>CP141162.1:7980000-12980000 GCA_035233585.1 Antiaris toxicaria | reverse complement strand
AACTTGAAAATCTTGGAAAGAAGGAAATTTGGGTTTCATAGAATTTTGACTTAATGTGAGAAAAAGAAAAAAAAAAAGTATAAATAAGTTCATAACAAATTCAGCGGGTACTAACATGATAATCAAAAGAAAGGAAAACAGACTTCAAGAGATTTTAAAGATAAGGACAATGAATGGTTCATAACAAATTTACATCTCACAAAGTCCCAAACGATTACCTGTATCACACCCTTCACACGCCACACCTTGTGCCTCAAAACCACGATCTGTGGATCATCGGGATGCAACAAGCGCAACTCCTCCCTCACAGATTCGTAACTTGCATTATGCTCAACTGACAACTGAATAGCTTTGACCTGCTTAGCAGTCTTTTCTAATCTTCCTAACACCACCCTAGAATCTCCTGCATTTGCAATGTATAGCAGTCCACTACATATTACGCCCACCAAGCAACACGAACCAACGGAAGCAAGCAGCGGCTGACTAAGCCACTGCTTCTTTACTAGAGAGAGGAATTCCTCTTCGGTTGCCATAAATGCTTTGTTGATTACGTCAGCAGACATTGCCTGGCTCTCTGATGTGAATTCTGCATCACAAATGGCCATCAAGTCAGTAAAATTATGCATTAGAAATCTAAATGTTGGCAAATAGAACCATTTCATGCTTGACATCCAAAACTATTTTTGAAATGTCTACGAAAAGTATTATCTAATACTCATTCTAAATTGTTGAATTTCAAAATAATCCTGGAGTGCAAAACTCGTTTCCACAAGAAGGGTTAGGAAACAAAAAGGCAGAGATGTGCTACAATTCATGTAAAGTAATAAGCCTTTGGAAATGAAAAGAGCTGAAGAATTTCCAACTTTTTCATTGACATGCATTGATACGTCATGTTTAAACTTGTCATTTGGCTTCCTTTCTGTTTACAAGAATTCATAAAACTATTCCAAAAAAAACTTCCCTACACAAAACAGCATCAGATTCAAATCCCCAGTCAGATAATGGACACAGAAAACTGCAATAAGATTAGATGATCAGGATAAGAAACGCTTCAATGATAAAGATATAGGATCAGTGACTTGTCTAGGTAATCTGCAGAATTAAGATAATTGTTGAACCCAAAATAATAAAAGCACAAGAGTGACAGAAATTTCAGAAGAAAGTAATTTAGAAAGTTGGAAGAGTCGGAACAATTATGATCTCAACCTTCCTATTTGGTCCACGTGCAACATACATGGGGCTCTCTCCTATGCCCTAAACATCAACAAGATAGAAAATTTACAATCAAAAGCGAAAGAATATTTTCCAAGACAAGTATCAATGTCATTACTAATAGCTAGATTCAACAAAAAAGTACAGTGAAGATGCATATAATTTCAGTTCCCTGTACCAAAAAATATGATTTCGATGGAAGAACAACATACTTTTGATGTTTTTAAATAGGTGATCATTGACAAACCGGGCTGCTTCAGGACCGCCGTGTCCATCATAAACCCCAACAAAAGTTCCTTGAGGACCTGACTCAATTGAACCCATTGGTCCAGATTCAATTTGACTTTGGTCTTCCAACAAATTGTTTGCTTGAACTACCGCCATTGAGAAGTCTCCACCTGCATGTCGTCCCAAATCTTTGTACCATAACAAACCATCGACCCTGCCACTCGCATCCCCACCTCTACTGGAATTTTCTCCCTCATCAGAAGGTTTGAAGCAGGGAGACACAATCTTCATAAATGTAGCTGTCACCATTGCTTACATATTCTCAACCAAATGACCCGGCAATTGGATTATTCGGCAAACATGTATTAACCAGGGTATCTAATCCTATCCTTCGCTGTAATTTCTTCAAAAGTTCAAAAATGGGTTTGCAAGGTCCAGAAATCAAATACTCATTAATAAACGCAGACACCATTAATTTGTGCGGGTGTAAGGCATTGAACACTCCGATCAATATAGACAAAACCTGCACATGAATTGAGAAAATAACCAAAATGCAGATAAACAACAAGCCACAGCAGAAAACAAAAGGATCAAACAAGTATTGTCGTAACACGAGTTCGAGAATACAATCAAGCATATATCTCTTACGTGATCAGTTGCCAAATTTGTAAAATTAAAAATGATGGGCACGTCTAACGCTCCGAAATCTATCGAATCCAGACCGGTTTTCTGTGAAGACCCAATGTGTGTTTTCTTAAAAATATCAGAAATTTAATATGAAAACCAAAAAAAATTCAGATAAATAGTGAATTCATTCAGTTTGGTTCCTCTCCACGGATTACCAAAATTTTTTATTAAAAAAAATGTAATAAACAAAAAGAAAAAAAATTCTGAATTGGGAGAAAAATCAAATTCCAAGCTTTTAACAGTCCACTTCTTTTTTCAGAAAAGTTAAAGATCAAATACGGAAAAAAAAAAATCTAACTCATCAAATTCATAGAACACCAAAAGAAACCGGTGTATGATAAATTGAAATGGCATGAGATAAAAATTATTAAAAAAATATACATATATAGCACAAATTGCAGAGTAATTACCTTTGTTTCGAAACTCGTGGACGAAATTCTCTAATCTCCGTTTCCGAAATCTTAAATTTCAATCCCAAAACAAGAAGGCATTTAAAACAACCTTTTTCTTTGTCGGATTTGAGAATCAACGGAAAAGGATTCCGAGAGAAAGTTGTGAAAACGGTTGAGAGAGACGGAGAGAGAGAGCGTCTAGAGAGAGAAAGAGATGGAATTGGTTTCTGTTTCGGTTTCTCTCTGTTGATTTCTTGTGCGAAAAGAAAAATTATACGTACAACAAAGCCCTCGGTGAGAAAACCATTCTAGAGAGAGAGAGGAGAGAGAAAGAGGGAGAGGGCTTTGGATCTCTTCTCGATTTTTTTTTTTTAAATGAATAGGGAATTTCAAATATATATGGGGTGGGGTTTTGACTTTTGACTCTCACCAGACCAACTTTTTAGGCAACTTTTGCTCACCTTCATTTCCCTTATTTTAGTAATAATAAACAAGCCAAAAAAACCCATGCGTTGCGGGAGAAATATCTTTATACCATAAAAAAAAAAATTTATGAACATAAAATAAATTAATATATATAGTATGATAAATATATTACGTTTTAATTATATTTAATTATATTTTTTTAGTATTATATTTGATTAAAAAGTATTTATTTTATATTTAAATGAAATATGTATTTAGATGAAAAGTATTTAAATTGTATTTTAGAATTGAAAAGTTAATGTGATTGATAAAAGTAGAGATAAAAAAATTAGTGTTAAAAAATTGATGTGATTGTTTTTAAAAAAATAAATAGTAATTGTTTTCGTAGTACTGTTAAAAATGATTGTATTTGAACGTAAAACTTTTACGTTTAGATAAAAATTATATTACGTTTAAACACAATGTATTTTCGTAATAGTATCAAATGCACCAATAGATAAATATCTATACATATATTTTTATGTTAAAAATTTTATTATTATTTTTTATAATTTTTGTTTACCTTTTTTTTCTATTCTTTATCATGACAAGATAAAAAATGAAAAAAAAAAAAACTGAAGCAAGTTAATAATATTAAAATATATATTGTAAGTTAAATAATTTAAAGTTATTTTAATTAAAAACATAAATATTGTATAGTGTTTTTTTTAAATAAATATTTACTCTTTTTTTTTTCAAAGATAGAACCACGATGGTTCTGTCTTCTCTTTTTTTTATATATATTATAATATATATATAAATACTATATAATAATTATAGATATAATCTAATAATTATTCTATACCTATTTTATTTAAAGGTATAGAATTAAAATCTTTTCACTTCTTCAAAAAATATATATATTATATATTTTTAAAAACATAATAATCCCTTTTCCATTTTATTTTTCTTTTCTTTGTTTTTGATTTAGAATTCAAAAGGGATATCAAGAAGAAAAGCAACTATTTAAAAGTTGAAATCTCAATATTTTAAAATCCCTTTTCTTTTATTTATTATATACAATATACATCATTAATATTATAAGGAAGTAAAAAGATTATAAAACTAATGTACACTGTCAATATTTATAGACAAAAACCAAAAGAATAAAGGAAAGCAACAGAATGATGATAAAAATTGGACACATAATCAAATAAAGTTAGTTCAAAAGACTGAAATTATTATTTATAGCATTTTAGTTCAAAAGACTGAAATTATTATTTATAATATATATAATATTGGGCTTGAATTATAAATCTCGTTATTTTAGACATTTAAAAGATAGTCACTTAAATTGAAATTTACATGAAAAAGGTATTTCATTTTGAAATTTACGTTATTATTTATAATATAAGAAATTGGATGGCGGTGAAGCAAGTGAAGAATTGAGCAAGTGGACGATATCAATTCTAGTAACCAACAAAGTCGTGCCATGTGTCCTTTCTATTTTCTCTCATCATCCACGCAGGCAATCTCCTAAGGACAGTAGAGGAAATGTACTGTACTATGTACAGTACATTTTCTCTTCTTTTTCTCTTCTCCTCCACGCAGGCAATCTCCTAAGGACAGTAGAGCAAATGCACTGTACTGTTAGGAAATGCTTTAAGCATTAGAAATATTTTGATGTATTTATTTTGAATTGCATAATAAAATTATAATATAAAGGTTATTCATTATATTGTTATTTGTCCTTATTCTATTTACATGTTAAAGTAAATATAAGTAAATATGGCTCACTGATTACTTGTGTTAAAACTGCTAGAATGTTGCATGCAATTGACTTTGTATACGAGAAGACAATATTCTAAACTAAGCGGTCTAAACTAAGGTCTGTAGTCTATGGGGTTAGACCGAGCATTTAACTCACGTTAAGACTATTATGTTGTCTAAAGTCATGGTGGGGATGGTTTGTCTTAACTGTCCGGAGTATAGACTCCCAAGTAGAGACATAAATATGTTACTTGGTGGTGACATATTAGACTGGAACTAAAGCATGATTGATCTACATAGTCTGCTATGAGTGGATCAATCTGCTTTTGACGTTCAATATGTAATAACCTTAATCTTGAGTAAATGAACTGCTTCATGTATATAACTTGTGTACTTTGATGTTCTAATGGCTAAAGCGTCTTAGAGGTAGTAAGCTTATAAATCGGTTCGTTGGGTGCATGACTTATATACGATGAAGGGTTTGTTTACAGATAACGGAATCATAGCTCTAAGGAGTTAAGGGTATCCTCTTAAAGGCATTATATTGGATGTGAAAATGGACAAGGTCTTGAGTCGTCTACTAGGTGGATGACTTCTTATTCACATATGGTGAATAATCATTTTCTTATTCGGTAGTATAATGGAACTTTAAAATAGCCTGATCAGTAGGATTAAACAGACTTTGACCTAAGGCTGATCATGGATATCATATGAGGGTTTTGCGTATATGACAAGGTCATTGGATAGTAGCTCGTCACAGGCTTACGTAATACAGTATATAATTGGGAGTTTAGTTTCAGGTTTATAGTGGTGTGATTCTGAAATTAGTGATCATATGATTGAGTTGTTCGGTACAGAATGATGATCATATGGAATCAAGGGAGCCCGATTATATATGTCTAATTGGTGCCTCTACTAGCTCGACATAATTCCTTAACAAATGGCAAAATTAATCTGTGTATGCTTGTTGGCTAATTGACTTTACATGGATGGTGTTAACATAGGATCAGGATGGTGAACAAGATTCTCTCCAGTTGAATCCAGATTTTGTTTCGGATAATAGAGTACACAATTATTCGAACTCCAAATTAAGTTGTCATGATTTTATTTGAGATTGAATTGGAGATGTAGAAAATTATCCATGAGGACAAAATTTGAAATACAACCTTTTGTAGATTTTGAAATTTAAATTTTGAAATTTGAAATTTAAATTTTGAATTTGAAATTCGAATTTGAAATTTGAATTTGAAATTTGAATTTGAATTTGAAATTTGAAATTCGAATTCGAAATTTGAAATTTGAAATTCGAATTCGAAATTTGAAATTTGAAATTCGAATTCGAAATTTGAAATTTGAATTTGAAATTTGATATTTGAATTTTGAATTTGAAATTTAAATTTGAATTTGAATTTGAAGTTTGAATTTTGAAATTTAAACTTTGAAATTTGAAACTCAAATTTTGAATCACAGTTCAAGTGGAATTCGAATTCTTTGTGGATAATTCCACAGGGTTCGAATTTGAATTTGAGTTGGATTATAGAGAGGAAAATCTTGTTTGAAACTTGAATTTTGAGTCCTAATCTATCTAGAAAAACTGAGTTTGTTAGGGAGGATAACTCCTAGGAGAATTCGGATTCTTAGTGGACAAGGATGCAGGGAAAATTCAAGTTTCAATCCCAATTGAATTTGGATTCTCTCCCTCCCTAAAGTGCACGAAAATTTTATGGATAAATCCAAGGAGATTTTTCAATTTTTATGGATAAGGGTGAGATTAAATTCAAGTTAGAAAATTTTGTTTGAATTTTGATTCTTCCCCTCACAAAAGTGACTGAAAATTTAAGAATAATCCTAAGGGAGATTTTCGGTTTTTTTTATGGATAAGGGTGAGATAAAATTCAAGTTAGAAAATCCTATTTAGATTTTGATTCTCCTCACATTTTAATGGTCGAATCTAGTCATGTTTTTGGCACTAGGGAAATTCGGTTATTATGGATAAATAAGGAGATAAAATTCAAGTTAAAATCCTATTTGAATTTGGACTCCAAAATTCCCTAAAGTGGCCAAAAATTATCCCTAAATTTTAGCCTAGAATTTTCGGGTTTTTGTGAGTGGATAAGGGAGAAAATCTTCTCCTAATCTAATTCGAATTCAAAGGATCATCTCATGCAAGTCTATAAGTAGAGGTCCTGCCATTCCAGTTCTCTCAGACCACAGACTCTCAGGTGAGCAGGCTTATTGTTGCATAACTCACTATGACAATAAGTTCTTTAGAGATCTGGGTGGTCGGAAGAAGACTAGCAGTGCTAGCATACCGATCAAGGTTCAGAGTGCCCACACACTCAGCCATTCGGGAATTGGAGAATAGTAGAGAAGTCTAGTTGGTTGAAGCCCTCCGATCATTCTCCTCCTACAGATTGGCATCATCTGAGGTATGAGTTTAAATTGTTGTTAATTTATTGTATGTGGCATCATGAGATATTTAACGGTCTGAAAAAAATTTTTTTTGTTCCGCTGCACCGCTCTGATGTGTTTTTACTGATTTTAATCCTACAATTGGTATCAGAGCCATCTCACGACTATATCATGTACATAAATTAGACAATTAAATTAGTCTTTTTATTTATGTATGGATTTGATATTTAAAAAGTGGCATTCTAGGATTTCTTTATATTGTTATCATGTATTATGTTTGTAGTACGTGGTTATTTTAATTTTGAATTATTATAAACATGCTTGTTTTATACCGGTTATGGTTCCTTAGAATTTAGAAATATTGTATCTAGGATTTTTTTTATGTAACCGTGGGAGTGGTTTATCATCACCATCATTTTCTCATGGATTTTAATTTTTTGTCTCTTAAAATTATTATGGTTAGAATTTTGTACACCGGAAACGGTTTAGAATTTTTTTGTAATTATTCTTGGAGGAGATTGAAGTTTGAAGACCGTAATTTATTTTTCTCAAAAGTTAAATTTAATTTAAAGGTTTGAATTTTGTTAGTGTGGAAAATTCCAATTTAATTAGGATTCAAATTAATTTTTGGAAATCCTAATGGGTAAATTGGAATATGACACAGAAATCGAGAACCGACCTCTTCGGGACGGGCCACCAGCCTTGGTGGGGCTGCCCTCGGGTAGGATGGGGCTGTGGTAGCCCCTGCCCACAGCTGCAACACCCACGACCGCAGGCTCTGCCTGCAGCCGAGGGTGGCCATGGCTCCCCAAAAGGCTGGCCGCAGCCTAAGGCTGCAGCCCATGGCTACAGCGCTGCCTGCAGCCTAGCGGCGGCTGCATACACCCGGGCATGCAGTCTGACAGGGCTGCACCCAAGCTGTGGCCGTGGGCTGCCAACCCCCTGGGGGCTAGCACGGTGACTGCCGGCCTCCGGGCCGATGGCCCGAAAAAAGAAAAATTTTAGTTTTTAAATTTGAAATTTAATTTTAAATCATGTTTAAAAAATATGTAATTGAAAATTTTAAATTTTTGAAATTACATATTATTACACATGAAATTTAAATTGTTTAAAATTTGAAATTTAAATTTAAATTTTGAAATTCGAATTTAAAATTTGAATTTTGAAATATAAATTTTTGAAATTTGAATTTTAAATGATTCTTGGGATGAGAAATAAATGGAGAAACTACATAAAGATGGATACAAGAAGACGGAACAAAATTCAAGACTCAAATAATGCTTTGGATGGAATTTTGTAATATTTATTTTCTTGTTCTAGGATAGAACCATCGCTTGGTTATTTTTCCGTCAATTATTTTTTCTATGATATGTTATGGATGTATAAATATGTATTGATGGATGTTTTGAGTGCATATTTGATAACATGTCATATAGGATAGGTGAATGCTGTTCAGACTATATTGATCATACATTTTTCAAAACTTGCATGTTTTTCAAAATATTGTGTGGAAGAGGGTTTCAAACAAAACCCACGGCCTCCATTGTTGATTCATATGTGAAAGTACGGTAATGCCTCGTGTCAGTTCTACCCTAACCACACCCCTCGATAGGTGTTTACCGCCGTCGGTATACTAGGTTGGATCTCCTATGTAGAAAATGTGCTCGGGCACGATTCTATTCATGACCACCCCTCGGTAGTTTGGTAGGACGTGGATCGGGTTACGTAAACAATGGTTATATACTCAAGACTCGTTTAGTTATTAACCTTCCCTAGAAGGTCTGTTAACTAAACTAGTGGCCAAAATAAGCGATTATTAATATATATCTTAACCTTGGAGGATTTAACGCAACATATATTAATTGAACGGGGTCCATGTTTTGGTTATTTGTCTCATGACTACTCCTCGATGGCTTGCGGCAATAGGTGCTGAGAATTATCGTTGTAATGCTACATGTTTTTCCAAGTTTCACGTAGGAACATACTCGTATGTTTTATTTGCTAAATTATCTATATATTTGCTTGGGCTTTGTAATGATGTCTAGTATAATTTTATTTCAGTTCAAAATGTCACGACACCACTCATTTCAATAATTACTGAAAATAAAGTGAATGGCGATAATTATAAAGACTGGAAAAGAAATCTACCAATAGTTCGCAGCTACGAGAGACATAAGTTCTTGCTGGATGAACCATGCCCACCTGGGCCCAAATCTGACACATCACTTGAGGAAGTCCCAGTTGCCTATACTCGTTGGAGAGAATCCAAT
Organism: Antiaris toxicaria; assembly: GCA_035233585.1. Taxonomy (NCBI): domain Eukaryota; kingdom Viridiplantae; phylum Streptophyta; class Magnoliopsida; order Rosales; family Moraceae; genus Antiaris; species Antiaris toxicaria. The sequence goes on along the minus strand of CP141162.1, from coordinate 12,970,624 downwards.
AAGATAGCTCGATGCTATATTATTGCTAGCATGACGAGTGCTTTACAAAAGCAGCATGAGACTTATCAAGTTACTAGGGAGATCATGATTTTCTGGATGACATGTTCGGAGGTCAAGAAAAATTAGCTCGACAATCTACTATTACCAGTATTATGAACTCTAAGCAGAAGGCAAGTACTCCGATGAAGAACCATATGATCACTCTTATAGGATTCTTTGCTGAAGCTACTGAAAATGATGTTGAGCTAGACTACAACACCCAGATCGAGATGGTTTTTAAAACCCTGTTTAAAGATTTTGTGGGGTTTAAGGCCGCATACAATCTGGCGACAAGGGAGTTAGGACTCACCGAGTTTATGAGGCAACTCCAAGCTTACGAGCGGATGATCACGGATGGGGATGCAGTCCAACCCAAAGGAGGGGTCAATTTGGCGGAATCTTCTAAACCCTCACGGAAGAGGAAGAGGCAAAATAAGAAGCAAGTGGCTTCCAGTTCTTTTAATCTTCCTGTCTTGGATGGGAAGAAGAAAAAGAAGAACAAGAAGCCTAAGTACCCTAAAAAGTCCAAGTACTTCCACTGTGGGAAGGTAGGTCACTTCAAGAAGGCTTGCCGGGAATTCTTAGACGCCAAGGTCAAGAAAGGTAAAAAACTTCTTTATTTAGAAGCGTGTTTGGTGGAAGAATCGAAAGACACTTGGGTCATTGATTCGGGCACCACTAATCATGTTTGTGTTTCTATGCAGGGGTTCGTGGAAACGAGAAGTCTACATGATAGGAGCTTCTCGTTGCGGACCGGAGATAGCAGCTTGGTGGTGGCTAAGGCAGTGGGAGATGTTTATCTTTACTTTGATGAATTTAGATTTATATTATTGAAAGACTGTTTTTATGTTCCTAATTTTAGGAGGAACCTTATATCTGTAGTTTATTTAATAAAGGATTCTTATTCAGTTTCTTTTAGTAAAAGAGTTGATATTCGTAAAAATAAGCTTTTATCTATTCTGGATGGATGGAAACCTATATTTGATCAAATCAAAGATGTACTCACTGCTTGACACCGAATTAATAGATAAATCTAAAAGGTTGAAAGTTTCTCACTCTAACAAGGCGTATCTTTGGCATTTAAGACTTGGTCATAATAATTAGGATAGGATTTAAAGATTGGTGAAGGACGGTCCTCTAGAATCTTTGAAGGAGGTATGTCTTCCTCAATGTGAGTCTTATCTTCAGGGTAAGATGACTAAGAGGTCTTTTGGAGCTAAGGGTACTAAGGCTCAGGAACTCTTAGAAATTATGCACACTGACGTATGTGACCCCATGAACGTTACAGCACGAGGAGTGTTCGAGTATTATGTCTCCTTTATAGACGATTACTCGAGGTATGGATATGTGTACCTGATGCACCGCAAGAGCAAAACCTTTGACAAGTTTAAAAAGTATCGTGAGAAAGCAATTGGGTAAATCCATAAAGACATTTCGATCTGATCAAGGTGGTGAATACCTCTCCGATGAATTTCTAGGACATCTTGTAGAGAATGGGATATTATCCCAATTGACTGTACCTAGTACTCCACAACATAATGGTATAGCCAAAAGGAAAAATAGGACCTTATTGGATATGGTACGGTCCATGATAAGTTATTCGACGCTGCCATTATCTTTTTGGGGAAATGCATTACAAATGATGTATTATATTCTGAACCAAGTTCCAAGCAAGTCAATTCTCAGGACTCCGTATAAATTAAGGCATGGCAGAAAGCCCTTCCTTGGATATATGAGAATATGAGACTGCCCGGCACATGTACTGGATGGGGATGCGAAGAAGTTGGAACCAAGATCAGAATTATGCATATTTGTAGGGTATCCTAAAGGAACTAAGGGAAGTCTGTTCTATAACTCGAAGGAACAAAAGGTCATTGTTTCAACCCATGTAACATTCTTGGAGGAAAGTAACATGAATGACTTTAAGTCTCGAAGTAAAGTGGTGCTAGAGGAGTTATCGGGTGAAAGAATTGCTCTACAGGTTTCGGTATTGGATGCAAGTCCAAGTTCCAGTGAAAGACATGCAGACGATTAACAATTTAGGGTGCCTCGTCGTAATAGGAGGGTTTTAAGAAAGCCTAATTTCTTCATGTATGATACTGAGGTATACCAAGCCGAGGCTCATGAATATGAGGATGATTCGATCACTTATGATGAAGTTATAAATGATATTGATTCTAAATCTTGGAAACAAGCCATGAACAATGAGATAGATTCTATGAAATCTAACTCGGTTTGGGAACTTGTAGATCTGCCAGATGGGATAAAACCCATTGGATGCAAGTAGGTCTACAAAAGAAAGAAGGATATGGAAGGGAGAGTAGACACTTTCAAAACTAGACTTGTGGCAAAGAGGTACACGCAAAATGCTGGAATTGATTACGATGAAACATTTTCACCTATTGCTATGCTGAAGTCTATCTATATTCTTCTATCCGTTGCTGCGGCTCTCAATTACGAAGTCTATCCATATTCACTTTCAAAGCTAGACTTGTGGCAAAGAGGTACACGCAAAAGGCTGGAATTGATTACGATGAAACATTTTCACCTATTGCTATGCTGAAGTCTATCCATATTCTTCTGTCCGTTGCTGCGGCTCTCAATTACGAGATCTGGCAAATAGACGTCAAGACGACATTCTTGAATGGCTATCTTGAGGAAAGTGTCTACATGATACAGCTCGAAGGGTTTGTAGTAAAAGGCCAAGAGAGAAAAGTCTGTAAGTTGCTTAGATTCATTTATGGATTAAAGCAAGCATCCCGCTCATGGAACCAGAGATTTGATCAAACGATCAAAACATTTGGTTTTGAGCAGAACGTTGATGAGCCCTGTGTTTATAAACGTATTAAGGATGGAAAAGTGGTCTTTCTAGTACTCTATGTCGATGATATATTACTCATTGGGAATGATTTAGGGAACTTATCATCGGTCAAACTTTGGCTGCACTAACAGTTTGATATGAAGGACTTGAGAGAAACTAATTATGCTCTAGACATTCGTCTCTTTAGAGATCGAAAGAACAAAATGATAATAATTGACAAATATGCAATGCAAGAGGCAAAAAAAGGTTCATAACCTTCCATTATCGGTCTAACTCTTTCATTGGATGACTGTCCCAAGACATCGAAAAAAAGAGAGCGTATGAATAAGGTCTCTTATGCATCCGCTGTAGGTAGCCTTATGTATACTATGTTTTGTACTCGCCCGGACATATGTTTTGCAGTAGGTATGGTGAGTCGATATCAAGCGAATCCTAGAATCAAGCACTGGTAAGCAATGAAGCATATACTCAAGTATCTTAAGAGAATGAGGGATTATATGCTAGTGTATTTTGGAGGGGACCTAACACCCATAAGATACATGGACTCAGACTTCCAGACTTGCAAGAATTCGAGGAAATCGACATCAGGATCAGTGTTCTTGCTCGGAGGAAGCGCCATCGTGTAGAGGAGCGTGAAGTAGGGTTGCACAGCTGACTCTACGATGGAGACTGAGTATGTGGCTGCAGCTAAGGCATCTAAAGAAGCAATTTGGCTCGGCAAGTTCTTTAGAGATCTTAAGGTCATTTCGGGTATTGACAAGCCTATCACACTTTACTGTGATAACACTGGGGCTATTGCCAACACAAGGGAATCTAGGCACCATAAGAGGACCAAACACATAGATCGGAGGTATTACATTATAAGAGGGCACATGGAGATAGGACAATATTGCCGATCTCTTTACTAAGATTTTGGTGGCTAGAAGTTTTGAAAGACATGTTAAGGTGATGGGAATGCATAACATGTTACATCTACTAGCTTAGAGCAAGTGGGAGATTGTTAGGAAATGCCCGAAACATTAGAGACATTTTGATGTATTTATTTTGAACTGGATAATAAAATTATAATATAGAGGTTATTCATTACATTACTATTTGTCCTTATTCTATTTATATGTTAAAGTAAATATAAGCAAATATGACTCACTGACTGCTTGTGTTAAAATTGTTAGAATATTGCATGCAATGGACTTTTGTATGCGAGAAGACAATGTTCTAAAATAAGCAGTCTAAACTAAGGTCTGTAATCTATGGGATTAGACCGAGTATCTAACTCATGTTAAGACTATTATGTTGTCTAAAGCCATGGTGGGGACGGTTTGTCTTGACTGTCCGGAGCATAGACTCCCAAGTAGAGACATAGATATGTTACTTGGTCGTGACATATTAGACCGGGACTAAAGTATAATTGATCTACCTAGTCCGCTATGAGTGGATCAATCTGTTTTTGACGTTCAATATGTAATCACTTTAATCCTGAGTAAATGAACTGCTTCATGTATATGACTTGTGTACTTTGATGTTCTAATGGCTAAAACGTTTCAGAGGTAGTAAGCTTATAGACCGGTTCGTTAGGTGTATGACTTTTATACGATGAATGGTTTGTTTACAGATAACAGAATTATAGCTCTAAAGAGTTAAGGGTATCCTCTTAAAGGCATTATACTGGATGTGAAAATGGGCAAGACCTTAGGTCGTCTACTAGGTGGATTACTTCTTATTCACATATGGTGAATAATCATTTTCTTATTCGTTATTATAATGGAATTTTAAGATAGCCTGATCAGTAGGATTGAACGGACTTTGACATAAGGCTGATTATGGATATCATATGAGGGTTTTGCATATATGACAAGGTCATTGGATAGTAGCTCGTCACAGGCTTACGTAATACTGTATATAATTGGGAGTTCAGTTTCAGGTTTATAGTGGTGTGACTCTGAAATTAGTGATCATATGATTGAGTTGTTCGGTACAGAATGATGATCATATGGAATCACAGGAGCACGATTATATATGTCAAATTGGTCCCTCTACTAGTTCAACATAATTCCTTAACAAACGGCAAAATTAATCTATGTATGCTTGTTGGCTAGTTGGCTTTACATGGATGGTGTTAACATTGGATCAAGATGGTGAACAAGATTCTCTCCGGTTGAATCCAAATTTTGTTTTGGATAAGAGAGTACACAATTATTCGAACTCCAAATAAAGTTACCATGATTTTATTTAAAATTGAATTAGAGTTGTAGAAAATTATCCATGAGGAAAAAATTTGAAATACAACATTTTGTGGATTTTGAAATTCAAATTTTGAATTTAAAATTAGAATTTGAAATTTGAAATTTAAATTTGAATTTGAATTTGAATTTGAAGTTTGAAGTTTGAAGTTTGAATTTTGAATTTTGAATTTTGAAATTTGAAATTTGAAATTCAAATTTTGAATCACAGTCCAATTGGAATTCGAATTCTTTGTGGATAATTCCACAGGGTTAGAATTCAAATTTGAGTTAGATTATGGAGAGAAAAATCTTGTTTGAATCCTACTTGAATTTTGAGTTCTAATCTATCTAGAAAAACTGAGTTTGTTAGAGAGGATAACTCCTAGGAGAATTCGGATTCTTAGTGGATAAGGATGCAAGGAAAACTCAAGTTTCAATCCCAATTGAATTTGGATTCTCTCCCTCCCTAAAGTGCATGAAAATTTTGTGGATAAATCCAATGAGATTTTTCGATTTTTATGGATAAGGGTGAGATTAAATTCGAGCTAGAAAATCCTGTTTGAATTTTGATTCTTCCCCTCACAAAAGTAACCGAAAATTCAAGAATAATCCTAAGGGAGATTTTCGGTTTTTTTATGGATAAGGGTGAGATAAAATTCAAGTTAGAAAATCCTATTTGGATTTTGATCCTCCTCACACTTTAATGGCTGAATCTAGTTATGTTTTTAGCACTAGGGAAATTCGGTTATTATGGATAAATGAGGAGATAAAATTCAAGTTAAAATCCTATTTGAATTTAGACTCCAAGATTCCCTAAAGTGGTCGAAAATTATCCCTAAATTTTGGCGTAGAATTTTTGGATATTTGTGAGTGGATAAGGGAGAAAATCTTCTCCTAATCCAATTCGAATTCAAAGGATTACCTCATGCAAGTCTATAAATAGAGGTCCTACCATTCCAGTTCTCTCAGACCACAGACTCTCAAGTGAGCAGGCTTATTATTGCATAACTCACCATGACAATAAGTTCTTTAGAGATCTGGGTGGTCAGAAGAAGACTAACAGTGCTAGCATACCGATCGAGGTTCAGAGTGCCCACACACTCAGTCATTCGGGAATTGGAGAATTGTAGAAATTGGTTGAAGCCTTCCGATCATTCTCCTCCTGCAGATTGGTATCCTCTGAGGTATAAGTTTAAATTATTGTTAGTTTATTGTATGTGGCATCATGAAATATTTAACGATCTGAAAATTTTTTTATTATTCCGCTGTGTCGCTCTAATACGTTTTTACCGATTTTAATCCTACAGTAATGATATGTACAGTAATTTTCTCTTCTTTTTAGTATATTATAATTATAATAATGTGAAAGTTCCTTTGTCTCTTTCCTCACCAATTTTCATTATTTTTCTTTGCAATATTTTCATTAATTGATTGACATTTTTTACTCGAAGAAGAAAAATTGATTGACAGTTCTTTTAATTTTTTTGCATGTTTAAAATATTTATTTTTATGTTGAAGGATTCATTGGGGCGTTTGGTAAACACATTGCATTTTGATTGTATTTGAATGAAATTTGTTTTTTGAATGTTGTATTTGGTTGAAAAGTATTTGTTTTGTATTTGAATGAAATGTGTGTTTGGATGAAAAGTATTTTAGAGTTGAAAAGTTGATGTGATTGGTAAAAGTAGAAATAAATAGTGGAGTTAAAAAGTTGATGTGATTGTTTTAAAAATGTTTTGAATAGTAATTATTTTCGTAGCACTGTTGTAAAATTTGTGTTTGGTGTAAAATTGTATTGTATTTGAGTAAAATTAAAATGTAATTTTTTTACCAAACAACACCTGTGATATCACAAGTTTAAATTTAAAAATTTAAATTTAATTATGTATTTGATTTGTTAATTCATTTCAAGTTTTTACTCTATAATTTATTGTGTTTTGATTTAAAAATATTATTTATAAATCTTATTTCATATAAAAAAATTATACCAATCACATTAAAAAATAAAGGAAAACATAGTTTTTAATACAAGTTCAAATTTAACTTTTATTATTCAAACATTTTTAATTCAAAATGAAATTCTTTAACTTAAACTTACACACCAAATACAAAGTTCATTCTTTAATTTAACTAATTTTAAATTTAATTTAAATTGTTTAACTCAAACTTGTAATCCGTACAAATTCTAAGAATTAGATGATATGGATTTCATCTAAAAATAGTGAATAAGTTCCTTGATAAGAGGAAATTTGTCTCCCACCTACTATCTAAGGAATTTATTTTTTTCCCAAAAAAAAAAAAGAAAGTAACTAATTTCTATGCCAAATATATCATTATTTTTATTTAATTATTTTTTATTCTATCTAACAATAATTTTGTATCTATAATAATTCTATTCCCGGTTCCTCTAATTTTTAATAAAATAAACAGTATAATAAGAATTTAATTACTTAAGCAACTTGATTCCTTAATAGATTAGTAGACACATTATTCAAATTTTGAAATTTAATTATGGGTAATTTAATTTCCTTTTCTATGATATTTATTTCCTTTTTTTTAATTCCTTTACTTTTGTTTCATTTTTCTTTTTTTTTTTCAATTTTTAAATGAGAAATTCAAAATCATTTAAGTTTCCAGGAAACAGTGGTTTTAGTTTTTTTTTTTTTTTTTTAACACGTTTTGGGAGAATTTTTTTATTTTGGAAAATTTTTTGGTTTTTTTGGGTATCTTTGAGACATTTTTGTTTTATGCTGCGTTTAGTTAATGCATTGAGTTTACATTGTATTTAAATGTAATGTAATTTTCATTCAAACACAAAAGTATTACAATTAAATGTCAATTATATCATAATTTAAATCTAATACAATTAATATTTAACATTCAATTTTTTCTACTATTATTATTAATCACATCATGTACTCTCTTTCTCTCTTTTTTTAATTTATTTTTATTAATTACATTACATACTCAATATTTTAGGGTATATTTAGCACTCACATTGCATTCGTATTATATTTAAATACAATGTAATTTTCATCTAAATGTAAAAATATTGTATTCAAATATCAATCACATCATAATTTAAATCTAATACAATCACTATTTATCATTCCACATTTTCTATTACTTTTACTAATTACATCACATAATCTCTTTTTTTTTTTCTTTTTTCTTATCCACTTTTATCCATCACATCACATATAATATAATTTAAATACTTTTCTGACAAACAAACAAACATTGCATTTGAATGTAATACAAATACTTTCATTTAAATGCATATTGTATTTAATGCATTGCATTTAAATACAATGCGAATGTAATGCGTAATCCAAACACCCTTAAAAGACAATTCAAATCATTTTCATCTAACCATATATTGTATTTGAATATAATATAAATATTTTTTATCTAAATATATATTATATTTAAAACATCATACTCAAATTCAATACTAATGCAATTCTTTGTCAATGTAACGCTTGTCCAAATACACACTTGATTTTGGCTCGTTGGGTTTGTTTAATTGTTGGTGAACAATATTATTTTTCTTATTTAAGGAAATAGATCGAAACTAACATTAAACAAGGTTGTTTATGAATTTTTTAAAAAATGAACAATTAGTAACGGCTGTTTCTTTCATTCTTTCTTTTTTCTTTTTTTTCTTTTGTTTTTCTTTTGTTTTTTTTGCCAAATCAAAATCTTTCTAAATATTAGTAAAATAATATTGCCCTTGAAGTCCTAAAATTGAGGAGGAGTTTTCAAGTCAATGGGTGATTGATTATTATATAAAATAAAAAAAATATGGTTGATTTGATTGGGTAGGATTGTTGACTTTTATAAAAAGTTAACTATTCAAATATCTATTCTTTGACAAATTTATGTGATTTTGTATATTTTCAAAAGGAATCCATTAAAATGTCTTATGTGTTTGTGTCATTCCTCTCAAATTTCAAGGGGTGAATCATGCACCACATATAATATTCAAGTGTACAACTACCTGTCATAAACACTTTGAACTTCATTGTCAATCCTTTTTAATGTAATTACCCAAACTAAAAAAAAAAAAAAAAAGCTAAATAAATTATTACCAAAAACACGATGAATTTTTTTATAACATTTTTGTCCGTAAAGGCACTACTTTTCAAATACGCTTATTAGTGTGTAATGGATAATCCACTTATCTAAAAGTTCAACTTGTAATAAGTCTACTTATATTGTTGTCCTAGTCATCTCCTTCTCACATATTACCTTTAAAATTAAAAAAAAAAACAGAAGAAATCCGAAAATTGTAAGCATCATTAAGACAATGAGATTATACAAGGACACTCCACATGTGCTTGCAATATTATTGGTCAACGATCCCTTTTTTTTAGAAAGTGATTTGTGAGATTGCCCATTAAAGATATCTTTTCATAATTACCCCAGCTATAACATCTTCAGTTTTTTTTTTTTAATTTTTACATTTAATAAAGTAAGTTAAGCGTCGAAAATCTTAATAAAATAACAAAAAAAAAAAACATAAATATGTCTATTTAGAAAGCCGTTTCCAGAATTTTCTCAAATCATCTCTCCAAAAGACAAAGGGCGCACTTTTGAAAAAACAAATTTAATTCAAGGACTAAAAAGCAAAAACCTGCCCGCAAACAATTTTCTCAGGCCCAATGGGCTCTCGAAACATGTTACAGTGCCAGTGTCTCACTCGTCGGTGCAACACAACAATATTGCCAACCCGCCGGAGCTTCTCGCCGATTTTGTCACGCCGTTCGGTCACCGGTGAGTCGAACTCAGCCATGGCCATGGCCAACTCAGTCCGAGTCGCCGCAGCTCAGATGACCTCGGTTAACGACATCGCTGCTAACTTCGCCACCTGCTCTCGCCTCGTCAAAGTAATTCCTAATCTCTAATCTTTTTTTTTTTTTTTTTCTGTCATGAATTTTCATTTGTACATGATTAGAAGGAGATTAAATCTGAAATATTTAATATATTTTATAAGATTTCTTAATGATTTCGCACAAAAATTTTGTTCTTATCAAGAATTCCAACATTGACAATGTTATTTGTTCAATTTTATCGAATATCTAATTGTTATAACGGGAATGTGGTAAAAAAAAAATGGAATTTCATCGCTGCTTGTATGAATTGTGGTCTTATAGTAATATTTAAATTTTATATTGACGAGTTTCCAATGGTTAAGTTATTTTGTAACATCAGTAGTGATTACAGTCCAAATTATAGCGACTTTAATTGTCGTAGATGTTTTTGGCTAACTATCCAATTTTTTACAACCGTCTGATCCATACGACATTGCCAAAACAACGATATCCACCGATGTTAAGTATTGGAGTAACCATTATTTTGGCATTAATATTTTCGATCCACATTTCCGTAAATTTGGAGACTTTGGTTGTAAAAATGGACTATTGAATCTGTAAAGGAAGCAGCGTCAGCTGGGGCGAAATTGATATGCTTTCCTGAAAACTTCGCCTTTCTGGGCACCAAGGAGGGAGAGAGTCTTAAAATAGCAGAACCTTTAGATGGACCTATAATGCAACAATACTGCTCTCTAGCAAGGTGCTTAGATCATACTTAATTTGCTCGTTGTTTTGATTCTTCATTCGTTTTTTTGGCTTAGTGTATTTTGACCCGAGTGGTGCAATGGATATAAGGACTTACTGGCAGTCATTTGTTGCAGAGAATCAAGCATGTGGTTGTCACTTGGCGGTTTCCAAGAAAAAGGACCGGATGACAAGCACTTGAGTAATACCCATGTTGTAATTGACGATGCTGGGAACATTAAAGGCACTTATAAGAAGATACACTTGTAAGATATTTTACTTAGGTTTATTCATGTTTCTTGTGTTCCCACTGGTTTTTCACCATGCGACGGCTTAATTATCATATTGCATGTAGTTTATTGTCCTTTCTGTAAAATAGAAACTTAAGTTTTACACATATCTTTCTTCAGGTAGTAGAATTTTAAATGCTTACTATCTAAGCAATGCATTCAGAGATGTATGACTCAGGTGTTTTAAGTCATGTAATTTGAATGCATTCCCTTTTTTAATTCCCCGTGACATTGATATGATTTTGTAAGGCCATTACTCTCTGCAATTTATGTTTTTACACAATTTTTTTTTTTTATTAGAACTGATCACGCAACTGACTGACTGTAAAGTTGGTATTGGTACTCTATGTTGAGGCTGTATATAGGTTGTTATGACACGGTACTCAAAATGAGAATTTTATCTGTTTCAAGGTTTGATGTAGACGTTCCTGGTGGAAGTTCATATAAGGAAAGCAGCTTCACGGAGGCAGGTTAAGTTCCTCGCCGATGTAAATGTGCAAATGGAATAGTTAATAAATTAAGGAGGAATTATTTTGCATCTCTTCTACGTGGTTAATATGGTTTATCTTGTTGCCTTTTGAAGCAGTAAACCGATTATGTTAATCCATTTAACAGCTTTATTTTGAGGGTTTTCAAAATATATGCGATTGAGGATGGTTGTATTTCATGCGTTTACAGACACACACACACACCCCTGTTATATATATTTGCATGTTAGGTGGAGTGTGTGTGTGTGTGTGTGTGTGTGTGTGTTTTCCCCTCCCCCAGTGTGTGTTCTACAATAACTTCTGAATTTGAGCAATATCAACTTTTTATGTTTTCAGGGAAGAATGTTGTTGCAGTAGACAGCCCTGTTGGACGATTGGGTCTCACAGTTTGCTACGATCTAAGATTTCCAGAGCTTTACCAGAATCTAAGGTTCCAACATGAAGCACAGGTACATATAGGTATCTTAGTTTGATATTTGAAGAGTTGCATGGCGTATAATGCCAATGTCTTTAATTGTATTTCGTAGGTCCTATTGGTACCTGCAACTTTTACAGTGGTAACCGGTCATGCCCACTGGGAGATTCTCCTTCGTGCTCGTGCAATTGAGACTCAATGCTATGTATGTAACATTTTTGGATATGTTTTGTTACTCTATTAAAAGCTACTCCTTTTTCTCTTTTTAGCTAGTTTTTTTAGAGAATTATTCGTATAGATTTATGGGCCATGATCTTGGATGTTGCCTTCTTCCTAGATGCTCCAATTCAGGGGATAATATGATCCATTGGCAGGTCATTGCTTCTGCACAAACTGGAAAGCACAGCGAGAAACGTGAAAGCTATGGCGATACTTTGATTATTGATCCTTGGGGAACAGTAATTGGTCGGCTTCCTGGTAAGAACTCACTTCCTATCACGTTCCAGGACTCCCTCGGTATTTGATCCCTCCACTTTAGTGGATAATGAGAAGAATACTTGCATATAATAGAATCTGCCACCAAGAAAGACTCTTCTTCTCTCTTGTCACTTGTTCGGCTCTGTGCATCTATAGATACTCGTGCTACAAGTTTAACTGCATTTGACCTGCCCTATAATAGCTTGAAATTGTTTAAGCTACTTTCTCTTCTTGGCAGTGTGCTCAGCAGCTTCAGATTGTGTAATGAATCAAGCTGTAACAAATATTGTGATATGCGTATTGTAATAATACCTGTTTGCATATCATTCAAAGACTTGTTTCTCGTTTATTTTTGGTTTCTTAAAATTTACCTTTTGAGTTCTGTCCTTTACTGCCTTATATTGACAATATATATAAAAATACATATTGGGGCCATGGAATGAGTAGTTAATTGTTTCCTTTAAGTGAATGGACCCTAAGAAATACTTAATATACATTCCCTTGTTTTACTTGTAGAATATCATAAGACATGTAAACCGTGCCAGAGGATCTCTTTTTTCAGAACATTTTCAGTCTTACCTTTGGTTTTGTAACCGTTGTTATCATCCTCTTAATACGACCGTCCACACGGTTGAAAGCGTTTTTCTTTTCCTTAAGGGTTTAATTATAAACACCTGAATATCTAATAATGAAAATGTCACCTTTTCGTTTGGTGTGAGTGAGTTCGCATGCTTGTATCATGCACCTGTATATTAGCAATTGGTGCAACATCAGTTTAAATAATTCTTATCACTGTTACAGATCGACTGGCAACAGGGATTACTGTAGCTGATATTGATTTCTCACAACGTGATTCAATCAGAACAAGGATGCCAATTTCTAAGGTAAAGTCCGCTAAACCTTGCCTGGAGAGTGCCGTAAATTGAATCACAAGGAGCCGCAGAAGTTTCTTCTTAACTTCAAGTTGACTGGATAATTTAGTCTTGCTTAGTGCATAAGTGTTGTCTACTTCATGTGAAACGGAAAGGAAAAGGAAAAAGGAGTATTTCCCTTTCTCATCTAATCATTTCTTTACTCTCAAAATTAGAAATGGTAGTTTGGTGGCCCCATAAAACAAAGGAAATGGGAAAAGCTGTGCCATTCTTTGCATCCCTCTTGGTATTGATTCTCGGTTAGAGGGAATGAATACCAAATTGACTTATATCTTTCTTATTATGTAAAAGATATTTCCGTAAATACGTTGAAAAGATTTTCATGCCTAAGTAGAAACTAAAAAGGGTATTATATTATATTCCATTCCACTTCATATTAGATAAATAAACACTAGAAAAGGAATCAGCATGCTCGTTCTTATTCCTTCGTTTTCCTTTCCAAACCCATTACCTAAACCATAAAAGAACCCTAAGAGTGGATTGAAGTAGTATTAGTTTGGATAGATATTTGGGTTGGGTATTAGCACTTGAAGTTTTGATGGGTCTGGCATTTTTATTTTAGGAGTGATGGTTATATGCTTAATATGCTGTTAAAACCATTTTGTACTTAACTGTAGTCGTGTATAACTTTTTTTTTTTCCCTTTTCAATCTTCAGCATAGGAAGCCCATTGACTTCTGGAAATCTTCAACACTATGATATCAATCCAGAAGATGGTGTATCACGGCCATTTCGAGTTTATTTGTAATACTAAAATGTTGAACGATGTGCAATTCCTGTTTGAACTTATTGAGAAAATTATGTATTAATTCATGCCTACAGCCATCAACTTATTTACCATTTGAAGATGGTTGATAAACATGAAATGGCCATATGGACTTAACCCTGGTAGAACTTTTATGGATTAGCACGAGGGAAATACAAAGAAGGAAAAATCTACCAAGTGCATGGTTTTGATTCCATTGTACGCCTTGTGGCCTCTCAACTGCCATTACCTTGTACAAGGATTTTTTTTTTTTTCCTCGATCTTTTCTTTTCCTTTTTTAAGGTTTTGCACACATAACACATCTCTCTCTCTATCTCTCTCTCTCTCTCTCTCATAAAGAAGAATTTTAGTTGCCTTCAAATGGTTAAAACCTGGACAAAAGTAGGGGTGAACAAAAAATCCGAAAACCCAAATAACCCACCCAACCCACCCAATGAAAACCCGACGGGTTAGGTCCACGTCAGACCCAAAAAAAAATTGGGTTGACCCACCCAACCCGATGTCAAATTGGGTGGGTTCGGGTTGGAATTCTAAAACCCGACCAAAACCCAACCCACCCAATGAAAATTTTTTTTATATTTAGAAAAAATATAATGACTAACCTAAGCCAATTTTGTTGAGCCGACTGTCATTTCCCATTTATGCCTCCTCCCAAGCCAAAGTTTGTGCCTTGCCCTTACCAAACTTGATGTCCCACCAGCCTCCTCCAATCGTCCCTTTCTTCGACCATCGGCCGTCACCCCTTGACGTATTCATTTTTGTCTCCCCAAGCCCGTGTTCGTCTCGTGCCTTACTCTTGCCCAGCCCTAGCCACTACTTGTCACTAGCCTCCCTTAATCCTCCCTTTCGTTAGGATTTAGGAACAAGATTTCAAGTTTATTTCAATTTACCTGGCTTTAGTTCTTGTTACTATACACATTGGAGTTAGAGATTATTCTTGTGAAATAGGTTTGATTGTTTGTGATTGATGTTTCTTAGTATTCATTAAAAGCATGTTTTAATTAGTTTTTATTATCTTTACATGACTTCTTTATTTGAATATTTGAGCTTGTATTTTGATTTGTGATTAAATTTTTAAGTCATGCTTTATTACTTTATTTTTATAAATTGTCAAACCCGACGAACCCGAAAAACCCGCCAAACCCACCCAAACTTTAATTGGGTGGGTCGATTTTGTATATTGGGTTAATTAGGTGGGTGAAAAAAATTTTCAACCCACCCAATCTTCATTGGGTGGGTTGAAAAATGTCAAAAATCCACCCAACCCACCCAACGAACATCCCTAGACAAAAGGGTGAAAAAATGCAAGCCTTGATTTAGCTGCCCGTAAACAGAACTAAGCATTTCCATAATGTTGTGTTTCAAAAAAAAAAAAAAATTAAGGACTAAAGATAACACAAGCATGCAAGCTGTTCTCTCTTTTTATTAAAGGTTCTACTTGTTCTTTATAGGCCGAACGGATAATTCAAATATCTTTCTGGTTTGGATAGGAATCTGCAACAGTTAAAAGGGTTGCATTTTACCTTTTTCCCGTTAACTAAAGAGGATTGGGAATCTCTCCTTCTCAAAGCAATCCATTAGTTAAGCCCTTTGTCTTTTTTTTTTTTTTTTTTTTTGAATTACATCCTCTTTATCTCCTTAAAGAATCTAAACAAATAAACATCTACACCATAAATGTACACTATTTCTCCAATTACCGCCTCAAAAACACTAGAACAACAAGCAAACCATGCCAAGATTCCCAACCATCTTTGCAATAGCTCTCTTTGTTTCTTTGCCAGTGCATGGAATCCAAGTCCAACCAACTAACCAAGCCTCGCAAGGACTCCGAAGAAGCTGCTCGTACTCCATCGAAATCGAGACTACATGTGCACCATCTGCAGAAACTAAAGACCATGTTAGTATTAGATTCAGCGACTCTGAGAATAATCTGATCATAGTGAAGCATGTAAAGAACCCCACGTCGTAGTATGCTCCGAAAAATGGCCTGAAGAAGCACAGTGGAGGTTACGGCGGCTTTGGACGATGTGCCATTGACATGTTTGAGGCGAGTGGACCGTGCGCGAGTGACAAGGTGTGCTCTCTGTACCTTAAAAAGGTTGGTTCCGATGAGTGGAGACCTGGTTGGGTGAAGGTTTATCGACAGGAAGGTGGGTGTCTTGTGGAAATCTCTTGCATGTTTTATTTTAGAGCTTTTTGCACCAGAAAATGTGTGGTATGGTTTCAACTATTGCCACTCCAAAGGGAGTTATTGAAAGTGGAGTACAATGTATGAAAGTGGATAATATGAAAGTGGAGTGCAATGTATTGAAAAGTGATAATCAGTACCTGAATGGGAAAACTTGTGATTTTTGTTTAAGACGAAAATAAGTTTTTAACTTTTGATGCTTACAACTATAGAATTTTGGCTTTTTTCACATTTTTCAGTAAGAACTCTTTTTCATTACCAATAAACACTACTTGTTTAGCTGTTTGGATTAAATTTTAATCATTTAGATCCACTTAAAAATTTTACAGCTTCATAGATTAAATCGTTGAGAAATTAGTCTAATGGCTGAATTTGCAATTCCAACCCATAGTGAAAAAGATGTAAATCTCCTCTTTTTTCCCCTTTAAATTTGAGAGTGAAAACTAGTTGACTTTTTTTTCTTTTTTTGAAGCAAGTTCTTTCGTTTTCTATACTTGTGTCTCAGTACAAACTACAAACCAAAAAACTAAAATAGCTAGATTAGGAAATTGACGAGGAGAGAATGAACATTAACAAATACACCGACACAATTGCTAATTTATATTTCTCAAAACCAAACCACTTACAAACAACTATGAACTTTTCAGTTAAAAAAAAAAAAGCCTATGTAATTATTCCTTTCACTTGTTACTCAACAAAAACTTATATTGAGGAAAAGGAAGGTCAGAAAGAAGATACGATGAAGCAGAAACCCTTAAAAAAAAAAAGTTTAAAAACTATAGGACTATGAACATATAGTTAATTTGACGAGAAAATGATGTTCTTGGCAATCATTAGAAACAAAATTCTCGCGTATTATCAGGACTGGCTAGGAGATCAAAGGTTTTACTCCCTATGGTGTCTTTCAGGATTGTGATCTGACCATCCTTTAGAAGTATCTCTTCATCAAGGGCGTCCAACTTCTTTTTCAACGCATTAACCTCAGAGTTCAAAAGCATGTTCTTTTCACTGTATTGCTTCACTTCCTCCCACATCAAGTCTCTCTCTGCCGAGATTTTAGGCAGTATCCCCCTTACAACCGTCAACTCCTTGGTCGATTCTTGGAGATCAGTCTGTATCCTATTGAGATTCTCATCCTTCTTAAGCATCTATTGTTCATGTTTGAGAAAAATATGTCAGAACGACACAAACAAAAAATAAGACCCTGTTGGTTCTCTTATGGACTATATTTTTGAAGGATATCGTCCACTAATATAAATGGAAAATCCCATAAGCAATTTAATAATTGACATTGGTTTCCAGTCTATGGTTATGCCAAGGGACTACCTGAAGTTCAAGATCCTTTAATTTGTGGGTAACAAACGAGAGGTTATCCATAGCATTTTGGACCTCGCATTGGAGGATATCGGCACCTCTCACTGCTGTTGAAAGTTCAGCTTGCAACTGCTCAACTTCCTGTTCTTTGGAATACAGCTTCTCTCTAAGTAGATTTGTCAGTAAAGTTTCTGCTTTGAGCTCATATTTCATTACATCCTGCACATGTGATAGTCGTTAATGACAGCATTAATATAAATCACATATTTCAAAAGACAGTAAGCAACAAAAAACTACATTTTCATTTCTATGACTCGCCTCTGGAGTTTGGGGATTTGATTGCGTCACTCCATTAGCATCCATGCTTTTCGACTGGGCTATGGACGCGGCTAGCTTGGACTTGTCATGCAGCAAAACAGAGATTGTCTGCAAACTCCTAGTGAGATTTTCAACCCCACGCCTTAATCCCTGAACTTTCATCTCTGATTCAACAACAAAGTGCCCATCTAGGCCATGCTTAATAACTTCAGTTTCTTGCTTGGCTTCTGAAACTTGACCTGCGTTTCCTTTGATGAATTCAAGTAACCTTGAACATAATTGTGAGCTCTCACTCAACATCGACAGTCCTTGATTTTGCAAGCAGCAAACTCGAGTCCACATTTCCTTGTCCAGCCTAACAGTTAAAGCATCACTTTCTTTCCCATTGCCCTTTAAACGGTTCAGTAGATTTATATTCTCGTGTCGAAGAGAATCAACCTCGAGCCTAAAAGATTCCAACTCTCTTCTTAAGGCAAGTTCCACCCCTGTCAACCTCATTTGCTCCGTCTGCAACTTTGCCACGTGCTTATCCCACTTTTCCATTGGCCGGTTCTTCCCCGATTCCTCACCAAAAGTTTCACGTAAACCATCAATCGTCTTGTCTTGTTCGCTGCAGGTTCTCAGTAATCTTGTAACAGTTTTATGCAGTTCCTTGCACTCCTTATCCTTGTTTTCAAAATTCTTTTGTAGGCAAACACGGTCTTCTTCTGCAGCTCTATAGTTCTCTTGTAAATCCGAAATATTTCGCCGAAAATCTTGGTTCTCCTCATTCATTTCCTCCAACCTTTTGTTCATGTCCCTGAGTTGTTGCTCGAAATAGGTAATCTTGCTTCTGCTTTCTGAATCCCTCTCTTGAAAAGATGAGACTTCCCTTTGAAGCGAAACGTTTTGCTCTGCAAGCTCTCTAACTCGCTCACGAAGTCTTTGTTCTTCCAACTGGTATTTCTCAAGCTTACTTGACCACTCGCTGGACCTTCTGTCCAGCTCCCTCTCCAATGCTGATTGTAACTCATTCTTTTCCTTCTCCAGTCTCCTAGTTTGGGACTCCTGTTCTGCCTTTGCAAGTCTAACTTCTTCCTTGGCAGAAGCCCTCTCAGCAATCTGTGAATGGAGACGGCTTGAAACCTCGAGTGCCAAGCTTACTCTCTCCTCAGCCAAATTTCTAATAGTCTGAACCAAAGACGGAACATCAAAATCACAGTTGTGAAGAAAGCTTTCCTGCTCAAGTTCTTCAGACAGAAGCAAGACCCTCTGCTCGGCTTCCTTAGATCTTCTCTGTAAGTCAACATCCATTTCCTCTTCACTTTCCTTAGAGTTTGCATCCTCACAATAATCCCCAGAGAAAGGCTTTCGAAAGTATGGGTAATCCTCCCCATGACATTTGTTGGTAGTTTCATAATTCTGCGCAACTGTGTCCGTATTCAAATCCAAACATTTACTCAAGGATCCACCATAGATTTCCTCAATCGTAACTGGCATCCCACGCTCAAGCTCCTTCTGACTTGGTTTCTGAAGAACACGAGACTGCGAAAGTCTCTCGACAACATTCTTCGCAAGTCTCCGCGGTGAGTCGTGCCCAAATCCACATTCTGCCCAGTCCCTGGAAGAGAAACGGAGACGAGAACCTTTAGCTTCTCTGAATGAATGACCTCTTGCTTTATCTCTGAGGCAGTCCGTTGGCGAAGAAGGTGATGTATACTGCACTCGAGGAGGACGCCAGCAGCTCCCGTTTCCAGCAAAGTTCCCTTGAGAATTGTTGTTGGCGCAGCTCTTTTCCATCTGCTGCTCTCCGTCAATGTAGCGGTCCAAAACTTTACCCGAGACACTACCAGAAGAAGTGGAAGACGAGCTCCCTGAGTAATCTTGGTGGGTTTTAGAAGAACAAACAGAACCAGGTCTCGGTGCCTCAAAACGCTTAGGTACATGCCTCTCTGGGGTATGAGAGCTAGGAAACACAACAATCCAAGTGTAAATTATATAGAATTCAACGTTCTGAATATCATATAGAATGATCATAACAGAAGTTCATAAAACAAAAGTTCAGACAAGTTAATGTTGTTGAAAACTGGGCAAGTACAGATCCCTCACCGAAAAGAACGATCACATTGCTGATGAGGAACTCCACTCCGTCTACTAGAAGTGGAGGGAGATCTACTCTGATTTCTTGGGGAAGAGAAGTCAGTTTGTCCTGTTTCAACACCAAGAAATGCTGCTGATGACAATGAGCGGCTTCTTCTAAGAGCTGGGCAGTTATTTGAGGTCTGAACATCGGATACTTGCTTGCGAGATTTTGAAAACAAGCCTCGGGGACTTCGAAAATTACTCTCGGCTAAGTTGTTACTGGCTTGGTTGCTCCGGCCATTTTCTGATGGATTCTCCCAGTAAATTTCTTGTTGGGCTGATGATGGAGGAAACTCTTTGTTGTTCCCATTACCAGATGCAGAAGATCTGAAAAAGAATAGCTTCTTCATGTGTGAATCTTAAAGCTTAAGATTGCCAATTGCAGGTCATGAAAGTGTCTGGTCTTCAGTTCTAAACTATACTTCCAATCTCTATTGCAGGTTTGGTATTACTAAACCTGTAACCATTAAAATGGAAAAGGAGATTTAAAAAAAAAAAAAAAACTACAAAAATCATCATCATGATTGGTAAATTACAGCTCATAGAAAGCTAAATTGAACAGACACTTCTTTGCAACAGATGATATACAAATTAAAAATTAAAAAAAAAAAAAGTAAACTAACTAACACATAGATTAGATGACAATATAGGAACACAAACACAATAATTCACAACAATAAGAGAAACCCAGTTGAGAATCTTAGCAAGTCCAAAAGAAACAGCTGAATACCGGATGTAATAATAACACCAGACCCCAAACGAAACAGAGTGGATAAGTAAAGCATTAAAGAAGGTTTCAGAGGTGATGATAAGTGGTAATCTGCCTAATTTTAATATTATTAAAGACTTTCCACTGAGTTTTAACATCTCCAATTACAAGCTTGGCATGTCAAAGGGAAAAAAATGGAAATTTGAAAGCTGGGCACGTGGAATTAAAGACTGTTGAGATTTCAGCACCTGCCCATGTAATTGCAATTTACAAATATATATGTATACATATATATAATTATGAATATGAATATTTATTGAATAAAACATAAGACGGTATGGGTCAGTGAATTGATTTCATTGAATCGGAATGGATCTTGCGCCAGACTAGTGTGAAATGACCATTTTAGCCTTGTCTTTTTCATTGCCATAAACCCAGAGAAGTGAAACTGAAAACCCCTTTTTTTAATAAAAAAAACCAAGGTAATTCACTGCAAATAATGGCCTGAGAAAATTAAAAATTAATCTAACACTGACCTATTTTCTTTCCCCAAAAATGGAGGCATTTATAACATGGTTATCCTAAAACCCAGTTTAATCATCTGTAAATTCTCAAGATTTCCAAGAAAAATTGATTATAAATATCTATATTCAGTTCTAAAAGGTTTCAATTGAACTATTTCCAGTAGTTCTTAAATAACAAATAAAAATAATAAAAATGAAAACCCAGAAAGATGTCGACCAGTGTTTGGCTGCTTGGAATCCGAAGAAAAAAGAAAGAAATGAAATCTTTGAGCGTTTGGTCGCCTAGAGATGCGAAAAGAGGGGGGGGGGGGGGGGGGGGGGGGGGGGGTGGGGGGTGGGGGGTGGTGGTGGTGTGGTGGGGGTTGTGGTGGATATGGAAAACGGAAAAAGATACACAGACCGGGGGAAAAGAAAAAACACAAAGGCAAACCATTATCACTTCTAAGGAAAAGCAACGCAGATAAAAGAAAAACCACAAGAATGCAACTTACGAAATTCACTTCGTTCGTCTTGATTCTTCTAGTCGTCACTTTCTCGGCAAACAAACAGAACCTTAGAGAGAGAGAAACAAAAAGGAAAGGTTTATTTACCAAGTCCCTTACTCTGCTTTTTCTTTCTGTGTTTTAACGGTCAAAAAGAAAAACTAAAAGAGAACCCAAATAAAAGCACAAAAAATTCAAAAAGGCAACAAAAATCGAACCAAAAAAAAAAAAGACACAGAAATCTTCAAATGCAGAAACCGAATTTGCAAAATCCTGGCATTTATTACCAAAAATTTGGAAGTTTCAGAAAATTCAAGTATGGAAATTAGTTAATTTACTCACCAATGCTGGTCGGATTTTCACAGTAGAAAATTCAAATTTGAAAAGAGATTAACCAACTAATAGTTAATTAAAAAGGAAAATCCGATTTCTTAGCGAAACGAATTTCAAAAGAAGCAAACGAGACTATTGAAGGAGAGAGAGAGAGAGGGTTTTGTAGTGAGAGAAAGTGAAGGAGACGGCGAGCTCTGATACGGAGACGGAAAACGTTAATAAAGGGTGTTAATAATTAGAGAGAGAGAGAGAGAGAGAGTTGGGTTTTCCCGCTTGTACAACAAAACCTAACCTAAAGAGGCCGTTTGGGGACTTTGATTACCAAAATCAACTATTTTTTATTTTTTTATTTTTTCAATTTTATTATATTTTTTACTATTTATATCGTTATCATGAGTTTATAATAAACCTTAAACTTTAAAAATCTATATAATTTTATATATACAATTTAGATAAGATAATTTTTTTAAAATTAAATAAAATTTCAAAAAAATAAAACAAAACATATATTGATAATTTTTTAATAAATTTTTAAGATTTTACAACGGATTTTGGAAATCAAAACCAACTTTTTAGATACTTTTTTCTCCCTCATCATCATTTTTTATTATTTATATTTCTAAATACTCTATAATAAACTTTAAACTTTAACTTTACGTAGACAAGTTTACATGAGATGATTTTTTTAAATTATATAGAATTTTGTGAGAAATAAAACAATATCTATATTAATTTTTTTCTAAATAAATTTTTAAGATTTTTCACTTTTTTACTTCAAATAAATTTTTCCCCAAACATGTTTTTTGAAACATACTTTCTTCCAACAAAAAAAAATCTAAAACTCTCCCAAACAGGTCCTAAAGTTTTGATTTTTCACTCAAATACTATTTGCAAAAACCAAAAATTCCATATGAATTTTGATTTCCAAATCAGGAGAATTTAGCCTCCGTTTGTTTTCAGCATTGCATTCGTATTGCGTTAAAATACAATGTAATTTTCATTTAAATACAAAAGTATTGCATTCAAATGCTAATCACATCATATTTTAAATCCAATATAATTAATATACATTATTTTATTTTATTTATTATTTTTATTAATCACATCACATACTCTTTTTCTCTCTTATTTTTTCTATCTACTTTTACCCATTATATCACATATTCGTTATTTAAATACAATTCATACACTTTTCATCCAAATACACATTGCATTTAAATGCAATGTAAATATTTTCCTTCAAATACAAATTATATTCAAACATAATGCAAACGTAATACATTTACCAAATAGAGCCTTAAACTCAAATTAGCAAATGGATATCTCAGATCTTGCAATAAACAATGCAATTGAATAGGAAAAAAAAACCCCACTCCTTTTTTCTTCAAGAACTTAGGCTCCGTTTAGTAAACGTATTGCGTTTGCATTGCATTAAATGCAATTTGCATTTAGTAGAAAAGTATTTACATTGAATTAGAATGTAATGTGTGTTTAGATTAAAAGTATTTAAATTGTATTTAAATGCAAAATATGTAATGTGATGGATAAAAGTAAAAAGAAAAAAATTTGTGATATGATTAATAAAAATAATAAAATAATCAAAATAATGAATAGTAATTGTATTGGATTTAAAATGTGATGTGATTAGTATTTAAATGTTATATTTTGAGTTTGGATGAAAATTATATTATATTTAAATACAATACTAGAAATAAACAGTACCTTAGAAATACCTAAAAGCTCACTTGTTTTATTTCTTCGGAAGAAGCAAATGAGATTGTTGAAGAGAGAAAAGGAGAGGAAAGAGAAAGAGAGGGGGAGAAAGAGTTTCATGGTGAGAGAAAGTGAAGGAGCGTCACAAGGTGTTGCAAGAAAAAAAAAACGTTAATGTTTGCGTTGATGGCTAGTCCTACTATGGAGCCGGAAAAAGTTAATAAAGGGCTTTAATAATTAAAAATTATGGTACTTGGCACTAATGTCCCTTAACTTGGTGTAAATTTATAATTTAGCCTTAAATTTATTAAAATTATTATAATATACCTTTTTTAATTAATTTTACATTAAATTGAAGATTTGAAATTGAAAAATTTACATTAATATTTGTATAAGATTTGAAAATTTCTTTTGTTAAAAATGGGGTTTTTAATTTTTATATGAAGTGTATATGAGTTTTTCATTTTTAATTTAATAGAAAATTTATTCGTAGGAAGTATATTGTAATTATTTAGTAAGTTAATGAGACAAATTATTAAATTTAAAAATTTTAAGAGTAAGTTACTAAAATATGATAAGTTTGGAGGTATTAATGCTATATATACACATATAAAAAAAAGGCGCCAATGGAAGGGTAATCATGTCCAAAAGGAAAAGAATTTTTGAATGCGGCTTGAGCCCGCGGAAAAAGCGGAGAGGAGCGTTTTTAGGTGTGGAAGAGTCGAAAAACCAAGTGGGACCAAGCACAAGTGAGCTTGAACGATCAGTGGGTCCCACCACCCAAACACGCAAAATCATATGTTGACACGTTTTCATCGGATCTCTTGCTTGAGCTTGAGCTGCTTTTTTTTTTTTTTTTAATTTTACAAATTTTTTTATATGTGAATATTTGCGGTGAAAATATTACACGTTAGTGTATAAAAGTACTTTCAACCATTAATTAGACAGTTGGAGACCAGGTTTGGATATCTCCAAAATTAATTTTTTTTAATATTTTAATATTTTTTTACTATTTATATTTTTAAAACGTTACAGTAAATTCTAAATTCTAAATTTTAAAAGTTCATAACTTTATATATATAAGATCAAATGAGATGATTTTTTTTTAAATTACATAGAATTTCGAGAGAAATAAAATAATATCCATATTGATTTTTTTTCTAAAAAAAATTTTAAAATTTTATATTTTTTCATTTCAAACAGTTTTTTCTCTCAAATATATTTTTCCAAAACAATTTTTTTCCAAGCTTAAAAAAAATCTACAAAACCTCCCCCAAACTCCTCCTTAAACTTCAATTTAACAAGAAAAATAATTTATTCTGATACTAAAACAAAATGGATTCAAATCATATATCCTTTCTATATACTCAAATAATATTATAACATATTATAACTTTTTAATTTATATAATATGATATTTTAATCAAAATATAATTTTTAATTAATATATTATGATATTCTCAAAAAGACATAGATAAGATAGGAATAAAGAGATACTTAAGTCAAATCCGAACAAAATAGCATGGTGTAGAATTTTGCCTTTTTTTCCCTTGACTTTTTGGGTATGAATTCTAATAGTATGTTTGATTGTAGCATTGTATTTAAATGTATATAGTTTTTATCCAAATATAAAAATATTACATTTAAATGTTAATCACATCATAATTTAAATCTAATATAATTATTATTTACTATTTTACTTTTTTCTTACATTTACTAATCACTTCACGTATTCTTTTTCCCTCTCTTTTTTCTATTAACTTTTTTTTAATCATATCACATACTCAATCATAAAATGTAATGCAAATACTTTTCATTCAAATACACATTATATTTGAATGTACTATAAATATTTTTTATCTAAATACATATTATATTTAAATATAATGTTTTTATCTAAATGTATCGTAAAGTTGCTTAAGCTTAGCTAATAAAATTAATTATTTGTGGGGTCATGATTTTCATTCTAAATTGCTTTTGTATTAATCACACACCGGGTCATGATGCAAGGCACTAGTCTAAAAATTTAATGTTGGCTTTTCAAATTACAGGAAACATCATTTTTATTTACTTTTTTTTTTTTTAAGGAACATGAAGCATCATTTTCATTCCATGTGGAATGTACACAATTATGGTTTTATTTATTTATGGGTTTTTTTTTTTGGTTCAATTATTTCCTTGAGAGAATAAAGTTACACTTAACTTCCCTTATTTCATAATTATCAAAAAAAAAAACCTTCATCCATTATATTAAATAAGTTTGTTATATGTTATTAATATATACATATATATATATATATACATATCAACTGTGTGTGAGCAATGCAATGGATTGTGTTTGCCTGTACTTGTTAGTTCCGTTTATGATATGTTCTAACTGGGGCAAAAGCAGCAGTCAAATGCCCTTATAACATTATTAAAAAAAAAAAGTTAAGAAAATGGCAAATGTCCATTGCTTGTTAAATACAACGCAAATAAATATATGGCATTGGACGAATGGCTATATTCAAATTTGGTTTGACATTTTTTTTTATAGGGTGTGAAAATATATATTAGGTCTGTTTGAGATAATCATTCTAAATTATAATATTTAATATGAAGATATTTAAATGAAAATATTTAAATTAAAGTATTTAAGTGTTCCGAATTGGTATTTGGATGTTAACGTTTGAAACAGAAACATATAAATATATTTTTGGATAATTGTAGAACGAGAGAGAGGGATAGAGAGATAATGGAATTAGTTATCAAATTTTTGTATAATTCATATCTAAATAGGCCAACTTGACCGTCAAAATATTTTTTCTCAATTAATCTCAACATTTACAAATTTATATATTGAAATGGAATTTGTGTAAATTAAGGGAAATGGTTCCCAAAACATATTGTTATTTTTTTAATTCCACTTTTTTAATCATCAAATCTATGTTAAAATATTTAATTTTATATACATTTTATTTTAATATGATTCGATTGTGTACTATGTTATAAAACGTACGTCCTCCCATAAAAGACCCCTTTTATTTTATTATATACATATTTTTTTTCATGTTGCTTTTTTTGTAAGCTGTACATAGTATTTCCTTAGTCAAATCTTGTGAAATGAAGTGATGAATTATCATAGTCAAAGCTGGAACCATGCATGCTTTTTTTTTTTTTTTAATGATGATATTATTCATAGTCAAAGCTGAAATGAAGTGGTGATTATTCATAGTTTTGTTTTTAGGTTTAATCTCAAAATAACCCAATATCATTAAAAAAAATGTCTCTTTATTTATAAATTATTATATATATCAATTCTTAAATAATATTAGACTGTATAACAAATTATTTTTCTTATAAAGGCTGATAACTGTTGTAAATATCTCTTTTTTGGGACAAACTTTCTTGTTGGCCATTCTTTTGGTTAAATATAGACTCTAATAAAAGCATATAAAATGTAGTTGTGATTAACCAAAGGACGTTACAATATTAAAAAGTGATTGAATAGCATGCAATTTGAATAATTAAAGTGATGTTTTCCTCGCACACCTTTTTTTTTGTTTTTGTTTTTCTAGAGTGCATATTTGTACTTTAATTAAATGAGATTGGAATTGTAATATGAATTATAATGGAGTGAAATTAAAATAGTAATACATAGGAAGGCGTTCATGTGTGAATTGAGGAATGTTGAGCCATTGTTTTGAGAGTTTGAAATTAGACATTAATGTTGATGTGAAAATTAAGCTTATGTTTGAATACCAGTTCAAACTTCATTTTTCCATTTCATTTTTGCTTTTTTCTAAAAAATTAGTAAAGATTTTAATTAATTTTTTAAAAAATCAACTATTTTTACTTAAAAATTCTATTCTAAAACAGTGCAATAATCGTACCTTAAACAATATTATATTTGGCTTGTAGGAAAATAAATCGGTAAAAACGTATCAGAGTGGCGCAGCGGAATAATAAAAAATTTTTAGATCGTTAAATATTTCATGATGCCATATACAATAAACCAATAACAATTAAAACTCATACCTCAAGGACACCAATCTGCAAGAGGAGAATGACCGGAGGGCTTCAACCAACTAACATTCTCTACTATTCTCCAATTCCCGAATGGTTGAGTGTGTGGGCACTCTGAATCTCGATCGGTATGCCAGCACTGCTAGTCTTCTTCTGACCACCCAGATCTTTAAAGAACTTATTATCACGTTAAGTTGTGCAACAATAAGCCTACTTACCTGAGAGTCTATGGTCTGAGAGAACTGGAGTGGCAGGACTCTATTTATAGACCTGCATGAGGTGATTCTCTGAATTCAAATTGGATTAGGAGAAGATATTCTCCCTTATTCACAAGTACAAATTCTGAATTTTCCAAGGGGAAAATCCCAACAATAAATTCGGCCACTTTAGGATAATTCCAATTCAAATCTAAACAAGATTTTAACTATAATTTTATCTCCCTCTTTTCAACCAAAAAATCCGAAAATCCAAAGGGAAAATCTCCACTAAAATTTCGGCCACTTTTGGATAAGGGATAATCAAAATTCCACTAGGATTTTCAAGCTTGAATCTTATCTCATCATTATCCAAAATAACTGAAAATCTCCTGAGAGATTTACTCCGAAAATTCGGCCATTATCAGGAAGGAGAGAATCCAAATTCATCTGGGATTGAAATTTGAATTTTTTCTTGAACCTTAACCACAAAAATCTGAAAAATCATTAAGGATAATTCTCAAAATTTCCGTCCATATTTGGTTAGGATTTGGATTCAAAATTCAAGTAAGATTCTAATAAGATTTTCCTCTCCATATCCAACTCAAATTTGAATTTCATTCCTCGTGGATTTATCACAACAAATTCGAATTCCACTTGGACTGTGATTCAAAATTTGAATTTCAAATTTCAAATTCAAATTTCAAATTTCAAATTTCAAATTTCAAATTTCAAAATCCACAAAACAGTTGTATTTCAAATTCTTGTTCTCATGGATAATTTTCTACAACTCCAATCCAATCTCAAATAAAATCATGGCAACTTTATTTGGAGTTCGAATAATTGTATACTCTATTATCCAAAACAAAATCTGAATCCAACCGAAGAGAATCTTGTCGACCATCCTTATCCTATATCAACACCATCCATGCATAATAAACTAGTCAATAGCATACATAAATCAATTTGCCAAACATTAAGGAATTATGTGGAGCTAGTAGAGGGACTAATTAGACATATATAATCGGGCTCCCGCAAATCCATATGATCATAATTCTTTACCGAACAACTCAATCATATGATCACTAATTTCAGAGTCACACCACAATAAACCTGAAACTGAACTCTCAATTATATACCGTATTACGTAAGCCTGTGACAAACTATCGTCCAATGACCTTGTCATGTATACAGAACCCTCATATGATATCCATGATCAGCCTTAGGCCAAAATCCGTTTAATCCTACTGATCAGGCTATCTTAAAGTTCCATTATACAACCGAATAAAGAAAATGATTATTCACCATATGTGAATAAGAAGTCATCCGCCCAGCAGACGACCCAAGGCTTTGTCCATTTTCATATTCAGTATAATGCCTTTAAGAGGATACCCTTAACTCCTCATTAGAACTATGATTTTAATATCTGTAAACGAACCCTTCATCGTATATAAATCATGCACCCAACGAACCGGTCTATAAGCTTACTACCTCTGAGACACTTTAGCCATTGGAACATCAAAGTAAACAAGTCATATACATGAAGCTGTCCATCTACTCAGGATTAAGGTTACTGTACAATGAACGTCAAAAGCAGATCGATCCACTCAAAGCGGATTTCGTAGATCAATCACGCTTTAGTTCTGGTCTAATATGTCACCACCAAGTAACATATCTATGTCTCTACTTGGGAGTCTATGCTCCAGACAGTCAAGACAAACCGTCTCCTCCAAAGCTTTAGACAACATAATAGTCTTAACATGAGTTAGATGCTCAGTCTAACCCATAGACTACAGACCATAGTTTAGACCGCTTACTTTAGAACATTGTCTTCTCGCATACAAAAGTACATTGCATGCAACATTCTAACAGTTTAACACAAGCAGTCAGGGAGCCATATTTGTTTACATTTACTTTAACATATAAATAAACCGAGGACAGATAGCAATGTAATGAATAACCTCTATATATAATTTTATTATCCAGTTCAAAATAAATACATCAAAATGTCTCTAATGCTTAGGGCATTTCCTAACAATCTCCCACTTGCCCTAAGCCAGTAGATGTGCTATGTTACGCATCCCCATCGCCTCTATGTGCCTCTCAAAGCTTCTAGCCACCAAAGTCTTAGTAAAGGGATCGGCAATTTTGTCCTCGGATGCGATTTTACATACATCTACTTGTCCTGTCTCCACGTGCCCTCTAATAATATGATATTTCCGATCTATGTGCTTGGTCCTCTTGTGGTGCCGAGATTCCCTTGTGTTGGCAATAACCCCAGTGTTATCACAGTAAAGTGTGATAGGCTTGTCAACACCTGGAATGACCTCAAGGTCTCTAAAGAACTTGCGGAGCCAAACCGCTTCTTTAAATGCCTCAGCCGCAGCCACATACTCAGCCTCCATAGTAGAGTTAGCTGTGCAGCCCTGCTTCACGCTCCTCCACACAATGGCGCCTCCTCCGAGCAAAAACACTGATCCAGATGTCGATTTCCTTGAATCCTTACAAGTCTGGAAGTCTGAGTCCGTGTATCCTACGGGTGTTAGGTCCCCTCCAGAATACACCAACATATAATCTCTCGTTCTCTTAAGATACTTGAGTATATGCTTTACTGCTTGCCAGTGCTTGGTTCCAGGATTCGCTTGATATCGACTCACCATACCTACTGCAAAACATATGTCTGGGCGAGTGCAAAGCATAGCATACATAAGGCTACCCATAGCGGATGCATAAGGGACCTTACTCATACGCTCTCTTTCTTCCGATGTCTTAGGACAGTTATCCAATGAAAGAGTTAGACCGGTAATAGAAGGTTGTGTACCTTTCTTTGCCTCTTGCATTGCATATTTGTCAATTATTTTATCTATGTATGAAGCTTGGGATAACGCTATCATTTTGTTCTTTCGATCTCTGAAGAGACGAATGCCTAGAACATAATTAGCTTCTCCCAAGTCCTTAATGTCAAACTGTTGGTGTAACCAAAACTTGACCTATGATAAGTTCCCTACATCATTCCCAATGAGTAGTATATTATCGACATAGAGTATCAAAAAGACCACTTTTCCATCCTTAATACGTTTATAAACACAGGGTTCATCAACGTTCTGCTCAAAACCAAATGTCTTAATCGCTTGATAAAACCTTTGGTTCTATGAGCGGGATGCTTGCTTTAATCCATAAATCGATCTAAGCAACTTGCAGACTTTTCTTTCTTGGCCTTTCGCTACGAACCCTTTGGGTTGTATCATATAGATACACTCTTTAAGATGGCCATTCAAGAATACCGTCTTCACATCTATTTGCCAGATCTCGTAATTGAGAGCCGCAGTAATGGACAGAAGAATACGGATAGACTTCAGCATAGCAACAGGCGAAAAGGTTTCATTATAATCGATTCCAGCCTTTTGCGTGTACCCTTTTGCAACTAGTCTAGCTTTGAAAGTTTCCACTCTCCCTTCCGCATCTTTTTTTCTTTTGTAGACCCATTTGCATCCAATGGGTTTTATCCCATCCGGCAAATCTACAAGTTCCCAAACAGAGTTGGATTTCATGGAATCCATCTCATTGTTCATAACCTATTTCCAAGATTTAGAATCAACATCATTTATAGTTTTATCATAGATAACCGGATCATCCTTATGCCCATAAGCCTCGGCTTGGTATACCTCAGCATCATACATGAAGAAATTAGGTTTATTCGAAACCCTCCCACTACGACGAGGCACCCTAAATTGTTGATCGTCTGCAGGTCTTTCACCGGAACTCGGACTTGCGTCCAAGACCGAAATCTGTGGAGCAATTCTTTCACCCGATAACTCCGCTAGCACTACTTTGCTTCGATGCTTAAAGTCATTTATGTGACTTTCCTCCAAGAATGTCGCATGGGTTGAGACAGTGACTTTTTGTTCCTTCGGGTTATAGATCAAACCTCCTTTAGTTTCCTTTGGATACCCTACAAACATGCACAATTCTGATCTTGATCCCAATTTCTTCGCATCCCCATCTAGTACATGTGCTGGGCAGCCTCATATTCTCATATGTCCAAGGGCGGGCTTCCTACCACGCCACAATTCATACGGAGTTCTGAGAATTGATTTTCTTGGAACCTGATTCAGAATATAGCACGCCGTTTGTAAAGCATATCCCCAAAATGATAATGGCAGCGTTGAATAACTCATCATGGACCGTATCATATCCAACAAGGTCCTGTTTCTCCTTTCGGCTACATCATTCTGTTGTGAAGTACCAGGTGCAGTCAATTGGGATAATATCCCGTTCTTTACAAGATGTCCTAGAAATTTATCGGAGAGGTATTCGCCACCTCGATCAGATCGAAGTGTCTTTATGGATTTATCCAATTGTTTTCCACTTCCGCACGATACTCTTTAAACTTGTCAAAGGTTTCGCTCTTGCGGTGCATCAGATACGCATATCGATACCTCGAGTAATCATCTATAAAGGAGACATAATACTCGAACCCTCCTCGTGCTGTGACATTCATGGGACCACATATGTCAGTGTGCACAATTTCTAAGAGCCCCTGAGCCCTTGTACCCTTAGCTCCAAAAGACCTCTTAGTCATCTTACCCTCTAGACAAGATTCACATTGAGGAAGACGTACCTCCTCCAGAGATTCTAGAGGACCGTCTTTCACCAATCTTTGAATCCTATCCTGATTAATATGACCAAATCTTAAATGTCAAAGATACACCTTGTTAGAGTGAGAAACTTTCAACTTTTTAGAGTTATCTATTAATTCAGTGTCAAGCAGTGAGTACATCTTTGGTTTGATCAAATATAGATTTTCATCCATCCATCTAGAACAGATAAAAGACTTATTTCTACGAATATCAACTCTTTTACTAAAAGAAACTGAATAAGAATCATTTATTAAACAAGTTACCGATATAAGGTTCCTCCTAAAATTAGGAACATAAAAATAGTCTTTTAATAAAATAAACCTAAATTGATCAAAGTAAAGGTAAATATCTCCCACTACCTCAGTCACCACCAAGCTACCGTCTCCAGTTCGCAACGAGAGGCTCCTATCATGTAGACTTCTTGTTTCCACGAACCCCTGCATAGAAACACAAACATGATTAGTGGCACCCGAATCAATGACCTAAGTGTCTTTCGATTCTTCCACCAAACACGCTTCTAAGTAGTGAAGTTCCTTACCTTCCTTGCCCTTGGCCGCTAGGAATTCCCGGCAAGCCTTCTTAAAGTGACCTATCTTCCCACAGCGGAAGCACTTGGACTTTTTAGGGTCCTTGGACTTCTTCTTCTTCTTCTTCTTCTTCTTCTTCCCATCTGAGACAGGAGGATTAGAAGAACTGGAAGCTGCTTGCTTCTGATTTGGCCTCTTCCTCTTCCATGAGGGTTTGGAAGATTCCGCCAAATTGGCCTCTCCTTTAGGTTGAACCGCATCCCCATCCCTGATCATCCGCTCATAAGCTTGGAGTTACTTCATAAGCTCGGTTAGTCCTAACTCCCTTGTCGCCAGATTGTATGCGGCCTTAAACCCCACAAAACTTTAAACAGAGTTTTGAACACCATCTCGCTCTGGGTGTTGTAGTCCAACTCAGCACCGTTCTCGGCAGCCTCAGCGAAGAATCCCATTAAAGTGATCATATGGTCCTTCACCGGAGTACCCGCCTTTTGCTTAGAGTTCATAATGCTGGTTATAGCGGACTATCGAACTAATTTTTCTTGGCCTCCAAACATGTCCTCCAGATTGTCCATGATCTCCCTAGCAACCTGATAAGTCTCATGCTGCTTTTGTAAAGCACTCGTCATGCTAGCAAGCATGTAGTATCGAGCTATATCATTGGATTCTCTCCAACAACAGGGACCTCCTCAAGCGGTGTGTCAGGTTTTGGCCCTGGTGGGCATGGTTCGTCCAGTACGAACTTGTGTCTCTCGCAGCTGAGAACTATCAACAGATTTCTTTTCCAATCCTTATAATTATCACCATTCAGTTTATTCTTAGTAAGTATTAAAATGAGGGGTGTCGGTGACATTTTGAACTGAAATAAAATTATACTAGACATCATTACAAAGCCCAAGCAAATATATAGATAATTTAGCAAATAAAACATACAAGTATGTTCCTACATGAAACTTGAAAAACATGTAGCATTGCAACGGTAATTCTCAGTACCTATTACCCTAAGCCACCGAGGGGTGGTCATGAAACAAATAGCCGAAACATGGACCCCGTCCAATTAATATATGTTGCCTTAAATCCTCCAAGGTTAAGGCATATATTAATAACCGCTTATTTGGCCACCAGTTTAGTTAACAGAGCTTCTAGGGAAGGTTAATAACTAAACGAGTCTTGAGTGTATAACCATTATTTACGTAGCCCGATCCACGTCCTACCAAGCCATCGAGGGGTGGTTATGAATAGGATCGTACCCGAACACGTTTTCCACATAGGAGATCCAATCTAGTATACCGGCGGCGGTAAACACCTACCGAGGAGTGTGGTCAGGGCAGAACTGACGCGAGGCGTTACCATACTTTCACATATGGATCAACAATGGAGGCCGTGGGTTTTGTTTGAAACCCTCTCCCACTCAATATTTTAAAAAACATGCAAGTTTTGTCAAATATGTATGATAAATATAGTATGAGCGGCACTTACTTATCCTATATGACATGTTATCAAATATGCATACAAAACATCCATTAATTCATATTTATACATCCATGAAATATCACAGAAAAAAAATTATTGACAGAATAACCAAGTCATGGTTCCATCCTAGAACAAAGAAAATAAAGATTACAAAATTTCATCCAAAGCATTCTTTGGGTCTTGAATTTTGTTCCGTCTTCTTGTATCCATCTTTATGTAGCCTCTCTATTTATTTCTTATCTTAAGAATCATTTAAAATTTAAATCTCCAAAAATTTAAATTTCAAATTCAAATACTAAATTCGAATTTCAAATTTAAATTTCAAATTCAAATTTTAAATAATTTTAAACATCATGCATAATAATATGTAATTTCAAAAATTTCAAATTTTCAATTACATATTTTTAAACATGATTTAAAATTAAATCTCAAATTTAAAAATCAAAATTTTTCGATTTTTGAATCGTCGCACCACCGGTCCCGGAAGCGGCAGCCACCGTGGGTAGCCCCAGCCCCATGGGGGGGCTGGCAGCCCACAGCCGCCCATATGCAGCCCTGCCAGGTTGCAAGCCAAGCCTGCAGCGCCAGGCTGCACACCTAGGCTGGGCGCAGCAGCCGGCAGGCTGCACGCCTAGGCTGCGGCTAGCCTTGGGGAGGCCACGGCCACCTTCGGCTACAGGCCAAGCCTGCGGCCGTGGGTGGTTATGGCCTACACAGGGGCTGCCGCAGCCCATCCTGCCCGAGGGCAGGGGCTGCAGCCCCACCAAGGCCCGACGGCCTATCCCGAGGGGTCGTGTCTCGATTTTCGTGTCGTATTCCAATTTACCCATTAGGATTTCCAAAAATTAATTTGAATTCTAATTAAATTGAAATTTTCCACATATTCAAAATTTCAACCTTTAAATCAAATTTAATTTTTGGGAAAAATAAATTACGGTCTTCAATCTTAATCTCCTCCAAGAATAATTACATAAAATTTCCTAAACCGTTTCCAGTGTACAAAAATTCTAACCATAATAATTCTAAGAGATAAAAATTAAAATCCATGGGAAAATTACAGTATTAAAAAACTACTCTCATGGTTACATAAAAAATCCAAGATACAATTTTTCTAAATTCTAAGGAACCACAACCGGCAAAAACAAGCATGCTTATAATAATTTAAAAAATTAAAATAACCACATACTTTATACATAATTCATGATAACAACATAAAGGAAACCTAAAATGCCACTCTCTAAATATCAAATCCATACATAAATAAAAAGACTAAGTAATTGTCTAATTTATGTACATGGCATAGTCATGAGATGACTCTGATACCAATTGTAGGAAAATAAATCGGTAAAAACGTATCAGAATGGCACAGCGGAACAATAAAAAATTTTTAGATCGTTAAATATCTCATGATACCATATACAATAAACCAACAACAATTAAAACTCATACCTCAAGGACACCAATCTGCAAGAGGAGAATGACCGGAGGGCTGCCTTCTCTACTATTCTCCAATTCCCGAATGGCTGAGTGTGTGGGCACTCTGAACCTCGATCGGTATGCTAGCACCGCTAGTCTTCTTCCGACCACTCAGATCTCTAAAGAACTTATTGTCACGGTGAGTTTTGCAACAATAAGCCTGCTCACCTGAGAGTCTGTGATCTGAGAGAACTGGAGTGGCAGGACCTCTATTTATAGACCTGCATGAGGTGATTCTCTGAATTCGAATTGGATTAGGAGAAAATATTCTCTCTTATCCATAAGCACAAAATCTGAATTTTCCAAGAGAAAAATCGCAACAATAAATTCGGCTACTTTAGGATAATTCCAATCCAAAACTAAATAAGATTTTAACTAGAATTTTATCTCCTTTTTTCAACCAAAAAATCCGAAAATCCAAAGGGAAAATCTCTACCAAAATTTCGACCACTTTTGGATAAGGGAGAATCAAAATTCCATTAGGATTTTCAAGCTTAAATCTTATCTCATCCTTATCCAAAACAACCGAAAATCTCCTAGGAGATTTACTCCAAAAATTCGGCCATTATCAGGGAGGAGAGAATCCAAATTCAACTGGGATTGAAACTTGAATTTTTTCTTGAACCTTATCCACAAAAATCCAAAAAATCGTTGAGGATAATCCTTAAAATTTTCATCCATATTTGGTTAGGATTTGGATTCAAAATTCAAGTAGGATTCTAACAAGATTTTCCTCTCCATATCCAACTCAAATTCGAATTTCATTCCTCGTGGATTTACCACAACAAATTCGAATCCCACTTGGACTGTGATTCAAAATTTGAATTTCAATTTTCAAATTCAAATTTCAAATTTCAAATTTCAAATTTAAATTTCAAATTTCAAAATTCAAAATTTAAATTTCAAATTTCAAAATTCAAAATTTAAATTTCAAATTTCAAATTTCAAATTTCAAAATCCACAAAACAGTTGTATTTCAAATTCTTGTTCTCATGGATAATTTTCTACAACTCTAATCCAATCTCAAATAAAATCATGACAACTTTATTTGGAGTTCGAATAATTGTGTACTCTATTATCCAAAACAAAATCTAAATCCAACCGGAGAGAATCTTGTCGACTATTCTTATCCTATGTCAACACCATCCATGCATAATAAACTAGCCAATAGCATACACAAATCAATTTGCCAAACGTTAAGGAATTATGTGGAGTTAGTAGAGGGACTAATTAGACATATATAATCGGGCTCCCGCAAATCCATATGATCATCATTCTTTACCCAACAACTCAATCATATGATCACTAATTTCAGAGTAACACCACTATAAACCTGAAACTGAACTCCCAATTATATACCGTATTACGTAAGCCTGTGACAAGCTATCGTCCAATGACCTTGTCATGTATGCAGAACCCTCATATGATATCCATGATCAGCCTTAGGCCAAAGTCTGTTTAATCCTACTAATCAGGATATCTTAAAGTTCCATTATACTACCGAACAAAGAAAATGATTATTCATCATATGTGAATAAGAAGTCATCCGCCCAGTAGACGACCCAAGGCCTTGTCCATTTTCACATTCAGTATAATGCCTTTAAGAGGATACCCTTAACTCCTCATTAGAGTTATGATTCTGATATCTGTAAACAAACCCTTCATCGTATACAAGTCATGCACCCAACGAACCGGTCTATAAGCTTACTACATCTGAGATGCTTTAGCCATTGGAACATCAAAGTACACAAGTCATATACATGAAGCTGTCTATCTACTCAGGATTAAGATTACTGCACAATGAACCTTAAAAGCAGATCGATCCACTTAAAGCGGATTTTGTAGATCAATCACGCTTTAGTTCTGGTCTAATATGTCACCACCAAGCAACATATCTATGTCTCTACTTGGAAGTCTATGCTCCAGACAGTCAAGACAAACCGTCCCCTCCAAGGCTTTAGACAACATAATAGTCTTAACATGAGTTAGATGCTCAGTCTAACCCCATAGACTACAGACCATAGTTTAGACTGCTTACTTTAGAATATTGTCTTCTCACATACAAAAGTCCATTGCATGCAACGTTCTAACAGTTTAACACAAGCAGTCAGGGAGCCATATTTGCTTACATTTACTTTAATATGTAAATAAACAGAGGACAGATAGTAATGTAATGAATAATCTCTATATATAATTTTATTATTCAGTTCAAAATAAATACATCAAAATGTCTCTAATGCTTAGGACATTTCCTAACATGGCTAACTTTTGAATAACATTAAAGAAGGTTAATAAAACATTGGATACCTATATATATATGTCTACGTATGTATATATAAAATACTTCGTATATATTTGTTAAAGTTCTAGGGGGTGTTTGAGGAGCTTGTTTTGGAGTCTTTAAAACACTTTTTTTTTAACACATCATCATTTTTTATTATTTATATCTTCAAAACACTACAGTTTACTTTAAATTTTAAAAGTCCATAACTTTACGTATACAAATTCAAATGAGGTGATTTTTTTTTAAATTACATAGAATTTCGAGATAAACAAAATAATGTCCATATTGATTTTTTCTTCTAAAAAAATTTTTAAAATTTTTTTATTTTTTCATCCCAAATAATTTTTTTCCCTAAACATATTTTCCAAAATAACTTTTTTCTAATAAAAAAAATCTCCAACATCCCCAAACACCTCCTTAATAATTCTATCAACTTACTTTAGAAATCCCCATTACAACTGTTGACAATACGAAAACTATCACTGAATGACATTCGAAAAATAAAACAATAATCAAACATTGAAGAGTTATGTTTCAAACCTTTTTTTTTAATAAAAAATGTTATTAGAGTAGATGGTAATAAATAAACGTTGTCTTTTTTTTTTTTTTAATGCGACGGCTGTATTCCAAACCGATCAAAGCCTTTATCACAACAAATAAAAATGAAAGACAGAGACACCTTATCTTCAAATCATCGTTTTATTCAAATTACAATGACACATCAGGTCCAATCAATCAATTGGTCCAGTCAAATCCAATACAGTTTGTATGGATGCCTAACCTCGATTAAATTGAATTGAATGTCAATTTTTAAAAATAGGTCTAAATTAAATTTGATACACTTTCTATTTTCACTATACTCAATCTCACCTTTATAATGTTACAAATAACATATATATATATATATAAACAAGTATACTTTACGTTGAAATTTATAATTTCACATTCCACCTGTGATGCTCACTTAATATCACTTAACTCACTATACAATATAAGAAGTAAATTTGAATTTTTAAAAACCTTTATAATTAACATGTAACTATATAAGTTTACTAACAAAACATAAGTCAATGTGATATATACAACAAATTACATCTTCAAATGAAATATTAACCAAATATATATATATAAATCTCTATAGTTAATTTAAGTTCCAAAACATATACAACAAAACAAAAGTGTGCCTACATGAGATTAACAGTGTCCATATAGAACTAAATCATAAGAATAGAGAGCATACCAGCTGACTTCCTAGTATCAACAATTACTAAGACGTACCATGATCTGCATCACAAGAACTATATGAGCTGATACTCAGTAAATAGAAAATATACAAATAAATGAATATGACATGGTGTGTGTGTGTATATATATATATAAACTCTTCAAATTTTTATCGTACTTACAATTCTATAAAAATATTAATAAAGTGTACATAATTGTTTACACCATGAACCACTCGTCCAGGCCTAAAAATTAGCATGCATGCATATTATCAAACCTTAGCAAGGAATATAAGTGCCTCAGCCTTACCCACGATATCCTGTAGTTCCTCAATTTTAGAAACTATAATAAGATCTGAAAATGATTACAATCTATCCTACAAGACCAAAATTAAGTACTCATTTAACCCAAATAACTAAATAAGGCTACTTACAGGTAAACTACGCAATATATGCAAAAATAATTTCTTTCTCATATTATTGATGATTACTTTATAAAAATATATAAATACCATAGTGTCATGCTCTAATAAATCGTTTCATATTACTTATCTTGTAATACAGTTGAAATGAATTTTTACTTGTTACACCTCTAAATAAACTGATAGAAGTGAAAATGTGAAAAGCGTCAGTATTCTTGTTAAGCCGGATGTTCTAACATGCTTATAATTAATACATAAACGTAGAGTAATTACAACACTCTTCAAAACCTTAATACAGTAATTGAGATTCAATAAATATTAAATAATTCGTCAAGATAACAAAACAATCCCATGACAAGTTTATTATATATATATATATATGTGTGTACATACATATTCAATCAGTAATTAGGCATAACATCGTTTGTATACTTATATAAGCATCAAAGAGTGAACATATGAAAACCTAGCTTCAAACCTGTTAGTGTGCACCAATATATATATATATATATATACACAAATCTTCAATTGGCCAAAAGGAAGTGCAGCTCTCTCTCTCTATGTATAATTTTCACAAACATAAAACGGACACAACTAAAATATTTAAAAATATTAAGTGTACATAATACACCAATGTCCAATACTCTCAAATTCGTGAGATTATATAATTTTATTATTTCTATTATATATACACAAGATTATACATATCTACCACATATTTTGTGTTATATACGTAGACCTTCTAATATCTAGTAGAATCGTAGAGAAATAGATGAAAGTACACCGTATTAGGCAAGACAAATATAATAATAACCAATTACTCAACTACAATTCATCGTTTACAATAATTTACCAAGTTTAGTGTCCGTTTGGACAAGGTTTTGACATCTCCAAAATCAATTTTTTTCAAATATTTCATTACTTTTAACTATTTACATCTTCAAAACGTTATAATAAACTCCAAATTTTAAATGTTTATAACTTTGTGTATACAAGTCTAAATGAGATGATTTTTTTTAAATTATATAAAATTTCGAGAGAAACAAAATAATATCCATATTGATATTTAAAAAAAATTTAAAATTTTATATTTTTTTACTCCAAATAATTTTTTTCCCTAAACATATTTTTGAAAATAACTTTTTTTTAATCCAAAAAATATATTTCCAAAACCTCTCCCGTACACCCTCTTAACTTCACAAATATATATATATATTTGTATATGTATATATCCGTTAAAAGGTAGCAAATAAGAATCTCAGCCATATATATAAAAAGTACAGAGTTGATAAATGGATTTGGGAAAGGAGAGGTTTTGCACCCAGAAAGAAATTTGTGTTGTAATTAATGGGGGCATTTTGGAGGCAAAAAAAAAATCTCTAAAACTTTTTTTTTTTCTTCACCGTTACTTTTTATTATTTATATTTCTAAAATACTATAATAAATTCTAAATTTTAAAAATCAATAACTTTATATATATAAATTCAAATGAGTTATTTTTTTAAAATTACATAAAATTTTAAGAGAAATAAAACAATATTCATATTGATTTTTTTTAATTTTTTTTTAAATTTTACATAAAAAATTCTTTTAAATTTTATATTTTTTCATTTCAAATAATTTTTTTTCAAACATATTTTCTAAAATTACTTTTTTTATAAAAATAAGTGTTTCCAAAATGACATCCAAACGGGTCATGAAATGTGGTTGAAACAATTTAGCATCAAAAGCTATGTATGCACATATATTTATATATATATATATATCAATATAAATATAGAAAGTTGATAAAATTAAAACATAAACAACTTACATTAAGATAAAATTAATCCAAAAAAGCACCATGAATATATGCAAGCAACTGGAGTTTCTTCTTCTATTCAAACATAATGAGGGAGCACTTAGACGTTTGGTTCAAGAAAGTTAAGAGTAAAACAAGTAAATAGTGCTAGTCTCTCACCTTCTCCATCTCTTCGTTATGGAAGAGGAGAACAGAAATACGAGAAAGCAAAATCAAAAGCGGTGACTTTATTACGGCACCGATCATATCATGTCAGCTATCATATATATATATATATATTAACTTTCTCTTTTTTTCTTGACAGTTTATTCTAATAAGTAAAATGAGCAATCATCAAATATTATCTAAATAAATAAATAAATAACACAGAACACTTTTAACCAGACACCAGCCAAATAGTTACTTAAGTAAACTGATTTTTTTAACACATCCAGTTTCTTTACCAGGAACATTGGGCCTCTACACTGCATGAAATAACTCAAACCAAATTAATAAAATCACGACATCAAATAATTGTTAAAATATGATGATATGCAATGTAATCATGTTATTACGAGCCAAACTTAGATGTGATAATTACGGACATCACACCACGAATTTCACATTATAATTTGATTATTATGTCTGTTTAT
Organism: Antiaris toxicaria; assembly: GCA_035233585.1. Lineage (NCBI taxonomy): Eukaryota > Viridiplantae > Streptophyta > Magnoliopsida > Rosales > Moraceae > Antiaris > Antiaris toxicaria. The sequence continues at coordinate 12,928,238 of CP141162.1, read as the reverse complement.
TTGTTATTATAATCTCTTTTTCAATTTAATATTAATTATTCATTCAATTTTATAAAAATATCTCTTATGTTTACACATTAGATTACATTTTATAAAAGTTATTGTGGAATTATAGCTAAACCCATTCTATATAATTGATCTAAAATAATATGTTTTAATACAATTTCACATATTCAATGAAAACTTCAAAGCATAACATCATAATATTAATAGAAGAAAAACTTGAATTTTTAAGGCAAACAAAAATAAATCTTGATTTGAACTTTAAATAATCATTTTAGCCAAAATAGCTTTCAATCACAAAATCTTAAATGCAACAATGGGATGTCAACAAGTCCCTTTTTGAAGGTGAAAAAAAGAAAAGAAAAACACATGTACACAATGGAATAAAAGAGCAATAGTTTAACAATTCAATTTAGAAAGCAAAGTAAAAAAATATGTTAAATAAGTTTAAAAACCAACAAAGCTTTTAGGAAGCATTTTGAATACCACGTGGAATTGGAGTTTTAAAAATACGTGAATATTTGAAAATGTACATTTAATTGAAATGAATTATGATAGTTAAAAAATATAAAAAAAATTAAAATATATTTAAAAAACAATGGTAATATAAATCTTATCCCATTACTCTCATTATTTTATGCAATTGAAAAAAAGAAAAAAAAAGGAAGAAGCAATTTATTGACGCTCACATGCTTTCTTTTCATCTACTTTCTTCAGTCACTCACCAATAAGATTTAAATTGAAAATATTACTCGTTACACCCCTTCTCTTTTTCCAAAAAATATCCCTTTTATTAAATATAATTTTTACCTTTGTTAAACCCACACGTGATAACCTTCCCTTTGTAAGACCCTTTTTTTTTTTTTTTTTTTTTTCAGTTTTTCATATTTCTCCCCTTCGTATAGCAACTTCTTTTTGTTTTTTGTCCTCGTATGACAACTTCTTCTTCTTTTAAAAAAAATCTTCAGCTTCTTCTGTCCCTTCATATGAACAACTTCTTTTTTTTTTTTTTTTTTTTTTCAGTTTTTCCCTTCTTCTTCTAAAAAAATCTTCAGCTTCTGCTTCTACTTCGTAAGAACAACTAAACAAAATTTTTTGTTTCTTCAGTTTTTTCCGCACATTTCAGTTCCCTTTTTGTCTTCTTCTTCTTCTTCTTCTTTTCTTTTTTTTTTTCCTTTCCCTTTTAGATCCCCATGTTCCTTGTTAGAGGCCAATAGCCTTACTTAAAAATAATATATATATATATATATATCTTCAGCCTCCACTAAAAAGAAAAAAGGTAATGTAATACGTGAAAATAATACCCTTTTTTTTACTAATTTTTTCTTCTTGAATTTGGGGTGTTCCACCTAAAAAAAAAAAAAGGAGTAAAACTGTGTTAGTACCTACAATAGATATTCTTTTTTAAACTGTTCAGTTGTAATTAAACAGTTAAAATTTACTTATTATGATATATCCTACCTCATAGAATTATAAATTAATAAATTCAAAAAATTCAAAAAAAAAAAATTTTTAAAAACCAAACTTCACTTCCACTGGATGTCCTCCCATTCGTTTTTCAAACCAGCTTTGTCAAGTCTTCCTCAAGACCTCCCTCCACCACCCTCAATGGCGACTCCATGGTGAGTTGGAGGAGCAAGAAGCTTTGACTTGGCCTCTTGAGTGCATGATCGCACTAGCCGGTTCTGAGTCAGATCTTAAGTTGAAGTCATTGATCGAGTTTTGTCAATCAATCTCAGAGTTAAGTTAAAGATTTCTGAGGAGTTGGAGTCAGAGTCATTGATCTTGACTCGGATGAGAAATTGACGATGGCTAAGGCAAATCAGATCAAGTCAGAGTTAGATTTACAATTTAGTCAATGATTCAAATTCTATCAATTGATCTCGGAGTTGGAGTCAAAGATCTTTGGAGAGTTAGAGTCAAAGTTATCGATCTTGACTCGGATGAGAAACAATAACAAAGGTGAATCAGCCCGTCATGTCTATAGTTGGTGTCACTGACTAGGTCAGAGTTTGCGGTGCTAGGGCAAATCATGGTTAAGGAGCTTTGCCAGTTAAAGGTGGTGGGTGGGTGTGTATGTGTGGCGAGGGGGCGGGGGGGTGGGGGGATTCTTGTCAGCAATGAGGGAGGGTGACTGAGATTTGTTGGTGGGGTAGCAATTTTTCAGAATTTTTTTTTATCTCCTAGGTTTCTTTGTCCGTGATACAATATGTTAGGGTAAATCATAATTATCATAAATAAATAATATTTTAACCATTAAATTATATCTAAACAATTAAAAAAATACCTATAATAGGTACTATTTTAAAGTACCTACCACATCCTTTAAAAAAAAAAAGTAACATAATATGTGAAAAAAAATACAGTTTTTCTACTAATTTTTCATTTTAGCCAATTTAGCCCACGTTTGGGTAACACAATTTTTTGGCATTGTATTTAAATGCAATGTAATTTTTCCCCAAATACAAAAACATTTCATTCAAATACCAATTACATCACATTTTAAATCCAACACAATTACTATTTATTATTTCATTTTTTTATTACTTTTCTTAATTACATCATATATTCTCTCTCTCTCTCTCCTTTTTTTCTCTCTGCTTTTACTCATCACATCACATATTCATTATTAAAATACAATTCAAATACTTTTCACCCAAATACACATTGCATTCAAATGCAATACTAATGTTTTTCCTCCAAATACAAATTGCATTCAATGCATTGCATTCAAACGCAATGTAAATGTAATGCGTTCACCAAACGATGCCTTAGCTTTCAATCACAAAATCCTAAATGCAACAATGAGCTGTCAACAAGTCCTCTTGAAGGTGAAAAGAAAAATAATTAAAAAAAAACTCATATATGCAATAGAACGTAAGAGCAATAATTTAACAATTCAATTTAGAAAGCACGTAAAAAAAAATGTAAACTAAGTTAAACTTTAGAAATAGAGTTTTTGTTAAAAAACCAACAAAGCATTTAGGGGGCATTTCGAATGCCACCTGGAGTTTAAGTTTTAAAAATGAGTGAATATTTAAAAATGTGCATTTAATTGAAATGAAATGTGATTGTTAAAAGTATAAAAAAATTAAAATGTGTTTGAAAAAAATAATAATACAAATCTTATTTTGTTACTCTCGTTATTTTATATAATAAAAAAAAAAAAAGAGAGAAGTCTATTGACATCCCCCGTGTTTACTTTTCACCTCCTTTCTTAAGTCACTTATCAATAAGATTTAAATTAATAATATTGCTTATTACACCCCTTTTCTTTGTCCAAAAATATCCATTCTAACAAATATAATTTTTACCTTTTTCAAACACACACAGGGTAACATTCCCTTTGTATGGCAAATTTTTTTTTTTCTTCAGTTTTTCATATATTTCCCCTTCGCATGACAACTTCTCTTTTTTTTTTTTTTTTGGTCTTCATATGACAACTTCTTCTTCTTCTAAAAAAAAAAAAAAAAAGGAAAAATCTTCAACTTCTTCTTTCCTTTCGTATGAACAACCTTTTCCCCCCTTCTTCTTTTAAAAAAATCTTCAGCTTCTACTTCTCCTTCGTATGTATAACTTAAACAACTTTTTTTTTTTTTTTTTTTGCAGTTTTTCCCACACATTTCAGTTCCATTTTTGTCTTCTTTTTTTTTCCCCTTTTAGATCCCATGTTCCTTTCTGGAGGCCAATAGTTTTTCTTAAAAAAAAAAAAAAAAAACCTTCAACCTCCACTTAAAAAAAAAAAAAAAGAGAATGAGCCAAATAGCATAAATTAAGATTAAAATTTTACAAAGTAGCAGGTTCTTGAAAAGAGAAAAATTATAGCATAATTAGTTTATTATTTTTTTTGAAATCCTAGTTTTACGCCAATCCCATTTTCTCCAACCCTCTCTGATCCATTAGGTCATCCCTAGCATAGTGTGGGCAAACGTCATCGTCGATGATGTGCAGTTGACAGAAATCCTCCTCACCATTGTTGTTGTTATTGCTGTTGTCAGCGACATATTTCGTGACGATGAGATAAAAATCAAAGGTGGATTTCACAGACCCGTTGTGGAAAGTCACGGTGGATAGTTTCTTCGATTTCTCGCAACGTCGACAACATCGAGATCAAAAGCTTCAGATTTGTCACCAAATACAAAGTTGTCACTTTGTCCATTGCACCCATCGCCACCAGAGCATATCGGTGAACCTGGCTATCATGATGCGAGCATGAGCTCACGACAGGATCCGATGATTGTATGTGGTTCCTCGCAACGGCAATCTCAACAGTTGGGAGGACATGTTGCAACAGAAATGGCAATGCCTCGTCAACGGCAAGGTCGATGGCAATCAGAACTACTACAGAGAAAAGAGAAGGAGGAGGCAAAGGAGAGAGAAAGTAGAGAGAGAAAATAGGTTTGTGCCTCTAAACAAAATAAATAAATATGGTAATTTTAATATTTTAATATATAATAAATTTAAATATGTTATAATTTAACACATTTTAAAAATATGTTAAAATTTTTACTTGTATCTTCTAAATATATTATGTGGTATGATTTAAAAAAAATAATGTAATGTGTGAAAAAAAATAAAGTTTTTTTGATTAATTTTTTCTTTTTGAATTTGGGGTGTTCACTAAAAAAAAGTAACATAATATGTTAAAAAAAATATACAGTTTTTTTTTAACTAATTTTTTCTTTTTGAGTTTGGGATTGGGGAATTTAATCTATATTTTTAAGTGGAGTTGAGTGTGAAACGATCGTTCAACTATCTCTGCAACTACAGTTTTTTTTACTGATTAATTAATATTGAGTATGTTAATATATATATTCATGATTAAAATTATAAGAGTGTAATGTTAATTTTTAATTATTAGAGTGTGTTCAAATAGTAACCTTGTAAAATATTTTTGTTTTTAAATGTAATTTTATTTAAGAGTAATTTAGTGATAATACAAATATTTTAAATAAGGGTGTGAAAAAAGTAGATAGAGGGGTGATAATAGATCTCTCCATAAAAAATGATAAACTTAAAGTAAGGATATTATAAACTCTTAAAGGGTGATTTTTTTATATGAAAAGAAAAAAAAAGCGATTTAGATATGTAAACAGTGAATTTGTTTACTTTTAAAGAAAAAAAAAACATTTGAAAAACTTTAACAAGAATGAAGGTTCCAAACGTACTCTTATTCACTATATATTTTTAAAGAGTGTGATTATTTAAATTTTATATTTTAAGATGAAGTTAAGTGTAGAAGTTAATTATGTAGGGTTTTTGACTTTTCAGGGGCTAAAGAGATAAAGAAGAATTAGAAAAAAGGAGGTAAGGAGAATCAATGGAGGTCATACATTGTCGGCCATTAGGCCTAAAATATGTGCCTAGTAAGTCACCTTCTTACAATCTACGTCTAAATAGGGTTCGTGTCATTGAAAGTGGGTTGTTGGAGCAAGGTTTGTAGTGGGAGGAGCTTTTAAGCAGGAGGCGTCCGTTTCCTTAGAGGTGAGGATTTCGATAGTTGACCGGAGTTGTCTGTAGTTCATGGAGCTTCATCGATAGAAGGTTAGCTTGAAGGTGAGGTTCTCTCGGTGGTCTTCCTACAAATTTAGGGAGTCAGTGAGGATCTTGGGTGTGTTGGGTCATCAATGACTTGCCTTTTGAGTCTTGCATTTTCAGCGCTAAGGGGTCTTGTCTTAATGGGTAGTAGGTTAGCGACTGTTCTAGGTGTTATTTGTTCATTTGTTTTATTGTTTTTTGGCATGTTTGGTGAATCATATTAGAATACTATATTACATTATTTTATACTAATACAGTGTTTGATAAAGTCATCGTATTATATAAAATAATACAGATTATAAATTATTACGATTTATGTTATATTATCTAATACAACACATTTTTTGTATATTATATTGTATTATTTCAAACAATGGTCAAGTTCAAGGTTAAGAAAGTTGGCTTGAGACCAAGGTCAAGTTTCGAGACAGAGGTCGGTATTAGGTCTCGGGAAGGGGTCGGGTTTGGGTTTTGAAACGAGGTCAAAATTGGTTTTCTGGATAAAGGGTTGAGGTTGGATTTTAGGATCAGGTTTGGGCACATTGTTCAGTGTAAGGATTCAAGATACGTCAAGATCACATTTTTGTGATGGGGGTTAGGTCTAGTTTCGGAATAGGGTCTAGGATCGGGTTTTAGGACAAGGGTCAGGATCGAGTTTCAGGACTGGGTCGGGATTAGGTTTCGAAATTGAGGACAGGGTTGGGTTTCAAGATAGGGGTCAGAGATAGGGATGAGTTTTGGGATAATGCTCGGGTTTCAAAATGGGGTCCAGGATTGGGTTTTGGGATAAGATTAGGGTTGGGTTTCATGATGGGGTTGGGATTGGTTTTTAGGACAAAGGTCAGGGGTTGGGGTCAGCTTTTGAGATGGGGGTTGAGGCTAGGTTTCGAGACTAGATCTGGGTTGGGATTTTGGGATGGGGCTGCGATCGGGTTTTGAGATAAGGATCGAGATCAAGTTTCTAAATGAGGGTCAGGGTTAAGTTTTGGGGATGGGGGTCTGGGTTGGGTTTATGGATAGGGGTCAAGGCTGGGCTACGAGATGAGGGCCAGGGTCGTGTTTCAGTACAAGGTCAAGGATAGGGGTTAGGGCTAGATTTTGGGACAGGAGTTGAAGCCGAGTTTCAAGATAGGAGTTGAAGTTGGTTTTCGAGATGAGGGATGGGATCGAGTTTCGAGAGGGGAGTCAAGGTTAAGTTTTTAGGATAAGATTGAGGATGGAGGATGAGGTTGAAACTTGTCCCCAGACCCCATCCTGAAACCTAACCTTGACCTTCATCTCGAAACCTAATCTAGATCCTCGTCTTGAAACCTTGCCTCATCCTTATCCTTATCCTCGTCCTAAAACCTTGCCCTATCCATATCCTCGTCTTGAAAACTATCTCGAAACCCATCATAAAACTCGACCCCGACCTTTAACCTAAAACTTGATCGTGATCATTGTCTCAAAACCTAACCTGACTCCCTATCTTAAAACCTGATCCCGATCTTGTCCCAAAACCCGACCTTATCCCAAAACTCAACTTCAGACTACATTTAAATAAATTGTCTTGTAAAAAAAAAAAAAATTTGTTAATATAATACAATTTAACAATACACCAAATATTGTATTATCTATATCCTTAATAAGTTATATAACCAAACATTGTATTTATAAGTAATGAAATCCAATATAACCCAATACAATACACTTTACTTAATACAATACAATTCGATCTACCAAACATAGCTTTTATATTTATAATAAGGTCGATAGTTTCCCCACTCAACCCTATATTGGTGTGTTTTGTGTTTTTACCATTGTCGGATTTGTTTGTTAATTGCATGTTTAGTTTTAATTTGTTGTATTTTAAAATAATCAAGGTGGTTTTCCCACTTTCCATGTTTGTTTTTATCCCATCAAATTTGTATATTAACAGCTTTCTAGATTTCATTAAATTGTTATCTATGCAAAAAATTTTAGTGGCCTTAGTGCTACATGTTTATGTCTCTCAATTAATCGAATTCTATCGATTATAGTGACTTTGTCAAAAAGAGCTTTTATATGTTCAATAATTAGTCTACTAAGTGCATGTTTGGAGAAAGTATTCAATTTTAATTTTACTCAAATACAATACAATTTTACACCAAACACAAATTTTACAACAGTGCTACGAAAATAATTACTATTCAAAATATTTTTAAAACAATCACATCAACTTTTTAATTCTACTATTTATCTCCACTTTTACCAATCACATCAACTTTTCAATTCTAAAATACTTTTCATCCAAACACACATTTCATTCAAATATAAAACAAATACTTTTCAACCAAATACAACATTCAAAAAACAAATTTCATTCAAATACAATCAAAATGTAATGCGTTTACCAAGCGCCCCCTAAAGATTTTTTCCAAGATTAAATCTTCGTATATATCTTTATCCCTGAACTTCATCAGATTTTATTTATAAAATTAGTCTCGATTAGATACAATCCTCGTTCCAAAAAGGTGTAGAAGTTAATTCATTAATTTTGAGCTTAAAAAAAAAAACCCAATGATTTTCGAGAGAGATAAAGAAAACCGGCACAGGGGAAACCCTAAGCAAGGACAAGGAACTTCCGCAAACCAAACAAACAAGACACCAATTTCATACGTCGTCGTTTAGCACTTTCCTTCCATTTCACCTCCCAACCAAGTCGATTATTTCTTTCCTTCTTTCCTATTCCACTTCCCGGAAAACGTTTTCCTCCCATTTTTCCTTCCCCCTAAATCCATCCTTTGCCGATGGAAATGGATTCCCTTCCCAACGGCAACAGCGCCGTCACGAATCCGACCTCAGCGCCGCCGAACCCCGCCGCCGCGGTCCCTCCGCCGCCGCCGCCGTCGTCGTCCAAGCTGAACCAACTGGCGGAGTCGCTGAAGTTGGAGCACCAGTTCCTGAGAGTCCCCTTCGAGCACTACAAGAAGACGATCCGTGCCAACCACCGCGTCGTCGAGAAGGAGATGTCCGCCGTCGTCTCCGCCGTCTCCGACGCCGCCGACCGCCCCGACATCTCCCGCGACGACGCTGTCAGCCACCTCACCTCGCTCGTTTCCAGGTTGCAAGGCCTTAAACGAAAGGTACCGTAGTTCAGTAATATCGAGTGGATTTTCATTCGGATTGAATTTCTTCTTGTTCAGTGGCTTTGAGGATTGAAATTATCAGTTTTCATTTGTTTTGTGGTGATTTCGCTTTGAAAATATTCAAGATTCAATTGAATTTTCACTAATTCAATTCTTGATTTCGTGAATTTTGATCAAAATTTTGATTTTCCTTGATCTGATTTAATAGGAGCTAACGAATTTTAGCTTCGTCTTTTTTTTCATTTCATTTTTATTTTAAAGAAATTGGAAGTTAGTAGTAATAATGTGGGAATTTATGGGAACTGAATTTGGTACTTGATGAGCAAAAAAGTTATGAGAAATCTGGTCAAAGGCGTGTATAATTGACGTGTTGATTTTGTCAATTTGTTGTTCAGTTGGAAGAGGGCAGTCGAGTGGAGCACTTGCAGGCGCAGAGGTGCCGAGCTCGGCTCGATCACTTGGAGTCAGCGGATGCAGAGAATTTATCCGAATGGAACAATGTGCGAGTGAAGCGCATTCTTGTGGACTACATGTTGCGCATGTCGTATTACGACACTGCCGTGAAGTTGGCAGAAAGCAGCAACATACAGGTACTCTTGCTTGTTTTACTCCGGTTATGGTCGACAGTGCATAGACATGGTAGTTTGGAGGACTTTGGAAAGATTGCCATATTTCTTCCGAACCTAAATTTTCATGTCTTACTTTTTATGTCACCGCCACAACATTATGTTACTGATTATGGGGAGAAAACGGGGAAGAGTGAAAGCAATAACTTTTTGATTATTTCATGTTGCCCTCTACAGCGATACAAATTAATTGCGCAATAGATATGATAAGTTTGGATTTGGAAAACAATTGAATTGGTTACATTTTCTTGAATGTTATGGGATTTCCAACTGGATTGTCAAACATTTGGGGCACGTATATGGATAAAAACAATTGTATTGTTTTCTTATCATGTGATTTTTCATCATTTTAAATCTTAACTGTATTCTTTACGTTGGTAGGATTTTGTTGATATTGATGTATTTCAAGAAGCAAAGAAGGTTGTTGAGGCTCTTCAAAATAAGGAGGTAGCACCTGCACTAGCGTGGTGTGCAGATAACAAGTCAAGGTTGAAGAAATCCAAGGTACACACGCTTCTTCTAACTGTTTTTTGCAGCATGATTTTGGTATCAAACTAATAAATGTAGATGTAGTTAATAATATTACCCCACAGACACATTACATTCAATTCAGATTCTTACCACTGCATTGGTAAGAAATAAATTTCTCATCAAGCACTTGAAGTCATTTTGGTTTTTGTTCATGATGTTTGGCACCGTCTTTTCTTTAGATGGTCCCTTTTTTTTTTTTTTTTTAACAAGCTAAATATAGTTTTTCTTCAGTTTATTTCATCATTTTTTTCAGTTACAAGATTCTCTTGGTCCTCACTATTAATAGAATAATGCCCTGTTTGTTTACCGCATTATATTCGCACTGCGTTTGAACGCAATGCAATTTTCATCCAAATGCAAAAGTATTGCATTCAAATACCAATCACATTGCATTTTAAATTCAATACAATCACTATTCACCATTCGACTTTTCTACTACTTTTACCAATCACATCACATACTCTCTTTCTCTCTCTCTTTTTTTTTTCTTCTCTTCTTTTATCAATCACATCACATACAATATAATTCAAATACTTTTCATTCAAACACACATTGCATTCAAATGCAATGCAAATACTTTTTATCCAAATACAAATTAAATTCAATGTACTGCATTCAAACACAATACGAGCGCAATGCATTACCCAAACGGCCCATAAGTATGCTTCGATTCCAGTTTCATCACTTTCCAATCTATATATTTGAATTGTTGCATGACTCAATTTTAGAACCGTGAAACCATACTTGTGAGTTCTGCACTTTCATGTCGATCAAAGAAACCCATCTTTAAATAGGAATGTCAGATAAAACTGGGAGATTTAAGATTAATTGCTGATAAAATGGTATCTGAACGTATACTATTTTCTTAGTAAAACTAGATCAATATAGGAAATGCTCAACTCATCACCATTTCCATAACTGTACTGAAATAAATTTGTGCTAGTATGTCTAAATAGCTGCTTTTTATTTTGGCAGAGCAAATTTGAATTTCAGTTAAGACTTCAAGAGTTTATAGAGTTGGTACGAGCAGAAAATAACTTGCGAGCTATTACATATGCTCGGAAATACCTTGCACCTTGGGGTTCTACCCATATGAAAGAATTGCAGCGGGTCTTTGTAACACTAGCTTATAAGAGCACCACCGAGTGTTCTACATACAAGGTAATCTTGTACTTTTGTCTGATAATGTTTAATGCATTACCACAATGGGTGTGCCTTTCTGTTGTGATCAACAGCACTATTTTTCCTTGCAATTGTAGATTAGTTAATTGTCCTGCTTGATTTTAGTGGGCACAAAAAATAAAATAAAATAAAATAACTAAATTAAAAAACAACGGCACTGAATTTTTGAAATAAAATAAAAACCTAAATTAAAAAGCTAACAAAGCTGAATTCTCTCTTTCTGTTCCTAGTGCTAAATCATAAGTAGTTGAATTCACCTTATAACATTGAAGAGAACAGCATGTTTCTTCATTGTAAAAAAGCTCTTGTGGTCCATTTTTGGCTTCGTGATGGTATTTTCTTTGGCATCAGTTGGATTGCTATTTATTGGTTCATTGTTAATTAGTCTTTCTAACGTATGCCTGTTACAAAATTTTACCATTCTTTTAATGGACCTCCGTGATAGTAGTTTCTTTGGCATCGGTTGGATTGCTAATTATTGATTCTTTGTTAAGTAGTCTTTCTAACATATACCTGTTACAAAATTTTACCGTACTTTTAATGGACTTTCGTGATAGTAGTTTCTTTGGCATCGGTTGGATTGCTATTTAATGTGCCTGTAGCAAAATTTTACTATATTTTACACCATAACTAAGGTGTACACTTGATGACCTTATTTTATAGTCTTTTGTAAACTGATAATGATTTGTATAGACGGTTTTTAAATTAATCCCGATAGACTTAACCTTCTGCAAGGGATGATGAGTTATCTTGTTTTCAATTTGGAAGCTGATAATTCAGTGGTTGATCTCCTTCAGGTTTTATTTGAACCAAAGCAATGGGATTACCTTGTGGACCAATTCAAACAGGAATTCTGCAAGTTATATGGCATGACGCTGGAACCTTTACTAAATATATATTTACAAGCAGGATTGTCTGCTTTGAAAACACCGTATCCATATGATGTTACTTAAATTTAATATTATTGCTTGTTTTCCGTCATTTGCCTGTTCTTAACCAGGGATCTTAGTTTGAAGTTTTGAACACACGTGAGTCATTAGAAAAATCTCCCACTATGGTTTTCGGGCAGGCTTGAAAGATAAGAACTTAAGAAAATGATACGAAACTATACGAGATATACTTTAAAATATTTTGAATATTTTCTTCGCCAATTATTGTTCTCTTGGTTCCAACATAAGGGAAATGTAGTAAAATTATGTCGTAGTGTTGTTCTCCGAAATCCTGTTCCTAAAGTGGCTGGCAAAGCAAAAGCCAAGCTTTTTGCCTTGCCATCTGGTTTGTTTTCTTTCACTTATGTACAGGTGTTATGCACCCAAATACCGTGTTTTGCCTTGACCTGACTCAGATATTGCTACGAAGATGATTGCACCAAGGAGGACCCACTGTCACAGGAGAATTTTCGAAAACTAGCCCTCTCATTACCCTACTCCAAGCAGCATCACTCAAAGCTTGTATGCTACATAACTAAAGAGTTAATGGACACGGAGAACCCGCCACAAGTCTTGCCTAATGGCTATGTCTACAGTAGTAAGGTTAGGAGTAGACCAGTATTAGACGAGCAAAGTCTCTATTTTCCTTGTCTTAATCTCTTTTCGCTTTGGTAGGCCCTTGAAGAAATGGCTAAGAAGAACGACGGAAAAATTACTTGTCCGAGGACAGGGCTTGTCTGCAACTACAAAGAGCTGGTGAAGGCATACATATCATAGATCCCATATTTGACCTGTTCTGTAACTTGAGGTAATAAGCCTTTTGCACATGGCTCTATAATGATTGGAGTCCCTCTGTGCTCTGTGGATACATCTTTGTTATTGGACATGCCAAAAAATCACATTTTAAGTACCTATCCTGAACAATTATCTCATACGTTCTGATAATCTTGAAATCTTGTTGTAAATATTCTTAGTCACTTTTCAAAGTGTAATCGTCTGCATCTTTGATCTATTATGAATTGTATTTTTGTGCATATATTGCAATGCATACAGAAATATATGTGATCTTTCTCTGGAGCTTTGGTACAATTTGCATCATGAAATAATAAACCTAGTCTTAAATTATATGCGCGCGCACACACACACAAGAATATCGGCACTTGCGGGGAATGAACGAGTCCAATGCATCCGCTGATCTGAGTAGTCAGCAGCAAATATGGAATGCCAACTTTTGTATTAGTCAGCAGCAAATATGGCATCTGAGTAGTCCAGTAATAGCTTGTGCCGCAAATATGGCACTTGCAGCACAAGGTAGTATTATGAATTTTAAAAATAGTTTAGAAAAAAAATGGACTTCAGAAGTTACTAAAAAAAAAAATCTCTATATATTTCTTTTTATTCCATTTATAACAATTAATTAATTCCTCAATTATCAATTTTTAATTATAAGAAAAACAATAGTAAAAATTAAAAATTGATAGCCTTATGCTCAGCATCCGGTATTTAATTCATTTTAAAAACATATATATTTTCTTTTTAGTGTTCTCTTACAAAAATTTGAATGTGTGTTTAAATTTGTTATTCAAACGAGATTCTCTTCTTATTTCTTATTTGTTTGGAAGATCGAGGGAGATTTTACATGTAACATTTTGAGATTTCCAATCTTTCCAAATTTCAATTGAATTGTTTTGGAGAAAAGCTGTAGTAGAGTTCTCTTAAGAGATTTTATCATAAATTATGATAGAATTTATTTTTTAATCATTTAGATGTAATTTAATAGTTAATATTTGTTTGTGTAAGATAATTATAGTGCATCTTAATAAATAATATACATTAAAAAATTATAAAAAAATAAAGCAAACAAAATGAAATTAAAAGCGAAAAAACCAGTCTCTTAAACCCTTGAGATTTGTTTGTGTAAGATGACTATGAAATTAAAATTTAAAAACCACAACCCCTCGACCCAACAATGACCATTCTCCCTCCCTCGACAGCCCACCTCCCCTTCCTACCACCCCCTCAAGCGACGGTGAGCTCCTCTTCCATTGATGACCTTCCTTCCCTCCCTTACTAAACCCTCCACAGTGCTCCTACCTCTCTCGACGACCTTGGTCTCCGACCCCCTCAATTAACGACCTCCAACCCCTGCGACAAGATTTCGACAAGCTTCGGTGACCTTTAGGAGTTGAGTAGCTTTGATTGGCTCGTTGTCTTAGATTTAACAACCAGTAGCCCTCCCTTTGACGAAGAAGAGGAAGAAGGATTTCAATTTTTTTTTATTTTGCAATTTTATGGATCAGTATTTATTTTAACTATTATACACTGTCAATATCTTAACCGTTATAATTTCATTGAATGGTTTAAAAACAAGCTCTACCGGTTTGACCACTCAATTGGGCTCTACCATAGTCTTGCTCATTGTTTTTTTATTTCTAGAAAGTAAACAAAATTTTTAACTAGTTTTTGAAATGTCAAATAATTCCAATCTATATACCAAAGGCATGTTAAATTTAAAGTCATGAGACAAGCATTCATAAAATATAAATAAAAATAAAAAGAACTCGTATATAGTATGTGCCCTTTTGTTCTTTCCTCGTTTCTAAGTCCTTAAGTTATTTTTTTACTCTTGTTTTTTTTTATTTGTCCTCAGTTTTATTTTTTGCCGCTTTTCTCACATTATTGGTTTAGGGTTTTAATTTTCTCCTTATATTCTTAGCTTAAAAACTGTGACCTTTTTTATTATTATTATTTTTTCCCGTTCTTCTCTTTTTACAATCTATTTTAGGATCCTATGTTGTTTTTTACTTTTTTTTAAACTTAATTTTTTTATTTTTTTCACTATCTTTCTCATTACTTATTACTTCATTATTTTTTTTTAATTTTTCTAACCATCCTGACCTTCTTTGTTTCCCATTTACTTTTATTTTTTCCTTACTTTTGACTCTATTTCTATTCTTTCTCATTTTCTCAACCACCCCGACCTAATCTATTTCTCACTTACTTTTGTTTCTTTGCTCATTTTTGACTTATTTCCCTTTTTTGTCATTTTCCCAGCCATCTTTACCTTCCTTATCTCCTACATGCTTTAGTTTTTTTTTTCTTCTCATTTTTAACTTTATTTTCATTCTTATCTTTCTCTTCCTCTTAATTTATTCTAATATCCTACTTACTTTTTTGGTTTTTTTTTCCCTTCTTATTTTTCTAATCACTCTAATATTCTTTTTCATCACTTTTGACTTTATTTCCGTTCTTATCTCTTTCTCCCAATCTATCCTAGAGCCCTGCTTTTTTTTTTTTTCCTTAGTTTTTTTATTTTTTTCAATCGTCTTTCTCATTACTTTTTATATTTTCCTCACAACTTCAACTTTTCTGTTTCACACTTACTCTTATCTTTTTATTATTTTTTACTTTCTTATCCATCAAAATATTCTCCACTAATGCCATCCTTCATTTTTCTTCGAAAAATTAAACATGTTAGAAAAACTTGTATAAAAAAGAAAAATAATCCTATTTATGTCATACTCTGTTTTTTGTTTCTTACACAGGCACACATATATTTATTATTATATTATATTATATATATTTTTTTATGATATCATTAAAAAAAATTCAACTACTTATAGTCATTTTTGTTTCTCAATTGTCTAACTTTATCTACCAACTCTGAATACCAATGCTAAGAAATATATCTTTCAATTTTTACGCTTTCTTTATTGAAATTTACAAGGTTGATATTTAGTTATTTAAGACAATTTTGAATCAATTTAAGTATTATTTATATTTTCTCTGTACGATTTATTTTATGTTTATTTGTGATAAAGTATCACATTAATATCATTGTTTTTATTACAATTTACTATACTCTTTAATTTTAGATAATAAAATAAAAGACATTTTTTACAAATGACTAAACATAATCCTTATATATGTTTAATGGAATAAGTGATGAAAAACATATAAGATATTAGTTTGACCTTTAGAAGTCGTAAATTTAACGTGTCATAAACTTTAAACATATTTTTCAAAATTAATCTTACTTTAACTAATTACTTCCATTAACTAATTGGATTTATTAGTATGCATGTAAAATATGTATTTATTAATATTATTATATGATTAGGACTCATAGTGTTGGGTGGTGTGATTGTAAATAAATTTTAATTTTTAAAAATTAAGATAGTGTTTAGTATTGTTTTTGAAACGTTATCTTTTTAAAAAAAAAAACTAAAAATATAAATGTTTTGAAAATCGTGCTGAGAACGTTTTTTAAAACTGTATTTAGTTATATTTTTTGAGTGTATATTTTAAAAAACAAAAAAATAAAATTTTGTTTAATTATATTTTTGAAAATTAGCAATTTCATAAACATTTTATGAAAATATATTTATATTTAATTTTAAAAAAATTATTATAAATAACAAAAATTAAAAAATTCACTGAAATGTCATTAATTTTTTATTTTATTTTTTTCTTTTAATAAGAAACATCAATTGTTATTAAAATTTAATGCAGTAAAAAAATTCAGAGGACAAGGAGTCCTCCTAAAAACAAAAACAGTAGAAAATCACAATGAAGACAAAAACCAAAACCAATCCTAATCTTGAACCCAAAAAACCATTACACTGTCTATGACATTATAACTGAATTTTAAATTTGGATGCCAAAACAAAAGGTTAAGAGTTTGATAAAGCTGGGACTAACGCTAACAGATTGACACAATAATTTTACCGCTGTAGACAGGGAGTGTAAATGGGAAGCATGGCACTCGTTTACTTATGAGTTTATTCTGAGTTTATCTTCGATAATCCATTCAACTCCTAAAATCTTCAAATTACATGCAGAACAACTCATTTATGGAAACAAGAAAATGCGGAGAAGGCATATTTCAAATAAACATAATGCCATTTCCACTAAAAGTGTTCATATCATCTATTTACGTCCTAATTGGAGATGTCTTACTCTTAAATACATCATCAATGACATAATATTTAAATGTTGAAACAAAGAGATTTGCGTACATTAAAAAATTTGCCTTCTTTGCTTCTAATTACTTGTACAAGGTAATTTTCCTCTCCATCTTCGGCCAATTGAAAGCATCCTAAGATGATGCTCTCTGCACGAACCCACCTGATAGAATCCACTGATGATTAAGGAAAATATTTCAGTTCCATCGATTCATTGCATAAGGTAAGATTGCTGACTAGAAATACGCAGCTGATAAAATCTTTATAAATTAGCACCATTCTTGCACTTGATCTCAGAACATATTACTAATTTAGACCAAGCTTTTTGATCTTAGAAGAAAGAAGAAGTGATTCGAGGGAAATAAATTGATAACTTCAAAAGCATATCAGATATAAAGGTATAAAATAATAATACAAAAGAGAAAAAAATAGAAACAAAATTAACATTTTTTACAATACTGTTTGCATCAGAATCACCAATCCAATTCTTGAATGGAAGTGCCATGCACGATCTTTTCTTAAATTTGGACGACAGAATGCTAAGTGTATCGTCTCTTGCTAAAGCAAATATAATTTCCTTTAACGCTCCAGTCAATTGCGTAGATACAAAAGTTAGAACAAGCATCTGTTAGAAAACCAAAACCAGAAACTTTAATGGAGAAAACCAAAATCTCCCAAGATCCTCCATGTCAAATCACTGAGAGAAAATAAAAGCGGAAGCATACCTTGATCCATGGGAGGAAGATGATTCCGGGTTATTGATCTTCCAGTCCAATACGTTTTCCCTTAGAGAAGAGTCTCTGTATTCTCTTGATGATGGGATGTCAGAGAGAATGGGAAGGAATGTATCGTTCGTTTGGATTGGGGACCATAACCGTTATAAAATAACTGCAGTAGTTATATTTTTCATATTTCTAATTTGACCCATCATAAAATTAGAAATATGAAATTTGGTCTCTACACATAATTAACCCATATTTAATTTTATGCCCAAAGCCCTATTTCTTTAATCTCAATTAGATCACTTTAAAAGGGCTAAACCTTAAGATAGCCAATAATACACATTTAATTACATATGTAGGCCCACATGTTTAATTATTTTCCAACAATCTCCCACTTGGGCCACATATGTTCCTTATAAAATGTGCATAACCTTATGAGCTCAAAACTTTTGCTATCATATATAAAGGCATATCTGTACAATCTCGTCCATTAGTTATATCAATATAGGATCAAAGCGATTTTCGTTACATTTAGCGTAACTAAATCCATCAATGGTCACGTATATCGATATAACCAAATGACATAGATCAAATATGGATGTATAGCATGGAAATTACATGCAATGTGATCTATACATGCCTATTTCCAACTGGTCCAAACTTAAACCTTAATGAGATCAAAACCAAACCAAAATCAGAGTGAAAACCAAACCGAATCCTTTATTTCTGCAGAAAACACATACAAACACAGAATGTCTATATAAAAGAAAACAGCATCCAAATACAAACTCCCACTAAAACTACATATCATCAAGTAACTGAACACCCATATGAGCAGTGTGCTCATGAAAGACCTTGGGTGGAATTCCCTTAGTGAGCGGATCCGCGATCATGGAGTTTGTGCCAATGTGTTCTATAGACATTTGACCACTCTGAACTCTTTCTTTAACAACAAGGAACTTAATCTCTATATGTTTTGACTTTAAAGAGCTCCTGTTGTTGTTGGAATACAGGACTGCCGATTTATTATCACAAAACAACTTTAGTGGTCTTTCTATGCTTTTCACGATTCGCAGCCCAGTGACAAAGTTTCGCAGCCATATTCCATGATTGGATGCCTCATAACATGCTATAAATTCTGCTGTCATAGTAGAAGAAGCTATGAGTGACTGCTTGGCACTCCTTCAAGAAATTGCTCCTCCAGCAAGCAGATAAATATAGCCCGAAGTGGATCGACGACTATCTTGACATCCAGCAAAATCTGAATCTGAATAACCAATGATCTCGAGTTGGTCTAATCTTCTATATGTGAGCATGTAATCCTTTGTTCTTTGTAAATACCGCATAACCCGTTTGGCTGCTCTCCAATGATCCATTTCAGGGTTGCTCAAATATCTGCCCAAAATCCCAACAATGTATGCTATATCCGGACGAGTGCAAACTTGAGCATACATTAGACTCCCAACAGCTGATGCATAGGGAATCTTTTCTATTTCCTTAGCCTCAAGGTCGTTCTTAGGGCACTGACTTAAGCTGAATTTATCTCCGATCAATGTCCGTCAAGCCATGCAAAGTGTAAACTCTCAAAAGTGGATTGATACAATGAATGAAGAAATCAAGTCCATGAAAGACAATGATGTTTGGGATCTCGTTCCATTACCTGAAGGTGCGAAACCCATTGGTTGCAAATGGATATTTAAAACCAAAAGGGATTCGAAGGGTGATGTAGAGCGATATAAAGCTCGTCTTGTCGCAAAGGGCTTTACTCAAAAAGAAGGCATTGATTATAAAGAGACTTTCTCTCCGGTTTCAACGAAAGACTCTTTTAGGACAATTATGGCACTTGTAGCACATTTTGATCTTGAGCTACATCAGATGGATGTTAAGACAGCGTTTCTAAATGGTGACATTGATGAAACGATTTATATGGTGCAACCAGAAAACTTTGTGTCAGGAGACCCAAAGAAGATGGTTTGCAAATTAAAGAAATCCATCTATGGGCTTAAGCAAGCTTCTCGTCAATGGTATCACAAATTTCATCAAGTGATAATCTCATTCGATTTCGAGATGAACGCTATGGATGATTGTGTATACCACAAGTTCAGTGGGAGTAAGCATATTTTCCTGGTATTATATGTTGATGATATACTGCTTGCCACCAATGATATAGGCTTATTGCACGAAACCAAGAGATTTCTGTCAAAAAATTTTGAAATGAAAGATCTTGGTGACGCCTCTTTTGTGTTGGGAATTAAAATACACCGGGATCGTTCTCGGGGTATTCTTGAGTTATCACAAAAGAGCTATATCGAGAAGATTCTTAAAAGATTTGGCATGCAGGACTGTAAACCAGGAGACACCCCTGTGGATGGCCATTTGCTAAATACCTAGAGGAATGTGGGATAGTCCCTTAATATACGTATCCGGGGTCACCTAGCATGAATGGTGTAGCTGAGAGAGGAAACCGTACACTTAAGGATATGGTGAGGAGCATGATCTGTCATTCTACCTTACCCGAATCCCTCTGGGGTGAAGCACTCAAGACTGCAGCTTACATTCTCAACAGAGTGCCAACTAAGGCAGCAGCCAAAACACCTTATGAGCTTTGGACTAGCAAGAAGCCTAATCTTAAGCATTTTCATACTTGGGGTTGTCCAACTAAGGCAAGGCCTTACAGGCCAAATGAAAAGAAATTGGACTCCAAGACAGTGAGCTGCTATTTCATTGGTTACTCTGAACGGTCAAGGGGGTACAAATTTTATGATCCCACTACTAAGACAATTTTTGAGACGGGAATCGCTACATTCTTTGAGGATGTTGAGTTTGGGGGGAGAAATAAAGTTAGAGACTTTGTCTTTGAAGATGAATTTGATCCTATTCCTCTTGTTGAAGAGGAATTGGTTCCTATTCCCACAATTGCTTCTGACAATGTTCAGGTTCCTATTCCTGTCATTGATCAAGTTGCAAATCAAGATCAACAAGACATAGTCATTCAACCCCTTGAGGTACAAACTCAACAACCTCAAGAACAAGTGCCTCAGGAACTTGTGTCATTAAGGAGATCCACTAGAGAAAGGAGAAGTGCTATTTCAGATGATTATATAGTATTTCTCCAAGAACATGAGGATAGCGTTGGATTGATGGAAGATGATCCGATCAATGTCCGTCAAGCCATGCAAAGTGTAATCTCTCAAAATTAGCCATGCAAAGTGGTATCAGAGCATACTCCATGTTAAGCCATTGAGAATTAAGGTTTCTTTCTAAATTAGGTTTGGATTTATTGGAATTAAGAACGGTTGTGATTATGAATTCTTTGATATTTCGGCCTTTTGGATTCAACCGCTATATTGAATTACGTCCATGTCTGTTTGAATTCGCCTTGATTCATATATATTTGAATTCGGTTTTATGGATTTCGGCTCATTCTTGGATGCGAATATATATCCGTGTGTATATATATTGCAGTTCCCGTTTTATGGAATTCGGTCCTCGTTTTTTTTTTTTTTTATGTTGGATTAAGTAGTCATATATGCATATGCGATCGAGCGTATGTATATATACTTTTATATACATATTTTCAGTTTTGGTTCCAATTACATGAACGAGAATTTTTAGGTTCAATGTATATTAAAATATATATGTGAACATGTGTGTTTACTTTATTCAATGAACACATATATATTTAATTATTTGTTGAATTCTGATCATAAATGGGACAAAGAAAACTTTTGGCTTTGACCCATTCTCTTTGAATTCTGGTTTCGGTGTTTATGAGTTCTATAAAGGATTTTTGGGTTTCGAACTTCTGGGTTCTAGGATACAGTCATTTGACTAATGTTCATTCGGTTGAATGGAATTCTGGTGTATATGCACATATATATATATAAATATATTCAATTCTGGTTTCTTTTGAACGGCAATTCTGGAATACTGGTGTATATTTGGGTTTATTAATTATTAATAAACCAAAACCATAATTTGAATTAAATTAAAAAACCCAAATATACACCAGTATTCCAGAATTGCCGTTCAAAAGAAACCAGAATTGAATATATTTATATATATATATGTGCATATACACCAGAATTCCATTCAACCGAATGAACATTAGTCAAATGACTGTATCCTAGAACCCAGAAGTTCGAAACCCAAAAATCCTTTATAGAACTCATAAACACCGAAACCAAAATTCAAAGAGAATGGGTCAAAGCCAAAAGTTTTCTTTGTCCCATTTATGATCAGAATTCAACAAATAATTAAATATATATGTGTTCATTGAATAAAGCAAACACACATGTTCACATATATATTTTAATATACATTGAACCTAAAAATTCTCGTTCATGTAATTGGAACCAAAACTGAAAATATGTATATAAAAGTATATATACATACGCTCGATCGCATATGCATATATGACTACTTAATCCAACATATAAAAAATAAAAAAAAAACGAAGACCGAATTCCATAAAACGGGAACTGCAATATATATACACACGGATATATATTCGCATCCAAGAATGGGCCGAAATCCATAAAACCGAATTCAAATATATATGAATCAAGGCGAATTCAAACAGACATGGATGTAATTCAATATAGCGGTTGAATCCAAAAGGCCGAAATATCAAAGAATTCATAATCACAACCGTTCTTAATTCCAATAAATCCAAACCTAATTTAGAAAGAAACCTTAATTCTCAATGGCTTAACATGGAGTATGCTCTGATACCACTTGTTAGAAAACCAAAACCAGAAACTTTAATGGAGAAAACCAAAATCTCCCAAGATCCTCCATGTCAAATCACTGAGAGAAAATAAAAGCGGAAGCATACCTTGATCCATGGGAGGAAGATGATTCCGGGTTATTGATCTTCCAGTCCAATACGTTTTCCCTTAGAGAAGAGTCTCTGTATTCTCTTGATGATGGGATGTCAGAGAGAATGGGAAGGAATGTATCGTTCGTTTGGATTGGGGACCATAACCGTTATAAAATAACTGCAGTAGTTATATTTTTCATATTTCTAATTTGACCCATCATAAAATTAGAAATATGAAATTTGGTCTCTACACATAATTAACCCATATTTAATTTTATGCCCAAAGCCCTATTTCTTTAATCTCAATTAGATCACTTTAAAAGGGCTAAACCTTAAGATAGCCAATAATACACATTTAATTACATATGTAGGCCCACATGTTTAATTATTTTCCAACAGCATCAACACACAAATACGCAAAAAAAGGCATTCACACTTCACAGAGTACAAATTTTGTTTAGAATGTGGAAGTTTCTATTTCACATGGAGCAAAACAAAAGGGCATACAATAGCCACAAAGAACAAAATACGAAAACATAAAGTAAGGTCCTAGAAATCCAGATGGTTATTGTTAGATTCAAATGAAGCTTTGACATGCTAACATCCATAAAACACCCCCATGCCAAAAATTTCAAATTCATGTATGAGACGTGCTAGAAATAGAAGTAAAGGATAAGACTAAATTTTAAATATAGAACGACACATTTGCAAGGGGAAAAACAATGCTTTTAGAGCTTAATGGTGCAAGATAGTTAATCTGATTACACCTTGATCGAGGCAAGATTCCTATTAGTCTGTCCACAAAGAAAGAAAAAAAAAATGAAGGTTGTTCTTAGAAGACAAAATGGAATTCACCCTTACTGAAAGGGACCTAGTGAATTCAGTAAATCTGGATTACTATGCTTATTTCAAATTACTTGAACTATCAATATGCCCTTTGGAGGGGAAGGAATGGGGTAAGGAACACACTACATTCATATTTTTATTATTCAGTGAACAATTCATTCATCCACATTTAAAGTCTTAGTCTTTCCAAGTCTGCATATTATACTAGTAAACCACCCATTAGTTTTGTTTAAATTCTAAAAACTCAACTGAATTGTCCAGTTAATTCAAACTCTCAATCAGAACAGTTAATTTTCGTTTGATATCAATTTCAGTCACTTTCAAATTCACTTATTTGAGCTGTAAATGTGTATCCTTCATGGGCGTACTTAGAATTTCCACCCACATATAAATATGCAAACAAACATATATTTCTACTCTTTTTGCTACACGTGTGTACGTCACACACAAAACACAGAGATGTACAACTACAATTCAACATAATATACCCATATAAATAAAGAATCAATGTTATATAGTTTAGAACTTGGTTTCTGTAGTTTGAGGTTATTTTAGTTTTGCC
Organism: Antiaris toxicaria; assembly: GCA_035233585.1. Lineage (NCBI taxonomy): Eukaryota > Viridiplantae > Streptophyta > Magnoliopsida > Rosales > Moraceae > Antiaris > Antiaris toxicaria. The sequence continues at coordinate 12,904,406 of CP141162.1, read as the reverse complement.
TTTTTTGTTGTTTTATTTTCCTGTGGAGGACTCCATTTCCTCTGCTTTTTTTTTGGTAACCTTTTGTTAATCAATATAATTGCCGTTTCTTCTTCAAAATAAATAAATAAATAAAACAGTAAGGAAAAACAGCTTCACATAGTTCCCAAAATAAGAAAACAAAGAAAACGTACCAGCATCAACATTGTTCATCACATATTTAACAGAGCCATCAACAGTCCTGCGATATAGTCTCCCAAAATCCGAAAGAACCAAATAAGAATTTTCAGATTTCTTTCTCCACCTTATATCCTTGACAAGGCTCGGCTCATCAACTGAGAAGGTGAAAGATAGTTTCAGTCCCTGCAAAGGAACAACCCAATCAATAATCAGGCACAAAACCCATAACCCAAGAAAGTGAATATCAACAATCTTACCAACATTTCCATGATATTATCAGTAAATATAAGTTCTTTGACAACAAGAGAAAAAATAAGATATACCTTCATTCTGTCTACGTAGAACGCCAATATTCTACCAGAATCGTTCATGTAGTTTTAATTTTTATCGACATTCCTATGGATACATAGAATAGGCAAAACGATAATTTGAACCAATACAACCTGAATCTACCGTCATTTTTGGCATTTCCATCTATTAAAGTACGTCAACTAGCTATTGGACCAGAATTGCAACGGAAATTTCAAATTTAGAATTCTATTTTCAAATGAATGAAATCAATTTCACCTTATCAGTGAGATGCGAATCAACAGAGAAGAAATGAACATCTCTGCCGACCGAAGTCGCGAGCGTTGAATCATCGAAAGGGAGGGCAACAATTCGAACATCCCCGAGCAGGAAAAAAATGCGCTCGACTGCTGCACCAAAGAGGAAGCTTTTCCGGTCTCCTTGATCTTATGCGTGAGGGTGATCACTTTTTTGGTCCTCGCAACACAAAACCCTAGCAAAACTGAAAAAAAAAAAAAAAATCAAATTCAACATCAAAAAACAAGGACGTTTATCAGAGAGGGAGAGAAATGGAGAATCAATGGAGGCAAACCAGAGGAGAGAGCGAGGAAGAGGAGGCCGCGGCGCTCAAAGACAGCGAGGGGCCAAAGGAGAAAGAGACAGAGCGGAGTCGAGCCAAGGGGAGGAGAGAGTGCTAAGGCCGATGGCGATGAAGGAGAGAGAGATTGGCAGAGTCGAGCACAGGGGTGGAGGGGTAGAGAGAAGGACAGCAGACAGACATAGAGAACACTATCGAAAGGGGTATACATGTATACGGGGAAAACAAGTGAAACCGGATTTTTGTTGTTTTCAAATACAAGGCAAAAAAAAGTGGAAATGAATTTGTTGTTTTCAAGTTTTATTTTTAAAATTTCAGCTAACCAAACAAGATTTCAAAACAATTTAGAAAGCTTTAGCCTAGGGAATCGGGAAAACCATTTCAAAACAAAAAACAAACACAGCCTAAATTTTGCTAAAACACAAACCTAACTTCTAGGTAAGTCAACAATTATATCAATTAAATTTTAAAATTCAAATCCTAAATAAGGACATATTATAATTCAAACATATTCAATTATAATATAAATTAATTCCGAAATTTCAAATTATACACCAAATTCTGTAAAAATACAAACCTAACTCTTAAATCAAGTCAAAAATTATACCAATTAAACATAAATTTTAGAATTCAAAAATCTTAAATCCAAACACACTGAAATTCAAATTCACAAAAAAAAAAAAAAAATAGCATAACGCAATAAAGATGGTGCAATATATATATATATATATATAAAAACAAAGTTTTACCGATAAAATATTTTTTTAAATGATTAAAAAAATTTGAAAAGAAAGAACACATGTAGTGCAAAGACTTACAAAAAGAGAAATGGAAATAATGATGGACAAGTGGAGAAAAGGAAAGCAAAGCCAATTCAGACAGCCAATACAGAATTGGCAAAACACACCCTCCTCCCAGTTCAAAGTTCTAGAGATAGAGAGAGAGAGAGAGAGAGAGAGAATTCATTCAAGGAATCATTTATGATATAGACTAAAGTAAAAAAAAAAAAAAAACAATATAGGAAGGCTAGACAGAGAACCAAAAAACAGAAGCAAAATTGGTAAAATATCTTTGTAGTAATAATTCTTCAGTCTCGGAAACTTTACCTATAAATATATGTTTTCATAAAATGGTGAAGCCAGACATGAAAAAGAGCTGTTCCTACTAACTTTCACATACGCATCGATCCACACAGCCAAGATTGGACCAACATTTGATGAAATGGAACCTTAATTAATTTGCTTAAAAAAAATATGGGATCATCCAAGCTCTAAATGATTTTACCTTATTATTTAAGATGTTTATAGAATCCCATATTCATTTCTTGGACGAGTTTATATATAGAGAGAGAGAGAGAGAGAGAGAGAGACTCCAATTATTATTTCTTGGGATTTATATGTCCAAAACACAGATCGGTGACAGATCAAAATCTGAATTACACAACTAAACCAGAAATTGTTTCGAAACCATGGAAAAAGGGAGTAAAATTAGTGAAATTGTCTCAACGAAAATCAAAACAAACAAAACAAAATTAAAAAATAATAATAATAAGCAAGTCTGAAGCAGCAGATCTCACCTTCTGTTTAAATCTTGATGCTTCTTATCCGTCACTTGCCCTAAGAAAACGACCTTGATGATCCCATCTAACAGCTAAAGTCATCCCTGTCCCCACAGGAAAAACTACCTGGTGAAAGCGAGCTGCAGAACAAAAAGCAATAGATGTGATGGCAAGAGAAAGAGAGATAGAGAAACATAGTTAGATAAAGAAAGAGAAAATAAAGAAAAGAAAGCAAGAAAGCTAACAACGAAGTGAAAAAAAATCAAAGGGTAGTGTACCCACCCCACCCACTAATTTATTCTTTCGACCAGCTTTTTTTTGCTTTTGTTTTTTTTTTCTTTTCTTTTTGTAGTATTTTTTTTTGTCTTATTACTTATGCTATTCAAAATTTACAATAATTGAATAATTCAAAGTTCAAATCAAAAAACTATATCTTTGACCATTAGCATCAGTTTGGAGAGGAGGAATTGATGGGACTATGACATGACAAGTTTCCTTTTTCCAAGCTAGAAAACAATGAAAAGTATATTTAAGTACAATAACCCTAATCTTCTTACACGTCTTCTTTTAGACCAGCCCTTTGGAATAAATTTTCCCCTTATATTAAAGACTCAATTAGTCCAATGTTGACATGGGCTGTTGGAATTGAAAGGAGGGTAGTTGACATATCTATATATATATATATTTTTTTTTTTTCCGTTATTAGTTCTCAGCAGGGCCTACTTCCGACTCACTAACACCTCAGCTTGGAAGATGAAAGACTGATTAAAAAGAGAGAGGGAAAAAAAAAAAGAAAAGAAAAATGGCAAAAAAAAAAAAAAAAGAAGAAGAAAAAGAAAGAAAAAGGAGAGTATCACTATGTTCCAAATAAGAAGATGGGCAATTACCCTGCCAAGTTGTGACACTGTAACCAGGAAGAACTTTTTTTTTTTTTTTTTTTGGTTATATGTTTCTTTATTTACCAGTAGTATATATGTAAAAAAGACAAAAACCCATAACTAATTAGAAACAAAATCGATAAAATACCATCAGTGTAGTAACATCACCAACATGTTGTCGGTCATCCACAATTTGATTATAGCTAGCTCCAATATAATCTGTTCTACCTTTCAAAAATTATAACTTTTAAGTTCAAAGTAATATATACATCTAACATATAAAATAGAGAAAATTTATTATATATTACACTATTTTTAGATTATAAGAAGGATCAAAGAGAAACCCTGGCCATCTTTAATTATAAAGCTTATCATTTCGCTTTATAAATGTTGTCTAGGAATTCCAATCAATTTAATGTGTATATGGGATTCCACCCCCCACACCGCTCCCCCCACCCAACAATCCTAATGCACATATTATTTGTAACATTTTATGAATTACATACATTTCAGAGCTCTTTTCAACTCACTTACTTTCTCATTTTTTGGGGGAAAAAAATATATCTCATCAGTTTGAATTACATACATTTTAGCTAGAGATTTATTTCACATCAATTCTTCCTCTCCTAGCTGATCTCAATAGTCAAAGATACAGTTTTTTGATTTGAATTTTGAATTATGCAATTATAGTAACCTCTAAATAGCATAAGTAATAAAACAAAAAAAATACTACAAAAATAAAAGGAAAAAAAAAAGAAAGCAAACAAAAGCTGGCAGAAAGAACAAATTAGTGGGTGATGATGAATACACTACCCTTTGATTTTTTTTTTCACTCTTTTGTCTTTTTCCTTTGTTGTTAGCTTTCTTGCTTTATTTTCTCTATTCTCTCTCTTTCTCTCTCTATCTAACTCTGTTTCTCTATCTCTCTTTCTCCTGCTTCTCATTCCAAGGCTTGCTCTCACCAGGTAACTTTCTGATTTATTTATTTATTTATTTATTTTTGATTTAGGATCTAATCGGTTTTTCCTCTGGGGACAGGGATGATTTTTGCCGTCATATAGGATCATCAACGTTGTTTTCGGAGGGCAAGTGACTGAAAAAAATGATGAAATAAACTGAAGAAAAACTATATTTAGCTTGTTTAAAAAAAGGGACCATCTAAAGAAAAGACGATGCCAAACATCATGAACACAAACCAAAATGACTTCAAAGTGCTTGATGAGAAATTTATGTCTTACCAATACAGTAATAAGAATCTGAATTGAATGTAATGTGCCTGCGGGGTGATAATTTTAACTACATCTACATTTATTAGTTTGATAGCAAAATCATGCTGCAAAAAAAAAGTTAGAAGAAGCGTGTGTACCTTGAATTTCTTCAACCTTGACTTGTTATCTTCACACCACGCTAGTGCAGGAGCTACCTCCTTATTTGAAAGAGCCTCAACAACCTTCTTTGCTTCTTGAAATACATCAATATCAACAAAATCCTACTGACGTAAAGAATACAGTTAAGATTTAAAATGATGATAAATCACATGATAAGAAAACAAAACAATTATTTTTATCCATAAATGTGCCCCAATGTTTGACAATCCAGTTGGAAAAACCCATACCATTCAAGAAAATGTAACCAATTCAATTGTTTTCCAAATCCAAACTTATCATATCTATGGTGTAATTTTCTTTTATTGTGCAATTAATTTTTATCGTTGTAAAGGGTAACATGAAATAATCAAAAAGTTATTGCTTTCACTTTCGCCCTTTTTCTCCCCATAATCAGTAACATAATGTTGCGGCGGTGACATAAATAGTAAGACATGAAAATGTAGGTTCCGATGAAATATGGCAATCCTTCCAAAGTCCTCCAAACTACCATGTCTATGCACTGTCGACCATAACCGGAGTAAAACAAGCAAAAGTACCTGTATGTTGCTGCTTTCCGCCAACTTCATGGCAGTGTCATAATATGACATGCGCAACATGTAGTCCACAAGAATGCGCTTCACTCGCACATTGCTCCATTCGGATAAATTCTCTGTGTCCGCTGACTCCAAGTGATCAAGCCCAGCTCCGCACCTCTGTGCCTGCAAGTGCTCCACTCGACTGCCCTCTTCCAACTTAACAACAAATTGACTAAACCAACATGTCAATTATACACCCCACTGACGAGATTTCTCATAACTTTTTTGCTCACCAAGTACCAAATTCAGTTCCTATGAATTCGCACATTATTACCAGTAACTTCCAATTTCTTTAAAATAAAAATGAAAAGAAGAAAAAAAGACGAAGCTAAAATTCGTTAGCTCCTATTAAATTAGATCAAGAAAATTCAAAATTTCGATCAAAATTCACGAAATCAAATATTGAATTAGTGAAAATTCAATTGAATCTTGAATATTTTCAAAGCGAAATCAACACAAAACAAATGAAAACTGAAAATTACAATCCTCAAAGCCACTGAACAGGAAGAAATTCAATCCGAATGAAAATCCACTCGATATTTCTGAACTACGGTACCTTTCGTTTAAGGCCTTGCAACCTGGAAACGAGCAAGGTGAGGTGGCTGACAGCGTCGTCCTGGGAGATGTCGGGGCGGTCGGTGGTGTCGGAGACAGCGGAGACGACGGCGGACATCTCCTTCCCGACGACGCAGTGGTTGGCGCGTATTGTCTTCTTGTAGTGCTCGAAGGGGACTCCCAGGATTTGGTGCTCCAACTTCAGCAACTCCTAGAATAGATTGGGAGAAAGATATAAGAACGAGAATAAAGTCAAAGGAGATGAAAAAGAAGGTTGGAGTGATTAGGAAAACAAAGAGGGGGAGAAAAACGGAAAAAGCAAGTAGAGTGTTAGAATATATTGGGAGGAAGAGACAAGAACAGTAATAAAATCAAAAAAATGGAAAAAAAAAAAAAAAGAAAAAAGGAGAAGGTCGGGTTAGTTAGAAAAATGAAAAAGAATGAAAATAAAGACAAGAGAGAAAAAAAAAAAAAAAAGGTGAGTACGAGAAAGAGAAAGTTAGTGTGGTAATGAAAACGAGGAAGAATGGAAATAAAATTAAAAGTAAGGAAAAAATAAAAGTAAATGGGAGACTAGAAAGGTCGAAATGATTAGGAAAATAAAAAAAATAACGAAGTGATAAATAATGAGAAAGGTAATAAAAAATAAAAAATTGAGGGAAAAAACAAAAATGTAAAAAACAATCTAAGGTCGTAGAACAGATTGTAAGAAGAGCAGAACAAAAATGTCACGTTCTAAAATTCGAAACAATAACATGTAGGGTATATTAAATTAAATAAAAGAAATCTCGAATTCATAAGTCTGTCGATTCTACCTTTTAAACATTTTACTGTCTTTTTAAATTTGTTTACAAACTATATTTGTATATTTTAATTAATTATTATTTGTATCTAAATTCTTATCACAATGTCAGATAGTGAGATATCCATGTATCACATATGCATATTTAGATAAAATAAAATAAGTAAGAATACAAAAATAGAGTTTAGAGTTTACAATCCCGGAATGTTTATTTACATACTTGATCTTAAAGTAAAAATACTACGTCAGTTCTTTAGTCTTGTTGCTAACTTGTGATTTCACGTCACCTGTGTCTTCTATTCACCTTTCTCTTCTGAAAGTTTATCGGTTTTAAAACAATGAACACAAGGCCCAATAGGATATTTTAAAATTATTTTTCAAACATTTTATTTTAACTGTCATACCAATAATATATTAATACAACATAGAAATATAAATGTGGAACCGCGATTATACAAATTGTGTCCCTAAATGCATCTAATTCATATACAGTCCATATAAACCCCTTCATCCCAAAACACAATGAGTGATCTTTGATCAAGCTGTGGACTCTTCGCACATGTGTGCTAGCTCCCAGTATATATTTTTACACCCAAAATCCATTTTTCAAATATCTTTTCACATAATAATTTATTATGTCGTATTATTTTCTTAAATATCTGTAACTGGATTATTTTTCTTTTAATTTTCAAAATTATGATATTTTTAAAAATCACAGAATTTATAAAACTTTGTAAACCTATTATTTTAAATTAATCATTTTGACTAAATTGCTTAAAAAACAAAACGGACTACAAAGGAAGATAAGATATTTTATCTGTCGATAATATATCTACTGCTAACTTCTAATATGTATTCCAAGTTAATCCTTTCTCCAAATTCCAATTAGAAATACCTAAAAAAAATCACAAATAATTTAATTATATATTCAAGAATCTCATAATCATAATTATGATAAACTCAATTAATTAATATATTGTCATGTTGTGAAATTTTAAATTTCAAAATTTACATGTGAATATATAAAAATATATATTTATTGGTGTACCAATTAGCATTTAATTATGAGAATTTAAATTTAAATTTTAACGATATTAACTCTTATCTTGAGAATATTTTTTTAAATCACCTGATAATTTTTTTTATAATAATAATAATAATTAAAAAAAAATCATTCGCGACATGGAACCACTCCTATTAAAATCCTTATCTTGTCTCTCAACCACCGTGTCTTCATTTATTTTTCTTATCATTCATTTCTTTCTTTTAAAGCTTTCTCATCGCCCTCTCTTTCTCTCACATTTTCTCACTATCTCACCGATTCTCTGTCTCCCTCTGTTTATTTATTTATTTTTTTCCTTTCTTTCTTCTTCTTCTTCTTCTTTTTCCCTCACCGATTCTCGTCCCTTCCTCTCTCACTTTCCATCATATTTTTTTCTCTTTTCTTTCTCTCTAACTCACCATCTCGCTCTCACGCCCTCACTCTCTCTCTTCTCCCTCTTCATTTTCGGCTCCACCCACGGCAGCCCAACCCCACACCCCCCCCCCCCCCGCCGACCTCACGTCGCCAGCCGCGCCTCGCCCTGCCTTCCTCGCCACCACCCGACGCCGATCAAGCCCAGCCCGTGCCTCGCCGTCCATCCCCGTCTCGCCGGTTGCTCCTCGCCGCGCCGCCGACCGTAGTGCCAGAGCGTCGCCGTTTTCCCCAGCCGCCGTGAGCTTCACCAGCCGAACCTCCCAAACCAAAAGAAAAATATATATACAAGCATACGTATGTTTGTGTATATATATATATTATATAACAAATAATAATAATAATAATAATGATAAAAAAATAATAATAATGATTTTTAAAATATATATTTAAATTGATTTGAAATTTGAACTGTTCTAAGAATTAAAATTTTTCTGTAATTTAAGCATTTTGAAGTTTTTAGCGAGTTTATATTTTAAGACAGGTCATATTGAAATTTAAGAAAAAAAACATACTGGGCATTTGTATTAAAAGTATCGTTTTAAAATTTTGGTGTTAAAATAAAATATTATTTTAAATTTTAAAATTAATGATATACTAATTAATAGAATTTACCGTAATTATGATTACGGGATTTTTGGACAGATAATTAAATTATCTGTGATTTTTATTTTAGGTACTTATTGATCAGAATTTGGAGAAATGACTATTTTAGAATACGTACGAGAAGTTATCAATAGAATTAATTTGGTAATAGATATGATATCTTATCCTTTCTTTGTAGCTTATTTTGTTTTTAGTGATTTAACCAAATTTATTTAAAGAAAATGAATTTATAAAATTTTAGCCAATGAATTTATAAAGTTTTATAAATTCTGTGATTTTGAAAATATCACGATTTTATAAATTAAAGAAAAATATCCGATCACGGATTTTTTTGGAAATTAATATGACATATTTTATTACGTGAATCTTATTTTCAAAGAAAATTTGGAAAATGAAATTTGGTGTTAAAATATATCAAGAGCAGCACACACGTGCGAAAAGTGTACATATTAATCGATGACCTATCATGAACTGTTGTGGTGGGCGACATATCGATGACAACCCATTATGGAATATTGTAGTGGGGGAAGCTCATACGGACCGTACACAAACTATATCTATTTAAGGACATAATTTGCATATTCACGATTACATGTTTAAGATTCTGTATTCTATTTATATATTATTATTATCCTGTTTCAAAATAAAATGTTGAAAAATGATTTAAAAATATCTTACTGGACCTTTCGCTCATTGTTTAAAACTGATAAACCCCCAAAAAAGGAAGCTGATTAGTAGATACGAGTTGGTTGAATTTAGAGTTTGAAGGCTAAGGACGAGAAGTCTACTATTTTATATTTATAATCATGTACGTAAACTTAAATGTTTCGGAACTGTAAACTTTAAGTTTTATTTTATTATTTGTAATTTATTTTATTTTATTCAAGTATATATATGTGGGAACATAAGAAACTTGTTGTGACATTTCAATAAAATTTGTTTAGTAAATTCTCTCGAGCATAATCGGAAGGAAAAAAAATAAACAGTAAATGGTTTTAAGATAAAATCGATGGATCTAAAGAATCGGGATTTACCATTCATTGATCTGATTCGTTAATTTCATCCCCCAAACGTCACATCCCGGGTTTTGGGACGTGACATATACTGTTAACTTTAAAATTTAAAATGATATTTTATTTTAATACTCATAATTTTAAAACAATATTTTATTTTTAACACTAATATATATATTTTTAAAATTTCAATATAATCTATATTAAAATATTGACTACCCAAACATTCTAAAATTATATCTTAAGAAAATAATCCATATCTCAAAACAGTTTCAAATACAAATTCAAATTTCAATCCGATATTAATTTTAAATATTTTAAACTTTTGATTAATAACTATTATTATTATTATTATTATTATTATTTGTTGTTATTGATTATGCTGTGGTTGTTATCTTATATATATATACCTATATATATACAAGTTCGTTTGGATGGAATGTCTGTTTTTAAAAATAAAAAATTTTTAAAGATAAAAAAAAAATTTGTTTGAAATTTTGTTTTAAAGTAAAAAATTATTTGGATGGATGAAAATTTTTTATTTTTAGAGAGTTTTTTTTTTATGTTTTAAAAATAAAAAATTTTAGATATCTAAATATAAAAATTTGAGAAAAGTTTTTTTTTTTAATGAAAAATGTTTCATTTTTCAAATTTGGAGGCATGTGTCAAACGAACGAGGAGTTGGGTTGGCGGCGGCAGTTGGCTTGGGTCGTTTGGCGAGGCCCGGCCGCGAGCTTGGGTGGCTCGGTTGCACGGAGTCTCGGCGGGGCAACATGCACGATGGAGCTTGGCGTTAGCAGTTCAGCCACGGCGAAGGGCTGGCTTGGGGCGGCAGGGTTTTTCGGCTGGGCTTGGGAAAGGAATCTCGACGGTGGCTGGTCGGCGACGTGGTGGCTGGGCAGGAGAGGCGACGTGGGCTCGCTAGGTGGTTGGGCAGCTTGGGGTCACAAGAGCTCGGGCTTGGCTCCGGTTGGTAAGGGTCGAGGACGGCGGGACGGAGACAAATCGGCCACGTGGGTTAGGCTACAACATCGTGATCGGCGACCGGCAATTTGCGAGGCGGCATGGCTCGGCGTCAGCGCGAGAGGGCGTCGTGAGCTGGGTTGGGTTGCGGCTCCGGCCTTCGGTGGTGGGTTCGGCGGCAGCGAGGGTGACCGGTGACGGATGGTCTCGGCGTTGGGCTGCCGGCGCGGTGGGTCGACTTGGCGACGGCTCCGGTGGTGGTTTGGGTGTGCGAGAAAATCAGAGAGGAGGGAGAGGGAGAGAGAGAGAGAGAGAGAGAGAGAAACCGGTAAAATATTTGAAAATCAGAGAGGAGGGAGAGGGAGAAAATCAGAGAGAGTGAGAGCTTGAAAATATTTGAAAAATTTTGGTAAAAGTTTGAAAGGAGAAACCGGTTGTGATTGGGAGGAAAAGAGCGTAAAGAATTGTTGAAGAGAATAGAGGGTGAGCTGTGAGGATGACGCGGAGAGACAGGGAAATCAGGGAGCAGGTGAGTGATTAAAGAGCTAGAGAGAGAGTGATACGGTGGGAGAATTTTTTTAAGAAAAAATTAATGGTTAGTTTGTAAACATACTGTGTTTTTATTTTATTTAAATATAATTTATTTTTTAAATATTATATTTAATGGAAGAGTATTTGTTTTATATTCAAATAAAATATGTGTTTAGATGAAATATATTTTAAAATCAAGAAATTAATATGATTAATAAAAATTAAAATTAAAAAGTTAATATTATTATTTTTAAAAATTTTTAAATAATAATTAGTTTTATAATATTGTTAAAAAAAATTATATTATATCGAATATTAAAAAACGTTTATTAAGGAGGCGTTTGGTAAATATATTATGTTTTAATTGTGTTTGAATATAATTTTTTTTTAGTATTGTATTTGGTTGAAAAGTATTTGTTTTATATTTAAATAAAATATGTGTGTTTGGATGAAAAGTATTTTAGAGTTTGAAAGTTGATATGATTGGTAAAAATAGAGATAAATAGTTAAAGTTAAAAAATTGATATGATTATTTTAAAAAACTTTTAAATAATAATTATTTTTGTAACATTATTAAAAATAATTATATTTAAATATAAAATTTTATATTTAATGTAAAATTAATTTTCATAATGTTAAAAAATATTCTCCAAACACGCCCTAAATTTCTTCTAAAATATTATAACGGTGATAACGGGGAACATGAAAAAATAGAGGATAGGTGAGATGAAATAATATAAGAGAGAGATAGAGATTGATAATTAAAAAAAAAAATCTGATAAGTGACATGTGGGAGGCAGTATAAGGGCGAGCAGCAGGATTTGTATCTGGGTGGGTGAGAAATTATTTCGTTTTGTTTTGTTTTGTTGTTGTTTATTTATTTATTTTATAATTTTATTTTATAAATACTACAGTAAATTTGAAAAATTTTCAAAATTTATTAAAAAATTTTAAAATATCCTCAAATTAATACCTAATATATCAAAACCTTAAAATTAAATTTTGAAGAAAAAAAAAATAATTAACACATTAATAATTTAATTTTTACATTCACATGTGAATTTTAAACTTAAAATTTCACAACATGACAAGAAATAAAAAAAGAGATCAGAAATAAAAAAAACACAGTTTTAAACAAAAAAAATATAAGGAGAAAATTAAAATCCAAAACGAACAATATGAAAAAAGTGACGAAAAATAAAATTGAGGATAAATAAAAAAAACAAAAGTAAAAAATAACCTAAGGTCTTAAAATGGTTCGAAGGGAAGAAAAAAACTTAATGGGACGTTTGTTTACAGTTTTGCATTCGTATTGTATTTAAATGTAATGCAATTTCATCTAAATACAAAAGTTTACGTTTAAAAACAATACTTTTTAACAGTGTTTCAAATGCATTTACTATTTTAAAATATTTTAAAAATAATTTTTTTCCCCATTCATATCATATTCTCTTTTCATCTCACTTTTTCTATCGAATTTTACCAATTACATCAACTTTTCAACTCTAAAATACAATTCAAATACTTTTCATCTAAACACATATTACATTCAAATGTAAAATAAATACTTTTCATCCAAATATAAAATATATTAAATGTATTATGTTCAAGTACAATATGAACACAATACACACGCAATACATTTACCTAACGATTCATAAAACTTGAAATGACATAGAAAAAAATTATTTTTATTTGTTTTGAAATTTTATATAATTCAAAAAAAATCATCCGCTCATATATATATATATAAAGTTATCCACTTATAAAACTTAAATTTTTTAAATTATAATTAAAATTGATAAATATTGAAACTTATTGACTTTTTAAAATAAACTAAGTTGAGTTAAAATTTTGGTTTAAGAGTATGAATACAGAATGCTTTTAAAGATATGTTGAGAATCTTTTTGTCTAAATTTTAGCAGCCTTCAATAAATTTAGGACTCTGGATTTTTTTTTTTTTTTCTAAATTAAAGAGTACACCCCCAATCAACCAAATAACCGAAAAAGGTAAAAACAAAAAAAAAGAAGTTTTAGGTTTGCAGGGCTTACAGAATTTGGACATAGGATAAATCTTTCAAGGCCACAACGGATCTCAACCAACAACAACGAAAGTAAATGCTGCAGAAGGATGAAATATGTCACAAACATTACTTATACGTAGTAGTCTTGCGAAAATCTATAAAATGTGAGAACAATATCCCATCAAGGGAAAAAAATTTCCAAATGCAATTCTACATTTTTGTTTGAATAAAAGCATGAAATCATACAGCATTTAAGCTGATTCACTGCCCCTTGGAGAACCATTGTTATTATCATCCTCCTCATCGATTGGGCTCCTGTCATCTCTGCGGTTGGGACTATGGCTACGACTGCGGTCATCTTCACCGGTTGTGCTTTTGTACCTCCCATTTCCATTGTTTCCATCAGCATCAGTTAGGGGGCTTCGGCTTCAGCTTTGGCGGCGACTCTTTCCTTTGGGACTAACACTATAATCCGATCTACAATCACGAGGAGAAGGGCTACCCCTCTCCCATGGGCTTCTCTCATCGGGTGAGGCGTTGCGTTTCCTTCCCTTGGATGGTGGAGGTGAACCCCTCTGCTGCTTAGGGCTCCGGCTGTCACGTGGGCTCCTTGATCTTCTTTCAACACTTCGTGCTCTCTTAACGGGTGATCTAGATCGACTGCATAGAAATAACGGTTTGATAACTACTCTTTCTCTAGGGCTTGTATATTCTAATACAAGTTCGGTAACTGCAAAGCAGCTAAAAAATTGGCATGAGCAAAAAGAGGGGGACAAGAGGACCAACCTGTAACTCCGTCCCCTGTCGTAACTATGGCTGCGACTTCTGCCACGCCGAGGACTTAGTGAACGGGATTGACTCCGTTCCCTTCTACATAGGAAATTTTTGCATCAGTAATCAACCACGTAAACAGTTAGTGTTTTGTTTTTGGATTTTTTTTTTTTTTTAAGAGAAAGGATATAGAGAGCATACTTCAGTTTCTTTGGACTGTTCTGGCAGTTTCTTTCTATATGACCTCGTTCCCCACAGCGATTGCACTTATTCTTCCAGTCCCCAGCTTTACAATCTCAAGCCCAGTGGCCATCAAGTCCACAATTGAAACAGCGGCCTGATCCAAGTGGAGGACCTCTGCCAAGATACTCACGAGATCCACCTGGACCTCGTGGTGCCTAAAAGCAAACAAATTACCTTCAATTCTCCCTAAGTCAATCATTATCTACATCAAGATACCTGTTGACGTATCGACTAATTGACAAAATCAACATAAAATCAGCAAGCAAAGAAACACCTGAAAACGATCCTGAAACATTAACCATAGAACTCACACCCTTAGCAATTTCCACAACAATTCGGCTTCCGTCAACATCTCGACCATTCAAAGCATATCTTGCATCATCAGCATCCCGTGGATCACTAAATTCCTGTTTTGAGGGGAACCATAGAGCACAAAAAGGACGAGATAAAAGTTGAAAAGCTTGTCATCTCACAAGGAGAAATATTTGAAGCATATCTTGGTACAGTCTCATTCTTACTTTGTTATTATACCGAACTTAAGTGATTTGGTCAAGGAAGCTGAACGAAATGATGGCCGCCTTGCTCGACGTCCTTTGAGGAACATCAGCAAAGAAATTGAAGCACATAAGATATTGATTGCACAAATAACTCAAGTAGTTGAGGAATATGAAGCATATGTTGAGGTAAAGTGATTCTATTTTGATTTTATTAATAGTCTGGCTTTCAGTTTTATGTACTAGTAACTACGGATTCAAAATTTAATGTACTCAGAATCAATTAAACATGCATGATATCAAGTTTCTTGCAGTTGGTTTTTTCTCTGCCTAGCTCAGCAGAAACCTGTTGGTTGTCCTTTCTTTTAGAATGTGTTATTTCAGGATATGAAATAACACACTCCAGGTCACTATAATTTTCTCTTCTCTTAGCTTATACCAATAGTCATAGATCCAGTTTTTTTGATTTGAACTTTCAAATTATGCAATTATTGTAACCTCTGACTAGCATAAGTAATAAAACAAAAAAAAAATACTACAAAAAGAAAAGAAAAAAACAAAAGCAAAAAAAACTGGCAGAAAGAACAAATTAATGGGTGATGGTGAGTATACTCCTCTTTGTTTTTTTCCTTCATAATTAGCTTTCTTGCTTTCTTCTCTCTTTTTTCTCTCTCTATCTAACTCTATTTCTCTTTCTCTAGCCATCGCATTCACTACTTCTTGTTCCGCAGCTCGCTCTCACCAGGTAACTTTCTATTTTATTTATTTATTTATTGAATTTAGTATCTAATCGGTTTTTCTTATGGGGATGGGGATGATTTTAGCCATCGGATGGGATCATTAAGGTTGTTTTTGGAGGGCAAGTGACGGATGAGGAGTATTAGGACTTAAACAGAGCGTGAGATCTGCTGCTTCGGACTTTTTTTTTTTTTCTCAAACTTTATTTTGTTTGTTTCAATTTTCGTTAAGATAATTTCACTTATTTTACTCCCCTTTTTCTAGATTTCGAAACAATTTCTGGTTTAGTTGTGCAATTCGGATTCTAATCTGTCATCAATCTGTGTTTTGGATATATAAATCCCAAGAAATAATTGGAATTTATATATATCTCTCTCTTGTGTTTCATAAACTCGTCCAAAAAATGAAAATGGGATTCTATAAACATCTCAAATAATAAGGTAAAATCATTTAGAGCTTGGATGATCCCATTTTTTTTTTAAGCAAATTAATTAAGGTTCTATTTCATCAAATGTTGGTCTAATCTTGACTGTGTGGAGCTTAATTATGCATATGTGAAAGTTAGTAGGAACAGCTCTTTTTCGTGTCTGGCTTCACCATTTTATGAAAACATATATTTATAGGTAAAGTTTCCAAAACTGAAGAATTATTACTGCAAAAATATTTTACCAATTTTGTTTCTCTTTGTTGTTTTTCTCTCTCTAACTTTCCTGTCTTGTATTTTCTTTTGTCCATATCTTAAATGATTCTTTGAATAAATTCTCTCTCTCTCTCTCTATCTCTAAAACTTTGAACAGGGAGGAGCCAATTCTGTTTTACCTATCTGAATTGGCTTTGCTTTCCTTTTCTTTTCCTGGTCATCATTATTTCCATTACTCTTTCTGCAAATCTTTGCACCAAATGTGTTCTTTCTTTTCAATCTTTTTTAATCATGCAATCAGATATTTTAAAAATATATTCTATCAGTACAACTTTGTTTATATATATATATTTTGCACCATCTTTATTGTGTTATGCTTTTTCTTTTTAATCTGAATTTCAGTATGTTCGAATTTAAAATTTCTGAATTTTAAAATTTATATTTAATTGATATGATTTTAACTAGATCTAAGAGTTAGGTTTGTATTTTGATAGAATTTGATGTGTAATTTAAAATTTCAGAAGTAATTTATGTTATAATTAATATGTCTGAATTATAATATGTCTGTATTTAGGATTTCTGAATTCTAAAATTTATGTTTAATTGATATAATTATTGACTTATCTAGAAGTTAGGTTTGTGTTTAACAAAATTTAGTTTCTAAAACTAAAACTTATCAGTAATCATGCCATCCACTACTCTGGGCCTTAATAATATAATAATGTTGATGAATACACATTTTATATGCATACTAATTAGTTAGTAAAAGTATGACTATGTTTTGAAAAAAAAAAGTTTAAAGTTTATGACACATTAAATTTATGACCTCTAAAGGCGAAACTAATATCTGACATGTTTTTCATCACTTATTCCATTAACATCTATATAAGGATTATGTCTAATCATTTGTAAAAAAATGTCGTTTATCATATTATCTAAAATTAAAAAAGAAAGTAAATTGTAATCAAGTAATAATGATATTATTATGATACTTTATCACAAACAAACACAAAATAAATCGTAAGAGAAAATATAAACTATACTTGGAATTGATTCAAAATTGTTGTAAATAACTAAATTTCAATCCTGCAAATTTCAACAAAGAAAGCATAAAAATTAAAGGAGATATTTCTTAGCATTGGTATTCAAAGCTGGTAAACAGTTAAATCATTGAAATATAAAAATGATTATGAGTAGTTGAATATTTTTTGTAATGATATTGTAAAATAATAATATAATATAATATAATATAATAATAAATATATGTGTGTATGTGTAAGAAACAAAAAATCATAGTATGGCATGAGTAGGATTATTTTTGTTCAATATATCTAGGAAAATTAAAGGATGGCATTGGTGGAGAATATTTTGGTGGATAATAAAGTAGAAAATAGTAAAATGATAAGAGTAAGTGGGGGACGAGAAGGTTGAGGTGGTTAGGAAAATATGGAAAGTATCAAGAAAGACAACCAAAAAATTAAAAAAAAAACTAAGAAAAAAAAAACCAAAAAAATAAGTAGGATCCTAGAATAGATTCGGAGGAAAAGATAAAAACGGAAATAAAATTAAAAGTTATGAAAAAAAGGGTTGGGGCGGTTACGAAAATAAAGAGGGAAAAAAAAACTAAAAAAGCAAGTACGGTCCTAGAATAGATTGGGAGGAAGAGATAAGAACAGGAAAAGTGATTAAAAAGAAGATTGGGGTGGTTAGGAAAATAAGAAAGGAAAATAACCAAAAAAGTAAGCAGGATCCTAAAATAGATCGGGAATAAGAGATAAGAATGGAAATAAAATCAAAAATGAGGAAAAAAAACAAAAAACAAAAGTAAGTAGGAGATAAGGAATGTCGAGGTAGTTAGGAAAATAACGAAGAACGGAAATAAAGTAAAAAATGAGCAAAAAAAACAAAAATGAGTGGAAGACAAGGAAGGTTTTGGTGGTCAGGAAAAACAAGAAAGAATAGAAATAAAGTCAAAAGTAAAAAAAAATAAAAGTAAGTGAGAAACAGGTTAAGAAAATAAATAAAATAATGAAGTGATAAGTAATGAGAAAGGTGACAAAAAAATACAAAACTGAAGAACAAAACAAAAAAAGTAAAAAACAACCTAGAGTCCTAGAACAGATTGTAGGAAGAGAATGAAAATTAAAAAAAAAAGATCAAAAATAAAAAAAGATCACAGTTTTTAAATTAAGAATACAAGGGGAAAATAGAAATGCAAAATCAACAATATGAGAAAGGCGACAAAAAATGAGACTGAGGACAAATAAAAAAATAAAAGTAAAAAATAATTTAAGATCTTAAAACTGATTGAAAAGAAGAAAAAAACTTAAAACTTAAAAAAATTACAAAAAAAAAAATTTCATTTATTTTAAAATTTTATACAATTCAAAAAAACATCCACTTATATATGTAGAGTAATCCACTTTTAAAATTTAAATTTTTAAATTATAATTAAAATTGATAAATGTTGAAACTTGTTGATTTTTCTGAATAAACCAAATTGAGTTAAATGTTTTGGTTGAAGATGATGAATACAGAATGCTTTGAAAAGGATGTTGAGAACCTTTTTGTCTAAATTTTAGCAGCCTTCAACAAATTTAGGACTTTGGAACTTCTGTTTTTTTTTTAAATTAAAGAGTACACCCCCAACCATTATAATAACAGAAAACGAAAAAAAAAAAAAAAAAAGGTTTTAGGTTTGCAGGGCTTACAGAATTTGGACATTCAATATATTCAGGATAAATCTTTCAAGGCCACAACGTATCTCAACCAACAACGAAAGTAAATGCTGTAGATAGATGAAATATTGAAGTCACAAACATTGCTTATACGTAGTAGTCTTACGAAAATCTATAAAACGTGAGAACAATATCCCATACGGAAAAAAAAAAAATTCCAAATGCAATTCTACATTTTTGTTTGAATAAAAGCATGAAATCATACAGCATTTAAGCTGATTCACTACCCCTTGGAGAACCATTGTTATTATCATCCTCCTCATCAATTGGGCTCCTGTCATCTCTGCGGTTGGGACTATGGCTACGACTGCGGTCATCTTCACCGGTTGTGCTATTGTATCTCCCATTTCCATTGTTTCCATCAGCATCAGTTAGGGGGCTTCGGCTTCGGCTTCGGCTTCGGCTGCGACTCTTTCCTTTGGGACTAACACTATAATCCAATCTACGGTCACGAGGAGAAGGGCTACCCCTCTCCCGTGGGCTTCTCTCATCGGGTGAGGCATTGCGTTTCCTTCCCTTGGATGGTGGAGGTGAACCCCTCTGCTGCTTAGGGCTCCGGCTGTCACGTGGGCTCCTTGATCTTCTTTCAACACTTCGTGCTCTCTTAACGGGTGATCTAGATCGACTGCATAGAAATAACGGTTTGATAACTACTCTTCCTCTAGGGCTTGTATATTCTAATACAAGTTTGGTAACTGCAAAGCAGCTAAAAAATTGGCATGAGCAAAAAGAGGGGGACAAGAGGACCAACCTGTAACTCCGTCCCCTGTCGTAACTATGGCTGCGACTTCTGCCACGCCGAGGACTTAGTGAACGGGATTGACTCCGTTCCCTTCTACATAGGAAATTTTTGCATCAGTAATCAACCACGTAAACAGTTAGTTTTTTGTTTTTGGATTTTTTTTTTTTTTTTAAGAGAAAGGATATAGTGAGCATACTTCATTTTCTTTGGACTGTTCTGGCAGTTTCTTTCTATATGACCTCGTTCCCCACAGCGATAGCACTTATTCTTCCAGTCCCCAGCTTTACAATCTCGAGCCCAGTGGCCATCAAGTCCACAATTAAAACAGCGGCCTGATCCAGGTGGAGGACCTCTGCCAAGATACTCACGAGATCCACCTGAACCTCGTGGTGCCTAAAAGCAAACAAATTACCTTCAATTCTCCCTAAGTTAATCATTACATCAAGATACCTGTTGACGTATTGACTAATTGACAAAATTAACATAAAATCAGCAAGCAAAGAAACACCTAAAAACGGTCCTGAAACATTAACCATAGAACTTACACCCTTAGCAATTTCCACAACAATTCGGCTTCCATCAACATCTCGACCATTCAAAGCATGTCTTGCATCATCAGCATCCCGTGGATCACTAAATTCCTGTTTTGAGGGGAACCATAGAGCACAAAAAGGACGAGATAAAAGTTGAAAAGCTTGTCATCTCACAAGGAGAAATATTTGAACCACAGTATTCCTTTATAAATAGTGTGTTTGTGTACTGTGAGTCTGTGACCAATAGAGAGAAGAAAAGGGGAGGAAGAAGGTAAGGAACTACATACAACAAAGGCAAAGTCACGCTTCATATCCACATCACGTACTCTGCATAAACCGGATCCAGAAAAGTAAGGCCATCATGAAACATGTATCAAAGGGATGATGATACTTCGCCCCTCACAGATGAACAAAACACCACTTTGAGATTGTTGCCATTTCCATTAAAACACGCATTAACATTATAGAAAGACTTGCCAAATCCACCAATGGGACCCCTTTCACCACAGACCTCCAGGTTTGGCAAAAGCCAAGAAACCTTCAACAAGATCATTCAAGTTAAACCATACTGACACTTGGACGGGTGCAACATTCTCACGAGATATAAATGTCATTTCAACATTAATCGCAAAGAATGGTTTGGCAAAGGAAACCTATACACACCTTAATAATGGACATGAACCAATGACCATTATCCAGCAACAAAAGGTATAAGGACACGTGAATCAAAGCATATAAAGCACAAAAGTCAGGTCTTCCGTTTGCAATAGAGTTGCAAAGAACATAAACAGGCCTTCGTTCTTAATGATTTCTAAATAATTTGATGTGACAAAACAAGCTCCAGCGAGGAATTTAAATGACATGCAAGGAAGCAAAACAACAGGTAAAACATTACTTTGTAAATAAATTACTAGAACCACTCTTATGCTAACAATCTAGAAAAAGTTAACCAAGAGACTGAAAGACCACCGAAAATCAAATGAATGGAGTTACCTTCCATATCTGCTAAACAGGTCCTCAAGATCGCGTGATCTCGTTCGGGGAGCCAGGTGACCAACATAAAGCCGCGTCCCACCATAGCGGTCATCATACCGAGGCATCTCAACTAAATAATTACATTTATCAATAACAATTTGAAAATCAAACACATGCAGTTCTTATACAAACCTAAATCAACAAAAAGTATTTCCCCCTTTCCGAGCAAATGGGACTTTACAATGGTTACCGAAAAGCAAAACACATAAACACTATCGAAAGGAATCAACAAGAAAATTCAGCACATGGAAATCGAACCAAATCACCAATGGAAGAACTAACAAACAACAAAACTAGGTCATTGGCAGGCCAAAATAGCAGAAGCAAAATGCGAAATTCCCGAAGACTCGTCATTGTACTACAGGTGAAAAAAATTTCGACACTAATTACCAAACCAACACAACAATACTATTTTATAGCACACAAGAAAGTGTTTCTTTGGTTTGTTCAGAAAGAAAGTTCCAGTTTCCTGTTATCTTTCACGATGAAAACAAAACATTTTCCCAGAAAAAAAAAATTTTTAATTTTCACTTTTGGGTGGTTTTAGCAAACACAATTTCGTGAAGAAGCTATATCATGAAATTATATTTAATTCATTTCTAATGAAAATAGTTAAAATGCTCCATAGCCAAGAACAAGAAACTACATTGTTTTCTATTACCACTTCCGTAACACTTTACAACTTCCTTCAA
This sequence comes from Antiaris toxicaria, assembly GCA_035233585.1. Classification (NCBI taxonomy): domain Eukaryota; kingdom Viridiplantae; phylum Streptophyta; class Magnoliopsida; order Rosales; family Moraceae; genus Antiaris; species Antiaris toxicaria. The sequence continues at coordinate 12,882,368 of CP141162.1, read as the reverse complement.
CATCAGAACAATAAAATCTCAGCCTCCAGCGATTCAACAGAGCAAAATTGACCAAATTTCTGTGTTAACATAACTCAATAATTTATATCCAGAACATATAAATTCAGAACCTTTTTTAGATCCAAGAATTTGGCTAAAATCTGCCGCTCAAAATTCAAAGTAAATTAAGAAAATCAGCAGAATACATACATATAGTGTGTGTGTAAAGAGAGAGAGAGAGAGAGAGAGTTGTTTTCACCTTGATAATTACAGAGAGAGAGAGAGAGAGAGAGAGAGAGAGAGGTGCAGCTGAAGAAGAAGACGATGACGACGACGACGACTAAAAAGACTGGAAGTATCAAAACCTAAAGAGAGAAAGAGAGGGGAGGGAGAGAATAGGGTTTGAAGCCGTGGTTCGAAACTCTAGTGGGGCCCACCCAAAGAAAAAAATAAAGGATAAGTGGAACTAGGAATTGCGCATCTTGCCCTCAGATAGATCGAAATTGCGTTTAAAATCTTCCCCTTTTCCACCTGTCTTTTCTTTTCTTTTAATTCACAAGTATTTATTTATTTATTTATTTATTTTTTTGGAGTGGCTATGGAATTATTTCTCCTATTACGTAACAAAATCCTTTAGCATTTGTTTAGTAATCAAATGCAATCATATATATATATATATGAATCTTAATAGTCGTGTCTATTTTCTAACACTACTTAAAATTTTTTTACAGTATTTACGTTTATAAAATTTTTTAAATTTATGATCTAAACGGGCGTTTGGTAAAAATTTTACATTTTAATCATATTCAAATGCAATGTAATTTTACTTCAAACGCAAATTTTTACATTCAAATACAATCTTTTTCAACAGTGCTACGAAAATAATTACTATTTAAAAATTTTTTAAAACAATCATATCAACTTTTCAACTCTACTATTTATTTCTACTTTTACCAATCACATCAACATTTCAACTCTAAAATACTTTTCATCCAAACACACCTTTCATTCAAATACAAAATAAATATTTTTCAACCAAATACAACATTTAAAAAATGAATTACATTCAAAAACAATTAAAATGCAATACGTTTTCCAAACGTCCCATAAAATCATTTGTTCTATGACGTTTTTGTCCATCTAAAGGAGCCCTTATGGCTTTTAAGAATTTTATTTTTTAACAAAAACAAAAAATTACAATACAAAAAATTATGGATTCAAAACTATTTTTTTTAACTTAGAGAAGGGAAAAAACAAAAGTCCATATCCTTTTCTCTCCTTATCTCTCTCTCTCTCTCTCTCTCTCTCTCTCTATCTCTCTTTGAGTATGAAAAAAAATTGTAGTTTTTGGTCGAAGCTTTGGTGCCATCTTTTGGGCTCGTCGCTGGACTTTTGACCCTGAAGCATAGTCCCCAAAGTTGTCTCAACATTGGCTTTCTCATGATGGTGGTTGTGTGTGGAGTGGCACATCACTTGGGACGGATCTAACTTGTCTTGAAGATGGATTATCCTTCTGAGGTGGCTCTGCTTACATCTGGCTTTCATTTGATAACCAATGACTTGTTATCGGTAGGTCTTTCTTTTGATTTGTTGTAATAAGAGTGTCAATTTTTCTATTCATTTGGTGTGTATTTGTGCTTTACACTAGTGTTTTTGCTTTGGTAAAAATAGAGACAATGTCTTTCACTTGTGTCTCTCACCCTTTTGCAATCAGTGTAGTGTATGAATTCCAGCTATAATTCCCTCTATTTCGTGGTGTCAGTCCTACCATTACTTGGAGATTGGTCTCAGTTAATTGGATTAGTCCATCAACTATTTTGGTGTTATTTAACAGGCATTAGTCAAAATGTCGAGTGGATCTTCTCTTATTTGAGTCTCAGTATTTATATTTCCCCTTGTGCTTTAGTCTTTACTAATGGATCTAATCTTTGATTCGGGGTCAAATTTCTTTACATTTCAAACCATTTGTTTCTTATGTATTTTGTTTATTATGAAATAAAATTTCCCATTTCAATGATAAATAAATAAAACTTTGAGAAGGAAAAGAAAAGAGAGCATTTGTTACGTAATATTCTTTATTATTAACACTAAATTTGCCATAAGTTACTATTTTTATTTTATAAACTATTTAGCTTTAGGGGGAGTTTGGGGGAGGTTCTGGAGATGTGGTTTTGGGGTTTGGAAAAAAGTTAGTTTTGGAGAATATGTTTGGGAGAAAAAACTGTTTGGGATGAAAAAATTAAAAATTTTAAAAATATTTTTAGAAAAAAAATATCAATATGGATCTTGTTTTGTTCCTCTCGAAATTCTATGCAATTTAAAAAAAAAAATCATCTCATTTGGACTTGTATACACAAAGTTATGGATTTTTAAAATTTTAAATGTACTGTAGTGTTTTGGAGATATAAATAGTAAAAAGTGATAAAGTTTTGAAAAAAAGGTAAAATTTTTGGTCTCCAAAACCTGCACCAAACGGGCCCTTAAAAAGTTAATAAATCTAGTCAATTTAAAATAATTTTTGTCAAGTATTCATTTCTAATTTTTTTTAACTCAGAAAAATCAGGTGAATACCCTCTTCATAATATGAAATCCATAACGATTAACACCTCTTCTAAAGACTGCCATGACAAATCATCACTCATCGGGTGCCGGAATCAACCACGATTTTTGCTCCAAAACGGCTGCTATGCTCACTGCCGTTGGCATCTCCGTTGACTACCGCCTTGCTACCATGCACCGCCTCCCTCGGCTTGTGATGACGCGGTGGAGGCGTTGCATAGGATAAAGCCCGCCGACGATGTGTGGATGCGCCAGTTTGCCGATGCTTCCAAGTGTTTCCTTACGGTCACTAGCGCTGGTGGGAATATGAGCTACGATGTAGGACTACGTGCATCTGCTGCTGCTGATGAGTTTGCGCCGTTGAAGATCAAAGGGCTCATATTGCACCAGCTGTTCTTTGGCGGGTCCAGAGGACAGCTTCTGAGCTAAGGTTGTCACTTTCTGATTTTTAAAATTCATACAAGTCTTCTTTTTGCTGATCGAATTATTTTATTTTTTTGTAGTCGCATTTATTTAATTAATTGTCTACCACCCACTACTTCTAACAGGTTAGTCAACGATCCAATCTTGCCACTCAGTGGGACCGATCAGATGTGGAACTTGGCATTACCTATCGGAGCTGACCGTGATCACAAGTATTCCACTCTGATGGCCAGCGATGATCATGGTTTAAATAACAGCAATCGAATTCTAGAGTTGGGGTGGCGGCTCATGGTGATAGGCTCTGATGAAGACCCTTTGATTGATCGCCAGGTGGAGTTTGTAGAGATGTTGAAGAAGAATAACTCAGTTTAATCAAGGAGATTATCATGGGGTGGAGTTGAAGGACCTAAGTAAAGCTGAGTCATTGTTTGTTTTGCTTAAAGATTTCATAGAATGTGCTTGGAAGTAAGGGAGAAGAAAGGTAACAACTGCAATAAAATTTTTGGATATTCATAATTACTTCCTCTTCATCCAATCATTCTAATACTAACTAGAGAGAGAGAGAGAGTTGAACCAAGAAAATGTTGCCTTTCATTAAAGCAGGGCTTAAACTTCCCTTACATAAATTTCCTAAGAAAACTGTAATCTACAACTCATTCTAACTTGACTCCCATATATTGGCCATCAACTCTGGAACGAACCGCAAATTGAAAGAATCATACAACGCAAATTCTTTGGCTTAAGAAAGGTAGCATGATGAAAGCAATTAAAGTCTTCATATTCTAAGCTTAAATTCGTGTACTCTACTATCTGCTCATTTCTCCAACCCAATTTTGTACGACTCCACAGTTTGTACCGAAAATGATTGTAAATACATACCCTCTCTTTTGCCTCTTCTCTCCGTCTTGGTTTTGCAATCATATAATTAGCAGTAACTGCCTGTCGTGGTTAAGGCTGTGCAGTAGTTCTTTAGCCATGCAGAAGCAGATTTTAGAACACGAAGCTCGCCGTTGAGGAGATCCTGAGCCATTTGCCTTCTGAGAGCAAGTCTTTCACAAACAAACGATGAACCGCCGAGCACCAAAGACTGTACACGCAAAGAAGAAGTTAAAAGAATTACAAAGCTGTCTAATGGACAATATTACTTGTTTTTCATCAAGAATTTTTGTTCCCGCATTAAGCATGCCAATCAGACGGATACGCCCAGAATGTTAACCCGAGAATAGAACCAACAGATTTCCACCCTATGCAAACGTTACCAAAGCTAACTCTTAAATTGAATTTATCATAAAAATTATAGTGACTTGGATTGATATCGCCACCGCATTTAAGCATGAGATTATGATATTTCATATCCTGAAATAACACATTCTATAAAAAAGGACAACCAACAAGTTCTGCTGAGCTAGGCAGAGGGAAATCCACAGCAAGAAACTTGATACCATGCATGTTTAATTGATTCTGAGTACATTAAATTTTGGATCCATAGTTACTAGTACATAAAACTGAAAGCCAAACTATTAATAAAACCAAAATAGAATCACTTTACCTCAATAGATGCTTCATATTCCTCAACTACCTGAGTTATTCGTGCTATCAATATCTTATGTGCTTCAATTTCTTTGCTGACGTTCCTCAAAGGCCGTCGAGCAAGGCGGCCATCATTTTGTTTAGCTTCCTTGACCAAACCACTAAGTTCTGTATAATAACAAAGTAAGAATGAGACTGTACCAAGAGATGGTCTAAAAAGTAATTACATTTGTGGCATCTAAAACTATAAAATAGGGACACTAATGAAAGATACCTTGAGGAGAGATGCAACACAGAACACGACCAAATGCACGAAGTGATTGTGGGATACCTTTCCCTTTACCTTTAGCGGATCTTACTTCCCTAAATAAATCCAAATACTTGTTAAATCACCATGCACTGTTCCATCATCAATCCAAAAAGTTAATAACGATAAAAAGGAGAGAAGCAAGATTCCAGCTATCCAAAAAGCATTTGACATAATGCAGTATCACCTAGCATCTGTCTTTAACATGTTTCGCACTACAGAACAAAGATATGCATGTTCTATCAGTTTCAGTAGTTTTAAAATTTAATGTAGTTTGATTTCAAGCACACAGCGCATTGGTGAATAAATTAGCTTCAGATATATGGGCGTCACCACCAACTTGATTGTGAAAGAATCCATGGAAGAGTTAAATCCATGGACATCTTTATTGATTGCAACACGATGTCTTTGCAAAATTTCCAACTTCATTTTCTGAAGAGGATCATGATTAGGTATGTTGAACTGGATTCGAACCTGAAAATAAAATCTCAGCCATCTTAAGGTCATCCTAAAATACATGGTCGTGAAACAGAGCAACAACAATGTAAAAGAGATTAGTTCTGTTTAACGAGAAAGATGTATAGAATGTTGATAATTAAATAGAGCAATGGTTGATCAATTGCAAAATCATCCCATCCCCAAAAGATGATGATCACAATGATAAATAGATTAAATAAAATAGAAAGGTACCAGAAGTAACTTCCAAATTGAAATCTCACCAACCTGGTCATGAATGTTGTACGGAACGGTAAACCCAAAGTCCAACAACAGGGTAGCATTTGAAAATTTTCCGTATCTTATGAGTACCTGCATTTTTGAATAAATTCAAGCATTAGTTCATTGAATAACTTGGCCAGCAATGCTATTATCAATTATAGGCTAACGGTTCTATATGGCATCTCTCTAGACACGTTCATAACAAACACCATCTTTTCCTTTTTCTTTTGCGTTCTCTCAAAACCCACATTTGATCATCATAAGAATGAAACTATACAAGATTAAACAGAATAAATACATGATGTTGGAGAAGAACAAACTTTTAAATTTTCTTAATGCCCAGAGTCCAGTAGTTCCATGCTTATTGTTTTCATGGAGAGAAAACCAAATAAAAAATTTAACAAGAAAATAGAACACAAATAAAAACGATACATAACCTTAACCAAACAAAAATCTCTGCTTTTTATTAACTATATATACATACACATCAACAGTAAAGTTTAACTTCTAGATGACGGAAAAGTAATCGTCCCATTAAAGAAGCACCTGACCTGCTCACCAGGACTATAATCGCGATCAGCAACAACCTGCATATATAAGGAAAGACACAAACTGATAAAGAACTTCTATTACCACCATGTCAAAGACTACATGACTACTATAGGTTGATTATGTGCTTTTGTAGCATGCTCTCAATTTATTGTTAACTAAGCCTCAAGAGTATAAATATATTTAAATATGAAAGAGAAAGAGGCGCTAACCATTTATTATACAACATTAATCTGTCAAGAAATCAAAATTTAGAGAAGAAAAGTGTTAAGGACATGAACCTCAGAAAACTGTTTGCTATCATCATTCATAACAAATGCTTCTGAAGTCCCATCATGATTAAAAAAATCAGCAAATGGAATCTATAAAATAATTTAGTGACTGTAAGAATAGTAAAACTAAAACACTGAGAGCGCATATGAAATATACTGTGGCCGAAAACTAGAAATGCAATTCTTCTAAAAGTGATACCAAGGAAACGCCTTTTGTGCTTCCCCATGCTCGAGAAATAACTGTAGAATTTCATGGCACGCGCATTAGAGTACAAATCATCTGAAAATAATGCAACTAAATTCATAAATCTAAAATAAAACAAAACAAAATCATGAACACGTCCCAAAAACAGATGCTCACCTAAAGCATATGCATGCATAAAATTCTTGTAAGTGATTGGCTCAAATATTTTAGGGATGTGTTCAATAGCCTGAAATGATAATATGCATCTCATTATCGCAAGTTCATAACCTCCAAGGTTAAGACACTAATCAACCTAAAAGCAAACCACCCAAAGGACATGAAGTTCAAAAAGAAACTGAATAATACATGCTTATTGCTGTACAAGAAAGACACACAACCAGCACAAAAAAATTGGCGAGAAAATTATGGGCTCTGGCAAGACAAAATAAAGTACTTACCTGTTTGATTTCTAAATATTCCTTTTCAATTAGAGATTTTTGATTAATTGTTTCCTTATACAAAGAGCTCTGGCGAATCAGATCCAACTCATCTTCACTCCAAAATATCTGACAAAAATACTAGCAATGAGGATATAGATGTAACCCACTTATTGTTTATACGTAGACATTGGATGCTCTTTTATTATATGATGATAACTTAAGTTGCAGGCCCTTAGTAAATTGTGCTCCACTTAAATTTCTCTACTCGACGACATCTCAGTAGCAGAAAACCAAGCATTTCCAAATAGCATCCCAATTTCCGTATTTCTACGGACGATTGTGATTATTCATTATTTTGTGATATAACCTCAAGAATCCCACTTGCTTGTCCAAATTTCATCAGCAATATGAAAACATGTACTACATGACTTCCCTCGACTTAGATAAACCATAATATAGCAAAAAAAAGAGTGGAAAAAAAATGCTATAATGTCCAAACAAATAAAATTTCAAAAAAATGACTCATCGACCTCCATTAGAGACATCAAATCAGCCACTTGAATATAACATAATGGAAAGTCAAACACAAAAGGAAAAATACAAAATAAATAAAACTAACTTACCGTATTATGCATCTCCCACAGGTGAGGAAGGCAGCTGATATAAGGCGCCCAATCAGAATCCTGCATCAATTTTAGACCTGTTAAACAATGTACTGCAAAACAAATTATATCTCTGTTATAAACGATGAAGCATGTGCACAGTCCTTAGAAATGGAAACAATGATCCATTCCAAGAAAAAGGAATCTTACCCCTCCCAATTTCTTCTCCAGCAAAACAACAATGGCAAGCCTTGAAATGTTACCAATATCATCACCGATCAAAGCATTAATTTCCGGGGGTAGATTATCTGACGCTAGTTGCTATAATATTAAGCAAATAACTCATTGACATATCAATGCTATAATATAAAAGTAAAACTTAACAAAAATTCAGCACAAAGTTTTGGCAAAATATAATATTACAGCATTGTAAGGAACTCTCAAAACACAATCTCCGGTTCTTACAAGTCGCGAAGCAAATAGCGCCCTGTGTTCAGCATCAATTTGAACTCAGTTCGGATACTGGTAAAGGAAAAATAAATTTGTATGCCCCAAAAAAAAAAAACTAGTTTTTTAGTCCTGAATCTGTCAATTCAAGAAAAGCTTCGGTAAATTGAGTAGAATTTACAAGGTTTTAGAAGCAAAAAGAACTACAAATCCATGAAATGACTGTGTGAATGTTTAAATATCACTGAAATGCTCATTTCAAACCAAAATTCGAAAAATAATTGCTTCAAAAACCTGCCGTGCGCCGATTTTCCGATGGAAAGCACCGAAGAAATCTCCGTCCCAGCTTTTCGCTCCAGCCACGGCAAGAAATCGTCGCATTCTTTGTCCAATACGCAGGGCAGCTGATGAAAACAAGCAGAGGAAATATTAAAAAAAAAAAAACTCGTAAACAACGCGAAAACCTTAAAGCTTTCCGTTTGAAATGTTGCAATGGAAAATCCGAAGAAGAAGAAGAAGAAGTAGAAGAATGGCATATTTTCGTAGGAACCAAAGATATGAAAGATTAGAGAAAGTTGGAGAGAACCTTGGCGTCGGAGACTGATGAGAGCTTGAGATTGAGAGCCGGAAGCTGAGAAATGGCGCCGGGAAGTGGGCGTAGTGACCACCTGATGTTGCTCACTACTCTGGCTCTCAGTGGCGAAGCCATGGCTTATTTGCTGGAGCCTAGAGTCTCTCTCACTTGACTCTTGACTCTTCTCTGTGATACGGGCTCCGTCATGGAGTTCGACCAAGGTCAAGCTATACAAAACGCCCAAGAACTGCTAGAGGGGAGAGAGCCCAATCCAGGAGCTAGATAGCAAGTTCTAGAAGACCAACAGCAACCGAGAGAGAAAGGGGCGTGTACACAAGTCTGGAGGTCTACTCGCACGGGAAAGAAATCGGTTTGGCTTGATGAGTTTGTTACAACGGCAGGGAGGCAAAGCAATGGAATGGAGGAGAACTTGGGATGCTTGAGACCAAAAGGATAACAGAAGTTTGTTGATGTTAATTGATTTAGTGAATTATAACAGATTATATAAGAGTATGTATTGGGGATTTTGAGTTTTTCTTAGACAAGAATTTTTATCAGAATATTTCTTCTCCTTCTTCTTCTCTTCTTCTTCTTCTTCTTCTTCCCCTGTTTTTCTCTGTCTTGGAGCCTGTACTAAGCTCGAATTAGTACCAAACCCTAACATTTGGTGCTTTCATTGACTTTGACGTCACCATGATGAAAAATACAGAATTAAATGAAGCAGTTAAGGCTCTTCAGACTCAAACGAAGGCGATGCAGTCCCAGCAAGCCGAAGTCGTGCGTGCTATAGCGGAGCAAACGGAAACCACGAAGGCTTTGCAGAAACAGTCGAATGAAAACTTGCTTACCTTTCGGACTGTTATCCAGAACTTCCAGAATTATCAACTCATCAACGATGCTAAGATGGACTTTCTACACAAACAATTTCGTAACCACTCGGTGGGGGATGGTAACCAATCTACTTCCACCGCAGGACCTGATCTTTTACCAACTCCAACGATGGCCCAGCCCGAAGAACCATTGGACGTTACTCCCTTTCTTAAATCAGTTAAGTTGGAAGTTCCTTGTTTTAATGGTACTGATCCTCTCAATTGGATTTCTAGGGTAGAAAGATTCTTTAATTTTCGCTCCACGCCTGAGCCGCTTCGGCTCTAAATTGTTGTGTTCTATCTGAATAGACCAGCAGCTGTCTGGTACGATCTTATGGAGAATAATGGCTTGATTTCTACATGGCATATATTCCTCACAGAACTGCGCCTCCGATTTAGTCCCACGTTGTATGACGATCCCAGGGGATGTTTGTCCAAATTGTTGCAGAAGGCTTCTGTGGAGGAGTACCATAAGGATTTGGAGCAATTGTTGAGCCGAACAACCGGGTTATCAGCAGATTTGATCGTGAGCTTGTTTCTCTTGGGATTGAAACCGGAAATCCACCGCGAACTGATGATTGATTAGCCTCTCTCGTTGATCGATGCCACTGCGAAAGCTAAGTTGTTGGAAGCTAAGTATCATGAAATATGGAGCCGCCCCACACGACCACTTCCACAAGAACCACCGCCCTTTCAAACGCCTGGTTCATCAACCCAAACAGTCTTTTCCTTACCCACCCCTGTTTCTCAACCAAAACCTTCCATCCGAGCATTACCCGCTCCCCCAGTCCTACCCATTAAACGATTATCCCCTGCTAAGCTACAAGCGAAACCAGACCGTGGATTGTGCTTTAATTGCGATGAAAAATTTCATCCCAACCACAAATGCAAAAGCAAGTTCTATTTGCTCCTGGGTAATGACAATAAAGATTGCCTTGTTCCCGAAGACGCCGAAGCCAAGGAGATACTGGAAGTTTCTGGTGATGTTTCAAGTCTCAACTCTCTGGCTTGCAGTAATCCACGCACCCTTTGTTTGGTGGGTGAGTTTGGTGTGCATAAATTAAGTATCTTGGTTGATGATAGAGCTACTCATAATTTTGTTCAGTCAGCAATTGTGGAGAAATATGGATTTGCTACTGTTCCCATTCCACCATTTCATGTATCGGTAGGTAATGGGAATAAACTCGTTAGCAAATTTTGTTATCCGAACGTTCAATTACAAATATAGGGATATACCTTTCTACTGGACTTATTTGTTCTGCCAATGGAGGGTCCTGATTTGGTGCTTGGTGTACGGTGGCTTCTTGAATTTGGGGAGGTACGGCATAATTACCGTACACAAACCTTGGTCTTTGACAAGGATGGGATGATGGTTATTCTGCGGGGTGAAGCTACTTGGGATGTTCGGTCGATTTCATTCCAGACTTTGTATGCTATGGTACATTCTAATTCCATTAGTGAGATGCTAGAAATGTCTGCTGTTGATGATTCTTCTATGGTATCATCATTTTCTGATGATGAAAACCTATTACACCAAATCCAATCCAATGTTCCTAGCCAAATTGCTGTTGTACTCACCCAATATTCTCATGTTTTTTCTATTCCAGTACAGTTACCACCTCACCGAACCATTGCTCACCGAATTTTCCTATGACCGAATTCCAAACCAGTTAATGTTAGGCCCTATCGATATCTACACTTCCAAAAAGCTGAAATCGAACACCTAGTAGTCGAGATGTCTAAGGCCAACATCATTAAACCCAGCCATAGCCTATTTTCCTCCCAGGTTCTACTGGTTAAAAAAAAAGACGACACATGGTGTTTTTGTGTTAATTACCGTGCCTTGAATGCCATCACTGTCAAGGACAAATTTCCCATTCCCACTGCAGATGAGCTTTTGATGAGTTAAGAGCTGTTTCTACCTTTACCAAACTGGATTTAAGATCCAGATACCACCAAATACGACTACACCTACGTGACACTCACAAAACTGCCTTCCGGACTCATGATAGACACTATGAGTTTTTGGTAATTCCCTTCGAACTTACTAATGCCCCTTCGACCTTCTAAGCTATAATGAATCACATTTTCAAGCCTTTCCTACACAAATTCGTCATTGCCTTCTTTGATGACATTTTAGTTTACAGTCCTTCCATTATAACTCATGTCATACATTTAGCTACTGTACTTGCTTGTCTGGCTGAGCACCAATTCTATATCAAGCTTTCTAAATGTCTCTTTTGTGAAACATAAATTGAGTATCTTGGCCATATCCTCACCCAAAGAGAATTGAAACCCGATCCTAGCAAAATTCAAGCAATACTCAATTGGCCAAAACCAACTAACCTAAAACAATTAAGAGGGTTTCTAGGACTAACAGGGTACTATAGACGTTTTCTACAACAGTATGCCATGATAGTAGCTCCCCTAACTAGATTGTTGAGAAAGGATGCCTTCCAGTGGGATGGTTCGGCTACTGCGGCCTTTTGCTCTCGCAAAGCCGCTATGACCCAAGCCCCTGTATTATCCCTTCCGAATTTTGAAAAAGATTTTGTAGTTGAGACCGATGCTTCCTGTGGTGTCCCGCACGTACGTTACCATACCAACTAGCCGAGCTCTGACGCCGACCGTGATGGTTGGCAATCTCGTGGGTCGTCGTCCTTTTACTTAACATACTTAACTTTCCATTCTTAACGTTCTCATTTTAAAGCGGAAGTAATTTCTATAGCAAAAATTTTTTTTTCCTTTTAACTTACATATTATATCTATATCTCTATCATACTCTTATAACATATAATTCATAAATTTCTTTCTTTCATCTTCCTTTTCGAACGCTCAACGAAAGACTCATGGTAGTACTATACCCTCGCCCAGTCCCTTGGCACGTGCAGATCCGTCCGTTGTCCATCATATTATTTTAAACTAACAGGTTACTTACCTGCAACATATAAACAACTAATGAGCTAGATGCTCAGTAAGTTCAAACATACATTCATTAACTTATAAATACTAGTAATATATGTTATTACTAGAATATATGACAACACGTATATACACATCATACACATCGTCTATACATATCCTCCAAACATAACATATTATGTTAGCCTCTTCATGCTCATTTATCTCTTCGTTCATCATTCTTTTCATTCTATCGATTATCTCTTATCATTCTAATCTAATCTCTTCATTTCTTTGCTTTTCATTCCTATCGTTTCTTAACTTTCTGTTCTAAACCTTTATAACTTTTCTATCGCTTTATCATCATCTCTTAACCTTTCATATCTTAAAAGCTAGTAACATATGCACTAGCATAACATCACGTAAAAATATGTCATTCACATCATACACATAACATCAAATACATCACATCACATATATTAATTCTATTATGTTCTTTTAAATTTCGTTTTATTATTTATTTATTTTTCATCGATTTCATTATGTCATTCTTTCATATCATTCGTTTCTTTTCTTATCGTTTTTTACTTTTCTTTTCTTTTTGTATCATTTCTTTTCTTTTCTCTTCACTCTCCTTTCCTTTCTTTTCTTTTCACGCTCTTTTCCTTTCCTTTCTTTTCTTTTCACTCTCCTTTCGTTTCTTTTCTTTTCACGCTCTTTTCCTTTCCTTTCTTTTCTTTCCACGCTCTTTTCCTTTCCTTTCTTTTCTTTCCACGCTCTTTTCCTTTCTTTTCTTTTCTTTTCTTTTCTTTTCACGCTCTTTTCTTTTCTTTTCACTTTCCTTTCGTTTCTTTTCTTTTTACTTTCCTTTGGTGGGCCCGTTGTTGAACGTACCTATTTGCGCGCTGACAGTGGGAGGAGGGGGAGCGACCCACCAACCTACCTCACGGTCGATCTTTAACTTTTAGCCATTAAGAGATAGCGTTCCACTGTAAGCCATTAACCTCACACCTTCGGGAGGTAGCGTTCCACTGTAAGCCATTAACCTCACACCTTCGGGAGGTAGCATTCAATTATAGTGGAATTCATAACATAAAACCTCACTTATGGGAGGCTGGTACGCCAACACTTAAGTTTTCAGTCTTATTATCTTGTAGGCTTTTATTTTTCTTATATTGATTTTTCGTTGTACATCTTTTTCATGGCATTCATTATCTTTCCTTTCTCATTTTTCATAGAACATTTCATAGGACATTTGTTCTTTCATTGTTTTTCTTTTCTTAATTCTTTACTTTACTTGTGTGAATTATATTAATCACACTTTAGCATAGCATATATAGCACATATTACTTATATATTATCACATCACATCATATCATAACAAACAAAAACACATTTAGTTAAGTGCAAACAGTTATTCTCTGTTTATCATATCATTTACATCCTTCTATCTATCGTATCTTATCATCATATTCCTATCGATCATAGCCTATCGTTCTATTCTATCAATCACATCTTATCGTTATGTTCTAATCCTTTCATCATACCTTTCATCGTAACCTATCATTGTTTCTCTTTTTTGTCTAACTCTTTGCTTTCATATCATTTTTCATAAAACATCTATCCTTTCGTTCTCATAAACATACTATTTCTTAATTCCTTTCATCACCGATCATCGTTGCTCTATCAATCATAACTTAACTTCCATAAAAATTTTCATAAACATCTATTCTTTCCTTTCATATCTCATCTCTTTCTCACATCTTTACTCTCATAAAGCTGTTATAATACATTTCCTTCCTAATTCAATATATATTCATATATATATTTTTATAAATTATTTATTAAAACCTATCTTTTAACATCATCATAGCATTGCTATAGCATTACTATAGCATCATCATAAATCACATCATGACATTTGCAGATAAACATATAAACACTATAAGCTTGTTCATAGTTACAAACGGGTAAATATCTGAACTTACTCTTAGCGTGCTTATCCTCTTCTTAGAATCCATCGACGTCCTTTGTCGCGTCTGGATCGGATTCTTAAAGACAAATTTTGTCCGTTAATCACATTTTTATTTATAGCTTTTATTTTATTAAAAAGCTTGATTCTAATCTTATAATCCTTAATTATAGCCTTAGGACAACTTTTTAAACCTTAATGGCTATTTTCGATTTTTTCCCCAACTTTTTTGAAAATTACGATTTTACCCCTAACTTTTGACAAAATTACAATTTTGCCATTGACGTGATTTTTCATAACTTAAACCTCAATTTTGGTTTTTACAAACTTCATTAACCTATTCCGGGGTCATTGGGGCTCTTTTTCCATAATTTGAGAAAATGACCATTTTGCCTCTGATGGGTCGTTTAACCATAATATTTTCATTTTCATACTTAGGCTGGATTTTCTAAATCTAAAATCATCTAATTAACTTTTTAAATCTTATCGGACCTTTTCCGGATCAATTCTTATCATTTTACCAATTTTCACATTTCCGGCTCTCGGGAAGTACTATTCCGACTTAAGAGTCGGTTTCATATTTTTCTTGCGTTCTAGGGTTTCGAAGGGTCGGTTTACCAATTATAATTTACCCCTTCCTTTTTCCATGCCCTAATTCCTCGAGGAGGCTCGGGTTCCCTTCCCGATCATATTTTTACCACTCGTTTCCCATATTACCCCTGGTGCCGTTTTTAGAAATTTCGACAGCATTTCCGTTTAATTTTTGAGATTCCAGGGTTTAGGAAACGCCTGAAAACCATCTATCCCGATCTAATTCTAACACGTACTATACCAGAGGCCTAGATTTTACGTAAAACTCATACTGTTTACGTAAAATCGTTACATTATCACGTATTTTTCTTTTCCTCCATTACAGCAATTTTCTTCTTTTTACATACATTCTTTTCCATAATTTTCATACCAATAATCATAAAATCATATAATAGTCCCAAACAATTAAATTGCGGAACGTAAAGAGGTCGGGATTTATACCGAATTGCAGTCCAGTCTCGACGGTATAAATCCTAATTCTTCGTTCTTCATATCTGAGGTCCCGTTTTGCAATTCCGACTCGGCGGATGCGTCCGGAACGTCGAAAATAGGCTAATGGACCAAACTTCCAAAATTTGGTCAACGGTCGCCGTTGACCGGCGGCGACGATGGAAAGTAGGTAGTCCATCTTGAAGATCTCGACGAGAGGAATCCATTGGTGGCTTCAATTTTACCATTCGACACTTCTATCGTCGGAAATCACCCCTCGAAAAACTGACAGCGGCGGCAAGCTTGAATCTCCATTTTCCAGCGATTGTTGCCCAAAATTGATTTGGGGCTTTTGATCTACGTGTTGTTCTGAGCATTTTGATACCAACCTTGCAACTCAACTCTGCTGGAAACGGTGGGTTTCACGGCGGCAACGGCGACGGGCAGAGTTGGACGGCGCGATCCGGCAGCTGTTGGGCTGAAACACCACCTGGGTTTTGTTCTACTCTTCACCACGAGTCTTTTGGGACCAGAATCAGCTTGATCGGACGTCGGACGGCGGAGATACGGCGTCGCAAAATTTTCGGTGGCCGACGGCTTCGGGCGGCGCATGCGGCGGCCGTTCCGTCGCGTCGACCCACCGTTGAACTCAGCTCGGCGAGAGTTTTCCAACGGTGCCGGCGGTATCGTGAACGGAGGCCGTACGTGAAAGTTGGTTATTGTACACATTCGGGTAGAGAGAGAAAGAGAAATGAGGAGAGAGAGTTTATGTGGACAAATGAGAAAATTCCACTTTTTTTCCCTTCTTATATACTTTTTCGCCCAAAATTTCAATATGGGTTATCCTGACTAATTTGGGCGTCCTGAATTCAAATATATCAGTTTTATTTTTATCTGAGGTCATTTTGACTAGTTTCCGATACTGCAAATTCTCGGTCAATAATTACCCTTATGCTCAATTATCAAATTTGAGTGTGCTGATAGGCTATCCTAACTAATTTGGGAGTGCTGAACCCAAATTTATCAGTTTTATGTCAAGATAATATCATCTTGACATACTTCTTGATACTGTGAGTGGCATACACGTGTACACACATAATATCACTATCAATCATTTTTCATCCTTTAATATTGTTAGAACATTTTATTTAGTTCTAAACAATATTAAATCACTTAATTTCACATTTTAACACTTAAATTCAATGTGTATTTATTCTTCGAGAAATATGGATTTTCCCGATTATTTCACTTCCGGAGCCGGGATTGAGGCCGTTTTGTTATAGGATGAGCGCTTGATTGCTTTTTTCAGTAAGTAATTGAGTGCTAGGTTGCAAGCTTCTTCGACTTACATCCGTGAGTTGCATGCGGTTACATCTACCATATTAAAATGACAATAATATTTGCTTGGTCGGCCTTCAGTATACGTACAGATCACCAAAGCCTTAAACAACTGCTCTCCCAAGCCATCCAGACACCTGCTCAACAGAAATACTTGGTGAAACTTCTTGGTTTTCAGTTCTCAATCTAGTACAAGGCAGGGGGTTCTAATACCATGGCTGACGCTCTGTCTCAAATTCATGATACAAACCCCGATGATCTAATGACAGGTGACTCTGATTTTCGAGCTTTCACCTTTAGTCCAACTTTTGATTTCTTTGACAGGTTGCATACAAAGAATCAAGTTAACCCCGAACTAGTTCATTTTCATCAGCAGCTCAAGGATGGATAGCAATTATCCTATTATTTAGTCCAAGATGGGCTTTTGAGGTATAAAGGGCGATTATGCCTTAGCAGCAATTCTGAACCTAAAAGGGAACTATTGCAGGAATTCCATAACTCCTGAATTGTGGGACATGAGGGAGTAAAAAGAACTTTGACTTGTTTGGCTACCAAATTCTTCTTATCTAATATGCGTCGAGACGTGCGCTACCATGTGGAAACTTGTAATGTGTGCCAAAAAATCAAGTATTCCACTTCCCCACCGACAGGGCTTCTACAGCCACTTCCTATGCCTCAACAAGTGTGGCAGGATCTTACCATGGACTTCATTGTGAGTTTACCAAGTTTTAAAGGTTATACAGCAATATTAGTAGTTGTCGATAGGTTAAGCAAGTATGCTCACTTCGGGGGATTCATTACTTACTTTACAGCTTCGACAGTGGCAGAATTGTTTGTCACTATGGTAGTAAAATTACATGGACTCCCTCTTACGATTGTGTCGGATCGAGATCCCCTCTTCATTAGCGCCTTCTGGGAGAATTTATTCCGCTTGTGTGGCACTCGTCTGAAGCATTCTATTTCTTACCATCCGCAAACGGATGGACAAACCGAGGTACTCAACAGTTGTCTAGAGTAATATCTGTGATCGTTCTGCCATGAGAAGCCTAAAACATGGTACTCCCTTCTACCGTGGGCTGAATTTAGCTACAACACTGCCATGCATAGCAACATAAGGATGACACCATTTCAGGCCATATATGGGTATAGTTCGAGGGCCATTCCTCCCTATGTCAGTGGGGACACCAACATTCAAGCTTTGGATGAGCTTCTAACTGAGTGAACCAAGGTGCTACAGATGTTCAAGCAAAATTTCATTAGGGCACAACACAGGATGATACAACAAGCCAACCGAAAACTTCAAGAGTTATCTTTTCAGCCTGGTGACTTGGTTATGGTCAAGTTGCAGCCACATCGACAGACTACTTTAGCAGGAAGAAGGAACCAGAAATTGAGCCAGCGTTTCTATAGACCTTTCGCAATCATTGAGGTTATCGTACTAGTGGCTTATCGCTTGCAACTACTGGAGCAAAGTAAGCTACATCCCGTGTTTCATGTCTCCCTTCTCAAACTATACAAGGGCCGAGATACTAACAATTGGCGAGCTCTACCAGTAATGATTGTCAATAATGCACCTGTGTCATGGCCAGTTGCAATTGTTTCCACCAAAGAGGTTCTGTGAGGAGATCAGCTGATAAGACAAATCCTGGTGCAGTGGAGTGATTCAACAATGGAAGAGTGTACTTGGGAAGACTTTAAAACTTTCAAACACGTCTATCCCCGATTCCAGCTTGAGAACAAGCTGTTTCTTTAAGAAATTGGGAGTGATACGGGCTCTGCTATGGAATTGGACCAAGGTCAAGCTATACAACAGGCCCAAGAACTACTAGAGGGGAGGGAGCCCAATCCAGGAGCTAAACAGCAAGTTCTAGAAGACCAACAGCAACCGAGAGAGAAAGGGGCGCGTAC
Organism: Antiaris toxicaria; assembly: GCA_035233585.1. Lineage (NCBI taxonomy): Eukaryota > Viridiplantae > Streptophyta > Magnoliopsida > Rosales > Moraceae > Antiaris > Antiaris toxicaria. Next base: position 12,863,777 of record CP141162.1, on the reverse strand, counting down.
ACAAGTCTGGAGGTCCACTCACGTGGGAAAGAAACCGGTTTGGCTTGAGGAATTTGTTACAACGGCAGGGAGGCAAAGCAATGAAATGGATGAGAACTTGGGATGCTCGAGACCAAAAGGATAACAGAAGTTTATTAATGTTAATTGATTTAGTGAATTATAACAGATTATATAAAAGTATGTATTGGGGATTTTGAGTTTTCCTTAGACAAGAATTTTTATCAGAATATTTCTTCTCGTTCTTCTTCTTCCCCTGTTTTTCTCTATCTTAGAGCTTGTACTAAGCTCGAATTAGTATCAGACCCTAACACTCTGCTTATTCATGCAATTGCAACAATTTAGGATTTGGGTTATATTTGATAAACGTATTTAGTTTAAATTATATATAAATATAGTATATTAAGTATAATTTATATTTAAGTAAAAAGTAATTATATTATATTTGAATATAATGTGTATGTAAATTATATTTAAATAATAAATAAGTGATGTGATGGATAAAAATAGAGATAAAAGAAAGAGAGAAAGAGAGAATGTGATGTGATTAATAGAAAAAATAGAATAATAAATAATAATTGTATTGGATTTAAACTGTGATATGATTGATATTTAAATGTAATATTTTTATATTTATATAAAAATTATATTATATTTAAATATAATATAAATGCAATACTAGAAATAAATGAAGGCTTAAATCCCATACACGTCTAATTCCATTTATATTTCATTAATAATATTGTAATACATATATATTTAATTTAATTTTTTAATTAATATAATATATAATTATAATAAAAAATATTTTTAATGTATTATTATATTATTTTAAAATAAAAGAGGTAAGAATAATGTTTGGAATCAATGTTTGCATTTTTTTTAGAAAACAATTATTTTAAAAAATATATTTAAGAGAAAAAACTGTTTGAGGTGAAAAATATAAAAATATAGAAATTTTTTTAGAAAAAAAATCAATATGAATATTGTTTCGTTTCTCTCGAAATTCTATGTAATTTAAAAAAATCAATTTATTTAGATTTATATACATAAAATTTTAGATTTTTAAAATTTAGAGTTTATTATAATATTTTAAAAATATAAATATTAAAAAATGATGATGTGTAAAAAAAAGTTATTTTAAAAAAATTGATTTAGACTTCCAAACACCTCAATAATACGTATGAAATAAATAAATAAATAAATATGCATCGAAAAAAATGGTATTTATACTTTTTTGATAGCCAGTGAGTGTACCCACGAGATTTGATGTATCATGATAGTGCATACAAATACATACAATGATTAAATATATTTTAAACAAATTATTTAAACTCTATGTGCATTCTTGGAGAGAAAAATTACGGTGGCGTTTGGTATTGTTTTTGAAATCTATTATGTTTTCAAATTCTCTGAATTTGATATCGTTTTGAAAACAATTCTGAGAACGTTTCTGAAATTGTGTTTGGTTTTATTTTTTGAGTGTATGTTTTGAGAAACAAAAAAGTGAAACTGTGTTTGGTTATATTTTTGAAAACCAGTCATTTTATAAGTATTCTATAAAAACATATTTATGTTTGATTTAAAAAAAATTATTATGAATATCAAAAATTAAAAATTAATAAAAAATTTTAATTAAAAAATGAATTAAAAATTAATAACCATAATATTTAAGTAATTACTATAACAATTAAATCTTAATTAATCATAATAATTAAATCAGAGAAATGGGAAAAATGAAATCAGAGAAAACGACTTTTAGTCGTTTTCAATTTTACGTTGGGAGCAAAGGAGATTTTGGATTCGTTTTGAAATCTGTTTTCAAAAACAATATAAACCAAACACAATTTTACACCGATTTTGAAATCGATTTCCTAGGAAATCGTGAAATCTGTTTTGGAAACAAAACCAAACAGGCACTACATTTTTATAAATATATTTCGTTTGAATGTAACAAGTTAAATATAATTTATATTTAAATAAAAGATATTGATACTATATTTAAATATAATATATATTTAAATAATAAATATATAATATAATAAGTAAAATTAGAAAAAAAAGAAATTATATGATATGATTAATAAAATAATAAATCATAATTATATTATATTTAAAATATATTATAATTAATATTTAAATATATATATATTTTTATTTAAATATAATGTAAATAGGATATTATAAACAGACAAAGCATAATACAAATTACAGTTTATGAGATTTTTCTCTTCCATATTGCACTTGGCTTTTGACATTTTTCTCCTGTCTCAAACATGTCCTTTACGCTTTTGATAAACTGACTACCTCCAGAACATTCATATCTGTTTATCTCGACATTTTTGAGGTACTCTTTGGTGCTTCTGTGTCTTTCAAAAACTTCAAATTTTTTGTCATATACTACAATTAATAAAATTGTTAGCTAAATTTTTTTCATAGTTTTCAATGAAATATTGTTTATAAAAGTTCATATATATATTAAATTAGAAAATTTACCTGCGGGCTTTGTTGCTGCTATTGTCCACTAAACAATTCAATATTTCTTCACCATTTTTGACAAAAATTGTTGCTGCTATTATTCCGGTCGGATCTTTTATATTTGCCAAGAACATACATTTGTAAAAATTATAAAATAACAATTAATAGTGATTAAATATAAGTTAATTAATAAATAATAATCAATTAATATTTAGTTTAGGTTAAATATTAAATTTGAGATGCTTCAACATTTTCTATTATAATTGATGCTTTGATCCAAAACTCCGTGTCCTATAATTACAATGTTAATACTCGATATATTAGTTGTTTAAAAAATTAAATTGTGATCGATAAAGGCATAAAATATTTTTCAAAAAGCAATAGTTACATTATCAATAAAATTTTTTATGTTACTAATTTTTATTATCGTTTCAATTGTAGGTAATGCAGTTTTTTTGTTGTAAATAAAATTTACGAAAATTCTGAAATTAATTTTATAAGATAATCTCCATTGTTGAAAGGCCGCATTCATATAATGTTAAGAATTATTGTTATAAATTACAGAAAGCATATATTTAATAAATGTTTTATGTATTTATAAATTAGTGGACATAAAATATGTACGAAGATTGCAGTTTTATAGCTTCTGGAATATTTGGATTTATGATAAAAATACTCGATTGTTTTGTTGACATTGAGATGCCTACAAATGTTTATCAACAAACAATAAGTAATTTAAGTTTAACAAATAAAGAATAATATATTGTACTATTGTATTACGAGGCTTTCACTCGTTATAATGACCTGATTATCTCAAGTCATTTTATAAACTGACTTTTTTATCTTAAACTTTACTTAATTTCTTGTAAAAACACACAACTTTTTTTTTTTCTTTCAATATATAAGTAACTATTGGCTAATTATCGATTATCAGATTAGTTTTTTTAATATTTTAATTGTAACAAATAAAAACATCAAAAGTATATCTTAAAAGGTAATACTAATTTATAATCATATTTTACTATCGTATAATCTGACATTTGCTTAAAAGAAGTTCTAGTATGTAATAGTATGACTTTGTACTAATATAAAATCAAAAGCGGAAATATTACATCAGTATCCATAGTCCCCATACACATCTCGTCGCTTTGTCGAGTCTATTAATCAATTACATCGTCTTTTTTTTTTTTTTTAAATGACCCAATAATTAATATTCTTAATAAATTACTCTTGAGATAATTTTCTTTCTTACTTCTTTTTTTTTTTTTGGGTAAATCTTCTACTTTTAATGTCTTTTAATAGCATTTTTCCTTAATTTACTCTTTTAAATAATATATATATTTTTTCAAACCTTTCTCTATTTAAACTCTTTTTTTTTTAGCATTCGTTGAATTTTTATTAATTCAAATATGAATTATACTTCTTTTGCTAAGTGTTCCATTGCAATAATCTTTCAGATGTGGTTAAAGTTTTTGTGCCTAAAAAATGATAAAACCTTAAAAAAAATGGCTGACATTGATTGAAAATTAACAATAAATTATAATTTGAAACAACTTAAACGAGTGTGTTAAAAAAAAAAGGAACTTAATGACTTTCTTCTTTTTTATGCAATTGCTCCTTTTTTTTTGTTTGGTTTTTGGGAGAATTCTAGGCGTTGATTTTGTTAAAATTTTTTAAATATATATATATTAAATATTATAACTTTTTCACATTGTCATTTTCAAAAATAATACGATTTGATGTTTTAATTTGAGAACAACAATATATTATTAAATTAATTCACATTACATTTACAGATATTTTTAAAATGAAAAATAATCAATAATATAAATTTTGAAAACTAAAAATAAATAAATAAAAAATTGTGTTACTAATAAAGGCGTGCCGTCCCATTCTTGTAATATAGAAATAAGGATAGCTTTTTGAAACTTTTGTAGTTCAACCATATGATCCAGTAACCTAATTTTATTCTTTATTGCTTAGTTTATATCAATGGTTTAATTTTAGTCCATGTGTCGTTTTTATTCTCTAACATTTCACACAACAATATACATAAAGAACGCTATAATTTTCTCAATTTTTAGACCTTTTTTTTGGAGTAAATAATTAGACATAATTTTATCTTTTGTGCTATTCACGATTACACTTTTCTTTTTTTCTTTAAGTCCATAATTTATAGCGTGTTTGGTACACTTTTTTTTATATTTCATTTAAATATAATGTAATTTTTCTCTAAATATAAAAGTATTTCATTCAAATATCAATCACATCACATTTTAAATCCAATACAATCATTATTTATTATTTCACTTTTTCTATTATTTTTATTAATTACATCATATATTCTCTCTTTACTTTTTTTCTCTCTACTTTTACCCATCACATCATATATTTATTATTAAAATATAATTCAAATACTTTTAACTTAAATACACATTGCATTCAAATGCAATACTAATACTTTTCCTCCAAATACAAATTGTATTCAATGCATTGCATTCAAATACAATGCGTTCATCAAATGGAGCATTAGGTCCTTTTGATTATAATATTATATTTATATTACATTTAAACATAAAAGTATTATATTCAAATATCAATCACATTATATTCTAAATATAATACAATCATTATTTACTATTCTACTACTTTTACTAATCAGATCACATACTCTCTTTCTCTTTCCTTTTTGTCTCTCTACTTTTATCAACTATATCACATATAATACAATTTAAATACTTTTTTATCCAAACACGCATTATATTTAAATACAATACAAATATATTTTATTTAAATATAAATTACATCTAATAAATTATATTCAAACACAATACAAATACATATTACCATTGAGAATACCTTCTCTGTTTCAAACAAATATGGAGCCTAGTCCAATGACTAAAACAATTTATTTTCTCCGTATAATTTGTTACTTTTTTTACCCATTATATCACACCTCTATATTTAATTTCTTTTTTTAATTTAAGATTTAATTTGCCACAGTTTTTTCTTGAAAAAGCTACCAACCCAAGCAATGAGATGACTTTAACTTCAATAATTAGAACCTACTTGTACATGATTAAAAATATTTGACCAATATTCCTTTTTTTTTTTTCCTTATTTGAGAAAAGGTACATCCTTGGTTGCTATTTGTATATAGAAGTAGAAAATGAACTCCAAAATAGAATATTAATGGGACGTTTAGTAAATATATTGTATTCGTATTATATTTGAACGTAATGTTTTAAATATATTTTGTCTTTTGATAAAAAGTATTTGAATTATATTTTAGAGTTGAAAAGTTGATGTGATTGATAAAAGTAGATAGAGATAATGAAACAATAGAGAATATGATATGAATGGGAAAAAAATATATTTTCAAAATATTTTAGAATAGTAAATATATTTAAAATACTATTAAAAATATTATATTTGAATATAAAATTTTTACATTTGGATGAAAATTACATTATATTTAAATACAATACAAATACAAAATTATAAACAAACGCTCCATAAGTTATAATTAGCATGTACAAGTATATATGTCAATAGAATTAAGGGAGCATTTGGTAAACGCATTGCATTTTGATTGTATTTGAATGAAATTTGTTTTTTGAATGTTGTATTTGGTTGAAAAGTATTTGTTTTGTATTTGAATGAAATGTGTGTTTAGATTAAAAGTATTTTAGAGTTGAACAGTTGATGTGATTAGTAAAAGTAGAGATAAATAGTGGAGTTGAAAAGTTGATGTGATTATTTTAAAAATTTTTTGAATAGTAATTGTTTTCATAGCACTGTTATAAAATTTGTGTTTGGTGTAAAATTATATTGTATTTGAGTAACATTAAAATGAAATTTTTTCTCCAAACGCCCCCTAAATGATTCCATAAATTCCTTTTTTTATTTTATTTCTAAACGTTAATTATCTAAATAATTTATATAAAGGAGTGAACCTTCTCTTTAAACACTTGGTTTACAATTATATAAATTTGATGTAAAACTTACAACAAAGTATTGATATTATATGAGTTTATGAAATATACTTAATTTAATGAATATAGTGATAATATGATTAAATATCATAATATTTATTAAGATTTATAAAACTATTGTTTTTTTCCCTGTTTTGTTAAAAACAATTCCTATTTCAAATAATTATGTAGAATAGAGAAAATTCATATTTTACATTTCATTTAAAAAATTCATATATTTATTTAGTAAGATGGAGAAGATTAAGTTATAGAAATACATGTTTGGTGAAAATAAACTTTATGAGTGAAAATATGTAATAATTTGAAATGTGTTTGTAAAAAAAATTAATAATATGGGTCTTATTTTGTTTTTTTTTTTGAAATACAATTAAATATCTCATTTTAATTTAAAATAAAAAAATTATAGACTTCTAAAGTCTACATATTTTTAAAAAGTTCCTATTTCAAATAATTACGTAGAATAGAGAAAATTCATATTTTACATTTTATTTAAAAAATTCATATATTTATTTGGTAGGTTGGAGAAGGTTAAGTAATAGAAATACATGTTTGGTGAAAATAAACTTTTTCGAGTGAAAATATGTAATAATTTGAAATATGTTTATAAAAAAAATTAATAATATAGATCTTATTTTATTTCTTTCGAAATTCAATAATACAATTAAAAAAATATCTCATTTCAATTTAAAATAAGAAAATTATAGACTTCTAAAGTTTACATATTTTGAAAAAGTGAAACGTAAAATTTAAATGATAAAACAAAATTCAACTTATGGGGATGAATTCGAATCAACCCTAAACGAGTCCCAAATGTGAGATAGAAAAGACAAAATAGTATAATACAAAATATGATTATAAAATTATAACATAATCTAAAATATTATTACTAAATTATATAATTAGGGTAAATAACAAAATACAAATCCCAAAATACCCTTGACTCTCTCTCAACTCTCTTTTCTTTCTCGTGTTTATATGTTTTTCTGTCCCTGTCGGCTGAAGATATCGAAAATAATAATGACAGAACTAAAATTAGGATGGTGATATAAATGTTGGCCATCAGCGTCATAATGAATCTCAAGGTCATTAGGATGGATCTCGCCATGGATCATGATCTAGAGGAAATCGCAACAAATCTCCCACAAAGAATGTGATTCGAAATCTGTCGTGAACTCGCAAAATCCCTCATCGACAAAATTCTGAAACTTCGTCAATGGTTGTCATTATCTTCGTTGATGATTGAGATTCTAGATTTCAAGGCAATGACTCTGTCTTCGATGACATCGCGATAGCACCGTAATCGATGAGGCAACAACTTCATCTTCGGCAACAATACTAGACACGATGGCAATGGTGGTGCTTCAATAGCAAGGTCAATGGCAACATAAGAGAGAGAGGGTGAGACAGAGGAAAGATAAAGAAGAGAGAGAAAAGGGAATATAAGGATTTAAAAAAACATATAATAATAGATAGAGGTAATTTTGATAATTTGTTGTGTAATATATTTAAATATTTTACAATTTTATATTATTTTAAAAATATAGTATAATTTTTACTCATATCTTTCAATGTATTATATAGTATGATTTTTCCAAATGTGATGGGTTATTATTTACGGCTTCATGTCTCAATAATTCACAAGTATTATTTTATTTTATCATATCTTATTTTTGAATTTTTATTGAATCCATTGCAAGTTATGTATTTCAAATGAATATTGTTATCTTGAATTTTTAATCTTATTAATTTTCTAATAATGTTATAATAAATTATCTAAATTTAAGAATTTAATCATATAAAAAATATTAAATAGTAAATAAATTAATAAAATATCAAAATATTATTAAAAAATAGGATAATAAGATAGAAACTTTGATGTCATGCAATTCACGATGCACATGATAATAAGGGAAAAATTTGTCCCCCGAAAATTGAAGTGGGAAAACATTTTGTTCCACCGGCAAAAAGTACCGCGAAATGTACCCAGGAGGACCACAGGCGCGCGAATTGTTGTCCCGACTCCCAATGTTGCCATGCCATGTCATCAATCCGCGCAAAATTAAGACACACGATCTTTACCGTTCATTTAAAGATCAACGGTAAAAATCTATTTCCAAAACCCGACGTCGTGGATTGCGGCAAAAGTAGTGGCCTTCAAGGGCCTGACGATAAATACCTTAACATATTCATTTCTTGCTTCCCAATTGAAGCAAACCATCTTTTGTCATCGCTCTCTGTTTGGTTAGAATCTGATTTTCCAGAACTCGCGCTTTCAGGTTTGTTTTCATCTTCTTTCATTTGGATTTTCTTTGTTCGAATTCAACGTCAAACTTGTTCGATTTCTTCCATTTCTCTTTCGCATTTGTATTCCTCGGTGTCGTAATTTTCCAATTTTTGTTTGGTTCTTGAGAAAATGAAGAGAAGCGAATCGTCCACTGTTTTATGAGAAAGTTTAGCTATTGAAATTATGAATCTAGGCTTTCGTTAAGCATAAATTGGAAGGAAAAAGAACTTTCTTGATTTGAAAACGAATTGAGTTTTCGCTCGCGAGTCAAATAATTTTGCCAGTAATATTCTTGGTGGATTAGTTTCTAATTTTTTTTTCTCGGGAAAATGAAGTGACTTTTTTCAGTAGAAATGAATTTCCGCTATTCGAATTGTGAATACTCGGTTTTGTCCAATTCCAACGAGCTTAAGTCCTCTATTAATTTCATAAACCGCAACATCTTTAATTAATTCAACTTGAGTATTCCACTCGCGAGGTGAATCATTTGTCCATATAAGTAATAGGTGGATTAGTCTCTAATTCCTGTTTGGTTCTTGGGAAAATAAAGCCATTTTTTCAATAGAAACTTGCCGTGCACTGTTTTATAGGAAATTTCCTTGATTCGAATCCTCAATACCTAGAATTTCGTTCGATTCTGACGATCTTAATTCAATGGTTAATTTCAGAGAAATCGCACGGAGAACAACCAAAGATGTCGGGACGAGGCAAGGGAGGCAAGGGATTGGGAAAGGGAGGAGCGAAACGACACCGTAAGGTGCTCCGGGACAACATCCAGGGTATCACGAAGCCGGCGATCAGGCGATTGGCTCGCAGGGGAGGCGTGAAGCGAATCAGCGGTCTGATCTATGAGGAGACCCGTGGGGTCCTCAAGATCTTCCTCGAGAACGTCATCAGAGACGCCGTCACCTACACCGAGCACGCTCGCCGGAAGACCGTAACCGCCATGGACGTCGTCTACGCGCTCAAGAGGCAGGGCCGGACTCTCTACGGGTTCGGTGGCTAGGGTTTCTGGTCGGAGACAAAAAGTCTTGCAGTCAAGAAAATGAAAAAAAAAAAAAAAACAAGAAATATGTTGTTCTTTATCTGGGCTGTTAATTGGGTACTTTTGTGTTTTCCTTGTTTAGAATAGGCAATGCATTGTAAGTACTGGATTTTGGGGTTTTTTTTTGTTTCCTTTATTTGGTTATTTTGGGAGGAATGGTGTTGGGGATTGTTTGATATGAACAATTTTGGTGATGAAAGTTGGAATGAAAATGGTGGTGTTTTGAAAGTTTTATGGCTTCTAGTTTTTGTGTTGGTTTGTTACTTTTATTTCTGCTATTGAGGACATTTGGCCAGGCAATGTTGGGTTTTCTTTTAGAGGATACTGTGGAAATGATTTCTTTACTACATATGTTTAGGAATTATAAGATTTTTATGACGAGAGAATTTTTTTTTTTTGAAAAATAAAAGGTTGTTTGAAATTTTTTTGAAAAGTAAAATATTATTTAAATAAGTGAATTATTTTTTAGAGTATTTTTTTATTTTTTAAATTTAAAATAATTAAACAATCATATTTTTCATATCATGATATGAGTTTTATAAGAGAAATTGAAATTTATTGTTTTGTTAAAAAATATATATATATGACGTTTGATTATTGATTTGAAAAGTGGACTTGTATTTTAATGAGATAATGTTATGAATGAAAAGTATTTTAGAGTTAAAAAGTTAATGTAATTGATAAAAGTAGAGATAAATAGTAGAGTTAAAAAGTTGATTTGATTATTTTAAAAATATTTTGAATAGTAATTATTTTTGTAGTATTATTGTAAAATTTATGTTTAGTGTAAAATTATATTATATTTAAGTAAAATTAAAATACAAAATATCTTCCAAATGGCACTTTAATATTTTGTTTGATATCACATTGAATTTGTATTGTAATTAAATATAATAAAATTTTTATTCAAAGTAAAAGTTTTATATTAAAATGTAATCTTTTTTAATAATGTTACGAAAATAATTATTATTTTTTTATTTTTAAAAATAATTATTTATTAGTTTTTTAATTTTTTTATTTACATCATACTTTTTTTTCTTTAATCTTTTTATTTATTTTTATCAATCACATTAATTTTTTAATTTTAAAATATAATTTAAATATTTTTCATTCAAATATAAAATAAATACTTTTCAATCAAATGCAATAATCAAAAAATGAATTATATTTAAACGCAATTAAAACGTAATATGTTTACTAAATGACTTATAAATTTTAATTAACAAGCCTCACCACTTGTGCGTTATTAGAGTGTGAAGCTACACCATCACACTCATACCCTGTTTACCATTCCCACGTTCTTGTTGCCATCACCGTCTTCAACTCACTATCATTGTGTCGAAATTGTTTAATTATAAATGCAAAATAGAATTCTAAAATCTCACATAAAAAAATAAAAAATCTAACTTTTTATAAGAAAATATCTTTCTATAAGTCAATGGTGTGATAAGTGAACGAATATATCTATATAACCTGCAAGTGTGTGCATCTGACGTGAGTAATGAGAGTCTAAAGGCACTTTTGACAGTTGTTAAGTATATTTAGGAGACGTTTGGTAAACGCATTACATTTTGATTGTATTTGAATAAAATTTGTTTTTTGAATGTTGTATTTGGTTGAAAAGTATTTGTTTTGTATTTGAATAAAATGTGTGTTTGGATGAAAAGTATTTTAGAGTTGAAAAGTTGATGTGATTGGTAAAAGTAGAGATAAATAGTAAAGTTAAAAAGTTGATGTGATTGTTTTAAAAATGTTTTGAATAGTAATTGTTTTCGTAGCACTGTTGTAAAATTTGTGTTTGGTGTAAAATTGTATTGTATTTGAGTAAAATTAAAATGAAATACTTTTCCCAAACATCCCCTTAGCACGTGGAAATTAAATATCCTAATTAATATTTATTTATTATTTTTTTTATAAAAAATAAAATTATTTGAATTTGAATTTTAAATTTCAAAATTTTAAAATTTTAAAAAAGTTTGATTTTTCAAAAATAATAACAGTTAAAAAAACTATTTATAATAAGAGTTGAATATATTGATAAATAGTAGTTATTAAATTTATATTAAAAAAATAAAAAATATTTAAGATAATTTTTTTTGTTTCTAGTTTTTTCTCTTATTCTCAAATATTCAAACAATTTTTTTTTAATTTTTTTTGCGTAAATTTTTAGTTTTATTTACTAAATATTTACATAAAACTTATTATATCTTCGGAGTGATTTGTTCCTTAAACCGACAAATAACGTTTTAAAGAAAATATATTTTATTGAGTGTTTTGAGTCTCTTAACATTTTTTCGACGCATCGCTGTTTTTCCTGTTCCTTTTCTTCTTTTCCCTCATCTTCTTCGGCTACCGATTCTCTTCGGAACAACAATCGTATGGCAGAACTCTCCTCGCATCTTGGTGGTAAGTAAACAGGAGATAAGACGACGACGACGACGACGTCGCCGTCGCCGGCATGGGAGGTGAAGCCGACAGAGGTGGAATTCGATTCTCCTTGGAACAACAATCGGAGGTGGAACCCTCCATGCATCTCGGCGACGAATTAATCGGAGACAAGATGACGACTTGCTGTTGTCAGGTGAAGCCAACGAAGTATTCATAGCGGAAGAGGTGGAAGGGCATGTCGACAGGCGGAGGTGACCGGTGAGAGGGACAATGACCGTGAGAACCACACGGGAAATTTTTTTTATTTTAATTTCTAAAAAAAAAACTTTAAAAAACACTTGGATTTAGAAGATAAGTAAAATATTTGTTCTCATTAATGAGCACGCAATTATATTTGCCGATACTCTTCAATTTGTATGTATTAATATTATATTTATTATAAAATAATATGAAAAATAATATTAATTTATTTTATATTTTAATAATAATAATATTATTATTATTATTATGTTTTAAAAATTATAAAAATGTATTTTAGTATTTGAATAAATGAAAAATGAAAATATTATAATAATTAGATGTGACAATAATCAATAAAAATTAAAATTAAAATTTGACATTAGTTATATTATGATAAATTTATAAAAAAATTTAATATATAATAGAATAAATATGAAAAATAACATTATATTAAAGATTATTAGTTTTATCTAAATGTCAAAATTTTATATTAACACTCTAATTTAATATTGTAACGGAGTTACTTTGATGACGTGAAAAAAAGAGAGATACATTCCTTGCCTTGGAAAACAAAAAAGACTCTAAATAACATTTATAGGGTGTTTCATCGGAATGTTTGGAGATATTATTTTTGGGTTAAAAAAAGGTAGTTTTGAAAAATATATTTAGAGGAAAATACTGTTTGGAGTAAAAAAAATATAAAATTTTAATTTTTTTTAGAAAAAAATATCAATATAAATATTATTTTGTTTTTTTTTCTTCGAAATTTTATATAATTAAAAAAAACATTTCATTTAGACTTTTGTATATATAAAGTTATGAACTTTTAAAATTTAGAATTTATTATAGTGTTTTAGATATATAAATAGTGAAAAATGATGAAAGTGTTGGAAAAAAATTGATTTTAAAGAAGTCAAAACCCAAAATAAAATTTTATTGGTGAGATAATGTTAAATTTTTAATTCACCTTTTGTTTTGTAATTTTATACCCGTACAGATCTATATTGGATTTAGATGAGGCCTTCATGCTACTTAACTATTGCACATTCGATTTTCAAGTTCTGGTTGTGGACTTTATTCTGAGGTAGGCAGGTCGATGGTCTACTCCATGATTTTGCGTTGCTTTGTTGTTCTCTCTCTCTTCTAAAGATAAAACTTTTAGGTTAATTAGATGAAGAAAACAATGAATTTTTATTTTATTGAATATGTTTCTTTTACATTATATTTTGTCAATAGCTTTGTCTTGACCTGTGTATCATCAGTGGTCACACACACCTTTAGCCCAAAAAAAATAAAATAAAATAAAATAAAATAAAATAAGATAAAAGAAAAAGAAAAATGTTCCTACCCGCATGTGACATACTAAAAGGCAACATCGACGGCCGTGTTGTTTTGTGTACTTCAAAACCATAACGCCTTTAGCAATTAAAAATAGACAAGATAAGGTTAGCTCTTACAGAAAGTAAAATAAATAAGGGGCAGGCGGCTGATTTTTTTTTTTTTTTTTGGGAGGAATAGAATTGGATGAAGATTTAAACTGCTTCTTTACCTGTACATGCCTATTTATTTCGAGTAAATTGAAGGTTTTTTTGTGACAAATAATTTCCAAAAAAATCGTACAAAGCTGCTTTTTTTTTTTGGGTAGATAAGCACCCCTATAAAGCTTTTGTTTTTGAAAGGAAAAACTTGTACAAATATATAGGTCATGTTTGGTTTTAGTTTCAAAACAGATTTCACGATTTCCTAGAAAATCATTTTCTAAATCAATTTGAAAACATGTTTGATTAGCTCTGATTTTGAAAATTGAACTTGAAACTAATGAGTTAAATTCTTTTTTTTTTTTTTTCCCGCTTAAGTTAGAAAATGGGCTGGGATCGTTTTCCTCGTGTGCCCTCTTATTATTTGCCTCAGCCCTGTGTACCCTCATTTTTCCTCTGCCCCGTGTACGCGCAGCCCTTGACCCCTCTTGCCTCCACGGTCTCGGCTCCACCCCTCTCTTTCTTTGTCGTTCATCGGCGTCGATCGAAGTTGTCCTCCTCCCCTTGGCTCGTTCATCGCTGTCGCCCAAGCTCTGTCGGCTCTCATTTGGCACTGGATGCGGCATTATCGTTCTCCCCCATCGCGGTCGGGATCACAGTCAAATCTCTCGTGCTTTGGTCGTCTGCTTTACGAGAGGTAGGTTTCTCATCTCGGTTTGGACTCTCTCCCTCTATTGAGCTATTTTGGTGGACTGGTGATTGATAGTGTAACTGAGTTACCCTAGACTTTGGGGATTTTTTCAATAGCTAAATCGATGAGCTAATCGGATTTGCCATTTTGTTGTAAATGCATTTTTCAAAATATGAGATGAATTAGAGCAAATGCTTACCCAATTTTCATCTCATGTATGTGCTCGTTGGCATGGTTTCTGAATTTGTCTTTGTTCTTGCCATTTTGAATAGGTTGTGTTTGTCATTTTCAATTTGGAAGCTCGGTTCTTATCTGCCTTTTGGTTTTGAATGTTGGTTTTGAATCGAGGGCAAATTTCAGTTTTGAATGTTACTGTTCTTAAGAATCAAAATTTATTGTTCTGAAATTCGATTCTTATCAAAATTTGCTGTTCTTAACTTGAAATCCTCTAAAGTCGGTTTTAAATGTTGTTAATTTCGGTTCTTATCGAAATTTACTGTTCTTAACTTGAAATCCTCTAAAGTCGGTTTTGAATGTTATTAATTTCGGTTCTTATCTGCCGTTTTGAATGGATTGTGTTTGCCCTTGATTATTGTTAATTGTTACATTATTGCTTTTTTTATCTCACAATGTTTTGACATGTATTTGGAAGGATGAATTAGAGCTACCTTATTCTAATTTTGCGTTAATTTTGAATGGTTTCTCACAATATTGCGTTATTACTTAACCCTAAAATGTGAGATGAATTGGAGTTACTCTGACCTAATTTTTGTCTCCTGTATTATGGTTGGCATGGTTTATGAATTTGAATCTCTATTCTTGCCGTTTTGAATGGTTTGTGTTTGCCATTTTCAATTTTTATGCTCTATTCTTATCTGTGTTTTGCTCTAGAGTGTAGGCAAGTTCAGATTTCAATTTAAGAGCTGAAATGTTCTGTTGTTAATTTCTTATCTACCGTTTTGAATGGTTTTTGTGTTTGCCTTTGATTACTGTTAATTGTTGTCTTATTATGGGTGTTTGTTGATATTATAGGTGTTAATTGTTTGCTCTTGATTACTTTAATTTCAGATGATTGATTTGATTATCTTCGACTCCTAAGTTGCACTTTAACTTTGATATTATGCGTGTTTGTTGGCCATTGAAATTGTAGTCGAAAATTAGTGAAATATTAAATCAAGTTAACTTGTGTTGAAACCTGTTTAGGCAAGCTTTTAAAGCAAAATCCAATTGGTCAATTTGTGCTTTATATGGAGTTTATTAACCTCTCTCTTTCTCTGTTTGTATCTTTTTCCACTCCTTTGCTTGTCTCGGCTTAATATACATATATTGTGCAATGTGTCTTTACTTTGAAGAAAATGAACATAATTTATCAACAAAAGAAATTTCAACCATGGATTTGTAACCAACTCATAATAAAAAAACTATGCATTTATATATGTTTCTATATATACATATACACACTTCTATGACTTGGTCAATCATTGAGATATGTACATATACACACTTCTACGACTTTAGTACTCGTTTTCATCTTTATGATTAACTATGTTGACAACACTTGCTATTTGAATAATATAGGATACAAGGACTGTATAATTAAATAATGGAGGTCAATGATGATAGTACTATAGGCTTAGATGTAGTATTAGAGAGTTTGAAAACTTGGTTCAAACTACTAGATTTGGATGAGATTCTGAAGTAAATACAGTTACAGTCTCAGAAGAAGTTTAGGATTTCTATCTACAAGTAATGTACCTATTATTTAATGGCATTCATATTTATCTACATAAGTTACTAATCATTAGCTTAACTAAATTTATTTCCACTATGTAACAAAATCCAAAAGCTAAAAAGTACCAGAAGAAGGGTCTAGCAAAATTTTCCCTCCTAAAGGAGATCTTTAATGGAACTATTGCAACAGGCCGTAATGTCATGAGTTCGTAAAAGGCTGCCTATGTACCACGTGTAGCACCACCAGATTATGTGAATCTCGAAGCTGAAGGAGAAGGTACGAGAAACTCGCATGAAGTCCAGACAGACCGCAACCGTGTTTGAAATGCTGAGGCCAGCAGTGGGCTTTCCAAGAAGAAGATCAAAACTGCAATGGAGCTGTTGGCAAAGTCTGTGAGTTTGCGAAGTGAGGCGTCAGTGCAACGTACTAATGACTTACAGCATTATCTAGCAGCAAAACGAGCACATCTTGGGGACACACAAGTGAGGCTGAGACCTCGGTCGAAGATCCCAATAGTATTGAAATTTGTATTGAGCTGTTGGATAAAATGAGAGACTTGAATGACAAGACATACAGGATGACAATTAAGATATTATCAAAAGACAAGGACTACAGGAGGTCATTTGTAAAGATCAAATCCGAGCGTCGTCGTGGTTTCATCATCAGTTTAGTCGAGTAGTCATTAGTTAATAATTGGTTTCATTTTCTTAAACTCATTCAGTTTATTAAACTCTTTCAATTTGTTGTCCTATTATCTACTGACTGGTTTGTTGAGTTTGATTGATTTATGTTATTTACTTTCATGATTTTAGTATGTTGAACTTTGGAGTATTGATTGATTTGTTGAGTTTGATTACTTTATATTATTTACTTTCATGATTTTAGTTTATTGAACTCTTATATAATGACTGGTTTGTTGATTTATATTAATTATAAGATATTTGTTTCCTTGTGCTATTATTATTGGTGGCAAATGGGTGTAAATTGGTTTAATTTATCTTGTGTAGGCTATTATGGAATTAGATGTTTCAGATACTGATAAAAAGTTGGCTTTTTTTGAGTCACTTGAGTCATCTGATGATGAGGAAAAGATCTTACAGTTATTATTAGATCTCATACCAACTATTACTAGGTAACTTCAGCATAATGATGAGTTAACAGGACGACAATATGTATTAAATATGTTGGAAGGGCATGCTGAAGTATTCTATGAAATATTTCGTATGTATAGAGAATCTTTTTTAGCATTAGCTCTGCTATTTAAAAAATGTCAATTATTACCTAGAAGTCAACTATCAGTAGAAGAACGGTTAATGATATTCTTGAAGATTATTGGTCATTTCGATCGTAATAGAGTCATATAAGATAGATTTTGTCATTCTGGAGAAACAGTGAGTAGACATTTCGATAGTGTTCTTAATGCCATTTATGCATTAGCCCCGGAATTTATTCGCCAACCAGACCCAAATATCGTGCCTCAGAAATTCAAAATAGCGAAAAGTATTGATTGTGGTTTAAGATATAACTCACATTATTTTTAAAGTTTGAAATAGATGTTTTTTACGTTTAAAATAGGGTTTAATAAAATTTAGGTTCTTTACTTGTGTAAGGACTGTATTGGAGCTATTGATGGCACGCATGCGATGGCTATTGTCTTAGCGACCGAGCAAAGAGTTTATCGGGGAAGAAGACATACTTGCACTCAAAATATAATGGCAGCATGCAATTTTGATATGAGATTTACCTATGTTTATAGTGGATGGGAATGTTCAGCTATAGACTCTAGAGTATTAGTACATGCATTATAAGATCAAGATAACAGATTTGTTAAGTCACCATAGCCTAAATATTATGTTGTTGATTCTGGATATAGTAACATGCCAGGATTCATTGCACCATACTGGGGTAAAAGGTACCATCTATTAGAATTTAGAAACAATGGACAATCAACTAGACCTATCGAACTATTCAATTACAGACATTCGTCATTACGCAATTGCATAGAAAAGTGTTTTGGTGTTCTTAAAGCACGGTTTGGTATTTTGAAGAATATGTCTAACTTTCCTTTGCAGACATAAGCCCAGATAGTATTTACATGTTGTGTTATTCATAATTGTATTAAGATGTATGATGTAAATGATGATTTGTTTAGAAATTATGGCGTTGATAAGTCTGTAGAAGATATTGAGAGGCGAAGAGGAAATCAATAACATACAAATTATCATGAATTTGAACCGTCTTCTGATGTTGGTTCCATTAATAGGGACCGACAACGTATGAACCAATTCAGCGACAAAATAACACAAGCAATGTGAGAACAATATGTATTCTAATTGTTATGGTAATTACAATTTGTAATTTTTTAGTTAAATATTACTTCTACTATTAAGAACTATTTTGTAATGTATTTGTAACTAAATATAATAGTTAATTATATTTTAATTGATATAGTAAATATTTAAATATTATGGTTATTAATTTTCAATTAATTTTTCAATTAAAATTTTTTATTAATTTTATTTTTTGGTATTCATAATAATGTTTTTAAAATTAAACATAAATATGTTTTTATAAAGTACTTATGAGAAATGACTGGTTTTCAAAAATATTAACCAAATACAGTTTCAAATTTGATTTTTGAAAACATTTACTCAAAAAATATAACCAAACACAATTTCAGAATCGATCTTAGAACAGTTTTCAAAACGATTTCATTTTTAGCTTTTTTGAAAATATAACAGATTTCAAAAACAATACCAAACGCTATCATAATTTTGCAATTTTATAACTAGATTTGATATTTTAATTTACTATATGCTATATGCTGGATGGCCTGCCATGGCAACTCCGTCCACGTTGTATAATCTGATATGTGGTTCACAGATAATGACATACGTTTTTTTTTTCTCTTCTTGAGGAAAAGATAATGACATTTGTTTTCAAAAATATAAAAAAGGATAATGGCATCCGTAATATGTGAGATTGCCACGGTGGGATAAAACCAAAAATTAAAAACAAAAAAATTGCATTAACAATAAGTAAGTTACTTAGGGACCGATTCACTGTGTGTAAATTAACTAAATGCAGAATGTTTAGACTCAAAAGGCGATGGGGTTTTTCATAGGATTTCTGGTTACTCATGTCAACTTTTTAATATTTCCAAGTGTTATCACCAAAAACTTTCTCTAATTGATAGAACGTTTTCCTACGACTCTTGAAAAAAAGCTATCAAGGTCTCATTGTTTTAGTGAATCACTTGAACCCTGATACGTTTTCAATGCCGTGGAACTAGACTAGTGAGCTATTACGCTTTCTTCAAAGGATGACTGCTTTCAAGCCCACATTCTGGCTTTTGCAAATTAAAGAAAGGAGGAAATAAAAAAAGAAAAAGACCTATTACTAGTGTGATTTCTCGATGAGGTTCAACAAAGGAAGATCTAGGTAAGGTTAAGTGCTTGCTTTCTTCCATCGACTGGAGCTCTTTCAAATTAATAAATTGTTAAGGACAAAGCAGAATTTCTGCTGATTGTTTAGCAACGGGCCATAGATAGAAAGTCATATCATCAGGCAACTCTATCAATGACAAGGTCTCATAGATCTTGGTCGAGGGCTTTGGTCCATGAAGAACGAGATAGCCCTTTTCAGCAGTTAGATTTATGAGTGATTCAATGCGATTTTGATCATATTTAAAGGTTAGAAATATACAATATGGTATGATTTATGAAGACTTATTTTAGAAACACAAAATAATAATAATAATAATAATAATGAAGGACTTATGTTTTCGTTTGGTAAGAAAGAAAAAAAGTAGGAGAGTGAGAAAATTTATAAAAGATGCATATTAGTTTTCTTTAGGTTGTTTGCTAGATAGAAAAGAAAGAAAATAAAGGATTTGTACAATTATTATTTTGTCTATCTAATAATATTATTAAGGATAAAAATAATTTTAATCATTATAGGGTGGATTTAGGTTTTCCGCCAAATTTTGGAAGATTAAAATTAGTGGGCTCACTATAAATTTTAGGGGAAATCCATTGAATAACATAAGTTTAGAGCTTGTTTGGGGGATTAGTTTCAATCAATCTCCTATAGGTTACAACATTGTTTTTTGTCTTCCCTTTAACTTTTACTATTCTAATGCATCATAGTCGATACTATATGGATTTTAATTCATCACTTATATGAGTCCTTAAAAGCCACTGCACTAATATGACACAAAAATTTGACACTAGACCAATATGACATAAAAATAAAACTAAAATTGGTATCATATTGGTCAAGAAGGGGTTTTGTATCATGTTATTTAATGAATGAAAAAAAAAGGTGGTTATTTTGGTGATATTCTATCCTTTTCATTTCTTCTTCTTCTTATTTGCTTTCACGATTTAAGGATGTTGTTAGGGTGACCAATTTCATATTGTCGTAAAAGAAGCTGACTAAGAGGAGGAGGACCATTCTAGGTTGGATGATAGATGGGTCTGACGGCTTATGTCATCGAAGCACTTGATGCAAAAAGGAAGTAATTAATCACTTCAGACTCTTCAATTTTGATCCGAAACTCTCAAACCGTGGATCAGAAGAATCTTCTGATTAGAGACATCAAGTTCTTCTAGGTCCAATTTTGATTCGGTGATTCAAGATAGAATTAGATCGGCACCGCCATTGAAATCACTAAGGTAAATCTTTCAGAGCCTAGGAAATCTTTAAAGGTGACAACGAGGTCGTTGGTAATGGAGAGGAAAAGCTGGGAGACAAAAGTCAATGATGAGAACTTATGGTGGTGCTTAACAAGATTAAAGATCAATTACAAGCATTCCTCTATCAAATGGGCTGTGAGGTTTGAATTTGGGAGAAAATGGGAGGGTTTGTTCGGTTGGAGAAGAAAAGGTAGGGATTTTTGAATTTTAGAAAAGGGTAACGTAAAAAAAAAAAGTTATCTAAACATGACTTAAGACGACTTGTTGTAATACTTAATTTAGCTTTCATTTGAATGGGATATCTATTTTTTAAAAATGGAAAATTTCCACTAAAGGGAAGGCCTTTTCTGATGTTCAAAAGTGAAGAATATTTGATACTTATACACAAAATTTTAAAAGGTTCACTTTTTAAAAATGGATTTTTTTTTCATTTTTCAAAATAGAGTACTCAAACAGACACAGGCAATCAAAACAAAATCTTCGGGGTCTGTGATTGGTCGCACCATAACACCCATATGCTTCATCAAGGATGGCCATTAAATCCAATCTGATGATCATAAAGAATTGCTAAATTTCTGTTTAGCGATGCCAAACTATCTCCTTTTTTTTTGTTAAAAAAAATTATTATGGTTATTGAAAACCATATCTTATTGATAGATTATTATGGTTTGCTTGAGTTGAAAAATTTGAGTTTGAGTTATTGAAGTTGAGTTAAGTTTTGAAATTGTGCATTTGGCTAATTTGAGTTAAAAAGTCTAAAAGCTTGAAATGTGTTTGAAAAAAAAATATATATCTTATTTTATTTGTCTCAAAATTTTATAAAATTTATGACCATTTTAACTTGCCAATTCAAACTAAACCTTTTCAACTTATTTTCATTTTTTAAGAAAGACCAACAAAAATTTTAATTAGTTTTTGGAAGATCAACAACTCAATATAAAAAGTTTATTTCAAATTGGTGAAACAAAGGTGAGGTTTAAAAAAAAAATCTTATTTGAACTTATTATACAAGTTATAAACTTTTAAAAATTGAGTTTTTAACTTATAAGTAGAGTTATAAATAATAAAACTGAGTTAATTATTAAAAAAAGACAAAAATAAATTGGAATTGTTTAACTTGAATGGCTAAAACAAACATAAGTGTCTTTATTTATTTATTTATTCTTTTGAAAATAACCAAACATAATTGTTTAGTCTTTAGGCCCTGTTTAGTATGCCGAACTGAGATTATATAGGACTGAACTGGATTAGAATGGATATGATTATGTCCTTCATATCTCGTGTTTGGTAAACTGTTGAACTAGACTTTTGATAAAAACAAGCAACATCAATTTAATACATTATTGATTAAAATAAAATGAAAAGATATAATTTAAATCTAAAAATTATTGATTACAAAAAAAAAATTTCTAAAAAAATAAATTTCTCCATTCTTTTTTTTTTTATAAATAATTTCTCAATTCTTTGTTCATAGTGTTAGAAGTGGGCTTTGTTTAAACTTCATTAAGGGAGCACCATAAGAGGACTCTACAACAATAGAGATTTGGAGTGCTAAAAGCGGGGATGCGAGGCTAGGCTCATTTTTAGTAAGTGCTACACAGAGATGATGGATCACGGACTAAGGCGATGGGCAATAAAGATTCGAGTTGAGGACAGCCTTGCGACAATGGAGATCTAGAGTTTTTGGGGGTGGGGATGCAAAGGCTAGGCCATTAGGGTAGGTGTTGTGTAAAGCTGACGGCTCGTGGGGTAAGGTGTTAAGCAGCAAGCGGTAGAGGTCTGAGATGAGGGCTTTTGAGTTGTGGTCAATAATATGATGTGGTGGGGTGAGCGAGCTCTAGTGAACAAACATATGACTGAATAGGTGAAATCCAGTGAATGACGAAGATGGTAATGATCTAATGTGATGGAGTGAGCGAGCTTCGATAAACAATCTGGTAGGGTAAGTGAGTTCCAAACAATGACGATGAGCTCCGATGATTAGATAAGTGGTTAGGTTGAAAAAAAATAAAAGAAAATCTAATTCCAGAATAATAAATCCATTATTTTTTGTGGGATTACTTATCCCTTGGATATGAGATTATTTTTTAGTTAATCTAGTTAACAATTGACACCAAATATAAGATTGAGATTATTTATCTGAATTCCAGTCCTAATTTCGTGTAACAAATATAGTCTTAAATTATTAACATTGTAACAATTTTTAAAAACCAGTTTTTGATAGATTAATCACCAAAAATAAATTTTTCATTTGACATGTGGATACCAAAATGGCTTTACTGCCCCTTTTTTAAATTATTATTTACGTCACATGAACATTAAAGACAAAGAAACGAATGAGCATAGACAAAAGAGGCTTCTTTGTTCACGAAACAAAATTTGAAGGCACTAAATTAATTGTTTGGATCATTTTAACCCACCATTTGTTTTAACCAATTTTATGAATGAAAACTATTATATCTATGTAATCTTGTAAATTATGTCTTTATTTATTTTATTTAATTTTAAATAGTCTATTTATATGACCCAATTTAAATTTTTTTACCTTTTTCTAAAAAATCAATATTAGTTTCATTATTCATAATTTCTATTATAACTTTGTAACTCAAAATTTAAAAATACAAAACTTGATATATACAAGTTCAAATAAGATTTTTTGGTTAAAAAAAGCCAAAATGAGATTTCTTTCAAATTATATAGAATTTCGAGACAGATGAAATAAGCTCCATAATGATTTTTTTTAAAATACATTTCAAGTTATTACATATTTTAATTCAAGCAATTCAAACGGCTCACTAACTATCTAAACATAAATTTAAATGTTTGTATTTAAATATTCTTTTTTAAATATTAATATTTAAATGTATATTTAAATGACAATTTAAAGTATTCCCATTCCAAATAATTTCATCAACATGTTTTCATATAAATATCCCAATGTATATGCCTCATTCAAACAAAGGTTATTATATAAGAATATTCATTAACTTTGAAGGTTGTGCTTTCAAATTTAGAATTTGAATAGTATATTCAAATAAAATGTGTGTTTGAATAGTTTAAATAGTCTAAATGTAAAGTAAAAAAAAAAAAAGAGGGATACTTATATGATAAAATGAAAATTTGGAATAATTGTAAAATAGTAAAAACATTCAAATGCTTGTATTGAGAAAATTGTGTAATTAAATGCATGTTGGAATATAACAATTGAACCCGTATCAAATGCAAAATTAAATAGGTGATCTAAACAAATACTAAGTAGGCGTTTGGGACAAGCATTTTTTTGGCATTGCATTTAAATGCAATGCAATTTTCCCCCAAATACAAAAACATTTCATTCAAATACCAATCACATCACATTTTAAATCTAACACAATCACTATTTATTTTTTCACTTTTTCTATTACTTTTATTAATTACATCATATATTCTCTCTCCCTCTTTTTTTTCTCTCTACTTTTACCCATCACATCACATATTTATTATTAAAATACAATTCAAATACTTTTCCCCCAAATACATATTGCATTCAAATGCAATGCTAATGCTTTTTCTCCAAATACAAATTGCATTCAATGCATTGCATTCAAACGCAATGCAAATACAATGCGTTCACCGAACGAACCCTAAATAGTGCATTTTAAAGGTTGGAAAGCAAAATGACATAGCCTTTGTTTGGCATGACGCTTTTAGATGGAAATATGTGGATGAAAATATTTTGAATGAGAATATTTAAATTGTCATTTGAATAGATGTTTAGATGTTGATATTTAGAAAAGAAAATTTAGATGAAAACATTTAGATTTATGTTTAGATAAATGGTCAGGCACTTGAATTGTTCTAGTTAAAAAATATGAAAACTTAAAATGTGTTCGGAAATAATATGAATATCAAACTTATTTCATTCGAATCGAAATTTTATACAATAAAAAAAATAGATTTGGATTTGTAAATGCAAAGTTATAAGTTTTTAAAATTTGAATTATAAAATGACGATAGAAAGTGTAAATAATAAAACTAAGAGTGACTTGTAAAAAAAAGACAAAAAATTGAAAATTGAATTATTTAGATAGAACATTTCAATTGGGAAAAAAAAAAAAAAACACATGTGTAAATTAATCATATAGATTGAATAGTTCACATTTGTAAGAATTATCGAAATAAATAGGACCTAATTTAAGGGCATCTATGAAAATAATAAAAATAGAGATACAGATTATAATCTTTTTGCTCAGTTTATATGGTACGTGAAGATTTTTAACTAATTTTAAAAAAATTAATTTTTGTGTCTTTTTCTTTATGTAGCTTTCATATTTTCAAATAATAACATAAATCATAAAGAAAAATATATATAATTAGTTATAATTTTATATCTTATTAATTAAAAACTTAAATTAATTATATATATCATAGTATTATTAAAAAAATGTGAAAGAGAACATAAATAAGAGATCACATTAATTAAATCTATGTTTTAATGGTGTCTTTGTTAGGAAATGCCCTAAGCATTAGAGACATTTTGATGTATTCATTTTGAACTGGATAATAAAATTATATATAGAGGTTATTCATTACATTGCTATCTGTCTTCGTCTTATTTACATGTTAAAGTAAATGTAAGCAAATATGGCTCACTGACTGCTTGTGTTAAAACTGTTAGAATGTTGCATGCAATGGACTTTTGTATGTGAGAAGACAATGTTCTAAAGTTAGCAGTCTAAACTATGGTCTGTAGTCTATGGGGTTAGATCGAGCATCTAACTCATGTTAAGACTATTATGTTGTCTAAAGTCTTGGAGGGGACGGTCTGTCTTGACTGTCTGGAGCTGGACTCCCAAGTAGAGACATAGATATGTTACTTGGTGGTGACATATTAGACCGGGACTAAAGCGTGATTGATCTACGTAGTCCGCTATGAGTGGATCAATCTGCTTTTGACGTTCATTGTGCAATAACCTTAATCCTGAGTAAATGAACTACTTCATGTATATGACTTGTGTACTTTGATGTTCCAATCGCTAAAGCATCTCAGAGGTAGTAAGCTTATAGACTGGTTTGTTGGGTGCATGACTTATATACGTTGAAGGGTTTGTTTGCAGATATCGGAATCATAGCTCTGAGGAGTTAAAGGTATCCTCTTAAAGGCATTATACTGAATGTGAAAATGGATAAGGCCTTGGGTCGTCTGCTGGGCGGATGACTTCTTATTCACATATGGTGAATAATCATTTTCTTAATTCGGTAGTATAATGGAACTTTAAGATAGCCTGATCAGAAAGATTAAACGGACTTTGACCTAAGGCTGATCATGGATATCATATGAGGGTTTTGCATATATGACAAGGTTATTGGATAGTAGCTCGTCACAGGCTTACGTAATACGGTATATAATTGGGAGTTCAGTTTCAGGTTTATAGTGGTGTAACTCTGAAATTAGTGATCATATGATTGAGTTGTTCGGTACAGAATGATGATCATATGGAATCACGAGAGCCCGATTATATATGTCCAATCAGTCCCTCTACTAGCTCCACATAATTCCTTAACATTTGGCAAATTGATTTGTGTATACTGTTGGCTAGTTTATTATGCATGGATGGTGATGACACAGGATTAGGATGGTAGACAAGATTCTCTCCGGTTGGATTCAGATTTTGTTTTGGATAATAGAGTACACAATTATTCGAACTCCAAATAAATTTGCCATGATTTTATTTGAGATTGGATTGAAGTTGTAGAAAATTATCCATGAGAACAAGAATTTGAAGCATAACCGTTTTATGGAATTTAAAATTTGAATTTTGAAATTTGAAATTTGAATTTTGAATTTGAAATTTGAATTTGAATTTTGAATTTGAAATTTGAATTTGAAATTTAAATTTGAAATTTGAAATTTGAAATTTGAAATTTGAATTTGAATTTTGAATTTGAAATTTGAAATTCAAAGTTTGAATCACAGTCCAAGTAGGATTCGAATTTGTTGTGAAAAATCCACAAGGTTTGAAATTCGAATTTGAGTTGGATTTGGAGAGGATAATCTTATTAGAATCCTACTTGAATTTTGAATCCAAATCCCAATAAAAGTGGACGAAATTTTTTAGGATAATCCTCAAGGAAATTTCGGATTTTTGTGGATAAGATTCAAGGGAAAATTCAAGTTTCAATCCTAGTTGAATTTGGATTCTCTCCTTCCCTGAAAAGTGGCCGAAAATTTGGAGGATCTTTCCTAGGAAAATTAGGTTATTTTGGATAAAGTTGAGATAAGATTCAAGCTTGAAAATTCTAGTGGAATTTTTGATTCTCCCTTATCCATAATGGACGAAATCTTTAGGAGATATTCTCCTTGTAATTTTCAGATTTTTTGGGTTTAAAAAGGGAGATAAAATTCTAGTTAAAATCTTGTTTAGATTTGGATTGGATTTATCCTAAGAAAACCGAATTTTTTGTTGAGATTCTCCCTTGGAAAAGTTCGGATTTTTTGGTTATGGATAAGGGAAAATATCTTTTCCTAATCCAATTAAAATTCAGAGAATCACCTCATGCAGGTCTATAAATAGAGGTCCTGCCATTCCAGTTCTCTCAGACCACAAACTCTCAGGTGAGCAGGCTTATTGTTGCACAGCTCATCGTGACAATAAAGTTCTTTAGAGATCTGGGTGGTCGGAAGAAGACTAGCAGTGCTAGCATACCGATCGAGGTTCAGAGTGCCCACACACTCAGCCATTCGGGAATTGGAGAAGAGTAGAGAAGGCTAGTTGGTTGAAGCCTCCGGTCATTCTCCTCCTACAAGATTGACGTCCTTGAGGTATGAGTTTTAATTGTTGTTGGTTTATTGTATATGGTATCATGAGATATTTAACGATCTAAAATTTTTATTGTTCCGCTGCGCCACTCTGATATGTTTTTACCGATTTATTTTCCTACAGTCTTATCCTGTCTGTTAGTAAGGGTGAATATCGGGTAAGTTGGGTGTGTTTTTGTGATTTTTCAACTCATTAAATTTTCATTGGATGGGTTGAAAATATTTTTTTATCTATCTGATCAATCTAATGTAAAAAATCAACTCACCAAATCAAAATCAGGTTGGGTTGGGTTGGGTTGGGTCGACAGGTTATGTATTTTATTAAAAAATAATAATAAATGATATTAAAAATTTAATAAGAAATGAAATTTAAAAGGGAAAATATGAATTAAACTCATAAAATTTTTTAAATAAATTATATTATAGACTTTGTATAAAATTTTTTTAATATAATCTTATTAATAGTTGAATATAAAATAAATATAAGTTATAAAAATCACCAAAAAAATATAAGAATACTACAGTAATTAATATTATTTTTCATAAAATTATCAAAAATTACATCCATATTGAATATTAAATAATGTATTTTATATATTTAAATAATTTAAACAATAATTAAAGGTGAATATTATTTAACACAAAAAAATTATAGATAAATATTAAATGTATTAGATAGATTTTTAAAATTTTTTAAATATACCCAAATAAAAATTAAATAAATTAAAAAAAAATTATCTATCTAATTAATTAAATATAATAAATTTACCTATCCAATTAAAATTAAATTGAATAAATTGAATACATTTATTAAGTGGGAGGGTTATTTTGTTCACACCGAATAATAACCTCTACCGGATCTACGATGAGGACACCCCTACAATAAAATTCCCCAAAAAGTGTGAAACTGAGATATCCATTAATATATTCGTTTGCCTTTCAAGTGGAAATAATCAATGGCATCTTCCACGACCTTTCCTTTGTGGAAAAGCAATCCCCCCTGGCCTACTTGTCATCGGAGCAGAATAAACTTAAAAAAATCCAAAAAACAAATGCTTTGTCCGATAGAGACTTGACTTTTAAAAAACAAAATTTATAAAAAAATATTAAATCTTCCAAATTTTAGTATTTAAATATCAGAAAAATTTCATTATTAAAAAATTAAAAAAGGATATTTTTAGAAAATAAGAGAATATTTGATAAACGTATTATATTTTGTTTATATTTGAATAAAATTTATTTTTTAAATATTGTATTTGTTTGAAAAGTATTTGTTTTGTATTTGAATGAAACGTGTGTATGGATAAAAAATGTTTTAGAATTAAAAAGTTGATGTGATTGGTAAAAGTAGAGATAAATAGTAGAATTAAACAGTTGATGTGATTGTTTTAAAAATATTTTAAATAGTAATTATTTTCGTAATACTGTTATAAAATTTATATTTAATGTAAAATTATATTATATTTGAATAAAATTAAAATTGAATACTTTCTCTAAATGTCTCTTAAAATTTTTTTATCCATCAATAAATAATTTTCTGTTTTTAAACAAAAATTTAAATAATTTTTTATGTCCTATAAATAAACGCCTCGTTGAAACAAAAATAAAAAAGAAAAAGAAGGTTAAAAAAGAAATAAAAAAGATGTTGCGAAATTTCAAACACGTCACATCGAGATTCTCGAAGAAATCATTTCAAAAAAAAAAAAGATATTCATAGAAATTAGGATATGTGAGACGTGTCACGCTCCACTTCAATAATAGAGTTATCACCGTCCCATGCCACGCGCGCGCGACGAGCACTCTTTCTTCCAAAAACGAAGAAAAAAATAATATTTTATGTATTTTCTGTTATAAATATGTAGTGCGCTGTGAGAGAGAATCTGCAATTTCCTCATTCAGATCAGAGAAATCAAAAAAAAAAAAAAAAAAAGAAAGAGCGAGAGAAAGAAAACCCTACCGCCGTTGGATAGTGTTTCTCTTCCTTTATTTTTTTCCTCTTTTTCTCGGGAAGTTTCGGAGCTTGACCTGTGTTTCTTCTATTCTCTTTCCCTCTCTAAATCAGGTAATTTCGTCTTGTGCTCGCCGTTTCGTTTGAAATACTTGAAATACTGGTGTTTTACGTGTTTGTTTCGGGGAATTTCCTGCAACTTACAGGAATTTCCAACCTTTTCGTTTAGTTTTTGTGATTTCTTCGTTTGAATTTGTGGATCTGAATCGATTTCATCTCGATCGGTTTCTGTGGATCTAAATATATATATATATTGTGCGAACGTTTTAATTGAAAATTTCAGTAGATCCTTGTCCTATGTTCTACTTTCTATACTATATGTAGTGATGTATAATTGTTTTGAACTTAATTTGTGGCCCAGCTACTTCTGATTTTCCCCTTTTTTTTTTTGGTAAATTGTTTCTGATTTTGTTTTTCTTTTTCTAATTGGATCATGTTCGTAAAATCATGCAAATTTTGTGGGTATTTTTTTTTTGGAATATATTTGTGGATTTTGTTTAGTTGTACAGCGACTTATGTGTGTTTGCGCTTTGTTAATTCTGGATCTTGTTTCAGAATGAATTAACTGCTTTTGTTCTTTCGTTTTTGTCGTTGATCGGTGTAATTACTTTACGGTTTACTGTATATTTGGTCTCCGATTCTATAGCGTCGGTTCATTTATTCTGATTTATTAGCAGTCTCCTTATTTGTTGACTTTCCTGGCTAGAAAATAGGTGAATTTCACAAGTTTTTTATGGTTGGTAGTATTTATTTGGGAAAGGACGACAACTTATCTGTGCTAGTATAGTGCAGGTTTTGAAAGCAGCATCTTAACGTGCTCAAGGACTTGCTAATATATATTTAGTGTTCATATATACAAAGAGTGAAGGGTTTTTCTTTGGAGCCATGCCGGTATCAGGAAATGAAGAGGTGTTGCTTTTGTTTCTCAAGTGACTGCTTAAATTAGACAACTGTTATAGCATTCCTTTTTTTCTTTTTTTTTTCAAAACAAAATATTGATTAATTAATCTTTTATTGGCAGACGGGGGTCAAACCCATTATTCGGCAATTTAGTGACTATCCTGCAGGTATTCCTATTAAGAAAAGGAGGTTTCCGTTAATCAGGCCTCCATCACCTCCAGCTGAAGAACCATCTCCAGTAGAAAGTAATTCATTACAGAAGGACCAATCTAGCCCGTCTCAGGGGTCAACTCTTTCATATTCTAGTGCGGGGACAAGTTCATCCAGTTTATCTGATGCCATTAAGAATCCTGAATTGGAAGAAAGAAGAGAGAGCTCATGTGTTGCAAACGATGTGGTTAGAGGGAATAACCATGTTGCTAAAGTTAAAACGGAGGAACCTAGCCTCACAGTTCACCCGGGCTCTTTGGAAGATGTGAACAGTGGCAAAGAGAAACTTGTTATGGCTAAAATTCCTGAGAATCAGACAATTACGGGGAAAAGTGAGTTGAATTTAGTACCTACTGAATCTCTTGGACTTTTAGGGATGAACATGCATGTTAAGAAAATTGCTCAAGTGAAGATTGAAGCGGAAGTGTCCTCTTCACAAAAGAACACCAAATCATTGTTAAGTCTAAAAGAGCCTTTTGTTCCAGATCTGACAAGCCAAAACAGGAGTGACCAGAATCTGGAGACCTCAGAACCTATTTCACTGCAGTTGTCCTTGAGTAAAGATAGCAGCAGCAGCCGGTGCAAAAGTGATTCTGTTCATAAACTAAATGTTGAGAATTCTCACATTCATGCAAATCGGGCAAACTGGGATCTAAATACACCTATGGATGCATGGGAGGGTAACAGCGATGTAACTGTTGGTCAAACATCTGTTGACGGGATGGACGCAGCTGGTCAAACGAAAGATATAAAGCCATCTATTGGAGTTGCTGTCACTATGGAAAAGGGCACCAATATAGAGAGAGAGAATCTAACCAATGTCTCCATGTTGTCAAGACTGTCCAGCAACCAATTCAAATCTGATGATTCTCTTCATTTACGACTTAGTCCTTGTCTTCGCCAGAGTGATAAGGAACCTTCCACTTCAACCCATAAGTTAGATTCAGCCAAGCTTATTCCTATTACTAGCTTACCTAGAGTTGTTGTGCCAAGTAGCAGCTTGAATAATGTTAACATCACAGCTGTAAAATCAGAGCCAGTTGAGGAGACTAATAAGTTGGATACAGGAGCAGTTAAATCTGCTAATGCGGCAATATTAGACAGTGCAGCAGTGAAGAGAGAATTTGATCCAAGATCCGTAAAATCTGAACCAGCTTTTGAAGGTAACAAGGAAGCCATTACTTCAAAAGAGGGAACATCAGTGCAGTTAAACGAAAAGACAGAACAAGGTGTGGGTAAACAATCTTCTGCTACAACAATGTCTAAAACTGCTGAGATTGCTTGCCCCACTGGGAAATCTTCTTTTGCAGCGGAGTACAAACTTTCTTCTGCTGCCATTACGCCTAAAGCTGCAGAGACTGCTTGCGCTCTTGGAAATTCTTCTTTTCCAACCGAGTGCAATCATTCTTCTGTTGCATCTACTTGTAAAACTGCAGAGATTGCTTGCCCCGTCATCATGAAATCTTCTTCGTCCACTGAGTTGGCCAGGAATGAGGATCTTTTGAATTCAGGACAGTTTAGTCGTTCAGAGGTACATCAAGAAGCTTGTGAAAGTAGTAGGCGGGTTGCACCAGATATGGGTGCTAAATTAACCAGTGCTGGTAGTGAAGCGGACGTGGGAAGAGCTGAAAACATTAATATCAATAATGCAGCGGTATGTAAATCAAAACCTATGAATGATATGCCTCCTAATCCTCGTGGAAATGGTGAGGGTGCTGCAAGTGATGAGGAAAAGGTTAATATTTCAGGCGATATAGAAGTCTCTTATGGTTCTGACTATGAGTCAGATGTTAATCAAGCTATTGATATGTCGATTGATATGGAAATAGATAGTGAAGATGATTATGAAGATGGTGAAGTCAGAGAAAAACTTGAACGCAATGCCGCCAAGGAACCTGCCTGTGAGAAAGCACAATTGGAACATACCAATGACAATGGCGTTAGGAACGGCGAGATGCTTACTGTTGAACCAATCAATAAAGCTGACCCTAATTCTTCCCATGTTGAGGTAAAAGCTGCTTTAACTGAAACTGCTGAAACAAATAAGGAGGCTGGTGAAGAAGCTATTGATGCAGTACATAGTGATAAGTATGAGAATGGATGTGATAAAACTGAGAATTTGCAAGGATCATCGACTGTTGAAAATCAACTTGGAGGAGCTCCCCTGAATGAGATGAACGAGGCTATGCTTAGAAGACCTCTTGATCAATTAGGAAAGAGAGTTGCACTGGAGTGCCAAGAGACTGATTCTGTACAAGCCGCTAAGGGAGATGAAACTTTACATACCATAGCACAGGGGACTACTATGAGTATGTATAAAGATGACCTGATTCCGAATAATGCTGCCATGCTGGCCAAATTTGTAAATGGCGATGATGTAGCAAAGGATATAGATAATGGAAGTCAGCGAAGCCGGATCATAAGTTTACCTCGGTCTTCTGGTTCTTCTTCCCCTGGCAGGACAAGAACACTTTCTGGCAGCGACAGGCAGTGGTCTAGAGTGGGAAGAGAGAGACTATCTTATGTGGGACTAGGAGGAGAAAAAATTTATTCACGAGGGAGGTGAATATTTGCTTATTCTTATTATTGCTCAATACTACTTCTCTTTGCCTGGTTTTTTTTTTCGTTCACACTCCTGTTTTCTGATTTCTCTGTACTGAATCTTTTTTTTTCCAGAGAGGAGTTTTATTTTGATGGTGCCCAAAGATTTTCTAGGGAGAGGCACTATGATCAGACAGCTAGAAATTCTAGAATGAATTTTCAGCGTGGCAGAGGTAGGATTACTAGTCGACCAGACACCTTACGTGGTGGTCGAGAATCTGATCGTGAATTTGCTTCAGAGTTTTATAACAGTCCAACAGAGTTTCGTGTTCCTAGACATAAATTTGCTTCTTCTGTTTCTGATGCTGACTTTGAATATAACACTTACAATGTTTCCCAAGATCTTGCATTTGTTGGTTCTGGTCGAGGAGGAGGGAGGAAGCCCTTAAATGATGGAGGACCTTTTGTTCGCCGAATTCCCTCAAGGAGGCGGTCTCCTGGTGCAGCCCGTGGTAGCCATGTGGTTCGGAGAATTTCAAGAAATATTAGCCCAACTAGATGCATTGGGGAAGATGGTCCTGAGTTTGTCAGGCTAAGGCGCAATGAGAAGTTTGTGAGGGGTTTTCCTGATGATAATATGGATTCCATGTTCGCACGTCCCCATCCTCCATATGAAGGAGTAGATGGCCATTTTGCTCAGGGAAACAGGAATTTTCCTTCTGTCCAGAGAAGAGTCATGCAACGAATTCGTTCAAAATCTCCCCTAGGTTCCAGAGCTCGTTCGCCTGGGTCATGGTCTTCCCCTAGGAGAAGATCCCCAGAAGGGTTTGCTGGACATCCAGATTTGACTCATCAAAGATCTCCACAGTTTTACAGATTGGATAGGATGAGATCCCCTGATCGTCGTTTCCCTGGCGAGGTGATCAGGAGGCCAGATATTAGAGAGATGGATTCTGGAAGAGACCATGGGCACCCCCCAGGGTCTGTTATGCCTAATAGGAGCCCTTCTGATCGAATTGTACTCAGGGACCGGAGATTTGGTGGGTTAGATCCTCAAGAAAGGCTAGAAGGTGATAATTTCTTTGGGGGTCCTATGCATCCTGGTCGTTTACATGAACTTGGTGGTGATGTAAATGGCGATGAAAGAAGGTTTGGTGAGAGGCGTGGACCTGTCCGTCCATATAGGAATAATTTTAATGGTGCCGAAGGTGAGAATTCTCATCTTAATCCTGAGGAAGGTTCTAGGCCTTTGAGGTTCTGTCCAGATGATAATGCAGAGTTCCAAGAAAGGGATTTCCACAGAAGGATTAAGAATCGGCCTGGGAATGCACCCAGAAGAGTAAGAAATATTGAGGAACAGGAAGCAAATTACAGGCATGGTGGCCAGGTGTGGCAAAATAATAATGATTTTGATGATATCACACGAGTTAAAAGGAAAAGATTCTGATTTTATTTTAACCGTGAACCTGAGG
The DNA here is from genome assembly GCA_035233585.1 of Antiaris toxicaria. Lineage (NCBI taxonomy): Eukaryota > Viridiplantae > Streptophyta > Magnoliopsida > Rosales > Moraceae > Antiaris > Antiaris toxicaria. The sequence continues at coordinate 12,828,822 of CP141162.1, read as the reverse complement.
ACCCCTTGTACATATGATAGGGGACTAGCGTACTTAATTAGTTAACTAAATCTGATTTGGTACACTTGCTCAAAGCACAAAGCGTATGGCTGTTTGGTTGAAGTACAAATTGCTGCTGAAATCAGATGCCACCTTGGGGTTTGTGTTGCATGGAGTCTCTAGAATTTATGCTTGATCTGCAGTCTTTGATTGATCTGCTGTGTAAATAGTCTGGTCTTGCATTTTGTTTGTTGAATGTCAATGAAGCTCGACCGACCAGTTCCATTCTCACTAATCTCAGTATTGCATGTACACAATTCATTTAGCGAGTTTTGTACCATCACGGGTATGGTTGTTTAGCTGTACATTACTCGTGGAGTTAGTCATGTAGATTTTTCGGTGGAGATTCTACTCTGAGTTTCTCAAATAATGTTCCGCTGTTGGATTTCTGCTTGGTGGACAAAATTGCAGGTATATGGCAAGGAACTGTAAGCAATGAACAAATGTTTAAGCCTTCAAAGAATCAGTTGTAACGTTCATAATTTCCTGTTACTCCCCAATTTCGTTATCGAATGTTATCAAAGATGAGAAGCTAGTCGATATATCTGGGGTTTCGGTTTCATGAAGTTCTTTTAACATGCTCTGCTTTAATTTACTTATAAACAGTTTTTCTGCCTTGTAGATACTTTGAGGTGGTGCCTGGTGGACTTGGAGAAAGATTTGAAGTTAATTCCATGTCGTCTTCTGCAGCTATTGTGGCTTGGATTCAATTTTTTGGTGCCTAAATCTGGATGCCTTTATCTTTATAGTGGTTTAACAGTTACTGTTTAATATTTGCTGACAAACCGTTATGGAGTCTAAAGTGAAGATCCTGCTTTGAAGATTAATTCTGGGATATAAAGACAATTTTCGAACTGAACGGTCTGTGCTCTTCCCGGAGCTGTTCTGCACATTGAACTTTGAAGTGACATCTTATGCAGAATGTTGAAAATTCGGCTGCAGTTTTATTTCACTAGTAAGCAAAAGGAAGCTGAATGGTTATACTATCCTTTGTTGCTTTAGTCTCAGCTTCCCTGGCTGATGCTGCATGAGATCAGTTTTATCATAAAAAGTGGCTGTGATCGCTTTAAACACTGCCGGTTGTATCGGTTATTCCATTGCATGCTCTGATTTGAAATTAACCGTGCTCAATTGGGAGAGACTTTTTTTTTTCCCCCCTCATATGTGTCAGATGGTTCGATTTCTTTTCCTTTTAACTTGGATCCGTATCACTAAAGCCTTAAAGTTTTGGGTACGATTCGTATAAATAATTGTGATAAAATGACCTCCGAGGATGTTTGACTGCGTGGTGTTTGTGATACTAGCTTGGCAAATATTCCTTTGTGGATCAGCAACTGGTTAGAAGGCGGAATCTGTTCCCCTTCATCATATTCTATCATCTTTCTTCTGAGTAGCGTGGTTGGCTTGTTGATTTGACAACATTAATACTTAAACAGAACATAAAAACAGTAACAATCAGGACTATGGTACTATAATTCTGAGGAATCAAAGCTCGGAAATGTTAAAAATCAGTTAATTGCTAAATTGAATGTGCTGCAGGAAACAGGACTCTTGACTCGGAATATTTTTATTTTTGTTTTTATTTTTTCGTGTTTACTAGGTTGAAGTATGTTCTTCTTGTGGTCAGGTGATATTCATGACTAGTTAAGATGGGAAATTTGATATCACAGAATGTCGGGCTCACATTTACGGGCATAAGTTGCTAGTCATGGAACCTTTGCTAAACGTTTTAGCGATTAGAATACGACACTAGGGTAGTTGAATCTTTTGAGCTCACAAAGCCTTGACTCAGGCAAAGTTTTGCACCTCTTTTTTTGGCCGATGAACCATAGAGAGGATGGATAAATGGTATATCCAGATATTCTCGGAGTTGGGGTGCAGCTCTACGCCGGGCATTTTGGTGTGATGGCATGTTATCCTACCAATCCTCGGTGGTCAAAGTTTTGGAAGTCAATGAAGTTGAATGTGACCATGGATTTTTCTTACTTTAAACAGCACGCACGCTAGGTGCCGTCCAAACTTTGTGTCCGTCTAATATGTATTTTTCTTTCGATTATTTTTATAAAGATATGCTAAATTTCTGGTTGGTTGAGAGAGAGAAAATTCAACTTGACTATTAATTTCGTGCAAAAGACGGAGGAAAAAATGGGAAAAGGAAATAGCGTAGCTACCGGGAATATTTCTTGAGATCGGATGGTCTTCTTCAGCCAAAAAAAAAAAAAAAGAAAGGCAGGGCCTTGTCATTGTGGACCATTGCTGAGATTTGATAGGCGAGATATAATTTGGCGAGTTCTGTGGCTTATACGAAACTGGAAAATTCGCCTGATTGGGGAAATTTATTGGGGTCCTTGGACCGTATCGTGGGGGCCAACCTGTATGATTGACCTAGTTTTTGCCAGACCTCTCTCTCTCTCTCTCTCTCTCTCTCTCCCTCCCTCCAAGTACAACTTTGTGGTCTGAATGCAATATGGTGGCATGTGCGTCGTATTCTTTGACAGTGGAAATGAGAGAGATTTGCCAGGGGAAAAAAAAAAAAAAAAGAACAATATTTTTGTCCAATCAGTAGGTAACGTTGCTTTGGATGTTAAGTGAACGTTTGGTAAAGTATTATATTTTGATTGTATTTAAATAAAATTTATTTTTTGAATGTTATATTTGATTAAAAAGTATTTGTTTTGTATTTGAATGAAATGTGTGTTTGGATAAAAAGTATTTTAAAGTTGAAAAGTTGATGTGATTAATAAAAATAGAGATAAATAGTAGAGTTGAAAAGTTGATGTGATTGATAAAAATAGAGATAAATAGTAGAGTTGAAAAGTTGATATGATTGTTTTAAAAATATTTTGAATAGTAATTGTTTTTGCATTATTGTTGTAAAATTTGTGTTTGGTGTAAAATTATATTGCATTTGAGTAAAATTAAAATGTAATTTGGTTATCAAACGCCCTCTAAATTAATTTTCAATGATACGATCTCTGACTAAAAACAGTTTTGTATATCGTGTTCTAAATGTTTAACATCCATGTCCAAAAATCAAATCATTAAAAAATTAAGGATCTGTTTAAATAAGTGGTTTTTTTTTTTTGAAAAATGAAAAATTTTTAGATATAAAAAATAAAAAGTTGTTTGGAATTTTTTTTAAAAGTAAAATATTATTTGAGTGAGTAAAAACGTTTTTTTATCTAGAAAGCATTCTTTATTCCCTAAATATAAAATTTATACTCAATTTACACTGTCATAAAAACCCATATAAAAATCAAAGATCAAAATTTACATTATAAATGTGAAATTTACACTCCATTTATATTGCATTTACACTAAGTGTGCATTTGATTCGCCAATCTAGTTTAATTTAGTTTAAAAGTTAAGTTTGATCGAATATTTTATTCCAATTTAGTTTAACTTGACTTGTATTAGAGATTGCAAAAGTAGAGATAATTTGAATTAGAAGTTGTGTTGAAATGATGAAAGTAAAGATAAAAAATAATAAAAGTAGGCTATATTAAGTTAAACTAAACTAGAATCAATTTGAACAACTTAGCTAAACTTATAAATTAGATTAAACTAGATCAATGAATTAAATGAACCTTCAATTTACATTGTAAAAAAATCTTTACAAAAACTAGAAACCAAAATTTACAATGTACATGCAAAATTTATACTCAATTTACATTGTGACAAAATTAAAGTTTATGAAATTGCAAAAAAAATACCAAAATATACCACAATTAATCCCTGATCTAACTAAATAGTAACTGTAACCGAAACCATAACCCCAATCCTCCCCTCCAACAACTTAGACCACCATTGATGCAAGCTCTAGTAGCTAACGACAAAAGCAACAAGAAGCTGTGATCGGATCTTCTCATTGTCATAATGGTAAGGTAGTGATGGAAGGTGTAATGATCGATAGAGATAGAGCAACAGCTAGATTGCGATTGAGATGAAGAGATTGTAGCGATTCTGGTGGTGGATCTGAGCATAAAAATAAAGAGTTCTTTGATAGTGGAAATCAAGCAGGGAAGAGAGAGATCAAGATGGAGAGTCGTCATTCCACCAAAGAAATCGCTGTTACAAGGAAACTAGGGAAATCATGATTCGTGAGATGCGATCTCGTGATCGAATCCAGGGAAATCATTGAGATGAAGAGAGATGAAGGATGGAGAAAGGAGAAGAGAGAAAGGAGGAAAGAGAGGGGAAGAGAGATAAAGAGATTATATGAACTATAAAGGACATTTTTGATATTTTGTTATGGTGTAAATGTAAATTTACCAATAATATACTATTTACTATCTATCATAAATTATTATCCTATTTAATTTTATTCAACTTTTAATTTGACCGATTTTCCTTATTCTTCCCAAACTTTGGTGTGTTTTGTTTTGTTCTTTTGGCTGCTGCCTTTGGGACCTGTTGTTGGCTTTAGTTTCTTTGTTCACCTTTTCTCCCGGAAGATTGGAAAAAAAAACAAAAAAGGATAATATTTGAGACACTACTTTGAGTTACATTTCTCGTTTTCTACGTATAAGCCCATTGGGACTTGTGTCAGTTTGGACCTTTTTTTTTTCTTTTTTCTTTTTTTCTTATATAAAGTTGTAATTTGGTTCTATTTTTTTTTTTGGCTAAATACTCCCTGAATTGTACTTTTTAACGAGATGTAAAATAATCATTTTGACTAACAAAAGGTTAAAATTTTGTTAATACAAATCCTGTGAATGGCGCATGCTAGTTGAACCGTGTACTTTTTTTTTTTTTTTTTCTGAATTACATTTTTAAAGAAGTTAGGGAGGCAAGAAAATGTTGATGATCAAATCATAATTTTTATTTTAAACAAATTAGAGACTAAACAGTTAATTTATATTAAAAAAAAAAGTTGAACAACAAAAAAAATGGTGAATGAAACTTATTATCAAAATACTTCTTTCCTCAAGTGGTCTTGGTTTGGAGAAGGAGTGCTTGTTTCTAAACAAGTAATACAAAATTTTTAATGTCCTAATTAAAATTTGCATTTTTAAAGAAAAATTTCAGTAATTAGAGGTGATGGCTTTGAACTCGGCTATCTATTTAATTTAAACCTTTTATTTCCTTGTAAGGACGTCCTATGACACGGTAAATGAGATGATTTTGCAGATTTGTATGTTTTTTTGGATTGTATCTACCATTTAGTAGTACTCGATTGGGAATAACTTGCATTTATTAGTAAGACTTTAGAAAAGATGTAAAAAAAAAAAAGACATAAATATAATGTTATTCCATTAAAAAAATTATTGTTAGAGCATAACTTCGTCCAATATCAAATGAAAATTTTTGAACAAGAAAATGGGATTAAACGAAAAAAATAATTATGAACATTAAGCAAGAGCACAAGTAAACACAAAAAAAAAACTTAAGAACAATATAGAAAAATTAAAGTTTGGTATGATTATCTTAAAACTTTGTATTGAAAATTGTGTCTTATTTTTTTTCTTAATTCGAGAGAATTAATAGTATATTAGGAATTAATGAGTTTAATTCTCCTATTAATTTAAGAGTTTATTATCTCTTTAATTAAAATGAAATCATTCACCTTTCGGTGATTTAATATACAATATCAAATATCTTTAATTATTGACTATTACTCTCTTATAGACGCTTGAGATTCTTCTTTTACCTTTAGTATGGTATCAGGTAAGCTTCTTCTTAGGTAGACTTTGACGTAATAAGTAGACTTCTATCTCATTGCTAGGTAAGCTTTGTCCTAGGTATATTTTTACATTATAGTAGGTAGATTTTTACCTCATTTGTTAGGTAGGCTTTTACTTAGGAAGATTTTTACCTTATAATTAGGTAGACTTTTACTTAAGCATGGGCTTGGGAAGCCTTCTATTTATGTAAGAGCTTAAATAGACTTCTAACTAGGTTTGGACTTAGGGCTCGTTTGTTTCCAGTTTTGGAGACATTCAAAACCAATTTTTTTTCCAAAACTTCACCACTTTTCACTATTTATATTTTCAAAACGCTACAGTAAACTCCAAACTTTAAAAGTTCATAACTTTGTGTATACAAGTCCAAATGAGATAATTTTTTTTAAATTACAAAGAATTTCGAGAGAAACGAAACAATATTCATATTGATATTTTTTTTCTAAAATTTTTTTTATTTTTTCATCCCATACAGTTTTTTCTCCCAAACACATTTTTCAAAATAATTTTTTTCCAACCCAAAAATAATGTTTCCAGCCTCTTCTCTCAAACACCCCCTGAGGTTTAATTCACTATTAATAGCTTTTATGTTGTGACGAAAATATCACCAAACAATTATAATGTTATTTATCGCCGTCATGATAAATAATCATACTCTTAATTTATCATTGAATTTGCTAATATACATACATACATACATGTATAAACGCAAAGTCTCAAATCCGATATTGGATTTTAAATAACAGTGTAAGTTGTGTTAATGGGTATAGGCAAGAGTTGTGTCGAAGGGGGAATAAGCAACACTGGGTATTGTAGACTGTCAAGCCGATACAAATTAGATTATGTCAATAGTTAAATTTATATTATATTTAATAAGAGGATCTTAAGATAAATTCAATTGTATTAAGAAAAGAATATAGCCAATATAAAAATGTTTCAATTGGCACCGTGAAAATGTAATGTTAGAATGAGAACATTACTATAATTATCAGACTTATAACAAAGATAAATTTAAGCTGAGATTTGTAACAGAGCAATTTTCTTGAGAGAGAGGAGATATGAGAGAAGTGACTTAGCGTATTTCTGGTGTGGTGTTTGTTTTTGTGGAAAGTGGCAAAATTACCCCTCCTCAATGTAGCATAGCTTAAATTTAGGAAAGTTAAATTTGTGCAGGAAAAATATAGAACTGGCAGATATAAGGCTTTAGCTTCTGAATGCTGATTGGTCGTCAGCTCTTATGTGAAAGTTTCAGTTTCCAACTCCACTAATTGAGGAGCATGACTGATCAGCTTCCTAGTGTGGTGTTTGGTTTCCATAGAAAGTAAGAGACAAGGGAAGAAAAAACACTATATTAAAAAAAAGAGAAGAATAAGTTGTTGGGATTTTATTAGTTTCTGATTGTAGACTTACGTATCAAATGATAATTATATTATGGATTATTTAACTTAATAACGTCAAATAAGGGATGTTCTACAGATATTTATTGAATATTAGCTTTTAATTTAAGTTAGTGTAGAAACCCAATACTAATTAAATTAGAGTTGATGTGAATAAAAGTGCGCTTGGATGCGCAATGTAGTTTAATGTAGCTAAAAAATTAAATTAGATTGGACGTTTTGTGATTTAATTTAATTTAACTTAGAAGTTAAGTTAGATTGGACGTTTTATAATTTAATTTAAAAGTTAAATTGGATGTTTTGTGATTTAACTTAACTTAAAAATTAAGTTAGATTGTCTATTTTGTATATAGTTTAACTCAAAACTAAAAAAAAAAATCTCATCTCTACTTGTCTTATCCTATTCCCTGAGGGGGTGTTTGGGGGAGGAGGCTGGAGACATTATTTTTGGGTTGGATAAAAATTGTTTGGAAAATGTGTTTGAGAGAAAAAACTGTCTGGGGTGAAAAAATAAAAAATTTTAAATATTTTTTAGAAAAAAAATATCAATATAGATTGTGTTTCGTTCTTCTCAAAATTCCATGCAATTTAAAAATTTTTTTATCTCATTTGAACTTGTATACACAAAATTACGAACTTTTAAAGTTTAGAGTTTATTATAGCGTTTTGGAGATATAAATAGTGAAAAGTGATGAAATTTTGGAAAAAAATTGGTTTTGGATGTCTTCAAAACTGAAAACAAACGAGCCCTGAATTTGAATATGTATTGGTAAAAATAAAAAAGGTAAAAAAAAAAGTTTGTTTCAAGTTATGAGATAATAGCTAGCTTTAAAAAAATGATTATTTTAAATTAGATTGGTACCGTTTAAGTAAAGAAAATTGTTTTAAACTAGACCAAGTTAAATTAAATAGGTCTAAACTGAATAATTTAATATAGCTTAAAAGCTAAATTAAGCTAAACTAGCCTACCAAATGAGCCCTAAGTTAGGTCCCTATGTTAAATCATAATACATAATATTTGTTATCATCTTCCTTTCTCATTCAAGTAAGAGAATCTATAAAATATCTGTAAAACTTATGGAGATTTGAATGTGAAAGACTATTTTTTTTTCTAATTTATCAAAATAAATTCAAATATATTTTTTTAATAATTATTCTCGATAATTTGATATAAAGATTTAGAGGTTCAAAATTTAGGATTTATAATTAAGAATCTATGATATTTATAATTAAGGCCAACATCAGTTTTGTTTAATTGTTATCTCATCATCCTTTCCAACTTCATTTGAAGCAAGAAAAGAAGGCTATTGGTGAGGCTGACGAAAGAGAGTGAGCACACCCTCCACTTCACAGGTGTGTTTCCCTTTTCATTTTGCCTCTCTCTCTCTCTCTCTCTCTCTCTTTTTCTCTCTTTTCGTCCCATTTTCTTTGATTAGAATTTCCAAACCACAAAAACATGCTCCATTAATGGTCGCCTTACGGAGCTTCCTTAGAAGAAGAAAAGCCACAACTATGACGAGCACCTCTCTCTCTCTCTCTCTCTTTGTCAGTCTTCCTCTTTCAATTTTGTTTCTACTTTATTGTATTTGATGACATATATATATTATTTAAATTTTGTTGGATTGTTATTTATTGAGGTATTGACATTTAACTTAATACTACAGTAATGGTATTTTCAAGTTAAATTATACTTTCACAAGTTTTAAACTTTAAATTTTTAGAAAATAGTAAATAAAATCTAAAATATCATGATGTACCGGTGAACAAAATAGGTATACATTGTATTTACCAAAAACATAAAAAAAAAAAAAGAAATAGTTGCTACCAAAAAAAAAAAAAAAGAAATCCATTGATGCTATGTTTGGAAAACGTATTTTGATACTACGAATGTCAATTTTACATTAAATATAAAGTTTTACATTCAAATACAATCATTTTCAACAGTGTTATGAAAACAATTACTATTCAAAAGTTTTTTAAAATAATTACATCAACTTTTCAATCCTAACTATTTATCTCTACTTTTACCAATCACATCAACTTTTCAACTCTAAGGTGTCGTTTGACACAAAAATTACATTTTAATTTTACTCAAATGCAATACAATTTTACACCAAACACAAATTTTACAACAGTGCTACGAAAATAATTACTATTTAAAATATTTTTAAAACAATCACATCAACTTTTCAACTCTACTATTTATCTTTATTTTTATCAATTACATCAACTTTTCAACTCTAAAATACTTTTCATCCAAATACACATTTCATTCAAATACAAAATAAACACTTTTCAATCAAATACAACATTAAAAAAACAAATTTCATTCAAATACAATCAAAATACAATGCGTTTACCGAACGTCCCATAAAATACTTTTCATTCAAACGCACATTTTATTCAAATATAAAACAAATACGTTTCAACCAAATACAACACTCAAAAAAGAATTCTATTCAAACATAATTAAAACGCAATGCGTTCGAAAAACGCCCCTGAACATTCCATTTTTGTACTTTCTGTGTCAAATATAATCATGACACTGGAGATGTTGTAATTTATCTTCTAGTTTAATGTCAAATTTTGATATTTGACTAACAAATCATCCTTCAAGGCAACGCTCTTTTTAAAGTCAGATTTAAAGGATGTTCGGTGTAATTATTCTAACTTGAAAAAAACTCATAGGACGTTTGGTAAACGTATTGTATTCGTATTGTATTTGAACACAATATATTGAATATATCTTGTATTTGGATGAAAAGTATTTACTTTATATTTGAATGTAATGTGTACTTGGATGAAAAGTATTTGAATTGTATTTTAGAGTTGAAAAGTTAATGTAATTAGTAAAAGTAGATAGAAAAAGTGAGATATAGAGAAAATATGATGTTAATAGATTTTAAAAAATTTATTTTAAAAATATTTTAGAATAGTAAATATATTTAAGACATTGTAGAAAAACATTATATTTGAACGCAAAACTTTTACGTTTGAATGAAACGCAATACGAATGCAATATGAGAAACAAGCCTCTCGTTAGTTTATTTTTTTGTCTTTTTAATTTAATAATAATTTTAATTAATTTTTAAAAAATCAAATAACTTAAACTCAAAATTTTGAACCCTAATTTATGTACCACAAGCATGCTAACATGAAGAAAAGCATATATCAAATTTTATAAATGCATTAACTTTTTCACTTATCGTTTATAATACTATTTCTTTTTAAATAATTCTAAAGTTTTAAATTTTATGGCAAAAAATAGGGTTGGTAATTTGGGTCACGACACGATAACACGACACGAAACTTGCACGAAGTTAGAAGGTTTGAATTTTCTTTAAATTGGTTTGGGTCAAAAAGGGTCGAACCTGTCAAATACGATTAAATAAAAGGTCGAACCCGCTAACTTGTGTTTGACATGAAATAACTCGTTTAATAAATAGATCATATATGGGTTGACATGAACATAATTCATAAATTATCCATTTATAATCTTTAATATATTTATATTGTTATATATATCATAATGTTTTACTATTTTTAATTTTGAGTTTTTAAAATTCAAATATAAAATATATTTTTTACTTTATATATATATTTTAAAATTTTTTAATATAGAAAAGAAAACTAAAATTTTACTTTTTTTTTAGTATTTCATTGCCTTTGCTGCTCTACTCACCTCACCCCATTGCCTTCCATTTTTCTCACTCCATCGACTTTCGTGACAATACGACCAGTGGTCCTTAATCTTATCGTCGTCAATCCCCCCTCCTGTCCTCTCATCCCGTCGCCCTCTCCTCCCCCTCCCCTCCACTCACTTTACCCTATCGCTCTCCCTTCTCTTCACTTCATTGACCTTTGTAACAACACAGCTAGTCACTCCTTATCCCCTCTCACCTTACCCCATCGCCTTCTCTTCCTCTTCATCACAACATTATATATTATTTTTTTACTTTTGTATATGATATAAAACAAGAGTTTTCATAACTAATAAAGTACAAATAATATGAATTTTAAAACTTTATAAGTAAATTTTATTTGTGTTTTATAAAAGAAAAAATATGTTGTCTAATAAACATGTTAAGGTATCGCAATCATATTAAATAAGTTATTATTTTATTTACATTTAATTTAAACAAGTTAATTTGTGTCGATACGATTAACACGATTAATAAATAGGTTGGGTTTGAGTTTGAAATTTTGATATGAATATTAAATGGGTCGAGTTTAGATTTAATATAATGTGTCAATTAAGGAACATAACACGACACGAATACGAGACGATAACACAAATTACCAGTTCTAGCAAAAAGGTTTTTGCATTTATATGTTTAAATTTGTTGAACAATTATAATTTATTCTTTAAACTTTTATTTCCGACAATTTATACTCTAAATTTAAAAATGTACACATACAGAAAAGTTTAAAAATATATATAAGTTTAAAACGGTATTATACATTCAGGAGTACAAACGAAAATCACAAATCAAACATGTTTTCCTGCTTGTCAAAAGAATAAAATGTATTACACGTTTGTATTGATATCAATATCGAAAATAATTTTTAGATCACATCTTTCTTTTTATTTTTATTTTTATTTTTATTTTTATTTTTATGAGAGATATTATGGACATTTATTTCTTTGATTTAAAAGAACATCTTAAAGATTTCGTACAAAAAGAAAGAAAAAAACTCTCAACTTTTATTCTCACTTGTTGGACTAAGCTAATAGGGTAAAAAAATTTTAGATCACAAAAAATAATGCCAAAGAAAAAAAGATTTAAAAAAAAGTTATTTAACAAAAAAGGAACTTTTCCAATTTAAGATTAGAATGTATATTACCATCGATAAAATAATTATTTTGCTTTCATTGGATTCATGAATTTGTAAAGTAAATTTGAACAATAAATTTAGATTTTTATGAAAAAAAATCCATTGCAAAAACTTTTTTAATTAACATCTAAAAAATTTCTCAAAACGGTAATCTAAATACTATTAATCTTATCATAATATATGTATAAGAGTTGTCTTAAGTCCAGTCGATCAATGTAATTTTTTTTATAAAAGATTTATGTAATTATTGTTTGTGTTATGCAACTTTATATATATAACATATTATATTTTAGAATTATTACTATAAATGATACGCAATAATATAAAATATTAATTAATATTACATTATATTAGTCTTGATATTATGTATACTGAACTTTAATGCTTGTCGAACTTAAGACTACAAATTTATATGGAGAGGTTCTAATACGACAACCTTTTTATACGTTGTCACTTATCAGTAGTTTGTGACATGCTACATTCATTAGGTGATTAATATTAATATTTTTTTAATGATATTTGTCTTTTGTATAATTATTTTATTAGTTTCATATGACAATTTTTTATATAAAAAATTAGATATGAATCAGCTAGTTATTATAAGAATCCGTTTAGAGGAGGTTATAAAGATACGTTTTGGAGATTAGAAGAAAGTGAATTTTAGAAAATGTAATTGAAGAAAAAACTGTTTGAAGTGAAAAAATGTAAAATTTTAAAAATTTATTCAAAAAAAAAACAAATATAGATTTGTTTTTTCTTTTTAAAATTCTATATAATTTAAAAATATATATATTTTATTCAATACAATATCAGAGACTTTTAAAATTAAGTTTAATATAAAATTTTAAAGATATAATTAAAAAAAATAATTATAAGATAAAAAAACCAAAAAAACTATTTAAAATGTTCCTCTAAAATATATCTTAAACACTTTTTAAGTTCTTAAATAAAAAATTATAATTAATCAGTAAAAAAATAAATAAAAAAGAGTGTCGGATGATATGTTATACTGTGTTTGAGATAATTATTTATTTATTATATATATATATATATTTACATACATATTATGTCGAAGAAAAGAATTGTAAATAATTATCTTCCCCCTACCGCCAACGTTCACAGGTGCCTACCCTCCCCCAAAAACATTACGACCCGACCTAGACCCCCCGTTGAACCCTCATCTCCCTCTCCCTCTTTCTCTCTCTTCTCTCTCTCTTCTGTATCAGAAATTCTACGCAAATCGCTCCATCTGCTCTCGCCCCAATCACTTAATTCTCCAAATCCATTTTGTTTTCCTTCCAAATTTTCTTGTGCTTTCATTTTTTTGCTTGTGAATTGCTTAACTATTGCTTGTTTCTATTGTATCTTTTTGCTCTGTAATTTCTCTTCTCTATTTTTGCTGGGTTTCGTTTTTTATCTCGATTTCTTTTTCCGGAGTTTCGAAACCCCCGCCGTTGCGATCCCGCGATTCGACGCCGACTCTTAAGGTTGTTGCCTTTCGAGCCATTGTTTTTTTTCTGGTTCTCTTCTCAAGGTGAGAACGGATTTAAATTTTTGAGACCCGATTAGGGTTTTTGATTGCTTATTACTGAAGTTAGGGTTATTTTTTTTTTTTGGTTGATTTATTTAAGTTTTTTTTTTGGGTTATTGAATTTTTGCTCTTATTCGTGCCAGGATCATGCTAATGTGATGATGAATCAAGGAGCTAATACCGAGACCATGTCAGCTGTGGATTCCAGCTCGCTTGAGGTATTTTCCCATTTCTTTTTCTTCTTCCATTTGGATCTACACATACACACACACACACACACACACACACACACAGAGACACGGAGATTGAATTATTATTATTATTATGAAGAAAGAGAATGAATTGGCTTTTGTAGTGTGGTTTGTATATTATACTTTTATTTGTTTGTTCCTTCCTTTGCTAGCACATGAATTTGATTTTTAGGATACGATATATAAAATTTTGGAAGACAGAGAATTTTCGGCCATGAACACAGTAATAATTTATAAAACATGAGCACTATTATGCTTCACCTTTTTTTAAGGTTAAAAAAGCATTTAAATGTGCGTGTTTTTGAAGTTAAGCGTGAAGAACAAGTAATGCGTTTAGTTCCTTTTCATGTAATTTAGGATTCTAGATGTGAGAAGATGCTTGCTGTATTCTTAGACAAGGAAATGGAATGCTTAGTTAAATGGTATACAAGCCCTGCTTCTGGATCGTTCTTACTTGCTAATGTTTTATTAATTTGATAAGTTTTTGAAAATGCCTGCGATGATTGAAATTGTGTGTATCATTGTCTTTTGTAGAATTGGCACGTAGTTAACGCAAGCCATGGACAAACAGCTTCATATCTTCCTTCAACAGTTGGCTCTGAATCATTGTCATGGATGGCTCATAAGGTGGATAATAGATCCACGGAGAATGGAGTTCCTTCTAACTCAACTTACCATTATGACCAGCACGTGCAGCCACCTGTGAGTAGTTCATCAAGTTTGGGAACAGTAAATGCACCACAAGACTATAATGGATATTCATCATACACAAATCCTTCTGATCCGTATGGCTATGGAAGCACAGGATACTCAAGTTACTATAACGGCTACCAGCAGCAATCTAATCCTTCCTACTCGCAACCCTCTGTAGGAGCATATCAAAATACAGGTGCTCCTTATCAGCCTCTTTCCTCATTTCAGAATACTGGGTCTTATGCTGGGTCTGCAAGTTATTCAAGCACTTACTACAATCCTGGTGATTATCAGACAGCTGGAGGTTACCCAAGTAGCAGTTATAATAATCAGACTACCCAGTGGAGTGACACCAATTATGCAAATTATAATAGTACTCAGCAATATGCACATTACAGTTCAGGCACAGCCGCTGGGTACAGTTCTGGTACTGGTACTGCAACTGCAACTGCAACGGCAACGGCAATGGCAACTGCGACTACAACACCAACTCCACTGAACTACCAGCAGCATTATAAGCAATGGGCAGATTATTACAATCAGACGGAAGTCACCTGTGCCCCTGGGACGGAGAATACATCTGTCACAGGACCATCAAATTTTGGATGCTCGGTTCCTGATGCCCCCTCTGGCTATCCAAATTCGAACAATCCGCCACCACCTCCATACGCCCCATCATGGAGGCCTGAGCCTAGTTCAAATGAGCAGGTTTGATTATATATATATATATATATTTGTCTCTTATACATGTCAACATTCGGATATTGGAATCTTATAAGCAATCATCTATATATTTGATTAGCCTGTAATTAAAATGAATCTTTCATGCCTTAACCATAAAAAAAAAAAAAAATCCTTCATGGATAGTTTGGCAAATGTTATCGGAAAATTGATTTAAGTGCCAAGGTGCCAGCAAACTCTCTTGTTTTTGTTTCCTCATGTCAGTTTAATTTATTATTTGTTTATTTTTTTTGGTGGGTTCGGGGTTGGGATTTCTGTTTGATATGTTGCCTTCTAGTAATTATCTTGTCCTATATGTCCTTTTAGGATCTTTAAACTTTTTTAGAATCTATATTAAATGTCCTTACTCTTTACTACAGTATCTTGACATATTTCTTACCAAGAAAACTCAAAATGTCTGTTTGTTAACTATCTGCCTGTCTCATACATACGTGGATTAAGCATGATGTTGTGGATAACTTTAGTAGCTTGTTTTATCCGTTATCTTCTTCTTGGGTTAAATACCTAATGAAATAGTCAAAACTCTTTGGAATAATCTCGTGGTAGAGTAATATGCCGATTAGTATATCATTGCTATCTTTTTTGTTGATACCTTTTTTGGTCAGTCTGGTGCTGTAGTTAATGGTGCTTATGATGGTTACTGGAGACATGGGCTTCCTCCTTCTCAAAACCACCATACTGCTTCGGTACAACCTCACATTCAAAAGCCTCTGGATCAAAATTCTTCTTATAATAGCTTTCAGGATCAACAAAAATCCTCATTGCCTCAGGGACCTAATTCACAGTATCCTGCTACTCATCAGGTGCAACCACCAGTGCCTTCATGTCCTCAAGGACCAAATTTGCAGTATGCTTCTACTTATCAGGTTCCTCCGGCACCCCAGACTTATCAGCCATCCCCGCAGGGTGTTCAATCCCAGACATATCAGCCATCTCCACAAGGTCTCCAATCCCAGACTTATCAGCCATCTCCACAGAGTGTCCAATCCCAGACTTATCAGCCGTCTCCACAGAGTGTCCAATCCCAGACTTATCAGCCGTCTCCACAAAGTCTCCAATCCCAGACTTATCCGCCGTCTCCACAAAGTGCCCTATCTTTAGATACACAAAGGTTAAACAAAGTGCAGATTCCCACAAACCCAAGAATTGCTTCGAATTTGACCTTTGGTTTACCAAAAACCGATAAGGATAGCTCTACAACTGCTGCAGTTGCAAAACCTGCTTATATAAGTGTATCTTTACCAAAACCAAATGACAAAGTCTTATCCAGTGCTGGTGCAGATTCCATTCTAAAGGTGAGAGTTCTGATCTGATTCTTTAGTTGCTTGTGAATATATAAAGAATCCAGTAGACTTGTTTTGGACTAACAATGCATATATATACACATTTGGCACTTGGATATAATCTCCATGAATCCAAGCTTTTAAAATTGTTTCTTGCATCTACACAAAAAGATTACAGGGGTGCAGTGAACTTGATGCTTGTGAGAAATGGCTTTTATTATCTGCCTGTCCTAGCTAGTCCTTGTGCTCCTTAAGATATGTTGTTCGTGGTTTCTTATTTCTGCCAAAACTTTGTTTGCTTTATCTATTTGGAAATTTCTTTCTGCGGACACATGATACATACAATGAAGAAAGGGGTTAGGCCATCACAAAAACAAAATAAGCTGTCCTGAATTGAACATGGTTTACCTGCATTTAGGTTTTTCTGTATTGTTATGGGTTCTTGTATTAATAAATGTTTGTCTTTGTTAATCGAGGGCCATTTAATTTAGTAATTTTTATATTTACAATCTCTTTTATCAAATCCAAAAACTATATATGTCAATTTAGCCATTTAATTAACCAAGGGACTGTATCTGGTATGAAATATCCGTCTCGTTGCCTGTTTCTATTTTGTTATCAACTTTAATCTTCTCCACTCAACATCATTTTCTATGGGTCTTTGGATTTTTTTTATGGTTTTGTGTTGATTTGAAATCTTAATTGATCAGCTCCTAGAGATTTGAGCGGCCAATTTTGCTTACAAAAATTTTCAATGCCATGCTCTCTCTCTAATGTGTCTCAAATCATATACCATGTAATGGTCACATAGAATATTTAAAATTAATGATCTAGTGATTTCCCTAGCAGTTAATGTTTTAGTTGCTTGGTTTGCAGCCTGGTATGTTCCCGAAGTCGCTACGTGGTTATGTTGAGAGGGCTTTGGCTCGCTGTAAGGATGATATACAAATGGCAGCTTCTCAGGCTGTGATGAAGGAGGTAAGTTTTTAAGTTCGATGCCACGCTGCTTAGTTCATGTTATGGAATGCTACCGGTGAATCATGCGTGTTTATTACCAATTTAATTGAAATTCTCTCGTTATTAGGATGTTACAGTTTCTACTTTTAACAGCTCTAGAAGAATTCTTTTTATGTGGTGGAGAATCCAACTTTTTGGGTTCCTAAAAATTGAAAACTCTAGGCAAATACCTATAAAATGGTTTTCATACTTGTGTAATTATACTTGTCTATGACATACTTGAATATAAGCATATGAATGTGCTGCTACTAACGTATAAGGTTACTTCCCCATCTTTTAGATGATCACCAAGGCTACTGCTGATGGTACACTTTATTCACGTGACTGGGATGTTGAGCCGCTTTTTCCACTTCCAAATGCAGATCTGGTCACGCAAGAGTATCTCTCTCTCTCTCCACCCCCTCCCACCCCCCCCTCTCTATATTCTCACATGCACGATAGGTCTTGTCTTTTGGGTACCTACAAAAGTTGATTTGATTTGATTTGATTTTTTTTTCTTCTTTGTTTTGTTAAATTTTTAGTAAATTTTGTTGAAGGGGAAGAGTGGAACATGGATTCTCTCTGTTTTTACTTTTATTTTACTTGGGGATGTGGGCGTTGTAATGAATTTCTTTTTTTATTTTTGTTTTTCTAGACTTAATGGTCTGGCTATATGTGTACCTAATGGGTAGGTATGTGTAAATTTTATTGGTGGGTCTAGTTGCTTGCATCATTCAATGGGGTGAGGTTTAAGGTTTGGTTCCAGAGCTCAGTGTGCTCCATACTGATCCATGGGGATTTCTTATCTTGCAGAAGTACTCTTATTTCTTCGTTGACAAAGCTAAAGAGAAGTCCAAGTCGACGGACCAAAAGTAGGTGGGAGCCTATTCCGGAGGAGAAACCAGTTGAAAAGCCAGCATCCATCAATCATGAAACTTCAAAATATGCTGGTTGGGTCAACGAAAGAGACAGAAAGGTATTTCTGATTAATTATTTACATTTTTGTTGAAGGCTCTTTTTAAGAACAAAATAATAATGGTGGTCAGGGTATTGGGCCTTATCAACCTTCTCTTAAATTACTTAAATTAGACACAAAGAAACTTTTAAGAACCTTTAGGCTCCTGTGGTCTTTACCACATGAGAGAAAGGGCAATCAGTTATAAGCGGCTTAGGACCTTAAGCAGTTAATAAATTAAAAAAAAAAAAAAAGAAGCAATTTTTAGGGGTTAGAGATTAGTTTTGTCTGTGTTTGGAATTTCACTTTAGTTTTTCATCCGGTATCCTTCTAAATATTTAGTCTGAAATAAGTTTTATTATTTTTTGGTCAAGCCTGACTTTTGTATATTCCTTCATTTCCATGTCTACGAGATATGTGGGCATGGTTCCTAATAGAGTGAATTTGAAGGATGAAAGCATGTAAAAACATGTTGGTTGAAATCTAAATAAATTTCCATGTGCTAAATTAATTTAAACCCCTTTGTGAAATATACCTTGCTACTTATACCCATAATTATGGGTAAAACTACATTGTTGAATAATTTAATTTATCGGCAGGAAGGAAAATAAAAGTTGAGAAGTGTATTTATTTTCAGTTAGTAATATTTGTTTCTCTAACCGTATTTGCACACAGACATTAATGATGAATAACGGGAGCAAGGATAACAATTTGACTGGGATAAGATATTCTTCACTGGAGCACAAGGGTGCAAATAAGTTCACTCAAAAGCCAGATAAAAGGCAGCGCCTCATGGATGGTTTTGTTGCTGCTGAGAATGGTGACACATCTAGTGATAGTGACAAGGAACAAAGTTTACCAGCATATTATGCAGGAGCGATGGCACTTGCAAATTCACCAGAAGAAAGAAAGAGACGTGAAAGTCGCTCTAAGCGTTTTGAGAAAGGGCAAAGACATGGTGCAGAAACCAATCACCTTAAATCGAAAAGTGTCGGGTCTGGAAACCTGTATTCTCGAAGGGCGACTGCCATGGTGCTTAGCAAGAATTTTGAATACAGTGGCAGCAGGGCTGTGGAGGACTTTGATTGGGATGCCCTTACTGTTAAGGGGACATGTCAGGAAGTTGAGAAACGTTATTTGCGGCTCACGTCTGCGCCTGATCCAGCTACAGTAATTATCAGTTTCTCCTTTTGTCATTTTTTCTAATACTTGTTGTATCCAGTAAGGGTTAATTTTTCATGTATAACATTTACAATCCTTTCTGTGCTGACAGGTAAGACCTGAAGAAGTACTAGAAAAGGCTCTGCTCATGGTTCAAAATTCTCATAAGAATTACCTTTATAAGTGTGATCAGATGAAGTCTATTCGTCAGGATTTAACTGTACAAAGAATTCGCAATCATCTAACTGTAAAGGTTAGCTCAAAATGTACTCTCTATCTCTTTATTATATAATATCTATCCATGTTTTTGTCTATTTCTATACAAATGTAGTTTTCATCTTTTGGTGTATTTGGCCATGTCTTGTATAAATATTCTTAATTCTGTTATTGTGATGCTTGAGTCAATTTAGGCTGTGAATGGTTATCCATCTCGGACTCAAATTTTTGGTTTCAATTGTCTTTTTCTGAAAAGTCAACAAAAATTATAATTAAGTTAACTGATTTGGACTTAAAATTTCATTCCATTCCAGACTAGACTCGTGCATCATTCAGGCTCTTAGTATTTTTTTTTTAATATTATTATTTTTTCTTGGAGTAAATGTTGTTTGGTTCACCTGAGTATCATTTTTAATGTTAGGATGATTAGTTCATTATTTAGGATTTATTATATAAAATCAATGCTTTTTATATTTTTACCTGTATTTGGTTGGTTATGGTTCAAGGAAACCAACTTTATTTCAGAAATTTTTACTAAAGAGAGATCAATAAATCAGTTCAACCAAAATAAAAGGTATCTCAGCAAAAATAAAAAATAAAAATAAAAGGTAGATATCTGTAATTAGTTGATTGTGATTCAAGGAAAATGACTTTTTTCTTGATATTTTTATATTAGAGAGATCTATAAATCAGCTCAACCGGTATAAAAGGTTGCAACTCAGTACATTTATACGAAAGCACAATCTAATTATTTAATACTTGTCATATCACATATATATATATAGATTGATAGTTATAAAATTTTTAAATGCTTTAGCTCCATTTTATTATGATTTTGTAACGGTCCTGTTCTAGATAAGTCAAGAATGGTACGACAATATCAATATTGATCACACAAATTTGTGCATATTATGTGTGTGTGCCCACGTGCGCATGCTCGTGCATGTTACATTTGAGTTTATTTTTCATACTCATGTTTCAGGTATATGAAACTCATGCTCGGTTTGCACTCGAAGTTGGGGATCTACCTGAGTATAATCAGGTTGGTTTTTTCATTTTGACATGATGCTTAGCTTCTTCTATTGAGCTTGTTGTATTTATATACGTTCTGTCCTATGCATGCAAAAACATTGTTTCTGATACTATAAATAGGTTATTCTTTTTAGGGCTGGTTGTATTTTCTTAGATAATTGGTGATGTTTTGTTGATGTGCTATTGCATCTGGCTAATAACCTGCGCTATTGTATTTTCTTTGTTGCTTGGTTTGTTTTTTGCCATCATTTATTTGTTATTTGAAGGATTGTTTCTTCACTAGCTAGCATAATGATCTTGAAATGTCCAATGTTCCTCGGGGATTGAGTTTCTAAAAACCCCGTCAAACTTCGTAATTTTAGTAATGTTAAATTACCTGTTAGATAAAAAACCAATAGGAAAATTTTTGAGGGTCTGTTGCCGGATAAAAAATGATTTTTGGATATTATATTAGAATATTGTTAATTCGTTTGTTGCTAATATTTTTCAATTTTTTATATCTTTATAAATAAAAGGTATAATATTTTATTTATGAACATGTGATAGTGTTTTGCTATGTACATTTTTAAGCGATTTATATATCCTTGTAAATTAAAATTTATGATTAACTATTTTATGCTATAACAGTGCGCGTCTCAGTTGAAGTCCCTTTATGCTGAAGGAATTGAGGGATGCGACATGGAGTTTGCTGCATACAACTTGCTTTGTGTTATTATGCATTCTAATAATAACAGAGATCTAGTATCGTCAATGTCGAGGTTTGTCATGGTTACAAATGATGAATTTGCCTTTCTCAATGAATTTTGCGAACTTACATGAGCTCTCTATTGTGTTTAATTTGTAAATTGGCTTGGTCTACACTCCAGAAATTGCATATTGCATCAATATGCAATCCTTTTTGCTGAATCACATTGATGATTTACGTTTCTATTCACGAACTTCCTAAATTGCCTCTAGATGTTTTGTGAAATGCGTTAATCTTGATTTCAGATTATCAAATGAAGCGAAGAAGGATGAAGCTGTTAAGCATGCTCTTGCGGTTCGTGGAGCTGTCACGTCAGGAAATTATGTCGTGTTCTTCAGACTTTACAAGACAGCTCCGAACTTGAACAGCTGCCTTATGGGTAGGTATTTTAATTAGGAATTCGCTCCATTTGGTTTAAACATATTGAAGGATTGTCAAACTCATATATGATCTTTGGAATTTTCTGCAGATTTATATGTGGAAAAGATGCGTTTTAAGGCAGTAAGCTGCATGTCTCGGTCATATCGACCGACGCTACCTGTTTCATATGTCGCTCAAGTTCTGGGCTTCACTAGCAATGCAAAAGAGGGAAGTGACGAGAAAGATTCGGATGGATTAGAGGAATGTGTGGAATGGTTGAAGGCGCATGGTGCATGTTTTGCTGCAGATAACAATGGAGAGATGCAGCTTGATACGAAGGTATGTTTTACTAGCTTCGTTATTTAGTTGCTTATGTGGAATATCTCTTTATCATTCATTGTAAATATAAATGTTATTAAAAATGAAAACAGCAAATATTTAGTAGGTGCTGAGAGGACAAGTTGTCCTCCAAAATGAGAAATAAGCAATAAAAACAAAAGCACCTGAAAGTCAAAAGACCCGGGATGCCCTCAAACAACCGAATCTGAAGAAAAAAGGTTGGTAAAATAAAAGAGGTGTGTCCTTGAATTTCTTGAAAGTAGAAGCCACCAAAAAGGCCATATTCTCAACTGTGAAGAATTAGTCTGTCGTATGATAGAGTCAGTTATGTAATAGGTAATGGTATCATAAGAATGGGGCAAATACCACCATCTTCAGAAACACGTCGGTTCATGAGTCGCCTGCATCCCAACTGTATTAGGGAAAATAAACTTTGTTGTGGAATTGTGGTTATATGTCACTCGGTAGTTTTTTTCTGCAACTAAAATGGGTATTTTACTTGATATGCAGTCAACAGCTTCAAGTCTCTACATGCCGGAGCCGGAAGATGCCGTGGCACATGGAGACGCCAATCTTGCGGTTAATGATTTTCTGACACGAACATCGTCATAGCTAACATGTCTGTACACAATTGTATTTGAGAAGATTAACTGGAATACAATGGAAAATAATGCTTGCTCTCCATCAATCGAGCATGCAACGAAGGAAAGAGCAGATCGATTTTGAGAATGTTCGGGCATTCGGATTCGGATTCGGATAAAGCTGGGATCTAGAAGTTTCCATGTAACAACTAGAGAGAGAGAGAGAGAGAGAGAAAGAAAGCATAGTCGTAGGTGTATAATTGGAATATGCTTGCCCACAAAATGGGAATTCATGAGGGGCTTCAGTCCATGTAGCATTTGATTAGATTTTACTTTTCCTTTTATATAAACATCAATTCATTCTTTTCTGCCCGGGGACAGAATGGTAAATACACTGGAGGAAGGAAACAACGTTATTGTTAGACGTTTTTGTATCTTAAGATTAAAGCTTTTTTTTTTGGGACAACGTTATTGGTAAATACACTGGAGGAAGGAAACAACGTTACCACGTTTGGGACAAGCTTTTTTTTTTAGCATTGCATTTAAATGCAATGTAATTTTCTCTCAGATACAAAAACATTTCATTCAAATACCAATCACATCACATTTTAAATCCAATACAATCACTATTTATTATTTCATTTTTTCTATTATTTTTATTAATTACATCATATATTCCTTCTCCCTCTTTTTTTTTTTCTACTTTTATCCATCACATTACATATTTATTATTAAAATACAATTCAAATACTTTTTCTCTAAACACACATTGCATTCAAATGCAATATTAATGATTTTTTTTTAAATATAAATTATATTTAATGCATTGTATTCAAATTCAATATAAATGTAATGCGTTCACAAAATGAATGCTAAAGCAAATGCTTCAAAAGTTATGAGCTTGTAGTACAGTATGTTTCACGATACAGTACCTTACACAGCACATTCTTTTTTTAATTTTTCTTTTCCTGACCCACAAAAGTCATATCATAGTTAAGAAATTTTCGCCTTAACCATGATTCTTCGGCATAAAAAATAAAAACAACAAAAAAAAAAAAAGAAAAGTAAAAACAAAAAGAAGCAAAAATCTGACTTTCGTGTTTGTCACATTTGCACCTTTCACCCTTCGATCTTCTGCTATTAATGCAAAGTACAAGCCACATGTTTTTTATTTTTATTTTTATTTTTTATTTTTATTTTTATTTTTTTAAACGTCTCCACCAACAAGTCTCAACTACGACTCCTCAACCCCCAATTCCCAAAGTACTAGGAAATTTTAGCGCATATATATTCCGGTTCCTTCCCCATTAACAAAAAAAAAAAAAAATTTTTTTTTTCACTCACTTCAAGGCTTACATTAAAAAAAAAAAAAGAATGAATAGAATAAAATCTCAGTAGTTAAAATGTAAGGAGATTTTTAAGGTAAAAATCGTCTGTACAATATCAGTGTTAACTGCGATTTTAATAATTAGATTAAACTTTCAATTACCTTAAGTGTAATATCTACATTCACAAATACATCAAATAATTAAAAATCAAATTCGACGACTAAAATTACAAAATTCTGATTAACAAAAATTGAAAAAAAATTAGGGGTTGAAACAGCAGTCTGTGCCTGAAAAGTAATGATGTAATGAAATTATTTGGGCCAAACACTGATCCTCTCCTTATCATACTTGACGTACAAGGCAGTGACCGCCGCCACAAAGTAGAGCTGAATGAAGACGATCGCCGGCGTGTGGTAGCTTATGAAACTCATCCCGGTGGCCAACTCCACCGACACCAACGCCGACAGCCCCAACATCGCCACCCACCCGTTTACCCGCTCGCTGTACGGGCTGAACCCGAACTCCACCTTCAGCCCACCCGACACCGGTTCCTTCAGCGGAACCGGAGGCAGGAACACCGAACCGGACGACGAGGAGGAGGAGCCGCCTTTCTTTCGGGTCCTTCGGGCCTCCGCTTTCTTGCCCGTGCCGGAGCGGTACCGGATTCGGATCTTGCTCAGGCGGTCCTCGAAGTCGTCGTCGGATTTGGATTCGGGCGACGGTTCCGAGGAGGAGTCGGGGTCGGTGGCACGGGGGATGAAGGAGAGGAGGGGTTTGGTCGGCGCGTGGAGTTTGGGGGAGAAGGAGGCGAGTGGGAATGGGATGGGGACCTGGAGAGAGGAGGGTGGTATTGTCGCCATCGAACAAGAAGAAGAAGAAGAAGAAGAAGAAGCTTTCAGTTTCTGGTTGAAGAAGCAAAGTAACCTTACTGGCTTTTTTTTTTTTGGTTTTCTTTGGTGGATAAGGAACCCTTTTGTCTCCAAGCTTTTTCTCTTTCTTTTTCATTTTTAAATAAATTTTTATAAATTTATTTATTTTTAGTATATACTTGTGCAAACGTCTCTGATTTTTGACCTCTTAGATTATTTTATAACTTAGGGTTCGTTTGGTGAACGCATTTTATTTGCATTGCATTTGAATGTAATGTATTGAATGTAATTTGTATTTAGAGGAAAAGCATTAGCATTGCATTTGAATGCAATGTGTGTTTGGGGGAAAAATATTTGAATTGTATTTTAATAATAAATATGTGATGTGATAGGTAAAAATAGAGAGAAAAAAGGAGGGAGAAAGAATATGTGATGTAATTAATAAAAGTAATAGAAAAAGTGAAATAATAAATAGTGATTGTGTTAGATTTAAAATGTGATGTGATTGGTATTTGAATGAAATGTTTTTGTATTTGAAGGAAAATTACATAGCATTTAAATGCAATGCTAAAAAACTTTGTGTCCCATATGCTACTTATTTTATTGTTGGGTTTTAAAGGAGGGAAAAATGGAAAGCATGAAGTTGTGGTTGGAAGGAATTTCAATTAAATTAAATAACTTATTTTATTGTTGTGACAGGCTTGTGTGGTTGGAAGGAATTTCAATA
Organism: Antiaris toxicaria; assembly: GCA_035233585.1. Classification (NCBI taxonomy): domain Eukaryota; kingdom Viridiplantae; phylum Streptophyta; class Magnoliopsida; order Rosales; family Moraceae; genus Antiaris; species Antiaris toxicaria. The sequence goes on along the minus strand of CP141162.1, from coordinate 12,803,061 downwards.
AAAAAAAAAAAGGGAAACCTTGAAATTCTATTCAATTATATTCTATTTTATTATTGTTATATTTTAGTATAGATAGAGAATTCCCCTGAATAATAGAAAAAAAATTCTTATCAATTATTTTTTATTTTTTCTGAGTAAAGATAGAGAATTATCCTAGAGTAAGGGTAAAAAAAACTCTACCGATTGAAATATTTCTAAATAATGATGAAAATATTAGCATAATGCAGAATTTTATAGAAAATTTTCGGAGATGTTATTGATATTCGAAAATATTAGAAAAATAAAGAAAATTTTGAAAATTTGTTCTATTCAATATTTTTAATATTTTACGATAATATGAAAACTAAAAAGATACACAATTTTTTAAAAACTTCTTATATCTTATATATTTTGATATCAAGAGAAAGTATTGTAAGATTTAAATATGGTTGAAATGTTATTTTGATACGAATAATATTAATTTCATGATATGTTATTTTAATAGTATTAATTATAGTTGTGAATAGGCTATATATAAATTTGTTAATCTATTCCTACTGTTTTTTTTTTACGAAGAAAATTTTAACATGTTCTAAAAGATCTGTAGAAGAAAAAAATTTTAAGATTCTAACCGATATTTTTATCAAAATTTTGGAAATTTCACTATATATCTCGATCTAACACAAACTGCATTGGATTTTTACTGGTAATGATATCTGAATCAATATCTGCTATAGTTATCAATATTTATTAGATACTTTGACATAAATGATTTTACACCAAAATAACTTGGTACTTCTAAAAAAACCGAAAATTTTTAAATTTCGCTGATATTTACCACCTTGGTTTTAAACTATCAATTATTTCATTAAATGTTGTTGAATTTTTATGTCTTTCTTAATTTAATATAATTATGACGTGATTTAATGGTTAATATTATATGTTATTGACATATTTGTTTTTGAACTTTTAAAAAATTCCCTCACATATATTTTTTTTATGGACACAACTTAAAATTTAGATTTATGTTAAATTTCTTTCAGTTTTCATTTTTTTAATATAAGATAATTACTGGGTTATGTATCTTAGTAGTCAATTAAGGTTTTTTTTTTTAATTTATAATTTTTGCTTTTCATTTTTCGTTTTGTTTCGTTTCGTTTTGTGTTTTGTTTTTTGTTTTTTGTTTTTTGTTTTTTGTTCTTATCCTACATTCACGTAAAGAATTTCCTAGCTGTGAAACACAATTGGTCCTGGTGAAAAGTAGGTAGAATACAAGTCAACGGCACAAAAAAAATAAAGGCACAAGTCAACGACATAAATACAGTTAAGTGTAGAAATCAAACTTTATTAATTTGTTTTCTTTTTGTAGTTAATGTATTAGGTAAGATTGGACTACCTAATTAAATTATAAACTAGATTTTGAAAACACACACGACATTGCAAGTGAATGTGAATGTTATTGCTAATACAAAATAGGGCTATATTTTTTAAAAAGTACAGTAAGAGAAATTTAACATAGATTTCAATTTCACACAATCAATAATTCAGCAATATATTTAACACCATTAATAGTTATGGAGGGTGGTTTTAATTTGTTTCTGTCGAGCACCAAACAGTTTAATTTGCCATTACTTATAATTTTGCTATACTCGGTACTTCTCTAACCTCTTTTAAGAACTTACTTGGTAGGAAAGAAAATTAGAAAGAAAGAATAATCAGGAGATTAGTGAAAGGATTCCGAGACAAATAACAATTTAGTAGGGGGGAATAGATTTTTGGATGAGTTTAAAAGCCTTTGTAAAATTTCAATTTTAAGCTATCAAAATATAGGACATTGGAGTAGATAATTCATATCAAATACCTTTTTTTTTTTTATTTGCTGTTTTGTTCACTAAAGTTTTTTGCTATTTTTTTTCCCTTATTAATTTCTTTCCCTCCTAACAAACATAGTCAAAACTATGTGTTGTAAAGCTGAAGAAAAGAAATTATTGTAAGGATTTTAGAGTGGAAACAATGTTTTAAAAAAGAATATGAAAGAGAATAATTTTGTACAATAAATAAGCGTCTGAATTAACTGTTTTACATTTGCATCTTATTCACTTATTTTCTTCAAGGGTAGATTATTCAAATTTTCTCCTCTTTTTCTTTTGCCTTTTTCCACCTACCAAACATAATGATACACGTAAATTTTAATCATTTACACCCTTTTAATTTTCCATCTCTCTTAAAAGCTTTAAAACTCAATACTTGTAATTACTGACAGGCCGTTCGCATGATTAATTAACTACTTTTAATCTTGTTTTTTTGCTTGCAAATGTTGTACAAAAAGACTTTGCATATGATGGTATTAAGTTCTTTGTTAGATTTATACCAATCAACAAAGTTGATTATTATGTATGTAGAGTTCACAAAGTTGTCTCTTTTATTAAAATTGTAACACCAAAGTTAATTATTGTAATATTTTTACTACCTAGTTTTGTTTTTTTTAGTTATTATGTAAGATATCAAATAACAAATACAAGCACAATCAGTTAGACAACAAAATAAGGATAAAAAATGTATACTTATATACCTTAACCTTTTCTTATAAGTGTATATATATATTTTTATGTATTCAATTTAAATTTACAAATAGCCCCTTTAAAAGTTAAATGTCTATTTTATTCTTCCGAAAATTAAAAAAATATAATTATTAATCATTTCATCTAAATTTCTGGCCTCATCAATACAGTTATTCACTAAATTGTGTCCGAAACACATGTACGGTAGTAAAGTAGAGATGCATATCTATGCCTTTTTTCAATCCCTTAAGAACTAAGTAGGTTGGCACTAAAAAAAAAAAAAAAAAAAAAATCTTTTCCCACCCACGGGAAACAACTGACCTAGCTAATAAAGCAAAAAAAAAAAAATATTTATATATATATAAATGTAGTTATGTTCAAACGGTTATCTGTTTTAGCTTACACCTCGACCTTATCTCTAGCTAGCTCGAAGCGTGCGGTTTTAAGTAATTTCCTGTAAAGATGTTGCAAAATTTGTAAAATTAATATATAGAGTACTTTGACACTCTGTTTTAAGTTCACTGTTTACAATTATTTATAACTTTTATTATATAAAAAATTGAATTTATCATTTAAATTGTAAAGTATGAATTTATGATTAAAGCGGGGTTAGCATCCAACAACATTACTGCTCATTACCAAACGAGGAAGGAAAATTTATAAGGGAAAAAGAAAGATAACTAAATGAGTAATGATATACGCAAATCAAGTCAAATCATAAATAGTTTGACAAATAATATGGCTGTCTCAATGTTTTCGTGTGACAATATTAATTTTGTTGTCCCGAAATTTATGATCGTTAGGAAACTACGTAATGGCTTATTATAGGGTAACTTAAATAAATGAAAAAAAAAAAAAAAGCTTGAGTAAGTGAAAGCAAACAAGTTAAATATCTTGAAAAGATGCTTTGTTTTTACTACATTACTTTATTATATATTTGTCAAAACTTAAGCTTAATTTGTGCTGATCCAATACTAAATGTTAATCCAAATCAACAACAAATGTTATATGTAAGTTCTTCTTCTTCTTTTTAATATTAATATAAGATTTATAGCTCTTACGTATTAGAAAATCTAATAGAAAATGTTAATCAAAATCAACAACAAATGTTATATGTACTTTTTTTTTTTTTAAATGATATAAGATCTATAGCTCTTGCATATTAGAAAAATAAAAATAAAAACATTCAGATATATTAAATTTGAGAGTCTAACCTTTTCATTTTTATCTGCTATGCTGTCCTGTTTATATATATGTTGATATAAGAACATGCACTTAATTTGCTAATCTTTTTGTTATATTATTATTTTTGAAAAGGTTACCAAGGTCACCAATATACTATATACGCGTTACCTTCTTGTTGTTCCCACAATCATGCGTTGCATGTGACCAGCTAATTATCTCCTAACACCACGTGCATGAAAAGGAAAAAAAAAAAAAAAAACGGAGATGGTGTCCATACACACTTGTATTGGTTATATGTTCAATCATTAAAATTAATTTCTATGCAATATTGGTAGTGACCTTTTTCTTATAAGGTTTTTTAGTCTCAATTGGTTAGAATTTTCCATCAATTGTAGTGCTGTTGTTGAAAAAGTTATTTGTATACTCGATAATTAGTTTGCACTTTCAATTTTTCGTTATTGGAATTTGGTATTATTGGAATTTGGTATACATTTTATCTCTTTGTGCGTTTTATTAGAATTTATTGGTGATGCCGATATATAATTAGGGTTAAGTTTCCTTGTGTTATGGGATCATTCGAGTCAGTATTAACGTTTATATTTTCTTAATTTGGAATACAATTATCCTTTAAAAAAAATAATAAAACTAGTCTAAAAATAGGGCCTAATTAATTAACAGATATAAGATTTAGAAAGAAAATACAATATAAATGAGAAATTAAAAAAAATACAAATATTGGTTGCGTTTGGTATTGTTTTGAAAATGATAATATTTTGAAAATTGTATCGAGACCATTTCTGATATTGTGTTTAGTATTGTTAAATTTTTTTAGTGAATCTTAAAAATATGTTTGAGAGAGAGAATATATATGAGAAAGACTGAAAATGAAAAGTGAAAACACCTTTTTTGTGTTTTCAAAAACCTAAAATAAAAATATAAAGCTAAAAATGATGTTTTGAAATAGTTTTGATAATTTTAAATAAATAAACACAGTTTTGGAAATAAAAAAACACCACATATAAAATAAAGTTTATGATTTATTCCCACCAAACAATGTTTCTTTTTTTTTTTTTAATTGCAATAGAATTTGATAAAAAATGCAACAATAATATTAGTAGAACTTTCAGTCAAAAAGTAAAATTATTGTTAACATAACTCAGGGGAATGAAACATTAAAAAGAAGTGTCAATAAAAGATATATTCTTAAGATACAAATTTTTTTTAATCGTGCTTAACTTAGAATTTTATCTATAAAATAATGCTTTATTATGACAAATATTTTTAAGAAAAAAAGATTAGATTAATGATATTATTATTTAAATTACTTTTTATGATCATATCCGGAACATATGGTAATGCAAATGCCATACTAGTATATTTCTTAAAAAAAAAAGTGAAAATTACAAATCTGAATTACGCTGCAATGCATAACACTATTCATAATGTTATATATATATTAATCATCATTAAGCTTTGAATTCTGAAAAAATTAACTTTTGAAATTTAAATAATTTAAAAAGATATTTAAGTAAAAAAAAAAGAAATTATTAACATAATGTAATGGTGAAATGAAAAAGCAAATGCATCAATCAATATTAATCAAGTATTAAATTTACTATTTACCAAGTTTGGCTTTGAAAATGACTTGAATTTGGGAGTTTTTTTTTTTTTTTACTTCAAATGTTAAATTTAACTTTAGCACATGAAATATATGACATTGTCCTAAAAATGGTTAAGTATAAATATTACTCAAATTTTTTGCTTCAAAAAATATTATCATCAAACTACATAAAAGCAGGTGAGGCGCACATCCTTTGGACGTGTGCTCACCCAGTGTTGTTTAAAAAAAAAAAAAAAAACGATCTTGTAGACTTGTAATTCAGTAATTAAAAACAAAAAAAATACAAACAAACTCAATGCAATATTTTTGAGGGTCTTAAATAAGTATATCATGCATGTTAAGTTTATTTAGAAAGTATGTATGCTATTAAGTTGAGGTTATCGTGTGTGTATACTACTCATTTTAAGCCCTTATCAAATATATATGTATCAGAATATACATCAAATCTATATCAAAAAGAGGTCAATATTCAATTTTGTTATGATAATGACGGAAATAACCTCAAAGAAAAAGAAGAAGGAAAAAAGTTTAAAGAAAAATTAGAAATGCAAGACAAAAAAAAAAAAAAAAACTTTTTCTTTATGGTGATTTGTTGTCGTGTGTATGGGTGTTTTTTAATTAAATAAATTTAAGATCTTTTAATTTTTTTAGAGCATTTTCGTCAAAATTAAACATTTGATCGTTTCATAATATAAGTGTTTCGGCGTATACTTGATGACTCCCAATATGTATGATACATTATATGCTTGCAAAAAATAATATATATTATATACAAACTTACCTGTTTTGAACAATCTACAATAGGATACGATTATTATTATTATTATTAGTATTTTCACTTTTTGCGAAATCAAATCATCAACAAGGTTAAACCATCTCCATGAAATGAAAGATCTTAATTTAACTTGATCATATGCAACAGTTTTTATCAACCTTGGAGAAAATAGTAGCTCAACTACATCGACAGTTAAAGAAAAAAAAAAAAAAAAAACTCAAACTTAATTAATACAAGATTTATTTATTCAAGAAATACAAAAAATTACCCAAAAAAAAAAAAAAAAACTCCCGCCATACACCTCCGTCGCTGTCGTCGCCGCCGCAGCCGATATCGAAACGACCTTTTGTTGTCGCTGATCTTCACCGCCGCTTGTTCTTGCTTCCGAGCAAGAGCGAGAAGTAGAACAGAATCCTGAACAAGAACCCCCACGCCACCGTCACCCACAGGCAGCTCCACTTGCTAAGGTCCGTCACCCCTTGCTGCTCCAGTATGTCCACCCCCGTCGTCAGGCATGTCGAACTCGTGATCTTCATCCCCAATGTCTGGCTCAAATTCTCCAGCAGCCTCATCTTCATCGATGACGGCACCGCCCCGAGCGGCGTGTTGTCGAAGATCTGAATCCCCCGGACGAAACACTTGGCCGGATTGTCAAACTCGTTCTGCAGAACCGCCTCGTACGGGTACTTGACGAGGGAGATGTAGTGGAACCAAATCCAATAGGGTGGAATGCGGTCCCGGGTTATGAAGAACCCGCTGAAGAGGAGAAAATAAGCCAGGATGGCAACGACGATAGTGTAGCCGAGCATGACGTGAGGGACGACGCCCGATAGGAACGTCACAAAGGAGCTTCCGGACCAGAAGGAGGCTAAGATTATGAGGAAGTAGAAGAGGAAGCCGGAGAAGCCGCCATCGAGGCCTACTGCCCAGAACGTGGCGGCGGAGAATGCGAGCGAGAGGAAGACTAGCGGCGGCAGCGCGACTAGGGAGTGGGAGAGGACGTAGGAGGATCGGCGGTAGGCGTTGTAGGCGGTTTCTCTCATGAAGATGTAGCGCTCCTGGAGGAACACCGGGAGCGCATCGGCGCAGGTGTAGAACGTCGTCGACATCGCGAAGGCGAAGAATCCTAGCCTCTCTTGTACGCCTTTCGGCGAGGAGTCGAGGTTCCAGAACATGGTGGCGAGGATAAATCCGGTCACCATCACCGCGCCTAGCCGAATGCCGAATAGTTCCGGCATTCGGCGGGAGTTAGTTATCGATCGCTTCGACAGGACCGCCATTTCGATCCAGAACGGGTTCGCGAAGGTCGGCACCATCGACTTTGAGCTTGGATCGACGGAATTGTTCGCGCCGGAGACTAATTTTCCTCTAGAAATGCTTGCGCTGATTGCTTCTTTGAGAGACAACGCTTGAGGATTGATTATGTCGGTTTGATTGGAAAAACTCTGATTGGAATTGTTCCGTTTCTTGCTCTGCCATGTCTTGTTGAACTCGACCAGGCTTCGGGTTCCTCCGGCTGAGCCTTCGAGCTCTCGGATTAGGTCGAGAGCGAACTCGGTTCGGTTTTCGTTCTCCGGTATTGGATGCCCGAACTCGGCGAAGAACTGGGGGAGGCTGGCGGGGGAGCCGCTGAAGACGGTCTGGCCTCGAGAAAGGAAGATTAGACGGTCAAGAAGTCCTAAAATCCGATAACTCGGCTGGTGTACGGACATGATGACGATACTGCCGCTTTGAGCGATCCTTTGCAAGACCTTCACGACCATGAAGGCGCTCGTCGAGTCGAGCCCCGACGTCGGCTCGTCGAGGAAGAGGAGGATCGGGTCGTGAATTATGTCGATCCCGATCGACACGCGCCGCCTCTCTCCACCGGAGACGCCACGGTGACCTTCGTCTCCGATCACTGTCTTGGCGGCGTTTCGGAGGCCTAATTGGTCGATCAGCGCCTGAACTCTCGCCTTCTTCTTCGAGCTCGAAATCGTCCGTGGAAGCCGGAACTCCGCCGCGAACATCAGCGTCTCCTCTACCGTCAGCATCGGAAAAAGCAAGTCGTCTTGCATGACGTAAGCAGATATAACCTTCAGAAGCCTCGATTCAAGAATCTCTCCGTTGAGCGTCACCTTCCCTTTCAGGCTTCCCTTCGCAATCCGGTTCGCCAAGGCGTCGATCAGCGTCGACTTTCCAGACCCGCTGGCGCCGAGGACGGCCAGGATTTCGCCGTCGCAGGCCTCGCCGGAGATGTCGTTGAGGAGAGTCTTTGTCCTCGTGAAGAAACTCTCGTCCCCGGAGACCGGCTCCGGAGCCGGGATTCTCCGGCGAAGGAGCTGGGGAGGGAGGACCGAAGAGAAGGTCAGTTTCCGGCGGACCTTCACGCTGTAGGTGAGGTTGTTGAAGGAAAGGATAAAAGGCGACGACCTTGGCTCCATGCTGACGTGGCCGAGCTCGAGAACCTGGTGCACCGGCGTCTCGTCGCCGTCCCCGGTGGCCTCCTTCCGGACGTCGCCGACGCGCTTCAGGAGCTGCCCGAGGGTCGGGGAATCCGCCACCATGCTGTCGAGGAACATTGCCGGCGTATCTCTCGCCGGCGATATGCTATTTTCGGCGACGATGCGTGACATTTTTTCTTTCTATGAAGGCACTAAGAAAGTTGAAATAGGCTAAGGTTAAGGTCGTGTTTATTTGGAATTGAGATATTAATGGTGTGTTTCACTTCTAACATGCATTATGTGCCACTCCTTAAATCCGGTTTTGTGTTGGAGGGAGAAGAAGTAGAGAGAGAGAGAGAGAGAGAGAGAGCAAGGTCTCTTCTTGTGTTGTTTTGAGCTCACTTGTGTCGGTTGGGTTTAAAGAGGTTTTTGAGTAAAGTGTGTGTGTATATATATATATATATATATAAAAACTAATACAATCAATTTTTCGGTGAGTGCAAGTATATTGTTATAGATTTCAGAATTGGGTATTTTATGAATTAAATGTTTTAGTGTTGAAGAAGGCCGGGAGGTGAGAGAGAGGTTACCTAAGTCGCCCAATGCCCTTGTCCACAAGTCTTTTTTTTTTACAGTTGGCGGTTTGTGTTTGGTCAGAAGAGGACACGTGGCGTGATGGGTATTTAGCGCTGTTTTGGTTCACATTTTGTAGCCTCGTGAAATTAGGTTGGGTGTTGATCTACTGTGGCGTAAGCTAAAACTCGGGCCGACAAAAAATGTTTACTAAAATTTTTAATTAATTTAGTCCCTATTTCTTTGTTCGTCTACGTAATTTTTTATTATTAATATAAGATTAATAATTTAGGTCACGATAGAATAAAATTTACATAAACACACCATAAAATTAATAGATTTAGATTTTCTTTTTTTTTACAAATAAACTAAATTATTATTGTTTTGGGTTTTACTATATTTTACATTAGGAAATTGAAGAGATAAAGTGTGATTTATAGATTATGTTTCGTTTTAGACTGAACAATATATGGCTGTATGCAAATAATTTTAGATCCAATCATCTAAGTTTCTTTAATTTCCAGTTTTCAAATTCTAAATTTAGGTATATTTTTGTTTGGACTTGCGAGTCTGACATTCATAATCTCATGGGAATGGGGTTTATCTTGAATCCTAAGAAAACTTGACGCTATTGCATTAATCAAATATTAATTACATTATCAACAGAAAGATACAAACATCCAACTGTTTTTGTTATTTAGGATCCATAGAAATCAAAAAGATAAATTATTGGCGGGACTGTTTCTAGATTTCCTCCATATCTTGTCTCAAAACTTGTTCTTGCATCTTTCTAACCCAAATTGGTAACTAGTAAGCTAAATTGGGCAAGAAAAGCAAACCTTCTTCTATAATTTTTCAAGTTTGACTTTTCTTTGCGCTTTTTACTATATCTACTTACCTTCTTTACACATAACTATGTCCAGCTAATTACCCGTATAAACGATCACTTTCTTCTTCCCTTTTTCCCGGTATCACCCACTTTTGAACATTTTTTAAAACAGAGAAAAGGGCTCATATAATCTTACATTTTACATTAGTAGATTAATATATAGTTTATTTTTAAATTAATATTAATCATAAAAATGAAAATGTAGCCCCGTGTATAGCGTCAAGTATATCCCGAAACTGCTCTTTAGCTTGACTTTTTCTTTTCTTTTTTTTTTCCCCTCTTTCTTTTTGATAAAAAGATCTTTTCCTTAACTTGAGCCACCCTGCTTTTTACCACTCTTAAAAAGTGAAGAAAATAAAGTGTAAGAGGATAATAAAAAATAAACAAAAATTTTTTATAGTTAGGATACCATATCGATAATAAATGAATTTTTAATGTCAAATCCAATCAAATTTGAAAATTGATCCGATAATTAAGAATAAAGTTCTATTGATATATTGTTTTATCCTACCATGAACTCTCCAAAAAGACCAGAAGTTTTTTCTACTATTGAGAAAGTTTTTTTTTTTTTTTTTTTCTATTATTGAGCAAGTTGCTTGGTAGTTAATGCAGATAGGCAACCATGCACACAGCCTCACCAAATTGCAAGCTAACTCACACCTACAAAATGGGAGCCATGAAAAGTCACGAAAGTCAAAATATGATTATATTGATCAACATGTGCTTAAGCATGAATGGGGGCTCCAATCACCATATGGGCATGACTGGTTTTTTCCAATCTTAAGTTAAATTTCACTTTTTGAAAAAGAAAAAAAAAAGGTCGATATAGAAAATGTTTTCTGTGTGCCTGCATTTAATCTCTCTTTTTATATATCTCATAATATTTTCATTTTCTTTCCAACCCTTTTGCATCACAAGATGACTAGAGTTGAGCACCAACAAAGGCCACTCGTCAAATCTACAGTCTTTCACGTATGAAGCATGTTGACTTTTAGAACAAACGCTAAAGCATAGCTTTCAATATTTTTTTTTCTTTATTTCCAGCCAAAAAAAAATGTTTTTTCTTTTCTTTTTTTATAAATAATTTTTATAAATAATTTTCAAACCTTTGTTGGGCTTGAGAGTGAGGGTAGTTTTTTAAAACTCTCGAGAGAAATGTGGGAAAAAAAAGGGAAAATTCATGAGCCGACCCTATTGATCGTCTCCATTCCATAGAAATTATGAGATTACCCCAAAGATAAATATAAAAAATTATAATTTATCTTCATCTTATAAAAAAAAATTTGTTTGTACCCAACTGAAAAAATGAAATATATATTTCTGTGCTTCAGTTAAGAAAAATCCTAATGGTTTCATCGAACAATTAAAATATATAAACATGGGACGAGTCTCTTGTACGATAGCTATACAAATCCAATGACTGTAGTTTTTTATTTAACTAGACACGCATATGTAGTTATTAGTTAATTTATATGTAATTTTATATTAATTTATATGTAATACAATATTATTGAGTTATTAGTGCAAGTAATATATAAGATAGATTAAAATCAACAGATAGTTATATTGACTTAAAAAAAAAAAAATTACAAGGCGTCATTCTTTTAAAATGCCATATATGAGGCTAATCCGACAAACATATCTTTTATTTATCTATTTATTATTGTTATTATTTTTGATAGTGTTCCTAAAAAAACAACTTCCCGACTCCACCACCGACTGAGATTTAAGTCTATTACCAAAATTTACAACAGTGGTTCCCCTGATGACCGTTTAACTCTTTAACAACCTCTCCTAATTCGGCTAGCTCTTCTCATTAACACATTACGTAATAGTTAGGCTTCATATTCAAAAGTCAAAAGTACTACTGTTTTCGTGCACTCAAACTGTATATGTGTGTGTATGTATGTGTACAATTGATATCATAATTCAACGGCTTCACATTAATTGCATTCAACAAGATACCAAAAACATTACCGCACCACATGTGGCATGACCACCTAAAAAAATGTAAACTTTTCTAAGTAAATGGCACCTTAAAGATATATATAGTGTGCCTTGTTTGTTCAGCTCCAATATATCAAACATTAACGTGCAAGCTTTTGACTTGATATTACGTTAGGCTTCTTATCAAAATAGTATCCTCATTCTTCAATGGTAAATCCACAGGATTCATTTCTTTCCGGAAAAGACCATGTGTTTAGGTTTACTTTTATAAGATTTTCCTAGGAATGTACCAAGATTTGAAAAGTTTAAAATTCAGGAATTAAAATCACATAAATTTTCATCCAAAGGATCATTATTCTATTGGCTCTTTCTAATGAAATTAATAGTTAATGCGTCTATTAAATCAAAGTTTCGATTATATATATATATAATGCGGCCTAAATAATTAATTAATGCGGCCATGGGAATATGGTTAATTAATGCGGCCGAAATAAAATTACATATATATAAAAACAACATCAAGGTCAAATAAATACCAATACAATGTCCGAGAAACGACAATATATAAAACAGCGACAAGAATAGAACACAGGACAGCAACTCAAACGACTAAAAGTTACAGAATATAAAAGTGGAAAACAAAAACTAAATAGAACTATGAACCATCGGGAAAAACGACATCATACAACAATGTGAAATAGATTATGATGGTAAACTTCATAAAACATAATCAAAATGAAATCCTTAAAACGTGAACAATTTGGAAAGAGGGTACCTTTTAAAATGCAACTGCATAAACGACCTTAAACTTAAAAAACGACATCATCAGGGAAGGCGATACAGAAAATGGTAACATCTCGAAACGACATATCTAAACAAAAAGCGCAATCTATAATTCTCCATGGACGTACGAGTTAAAATTGGACGACATTTACTAGAGAAAATCAGAAAATCGACAGTAACGTAAAAATGAATTGTGAAAAGTGAAGATGATGTAAAACGACGACGACGAAAGGAAAAAAAAAAAAGAAAAAGAAAAGAAAATGACACAATCTGGAGGAAGGACATGTTCAGGTACAAAGGTTAAAGAGCGCGCCATAAGTCCCTTGGGCAATGGAGATCAAGAATGTGACACATGTCATTTAGAATAGTGGATTGATGCCATGACTTACGAGATTGCACGATCGAGGTAAAGAAGGCATAAATTGATAGATTCCAACAATTAGTAGATGAAGTTGAGATCTAGATCGAAGGAAAATTATGTTTAATTAATTTTGTATTACTGAATATAATCATGATAAATGTTGGTATAACACAGAAAATAATAAGGAATTTACTTATTTCTAAAAAAGAAAAATGTCTTGATATATTTAAAATCCTAGTGATTCTTGATATTTGTTAATTAAAATGGATTATTGGAATTATTATGATCGATCACTTCACTTATAAACAAAGAACTTGATTTCATTTTATTTACGCTGAGGACAATGGCAAACGATCAAATAGGTAGAGTCACATCGATATTGAGAAATCTACACTAAGATGACAAATTGACAACAACTTATAAGATACGTCTTGCTCCTTATTAACCTAATCTTGCTTAATCAAAGGCTTTTAGCAACAAATGATAGAAGTATCTCATAGCGATTATCAATTTGATTCATGAGAATCTCTGAAATAAAACTCCCGATAATTTCAACAAGAACAAATAAATAATAAAATAAAATAAAATAAAAAACTTCAGATGGCCATTTAACACTTTCACAAGCTCCTCCAATTACGCTCTCAAGGGTCAATACCTTACGAAATCAAGCACAATTGTCAGGCATCATATTCAAAAGTAAAATGTTCCTGTTCAAAGTACGCTCAAACCATATCCATATCATGTCCACAACTCAACTGCTTCACATTACTTGCAATCCACAAGTGTACCACAAACATTGCACCACGACTCGTGACATGAGTCCAAAGGTTCAAACTTACTTTATGACGCCTTAAAGAAATGATACATGCTAAATTTAGATTTCCTCTTTCAATCTTGTTTTCTTATGTATCCACTGATTCTTGTCGATTGGAATCTAATTGATTGGGTAGATTCAACTAGAATGAGTTATTACAGGCCTTGCCTAGAGGAGGTTTACCACATGCGACTCGATTGACTCGTTGAAATCGAGTGAAACTTGACGAAGTAGTAAGTACATTAATCATATATGTGACCAAAACACTTTTAAAAGAACAAAGATAATTGATTTTAAGTATTAGCTTATCAAGTAGAATGGGTCACCATAATAACCATTCTACTTATCCGGTCAAATCAATTATGCATTCAGAAATTGATTTCAGTGAGATAACATAATCAAGACAACTTTTTTTGTTTCTTAAAAAAACTATAAAACGTTAATAAATTACATACAAATAATAATCTTCAATATCTAGTCATATTTAGGGCTCATTTGTTTCCAGTTATGGAGACCTCCAAAACAATTTTTTTTTTTTCTAAAATTTCACCATTTTTCACTATTTATATCTTCAAAACGCTACAGTAAACTCCAAATTTTAAAAATTCATAACTTTGTGTATATAAGTCCAAATGAGATAATTTTTTTTTAAATTACATAAAATTTCTAGAGGAACGAAACAATATCCATATTGATATTTTTTCTCTAAAAAAACTAATAAAATTTTTTATTTTTTTCACCCCAAACAGGTTTTTTTCTCGCAAACACATTTTTCAAAACAACTTTTTTATAATCCAAAAATAATGTCTTCAGTCTCCTCCCCCAAACACTCTCTTAAAATGTCCTAATATATAATTTATCTTCACTGATCATATTCATTTCTTAGATACTTAAAAATTGTTTCATAGCAATTCAACCTTTTTTTTTTTTTGGATTAAAAACATTGAACAGACTAAAATTTTCTCGTTTACCTTTGTGACACCTCAAGTTTAAAATGTCCTACACTTAACCAGCCGAATTTTGGTTACAGGTCTGTGCTATAAACTTGACAAACTCTTTCCATTTCCAAAAAAAAAAAGGGCAAGCTTCACAAACTTCCGTCAAATAAAAGACTGTTTTTGTCTTCACGCCACTCTTGAAGAAGTTCACTCATTTTTTACAGTGATTAAGCTTAAAATATCCCCAAAAATGAAACTTGTAAAGCTTTCTCATAGAAGTACTATTTTCGTTTTCTAGGCACCAAATAGAGCTTTGAAATTCTCTGAGACCAATTAAAGATGCAACGCACCAATGACCAAAGGAATGGGTAGAGAACGTCAAACGAAATTTTGGAAATTGGTTTTTCAATTTTAGGTCATTTTCGAGTTCGCCCCTTTTCTGTGTCTTCGTCTGCATCGTCGTAGATATTGAGGCTGTCACAAAAAGTAATTCAAGAATAAGGCCAATTTGCTTTGGCCCCACAATTGATGTAGATGGGATTGGAGTTTTTTTTTTTTCCTGTTTTTAAGTTAATATTGTACAATTAATAGATTGGTGCAACGGTTAAGATGTCTTTTCTTCTTATTAAAAAACGAGTTTGTTAAGATTTGATATTTTGAAAAATCATTTAAAGATAAAACTTTTATCCAGTTAATAGATTGTGTAACATTGCGCCTATGATAGTAGAGAAGTTATATCTATTTTTTAAGTGTAGCTTGTTAATGGATTGTACATCATTGAGCTTATGATAGTAGTGAAGGTATATCTGTTTTTTAAGTGAATATTAATTTCTACCTAATTAATGGATTGTACAGCGCTGATTAGATCTTTTCTATTTCATTGCTAGGCTGTTGAATTTCTTAGCATTGATGGTTCTCTCTCCCTGTATCTCTCTTATTTTCTCAATTGGAAAAATCTTTTATTAAAGCTCATCGCTTTGTCCATTAACTATACTTCTTTGGCGAGCCTCAAGTAATATGCTTAACTTCTTTCAATGAACTACTATTTGTTCTTCCAACACATGGAAACACGAAACACATAATTCTCAACTTGTCATGGAAAATGCGTTGCCTTGTTACTTTACGAAATCAAAAGGCTTTCACAGTTCTTGGTGCTCCGCTTGTAGGAGAGAACTTCGTATAGAAAACGTTAGTACGACAACATTTAGAATGTTCAAACATGAACCGCCTCCGAACTTAGACTTGGTACCTTAGTTTGCATTCTCATTATCATTATTATTAATTTTGTTTTAAGAAATGGTTATGGCTAATCATCATCAGTAAGGCTTTGTTTTGTTTGTTTGTTTGTTTTTTTGTTTTGTTTTCAGAGCTTCACCGTAACAGTAATGCACAATGATGTATATAACTATTGTATAAATGACGGTATGCACAACATACGTCCCTCGCAATGTACACCACTCAAATGCATTTCACTATCTAATCCTTTCGTATCAATAGCCATCACCGTCCAGGATTAACACGTAGGCTCGAAATTCTTCCACTCAAAAGGTTGGGTTTTCTTCCTTTTTTTTTTTTTTATTGTGTTGACAACAAAATTTATTTAGAGTAGAAGTAAATTTAGGGCCTATCAACTGTCCTTTTCTTCGTCAACGGAAAAAAAATGAAAAGAAAACTTTCCTTTTCCCCGTAAAATATATATATATACTTTTTTTCTCCGTCAGAATACAAGATGGATCTCAGACATTCACGACACAATTGTTTTTTTATTACATTCGCAATAACACGTTTAAACATAATATAATTTTTATTTAAACACAAAAATTTTATATTTAAATACAATATTTTTCTATAATATCTTAAATATATTTATTATTTTAAAATATTTTAAAAATAAATTTTTAATATCCATTCATATTATATTCTCTCTTTATTTTATTTTTTCTATCTACTTTTACTAATCATATTAAATTTTTAATTTTAAAATATAATTCAAATACCTTTTATCTAAACACACGTTACATTCAAATATAAAACAAATATTTTCTATCCAAATTCAAAATATATTTAATATATTACATTTAAACGCGATATAAACATAATACGTTTACTAAACGTCCTATTATTTTGTCCCTCTTCTGTGTCTCAACTTATCATTTTACCAAGCCATTAACGAACCAAGCTAATGACTCGCTTGACAAACAAATTTCATTTTAATTTCATTCAAATAAAATACAATTTTACACCAAACACAAATTTTACAACAGTACTACAAAAACAATTACTATTCAAAAGTTTTTTAAAACAATCACATCAATTTTTTAACTTCACTATTTATCTCTACTTTTATCAATCACATCAACTTTTCAACTCTAAAATACTTTTAATCCAAACACACATTTCATTCAAATACAAAACAAATACTTTTCAATCAAATACAACATTCAAAAAATAAATTTCATTCAAATACAATCAAAATACAATACGTTTACCAAACGTTCCCTAAGTGTTAAAAACGGGAATGAACACACAACATCATGTATTCCCTTCCTAGCACGGAAGATTACCCACACATATACATATAGAACTATACATATATAGTGCACGTGCGCGCACGCGCGCGCGCGTGTATTCCTCTAAAGAGAGGAAAAAATAAAAAACAATTTCCTTGCGGATTTAGCAAAAGATACGACCAAGTTATTAGTGAAAAACAGAGCATTTAGCATAAATTGTTCATCCAAATTCTAATTGATGAAATATTGTGCTACGCCCAGGACAAAATGGTTTATATGGGCATGCAAGTCTACATATTTAACAGAAGTAAAGCTACAAACAACACATTACACGGTCCCATATATATCATAAAATTGCATCAAGCAATCTCTCTCTCCAACTAATCAGTTACCAAAATCTCGAAGAAAAGCGGATTAGATCGAATGAAAAATAGGATGAAGTACTTAACTGAAAGAAAGCACCATCATCACCAATTATATCTCATCCGTAAAATTGACAGCAAGATCCCAATAATGAGCAACACCGGCATCAGCATAGATTTTGCGGGCAGCAGCTTCAGTCATGCATTCATGGATTGAGAATTTAGTGAAGGCTGGTTTGGCAACACCTCCTTGCCAAACCAACACACACTTGTTGGGAGGTTTATCGTCTTGTTCATCTTCATCCTCTTCCTCATCTTTAACAGTGTTGGCCCAGTTTATACGCCTAAGCATGACCTTTCCGTACCTCTTAATGGATTTGTTTCCACCTTCAACAACCACGACAGTAATACCATCAGAAATCACAGCACATCCAGTCAAACGGTTCTCTCGCGCAAAAATGTCAACTTTAAACCGAGTCTGCGGATGGGACAGGTCATCTATCTTGTAAACCGAAACTATAGTCTCCAGTGAGTGTGGATCGTCGAAAAGCTTTCGCTCTTTCTTCTCACGGCGCTCAGCAGGAGTGAGCTTGCGTGCAGTATTCCTGTCAATATGAGCTTGTTCGCGCTCAGCAGCTGCACTCCGGATTTCCTTCTCAAGCTTTGTCGGATCCTGTGTTGCTTCAGTACCAAGAACTTTCATTAAATTGCTCATTTTAACTTTAGGTTTGGGAGGTTCTATCAGGCCTTGTCTAATCATCTCCTGCCTTTCTCTCTCTCTAGCAAGACGCCGCTGTGTACGGAGCTTCTTCTGTTCCTTCTTGGTTAGCTTGAGAGGTTGAGGTGGCGGAGGAGTTGGCTCAACAGGGGGCTCAATGGGCTGAGGATGTTCAACATAGATAGTCATTTTCTCCAACTTAATTGTATCTTCAGGTATATTACCATCTATGATATCTCCATATGTACCAGAATGCAAAAGGGGCACGTCCCTGGACAAAAAATAATAATAAATAAAAAATTAGAAGAGGGGCTACGTAATCAGCATTTAATTTTATTAAAAAAAAATTTTTGAGAAAGCTATATTGGAAGCTTTCAAAATAATCATAGCCGTTGATAGGTAAAATACCAGCCTTATAAAGGCTACGGAAGGGAGTGAAAGCTACGAGGAGATGTGAATTGAGATCTTAAATATCTTGTAATGTCATTATTTAACAACCATTACTTTCTACATCGGATAGTCTAGACTCTGGAGAATAACTAAGTTGTTATAAATTATTAAACCCTTGTTATAAATCTTCAATTTCAAGCAAGAAAGATATTCCAAACCGTATGAAGGAACAAACAAAAACGTCTAAAAAGGAGAACTGTTAAGCACGATAGCATATAAAAAAATTACATTGTCATCAACTTAGACCTTACCACCACTCAACTTCGGGGATTGGTTCCTTTGGTTTTTCTTTGGTTATAATTCTTTCAGATACTTCTATCAAGTTTGGATTAATATCAGGCGCTGCCTTTGCTTTTGCCAACTGTGCCTGCTTTGCCCTGTGCTCTTTGGCTTGGGCTTCTCCAAATTTACTCTGCAAGCAAAAGGAAAAATAACTACAAGAAAACAGCTACACAGAATTTGAAGAGGCGATCCAAACAGGTTTGAACAGAACAGAAAATACCTTCAACTTTATATGTTCAGCCTCCCTAGTCCATTTTCCTTCCTCTACAAACTGGAAACTCATCCTCCTAGGCCTCAACAGTTTAGTTTTGTTAATACTCATCCTTTGGTCAAAATGAGGATTTGATTCTGGATCCACATCCAGATCAGGTTTAATAATCTGGAATGCTTCTTTCTTCTGTTTGTTGATGTTAACCTGGAAATTTTGAAACATAAAAATTAGAATAGTATCCAAAGAGGCCAAAATTATAAAAGACAACTTGCCAAACAAGTTAATAACAAACCTTTAGGGTGCTGAGATTGCTCGGTTTAGTCACACTGACCACATTTCCGTGCTCATCTATTTCCCTACCAAGAGCATCCAGGCGAAGAACAGGGACCTTTGTAGGCTTCTGCGGGGCAGCCACATCTGCTTGACTCTGTCCTGGAAACAAATTTATAAGGGGACCAAACTCTGGGTCCTGGCGGAATCCCATCCTGGCAGCTAGCTCCTGCGCACGTTTTACAGCCTCAAAGTTGGGAATACCTGCAAGAGGACCAGAAGCAGCTATGGTACTTGCAGATGTCACAGAAGCTGCACCAGCAGCTGGTAAAGTTGAGGAACTCGACGCTGCTTCAGAGACAGTAGTTGTAGATGAGATAGATCCTGGTTTCGGACCATCTTTTGGTCCCAGGTTTGAGCTAGCGTCTGAACTTGAACTAGCACCCTTGTTCAACTACAACATCAGAAATATGACGGTTAATGCACACCAAGCAACGCATCACATTATAAAGAAATGATTTTTGAAACAAGGATTAACGAGCACACAGCAAGAGATTAAAGATAAGAAACTTTTAAGAAAGGTAAACGGATTTTGAAATTTATCAAAACAACTTACAACAGGAATTTTCTTCAACTTCTCAGCCAGTTCCTTCTGCATCTGTAAAGCTTTCTTAGCTTTTGCTAAAGCATCAAGAGACAGACTTCCGCTTTTTCCAGCAGTTGAAGATGTCCCATCTGTACTAGATTTTCCAGGAACCTCATGAGATCTGGTAATACTAACTCCCTTATTTTCATGTGTTGTAGAAATCGAAGATACCTTGGTAGGAAGAGGATGACTAGGGGCTAAAGAGGTCTCAGGAAAACTCCCTGATGCCACGGCAAGCGGTTCAGGAGCAGCACCCTATGAATATTAAAAACAAAATACTCAAGTCAACAATCAAAAAAGAGGAGAAACTATTTGCCCCTCTCCATTAAAAATGAAATACATAACACGTAAAGAAGTACCTCAATTCGGGTTCCACACACATCAATTATCTAGTGTAAAATTACAATTACAAATGTTTACACCAAGTAGAAACTACTTTATCCTACAAAAATCATCTAAAATCAATGCAGAAACTTATGAGAATAATAATGTAAGTTCAGCAGCAAACTATAGTCATTTACAACGACATGCAACAGATTAACAAGTAAAATTCACCATTGTTGACAGAACAACAAATGAAATCAGACAGCAACCGCTGCAAACAAACTCAAATGTGTAAACAAAGAATCGAAGAAAAATAACCAAATGTAATGCAAAATTAAAAAAAGAAAGAAAGAGAGAACCCACATTTTCCGCCGAACCACTCCCATTGGCTTTGCCGGAATCAGTGGGAGCCCCATCGTCGTCATCTTCTTCCTTCACCTGACGATCCTCAAACCTCCTACTCTCCCGGCGATTGGCGTTGTCATCGTCCTCAACCCCATCCTCAAATCGCCTCCTCTCCTTCTTCCCCTCCTCCAAAACCCTAGCTCTCTTCTCGCCGCCATCACCGTCGGGATCGCTCTTGTCCTCACTCCGCCCTCTCTCCTTCCTCTTCAGCCTCCTCTCCACCGACTCCTCGCGGCGGTGGTGGTGCTTCGAAGAACCGTCTCGGCCCCCGTCCTCCTTGTCGGCGGCCCTAGAATCGGGGTCCTGGCTGGGCTCGCGGGAGTGGGAGCGGCGGGATTTGTGGTCGCGAGAGGGGTCGTGGTTGGAGTCGCGGTCAGATCGGTGGTGGTGGCGGCGACGGCGGTGGTGATCGGAGGAGTCCTTGGAAGAGCGCTTATCGTCGGCGTCTTGGGGGAGATGCTTGCGGTGGTGGTCGCGGTCGCGGGCTCGGTCTTCGCGGGAGCGTTTGGTGGTCTTGTCTTTCTCCATTGCTAGGGTTTCGTTTCTGAGTGTGAGCTAGAACCTTCCGTCCCGTCCCGACTGGGGAGGAGATTTGGCTTGGAGAGAAATAGAATCGAAAAAGGGGACAACTTGGGGGGTGAGGTAAGCAATTGGATTCCACCTTTTTTTTTTTTTTTTTAAGGCGAACGGTGAAGAACTATTCAAACACAAAAAAAAAAGGAGTCCAGATCTTTTAGATAGCGTTTGGTATTATTTTTAAAATCTGTTATGTTTTCAAATTCTCTGAATTTGAGATCGTTTTGAAAATAATTCTGAGAACGTTTCTGAAATTGTGTTTAGTTTTATTTTCTGAGTGTATGTTTTGAGAAACAAAAAAATGAAACTGTGTTTGGTTATATTTTTGAAAACCAGTCATTTTATAAGTATTATATAAAAACATATTTATGTTTGATTTAAAAAGAATTTATTATGAATACCAAAAATTAAAAATTAATAAAATTTTTTAATTGAAAAATGAATTAAAAATTAATAACCATAATATTTAAGTAATTACTATATCAATTAAATCTTAATTAACCATAATAATTAAATCAGAGAAATGGGAGAAATGGGAAAAATGAAATCAGAGAAAACGACTTTTAATCGTTTTCAATTTTACATTGGGAGCAAAGGCGATTTTGGATTCGTTTTGAAATCTGTTTTCAAAAACAATACAAACAAAACATAATTTCACACCGATTTTGAAATCGATTTTCTAGGGAATCGTGAAATCAGTTTTGGAAACAAAACCAAACACCCTCTTACTCCTCTTGTTCAGTTGTAAATTTTTTTGTTTTGTTTCAAAAAAATTTTGAGCCTATTTTCCAGTTTAGATGATTAGTGCACTTAAAAAAAATCTAATTTCGGATTAAAAAAATCTTTTTATTTTTAAAAATAAAATAATATTTAAATGTGTAAAAAAAATTTTATTTTTAAAAACAAAAAATTGTTTAGAATAAGAAAAATAGTATTAGAAAATATATATGGTGAGAAAATTGAAAAAATATATATTTTAAAAGTTTATCCTAAAAGACATGTTTGGAAAAAAAAAACTCCCTTTCCTTTTTTATAATAAAAAAATGATAAAAACCTTGAAACAAACATTTATTCGTAAAACTTTTTCTCACTCTGAAAGTGAACGTTCCATCCAAACATAACCTTCCATCAATAAAATTTTGGAATTAATCTCATTGTTTTGATCTCAAATCTTCAAAAAAGTAATTAGTCTCTTATTTATAAAATCAAATTTGATAGTGATGCAACACTTTAATTTGTATATCTAAAACAATGCCATACAATTACCATATGACATCTTTCTCAATCTTAAGAGCCCCTTTTTAGCGTGTTTGAAGCTGAAGTTTAGGGATAACATTTTAGCCAACTTAGGGATTTCGGCCCTAGATGAAGGTTTTGGCTTCACGGTATGGAAATTCATTATGAGATCGATCATAAGGCAAGTGGGACAAGGCTCAGTGACATCAGGAAAGTTCATGTGTCCTTCGGTGATTCCGTAACCTATAAGTCTTAACCCATTGTTAAGTATATCCAGAGATGGTTGTCATTCACGGAAGGCTCTGTAGTGTCAGCATGTGATTTTGAGGTGAGGGACGTCATTGTGTGGCATGTAAAACTTTATGACAGTGACGCATAAAGTCCACGTGCCAATGAGCAGTCTCATTTTTAGATCTTACTCTAGCTTAGATGATTTCTTGCTTCTTTATTGATATGGCTCATATTGTCTTAATGATTTCCTCAATAATTATCTTTATGTAATAATAGTGCTTTATACACTAGATAAAATGTTGGGTTTTATTTTTTTATTTTGTGTTAAAGCCTTTATTAATGGTGGTTGTGTCACCACTGACTAGGCTTATGATTTGTCCACTAGAGTTGTGTTTTGTCAGTTTATTTGTTACACAAAATTTATATTTGTAATGTGGGTGGTAGCCTTCATGTTATATGGTCGTGGCTCTCTGTTGATTGAAAACTTCTATCAATTATAGAGATTGAGCCAAAATGAACCTTATGCGTTTTCGATATTGGTATGTCAAGATATTTTTTTTCATTTTCAGTCCTTAAGCATGCGTTGTTCCTTCTGAGTGTTATTAGATTTTACTAGTAGATTGATATTAGTTGAGAGTCATGTTCATTTATTGCAAATCTTAATATTATCTTGTTTGGTTTCTATTATTTTATTTGTGTGAATGATATTCTTCTTTAAAAAAATTCAAATGATATGTTTTCCTCTGACAACTTTTTACAAATAAAAAAAAACTTTAATATGATAAAATTTTTGAGTGAGAACTAGTTATAAAACATTTTGATTGAATTAGGCAAAACTTGAAAACTGGTTAGGAAAGATTTTTCAAAGGAAATAATAAATGTTCACAAACATTGATGAAAATATCAATAACGACAGAAATATTGATAGTCCAGTTTTACTAAAAATTTTAGAGAAATTATTAGTATCGGTTGAAATATTCAAAAAAATCACAAAAATTTACTTTAAAACATATTTTTAATATTTTAGGAGAGCACACATAAAAAAAAATACATAAATTCACAAGTTTACATTAAAAAAAAAAAATCTTATATCTTACATCTTACATAATTTAAAAGATTTAAACATAATTGGAGAGTTATCTTGATTCAAGCAATATTAATGCTAATGTGACAGCTATATGCAAAGCCTTCTATGTAAAGTATGTGTGGCCTTTAATAAAGTTTGTAAGAGTCTGAGAATATATATTCTTTCAGTTTTAAGTGTTATTTTTTTTTTCTTTTGTTTTTGAGAAAAATTGGACACGTTAAAAAAAGATAATAAAGGACAAAGTCATAAATTTCTAACTGAACTTTTCACTGAAATTTCTTGATATATTGTAAAAATTACACTAAATTTTTTTGATATTGATATTTTTACTAGTATTTTTTAATTTTTTGCAAAAAAACATTTTACTTCAAAAAAATATTTTGGTATCCTTCAAATTTAGAAATTTTAGTTAAAATTTCTAAAATATCATGGATTTATTATTTACAATCATGTTCACAATTGCCTGGCTTTATTTTCCTCTTTCTTTTTTAGTTAAAATAACGTGCTTTTATAATAAATATAAATAAGGAAATTGTGAGAATAGCTCCTTTTGTGCATATATTTTGAATTTTTATCTCATGATTTCAATTTTTACCCTAAAATTGTTTTTTATTTCATATTATAAGAGGGTAAAATTCCTGAAATTATTTTAATTATGACAATATTTTAGAAATATGCTTTTTTTGAGGTAATTCTCAAAAAACCTCTTTACAAATCACATAAGGACAATACATACATATGGTAGATATTTTTTTTAGTTAGTATGTGCGTTTGGTTTTAGTTTATAAAAATCAATTAATTAAAAAAATAGTGTCCGATTTTAATAAAATTAGATTATTATAAAAATAGACATCTTTGAAATATCTCATTGCTTGTCTCTTTTTCTCAAATATTATTGTATTCTCAAAAATGATCCAATTTTGTTTTGACGAGTATTTGAAGAAATTAAGTATTAAAAAACTAAAGAAATATTTGTGTTTGATATGTTGGACAACTTTAATCAATGAAAACCATCACCAAAATTCTGGATATCATGTTAAATCATCGAGAATAATTATAAAGAAGACTTATTTGAATCCATATTAATAAATTAGAGAAGGAATAGAGTCTTTTACATTCAAATTTCCTTAGTTCTTAAGATGTTCTATAAATTCTCTTTTTTGAATGGAGAAGGAGAAGGAGAACAAATATTATGTATTACGGAAATTATACTATATTGGTCATCGTTTTAGTGATTTGAAAGTAAATAGCATAATCTTAAATTATTAAAAATTAATAACATAATTAAGTTTAGATATATATATATTTCCTTTTTATATCCTTGCTTTAATATGTGTTTTTTACCTTTTATTTTATGTTTCTTTCTCATCTTTTTTTTTTTAAATTTTGTGTTTCTCTCTTTCTCTCTCTCTTTCAAGCCCCCTCTATCTTTCTTCCTCTATCGCTTTCTCCCTCTTTTCCTTCAAACCCATTTGTTGGACGTGTCGCCAACGCCGCCAGATTGTGAGTCAGCTATCGCCGGTGACAAAGGAACATCGATCCTAAGGTGTCACCCGATCTATCTTTCCTTGATTCTTCACCATCGCTCAATCATCGTTGCCGTGAATAAAGTCTTTTCTCACGCCACCATCACAGATCCAATGACAGAATTATCACCCAAAGTCAGGGCCGTCAATCATCGTCATTATCAGCTCAAGCTCGAGCCTAAAAAGAAAAAAAGAAAAAAAAAACCACAAAGCCACAGAAGATGACATCATCGAAGCATTCACGTTAGAGAGTTCCCAACAATCTTAATGCTGCCATCTTCGATCTTCATGCTAAGCTTTGTTCTTGGCTAGCAACTCCTTGGACTTCTGCAATTTTGACGAGACCTAGCCAAATTTGGTGAATTAAGTTTCAATCACACCCAACCACAAATCACCACCAGAGGCTGCGATATCACCACTACCTGCAATTTCTCCAGCGACCATGATTTCCTTAGAAGCCCGTGATTCCCCAACCATGATTTGATCTCCCTAGACCTTAATCTTCGTAGCTAGCTTGATCTCTTTATCGATCTTAATCTACCTTTGCCACCCATGATCTTTTTGGCACCTACAATCTCCTCGTCAAAGAAGACAATGCCAAAGGCAAGTTAAGTCACTGCCAAGAAGATGGAGGAGAGCCATAAACAGAGATGAATGAGAAATTTATGTGTAAACCCTTAAAGGTATTTTAGAAATTTTAATTCTTTGCTATTTACTATCAAATCAAAACTTTTGACATATTTATTTTTACTGTTTTATACTTTTAACCTATTTTCCTTATTCTCCCTATTTATTTTGATTTGACTTAGAACCACAACCTTATAATGATCTTTATTTACTAACTTAAATTAGAATCTCATCAATAATAATTTAATTAGTATTAAGTTTTTAAGCATTAAATTCGATACCCAATGGATATCTCTAGAGATCAATTAATAGATTATTTATCTGGCCCTATTAAATTAGATAGCCCATAGTATAATTATCATTTAATATGTAAAGCTCATAATAAGAAATTAATAAATTCCCAACAATCTCTCACTTGGGTTACAAATATTTTCTGAAATAATTATATTATATATAGTTTTGAATACATATTAAAAAACTATCTATTTTGAAATAACTTTTTAGTTACAATCAGATCCATCTACTATATTAGCATGGGATCAAAGTCATCTTCTTTATATATATTCATAACTAAACCTATCAATGGTCACCATACCAATACATTTAATAACATGGATCGAGTATGGATGTGTAGTATGGAAATTACATACAATGTGATATTGAACATGCCTATTTCTAATTAGTCCAGCTTTATTTTTTAGTGAGATCAAACATGAATAACATTCAGAGTTTGTAAATGAACCATACATTTTATTCTGTAGAAAATAAACATAAAATGTGTTTATACCAAAGAATATCAAAATACAAACTCCTACTTAACATGTACATCATCAAATAAAATAACATCCATGTGCATAATGTACTCATAAAAGACCTTGGGTGGTAAACCCTTAGTAAACGGATCCATAATCACGAAATTTGTCCTAATATATTTTACAACCACCTAATAATCTAGATGTCTATATACTTTGACTTTGTAAAGCTTCTATTATTGTTGGAATAAAGCATAGTCAAATTATTGTCATAAGATATCTTTAATGGACTTTCAATGCCATCCACAATTTGTAGCGCAATGACAAAATTTTACAGATATATCCTATGATTAAATGCATCATAACAAGCTCTAAACTCAACTACCAAATGGAAGAACCTATGAGTGTCTGTTTAACACTCTTCTAGGCAATAGCTTTTCTAAGTAACAGGTAAATATAGCCCGACACAGATCTTTTATTGTCTTGACATCTAGCAAAATTGGAATTAGAATATCCAACGATCGCTAAATGATCTGATCTTCCCATAAGTGATTATGTGATATTTTGTTCTTCGTAAATAATGCATAACTTGTTTAGTTGCTTTCCAATGGTCCATTCCTAGGTTACTTAAATTTCTGTTGAACATTCCTACTATGAACGCAATGTTCAAACACGTGCATACTTGAGCATACATAAGACTTTCTACAGTTGACGCATAAGGAATCTTTTTTATTTCTTTCCATTCCAACTCATTCTTGGGGCATTAACTAAGATTGAACTTGTCTCCTTTACTAACATGGATATCTCTTAGTGAACAACCTTTCATACAAAATCTATCAAGAACTCTTTTAATACAGTTTTTTTGTGATAATTTAAGGATACCTTGAAAGTAATCTTGATATATCTACATGCTTAATGTAAAAGAGGCATTCTTAAGATCTTTCATCTCAAAATTATTGATTATAAATCTCTTGGCTTCATATAATAAGTCTATATCACCACTAGCAAGCAACATGTCATACATATAATACTGGAAATATATACTTACTCTTACTGAACTTATGATATACACAATCATCAACCTTATTTACCTCAAACCCATATGAAATAATAACTTAACGAAATTTGTGATATCATTGATGAAAAGCTTGTTTGAGACCATAAATGAATTTTTTCAATTTGCAAACCATTTTCTTGAGTCACTGGATATAAAGGTTTTTGGCTACATCATATATATTGTTTCATCAATGTCACTATTAAGAAACGCAGTCTTTACATTTATCTGATATAACTCTCAATAAAAATGAGTTACAAGTACCATTATAATCCTGAAAGAGTCTTTCATTAAAACTGGATAAAAAGCCTCTTTGTAATTAATGTCTTCCTTTTGAGTAAAACCCTTGACAACTAGACGAGTTTTACATCTCTCAACATTATCTTTCAAATCCCTTTTGGTTTTTAAATATCTATTTGTAACCAATAAGTTTCACACCTTCAGGCAATTGGACGAGATCCCAAATGTTATTGTTCTTTGTGGATTTCATCTCATTATTCATGACATCAATTCATTTTTGAAAATTAGAACTTTGTTTGGCTTGATGGAAGTTGATTGGATCATTTTCCATCACTTCGATAACAATCTCATGTTCTTAAAGAAAAACAACATAGTTATTTGAAATCGTACTTCTTTTTTTATCTAATGGATATCCTCAATGGTATATCCTTTTGAGTTTGCTAAGTTTGTATTTTAAGTATAATTTCTTCATTTTACACAAGGACCTCTTCTTTATTGTCTTGATACTCTATATTTTCATTTTGAACAATGTTAAGAATAGGAACATGATCATTATCTGTAACAACCGGGAAAATTCATATTTTTCGAAAAATAATTTCACAATGAATTTAAGCGTTAAAATGTGAAATTAAGTGATTTAATATTGTTTAGAACTAAATAAAATGTTCTAACAATGTTAAAGGATGAAAAATGAGTAATAGTGATATTATGTGTGTGCACGTGTGTGCCACTCACAGTATCAAGAAGTAGGTCAAGATGATATTATCTTGAATTAAAACTGATAAATTTGAGTTCAGCACTCCCAAATTAGTTAGGATAACCTATCAGCATGCTCAAATTTGATAATTGAGTACAAGGGTAATTTTTGACCGAAAATTCACAGTATCGGAAATTGGTCAAAATGACCTCAGATGAAAATAAAACTGATATATTTGGATTCAGGACACCCAAATTAATCAGGATAGCCCATGTTGAAATTTTGGGCGAAAAAGTATATAAAGAGTGAAAAAAGTGAAATTTCCTCATTTATCTATACACACTCTCTCTCCTCATTTCTCTCTCTCTCTCTACCCGAAAGTGTACAGTAACCGACCATCGGAAACGGTGTCTGTTTTCGACACCGCCGGTGTCATTTGAAAGCTCTCGCCGAGCTGAGTCCGATGGTGGGTCGACGTGACGGAACGGCCGCCGCACGCCGCCACACGAGCCGCCCGAAGCTCGCCGGAGCCGAGAGTTTCGAACGCCGATTTCTTCATCATCCGGCCACTATTTGCCATGAAACCGGTCTCAAAAGATTCGTGGTGAAGAGTACTACAAAACCAATGTGATGGATCGCCTCAACATCGGCGTAATCGCGTCGCCCGAGCTTCGAAAAATCCGGCGAAACGCCGCCGTGGAGTCGTCGTCGAAACTGTCGATTCCGGCCAAGTTGAAGCACGCCGTTGGTACAGAAATGTTCGCCGTGAAGAGGGGAGCAAAAGCCCTCAACCAATTTCGGGGAAAAAGTCCGGCGCGGCGGAGCTCCACCGTCGCCGCCGTGACCGAGTTTTCAAGGGTCAATTTCCGGCCATAGGAGCTTCAAATGGTGAAATTGACACCACCAATGAGTTCCTCACATCGAGATCTTCAAGATGGGCTACTTATTTACCACCGTCACCGCCGGTCAACGCCGGTCAATGGCGACCGGTGACTGAAAATGGAAGTTTGGTCCGTTAGTCTATTTTCGACATTCCGGACGCATCCGGGAAGTCGGATTTGCAAGACGGGACCTCAGAGATGATGAACGAAGAATTAGGGTTTATGCCGTTAAGACCGGACTGCAATTCGGTATAAATCCTGACCCCTTTACGTTCCGCAATTTAATTGTTTGGGACTATTGTAAGATTTTATGATTATTGGTATGAAAAATGTGGAAAAGAATGTATGCAAAAAGAAGAAAATGACTGTAATGGAGAAAAAGAAAAATATGTGATAATGTAATGATTTTACGTAAACAGTATGAGTTTTACGTAAAATCTAGACCTCTGGTATAGTACGTGATAGAATTAGATCAGGATAGATGGTTTTCAGGCGTTTTCTAAACGCTGGAACCTCAAAAATTAAGGGGAAACTCTGCCGAAATTTCTAAAAATGGCACCAGGGGTAATATGGGAAACGAGGGGTAAAAATATGATCGGGAAGGGAACCCGAGCCCCCTCGAGGAATTAGGGCAAGGAAAAAGGAATGGGTAAGGTACGATTAGTAAACCGACCCTTCAAAACCCTAGAACGCAAGAAAAACATGAAACCGACACTTAGGTCGGAATAGTACTTCCCGAGGGTCAGGAATGTGAAAATTGGTAAAATGATAAGAATTAATCCGGAAAAGGTCCAATAAGATTTAAAAAGTTAATTAGAAGATTTTGGGTTTAGAAAATCCAGCCTAAGTATGAAAATGAAAATGTTATGGTTAAACGACCCATCAGGGGCAAAATGGTCATTTTGTCCAAAGATTATCAAATTATGGGAAAAGAGCCCCAATGACCCCGGAATAGGTGAATGAAGTTCGTAAAAGCCAAAATCGAGGTTAAGTTATGAAAAATCACGTCAAGGGTAAAATTGTAATTTTGTCAAAAGTTAGGGGTAAAATCGTAATTTTTCAAAAGTTGGAGAAAAATTCGAAAATGGCCATTAAGGTTTAGAAAGCTATCCTAAGGCTATAATTAAGGGTTATAAGATCAGAATTTAGCTTTTTAATAAAATAAAGGCTATAAATGAAGATGTGATTAACAGACAAAGTTTATCTGTAGGAACCCGATCCAGACGCGACAAAGGACGTCGATGGATTCCAAGAAAAGGATAAGCACGCTATGAGTAAGTTCAGACATTTACCCGTTTGCAACTATGAACAAGCTTATAGTATTATATGTTTTGTATGTAAATGTCATGATGTGATTTATGATGATGCTATAGTAAATGCTATAGCAATGCTATGATGATATTAAAAGATATGTTTTAATAAATAATTATAAAAAATATATATATATAAATATATGTATACATTGAATTATGAAGGAAAGGTATTATAAAAGTTTTATGAGAATAAAGATGTGAGTAAGAGAGCTAGAAGAATAGAAAGAATAAGAACGAGAATGTTATGATAGGATGCATAAGAAAGAGATGAGATATAAAAGGAAAGAATAGATATTTTATGAAAAGTTTTATGAAAGTTAGGTTATGATTGATAGAGCAACGATGATCGGTGATAAAAGAAGTTAAGAAAAGGGTATGTTTTATGATAACGAAATGATAGGAGTTTTATGAAAAATGATATGAAAGCAAAGAGTTAGACAAGAAAGAGAAGTAATGATAGGTTATGATGAAAGGTATGATGAAAGGATTAGAACATAACGATAAGATGTGATTGAAAGAATAGAACGATGGCTATGATCGATAGACTATGATTGATAGAAATGTGATGATAAGATACGCTAGATATAATGATGCAAATGATAAGATAAACAGAGAATAATTGTCTGCACATAAATAAATGTATTTTTGATTGTTATGATGTGATGTGGTGTGATAATATATAAGTAATATGTGCCATATATGCTATGCTAAAGTGTGATTAATATAATTCACACAAGTAAAGTAAAGAATTAAGAAAAGAAAAACAACGAAAGAACAAATGTTCCACGAAATGTTTTATGAAAAATGAGAAATGAAAGATGATGAATATCATGAAAAAGATGTACAACAAAAAATCAATATAAGAAAAATAAAAGCCTACAAGATAATAAGACTGAAAACTTAAGTTGTTGGCGTACCGGTCTCCGTACAAGGTCGAGACTTCCGGTCTATATCCTCCGCGTAGATGTGGCGCTACCCCGAAAGTATGGTAGATTAAAGGTTGGACCAGCCCCGAAGGTGAGGTTTTATGTGACTGTGAGGTAGGTTGGTGGGTAGCTCCCCCTCCTCCTACTGTCTGCGCGCAACTAGGTACGTCCAACAACCGGCCCAACCAAAGGAAAGTGGAAAGAAAACAAACGAAAGGAAAAAGAAAAGAAAAGAAAAGAAAAGAAAAGGAAAGAGAGTGAAAAGAAAAGAAAGGAAAAGAGAGTGGAAAGAAAAGAAAAGAAATGATACGAAAAGAAAAGAAAAGTAAAGAACGATAAGAAAAGTAACGAATGATATGGAAGAATAACACAATGATGTGAATGACACGTTTTTACGTGATGTTATGCTAGTGTGTATGTTACTAGCTTTTAAGATATGAAATGTTAAGAAATGATGATAAAGCGATAGAAAAGTTATAAAGGTTTAGAACAGAAAGTTAAGAAATGATATGAATGAAAAGCAAAGAAATGAAAAGATTGGATTAGAATGATAAGAGATGATCGATAGAATGTTAAGAACGATAAACGAAGAGATAAATGAGCATGAAGAGGTTAACATAATATGTTATGTTTCGAAGATATGTATAGACGATGTATATGAAGTGTATATATGTGATGTCATATATTCTAGTAATAACATATATTACTAGTATTGATAAGTTAATGAATGTATGTTTGAACTTACTGAGCATCTAGCTCATTAGTTGTTTATATGTTGCAGGTAAGCAACCTGTTAGTTTAAAGTAGTATGATGGACAACGGATGGATCTGCACGTGCCAAGGGACTGGGCGAGGGTATGGTACTACCATGAGTCTTTCGCTGAGCGTTTAAAAAGGAAGATGAAAGAGAGAAAGTTATGAAATATGTGTTATAAGAGTATGATAGAGATAGGTATAATATGTAAGTTAAAAAAAAATTTGCTATAGAAATTGCTTCCGCTTTAAATGAGAACGTTAAGAAGGAAAAGTTAAGTATGTTAAGTAAGAGGATGACGACCCACGAGGTTGCCAGCCATCGCGGTCGGCGTCAGAGCTTGACTGGTTGGTATGGTAACGTACGTTGGGGGGGGGGGGGGGTCGCCACATTATCAATAACAATAGTAGGAAGAAAAATGAATTCCTGTTTTAAGACAATGTCTCTAATCTTATCTCCTACCACAAACTTAGCTTCCTCAAGAAATCTCGCATTTCCCTTCTTGAAAAATGTCCAAGCAGTAGGATCATAAAACTTGAAATCCCTTGATCATTCAGAGTACCCAACAAAGTAGTAGTTTATAGTTCTTGAATTTAGTTTCTTTTCATTTAGCCTATAAAGCCTTGCCTTAGTTGGGTAGCCCTAAATGTATAGATGCATAATACTAGGCTTCTTGCCTTTCCATAAATCATAAAGGGTTTTAGCTACCGCTTTGCCTGGCACTTTGCTTGGAATTCTGTTGAGAATATATGCTATAGTCTTTCAAGCTTTTCCTAAGAGGGATTCTGATAAATAAGAATGATTAATCATACTTCTTACTATATCCTTAAGCATTCTGTTCCGTCTTTCAACAACACCATTCATAGTAGTTTTGCCTAACATTATGTATTATGGGATGATGCTACATTCCTGTAGGAATTTCGTGATAGGTCTTGGACGTTGTTTACAGGATCCATCATATCTACTATAGTACTCACCACCACAGTCAGATTTGACAACTTAAATTTTCTTGTTAAATTGATTTTCAACTTCAACATTAAAGGTTTTAAATATATTTAGGGATTGATACTTTTCATGAATCAAATATAGGTAACCATACTTTGAATAGTCGTCTATGAATTTAATAAAATACTATTGACCATTCTAAGAAGTTGTAGCCTGTAGAGAATGATTTCCAAATATCAGTATGAATTAATTCTAAGACACCATAATACCTGTTGGCACTTAATTTTCTAATGTTTGTTTATTTCTCCTTTATACACTTAATATAGACTTAGAAATCTATCAAATGAAGGGGACCAAGAATCCGGTCAGATATAAGTCTTTGAATTCTCTATTTAGAGATATGGCGTAAACGCTTGTGCCATAGTATAGTAAAATTCTTGTCAGTTAATTTTCATTTTGTACCATGTAAACTCTTATGCAAGGTTTCATTAAATGAGGTAATTATATCCTACAAATATAGGTTATTATGCTGAGATAAAGAACTAGTACGGATAAGATTTGAATCTTGAAAAAAACAAAATTTATTATTTTTAAATGAACAAAAATAACTGAATTTGTTAAAAATTAAAACTGAAACCAAATTTTGTCTAAATGGCATACGTTTCTTTGAAATTCAAAAAGTGATTAGTCTTTAACAATAAACTAAAAGTTTCTATAGCCTTTACTGTAACTGATTTGCCATTGTCTATATAGATGAATCTTTCAGCATCACTTAACTGTTGGTTTTACAGACAACCCTACATAGACACACTTACGTGGGTAGTAGCATCAAAATTTATCCACCAAGTGTATTTAAGTACAGAAGTTAAATTAATTTCAGAACAAACTAAAGTGAAAAGCATACTTTTCTTGACACGGCAGTTGGTGTGCTTGGAAGACTCTTTCTTTATGTATCCAGCTTTATAGAAAAAACGATAGATAAACTTCTCATACTGTTTCTTTTATACCTTACACTGTGATATCCCAACTGCAGCTTTTTTTTCTCGTTTCCTTTTCTTGTCTTAAGAGGCGGTTGCTAAGTTAGCACTTTCAATTCTTTTTTTGCTTCAGCCTTTCTTTTTGTTACACCTAACTGGATATGAGCTCACAAAGAGTTTACTTTTCCTTTTAAGTATTGTAACTCACTTTAAATTGACTGTATTATGGACAAAGAGAAATCAAAACTAAGTGCACCAATAAGACCTCAAACAGTTGTAACTTTAATGCCTTTAGTTTGGAAGCAATATGAGATATCTCTATAATGTTTCCCTTATGTTCCTTTTTTCTTTATGCTTCACTGAAACAAAGTTAGTCAAAAGGATACTTATTTCAATCTTTCCATTTTTTGAAAAACGCTGTTTTGTTTCTTCAAGGAGCTTTTTAGCATTTTTCTCTTTAGACATAGAGCCCATAAATGTTCTAGAATGGAATGGTTTATGATTATAAGACTCATGCAATTAGAATGGTTCCACTTCTCCATGTTCACCTTATCATCAAAATAACTTTTCTCATTGAGAGATGTAAGCTATTCTTCTTGAAGCGTAAGGTCAAGATCCATGCAATCAAGAATAATTAAAACATTTTTTTTCCAATTATTGAAGTTTGTGCCATTAAGCACAGGAATGGAATTGATATTGGCCGATATTGTTGAAGCAGAACTAGTAATTGAATCAGGAACAAAACAAAATAACAAGTTGATAAATAATAATTATGTCACAACACCAGAATGCTCTATTGATAAATTTATATATGACATAATTAAACAATTCATATAATAGTGGGCTCTAACACAAGATTCCTAGCGCAGTGTTGACATTTAGGGTTGGTTTGGTGAACGCATTGCATTTGCATTGTATTTGAATGCAATGTATTGAATGCAATTTGTATTTAGAGGAAAAGCATTAGCATTGCATTTGAATGCAATGTGTGTTTGGGGGAAAAGTATTTGAATTGTATTTTAATAATAAATATGTGATGTGATGGGTAAAAGTAGAGAGAAAAAAAAGAGGGAGAGAGAATATGTGATGTAATTAATAAAAGTAGTAGAAAAAGTGAAATAATAAATAGTGATTGTGTTAGATTTAAAATGTGATGTGATTGGTATTTGAATGAAATGTTTTTGTATTTGGGGGAAAATTGCATTGCATTTAAATGCAATGCCAAAAAAATTTGTGTCCCAAACACCATGTTAGTCTTTAGATAATAATATCAATAGTAAGTTGTACTCTCTGTATAGTAATTAAATATTGACAATTAATCCTATTAAGTAGTAAATCTTTCTTTGGATCGACTTATTGCTTATATAAAAAACCTAATAATCATCACATATCTATTACCCTATGTATGCTTATTGTTTGCATAAACATATTAATATTTCAAAATAAACAAATTTATATTGTAGAGGTTACTTCAATAACATATAATTTTAATTAATTTCTTTTTAAATATCAAACATTTATATCTAGAAAGAAAAAAGAAAAATTTTTTTGGTTAAAATCAATGGTCAAAGGCAACCATCAAAGGTCAAAATCAAGATCAACGGATAAAGTAAAATTGGGCTAATCAACAAATCGGGTCAAAGTCAAATAGGTTGGGTCAGAACAGGTTGGGTCGGACCAACCCAATCCAGATCTTTATCTAGTCTTTTTAGATCCTTTATGTCTCGTTTGTTTACTGTGTTGCATTCGCATTACGTTTGAATGCAATGTAATTTTTATCCAAACGCAAAAATATTATATTTAAATACTAATCAGATTACATTTTAAATTTAATATAATTAATATTTATCATTTTATTTTATCTACTATTTTTATTAATCATATCACATACTTTCTCTCTCTCGATTTTCACTCTACTTTTATCAATAACATCACATATAATTCAATTCAAATACTTATCATCTAAACAAATATTGTATTTAAATACAATATAAATATTTTTTATCTAAATACATATTGCATTCAAATACAATCCAAACACAATACCTTGTTCAAACGGCCCATTAGTTGGCAACCCAAGTCAATGGGCTTAAGCCCACTCCTTCCAGGCTTTCACTTTCATTAGTGCCGACTGCTGGGCATAGAGACTTGGGCTTGTTGAGACTTTCCAGACCAAGTTAAATCAGGCCATCGACCTGGTAAATGCCCAATGGCCAATTTTTCCTCAACTGCATACATCGTGGGCCATAGCTCTCTGCCACTATCATGTACCCAACAAAACGGTAGCCACTGATTCTCGTTGTTTGGCTGAAACCGAATGCCAAACGACATACTGGCTTAAGCTTCTTTATCTGAACCCAGAAAACAATATCGAATCCAGAGAACGTTTTTTTTAATATCACAATTTTTTTTCTTCTTCCTATTAACGAAGCTGAATTCAACCAAAAGAAACGAATGCATATATATTCTCAAAAAGGAATCTAAATCCAAAATATGACAACAAAAAACCATATATACATACATACATACATTCACACGTTTACCGAATGAAAATTAAAGCAATTTCCGATCGATATATATATATATATACAAAAAAGTTTTCCAAAATCCAAAATATATATATAAACGAAAATACTATATAACCGAAACACTATATGGTCTAAAATCATATATTAAAAAAAATCGAGATAATATTTTTCAATAATTTAACATGATCTAACTTTGATATTACTTGTTATAAACTTTGATTGATGAAAAC
Organism: Antiaris toxicaria; assembly: GCA_035233585.1. NCBI lineage: Eukaryota > Viridiplantae > Streptophyta > Magnoliopsida > Rosales > Moraceae > Antiaris > Antiaris toxicaria. The sequence goes on along the minus strand of CP141162.1, from coordinate 12,765,454 downwards.
TATTATCAAAATCCAGAAATCATGTCAAATCATTGATGAGTTCACCATAGAGAAGACATACATGATTCCATACTAACAAATTAGAGAATGATAAAGTCTTTTTCACTGTCAAATCTTCTTATATTCTTAAGATACTTTATAAATTTTATCTCTTGAATGAGGAAGGAAGAGAATAGCAAATATTATGTATTATGATTTACTTGGGACCACAACACTTTTTATAATACTTATATACTATCTTAAATTAAAATCTTATCAACCATAATTTAATTAGTATTAGATTTTTACACATTAAAACTCATATCTCTAAAACCCAATTAATAGATCACTTATTTAGTTTAATTAAATAAGATAACCCATAATATAATTGTCATTTGTGAGAACGAGGAAAATAAAAATAAATAGGCCAAAAGTTTTATTTAATAGTAAATAGCATATTCAAGTGTAAATTTGAATTTATACCTATTTGAAATCTTAAAAATACCTTTCTCAATTTATAGTATAAATACAAAATTTACATTCGATTTTCGATGTGACAAAATCCATACAAAAAACCAAGACCAAAATTTACACCTAATTTATGCTATGAAAAAATCCGTACAAAATTTTAAGACCAAAATTTACTATATAAATGAAATATTTATACTCAATTTACACTATGAGGCTAAAATTTACAGTATAAATACTAAAATGACACTTAATTTATTGTGTAAATTCATTAATTTACAATATAAATGTACCAAATCCCAAAATCAATTCCTAATTTAACAAATTTGTAAAATTACACTCAATTTAGCAACCTCGCACTGAAAAATCTAGCAACTAGTCGCCACCACTGCCATCTCTAGAAAAGTAGTGGCTAAAGAAGACAAAGGGCGATGAAATCGCGATGGTGCTGATGGGATATGACTAGTTTTCATCTCCATTGCCGTTGAATCATAGACAATTAGAGAAAGAGATCACTGATCTCATGACGGTGAGTGGTGTAGTTGGTCAGAAACCTTATTGCGAGCTCTAGTGGGTGAGGAATGACAGTGAAGAAAAGGAGAGAGATAAATCACAATTGCAGAGATGGAGGTGGTCGTGCTGATCTGGTGATGAGATCCGACCTCGTGAGGATCTGATCATATGGTCGCGATCTCGTCAGAGATTACATCGTCTTCATTGCCAGACGTAGATCGCGAGGGTAGAGATCAACGTTGTCTTCGTCCCCAAAAGTAGGTGGCTTTGATCTCCAATCTTCAGTCATGGCAACCACAAATGTCCATAAGTTGGTAAAGGTGTCAACGAGTTAGTCTGATCTTTGGTGATCGCGATCTGATGGCCAACTACGATTGGGAATAGATTTCAACGGCGATAGGTGATCGAAAAAGATGATCGGTTTGAGGATAAGTGCGATCCAGATCTAGCTCTGATAAGATCTCCACCATTAAGCTCCAATCGATCAAGCTCTGATAAGATCTCCACCATTAAGCTCCAATCTTCAGCATGATCGGGCTCCGATTTCTTTGCGATCTTGTAGTTGCTGTGATTAATCACCGTCGTGATCTGGAGAAAGACGAATGAAGCCGCGATCGCCATCGAGAGTCGATCACTGTCCGGATCGAGCTCTCATGTTTTTCATCACCAGAATGAGACGTGCCCATCAACAGAGGAAGGAAAGAGAGAGAGAGAGAGGATGGAAGGAGGAGAGAGAGAGAAAATAAGAGACAACACTGATACGACAGAGATAAATCATTACAAAGGTAAAATGGGAAATAAAATTAAGTTGTGCTATTATTTTTGAACGGTTTCAAATTATGTTATTAATTTTTAATCATAAACTAATTGGCTAATATAGTGAAATTTCACTTGTCATTTATTATGTAAACCCATTATAAGAAATTAATAAAACCCCCACATGATATTGTTTTGAAAATGTTTTTTTTTTAAATAATTGAAAATGAGAATGCTTTTAAAATTATATTGGGACCATATTTAAAATTGTATTTAGTATTATTTTTTGAGTGTTAATTTTGAAAATATCAAAAAATGGTAAAAAAAAAAAAAAAATCCCAACGAGTATCTACGTCTCTTTTCTCCGATGTTGCAACATCGCTGCTGGAGCGTCGCTGGAGAAAATACGATAATCGCCGGGAGCTCGTGGGGGCATGAGATGACAACTACTCCGAGATGTAATGAAAAAGTCAATAGCTTTTTAAAAATTTGAACTTAAGTAATTTCAAAAACGTAAATCTTGAATTTATAAGTACTAGTATGGGGCGTGCATTATTAATAATACTTTTTTTTTTACTTTAAATATTTTTAATTATTTCTCATCATAAAAATATCTATAAACAAAGTGTAAACATGAATTAATTTAATCATATATTGTTGTTTGTCGAATTAATACATAAAACCCTATTCCTTTTAAAATAATAGTCTAAAGAAAATTGTAGAACTTAACATATATAAAATAAAAACCAAACAAAATTAATACTTATCGTATAATTCTCTAAAAACCAAAAAAGAAAAAAAGCAGGCACAAAATGATTATAGTCAATTTTTGCACACTGTTTTTAGTTGATTTAAATTGTAATTTATGGTCAATTTTCAATTCATGTCGAACATTTCTATTTAAGATTTTTTTCATTTTCTATGTATAAAACTATAAACACGTTTGAGAGTCATTATCTCAATGGGACACTTATCTAAAGAAGTATTAATTCGTATTCGAAATTAAAAAAAAAAATTAGACGAATGCCTCAAAAAAAAAAATTAAGAAGGAATACATTAAAAAAAAAAGAGATTATTTAAACGTGTAAATTAAGGGAAAAAAATGTTTAAAAAAGATATTAAAACTAGAAGATTAAAAAAAAAAAAAAAAACAAAGGGAGCAAGACAGAAAATTATCTCAACGATAATTAATTAAAAACATATTTATTATTCATATTTGAAAAATACAAATTAAAGGATTGTGAAAACTACAAAAATAGTGGTATACTGTGAGTAAAAATACAGTGAAGAATATTTTAGGAAAAATAATTTAATAAGAAACATTTAATTCAATTTTGAAAAAAAATAAAATAAAATAAAATCACTTTATAGAGCAAGTTAATCAGAGGCAACATAATTTATTGAGCAACGTTACTAAATCAAAGAACTGTTAGTCCGGTGGTCGGTCGCTAGTCGCTGGCCAACCGTTGGTCTGCTCGCCGGATTTTTTTTCAACCAAAAGATGATGGAAGTCAGAGTCCACAACAGATTCATGCAGAATTCGCAACAAATTCACGCAGAATTCACAACAGATTCTAACTGAATCCAACGGATTCACGTCGAATACACTTTATTACTAAAAATTTTCATTTTCCCGCTGTAGTACAGAAATTTTTCTCAGCAAACGAACAAAACCAAGAAAATAGACAAATAAACCACCGAAAACAAACTAAGCCACCAAATGATCAAATTGAATACCTACTCAACAACAAAATCAACAGCTACGGCTTTCCAAGTATCGGAGACCGTCATTCGCGAGGAGCAGTTCAACACAGCGACCTCCGACGACGGGATGGGTGGGAGAACGGTTAACGATTGGTGGCGTTGGAGAACTGTTACGGAAGAGGGAGAACGCCAAGAGAGACTCGTGAAGGCTATATCGAGATCCGCTTTCTGAAGCAACACCGGAGATCGTGACGAAGCTCGTTGCCACTGTTGCAACTCGCCGAAGCCTGGAAAATTCCCGGCGAGAGCTTCGATGACCAAGAAATCCACGGATCACGCTGGAGCCGAGCAGAGCATGACCGATTTGGCTGTCCACGGTCAGAACGCATTGGAGCTAAGGAGATTCATGTGGAGAAGGCCAGCGACGGAGGAAAGGGAGGATAGAGAATGGCAGGAGAGAGAGGTTATAGGAAAGATAGGAACGAAGATTCATGCTACCCAATCTCCTTAAATCTCCACCGGTGACTGCGGTGGAGAGAGTCGCTACTCGCAAGGCGCCGACCAACGGTTGCGATCTCCGAACTCCAATCTCCGCCATTCACCTAGAGAGAGAAACAGATATCTCACGAAGAGAGTAGATTGCAGCTCGATGCGGTCGTCGGAGAAGGAGGAGATCGCAGCTTGTGGCGCTGTTGGGGGGGGTGGGGGCGCGGGTGGGGAGAAGAGAGAAAGAGGAGAGACAGGGAGAAAGAGAGAGAGAGAGAGGGGGTGGGATTCTCGTGCTTTTGGGGAGAGAGAGACAGGAGAGCGATGGAGAGGGTTTGTAAGGGCAAAAGAGAATTTCAAAACTCGTTTAGATTTATCCTGTATAATATAATTTTTATTTAAATACAAAAATTTTACGTTAAAATATAATATTTCTTAATATTATCTTTAATATATTTATTGTTTTAAAATATTTTAAAAATAATTTTTTTTATTTATATTATTTTCTTATTTTGTATTATTTTTTATCTATTTTTATTAATTATATTAATTTTTTAATTTTAAAATATAATTTAAATACTTTTTATCCAAACATATTACATTCAAATGTAAAATAAATATTTTTTATATAAATATAAAATATATTTAATATATTGTAATTAAATATAAACGAACATAATATGTTTACTAAATGTGGTATTAAGAAAATTGAAAGAGAGTTTTAGCACTTAAACGTGTGCAAAATTATATGAAGGAATTCAAAGCGTGATATTTTTTTCTAATTTTCTCTAAATGTGACACCGGGTTAGTTAAGAGATATCTAATAAAATTGAAATGATTCAAAATAATAATAATAATAATAATATGCTTCCAATGCGAAAGGTTAGTATGGCCTATGCAAAAAGGATATCTAATATTTGAAACGACAGCTAATATATTTTTTTTCATGGAATATTTGCAAATCTATGAGTATTGGAATATGAAAGTACTGTAAGTATTTTTGAAATTGCCTTGATGGATTAATCTCGGATCAATTTGCTTTATTTTTTAAGTTATTATGTGTGTGTAAATATATATATATAACATCTCCAGAGATATCTAATAAAAATGAAACGATTAAAAAAAAAAAAGGCATCCTATGCAAAAAAAAAAAAGTTAGTATGGCCCCCATGCAAAAAGGATATGTAATATTTGAAACAATAGCAATGTGTGTGTGTGTGTATATATATATATTCATATAATATTTGCAAAAGAATGACTCTAATGAGAAGGAGAAAAGGACCTTGGCTATTCTACATTCTTCTAGAACATCAAAACTTATAAACTTGAACGTGTTTGTTAAAGAGTGCAATGACTAGCTGAAATTCTCCCTCTTCGTATAATTTGAATTAAGCAGACATGGTCAGCATGAAGTTTTTCAATTCTACGTGCAGCATGTTCTTGGTCGGGGTACGTGTCTTACAGCACTCTATAATTGTAATTTGGTGTCATAATATATAATTTTATCAACAATTATTAGGAATGCCTTTACTAAATCAAGAATAAGGAGGGTGTTTAGGGGGAAAAAAAAAGTCTCTAAAACAACTTTTTACTAACTCACCGTTATGTTTCATTATTCACATTTTCAATACACTATAACAAACTCAAAACTTTAAAAGTTTATAACTTTATATGTATAAGAGATGATTTTTTTTTAATTACATAGAATTTCAAGATGAATAAAATAATATTTATATTAATTTATTTTTTCTAAAATAATTTTTATAATTTTATATTTTTATTCATTTTAAATAGTTTTTTTCTTAAACATATTTTTCAAAATAACTTTTTTCTCAAAAAAAAAAAAAAAAAAAAACCTCATCCAAGCACCCCCTTAAGCATCAAAAATTTTCAAATTATTCGATCATAAACATAACATGCCTGATTTATTACCGTGTAAAAACGATGTGCACGAATAAGAAACATAACAGCCCCAAGCAGCTAATTTGTATGGGATAATTCGTTGCCTACTGGAATTAACAAATTAATACAGCACACACAAAAGAAATCAAATTTTTCTATATTTAAATAGACGCGTTTCCTATAAGAAGTAACCGTTATCTGTCTCCACCTTAATTATTTTTAAGGAGCTAATACAAGCATAAAAATAAAATAACTAATAAAAAAATAAAATATAGATAAAAGTTCTTTAAATTACTTTAGCTTATGGTATATTCAACACACTACTATATCCAACATAACAAAAAAAAAAAAATTTAAATAAATAAAAATTTAAAGCTAACCACTCAAACTAACCATCTCTCTCTCTCTCTCTCTCTCTCTCTCTCTTTTAATTTCAATCCATTTCCTCCCTCACCATTTGAGCAAACACCTTGCTCATAGAGACATCAGCAAGGTCTCCTAAATTCACTGTGCTGACTTCTACTCCCTTTTGGCTAACATGACTCACTTGTGAAGAAGATAGCTCATCAGCACTTTCACTTGGTGGTTTCTCAGCAGCACCTTGTAGTTGAAGCGCATACTCCAAGTTCCACAACACATCCCCCATCGTCGGCCGAAGAGCGCCGCGTTCAGCTAAGCATTTCTCCGCTATCTCCCCGAACTTCAACAGCGACTCCGCCTTTACTTGTCCCGCAAGGCAAGGGTCTACAACCTCCTCAAGTTGGCCTCTCTTCTGATGCCGCATTGCCCATTCAATTAGATTCACTTTTTCCCTTGGAAGTGAAGGGTCAATTACAGGTCTCCCGCACAGGACTTCAAGCATCACCACTCCAAAGGAGTACACATCTGACTTATCCGTCAGTTGCTGCATTATCAAGTACTCGGGATCAAGATACCCGAAACTTCCCTTGACCGCGGTGCTAACATGTGTCTGATCGATCTCGGGACCTGTCTTTGAGAGCCCGAAATCCGCGACCTTTGCCATGAAATTCTCATCTAGGAGTATGTTTGCGGACTTGACATCCCTATGAATTATAGCCTTTGCAGGGCCAGTGTGGAGGTAGTGAAGTCCTCTAGCGGATCCGATGCATATCTGCAGCCGTTGTCTCCAACTTAAGCTCGGACGGCCTGCGTCATAGAGATGCTCCTTCAGTGACCCGTTTTCCATGTACTCGTAGATGATGATCATCTCGTTTTGCTCGTCGCAGTACCCAATCAACGACACCAAATGGCGGTGTCTGAACTGGGATACCATCTCGATTTCAGTTCGGAACTCCCTAAGGCCTTGATTTGATTGAGGAAATCCCCTTTTAACAGCCACTTCCCTGTTGTCTCTGAGAACTCCCTTGTAAATTTTCCCAAAACCACCAATCCCAAAAACCAAGTTTTCACTGAAATTATCGGTAGCCTCTTGGATTACCACAAGAGGGAAGCGGTAAGCGCTTTCTGCGCCAGAAAGTAAAGCAACACCATTTGTGCCATTCACAAGTGACAATTTTCTTATCCTTCTTCTGCACAACAGCAAGAGAATCACACCAGAAACCGCAGCAACAAATAGTCCAGAGGCCAAACACGCAACAAGAATAATTTTCTGCTTGGATTTCGTAGCCGAGGAGGTGTCCGAGACATCAAGACTGTCCTTGGAATTACTCAACTTCATAATCTCCAAGCCATTAAGAAAGGCATTTGCATAAAAATCATCCGCACTTCTAGGACCGACACTTATTTTTAGCTTAGAGCGGTCGTCGACCTTCACAACGACATCCCAAAAGTAGGGAACTCCGACGACACCCAAATCTCGATTGCTAATATCACTATAGCTGGACACAAACCATGAGTTCAAATACACATTAAACTGGAGCTCTAGAGCGGAAGAATTCACTATGTCACAGAAGTGAAACCTGACCAAATACTCGAAACCATGATCAACATCGAAACCCCACGAAACATTGGCGTATACCGAATCTCCTTCTGTGATCAGCTTAGTCGCGGTGCCATAAACTATTTTCGGAGCAATATCCTCCGAGAGTCCTTCCCTGAATTTAACAGCATCTATGTTTGACACAAACTTTTCGTTATTGTGTATCAGAAACGAACCATCAGGAACCCAAGATCGCGCAAGCGTGTCGTTCTGTGGAGACACCGATTCATTTCCCATGTTCACCCTCATGACAGTCTCTAATGCGTGCATCTGTAGATTTCTTCGACCATCTTGCAAACCAACCGTTTTCACGTCCCCGGGAAGGAGATCTTCTGGTAGTGGAATGACTTCCAAGGCGTTGACGAAGGCGAAGGAATCGGCAGAAGGTGAGAAAGTGAGAACAAGGGTGTCAGTGCTTATGTTCAAAGAGTATTCCTTGATTGTGGAACCATGGTCTATATGGAAATCTTTAAGAAGTGTAAAGCTCTGAGCCGAGACAGAGAATTTTGCTGAGCTCAAGTTGCGGTTTTCGGCGAAGAAAGGGAAGAAATGGAGACGAATCCAGTGTCGTCCCGGTTTTCGGATTGGGAACGAGTAATGAGAGATTTCGTCGAACACACGGGCGGTCTGGTACAGTTGGGAATCAAAGGAAGACAAGGCTGAACTTGAGTTTGTGGCGACAAAAACTTTGTTGGGAGTTTTAAGGATGTTTGAAAAAGATTCATCAGCTAAGAACAAACGATTTCCTACCGATGCATTTTTGGATGACCCACAATCTATGAGAAATTCGTCAAGAATAGCAGATTCTGAAGAAACATTACATGAAAAACACAAAATGGACATAACCAAGAACAACGTCAAAATATTCTCACGATTACAAGACATAACTAGAACCTTAAAAAAATAAGAAACCCAACGAAGAGATCTTATAAAATAGCCAAGAGAATGCGAAAAAGAAAAATGGATAAGTTTGAAGATCACCTGAATGTATATTAAAGAGAAGGACAAAGCCAACTTCTTTAATTACTCACAAAACCCAGGTAGGAAATAAAAAAAAAAAAAAAGGGACTAGAAAAATAACTCTCACTGTCATGAACCCATCAACTTGGTGGTCAAAATAAATGAGGAAGCAGCAACGCAATGTGGACAAAAAGACCGTCATAAAATATAAACAACTAAAAGGACAAAGACCTCTAAAATTTTCTGTTCTTAAATATTCAAAAAGAAAAATACAAGTTGTTTCTCAAGGTTTGGTTTTGACAAATTCAAATAACATGGCACAAAGATACAATCCAAACCAGGGAAAGAGGATGAGGGAGTGATGAAAAAAAATATAAAAAAAAAAACTCAAAATCACATTATTGAGAGAATAAGAGGAGGACAACTAATCACCTTTGATGTTGGTACGATGTTTTGAAGTTTTTTTTTTTTTTGAAAAAAATTGTTTTGAAAAATATATTTTAGAGAAAAATTGTTTAAAATGAAAAAATATAAAATTTTTAAAATTTTATGTAATTTAAAAAAAATTTATCTCATTTAAACTTATATATATAAAGTTATGGATTTTTTATAATTTGAAGTTTTAAAGATATAAATAGTAAAAAATTAATATTGAGATGTAAAAAAGTTATTTTGGAGATTTTTTTTTAATTGAGAGAATAAGAAGAGGACAACTAATCACGTTTGATGTTGGTACGATGTTTTGAAGTTTTTTTTTTTGAAAAAAATTGTTTTGAAAAATATATTTTAGAGAAAAATTGTTTAAAGTGAAAAAATATAAAATTTTTAAAATTAAAAAAAATTAATATAAATATTATTTTATTTTTTTGAAATTTTATATAATTTAAAAAAAATTTATCTCATTTGAACTTGCATATATAAAGTTATGGATTTTTTATAATTTGAAGTTTTGAAGGTATATAGTAAAAAATTAATATCGAGATGTAAAAAAGTTATTTTGCCACCACCCCCCCCCCCCCCCCCCCCCCCCCCGAAAAAACACAAGAAATGTTCTATGAACACCTTTATTTCTACTAGATCATAGGGTTCAAGTCTTGTTACATGCAAAAATTTATAAATATCTAATTGATAGACTACATAATTAAACACACTTTTAAATAGGACTGGCAATTTGGGTCACGACACGACAACACGACACGAAACCCGCACGAAGTTAGAGGGTTTGGGTCAAAACGGGTCGAACCCGTCAAACACGATTAAATAAAGGGTTGAACTCGCACGAACCCACCAACCCGCAATTGACACGAAATAACCCGTTTAATAAATGGGTTATATATGGGTTAACACAAACACGACCCATGAATTACCCATTTATAATTTTTAATATATATTATATGAATTTTTAAAGTTTAAAAATTTAAAATTCAAAATTTAAATATAAAATATGTATTTTAGTTTTTATATGTATATTTTTAGTTTTGTATTTATCTTTTGTGATCTAAATTTAAGTGCAGCTTGATTGTGAACTTAATTTGATTGTTATTTAGATATTTAATAAGTTTTTTTAATGTTAAAATTGATGATAGGTTAGTTAAATAGGTCAATAATAGGTTAATTAAATAGATCAATAACAAGTTAGTTAAGTGGGTCAATAACAGATTGAATGACCTGTTTATGACCCTTTTAGTAAGTGGGTTTAGCATACACGACACGACACGACACGACACGACACGACACGTTTACGACCCATTTAATAAACGGGTCATAAACGTGTTGTGTCGTGTCAACCCGTTTATTAACGGGTCGTGTTCGGGTTGTGATTTTTGACACGATTATTAAACGTGTCGTGTTCGTGTCGAGTGTATTCGTGTCAACAAACGTGTCAGACACGACACGAACACGACCCGCTGACACGATTTGCCACCCCTACTTTTAAAGTTCATGACTTATTAATTCACGAAGGTTTAGGACTAACATTTTTTTGTCATTCCACTGGCGATCCCAACAATTATCACTTTTCTTACTCCACACTTTTCTTACTTCACTTGATTGGGATGTGAATGCGATATTAAATTTTCTTTTTTTGGCTGTAAATAAAAGAGAGGAGGACAGCTAAGCTAATTTGGCATTTTGGGCAGTTCACTTGCTTGTGCAAGAGTTGTTATGTTAGGCCATTTGGCTTGGCTTGGCCCCATTGCATAGTGTTTGTCTGAAGACATGGAGAGAGATGTTTCGTGGGGTGGTTCGCAAGCTCTCAATAGTTTTGGGAGGGAGAATACTTGGCAGATGATCTTTTGCTGCTTTTTTTTTTTGGGGAACAATTATTTTTATTTTTAGTTTTGGTTTGTTTTGGTGACGGATTTGTAATGATGAGGGACCATTATACTCATTTATCATGAGTGCTTTTGTCGTTGTCCGCCGTACGTGAATGTGATCACGCGGTTTCCTCAACTACCCGGCTGTCCGCATACAACTCTGAGTTTGATTATTGGGGAAAAAAAAAAAGAAAAAAAGTGGATATTTTCAGCCGAAAAATAAAGTGAAATTAATAATGAGATACAAGCTTCGATTTAAAAAAATAAAAGTGAAAATAATAAGTTGTTGGGGTTTGGAAGAAAGTGGATTTTTTAAAGTTACTTTTTAATAAATTTAATTTTGAAAAATGAACAAAGTTTTTTTTTTTTTTTAATGATTCATTGTTGATAATCTTGATTGTTTAGTTACGAATAGTAATAAAGAGCATATTACTGATGCACAATCACGAGACTTCCAAATTACGTTATATTTAAATATGATATAATTTTCATTAAAATACAAAAATATTTTATTCCAATATCAATTACATCATATTTTAAATCCAATCCAATACAATTATTATCTATTATTTTATTATTTTATTATTTTTATTAATTATATTATACATTTTCTTTCTCTCTCTCTTTTTTCTTTATTTTTACCCATCACATCACATATTTATTATTAAAATACAATTTAAATACTTTTCAACCAAACATATATTACATTCAAATAAAATACTAATATTTTTTATCCAAATACAAATTATATTCAATGCATTACGTTTGAATATAATTTGTATAATAGGTTCACTAATATAAATGTAATACGTTCTTTAAATAAATCATTAGCCGAAATAAACAAAAAATAAAAATAAAAAAAATCGTCATTTATCTAAAAAAATTGGGTGATCAAGAAACGGCCATCCGTCTAGTTATTCTATATTTTTTTCTCTTTTCGTTTACTCCAATTTTAAAAAGTCAAAAATAAGAAAATACTACACGTAACCTGGACATATATATATATATATATTTTTTTTTCCATCTCCTTTTTCTTTTTGTTCATCAATGGTGTCGTAACGCGACGGAATGGAAGATAGAGGATTCTTGGAGAGTTGCTTGGAATTGTCCCTGATGTTCAACATCTTATCTAAGTTGTCTGTTTCATGAGACTGAATATGAAAATTTTTTCATTTAAATCAAACTGTACATTAAAAAAAAAAAAACTTCTAAATTTTCGGATTGGAATATAAAAATTTTTTACTTTTTGACATTAAAGACTTTTTTTTTAAGATAGAAAATTTTTTATCTATTAAAATACCTTTTCATTTTGAATAGAAAAAATTTTCTGGTGTTAAACAAGTTTTTTTTTTTCATTTTCGATATGAACACCCCATCTAAATAGAAACTAAGGGGCCGTTTGGAGAAAAAATTTCATTTTAATTTTATTAAAATACAATATAATTTCACATCAAATACAAATTTTGTAACGGTACTACGAAAACAATTATTATTTAAAATATTTTTAAAACAATCACATCAACTTTTCAACTCCATTATTTATCTTTACTTTTACCAATCACATCAATTTTTCAACTATAAAATACTTTTAATCCAAATATACATTTCATTTAAATACAAAACAAATACTTTTCAACCAAATACAACATTCAAAAAATAAATTTCATTCAAATACAATCAAAATGCAATGCGTTTACCAAATACCCCATAAGGTTTTATGTAATTGCAGACATAATTTATTACTTAAACTTATTATAGGATGTGTAGTTTAAATCTTCTCACTCTACATTAAACAAAAAAAAGTGCAGGGACTTTATGCACATATGCAAGACTCACAAGTTTTTGATATTCTTAACGACATAAAGAAGTTTTTATTTGATCTAACATTAATAAATAATGCATTATTGATAAGAATACGTTATAATGGAAAGCTCTGTACCAAAAAGATTCTTATAGTAATGTCAGTCCAAGTCCAATGTATTTGGAATATCAAACATGTTGGGATTATTTACATATATATTCAAATTAGAGATATTGAGTTGAAAAATGTCTTCTTCTTTTTTTTTAATTTACATGAATGTTTAAAATAGTATTTTTAAAGATAACATTATCTTTTATAAAAAATTGAGAATTAACATAATAAATTATAAAACAGGAAAAAAAATAGAGATAAAAAACATTTGAATAAATAGGTTAAGATTGATTTTATGATATTGGTAATTATGTAAAAACAAAAAATGACTTTTATAATAAAGAAAATTTATGGTGAAAGTTATCATAAATATTATTTCTTAATGAATAATATAGCACATTTATAATAATGTTATGATTTGTATAATTCTGTATAGTAATTTTGAGTTCTTTAAATGGTTACATTGGGTATAGTATTTTGATAATTAAAATGTGTTTATCATAAAAATTATTAATTCATGATAAATATGTGTTCTTTATAATAATTAAATACAGAAAAAAATACAAATTATAATTAAAATATATTTTGATTTATTAAAAGTAATTCGAATCTACTAGCAAAAAAAAAAAATCATCCTTAATGTTAAAAAAAAGGGGAAAAAAAGAATTCAAATAGAAAAATAATAATGCCAATTCTAATAAAATGACAAAATAACTGCTAAATATATTTATTTATTTAAATAAATATTTAAATAATATTATTATAAGTTAGATATATTTTAATATTACTCTTAAAAATGTGCTTTTTATGTTATTGTTTCAGCGTGTACTTTACATTGTGGTTTTATTCAACATGTACTTCATAATGTAGTCCTGGCAGTGGCTACCGGTGACCTACGACATGACGATTCTTAAAGGCAGCCCTTGGTGGTTGTAAAAAATAATAAACTCGACAATAGGTGTTAGTCTACCCTACTACAATTAGTTGTATTTGTTTTCCCCCCCGTGAAATCTATGTTAAAATAAACCCCAAAAGAAAAAATATTACATGGGAAAAATTCAATTGATGGCCTTTCCGCGGTGGAGATTATGCTGCAAAACTATTTAATTTTAGTATGCCTTAATTTGTTTCCTTTTAATAGACAATAAAAATAAAAATAGATTGTCCCATCTAATTTTGAGCAAGGAAAAGGAAAATCATATTTAAGTAAGTTCAAACTATAGTCTCAAAAGCATTGGAAGTCAATACCTTGAGTACAAACCATGGTTCATATATATTACATTGCCATGAATATTGAATTTAAAATCCTGTGAAATCTTATATTACTAATTTTAAGATATGTTGTGAAACAAATTTTTTTTTTTTTTAAATTGTGTATCATTTTCCTTAGTTTTATTTAGCCACAAACCTTATGGACGTTTCTAGCCTCCACACTAGTCGAACATGAACCAAAGCAAATAAATCAACATGGCATATGCAGAGAGGAAATTGTCCCTCGTGGGATAAGAAAAGTTTGTGCTAGTCCCCTGTTGGTCCTCGCGGTATGATTCTCCCCTTATGAAAACTTCCATTGCACTGACGATGGCTGGTAAGGTGGAGCCATTTGCTGCGGCCAACTCCACATTAATGGTAGGGCTTGCCACAGTTATTGCATCTATCGTAACCACCTTGCACTTCTTAGGTACCGGTGTCACCGTAGATTTCATCTGGCCATCGATATAGATCTCTATGGTTCTGGTGTTGCCGGTTGGGCTTGTTATTTCGTTAAAGTAGAGAATGAAGTAAGCCAATTGTGGGGGTGGGGTCCACTGGGGGAGATCAATGTACAAAATTATTGGATCGGTAGTAGTGCGTGATTGGAGGGAATCGGTCATCACACTCAATGGAGGTTGGTTTTCAAGTGTTAAGGAAAATTCTGGTACGGTAGAGACTTTGGAAGAGTTTGATGGGATTGCTCCACGTGTCCACACTCTGTTGTACAGTTCATCAAATTCTAACCCTATGAACCTGCCATTCAAATTTTCACGACAATTATTATTTTTTATTGTATTTGAATATAATACATCGAATGTAATTTATATTTGAGAGAAAAATATTTGTATTACGTTTGAACGTAATGTGTATTTAGATAAAAATTATTGAATTATATTTAAATAATGAATATGTGATGTAATTGGTAAAAGTAGATAAAAAAAAGAGAGAGAAAAAAAATATGTGATGTGATTAATGAAAATAATAGAAAAAAATAAAATAATAAATAATAATTATATTAGATTTAAAATATGATGTAATTGATATTTAAATATAATAATCCTATATTTAAATAAGAATTATGTTATATTTAAATATAATATAAATATAATATTATAAATAAAGGATACCTCAGTCTTCTTAACTTTTTTTTCTCTATCAAATAACTATATTTATTTTATTCAGCAACAATACATATTTTTTTCTGAATAGCTTTATTTTTCTGAATGGCAAAAATATATGCGTGTGTGTGTGTGTTTTTGGCTCTCGAGGAACAAAATACTCACCCATCGGTCATTATGATTCATGGTCAAAGCTGGAGATGGAAGAAAATTGAAACAAAATATTTAAAAGCCACTTTTGATTTTTAATTTCTGATAACGACTTTTCTTAGGTGTTGGTTGTCATAAAAATTATCAATATCTACTCTTTTGGCGTTATTTGTACCAAATTTAGAACTGTATGGATTTGAATCGATAATGATTCATCCCAGCTCATATATTAATGAATATTTTATTTAGCGAAGCTAGTGCGTCTAATATTACTATAGTTATGAATCCTCAAAGGTTAGACTTCCTTGATCATTTATCCGTCATTTCTGCGTGGAAAGTAAAATAAAAGGATAAAAAGTGAATAGAATATAGTAATCCAATTACTTTCCCGATATAACAAAAATTTAAAAAACTATAATTTTTATTGATAATAGAAAAAGAACACTCCCTGTGATAAAAACTTTCTCATTAGTAATTAGTTCTCGTATAATCTACAAATCCAAAAGTAAATTTTTTGATTGAGTTTTTTTAAATTTTTTTAAAAAATTAATAAAAATTATAATTAAATCAATCAATTTAAATATACAAATTTTATTTTATTATAAACTCAATCCATAATTTAATCGAATCCTTACTTAACCTGCGATACATATTACATAGAAGAATAAATGAATGTTAGGGACACTCTTTTGTCATTTTTTTCTTTTTGCCACTTGTTAACTTCGTCTTTTACCACTTGTTATTTTGAAATTTTTATATAATGATATAAAATTTAAAAAATCCATCCTTTCATATATACTTTTAATGTATAAACATCTTTAACCCTCTTTCATATCCACTTATATTTTAATTTAATTTATTTTATTAAATATACCTTAGCGAATATAAATAAGAAAAAAAAAACCTTTTATTTGTAAAAAAAAAGGAAAAAAAAAAATCTTTCTGCTCTGATCTCCCATCATTCTTTCCGAGTCTGAAGGAGCCATTTCCAAGGGTTGCAACTTCGATTCTCATTGGGAATAAAATGCGCCTTTGACAAAGAAATAGCAAGAAAATCAAACTAAATTAAAAAAATTTTCTAAGAAAAAACACCCATGACCGACAGTAATGCTCTTCATTCTTGATAAATTCCTAACTCTTGCTGATAAAATTTAGTTTTAAAAGTAATAATTAACTATATATATTGAGTAAGTTTTTTATTTCTAAAAACCGATTAATTTCTATTTATAATGAGGGGACGTTTAGTAAACGTATTGCATTTTAATTGTATTTGAATGAAATTTGTGTTTTGAATGTTGTATTTGATTAAAAAGTATTTGTTTTGTATTTGAATGAAATGTGCGTTTGGATGAAAAGTATTTTAGAGTTAAAAAGTTGATGTAATTGGTAAAAGTAGAGATAAATAGTGGAGTTGAAAAGTTGATGTGATTATTTTAAAAATATTTTGAATAGTAATTATTTTCGTAGCACTGTTGTAAAATTTGTATTTGGTGTAAAATTGTATTGTATTTGAGTAAAATTAAATTGAAATTTTTTTCTCCAAACAAAAGCTAAATGTTGGCTATTCATAAGGGTATATTTTGAAGGGGTTTAATGTAATTTTATCTTACAAAATCAAATTGTATAAACAAGATTATGATTTGTTGGGTGTATTTATATATAAATTTAGGGCTGCAAATATGAAAGCCATTATATACACATATATATATATATTTTGGAGAGCAACTATTGTCACTTGATAAGTTTCCAAAATTTAATTGCACATGTAGTTGTAGATATAAACTAGTAATAATAATAACACTGACTCTATATATAGACGTAGAGTTTGAATCTCTTATCTCAAATTAAAAAAAAATTTACTCGGATATGGATCGGAGATATTTACATGTATTGTAGTAGTATATACAAGCTAACTAAAAAAGAAAGAAAGAAAAAACATAAAGCAGTAATATACAATTATAAAATACATAATTAGTTCTTTTTAAGGATTATTTGGGATTTTTTCAAATGAAGGTTTATATGGTTACTGTTTCTTTTTTTTTTTAAGCAAATGTTTGTAGCTAAAAAAAAAAAAAAAACTTATATTTAGTAAGAAAAAAATTGAAACACGCGCAGCACTAAAAAAAAAAAAAAATGAAATGAATCTAATTGCAGAATAGCAACATATAATAGCTATGAATGGCATGTTGCTAATAATCTAGAAATAGGTAAGTTTGTAGTTAGGATCTTTCCTTTTGGAAAGTGTGAGGACAAGTGACAAAACAAGAAACTAACAAGTAAGTAACGGGAGAGTGATAAAAATAATGATTCTAACATTAATGATCCTGATATTTATTTATAGAATATAGGATAAAATGTGTAGTATTTATATGGTTAAAAAATATTTTGTAATACCATTTAGGTTTATTTTTCCCCCAGTAAACTTCATACTAGAAAATAGAAATTCACACCAATTCATACCTGACTTCATCTCCACCAAGGTTGGTCCTAGATACTAGGATGAAACTGTAATTCTCCTCCAAGTGAGAGTAGAAATTACTAGGTAACGAAACGAGTTCTATTGAAGAAATAAAAGGAATATCTTCTTTCTTCGTTTGCACCAGACAAAGATCAAATTCGAACCCACCACGTGGCATATAAACTGCCTCGTGGTATATCGGCTGCCCTTCGATCGTTGACGTATTGACAGTTGACCATTTTTTCCCATCAAGAACAAGATCGAACGATGGAGGGCTCAAGAGACCATCATAGTTACCGTAGTAGAACCCTGCCCTGATAATATGTCGTTGGGAGTTAGCTAGAACGGGCAAAGTGTAGCTACTTTTTTGGGTCCTATTAGGAAAGAATCTAAGAGTGTTCATCTCTTTAAGTACTTGTGTTGTCGAGTTGATCCGTGCGTTGATGCCTGATTCCGTGTAGTAAGAGTCTGTATTCCAAAAGAATCTTTCATCCCATCCTCCTATATCATCGCCACAATCAATGTTACACCACACGGTTGAATACTGATCTGCAATTTGTTTTGGAGCATATGAGAACGATCAAAGTAATTAGTAGTTACATGCATGCACGCATAAATTTTCTCATATTTACTAAAATTAAATTTTCCATTTTTGATTGTAAAAAATAAAAAATTTGGTGTCATCCTATCATTGTTTACACAAGAAATCCTAAGATCATGTAATAAAATGAAAGTATTATACAAACCATCATAGGTCCAACATCACACGATAAATTAATCAGACAAGATCTTTTATATTAAGATTGTCAAGTATCAAAATTGAGAACATTTCAATAGGAAAAAAAAAATTATATTGATGTGCAAGAAATTTTAATTTGAGAACATTATTCTATTTGCTGAGTTGGTAACTCCTTATTAATTTTAAATTATATAATTGTCTCGCGAAAATTCTAGACAATTGTCTAGGGCTACTAACTCATTATACGATGGGGCACTCCATTTATAGGGCTACTAACCTTAAATATTCGATTTTGATGATACATCATTTATTATACCATTGTAATGATAATATGCTAAAAATCCTTTCACGGTATCCAGCGCTATGTCATATGTACAATACCAAGAAATTCTCTTATAAACATTACATGAAAGGATATATACGTTCACATGCTGTCATGAAGACTGAAGGATAATATATTGGAATGGGAAAAGTTGAAACATTAGTAGAGATCGGATGGTGAAAAATATTGACAATTAAGTAATTTTTCCAACTATTGTGAAGCATTACAAGGATAAAAAAGAGACAGCAGCCAATTTACCTAGTGAATAAGCAAAGAAGAAACGCAAAACCAGGAGAAGCAGAGTTATCCAATTTTCCTTCGTCATTGGAAAAATGAAAGAAAGTGTATAAATTCTTTAAAAAAAAAAAAGACTTTTAATTACATACAGCAGTAGTACTGTAGCTCGCCATCAAACCAGAGCTTATATAGGACTAAAAAAATCTTAAATCCTCCTCGTAATCTCCATCCATAAGGGTTAACTTTTGGTTAAATCTGCCTTACCCTGTTAAATGAAACCTCCAAATTTCTTTGTTCTTATCATAATCTTATATTGTTGTAAACTTTAACCTGTCTTAGTGCTTTCTTTCGAGTGTTCCTAAGGCAGGCTGTACGGGTTTCTTTCTTTACTTTAATTTAATTTAATTTTGGAAAATTTAGATTGCATGACAGTTTTTAAATTTTTTTAAAATGAAAGAACGTTTTGTTTTGTTTTGTTTTGTTTGTTTTTTGGAAAAATAATGGGTGACTGTTAAAATAATTATGTACTGGGGTATTAGATACGTTATTATCTACGTTATTATCGCTAATCAATTGATGATTGATTGATAAATCATTAATTGATATTAATTAAACGTACTAATCTTCCACTCACATGTCAAAAATGGGCTATCTCCTCAGAACCTATTCCATTCGAGTTCTCATAGCATTCGTCTTTCTTCCTCTCTGCTGCACGTCTGTACTCTTTCCCCTGCTTTATAGAGATCCTGGCTTTCTGGTTTTTTTGTTTAAGGGAGTGCCATGGAGAAATATTTTAGAAAATTGGTTAAACGCATATTAGTATCGTTCGATCAAAAATTGATCACAACCACCAAGTGATCAACTAAACCATTTAAAAACAAACTTTGGGTGCTTATAAAACAATATTTAAAAAACTATTTTCCAACGTATTCCTTTTTTTTTTTTTAACTATAAAAAAAAACACTTTTCAACACTTTCCAATTATTGATATTTAATCAATCGAAAAAAAAATAGAAAAGCAGAAGAAAAAAAAGAAAAATATTATAAAATAAAATTATGAAAGCAACCACTCAAATAGAAATGTTTATGTTTTTTTGTCATTTCTTAATATTTGTTTAGATTTTTTATCCTTCGTACTTATTTATTAAAAGACCAAACACTGAAAGTATTATAATTGAGACAATAAATTATGTAATATGCATTACCTTTATTGTCTCAAGAGGATGTATAAAGGAAACAAATCAGACTGCGTGGTCCACTTGCGGCCTATTTAATAAGCGTACGTGTAGGGATGTGACGTACTCATTCATAATTTATGGTATTAGGCTCTGTCCACATCCCATATTTTGTATATGTGCTGTGCCATTAGCACGTTTCTGCCTTTAATTGTTCCCTTATCATGCCCAATAATAAAAATTTTAAATAAACAAAAAAATAAGTTTTAAATTAAAAAAAAACATTGATTTTTAACAAGAACAAAATGTGTTATTAGAGAAAATTATGAAATTGAAAATCTTATTAAACAAAAACTCAAATAAGATAAAATCTTCAAAACACCATAGGTCTTATATGATAAATATTTAAATATCATAAAAAAGAGCACTGTTGTTATGCCATTTTTGTGTCCGTGCTTGTACCGGGACCTTAATGTATCATGCCTTTTGCATGCTTCATTCACAAAAATAAAGTCAAATGATCCATTTAATAAATATGTTATATCATGCATACCTATTTTTTAGTATGATGTCTTTGTATAGACTTATAGACCCTATCCATCTTGACATATCTCTATTACCAAAGAAAGAATGATAATACATGTATCACATAAATTGGTATTTAAAAGAGGATTAGAATTGATGTCCTAGCATTTTTCTTTAGGCATTAGAACAAATTAATTATTTTAGAATCAGTGTAGCTAATATAAGCATAAATCTTTGGACCTTAAAAGAGGTTAATTGATATTGATTGAACGTATATTATATTGTCATTTGTAAAACAAAACTCCGTTATTTTTCTGTTGTCTTTTTCTAGTAGAAATATGATGCAAAAATATCTTGTCTCTCCTTTGAAGTTCTTTTACATTATCTTCCGTTTTTATAACTCTTTTAATTCGGCAAAAAAATAAAAATAAAAAATAAAAACTATCTAGTAGCGAATCCCTCCAAGAGCACTATCGAAATGAAGGTTAGCCTCAGCATTTGTTCTCAAGACTACCGTTGTCGCTTAAAATCTTTCAAATATGAATGGTGCTAGAGACATCTAAATGAGCAAGTAAAAGGGTAAGATAATCTAAAGTACATTCAAACTCAAGTCCCAAAACTATATAGAAGTCACTTCCTGAGTACAAACCAAATCAACGATGATACACATAATGCATGAGTTTTATTACGAATTTCAAGAATGCATATGCGTTAAAATTTTGTGGAATCCATAAAACGGAAATTATTATTTAGTTTCTTGATATGTTATGAGACTATTTTTTTTACAGGTCGTGTTTCATTTTCCTTAATTTATTTAACCATTATGGACCTTTCTAACCTCAGTAGCTGAGCACGAACCATAGAAAGTAAAACAAAATGGCATATCCTAAAAGGAAATGATCCCTTGTGATGCAGGACAGGTTTTTCGCATGCCCCCCTTGGCCCTGATCACCGTAGGATTCTCCCTTGATGAAAACCTCCATTCCACTGATGATAGCCCGCAAGGCGGAGCCATTTGTTGCGGCAAATGTTACAATAACGGTGGGGCCTAACACGGTTACTGCATCGGTCGTACCACCTTGCACTCTCTAAACACCATTGTTATCGTGGACTTCATCTGACCGTCGATGTAGATGTCTATGGTTCTGGTGCCGCCAGTTAGACTACTCCGTTGAACTAGAAAACGAAGTAAGCCGATTGTAGGAGTGGAGGCCACCATGGAAGGCCAACGTATAAGGTTATTGGATCAGCAGCGTTGCCTGATTGGAGAGAATCGCTCATCGCACGGTTTGGAGGTTCGTTTTCGAGTGTTAGGGAAGAATCTGGCAAGGTGCGGACGTTGATACAGTTTAATGTGGGGTTATTCCAGGAAACCATAATCGATTCTACTCTTCATCAGATGTAAAGCCCATGAACCTGCCATTCAAATTCTCCTTGGAAATTTCATTTCAAAGCATTTAATATATTACAAAGCAATTTTTTCAAAATATTTTAGGAATATATAGCTTTTGTAGTACTATTAAATTTCATACTTAAAAATACGTAGAAAATGATGTCTATTTTTACTATTGTAAAATGCTCTATTTATATATATTTTTGGTTGTATTTCAACATCTCTAATAGGATTATGCTAAATGTCAAACTCATCCAATTCTCTTAGCAAAATGTTGTTCTCTCAGTCTCTCTCAGAAAATAACTACTAATTTTTTTTCCCCATCAAATAACTCTATATGTCTACCTAACTTCTGACAACAATTTCAACAACTTTTATCCCTATTTACCCTTTTTTGCATGTCAGTTGTGCAATTTAATATTGTATAGTCTAGAATCTATATTGATTTGTCGCAGCTAATATAATTAATTCATCCGTACGAATTTTCACTTCCTTGACCGTATTCTTTTACATCGTTTCTGCAAGAAAGTAAAGCCAATAGTAAAGCAAAATAAGTAAATAATATATGTTGTTCCAAGTAGCTTCCCAAGCTGGCAAAAAGTTAAATTAATCAACTTGAAAGGTTAGTTTAATTTTATGAATAATTAAAAAAAATTAGATTGAAGACACTCCCTAATCATTGGAAAATACTTTTTAATATATAATATATCTTAATTTATTGGACAAAAGTACAATTCTATAAATAAATAAATATATATGATAACTCGTAATTAACATACAATATATTAATATGTATATTTCACCAACTTAAAAAGATTTAAATTAACATAAGATGATATATTTAGATAATTTTGAAAAATATTGTCACCGCATAATAATATGGATCTTTCATAAAGTGAATTGACCTTATACCATGATCACCACAGTAGGACAGTTTGAACCTAAATCTTTGACAAGCAGAATAAATTGTCTAATTATCCCATCTAATTCCTCGTAATTTTATTTTTTTAAAAATCTAATATCATTTATGCTGTGTTTGATCTACACATTCAATTTACATTGTATTTAAATGCAATGTAATTTTCATCTAAATATAAAAATATTTCATCCAAATATCAATCATATCACATTTTAAATCAAATACAATCATTATTCATTATTTCACTTTTTCTGTTATTTTTATTAATCACATCATATATTCTCTTTCTCACTCTCTTTTTTTTTCCTCTCTACTTTAACCTATCACATTACATATTTATTATTAAAATACAATTCAAATACTTTTTATCCAAACACGTTGATTCAAATGCAATACTAATATTTTTCCTCCAAATATAAATTGCATTTAATGTATTGTATTTGAATGCAATGTAAATGTAATGCGTTCACCAAACGGATCCTTAGTTTTTCTTTTCTCCGATATTATACTTCAAAATAAAAAAAATAGAAATTCACACTAATGCATACCTGAATAATTCTCCACCAAGGTTGGTCCTAGATAGAAGAAATTGTGATTATCCTCCATATGAGAGTACCAATTACTCGGTAAGGGAACAGTTTCAACAGAAGAAACAAAAGGGATGTCTTCTTTCTTTGATCGCACAAAACAAATATCAAGAATTTCCTACCCACGTGTCATAAAAACTGTCTCTTGATACATCACCAGTCCTTGGATCACCGTCGACGTATTGACGATTGACCATTTTTTTCCATTAAGATAAAGATCAACGTCGTAGGACTCGAGAGACCATCGTAGTTACCATAATAGAACCCTGCTCTTACGAGATGTCGTGGGACGGCTTTTCCTAAGATGGGCAAAGTGTAGCAATTTTTCTGGGTCTCATTGGGAAAGAATCTTAGATTGTTCATCTCTTTTGATACTTTTGTTGTCGGGTTGATCCGGGCACTGATGCCTGATTTTGTTAAGAGCTCATCTCTATCCCAATAAATGAATCTTTCGTTGTCAAACCGTTCCCCGTCAATGCCACAATCTACGTTCCACCACATGCCTGTGTTCACATCTGCAATTAGTTTTGGAGCATATATTATCAAAGTAATTATCAGTTATACATATATATACACACGTGTTTGTTTGCTTGCATTTAGGCTCCTGTAGGTTAGATTCCAATCCATATCTTGTCGTTTTATCAAACTTTAATTATTAATTTTTACTATTTTAGTCCTTTTCAATTGCTCCAACAAAAGTTCTAATCTCCCCTAAGAGCCCTTAGTGTATATATATTTATATATGTTGACAAATTTAATTTGAAAACATTTTTATTACTTACCGGGTTAGTCACTCCTATATTGATAATAAATTAAATAATTTTATGTCTCGTTTGTTTACTGCATTGCATTCACATTGTGTTTGAATACAATACAATTTTCATTTAAATGCAAAAGTATTACATTCAAATATTAATCACATTATATTTTAAATCAAATATAATCATTATTCACCATTCTACCTTTTCTACTACTTTTATAAATTACATCATATACTCTCTTTCTCTCTCTCTTTTTTTCTTTCTATATTTATTAATTACATTACATACAATGTAATTCAAATATTATTCATCCAAACAAACATTATATTTGAATGCAATGTCAAATTTTTTTTCATTCAAACGCATATTACATGTATTATATTTAAATACAATACGAATGTAATGTATTAATTATTACTTAATCACTTTCTTATTTTGGAGGGGAAAATCTATAGGTGGCACTTATCTATGGGCCTTAAGGACAGTAACTTAACGATTCAAACCAGACACCAGTAATGTTATTGTTGGGACAATATTATTTAAAAAAAAAATCATTTTAGGTTATCCAATACTGAATATTATATGCACCCTCTGATTGCTGAATTTGTATATCTCAATCACTTCTTCAAGGGAAATTAAGCGGGATGGCTTGTTTTGGCTAACCCTTTAAATACGTAGCAGAGCTTTTATTATTATTATTTATTTGCCGTCTTTTATTTTTATTTTTTAGGTTGGGTTTTATAATAGTTCATCAATGATAGGACCCTGTAATAACCGGTCTATTACTGATTTTAATAATTTATCATCAAATAGTAAAAAGAACAACCATTTTCTTAAAGTAAGAAAACTTGGGTTTTTTTATTAAAAAATAACTTGAAAAGTGACCCTTTTCCCACAAATTCCATTATTCAATGAGATTAGTATGATGGCCAGTCCTAATGGTATAAATTTCTCTCTCTCTCTCTCTCTCTCGTGAAAAGAAGTCTCTTCTTTTACTACATAATAATACTAAAATATAATAGTAGATATATAGGGCTAGAAATATTTAAGGAGACTTTCAATTGTGCTTATGAAGATTTTCATGAAGATTGAAATGTTTGGATGGGAAAAAGTTGAAACAATAGTAAATAACGATCAGATGGTAGTAAATACTAAAGCAATCAGTACAAGTAATTTTACCAACTGGAGTGTAGCATAATAATTAATAAGGATTAGAAAAGATGCAACAACCAATATACCTAGTGAATAAGCAATGAAGAAACGCAAAACCAGGAGAAGCAGCCATATCCAATTTTCCTTCTTCATTGTGAAAATGAAAGAAAGAATACAAAATTCGAAAATAAAATATAAGAAATTTAATTACAAACAGCAGAAGTAGATTTAGTTTATAAAGGACTGAAAATCTTAAGTCCTCCTCGTAATCTCCATCCATAAGGGGTATTTGGGGTTAAATCAGCCTTACCCTGTTAAGCGAAACCTCCAAAACTCATTGTTCTAATAATAATCTTATATTGTCTTAAACTTCAACTTTGATCAACTTGTCTCAGTTCTTGTTTCGAGTGTTACTATGGCAGACTATGTGAGTTTATTACTTTATTTTTTTATAACACCTAAAATAATTATTTTTCGTTTTCTTGGAAAAAAAAAAAAGTATGTCATACTCTATTGTATTGATTTGAGATATTTTCTTTTTTGCCACATCAAATTGTTAGTAATTCTAATAATAATTATGATAATTACTAATGTTACATTCATGTAAAAGAGAGTAATATACACCAATCTTGTCATCCATGGAATACTTTTCCTTTAGTGCTGTGTAAAAAAAATTAATGGTCCATTTGTTTTATAGGTTTCATTTTTTTTTTCCATTTTAAAATGAGAAATCATTTTTGTTATGAAATGAAAAGTTATTTTTGTTAAATGTTGAAATGGCATTAAGTTGGATGAGCAAGTAAGTTGGATAGATGTTTAAAACAATTATTTGAAAAAAAAAAAGAGATTTTTTAGCAAATATAATGAATCTTTAGTATACTCTATTATGATATATATATATATATATACACACACACATGGATTTGTTCCTCTATTCTTTTTCTTTTTTTTAACAAATTGAAAAAAGAACCGTCTAATTGAAGATCGGAATGAAAAAGTTATAAAATTTCAAAACTTGAGTAGAAATGTAAAAGAGAGAAATTTTTTAATATAAAATTATTACTATGTAGAATAAGTTTGAAATAAATATAAATTTAGTTTTGTTTGATGTTTAATCTCTGACTCAAAATTTCCATCTTAGTTTTTGTCTTTTTCTAAAAAGTCAACAAATCTTATAGATAATTTTTAAAAAGTCAACCAATTACAATTTAAAAATTTCATCTCCAACCAACAAACAAATTGGAGGTTTGATGAACCCTATTTTCATTTTGATTCCGAAATTGATGAGTGAATTCTACACCCATGAATTGAGTATCTTTAACTTGATAATTTGTTAGTTGTTGAGAATGTGTGAGCATTTTTATTTATTTTGTTTATATTTTGTAGGTTATGAGAAGAATTGGCATTCAAATCACGTTTTAAACAAGTTTGCGACATAAAGTTAAGTGGAAGCACCTAGGCTCCGAAAGATGGGCGCCAAGGAACTCTGAAGCAATATATCCAGCCAAGAACCAGAGAAGGAAGGGCCTCGGCGGCCTCCCCAAGGTATCACAATGATGTGAAGAGACACCAGCAAGTGCTGTAGCGCCCAAGACCTTGCACCGCGTCGCCTAGGAGAATTTCACAAAGAAAAAAGGGCAGCGCCTAACAAGCATTGCAGCGTTGAAGAATGTGTGCTACCCATGTGCAATCGACCTAAGGCCATGATGCCCAAAACATAGAGTTGCGGCCCCAGTTGTAGAAAATTTGAATTTTAAACATTTTGGGTCGAATTTTTTAGAGATTTTCCAAGTTTAAAACCAAAGATTCGAGGCATATCATAGAAAACAAGCATGTGCAATCGACCCAAGGCCATGATGCCCGAAACATAGAGTTGCGGCCCCAATTTTAGAAAATTTGAATTTTAAACATTTTGGGCTGAATTTTTTAGAGATTTTCCAAGTTTAAAACCTAAGATTCAAGGCATATCATAGAAAACAGTAGGGGAAAAAAAGGATAGACCTTGATGGCAAAAATATAGAAGAGAAGACCAAGAGGATGGAGACAGAGTAATTTGACTTCAATCATTCTAGTTTTCTTCTTCGGTTTTTCATCATGTTTAAAACATTAATTAAGAGTTTAATTCTTTTTATTATGTTTAAAATTTTCTTTTAAGGATTACGATATAGGCGAATCATGAATATTTAAATATTCCTTAGCTTTTAATTAATTGATATTTATTTCAATATTATGTTGAGTATTTTATTTTGTTCTTAATGCTTGTCAAAGTTTGATCACCTTTTGTATAATTTATGATTCAAAACAATTTAAACATATGAAACAAACACTCCCTAAACTTTTGTTATGCCCATCTTTCTAACATAACATATATCAATGAGAAGCACAATATAGTATTAATTTATTTTAATATCAATGTTGAGAAACATAATACATAGACTTTATTAAATGTAATACTGACTAGCATAACGCTAAAAAATTCAGTTATCTTGCATGTTATTGTTACACCCTTACAACATCAAGTTGACCTTGAAAAAGTATAACCTAAAAGAAATTTAGACTCTATTTGATTCAACCATTCCAAATATTTCAAGTGTTTCTATTTTCCAACATTTTAAATGGACGTTTGGGAAGTAATATTGGAAATGGTATAAAATACTATAAAATGTTATCATTTGCAACTTTAAGGAAAAACTCTAAATACTAGAGAGACCAACATGGTATTATTTGGATGCTTTTCTAGAGTGTTAAATGTTTTCATAAATAATATTCTCATTTTAAATATTTCTCTCAAAAATTTCTCCAAAGGAGGCTTCTTTTATTATTGTTTAATTTTTTTTTAATGTCAGTGCTATGTTAATCAAATATTATATAATGATTTTCATTTCAATATATAATATTAAAAAAATATAACCTAAATAAAATTTAATCATCTCATATTATTATTTGACCGTTCCCTTTAGAATGTTAATATTACGTTAAACAACTATCATTCTGTGGTTTTCATATTGGCTTTGTCTGTATCCCCCGTTAATTTTTGGGGTCCTGCCCAGCACCATGTGGCAATGAAGTGGACAAAGCATTTGAAAGGCCATTACCGGCTGTAATAGGTTTGGTATAACAAAATTGAAAGGTTTTCATTTTATATTTCGAAAAAGTTGATGACATTTTTAAGGCGACGAGGGGCAATTTTGTCAAATCGGACTGCAAAGATGATGAAAAGTAGTGGTGATTAGTGCAGCTTTTGGTGATGTTTGAGAACAAAATTTCATTTAAATTTTATTTAAATACAATATAATTTTACATTATATAAAAATTTTGTAAAAGTATTACGAAAATAATTATTATTTAAAATATTTTTAAAACAATCATATCAACTTTTTAACTCTATTATTTATCTTTATTTTTATCAATCACATCAATTTTTTAACACTAAAATACTTTTCATCTAAACATACATTTCATTTAAATACAAAATAAATACTTTTCAATCAAATATAATATTCAAAAAATAAATTTCATTTAAATACAAAATAAATATATTTCAATCAAATATAATATTCAAAAAATAAATTTCATTTAGATACAATTAAAATGTAATACGTTTACCAAATATTGGTTATAATAGAAAGGTAATTTTGTATTTTTTCAAAATTTAACATTGGTGGTGGATGCCATAAAAGTTTGCTGGCAAGTCATAACAGAAACGTTTGCTGTCGTAATTTAGGGGAGAGTGAAAGGATTAAGTAGTTTATGTCGTTTTTTGTCTATGCCTTGCCTTTTTTTTGTTTTTTGGTCTGTCGCTCAACATGTACGATACAGCCTTGAACCTCGTCCCTGGTTGAAAGATGGAGTTCACGCCCACCCAACCACCTAGGCTATAAGGAGGGCCGTCTTTCTCTCTCACCTTCTAGTATCGCATCGCTTGTCCCTTAAATCAAATTCAACCTGGAAAATTTGCAACATTTGAGAGGAAATTTGATCGGAACTCGCTTTGTGGGGGTATGATTTTGGTAGGTCTTATTTCAATGCAAAGCTCCTCTCTTTTTCTTCTCCTCAACTCCCAAACCAAAACTAAAACTCCAAACCACAGCAAAATAAAGAAAAGAAAAGAAAAAAAAAAGAACCTACAAAGTCAAACTTTCTTAGCCACTTGAAATATCTTCTCATATTTTGTTTGTGATTGGATTTGAGTTTATTATTGGTGCAATGGGAATGGCTGTTACAGAGTCACTATTTTCATTTTTTAGCTGTTGATGATAGTTTCTCTTTATTGTCGTTTTGTGCTGAGATAAGGAAACGACATGATGTCTTCTTCGTGAAATTGATATCTTATGAGGTGAATGGATCGCACCTTCCTTCTAGACTGTCAGCGAAGTCCTGCTTATCAGAGAAGTTCCGCTGATGGTGAACTCCTGGCAATCAGCGAAAATAAATCCCTAAGACCAGACCTTGTCTGATCGAACTTGAACCCAAGGCATTCTTTCCACTAGTAGTAATAATAATAGAATTAATGAGATGTATGGGTGGAATATTTATTTTTAAAAAATAAAAAAAATTTTAAATTTGAAAAATGAAAGATTATTTGGATTTTTTTTAAGTAAAAAATTATTTGGATGAATAAAATTTTTTCTTTTTTTAGATAATTTCTTTTTTATTTTTTAAAAATAAAAGATTTTAGATATTTAAATGTAAAAATTAAAAAAAATCTACTTTTTTACAATAAATTTTTTTTTATTTTTTAAAAATAAAACTCCCAAAGAAATAAAGTCAGCCGGTTTTGCAGGTTCCCCGTTAATTTCGTCACTCATTGTAACAGCCGAGATTTTAAATCGTTCTCGGGAACATTGTATAGTGAAAATTTATATATATTAGTGTGACGAAAATATATAAATTTCACTCTAATAAATCATCATTAGAGTTGATAAGTATATTTATTCGAATTGATAAATATTTTATTGGCTATAGATGTGATGATTGTCGAATCGAAATGCCTCAAATAGTGCATTTTCGGTATCGAAAAACAGAATTCTACTGAGATTCAAAATGTGGCAAAGATAGATCTCAGATGGAAAATAATGAAATATCTAGGGTTTATGGAGTGTTTTTAAATGATATAAATGCATCGAAAGGCTCTAACAGCATTTCGAGAGGTAAACTGCGAAATTTGGCCAGTATAGCTTTTCGGTCAAAATTTCGACAGATGAAAATTATACTGTTATTAAAGAAAAACCTATACTGTATAAACAAATAATATTTTCTTATTAATATAGGAATCAATGGATGAGATCAAATCATCATTTTTGATCCAAAGGCTATTAAAATTAAGCAAATTTTGGAATTTCCTTTAAAATCAAAATTTGGAAAGAAAATTTGCATTAAATGCATGTTGATCTGCTCATGCACGTGGAAGAGAGGGGGAGAAACAGCTGTATTTCAGCTGAAAAAGTTCCCAAAATTTTGCAAAAATGCCCCCAAGAAATTTTCATTTTGACCCCAAAATTTTCAAAAATTGCAAAAATGCTCTTAAGGATTTGTATAAACTTTTCCCCTGATTTTTCACGTCCCCCATAGCAGAAAAAACTCCATTTCTCTGTTCTTCTTCTTCTCCCACGTTCCTTTGTTCACAAAAATTTCCAAAGTTTCAAAAGTTGCAAAATTTGAAGAAAAAGTGTGAGAAAACTTTAAGTTGAGGAGTATTCACCTCAAAACTCAAGTAAGTTCTTCAAAATTCTGTTTTAATGCTTGTTTTTAAGTGTTTTTGTATTTATGTGAATAGTGGAACAAAATGGAGTTAGAGTGTTTTTGAATGTTTTGATGAAAATCAAGTGGAAAAACATGTTTTGAACTTGTTTTGAAGTTTTTGTGGGGTTAGTTTTTGAAAACAAAAATGTTGCATGAGGGGGGGAAATTGACGTGGAAAGGAGGGTGAAAACCCTTATGGAATAGTGATAATTATGTATTATGAAGTGGAAAAGGAATTTGATGTGGTATTGAGTGTGGAATGGAAGAAAGACAAAGAGGAAAGTTTAGGGTTGTGAGTGAAACCCTAAATTTTTGGGAAACATTGTTATACCTTGATTTTGAGAATGAATTATTATTATGTACTGGGATTTTGAGCAGGTTTATGATGGAGACTATGTTCAATAACGCGATTTAAGCGATTTTGGCACAGTGGAAAAATGAAAAAAATTAAGCCGTTATAATGCCGAAATTTTCGGACTTATAACCAAGGCTAAGGTTTTAATGATAACAATGTATAGGAGAAGTGTTTAAATGTTTTCGAGTTGACCTATAAACATTTCACTGAATGTTGAACTGTTTCGTTATAGGACAACGAAGGAAAACAAAGGAACGAAAGCAGAAATCAATTTCTGGTAAGTTCTGACATTTAATTATCTGAACATGAACAACTGGAACACTGTGTTATTCTTGAATGTTAATTTATGAATAGCCTAAATTCCTTGGCTATAAATGTTATATGTTGTTGTGAACTCGTTGAAACGCCTAAATTGGCAAGTATGCGAGTGTGCAGTGATGTGTTATGTGTATATGATTTTGTTTTATGAATTTTGACCCTAGAATGCTTTAAACATGTTTTAGATTTGAAAATATGAATGAGAATTGGTTTTTATATCAAAATGTGTTCAAAAACCTATTTTTACTGGAGCCAAGCGCTAGGCTCTACCTAAGGAGCGCCCCGTCGCTGAGCTCTCGGCCAAAATTTGGTGTTTAAAATTCAGTAGTAGCGCCAGGCGCTATGGTATGAGCGCCAGGCTCTAGTGTAAAAATTGGCTAAAGCGCCAGGCTCTAGGATATGAGCGCCAGGCGCTAGTGTAAAATTTAGTGAAAGCGCCAGGCCCTAGGGTATGAGCGCCAGGCCCTAGTACAAAAATCAGCATTAGCGCCAGGCGCTAGGGTATGAGCGCCAGGCTCTTGCACCGGATTTTCTAAAGCGCCAGGCGCTGTAAAGAGAGCGCCGAAGCACTGGAGTCTCTGTCCTAAGTTTTTAAAGGAAAATAAAATGGAGGGCCAGGCACTCGGGGATGAGTGCCAGGCGCTCCAACTGTTCCAAAAATGTATAATTAAGAGTTTGTGCCTTGTTTTCAGTTCCAATCACGCCCCAATGTTTAAATGCATGGGTGATGATTTTTAAACAGTATTTTTGGACTGAATAGGCATAACATTGAGTGCATTAATTATGAATATGTACACTGGAACAGTTAAGACATCATAATAAGTAACATAGCACAGTAAACAACAAGGTAATGAAAAAGACCTAATGTTTGGCGTACCGGCCTCTCGCGAGGGGAGGTTATCTTATGTCGAAGTAAAAGACATACTATTGTTGAGGGAGAGTCCGGGTCGCTCCCAGACCCCTCTTACAGCGCGCACACGGTATGACCAAACCGGGCCCATAGACATAGTAAATGAACAATGTAAGGTGTAAATTGAGCATAATGAACTCATGCATTGTGTCAAGTTACATTGTTGTGTTTTATTATTTTAAATGTTATGTCTGAACTTACTGGGCATGTAGCTCACCAGTTTGTTCTTGTTCAGGTAATCGAGGTAAACAACCTGTAACCTGAGCCACAGTGTATGGATTGGACTGCAGGAATGAAGTGCCAGTGTCATGATAAAGGTTATGGACCTATCAGGCTAATTCCGCAGAGAAGAAAGAAGAGGATTTTGAGAAAAAAATAAAATTGTATAATATTGTATTAAGTACACTGTTATGTTTAACTTTAAATACAGTATGACAGTATTATATACAAGTAATATAAAGTAGTTTTCCAACTATGATAACTTAGTTTTGGAAAGTTGTAGTACTACGTATATCGATGGTTTTTAAAAAAAAAAAAATTTCCCCAAACCATTTTGTTATAATTTGATAAAAAAGAATTAAATAAAATTGTATAATATTGTATTAAGTACACTGTTATGTTTAACTTTAAATATAGTATGACAGTATTATATGCAAGTAATATAAAGTAGTTTTCCAACTATGATAACTTAGTTTTGGAAAGTTGTAGTACTACGTATATCGATGGTTTTAAAAAAAAAATAAATTTCCGCAAACTATTTTGTTATAATTTGATAAAAAAGAATTAAAGTAAAGTAGAGTTTTCAGGTGACGTCTCCCGCACGAGGCGGGGGTGTCACACTCATTGCCTCAATACACTTACCAACTCTCCACCATTCGACCAATATCTTTAATTAATTAATTCAAAAATAACTAAATGAATAGTCCAGATTAAATGGGGGACGTGACCCCTTATTTCCAATATGGAGGCCTGCTGCACCCTTTCATATTTTTATGTGATGTTTAAGAATGTATACTACAGTAGTTTTAGGAAAATGAAAATTGAAAAGAGAAGACAACGATGTTGTTTGATATTATTTTTATTTGTTTTGAAAATGATTTTTCTTTTGGTATTAAATAAAAATGAGAAAATTTTGAAAATGATATGGAGATTGTTTTTAAAATTATATTTGATTGTGTTTTTAAAAACATCAGTTAGGTTATGAAAAAAAAAAGATAAATTATGTTTGAATCTATTTCTGAAATCATATAAAAATATGTGTTATATTATATAGCCTTATATAAAAAAAAACTTATATAGTGTTAAAAATGAAAACGATAATGAGAAAATTATTTTCAATAATTTTTCGTTTCTATTGTAAAACCTATTGATAGTGGGTTATGTGACACTCATGGGCTTATGATTTATGTTATTTAACTAACTAAAATGATTATACGATATCCATTGTTGCTCAGATAACTAATTGAATGAGTTCTTCAATTAGTGAGATAGTGAAATAAGTGATAAAGGCATGTTAAAAAGTAACTCAACATTGGGGCGTTTTGGTGTAAGTTCTCCAGACATCCAAAATCAATTTTTTTTTTAGAACTTCATAACTTTTTATTATTTATATCTTTAAAACGCTACAGTAAATTTCAAATTTTAAAAGTTTATAACTTTGTGTATACAATTCAAAATAAGATAATTTTTTTTAAATTACATAGAATTTCGAGAGGAACGAAATAATATCCATATTGATATTTTTTTTCTAAAAAATTTTTTAAAATTTTTTATTTTTTCATTTCAAATAGTTTTTTCTCCCAAATACAATTTTCAAAACACCTTTTTTTCAACCTAAAAATAATATCTGCAGCCTCCTCCCCCAAACTCCCCTGAGGCGTAGGGGGTGTTTGGTAAATGCATTGTATTTTGATTATATTTGAATGAAATTTATTTTTTAAATGTTATATTTGGTTGAAAAGTATTTATTTTGTATTTAAATAAAATATGTGTTTAGATAAAAAGTATTTTAGAGTTGAAAAGTTGATGTGATTGATAAAAATAAAAATAAATAATGAAGTTAAAAAATTAATGTGATTATTTAAAAATATTTTAAATAATAATTATTTTCATAATATTATTATAAAATTTATATTTAATATAAAATTATATTATATTTAAATAAAATTAAAATATAATTTTTTATCAAACAACACCTTATTAAAAAAAAATGTATATCTCAACATAGAGAATATATTTATTCAGGAAGAATACGTAATGTTCTTCTCTCTCTTGAGAATGCTTTGGTCAAAAACCACTCTCAGGTGCCAGTGTCCTTTTTCAAAAAGAGTGTGCGCCGAAACAGCGCCCACTTCACAAATAATAATTAAAAAAAAGAATAAGATAACACGACTTTCACATCAATAAGTTTGAAAAAAAAAAAAAAAAGGTAGAAGATATAGTTTTAGAACTCTATGAACATAGCCCCTCTTCGTAGGCTGCAAGCAAGCAAATGGAAGCTAAAAAGACAAGCAAATAAAGAGAAGTAACAAAAGAGAATTGCAAATGAGGCAGGTCGGTAGGAATTTCAATAGTAAAAACAAAGTAATTGAAAGAGTGTTTTGCTACTTTTGCGGTCATTGTAGTAGTCTTTATAGTTGTCACGTCTTAAAATTTAAAACAGTGATATTTAAAATAAATAAGAGAAGATCTTGAATTTCTAATTATTTTATTTAAAAAAATATTTATCATTTTTTTAATTTTATTTTCTATTATATTTAACTAAATTAATTAAATATTATTATTTATATTTTAAAAATATCACGACAGATCCAATATTTCACAAATGTATATTTAGATAAAATAAAATAAATTATAAATAATAAAATAAAATTTAAAGTTTACAATCACAAAACATTTAAATTTCATACATGATTCTAAAAGTAAAGAACATGCTTTTCGTCCTTAGCTTTCAAATTGTGATTTTACACAACTCATATCTTTTAATTAGCTTTTTTTTTTTTTCTGGAGGTTTATCAGTTTTAAACAATGAGCGAAATGCCCAATATAATATTTTTAAATCATTTTTCAAATATTTTATTTTAAATCAACATAGTAATATTATATTAATGTAGTATAAAATCTTAAACGTAAAATCATGATTATGCAAATTATGTCCCTAAGTACATCTAAGTCATTTACTATTTGTATGAGCCTCTCACCATAAAATTTATGATGAGTTATCTTCCATTGAGATATGCATTCTTAGCATGTGGTTTATTACGATCGTCAGAGTGAAATTGATTTGAACAAGAATGTCACCCACTATTACAGAGTAAAGCACATTGATGTCAAATATTATTAGACTTATGAATCACTTAAAAAAACATATTTTAGGTGCTGGATATTCATACTAAGAAAAGTGCAATCGATATACTAACGAAGATGATCACTTGACACAAGTTTGAATTCTGTTCCAAATTTATCGAAATGAGTTGGATTTGATAATGACTTGTAGTCAGTTCTTTCTTTCGTGGGATGAAAAAGAAAACCGGGAGAATTACTACTTCCCTTTTTCAAAAAGAATGGGCACTAAAAACGGTGTCCCCTTCACAAATCATAACAAAAAAAGAAAAAAAAAAAAAGGTAATGGGTGCCGAACACGGTACCCACACCAATAAATTTAAAAAAAAAAGGGTAGAAGATACGGTTTTGGGACTCTATAAATAAAGCCCTTCTTCGTAGGCTACAAGCAAGTATGTAGAAGCTATCAAGGCAATCAGAAGAAGAGAAGTAGCAAGAGAGAGTTGTAAGCAAGTTAGGAATTCTAGTATAAAAAATAAGACTACTGGAAAGAATTTTATATTCTTACAAAAGTTCTATTTTGTAGGGAAAATAGTGAGATTATCGCACTTGTGAGTGTGAAAGAATTTTTGTTAAAAGTACTCCTCAAGTTACTGTTAAAACTTGAAAGTTTGTTGTATACCATTTTCTTAGTGGTAGTTTTTCTCTGTGTGTCATAATTTTTCCTTTTTAAATTGAAAGTTTTTCACAAAATAAAATTTTTTGTGTTAATTTTTATTTTTTTCCACACATTAGATCTTGAAAGAGAATTGAAATTTACTCATATTCCTAACATCAGAAACTCTTTTTTTTTTGGATGTTCGGAAACATTTTCAAAAACTCTCCCAACTAAATTTCAACCACAACGTGTTTTGCAAATGGACGATATAAATCTGATTTGGCTCCTGGAATGCATCAAATTTTATTTTATTTTCTCTTTTTTTAAACAAAATAGGAAAACAAATTTTTATATTTTTTAGGTTTAGTTTTTTATATTTTTTACATTTTTTACTTTATACAAAACAAACACAATTACATAATAATTTTCAAAACAGTTTTATGGGGAACTATTAGATTACTTTGCAAATCATTTCCAAATGATTAATAACCTTGTTTCTCACAAAATGGGCACGTTCTAAGTTGTGGAGGTAGTGTTTTGTAAGACCCTGTTTGATACCATTTTTTATTAAGCAATTTTCGAAAGCGATTTTAAATAGCTTTTTTTTTTTAAGAAATAAATAGCAACAAGAAAAAAAAATTATTTTCATATTTTGTTAACAAATGAAAAAGAAAATAAAGTTAAATTATGTTATTTATCTACTGTGTATTTCAAATGGGAGTTTGAGCAATCCATTGCATGTGGAACTTATCCATGCAAAAATATCTCTTCTTTTTTTATTATCTAGAGTATGCTATCTTCTGCCCTTACAACTCTTTTAATTCAGCCACAAATAAAAAATAAAAAATAAAAAATCTACTAGTGACTCTCCAGAGAGCACTATTAAAAGCATCTAATCTCAATATTGTCTTAAAACCTTTCAGGTATTGAAACTCTGAAATATTTTGAGCTTTCAGGTATTGATTATTTCTAGCTTCTATTAACTTGCCGGTTAATGGATGATAAACTGTGGCTGACGAGGCCCCAAGTAGGGTATGTGTCTTACCCCTCATTTTTTTGGGACTCATTCTGCAATATTGTGAACCATGGCTGCAAGTGTCATAATATTCTGATTAACCTTTTCTTAGACTTTTTATCTTTTTATTTTTATTTTTATTTTTATTTTATTTTTTGCTACTCTAGCACTAAAGAAACTTATTAATAGAGATAAACAAATATCTCATTCCTGAAAATATTTCTAAACCATTTTGCTAGTCAGATCCCTTTCCCTATTCGACTTAATTTATGTTTTACCATCCATAGTATGCTTATGCCTTGAAACATTTTTTAACCTTTTTTTAGTTGGATCAACAAAGCAAGTTTGATAAGGAGAAAGATATACGATCCAAAACGTGAATCTTTCCAATTGAATGTGGATTTTCCACTGCATGCCGTGTTGAATTCATTAAAGAAAAGCTTACTTAACATTACCAGTGAAAATATTAATGGCAGATGAGCTGTTGAACCATAGGGATGAGTTGCCTCATAGTTTACTTTTCCAATATAACACTTTCCATTTTGTCAACAGTCAGACATTGTCACTTTTCTCTGTGGAAAGGAACCACGGCCTTCACAAAGATGGCCCATTTTTCCTTGACAAATGCTCAATTCGAAACAAAGACTTCAAAAACATTGACATTTTGAACTTCCAACTTTCTTTGTGAGAACCTCAAAATCAGCCTTGATTTTAATACTTAGTGAACTGGTTCGTCTGCAAAGCATATGGCAGAACTGAGTATGGCCACAATGCTTCTGCTCTTTCTTCTAATTACTAAGTTGTTGAATACAACAGTTCTACAGAATGACTCCCTTATCAGCCTAGGCTCTTCTCTCTCTCCCAATACCGGTAACTCATATTGGTTATCAAAATCCGGGCAGTTTGCGTTCGGGTTTTACCAACAAGGCAATGGTTTTTCTGTTGGAATCTGGTTTGAGAACAAAAAGGAGAAAACAGTTGTGTGGACAGCAAACCGGGATGACCAACCTCTGCCGCATGATATTACATTGCTTTTGAGTGGTGAAGGAAGGCTCATTTTGGAAGATAAACAAGGTCTACAAGTGCTCATTTCTAATGCCTCCTAGCCTGCAGCCTCAGCTTCCATGCTTGATTCAGGCAATTTTGTCCTATAAAACTCAGATTCGAGAATCATATGGCAGAGTTTTGATTTTCCAACTGATACACTTTTGTCAGGACAACGTCTGACGCCCCATAAGGGCCGAGACAGGCACGTCGCTAGCGTCTCCGAAACAAATCATTCCAGTGGAAGGTTTCAGCTCATTATGCAGGGAAATGGAAATTTGGTGCAGTACCTAGTACTAAGCATTGGACTCTCACATTCCCATCAATACTGGAATACACAAACCGATAAGGCAGGAGACAATGTAACTCTGAATCTTGATCCTAACGGCCAGTTGTACCTCCTCAACTCTACTGGGTTCATCATAAAGAATATTAATGATGCCAGTCGAAGCCACCTCGGTAAGAATGTTATATATCATCTGACAATAAATGTAGATGGAATATTAAGATCGTATTCTCATAGTTTGGTTCAGAGTGGAAGTTCAGTTGTCGAGTGGGTTTCAACTAACAATCCATGTGACCCTACTGGATTATGTGGCCTGAATTCATATTGTGATCTCAATGGTCAACAACCTTACTGTGCGTGCCTTCCTGGTTTCGATTTTATCGATCAGGACCAAAAAGATTTAGGCTGTGAAAGGAATTCAAGCACATATGGATGCAGGACAAAAAATAATGAGAGATTTTCTTTTGAGGAATTGAATGGGATTGTGTGGGAAGAGAACTCGTATTCTGTTTTCTCGTTGGACAACAAGAGTTCTTGTCTAGAGGAATGCTTAAAAGACTAACTGTGAAATCGCTTTGTTTCAGAACCAGAAGTGCAACAAACAACTGCTTCCGTTGAGATTTGGAAAAACAACTCAAGGAAATGACTTCCTAACAACCATAATCAAAGTGCATGGTGGAAGCTTACCAAGTACAAATAACGAAACCATCATTTCTCGTAAAGAAATCAAGAGGGGCCAGCGAACTAATGTCTTAATCGGTCTTGCATGCTTGAGTTTTGCTGCGATTATGGTATTATTTCTGTGTTTCTTGTACGCAGAAACTGTTTATTATCTTATAAAATGCAGGTTCCCAGCATAGGCATATCGATGGCTGAGGAAGTTCCAACTCTGCGATCATTTACTTTCAACGAACTCGAACTCGCAACCAACTGCTTCGCCGAAAGGTTGGGTAGGGGTGCTTTTGGGACTGTCTTCAAAGGAACGTTGCCAAATGGACGAAGAGCCATTGCTGTCAAAAGACTGCAGAAAATTGTAACCGAAGGAGAAGTTGAATTCCAGAATGAAATGAGATCCATAGGCAAAACCCACCGCAGAAACCTTCTGCGTTTGCTTGGTTACTGCCATGAAGGATCAAACAGGCTTTTGGTGTACGACTACATGAGCAACGGATCACTGGCGGACTTTCTCTTCAAATCTCAAGTAAAGCCAAACTGG
This sequence comes from Antiaris toxicaria, assembly GCA_035233585.1. Classification (NCBI taxonomy): domain Eukaryota; kingdom Viridiplantae; phylum Streptophyta; class Magnoliopsida; order Rosales; family Moraceae; genus Antiaris; species Antiaris toxicaria. Next base: position 12,724,883 of record CP141162.1, on the reverse strand, counting down.
GAACAAAGAGTTGGAATAGCTCGGGGCATTGCAAGAGGCATCCTATATCTCCATGAAGAATGTGAGCAACAGATCCTTCACCGCGACATAAATCCCAACAACATACTTACAGCCGAAAACCATTCTCCTAAAATTGCAGATTTTGGGTTGGCAAAGCTTTTGATGCCTGATCAAACAAGGACAATAACGGGGATTAAAGGAACGAGGGGATTCGTTGCTCCAGAGTGGTACAAGAACCTGCCTATATCAGCAAAGGCCGATGTGTACAGCTATAGAATTGTACTCTTGGTAATCATATGTTGTCGCCAAAACGTTGATGTAAATCTTCCGGAAAGAGAAGCCATTTTGGTGGACTGGGTCTACGAGTGCTTCAAGAGAAATGAAGTGAGAAATCTTGTTAAAGATGAAGAAGTAGATGAGCTAGAATTTGAACGGATGATAAAGATCGGACTCTGGTGCATCTACGTCCTGCAATGAAGAAGGTGGCGGCCATGTTCGGAGGGATTGTCGATATTCCTGTTCCTCCCAATATAACCGTTTAAAATACTGGTTTTGTCGAAATTTAAAGAAATTTTTAGACTTTGCGCTGTATCGTATGTTTGTTGTTGCATTCACTTTAGTTTAAATATTTTGTTTTCTGTGGTGTATTAATAAGATCGTTGTTAGTTTTTATGTCCAGGTTCCATTTGCCAGGGTGTGTTCTCAATAAAAGTGTTGTAGTTTTCTTTGCTTTAGAAATCGAATACAGCAGTTCTGTTTTATTTTATTTTGTTGATGTCAATCTTGAACGAGTGCATATTCTCTGCTATTAAAGTTTTTCTTCTGATTTTATTCAACTCACACTTTTCTGTGCAGCTAATGCTTTTACAACAAAATTCTAATGCCCACTTTGCCCCTTCCTCTTTTCCCACAGGTTCTCTCAAATTAGACCATTTTTTTTTTTCCCACGAGCTCATTTGCTATTGTTTAACTTCAAAATGGTTTTAGATCTTTTGGCCGAAATTAGAAAAATCGGCAACGTGTAAAATGCCATCATTTTTTTTTTCTTCTTGTATGCTTTAGAAGAGAAGAAAAGAAATCCAAAATTTTGGAACAGAAAGCATGACAAAGGGAGAGAGTAGTGGAAATCTTAGAAACTGTTTTCAAATTTTTTTTTTTATGTGCTAAAGACGATCTCCAATGTATACATTCATGCTAATACTATATTTGTCACATAGAAAAAGAGTGAAAAATAGCATATTTGATATTTGTGCTATAATATATAATGCTATTTCTAAAGCTATATTTATCTTCTATTATCATTATTAAGTTTTAAAATTGGTAAAATTAAAGTTTTACCCTTTAAAGGATATTATAATGATAACAATGTATTGATAAATTGAAAGAGTTAAGACACCAACAAATAAATATTAAATATCAAATCTTAATGTTAGCCATACATGATGAGAAATTTGTCACCAAGTTTAATATATGATAAATTTAACATGAAATATAACACTATTAGCATATCAATTTAACACTCCATTAGAGATACTCTATATAGCATGGAGCTAATCACATATCTAAATTCCAAAGTCAAGTTTTATTTTGAAAATTATTTATCACATCTTTCGTCTTTAATTTTTACACTCTTTGTTTTGTAATCCAATGACCGGTGTTATGTTGTTTTGTGATATTTTATTTTTTGAAGTTTGTAAGTTGAAGAACAGTCCTCTTAAAATTTACTTGTCAAAGCAGAAACAACACAACGATATGGAAAAAATTGAAAATCTTGCTAGCTCCAAGTCTGATATCAAATAAGCGGTGGAAAATCGCCATCTAGAAAGAAATCACCACCCTTCATCAATTTGGCCAATTTTCTCACAAAGACTTTAAGAGTGTTGACTTGGTGACTTGTAATTTCGTTTTCAAGTTCTTGGAGGACTTTGCATTAGAGACTTTAGAGTCACTATGACACTACTCAGATCTCTTGGATGGGTCTAGGTAGTTGATACTAAGAGAACACGTTTGATTGCAAAGCATAGAGTTGAAGAGAGTATGGCCACAACGCTTTTGTTCCTGCTTCTGATGACCCATTTCTCTCTAACAACAGCTCAACAGAATGATTCCCTCATCATCCTAGGCTCTTCTCTCTCTCCCGGTACCGATAAATCATATTGGTTATCTAAATCTGGAATGTTTGCGTTCGGGTTTTACCAACATGGCAATGGTTTTGCTGTTGGTATCTGGTTTGAGAAAATGGAGGAGAAGAGAGTCGTCTGGACAGCAAAGCGAGATGACCCGCCTCTGCCGCAGGATACTAAATTGCTTTTGAGTGGTGATGGAAGGCTTGTTTTGCAAGATGAACAAGGTCTGCAAGAGGGCGTTTCTAATGCCTCTCAACCTGCAGCCTCGGCTTCCATGCTTGATTCAGGCAATTTTGTTCTATACTACTCGGATTCCACAATCATATGGCAGAGTTTTGATTTTCCGACAGATACCCTTTTGCCAGGGCAACGTTTGGTGCCCCAGAAGGGTCGAAACCAGCTCGTCTCCAGCATCTCTAAGACAAATCACTCCAGTGGAAGATTTCAGCTCATTATGCAGAATTATGGGAATCTGTTGCTATTCCCAATATTAAGCAATGGAGTCCTACGCTCTCGTGCCTACTGGAATACTGGAACCTATACTGGAGACGGTGTAACTCTGAATCTTGATCCTAACGGCCATTTGTACCTCCTCGATTCTACTGGGTTCATTGTAAAGATATATTAGTGATGCTGGTCCAAGCCACCTAGGAACCAATGTTTTATATCGTATGACGATAGATGTAGATGGAATATTGAGATTGCATTCTCATAGTTTGGTTAAGAGTGGAAGTTGGGTTGCCGAGTGGGTTTCCACTAACAATAGATGTGATCCTCTTGGATTGTGTGGCTTAAATTCTTATTGTGATCTCATTGGTCAAGAACCTCATTGCTTTTGTCTTTCTGGTTTCGATTTCGTTGATCAGCAGCAGAAAAGCTTAGGATGCGAAAGGAATTCAAGTACAAAGGAATGCAAAATGCGAAACGAGGAAGCAATTTCACTGGAGGAATTGAGTGGAATTTCGTGGGAAGTCAACTCTTATTCTGTTGTCTCGTCGGACAACGAGACTGCTTGCAGAGAAGAATGCTGGAGTGACTGTAACTGTGAAGTCGCTTTGTTTCAGAACCAGCAATGCAACAAACAAAGACTTCCACTGAGATTCGGGAGATCAGCTCAGGGAAAGGATTCGCCTACAACCATAATCAAAGTTTGGAGTGGGAGCTCTGAAGGCACAAATCAGACCACCATTGTGTCTCCCAAAGATGTTAAAAAAGTCGGGAGACTGGACGTCTTGATCCTTGGTGTTACTTGCTTGACATTTGCTTTGATTGTCCTATTATTTTCGGTGTTTCTTGTCTGCAGAAGGAGACTCTACTCTTATGAAAACAACCCTTGTCAGTTCAATGAAGGAACACCGATGGTTGAGAAAGTACTCGCTCCACGATTATTTACTTTCCGTGAATTGGAAACGGCAACAAATGGCTTCACTGAAAAATTCGGTAGAGGCACTTTCAGCAGAGTCTTCAAAGGAACTTTACCTTACGGGAATAGATCAATTGCTGTGAAAAGACTCGAGAAAGTGGTTGCTGAAGGAGAAGTCGAATTCCGGAATGAAATAAGATCCATAGGTAGAACCCACCATAGAAACCTTCTCCGTTTGCTTGGTTACTGTCATGAAGGATCAAACTGGCTCCTAGTATATGACTACATGAGCAATGGTTCCTTGGCAAACCTTCTCTTCAAATCCGGGACAAAGCCGAACTGGGACGAGAGAATCAAATTAGCTTATGGCATTGCTAAAGGGATCCTATATCTTCATGAAGAATGCGAGAGTCCAATCATTCACTGTGACATAAGCCCGGACAACATACTGATCGACGAAAACCATGCTGCAAAAATCGCGGATTTTGGGTTGGCAAAGCTGCTGATGCCAGATCAAACGAGGACAACCACCGGGATCAGAGGAAGAAGGGGATTCGTAGCTCCAGAGTGGTACAAGAACCACCCCATAACGGCGAAAGTAGATGTTTACAGCTTTGGAATAGTTCTGTTGGTGATAATATGTTGTCTAAAGAGCGTTGATACGAGTGTTCCGGATAGAGAAGCTATTTTGGCAGAGTGGGTTTACGAGTGTTTTAAGGCTAAAGACATGGGAAGGCTGGTGCGAGACGAGCAAGTGGAGGAGCAGGCATTGGAGAGGATGGTGAGGATCGGGCTGTGGTGCATCCAAGAAGAACCGCATGTCCGACCTGCGATGAAGAAGGTGGTCGCCATGTTTGAAGGGACTTTGGACATTCCTATGCCTCCTAGTCTAACCTTATACAGCAACAGCAGTACCTCCTCCTCACACCTTTGAAGTTGTTGATTGTGATTTCTTAAACGTTTGTGTGTTCTCTCTTTTTCATTCCATCATCTGTTGTTTTGCCTTATTATCTTGAATCTATCCTAGTTATAACAAGTTGTTGAATTTTCACTCTTTTTTTACCCTCCACATCCACAGCATTAATGAAAGTATTGCCCTGATTTAAAAATAAAATTAAAAAAAAAAAAGAGAAGTAAACCTAGTTTGCACTTATTTTGATCATTTTTTTTTGCATAACTGCTATGTCAAATTCTTATAGTAATTATCAAAAGTCATGTAATGGTAATTATAGTTATTGCCTTAAATGAAATCATAAAGTTAACGTCCAAGTACAAACTAAACAACTAGAATGGGTCAAAACTACTTCGGAGTGTGACTGCAGAATGAATCTAACAGACACTCTCCAACAGTACCTTTGTGTTATCTTTGTTGGTTGTTGGGTTAAAGGAAGGTCAGCGTAGTTGTTGAAAATTTGAAAACGTGCTAATGTGTAGGCATCATTCAGAGGTTCCTTATACAAAAATTGGGAAATAATAGCATAAACTTTCTCATTGATTCGGTTAGAATATATACACAAATTACAAGACTTAACTTTCCTTATCTAGGTACAATCCTTGAATTAAGGATTTTACGAACGAAAAAAAATCAAAAAACTAAAGTAGGAAATTAATTAATTACATGATTTTAGAAGATCTTAATTACATAATTACATAAAACGAAAATATTAAAATTGTGTACATTCTCTAATATCTTGACTCTTTCTGGACTAGCTTAGTTGGTAAAAAGAAGAGTTTATGGTTTTTGGTCTTGGGTTTGAAATTGGAAAGGTTTTTTTTTTGTTTTAAATTAACAAAGCGGTTGTCATGGGACTGATAAAAAAAAAAAGTAGGGTTTTCTTGGATGTAGTTGTTAGTTGGGTGTTTAAATACATATGGTATTGGAGATGGATAAAACTGTTTCACTTATGAGAAAAATGCCAAAGGATATGGCTTGGAGATATTGAGTACAATAAACGCTTATTAGACACACGTCTATGCATCTAAATTAATAATTTAAAGATATCCTTAAGAAGACAAGAGTACCCGCACATGCTCTACGATTGTTTATGTTCGTTGACAAAATAACGGGAAGGAGTAAAACTTAAATTATTTGAAGAAGTGAAAAGGGGCTGTAAAAAGAAAAGAAAACAATAAGGAAAAGTACAAATAGTAGCACGACAAAATGATGCGAGACTATTGTGCAACATGGTGAGGCGGTGTTTATGCATAGTGACGCATTAATGTACATATGCATAATGGTCTCTAGATAGCTGCATATACATAAAGGACTGTATTTAGATATTTATTCTGAATATATATTTCTTGAGCAACATAAATAAAATTATGTAGGATTATATTTTTAAAAATTTATTTTATAAGTGAGTATTTTATAAAAATATATTTATGTTTAATTTAAAAAATAATAAAAAATAAGTTATTAGTCATAATTAAAAAAAGAACCCCATTTGGTGGTAGGTTTTGTAATGAGAGGCATGAGTGGAAGATATTGGTGGTCTGAATTTTAGGTGGTGGTGATGGCGGCGACTTAGAGTGGTTGCCATGGTGTTGTTATTTTGGAATATATATGATTGTGGCGATAATCCCAAAAACACAAAATCTTAGTGCCGATGATGACCTTCAAACTCGCGACATGACAGACTTTGTCGCCGTTGGAGATGGAGGCTGTCGTAGTGCATTTCTTGGGCGTCATTTTTACGAGATCTGGGTCATGAGTTCATGGTCGTTATCACTAGTCCATAATCGTCATCCTTTTCTAAAAAATTGGGGCTATTATGATGGTCGTCTTTGCAAGATTTAGGTCGCAAGTTGGTCGTCGTCGTCATGAGTCAGTGGTCATCGTCGTGAGAGGGCAGTCGCCGTGGTCGTTAGTTTATGGTCATTAGTTCATGGTCATCATCTTTCATCGGAGATGGAGGCTATTGTCAAACATGATCGTCATCACTGATGCTCTACAGGCAGAGAAAGAGAGAATAAAAACAAAAAAGTGAAATTTTTTTTTTCATTTTCTAAAACCCTAAAAAAAATAGATAAAAATAGTATTTTTGAAATAATTTTAAAAATATTAAATAAATAAATACTATTTTAATATTTATTTTATTTTTTATGTTTTTTAAAAATAAAAAATTATTCTCAAAAATAAAATTAGTTGCCCGTAAATTTTCCACGGGTAGTATAGACAGGAATCAAGGAAATAATAAATGTCAAACAGAAAAGGAAGAGGAAGAGAACTACATGGAAAATAGAGAGCCGAAAGAAGCAATTAGCCTTGGATATGGGTTTCTGTGGAAGGGTAAATATTAAGAGAGTAAGAAATCTATCTCCGAACTATTGATTTAGATTCTTGTGCTGTGGGAACTGTACTCTTCCAATACAACCACTTAAAATTATTTCCGTACATCTTTGTATTAATTTTCTCATTTTCAATGCTCAAGAGCATCAGCTATATCATTGTCTACCCTTTATTCACTCATTTGTATACTCCCCAAAACTGGTCCCCTTCTAGTACATATGCAATTTCATTTAAGATTCGTCTTCTTTCCAGCATTCATATGATTCTGTTTAAAGACCGGTCATCACACGGTATTTATACGTTTATACTCATGACTGATTATTGCTCGGTATTTATATATTTCTATTCAAATATTGGTCATTATTCGACATTCATATATTTCTGTTCAAAACTGATTATTCCCAAGATTTATTTCTATTGAAGTTTGATCACCATCCAGCAATTACATATTTATATATATACACTAGTCACCGCCTAGGATTTACTTCCATCTGGGATCAGTCATTCTCCAGCATTTATATAAAATTAGTCCATCTCTCTACTGTTCCTTACTTGAACTCATATTCTTCAACATATTAACCCAATTTCATCTTTAGTTGATTTTCTAATTTAATCCAACATTCTTAATCGTTATGAAATTATATGAAAAAAGGCAATGAAAACGAAAAAACAAGAACACACATATTTACATGTAAAACCCTAGACGGAAAAAATCCATAGGTAGGGGAGAATAAATCCACTAATACGAAAATTAGTACAAAAGATGAAAATAATGTGTGCAACTCAAAAATATAAAATAAAAATATGATTTTCTAAATTAAATCAAATATATATAATGCTCCTTAAAAATAAATCTTATTGGTCTGATTTCTCCACTACCATCATATAACTCCAAAAAATTCTCATATTAAGTCACATTACAGGCTCTTTTCCGGATCAAAACAGAATTTGGGTTGCGTACTCTAATATTAATGGCTAATAAACATGTATACTAGTAGTTTATTCTTTCCATGTTGATCTACTATCTCACATCTTCTTGCTACAGATGACTACAATAATTATCACAATGCATTTTTTCTAATTATGATCATTAGTGATGTGTGCTATATTAATACGCTCATGCACCTACATTATGTCTTAGAATCTATAAATATAGCATACGCATGTTCCTTCATGGACCCGGAACATTGGGCAATGATCTAACCTTTCTCCGTTTCGTAATTAGGCCCTAAAGTAGTAAAGTTTATTTTTATAATCCTTAGTCGAACATTTTTTCCTTTTTTTCCTAATCAGTGAATCATATCATCTTGTTCTACGATTTATCATCGGCATCCATGAAAACTTTTTTCTTTTTTGTTGGATACGTTAAATCAAGTTTGGCAAGGGGAAAGATTTTTCAGTATGTGAATTTCCAAAATTTTGAAGTAAACGTGAATGTGAACCCATGAATGTGAATCCTACTTTTTGACGGCTAGTCATTGTTGAATTAAATGAAGAACAGCCTAAGTTTACATCCGTAGTGCAAAACATCAACCACAGAAGATCTACTGAACCAAAAGGCACGTAAGGAAATGACTGAATTTCTTTATGGTATACGTGTCAAAGAAGAGTCTTTCCATTTAGTCAGCAGTCAAGACTTTATCACTTTTCTTACGGAAATGAACCATGGCCTTCACAGAAATGGCACGTTTTTTCCTTGACATAGACTCAAATTTTGAACAAAGACGTCAAACAATTGACATTTTGATCGTTGACATTACCAGTGAAAATATTAACCGCAGATGAGCTGTTGAACCATAGGGCACGCAAGAAAATAATGAATTGCCCCATAGTATACTTTTCCAACAAAACACTTTTCATTTCGTCAACAGTCACATTGTCACTTTTCCCTGTGGAAAGGAGCCACGGTCTTCACGATGACGGCCCATTTTTCATTGACAAATGCTCAGTTGGAAACAAAGACTTCAAAAATATTGACATTTTGAACTTCCAACTTTCTTTGTGAGAACCTCAAAATCAGTCTTTATTTTTGATACTGTAGTGAGCTGGTTCGTCTGCATAGTGTATGGCAGAACAAAGTTTGGGCACAATGATTTTGTTCTTTCTTCTAATTACTAAGTTGTTGAATACAATGGCTCAACAGAATGATTCCCTTATGATCGGCCTAGGCTATTCTCTCTCTCCCGGTACCGGTAACTCGTATTGGTTATCAAAATCCGGGCAGTTTGCGTTCGGGTTTTACCCAAAAGGCAATGGTTTTGCCGTTGGAATCTGGTTTGAGAAAATAAAGGAGAAGACAGTTGTGTGGACAGCAAACCGGGATGACCCGCCTCTGCCGCATGATATTACATTGCTTTTGAGTGCTGATGGACGGCTCGTTTTGCAAGAAAAACAAAGTCAACAGGTGCTCGTTTCTAATGCCTCTCAGCCTGCAGCCTCAGCTTCCGTGCTTGATTCAGGCAATTTTGTCCTATACAACTCAGATTCGAGAATCATATGGCAGAGTTTTGATTTTCCAACAGACACCCTTTTGCCAGGACAACATCTGGTGCCCAAGACGGGCCAAGACAGGCTCATCTCCAGCGTCTCTTGGACAAATCACTCCAGTGGAAGGTTTCAGCTTGTTATGCAGAATGATGGGAATTTGGTGCAGTACCCAGTGTTAAGCATTGGACTCTTACCTTCCCATAATTACTGGAATGCACAAACCGATAAGGCAGGAAACAATGTAACTCTGACTCTTGATCCTAACGGCAAGTTGTACCTCCTCAACTCCACTGGGTTCGTCATAAAAAACATTTATGATGCCACTCAAAGCCACCCCGGTAAGAATGTTAAGAATGTTATATATCGTATGACAATAGATGAAGATGGACTATTTAGATTGTATTCTCATAGTCTGGTTCAGAATGACAACTGGGTTGCCGAGTGGGCTTCATCTAACAATCCATGTGACCCTACTGGATTATGTGGCCTGAATTCATATTGTGATCTTAAGGGTCAACAACCTTATTGTGCGTGCCTTCCTGGTTTCAATTTCATCGATCAGGACCACAAAGGTTTAGGGTGTGAAAGGAATTCAAGCACATATGGATGCGGCATCAAAAAAAATGAGAGAGTTTCTTTTGAGGAATTGAATTGGATTGCGTGGGAAGATAACCCGTATTCTATTGTTTCGTTGAACAACGAGACTGCTTGCAAAGAGCAATGCCAGAGGGACTGTGACTGTGAAATTGCTTTATTTCATAATGACCAATGCAGCAAGCAAAAGATTCCGTTACGATTTGGTTAAACAACCCAGGATAATGTCTTGCGGACAACGATAATCAAAGTGCATAACGGAGATGTTGTGGCAATAAAAGGAAGAAATGAACATGGCAGAAGAGGATTACTTATTAGCTGCATTGCAATTTCAACTTTTGGGCTTATTGCGTCGGCAATTTCCGGCATTCTTATTTGCAGATTCCGCATGTGGGAATACAGAAGGATTAGAAATCACGGAAACTGCAAGTTTCTTGATGATGTCGCTGTTCGACCATATACCTATGCCGAGCTAGAAAAGGCAACGAATGGTTTCACAGATCAGCTGGGAAGAGGAGCTTTTGGGACAGTTTTCAAAGGAGCACTCGTAACAGATGTTTACACGAAAGTTGTGGCTGTCAAGAGACTAGAGAAAGTGATCGCGGACGGTGAAAGAGAATTCAGGAATGAGATGAAAGTAATAGGCAAAACCCATCACAAAAACCTTGTTAAACTCCTTGGGTACTGCCACGAAGGGACGAACAGGCTTCTCATTTACGAGTACATGACAAATGGTTCTTTAGCCAATTTCCTCTTTGGATCTGAAACAAAGCCAAATTGGGAAGAAAGAACCGGGATAGTCCTGCATATTGCTAGAGGAATACTCTATTTACATGAAGAGTGTGAGACACAGATAATCCATTGCGACATTAAGCCAGAAAACATACTAATGGACAAGCAAAACTGCGCGAAAATAGCAGATTTCGGGCTGGCCAAGCTGCTGATGCCTGACCAAAGCAGAACATACACCGGTTTCAGAGGAACGCGGGGGTATGTCGCACCCGAGTGGCACAGAAACATGCCAATAACGGTGCAAGCCGATGTTTACAGCTTTGGCATTGTGCTGTTGGAGATTGTATGCTGCAGAAGGAGTGTTGATATGGATGTTCCTGAGGATAAAGTAGTACTTGCCAACTGGGTTTATGACTGCTTTTTGGATGGTCAATTGGACAAGCTTGTTGAAGATGAAGATGCGGTGAAGACCGAAGTGGAGAAGATGATTAAGACTGGGCTCTCGTGCATACAAGAAGAGCCGTCAATTCGTCCTTCGATAAAGAAAGTTTGTCTGATGTTGGAAGGGACAATAGAAATTCCTCCTCCACCAAATCCTACCTCCTCTGTTAGTATTGTTCAGGTTGATTAAGCTTTTTTTTTCCCCCACATATATTTCAATAATTATTGTATTATTGAATAGTTTAATTACTATCCAACCTCTAGTAGCCCAGTCACCAAGATTTGTTTACTTCAGTAAGAGATTAATGTCATCTAAGAACTCGAACTGATTTCTATTTTTTTCCTCTTTATCATTTTCTATAATTTTAGCTCCTATTTCTCTGTGTGGATTATGAGCAAGTTGAATTATGATACCCTCCTCGAAGATTTTACTCTTCACTGCTTTTAATCTTTCTGCAATTTTGGAAAAAAAAATTTGAAAAGGTGATCCATACTATCTTAGCTCAGAACAAAGCTCTCAATTTGGTTACAAGCAAAGCCAAAACCACGATTCGGGGTTAAGGTTACTCAAAAAGGTCTTGGAATCGAGTCAGTTCTATAGACAATCTTATAAAAGGGATCCATATATCATATCAAGATACACTGTCTCCTTTAAGTTAAAGGGACTCGTCATTCTCTCTATTTTTATACTCATTTAACTTTCAACAAAAAAGCAAAAGCCGAACGACAGCCAGAAGGCTTCATACATGAATTGAATGTCTTGCATGGAACTTGCTGTAACGTGCTGCTGCTGGTTGACAAGGGAGGAACTGCCCTACTCATAATTTTTCTGCGGTGTATCTATTTTTACTCAAAGTTCCTTATCTTGGAACCCAAGAAATCTTTTGTAAAATCAGTTATTTGTTTGTAAGTCCAGCTTTTTCAAAATCCCCAGTTTTAAGATTAAATTAACTTCCACCTGACAGCATTTTAACTTTTTGTTCATATTTTGGATCATGTTGTTTCTTTTTTGGTCATAAGCTCATGCTATTACTTTCTGTCTAATTAATTTTTTCCGAACCAGAAAAATTCTAACATAAAAATAGTGCTCTGTTTCCTCAAGCCTGGACAATATATTCTCTCAGTTATTGATTTTCCTTGTCTTTTTTTATTTTTTTAACAATTTTCCGACTCGTTCATGTCATGCATGATTAGAGCCCAACTTGCCGTGCCGGGAATTTGCTTCTGGAGGGTCATGACTATATATTAAATAAAAAGTGATTAAAAATAAAAGAGAGAGAATTTTGCAGTGGGGCCTCCCACCGTAGGTATCACTGAACTCAAAATTGAGGACAATGGTGCAGCCCCAAAAATTTTCTTGCAGGCAGCTAAAGTTATACGTTATGTACGGTCTAATTCAAATCTCATGGTCAAGATCTATAGGCCAAGAGAATAAAAAGTGATTAAAAAAAATAGATAAAGAACTCTACAGTGGAGCGTCCCATCATAGGTGTTGTTCACCACAAAATGATAAAGTAGGCACAATGGTGTAGTCCACAAAATCTTCTCACGGCATTCAAAATTATACAATATATACTGTGTGTTATAATCATACCCAACAGGAGTTATGGCAAAAGCTGCCATATAATCTCTCACAAAGAATTTTTTTTCCATCTAATATCATTATGATATCTTCGTACAAATAATGTCAAATCCTATTGTAATTTTAAAAGCAAGTGCATGATTGAAGAATAATGGTCTATTGAGCTTATATTTTTCTTGCCCCTTTGCTTTACGTTCATACTTAGATGCTTGACAAAATACCTGGCTTAAAAAAAAAAAAATCTCAACAGATCATTTGCAGTTCATTTGCACCACCATGTCTGCTGGATATGACAATTTTTCTTCTATTTCAGATTCAGATTAACTAAAAATTACAAAATAAATAAATAAAACGCCAAAGAAAGTAGAAGGAAAAAATTAACCTCAACAGATCATTTCAAAATTTTGTTAGGCATCACCCATTGATGCAAGGTAAATACTATGAAACAGGAGCCATCTTTATTTTTAGTAATATTTAACACCGAAAATGCCCCTAAACAATTTTTTTTAAAATTTATTTAATAGAGGCATTTGCCAACCAATTTGGACTCTCTTCAGAATTATGAGTAGAATAATGATTAAAAAAATGCTCAATTCTTTATTAAATAGCTTATAATATATTCATTTCTTTACTTGTAGGAAATAGGATTGAAACTTTCTAGCATTATTTATATAGATATTTTAAATTAGAGATGTTAAATTGAAATATGTATATTTTTTCTTTTATTTATATTAACGTTTTAATATAATACTTATATAAATAATATTATCATTTATAAAGAATTGATAATCAATAATAAAGAAATTATATTGTTTTTGGTAATCAGATTTTATAAAAAGATAACTTAGACTTTATTTATTTGATTTATTATAAAGAAGGTATGATATAGTTTCATAATGAATTAATATTTCTTATAAAGATATTATCTGTTTTATTTGTAGTAATTCATATACATAATATGATTTTTTTTTTGTAAAGAATTCAAAATGATTTGTTATTCTAATCTTTATTTTTTTCGTTGAGATAGATAGATTTAATATTTTGTTGGATTTTTTAATGGTCAACATAAATAATAAGGTTTTTCATAAAGAATTTAATGGTTTTCTACAAAAAGTGTAAGTCAATATTATTAGTAACTAAATTTCATTAATACGTGATTTTTAGTGGTTGGCATAAATAATAAGTTTTTCTTTTCAAAAATTATTCATTTTTTATCCAAAAAAAAATTGAATACTTTGTATTAATATAATTTTTTTATCAGTCTTTATCATAAATAATTATTGTAATGCATTTATTTTTTGGTCTAAGTTATTATTTTACAATAAATATTTTTGTATTTATCATAACTCTTTTAATATTATTAAGATTAAAACCAAAAAAACTTTTGAGTTCATGTTTATGTTTAAGATTAAAATTAAAACCAATTTTGATTTTATAAAAAGTAACGATGAGTTGTCCATAAAAAAATTCATCATCATAGTCTAAAAAACAAAAAAGGAAAAAAAAAAAAGAATTTGAATAAAAGAGAGAAAATATCAATTATGGTAAAAGAGTAAAATTGGTAGTGCCGACATTTATTTATTTAGAAATAGATATTTACATAATAATATTTAAAATAGACATATTTTAAAATGAGACCCTTAAAATAGGCTTTTTATATAATTATTTCTATTTTCTAAGCCTTTGGTTAAATAATTATTTTAACCTAATAAAGCATATAACTTTAAACTTGGACTAGTAATAGGAAGATTCTAAAATTCTATTGGTCTTCTTAGTGCAAAACATAGTATTACGTTTTTTCCTACGATAGCTGTAACTCAATAGCTTTTAGTTTTTTGTTCAATTTTTTTTTTACTGTGATTAATTTAAAAAAAATATACATTAGTAAACTAGTTGTAAAGAGAAACAATTACTAGGTGCATTTATGCCGTTTTATATTGATAATGCATACTTCTAAACATTAGATTTTGTCAAAACATGCAAAAATAACAGATTCTAATAGATATATGATGGTTCAAAATATAATCTCAAGTATTTTTATCATATCTTGGTGTAGAGTTCTCATTGCCTTTTTCTTTTATTGTATTTCTATTTCTACATACCATAAGGGCGCGATAAAGGGGCAATGGGGAGAGGAAAAGGAGAAGAAGGAAAGAATTTTGACCAGAGGGAAAATATTCAAAGTAAACCAAAAATCGAAACTCTCTGTAAGTCAACTTTTGTTGGTGCCCTCTTAAAAAAAATAAATAAATAAAATTCTATTGGTCCCCAATTTGCTCGTTGAAACAAAATTTCATGTCAATACCAATTTGCTCGAAAAATGTTCAGATACACCACTAGGCTAAAACCCGCTGTTAATATAAAACAGGTCTCATCTATAACTATCTATTAAATAAGTAGTACACAACATTCCTTTTAACATTGTTTAATTTTATAAGCAATTAGGCATGACCACTTAACCATCTAGAAAGCAGCCATTGTACTCCTTCCTTTATTTTATTTGTTTTTTTTTTTTTTAATGATTAATTTGCTTTGCTTTGACAAAGTCTTGGTCAAAATAAGGATTTCATGAATTTGGACTGAAAATCTTTATACCAAAGCACTTGAATGAGGTGTCGAATTTGCTGATTGTCGATGCTTGAGCAAACAAATTCATCTGCAAGACAGGCACTAGAGCTAAGAATGGAAATTTTGTTCTTCTTTTTGCTAATCACAAAGTTCTCATTAACAACTGCTCAAGAACAGAGTACTAGACAAATAAGCCGAGGCTTATTTCTATCTGCTGGTGCCAATAACTCAGTTTGGTTATCAGGTTCTGGCCAGTTTGCATTTGGATTCTACCAAGCAGGCAATGATGCCTTTTCAATTGGTATTTGGTTCGAAAACATTAAGCAAAAAACTTTGGTATGGACAGCAAATCGTGATGACATGCCACATCCGCGTGGGACGACATTGCTTTTTAGTTCTGATGGAAAGCTTGTTCTGCGTGATGCGCAAGGTGTGGAAGTACTCACAATCACCAATACCTCCGGGAATGCTACCTCTGCTTCCATGCTCAATACAGGCAATTTTGTCCTCTACAACTCAGATTCTAGGATTATATGGCAGAGCTTTGATTATCCAACAGATACCCTTTTGCCCGAACAACTCCTAGGGACCAGACAGCAGCTTGTCTCAGGCGTGTCCGAGACAAATCACTCCTCTGGAATGTTTCGGCTTCGCATGCAGAAGGATGGCAATCTGGTGCAATACCCTGCCGATAGTCCAACCTTGCCCTATTATGCTTACTGGTCGACGGGTACGTACAAGGAAGGCGATGGTGTAAGCCTGAATCTCGGTCATAAAGGCCAGGTATTCCTACTAAATTCCACTGGGTCCAATATAAAGACGATTTTTGCTGGTAAAAGCCATAGCAACGTCGTTTACCGTCTGACTATGGATGCGGACGGAAATTTAAGGCTGTATTCTCATAGCTTGGTTCCTGACAGCACTTGGGCTGTTGAGTGGTTTTCAATTGAAAATAAGTGTGCTCCTATTGGATTGTGCGGCTTGAATTCGTATTGCGTTCTTGTTGGTGATGAACAACCCACTTGTGCATGTCCTCCTGGTTTTGATTTCATCGATCAGCGCCGGAGGAGTTTAGGCTGCAGGAGAAATTCAAGCTCGGATTGCACAAGCCAGAATGAGAACACACTCTCTCTCGCGGAGTTAGATGGAATTATTTGGGCGTCAGACAACTCGTATTCGGCAGTGTCGTCGACGAACAAAACTGCTTGCAAAGACGAATGCTTGAGGGACTGTAATTGCCAAGTTGCTTTGTTTAAGGACCAGAAGTGCAAGAAACTTTTGTCTCCAATGAGATACGGGAAAACAGCAAAAAAAGGCTTCGCGACAACCATAATCAAACTGCACAATGGAAGCTCTAGGGAAAGTACAACAATGGTAGGCAAGGGAAGAAATGGAAAAGTTAGATCGGAAATCCTAATCAGCAGCCTTTCGGTTTCAAGTTTTGGACTTGTTGCTTTAGCAATCTTAGTTGCTTTTGTATGCAGATGTCGAATTCAGGAAAACAAAAGGATTGCAAAGCAAGGGGACATCGAATTTCTTGAAGATGTCACTCTTCGACCTTACACATTTTCCGAGCTAGAAAAGGCAACTAACGGTTTCACAGATCAAGTGGGAAAAGGAGCTTTTGGGACAGTTTTCAAAGGCGTGCTCATATCGAACACTTCTAGGAAAGTTGTGGCTGTCAAGAGGCTAGAGAAAGTGATCGCGGACGGGGAAAGAGAATTCAGGAACGAGATGAAAGTAATAGGAAAAACACATCATAGAAACCTTGTTAAGCTTCTTGGCTATTGCCACGAAGGAACAAACAGGCTTTTGGTCTACGAGTACATGGAAAACGGTTCTCTAGCAGATTTCCTGTTCAGCCAGGAGACAAAACCGACATGGGAGGAAAGAAAAGGAATAGCCCTTAATATAGCTCGAGGTATACTCTATTTGCATGAGGAGTGCGAGACGCAGATAATTCACTGCGACATCAAACCAGAAAACATACTAATGGACGTGCAAAACTGCACAAAAATCGCCGATTTTGGGCTGGCAAAGCTTCTAATGCCTGATCAAACCAGAACTTACACCGGCTTGAGAGGGACACGAGGGTATGTAGCGCCCGAGTGGCACAGGATGATGCCAATAACAGTGAAAGCCGACGTTTACAGCTTCGGCATTGTGTTGTTGGAGATCGTTTGCTGCAGAAGGAGTGTCGAAATGGATGTTCCCGAGGACGAAGTAGTTCTTGCCAACTGGGTTTATGACTGCTTTTTGGATGGTGAATTAGACAAGCTTGTTGAGGATGAAGATGTGGAGAAGAGCGAAGCAGAGAAGATGCTTAAGTTGGGGCTCTGGTGCATACAAGAAGAGCCGTCGATTCGTCCTCCGATGAAGAAAGTTTGTCTGGTGCTGGAAGGGACAATAGAAATTCCTCCACCACCAAATCCTACTTCATCTGTTAGTGTTGTTCAGATTGAGTAAGCATATTTGTTTTCACATGTTCTGATAGACTACACATTATTATAAGTAACATATAATTTACAATCTTTAGTAGAACAAACCAAGATTTGTTTCAATTCAAAAAGTTTGCTGATTTCTTTTTTACCATTTGTCCGTAAGCACTTGTTATCAGTCATAAAAGCTCATGATGCAGAAATAGGGGAAATTCTTGTGTCATTTAACCGTCTTTTACTCTTCTCTCCTAGTTGAAACGAACTTGATTTTTTAGACGTTACACATTTTCTCCTAGCGCTCTCTCTCTCTCTCTCTCTTTTTAATTAAGAAATAGTCTTGTGAGAATCCAATAACTTAGAGATATATAAGCATGAAATTTTAGGCACAAGTCTTTCTTATAAGAAACTACAAATTTATATCTAATTTAATACTTCTTTTTATACATAAAAAGTTGTATCTTTGCATTTGTAATTGACAAATATATTTTCATCAATTGTTATTTCGTTTCTAAGCTATTTAGGAAATTTTTTAAAACAGAGTGAATGTTTTATACATGGAGCATTTGTTTTAATAGTGTCATATGGTCCATACATTATAAATTCAACTACAACATTATATCCTTCTAAATCTTTTTCTTGATCAAGTATTTGTGCAAAAATAAATTTGTCTATTTGTAATGATTTATATAATTTTTCATCAGATTGCAACCAAAATAAAAAATAATAGTGTGACAAACTGTATTTGTGGAATTCAACAACAAATAAATACAAAATAAAGTAAAAGAAACAGAGAAAGAAAAGTGTTATTAGCCTTGTTTTAATACTAAAATTGATAAGATTGTTTTTTCTATAAACAAATTTAAGCTATATTTAGGTTAAAAAAAAAAAGACCTAACCTACAATAATTGTCCCAAATATGTATTCAGATTTTATAATAGATAAAATATGATCTAATTTCATTTTGAAAATTCTAGTAATAATATTTGGCATATTTTCAAGCTTTTAGATTAGAATTGTAGCTAAGGTTCTAGTAATTTCAGATCATTTGGAGTTGCATGTAAATGTTATAAATAAATTTAGATTATATAGTATCTACATATTACTATTGCATCTTAATAATTTTGGATCATATATTTGGGACTTCAAATATGGCTAAATGGAAGAATAATTCTTTTGCCTATTACTTTTACATCAGTGTCTCCTCTTATAATAACGTCTTGAACACATTGATAAATTTCATATTTTAAATTACGTTGATTCTTTCTAATGTAGCTCAATTGATGTTCTTCAATAGAAGCATATGCATCAACTACGTATTGTTGGAACAATCTTTCACTTTTGAACAAAGTATTGCCTTGAGTCTCACGTTGTTGTAACTGATAGCAGATAATGCTTTCATAGGAATTCCTTTTGTTGAAGGCTTTTTATTTGAATAATTTGTATTCCAATTTAAATCAATTCTATAACAATCTTCTCTATAAGAAAGTAGAAGAGGATATTGTAGAACCACATAAGATGAATGTAATTTTGCAATCTTTTTGTAGATTATTTGTTTTATCTTGAATTATAATATTTATTCCTTATTTATATTCGTTAATGTCCCCAACTATTAAATCACATATACCGTTTGAAGTAGGTAATTCATACAAATTACTATCAGTATGTTGCCACCCTATTAATCTTAGTTTCATAGAAGGAATTTCATATTTGTGATATCTCTTCCTTATCTATATTCGTCAATATCCCCAACTATTATTATCTGTATTACCATCTGAAGTAGGTAATTCATATTAACTATTATCTGTAAATTGCCACCCTATTAATCGTAGTTTCATAGAAGGAATCTCATATTTGTGATATTTGTTCTTTACCATTTGAAAAAATTTTATTAATCTATTATTTTCATTAAGCATTTTAACCAATTTTTCAATTATTGATTTAGTTAAATCTTTTCATGCAACATCAAAAGAAAATGTTGTCATTCACTTTTCAATTTCATTTTCTGTATTATATATGTAGCTGTGCAAATTTTGAAGGATTATTATTAGTTGGTAATACAAATTTCATGAGATGATGTAATTATCCACTTATTTTAAAAAATATACAGATCTTTTGAAATTTTTGTGTTTGATTCTATATCAACTCTAAATGATGTAAATGCAAACATGTAATTAAAAGTTCAAATATTTTTTCAAAAATATGTACTTGTAAGTTCTTCATAATAATTAAGTAATTTATCTAATACAGAAGGAGTTTTTTAGTCATAATTAGTATAATTTTTCTATCTTTATAATATAAGTTAAATTTGAGTGGATTATTATTTTTGATGTATTCATTAAACTAGAAGAGAGCACCACAATATTCACAAGTGTAACGGCAGTCTCCAAGTCTTACCAAATGTTAAGTCTTTTGCATCTTTTTATATGTAAATTATTTATTTTTGTTGCAAAAGCTATCACTAAATTAATTGGCTTACAACTAAATTTGTTTGTATTCTATATTAATATACTTTTTTTTAAATAACAGTTAATAGTAACTGCATTTTTAACTTGCTTTGATTGCCTTACTTTGCATAACTTTTCTTATATGGCTTTTTTTTTTTTGGATAAAAAATCCCATTATAGTTAGTTCGTAACCTAGTTCCTAAGTCTTTTTATGTTTCTATCTGTACTGATTTGGAACTAAATTTATTTGTATTTTATATCATTATAATTTTTTTTTACAACTTCTAAAACTATGTGTTTTTTTTTTGTTTATAGAAAATATGACTATGTCATTTTTTAATAAGTTATTTTCCACATTTTTATTTTATATCTTTGATACATATAGTTCGAATGATGATTAATTCAAACACAATTGCATCTTTCTAATTCTAATTTACTCTAAGTAAAATAATATGACAATATATAAATTAATTAGAAATTTACAATGACTAAGTTTAAATATACAAATCATTAACCATAACTATATCAAAAATAGACAAAAATTATAGAAAGAATTCTACAAAATAATAAATACCAAAATTTAATACAAAGCATTAACCTTAACTATATAAAAAATAGACAAACATTAGGGAAAGAATTCTATAAAACAATTAATACAAAAATTTAATACAAAATTTAACTTCTTTTATTTTCATTCCTTCATACATGAATAAACAAATCAAACTTTTTCAATTATCAAATTTAAGTGTTTGTTATATCCTTAATAATTATATTATAAACAAGGAATAAAAAATTTATTCTTTAATAATTATAAAGAAAAAAAGATAAAGAAATAGATGATAAAATAATAAAATATGCAATATATTATGTTAATTTAAAATATATATAATTTAATATTGTTAAAGGAATAAAACCAACATAAGAATAAAGATTATAATAAAAAAATTATAAAATAATGATAATTGGCTCAGGTATTTAGTAATTTCAATAACATGTAACAAATTTATAAAGTTACACATCATTTATTTGGCTACCTGATAAAATGTTTTTGAAAAAATAAAATTACTGGTAACCAAATAAATGCATAAAATGTTTTTAAAATAAAAAATTTTCACATACATTATGTTATTTGCATAGTAGAAAGTAAATGCTTATCCAAAAGCTACCAAGTGAATGGAAAAAAGATAAGGCAAAAATAAAGCAAGAAGAAGAGCAGAAAACCAAAACCATCAAAATGAGAGAAGTGACCAAAGATGAAAAAAGAAAAGGGGCCACGATTTCCTACCAAACCAAAAAACCAGAGGCAATATTGGAGCAAAAGAGAAAAGAGCAAGGGCAAATAATTAAGGCCATATTGGGGATAACAAAAAAAAGGGAAAACCCATTATTGAAAACCAAGTCCAGCCACACACAGAAGGCAATTCCGTCAAAACAATTCTCATAGATAGCAAAAAGACCAAAAAACTAGTGCCAAAAACCAAGCCTAGCCATAAATAGAAGAGCAAGCCTATGTTTTCTGTATGAATGATAAAGGACCTAAAAGCAAGAGAGGAGTAAGTGAAAATGAAATAAAACCAAATACATAATTGTGAATGAAATAAGAGAGAACCTAAGGTTTTCAATTTAAATGACCAAAATCACAGAGGTAAAAAGAAGAAAAAAGAGAAGACAACAATGACAAACATATAAAATCACATAGGGGATGACAAGAAGATTGAAATACCAGTACCAGATATCAAACTCAACTACAATAGCAAAATAACTGAAAAACTAAAGTCAAAAATCAAAGGTTACTATGAGCAAAAAGACAATTTTATCGAAACAGCCCCCATGGAGAGCAGAAAGACCAAGAAACCAATGCCAAGAACTAAACTCGGTATCAAACAAAAGAGCTTAATATACAAGGTAACTTTTGGAAAAATAGTTAATAATATATTAAATAATAAAAACTTAAAACCATATAAACATCATAGACAAATTAAGATGATAATATAAACATGGCCATATATAATAAAGTAATTGAACGTTTGTTAACAGATTCTTAACAAAGCAATAGCATGAGTTAAAAACAAAATAAAACCACAAATAAATAAGAGGCATAAGAAACAAAAAAACAAATATTATTCATTAGTTAAATGCAAATGACATTGGAAAAGTAATAAAATGGTATTCAGAATAGAAAATATACAAAACAAAGAATAGATATCAATTAACGATATAATAAAACATAATCAGATCACCATACAAAGAGAAAATGATACTAGAAAGCATTGATGCTACCTAAGACTGATTAAAAGCAGCTTTAAATTACCACATACCAAACAAGCAAACACTAACAAAGAGAGCATAAGGAACATGGATAAAAACAAAAAATAAAAAATATAAATAAAAAAAAAACTAAGAGAGTAAATGAACTCAAATAAAAAGAGGAAGACAAAACCAAGCGTACAAAACACAAATTATTGTACATTCCCAATATTTATAGGCAAAAAAACAAAAGAACAAGATAAATTAAAATAATAGTAATAAAAATGTACATGTAGTCGGACTAAAGCGATTCTGGGAACAAAAAAATATTAGCTTTTGGTTATTAATTTATAAAATAAAATAACATGGTAAAAAAGAAAAAAAATAAAAACTAAAGCAATAAAAGTATCTGTTTCTATTCTCTTCTCAATAATAATATGCATAAAAACTAAAAAAGATACAAATAAATAAATAGAACCACCTCAGCCAAAACCTAAAAAAAAAAACCCACAAAAAAATTTTTTTTGAATAAAAAAAATAGATTATGAGCAGTGCATTAAATTCATCCATATAAAGTAACACTAATCACCAATCTAAGTAGACAGATCAATAGTATAAGATACACAGATCATCATCAACACTATAATGCAAGGTAAAAAAGATCTCAACTAGATACAAATGTTTTTAAGAGCATTGATATACATTAACACTAAAACAATCATATAAAATATAAAACCAAAAGCAAATAAATTTACTTATGCAACCTCCTGAATCCCTTCTTCACCAAGATCTGAACATGCACATACAATTTTTTTAAAAATAAAACAACAAAAAAAAATTCCATGAAATGATACAACCAAAGGCAATCAAGGAAAACAAAAAAAAAATGGAAAGAAAAAAAAAAGGCAAATTAGCCACGAAACACAAAATCCAAATTAAAATTGGCCATGAAAAAAAGACATTATAACAAATCTATACTAAAAAGTAAAATAAAATAAAATCAAAATTGGCAAAATGAAAGAAGGTACCAAGAATGAGAGAAAAAAACCTAGGGTTTTTGAACAAAAGAAAAAATTAAAAGGAAAAGGCCTAGGATTTTCAAACCAAAAAAAAAAAGAAATAAAGAAAGAAAAATGGGGAAAAAATGCAAATCAGCCGTGAAAGGCAACAATAAAAGGAAAATCAAACATAAAAGAAAAAAAAGGAGGCAAATCAATCATATGTAAAAAAAATTATAAGACATACATAGTAAAATTTTTAAAATTTTTTCTAAATCATTAAAAACTTTTGTTACTATATACAATAAATTATTCAACACTCATTATACCATCAGAGGAGATCATCAAGAGCACCGGAAGATGTGACTAAAAAGTTTCAACTAATTAGTCTTCTTTATTATTTTCCAATTCCTAGACGGTGGAGTATGTAGACACTCAGTTCTTTGATCAGTATTCTAGCGTGATTTGTCTTCTTCCAATCACCTAAATTTCTAAGAATTTACTATTATAAGTGAGAGGTATAATAACAAATTTGCTCACCTAAAAGCTTATGGTATAAAGAAAATAGGAGTTTTGTGAATCTTATTTATAAAATTATATTAGGTGGCTTTCAGAATTTGAATAGGATTGAAGAAAAGATTTTTCTCTCTCTTTCAAACCCCCAAGGCCAATTCTCTAATGAATATACATGATAGGGACCTCTTCAAGTAATACATCAGGTCATGACCCTAGTGATCATGGTTCATCCAGTATGAATTTATGTTTTTTGTAGCTGAGAACTATTAATTTGTGTTTCTTTTCCAGTATTTATAATTATTGTCGTTTAATTTATTTTCAGTAAGTATTACGATTAGAGGTGTCGGTGATATTTTAAACTGAAATAAAAAATGTAAAAGAACATCACTACAAAGTCCAAGCAAATATAAAAGATATTTACCAAATAAAATATACAAGTATATTCTTACATGAAACTTAGAAAAAACATGCAGTATTGCAATGGTAATTATCAGCATCTATTACCCTAAGTCAGTGAAGGGTGATCGTGAGACAAATACCCAAAACATGGATCCCATCTAATTAATATATATTGTCTTAAATCCATCAAAGTTAAGACATATATTAATAACTGCTTATTTTGGCCACTAATTTAATTAACAGAGCTTCTAGAGAAGGTTAATAAACTAAACAAATCTTGAGTATATAATCATTGTTTATATAGTCTAATCCATACCCTTTTTAAGCCATTGAGGGATAGTCCGAAATAGAACATGCCCAAACATGTTTTCTACATAGGAGATCCAACCTAATATATTAGTGGCGATAAACAACTTTCGAAGGGTATGGTCAAAGTGGAGCTGACACAAGCCACTGCCATACTTTTATATATGGATCAATAATAGAGACTGTAGGTTTTGTTTGAAACCTTCTCCTACTCAATATTTAAAAACATGTAAGTTACCATGCTTTTACATTTAAATCAATAATGAAGACTGTGGCCATGGCGATATCGATGATAATAAACACCTTTCGAGGGGTGTGGTCACGGCGAAACTAACATGAGCCGTCAACATGCTTTTACATATGGATCAACAATAGAGACTGTGGGTTTTGTTTGAAACCCTCTCCCACTCAATATTTTAAAAACAAACAAGTTACCATGCTTTTACATATGAATTAACAATAGAGACTGTGAGTTTTGTTTGAAACCTTCTCCCACTTAATATTTTAAAAACATATAAGTTTTTCAATGAACATGTATGATTAATATAGTTTAAACGGCATTCTTTTCTCATATGTGACATGTTATTAAACATGTATACATAACATCCTGTTAGGAAATGCCCTAAGTATTAGAGACATTTTGATGTATTCATTTTAAACTGGATAATAAAATTATATATAGAGGTTATTCATTACATTGCTATCTGTCCTCGTCTTATTTACATGTTAAAGTAAATGTAAGCAAATATGGCTCGCTGACTGCTTGTGTTAAAACTGTTAGAACGTTGCATGCAATGGACTTTTGTATGCGAGAAGACAATGTTCTAAAGTTAGCAGTCTAAACTATGATCTGTAGTCTATGGGGTTAGACTGAACATCTAACTCATGTTAAGACTATTATGTTGTCTAAAGCCTTGGAGGGGACGGTCTGTCTTGACTGTCTGGAGCTGGACTCCCAAGTAGAGATATAGATATGTTGCTTGGTGGTGACATATTAGACCGGGACTAAAGCGTGATTGATCTACGTAGTTCGCTATGAGTGGATCAATCTGCTTTTGACGTTCATTGTGCAATAACCTTAATCCTGAGTAAATGAACTACTTCATGTATATGACTTGTGTACTTTGATGTTCCAATGGCTAAAGCGTCTCAGAGATAGTAAGCTTATAGACCGGTTCGTTGGGTGCATGACTTGTATACGATGAAGGGTTTGTTTGCAGATATCGGAATCATAGCTCTGAGGAGTTAAAGGTATCCTCTTAAAGGCATTATACTGAATGTGAAAATGGACAAGGTATTGGGTCGTCTGCTGGGCGGATGACTTCTTATTCACATATGGTGAATAATCATTTTCTTAATTCGGTAGTATAATGGAACTTTAAGATAGCCTAATCAGTAGGATTAAACGAACTTTGACCTAAGGCTGATCATGGATATCATATGAGGGTTTTGCATATATGACAAGGTCATTGGATAGTAGCTCGTCACAGGCTTACGTAATACGGTATATAATTGGGAGTTCAGTTTCAGGTTTATAGTGGTGTGACTCTGAAACTAGTGATCATATGATTGAGTTGTTCGGTAAAGAATGATGATCATATGGAATCACGGGAGCCCGATCATATATGTCCAATCAGTCCCTCTACTAGCTCCACATAATTCCTTAACGTTTGGCAAATTGATTTGTGTATGCTATTGGCTAGTTTATTATGCATGGATGGTGATGACACAGGATTAGGATGGTAGACAAGATTCTCTCCGGTTGGATTCAGATTTTGTTTTGGATAATAGAGTACACAATTATTCGAACTCCAAATAAAGTTGCCATGATTTTATTTGAGATTGAATTGGAGTTGTAGAAAATTATCCATGAGAACAAGAATATGAAACACAACCGTTTTGTGGAATTTGAAATTTGAATTTTGAATTTTAAAATTTGAATTTTGAATTTTGAATTTGAAATTTGAATTTGAAATTCGAATTTGAAATTTGAATTTGAAATTCGAATTTGAAATTTGAAATTTGAAATTTGAAATTTGAAATTTGAAATTTGAATTTGAAATTTGAAATTCAAATTTTGAATCACAGTCCAAGTAGGATTCGAATTTGTTGTGAAAAATCCACAAGGTTTGAAATTCGAATTTGAGTTGGATTTGGAGAGAATAATCTTGTTAGAATCCTACTTGAATTTTGAATCTAAATCCCAATAAAAGTAGACGAATTTTTGAGGATAATCCTCAATGGAATTTCGGTTTTTGTGGATAAGGTTCAAGGGAAAATTCAAGCTTCAATCCTAGTTGAATTTGGATTCTCTCTTTCCCTGAAAAGTGGCCGAAATTAGGGAGAAATTCTCCTAGGAAATTCGGTTATTTTTGGATTAGGTTGAGATAAGATTCAAGCTTGAAAATCCTAGTGGAATTTTTGATTCTCCCTTATCCATAATGGCCGAAATCTTTAGGAGAGATTCTCCTTGTAATTTTCAGATTTTTTGGGTTGAAAAAAGGGAGATAAAATTCTATTTAAAATCTTGTTTTGATTTGGATTGGATTTATCCTAAGAAAACTGAATTTTTTGTTGAGATTCTCCCTTGGAAAAATTCAGATTTTATGGATATGGATAAGGGAAAATATCTTTTCCTAATCCAATTCAAATTCAGAGAATCACCTCATGCAGGTCTATAAATAGAGGTCCTACCACTCCAGTTCTCTCAGACCACAGACTCTCAGGTGAGCAGGCTTATTGTTGCACAGCTCATCGTGACAATAAAGTTCTTTAGAGATCTGGGTGGTCGGAAGAAGACTAGCAGTGCTAGCATACCGATCGAGGTTCAGAGTGCCCACACACTCAGCCATTCGGGAATTGGAGAATAGTAGAGAAGGCTAGTTGGTTGAAGCCTTCGGTCATTCTCCTCCTGCAGATTGGCGTCCTTGAGGTATGAGTTTTAATTGTTGTTGATTTATTGTATATGGCATCATGAGATATTTAACGATCTAAAAATTTTTATTGTTCCGCTGCGCCACTCTGATATGTTTTTACCGATCAATTTTCCTACACATCCATCAATACATATTCATCCATCTATGACAAAACATAGAATAAAGAAATGATGAAGATTATAAAATTAAATAACCTAGTCATGATCCCATTCATAAAAAAAGAAAAGTAAAGATTATAAAATTACATCCAAAGTATTCTTTGAGTCTTGAATTTTATTCCATCTTTTTGTATCCATCTTCATGTAGCTCCTCCATTTATTTATCATCCCAAGAGTTATTTAAAATTCAAATTTTAAACAATTTTATATTTCATCTATAATAATATGATATAAATTTAAAATTACATTTATGTAATTTCAAAATTTAAATTCACAATTACATAATTTTATACACAATTTAGGATTAAATATCAAATTTAAAATTGAAAAAATTAGAACCTCGACTTATTGAGCTCTAGGCCCAAAGGCCTATAGCATTCACGATTAACCACAGCCCATGGCAGGGCTTGCAACCCTGCCAAGGCCCGCGGCCACCGCCCCAGCATGCACTTCAAAGTACACGTACCGTCCCCATGTTGGTTCTCGTAATTTATGCCATGATTCTAATTTACCTATTAGGATTCCAAAAAACTTTGAAATCCTAATTAAATTAGGATTTTTTACACACAAAAATTTTAATCATTAAATTAAATTTAATTACTAAGAAAAATAGGTTATGGCCTTTAATCTTCATCTCTTCCATGAATAATTATATAAAATTCCTATATCATTTCTGGTTTATAAAATTTCTAAAAATTCAAAGAGACAAAAAATTAAAATCAATAGGAAAATTATGGTGATATTAAACTGCTCCCACGATTACATAAAAAATCTTAAATATAATTTTTCTAAATTATAAGGAATCATGATCGATAAAATTAAGCATGCTTATAATAATTTTAAAAATTAAAATAACCACATACATTATAATAGTATATGATAACAACATAAAGAAAACCTATAATGCCACTTTCTAAATATCAAATCCATGCATGAAGGAGAAAATTGATTGTATAATTTATATATATGACATAATCATGAGTTGACTCTAATACCAATTGTAAGAAAAAATTGTACGATATGCATAGTAGAATTTCAAATTTTTTTCTAGATCGTTGAAAACTTATATTACCACATATAATAAATTATTCAACAATCATTATACCTTTAAAGGAGATCATCAAGAATGTTGGAGGATGTGATTATTAGGCTTCAATCAACTAGCATTTTTTACTATTTTTCAATTCTTTAATGGAGGAGTGTGTGGGCAGTCGGTTTCTCAATCGGTATTTTAGCGCAGTTTGTCTCATTCAAACCATCTAGATTTCTAAGAACTTATTGTTATGAGTGAAAAGTATAATAATAAATTTGATCTCTCTCTTCCAAACCCCCACGGCTGATTCTCCCTATAAGTTTGCCCATTAAAAAATTCAACCATACTATGGTAAAGAGGATTCAAAATTCAAATAAGATTTCAGCAAAGATTTTTCTCCCTCTTTCTCCTATGTGTAGCTGATTTTATCCCTAGGAATATAGCCTTAAAAATTCATCTACTATATGTTGTGGAATTCAAAATTTGATTCAAATTTCAAATTCTACAATTCTTGTGATTTTGTCTGCATAGATAATTTTCAACAACTTCAGTTTAAATTCAAAATAAAATCATGGAAACTTTAATTGAATTCAAACAATTGTGTAATCTCTTATTCAGAACAAAATTAAATTAAGAAAAAATCTTGTCTTCCAAATCCAAGATAATATGCCCCCTTTTAGTGTGCTAGGATAAGAGTTTGTTCAATTTAAATTCAAATAGGATAATCTTTTTAAATTTCAAAACATTTATTTAAACAAGATTTTCAAAATTTAAATTAATTTTATATATTTTTTTGAAAGACAAATACAATTAATTTAAATTTTAAATCTTATCTTTCAAAATAAATATGCACATAAATTAAATATTTATCCTATTTATTAATAATACAAAATTATAATTTTACCCTTAACTTCCAAAGAAAAAAAAGCCCACACACTGAAATAGGTGATCTGGATTTTTCTTTTTACTAAATGCAAGAATACAAGTATTAAAGAAAATTTTGATTAGTTACCATCTGTTAAGAAATTATACGGAGTTAGTAAAGGGACTAATTGGACATATATAATGTGGGCTCTAATAATCAATGTAACTATTATTCTATACCGAATAAACCCATTACATAATTATTAATTTCAGAGTCACACCACTATAAACCTAAAACTAAACTCCCAATTATATACCTTATTACGTAAGTCAGTGATTAGCTATCATCCAATGACCTTGTCATATATGCAACACCCTCATATGATATCTATAACCAATCTTAGGTCAAAGTCTGTTTGACCTGTTGATCAAGCTATCTTAAAGATCCATTATACACTTGATTAAGAAAATAATTATTTACCATATGTAAATAAAAAGTCATCTACCAAGCAAATAATCCAAGACCTTATCCATTTTCATATCCAGTATAATGCCTTTAAGAGGATAACATTTACGCCTCATTAAAACTATGATTCCAATATCTGTAAACAAACTCTCTATCGTATATAAGTTATGTATCTAACGAACTGGTTTATAAGCTTACTACCTATGAGAAGATGCTTTAGCCTTTGGAATATCAAAGTACACAAGTTGTGCACATGAAGTGATTCACTTACTCAGAACTAAGATTGTCAAAAGTGAACTAATTCACTCAAGCAGACTACGTAAATTAATTACACTTTGGTTCTAGTATAATATGTCACTACTAAGCAACATATCTATATCTCTATTTGAGAGTCGATGCTCTAGACAGTCAAGACAAACTGTCTCGCTAATTAGCTTTAGATAACATAATAGTTTTAACATGAGTTAGATACTCACTTTAACCCCATAGACTACGGACTATAAATTTATACTGCTTATTTTATAATGTTGTCTTCTTACATACAAAAATCCATTATATGCAATTTTCTAACAGTTTAACAACAAGCAGTCATCGATCAAAGGACATATAGAATAAGGACATATAGCAAGCAATTTAACAATAAGCAGTTTAACAACAAACCATATCTAGTTACATTTACTTTAACATATAAATAGAATAAGGACATATAATAGCAATATAATGAATTACCTCTAATATATTATTAATCAGTTCAAAATAAATGAAGTACATAAAATTGTCTTTTTGCTTAGGGCATTCCTAACACCATAAAAGAATGTAATGAAGAACAAAAATCAAAACCGATAAAATGACAAAGGCAACTGAGAATGAGAGAGGAAAAAAAAAACTAGGGTTCTCAAACAAAAGAAAAAAGAAGAAGAAAAAGAATGAAAAAAAGAGGCCTAGGGTCATCGATCAAAGGAAAAAAGATGAAGAAAAACACGGAAAAAAAAATAGTGAATCAGCCATAAAAGGCAACAGTAGGAAGAAAACCAGACATGAAAGAATAAGAGTAAGGGCAAAAACCAAAAACATCAAAATGAGAGAAGTGGCTAAAAATGAAGGAAGAAAAAGGGCTACCAAAATGACCAAAAAACCAAAGGCAAGAAGGGGGCAAGAAGGAAAAAAGCAAGGTCACATGAGAAAGAGCAAAAAGACTAAAAACCTAGCACCAAAAACCTAGCCCAACCACACACAAAAGGGCTATTCTGTCAAAGCAACTCCTATGGACAGCAAAATGACAAAAAAAAAAAAAAAACTAGTGTCAAAGTGTAAGATCAACCACAAACAAAAGGGCAAATCCATTAAAACACCTCCAAGGACACTAAGAGAAGTATTCTGTACAATGTACAATGTTTAGCCCCTACTCTTTAGTTATATATAATGATATGTTTATGTTATTATCATCTTTTAATGTTTGGCTGGAATTTGGACTCTCTATTCTTATTTAGTTATATGTCAAAAAACCTTAAATTCGAAATTTTAAGGTGACAGTTAGGTAGTTCACATTGAAGACGTGGAAATGAGGATAGCCATTTGACTGTTCGCTGTGGGAAACCGGCAAATTTGGAATTACGCGTGCCAACCATCTAAGTGAATTAACACCGCCCGTAAGTAGTCAACTACCAATTGTGCTGAGATCGGACGGCTCACATCAACAAGGCGAACTCCTTTTATTGTTTGTTTCAAGTTGAAGAGACAAATGCTTTTTTTCATTCATTACACTTCAAAAAAAAAAAAAAAAGCCTTTCATTAATTTAAAAAAAAAAAACTTCCAAGAAACAAAAAAGACCCTCTCCCCTTTAAAAGATTCGGAAAATAAGCAGAGTATTGAAAACTTTGGCAATTGGGACCTAACTGTTTGATTTTGGGATATTTTAATAAACGATTCATTATTTCATTTATACATTGTGTTTCATGTTACAGTGGAACTTTTCTTTATTAAGCTCATGTTTGGAGAGCAATTCAATTACAATTTTTTGTCTTTTTTTTTTTCTTGAGAAGTCAATTTAATTTTATCATTTATAAATTTAATTATAATTTTACAACTAAAACATTAAAAGTCCATAATTTTACATATATAAATCTAAATGATATATATTTTTAAATTATATAAAATTTGAAAACAAATGAAATCATTATTTTTTGGAACAAATTTTAAGTTTTTTCAATTTTTAATTTCAACTAGTCAAACACAAACTAAAAGCCCAACTCAATTTAACCCAACTCCAATCAAATTTCGCCGTTGCTTCCCAAACACATGCAAAATAGAGAACCCTCTCATTTTTACTGTAAGGTGATGAATAAGCAAACTAAAATGAACTTACCATCACTAGATTTTTTTTTTTCTATTATTTAACAAAAAAAAGTTAAAAACAAAAAATGAAAAACAAAAAAGAGGAGATCGGAGACAACGACGTATCGCTTGCATGGAGATCGTCAAGCTGTTGGAGAGGGCTGGCTTCATAAAGAAGAGATAGGCCACGTAAGCTTCGCCAAAATCAGCAAAGCAAAGAGCCTTTGGTCCTCTACTCAATTTTCTGCAGTCAAGTTGGTCGTGAAATCGTTCGTTACTTACTTCTCACTTTGCTCAAGAACGAGAAGTGAGTGCCCAACAAGCTCGAAAGTCACTTGCAAATCATCGGTTGTTTTATTTTATATATTCTTTTGTTTATGTTATTTTTGTCCAATTATGTGTTCTTTTAATAACATCAAACCACGTGTTTTCAGTTAAAATGATATATTTTTTAATTAAAGTACTATGATATCGTGGAGATATCTTCAAAATTTAAGAGACAAGAGTTACGTTTAAGAGTTTTTATAATATTGTGGAGATATCTTCAAAATTTCAAAGGCATTTTTGTAATAACTTGAAACAAATGTCCTTTTTTCCAACTTGTAATTTGATCAGTTCAAGAATTCTCAAGTAAAGTGTCATTAAAAGAGAGACAGCCCTCGGCTAATATTTGATTAATAAAACACACACACATGCATACATAATTTGCTTTCCATTACTAAAGATAATCCAGAGACCATCCTTAGCTGATATTTGATTAATAAAACACATAAGCACACAATTTGCTATCCACTTATTGATGGCAGTCCAGAGAAAAAGATTACAGATAAAAACACATCACTGTGGAATTTCTATAAGTAAATTCCACTATAAAGCGTTGAAGCCACATCAAACTGCCAACAGTTTCTTTTCTCCGCGCGGCAAGGCGTGAGTGTTGTTCTGATCTATGAGCAATTCCGCCAAAATTGAAGCCATGCTTCTCTTTGCGTCCGGAGAAACTCCATGCTTTCCGATGATCGACTCCAAAATCGCCTCCGAAAGTAGCCTGTTTTCTATAACAACATCCCCTTGTTCTGGTATGGATTCATCTTTGGAGAAGCTTATCTATTGTCAAAAACAAGAGAAAATAGTTAAAAGACTCGTAAGGTATTAGAAGATGCAAGTATAATTTTTTTTGTTGAGAAAAGGACAAAAATAGACTAATAATATGGTGCATAAACAATTAACTACTGTACTGTGCAAAGTAGTTACACAAAAATTTTTGTGCCTTTTAGTATTGTCGGCTTAAGATCACAAAAATTTGACTTCCTTTTTGAGAGCCTGGCCAACCATTATACGCTCTTTATAATTCTTTAATATCATAATCAAATTGCTAAATTAAACAAATAAATAGTTATCCATGAAGTCGATTTGCATGCTAACACGGCATCAGGATAATAATTAATGTTCAAATAGTTAACATATATTTTGAGAATATCACAAAAATTTGCATAACACCTAAAATCAAAATCTTTCAATTTTTTTTTTATTTTGGTTTTAACAGTAAAATATTCGTTTTTTCATTTAAAAAGGTGAAGGGAAAGAAGTAGTTACTTCATTTGAGCATGGGTGATGAAACGTGTCAATTTATTTATACCAGTGAACTTTGAGTGAATGGTTTGAAAACAATCTCAAATACTTCTTTTGATACTTAAATTGGAGACCTCTTATCTACCAAATTACTTGCTTCAATTCCATTTGTTACTAATTCAACGGCAAAAATATTTCCTATGAAGCTATATATAGTACTAAACCATCAATCTAATACACATTAGAACATTATATAGTGGGATTACCGTGTCTAACGTAACCCAAACGACCTAAGTCAATTACGTATTACTTGGTGCTTCCTATCAATACGACGTCGGTGGTATATAGTATTTATGAATTTGATTAGTTTGCACTAGAAACAAGAAAATACCTCAAAATTGAAAAGTAAGTTCTAAAGAAAAACACTAATTTAATTTACGAACCGTTAAAGAACCAGAAGGTGACTGTGTGAAGAGAACAGAGGATCCAGATGGAAAGTTCTTATCTTTAAAAACTTGAAGAAACTTTTCAATGGCTTTCTCCTCTGCCTCAGTGTAAATCCCAAAAGACTTCCAGATCATCACACAATTCTCTGACACTTTCTCTGAGTACTGTTGTCCCGTTAATGGTAAAATCATCGTTATCCGAGTGAACTTATCAAACGGACCTAAAAAGAGCAATAACACACATGATGAAAATATATTTCTATATATATATACCTATTGAGCAATGCGAATACATAAATATCAAAATTTCATGTTATTTAAAGATTAAAAGATAATTTTTACGTAGCTTATGAATAAAACACCCAATTAAAAGAGTTTTCTTTTGGATTTAGTTAGATATGTATCAAAATTTGTCAATTTAGCATAATCTTGTTATTTCTTATCTTTTTTTTTTTTTTCTTGGGGTAGATCCATCCTTATAGATCTACCAAAAAAATCATTTTATCGCTGTTCTTTTATCCTGGTTAATTTTTTTGGTGTATATTTAGAAACTAAGGAATAAAATCATTCAAAGAGAGTCAATATTTAGTTCGTTAGTCATTCAAATTGTCAATTCTTCTGGTCAGACATTGAAATAGAGTCAATTTTCATTTTGAAACAAATTGAAATAGAGTCAAGATAAAATTAAAATAATAATAAAAAACTCACATCAAACCAAAACATTAAAAAGAAATAACAAGAACAATCCTTAAAAGTTACCCGTTACGATGTCCCGATAGAACTCGACGGAATCCGTCAACTCGTCGGCCGACTTGCCCTTCCACTTGCCTGCGAGCCACGTAACGGCGTCAACATCCAAGTAAACTCCGATCGCCGTGAACTTCACGAACTTCCCCTGGATCTCCAAACCCCTCACACCTGCGCCACGTCAGCAAAACCACCGACGTTTTAACAATAACAGAACGAAAAGCGAAAAAACGACAATAAAAACTCAGTCGTCGGTGAGTTCGATCACATTTTCTGCACTAACCTGCGCCGCCGAGGAAGAGAGTCTTCGTCGATCCCGGTGGCGTCACCGTCGGCGGAAATGCCGCCGTCTCGACCTGAACTCCAGTAACTGTCGTCGGAGACATTTGAGATTTTTTTTTTTTTTTTTTTTGAGGAAGTTTGTTTTCGAAAGGTGTTATTGTTCCAAATTAGCGGAGGATCACACGGTTTATATGGAGGGTGTCGGGGGTTAAATTTTAGCTGTTTTGCATTATGACTCCTTTTATTTCTCTTTTATTTGGCAATGTGCCCCTAACCATTTTTGTTTGGCAACAAAAACAAAAAAACAAAAAAACAAAAAAACAAAAAAGTAATAAATGCTCCAAATTGATATTGATGTTGATTCGTAGTTACAAAATATAGATAGTAATAACATTATACATTATTTTATTAAAAAGTATAAAAATTAAATATATATGTATAAAATTAAATCTCTCCGAACTTAAATTAAAAAATATATATGTATTTATAGATATAATTTAGTGATAATATTATATCTAATTTCATTTAAAAGTGTACCATTTGAATTTCTTATATGTTAAAAAAAAGTTACTATATATATTAATGTACAAGTCGTGATTTTTTCATCAATTTTAGCTCAAATTTATTGTTAAAATGTGAGTTTTTTTTATATTTTGATAAAAGTTTGGTAAAAACTTTAGCTCCAATAACTTTTGGTATTTTTAATTAATTAACACTTACGTGTAAGTAATAGGTTGATTTTCGTCAAATAATTAGCATTATTTTTCATCTGGGAGTAGTTATTTGTTTTTAGATACGAAACTAATTTAAGTGAGAGTCATAATCTTTTGTCGTGAAAGGAAAAAATATATATAGAGAGAGTAATCTAAGGCTGTGAAGGTGATAACGGCGTGCATATCATGTATAATGCATGTAAGTAAAAGATTATGCATGATTTTTGCTAATCGCGAAATTAGGTGTCTGTTAGGCAGTCACGTGGAGGCTGGGACAGCTAAAAACGTGGACATGAGGATTGCCGTTTGACAGTTTGTTGTACTTAAGCAGAAAAGAAAGAAAAAAAGAAAAAAAAAATCCTCCATAACGAGAGAGAGAGAGAGACAGAGAGACAGTTCGTCGTGGATTTTAAAGCATGGGCGTCAGCTTTGTGGAAGAATCAACACCGTCCGTTATTTGGCAACCACCAAAATTGATGAGGTGGACGGTTCACATCAGTGCGATCGTAATCCTGTGGCTACTTAATTATTGATTTCTTTTCCTTTGAAGGATCTTTTAAGAGACTAATAATTTTAAAAAGAAAAAAAATGCCTTTTTCATTTTAAAAAACTTTTAAGAGACAATAATAATTTTTTATTTAAAAATTTTTTTTCGAGATATAATATTGCATTTTTTTATAAAGGAGATAGTAACTCTCCTGTATATGGAGCAAGTTACTTTTCCTGTTAATGGAGAAAATTTTTTTAACCCTTGGATAAAAATTCAATGCATCAAAATTGTAAACTCACAGAAACAAACATACATTCAACTAGATCGGATCATTTTTTTTAATCCTAAAAAAATTCACCTAAAAAAAAAGGAGAAAAAAAAAATCCCCCTAACCAGCTGCACTGTTGTGACTGACAGCCGGAAGGGTGAATCACAACCCATGGGTGACCCACAGCCACCCGAGCGTGGGAGACCCACGGCCACGGGGTACTTTGGTCCCGATCACCGTCGCAGAGGGCGGCAACCACTGGGCCGTCGATATCACCGTCGAGCAGGAGGAGATGTTGAGTTTGTGAATTATAATAATGGTAGCAATAATCCGAATTTGTCTCGTCCCAAAGAAGGAGGTGACATTGAGCTTGTGTTTGACAATAAGAGAGGGAAGGGGGCATGTGGTCTTCGAGGATGTTAACGGCAATGTGAAGCACTATGGTGATCATCATAATCATCATGATGGAGAGCCCACCCAGAGCCATTAATCATGAATAATATTGAGCTCCATGGGTGAAGAATAGATAGATTTTTCAACCTATATAACGAAAAATAGGTGGGTTAAAAAAATTTTTATCCACTCAAACCTAGAGTAAAAGATTAATCCATCCAAATTAGATAAATTAGGTCGGGTGAGTTTGATAAATTATGTATTTTATGATAAATAAATAAACAAATGGCTAAAAATTCAAACACAACTGAAAAATTTGGAAATATAAAGGCAATACAATCCGAAATTAAAAAAAGAAAAAGAAAAGAAAAAAAAGTTCTTGCACAAGGTCATAGATGCCAAATGATGGACGATTGTTTTATGAAATTATTTTATCAAATTAAAGGGGCTTAGTATAAGGGCGGCACCATTAATCTATTCTTCTATTTTAAAATATAATATCTGAAAATTAAGAAAAAAAATCTAAATACTAGCTTTTGTTAATAAAGAAAAAAAATCCAAATACTAATATCTTTTGTTTTTATTGTTCCGTGAGAACTAAAAGTAAAATAACGGCTTAGATGAGATTACTGTGAAAGTAAACGGGAGTTTGATAAAAGTTTATATTTTAATCATATTCAAACGTAATATAATTTTACATTAAATATATAATTTTATCTTCAAATATAATTTTTTTCCAACGGGTTTTATAAAAATAATTACTATTTAAAAGTTTTTTTTAAACCAATCACATCAACTTTTTAACTCTATCATTTATCTCTACTTTTATCAATCACATCAATTTTTCAGCTCTAAAATACTTTTTATTCAAACACACATTTCATTCAAATACAAAATAAATACTTTTCAATCAAATACAATACTCAAAAAATGAATTACATTTAAATATAATCAAAATATAATGTGTTTATCAAATGTCCCGTGAATTAACAAGAAACCAACAAAAGTAATTCATTAATATTAACAGGTTGATTTGCGTGGAAAAGTTTAAAAAGAAAAGAAAAGTATGGATGGATTTGTATTTTTCTTTCTGGTTTTTCTTCCGGAAAGTTCTGCTTGACTGCATATTTGTATTTTTTTCCAATTTTCTTCGGAACTCCGAGTGGCAGTTTTGTAATTTTGTGCAAAATAATGATCGTTATGTTCCCATGTTACTCAATGGCAGTCCATGTAATTAATTATATCACAGAAATGAAAAACTGTTTTTGCGACGTGAAGAAAATTTCCACGTTTCAATAATGGCCATAACACGGCTCCTACTAGAAGAATTATTTTTTTTTTTTTTTGGGAAAGGTCAAAAAAAAAAATTACTAGAAGATCTGGTACACCAAAAACGTGCGTAGCTAACTATTTTTTAGGACAGAGTACTATACCGTACATATTGCCTCGTTCTCATCATGTGCTAATTACCGCAACTTTCTCCCAATAAAAAACCATACTTGTCCCCTTTAAAAAAAATTATTATGCAGCATTTGGGCACCACAATTGTATTTATTATATATTTAAATAAAATATAATTTTTATTTAAATATAAAAATTTTATACTTAAATATAATAAAAATATAATATATTTATCAAATGTTTCATAAATAAATAAAAAGGTAAAGAAAAGTTGAAAAATTTAGAAATTATGGAACGAGTTCTTAAACTCTTATAAAATTGTAAAATAATCTTATTTAAATATAAATTAAATATTTTTCATCCAAATATAAAATATATTTTTAAAATTATATTTAAATATAATATAAATATAATATATTTATCAAACATCACATCATATAAATAAATAAAAAGACAAAGAGAAGTTGGAAACTTTAGAAATTGTGGAACCAGTTCTTAGACTCTTCCAGAATTGACGATGATGGGAGTCAGACTATTGGGGTACTTTTGGGAGCAGGGACCACAAATATTATAGACTACGATGACTTTTTTTTTTTTGGGTTAGAATTTTTACAATAGAATATTTTATTATTAATCGTGTATGTTTCCAAAATTAATTATTTCATCTAATCAAAATTATATTAAAATATATATATTTAAAATCAATATTATACTATTTTTTTTCCTCGGAGAGTTTCAACATATATTTAATTATTTAAAACGACGGTGATTGGTGAGGAATGCTACTTTTCCATATTAATTAATATACGATGCAAATAATAGGCTTTAAATATCTGGGAGGATAAATACTTTTTTTTTAATAAGATGATATCGTTTATTAGAAGAAAGAGAGGCATAAATTTCAAGAAGAAATAAAAGAATAGCGTTTTATTAAGATTGAAACTAAAGACAGATTTAAGTTAGACTGAAAAAGCATCAAAGAGGAATCAAATTGAAAAAAACTTTTAAATTTACTTTGAAAATAATGTAACAGACTAAAAGAACAATTTGTAAGACTTCCAACAAGAATTTGAAGGCTATAAATAGAGAAGAGACATCACTATTTAGGTTATCTGAAAAATTTATTAGAAGAATTTTGTACTAAATTCTAGGAAGAGAATAATTCTTAAAGAGAGAAGCATTGAGAGAGTTCCTAAGATTTAGAGAAGGAATTTTTATAAAAAAAATTGTATGGATATTTTTAAACTTTATTGTTGAAAAGTTTTCTAGGTGAAAGAAATCATCCCAACAATATCATATGGTAAGGAAAACAATTGTGAATGAAAAAAAAAAAGCATACATTTGATTAACTGGCTTAAGTTAAAATATTTAGATTATAATTATTTAACTTTTTAAAAATAATTAAAATTTTTGTTGATTTTTTATAAAAATAAAAATAAAAATGAGTTGTAATATTTTAGTTTAAAATGGATTTCAAAACAAAACATAAGTAATAAAAAAAAAAGGTTAAAAACAAACAATATAAGAGCGGATCAGATACAACGATAGATCATTAACGTTGTCGTGATCATCGCGTGGCTTAAGGGGTTGGAATTGCGGAGAAGTGAAAGGTCATATGGAAGCTGTGCCACGATCATCGAAAGCGAAACCGACAAGAACCTCGAAGCCGATTGCTCAATTCCCTTTAGACATGTTCGTGAAATCATTCAAATAAAGTTTTCCACTCCACTTTGCTCGAGCGCGAGAGGCAAATTCTCGACAAGTACGATCGAAAGTGGCTCGCAGGTCATCCGCAATTTTGATCCAAAAAGAGCATCGAGAACGGCGAAGAGGGCCACAATCTTCTCTTGGACAGTCAAGACCCATGGCGGTGATTTGCCGGAATTGGAGATTCATGCACACGCCAGATTAATCCTTACGGCCCGTATGCATCTCCATGATTGCCGCATTACTACATTAATTCGTCAATGGAAGTCTCTGTAATTATCTTGGAAAAGAAAACCTTTTTATTCAATCCCGCTGTCTGCACTATCTATGTGAGGACAAATGGTGTCACGTGTTGGTTCTAGAAATCTAGAAAGGGGCCATTGAGAAAGAATCCGAGGAAGCATCATGCATTACCACAGTTCCTACTGAGAAATCTGGTACACCAAAATCCATGCTACCTTAAAACCAATGCCGCCCAACCCTCCATATATATTCGTCCTAAAATATCAATTTTAACGTAAATTAAATATCAATTAATATATCGCATAAAATCATTCTTATTTGATGAGTATTTAAAACAATTAATATATTAATTAATTATATCAATAAATAAAAATAAAGAACTCATTATTTTACGTAAATTAGAACTCAAAAATCCGGATTAAAATCGCTCTATCTATTACAACTTTTTCAAACCACACCAGCGGAGTACCATCCGTAGTACTTCTCAAGTGCTTTTTAAATTTTTTGCCTGTCTAACTAACGCCGGCTTTCATCGCAAAAGTAAATCCAGAGAGCTCGGAAACTTGGAAATACGAGTTGTTTGACTTTTCTAGTGGAGGGGTGATGATAGTTGTTAAAAAAAATAAAATAAGATTATAATAATTAAGGGGACGCTTGGAAAACGCATTGTATTTTGATTGTATTTAAATGAAATTTGTTTGTTGAATGTTGTATTTGGTTAAAAGGTATTGTTTTGTATTTGAATAAAATATGTATTTGAATGAAAAATATTTTAGAGTTGAAAAGTTGATGTGATTGGTAAAAGTAGAGATAAATAGTGGAGTTAAAAAGTTGATGTAATTATTTTAAAAATGTTTTGAATAGTAATTATTTTCGTAACACTGTTGTAAAATTTGTTTTTAGTGTAAAATTGTATTACATTTGAATAAAATTAAAATGGAATTTGTTTGCTAAACAACACCTAATATCCTTTATTAAAGTTTTTTACAATAAAATATGTACGAATTAAAATCATATCAAAATAAAAAGAAAGTCAAAATCAGTAGAATTTAATAAAGATGGGCGATTCTATTATAGGGAATGCTACTTTCCCTTATCAACAGATAGGCCGTTGAAGCTTCCCCACAATAGCAAAGTAAGCTTCTTGCCCTCTGCTCAATTCCCTTCAGTCATGGCAAGAAAATTTTTTTATTCATAGAAGTATTAAACACAAATATACACCCAATTTGCTTTCCCTTATAAATGGCAATCCAGAGAAGAGATTATAAAGAAAGCAAGTCGGTATGAAATTTGCTTTCCCTTATTAATTGTAGTCCTTGTTGCATATTTCCTCCACCACTTGACATTTTCTTTTCTCCGTAGGGCAGATAATGAGTAGTCTTGTTCTGATCCATGAGCAATTCCGCTAGACTTGAGGCCAGGCTTCTCTTTGCTTCAGGAGAAACTCCGTGCTTTCCGATGATCGACTCCAGAACCGCCTCCGAAAGTAGCTTGTTTTCTATAATAGCATCCCCTTTTTCTGGAACGGATTCATCTTTGGAGAAGCTTATCTATTTTCAATTCAAAAAACAAGAGAAAATAGTTAAAAGACTCGTCAGGTGTTAGAAGATGCAAGTATAATTTTAGCTGAGAAAAGGACAAATTTAGACCAACACATATAATTCATAATCAACACTATGCAAAGTACTTGCATCAAAAGAAAGGGGCAAGATTTTCGTATTTCTAGCTCGAGAAATTTGACTTCCTTTACAAGATTCTGGCCTAAGAATTAAAGGCTCTAATTCTTTAGTACCTAGAGCAATAAAATTGCTAAGCTAAACAAACAAACAGGTGCACATATGTCGCTCCGCATCAGGATAATAATTAAAATTCATATAGCCAACATACATTTCGATAAAATCCCAAAAGTTTGCATAAGTTATAAACTCAAAATCAATCTTTCTTTCAATTTTTTTTTTTTTTTGAATGGAAAAAAGTGTCAGTTGGTGTTGATCAATAGTAGTATCAATTAAATAATGTTAGTAGTATAAAACAAGAACCAAGATTTATTATCTCAAACTTCCTATTTTATTAACTGTCCTGCAATAGTATTTACCAAATCATATAAATTTAAAAATTTTGTAATATAAGAAATGCTAAATATTAAAAATTCTCAAACAAATTAATGAGATGTCAAATACTATTGAGAGGACAATCATCGAGACAACATAATAAGACAACAAATTTGAATTCCTGAAATAGTGTTAAACACTTAATAGTACTCAAATTTATAGCCTTCCATCTATCAAATTACTTAAAAATAAAACCAATTCCATTACATTAGGCAATTACTTCTAGTATAAAAATATTTTCTATATATAATACTTAAAATGAAAGTAATATTTAAAAAATAACACTTTAATTTACTAACCGTTAAAGAACCCGAAGGTGAATGTGTGAAGAGAACAGAGGATCCAGGTGGGAAGTTTTGATCTTTAAAAACTTGAAGAAACTTTTCAATAGCTTTCCCCTCTGCTTCAGTATAAATCCCCATAGACTTCCAAATCGCTACACAATTCTCCGATACCTTCTCTGAGTATTGTTGCCCCGTTAACGGCAAAATCATTGTTATCCGAGTGAACTTCTCAAATGGACCTAAAACAAAGTAATTATACAAATGATAAAATAAAATTAGTAAGCAGCATGAATGTAAATGTATCAAAATTTTATAAGTTCTAAAATATTAAGAGACGATTTCTTCCATAACACATGTGAATACTTTATTGAAAGATTTTGGATCTTAGGTCTAGATTATCAATTTTGTATATCTTTTATATGACTTTGGGCAGATCTAGTACTTATATGTACCATCAAAAGTGTATCCTACGGTGATGGACTCAAACTAAACTAATCATTTTTTTAAGAGTCAATTTCT
Source organism: Antiaris toxicaria (assembly GCA_035233585.1). NCBI lineage: Eukaryota > Viridiplantae > Streptophyta > Magnoliopsida > Rosales > Moraceae > Antiaris > Antiaris toxicaria. The sequence goes on along the minus strand of CP141162.1, from coordinate 12,681,388 downwards.
TTGGTGAGACGTTCAAATAGAGTCAATTTTTTTGTTAAGTCATTCAAACAGAGTCAATTATTTCCCTACAAAATGCACAATTTCACCAAAAAAAAAAAAAAATCAAAATCAAAAATAAAAAAATAATAAAAAGGAAGAATTACCCGTTACGATGTCTCTAAAGAACTGGACGGAATCCGTTAACTCGTCGGCCGACTTGCCCTTCCACTTGCCGGCGAGCCACGCAACGGCATTAACATCTAAGTAAACTCCGATCGCCGTGAACTTCACGAATTTCCCCTGGATCTCCAGACCCCTCACCCCTGCGCCACGTCAGCAAAAACCACCGTCGTCTTAATAAAAACAGAACGGAAAAGCAAAAAACGAAAACGACAGAAAAAGTACAGTCGGCGGTGAGTTCACATTATCTGCACTGACCTGCGCCGCCGAGGAACAGAGTCTTCGCCGATCCCGGTGGGGTCACCGTCGGCGGAAATGCCGCTTGCTCGACCTGAACTCCGGCGATTGTCATCGTAGACGTTTGCGGTTTTTTATTATGTGTGTGTGTCTATATATATATATATATAAATATATATACACGTATTTATTTTCTGGAGGATGTTGGTGCCAAAGCACTAGCTAATCGGGCTTATATATACAGTTTTGGGGGGCTGAAATTTAGAGGAAATACCTAAACTATCCTTTTTGTCAAATACTATGCAAATATCTAGAACATAATTGTTCTGTAATTATACATAAAATTATAGCTACATTGTATCTGCAATCAAATATTAAACAGTATTTTAACTACTACTTAACTAAAAATTAAATAAAAGATATTTTTAAAAAATAATACGAATAAATTTTGAAAAAGCAAAATTCTCAAAAGTCTTCAAAAAGGTGCTCTTGCTATATATTTAAGTTTTAAAGTTTATTTTATTAAAATTTTAATTAATTATGTTATTTAAATAGTGCTTAAAATAGATTGGAATAGACAATCTTGTTATTTTCTAAGGTCATATGTGTTTCATTTTACAAACACATGAAAGGTTTTAGACATATCTTTAGCATATATAAAAAGAGTGCATAACTTTTTTCATCCTATTCCTGCTCGTCACGTGATGACTCTAATATCCACCACACATTATGCAAAAAATTTTTCTTCTTCAAAATTTTTAAAATATAGTTATTTTTAAAATTTTCTTTTGTTTTGCTTATTCTCACATGTTATTCAACTAATATATAATAACCTTATTTGAATAGGAGCTCTATTTTCGGAAAAGAAATTTTTCTTATTTTAAATGAAAAATATCTTTTTGTTTTTGAAAATATGATGTTGTTTGGATTTATAAAAACTTTTTCTTTTTAAAAATAAATAGTTGTTTGGAATAAGAAAAATATATATTGGAAAATTTGTATTGTGAGATAATTGAAAAAGATTCATTTTCTTTTTCTAAAAGTGTATTACAGAAGATATGTTTGAAAAAAAAAATTCTCTTTCATTTTTAGAATGAGAAAAATATTAGAAAAACTTAAAACAAACATTTATTTATTAAACTTTTTCTCGTTTTTGAAGTGAATTTTCCATCAAACACATCCTAAATAAGAAAAAAATAATATATTTTATATTAATTTTTTCTCATTTACTGTATGCTAGATTAACCAAAAGTTGTATAAAGCACATTGATAATGGACCGGAAGTGTATAATACAAAAGTTGTGACTCACGTATACTAAAAATAATAATAATAAAACGCTATCAAATTTTGAATATGAAAGCTATTATTTCTTCCTTTTTATTTTTTGAGCTACTCCTAATGAAAGCAACGAATGAGAAGTTTAGATAATATAACTATTTAATTAAGGGAGCATTCGGATATAATATTACATTGGAGTGTAACGTAAAAATTATAATATACATTTAGATATTTTATATTTATATTATATCTAAATACAAAATGTGTTTAAATTATTTATGAAGAGGAGATATAAAATTATATAAAATAAATATAAATATATTTACATTTAAATTTAATATTTAATATACTAAAACACATATTCAATTATATTATAATACAATATAAATATAATAAACTATCCAAATCCAACCAAAGCCTTTAATTTAATGCTTTACCGAAAAAAAAAAAAAAAAAAGGCTGGTGAAGGTGATGACGTGGATTACGTAAAATATTAGGTAATTGTTAGGCAAGTCACATCGAAAACGTGGAAGTAGGATTGCCATTCGACAGTTTGTGATGTAAATTGGAAAATTTGGAAGTACGGGCGCAAGTTACCCAAGTAAATCAACACCGTCCGTTTTGGCTGATTTCCAAAGGCGGCGAGGATGGACGGCTCACACCAACACGGTGGTAAAATTCCGAGACTCCTTAATTGCTTTTGTTTCAACTTTCCAGCGACGACAATGCTTTCATTTTCATTCAAAAAAAAACAACAAACTTTCATGAGACAAAAAAAAGAATCCCGTGCCCTTTAAAAATACTCAAAAAAGAGCCAAGAGTCTTGGTAACTTACGGAAATTGGGACTGATTTTTTGACTTTGCTAGTGAATTGACGATGATTATAGTAGTCAAATAGATTTTGATAACCATAAAAGCCGGAAAATAAAAATAACCAGGCAGTATCAACAATGTTCAATTATATGGACTCATAATTGGGACCATACTTTGTTGTGATATTTGACACAATGATGCTTTAATATAATTTTTGTAGTTGAATCTGTGCATGCGTTACGGAGAACACAAAAAATTAAGTTTGAATTGTTTTTTTTATAATTTATTCATTATTCATAATTTTAATTCAAATTATCAATTTAAATATTAAAAAATTCATAATTTTACATATATAAGTTCACATGAGATTTTTTTTTAATTGTATAGAATTTCGAGACAAATAAAATAAGTCTTATATTAATTTTTTAAACACATTTTAAGTTTTTATACTTTTTAGTTCCGACCAAACTTATATACCAAATATAAATAATTTATCTCAAATCAAATATAAAAAACTCGATTCAAATCTTTACACCAAATGCATACTATAATTCCTCCCAACTTTCTTCGAGAATGCAATTTCACATTATTGCATAACCAGGTTGTAATTGGTTAGGTTCAAAACAGATTTCGAGAAGGAAATTTCAATATAAACTTGTTTGGAGTGTTTAGAATTGTCTTTTGTCTAGTTATTACGGTCCCGTTACATGTAATTTTTCCAGACAACATTTTGCCATTTAATCTAAAAATTCTAATTCTAAGTATCACTTTTTTCTTTTTTCATTTTTAAAAAATTCAAATTTTAAAAGTTCATAACTTTTTCATTTCAAATTGAAATGAGATGATTCTTATGTCAAAATACTCATAATAACGAGATAAATAAAATACAATTCATTTTACTTTTTTTTTAAATATTTATCAAATTACTACTCTATTTTCTATGTAACAATACTTTTCCAGAAGTTTTCCTCCTAAACATACATTTTTAACTGAACTTCAAAAACTCAATTTCCAAAAATTCCCCCTAGTAGGCCCTAAAATAAGGAGGAGTTAAGCAAAATTATATATTGGTAAAGTAGAGGAACAATTATGTAAAATCCGATTGAAAAGTAACATTAAAAGAATTCACATATCATAACTGGGCATGTACCGGACGAAATGGTTTAAAGTTATGTATTATTTTTGTACTATGTTCTGCTTATATAAGAGAATAAAGTGATCAACAAACGAGTTAAAATTGTAGTAATTTTCTAAATCCAATGTTGTTTTCTCATATTAGTTAATTAATATATGTTTTATTCATAGGTTTGAACTTTTGGATTTAAATTAAGAATTTAAATTACATTGGTGTTTGAGAGAGGGACGAGTGTCAGATGGGTTTTTACAAAGTGAAAATTTTGGGTTAATTTTAGAATTGAATTGACAATTTAGATTTTTGGATACAAACCTATGATCCAGACAAGCCCTTTAGTTGGTGGTTTTTTTTTTTCCTTTTATAAAGTTGTTTAATTTAATTTGCCGCAGGTAACTTTTGATTTCCTGTTATAATTTGACAAAGGTTTGGTGAATTTCTTATTATTATTTTGATAATGACGGTAGTATTGCTTGCTTGGATCACTAAAATCACAAGACGGATCGTAGTGATATTGTGGAGGTAATGGCGGGCGAATTCATTTTCATAAGTTGTTGTTTTTCCTCCAAAGTGGCATTATGTGGTGAGGGTGGGAGGCTTGAGTACTGTTTTGGTGGCAGCAAATTGCTAGTTGGTAATAGCAATCACTAATAGTTCGTAACACGATAAAAATGTCAAATATCTTGATCTGCCATAAACTTGCCATAAATCTGGTGTTGACTTGCATGATCATCAAAAGAATATTGTGGTTCGAGCAGGCCTTGTGCCCTTCCCACTATTCCTTGTTATCTTATTTACAAGCAGAAAATGAAAAACGGATTCAATTGTATTCGTATTTAAATCCTCAAAAATGTCAATACAACATATTCTTAGTGGACTAAAATATTGTTTCATTCGTCACACACATGTACTAAGAAGGAAAAAAAAAAAAACATTCACGTGCCGAATTTTAGAAAAGAAAAAAAAAATAGAAAAACAAACAAATTCACGTGTGTACGATCTCCTATATGCCTAAGTCCTATGTGTTAGTATGAGTTCGGTTGGCCGGTGCCTTTTCATAGGGAGAATAAAAGGAATTGGCCAAAAATCTCAATTAATAAAAATAAATAACACAAAACTTTTTAGATAGCTAGCACATTCACGGTAAATTAATAAAGTATTTATGAAGTATTATTTACGATAAAATAATTTTAAAAATATATTTATAAATAAAATATTTGTGATAAATTTTATATTTATAAAAAATAAATGAATTACGAAATATATTTATGATAATACTATTTTAAAATATTCTCGTAAATAAACAATTTATCATAAATTTATTATTTATTTTAAATATTTTTAAAAAATACTATTTGTTTTAAGTATTTTTAAAAAATGACATTTTTGCTGTAATTTACTCTACTTCCTCTTTCTTTTTTGCCTATAAATCTACTTTCCATTCCTTCCCTATATTAGATGCAACCTTATGGCCTTCTCCGTACCCTAAGTGGTTGGATGTGTTACGATCCTTCCTCGAGGTCAGAGGTAGGTTTGTAGAGAGTTGGGCAAAAGAAAAAGATGCAACCTTTGAAATTTTTCAATGGACAATGAAACACTCGTTGAAAATTGGTTGCCGCTAAGGGTGTTGGTCAGTTTTTTAGTATAAAATAATGATGATGATAAGGAGGAGGAGGAGGAAGAAGAGGAATAGGAAGAGGAGCATTAGTTAGATTTGATATATATGTCTCTAATTTATTTGTGTCATCATTTGTGACCCTTTAATGATCTAATGACACATGTTTATTTAATATAATTTTTTAATTATTATGATATGATATTTTAATTAAGAATAGTTTTTTTAAGTTATTATACATATATATTATTAATTAACATGTCATGATATTATTAAATATACCAGATATATAAATAGGATAATACATAACTTAAATCTATAATAGCTTCAGTATTTATGGTCGGTTTAGTCGAATTTTTTTTTTTTTTTGGTATTGTAGTATTAACCACTAACTAGAAGGAGGTGCTAGAGTTTCTTAATTTTTTTATTTATATTAAATTATACATTATCGATAATGTATACTAAAAAAACCTTCCTGAAAAAACAAAAGCCTTGTGTAGAACTGATCATTTCGCTTAAATATAATTGCAAGAATGAGGGGGAAAATGGGGTATTTAATTAGCTTTCTTTAAGTTTAATGGTAAAGATAGAAGTTTAATATAGGAAGAAAGACGAAGGAATGGTGGGACAATGGCACAAATTGAAGCAAATATGTAGAATCCAGATGGACGGACGAGGGAGGAGAATAATTATGAGGGATTCGGTTGGTTTCGGTTTTGAACTAAGTCCCATACCCCTATTAACCATCGAGTTGCCCAATTATTAGGTGGCTTGGTTCACCAACCAAAAAGTTGGTATTGGTTGGACCGGTTGTGGCAATCTTCGACGGCTGGTTTCAATTTATCGGTTTTCTTGAACAGCCCTACTCCTAGCTTTGTACAAGAAATATGCACTCCTTTTATTTATTTATTTATTTGTCTTAGTGTTTTTCCTCATATAGTTTCCTGCCCATTCGTTTCTATGTTTTTTCCTCCCTCTTTTTGCTTAGGTTGTAGGCCGCTGGCCCTTTCTCTATGTTTCTAAATGAATTTCTTCAGTTAGCCACAAAAATAAAAAATATAAAGCCTTACCACCCATGTTCTAGAGTGGTCTAATCGGACTTCGGGTTCTGTTCTTCATGTCCTATTTCAATGCCATCAAACAAAACATATTATAAAGTATCTTAAAAATCATAATGGAACTCTCAAGTTCCAAGATATCGGTGTGGAACCGATTTTCACATATCATACGTTAATATCTACAACCACTCAAAAAGTTCTTAAAATCATACGTTAAATATATTCCTACAAATATGTGGACATTTATACTTTTTTGAAAAGGTATATTAATATCCGTGATAATCCAAGTTTTCAAACTAAAGGAAAAGTCCATAAAACTCATCAAATGAGAAAACACGGGAACCTCCTGCTAAACAATGCAAAATATATATCATACCAAAGTTTTGGAAATCAAGTAAACTAAAATGTCTTGCCCTCATCACTATACCCCGACCTAAAATAACTTGCACGCTCTCACTCCATCAACGTGATGAAGTAAAAATTCATCATTCTAAATTAGTGGCTACGTGAGTATATATTTCAAGACTAATAATTAACAGCGTGAACGCAACACAACTATATACCATGGTAGGGTGGTGTTAGACTTTGGTATACGTAAAACTCATTTAGATGGTGGATCACGTACGTTGCTTGGAAAAACTGTACAACTTAATTGTCCTCTACTAATATTACATAACCTAATTTGAGAAAATGACGGTTTACAAGGTCTTCATTTCACATAAGAGTATTGTAGAGTCACCACTTAGGATAATTAGATGTGTGTTTGCCTCATGTTTAACATATAAGTGTGAGATTTTAGTGGAAGCTTATGGTAAATCTTAGTTTCCAAGACTAGCTTAAGCCAAAATGTTTGGTGTTAGTAGTTTGATGTATCAAACCTAAAAGGGGAACCATCAAATAACTATATCTAATATTATATAGTCCGGGACATATATATTTTATATTGTATTTAAATATAATATATGTTAGGGTCCTTGATATATTGTATTCAAGTGTGATATATATTAATTTTCTTTGTTTATATTTAAATAGTCTTGCTAATGTACATTTATTGGTGAAAGATAGCATATGATGTAATTAATAAAAATACAGTAGAATAGATAAGTAATATTTTGAGTTAATTTATAATTTAATTTTTGAGTTAATTTATTATTTAAATATATTTATATTAAAATAGAATGTATGGGATATTTAAATACATAATATTAAAGGGGTGTTTGGGGGAGATGCTTGAAGACATTATTTTTGGATTGGAAAAAAGTTGTTTTGAAGAATATGTTTGGGAGAAAAAACTATTTGGAGTGAAAAAATAAAAAATTTTAAAAATTTTTTCAGAAAAAAAATATTAATATGGATATTGTTTCGTTCCTTTCGAAATTATATGTAATTTAAAAAAAATTATCTCATTTAGACTTGTATATACAAAGTTATAAACGTTTAAAATTTAAAATTTACTATAATATTTTAGAAATATAAATAATAAAAAATAATAAAATAAAAAAACAAAATATAATTTTGAAAGCCTCTGAAACATATCCAAACGGTTCTAAGATACAATACACAATGAAAGTGTTCTTCAACAGAACCATTAACTGTTTCTTAATTAGTCGCTAATTGTGCCCCCAAGTCCTCAACATTATGTTGTCTTATCAGGGACTGTATCAGGGCTGCAAATTCAGCACTTCCAGAGGCAAAGTACGATTTGATATTTCATATATATATATTATTTGTACTTCCCTTTGACCGTATGACATCGGATTTTGAATATAAGTCCTGGTTTTTCAAAAGTTTGCAACATTATGAACCAAGAAATTTGGAAAACAGTGGAACTAAAAATAAAAAATAAATTTGCACAACATGTTACGGAAGGGCGGCTATCAGCCTTTGAATATATGTCTTGATCATAATTCTTTTTTGTTTGGTAGTGAGAAATCTGTTAAGAAGAATGAAAGTGAAATGAGACTGATAACTGGGAAATTAAAAAGAGCCCACAACAGTTTCTATTTTCTATTCAGTAATTCAAAGGTTTTTGTTCAGATTTTTCAATTCCAATTAAATTGTTCTAATAGTCTAAAAATTGGAACCTCCGAGGTTCGCCTCCTTGATTAATTTTCAAAAGAGGAGAAAACAAAAAGCGGCAAGAGAGTTGCGACACGTAATTGTTTCATGTGCTTCCAAATCGATCGTACGCCAGAATGAAGATTGTTGAGGTGAAAATTGTAGAAAACAAGGCGGGGAAACGTTGCTTTCCAGTCTTGTTTTTCTTCGATTACGAATACTTTTGAGCCCTAGGTTGAAAAACGGGCTTATTGTTCTTTCCCATTAATTCGGTTGTCCACCTTCCTATTAATTATGAAAAGTGATTGAAGCATGCTACGACCAACTCCAATGTATACACAACACTAAAATTTTATTTGTTTCAAAAAAATATGAAAAAAATATTACTGTATTTTACATTTTAATGCATAGTTTTATTTTTAATGTTATTTTCATTTTGCATCATTATTTTTAAACTTTAAAACTTACTGGCAGACCATTATAATTACCCAAAAAATTTATATCATTTCAAATTCAAATCCAATTTTTCTTTTTTTTTTCTTTCAAAATCTGTACTTTACTTATTTTTCTTTCTCTCGAACACATGTTCATTAAGACGGTATGCCAAACTAACACTATATCGAAAAAAGAAAATAAATTTGTTGACAATGATAGTTTTATCATAAAATATAAAAAAGTTAACATCAAGAAGGAGTGAACATATAAAGAATCTATGACGGTTTTTGGACCGTCATTTGATCCACATGTAAAAGTCACACGTAATATTTTCAACAACCTTTTTTTAACCCCCAAAAAAACTTTCATTGAATGTCCACTTTGATAGAAGTTTTTTCAAAACTTTTTTTTAAATATTAATGTAGTAAATATAAAATTTTAAATTATTTGAGTTAAATAGCATATCTACAATAAGCTATTTATTTACAGGAATATTTATAAGGCGTTTTTATCATAACTATGCTTCATAAGTAAATTATTTACTGTAAATATGCTTTATAAATAAGTTATTTGTAGTATTATTCACCTCAACTATTTTTAAAATATATTATTTGCTGCAATATTTTCAGAAAAATGATATTTGTTAATTATACACAAACACGTGAAAATGCACGTGCCTTTTACTGGTCTAAAGAAATATTGCTTGCATGAGGGCACACATGCAGGGGCCACTTAAAGATTGTACATGATCGATCCGATGAAAACCATTCATAGATATTGTATGAAATTTGAGAGAATGTTGGAAATATTTCAATTAAACAAGTATTCCTAAATCTCCCGGCGGTAGCGCGTTGGAAATAGGCTAAAATTACCTGCCCTTACGTCAAAATTTTATTTTAAATTGAGGATTCAAAATAAATTAGAGTTTTTTTTTTTTTTTTGCTTGTAAAAATAAGTTAGGGGACGTTTGGCACAAATATTTCATTTTAATTTTACTCAAATACAATATAATTTTACACCAAACACAAACTTTGTAACAGTGTTACGAAAACAATTACTATTCAAAACATTTTTAAAACAATTACATCAAATTTTTAACTTTACTATTTATCTCTACTTTTACCAATCACATCAACTTTTCAACTCAAAAATACTTTTAATCCAAACACATATTTCATTCAAATACAAAACAAATACTTTTCAACCAAATACAACATTCAAAAAATAAATTTTATTCAAATACAATCAAAATACAATGCGTTTACCAAACGCCCCCTTAGTGTTTGTGTTTGACAGGTGGAAAAAAAAAGTGTACTACGAACGAAAAAGAAGGTTTCATTTTAAGTTGAAATTTTTTTTTGTCAAAATAGAGTGTTAGAGGTTGTACCCGCGGATATCACTATCAAAAACTGCATACACACCTTGCCGTACCAATGTCTCGTGACATTTTTTTTTATATATTAACGGTGTGTTTAGTGCATTGCATTTAAATACAATATAATTTTTCTTCAAATGTAAAAGTATTTCATTCAAATGCTAATCACATTACATTTTAAATCTAATACAATCACTATTTATTATTTCATTTTTTCTATTACTTTTATTAATTACATCATATATTCTCTTTCTCTCTTTTTTTTCCTCTCTACTTTTATGTATCACATCACATATTTATTATTAAAATAAAATTCAAATAATTTTTACTCAAATACACATTGTATTCAAATACAATGCTAATACTTTTTCTCCAAACACAAATTACATTCAATGCATTGCATTCAAACGTAATGCAAATGCAATGCGTTCACCAAACTGACCATAATATCTCATGACTTTAATAATGTGAAGATGACCTTTAACAACTATGATCTTCATCATGTTCCTTGGTATGATTCATCATCAGGACCACACAGGCTTTGATGGGGGCCCTTTTTTTTTTTATCGTCTTTTTTTCTTTTGGGCACCAATTCTCTGAGATAATTGCACGTGACGTTAAGTTTTTGTTGTAAATCTTCAAATAATGGATGATAAATATGCATCCAGGACACTCTAACTTGGTTAACCAATATAGAAAAACACAAGAAGCTGATCACAATGAGTTCCTAATTTGATTCGAAGAACTATCCACCAGCTAGTTCCCATCCTAAACGTTCCAAACTCTGCAGATGATAATGGCTGCAAATTGATCCTTATAGATTTTAAGACGGGATAGTTTTAAGAAATGGTTGCAATCAGGACCGAGTCAAATATATATTTCAGTTTGGGGTGGATGCAAACCAATTTATTTATCTTTTAACAAATAGCATTAAAATATAAAATCTAAAAGATAAAATTTTAGTGAAGGTTTTATAACGATTTTTAATTTTCAATATGGACAAAGTAAGAAAGTTATAAAGTTTTTAAGATAAAATTTAAAAAAAAAAAAAGTGAGGGCTACACGGCCTTGAGTAAATCCGCCACCAATTGCTACTTGCAGCGTCTACTCAATGGTTAGTGATTAAAGATGGTGGAAAATAATAGAGTGTAAGGAAGGTTGGGAGATGAGAAGGGAATACCCACATACTATAAAAGGGAGGAAAATAATAAAGTGTAAGGAAAGTTGGGAAATGAGAAGGGAATACCCACATAAAATAAAAGGGAGAAAGAAGTTGTTAGATACGTTTTTAGTTATTTATCAAGTTTAATTAATTTATCAAATTAATAAAATTATTAAAAGTATGTAAATACATAGATATATGCAACTTTTTATGAGGTATAATATCCTTGCTCTTCGGAACCATGTTTAGATATTGAATACTTCACTAATTGTCGAAAAGTTGTAATTTACTAAGTTTTATATAAAATGAAGACTCCCTCTCTTTTTGTTGCTGCTAGTCGTTTTAAAATTAATTGTCGAAAAGTTGCAATTTACTCGGTTTTATATAAAATGAAGACTTCCTCTCTTTTTGTTGCTGCCAATCGTTTTAAAATTCAGTCAATGAACATGTTTTGCGAGCTCCTCTTACTAGCTATGTTGAACTCTCTTTAACTGCTGATGGCTTTTTCTGAAGACGTCAAATATTTGTGTTAAAAAAAAAAAGCAATAACTTTCAAAAGGTCTTCAAGTATACTTGTATATCTCTAAGTTCATGTCCACAATTTTGTTTTTGACACTTGAAAAATAAACAGCATGAGCTATAGAACAAAAGAATCTTGGATCAATTTTAATTTAAATTTCAAACTATTTCATAATCAATGTAATACTTCATGAAATACATTAAAATTCAAATATTTAAATTTTATGCTCAATCCAATTTTTTACTACAATTATCAAACTTTAATTGCTGCTAACAAATATATATCCACGGAAAATCCCAAGTCAAATCTCGGATCAAATTGAATTCGAATTTCAAACTGTTCCAATAGATGTTACAACACTTCCTGAAACACTATCCCAATTTTAAATTTAAACTGCTTAGATTTTTCACAAAATCTTCACCAAATCTTTAGCAGATATATCCAAATAAAAAAAATGATTCTTAGGAAAAAAAATCAAATCTTAATTCAATTAAGACTCTAAATCCTACTCAAATTAGGAATTTTTTTAAAAATACAAATCCTAAGTTCTCTAATAACATTTAAATCACATAATTATCCATTTCTGCAGCATTATCTTCTCAAATATAAACCAGCAAATCATTTTTCAAATCTCTAAGATTATCTCCAAGTGCAGTCAAACTTTCTCAATAAATCCAATTTGACCAAATCTTCTTCCTTGTGCATCTTCCATGCTAGCAAATCTTCAATCACAATTTTAGCTAGCCATCTTCAAAACAAATTGCATAACTTGCCTAATGTTGCAACACATGATGCAACATATTGTAAAAACACCTAAAGCTAGCTAAGTAAAATTGTTTTTAGTTTTTCTAAGAAAAGTTGCCATAGATGCCAACTCTAAAAAACCTAAAAATCTCCTCTTTTGGCATTTTTAGCTCAAAATAAACTTTACAATGAAAACCCAAAACATAAAGCATAAAGCAAAAACTATACTAGTATTGCTCCCTCTAAATATGTCACTCCCCCTTTTTTGACTCAACAAATACTAAAGTCACACTTATAAAACTTGCACTTTTAAAACTAACACATGCTCCCCCTTAATATGATTTTCTTATACACATGTTTCTCATATCAACTTTCCGAAAACCACCGAAGTAAAATTTACATATTATCAACCTAAATTTGTAAAATAATGCATAGAAAAACAAATTACAAATTCAAAGATATTCTAATTTTAGGGGTTAGGTTTCACCAAGGAAGATGAAACGAAAATGAATCAGGGAAATAAAAAAAATTGAGGGAACATAATAAAACCTAAAAAAATTTAGAAATCCGCAAAACCCTTTATATATACATATGTCATCCCAAACACATTTTTTTTTTTTAATTTTGTAACCACAAGATGTATTGAAACTTTATTTTTCAAACTTTTAACACCACCATCTTTTCACTTTATTTGTATCATATATTTAACCATATAATTCATGAAAGATCAACTATGACCATGGGTGAGGGTCAGGGCTAAGCAAACATATGTATGACTAGGTTAAGCATGGGTAGCAAAGAAAAGATAAATGATAGGCTCAATGCGGTAAATTAGGGATAAAAAATATAAAGGTAGGCTCGAAAGGCTCAAACGGTCCAAATATGACTTAAATCATGTTTTAAATTCTATTCAATTGAATAACAATTAAAAAAAAGCTTCTAGAGTTCCATGAAATCATAAAAATCATATAAGTTTACCTAAACATTCTCCAAGCATGCAAAATGATTAAGGTTATGTGCTAGAAATGACAAAGAACCATGACAATATTGAACCAATGAAAGAGTCAATCACACATAAGAACACAATCTTCACCAATTTTTAAGAGGTATAATTAGTTCAATCTAATACTATTATGAACCTTAGACATGAAACCTATTGATATTAAAGAGATGGAAACAATCACAATTAAAAAAGTCTAAATGCATTCTGAATATGCAATGTAATGTAAAAACAGAAAAACAAAAAAATCACATCATGCCGATCCCTAAAGATTTTCTTAAAGACATAATCCATGTTGAATCAAGAGCCTTGGTAAAAATATCTACAAGTTGTTTTTCTATTATAATATGCTCTAAAACAACAATTTTATTTTCAACCATTTCTTTAATGAAATTTACCCAAGTAAACCTAGGCAAATCATCCATAGAAACATTCATTTTTCCAACAATACTTCATACTTACATTGACTCTATAAGGTCCATGTAAAGTAGCTCAAGAATCCGTGTCGTAGTGATATGTTGCAACACCTTGTGAGACACCTTCACTTTTTTGTCGAGTTGGCAAGACTTACAAATTTTGAGCTATCTTTTTTCAAGATTAATAACTCTACAAATAGCATTTGTATTTACAATCGTTGTTCAATTTTTATTGTTTAAATGTCCTAACTTTTGGTGCCAAAAATCAATGTCATTAACAATGGTTTTATAAAAATTGAGTGGGTGTGCATCATGTAACAATTGTCAGATGATCTAGAACATTCCCAAACATAATTATTAGATTTATTAAAAGCATGGTACTCATCTTTAGTAAATTTTACAAACAAATCTTGATCATAAAGCTGGCTTATGTTGATCAAGTTTGCCTTAAGTTCTTTTATATGTAGAACATTCTTAAGTCTAGGTAGACCTTCTACACCAAGCGTTCCTTTGTCAAGAATGCAACATTTAATTCCATCACTATATATAATATGGTCAAGAGCACACTTTTCGTAGTCCTTCAAAAAAGCTTTATTACCTGTCATATGCTTAGAACAACCACTATTAAAATACCAAGAGTCAGTAGTACTTGCTTTCAAAGAAGTTTATGTAGCATAACACCTAATGTCTGCTTTTTTTACCAAAATCTTCCTAATAGAATTATTTTTCAAATCAATCTTAAGCTTAGGTGCTCTTTTAGGGTTAGCTGAATATGGCGGATTAATTAACATACCTCTTTTTAAAGCATTTTCTGTTAAGAAATATCCTAAGCATGAAAGATATTTTGGTGTATTTCATTTATTTTGAACTGGATAATAAAATTATATATAGAGGTTATTTATTACATTGCTGTTTGTCTTTATTCTATTTACATGTTAAAGTAAATGTAAGTAAATATGGCTTACTGACTGCTTGTGTTAAACTGTTAGAACGTTGCATGTAATAGATTTTTGTATGCGAAAAGACAATGTTCTAAAATAAGCAGTCTAAATTATGGTCCATAATCTATAGATTTAAACCGAGCATCTAACTCATGTTAAGACTATTATGTTGTCTAAAGTCATAGTGGGGACGGTTTGTCTTAACTGTCCACAGCATAGACTCTCGAGTAGAGACATAGATATATTACTTGGTGGTGACATGTTAGATCGGGACTAAAGCATGATTGATCTACGTAGTCTGCTATGAGTGGATCAATCTGCTTTTGACATTATGCAATAACCTTCATCCTGAGTAGATAAACTACTTAATGTATATGACTTGTGTACTTTGATGTTCCAATGACTAAAGTTTCTCAGAGGTAGTAAGCTTAGAGACCAGTTCGTTGGATGCATGACTTGTATACGACGGAGGGTTTATTTGCAGATATTAGAATTATAGCTCTAATAAGGAGTTAAGGGTATCCTCTTAAAGGCATTATACTAGATATGAAAATAGACAAAGCCTTGGGTCATCTGCTAGGCGGATGACTTCTTATTCACATATGGTGAATAATCATTTTCTTATTTGGTAGTATAATGGAACTTTAAGATAGCTTGATCAGTGGGTTGAATGGACTTGGACCTAAGGCTGATCGTAGATATCATATGAGGGTTTTGCATACATGATAAGGTCATTGAATAATAGCTTGTTACAGGTTTTCGTAATACGGTATATAATTGGGAGTTCAGTTTCAGGTTTATAGTTGTGTGACTCTGAAATTAGTGATCATATGATTGAGTTGTTTTGTACAAAATGATGATCATATGGATTCATGAGAACCCGATTATATATGTCCAAGTGGTCCCTTTACTAGCTCCACATAATTCCTTAATGGATGGCAAATTGATCAGGGTATACTTATTGGCTAGTTGTCTTTGTATGGATATGGGTGGTGTACACATAGGATAAGGATGGAAAACAAGATTCTCTCCCGTTGAATTCGATTTTTGCTTTGGATAAGAGATTACACAATTATTCAAATTTCAAATAAAGTTGCTATGATTTTATTTGAGTTTGAATTGGAGTTGTGGAAAATTATCCATCAGGACAAAATTTGAAATACAACTTTTTATGGAGTTTGATTTGAAATTTGAAATTTAAATTTTGAATTTGAAATTTGAATTTGAAATTTGAATTTGAAATTTAAATTTGAAATTTAAAATTTGAAATTTGAATTTGAAGTTTGAATTTTTGAAATTTGAACTTTGAAATTTGAATTCAAATTTTGAATCATAAATCCATGATGTAACCGAATTTATTGTGGATAATTCCACATGATAAAATTCAAATTTATGTAGATAAGGGAGAGGAAGATCTTGTTTGAATCCTATTAGAATTTTGAACCCTAAATCTATTTAAAGATGGCCGAATTTGTTAAGGAAATCCCACCCTAGGGAAATTCGGTTTTAGTGGATAAGGATGAATAGAAATTTAAGCTAGAAAATCCTATTTGAATTTTAAATCTCTCCCTCATATGGTGGCCAAAATCTTTGCAGATAAACCTAAGGGATAATCGATTTTTTATGGATAAGAGTGAGATGAAATTCAAGTTAGAAAATCCTATTTGAATTTTGATTCTCCTCACACTTGGATGGCTGAATCTAGCCATGTTCTTGGGTTAAGGGAAATTCAGTTTTAGTGGATAATGAGGAGATAAACTTCAAGTTTGAATTTTGAATACAAAATCTCCAAGGTGGCTGAAAATTCAAATGATTTTTTAGCCTATGGAAATTCAGATTTTGTGTGGAAGGAAGGGAGAAAATCTTCTCTTAGTCCAATTCAAATTCAAGGGATCACCTCATGTAAGTCTATAAATAGGGGTCCTACCACTCCAATTCTCTCAGATCACAGACTCTCAAGTGAGCAGACTTATTGTTGCACAACTCACTATGACAATAAGTTCTTTAGAAATCTGGGTGGTTGGAAGGAGACTAGCAGTGCTAACATACTAATCGAGGATCTGAGTGCCCACACACTCTGCCATCTGGGAATTGGAGAATAGTAGAGAAGGCTAGTTGGTTGAAGCTTTTCGGTCATTTTCCTCCTGCAGCTTTGGCGTCCTCTGAAGGTATACAGTTTTTATTATTGATTTATTGTATACGACATCACAAGATATTTAACGATCTTGAAAATTTTTTATAATTCTACTGTGCTACTCTGATATATTTTTACCAAATTTTTTTCTACAATTGGTATCAGAGTCATCTCGTGATTATGTCATGTAATAAATTAGACAATAAGTTAGTCTTTTTTTTTATGTATGGATTTGATATTTAGAGAGTTGTATTCTAGGATTCCTTTATGTTGTTATTATGAATTACGTATGTAGTATGTGGTTATTTTAATTTTTTGAATTATTATAAGCATACTTGTTTTATGCCGGTTATGGTTCCTTAAAATTTAAAAAAATTGTATCTAGGAATTTATATGTAACCATGAGAGCTGTTATTATTACCATAATTTTCTCATGGATTTTATTTTTAGTCTCTTAGAATTTTTATGACTAGAATTTTGTACATCAGAAATGGTTTAGGAGATTTTATGTAATTATTCTTGGAGAAAATTAAAGTTTGAAGACCACAATTTATTTTTTCCAAAAATTAAATTTAATTTGAAAATTAAAATTTTGTTTGTGTGGAAAAATTCCAATTTAATTAGGATTCAAATTAATTTTTGGAGATCTTAATGGATAAATTGGAATATGACACGAAAATCGAGGACCGACCCCTTAAGACAAGCCACTGGCATTAGTAGGGCTGCAGCCCCTACCCTCGAGCAGGATGGGGCTGCGGTAGCCCTTGTCCAGGGCTGGACCACCCACAGCCGCAAGCTATGCCTGCAGCCAGGGGTGGCCGTGGACACCCCCCCTCCTTGCGGAGGCCCTAGGGTTGCAGGCGAAGCCTGCAGCCTGGTGGGCTGTTGTGGCCCTCCCCAAGTATGCAGCCTATGGCTGCAGCATCTATAGCCTAGTGGGCTGCTACAGCACTCCGGATGTGTAGCCCATGGCTATAGGCGTTGCCTGTAGCTTGGCGGGGTACTGCAACCCCCCAAGGGGTGCAGCCTGAGGCTGTAGGCAACAAGGCCACACTTGGCCTGAGCGTGGGCTGCCAGCCCATTTGGGGGCTAGGGGCTGCCCACGGTGGCTGCGGGCCTCTGGGCCCGTGGGTCGACAGGCCGAAAAATGAGAATGTTCAATTTTTGAATTTGAGATTTAATTTTAAATCATGTTTAAAAATATGTAATTGAAAACATGAAATTTTTGAAATTACATATTATTACACATGAAATTTAAGCTATTTAAAATTTGAATTTGAATTTGAAATTTAAATTTGAAATTTGAATTTGAAATTTGAATTTAAAATTTAAATTTTTTTGAAATTTGAATCTTAAATGATTCTTAGGATGAGAAATAAATGAAAAGGTTATATGAAAATGGATACAAGAAAATAAAGCAAAATTCAAGACCTAAAGAATGTTTTGGATGAAATTTTGTAATTTTTAATTTTTTCTTCGTTCTAGAATAGGACCATGGCTTGGTTATTTAATTTTTCCATCATTTATCTTTTATGTGATATGTCATGGATGGATGAATATGTACTAATAGATAATTTAGATGCATATCTGATAACATGTCATATAGGATAGGTGAATGTCGCTCAGACTATATTGATCATACATATTTTTACAAAACTTGCATGTTTTTCAAAATATTGAGTGGGAGAGAGTTTCAAACAAAACCCACGGCCTCCATTGTTGATCCATATGTAAAAGCATGCCTCGCGTCAATTCTACCCTGACCACACCCCTCGGTAGGTGTTTACCACCGCCGGTATACTAGGTTGGATCTCCTATGTAAAAAATGTGTTCGGACATGATTCTATTCATGACCACCCCTCGGTGACTTGGTAGGACATAGATCGAACTACGTAAACAATAGTTATATACTCAAGAATCATTTAGTTATTAACCTTCTCTAAAAGCTCTGTTAACTAAACTGGTGGCCAAAATAAGCGATTATTAATATATGTCTTAACCTTGGAGGATTTAAGGCAACATATATTAATTGGACTGGGTCCATGTTCCAGCTATTTGTCCCATGACTACCCCTCGGTGGCTTGGGGCAATAGGTGCTGAGAACGTTACAATTCTACATGTTTTTTCAAGTTTCATATAGGAACATACTTGTATGTTTTATTTGCTAAATTCTTTCTATATTTGCTTGGGTTTTGAAATGATATTCTTGTATGATTTTATTTCAGTTCAAAATATCACCGACACCACTCATTTCAATACTTACTGAAAATAAAATAAATAACGATAATTATAAAGACTGGAAAAGAAATCTACTCATAGTTCTCAGCTGCGAGAGACACAAGTTTGTACTGGACGAACCATACCCACTTGGGCTCAAACCTGACATGCCGCTTGAGGAGGTCCCAGTTGCCTATACTCGTTGGAGAGAATCCAATAAGATAGCTCGATGCTACATTCTTGCTAGTATGACGAGTGCTTTACAAAACCAGTACGAGACTTATCAAGTTACTAGGGAGATCATGGAGAACTCGAAGGACATATTCGGAGGCCTAGAAAAATTAGCTCGACAGTCTACCATCACCAGTATCATAAACTTTAAGTAGAAGGCAGTTACTTCGGTGGAGGATCATATGATCACACTTATGGGATTCTTTACTGAGGCTGTCGAAAATGGTGCTGAGCTGGACTACAACACCCAGATCAAGATGGTGTTTAAAACTCTGTCAAAGGATTTTATGGGGTTTAAAGCCGCATATAATCTAGCAACAAGGGAGTTAGGACTCACCGAACTCATGAAGCAACTCCAAGCTTATGAGCGGATGATCAAAGAAGGGGATGCAGTCCAACCAAAAGGAGAGGTCAACTTGACAGAATCTTCCAAACAATCTCAGAAAAGGAAAAAGCCAAATAAGAAGCAAGCGACTTCTAGTTCTTCTATTCCTCCTGTCTCGGATGAGAAGAAAAATAAGAAGAACAAGAAGTCTAAGGACTCTAAAAAGTCAAAGTGCTTCTACTGTGGGAAGGTAGGTCACTTCAAGAAGGCTTGTCGGGAATTCCTAGCCACTAAGGGCAAGGAAGGTAAGGAACTTCATTATCTAGAAGCGTGTTTGGTGGAAGAATCGAAAGACACTTGGGTCATTGATTCGAGCACCACTAATCATGTTTGTGTTTCTATGTAGGGGTTCGTGAAAACGAGAAGTCTACATGATAGAAGCCTCTCGTTGCAGACTAGAGACAATAGCTTGGTGGTGGCTGAGGCAGTGGGAGACATTTATCTTTATTTTGATGAATTTAGATTTATATTATTGAAAGACTGTTTTTATGTTCCTAAATTTAGGAGGAACCTTATATCGGTAACTTGTTTAATAAGAGATTCTTATTCAGTTTCTTTTACTAAAAGAGTTGATATTCGTAAAAATAAGTCTTTTATCAGTTCTGGATGGATGGATGAAAACCTATATTTGATTAAACCAAAGATATACTCACTACTTGACACCGAATTAACTAATAACTCTAAAAAGTTGAATGTTTCTTACTCTAATAAGGCGTATCTTTGGCATTTAAGACTTGATCATATTAATCAGGATAGGATTTAAAGGTTGGTGAAGGACAGCCTTTTAGAATCTCTAAAGGAGGTACGTCTTCCTCAATGTGAATCTTGTCTTGAGGATAAGATGACTAAGAGGTCTTATGGAGTTAAAGGTACTAAGGCTCAGGAACTCTTAGAAATTGTACACACTGACGTATGTGGCCTCATGAATGTCACAGCAAGAGGAGGGTTTGAGTATTATGTCTCCTTTATAGGCGATTACTTGAGATATGGATATGTGTACCTGATGCACCGCAAAAGCAAAACCTTTAATAAGTTTAAAGAGTATCATACAGAAGTGGAAAAGTAATTGGGTAAATCTATAAAGAAACTTTGATCTGATCGAGATGGTGAATACATCTATGATGAATTTCTAGGACATCTTGTAGATAATGGAATATTATCGCAATTGATTGCACCTGGTACTCACAATAGAATGGTGTAGTTGAAACGAGAAATAGGACCTTATTAGATATGATATGGTTCATGATGAGTTATTCAACACTGTATTATCATTCTGGGGATATGCATTATAAACGGCGTGCTATATTCTGAACCAGGTTCCAAGTAAGTCAATTCCTAGGACTTCGTATGAATTGTGGCGTGATAGGAAGCCCTCCCTTGGACATATGAGAACATGGGGCTACCCTGCATATGAATTGGATAGGGATGCAAAGAAGTTGAAACTAAGATTGGAATTGTGCATGTTTATAGGATATCCTAAGGGAACTAAAGCAGGTTTGTTCTATAATCCGAAGGAATAAAAGGTCATTATATCAACCCATACGACATTCTTGGAGGAAAGTCACATGAATGACTTTAAGTCTCGAAGCAAAGTGGTATTAGAGGAGTTATCAAGTGATATAACTACTCCATAGATTTTGGTCTTGGACGCAAGTATGCGTTCTAGTGAAAGACCTGCAGATGATCAACAGTTTAAGGTGCTTCGTCGTAGTAGGAGGGTTTCAAGGAAACCTAATTTTTTCATGTATGATGCTGAGGTATACCAAGCTGAGGCTCATGAGTATGAAGATGATTCGGTTACTTATGATGAAGCTATAAATGATGTTGATTCTAAATCTTGGAAACAGGCCATAAATAATGAGATGGATTCTATAAAATTCAACTCTGTTTGGGAACTTGTGGATCTACCAGATGGGATAAAACCTATTGGATGTAAGTGAGTCTACAAAAGAAAGAAGGATCCGGAAGGGAGAGTTGAAGCTTTCACGGCTAGATTTGTGGCAAAGGGATATACGCAAAAGGCTGAAATCGATCACGATGAACCATTTTCGCCTGTTGCTATGCTGAAATCTATCTATATTCTTCTGTTCGTTGCTGCGACTCTCGATTACGAGATCTGGCAAATAGACATCAAGACGGCATTCTTAAATGGCTATCTTGAGGAAAGTATCTACATGATATAGCCCGAAGAGTTTGTGGTAAAAGGCCAAGAGAGAAAAGTCTACAAGTTGCTTAGATCCATTTATAGATTAAAGCAAGCATCCCGCTCATGGAACTAAAGGTTTGATCAAGCGATCAAAACATTGATTTTTGAGTAGAATATTGATGAATCTTGTGTTTATAAACGTATTAATGATGGAAAAATGGTCTTCCTGGTACTCTATATCGATGATATACTGCTCATTGCGAATGATGTAGGGAATTTATCATCGGTTAAGCTTTGGCTGTTGTAACAGTTTGACATGAAGGACTTGGGAGAAGCTAATTACGTTCTAGGTATTCATCTCTTTAGAGATCGAAAAACCAAAATGAAAGCATTATCCTAGACTTTATACATAGATAAGATAATTGACAAATATACAATACAAAAGGCAAAGAAAGATTCACAATCTTTTATTGCTAGTCTTACTCTTTCATTAGATGACTGTCCCAAGATATCGAAAGAAAAAGAGCGTATGAGTAGGGTTTCTTATGTATCCGCTATGGGCAGCCTTATATACGCTATGCTTTACACTTGTTCGGATATATATTTTGCAATAGGTATGGTGAGTTGATATTAAGTGAATCCTGGAATCAAGCACTAGCAAGTAATAAAGCATATACTCAAGTATCTTAAGAGAATGAGGGATTATATATTATGTATTCTGGAGGGGACCTAACACCCATAGGATACACAAACTCAGATTTCCAGACTTACAAGGATTCGAGGAAGTCGACATCAAGATCAGTGTTCTTACTCGGAGAAGGCGCTATTGTGTGGAGGAGCATGAAACAGGGTTGCACGGTTGACTCTACGATGGAGGCTGAGTATATGGCTGCGGTTGAGGCATCTAAAGAAGCGGTTTGGCTTCGCAAGTTCTTTAGAAACCTTGAAGTTATTCCAGGTATTGACAAACCTATCATACTCTATTATGATAATAGCGGGACTATTGCCAACATGAAGGAATCTTGGTACCACAAGAGGACTAAGCACACAGATCGGAGGTACTATATAATTAGAGGGCACATGGAGACATGACAAGTGAATGTATGTAAGGTCGTATCCGAGGACAACATTGCCGACCCTTTTACTAAGACTTTGGTGGTTAGAAGCTTTGAAAGGCATATTGAGGCGATGGGGATGCGTAACATGGCACATCTACTTGCTTAGGTCAAGTGGGAGATTGTTAGGAAATGCCCTAAGCATGAAATACATTTTAGTGTATTTTATTTATTTTGAACTGGATAATAAAATTATATATAAAGGTTATTCATTAAATTGCTATTTGTCCTTATTTTATTTACATGTTAAAGTAAATGTAAGCAAATGGCTCAATGACTGTTTATGTTAAACTGTTAAAACAATGCATGCAATGGATTTTTGTATGCGAAAAGACAATATTCTAAAGTAAGCAGTCTAAATTATGGTCCGTAGTCTATGGGGTTAGACCAAGCATTTAATTCATGTTAAGACTATTATGTTGTCTAAAGTCATGGTATGGACGATTTGTCTTGACTGCCCGGAGTATAAACTCCCGAGTAGAGACATAGATATATTGCTTGGTGGTGACATCTTAGACCGGAACTGAAGCGTGATTGATTTATTTAGTCCGCTATGAGTGGATTAATCTATTTTTAACATTCATTATGATATAACCTTAATCCTGAGTAGATGAACTACTTCGTGTATATGACTTGTGTACTTTGATGTTCTAATGGCTAAAGTATCTCAGAGGTAGTAAGCTTATAGACCGGTTCGTTGAGTACATGACTTGTATACGATAGATGGTTTATTTGCAGATATTGGAATTATAGCTCTAACAAGGAGTTAAGGGTATCGTCTTAAAGGCATTATACTAAATGTGAAAATGGATAAGATCTTGAGTCGTTTACTATGCGGATGACTTCTTATTCATATATAGTGAATAATCATTTTCTTATTTGGTAGTATAATAGAACTTTAAGATAACTTGATCAGTAAGTTGAATGGACTTTGACCTAAGGCTGATCATGGATATCATATGAGGGTTTTGCATACATGATAAGGTCATTGGACAATAGCTTGTCATAGGCTTTTGTAATACGGTGTATAATTGGAAGTTCAGTTTCAGGTTTATAGTGGTGTGACTCTGAAATTAGTGATCATATGATTGAGTTATTTGGTATAGAATGATGATCACATGGGAGCCTGATTATATATATCCAGGTGGTCCCTCTATTAGCTCCACATAATTCCTTAACGGATGACAAATTGATCAGAGTATATTTATTGGCTAGTTGTCTTTGCATGGGTATGGATGGTGTATACATAGGATAAGGATCGAAGAAAAGATTCTCTCCCGTTAAATTCGATTTTTGCTTTGGATAAGAGATCACACAATTATTCGAATTCCAAATAAAGTTGCCATGATTTTATTTGAGTTTGAATTGGAGTTGTGGAAAATTATCCATGAGGACAAAATTTGAAATATAACTTTTTTGTGGAGTTTGAAATTTGAAATTTAAATTTTGAATTTGAAATTTGAATTTGACATTTGAATTTGAAATTTAAATTTGAAATTTGAAATTTGAAATTTGAAATTTGAATTTGAAATTTAAATTTAAATTTGAAATTTGAATTTGAAGTTTGAATTTTTGAAATTTGAACTTTGAATTTTGAACTCAAATTTTGAATCATAAATCCATGGTGTAACCGAATTTGGTGTGGATAATTCTACATGGTAAAATTCGAATTTATATGGATAAAAGAGAAGAAGATATTGTTTAAATCTTACTTGAATTTTGAATCCTAAATCTATTTGAAGGTAGCCAAATTTGTCAAGGGAAGCCCACCTTAGGGAAATTCGGTTTTAGTGGTTAAGGATGAAGGGAAATTCAAGTGAGAAAATCTTATTTAAATCTTGAATCTCTGCCTCACATGGTGGCCGAAATCTTTGTGGATAAACCTAAGGGAGAATCGGTTTTTTATGGATAAGGATGAGATGAAATTCAAGTTAGAAAATCCTATTTGAATTTTGATTCTCCTCACACTTGGATGGCAAAATCTAGCCGTGTTCTTGGGCTAAGGGAAATTCGATTTTAATGGATAATGAGGAGATAAAATTCAAGTTTGAATTTTAAATGCAAAATCTCTAAGGTGGCCGAAAATTCAAATGATTTTTTTGCCTATGGAAATTCGGATTTTGGTGGAAGGAAGGGAGAAAATCTTCTCTTGGTCTAATTCAAATTCAAAAGATCACCTCATGCAAGTCTATAAATAAAGGTCCTACCACTCTAGTTCTCTCATACCACAGACTCTTAGGTTAGCAGGCTTATTGTTCCACAACTCACCGTGATAATAAGTTTTTTAGAGATTCAGATGGTCGGAAGGAGATTAGCAGTGCTAGCATACCGATCAAGGATCCGAGTGCCTACACACTCTGCCATCAGGAAATTGAAGAATAGTAGAAAATGCTAGTTGGTTTGAGCCCTCCGGTCATTCTCCTCCTACAGTTTTGGCATCCTCTGAAGGTACAAAGTTATTGTTGTTGATTTATTGTATATAACATCACGAGATATTTAAAGATCTTGAAATTTTTTTTTAATTCCGCTGTGCCACTCTGATATACTTTTACCGATTTTTTCCTACATTTTGATGCTTGTAACATCTAGGCCTTATATGTCCATGAAAACCAAAGTAATGATAGGTGGGGACAAGTTTAGATTTCTTACTTAGATAGGAGCTTGGATCTGAAGGAGATGATTCCTCACAAACTCTATTTTAGATGAAGAGGCTTCACTAATGTAGCCTAATTCATGATGATCACTGCATGATTTTCCAATAGATAGGATGCAATCCAGTTTGGCTGGTCCAGAGTTAAGCATCTATAAAGACTTATGTGTTTTTTCCAATTAAGTACAAGTCTTTCAAAGCTTTTTATCTTTCTCATTGACTTAAACTTCATAGCTGCTTACAGCCTTCTTTTGAGTATCTTTCTCTTTAATTAATTCAGTCACTTGGTCTTCTAAATTTTTGTTTAGTTTACATAATTAGATCCAATTCGTATACATCTCCTTATAAGCCCTCTCAATGTCCTTATCACTAAGTTTTTCATCTCCACTACTGTATTCAAAATCAGAATGGTACAAACCATTTGTTTGTGCTAATGTTTCATTCTGTATACTAGGGGTTGTTGCAACATTGCCCGATATCTCAAAAGATGTTACAACAAATGTTAAGGCAGTGATATCCGAACCCTCTATAGAGCCTTATCTTGTAAAGATAGTGAGAGCAACATGATTCTTTAGATGATCCTCATCCTCCTCTCCGTTACCTTCCAATTTTTCATCCCACTAACTGCTTTTCATAATTTGCCTTTTTTTTAAGTGTATTAGCACATTTGGATTAGATGTAACCAAAACCTTCATAATCATAATATTGAATTTTCTTAACTTTATTTTTTGATCAAAGGTAATAGGGACAGGTTTTCCCTTCTTAGAAGTGAACTTTCCAGAATTTGATCCCCTGTTCCGTTTCATAATCTTTCTCCACATCTTATTAAAATTTTTTGTTAATAAGGTGAAATATTCCATTAAGTCAGCCTCATTATCAACTTCTTCTTTATCATTAGATTCTTGAACTTTGACTTGTTGTGTAATGCTTTTGTCATTCTTTTTCTGCTTCAAGTTCATCTCAAAAGTTTGCAAGGAACCCATTAATTCATCCAATCCCATAACACTCACATCCCAGGCTTCCTTAATGGTTGTGACCTTCTAGGCAAATCATTCTGGCAAAGATCTCAACATTCTTCTAACAAGTTTGGTCTCAGAATATTTTTTCCCAAGCGCAAAAGTTTCATTAGCTATATCACATAGTTTGGCATTAAATTCTACAATAGTTTTACTTTCAAACATTCTGAGGTTCATAGTGGTTGTGCCTTTATATACATTTTCAAGTATGGTTCAAGCTTCTTTAGTAATTTCACAAGTGAAGATAAGCTTGATATTCCCAGGCTGATATTCCACATTAGGGGTGATAAATCGTATTAGTAGATTGTGTTCGTGTCGTGTCTGACCCATTTGTTGACACGAATACACTCGACACGAACACGACTTGTTTAATAATCGTGTCAAAAAGCAAAACCCGAACACGACCCGTTAATAAACGGGTTGACACGACACGACACATTTATGACCTGTTTATTAAATGGGTCATTAAACGTGTCGTGTCGTGTCTGCTAAACTCATTTACTAAAAGGGTCATAAACAGATCATTTAATCTGTTATTGACCCATTTAACTAACTTATTATTGACCTATTTAATTAACCTATTATTGACCAATTTAACTAACATATCATCAATTTTAACATTAAAAAAACTTATTAAACACCTAAATAACAATCAAGTTATAACAATCAAATTAAGTTTTTAATTAAGCTACACCTAAATTCAAATCATAAAAGATAAATATAAAACTAAAAATATATATATAAAAACTAAAATATATAATTTATATTTAAATTTTGAATTTTAAATTTTTAAACCTAAATTTTTAAACCTTAAAAATTTATACAATATATATTAAAAATTATAAATAGATAATTCATGAGTCGTGTTCGTGTTAACTCATATATGAACCATTTATTAAACGGGTTATTTCGTGTCAATTGCGGATTGGTGAGTTTATGCGGGTTCAACTTTTTATTTAATCATGTTTGACGGGTTCGACCCTTTTTGACCCAAACCCATTTAAAGAAAACTCAAACCCTATAATTTCGTATGGGTTTCGTGTCGTGTCGTCGTGTCGTGATCCAAATTGTCAGTCCTATTCCACGTCATAGGTGTTGCAGCAACAAACTCTCTGAGTGTAGATTTGATGGTGGAGATTTGTGTGTAATTTGTCGGAGGCACAACATGGTGCCAAAATCTCTACTGTCACAAGGTTGATTCTTTGCTTAGCATTGAATCTCCGCCACGAGCCTATAACTAAGCTTCCGTTGTGTTCCATTCTCCATTGGTAGCTCCTTAAGCATAGCTATTTCAACGATTAAGGATCCGAGGTAGTAATCAAAGCCACTGTCACAAGTTGATCTTTATGCATCACCAATGGAGCCGAGCTTTGAGTGGGAATTTCACAGCAACAATCCAGTTGCAATGGCTGGTGAGATTTTTTTTTTATGATTTTTTTTGAATTTTGGTGCAATGGTGGAGTTGGTCACGATTTTGAGTTCTCTAGATCTAAAGGTCACAGATTTTGAGTTCTCATCATGATTTTGAGTTCATGACTTCCGTTTGCAATCCTGATGTTTGGCGAGGATGGGAAGAGAGAGAAGAAAAAAAGAGAGAGAGATAGATCTCCTTTCCCTACGATCAACATATAAGAAGTGGTTGAATAGGTCCGCAATTTTTGCAAAGGTAGCGGCAGTGATGGTGGTGGCGTTTGGGAGGAGAGAGTGAAAAAAGATATTGAAATTAATAATGAGAAATGAATGGTAAATAAATATTTACCATTGATTAATGAATCATTTACAAACCAGTAAATGAATTTTTTTTATTGATAAATAAGTGTATTTTTATTAAGAGAATTTTTTTATGGCAAAAATCAATTTAAGACGTGATTTTATGGTATTTTTCTAAAGTTCATTCTTTCCTCAACAATATATTAGTGGACACTCGGAGTGGATTACCCAAGAAATCCTTGTGCTGTGGGCTTCATTATTAGGCCCAATAAAAAACCAAAGCCCATTCGAAGCCTCCTCCACGGGATCCAACAACAACACAATTGCAGCATTTCACAAATCCGACGTCGTATTCGACTGCTTTCAATTTTCGTCGTCGTCGTCCCATATTGTCAATGGCCCTCTCAACCAGACTCCGTTCCCTCTAAACCCCCCCTCTCCACGATCACCTTCACTCCCCGATCTCCTCTCTCCTTTTTCTCTTCCCATTTCCATTTTCTCTTCCTCCGTTTTCCTGTTTGGCTGCCGAGAAAATGTCATGGCTCAGGTCTGCCGTCAACAAAGCGGTGGAGGTCGGCAACAAGAACAACCTCACTCGCACCGTCAAGAACTATGCCGATTCCGTCGTTCATCACGCCGGCCAAGCCGTCGCCGGCGGCGCCAAAATCCTCCAAGATCGCATTGTAAATTTCTCAGATTTTTCAAAGTCTTGATTTTTATTTATTTATTTATATTTATCGTCCGGTGTGTTTTGATGCAAATTTATTTTGGATTTTTTGGGGATGATAGTTCGGACATACTATTGCTTTCTTGCGTGTTCTTCAATTTCGAGTCTTGCAACAATCTTTGGGTTGCTTTTTGGTTTTCTGTGTTGAGGGGAAAAACAATTAGCTGATTTTGATTAACCTATGCATATAAGGATTTCGCGTGAAATATGATTGCTTTTTTTATTTATTAATTGGATACTTCTAAGCAGTTATTAGTGGCTTAATAAATTTGGTTAGTCTGATCAGAGAAATAAGGTCAAGGAACACTAGAACAAATGCCTGTGTTGACAGCTAGTTAATATATATGAGTGTGTGTGTGTGTGTGTGTATTAAGAAAAGACAGAGTGAGTGTTTAAGATAAACCAAAAATTTGGAGAAATGGGCGTGGAAGCTGGAGAGCCGTTTATGTTTTTCTCGAAGAGAAAATCATAGTTAGATGATATGGTCATGAGTTGTAGTTGAGGGAAGTGAAATTATCACGGCTTTGAGACGGGGAATCCACCAAAATGGTGGATTTAGTTAAGCAGAGATAGCTATAGCAGCCGCAGAAATCTACTTATCGTTCTAATTGTTCACCGAGAGTATTATATCTATTGAGTTTTATGCATATCCAGGGTGCTAGGAATTTCAGAAGTGCCAAGCAGACTATAAAACGATTAGAAGAAGCAGCTGTCTCTTGTAGGGGCACTGAAAGAACTCTGTTACTGAAAAGGTGGTTGATTGCGCTTAAAGATGTTGAAAAGTTGTCTCAAGAGATCTCCGAGGACAAGGAAAACACACTCAATGAACATCTTGCCTCTGATGATTCGAAGGATAGTCCAAGAAAACCATCCATGGTGAGAGAAGCGCCTTTCCCTGTGGAATAATCTTTGTTGGATCCAATGCCACAATTATATGATCAGAAAATGTTTCAAGCTTTCATGCTAAGTCAAGTTAGCTTCCGACTTTGATATGTAAATTATAGCAGGCATCTATTTTATAATTTTAAGAAATATTTATTGGATCACTTTTATAAATCAATACTGTAATTAAATTTCTGTACAAATATGCAAACACCGTGTTTGTTAAAACCTCTCAGTCTCACTTAAATCATTGGCCATGTTAGGCTGTCAAGGATCTGAATCGAGTTGGTTTTTTGTTTGATTTTAAGTAGAGCATTTTGATTTCTCGTTTCTGTTGCTTAGGGAAGAGGCCACAACATGTCATATCGTCACAACTTACAGAAGTTTCAGTTTATGATTTGTAATTAACCTCTGTAACTGCTTGAACAGAAGTATGTGTGTTTAAATTTTTGTCTGTTTTCATGCTGCTTATCGTCGGCATTCTCTTATTCTGATTAGGCTTTGTATTATGACTCTGATTTTGCGGGTGAACCGATGAATTTTCAAGATGTCTTCCTTCAAAGTCAGGCTCTGGAGGGCATAGCATTGTCTATGGTATGCTGCATTAACTCTAGCATTTGTGTACGTTTATTTTGTGTAGTGTTAGGAGTTGGTTGTACAACTTCAAAGTTCATGTAGTTATACTATGAGAGCATGCTAAGCAAGTATAAATAGTTCTTTCAGAGGAAATTCTGTATAAAAAGTACTCTCTTAGTTAATCTCTTACATAAAAGCCTCCTTATTGAGATAAATTTACCAGTGAAATTAGGATCATACCTCTAAATCCCTAATCAACATTCTCATACCTCATAGTTTATATATATTTTTGGCCTCTATTTCTTAGACATGCTTTTAGTCCTTTTACAAGGCATATCTTTAGGAGAGAGCTTTGTGCTTCAGGTTATTATTATTATTATTACTACTTTTTTTTTTTTGACCACTGGAATACTGTATGAATGGATTAAGTCATTGAAAGAAACTTATGATTGGAAAATCTTTGCCACTTTGAACGTAAATAGTTACTTAACACCTTTAACATCAGCATCAAATCTAACAAGTTTAGTGCCTTGTAACTGCTGATTATGGAGGTTAACCACAGGTTAACTCTTTTCTATGCCTCAGATTCTTGAAGCCCCAAATGAGGAAGAAGTTTCCCTTCTCCTGGTGATGTTTGGGTGAGTCCACTCACAACCATAGAAGTGATTCAATGGCTTAGTATGCAAGCACAACTTTTGGTTCTTGTGGGGGTGAGGGAGTGATATATTATATTTTCGTTATGAATATAGTGCTGGTGATCCCCTCATTTTCATACCCTTGCAAGATGCCTTATTGCATCTATGAATTCTTTAGTCTTGAACATCTGTTTGTTACCCTTACTGAGGAAAATGTAGAAAAAATAACTTGTGAGCTTTCATATCTTGGGATTAGCATGAAAGGAATAGAACTAACTAAATCACTATTTGCAGGCTCTGCCTTACAGGTGGAAAGGAAGTACACAACGCGGTAGTAAGCAGTATTCAGGATCTGGCAAAAGCTTTTTCCGGCTATGAAGATGAAGTATTGGTATGTCAATGAGGAGTGAGGACTGTTGCCACACAATAGATTTTTGGAAGATGTGATTTAAGGAGTTGTTGATGGATAATTTTGTTGCACAATATTTATTTTTCTGACGTTCTTTTCTGCAAAGTTGGAAAATTCTTTATTTCTGTTCTTAGGGTTGGGCCAGTCAGCCAAAGCACAAAGAACAAAATTTTAATTTTCTGATTTCCATTTATGACTACATGGAGACCTAGCAGTGCTAACAACTTTGACCTAGTATTGCTACCAACTTTTTGTTGCATCTCGTCAGTTTGTTTAGTGGGCTTTTTGCTAACTCATTCATCTTACCTTTTTCTTGCAGGTGAAGCGGGAGGAATTGCTACAATTTGCACAAGGGGCCATTACCGGGCTGAAAATTAATGCTGATCTTGGAAGGTTGGCAGACTATGAACTTTCATTCTCCTTTTTCTGCTTTTACTGCTTTTCTTCATTCCATCTTGGATTTGGGGTATCAAAATTATCTTTTTTAGAGTCTAGTATTTGTTCAGGGTTTAGCATTTGGTCTGAGATCCGATTTCTCAAAGCCACCTACCTGGTAAATAACCAAGAGTTTCAAGCCTCCCAAAGATAGCAGGCACTCTAGTTTCTAACTTAAGCCTTCAAAGTGGGTTTGGGAAATTTTTGGGCAATTAAAAAAAATCTAGAGTTTTGTTGACATGGTTTACTACTGAGGTGTTATTTTGTATATTATTGACTGCAAGGAAAAAATTAAAAAATAAAAAATCTCTTCCAGTTTTCTGCAGAATACGCCTATATTATAGAACTGATGCTCTTGAATTAGTTATTCTAGTTGCTTTAATTACTTGTGATGCATATAATGACCTAGTCTTGCGTCACTCATCCATCCCGGAGAAGGGAAGACATTACTGGGTCGGATAATAATTGATCAAGGTCCTAGAATAATTTCCTATATTCAATGAGAACTGGCGATGGATTTGCCTTTTTTTTTTTTCGTTCGCATTATTATACTACTAGTTTTCTGATATTTGCTTATGTTGATTTTTGGTGGTCACAGGATAGATGCTGAAGCATCTAGTCTGAAGAAAAAGCTTGATGGGGTGACAGCTTCCCATAAGTCTCCTGAAGTTGACGACAAGGAGTCCGAAGGAACAGTATCAGAGACAATAGAGGTGAGCTAGGTGATTCTGATTAACCTCATGATCAAGATGACATCAGTCCGATATTATTTACAGTGTTGATGGTGGCTGACTATGATAATTATTGGATGTTACTAAGACCATTAAAATGCTTGTAACATATGTTGATGTGGTCATTAATTTAATATTTTAAAATTCAATTAAAAAGATTCCTCGTTCAAGGTTGGCATCTTGTACATGAAATGTTTCAAGTAGGCAAGTACAGACACAAGAAAATTTCAAATTAAATAATTCCAAAAGTGGAACTAGATCCTCCAACTATCTAATTGATACCGATATGTGAATTATTCCCGGCAGAGATGTACATTAATGCTTTAGCAATGTAAAAGTGCTCACTTTAGTCATGTTCAGGGTCTAAACCCCTTCTTGAGATCCAAATTAATGGAAAATTTATACTGTTACTGGTTTGTTTTGGTTTGGTTTTGTTTTTTGTTTTTTGTTTGTTTTTTAAAGTAGCATGCAATTCTCTTATAATTTTTGTGGCTCAAAATTTTTAAAATACAAAATTTGATGGTCCTACTTTTGCTCTAGTCATTGAAAGAAGCACTTGCACAAATTCGAGCTTGTTCTAGATTGGAAGGACTTCTACTGAAGAAGAAATTTCTCAACAATGGAGACTCTTCTGAGATCCATGCTCAAAAGGTTTGTTTCTGTTTGGCTTCTTTATATATGTTCCTCTTTTTATAAGGTAGCGATCTCTGCACTTTCAGATGAGGAATGCACACGTTAAAAGACTAGTTTAATTGTCTAGATATGTGGTGTTTTCTACTTGTAAATTTCGCCATTCAACAGATACTAAAGTTCCTTTGGGGCACTAGAAAGTGCTCTAATAACCTTCTTTTGGTTGTATAAATAGGTTGATAAGTTGAAGGTCTTATCAGAATCTCTTGCTAGCTCCTCCGTGAAAGCTGAAAAGCGTATCTCAGAGCATAGGTAGAAATCATATCTACAATTCTCTTGCTGTTTCTTTAGTCAGAACTAGTTTCAAATATGTTTTGTATTTCTATTTGAAAAAGTTAGTGAATATGACGTGGGTTGCTTGAAAACCTTGAGTAATTGTATCATGATTCGTGAATGTCCTCATTTTATCCATTAACTTAATTTTCATTGAAAATTCAATGGAAAACTTCACATTTCTTGCGCATGGTATGTAGTTGATTGATTGTTGTATATAGATCTTTAGTTCTTAAAATAAAATGCTATGTTCCTTTCCTTTGGTAGATCCCAAAAAGAGGAGGCACTTAAAGTTCGAGTTGCAAGAGGGAGTGAAGCATGTGAAAAAGAGAAGGTGATTTTGTTCCCTAGTAAATATATATTTCTTGTTAGGAGTAGTGTAATGCAGTAGACAGCATTTATATTCAACGTGCAATTACAGATTGTCGTTTGGAATTCAAGTGTCAGCGAAATATCTTTGGAAAAAAGCATGAAATTTCTATTTTATTAATTTCATTATATAATCATCTTTGCGTTGCCTTCATACTGAAACTACAGTGTAGAGAGGCGATGCTATTTGCATGTGTGATGTCTGTGTATACTGGTCCCTTTATTTTCGAGTGAGATTTGAGTTTTTTGTGTTCCAATTGTTTCTCTTTCAGGAATTAGCATCTGAGATTGCAGAGCTTGAAAAACAGAGAGATGACCTTGAAGCTCAGTTGAAAAAGGTTATTCACTCTGTAGTTTTTTTGATATAAAGTAGACTAACTATATGTCAATAAAAGACAAAAATGATAACTTTCACGACTGGTACTTTAGAAAATGTCTTTTTGAAAATTCTTGAAAGTGCAATATTTTTTTTCTTTTGTTCCTTCTTTTCTTTTTTGTAATTTAAAAAAAGAAAGACATGTACGCCAATTGCCAAGTTCATATATTCACTGGTCCTTTTACCCTTATTGATGGCAAACTATTGAAAATACGATGTGGTCTGGTGTAGGTTAATATCTCCTTGGCTGCAGCTAATGCCCGACTTCGCAATGCCAGGGAAGAGAGAGAGCAGTTTGAGGAAGCGAATGATCAGATTGTTGCACACTTGAAAACAAAGGTTCGGATTCTATTCTCCTTAGTCTGTGTTGTGTGTATGCATCTTTTGGCCACTCGAGGGATTTTGTCAGAAATTATTCATTGTGCCAGTGTTTTAGAAATTCTTCATCATGCCCTCTGAGTCAGACTATATCTTGGTGGTTTATGTTTTATGACGCCATGTATATTATTCTCTTCTGGTTAAGCCAAAAATATTATTCTCTTCTTGTTAAGCGAAAAAAAATCAGTATCCTGAATATTTTCTTAATTTGGTGACAGGAAGACGAGTTATTGAAATCTATTGCCTCATGTAGAACAGAAGCCGTTGTTCTAAAAACATGGCTTAATTTTTTGGAAGACACCTGGGTTTTGCGATGCTCGTATGCAGAAATGAAGGAGAAGCAGGTCAAGTACGTATTTGGACTCGATGTCTGTGATAATACTCCCCAAGTCCTTTTGTTAGCACATTTGGTTCTTATCTTTCTCGTCTGTCTTTACATTGATACTGATGTTTATTGCTTGTTTGCATTTTGAAGTGATGAATTGGAGAGGCATGAGGACTATTTTGTGAACTTGGTCATGCATCTTCTCTCTGCTTACCAGGTATTCGTTATCTTCTTTTTGAGGCAAATAAAACTTTGGCACTATGAAATAATACAATCTCTGATGTTGTTCTTGTAACATAACCTTCTGCTTTGTGCAGAAAGAGTTGGGTCCGTCTATAAGCCGTATTGAAAAATTTGTGGAGAACCTAAAGAAATTGAGTGAGGGGTAATGTTCTTTGGTGTTGTAGAAATGGTTTTTATCCTTTTCTTGCGTGGCCTTTTTTAAAAATAGTTTTGACATCATGATATAGGTCAGAGACAGCATCTGGTGCAGGGAAGGACGATTCTGGATCACTAAACCCTAGGAAAAATCTGGAGGAGGAATATTTGGACTATGAAGCCAAGGTATGTTCATTTTCTATTACAAGTTGCACTGGAATAGATCTATCCACCATTGTCGCACAAGGACCGACTTTTACAATTGCCTATAATGATATGAGTGCATTAAAATAATTTAGTAATTTAACTAGCACATAGAGAAAATCTGAAGAGAGAACTCAATTTTGCATTTTAACGACCACCCACATTTTTTTTGTTCTCTTCTTCCAGATTATTACCACTTTCAGTGTCGTGGATAATATGAAAGAACAATTTTATGCTCAACAAGCCAAAGTTTCCAGGTATCAAATGAAGTTTCTTCTGCTCAAGATTTTATTTTCCTTTCTATTATATTCTCTCATTCCCTTTTTCTTTTTAATAAATTCTGAAAATAAATATATGGGTTGATGTAAAATAGGAAAGATGATCAAAACGTTAAAGAGTTGTTTGATGATATTGAGAAGTTAAGAGGGGCATTTGAAGCTATTGAGAGACCAAATCTGGAAATGGAAAATCCACCCCCGAAAGAAGAAGCTCCATCTGCTACTGAAACGATCGAAAGTGGCCCACCACAATCCCCAAACGAGGATGCCCGTACCCATATAGCCAAGACAGATGAGCATCCCAAATCACCTGCAGCCAAGGCAGGGCACGTGTTAGACCCTGCAGCAGAGCTAGCGAAGCTTGAGTCAGAGTTTGGTAAGGTGGGTCAAGACTACACGGGGGAGGAGATTGGTGACTGGGAGTTTGATGAGCTTGAAAAGGAATTAAGATCTCGAGATTGAAGTATATTGCCAAATATCGACTGGCTATCTAGCCAACCCTTGTTTAAATCTAATAGACAAACTTGCATATATTTATGAGTAATGATATACATCTGTATCTGCCCTCCCAAAAGCTGCATATCAAAAGCTTCTCTGTAACTCGTTAATAACTTGGATTAACAATTTGTTGATTCTTCTGTAAATTCTCAGACGTGTTTGTTGTTGTAATATGCGATCTGACGAAACAAATGAATGAAAGGTATTCGGATGCAAATGTTGAGCTTAAAAGAGGACCACTTCCGGCTTTGAAAATCATGTGATTAATGATGGCAATTCGGGCAGAAATGCGGCCTTAATTGCTTCCCTTGCCGGTAATGCGGGTTGGGGGGTGCCCACATGATGTATGTATTAGGACCTTTGATTCACGCACAACAAGAAATGAGGAAGCTTTGGGGGAAAAATGTGGGGCTCCAGGTTTCTCTTTATGTTCATGTCCTGTAAAGCTTTCCGGTTATAGAATGTTAAAATTTTGTCTTGTCTTTTGAAGAGCATCATCATTATGCACGGCCATCTATGTTTTTAGCAGGAGGGCACAGAAGCTAGTGGGATGGGTACTACTATTTTCATTTTCCACCCGAAATCCCTTCGAAAGTCGGTTTTGAAAAACGACTAGAGAAGAAAATAGTTGCTTTGAACCGTTCACTTTCGTTGCAGTTCATTCATTTGGGCGGTGCTGGTTGGATACCCGGCAAGAGTAGCCCCTTCTCCAATCTGAACAGAATGACCTGTAAATGCTTAAAGCAATCAGATAAGTCCTGATATTCTGGGTGGTGGGTCATTTTTATGGGTGCATCTATGGCTATCCTTGGCTTCTACTTTCTTTTTTGGTTTTGTGGAATCAAGTTTTGTCCCATTATTATGCTGAATAGAATATCTTTGGTGGCCCATGTTTGGTAATGTAGATTATAAACACAATTGTGGTATTTTGTCTCACATCTTTGTGTCATGCCAATCATATGGAGAGTGAGTTATGTGGGAGTCATTTTCATTGGTAAAACCTTGCTGAAAATGATGATTTAGTTTCTATCATGAGCTTCACATGTATACATATACACATGTAAATATATATTTTAGGTAAAAAATTCATATGAAGTTGAAAAATCATTCTATCAATAATGCTATTTTCATTGGTTGATTTCTAAAGGTACCTGTCAGCGTTCATCATGAATCATGGATATAATAATAGGCTTAGAAGTTTTACATCTGCAATTCAGATGAAACTAATGAAAGAACCCCAAGGGAGAAATAAAGTAGGTCTTTTTTTTTTGTTGGGCAAAAGAAAAATGAAAAAAAAAAAAAAAAGAGGTATAGGAGCTCTTTGTTCATTATGTATGGCATTGAAAAAAGGAAAGACAGACGGACAAAAATTGTTGGTAT
Source organism: Antiaris toxicaria (assembly GCA_035233585.1). Lineage (NCBI taxonomy): Eukaryota > Viridiplantae > Streptophyta > Magnoliopsida > Rosales > Moraceae > Antiaris > Antiaris toxicaria. Next base: position 12,643,296 of record CP141162.1, on the reverse strand, counting down.
TTTAGTAAAGGGAGGGGAATCCCCTAATGGCTTTTGTTAGTGGTTAAAAAATAGAAAGAGAGAGAGAGAGCTCAAAACGTAGGGAATATGTAAAAAAGCCTAAAAGGTGAAGACAAACTAAGGTCTCGAGCTTTTCAGGCATTTCATCCGGAATTCCCCATTCCCCACCTACATATGTCGGATCCTGTGTTGCTTCATGCTGATTGTCAACCACTCTCCCTCTCTCTAAATTTAGATATATATACATATATCTTATATGTATGTGTATATATATATATATGGATGTTTATGTAATATTTATGTCGTCTTTATTTTAGTGGCTTTTTCATTGAATACTAAGAGGATGTTCGGGAATCTTCTCCAAACACATCTCCAAATTGGTTTCCCTTTCTTTTTCTTTAATTCAAAACTATTTTTATCATTCACGTCTCTAAATCTCTCTTAACACTAAAAGTTTATAATATTGTTATTTTAAGTTATTTTTTATTTTAATTGCATAAGATTAAAAAAAAAAAAAAGAGATGATATCCATACTAATACTGTTTTTCAAACATATTTTATGATTTTACATTTTTTTATTCTAAACATTTTTTTAATTAAAAACATATTTTTACTAAAAAATTGATGGCAATAAATAATAAAACTAAGGAGAAGCAAGACCGTTTAAAAAAGGTGAAACCAAAAGGCATGAAAGAAGATGCACACGCTTCCACGATCAGTTTAAAGAAGGAAAAAGTTGTGGAAGTAAGTTAAAAAATAATAATAATAATAATCCACGAATCCAGTGGACTAAAAAAGTATAGGCCTGTTAGAGAGAAAATTGAAGACTAAGTAGAAACTAAAAAGTAATTCTTTAGCTTCAAGTATTATATTCTATTAGTCTGAGGATCACTTTTCAAGTTTGTTTTATTAGTTGACACATATAGAGAGAGAGAGGGAGAGAGAGAGAATAAACAATTAGATCATATTGCAAGTGTGCAGAAAAGCCAGAATTTAGGATTTGGGTTGGTCTCAATTTGAAATTAGCTAAAAGGATAGTTGGGGATTGGTGAATCCTCAATATCTTAACTTATTTTTCTCGGAAATGAAAGCAATACAATTTCAAGTTTCAACAAATGTATACATCAAGGGGTTTGCTATCCCTTGACTGCTTTCCAAAACAATCACTCATCTCAAATGCATGTCCTTGCTTTTTATATCTATCCCAAGCATATTTTTGTCACTCATAATTGGTTTGGAGATTAAAGGATTACTTTGAGATCAAATTTCCTCAAGTCAATGGAAAATAGTATTTGGGAACAAAAGTCATTTCCAACACCACCCATGTGAATGAGAAAAATGCTGTATGACCCCATCTTTATTAAAAAACCTACACATGTTGACACAAGGCTGTAGACTCAAGTCTTCTTTTGAAAAATTCGGAAAAGAAGGGTTTTAATCTACAAAATGTTGACATACGATCTGGATGGGGTTTTAACCCTCTTGAAATAAATATAAGCGTTCTTGGGATGAACTAAAAAATTCCGATTCCAACTCTCCCAGAATAGGCATGCCTTAGTCAATGCCACCCATATGAATTGAAAAAAATGCTGTATGTCCCGATTTCTGTACAAAACTTGCAACTTTTGAGTTGACATTCAACTGTAAGCTCAAGTTTCTTTCAGAAAAGTTGAAAAAAATGTTTTTTAGTCTAGAAAATTTCGATTAGATGGGATTAAAACCATCTCGAAATGAATAGAAGTGCTCTTTAAATAAACTAAAAAGTTGTGATTCTAACCCTCCCATAATAGTTATTCCTTAGTCAACATTTTGATCCGTCTAAAGTCGCCACACATATAGTATCAAACCCAATCAAATGGTGCTGATTGCTTTGAATTCTAATCATGTATCCACTCTGTCTTGTCTTGTTCCTTGGTTTTCTTTTATTTTTTATTTTTTATTTTTTATCTGTAAGTTTTGAGGTCTTCTAAGTTTTGTCACACTCTGTGGAATTAGGAATCTGAGTTTTGAGTCTTTGACATATTGCCCCAAATATTTAAATGATGATGCTTACTATATAGTGTGTTTCAAGGAAGCTGAGCCCATGAGTGGGATTATGTTAACTACTCAATCTACCATTAACTATTAAAAAAAAGAAAAACCACCAAATGATTCTCTTTCTCCTCTATTTCTCTTCCTGTCCCTCTCATATATAGCTTTTTTTTATTTTCTAGTAAGACTTAAAAAATATTGTTTTCTTTTTCAAATGAGCCTAAATTAAAAACAAAGGAGAGAGCTACAATTTTATTAATCATTATGCAAATAAATAAAGACAAATAGAAAAGGACCCACACAAAATTAGAGCTATATAAAAAAGAAGTACAATCTTTTTTTTTTTTTAGATATTTCTTTATAAAATGCCAACTAAGTCATCTCCCTCCCATTTAAAAGCTTATTGCACTTCCCTTCAAAACCTCAACAAAATTTAGCTTCTTTAAAACTACAAAAGAAGATCACCACCTAAAAGAAAAACCACCATTAATGGCTTTAGACCTCTTATCACCTGACCATGGAGAAGAAGATTACATAGATATGGAAGTTAGCTCATACTCGAACTTCTTTTCGACAAGCCCCCCTTCTTCTCCTCCTCCTCATAACCCAAGAGAGTTTGAATTTCAAATGTCAAACACAACTAGAGAGAGAGAGCCAACAACTTCTCCTGCAGATGAGCTCTTCTACAAAGGGAAACTCCTTCCGCTTCACCTTCCGCCGCGCTTGCAAATGGTCGAAAAGCTTCTCCAAAACTCCAACATCTCTTCTTTTGATCATGTGTCTAGAGATGAAAGTGCGTTTGATCATGAATTCTTCAGCACCCCACTAATGACAACCGCTCCAACGCCAACCGCAACTAGTACTCCGTTCGAGTCGTGCAATATCTCGCCCTCGGAGTCTTTTAGAATCAGCAGAGAAATAAACCCGGAGGAGTACATGTATGAGTTCTCAACAGAATTGAGTGGCTTTATCACTGGAGATAACCCTAAAAAGACTTTGGCAAAGAAGCTAAAGCAGTCCTCAATAGGGTCGAAGCTCAAGGCTTCAAGGGCCTATCTCAAGTCCTTGTTTGGTAAATCCGGTTGCTCGGACGAGTCAAGCACGGCGGCTAGGAAAGTTGCGGATGAAGGGTCAGCTCTGAAATCACAGGAGAGTTCTAGCAGATTTGTGAAAGCAAACAAGAAGAGCCCATTCGGGCAAATCCACAGAGACAAAGGCCAGACGCCAAACCCCAAAGAGAAGATTGCTGAGACCGAAGGTGGCGCCGGTCGCCACAGGCGATCATTCTCGCTCGCTCTAAGAAGACATTATTCAACAAACAAGTCCTCATCTTCATCATCGTCATCATCGTCGTCGTCGTCATCATCTGGTTCCTCGTCTTCTTCTTCTTCCTCATCTTCTTCGAGTTCAAACAATTCGAATGGTGTTCATGAGACGCGCTACTTCAAGAGATGCGGAAGCGCAAACTACTCAGAGATCGAAAGCTCAATCCAAGGAGCAATTGCGCATTGCAAGCAGTCTCTGCAACGGTTTCATCCCAAAAAGGCTTCAAGTGAAGTTGGGCTATATTCAATTTCAGCTTCAAGAATCGGGATTTGTGATCAGGAACAAGAAAAACCAGACCTTTGCAGGGGCTGAGAGAGAAGAAAACAAGAGCAAAGTACAAACCTTTTTGACTTGATCATGATGTGTTTTCTTTTCTTTTCCTTTATTTTCCATGTTTTTTTGGTCTCTAATAAAATTTGACAGAAAGTTATGCTTTGAGTCAGTGCAATGTGCAAGTCTCAGAAACCCGCATGGCCTTGTCCTAAAAATGTCAAAACATCTCTAACTAAAAGTTACTAAATAAAGATTTTCTGTCAAAATTTCTAATGGTATTGCTAAATATTATTGAGACTGTTCTCTAAAGAAAATTTAGAATCTTCATATAATTTTCAAGTGACTTATGACTTGTATATCATTATCTAATTCACAGTTCGGAATATGCATGAGAAAGTTCCACTTTCCTACAAATTTTCTTTTCTTTTACTGTTCTTTTTTCTTCAACTTCTTTGCTCTACAACGTCCTAAATTTGTGTTCCAATGATTCCAACACAACATGGACCTTCGAACTCTTTAATGATGCCGATTACGTCAGGGTATATTTTTTTCAAAGTATTTTATGTTTTCAGAAACAATAAACAAAGAAACTGAAAGTTGTACCTAGAACTATTTTTGGACATTCCCGCTGGAATAGAGTTCAAGAATCTGCAGGTTATTTATTTTTCCATTTTGATAGCTTAAAAAATGGATGTGGGTCAGGCTCTAATTGGTAATCAAATATTTGCTAATTATGTAGAGAGAATAGAATGGACACCTACTAAAATTTTCATAATTATGACCAATTGCGTCAAGGAGAGCATTAAATGGTGAAGGAAGGTAATTAACTAAAATATAAGATTGGAAAAGAAAGTAAAGTAAAGGTATTGATTGAATTATGTTAGGATTATATTAGTTTTTTTTTTATCAAGAAGGGTAGATTAGTCTTTTAATATTGGGTAGTTTGGTATTTTATTATTTGCTTAGATGTCTATATAAATTTTCTTTTTAATGCATTTTGATTAAGCAATTATAAAAATAGTAACCTTAGTATTCGTTTCTCTCTTCTTCTCTTTTTTTTCTCTTCTCTATTCTGCATTAGGTATTCCTCACCAAAGGAATAACAAAGAGCACCATTTATTTCATTTCTACTATTTACTTGTCTATTACATGGTAAATGAAGAAACAATCCATTTTCCTTACTAGTGTTTTACTAAACTTAGAAAATATTAGTTTTGTCGATATGATTATTAAAACGTCCTTATATATAATTAAATAATTATTAACACATAACATAGAAACTTATTAGAGGCATTCAAATAAATTTGGCATCCATTCCATTTAACAAGGAATCAATAGCTGTAGAGAATGTATGATTCACAAAATTTTTAATACTAATTTTGTAAGTAAACACTTAATTAGATGGGAAAAAGAAAATCACTATATTCTCTCTTTTCTTTTGATGCAAAATGAGCGAGACCTATTAGTGTTTCTATTCATTTTCGTCCGAGAAAGAGAAAAAAAACTAGAAAAAAGAACTATTAAAATCACCGTGATTATGTCTTCATTATTAAGTGTTGACAATCAAAATTCAGTTCCAATCAATAAAGTATAAAATAACGAACCAAATTAAATTCTTCTCAAAGAATGGTTGTCTTCTCAAAGGACTATTAAAATCATCGTGATTATGCCTTCATTATTAAATGTTGACAATCAAAATTCATTTTCCGTCAATAAAGTATAAAATACCTAACCAAATTAAATTCTTCATCAAGCATGAATCTTCAAATAAGGGTTTAAAGTATCGAACTTTAAATTATGGGATCAGAATGAAGGAAAGATATCCTAACAATTGCAATTGCACCATTCTATATATGTTGTTTACAGAATAGAGATTCCTGAATAACATATTAATAATACCATTTTCTATTTTCTTCGTGAAGTATGAAAAGAAAAATAATTTTATTAAAAATAATTATAATAACAATAATAATTGGTTCCGTGATAAGCGGTCGACTATGTTTTACATGTTGAGGTAATATACAAATATAATGTCAAACGTTTGAATTGAATAAGCCGACATTGTTTCGCAAATATGGCAAAAGTAAGATAAGACTAGGCAAAGATTGATATCATTATGTCTTAGCCAATCATCGAATGACGAGTTTACTCTACAGCAACCAAGAAACACCTGCCTGCATCGGATATATAAGCTCAAGAAAGAAAAGATTCTTCAATTACATATACAACACATTTTTTTAAAGCAAAAATAAAAAGTTCATTTTTTTAATAGCTTATAGTAGCTTTAGCCTATTAGAAATAATAATTTTATATTTAATTCTATCATTAGACATAAAATTAGAATCATTGTAACTCTAAATTAAAAAAAAAAAGAAATTTAACACTATCTAAAAAGAAGCGAGTTATGTTTGAGTTAACCTTGCAGATAGAAATCTTTTTTTGTTTCTCAATGGTGAAGTAAGGCTAAGTTTAAAGATATTCATATGCATAATTATCCAATTAAAATGTAAATAGTAGTAAAATTGAGAAGATTATATATATCAAATCATGGCTTCTCAAAAAAAAAACTAATTAATCAGGAATCAAGTATGTTCAATTTAAATTAGATTTCGGTACATTCTCAACAAGTTTCCTCTATTAGTTAGGTTAGATCAGTTTTTATGTACAGCCCTAGATTCTTGAATCAGCAAATAGAAACATTTTTTACACTTCTAAAATAGGAGCTTAGCTATATGAAATAGCTAGTAATAAGTTTTAAAATGTCAAATTATGCTATTTTCATGGAGATATTCATTACCCAAAGGGTTAAACATATTACCCAATCACATGATGATTCAATAAAAGTACGAACAATCCTATATAGAACATCATATGCTAAATCATAACCTTTTCTTCTTAAAAAAAATTTATTAAATCATGATTTAAGGTAGCTAACAATTATGGAATCAAATTTTAGTTTTTTGAGCATTTATTATATCGCGGGCCTTATATTTTATCATAGTTAACATGACTAATCAATAATAAAACTCAAAATAATATATTAGAAACTTTGCATATACATGTAGTATATATATAAATATATATATAGAGAGAGAGAGAGAGAGAGAAAGAGAGAGATCATCATTCATTAAAAGAGGGAATAGAGTAAGAAGCATGCGTCCCTATTGTGCACGCCAAATGGACACATAGTGTGCCATAATATCCTACTTAGTCGAGTAAAATTAGATTAAAGAACAAAGAAACAATGAAATGATAAAGTAGAAGAGATCAAATTTAAAGAGCAGACAAAAGCCTTTTCAGGTGGCTCAGTTTCCTTTAGGCTTTTTGATTGTTTTAATATCCGTAGTGGGTGTACTAAAACCTTAAACTAAGTGAACATGTCAGCCAGAAATTTGACAGGATTAGAGCCAAAAAAAGCGGTTTTAAAAGGCTAATTTGATGTTGTTCAGCACTAACAACGTATAGATAAACCATTAATTTAACAACAAAAGCACCTTTTCTTTTCCCACCTAATTTCCATGGATTTCAACAAGAAAGAAACGACAAGGTAGGCCTTGCATCAAGTTGTCCTTTTGCAAAAATAAAAATCTTGCAAAATTGTCCCAAAGACTGCGTTTAAAGAATCAAGGACTTTATATCTAACACACATGGTATTTCACTATCAACAGATTAAAAATTCATGATACCAAGGGTCAATTCACTTGCCATTATTGTGTCTCGTTCATCAATTTTCGAGTGCCATTTTACTTTATAAGAAAAACTTAAGAAAATATATAAATAAATATCTCAAGAGACATTTTTTTTTATATGGGGAAACATCTTCCTGAGATGTTTGTAAGCTATGGAAAGAAAAATGCTATGTAATTCCCAATGGTGTATTCGGTTACTCTCACATAGTTGATAAGACCAGGCTGAGTCCCATTCAATCTCATCGGATTGAATAAGGGGCGGCCCTACTAAAAAGTCTTGTTGATATTTGATAAATATTGTAATAGCGTAAATGTAAATGTTTCTATAACCATTATAGTAGTGTAAATATAAATGTAAATGTTTTTAATGCATGCAAAGTGTTGCATGCCGACAGATGAAGGTTCTCCAAACTATATATAAATTTAAGCATTAGTCCTACATAGGACATTCTTTTATGCTTTTGTACAAGTTGAACTTAGGGATGCACAATGTGGGTTGATGGTTAAAAGGATTTTTAATTGACAACCTGTATACAATAACTCAAAACTAACCAATAATAATGTTGCATTGGACTTTTTTTTTTTTGGGTGAATTTGATTTTCTGCCCATAACAACTTGAAATAGTGCACTTGAATATTTTAATGGTATGTTTGAATTTCAATACTTATTATTGAATTTCAATGTAATATTTGTTTGATTAGCCAACTACTGTAATGAAATTATTTCAATGTTTTATTATTTTATATTAATTTAACTCAAATTCAAATTTAATTTTCACCTTTGATAAAAATTTGTATTACCTTATTTTTTTTTAATTTTTACACTATTTAAATGTTACTATTAACAAAAACTATCTAAACATGTATTTATTCTGAATACACAATTCAAATTTTATATTTGAATGTAAATATTCAGTTTAAATAAATATTAAAATGAAACGGACACTAAGATTACATATATTTTTTGGCTATTTATAGTGAAACTACAGACTACTCTAACCCGACAAGGAGAAAAAAACTACTTGAATAATGAGAAAAACACAATGAAAAATGTAAACCACAAAAACAGTTCGAATCAACGATGGAAGGAAAACAAAAGAAAATAAGAACATGGGATTAAAATTGTTGGGAAAAACAACCCTATACGCAATGTTTAGCATAAAAATATGATCAAATGAAAATAAAAAGAAGACAAATATATCCATAATTTAACAAAATTACATTCATCTATGAGAGAGGTAGAATAAAATTCTTTATAAACAAATTTAAAATTACACATTCATCAATCTCTCTCCACTCAAAACCCCTTACACTCTTTGCTAATCTCTCTCCTCACTCTATCTAAAAAAGAAACACTTTTTCTATTCTCATCATACATAACTCTAATAATAATAGACTTATTTAAAGGCGGGACACAAAATTCCCACTTTCCTAAACTCACACTTTCATAAACTTATAAATGAAAAGTTATGAAAAACTAATTTAAATCACATATTTAATCAAAACAACAAAAAAACAAAAAATTAAAAAACGAAAGCAGAAGGAATAAAGGCGCAAGGAAAATAAAGAGGAAGAAAAAACAACGATAAAGCGAACAACAGCAAAGTAAATTAGAAACGACAACGACAAAAGGGGGAACAGCCGAACAGGCACTGAAAAACGACAATAACAGAGGTAGACAACCACAAAATGTAAATGATAATAATAACATGTAAAAGGACAACAGAAAGCGGCAACCAAATGAGAAAACAAAAATAATAATAATAATAATAAAATAATGCTTATAAAAAATATATATAAGAAGATAATATGTATCAACGACAACGAGAATAAGATAATATGTATCAACGACAACGAAAATAATTAAGGCATAAAACAAAAAAACGGACTACAAAATGAAAAATGACCACCCAATATAGAGCAGCAACGAAAATGAAAAATGATGTAACATATAGAAACGATGACAAAATGGGGCAAATACAACGTCCCCATGAAAACGACAACAAAAAAAAAAAAAAAAAGAAACTACAGGCACATAAAAACAATAGAAACAGATTAAACGACAAAATTAAGGGACGACATTCAAAATATCTGTTGTTTCTCGGAATTTTAAAGCGGCGAATAAAGGTTGACTGGCAACAACTACGTAAGGCACTTGATGTTAAGATCATCTCTCATTAACAGAGGTTATGATTTAAGGTTTGATCCTTTGTTTAGTCCTTGGGTTATTCACCCGAATAAGAGTATAGCTGGGAAGGGACGTGTCACCTTAATCTCATTATGTCTTTTCCATTGAGTCAAAAAACAGAAGGCAACAACAATGTAAGATAGAGAGGCCAAACTAAGATGGTCTGTGGTCGTTTTGATATTTTCTCGTTATCATTCCCCAAAAGGTCTTTTTCCACCACTACGTGTACGACGGCGAATGTACGCTCATATGTATCTCTGGTTGAATTGAAAAAAACGTTCAGTCAAGGCAAATAAAAGGGAGGAAAAAAATAAAAGCCGAACAGAATGGGTGCAGAAGCCAAATTTGGAACACGATTTTCCGAACTTATTAAACAATTTACTGTGAGGTGCAGGCTCCATAAGGAGAATCAGAGGATGAAAACCGAAAAACCTGTGACATTCTCGGAATTTCTTACTAAGGTGACAAAGAATCAAGTAGGAAGCCTACACCATGTAAAGCTTTAAAGCCTGACGTTGCTCGTTTTTGCAGCTCAACAAGCACGAATAGCTAGCGAGTTAGGTCTAGTCGGAAAGTTTCAACAGCAATATATTTGTATTTGCACTTGCACACACGCCATGAATGACTCCATTTAAAACACTCGGTGCAAATAGCAGTGCTTCGTGACATAATTGATACGTAACCTACAAATACATTTGGCTAATAAAGGACCATTTTATTGTGATCTCATCTCAAAAACCACCATCTGTTTTTTGGTTAACACAGACTGAACTGGAACTGCAGCGTCCCAAATCCTGTCCCTAATCCCCCTTTTATCCATTGAAATACAGAGACTAGTAGTTACAGAGAAGCTATAGTCTTCTAGTGTTGGGACGTAACGAGAGATGGAGAATAGGAAATGCGATGGTATGCACCGACAAGTCACACTTGTAATGGCCTTATTTAACTCCGGGGCCATCGCTTAAGTACTAATATATGGAGGACGTGTGCATCTGTTCAACATCCATTTTAATGGCTTGTTACTGGTTCCTACAAGTTACCCTTTAAGGTACAAGAATCACATATCAAAGGGCATAAATCCTATCAATCTCTGAATTGGAGAAGTCAGAGTGATGCCATGAGTTGGATCCACTCCTCTTCGCATGCTTCTCCCTCTTCCTCATAGACCTGTTCCTCTTCGACTTCACCACATAGTAAGTCATGGTGCCAAGAACGACAGCCATTATCAATCCCCCCACACATGTGACTAGAATAGCAGCCCATTGGTGCTTTCGCCCCACCACAATATATGAGGAGGCCATGAATGCCACTGATGTGCAGACTGAAGCTAGCCACATCAACTTGTTGATAACCACCACCACCCTTTTTTCGGCCTTTGTCTCACCTCTAACTAGTGTAATTTGGACAACCACAACAGCCAAAGAAGTGAAAAGCGCAATGGCATTAAAGATGAAGAAGATTTTGAAAGGAGGACTCTTCACCACCACAGCCGTTCCATCATCGTTATCACCACCAGGCACAGTAAAGATAGCTGCAAAGGCAACTGTTGCAAAAAGGACAGCCACCACGGTCACCGAGTTGGTTGCATTGTTGATTCCTTCACGGTGGAGCTTCCTGAGTTCTTTGGAAATATTATGGACATTTTTATTAGTTTTCTTTGTTTGCTCAAGCTGTATGTGAACATCTTTCTTAATTTGGGTTACGGTTTTCCTCAATTCGTCTCTTGGCTGGTTAAGTTCATTGAATCTGACAGCACCATGGCGAGCAAGGGACTCCTGTATATACGTGGATTCTTCAGAAGGAGAAAGTTGTTCAGCAATGTCAAGAGCTGTCTTGTGGTCCCTACTCAGTGCATTAACATTGATGTCCGGAAGGACTAACAACTCATTTACTATCTGCAAGGAAAAAGGAAGAACTCAGTATACATATTCAGAACAAGTTATTCTTAAAGCAGTAACTGGGTAAATTCCATGTATTTCTAGTTCTGTAATTCACACTCATGGTGCTGGAAAACTGGAAATGTAAAACTTTCTACAGAGAATATCTCACTACAGAGTTTGTTGCATCTGCCTTCAATTAGTACATAGTGTATGATATAGAGTAGCAGAATATTCAAACTTAGAAGTGAAAAAAAGTACCTCTGCCCTCTTTTTCCTGGTAGCTACATGCAATGCTGTATTACCCAATTTGTCTGGAAGCATCACAATGGCAGCATCAGCGTCTAGAAGCAATTTGACCACCTCAGTGCTTTGCCCTTTAACAGCCATATGCAATGCAGTTTGCCCTTTCTTATCAGTCCTCCGTGCCAATTGCGGATCCTTGTCGAGCAATGCTTTAACAATCTCTACATGTCCTTGTCTTGCAGCTAAATGTAAAGCATTTTTCCCATTGGATCTTGATATCTCCAATAAGGCACAATCTTTTGAGAGAAGTTCATTGACAACTTCAGTATGGCCTTTTGTAGCTGCAGATATAAGTGGTGTTGAATTTGACGGGCCAATCGTTTTGCTAAGCCCAGCATCATGATCCAGTAGGACTTGGACGATAGCTGTAACAAAGTTAACAAAACCATGAGTTAACCAGCCTAGACCTACATTGAGGAAATTGATTTAGAATTTAAGTTATACAACTAATAGAATGTTAGGCATAAAATATAATTGTCTAATCTTAAAGACAGGAGATATAACCTTAGCAGAGGAAGGGGGATTGATTGCTTTAAAGAATATTTACAAAGGAACCAGGGGCAAGAGCATAAGAACTAAAAAGTTAAACAATAATAAAGGTATCTAATTTAATTTGAAGCCTCTTTTTCAATCTTATATTCAAATGACGCTTATAGATTCCAAATCCAAATCACTTGATTCCTGTGCATTTTCTTAGATAGCTGGTGCATTTTCCACACTCATGAAACAGGAAGTCTCAATGGAACTCTTTTTCCCTGTCTTTTCTCTTTCCTTAAATAACTTCATACGCCATCAACATTTTAGCTAGTTACCATAAATGGATGCACTAAACTCTATAGGATTGAGTTATTACAGACATAACATAGCGGCAATTCCACACTTGATTACGCCACAAGGCGTAGAGTTCGTCTTTTATCTTTCCTTAAATAACTTCATATGCTATCAACCTTTTAGCCAATTACTCTAAATTGTTGCACTAAACTCTAGAAGATTTAGTGGTTACACACATTATCTAGTGGTAATTCCACACTCGATTACACCACAAGGTGTAGTGTTTGTCTTTTATCTTTCCTTAAATAATTTCATATGCCATCAACCTTTTAGCCAGTTAATCTAAATTGTCGCACTAAATTCTAGAGGATTAAGTGGTTACACACATTATCTAGTGGCATTTCCACGCCTGATCACACCTCAAGGTGTAGGTTTAAACATGATAGTGAATAACTTTACGTAACTTGAATTGAATTCATACATCTGTGCTTAGTTAGGGACCACAAAGAATGGTATTTCCACACATGATTACACCACAAGGTGTCGGGTTTAAACATGATCGTGAATAACTTTACTTAACTTGAATTGAATTCGTACGTCTGTGCTTAGCTAGGGACCACAAAGAACAAACTCGAGTCTCATGTTTAACATAGCAAATATGCACACTTCCAAACTAGAGCAGAACAAATATGAGTTTTATGTTTCACTTTCTAAGGTCATCGTTTTAGCAAATTCTTCTCATATCTTCTATAAGAGTTCCAACATATCTTTGCCATACAAAAAGACAGGCAATCTAACAAAGGTTAGTTCGATCACAATTTACTAAATATCTCATTTTCGACAATTTTTTCATTGCGAATCAGTTCATTCTCTAGAACTCCAGCATAATCAACTTCCTAAACTACACAGTAAACTAATTGGTCAGACTTCTTCAAAGCACAAATCTTTGCAGAAACATTACCATGGTGGCCTTGGTTCGCAGCAATATGAAGCGGATCAAATCCGGACCGATTCTTCTTCGAAACTGTCTCTTTGTTGGAGTACTTGAGCAACTCCTTAACGACGTCGAGATGTCCCCGATCAGCAGCCGTGAACAAGGCGGTCTCTCCCAGCTCGTTCACCTCGTTCACCACCGCCGCTCTAATCTCCGCCACCTCCGCCTCGAACTCCGCGCCGCTCAGGGTCCCCACCATCTGAGAGCCTATGTCGTCGAAAATCTGCTTCACCCCCACCAGATCTCCGCGCTGCGCCGCCAGGTGGAGCTCCGTGTCGTTGTGCCTCCCCGTCACCTGCTTCACGTACTTCTTCCTCCCGGCCTGGTCGATCCTCTTCCCGGAGTTCGACAGAACCAGCGCCGGCGCCGACGCTGTCGACGACGGCGACGGCGTCGGTGACGGCGACAGCGACGCCATAGCGTTCTGATTCTGCTGCATCGGCGTCGTCGGCGTCGGCGGCGTCGAAGTCACCTGACCTACCTCCAAGTCCCTCTCTCCTCGTACACCTTCCATCGCCAAAAATCCGTTTGTTTCAGAGGAAAATTCCAACTTTCCGAGAGAAAAAAAGAAAAAAGCAATTCCCTAACTTTTTCCTGTTACTGTACATAAAAATTCAACAAAAAGAAAAGGAAAGAGAAATACCAGATTCGATTAGAGTCGCCATGTGAGAGATGTTCAGAGATTCTCAGCTTAGCGAGAAGAAGAGAGACAGACGAGACGAGAACAAAAGAGCGACCTTTTTATTTTTTATTTTTTGTTTGGGGATATTGAAGGAAATTGCTGGGAAATGTTGAGTGGCGATTTACTTAAAAAAAAAAAAACGAAAAAGAAATAATGGAGGTTCAACCGCGCTTGTAGCGCGTGGGTATTATGGACCGCTGATCAAATCAACATTCTGTGGGTCCCGGATTTTGGACGTTAGGAGACTATACGCGCTAGATTCGAGCGTGACGGAAGCACAGCCTAGGAAAATGCAATTTGGATTTTTGCTCTCATTTTCTTACTCTCTGACTTTCCACGTCAGCTAGAAAGAATGAGCAGATGGGTGCTAGTGTGCGTGAACTACCATCCAATCCTTGCAACTGCCGCGAAATATCACTCGTTAAAAAGAGAAGACTTTTGCATGAACACTTGGGTGAAAAAGCAAAGAGAAAGTAGGCCGATGAATAATTTTTGAACATTAAAGTATAATGTTAGTGGTATTAATTTTAACTTTAATTTTTAAATATTAATTTAGATATATAATGATAAGTTATTATCTTTTAATATTTATTAAAAAATCATTATTATTTTTTATTGATAATGAATATAATTAATTGATACAATAATTTTTTAAGCAGTTAAAATGAAAAAAAAAGAGAGATAATTCACATATAGCTTAGATTAATATTAGATTAATATTTAAAAAGTGGTTATTTTTTAAGAAAATAGTTGATAATTATTAAAAGAGTATGTAATATATTCGATTAATTAATTAATTAATTAATGATTAATTACGTATTTTTGATATCATTCAAATCCTAATTTTATTCAAAAAAAGTCATAATTTAACAACACTTTGTATATTTATTAAATAATATTTTTAAAAATATCATTTTCTCACATAGCTCATTTTTATAAGAGTTTTTAAGGGAAAAAAAAATTTTCGCTCTGTTTTTTTAGCTATCAAATTTATATTAAAAATTAATTGTATATTGCATATATTTTATATTTTTAATTAGATTTAACAATTAAATACGCCCACTATTAATATAAGATCCCAGTATATACTAAGAATATGAATAAGTTGTTTTATTAAAGTAGAATTAAACAAAATTTTTCAAGTTCTTTTTAAAGGTTGCAAGCGTGTCATAATCATAATTTTACAAATGATTTTATCATATGATATAGCATTTAAATCCCCTAAATTTTTATTTTTGTAAAGATGAATCTTCTTCATTTTTTCTTCAATGCAAGAGATATATTATTTAAGGGGAGGACCTAAAACTGGCAAAATTCAAAGGTATTGGGATATTTCATTTTATGAACTAATACTTTAACATAATTGTAATTTACTTGAGATAATTATAACTTTCACTTATTATATATAATAAAAAATACTTTTAAATTTCAAACTTGTGATCTCATATCCAAACGTCTCCATTCTCATTCACTAAACTAACCCAATGTTTTGTTATTAATATGTCAAATTACACCTTAATTATAAATATAGGATTTTGTTCCGTCGAAGGAAAGAAAAAGGCTTGATTTTTGGTGAAATATAGAGATATTTTTCTAAATATTAGTGAACATATATTTTTTTAGAAATATTTCCGTACATTATTACTCTTCATTTTTCCTCCGGAGCCAACGAGTTGTTTCCATCAATTACTTGAGGATCTAATATTTCAAATATTTAGCAGTAAAAACACATCTAGCAACAAATGTAACTTTTTACTGTCAAGTTTTCTCTTGCGCATGTAAGTCGAGTTAAAGAAGTAGAAAAAAAAAATTTTTTTTCCAGGAAGAAAAAAAAAAGAAGAAAGATAGATAGGAAAAAGAGTTTCTTTTTTTTTTTCAAAAAGAAAAAAAAAAAAAGAAGAAAGATAGATAGATAAATAGGGAATAGAGTGTTTTTTTTTTCCCAAAAAGAAAAAAAAAAGAGTGTTTTTTTGCTGAATTAAAAAAAAAATGGGAAAGGATAGATATGTTTAAGCTACATGCGTAAGGCAATTGCGCACCTCACTTGAAAGCAGAGAATGTGAAGTATATTCCATTTTCTCATGTACGTGGGGTCAAGTAAACGCAGTAAAGGACATGGAACCAAAATAAACAATTCAAAGTTGGAAAAAGCAGATAACGATAGTTTTCTTAAGGTAAAATTTAGGGTAAGAATTGTGTTTTATCTTATCAACACTACTGGGTTTTTAATCGTTAAATTTGCCTTTGAATTTATAAATATTCATGTTAATAAAGCAGATAACCTTTTTTGCTATGGATTATAATGTTAAAAAGTTAATCTAAAAACTAAAATAATAATACGTAATGATATAATAAAAATATAAAAAAAAAATTTGTACAATAATTTTTTTATTATTGTTTAAATAAAGAATATAAATAATTATTAGTTATATAAACAATTATTGGAGAGATTGTAATATCTCT
Source organism: Antiaris toxicaria (assembly GCA_035233585.1). Lineage (NCBI taxonomy): Eukaryota > Viridiplantae > Streptophyta > Magnoliopsida > Rosales > Moraceae > Antiaris > Antiaris toxicaria. Next base: position 12,626,696 of record CP141162.1, on the reverse strand, counting down.
TAAATAATAGAAAAGTCAAAATAGTTTTGGATAGTTGAAAAGATACAAGCAAATATAGTGGAATAAAAAAAAAATTAGTGGATAAGTATTATTTGTATACAGTGGGTTTACGTTACTATCATATACTACTACACGCGCGTAAGGGTGTTTATAGTGCACTTCACACATAGGTATCGTTGCAAGGAGCTTTGTTTTTTTTTTTTTTTAATTATTTGACACGATCTAATAATTTATAATAACAACTACAATAATTTAGAACAGAATTATATATTGACTATAAATAACCCTCTAATTATGATATCAATTTCATTTTTTATTTTAAAATTTAATGAGATTAAATTCGTTGATTTATTGTATCTTGGGATAATTTACCTTAAACACCCATTAGCAAACTATACATAGTGTGAGTAAATAAAACCTTAAAAGATAATATTTTTTTATACTTAAAACCCAAAAATTACTCTGTTGCTCTTTGCATCCAAAACAGTTTTCACACATTTTCTTCATCATTAATATCATTAAAAAAAAAACACTTAATACATCTAAATTAAATTGATAAATTGTAACTAGTAATCAACTCGTTCCATATCAAAACTCTTCACAGAAAGGGTAGAACTTTATTTCTTCCTGAGTCCATATATACGCATGAATTTCTAAGAAAGGAGGAATCAAAAATCAGTTTCTGATATAAGCAATCTTTAGTTGAACACCGTGAGAAATCTTCTTATATAATGCAACTAAGTTACATGGCTTTGAGATATAGCTATTTAAAATTTTGCTTATCGAAACTTTTTTGTTTTTGTTTTTGTCTTTTTTTTTTTCCTCCCTCCGAAGCTAGTTTTCTTTTGTTAATAAATGCTGCGAAGCAAGTATGGTTTTTTTTTTTTTTTTTTTTACATGTCTCTTTATATTTGTAAAAGAATGCTACAAATTTGAAAAAAGTATATGTGGCGACCCGCCCTGCTGTGGAGGCTCTACAGTACTATTACAGTCAACTCTATAGTTAACCGCAACAGTATATAGGCCTCTAGGGTCGCCGGTAATAATGCTGAACTTGAAAACTGCTTACTAATTTTGTGGAATAAATTTGTTTTTCTTAATATCATAAACTATTCAAGAATGTGATAAGGAAATCATGTTAATAAAATAACATGTACATGAATTCATGATTCCCCTATCACATAATCTTGATTTGAAAACGTGTTCTTGAAATTACATGTTTAAACTTTTCAAAACTGTACAGCGGAAGACTAAAAGTGACCACAATCCCTTGCCCAAATCCCCCCTAGCATGCATCTACCTTGTCCGTCGTCCACCGTATACTACTGGTGAACAGGTCTCTTACCTGCAACATATGAATAAACTGATGAGCTATGAGCTCAGTAAGTTCAAACATAAAAACATAAATCATAACATGTTGTACTGCTGTGCTCATGCACGAAACTTGACTCTATAAAACATGCTCTTGACTGAAAGATTAGGTTTAAGACATTATCTGATATTTAGTTCTGGTTTTGGGCCCCTGATTGGTCGTAGTGACATGTTAGCACAACTAGAGCAGTACTTTAATGCTGACCTTCTTAGTCTTAACTGAAGCTAAACATGAAAACCTCCCCGTGGGTCGAGAGGCCGATACGCCAATAACTGGTTTAATTACCATCTTATCTGGAGTTCCAACTGGGTAGCATACTGATTGCCCCCACAGTAGGAACCTGTTACATGATTTACTTAGGGTGTGAGTTTTATTAATACACTAAGGTGCTTTGTGTACCTACATGTTTTCATGAACCTGTTACCTGTCTGACATGTGTACTTAAAACATGAAATTCTATATGCATGACATGAAACTGACTTGAGTATCATGATGTAGACAATCAATGTCTATCATACACGTCAAACAATATATATAACATCATAAACATAATAAGATTGTTCACGTTGCAGTCAGGACAATGCTTGAACTTACAGAAAATCCGCTAGCGTGAACCTCTACTGCTCTAGGACTGCTGTATCGGGGTCTCTGACTTGAACTCCTATAAAAGAAATAATCGTTGATTATTTCCAATATTCATCTTATACTGGAAACATGGCAAAACATGAAATTTCTATTTCCAGACTTTTTTTTTTTTTTTTTTACTTTGGCTTCGAACACGTCCTCCTACACGAGTGTGTCTCTGGTCGTGTACTTCTCTAGACTTTACGTGCATGGCCATGTGGTTCGTGGAGCATGGCCATGTAATCTGTGTATACTTACACGGGTGGATACATGACCGTGTTTCTGGCCGTGTACTCCTCTGGACTATACATGCATGCTTACACGGTTACTTACATGGCCGTGTTCTGGCCGTGTTTTCCTGTTGTCTAACATGGTTTGCTACACGCCCTTCCCATGACCGTGTGCCCCTTGATACGGCCCAATACACGGCCGTGTTCTTGGCCGTATATCTCTTGGGTCTAAATTTTTCTTGAAACACGGTCGTGCCTGTGTGCATGTTTGGGGCTGTGTTCTGAACACGCCATTGTACACGCCCGTGTTCATACCAGAATCAAGATTCTGGGTCCGAAATGCTCTGCTCTGATTTTCTAAGGCTTTTATGGCCTTTGTTCTACTTCTTACACTCAAAATCGATCTTAATAAGATCGTTTTAAGGTATAGACTACATCTCTACTATCACAATTCCATGGTAACATAAGCAAAATTTCACATTTTGCTTATTAACATCTCTTAACTCAATATTTTGAAAAATCTGTACTTGCTTGACGAAAACTCACTAAACTTGGTTTTCTAAACCATCAACTCATGGATTAGTGTTTAAAAACAACTAGACTCGAACCATGTTTCGATTTAACTAAAAATCTCAATATGATTTACTCACATTTCTACTCAAAACCCCATATTTTCTTTCTACTAAAAAATGTGAGAAAAAACAAGGGTTTACCTTGCTTGAAGCTTGAGAACTTCTTGCTACTGATTCTTGACTGAATGCTTGATCGATTTGCTGCTGAAACAAGAGAAAAATCTGAACTTGTTTAAGGGTTTCCTCTTCTGTTCTCTCTCTCTTTCTCTTTCTCTTTCTTCCTTTCCTTCTCTTTCTTTATTTCTCTCTCTCGGCCGCTTATTTGCAGCCAGCATAAGTGAATTAATTCACTTCGGGGCTGTGGGAGGCCTCTCCCTCAAGTGCCTCTCCTCCTCTCTCTTCATTTCTTTTATTTTCTTAAATTTTCTTTAAGAAAATTGTAAGGGCTTGTTTGGCTAATCTTGGCCATTGATCAATGTGGCTTACTTGTGTGTCATTGATCTCTTAATATGTATCTTCCACATACTTTTCTATTAATTTTAAAACATCTTAATTTGAATTAATGCTTAACTTTTAAACTATATTCATTAATTCATTGTCAAATTTTGATTAAAACTCAGTTAATCAAAATTTTCATCTACTCTGTATTCTATAACATGTCTCATCATGAATATACATTTATTTACATATTTTGTATAAAATTTTCCGAGAATGACAAGTTTCTCGGTTATCACAGTATACGTGGTTTTGTTAAATAAAATGTCTTTATTTAAATACGAACAACATGTCATTCAGATTTTGTAATTTGATATTTTATATAGGAAATTAGCCAAAATACCTCTTGCATTTAATTTATATATCACTTTTGTTCTTTTTTTGTACAAATATTTGAAATACCTTATATATGCAAACTCAGTCGCAAAATATCCTTGAATAACTTACTTTTTTAAAATGTCAAGATCATCTTCCTAATTTATATAAATATTATTTTAAATATGAATCAACGAAAAAAATAATGAGAAAAAAAATTAAAATGATCAATATTCTCACATTCTTTTAGGGAAAAAAAAAAAGAATAGGTTTAGTTCAATTAATGTTTTAACTTGTATTTAATATAAATTGGGAAGAGTAATATTGATATTTTAAAATTTAATCGCTTCATGAGATATTGGTATCTGATTTTCCAGACACGAGGTATTTTATATATTTGTTTAATAAGAATGACAAAAAAGATACTTTAAGCTCAACACATGGTGTTTTAGGTTTTTTAGGTTTTTTTTTTTTTCCTTTTATAAGACAAGCAAGGTATCCATTGTTTATTGAATTGAAAAGTTGTTTCGATATATTGTTGATGTCGTTTAAACTTTAAACTTTATACTTCTTAGTTCCTACGACATGTAATTCACTCCACAAAAACGACATGTCTTTCATGTTTTACTCTCCGTAGTAAACGATAAGCAACTAGGTTAAGAAAGCTAGGTTGTTTATGTTTCCAGCATTTTTGTTGTCGTTAATCAAAGAGTTTAGAAATTTTTTTTATCATTTATTAAAGAAAACGAAATGAATTTTCTTATTTACAGGAGACAAACCTTAGGTTTGTTTGGGAGTCCCATTTTTTTAAAATAAAAAATTTTTCATTCTAAAAATTAAATTTTCTTAAATTTTCATATCTGAACATCCAAAATATTTCATTTTTGGAAAATAAAAAAATAACTATCTAGCAAAAGAAAATTTTTTACGTATTCAAACAACTTTTCACTTTTAAAAAAATCCAAACAACTTTTTATTTTCCAAATCTAAAAATTTTTCATTTTTCAAAAATAAACCTATCATCCAAACATACCTAAAATAAACGCACGCTCTTGGTTTATTTTATATCGTAACGACATAGACAAAATTTTGGTGTCCTTTGTGTATGTATCTAACATGTCGTTACTATTTTATTCTTTGATGTCTTTTTCTTTTTTAAATAATAACTCGATATCTTTTCTAATTGTATAAGCGTCTCGTTTGTATTCATATGAGAAATATGGGTATGAATTTTTAAAAATATTTTTTAACAAATAGTCAGTGTTTTATAGGAAAATGATCATTTTGTGGGCTATCAAGTTTAGGTGTCGTTTGGCAAAAAAATTACATTTTAATTTTACTCAAATGCAATACAATTTTACACCAAACACAAATTTTATAACAGTGTTACGAAAATAATTACTATTTAAAATATTTTAAAACAATCACATCAACTTTTCAACTCTATTATTTATCTCTACTTTTACTAATTACATCAACTTTTCAACTTTAAAATACTTTTCATCCAAACACATATTTTATTCAAATGTAAAACAAATATTTTTCAACCAAATATAACATTCAAAAAATAAATTTTATTCAAATACAATCAAAATATAATGCGTTTACGAAATGCTCGTGGATCATTAAAGAGGGTATCCAGAACATTGACAACACTAAAGAAACGATAATAATGAAAGGAAAGTTAAAAGGAAACGTGAATAAACGAGACTAAAGTAAAGTTCAACGATGAAGTCACACGACAAAAAGTGATATACGGTAACAACTATAGGAAACGGCAAAATGACGAAACGACAACAAAAGAGAAAACGGCAACAACGTGAAATGAGACGAAAGCGGTAAAACAACTATGATGGAAGACCGAAATAACCCAAACGACAATATAGGAGAGAACGACTAAAAAGCTAAAATAACGACAAATTACACCACATAAAGAAATGAAAATAATATTTAAGCTGTGTGATTACAAACGACAATTAAGTAAGTTACGACCATTTTATATATTACAAACGACAAAAACAGTAACATATGCCAATAATTTGACAGGACGAAAAAAGTGATACAACAACAAATATGGAAAACAGCAAAAACTGAAAAAACAACGATGTAAAAATTATAGGATTATTTTTATAAATGCCCCGAATTACACATCCAATCTAATATCGATCTTTGACTTGATTTTACACATCAAAAATAAAAATTAAATAGAAATTAAATACCTTCTTATCACATGAACAGTCGTAACTAAAAATTTAGCAGAGAGAAATTGTATCTTAATGAGAAATATTTTAGAATAAACTGTATTTTTTAAAAATATATAGCACCATCAAGTGTATTTTGAAGATACAGTTTCTCTAAAAAAATAATTTAATTATGATTTTAGTCTTAATTAAAATTCTTATGATATGAATATATTAAATTTTGGTTCTTTCTTTGTTTTTACCGAATATGAACATAATAGCTTTTTGTGAAACAATAGAAGAGTTATGTGAAACAATAGAAAAGTTAGAAATAGCTTGACATAGTATATTAAAAATCAAGAATCAACATGTATGTATATAAATACAAATAATTACAAACTCAAACCATAGAAAGAAATGAAATAACCAAAAAAAAAAAAGAAAAAAGTAAAAACGATTAGAAATGAAAACGACAGGAACATTAACAACAATAACAAACTCGAACGACAGCAAAAAAATAAAAATAAAAAAGGAACACCAAATAAACGACAGAAAGAAAGCAACAAACAACAAAAGTTGTGAGTTTTAAATCCAATATTCAATAGTTTTGATGCGAAATCAGCTGAGTGTTTATTCTAGGTAATCTTCAGTAGCTAATGAATAAATAATCTTATTTTGCTAGGAAAGGGAGTATATTGGAAAAATGCTATACTTCAATCAAAATGTCTTTCCTCACAACGCAAATGACAATACACAAGTCGGTTTTCCTATCATCAAAATTTTCACCCCAAACATACCAAAAGATAATAGGAGATTGATTTTCACATGATTTTTGAGACAAGAATCACAACCGAATATGGGATTAGTTGAGAAAATAGAATGTAATATGAGGGGAGAAGGTATGAGATGAGAAATGAATCGATATAAGATGACATAAAATGTCTATTTGGTAAAAATGTGCCATATTTTCCCTTAACAAGTTGAGAAAAGCGTTCGTGTTAATTAAGCACAAGTCATCTAAGAAAAGCTCATATTGCCAAAAACAAATAAATAAATAAATAAATAAATATATATAAAACGTTAGATGACAAAAAGGTATGACCAAAAATCCAATTGGATGTCAAATAGATAGTATGGATTTTTGGTAGTGAATGTTGCGGATCTTGGGATGATTGATGAAGTGATATATGGGATCTACTTTGGTTTCCCATGGTGAAATTTTGAAGTAGGAATAAAAACATTGCTAAAAGTTGATTGCCTTTAACAATGGAAAAGATAGAAGCTTATTATGTCTTTGCCTTATTTTGGAGGCAACCTGAGCTACTTGTATTCATTCATAATAGAGGTACCTCTATATCTTTGATTAAAAGACTGGTAGTTTTCACTATTTATGAGGAATAGTTGAAGCTCTTTTAAATTAATTTTAAAATTGTTGAAGATCTTCCTTAGAGGATTGCTTTTCTCATAACTACGAACTTTGCTTATGTTTCTTGATTTTTCTCATTGAAATATCCTTGTCTGCTATTATTTCCTAGGTTTGTCACTTGGGACATTTAGCCCATGATTTTTTTTAATTTTTAATTTTTAATTTTTAATTTTTAATTTTTAATTTTTTTTTATAACAAGGTGGGATCGAACCTGCAATTTCTGTCTAAGACTTTACCAATGCTTTCCATGTAACTTGTTCCGTCTAACGACGTTGTTGCCCTAATGAATAGGGCAACATCATTCCCTTAAAAAAAAAAAAAGAATAGGGCTATGACAACAGAAATTAATTTCCAAGTCATCTTTGACCCTGGGTAGGCGAGACTTTTATAGTAGTTGTGCGTGCACTACACTGAGAAGGCCATTTATCTACTTAGAGCCTATCTTGTCTAACAAACCCTTGTTCATAGATATTTTGGGAATGGAAATTTTCTGATTTGGAAAGAAAAGAGGAAATTGTAAGAATATCCCCTTGTTTTGGATTTTAACCTCATAATTCATATTTTTGTCTTAAAATCATTTTTTGTTTTACATTATAAGAAGATAATTTTGAAATTATTATAATTAAGATAATATTTTAAAAACATACTTTTTTTTTAAACATTCCCCTAAAAGGACTTTTAGAAATAGATAATGTATCTTAGCGTCAGTTATTAGTTCACCATGCCAATGTAAATCAACAAAGAAAGGAAACAAACGAAAGAAATAGAGAGGTGTGATAACCAAGAAATCTATATTCTCAGAAATTTTGTACAAAATATGTAAATAAATGTACATTTATAGTGAGACATGTTACATAATAAAGAGCAGAGGAAAATTTTGATTAATTGAGTTTTAATCAAAATTTGAAATGAATTAATGAAAATAGTTAAAAGCTAAGCATTAATTCAAATTATGATGTTTTAAAAATTAATAGAAAAGAATGTGGAAAAATGCATATTAAGAGATCAATGGCACATAAGTGAATCATATTGATCAATGGCCAAGAAGTAGCCAAACAAGCCCTTGCACTTTAAAAAAAATAAAAGAAAGCAAGTGAGAGAGGGAAAGGCACGTGAGCTAAAAGGGGCATATTAATCCCCTTAGCTGCAAAGAGAAGCAGCCGGCAGAAAGAAAGAAAGAAAGAGAAAGAAAGAGAAAGAAAGAAAGAAAGAAAGAAAGGGAAAGAGAGAAAGAGAGAAACCGAGAAAGGATGAGAGAACAAAAAGGAAATCCAAAGAAAGTTCAGATTTTCTTGTTCAAGTTATAGATCGATCGAGTTCGGTCAAGAATCAGCAGTCAGAAGCTTTCAAAATTCAAAGCAAGGTAAACCCTCGTTTCTCACGTTTTTCTTGGGGGAAAATCTGGGGTTTTGAGAGGAAAAAGAGAATGTGAGTGAATCATGTTGAGATTTTCGGTTAAAATCGAAACATGGTTCGAGTCTAGATGTTTTCAAACACTAATCCATAAGTTGATGGTTTAGAAAACCAAGTTTAGTGAGTTTCTTCACAAAAATGCAGATTTTTCAAAAGTTGAGTCAAGAGGTGTAAATGAGCAAAATGTGGAATTTTTGCTTATGAAATCATGGATTTGTGATAGTAGAAATGTAGTAGATACTTTGAAATGATCTTATGGAGATCGATTTTAAGTGTAAGAAGTAGAACAAAGGCCATAAAAGCCTTAGAAAATCAGAGCAGAGCAGTTCAGACCTAGAATCTTGATTCTGGTATGAACACGGGCGTGTACAAGGGCGTGTTCAGTACACGGTCCCGAACATGCCCATATGCACAACCGTGTTGCAAGAAAAATCAGACCCGAGAGGTACACGGCCAAGAACACGGTCGTGTATCAGGCCGTGTCAAGGGGCACACGGTCAAGGGGAAGGCGTGTAACAGACCATGTTAGACAGCAGGAAAACACGCCCAGAAACACGGCCGTGTAAGTAACCGCGTAAGAGTCTAGAGGAATACACGGCCAGTAACACGGCCGTGTATTCACCCGTGTAAGTATACACGGCCATGTTCCACGAATTACACGGCCAGGCATGTAAGTCTAAAGAGGTACACGGGCAGAGACACGGCCATGTAGGAAAGCGTGTTCGAAGTCAGAGAGTAAAAAAAAAAGTCTAGAAATGAAAATTTTCATGTTTTGCCATATCTCCAGTATAAGATGAGTATTGTAACCAGTGATTATTCCTTTTATAGGAGTTCGAGTTAGAGACCTCGATACAGCAGTCCCAGAGCAGCAGAGGCTCACGCTAACGGATTTTCTGTAAGTTCAAGCATTGTCCTGACTGCAACGTGGACAAGCTTGTTAAATTATGATGTTATGTATATTGTATGATGTGTTTGTTAGACATTGATTGTCTACATCACGATATTCATGTCAGTCTCATGTCAGCACAGGTCAGTTTCATGTCATGCATGTAGAGTTGCATGTTCCAGTACACATGTCAGTCAGGTAACCAGAACACGAAAACAGGTCGGTGCACAAGGCACCCTAATATGTTAATATAATTCACACCCCAGTAAATCATGTAACAAGTTCCGACTGTGGGGGCAATCAGTATGCTACCCAGCTGGAACACCAGCAAGATGGTATTTAAACCAGTTATTGACGTATCGGCCTCTCGACCCACGGAGAGGTTTTCATGTTTAGCATCAGTTAAGACTGAGGAGGTCAGCACTAAAGTATCGCTCCCAGTTGCGCTAACATGTCGGTATGACCAATTAGAGGCCCAAAACCAGAACTTAATAATAGATAATATCCTAACACTAATCCTTCAGCCACGAGCATGTTTACAGAGTCCAGTTTCATGCATGAGCACAGCAGTACAGCATGTCATGTTTTATGTTTTTATGTTTGAACTTACTGAGCCCATAGCTCATCAGTTTGTTCACATGTTACAGGTAAGAGACCTGTTCACCAGTAGTAGACGGTGGACAACGAACAGGGTAGATGCATGCTGGGGAGGATTGGGCGAGGGATTGTGGTCACCTTTAATTCTTCCGCTGTATAGTTTTGAAATGTAATTTCAAAAAGAACAAGTTTCAAATTAAAATTATGTGATAGGGGAATCATAATCATGTGCATGTTATTTTGTTAACATGATTTCCTTATCACATTCTCGAACAGTTTATGAATTTAAAGAAAAAAAATTTATTCCGTAAATTAACAAGCAAGTTTTCAGTTCAGCATGATTGCTGACGACCCTAGAGGCCTGCATACTATTGCGGTTAACTACAGAGTTGACTGTAATAGCACTGTAGAGCCTCTACAGCAGGGTGGGCCGCCACAGGTGGTATCAGAGCCGTTACAATGGGTCTAGTTTAAAATACCAAACGTAGTCACAGTTGGTATTATCAGAAAAGTTGGTTGACCATATCCCACCTGACTCCGTGCATGTCCTGTTCACCGGTCCAAGTAAGTTCAGTTTATGTTAAGATCAGTAGCTAGATATGCATGAAAGTAAAGGTCTGTAGAGACCTATACTTTGTAGTAAGTATGTGATAATATGTAAATGCAAGAAATCATGTGGATCCTTTTTATACAGGATCTAATATAAGTTCATCGTGTGATTATAGGATAAAAAGTAGCACGATGGAAAATCAGGGCCAAGGCCAAAGAAGGAGAAGGGGACGCCCATCTCTGACTCAAAGATTAGAAGAGATGCAAGCTCTTCTAGAAAATCAAATGAGAGAAAATGCAGAGTTGAGACAGAGACTAGAACAGTTAGAACATGGGCAAGGATCAGTAGGGACTCCTGCACAACCAGCAGCAGAGGCAGAACGGGTAGTGCCACCAGCGGCACCAGAAGTGGTTCAGGAACCACCGAGTAGGGTGAATCCAGAACCATTATATGAGAGATTTCGGAAGATGAGGCCTCCGGAATTTGAAGGTTCAACAAATCCTCTGGAAGCAGAAGATTGGCTTTCTTCAATCCAGATGATAATGGAGTTTATGAGACTCACAGATGAAGAGAAGGTCATGTGCGCATCCTTTGTTCTAAGGAAGGATGCAAGATTTTGATGGGACACAGTCCGCATGAGGAGGGATGTGACCACAATGTCATGGGCAGAGTTTCTGGAGGAATTTAACCAAAAATATTATGATCCTGCATCACTCCAACCCCAGCAGAAAGAATTTTCAGAGTTACAGCAGGGGGACATGTCAGTTAGTGAGGTTTGTAGGAGATTCGATCAGCTCTCCCGCTTATGTCCGTACGTAGTGCCAACAGAAAGGGAGAAGATACAGAAGATGATGGGCATGTTCAGGCCCAAGATTTCTATTATGGTAGACACTGGCCCATTTCCGTCAGTTTCAGTAGCCGACTGCGTTAGTCGTGCTTTGAGGGCAGAGTACCATCTAGCCTGACAGAAAGAAGAAAGAGAAAAGGTCTGGGAAGCCAGGAAGAAAGAAAAAATCTTGGCTAAGGCCTCTCAACCCGGACAACACAACAAGGGCAGTCAGAGTACAAGACCAGAGCAGTCCAGTCATCCAGACCCTCAGTCCCAATAGAAGAGAAAGGGGAATTTTCAGGGAACTCAGAGTCAGGACAACAGAAGTCAGTCAAGGAGGACTAACACCACCACAGTTCCAAGTAACCCCACCTGTCCAAATTGTGGGAGGAAACATGTGGGTCAATGCAGAGCTGGCACGACTGCATGTTTTCAGTGCAGAAAAGAAGGCCATTTCATCAAGAATTGCCCATGAACCGCTAATCAGTATCAGTATCAGGAGCAAACTCTTCACGTCCACAGCAGTCACAAGTACATGCACTCAGACTAAGCTATGAAAGTCCATCAGAAGTGCATCCAGTAGTGCAAGAAAGAGCTCCACAGGCAGATGCTAGGGTGATGGCCTACACCAGAGAAGAAGCAGAGGCAGGGACGTCCAACGTGGTGACAGGTCAGATTTCTGTCGCTAACCACTTGGCATCTGTTCTATTTGATTCTGGGGCCACCAATTCTTTCATATCATATGCATTTGCTGATAAGTTAGAATACCCTAGAGATCACATGGGAAGAACTTTTAGAACTGCTCTCCCATCAGGAGAAATCATGTTGTCAGAGTACTGGTTACCTCATGTACCAATAATCGTGGCAAATAGAGAGCTGTATGCAGAATTGATCATGATGAAGATCGTAGACTATGATGTAATCTTGGGAATGGATTTCCTAGGAAAATATCAAGCTACGATAGATTACAGAAACAGAAGAATAGTATTCAAGCCAGAAGATGAAGAAAGTTTCGAATATGTCGATTCTTCGAGAAGATCAAGCAAGATGATGATTAGTTTGATGAAAGCCAAGAAGCTAATAGCCAGTGGTTGTACTGGATATTTAGCTTATGTCACAGATACAGCAGAAGAGAAGAAGTTACAGCTAGAAGATATTCCTGTTGTCAAAGAATTTCTCGAGATTTTTCCCGAGGAACTACCAGGACTACCTCCAGAACGGGAAATCTCATTTGAGATAGAGCTCCTACCTAGAACAGCACCGATCTCCAAGGCGCCGTACCGCATGGCACAAGTGGAGTTGAAAGAGTTACAAGTGCAGCTGAAGGATCTATTTGACAAGGGATTCATCAGACCGAGCCATGCCCCATGGGGAGCTCCCGTACTGTTTGTCAAGAAGAAGGACGGGACGTTCCACATGTGCATAGATTACAGAGAATTGAACAAGGTTATAGTCAAGAATAGGTACCCATTGCCTAGGATTGATGACCTGTTCGATCAGCTCAAGGTGCAGTAGTGTTCTCAAAGATTGATTTGAGATCAGGATATCATCAGCTGAGAATCAAGGAAGATGACGTTCTCAAGACAGCTTTCAGGACCCGTTATGGGCATTATGAGTTCCTAGTAATGCCGTTTGGGTTAACGAACGCGTCAACCGCTTTCATGGACCTGATGAACAGAGTCTTCAAGGAGTACCTTGACAAGTTTGTCATTGTATTCATCGATGACATTCTTGTATATTCAAAGACTCACGCAGAGCATGAAGCCCAGTTGAGAGTTGTTTTTCAGAAGCTGCGAGAGCATCAACTCTATACCAAATTCTCAAAATGTGAGTTCTGGCTAGACAGAGTGCATTTCCTCGGACATGTAGTATCCAAGGAGGGAATTGCAGTGGATCCAATCAAAGTGGATGCAATCAACAAATGGCCTGCACCTAAGAGCGTAACAGAGATACGCAGTTTCTTAGGGTTAGCTGGCTATTACAGGAGATTTGTGGAGGGATTTACAATATTAGCGGCACCTCTCACCACCCTCACACGCAAGGAAAAGAAGTATATATGGACAGATGAGTGTGAAAGAAGCTTCCAAGAGCTGAATAGACGGTTGACAAGCGTGCCGATCCTCACACTCCCTACTGAAAGGGAGAAGTATGAGATCTACAGTTGTGGCAGCCCGCCCTACTGTAGAGGCTCTACAGTGCTATTACAGTCAACTCTCTAGTTAACTGCAATAGTCTGCAGGCCTCTAGGGTCGCCGGCAATCATGCTGAACTGTAACTACTGCTAATTTTGCGGAATAAAAATTTTTTTCTTTAAACACGTAAACTGTTTGAGAATGTGATAAGGAAATCATGCTAATAAACTCATGACTCCTCTATCACATACTCCTGGCTTGAAAACTTGTCTCTTTGAAATTTACATTCAAAACTATGTAGCGGAAGAATTAAACTGTGACCAATATCCCTCGCCCAATCCTCCCCGGCATGTTTCTTCCCTGTTCGTCGTCCACCGTATATTCTACTGGTGAACAGGTCTCTTACTTGCAACATGTGAACAAACTAATGAGCTATGGGCTCAGTAAGTTCAAACATAAAAACATGTAACTAACATGCTATACTGCTGTGCTCATGCTGTACTATTGTGCTCATGCTGTACTGCTGTACTCATGCTGTACTATTGTGCTCATGCTGTACTGCTGTACTCATGCTGTACTGCTGTACTCATGCTGACTGCTGTGCTCATGCTGACTGGACTCTGTAAACATGCTGTACTAACTAAAAGTTCAGTCTTAGAACATTAATCTGTTATTTTAGTTCTGGTTTTGGGCCCCTGATTGGACGTACCGACATGTTAGCGCAACCGGGAGTGGTACTTTAGTGCTGACCTCCTCAGTCTTAACTGATGCTAAACATGATAACCTCCCCGTGAGTCGAGAGGCCGATACGCCAATAACTGGTTAATTACCATCTTGCTGGTGTTCCAACTGGGTAGTATACTGATTGCCCCCACAGTCGGAACCTGTTAGTCAAATTACTGGGGTGTGATTTATTTTAACACACTAGGATGCCTTGTGCACCTATCTGTTTTCTTGTTCTGATACTGTCTGGTCTGTGTACTGAGACATGCAACTCTATATGCATGACATGCACTGATATGTACTGACCTGTGCTGTGACTGACATAACATCGTGATGCAGACAATCAATGTCTAACAACACGTCATACAACATACATAACATTGTAATAAAGCAAGCTTGTCCACGTTGCAGTCAGGACAATGCTTGAACTTACAGAAAGTCCTCTAGCGTAAGCTGCTGCTGCTCTGGGACTGCTGATTTGGGGTCTCTGACTTGGACTCCTATAAAAGGAAAAATCACTGATTATTTACCATATTTAGCTTATATTGGAAATATGGCAAAACATGAAATTTTTCCTTTCCAAACTTTTTTTTTTTTTAACTCTCTGGCCTCGAACACGCCCTCCTACACGGCCGTGTTCGTGCTCGTGTACCCCTCTGGACTTTTAAGCCTGGCCGTGTAATTTCTGGAACATGCCCGTGTATGCTTACACGGGTGGGTACACGGCCGTGTACTCCTCTGTCCTCTTACACGGTTACTTACACGCCTCTCTTTGACCGTGTGCCTCTTGACACGGTCTGATACAAGGCCGTGTTCTTGACCGTGTACCTCTCGGGTCTGATTTTTCTTGCAACACGGTCGTGCGTATGGGCATGTTCGGGGCCGTGTTCTGAACACGCCCTTGTACACGCCCGTGTTCATACCAGAATTAAGATTCTGGGTCCGAACTGCTATGCTCTGCTTTGCTAAGGCTTTTGTGGCCTTTGTTCTGCTTCTTACACTTGAAATCGATCTTCATAAGATCATTTCAAGGTATCTACTACACTCCTATTATCACAAATCCATGATTTCATAAGCAAAAATTCCACATTTTGCTTATGAATCTCTCTCGACTTAACTTTTGAAAACTCTGTATTTTTGTGAAGAATATTCACTAAACTCGGTTTTCTAAACCATCTGTTCATGGATTCGTGTTTGAAAACATCTAGACTCGAATCACATTTCGATTCTAACTGAAAACCTAAATGTGATTCACTCATATTCTCTGTTTTTTTCTCAAAACCCCAGATTTTCTTCTGAAAAAGCAAGAGAAAAACGAGGGTTTACCTTGCTTTGATCTTGAGCTTTTCTTGCTGCTAATCCTTGACCGAATCTTGATCAATCTCTTGCTTGAACTAGAAATCTGAACTTTGCTTAGATTTCCCCTTTTCTTTTCTCTCTCTTTCTCGGCCACTTTCTCTCTTTCTTTCCTTTCTTTCTTTTCTTCTTTCTTTCTTTTCTCTTTCTTTCTTTCTCTTTCTCTCGGCTGCATCTGCAGCTAAGGAAAATAATTCCCTTTCTCTCTTTTGCTCACGTGCCACTCACATTCTCCCTTGCCTTCTCTTTTCTTTCTTTCTTTTTTTTTTTTGAAAAGGTAAGGCCTTGTTTGGCTATTCCTTTGGCCCTTGATCAATGTGGCTCACTTGTGTGCCATTGATCTCTTAGTATGTATTTTCCACATACTTTTCTATAAATTTTAAAACACCATAATTGAATTAATGCTTAGCTTTTAAACTATATTCATTAATTCATCATAAAATTTTGATTAAAACTCAATTAATCAAAATTTTCCTCTGCTCTGTATTCTGTAATTCTGTATCACTGTAAATGTACATTTATTTACAAAATTTGTACAAAATCTTTCCGAGAGTATAGATTTCTCGGTTATCACAACAGTGATGCTTCCAAAGTGGGTTTGGGAGCAGTATTGATGCAAGAAGGCAGAGTGATTGCCTATGCTTCTCGTTAACTAAAAAAGCACGAGAAGAATTATCCCACCCACGACCTAAAACTTGCTGCAGTAATGTTCGCACTCAAAATTTGACGACACTTTCTGTATGAAGCACAGTGTCAGATTTACACAGATCATCAGAGCCTAAAATACTTCTTCACACAGAAGGAGTTAAACATGAGGCAAAGAAGATGGTTGGAGTTGGTGAAGGATTATGACTGTGAGATTCTTTATCATCCAGGAAAAGCCAACCGAGTAGCAGACGCTTTGAGCGGAAAAGCTACAGTTCCACAGCAGTTGCCTATTGACAGGTTGTCAAGACCATTGCAGTAAGAGATTCATTCGCTCGAGCTAGAGCTGATATCAGGAAAATTGTCAGCACTACAGTTGAAGTCATCATTGTTTGATGATATCAAAGAAGCTCAGAAGAAAGATTCAAGTTTGACAGACTCCCAATAAGAGATTTCCACAGATGGATTAATCATGTATCAGGGGAGAATTCACGTCCCAGCAGATGAAGAGCTTCGAAGGCGAATCATGTCAGAAACTCATGAGACGCCATATTTAGTCCATCCTGGAGCCACCAAGATGTACCAAGACTTGAAACTACAATTTTGGTGGAAGGGGATGAAAGGAGACATTGCAAGATTTGTCAGTAAGTGTCTTACTTGTCAGAAAGTTAAGGCTGAGTATCAACATCCTGGAGAAAAGTTAGAACCTCTGGAGATTTCAGAATGGAAATGGGAGAACGTTACCATGGATTTTATGGTAGGGTTACCCAAAATAAGAGGAGGACTGTGGCGGCCCGCCCCTTGTGGAGATCATACAATACTATTACAGTTGAGCTTTATCGCTAACTGCGATAGATTGTACTCTCATGGGTAGCCGGCTTATCTCTCTACTCTTTTTAAATCATGACGTTTTTGGGAAAATTTTTTTTTCTTTAAACATCATATAAAATCTTCTTCCACTATTTACTTTGTTGATAAGTACAAAGTAATATAAATAATACAGTGCTTTTGTAAAATATATATAATTACAAAAGAACTGTTTCCCCCTTTTTTTTTTTTCTTCACTTTAACGCTCAGCGGCAAGACTCTGGCAGTACCATATCCCTCGCCCAGTTATCCCATTTGACACGCGCCATCCCGTCCGCATCCAGTCAAACAAGCTACTGAGCTGGTCGCTTACCTGCAACATTAGCAAAAATGGTGAGCTACAGGCTCAGTAAGTTCAAACATGCAAGAAATAAAATTTCTATGAATAGTACTATTCATCATGAATAGTACCTTTGACCACTATTCATACGTGAATAGTAACTTTGACCACTATTCATACGTGAATAGTAAGGTTGACCACACCACTGTATCACACTAGTACATCTACCGCGATGTTAGTGCTCTCACTAAACTGTCTTATGCTCAATTATGGCACAGTTTCAGTTTTAGGTCATTATCTTTAATTACGTTCTGGTTTTGAGCTCGGTTGGCAATACCATTTAAGTGCGCATGACTGGGAGCGGTACATTAGTGCTGACCTCCACAGCCTTAATCTCATAGCCCCGAAGGCAAAATTGTACATGACTGGGAGCGGTACATCAGTGCTGACCTCCACAGCCTTATCTCATAGCCCCGAAGGCAAAAAATAGTACCTCCCTGTACGGAAGGCTGGTACGCCAGAAAGTGGTTTCATTACCGACTTTTTACACTTCTAACCCGGTGACTTCACATTGCCCCGTGGTTAGGAATGGTTCACATTTTAATTTTAGGTGAGTGAGTTTTATTAACCTCGCTCTAGTGCCCGAAGCACAATTAACCATGTGTCCCATTCTTATAGTGCCGTAGCACATTTCGTCTCTCTCTCTATTCTATCATAGTGCCCGTAGCACATATGTACCTAACTTATAGTTAGTACATTAAAGTTAGCACAATATTGCTATATGTTGCAGACAGGTAAATATCTGAACTTACCTTATCAGGCTGTTCTCTTTCTCTCTCTTGGATCTTGAATCGCCTTCCTTGTAGGCCGATTTTGGGATCCTACAGACAAAACTATGTCTGTTAATTTCTTTCCCATTTATAGCTTTTATTTTTCATTAAAAAGCTTAAATAAAACCTATTTATAACTTTTTAGGTTTTATTTATTATTTTCACCGTTTTCCCCCAACTTTTGTAAAATTACGATTTTGCCCCAATATTTTGGCAAAATTGCAGTTTTGCCCCTGACGGAATTTTATTGATCCAGACTGCATTTTTGGCTCTCAGGAACTTTTCTGACTCTTTTCTAATCATTACCGGGTTCGTTTTTATTTTATTTCCACTTTTTGCTTTCCCGGCCCTCGGGAAGCACTATTCCGACCCTTACGTCGGTTTAGCGATTTTCTATCGTTTCGGAGTCTCAAATGGACGTTTCACTAGTATTTAAAACGTTCATCTAGACTTTCCCGACTTAGGTCTCCGAGACTCGGGTTTTCCGTTCCTGACTCGGACCTTTATTTCATTTCCAAAAACGCCCCCCCTCGGGGTCGGTTTTTCAATCTCACACGCGTTTTTCATTTTTAAGGGGACGGGTTACTATTCACGACCCACCCCTTAAATTTTCCTTATTCACTTTTCCGTTAGGGACTCGGGTTTCCGTCCCGGCCCTAACTTTTATTTTAAATTCCTATTTTACCCCGAATGCCGTTTTCGAAATTTCGGCAGCATTTCGGCGTAATTTTAAGGCTTCCGGCGTTAGGTACGCCTCAAACCGTATGTACCTGCCACGTACTATACCACAAGCCTATTTTATGTAAAAGTTTTCCAAACTTTTACATAAAAGCCCACAAATTTCAAATTTCACATTATCACCCACATTACAAAATTTTTTTCACATTTTTACCCTTAATTTGGTTTCGGTTTTCACAACTAAACCGAACCAAATTTTGTCAAACTTTCACCACATTTTAGGCCATTCAAATGTCACGTTTTTAACACATTTTCAAGCCCATTTTCTTGGCATTTTCAACCAAATTCTTAGGGTTTTATGCACTTATAACCCACGGCCTTATTAATGAAAATCATGCTCAACATTTTTGTTTCATGCTTTCCATTTTAATTTCATCATTTGCATATTAAAATGCATAATTCCAATCAACCAAATACCACATAAAACCAAGCAAAATTTTCTTCCAAACCATTAACAACCCCACGGCCATTTAATGGAATTCACACCAAAAATTTTTTTCAACTTTCCACAATGAAATACAAGCTTTATTCTTCACCAAATTAAACTTAGAAAGCATATTAACAATTAACCACAAAGTTTTCTCATTGGTTACCTAAGGTAACCCACGGATTTCCTCTTGAAAAACCAACCAAAATTTGGTTTTTCTTTAATGAATTTGCATGGTTTTCTTCCTTAATGCACCCTTAACAAAACCCCACATCAAATCCATGAAAAACAACCAAAAATTTTCCATCTTCCAATCACTATTCACCCACGGATTTTAAGAAGAAAAACCATGAAAAATCAAGTGAAAAAGAGAGTTACCTTGGTCTAATGCTTCCTTTGTCTTCAATAAACACTTTGCCACTCTTTTTTGTGAAGAAATTTGAAGATATTGCTTGGTTCTCCTTGGTAGCTCACGTAGACACCATGGAAGAAAGCTTAGAAAATTTTGTTCTTTGGTTTTGCATGAAAATGGTTTCGGCCTTTCACTCCAAAAGTGGCCGACTTATGCCACTAAAAGACTAATTAATTTGGTCATTAGCCAATGAGATTTAGGCACCTTTCACAACATTTCTTTCTCCATTTTTCAAAAATTAAAAATTGTAATTTTTGGCCAAATCTTGGCCTTTAGATCTAAAGCTAAATGAATCATGGCCTTTCATTCCACCAACCACCATTTTCTTTCATTTATTAGTCTAGATTTATGATGTCATAAATGCAAAAGTGAAAGTTGACTTTCACTATTCACATTAATTCGACTACTTTTTGACCGATGTCGGTTCGAGCCGAAATTTTCCTGAAATCGTCCCGGCGTGTTCCTGAGGTCTCCTGTGCAGTCGGATCAATTTAATCTGCTTCCGTTTGATCAAAATCAATCCCGGAAGTTTACCGTCTTTTATTGCTCCGGTTAGGGTTTTCAATGCCGATTTTGGCACCGTTTCACTCGTTTCAACTCAGTGAATTTTTCCAACACTGAATTCTTACTCGTCAGTATTGTTAGAACATTTTCACATATTCTGAACAATATAAATACATTTATTTCACTCTTTAAACAGTACAAATTGTTATATACATACAATTGTACATTTTCGTCCGAGAATTGCCTGAATTTCCCGGTTGTCACAAGGACACGATGCCATTTGGGTAATCGTGGACAGATTGACAAAGATAGTCAGATTCATACCAATAAAGATCACTTACTCATTCGAGAAGTTGGCACATCTGTATGTAGATCATGTTGTCAGGTTACATGGAGTGCCAAAGTCCATAGTATCTAACAGAGATGTACGATTCACTTCAAACTTTTGGGAGTGTGTGCAAAGAGCCATAGGCACAGAACTGAGGTTCAGTACAGCTTTCCATCCTCAGACAGACGGACAATCAGAACAGACCATCCAGACCTTGGAGGATATGCTCCGAGCATATGTAATGGATTTTCCAGGAGCTTGGAATGAGAAGCTACCACTAGTGGAATTCTCATATAACAACAGTTATGAAGCTTCCATCAAGATGGCACCGTATGAGGCCCTGTATGGAAGAAAGTACAGATCACCTATCCACTGGTATGATCTGAAGGAAAAATAACTGCATAAAACAGATTTCATGCAGGAAACTTGCGATGCAGTTGTCAAGATCCAACAAAGAATGAAGAGTGCTCAGAGTAGACAAAAGAGCTATGCAGACAGAAGACAGAGATCCCTGGAATTCAAGGAAGGGGACTTCGTATTTCTGAAAGTGTCACCCATGAAGGGGATCATGTGTTTTGGTAAGAAGGGACAACTGAGTCCAAGGTATATTGGACCTTATGAAATTATCAAACGCGTTGAGAAGGTTGCCTACATGTTGGCATTACCTCCTGAGTTGTCAGCAGTACATAGTGTATTTCATGTCTCTATGCTCAGAAAGTACATGTCAGATCCATCTCATGTGCTACAAAATGAACCAGTCCAAGTCCAAGAGGATTTGACCTATGAAGAGCAGTCAGTTCAGATACTGGCTAGAGAAGAAAAGGTGCTGAGAAACAAGACCATCCCACTAGTCAAGGTATTGTAGAGAAATCACAACATTAAAGAGGCTACGCGGGAGAGAAAAGATGAGACGAGACTTTCATACCCTCACTTGTTCTAAATTTTCGAGGACGAAAATCTTATAAGGAGGGGTGAATGTGATAACCGAGAAATCTATACTCTCGGAAATTTTATACAAAATATGTAAATAAATGTACATTTATATGAGACATGTTACAGAATAAAGAGCAGAGGAAAATTTTGATTAATTGAGTTTTAATCAAAATTTGATAATGAATTAATGAAAATAGTTAAAAGCTAAGCATTAATTCAAATTATGATGTTTTAAAAAATAATAGAAAAGTATGTGGAAAAATGCATATTAAGAGATCAATGGCACATAAGTGAGCCACATTGATCAATGGCCAAGAAGTAGCCAAACAAGCCCTTGCACTTTAAAAAAAATAAAAGAAAGCAAGTGAGAGAGGGAAAGGCACGTGAGCTAAAGGGGGCAAATTAATCCCTTTAGCTGCAAAGAGAAGCAGCCGGTAGAAAGAAAGAAAGAAAGAGAAAGAAAGAAAGAAAGGGAAAGAGAGAAAGAGAGAAACCGAGAAAGGAGGAGAGAAAAAAAAGGAAATCCAAAGAAAGTTCAGATTTTCTTGTTCAAATTACAGATCGATCGAGTTCGGTCAAGAATCAACAGCCAGAAGCTTTCTAAATTCAAAGCAAGGTAAACCCTCGTTTCTCACGTTTTTCTTGGGGGAAAATCTGGGGTTTTGAGAGGAAAAAGAGAATGTGAGTGAATCATGTTGAGATTTTCGGTTAAAATCGAAACATGGTTCGAGTCTAGATGTTTTCAAACACTAATCCATGAGTTGATGGTTTAGAAAACCAAGTTTAGTGAGTTTCTTCACAAAAATACAGATTTTTCAAAAGTTGAGTCAAGAGGTGTAAATGAGCAAAATGTGGAATTTTTGCTTATGAAATCATGGATTTGTGATAGTAGAAATGTAGTAGATACCTTGAAACGATCTTATGGAGATCGATTTTGAGTGTAAGAAGTAGAACAAAGGCCATAAAAGCCTTAGAAAATGAGAGCAGAGCAGTTCGGACCTAGAATCTTGATTCTGGTATGAACACGGGCGTGTACAAGGGCGTGTTCAGTACATGGCCCCGAACATGCCCATATGCACGACCGTGTTGCAAGAAAAATCAGACCCGAGAGGTACACGGCCAAGAACACGGCCGTGTATCGGGCCGTGTCAAGGGGCACACTGTCAAAGGGAAGGCGTGTAACAGACCATGTTAGACAGCAGGAAAACACGGCCAGAAACACGGCCGTGTAAGTAACCGTATAAGAGTCCAGAGGAGTACACGGCCAGTAACACGGCCCTGTATTCACCCGTGTAAGTATACACGGCCATATTCCACGAATTACACGGCCAGACATGTAAGTCCAGAGAGGTACACGGGCAGAGACACGGCCGTGTAGGAGGGCATGTTCGAAGCCAGAGAGTAAAAAAAAAAAAAAAAAAGTCTGGAAATGAAAATTTTCATGTTTTGCCATATTTCCAGTATAAGATGAGTATTGTAACCAGTGATTATTCCTTTTATAGGAGTTCGAGCTAGAGACCTCGATACAGCAGTCCTAGAGCAACAGAGGCTCACGCTAGCGGATTTTATATAAGTTCAAGCATTGTCCTGACTGCAACGTGGACAAGCTTGTTAAATTATGATGTTATGTATATTGTATGACGTGTTTGTTAGACATTGATTGTCTACATCACGATATTCATGTCAGTCTCATGTCAGCACAGGTCAGTTCATGTCATGCATGTAGAGTTGCATGTTCCAGTACACATGTCAGTCAGGTAACCAGAACACGAAAACAGGTCGGTGCACAAGGCACCCTAGTATGTTAATATAATTCACACCCTAGTAAATCATATAACAAGTTCCGACTATGGGGGCAATCAGTATGCTACCCAGCTGGAACACCAGCAAGATGGTAATTAAACCAGTTATTGATGTATCGGCCTCTCGACCCACGGGGAGGTTTTCATGTTTAGCATCAGTTAAGACTGAGGAGGTCAGCACTAAAGTACCGCTCCCAGTTGGGCTAACATGTCGGTATGACCAATCAGGGGTCCAAAACCAGAACTTAATAATAGATAATATCTTAACACTAATCCTTCAGCCACGAGCACGTTTACAGAGTCCAGTTTCATGCATGAGCACAGCAGTACAGCATGTCATGTTTTATGTTTTTATGTTTGAACTTACTGAGCTCATAGCTCATCAGTTTGTTCACATGTTGCAGGTAAGAGACCTGTTCACCAGTAGTAGACGGTGGACGAGGAACAGGGTAGATACATGCTGGGGAGGATTGGGCGAGGGATTGTGGTTACCTTTAATTCTTCCGCTGTATAGTTTTGAAATGTAATTTCAAAAAGAACAAGTTTCAAATTAAGATTATGTGATAGGGGAATTATGATCATGTGCATGTTATTTTGTTAACATGATTTCCTTATCACATTCTCGAACAGTTTATGAATTTAAAGCAAAAAAAATTTATTCCGCAAATTAGCAAGCAAGTTTTCAGTTCAGCATGATTGCCGACGACCCTAGAGGCCTGCAGACTATTGCGGTTAACTACAGAGTTGACTGTAATAGCACTGTAGAGTCTTTACAGCAGAGCACACCGCCATAAGAGGGGCCCTCCACTTAAGAGGAGAATGATATATGCCTCTACTTAAACACGGTATGAGAAATTCTTTATCATTAGATTTATACTACCCATTTTCTCTTCCAAATTTGTAGATTTGTGTACCTTTTTTCATCCTTTAAAATTAAAGTGCCAAAAAATTTTTTTTAAACAAAAGACAACTTTTTTAGTTAATTCATTTTAAAATAGTAATTAATAGATTAGAAAAGATAGCGTTGATGTTTTCTAACTGACATTTTAGAATTTGTACAATAATAAAATAAAAAAAATGATCAAGTACTTCAGATATTTTTCCAAATCTATAAATGACAAACAAAACAAAATATTGTAAAAATCTAATATTAAAAAGAGATTTTTTTACTGACACATTATCTCTAATCTCAATGTGGTACATTCTATAACAATACACATACATTTACATTGGCACATTCCACATTCGTCACATTCTATAACAGTACACATACATTCACACTGGCAGATTCTCGTATGATCTTGTAATCTGATGACAATATTTATCCATTCTACATACGTTCACATTAGAACATTCTTGTATCATCTTGTCATCTAGTAACAATGCATAGAACATTCTCATATCATAGATCATCCTCACATCATCTTGTAATCTAATAATCTAATAACAATACATAGCACATTCTCTAGTAATCTAGTAATAATGCATCGTAACATTCTTATATCTTAAGACATTTTTATATCATCTTTATAATCTAGTAACAACATTTGTAATCTAATAACAATACAACAATACATAAGACATTAACATTTGTAATCTATTAACAAAGGACATCGTATCATCTACAACATTCTGGTGTTATCTTGTAATCTAATTATAATATACATCCATTCACATCTTTCTTTTACGCATATCATATCATATAAAAACTTATAATAATATAACTTAAACTAGACTTGTTGGGGGCGCTCATTTAAAAGCAACCCCTCCAAAAATAGGCGTATGCCACCTTCAACGCCGAGCACACGGTATTCTTTAGTAAAAGGCGAAAGAATAGTTCGCTCTGTGCTCACTGCATGGCTCCGTGATTTAACACCCCTTAAATAATTCGACTTTATATTAACTGAACTTAACATTGTTCGCGTTCTTAAGCGATGTGGGACTTTTGTTCATCACGTGTCAGCATTCGCAACACTCGTGTTCCAAAGGATCCACTTCCTTGTGACCAAACCCTATTTTTTTATACAGATTAATCTTGCTAATTAATGTCCCAATTGATTGAAATAGTGGAATTTCTTTTAAATTGGGATGTATTCCTAAAGTATTTTCATTGTTGTTTAGTCTCGTAACAGTAAATTTAGTGGTCTTTGTGCGTCTCCAGAGTCATTACTTTCAGCTAGTATTTCATTATTTTAGTGGAAACTACTAAATAGTCTTGAGAAGTTGAATGAGAGGCAGACAGATTAATATATAAACACACATTGAAGTTCACAAATTATGGACGAAGCCAGAAAATTTATTTGAGCCAAGACTTCCAATTAAATTTTCTTTTTTTTTTTTTTTGTATTTTTATCATTTTAACAATTAATTGATTATCTTAATTAATCCTTAATTAATTAAGACTTTGTGTAAAAGAAAACACCAAAAACATAAGAATTTTAGAAAAACACAACAAACTTTTAGAGTAACATAATCTAATTTTTAGATGTTATTACATTTAAAAATTTATTAAAATTTTTTTTTTCTAATAAGTATTAACTGCTCATAAATCCTGATGGCTCTGTTTTTCTTTTCTTTTCTTTTCCTTTCCTTTTTTTTTTTTAAACTTTCTCTCTCTTTGTTTAAGAACAAACTTTAAGGGAGAGATTGGAGGAGATGTTAGGAGATTTTTTTTTTGTTGGAAAAAAGTTGTTTTGGAAAATATGTTTGGGGAAAAAAACTATTTGGTGTGAAAAAAATATAAAATTTTAAAAAATTTTTAGAAAAAAATATCAATATGGATATTGTTTTGTTCATCTTAAAATTCTATGTAATTTATAAAAAAAATATCTCATTTGAACTTGTATATACAAAATAATATACTTTTAAAGTTTAAAGTTTAAAGTTTAAAGTTTACTGTAATATTTTGAAGATATAAATAATAAAAAGTGATGAAATATTAGAAAAAAAAAATGGCTTCGAAAAAGGCAAAACTTGCCTCAAATCTACCCCTTAATTGATTGTTTAGAAAGGTTCTCATAAAACTTTTTGTTTAAGGGCCTAAAATGACTTGAGCCTGCCCTAATCTGTTCAAGAAGATTTGATTTGATTGGTTAAGGATGTAAATAACCATTTTTAAAACGTTTTGAATAGATCATTTAAAATTAACAAAAAAATTAAGGAGCTAAAATAAGGGAAAATGGGGGAAATCTTTTTTTTTTTTTTTGGTTCCTTTAAAGACACTCATGGAGCTACTTGGATCTGGGGCTGTAGCCACAAGGCCTTGGTTTGCTCCGTCCTTGCACATAACATGTCGGAATCATGACCGAGAGAGGCATTAATCTTTGGAATTTTTGGTGAAGTAAAAGTTCTAAAATTAACTTCTTCTTCTTCTTCTTCAAATTTAATGAGTTATTTTGTTTTTCTTTTTTCCCTGCAAGTTGTGCATACCATTCTTAGACGCTCAAACGTGTGAGTTAAGGTTAAAGGACATAAAAGGTGAAAGACTTGAATGGAAAATGGCCAAGCTGGCTAAATACAGTTAGTCGTTATTTCTGCAATAAAAAGAGATGGCCCTTGTTTCTTTATTTATTTATTAGTAGCTATTTGTTTTCCCCACCAACTCTACTTTCTTCCTACTCTTCTTTGAAAAACAAGGGCTCTAGATATCGATGCTTGTTAATTCCTGATCTCAGCACCCTACCATCTTCAATATTTCACTTAATCATTATTATAATTCCGAATTACTTTAGGCCAGCGTCGTTGTTTTATCATTTATTATTTGTGAACATGGTAGTTTATTTGAGTATTTATTGGAGTACTCTTTTAGTTTTTTCCATTAAAAAGAAAGAAAGAAAGAAAGAAAGGAAAAGAAAAGAAAAGGTGGGAACATGTGAGAATGTTTGGTATTTAAACCGCGTCTTTGGCTCACACCCTTTAACTACAAAAGTACTTAAAAAAATAAATAAATCTGGTTTTAGTTTTGGTTTTCTTTTCCACCGTGGGCTAATGTAATTTTTTTATTTAATGATTTGAATGGTGTATGAGTTGAGTTCAAAATGAAATGAAATTTTAAATTTAAATTGACTGATTTAGTTATAATTTTTGTCGATCTTTTTAGAAAAAAATAAAATTAGAACTAAAATTTTGAATTTGAAATCTTGTGGCAAACAAACATGTAAAAAAAAGGCATCAAACATACACACGTGTCTAAAAGCAAAATCCATCCCGTGTCTAGTTTCTACTTCAAATTTGTCAATGAAAAAAAATTGCAAAGTTAATGAAATCTGTATGAAAGGGTAATATATATATATATATCACGCGGTACAATAAGAATAAAATAACATTTTTTTTTTCATAAGAATTAATGTCATATGGGATAAGTCGAAACTATATGCCATTAGATATCAATTTTGCCAATAAATCTTAATAATAAACTTACTAGTAAAGTAAGACACGTCTCTATGAATCATCCAAATTTTTATGAAAATTTAAACCTAATACAATTATAGCTAAAACTTAAACGTAATCTTTAAAAGGAATTTATACTGGAATTATATCAAAATAATTTAAAAAAAAGCCCTTCTTAGACTATAAAGAGCTTACTTGCTCGCGCCATTACTGCTGTGTGTAATAGATTACATATAAAATATAAGTTATATGGTTTGTATTAAACTATAATATATTATAATGTAATAATATATATTGTTGGATCTGTATATTCTTCTTCCATTATTAACGTAGAGCATACTTTTTTTTATCAGTGGCCGAACTGCTCTTCTAAATATTATTATTACTATGTAACCAGTTTCATCTTGGATTCTTATATTTAATTTATACTTGTCAGTATTAAGTGAAAGTGAGAAAAATATAAAAGAATTTAATTTGTGGTTTGGAATGCAATGTGTAATGCTTTGTAAGTAAATTAGTAAAGGAGAAAAAGAGTGAGAGAGATCTGAGAAAAACTAATTATAAAATTTAAGTAGAAAAAGGATAGAAAGAAAAGATACTATATAAGATATTTGTTTAAGGTATTTAACTATGTTTGCTATCATGATGTTGGTATTGTGGTTAAATGACCGTAAATATCACACCATCATCCACTTTATACTTCCCTTACTTATTTGTAGTATTGGTGACAAGAGTTATAATATCAGACTTACTGTATTTCAAACTTGAATATTATTGCTCTTCTTGTAAATTTAACCCCCTTTGTAAATAAGAATCAGACATTAGTTTTTGTTGCATTACATAATTTTATTTTTATAAACATTGTTGAAAATTTTTGCTCCATGTTTAGATTTTTATCCTAAATCCAATTTTTATTTGACATCACAAAAAGACAAAAATCCTAAAGTGTAATATAAATTAAGCAATATCTCATAAATATGTTATTTTTTAGGACACTCCTTATAAAAAAAAATCACAAAATATCCACAAAAAAAAGAAATTGGTTTGTGAGCAAATGGTCTAATTTGAGAGGCTCACAGGGAACGATCAACATATCCCATGATGCCACTTGGAATTAGCAGATACTGCTGTATGTATTTCTTTACACTGATTATCATCACCCAAATACCTAAAAAGTCTAGCCCCAAAGCAGCAGGCCAAACGGCCAACAACACCAAGAGCAAGGGCAAAGGCGTAAATCCACAGATAAGAACAAAACAAGAATTTTAATATAGAAACTACAGTGAAATCTGGTTTCTCTTTAATTATATATTATAATGTGCAGACATGTGCAACAAAAACAATCCAAAATTTTATGGATTTGAGTACGAAGGACTAATATTGCACAAACATAAGTTCAAATGGTTGATTACTAAGAAAGAAAAAAAAAGGTTTAGGAATTATATTGCTAAATTTAAAAATTTCAAGAAGTTTCCATGCAAAATAATCTCATTTTAGGGTTAATTTTGTAAATCACTCTTAAACTATATACCATGTTTCACACTAGCTAGCCAATGACTTTTGATTTTAAAAACCTATTTAATTGTTACATCAATGCTATAAAAAATAATAGATAAAATCAAACACGTTATGATCACTTGAGCTTTATTTATAAGAAAAGTCATAAAAATTAATTTTTTAGAGAGAAATTGTATTCCATTAGAGGATGTATAGTATCATCATAGATATTTTAGAGGTACAGTTTTTTTAAAAAAAGATTCAATTATGATTTTAATTTTAATCAAAACTAATATGATGTGACCGTGTTCCTATCATCATGGCATATTTAGTCATAGTTTTATCTATATACATTCATATAATTTAGTTTTCATCAAAGCTCAAATAAGCACCATAATCCATTTAATACAAAATTGATAATAAAGCACTATATTTTGAGAGTATATTAAAGGTAAAACGAAACCCAAATTATGTATAGTAAAAAATATAACCGCAATAATAAATATATAAGAATGGATTCTCTCAAAAATACATATAGATGATTATTAGATTATTTTATATAATAGATTGATTTTTAAAATAAAAACTTATTATTTTAAGAAATCTCAAATTCTAAACAATCATAAAATTTTCATCTAAAATTTAACAACACTTACGTTTCAAAATTAAAAAAGAAACATACATACTATTTTAAGCTCGACGAGGCAAATCATTATGAGGCCTAAATTTATTGAAAAAAAAAAAAAGTAATTCGTCCTACAAAATTTTTGTTGTGTATGTATTTACAAATAGAACAAATCCGAATGCTTCAGGCAGTAAAATGCTGTACAAGTTCAGCGCACTTGTGTGATTGTTTGGTCAATAATTTCTGTATGGGTCCCCATCGTCGGTGTCTACATAACTACAGCGTCCACTTGACAATCAGGTTGGTAAACACAAGCCAATTCAATAATGGTTTTTCTTTATCCTTTTTTTGTTTTTATTTTTATATTTTTGGTTGGAATTTTCAAAAGTTTATGTGTTTATGGACACAGTCAAAGGTCACTGTCTTATTTAAATTTGGTACCAAAACAGTCGTGGGCAGAGGCTAATTCGGTCCAATTGAAGTTGAGGCTTGACTAATTAGTAAATTAGTATAGGCATAAAAATTGATTGTTTCATCGACAAAGTACTAATACATGTTTATTGAAAAAAGTTGATGAAAATAAAGGGCATTATATGTGCATGTGAAATTCAATCCACCATTACTTTTATTGGTGACAGGTAGTAATACTATCATCAATTTAATTGCATGGTACTTACATTGAGTTGAATAGTTTTTCAGTGTTCACACGATCTACAAATTAAAAAATATTATTTTTATTAAATAAAAATAAATCATATATTTTAATTATTAAGAAGGAAAATTGTTCTGATTTTTCTTATGAAATAAAACCAAAATGACATATTTCAGCCATTGAGTTAGGATATTCATTTTATCTTTATTTTTTTCTGCTAAATGAAATAAGTTTTGTAATAGAGTTTAATTTAGTTTAAGATTTGAAATTTAAAAAATTGTGAATTTATATTATAATATATTTGATTTTGATAAATTTGAGATACTAATTTTAAGTGTGAGCACTTAGAAATATAAATTTGGATGAAATTTAAAGTTTTTTTTTTTTTTTTAACAAAATTTTTGTAAAGTTGGTAATTCAAAAAATTTAGGAGGGAAAATAATAGGTAAAGTTGTAAAATATTTCAGTGAAAAGAAAATGTTAGGCGCCACTGGCATATGCCCCTCCGTCACTGTCTATAATTGTATGATAAAAGGAATCAATTAATGGACTGATCACACAGATGACTTTAGAGGTCCCAAGCTAAAAGAACTAATGAATAGAATCCCACATTAAAAAAAGAGAGCTTAAGATGCATTCTTATTATCTATAAATACAAGCATCATACTCCTGAATAATTATGGAGATTTTTTTTTTTGTGTGTTTTTGGTAAATAAGGAGTATCTAGAGGAGCTTATGTTGCAATGACCGTTTATAGACACTTACGCACCTTCTCTGTTTATGTCAACTTCTGGCATTTAGCCATTAGGACCACATCGTACAATTCCATTGCTTTCGTCCCTAATTAAATGCCACAAAAAACTGTTGGCTTACCTTCGCCAACTTTAGTTTAGTTATATTTTCCTATAACAATTTTACAAATTAAATAAAAAGCCGTTGCCGACTTTCGTTAGTTGTATTTTTATATAACACCTTTATAAATTAAATGAAATGAAAGCATTGCAGTGGATGGAAGCTTGACCCAAACCCCCGGACGAACACGTTCTTGCCTCCTTTTTTTTTTTTTTTTAAATGATATTGGACTAAGAATGACAGGCATTTATAGCACTTGTCACGTGTAATTTTTTTTAATGAAGTTTAATTTTTTTTTAATAAAAATGAAATATAATTAAAACCAGTTGTTTTACTTTTTCTGGTCTCTTTAATTATGAAAATTGAAGATATAAAACTATTTTCTAAATCATCTAAAAGAATAAAAATAAATAGAAAAATATTTTGTGTCAAATTAGGATAAGGTTTATTACAGTTTGTATAAAGATGGCCATAAACTTTCTACCGACCGCGGTATGCTTGATAGAGGTTAATAAAAGTATTTCCCGAAACAAAAATATATAGTATAATTTTAAAAAAATTACTTTGTGGGTTTTTTTTTTTACCAAATCCGTTACTCATATTAAAAAATGAAGATTATACGTTTACGAGTTACTTATAATTTATTTAGAAAACTTATTGTTGTTACATCCCCTAAAAAAAGACGTTTTTTATTCTGTTCTTTAAGAGAGAGATAGAAAAAAAAAAGAAAAGAAAAGAAAAGAAAAGAAAAACTTGATGCTGTGATCTAGTTTGGTCTTTTTGTTTCTTTGGGAAAATGGGTATACTACAATTCGTCGTTCCCAGTTTGATATACTTTGTATAAAGCTTGATTACTGAAAAGACAAAACAAAAAAATTAAGAGAATTTTGCTAGATGTTCCTTTAAAAAAGGTAGTGACAAAAACAATGGTAAAATTGCAATAAAAATAAGAAGAATGAACCTCAATTAAGCTTTACTTTTCTTGAAAACTAAGATGACACATGACAATTAGGGAAGGTAAAGAGAGATAAAGAAAAAGGTAAAGTAAGTTACCTTATATTTCTAATATAAATTCAAATTTATATGAATTCAAATCCAAATTTATGTATTTACCTAAAAAATTTCCAAATTTATGTGTAAATTGATGCTGATTGGAATTATAGTTTACAAAGTGAATTTCCTTTGTTTGGAATTATAGTTTGTGGCTGCCCGCCCTATTGTGAAAGTTCTACAGTACCATTACAGTCAGTTTTGTGATTAACCGCAACAGTATGTAGGCCTTTAGAGTCGCTGGCATCATGCTTAACTTGAAAACTGTTTGAAATTTTGCAGAATAAATTTTTTTTTTCTTAATATCATAACTTGTTCGAGAATGTGATAAGAAAATCATGTTAACAAAATAACATATACATGAATTATGATTCCGCTATCACATAATCTTGACTTGAAATCGTGTTCTTGAAAATACATGTTCTAAGTTTCAAAACTGCGCAACAGAAGACTCATGGTAGAACCACAATCTCTCGCCCAGTTCTCCCTGGCATGTACATACCCTGTCCGTCGTCCACCGTATACTACTAGTAAACAGGTCTCTTACCTGCAACATGTGAACAAACTAGAGAGCTATGACTCAGTAAGTTCAAACATAAAAACATGAATCATAACATGTAATATTGTGCTCATGCATAAAACTTGACTCTGAAAGAAACATGCTCATAACTGTATGTTAAGTCTTAAGACATTATCTGATATTAGGTTCTGGTTTTGGGTCCCTGATTAGTCGTACCGTAATGTTAGTATAACTGGGTGGGTACTTTAGTGCTGACTTCCTCAGCCTTAACTGAAGCTGAACATGAAAACCTCCCCGTGGATCGAGAGGCCGGTACGCCAATAACTGGTTTAATTACCATTTTTGCTGGAGTTCCAACTGGGTAGCATACTGATTGCCCCCACAGTAGGAACCTGTTACATGTTTTACTTGGGGTGTGAGTTTTATTAAACACACGAAGGTGCCTTGTGCACCTACATGTTTTCGTATATATGAAACTTGTCTGACATGTGTACTTGACTCATCTACATGGAACATGAACTCTACATGTATGACATGAACCTGACATGAGCATCGTGATGTAGACAATCAATGTCTAACATACACGTCATACAACAAAACATAACATCATAAACATAACATGATTGTCCACGTTGCAGTCAGGACAATGCTTGAACTTATAGAAAATCTGCTAACGTGAGCCTCTACTGCTCTGGGACTGTTGTCTCGGGGTGTCTGGCTTGAACTCCTATAAAAGAAATAATCGTTGATTATTTTCAATATTCATCTTATACTTGAAACATGACAAAATATGTAAATCACATTTCCAGACTCTTTTTTTTTTTTACTTCGAACACGCCCTCCTACACGGGCGTGTTCCTGGCCGTGTACTCCTCTAGACTTACGTGCATGACCGTGTAATTTATACAACATGACCGTGTAACCCATGCATGCTTACACGGGTGGATATACGGTTGTGTTTTTGGCCGTGTTTTCCTGCTGTCTAACATGGTCTGTTACACGCCTTTCCCATGACCGTGTGCCCTTTGACACGGCCCGATACACGATCGTGTTCTTAGCCGTGTATCTCCCGGGTCTCAACTTTCTCGAAACACGGTCGTGCATGCGGGCATGTTCGAGGCCGTATTCTGAACACGCCCGTGTTCATCCCAGAATCCTGATTCTAGGTCCGAAATTCTCTGCTCTGATTTTCTAAGGCTTTTATGGCTTTTGTTCTACTTTTTGCACTCAAAATCGATCTTAATAAGATCGTTTCAAGGTACCAACTACATTTCTACAATCATGAATCCATGGTTTCATAAGTAAAATTTCATATTTTGCTTATACACATCTCTTGACTCAACATTTGAAAAAAATCAGAACTTTCTTGAAGAAAACTCACTGAAAATTGGTTTTCTAAGCCATCAACTCACGAATTTATGTTTAAAAATAACTAGACTTGAACCATGTTTCGATTTAACCGAAAATCTCAATATGCTAAACTCACATTCTCTTTTTCCACTCAAAACCCCAGATTTTTTGTGGCGGCCCGCCCTACTGGCGAGGCTCTACAGTGCTATTACAGTCAACTCTATAGTTAACCGCAATAGTATGTAGGTCTCTAGGGTCGCCGGCAATCATGCTGAACTTGAAAACTGCTTGCTAATTTGCGGAATAAAATTTTTTTTTTCTTAATATCATGAACTGCTCGAAAATGTGATAAGGAAATCATGTTAACAAAATAACATGCATATGGATCATGATTCCCCTATCACATAATCTTAACTTGAAAACTTGTTCTTTTTGAAATTATATTTCAAAACTGTACAGCGGAAGGTTAAAGGTGACCAAATCCCTTGCCCAATCCACCTGGCATGCTTCTACCCTATCCGTCGTCCACCGTATACTACTGATGAACAGGTCTCTTACCTGCAACATGTGAACAAACTGATGAGTTATGAGCTCAGTAAGTTCAAACATAAAAATATGAAACATGACATGCTATACTGCTGTGCTCATGCATAAAACTGGACTCTGTAAAACATGCTCATGGCTGAAGATTAGTCTTAGGACATTATCTGTTATTTTAGTTCTGGTTTTGGGCCCCTGATTAGTCGTACCGACATGTTAGCACAACTGGGAGCGGTACTTTAGTGCTGACCTCCTCAGTTTTAACTGAAACTAAATATGAAAACTTCCCCGTGGGTCGAGAAGCCGATACGCCAATAACTGGTTTAATTACTATCTTGCTGGAGTTCCAACTGGGTAGCATACTGATTGCCCCCACAGTCGGAACCTGTTACATGATTTACTGGGGTGTGAGTTATATTAACACACTAGGGTGCCTTGTGCACCTACCTATTTTCATGTTCTTGGTACCTGTCTGACATGTGTACTAAAAC
The DNA here is from genome assembly GCA_035233585.1 of Antiaris toxicaria. NCBI lineage: Eukaryota > Viridiplantae > Streptophyta > Magnoliopsida > Rosales > Moraceae > Antiaris > Antiaris toxicaria. The sequence continues at coordinate 12,591,263 of CP141162.1, read as the reverse complement.
ATGAAACTCTACATGCATGACATGAACTGACATGAATATCGTGATGTAGACAATCAATGTCTAACATATACGTTAACCAATATACATAATATCTTAAACATGACAAGATTGTCCACGTTGCAGTCAGGACAATGCTTGAACTTACAGGAAATCGGCTAGCGTGAGCCTCTGCTGCTCGGGGACTGCTGTATCGGGGTCTCTGGCTTGAACTCCTATAAAAAAAATAATCACTGATTATTTCCAATATTCATCTTATACTGGAAACATGGCAAAACATGAAATTTCTATTTCCAGACTCTCTTTTTTTTTTTTTTTTTTACTCTTTGGCTTTGGACACACCCTCCTACACGGGCGTGTCTCTGGCCGTGTACTCCTCTGAACTTACATGCCTGGCCGTGTACTTCGTGGAACATGGCCGTGTATACTTACACGGGTGGATACACGGCCGTGTTACTGGCCATGTACTCCTCTGGATTATACGTGCATGCTTACACGGTTACTTACACGGCCGTGTTTCTAGCCGTGTTTTCCTACTGTCTAACATGGTCTGCTATATGCCTTTCCCTTGACCGTGTGCCCCTTGACACGGCCCGATACACGGCCGTGTTCTTGGCCATGTACCTCTCGGGTCTGAATTTTCTTGCAATACGATCGTGCATGTGGGCATGTTCAGGGCCGTGTACTGAACATGCCCTTGTACACGCCCGTGTTCATACCAGAATCAAGATTCTGGGTCCGAACTGCTCTGCTCTGATTTTCTAAGGCTTTTATGGCCCTTGTTCTACTTCTTACACTCAAAATCGATCTCCACAAAATCATTTTGAGATATAGGCTACATTTCTACTATCACAAATCCATGATTTCATAAGCAAAATCTCACATTTTGCTCATTTACACCTCTTGACTCAACTTTTGAAAAATCTGAGCTTTCTTAAAAGAAACTCACTAAACTTGGTTTTCTAAACCATCAACTCATGGATTCGTGTTTTAAAAACAACTAGACTCGAACCATGTTTCTATTTTAATCAAAAATCTCAACACGATTTACTCACATTCCCTTTTTCCTCTCAAAACTCCAGATTTTCCCCTAAGAAAAACGTGAGAAAACGAGGGTTTATCTTACTTTGAAACTTGAGATTTTCTTGCTACTGATTCTTAGTTGATTGCTTAATCGATCTACTACTGGAACAAGAGAAAAATCCGAACTTTCTTTGGATTTCCCTTTCTTTTCTCTTTCTCTTTCTCTTTCTCGATCTCTTTCTCTCTTTCCTTTTCTCTTTCTCTTTCTCTTTCTTTCTCTTTCTTTCTTTCTTTCTCGTGCATTTCTCTTTGCAGCTAAGGGGAATGATTTAATCCCCCCTTAACTCACATGCCTAACTCTCTCTCACTCTCAGTTTCTTTCATTTTTTTTTAAATTTGTAAAGGCTTGTTTGGCTAATCTTGGTCATTGATCAATGTGGCTCACTTGTGTACCATTGATATCTTAATATGCATTTTCTACATAATTTTCTATTAAATTTTAAAACATTATAATTTGAATTAATGCTTAACTTTTAACTACTTTCATTAATTCACTGTCAAATTTTGATTAAAATTCAGTTAATCAAAATTTTCATCTACTCTGTATTCTATAACATGTCTCACTATAAATGTACATTTATTTACATATTTTGTATAAAATTTTCCGAGAGTATAGATTTATCGGTTATCACATTTTTCACCCGAAAATGTGAGGAAAAGAGGGTTACCTTGCTTGAAACTTGAAGACGTCCTGTTGTGGAAATCTTGACTAAAAACTTGAACGATTTTCCTTGCTTGAAGAGAGAAATCTGAACTGTTGAAAGCAATGGCAGATGAGGATTTTTCTTCTCCCTCTTTTGGTTTTTCTCTCTCTCTTTCTCTTTCTCTTTCTCTTTCTCTTTCTTTCTCTTTCTTTCTTTCTCTTTCTTTCTCTTTCTCTCCCGGCCGCTTCTCTTTGCAGCTCAACTAAGTGAAGTAATTCACTTGGGCTGCTTAAAGGAGTCCCTCACGTGCTCCCCATCATCTCTCTCATTTCCTTTAATTTCTTTTAAAGAAAATTTAAAATTTCTTGGCTAATCTTAACCATTAATCAATGTAGCTTGCTTGTGAGCCCTTGATCTCTTAATATGTATTTTCCAAATACTTTTCTAATAAATTTTAAAACATCATAATTTGAATTAATGTTTAGCTTTTGCACTATGTTCATTAATTCATTGTCAAATTTTGATAAAATTCAGTTAATCAAAATTTTCACCTACTTTGTATTCTGTAACATGTCTTATCATGAATGTACATTTATTTACATATTTTGTACAAAATTTTCGGAGAGTGATAAATTTCTCGGTTATCACATAGTTTCCATAATTGTTATTTTCTTTTTATTACAACAATGCCATTCTTTATAATTACCAACTTTTATCACAATTTTTTTGAATGATACGAAATGTTTGATGAAAAGTCAATGAAAAAAAAAATGTTATCACATCGAATTTGGATTAATTATTTTAGTTTTATTACTTTCCGTATCAGGTGTTTTCTGCAGAGTTTTAAGGTAAAGTATACAAGAAAAAGGACATAATATATTACAACCATATAGTACTATGATTAATTGTATTATTTATTTTTTGAATCAAGTTTTGGCGGTCAAGCTTTTAGGTAAACCTATAAGGTAATAAAGGACATAGCACAACTATATACTTATAGTTTTGTACATTAATTATTTTTTTGACAACTAAACATGAAGAAAAAAAAGTTATAGGATAACAAAGTTGTAATAAAAGTTAAAAAAAAAAAACAATGGTACTCATATATTAACTTTCATTTTTTTTTTTATGAAATTAGAAAACACATGACAGTTAGAAAAGATTGAGAGTGATATTTAAGTAATTGCAACATTTCTCATTTTGAGGTTATGGGGATTCAAATATGAGAGTAAAAAAAAAAAAAAAAAAAGGACCTAACAAAAGTTCACTTCTCAACAAACCTACCCATCCTTATGAGCGACGTACCTAGCTCATTTATATCATATATAAGTGAGATTTTCCATGTTACTGGAATTTAATGGTCGGTTTTGTAACCGATGTCATGTACACTTTTCACTTCTTTGTTGTTTAGACATGGAGCATATTTACGGTAAGATATTTTATTTTATAAATAAAAACTATTATTTTAATTATTTTATTAATTTTACTATAATTTTAATCTATAACTGATATATATTTTGTACTGTAAAATTTTTACCTGAATATTCAGGATTATGCCGTTAATTAAAAGGTAAAATAAACGATTAAAAAACAACTAGTTAAAAAATAGGCCTTGTTTCTTGAACCTAGAAATTCGTATTAAAAATTGGTAAAACCTTAGGTATTATTATTATTATTATTATTATTATGCTAAAGAGCCTTTTGTTATTATTGGACAGTGAGGGCACTGACCAAACAATAAAGAGTCACTGACAAAGCAATAAATAATTTTTTGCTGGAATTAATACCAGAATTTATGAGTTGATATAAAGAAAGCAAATATATAATTTCATGCCTCAAAATAGTTGGATAGAACTAGAAAATTAATTTTCAAGTTTTCGTTAGATGTTTCGTTTATTAACAATAAAAACATTTCCTCATAAAAAAAAAACAATAAATTTACATTCACTTCCAATCTTAAGATTTAAGATTCATATACGATAACAACTTTTTTTTTTTTCCCCTTTTCAACTTTCATCTCGATTTGAAAAAGCTTCTCTAGCGTTGAACTTGAAAAATAGCGAAATATAAAAAAAAGCCTCCTAAATAGATGATGCTTATGATATGTTTCAATTGAAAAATAAATTTAAATTTAATTATAAGTCAAAAACAATATTTAAATGGTGATTCAAGTAATAGATGATAAATGAAAAGAGACTTAATTAAGTTTAAAAAATATTAATAAAGAGATCGTTTACATTTAGGAGATGCTCTCCCTCCTCTTTTTCTCTCAAACTTTTCAAATATTAGGATTTTCTTTTATGTATGACTCTCGTTGCAACTGCCATCTATCAGGACTTGGTTGAAGCATGTCAGTGTATCATTGTCGGTTTTCTAGTCTAATGATGTCATAATAGGTGAGAGTGATCAACGGATCGATGATCGATAATTTGAGATCCAATGAGGCCTTGGTGATCTAATGGTTGGTGTAGCTATCTTTTACCTCCAATTGAGCCGGATCAATATTTTGTGGGTTGTAACTCATGGCAAAATGGTTGTTTTATATGACAAGAATTTTACGATTGATGTGAATTTCTATTCGCGCTCTGTTTTTGTGTTTTTATTTTAGTTTTGTAATAAAGGAGGTAATTTCCCACTTTTGGTTTGTATTTGTATTTGTATTTATGTTTCACTTGAATTGCTTTCTAAAGGTATCAATTTGTTAGTTCCATTAGTAATATGGCTAGATGTAGTTTGTTGCAGCATCTATACTGTAAGTGATTATCTCTCGATCAATCGGAATATTTCATTGATTATAAATATGTTTTTGAAAAAAGCTTTGTTCATGCTGGATTATAGGATTGTTAAGTAATTTAAAAAATTTTCTCGCTATCGAGTCTCTGCTTATGTCCTCATTACTGAACTTCATTAGATTTTACCGATAAAATCGGTCTTAGTCAAAGATTACATCTCTTGTATCACAGATTGTTTTGTTTTTTATATTAGTGTTTGTATTATTTTTAATTTAAATGATAATCTTCTCTAAAGCAAATTGATTACCTAAAATAAAAAATAAAAAAATTCGGACAGAAAAGGAGAATTCCTATGGATTCAATATATTATACCTTTATTTAAAATCGCATCATTTAAATACTGCAGGTCACTGTCTGTTGCAAATTTAATGAAAAGCTAGCAGTAATAATGTAAAATATTATTGAATATGGTATTGCTGGCACATAGAATTTAAACCCACCAGAAATCCATAGATGGTAATACTGGAATAAAAAAGGGCAAACCTTGACAGTAAAAGTGCTTGATACTATGTATCACTTTTTTTTTTTCCTAAAACAAAAATGAATGCTAAGATCACAACTAGTAATTAGATCATTTTGATATATTACCAACAATGACGTATATAACATTCTTATTCAAGAATTTTGTTTTTCTATGCACTTTTCCGAAAAAGAAGAAGAAGAAGAAGAAAATTAAAACCATAACAATTTGATTGCATCAAGCTTGAAAAAAATATCTTGCTTCCACTTGATGCTTACACAAGAATTGATTCAAATCACTTTTGGCCAAATAAACAATAGGAAACAATTAGAAAACATAATAACGTTCCCAATCTTCGTATACCAATAAATAATGAAACCTTTGTTGAAGAAACGAAGAATCATAGTAAGCTGCAATATTTTGCTAACGCTCAAGCCGAACAAAGCCAAGATAATCGTCATTGATCCAACTATACTTCTCCATAAAAGGATTAGCAATGGAGCCCGGAGGGTAGTTTTCAATAATCCCTTTCCACACATTCACATCATCCAAGTCCCTCATCACCTCCCACAAACAATTGTTGCACTTAAACCCCGCTCCAAAGCTCATCATCAGAATCCTATCCCCTTTCTTGAGCCTCTTCTTCGCCTCCATGTACCCCAACACGTACCAAAACCCCCCCGCCGATGTGTTCCCGAACCGGTGCAGCGCCATCCTCGACGGCTCGAGGTCGTACTCACTCAACCCGAGGCTCATCCCGACGCCGTCGATCACGGCCCTCCCCCCGGGGTGGATGCAGAAATGCTCCGCCCCAGTCTTGAAGTCCAGACCAGTGCTTCCCATCTGTTGTTCCACAAGCTTAGTGTTGTAATTGTCACTGCAATTAGGGTTACTATTACTGTTATACTTTCTTATCTGATTAGATATCCAGTACCGAAGAATCTCCCGTATGGGGAGGATTTTCGGAACTAGAACCCGGAGATTCAACCGCAGCGCCTTCGCCGCAGCCTTCGTCAGTTTCTTTGTAAGGCGGAAGCCTTCGTATCCCTTGTCGTCCTCCATCTGAATGCAGCACTCGTAGGCCTCGTCGTCCGCTCCCAGATGCGTCCGGACGAGGCACTTGAGCTTGAGAATGGCGGCCTTTTGAAGATCCGATCTGTTGGTGAACAGCATGGAGCAACCGCCGGAGCGGAACAGGCAATTCGATAACATCATGGATTTCTCCTTGCCGCAGTACCAGTTGGGGCCGAAGGACTCGGTGCTGACGACAATGGCGTAGGAGTTCATGTGGGTCTTGAAGAGGTGCTGGACCAGGTCTATGCCGACGATGCTTGCGCTGCACCCCATGCCAGAGAGATTATATGACATGACGTTCTCCCTCATCCCGTAGCGGTTCACGATCCGCGACGTCAGAGAAGGGGCAGGGGAGAACAGCGAGACATTTACGACGAGGATATCGATCTGCGCCGGCGAGACGCCGGTTTTCATGAACAGGTTGTCTAGGGTGGTGAAAATTACCTCATCCATCTCCGAGAAGGCGTCGGCGAGGGTCGGAGACTCCTCGCGGCCCTCGAGGACGTTCTTCGGGCAGTAGGTCTCCTCGCCGATGCCGGAGCTGACGATGGTCTTGAGGAGGAAGCGGAACTCGTCGAGTCCGAGGTTGGGGTTGCGGAGGACGATCTTGGCGCAGGAATCGGTGCTGAGCTTGGTCTCCTCCGGCGGTTTGTAGCACTCGTAGGCGAGCATGTAGCAACATTGGTGTCGTTTTTGGAGGAAGAAATTGAGGAGGTGAGTGAGGGCGTATGATGTTGCCAAGAGGAGAGCTATAGCCATGAGAAGCTCCATCTTTCGGCTACAAATTAAGATATGAAGTACCTAGAGAGTGATAGAAATTAGGTAATAAAGGGTTATACTTCTTGGGTTTGGATTTTGGTGAGAGTTGTGTTTGTGTATATATAGAGAGATTTGGAAAGGAATTATTTGTATATGTTTATTTATAACAAAATGTCTGTGTAAGCGGTATTGTATATCAGGTGGCACTTGTATTTTTTTTATTTAAAAATTAAAAATATGTAATGCATATAATTTCTTATTTCAAATCTAATCATAAGATACTAGCTACATGTTCATGTAAACGACAAATATTAATAAAGAAAAAAGTTATTTTTAAATTATCTAATTGGTATAATATAATACTAACTAAGTTACTGTGGTGTATACGGGCCGGATACCGTATAGGAGCCTTCTTTGTATAAATGATAATAAAAAAAAAAAGCAAAAAAAAAAAAAAAAAAAGAAGACAAAAAGGACTAAAAACAAAAAACAAGAACTCAACTCAATAACTACATGTGGATATAATAATGTATTCAAAAAGATCACAAGAGCTCAACTCAATAATTTTTTTTAAATAAATAAAAAGTTACAACGAGAGAGTTTTTTTTTCCCATTTGTGATTATTACACCTCTAGCTTTAATTAAGTAAGTAATTCAATAAGGGCATGAACACCTAGCTTTTATAACAATTACATTAATTACCTAATCTAATTATACTAACTCATTCAAATAAATTTGAGATAGTTGATTTAGTAATTTTCCTCTTATATTAAGTTATGACATGTGATAGAGTGATAAGAAGAAAGGCTCTAACAATTACTAGTGTTTACTGGTGAGGGCATAATATTATATAACATTTTGGTACGTACCATGTAGGTAGGAATACAAGGCATAATTGCTTGTTGGGGAGGAATATTTCATGAGAGATGTTATTTTATACTTGTTTATACTCAACTGCTTTAACTGGGTGGGTGGATATTTAATATTAAGTCTAGACATGGGGGTGCAGATAGTGAGCACGTGGTTAATCTCTAACTTTGATCTTACGTGGTTGGACGTGTGGCCCATTTTAATTAATTAAAGCCGCGGCTAAATACCAAATTACTAGGCGTTGGGGTCAATCAAAGTACTTCTTTGAATTAAAACAAAATAAAATAATAATAAAAAAGCGGAAGCATTACAATGCTCTAAATAATGTTTAAAAAGGTAATTTCACACCTAATTTTAGACAAATAAAAAATATATATAGAGATGTAATAAGTATAAAATTGTAATTTTTTATTAAAAAAACACATATATTTGACTAATTGAAAATTAATAACCACATCATTTAAATATGAAAAATTAATAGATGATTTGAGATGACGGTGGATCCAATCTATTGTTTTAATATTGTTTTAATATAAGTATAAGGATAAAGTATTTAGGAGGACTTATATAGAGAAAATCAATTTTTAATATGGATAAAATGAGAAAAATATAAGGATTTGAGACGTAAATTTAAACAAAATTAAAATTAACTGGGGATGAAAGCCTCGTTCCGCAAATAATTCCATCCCGATTTTAGATATGTAATATTTTATATTCTCATTTTGTACACTTGGATTTGTATGTTGTTTGATTTTGGTTCTGATTTTATATATTTTTCGTGGGGCCATGAGCGAATGTTCATTATATTTTGTTACATGAGTTCTCTTATTTGAAATCTATTTCTATCCTTTTGTTCCCAATATTATGATCCGTATCAACTAAAAGAAAAAAAAGAAAACAAAAGGTAAAATTAGCCCTATTTGGATATTTTAAATATCAGTGTAATTTAGATAAAATTAATTTCTATATCCCTTTATTCATATTTCTTTTGTGTGCCTCAATATTATGACACGTCAAAAAATATATATATAATTAATTATAATTTTATATTACATTGATAAAAAAGTAAATTAGTTACACATGTCATAATACTATTGCAAGAATAGAAATTAGGATATAAATAAAAATACATATTAACTAAATTCAATTTAAATATATTAAACGAGTTAAATAATCTTAGCTCTTTTCTTGTGAATTTTGTCCTTTATCTGCAATCTTTTTATGAACTTCGTTTGCTCTTTTCTTGTAAATTTTGTCCTTCATCTGCAATCTTTTTATGAACTTCGTAGAAATTGTGCTCAATGAACTTTGTAAAATTTATTACAATCTTTTGTATTTATAACTATCGGTGTATTGATTTTTTGACAAATTTTATTGCTAATTGTCTAAATTAGCACGGTTAATTGTTGAAAGTAGATCTCACACGTATTGAAATGATGAAATTAATTGATATGTGATTTGAATCGTTATTGGAATTGAATCCTATTGAAATGATAAAATTAACTGATATGTGATTAGCCGTTATTGGAATTAAATTTATACTTTTTAATTTATATTTTTTTCTCACCTTTTTTGAAAAGAGAAATTTTCATTTAAATTGAAAAAGGATATAAACAACAATATCAAAGATAAAACAATCTTATATTACAAGAGACACAACCTTCAATTAAAACCAATTCTATCAGTAAAATCTAACGAAGCTATATGAAGAGAACATAAACCGAGACCCAATAACGGGAAAATTCATTGAATTCCTCGTTAATCATATAATTTAGCATGTACAAAACTCTTTTTAAAAGCACATTTATAATCGATGGAATATTTCGATTAATCGAAAGACAGTCACTCGCAGCACAGAAGCCACAACAAACTCTGTATAGTCTTATTATTAATAGAATTAATAGTCCGATATCATTTGAGAACAACTTGAGCAAAATATAAACATAAATACAAATCGAAGGTGTGGGAACTACCTCATATATTATAAAACAAAAACAAAAGAACATAAATAGAAAATAATATCAACCATAAAATTCTCATCACATACAATAATAACTTTGCTATGTGCCACAACTCAAAGGACATCAATCAGACTTGATTGAACATAAGAGATTGCCACTAATTATCATAATACCGATGTCACTAGTAGAAAAAGGAAGATTCTATGATCGTTAAAGACACCATGAGCATTCATTAACGGTTGTGAAATTCGTGATTATGGAAAGTAAGAAGACTTCACGATCATTGCTTAACAGTCGTCTTGTCTTTATTTTTCATGATCTTTTAATGATGGTGGCGGAATTTTTTTTTTAAATGAAGGATTTAGATTCCATAACTGTTTCTTGAGGAAAAGATCGTGGTAGTCCCATTTAAAAAAAAAATTTCCTTACGGGTGGCAAATCTCGTGCGTTATTAACATAGCCCAGAATTTAAAATAAGAAATTGAAATTACATTATAACAATTGTCCACAAATTTATACAATTGTATAACATTAATTACAAATTTACATATTCTCATATCATATAAAGTTCATTACAAAATATATCTATTCTCTCTTAACTTCACCAATATCATTACTTGCATAAAAATCCTTATTCTAAATCTTAGATAATCCTTGAACCATCAAAATTATTTCACGCATATAAGCCCACACAAAAAAACTATAGTCGACGTTACCCGATTGTTGAGGACATTTGACGGTCTTGATCATTGTTTCATAGCTTTACTGTCTTATTTGCCCTAGTCCAACTACAATCTTCTAATCGTTAAGTGCCTTGACAACAGATTAGTGCAAGACAACTTAATTAGGTTTTGAAAATTCTCAAGTGGTTCATTTCCAAAAAGATCGAGATATATCACCAAGTTATCCCAAGGATCAATAACTACTAAGATCCAATGTATACTTTTATTATAAGGTATGAGATAAAGTCCCCCTTTTGGTATATTTTCTAAAATACGTAAAATATTATCGGCTCACTCCCTAATATTGGCACCATTACTTGGAATCCTTGAAACCGGTGAGACAATAGATGGAGAAATAAACCTGAATTGTCGATCAAGGCTCTTTTTGGCACAATGTTTTACTAAAAAGTTGCAAAATAATTTATAAAGCTTGTTACAAAAAAAAAAAAAACAACATAAGATTAATAAGGTAAAATAAACACGATATAAAGATAGATCTATTACTAGATGTATACCAATATACTATTTGTACTGATTTCTTAAAATTCAATAAAATGACAAACATCCTTATATCCAAGATAAATAGGCATGTCAGTATTGGTTATAGCCTCTTGTATCAGGCATTGTATCTGTTCACCTTGTTGCATAAATTGTTGTGCATAAAAAGCCAATTATTTCAACTTTTTAGGGATGTCACTAAAGTCAAACATAGGTAGTTGTTGTACCTCAAGTTGTGACTTTAATTTTTTCCTCCCTATTCTATTTTTTATGCGTCTATTTCCCTTAACTACTTGATCAGGAACAAACCCACCAACAGCTTTTTTCAGGATTGCTACATCATTTGGCAGAATAAGTAGGGGTGCGTTATTTATTTTTAGAACAATAATAGTTACACACACATTGCTATTACCTAATGCAATCCCATGGACTGTATTAATTGTAAGGCAATTCATGTACGTCCTATCAACTGCAACAAGCCTATGTCCACGTTAATTGAATCATTGAGGAAAATATTGCATTCTTGACTTGCATTCGGTGTGGGTTACAAATCCAACACCTGGGTTCTCTTTTATGGATGATGTAACTAGTTTTGAAACTGTTGTGTAGGTCAACAATAGGTGGAGCATCATCCTTCTCTATCATTACAATACCTTGCTATACACATAGATCCCTAACGGTTTTTTTGCAACTATTGAAGTTGGCGTTTCAGATCCATTACTTCAACATTCGATCTCGAACCTAATAAGCTGAAGTATCGGGACTGGTTTACAAATTTCTATTGATCATGTATGCTACTTGAATGTTCAAAATTGCCTAACACTCTAGTCAACTTGTCGTCGCTTCCAACCAAATTAAAACTACCTTGGAACTCTTGGTAGTTATACTCCTCCTATACAGAATTAAAAAAAAAAATTTCATAATCCTTAAATAATAACATATTAAGGAGACTACATTTAGCAATAATATAATAGGGTATTTGGTAAACGTATTACGTTTGCATTGTATTTGAATGTAATGTGTTAAATATATTTTGTATTTGGATGAAAAGTATTTGCTTTACATTTAAATACAATGTATATTTGGATGAAAAATATTTAAATTATATTTTAAAGTTGAAAAGTCGATGTGACTGGTAAAAGCAAATAGAAAAAGTAAGATAAAGAGAGAATATGATGCGAGTAAAAAAAAATATTTTTAAAATATTCTGAAATAATAAGCTTCACCATATGATTCCGTGTTTGGTAAGAACAAATAATCCTATTTTGTATGCAAATGTGATCTAACCTTGTCAATTGAACAAAATCTATAATTTTCACATTTAATACAAGGATAACGAATTTTATCACTCATATCAGTTTTGCCAAATGAAAAAAATTCTTTAACACTATTTTCATATCTTTTACTTAATTTATCAAACTACATCCATTACTATCCATATGCAACCCCTAAAATAAAAGGTCATAATATTTAATATATCAAGTTTTTAGAATCAAACAAATACTCAAGGTTTCGAAATAATTAAACAAATACCCATTATACAACAAACTCAAACAATGTTATTAAAAAATAAAACTATAATGAATATAATAAGGTAAAAATAATCAAAAAAAAATTAATGATCACTTACAAAAAAAAAAGAGTAGATAAAATAGAGATGAACAGAGGTAGAAGGGCTATTTTCTACTGCAATTTTGGCTGCTGTAATTTCATTTTTTACAAATTAAGGTCTAGGGTTGTGTATAAAATAGGATTTTAATGAAGAGCTTCCATGATCATTAAAAAACGATGGTGCAATCTACTGATTCCATGATCATTTTTGAAGTTTACTCTCCATGTCATGTTTTTGATGTACTTTCCACTACCGTTTTTTAGAATCTTAGTGGTAAAAACTAACATTTGTAGCAGTGTGTCTTATGGGATCTATTGTGGGGTGATCCTCAACTACTCGAAAATTGCCTATTAGCATAGAACCACAGGTTGTGGTATGTTGTTTTGCAAGGCTAGTCTGCTCGTCTTATCCAATAGTGCTGCCTGATAGGAAATGTGGACTTGTACAAGGCAGGATGCTGCCTGGCAACCGAGTAGAAAAGTGACTTGACTCTTCCGTGCACAACCCATGACCAGTAGGTAAGGAGCACCCATTACTCTTCAGGTCTCCTACTCTTCATGGATTTATGCTAGGAACATGACGGGTCTGCTATGACAAAGTTAGGGACCACGATTGTCATTCCCCAACGGCCTGACATGAGGCAACCTTGATAAGGGACACGTGGCACCTAGTTTGCCTCTCCCAAGACGGTACCCTAAATTTTCAATTCTGACCTGAGACACTTCATCTTTATGATGCATGGCAAAACTACAACAAATCACCAAATATCCAGGTTAATGACCTCAATGGGGTAACTCGACCTTGTCGAGTAGGGCCCGGCTAGAACCTACTCTGACCAATGCCTTATAAATATCGAGTTCACTGGTATGATTTTTCTTACCTAACTGATACTTTGCCTCACTCTAAGCCTTTCAGTTCCCTGTTGACTCGAGCGTCGGAGTGCCTTTAGCAGACACCACACTGATGTCCCTTTATCCCATAGCTCTTCTCTTCATCTTTACAGGCTTGCCAGGTAGAAAACCACTATGCACTGTCACATGTGGTGTTGAGGTCAAATTTTGACATCAATAGGATCCTTGATTATACGTCATCGAACCGTTGATAATCCTTACAAGCCATAACATCGTTAGACTAGGACAACGATAATGTTGTACAGGCATGCTCTGGCCGAGTCCTCATCGATGACAACAACAGTTGTGGTGCGAGTCCAACATAAAAGGAAACCCTAGTATTTGAGAATTTTGAAAAGAAGAGAAAAAAAAACCCTGACCCCTTTTTTTCTTAATTAAGCGAACCAAGCTTCTACTTCACTTTTTTCTTTTAAAGTTTGCGGTAGTCACAAAATTATTGTTTTATGTGTTACAGTGTGATTAATTCTAAAGTTTATTTTGAAGTTTTAAATTTACAATATATATGAGTATACTAAAAACCAAAATTGGGGTATAACAATAACTTTTTGAAAAAATCATAGAAATACATTATTATTTCAAAATTTGGGGGAGGGGGACAAGGTAGAGTATGTAAAAAGAGTCTTTAGTTGGGGCAGTATACCTAGATCAAAACCCTGGACTAGTAGAATTAAATGTGAGACTCAACTTGTATGGTAGGGATTAATTAGGGCACTCTATATGGAATAAAGATCTGCTGTCTCAGATTTCCTATTTTATTGGTTGTTCTTCTAATATTATTAAGTCAAATTATCTAAATTTAAGAATTTAGTCACGTAAAAAAATGCTAAATACTAAAAATTTTTTAACACATTGATGAGATATCAAAATGCTATTAAGGAAACAGTAATCTAGACAAGATATTAGAATAACAACTCTGAACTCCTCTATATGTTGTCATAGTCACTTAGAAATTTGGAGATATGTTTGAATATATTTTTGTTGGGTTTAATGGTTTTTGAAAAGATTTTGTGTGTTAAACTAAATCCTTGTTTTGTTAATATGGTTGCTGATGAAAATTGTTTCTGAAATTGATACTTGATTCATGCTTTTATTGAAAGAATTATGAAATTGCTGTTCTATTTTGTCAAAGTTTTTGGTTACTTACTGGGCTTGCAAACCATCCTCGATTTATTTATTTATTTGCCCCTCATGTCTTGGAAGCCGTTTGAAGATTAGATCAATACTGAATAAATGAATATTTTGGAGAAATTTGAAATCATTGTACGTGAGGTCAAAACTGTACGGGGTGTAGGAAATCTCTTGATGTGAACCAAAGAACGGTGATGCAAAACATGACACAACATCAAGAGAACCAATTCAAATACCAATTGGGCCGGTTACAAGAGCAAAGAGATTTAAAAAAGCACTTAATGGGCTGATTCAAGAAGTTTGGGCTCAATCAAATTCATGGAGACCTATTGAGTATGATTCATGTGATCAACAAAGATGCATTAACTTGATTTAAGCCCATGAGAAATTTAGCTAATTCAACCAAGCTCAAGACGTTTTTTAGCTAAGGATTTTCGAATTTTGTGGCAGAATAACTACTTTCCTACTTTTACGATTTGGTTAAAATTACATTTCTGGATTTGTTAAGATTTAGGAGGATTTAGGATTATCTTTTGTAACAAATTTTAGTTAGGATTTAAGATTATCTTTTGTAACAAATTTTCAGATTTTTAGGATTATCTTTTGTAACTAATTTTTGAATTTTTTAGGAATATTCTTTGTAACAATTGCCTATAAATAGGCGTTCCCATGGCAATAAAATGACAGATCAGTTTATTCACAAATTTGAGAGTTCTAATTCTCTCTGATTCTTTGAAGAACTGTTTGAACTTATCGAAATTTTCAGTGGCGTTCGCTTCTGACTTATCAATCAACCCTTTCATAGTTGATTGTGGCGTCTTCCTTATACCAAGGTTCTTGCTTCGCATTAAGCAACGGATTGAGGTTAATATATCAAGGATCTTGTTTTTACTTAAGCAACGGGTCGATGTCTCCCATCCATTTGAACCTGATTTTAGAACATGCTTGGGTTCATATTCTTGATGGGTCTTGTTATTCTTGGCGAGGTTCATATCATTTGATATCAGAGATATTGAGATATCTATCCAAGGCTTTCTGATACCAAATGAAGCGAACCTCGTCAAGAATAAGCTTTCTAATACCAAATGATGTGAACCTCGCCAAGAATAACGAGATTCGTCAAGAATATGAATCCAAAAACATCCTAAAGTCAGGTTCGAAAGGATGGGAGATCTCGACCTGTTGTTTCAGCAAAAACAAGAACCTTGGTATATTGACCTCAACCCGTTACTTAATGCGAAACAAGAACCTTGATATAAGGAAGACGCCATAATAAAATATGGAAAGGTTGATTGATAAGTCAGAAGCGAACGTCACGGAAAATTTTGATAAGTTCAAATAGTTCTTCAAAGAACCAAAGAGAATTAGAACTCTCAAATTTGTGAATAAACTGATCTGTCATTTTATTGCCATGGGGAAGCCTATTTATAGGCAATTGTTACAAAGAATATTCCTAAAAAATTCAAAAATTAGTTACAAAAGATAATCCTAAAAATCTGAAAATTTGTTACAAAATATAATCATAAATCCTAACTGAAATTTGTTACAAAAGATAATCCTAAATCCTAACAAATCCAGAAATCTAATCCTAACCAAATCGTAAAAGTAGGAAGGTAGTTATTCTACCACAAAATCCGAAAATCCTTGGCTAAAAAACGTCTTGGGCTTGATTGAATTAGTTAAATTTCTCATGGGCTTGAATCAAGTTAATGCATCCTTGTTGATCATATGAATCATGCTCAATGAGCCTCCACGAATTTGATTGAGCCCAAACCTCTTGAATCAGCCAATTAAGTGCTTTTTTAAATCTCTTTACTCTTGCTCTCATAACCGGTCCAATTGATATTTGAATTGGTTCCCTTGACATTGTGCCATGCTTTACATCACCGTTCTTTGGTTCACATCATCTCTAAGATAGAATAATATTCAACTTAGCTAAGATTATTTTTGTTTTATGTGTTAATTTGTAAATTATATATTGAATGCATTTTATTCTAATTTAATTGAGACCTTGCACGATTATAGGAATATTAATGGTCCGTTTGTTGAACGCATTGCATTTGCATTGCGTTTAAATGTAATACATTGAATGCAATTTGTATTTAGAGGAAAAGTATTACGTTGCATTTGAATATAATATGTTTTTGGATGAAAAGTATTTAAATTGTATTTTAATAATAAATATATGATGTAATGGATAAAGGTAGAGAGGAAAAAAAGAGAGAGAAAGAGAATATATGATGTAATTAATAAAAGTAATAGAAAAAGTAAAATAATGAATAGTATTGTCGCATTTAGGCATGAATCATATTCTTAAATTTGATACATCAAATAACTTTGATTTTTAAATGTATGTGACTTATATGACTTACACTTATTGATTAAAAGAAATGAAATTACTCACATATTTTAAGTTGAAAGCTGTTATCAAAACCATTTTCCTCTTACATGCTAAGCTAATTCTCACGTACAAAAGTAGAGTCAAACATAAATTTCAATGGAGACGTACACAAATTTCCAAAACAAAAAATAAAATAAAATAACAACAAAAGCTAAATTGTAAAATATTAATAGGGACTATATGAAGATTTTTAATTTTTAACGAGGATAAAGTATAAAAAGCATAAAATTTTTAAGGTAAAATTGAAATAAAAAAAAATACAGTAAAAAAGGATGCAGCACTAAACCCTTTTTTTTTGGTGATAAAAAGTTACAGCCCTCACTTATTCACACCTAAATCCGTCCGTGTCAGCGGAACGCGTTACAATTTAATCGACTTTAGTTTTGGTGAGACATAAACCAACTTAACAAAAGCACAAAAACCTCCACATGCGATCCGGGAACCGTGGATGGATCCTTTGAGTTCTAAAATGGGTTGTACTTCTAGTACTGTAAATTAATAATGTTATAAATAAGTTTCCTTCTTTTACATATATATCTATACAACTAAATTAATAATGTTACAAATAAGTTTCCTTCTTTTACATATATATCTATACACACACACACACACACACACTCAATGTTATCAATAATGTTATATATATGTATATATATATATCTTACGTATAAGTTCTTGAAAAGCGTACGTTTCTCAGTGTCATTTCTTCTGGTTATTATATATAATTTGCCATGCATAAATAAAGGGCGGCTATCCAACGTCCTCCCCGTGTGCCCCTTATAATTTCTTTTATAATATATAGTATTAATCGAATAATTTCAATTTAATATTTTTTTATTAATACTTGTCTTTTGCATTAGTATTTAAAAAGTATCATACAATAAGATTTTAAATAAGAACTGATACATAAATCAACTAATTACTATAAGTTTTTAAATAAAAAACCACAAGTATACAATATCAAACATGAGACATTATGAGGGTGTTTGGTTTTGTTTTCAAAACTGATTTCACGATTCCCTAGGAAATCGATTTCAAAATCGACGTGAAATTGTGTTTGGTTTGTATTGTTTTTGAAAACAGATTTCAAAACGAATCCAAAATTACCTTTGCTCCCAATGTAAAATTGAAAACGATTAAAAGTCGTTTTCTCTGATTTCATTTTTCCCATTTCTCCCATTTCTCTGATTTAATTATTATGGTTAATTAAGATTTAATTGATATAGTAATTACTTAAATATTATGGTTATTAATTTTTAATTCATTTTTCAATTAAAAAATTTTATTAATTTTTAATTTTTGGTATTCATAATAAATTTTTTTAAATCAAACATAAATATGTTTTTATAGAATACTTATAAAATGACTGGTTTTCAAAAATATAACTAAACACAGTTCACTTTTTTGTTTCTCAAAACATACATTCAGAAAATAAAACCAAACACAATTTCAGAAACGTTCTCAGAATTGTTTTCAAAACGATCTCAAATTCAGAGAATTTGAAAACATAACAGATTTCAAAAACAATACCAAACCCTACCTATATATATATGTTTTTTTTATTACATATGAATTGTTTTAATGTTCCTTTGTCGGTGGAATATATTTAATGGAATACATTTAAGGAATATTGGGTCCAAATCCAAATTGCTTGCCTGTTTTCTGCAAATAATGCAGAACAAACTCCGGTGAAGTGAGTGGGTTAAAGAAAAAAAAGAAAGTGGGTGTGGAAGATGAGGGCACTCTCTATGTGCTCCATCGACCTTTTTTTAGGTATTCAAGGAAGAGCCGACCTTTTTTAAAACTGGCAATGCATTTATAATTAATAGATCTTTTAGCAAGTCAAGACTTCATACTGCATATACATATATATACACACACACACACACACACACACGCATGCTTTTATTACGGTAAAGCACCGCATTTTTAACGTAACATTGTAAAAATAAAAAAATATTATGTATTATTTATTTAATATATATTATATTGATATTTACAGAACATAACATCAACAACTATAATTATTTTACATTATTGTTTCACCCTTCTAATTCAATAATAATGTTAAAATTTAATTATTATAAACTATAATTATGTCTTTATAATTTCAGAATTAGCACGTGATGTCAAGTTTCTCACTTCAATTCATTTCGGACGCCCAAAGAAAAATCCGTTGACAAGCTCATATATGATCGCCTATCATTTTTGTGATATATTGTGAACTTTATTAGAGTGGTACACAACAGGGGTCTACAACGTTTAATATGTGACAGATAAGGCCAGCTTAAATGAGCTATCTATGTTTGGTGTGGATGTTAGTACATTAGTGACACTTTAGTTTTATTTATTATCATTATCATTATCATTAATATTATTATTATTATTATTTTGCAAAATTAGAATTCCATGCGTCCCATAAATGTCAAATTGAGAGGGCATTCTGAAGCACCCTCATATGCATCCGTAAATGTTAGAATAAAAATGGATTGAATCGAATTCTCTCATAAACTTGGAGCTCATCTAGAGGGGATGAAAAAATGTATTCAAATGGGCTATATATGCGTTTCTTCTTCTTCTTCTTCTTCTTCTTCTCTTCCTCTTTCTCTTTCTTTTTCTTATTTTTTTTTTAAAGTTAAATATAGGAGGATATTATAAGTTCTTACTTTCTTTCTTTCTTTCTTTCTTTCTTTTTTTTTAGCCAATTTCAAAGTGAAAGTTATTACATTCAACACAATCACAGAAATATATATACTCATTAGCCTAATGAGATCTATACGAATTACCAAAACAGTTGGGCTATAAACCATCGTGATTAAAATTTAAAACAAAAAAGAAAATGCATATTTATGATCCAGATTCTAGAATATTGTTCATCTCATATATTCTCATCATATATATCATTTATTTATGTTACTTAGATTTGGTATTCAGACTGATGGGAGCTTTTTCTTTATCACGTATTGACCATCTAGGATCATTTAATGGTAGTATCTCTTATAATAATGCACTATTAATAGTTACTATTTTTTAATTAGAAAATTAACTTTTTAACGAATTAATTTATGAATGTCTATCTTTATTACAAAATTACTCTGATAATTAATCATACCGTTGAAAAACTTAATCCAATATATTCTTATATATGTAATACAAAATAGAAGGTATTGTAAAAATTCTCATATATATGTGTACGTGCTTTGCTTTGGGATCACTCTTTTGTCTTCTAATACTGTATTATAGTAGAAATTAACGGCTAAACGACCCTGGCTAACACGATAACTAAACATTAATTAAAGTTTTTCTAATGCTGGTCGAATAAATGTACTATATATGCAACAGTGGAATTAAATGAATTTAGCACTAACTATTATATGACATTGGCCCAAGTTGATTTGGTAAAAAATAGATCTTCTACTTTCATTACCTTTAATTTGATCCTGTGTAATTAGGTAGACAATATATGTGTAATAATATAAGATAAAAAAAATAGAAGTATAACTAAATAATAATTTCATATCATACTCTATTATAATATAAAGTTTGAATTCTGTATTTAAAAAACAAAAAACAAAAAAATTAAATAGATAAAACAATATACTCCAACAATTTTCAAATCATGATTAAGAAAAAAAGAAAACAAATCTCAAGAAGAAATATGTATAGCCTTACGCTTGTATGAGCAGTATAAACACGCACAAGAGTGTACTGAAATATTTCTTTTTTTTTTTTTTTTTTTTCCGATTAAAGTGGAATTACATATGATTTGTTTGGATTCAACGTCTATTTTTAAAAAATAAAAGATTTTTAATTTTAAAATATAAAAAATTATTTGAATTTTTTTTAAAAGTGAAAAATTATTTAGATGGATAAAAAATTTTATTTTCTAAAGAAATTTTTTTTTCTATCTGTTAAAAATAAAAATTTTTGACATTTAAATAAAAAATTTAAGAAGATTTATATTTTTAAAATAAAATTTTTTTATTTTTTAAAAATAAATATACTAAACAAACAAAATATTAGAAAGCTCGTAGATCAAACGCGTGGTTTAACGAGGCTAACCCGTCAAATGTGCCCTTTTTAATTTGGTGGAAGTATCATTTGATTTATATGACAAGACTTCTAATCAAGAACGGAGTTTTAAAGGATTGGGTAGGACAGTTGTATTCATTAACTTTCTTAAAAATTGAATTTCAACCCTTAAAAAAATTGGTGCCTTCTTTATTTTTCCCCTGCAAAGATTTTGTTTTATTTTTAAATATACCTCCACTGAATTTTATCCTTTTATTTTTATTTGTATTTTTATATTTTGATTAATATAATTAATATTACTCTTTTTACTTATCAATTATATATCATAATTTCTTGTTGACATTTATGTTTATGAAAGCTTTTGATGGGAGGGCATCTATTGTTGATAGTGAAAGGTTCCTGAATATTACATCCGATAAAAATCACATTAAATAAAACAAAAATGTAAACCAAACAACTTTTATAGTAGATTAGACGGTTCAATAATTAAAATCCTATTGGTAGTTTTTATTTCTCTATGTTTTACCGTAGAATTCTCAAAACATATTTGATAATTTTTTTAAAATATGAAATACCATTTTATTTCTCATTTTTCATGTTATTTATTTTAAAAAAAAGATTAGTGAATGCACTTACTGAAATAAAAAATTGGCTCCTTCTTACCTTCTTTTTTACTATTTGTGTGGGAGCTAATTTTAATTGTTAAATTAATTTGTTAACAATGTAATTCGTAAGTATCCACCTAAAAAATTTATAATGCATGATATAGAATTACATTACTTATTAACCAAAATATTAATAAATTAAGCCAATAACTATAGAACAACAATTCCTATCCCAACCCAACTCATAATTTTCTAGTATTTGTTAATTGTATTTTATAGCGTGTTTGGTACACATTTTTTTTTACATTACATTTAAATGTAATACAATTTTCTTCGAAATACAAAAGTATTTCATTCAAATATTAATCACATCATATTTTAAATCCAATACAATCCCTATTCATTATTTTACTTTTTTCATTATTTTTATTAATTACATCATATATTCTCTCTCTTTTTTTTTTTTTTTTACTCATCACATATTTGTTATTAAAATATAATTCAAATACTTTTTATTCAAATACACATTATATTCAAATACAATACTAATACTCTTTTTCTAAATACAAATTATATTTAATATATTATAATTAAATATAATATAAATATAATGCATTTATTAATTAAAGCATTAATACTCTTTCCTTTTCATAAATAAGGGGACCAAGTAATCCTCCCAGGATCCATCATTTCACCTGGTTATATGTAAGTTTCAGGCATGGATAGATTAGACTTAAAGCCCGTTTGACACGCAAAAAGGAAAAGTCTTCAAAAAATATATATATATATATATATTTTGGTATTTTTAACTTCACCGTCGGTTTTGTATTCTCTCCCCTCCCCCAAAATTGTAAACTTTAAAATTTAAATAATGTATAACTTTATATATATAAATTTAAATATAATAATTTAATTTAAATTATATAAAATTTTAAATATAACAAAAAAAGATTCGATAATTTTTTTTAAATAAATTTTTAGAATTTTACATTTTGTCACCTCAAACAAATTTTTTTTCTTAAATATATTTTCTAAAGCTACTTTTTTCTAAAAATAAATCTCCAAAAATATATTCTAACAGGCTCAATGAGGCACTTATATAAATCGAAGCCCTAAATGATTTATACTTTTTTTAGTAGAAATTTTTATGATTTCTAATATTTTAACCAGTCCAGACACACCAAAAAACCAAAACTGAAAAACCAAAAGACAAATAAACCCACAAAAAAAAAAAAAGCATGTATAAAATTTGCACGCAGGCAGCCCATTGGTTTGAAGACTTTAAGAGCATGTTTAGAAAACGTTTTTTAGTGTTACAAAAATCAATTTTATATTAAACGTAAAATTTTATATTCAAATACAATCATTTTCAACTGTATTACGAAAACAATTATTATTCAAAAGTTTTTTAAAACAATCACATCAACTTTTTAGCTTTAACTTTTTATCTTTATTTTTATTAATCACATCAACTTTTCAACTTTAAAATACTTTTTATCGAAACACATATTTCATTCAAATACAAAACAAATACTTTTTAATCAAATACAACACTCAAAAAATAAATTATATTCAAATGTAATTAAAACGTAATGTGTTTATCAAATGTCCCATAAAATAGAAAGTTAATTAAGCTATTTAATGTGCGTGTTCGCTAGTTGTTATAAGTCTTTTTTTGTCCCTTCCAAAAACTAAATGTATAATTTTCAACTGCTACATTTATAAGTCTTGTCTACGTTGGTTCGTGCTATAACGACATTTTGGACCCCTTAAAAAAAATTTTAGACATTAAAAATAAAAATCAAAGTGGAGTGTGTTTGGAACAAGAGAAAAATAAAAAGAAGGAAATAGGTGACAGAATTAGTATAAATATTTTGATATTTATCATTGTTTGACAAGAGAGAAAAGAAATGATGATTTTAGAAGAAAGACTCTAAATCTTTCAAATCATAATAATTTTAATCTCTCTTATATCAGAAGATTATTTAAATTATTTCATTTCAAACATCATAAAAAAAAAAAGGGATCTCTCATATTTTTCGTCATTTATTTTTCATCTAGATGATCTATTTTTCTCTCCCTATTTTCTCTTTTTTCCGTCAAATATATCCTAAAGTGGTCCAGACGCTAATTCCGTAAAATGAAAGGGAAAGGCTTGTATAATTAGTAGTATAGATAAGTAGTTGTAATAGTGTGAAAGCTGTTCTCAATGGACGCAAAAATAAAAAGTTTCGAACAACACATACATATACACATATATAAACACACATATATACATGTATATATATATATATGAAAGATAATTAGAACGTCGAGCGCATAGAAGGGGTGTCTATGATAAAAAAAAAATCAGGGATCTTTATTAATGTACTAGCATGTGAAATCCTCGATTAATATAGATATTGTGTAATTTATATAATAATATTTGAAATATTGCATGAAAATTAAATTAATTTATACATGAAAAAATGTTTTAAATGTTAAATGGATATCCATTTAAAAAAGTTTCAGTAAAGAAAATAATAAAAATATAGATATAAAATTCACATTCTATAAAATAATATTTTAAAACTTAAAAGAAAATTATTTAAACGATGAAGAAAATT
The DNA here is from genome assembly GCA_035233585.1 of Antiaris toxicaria. Lineage (NCBI taxonomy): Eukaryota > Viridiplantae > Streptophyta > Magnoliopsida > Rosales > Moraceae > Antiaris > Antiaris toxicaria. The sequence goes on along the minus strand of CP141162.1, from coordinate 12,567,108 downwards.
ATCGAAATTGGATTGGTGAAACCAATTACGTATCCCACATACAACTTAATTAGGGATAGTAATTTTACCTACTAACCTATTTATCTGTAGTGATCTATCTAATTTATATGTGGTAAGAAAAACCTAATTTAAATATGGTGGGTTTTCAAACTCGTGACGGATTTAGAATGGAGATAAGTCCAAAGGTCCCTAACCTATTACACGTCTCATTTAGGTATAATATATTTTTAAAATATATTTATATATATTGTAATAAATAACAAACATATATAAATCTATAAAATAAAAAATTTGTTTATCCTCGTGTGAAGAACATATACGTACATATATATATATTATCTTTTATATATTTTTAGATTATTTTGTAATATATATTTTTATACAGGTTAATGGAAAAATTTCAAACTTACCCTGAATCCATTAATGTAAATGGATATACAAGGTAGGGACGGAAGAGTATTTCTTCTCACGGGGTGGGTTGGTGAGAAACCCACCCTATCCCGTTGCCATCCCTAAACTCATCCAATATCGTTTAGAACCTCTACTTCAGTTGGAGTATTCCAAGTGCTACGGTGAGTTAAAACACCACCCTCTCTTTTTTATTCTCTTTTTATCAATAGGTTTTAACATTTTTAAAGCTTGTAAAACTAACATGACATGAAAGGAACATTAAAAGTGAGAAAGAAAGCGGCATTTGAAGTAATATTATTATTTTTCTGTTGGTAAATGTAAAAGGTTTCACAGTTTTTTTTTTTTTTTCTCTTGATTAATTTGGTAGAAATGTTAAATGCGTAAATGGAAGAGAAACGTTTAAACACGGAAAAGGTTAGAGAATAAAGAAAAAGGAGTCCAGTGGAGAAAAAATGGAGAAAAAAATATAACTGAGAGCAGACCAAAAAAATAAAATAAAATAAAATAAAATAAACGGACTGCATGAAAACAATACCTAAGTAGTAGTACATTTGGGAAAGAAAATGTTTTAGTAATGGAAAATTATCTAAGTAGTAGTACATTTGGGAAAGAAAATTTTTTAGTAATGGAAAATTAAGTGTTTGATAAATCATCTAAACACCCTTGTAAGCCAAAAACGGCTTAGGGGAAGTCATGCCAATCATGCCTTACGTGAACATATTAAATTAGAAAAATGCTGTTTTTGTGTAAACTGCTCAAACCTTATCCAAACATACGTATATTCAAATCGAAGAGAATATGTTTATTAACGGTTGACATTTTAATGACTAAAATATCCCTAATACTCTTTTTTTTTTTTTTTATGCATGTGCGAGTGTGTGTAAATTTTTTCTTTTTCTTTTTGCTCTGAAATTTTTTAAAGTAATTACGGTTAAAGTCTATTTTAAGGATACTGTATTAAAATTCATCTATTTTTTAATAATATTACATATAAAAAACAAAAATATGTAATATCTATTTTGCCTTTTTATCGTATTAACACTATCCTCCTTTTATTCATATTTTTTTTTCCTTATTTGGTTTCATAAAATTAATGATATTTTTTTACTGATAAATGTAAATTAGTTTTAATAAATCAAAACGTATTTTAACCATAATTTTTATTTATTTTTGCATATTTAATTTTTATAAAGAACACGAAATATAACCCTAATAAATTAGCAATTTTTAAGATAAATACATTTTAATTATTAAAATACCATATCCAATACAACCATAAAGAACCCGAAAGTACTATAAAGATCATAACATTATAATAAAAGTGCTATATCATTCCTAATAAAATAAAAATTATGATAATTTAGACATAAAATTTTCCTTATTATAAAAGTCAAAATTTCTTTTCTTTTACATATAATTAGTTACTAACGCCATGAAATCAATCTTTTAACCTATTTATTCAAACATTTTTTATTTTCATTTTTTTGTTTCATTTTTTATAATTTTTTTATGTTAATTCTCAATTCTTTATAAAAGATAATATTATCTTTAAAAATACTATTTAAGACATTCATATAAATAAAAGAAAAAATGAACATTTTTTTAACTCAACACTTTTAATTTAGACGGCTACGTAAATAACCCAACTCTTTTTTTGTGTTTGGTTGGTTAGAAGTTAAGCCTTCTCAAGGAGACCAATTCTTTTTACATTACAAGTAACTCACTGATTAGATGTAATATATATGTAACTCCTTAGATCTCTAACTTTCCTTTTATGTGACATTTTCGATTGTCATTTTAAAAATTAATTTGATTAATTTTCCTTTATATGGAAAAAAAATATATTGAACAATGCTCTAAGCTGTTTTGCAAAAAACAATTGAGTTTAAAGTAGCAAAAAAAAAAAAAAAAAAAGAATACAAACAAACAAACTTGAAAGAAATTCAAAAGATCATATGTTTTTGAATAGCTTGCTTGAAGTATTAGAGAGTGCAACCGAGTGAGGCTGGAGCAGTTTTGTGGTTGAGATTGATACCATTGTATGTATCCAAAATACTTGTTGGCCCGGAATTCTTAAAGGTCTTTGAATGTTTTATGAAAGTGGTTGGGACTTTAATCACATATATAGGTGTCTAGAAGCTGCAATAAATATTGTTTCATGAACTAGGTAACTAGGAGGTTAGTACTAATAGCTCAAAGTTATCGCAATGCTCCATCAAATATTAGTGATATTAACATCACACTAATAAAGAGGCAGATCCCATCAGTGAGTTCCATGGTGTGGATTCTATCGATGAATCCTACGGTAAGATGCAATATATATGTAACTCCTTAAATCTCTAACTTTCCTTTTATGTGATATTTTCAATTGTCATTTTAAAAATTAATTGATTAATTTTCCTTTATCTGGAAATATATATTGAATAATGCTCTAAGCTGTTTCGTAAAAAACAATTGAGTTTAAAGTAGCAAAGAAAAAAAAAAAGAATACAAACAAACAAACTTGAAACGAAATTCAAAAGATCATATGTTTTTGAATAGCTTGCTTGAAATATTAGAGAGTGCAATCGAGTGAGGTTGGAGCAGTTTTGTGGTTGAGATTGATGCCAAGGTATGTATCCAAAATCCCTGTTTGGCCGAAATGTTTAAAGGTCTTTGAATGTTTTATCAACTTGGTAGGGACTCTCTTATATATAGGTGCCTAGAAGCTGAAATGAATATTGGTTCACGAAAGCTCAAAGTTATTTCAATGCTCAGCCTATTGTTTTAGAAAAATATTTTATAAGATCAGTAATATTTAGGGGATGTTTGGAAAAAATATTTCATTTTAATTTTACTCAAATACAATACAATTTTACATCAAACACAAATTTTGTAACAGTGCTATGAAAACAATTATTATTCAAAACATTTTTAAAACAATCACATCAATTTTTCAACTTAACTATTTATCTCTACTTTTACCAATCACATCAACTTTTCAACTCTAAAATACTTTTCATCCAAACCACATTTCATTCAAATATAAAACAAATACTTTTCAACCAAATACAACATTCAAAAAACAAATTTCATTCAAATACAATCAAAATACAATGCGTTTACCAAACGCCCCCTTAATATCAGACTAATAAAGAAGCAGATTCCACCGGTGAGTTCTATAATATGGATTCTTTCGACAAGTCTTATACTATAGGACCCACTCTATATTAATGAGTGATATTACACATCATTGATATTTCTTAATATTATTCATTATGTTAATAGTGTGTAAGGGTAAAAAAAATAAACTTCCAGAAGATTTATGAAATAATAATTAATTTTTAGTGTGGATAAATTGAGAAAAATAAAATATTTTGAGACGAAATTGAAAAAGGAAAAATTTGTTGAGAACGAAACCTTCACTTGACCATGTGTGGCTTTCTCATTGCTTGGAATTTAGGTGTCGTTTGGGAAAAAAATTACATTTTAATTTTACTCAAATATAATACAATTTTATACCAAACACAAATTTTACAACAGTGCTACAAAAGCAATTACTATTTAAAATATTTTTAAAACAATCACATCAATTTTTCAATTTTATTATTTATCTCTATTTTTACCAATCAAATCAACTTTTCAACTCTAAAATACTTTTCATTCAAACACAATACAAAATAAATACTTTTCAATCAAATACAATATTCAAAAAATAAATTTTATTTAAATACAATTAAAATATAATACATTTACCATACAACCTAACCTTTGTGCGGGAGCTATCATTATTGGTGACCTTCAAGAGTTCTTTAGACATCTAATGGGACAGATAAAAGAGAGAGAGAGAGAGAGAGGGAGGGAGAGAGACGGCGTAAATTAGTTTTTAAAAGCCACTTTTATAATTTGATGAATACGCAATCAGGGACGAGTTGTGTTGGGTTCAATTTTTTTTTTTTTCTACAAAAGTTTGCTGTAGATTTTTTCGTAAATACAAATTTGTAGTGTTTTTTTAATTCTAATAGGGCAATTGAATAGTCACAACACTTTATTATAACGAGAATTATAACAAAAAAATTGTATCACATCATAAAAGAGGAAAAACTTTACTTGAATTTTACGTTCTCAAATGGAACGTGGGCTAACAGGAGCCTCATAAGTATGGAACTCCAGATTGTAAGTTTTCATATCAATTAATTAGACTTGTAAGTTTTCATTTGTAAGAACTCCAAATTCAAAACTTTAGATTCCATATAACAATGATAATAATAATAATAAAGATTGTAAATAAAGAAATTAAATAAGAAAACAATTAAATTGAAGAAGGGGAAGAAAAAGAAAGAAAAAAACACAAGGATTTTTAACGTGTGGACGTGTCTATGTTAATCATGAACTACGAATAAGAAAAGGAACTCACACAACGAGTGTATTCCTATATAAATACAAGTTTACAAGTACAAAATTAGATAAGTTGTCTAATACAAATCTACTAAAATCAAGCCTTAATCTAAATTATAATAAATACAAATAAATTAAAAGTTTCTAATAAAGACAATGATGCAACGCAAGACATGACACCACCAAGGGAACCAGTTCAAGTACCAATTGGGCCAGTTACAAGAGCAAGAGAAAAAAATTTAAAGAAGCACTTAATGGGCTGATTCAAGAGGTTTGGGCTCAATCAAATTCGTGGAGGCTAATTGAGCAAGATTCATGTGATCAACAAAGATGCATTAACTTGATTCAAGCCCACGAGGAATTCAGCTAATTCTTTCAAGCCCAATCAAGCCAAGAGACTTCAAGCTCAATCAAGCCCAAGAGACGTTTTTCTTTAACCAAGGAAGTTCGGATTTAGTTAGGATTATCTTTTCGAATTTGTTGGGATTTCAGCTAAGATTTGAGAATATCTTTTGTAACAAACTTTACAACAAATTTTCGAATTCAAACTTTAGGATTTCGGTTAGGATTTTGAGAGTATCTTTTGTAACAAACAAAATTCCGATTTCAAACAAAATTCGGATTTTGTTTAGGCTTATCTTTGTTAGGATTTGTTAAGAAAATCTTTGGATCCGAATTTTCAAATAATTTTCGGATTTTTTAGGCTTATTTTTCCAAATTTTCTTTAGGAATATTCTTTGTAACAATTGCCTATAAATAGGCACCCCCATAGCAATAAATTAGAACACATCAGTTTAATTCATAAATTTGAGAGTTTTAATTCTCTTTGGTTCTTTGAAGAACTATCTGAACTTATCGGAATTTTTCCGTGGCGTTCGCTTCTGACTTATCAATCAACCCTTCCATAGTTGATTGTGGCGTCTTCATTATACCGAGGTTCTTGTTTCGCATTAAGCAACGGGTTGAGGTCAATATACCAAGGTTCTTGTTTTTGCTGAAGCAATGGGTCGAGGTCTCCCATCCATTCGAACCTGATTTTAGAACGTTTTTGGGTTCATAATCTTGACGGGTCTCGTTATTCTTAGCGAGGTTCGTATCATTTGGTATTAGAGCTTAGGTTCTAAAACTCAGGTTTGCCTATCCCATTTATTTTCGTTTTTCTTTGTTACGACTTAAGATTGTAATTTTTTTTTTTTGTGTTATTCAGAATTCAAATTAAGAGGATCCAAGCAAAAGAAAAAAAAAAGAAAAGAAAAAATCAAGAGGATCCGAAAAAAAAAAAAAAAGAGTATTTTGGCTTAACAACAAATTTTTTGTTTGATACCATACATTTAGGCTTCCAATATTCCGGAAATCAACTTACCCCATAGACCAAAATTTTTTGGGTAAATTTTCATGTTTTCGGAAACCTAAACCACCGTTGTTTTTTTTATTGTAATCCTTACTGTCCATAACCCAAATTGCCTTGGTGTAGTCATTCAGAAATTACGACGGAAATTTTGATACTGATTTGAGTAGTTTGATAAGAGCCGAGTGAGAAATTACTATGAGTGGAAAAAGGCAAGAGTGGTGAGTACATCAGAGGGTAAAAGCCATAATTATTGTGTGAAACACGAGTGAAGTTGAGTGAACCCATTCTTTGAGTGAAACACGTGAGGGAGTGTGAGAGGTCTTTTAGTTTACTCTAACCTTGTTTTTGCAGTAATCATGTCTCACAACAGTGAAAAGAGCGTTGCCGAAGGTACTACGGGGATGGCTGATCCGAAGTTGTTCATGGAGGCAATGGTCGGAGAGATGAGGCGTGTGATGAGGACAGAGTTGGAGCATATTCATGAACGAATAGATCGAGTCGAGAATATGCGTGTAGAGCGGCTGCAGGATGTACCAAATATGCGTAGAAGAGAAAGGGTTCCATATAGGGGGGTGAGAGATGAAGATGATGAATATTTCGAGGTTGGTTTTGAGGAAGAGGATGATCGAGGTAGGCATGGAGGACGGTTTAGAAAAGCTAGGATTCGAGAAGATAATAGCTTGGGTAGTATTAAGATGAAGATTCCGTCGTTTCAGGGTAGAAGTGATCCCGAAGCTTATCTCGAGTGGGAGAAGAAGGTGGAGTTGGTGTTCGATTGCCATAACTACTCTGAGTTGAAAAAGGTAAAATTCGCTGCTATTGAGTTTTCTGACTATGCTATTGTTTGGTGGGATCAATTGGTGTTGAATAGGCGACGAGCTGGAGAACGTCCAATTGATACGTGGGAAGAGATGAAGAGAGTAATGAGGAGGCGATTCGTACCCAGCCATTACTATCGGGATTTGTACAACAAATTGCAAAGGCTTCGACAGGGTAACCGGAGTGTGAAGGAATATTACCAAGATATGGAGATTGCGATAATCCGGGCTAACATTGAAGAAGATCGAGAGGCTACTATGGCCAGGTTCTTAAATGGCTTGAACCAAGATATTCACGACAGGGTGGAGATGCAGCATTACGTAGAAGTGGAAGACATGGTACACATGGCCATCAAGGTGGAGCGACAGCTCAAGAGGAGGGGTAGTACACGTGCAACCCATAATTTCGGTTCTTCCCCATGGAAACCGAAGAAAGAGGAGAAACCTGTTGCAAAATCCAAATTCGAGCCAAGACAAGAGACGCCCAGCCATGGTAAATCTGACCCTTCCAGTTCTCGAAATCGTGACATTAAGTGTTTTAAATGTCAAGACAGGGGTCACATTGCTAGCCAGTGTCCAAACAAGCGCGTCATGATCCTACACGATGACGGTGAGTATGAAACAGAGGAGGAGAGTGACGAAGATGACATGCCACCACTAGAGGACGTGGATGATGAGCAACATGCGGTCCAAGGTGAATTGTTGGTCAAAAAGAGGGTCTTAAGCTCACAAGCAAAAGAAGATGAAGAAGTACAACGAGAAAACATATTTCATACTAGGTGCCACGTCAACGACAAAGTATGTAGTATGATTATTGATGGAGGAAGTTGTACTAATGTGGCGAGCACAACCATGGTGGAGAAATTAGGACTGCCCACATTGAAACATCCCCGGCCATACAAGCTACAATGGTTGAATGATAGTGGTGAAGTAAAGGTGAATAAACAGGTGTTGGTTGCCTTCCGCATTGGAAAATACAGAGATAAAGTTTTGTGCGACATAGTTCCAATGCAAGCTGGACACTTGTTGCTAGGCCGACCGTGGCAGTTTGATCGCCGAGTTAAGCATGATGGCTTCTCCAACAAATACTCATTCGCGATCGAGGGAAAACCCATCACTCTTGTGCCGATGACACAAAACAGGTTTATGAAGACCAAGTGAGATTACAAAAAGAGAGTGAGCAAAAGAAAGAGAGTGAGCAAAAGAAAAAGAGTGAAAATCAGAGAGGGACCGAATAAACTGAGAGAGAAAAAGAAAATCAAAATTCGGTCATTGAGAGAAAAGCGGAGAGAAAATCAGAGAGAAAACAAAAGAATTTTTATACAAAAGTGAGCGAAATCAAGCGAGCAATGTTTTCAAAACAGCCGATGATTGTACTTTTGTACGAAGAGGCATTTTTAAACACTAACGAGCTTGACCTTTCTTTGCCTAATTCAGTTGTTTCTCTTTTGCAGGAGTACGAGGATGTCTTTCCCGAAGAAACCCCACATGGGTTACCTCCAATTCGAGAGATTGAACATCAAATAGACTTTGTTCCTGGAGCAACAATTCCAAATAGACCAGCCTATAGGAGCAATCCCGAGGAGACAAAGGAGCTTCAATGGCAGGTAAGTGAGTTGTTGGAAAAAGGACATGTAAGGGAGAGCATGAGCCCATACGCCGTTCCAGTTTTACTTGTTCCTAAGAAGGATGGGACGTGGAGGATGTGTATTGATTGTCGAGCCATCAACAATATAACGGTAAAGTATCATCATCCCATTCCTCGTTTAGATGATATGTTAGACGAATTGCATGGTTCGTGTGTGTTCTCAAAAATTGATTTAAAAAGTGGTTATCATCAAATTAGAATGAAAGAAGAAGACGAATGGAAAACTGCCTTTAAAACAAAACATGATTTGTATGAATGGTTAGTTATGCCCTTTGGTTTGACTAATGCACCGAGCACTTTTATGAGACTTATGAATCATGTGTTGCGAGCGTTTATAGGTAGGTTTGTTGTCATCTACTTTGATGATATACTAATCTATAGCAAAAACTTAGATGACCATGTCGTACATTTGAAATCTGTTTTGGATGTGCTTAGGAAAGAAAAGTTATTTGCTAATATAAAGAAGTGTACCTTTTGCACGGATAAGCTTGTATTTCTTGATTTTGTTGTTAGTGCTCAAGGTATACAGGTTGATGAAGAGAAGGTACGTGCAATTCGAGAATGGCCGAGTCCCATAACTGTAGGTAATGTGCGTAGTTTTCATGAACTTGCTAGTTTTTATCGGCGGTTCGTGAAGGACTTTAGCAGCATAGCTGCGCCACTTACCGAAGTGATCAAGAAGAACGTTGGCTTTAGATGGGAAGAAGAACAAGAGAAGGCGTTTCAGCTAATCAAAGAGAAGCTGACCAACGCTCCCTTATTGTCTTTACCTAACTTTTCTAAAACGTTTGAAATTGAATGTGATGCTTCAGGTATCGGTATAGGTGCAGTTCTCATGCAGGAGGGACGACCAATTGCTTACTTCAGTGAAAAATTAAGCGGGGCAGCCTTAAACTACCCGACTTATGACAAGGAGTTGTATGCATTGGTTCGAGTTTTGGAGACATGGCAGCACTACCTATGGCCTAAGGAATTCGTGATTCACACTGATCATGAGTCCTTGAAACACTTGAAGGGCCAACACAAGCTAAACAAAAGGCATGCTCGCTGGGTGGAATTCATAGAGACGTTTCCCTACGTCATCTGGTATAAGCAAGGTAAGGAGAATGTGGTTGCCGATGCCCTTTCTCGCAGGTATGCCTTACTCTCTACACTTGATGCAAAGTTACTCGGTTTTGAGCACATTAAAGATTTATATAGTGATGACCATGAATTTAGCGAAGTATATCGGGTCTGTGAGAAAAATGCTTATGGTAAGTTCTTTGGGCATGATGGATTCCTGTTTCGAGAAAATAAGTTATGCATGCCAAATTACTCTTTGAGGGATTTGTTAATAGAGGAATCTCATGGTGGAGGATTAATGGGACATTTTGGAGTCGCCAAGACTTTAGCCGTTTTGCAGGAACACTTCTATTGGTCACATATGAAACGAGATGTTGAGAGAATTTATGGTAGATGTGTCACATGTAGGCAAGCTAAATCTCGAGTGTAACCCAATGGTTTATATACCCCTTTACCCATTCCTAGTGAGCCTTGGATAGATATCTCAATGGATTTTGTGTTAGGACTGCCTAGGACGAAACGAGGAAATGATTCAATTTTTGTGGTTGTAGACAGATTCTCTAAGATGGCACATTTTATTCCATGTCACAAAACAGATGATGCCTCACATATTGCAGATTTGTTCTTTAAGGAAATTGTGAGGTTACATGGTACGCCTAGGACCATTGTATCGGATAGAGATGCTAAGTTTTTGAGCTACTTTTGGAAAACTTTGCGGTGTAAGTTAGGAACTAAGTTACTATTTTCTACTACTTGTCACCCACAAACTGATGGCCAAACCGAGGTAGTGAATAGGACTTTGACTACTTTATTGAGGGCAATCATTAGGAAAAACACCAAGACATGGGAGGAGTGTTTACGGCATGTTGAGTTTGCTTATAATAGATCTATTCATTCTGCTACTAAATTTTCACCATTTGAAATTGTTTATGGTTTTAATCCTTTAACTCCATTGGATTTATCTCCATTACCTGTTTCTGAACGTGTTAATTTGGATGGAAAGAAAAAGGCTGAATTTGTTAAGCAGATACATGAGAAGGCAAGGCTCAACATAGAACGGAGAACGGAGCAATATGCAAAACAAGCCAACAAAGGGCGACACAAGATAGTTTTTGAACCCGGAGATTAGGTGTGGTTGCACATGAGGAAAGAACGATTTCCTGCACAAAGACGTTCTAAATTACTTCCACGAGGAGATGGTCCATTCCAAGTTCTGGAGCGCATCAATGACAACGCATATAAGCTAGAACTACCTGGTGAATATAACGTAAGTGCAACTTTTAATGTTACTGATCTGAGTCCTTTTGATGTAGGTGATGATTTGAGGACAAATCCTTTTCAAGAGGAGGGGAATGATGCAACGCAAGACATGACACCACCAAGGGAACCAGTTCAAGTACCAATTGGGCCAGTTACAAGAGCAAGAGAAAAAAATTTAAAGAAGCACTTAATGGGCTGATTCAAGAGGTTTGGGCTCAATCAAATTCGTGGAGGCTAATTGAGCAAGATTCATGTGATCAACAAAGATGCATTAACTTGATTCAAGCCCACGAGGAATTCAGCTAATTCTTTCAAGCCCAATCAAGCCAAGAGACTTCAAGCTCAATCAAGCCCAAGAGACGTTTTTCTTTAACCAAGGAAGTTTGGATTTAGTTAGGATTATCTTTTCGAATTTGTTGGGATTTCAGCTAAGATTTGAGAATATCTTTTGTAATAAACTTTACAACAAATTTTCGAATTCAAACTTTAGGATTTTGATTAGGATTTTGAGAGTATCTTTTGTAACAAACAAAATTCCGATTTCAAACAAAATTCGGATTTTGTTTAGGCTTATCTTTATTAGGATTTGTTAAGAAAATCTTTGGATCCGAATTTTCAAATAATTTTCGGATTTTTTAGGCTTATTTTTCCAGATTTTCTTTAGGAATATTCTTTGTAACAATTGCCTATAAATAGGCACCCCCATAGCAATAAATCAGAACACATCAGTTTAATTCATAAATTTGAGAGTTTTAATTCTCTTTGGTTCTTTGAAGAACTATCTGAACTTATCGGAATTTTTCCGTGGCGTTCGCTTCTGACTTATCAATCAACCCTTCCATAGTTGATTGTGGCGTCTTCATTATACCGAGGTTCTTATTTCGCATTAAGCAACGGGTTGAGGTCAATATACCAAGGTTCTTGTTTTTGCTGAAGCAACGGGTCGAGATCTCCTATCCATTCGAACCTGATTTTAGAACGTTATTGAGTTCATAATCTTGACGGGTCTCGTTATTCTTAGCGAGGTTCGTATCAGACAATTAAATACAAAATTATAACTTTTCCTCGTACTAATACTAATTTTCCTAATAGTTAGTTTTTAATTAGTGTTTCAAACCACATTATTCAACATTCTAATTGTAACACAAATAATTTTAAATTTTATCATAAATGATACAAACTTATAATTAAGCTTATAAAATCTTATTGAATTTTAATGTAAATTTTGCCTTTTTAGAAGAACTTTTCTGAAAAATCATATTTTGTATTTTTGATTTGAAACCCTTTTAGAGAGTCAAAATTATTTTGAAAAACGTTAATATTATGATATTAATTCTAATTCTAATTTTTAATTATACAACCAACATGTTATTTAGTTGTCATATTTTTCATACAGTAGATGTTATCTTTTAATCTCAATTAAGTGTTAATTTTTAACTACCTATTAAATAAAAAAAAATTACAATTCATGTTATTACTTGTTATTAAAAAGTTGGGATGTACCATACTCGGAAAATGAAAAGTACTTTCAGAAAACAATACTAACATACTCTAAACGTAAGAAACTACTACATTATATATATATATAATTTGTATATGCTGATTATTTTTGGTTGTATTTTGAGCGAAAAAGCTAATTATAGGAATTTGACATTTTATGAATATGAAACCAAAATACACATGAACATATTACTGCGCCTTACGCGTTTGGATTATAATTTTGGATTGTACAGGGACGAGCGATATTCAAAAAAAAAAAAAAAGAAAGAAAAGAAAAAAAACTCTCTCATTTATATATATATATATATATTAATGCATTTGGTTTGTTCTGAACACCCTGGTTTAAGCCTCATCTAAAGGAGCACAATTCCTTTCTCATTGCAAGTTACACGCCGATAAAGGTGTATGTGTTGCTTTCATCTCTGGCCTTTTTTTTTCCCCCTTTTTTAAACTTAATTCTACACATTATAATAAAATTAAATATTAATTTTACATATTAAACTATATATACGACCACTTTAAAGTTTTAATTTTGAAAAATAGTTTCCTAAAATTTCTTTCTCTCTTTGCATCATGTGTTTCCATATTCTAAACAAGAATTATCTAAACTATACAAGCCTTTAAACTGCTTTGCAAAAATAATGATAGGCTCAGTTTAGTACCTCGTTTCAAATTTACTTTTAAAAATTTTTTTTTACAGTATTTTCTTTTATGAAAATTTAAATTTAGGGCTCGCTTGGATTGCGGTTTTGTACTAAAAAATTTGAGTTAAGTTTAAAATAAGTTAAATCATGAAATAAATTTTGTGTTTGGTATTTAAGTTTGAGTTAGAGAATTTCATCCTGAGCTAAAAATATTTGGATGATAAAAGTTTAGGTTTGAACTTACATTGAAAATTGTATTTCTATTTACTCTTTCATTTGGGTAGTACATTTTTTTTTTTTTGTATGAGAGAAGATTTGTGAATATTGTTTTTGAGTCTAAAACACTATAAGTCATGAATTAAAAATCTTAAAATGAAATCGCGAATCAAACGAAAAACTGAGTTCAAACTCAATTTTTCAGACTCGAAATCTTGTACGAAATGAGGCCTTACTATTTGAATCAGGGTGTGAACCTATGATCCAAACTGGCCATAGTTTACCAAAAAAAAGGGAAACAAAATTCACAAACCATCTACTTTGGAATGGCTAGCTTGAACCATGGGAGTGTGCAAGTGAAAGAGGTTGGAGCAATTTTGTGGTACAGACTGAGGCCAAGGCAGGTATGCAAAGTACAAACCTTGTGCGAGGAGGTTTGGTCGGAATTCTTAAAGTTCTCGAACTGTTTTTATGAATTTGGTAGCGACTATTTTCACGCATAAAGGTGCTTAGAAGCTGCAAGAGATTGGTTCATGCAATAGGTAACTAGGAGATTAGTACTAATGGTTCCAAAGCCGTTTCAATGTTGGGGAATGTTGGGTGGAGCCATCTTAATTGATGTTCTTCAAGAAATTTTGAGTCATTTGATGAGACAAAACAAAAAAAAAGGGCTTAACTTAGTTAAAATTATCATTTTGAATTATTTTGAAGTACACAATCAAGAACGAAACCACTTGAGATTGAATAAGAACTATAGTTCTTTTGTTTTCAACAAAAACGAAATATTAAATTGATCTAATAAATAGAATTTTATATTGCCTTTTCCAATTAAATATGAGAAATGAATTATTTTTTCACTTGATTTGACGATAATTTAACTAACAAATTGTATCATATCAGAGCAAAAGAAGAGGAAAATGAAAAAAAAAAAAAAAAAAAAAGTTTCGAATTTACGTTTCAAGTCGAGCGAACCTGAATTAAACATGGGCTCTTTAGACAAAGAAGCCTCATCCTCAAGGCCCAAGACTGACAAGCAATTCTAAGCATGGGCTTTTTCACACGATTCCAAACTGTCGATCGAAGGGGGGAATTTTAAAAGATTTTCAAATATAATTCTGTTATTGTAAAAAATAATAAAAAAAAAGGTATAGTTTTTGAAAACCATTCCTTGAGAAAACAAATTATCTCAGCTAGAAAAAAATATTATAAAAAATGTATTTCAATTAAAAAAAAAAAGAGAGAGAGAGAGAAAATGTATGGTAAAGATATGACATATTCTAAAAGCATTCTAAATCTCTGATTAAATTATAAAATCAGTAAAGTACTCCTTCCCATATACTTTTTTCTTAGAGACTTCATAAGTTTTGTTGAAAACGGGAGTTATAAAGAAAGAGGTCAGAGACTAGGCCTCGGTTGGTGTAGAAGCGGGAGCTTTTGCAAATTTCATCTTTAAATATTCATCACATTATATCACTAACCTTGGATGACCTCCACATTTAATGAAATATTTGCATTCTCTAAAATGCCCTTGTGAACTGGAAAGACTGTGCAAACCATCAGCATAATAGTTAGTACGGTTGGAACGATCTATACATTTGGAATGGTCAGTATGATTGGAGTGGTTTGTACAGTTGAAATAGTCATGATAGATATTTCGATCGGCTTAACAAATTTATGATTGAAACAGTCAATACATTAGTATCGATCATTATAGTTGGGATGGTTGGAATGGTCATCTCAATCGACTTAACAAAATTTCAAGATTTTCTTTAGAATTTCTAACTGTAATTTTAAAACTCTCTAATCATAACTTTAACTTTATGTATAGAGTGTGAACATATAATTATCATGGTACTATTACAATATTAACAATATTAAATTTACAATTATTTTTGAAATGTGATTGAAATCAAAATAATTTACTTAATTTAGACTTTTATAAATAACATAATCAAAGTACAAGTATCACATAATTATCATTATAATACTATTAAATTCACAAGACACATTTTAATTAACGAGTATCTAGTTAATATATATTTACTAATTAAAAAAATCTTAAGGTAGAATTAATATTTAATAATTTTAAATCAAGAAGACCGTCTTGTAATAAAATAGTTTGCATAGTCTACATGAGGTTCGCATGGTTTGCTCGGTCTGCTAATGTGATCAAGGCCACAATCTTCTTGATTTGTTTAGATCGTGAAGTAACTAATATTAATGATTGATAAATTGTCAAACAATAATTCTCAAGTCAATTTGATGCAATTTAAAATATGATTAATTTACTTAAATAAAAATTTCTAATTATAAGTACTCCATGTAAATAGTATGATTGAATTATTATTATCAACCTACTACTTAATAACACTATTAAATACACAATTAAATTTTTGAAATGTGATTGAGAATAGAATAATTTACTTAACTTAAACATTCTAATCAATATGATTGGAGTACTATTATCACGTTATAAATATGATAACATTATTAAATTTGTAAGTCATATTTTAATTAACAGTATTCAGTTTATAAATATACTTTCTAATTAAAAGACCTTAAGGAAGAGCTGATATTTAATAAAATTTAGATCAAGAAAATCATCTTTGAATATAATGGTTTGCAGGGTCAATGTAGATGAACTATGTAATGGTTTGTTTAGTTTGCTTATGCGACTGAGGTTATTGTCTGCTTGGTTTGCAAGGATCGTAAAACAATTAATATTCAATTATTGATAAAAGCTCACAATCTAATTTTCAAATCACCAAAATGCATTTTGAAAATGATTAAACTGGATTAGCTCTTTTTTTTTTAATCATGACTCCACTTAGTTATAACTTTCTAATCACAACTTAATGTTACAGTAATACTAAATTGATAACAATAACAAAATTTACAATTAAAATTTTTGAAATTTTAATAAAATCCAAATGAAATTTCTAGTAATATATCACACTATTAAAATTTCTAATCAATATGAACAAGATATTTTATTATCACACTATTACTATTATAATAATATTAAAATTTCAAATCAACATGATTGGGATATTATTATCATATTATTACGACGATAGCATTATTAAATTCACAAGTCATATTTTACTTGCCAAGCATACATTAAATATAGACTTGCTAATTAGAAAAAGCTTAAGTTGACATGAAATTTACGAGATTTTAGATTGAGAAAATTGTCTTAGAATATAATGATTTATACAGTCTACTTAATCTACTTAAAAGGTTCGTAAGGTTTGTTTAGTCTTCTTATATGAATGTGGCCATAGTCTGCAAGCTTTATTTGAATCAAAATGCAATTAATACTCAATAATTGACAAACACTATATTCTTAAGTCACTATGGTACATTTTGGAATATGATGAAATTTGGTTAGATCTATATCTTTTTGATCATAGCTTTATTTAATTAAGACTTTTTAATCATGTTATTTTACTATAGTGACTTGGGAGTTATAGTAGGAGATTTCATTAATTATTAAGTACTTTTGTTCCTTGTCCAAACAAACCAAGCTTAGTGTGACTCCAACACAAAAGCAATCTAAACAAACCATGCGAATCAATAAATAGTTTGTCAGTGCAGATTGTATTGACCGTTCTATTATAAGATAATCTATTCGAGATAAAATTTCTTAAATACCAATTATATATGAAGTTTTTTTTAGTTAGCAAGTCTATTTTGCTAATATATGACACTATTAGTCATATTTATACAAAAAAAAAAAAAAGAACTACTTTGAGATAATAAGGGAAAATTTGAGAAGACCATATAGATTGCAATAACGGTTAGAAGGCCTAATTGGACCGATCGTGTAAGACTGATCGAGATGATTGTTCTGACTGTTCTAACTGTCTCAACTGATACAAACGGTTTGCATGGTGTTCCTTGTATTAATCATGCTGTCATCTCTTACAAAATTCCAGATTTTTAGGCTAAAAAAAAGGGGGAATCTTGTTGTTTTTCTAATTTAAATTCCTAAATATTAAAACCATACTTTGAATAATAATTTAAAAGCTTGATTCTTCAATACCTAAAGTGTGAGCAAGAAAAGATCGTCGACTAGAAAGTGTGACTATGATTTGGATGGCGACGATGATGGGGAAGCGGACGAGGAAGAGGCGGTTGATATGGTTGATATAGTGTGAAAATTTTTTGAAAAATGCGGATTAATTTTGGCTAATAAGAAAATTGAGGGTTTTGAGATGTTTACATTTTGACATATGAATTTACCAGTTGTATAGCATGCATTTTGCATCCGTGGATAAAATAAACAAAGCAAGAGCAGAAAAAATAAAATTAACATTTTAAAAATATTGTTTTTTTTTTAAGCCATGTGGCCGCATGTGGGGGAAGATGAAATGGGAAAATTAAAAAAATTTCACAAAAATAAAGTATTTTTCATCTTCTAAAAGATTGAAAAAAAGTTTTGCCACGTGACGGGTCTTGACGAAAGCACTTGACTATGTTCTTTCTTGCACCGCCACGTGGCTATTATTGACGAAAGCACTATTTCTAAGTGCTTTCTTTCTTCCACCGGGATATTAGCATGTGCTAAGCACGTATGTGGCATAGTTATAAATTTTTTAGACATAATAAAGAATATTTAAATAAGAATGCATTTGAAAAAAAAAAGTTTTAATGCAAATAAATCAAAATTTAAAAAAAAATATAGTTAAAAAATATTAAACTTAAAGGAAATAAATAAACAATAAAGAAAACATAAAGAGGAAAAAAAGTGAGGATTTGTTTGAGAAAATTATTTTAATAAGGATAATTGAGAAAAGGAAGGATAAGATCAAAATAAATAAAGAAAATATTTAAACAATTACAAAATGGAATTATTCTAAAAAAATAGCTTTGGTGTATATGAGAAAGAAAAAAAAGTTTAAATAGGGAAGAAAAAATGTAAAAAGAAAAGAAAAGAAAAGAAAAAAAGCTATTATAAAATTTAAATAAAATATAAAAAATAAAAAATAAAAAATAAAAGAGTGAAGGAAAACTATAAAGATTTTAAAGAAGAGGAGTAAAAAGAAAAAGCATAATAAGATGTAGAATTAAAAAAAAAAAAAAAAGGAAGGTAGCAGCCAACGCCCAAAGAGAAACAGAGAGAAAAAGTAAGGAGAAATAAGGGGGAAAAAAATAAAGATATAGTTAAAAATATTAGACATAAAGAGAACAAATAAACCATAAGGAAAAAATAAAAAGAAAAATGTGAGGATTTATTTAATAAAATTATTTTAATAAGGATAAATTGAAAAAAAAAAAAGAAGGGTAAGATCAAAATAAATAGAGAAAATATTCAAATAGTAAAAAAATGGAATTGTTATAAAAATTAGTTACAGTATATATATATATGTAGAAAAAGGGCAAGATCAAAATCAATAGAGAACATGATTAAATAGTAACAAAATGAAATTATTATACAAATTAGTTACGGTATATATGTAAATAATTATAAAAATGTTTATTTAAATAGGGAAGTAAAAAATGTAAAAATGGAAAAGAGAAAAACTATTTGTGATAACCGAGAAATCTATAATTTTCGGAAAATTTTGTACGAGATATGTAAATAAATATACATTCATGATGAGATATGTTACAGAATACAGAACAGATAAAAATTTTGATTAACTGAATTTTTAATCAAAATTAACAATGAATTAATGAACATAGTGTAAAAGTCAAATATTAATTCAAATTATGATGTTTTAAATTTATTAGAAAAGTATGTGGAAAATACTTATTAAGAGATCAATGGCTCACATGTAAGCCACATTGATCAATGGCCAAGATTAGACAAGCCATTGAAATTTTCTTTAAAGAAAATAAAGAAAATGAGTGAAATGAGAGGGAGAGGGCACGTGAGGGCCTTAAGCTAAACAGCCCAAGTGAATTAATTCACTTTACTTGGCTGCAAAAGAAAGAGAAACACCCGAGAGAGAGAAAGAGAAAGAAAGAAAGAGAAAGAAAGAGAGAGAGAAAAAGAGCAGTAGAAAACCCTCATCTGCTATTGCTTTCAACAGTTCGGATTTCTCTCTTCAAGCAGTAGATCGTTCAAGTTTTCAGCTAAGAATCCACAGCAAGAAGTTCTCAAGCTTCAAGCAAGGTAAACCCTCGTTTTTCTCACGTTTTCTTGAGTGAAAAATTTGGGGTTTTGAGTGGAAAAAGAGAATGTGAGTTTATCATATTGAGATTTTTGGTTAAATCGAAACATGGTTCAAGTCTAGTTGTTTTTAAACACGAACTCGTGAGTTGATGGTTTAGAAAACTAAGTTCAGTGAGTTTTCTTCAAGAAAGTTCTGATTTTTCAAAATGTTGAGTTAAAAAATATGTAAAAGCAAAATGTGAGATTTTGCTTAAGAAACCATGGACTTATGATTGTAGAAATGCAGTTGATACCTCGAAACGATCTTATTGAGATCGATTTTAAGTGCAAGAAGTAGAATAAAGGCTATAAAAGCCTTAGAAAAATAGAGCAGAGATTTTTGGATCCAGAATCTTGATTCTGGTATGAACACGATGTGTACAAGGGCGTGTTCAGAACACGGCCCCGAACATGCCCACATGTACGACCGTGTTTCAAGAAAATTGAGACCCGAGAGGTACACGGCCAAGAACACGATCGTGTATCGGGCCGTGTCAAGGGGCACACGGTCATGGAAGGGCGTGTAACAGACCATGTTCGACAGCAGAAAAACACGGTCAGAAACACAGCTGTGTAGCCACCCGTGTAAATATGTATGAGTTATACGGCCATGTTTCACGAATTACACAGCCATACACGTAAATTCAGGGGAGTACACAGCCAGAAACACGGCCATGTAGGTAACCGTGTAAGCATGCATGAATTACACGGCCATGTTGCATGAATTACGCGGCCATGCACGCTTAAGTCTAGAGGATTACACGGCCA
The DNA here is from genome assembly GCA_035233585.1 of Antiaris toxicaria. Lineage (NCBI taxonomy): Eukaryota > Viridiplantae > Streptophyta > Magnoliopsida > Rosales > Moraceae > Antiaris > Antiaris toxicaria. The sequence continues at coordinate 12,546,893 of CP141162.1, read as the reverse complement.
TGAACACGCCCGTGTAGGAGGGCGTGTTCGAAGTTAAAAAAAAAAGTCTGGAAATATGATTTTTCATATTTTGTCATGTTTCAAGTATAAGATGAATATTGGAAATAATCAACGATTATTTCTTTTATAGGAGTTCAAGCCAGACACCCTGAGACAGTAGTTCTAGACCAACAGAGGCTCACGCTAGCATATTTTCTGTAAATTCATGCATTGTCCTGACTGCAACGTAAATAATCATGTTATGTTTATGATGCTATGTTTTGTTGTATGACGTGTATGTTAGACATTGATTGTTTACATCACGATACTCATGTCAGGTTCATGTTATGTATGTAGAATTTCATGTTTCAAGTACACAAGTCAGACAGGTATCAGGTACACGAAAACATGTAGGTGCATAAGGCACCTTAGTGTGTTTAATACAACTCATACCCTAAGTAAAACATGTAATAGGTTTCTACTGTGGGGTAATTAGTATGCTACTCAGTGGAACTTCAGACAAGATGGTAATTAAATCAATCATTGGCGTACCGGCCTCTCGACCCACGGGGAGGTTTTTATGTTCAGCTTTAGTTAAGGCTGAGGAGGTCAGCACTAAAGTACCGCTTCCAGTCATGCTAACATTTCGGTACGACCAATCAGGGGCCCAAAACCAGAACTTAATATCAGATAATGTCCTAAGACTTAACCTTTAGCCATGAGTATGTTTTTCAGAGTCAAGTTTCATGCATGAGCACAGCATTACATATTATGATTCATGTTTTTATGTTTGAACTTACTGAGTTCATAGCTCACCAGTTTGTTCACATGTTGCAGGTAAGAGACTTGTTCACCAGTAGTACACGGTGGACGACAGACAGGGTATGTACATGCCAGGGGGAACTAGGCGAGGGATTGTGGTCCTATCATGAGTATTCCGCTGTACAGTTTTAAAAGATTTAAACATGTAATTTCAAAGACATGATTCCAAGTCAAGATTATGTGATAAGGGAATTATAATTCATGTATATGTTATTTTGTTAATATGATTTTCTTATCACATTCTCGAACAAGTTTTTATATCAAGAAGAAAAAAAAATTTATTCTGTAAAATTTACAAGTAGTTTTCAACCTAAGCATGATACCGGTGATCGTAGAGGCCTACACACTATTGCGGTCAACTATTGAGTTGACTGTAATGACACTGTAAAACCTCCACAATAGGGTGGGCCGCCACACTATTAGATAGTTAAAATAATAATAAAAAAAGAGTGAAGAAAAGTTACAAGATTTTTAATGGAAAAGAGTTCACAAAAAAATAAGAAGGTAAACAAGAAAATATAAAGGCCTTTGGGGGGGGGGGGGGGGGGGGGGGGGCGTGTGTGGTGTGTGGTGTGTGGTGGTGGTGGAGGGGGAGAAAACAAAGGATGAAAAAAAAAAAAATAGCGGAAGCAGCCAACTGCCCAACTCCAAGTGCCAACGTAGAGAGAGAGAGAGAGAGGGGAAAATTCAGGAGAGAAAATGAATGGTTTTTCTTTTTTTTTTTTTTGTATTATTAATGAAAAATTGAACAAATGAAATGAGAAAGAAAAGAAATTTTAAAAGGAGGTTAAATTTGTAGTGGGGTTTCATTTAGAGGTTATATATGCAAAAGATCCGTATAGAAGCCTAGTGCATGGAGGTTTAGCCAAAATTCTTAAAGGTCTTGAACTTCTTTATGGGCCCGTTTGAATGCTTTGCTTGGAGACTTTTTTTTAAGATTGAAAAAAAGTTATTTTGAAAAATATGTTTGAAAGAAAAAATTATTTACAGTGAAAAAATATAAAATTTTAAATTTTTTTTAGAAAAATCTCCAATATAAATATTGTTTTATATCTCTCAAAATTTTATGTAATTTAAAAAAACACATCTTATTTAGACTTGTAGACGTAAAGTTATAAACTTTTAAAATTTGGAATTTACTGTAACGTTTTGAAGAATATAAATAGTGAAAAATGATGATGTATTGGAAAAAAAATATTTTAGAGATATGACTTTTGGTAGAAACTGTAATCACATATATATGGGTGCTTAGAAGCTGAAAATATCGTCTCATGCAAGTAGGCAACTATGAGATTGACACTATTACCTCAAAGCCATTACAATGTTTGGGATGTTTTACTCGAGTTTGGGGGGGTTTTAAGGAGACGAAAAGGCAAAAAAAAAAAAGGCTTGAATTAGTTAAAATAATTATTTATGATAGTTTGAGCGAATGATTAGTGGCATAGCTATATTGGGTTTAATAAAATTATTATTTTTTTATTTTTAACAAAATGAATATATACATGCATTAATGCAAATTTATAGAGTTTTTCAATTATAATATGAGAAATGAATATCACATCACTCTTCATGACGAGAATTTAATAAACAAATTGTATCATATTCATTTATACCACAGCACAAAAAAGAAAAAAAAAAGGTTTTACGTTTCCTCGTTGTAAGATGGATACATGAATACCCCAAGGCTGAGAAGCTTGTTATATAAACTTTGGCTTTGTGTACGTCCGATGAGATTTTTGAGTTGAAGTAATTAATTAGATAAATTATTTATTTTTAATAAATAATCATTTATGTAATAAATATTTATGGGGATGTTTGTTTTACGTATTGTATTCACATTCCGTTTAATAGTAATGCAATTTTTATTTAAATACAAAAGTTTTGTATTCAAATATAATTTTTTTTATAGTGTCTCAAATATATTTACTATTCTAATATATTTTAAAAATAAAATTTTTTAAATCCATTCACATATTCTCTTTATATCTCATTTTTTTATCTACTTTTACTAATCACATCAACTTTTTCACTATAAAATACAATTTAAATATTTTTCTTCCAAACACACATTACATTCAAATGTAAATATGGTGGCCCGCCCTGCTGTCGAGGCTCTACAGTGCTATTACAATCAACTCTGTAGTTAACTGCAATAGTATGCAAGCCTCTAGGGTCACCGGCAATCATGCTTAACTTGAAAACTATTTGAAAATTTTACGAAATAAATTTTCTTTTTTTCTTAATATCATAACCTATTCGAGAATGTGATAGGAAAATCATGTTACAGTCAACTCTGTAGAATCTTGACAGCAGGGCGGGCCGCCACAGTAAAATAAATTCTTTTTATTCAAATACAAAATGTATTCAATGTATTACGATTAAACACAATGCAAACGTAATACATTTACTAAACGCCCCATTAACTTAGTTCTATAATTCTATTTACTTTAAATATTTAAAATTTTATTATTTGCTTTCTTTCCTTTATTTTCATAAAAATATTTTTTTAACCCAAATTTCCATTTTGTTTTTTTTTTTTTTGTTTTGAGGAGAAAGTTTTGGAGAATCAGAAAATTACACTTTTATTAGAAGGACATAAAGTTTACAAAAATTTTAAATTATTTCTTTAATAATTCATAATTTATGAATATCAACTCACAATAATTTTTATGAAATGTAATTCCACACATAAATAGAAGGGGTATTTTTATAAAAGTAAATGAATAATTAATATTAAATTAAAAGAGAGACCATAATACTAAATAAAATAAATATAATAATTAAATTATAAATGAAACATGAAATTAGTAAAATGTGAAATTATAAATTTAACCTTTAATTAAAAATGAGAAGAGAAGAATTTTAAAAGAAGAGCACAAGTTAAAGGGAATAAATTCCCTAGTTTGCTTATGGTTGTTTTTATTATTATTTTGCAAATTCTATGGTCGTGAAGGTACAATTATGAGCGAAAGAAACATAGTTAGTAATTGCAAGACGACATTCAACAACCATGTCACTATCCTATTTATACAACTTTCATCATTATTTTTGGATAAAATTTCCCTTTGTTTTTTTTTTTTTAAATTGGGGTCATTTTTAAAAATGAAATCAACACCCCCTTCCCCCTTTTTTTTATTTTTTTTAATGTAGGTGGAAAATTATATATCATATAGAAATAATCATATTATATGATTTCTTGAGATTTTGTAACCATCATAACAAGTTTGGATTTTTAGTACTGTTATTTTCTAAATTTGTTGACCTTTAAAAGTTTTTTCCTAAAATTTTAATTTAGATAATTTATCTTTTAAAATTTTTGATTTGTAGCAATATATCTCATTTTGTTAACTTTTCATTAAATTAAGAATTTAAATTTTAAAGATTTGAATTAGGGTTATGATTGGATTCGCAAATCTTTTATTGGATGTAACATTTTCTGTCCTCAAATGAGACGCATGTGAGTTTACATCATCAATTTAATGGAAAGTTCGGTGAACGTGGCATATTGCTTGCAATGATTTATAATATTTGAAAAGTAAATTTTCAAAATTAAAAATTCAGTACTAAAAACCCTTTCAAGTTTTATCAGTGCAAGGTGGTCCCTTTGGTGAAGATTTTTCCTAAAGTTAAAGTAGCGTTTGTACGCCAAAACCTTTTTTTAATCTTTCAATGGTGGGAAAGATCAACTAATCAGGGTAATTTAAGGCATCCTAGCTAGGTTAATACTTGACACCTCCTAAATCATCTATCCCTTATCAAGAGCTTGTTGACAGAGTTTTTGTTTCTGTTTTTACTTAGTAAAAGAGGATAAGCAAAAGTTCTAACTATTCAGTAAGTATCTAGGAACCAAATTATTAAAAGAAATTATGAAATTAAAATAATTTTAAAGTTTTTTTAAAAAGTAATAAATGTTAGATAAAAGTTTATAATGTGTTACTTAAATTTTTGTACAAATTTTAAAATCTATTTGGAAGAGTTTTTTTTTTAATCATTTTTTTTGAACTTTGATAGGAAGTTTTTTTTGTAAACTAAAAGTTTTTGTATAAACTAAAAACTTTTCTAATGTAACATCTAAATATTTTCTAAAACAACTTTTGGATTCAGGAATCCAAAAACAATTTTTAGAAAACTCTGGGTGCATTTGTTTTTATTTTTGAGAATGATTTTTCATTTTTAAAAACACAGAAAATGAAAACGGTCTTAAAATAGCATTTGTTTACTCAATGTTTTCAAAATCATTTCGAAAACATTATTTTCAACTATATTATTTTTTTGAAAACAAAAAAAAATTATTTTCACTTTTTGTTTTCGTTTTCTCCCTCCATCTCCTCTCTCTCTCTCTTTCTGTCTGTGCAACGTCAGTGATGATCATGTCCAACGATAGCATTCATCTCCGACGAAGACTGATGACTATGGTCTAGTAACGATGATGACGGCCCCATCGCGATGATGATTATTAACTCATGACTTAAATTTAGTTATCACCATTACCTAGAGCTCAGACCACTAATATCTTCCATCTCTATCGCTCGTTACAAAACCTACCATCAAAGTTTTTTTTTTAATTATGACTAATTATTTATTTTTTATTATTTTTTTAAGATTAAAAATAAATATGTTTTTATAAGATACTCACTTATAAAATGAGTTTTCAAAATATATAACTAAGCAAAATTTTATTTTTATGTTTTTCAGAATATACACTCAGAAAACATAACCAAACACAATTTTAAAAATAATCTCAACACAGTTTTTAAAACATTCTCATTTTCAATTTTTTTGAAAACAGAAAATATTTTAAAACCAATACCAAATACTACCTCTGTTTTACATATCCTAATTTCTCAACCAAATCCCTAATATTTGGGACAACCATCTATAAATAGAGCAGTTGGATCTATTATGAGGAGACTTTTACCAACTCACAAATATTTTGCTATTTTCTTCCATCTCTTTTCTTCTCTAGTTTTTTTCTTGACTCCAGCAATAGAATACCTTCCGCAGATGCACTTCTTGTGTCCCCAGCAACAAAAGGAGGAGTCAGACGGAGAGTGGCGAAAAAGGTAGAATGAAGCCGATGTGAAGGAATCCGCTCCAACAACGTCATAAGACGAGTTAATCAATCTAATATCCTAAATAGAGATATGGAAAAAAAAAAAAAAAAAAAGGGATCAACCAAAAAAGTTTTTGTTTTCTGTTTTTTAAGAAGTAACACAACAAAGTGTTATCGGTAGGGGAAATCTTACATTAGATGGTAATATTCTATTTACATTCTATGTTTTCACGTCGTTAAACTTAGAGGACCAATCTGCATTTATCACCAGAACATATATATTCGCAAGGAAAACCCCTCCAATTTCCAAAAATTGGAAAGACTGTTTTTTTTTTTTTTTTTTGGGTAGACAAGATTGAAATTGAAACATTTTGAGCTTCATTTTCTTTTCCGAGATACTTTGTAACATAGACCAATGTACAATCCTCGTTCTGTTATAGTGGTCAATAAATGCATTTCTTATAAAAGAAAAAAAAAATGGCAGCTATATTTTTGTAGTAAGCTCTAGTTATAAGCTCAAGTTATAAACTCATAGAAGGGCCATGGCCAGATGGGGAGTTGGTTACTTTAAAAACTTTTGTCATTTACAATTCAATTGCTGCCTTGGAATAAATAGATAGTACAAAAAGTAGTTCGCCTGAGTCATGTTTATCGCGGGAAGTTATTAAAATACATTTACGGTTTACAGATGGTAAATAACATGATGTGGGGAAGAGTGATTGAGGTTTGGACCAGAGGACAATCTCTAGACACCTTATTTAGAAAAAACAGAATTTGTTAGCAACTCACTTTTGTTTGTTGAGTAGGGAAGGCAATAAAGAGACCTGAAAAAGCATGTCATCAGGAAGATGGGACTAGAGTTGGCGAATCCTAATCAAATATTCCAGCAAATTAGATGAATTTGAAATTGATGACAAAATAAACCTAGATTTGAATGTCAGATAAAAATATCCGAATTTTAACAACAACAATCTAAATTTCAGAAATGCAGCCACAAAAAGGTCTCATTAAAACACAACATGACGTTTTAATAATAAATAATGATTTTCTAAAAGACGTACCTTAAGTTAGGGTCGGGTCAGGGAGTTCTCCCTCGTCCCTCCCCAACCTGGAATCGGGGGGACAAGAAGTTGTCCCCACCTCTGCCTTGAGCTCGATTAGCAGTCCACCAATCCTTATCCCCATAAGAGTCCTGTTCCACAGGGTGGAAAATTTCCTCGCCCTTGGTTGAGCTATAGACTCGGATTTTCTACGCATACCATGCTTCTAGTTGAGTTCATACTGTGCAAAGTGCTAGAAAAATGGTTGTTGACTTGCTAGGCTAACACAAGCATTACATTCTACTTAAATCTTAACTAAAAAATGATCAAAGTTTATAAAATTGTCATAAAAAACAATCCTCGAAAATTAATACAGAAAGAAACAAGGAAAGAAAGAAAAGCAAAGTACTAAAAGGAAAACTCTGCCCTGAGACCATTAATGCCAAACCTCACAAAGCCAAGACATTCATCATTGATCCAACCATACTTGTCCATGAAAGAATTGGTGAGTGTCTTGGGAGGATAGCTCTCAATGCAGTCTTCCCACACATTTTTATCATTCAAGTCCCTCATTACCTCCCACATACAACTATTGCACTCATAACCAGCTCCAATACTCATCATTAGAAGTCGGTTTCCCCTTTTAAGCCTCTTCTTAGCCGCCATATACCCCAAGACATACCAAAGCCCACCCGCGGACGTGTTTCCAAACCGGTGAAGTGCCATCCTAGTAGGCTCAAGATCATAGTCATTCAACCCCAACCCTTTACCAAATGCATCAACCACTTCACTGCTAATAGGCGGTATGCAAAAGTGATCGACTCCCGCCTTGAGATTCAAACCATGAGGAAGGTTATTCTTTTGTTTGCTTGATCTAAACCGAGATGCCACGACATAGCGAAGCAACTCCCTCAGTGGCAGCACCCTCCGCAGCAGGACTTTGAGATTCATGGCAATAGCTTTGGCAGAAACTCTGGATATGTTCTTTGTGAGTCGAAAACCGCGGTATCCATCCTCATCCTCTGCCTGAAAAGAGCACCAATAAGCCTCGTCGCTTGAACCAAGATGAGTTCTAGCTACGCTTCTCAACCTGAGAATGGCTCTGTGCTTCAAAGCTCTCCGGTTTGTGAAGAGCATGGAACACCCTCCGGAGCGGTAGAGACAATTTGCCAACATCATGGTTTTGTCTTTGCCACAATACCAGTTAGGCCCCAAGGACTCCGTGCTCACAAGAACGGCGTACTTGTTCTTGTACGTCTTGAAAAGGCGCTGAACTAGATCAACGGCAGCCAAGCTTCCACTGCAGCCCATTCCAGCGAGGTTGAAAGCCTTGACATCATTCCTCATCTTGTAATGATTCACTATCCGCGATGTCAGGGACGGCACAGGAGAGAACAAGGACACATTCACAATAAGTACGTCGATTTCTGAGGGAGAAACCCCAGTTCTTTCAAAGAGCCTGTCAAGTGTGAAGAAGAAAATGTCGTCCATTTCAAAGAGGGCATCAGAGAGAGTTGCACATTCTTCACGGCCTTCGGTGAAATTTCTTGGGCAGTAAGTTTCCTCACCGAGTCCAGAACTCGTGATGGTCTCGAACATATGGCGGTATTCTTCTAGATGAAGGTTCTTGTTTCTTAGAATGATCTTCACACAAGAGTCTGCTCCAAGTTTCCTGTCTTCAGTGGCCTTGTAACACTCGTATGCCAACATGTAACAGCTTGAGTTCCTCCATTGGAGAGCAAGGTTACAGAGGCAAATGAGCGAATAAATTAGAGGCACAAAACAGATTACCAAAAGTAGTTCCATAGGATGAGAGAAACAGGGATTTGAGAGAGTGTAGTTATATATTTCTCAGTTCATGTAGTAAAAGCAGACTTTTAGTACAGCTTCCTTTTATATAATGATTGGAGAAAAATGAAACTGTTTTCAAGAACTTTACGATGTATTTAGTATTGATTTTGAAATATTTTTTATTTTTAAAAAAATTAAAAATGAGAATGTTTTGAAAATTATGTTGAGATAATTTCTGAAATTATGTTTGATTATATTTTCTGAGTATATATTCTGAAAAATATAAAAATAAAATTTTGTTTGGTTATATATTTGAAAAACTCATTTTATAATTGAATATCTTATAAAAACATATTTATTTTTAATTTTAAATAAATAATAAAAAATAAATTATTAGTCATAATTTAAAAAAAAACTTTGGTGGTAGGTTTTGCAATAAGTGATAGGGGTGGAAGAGATTGGTAGTCTGAACTTTAGATGGCGATGATGACTAAATTTAAGTCATAAGTCAATAGTTATCATCACGAAAGGGCCATCGTCATCGTCATTAACCCATGGTCATCAGCCTTCGTTGAAGATGGATATTATCATTGGATATGATCATCACTAATGCTGCACAATCAGAAAGAGAAAGAGAAAGAGAGAGAGAGGAGATGGAGAGAGAAAACGAAAACAAAAAGTGAAAACAACTTTTTTTCATTTTCAAATAACCTAAAAAAACAACATAGTTGAAAACGATGTTTTCGAAATGATTTTGAAAACGTTGAATAAACAAATGTTATTTTGAAACTGTTTTCATTTTTTATGTTTTTAAAAATGAAAAATCATTTTCAAAAACAAAAACAAACGCCTCTTATATGTCCATTAAAATTACAAGGATTTTACAATAAAACCTCTTGTTATGCACTGTTCATTTTATAGTTGTTTGATTAATTTTTTATCCGATTGATATGTGAGTGTGTATTTTAAAAATTTATCATGTATAACATAAAACTATTATAGTTATATAGATCTAACAGTTAAAAGTTTGATTCAATAATTTAAAAGTTGAAATTTCTAATCATATGTCCGATTATTAAAAATTTGATTAGGAGATTATAGTTATGGTTTCTTTTGATAGGAGATAAATGAGAGGTTCCACAAGAGAAATTTCAAATTATAAATGAAATCCAATTGTAAAGGAAGTGTTGGGACAAATGATGTAGGCCGCAAGAATTGACACACCACAGAATTTTACCAGCCTTTGCAATTTAAACTATGGAATTAAGTTGTACATGTGCTACGTACTTATGCTAAACAAAGTTCTTAAAAGAATAAAAATAAAGAAAGAAATTGTGGATTCAGTTGTAGATGTTCTACATACTAATCAGCGTTTCCCAGTTCGGAAAATAAAAGTCTCATTCCATTTGATCAGCATTAAAAAAAAAATGAAGAAGAAGAGATTTCAATAGAATGGCATGTTTGATTAAAACACAACCGATCAGAGCCATTCAATGCAACACATTTAGACCAATATTTTCCATGAAATAACGAAGAAATGATAGAAAAACAGAAAAGAACCATTTTGGAACCTTAAAGAAGATTTTATAAAGTTATATGGGGGAAAAAAATTACCACAGCTCTTTGATAACCACGGATCTTTTAATTATGAATGTTGTCCCTATGATAACCACAGACCTTTTAGTGGTTGCTTTTCCCATCAACTTGACAAGGAACAATACATGCAATTTATACTGTCCAAAAATTTTTAGAGGATGGAAAAAAATATCTTCTTATCATTGAAAGGAATTCTATCTTGTGATTGTTTTATAATAAAAATTATTTATTGAGTTTATAATATTAGCGATTAATTTCATGATAAACTTCCTAAGATTCAAAGCCTCATTTAACATGCATCTCAATTGTTTAAAACTGTTTAAGGTACTCTTTTCATTCAATTCTATTTATATCATTAACAGATATATTGATGTGATATTAAATGTAATTTAAAAGTATTTTGAACGTTGTCTATCTATTTATAAGTTTTCAAAGCACAAATTTTGTTTAAATCTATCTATAAAACAAACAAAATGACTGAAATGACATATTCAGAATAGAATAATAAATGGTGATTTCATAAAAATATATTTAGTAGGTTCAAAATTTCTCTTCTTAATCCAAATTAAAACTGTAAATAATAATAATAATAATAATAATAATTCTCCCCTTTCTTTGTCCAAAAAAAAAAAAGTTATTGAATACTAATTTTTCTTGAGGTTTTTTTTTTTTTTTTTTTACCCTTAACACATTCCTTTAAGATGATGTTATTTTTAAAGTCATGAATCTAATTGTAGATGTATAAATTTGAAGGAATTGAATTTCTATTGTAAAAGATTAACTTATTAGATGAAATATTTCAATACTATTTTATATCTATTATTGTTGTTGTGTTTCTACAATGGTATTCGATTTTTTTTTTTTTTAACCCTTAACATGGATCTCCTCGGTGGCTTTTTTTACAACATCCACACACGCAGAGCGATCATATATTTCAGCTTGAAGAAGCTGACCAAAACCACCAACTCGCTCTTTGAGCAATTGATTATGGTCAGGGGTGGTCCTCATTTAAACGCCCACAATGTGTTTGTTTTAAAGCCTTTTCGGGACCGTCCTTGTAGAGACGTGGCTGCACTTTGCTTTCTAGATTAGTTGCATAAATGGGTTGAAGTGAAACAAATTGAATGATGCTTGTGTAGTTACGGAGGAGCTGAGATACTAGGAGCTTAATAAACAATGTAAAGCATGAAATAATGGTCCTTTTTTGCAAAGACCATTCTCATGATTACTTGGTGAATAGTACTTTAAACCGAGTCCATTACTCTGTTTTTGGTGGTCAAATCGTTTGCTGACGTACCCGTTAGTATACTGCCACATGTGAATTGAAATTCGTTTAGGAGCTTATTGTCCTATTTTTACTTTGCTAAATTGCATGTGTGCCCTCTAAATTTTATTATTTACATTTTAAATTTTTAATTTTGTAATAATTTACTATTATTGAAAACGAAGTCATTTTTTTCCCTAGAAATTGACACGTGAGTGGCACACAAGACATTAATTAAGAGCATGAGAGGTTTTTTACTAGTCAATGTTAAGCTAAATTTATATTTAAAATAAAAGTAATTTATAATTTTTATTTTGATAAAACAAAGACTTTAATCTTAATAAATTTGAGTTGAAGTAGATAGAAATGATTATTCATACCTTTAATTGACAATTGATATACAAGTCACGTGTTAATTTCCTTTAAAAAATAAATATTTTTATCAATAAGAGGTTGATTGCAACAAATTTATAAGTTTATGATGCAAGTTATCAATATTAAAAGTTCAAAATGCAAATTTCAACTATACCTTAAATTCAAGGGGCAATAGATGTAAAAAAAATTTTCTATTTACTTTATTTGGTTATTTCTTGTAGTTAATTTTACATTATTCTAATGTTAAACATGCCTGGTAAAATAAAATGTTATACATGCCTGGTAAAATAAAATGTTATTTATTTCTCAGGTGGAAGCGAACTCATGCTCTTTTCAAACACATTTAGGGTGGGTAGTGCTTGTATAGATTTAAAGGGACTACAGTTTCATGGCATTCTCTCCTATTTATTAGAGGTTGGATTTTTGCGTTCCACAATTAATTATTTTAAAAAGTTAGATTATTTGATGGCATGCTTAGATCTCTAAAATAGTTGACGAGAATGTGTAAATGTCCTCTTTCCATATTACCTGTTATTGTAATAGATTCCTTATGTCACTAACCCTTTTTTGTCCGGCACCAATATAAACTCTACTCCAAACACACTTCTTTTCTTCGTAAGCATTTACCACATGAGATGTGATGTCCCCTTCAGAACAGAGCTATTACCTCCTAAGCAAGTTAAAGAAACTTCAACGTTTTTTTTCTCTTTCTTTCTTTCCTTCTTCTTCTTCTTCTTTTTTGATTTTCTCTTGGAAGCATTGTTTATTTTTCTAGTGGTTTTTAATTCGACTTTTGGTTTAAGCACCAAATTCTTTTCCTTTTTTCCTTTTCCTTTTTGTGGATTTGATCAGGCAACTTAAGTAACAAAAAATTGGCACATGTTTATTGAAACTCATATTTCCAGGACCTTCATATAAAATTTTTCCAAGAATTCATTGTTACCTTTCTCTAAATATTAAGAATTTCATAGTTCAAAATACATAAATCAATTAAATTTAGTAGGCGTTTGGGACACAAATTTTTTTGGCATTGCATTTCTAAATATTAAGAATTTCATAGTTCAAAATACATGAACCAATTAAATTTAGTAGGCGTTTGGGACACAAATTTTTTTGACATTGCATTTAAATGCAATGCAATTTTCCCCCAAATACAAAAATATTTCATTCAAATACCAATCACATCACATTTTAAATCTAACACAATCACTATTTATTATTTTACTTTTTCTATTACTTTTATTAATTACATCATATATTCTCTCTCCCTCTTTTTTTTCTCTCTACTTTTACCCATCACATCACATATTTATTATTAAAATACAATTCAAATACTTTTCCCCCAAACACACATTGGATTCAAATGCAATGCTAATACTTTTTCTCCAAATACAAATTACATTCAATACATTGTATTCAAACGCAATGCAAATGTAAGGCGTTCACCAAACGAACCCAAGTGTTTTAGTTACTGCAAGCTTGAGTAGGTTTTCCTACTTTCAAACTGATACATTTAGGACAATACTCTATGCTAAAAACTATGACGTTTCAGTGAGTTAAGCATCTATGTGGAGCCAATGACGATGACAATGACGATGATGGCAACGATGACAACTTGGAACTACCCGAAATAGACGCGCCGTGTAATAAATCGGACAAGTAGTTCCCCAGATCATCAGGAGAAAATCTCACCAACACCTCCAGGTTATTCTCCTCAAAGAGAACACGCAAGTTTGCATCATAGAATGCTTGATACTTGGGCAATAGCTTCTTCGCCACGGACACCTTCAATTCGTCTCTCAGTTTCCCATCCTGAACAATCCACGAAGTCTGTTTCCTGTATGCTTCTTCGAAAGCTGCATTGAATCTCCTCAAACTCTCCTTTACCACCTCGGTTGGCAAAGGATCAGAAGACGTGTTGTTATCCGGCAACGACGACAACACCTTTGTCCACGCCATGGCCTCGTAACTCAAAGCGTATTGGTGAACCTTCTTGGTGTGCTTGGATATCCAGTCCTCGCCGAGGAGGAATCTGAGGTTGGCAGTTTTGGCCTTCTCGACGATAAAGTGAAGATTGTTGGCAAGGAAGAGATACGACAATGCCACGTCTTTGTAAAGCTTGGCATTGCAATCAAGCTTGCACAAGAGGACTAGGATGAGCCAAGCTAGGTGGATTGAGGCTGCATCTGGCGTGGAGTTGTCACCGGAGGTCATCGGGTTCTCGACGACTGATTCTTTGAGTGGGGGGTAGTCAGCCAGGATACCAGACAGAACCCCGCCGTGATCAGCCAAGGAAGATATGTAGTCCATAACCGACCGGGTCATCGGGTGTATCCCTCCCCCTAAGATTAGAGTTTTTGACGAATTCTTCTGAATTGTCGATTCGAATTTGAGTAGGATCGAGTGGATAGAATCTCGGATTTTGTGAGATGATGAAAGGGCTTGTGATCTAATACCTGAGGTAGATTGAGGGTTGAATATCGATTCTATCTCGGGCCTAAGCTCGAAGAACGCTTCGTAGAGCTCCAATAGCTGGAAGATACTTTCGGGCGATTTCTTGTGGCTCTTTGCAATCAGTTCAGGAAATTTGAACAGATTAATCGCTGCTTCTTTTGTTATTTCATAGAAGCAGGAATCTCTAAATGTCTCGGATGCCGAAAACACATGATCACACAGAAATCTCTCCCCACTGAATAGTGCTTTCACGGCAATCTTTATGGCATCAATCCAGTTCTTGATTGTCCCCACCAAAGCTTCCCAATCCAGTTTGTTAATCCGGGAAGATTTGAACCGTTCGACTTGGAGGTGATACAACGCCTCCTCGATTATCGATTTTCTGAAGACTTTGTAAATCATTGCGCACTCCTTCCCATATCCACACACAATCATACAATCAGCAACAGACTTAAGATTAGACATGGCATTTGCATTCTCCAACTCATCATCCTCGGATCTAACCTCGTCGCCTTCTTCTTCAAAACTGCTCGTCCCTGAAGGTCGTCTAGAGATCGATTCGGGGTCGAAGTGATCACGGTTCTGGGAGAGTATCAGGTAGAACTCTTTCTCAAGCCTTGTCATGGCCGTCTGCATCAGCCGTTGGGCGAGAACAAGCTTGGAAGAGGCGGAGTTTTCGGCGACAAGATAGTGCATGGCACGCCGCAACTCCTTGACGGATTTGATGAAGTCCTTGGCCTCTTTCCGGCTGTGTTGGAAGAGGGAGGTGAGTACGGTGTATGAGGAGGAGGAGGAGGAGGAGGTTGGATCCCATTTGGCTATGATGGTTTCTGCATTGTCAATGTTCTCCTCCATCATGGCGAGAGAAAATGTTTGTATAGGAGGAGAGAGAGAGTAAGGATTCGGCAATGAATGTGGAGAGAAGCTTGACATTATCACTCTTTTTGGTTGGAATGAGTCATTCCTTTGAGTCTCTAGTAACATTGTAGAGAGAGAGAGAGAGCGAGAGAGAGAGTTTGAATATATGCTATGAGATTTGAGAGCAAGAGAGCTTGATTTTTGGTGTGAATTTTGGTGATTTGGAGGATTATATATATATATAGAGGAGAGTTTAAGGAATTGAGCCGCAATGTGTGTGTGTGTGTGTGTGTGTGTGTGTGTGTGTGTGTGTGTGTATTTTTGGGTGAATCGATCAGAATTGTCATTCGTTAGACCGTGGCAAAATTGACTGACTTTGGTTTGTTGTAAACGTGTGAGTTTCTTTGAAAATTATTATTCAATTTCCTTGATATTTTGATGAGAAAATTTCCGAAAATGGGTTCTTAATATTGGAAGGAATATAGGACTGTCCTAAAGTTCTTGTTTCAATCTGTACATAAAATATATATATATATGTATATATATTTTTTCTTTTTTTTTTCTTCTGATGGCTGGAATGTGGGTTTCTAGTAATTTCCATTTTTTTTTTGTTTGCTTAGTGATCAGGTAATTATGTAGTTGTTGAAATTATGCACTAAAACTCATTGGCCAGCATTTATCTATTTGGTAAGTGATTTGTTTAGTAATTTTATTTGGCTGATTTTATTTATGGTTGTCATTTGTTCTGTGATTATATATTTGGAATTTAGAGCTAAATAGTTTTTTTTTTTTTTTAAGTTTTCTAACAACTGATCCAATATTTTAATAATTAATTAAAAGACCATCTTTTTCTAAAATGATCAATTAATTTTATTAAATAATCAATAAATGATTAATCAAATTACCATTAATTATTGATTGATCATAAAGTAAATTATAAATTTTCATAATCAATTATTGATTGATCAAATATGAAAAAAATAACGAATAACTATATTATTAAATAAAAAAGATCGGTTTTATAAACTTAGAACCCACAATTGACCTATTTAGGATTTTGGGCTTAATCTAATTTTCCTATATATTTTTAGTTATTATAAACTTAGAACCCACAATATATCGACGATAATTTTCCCAACCACAATCCTAATTTTCCTAACCTAATTAGGGTTTTGTTCATTTGATCAATCAATTTTGGCCCTAACCTTTGTGACCAAAATCGGCCATCTAACATAATTTTCCTATATACTTCTAGTTATTGTTAACAAAATCAGGATTTTGGCCGTTTCTACTGAAGTTAAAGTGAATAGAATTTGTTATTGTAACAAATCAGCCCATAAATTTTATAAAATGCCCAAAAACTCTTTAATGGATGCATGATATTAAAATTTGAAATAATAAAACGGGCATTTCCATCCAAATTTAACCAGAAATCTTAAATTTGGAAGCAAACCTTAATAAATTGAAGAGTAATTCGATTAAATTTAAAAATAAGAGATAACTTGGCAATAATAAAAAAGCTTAAGGATAGATCCGCCAAATATACGAGAAACTAAGTCTAATTTGTTGGACTTCTCTCTCTATATCTGTATATATATATTTTTTTTGGTTAGGGTGCGGGTGGGAGGGGTCCAATATCAAACTTATATTCAAGAAAAAAATAATAATAATCTGCAGGATTGTACCGGCACTGCTATTGATGCCGTTTATGTTTTAGTACAATTGTTACGACACAGTCAGGCATTGATTGCTGTAATTTCTATGCCATGGTACTTCTTTTTTTCCCCCCTCCTTTCCCCTTTTTTTTTTTCTTTTTTTTTTTTTGAAGTTTGGAAAGGTTTTAGAGATATTTTTTTTGTTAAAAAAAAATTATTTCAAAAAATATATTTAGAAAAAAAAATTATTTAAAATGAAAAAATAAAAAATTTTAAATATTTTTTTAGAAAAAAAATATCAATATGAATATTATTTTATTCTTTTTGAAATTTTATGTAATTTAAAAAAAATAATCTCATTTAGACTTATATACACAAAGTTACGAATTTTTAAAATTTAAAAGTTACTGTAACGTTTTAGAGATATAAATAATTAAAAATTAATAAAATATTGAAAAAAATATGTTTTAAAGATATTATTTTTGGTGTTCCAAACACCCTCTGTAGTGTGTTTTTTTTTTTCCCTATTTGTTTAGCCTAAGATTCAATTTGGAAGCAACTATCACCCAGAATTTAACAGTAAGCTCACTCATTCTTCATGCAAAAAACCAAGAATTCAAACTGAGATTGTAAAATTTAAAAGTTTTTTTGAAATTCTATGTAATTTAAAAAAAAATCATCTCATTTAGATTTATATACACAAAGTTATGAATTTTTAAAATTTAAAAGTTACTGTAACGTTTTAGAGATATAAATAATTAAAAATTAATAAAATATTGAAAAAAATATGTTTTAAAGATATTATTTTTGGTGTTCCAAACACCCTCTGTAGTGTGTTTTTTTTTTCCCTATTTGTTTAGCCTAAGATTCAATTTGGAAGCAACTATCACCCAGAATTTAACAGTAAGCTCACTCATTCTTCATGCAAAAAACCAAGAATTCAAACTGAGATTGTCATGATAATCAGGATACATGAGCACTTTACTTTAAAAAAAATTCATATATTATACAAGAAGGTACTACACCACTATATGAAGTTGTCGGATACGCTATAGTTTATCTGTATAATTCTTTTTTTATATATATTAAGAAAAAGGCAACAACTTGAAAATAATATTTTATTTTTAGTTATTTTAATTGGAGTGCTTTTAGTTAGTAAGACTTTGACCAACTCTTACTCAGTCTGGCAAATAACCGGCCAATCTTCCAAGTCTTCAGACTACTGCAGATATCCAAGTACTTAAGTGCTTGATTTGATCTTGGTGATGGTTCGCCCCAATAGATTGACTCTGTCCATCTCTCTCTCTCTATTAAAATTTTTTTTGGGCCAGTTCATGAAAGTCATCATTTAAGCCATTTAGAAAAAATTGCATTCCAATTATTCCTTTGCCAACAACCCAATTTCTTTTAGAAAGAAAATTTCTTTGACGTGAAAACCAAGTCATTAGGAAAGGAAAAGAAACATAAAAGAAAGAAATAAAGAATTCTCACTTTTTTCCATTTTTATCTTATTTTATTTTATTTTATTTCCTAAACAAACAAGCAATTAATTCTTCTATATGCTTATATGGGGCCTGTAAGAATAACAGAAAATGGCCTAATTTTGCATTTATTATTGACTTTTTTATGCATGATAATTTACTTTTCAAATGGAAAAATGCGTGAATATATATTGATTTACGTATACATGACTGACATTAAATATAGCACCGTTGTGGTTCAAAATAAAATTAAAAAAAAGAGTTTGAGAAACATCGGTCCAAAGTAAGAAATTGCGGCTTCTCACGCGGGTCGTGTTTGCATGTTTCTCGTATATTTTTTCTTTTCATTTTTTGAAAATCTTTGCATATTCCCTCTCTCACCGAATTAAATCACTTTTTTCTTTTTTGGCGCACCATATTTATATGACATTGGCATGAGTGAGTAATCATTTGCTAATCATATCATTAAAAAACAATGATCATATATAATTAACATAGCATGAGTAAATGTAAGTGGTCGGAGCTAGAAAATATTTTATATGACTAAAAAAAAAAAATCAAAAGATGGAGGGATAGTTGATTATTTCAATTCTTAAGTAGGGCATTGTGTAACGGCGGCATAACAATTTATTGCAAAATTTAAAATGTGGCACAAACATAATTTTTCTTGTAAAATGAAGATTTTTTAAAAAATATTAAGGGATAAAAAATCAAATTTAGAAAAATTAATCTATTACGTGCTAATTATCTCCACGACTATGTGATTTTTAATTCGTGTGAGTCAACATAGACTTATGTCTCATTTGTTTATCGCATTGCATTCGCATTACCTTTAAATATAATGTAATTTTCATCCAAATATAAAAGTATTACTTCTAAATATTAATCATATTATATTTTAAATCCAATATAATCACTATTCATTATTTCACTTTTTTTACTACTTTTACTAATCACATCATATATTCTCTTTTTCTTTCTCTTTTTTTTCTCTATTTTTATCACTCACATCACATACAATATAATTTAAATACTTTTTATCCGAACAAATATTGTATTTAAATGCAATGTAAATACTTTTTATCTAAATGGATATTGCATTCAAATGCATACCCAAACAAATATAATATGAATGCAATGTGTTACCCGAACGCCCCATTAATTTGAATGGATTGGTTGATTTTGGGGCATATTTCCTCTTAGCCCTTAGGGAACTGGCGTTTAGTGGCTAAGTTCAAATATATTGTCCTTATTTTCCTACTTTTTTATTATCTCTCAATTTCTTATCTATCATGTCATCTAAATTTAACGACATGATCATATAACTAAGAGCTAATAAATACTAAAACACTTAAAGCAATTCACTTATGTGTCAAAAATTTTATTGGAATGCTAGTTAAAGAAACAAAATAAATAAATAAATAAGACTGCGAATTTGAACTCTTAGCAGCCGCCAACACATATTCATGACAATGCCATACTTAACAGGCGACTCTTGTACTTTGCATGCTATAATTTATTAAGGGCTAGTTTGATATTTTTGCGCTGTAGAATATCTTTGTTGTAACTATGTTATGAGTCTAAAATTACAATATCTAGAAGCAGGTATGCATTTGATAAATTATTTTTTTCAAAGTTGTTGTAAATATCCAAAATAGAATTTAGGTGATTGATAACCATGACAAAATTGATGTGCAGACGTTAAATGACCAAAAAGAACATATTATATTTTTCGCTAATACTTAAAGGCATGAATAACATATTTTAATAATAATATTTTCTTATGTAAAATAGGAATAATTCTTATAAAAAAAATATTTTCTAGAAATTATTTACTATCATCTTTTTTTAAATATTTATTATCATATTCAAACACACATAAATTATAATAATAAAAGTTTTCTCTAAATAAAATAAAATAAAATAAATTTATAATTTATAATTTGAAAATATTTTTAAAAAGAAAAGAATTTATAAATTTTACAAAAGAAGAATATATTTTATTATTTGTTATGGAGATAAATAAGATACCTAGATTAGAATTATTACGTATTATTAAGGATATATATAATGTAATAACTTACTAAAATACTAATTATTAATTTTATGATTTTGTTTTAAATAAATAATAAAATTATGATTGTATATAAAAAAAAATGGTTTAACATAGAGCCAGTGATTGTAATTTTGTCACATATTTGTTACTTCAAAAAAAAATTTTTTTTGAGGGATTTGTTTCTCAAATTTTTAATACAACATGACTTGGTAATTAGAATTTTTAAGGGGAAAATTTTTTTAAAGTCTTAGCCTTCGTTTGTTTTCAATATTGCATTCACATTGCATTCAAATACAATATAATATTTATTCAAACGTAAAAGTGTTGTATTCAAACACTAATCACATTACATTTTAAATTCAATACCATCGCTATTCATTATTTTACTTTTTCAATTATTTTTTTAATCATATCACATACTCTCTTTCTCTTTCTTTTTTTCTTTTTATTTTTACCAATTACATCACATATTCATAATTTAAATACAATTTAAATACTTTTCATTCAGACATACATTATATTTAAATGTAATACAGATACTTTTTCTCCAAATGTAAATTGCATTCAATACATGCAATACAAAAACTATAAGTTTACCAAATGAAACCTTACTACGTGAGTTAAAAATCTAGAGATGTTAAAAAAAAGTCTTAATATGTGAGCATTTTTTGATAAAATATTAATATCATGGAACGATAATTTTGTAATTACCAATCAAATTAATAACCTATTTTATTTTATCTTAAACATTTTGGTGCCGTTTGTTTCTGACATTACATTTGCATTATATTTAAATGTAATATAATTTTTTACTTAAACAAAAAATTATTACATTCAAATGTCAATCATATCACATTTTAAATTCAATACAATCATTATTCATTATTTTACTTTTTTTATTATTTTTATTAATCACATCACATACTCTTTGTAATAACGGAGAAATTTATCGTTCTCAGAAAATTGTGTACAAGATATATAAATAAATGTATATTCATGATGAGACATGTTATAGAATACAGAGCAGATGAAAATTTTGATTAACTGAGTTATTAGTCAAAATTTTACAATGAATTAATGAATATAGTGCAAACGCTAAATATTAATTCAAATTATGATGTTTTAAATTTAATAGAAAAGTATATAGAAAATACTTATTAAGAGATCAATGGCTCACATGTAAGCCACATTGGTCAATGGCCAAGATAAGCCAAGAAAATAGCCAATTTCCTTAAAATAAGTTAAAGAAAATGGTAAGAGAGGAGGAGAGGCACGTGAGGGTCCTTAAACTCAAACAGCCCAAGTGAATTAATTCACTTCACTTGGCTGCAAAAGAAAGAGAAACGCCCGAGAGAGAGAAAGAGAAAGAAAGAGAGAGAAAGAAAGAGAGAGAAAGAGAAGAAGAGGAAAAAGAAAACCCTCCTCTGTGATTCATTTCAACAGTTTCAAATTTCTCTCTTCAAGCAGCAGATCGTTCAAGTTTTAGCCCAAGATTTCATAGTAAGAAGTTCTCAAGCTTCAAGCAAAGTAAATACTAGTTTTCTCACGTTTTCTTGGGTGAAAAATCTGGGTTATTTGAGGAAGAAAAAGAGAATGTGAGTAAATCGTGTTGAGATTTTCGGTTAAAATCGAAACATGGTTCAAGTCTAGTTGTTTTTAAACATGAACTCGTGAGTTGATCGTTTAAAAAACCAAGTTTCAGTGAGTTTTCTTCAAGAAAATTCTGATTTTTTTTAATGTTGAGTCAAGAGATGTGTATAAACAAAATATAAAATTTTATTTATGAAACCATGGACTCATGATTGTAGAAATATAGTTGGTACCTTGAAACGATTTTATTGAGATCGATTTTGAGTGCAAGAAGTAGAACAAAGGCCATAAAAGCCTTGGAAAATCAGAGCAGAAAATTTCAGACCCAGAATCAGGATTCTAGGATGAACACGGGCGTGTTCAGAACACGGCTCCGAACATGCCAACATGCACGATCGTGTTTCGAGAGAGTTATGTCCCGAGAAGTACACGGCCAAGAACACGGCCGTGTATCGGATCGTGTCAAAGGGCTCACGGTCGTGGGAAGGGCATGTAACAGACCATGTTCAACAGCAGGAAAACACGGCCAGAAACACGGCCGTGTAGTCACCTGTGTAAGCATGCATAAGTTACACGGTCATGTTGCATGAATTACATGGCTATGCACATAAGTTCAAAGGAGTACACGGCCAGGAACACACCCGTGTAGGAGGGCGTGTTCAAAGCAAAAAAAAAAAAAAAAAAGAGTCTGTAAATGTGATTTACATGTTTTATCATGTTTTAGGTATAAGATGAATATTGGAAATAATCAACGATTATTTCTTTTATAGGAGTTTAAGCCAGACACCCCAAGACAGCAGTTCTAGATCAGCAGAGACTCATGTTAGTAGATTTTTTGTAAGTTCAAGCATTGTCTTGACTGCAACGTAGACAATTATGTTATGTTTATGATGTTATATATGTTGTTTGATGTGTATGTCAGACGTTGACCGTCTGCATCACGATACACATGTCAGTTTCATGTCATGCATGTAGAGATTCATGTTCCAAGTAGATGATGCAAGTATACATATCAGACAGGTATCAAGTACACAAAAACATGTAGATGCACAAGACACTTTAGTGAGATTTTAAAACTCATACACTTTAGTGAGATTTTAAAACTCATACCCCAAGTAAAGCATGTAATAGGTTCCTACTGTGGGGTAATCAGTAAGCTACCCAGTTGGAACTCCAGACGAGATGGTAATTAAACCAGTTATTGGCGTACTGGCCTCTCGACCTACGGGTAGGTTTTCATGTTCAGCTTCAGTTAAGACTGAGGAGATTAGCATTAATGTACTGCTCTTAGTCATGCTAACATTACGGTACGACCAATCAGGGTTCCAAAACCAGAATTTAATTTTAGATAATGTCCTAAGACTTAACTTTCAGCCATGAGCATGTTTTTCAGAGTCAAGTTTCATGCATTAGCACAGCATTACATGTTATGATTCATGTTTTTATATTTGAACTTACTGAGCTCATAACTCACTAGTTTGTTCACATGTTGCAGGTAAGAGACCTGTTCACCAGTAGTACACGGTTGAAGATGGACAGGTTATGTATATGCCAGGGGGAACTGGGCGAGGGATTGTGGTCCTACCATGAGTCTTCTGTTACACAGTTTTGAAATTTAGAACATGTAATTTCAAGAACACGATTTCAAGTCAAGATTATGTGATAAGGGAATCATGATCCATGTACATGTTATTTTGTTAATATGATTTCCTTATCACATTCTCGAACAAGTTATGATATTAAGAAAAAAAAATTTATTCTATAAAATTTTCAAGTAGTTTTCAAGTTAAGCATGATGTCGGCGATCCTAGAGGCCTACATACTATTGCGGTTAACTACAGAGTTGACTGTAATAGCACTGTAGAACCTCCACAGCAGGGCAGGCCGCCACAATTGGTATCAGAGCAGTTAGTAGACCATATCCTGCCTGACTCCGTGCATGTCCTGTTAGCTGATCCAAGTAAGTTAAGTTTAAGTTAAGATAAGCAGCTAGTTATGCATGAAAGTAAAGGTCTGTAGAGACCTATACTTTATAGTAAGTATATGATGATGTAATAATGTAAAAAATAATGTGAATTCTCTTATAGAGGACCTAATACCAATTCATCGTATGATTATAGGATATAAGGTAGCACGATGGAAAACCAGGGCCAAGGCCAAAGACGGAGAAGGGGACGCCTAACTTTGACTAAGAGATTAGAAGAGATGCAAGCTCTTCTAGAAAATTAGATGAGAGAAAACGCAGAACTAAGACAGAGATTAGAACAGATAGAACAGAGGCAGGGATTAGTAGGGACTCTTGCACAACAAGCAGTTGAGGCAGAACAAGTAGTGTAACTTGCTACACCAGAAGTGGTTCAGGAACCACTAGTTAGGGTGAACCCAGAGCCACTATACGAGAGATTTCGGAAAATGAGGCCTCCAGAATTTGAGGGTTCAACCAATTCCCTGGAAGCAGAAGATTGGCTTTCTTCGATCCAAATGATAATGGATTTCATGAGATTAAATGAGGAAGAAAAAGTCTTGTGTGCATCTTTTGTTCTAAGGAAGGACGCAAGATTCTGGTAGGACATGGTCCGTATGAGGAGAGACGTGACCACAATGTTGTGGGTGGAGTTCTTGGAAGAGTTCAACCAGAAATACTATGATCCTATATCACTCTGACCCCAAAAGAAAGAGTTTTCAGGGTTACAGCAGGGTGACATGTCCGTCAGCGAGGTATGTAAGAGATTTGACCAACTTTTCCGCCTGTGTTCGTGTGTGGTGCCAACTAAAAAGGAGAAGATACAGAAGATGATAGGCATGTTCAGGCCCGAGATTTCTGTCATAGTTGACAGTGGCCTATTCCCGTCAATCTCAGTAGCTGACTGCGTTAGTCGTGCCTTGAGGGCAGAGTACCATCTAGCCCAACAGAAAGAAGAAAGGGAAAAGGTCTGAGAAGCCAGGAAAAAAGAAAAGATCTTAGCTAAGGCCTCTCAACCTGGACAACACGGTAAGGGCAGTCAGAGTACATGACCAGAATAGTCCAGTAATCCAGGCCCTCAGTCCCAACAGAAAAGAAAGGGCAATTTCTAAGGAACTCAGACTCAAGACAATAGAAGCCAGTCACGGAGGACTAACCCCACTCCAGTATCAAGTAACCCCACCTGTCCAAATTATGAGAAGAAACATGTGGGTCAATGCAGAGCTGGCACAACTGCATGTTTCCAGCGCGGAAAAGAAGGCCATTTCATCAAGAGTTGCCCTATGAACCGCTAGTCTATGTCAGGATCAAATGTTTCACGTTCACAGCAGTCACAAGTTCATGCACTCAGATTAAGTTATGAAAGCTCATCAGAAGTGCCTCCAGCAGTGCAAGAAAGACAAGAAAGAGCTCCTCAGACAGATGCTAGGGTAATAGCCTACACCAGAGAGGAGGCAGAGGCAGGGACGTCCAACGTGGTGACAGGTCAGATTTCTATCGCTAACCTTTGGCATCTGTTCTTTTTGACTTTGGGGCCACCCATTCTTTCATATCATATGCATTTGCTGATAAATTAGAATACTCTAGAGATCACATGAGAAGAACTTTTAGAACTGCTCTCCCTTCAGGAGAAATCATATTGTCCGAGTACTGGTTACCTCGTGTACCAGTAATCGTGGCAAATAGGGAGCTTTATGCAGAGTTGATCATGATGAAGATAGTAGACTACAATGTAATCTTGGGAATGGATTCCTAGAAAAATATCAAGCCATGATCAACTACAGAGACAGAAGAATAATGTTCAAGCCAGAAGATGAAGAAAGTTTTGAATATATCGATTCTTCAAGAAGATCAAGCAAGATGATGATCAGTTCATTGAAAGTCAAGAAGCTAATAGCCAGTGGTTGTATTGGATATTTAGCTTATGTGACAGATACAGCAGAAGAGAAGAAGTTACAACCAGAAGATGTTCCTGTTGTCAGATAATTTCGTGAAGTCTTTCCCGAGGAACTACTAGGAGTACCTCCAGAACGAGAAATCTCATTTGAGATAGAGCTTCTACCAGGAACAGCACCGATCTCCAAGGCACCGTATTGCATGGCACCAGTGGAGTTAAAAGAGTTACAAGTGCAGTTGAAAGATCTGCTTGACAAGGGATTCATCAGACCAACCTATGCCCCATGGGGTGCTCCCGTACTGTTTGTCAAGAAGAGAGACGGGATGTTCCGCATGTGTATAGATTACCGAGAATTGAATAAGGTCACAGTCAAGAAAAGGTACTCATTACCTAGGATTGATGACCTGTTCGATCAACTGAAGGGTGCAGTAGTGTTCTCAAAGATTGATTTGAGATCAGGATACCATCAGTTGAGAATCAAGGAAGGTGATGTTTCCAAGACAGCTTTCAGAACCCGTTATGGGCATTATGAATTCCTAGAAATGATGTTTGGGATAACGAACACTTCAGCCGCTCTCATAGACCTGATGAACAGAGTCTTTAAGGAGTATCTTGACAAGTTTGTCATTGTGTTCATCGATGACATTCTTGTATATTCAAAGACTCATGTAGAGTATAAAGCATAGTTGAGAATTCTTTTTCAGAAGCTGAGAGAGCATCAACTCTATGTCAAATTCTCAAAATGTGAGTTTTGACTGGACAGAGTACATTTTCTCGGACATGTAGTGTCCAAGGAGGGAATTGTAGTGGATCTCATCAAGGTGAAAGCGATAAACAAATGGCCTGCACCTAAGAGCGTAACAGAGATACATAGTTTATTAGGGTTAGCTGGCTATTATAGGAGATTTTTGGAAGGGTTTACACGATTGGCAGCACCTTTCACAACCTTCACACGTAAGGAAAAGAAGTATATATAGATGAATGTGAAAGAAGCTTCCAAGAGCTGAAGAGACGGCTGACGAGCGCGCCAATCCTCATACTCCCTACTGAAGGGGAGAAGTATGAAATCTACAGTGATGCTTCAAAAGTGGGTTTGGGAGTAGTATTAATGTAAGAAGGCAGAGTGATTGCCTATGCTTCACGCCAATTGAAAGAGTACAAGAAGAATTATCCCACCCATGATCTAGAACTTGCTGCAGTAGTAGTCGCACTCAAAATTTGGCGACGCTATCTGTATGGAGCACAGTGCCAGATTTACACGGATCATCAGAGTCTAAAATACTTCTTCACACAGAAGGAGTTAAACATGAGGCAAAGAAGATGGTTGGAGTTGGTGAAGGACTATGACTGTGAGATCCTTTATCATCCAGGAAAAGCCAATCGAGTAACTGATGCATTGAGCAGAAAAACTACAGTTCTGCAGCAGTTGCCCATTGAGAGGCTATCAAGACCATTGTAGCAAGAGATTCATTCGCTTGAGCTGGAGCTGATATCAGGAAAATTGTCAGCACTACAACTGAAGTCATCATTGTTTGATGATATCGAAGAAGCTCAGAAGTAAGATTCAAGTTTAACAGACTCCCAGGAAGAGATTTCCAAAGATGGATTAATCATATATCATGGGAGAATTTGCGTTCCAGCAGATGAAGAACTTCGAGAGCGAATCATGTCAGAAACTCATGAAACACCATACTCAGTCCATCCTGGAGCTACCAAGATGTACCAAGACTTAAAACTATAGTTTTGGTGGAAAGGAATGAAAGGAGACATTACAAGGTTCGTGAGTAAGTGCCTTACTTGTCAGAAAGTCAAGGCTGAGCATCAGCATCCTGGAGGAAAGTTAGAACCTCTGGAGATTTCAAAATGGAAATGGGAGCATATTACCATGGATTTTGTGGTAGGGCTACCCAAAACAAGAGAAGGACACGATGCTATCAAGGTAATCATGGACAGGTTAACAAAGATAGCCAAGTTTATACCAATAAAGATCACTTACTCATTGGAAAAGCTTGCACACTTTTATGTAGCTCATGTTGTCAGGTTACATGAAGTTCCAAAGTCCATAGTATCTGACAGAGATGCACGGTTCACTTCAAACTTTTGGGAGTGTGTGCAAAGAGCCATAGGCACAGAACTGAAGTTCAGTACAACCTTCTATCCTCAGACAGATGGACAATCAGAACAGACTACCCAGACTTTAGAGGATATGTTCCGAGCATGTGTCATGGATTTTCCAGGAGCTTGGAACGAGAAGCTACCACTAGTAGAATTCTCATATAACAACAGTTACCAAGCTTCTATCAAGATGGCACCGTATGAGGCCCTGTATGGATGAAAGTACAGATCACCCATCCACTGGTATGATCTGAAGGAAAAACAACTGCATAAAATAGATTTCATATAGGAAACTTTCGATGCAATTGCCAAGATCTAGCAAAGGATGAAGAGTGCTCAGAGCAGACAAAAGAGCTATGCAGATAAAAGACGGAGATCCCTAGAGTTCAAGGAAGGGGACTTCGTATTTCTAAAAGTGTCACTCATGAAGGGGATTATGCGTTTTGGAAAGAAAGAAAAACTGAGTCCAAGGTATATTGGACCATATGAGATTATCAAGCGCATTGGGAAGGTTGCCTACAAGTTGGCACAACCTCTTGAGCTGTCAGCAGTGCACAATATATTCCACGTTTTAATGCTCAGAAAGTGCAGATCACCCATCCACTGGTATGATCTGAAGGAAAAACAACTGCATAAAATAGATTTCATATAGGAAACTTCCGATGCAATTGCCAAGATCTAGCAAAGGATGAAGAGTGCTCAGAGCAGACAAAAGAGCTATGCAAATAAAAGACGGAGATCCCTAGAGTTCAAGGAAGGGGACTTCGTATTTCTAAAAGTGTCACCCATGAAGGGGATTATGCGTTTTGGAAAGAAAGAAAAACTGAGTCCAAGGTATATTGGACCATATGAGATTATCAAGCGCATTGGGAAGGTTGCCTACAAGTTGGCACAACCTCTTGAGCTGTCAGCAGTGCACAATATATTCCACGTTTTAATGCTCAGAAAGTGCAGATCACCCATCCACTGGTATGATCTGAAGGAAAAACAACTGTATAAAATAGATTTCATATAGGAAACTTCCGATGCAATTGCCAAGATCTAGCAAAGGATGAAGAGTGCTCAGAGCAGACAAAAGAGCTATGCAGATAAAAGACGGAGATCCCTAGAGTTCAAGGAAGGGGACTTCGTATTTCTAAAAGTGTCACCCATGAAGGGGATTATGCGTTTTGGAAAGAAAGAAAAACTGAGTCCAAGGTATATTGGACCATATGAGATTATCAGGCGCATTGGGAAGGTTGCCTACAAGTTGGCACAACCTCTTGAGCTGTCAGTAGTGCACAATATATTCCATGTTTTAATGCTCAGAAAGTACATGTCAAATCCATCTCATGTGTTACAACATGAACCAGTCCAAGTCCAAAAGGATCTAACTTATGAAGAACAACTTGTTCAAATACTGGCTAGAGAAGAAAAGGTGTGGCAACCGGCCCTGCTGTGGAGGCTCTACAGTGCTATTACAGTCAATTCGGTAGTTAACTGCAATAGTATGCAGGCCTCTAGGGTCGCCGGCAATCATGCTGAACTGAAAACTGCTTACTAATTTGCAGAATAATTTTTTTTTTCTTAAAATCATAAACTGTTCGAAAATGTGATAAGGAAATCATGTTAACAAAATAACATGCACATGGATCATAATTCCCCTATCACATAATCTTAACTTGAAATCTTGTTCTTTTTGAAATTACATGATTTAAATTTCAAAACTGTACAGCGGAAGACTAATGGTGACCAAATCCCTCGCCCAATCCCCTCGGCATGCATCTACCCTGTCCGTCGTCCACCGTGTACTACTGGTGAACAGGTCTCTTACCTGCAACATGTGAACAAACTGATGAGCTATGAGCTCAGTAAGTTCAAACATAAAAACATAAAACATGACATGCTATACTGCTGTGCTCATGCATAAAACTGGACTCTGTAAAACATGCTCATGGCTGAAAAATTAGTCTTAGAACATTATCTGTTATTAAGTTCTGATTTTGAGCCCTTGATTGGTCGTACCGACATGTTAGCACAACTGGGAGCGGTACTTTAGTGCTGACCTCCTCAGTCTTAACTGAAGCTAAACATGAAAACCTCCCTGTAGGTCGAGAGGCCGATACGCCAATAACTGGTTTAATTACCATCTTACTGGAGTTCCAACTAGGTAGCATACTGATTGCCCTCACAGTAGGAACTTGTTACATGATTTACTGGGGTGTGAGTTATATTAACACACTAGGGTGTCTTGTGCACCTACCTGTTTTCATGTTCTGGTACCTGACTGACATGTGTACTGAAACATGAAATTCTGCATGCATGACATGAACTGACATGAATATCGTGATGTAGACAATCAATGTCTAACATACACGTCAAACAATATACATAATATCTTAAACATAACAAGATTGTCCACGTTGCAGTCAGGACAATACTTGAACTTACAGAAAGTCGGCTAGCGTGAGCCTTTGCTGCTCTGGGACTGCTGTATCGGGGTCTCTGACTCGAACTTCTATAAAAGAAATAATCACTGATTATTTTCAATATTCATCTTATACTGGAAACAGGGCAAAACATGAATTTTCTATTTCCAGACTTTTTTTTTTTTTTACTCTTTGGCTTCAAACACGCCCTCCTACACGGGCGTGTCTCTGGCCGTGTACTCCTCTGGACTTACATGCCTGGCCGTGTACTTCGTGGAACATGGCCGTGTACTTACATGGGTGGATACACGGCCGTGTACTTACATGGGTGGATACACGGCCGTGTTACTGGCTGTATACTCCTTTGGACTTACGTGCATGCTTACACGGTTACTTACACAGCCGTGTTTCTGGCCGTGTTTTCCTACTGTCTAACATGGTCTGCTACACGCCTTTCCCTTGACCGTTTGCCCCTTGACACGGCCCGATACATGGCCGTGTTCTTGGCCGTGTACCTCTCGGGTCTGAATTTTCTTGCAACACGGTCGTGCATGTGGGCATGTTTAGGGCCGTGTACTGAACACGCCCGTGTACACCCCTGTGTTCATATCAGAATCAAGATTCTAAATCCGAACTGCTCTGCTTTGATTTTCTAAGGCTTTTATGGCCTTTATTTTACTTTTTACACTCAAAATCGATCTCCATAAGATCGTTTCAAGGTATTAACTACATTTCTACTATCACAAATCCATGATTTCATAAGCAAAATCTTACATTTTGCTTATGAACATCTCTTGACTCAACCTTTGAAAAATCTGTACTTTCGTGAAGAAAACTCACTAAACTTGGTTTTCTAAACCATCAACTCATGGATTCGTGTTTAAAAACAACTAGACTCGAACCATGTTTTGATTTTAACCAAAAATCTCAACACGATTTACTCATATTCTCTTTTTCCTCTCAAAACCCCAGATTTTCCCCTAAGAAAAATGTGAGAAAACGAGGGTTTACCTTGCTTTGAAGCTTGAGAGCTTCTTGTTGCTGATTCTTGGCTGATTCTTGAACGATCTGTTGCAGATGAAGAGAAAATCCGAACCTTGTTAGATTTCCCTTTCTTTTCTCTTCCTTTCTTGGTCTCTTTCTCTCTTTCTCTTTCTCTTTCTCTTTCTTTCTTTCTCTTTCTTTGCTGGCTGCTTATTTGCAGTTAAACTCAAAGTGAATTAATTCACTTGAATTAACTTGGTCCATTTAGCTTAAGGCCCTCCATGTGCCTCTCCTCTTCCCTTACATTTCCTTTACAAATTTTCTTTTAAAGGAAATTACAAGGGCTTGTTTGGCTAATCTTAGTCATTGATCTATGTGGCTTACTTGTGAGCCATTGATCTCTTAATATGCATTTTTCACATACTTTTCTATTAATTTTAAAACATCTTAATTTGAATTAATGCTTAGCTTTTAAACTATATTCATTAATTCATTGTCAAATTTTGATTAAAACTCAATTAATCAAAATTTTCCTCTGCTCTGTATTCTGTAACATGTCTCACCATAAATATACATTTATTTACATATTTTGTATAAAATTTTTCGAGAGTATAGATTTCTCGGTTATCACAAAAGGTGCTGAGAAACAAGACCATTCCACTAGTCAAGGTATTGTAGAGGAATCACAACATTGAATAAGCTACATGGGAAAGAGAAGATGAGATGAGACTTTCACACCCTCACTTGTTCTAAATTTTCGAGAACGAAAATCTTATAAGAAGGGGTGAATGTAATAATCGAGATATTTATCGTTCTCAGAAAATTGTGTACAAGATATGTAAATAAATGTATATTCATGATGAGACATGTTATAGAATATAGAGCAGATGAAAATTTTGATTAATTGAGTTATTAGTCAAAATTTTACACTGAATTAATGAATATAGTGTAAAAGCTAAACATTAATTCAAATTATAATCTTTTAAATTTAATAGAAAAGTATGCGAAAAATACTTATTAAGAGATCAATGACTCACATGTAAGCCACATTGATCAATGGCCAAGATAAGCCAAGAAAATAGCCAATTTTCTTAAAATAAATTAAAGAAAATGGTGAGAGAGGAGGAGAGGCACGTGAGGGGCCTTAAACTCAAACAGCGCAAGTGAATTAATTCACTTCACTTGGCTGCAAAAGAAAGAGAAACGCCCGAGAGAGAGAAAGAGAAAGAGAAAGAGAGAAAGAAAAGAAGAGGAAAAAGAAAACCCTCCTCTGTGATTCCTTTCAACAGTTTCAGATTTCTCTCTTCAAGCCGCAGATCGTTCAAGTTTCAGCCCAAGATTCCATAGTAAGAAGTTCTCAAACTTCAAGTAAGATAAACCCTCGTTTTTCTCACATTTTCTTGGGTGAAAAATCTGGGTTATTTGAGGAAGAAAAAGAGAATGTGAGTTATGCATATTGAGATTTTCAGTAAATTGAAACATGGTTCAAGTCTAGTTGTTTTTAAACACGAACTCGTGAGTTGATGGTTTAGAAAACCAAGTTTCAGTGAGTTTTCTTTAAGAAAGTTCTGATTTTTTTTAATATTGAGTCAAGAGATGTGTATAAGCAAAATATGAAATTTTGCTTATGAAAACATGGACTCATGATTGTAGAAATGCAGTTGGTACCTTGAAACGATCTTATTGAGATCGATTTTGAGTGCAAGAAGTAGAACATAGGCTATAAAAGCCTTAGAAAATCAGAGTAAAGAATTTCAGACCCCGAATCAGGATTCTAGGATGAACACGGGCGTGTACAAGGGCGTGTTCAGAACACAGCCTCGAACATGCCCACATGCACGACTGTGTTTTGATAGAGTTGAGACCCGAGAGGTATAAGGCCAAGAACATGGCCGTGTATCAGACCGTGTCAAAGAGCACACGGTCGTGGGAAGGGCGTGTAATGTTTGACAGTAGGAAAACATGGCCAAAAATATGGCCGTGTAGTCATCCGTGTAAGCATGCATGAGTTACACGGCCATTTTGCATAAATTACACGGCCATGCACGTAAGTCCAAAGGAGTACACGGCCAGGAATACGCTTGTATAGGAGGGCGCGTTTGAAGTAAAAAAAAAAAGAGTCTGGAAATGTGATTTACATTTTTTGTCATATTTCAAATATAAGATGAATATTGGAAATAATCAATGATTATTCCTTTTATAGGAGTTTAACCCAAGACAGCAATTCCAGATCAGCAGAGGCTCACGTTAGCAGATTTTCTATAAGTTCAAGTATTGTCGTGACTGCAACATGGACAATCATGTTATGTTTATGATATTATATATGTTGTTTGACGTGTATGTCAGACATTGACCGTCTGTATCACAATACACATGTCAATTTCATGTCATGCATGTAGAGATTCATGTTCTAAGTAGATAATGCAAGTACACATGTCAGACAGGTATCAAGTACACGAAAAATTGTAGATGCACAAGGTACCTTAGTGAGATTTTAAAACTCATACCATAAGTAAAGCATGTAATAGGTTCCTACTGTGGGGCAATCAGTAAGCTACCTAGTTGGAACTCCAGACAAAATGGTAATTAAACCAGTTATTGGCGTACTGGCCTCTCGACCTACGGGAAAGTTTTCATGTTCAGCTTTAGTTAAGGTTGAGGAGGTCAACACTAATGTACTACTCCCAGTCATACTAACATTACAGTACGACCAATCAAGGGGCCAAAACCAGAACTTAATTTCAGATAATGTCCTAAGACTTGACTCTCTGTTATGAGCATGTTTTTTAGAGTCAATTTTCATGCATGAGCACAGCATTACATGTTAAGATTCATGTTTTTATATTTGAACTTACTGAGCCTATAGCTTACTAGTTTGTTTACATGTTGCAGGTAAGAGGCCTGTTCACCAGTAGTACACGGTGGACGACGAACAGGGTATGTACATGTTAGGGGGAACTGGGCGAGGGATTGTGGTCCTACCATGAGTCTTCTATTGCGCAGTTTTGAAACTTAGAACATGTAATTTCAAGAACACAATTTCAAATTAAGATTATATGATAAGGGAATTATGATCCATGTACATGTTATTCTGTTAATATGATTTCCTTATCACATTCTCGAACAAGTTATGATATTAAGAAAAAAAAATTTATTCCGTAAAATTTTCAAGTAGTTTTCAAGTTAAGCATGATGTCTGCTACCTTAGAGGCCTACATACTATTGCGGTTAACTACAGAGTTGACTGTAATAGCACTGTAGAACCTCCACAGCAGGGCGGGCCGCTACACTCTTTTTCTTCTTTTTTTTCTTTTTTACTTTTACACATCATTTCACATATTTATTATTTAAATACAATTCAAATATTTTTTTTATCTAAATACACATTATATTTAAATATAATACAAATATTTTTTTTAAAATATAAATTATATTTAATATATTATATTTAAACATGATATAAATATAATGTATTTATCAAATGAACCAATAACCAAATATACAACAACTTCAAGGTTGCTTGTAAGAAGTCAATGAAATCAATGGCACTTTGGTAATTCTAAACCTAATCAATGACCTATTTATATCTCAAACATTTAGGTTCTATTAGGTAAACGTATTGCGTTTGTATTACGCTTGCATGTAATTTATATTTAGAGAAAAATTATTAGCATTGTATTTGAATGCAATGTTTGTTTATGTGAAAAGTATTTAAATTATATTTTAATAATAAATATATGATGTGATTGATAAAAATAGAGAGAAAAAAAGAAGAGAGAAAGAGAATATATGATATAATTAATAAAAGTAATAGAAAAAGTGAAATAATGAATAGTATTGTATTGGATTTAAAATGTGATGTGATTGGTATTTGAATGAAATGCTTTTGTATTTATGTGAAAATTACATTATATTTAAATACAATGCAAATTAAATTTTTTTGCCAAACGCTTACTTACTTTCTCCAACAACAAAAAAGTATTGCCACTTGTCACACCATCATCATGAAACAATTTCTATACCATCTGCAATTAGCTTAGTTGCTAAAATTTTTTATAATATTTTAGTCATTTTAAATTCAAATGTAAGATAATCAATAGAGTTTTTATTTTCCGTATTATATGTGTATTGTATTTAAATGTAATATAATTTTATCCAGATATAAAAGTTTTGTATTCAAATACAATACTTTATACAGTGTCTTAAATATATTTATTATTTCAAAATATTTTAAAAATAAATTTTTTAAAATTCATTCACATCATATTCTCTATTTATCTCATTTTTCTATCTACTTTTACTAATCATATCAACTTTTCAATTCTAAAATATAATTCAAATATTTTTCATCCAAACACACATTGCATTCAAATACAAAGTAAATATTTTTCATTTGAATATAAAATATATTCAATGTATTGTAATTAAACGCAATGCAAACGTAATACTTTTACCAAACATCCCATAAAGATATTAAAATTATTAATTTTAATTAACAAAATGTTTTTATAATTTTGAAGAAAATACAAAAGTGTCTATGGTTCTCAAAAAATAAAAAAAAAATCCAGATGGTTGTCATTATATGAGCCTAACAATTGCAATAACATATCAAATGAGTTGCATGCTTTTTAATAGAGTGATTAAAATTTATGTGGGGATCAAAAATTTCTTTTGATTTGGATATTATAAGCAAATAATTGCATTTTGAAAATAGGATGATCCCGGCTTAGTCTAGCGATCTATTTACTTATCCTTGATCTCTAATATTGAGAATTATATAGTTTGAAGTCCCTTCACCTAAAATTAAATAGAAAATTTCTTAATATTGATTATTGACAATGAGAAGGTTATTTCTTCATCCCTCCTGGTAGGACTCGCCCATTCCTATCAAATTAC
Organism: Antiaris toxicaria; assembly: GCA_035233585.1. Classification (NCBI taxonomy): domain Eukaryota; kingdom Viridiplantae; phylum Streptophyta; class Magnoliopsida; order Rosales; family Moraceae; genus Antiaris; species Antiaris toxicaria. Next base: position 12,510,616 of record CP141162.1, on the reverse strand, counting down.
AAACATGCTAATTATGCTCTTTCTTAATAATACCTGTGGGTAAAACTAATGAAAAAAAAAGGCCAATTTTTTAGATAATTTCTAATACAATATCAAATTATTGCATCAATGTCGGATTTGAACATTTTAGTAGGAAAATTATTCTCTAGTAAAAGTATTATTTTTGTGTTAAATTTGACTTTATTAGCACCAAATATAGGATGTGCTATATTTTGACATTTAATTATAATTATCTGATAATTCACATTTTGTTTCATCATCATAGTACTGTGATAACCGAGAAATTTATCACTCTCGGAAAATTTTATACAAGATATGTAAATAAATATATATTCATGATAAGACATGTTACAGAATATAGAGCAGATGAAAATTTTGAATAACTGAATTTTAGTCAAAATTTGACAATGAATTTATGAATATAGTGTAAAAGCTAAACATTAATTCAAATTATGATGTTTTAAAGTTATTAGAAAAGTGTGTGAAAAATACATATTAAAAGATCAATGGCTCACATGTAAGCTATCTTGATCAATGGCCAAGATTAGCCAAGTAATTTCCACTTTCTTTAAAAGAAATTAAAGAAAATGGTAAGAGAGGAGAGAGAGCACGTGAGGGAAGAGCCTCAAACAGCCCAAGTGAATTAATTCACTTGTTTTGGCTACAAAGAAGCGGCTGAGAGAGAGAGAGAAAGAAAGAGAGAGAGAAAAAGAGTAGAAGAGGAAGAAAATCACCCTTTACATTTTTCCTCCCACCAAGTTCGGATTCTCTCTTCAAGCAAGCAAATCGTTCAAGTTTTCAGCCAAGATTCCAGAGCAAGACGTCCTCAAGTTTCAAGCAAGGTAACTCTCTTTTTTCTCACGTTTTTAGGTGAAAAAATCTGGGTTATTTTGAGGAAGAAAAAGAGAATGTGAGTTTTGCATGTTGAGATTCTCGGTTAAATCGAAACATGGTTCAAGTTTAGCTGTTTTTAAACACAAATTCGTGAGTTGATGGTTTAGAAAACCAAGTTTTAGTGAGTTTTCTTCAAAAAAGTTTTGACTTTCAAAAATGTTGAGTCAAGATTTTGGTGGAACCAAAATATGAAATTTTACTTATGAAACATAGATTGATGATAGTAGAGCAGTTTATGCCTTGAAATGGTCTTATAGAGATCGATTTTGGGAGCAAGATATGGAACAAAGGGCATAAAAGCCTTAGAAAAACAGAGATAGGGATTTCAGACTCAGAATCAGAATTCTGGGATGAACGCGGGAGCGTATACGGGCGTGTGCAAGGGCGTGTTGAGAACACGGCCCCAAGCATACCCATATACACGACCGTGTTTTGAGAGAATTTGAGACCCGAGAGGTACACGGCCAAGAACACGACCATATATCGAGCTATGTAAAATGGCACACGGTAGTAGAAATGGTGTGTAACAGACTATGTTCGACAGCAGGAAAACACGATCAGAAACACGGTCGTGTAGTCACCCGTGCAATCATGCATGAGTTATACGGCCATGTTGCATGAATTACACGGCCATGCATGTAAGTCCAGAGGATTACACGGCCACGAACACGCCTGTGTAGGAGGACATGTTCGAAGCTTAAAAAAAAAAAGTCTGGAAATATGATTTTTCATATTTTGCCATATTTCAAGTATAAGATATATGTTGAAAATAATCAACGATTATTTCTTTTATAGGAGTTCAAGCCAGACACCCCGAGACAGCAGTTCCAGATCAGCAGAGGTTCACATTAGCTGACTTTCTGTAAGTTCAAGCATTATCCTGACTACAACATGGACAATCATGTATTGTTTTATGATATTATGTATGTTGTTTTGGTGTGTATGTCAGACGTTGACCGTCTGCATCACGATACACATGTTAATTTCATGTCATGCATGTAGAATTTCATGTTTCAAGTAGATGATTTATGTACTCATGATAGATAAGTATCAAGCTCATGAAAACATGTAGGTACACAAGGCACTGTAGTGAGATTAATAAAACTCACACCCCAAGTAAAACATATAATAAGTTCCTACTGTGGGGTAATCAGTATACTACCCAGTTAGAACTTCAGAAAGATGGTAATTAAACCAGTTATTGGTGTACCGGCCTCTCGACCCACGGGGAGGTTTTCATGTTCAGTTTCAGTTCAGGCTGCGGAGGTTAGCACTAAAGTACCGATCCTAATCATGCGCGTCTTACGGTACGACCAATCAGGGGTCCAAAACTAGAACCTAATTTCAGATAATATCCTAAGATTTAACATACAGCCATGAATCTATTCATACAAAGTCAAGTTTCATACATGAGCACAGTATTACATGTTATGATCTCATGTTTTTATGTTTAAACTTACTGAGCGCATAGCTCACTAGTATGTTCACATGTTACAAGTAAGAGACCTGTTCACCAGTAGTTCACGGTGGACGACGAACAGGGTATGTACATGCCAGGGGGAAACTTGGCGAGAGATGATGGTTCTACCATGAGTTTTCCACTGTACAGTTTTGAAAATTTAAACATATAATTTCAAGAACATGATTTTAAGTCAAGATTATATGATAGGGGAATCATGATTCATGTATATGTTATTTTGTTAGCATGATTTCGTTATCACATTCTCAAACAAGACATGTATATGTTTTCAAGTTATGTATTAAGAAAGAGAAAAAAAAAATATTCCGCAAACTTTATAAGTAGTTTTCAAGTTAAGCATAATGCCGCCGACCCTAGAGGCTTACATACTATTGCGGTTAACTACAGAGTTAACTGTAATGGCGCTGTAGAACCTCTGCAGCAAGGGCGGTCTACCACAATTGGTATCAGAGCATTTACGAGAGATCTAATTTGGAGTACCAACTATTACCATAATTGGTATCAGAGCGCAAGTTTAAAATGGATCCAGTTTAGAGCACCAGCCGTTGTCATAGTTGGAATCAGAGCAGTTGGTAGACCATATCCCGCCTGACTCCGTGCATGTCCTATTCACCGATCTAAGTAAGTTAAGTTTATGTTAAGATCAGTAGCTAGTTATGCATGAAAGTAAAAGTCTATAGAGACCTATACTTTGTAGTAAGTATATGATGTTATATTAATACAAGAAATGATATGAATCCTCTTATAGAGGATCTAATACAAATTCATCGTGTGATTTTAGGATATAAGGTAGCACGATGGAAAACCAGGACCAAGGCCAAGGCCAAAGACGGAGAAAGGGTCGCCCAACTCTGTCTCAGAGAATAGAAGAATTGCAAGCTCTTCTAGAAAGTCAAATGAAAGAAAATACAGAATTAAAACAGAGGATAGAACAGATAGAACAGGGGTAGGGATCAGTGGGGACTCCTGTAGGCAGAACAAGTAGTGCCACCAGCTGCACTGGCAGTGGTTCAGGATTTAAGGGTTCAACCAATCCCCTAGAAGCAAAAGATTGGCTTTCTTCTATCCAGATGATTATGGATTTCATGAGACTAACTGAGGAAGAGAAAGTCTTGTGTGCATCCTTTGTTCTTAGGAAGGACGGAAGATTTTGGTGGGACACGGTCCGCATGAGGAGGGATGTGACCACGATGTCATGGGCAGAGTTCTTAGAGGAGTTCAATCAGAAATACTATGATCCAGCATCACTCCGACCACAACAGAAGGAATTTTCAAAGTTACAGTAAGGTGACATGTCCGTCAGTGAGGTTTGCAAGAGATTTGATCAGCTCTCCCGCCTGTGCCCTTATGTAGTGCCAACGGAAAGGGAGAAGATACAGAAGATGATAGAAATGTTCAAGCCCAAGATTTCAGCTTTAATTGATATTGGCCCAATCCCGCCAATCTTAATAGCCGACTGCGTTAGTCGTGCTTTGAGAGCAGAGTACCATCTTGCCCGACAGAAAGAAGAGAGGGAAAAGTCTGGGAAGCCAGGAAGAAAGAAAAGATCCTGACCAGGACCTCTCAACCTGGACAACCCAGCAAAGGTAATCAGAGTACAAGCCCAGAACAGTCCAGTAATCCAGGGCCTCAGTCCCAACAGAAGAGAAAAGGCAATTTCAGGGAACACAAAGCCAAGATAACAAAAGTCAGTCAGGGAGGGCTAACCTCACTACAGTACTAAGTAACCCCACTTGTCCTACTTGTGGGAAGAAACATGTGGGTCAGTGCAGAGCTGGCACTACTGCATGCTTTCAGTGCAGAAAAGAGGGCCATTTCATCAAGAGTTGCCCCATGAACCGCCAGTCCGTGTCAAGAGCAAATTTTTCACGTCCACAGCAGTCACAAGTTTATGCACTCAGATTAAGTTATGAAAGCCCTTCAAAAGTGCCTCCAGCAGTGCAAGAAAGATAGGAAAGAGCTCCTCATGCAGATACTAAGGTAATGGCTTACACCAGAGAAGAGGCAGAGGCAGGGATGTCCAACGTGGTGACCGGTCAGATTTCTGTCGCTAACCATTTGGCATCTATTCTTTTTGACTCTGGGGTCACTCATTCTTTCATATCATATGCATTTGCTGATAAGTTAGAATACCCTAGAGATCACATGGGAATAACCTTTAGAACTACTCTCCCTTCAGGAGAAATCATGTTGTCCGAGTACTGGTTACCTCATGTGCCAGCAATCATGGTAAATAGGGAGCTTTATGCAGAGTTGATCATGATGAAGATAATAGATTATGATGTAATCTTGAGAATAGATTTCCTAGGAAAATACCAAGCCACGATCGATTGTAGAAACAGAAGAATAGTGTTCAAGCCAGAAGATGAAGAAAGTTTTGAATATATCAATTCCTCAAGAAGGTCAAGCAAAATGATGATCAGTTCATTGAAAGCCAAGAAGCTAATAGCCAGTGGTTGTACTGGATATTTAGCTTATGTGACAGATACAGCAGAAGAGAAGAATTTACAACCGGAAGATGTTCCGATTGTCAGAGAATTTCTTGAAGTCTTTCCCAAGGAACAACTAGGAGTACCTCCAAAACGGGAAATCTCATTTGAGATAGAGCTTCTACTTGGCATAGCACCAATCTCCAAGGCGCCATACCGCATGGCATCAGTGGAGTTAAAAGAATTATAAGTGCAGTTGAAAGATCTGCTTGACAAAGAATTTATTAGACCAAGCTATTCCCCGTAGGGCGCTCCCGTACTATTTGTCAAGAAGAAAAACAGGATATTCCGCATGTGCATAGACTATCGAGAGTTGAATAAGGTTACAGTCAAGAATAGGTATCCATTACCCAGGATTGATGACTTGTTCAATCAACTCAAGGGTGCAGTAGTGTTCTCAAATATTAATTTGAGATTAAGATACCATCAGCTGAGAATCAAGGAAGGTGATGTTTCCAAGACAACTTTCAAAACCCATTATAGGAATTATGAATTCCTAGTAATGCCGTTTGGGATAACAAATGCTCCAGTATCTTTCATGAACCTGATGAATAGAGTCTTCAAGGAGTATCTTGACAAGTTTGTCATTGTATTCATCGATGACATTCTTGTATATTCAAAGACTCACGTAGAGCATGAAGCACAGTTAAGGATTGTTTTTCAGAAGCTGAGAGAGCATAAATTCTATGCCAAATTCTCAAACTGTGAGTTTTGACTAGATAGAGTACATGTTCTCAGACATGTAGTGTCCAAGGAAGGAATTGCAGTGGATCCAATCAAGGTGGAAGCGATAAACAAATGGCTTACACTTAAGAGCGTGACAGAAATACGCAGTTTATTAGGGTTAGCTGGCTATTACAGGAGATTTGTGGAAGGGTTTGCATGGTTGACAGCACCTCTCACAACCCTCACACACAAGGAAAGAAAGTATGTATGGACAGAAGAATGTGAAAAAAGCTTCCAAGAGCTGAAGAGACGGCTGACAAGCGCGCCGATCCTCACACTCCCTACTAAAGGGGAGAAGTATGAAATTTATAGTGACGCTTCAAGAGTGGGTTTGGGAGTGGTATTGATGCAAGATGGCAGAGTGATTGCCTATGCTTTACGCCAATTGAAAGAGCACGAGAAGAATTATCCCACCCATGACTTAGAACTTGCTGCAGTAGTGTTCGCACTCAAAATTTGACAAAACTATCTTTATGGAGCACAGTGCCAGATTTACACGGATTATCAGAGTCTAAAATACTTCTTCACACAGAAAGAGTTAAACATGAGGCAAAGAAGATGGTTGGAGTTAGTGAAGGACTATGATTGTGAGATCCTCTACCATCCAGGAAAAGCCAACTGTGTGGCAGATGCGTTAAGTAGAAAAGCTACAGTTCCACAACAGTTGCCCATTGACAAGTTATCAAGACCATTGTAGTAAGAAATTCATTTGCTTGAGCTGGAGCTGATAGCAGGAAAATTGTCAGCACTACAGCTGAAGTCATCATTATTTGATGATATCAAGGAAACTCAGAAGCAAGATTCAAGTCTAACAGACTCCCAGAAAGAGATGTCCAAGGATAGATTAATCATGCATCAAGGGAGAATTCATATTCTAGCAGATGAAGAACTTCGAAGGTGAATCATGTCAGAAGCTCATGAAACGCCATATTCAGTTCATCCTAGAGCCACCAAGATGTACCAAGACTTAAAACTGCAGTTTTGGTGGAGAGGGATGAAAAGAGATATTGTAAGGTTTGTGAGTAAATGCCTGACTTACCAAAAAGTCAAGACTGAGCATCAGTATCCTGGAGGAAAGTTAGAACCTCTGGAGATTCCAGAGTAGAAATGGGAGTATATTACTATGGATTTTGTAGTAGGGCTACCCAAAACAAGAGAAGGACACGATACTATCTGGGTAATCGTGGACAGGTTAACTAAAACAGCCAGATTCATAGTAATGAAGATCACTTACTCATTAGATAAGTTGGCACACCTTTATGTAGCTTATGTTATCAGATTTCATTAAGTTCCAAAGTCCATCGTATCTGACAGAGATGCACGGTTCATTTCAAACTTTTGAGAGTGTGTGCAAAGAGTCATGGGCACAGAATTGAAGTTCAGTATAGCCTTCCATCCTCAGACAGACAGACAATCAGAACGGACTATCCAAACTTTAGAGGATATGCTCCGAGCATGTGTAATGGATTTCCCAGAAGCTTGGAATGAGAAGCTACCACTAGTAGAATTCTCATATAACAACAGTTACCAAGCTTCCATCAAGATGGCACCGTATGAGGCCCTGTATGGACGGAAGTGCAGATCACCCATCCACTGGTATGATCTGAAGTAAAAATAACTACATAAAACAGATTTCATGCAAGAAACTTCCGATGTAGTTGCTAAGATCCAGCAAAGGATGAAGAGTGCTCAGAGCAGACAGAAGAGCTATGCAGATAGAAGACGGAGATCCCTAGAATTCAAGGAAGGAGACTTCGTATTTCTGAAAGTGTCACCCATAAAGGGGATTATGCATTTTGGTAAGAAGGGAAAATTAAGTCCAAGGTATATTGGACCATATGAGATTATCAAACGCATTGGGAAGGTTGCCTACAAGTTGGCACTACCTTCTGAGCTGTCAGTAGTGCACAATGTATTTCATGTCTCAATACTATAAAAGTACATGTCAGATCCATCTCATGTATTACAACATAAACCAGTCTAAGTCCAAGAGGATCTAACCTATGAAAAACAGCTTGTTCAGATACTGGCTAGAGAAGAAAAGGTGCTGAGAAACAAGACCATCCCACTAGTCAAGTTATTATGGAGGAATCACAATATTGAAGAAGTTACGTGGGAAAAAGAAGATGAGATGAGACTTTCATACCCTCACTTATTTTAATTTTTGAGGACGAAAATCTTATAAGGAGGGGTAATGTGATAACCGAAAAATTTATCACTCTCAGAAATTTTTGTACAAGATATGTAAATAAATGTATATTCATGATGAGACATGTTACAGAATATAGGGTAGATGAAAATTTTGAATAACTGAATTTTAATCAAAATTTGACAATAAATTAATGAACATAGTGTTAAAGTTAAACATTAATTCAAATTATGATATTTTAAAATTATTAGAAAAGTGTGTGGAAAATACATATTAAGAGATCGATGGCTCACATGTAAGTTATCTTGATTAATGTCCAAGATTAGCCAAGTAATTTCCACTTTCTTTAAAAGAAATTAAAGAAAATGGTGAGAGAGGAGAGATAGCACGTGATAGAGGAGCCTCAAACAGCCCAAGTGAATTAATTCACTTGTTTTGGCTGCAAAGAAGAGGACGAAAGCGAGAGAAAGAAAGAGAAAGAAAGAAAGAGAAAGAAAGAGAGAGAGAGAAAGAGCAGAAGAGGAAGAAAATCACCCTCTGCATTTTTCCTCCCATCAAGTTCGGATTCTCTCTTCAAGCAAGCAAATTATTCAAGTTTTTAGCCAAGATTCCACAGCAAGACGTCCTCAAGTTTCAAGCAAGGTAACTCTCTTTTTCTCACGTTTTTGGGTGAAAAATCTGGGTTATTTTGAGGAAGAAAAAGAGAATGTGAGTTTTGCATGTTGAGATTTTTGGTTAAATCGAAACATGGTTCAAGTCTAGTTGTTTTTAAACACGAATTCGTGAGTTGATGGTTTAGAAAACCAAGTTTCAGTGAGTTTTCTTCATGAAAGTTTTGATTTTTAAAAATATTGAGTCAAGATTTTGGTGGAAGCAAAATATGAAAATTTGCTTATGAAACCATGGATTGATGATAGTAAAGCAGTTTATACCTTGACATGGTCTTATAGAGATTGATTTTGGGTGTAAGCTGTAGAACAAAGGCCACAAAAGCCTTAGAAAAACAGAGATGGGGATTTTGGACTCAGAATCAGAATTTTGTGATGAACGCAAGAGTGTATACGGGTGTGTATAAGGGCATGTTGAAAACACGGCCCCGAACATGCCCACATACACGACCGTGTTTCAAAAGAATTTAAGACCCGAGAGGTATACAGCCAAGAACACGACCGTGTATCGAGCTGTGTAAAATGGCACACGGTAGTGGAAATGGCATGTAATAGATGATGTTCGACAGCAGGAAAACACGGCCAGAAACACTTCCGTGTAGCCACCCGTGTAAGCATGCATGAGTCACACGGTCATGTTGCATGAATTACACGGCCATGCATGTAAGTCCAGAGGATTACACGACCACGAACACGCCCGTGTAGGAGGATATGTTCGATGCTAAAAAAAAAAGTTTGGAAATATGATTTTTCACATTTTGCCATATTTCAAGTATAAGATATATGTTGGAAATAATCAACGATTATTTCTTTTGTAGGACTTCAAGTCAGATACCCCGAGACAGCAGTTCCAGATCAGCAGAGGCCACGTTAGCCGACTTTCTGTAAGTTCAAGCATTGTCTTGACTGTAACGTGGACAATCATGTATTGTTTTATGACGTTATATATGTTGTTTTGGTGTGTATGTCAGACGTTGACTATCTGCATCACGATATACATGTTAATTTCATGTCATGCATATAGAATTTCATGTTTCAAGTCGATGATTCATCTACTCATGATAGACAAGTATCAAGCTCATGAAAACATATAGGTGCACAAGGCACTATAGTGAGATTAATAAAACTCACACCCCAAGTAAAACATGTAATAAGTTTCTACTGTGGGGCAATCAGTATGCTACCCAGTTAGAACTTCAGAAAGATGGTAATTAAACCAGTTATTGGTGTACCGGCCTCTTGACCCACGGGAGGTTTTCATGTTCAGTTTCAGTTCAGGCTGCGGAAGTCAGCGCTAAAGTACCGCTCCCAGTCATGCACCCCTTACGGTACAACCATTCAGGGGTCCAAAACCAGAATCTAATTTCAGATAATTTCCTAAGACTTAACATATAGCCATGAACCTGTTCATACAGAGTCAAGTTTCATACATGAGCACAGTATTACATGTTATGATCTCATATTTTTATGTTTGAACTTACTGAGCCCATAGCTCACTAGTTTGTTCACATGTTACAGGTAAGAGACCTGTTCACCAATAGTTCACGGTGGACGACGAACAGGATATGTACATGCCAGAGGGAAACTGGGCGAGCAATGATGGTCCTACCATGAGTTTTCCACTGTACAGTTTTGAAAATTTAAACATGTAATTTTAAGAACATGATTCTAAGTCAAGATTATGTGATAGGGGAATTATGATTCTTGTATATGTTATTTTGTCAACATGATTTCCTTATCACATTCTCGAATAAGACATGTATATGTTTTCGAGTTATATATTAAGAAAAAGAAAAAAAAATTTATTCCGTAAAATTTACAAGTAGTTTTTAAGTTAAGCATGATGCCGACGACCTTAGAGGCTTACATACTATTGCGGTTAACTACAGAGTTAACTGTAATGGTACTGTAGAACCTCTGCAGTAAGAGCGGGCCGTCACAAGTACTGTTATATTAGAATTTATATAGGAAAAAAAAACATTTCGAGTAGCATTATATATTAAAAGTACAAAATAAATTAACAAATAAAAAAAAATTTAATATCGAATTTTGATATTGCCTATCGATATTTTTTAAATGGTTGTGGACAATCAATGTCGTATTTTACATCATACTATAACTCTGTTATACCACTGTATTCAGTTAAACTTTCTAGTTCAACTTATCTTATCCTAGATATTTGGAGTTTATAATATAAAAAATGAAGGATAAGTAAACGATTGGCTGGTTGATAGTACCTATAACTAAGTTTAAACCATTCAAAAAAAGAGGAAAGGAATTGGTGGCAATGAGTCAAGCACGTTTCTAGAGAGATGATGTCAAAAAATAGAACAACTTGCTGGGTGGCTCAAATCTGACTACTAGAAGACACTTGGACTTGTTTTCCATTGATTCCAAAATAAAACAAAGGGCTGCAAAAAATAAGGAAATGGTTCAAGAATTGTGTTGTCAAAAATATTCTTTTTTTTTTTAACACAAATATAGTTTTTCTCTTGTATTAGAATGCAAGGTTAAGTAAAAAATTCAACGGCTAGATGAAAGTCATAATTTTAGTGTAACTATTAATTGCATTTGAATGAAAAAAAATAAAATAAACATATGTTCATTTATTTTATACCATATACATATATATATATTTTCTTGCTTTCCCTTCATTCCTTATACATTTTTCATCTCAACCAAAATTAATAACCTGATCACATAAATTGGAACTACATATTAAAAAAAAAAAAGACTTGAGAAATTCCCTTAGTTGTTAAAATTTAATTGGAGTGACCGTCAAAGAGGATTAAAAAAATAAGAGAGTAAATATGAACTCTTAGTGACTCGGCAATACTTATTCATGACAATTACACTGTTTAATATATAATCGTACTTTTGTGAGTTGCACTTTGAAAAGTGTTTAACCTTATGTACGCAAAAGCACATGGATATCACGATCAATTTCCATCATGATATTATTATACAGTAGCAAGAAAAATAATTATACTTAAATCAACTCTTAGTGACCATTTCCATCATCTAGCAAGAAAAGTAAGTTGTTGTGCATAATAAATCACATAATTACACTTAATTAACCTCTAGGTTATTTTATCAAGCTTAACAAGTGGGCAAGCCGTATAGTGTCCATTGACCAGTCTATGCATACCTGCTTCCCAGCATGGAAAAGCTACATTCAACAAAGACATTTCTAGCAACGACATTTTGTTACATACTACGACCAAATTTTTCTTTAATAAAAAAAAAAAAGGAGGAAAATAAAAATCTTAGAATTTTTAGTCACCAAATTTCTCTGTCCCGTCTTGAAATGTACATATGTAGTAGATGACTTGGCAACTAATGGTCTTAAACTGATTATATAATATTCACATGTTCAAATTTTTTAAAAATTCTTGAGCTTTCACTCAAAAATAAAATTCTAGAGTTTAATAATTATGACAAGATTTATAGAATTTAAGATAGCTTTATGCATGACATATAAAATAGAAAAGCATATCAAATATGTTATTTTTTTTATTTTTTTAATGTCAAATTCAATATTTAAACTAATATTTACATTAAAAATGATCTAAATAATCAGTACAATAATATTATATTTTGACAACTATATTCATTCAAAATTTCTAGTCCATCATAATCGCTATCTTTGACATTTGCAGTTTATAATCAAAAAAAAAAAAAGGATAAGTAATTGATTGGTTGGTTGATGGTACTTATAACTATGTTTAAGCCATTCAAAAAATAGGGAAAAGAATTTGATGACAAAAGTATAGTAGCCATGAATCAGCACATTTCTAGAGAGATGATGTCACAAAAATATTACAAATCGATGTTGGCTCAAATTTCATCAGTAGAATACACTATAACTTGTTTTTTCCATTTGATTCTCAAGTACACGCAACGGGTCTGAAGAACATAAGGATATGATCCAAGGATTGTCAAAAATCTTCATTTTTGCTTGTATATAAATGTAGTTTTTCACGTGTTTATAATCATAGGGACTTCTAGAGAATGCTTGTTGAAGAAGAAAAATCAAGTCACTCTAGTAACCTTTAGACTCAATGGCCAAATGAAAGTCATTTTAGTGTAATTACTAATTGCATTTGCATGGAAAAATATTTGACTTCTCTTGATTAAGTTGTCGTTTACTTTTCTGCCAATATTAATACAAATGGAATTTTGTGTATAAATAGATAATTGCTAAAGTTTGTCAATCTTAGAAAAGGGGTAGGGTGGGTATAAGTGGTACAAATAACTATATAATTATAACAACAATAACAATTATTATTGTATATTATTGTTGTTGTTATTTTACCATGCATTTGGTTCCAAGGTTTAGACCTAAAAACTCCAACTTAGATTTTATCTTTCTTTGAAAAATTAACAAACGTTTTAATTAATTTTTAATAAGTCAACCAACTTCAATGGTTTAATCTAAAAATTTCTTTCCTAAACAACTAAATTTTTCACTACTAGAATTATACCGATTTTATGATAACATAAAATTTTTCATAAATAATTAAACAATTACGTGTAAAATGTCCTCTTCATTACTATTACAAACCAAAAAATTACAATTTCTTCAAATTTTTTAGTTACTATGCTATAAGGATGGAATTCTTATCTCTGTCCTCCGTTTAATACTAAAAATTTTTCACTAATTTTTAGAGTCAGGGACTAAACCTGCTAAAAAAAAGATTAGGGACTAATTTATTACTTAAATTGGAAGTTCGAGACTAAAATTAAAATATAGTTAAGGACTAAACAAAATAATAATAGTCATAACAACAATAATTATAATAGTAACATGAGATAAGGCATTAAAAAAAAAAACTATTGGCAAGGCATTAAAATTTGATAATATTAAAAATAAAATAAAAATATGATAGATAACAAAGTTTAATTGAAAATGACTGTTCATAATTATGGTTGTCGTTTTTTCCCATACCAAACCGAAGAATTGTCCTAATAATAAACGGAAATGAATGAATAAAAATTCCAGTAACAAGAAAACAGATATCACCTATGAATGGTGACTATCAGTTGGTTAGAATTTAGATAACGAAATTCTGCTTCGTTGAAATGCATGCAACGGATCCAGAATTCCACTAATGTCATTGTCTTCGAGTTCTCTTACCAAACTTTCTGAGACTTTTTTTGTTGTTATTATTATTATTATTATCAATTTTTGGTTCAAAAGATTTTGCTAACTTTCTTGGACTTGGTTATTGCGCAAACCAGCCTATATCAAGAGCAACAATCTTGACAAATAGAAGAATGTTGCCGTCTAGGAAACTTCCCAATTCAATTATGGATCCTTTTGCAATACACGTGAAATTTGAGATTTTGAAGGGATTAAATTTCTGATTAATGCTTAAAGATACATCCAGGAAGCGATCAGTTGTGATATAGATTGGGCGGTCGTATTTGCCGAGAGGTGATATACAAAACACAAATAAAATTAATAAAAACAAACATTTGAAAGGCAATGAATTAAAATAACAAAAAGAAAAAAATATTTTTGATGGATTTTTATAACAAAATAAATAAATAAAAAATAAAAATGAGATTTAAGTAAAGAAAAACTTAATAATAAAACTACAAGGTATCATGAATCCTTTATATGTTTCGTTCTCCAATTTAAATCCCAAACAAGCACTTGGAAAATTTAGAATTTAAATTTAATAAAAATAATGAATGCATTTAAGTAGATTAAACCTCTTATATTTGAAACAAATAGATTATCATTATAAACTATCCAAAATCAACAAAGTACAATTTTCAGCAAATTGTAATAATAGACAACTTATAAAACAAACCTTACAATTTATGACTCAATTGCAAGTTTCACATCCCAAACAAACAATTAGAAAATTTGAAATTTAAACTCAATAAAAATAATGAATATATTTGAGTGGATTAAATCTCTTGCGTTTCAAACGGATTTATAGTTGTAAGTTATTCAAAATCGAGAAAATATTGTTTTTAGCAAATTGTAGTAACAGACAACTTACAAAATAAATATTATTAAAACAGATATGTGATAATATTATATAAATAAAGCACGATTAAATTTATATATAGAAAATTGGTACAAAAAATTTTGAATAAAACACAATGAAAATCAATTCCAAATTGGATCATTTTACACATGAATTCATCACTAGCCTCCCCAAAGTGTCTAGCCTAACTTTTCAATCCATCTCATAAAACTCTAAGGAGAAAACGCAAGATGAAAATGCAAGAAAAAGAAGAAACGACAAACAAAAACACCCTGAAAACTCAACCACAAAAGACCACTGAAAAAGGGACGTTCATAGCTTGCGTAAGGCTAAGCTTTATAAAAGCCTCATTCCCAACGGGCTCGCAGTGAAATCAGCCCACTGAATCAGCACCCAGATATAGGCTGCGCACACGGGCCGCTGGAGAGGATCGGGGCCCAGAATGCCGCACATCTGGGAAATTGAAATAAAAGTGTATTTCTAATTAAAATTTAACATGATGGAAATATCTAATTAAAATTTAAATTATTCAATAAATGACATGAATAAAAGTGTTTTTTTTATACATTTATTACTTTTCATTTTAAAAGTTTTACTTATCAAGCAAGTGACTCATATATCTATTATTATTATTATTATATCATATGTCTATTAGGTTTTGATACCATATAGAATTTAAAACTTTTTAGGTATTGAGTGTTCATCTCAAAAGGTTAACCGGCTAAATAAAGTGACTAAATACTTTCATATGCCTATTATTGTCGTTGTACTTTGTTTTTATTTGAGACTTGAATTTCTTTTTACTCTTAACAACATGTATTCTTTACTAGTAATTTATGTTTCTAAACATTACATCTAAACAAAAATCATATCAAAATAGTGGGTGAAAGCAATATAGTTTGAAGCATTTTTCAATCCAAACCGTCATTTTATGGTGTGGGAAATTTCAAACCAAATAACAACCATAAGGACAGATTTTTTTTTTTTTTTTAAATTTCCAGCACCTTCCCTCTGAATTATTTTTTAATCCAGGAAATAGATCTTGGAATACCACCAGGTATTCGAGTATGAAGGTTCGAATTCATCAAATTAGGCACATCAACCTATAAAGTGAGCTTTTTTTTTGGTCATTTTATGAACTTGAACGGGAAAACTTGAACTTTGTAACTGTTAATGTAATTAGATGTTAAATTACAATTAAATGAGAAAATTGGAGGGTTGAAATCCGTCAGAAATGATAAAAGAAACTCGTATAATTAGTCTTGATCTTGTTTTTATTGATTGATATTCCGATCAAAAAGTTCATTTTGTGACATTGTATCACAGTTCATAAGCATCACTTGCATGAAATAGACAATTGAAACTCTTATCTCTTTAAAATGCGAAATAATAGAAGGGAAACGGTAGCGAGGAAAAAAATATATATACAGAATGCACCCTACAACGTCAAAAAATCGTTTAGAAAGAATTTTTTATACGCTTATGACAGGTTGAAGAAGCGAAAAATAATGGCAGTTTAATGTTGCAAACGGATTAAACCACTATTGTTTTGTTGGTCCACCTAGCTATATGTTAAAAGTTGCTATATGTTGAAATTTGAATCCTCCCACCAACAATTTCAAAACAAAAAAAATACATATATATATATACATAGTTTGAATCCTCTCACCAACAATTTCAAAAAATATATATATACATGTATATATATATATATGTAATCTAGTCTGTTGATTACCATGAAACAGTGATTTATAGTTTGTCAAATAATTTGGGTTTTTTTATTTACATGATGCTTACCTTTAGCACAAGTGAGCAATATTGATTACTGTTAAAGCCAAATACAATCCTAATGCTGCTTCAAACATGTCTTACAGTTTCTGCTTGCAAACGGTTCCATCAAAACGGATTGAGAAATCAAAATCAAGTGCAAGAACAAAAAAAGCAAACTTGCGAAGAAGCGGGCGACAGTGGAAAGGTTCCATCAAACTTGCAAAGGCGTAAGGCATTCGTCAAACATGGAGATAAATCTTAAACTATCATTCTTGAAAACAATATAACCTGGTTTAGCCAAGACATGTCCTCCCAAGTTGCAGAAATAAAATTGAAAACATAAGTCGAGTAACATTAACTATCAAAGAGTGAACAAATGCGCCAAAACTTGCCTCAACCAAATAGGTCTTGTAAAATGAAGATACCTTGACGACCTAATGAAATTGAAACCCACCTTACACCTTAATGGCATACTTCCTCTTAGGGAAATACATCTCTCTCTTCTTCTCGCGTTCGGTCTTCAAAGATTCCTGTTAAAAGACGCCATAATGTAATAGAGTTAGGAAACTGCTTGATCACACGAAATACATGTATGGCTCTTTAACTTGGTAACATATACATGCAAAAAAGGGCAGCACATAACACAGGCACAAATCAAAACTGCGGGAAATTATCACTCTAGTTACCGTGCTAACTGAAAATTAAGGAACTATAACGTCAAAACAAGTTGAGCTGTCAAACTGACATGGGAAGAATACAAGCTAAGGATGAAATAACTATGGGGACTTCTAGAACACCAACTGGAGTTGAAGTTTTAGAAACGTTTTGATTGGAAATGAGTGAATGTTTGAAAATTTGCATTTGGTCGAAAATGACCCATGATAGTTAAAAGGTGAAAATTTTTGAAATGTTGGGGGTGAAAAAAAAAGCAATATCACCTTGTTTTGTTCCTCTCATCATTAAATGCAATTTTAAAAAAAAAAATCATCTCATTTCTACTAAGTAAGAAGCTTATTAACTTTTTTAAGTTTTGAGTTTTTTAAAAATGAAAAGGAGAGATTCAGATATGTGAAAAGTGAAATTGGTTTACTTTCAGAGAATAGAACAAAAAATATTTGGAAAACTTTAACTGAAGTGGAGGTTCAGTTGGAGTACCCGAACGGGCCCTAATAGTCAAAGAAATTTAAGCAAGCGAAACATTAGAACCAACTTCACTCATTTTTGGATCTTCGAAATCGAATTCAATTCAAAATTTTCACTCTTCCGAAACCCACACCAAGCTCATCTTGTCTCTCCTAAACACCAAATCCATTTTAGATTCCCCATTCATAATAAAGTTTTCCAATTCGAACCTCATTATTTATTTAGCTAAGTAAGAACCAGAATAGGCTTTACACATTTACCACACACAAGATGTAACAAACTACTCAAGAACATCAGCATTTCAACCAACATAAACGTTTATACTTCAAAAAATAAAAAAAAAAACAAAACAAAACGAACATGAAAAAGAAAGGAGAGAAAGAGAAAGAGAGAGTTACCTGGTGTTTGGTAAGCCTTCTGCGGATGGCCCTGGTCTTCTTGGGACGGAGATCAAGAGGCAAGTACTTCTTCTTCTTGTAAGCTTCTCTCAGCGCCGCCTTCTGCTTCTGCGAAATCACCGTCAACACCTGCGCGATCGATAGCCTCACCACCTTTCTGCACACACACACACCACCAAAAAAATCATTAAAAAACACAAAGAACTAAATACACACACACACACACACAGAGGATTGAAAAGTGTACATCTTGGAGAGCTTGTTGGGGGCGCCGCCGGTGACCTTAGCGACGCGGAGGAGAGCGAGCTCCGCCTTGAGATCCTTGAGCTGGTTCTGTAGCTCCGCCTTCGACTTCTGCCTCAGCTCGTGTACCTTGATTCTTGCTGCCATTTATTTCCACACGAAAACAACATCAAATTCAGAAACAGAAAAATCCATGAAAATTAGGGTTAGAAACTGGGGACTTTAAGGGTTTGGAAACTTACCCATTGCTCTGTGTCTCTGTGTGTTTCCGAGCTTCCAACGGCGGCTCTCTCTCACCCTTCTCTCTGAGTACGAAACCCTAACGAAAATGGAGAGTAGTTTTGAGTTTTATATGAACGGGATTATTCAAAGCCCGGGCTGATCCGATGCGCTTTTTTGGGCCTTTTTAGAAGATGAGGCCCCCAATAATGGCCCAGTATTATTTCTTCAGCCCATTTTGTTCATGAGTTCGGTCAAACACATCATGGGAGTCGGGATGCCAATATGGCTGGACTGGGCCGGGGAATGCTTTCCCCTCCCTGTTTCCTTCCTTTAAAACTATCCTCCTGCTTAAATAAAAGTGGAGATGGGGATTTCCCATTGCGGGGACTTTTCCTATACTTACCCCCTCTCCTTTTGTTATAACTACACATTTTAGGAGAAAAAAAGATCAGTCCTCCATTTAATTGAAAATATATAATTATTATTAATTGATGCATAGTATAGTTACATATTAATAGCCTTCTTGACTATTTGATAAAGACTGTTATTTTTTAAATAAAAAATTAATAATGTTAAAAAGTGATTATTTATAATATTACATATATATATTTATAAATACATAGATCACACGTATATATTAGGATGGGAACAGAGATGGGGAAAGCACCCTCCATCTTTATCCCCCATCTTCGATTTTGTATTAGAACATTGCCCTCTATACCAGTTTGTTTTTGGGACAAATCTCAAGGAGGTCTCGTATGTAGGAAATATTGCCATACTTAAATAGGAGAATTTGCAACAAACATGTCATTTAAAAAATTTGGTACGAATAACTTGTTTTAAAAAATTTTAGCTAAATAACATGGTAAATAATGTATTTAGAAGTTACACTAAATATTGAACAATTTAAAATTAGTAACTTCTTTAGAATTTTTAAAAATTTCAGCTTTGCGGATTTCAATACGACAATGATGGCAAAGTTGAGCTGGAAAGTTACAGCCAAGAATGATGCTTTGGGCAAAATACATCGGCCAAGATTCCTTCTCCTCCACGATTGGATCTTCTGCCTCTCCAGTTTGTAAAGAGATTATGAGCCTACAGTCGTTTGTCAAGGAAAACTCAGTTTTCCTAAGAGGTGACGGCAGCTCCATTAGACTTTTGGGGTTACTGGATTTAAGGGGAGAAGTGAGCGATGTTTCTCAGTGAGTTCTGGAGGGAACCCATAACCGGCCATTGGGAGAGCTTTTGCAGACTCAGTTTCGTCAATGGGATGGGGGAAAAGTGGAGAATTGTTTTAAAACAAGTTGGATTTAGAGAGTGTGTAATGTGCCCATTCCCCCAGCTCCTAATCTAGAAAAATTGGTGAGGATGAACGAACCAGAGGGAAGTTTTCAGTCAAAGGGATTTACTAGGCGCTCAGAGGAGCTCACTTTGGTCCAAAAGAGCAGATTTGGCAGGACAATTGGCAAGCACCTATTCATGAACGGTTTAAATTATTATTGCGGAGAATATCTTTGGATATTCTACCCCTACGAAGGAGAATGGCTCAGATCTGGTTTGGGATGGATTCCTTCTGTTTGCTCTGCGGCTGCCATGAAGAATCCATTCAACATCTCTTTGTTGAGTGCGACTCCGCGAGAGCTCTGTGGTTTGGATGGCGGTGGCCTGTGGTTTGGAATAGTCAAGTGTTAATTGTCACCTCGTCACCTTGTGAAGTGTATTTTCAGATCTCAGTGTGCTATATGCTCTTTCCAAGTGGACAAATGAGGTTTTGTTCCACTGGCAGCCACTATAGAGATTAATTTTGACGCAGCTTTCGAGGAAGGAAGATCAGCTCTTGGATGCGTGACCACAGATAGTGACGGTAATATTCTGTTGATGTGGACCAGCTGCCAATTGGCTACGTCTCCTCTTCATGCAGAGCCGCTAGCTTTGCGGCGAGTTGTGGAGCTAACTAAAATGAAACTTTGGAATAAATTTATTGTGGAAGGGGATTCCAAACTGATTCTAGAAGCTGTCTAAAGGAGAGACGAGTGCCTAGAGTGGAAGTGCCAAGGTGACTTCTTAGTAGTGATGGATATGTTGGGGGATTTTTAATTGTTAGTGTTTAATTGGTTAGGTGAGTGTTTGAAAAAAAATGCCTTGAAGTTCAGCGCAAAGAAAATAAAAAAGAGCGTCTATAAGTATAATTTAATAATAATTTTATATCTGATTTTATTATAAAATAAAAAAATTTAAATTTTCTCGCCCCAAACTCAAAAAAAAAAAACTTTCAAATAGAAAAATATTTGAACAAATTGTGTAGATTTAGGTTTATAGTTCTAAAAACGGAAAATTAATTCTATTTTAAGCAAAATTATGTCATATTATTTTTCCACTTATGAGATTTTCAAATGACAACAACAACCAGATTTTTTAAATAGATTATCTTTTTTATTTTGAAGACTCCACAAATTCGAACATCAAAAAATAAATAAATAAATAAATAAAAGCAACCTTTATTGGTTACTTCTGTAATTCTTGTCAAAGAAATAACTCAATTTGTGTGGTTGTAGAAACAAGCATCCATTTGGTAAATTATTTTAGCTTGCATCAAATCAAATCGGAAGTTTAGTTCAAGCTTAATTTAGTTTAAATTTAATTTGATAGGGTCCATTTTAATAATATTTTATCATCTTTAATTATTTTAATATAATTTTTAATAGAAATTTAAATTAAAACTATGTTTGGTTAATGGGTTTAAACCTAAAAAAATTGAGTTTGAACTCAATACTATGTGTGGTTTATTTGTCTGTTTCAAGTTTTTTAGACCATAGCTTGTACAATATTTTAGACTCAAAAATATTATTCACAAATTCTCTCATATAAAAAAAAATTTGTACTAATTACATGAAAAAGTAAAGCAAAACATAATTTCTAATACTAAACATTCTTAATTTAAGATTAAAAATATAAGGTTCATTTTATAGTTTAACTTATTCCAAACTCAACCTAAATTTTCTAGTTTGAACTCGTGTTTTGAACGAATCCTAAATTTTTGCATACTAAATGAAATATTTTAGCTTTGATTTAGCTTCATCTAAGCTAAATTAAAGCTAAAATAATTTATCAGACGGACGTTTAATAACTTTAACTAAAAAAACTCAACTCATTTCCTTTGTTTTTGAAAAGTCAAAAAAAATTTAATTAATTTTTGAAAAGTTAAATAATTCTAATTTAAAAAACTTTTTAATCTATGCACATCAAACATATGAGTCTATTTAAATTTATAATAAAGTGTAGAGTTTAAATTTCTCTGTCTTAATTAAATTTAAAAAAAGAACTTAAATCGTTAAAGAATGATGTGGATATATATATTATTGCATATTGGAGGTAATTAATTAAGTTATAGTCTGAAAGGAAAATTAAATTGGGGAGAAACAATTATTTCTATTAAATATATAAATAAACAACAAATCAAGTAATTTCACGAACAGAATGAAAATCAATAAACTACATACAACCTTCCAAAGAGGGCCATATATGGCTACTTTCTTTTGTATTTGCTGCCAAGCAACAGAGACAAGTAGAACAGAAATCTGTACAAGAAACCCCAAGCCACAATAATCAACAAGTACATCCACTTGTTGAGATCGGTGATGATTCCCTGCATTTTCAGAACGTCCACACCATTCGTCAAACACGTCGTGTTCGTGATATTAGTCCCCAAAGTGGCGCTAAAGTTCCCCAACATCATCGTCTTCATGTCGTCGGACGCGTTCCGAAAAGGCGTGTTGTCGAACATCTCCGAGCCCCGCCTGAAACACCTCGTCGGATCGTCGAATTCGCTTCGCATGAGGGCCTCATAGGGATACTTGATAAGGGAGACGTAATGGAACCAAATCCAGTAAGGCGGGATTCGGTTCCGGTTGATGAAGAACCCGCTAAGGAGAAGGAAGTATGCCGAGACCGCGATGACGGCCGTGTATCCGAGTAAAACATGGGGGACTAATCCGGAGACGAACACCGCGAACGAGTTTCCGGCCCAGAACGAGCCGTAGATGATGCAGAAGTAGAATATGAACCCGGAGATGCCTCCGACGAGCCCCACCGCCCAAAATGTGGTAATCGAGAAGGTGACCGAGAGGATTAGGAGTGGCAAGAGCACTACAGATGCGTGGGAAAGCACGTAGGAGGATCGGCGGTAAGCGTTGTAAGCGGTTTCTCTCATGAAGATGAATCGCTCTTGGAGGAAAACCGGGAGGTATTGGCAGCTAGAGAAGTAAGTAGTGGATATGGCGAAGGCAAAGAAGCCTAATCGTTCATTTATGCCCTTGGGAGAGTCATCTAGCCGCCAATATATGGTGGCTAGTAAAAGACCGGTTGTCGAGGTTGTGATCAAACGAGCGGCGAAAATCTGCGGTGTTCTTCGTGAATTGATCGTCGAACGCTTCGAAAGAACAAGAATTTCGGTCCAGAAAGGGTTTGCAAAGGTTTTGATGCTAGAAATATTGTCGTTGGAGACTAATTTTCCTTTGGAGATGCCTGAATTCAATGCTTCTTTGAGCGACAAAATGGCGTCGGATTTTGCATCGGTATGTTCGGGACTTTTCCATGTGTCGTTGAGCTCCACCAATCTGTTGATTGCTTGGGTTGAGCCTTCGAGCTCGGAGATCAAATCGAGAGCAAACTCTATTGGGTTCGCATTGTCGGGAATTGGACGGCCGAATTCGGAACAGAACAGAGGGAGACTACTAGGTGACCCTCGGTAAACCATTCGGCCCTTGGAGAGGAAGATCAATTTGTCGAGTAATCCGATGATCCGATAACTCGGTTGGTGTACCGACATGACGACGACGCTCCCGCTCTGAGCAATTCTCTTCAAAACATTCACCACCATGAACGCGCTAGTCGAGTCGAGCCCCGATGTCGGCTCGTCGAGGAAGAGGAGAATCGGGTCGTGGATTATGTCGATTCCGATCGACACACGGCGCCTTTCTCCTCCGGAGACTCCTCGGCGGCCTTCGTCACCGATAATCGTATTCGCGGCACCTCGGAGGCCTAATTGATCAATCAACGCCTGAACTCGTTCCTTCTTCTTCTCCTCCCCGAGCGTCCGGGGAAGCCGAAACTCCGCCGCGAAGACCAACGTCTCCTCCACCGTCAGCATCGGAAACAACAGGTCGTCCTGCATCACATACGCCGTGATCGCCTTCGAAAGCCGGGACTCCAAAACCTCGCCGTTCAAACTCACCGTCCCCTTCAAGCTCTCTCTCGCAATTCGGTCGGCTAAGGCGTCGATCAGGGTTGATTTTCCCGACCCGCTGGCACCTAACAATGCGAGTATTTCTCCGTCCCGCGCTTCGCCGGAGATGTCGTCGAGTATCGTCTTCTTTTCCGGCTCTGTTCTTCTCGCCATCAACGAAGAAAACTTCAACTTCCGGCTAACCTTGACACTGTAAGTGAGGCGACTGAAACGGAGAACAAACGACAATGGCCGCGGCTCGAGGCTTGTACCGTCGTCGATATTTAGTACTTGGTGCGCCGAGGTGTCTTCTCCGACGCCGGCGATCTCCTCTTCTTGGACGACTTCCATTGTATTGAAGATCAAAACTTGGCTCGTTTGTTTAAGGCGCCACGGGAACTGCCATTGCTCTGAATATGTATAAAATATGTATTTGCACAGACTGCATAGAAATAAAAGAAAAGAAAGAGCACGAACGTCTGAGTTTGAAAGTGCGACATTTTTAATATATTTGGATAGGGGGTTTTTTTAAAAAAATAAAAAAATTTTAGATTTGAGAAATAAAAAGTTATTTAGATTTTTTTTTTTTTATAAAAGTGAAAAGTTATTTAAATGGGTTAAAAATATTTTTTTAAAGTGTATATTTTTATTTTTTAAAAATAAAAAATTTTAAATATTTAGATATGAAAGTTTAAAAAAATTTACTTTTTTTAGAATGTAAAATTTTTTATTTTCTAAAATGAAACTTCCAAATAAATATAATATTTATAAAAAAAGAATTCTGTTACAGAAGTAGGAGATATAAAGAAAACACCAAAAATGAAATTTATTTTTAGTTCTTTTTTTTTTTTTCAAAATAACGATGCCATGATTGTGGCATTACGATCACCAAGTGAACGTGCTTTTATTTATATTTATTTATTCGTTTGGTTTCTTAACAACAAGTATGTCGTGCTGTACACTTGTACTTTTCGTGAGGAGAATTGTGATTATAACAAACTGCCAATAAAAGAATTTTTTTTAAATCAAGCTGTCACCGTATATAATATACTATATGTTACATATATATATATATATTCCTTGGCTGTTATCCGCGATTATTATACGTGGGAATGCAACATGCGTGGATAATATATATTTATCTTCCCCAATATTGATATCCCATATCATGCGCTTGAAGCAATTTTCAGATCATTTGTTAAATGTTTATTAATTAGTTTTTTTTACTTTGAGAAAAGAAATTCGAAAGCTTCAAATCAACGGTTGTGTAATAATTATTAGATTATATATCTGTAAATACATGTTTTTACTAAGATTAAAATGATGCTTTTCATATCTATTTAAACAATTATGACTTAATATGAATATTTCTCGCTATACATTCTTGCCATCACACTCAAAGAAATATAATTAGGTTCCGTTTTGTAAACACATTATATTTACATTGTATTTAAATATAATACATTGAATATAATTTATATTTGGAGGAAAAATATTTGCATTGCATTTGAATACATTATGTGTTTAGATAAAAAGTATTTAAATTATATTTAAATAATAAATATATGATATAATTGGTAAATGTGGCGGCCCACCCTTCTGTCGAGGCTCTACAGTGTTATTACAGTTAACTCTGTAGTTAACCGCAATAGTATATAGGCCTCTAGAGTTGCCGGCAATCATGCTTAACTTGAAAACTGCTTGTAAATTTTACGGAATAAATTTTTTTTCTTAACATATCATAAACTGTTCGAGAATGTGATAAGGAAATCACGTTAACAAAATAACATGTACATGAATTCATGATTCCCCTATCATATAATCTTAACTTGAAATCTTATTCTTGAAATCACATGTTTAAACTTTCAAAACTATATAGCGGAAGACTAAAGGTGACCACAATCTCTCGCCCAATCTCCCTAACATGCACATACCCTGTCCGTCGTCCACCGTATACTACTGGTGAACATGTCTCTTACCTGCAATATGTGAACAAACTAGTGAGCTATGGACTCAGTAAGTTCAAACATAAAAACATGAATCATAACATGCTGTACTATGCTTATACATGAAACTTGACTCTAAAAACATGCTCATGGCTGAAAGATTAGTTTTAGGACATTATCTGATATTTAGTTCTGGTTTTAAATCCCTGATTGGTCGTACCGACATGTTAGCATAACTGGGAGCGGTAATTTAGTGCTGACCTCCTCAGTCTTAATTGAAGCTAAACATGAAAACCTGCTCGTGAGTCGAGAGGCCGGTACGCCAATAGCTGGTTTAATTACCATCTTATCTGGAGTTCCAACTGGGTAGCTTACTGATTGCCCCCACAGTAGGAACCTGTTACATAATTTACTTGGGGTGTGAGTTTTATTAACACACTAAGGTGCCTTGTGCACCTACATGTTTTCGTGTACCTGCTACCTGTCTAACATGTGTACATGAAACATGAAATTCTACATGCATAACATGAACTGACCTGAGTATCGTGATGCAGACAATCAATGTCTAACATACACGCCATACAATAAAACATGACATCATAAACATAACAAGATTGTCCACGTTGCAGTCAGGACAATGTTTGAACTTATAGGAAGTCTGCTAGCGTGAGCCTTTGCTACTCTGGGACTGCTGTATTGGGGCCTCTGGCTTGAACTCCTATAAAAGAAATAATCGCTGATTATTTTCAATATTCATCTTATACTGGAAACATGGCAAAATATGTAAATTCACATTTCCAGACTTTTTTTTTTTTTTTTTACTTTGACTTCAAACACGCCCTCCTACACGGGCGTGTTCATGGCCGTATACTCTTCTAGACTTTACGTGCATGGCCATGTACTTCATACAACATGGCCGTATAATTCTTACTGGCTTACACGAGTGTCTACACGGCCGTGTTTATGGACGTGTACTCCTCTAGACTTACGTGCATGGCCGTGTAATTCATACAATATAGCCGTGTAATTCGTGCATGCTTACACGGTTACCTACACGGCCGTGTTTTTGGCCGTGTTTTCCTGCTGTCAAACATGGTCTGCTACACGCCCTTCCCATGATCGTGTACCCCTTGACACGGCTCGATACACGATCGTGTTCTTGGTCGTGTACCTCTCGGGTCTTAGTTTTTCTTGAAACAGGGTCATGTATGTGAGCATGTTCGGGGCCGTGTTCTGAACACGTCCTTGTACACGCCCATGTACACGCCCGTGTTCATACCAGAATCAGGATTCTGGGTTCGAAATACTCTGCTCTGATTTTCTAAGGCTTTTATGGCATTTGTTCTATTTCTTACATTCAAAATCGATCTCAATAAGATTGTTTCAAGATATCGACTACATTTCTACTATCACAAATCCATGGTTTCTTAAGCAAAATTTCACATTTTGCTTATTTACATCTCTTGACTCAACATTTTTAAAAATCTGAACTTTCTTGAAGAAAACTCACTAAACTTGGTTTTCTAAACCATCAACTCATGGATTCGTGTTTAAAAACAACTAGATTCGAACCATGTTTCATTTAACTAAAAATCTCAACATGATTAACTCATATTCTCTTTTTCCACTCAAAACCCCAGATTTTTTACCTGAAAATTGTGAGAAAAACGAGGGTTTACCTTTCTTGAAGCTTGAGAACTTCTTGCTGTAGATTATTGGCTGAAAAACTCGATCGATCTGCTGCTTAAAGAGAAAAATCCGAACTTAGTTGGATTTCCCTTTCTGCTCTCTCTCTTTCTCGGTCTCTCTCTCTCTTTCCTGTTCTTTCTTTCTCTTTCTCTTTCTCTTTCTTTCTCTTTCTCTCTCTTCTCAGCTGCTTCTTTACAGTTCAACTCAAGTGAATTAATTCACTTGGGCTACTGTGCTTAAGGCCCTCACGTGACCTCCATCATCCCTTTCTATTTCTTTTAAAGAAAATGGCTATTTCTTGGCTAATCTTGGCCATTGATCAATGTGGCTTGCATGTGAGTCATTGATCTCTTAATATGCATTTTCCACATACTTTTCTATTAAATTTAAAACATCATAATATGAATTAATGTTTAGCTTTTAACTATATTCATTAATTCATTGTCAATTTTGATTAAAACTCAGTTAATCAAAATTTTCATCTGCTCTGTATTCCATAACATGTCTTATCATGAATGTCATTTATTTACATATCTTGTACAAATTTTCAGAGAGTGATTAGTTTATCGATTATCACAGTAAAAGTTTAGAGAAAAAAATGAGAAAAAAAGATAATATGTGATGTGATTAATAAAAATAATAGAAAAAATAAAATAATGAATAGTGATTGTATTAGATTTAAAATGTGATGTGATTGGTATTTGAATGTAATACTTTTGTGTTTGGATAAAAATAACATTACATTTGAATAAAATACGAATATAATATTAAAAACAAACGGCACCTTATTTTCATACTTTTATATAAATAATTATAACTCAATATGAATATTTCTCAATAGGAGTCCTTATTATCATGTTAAAAATGAATACGTATCCGCAACTGATCAACCTATCTTTGTTTTTTTCTTTTTAGTATAAAAATCGTTTTCCCCCAAATTATTGATTGCAAAAAGAAGTTAAATTAGCTTGACTAAATCATGCATATATATTTATAACAAAGTGTGGGTGAATAATTTATATTAAAATAATTTATATTAACACTACCTTATAAGCTTTATATTATTGTCATTGTGATATGTAAGACTGTTATGGTGTCCTTGTCTTTATTGAACTTCATTTTTTTTTAAATGGAAAAGAAACGCTGGTGGGAGATTATAAACAAAAAAGGGGGAAAAAAAATTGTTTGTTCTGGCAACGACGAGCAAGCAACAAGACGATCGTTTCGTGAGATGGAATGAAATTATATATAAAATAACAATATATCGATCGTGATCGTGAGTCCATACACATACACATATACATGCATATATATATATATGCATATGTATAATTATGCTAGTTTACGAATAATGTAAGCCAAAATAGAAATTTAATTCATGATTTTTCAAACTAGTAAACAACCACGAGCCTGTTTGGCGTTGGTTTTGGAGACCACAATAAAAAAAAAAAAAAAATTTTTATCTTTTTTCATTTCATCATTACTTTTTACTATTTATATTTTTAAAACTTTATAATAAACTGTAAAAGTCTCTAATTTCGTGTTTACAAGTTCAAATGAGATTATATATATTTTTTTAAATTATAACAAATTTCAAGATGAACAAAATAAGATCCATATTAATAATTTTTTCTGAATAAATTTTAAAAATTTTACTTTTTTTTTTTCATTTCAAATAGTTTTCTAAACTTATTTTTTTTCCAACAAAAAGAATCTTCAAAACTCCCGCAAATCAATCTAAATAATATAGAACATGTCTTATTCATTCATGATATGGATATTGAGTCACAGATCAAAGCGTAGAGATCAAGTACTCTAGAGATCATTAGTCTCTAAGAAATGTTTGCAAGCTAGACAGTAGAGTTATAATTTGCTATGTAGATTTCTTTCATTTTCTTCTTTTGCTATATATCTAAAAATATAATATGTAAGATACAGTTAGATATACACTTTCTTTATCGTTAAGTTATAATGTTATATATACCTATCAGGTGGGTCATATTAATTCTTATATGAGGAGGTAACGTATAAGAACTACTACGCGGATATAGCGTATATATATGCATATATATATATATATAGTACACGATAAATATGCACAAGATGTGGTACACATGTCCTGTTGGACACGGTTCATCCTTTTTGATAACTGAGTTCTCTTGGATCGAAAGAAATTAGCTTAATTTTGAGGCTCATAATCTAGCTAAGTGGTCCCGTTTGCCAAATTTCTTTGGATCTTTTGAGCCTTGGTCAATTCCTGATGATGTTCTGTTAGACACGGTTAGTGAATGGCGTACCAGCAGCGACTACTTACACAGGCGTTTGTTTTCTTTGGTTCTTGGTCTGGATGAATCATTCACTTTAGAAAATTAAAAAACAAAAAAACAAAAAAACCAAAAAAAACAAAGATGAGGTACACATGTTGTTATAAACTATATATGTAGACGTAAAATTTGGATTACTCTAGCTTCCTTCGTGTGGAAATATATATATATGTGTGTGTATATAAGTACCCTCTTGATGACACTTTTGGGTAGAAATTAAATGTGAAACCGACAAACTTGTGAGAATGTTGCAAATTTTCTGATTATATACAGCCAAGGGCAATTATTAAATAGCACAGTATAGGGATATAGGATTTCTTGAATATATACGCGCCGGTATACATATATATATATATATTGAGATTATCAACCTGTAGTGCACGAGGACAAAAGATGATTGAAGACTAATTACACGGGGGCGAGTTATGTATACTTCACATGTTAATACTTTTAACGGGGTGTTTAGTTGGAGGGTAATTGAATGTAATCAGTTATTTGAAATCTTTATAAAGTAATGGATAGATTACGTACAGTGTTTGGTTGTATTTAATTATATATAATAAGATTCTTAGGAATATTAAATTATTGTGCCTCTATATAGGAATGTTGTTTATTATTAATATATAAACATAATTATCCTTAACTAAATTAATACGATTTCAATAGGACTTGATATTGTAAATGTATCTACAACAATGAAAAAAATTATAAAATAAAATACGATCTATCTACAAGATGATTATTAGGTTGGAGACCAAACAAGTAATTAATGAAAATTATTAGATATAAAATATTATTTATTTAGTGATGTAGTGGAAAGGAAGGATAAGAAATTATTTCAATGAATCAAATCCCAAATCAAATCCATAGTTGAAATTAGGAAAAGAGGTGCACTTCTGCTTTCTTCAATATTCGAAATCACCATACTCAATCATCTAATCTTCTTCCTTGACCACCGAGACGAAAAACATAACATCAGATCGTACGATACTTACCTAACAAAACGACACCTACCAAACCAAACGACACCAACTAAGACTAGCTAAAGGACTTGTAGTCTTGAACAAAAGATTTAAAAGAAACAAACCAAAAAAAAAAAAGAACATCAAATAGCTCTTGATCATCATTTACATGATAAATTTGTCATTTATTATTGATTATTTTAAATATTTTTAAAACTTACAATTTACTTAAATTATTTATGTAAAATTATTGTTTACTTCTTTCTCCCTAACTTATATGGCATAAGCACTGGTTAGCTAGTCCAAAATAAAGATGAGTTGAATTAAATGAGAAATTACAGATTTCATATTTATATATATACTCATATATATATATACATATATATAATTAATCCAACTTATCCTTATTTTGCAATGAACAAGGATATATACATATAAATCTTATTTTGCAATGAATGACTAGAAGATATATTGTTTGTTTTCTTAAAACATTAGGAAGATAATATCTAACCATTTATAGAATACCAACATAATCATGAAAGCAACTAACAACTTAATCAATTGATTTCCCAATAATGCTTGCACGTAGAGTACAGACATGGATTCATTTAATCATGAAGAAACCAAAAGAACACGATTGATTGAAGCGGCAAAGCTTTCCTTTAAATTGTCCATTTCCAAAAGAAACTCCTGTGAGAAAACCCAAACCACTTTCAAACTCAGACAGTTCAATGTCTTTTAATTGTTATTAGTACTATTATCGTTATTATTGTTAACATTTTTTTTTGAATCCAGGGTGGGAAATTAAACTGTAAAGTTAAGTATGAAATTACAACTAAACATGATAGTAAACTAATTCCTAACAGATCAAAAAAGCCTTTTGATGATCATGAATACAATGGAAAACTACTAGAAAAAGAGATTGACAGTGCTGGAAATGATAACTTAGAGCATTACGTGACAAATATTGACGACACAAGCTTTGAGCCATGATCATTGTCATTTGCTCTCTCCTTATCAACATGATGTACGACGTCAATGTCAATGTCTACGTTAAGGACAAATGGCTAAGTATGGTAATAGGCCGAAAGTTGATGTTTGGATTGATTTAGAGCATGGCATCTATCATCATCCGATGGTTGTCGTACATGTTGCACTAGTTGTTGTACAAGTCCTTAAGCTAGCCTTGGACGTGCGAGGGCATCTATGTCGAAGACAACTTGTCCAACTATGAACCAGATGAAGTAGAAGCACCTAAACGGGTCCTCTGTGGGAGTGTCGGTCCAACTCCCTTTGTGTGCCTCTATGCTTACCCAAGACTTGTTGCATAGTCCCCATCTCATCAACTGTCGGGGTACATAAACTAGAACCACATAGACAATGTAATCTGCGTGGTTCTTTCCTCATTTATCTGGGACTACAAAGGTAGATTAAATAGAAATTAATAAAAGTAATATAGCATGTTGTTATAATGATAAGTTAATATGACAAAAATATATATAAAAAAATACTTACAAACATATTTTCTGCATCTAGGTTAACCCAATTCTACTTGTGACGGTGTATGTTACCCCAGTTGTTTATTACAGATCTTGGTTGTTGGGTC
The DNA here is from genome assembly GCA_035233585.1 of Antiaris toxicaria. Classification (NCBI taxonomy): domain Eukaryota; kingdom Viridiplantae; phylum Streptophyta; class Magnoliopsida; order Rosales; family Moraceae; genus Antiaris; species Antiaris toxicaria. The sequence continues at coordinate 12,478,681 of CP141162.1, read as the reverse complement.
TTTGCATTTCCCTATACAAGTTGAATGTGTTACAATAATTATTAAGCCTAAGTGATAACAAAGTTAAAATAATTTATATAACATTAATACTAACTTTCTCATGATGATGCTAAGAATATAACTTCTTACCATGTAGACTAAACCACTTCAGACTACTTTGATTCTACTGATTAATAGCAGATTTTTTTTTTTTTACAATTACAGATGAATTAGTACAATACTTATTATTTTAATAAATTACTAAGTAAGCATAAGATATAATAGACAATCACCTGAAAATCGGAGGACATAAATCTATCGCAACAAAGAAACCTATTGTTCTCTCTTCCTTAAGTTAGTTGAAGGATTTGCTCTAACGAATGCCTCATTTTCTACACCTCCCACCTCAGTGCCAACCATCTTCTTGAAATGTCTATGCAATGAAGTCTTCCAATCCTTGTAGCATTTGCTAGCTTCACGTTTGCCTACATCTTTAATGACGCCATTATTGTGATTGTTGTCGAGAATAAACCAATCCTACAATAATTCAAACTGGAAAAAATTACTTTTATATTGTGTAGTTAAATAAATAATTGCAATGATAGTTGTCTTGAATAAATACTTGCATGCGACTCTGAATCTTCCTCTTATTCTCATCATATATGTGTTTTCAGGTGCTATGATGGGGATCACATATATCCCTAGTGTGTAAGTTGACGGCACGTTGAAGTAGGGGCCATTGTCACCAACTACCTTCCATGTACCACCGGCCTTATCAAACGTAATAGAAAGCTTCCCCTCTTTCTATACCTTTTCAGTATGTCGACCTAAAGCTTTCCTCCTACCTCGACATCTAGGTGTTACATCTAGAACTGTAAATTATTATGGACATTTGAGATTGAATATGATAATGAAGTTTAATTGAATCAATTTTAAAAAATAACAATTAGATTTCTCAATTGTAGCATATATACTTGACTAACAGTTTGATGGGAGTCTTGTCAGATCGGGTGGAGGTTGCAATCCTCTCACAGAGCCAATACGGGTAGCTATTAAATCTACCATTAGTGCTTGTTAAGAAAAGAATGTTTGCCCTTTATTAGTTCAGTAACTTATTATATAATTAACCAAACAATTTTTTTTATAGTAATATAAAAATAATTTATGAAAATAAATTAACTACTTATTTTATATTCATTGTCATTATTAATGTCTTCATTAGCACACTTTATATCATCATTATCTTTAGACTCGACGACTTTATTGTTAATATACTTAGATAAAGTTTCATCACCCTCATTGTCAACAAAGTTATCTTTATCGGGTGACTTATCTCGCAAGTATGCATTGACATTAGACGTGATAATATTAGCTTCAAATTCTGGTCGATTAAATGTTAAAGAGTTAATTTTAGGTAGTTCAACTCCTAACTTAATATTTCTTGACTCTATGTCCAAAACTATCGTGACCTTGTCGACATTCTTTTTTGGAAAATCTCACATATATGTTTATGTCCAAAATATTTCACTACTTTCTAGTTTGGACCGTTAAATAGATCATGAACATAAAAAAAATCTATTCTGCCTGAGATGCTAGAATGAAAGATTCATTTTTATACCACAAGTCCTTAACTAAGATACTTGATCTATTCTTATATTGTTGAATTCTCCTTCCTTTTGCTTGAGTGTCAAATCATTTACACTTAAAAAGTATGAATGCATTGTTAATTGTTAAATATTTTATTATTTAATAAATTATAACTTACCTAATTATCAATTTTTTATTTACATATTAACATTTAAAAAAATTACCATACCATTTATTTTTCCTATCCATAAAAATTCATTAAAATTAAAAATATCATTAATCCAAATAAAATCACACTCTTTAAACAAACTATACATAATTATCAAAAATAAAAAAATCTTTCAAAATCCCAATCTCCAAAATATCAATTTCATTTTACATAAAATTATTGTATTCCCATATTCAAAAACCATAAACTAATAACTCTATGAAAAAGTAGAGTTATTTCACTAATATTATGCATTTCAATTTGCTATGTTCTTAGAATTTTAATTTAATTTTCTTATTAATTAATTGTTTTTACTTTATTATGTAGCTAAATTTGATGAAAATCCTAAAAATAATAATTTAGAGCTTGAATGAGAGTTTTTAGGTTTTGTTTTCTTTACAAATTAAGAAGATTACATCTTAAAGTATCAAGAAGAAGATGGAGAAGAAGATTTGGATAAAGTCTTATTACATATCTAAAAATGAGTTTTTCTTCTTTTATCTTTTTAATATTTGTAATTTAATAATGCTTGAACCATTATTTCATATATATTTATTCTTATTTATGAATTGATTTTCTTTGCTGGGATTACAATTGTAACTCAACATATAGTTTAAATTAATTAATTTTCTCTCTCGATTTTTATTAATCGATATTAGATTGGTCATTTTATTTTGTGTTTAATACTTCTAATTACTTGATTACTAATTAGATTGATTCAATAAACCCTAATGAACTTTGAAAAAGAAATTTTGTGTTTAGCTTGAGATAGAATAACATTTGATCTATGTGTGAAAACCCTTAGTTTATGTAGGATAAGAATATACTTTACTGAGTTTTTACTTAATAATTCTTTTCTTAATCTAATTTTTATAGGAATATAGTAAGTTAGTTAAGGGGAATAATACTATTTGACCATCTGAAGAGGTTTTTAAATAATTTAGAACTCATAATTAACAATTTGACTCGATTGATTTATCAAGGGGAGGGTAGATATATTCAAGTGAAATGTCGAGAGAAAATTGTAATCCCATGCTTCATCTTATTAATTTTATCAGTTGTAATTTTGTTAATTTTATTTTTGTTTAATTTTTTTAAACTTCTTTTTGGGGTTTATTCAAATAAAATTAAAATTAATATAATTTTAGTAATTGGTAACAATAGTTCTTGTGAGAATGATACTCTACTCATTATTTTATTAGTTGTTTGTGATACGTACACTTATGTTGTAAAATCTACAACATAAACTAATAACAAAAAACCAATAACCAAAAACTATATCTAAAATTCAAAAACCAAATACCAAACATGAAACTCCAAACTCCAAATTTTATTTCATTTTAAGTAAATAACCAAATCCAAAGACCAAAATCCATATTTTATTTCATTCCATACAATCAACCAAAATCCTAAACTTTTTTAAGCAAAAAAAACAAAAAAACAAAAAAACAAAAACAAAAACAAAAACCAAAAAAAAAAAAAAAACTTAAACAATGCAAAACCCACTAAAATGGAGGTTGGAAATCTATAGCGTACTGAGGGAGAATGATGGTGACAATGGTAGTAAAGGGTCTAGGTGGCAATGGTAGCTAAGGTTGCCAGAATAGGCTTAGGTGATTTTTTTTAACTTTTTCTTTTATGAGAAAAACTATCCACAAAGAGATATGAACAGTGAAGGGGTTTTAAAGGGAATAGGAGAGTTTTTGAGTGCTTTGGGCGGAGAGAAAGAGAGAGGCCAAGTGTGGCAGTCTGTCCATCGTGGAAGCTAACAGTATTATCACAGTCGAGTTTTGAAACCAACTATGACAGACTGTTACCTCATTAGGTCACCGACAACTTACTTTTAACTTACTTTTGTTATATAATATCCTTATTTTAAACTTTGATTTTATTGTGAAAAATTGGGGATATTATTATTTTTTAAACTGATCTTGGAATTAAAAAATTGTAAAACATTTACTATGATAAACGTTTTACATTATCGTATTTAATTTACATCATAATACACTGTTTCAAAACTCTTCCAAAATAGCTCAGTGAAAATCGTTAGCAGGACCATTTCTTTCGCCCAATCCCTGTGGCAGATGCAAATCCCGCTTTTCATCCATCCATAACTACTGATGTATAGATTTCTTACCTGCGACATGAATAAACTTGTGAGCGACAAGCTCAGTAAGTTCAAACATAAAAACAAATAATGTTGACCATAAGTCCTATCTTAAAATGTTAAACATACTGTTAATACATGTTAGACTTAATTATGCTCAATTATGGGTAAAGTTTAAGTCTTAGGTCTTTATCTTGCATTATGTTTTGGTTTTGAGCCCCATGATTGGTTGTACTATAGTGCACGTATGACTGAGAGGGACTCTGGAAAGTGACCTAGTAGCCAATCCTCTATAGTCTACTTGACATAACATAACATAACATAATATGAGGAACATCTACCTGTGTGGGAGACCGGTACGTCAATAGTAGTTTCATGATTATCTTTCATGTGGTTCCTAACTGGTGGCTGTTGATAATTTTTACACACGCAAGTGCACGTATCATACAAGTAGTAAAGAAATAAATAAGAATCATTCCCTCAGAGACTAAATTATTCTCAAATGCTAACTATCAATCTAATTGATCCTAATTTTATCCAAACAAATAAAAGTTATATTCTTTACTTAACTAAATATTACAAATGAAAATAAATAAATAAATAAATAAAAACTGAATTAAAGCAAATTAAAGTTAAACAGAATTAATGTGAAAGAACTATCAACGAATGAGTGACCTAGATTTATGATTTCCCTCCTAAAAATCTCTTTAGATTCTAATCCCCTTTTTCTCTATTTAATTACCTAGATGATTATCAATCAAGAACACGTATGTCTTTGCAGCCTCCGTCGATAATCATGCAAAAATATCTCTTTTACCCAAAACACTATATGTTTATGCGAATTGAATTCAAGAAACTCATTAAGATCAAGTTCTCATATGATTGCACATGCATATAAGTATATGTCTATCCTATAATCACATATGTCATCCTATCTATGACATGAACACAAATAACACTATCGATATTATAAGCATTCCCATATCATTCTCGCAGGTGGCCAATCTAAGAAAAAACATTAAACACAAGATGGAATGAATAATCATGAATAGGTATTGATAAAGAATAAAGAGATTTAGCATCCAAAATTCATGTTAGGGTTCCATCCCAAACCTAGGACAAGAAATTTAGTTCATCCTAAATAAAATAAAAACAATCATGGTTGTTCTAAACATGAAGCAGAGAAGAAGAAAGAAGAAAAAACTGGATTTATGAATTCGAATTCCGTTGTCAGTAGCCGTCTTCTTCGTCACACCTTGCTCTTCCTCCTTCTAGGTTTTTAGCCTCAAAACAATCACTGCTCCCCGCTTACTGTTTGCCTTAGAATGTCCTATTTATAGCCTTTGGTCGTTTTTAGGTCGAATGGCCCGACTTTGTACTATTTTAGACGTAAAAAAACTTGACCTCTCCAAATCGCAGTGCCAGACGCTTCCATTAGAGTGCCAGGAGCTTGTCACCGTGTTGATGGAGCGCCAGGCGCTTTAGCTTGAGCACCGCAGCACTATGCTCTCTGCCAATTTTGCAATGTGCGACCCTATCCAAGGGCCAGGCATTGGCTTTCAAGTGCCTGGTGCTTCCGTTGCTCTAAGGTCCCCCACTTGAGTCTTTTGCCTCGCTTTTCAATTCCAACCACACCCGATTGCTTCATTTCTTCACCGTACGACCTATAAAAGCAACAAAACATATATCAAACCAACAAACACCCTAAGAACTATCAAATTCTAAGCTTAAACGGCATATAATGAGTTAGTATAAAACTCACTCATCAAACACCCCCAAACTTAACATTTACTCGTCCCCAAGCAAAACACAAAACATGATTAAAACTCTAATGAACAATATCTACCCTAAACACAAAGACACAATTGCTGATGTTTTCACTTGGTCTTTCACCTTGTCTCAAATATTGCCTAAAATATATTTCAAATGATAACTCTAAATGTTACATAAGTCTAGAATTTCAATTCTCAATCAATTCAAGCGCGCCTTAAAATTCTGTGTGCGTGTGTAATTTCCATCATACCTACTCACTCTTCTCCCAGATCAGTTTCTACAATTCACAAATATCACTTCACCTCTAGAATTTTGGAACCCCATAGGCTTATTTTTCATGACACTCTCTACTAATATAGACAATCCATACCTTCTAAGATCATTAGGACTTTTATTCGGCTTATAATGAGGTTGTTACTAAGGTGTGGCATAAGAAATTATGTTTAGGCTACGGTACCCCAAACATGCCACTTATTAGGATCTCTTGTTGAGCCTTCTTGTCCATCTCAACATATCAAACCTTTTCATATCATCCTTGCTTCACAATTGTGCCCATCGCTAGTGCTTGTTTCCTTATTCAACTACATATATATACATATATATATATTTGAATACCCCCAAACTTGTTTCATTATTACAACTGGATTTTTTTTAACCCTCAACATGGCTCATACTCTCCAACTAATCGACATGTTCATGGTGCAGCGACAAAAGGATATTCACTTTATAGGCTAAGAAAGGAAAAAAAAAAAAAAAGAACAAAATTCATGTAGGTGAGAAAAAAAACTAGACAGGCTCAAAGGGGTGATTAGGGATATAAGATGTGATTGGGTTGGCTTGAAAGGATCAAACAACCAAAGATGCCCTAAATCATCTCTCTAATTGTAGGTTTACCTAGGATTTCACCTCAAGTGTCAATCAAACAAGTTCTAGGGTTCTGATAAGGTTCCATTACATTCCAAAACACATAAACAGTCTCTAGGTACTTCAAATGAGCAAGCAATCAAGGTTTAGTGCTCCAAAAGTATCAGAACTTCAAAAATACGCTCAAACCAATCAAAAATCAAGCACACAGACATCATATTTATCATCATCATCAGAATAATACCCTAGGCAATCATTTACCTATCATCGACTGCGTCCGACCAAGATCAACATCATTCAAAATTTTCAAATTAAACACAAGGCATTATCACTACTAAAACATATAAAGTTCAGAACTAGGACAAATGCTAAACGACAAAACTAAACCAAACCAAAACAACCTAAACCTAAACAAAGAACAGGAGAAAAATTGTTCCTACCCCCAAAACTTAAACCTAACATTGTCCCCAATGTTAAAAAAAATGAAAGGTTTAAGAACACTCTCCTGAGATAGCAAATGGTGAAATCACGACTGGTCAAGGCCGCCAGCTTCATCCGTTGGTGGCTCCATATGGCGGGGGCGGAGGATAAGGTGGGATGTTGTCGGCACTAGGATCGATCCGGGAATGTAATGCCATTGCCTGCAACATCTGAGCCTGCTATTGGGCCTGGGTGACTTGCCCACGTTGGATGGCCTTCAATTGTGTCATCCTTCCTGAGAGGTCGTGAACTGCCTCCTACAAATTAAACTTAATAGGGTGATCAGCTTCACCCTGGATTTGTGCTGGGCTTGCTTCTTGTACTTCTCCCGACCTTCTTGTCCGTCTGAGTTTGGTAATCCTCTTCACGGTTAGTTCTTGCAAAGGGTGCTAAATTGGTTCAATCGCATCCCAGGTGACTCCTGCTCAGCACAAAGGGCGGTAATGAGAGATGGGTTTCTAAATCCAGACGTAGTTCCTCCATCGATAACATTGAGGATCGACTCATGAACCACTTTGCCTACATCCACTCTCATGTGTCATTGGATGCAATACTCTAGAATGGCTCGTTTTTTAGTCACATGACTTAGGTGGGTTCCGGGCATCAATTTTGCTAAGACAAAGTAATGCCATGCCTTGGTTTGGATTCTCATGTCATCGACCAAAAATTTAATTAACTTCTCGTCTAAAAGAGACCAGTCCCATTATGTTCCCTCCCTTGCTAGAAAGCGAATAATCTCTTCTAGATCAATTGTTCCCTCAAGAAACTTCGTATAGTCGTCATTCTCAAAATCCTTTAAATTGTAGTATCTATTAATTGTCTTGCTGTCGAAGGGCACCCATTGTTTCCGTACAAAGACCTTGGAATCCCGATGCTCCGGTAGGTTGGCGTAAAACTCACGCACTATCAGTACCATTGCAGCTTTCGGCTACTTAATGAAGTCTTCCCATCCGTGAAATGCTATCAAGCATTGTTCTCTCTCATCAACAGCCTACAATCCATGTTCATGTACTAATGGTTTTGATAACAAGGCATTAGTGTAGCGCTTAAATGCATCAAAGCTCACAAACTTGGTTGAATCAAACTTCCTTGAACCTTGAGACGGCGATCTCCATTGTCTCTTTGATGCCATCGAACTACAATTATACCCGACCAATATAACTCACTCCCAAAACTTGAACACTACTACTGTGACCAAATTCCACCACTTTGGCATGTTAACAGCCCTCCAAATAATGCCTTTGAAACTGCACTGTAATTGTAGTGCACCACTCACTAGATTCCACACTAAAATTGGGACACAACTTACCACATACCCCAAATCTTATAGATTTTAAACCCTTATGAAAGCTGTTGTTAATGGTAACCAAAACAGCACCCTTTCTCAACAAGAAGTATACTCCAATTCTCTATGTAATTTCTTCGAACACTTTGCGGGCAAGAAATTTCATTCACCCCTTCTACTCTCTAGGCTCGCTCTAATCACCCCAAAAACATTCAAAGTCACAATAGCCCTGCCAACAATACTTAGATTCAACCAACTACCGAAAAGGAATGTTTACCCGCAATTTGACAATTCACCACCGGAGGCCAGAATTTGAGACGCAGAACATTGTCAATGGGACACGGATTTGGTGAGGGGTGGATGGAATGAGAGTTGTGATGTCACTGGAGGTCGTGACGGTGGAGCTTTTGTTGGTGGCTTCGACGGCGAGCATCGCCGAAGTGGAGGTTGAGGAGTGGTCGGCATGGGTTGTTTGATGAGTGAGTTTGGAGTGTTTGATATGTAGGAGTAGGTGGATGATAGGTGGTCGGCGTGAGGGGTGTCATATTAAGGCATTGAGCCTTTTTGAATGCACATGTAGTTTTTTTTTTTCCCTTCATGAGAGCTTGTGCTTAGAACTCCCCCTAAACTTGCTTTATGCCTACAACCATGATTAAATAAAAAAAAAAAAAAAGAAACATATTAAAATTGCATCCTAAAATAATAATAATAATAATAATAATAATAACAATAATAAAAGGAAAAACTAAAACTAAGTACTAATTGCAATGAAGAGTTAAATTAGACTAAAGAAAATGATATATAAACACATGGGTTGCCTCCCAAGAGCTCTTGTTTTATAATCTTCAACCTGACTATGTCGGGGTCTATTTTGGATCAGTAAGGGTGATAGTGGATTTTTTGCAATCAAATCCACCTTCCCAGTAGTGCTTGAAACATTGTTCGTTGACATTGAATTTGTCGCTTGTGCTCTCATCCTTGACTTCAACAGCTCCATGTGGGAACACTGTGACCACAATGAATGGACCCGACCATCTAGACTTTAGTTTGCCTGGAAAAAGCCTCAATCTTGAATTAAACAGTAGAATTGTTGTTCGGGCTCAAATCGTCGCTCCATGATCTTCTTATCATGCCATCTTTTTGTGTACTCCTTATAAAGCTTGGCATTCTCATAAGCCTAGTGCCGAAATTCCTCCATCTCATTGAGCTGACACTTCTCACCAGTGGCTTGCAAGTGAAAGTTCAGGTTCTTGATGGCCCAGTATGCTTTGTACTCTAATTCCACAGGTAAATGACATGATTTGCCAAACACCAATCGGGAAGGTGACATTCCGATTGGCATCTTGTATGCTGTCTGATATGCCCATAAAGCATTATCTAGGTGCCTTGACCAATCCTTCCTCGATGGATTCACTGTCTTTTCTAGAATCCTCTTGATCTCTCGATCGGATACCTCTACTTGGCCACTCGTTTGTGGGTGATATGCTGTAACAATCTTATGCCTGACTCCATATTTAGCAAGAAGCGCTTCAAATACCTTATTGCAAAAGTGAGTACCCTCGTCATTGATGATTGCTCTAGGAGTTCCGAAACGAGTAAAAATGTTCTTTTTTAAGAAATTCAGCATACCCTTACATCATTAGTTGGTACGGCTGTAGCGTCTACCCATTTAGACACATAATCTACTGCCATTAAGATATAAAGATTGTTAAATGATGGAACGAAGGGACCCATGAAATCAATGCCCCATACATAAAAAATCTTCACTTCTAAAATATTGTTCAATGGCATCTCATGTCTCTTAGATATATTACTAACACTTTGGCACGTATCACACCTCGAGACAAAATAATGAGCATCCTTGAATAGAATAGGCCAGTAGAAACCACATTGGAGCACTTTTGCTGCTGTTTTCTCACCCCTGAAATGTCCAATATAATTGGATGAATGACAGTGTCAAAGTATTTATTCAATCTCTTCCTTGGGGAGGCACCTTTTAATGATCTGATCAGCACATCTCTTGAATAAAAAGGGCTCATCCCAGATGTAGTACTTGACATCATGTAAAAATTTCTTCTTTTGCTAGGAAGACAAATCAAGAGGCCACAGATTACTTACAATGAAATTCACATAGTTTGCATACCATGGAAGGCTTTTGTGGTTAAGTGGAAAAAGCTGTTCATCTGGGAAAGATTCATTAATCACCTCTTTATCCTCATCGTGCTTTTCATTTTCTAATCGGGATAGATGGTCTGCCATTTGATTCTCTGTGCCCTTCTTATCGCGAATCTCTAAATCAAATTCTTGCAATAAGAGAATCCATCTAATTAGCTTCGGCTTTGCATCCTTCTTAGCAATTAGGTACTTGATGGCCGAATGGTCGGTGTAGACTATCACTTTGGTACCAATTAAATAAGAGTGAAATTTGTCGAAGGCAAAGATAACCGGTAACAACTCCTTCTCAGTGGTAGCATAATTCACCTAAGCTTCATTAAGTGTCTTATTAGCATAATAAATGGCATGAAAAACCTGATTTTTTTGCTGGCCCAATGATAACTCTAAGAAATTAGAGTTATTCATTGATTTTCTCGTTTAAAAATAAGCTTGTCCAAGAGGGTTTATTGTTTTATGTGGTGTTTTTGTCTTTCATCTTTTAATTTGTGCATGCGCCTTAGTCAAAAATATCTCTGTGCCTTATTCGATTAAGTAAAGGAATTTTGACTCAAAACTATGCAAAAAGTTAGTGTTTAGCTTGCTTGTGTTTCCAGTCAGTTTTACAGGGGATGAAAATGAGAGAAGAATGCTGCAGCATTTTTGAACGGAGCTGAGTTGGAAATTTAAAGTGACGTCAGTACACAACCTGGAGAAAAAGACAAAATATCACATGGGCTTTGTGCAGCTGTCATTTTGGACCACTCGGGAGCTCTCAAAGCTAGACAAGTCAGCAAGATTGTCGCCCTAACAAATGTTTTTCCCTAATTAGAAAAAGGACGCCGCGGAGTACAAAAGGAGGAGATAGTACCTTCTGCAGCCACCCCCTCCATCAGAGACGAATACGGAAGAAAAAGAAAAAGTAGAGAGTACCAGCAAGAGAGAAAAAGAAGAAAGGACCAGAACAAAAGGAGCAAGGACGTTGAAGAAGAGGAATTAAGCTTTAGCGAACTTTCCTTCTCTCCATCTGTTGCTTACCCTTCTTTTTAGTATTGAGCTGATTTAGACATGATTTATTTGTGGATAATGGATTTAGTTAATTACAGTATGAACTAATTTTCTTTAGCTGGGTTTGCTAATGGAACCATGGATGTGAACTGTTAACTAGTTGCTGAATTTGTTATGGAAATCAATTGTTTCTTGTTCATTCATGTGTGTTAATGCGTATTTCTATTCTTGACTGGCCATCAATTTATAGAATATCAGATTTGGATTAATTCTAGAAAGGTTGATTTAAATTGGATCTCATGAATGATGCATGTTTGGTCTTGAAGGAATTTGTAGATCTATGGATGGTATAGGAATATATTATTCATCATGTACGACCCAATAGAACCTATGCTTCTGTTTGCATTCTTTTAGCTGATCTCACATAGGAATATGCTGAAGTAAGTTAGGAGGATCATTCTGCAAAGAGATTTGGAAAAATCCTTGCTATCATGTGTTCTGGGTTGACAGGGTATATTGATTGCTGTAGCATTTCGGTAGCATTTTGTTAGCAGATTTGCATCCTCGGGAAATTGGTGAACCTAGCTTATCCACATTATTATTTTACAACCAAAATCTCTATTCCATTGTTTTTCTTTATTCTGATCACTACTTTATTTCTTTGTTAAGTGTACTTTTTATTTTTCAGTAATTTTACAATCCATTTTTACTAGCAATCTTGTCAAACCTCTTTGATTACAATTCATTTAAATTGAACTTTACAGCTTTTACATCGCATTTTTATGATATAGTCCTCGTGGGAACGATATCCGTACTCTTGTACACTGTATTACTTGAACGATCTGTGCACTTGCAGATTTATAACCAACACCCAACACTGCCCCAACAGTAAAATCATTAGCATCGCATATCAACTCAAATGTTAGACTTTTTAGTCTGGTGCAACTATAATTGGCGCTGAGATGAGCTTTGCCTTTAAAATCTGAAAGGCCTCTAAACATTCATCATCAAACTTGAATGGCACATCTTTCTCTAAAAGATTGCATAATGGCTTGGAGATCTTCAAAAAATCCTTGATGAATCGCCTGAAAAGATTGTGTAATGGCTTAGAGATCTTCGAAAAATCCTTGATGAATCGCCTGTAGAACCCTGCGTGGCCTAGAAAACTCCGAATACTTTTGATGGATTTAGGAGGTGGCAGCTTCTCAATAGTCTTAATTTTCCCCCTATTGACCTCAATGCCTTTAGCTAAAATTCGATGACCCAACACAATTCCTTCTTACACCATGAAGTGACATTTTTCCCAATTAAGCACCCAATTTATGTCTTCACATCTTTTGAGCACTAAGGCAAGATTATCCAAGCAAAGATTAAATGAATCTCCAAAGACCAAAAAATCATTCATAAATACCTCAATACAGTGCTCCACCATGTCAGAAAATAAAGCCATCATACACAGCTAAAACGTAGCTGGTGCATTATATAGTTCGAAAGGCATCCTTCTGAAAGCAAAGGTACTATATGGACATGTGAAAGTGGTTTTCTCTTGATCCTCCGGTGCTATGGCAATCTGATTGTAGCTAGAATACCCGTATAAAAAATAGTAGAAGGCATGTCTTGCCAACCTATCCAACATCTAATCAATGAATGGGAGTAGAAAATGGTCTTTTCGTGTGGCATTATTAAGTTTCCTGTAGTCCATACAGACACGCCACCCTATCACTATTCTAGTTGGGATTAGCTCATTATTGTCGTTTTTCCCCACAGCCATCCCTCCCTTCTTTAGCACACACTGAACAGTGACCCATGAATTATCTGAAATAGGATAAATTATTCCAGCATCTAGCCACTTAAGTACTTCGTTCTTTAGCACTTCTTTCATGATTGGGTTCAATCGGTGCTGGTGCTCTACAGAAGGCTTATGATTCTCCTCCATCAAAATCTTGTGCATGCAGATGGAAGGACTAATTCCCTAGATATCAGCTATAGTCCACCCCAGAGCTCTCTTATAACTCCTTAGTACTCTTAGAAGCTTCTCTTCCTGTTGGGCATCAAGTGAAGATGAAATAATGACTGGCAAAGTTGATGACTGACCAAGAAATGCATACCTCACATGGCTAGGCAATGGCTTAAGCTCTAATGTTGGTGGCTCCTTAATTGATGGTTTCAAGTGCTTTGACAAAAACTTCAAATCGAGCAGTTCAAATCTCGATCTGACTCTCATAAACTTGGTTGTTACCTCCAAGAGTTGCACAGTATAATGATTTTCTTCATCATCCAATGTGCCATCTTTATCTAAAATATTGGTTATTACCCTTTCCAAAGGATCTGACATCATGTTTCCCTTGCCCTTACACTGGATACAGTTGTCTACCATATCAACTCTAAAACACGCTTCAGAGTCTTCACTAGGAAACTTCATAGCCTTAAACACATTAAAAGTCACCTCTTGGTCTTGAACTCTCATAGTCAATTCTCTTTTTTGTACATCAATAATAGTTCTACCTGTTGCTAAGAATGGTCTCCCTAGTATGATCGGGATCTCATTATCTTCTTCCATCTCAAGCACCACGAAATCTGCAAGAAATATGAATTTGTCTACCTTTACCAACATATCCTTAATTATTCCCCTTGGATAAATCAACTGTGACGTCCTGCGTAAGGACCGCCCCATTCCTATAACTTGATTTTCATATAATGGGCAATTGAGGAATAAAAATTGAATTTATTTGATGTCTTTTCATGTAAATTTGAAGAATACGATCTGGTACACGGCCGTGTAAATAGCTGTGTACCATTCAGACTGTTGAAATGATGAAGGTCGTGTGAGTGAACATGGCCGTGTTGTGTAACACGGTCAGGTACATGGTCATGTAAGGGGCCGTGTACCGCTCAGATTGATGAACGTGTAGAAGGCTGTGTTTCAGAACATGACCATGTCGAGCAGTCTAGACAGAAACACGCCCGTGTTACCTTATACATACCCGCATAAGAGGCCGTGTTGAAAGCCGTGTAATGAGCAGAAAGCTGCTACGCAGATCCTCAAAATGTATGAAACCTAATTACTATGTAATGAGTAATTAAGTTGAAAAGTACAGTATAATTTCTAGTTGAATAGACTAAACAGGTATGATACTCTTATTACTATTCATGTAATGAAAGGGGTGATCGACAGTGAACCCAGTTTACCCTATTATGTGTATGAATGTATGAGATGCACAGTGTCAGGAAAATGGTGTGGACGATTATTTCTTGACACATCTCACCTAGAGACTGATAAAGTCGGAGTCAGAGTACTCAGACTAGTCAGTTAAATAGAAGACAGTGAATAGTGAATAGTAAGAAACACAGTGTCAAGTTATTGGCCCAGATGACCTTAATTTGACCTAAAATTGATATATGAACGGTTGGTAGATTCAATCAGGTTGATTCAACATAAAACAAGAATTTTAGTTTGAGAGATACGCAGTATTAGGATGAGGGTCAAGACGACCTTTACTCGCTCCAAAACTGATATATTTGGATTCAAAACGTCTGAATTAGTCAGTCGGGTACCTGACATGTTTTACAAGGCGGGGTCACATAGATCCCGAAATTGATCCAGATGACCTCCGATGGACATAAAACTGATAAAAATGGAATCAACATGTCCAAATTAGTCAAGAGAGACTGTGTCTAAAATTTCACCAGGGAACGCCTCAGTTTGCGTGTGAAAGGACAACACAGTGTAGACACAACCACAGTATTGAATGTAAATAGTAAAATAGACTGATAGTGGTCTCTTAGATATTATAAAATAACCAAGAATTGACAGTACAAAAATCGGATTCAGAAATCCAATTTTCAGGTGAAAATTGGAACACTGCCGAGAAAGGACCGAACACCACAGTATAAAATTAGACTGCATTGAGAAGCAAATACAGATAAAATTTGGCCCTTAGAAACTATGCTCCTAGCTGCAAAAAGCAGTTGCAAATGGCTACACATAGCCAAAAAGGTGACCATTAAAAAAATACCCTAGCTATGACACGCTTTGAATAAAATAAGCAAGGGTTTTAAAAGCTTGGTCAACAAAATTTTTTTTTTTTAATTTCTTCTTCCTTAAATGGCTGCAGCCCTTGGTTCTTGTGTGCTGAAAATAGGTAGCAATTTGTCCCTTGATTAGGATAAAATAGTGGACAATTAATTAGGTTTAGGCTTATGCAAGTTTGATTAAGTTTTCCTATAAAAGGCACCCTTTGCACAAGAGTTTTGCTTTCCTTACTTTGGCACCCAAAACACATTTCATTTACTTCCTTTCTTTCTTGCTGCAGCTGACCCTTTCCATCAGCCAAAACCCTAATATTTTCAAGGCAAAATCATACCAAAAAACTTACCAAAAATCAAACCTCACAAGCTTGTGTTAGGAGGATTCGAATCTAAGTCGTTCTAAGGCACCAAGGGTAAGGTTTCAAAATCCAATCTTTGTAGTTTTTAGTTTTTGTTTTGGTTTGATTTTTAAGAGAAAAAAACTTTTGGTATTGTTTCTAGCAAAAACTGACTTTATTCTCTTTGGTTCCCATGACCATTTTGGTTACTCAAGCCCTATTTTGAAATCGTGCTTGGTTCAAGGCATAAAGGTAAAACCGAAAACCCTATCTTGTGTTAGTTGATTTTAAATTTTGATCAAGGCCATTTATGTGTATTTGTTTGTGCAAATGGTTTGTAATAATTTTATTTTGAGCCCTTAGCTTTCCATTTTTAAGTTTATATAGTTGTGGTTGTGTTTATAATTTTTACGAATAGTTATTAGTATGTGTGATGCGATGAACGTATAGGGATGTGGCTGAACACAAATCTGTCCCCAAGAAAGGCCACGGATTTTGGTCATTTTGACCTACTTAGGGTCCGAATTTGGGATATGGTAAAAAATGATGTTTTAAGAAAATTTTGATACGGTCGTTTTTATGATAGCCCTTGACCAAAAACGACACTAAGATAGGTTTTGAGAGTGTTTTTCACTCGGTGTCCGAAATTGGGAACAAAACTAGGAACAAAATCTGAGCCCAGACATAGGTACGGGTTTTGCTAAGTCCGAATCGGACTTCGGGCTCAACATAAAAGTTGTAGATCTCGTCGAAACCTTTGAGATGACTTATGTGTGTTTTAAAAATTTGGCCGTTTCGACCCTCAAATAGAGCCATTTTTAAAGAGATGTAAAACTAGGGCTTTTATGAAAAAACTGGGCACATAGGCCACAGGTTTAGCAAGATTAGGAGCTGTTAAAACTAGAATTGAACTCCGAGATGAACACGAGATTTGTTCATCTTGTCGAGGATGAAAACTTTCATGTTTAACAAATTCACAAACAAAGTCGTTTCGATCAAGTTTCAAAATAGTTTTCAAAAATGGTTCAAAAACAACCTTTAAAATGTAACTTCAAAAATGTGATTTACACACTTCAAAATAAATTGTGTTTCTAACACTTTAAAATATAGACATGGTTTTCAAAAAAAAAAAAAAAATCCTCACCTTCCAACGGGGTGATAAAGGGATGGGTTCCAAGCACGTAATTTTTCTGAGAATTTTTACAAGCCAACCTATACAATTTTTTCAAAGAAAAACAGTGTGGGTAGCCCGGTAGGCTACCACACCAAACAAGCAATAGTAACCTGGTCGGTTACTACACCAAGTTTACGCATGATAACCCGGTAGGCTATTTAGTTACCAACATGCGAGGAAACCGGTTAGTTGGCTGATCGGTAAACCAGTCAAGGACCGTGTTTCAAACAACACTGTGAGGAGCGATGATTAATCTGTCAAGTACACAATTAATCAAACATGATACAAGTTAAATGCCAAATCCCCATAGTAGGCCAATAGGGTGCCGATGGGCCTCGGTACCCCATAGAAATGCAAGTTATAGTCACTAACGTTAATGGTAACTCAACGAGAGTATTAATGAGACGCGTTATTTATGACAGGTAGTTACCTGTAAATTGAGAAAGGCATGAGTACGTAATTGTTTGCAATCTAGGTAAGTACAACTCCGCCTACGTCATGAATAAAATGTATTTTAAATAATATTTTTATAGTATGTTAAGTAATTATGCCATGCATACATTGATTCACAGCATATTTAAGAGCATATAAGTTTCACAATCAAGTAGATTGATGAAAGATCATGTTAGCTACTATACGTCCCTGCCGTGTAGGATTAGGGATAGCTTAGAAAAGCATTTGGCTAAGAGAAGATAAAAAAGATGGAAATTTATAGGCGCGTCGTACTGGCTTTTTCAGTGAAAAGGGTTTTAATATAAGTTAAAGTAGAAAGTTGAGTATCCATTGATGGCTCTTCAGCTTTTTAATCACGGGTGTTACCGATGGTCTGTGCACACACAGTACTGACATATGGGCTCTAAGTAGATAAGAAAAAGAAAAGAATAGATCGAAGCATAAATAAACATAACTGGATCATGTATTAGTTAAAGTTCACCACGCTTCTAGTTATATTAAGATGCATTTCAATACACGTTGTATTTTGTTATGCATATAGTATGTGAAGTGTTACATTCAATGATATGTTATGTTATATGATATGATAAGTGCTATATGAACTGCTTATACAATTTTAAGTATGTGCTATATTTAAACATGTTTTGTGGTTAACATGTTGTACTTATAGGACGTAAATCTCACTAAGTGTGTTCATGCTATAGGTAAGCGTCCTACGGCTTAAACCCCAATGGGCGATGGTGGCGGCGGAGGCAGATGTAAGGGCTAGGTTATGGAGACATCGCGAGTATTCTTCCGCATAGCTTAAATAAATAGTATTTTGAATAGTGACAGTATTTTCTAACAGTGATGGTTAAACAATATTTTTGAATAGTAATCGGTAAATAGTATTTATGAATAGTAACCGTTAAATAGTATTTTTGAATAGTAACCGGTAAACAGTATTTATGAATTGTAACCGGTAAATAGTATTTTCAAATAGTAATAGTTAAACAGTATTTTTAAATAGTAAATATGTACGGATAAAAAAAATCCCTAAAATTAAGGTAACTAAGTAAATAGAATTTTAAGTAAGTATCAATAGTTTGCAAGAAAGTATAAGTATCTTTTAAAGTAAGCAAGTCTTTTAGTGATGGTTCGAGCCACTGAGGGCACGGGGCGTCACATCCCGTGCCCTGAGTGGCCCGGACCGTCACTTAAAACTACTACTTAACTTGCTTGAAAACTATTACTGCTTACTTAAGAACAGTTGCTTAACTTATTCAGCTTGAAAACTGTTACTTAAACCTATTTATTTAAATGCTAAAATTTTAGGGGATTTTTTTTTGATTGCGTACGTATATACTATTCATATACGTAAACTTTAAAAGTACAAAATCTAAATCACCGGGAGTTCATTCATACATACTTACTTATAAAATTTGTTTAACTAATTACTACTTAAAATATACTGGTTACTCAAAACTATACGGAAGTTAAAACTCACAGTGATATCCATAACCTCATCCTCACATCCGCCTCTGCCGTCATCATTGCCCATTGAGGTTTAAGCCATAGGATGCTTACCTATAGCATGAACACATACTGTGAGCTTTATGCCAGTGAGTACAACATGTCGTCCGTAAAATATGTTTAAATCAAAATACATACTTAAAACCATATAAGCATGTCATGTACCAACAAGTACCACTGAAACATTCCACATACCGGAGCATCACATAACACTGAATGCCGAACTGAAACATCATATACTGAATACATAACAGAAAACATCGTGTATTGAAATGCATTTCTACTTGTAGGCATGCTGAACTGTAACTAAGGTATATCGTGAACAATGTATGGTCCAATTATGCTCATTTTATACTTCAATATCATTTTTCTTTCCTATGTCTAGCTGAGGGCCCTGTGTCAATACCAAATGTACGTGGATTATTGGAAACGTTTATGATCACAAACTTAAGAGCCGTCAACGGAGGCTCATCATACTTACTAAAATAAGATCTCTTTAATGGAAAAGGCCAGTATGACAAGCTTATTAATTACCTAATTGTTTATCTGATCCGGCCATATGCTCTGCTAAGCTATCTCTAATCTTACGCGATAGGGATGTATGGCATCTAACTCATGCTTTCATCAATCTATGTGATTATGAAACTATATGCTGTCATAACATGCGATGCAATAACAGTGCATGGTTTGCACTACTTAACATAGTGTAAAAATCAACACTTTAAATTTATTTTACTCATACTGTAGGCGGAGTTGTACTTACCTAGTTTGTAAGTAAACTTGTACTCTCGCCTTTATCATGTTACAGGTGTCTACCTGTCATCATAACATATTCCGTCAATAATTGTCGCTTAGTCACTTATACCGTTAGCGACTAAAGCAGATTCTAATGCATGATACCAATGGCCGTTGGTACTAACTTGCTCTCTCTTGAGAGTTTGATTCTCTATACATGGTTAATTAATTTATTATCCAATAAATTAATTAATATCGTTCTTAGGTCACTACTACCGTTAGTGACTATAGCTTGTATTGTGGTATGGTATCGAGACTCATCGGTACCCTACTGCTCTACTTTGGGAATTTGGTATTTAATGTCTATTCGTGCTTGATCAATTTGTCTACTTAACAGATTAGTCACCGTTCCTCACCATTTCATTCAAACTTGGTCCTTGACTGGTTGACGAACTAGTCAACTAACCGGTTACCTCACGCATCGTTAACTAGGTAGACTACCAGGTTACCTTACTTGTTTGGGTGTGGTAGCCCATCGGGCTACCTCTACTGTTTTATTTATTCTGAAAATTGTTTTGGAAGTCTTATAAAAGTTTTTTAGGAAAATCTATGTTCTTTGAAACCGTCCCCATATCACCCTGTTGGAAGGTGGGGGCGTTTTATTAAAATCACATTTTCATTTTAAAAAGGGAAGAACACATTTTGGTGTTCATTTTAAAAAAAGGGGTTCTTGAACCATTTTACCGAAACTATTTTAAAACTTATTTGAAACAACTTAGTTTGTAAATTTAGCGAACATCAAACTTGTAGTCCTCGATGAGATGAACAACTATCATTCATCTCGGAGCTCAAATCAAACTCTAACTGTGACGGCCCGCCCTTCTTATAGGCTAACCAGCACCATCGCCATCAGGCACCATAGCCGACGGTGATGGACGGTCGCCTCATGGGTCGTCGTCAACATACTTAAACTTATTTGTAACTTACTCTGATACCACCTGTGACGGTCCGCCCTTCATGGAGGCTAACAGTACTAGAATAGTCAAGCCTTAGAGTCTACTATGATAGACTGTTATCTCATTGGGTCGTCGACAACTTACTTTTAACTTACTTTTAACTTATTCTGATACCACCTGTGGCGGCTGGTATCTTGGTTTTAACATATTCATTTTAACTTTCCATTTTAATGAGAAACTAGAAATAAATCTTTTTTTCTTAACTTCTTAAACTTGAAAATTGTGTCATCATAAAACATTTACTATAGTAAACATTTTACATAATTTAAACTTTATTACTTCATAAACATTTCGTTTCAATATTCTTTTCATTCCTCTTTTAAATAGCTCAGCGAA
This sequence comes from Antiaris toxicaria, assembly GCA_035233585.1. Taxonomy (NCBI): domain Eukaryota; kingdom Viridiplantae; phylum Streptophyta; class Magnoliopsida; order Rosales; family Moraceae; genus Antiaris; species Antiaris toxicaria. Next base: position 12,457,646 of record CP141162.1, on the reverse strand, counting down.
AGACTCATAGTAGTACCATAACCCTTGCCCAGTCCTTTGGCATATACAGATCTCATTCGTCATCCATCACTTATCTTATCGTCATGCAGGATGCTTACCTACAACGTAAACAAACTTGTGAGCGACAGGCTCAGTAAGTTCAAACATACATTCATGACATATAAGAACTCGTACCTTTTTGGACAGAACATATCTGATACCAACTGTGGCATCAGAACATTAACATAACATGTATCATACATTCTTTAAACTTCATGCTTAACATACTTAAACATCGAAAACAAACTTTAATACTTAATGTTCTTTAACATTAAGTAATTTAAACATAGCATACTTAATGTATGCTTAAACACCTTAAGCATACATACTTAATATCATACAAAACATTGTATACACATATCAATTTAAACTTAGCATACTAAATGTATGCTTAAACATCACAAACATACTTAAGATTCGTAAGACTGACTTATGCATATCAATTTATGTATATCATAACATATACATACATGTTAGTCTCATTATACTTGTCTACTTTTTATTCATTTAGTTTCATTATTCTTCTGTTCTTTCTTCCTTCATGTCATTCTTTTCTTTTATTTTCTCAGTTAACTTTCATTTTCATTGATCGTTCTTTCATTTATGTCGTTTAACTTTCATTTCTATTGTTCATTCTTTCTTTCATATCCTATCATTCTGTTCTGTTCTTTTCTTAGCTTTTCTTAACTTTTCTTTACTTTACTTTCTTTTCTTTTCTGTTCTTTTCTTTTCTCTCTTTATCTTTCCTTTCTTTATCTTTCACTTATGGGCCCGTGGTTGAACGTACCTAATGTGCGCAGACCAATGGGGGAAAGAGGGAGCAACCCACTAATCAGCCCCAAGGTCAATCTTTACATTACCACACTTGGGGTAGTACATTAAGCCATTAAATACCACACTTGGGGTAGCACCACACACTGGGGTGAAGGCTATCTTTAAACCTCACACTGGGGAGGCCGGTACGCCAATCTTATATTTTCAGTCTTATTATCTTGCTTATATTTATCTTTCTTTACTTTAGCCTTTTAGTTCGTTCATTCATTCATTTATTCTTTCTTTTTCTTTCCTTTCTTTCTTTCATTTTCTTTTCTTTCTTTCTCTCGTTCATTTCTTTTCTTTCTTTCTTTCTTTCGTTTCTTTTCCTTTCTTTCTTTCATTTATTCTCTTTCATAAGCATTTCACAAATCGATTCTTTCTTTTGTTAATTTCTTCTCTTTCAGTTGCATTTCATAAATAATTTCTTTCTTAACATAATTTTTATAGTGTGGATTATATTAGTCACACTTTAGTGCATATAGTACTTACATACATAAACTTCGTATAAAACTTAAACATAGACCTAACATAACATGTCAGTTCATGTTGCAGATAAATAAATGCTTGAACTTACACTTAAACATCCACCTCCACCGCCGTCATCGCCCATTAGTGATCAGGCCATGGGAAGCTTACCTACAGCATGAACACACTCCGTGAGCTCTATGCCCAGTAAGTACAACATGTTTACCACAAAACATGTTTAAAACATAGTACATTCTCCAAATCATATACAAATTGGAAATCATATCATACGTTCACACAGAACATGAAAACATATCATGTAACATCTCAGAATGCATATCATGTGGGCATGTCCTATCATGGAACTAGGAAGCTTACTTTAATTATATTTAAGGCATAACGTGTACACTACATGAACCGTTTATGCTCAGCTTATGCTTCATTATTCATTACCTTTCATTATAAACCTTGACTTGGGCTCGTTATAAAATCTGAACCTAGATTATTCTTTCTTTATGAGCCTCGACTTGGACTCGTTATGTGTTATTAGTCTCAACTTAGACTCGTTATGTATGGTGTGAGCCTCGACTTGGACTCGTTATATGTTGTGAGCCTCGGCTTGGACTCATTATAGATTATGGGCCTCAACTTGGACCTGTCATACTGACACTTTAACTTTGTTACCCAATTCTGTATTTGATTATGCCATATGCTTTACTAGGCTTATCCTCAATCTTACGTGATAGGGATCTATGGTATCCCACTTATGTTTTTATAAATCTACGCGATTATGAAACTATATGCTCTTCTAACATGCTAAGCAACAACATGTGCATGTTATGGATACTTAACATACTGTAAAAATCACTTTAAACTCATTTTATTCATGCCGTAGACGGAGTTGTACTTACCTAGTTTGCACGCAAACTTGTACTCTCGCCCCTATCAACTTATAGGTTACTACCTGTCGTCATAATGTACTACATTAACACTTTTGTTGCGTCACTAATACTGTTAGTGACTAACGCAGATAAATTGTTTGGTACCGATTGCCTGTCGGTACTAACTTGCTCTCTTTCTCATGGTTAATTAATTGATTACTCAATAAATTAATTAACGTCGTCTTTTAGTCACTACCACCGTTAGTGACTTTGACTAGCATTTCTATGTGGTACCGAGACCCCTCAGTACCCTGTTGGCCTACTTTGGGGATTTGGTGTCCATTTTCTATCGTACATGATTAAGTGTCTCTTTGACAGGTTAATTATCGTTCCTTACCATTTTATTCATAACACGGTCCTTGACTGGTTGCGACCAGTCAACTGACCGGTTACCTTATGCGTTGGTAACTAGGTAGCCTATCGGGTTACTACGCGTAAACTTAGTGTAATAACCAATCGGGTTACTTTGCTTGTTGGGGTCTGGTAGCCTACCGGGCCACTATTCCTTGTTTAGTGTAATGGCCCACTGGGCCATTATGACTTGTTTGGGGTAGTAGCCTACTGGGCTACTAAGGCTTATTTGGTATGGTAGCTTACCGAGCTACTCACACTATTTTTACTTTGAAAAATTGTTTGGGTTGGCTTGTAAAAATTCTTGGAAAAATTCCTTATCTTGAAACTAAGGTAGGGGATGTTTTTATGAAAACCTTGTTCATATTTTAAAGTGTTAAAAACACATTTTTATTTTGAAGTGTACAAATCACATTTTTGAGGTTGCATATTAATGGTGGTTTTTGAACCATTTTTGAAAACTATTTTGAAACTTAGTCGAAACAACTTTGTTTGCGATTTTGGCGAACATAAAAGTTTTCATCCTCGACGAGATGAACAAATCTCGTGTTCACCTTGGAGCTAAATTCTAAATCTAACGGCTCCTTATCTTGCTAAACCCATGGGCTAAGTACCTAGTTTTTTTTGTAAAAGTCCTAGTTTTACATCACTTTGAAAACGGCTCTGTTTAAAACCCAAAACGGCAAAATTTTTAAAATATGCATAGGTCATTTTCAAGATCTCGACGAGATCTACAACTTTTGTGTAGAGCCCGAAGTCCGGTTCAGACTCTAAGTGGTCCATTTTTAGTAAAACCCAAGACTAATTATTGGGTTCAGCTTTTTGGTCCCAGTTTTTGTGATACCCCGAGCCCTCAGTGGTCCGGACCATCACTAAAAACTTACTTACTTGCTTTCTTTTCTTATACTTTCTTGCACTTGATACTTAACTAGATATCATAAATTTAGGGATTTTTTTTAACACGTATGTATTTACTGTGTACGTACGTATATCGATTAATATTCAAAATACTATATAACGGTTACTATTTAAAAATACTATTTAACGGTTACTATTTAAAAATACGGTTTACGGTTACTATTCAAAAATACTATGTAATGGTTACTATTCAAAAGTATGGTTTACGGTTACTATTCAAAAATATTATTTAATGGTTACTATCTAAAGTTACTGTTTAGCGATTACTATTTACAAATACTATTTGACAGTTACTATTTAAAATACTATTTAACCAGTACTATTCAAAATACTGATACTCAAATTTGGGGAAGATAAACTCGCGGTCTCTCCATACCCTTGCCCTCACATCCGCCTCCGCCGCCACCATCGCCATTGGGGTTTAAGCCGTGGGACGCTTACCTACAGCGTGAACACACTACGTGAGCTTTACACCCAGTAAGTATAATATGTTTACCGCAAAACATGTTTAAATATAAAATATACTTAAAATCGTATAACATATCAGGTATCCACATATACCGTATTAACATATCACATAACAAATCATTATATAACATATCAGCGAATATGAACCTTTACATGACATGTACATCACAGAAATATCGTGTACTGAGTGCATCTTACTGTCTCTAAAAGCATAATGAACTATAACTAATGCATGATCCGGTTATGTTCATTTATACTTCAATATTTTCCTTTCTTTTTCTTGTCTATTTAGGGCCTGTGTGTCAGTACCATGTGTGCACAGACCATCGGTAACACTCGTGGTTAAAAAGCTGGAGAGCCATTGACGGATGCTCAACTTTCTGCTTTAACTTATTTTAAAACCCTTTCGACTGAAAGAGCCGGTACGACACACCTATAATTTCCATCTTGTTTATCTTTTCTAGCCACATGCTTCTTTAAGCCGTCCTTAATCCTACGTGGCAGGGACGTTTGGCATCTATCTTGTTCTTTCATCAATCTACTTGATTGTGAAACTATATGCTCTTAATTATGCAGTGCAACATCGTGTGCATGGCATACATATTTTAACATACTGTAAAACACCATTTTAATATCATTTTATTCATGTCATAGGCGGAGTTGTACTTACCTAAATTTGCCAGGAAAAATGCATACTCGCGCCTTTAACAATTTACAGGTGACCACCTGTCATCAATAACGTTTCTTATCAACATCTCTGTAGAGTCACTACTAGTGTGAGTGACTATTACTTGTGTTTCTATGTGGTACTGAAGCCCATCGGTACCCTACTGGCCTACTATGGAGATTTGGTGTCTAACTCGTATCGTGTCTGATCAATCGTCTACTTGACAGATCAATCATCATTCTTCACAGTGTTGTTCGAAACGCTGTCCTTGACTGATTTACTGCTCAGTCAACTGACCGGTTACCTTGCATATTGGAAACTAAGTAGTCTACCAGGTTACTATGCATAAACAGATGTAGTAACCGACCAGGTTACTTTGCTTGTTGGGGTGTAATGGCCCACCAGGCCACTATGGCTCATTTGGAATAGTAGCCTACCAGGCTACTAAGGCTTGTTTGGTGTGGTAGCCTACCGGGCTACACACACCGCTTCTCTTTGAAAAAAGTGTAGGTTGACTTAAAAGTTCTTGGAAAAATTCTTTATTTTTGAAACCGTCCCCTTATCACCCCATTGGAAGGTGGCGGACGTTTTTATAAAAACCATGTTTGTATTTTTAAAGTGTTAAAACACATTTTATTTTAAAGAGTATAAATCACATTTTTAAAGTTACATTTTAAAGATGGTTTTTGAACCATTTTTGAAAACCATTTTGAAACTTGATCGAAACGACTTTGTTTGCGATTTTGGCAAACATGAAAGTTTTCATCCTCAACAAGATGAACAAATCTCGTGTTCACCTTGGAGCCTAAATCTAACTCTAACAGCTCCTAATTTCATTAAACCCGTGGGCTTGTGTCCAGTTTTTCGAAAAATTCCCAGTTTTACGTCTTTGTAAAAACGGCTCGGTTTGAGACCCGAAACGGCCAAATTTTTAAAACATGCGTAAGTCTTTTTCAAGGCTTGATGAGATCTATAATTTTTATGTTAAGTCCAAAGTCTGGTTTGGACTCTAACGGGTTTGTTTTCACTAAAACCCGTGCCTATTTCTAGGTTCGAATTTTGTTCCCAATTTGTTCCCAATTTCGGACACCGAGTGAAAAACACTCTAAAAACCTATCTTAGGTTCGTTTTTGGCTGAGGCCTCTGATGCAAAAATGACCGTATCAAAATTTCCTTAAAACATTATATTTTACTAAATCCCAAATTTGGACCCTAAGTGGGTCAAAATGGCCAAAATCCGTGGCCTTTCCTAGGGACAGATTTATGTCCAGCCACGTTCCTACTTGTTCGTAACATCACACATACCATAGCCATTCGTAAAAATTTGTAAACAAAACCATAACCACATAAACTTAAAAATGGAAACTTAAGAGCTCAAAATAAATTATTACAAACCATTTACATAAATAAATACACAAATGGCCTTGATCAAAACTTAAAACCAACAACACAGAATAGGGTTTTCGGCTTACCTTTGTGCCTTGAACCAAGCACGGTTTCAACTAGGGCTTGAGGAGTCAAAAATGGTGTTAGGAATCCAAGAGAGTAGGGTCTGTGTTTGCTAGAAATAATATCAAAAATTTCTCTTAAAAACCAAATCAAAACAAAAACTAAAAACTACAAGGATCGGTTTTGAAGACTTACCCTTGGTGTCTTAGAATGACTTGGATTCGACTTCTCCTAATATAAGCTTGTGAGGTTTAATTTTTGGTAAGCGTTTGGGTGTGATTTGAGCTTGAAAATATAAGGGTTTGGGGACCTTAGAGTGGTCGGCTGCAGCATGGAGTGGAGGGAGAAAGTGAAGTGAGTTTTAGGTGTAAAAGTGAGAAAGTGATCTCCTTAGGTCATGCTTGCCTTTTATAGGCAAAATTGATCAAGCTTACTTAGACTTAATCCTAATTAATTATCCACCAAATTAGCCAAATCATGAGACAAATTACTGCCTATTTTCAGACCAAAGTGGAAATGGGCTGCTCATGGAAGGGAAAGAAGAATAAACAAATATTGTTGACCAAGCTTTCAAAAAACCCTTGAATATTTTATTCAAGTGTGTCATGGCTAGGGTAATTTTTTAATAGTCACATTTTGTGATGCCCCATGCCCTTAGCGGCCTGGACCATCACTAAAAACTGAACTGCTTACTTTACTTATACTTTCTAGCCATTTATACTTAACTAGATATCATAAAATTAGGATTTTTTTATATGTACGTATTTACTGTATACGTACGTATATCGATTACTTTTCAAAAATACTATTTAACGGTTACTATTCAAACATACTATTTAACGATTACTATTCAAAAATACTGTCTGACAATTACTATTCAAAGTACTATTTAACCATTACTATTCAAAATACTGATACTCAAATTTACGGAAGATAAACTCGCGGTGTTTCCATAACCTTGCCCTCACATCCGCCTCCGCCGCCACCATCGCCCATTAGGATTTAAGCCGTAGGACGCTTACCTATAGCATGAATACACTACGTGAGCTTTACGCCCAATAAGTACAACATGTTTACCGCAAAACATGTTTAAACATAGTACATACTTAGAAAACATATAAGCAGTCATATATCACATATATCACTTTAACATATCACATATCATATCAATGATTATGAAACTTCGCATAACATGTACATCACGGAAACATCGTGTACTGAATGCATCTAGAAGCATGGTGAACTATAACTAATGCATGATCCGGTTATGTTCATTTATACTTCAAACTTCTCTTTTCTTTTCTTGTCTGTTTAGGGCCCATGTGTCAGTACCATGCATGCGCAGACCACCGGTAACGTCCGTGGTAAAATAGCCGGAGAGCCATCAACGGATGCTCAAATTTTTGCTTTAACTTAAAAACTCTTCATTTGAAAAGGCCGGTACGACACGCTTACTAATTTCCGTCTTGTTTATCTTTCTAGCCATATGCTTCTCTAAGCTGTCCCAAATCCTACATGGTAGGGACGTATGACATCTATATTGGTTTTTCATCAATCTACTTGATTGTGAAACTACATGCTATTAAACATGAGGTGCAACATCGTGTGCATGGCACACATATTTTAACATACTGTAAAATATCATTTAAAAGTATTTTCATTCATGCCATAGGCGAAGTTATACTTACTTAATTGCAAGCAACTTGAAATCATGCCTTTATCAATTCACAAGTTACCACCTGTCATCACTAACGTTTCTCATTAATACTCTCGTTGAGTCACTATTATCGTTAGTGACTATAACTTGTGTTTCTATGGGGTACCGAGACCCGTCGGCACCCTATTGGCCTATTATGGGGATTTGGTGTCTAACTCGTATCATGTTCGATTAATCGTCTACTTGATAAATTAATCATCGTTCCTTACTGTGTTGTTCGAAACGCGGCCCTTGACTAGTTTACCGCTCAGTCAACTGACCGGTTAACTTACGTATTGGTAACTAAGTAGTCTATCGAGATACTATACGTGAACTTAGTGTAGTAACCGATCAGGTTACTTCGCTTGTTGGGGGTGTGGTAGCCTACCGGGCTACTAAGGCTTGTTTGGTGTAATAGCCTACCAGGCCACTATGGCTTGTTTGGGATAGTAGCCTATCAGGCTACTAAGGCTTGTTTGGTGTGGTAGCCTGCCAGGCTACACACACTATTTTACTTTGAAAAATGTTTGGGTTGGCTTGTAAAAATCTTGGAAAAATTCCTTATTTTGAAACCTCCCCTTTATCACCCTGTTGGAAGGTAGGGGACGTTTTTATGAAAACCTTGTTCATATTTTAAAGTGTTTAATAACACATTTTTATTTTGAAGTGTATAAATTATATTTTTAAAGCTTGCATTTTAAAGGTGGTTTTGAACCACTTTTGAAAACTATTTTGAAACTTAGTCTAAACGACTTTGTTTGAAATTTTGTCAAACATGAAAGTTTTTATCCTCGACAACGTGTTCATCTCGGAGCCTAAACCTAATTCATTAAACCCGTGAGCTTGGTGCCCAGTTTTTTTTATAAAAGTCCCAGTTTTACGTCTCTGTAAAAATGGCTCGGTTTGAGGCCCGAAATGGCTAAATTTTTGACACAAACAAGTGGTTTTCATGGTCTCAACAAGATCTACAACTTTCATGTTGAGTCCAAGAACTGGTTCGGACTGTAAGTGGTCCATTTCTAGCAAAACCTGAGACTAAATACTGGGTTCAGATTTTGTTCCCAGTTTTGGACACCGATTGAAAAACACTCTAAAAACCTATCTTAGGTTCGTTTTTGGCTGAGGCCTATTTGATGCAAAAACAACCATATCGAAATTTCCTTAAATTATGTTTTACAAAATCCCAAATTCAGAACCTAAGGGGGTCGAAATGGCCAAAATCCGTGACCTTTTCTTAAGGACAGATTTGTGTCCAGCCACTAAAACGTTCATGCTCTCATTCGCACATAACCATTCATAAAAAATAATGTAAACATAACCACAACCACATGAACTTAAAAATGATAATCTAAGGGCTTAACATAAACTTATTACAAACCATTTGCATAAATAAATATACATAAATGGCCTTGATCAAAAATTAAATCTAAATAATGCAAGATAAGGTTTTCGGTTTACTTTCGTGCCTTGAACCAAGCACGGTTTCAACTAGGCTTAAGGAACCAAAAATGGTCATGGAAATCCAAGAGAATGTGGTCCTTTTTTGCTAGAACAAATACCAAAAATTTTTCTTAAAAACCAAATCAAAACAGAAACTAAAACTACAAGGATTGGTTTTTGGAAGACTTACCCTTGGTGCCTTAGAACAACTTGGATTCAAATCCTCCTACCACAAGCTGTGAGGTTTGATTTTTGGTAAGTTGTGGTATGATTTAAAGCTTAAAAAAGTGAGGGTTTGGAGGCTCAAGGGATTCGACTGCAGCTAGGAGAAGAAGGGGAAATGAAAAGTGTTTTGAAAGCCAAAAAGAAAGGAAACAAATCACTTGTGTAAAGGGTGCCTTTTGTAGGCAAAAATCGATCAACTTACTTAGACTTAATCCTACTTAATTATTTACCAAATTAGCTAAATCTTGGGACAAATTTGGTGCCTAATTTCAGACCAAGTGGGCGTGGGATGCTCATTGGAAGGAGGGAAGATTAAACAATTGTTGTTGACTAGCTTTTTAAAAACTATTGAACAAAATATTCAAGTGTGTCATGGCTAGGGAATTATTTTAATGGCCATCTTTTGGAATATGTGTGTAGCAGATTACAGCTGTTTTTACAGCTAACGGGCACAGAAATTTAAGGCCAAATTTTATCTGTGTTGGCTTCTCATTGCAGTCTAATTTTATACTGCAGTGTTCGGTCCTTTTTCTGCAGTATTCAAATTTTCATCAGAAAATTGGTTTTCTGAATTCTATTTTTGTACTGTAAATTCCTAGTTGTTTTCTACTGTCTAAAAGCCCATTATCAGTCTAAATTACTATTCATATCCTATACTGTAGTTGTGTCTATACTGTGTTGTCCTTTCACACGCAAACCGAGACGTTCCCCGGGTAAAATTTCAGACACAGTTTCTCTTGACTAATTTGGACTTGCTGATTCCATTTTTATCAGTTTTACATCCATCAGATGTCATCTAGACTAGTTTTCAGGATCTGTGTGATCCCACCTTGAAAAACGTGTTAGGTGCCCGATTGACTAATTTGGGCGTTCTGAGCCCAAATATATCAGTTTCGGGGCGAGTAAAGGTCGTCTTGACCCTCATCCTGATACTGCGTATCTCTCGAACTAAAAATCTCGTTTTGTACTCAATCAACCAGATCGAGTCTACTAACCGTTCATGTATCAGTTTTAGGTCAAATTAAGGCCGTCTTGGCTAGTAACTTGACATTGTGTTTCTCTCTATTCATTACCCACCGTTTTCTGCTTAATCGACTAGTTTGAGTGCTCCGACTCTGATTTTGTCAGTCTCTAGGTGAGCAGGGATCATCTGGACCATTTCTCGATATCGTACCTTTGCTAGGGCTATCTCTCGCTATTGTGCTCATATGTTCAGTCTGAGCATTCTGGTGATCTATTTACCAAACTTGTGTCAAGAAATGGTCGTCCGGATCGGTTTCCTGACACTGCATGTCTCATTCATTTATACACATAATAGGGTGGACCGAGTTCACTATCGGTCACCCCTTTCACTGCATGAATAGTCTTAAATAGTACTGTATCTGTTTAGTCTATTCAATGGGAATTATACTATATTTTCCAACTTAATTACTCATTGTATAGTAATTAGGTTTCATGCAATTTGAGGGTCTGTGTAGCGGCTTTTTGCCCATTACACGGCCTTTAACACGGTCTCTAACACGGGCGTGTACTACTTGAAGTTTTTCAACACGGCTCTGTTTCAAAACATGGCCTTTTACACGTTCACAACTCAAGCGGTACACGGCCTTTTACACGGCCATGTATCTGACCGTGTTCTACTACACGGCCATGTACGCTTACACGGCCTTTCCCGTGTTCACAACTCGAGCGGTACACGGCCTCTTACATGGCCGTGTTCTACTACACGATCATGTACACTTACACGGCTACACATACGTACACAGTCTGAGTGGTACATGGCCGTGTACCTGACCGTGTACTTTAAAAAGTGCACTAAAATGCATCAAATTATTCTTCAATTTCTCGTTAAATTAAAAATTAAAGTACATAATTGGGGCGGTCCTTACAATCTACCCCTCTTACAAAAATTTTCGTCCTCAAAAATTAGAATAAATCCGAGAAGTCTCTTTTCATATCCTCTTCCCGTTCCCATGTAGCTTCTTCGAGGTTGTGGTTCTGCTATAATACTTTAACAAGCGGAATCACTTTATTCCTAAGAACCTTATTTTCCCTGGCTAAAATCTGCATTGGTCTTTCTTCATAGGTTAGATCTGCATGTACTTCAATTGGCTCTTGGCTTAGTGTGTGGGAGCTATCCGACACATATTTCTTTAACATCGAGACATGGAAAACATTGTGTATGGAAGCTAGTTCTGGAGGAAGCGCTAATCGGTAGGCTACCTTCCTGATCCTTTCGAGGATCTCGAAAGGTCCTATATATCTAGGATTGAGCTTCCCTTTCTTCTCAAAGCGCATCACCCCTTTCATGGGTGCCACTTTGAGGAAAAATTGGTCTCCTTCTTGAAATTTGAGAGGTCTTCGTCATCTATCCGCATAACTCTTCTGGCGGCTATGCGCTGTATCCAGTTTCTCTCGTATAAGCTTCACAGCTTTTGTTGTATCCTTGACGAAGGCGGTGCTGGTGAGCTGTTTTTCTCCAGTCTCATGCCAATGAACCAGAGATCGACATCTTCTTCCATAAAGTGCCTCGTACGGAGCCATCCCTATCGAGGAATGATAGCTATTATTGTACGAGAACTCTATCAATGGTAGCTTCTGATCCCAATTCCCCTTGAAGTCTAAGACACACGCTCTCAATATATCTTCTAATGTTTGTATAGTCCTCTCAGACTGACCGTCAGTCTGAGGATGGAAAGCAGTGCTAAACTTCAATTTGGTTCCCATTGCAGCTTGAACGCTCTGCCAAAACCTTGAAGTGAAGCATCCATCGCGATATGAGATGATCGATTTGGGTACTCCGTATAGTCTTACTACTTGAGCGACGTACATTTCTGCTAACCTCTCTACCAAGTAGCTCAACTTCATGGCTAAAAATCGAGCTGACTTCGTTAGTCGATCCATAATTACCCAGATGACATCATTCCCGCTTGAGGTCCTGGGCAATTTGACCACAAAATCCATGGTAATTGCTCCCATTTCTACTCTGGTAGCTCAATCTTCTACAGCTCTCCTCCCGGTCGCTGATGTTCTGCTTTAATTTTTTGGTAGGTGAGGCACCTTGCTACGAACTCGGCGATGTCATTCTTTATGTTTGGCCACCAAAAACTTCCTTTCAAGCCCTGGTACATCTTATTTACTCCTGGATGTACCGAGTACGACATGTCATGAGCTTCTGACAGGATCCGCTTCGTGAGTTCTTTATCCTCTGGAACACACACTATATCTCCGAAATAGAGTATGCCATCCTTAGAGACCTGAAATTCTGAATTTTGGTCCTCCATTGCCTCTCTTTTGAGCTTGTGCAGGGATGAATCGAGGTCCTGGCTGGCCTTGATTTCCTTTATGAGCATTGAATGAAGGGTCATTTCAGACAACCTTCTTGTTAATATCTCAATCTCGCTGCTCCGTAGCTCCTTTTGCAGTGCTTCTGGCAGGGCATGGATGGTCATAAGCATTGAAGAATGCATCCTGCTCAACGCATCAGCCACCTTATTGGCTTTTCCTGGGTGATATAGGATTTCGCAGTCATAATCCTTTGCTAGCTCTAGCCATCTTCGTTGCCTCATATTAAGCTCTTTCTGCGTGAAAATGTATTTGAGGCTCTGGTGGTCCGTGTAAATCTTGCACTTGATGCCATATAGGTAATGCCTCCATATTTTGAGCGTAAAAACCACCGCTGCAAGCTCCAAGTCGTGTGTCAGGTAGTTCCTTTCGTGATCCTTAAGTTGTCACAAGGCATATGCGACTACCCTACCACCTTGCATTAACACGGCTCTTAGTCCAGTCTTGGACGTGTCGCTGTAAATTACAAAATTCCCTTGTTCAGTATCTGGTATGGTTAGGATTGGAGTGCTTGTGAGTCAGCTTTTTAACTCCTGAAAGCTCTTTTCGCACTTGTCAGACCACTCGTACTTCTTTTCCTTCTTGGTTAGCATTGTGAGTGGTATGGCTAGCTTTGAGAATCCTTCCACAAAGCGTCGGTAGTATCCCGCTAAACCTAAGAAGCTACAGATTTTTGTTACGTTTTTCAAAGTCGGCCAATTGTTAACTGCTTCTACCTTTGCTGGGTCCACGGACACTCCCTCATGGGAGACCACGTGACTGAGAAAATGAACCTTCTCCAGCCAAAATTCACACTTCGAGAATTTGGTATATAGTTGATGCTCCTTAAGCTTGAGTAGGACGGCTCTCAAATGCTCCGCATGCTCTTCCTTTGTCTTAGAATATACAAGTATGTCATCGATAAACACAATGACAAACTTATCCAGGAACTCCTTGAATACTTGATTCATCAGATCCATGAAAGTGACAGGTGCGTTTGTCAACCTGAACGACATAACGAGGAATTCATAATGTCCATATCGTGTTCGGAATGCCGTCTTGGGGATGTCTGCATCTCGGATCTGCAATTGGTGGTACTCGGAACGTAGGTCGATCTTAGAAAATATGGTAGTGCCTCGTAGCTGATCAAACAAATCATCGATCCATGACAATGGATACTTGTTCTTGATCGTGATCTTGTTCAGCTCTCTGTAGTCTATGCACATTCACAATATTCCGTCTTTCTTCTTTACAAATAAGACCGGTGCCCCCCACGGCGAGCAGCTCTGTCGAATGAAACCATTGTCCATCAGCTCCTTTAACTGAGTTTGAAGCTCTTTCAATTCTGCCAGGGCCACTCTGTAGAGGGCCTTGGATACGGGTGCCGATCCTGGTAACAGTTCGATTTTGAACGATATCTCCCACTCTGGCGAAAGTCCTGAAAGATCTTTGTGGAATACTTCCATGAACTCCTTTACTACTGGTACGTTATCCAGTCTGGTTTCCACTTCCTGGGTCGTATCCATTATATGTACTAGAGAACTAGTGCATCCACTAGATAGTAGCTGGTGAGCCTTCATTACCGATATCGCCGTCCTTGGTTACTTCGACGATAAGCCCTTGTAGACCAATTTTTCATGTCTGCTTGGGTGGAAGATCACCTCCCGTCTCTGGCAGTCTATAACAGCATGGTACTTGGCGAGGAAATCCATTCCTATAATCACATTGTAGTCGCACATCTCGATGATGATTAGGTCCACGCTCAGCTCGTGTCTGCTGATAATTATTGGTACGTGACATATCCAATAGCTAGACAACAAAACTTCCCCAGAGGGAAGGACAATTTGAAAAGTATGGTTCATCTTATCTAAGTTCTTGCCTAACCTCCTAGCAAATTTTGATGATGCAAAAAAATGCGTGGCGCTGGAATCAAACAAAACTAGTGCAGTAGAGTTGGCGACAGAAAGCTGACCTGTCACCATGGTCGAGGTTCCGACATCTGCATCCTCGCAAGTAAAGGCATAAATCCTCCCCTACGGCCCTGGAGCTTCCAATCGACCTTGGCTGATCGCTGGGCCGTCAATCCTTCCCTGGGCGGCATGCAGCTGTTTGCTAGTAGGGCGGGCTTGACCTTGCTGATTTTGCGGGTTTGAGCGGCAGTGTTTAGCGAAGTGGCCTTCCTTGCCACATATGTAACAGCCACTGGTGCCCTGGCAGCATTCTCCCAGATGGTTCCTTCCATATTTTGGACAAGGCAGGTGTTGATTTCCGTTTCCTCCTCGGTTATTTTTCTTCTGAGGAAAGTTCCTTTGATGGCCCTGATTGCGTGGATTCCCTTTCCTCTTATTGTTGTTATTGGATGGCCGGTTGTGTTAGTTGTTTCTCGTACTCTGCCCTCTGTGTTGAAATTCAGAGTGCTGTCTGCCCTTTGTCGGCTTCGGTTGGTTCTTCTCTTCTCTCTTTGCTAAGAAAAGAGATCTGCGCTCTCTTTTCTTTATTGGGCTAGCTAATACTCAGCCCGGATGGCTCTACTGACACATTCGGCCATGGTTGTTGGCCTATAGCTGCTGCTGCAGACTTAGATGGCTATATCTGTCTAAAACATTTTCAGCATCCTTCTGACCTTTTCCTTCTCAATCGACACTAGGTCGGGGCAAAGTCGAGCTAGCTGTTCAAATTTCCTTATGGCCTCCATGACCGTCATGCCTCCTTGGCGCAAATTGTTAAATTCATCCTGCTGGACTGCTCAGGCTTCGTCGTTGAAGTACATTTCTCTGAACTCGGCAATGAAGTCTACCCAGTTCATTTCATTGATGTTCCTTCTAATAGCCACAGTCTTCCACCACTGGCATGCTCCCTTCCGTAGAGCTAGGGATACGCATATAACTTTTTCTCCTTTGGTCAATCCCATGAGGTCTAGAATGACTTGAACATCAGTCAGCCAATCGTCGGCTTTAATAGGGTTCGTAGTTCCTTCAAATTCAGGCACCTTCATGCGCCTAAATGGCTCGTATAAGTCGCCCTCTCTATGGGCTGGTACAATAACATTGGCTACTGTAGGAGCAGCCATAGCTGGTGATGCTGGCATTACTTGGGCTGGTGGGGCTGCTTGCTCTCTGGAAGCGTTGGGGGCTGTTGGTGTAGCTTGGACTGGCACCTCCACGGGTTGTGGTGCCTGTTGTTGTCGGTTCATTTGTTCTCTGAGCTGGTTAAGCTCTCGTTATTGATTTACCATCATTTCCTACATCGTTGCGAGACGTGCCAGTAGCTTGTCGTCTCACGTAGCTTGGTTTGTTTGGGCTCTTGTTCTTGCCATTATCACGTACGTAACCCTATCATACAACGGAAAAAGAGAACACAAGCTTCTCAAATTTTGTACTTGGGATTCGTATTTACACATCATTTTCCTTCTTACTAAATACTTCATTTTAAGCATCATAGATATATACATACTATATCTTTCCTTTCTTTTCTTATTCTTATGATGTTCAATACAACTATCACGTCGTATTGGGACATCGTCTGAGTGTCAGAAACTGTCCTGTACTCTTTACCATACTTGATCATACTCATAGAAAAATCATATTTAGGCCCTCAGGGCAAAATGATACTACTTTTCATAAAACATATATATATTTTAAATTTGGTGGGAATGACACACCCTTCCCAAAATACGATCCCATTAAGTACATTAAGTTGAGTCAGATGGGGAAAGCCACTATTTCCCTCTACATAAATACATAACAAAAATTTCTGTGAAAAAGGTTACTACTACTCAGAGGACAATCCTGACTCTGCGTTGGACATTTATTCATTCTCGCTTTGACTCAGGGGAAACTCTTCGGGGTCTTCATCCTCGTCTCCCTAATTAAAATCAACTTCGTCATCACTGGCGATGATGACTTGGGGCTCATACATTTCTACCCCCTCATCGTCACTGATGTGATCGGGGATCTCCTTCTCCTCATCGTTAGGTTGGGCATCAAGGATAGCCTCATCATCGTCTTCATCCATATGGTGTCTAGGAGACAGAGGGGCTGGTTCGGGGTTGAGTGCTACCCTCTCGGCGTCCACTATGTCTCAAATCAGGTGCCTTAAGTCTTCATTGGGTGGAGGGTAGGGAATGAGGTTCCTCACATACCCCCATAGCAGGTCAGCTATATCTGAAAAATGTCTATCCTGAGGGATATGAGGTAACATGGCATCTAGAAATCTCTGACAATAATGTGCCATGGTCTTTCCCTCATAGAGATCCCAAATGTCGGAGAGGATCTGGTATCGTCGCTCGCGCATATCCTCCCAGATATCTGCCTCCTTAGCTGGACCGTCAGAGTTGTGAAGGTCTTTGTAGAACTCATCCCACTGCATCGTTGGACCCCTGATTCTGCGTCGATCGTTCCACCATGTCATTACTAGTTCTCGCAATCGGCTACTGGTCATTACCACCTGTAGATGGGGTGGAATATGGCACCCTTCGAAGATTGTCTCCATATAATGAATCCAATAAGGGAGTTCGTATGGGTTGCTGTCGTAGGTATGTGTGTGGTCGCATGGTGGCAAAAACTACACTCGCTTCTCGATCCTTTTGCACTTGCTGAGGGTCAATTGGTGCAGTCATTCTCCTATTATAAATTAATCATCACTCATATACTAAATTTTTGAAAAACAAAAGCTAACTTACTTAGACAGATGAGGCAGGTGTACGGTGATGTGAGGTAGGGTGGTAGGAAATTGCTATGATACCAACTGTGATGCCCCGTGCCCTCAGTGGCCCGGACCGTCACTAAAAATTGAACTGCTTGCTTTTCTTATACTTTCTAGCCATTTATACTTAACTAGATATTATAAAATTAGGGATTTTTTTATATGTACGTATTTACAGTATATGTATATATACCGATTTATTTTCAAAAATACTATTTAATGGTTACTATTTAAACATACTGTTTAACGATTAGTATTCAAAAATATTGTCTGACAATTACTATTCAAAGTACTATTTAACCATTACTATTCAAAATACTGATACTCAAATTTTACGGATGATAAACTCGCGGTGTCTCCATAACCTTGCCCTCACATCCAACTCCGTCGCCACCATCGCCTATTGGGATTTAAGCCGTAGGACGCTTACCTACAGTATGAACACACTATGTAAGCTTTATGCCCAGTAAGTACAACATGTTTAGACATAGTACATACTTAGAAAACATATAAGCAGTTATATATCACATATACCACTTTAACATATCACATATCACATATCATATCAATGATTATGAAACTTCACATAACATGTGCATCGCAGAAACATCGTGTACTGAATGCATCTAGAAGCATGGTGAACTATAACTAATGCATGATCTGGTTATGTTCATTTATGTTTCAAACTTCTCTTTTCTTTTCTTGTCTATTTAGGGCCCATGTGTCAGTACCATGCATGCGCGGACCACCGGTAACGCCCGTGGTAAAATAGCCAGTGAGCCATCAACGGATGCTCAACTTTCTGCTTTAACTTAAAACCTCTTCATTTGAAAAGGCCGGTACGACACGCTTACTAATTTCCATCTTGTTTATCTTTTCTAGCCATATGCTTCTCTAAGCTGTCCCAAATCCTACATGGTAGGGACGTATGGCATCTATATTGCTTTTTCATCAATCTACTTGATTGTGAAACTACATGCTCTTAAACATGAGATGCAATATCATGTGCATGGCATACATATTTTAACATACTGTAAAATATCATTTAAAAGCATTTTCCTTCATGCCATAGGCGGAGTTGTACTTACCTAATTGTAAGCAACTTGAAATCATGCCTTTATCAATTCATAGGTTACCACCTGTCATCAATAACGTTTCTCATTAATACTCTCGTTGAGTCACTATTATCGTTAGTGACTGTAACTTGTGTTTCTATGGGGTATCGAGACCCGTCGGCACCCTATTGGCCTATTATGGGGATTTGGTGTCTAACTCCTATCGTGTTCGATCAATCGTCTACTTGACAAATTAATCATCGTTCCTCACTGTGTTGTTCAAAACGTGGCCCTTGACTGGGTTACCGCTCAGTCAACTGACCGGTTAACTCACGTGTTGGTAACTAAGTAGTCTATTGAGTTACTATACGTGAACTTAGTGTAGTAACCGACCGGGTTACTTCGCTTGTTGGGGGTATGGTAGCCTACCGGGCTACTAAGGCTTGTTTGGTGTAATGGCCCACTGGGCCAATATGGCTTGTTTGGGGTAGTAGCCTACCGGGCTACTAAGGCTTGTTTGGTGTGGTAGCCTGCCGGGCTACACACACTATTTTACTTTGAAAAATGTTTGGGTTGGCTTGTAAAAATCTTGGAAAAATTCCTTATTTTGAAACCGCCCCCTTATCACCCCGTTGGAAGGTGGGGGACATTTTTATGAAAACCTTGTTCATATTTTAAAGTGTTTAAAAACACATTTTTATTTTGAAGTGTATAAATTATATATTTAAAGCTTGCATTTTAAAGGTGGTTTTGAACTGCTTTTGAAAACTATTTTGAAACTTAGTCTAAACGACTTTGTTTGAAATTTTGTCAAACATGAAACTTTTCATCTTGACAAGATGAACAAATCTCGTGTTCATCTTGGAGCCTAAATCTAACTCTAACGGCTCCTAATTTCATTAAACTCGTGGGCTTGGTGCCCAGTTTTTTTGTAAAAGTCCTAGTTTTACGTCTTTGTAAAAACGGCTCGGTTTGAGGCATGAAACGATCAAATTTTTGACACACACAAGTGGTTTTCAAGGTCTCGACTAGATCTACAACTTTTATGTTGTGTCTGAGAACTTGTTCAGACTCTAAGTGGTCCATTTCTAGCAAAATCTGAGACTAAATACTGGGTTCAGATTTTGTTCCCAGTTTTGGACACTGAGTGAAAAACATTCTAAAAACCTATCTTAGGTTCGTTTTTGGCCGAGGCCTATTTGACGCAAAAATGACCGTATCGAAATTTTCTTAAAAACTCTATTCTACCAAATCCCAAATTTGAAATCTAAGGGGGTCGAAATGGCCAAAATCAGTGGCCTTTTCTTAAGGATAGATTTGTATCCAGCCACTAAAACGTTCATGGTCTCATTCGCACATAACTATTCATAAAAAATAATGTAAACACAACCACATGAACTTAAAAATGATAATCTAAGGGCTTAGCATAAACTTATTACAAACCATTTACATAAATAAATGCATATAAATAGCCTTGATCAAAACTTAAAACTAACTAACACAAGATAAGGTTTTCGGTTTGCCTTCGTGCCTTGAACCAAGCACGGTTTCAACTAGCCTTGAGGAACCAAAAATGGTTATGGAAATCCAAGAGAATGGGGTCTGTTTTTGCTAGAACAAATACCAAAAATTTTTCTTAAAAACCAAATCAAAATAGAAACTAAAACTACAAGGATCGGTTTTTGGAAGACTTACCCTTGGTGCCTTAGAACAACTTGGATTCAAATCCTCCTAGCACAAGCTTGTGAGGTTTGATTTTTGGTAAGTTATGGTATGATTTAAAGCTTGAAAAAGTGAGGGTTTGGAGGCTCAAGGGGTTCGGCTACAGCTAGGAGAAGAAGGGGAAATGAAAAGTGTTTTGGAAGCCAAAAAGAGAGGAAGCAAATCACTTGTGTAAAAGGTGCCTTTTATAGGCAAAAATCGATCAACTTACTTAGACTTAATCCTACTTAATTGTCTACCAAATTAGCCAAATCTTGGGACAAATTTGCTGCCCAATTTCAGACCAAGTGGGCGTGGGCTGCTCATTGGAAGGAGGGAAGAATAAATAATTGTTGTTGACTAGCTTTTTAAAAACCTTTGAATAAAATATTCAAGTGTGTCATGGCTAGGGAATTATTTTAATGGCCTCCTTTTGGGCTATGTGTGCAGCAGATTACAGCTGCTTTTGCAGCTAAGGGGCATGAAAATTTAAGGCCAAATTTTATCTGTGTTGGCTTCTCATCGCAGTCTAATTTTATACTGCGGTGTTCAGTTTTTTCTCGGCAGTGTTCCAATTTTAATCCGAAAATTGGTTTTCTAAATTCGATTTTTGTACTGTAAATTCCTGGTTGTTTTCTACTGTCTAAGAGCCCATTATAAATCTAAATTACTATTCATATCCTATAATGTGGTTGTGTCTACACTGTGTTGTCCTTTCGTACGCAAACCGAGGCGTTCCCTGGGTGAGATTTCAGACACAGTCTCTTTTGACTAATTTGGACATGCTGATTCTATTTTTATCAGTTTTACGTCCAGCGGAGGTCATCTAGACCAGTTTTCAGGATCTGTGTGATTTCACCTCGTAAAATGTGTCAAGTGCCTGATTGATTAATTTGGGTGTTCTGAGCCCAAATATATCAGTTTCGGGGTGAGTAAAGGTCGTCTTGACCCTCATCCTGATACTGCATATCTCTCAAACTAAAAATCTCATTTTGTACTCAATCAACCAGATCGAGTCTACTAACCGTTCGTGTATCAGTTTTAGGTCAAATTAAGGCCGTCTTAGCTAGTAACTTGACACTGCGTTTCTCTTTATTCATTACCCAACTTTTTCTACTTAACTGACTAGTCTGAGTGCTCCGACTTTGATTTTGTCAGTCTCTAGGTGAGCAGAGGTCATCAGGACCATTTCTCGATATCGTGCCCTTGCTAGGGCTATTTCTTGCTATTGTGCTCAGATGTTCAGTTTGAGCGTTCTGGTGATCTATTTACCAGACTTGTGTCAAGAAATGGTCGTCCGGACCAGTTTCCCGACGCTGCATGTCTCATTCGTTTATACACATAATAGGGTGGACTGGGTTCACTGTCGGTTGCCCATTTCATTACATGAATAGTACTTAAACAGTACTGTATCTGTTTAGTCTATTCAATGAGAATTATACTATATTTTCCAACTTAATTACTCATTGCGTAGTAATTAGGTTTCATGGAATTTGAGGGTCTGTGTAACGGTTTTCTACCCATTACACGGCCTTCAACATGGCCTCTAACATGGGGGTGTATAGGGTAACACTGGCGTGTATACATCGGACACGGGCATGTACTAGTTTAAGTTTTTCAACATGGCCCTGTTTCAAAACACGGCCTTTTACACGTTCACAACTCGAGCAGTACATACCGTGTTCTATTACACGGCCGTGTATCTAACCGTGTTCTATTACACGACCATGTACACTTACACGACCTCTTACACGGCCGTGTACCTGACTGTGTTCTACTACACGACCATGTACACTTACATGGCTACACACTCATACACAGTCTGAGTGGTACACGGCCACTTACACGGCCGTGTACCTGACCGTGTACTTTAAAAAGTGTAATAAAATGCATCAAATTATTCTTCAATTTCTCATTAAATTGAAAATTAAAGTACATGATCGGGGCGGTCCTTACAGATCAAGGGAAGGTCGAACCATGACTCACAGCATAAAGTGCAGAACACAGGGGTCAGCCAACACCACCAACAGTCCAACCACAACAACAACAAAGAAGAGGGAACCGAAGCAACCAGGGGCAGCAGAGGAATTTCCCCTAAAAGAAGCACAACCGTGGGGGAAATGGCAATCAACACCTACCTTGCCCTAAATGCGGAAAGAACCATCCGAGAGAATGCCGTCAGGGCACCAGCGGCTGTTACATATGTGGCAAGGAAGGCCACTTTGCCAAGCACTGCCGCTCTAATCCACAAAATCAGTAGGGCCAAGCTCGCCCCACTAGCAGTCAACTGCATGCCACCCAAGGAAGAATCGAATGCCCGTCAATCAACCAAGTCAAGTTGGAAGCTCCAGAGCCGCAGGGGAGGATTTATGCCTTCACACGTGAGGATGCAGAGGTCGGAACCTCAGTCGTGGTGACAGGTCAGCTTTCTGTCGTCAACTCCACTATACTGGTTTTATTTGATTCTGGAGCCACGCACTCTTTTGTATTATCAGAATTTGCTAGGAGGTTAGGCAAAGAACTTAGATAAGATGAATCAGACTTTTCGAACTGCCCTTCCTTCTGGGGAAGTTTTGTTGTCTAGCTATTGGGTACGCTATGTGCTAATAGTTATCGGTGGGCACGAGCTGAGCATGGACATAATCGTCATCGAGATATGCGACTACGATATGATCATAGGAATGGATTTCCTCGCCAAATACCACGCCGTTATAGACTGTCAGATATGGGAGGTGACCTTCGACCTGAGCGGACACGTAAAATTTGTCTATAAGGGCTTAACGTTGAAGCAGCCGAAGACGATTATATCGGCAATGAAGGCTCGCCAGTTACTATCCAGCGGATGCACCGGTTTTCTTGCACACATCATGGATACGACCCAGGAAGCGGAAACCAGACCAGACAACGTACCAGTAGTAAAGGCGTTCACAAAAGTATTCCCTGAAGATCTCCCAGGACTTCCATCGGAGTGGGAGATATCATTCGAAATTGAACTATTACCAGCATCAGCACCTACATCCAAGGCCCTCTACAGAATGGCCCCGACAAAATTAAAGGAGCTACAGACTCAGCTAAAGGATCTAATGGACAAAGGCTTCATCTGACAAAGCTGCTCACCCTAGGGAGCACCTATATTATTCGTGAAGAAAAAGGACGGGACGTTAAGGATGTGTATCGACTACAGAGATCTGAACAAGATCACAATCAAGAACAAGTATCCGTTGCCACGGATCAAAGATTTATTCGACCAGTTCCGAGGTGCCGCAGTATTCTTAAAAATCAACCTACGTTCTGGGTACCACTAACTACAGATCAGGGATACGGACATACCTAAGACAACATTTCGAACAAGATATGGGCATTTTGAACAAGATATGGGTATTACGAGTTCTTTGTTATGTCGTTCGGACTGACGAACGCACCTGCAGCTTTTATGGACCTGATGAACCGAGTATTAAAGGAGTTCCTAGACAAGTTTTTCATTGTGTTTATCGATGACATACTCGTATATTCTAAGACAAAGGAGGAGCATGAGGAGCATTTGAGAGCCATTCTATCCAAGCTTAAGGAGCACTAGCTATACGCCAAATTCTCCAAATGTGAATTTTGGTTGAAGAAGGTCCACTTACTCGGTCACGTGGTCTTTAAGGAGGGAGTATCCATATACCCAGCGAAAAGTAGAAGCAGTTAGCGGTTGGCCGACTCCAAAGAATGTAACTGAAATCCACAGCTTTTTAGGTTTAGCGGGCTACTACCGACACTTTGTAGAAGGATTCTCGAAGCTAGCTGCACCACTCACGGCGTTAACCAAGAAGGAAAAGAAGTACGAGTGGTCTGACAAGTACGAAAAGAACTTCTAAGAGTTAAAAAGTTGACTCACGAGCGCTCCGATCTTGACCATACCGGATGTTGAACAAGGGAATTTTGTGATCTACAACGATAAATCTAAG
The DNA here is from genome assembly GCA_035233585.1 of Antiaris toxicaria. Classification (NCBI taxonomy): domain Eukaryota; kingdom Viridiplantae; phylum Streptophyta; class Magnoliopsida; order Rosales; family Moraceae; genus Antiaris; species Antiaris toxicaria. The sequence goes on along the minus strand of CP141162.1, from coordinate 12,433,437 downwards.
ATGGGATTAGGAGCTGTATTAATGCAAGGTGGTAGAGTAGTCGCGTATGCTTCGTGGTAACTCAAGAACCATGAAAAGAACTTCTCGATGCATGATCTGGAGCTTGCAGCGGTTGTTTTGTGCTCAAAATATGGAGGCATTACCTTTATGGAGTTAAGTGCGAGATCTACACGGACCACTAAAGCCTTGAATACATTTTCACGCAGAAGGAGCTTAATATGAGGCAACGAAGATGGCTGGAACTGGTTAAGGATTCTGACTGTGAAATCCTTTACCATCTAGGGAAAGCCAATAAGGTGGTCGATGCACTGAGTAGAAGGCATACCTCGTCACTTATGGCTATCCATGCCTTGTCAGAAGCACTATAAGATGAGCTACGGAGCAGCGAGATTGAGATGTTAACAGGGAGGTTGTCTGAAATGACCCTCCAGTCGACGCTCCTAGAAGAAATTAAAGTTAGCCAAGACCTCGATTCATCCCTAGACAAGCTCAAAAAGGAGGTGGTGGAGGACCAGAATTTAGAGTTTCGAGTCTCTAAGGATGGCACACTCTATTACAGAGATAGAATATGTGTTCTAAAGGATGAGGAACTCAAGAAGCGGATTCTATCGAAAGCTCATGATATGCCCTACTCGGTACACCCAGGAGCAAATAAGATGTACTAGGACCTAAAAGGAAATTTTTGGTGGCCACACATGAAGAACGACGTCACCGAGTTCGTAGCAAAGTGCCTCACTTACCAGAAAATTAAAGCAAAACATCAGCGACCGGGTGGAGAACTACAGAAAATCAAGCTACCAGAGTGGAAATGGGAGCAAATTACCATGGATTTCATGGTCGAATTGCCCGGGACCTCAAGCGAGAATGATGCCATCTCGGTAATTGTGGACCAATTAACAAAATCAGCTCGATTTTTAGGCATGAAGTTAAGCTACTCGGTAGAGAGGTTAGCAGAAATGTACATCGCTTAAATAGTAAGACTGCACGGAGTACCCAAATCGATCATCTCAGATCGCGATGGACGTTTCACTTCAAGGTTTTGATAAAGTATTCAAGTTACAATGGGAACTAAACTGAAGTTCAGCACCGCCTTCCATCCTCAGACTGACGGCCAATCCGAGAGAACTATTCAGACTTTAGAAGATATGTTGAGAGCGTGTGTCTTAGACTTCAAGGTGAATTGGGATTAGTAGCTGCCTTTGATAGTGTTCTCATACAATAATAGCTATCATTCCTCGATTGGGATGGTTCCGTACGAGGCACTTTATGGAAGAAGATGCCGATCTCTGGTTCACTGGCATGAAATCAGAGAAAAACAGCTCACTAGTACCGACATCGTCAGGGATACCACAGCAGGCATGAAGCTTATAAGAGAGAGGCTGGATACAGCACATAGCCACCAGAAGAGTTACGCGGACAAACGACGAATGCCTCTTGAATTTCAAGAAAGAGATTTAGTTTTCCTCAAGGTGGCACCCATAAAAGGGGTGATGCGCTTTGGGAAGAAAGGGAAACTCAGTCCTAGATATATAGGACCCTTCGAGATCCTCAAAAAGTTAGGAAGGTAGCCTACCGACTAACACTTCCTCCCGAACTAGCTTCTGTACACAATGTTTTCTACGTCTCGATACTGAAGAAGTACGTGCTGGACAGTTCCCATATTCTGAGTCAGGAACCCGTGGAAGTCCACGCCGACCTGAGGTACGAGGAGAAACCCGTGCAGATTTTAGCTAGGGAAAATAAGGTCCTTAGGAAAAAGCCACGTCGGAACGGGAAGAGGATATGAAAAGAGACTTCCCGGACTTATTCTAATTTTCAAGGACGAAAATTTTGTAAAGGGGGTAGATTGTAAGGACCGCCCCATTCATGTAACTTGATTTTCATTTAATGAGAGACTGAGGGATGATTTGATGCATTTTAGTGCAATTTTTAAAGTACACGGTCCTATACACGACCCTGTAAGTAGCCGTATACCAATCGGACTATGTACGTGTATGTAGCCATGTAAGTATACATGGCCATGTAGTAGAACACGGTCAGGTACACAGCCGTGTAAGATGCCGTGTTCCATTCGTGTTGTGAACACGTGAGAAGCCGTGTAACTAAACATGGCCGTGTGCAGAGACACAGTCAAGAACACGACCGTGTAAGAGGTCATGTACCACCCGGGTTAATGAACGTGTAAAAGGCCATGTTCTGTAACAGAGCCGTGTTGAAGAATTTCAACTAGTACACGCCCGTGTCTGGGGTATACACGCCCATGTTGCCTTATACACGCCCGTGTTAGAGGCCGTGTTGAAGGCTGTGTAATGGGTAGAAAGCTGTTACACAGATCCTCAAAATGCATGAAACCTAATTACTATGTAATGAGTAATTAAGTTAGAAAAATACAATATATCTTCGAGTTGAATAGATTAAACAGATACAGTACTGTTTAAATACTATTCATGTACTGAAATGGGTGATCGACAGTGAACCCGGTCTACCCTATTATATGTATGTATGTGTGAGACACGCAGTGTCAGGAAACTGGTCCAAATGATCATTTCTTGACACAAAATTGGTGAACAGATCACCAGAACGCTCGAACCGCACATCTGATCGCGATAGCGAGAGAAAAACCCTAGTAAGGGTACAGTATCGAGAAAACAGTCTGGATGACCTCCTCTCACCTAGAGATTGACAAAATCGGAGTCAAAACACTCAGACTGGTCAGTTAAGTGAAAGATAGTGAATAGTAAATAGTGAGAATCGCAGTGTCAAGTTATTGGTTGAAACAGCCTTAAATTGACCTAAGACTGATATATGACTGATATATGAACGACTAGTAGACTCAATCTGGTTGATTGAGTATAAAACAAGAATTTTAATTTGAGAGATACGCAGTATCAGGATGAGGATCAAAACGACCTTTACTCGCTCCAAAACTGATATATTTGGACTCAGAACGTCTAAATTAGTGAATCGGGTACCTGACACGTTTTTTGAGATGGGATCACACAGATCCTGAAAATTGGTCCAGACGACCTCCGATGGATGTAAGACTGATAAAAATAGAATTAGCATGTCCAAATTAGTCAAGAGAGATTGTGTCTAAAATTTTACCCAAGAACACCTCGGTTTGCATACGAAAGGACAACACAGTGTAAATACAATCACAATATAGGATGTAAACAGTAAGTTAGACTGATAATGGCCTCTTAGACAGTATAAAACAACCAAGAATTTACAGTACAAAAATCGAATTCAAAAATCCAATTTTCAGGTGAAAATTGGAACACTGCCGAGGAAGGACCGAACACCGTAGTATAAAATTAGACTACGTTGTGAAGCCAACACAGATGAATTTTGGTCTTAAAATTTCATACCCCTTAGCTACAAAAGTAGCTGCAATTAGCTGCACACATAGCCCAAAAGGTGGCCGTTAAAAAATTTCCCTAGCCATGACATACTTGAATAAAATATTCAAGGGTTTTTTAAAAACATGGTCGACAATCTTTGTTTAATCTTCTCTTCCTCCCATGAGTAGCCCACGCCCACTTTGATCTGAAAATGGGTAGTAATTTGTCCTATGATTTGGCTAATTTGGTGGACAATTAATTAGGATTAAGGCTAAGTAAGCTTGATCAATTTTGCCTATAAAAGGCACCCTTCACACAAGTTAATTGCTTTCCTTTCTTTTGGCTCCCAAAATACATTTCATTCTCCCTTTTCTTCTAGCTACAGCCGACCACTCTAAGGTCCCCAAACCCTTACATTTTCAAGCTTTAAATCACACTGAAAGCTTACCAAAAACCAAACCTCATAAGCTTGTGTTAGGAGGATTCGAATCCAAGTCGTTCTAAGGCACCAAGGGTAAGTCTTCAAAACCAATCCTTGTAGTTTTTAGTTTTTGTTTTGATTTGGGCTTTAAGAGAAATTTTTGGTATTGTGTCTAGCAAAAACCAACCTTATTTCCCTTGGTTTCCCACAGCCACTTGGTTCATCAAGCCTTGGTTCAAAAAATGTACTTGGTTCGAACCACCAAGGTAAAAACCGAAACCTTTCCTTTTTGGCGATTTAGTGATCTTAAGTTTTTGATCAAAGCCATTTATTGTATTTATTTATACAAATGGTTTGTAATAATTTGTTTTGAGCCCTTAAGTTTCTATTTTTAAGTTTATGTGGTTGTGGTTGTGGTTGCGTTTACAAATTTTTACAAATGGCTATGGTATGTGTGATGTTACGAACAAGTAGGAACATGGCTGGACATAAATCTGTCCCTAGGAAAGGCCATGGATTTTGGCCATTTTGACCCACTTAGGTTCCAAATTTGGGATTTGATAAAACACAGTGTTTTAAGAAAATTTCGATACGGTCATTTTTGCATCAAATACGCTCAGCCAAAAATGAAACTAAGATAGGTTTTTAGAGTGTTTTTCACTCAGTGTCTGAAACTGGGAACAAAATACGAACCCAGAAATAGGCACGGGTTTTAGTGAAAACGGACCCCTTAGATTCCGAATCGGACTTTGGACTCAACACAAAAGTTGTAGATCTCGTCGAGACCTTAAAAAACACCTATGCGTGTTTTAAAAATTTAGCTGTTTCGGGTCTCAAACGGAGCTGTTTTTATAGAGACGTAAAACTGGGAATTTTTCAAAAAACTGGGCACAAGCCCACGGGTTTAATGGAATTAAGAGCCGTTAGAGTTGGATTTAGGCTCCAAGGTGAACACAAGATTTGTTCATCTTGTCGAGGACGAAAATTTCATGTTCACCAAAATTGCAAACAAAGTCGTTTCGATCAAGTTTCAAAATTGTTTCAAAAAATGGTTCAAAAACCACATTTAAAATGTAACTTTAAAAATGTAATTTATACTCTTCAAAATAAAATGTGTTTTAACACTTTAAAAATACAAACATGGTTTTTATAAAAACATCCCCCACCTTCCAACGAGGTGATAAGGGGACGGTTCTAAAAATAAAGAATTTTTCCAATAACTTTTAAGCTAACCTACACTTTTTTCAAAGAGAAACAGTGTGTGTAGCCCGGTAGGCTACCACACCAAACAAGCCTTAGTAGCCCGGTAGGCTACTACCACAAACAAGTCATAATGGCCCAGTGAGCCATTGCACTGAACAAGGAATAGTAGCTCGGTAGGCTACCACACCCCAATAAGCAAAGTAACCCGATCGGTTACTATACCTGTTTACGCATAGTAACCCGGTAGACTACTTAGTTACCAACACGCGAGGCAACCAGTCAGTTGACTGATCGGTAAACCAGTCAAGGGCTGTGTTTCAAACAACACTGTGGGGGACGATGATTAATCTGTCAAGTAGACGATTGGTCAGACACGATACGAGTTAGACACAAAATCCCCATATTAGGCCAATATGGCACCGATGGGCCTCGGTACCACATAGAAACATAAGTAATAGTCACTCGCAGTAGTAGTGACTCTACGAAGATGCTGATAAGGGATGTTATTGATAACAGGTGGTCACCTATAAATTGGTAAAGGTGCGAATACACATTTTGCTGGCAAATTTAGGTAAGTACAACTTCACCTGCAGCATGAATAAGATGATATTAAATGATGTTTTTCAGTATGTTAAAAATACATATGCCATGCACACGATGTCGCACCGCATATTTAAGAGCATATCATTTCACAATCAAGTAGATTGATGAAAGAGCAAGTTAGACGCCATACATCCCTATCACGTAGGATTAGGGACAGCTTAGAAAAGCATATAGCTAGAAAAGATAAACAAGATGGAAATGTATAGGCGTGTCCTACCGGCTCTTTCAGTTGAAAGGGTTTTAAAGTAAGTTAAAGCAGAAAGTTGAGCATCCGTCAATGGCTCTCCGGCTTTTAACCACGGGCATTACCGATGGTCTGTGCACATATGGTACTGACACACGGGCCCTAAATAGACAAGAAAAAGAAAGGAAAATAATGAAGCATAGTTGAACATAACCGGATCATGCATTAGTTATAGTTCACCACGCTTCTAGATGTACTCAGTACATGATGTTTTTGTGACACATATGTTATGTGAAGTTTTATAATCATTGATATGGTATGTGATATGTGATATGTTAAAGTGATATATGACTGCTTATATGTTTTTATGTATGTTTATGTTTAAACATGTTTTGCGGTAAACATGTTGTACTTATTGGGCGTAAAGCTCACGTAGTGTGTTCATGTTGTAAGTAAGCATCCTACGGCTTAAACTCCAATGGGCGATGGTGGCGGCAGAGGCGGATGTGAGGGCAAGGGTATGGAGACACCGCAAGTTTATCTTTTGTAAATTTGAGTATTAGTATTATGAATAGTAATTACTAAATAGTAATTTTGAATTGTAACTGTCAAATAGTATTTATGAATAGTAACCGTAAACCATACTTTTGAATAGTAACCGTTACATAGTATTTTTGAATAGTAACCATAAATCGTATTTTTAAATAGTAACCGTTAAATAGTATTTTTGAATAGTACCTATTAAATAGTATTTTGAATAGTAATCAATATATGTACATACACAGTAAATGTGTAAATGTTCAAAAAAAAATCTCTAAATTTATGATATCTAGTTAAGTATCAAGTGCAAGAAAGTATAAGAAAAGAAGGCAAGTAAGCAAGTTTTTAGTGACGGTTCGGGCCGCTGATGGCACGGGGCATTACAGTCTGTTCCAAGATACGACCGTGTTAAGCAAGGCTCAACTGGTACACGCCCGCGTAGTTTTGTACACGCCCGTGTAGGAGGCCGTGTAATGAGTAAAAAGTTACTGTGCAGACCCTTAAAATGCATGAAAACCTAATAATTATGCAATGAGTAGTTAAGTTAAAAAATACAATATAATTTCCTGTGAATAGATTAAACAGATTCGGTATTGTTTATTTCTATTCATAAAGTGATCGGGGGTAACCGACAGTGAATCCGGTCCACCCTATTATATGTATAAATGTGTGAAATATACAGTATAAGGAAATGGGTCTGGATGACCATTTCCTGACACAAGATTGGTGAACAAGTCACTAGAATGCTCCAACCGACCGTCTGAGCATAACAGCGATAAAAACGCAGGGTACAATACCGAGAAAATGGTCCAGATGACCTCATCTCGTCTAGACACTGACAAAATCAGAATCAGAACACTCAGACTAGTCAGTTAGAACAGAAGCGGTGAATTATGAATAGTAAAAAATGCGGTGTCAAGTTACTAGCCAAGACGGCCTTAATTTGACTTAAAACTGATATATTAAAGGTCAGTAGGCTCAATCTGGTCAATTAAGCATAAAATGAGAATTTTAGTTTGAGAGATACTCAGTATCGAGATGAGGGTTAAGACGACCTTTACTCATCCTGAAACTGATATATTTAGACTCAGGACGCCCAAGTTAGTCAATTAGACACCTGATACGCTTTTTAAGGTAGGGTCACACAGATCCTGAAAAATGGTCCAGACAACCCTAGATGGACATAAGACTGATAAAAATGAAATCAGCATGTCCAAATTAGTCAAGAGAGATTGTGTTTGAAATTTCACCCGGAAACGCCTCGGTTTGCAAGTGAAAGGATAACACATTGGAGACACAAACACAGTATAGGAAATAAATAGTAAATTAGTGTAGAATGGGCTCTTAGTTAGTATAAATCAACTAAAAATCATCAGTATAAAAAAATCAGACTCAGAAAATCTGATTTCCAGATGAAAATTAGAACACTGCCGAAATAGGATCGAAAACCGCAGTAGAAAACTGGACTACGAAGGGAGCAACACAGATGAAATTTCTCAGCCCAAAAAAAAAATCATGGAAGCTAGTTGGAAAACCAGCTGGTTTAGGGCTGATGAAAACCCCAAAAAGCATGAATAAAAAATGGGGAAAGAGGACACAAAAACCTATTAAATTACAATTCCTTTTCCATCACCATTCCATCACCTCTCACCATGCCATTTTTTAGTTTCCCTCCATTATGGCTGTAGAAAATTCGGTGGAGAAGGGTTGAGAAGGGCAGAAATTGGTCCCAAATTTACTTAAAAATGGCTTGAATTAATCAAGTTTAAAGTGGTTAAGTTTGGTTAGGAATTGTCTATAAAAGCGGTGAACCTAACTTTAGTGTGTTTCCTTTCTTTTCACACCTCCAAAAAACATACATTCACTCTCTCTTTTTCTCTAGCTGCTATCGAAAATTCCAAGCCCCAAAACCCTCATTTCTCAAGTCCAAAACCTTACAAAAAATTTACCAAAGGCAAACCTCTTCAAGCTTGTGTTAGGAGGATTCGATCCAAGTCGTTCTAAGGCACCAAGGGTAAGTTTTCAAAATCCAATCCTTGTAGTTTTTGGTTTTTGTTTTGGTTTGATTTTTAAGAGAAAATTTTGGTATTATGTCTAGCAAAAACCAACCTTATTCCCCTTAATTTCCCACGACTATTTGGTTTCTCAAGCCTAGCTCGGATTTGTGCTTGAACCATCGCACAAGAGGTAAAAAAACCGAAACCTTCCCTTTTGGTGATTTAGTGATTTTAAGTTTTTGATCAAGACAATTTGTATGCATTTATTCATGCAAATAGTTTGTAATAATTTTATTTTGAGCCCTTACCTTTCCATTTTTAAGTGTATATGGTTGTGGTTGTGTTTACAATTTTTACGAATGGCTATTGTATGAGTGATGCTACAAATCTGGATATAAATCTGTGCCATCGATTTTGGCCATTTTAACCCACTTAAGTTCCAAATTTGGGTTTGGTAAAACATATTGTTTTACTGAAATTTCAATATGGTCGTTTTTACATAAATAGCCCTTGGTCAAAAACAACGATACGATAGGTTTTTAGAGTGGTTTTCACTCAGTACCCAAAACTGGGAACAAAATTCGAACCCAGAAAAGTTGTCTCGGGTTTTATTAAAAATGGACCAATTAGAGTCCGAACCGGACTTCGGGCTCAACACGAAAGTTGTAGATCTCGTCGAGACCTTGAGGTTAACCTATGCGAGTTTTAAAAATTTGGCCGTTTCGGGCCTTAAACAAAACTGTTTCAAAACAATGCAAAACTAGTAGTTTTTGTAAAAAAAACTAGGCACACAGCCCACGGGTTTAGTAAGATTAGGACAAGTTAGAGTTAGAATTGAGCTCCAAGATGAACACAAGATTTGTTCATCTCGTCAAGGAAGAAAACTTTCATGTTCACCGAATTTACAAAAAAAATCATTTCGGTTAAGTTTCAAAACTGTTTTCAAAAGTGGTTCAAAAACCACCTTTAAAATGCAACCTCAAAAATGAGTTTTAACACCTTTAAAATATAAACTTGGTTTTCATAAAAACATCCCCCACCTTCCAACGAGGTGATAAGGGACGGGTTCCAAATACATAATTTTACCAAGAATTTTATAAGGTAACCAAAATGATTTTCCTTAAATAAACAAAATCGTGTATGTAGCCTGGTAGGCTACCGAATCAAACAAGCCTTAGTTGCCTAGTAAGCTACTACACCGAACAAGCCATAGTGGCCCGACGGGCCACTACACCAAACAAGGAATAGTAGCCCGGTAGGGTACCACAACTGAACAGGCAAGTAACCTAGTCGGTTACTAAGTTAAGTTTACGCATAGCAACCTGGTAGGCCACCTAGTTACCAACGCACGAGGTAACCAGTCAGTTGACTGGTGGGCAACCAGTCAAGGATCGTGTTTTGAACAACACTATGAGGAAACAATGATTAATCTGTCAAGAAGATAATTAATCAAACAACGATAGGAGTAAGATGCCAAATCCCTAAAGTAGGCTAATAAGGTACCGACAGGCCTCAGTACCACATAGAAACATAAGTAATAGTCACTAACAATATTAGTGACTCAGCGAAGGTGCTGATACGATACGTTGTTGATGACAGGTGGTAACTTGTAAGCTAATAAAGGTGTGAGTATGAGTATGTATTTGCTTGCATATAGGTAAGTATAACTCCGCCTACAGTATGAACGAAAATGATGTTAAATGATGTTTTTATAGTATGTTAAGTATTCATGCCATGTATACGTTGATGCATAGTATAGTTAAGGGCATATAGTTTTCCAATCAAGTAGATTGGTGAAAGATCATATTAGAAGCCACACGTCCCTACCGCGTATGATTAGGGACAGCTTAGAGAAACATATGGCTAGAACAGATAAACAACATGGAATTAAATACGTATGTCGTGTTGGCCTTTTCAATTAAAGAGGTTCTTAAGTTAAGTTAAAGCAGAAAGTTGAGCATCCGTTGATGGCTCTCCGGCTTTTTAGTGACCTCGAGTGTTACCGTTGGTCTGCGCGCACACGATACTGACACATGGGCCCTAAATAGACAAAAAGAAAAGAAAAGAGAAATCTGAAGCATATACGAATATAACCGGATCATGCATTAGTTATTAGTCACCATGCTTCCAGTTACAGAAAGATGCATTACTATACACGATGTATTCTGTTATTCATATATTTCGTGAAGGGTGATATTCAATGACATGTTGTGTGATGTTATAATATATGATATGATAAGTGCTGTATAAACTGCTATGTGGTTTTAAGTATGTATTATATTTTAAACATGTTTTATGATAAACATGTTGTACTTAGTAGGCATAAAGCTCATGGAGTATGTTCATGCTTTAGGTAAGCGTCCTATGGCTTAATCAACTATGGGCGATGACCGAGGCAGAGGCGGATGTAAGGGGAGGTTGTGGATACACCGCGAGTATTCTTCTGCATAATTTTGAGTAAACAGTATTTGTGAATAGTGATGGTTAAACAGTATTTATGAATAGTAATCGTGAAATGGTATTTTTGAATAGTAAATGATAAATGGTATTTTTGAACAGTAATAGTTAAATAGTATTTATGAATAGTAATCGCTAAATAGTATTTTTGAATAGAAATCGTTAAATGGTATTTTTGAATAGTAATCGTTAATAGTATGTGTATATGAATAGTAAATACATACGCTGTTAAAAAAAAAAAAGAAAAAAAATCCCTAAAATTTATGGTATCTAATTAAGTAACTTTAAGTATCAATTGCAAAAAAGTATAAGTATTATTTAAAGTAGCAAGTTTTTAAGTGACAGTCCGGGCCACCGAGGGCTCGGGGCATCACAGTTGGTATCAGAGCGGTTTTCTGCCACTTTACCTCACATCGCCGTATGCTTGCCTCATCTGTCTAAGTTAGCTTTTGTTTTTCAAAGTTTAGCACATAAGTTGACGTTTAATTTATAATAGGAGATTATGACTGCACCACGAGACCCTCAGCAAGTGCAAGAGGACCGACAGGCGAGTCTAGCCTTCGCCACCATGCGGCCAGACATCTATGATGGCAACCACCCACATGAACTCCCATACTGGATCCATCATATGGAGGTTATCTTCGAGGCATGCCATATTCCCCCATACCTATAGGTGATTCTAGCTAGTAGTAGACTGGAAGGATCAGCGTTGACCTGGTGGAACAGACAGCACAGGATCAAACACCTGATGCAGTGGGCTGAATTCTACCGCGACCTCCACAATAATACTCCACTAGCCCGAGACATAGACGTATAGGAGGATATGCGCGAGCGACGATACCAGGTCCTCTCCAACATTTGGGAGATCTACGAGAGAAAGACCATGCTACACTATTGCTAGAGATTTCTGGATGCCATGTTGTTTTATATCCCTCAGGATAGACCTTTTTCAGAGATAACTGACCTGCTATGGGGAGAGATGCCAAGGTATGTGAGGAACCTCGTTCCCTACCCTCTGTTGCATGAAGACTTGAGACGCCTTATCAAAGACATAGTGGACACCGAGTGAATAGCCCTCAACCCTGACCCAGTAGACACAATACCCTAACCGGCCGACGAGGAGTTTACGGCCGAACCTCAGTCGGCAATACCTGAAGCACCTGAGGACCATGAGAATCTGATGGAAGAACCTGAACCAGTCCCTCAGTTTCCTGAGCATCACGAGGAGGCAAATGATGACGAGGCTATCCTGATGCCTAACCAGATGATGAGGGGGATGAACTCCCCAATCATTTTAGCGACGATGAGTGGATGGGGATGTACAAAGCCCAGATTATCATTGCTAGTGACGACGAGGGCAATATCATCTGGGGTGACAAAGATGAAGACCCTGAGGAGTTCCTTTTTAGTGACAATGAGGACGAGATGATGTCAGACGCCGAGTCTGAGATATCTTTCGAATAGCAGCAACCCTTTTCACGGAAATTTTGTTGTGTAAATATAGAAGGGGAACAGTAGCTCTTCCGTTTGATGTAGTTAGTTGTACTTTATGGGATCGTATTTTGGGAAGTATGTGTCACTCCCACCAAACTAAAAGTGTGTACATATATTTTTGAGTATTTTATGAAAAGAAATGTCATTTTGCCTTAAGGGCATAAATATGATTTTTACAAGGATGATCAAGTATAATAAGAGTGCAAAACGGTTCTTGGCACCCAGATGATGTCCCAATACGATGCAGTAATCATATTAAATATCACAAGAGTAAGAGAAGAAAGGAAAGATATGATATGTATAATTTTATCCATGATGTTTAAATAGAACTGTTAGGTAAGAAAGAAAATGATATGTAATACGAATCCTAAGTATAGAATTTGAGGAACCTGCTATATGATAGGGTTACATAGGAGACAATAGCGAGAACAAGATCCCAATCTAACTAAGCCACCATAGAAGACGAGCTAATGGCGCGGCTCACAACCATGTAGGAGATCATGATGGATCAACAACAAGAGCTCGCTCAACTCAGAAAGCAAATGAACCGACAACAACAGGCACCACAACCGATAGAGGTGCCAATCCAAGCGGCTCCAGTAGCCCCTGAAACCCCTAGAGAATAAGCGGCCCCACCAATCTAGACAATGCCAGTACCACCGGCTATGGCTGCTCCCGCAGTAGCCAACGTCCTTGTGCCAGGCCACAGATAAGGTGACCTATACGAGCGGTTTAGGCGGATGAAGGTACCCGAATTTAAGGGGACGGTGAACCCTATTGAAGCAGATGACTAGTTAACCGACGTTCAAGTCATATTAGACCTCGTAGGATTAATAGAGAGGGAGAAAGTACTATGTGCCTCCCTCACCCTTCACAAAGGAGCATGCCAGTGGTGGAAGACCGTGGCTATCAGGAGGGACATCAATGGAATGAACTGGGCAGACTTCATCACTGAGTTCAAGGAAATGTACTTTAACGATGAAGCCCTAACAGTCCAATAGGACGAATTCAACAATCTGCACCAGGGCAGCATGATGGTTATGGAAGCCATAAGGAAGTTCGAGCAACTGGCTCGACTTTGCCCCAACCTAGTACCGATCGAGAAAGAAAAGGTCTGGAGGATGCTGGAGATGTTCTGGACAAACATTACAGTCCAAGTCTGTAGCAACAGCCATGGGCCCGTAATCGTGGCCTAATGTGTCAGTAAGGCCATCCGAACGGAATACTGGTTGGCCTAAGACAGGGAAAGAAAAGCATAAATCTTCAAGGCCAAGTGAGAAGAGAAGATGCAGGCCAGACCGAGCAAAGGAAGGTCGAATTCTGACTCACAGCACAAGGGGCCGAACATAGGGGCCAGCCAACACAACAAACAGTCCAACCACGATAATAACAAAAGAAAAGGGAACCAGAGCAATCAGGGGCAACGAAGGAATTTCCCCTAGAGAAAGAACAATCATAGGGGAAATGGCAATTAACACCCACTATGCCCAAAGTGTGGGAAGAATCATGCAGGAGAATGCCACCTATGAACTAGTGATTGCTACATCTATGGTAAGGAAGGCCACTTCACCAAACATTGTTACTCAAACCTGCAGAATCAGTAGGGCCAAGCTACCCCGCTAGCGGACAACTGCACGCCGCCCAAGCTAGAATTGAAGGTCCGTCAATCACCCAAGGAAGATTAGAAGCTCTAGAGATGCAAGGGAGGATCTATGTCTTCACAAGAGAGGACGCAGAAGCCAAAACTTCAACAGTGGTGATAGGTCAGCTTTCTGTCGCTAACTCTACTACATTAGTTTTATTTGATTCTGGAGCAATACATTCATTCACATCGTCAGAGTTTGCTAGGAAGATAGGCCAGAACGTGCATAGAATAAACCAAACTTTTCAAACTGCCATTCCCTCTGGGGAAGTTTTATTGTCTAATTACTGGCTACGCCATGTACTAATAATTATCTACGGATGAGAGTTGAGCATCAACCTGATCATTCTCGACATGCACGATTATGACGTGATAGTGGGGATGGATTTCCTCAACAAGTACCATGCCATCATAAACTGTCAGAGGCGAGAGGTTACCTTCGAGCCAGTCGGACACGAGAAGTTTGTCTACGAGAGTTTATTGCTGAAACAACCAAAGATGATGATTTCTACCATGAAGGCCCACAAGCTGCTATCCAGTGGATGCATCGGATTCCTCGTACATATCGTAGACAAGTCTTAGGAGGCAGAGACAGGACCAATCAACATACCAGTAGTTCGAGAGTTTGTGGAAGTGTTCTCCGAAGATCTTCTAGGACTTCCATCAAAGCGAGAGATTTCATTTGAGATCGAGTTGTTACCAGGATCAGCCCCTATATCCAAGGCCCCGTATAGAATGGCCCCAGTAGAGCTAAAGGAGCTACAGAATCAGTTGAAGGATATGATGGATAAAGGCTTCATTCGACAAAGCTGTTCACTGTGGGGAATGCCTGTATTATTCATGAAGAAAAAGGATGGAACATTGTGAATGTGCATAGACTACCAGGAGTTAAACAAGATCATGATAAAGAACAAGTATCCGTTGCCATGGATTGATGATCTATTCGACCAGCTCTGAGGCGCTGCCATATTCTCCAAAATTGACCTACATTCCGGATATCACCAGCTACGAATAAGGGATAAAGACATACCCAAGACTGCTTTTCGAACTCGATATGGACACTACGAGTTTCTCGTCATGTCATTCGGATTAATGAATGCCCCCACAGCTTTCATAAACCTAATGAACTGTGTCTTCAAGGAGTTCTGAGACAAGTTTGTCATTGTATTCATCGATAACATACTTGTATATTCTAAGACAAAGGAGGAGCACGAGGAGCATCTGTGAGTCATTCTATTCAAGTTAAAGGAGCATCAGCTGTATGCCAATTTTTCAAATGTGAATTTTGGTTGGAAAAGGTCCATTTTCTTGGTTATGTGGTCTCCAAAGAAGGCGTATCAGTAGACCCAACAAAGGTTGAAGTAGTTAGTGAATGGCTGACCCCGAAAAATGTAACAGAAATTCGCAGCTTCTTAGGATTAGCGGGATGTTATCAATGTTTCATTGAAGGATTCTCAAAGCTAGCCGCACCACTCACAGCACTAACCAAGAAGGAAAAGAAGTATAAGTGGACCGATAAGTGCGAGAAAAGCTTTCAGGAGCTAAAGCGAAGACTCACAAGCATGTCGATTTTGACCATCCCAGATGCTGGACAAAGAAATTTTGTGATTTACAGCGACATATCCAAGACCGGGTTAGGAGCCGTACTGATGCAGAGTGGTAAAGTGGTCGCATATGCCTCGTGACAACTCAAGAACCACAAACAGAATTACTCGACGCACGACCTGGAGCATGCAATAGTTGTCTTTACGCTCAAAATATGGAGGCACTATCTATATGGCGTCAAGTAAGAGATCTACACGAACCACTAGAGCCTCAAGTATATCTTCACACAGAAAGAGCTCAACATGAGGCAGAGAAGATGGCTAGAACTGGTAAAAGATTACAAATGTGAAATCCTTTATCACCCAAGGAAAGCTAATATGGTGGCTGATGCACTAAGCAGAAAGCATACCTCATCGCTTATGGCTATCCATGCCTTAGCGGGA
This sequence comes from Antiaris toxicaria, assembly GCA_035233585.1. Classification (NCBI taxonomy): domain Eukaryota; kingdom Viridiplantae; phylum Streptophyta; class Magnoliopsida; order Rosales; family Moraceae; genus Antiaris; species Antiaris toxicaria. Next base: position 12,417,567 of record CP141162.1, on the reverse strand, counting down.
ACACTACAACTAGAGCTACGAAGCAGTGAGATTGAAGTTTTGATAGGAAGGTTGTCTAAATTGACACTCCAATCCACGCTACTAGAAGAAATTAAAGCCAGTCAAGACCTTAATTCGACCCTAATCAAGCTCAAAAAGGAGGCAATAGAGGACCAGAGTTCAGAGTTTCAAGTCTCTAAGGATGGTACGCTCTATTTCAAGGATAGAGTATGTGTTCTGAATAACAAAGAACTCAGGAAATAGATCCTATCCGAAGCTCATGACATGTCATACTCGGTACATCTAGGAGCAAATAAGATGTGCCAGGACCTAAAAGCAAGCTTTTGGTGGCCAGGAATGAAGAATGACATTGCTGAATTTGTAGCAAAGTGCCTCACATGCCAGAAAATCAAAGTAGAGCATCAGTGATTGGGAAGAGAACTGCAGAAGGTCGAGCTACCTGAGTAGAAATGGGAGCAGATTACCATGGATTTCATAGTTGGATTGCCCAGGACATCAAGCAAAAACGATGCAGTATGGGTAATCGTGGACCGATTAACGAAATCAGCTCGATTTTTAGCCATGAAGCTGAGGTATTCAGTAGAGAAACTAACTGAAATGTATGTAGCTCAGATAGTAAGACTGCATAAAGTACCGAAATCGATCATCTCTAATCATGATGGATGCTTCACTTCAAGGTTTTGGCAGAGCGTTCAAGCTTCATTGGGAACTAAGTTGAAGTTCAGCACAGCTTTCCATCCTCAAACTGATGGCCAGTCTGAGAGAACCATTCAGACGTTGGAGGATATGTTGAGAGCGTGTGCCCTAGATTTTAAAGGGAACTGAGATCAGAAACTACCATTGATAGAGTTCTCGTATAATAACAGCTACCATTCCTCGATCGGAATGGCACCGTACGAGGCACTCTACGAAAGGAAATACAAATCCCCGGTGCATTGGCTTGAAACTGGGGAAAAACAACTTACCAACACGGACTTCGTTAAGAGCACAATAGAAGATGTGAAGCTTATACGAAAGAGACTAGATACAGTTCATAGCTACCAGAAGAGTTATATGGATAAACGATGGGGGCCTCTCGAATTTCGAGAAGGAGATTCAGTTTTTCTCAAGGTGGCACCCATGAAGGGGGTGATGCACTTTGGGAAGAAAGGAAAGCTCAGTCCTAGATATATAGGACCCTTCGAGGTTCTCGAGAGAGTAGGGAAGGTAGCCTACAGATTAGCGCTTCCTCCCGAACTATCATCAGTGCATAATGTGTTCCACGTCTCAATGTTGAAGAAGTATGTACCTGACAGCTCCCACATTTTAAGACAAGAACCGGTGGAAGTACACGCTGATCTAACCTATGAAGAAAAACCCGTGCAAATTCTAACTAAAGAAGATAAAGTCCTTAGGAAAAAAGTTATCCCACTTATAAAGGTGTTGTGGCGAAACCACAACCTAGAAGAAGCCACATGGGAATGGGAAGAGGATATGAAAAGAGACTTCCCGGACTTATTCTAATTTTCGAGGATGAAAATTTTGTAAGGGGGTAGGTTGTAAGGACTGTCCCATTCCTGTAACTTAGAATTTCAATTAATTAGAAATTGAAGAATAAACTGATGCATTTTAGTGCAAAAATTGAAGAACATGGGCATGTACACGGCCGTGTAAGTGGTCGTGTACTGTCCAGACTGTGCGCATGAAAATGGCCGTGGAACTGTACATGGCCGTGTAGGTGAACACGGTCATGTACACGGCCGTGTATGTGATCGTGTACCGTTGGTACTGTGCACGTGTGTGAGGCCGAGTGAGTAAACATGGCCGTGTAAGTGAACACGGTCAAGTACACGGCCGTGTAAGTGATCGTGTACTGATCGAGTTGTTGAAATGTCAGAGGCCGTGTTAGTGTACATGGCCTTGTAGTGTGACATGCCTAGGTACACGGCCGTGTACCAATCAGTAAAATGAGTCTGTTCTGAGACACGGCCGTGTTGAGCAAGGCTCAACTGGTACACGCCCGTGAGTACACGCCCGTGTAGAAGGCCGTGTAAGAGGCCGTGTAATGAGTAAAAAGTTGCTGTGCAGACCCTTAAAATGCATGAAAACCTAATTATTATGCAATGAGTAATTAAGTTGAAAAATATGATATAATTTCTAAGTGAATAGATTAAACAAGTACGGTACTGTTTATTTTTATTAATAAAGTGACAGGGGGTAACCGACAGTGAATCCGGTCCAACCTATTATATGTGTAAATGTGTAAAATACGCAGTATCAGGAAACGGGTCCGGATGACCATTTCCTGATGCAAGATTAATGAACAAGTCACCAGAACGTTTGGACCGGACGTCTGAGCATAACAGCGATAGAAAACCCAGTAGGGTACAATACTGAGAAAATGGTCCAGATGACCTCATCTCGTCTAGAAACTGACAAAATCGGAGTCAGAACACTCAGACTAGCCAGTTAGAATAGAAAACGGTGAATAATAAATAGTAAAAAATGCGGTGTCAAGTTACTGGCTAAGACGGCCTTAATTTGACTTAAAACTGATATATTAACGGTCAGTAGGCTCAATCTAGTCGATTGAGCATAAAATGAGAATTTTAATTTAAGAGATACGCAGTAGCGGGATGAAGGTCAAGACGACCTTGACTTGTCGTAAAACTGATACATTTAGATTCAGGACGCCCAAGTTAGTCAACTAGGCACCTGACACGCTTCTTGAGATAGGGTCATACAGATCTTGAAAAATGGTCCAAATGACCTCAGACGGACATAAGACTGATAAAAATGAAATCAGCACATCCAAATTAATCAAAAGAGACTGTGTCTGAAATTTCACCCAGAAACGCCTCGGTTTGCATGTGAAAGGACAATACAGTGTGGACACAACCACAGTATAGGAAATGAATAGTAAATTACTGTAGAATGGGCTCTTAGACAGTATAAACCAACTAGAAATCATCAGTATAAAAAAAATCGGATTCAGAATATCTGATTTCCGGGTGAAAATTAGAACATTGCCGAAAAAGAATCGAAAACCGCAGTAGAAAACTAGACTGCGAAGGGAGCAACATAGATGAAATTTTTCAGCCCAAAAAAAAAAACCGTGGATGCTAGCTAGAAAACCAGCTGGTTTTGGGCTGATGAAAACCCCAAAAAGCATGAATAAAAAATGGGGAAATAGGACACAAAAACCCATTAAATTACAATTCTTCTTCCATCACCATGCCATTTTTTATTTTCCCTCCATTATGGATGCAGAAAATTCGGTGGAGAAGGGCTGAGAAGGGCATAAATTTGTCCCCAAATTTACTTAAAAATGGTTTGAATTAATCAAGTTTAAATTAGTTAAGTTTGGTTAGGAGTTGTCTATAAAAGGGGTGAACCTAGCTTTAGCGTGTTTCCTTTCTTTTCACACCTCCAAAAAACACACATTCACTCTTTCTTTCTCTCTAGCTACTACTAAAAATTCCAAGCCCCAAAACCCCCATTTCTCAAGTCCAAAACCTTACAAAAAATTTACCAAAAGCAAACCTCTTCAAGCTTATGGTAGGAGGATTCGATCCAAGTCATTCAAAGGCACCAAGGGTAAGTTTTCAAAATCCAATCCTTGTAATTTTTTGTTTTGGTTTTGGTTTAATTTTTAAGAGAAAATTTTGGTATTGTTTCTAGCAAAAACCGACCTCATTCCCCTAGGTTTCCCACGACCATTTGGTTCCTCAAGCCTAGCTTGAATTTGTTCTTAAACCATAGCACAAGAGGTAAAAAAACCAAAACCTTCCCCTTTGGTGATTTAGTGATTTTTAGTTTTTGTTCAAGACAATTTATGTGCATTTATTCATGCAAATGGTTTGTAATATTTTTATTTTGAGCCTTTACCTTTCCATTTTTAAGTGTATATGGTTGTGGTTGTGTTTACAATTTTACGAATAGCTATTGTATGAGTGATGTTACAAATGTTTAGGAATGTGGCTGGATATAAATCTGTCCCTAGGAAAGGCCATGGATTTTGACCATTTTGACCCACTTAAGCTCTAATTTGGGTTGTAAAACATATTATTTTAAGGAAATTTCGAAATGGTCTTTTTTAAATCAAATAGCCCTTGGCCAAAAATGACGATACGATAGGTTTTTAGAGTGGTTTTCACTTGGTGCCTAAAATTGGGAACAAAATCCGAACCCAGAAAATTAGTCTCGGGTTTTATTAAAAACGGACCATTTAAAGTCTGAACCGAACTTTGGATTCAACATGAAAGTTGTAGATCTCGTCGAGACCTTGAAAACAACCTATGCGTGTTTTAAAAATTTGGCCGTTTCAGGTCTTAAACAGAACCGTTTTCAAAACAATGCAAAACTGGGAGTTTTTGTAAAAAAATTGAGCACATAACCCATGGGTTTAGTAAGATTAGGACAGGTTAGATTTAGAATTGAGCTCTGTGGTGAACATGAGATTTGTTCATCTCGTCGAGGACGAAAACTTTCATGTTTGCCGAATTTACAAACAAAATCATTTCGGTCAAGTTTCAAAACTGTTTTCAAAAATGGTTCAAAAACCATCTTTAAAATGCAACATCAAAAATGAGTTTTAACACCTTTAAAATATAAACTTGGTTTTCATGAAAACGTCCCCTACCTTCCAATTGGGTGATAAGGGGACGGGTTCTAAATACATAATTTTATCAAGAATTTTATAAGGTAACCAAAATGATTTTGTTTAAATAAACAAAATCGTGTATGTAGCCCGGCAGGCTATCGAACCAAACAAGCCTTAGTAGCCTAGTATTCTACTATACCAAATAAGCCATAGTAGCCGAACGTGCCACTACACCAAACAAGAAATAGTAACCCGGTAGGCTACCATACCTGAACAGGCAAGTAACCAGGTCAGTTACTACACCAAGTTTATGCATAGTAACCCGGTAAGCCACCTAGTTACTAATGCATGAGGTAACCGGTCAGTTAAATGCTGGGCAACCAGTCAAGGACCGTGTTTTGAACAACACTGTGAGGAAATAATGATTAATCTGTCAAGAAGACAGTTAATCAAACAACGATCGGAGTAAGATGCCAAATCCCCAAAGTAGGCCAATAGGACACCGACGAGCCTCGGTACCACATAGAAACCCAAGTAATAGTTACTAACAGTATTAGTGACTCAGTGAAGGTACTGATACGATACAGTGTTGATGACAAGTGGTAACATGTAAGCTGATAGAGGCGTGAGTATGAGTATGCATCTGCTTGCATATAGGTAAGTACAACTCCACCTACAGTATGAACGAAAATGATCTTAAATGATGTTTTTACAGTATGTTAAGTATTCATGCCATGCACACGTTGATACACAGCATAGTTAAAAGCATATAGTTTCCCAATCAAGTAGATTGATGAAAGATTATGTTAAAAGCCATACGTCCCTACCGCGTAGGATTAGGGACAGCTTAGAGAAGCACGTGGCTAGAATAGATAAACAAGATAGAATTAAATAGGTGTGTCGTGCCGGCTTTTTTAGTTAAAGAGGTTCTTAAGTTAAGTTAAAACAAAAAGTTGAGCATCCATTGATGGCTCTCCAGCTTTTTAGTGACCTCGGGTGTTACCGTTGGTCTGCGCGCACATGGTACTGACACATAAGCCCTAAATAGACAAGAAGAAAAGAAAAGGGAAATCTGAAGCATAAACGAACATAATCGGATCATGCATTAGTTATAGTCACCATGCTTCCAGTTACAGAAAGATGCATTACTATACATGATGTATTATGTTATGCATATATTTCGTGAAGGGTGATATTCGATGACATGTTGTGTGATATTATGATATATGATATGATAAGTGCTATATGAACTGCTATGTGGTTTAACGTATGTATTATGTTTTAAGCATGTTTTGCAGTAAACATATTGTACTTACTGGGCGTAAAGCTCACGAAGTATGTTCATGCTGTAGGTAAGCATCCTATGGCTTAATCAACTATGGGCGATGACGGCAGCGGAGGTGGATGTGAGGGGAGATTGTGGACACACCGCGAGTATTCTTCTGCATAATTTTGAGTAAACAGTATTTGTGAATAGTAATCGTTGAGTAGTTTTTTGTATAGTGATGGTTAAACAATATTTATGAATAGTAACCGTGAAATGGTATTTTTGAATAATAAACGATAAATAGTATTTTTGAACAGTAACCATTAAATAGTATTTATGAATAGTAACCGTTAAACAGTATTTTTAAATAGTAATTTTTAAGCTGTATTTTTGAATAGTAGCTGTTAATAGCACCTGTATGTGCATAGTAAATACGTACGCTGTCAAAAAGAAAAAGAAAAAAAATCACTAAAATTTATTGTATCTAATTGAGTAACTTTAAGTATCAATTGCAAGAAAGTATAAGTATTATTTAAAGTAGCAAGTTTTTAAGTGACGGTCCGGGCTACCGAGGGCTCGGGGCGTCACAGGGCTACTATTCCTTGTTTGGTGTAGTGGTTGTAGGATAATAAACCGGTAAAAACGTATCAGAGTGGCGCAGCGGAACAATAAAAATTTTTAGATCGTTAAATATCTCATGATGCCATATACAATAAATCAACAACAATTAAAACTCATACCTCAAGGACGCCAATGAACAGGAGGAGAGTGACCGGAGGCTTCAACCAACTAGCCTTCTCTACTATTCTCCAATTCCTGAATGGCTGAGTGTGTGGGCACTCTGAACCTCGATCGGTATGCTAGCACTGCTAGTCTTCTTCCGACCACCCAGATCTCTAAAGAACTTTATTGTCACGATGAGCTGTGCAACAATAAGCCTGCTCACCTGAGAGTCTGTGGTCTGAGAGAACTGGAGTGGCAGGACCTCTATTTATAGACCTGCATGAGGTGATTCTCTGAATTCGAATTGGACTAGGAAAAGATTTTCTCCCTTATCCAAACCAAAAAAATCCGAATTTTCCAAGGGAGAATCTCCACAATTAAATTCGGTTTTCCTAGGATAAATCCAATCCAAATCTAAACAAGATTTTAACTAGAATTTTATCTCCCTTTTTCAACCAAAAAATCCGAAATCTTTAGGAGAAAATCTTCTCCAAATTTTCGGCCACTTTTAGGATGAGGAAGAATCAAAATTCCACTAGGATTTTTCAAGCTAAATCTCATCTCAACCTTATCCAAAAATAACCGAATTTCCTAGGATTTAGGCTCCAAAATTTCGGCCACTTTTAGGGAGTAAAGAGAATCCAAATTCAACTAGGATTGAAGCTTGAATTTACCCTTGAATCTTATCCACAAAAACCGAATTTTCCATTGAGGATTATCCTCAAAAAATTCGCCCACTTTTGTTGGGATTTGGATTCAAAATTCAAGTAGGATTCTAACAAGATTATCCTCTCCAAATCCAACTCAAATTCGAATTTCAAACCTTGTGGATTTTCCACAAAAATTCGAATCCTACTTGGACTGTGATTCAAAATTTAAATTTCAAATTTCAAATTCAAATTTCAAATTCAAATTTCAAATTTCAAATTTCAAATTTCAAATTTCAAATTTAAATTTCAAATTCAAATTTCAAATTCGAATTTTCAAATTCAAATTTCAAATTTCAAATTTCAAAATTCAAATTTCAAATTTCAAAATTCAAATTTCAAATTCCACAAAACGGTTGTGTTTCATATTCTTATTCTCATGGATAATTTTCTACAACTCCAATCCAATCTCAAATAAAATCATGGCAACTTTATTTGGAGTTCGAATAATTGTGTACTCTATTATCCAAAACAAAGTCTGAATCCAACCGGAGAGAATCTTGTCTACCATCCTAATCCTGTGTCATCACCATCCATGCATAATAAACTAGCCAATAGCATACACAAATCAATTTGCCAAACGTTAAGCAATTATGTGGAGCTAGTAGAGGGACTGATTGGACATATATAATCGGGCTCCCGTGATTCCATATGATCATCATTCTTTACCGAACAACTCAATCATATGATCACTAATTTCAGAGTCACACCACTATAAACCTGAAACTGAACTCCCAATTATATACCATATTACGTAAGCCTGTGACGAGCTACCATCCAATGACCTTGTCATATATGCAAAACCCTCATATGATATCCATGATCAGCCTTAGGTCAAAGTCCGTTTAATCCTACTGATCAGGCTATCTTAAAGTTCCATTATACTACCGAATCAAGAAAATGATTATTCACCATATGTGAATAAGAAGTCATCCGCCCAGCAGACGACCCAAGGCCTTGTCCATTTTCACATTCAGTATAATGCCTTTAAGAGGATACCTTTAACTCCTCAGAGCTATGATTCCGATATCTGCAAACAAACCCTTCATCGTATACAAGTCATGCACCCAACGAACCGGTCTATAAGCTTACTACCTCTGAGACGCTTTAGCCATTGGAACATCAAAGTACACAAGTCATATACATGAAGTAGTTCATTTACTCAGGATTAAGGTTATTGCACAATGAACGTCAAAAGCAGATTGATCCACTCATAGCGGACTACGTAGATCAATCACGCTTTAGTCCCGGTCTAATATGTCACCACCAAGCAACATATCCATGTCTCTACTTGGGAGTCCAGCTCCAGACAGTCAAGACAGACCGTCCCCTCTAAGGCTTTAGACAACATAATAGTCTTAACATGAGTTAGATGCTCGGTCTAACCCCATAGACTACAGACCATAGTTTAGACTGCTAACTTTAGAACATTGTCTTCTCGCATACAAAAGTCCATTGCATGCAACGTTCTAACAGTTTTAACACAAGCAGTCAGTGAGCCATATTTGCTTACATTTACTTTAACATGTAAATAAGACGAGGACAGATAGCAATGTAATGAATAACCTCTATGTATAATTTTATTATCTAGTTCAAAATGAATACATCAAAATGTCTCTAATACTTAGGGCATTTCCTAACAATCTCCCACTTGCCCTAAGCCAGCAGATGTGCCATGTTACGCATCCCCATCGCCTCTACATGCCTCTCAAAGCTTCTAGCTACCAAAGTCTTAGTAAAGGGATCAGCGATGTTGTCCTCGGACGCGATCTTACATACATCCACTTGTCCTGTCTCCACATGCCCTCTAATTATGTGATACCTCCGATCGATGTGCTTGGTCCTCTTGTGGTGCCGAGATTCCCTTGTGTTGGCAATAGCCCCTGTATTATCACAGTAAAGTGTGATAGGCTTGTCAACACCCGGAATGACCTCAAGGTCTCTAAAGAACTTGCGGAGCCAAACCGCTTCTTTAGATGCCTCAGCCGCAGCCACATACTCAGCCTCCATAGTAGAGTCAGCTGTGCAGCCCTGCTTCACGCTCCTCCACACAATGGCGCCTCCTCCGAGCAAAAACACTGATCCAGATGTCGATTTCCTCGAATCCTTACAAGTCTGGAAGTCTGAGTCCGTGTATCCTACGGGTGTTAGGTCCCCTCCAGAATACACTAGCATATAATCCCTCGTTCTCTTAAGATACTTGAGTATATGCTTTACTGCTTGCCAGTGCTTGGTTCCAGGATTCGCTTGATATCGACTCACCATACCTACTGCAAAACATATGTCCGGGCGAGTGCAAAGCATAGCGTACATAAGGCTACCCACAGCGGATGCATAAGGGACCTTACTCATACGCTCTCTTTCTTCCGATGTCTTGGGACAGTCATCCAATGAAAGAGTTAAACCGGCAATAGAAGGTTGTGAGCCTTTCTTTGCCTCTAGCATTGCATATTTGTCAATTATTTTATCTATGTATGAAGCTTGGGATAACGCTATCATTTTGTTCTTTCGATCTCTGAAGAGACGAATGCCTAGAACATAATTAGCTTCTCCCAAGTCCTTCATGTCAAACTGTTGGTGTAACCAAAGCTTGACCGATGATAAGTTCCCTACATCATTCCCAATGAGTAGTATATCATCGACATAGAGTATCAGAAAGACCACTTTTCCATCCTTAATACGTTTATAAACACAAGGTTCATCAACGTTCTACTCAAAACCAAATGTCTTAATCGCTTGATCAAACCTCTGGTTCCATGAGCGGGATGCCTGCTTTAATCCATAAATGGATCTAAGCAACTTGCAGACTTTCTTATCTTGGCCTTTTGCTACGAACCCTTCGGGCTGTATCATATAGATACACTCTTCAAGATGGCCATTCAAGAAGGCCGTCTTGACATCCATTTGCCAGATCTCGTAATCGAGAGCCGCAGCAATGGACAGAAGAATACGGATAGACTTCAGCATAGCAACAGGCGAAAAGGTTTCCTCGTAATCGATTCCAGCCTTTTGCGTGTATCCCTTTGCAACCAGTCTAGCTTTGAAAGTTTCCACTCTCCCTTCCGCATCCTTCTTTCTTTTGTAGACCCATTTGCATCCAATGGGTTTTATCCCATCCAGCAAATCTACAAGTTCCCAAACAGAGTTGGATTTCATAGAATCCATCTCATTGTTCATAGCCTGTTTCCAAGATCTAGAATCAACATCCTTTATAGCTTAATCATATGTGACCGGATCTTCCTCATGCTCATAAGCCTCGGCCTGGTATACCTCAGCATCATACATAAAGAAATTAGGTTTCTTAGAAACCCTCCCACTACGACGAGGCACCCTAAATTGTTGATCGTCTGCAGGTCTTTCACTGGAACTCGGACTTGCGTCCAAGACCGAAATCTGTGGAGCAGTTCTTTCACCCGATAACTCCTCTAGCACCACTTTGCTTCGAGGCTTAAAGTCATTCATGTGACTTTCCTCCAAGAATGTCGCATGGGTTGAGACAATGACCTTTTGTTCCTTCAGGTTATAGAACAGACCTCCTTTAGTTCCCTTTGGATACCCTACAAACATGCACAATTCTGATCTTGGTTCCAACTTCTTCGCATCCCCATCCAGTACATGTGCCGGGCAGCCCCATATTCTCATATGTCCAAGGGAGGGCTTCCTGCCACGCCACAATTCATACGGAGTTCTAGGAATTGATTTGCTCGGAACCTGGTTCAGAATATAGCACGCCGTTTGTAAAGCATGTCCCCAAAATGATAATGGCAGCGTTGAGTAACTCATCATGGACCGTACCATATCCAATAAGGTCCTGTTTCTCCTTTCGGCTACACCATTCTGTTGTGGAGTACCAGGTGCAGTCAATTGGGATAAAATCCCGTTCTCTACAAGATGTCCTAGAAATTCATCGGAGAGGTATTCGCCACCTCGATCAGATCGAAGTGTCTTTATGGATTTATCCAATTGCTTTTCCACCTCCGCACGATACTTTTTGAACTTGTCAAAGGTTTCGCTCTTGCGGTGCATCAGATACACATATCCATACCTCGAGTAATCATCTATGAAAGAGACATAGTACTCGAACCCTCCTCGTGCTGTGACGTTCATGGGGCCACATACGTCAGTGTGCACAATTTCTAAGAGCTCCTGTGCCCTTGTACCCTTAGCTCCAAAAGACCTCTTAGTCATCTTACCCTCTAGACAAGACTCACATTGGGGAAGTCGTACCTCCTCCAGAGATTCCAGAGGACCGTCTTTCACCAATCTTTGAATCCTATCCTGATTAATATGACCAAGTCTTAAATGCCAAAGATACGCCTTGTTAGAGTGAGAAACTTTCAACCTTTTAGAGTTATCAATTAATTCAGTGTCAAGCAGTGAGTACATCTTTGGTCTGATCAAATATAGGTTTCCATCCATCCATCCAGAACAGATAAAAGACTTATTTCTACGAATATCAACTCTTTTACTAAAAGAAACTGAATAAGAATCCTTTATTAAACAAGCTACCGATATAAGGTTCCTCCTAAAATTAGGAACATAAAAACAGTCTTTCAATAAAATAAACCTAAATTGATCAAAATAAAGATGAACGTCTCCCACTGCCTCAGCCACCACAAAGCTACCATCTCCAGTCCGCAACGAGAGGCTCCTATCATGTAGACTTCTCGTTTCCACGAACCCCTGCATAGAAACACAAACATGATTAGTGGCGCCCGAATCAATGACCCAAGTGTCTTTCGATTCTTCCACCAAACACGCTTCTAGGTAATGAAGTTCCTTACCTCCCTTGCCCTTGGAGGTTAGGAATTCCCGGCAAGCCTTCTTGAAGTGACCTACCTTCCCACAGTGGAAGCATTTGGACTTTTTAGGGTCCTTCGGCTTCTTGTTCTTCTTCTTTTCTTCCCGTCCGAGACAGGAGGATTAGAAGAACTGGAAGCCACTTGCTTCTTATTTGGCCTCTTCCTCTTCCGTGAGGGATTGGAAGATTCCGCCAAATTGGCCTCTCCTTTAGGTCGGACCGTATCCTCATCCCTGATCATCCGCTCATAAGCCTGTAGTTGCTTCATGAGCTCGGTAAGTCCTAACTCCTTTGTCGCCAGATTGTATGCGGCCTTAAACCCCACAAAATCTTTAGACAGAGTCTTGAACACCATCTCGATCTGGGTGTTATAGTCCAACTCAGCACCATTCTCGGCAGCCTCAGCGAAGAATCCCATTAGAGTGATCATATGGTCCTTCACCGGAGCACCCGCCTTTTGCTTAGAGTTCATAATGCTGGTGATAGCGGACTGTCGAGCCAATTTTTCTTGGCCTCCGAACATGTCCTCCAGATTTTCCATGATCTCCCCAGCAACTTGATAAGTCTCATGCTGCTTTTGTAAAGCACTCGTCATGCTAGTAAGGATGTAGCATCGAGCTATCTCATTGGATTCTCTCCAACGATTATAGGCAACCGGGACCTCCTCAAGTGGTGTGTCAGGTTTGGGCCCAGGTGGGCATGGTTCGTCCAGTACGAACTTGTGTCTCTCGCAGCTGAGAACTATTAATAGATTTCTTTTCCAATCTTTATAATTGTCGCCATTCAACTTATTTTCAGTAAGTATCGAAATGAGGGGTGTCGGTGACATTTTGAACTGAAATAAAATTATACTAGACATCATTACAAAGCCCAAGCAAATATGCAGATAATTTAGCAAATAAAACATACAAGTATGTTCCTACATGAAACTTGAAAAAAATGTAGCATTGCAACGGTAATTCTCAGCACCTATTGCCCCAAGCCACCGAGGGGTGGTCATGAGAACAAATAGCCGGAACATGGACCCCGTCCAATTAATATATGTTACCTTAAATCCTCCAAGGTTAAGACATATATTAATAACCGCTTATTTGGCCACCAGTTTAGTTAACAGAGCTTCTAGGGAAGGTTAATAACTAAACGAGTCTTGAGTATATAACCATTGTTTACGTAGCCCGATCCACGTCCTACCAAGCCACCGAGGGGTGGTCATGAATAGGATCGCACCCGAACACGTTTTCCACATAGGAGATCCAATCTAGTATACCGGCGGCGGTAAACACCTACCGAGGGGTGTGGTCAGGTCAGAACTGACGCGAGGCGTTACCATGCTTTCAAATATGGATCAACAATGGAGGCCGTGGGTTTTGTTTGAAACCCTCTCCCACTCAATATTTTGAAAAACATGCAAGTTTTGATAAATTATGTATGATCAATATAGTATGAGCGGCACTCACCTATCCTATATGACATGTTATCAAATATGCATACATAACATCCATCAATACATATTTATACATCCATGACATATCACAGAAAAAAAATAATTGACAGACTAACCAAGCTATGGTTCCATCCTAGAACAAAGAAAATAAAGATTACAAAATTCCATCCAAAGCATTCTTTGGGTCTTGAATTTTGTTCCGTCTTCTTGTATCCATCTTTATGTAGCCTCTCCATTTATTTCTCATCCCAAGAATTATTTAAAATTTAAATTTCAAAAATTTAAATTTCAAATTCAAACTCCAAATTCGAATTTCAAATTTAAATTTCTAATTCAAATTTTAAACAATTTTAATCATCATGTGTAATAATATGTAATTTCAAAAATTTCAAATTTTTAATTACATATTTTTAAACATGATTTAAAATTAAATCTCAAATTTAAAAATCAAAATTTTCAAATTTTGGACCGCCGCACCGCCGCCCGTGAAGGCGGCAGCCGCCGTGGGCAGCCACCAACCCCGGAGGGGCTGGCAGCCCACGGCCGCCCCTTATGCAGCCTGCCGGGCTGCAGGCCAAGCCTGCAGCACCAGGCTGCACGCCCAGACTGGGCGCAGCAGCCGGCAGGCTGCAGGCAGCGCCTGCAGCCAGAGGCTGCACGCCCAGGCTGCGGCCAACCTTGGGCAGGCCACGGCCACCCCTGGCTGCAGGCAGAGCCTGCGGCCGTGGGTGGTGTGGGCCTGTACAGGGGCTGCCGCAGCCCCATCCTGCCCGAGGGCAGGGGCTGCAGCCCCGCCAAGGTTTGTCGGCCTATCCCGAGGGGTCGTGTCTCGATTTTCGTGCCATATTCCAATTTATCTTTTAGGATCTCCAAAAATTAATTTAAATCCCAATTATATTGAAATTTTCCACACAATCAAAATTTCAACCTTTAAATTAAATTTAACTTTTGGGAAAAATAAATTACGGTCTTCAATCTTCAATCTCCTCCAAGAATAATTACATAAAAAATTCCTATACCGTTTCCGGTGTACAAAATTCTATCCATAAAAATTCTAAGAGACAAAAATTAATATCCATGGGAAAATTACAGTGTTAATAAACTGCTCCCATGGTTACATAAAAAATTCCTAGATACAATTTTTCTAAATTCTAAGGAACCACAACCGGTATAAACAAGCATGCTTATAATAATTCAAAAAATTAAAATAACCACATACTTTATACATAATACATGATAACAACATAAAGGAACCCTAGAATGCCACTCTCTAAATATCAAATCCATACATAAATAAAAGACTAAGTAATTGTCTAATTTATGTACATGGCATAGTCATGAGATGGCTCTGATACCAATTGTAGGATAATAAACCGGTAAAAACGTATCAGAGTGGCGCAGCGGAACAATAAAAATTTTTAGATCGTTAAATATCTCATGATGCCATATACAATAAATCAATAACAATTAAAACTCATACCTCAAGGACGCCAATGAACAGGAGGAGAGTGACCGGAGGCTTCAACCAACTAGCCTTCTCTACTATTCTCCAATTCCCGAATGGCTGAGTGTGTGGGCACTCTGAACCTCGATCGGTATGCTAGCACTGCTAGTCTTCTTCCGACCACCCAGATCTCTAAAGAACTTTATTGTCACGATGAGCTGTGCAACAATAAGCCTGCTCACCTGAGAGTCTGTGGTCTGAGAGAACTGGAGTGGCAAGACCTCTATTTATAGACCTGCATGAGGTGATTCTCTGAATTCGAATTGGACTAGGAAAAGATTTTCTCCCTTATCCAAACCAAAAAAATCCGAATTTTCCAAGGGAGAATCTCCACAATTAAATTCGGTTTTCCTAGGATAAATCCAATCCAAATCTAAACAAGATTTTAACTAGAATTTTATCTCCCTTTTTCAACCAAAAAATCCGAAATCTTTAGGAGAAAATCTTCTCCAAATTTTCGGCCACTTTTAGGATGAGGAAGAATCAAAATTCCACTAGGATTTTTCAAGCTAAATCTCATCTCAACCTTATCCAAAAATAACCGAATTTCCTAGGATTTAGGCTCCAAAATTTCGGCCACTTTTAGGGAGTAAAGAGAATCCAAATTCAACTAGGATTGAAGCTTGAATTTACCCTTGAATCTTATCCACAAAAACCGAATTTTCCATTGAGGATTATCCTCAAAAAATTCGCCCACTTTTGTTGGGATTTGGATTCAAAATTCAAGTAGGATTCTAACAAGATTATCCTCTCCAAATCCAACTCAAATTCGAATTTCAAACCTTGTGGATTTTCCACAAAAATTCGAATCCTACTTGGACTGTGATTCAAAATTTAAATTTCAAATTTCAAATTCAAATTTCAAATTCAAATTTCAAATTTCAAATTTCAAATTTCAAATTTAAATTTCAAATTCAAATTTCAAATTCGAATTTTCAAATTCAAATTTCAAATTTCAAAATTCAAATTTCAAATTTCAAAATTCAAATTTCAAATTTCAAAATTCAAATTTCAAATTCCACAAAACGGTTGTGTTTCATATTCTTGTTCTCATGGATAATTTTCTACAACTCCAATCCAATCTCAAATAAAATCATGGCAACTTTATTTGGAGTTCGAATAATTGTGTACTCTATTATCCAAAACAAAGTCTGAATCCAACCGGAGAGAATCTTGTCTACCATCCTAATCCTGTGTCATCACCATCCATGCATAATAAACTAGCCAATAGCATACACAAATCAATTTGCCAAACGTTAAGGAATTATGTGGAGCTAGTAGAGGGACTGATTGGACATATATAATCGGGCTCCCGTGATTCCATATGATCATCATTCTTTACCGAACAACTCAATCATATGATCACTAATTTCAGAGTCACACCACTATAAACCTGAAACTGAACTCCCAATTATATACCGTATTACGTAAGCCTGTGACGAGCTACCATCCAATGACCTTGTCATATATGCAAAACCCTCATATGATATCCATGATCAGCCTTAGGTCAAAGTCCGTTTAATCCTACTGATCAGGCTATCTTAAAGTTCCATTATACTACCGAATCAAGAAAATGATTATTCACCATATGTGAATAAGAAGTCATCCGCCCAGCAGACGACCCAAGGCCTTGTCCATTTTCACATTCAGTATAATGCCTTTAAGAGGATACCTTTAACTCCTCAGAGCTATGATTCTGATATCTGCAAACAAACCCTTCATCGTATACAAGTCATGCACCCAACGAACCGGTTTATAAGCTTACTACCTCTGAGACGCTTTAGCCATTGGAACATCAAAGTACACAAGTCATATACATGAAGTAGTTCATTTACTCAGGATTAAGGTTATTGCACAATGAACGTCAAAAGCAGATTGATCCACTCATAGCGGACTACGTAGATCAATCACGCTTTAGTCCCGGTCTAATATGTCACCACCAAGCAACATATCCATGTCTCTACTTGGGAGTCCAGCTCCAGACAGTCAAGACAGACCGTCCCCTCTAAGGCTTTAGACAACATAATAGTCTTAACATAAGTTAGATGCTCGGTCTAACCCCATAGACTACAGACCATAGTTTAGACTGCTAATTTTAGAACATTGTCTTCTCGCATACAAAAGTCCATTGCATGCAACGTTCTAACAGTTTTAACACAAGCATTCAGTGAGCCATATTTGCTTACATTTACTTTAACATGTAAATAAGACGAGGACAGATAGCAATGTAACGAATAACCTCTATGTATAATTTTATTATCTAGTTCAAAATGAATACATCAAAATGTCTCTAATACTTAGGGCATTTCCTAACAGTGGTCTATCGGGCCACTATGACTTTTTTGGTGTAGTAGCCTACTGCGCTTCTAAGACTTGTTTGGTGCGGTAGCCTACCCAGCTACACACACGATTTTGTTTATATAAGAAAAATCATTTTGTTTGCCTTATAAAATTCTTGGTAAAATTATGTATTTGGAATCTACCCCCTTATCAACCCGTTGGAAGGTGGGGGACGTTTTTATGAAAACCAAGTTTATATTTTAAAGGTGTTAAAACTCATTTTTGAGGTTACATTTTAAAGGTGGTTTTTGAACCACTTTTGAATACGGTTTTGAAACTTGACCGAAACGATTTTGTTTGTAAATTTGGTGAACATGAAAGTTTTCGTCCTTGACGAGATGAACAAATCTCGTGTTCACCTCAGAGCTCAATTCTAACTCTAACTAGTCCTAATCTTACTAAACCTGTGGGCTATGTGCCTAGTTTTTACAAAAACTCCCAATTTTGCGCTGTTTTGAAATCGGTTCTGTTTAAGGCCCGAAACGGCCAGAATTTTTAAAACATGCAGGGTTATTCTTAAGTCTCGACGAGATTTACAACTTTCGTGTTGAGTCTGAGAGTTGGTTCGAATTCTATGTGGTCTATTTTTAATAAAACCCGAGACTACTTTTCCGAGTTCAGATTTTGTTCCTAGTTTTGGGCACCGAGTGAAAACCACTCTAAAACCTATCGTATCATCATTTTTGGCCAAGGGCTATTTGATGCAAAAACTACCGTAGCAAAATTTTCTTAAAAACTATGCTTTAGCAAATCCTAAATTTAGAACCTAAATAGGTCAAAATGGCCAAAATCCATGGCCTTTCCTAGGGACAGATTTATGTCCAGCCACATTCCTAAATATTTGTAGCATCACATATACAATAGCCATTCGTAAAAATTGTAAACACAATTACAACCACATAAACTTAAAAATGGAAACTTAAGAGTTCAAAATGAAATTATTACAAACCATTTGCATGAATAAATACACATAAATAGTCTTAATCAAAAACTTCAAATCACTAAATCACCAAAGGGGAAGGTTTCGGTTTTTACCTCTTGTGCTATGGTTCAAGCACAAATCCAAGCTAGGCTTGAGGAACCAAATGGTCATGGGAAACCAAAGGGGATGAGGTTGGTTTTTGCTAGAAACAATACCAAAATTTTTCTCTTAAAAATCAAACCAAAACAAAAACTAAAAACTACAAGGATTGGATTTTAAAAACTTACCCTTGGTGCCTTAGAACGACTTGGATTGAATCCTCCTAACACAAGCTTGAAGAGGTTGGCTTTTGGTAAATTTTTGGCAAAGTTTTGGTCTTGAAAAATGGTGGTTTTGGGGCTATGAAAGTGGTCGATTGCTGCTTGGAAAAGAGAGAGAGAGTTGTGTTTTTTTTTTTAGGTGTGAAATGAAAGAAACAAAAGCTAGGGTAAGGTCACCTTTTTTATAGGAAAACTCTAAGCAAGCTTAACCAACTTAAGCTTAATTAATCAAGCCATCTTTAAGCAAATTTAGGAACAAATTTCTGTCCCTTTTCAGTCATTCCCACCGAATGTGCTGCTGCAATTTAAGGGAAAAGATAAAAAAAAATTGCTTGATGTAAGGTGATTGAATGGTAATGGAAAAGGAATTGTAATTTAATGGGTTTTTGTGTCCTCTTTCCCCATTTTTTATTCATGCTTTTTGGGATTTTCATCAACCCAATACCAGTTGGTTTTCCAGCTAGCATCCATGATTTTTGGGGCTGAAAATTTTCATCTGCATTGCTCTCTTCGCAGTCCAGTTTTCTATTATGGTTTTCGGTCCTATCTCGGTAGTGTTCTAATTTTCATTTAGAAATTAGATTTTTTGAATCTGATTTTTACACTGATGATTTCTAGTTGGTATATACTATCTAAGAACCCATTCTACACAAATTTACTATTTATTTCCTATACTGTAGTTGTGTCTACACTGTGTTGTCCTTTCACACGTAAACCGAGGCGTTCTCGGGGGAAATTTTAGACACAGTCTCACTTAACTCATTTTAACATGCTGATTCCATTTTTATCAGTCTTATGTATGTTCGGGGTTGTCTGGACCATTTTTCAAGATCTGTATGATCTCATCTCGAAAAATGTGTCGGGTGCGCGATTGACTAATTTGGGCGCCCTGAGTCTAAATATATCAATTTCAGGGTATGTAAAGGTCGTCTTGACCTTCTTCACAATATTACGTATCTCTTAAACTAGAATTCTCATTTTATGCTCAATCGACCAGATTGAGCCTACTGATCTTTAATATATCAGTTTTAAGTCAAATTAAGGCCGTCTTGACCAGTAACTCGACACTGCATTTTTTATTATTTACTATTCACTGCTTTCTATTCTAACTGACTAGTCTGAGTGTTCTGATTCCGATTTTATCAGTCTTTAGGTGAGAAAAGGTTATCTGAACCATTTCCTCGGTATTGTACCCTATTAGGGTTTCTATCACTGTTATGCTCAAACGTTCGGTCCGAGCATTCTGGTGATCTGTTCACCAGTCTTGTGTCAGGAAATGGTCATCTGGACTAGTTTCCTGATAATGTGTATTTCATACACTTATACACATAATAGGGTGGATCGAATTCACTGTCGGTTACCCCATTTCACTGTATGAATAATACTTGAACAGTACTGTGTCTGTTTAGTTTATTCAACTGGAATTTATACCGTATTTTTCAACATAATTGCTTATTACATAGTAATTAAGCTCCATAATATGTAAGCATCGTTTTAGTGGCTCTCTACTCTATACACGGCCTTCTACACGGGCGTGTACAAGGCTATACGGGCGTGTACTAGTTGAGCTTGCTCAACACGGCCGTGTCTTAGGAAATTTCATTTTACGATTGGTACACGGCCTCTTACACTGCCGTGTACCTGGGCTTGTCACACTATACGACCATGTACACCAACACGGCCTCTAACATTCCAACAACCCAATCAGTACACGGTCACTTACACGGCCGTGTACTTGACCGTGTTCACCTCTACGGCCATGTTTACTAACACGGCCTCACGCACGTGCACAGTATCAACGGTACACGGCCACTTACACGACCGTGTACATGACCGTGTTCACCTATACGGCCATATACAGTTGCACGGCCATTTTCACATGCACAGTTCGGATAGTATATGACCACTTACACTGTCGTGTACATGCCTGTGTTCTTCAATTTTTACACTAAAATGCATCAAATTATTCTTCAATTTCTCATTAATTAAAATTCTAAGTTATAAGAATGGGGCGGTCCTTACAACCTACCCCCCTTACAAAATTTTCATCCTCGAAAATTAGAATAAGTCCGGGAAGTGTCTTCTCATATCCTCTTCCTGTTCCTATGTAGCTTCTTCGAGGTTATGATTCCGCCATAATACTTTTACAAGTGGAATCACTTTATTCCGAAGGACTTTATCTTCCTTGGCTAGAATTTGCACAGGTTTTTCTTCATAAGTCAAATCGACATGTACTTTAACCGGCTCTTGGCTTAGAATGTGGGAGTTGTTAGGTACATACTTCTTCAACATTGAGACGTAGAGCACATTATGCACTGATGCTAGTTTGGGAGGAAGCGCTAATCTATAGGCTACCTTCCCTACTCTCTCGAGAATCTCGAAGGGTCCTATATATCTAGGACTAAGCTTTCCTTTCTTCCCAAAGTGCATCACCCCTTTCATGGGTGCCACCTTGAGAAAAACTGAATCTCCTTCTCGAAATTCGAGAGGCCTCCGTCGTTTATCCACGTAACTCTTCTAGCGATTATGAGCTATATCCAGTCTCTCTCATATAAGCTTCATATCTTCTATTGTGCTGTTGACGAAGTTCGTGCTAGTAAGCTGTTTCTCTCTAGTTTCATGCCAATGCACCGGAGATCTGCATTTCCTTCCGTAGAGTGCCTCATACGGTACCATTCCGATCGAGGAATGGTAGCTGATATTGTACGAGAACTCTATCAATAGTAGCTTCTGATCCTAGTTCCCTTTGAAATCTAAGGCACACGCTTTTAGCATATCCTACAACATCTGAATGGTTTTTTGGACTGGCCATCAGTTTGAGGATGGAAGGCTGTGCTGAATTTCAACTTGGTTCCCATTAAGGCTTGAACGCTCTGCCAAAACCTTGAAGTAAAGCATCTATCGCGATCTGAGATGATCGATTTCGGTACAACGTGCAGTCTTACTATCTGAGCTACATATATTTCGACTAACCTTTCCACCGAATAGCTCAGCTTTATCGCTAAAAATTGAGCTGATTTCATTAATTGGTCCACAATTACCCAGATGGCATCATTTCTGCTTGATGTCCTAGGTAATTCGACCATAAAATCCATTGTGATCTACTCCCATTTTCACTCTGATAGCTCGATCTTTTGCAGTTCTCCTTTCAGTTGCTGATGTTCTACTTTGATTTTCTAGCAGGTGAGGCACTTTGAAACAAATTTGGTGACATCGTTTTTCATTCCCGGTCACCAAAAGCTCTCCTTTAGGTCCTAGTATATCTTATTTGCCCCTGGATGTACTGAGTATGGCGTGTTGTGAGCCTCTGATAGGATCCTTTTTTTGAGTTCTTCCTTCTTTGGAACACATACTCTATCTTTGAAATAAAGTGTGCCATCCTTAGAGACTTGAAACTTTGAACTCTGCCCCTCTGTTGCCTCCTTTTAAAGCTTGATCAAGGTTGAATCGAGGTCTTGGCTAGCTTTAATTTATTCTAGTAGAGTGGATTGGAGGGTCAGTTCAGACAACCTCCCCATTAAAATCTCAATTTTGTTGCTACATATCTCCTTTTATAGTGTCTCTGGTAAGACATGGATTGCCATGAGTGACGAGCTACGTTCTTACTTAGTGCATCGGCCACCTTATTTGCCTTCCCTAGATGATATAGGATTTCACAGTCATAATCCTTTACTAGTTCTAGCCATCTTTTCTGCCTCATGTTGAGCTCTTTCTGTGTGAGGATATACTTGAGGCTCTGATGGTCTATGTAGATCTCGCACTTAATGCCATATAGATAGTGCCTCCATATTTTGAGCATGAAAATGACTGCTGTAAGCTCCAGGTCATGTGTCGGGTAATTCTATTCGTGGTTCTTGAGTTGTGGCGAAGCATATGCGACCACTTTACCACTCTACATCAGTACGGCTCCTAACTCGGTCTTGGACGCGTTGCTGTAAATCAAAAAATTTCCTTGTCCAGCATCCGGTGTGGTCAAGAATGGAGCGCTCGTGAATCTGCTTTTAAGGGCAGGAGTGACACACACTTCCCAGAATACGATCCCATAAAGTACAACTAACTAAGTCAGACAGGGGAGCTACTGTTCCCCCTCTGTATTTACATAACAAAATTCCTATGAAAAAGTTACTGCTATTCAGAAGATATCCCAGACTCGACATCCGACATCATCTCGTCCTTATTGTCGCTAAGAAGGAACTCCTCGGGGTCTTCATCTTCGTCACCCCAGACGATACTGCCCTCGTCGTCACTAGCAATGATAATCTGGGGTTTGTACATCCCCATCCACTCATCGTCGCTAAAATAATCAGGGAGTTCATCCCCCTCATCATCTGGTTGGGCATCGGGGATAGCCTCATCATCATCTGCCTCTTCGTGATGCTCGGGAGACTAAGGAACTGGCTCAGGTTCCTCTATCGGATTCTCGTGGTCCTCGAGTGTTTCAAGTATTGCTGGCTGAGGTTTGGCAGCAAACTCCTTGTCGACCGGTTGGGGTATTACGTCTGCCAGATCAGGGTTGAGGGCTACTCGCTCAACGTCTACTATGTCTTGGATAAGGCACCTCAAGTCTTCATGCGGTGGAGGGTAGGGAACAAGGTTCATCACATACCCTAGTATCTCTCCCCATAGCAGGTCAGCTATCTCAGAAAAAGGTCTATCCTGAGGGATATGAGACAACATGGCATCCAGAAATCTCTGACAATAGTGCACCATGGTCTCTCCCTCGTAGATATCCCAATTGTCAGAGAGAATTTGGTATCGTCGCTCGCGCATATCCTCCCATATGTCTATGTCTCGGGCTGGTAGAGTACTATTACGGAGGTCACGGTAGAATTTGGCCTACTACACCGGATGCCCGATCCTATACCATCTGTTCTACTAGGTCAACGCTGGTCCTTATAGTCTACTACTGGCCAGAATCACCTGTAGGTGTGGTGGAATATGGCATGCCTCAAAGATAACCTCCATATGATGGATCCAGTGTGGGAGTTCGTGTGGGTGGTTGCCATCATAGATGTCTAGCCATATGGTGGTGAAAGCTAGACTCATTTATCAGTCCTCTTGCACTTGCTGAGGGTCTCGTGGTGCAGCCATAATCTCCTATTATAAATTAAACATCAACTTATTTACTAAACTTTGAAAAACAAAAGCTAACTTACTTGGACAGATGAGGCAAGCATTTGGCGATGTGAGGTAGGGTGGTAGGAAACTGCTCTGATACCAACTGTAACGCCCCGTGCCCTCAGTGGCCTGGGTCATCACTTAAAAACCGCTTCTTTACATGATGCTTATACTTTCTTGCAATTGATATTTAAAGTTACTTAATTTGATACCATAATTTTAGGGATTTTTTTGACTTCATACGTATTTACTATTCATGTATGGGTACTATTAATGGTTACTATTCAAAAATACCGCTTAATGATTACTAGTAAAAAATATTGTCTAACGATTACTATTCATAGATACTATTTAACAGTTATTGTTCAAAAATACCATTTATCGGTTACTATTCAAAAATACCATTTAACAGTTACTATTCAAAAATATTGTTTAACCATCACCATTCAAAATACTATTTAACGATTACTATTCATAAATACTATTTACTTAAAAATTATGTGGAAGAATACTCGCAGTGTGTCCACAACCTCTCCTCACATCCACCTCCGCCGCCGTCATCGGCCATAGTTGATTACGCCATAGGACGCTTACCTACAGTATGAACATACTCCGTGAGCTTTACGCCCAATAAGTACAACATGTTTACCGTAAAACATGTTTAAACATAATACATACTTAAAATCACATAAACATATCATATACCATGCTATAAATCACATATCATCACATAACACATCATTGAATATAAAACTTTGTATACATTATGCAGAACAAAATACATCGTGTACTGAAATGCATCTTACTTGTAACTAGAAGCATGGTAAACTATAACTAATGCATAATCCGGTTATGTTCATTTATGCTTCAAACTTCTCATTTCTCTTTCTTCTTGTCTATTTAGGGCCCATGTGTTAGTACCGTATACGCATAGACCAACGGTAATGCCTGAGGTCACTAAAAAGCCGGAGAGCCATCAACAGATGCTCAACTTTCTGCTTTAACTTAACTAAAGAACCTCTTCAACTGAAAAGACCGGTATGACACACATATTTAATTCCATCTTCTTTATCTGCTCTACCTACGTGCTTCTCTAAGCTGTCCCTAATCCTACGTGGTAGGGACACATGGCATCTAACACGATCTTTCACCAATCTACTTGATTGTGAAATTATATGCCCTTAAATATGCTGTGCATCAATGTGTGCATGGCATAGATACTTAACGTATTGTAAAACATCATTTTATTCATACCGTAGGCGGAGTTGTACTTAACTAAATGCAAGCAAATGCGTACTTGTACTCACGCCTCTATCAGCTTACAGGTTACCACCTGTCATCAATAACGTATCCTATCAGCACCTTTACTGAGTCACTAATACTGTTAGTGACTATTACTTGTGTTTCTATGTGGTACCGAGGCCCGTCGGTACCCTATTGGCCTACTTTGAGGATTTGGCATCTTACTCCTATCGTTGTTTGATTAACTGTCTTCTTGACAGATTAATCATCATTTCCTTACACTATTGTTCAAAACTCGGTCCTTGACTGGTTGCCAACTAGTCAACTAGCCAGTTACTTCACACGTTGGTAACTAGATGGCCTATCAGGTTACTATGCATAAACTTGGTGTAGTAACCGGCCAGGTTACTTGCCTGTTTAGGTGTGATAGCCTATCGGGCTACTATTCCTTGTTTGGTATAGTGGCCCATCAGGCTACTATGGCTTGTTTGGTGTAGTAGCCTAGTGGGCTACTAAGGCTTGTTTGATGCAATAGCCTATTGGGCTACACACACGATTTTGTTTATTTAAGAAAAATCATTTTGGTTGCCATATAAAATTCTTGGTAAAATTATGTATTTAGAACCCGTCCCCTTATCACCCCGTTGGAAGGTGGGGGACGTTTTTATGAAAACTAAGTTTATATTTTAAAGGTGTTAAAACTCATTTTTGAGGTTACATTTTAAAGGTGGTTTTTGAACCACTTTTGAAAATGATTTTGAAACTTGACCGAAACAATTTTGTTTGTATATTTGACGAACATGAAAGTTTTCATTCTCGACGAGATGAACAAATCTTATGTTCAACTCGAAGCTCAATTCTAACTCTAACCAGTCCTAATCTTACTAAACCCGTGGGCTATGTGCCTAGTTTTTACAAAAACTCCCAGTTTTGCGTTGTTTTGAAAACGGGTCTGTTTAGGGCCCGAAACGGCCAAATATTTAAAACACGCATAGGCCATTCTTAAGATCTCGATGAGATCTACAACTTTCATGCTGAGTCTGAGAACCGGTTCGAAGTCTAAGTGGTCCATTTTTAATAAAAACTGAGACTACTTTTCTTGGTTCAAATTTTGTTCCCAGTTTTGGGCACCGAGTGAAAACCACTCTAAAAACCTATCGTATCGTCATTTTTGGCCAAGGGCAAAAACAATTGTATCAAAATTTTCTTAAAACACCATATTTTACCAAATCCCAAATTCGGACCCTAAGTAGGTCAAAATGGCCAAAATCCGTGGCCTTTCCTAAGGGCAGATTTATGTCCAGCCACATTCCTAAATGTTTGTAGTATCACACATACAATAGCCATTCGTAAAAATTGTAAACACGACCATAACCAGATAAACTTAAAAATGGAAACTTTAGGGCTCAAAATAAAATTATTACAAACCATTTACATGAATAAATACACATAAATAGTCTTGATCAAAAACTTCAAATCACTAAATCACAAAAGGGGAAGGTTTCAGTTTTTACCTCTTGTGCTATGGTTCAAGCACAAATCCAAGCTAAGCATGAGGAACCAAATGGTCATAGGAAACCAAGGGGAATGAGATCGGTTTTCGCTAGAGACAATACCAAAATTTTTCTCTTAAAAATCAAATCAAAACAAAAACTAAAAACTACAAGGATTGGATTTTGAAAACTTACCCTTGGTGCCTTAGAACGACTTGGATCGAATCCTCCTAACACAAACTTAAAGAGGTTGGCTTTTTGTAAATTTCTGGCAAAGTTTTGGTCTTGAAAAATTGTGGATTTGGGGCTATGAAAGTGGTCGGCTACTGTTTAGAAAAGAGAGAGAGAGTTGTGTTCTTTTGGAGGTGTGAAATGAAAGAAACATAAGCTAGGGTAAGGTCACCCTTTTTATAGGAAAACTCTAAGCAAGCTTAACCAACTTAAGCTTAATTAATCAAACCATCTTTAGGAAAATTTGGGGACAAATTTATGTCCCTTTTCAGGCATTCCCACCAAATGTACCGCTGCAATTTAAGGGAAAAGATAAAAAAAAATTTGCTTGATGTAAGGTGATGGAATGGTAATGGAAAAGGAATTGTAATTTAATGGGTTTTTGTGTCCTCTTTCCCCATTTTTTATTCATGATTTTTGGGGTTTTCATCAGCCCAAAACTATCTAGTTTTCTAGCTAGCATCCATGATTTTTGGGGCTAAAAATTTTCATATGCGTTGCTCTCTTCACGGTCTAGTTTTCGACTGCGGTTTTCGGTCTTATCTCGGCAGTGTTCTAATTTTCATCCAGAAATCAGATTTTCTGAATCCAATTTTTACACTGATGATTTCTAGTTGGTTTATATTGTCTAAGAGCCCATTCTACACAAATTCACTATTCATTTCCTTTCCTGTGGTTGTGTCACACTGTGTTGTCCTTTCGTACGCAAATCGAGGCGTTCCTGGGTGAAATTTCAGACACAGTCTCTCTTAACTAATTTAGACGTTCTAATTCTATTTTTATCAGTCTTATATCCATCCGGGGTCGTCTGGACTATTTTTCGAGATCTGTGTGATCCCGTCGTGAAAAACCTGTCAGGTGCCCGATTGACTAATTTGGGCATCCTGAGTCTAAATATATCAGTTTCGGGGTGAGTAAAGGTCATCTTAACTCTCTTCACGATACTACGTATCTCTTAAACTAGAATTCTCATTTTATGCTCAATCAACCAGATTGAGCCTACTGACCGTTAATATATCAATTTTAAGTCAAATTAAGGCCGTCTTGACCAATAATTTGACACTGCATTTTTCACTATTCAATATTCACTGCTTTCTATTCTAACTGACTAGTCTAAGTGTTCTGACTCCGATTTTGTCAATCTTTAGGTAAGAAGAGGTTATCTGAACCATTTCCTTAGTATTGTACCCTGCTAGGGTTTCTATCACTGTTATGCTCAAATATTCGGTCCGAGCGTTCTGGTGATCTGTTCACCAATCTTATGTCAAGAAATGGTCATCTAGACCAGTTTCCTAACACCGCGTATTTCATATACTTATACACTTAATAGGGTGGACCGGATTCACTGTCGGTTACCTCCTTTCACTGCATACATAGTACCTAAATAGTACTATATCTGTTTAGTCTATTCAACTGGAATTTATACCGTATTTTTCAACTTAATTGCATATTACATAGTAATTAAGCTCCATAATTCACGAGCGTCATTTTAGTGGCTCTCTACTCTATACACAGCCTCCTACACGGGCGTGTACAAGGCTACACGAGCGTGTACTAGTTGAGCTTGCTCAACATGGTCGTGTCTTGGGATAATTTCATTTTACTGATTGGTACACGACCTCTTACACGGCCATGTACCTAGGCGTGTCACACTACACGGTCATGTACACCAACACGGCCTCTAACATTCCAACAACCCGATCAGTACACGGTCACTTACACGGCCGTGTACTTGACCATGTTCACCTATATGGCCATGTTTACTCACACGGCCTCACGTAAATGCACAGTACCAACGATACATGGCCATTTACACGGCCGTATACATAACCGTGTTCACCTACACGGCCGTGTACAGTTGCACGGCCATTTTCACACGCACAGTTTGGACAATACACAACTACTTACACTGTCGTGTACATGCCTGTGTTCTTCAATTTTTGTACTAAAATACATCAAATTATTCTTCAATTTCTCATTAATTGAAATTCTAAGTTACAAGAATGGGGCGGTCCTTACACTTAGTGTCTAAAATACCAAAAATGAGAAAAATTCACGTTAGGGGTATTTTAGGAAACAAGGGGGAAAAGTTGAGAACGGGATAGAAAACCCGAGCCCTTCGGGAACTGAGGCTCCGGAACGGAATGAGAATCGTTTCAAGAATAGTGAAATACCTATTTGAGGCTATGAAACGTTAGAAAAAGGCTGTCAGGGCTGGACAAGGAGTGGGATCTGCATCTACCGTTAGGGCTGGGTGAGGGGAATGGTCTTGCTGATGGTTTCCGTTGAGCGATTTTGCAAGTTGTTTTGAAATGTTGTAACATGATGTAAATTAAATACGATAAAGTATGTTATGTATTTCAGTACATGTTTTATGATGTTTTACGACTTTATAGTTTCAAGATCGTTTGTTTAAAAAAAATCTCGAGTTTTTATGATAAAATTTAAGTTAAAAATACAAATGGTAAATAACAAAAACAAGTTACTAGTAAGTTGCCGACGACCCATTGAGGTGACAGTCTATCATAGTGGACTCTAAAGCTCTACTATGCTAGTACTGTTAGCCTCCATGAAGGGTGGGCCACCACAGTTGGTATCAGAGCAGTTGACCATGTCCCTTAAGGCCTGATGCGCATCCCGTTCGTCAATCCAAGTAAGTTAAGTTTATTTGTACAACTAGTAAGATGTTTATTTACATTAAGTGAACCTTATGTAGGAGATAGATGACGAGACCACTGTACATCCGACCACATCCATACAGAGTTAGGGGTCCTCCTAGGGTGTCGACTAGACCTGTAATTACACCATCCCCACCCCGACGACTGACGGTACACTCCCTAGCACCAGCACCCCCTGTTACTCCACGAGCAGAGGCATTGACAACTATCAGGGTACCAACCCCTCCACCAGTACTCCATCCACCACTAGTGGTAGTCAACATCCCCGTAGTTGGCGGACGAGGCCATATCAGCTAGAGAGTTTCTGCCAGAGCTACCCAGGTCTTTAGGGCCTGCCAGCCACCTATTTTTTATGGAAGACATCAGTCAACATAAGTACAGGACTCGCTGCACACTGTAGAGCTGATTTGTCGGTCCTGTGATATAGACTAAGATTATTGGGTCATCCTTGCCGTGAGCACATTCCAAGGAGATGCCCGAGTATATTGGGAGTACTGCAATCAAGACGGATTACTGAGGCTTAATTGGGCCAACTTTTGTTTAACCATGAGACAGCAATTTTCCCGAAAGAGCCCAGAGACGACTCTGGTTCCTCCAATAAGTGAGGAAAGAATGCCGCTGTCTACATTACCCTGAATAACGGATGTCAAGGATTATATTCAGAGAACTGAAAGATTTCAGATGACGCCCAGGGATACGGTACTTAGATATGCGGTGCGATTCAAGGAGAATGTTGTTAAAAGGTACCTACTCCTGAATTTCTCCAATGAAGATTTTTGTGAAATGTTCTGGAAAGGACTCACCACAGAGTTGAAACGAAGGGTGAGTCTACTCCATTCCATTACTAGGCGTGAGTTTATTGCTAGCGCCATTAGAGCTGAAAGGGCGTAGTTAAGGGAATGCATGGAAAGGCATCAATGGGAACAAGATCACAAGGATAGGGTATTGACATGTTTATATGGACCACCACCGATGGCTAACGACCACGAGGCCTGTCCATCGCGAAAAAAACAAATATGACTCGTGATCAGGGGACGACAACGATAGACGACTCCGATGAAGACGAAGAAGACCCAAAGGAATTTCCATTAGGTCAAGATGAATAGGATAGTCGAACCCCGAAAAATGTGTAAAACTATGTCCATATGTAAATATGTAAATATGTAAATATGTTTATATGAAGTAAGAAGTTAAGACAAACATAGCCTAAATATTACAGTGTATGTAAATATTCGTATATGCTATGTATGATATAAGAAATGTTATGAAATGTTGATATTATGCAGTAAACGACATGTTTAAGATTTTTGCCACGTTACGAAATTTATTTTTGGAAAATCTAACCTTTGATAATTGTGTAAGGCTAGAAGAAAGAGAACATAATGAGTGCACGAAAAGGTCGATGCCCTACGATAGTAGATAGAGTGAAGGAATTACAAGCCCTCCTAGAGACCCAAATGAAAGAAAATACTGAACTATGACAGCGGTTATCCGCAATGGAGCAATGACAATGCCAAGAAGAAGACCATGCATTTTAGGCAGTAGAAATAGTACCAGCAGTGCCGCCAGTTTTTCCAGAGGTCCAAGGGTGAACCAGGAGCCCTTATATGAACGATTCCGTCAGATGAAGCCGCCGGAGTTTGAGGGTCCGATTGATCCATTAGAGGCAGAGGAGTGGCTTTCTTCTCTGTAAATGATCCTTGAGTTTATGAACTTGACTGACCAAGAAAAGATTCTATGTGTGTCCTTTGTGCTGAAAAAGGATGCGTAATTTTGGTGGGACACTATCTGTATGAGGAGAGACATGACCACGATGACTTGGGATGAATTTTTGGAGGAGTTTAACCAAAAATACTATGATCTAGCCGCCCTACGCCCCCAACAAAAAGAATTTACTGAACTAAAATAAGGGAATCAGTCGGTGAGTGAAGTGTGTAGGAGATTTGATCAGTTGTCTCGTTTATGCCCTTATATGGTGCCGACTGAGAGAGAGAAGATTTAGAAGATGATTGGTATGTTCAGGCCAGAGATATCTGCCCTAGTTGACAATGGGCCAGTACCTCTAACCTCAGTAGCGGACTGTGTAAATTGAGCCCTCAGAGCTGAATACCACCTGCTTAGAAAAAAGGAAGAAAGAGAAAAGGTTTGGGAGGCAAAGAAAAAGGAAAAAAATTCTAGCTAAGTCAGCACAGGCAGGAATGTAGACGGGTCAAGGCAGTAAGTCCGGTTAAAGTCGACCCAATCAGTCCAACACTCAAGGCTCCTAACAGCAACAGAGTAAAAAAAAGGGAATTTTTCTAGGAATAGAAGCCAGGATAGCCGCAATCAACAGCGAAAAACCAGTCAAGGTACAAGACTAAGTTTTCCTACATGTGCCACGTGTGGAAAAAGGCACCCAAGCTAGTGCTGATTTGGCACCAACACATGTTACCAGTGCAGATGAGAAGGACATTTTGCTAAAAATTATCCGATGAACCGCCAAAATACCTCAGGGCCAATGCAGCAGTGCCAGTAATATCTTCCACGTCCACAACCGCCTCAAGCTCATGCGTTACAGAGGAGAATTAAAGTTCCTGCGATAGTACCTCCAACCTGGTCCAAATGACAAGAGCAAACTCCATGAACAGATGCTCACGTTACGGTCCTTACCAAGGAGGATGTTGAAGCGGGGACATCTAATGTTGTTACAGGTCCGCTTTCTGTATTTAACCACGTGGCATGTGTCCTTTTTGATTCAGGAGCCACACATTCCTTTATATCCTATGAACTCGCTGACAAGTTAGGATATGCTAAGGATGATATAGGAGTGACTTTTAGGACAGCTCTACCTTCAAGAGAAGTGATGCTGTTAAATTACTGGTTACGTCATATGCCAATAGCTGTGGCAAATAGGGAGTTGTATGTCGATTTGATCGTAATGAAGATCATCGACAATGATGTGATCCTAGGAATGGATTTTCTAGGAAAATACCAGGCCATAATTGACTGTCAAAAAAGAAAAATAGTCTTTCGATCTGACGAGAAAGAGAGTTTTGAGTACGTCGACACCTCCCGTCAATCGAGGAAGATATTGATCAGTGCAATGAAAGTGAAGAAGCTAATAGTTAGTGGCTGTATGGGATACCTGGCATACGTGACAGATGTAACAGAGGAAAATAAATTGCAACCAGAAGATGTTCCAGTTGTTAATGAATTCCTCGATGTATTTCCAGAGGAATTGTCAGGATTGCCTCCAGAAAGGGAGATTTCGTTTGAGATCGATATTATGCCAGGGACTACTCCAATATCCAAAGCACCATATTGTATGGCTCCAGCAAAGATGAAAGAACTACAGGTGCAGTTAATGGAATTACTTGACAAGGGATTTATCTGACCAAGCTATTCCCCATGGGGCGCTCCAGTTTTATTTGTGAAAAAGAAGGATGGAACTCTCCAGATGTATATAGATTACAGAGAGTTAAATAAGTTTACCATCAAGAATAGGTATCCATTACTTAGGATTGATGACCTGTTCAATTAGTTAAAAGGTGCAGCGATATTCTTGAAGATTGACTTATGCTTGGGATACCATCAACTAAGAATCCAAGAGAGTAACATTCCTAAGACGGCATTCAGAACCCATTACGGTCACTATGAATTTTTAGTGATGCCATTCGGATTGACTAATGCTCCAACCATGTTTATGGATTTGATGAACAAGGTCTTTAAGGAATTTCTTGATAAGTTTTTTATCGTGTTTATTGATGACATACTTATATATTCAAGGACCCATAAAGACTACGAGGAGCATCTGAGAATTGTTCTTCCCACCATGAGAAGGAATCAGTTTTATGCGAAATTCTCCAAGTGCGAATTCTGGTTAGATAAAGTGCACTTTCTTAGACACGTGGTGACAAAGGAAGGAATCGCTGTAGATCCTACCAAGGTGGAAGTAATTAATGAGTGGCCTACTCCTAAGAGTGTGACTGAAATACGTAGCTTCTTAGGACTAGCCAGCTACTATAGAAGGTTTTTGGAAGGGTTTGCATGACTAGCTGCACCCTTCATTACTCTTACTCATAAGAAAAAGAAATACTAGTGGACATAGGAATGTGAAAGAAGTTTTCAAGAATTGAAGAGACGATTGACAAGTGCACCTATTCTTACACTACCCAATGAAGGAGAAAAATTTACAATCTACAGTGATGCTTCAAAGATAGGCTTGGGAGCTGTACTAATGCAGAATGACAAGGTTATTGCTTATGCGTCGTGCCAGTTAAAGGATCATGAGAGAAACTAACCTACGCATGACTTGGAACTTGTTGCAGTAGTGTTCACACTCAAAATCTAGTGACACTATTTATATGGAGTTCAGTGCCAAATCTTCACTGATCACCAGAGTTTGAAATACTTCTTCACACACAAGGAGTTAAGTATGCGACAAAGATAATGGTTAGAGTTGGTGAAGGACTATGACTGTGAAATCCTTTACCATCCTAGAAGGGCAAACTGAGTAGCGGATGCTTTAAGCAGAAAATTGACTACTCCGCAACGGTTACCAATAGAGGAGCTACCGAAAGCATTGCAGCAAGAAATTAACTCCCTTAGATTGGAGTTAGTAGCTGGGAAGTTATCAGCACTGCGATTAGAATCCTCCTTGCTCGAAGATATTAAAGAAGCCCAGAAGCTAGATCCAAGTGCAATGAAGCTCCGAGAAGCGATTTTCGACGGCAGGAAGTTAGATGTAAGCATTCCAGTGAGAGAATGCTTTTATACAAGTGGAGAATTTATGTCCCGGCCAGTGAAAGACTTAGAAAATGAATCATGCCAGAAGCTTATGAAACGTCGTATTCCGTTCATCCTGGATCCACCAAAATGTATCAGGACCTCAAGATACAGTTTTGGTGGAAAGGGATGAAGAACGATATCACGGAATTCGTGAGTAGATGCCTGACTTGTCAAAAGGTTAAGGCCAAGCATAGACATCCTGAAGGAAAATTAGAACCTCTAGAAATTTCGAAGTGGAAATGGGAGCATATTACTATGGATTTCGTGGTAGGGTTTCCTAAGACTTGAGAATGGCATGATGCTATCTAGGTGATAGTGGATAGACTAACCAAGACGACATGATTCATAGCCATGAAAACAACGTTCACATTGGAAAAATTTACACATCTATATGTGACCAATATTATTCGATTACATAGAGTTCTAAAGTCTATTATCTCTGATCAAGATACACGGTTTACTTCAGCATTTTGGAAGTGTATACAAGAAGCTATAGGGATGAAGTTACGCCTTAGTACAGCTTTCCATCCCCAGACAGATGGATAGTCAGAGCAAACCATCTAAACATTGGAAGACATACTTAGAGCCTACATTATAGATTTTCCTGGCAGTTGGAATGAGAAACTACCGTTGATAGAATTTTTATACAATAATAGTTACCAAGTTTCCATAGGAATGCCACCGTATGAGGCTCTTTATGGACGAAAGTGTAGATCGCCTATCCATTGGTATGATCTACAAGAAAAGCAGCTACATAAAACTGATTTTATACAAGAAACTTAAGATGTAGTTGCAAAGATTCAGAGAAGGATGAAGATCGCTCAAAGCTGACAGAAAAGTTATGCAGATAAATGATGAAGATTCCTGGAGTTCAACAAAGGAGACTTCGTATTCCTCAAGGTATCACCGATGAAGGACGTGATGCGTTTCGGCAAAAAGGGAAAACTGAGTCCAAGATATATTGGGCCATTCGAAATAATCGAACGCATTGGGAAGATAGCCTACAAGTTGGCTTTACCTCTAGATTTATCGGCAGTACACAATGTCTTCCATATATTAATGTTGAGGAAGTATGTACCTGATCCAACACATATGTTGAAGTATGAACCGATATAAGTCTAAGAAGATTTGACATATAAAGAACAACCAGTGCCAATTTTAGCATGTGAGGAAAAGGTGTTAAGAAATAAAACGATCCCACTAGTCAAGGTTTTATGGAGAAATCACAATGTTGAAGAGGCTACGTGGGAATGTGAATATGAGATAAAAGCTTCATACCCCTACTTATTCTAATTTTCGAGGACAAAAATTTTATAAGGAGGGGTGAATGTGACAACCGAGAAATTTTACTGCTCTCGAAAATTTTGTATAACGTATGTACATCATGATTTTTATGAGTATAAATGTAAAATATATGATTTAATACTATTTAGAATGCGACGAAATGTTCTAACCATGCCAAAGAGAGTGTGATCAGGAATGGAGAATTTTACCGAACTGAAATCGGACAAATGGTGCCTTTACGGTTTCAAAAACCCTAGAAATATACTGTATGGCACTAAAAGATGAAATACTTACGGTATGGATTTTTAGTCAAACCAGAGTGAATTAAGGAAAACCAATCGCACGGTCGGCCTTAGAAACTCGTCTATGCGATTTCGGTGCAAAACCATTCGGTTTGACTTTTGATCAAAAAGTTTGACCAAGATAATTATGTGGAGACAAAGATTGGATATGAATCATTGAATGGATGTAAGATTACATCAAGATCCAAGGGCTAGAGTTTAAAGTCACTTTGATCCAATGGTTAGGATGCAAAGTTAACACAAAAAGTCAAAGAAAGTTTAGCAAAATTTCAAGAAAATTCTAGGGCACATTAGGTGGCGGATTTTCATGGGAAAAACAGAAAAAAAAATCTGCCAAATTTTTATTAATTACAAAACAGCCCTTAAAAGGTTGTAAAAATTGCATAAAAAGCTTGTAAAAATGCCCCTAAAACCTTTGCAAACTGGTCCCTTCTTTTTAGGCTGATATATACACGGTTTTGGGCATGAAAAACCAGAAAAAAAAAATTGTGTTTTCTACCTCCATTGCAGCCATGAGCTTCCCTTCACCAAAACGGAAAATTTTCTTCAAGTTTTCTTCAAGAAAGTGTGCAAAATCCATCCCTAACTTCAAGGAAGCAAGATAGCAAGGTGAGCTTCCGTTTTTGCATGGTTTCCTCTTGTTTTTCCATGGAAAAAAAAACTGTGTGGATATGGGCTGTTTTGATATGAAAAATGTCAGTTTTTGTTTGGTTGATTTTGCTTGAAAAGGGTGTTAATGGTATAAGACAAACAAGCAAGGATTAAGAACATGAAAAACCAAGTTTAATGCACCTTTTGTGCATAAAATCCGTGTGCTCTTCATGGTAAGGAAGGGTGAAATTTTGATGAAAACTTGGTTGGCTTTTGGCGTTGAAAATCATGTGGGAATGCAATGAAAGAAAGGGATGAAATGGAATTAAATACATTAATTCTTGTGCTTGTTTTCCTATGAAAAATCCGTGGGATACAATACGTAAAATGGGAGTTTGTGTTGATGAATTTGGATTTTCAATGTGGTATTGATTATGTATTGAAATCAAGAAATGGAAATGGAAATGAAAACAAAAATTTTGTGTTGATTTTCTAAGGAAAATCCGTGGGTTAAGGAAAGGCTGAACGAGAATTTTTCACTTGTTAGGGTAATGTTTTGACTTTATAAACCATGCTAGTATGTAATGAAATAATGTACAAAGTTAGGAACAAGAAAAATTAAATTTTGGCATTTGTTAGCCAACAAAATGCATGGCTAAGGCCTTGGTAGAAAATTGGAAATTTTGTAAGGAATGTGTGAAAGAGTAATATAGATGAAAACCGAGAGTAAGAATGGGTAAAAACGGACCAAAACGTCGTTGAAAACGACAAGGCCTATAAATGTATTTCTACATAAAAAGTTTGGTTTTTACATTCTAATTTAGTAATTGGCAGGTGCCAAGGGTTTTGAAGCGTTATCTAAATGCCGGGATCTTAAAAATTAAGCAGAAATGCTGCCGAAATTTTTAGGACGCCTGAAGGGTCTTTTAAGAAACGAGGGGTAAAATAAGGGTCAGGATTTGAAAACCCGAACCCCTCGGAGACCTAGGCTCCAGGAAGGACATTGGACCATTTCAAAAGTAGTGAAATGTCCATTTGAGGTCTCGAACGATTAGAAAATCGAGAAACGACCCCAAGGGTTAGAATAGTACCACCTGAGGGTTGGGTGAATAGTAACCCGAGTATTTCGGTAAGAAATGTAGTAAAAAGCTCGGTAAGACCTAAGAAAGATTATTTTATGATTTTTGGAACTAGAAAACTCAGTTAGAATGCTAAAATGAAAATTTTACGGTCTAAAATCCCGTCAAGGCAAAATGGTCATTTTGTCCAAAATTTTCTAAAATGCTAGAAAAAGACCGTAAAAGTCTCAAAATGGTTTAATTAAATTTTTAAAAGCCAAAATAGAGCTGTAAGTCAGAAAAATGGGGAAAATCCCACTAAGGACAAAATGGTCATTTTGTAAAAAGTTAGGGGTAAAATGGTCATTTTGTTAAAAGGTTAGGAAAAGTGATATTGAGGCCCAAAATAGTGTCCTAGGCCGTATAATAAATACAAAAATAAAAATATGAATCCCAAAACGAATAATTAAGGATCTAGAATCAGAAATTTTATATTTCACAATATTTTAAATATGAAATGAATACTAAAAATAACCGTGATTTATTTCGGTTATAGGGAATCAACAAAAAGGTGATAAAAGGATGCTGGTTGATCTTAGCAAGGAAATGCTAGCAAAATATCTGTAAGTTTAGATATTTATTTGTCTGCAACATGAATTTACTTAATATGTTTGTATGTTATGTATGACATGTAAATAAGTATCAAGGTGCTATATGCACACTAACGTGGGAAATAAAATAACCACAAACAAAGAACATAATGCAAAGAGTTCCAGATCCAGAAGGCAATAATAATGCCACTGGTTAGGAACCACATGAAAGTCGGTAATGAAACCAATATTAGCGTACGGGTCTCCCACACAGATGGAGGTTTCTCATGTTATGTTATATTATATCAAGTTCATGTAGACTGTAGAGGAATGACCAGTGGATTGCTCCTCAGAATCTCTCTCAGTCATGCGCGCACTATGGTACGACCAATCACGGAGCCCAAAACCATAACCTAATGTAAGATAAAACCTAAGACTTAAGATTTGCCATAATTGAGCATAATATGTACTAACTTTATGTGTAGCATCTTAGGTCAAAGTCAACATGAATAGTATCGATCAAAGTCAACTTTACTATTCTGATCAAAAGTCAAAGTTACTATTCATATGAATAGTTTTTTTTATGATTTTAAGTTTTATGTTCCGGTATTTAGTTTGAATTTACTGAGCCTGTTGCTCATAAGTTTATTCATGTTGCAGGTAAGAAGCTTGTGTACCAGTAGATAGTGGATGAACGAGGAGCAGGATCTACATCTACCGTCAGGGCTGGACGAGGGGAATGGTCCTGCTGATGGTTTCCACTGAGCAATTTTGCAAGTTGTTTTGAAATGTTGTAACATGATGTAAATTAAGTTAGATAAAGTATGTTACGTATTTCAGTACATGTTTTATGATGTTTTACGACTTTATAATTTCAAGATCGTTTGTTTTAAAAAAAATCCCTAGTTTTTACGATAAAATTTAAGTTAAAAATACAAATGGTAAATAACAAAAACAAGTACAAGTAAGTTGCCAGCGACCCATTAAGGTGACAGTCTATCATAATGGACTCCAAAACTCTATTATGCTAGTACTGTTAGCCTCCATAAAGGGCAAGCCACCATAGCTCCCTCCCGAACTAGCTTCCGTACACAATATTTTCCACGTATCGATGTTAAAGAAGTACGTGCTAGATAGTTCTTACATCCTAAGCCAAGAGCCGGTTAAAGTCCACGCTGATTTAACATATGAAGAGAAACCTGTGCGAATTTTAGCCAGAGAAGATAAAGTACTTAGGAATAAGGTTATACTGCTTGTAAAAGTATTGTAGCGGAATCATAACCTCGAAGAAGCTACATGGGAACGGGAAGAAGATATGAAAAGAGACTTCCTGGATTTATTCTAATTTTCGAGGATGAAAATTTTTTAAAAAGGGTAGGTTGTGAGGACCCCCATATTCATGTAACCTAAATTCTATATAATAAGAAATTGAGCAATGAATTTGGGTCAGTTTAATGGCTTTTAGTGAAAATTTGATGAACACGGTCAAGTACACGGCCGTGTAAGAAGCCGTGTACCGATCGGACTGTTTACTTGAGAGAGGCCGTGTAAGTGTACATGGCTGTGTAGTGTGACACGGTCAGGTACACGGCCGTGCAAGTGGCCATGTATTGCTCGGGTTGATTAATGTGTAAAAGGCCATGTTTCAGGACATGGCCGTGTCGAGCAGTCTCCACAGAAACACGCCTGTGTCCAGAGTATACACGCCAGTGTTGCCTTATACACACCCGTGTAAGAAGCCGTGTTGAAGGCCGTGTAATGAGCAGAGAGCCGTTACAATGACTATCCAAAATTCATGAAACCTAATTACTACATGATGAGTAATTAAGTTGAAAATACAGTATATTTTCCAGTTGAATAGGTTGAACAGGTACGGTACTGTTTAATTATCATTCATGCAGTGAAAGGGGTGACCGACAGTGAGACCGGTCCCCCCTATTATGTGTATAAGTATACAAGATGAGTAGTATCAGGAAACTAGTCCAGACGACCATTTCCTGACATAAAACTGGCGAACAGATCACCAGAATGCTCAGATCGAACATCGAAGCACAACAACAATAAAAACCCTATTAGGGGCACAATATCGAGAAAATAGTCCAGATGACCTCTTCTCGTCTAGAAACTGACAAAATCAGAGTCAGAACGCTCAGACTAGTCAGTTAGAATAGAAAGCAGTAAATAATGAATAGTGAAAATGCAGTGTCAAGTTACTGGCCAAGATGGCCTTAATCTAATCTAAAACTGATATATTAACGGTCAGTAGGCTCAACCTAGTCAATTAAGCACAAAATGTAAAATTTGTTTGAGAGATACGCAGTATTGGAAAGAGGGTCAAGACAACTTTATCTCGCCCCGAAATTGATATATTTAGACTCAGAACGCCCAAATTAATCAATCGGACACTTGATACGTTTTTTGAGATGAAATCACACAGATCCCAAAAACTGGTCCAGACAACCCCAGACGGACGTAAAATTGATAAAATTGAAATCAGTATGTCCAAATTAGTCAAGAGAGACTGTGTTGAAAATTTCACGCCGGAATGCCTCGTTTGGTAAGCAGAAGTACAACACAGTATAGACACAACCACAATATAGAAAATGAATAGTAAATTGGTGTAGAACAGGCTCTTAGACAGTATAAACCAATTACAAATCATCAATGTAAAAATCGGATTCAGAAAATATGATTTCCAGATGAAAATTAGAATACTGCCGAGAAAGGACCGAACACTACAGTAGAAAACTGGACTGCAAAGAAAAGCAAATGCAGATGAAATTTAGGCCTTAAAAACCATTTGCCTTGGCTGGAAACCAGCTGGTTTTGCTGCATAAAAACCCCAAAAAGTAGAAATAAAAAATAGAAAAAGTTATGACACAAATGAATAAAAAATGTCACAAATTCCATCACCTTTCCATCACCAAATTTTTTTAATCCACCCTCCATTTATGGCCACAGCTCATTCAGTGGTGATGAGCTGAATTGGGTAGAAATTTGTCCCCAAATTAGCTTAAGATTGGCTTGATTAATCAAGCTTAAGTTTGGTTAAGCTTGTAATAAGTTTATTTTGAGCCCTTATTTTTCCATTTTTAAGTTTGTGGTTGTGTGGTTATGTTTACATTTTCTACGAATGGATGTGAGTATGTGTGATACATGAACATTTAGAAAAGTGGCTGGACACAATCTGTCCCTAGAAAAAGGCCATGGGTTTTGGCCATTTTGACTCCCTTAGGATCCGAATTTGGGATTTGGTGAAACATGTTATTTTAAGCAAATTTCGTTACAGTCGTTTTTGGTTTTGGCCAAAAATGACACGACGATAGGTTTTTCGAGTGGTTTTCATTCGGTGTCCAAAACTGTGATTGAAAATCTGAACCCAGAATTAGTCTCGGGTTTTATTAAAAATGGACCACTTAGAGTCCGAACCAGATCTCGGGCTCAGCATGAAAGTTGTAGAACATGTCGAAATCTTCAAGATGATCTATGCATGTTTTAAAAATTTGGCCATTTCGGGCCTCAAACAGAGTCATTTTTAAA
The DNA here is from genome assembly GCA_035233585.1 of Antiaris toxicaria. Classification (NCBI taxonomy): domain Eukaryota; kingdom Viridiplantae; phylum Streptophyta; class Magnoliopsida; order Rosales; family Moraceae; genus Antiaris; species Antiaris toxicaria. The sequence goes on along the minus strand of CP141162.1, from coordinate 12,376,063 downwards.
ATGACAAAAAATTGGAAATTTTTACAAAAAACTGGGCATAATAGCCACGGGTTTAGAAAGATTAGGACCTATTCGAGTTAGAATTGAGCTCAAAGGTGAACATGAGAACTGTTCATCTCATCGAGGACAAAAAATTTCATGTTTGCCAAATTTACAAACAAAGTCGTTTCAATTAAGTTTCAAAACAGTTTCGAAAATGGTTCAAAAACCATCTTTTAATACTATACCAAAATGTGTTTTAAACTTGTTAAAAATAAATATGGTTTTAATAAAACATCCCCTACCTTCCAACGGGGTGGCAAGGGGACGGTTCCAAAGAATGTAATTTTTTCCAAAAATTTTATAAGATACCCAAAATAATTTTCTAAAATAACTAAAATAGTGTGGGTAGCCCGGTAGGCTACCACACCAATCAAGTCATAGTAGCCCAGTAGGCCACCACACTCAAACAAGAAAAGTAACTCAATCGGTTACTACACCAGGTTTATGCAGAGTAATCCAGTAGGCTACCTAGTTAATGACGTGTGAGGTAACCGGTCCGTTGACTGGCCGGTAAACCAGTCAAAGACCGTGTTTTGAACAACACTATGAGGAATGATTATTAATGTATCAAGAAGACAACTAATCAAGATTGAAGTTAGATGTCAAATCCCCAAAGTAGGCCAATAAGGTACCGATGGGCCTCGGTACCACATAGAAACACAAGTAATAGTCACTAACGGTAATAGTGACCAAAGAACGATATTGATTAATTTATGGGCTAATAAATTAATTAACCACGCCTAGATAATCAAACTGTGAATAAAGAGTGAGTTAGTACCGACGGCAATCGATACCAAGTGATTTTATCAACTTTAGTCACTAATAGTATTAGTGACTCAGCAAAGGTGTTAACGGGATAAGTTATTGATGACAAGTAGTGACCTGTAAGTTGATAAAGGCAAGAGTACATATTGGCATGCAAATTAGGTAAGTACAACTCCGCCTACAGTATAAATAAAATGAATTTAAAGTGATATTTTTACAGTATATTAAGTATGTATGCCATGCACACATAGTTGCACAGCATATGTAAGAGCATATAGTTTCAGAATCGAATAGATTGATGAAAGAATAAGCTACATGCCATATATCCCTACGGCGTAGGATTAGGGACAGCTTAGAGAAGCATATGGCTAGAACAGATAAACAAGACAGAATTTAAGTAAGTGTGTCATACGGGCCTTTTTAGTTGAAGAAGTTTTCAAGTTAAAGTAAGTTAAAGTTAAGTTAAGCATCCATTGATGGCTCTTCGGCTTTTTTTCAACTACAGGTGTTACCGATGGTCCGCGTGCACACGGTACTAACACACGGGCCCTAAGTAGACAAGAGAAAGAAAAAGAGTATTGAAGCATAAATAAACATAACCGGATCATGCATTGTTCACGATATAGTTTGTTATGCTTCTAGCTACAGTAACATGCATTCAGTATATGATGAATCTACTATGCATATAAAGTCTTGTAATCAATGAAATAATGTGAGATGATATTGTATGTGATATGTTTAAGTGGTATGTGTTGATGATTTGGTATGTGATATGTGGTATACATTGATACCTGACATACTTATATGGTTTTGAGTATGTACTACATTTTAACATGTTTTGTAGTTAATATGTTGTACTTGCTAGGCTTAAAGCTCACGGAGTGTGTTTATGCTGTAGATAAGGGCTCTATGGCTTAAACATCACTGGGCGATGATGGCGGTGGAGGCGGATGTAAGGCGAGGTTATGGATACACCGCGAGTACTCTTCCACATAGCTTAAGTAACAAGTATTCTGGAAAGTGACAGTTAAACAGTATTTTCGTATAGTAATAGTTAAATAGTATTTTTAAATAGTAATAGTTAAATAGTATTTTTGAATAGTAATAGTTAAATAGTATATCTGGAATAGTATTTAACGAAACAGTCAGTACAAGTATGTATGTATAATTGAAATCCCTATGTTTTCAGATTACGTATTTTTATAGTATATGTATGTAAATAGTAAATACGTATGTGTATAAAAAAATCCCTAAAATCAGAGTATCTAAGTATGTAAGTTTAAATATCATTTTTAAAGCAAAAGTACAAGTAGTAGTTTTTAGTGACGGTTCGGGCCGCTAAGGACACGGGACGTCACAGTTAGGCAATGGCTTAAGCTCTAATGTTGGTGGCTCCTCAATTGATGGTTTAAGGTGCTTTGACAAAAACTTCGAATCAAGCGATTCAAATCCCGATCTAACTCGGGTAAACTTAGGTGTTACCTCCAAGAGTTGCACAATATAATGATTCTCCTCATCATCCAATGTGCCATCTTCATCTAGAATATTGGTTATCACCCTTTCCAAAGGATCTGACATCATGTTTCCCTTGCCCTCACACTAGATACGGTGTCTACCATATCAACTCTAAAACACGCTTTAAAGTCTTCACTAGGAAACTTCATAGCCTTAAACATATTAAAAGTCACCTCTTGGTCTTGAACTCTCATAGTCAATTCTCTTTTCTGTACATCAATAAGAGTTCTACTATTGCCAAGAATGGTCTCCTTAGTATGATCAAGATCTCCCTATCTTCTTCCATCTCAAGCACCACAAAATCTGCAGGGAATATGAATTTATCTACTTTTACCAACACATCCTCAATTATTACCCATGGATAAATCAACGATCTATCAGCCAGTTGCAATGTCACTGTCATCAGCCTTGCTTCTCCTAACTCAAGCTGCTGCTAGATAGAATAAGGCAATAAATTAATGCTAGCCCCAAATCACATAAAGCTTTACCAAAGAACTTGTTCCCAATAGTGCATGGGATCATAAAGCTTCCCAGATCCTTAAGCTTTAATGGTAGCTTCCTTTGAATTATGGCACTGCATTCCTCTATAAGGGCCACAGTTTCAAAATCTTCCAACTTCCTCTTCTTGGTCAATATATCTTTTATAAACTTAACGTAGCTAGGCATTTGCTCTAGTGTATCAGCAAAGGGAATGTTTATGTGTAGCTTCTTGAAAACATTAAGAAACTTTAAAAATTGCTTGTCAAGCTTCTGCTTGTGGAAACGCTGAGGAAATGTGGGGGTGGGTTATAAGGCTCAGGCTTACCTAGCTTGCTGCCCTCCTTTCCTTCTTTAATTGTCTCTATCTTGCTCTGCTCTTCTTCCTGTTGCACTTCTTCTCCCTCATCTGATTTGCCTGGTTTCTTAGACTTCTTCGCAATCTCTGACAGCTCTTTGCCACTTCACAAGGTGATGGCTTGACATTGCTCCTTCCCATCTTTCTTTGGGTTCACCTCAGTATTACTCGGCAATGTCCCTTGGTTCCAGTTATTGATTAGACTAGCTAGCTGCCCCATTTGAACTTCTAAGTTTCTGATAGATGCCGCTTGACTCTGAATTTGAGTTTGAGCTTCATTCATAAATTGAGCGTTAGCCGCTTACATCTGCTGAACTAACTCTTCAATGGTTGGCATCTTGTCACAGGCTGAAGCTTGAGTGGGAAATCTCGGGGGAAACATGGGTTTTGCAGAAGATGACGTACTACCCTAATTATTATTATTCCATGAGAAGTTTGGATGATTTTTCCAGCCCGCATTGTAGAAATTAGAGTATGGGTTATTTTGCCTATTGCCAATGTAGTTTAGATCTTTGGGAGCACGTGGACATGCCTCTCTAGAATGAGTATCACCACAAGAATTGCAAACATGTGGCTGACTTTGAATAGCATTCACACTAAAGGTATCGAATTTCTTCGACAATGCCATCACTTGTGCAGTTAAAGTAGTCAATGCATCAATCTCATGCACACCAGCTGGCTTTTAGGGTACCATCCTCTCAGAGGGCCATTGATAACTATTTGATGCTATCTCATCTAATAACTCAAAAGCTTCATCATAGGATTTCGACATAAGAGAGCCTCCTACCGCGGCATCAATAAGTGATCTAATGGAGCCGAACAGCCAGTATAAAAAGTCTAAATTATTACCCAGTCAGGCAGCCCATGATGTGGGCACTTTCTAAGCAGCTTCTTGCATCTCTCCCATGCTTTATAAAGAGACTCTTGATCATATTGCATAAAGCTTGCAATATCACTCCTTAGCTTGGTAGTCTTTGATGGTGGAAAATACTTAGCTAAGAATTTCTGAGCTAAATCTTCCCAAGTAGAGATAGACCCTGGCGGCAGAAAATTCAACCACATCTTGGCTTTAACCCGAAGTGAGAAAGGGAAAAGCTTCAGTCTTATGGCATCATCAGAAACGCCATTGAACTTGAAAGTTGCACATATCTCCAAAAAGTTCACTATGTACACATTAGGATTTTTAGCCGGTAAAACCCCAAACTAAGAATTTTGCACCATCTGAATCGTCATCGGCCTGAGTTCAAAATTATTGGCATTGATTGCTGGGCGGTTGATACTTTGGTGGATGCCATCCACCATCAACACAGCATAATCACACAGAGGTTTGGGATCCTCCACTCCGTTGTTGTTCTCAGCCATTGTATGTTAATAAGAAGCCTCTCGCTTATTCCTTTTATTCCGTCGGCAAGTTTTCTCAATCTCTGGATCAAAGTGAATTAGACCAGATTATCCCATGCTACACATACAAAAGCTAATATTCCTGAAAACACAAATAAAAGTTTGAACTAAGATTAGAATAATTCAATCAATATTAACAATAATAAAATAAAATTTAGTCCCCAGCAATGGCGTCAAAAACTTGTTGAAAATTTTTACACACGCAAGTGCACGTATCGTATAAGTTGTAAAGAAGTAAATAAGAATCGTTCCCTCAGAGACTAAATTATTCTAAATTGCTAACTACCAATTTAATTTATCCTAATTCTATCCAAACAAATAAAAGTTATATTCTTTACTTAACTAAAAATTACGAATGAAAAGAAATAAATAAATAAATAAAACTGAATTAAAGCAAATTAAAATTAAACAGAATTAATGTGAAAGAACTATCAATGAATGAGTGACCTAGATTTGTGATTTCCGCTCTAACAATCCCTTTAAATGCTAATCCCCTTTTTCTTTATTTAATTACCTAGATGATTATCAATCAAGAACACATATGTCTTTGCAACCTCTGTCGATTATCATGCAAAAATATCTCTTTTACCCAAAACACAATATGTCTATGTGAATTGAATTCAAGAAACTCATAAAGATCAAGTTCTCATATGATTGCACATGCACATAGGTATATGTCTATTCTATAATCACATATGTCATCCTATCTATGACACGAACACAAATAACTCTATCGATATTATAAGCATTCCCATATCATTCTCATAGAAATTTATAAAATAATCATCCAATCTAAGAAAAAGCATTAAACACAAGAAAGAATGAATAATCATGAATAGACATTGATAAGGAATAAAGAGATTTAGCATACAAAATTCAAGTTAGGGTTCCATCCTAAACCTAGGACAAGAAATTTAGTTCATCCTAAATAAAATAAAAACAATCATGGTTGTTTTAAACATGAAGCAGAGAAGAAGAAAAAACTGGATATATGAATCCAAATTCTATTGTCGATGGCCGTCTTCTTCATCACACCTTGTTCTTCCTCCTTCTAGGTTTTTAGCTCAAAATAATCACTGCTCCCCCCCTAATGTTTGCCCTAGAATGTCCTATTTATAGCTTTCGATCGTTTTTAGGTCGAATGGGTCGACTTTGTACTATGTTGGGCATAAAAAACTTGACCTCTCCGAATCGCAGCTTTAGGCTCTTCCATTAGAGCGCCAGGCTCTTGCCGCCGTGCTGATGTAGTGCCAGGCACTTTAGCTTCAGTGTCGCAGCACTATTCTCACTGCCAATTTTGCAATATGCAACCTTATCCAAGGGCCAGGCGCTAGCTTTCAAGCGCTTCCGTTGCTCCAAGGTCCCCCACTTGAGTCTTTTGCCTCGCTTTTCAGTTCCAACCACACCCGATTACTTCCTTTCTTCACCATGCGACCTATAAAAGCAACAAAACACCAAAAACACACAAAATACATATCGAACCAACAAATCACCCTGAGAACTATCAAATATTAAGCTTAAACGGCACATAATGAGTAAGTATAAAACTCACTCATGAGTGGCATTATCATTGCCTCCTTAGTTTGGAACACCTTATTATTCTTTCTTTATTTGTGTGTATTTTGTTTTACACATTCGTGTACATATAGCACCTTGATACATATTTTACATACCATACATAACATATAAACAAATTACATAAATTCATATTGCAGACAAATAATTGTCTGAACTTATAGGTATCTTGCTAGCGTTTCCTTCCTGAGGTCGACCGACGTTCTTTCATCGCCTTTTGGTTGAATCCCTATAATCGAAATAATTTACGGTTATATTTACTATTCATTCCATATTTAAAATGTAGTAAAAACATAACATTTTTAAATCTGGGTCCCTATTGATACTTTTAGGGGTCTAATATTTCATTTCTATGTATCATACATAGCCTGATACACGGCCATGTCCATGGCCATATAACTCTCAGGTTGTTGACTGTCTCACTACACGCCCGTGTTACTCAAGTACACGCTCGTGTACTGTTTGAAACTTGAATTTAACCTAAAAAATCTTGATTATGGCCTTTAGAAATTTAATTATGTCATTTTAAGGCTCTAACGATCTTTCTCTAACATTTCAGAAATTTTTGATCAAAATGACCATTTAGCCCCTAATAGGTCTTTGGGCCGTAAAATTTTCATTTTAGCTTTTTAACAGAATTTTCGCAACCCAAAAATCATAAAATAATTTTTCTTAGGCTTTACCGAGCTTTCACGATATTACTTGTCAAAATACTCGGGTTTCTATTCACCCAACCCTTGGGGTACTATTCCGACCCTCGGTCGTTCATCCACTTTATCTTATGTTTTAGGGCTTTGGATGGACGTTTCACTAATATTAAAAAAGTCTGTTGTCCTTTCCCTGACCTAGATTACCGAGGGGGCTCAGGTTTTCTAACCCCAACGCTATTTTACCCCTCGTTTTCTAAAATATCCTTTAGGTCGCTATAAAATTTTCGACAGCATTTCTACTTAATTTTTAGGTTCTCGGCGTTTGGGTAACGCCTCAAAACCTTGGTATCTGCCAAGTACTAAACTAAAAGCCTAATTTTTATGTAAAATCACAAAATTTTTACACAAAAATTTCCCTATAAACTGAGTCGTTTCTAATGACGTTTCGATTCATTTTTACCTATTCTCGCCCTCGGTTTTTATTTACATTTCAATTCACATTTTCCCTTACAAAATTTTCCATTTCTCACCTAAACCTAGCCACAGTTTTTGTTGAGAAACAAGCACCAAAATTGAATTTTTTTGCTTCTAATTTCCTCTTTAATTCTTTCACATACCAATACAAGATTTGGATTCAACAAACCACCCTAAACATGTAAAAATTTTCATTCACACCCCTTGAATTGTCCACAGTTTTCTTTAGAAAATATGCACCAAAAATTTTATTTCAAGCTCTATTTCAATTTCTTGATTCCTTTACTTGTCAACACCACATTTGCAAATCAAAATCATCAACACAAGGGCTTACATTTCATCACCATTCCTCATGGATTTCTTGGTGAAACATGCATAAATTTTTATTGTTTTCAAGTTCTATTTCATCTCTTGAACCATTCACATGCTAACACTATCTTTTAAACCAAAAATCTAATTAAACAAAAGCTTGAGATTCATGAAAAATCAACACCATATCCCACGGATTCCATAAGAAAACAAGCACAAAATTTTTGTGTTTCACTTTCTATCTCATTCCTTGTTTTCAATCCATATCCATACTCATTTCTAGATCATGAACAAACAAAACTATTGCTCAAAATTTATCACTCTTAGCACACAGATTTTCCACTTGAAACACACTCAAAACTTTGTGTTTCAAGCTTCTATAGTATTCCTTAACTAGCACATACACTAGCAACACCAAAACAACTAGGTTACACTAAAATTTTTCACCCTTCCAAGCCATGAATAACCTATGGTTTTCAGCAACAAAAGTGAGAAGAAAAACTTGTAAACTTGAAGCTTACCTTACTAAGTTGTTCACTTAATAAACTTGTAAACTTGTCCATGCCCTAGGCGGCCCGGACCATCACTGTAAAACTACTGTTTCTTTATTTTTACTTCTACTTTCTTGCAATTGAATATTGCTTACTTAAAATATCTTTAATAGGTTACCTTAATTTTAGAAGAAATTTTTTTTTAAATGCGTACGTATTTACTATTCATGTACATGTACTATTAAAAGCGGAATTTGAAACATAATAAATTTAATCTTGTAAACATACTTATACTGTTGATTTTGTGGAATAGTATTTTCAAATAGTATCAATCGGCTGCTAGTCAAAAATACTATTCAACTATTACTATTCAAAAATATTGTGTAACCATTACTATTCAAAAATACTATTTAACGGTTACTATTTAAAAGTACAATTTCCTGGTACTGTACTGTTACTGTTCAAAATACTGTTTACTTAAACTGTGCAGAAGTTAAACTCGTATGGTGTCCATAACCTCGCCTCACATTCGCCTCCGTCGCCGTCATTGCCCATCGTGGCTTATGCCATAGGACGCTTACCTACAGCATGAACATACTCCGTGAGCTTTACGCCCAATAAGTACAACATGTTAACCGTAAAACATGTTTAAACATAATACATACTTAAAAACGCATAAGCATGCAAGATAGTCATACATACCACTTAGCATATACCATATCATCACAATATCATGTCATAGCATACAAACTTTACATACCATATGTATACAGATTACTTCATGTAAATGCATGTATCTTACTGTAGCTGAAAGCATAGTGAACTAATGCAGACAGTGTACTATGCATGATCCGATTATGTTCATTTATGCTTTAGTACTCTTTTCTTTCTCTTGTCTACTTAGGGCCCATGTGTCAGTACCGTGTGTGCGCAGACCAACAGTAACACCCAAGGTCAACTAATGCTGAAGAGCCATCAACTAATGCTCAACTTTGTACCTTAACTTTCTTTAACTGGAAACCCCTTTGACTGAAGGAGCCGATACAACACACCTATTTATTTCCATCTTGTTTAACTATTCTGGCCATACGCTTCTCTAAGCTGTCCCCAATCCTACGCGATAGGGATCTATGGCTTCTAACTTGTTCTTTTATCAATCTACACGATTGTGAAACTATATGCTCTTATGTATACTGTGCAACATCGTGTGCATGTAAGGCATACTTAACATACTGTAAAACCATCATTTTAACATCATTTTATTCATGCTACAGGCGGAGTTGTACTTACCTAATTACAAGCACTTGTATTCACGCCTTTAGAAATTTATAGGTTACTGCCTGTCACCAATAACGTCTCTCGTTAATATCTTCTCTAAGTCACCAATACTGTTAGTGACTAAAGTAGATAATTACTTGGTACCGATGGCTGTCGGCACTACTTGCTCTCTATCTTGAGAGTTAACTTTTTTGCTTGTGGTTATTAATTTATGGCCCCATAAATTAATTACTATGCTTTTAGGTTACTTTTGCCTATACTCATCTTTCATGTGGTACTGGGATCCTTCGGCACCCTATTGGCCTGTCTGGGAATTTGGTGTCTAATTTCCGTCACGTTTGATTAACTGTCTTCTTGACAATTAAATCAACATTCCTCTCAGTGTTGCTCTAAACACGGTCCTTGATTGATTTATTGATCAATCAACTGACCGGTTACCTCGCATTTGGCAACTAGGTAGCCTATCGAGCTACTATATGTAGGCTTGGTATAGTAACCGTCCGGGTTACTTTGCATGTTTGGGTGTGGTAGCCTACCGGGCTACTTCTACCATTTCTTAAAAACGTCATTTGTTCTGTGTGAAACCTCTCTTAGGGTTATGCACGAACCCTTTTTTGAAAAACTTGTTTAAATCTAGGAATTCTTACAAAAAGGATTTTTCATTTTGAAAGGGGTATGGCGTCCCCACATTTTTTTAAAAGCAAAGAGTTTGAAATGGTTTGAAAGGGGTATGGTGTCCTCACATTTTTGAAAACGAGTCTAACCTCACCTCGTTGGAGGATGAGGGTGTTTTTGCGGAAATCCTTTCTAAGTCATTTAAAGGGAACACATGGTGAATGTGCTCAAAAGTGTGGTGTTTGACCACTTTTTGAAAATAATTTGAAACTTGTTCGAAAAGGCTTTGTTTGAGAAAATGGCGTTCATGAAACTTTTCATCCTCGACGAAATGAACAATTCTCATGTTCATTTCGAAGCCTAACTCTAACTCTAACAGCTCCTAAATTCATCAAACCCGTGGCCTTTGTGCCCAGTTTTTATTAAAGTTCCAGTTTTACACACTTTTAAAAACAAGTCTGTTTGGGGCCCGAAATGAACGAATTTTTGAAACCTACGTGAGTCAGTTTCAAGGTTTCGTCGAGATATAAAACTTTCATGTTTTAACCAAAGTCTGGTTCAACCTCTAAAAGGTCATTTTAATAAAAATCTGAGACTGTTCATTTGGTCCGAATTTGTTACTCCCAGTTTTGGACACCGAACCAAAACCAGTGGAAAGTCTATCGTAGGTTCATTTTTGGCCAATGGCTATTTGACGCAAAAACGACTGTATCGAAATTTTCTTAAAACTTCATGTTTTACCAAATCCCAGATTCGGAACCTAAGTGGGTTAAAATGGCCAAAATCCGTGGCTTATCCTAGGAACAGATTTTATGTCCGGCCACCCTCTACACACTCGTGCACACACATATCTCAAACCACTTGTAAACTAAAGTAAACACAACCACAACCACAAAAACTTTAAAAATTGAAAGCTAAGGGCTCAAATAACTTATTACAACCTATGTGCATAAATAAATATACATAAATCTCCTTTGATCAAAAACTTAAAAACAACTAACCACAAAAGATAGGGGTTTTTCGGTTTATACTTTAGAGTGCTTTGATCCAAGCACAACCGAGCCAAGGGTGGCTATCAAGGCTCCATGGAAAACAAAGGGGGTTGAGGGGTCAATTGTGCTAGAATGAGAACACAAGGAAGACAAAGCGTTTGTCTTAATATCAAGCCAAGATAAAAAAACTAAACCATAGAAAAATTTCGGTTCTAGGGTCTTAACGAAACTACCTTGGAAGAGTGCACCTCTAGTAACTTGTATGGCCAAGTTTTTGTGTGAAAGTTATGTGAAAATATAGGTGGTTTAAGGGTAAAGAGGGGTCAGATTTTCTAAAGAGAAAGGGGAGAGAAAGCTGTATTTTTCTTGAGAGATTTTGCGACCAAATGGGAAAAGTGAGACCTAAGGGTGGTTGCACCTTTTTATAGGCAACTCTAAGCAACTTTGCTTAACTCTAAACCCTCTTAATTAAGCCACAATTTAGCTCAATTTGGGGGACAAAAATCTGTGCTGCAGCCCTTAAATTTTTGAAGGCCATGATGGAGGGTGAAAGGGAGCAAGTTTGCATTAAATGGTCATGGTCCTCTTGTCCTTAAAACCCCATTTTTTTAATCTAAAAACTCTAACACATCCCTTGATTTAAGGATCATTTTCAGCTGGTTTTGCAACTGGTTTTGCAGCTGTTTTCCTAACCAAAGGGGGCACGGTTTGGTTGGGGTAAAGGTCCAACCGAATCGGTTCTGTGCAGTCTAGTTTTCTACTGCGTTTTACGATCCTTTCTCGGCAGTGTTCTAATTTTCATCCAAAAATTGGATTTTCTGAATCTGATTTTTGTACTGATGATTTCTAATTGTTTTATACTGTCTAAGAGCCCATTCTATGTCAAATCACTATTCATTTCCTATACTGTGGTTGTGTCTACACTGTGTTGTCCTTTCGCACGTACACCGGGGCGTTCCTAGGCGAAATTTCAGACACAGTCTCTCTTGATTAATTCGGACGTTCTAATTTCAATTTTATCAGTCTTATGTCCGTCTGAGGTCGTCTGGACCATTCTTCGAGATCTATGTGGTCCTACCTCAAAAAACGTGTCAAGTACCCATTTGATTAATTTTGACGTCCTGAGTCTAGATATATCAGTTTTGAGTCAAACTAAGGCCGTCTTGGCCATTAACTTGACACTGTGTCTTGCACTATTCACCATTCACTATTCATGGTTCACTGTTCTCTATTCTAACTGACTAGTCCGAGTATTCTGACTCCGATTTTGTTAGTCTCTGTGTGATAAGAGGTCATCCGGACCATTTCTCGATACTGTACCCCTACTAGGGAGATTCTCGTTGTTGTGCTCAGACGTTTGGTCCAAGCATTTTAGTGATATGCTCACCAGTCTTGTGTCAGGAAATGGTCATCCGGACCAGTTTCATAACACTGCGTATCTCATACACTTATACACATAACAGGGTAGACCGGGTTCTCTGTCGATTACCCCTTTTCACTGTATAAATAGTAATAAACAGTACTGCATCTGTTTAGTCTATTCAACTGGAATTTATGCTGTATTTATCAACTTAATTACTCATTTTATAGTCATTAGGTTTCACACATTATGAAAGTCTTCAAATTGGCTCTCTATTTAGTACACGGCCTTCTACACGGGTTCTAACACGGGCATGTATAGCTCGAGCACGGGCGTGCACTAGCCGAGCTTTCTTAACACGGCCGTGTCTTGGACCATGCTCACTTTACCCGAGTGGTACATGGCCACTTACACAGCCGTGTACCTGACCATGTAAAACTACACGGCCATGTTAACTCACACGGCCGCTCTCATAAAACAATCCGATCAGTACAAGGTTTCTTACACGACCGTATACCTGACTGTGTTCGATGTATTTGCACTAAAAAATGCATCAAATTATTCCTTAACTTCTCATTGAATAATTTGTTAAGTTACAGGGATGGGGTAGTCCTTACATGGGGTGACTTTTGGAATAATTTGGTTGAAGATTTTTAAAGAATTTGAGCTTGGTGGAAGGTGGAAAGGCACGGTTGAACAAGCGTAGCAAGGCTGGGAAATTTGGCTGAGTTATTTCTGGTTTTCTAGGCTGAAAACCATGTGTTTTATGGCTTAAAAGATGAAAGACCAAGTTGTAAAGATTCTTAAACAATTTAGCAACATTTTAAGGGTCATTTTACAAACTTTTAAAGGCTTCTTTGTAAAGAATAAAATTTTTGCTGATTTTTTCTGATTTCCCCATCAAAATCCTCTACCTTGCAAGCCCTAGAGTTTTCTTGAATTTTTCTCCCATTTCTTTTACTTTCTTGGGTTGACTTTGAATCCTAACCATTGGATCAAAGTAACTTTGAATTCTAGCCCTTGGATCATGATGTATTCTTACATCATTGTGAGTGTCATACACCATATACTTGTACTCAATATATATTCATGGTCAAACTTTGACCAAAATTCAAACCGAATGGTATTTTACTAAAATCATGCAGGTAGTTTGTAGGGCCGTCCGTACGATCGGTTTTCCTTAATTCACTTTGGTTTGACCAAAAATCCATGCCGTAAGTATTTTGTCTTTTAGTGATTCCCGGTATCCATCTAATGTTTTTTGATACTGAAAAGGACATCGTTTGTCCAATTTCGGTTTGGTAAAATTTTCTATCTCCGAATACCCTTTCTTTAACATTATTAGAACATTTTATTGCGTTCTAAACAATATTAAATCATACATTTTATAATTTAAACATAAAAATCATTGTATTCATATAATGTATATATTTTTCGAGAATAGTAAAATTTCTCGGTTATGGCACCAAGAGGGTTTGCCAAAGAAAATGGAGAAAATATGGAAGATGGTCTATCGGTTTAGTTAGATAAACAATACTATTTCCAAAGACATTGTCGTTGTAAATAAAGATAATAGTCATTGCAAATAATCAACAAAATGATGTCGTCGTACTTTAGTTTAGAAGGAATATTCTTGATTCACCTTTTGCAACAACAATATTGTTGTAAATAATCTTAAAAAATATACAAATAACAGCCTAAAATTGGGAATGTTTTAAAACTATTTTTTGCGACATAGTCTATAAGTCTTTGTATATAGTATTTTAAAAACCATCAATTTAACAACCTTTTTATTCAAAAAAATTAAATGAAAATTTATTTTTGACGACATTATTTCAGTGTCACCGCTAATAGTCTTTTTGAAACCGCCAATTTAACAACCTTTTTTTTAAATGAAATTTAAATGAAAATTATTTATGACGATATTATTTTAGTGTCGTTGCAATAGTCTTTTCAAAATTGCTAATTTAAATGTCTTTTTATTCATGAAAATTAAATAAAATTTTATTTGTGATGACTTCTTGTACATGTTGTCACAAAAATGTTTTGAAAACAATCATGTTGACTGCCCTTTTTTGGCTAAAATTCAATTGAATAATTATTTACAATGACTTGTCGTTGCTAATAATCTCACTGTATAAATATCTTGATATTGAATGCCAGCTACAGTTCACTTACTATTTACAACGACTTATCGTCACAAATAATCTTTTTTTGGCAGTAAAAAATTGCCACTAAGTTTTTTTGACACCAAATCAACCTTTTGCAATGTTAATGTCATTTTTTACCATATTATTTGTGATGATAGTTAATTATTAGTGACCACGTGTTGTCATAAATATTATTAACGACATCTTTTTTCTGATATCACGACCCATGTATGCGATCATATATCATTGCAAAAGGCTTATTATTGTTGTCGCAAATTAGACTGATTGTAGTAGTGTTTTGTAAACTATGAATAAAATTACTGCATAGATATATAATGACCAAAAAGGCCATATTATATTATTTTATAACATTTAGGTGTATGAATGATATATTCTAATAATAATGTTTTCTCATATAAAATAGGAATAATTAATACAATAAAATTTCTAGAAATTATTTGTTATCATCTTTTTTTTTTTCAAATATTTACTATCATGTTCAAGCATGTATAAAATTATAACAATAAAAGTTTTCGCTAAAAAAAATAAAATAGATTATAAAATTATAATTTACAATTTGAAATTATGTTCAAGAGGACAAGAATTAATAAATTTATACAATAATAGAATGTACTTTTATTATTTGTTAGGGAGATAAATAAAGTACATAAATTAGAATTATTATTTATTATTACGGATATTTTAGTAAACTTATATAATGACAGCAGAAGTTACTATGTAGAAGTAATTTCTAATCAGCTTCTCAAATTTTGTTGTACTGTACTAGTTTTTAGAATCAGTTAAACAAAAATAGGGTTTATTAAATACTTCTAATCTACTATAAATTCTTTAATAATCTAAAAACAGACTGCAAAAATAATGCCAAACAAAAACTACTTTGCATGTCATGTTACCTATTTATAAGGCAAAAGACAGTTACTTTCATTTTATATATTTTGTTTACCTTTTTTTTTTTGCACTTTTTATTTTTACATGATGGTTATGATCCCATGTTTTGTGTGATAAGAGTTTTAAGATTGGGTAGTTGTTTTGCTTATATAATCCATCACCTTTGCTGCGATTGGTCATTTTTCTCATTGTTTTATTTTAATTAGCCAATTCCTTTTATTTAGGATTACTATTCATAATAATTACTCATTTTCACAATATTTATATCTGAGTGGCCAATAACTATTTTTAAAAATTGCTACCAAATTGAAATATCATGTATTTTCGCTTTTTTTTAATAAGAGTAAAAAATATATTTTTTATCATTATTTTTTTTGGTTTCAACGTAACAAATACAGTCAGTCAATTATTTATAAAGATTTATGAGACTTTAATAAATGTATTACGCTCGCATTACGTTTAAATATAATGCATTGAATATATTTTGTATTTGTATAAAAAGTATTTTCTTTGCATTTAAATATAATGTGTGTATGAATGAAAAGTATTTGAATTGTATTTTAGAATTGAAAAGTTGATGTGATTAGTAAAAGTAGATACGCAAAATGAGATAGAGAGAAAAGATGATGTGAATGAAAATAAATTATTTTCAAAATATTCAAAAATAGTTTGAGATTGTCAAGTTCGAAAACTCGGGTCAGTGATGTTTTAATATGAATAAATCAGAGAAAATCTCGATTCTTTAAGTCTACCAGTTTTATTTTAAAACCATTTACCGACTCTTTAATTTTGCTTCTAATTTTGCTTGGGTAAATTATTTGAACATTATCATTTTTATTTTAAAATGTCATGGTAGAATCCACATATTCCACAGATACATATTTGGATAAAAAAAAACAAACAAACAAATAATAGAAAAATTTTAAAGTTTACAATCCCTAAACATTCAAATTACATACATGATTCTAAAAGTAAAGAATAGACTTCTCGTCCTTAGCCTTCAAGCTGTGATTCCACAACACTTGTATCTTCTAATCAGCTTTCTCTCTTAAGAGTTTATCAGTTTTAAAATAATGAGCAAAGGTCCAATAGGATATTTTCAAATCATTTTTCATACATATTATTTTAACCAGCATAGTAATAATATATCAATACAATATAGAATCTTAAATATGAAATCGCAAATATGCAAATTGTGTCCCTAAGTATATCTAAGTTGTGTACTTTTTGTATGAGCTCTCCAACACAAAATTCCATGATAAGTTGTATTTGATCGATATGTGTACTCTTCTTGCGTATGTGCTGGCTTCCGGTTCTAGATTTTAACAACCAAATCCTATTTTCCAAATTCTCTTCGAAATTATGATTTACATAATAAAATATGTTGTACTATTTTCTCAAACATCCATGATTGAATATTGTTCTTTTAATTTCTAAAATCATGATATTTTCTAAAATCACAGAATTCATAAAAAATTTTAAATTCATTTTCTTTATATGAACTTTTTTGGCCAAATCTCAAAAAAACAAAACTGATTATAAAGAAGGGGTAAAATATCCTACTTGTTAGTAATATGTCCACCGATAACTTCTAACACGTATTCTAAGATAGTCTTTTATCAAAATTCTTATCAACAAGTATTTAAAACAAAAAATCACAGATAATTTAATTATCAGTTTAAAAATTCTATAATTGTAATTACGGTAAATTCAATTAATTAGTGTATCACTGATTTAAAATTTGAAATAATATTTTATTTCATCATTTGTAATTTTAAAACGATATTTTTTTTAATACTTGTATTTTTTTAAAATTATGACATGACTTAATTTAAAGTATTGACTACCTGAAAACTTTAAAATTACTCAACTGTAGAAAAAACAACCAAATTCTAAAACAGTTTAATTTCAAATCGCAGAACAGATTTAGAGGGCGTTTGATAAGCACATTGCATTTTGATTGTATTTGAATGAAATTTGTTTTTTGAATATTGTATTTGGTTGAAAAGTATTTGTTTTGTATTTGAATGAAATTTGTGTTTGGATGAAAAGTATTTTAGAGTTAAAAAGTTGATGTGATTGGTAAAAGAATAGATAAATAGTGGAGTTGAAAAGTTGATATGATTGTTTTAAAAATATTTTAAATAGTAATTATTTTCGTAGCATTGTTGTAAAATTTGTGTTTGGTGTAAAATTATATTGTATTTCAGTAAAATTAAAATGAAATTTTTTCTCCAAATGGGCCATTAAATTTGAACTGAAATTTCAAATATTAAAACAAAGTTTCAATTCAAATATCATTTAGTTTATTATTAGCATATCATTTTATTATATTATTGTTATTATTATTGTTATTGTTGCTGATGTTGTTGTTGTTTTGTGATGGTTGACAGAACCACCTCACGATCGGTGGAGGAGGAGCGACGGCGGGGCGGCGAGAGAACAGTGGCGGCGCGGCTGGGTCCGGGCTTGGCCACGGAGGAGATGGCTAGCGCGAGAGGCTGGTGACGCGAACGGGCGAGGGCCAAGGGCGGCTGGGTTAAGACTCGCGGGGAGGAGCTGGTGCGGTCCAGGCGTGGGTTGGCTCGGACGTGTGGCTGGGCTACGCGGTGACGTTCGGCTGGGCTTGGGTGGCTCGCAAGGGCGACGGCGTTAGGGCGTGGGCGGCGAACGCGAGGAGACGGTCTTGGGTTCGGCTGGGCGCGCGTGGAGGTGGCTGCTCGGCGTTGGGTTGCGAGACGGCGACTGCACGGGCTGGTTGCGTGGGTCGGCTACGAGGTGCTGACTCGGCTCGGGCTCGGGCTCGGGCTCGGCGCGGAGGTGGGCTACGAGGCAACGGAACGGGGTTGGCTGGAGGAGGACGGGGGGAATGACGCGGGAGGGGGACGACTGGTGCGAGTTCGGCTCCCGTGGGTCTCGGCTGTGGCGTCGCTGGAACGGGACCAAACAAAACAAAGTGGCCAGATGATGTTAATTGTGCCACAACAAATTTTTCTTTAGGCTCAAAACGTGATAGATATTTTGAAGCAGCGTTTTATCAGGACTAAAACAGGTTATAACAGTAATCTTACCAGTATGGGCGATTGGCAACTTTGAGTTATTAGCCATTGCCACTATACGACCTTCCTTATACTCGGTCACATCTTGCAGCTTTTCTTAATCACCGGTCATGTGATTTGAATATCCAGAGTTAACGATTCAATTGTTCTCGTAATCAATCCGCTGAGGGGTCATCACTGCACATGCCAATTCTTCTTCCTCTATAGCAAATGACACTCCAGCATCCCACTCATCATCAATAGACTCTAAGCCTTGGACGTCTGTTGTATGAAATACTTACAAGTGCATGAGTCACACAAATAATACAAAGTGAACAAAATATCATTCACATGATGATTGCATTTAATTTTGAGTCAAGTACTGAAAGTGATTAGTTCTAGAATTATTTGAATGGCCAAAATAAAATTGAAAATAAAACAGAATAAGAGAGAATCAAATCTAGAAAAATTAATGAAATGAAAATAATAAAAACAAAGCTCTAAAGTTCCAATTTCTCCTAATTAATTTTTTTACCCTCTAATGGATTGAACTTTGGTGAAATTGTTAGCTAAATGCACAAAATTATCTAAAAATCTCTTTTGATAACTAATATGTTTATTAAATTTATATTGATTAGTTCTCCATAAAAATATAGGAGTTTTAATTAGTATAAATAAACATATTAGTTATCAAAAAAGATTTTTGGAGAACTAATCAATATAAATTTAATAAGTTGGAGCATCCAAAATGACTATATATACACTAAGGATATATTCCTATTTCCAAATGCATATGAAATCCTATTATTGATCAAAATTTAATCTCAATTTTCCAATTTCAATTAAGGCCAAACCACAAAGAGCCTTAAGCACATAATAGAATAAGCAATCACCACAAATCTTCAATCCATCCAAAGATAGCAAAATAAATTCAAGATCCATTAAAAATGATCCATTGGAATCTTAGAACACAAAAATATATTATTTATCAAAAATCTAAATTTTTGTACTATTTATTTTTAATCGGATTGGTTTTTAGCATATTTCCTTCCTTCTCTTGTAAATAAATAGTCATGTTTCTGATTTGTACGTCCAAGTTATTTTTAAAAGAACTACTAATGTTTAAACATGGTCTTGATGATAATGCAAACGAATTACGAGTGACCTGATTCCTTGATCGAGTACGCAGACAGCCCAGTCTAGGCCAGGTTCAGCTCGAATAAGTAGATTAATTTTTTTTCCCTCCCTTCGACTCTCCGAAGTTTATTGCCAATCGCGTAAAGATGATCTGAGATACATTGTATTCTTAATGCTTGCCGTGTCACAATTCCAGTTTGCAGTTTCAACTTTATATATTTTGCAGTGTCATAACTTTCTTTGGTCAAACTTGTTTATGATTTAATCATTAAGATCATCCACTCTGGTGGAATAGCGGCTTCCTGAGTGATTTCCAAGAGCGTGAGTGGGTGCTTCTATTCTCAACAGGGTTCATAAAATCTGATCCAAACCTGTGCCATTTTAGATTTTTATTTTGACATAATAAAATCAGGAGTCCATTGGAACGATCTGGTTTAATTGTATATACCCAAATCCATCGTTGTAAAATTAGCATGCAATAATTGAACATATTCGTTCTTAGGGAAATAAATTTCAATCCGAATTGATTTTTCACAGTTGATCCAGTTAATTTGTTAATCCATAATTGTTCATGATTAATGTCAAAATAATTATTTTACAATTCATATTTTTTCCATTTTGTTGCTCATATTCTCTTTCCACAGCTGGAAGCCAAGTTCTTTCCCATTCCTATTCCACTCAACTAACCATAGGCTAAACGTGTATTTTCAGACAAACGGCACCTATCAAGCTATGTTAAATGTTCCTTTCCTATTAATATGTGAATCTTGATTACTTGAGGACGTGAAAGAGAACTATATTTGTCTTTTCACTGAATTAAACCTCTAAGATATATATATATACACACACACACATATCCAGTATATGCTAATCATGCTTGTATATTTTTATGCATTCCAACATTTATTTTATTTAATTTTGCTTGTCCAAATCTTATTAATTGATTTTTCAGCTAGCATATATGTTAGGGATTGTGCTGAAAATATAGCATCAAAGGGGCTTCACTATCACCTCCATTGACACAAAATAATCCTATATGATTCCCAACAAATTATTAATTAGATACGACACCTAAAATAATCATAGAAGAAAAGTCAACTTTTTATGCACACAAGTAAACTTGGCATGCACAAGGAAACCAACTTTGTTCTAACCATGCGCCTCTAAAATCCGAAGCTCTTGAGGCATTTGTTTTCTACATCTTTAGTTTGCATTTCGCCATCTCTTTTTCCCTCTTTTATCCTTACTGTTGTTTCTTCACTTCACGTACAAATGTAGCTCGCAATCTCTCACTGTTCATTAAGAGCCCATCTATTAACAATAGGCTGACACCAATGAACCAGCAGCTCATCACAACCAATAATATCAAGTTCTCCAGCTTTCCTTAAAATGCTCCACCAACAAATTGGTGAACATGCCATTGGGTCTCTATGGCGACCGACGAAGCTTTTCAAAATCCTTGTCATACGGCCAACATTATGAACGTACTTCTGTTAAGGTATAATTACTATATTTCTTTTCAACTCATGCAAATTAGTTGGTCCATTTGTTGGTTATTTTTCTGTTCGACTAAAACAAATTAATGGCCAGGCATGCGCTCGAGTTGATTCTGCTGGCTCCGATTCTAACCTTTCCAAAATCTTACACTTTGGATCTGCTTGGTATGAATTCGTGAGGCCCTATGCATTATACCAAGCAATTATTTCGGCCACGTAAGTAAATCCTTTTTAGGAAATTAAAGAAAAGAGAGAGAGAAAAATGGTTTGTAACGCGAGAAATAAACGTCACTTTCTCTCCAAGCCAGTTGCAGTAGAGTAATTCGTTAATGAATTTTGTCTCTTTTTCTTGGACAGTTGTTTGTTTGCAAGAGTGTTCGTTGAGAACCCACAGTTGCTTACTTGGCCTGTGCTGTTAAGGCATTAGGTGCCCTTATTGCTATAATTCTTGCGTGCTCTTATGTTGTTGGTCTCGGTCAGATTTTTTATGCTGATATTGACAGGTATGCTTTCCAAGTGTACACATACACACACATATATATAATATGTATACACAACTTTCTATAATTATATTAGAAAACAACCGGCTGAATAGACTCAAATCTACAACAGTTGAAAGAGGGCTTCGAATATCCATTTTGGTGCATTTCTCCTTCATAAAACCTAAAAGAATAAGGGAAAAGAAACAGGGAAAAAAAAGTTTATATGAAGACAACCCACAAATTCATCAAGAAAGACAGGGAAAAAAAATTAAATAAAGCTTCCAAAACTAAATAAAAAGTAAAGGAAAAGACTAGAAATGAGCAGCTTTTGTGCAAACGTGATTATTTTCACAATTTTAATCTTTTCCACTTAGGATTGTAAATTTGAAGAATTTTTCAGCTCATAAAGTTTATTTCAGTTTTGTTTTGATTTATAAAGTCCCTCATATCAACCCTAAAAGCCCGAATTAACAATCTTCATCGCTTTTTGAGGAGAAGGGCTAAGTTCATATCTACCTTAAAGGGTACTATATTGAAGAAAATATTTCATTCGTCATTGAATAAAAGGCTATAGCCATATATACATGGCCTTTAGTTTATAATGTATATTTTTGTGGTGTTCATCTCCCCTTAGTCGTGGAGCTAGAAATTTTATTTAGAAGAAACTAAATTAAACCAAGAGTTCTGTCTCTCTCTCTCTCTCTTTTTTTATCTTCAATTATATCTTTGTATATTTCTTTTATCTTTCAAATGAACTAAGCTTATAATAAAATTTAATTCAAATGTCAACTTTTAGATTCCCAAAATTTTTGAACTTTTCTAGTAGTGTAATGAATTTTCGTTTTTTCATGGACTACAGAACTATAATGTGATAACCGAGAATTTTGGATTCTCAGAGTAGGTTAAAATTGTATGTATATAACAATTTTAATGAATAAAATATGAAAAGATTATGTTTTAATACTGTTGTGAATAGTGTAAAAATGTTCTTGCAGTGTTAAAATGTATGAGTTCGGGGATGGGAAATCTTACCCGACATAATTAGGTGAGACGGTTCGAAATCAGAGTCGAAAACCCTAGAGAGTGCATTGAAATGTACTAAAACAATAAAAATTTACGGTAGAGAATTATAATCAAACAGAAGCAAAATAACACAAACCGATCACACCAGAGGCACTGAGAACCCGCCTACGTGATTTCGATAAAGTTCCATTCGGATCGGATTTCGGTCAAAAATTGATCATGAATTAATTAGTGAATTAATATGAATAGCAGGATGACATCACCATGATTATGTCATAAACAAAAATTATTTTCCTTAATTAGGAAAGTAATTTTGAAAGATGTATGGTTTAGATTAGGTTACTTTATGATCAATGGCCAAGATTATGCCAAAAAGCCATTGAAAATTTTTTTATAAAAATTTTAAAAGGCCATTCGGCCACTTGGAAAGGAAGAAGAAAAAATTTTGATTTTTGCCCCAAAATCCTTACTTTTTAATCCTTGAACAATTAGGAAATTGTTGGGAAAAAATTGCAAACAAACCCTTGGTTTTTGCCTATAAATAGGCATCAAAATTCAATAAAAAAAATCAAAAAAATAAGCCAAACTCTTGCTTTTCTTCAGCCCAAAAAATTTGAGCTTTTTTCTCCCTTAAACCAAAAAAATTTGTTCCAAAATTCACATCAAATTAAGCTTGCATTGCATTTCTTACATCAAGCTAATAATTAGTTAAGGTGAGCTCCTAAATTGAAGCATTTTTCCTTGATTTTCCATAGAAAATCCGTGGGTTTGGAGTGTTGAAAAACAATGAAAAAAATTATTGTTCTGTTGATTCTGTGATTGGTTTGATGTTGTTGTATTTAAAAGCATGAAGTAGGGTTTAGAAACAAGCAAAAATTTTGCATGTTTCCCTTGAAAAACCGTGGCTTCAATGGTGTGAAAAATGTATGAGTTTTGATGTTTTGATTTAGTGTTTATGATCATTCAATTATGTATTGAATTAAGCATGAATTGAATTAAGCATGAATTGGAATAAGGAAACAAGAAAATTTTGATGTAATTTTCTTGCTAAAATCGTGGGCATGAACATTAAGAAATGAAAAATTTTTAATGTTAAAGAATATTGATAAAAACCCTAGAAAAGAAAATGAAATTTTCTGTGTGTTTATGATTAAAAATACGTGGCTATGCTAGAGTTAGAATGCATATTTTGTTAGGTTTTTGATGTTGTTTTATACATTAGAAAACCTAAGAATGATGTAATGTGATTAACTAGTAAACCGAGGCTAGTTTGAAAGAAAAATATTGTGGTTTGTGTTGGTTTCTGAATATTGAATTATGTAGAAAATTTTTATATAAAGTTTGGAAACTTTGTATAAAATAGGCCTCTGGTATAGTACGTAGTAGGTACAAAGGTTCTGAGGCATACCCAACGCCAAGAAACCTTAAAATATAAGCGGAAATACTACCGAAATTTCTAAAATCGGCTTAAGGGCATTTCGGGAAACGAGAGGTAAAAATATTGGACTCGAGAAGGAAACCGAGACCCCTCGGTGAATTAGGATAGAAATGGAAAACCAACTCAAAAGGAATAGTAAACCGATCCTAAAAGACTAAAATGCCTAAAATAGGAAAAAAAAATTCATGTTAGGGTATTTTGGGAAACGAGAGAAAAATGTAGGTCAGGATAGGAAACCCGAGCCTCTCGAGGACCGAGGGTCGAGGACGGGATAAATAACGTTTAATGAATAGTGAAAGGGCCATTTGAGGCTCCGAAACGCTCGAAAAATGAAAAAACGACCATAGGTGACGGATGAATAGTAATCGAGGGTCGGGAAAAATGAGGTTGAGATTTTACAGCAATTTAAGCTGTAAAATGATACAAAAACCTAGGGAATATTATTTTAAAATAATTAGACTCAGACAATTTGAAAAAAATGATAGAACGGAACAGTTACGATCCCGAAACCCGTTAAGGGCAAAATGATCATTTTGACCAAAAATTTCCGAAAGGCTCAGAAAAGACCCTAAATAACCTAGAATAACTTAGATAAAATTCTAAGACTCAAAATGAAGGTTTTAGAGTTAAAAAGCTAAAAATTTTGAAGAACACGGGCGTGTAGAAAAATACACGGTCGTGTACATAAAGAATTTTTCAACCCGAGAGGTACACGAGCTTGAACTCGGGTGTGTATCAAGCTGTGTACAGTTACACGGTTAAGATAGAAAATAACATGGCCATATAGAGTAAACCCGAGAAGTACGCGGGCTGGGACACGGGCGTGTTTCAGGCCGTGTACCACAAACAAAATTTAAAAGTATTGAATTATTAAGTGAAGTAAATGTATATTTAAAGTGATAATTAAAATAGGGTATTAACAGACAATATTATGTCTGTAGGAACCTAAAATAGAGATACAACTGCAGAGGAGTTTCGAAAGTGGACACTAACGCAATATTGGTAAGTTCAAGCATTTTCGTGTCTGCAATATGAAATACTGTATTGATCTATTCTGTACTAGATATACACTAGATATAAAATCCTATAAGCATTTGGGGGTTAGTTAGAATAACATATCCCAAATAACGAGAATAAGTAAGACCTACGGGCAATGGAGGATAATGACCTTGAGGTGACATATAAGATCACTTGGTCAAGACTATAAATTGAAAGATAGTAATGAAACCATTAAGGAGTACCACCCCTCCAACATAGTGGTGGAGGTTTGTTTAAATCCTACGGGGTTATCAGGGTTGTGGAGGTCAATGTTCTAAGGTCACTCCTTAGACCCTCCCAGTTAGCGCGCTAATAATCATCGGTACTGCCATAAACAGAGCTCTAAACAAGAAATCAAATAGAGAATAAACAATCAATAAAATATTAAAAATCATAATTGAGCATAACCGAAGTTTACATTAACCGAAGTTTACATTAGAGTAATGTAAATTCAGTTAGAATATGTGAATAGTACCTAGTTAGGGTAAAGTGAATAGTAATCAATTAGGGTAACTGTTACTATTCATCGATCAAAGGTCAAAGTTACTATTCATGATTAATAGTACTATTCATAGGAGATTGAGTTTTTAGTATTTTTGAATCGATATGATTCTTACTATGTATGTTTGAACTTACTGAGCCTGTTAGCTCATCAGTTTATTCATGTTGCAGGTAAGAAACCTGTCCAATAGATTCCTGGATGGCGGCAGGATGCAAGCGTGTCAACGGGATAGGGAACTCACCGTGGACTTGGTCCTGCCATAAGTTTTCCGTTGAGCTTTTGAGTTGAAGAAAATGAATTTGGAAGCAAAATATACAATACTTATATATGTACTATATGTTGTATATTATGTTGTACTTCATTAAGACATATAAAAGTTAGTATATGGCATAGCTTTCTCACTTAGTTTTCTTAAGAGGTAGTATGTATTAAAGAAAAAAAAATTATGAGCGAAATTTTAGGCCTTGATATTTAAAATTGTGAGCAAAAGAGTTTAAAACTGACAACCTGAATTCGGCACACGAGCGTCTTGGTCGGCTGTAGAGTCGATTCATGACGGTTGCGGGTGGTCGGAATCAGGGGGCGTCACATATAAATTCTGACTTGGGGGTTTAAGTGACACTTTACACCATCTAAGTTCTCAATAATTTTAACCAAAGTGGTAATCTTCAAAAAATTACTAAATGAAAAGCTCTTTTTGTTTTCAAGTTATGAAGTGCTATATATATATATGTTCTTTTATAAACCACGGGCAAAAGCCCACAAGCTTACTTTTGTGTTTATATTTTGTTTTTAGGATAATCAAGCCTTATTTAGTTATACCAGCAGGAGATCTTTCGCTAAAACAAGCATAGTTATTGGTGAAATTTCAAATAATTGCACGCCTAGTGATTTTTTGATTGATAAATACCAACTTAATCGCTACATCTATCTGTTTTCTTGTTTTATTAGTTGGCACCTTCTATTCTGCACCTCCTATTAGATTTAAGAGAAATTCTCTTGCAACAACTATCTTGCTTTCTTTGGTAATTTATATTTATTCTTATTTGCTTCTCATTATCTTAATTAATCTTGAAATGAAATTGTGTTTCTGATATTGATGAAGTTTATTGGATCGTTGAAAATAAGTTGTCCTCTAAAACCCTAAAAGTGGCTTGAAAAGTTTAGGTGAATATGGGTTGGAAAACAATGATATTGTCATGTAATCGCCTTCAAGTTGTAAAGTTGGAACAAACAATTTGCAGTTGTTTAAAATGTTATCATATATCAAACTCCGTGTATGATCAAAGGACACCTTATAAAATTAATTGACACATAAATGACCTAGTACTTCACTCTACTAGCATGAGAATGCAGATGTTAATTATGCATATATATTTGCTGAGAAATGTCCTCTTATATTGTGCTAACTGTTTGAGAATTTGTTTGCAATTTATATATAGGACCTGGCTTCTACTTTTATTCGGTTTTTACCTTGTAATTATTTTCCCAGATTACAAACATGTTTGTAATTTTTTTATTTAAAAATATTGTGAGATGGAAAAATGATGATGGTGCTAAGGTGCCAGATAACTAATGCTTAGATGCACTATTAAATTATATGTGAAATCCCTAAATTACTCTTAATGAAATAACTCTTAAAAGTCGATCCATGTACTAATTTTGTTTAATGTGTTTTTTCTTAGAGTATTAATTAGGTAGCACAACTTAACTGATAAATTTCTACTGGGTTGATGTTTTAATTTATATATATATATAAATATATAAATATGTACCTTTTGTAGTCAAGTACAAGTTACTGCTCGTTCTAATTTCTATTCAGAACATTTTAAATTCTCTCTTCGTAGAACCGTTATAGTTTTCCATATATCTGTTATTTGATAAAAGCAAATTGTGCAGACCTGCTCTGTCCTTTACAATGCCACAATACTTTACGCTACTAGAACTTCCGTTGGACTTCCATTTTCTCTCAGGTGCGTAAAAATTTTATAAGCGAAAACATTTTTTTTAATAAATTTTTATTATCGTTGTCCTTCAAATGTATAGGTTGCGACATATTGCCTCAAAAATATCTTACGAATTTTAGAGAACATTCCTTCAGCAAATGATGCAGACAAAGCCCTTTATTATTGTTGTTATTGTTGTTATTATAAATCCGGTGTTAATTTGGATTTTAAGTTTCTCTGCAGCTCCCCGTTTAATGTTTTCATCAATACTTTTACGACATTGTATTTTATGGTGATTAACATCGCAAAAGATCTAACAGATGTTGAAAGTGACTTGAAGTAAGTTACATTTTTCATGCCATGCATCACATTTAGTGAACTCAAAAAATTAATCTACAAATTTTCCATTTTCATCATCCTATCGTCTCGAAATTTTTTTTTTTTTAGCATTTATCTTTGGCTGCAATATTTACGAAAACACTCAACAATATTGCTGGCATAACATCCGAACATTTCTGGCAATATTCGGATGTAGAAATGTTGCATTCTTTTGCACAGGGATGTTGTTGGCAAATTATATTGGCGCTATTGTGGCTGGTATTTGCATGCCTCAGGTAATTAATTCAACCTGAAAACTTGTTATAAAATTCAGAAATTGTTACCTAAACATTGAACTTCTTAATTTTTTTTTTCAAATGTCTGTAAAGTATTTTCTTTTCACTTTAATTGGCATAATTATTATCATTATTTTTTTTTTGAAATAAATCTTATCATTATTTTTTGAGTAGTTTATTGATTATTTGGTAAATTTACGATTTACGATTTACTTTAAATAATTATCTTAATAAATTGGATACAATCATAGATTTAGCCAAGTTAATCAATAATTAAGTGTTTGAATTAAAATAGACAAAACAAGAAACAATAGAAAAAAAATAATCAAAAGGATTAACTTAATCACAGTTGATCTTTTTCTTTTTCTTTTTCTTTTTTTTCTTTTTTACTTCAATCGATCCTTTTACATATGGAGTAAGAAATGCTGATATATACTATAATTCTTTTCATTTCTTGTTAATTTGGAGGCTTTTAGGAGTTACGTAATGGTGCCTGTTCATGCAATATTTGCATTGTGGTTACTTCTTAAGGTTCGTCTTACAGTTTTTTTGGGGGATTGTCTTACATAAAAAATTTCTAGCAAAAATCAATTAAAATTATTAAAATTAAAATTAAAACTTTTGCCACTCATTAATTTCTTTGTGTCCTTTCAGGCTAGGATGTTGGACAAAGCAAATTACACAAAGGTAAGCATGTTCTTGTCAAGCCATTGAATGTTGAGTTATATATTGATCCTGATTATAAGTTTACTTCTTTTTTTTTTTTTTTTTGGCATATATGCAGTAAGAAAGTGCAAATTTCTCTCAACTCCTTTGGTACTTTTTTGCCTTGGAGTATCTCTTATTTCCCTTCATGTAGAAAATTATTGCAAAACGAGTGGAGAAAGTGAGATATAGTGAATTAATGTGCGCAAATTTTATTATTGAAGCTGTCCTTTTTTTTTTCCTTCTTCTTTTTTATAAGAATAAAAAGAACTAAAAACTGTCATCTTCGCATTTTGATTTTTTTAGATGTTTATATTAACAACAATTCAAAAACATGTCGTGTTTGATTGATACTTATTTATAACTACATAAATGTGTCATTGTTGGACCTTTTCACAACATTTCATAAATGTCACTAGATGGTGATTAAAAATAATTTATTTTAATCAAATTGATGAATTTTGTTGTTGTAATATATAACTACACAATATTAAAGCGGATTTTTCGTCTGGTGGTATTTGGTGCTCGAGCCCCCATTGGTACAATAGGCGGCTTGCTACTCCGTGGGGTACACAAATGCGATGCAAGAAGCTATGAATTGTCCCTTTTTATAGCTTGGATTGCCGTGCGTCTGCATTATCGAACACACTAAATGACTTCCAAAACCTTCAACTGACATCTTCGATCCTCTTAAGCTCTTGCCTGCTGGCGAATCGAACAGTAGCTTTGGCAGTAACGGTTGGCATTGTACCATTACAACCTCTTCTCTACCAACCAGTGACCTCCAAAATCCAATCTACAGCGGCCAACCTGTGCTCTTCCAGGTGGCCTTCTCATTTACCTCCTTTTGTTGAACGGCAAAAGGATCTGCCCCTTTGATTAGGATTGGGTCTGATTGGTAAAATCAGGATTTGTAACTTCTCTAGCCAACATCCAAATTAACTCCAATCAACAACTCTTCTCTAATGGCTTTAACTAATCATATGTCCCGTCCACAGGAATCATCCTAAGGATAGACAATAATCTCAATTTTTTAAGAAAGCTTTTATCATCCTACGTTCTACAATTTAAATCGATGGTAATGAATGCACTTATTTGGATATTTCCTAAAAACATGAAAGCACAATTCATGTCTCCACCACAGCCAGCAAAATAAAACAAAAAATTTGATATAGGCAAAGGTTGTTTTGAAGGTTGCTTCAAAAAAATTATACCGCTTATCCTTTTTTCTTTTTAAGATTGTTTTAAATACGAAAAGATAAGTCATAAGTTTTTACTTTAATGTTAAAGAAGTTCGATAATTCTTTCTAGAAAAAGTTAAACATGAAAATCAAACACTTTCACTTGATTTTAAAAAAAAATATGTTCACCTAGTAAATTTATTACTTTAATACATAGAAAAAAAATGAATGGCTACGAAGTTGGGCACAATATGATTATTTGTGGGACGTGTAGCCATCTATTGGTTCATGAGATCACAATGATATACTTTTTTCTAACCAAAATAAAATTAAGCACGCATCTTATTTAAATTACCTATATCACTAAATTATTTTAATTTCGTCTCTAATAATTGATTAATGTGTTTATTCAATAATAAATATTAAATTAAAGTTCTATCTCTTATCTTTCAAGAAAAAAATTTTATCTCCTATATTAGTATTTCATTCAAATTTGAGTTCTATTTATAGTTAAACAAGTAAATTTTTGCATTTAATTTTTACAAGCACCAGAAGATCAGTTGCACTTTTTTGTTAATAAACCAAAACTATTTGAAAATACGATATGGGGCCAGTTTGTTATTGTTGGTATATTGTGAAAAGCTTTGTTATAGCTGTAATGTGTGCTCCAAGTTATCGTGTCTAAAAATTTATAAGCATTTGTAAATTGTTTTTAAACAATGTTGGATATCTTGTTAAGTTGGAACAAAGACTAAGATAGGCCTCCATCATGAAGTGGGAAAAAGATTGTAAGATCGTTTTGTTCGGAGTCCATTTAAATTTTCTTGGGAAGCAATGGCTGCAAAAATTAAACAAGCCTAGAGCTCATCATTAGTCTTAAGGATCTTCATGTCTAGACGTGGTAATGATCAAGACGTGTTCTTACCTTACATATATATGTTAAGCGTCGGCTTTTGTATTCCCTTGATTCCGGTAAGCGGATGAATTTTGGCATTAGGACTGCGACACCTGCAGAGTCATGTAGTAGTAGTAGTAGTAGTAGTTTTTTATTGCATGTTTTCCTCCCCTATTCTAATCTTCTATGTAGTGGTTTGCTTTCTCACAAGCCCAACAACAGCCCAAGCATTGGCTTTTATAAGATGCAAATACTGATGGGCACAGAGTTTTGTCCTAACGTATTCACCAGAGACTTGAAAAGAGAAATAGAAATTGTCCTTTCTCTAGCTCTGCCAAATGTAGGACCCTCTCCTCTACTCTTCTTGCTCTTACTTTATATATTCTCAAGCAGATATTTTATATCCATTGAAATTTCATGTGCACTGCGCCAACTTTCTGAAACAAATCAAATACATACATATATATATATATATACAAATAGCATATCTATATGCCATACGTAAGGATAGGGATGGAACTAAATTTTGAACCCAGTAGGGATACAATTAAATTTTCTTTCTTGAAGGATTGGCGACTCTAATTTTAAACTATTGTCGTTTTAATTTCCTATAAAGATTGACAGAAATAATTTCCACTTATAAAAGTTACTATATTACGAATGTTTTGCCAAAATTTTATAATCCACAAATATGTATATAAAAAGCATATAAACCTAAATCTAGTATCTCAAAACTAAATAAAAAATAATTAATTATTAATAAATCTTTAATAATTTGCATACCTTAATTTTTTTTTATTTTTCTGAATACGAATCTTAATTTTAATCTTAAGAACAATCTCCAAGCTTTAATCTAAAACTCTGTTGTCATATACGATCCCAATAATTACAAATTAAAACTAAATTGAAAATAAAAGCAAAATTATTTACCAGTTATCAAAAAATT
The DNA here is from genome assembly GCA_035233585.1 of Antiaris toxicaria. Classification (NCBI taxonomy): domain Eukaryota; kingdom Viridiplantae; phylum Streptophyta; class Magnoliopsida; order Rosales; family Moraceae; genus Antiaris; species Antiaris toxicaria. The sequence goes on along the minus strand of CP141162.1, from coordinate 12,344,261 downwards.
ACGAAGAGACATAATAGTCGAATAAATATTTTGTTGATGGTGGAGTACAAAAAATGAAGAAGACAGATAATCGTGAAGCCAAACCTAAAGAAAGAATAGAGGAAGAGAAATTATTAAGTAGACGTTTGGTAAAAGCTTTTTTTTGGCATTGTATTTAAATGTAATGTAATTTTTCCTCAAATACAAAGCTTTTCATTTAAATACCAATCACATCACATTTTAAATCTAACATAATTACTATTTATTATTTCATTTTTTCTATTACTTTTATTAATTACATCATATATTCCCTCTCCCTTCTTTTTTTCTCTCTACTTTTACCCATCACATCACATATTTATTATTAAAATACAATTTAAATATTTTTTCTCCAAACATATATTGCATTCAAATACAATGCTAATGCTTTTTCTCCAAATACAAATTGCATTCAGTGCATTACATTAAAACACAATGCAAATACAATGCGTTCAATCAAACAAACGAACCCTAAGTATGTAAACTCCGAATTACATCCAGCAAAATATATATTTTTTATTTTCTTTTGAATTCTTACAAAAGGAATCGTACGTACAACTTCTTCAGCAATCAAGCCACAAAAAGTATTAAATGGAGAAAGCGCAAAAACGGCAATGTACTTTGTTGAATAGTGAGACTGCCAACCAGTGGTGGGGACACTCAGAAACTGTATACTTGAGAACATGACAATTACATATAGGATTTTTTTTTTTTTTAACACCTTTTTAGTGGAAGCACGTGCTCCTACTAGACCATGTGTAGATATCTGAAATTGGAATTCTTCCACCATTTTTATTCACCCTTTTTTTTTTCTGTTTTTTGTTTTTTGTGTGTTTTTTTTTATTTGAAATATTCACCTATATTTGTTTACAAATAAAATTATCTCCTTTTATAATGGTGTGCATTCAATATTCGTCCTCCTGACAAAGCTCATAAAGAGAGAATCTCATTCCCAGATTTAAGAGAGGAATTTTTGTGACTTGGATTTAAGGACAACCCCCCTTCCTTCAAAGCCATATGGCCAAGCCCTTTCATTTCTCTCCTTGAGAAGATTTTCAGAATTGCTACACAAGCATAATATGGCCAATTATCATGGCGACTTTTCGTAAAATCACTCTTGAAGATATAAATAATTTAATTCATGTTCAATTAATTGTTATTGTTGACAATTTAGTCTTTTCTAGTGTTAGGGGATAAATTTCTATGTCTTAAGTACGATAATAATTACTTGTTCTCATACTAAAACACTAGTTATTAGTTCTTTCATTTAATTCAATTTTGTACTTATTACATAATAAATTTCACAATAAAAAAAAATAACTTCCAGTTTACTAAATTGTAATCTTGTCATCAAAATTTTACATGGCATATTAATTTTTTCGAGACAAAGAGAATGGTTGTTTAAAAAAAAAAAAAAGTCATAAAAACTTGTTATGACTAAAAACTTTAAGTTTTAGTTACAATAAATTGTTGTCACTAAATGATTTTTAGTCACATTAAATTTTGTGATTAAAAGACTTTTAGTCACAAAAAATTTTGTGACGAAAAAATTGTTGTGATTAGAAGACTATCACAACAACATTTAACACGTGGCTTTTATGAATGTATGGTAACAAGATTTATTGACAAAAAGTAATTTAATTTTTTCTGTGATTAAAACTTTTAACCACAAACTTTTTAATGATAAGTATAATCACAATATTTTTTTTATAACTAAAAGTTTTAATCACAATAAAATGTATTTTTAATCACAATTTTTGTTGTGATTAAAAGTCTTATTTTTCATAGTAATGGAAAGTATCATTGGAAATATTACATTAAAATAACATGATTGTTACTCCATAGCCCTCCAGAGGCTGCCACCGTTCCTGTGAACGTCCCCAACTTGGCTGAGCTTATCCAGCCGTGTGTTATCGGAGAGGACAACGCTGGGCTTTCCCAAACAAGTGGTTTTCAACATGGGTGATCTCAAGGCTCCAGGCCTTAGCCGGTATGTCGGCTGCTTTCTATTAAGTCTATTGGAAAACGGTGGGTCCTGATTTGATTTCTATGGTAAGACTTCTTCCTAACAGATGAATCTAATATTGTCCTTATTCCCAAAACCAAAAAATACTATTTATATAACATTGATATAAAAGATAATAAATTATTATTATTATTATTATGTGTAGTGTCATTATCTTGGCCGTTGTGTTTGATTTAAAAATTATCTTCAAATAAATAATTGCAACAACAATAATGTTAATTAATTTTTTTACTAGCCTTTTTTCCTAAATTAATTAACAAATGGGTTGATTTGTTTGTGTATGACACTAATGTTTAGCAGGTGCCCTTGGGAAAATCACTATGTCAGCACTTGGTCAACGAAAAATAAGATTAAAAAAAAAAAAAAGACAACTAATCAAACAAGTGTCCTAAAACCGCTACTAGATTAGTTGTTACTAGATTAGTTGCCTAATAATTGGCAATCTGATTTAAAGATAATGATAGTTTCAAAATTTAAATTATTTTATAAATATCTCTTGAATTATATACTCATTTTATTTTATCCTTAAATTTTTAAAATCGTTTATTTTATCCTTAAATTTTTAAAACCATTTATTATACCTCTTACATTATATAATAAATTATATAATCCCATTTGATTCATCTATTTTATATCATCCATTCATGTTATTAAAGATAAATAAATATCATCTTAAAATGAAAACAATAATTATTAATAAAAATAACAAAACATTATCAATCCTTCAAATTTTGAATTAAAAACCCTTTCTTAAACTTTTTCACAAATCCATCCAAGAATCTATTATTTTCCGAGAATCCTAACAAAAATCGGATCACCCTTACAGGCAACAACACCTTCGAAAACTTCTTGCTGTACAGATCAAACAAGAACAAATCTAGAAATCCAGTTATTGCACATATACATAAGATCCCAAAATCATTATCTCGCCTTCCTTTTTTTCTTTTTTAATTTTCCAAATATCATCCTCCAACAAGAATTTAGAGGGCAATAAAGGTGGCGTTTGGTATTGTTTTTTAAATGTTTTCTGTTTTCAAAAAAATTGAAAATGAGAATGTTTTGAAAACTATATTAAGATCATTTCTGAAACTGTGTTTGGTTATGTTTTTTAAGTGTATATTTTGAAAAACTTAAAAATGAAATTTTGTTTGGTTATTTTTTCAAAACACATTTCATTTTCAAAAAACCCAAAAAACACAATATTTTTTGAAAATGAAAACAAAAAGTGAAAACAACTTTTTTTCGTTTACAAAAAACCAAAAAAAACAACATAGTTGAAAACGGTGTTTTCGAAACGGTTTTGAAAACGTTAAATAAACAAACGTTATTTTGAAACCGTTTTCATTTTCTGTGTTTTTGAAAATGAAAAATCAATTTCAAAAACAAAAACAAACACCCCAAAGCTTCTCACCTTCCTTAGCTCTCTCCATTTCTTTTGCTCTCTCTGTCTTTTGAACTCCTCCCTCTCTCCTCTCTCCTCTCTCTGAACTCCATCTTTCTCCATATTTGACAATTCATTCTTCCTTTCCAAGTTTAGCGGCAGTAAAGAAAGAGAAGACAGAGATCCAGTGAAGGGCTGGAGATAGAAACAGAACACACTCACAAGAAATAAGGGATTTTGCTTTTTTTTTTTTTTTTTTGGTCTTTATGGGTTTTAAATGTTGTCAATATGACGTTTAGGTATTGTTGGCTAGCTTGTGTACTTCTCTAGTTCCGGATATGGCTTTGAGAAAAATCCTCTATCCCATAATTATTGAATTTAAATTAGGTTTTATTAATTAATATAATAATGATTGTCTTTTAAAATATCTTTTATTAGTTTTTAATATTTAAATCTATATAAAAAAAAACCCTTACTAATATAATTTAGAGGTATAATGATTTGTTTTAAAGTTCAAGAGATAAATTAAAATAAGAGATATAAGTCTAAATTATTAAATCAAATCTCAACAAAAAAAATTTTGGAAAACTACAACTTATTGTAATTCACGGCAGTCGATGAAAATAATATGTGTGGATAAAAATGCTTAATGATCTTTTGGCTTGAAACGACATATTTCTGTAATTTGGCCGGTCAATTTTGGATATCTAAAAGATAAGAAAGCAACCGCTAATCTCAAAACCGAATAATCTCTTCGTAAAAATGGACACTATTGGTTGTAGTTGAAGGTAGTGATTCATAGGAAAACCACTAGAGTGATTAGGAATGCAAGTAAATCAATAACTATCAGGTTCGTTGGCATGTATTACAACTTTTATGACACGCCAACTCAAATGTCAAAATTCTTTTAATATCATCTTATCAATTAAATTTTAAAATATTTATATCAATTAATGAGAAAATAATAATTTATTATTAAAGGTGAATAAAAAAAAACTTGACAATTTAACGATCTTAATGAACCCACTCAATCCAACCTTACTTATTACAACCTGAATCTTATCAACCCAATCTGACTTTTAATTAAATGGGTTTAAGTTGAGTTTTTCTAAACTTAATTTTACATAAACCCACCCAATCTATTCATATAAATAAATAAATATTTTCATACCTCATAATATATAATACTTATCTTATATTTTATATTAATTACTTGACAACCCTATTATGTTTCATGTTGTTTGAGTTTTTATTATTATTTATTCGTTGGTTTACAACTTTACATTTAAACATGTTTTATATATATTTCATTTTTATATAGGTTTATAACTTATAAGACAATTTTGGAGTTTTATAATACTAATATAATGATGAAAGTTAGCTTGTTTTCATATATTTTTTATTTTGGATTAAATGATTAACTATATTAATTTATTTTTTATTTTTTATTTCTTTATTATATTCAACTCAATCAACTCCCAACCCATCCAAAATTTAATTAGGTGGGTTGATTTTAAACTTTAAGTTGAATTTGAAATCAACCCATTCAAATTTTATTGAGTAGGTTGAAAATTCTCAAAAACCCACTTAACCCATCGAATGTTTACCCCTATTTATTATTATATAAATTGGTATAATAAAGTTTGAGTTAACAGCATAGAATAGTGCCAATACCAAGCAGTTTGCATTTATTTCCAAGAAGAATCTCTCTCTCTCTCTCTCTCTCTCACATTCTTCTATGAGTTCTCTAAGGTTTAGGCCATGAAGATTGCTGCGGGGGCCGTAGCTTTTTGGGGGCACCTAGCCGATCTTGGATTATCGGCCCCAAAGATAGGAAGATAGGTTCACAGGGAAAGCGAAGGCAGTGTAAAAAGAGCATTGTTTTCGCAAGGTCGGTCGTTCGTGAGAGGCTTATGGGGTGGCTAAGGGTCTTATTCACTAAGGACCATAAACTCCTTATCGGGGCAGCTTTGGAAGAGGAGGTAGCAAGCCTAGATTTCATTGGAGAAGGGGTGTAAGTGGTGACTTGGCTAGATTAGGTTTTTTGTGGGTATCGGCATCAAACGGTATTAGGGGTTTTCCTCCATAAGGCAAGATGATTATCCTGGTGGGGTGCGTGGTCTAAAAGGTGGCCAGTGATGGTGGTGCGTATTATCCATGCATCAGTGTGAGAGGGCCTCCTTCATGGTGGATTCAGATTGGTGACTGTTGTCTTCTTTTCCTTTAGTGCTGTCGATGGCTTTCCTTGTGGTCTCTGGTTTGCTTATTGTGCTTTTGTTGATTAAAGTAGGGTGTTTTGGATGCCCACTAGATGTTGGTTTTTACTAGTTTCCCCTGAGTTTGGTGTATTTAACCTGTTTTCTGTCATCCTCAGTTCTTAAATCTTGAAGTGATCGCCGTAGGAACTCGTTGAAATCCCGGGTACCGAATCATGGAAGGGGAGTTTCAGGGTTGTTTGCTACCTCAAACCCAGGTGCATTAACCACGAGAAACTGTTAAAAACACGGGTACGAGGTTGTGGGAGGTTGGCCTCTTTTTGTTAGTTGGAAGTCGTTATTTTGCTGGATGTTGTTTAGTGGGTGAAGCTTGCTCTTGCCCATCTTTTAGTAGGAGATTTGCTTTGAGTTCGGGATCAGGGGTTGCTCCAACAGTCTCCGAGTGGGTTTAAATCCTACGTGATGTCTTAGTGGCTCGTTATGGCTTGTTTGAGGTGCATTGCAGCCTCGTTGTGGACTCTTGGTCCACCTATTCCTATAGCTGTTTAGCAGTATTCAGTCGACAAGTCTGGCAATGGCTTTCGGATTGTAGTTTGGTTAGGTAGTTTTCTATGGGTTTCAGCCATCTTTTACAAATCTAGTTGTTCAGTAGCGTTATATTAATGATATGCCTATTCCTTTCAGGGGGGAAAAAAAACAATATAGAATAGAGATGAAAGCATATACTTAAACTATCTAAATCGCAACAAAACGCATTGTCGACACTGCTGGTAGCTTTTTTAAACATTAAATCCGTTCAATTATTCGATTTATTTCCATTAAATAAACTAATGTTTACATTTGATTTTGTTTGAGGTTTTGAAACTACAGTGTAAATTGCCAAACCGCAAAATTCTTTTTATTATATCAATAATTTTAAAACTTAAAGTTTTAAATAAGTAAAAAAAAATTAAAATTAAATTTTTTTTTTAAATTTTCCTTGTGCTTCTTATTTAACAGTACATATTGTTTTACCTTGTGTACCAAATTAAAAGAAAGAAAGAAAGAAAGAAAGTAAAAACACGAACATCCACTTTTTTTTTTCTTTTCTTTTTGAACTTGCACGAACATCTAACTTATTCTTAAAAAATAAAAAATAAAAAAAATAAAACCCTTTACTCTTATTATCTTTTTTATCATTTCAAAATTCATGTTTTAAATATTCTATTAAAATAATGTCTCATGATCCGTTTTAAATCATACCAAACATTTAATGGTGTAAAATGATTTGGAAATTCTCAAACCTAAAACTAGATTGATAAATGCTTCAAATCACACAAAATAACTTCTAATTAACGTTTTCTTAAGTAAATTACAAGATATTTGACTTTTATACTTAATTTGACACCAATATAAATTAGTCCAGACCATCGAGACGTACATTGTGAATATGAGGACAGCTCTCCACTATGTTTGTGCGTTTGGGATTTCTTTGATGGTCAATTTTGTTATTATGCAAAGAAAAAGAAATGGTTGTGACACCAATTAATTCGTTGATAATGATGACATGATAATCCATTGCCATAATTCTAAGTTGAAGTCGATATTCCTGACAGATCCAACACGCTCATTAATCACCATTTCAGGTAATTTAAGCTAAAACTGTAAATAATCACGACGACGATGTTGATTATAACAATAATAATAAGCGATAATCACTACAAGACGCATTTGGTTTAGAATCGGCGTTAAAATAACTTTCCTCGCTGGTCGCAAAACCGATCAAAAGATACGCAAATAAACGTGCGCCCAGTAAACAATAGCACTAAAATTATATATTGATGAATTTATTACATAAATAATAATAACAACAACAATAATAATCAAAGTCATTTGCTTTAAGAATTATTTTTTTGCAATAATAATCCACACACAATTATTTGCGGAATCAGCTTGTATGTAAATAGATACACAAAATCATAATATGGATACATATAATTTAGATGAAAAAGCAAAAGATAAAGTTACTCTTAAATTAACTGAATATTTATTAATTTGAAAGTTGGTGAAATCTCTAGGTTCTTGTTTTCTTAAAGGAGCACTTCAAAGTCTGTCATATATATCTAAGAATTTAGAAGTTAAAAGTTAATATTTATTTAGGAGTTTTTAGTAGTTATTAAGTATTTATATTTATTTTTTTGGAGTTTATGAAGTTTAAGGGTTTTTTTATTTTTATTTTTATTTTGATGTTGAGTCATGAATGTGTGTGGATATAGAGGCTTATAATAGGTTCGTAATCTTTTGATAAAAACAATTGAAGTGAGTTAATTAATCAATAGAAAATATGAAGTATTTTCAGTTTAATTTCAAAATGTTTGTCTATTTAGTGGATTTCCAAAAGTGGTTGATATTGATAATCATGATGTGGACATACATAATTCTGTTGAAAAATCAAAAGACGAAATCACTCTTAAATTAACTAGTAATATTTATTAATTTGGGAGTGGATGGAAATTTTAAGGTCTTGTCTTTATGGAAGAGCACTTAAAAGTTTGTCATTTATATCTAGGAATTTAGAAGTCTAAAAGTTTGAATTTATTTGGAAGTTTTTGGTAGATATTAAGTATTCGTATTTATTTTTAGGAGTTTATAAACTTTAAAGGTTTTTTAATTTTAATGTTTTGTCATGAATATGTATAGATTTAGAGGTCAATAAATAGGTTTGTAATCTTTTGATCAAAACAATTGAAGTGAGTTGATTAATTAATAGAAAATCTAAAATGTTTTCAGTTTTATCTTAAAATTATTGTCTCTTTAGTGGATTTCCAAGAATGGCAAATTTATTACTTAATTTTGTATATTAAGGTGGTGTTTTTTAATCCCTAAGTGGTGGATAAATCTAAACTTTTTTTTTTTTCCTTTTAATATCATTCCAGTATCAGTGGTGAATTTATCCCTTAACTATGTATTTTAAGGTAGTATTTTCTGTATTCCTAAGTGTTTTTAAACTTATTTATTTATTTTCTTTTCGTACTATTCTGGTATCATAAATTTGTATGATTTATGTAAGTTGATATTACTACACACTAGCTTGTACTTGTTTCCTTTCCATAAATACCCATCCTCTTAAAATATATCAGTATGGTTCTACCAAAATATATACATAATGTGGACAGCATGACCAATTAATTATTTTTCACCACGTGACTTGTGTGCAACTTGTAGTCCTCAACTTAATTCCCCAACGCGTGTGCGCGTTTCTATTTTTTACTTTTGAATCCCCAACGCGGATGTTGAAAAGGTATAGTTCTGTAGAGATGTTTGACAAAATATATAGTTGTGATTTGTGAATGCCTTAAAGAAAACAAAACAAAACAAAACAAAACAAAACAAAACAAACAAAGAAACAACAAATAAACTTATCCGATAATGTAACACGTGATTTAATCCCTTTTCTATTAGACTAGCTAGACGACAGGAAATAAAGATTTGTATTAATTGTATAACTTTTTGTTTCCTTTTTCCGCCCTTAAGAAGGTAATAAAATTTATCATAATTGTTTTTTGTTGCTTGGTTGTTAGATGTGAAGCGCCAGCGCCTACATATTGATAAGATGTTACATGGAGGTTATAAAATCCAGGTCGGTCCGCACCATAATAAAAGTGCTATGAACAGTATATCAATGAATTCAACATTACACAAGTTTATCATGTGATTTCAAAGCATTTTGGATCTAGAACCCTTTAATTAACTTTATAATTAAAAAAAAACTTTATAAAATATAACAATATACATATATAAATACAATGTTAAAATATATAGAACCATCAGTATAAAAAAAAACCCAAATTTTACATAATAAAATTATAACAATAAATATAAATATGTTAGAATATTTCATTTAATAGATTGACTTTTTATTTTAATGGAAGTTCAATCTCTTAACGGTTTTAAATTTCACATAGTAAAAAAAGTATACTAACAGCGTGTTGTTAGATTCTGGTCTCTTTCGAATGAGCCAAAACCTGTATCGATAGGTTAAGAAAACTAGACTTTCCAATGGCACAAATAATACCAAAATAATTATTACATTCTTTAAATTTTATAGAATGTTCGCTTAATAGAAAGTTTACACAGCTAAAATTTACAGGGCTACTGACCCCCTAACTAATGTTGGGAAATTTTCGCCAATAGAGTTGAATATGTGAAACGTGTCCCCTTCAACACTAGAAACATTTCTGACCTTGCTATCTAAACTCGAAATAGCTGGAGGACTTTAGTGTCATGTACATGGATAAGATGTGATCAACCTTCGAAAGAATGGATCATTGGAATTTGAAGGTATCTTGGAGGTTATAACATTGATTCATGTATATCTAGAAGGCTGACCTCAAATCTTTCAATCGGTAGATCAAAAAGACTATTGGACAGCACTTTTTAATTTAAATATCAAAATTTATCATTAATACAAAAATTTAATATTTCATTAGAGATACTATTAGAATATCTAAACTATAAACTAGAGACCGAATCTCGGGTGAGTAATTAAACTCGGCGTGTGTCAATATCTTAAAAACACTGTTAGAGTTTCCTTTTAGAATTAGTTGGTGATGTAAATCCAATTAAGAACGTGACCGAAGATTCTTACGTGATTGCTTTTCATGTATGTGTATTATATAGTTGGTTATATATTCACCATTTTTTAACCATCTAAAACTATGTTGTTCTTCGATCTCTTTAGACTGTGTGTATGAGCTCCAAAACGGAAGTGACAAATTAAGAACGTCAGAGTTTGTGAAGCAACGTGTTGATATTCTGATATTCACTTCAACACTCATAACTTTCACATTCACAAATGAAAAATATGGAGAAAATAAACAACCATAATCCACATCTAAAGAGATAATTAACTCATTTAAAATCCAAAATAAAAACAAACACGTTAATCCTAAAACCGAATACTACATTCTTTCCAAAAAAAAAAAAAAAACCGAATGCTACATGTAAAATATCTTTAAACTAATCGTTTTTTATTTTCTCTAAATCAAAATTATAATAAATTTCAAGAAAAAAAATGTGGTAAATAGAAAGTTTTAAGACATTTACTAAAAAAAATAACTGAATTTTTTTATATAGAAAAACGACCAGTAGTTAATTAGTATAACTGAAAAACACATTAATATTAGTTAATCAGTAATTAATCATCTATTAAGTGATAATCAATCAATAATTGATTTTAAAAAATGATAATTTTATAATTAAACAAAACTTGAAATATTTACTTTCTATTTGATGACAGCATTGTATTTAAATGTAATGTAATTTTCACCCAAATATAAAAGCCTTCCATTCAAACACCAATCACATTACATTTTAAATCCAATACAATCATTATTTATTATTTCACTTTTTATATTACTTTTACTAATTATATCATATATTCTCTTTCCCTTTCCCTTTTTTCTCTCTATTTTGCTCATTACATCCATATTCATTATTAAAATATAATTTAAATACTTTTCATGTAAGAAATAAATGGGTAATAACGTATCAGAGTGGCGCAGCGGAACAATAAAAATTTTTTAAGATCGTTAAATATCTCATTATGTCATATACAATAAACCAACAACAATTTAAACTCATACCTCAGAAGATGCCAATCTGCAGGAGGAGAATGATGGGAAGGCTTCAGCCAACTAGCCTTCTCTACTATTCTCCAATTCCTGAATAGCTGAATGTGTGGGCACTCTAAACCTCGATCAGTATGCTAGCACTGCTAGTCTTCTTCCGACCACCCAGATCTCTAAAGAATTTATTGTCACGGTGAGTTGTGCAACAATAAGCCTGCTCACCTGAGAGTCTGTGGTATAAGAGAACTGGAGTGGCAGGACCTCTATTTATAGACTTGCATGAGGTGATCCTCTAAATTCGAATTAGATTAGGAGAAGATTTTCTCCCTTATCCACACATAAAAATATGAAAAATCTAGGGCCAATAACTACCAAAAGATTTCGGCCACTTTAAGGATTTTTCTATCAAAATTCAAACAAGATTTTAACTTGAATTTTATCTCCTCATTTATCCACAAAATCTGAATTTCCCTAAGGCCATAAACCTGTCCAAATTCATTTATTAAAGTGTAAGGAGAATCAAAATTCAAATAGCATTTTCTAGCTTGAATTTTATCTCATTATTATCCATAAATAACCGAAAATCTCCCTTGAGATTTACTCAAAATTTTCGACCACTTCCAGGAAGGAGAGAATCTAAATTCAACTGGGATTGAAACTTGAATTTTTCCATGTAATCTTATCTATAAAATCTGAAATTACCTTGGGAGATTTTTCCCTAACAAATTTGGTTTTTCCTTAGTAGATTTAGGATTCAAAATTCAAATAGGATTCAAACAAGATTTTTCTCTCCTTTATCCATATTAATTTCGAATTTCTCCATGTGGATTATCCACAAAAAGTTCGAATCCTACATGGACTGTGATTCGAAATTTGAATTTCAAATTTCAAAATTCAAAATTCAAACTTCAAATTCAAATTTTAATTTCGAATTCAAATTTCAAATTTCAAATTTAAATTTCAAATTCGAATTTCAATTTCAAATTTCAAATTCAAATTTCAAATTCAAAATTTAAATTTCAAATTTCAAATTTCAAATTTCAAATTTCAAAAATCAAAAATCAAAATTCAAATTTCAAACTCCACAAAAGGTTGTTTTTCAAATTTTATTCTCATGGATAATTTTCTACAGTTCCAATCCAATCTCAAATAAAATCATAGCAATTTTATTTGGAGTTCGAATAATTGTGTACTCTATTATCCAAAACAAAATCTGAATTCAACCGGAAAGAATCTTGTCCACCATCCTAATCTTATGTCAACACCATCCATGCATAATCAACTAGCCAATAAGCATACACAAATCAATTTGCCAATCGTTAAGGAATTATGTGGAGTTAGTAGAGGAACCAATTGGAAATATATAATCGGGCTCCCGTGAATCCATATGATCATCATTCTGTACCGAACTCAATCATATGATCACTAATTTCAGAGTCACACCACGATAAACCTGAAATTGAACTCCCAATTATATACCGTATTACGTAAGCCTGTGACGAGCTACTGTCCAATGACCTTCTCATATATACAGAACCCTCATATGATATCCATGATCAGTCTTAGGTCAAAGTCCGTTTAATACTACTGATTAGGCTATCTTAAAGTTTCATTATACTACCGAATAAGAAAATGATTATTCACCATATGTGAATAAGAAGTCATCCACCCAGCAGACGACCCAAGGTCTTGTCTATTTTCACATCCAGTATAATGCCTTTAAGAGGATACCTTTAACTTCTTAGAGCTATGATTCCGATATCTATAAACAAACCCTTCATCGTATACAAGTCATGCACCCAACGAACCAGTCTATAAGCTTACTACCTCTGAGACACTTTAGCCATTGGAACATCAAAGTACACAAGTCATATACATGAAGTAGTTCATTTACTCAGGATTAAGGTTACTGCACAATGAACATCAAAAGCAGATTGATCCACTCATAGCGGACTACGTAGATCAATCACACTTTAGTCCTGGTCTAATATGTCACCACCAAGCAACATATTTATGTCTCTACTTGAGAGTCTATGCTCCGGACAGTCAAGAAAAACCGTCCCCACCATAACTTTAGACAACATAATAGTCTTAACATGAGTTAGATGCTCGGTCTAACCCCATAGACTACAGACCTTAGTTTAGACTGCTTACTTTAAAACATTCTCTTCTCGCATACAAAAGTTCATTGCATGCAACGTTCTAACAGTTTTAACACAAGCAGTCAGTGAGCCATATTTGCTTCAGTGAGCCATATTTGCTTACATTTACTTTAACATGTAAATAGAATAAGGACAAACAGCAATGTAATGAATAACCTCTATATTATAATTTTATTATCCAGTTCAAAATAAATACATCAAAATGTCTCTAATACTTAGGGCATTTCTTAACAATCTCCCACTTTCCTTAAGCCAGTAGATGTGCCATCTTACACATCCTCATCGCCCCTACATGCCTCTCAAAGCTTCTAGCCACCAAAGTCTTAGTAAAAGGATCGGCAATGTTGTCCTCGGACGTGATTTTACATACATCTACTTGTCCTATCTCCACGTGTCCTCTAATAATGTGATATCTCTGATCTATGTGTTTGGATCTTTTGTGGTGCCGAGATTCCCTTGTGTTGGCAATAACCCCAGTGTTATCACAGTAAAGTGTGACAGGCTTGTTAACACCCAGAGTGACCTCAAGGTCTCTAAAGAACTTGCGGAGCTAAACTGCTTCTTTAGATGCCTCAACCATAGCCACATACTCAGCCTCCATCGTAGAGTCAGCTGTGCAATCCTGCTTCATGCTCCTCCACATAATGCCGCCTCCTCTGAGTAAGAACACTGATTCTGATGTCAATTTCCTCGAATTCTTACAAGTCTGGAATTATGAGTCGGTGTATCCTATGGGTGTTAGGTCCCCTCCAGAATACACTAGCATATAATCCCTCGTTCTCTTAAGATACTTGAGTATATGCTTTACTGCTTGCCAGTGCTTGGTTCCAGGATTCGTTTGATATCGACTTACCATACCTGCTACAAAACAAATATCCGGGCGAGTGCAAAGCATAGTGTACATAAGGCTACCCACAGTGGATGCATAAGGGATCTTACTCATACACTCTCTTTCTTCCGATGTCTTGGGACAGTCATCCAATGAAAGAATTAGACCGACAATAGAAGGTTATGAACCTTTCTTTGCCTCTTGTATTGCATATTTGTCAATTATTTTATCTATGTATGAAGCCTGGGATAATGCTAGTATTTTGTTCTTTCGAATTCTGAACAGACGAATGCCCAGAACATAATTAGATTTTCCCAAGTCCTTCATATCAAACTGTTGGTGCAGCCAAAGTTTGACCGATGATAAGTTCCCTACATCATTCCCAATGAGTAGTATATCATCCATATAAAGTACCAAAAAGACTACTTTTCCATCCTTAATATGTTTATAAACACAAGGTTCATCAACGTTCTGCTCAAAACTGAATGTCTTGATTGCTTGATCAAATCTCTGGTTCCAAGAGCAGGATGCTTGCTTTAATCTATAAATTGATCTAAGCAACTTGCAGACTTTTCTTTCTTGGCCTTTTGCCACGAACCCTTCGGGCTGTATCATGTAGATACATTCCTCAAGATGGCCATTCAAGAATTCTGTCTTGACGTCCATTTGCCAAATCTCATAATTGAGAGCCGCAGTAATGGACAGAAGAATACGGATAGACTTCAACATAGTAACAGGCGAAAAGGTTTCATCATAATCGATTCCAGCCTTTTGCTCGTACCCCTTTACAACCAATCTAGCTTTGAAAGTTTCCACTCTCCTTTTCGCATCCTTCTTTCTTTTGTAGACCCACTTGCATCCAATGGGTTTTATCCCATCCGGCAGATCTACAAGTTCTCAAACAGAGTTGGATTTTATAGAATCCATCTCATTGTTCATAGCCTGTTTCTAAGATTTAGAATCAACATCATTTATAGTTTTATCATAAGTGACCGGATCATCCTCATGCTCATAAGCCTCGACCTGGTATAATACCTCAACATCATACATGAAGAAATTAGGCTTCTTTGAAACCCTCCCACTACGACGAGATATCCTAAATTGTTGATCGTCTGCAGGTCTTTCACCGGAACTCGGACTTGTGTCCAAGACCGAAACCTGTGGAGCAGTTTTTTCACTTGATAACTCCTCTAGCACCACTTTGCTTCAAGGCTTAAAGTCATTCATGTGACTTTCCTCCAAGAATGCCGCATGGGTTGAAACAATGATTTTTTGTTCTTTCAGGTTATAGAACATGTGATAACCGAGAAACTTATCACTCTCAAAAAATTTTGTACAAGATATATAAATAAATATACATTCATGATGAGATATTTTACAGAATATAGAGCAGAGGAAAATTTTGATTAATTGAATTTCAATCAAAATTTGACAATGAATTAATGAACATAGTGCAAAAGCTAAACATTAATTTAAATTATGATGTTTTAAACTTAATAGACAAATATGTGGAAAATACATATTAAGAGATCAATGGCTCACATATAAGCCATATTGATCAATGGCCAAGATTAGCCAAGACAATTGCCAATTTCTTTAAAAGAAATTAAAGAAAAGGAGTGAAATAGGAGGGAGGTCACGTGAAGGACCTCAAACCTAAGCAACCCAAGTGAATTAATTCACTTGGTTTGAACTGCAAAGAGAAGCGGTCGAGAGAGAGAAAGAAAGAAAGAGAAAGAAAGAAGAGAGAGAAAAACCAGAAGAGGGAAAAAAAAAACCCTCCTCTGCCATTACTTTCAAGTTTGGATTTTTTTTCTCTTCAATCAGCAGATCCTTCAAGTTTTCAACCAAGAATCCACAACAAGAAGTTCTTAAGCTTCAAGCAAGGTAAACCTCATCTTTCTCATATTTTCGGGTGGAAAAATCTGGGGTTTTGAGTGGAAAAAAAGAGAATGTGAGCTTAGCATGTTGAGATTTTTGGTTAAATCGAAACATGGTACGAGTCTAGTTGTTTTTAAACACGAACTCGTGAGTTGATGGTTTAGAAAACCAAGTTTAGTGAGTTTTCTTCAAGAAAGTTCTGATTTTTATAAATGTTGAGTCAAGAGATGTGAATAAGCAAAATGTGAGATTTTGCTTAAGAAACCATGGACTTATGATTGTAAAAATGCAGTCTATACCTTGAAACGATCTTATTGAGATCGATTTTGAGTGCAAGGAGTAAAACAAATGCCATAAAAGCCTTAGAAAATCAGAGCAGAGAATTTCATATCCAGAATCCTGATTCTGGTATGAACACGGGCGTGTACAAGGGCGTGTTCAGAACACGACCCCAAACATGCCCACATACACGACCGTGTTTCAAGAGAACTTGAAACTCGAGAGGTACACGGCCAAGAACATGGTCGTGTATCAAGTCGTGTCAAGGGGCACACGGTCATGAGAAGGGCGTGTAACAGACCATGTTTGATAGCAGGAAAACACAGCCAGAAACACGGCCAGGAACACGCCCGTATAGGAAGGCGTGTTCGAAGTTAAAAAAAAAAGTCTGGAAATATGATTTTTCATATTTTGTCATGTTTTAAGTATAAGATGAATATTGGAAATAATCAACGATTATTTCTTTTATAGGAGTTCAAGCCAGACATCCTGAGACAGCAATTCTGGACCAGCAGAGGCTCACGCTAGCAGATTTTCTGTAAGTTCAAGCATTGTCCTGATTGCAACGTGGACAATCTAGTTATGTTTATGATGTCATGTCTTATTGTATAGCGTGTATGTTAAACATTGATTGTCTGCATTACGATACTCATGTCAGGTTCATGTCATGCATGTAGAATTTCATGTTTCAAGTACACATGTCAGACAGGTATCAGATACACGAAAACATGTAGGTGCACAAGGCACCTTAGTGTGTTTAATAAAACTCACACCCCAAGTAACATATGTAACAGGTTCCTACTGTGGGGGCAATCAATACGCTACCCAGTTGGAACTCCAGATAAGATAGTAATTAAACCAGTTATTGGCGTACCGGCCTCTCGACCCACGGGGAGGTTGTCATGTTCAGCTTCAGTTAAGACTGAGGAGGTGAACACTAAAGTACCGCTCCCAGTTATGCTAAAATGTCGGTACGACCAATCAGGGGCCCAAAACCAGAACTTAAATTTAGATAATGTCCTAAGACTTAACTATCAGCCATGAGTATGTTTTTCAGAGTCAAGTTTCATGCATGAGCACAGCATTACATGTTATGATTCATGTTTTTATATTTGAACTTACTGAGCTCGTAGCTCGCTAGTTTGTTCACATGTTGCAGGTAAGAGACCTGTTTACCAGTAGTACACGGTGGAGGACGGACAGGGTAGACACATGCCAGGGGGATTGGGCGAGGGATTGTGGTCACCATGAGTCTTCCACTGTATATTTTTGAAAACCCAAACATATAATTTCAAGAACACGATTTCAAGTCAAGATTATATGATAGGGGAATCATGATTCATGTACATGTTATTTTGTTAACATGATTTCCTTATCACATTCTCGAATAAGTTGTTATATCAAGAAGAAAAAAAAAATTTATTCCGCAAAATTTTCAAGCAGTTTTAAAGTTAAGCATGATGCCGGTGACCCTAGAGGCCTACACACTATTACGGTTAACTATAGAGTTGACTGTGATAGCACTGTAGAGCCTCGATAGCAGGGCGGGCCACCCCAGAACAGGCCTCCCTTAGTTCCCTTTAAATACCCTACAAACATGCATAATTCTGATATTGATTCCAACTTCTTCACATCCCCATCCAGTACATGTGCCGGACAGCCCCATATTCTCATATGTCCAAGGGAGGGCTTCCTGTCACGTCACAATTCATACGGAGTCCTGAGAATTGACTTGCTTAGAACCTGGTTCAGAATATAGCACACCGTTTGTAATGCATCCCCCAAAATGATAATGGCAGCGTTGAATAACTCATCATGAACCGTACCATATCCAATAAGGTCTTGTTTCTCCTTTCGGCTGCACTATTGTGTTATGGAGTATCAGGTGCACTCAATTGGGACAATATCCCATTCTCTACAAGATATCCTAGAAATTCATCGGAGAGGTATTCGCCACCTTGATCAGATCAAAGTGTCTTTATGGATTTACCCAATTGCTTTTCCACTTCCACACGATACTCTTTGAACTTATCAAAAGTTTCGCTCTTGCGGTGCATCAGGTACACATATTCATACCTCGAGCAATCGTATATAAAGGAGATATAATACTCGAACCCTCCTCATGCTGTGACGTTCATGGGGCCATATACATCAATGTGCACAATTATAAGAGTTCCTGAGCCCTTGTAACCTTAACTCCAAAAGACCTCTTAGTTATCTTACCCTCAAGACAAGACTCACATTGAGGAAGACGTACTTCCTCCAGAGTTTCTAGAGGACCTTCTTTCACCAACTTTTGAATCCTATCCTGATTAATATGACCAAGTCTTAAATGCCAAAGATACGTCTTGTTAAAGTGAGAAACTTTCAACCTTTTAGAGTTATCAGTTAATTCGATGTCAAACAGTGAGTACATCTTTGATTTAATTAAATATACGTTTCCATCCATCCATCCAGAACAGATAAAAGACTTATTTCTACGAATATCAACTCTTTTACTAAAAGAAACTGAATAAGAATCCTTTATTAAACAAGTTACCGATATAAGGTTCCTCCTAAAATTAGGAACATAAAAACAATCTTTCAATAATATAAACCTAAATTCATCAAAGTAAAAATAAACGTCTCCCACTGCCTCAGCCACCACAAAGCTACTATCTCCGGTCCGCAACGAGAGGCTCCTATCATGTAGACTTATCGTTTCCATGAACCCCTGCATAGAAACACAAACATGATTAGTGGCGCTCGAATCAATGACGTAAGTGTCTTTCGATTCTTCCACCAAACACGTTTCTAAATAGTGAAGTTCCTTACCTTCCTTGCCCTTGACGACTAAGAATTCCCAGCAAGCCTTCTTGAAATGACCTACCTTCCTACAGTGGAAGCACTTGGACTTTTTAGGGTCCCTAGGCTTCTTGTTCTTGTTCTTCTTTTTCTTCCCATCCGAGACAGGAGGATTAGAAGAACTGGAAGCCACTTGCTTCTTATTTGGTCTCTTCCTTTTCCGTGAGGGTTTGGAAGATTCTGCCAAATTGGCCTCTCCTTTGAGTTGGACCGCATCCCCATCCCTGATCATTCGCTTATAAGCTTGGAGTTGCTTTATGAGCTCGGTGAGTCCTAACTCCCTTGTCGCCAGATTGTATGCGTCCTTAAACCTCACAAAATCTTTTGATAGAGTTTTGAACACCATCTTAATTTGGGTGTTGTAGTCTAGTTCAGCACCGTTCTCGACAGCCTTAGCAAAGAATCCCATAAGAGTGATCATATGGTCCTTCACCGGAGTACCTGCCTTTTACTTAGAGTTCATAATGCTGGTAATAGTAGACTATCGAGCCAATTTTTCTTGGCCTCCGAACATGTCATCCAGATTTTCCATGATCTCCCCAGTAACTTGATAAGTCTCATGCTGCTTTTGTAAAGCACTCGTCATGCTAGCAAGAATGTAGCATCGAGCTATCTCATTGGATTCTCTCCAACGAGTATAGGCAACTGGGATCTCCTCAAATGGTGTGTCAGGTTTCGGCCCAGGTGGGCATGGTTTGTCCAGCACGAATTTGTGTCTCTCGCAGCTGAGAACTATCAGTAGATTTCTTTTCCAGTCTTTATAATTATCGTCATTCAGCTTATTTTCAGTAAGTATTGAAATGAGGGGTGTCGGTGACATTTTAAACTGAAATAAAATTATACTAGACATCATTACAAAGCCTAAGCAAATATACAGATAATTTAGCAAATAAAACATATAAGTATGTTCCTACATGAAACTTGAAAAAACATGTAGCATTACAACGGTAATTCTTAGTACCTATTGCCCCAAGCTATCGAGTGGTGGTTATGAGACAAATAGCCAGAACAGGGACCCCGTCCAATTAATATATGTTGCCTTAAATCCTCTAAGGTTAAGACATATATTAATAACTGCTTATTTTGGCCACCAGTTTAGTTAACAGAGCTTTTAGGGAAGGTTAATAACTAAACGAGTCTTAAGTGTATAACCATTATTTACGTAGCCCAATCCACGTCCTACTAGGCCACCGAGGGGTGGTCATGAATAGAATCGTGTCCGAACACGTTTTCCACATAGGAGATCCAACCTAGTATACCGGCGGCGGTAAACACCTACCGAGGGTATGGTCAGGGCAGAACTGATGCGAGGCGTTACCATGCTTTCACATATGGATCAATAATAGAGGCCGTGGGTTTTATTTGAAATCCTCTCCCACTCAATATTTTGAAAAACATGCAAGTTTTGACAAATATGTATGATCAATATAGTATGAGCGGCATTTACCTGTCTTATATGATATGTTATCAAATATGCATACAAAATATCCATCAATGCATATATATACATCCATGACATATCACAGAAAAAATAATTGACAGATAAATAACCAAGTCATGGTTCCATCCTAGAACAAAGAAAATAAAGATTACAAAATTCCATCCAAAGCATTCTTTGGGTCTTGAATTTTGTTCCGTTTTCGTGTATCTATCTTTATGTAGCCTCTCCATTTGTTTCTCATCCCAAGAATTATTTAAAATTTAAGTCCCCAAAAATTTAAATTTCAAATTCAAATTCCAAATTCAAATTTCAAATTTAAATTTCAAATTCAAATTTTAAATAATTTTAAATATCATGTGTAATAATATGTAATTTCAAAAATTTCAAATTTTCAATTACATATTTTTAAACATGATTTAAAAATTAAATCTCAAATTTAAAAATTAAAATTTTTCAATTTTTGAACCGTCGGCCCCACGGCCCTCGGAGGCCGGCAGCCGCCGTGGGCAGCCCCCAGCCCCCGGGGGGTTGGCAGCCTACTGTCGCAGGCCATGTGCAGCCATGCCGGGTTACAGGCCAAGCCTGCATCCACAGGCTGCACGCCTGGGCTGTGTGCATCAGCCGCCAGGCTGCAGGCACCACAAGCTGCACGCCCGTGTGGGCGCAGGCACCACAGGCTGCAGCCCAGGGCTGCAGCCAGCCCTTGGGGGGCCACGGCCACCGTTGGCTACAGGCAGTGCCTGCGGCCGTGGGGCTGCCGCAGCCCCATCCTACCAGAGGGCAGGGGCTGCAGCCCCACCACGGCTGGTGGTCCATCCCGAGGGGTCGGTCTTTGATTTTCGTGTCATATTTCAATTTACCCA
Organism: Antiaris toxicaria; assembly: GCA_035233585.1. NCBI lineage: Eukaryota > Viridiplantae > Streptophyta > Magnoliopsida > Rosales > Moraceae > Antiaris > Antiaris toxicaria. The sequence continues at coordinate 12,322,712 of CP141162.1, read as the reverse complement.
TTAGGATCTCCAAAAATTAATTTGAATCCTAATTAAATTGAAATTTTCCACACAATCAAAATTTCAACCTTTAAATTAAATTTAACTTTTTGGGAAAAATAAATGGCCTTCAAACTTTAATCTCTTCCAAGAATAATTACATAAAATTTCCTAAACCGTTTCCGGTGTACAAAAATCTTGATCATAATATTTCTAAGAGATTAGAAATTAAAATCCATGAGAAAATTACAGTGTTAATAAACTGCTCTCATGATTACATAAAAATTCCTAGATATAATTTTCTAAATTCTAAGAGGGAAGGGACTGCAGCCCCACCACGGCTGGTGGTCCATCCCGAGGGGTCGGTCCTTGATTTCTGTGTCATATTTCAATTTACCCATTAGGATCTCCAAAAATTAATTTGAATCCTAATTAAATTGAAATTTTCCACACAATCAAAATTTCAACCTTTAAATTAAATTTAACTTTTTGGGAAAAATAAATGGTCTTCAAACTTTAATCTCTTCCAAGAATAATTACATAAAATTTCCTAAACCGTTTCCGGTATACAAAAATCTTAATCATAATATTTCTAAGAGACTAGAAATTAAAATCCATGAGAAAATTACAGTGTTAATAAACTGCTCCCATGATTATATAAAAATTCCTAAATACAATTTTCTAAATTCTAAGTAACCATAACCGGTATAAAACAAGTATGCTTATAATAATTCAAAAAATTAAAATAACCACATACTACATACATAATACATGATAACAACATAAAGGAATCCTAGAATGCTACTCTCTAAATATCAAATCCATACATAAATAAAAAGACTAATTAATTGTCTAATTTATGTACATGGCATAGTCATGAGATGGCTCTGATATCAATTTTAGGAAATAAATAGGTAATAACGTATCAGAGTGGCGCAGCGGAACAATAAAAAATTTTTAAGATCGTTAATTATCTCATTATGCCATATACAATAAACCAACAACAATTTAAACTCATACCTCAGAGGACGCTAATCTGCAGGAGGAGAACGATGGGAGGGCTTCAACCAACGAGCCTTTTCTACTATTCTCTAATTCCCGAATGGCTGAGTATGTGGGCACTCTGAACCTCGATCAGTATGCTAGCACTATTTGTCTTCTTCTGACCGCCCAGATTTCTAAAGAACTTATTGTCACGGTGAGTTGTGCAACAATAAGCCTGCTCACCTGAGAGTCTGTGGTCTAAAAGAACTGGAGTGGTAGGACCTCTATTTATAGACTTGCATGAGGTGATCCTCTAAATTCGAATTGGATTAGGAGAAGATTTTCTCCCTTATCCACACATAAAAGTCCAAAAAATCTAGGGCCAATAACTACGAAAAGATTTCGGCCACTTTAAGGATTTTTCTTTCAAAATTCAAACAGGATTTTAACTTAAATTTTATCTCCCCATTTATCCACAAAATATGAATTTCCCTAAGGCTATAAACCTGTCCAGATTCGTTTATTAAAGTGTGAGGAGAATCAAAATTTAAATAGGATTTTCTAGCTTGAATTTTATCTCATCCTTATTCATAAATAACCGAAAATCTCCCTTGAGATTCACTCAAAATTTTTTGCCACTTCTAGGGAGGAGAGAATCCAAATTCAACTGGGATTGAAACTTGAATTTTTCCCTGCAATCTTATCCATAAAATCCGAAATTACCTTGGGAGATTTTTCCTTAACAAATTCGGTTTTTCCTTGGTAGATTTGGGATTCAAAATTCAAGTAGAATTCAAACAAGATTTTCCTCTCCTTTATCCATATCAATTTCGAATTTCTCCATGTGGATTATCCACAAAAAAATTCGAATCCTACATGGACTGTGATTCGAAATTTGAATTTCAAATTTCAAAGTTTAAATTTCAAAATTTAAACTTCAAATTCAAATTTCAATTTCGAATTTCAAATTCAAATTTCAAATTCGAATTTCAAATTCAAATTTCAAATTTCAAATTTCAAATTTCAAACTCCACAAAAGGTTATTTTTCAAATTTTATTCTCATGGATAATTTTCTACAATTCCAATCCAATCTCAAATAAAATCATGGCAACTTTGTTTGGAGTTTGAATAATTGTGTACTCTATTATCCAAAATAAAATCTGAATTCAACCGGAGAAAATCTTGTCCACCATCCTAATCCTATGTCAACACCATCCATGCATAATCAACTAGCCAATAAGCATATACAAATCAATTTGCCAATCGTTAAGGAATTATGTGAAGCTAGTAGAGGGACCAATTGGACATATATAATCGGGCTCTCATGAATCCATATGATCATCATTTTATACCGAATAACTCAATCATATGATCACTAATTTCAGAGTCACACCACAATAAACCTGAAACTGAACTTCTAATTATATACCGTATTACGTAAGCCTGTGACGAGCTACTGTCCAATGACCTTGTCATATATGCAGAACTCTCATATGATATCCATAATCAGCTTTAGGTCAAAGTCCGTTTAATCCTACTGATCATGCTATTTTAAAGTTTCATTATACTACTGAATAAGAAAATGATTATTCACCATATGTGAATAAGAAGTCATCCGCCCAGCAGACGACCCAAGACCTTGTCTATTTTCACATCCAGTATAATGCCTTTAAGAGGATACCTTTAACTCCTTAGAGTTTTGATTCTGATATCTATAAACAAACCATTCATCGTATACAAGTCATACACCCAATGAACCGGTTTATAAGCTTACTACCTCTGAGACGCTTTAGCCATTGGAACATCAAAGTACACAAGTCATATACATGAAGTAGTTCATTTACTCAGGATTAAGGTTACTGCACAATGAACATCAAAACCAAATTGATCCACTCATAGCGGACTACGTAGATCAATCACACTTTAGTCCTGGTCTAATATGTCACCACCAAGCAACATATTTATGTCTCTACTTGGGAGTCTATGCTCCGAACAGTCAAGACAAACCGTCCCCACCATGGCTTTAGACAACATAATAGTCTTAACATGAGTTAGATGCTCGATCTAACCCCATAGACAACAGACCTTAGTTTAGACTGTTTACTTTAAAACATTGTCTTCTCGCATACAAAAGTTCATTGCATGCAACCGTTCTAACAGTTTTAACACAAGCAGTCAGTGAGCTATATTTGCTTACATTTACTTTAACATGTAAATAAAATAAGGACAAACAGCAATGTAATGAATAACCTCTATATTATAATTTCATTATCCAGTTCAAAATAAATACATCAAAATGTCTGTAATACTTAGGGTATTTCCTAACATTTCACTCAAATATAATATAAATATTTTTTATTCAAATATAAATTATATTTAATATATTATATTTAAATATAATATATTTATCAAATAAAGCATTAAAAAAAAAAAAGTTTTACCACCTTATCCTTGATTTCAAACCGTAACACGTAGCACAATATCATGTACTAAAGTCGTTACAATATGCAGGCCCTACCAGGTACGAAGAATAAATTGGGTAATTGTTCATCAACGTACAGCTGACAGACTGTATCTTCGTACTAATTTACATAACATTATAAATCCTTGCCACTCAATTTTTAAATTGCCCAATTCCAGAAACAGTCCAACCAAAAACAAAAATAAAAATTCTAACGCGTGCCGTCAAAAACAGTAGCACCCTAAAGCTCCAATCCATATATTATAAAAAAAGATGAGGATTTAAAGGGAAAAAAAAAAAGAACCTGTTATTAGTATTCTGTTAGAAAACGAGTCATGAGTAAGATACTGCTGTAAAATGACCTGCAAGAATTTCTGTTGGCTGATTACTCTTACTATTATTTTGTAATTGGCTCGTATATAGGTTGAAAGATACGTAGTTGAGATACATAGATGTATATATATATAACCAATTAGAATCAAACAAATTACGAAGCATTTGGATAATGTATTGGATACATATTACATTTGAATACAATATATGAAATATAATATGCGTTTGGAAGAAAATTATTTACATTACATTCAAATATAATATTTGTTTAGATGAAAAGAATTTGAATTATATTAAATATGATGTGATTGATTAAAGTGGAGGGAAAAATGAAAGAGAGAAAGAAAGTATGTGATATGATTGATAAAAACAATAGAAAAAATAGAATGATAAATAATAATTGTATTAGATTTAAAATGTAATGTAATTGGTATTTAAATGCAATACTTTTACATTTAAGTGAAAATTGTATTACGTTCAACTATAATACGAATACAATACAATAAATAAATGAGGTATTAGTGTCCATTTTTCTGATTGCTACTATCTCAGGCCAAGGCAAAGAGAAAAGGGTGGATCCGAATTATATTTTACAAGTTATTTATATATTTTTTTAATACAAGAACATTATATATACACACATATTTACTTATAGGTAAGATATACATTTCGAGCTGCAGAGAATAATTCAATGCAAAATTTGGTAGAGTTTAAAAAAAGAGAGAAAAAAAAAAAAAACTAGCCGATATCTGAATCATTAATAATATTTAATTGATAAGATATTCTTTTGTTCTAAATCTATCAAAAAAGACTCCTTATAAAGCCAAAGATTGTGCACCCAACTGAGAAATTCAAGCTTTTTGTTTGGATTCATCCATGGAATAAACATAAGTCTTTTGAATCTAGATCTACCATTTATTTACATATAGCCTAAGAAAATGCACATCATTTAGTTCATGAAATTAATTGTTTTTTTAGTGGATAAAAATTTTTGCACTCTCAGTAATAATAAAAGAAATTTAAATTTAAAAGAAAATGTTACTATACTAGGACTAGCTCAATTTACGAGAATAAAAGAATATGCATTGAAACTTTTAGATTTGGTTAGATTCATAATTTGGAATGTTTTCGTTTTTCTTTTTAAATAAATTAGAATCACATATTTCATAGTGTAATTTTTTTTTCTTAAAAAAAAAAAGCAAATCGATCGTACCAACTTACTGTTGTTGTTTTTGGAGAGATCATATAAAAGATTTTTCCAAAATGATTGCGTCGACAAGGTTTTGTTCCTTTTTCGTTAGATATTTATTTTCCTTCAGATATTTTACACTATTTTTTTACAAGTTGTTAAAATAAAAACGGAAAAAAAAATATTGTTGGACGTGCTTACTGAGCCCACTTGACCAAACAAGGAAAAGTTCATGTAATGTCATCGGTATCAAGTAGGCCCCAAAAAAAAAAAAAAAATGATCAAGTTGGACTGTAATCCGATTTCCCCGTGCAATGGCGTCGTCAAAGATGGCGGTCATTCCCTCTCTACCAAATCACCCGTTTGGACTCCGAGGAGTGTTTGTGAACATGCTGAAGATATATTTTAAATATTCTTTTGATATTTTTTTATTTATAATATTTTTTATTATATATATTTGAAATTTTATATTAAATTTAAACTTTAAAAATTTATAATTTTATGTATATAAATTTAAATAAGATGATTTTTTTAATTACATAAAATAAGATTTATATTAATAAATTTTTTATAAATAAATTTATAAAATTATATAATTTTTACTTTAAATAATTTTTTTCTTTAAATATATTTTTAAAACTTATTTTTCTTCGATTTATAAAATATTCTTTTGGAGATCAGTTTCATATTCCTCCTAGCCCTCAAGCTCTAGAATTACAGGTACAAGAATTTCCACATTGGCAACGTGACTTTTCTCTTTTTTCAGAAATATATGTATCATTAATATGATTTTATCGGCATTGTATATTTACACATGTAGACACACCTTTTTCATTTATGGGCATCCCTACTGCCTTGCCAAACTATGGCGCCCATTGATCCAAACAAAAAAAAAAAATCAAATCTAGAGCCCCAGTCGTCTGTAATATTATGTAAATAGTCATATGGTTAAATTTGACAAACGAAATTTACCACTATATTTGTATATGTTCTTAAGCGGTGATATTTTTTAAGCTATGGACAACCGTTGAGAACTGATTAGTTATTGTTAGATACGTATTCCATTCAATCACATTATCATTCGCTGACATAAGGTTTATAAATTAATTGTTACGAATTAACACCATAATTTTATTTCACTAAAAGTAATAAAATCATAGAAGAAAAAATAAATAATTAGAGAACATGTAAATTTTTTTTATAGATTTACCTTAATGTAAGATTAAATCTTGTTTCATTTACTGCAGTGATTCATTATAATTATCTAAAAGTTTATAGAAAAAATTCACACTCTCACACCCTCTGTTTTTCTCTTTCTCTTACCTTTCTAATAATGAAACCTAACCATGCTTCCTTTTAGAAAAAAAAAAAAAAAAAAAAAAGCCTAGGGCAATTGATATTTATATATGAAATTCCTAAAATACCCTTAAGTTCGATTTGTATGATGACTCTACGTAAGGTGTTTCTTTATATTTACGAGAAACGGATTAATTCGATGTTAAGATGACTTAAAACTTGCACAATAGCATGATTTCAGATATAACCTATTTTAAAATCTAACTCTACCACATAATTATATTATGTTCAAATTCTCCTTTTTTTTTTTTTTATAAATCAAATACGTGACTTGTTGATTGATATATATTTTTTAATTAATTATTTGAAATCCGTATTTTTTGTTCAACATGTAATTTTAAAAATAAAAATAAAAAGCTTATTTTTTCAACTTATATTTTTAGTTTCACTTTAATTTTTGTTAAAAAAGCCGTTTTACTGTGATTTAATTATACATGTATTTTTTCAAATTTTATTTTAATAAATCTAAGTAAACTACTTTTTAATTTAATTTTATCTGTATTATTATTTAATATTGGTTAATATTAAACCAAATTTGGATAAAAATATAGGATATTTTTGGAACCTAGAATTTAGTATCGAAAAAAATTTGAAAGAAAGTTCAAAGAAAAAAAAAAGAGGGGGAACAAAAACAAATAGTTTTCTTACGTTTGGAACTTAAAGACAGTTACAAGGAAAAAGAGTTTGATTTCTTGATAGTTTTTGTTTATTTTATTCTATTTTTTTGAGTCATGGGACATGAGTTAAGGTCAAGTTTTAAAACAAGGTTGGGGTTGGGCTTCAAGACGAGAAATGAGGTTGGGTTTCGAACTTGGGGTCAAGGTTTGGATAAGGTTTCAAAATGGTGGTTGGGATCAAGGTCGGGGTTAGGATTTGAGATGTGGGTCGGGGTTGGGTTTCAGTACCAATGTTTGGTTGGGCCGATCGAGGTTTAGTACTAGGATTGAGTTCGAGTTAGTGGTCGAGGTCGAGTTTCATTATAGGGGGTGGGTTTAGGGACAAGAGTCAGGGTTAAGTTTTAAGACAAGGTCAGGGTTAAGTTTCAGTATTAGGGTTAAGTTTTAGGACATGGTCAGGGTTAGTTTTTGAGATGAGGTCAAGGTTTGGTTTCGAAACAAGGTTGGGTTTGAGTTCTTGGATGGGTCAAATCGGATTTCAAGATAGGGTCCAAGTCAGGTTTTGAATAGGCTCGAGGTCGAGTTTGGCTGGGGTTAGTTAGGGTTAGGTTTCAAGATATGGGTTAAGGTTCGAGTGTCAAAATAGAGATTAGGGTCAATTTTGAAATGGAGGTCAAGGTCGGGTTTTGGGACTAAGGCCAAGTTTAGGGTCATGTTTTGCGATGAAGGTTGGGGTTAGATTTCAATATTAGTATCGACTTTCAGGACAGGGACCAAGGTCGGGTTTTCGTATTAACGTTGATGTTGGGATCGTATTTCCAAACAAAATATTTCCATTTGATTATCAATTCATGAATTCAATTACCTTTAATTTGTTTACTTTTTTTTTTAAATTGAATTTATTAACATTTTATCAAACAGATTTATCATAAAAACACGTTGACATGGAATATCTTAATTTATTAAATTGTTTACCCTTATCTACACGTCTTCTTATCCCCTCCTTACGTGTAATTTTGGCAGGTGCCTTGGTCAACTTCTTATTTTCTTCTGCAATACTTCTACAACTAAAAACAAAATAAAGTTCCCTTAAAAAAAAAACGAAATAAAAAATCACCAGAGAAAAAAAAAAAAGGGGGCCAAGTGGTTTGACTAATTAATGTGGCAGCCCTTAACTGAAGGGGCTACACCCCAAAATGCCCACGTTCACTATTGACCTAAATCAAATAATCAAAGAAAAAAACAGACCAATAAATTAGTAACGTTCCACAAAAAAAAAAAAAGCGCATCTTGACAAGTTGCATCAAACTTCCAAGGGACCCTCACCATGTCACACCAAAAATAAAACAGAGACGACCTCACCACAATTACATATATAGTAATTTAATTTTGGTGGGTCCAAAGCCAAATAATTTGGATTTTACTTGGATTTTGTTAGCAAATAATTTCATTTTTGTCCCCGATTTTTTTTTTAATAAAAATCGAACAATGGAGAAGAAAGACATCAGAAGGAGCGCAAACACTATGACTGGGTCTATTATAAATAGGAGTCACCACCAAAAGTCTCTTTAATCCCAAGTTGAAAGTTCATATACTTTCAAAATTTCTCTCTTTCAACACTTCTCTGCTCATCTCCTTCATCTGATCAAATCAAAGTTTCTGCGATATTACTCCAAAAAATACATGGTTTGTCTCACCTTTTCCTTTCTCTGCAGTTTCATATATACATATATACAGATACAAACACAAATATATACACACACACATTAATTTTGTTTCATGCGTTCCTTTTTTTTTCTCTGCAGGCCGCTGAAACAGAGAACATCATCTATGATGAGGTTAGAATAACAAAACACCACTTTTAGATTTTTTTTTTTTAATTTTTGCATGTAATGAATATTTTATATTAATATATTTTTTTTAATTTTTGGGTTTAAAAAACAGGGTCATATAAAAAACTCTAGAGGATTGAAACTTTTCACATGCAAATGGATACCTAAAAATCAGGACCCAAAAGCCTTGATTTTCATCTGCCATGGCTATGCCATGGAATGCAGTATCACCATGAACAGTCAGTACTTGAATTTTCTCACCAAATTCATTTACGTATTTTATTCTATTCTTTTTTTAGGAAAACAAAAAAAAAAAAAAAGAGGAAGAATTTGGTTGAACATGTCTGGTTACTAAAACGATGTTGAAACATGATTTTTTAGGCACGGCGATTCGGCTGGCGAAAGCGGGTTTCGCAATCTACGGGATCGATTACGAAGGCCATGGAAAATCAGAAGGCTTGCAGGGCTTTGTCAACAGCTTCGACGACGTCGTTCAAGACTGTTCCGATCATTTCTCAAGCATATGTGGTCAGTATTATTATCTTCATTATTATTATTATTATTATTATTATGTTCCTCACCAAGTACTTGGACTTTTCTTATGTCTTACTCCAACATGTAACTTTTTCCTAATTATTATTTTAATAATTTATTTTTATGATTTTAACAGTTTTTTTTTTTTAAATATTATGTGCAGAGAAGAGAGAAAACAAAGGAAAGTTGAGATTTTTGTTGGGGGAATCCATGGGAGGAGCAATTGCTCTGCTTATTCACAGGAAGACGCCACACTTCTGGGACGGCGCCGTTTTAGTCGCACCTATGTGTAAGGTAAATGCTATTTCATCTGCTTTTATGTTTCAAGTTGTGTATATGTATGTGTTTTTTTTTTTCTTTCTTTTTTTTTTTATTGATTGACTATTTTTTTTTTCAAGTTATTAAAAAAAAAAAAAGACAGTATAGTTTGAATCGTTAGAACAATATGGTAGTTTAACTTACCTTATAATGACAATTCAGAACCCTACCTACTACTAGTGTTGTTTCTTGTTTTTGTTTTTTTTTGTTTTTTTTTTCATTTTTCCTATTCTACCAGAAAATTTACCAGGGGTCCTTAAAAATTGGATCTACCACATACTCATATATTAGTTTCTTTAAAAATGGAAATGGAAAGTCAATTCCTATAAAAAAAAAATGGAGAATGGAAATTTAGTTATCCAATCGCTATCGGTATCACGGCTAGCGGGCACAAGAGGGTAGAAAAGAGGGATTTACGAAGTCTTATGTTCGAAATTTAAGAGATTTTTTTAAATAATAAAGTATATGCTCGTAAAGATTATATAGTTCCAAAGAAAAAAAAAACTAATGATTTGCTCAAATATGGCAAAATTAAAATTGAAATTAAAATTGTAGGATCCATATTTTTGTTCCTTAAATTATCAAGGACACTTTATTATAATAATTATTATGATAATAAATGTTATTGTTGTTGTTGTTATTATCATTTTCATCCTCCAAGGACCAATCGTGTAGCAAAAAGGACCCCACTTTTTTTCTTTTTATCACGCCACTAAATTGTTCTCTCTTTGTAAAAGAAGAGTCTAAGCCAATGTTTTTGTACTTTTTCCCCTTTGTACCTTTTAGGGCCATTTAGAGTTTTGAGGATTTTTTTTTTTTTTTGGGAAAAATGTAATTTTGAAAAATTTGTTTAGGAAAAAAACTATTTAAAGTGAAAAATATAAAATCTTAAAAATTTATTCAGAAAAAATTATTAATATAGATATTATTATTTTTTAATTCTATATAATTAAAAAAAAATTTTAAAATTTAAAATTTATTGTAATATTTTGAAAATATAAATGGCAAAAGTGATGATTAAGTGAAAGAAAGTTTAAAAAAAATTATTGTAAATACTAAAATTTGGTTCCAAACGAACTCTAATTAAAATCTTCCTTATCCAAAGGGTAATGAAAAAGCCATTAGTCACGGTCTCAATAGAAATAAATAAGTCAAAATAAGCCCCCCAAGTTGCGGACTACATTATGTTATCTTCTATTCGAAAGTATATGCACGTAAATGCTGCTCAAAGGTGCAGCCCACTCGGGCAAAACCATATATATATATATAAATATATATAAAGCAATTGAAAGTACTTCTAACAGCTGTAAAGTATATTAATAAGATGTAAGTCGTGTTAAGAATGGGATTAGTTGACCATATCTTATTTATTTATTTAATTAGTCACATGATGTTCGGATCAAATCTTGGTGATTTTTATGTTTTCGCGTGTAAATCAGATGTGGGCCTTTTTATTTTTATTTTTCTCTGAGATTAGTTTAGTGTGTTATCTAGAGACTTTTGCCCTTTGAATGATTCCAAAGAGTCAAAATTAGGTTTTCAATTTTTTAGGATTTTTAAATTATTAACTAATCCATAGTCTTATATAGGTTTTTAATTTTTTTAAAATTTTTACAGATTGCAGATGATATGAAGCCACATCCGGTGGTGATCAGTATCTTGACAAAGCTTGCAAAGATCATTCCAACATGGAAAATCATCCCCACAAACGACATCATTGATCTTGCGTTTAAAGTTCCTGAGGTTAGACAAGCGGTACGCATTTTCTTCCCTGCAAACGGGTAGACATCTACCAATCTTGAGTTATGGGAGTTGGGACCATAAATTTGACGATATGCCCGATTGATTATTAGTAATTAGGATCCAAATGTCAAAAAATAAAAAATCATTTGTAAAGGCCAACTGGTAGCCCAAGTGGTAAAGGCTTTGGATTTGAAGGTTTGCTCCCACCGAGGTCTAGGGTTCGAATCCTCCTACGTCCGATTTCTTTAGGGTCATGCCTCCCTGGTGTAAAAGCTAGCGACTTACCCTGATCTGTGTTGGAAACTTTGAAGGACACGATACACGCAGGTCATCTGGGACAAGTCGATGCGCACAAAAACTTACCCGAGCACCCATTGGTTAACAAAAAGTTCTCAATGCGAAAATTGTGGGGCATTTTGTCCATTAGAAAACGTTCAGTAACATGATCACAATTGTAACGAATTTTCAAATTCACCGTCTCATTTATCAAGCTCGGATTTCCGGTGTTGAAGTTGTTAAACACTGATAAATTCAACGTGCAGAAGAAAGAATGAATAAAAGAATAATATGAATGTTATGACTATATACAGGTTAGAGCCAACCCATACTGCTACAAGGGCCGGCCTCGCTTGAAAACCGGCTATGAACTTTTGAGAGTCAGCACGGCTCTTGAGAAGCAACTTAACGAGGTACATTTTTTTTTTTCTATTAATATTTTTTCCCTTTTGTGAAGTCACTAATGTTCACATTAATGTCTACTAGTTTACGGATGTTAAAACTTGTTTTGTTCTTGTGTATGTTATGTTTAGATCTCACTGCCGTTCTACGTTCTGCACGGCGGAGAAGACAGAGTTACGGACAAATCGGTCAGCAAGCAGCTATACGACGTAGCAGCAAGCACCCACAAGACGTTCAAGCTGTATCCAGGAATGTGGCACGGTCTGCTCTACGGAGAGCCGCCAGAGAACATTGAGATTGTGTTTTCAGACATTATTGGTTGGTTAGATGAGAGAGTTGCCTCAGGAAACGCAGGGTTGGAGAATGAGCTTAAAGCTGATAATGACCCTTTTGCCCTCAAAATGCAATAGGAAATATAGGCAAGAATAAAGCTGGGAAAAAACAATACAAGTTAAAAAAAAAAAAAAAAGGATATTTATGTTCTTTTGCAATGGTTTTCTTTTTCTTTTTTTTTTTTATTTCTTTTTTTTCTTTTTTTGGGAACAAATTCTATATTGTGTATATGATGGCTCGGCTCTGTAATGTACTGAATGCTTAAAAAAAAAAAAAAAAAATCTGTTGAAGATTTTGCAACTAAATAACAAGGTAAGTGACCTTACTTGAAGGATTGTTTGAGCTTGCATGTCTGAATTCTTCAAGATCAGTAATTTTCTTAAAAAATAATAAAATAAAATAAAAATAAAGGAGTAAAAATCCACCTTTCATTTGCAAAAGGCCTTCATAACAAAAGCCTAGAACCGCAAAAGGAAGCATCAAAATTGCCTCGGTGAAAAATGCAACATGCCGATTTAAATGGTCTCCAACCTACGCATCAGAAGACGAAAATAAGCTTCTTGTGATTTCCAAAATTAAGATCACTAACAAGAAGCCTAATGCAGAAGAAACAAGTGAAGAGCAGCAAAGAGAATTCAAATAATAGACATTCATAGTCACAAATGAAATTCCAAATTAAAAAAAAAAAAAAACTTGTATTTTTCCTTTCAAAAAAAAAAAAAAAGCTTTTAATATTGCACGCTGAAGAACCATGTAGAATATTTGAAGATAATAGTAAATACTAAAAAGGAAAAATAAAAAATAAAAAATAAAAACCCTCTCTGAAGAGAACACAAACGCATACAACAATTTTCCCAGTATCTCCTGGTCAACAATCCACGCATTATGAAGAGATTCATTAATTAGAAATTTTTTCAATAACTATGTTTCTTACCAATAGCATTAATCGTATCTGCATCAAAAGCACTTGGAATAAAAATGTCAAGACTCAGATGCCAAGTTAGGAATGATATATCTGGAACGTCTATATATAAATACCAGTTTTTTTCCCCTTAAAATTCCTCCATATTGCCTTAAAAATTATTGAGCAAATCCCCTGTTTATTCTGCTATACAGTCCTTGCAATTGGGGAGGGATCTGATATTTTCCCATATCGAAAAACAATGAGTTCCTTGTAGCCCCAGTGCAAAAAATTGCAAACAATCTTTCGATAAATAGGAAGGACACGACCTATAGCATACCAAGAAAGGGAGTAATGAAGCAAAACCTGGGCGGCTGGGGCATTATCATTGACAAACAGAGCTGCAAAGACTTATGAATGAAGACTCACCAACACCAACTAGCCTATAACACATCAACAAAACTAGTGAAACCAAATAAACCAACAAATATCTCCAATGATTTAACTTAAGAAAAACCAACAACAACAAAGGAAATGGAAAATCAAGAAGGACAAGGCACGCACATGCAGCAAATTGTAATAGACAATAAATCAAATGACAAACCATAGCCGGTTATGGCAACAGTCACAGACAGACAATCCAACTCCAATAAGCCTAAACAGATTTATATGTAAGAAGACTTGTAATAGACTGCTATAAGCCGAAACAAATTGTAATAGACTGCAAGACTTGTTTTGCATATGTAAGAAATCAATCAGAATATATGTTTACAGAGATTACCATTTCGTTTTAACAACTATATGACCTTCCATTTGAATTGAAAGGCTAAAAAATAAAGTTACCACCAATACAACACAAGATGTGAAGATGATATTACAACATTTGCCGCTGGTGATAGATCACATTATATTAGAAAGCACAAATATATGAGCGTGGGAAAACCAAATTAAGGAGAGGAAAGGATTCTTAATTTAAGGTTTTGCCCATAGAAGTTTCCTTAGATTTAAAAATATATTTTTACATCAATTGACATCTAACAAATTAACAACTTAAACAGAAGATGACTTATTTTTTGAGATGGCATGATAATCTCAAAAGACAACAATTCTTCTACAAATTCCTCAGAGATGAGAGAAAGAGCCTGGAAATAAGTCTTACTGTACTCTGCTACGGGATGAGCATGTATTGCTATCCGTACAAGTTCTATGACTCCCATTAACAACATTACTTGCTATTGCTCCTCGATCCAAATAATTCATCAAGTTAGCAACACAAAAGATAACAAAAAGCCTGCAGAAAACATCATGGAAGGGTTCATTAAGCCTTCGAAAACCATCAAATAGAATCACCACAACCTAATAGTGTCATAAGTTTCACAAGCCTTCCGGATATCCCTGATCCGATCTCAGAGCAAAAGAAGCCATATTAAACTCATCATATATACGACAACTCTTTTTTTCTTTTTTCAACTGAACTTAAGAATGTAAGTGAATGCACTCACTAATTTTATTCAGAAAATCATAAATGATCTAATGCAAACTTTCCATATATACTTTCGATCCAATTTCAGTGTTCGAGTAGTCATAAAAAACTCGTCCTATAAGCAATGATTTGCTCAACTTTAACGTGGAAACAAAATATCTCACCAATTCCACTAGAAATATCATTAAACGTCTAACTTTCATCAATTTTTTTCTCAGCAAACAAAACCAACTCCAAAATAAAAATAAATAAAAAATAAGATAAGAAGGAAAATCAAAGTGTAATTCTCAACCACTCCTATGGCCCAACTTCAGACCCAGATGAAAGAAATGCAAAAGATCCCGAAAAAACCCAAAAATTAAAAAAATTAAAAAAATTAAAAAACTTCCCAAAACTTGAGCCCATCTCTCTCTCTCTCTCTCTCTCTCACCATAATTTCCCAGCACCAAAAAAGGGTGACAAACAAACCCAACAAAATTATAATAAAATAAAATAAACAAGAAGCCATTGAAAGGAAAGTAAGCAAACCCTTTGGGCGTGAACCGTGAAGGTGTAGCAGAAGCAGTGGTAGAAGTAGAACTCGCCATGGGCGTCCCCGCAGAAGCCCTGACCTCTATAGAAGCTGCTTTTTCTCAACCTCTTCCTGTGTTACCATAGATATTTTTGTAATAAGTAATAACTAGTTTTAAGTCACGTATAGAGAAAATATTAAGCTAGTGTTTGGAACACAAATTTTTTTAACATTGCATTCAATTTTCTCTCAAATACAAAAATATTTCATTCAAATACCAATCATATCACATTTTAAATCAAACACAATCACTATTTATTATTTCACTTTTTCTATTACTTTTATTAATTACATCATATATTCTCTCTCCCTCTTTTTTTTCTCTCTATTTTTACCCATCACATCACATATTTATTATTAAAATACAATTCAAATACTTTTCCCCCAAACATACATTGTATTCAAATGCAATGCTAATACTTTTCCTCCAAATACAAATTGTATTCAATACATTACATTCAAACGCAATGCAAATGCAATGCGTTCACCAAACGAATCCTAAATGTACAACGAACAAAATAGGAAAATAAAAATACGAAATGGAATGTAACCGAGTTGTGTGTCGTACAATTTCTTTAAAATAGATTTACCCAATTATTTTAGATAGAATTTAGTTTATACACCTATTTATTTGTGTTTTTATTTATATTACTCTATTGATATTTTTCTGTCCCTTCACAAATATATATTTTTTAATTACTAATATTTATATCTTTATTTATAACACATACGATTTTGTAACTCAAATAATATGATATTATAATTAAATATATATTTTAAATATTATGATATTATTAAGAATACATGAATAAGAGGAAGTAAAAATTGATCATACAATAATGGCAAGTAAGTAGGAATTGTGTACCAAACAAAAGCTACATCGGCAAATTAAGACATGCCAGAAATACACCTGGGAAACGAAAATAAGAAGACCGCAGGATGGTTTTTTTGGTGTGTCAAAGCAATGGAAAGGGACTGCCTTTTATAGGCAATTAGGAAACAATAAGTTTAATGCAGAAATTAAAAGCACGATCCACTTAAAATAGATTCGCCTTTTAATTTAATATTGGCGTTAGAAGATCAAACGGAGTTTGCTTACCAGGATATAACAGAAAGTGAATAGAAATTGTGCACCTAACATAAAGCACCCTGGCAATCTGAGATATATCAAAACTCTATCACAGTGGATGAACTACACGCACTAGACCTCAAAAAACAAAAATAGGAAGACAGCAGATTAGTTTATTGGTGTGTCTAAACAATAAAAGGGGCTGCTTTTTAGAGACAATGAGGAAACAATATCTAATGTAGAAATTAAAAACAGTATAATTTCTATGCTGCCAAAATGTTTTGGCTAATAAGCCTAATGAAACCTTTGCATAGGTTGCATCTGTAACCTTAAAAAATAAAAATAAAAAATAAAAAAAGCACACTTTGCTGTAACCTTCATGTAAGAAAATTGCGTCACAAAACCAAATCAACACAAAGTCGGCAATCATACAAGTCCTTTGGTTTGTCGTGGTTTTCTTATGGGGAATGCACTCCTACATCTACAAGCGTTAGTTACTAATAAGTAAAAATGCAATTCCTTATAAATCCATTAGAGCTTTTATCTCTTTTCTACGTGGGATAAGAGTTTTTCCTTCTTTTTTTTTTTTCCCTAATTTTCTAACTTTATAAGCACATTTTGAGAGTCAATTTCTCATCTATCTATTCACTATTTTGAGCATATAAATATAAAAATAATTATGTAAAAAGTCCATATTCAAGGTTTTATGTGAAAATATATCTATTTTTTTAATATTATTATGTAAATGTCTATTTTTATATAAATGTGCACCAATTTTGTCTTTATTACCATAATTAATATTATTTCTCTTTTATTTAGATACTTTTTTCCTTTTTTTTTTTAACATCAATGATAAATTTTTTTGCTAATAAGTCATCATGACTTCTTATAAAATAAAATTAGTTTTTGTTTTAATTTTAAACGTAAAAGATGTACTCAAAAGCTTTTTTAATTTTAATCTTTATAACATAAAAGAGTTATGATAAATATAAAATATTTATAGGAAATATAATGCCTTAGATCAAAAAATAAATACATCACAACAATTATTTATAATAAAGATTGATAAAAAAAATTAAAACGAAAAAAAAATTATACTAACATGAAGTATTTAGGTTTTTTGACAAAAAAAAAAAAAAGAATTCTTTTTGAAAAAATTTATTATTTATATCGGCTACTAAAGACTATATATTTACAAAATTTGGTTATTAATAATATTAACTCACACTTTTTATAAAAAAATCATTGAATTATTTATTAAAAAAAAACCTTATTACTTATGCCGAACACTAAAAATTCGAAAAACAAAAAAAAAAAGATCTATATCCCCCAACCAAAAAAATAAAGATTATCACAATAAAATGTTTTGTATTCTTTACTAAAATGTTATATTATTTATATAAATTAGTACAAATGAAACTGATGATATCTTTACGAGAAAAACTAAGTTTTATATGAAATCATATCATACTTTATCTATAATAAATCAAATAAATAAAGTCAAAATTACCTTTTATATAAAATATGATTATAAAAACAACATATCAATATAATTTCTTTATTCATTAACTATTAATTATTTATAAAGGATAGTGTCGTCATTATAAGTATTATTTTAGACGTTAATGTAAATAAAAAATGGGCATATTTCAATTCAACGCCTTTAATTTGGACATTTATGTAAATAACTCTATTAATATATAATTTTGATCCCCTCAAAGAGGAGAACACAAATTCAACTTGTATTGACATTACCAAAAGTGAATTCCTCTAAAATTAAGGTGACGTTTGGGAAAAGAATTTCATTTTAATTTTACTCAAATACAATACAATTTTACACCAAATAAAAATTTTATAACAGTGCTACGAAAACAATTACTATTCAAAACATTTTTAAAACAATCACATTAACTTTTTAACTCTATTATTTATTTTTACTTTTACCAATAATATCAACTTTTCAACTCTAAAATACTTTTCATCTAAACACACATTTCATTCAAATACAAAACAAATACTTAACATTCAAAAAACAAATTTCATTTAAATACAATCAAAATGTAATGCATTTACCAAACACTCCCTAAAGTCTCAAAATGACTATTAAAGTGGTTTTTATAAGCCATATTCCAACACAATCTATGCACTATAGCTTTGATTATCCTACTATTATTTTTAGTTTATTTATGGTGCATTTGGAAACTATATTTATTATGCATTATATTTAAATATAATACAATAAAAAATAATCTATGTTTGTATGTTTTCCTCTTAAATTGTATGCAAATGTAGTAGGTGTTTAGAGACATAGTTAAGCTCAATTTCATTTTCTTTTTATTACAGTTCACTCATTATCACAATTTTAATTATAACTTTGCATAAAATTTCAAAACAAAAGAAATAAGTTCTATATTAATAATTTTTTCAAACACCCTTTAGACAGACGTGATGAATTCAACCTGTCCTTATGGGTGGGCGGTTACAGTTTGAGTTTTTAAAAAGCGATTTGAGACCATCCCACCTGGCCTATTATTTAAGAAAAAAATCCTCTTATCTTACTAGTTACTAACTTACTACTAAACAACTTATAGTTTAAATCTTATCTTACATAAAACAAAACGTTGCTCTTAACTTTTGTATCAAGTGTCTAGCTCTTATTAACTATTTAAATTACTAATAAAGTCTAA
The DNA here is from genome assembly GCA_035233585.1 of Antiaris toxicaria. Lineage (NCBI taxonomy): Eukaryota > Viridiplantae > Streptophyta > Magnoliopsida > Rosales > Moraceae > Antiaris > Antiaris toxicaria. The sequence continues at coordinate 12,303,643 of CP141162.1, read as the reverse complement.
ATATATTTTGAATTACATGCTTTTTGCTTAGCAACCTTATTGGCGGTTGTTATTGATTGGTTTGCAGGATTACTTCAAAATCAGTATTGCTCTATATGAACTTAAAATTTAGATTTTATCTTATTTTTAGTATTTGGACATTGAATTTTAAAATTTGGATGTTTTTTAATTAGGTTTTGACCTTTTGTATATTGAAATAGATGTCTTATTGAATCTGACATGATTGTAAATTTTAATTTTGTATTACCATGCTTAATTTAAATTGTTTTATTAAAGATTATCAATAATCATATTTAATTTTTATTATTTATGTTAAGTACTTTCAAATTTATTAAAAATATCTAAGAGAAAAAGATAAATATAAAAAGTAAACTGTTCAATATATTCTTCATACCGCTCGTTAAAAAATCCATCCAAATTATTTAAACCTTAGGCGATTATGGTTTGGAGCTTTTACAATCCATCACTAGAACACAACCACAAAAATTATCCAGTCCATCCGCCATTCAGCCGTAGAATTAGTACTATAGTAGCAAAAGAGCCACTTACTATCTATAATAGTAATAAAAGGATGAATAACCTATTTGATCCCAACCTATTTATAAATTAGTTGCTAATTTTTTTTTCTTAATTAAAAACTCCCTGACCTTGGAAATGGGTGCAGAAAAAGGTTAATCAATAACTGCCATCAAATATTTGACGTAAAACTACAACACGTGGTTTTTGTTTTAATGTGAGTTTGTCATATTAAACTTAAAATTTTCAAATAAGTTACGTCTTGTTTATTTATTATGTCATATTTATATTATATTTAAATATAATATAAGTTTTATTTAAATATAAAAATATTATATTTAAATATCAATTATATCGTATTTTAAATTTAATATAATCATTATTTATTATTTTATTTTATTTTATTATTTTTACTAATTATATCACATACTTTTTCTATTTATCTTTTTTTCTCTCTACTTTTACCCATCATATCATATATTCATTTTAAATATTTTTTTTATTTAAACACACATTATATTTAAATATAATACAAATATTTTTCATTCAAATATAAATTATACTTAATATATTATATTCAAATGGTACGTAAACATAATGTATTTCCAAATATGACCTTAGGAAAAAAGAAGTCAAACATATTATATATTCATTATTTAAATACAATTCAAATATTTTTTTATTTAAATATACATTATATTTAAATATAATACAAATATTTTTCATTCAAATATAAATTATATTTAATATATTATATTCAAATGGAATGTAAACATAATGTATTTCCAAATATGACCTTAGGAGAAAAGAAGTCAAACATATCATATATTTATTATATAAATACAATTCAAATATTTTTTTTATTTAAACACACATTATATTTAAATATAATACAAATATTTTTCATTCAAATATAAATTATATTTAATATATTATATTCAAATAGAATGTAAACATAATGTATTTCCAAACATGACCTTAGGAAAAAAGAAGTAAAAACAAAAAAAAAAACAAAAAAAAGAATTATAACCGTTCAAATCCCTTCAAATTTATGAGACCCAACCCAACCATGGCGGTTGCCCCAACATAGTCCGTGTAGTGCTTTGGCCATAAGAAGATAGCATTGGCGGTGAAATGATGCAACGCGAGCTCAACTTGATCAAGATCAACGGTTGCCCGATCGATCTGATGAAGCTGGGGATCTTCCGATTCAAGTCCTACGAGGCGACCCTCCTCCTCGTTCGCCACCACTTTGCAGGTGTTGAAATGAGATCCGCATCAAGAGTGGCAGACATAGAGCAAAACAATGTCCATGTTCCGACCAAAAACCACCATAGTCGAAAAGCTTCATTTGGAAGACAATTTCATCCTCCTTTATGGTTTTTCTAACGCCAGTTTTAGAGTAGTTCATTGTTATTCAGCATTGTTAATCAATTATTTAAATTTGGTAGTTAGTTGTAACTGTTTTTAGTAGTTAGTTAATCATAACAACAAGGTTACTTCTTTTCTTCCTTAACTGATGTATATAAGAAAACTCTCTGTATTATTTTGATTGATTTAATGAGAAAATTATTATAATTTTTCTCACCATCTAAACATCATTGAAATTGTAATATGGTATCAGAGCGTTTTTCTGCTGCTCAGTGAATTCAACCTTTATCGACCTTGTTCGACTGCCTATTTTCCATCTTTTCCTGATGATTTTCCTTTTCCAGTGTATGGCTACTCTTGAATCTTAGAACTCTTTTTCATTTTCTGGCAACTCCGTCGTGGATGATCCTTCTAGGCCTTTCTTCTTATACTATTCCGATGGTCCTAGTATTGTTCTAGTCTCTCAGCCTCTGATAGGTGACAATTATGCCTCATGGAGTCCAGCCATGATCATAGCTCTCTCTGTCAAGAATAAGCTTGGATTTATCAATAGATCTATTGCAAAACCAAATGGCAATGATTTACCACTTCTTTATTCATGGATTCACAATAATAATGTGGTAATTTCATAGATCTTGGACTTTGTATCTAAAGAGATATCCACAAGCATCATCTTCTCTCATTCAGCTGCTGAAATTTGGATTGACCTCAGAGACTGATTTCAACAAAGCAATGGACCTCGAGTTTTCCAATTGAGACAAGATTTGATCAATCTTCATCAAGATCAAGCTTCGGTCAGTGTTTATTTCACTCATTTGAAATCTTTGTGGGGGGAATTGAACAATTTTCAACCTTTTTGCACATATGGAAGATGTTTGTGTGGTGGAGTTAAAGAGTTCCGGGCATATTTTCATATAGAGTATGTTCTGGCTTTTCTTATAGGTTTCAATGACTCTTTTGCTTAAGTACGAGGTCAAATCTTGGCTCTTGATCCTATACCACCAATTAACAAAGTGTTCTTTCTTGTTTCATAAGAAGAATGACAGAGGAGTGTCAATGTTCAGCACCAAACCGGCCTTGAAACAAATAGTATGGCATTTATGATTAAAACTGCTGACTCAAAGAGTTCCCTCTCACCTGCCCCTACCAACAACAAGAACTAGAAGAAAGATCGTCCTTTCTGCACTCACTGCAATTTTGAGGGACATACCATTGAAAATACTATAAGCTTCATGGATATCCTCTTAGGTACAAGCCACAGTAAAAGACACAAGTGGCTGCTGTCAATCAAGTCATAACTCAGCCTAGTCCAAAAGCTAAAAATACATCTGGTGGTGAAAATATTAGAGAATTCTTCAAAACCCTTAATGCAGGTCAGTATCAATAGCTCATGGCACTACTATCAACCCATCTCAGTTCATTTGCCAACATTTCCAATCAACAGAACACTCCATCATGTTCCTATTCCTTAGGTACATGCTTGTCTATTGCTTTGGATCCTACAATTTCATTATCCAAGTTTTAGATAGTTGACACTGGGGATTCTAGACACATTTGTTTAGATGCTAATGTGTTCCTTTCATTGCAGCAAATACAGAATACCACTGTTACACTACCTAATAACACTTGTCTTTCTGTTAGCCCAAGTGGTGATGTCAAACTGAGTACTGGATTGGTTCTTAAGAATGTCTTATTTGTGCCACAATATAGGTTCAATTTCATTTCTGTTAGTGTACTTACAACTGACTCACAACTTTCTGTATATTTTTTTCCTAATCATTGTCTAATTCGGAATCTCTAACTCAAGAAGACAATTGGCTACGGTGAAAAGATTCAAGGCATGTACATTCTTGATTCTAGTACTTTGAGTTCATCTTTTTCAACAAATTTGTTAGTCAATAATGTGGTTTCTGTTAATAAAGTGTCCATTTATGTATGGCATAATAGACTTAGACACCTGTCCACTAAGCGTCTTGACCACTATAAACTTTCTAGTAGTTGTGATTTAAACATTTGTTATATCTATCCATTAGCTAAATAAAGGAAATTACCTTTTCTTTCTCACAATCATTTGTCTCAATCACCTTTTGACATTGTTCATTGTGATTTATAGGGATTGTATCCAATTGCTACTACTTTTGGCTTTACTTACTTCCTCACTATTGTAGATGATTGTACACTCTTTACCTGGGTCTTCTTACTAAAGCACAAGTCAAATGTTGCATCAATTGTTCCTAGATTCTTTGCCATGGTTGAAAATCAATTCAATAGCAAGATCAAAGTGTTTAGATCAGACAATGCAAAAGAGCTTGCCTTTACTAATTTTTTTATCGAAAAGGGGGTGATACATCAATTTTCTTGTGTGGATCGACCTAAACAAAACTCAATTGTTGAAAGGAAGCATCAACACTTGCTAAATGCTACTCGAGCCTTATATTTTCAATATCGAGTTCCAATTCAATTCTGGGGAGAATGCATCCTCACAGCCACTTACTTGATCAACAGAACTCCATCACCACTATTGAAAAATCATTCCCCTTATGAGATCTTTTATAAAGTTGCTATGGATTATTCCCATTTAAGAGTTTTTGGCTGCTTGGATTTTGCTTCAATGTTGGCTGCCAATCGATCTAAGTTTTATCTTAGAGCCAGAATCTGTGTTTTTATGGGATATCCACCTAGTATAAAGGGTTCTAGGTTGTACGATCTGGAATCCAAGTAGTTCTTTATCTCAAGGGATGTTGTTTTTCATGAAGATGAATTTCCTTTCCACTTGGTGACTTTACAAGAGGATCTAATTGACTCATTTCCTAGCCTAGTGCTACCCTACACTACTGATGATTCCTTGCTAGAATATAATCCCATAACCCCTCAGCATAACCAGACTTCTCAAGATCAACTTCAAAACCATGTCAGGCGATCATCTAGGACTACAAAACTGATACGAACCCCGTCAAGAATATGAACCCAAGAACGTTCTAAAATCAGGTTCGAATGGATGGGAGACCTCGACCCGTTACTTCAGCAAAAACAAGAACCTTGGTATATGGACCTCAACCCGTTGCTTAATGCGAAACAAGAACCTCGATATAATGAAGACGCCACAATCAATTATGGAAAGGTTAATCGATAAGTCAAAAGCGAACGCCACAGAAGATTCCGATAAGTTCAAATAGTTCTTCCAAAAACCAAAGAGAATTAAAACTCTCAAATTTATGAATTAAACTGATGTGTTCTGATTTATTGCTATGGGGATGCCTATTTATAGGCAATTTTTACAAAGAATATTCCGAAAAAAAATCCGAAAAAAATAAACCTAAAAAAATCTGAAAATTATTTGAAAATTTGTTACAAAAGATAAGCCTAAATCCTAACTGAAATTTGTTACAAAAGATATTCCCGAATCTTCCTAAATCCTAACAAATCCAAAAAGATATTCCTAAATCTTCCTAAATCCTAACAAATCCGAAAAGATAATCCCAACCAAATTCGTAAATGTAGGAAAGTAGTCATTCAGCCCAAATTCGAAAATCCTTGGTTAAAAAACGCCTTGGGCTTGATTGAATTAGCTGAATTCCTCATGGGCTTGAATTAAGTTAATGTATCATGAATCATGCTCAATGGGCCACGAATTTGATTGAGCCCAAACCTCTTGAATTAGCCTATTAAGTGCTTCTTTAAATCTCTTTGCTCTCGCTCTTGTAACTGGCCCAATTGGTATTTGAGTTGGTTCCCTTGACGTTGATTGGTTCCTTTGAAGCCGTTATTTGATTCACATCATTCCCCTCCTCTTGAAAAGGATTTGTCTTCAAATCATCGCCTAATAAGCATTTGTATACATTGTCATCGATTCGTTCAAGAACTTGGAAAGGTCCATCCCCTCTAGGAAGTCGCTTAGAACGTCTTTGTGTCAAGATTCGTTTCTTCCTTATGCATAGCCAAACCTAACCTCCGGGATCAAAAACTAATTTGTGACGCATTTTGTTGGCTTGACCTTGAAGCTCCTTAATCTTCTCAGGATTACTACTATAGATTTGTCGGTTTGGATTAGAAGCACTGGGCACAAAATTAATTTGATGTTTGAACCCTCGAATAGATGGTAATCTGCGTAGTGCTTTCTCAGCAAAGACATCCTCGTATCCCTGCATAAGTGAAGCAACAGAACTAGACAAAGATTGGTCAAGCTCATTAATGTTTAAAAATGCCTCTTTGTACAAAAGTACAATCATCGACTGTTTTGATAATATAGCTCGCTTGATTTCACTCGCTTTTGTATGAAAATCCGTTTGTTTTCTCTTTGATTTTCTCTCAACTGCCATAAGACTCTTCTCTTTTTTTTGCTCGCTTTTCTCGGTCTCTCTCTCTTTTTCACTCTCTATCTTTTTTTCACTTTCTTTTTCATCTTTTATCTTTTGGTTGCTTTCTTTTTCACTCCTTTTCTTTTGTTCATCCTCTTTTTGTAACCTCACTTGATCTTCATACACTTGTTGTGGTGTCAGTGGCACAAGAGTGATTGGTTGATCGTTGAGCATGAACGAATACTTGTTGGTGAAGCCATCCATGTTGACACACCAATCAAACTGCATCTCTAAATTGTCAGGGATGGTTTTACCTTGGAACGAGGGAATCTTCATCTTAATGCTACCCAAATTATTTTCTTCTTGATTCCTAGCTCTTGTAAATCGCCTTCCATGTCTCCTATTACCCATAACCAAATCCTGATCGTTTTCTTTATCAAAACTAGTCCCATAATACTCTTCGTCTTCATCTCTCACTCCTCGAAATTGAACTCTTTCCCTTTTACACATATTAGGTGCATTTTGTGGCTGCTTCAAACGGGCAATCTCTATCCGATCCAACCGTTTATGCACTTGTTCTAATTCAGCTCTCAACATTCGTCTCATCTCCCTCATCAACTGTAATTGCAGGTTCGGAATTGTTAATTGTGGTGCCTCTTTGGTTGAGTTTCCTTCTTGATTGTGTGACATATTTAAAATCTACAAAATAAGGTTAGAAAACTCACAAACACTCCCTCATGTGTTTCACTTGAGAAAAGAAAATTCACTCACTCTCGTGTTTGTCACTCAAATGGCTTTTACCCTCTAATATGCTCACTACTCCTGCCTTTTTCCACTCGTTGATTCTCTTTTGGTTCTGAGTTTTAGAACCTAAACTCTGATACCAAATGATGCGAACCTCGCTAAGAATAACGAGACCCGTCAAGATTATGAACTCAAGAACGTTCTAAAATCAGGTTCGAATGGATAGGAGACCTCGACCCATTGCTTCAGCAAAAACAAGAACCTTGGTATATTGACCTTAACCCGTTGCTTAATGCGAAATAAGAACCTCGGTATAATGAAGACGCCACAATCGACTATGGAAAGGTTGATCGATAAGTCAAAAGCGAACGCCACGGAAGATTCCGATAAGTTCAAATAGTTCTTCAAAGAACCAAAGAGAATTAGAACTCTCAAATTTATGAATTAAACTGATGTGTTCTGATTTATTGCTATGGGGATGCCTATTTATAGGCAATTGTTACAAAGAATATTCCGAAAAAAAATCTGAAAAAAATAAACCTAAAAAAATCCGAAAATTATTTGAAAATTTGTTACAAAAGATAAGCCTAAATCCCAACTGAAATTTGTTACAAAAGATATTCCCGAATCTTCCTAAATCCTAACAAATCCGAAAAGATATTCCTAAATCTTCCTAAATCCTAACAAATCCGAAAAGATAATCCCAACCAAATTCGTAAATGTAGGAAAGTAGTCATTCAGCCCAAATTCGAAAATCCTTAGTTAAAAAATGCCTTGGGCTTGATTGAATTAGCTGAATTCCTCATGGGCTTGAATTAAGTTGATGTATCATGAATCATGCTCAATGGGCTACGAATTTGATTGAGTCCAAACCTCTTGAATTAGCCTATTAAGTGCTTCTTTAAATCTCTTTGCTCTCGCTCTTGTAACCGGCCCAATTGGTATTTGAGTTGGTTCCCTTGACGTTGATTGGTTCCTTTGAAGCCGTTATTTGATTCACATCAAAAACCACTTTTTTACTTGAGAGATTACCATTGCAACCTGCTCACTTATAGCCAACACATTAACCCTACCATGTACTATATCCTTTGTCCAATCACTTGTCTTCTGATTCCCTTTGCTCAAATCATAAGCAGTTTATTCTTAATGTCTCCTCTCAATATGAACCTCAATTTTATCATTAGGCAATCTGCTATCCTCATTGGCGAGAAGCCATGCAGGCTAAACTTAGTGCCATGGAGTCTAATCATACCTGGTCTGTTGTTCTACTTCCTAAAGACAAGCATATAATTGGCTGCAAATGGATTCACAAGGTCAAATATCGATCTAATGGATCTGTTGATCACTATAAAGCTCATCTAATGGCCAAGGGCTACACACAACAAGAGGGTATGGACTTCATTGAAACTTTCTCACCAATTGCTAAATTGGTCATAGTTAAAGTTTTACTAGCTTTGGCTGCTTCTTAGAAATGGCATTTAGTACAACAAGATGTCAACAATGTGTTTCTTAATGAAGACTTATTTGAGGAAGTTTATATGGATCTTCCTTTAGGATACAGAAGTAAGGGGGAGACTACTACATAAGGCACCAAACTTGTTTGCAACAAGTCTATCTATGGCCTAAAACAAGTCTTTAAACAATGGTACTCAAAATTCTTCCATTTATTAGTTTAGAATGGATTTACTCAATCTAAGGCTAATTACTCATTGTTTATCAAAGGCTCAGGTTACTCTTTTATGGCTATATTGGTTTATGTTGATGATATAGTTATCACAGGTTGTTTAATGGAAGTTATCAATGCATTGAAAACTTCTCTTCACAGGCAGTTCAAACTCAAAGACTTAGGGAATCTGAAGTATTTTCTTGGGCTTGAGATAGTCAGATCATCAAAAGGAATTGTTCTTTCTCAACAGCACTATCCTTTGTAGTTGTTGGAAGACACTGGTTTTTTTTTTTTTTTTTGTAAACCAGCAACAGTTCCCATGGAACCAAAGAGGAAGCTTAACACTACAGAAGGTGACCTTCTCCCTGATCCTTCCATATATAGGTGACTTATAGGTAAACTTTTATATCTTACTCAATCTCGCCATGATTAGCTATCCATAAACATAGTGATTTCTCTCTAAGTCTCGATCTAGTCACCTACATGCTGTCTAACATCTTTTACGGTACATCAAGTCGAATCCAAGACAAGGACTATTTTTTTCTTTTGACTCACCATTTTAGCTCAATGCTTTCTCATATGCAGATTGGACATCATGTCCAAACTCTAGAAGGTCGATCACTAGTTTTTGTATTTTCTTAGGCACATCTCTAGTGTCTTGGAAAGCCAAGAAACATGCCACTATTTCCAGGTCATCTGCTGAAGCTGAATATAGGGCCTTTACTGCTACTATTAGTGAGTTAATTTGGGTAAAAGAGCTATTGCAAGATTTTCACATCATTATTTCTGCTCTAACTCTCATTTTTTGTGATAATCAGGCAGCCATACACATAGTTTCCAATCCTATTTTTCATGAAAGAAAAAAGCATATTGAGATCGATTGTCATTTTGTTCGAGACAAAGTTACTGAAGGATGCATTAAGTTATTACTAGTTAGATCTCAACATCAACTTACAAACATGTTTACTAAACCCGTGCCTGCTGCCACGTTATCTACTTTACTTTCTAAAATGACTGTTAAAGACATACACAACTCATTCTGAGGGGGAGGTTTAGAGTAGTTCATTATTATTCAGCATTGTTAATCAATTATTTAAGTTTATTAGTTAGTTGTAACGGTTTTTAGTAGTTAGTTAGTTAGTTAGTCATAACAGCAAGGTTACTTCTTTTCTTCCTTAACTGATGTATATAAGAAAACTCTCTATATTATTTTGATTGATTCAATGAGAAAATTATTACAATTTTTCTCACCATCCAAACATCACTGAAATCATAATAGCTAGAGTCAGATTCACTAAGAAGTGGTGAGATCATGGTGGTGGCTAGATGGGCTGGCGATGGCAAGCTTGATCTCGTGACGGTTGAGATCGATGGTGAACTAAAGCAACGGGTTTGTATGTACTGTTCTGGGGGTTTTGGTTTTGATAGTTGATAAGATTTATCAGCCATGGTGTAGAGAGAGAGATGGTTGTTTTTGTTATTTTTTTCACTATGGGGTATGGCAGAGAGAGAGAGAAAAAGAGGAAGTGAGAACATTGGATCGCTGAGTGGCTGGGTTATGAGATTTAAGTTAGCTGCAGAGAAGAAAGAGAAAGCTAAATGGCCACCATGGAGGTTTGCTACTTGAAGCAATGGTGCCATGCAGGTTCATAGATTTTCTTCTCATTTTTGTTTGTTTATTTGTTTGTTTTTTCTTTTGCAGAAACATTTGTTGGTGCTAATTTACTAAAACACCCTTGTAATTGTCTTCCGCGTGAATGCAAAACCATGAGGAGTTAACATTAGTTAGTAGAAATGATCTTTTTACACCCTTCTCAAAGGATTTGGAAGCTTTCAATAATTAAAAAAAATTTAAGAAACAAATTATATCTTGTAAAAAAGTTTGATAGAAAGGGCTATTTACCCTAATATAAATATATCTTGTTACCGTCCTTGATTTCCTGCAAAAATTTTTATTCTTGGGAATATTGATTTTTTTTTTCTCGACAGAATTCTTAGGAAATGTTTTTTTCTCGACAGAATTCTTGGGAAATTTGCCAATTTATTTTCATAAAAGTGAAAAATTTTTCTATGCTTTGCTATGCTATGGTCGGTTTGGACTTTCCCGAGGGTTTGACAACAAAAGTAGAAGAGAATGGGTCAAATAACATATCACATATAGACTTTTAAATTCATCATTTTTTTTTATAACTTACACTTTAGACTTTTAATTTTGATAATTTACCCTTAAACTTATTAAATTGTTATAATATATTCTATATAAATTAATTTTTCACCAAATCAAATATGAAAATGGAAACTCCTATTTCCAATCAAAAATTTTCAAATAGAATACAAAAACTAATGCAAAATTTTCAATTTCAAATCTTCAATTTAATATAAAGTTAACTAAAAAAGGTACGTTGTAATAACTCAACAAATTTAGGGCATCAATGATAAATATCCAATAGCATTATAAGTTTAGGATTTAACAAAATAGCAAGTTTTGAAAAAGTAGAAAATTATAACAATTTTTTTTTAATTTAAGAAAATTCCCAAAATGCCCTAACCATCCCTACCCTCGCCCCTAATCTCACTCCCGTTGTCGTCACTACGCACACTCCAATGTCGTCACAGGCAAGGTGAAAAATCACAGGGCCCCTAGGACAAGGCCTTGGGTAGAGAGAATTGCGACATCTAGCCTTGCGCAATAGTCGAAAGATCGTCAAAAATGTGCAAGAATTGTGCAGAGAATCACGCATTTCCTCTGATGATGTCCTTAGATCTTTAGAATCTCTAGTGATGGCTCATCAATTGTATCGTTTCTCTAATGGCGGCATGGCAATAGCGACGATAAGAGCTTATGAATTAGAGCGTTTACCATATTTAGGGAAATTGTAATTTTGTTAGTATAAGGTAATTATTGTATTTTGTTTTTTTAAATTTTTTTTGTTTCTCTATTAAGTTCTAAAATAAATTCAATATTTACTTACAAATCAAGCATTTACTTTATTTTAAATTTTATAAATTTATATACTAGTAAATATGGTATTTACTACGTAATATTTACGTTATTTTTAGTTTAGTGTATAATGGTTTTAATATAAATTTGTTGGGTAAATCTAGAAATAATGGTATTTACAGATAAATCCTTTAGTCGTCTTATGTCTTATATTTTTCGTATAATAGTGAATGTAGATATATATTAAGTAAATATTAGTAATTACATGTAAATATGTTATTTTTAAAGGACGTGTAAATATGTAATTTTCATTAAATAAGTAAATTATTTTTCAAATTACTATATTATTTAAAATAATCTGTACTTGTTTACAAAATTGCTAAAATTATAAAATATGGATGTTATTTTCAGTTTAATATGTATTGTTTTTAATATCAGCTTGTCTGGTAAATCTAAATGTTTACTTACAAATAATAGTATTAAATATAAATTGTTTACTTGCCTTGTACTTTATACTTTTTTTGTACAAATAGTAAATCAAATCTTTACTAGTATATATTATTAATTATATGAAAATATGTTAATTTCCACTAAATAAGTAAATTACTTTTAAAATTAATATTTCATTCAAAGTAAGCTTTACTTATTTACAAAATTTCGTAAATTACAAAATTGACCCTAAAACTATCGCTAATTAAGCCACAAATCAACCAAACCCTAACCTTAACTATTGATGTTGCTGCCGTCAATGCTATCACCGTCGCCGTCGCCATATCGCCAAAGAATGTGTCACGAAGCTTTCGAGAGCACTGTTGTTGCCATATTGCCAAAGGTCCAAAAAACATACATCATCTAAAGATTGCGATCGAGCTTGTGAAATGTACATCCCGTTGCCAACAACAGAGATGGTGACCTTTGTTTCTCCATCGCGACAAAAATCGCCCACACCTATCAGAGATAGTCTGTGATCTAGTCTTGCTGTAAGGCGTCGCACCTCCAACCAGATGGACATCTTTGCTCTGGTTTGCCTCCGGGCTCCGTTGATTTGTAGAACCATCACCACGTTGCAAGGCTTTAGAGCTTCCACAGTCATCGGCTGTGAAGAAGATAAACGTGGCTGGATGCAGAAACGGAATTCTACTTCCAATAAACTGCAAATATGCTATATACTTCCCCAAATTTTTGGACATAAGTTTCAAAGATATGTTATATTGTGTAATTTTCCTTTTTTTAGAGTAGTTTTATTTACACATCCCTTTTAACTTGCATACTCCTTTCTAAACACATCCTTTTTTAAATTTAAAATAATTAAATTTATTTATTACATATCCATTTTATTTTCAAAATTACCCCTAATTACTATAAAATAAAAAGTACTTTACCATTTCAAATTTCTTTTCACACCCTTCTTTTTTTTGATATTCTATTGTTGGTTAAATTAAAAATATTACAAGAAAAAAAGTTAAAAAAAAAAGACAAACAACATAACATATTTAAATACATATATAATTAATTAAAGATTTTGCTAGAAAAAGTAAAAAAAAAAACAATATATTATGTATTCATATATTTCTAAAACACAAATAATATTTAAAAATATATAAGGTTTCATAAGTTTTTAAAAATAATCTATATGCTACAAATAATAAAGCACGAAGATAATAAATAAAACAGAAATTTATTCAAAAAAAATTTCAAACAAAAGTAATTGAAATGGACTTAAAATAAAATTTAAAAAATCAAAAAATCAAAAAAATCCTCCAAGTTTGTTTGAGATAAAAAAAAAATCCCCAACTAGTTTTTGATTTAAAAAACTAAAATTATAGCATATATATTTTTAAAAACTTTTGAAAATAAACAACATATTAGTTTATTTGAACAAAAATTATGTGAAATTAGGATTTTTGTTATAGGTTTCAAAGTAGTAATATGTATAAATTATTTATTTAGAAATTTGATACATAAGTGTGTATAGAAAGAAGAAAAAAAGAATGTAGTTGAATTTCTTTTTTTATAATAGAATTTTATTTATATAATGAAGTGTTTTATTATTGTTTATTTATGTCATTTTATTTGAGGGTTTTTTATAATTAAATAATTTAATTAATAGGGTGTAGAGAGTTCAAAGAAGTATACCACTAGAACTACCAATTTTTTTTAAAAGTGGGGATTCTCTCCCACTTTTTTTTTTTTTTTGGGTAAATTACTAAGTTGGTCCCTAAATTTTAAGTATGTGCAATTTTGTTTTTGTGTTTTTTTTTTTTTAAGCTTTAGTGACTCTATTTAGTTAAAAACATTGCGGCAGTAGTCATCTTTATTAATTTTTGAATGGAATCCATTAATTAGCATTAATCAGTGATTAATTATGAAAAATCATGATTTATGTTATGATCAATCAGTAATTGATCCTAATTTAATCAATAAATGATTAGCTTTAAGAAAATTAATTGATCATTTAAAAAAAATCTTTTATTTAATTTTTAAAAACTTGATTGATTTGTTAAAAAACTTATAAAAAACAACTAGCACTAAATCACTATTATTATTTATTATTAGAATTTATTATTTTTAATTTTAGTTTTAATAAGAGGATCGTTTTGTTTTATCGTCCAGGTATCGTACACGTAATAGTTCCTTCACAAAATCTTAATTACTATATATATTGTATAATGAGACAAAATATATTTTGCTGCAGGAAAGCTAAGACGTGAAACAGCTAAGCTAATTTTGAGTCAATATGTATATGCTGCTTTAAATATAACTAATTTTCTTTAGTTTATGGCCTTATTACATACAAATCGGTAAATAAGTAATATTTTCGTATCTTTGTCCCGATGCTGTTGTTTGCGTAATCGGTTTCCATATCTTCCATGTGATAACATTGTGACCGTTCTTTTGCAAGCAGTACTTTTCAGAAGACAGAAACTTTTAAATTAAATAAAAATTGTTAGATTCAACGATATATATATATATATTTGTAAGTTAAATTTTCCTATTCGAGAGCATAAGTTTTGGAGATTTTTTTTTTTTAATTGAGAAAGTAGTTTTAGAAAATATATTTAAAAGAAATTTTTTTAAATGAAAAAATGTAAAATTTTAAAAATTTATTAAAAAAATTATTAATATAGATATTTTTTTTGAAATTATAATTGATTTAAAAAAAATTATTTTATCAATATTTATATATGTAAAATTATGTATATTAAAATTTAAAATTTATTATAATATTTTTAAAATATAAATAATAATAAATGGTAATGAGATGAAAAAAAATAAAAATAAAAAAGGTGTTTTGTACGCAGAATTTTTGGCAAAATCTTTGGATTATGCTTTGTACGTTGCACTTTTATCCACAACTAGTCAGTACTAAAAAAAAAAAAATTTTATTTTTGGCTAAACAAGGTAAAATCCAAGTTAGCATAACCACGTATTTACCCCAGCATAACCACGATCACGTGGTTGAAATTTATGCTATCGTGCCTGGACTGGGAGCTGCCAAGCCCAAAAGAAAAAAATAAAATAAAATAAAATAAAAAAGCACCCGACAATGTTTCAACATTGGTCTTTTTTTTTTCTTTTTTTTATCTCCCTCTTTCTTTTTATTTTCTCTTTCATAAAAGAAAATAGAGGTATTGTTTGAATAATCGAGGAGTTTGAATAATGTATTATATTTATATTATATTTAAATATAATATATTAACTATAATTTATATTTATATAAAAAATATTTATATTATATTTAAATATAATATATATTTAGATGGAAAATATTTAAATTATATTGTATATGATATGATTGATAATAATAGAGAGACAAAAAGAAAGAAAGAAAAAGAATGTGTAATGTGATTGATAAAATAATAAAAAAAAAATTATTATATAATAATTATATTAAATTTAAAATATAATTATTTAATATTTTGATAAAAATTACAAACGTAATATAAATATAATATTGTAAACAAAACACTGCATAAGACTTTTTTGACTTACTTTCCGAGTTGGATATGTGTTTGACAGTGCGTTTAAGTCTTTAAGAACTAGTTTGTTTAGTTTGTTATGATATTTTAGTACAAGTAATTTGTTTTTCTTAGTCGAAGGCTTTGTTAGTGGTGACAGTAGTAAATTTTAGTAAATAGGAGTTTGTTGATTAGTGGTTTAGTGTTTGGCGTCAAGTTGTTTTTATTCACAGTTTATTTAATTGCCTATATAAAGGCATTTTGACTAATGAGAAGAAGCACCGCAGACAAACGTTTTATTCATTGTGTTTTTACTCTAAGTTTTATTTACTTTTCTCTGATATTTTATAACATTGGCATCGGAACTTGATTGCAAACATTAAGAGAGAAAAGGGAGAGTGAAAGAGACTTAAAAAAAAAAAAAAAAAAAGACGTTGAGAGAGTGAAAAAAGGCCAAGGGAAACACTGGGGAGTGAGATAATGTCTGTAGCAGTAGCTTATTTTTCCTACTTCACCTTGTTTCTGTTTTGCAGCAGCCAAAGCAATGGCGTCTAAAGCAATGTTTATGCAACCTACTATCTCGCGCTTTGATGGTCACTATGATCATTGGAGCATGATGATGGAGAATTTCCTAAGGTCCAAGGTGAACTGGCATGTCGTTGGATCTAGAGTGGCAGAAGAAGAAGTTTCTCTCTTGATAGCTTCTCATGTGAACGAAGAAGTCCACCAAAACTTGTGTTATTTAGATACTAGCTGCAGCAACCATATGTGTGGAGACAAGTCTATGTTTAGACTTAGATGAATCATTCTACAACATTGTAACCTTTGGCAACAACTCTAAAGTTTCTATCATGGGTAAAGGAAGTGTAAAATTCCACACCAAAAAAAACTCCAATCGGATTATTTCTAATGATTTCTTTGCTCCAGATCTGAAAACCAACTTGCTTAGTATAGGGTAGCTCCAAGAGAAGGGATCTATTAAGAATGGAGTTTGCCGCATTCAAGATGAAAAATTGGGCTTAATTGCTCAAGTCAACATGACAACAAACCAGATATTGTTAGGGGCGCTCCAAAAGAGAAAGATATTTTATGTATTTTATATATTTTTAAACTGATTAATAATATATTAAAGGTTATTTATTTCATTATTATGTATCCTTATTTTATTTACATGTTAAAGTAAATGTAAGTAATTATGACTCATTAACTATTTAATGTAAAACAGTTAGAATGTTACATACAATGGAATTTTATATGCGAGAATACAATATTTTAAAGTAAGTAATCTAAATCTATAGTCCATAATCTTTGATATTAAAGTAAGTATCTAACTCATATTAAAACTATTATATTGTTTAAAACTAATTAGAGAGATAGTTTGTCTTAACCATTAGGAGTGAGTTAACTTCTAAGTAGAGATATATATATGTTGTTTAGTGGTGACATATTGGACAGGGACTAAAGTGTAATTAAATTTGTATAGTTTGCTCGAGTGAATTGATTCACTTTTGGTATTCATTATGTAATAACCTTAATTTTGAATAAATACATAACTTTATGTGTATAACTTATGTACTTTGATGTTCTAAAGATTAGGGCGTTCTCAAAATAATAAACTACTGGACTGGTTCATTGAGTACATGACTTATATATAATGAAGGGTTTACTTATAGATATGAAATCATAACTTTAATAAGGAGTAAAAATTATTCTTTCAACTGTGTTATATTAGATGTGAAAATAGACAAGACGTTGGGTCATTTACTTAGCAAATGATATGTGAATAAACATTTTCTTTATCGGGTGTATAATAGATCTTTAAGATAGCATGATTAAAATATTGAACGGATTTTGATCTTAGGTTGATTATGGATATCATATGAGGGTGTTACATATATGACAAGGTCATTAGACGACGGCTATTCACTAGTTTATGTAATACGATATATAATTAGGAGTATAGTTTCAAGTTTATGGTGATATAACTTTGAAACTAATAATTATGTAATTAATTTATTTAGTATAGAATAATAATTACATGAATTATTGAAGCCCATATTATATATATCTAATTAGTTTTTTTTACTAACTCTACATAATTCTTTAATGGATGGTAATTTATCGGGATATTCTTTATGACTTTTATTCTTCGATTTAGTAAAAAGAAAATCCGGGTCACCTTTTGTGAGGTGCAGGCGTTTTTTGAATTAAAGGTAGAATAAAAAAAAATTTATTTAATTAATGGGATAAATATTTAATTTGTATAAATATTTATTTGGAAAAGAAAATTTGAAATTTTTTAATTGATTATATTTGTCTTTTGAGATAAATATGAGATTGATTTGAAGACTATGGATAAATTAATTATTAATTTGAATAATCAATTTAAATATTTAAAGAATCTTATTTAAATAAATGTTTTAAATTAAATATGGAGATTATCTTTTTTGAATTTGAATTAAACAAAATCTTTTTTTTTTTGTGCTCTAAAGTTGGTGTATTCTAGACAATAATAGAAGAAAAGATTTTCTCTTAATTTGATTTTATTTTGAATGATTATTACACAATTGTTTAATTCAAATAAAGTTTTATGATTTTATTTTAAAATTAAATTGGATTTATAGAACATTATCCATATAAATAAAATCACATAATTTATGGAAATTAAAATTTGAATCAAAATTTTGAATCTCCTTACTTATAAGTGGATGTTTTTTGTGGCTTCCCAAGGGAGAGAAAAAAATGCCAAAAAGGAAGAAATTGAGAGAGAAATCTTTTAAGTGTTCAATTCAAATTTGAGGCTCATATTTTTCTTAAACTACAAACTCTTTAGTAAACGAATTTATTGTTATATCTCTTACTCATAATAATAAATTCTTAAAGTTCAAGTGAATGGAAAGAGACAAGTCACGTAAATATCGATCGAGGAATTTAATACCCACATACTCTACTATTTAAAAATTAAAAAATAATAAATAAGACTAATTGGTTAAAGCTTTCTCTGTTATATCTTCTAAAGTTCTTGGTATTTTTCTCATAAGGTATATAAATTGTTGGATGATTTATTGTATATGAAAATACGAATTAATATGATCTTATAGAAAATTTTTAAAATTCTACTACACATATTTTCTGATTATCTTACAAATGTTTCCTTTGCATCTCGACAACTCCGCTCAATCGTGCTTCTCTACAAGATTGAAGGGCAAAGCATGGTTATGGAATTTTCACTACGGACACATGAATTTTGGTGGTCTAAAAACATTGCAGCAAAAGAACAAGGTGACAAGTCTTCCGTAAATTCGGAGTTCTTCTCAAGTATATGAAGAATGTGTTGTTGGCAAACAACATCGAGACCATTTTCTGAAAGGAAAATCATGGCGAGCAAAGAAGGTACTGGAGTTGGTTCACTCCGATATATGCGGGCCCATTAATCCAACTTCAAATGGTGGTAAACGTTATTTTATAGCGTTCACTGATGATTATAGTCGAAATTGTACGAGAAGTCTAAAGTTTTTTCAGTTTTCAAAAACTTCAAGGCACGAGTTGAAAAGGAATCAAGCATGCCTATAAAGACTCTTCGCAGCAATCGTGGTGGAGAATACAACTCACAAGAAATTATAATTTTTTCTGAGGAGCAGAGGATTCAGAAGCGGCTTACAACAGCATATACCCAGAGCAAAATGGCGTTTTGGAGAGAAAAAACCATACAATCTTGAACATGGTGCAGACTATTTTGGCAAGAAGTGGTATCCCAAGAAGTTTGTGGCCTGAAGCTGTCAATTAAAGCATTCATGTACTGAACAGAAGTCCTACACTTGCTGTTCAGAACGTAACACCTGAAGAAGCTTGAAATGGAAGAAGACTAAGTGTCAACCACTTCAAAATCTTTGGTTGCATTACATATACCCACATTCAAGATCAAAAAAGAAGAAAGCTGGATGACAAAGGACAAAAATGCATTTTTCTTAGTGCTAGTGAGTAGTAAAAAATGTATAAATTGTACAATTCTAGCACCAAGAAAATTTTCATTAGTCGTGATGTGTAGCGGTTCTGGATTTGGGATGAAAACAATGCTGAACAACAAATACAATCCGCTTTTGATGTTGAAAATAGAGAAAAAAGGCAACAGCCTTTGGAGAATGTACGAGCTGTGGAAAACGAGCAACAACCAGCAATCAACCAGTGTATTTTAGCTGCTGAAACAAAAGATGAATAAAGACCTTGACGAGTTAGAAGAAGACCTACCTGGATTACTGATTATGAGGTAACCGGGATTGATCAAACAGAAGGCCTGGTTACTCATTTTTCAAATTATGACCCAATAGCTTTTAAAGATGCCATTAATGAGTCAAAGTGGCAAAAGGTGAAGGATACTGAAATTACAGCCATTGAAAGAAATAAAATTTGGGAGTTGACAGAGCTTCCAAAAGGTCTAAAGACCATTGGTGTGAAGTGGGTGCACAAGACGAAGTTCAAGGGGCGTTTGGTAGCAAAAGGCTATAAACAAGAGTTCAACATTGATTATAAATTATTTTTTGCTCCGATTGTGAGGCATGACACAATCAGATTGGTAATTGCCTTGGCTGTGCAAAATTTATGGCCTATCTTCCAGTTGACATGAAATCTGCATTCTTGCATGAAGACCTGAAAGATATTCTGCTCTGGACGCTTTCATCTGCAGCGTCTATAATCGGAAGAACCGGGCCAATTCCGGTATTAGTGGCTGAGAGAATTTTTCGTTTTAATAAATTATGAATTGTCTTTTAATTTTAGTTCGTATGCATTTTAATTTTTAAATTGTTTAAGATATTGGCAATAACTAGAATTTCCTATAATGATGGAGATTCTCTATTTGTATTATTTGACCTATTTAAGGGCAGAAAGAAAGAAAGGGAGGCGTCCATTTCTTCAGTCAAATTTTACTCTTGAGAGCAAGAGAGGGAGCGAGTTCTACAGGGGTAGAATTCGCAGGGAGAACACCACGGGTAAGGGTAAGAACAAACGAGGGTTAAGGGCTGAAGAGAGAGACTTTCCGGTAACTAACAGGCCGGTCACTAGGGCTTACCTCTGGGAACTCAACAATTTGATATCAGAGCGGGTCGTGATGGGAGAATCCGAGTTAGTAGCTGACCAATTGGCGTCCTTCATGAAAGAACTTAACCAACGCCAGTAGGAGATGGAATCCCAAATGGAGTTACGATTGTCAGATTTCACAAACCAGTTTCACGAACTGGGGCTGAGACCGCAGATGCAGGGCGGCATTGGAGGAGATGGAGGAGCGGAGGACGTCGTGGCTGGGGATGGAATCGCGACAGATTTTGTCGCGACTAGAGAAGAGACTGACGTGACTAGTGGGGGCATGGGCTGCTACTGGCGTGGTGCACGGGATTGATTTGGAAGGAGGTGGACCACCACACAGTTCAGGTTATGGTGGAGGCGGCTGGAATTGTGAGAAGGAAGTTGGGGGCTTGCGGAACCCGAGGAATGGAGGAAAGAGAGCTGGTGGATTTCAGGGTGAGCAGCCGCATAATCGTGGTGGATTTAGGCGAGAAAATCCGTCCTATGAGGGTTGGGGAATGAAACAAGCAAGAGGAAACTCGCTACTCCAAAATGGAGTTTCCAACGTATAATGGTTGAGATGACCCCTTGGTTTGGCTTAGGCATTGTGATCAATTTTTCAGTAGTCAAAGAACACCAGAAGGAGATAAGGTGGGGTCAGTAGGCTTCCATTTGACAAGAGAGGCCCAATTATAGTTTTATCAATTAGAATAGGAGGACCCCAACTTAGACTGGCCCAATTTTAGTGAACAGTGCAACATACGTTTTGGTCCACCCATGAGCAATAATCCTTTCGGAGAATTGGCCAACTTGAAACAACGTGGGTTGGTGGAGGAATATTAGAGACAATTCCAGACTCTCTCAGTAAGAACAATAGATCTCCGACCTCGCCAACAAGTGAACCTATTCACGGCTGGTTCAGTGAAGCACTTGCGGATTGAGGTAGAACTCCAACAACCCATTACCTTAGGAATTGCTATGAACCTAGCACGAACCCTTGGGAAGAAAGGTCAGTACCTAGGGTATTCAAGGTAGTAGGGGGTAGTAAGTTTCCCCTAAAACAACCAGGGGTGAACGGAATGGCCACGGACAAACCGAGAGCAAGTGGGGCCAAACCGACCTTTACACCGAGTGGGGGAACCAGGGGAGCGACAAACCCATTCTTCAAACGTCTTATGCGTGTAGAAATAATAGATAGGCGAGCCAGAGGACTATGCTTCAACTGTGATAAGCCCTATACTAACAGCTACAAGTGTAAGAAACTATTCTGGATTGAAGTACCGGAGAGTGAGAGTGATTCTGAGGAAGAGGTAGATGAAAATGTGGAAATTTTGTTGCATGCCATTAGCGGAGTGCGGAAGTCGAGAACCATGCAGCTACAAGCACATATTGGTAACAAATCCATTTGGGTTCTTATTGATTCAAGCAGTACTCATAATTTTATTGCCCAAAGGATAATACTGCAGTTGGGGGTCCTGGTACAGGAGAGGAAGGTGTTACGCGTCATAGTGGCAAATGGAGAGATGGTAACTAGTGTGAGTATCTGTCATGGTGTGGAATTTTAGGTGGGAAAATGTTCTTTTAGGGCTGACTTTTATTCCATACCATTGGAGGGGTTTGATGTGGTTCTAGGAATTAGATGACTTAGTACTTTAGGTCCCATTCTGTGGGATTTCGCAGTACTAATGATGAGTTTTGAGGTAGAAAGGCAGCGGATTTGTTGGCAGGGACAGTCTCCACCGGCAAGGCCGACATTGGCTTCCTTGAAGGCAGTAGAGCCAGATTTTTCGGCCATAGAGGAGCTACTCCCAATCTGTTTGAGGAGCCTTCCGGCTTACCTACCAATCGGAGTTGTGATCATAGGATTACTTTGCTTCTCGAGACTGGTCCTGTTGCCGTATGGCCATATCGCTACCCCCATCTTCTTAAGGACGAGATTGAGAGATAGTGCAAGGTGATGCTGAAATAAGGGATCATTCGACCTAGCCGGTCGCCCTTCTCATCATCAGTTTTATTGGTCAAAAAAGCAGATGGCTCGTGGCGTTTCTGTGTGGACTACAGGGAGCTAAATGCTCGAACAGTGAAAGATAAGTTTCCCATACCTATAGTCGACGAGCTTCTAGATGAGCTTCATGGGTCCAAGTTCTTCACAAAGCTGGATCTTACATCCAGTTATTACCAGATTCGGATGCATTTCCAGGATGTTGAGAAAACGGCCTTTCGCACCCACCAAGGCCACTACGAGTTTCTCGTAATGCCATTCGGTCTTTCAAACTCCCCATCTACATTTTAGGGGCTCATGAATAAGGTATTTCGCTCTTACCTTCGACAGTTTATACTGGTTTTCTTTGATGATATTTTGGTGTACAGTCAATCTTGGTTTGAGCATCTTCAGCACCTTCGTTTAGTTTTTAAGCTACTCCATCAAAATTAGCTCTATATCAAGCACTTCAAATGCTCATTTGGGGCTAATCAGGTCACTAACCGGGCCATATTATTCATAGAGCTAGAGTGGAGGTTGATCCCAGTAAAGTCCAGGCCATTATGGATTAGCTAACTCCATAAATCATGAAGGCCCTCTGCGCATTCCTAGGACTTGCCGGTTACTATCGGAAGTTCATCCATAATTATGGGCACATAGCCGCTCCCTTAACCGGCCTCCTCAAGAAGAATGCTTTTCTATGGAACGCAGAGGCAGACGTAGCTTTTCAGGCTCTTAAGGCAGCACTCTCGTCCGCGCAAATCCTCAGCCTACCAAACTTTAAGGAGGAATTTGTGGTTGAATGTGATGCTTCTGGTAGCGGAATTAGAGCCGTCCTTTACCAAAACGGCCATCCTGTCGCTTTGTTTAGTCGAAAATTAGCCGACCGCCACTACAAATTGGCAGCATGCAAACGGGAACTTATTGGACTAGCTAAAGGGGTCGCTCATTAGCGAACCTACCTATAGGGACGGAAGTTTCTTATCCGTACCGACCACTACAGCCTCAAGTTTCTGCTTGACCAGAGGCTCACTACTTCACCTCAGCAGCATTGGATCAGTAAGTTACTTGGTTTTGATTTCAGGGTTGAGTATTGTGCCGGTAAACTTAACAAGGTAGCTGATGTCTTGTCACGACGAGATGAAGATATGGGCCATTTCCTTGCCATCACTTGCACTAGGGCCCAAATCCTCAACGATATCAGACGAGAAATACAAACCACGGACTCTCTCAATCAACTTCAGGACCGAATCTTGAAAGATGAGGAGGGGCTCGAGTGGTCTATTCAGGATGGATTGATTCTCTACCATAAGAGACTCTACTTACTCGCCTCTTCACCATTAGTTTCTACACTCATCACTAGCATTCATGATTCCATGTATGAAGGAGTTCTCAAGACATTAGAGTGAGTGCGACGTGAGTTTTTCTGGACAAGGATGAAGTCTATGGTGGCGGACTATGTGTGGGCTGGCTTAGTCTGTCAAAGGAATAAATGGGAGCATCTACACCCGGCGGGATTATTACAACCACTACCTATTCCGCAGCAGATATGGGTGGATATTTCTATGGATTTCGTTGAGGCTCTCCTTCGGGTTCATGGGAAATTAGCCCTCCTTGTAGTTGTTGACCGGTTTTCGAAGTATGGCCATTTCATTCCACTCAGTCATTCATTCATAGTGCATTCAGTTGCACAGGTCTTCTTTTCTAAGATATTTCGATTAAATGGCCTTTCGAAATCTATTGGTACTGACAGGGACAAGGTCTTCACTAGCCTCTTTCGGAAGGAACTCTTTCAGCTGTCTGACTCTAAACTCGCCTTTACTTCCACGTATCACCCACAGTCGGATGGTCAGACTGAGGTACTAAACCGTACCATTGAAATGTACCTACATTGTTTTGTGGGTGACCGCCCTCAATCTTGGATGGATTAGATATCGTGGGCGAAGTACTGCTACAACACCTCCTTCCGTACAGCTCTATACACTACTCCATTCCAATTGGTTTATGGCCGTGATCCACCTAAGTTGCTTAACTATACAGCCGGATCCACGAAAGTGGCGGCGATTGACTTGGCCCTTCAAGACCAGTCAACCAATGTCCTCGCAGCGAGGGAACGGTTACTCCAAGCTCAACAGTGAATTAAGAATGCTTATGACTCTAAGCGTACGGAGGTAAGCTTCAATCTTGGGGATTGGGTCTGGCTCAAACTACACCCATACCAACAGCTATCTGTTGCTCACCGTGGATCGCTGAAACTGTCCCCTAAGTTTTATGGGCCCTATCGAGTTCTATCCAAGATTGGATCCGTGGCTTACGAGTTGGAGTTGCCGTCACACAGTCGCATCCACAATGTCTTCCACGTGTCCCTCCTCAAAACATTCGTGGGGGATCCACCGGAAGCACCACCAGAATTGCCACTTCTGTAGGATGGTCAGGTGTTACCCGTTCCCCTTACAGTCCTACGTTTCCACCTAAACCGTGGTCAACCGGAACTTTTGATTCAATGGACGCATGGAACACCTGAGACAGCTACTTGGGAAGACCTCGGGACTTTGCGTGCCGCTTATCCTGATTTCGAGCTTGAGGACAAGCTTGATTTTGAGGAAGGGAGTAATGTTGTGGACACTTTCATTGGCTGCGTCTACAATCGGAAGAACCGGGCCAATTCCGGTATTAGTGGCTGAGAGAATTTTTCGTTTTAATATATTATGATGTGTCTTTTAATTTTAGTTTGTTATGCATTTTAATTTTTAAATTGTTTAAGATATTGGCAATAACTAGAATTTCCTATAATCATGGAGACTCTCTATTTGTATTATTTGACCTATTTAAGGGTAGAAAGAAAGAAAGGGAGGCGTCTATTTCTTCAGTCAAATTTCACTCTCAAGAGCAAGAGAGGGAACGAGTTCTACAGGGGTAGAATTCGTAGGGCTAGAGAGAGAGACTTTCTAGTAACTAACAGGCCGGTCACTAGGGCTTACCTCCGGGAACTCAACATATTCATTGATCAACGTCCTATTTATTTTAAGATTGGAAATGAGCAGAAAGTGTTAAAATTGAAGAAGGCTCTTTATGGACTGAAAAAAGCTCCACACGCTTTATATAGTTGTATTAAAGCTTATTTCTTGAAGGTTTTCAGCAATGTCCATACGAGCATACACTTTTTATCAAAATTAGATATGGAAGGAAGATGGTTATTGTTTGCTTGTATGTTGACGATCCGATTTACATTGGAAATGATAATGCCAAGTTTGAAAAATTTAAGCAATCCATGATGCTTGAATTTGATGTCTAATCTTGGAATGATGCATTATTTTCTTGGTATAGAAGTGGTGCAAACTCCCGCTGGTATTTTTATTTCTCAAAAAAAAAAATATATATGTGCAAGAAATTTTAGACAAGTTTCAGATGAAGAATTGCAACTCTACTAATACACCAATTGAGTTTGATTTGAAGCTAATGAAAGATGTTGAAGGAAGAAAGGTGGACGGCACTCTATGCAAGCAAATTATGGAAAGCTTACTGTATTTGGCCGTAACAAGGCCTGATATAATGCATGCTGTAAGTCTTATTAGCAGGTATATAGAATGTCCAAAGGGACATACATCTTCTTACTGCAAAGAGAATTTTTTGGTACTTCTAAGGTACAACTGACAATGGGCTGTTCTACTAGAAGGGAGAAAAGGCAGATTTAATTGGCTTTACTGACAGTGACTATGTTGGAGATATAGATTATAGAAGAAACACATCCAAATATGTTTTTATGATGGGCTCGAGAGCTGTTTCGTGGCCTTCAAAGAAGCAAGCAATTGTTACATTATCAACAACTGAAGCAGAGTTCGTTGCTGCAACAGCTTTTGCTTGTCCAGCTATTGGGCTGAGGAAAATTCTTGAACAGCTTCATTTCAAGCAAGGAGGAACAACTACTATTTATTGTGAAAACATTTCAGCAATAAAGCCAGCCAAAAATCCTGTTCTACATGGAGCAAGCATATAGATGTGAAGTTTCACTTCTTAAGAGACCCAACAAAGGAAGGAATCATTGATCTCATCCATTGCAGAAGTGAAGATCAAGTTGCTGATATTTTTACAAAGTCCCTGAAGTTGGCTGCATTTCAAAAGCTAAGGAAGCTGCTTAGTGTTTGCACGTTGGATAATCCATATGAAACTGAGCTATCCAACTGAGAAAACACGTGAAATAACTTTGAATTATTCAACAATCCCTCCCTTAAACTGAAAGTTAACTTTAAATTATTCAACAATCCCTCCCCTAAACTCAAGATTTGCAAACATTCAGATGAAGGGAGGGATTGTTGAATAATTCGAAGTTATTTCACATGCTTTCTTGGTTGGATAGGTGTCTGATAGTGTGTCTGAGTCTTTAGGAATATGTTTAGTTTGTTATGATATTTCACATAAGTAAATTGTTTTTCTTAGTCAAAGGCCCTATTGGTGGTGGCAGTAGTGCATTCTAGTAAATAGAAGTTTGTTGGTTAGTAGATTAGCGCTTTGTATCTAGTTATTTTTATTTACCATTGATGTAATTGCCTATATAAAGGCTTATTGGTTAATGAAAAGAAGCACTGCTGACAAATGTCTTATTCATTGTATACTTACCCTCAGTTTTATTTACTTTTTCTCTAATATTTTGTAATAGCTTGCACTCCAGAGGTTATTATTATTTTATTAATAAACAATATATAATGCTCTGCTAGCACTTGACCCGTTATAACAATAATAATTTTGTCGAAGAATATCTTCAAAAGATTTTTTTTGCCTGAAAAAAGGAAATTGTGGTCATGCTGGACATAATGCCTATTCCATTTCGGATCTTCCTAAAACATCAAGTACTACACCAATGAAGAGTTGTGATTATAAAACTGCAAATGTGTCTTCACATTTTTTTTAATTCTAATTGGATCTTCCTAAAACAGTTATTTTTTTAATAATAATATCGCCTAGTTGTAATATGTCCTTTTTTATTATACGAAAGCAAAAATTAAGGCAACAACAACAAGCATTTTTCTTTTCTTTTCTTTTTTTTATTTATTTTTATTTAAGGGACGTAACAACAGTTAGTGATTCCTTGCATTAAGATAAGTATCATGTAAAAATATAATTGTCATTTTATTAACATGAGTAAAGGATCTTGTTAAGAGAGAGAAAGAGAGAGAGAGAGAGAGAGAGAGAGGCTTATCCCAATTTGTTTCAAAATATCTTTTTTTTATTTTTTTTTAAATGGTTAAGAAACTAGTTTTGTATTTTAAAATTTCATAATTAACGAAGAAAAAAATAAAAATAATAAATTTTCTTGTAATGGTAATAGAGTGGCTTTGTTTTAATTACTAGAAACGAAATAATGATTTTCAATTAGGCTTTATTTTTATTGGAGAAATATATAGCATGTGGCTAGTGAACAACCAAAAGAATGAAAAAAAAAAAAGAAAAAAAAACCGTGATAAAACAAGTAATCCTAACTATTATTTCTTTATATATATTTATCACATCTCATCACACGTGAAATTATTATAAATCAGTCTTGCTTCAATCTTTCCTTTCCACGAAATCAAGCAATAAGGTGGCATCCCAATTAATCTCCTCCAATCCCCACCAAGAACATATTGGTGATGCAAAAAGATCTGGTCCTTTGGCCAATTATCAGCAGTACTACTAGCTGTACTACTGGGAAATAATTTTGTCTCCCCCCATGGATATTTTGAGAGTTCAGCATAAAAAAACCCGATTCTACACCTCCAACGTTAACAACGGTACTAATGAAGCAAATTCCGGCAACCGCGAGCGGAAAATCATGCGTAGGGATAACGAACGGCAAAGAAGGCAACACATGGCATTTCTTAATTCCTCACTTAGATCACTTCTACCACTTGAAATGATTAAGGTCAAGAATTTAACCTCTATTTCTGATTATTATATTCTTAGTTCCCTAATTCGACTGTGCAACTTTACTAACCCTAGCTTGTTTTTAATTACAATTATGATCAAGATCATCAAGCTATATATGCTCTAGTGATCATATGTGCTAAGTACTTACTTAATGCATGGTAGATTGTTATGACTTCATGCTCTTCTGTCGAGTTAGGTTTTTTGTTGTTGTTGTTGTTTTTATTTTTTCATAATATAAAATGTTATTCATCTAGGGTTTACTTGATGAGATTCTTACAGGGCAAGCGTTCAGTCCTGGAACACATGCATGCGGCCGTGAATTACATAACTTACATGAAGAACAAGATCGAAGTTCTGACAGTCAAGAGAGATGAGCTCAAAAGCTCATTTGATTCGAGTGCACAAACTACCGATCCCGGAAGTGGAAGCTACAATCTAGAGAACTATTTGCCTAACTCCGTCATAGTTCGCCCTTGTTTGGTCGGAGTGGAGATTGTGATTAGCATACGTTTGGAATTATCAAGAGTGCTTGATATATTGCTTGAAAAAGGACTTAACATTGTGGGGTGTGCTTCCACCAATGTGAATGGGAGACTAATTCATACAATTCTGTCTGAGGTGCGGAGCTTTCATAATTAACTCATTTCCTTAAGGATTTTTTTTTCCCTAAATTTATGTATCATTCATGGCGTGCAAAAATATTTCATTTTAACATTTGCTTCGCAGGTTGACGATCTGAATAAAACTAGCCTTAATCTGTCTGACCTGCAACAAAAACTGTATGTTCTCTTGTCCAGCATTTCGCGATGACATCAAGATCACCTCCTTGCTAGTACGATGACTACACATTTATTTTTTGCATTGCTTTGGTGATTTGGAAACTGATCATGGCGCTGCTCAACTTCTGCTGCTTATTGTTGTGCATATGTATATGTATCTGATCTTTGGATCTTTGTTGTTCTCTAATTTGTTTGAAGAAATTATGTTGGATATGTACTATAAATAATAATAATAATAATAATAATAATAATGGATATGAAAATTTAAAGATACTTTTTAAAACTTTATTTTGTCCATCTCTACCTCTATCTAGCAAATTTACTTAACTATTTGTGACAGGAAAAGGGGTAATTTTTTTCTTTTTTCAGGTGTAGACATCTTAATGCGTAGAGATGATTATAATTTCGTACATCAACTGCATATTTTGACTCTGCAAGTGCATTATATATATTGGTTCATTGTGACGATCTTTTGTGCACGGTGTCGTTCTTGTTCTGTTATTTTTCATGTACATGAATTGACAGTTCACGGTTAGATGAAATACTACCCACTCGACTTATTGTGCAGGTATAGCTTTGGTAAAGCGTAAGTAATTTAAAGAGATGTACTTCTCTTTGTTCAATTTGCTATCCTTTTTGATATGTTGCCTTTATGAGCATCTTGAATTAATCGAGTAAGATTTAAAGAGAGCTAGAAAGCTTTGGACCTTCTGTTCTTGGGGTTATAATGAATAATTTCTGATTTTGTATTAAACTTGAAAAGCCATCACTATCTAATTTCTTTAATATTATCTTTCAATTTATGGTATTTGAATCTAATTTATATTTTATATACGGGGAACTTTTGAAGTAAGAAATTATCATCAACTCTTCAAGCTAGATTAAATAATAACAACAGCAACAATAATAATAGGTTTGAAAAGTTAAAAAAAAAAGAGTAATGACAATAATAAGCCAAAAAATAAATTTAAACAGTATATTCAAATTTTTTAAAAAATATTATGAAAATATTTTTAAAATAGTGTAAAAAATTATCTTAAAATGGTGATCAAATAAGCTAGTAATCTTATGCAATTTGACTAGATCTCATGCTTGTTGACTTTGTAGTATCAAGGAAAAGTTGTGCTCACATGTTTGATAGTTGGATACTCAAGTAATTTGGTTGGTACCGTTGATTGACTAGCGAGAAAAAAAAAAATGGTGGTTCATTTTGTTTTATATTTTATTTTATTTTATTTTTTTGGAAATTAAGTGGTAAATTCGTTAATTTATTTTATTGAAGCTAAGAAACGAGGTGCTAGTGGCATGAAACTTTAGTGGGATTTTCTTTAATCAATCCAAAGTAATTATGTAGGGTCGTCTCCTTTGCTTTTGATTTCGGGAATACGATGCATAGATTTGGATCCACGATAAACAATTAAAGATCGAAGAACTAGGGCCGTTTGGGAAATAATTAGAGACAGAGTTTTAAAGATATTTTGATTAGAGATAAGGTAGAGTTTTAAAAATGTATGTTTAATAAAAAAAAAATAGAGTAAAAAAGTATAAAACTTAAAAATATATTTAAAAAATCAATATAAATCTTATTTTGCTACCTTTTGAATTTCTATGCAATTTATTAAAAAAAATAATCTTATTTCAATTTAAAATAACTAAGTTATAGATTTTTTAAATTTAAGTTTATTATAAAGATTTAAGCTTTAAAGAGTTGGTTTACAAACATCTCCCAAACGAGCTTTAAGTATTATTTTTGCAATTTTCTCTACAAATTAGAGGACTTTGATGCTGAAAAGGATTAACCTGATAACTGCAAACACATAAAAATAAAAAATGAGTATATTATCTTGAATACTTTTATCCATTTAGTATAATTATCTATTTGACATTATTATCCTTTTGAGATATATATTTCGA
Source organism: Antiaris toxicaria (assembly GCA_035233585.1). Lineage (NCBI taxonomy): Eukaryota > Viridiplantae > Streptophyta > Magnoliopsida > Rosales > Moraceae > Antiaris > Antiaris toxicaria. The sequence continues at coordinate 12,272,509 of CP141162.1, read as the reverse complement.
ATCTTGATATAAAATTATGGAAAAGGCTGTTAGCGGTTAGAATTTGAACTTAATTTCGTAATTTGATGAAAATAAAACAAAAAAAATCTTTCTTTTATGATTAATGAAGAAATTTCGAATTTTTTTTTTCTAATTTTCTATTTTGACTCTCTTTTTTTTTTTTTTTTTAAGGGCGAAAGATACAAAGTATTTTAAGAAATTAGTTATTATATATATATATTTAATATTAGTGTGTATCTCATGTCACCCAATAAACCGTCCAAACCATCCGTTATAAAAAGGGATCAAACCTCTAAATTTTGTATAGTCGTGATTTGTAGCTTTCATAAACCACCATAAATCAAATCCGCCTATGCCATCCATTAATCGCCCAAACAACTTGCCGTGCACCTCTAGTTTCTATGCACTTTGATTAACTTTTATTTTCAATTTAAATCTAATACAAAAAATGACATGTAAGAGACAAAACAAAATATAAAAAGTTTCGTCCCTAATTTTTTTTTTTTATGAATCTACGGTTTAGTCTTCAACCTTTTTTTTTTTTTTTGTAACTAAAGCTCTGTAAACTCTTTAAATTAATGTGCAATAGTCCTTTTTGTTAACAGATATTAAATACTTAATAGGAAATGTCATGTTAAACTACACATGATTTGCTATTTAAGAATAATTATGAACACAAAAATTTACATAGTTTAACTTACATATACTATACACATAATTTGTTCTATCAATTTTTTAAAATTCATTAGTAAAAAAAAAAAAAAAAAGACAATTTTGTATCCTTTTAAGGAGTTTTTAGCCAAAAAAAAAAAGGTAGCCAAATTGTAACTTCATTATTGACAAAATGAGCAATTTATAAAATAATAATAATAATAATAATAATAATAATAATAATAATAATAATAGCAATAATAAATTTGAAAAAAATAATATCTAATAAAGACCAAAAAAAAAGAAAAACATTTACGAAATAACGAATCAGATTGCATGTCGCGGTGAATTATCCGCGTCTCACACTCCTAGTGCAAATGATATATGCCTCAAGCTATGCTTAAATTTAAAAATCCGGTATAACTTAATTTAACTTTTTTTTTATCTTTTTTTTAAATCAACAAAAACTATAATTAATTTTTTAAAAATCAATCAATTTTTTCAAACTAAATTAACCTAAACCAACCTAAACCGTATTCCTTTTTAATGATCTATTTTTAATAATTTCCTGAAGTTAGTTATGTTATCAAATCAATTTAATTAAAACAAATATATGAGTAATTGATGATTTCTAATATATATGACTAATAAAACCTTACGGATAGGTCATTTTTCCAATGCTTGTAGTTCTCTATACAATTTTTATGTCCCTTGCTGTTACTTGCATCATCTTGAATACAACAATAAAAACTTAAAATCATGTGAATCAAGATCCAGAACCAAGAAAAGCCGTTCTAATAAGAAGTTGCAGTGCTCCATTATCATGCAGAATGTTTTAATACAATAATTTTCAAAGAAAGCAGATATAGTTTCGATCTAATTAGTATCACTAAATCTAATCCGCGAAAGGTCACTAAATCTAATCCGCGAAAGGTTAAAAAGGCAAACAAGCAAAATCTGTTACATTTAATTACAATAATAGAACATGAAGCCTACAAAGTGCGAGCATGCCGTATCAGATTTCTGCATTCTTGTCTACAATCGTAAATAAAGAAGAAAAGAAAAGAAACATTTTTCCGCCCTCGTAAAATCAATGGATGCAGAATTTCGGCATGCTTCCCGTTGTGTGACACTGACCAGCACCACTCACTAAGCATGCTTGCACATCCAGTTAGCGCCACGAAAAACTGCAGATGCAAAGCACAATTTATTTGCCCTCGTCATGTTCTGCCCGATTTACCATTTTCGATATTTGATCCACAGAAAATTTAAATGAAAGGAACATATGACAGAAGACATGGGAGAGAGGTACCTTTCTATGATCCTTACTCAGATTATCTTATTCCGGATTTCCTCGAGCCTCTTAAGAATCTCCCCGGGAGTTCTGTCCAACTCATCGGCAATTTTTCTCTGCAAATCCAGGGGCAATGTAGGAAATTGCTCGCAAAGATCGCCATCAATCACATCCTGCAAAATTATCCAATAAGATCAATGTCGCTCCGAACTTACTACTTAAAACTATATAACTTCAAAAGATCAGGAACATTAATATAAAATAATAATAATAATAATACGAGATGTTAGAATTCCAGAACAAGAAAAGAGACATTTCTTCCAAAAAAAAAAAAGGGCATGCTCTTAAGTAATAATCAACCAAATAATAGAATTGGGACAAACTAAGCTCCAACACGAAATTTCAGCCAGGAGAAATATCCAATATTGCCATTGCATAGATGATATATATTTATCAACAAGAAAGACAATATTTTCAATTTTCGTAGCATAATTGATTTACAAACTCCCCAACATTTTTCATAGCATACTCTGATATGTCCGTTGTCACATTTTCCTGTCATTGTTTAGTCGTTAACCGAATATTTCAACCAAAAACTGAAAACTTGTACAAATAAATGCATAAAATAAAACTAACTAGAATTTCGAAAAAAGCATTACTATTTACTACTTCAAGCCTATATTTATGAAGGGCACGGCGTGTTACACACAACACTAACTTTTCCCATTGCAGCAATCCAACGAGAATAATGCCAACTGCTGGTGCACTCATGATACATACTATAAAAGAATTTAGTAGGATTTTTTTTTTTTTTTTTCAATTTCGTTGCTTTGTCAGAAAGAATAGATGGGACAACATCAATGACCTCATTAAGACACTAACGTTGCGTACTAACAAAAAACAAGGCAAAAAACTTTACCTTAACTGGGAAATAAGCAGATCTATAAGCCATATGATCTCTTCCACACAAGGGTGGATGTTCCTGCCTCATATGCATCTCCAAGTGAGAAAAGAAGTCAACATCGTCACGGGACGTGAATGCAAGCAGTGCCCCCAAACTCCCCATCACTGTACCATAAATCATGCACTCCCCACCACCCGGAATAAGAGAAGCCTTCTGCAAGCAAGTTACTACATCGCCAACATGGAACTGCACTATCTCCTCTACCTTGTTTGAAGCTCCGTTCAACCTTCCCTGCTCCCACTTTATCCTCCCACCAGTTGGATCTTCTTCTATCTCGTCTGAAACATCCTGTGGTAATCTCACAAAATAGATGTTACCAAACTTGTCTGCACCTGCCATGGTGTCAAAATCCACGTGATATGATGCAGTGAGCCATCTTGGGACACAATCATCAGCGAATATGTACAGCTGGTTTTCATCCCGCCTATACTTGCAATAATGGAATGACTGCAAAATTAGGGATAGGAAACGAGATTATAGATGGTCAGTGTATCACCAGAAACAGGCAAGTATCAGCAATCAAAGTTAAAATTCTTAAGAATTGCGCACCAAAAAAGAAAAAAGAAAGAAAGAAAGGGGGAGAAAAATGTAGCACACCTCCTGAATGTCACCTACAAAAATCCGATCACGATAAGTATGAATCGATGCAATCGTGTTTGGGAACAGCTTATTTTCACATTTCCTAAGCAGTCTCTTTTTCCCTAGATCATATAATCTGAGAACTGACCCTATTCCAGCAAGTAATCTCCCCTGGAATTGGCACAAAGCAAGAGGAACACCTTCCACTTGTGTCTTGTGAAGAAGTTCCAGGGATTTTCCATCCTCCAAAAACCTGTAAATATGAATAAATCCTGCCATCAAACTTTTTTTTGGAAAAAACTGCAGTCCCTTTGCCGTACCAACTGCTAAAAGAGTACCATACTCCTTATCGTGAAAATTAACAGTACATATGCTGAATGCGGCTTCATTCTCCTGAAGCTCTAAAAGGCAAGTTGTACTTGATGTCTTTGGGTCAAGAACTCTAATGCAAGAAACCCATTTGTCAGACTCAGCCTTGGGATAACCATAATGCTCATCCGTGAGGGGATCGTCCCTATCCTCATCCTCACCACCATTCTCCATCTGCTCCATATTACCGTTTCCATTTTCTCCCACTCCGGAGGCCTCAAAGCATTCCTTTTTTGCAGCTTCACGCAATTCTGCTGGGAATGCTCCTTGATCACTCTCAAGAATTACCAACAACTTCCGCTTGGGCTGAAGAACAAACTTTCTTGGAGTGTACCTTAGTGGAATGACAGTTTCATTGAATGTTTCTCCCAACCTCTCAATAGTAAAAACCCTTAAAGCTTCACCAGCGACAGCAACCACACCTTCTGCACACTGATCAGATGAAAATGAGGCAGCATATTCAAGGGTTTCATAGGACAGAGGTGTCAAAAGAAAATGTCCTTGGTGAATGTAGCCAAGCCAAGGCCGACTAGACAAACAAAGCATTGCACGCTTTCCTCTCACAATAATGGAAAACAACTTTGGGGCTCTCAGTCCCAAGAAGCGTGATCGAGAATCAGAAAGTTGACCTGTCACCATATCCACCACAGTTCTGAACAAAACCCCAGTGTGTAAACCAGCATTGAGGAAGAGACTGGCAGGATGATCAGCACCATCCTCCCCACCAACTGACGCCTGAACTTCAAGAAAAAGAAGAGATTCTGGAGTGGAAGAAACACTTTGCACGCTCAGAATCTGCATACAGTCATCAGGATCCAGTGACAAGATACGAATTGTGTTGTCATATGAACCAACTGCCAAGAAACGAGATCTCTGTCTTCCTTCGGGTACTGGAGCAATATCCAAACAAGCAATGTCTCCAGACATCTCATGTTTCTCCACCTCCATTAGTTGACCAGTCATATCAACCTCGAAATATATAAGCTCTCCTCCACTCAAAGCGATAACAACCTGAAGTCTATTAGAGCCTACCTTAACAATTGTTCTTTTCCCAGGAGTTCTCCACTCATTGATACGTCCATCTTCCCTGATATGCCTAATGCCATTGGGATGAACTTGCATAAGAGAATCATCTCCTATCAACGAAACAGCAAGTGAAGGGGTAGTATCAAGAAACCCACTATCACTAACTTCTTCAACTGTCTCACCGATAGAAAGCACAAGAGTAGCATTTGCAAATGACACAACAATGTATGCATCAAACTCATCATTAATATTCTTTTTCACAGTCCACACTGCACTTGGTACACCAGGAAGCTCCGACACAGCCATCTCGCTGATTGCTAAACCTGGTCTTAATATCCTGAGAGAAGATCGAGGACCACGTCCACAGAGTGTAAAAATCTGAGGTGTTTCTTCCTCAAATAAATTAAGAATTTTCATGTCCATAATTGGCATCAAACTCTCGACCTGGTCGATCCTCACAAGGTTCTTAAGTCGCCTAGGGTGGAAAAACACAGGTTGGAAACCTTCTTCAGTTTCCATCAAAGTAGCAGAGGAAGACTCCACATCAGGATCATCTCCAATCGCTTGGAACTGATACAACGAATGATTCCCGAATTCAGATGCAGCAAATAGAAAACCAGACTTCAGAACACACATTGAAGATGTAACAGGAATTGTATCAAAATATTTAATTTTCAATTCTGTAACACGGTCATTGTCATGCTCTAAAGTAACTTTGAATATATCTCCATACTCAGTCTGCAAAAGGAAAAAGATCATCGATTTCTGCTTGTGCATAGCAGCAGAAACGATCAGAACCCCACGCTCAGCAGGTAAATCGTTGCGCCTAGGAATCACAGCTCGAACATCTGGGTGTCCCTGATTCTTATAAATCACAAAATTCTCAGCACATACTAAGACACCACTTGGTCCATCACCGCCTCCAGGAACAGTGACCAACATATTCGCCCCGTTATCAACCTGCTCCGACCACTTCCTTGACACATGGTTAAGCCCCAGATCGAGCTCATAAAACGTCAAATGCTTCTGCGCCTCACTTGCTGCCTGCCCTGTCGAATCCTGATCTGCCTCCGAGTAATCCAACTCAATCGCGGCAAATATAGGGTTATCAAAACCACAATCAACCCCGCAAATCGAGTAAACGATCGTATGCGACTTGTGAGCTTCCAAGGGCGAAGAAATGGTCAACCTAGCAGCAGTATCCCTATTCAAAACATAAACCAGCTTCTGCTTCTCGCAAGCTCCAATCATACAAGCCCTCCCCTTGGGATCAATGGCTAAATACTGCCCCGGGACGATCCTCCGACACCCGGATTTCCCGAAAGTTTCTTGGTGAATCTTGTCAAACACATTCTTTTCCTTGTTATACTCAAGAATCACAATTCGGCCGGAATCGGAGCCGACGACAATGTAATCTTTCTGAGCACCGGTGAGCCTAAACTGGGCTAAAGAACGAATGGCACCGAAAATTTCAACGGAGAGAAGAGTCTGGATCTTACCGCTTTCGTCGGGTCGGAGAAGATCGAGGACCTTGCCCCTGGCAACGACGATCTCCTGGGTCTTTCCACCGGAGAAGTTCCCGTTGATGGCACAGAGAATACCCGTCGGTCGCTGGAGGGTGAGGCTGTAGAGGTACATAGCCGAGTTTTAGAGAGCGATTTGGCCGCTAGGGTTTTGAAAAACGGTGAAGAAGAAGAAGAAGAAAAAGAAGAAGAAGAACAACAACAACAACAAGAATTTTTGGGAATTCAGTGAGTGAAAATTTAGGGATTTAGGGTTCTTCAATCATGGTAAGGAATTTGGGTGGGAAAGAAATGGGTTTAGGGTTTTAGATTTGGGAGTGAACAAAGAACAGAGAGAGAGAGAGAGAGTGAGTGAAAGTCCACTCGATTTCTATAATAAAACCCTAGAAATGATATTGATTTCGGGGGCAATTGAAATATGTACGGTCATGCCTCCATGGGAAAATTTTATTTTATTTTTTAAATGTTCGCGACGTTTACATCGATACCTTAGGCTGCTCATTGATTTTCCGTGTCACATTTTTTTATCCAACAATGTTATGTTCGTATTTAAAAAAAAAAGTTTTGATCTTACCAGATTTAATAGGTAAAGTTATAATTAGACATCTTTTAAAATGCAATTGTAGTCCATCAAAAATACTGTCATATAAACTTACAATGTGTATAAAAGCTGCGTTGCATTAACGTAATATAATTTTCATTCAAATATAAAAATATTACATTTAATGATATGTTTAGATAGGAGGTTTATTTTTAAAAAATGAAAAATTTTTAGATTTGAAAAATAAAAAGTTGTTTGGATTTTTTTTAAGTGAAAAGTTGTTTGGATGGGTAAAAACTTTTTTTTTTTAGAGAGTTCTTTTTTCATTTTTTTAAAAATGAAAAATTTTGAATGTTCAAGTACGAAGATTTAAGAAGATCTATTTTTTTAGAATGAAAAATTTTTCACTTTCTAAAAATAAAACTCCCAAACAAATATAGTATAAATATTAATTATATCACAATTTAAATCTAATACACTTATTTTTTATTTTTTTATTTTTTTATTAACTTTTATTAATTACATCACATACTCTTTTTTATCTTTAATTTTATCAATTACACCACATATTCAATATTTAAGTATAATTCAAATATTTTTCATCTAAATAAATATTACACTTGAATACAATGTAAATATTTTTTTTAAACACATATTGTATTTAATACATTACATTTAAATACAATACAAACGTAACGCGTTATCCAAACGTCTCCTTATACTTTCATCACATTAAAGATATTTTTGAGATACAATTTTCGTTTAAAACGTTTAATTAAGATTTTATCCTTAAGCCTTAATTAAAGAATTTCTATTTAGTTTTTTTAGGTAACAACATTGTAGGTTTGTCTGCATAAAAATAGTAGAATTTTAAAGGTGGTGTGATGGGTAAAATTAATAAAGAAAGACTAAAATGAGATTGAGTTTTTTTATTTATTGCTTACTTGTAGCAAAAACTATAAAAAAAAATATGCAAATGAAATAACCACAAGGAAAACAACCACCTTCGGTTGACATAATTTAACATTAAAATCAAATTTTGAAAGATAAATAAATAAATAAATAAAATTAAATCACAAGGAAAAAGATATATATTTTTTTAACTTGAAGATATGGATATAATTTTTATCTTATAGAAAAGTAGTATTTGGTTAATGTATTGCATTCAAATGCAATATATACAATATGTATTTAGATAAAAAGTATTTGTAATGTAACACATTAAATACAATGTATGTTTAGATAAAAAATATTTGTATTACATTCAAATACAATATTTGTTTGGATGAAAGTATATGAATTATATTGTATATAATGTGATTGGTAAAATTAAAGAGAAAAAAAGTGAGAGAAAGATAGTATATGATGTGATTGATAAAAGTAGTAGAAAATATAAAATGATAAATAGTGATTATATTATATTTAAATTGTGATATAGTTAGTATTTAAATGCAATACTTTTGCATCGATATGAAAATTGTATTGCGTTTAAATGCAATATGAATATAATACAAAAAACAAATGCTCTCTAAAAGTGTGAAATTACTAATAAAAAAGGCAAAATAACATACGATTGTAAAATTATAACATAATTTAAGATATTGTTACTAAATAGCATAATTAGAATAGATAACAATATTAAAATCCCAAAATGCCCTTGGCCCTCTCTCTCTTTTTTCCTAGCTCTCCCCTTGGTCCAACTATCTGTCTCACCTCATCAGTTAGAGATCTCGATGATGCTAAGATTAGGATGATAACATTGAACCGAATCGTCGACATGGCGATGGATCTTGAGGTCAATGGGATAGATCTTGCATAAGTCGCAATCTAGAGGAAATCGTGACAGATCTAGACTACGAACTTAGCACGTTGTCGAACTACCAAATCTCGGACTCATTGCATCGCCTCATGACCTCATCGCTAGTTCTACTGGAGGATTGGGGATGTTTCCATGCCACCGTTATTACGCCTAGCGCGGCATTCACTCCAACCCGTCGTTGTCATTTCGCCAAGATCACGAGGATCTCTCTGTCGCTGTCGCAATAGTCTATCTGACACCATTTGTAACAAAGAGAGAGAGAGAGATAAGGGAGAGAGAGAATGGCGGAGAAAAGCGACATAAAAAGATAGAGAGAAGAGAGAAAAGAAAGAGAGAGAAGAAAGAGAAAAATAATAGATTATCACATTAGAGATAAAAAATAAATTTAGCATTTTTAAAAATATGAATATGTTATAATTTAATAAGAATAATATGATATACTATACATTTAAATTAGATATCAAAAATATGCTATTTAATATGATTTTCTTATATTATAGCTACAATCATATAAAAACGACAGGTTAGTTTAAAAAAAAAAAACAAAAACAAAAACAACAATAACAAAGGCTAATTGACCAAAAAGACATTAAATGAAATGACATGAAATTTTTTCGTTGAAGGATAACATTTTGTTGAAAATTAAGAGGGGGAAAAGAGAAGATGTCGTTTTCCTTTGGAAGAAGAAACTATCTGAAATCAGACATGTTGTTTGTATTGTTTACATGTCTGTAGAATAAAACAAGTAAGCAACATTAATGTGAATCAAAGAACAGCTTTAAAGGAACCAATCAATGTCAAGGAAACCAATTCAAATACCAATTAGGCTGGTTACAAGAGCGAGAACAAAGAGATTTAAAGAAGCACTTAATAGGCTGATTCAAGAGATTTGGGCTCAATCAAATTCGCGGTCCATTGAGCATGATTCATGATGCATTAACTTAATTCAAGTTCATAAGGAATTCAGCTAATTCAATCAAGCCCAAGACGTTTTTTAGCCAAGGATTTTTGAATTTTGTGGCAGAATAATTACCTTCCTACATTTACGAATTTGGTTAGAATTAGATTTCCAGATTCGTTAGGATTTAGGAGGATTTAGGATTATCTTTTGTAACTAATTTTTGGATTTTTAGGAATATTCTTTGTAATAATTGCCTATAAATAGGCATCTTCATGGTAATAAAAAAACATATCACATCAGTTTATTCATAAATTTGAAAGTTATAATTCTCTTTGGTTCTTTAAAGAACTATTTGAACTTATCAGAATTTTCCGTGTCGTTCATTCTCGACTTATCAATCAACCCCTCCATAGTTCATTGTGGTGTCTTCCTTATACCAAGGTTCTTGTTTCGCAATAAGCAACAGGTTGAGGTCCAATATACCAAAGTTCTTGTTTTTACTGAAACAACGGGTCGAGGTCTTCCATTTATTCGAACCTGACTTTAGAACGTTCTTGGGTTCATAATCTTGACGGGTCTTGTTATTCTTGACGAGGTTTACATCATTTGGTATCAGAGCATAGGTTCCAAAACTCAGGTTTGCCTATCCCACTTATTTTTGTTTTTTTTTAGTTCCGAATTAAGGTTGTAATTTTCGGTTGTGTTATTCAGAATTCAAATCAAGAGGATCCAAGCAAAAAAAAAAAAATCAAGAGGATCTGGAAAAAAAAAAGTATTTTGACTCTACAACGAATTTTTTGTTTGATATCATACATTTAGGCTTCTAATATTCCAGAAATCAACTTACCCCATAGACCAAAATTTTTGGGTAAATTTTCGTGTTTTCAGAAACCTAAACCACCGTTGTTTTTTCATTGTAATCCTTACTGTCTATAACCCAAATTACCTTGGTGTATGTTTGCAAATCTGTGATATATGCAATTAAACGCAAGTATACGTATCGCATCCAAGTAATATATGATGAGAAAGAGTGTCGTACCCACGAGGAAAGTGCTTTTGTATTCAAATGTAATTGTTTTTACAAGAAAATCTACTTAACTAGACAAGTAACTAAATGAATTTCAATTATGGAGAAAGAATAAAATGGTAAACAGAATTTAACAAGAATTAAAATGAAATTTCCAGGTATAAAATTCAGGATTTATATTTGCACAAACAATTGGGAGAAATAAGTTGCAAGTCACTTTCCTTTCACAGTTCTGAAATCGTGCTACAGCTTTGCTATAGCATCATTCTTTCTAGTTAGGATATAGAAAAAATTACGTTTAGCTTTCAGATTCTAAGTTTGCATATTCCTATGTAGATTCAGATTTGAGAAAATCAATTAAGAACGTTATCCTTAAAGACCATGTGATGGATGACTATTCCTAACTTACCCACAGATTTGATTAATTTTTACTCTGAAAACTAACCAAACACATGTTATTCAATCTCAGTCAATTCATTAAACGTTTTCCAACATTCACGAATCAGTTGCTAATATCAGATTCCCTTCCAAGATCTAATACCAGATCAAATAGAATAAGCACAGATTGAACAATAAAAAGAATTATACTAAGCAAAACTGCACAGATCTCAAATTCTGTTCAAGTACTCATGACTCACAACTTAGCTAAATTAAGCTTCCATGAGTTCAGCAAAAATCGTAAAACGACTTTGATTTAACATCAAAATACTGTTATGCAAAAAGAAAGACTGAAATCAATACAAAACAGAATTAAGCAGTAATGATCTCCCCTTTTCCAAGGTTCGAATCAAGCTGGTACAGCTCCAATGCCTGATGCGATCTGTGAAGAATGTACCCAGACGAATTCCTTCTTGAGATGTTGAATTCCTCACGATCCGGCCGAAGTTGCTCTCAATTCTACTTTATATTTCTTTTCCGATTTTCCTTTTTGCTCTGTTTTTCTCTCTTCCGATTCTGTTATTTTTCTGCTTCTTTTTCTGTTATCTTTTTCCCGTATGTCCCTTGTCCTCTTCTTTCAGCTCAGCTTTTATAGTACAAAAAGGGAACATTTAAACCCTACTTGTGACATGTGGATGATCCTCTGGCTGGCCGTGGACGTTGTGGTAATACTGGGCAATGATGCTGACATTTGGAAGAATGATTGACATCATCAAAATTGGCCAGCGTGGATTAAAATGTGTGCACATTCAGCAGACCACGTCAGCCAACGCCTACTGCAGCTTTGCTGTGGCAATGCTACGGCAACGTCCAATTTTCAGCATTCTTCACGCTGCAAAGTTCTGCCATTCACCAAAAACAAAAACCAAACTCCAAAAACATATCACATGTTAAAAGACTTCAAAATGCTCTAACAAAGATCGATTCCCATGTGCTACTAAGAATGAACTTTCACCAATGGCCACTAAAGTCAAAAATTGATAATTCTCATTTATAGTGCCAAGAACCATGACTTTTGTGATTTTAACTTCCTAAAATGGGCTATCTAAGCATGAAAATGTAACTTCATATCTCGAGAAATTCGAGTTATCACACCCCCAAACTTAAAAATGCTGCTCGTCCTCGAGCAGTGGCAGAATTCACACAAGACAAAACGATTTATTAAGTAGATAGCAATGATTACATGTCAATCCAATCCTCACTGATCATCCTGAGCATTGTATGAAGAATTACTGCTCATATCACAGATTACTCTCAAAACACTTCCTTTCTAAACACGCGGAGGGAGGTTCAGGTACCCTTAGCTTTTAAGTTATGAACTTGGCCAGCTTAAGGACTTTTCAAGTTGATCTCACGAACTCCTATAACTCTATACAAAGGAGCCCTGCCTTCAGTAACAATAGGAAATTTTCTTATTATTATTATTTTTTTTTTTTTATACTAAGTTGTCTTTTTCTGCTTTTTTACGCGAATGTCAACATGGGGCTCATGAAGACACCCGGTTACTCAACAGAAAACACGAATCAAAGTGGGCTTTTACATTCATATTTTAAATTGCTGTTTTACGCGACTGTCAACATGGGGCTCATGAAGACATCCGGTTACTAGGCAAATTTAAAACAGCGGAATGCTCTCTTTTTATTTTATTTTGTTGTTTGTTTTTTTTTTTTTTTTTGAACAATGCCACAGCTATGCTGTAGCATTACTGTTGCAACCGGACACTCATGTTCTGACCACTGTTTGACGCGACTGTCAACATGGGGCTCATGAAGACACGCGATTACTAAGTGGTCTAAACAGTGGAGTATCCTTCTTCACTTGAGGGCTTTTCTCAAATTCAATTCCCCATTGTTGCTGGGGATTTACAGGCTTCTAAACATAGCATTATTAAGGGATTCACAAGATCAACCTTAAATTCCTCAAACTGGCAGCAAGACTTTTCCACTTAAGTTGTTCAGGAGAACTTCCAAAACAACCCTCTTTGTGTCCAAACTTTTGAATCAACTTCTAAGAGTAATCAATGACATAATAAGATCATACTTCAACAATGCTAGGGACTTAATTGGAATTGACATTTAATTACCACTGATCTGCTTTTTGCCTTAATGCACACGACTTTTTTTTTTTTTTATATCATAACTAGGACACTTACTAAAAAATAAAAAAAATATAAAAATAAAATAAAAAAATATATATATAAAAAAATAAAATAAAAATAAAATCAGACAAAAATTAACAAAACAAACATTTGCTAGCTAAGAAAAGTGGTGAAATGGAAAGTGGGCTTACTGATGGGTCAGACGTGGTCTAACCCCAGCCTAGTTGCTGCCTCCACTTGGTCCTTCATCTTGGCTGCGGTATAGGTGCTCGGAAAATGCAGGAAATGAGCAGAATTTCTTGCTGTTCATGCGCAGATTTTTCTGCAAAGCTTGATCTCTTGCATGCATGTAGCGCCACATCTCCTTCTGATCTCTCTTCATTTCCTGCAAGTTCTCCATGATATCGTATTGAACACATTCCACCTGGCTTACCCTTAATTCCAATTGGGCAAGTGAAAAGCTTGCGGTGGGACTTGGTTCAGATGAAGGAGCTTCTTCTTCTTCTTGCCCTTGCTCGACTCCTTTACTGCCTTGATCCTGCATTAGCCTGTTAATTGTTCTTAAGAGAATTGGCCCCTTGTTAGGAATCCAGTCATCAAACTCTTGAATTTGCACATTAGCACTTTTACAAAGCCGAGTTATCAAACAAGGAAAAATCAATGCACTTCTATCTCTTTGGGCACAAGCTAAAATTTATTCCCTAATTATACTGCCCACATCAATTTTTCTCCCCATTATAATTGAATGCAGAAGAGCCATTCTCTCCCAACTTACTGTTTGCCCATGGGTAGTTGGTTTGAGGGAAAACTTAATGAAATGATACCACACCTTAGCTTTAGGATTTAACCTGCAATGAAGAACTGTTAGAGATCCTTGTGGTGACCTTGTCCATTCAGTTCCAGTTGTTGTTAAGTCGGCCAGCACATTGTCTAATGCTTCTCTATCTGCATTTGCTAAAAACTCAGAATGCTCGTCTCCAGATCCTGATAATCCCAAGAATCCATTGATTGCATCCCTTGTAATATCCACCGGTCTCCCTCTAACATGGACTATGTTCTGAAATTTTCCTGTCAAGCTCGCATAGAACTCACCCACTAAAGGCATGATAGCCTCATTCGTATGTTCACAAAAGACTTTCCACTTATGGACCTTTATCACAGAACTCACAAACTCGGGCATTTCTGCTATTTTCAAATGGAAGCCTTTTTCTAGACATAACGACCTATGTGCAAAGCTCTTATTAAATCTTTTCTCTATTTCCTCATTTTCGAATCTCTTAAACTCTTTTTCTTTCTCAACAACTTTCTTCTCCTTTCTTGCCATACTCTTCACCGGCATTTTTTTTTTCTTATAATGCAGTAATGCACAATCAACTATTCCCCGATGTTACACTTCAATGTTCAACCCCCAAACTTAAATCTCACTAACTTCCTAATTTATGCTTTCAAAAGGACTTGTGAGACTAGGTAAGAAAGCACCTTACCTATAACAATGGATGACCCGCGGCCAAGGATTTGGTTTTCTTCTCTTACGCGACGATCTTCCGCTATTGATGTTCGGTGGAGAGCGACTTGCAGCGGCTGACGACGGCGTGAAAAGGTTCGGTGCACGCTCAAACTTGTGCGAGAGAACTTCGGCAAATGACTCCAAGTCGCTCGGTTTCCTTCGAAAGCCCCTCTTTGTGTCGGCCTTGTTGGAGAAAATGCCGCCAAAAAGGTTGGTTGTTGGGTAAACACAACTTGTTGGTTTTGATGTTGGAGAATGGGGAAGATGAGAATGATTACAAATATGAGAAAGGAGGAGTGTGGAGGTGGGATTTTTAGAGAGAGAAACGGCAAATTTCTAGAGAGAGAACCGGTGGCTTTTATGCATGCATGGAAAAAGCCGAAAATGAATGGAAGAGAAACCGTAATATGATGAAGAATGGCGTGGCTCACTCGGCTTTGACGGCGTGGACGAAGAAATGGTAGAGATTTCGGCGTGGAATGGAGTTTGGCGTTTTGGTGGGAGTGGCAGTTTAAGGAAGATGAATGGGAAAAGAAAATAATAAAGGGGCCCTTATGTAGGGTTTTCGAGGGCCCCCCCCCCCCTTTTTTTTTTAATGAAACTGTGCGTTTTGTATCTCCCCTCATCACCCAGACTTACGTTTCACGACACCTTCACTGCAATAATAATGCCACAGCTTTGCTATAGCATTGTTATTGCAGTGTTTCTGAATCACCAAACATGCACTCTGTCTCTGTTTCATCTTCAGTGGCTCCAGTACCCATATACTTGTTCTTCAAATCACCTGCAACAAACACATTTTATGAAGAGTCTGAATCACAGTAAAACAAAGAAACTAAAGAGATATGCACTAAATAAAGCAAGACAACTAACTAACTAAAAGTAAAATAAAATTGACTAATGCAAGGGTTGCCTCCCTCGAGCGCTTGTTTTTCGGTCGACGGCCCGACCATCCCTTATGCTCATGGGTCTTGGAGAATGATTGAAGTCTTCTCCCTGTCCACATTCCCTCCGAAATAATGTTTGAGACGCTGCCCATTCACTGTGAATTGTCTTCCAGAATTTTCTTCCCTTACTTCTACAGCTCCATGTGGAAATACTGTAACAACCTTGAATGGTCCACTCCAGCGTGATTTGAGTTTCCCAGGAAATAGTTTGAGTCTTGAGTTAAAAAGGAGGACCTGCTGCCCTTCCTCAAACTCACGGGGAAGGATTTTACTATCATGCCATCGCTTGGTTTTCTCCTTAAACAATTTGGCGTTCTCATAAGCTTGTAATCTGAACTCGTCAAGCTCATTCAGCTGTAACATTCTCTTTTCTCTAGCCAACTTCAAGTCCAAATTAATCTTAGTAACAGCCCAGTATGCTCTGTGTTCAAGTTCTACTAGCAAGTGGCATGCTTTGCCAAAAACAAGTCTGTATGGTGAGGATCCAAGGGGTGTTTTGTAGGCTGTTCTCAGCGCCCAAAGTGCATCGGTTAGGCGCTGTGACCAATCCTTACGTGATGGCCCTACCACCTTCTCCAGTATCCTCTTTATTTCTCTGTTTGATACTTCCACCTGTCCGTTTGTCTGAGGATGATATGTAGTTGCCACCTTGTGTTTGACTCCATATTTCATTACCACACTATCAAATTGTTTGCTCACAAAATGCGTGCCATTGTCGCTAATGATTGCCCGAGGTGTGCCGAATCTAGTGAAGATGTTTCTCTTGAGGAACTTCACCACTGCTTTTGAGTCATTAGTAGGCAATGCCTCAGCCTCCACCCACTTGGATACGTAATCCACTACTACAAGAATATATGTATTCCCATAGGATGGCACGAACGGTCCCATGAAATCAATTCCCCAAACATCAAAAACCTCAACTTCAAGAATGTTGTTCAAGGGCATTTCATGCCTCCTTGTGATGTTTCCGACCTTTTGACACCTCTCACACTTCATGGCGTAAATGTTGGCGTCCTTGAATAATGTGGGCCAGAACAAACCTGATTGCAGGACTTTTGCGGCTGTCCGAGTGCCTTCATAATGACCTCCATATGATGAAGAATGGCAGTGATAGAGAACATCCTCCATTTCCTCTTCAGGAATGCATCTCCTCAACACTTGATCAGCGCATTGCTTAAATAGATATGGTTCATCCCAAAAATAAGAACGAACATCATGCATAAACTTCTTCAATTGCTGCCTAGACAATTCTGGAGGTAACAGACCACTTACCAAATAATTGACAAAATCAGCGTACCATGGTATAGTCGACTGGGTAACTGTAAATAACTGCTCGTCAGGGAATGTTTCTCTAATGAGCTGGTTTTCTTGTCCTTCACATCCATTGTCCAGTCTTGAAAGGTGATCAGCTACTTGGTTTTCAGCCCCCCTTCGGTCCTTGATCTCTAAATCAAATTCTTGAAGTAGAAGAACCCACCGAATCAACCTAGGTTTTGCATCTTTCTTCTGAATGAGGTATTTAATTGCTGCATGATCAGTGTATACAACTACCTTTGCACCCACGAGATAAACTCTAAATTTTTCAAAAGCATATACAACTGACAACAATTCTTTCTCAGTCACCGTATAATTCAACTGAGCTCCTGTGAGGGTCCTGCTCGCATAATAAATTGAATGAAACACTTTGCTCCTGCGTTGGCCCAACACAGCTCCTACCGCCATATCACTTGCATCACACATCACCTCGAAAGGTAATGACCAGTCAGGTGCTACTACAATTGGCGCTGAAATCAGTTTCTTTTTTAACTCTTCGAATGCATGAAGGCACTGCTCATCGAACATGAACACCGAATCTTTCTCCAGTAAGCTGCATAATGGCTTGGAGATTTTTGAGAAGTCTCTGATGAATCTTCTGTAGAACCCAGCATGCCCCAAAAAACTTCAGATTCCCTTAACTGTGGTAGGAGGAGGCATCTTTTCTATTGCCTCAATCTTTGCTTTATCCACTTCAATCCCAGCTTTAGAAACCTTGTGCCCTAAGATAATTCCTTCCTTCACCATGAAATGGCACTTCTCCCAATTGAGCACCAAATTAGTTTCTTCACATCTATGGAGAACCTTGGCCAAGTTGCTCAAGCACAAATCAAAAGAATTACCAAAGACTGAAAAATCGTCCATGAATATCTCAAGGAAGTCCTCAACCATGTCAGAAAAAATGGCCATCATACACCGCTGGAAAGTGGCTGGTGCATTGCATAATCCGAAGGGCATCCTCCTGAACGCGAATGTGCCATATGGACAAGTAAAGGTGGTTTTAGCTTGATCCCCTGGAGCAATGGCAATCTGATTATATCCTGAATACCCATCAAGAAAGCAATAGTATTCCTTACCTGCCAATCTGTCTAACATTTGATCGATAAACGGCAAAGGAAAGTGATCCTTCCTAGTAGCTTTGTTGAGCTTTCGGTAGTCCATACATACTCTCCATCCTGTAACAGTTCGAGTGGGAATCAATTCATCATTCTGATTGGTTACTACCGTCATTCCTCCTTTCTTTGGTACGCATTGCACTGGACTCACCCATGAACTGTCTGAAATAGGATATACGATTCCAGCATCCAACCACTTAATGACTTCCTTCTTTACCACCTCCTTCATAATTGGATTGAGTCTTCGTTGTTGCTCAATGGACCCTCTGTAGTCGTCTTCCAACAGGATTTTATGCATACATAATGAGGGACTGATTCCCTTGATGTCAGCAATGGTCCATCCAATGGCTTTCTTAAATCTTTTTAAAACCTGAAGCAGTTGGTCCTCTTGCTCCTCAGTTAGTGAAGCAGAAACAATGACTGGTAACGTTTCTTCATCTCCCAAATATGCATATCTGAGATGATTTGGCAAAGGCTTCAACTCTAGAGTGGGCGGCTCTTCAGTGGATGGCTTGGGCAGCTTTGTTTCTCGATCTGCTAATCCCAACGTCTCATACTGTCTTCCCCTTACGTTGTTCCTTGCTTGAATTTCCACATTATTCAACTCTTCTTATCTTGGAAATGGCTCAAGATGATCTTCCAAATCTGTCTCAAGGTGGTTCTTCTCTAGCTCCTCGATTACAGCCGACTCAAGGACCTGGATAGTTGAACATTCTTCAAATTCTTCAGGAAACCTCATTGCCTTCAAAACATTAAAAGTGACTTGTTCATCATTCATCCTCATAGTCAATTCACCCTTTTGCACATCTATTAGAGCTCGTCCTGTGGCCAAAAATGGACGCCCAAGAATGATGGGAATCTCACGATCTGCTTCAAAATCAAGGATGATAAAATCTGCTGGAAAGATGAATTTATCGACTTTAACAAGAACATCCTCAATCTTCCCTTCTGGATGAGTCAACGATCTATCTGCTAACTGTAAGGTGACTGTAGTTGGCCTTGCTTTACCCACACCCAACTTTCTGAACACCGACATTGGCATCAAATTAATGCTTGCTCCAAGGTCGCAAAGAGCCTTGCCAAAATAGTTGTTGCCAATTGTGCATGGAATGGTGAAACTGCCTGGATCCTTCAACTTTGGTGGCAGTCTTTTCTGGAAGAAGGCGCTACTTTCTTCAGTGAGAGCAACTGTCTCAAACTCCCCCAATCTTCTCTTCTTAGCTAAGATGTCCTTCATAAACTTTGCATAACTGGGCATTTGTTCTAGAGCTTCCACAAGTGGTATGTTGATGTGAAGTTGCTTCAAAACATCTAGAAACTTCTTAAATTGCTGGTCCTGCTGTTGCTTGTGGAATCGTTGAGGAAAAGGTGGTGGCGGTTTTCTCATTTCTTGCTGCACGATTCCTTGCTGTGGCATTGCTGTAGCAACGTTCTGATCGGCCTGAACCTGAGTTGGGAGTGTTTCAGCGACTTCTTCTTGTGGCTTATCCTTTTGGATTAAAGTGAGCTCCCCTTTTTTAGCTGTCCCAGTGTTGGGTTCTTCCAGTTTCTTTCCACTCCTCAAAACGATGGCTTTGCATTGTTCCTTACCTTCTCTTTTTGGGTTTTCGGTATCGCTTGGCAGTGTCCCTTGTGGTCTACTGCTAAGAGCATTTGCTAACTGTCCCATTTGATTCTCCAAGCTCCTCAATGAGGCTGTGTGACTCTGCAACAATGCTGAATGGTCCTGAATACGGGTATCTGTCTTCCCCATGTGTTCCCTCAACAAACTCTCAATTGTTGATAGAGTTGTCTATGGTGATTCTTGAACTTGCTGCCTCATGGGTTGCTGAAATCCAGGAGGGAATTGAGGTCTGTTTGGCATCGGAATTGATGATGTGCTTACACCTTGACCATAATAATTTGAAGTCGAGCCTGCATGCTGCTTGTGTCCCTGATTGTAATTATTGGGATAAGAGTTGTTATAACGCTGATAATTCCCAACAAAACAAGCTGATTCAGGGTTAGACGGGCACTGTTCAAAAACATGTCCTTCTCCACAATATACACATGAAGCAGCTGCCAGTTGTGGCGGTTTTCCTCCTTGTGCCGTGCTCATAGACTTCACCATGTTTGTGAGTGTGGACAGCTGGGCTGAAAGAGCTGTAATTGAGTCTACTTCATACACACCACCTCCCCTTCTTGCGGCATTGGCTCTGTCAGTAGGCCATTGATAATTGTTCTGCGCCATCCTCTCTAGAATTTCATAAGCTTCATTGTATGACTTGGTAAGAATTGCTCCATTAGCTGAGGCATCTACAATGGTTCTAGTTTGCCCATCCAAGCCATTATAAAACGTTTCCATCTGGATCCAATGAGGAATCCCATGATGTGGGCATTTCCTGATAAGCTCCTTAAACCTCTCCCAAGCTTCATATAATGATTCACCTGAGAGCTGCTGAAAGCTAGTGATATCATTTCTTAGTTTCACACTTTTTGTAGGTGGGAAATACTTCATCAAGAACTTCTCGGCTAGATCATCCCAAGTAAGGATTGAATTTGGTGCCAGTGCATTCAACCAGGCTCGAGCTCGATCCCTCAATGAGTATGGGAATAGCCTGAGTCGCAAAGCATCATCATCTACACCTGGCAGTTTAAAAGAATCACAGACTTCAATGAATAACCTCAAATGCAGGTGTGGATCTTCTGTCGGCATGCCTGCGAACTGCCCTGCTGATTTAAGCATCTGGAACATAACAGGTTTGAGCTCAAAGTGAGGGGCCTGTATTTCTGGGCGTGCGATACCAGGATTAAGCCCTTCTAACATTGGGACCGCATAGTCTCTGATAGCTCGATCTCTGTTTTCTGCTCGGAGTAGTGCATTTCGAGCATTGTTGCCCTGGTTCACGACTGGATTTGCTTGCTGATCGGCCATTTCAGTACCTGCAGCTAAGTTACGTTGCTCCCTTCTTCTTGCACGGAAAGTTCTCTCTATTTCAGGGTCAAAAGCTTCTAATTCACCACTTCCTCGCCTATTCATAAACCAGTGTTCCCTTCACCTGTGATCACAGTATTCAAAATCTGTTAAGTAAATTCCTTGTAGAAAATCACAATTTAACAACAAAATCACTTTCCCCGGCAACGGCGCCAAAAACTTGTTTACAAATCTGTGATATATGCAATTAAACGCAAGTATACGTATCGCATCCAAGTAATATATGATGAGAAAGAGTGTCGTACCCACGAGGAAAGTGCTTTTGTATTCAAATGTAATTGTTTTTACAAGAAAATCTACTTAACTAGACAAGTAACTAAATGAATTTCAATTATGGAGAAAGAATAAAATGGTAAACAGAATTTAACAAGAATTAAAATGAAATTTCCAGGTATAAAATTCAGGATTTATATTTGCACAAACAATTAGGAGAGATAAGTTGCAAGTCACTTTCCTTTCACAGTTCTGAAATCGTGCTATAACTTTGCTATAGCATCATTCTTTCTAGTCAGGATATAGAAAAAATTACGTTTAGCTTTCAGATTCTAAGTCTGCATATTCCTATGTAGATTCAGATTTGAGAAAATCAATTAAGAACGTTATCCTTAAAGACCATGTGATGGATGACTATTCCTAGCTTACCCACAGATTTGATTAATTTTTACTCTGAAAACTAACCAAACACATGTTATTCAATCTCAGTCAATTCATTAAACGTTTTCCAACATTCACGAATCAGTTGCTAATATCAGATTCCCTTCCAAGATCTAATACCAGATCAAATAGAATAAGCACAGATTGAACAATAAAAAGAATTATACTAAGCAAAACTGCACAGATCTCAAATTCTGTTCAAGTACTCATGACTCACAACTTAGCTAAATTAAGCTTCCATGAGTTCAGCAAAAATCGTAAAACGACTTTGATTTAACATCAAAATACTGTTATGCAAAAAGAAAGACTGAAATCAATACAAAACAGAATTAAGCAGTAATGATCTCCCCTTTTCCAAGGTTCGAATCAAGCTGGTACAGCTCCAATGCCTGATGCGATCTGTGAAGAATGTACCCAGACGAATTCCTTCTTGAGATGTTGAATTCCTCACGATCCGGCCGAAGTTGCTCTCAATTCTACTTTATATTTCTTTTCCGATTTTCCTTTTTGCTCTGTTTTTCTCTCTTCCGATTCTGTTATTTTTCTGCTTCTTTTTCTGTTATCTTTTTCCCGTATGTCCCTTGTCCTCTTCTTTCAACTCAGCTTTTATAGTACAAAAAGGGAACATTTAAACCCTACTTGTGACATGTGGATGATCCTCTGGCTGGCCGTGGACGTTGTGGTAATGCTGGGCAATGATGCTAACATTTGGAAGAATGATTGACATCATCAAAATTGGCCAGCGTGGATTAAAATGTGTGCACATTCAGCAGACCACGTCAGCCAACGCCTGCTGCAGCTTTGCTGTGGCAATGCTATGGCAACGTCCAATTTTCAGCATTCTTCACGCTGCAAAGTTCTGCCATTCACCAAAAACAAAAACCAAACTCCAAAAACATATCACATGTTAAAAGACTTCAAAATGCTCTAACAAAGATCGATTCCCATGTGCTACTAAGAATGAACTTTCACCAATGGCCACTAAAATCAAAAATTAATAATTCTCATTTATAGTGCCAAGAACCATGACTTTTGTGATTTTAACTTCCTAAAATGGGCTATCTAAGCATGAAAATGTAATTTCATAACTCGAGAAATTCGAGTTATCAGTGTAATCATTTGGGAATTGCGGCGGAAATTTTGATACTGATTTGTGTTGTTCGATAAGAACCGAATGAGAAATTACTATGAGTGGAAAAATATAAGAGTGGTGAGTACATTAGAGGGTAAAAGTCATAATTGTTGAGTAAAACACGAGTGAAGCCGAGTGAAACCCATTCTTTGAGTGAAACACATGAGAGAGTGTGAGAGGCCTTTTAGTTTACTCTAACATTGTTTTGCAGTAATCATGTCTCACAATAGTGAAAAGAGCGTTGCCGAAGGCGCTACAGGGATGACTGATCCGAAGTTGTTCATGAAGGCAATGGTCGGAGAAATGAGATGCATGATGAAGAAGGAGTTGGAGCAGATTCATGAACAATTAGATCGAGTTGAGAATACACGTGTAGGGCAGCCGCAGAATGCTCCTAATGTGCATAAAGGAGGAAGAGTTCAACCACGGGCAGTGAGAGTAGAAGACAAAGACTATGAGTTTAGTTTCGATAAAGAAGATGACCAGGATTCAATCATGAGTAATAGGAGACATGGAGGACGATTTAGAGAAGCAGTTTGATTGGTGTGTCAATATGGATGGCTTCACCAACAAGTATTCGCTCATGTTCAACGATCAACCAATCACTCTTGTACCGCTGACACCACAACAAGTGTATAAAGATCAAGTGAGGTTACAAAAAGAGGGTGAACAAAAGAAAAGGAGTGAAAAAGAGAGCAACCAAAAGATAAAAGATGAAAAAGAAAATGAAAAAAAGAAAGAGAGTGAAAAAGAGAGAGAGGCCGAGAAAAGTGAGCAAAAAAAAGAGAAGAGTCTTATGGCCATTGAGAGAAAATCAGAGAGAAAGCAAAAGAATTTTTATGCAAAAGCGAGTGAAATCAAGCGAGATATGTTTTCAAAACAGCTAATGATTGTACTTTTGTACAAAGAGGTATTTTTAAACACTAACGAGCTTGACCTTTCTTTGTCTAGTTATGTTGTTTTACTTTTGCAGGGATACGAAGATGTCTTCCTCAAGGAAGCACTACGCAGATTACCATCTATCCGAGAGTTCAAACATCAAATTGATTTTGTGCCCTGTGCTTCCAATCCAAACCGACAAATCTATAGTAGTAATCCCGAGAAGATTAAGGAGTTGCAAGGTCAAGCCAATAAAATGCTTCACAAATTAGTTTTTGATCCTGGAGATTGGGTTTGGCTAGGCGTAAGGAAGAAACAAATCCCGACACAAAGACATTCCAAGCAACTTCCTAGAGGGGATGGTCATTTCTAAGTTCTTGAACGAATCGATGACAATGTATATAAATCCTTATTAGGCGATTATTTGAGGACAAATCCTTTTCAAGATGAGGGGAATAATGTAAATCAAAAAACAACTTTAAAGGAATCAATCAATGTCAAGGGAACCAATTGAAATACCAATTGGGCCGGTTACAAGAGCGAGAGCAAAGAAATTGAAAGAAGCACTTAATGGGCTGATTCAAGAGATTTGGGCTCAATCAAATTCGTGGCCCATTGAGCATGATTCATGATGTATTAACCTAATTCAAGCCTATGAGGAATTCAGCTAATTCAATCAAGCCCAAGACGTTTTTTAGCCAAGGATTTTCGAATTTTGTGGCAGAATAACTACCTTCCTACATTTACGAATTTGGTTAGGATTAGATTTTCGGATTTGTTAGGATTTAGGAGGATTTAGGATTATCTTTTGTAACAAATTTCAATTAGGATTTATGATTATCTTTTATAACAAATTTTCAGATTTTTAGGATTATCCTTTGTAACTAATTTTCGGATTTTTAGGAATATTCTTTGTAATAATTGCCTATAAATAGGCATATCCATGGTAATAAAAAAAACACATCACATCAGTTTATTCATAAATTTGAGAGTTATAATTCTCTTTGGTTCTTTGAAGAACTATTTGAACTTATCGGAATTTTCCGTGGCGTTCATTCTCGACTTATCAATCAACCCCTCCATAGTTGATTATGGCGTCTTTATTATACCAAGGTTCTTGTTTCGCAATAAGCAACAGGTTGAGATCTAATATATCAAGGTTCTTGTTTTTGTTGAAGTAACGGGTCGAGGTCTTCCATTCATTCGAACCTGACTTTAGAATGTTCTTGGGTTCATTCTTGATGAGGTTCTCATCAAACATCTCATCTGATGTAAATCTATAAGAACCAAAAACTTGCAAGAATCTTAATTACGAAAAAATGGGAAATGTTAGTGTTCAATAAAACACAACAATCATGAGTGGTTTTACACATAATTTAGTGATATTTCTACATTTTTCCCGCCCTAAAACATAGAGTTGAAAAAACCTCACTCCAAGGTCAATAAAAACAAAAACTAAAAAATAAACAACTCGTCACTTAACAGTAGGGAAAAAAAACCTTAAAAAATGTAGTAAAAAATTGTTTTAATTGAAAGAACAAACGATGCTAACTGATTTAGTTTTGATTATTGAAATCGACATGTCGTTTTTATGACTACCATGGATTTATCCTTTTTTTTTTTTCCTTTTTTCAATATGAATTTCATGGCTTGCAATGGAGCGCTTAAGAAATAAGAACCTAAACCTTTTCCCTCTAACAAAAACGAGTACGTTAAAAAATCATAGAAACCAAGAAACAACAATAAATAATGATACTATGCATACAAGAGATTATATATTTATTTGAAGGCAAAAAATAAAAAAAAAAAAAAGAAGAAGAAGAAGAAGAAGAAGAGAACCTATATCAGAAATTCACTTTTATTAGAGAAGCTATGTTTCAAAATAATAGTGATAAGGTTTGTTATGATTCTCGTCAAAAGAATAGTCGTATTATAATCTTTTGAAATTTTTCTAGTTGTATATTCAATTCTTTTGTTTATCCAATCTTTTGTATAAGCATACCTTTGCATGAATTGAAAAAAAAAATTCAGTTTTTTTATATCCCAAAAAAAATTCTCTTTTTATCTTTTTTTTTTTTAAATCTATATTTGGAGTATACTGAATCCACAACCAACTAATACCAAATCACGTTCCTTGTTTAACCTATTCTTTTTATAAACCATAAATGTAAGTTCTAAACCACAGAATTTCATAACCAAAATGGCTAAGCTTCTATCCAAAACCTCACCTTGCTTGATCTTCCTCTTCATGGCCACGATCATCGACCAATCATCCTCTGCTAGAACACTTGGAAATTCAACCCCAAATCACCACCCTCAAAACCACCATTATCACACCCATCACAAGATCACATTCCTAATGAAAGACATTTTCAACGTAACAACCCCCAAGTCTCCAACTACTAAACTCACAAGCGCAAGTGCTACTCACAAGCTTCCCTTCTCCAAACCACTAGGCCTATTCCCTCCCAAAGGAGCTGCCCTCCTCCCCGAGACCGACATCAATTTGCCCGGGATCGGTCTATCCCTCCCGGCCAGAGCTACCCACCAAGAGCTAGAGCTTGGGATAGTGACCTCAATTGCTGAGGACGTATATCATCCCTTGGGGTATGAGACTTATGGCTCACAACTGCTAGGGAAAGCGCAAGGGATGCATGTCGCGAGCTCGGAAGACGGGAGCAGCCACATGATGGCCTTGACAGTAAAGTTTGCTCGTGACAAAAAAGGCGGTACTCAAGTTGAGAATGGATTGAAATTTTTTGGGGTGAAAAGGAGAGATGTGAGTGAGTCTCATATTGCTGTTATTGGCGGAATTGGGAAGTACCAAGGTGCCAATGGCTATGCAACTATGAAAGTAGTGAATGCAATGCCCGGTTCTGTTCTTGGGGAACAGAAAGGAGCTGGGAAGCTTCTAGAGTTCAGTGTTTATCTCAGCTAATAGGCACTTTTTTAGCCAACTTGTATACCAAATGTGTAAAAGATTACTGAGTTTGCTTTTTACCGTTTCAGTTCACCCTGTTCAATGAAATATCATTGTATATTTGATATGGAAAGAACTTCATTTGGTCATTAAAATTTGGATGATTTACCTCATGCTTGAAGCATAATAAGGACAATTACTTGC
Source organism: Antiaris toxicaria (assembly GCA_035233585.1). Lineage (NCBI taxonomy): Eukaryota > Viridiplantae > Streptophyta > Magnoliopsida > Rosales > Moraceae > Antiaris > Antiaris toxicaria. The sequence goes on along the minus strand of CP141162.1, from coordinate 12,245,633 downwards.
ATCATATGAAATTTTTTTTTTCTCTTGAAAGGGATTGAGATATTAAGGATGAACTCGCTCTTGAGGCTTCCAAAAACCAGAAATTGAACCGGATATTAGTCAAACAGAGCAATAATTCTGGATATGGAAAGAGCAATAGAAAATAGAAGCTCAATTATTCAGTTTATTTCCAAACAAAAATGGCTTCCCTCATAATCTATTGTAATAAAAATGCTGACGAAAGTACAAGTTTATTGAATTCTTCCCAAGTTGCTAGATTGAGACATTAATTTTAATATCATCATAATATATGAGTTTTTATTATTTTATTAATAAATATTTTAAATATTATAACATTTATTAAAATTAATAGATTACATGTATTAGTAAACAAAAGAGTCGTCAAATGAATTAGTATAAAACGTTGAATTAGAGTATGTGCAACACCACTCTTTACAAATCAGACAAAACTAGACACTGAAACCAAAAGAGAAAAAATAAAGAGGGTGTTTGGTTTTGTTTCCAAAACTGATTTCACGATTTCCTAAGAAATCGATTTCAAAATTGGTGTGAAATTGTGTTTGGTTTGTATTGTTTTTGAAAACAGATTTCAAAACGAATCCAAAATCGCCTTTGCTTCCAATGTAAAATTGAAAACGATTAAAAGTCATTTTTTCTGATTTCATTTTTCCCATTTCTCCCATTTCTCTGATTTAATTATTATGGTTAATTAAGATTTAATTGATATAGTAATTACTTAAATATTATGGTTATTAATTTTTAATTCATTTTTCAATTAAAAAATTTTATTAATTTTTAATTTTTGGTATTCATAATAAATTTTTTTAAAATCAAACATAAATATATTTTTATAGAATACTTATAAAATGTCTGGTTTTCAAAAATATAACCAAACACAGTTTCACTTTTTTGTTTCTCAAAATATACACTCAGAAAATAAAACCAAACACAATTTTAGAAACGTTCTCAGAATTGTTTTCAAAACGATCTCAAATTCAAAAAATTTAAAAACATAACAGATTTTAAAAATAATACCAAACACTACCAAAATTACCTTTTCTCAATTCATTATGTCTAGTTAAAAAAAAAAGGTACAGATAAACACGAAAACTGCAGAATAAAAAGAACAATTTAAACACCTCAAATGCATGGAGTTGACAGTGACTTGTATTGAGTTAACAGTGATGCATACATATGTAACAATAATATAGTACTAAGCTACTAGCTACATTGCTAGCGCTGTTGCGTAAAATGAAAATGGAAAATGACTAATGATGTGATGTTTTTTTCTTTTTTTCTTTTTTTAAATTAACTTAACAAGCGAGTCCAAACAATTCCAAAGGCGTCCAAAGATTAGTTAGTTGGAAATTTTCCTTAATTGAAAATGGGGGCAAAGAATTCAATTGACCAGTTTGAAATAAATTACCAATTACAAAGACACCCGAATAGGTATTTTGTGCCATATTTCATATTACTCAAACAAACTGCATATTGTAGTTGTTCAACCTATCTGTGCCAAAGGAATATCATTCTTAAAGGCCATGCCAAAACTTTCAAGCTGTTTATAATTATTCATCACCTAATCAATCACCTTAAGTCACCTGTACCATTTTCTCAGGAGCAGTTTTTCTTTTTTTTCTTTTTCTTTTTTTCTCAACCAAAACAAAAACCTTAGAAGAAGAAGGAAAAAATAAAAGTGAACAACAACTCCATATCACATTTAGCTGATCCACTTTCCTCAAAGACCCTCCCCAACCTTATATATAACTATAGAGATTGTTCCCTAGAGCTAGAACAAGTGAATTCTCCTAAAATCTATTATTCTCTTGAGAAGACTTTGGTAGCGTTCTAAAATGGCTAAAACTCCCCCATTCTCCTCCAAAACACTCGAGGCCACCGTCTACCTCTTGCTCCTTGCCATCACCATTGGATGTGCCACCTCAGCAAGAATCCTTGATGAGGTGGACCCACAGCCCGGTGTGACCAATCCATTGCCTACAACTATCCCAACTGGTGTCCAACCACAGCCAAATCCCACCAGCCGCCTGCCAAGTGGCCAGATCCCAGCGGTCACTCCCATCACCCCGCCTGTCGACGATGATGACTCTCGCGACAACACTAACTCACCAGTCTCAGAAGTCGGTGCAGGTGGCGACGATGACAGCTCACCGCAACCCAACGCTAACCAGCCAGTTGTTCCATTGCCAGCTGCCAGCGCGGCACCAATAGCTGGTCCCACCACCACGTCCCCTACTGGGTCGGGCACAGGTGCCACGCCAGCGGGCACGGGTGTCACGCCAACGGGCGCGGATCCAGGACACCCGACACTATCTTTCTACATGCATGACATCATCGGTGGTTCCCACCCAACGGCTCGGATCGTGACGGGGCTCGTGGCCAGCACGATCTCCAACGTCCCCTTCACGAAGGCCAACAACAACATCTTCCCGGTCAGCGGTGGGACGCCGTTGACCACGACCAACGTCAACGGCATCGTCAACAACAACAGAGACAACCTCCCGTTCCTCGCCGGCCTCAACGGCCAGGGTGCCACCGGCTTCACCAACACCGAGACCAACACCTTCATCCAGAACAGCGGCAACAACAACATCGTCGCCGGAGGCACCAGTCAGCCCTTCGTCACCGCCGGGCAGCTGCCCTCCGGCGCAGCCACCCTGCAAAAGCTGATGTTCGGATCGGTGACGGTGATCGACGACGAATTGACGGAAGATCATGATCTGGGATCGGCCGTGATCGGGAGAGCCCAGGGGCTCTACCTGGCAAGCTCGATGGACGGGAACAGCCACACGATGGTGATGACGGTTATGGTGCACGGAGGCGACCATGGTAATCACGTAGACGATGCCATCAGCTTGTTCGGGGTCCACAGGACGGCTACGCCGGTGTCCCACGTGGCGGTGATCGGAGGGACGGGAAAGTACGAGAACGCGCAGGGGTATGCTACGGTGGAGTCGCTTCCCCACGTTGACCAGCACACCACGGACGGCGTCGATACCATCATGCATATCAACATTTACCTCTCTGAGTAAATATATAAATATAAATATGTATTACATATATTTGCCTTCTTTGTACGGTGGTGTTTTTCAGTGGTGCTACTCTGATGTATCTATCTCAAGTCATTTGAATTTTAATGAAAACTAAGGTTTCTTTTCGGATATTGGTCTCAACAATTTGATATTGAAATTAAGGTGGTGTTTTTTTAAAAAGATTGTTACGTGAAAACAAGTTGATACTTTTAAAAATAAAAAAGGAAATAGGAAAATAACTTTTAATCATTTTTCATTTTCTTCGCAAAAATCACTTCATCATGTTATGTTTATGTTTTCATTTTGTGAGCACTTACTAAACAAATGATATTTTAGAAAAAGTTTCCATTTTCATGTCTCAAGAAAACATGTAGAAACATTTGTAAAAACACTCTAAAACAATACCAAATATCATCTAAGCTATTTATTTTTCTTTCTTTCTTTTCTTGAGTTGGACGTGGCCAAGGAATTTTAGCATTTTAATCTAGTAGTCCTGTTCCACCACAATCTCCCATGAAAAAAAAAAAAGTTTGCTGCACTGCCCAAAAGATGGAGGGGAAAAAAAATACAGCAGTTATAACTAAATGAATTCAAAGAAACACCGGCAAAATATACCTGATTTTCACTAGTTCATATAGGAAATCTCTTCACTCTATCAAAACTTCTGCAATGTCTATACAAATCTTTCTTATCAACATCAGCAAAATCTTCCTGATTTTCACTCGTGTAAAAAAAAAAAAAAAAATCACTCTATCAAACTTTGTCACTCGACCAAAACATTTGCAGTGTCTATACAAATCTTTTTCTAACCGGTGTGCAGCTTGTTCCAAAAAATGTTTGTGCTAAAAGAATAAGAAAAAAATAGAAACTGTTTTTCAAGGACTTTTCACGCTAAAAAAAAACTCCGCCAAAAGCTCATTGAACAACAATCTCTCTATCTCTGTACTAATAGCATCAATCTCATCTCCTAAATCTAACCTTCCAAATTCACTTTCAAGCATCGTCTCTGTCGAGCTCTTGCCACATTCCTTTTCTCTGCTAACGAGCAACCTCCAGAGATCTTCCTCAATCATCTCCTCGCTGCAAACTGCGCTGAACCTTCTTGACACAGACCTTTCCCATGAAGGTACACCCATGCACGGAAGGATAATCTCCATCAACCCTTCATTGATGCGGTCAAACAAAAGTCTTCTCTCTGACCTCTTCCAAGACATCTGATCACTGTACTTCTTCTCTAAGGCATCAAAGACCGAGAGGCTTATGGGGCAATCTCGGGAGTGCCAGGTACGAAATTCCTCCAACTTCTTTCCATGAAGACTTTCCTCTGCTAACACGTCAACAAGGTAAGAGAAGTTTCTACTTTCTTCGACTCTGAAGATCTTCGTGTTTACTTCAGTCTCTTTGGAGTCACCTGCAGATCCTTCCTCGCTTTCATCATCACTTGACACAGCCATTCCAGGTCCTTCCGAGCATGTTTCTGAGGCCTCTGATTTTAGAAGTTCAAGGTATCGTCTTAAGTCTAGAGAAAACGAAAAACGACAGCTACTTATGAATGGGGATTTAGAAAACAGTCTAATATTATAAGGAAGAGTCTATTCCAATTATCTTACCACAGATATCATCCTTAAACCTTCCCAAGAATTCGGAGCTATTTATATTCTCTTTGCTAAATGGCAGTTCCAGCACTGAAATAGGACTGGGCTGATAACCCTCTTCCAAACTCACCAGAGAATCCAGCTCTGTACCGGAGCAGTGTGAAAAACCAGAACTTTCTTCAGGGAAACCTATTGACGTTACCTGCAATTTTATAACAGTTTTGAAAAGCGTCATAACAATAGGAGTTAATGTTTCTATACCAATGAAGTTATTTTAAATTGCCAAAGCAAATCATCGTTATCAAACATGAAAGAGTAACTGAAGAATAACATGTAAAAAAATGTCAAATGTGACGTACAGAAGATCAGAATGGATGTTTCGATGTATAAATATGTCATTGGACAAGAAATATAAAATAATTTAGCACAATCATTGTCATTGGAACCCAAAACACTATGGGAGGAGAAAAGTCGTTCAGACTTGGATAAATTGCTTTAACTACTACTGAAAAGGTAAAAATGGTGACCAATGGCAGAAATGAGGATCAACTAAAGTAAACATCTAAAAAGATAACACCACAAAGCAAAACAGAACATGCACTTTACGAGACAACTTCAATCCTTTAACATAAAAGAAACCGCAAACCTGCTGGAATGAAGTGTCTGTCGCATGGCTAGAAGAATCATCATCTTCATCTGAAAGGGTGCAAATCATAGGTCCCATTTGCTCATTCTCAAACTTTCTAAAAGGATTAACCGCAACCTTAGTCTCTAAATCCGCTACCATACTTTCAGAGCTAGCGGAGCTAGTTGGTGGCTTTAGACGCATCAAGTTCCGTTGATACATTTTGCAATCATCAGGCTTGTTCTTCATACTGTCTCTCCTCACCCATGTCTCTTGTAAAGCCTTCTCATCCTTGATATTGGAGCAAGAGATACTGCAAGCTGAAAAAGGATAACCGTCTGAAACCGAGCAAAGTAAAGATTTCAGCTCTTTTTTTCTTGAACTCTCCTGTTCAGAATTGTGTTTCCCGAGCTTATGCCTTGCCCAATCGACAGACTCTTCCGACCTCGAATACCACTTACCGCGAAAAGCTTCATACCTGGATTGTTTCTTTGAGAACTTACTGAGGTCCAGATCATTCAGGGCACGCCTACGACTACCAGGCTTATGATTTCGTAGCCTTAAATCATGATCCTGCATTGCAAACAATTCATCCAGGGTACTGCCTTTAGAAGGCAGTCCAACGTCTTTAAATCTTTCAATCATTGGACACCTTTCAGAGAGATGTGTTTTGGCTGTGCTAGCCAGTGATTTATCCAGGGAAAAAGTGGATTGGTATCGCTTCCTCGAGTCAAAAGAACAAGAGGAAGGAGGCATCAACAACGGAGATTTCATTGCAAAGGGTTCACAACCTCTGAATCCTGAGCTAGAGACCTTTGTTGAAATGCTTGTTTTCCTCCACCGAGCTCTTCTGCTAAGCTGCTCCAAGATTTCTCTTGAAGCAGTAGAATTTTGTCTAATGGATTCCACCCCAGAAGCCAAATTGTTCTTTTCCTTCACTTCAGCTCTTACTTGCCTATTTTTGGCACCAGAAAACTTTTCCCATCTGCCATCACCTGAACAAGAACCGTCCTTAGAACTCGGCGTGGAGAAATATCTTCCAGAAATCTCAGACGTGACAGGCATTGGTTTCAAAACAACTACTCTTGTATCTTGAGAGCATGCTTCACCTTGTGTCACCGACTTCGATCCAGCAAACTTATCAAAACCAAGACCAAAATTTTCTCCATGGGAACCTGTAACATTTCTGTTCTCAAGTCTTTGGCGTGGTCTTAGAAACCCAAGTTCGGGTTTATTGCTCTTTGGTATCCTGTATGTATCTACATTTCTACAAATAGAAGTACCATTTCCGTTTGTACGGGGAAAGGAAGCTTGCAGACCATGAATAATAGGCGTAGATAACAAAGGGTTTTTGTTTGGGATATATCTCTGAAAAGAACCATTCCTAGAATCAACGAATTCTAATGAACCTTTGAATTCTTTCGAAATTCGAGGCTTCTCATTCACCAACAAACCCGAGTTTGCTTTTCCCTTTTCAACTGACAATTCAACATGCTCATCTCCTTTACATGTTTTAACCACTTGACAAACATCCCTAATCTGTTTCTTCTCCTCGAGGGTTGTCCTAAACGAATGCTTCTTTCCAACCCCGATGGAAGCGACCCTCCGCAGATAATTCTCAGAGAGCACTCTTTGCGGCTTCTGGACCGGCACCTGAGGTGGTGGCACATCGTCCAGACCCATTAGCCTTGCAATCACACTTGGTGTGCTTTGTTTCGATTCCATTTCAGTAAAACAATGCTTACAGCTTAACTAAATAAATGCCCCTCGCAAACTTGGGTACTTTCTACAAAAAATAGGATTCATCTGCACCAAATTCAGAAAAAGAAAAGGTTTGATTTTAGGAATATGACTGAATTTCCTATTAAAGCAACAATTATTCACCCTTTCATTTTCCTTCTAAGGCTGGATTTTTTTTTTTCTGAGCCTCCTAAGATATAACAACTGATAAAAAAAAAAAAAATGAAAAACAACTGATTAGAAACTTTTACTTACCTTACCGTCCTCTGAAGTTGTACACCAACTTCAAACATCAGATGGCAAAATTGGAGCCTCTTCTGAGATCCTCAACCTCTCTGCTTCTGGAAATTAAACCAACCTTCAATAAATATGCCAAGAGATTATATAGAAATCCAAATCAATTTAATCTTAAAAAAAGAAAAAAGAATTGGAAAACTGCATAAGACAATATTTTAAGCCAAACAAACTGATAGAAGGTTAAGAGGAAAAAACTGACTTAACTACAGAACAAAAAATAAAAAAGATTAAAAATTGAAAGAATATAAAAACAAAGAGGAAAAAAGCTTGGAAACTCAGATTTCCATAAAAGCAAAAGAAAGTTTCTAAAAAAAGAAGAAAAAGAAGAAGAAAAACAGTAAAGTTTAGCAACGGCAGAGACCAGAATTGTAAAACCGAGACTTTTCTTTTTTGGCAGAGACAACCATTATGAAATACAAAAGGAACCTAGCGCCAAAGCATGTTAAAGTCAATAAATTCAACCATCATTACAAAAGGACAATATTCAGACTGAAAAACATAAAATTAAAAAAGAAAAACATTAAAAACTCCCTCAACTTCGATTTCATTATAAGAAAAGACAAAAACCCATTTTCTCCCTGACAAAAGAACGCCAAAAAATTAGACACAAACTGAATTATACGCATCAAATAAAAGAAAACCCAGATGCAGATATGAAAATAAAGCGAGGAAAACTTGCCTACTGTAACGGCTCCTCGTATCAGAACATTGAATGCTTATCGGGAATTCATATCTTTTTAATAACAAACAAATATATATATATATTTATATATGTATGAGAATATTGGTAATTATTGAAGTAAATTGTTTTTTCCCTTCTGGCCTTTCTCTTTCTTGATTATAAGAAAGCGTTTCAGATAATGACACCTCAGAAGAGTTGGAAATTTGGGTCAAACTAATTTTTAACCGAAGTGGGTTAATTAAAGATTAATCAATGATTAAGATTTTTTTATTTTTTTATTTTTATTTTCTTGCTGATTAACTTGGACACGAAAACGGTTTGTAATGAAACGCAGGGAAAATGGGGATTGGAATTTATTATAGGATTATGAATTGAAAATTGGAATTTGAAAAGAACCAAAGTTAGAGACGTGTTTTAATTTTTTTAAATAATGATTAACGTGTAACAATTGGGCTAAATGATGACGTTAATTCAGTTTTTTAATTAAAAAGATTCTCTGCTTTTTGGTTGGCGGATTTGTCTTTTTCCGGCAAAATACGCGCGAAAGTATTGCCTTCTTGCGAAACTCGCGCCAACAGCATACAGTTTTTTTTTTTTTTTTCTCTTTCCTCTTAATGAGAAATTGATACTTCCACTTTCTACTAAAATGAAAACTAGAAAGGAAGAAGAAAAAGAAAATTGATACTTCCAAGTTGATAAAGATATTGCATTTGCATGTGAAAGGGGGACTTGGATGTAGCAAATGAGGAGTGGCAATAGGGGAATTTGATGTTGCATGTATAATTATAAAGTTAGGATATGTCCCACTAAATTGCTAAAAAAACTTTGTGGCGCTTACTAAACTAGGGTTAGCATGTTTTTCCCTTCTTCTTTTCGAAAAAAAAAAAAATATAATGATTCTAGGGTTAGAAATTTAGGTCTGCCTACACTTAAGGCATGTCTGGGGGTTTAACAAGCACCAAGCATCATAGAATTAGATCCTATCCTATATAAGATAGAGTTCATATCATGGTTTTTTATAATATAAGAGATTTCCCGATCTCTCGGTATATTTATCTTGTCGTTATTTGCATACTATTATAATTAGGTATAAATATTATACATATTGGTATTGTGAGCACTTTGGTAATTATTGGTATTCAAGGTTTACAAAAACGGAGATGAGAAGATCAAAATTTCCTAGTGTTCAAGAAAAGGATCAACATTTAGGGTGAGTTTGGTTGGAAGGAATGGAATGGAATCGAATCGAATCGAATCGAAATTTTGATGTTTGGTTGACTGGAATACAAGGAATGACCATTCCTTTGGAATGACTTTTCCACCAATTTGGTGGAATCGTCATTCCATCCATAAATGGGAGGAATGACCATTCCAACCCATATTATTTTGTCTAATTAAAAGTAAATATAATATATTTCGTTGTATTTATAAAATCAAAACCAAATAATTGAATCTTCTTTCCTTTCCATTCCCATTCCCATTTCCATTCCCATTCCATGTCATTACCTTTAACCAAACTCACCCTTAGTACTTGCACACTTTCCGTGTGATTGTAAGGCTAGATAATCTAAAACTATTAATTGCCAAAAAGAAAAAGAAACAAAAAAAAAAAAAAGAAACAAAAATTTCTAACTTCTAAAAACGTTATCTCATTGTATCAAATTCTTTATCCTCTTTATGGCAGACCCTTACCTTCCGAAATACCATTATTTGTGAATGAAAACCGGGCCATAGACATGGATTCGAACACCTACCTTATTTAAATTTCCAATAAGTTTAGCCCTTTTATTACTCCACAATGATAAATTAATATTCCATATGATTGTAGTCCTTGCCTATGTCACTAGAACAACCATTAAACATTAACTTGTGCCGACTATTTGCTTGAGATATTTATAACACAATGACCCTGAAACTTATTCACTTTAGCAAAATGTCCCTCTGTGTAATGACCTTTATATTTTCGCTTTTTTTTTTTTCAAATGCTGATATGGCAGTTGATATTATATTTCTACCTTTGATTTATTTTTACTCCTTCCTCTCCTTTCCTTAGTAGAAACACACTTTGTCATCAAGCCCATTTGTATTCCTCCATCTTCCTTCCTCCCTTTAAGTATACCTATCTTTACTGCATTCAGACCGCAGAGACCAACAAACCACAAACACCAAAAGCACCCACATTGGAGGAGCCAAGTTTTAGGTAAACTTTAAACTTTAATTTCATTTTTAGGTTTTCTTTTTTTTTTTTTTTGTTAAAAATCTTTGAAAACTGGAATTCCTACAATTCCTTTTATGATTTATCATTTTTAGTTTTATCATTTTGCTCTATTGAAGATTGTTTTTGATATGTCATGGGTAAGCAACAAGAAGTGAGTTTGTGTGTCAGAGTGAGCTCTGTTAACAACAAGAAGAAAACTAATATAAATATATATATAGCTAATATCTTAAGTATATAAAAGAGTAGATAAAAAGTTACCATTTATTTTCATTGTCCATTCCGCATAGTTTTGGTGCCTCTCTCTCTCTTTCTTCTCTTCTTCTTTTTCTTCTTCTTCTTTTTCATTGACTCTTTCTAATGGCAGAGTAATGATACTTATATCTTGAGTTATTTTTCATTCTTCGTATATTTTTTGTTTCTCTAATTTACATATTTTTACTATTCTTGATGATGATTTCCTAGAATTCAAAAGAAGTTATCTGTTTCTTTTTTTATTTTTTACTTTATTTTACACATTTATAGATCTATCATTTTATCTTGCTCGAGTAGTAGTAGTAATTAATAAAACATTGTAGTTAATAACAAAAACTATTTGGTTATGTGTCTGTCTAAAATTATTTGTAGACAAACCGAATGATGAAATTGGAATCTTAGTATTGTAGGAAAAAAGATTGGCTAGAACATTAAGTTGATAAACATTATATGGCTAAAAACTATAGTTGTAATTAAAATCAGACTTTACTAAACAACACCAAAAACAAAAATCTAGTCAATATTCCCACTTTTTCTCAAATCCAAGGTTGATAAACGTGAAAGCCAAATTATTGACTGGATTTTAGAGAACTGTAACTTGTAGAAAGTTTTGAGTTATATGGGTTATATGTGATTATATGTGAAATGTTTCATCTCCTTTTATTTCTTTCCTTGTATTTGTCATGACCATTAGGATTAGAAACAGCAAATGAAGTTATCTATTCAATTCAAGAGTTTAATTAGATTGTTTCTTTCAACAATGTCAAGAGTGAAACAAGCTTCTTTTCATGACTTTCATCATCATGCATAGGAGTAAGCTTAACAAAAAGAATTAAGTAAGACTCAGTAAAATCTCGATTCGAGTGATGAAGATAGTGAAGTGATAAAGGTAACCTTAGAAGATACAGAACAAGAGGATACAACAACGGCAGAGTAAGATATGACAATGGTAGAGCAAGAGGCAATGACAATGGCAGAGTAAGAGCCGACAATAATGGAGCAAGAAGCAACAATGGTATTGTTAAAATATTTATATTTAATAATGAAAAAAGGATCTACTATAAGATCAAATATACGATTTTACTTATTCAATAGTTACTTAAATAAATTTGTGACTTGCAGACAAGTAATCCAATTGAGCCGTCGGTTAAACCCACAATTAAGTCTTGTGCTGATCCAATAATCATTACGGAATTATAGCTTTTAGAAAATAGTTATAATATTTATTGACATACTTTGCTCCTATAGTCATGATGATTGTTAAAATATTTTTTGGATGATATTTTTTTCAATATTCTTTAGTTGTTAGTAACTTTATACATATATATATATATGCACACACATATATATTTTTAGGCTAAAGAAGTTGAACTATTAAGGTTGATTTTGGATGAAGAAGAGCACTTCCCTTACAAGATTTCTATGAGATCTAGATTCCATGAAGCATATCAAGATGCACTTGAATAAGCAAGAGATGGAGCGTTTTAGGGAGACCTAGTTTGGTCATCTTATTAACGTTCCTAATTACTATTAACATTCAAGTTACCTCATGTGATACTTCATTCTTTGACAAGTAAAAGTCAATAAGAAATAATAAATGTAGATGATGGTAAACAAGATATCAACGTGATTCTCTATGGAAGAGTACGCAATGATTACAGGGCACAACTTCACTCCAACATCAGATTCGGAGAAAGTAAAAGAGATAAAGAAAAATTCTCGCTTATTAATTAAGTATTTTGATGAGAACGATAAAGCACTTCAAACTGATTTGATGAGCAAACTTGAGAAAATGAGAAGTATCCAAAATAATGATAAGACTAAGATCGCCCTTCTTTTATTTCTTAATGGAGTCTTGTATGGGTTTGATAAGGATGGTAAAGTTGATCTAAAATACATGAGGCTAGTTAATGATATTGACCTTCTCGATAGTTAAGATTGGGGAGTGAAGACATACAATCACACATTAAAGAGCCTAAGCAAGGACGTAAGAGCTAAAGCACATGAAAATAAAGAGCCCCAGATCAAGTCATTTGCATTTAACGATTTTGTGCACATATTGCAGGTAATGATCAAGTTTTATATACTTTGAGAGGATTATAGTTATCATAATGTTATTCAAAATTTAAAACTAATAAATTTATTTGGACTACAGACATGGATATATGAGATGGTGTTTGCCATTGCAAACAAATTTTCTAAGCATCAAGAGGGGGACATGTTACCACACATGCTTCATTGAATAACAAAGAAGTTGAATGAAAAAGCCACCCATTTGTATAGTGCTATTGAGTAACTTTTTGTTGGAGAACATGTTATTGTCACTTCATTCTTTTGAGGAAATAATCATGAACTCTTATTGAAGTTTCTATATGATATTGATTGTGACTTTGATAATCCATACTAACTTTGTTCTTTTTTTTATATTTATTTTAAGATGATTAACTTTTTGTTATTTGTGTGTAACTTCCCAGATTATATAGAGCATCTTGGTTCCAATAGAGGAGGAAAAGAGCCTGGCATACTTGTCTTACGCCATCGAGCTTGACAACGATGATGATCCTATTATTGATCCAATAGTGAGAAAATTGAGTTTTAGAGTAGTAATCAAAATCCATGCGAGTTCAACTAATGATGTCCAAATGACCATGACCATGCTAGTCTTGTTGATCGTACCTCCTATTTCACCTCCAATATTTGAAGGAGAGGATGCAACATCTCCTCAAGAAACTCCAGTCCGAATTGATTCTACAGAAAACTCTAGCTTGTTTATCATTTTAAAAAATTATTTGGATGAGTAATTAGATCAGATGGAGTATAGACTTATGAAGAAAATTGAATCAAGTTCTTGCAGTTATGGAACAGTAAAGGTGAAAGAAGTGGGAGACCAAGGCCACAGCTTTACACTTGATGAACTTATGACAAGAGAGGTGAAAGGTCAGGATTACACCTTTATGCCTGCTAATGTAAGGCTAACAGAGCTTGGACACAAGAACAATATTCTCAACAATGATCCTAATGCCCTTGTGGATCTCATTGATACGATGAACAATAAAGTGGATCCAAGAGAATATTACATGACTCCCCTACCAACAATTGTTTTTGATAATGATCTTATGTTAGAAGAAGATAATGCATTAGACGAAGTGACATCAAAGATAGATGGTCAGCCATTTAGAAAGAAAAAGAGCTCTATGCTCTTGCACTCTCCCTACACGATGCTAAAGAAGAGGTATCGCCGAAATTCTAGGCTTCGATTTGAACCATTGCATCTATCCCCGAGTATAAGAAAGCATCATTTAATGAATTCATGAGGAAGCTATACAATAAAATCCTAATCAAGCGTGGTGTAATGAGTCATGATCAACAATTCTTTAAAGATATCTTAGATAATGGAAAATGGCTACTTAACGCAATATATACCCGTTTTATATTTCATATACTAATTTTTCTTTCTGGCATATTGAGTTAAAAACTAATAGTATATTCTTCAATTCGTGGTTATAGCATATTAACAAAGCATTATTTGGCTTTAGGAAAAGGTAACGGAAGTATAATGGCATATTCAATCAAGATCTTGCTGTGTTGGATGAGGCATTCACCCAATTTCTCATAATGGCCTTATCGGAGAAAGGTAAAAATAGTGTCTACTACTGTGACTCTAATTTGCAAGCATATGGGGACGGTCACTTACCAAAGATGGGGAAAATCATGGAGAAAAATGAAAGCACTATACATGGTGCTTTAGGTGCGTGAAAATCATTGGGTTGCAATCAAAGTAGATATAGAGAAGTGCAAACTTGTAGTGTTTGATTATAACTTGCAAGCTACTCCCGAGGGAGAAATTAAAGCTTATATGGAATCGTTTCGTGTTATGATGTCGATTCTTCTTGGGCAAAGTGGAATATTTACCGAGCTTAATGACAGGTTGAAAGATCCATAGTACTATGAGTGGCTTCAAAGTTTGCCTAAAAAAGACAAGTAAGTTTCTGTTTGAAACTAAATATTTTTTAATAATTGAATCATTTAGTGATTGCATTTACTAACAAAATTTTACATAATTATATCTTAAACAAGGAAGAATGTGCATTATATGCAATTAAATTTATAGAGATGGACTCCGAGGGTATTGTTTTTAATGTGTTGAGTGAGGAAACTGTTTCTTTCTTTACAAAAAAAGATGGCCGTTGAAAATTTTAAAAATGATTGAGATCTATAAAGAATCCTTTGTTATTAAATCTTAGGCTACTTCTTTTCTGTGAGAATGATTATAGTTTTTTTTTTGTTATTAAATCTAAGTCCCCTTCTATTATGTAAGTTTGAGTTTTTTCAATTAATTAAATAATCAAGTTATGTGATAATTTGAATAAGGGGTAGAATGTTTCTGCTGTGATAATCAAGTTAGTAGAATGTATCAAATTGGTTATAATTTGATTTTTTATTTCAAACAGCTAAATTAGTTTAAAATACCATAAAAAATTAAATATATTGCAATTAAATTTTTTGATTATATTTAGTTAAAATTTTTTACAACTTGTACTGTTCGGTTGAAACATTCGACTGGAGGTAAAATCATACAATCAATAGATCTACTGACAGGTAAAAAGTTTCTATCATTAGTAGAATGAATAAAACTAGTTATGCTTGGATTTTTTTAATTTAAACAGTTAAATTAATTTAAAAAACCATAAAAAAAATTAAATATATTGTAATTGAATTTTTTGATTATATTTAGTTAAAATGTTCTATAGCTTCTACTGTTCAGTCGAGATATTTGACTAGGAGTAAAATCATACAATTAATAGGTCTACCAACGGGTAAAAAGTTTCTACTGTTAGTAGAATGAATAAAACAAGTTATGCTTGAATTTTTTTTATTTTAAATGGTTAAATTAGTTTAAAAAACCATAAAAAATTAAATATATTGTAATTGAATTTTTTATTATATTTAGTTAAAATTTTTTACGGCTTCAATTGTTCGATCGATATAATTGACTGGAGGTAAAATCATACAATTAATGGCTCAACCAAGCAGTAGAAAGTGTTACTATTAGTAAAATAAAAAAAAAGTAGTTACGATTGGATTTTTTTTTTCATTTTAGATGATTAAATTATTTAAAAAAAACTATACAAAATTAAATATATTGCAATTAATTTTTTTTTACTATATTTAGTTAAAACTTTTTATAGCCTCTATTATTTGGTTGAGACATTCGACTGGGTATAAAATCATATAATTAATAGGTCTATTGAAGGGTAGAAAGTGTCTACTATTAGTAAAATGAAAAAAAAAAAAGTTATGATTGGATTTTTTATTTTAGACGGCTAAATTAGTTTAAAAAAACTATAAAAAATTAAATATATTGCAAATGAATTTTTTTTATTAGATTTTGTTAAAATTTATTATGAACTCTACAGTTTAATCAAGATATTCGACTAGTGATGGAATCATGTAATTATTAGGTCTACCGAGGGGTAGAAAGTTTCTATCGTCAATAAAATGAATAACACTCATTATGATTTAACTCTTTTTATTCTAAACAAGCTAAATTAGTTTCAAATACCATGAAAGCACTTGCAATAAATGTATTCTCTTCATTTACAAAAACTAGTTAAATCAATAGTGTAAATTTTATCATCAATGTAATAGCACGTAAAGATGTCACGAAAATTTTTTATTCGACTTCCTAAACTTTATTTATAAAAACTATGTGTCAACATCACTAATGCCTTGACATTTTATTTTACATAGCTATTTAACATAAATGGATTTTTTTTAAGATTAATTTAAAATATGAAAGACCTTTATTGATGCTAATGTGT
The DNA here is from genome assembly GCA_035233585.1 of Antiaris toxicaria. Taxonomy (NCBI): domain Eukaryota; kingdom Viridiplantae; phylum Streptophyta; class Magnoliopsida; order Rosales; family Moraceae; genus Antiaris; species Antiaris toxicaria. The sequence continues at coordinate 12,229,352 of CP141162.1, read as the reverse complement.
GTGGATTATCAGACACTATATTTGACCCCTCTATCTTTGTTAGATCCATCTTCTCAATGCCAAGTGTAGTAGGAGGATTAAAAGCATTGTTCTCCATGAACATGTTCATGGAGTCAAAATGCTGGTCATGAAACAACATTTTAGGAATAGCATTATCACAACTTTTGTTCTCATTAAAATCACAATCTGCTTGATTGGTCCCGTCACATAATTCATCTTCTAAATCATTAAGACCTATAACGTCTACACCAAGTTGGACTTGGTTGCCACTTTCATCTTTTTTAATAAATTCCACTCATAATGACCCTTTACAATTTTTTTCATGACCATCCATTAAGAAAGCGAAGACATCATCATCATCTTTTATACAAATAGCATATGATTCATCCTTGAAGTAGACATAAAATTTAGTTTTATATCTAGCTTACTTTAATCCACTTTAAGTTTTATGTATAATTGTTGACCAAGTCGACAAACTTAATCTTTGTGTCAATAACAAGAATAGTAGAATTTTGATTATTCTCCTTAATTCATTGACACGAGTTTTCCTCTTCCTTCCACTCTCTATCATAATAAATATTAATTATCATCTGATTCATTTCCTATAGGAAAAAAATTAATAATAACTTAAATATTTTTTTTTAGAAATGAGAAGAAATCATTAAAATAAATCAAATATATAAAAATTAGAGAACATTCGTAATCTTAATGTATATTATCTTCTTTTAACAAAGACATTGAAATGCAAAGACTCCAAAATTAAATCAAACATTCTAACTTAAAAATTATATAAAAAAAATCACACTATTATCATAATAAAATTGAATCATTACTTAAACTTGATTATTGCTTTCATGTTTGAAAATAACAACCAATCATTAAGAAAGCATCAAATAATATGGTTCTATACATACACAAGGTCTCTATTGCCACTGGTAGAGTTTATTGTGTGACCTTCAAAGAAAAACTTTATTGTCTCTTTAAACTTGATTGTTTCTTTTACATTTGAAATAATAAAAAACTATTTAAAAACATCCAAGTAATCAAGCAGAAATGTGACAACTGAGCTCTACAAGATTTATTGAATTTTGATAAATGAACTCTATTGTCATAGTATGGCTCTATTGCATAAGTAATATTTTTACTACTAGCGGTAAAGTTTACTATGTTATCTTCAACCTTAAGTCATAAAGACATTTCAGAGCATGAAAATAAAAAATTCGAGTTTCAAATTTATTTCTTTTAAAAAAACATAGAAAATAAGCAAGCCCTAAATAATCCATGTTTTGAATGAAAATTGAAAGTATAAAATTAAGTTGATAATGGATTTAATTTACATTCAAATCCCTAAAAAGATATTGAATATAATTGCTCCACAAAGTAGTTGAATCAACTAGAATTGTCCTCAAATTTATGAAAAAATATGAAAAAATCTCTCCAACATCTTCACCACTCAAGCATTTCTTCTTCTAAACACCTACGAAGAAGAGCCAACACTGGTGCATCCCCTCCTGTCTTTCTTGAGCAAACATATGGATAAGAGGAGAGTAAAATAAATTTATTTTTTTATCATGTATTTAAATTGTTTCATATAATTAGTTTTTAATTAATTATTTATTTATTTTTAAAAAAAGGTATTTTTAGAAATCAACGGATTTCATTAAAGCTAAGGTTATGTGATAAAAATTCTAACTTTTATGGTCCGTTTGATCAACGCATTACATTTACATTACGTTTGAATATAATGTATTGAATGCAATTTGTGTTTGGAGGAAAAGTATTAGCATTGTATTTGAATGTAATGTATGTTTGGGTGAAAAATATTTGAATTGTATTTTAATAATAAATATGTGATGTGATGGGTAAAAATAGAGAGGAAAAAGAGAGAGAGAGAAAGAGAATATATGATGTTATTAATAAAAGTAATAGAAAAAGTAAAATAATGAATAGTGATTATATTGGATTTAAAATGTGATGTGATTAGTATTTAAATGAAATACTTTTGTATTTGAGAGAAAATTATATTGTATTTAAATACAATATACTTTAAATATGTGTATTAAACACACCATTAAAGTCATAAATCTAAAGCATTTAACTTTTAAGATTATATAACTAAAACACTCCGATTGCTTCAAAAACAATAGTTGCATTAGTTATGATATGACGATCAGTAACAAAAGCACTCTGATTTTTTATGATAATCAGCTGACAACTGTCGTTAATAATAAGACTATGAGAAATACTATAATTATGCTTTTGTGATCTCCTTCCTAATTCTGTAGACATGAAGGGACCTAGAATTTTATTCCAATAGGGCACACATAAAGATAGAATTCATAAACCAAAACAACGATTTTACGTTGATTAAAAAAATTTGATAAACACCTTTTTAGTATTAAACAATATACCAGTAAAAAAAAGGAAATTAATGAATAGTTTTTGAGTTGACTTGATGTTTTCAATATATTTATATTTGAATGAAATATATAAGATACTTAAACAAATATTTGTGTTACATCAAAGTTTGGAATATGATTACTTATTAATTAATATGTTACATCATCATTTGTGTTTTTTAAAAATTAAATTAATTACCTAAAAAACTAAAATTAAAAAAAATTTATTTTACAATTAATTTCAAAATTTAAAGAATTATAACAAAATTTTGATACGGTGTAATAACATAGGAACTGATCACCTCCTTTTATTTTTAATTTGCTGAAAAACATGACAAATTTACGGTGGTCTACTTTATTGGAAGGGCTACAATTACTCGAAAAAGTTAAAAAAAAAAAAATACAAGACAAAAACAAAGGCTTTTGATGTGTTGTGCGGAGCTGTCCAAATAGCGAGTTGAATATCATTTTTATCATTTTTCAACAGAAGTATAGAAATAGAACAAGAAATTAACTTTAAATATGGACGAAATCATATTCAAATGAGAGAGAAATTATCATTTTGTTGTAAGATATCCTATTACCAATGTAATTTTATGAACTTTAAATATAGATAAAATCATTTCAAAATGAAAAAAAGAGCTTTGTTATTGGATTTTCCTACAAAGACAGTACATTTTTAATCATTAGACTTAATCAAAATCATATTAAAATAAAAAAGTATGTAAAAAGAATAAAATGTTTACCGATTTCATATTTCAGTACAATATTGATAGGCATTTTTTTCCTCCTACCATATAACTTCCCTAAGGTCTTAAGAAATAAAAGATAACTTAAAAAAGTTTGCCAGTAGCCTATGGCAATATCAATAATACTTGGAAAAACATGTGCCCGTATCGTTGTAGTTCTTTGTTGTTGCTGTTGTTGGTTTTGTTTTGTTTTTTTTTTTTTTGAAAGTTTATTTTTTTTTATGGAAACTTTATTAGATGTCTTGGCTCACGCAATTGGATCTTAGTCTTGTATCTTTTTATTTCTTTTTTTTTTTTAATAACAGAACCTGCTCTTAGCATTGTATCTTAGGTGTAAGAAAATAATTATAAAAATTAGAGGAAATTGTGGAAATAGCTATTTTAGTATATATGTTAAGAATTTTTACCTAATGATTCAAATTTTTACTCTGAAATCATTTTTTATTTGATATTATAAAAGGAAAAATCTTAAAATCATTATAAATATGACAATTATTCTCAATAAATCCTATAAAATGCGTTAGTTTTTGCATGAAACAAGAATTGACATTATTATATATAACTAAAGTGAATGAGGATTTAACTGTAGCCGCTACAGTGACTTCGCCTCCCCCTGTTTGTGCCGTCTACTTTGTCGAGTTTGCCCCTGCTTTTATGGGTGGCTGTGCTAGTGGGAGAGGGTGTGTTTAGTCTTTTTGCTGTGGATTGGAAGCTGATATTACATATTTGGCCTTTTTTTTTTTTTTTTTTTTTGGTGTTTGGGTTTTGTTCCTACTGTGGGCATTTGGTTTTTTTTACCCTTTCCCTGTATATTTCCACTCTTGCCCTTATTTCTTTCTCTGTTGCTTTGTTTTTGGCTCATGATTTCTATGCCATTTTGCTACGAATCCTAGTTGATTGTTTTGCTTTCTCTTGGTCGCATCCTTCGTCTGTTCCTTCATTCTCTCTTTTTCTTTTTTTTCCTTTTGTCTTTGTTGATTTTTTGCTTTTCCTTTTTTGCTTTTACCCTGCTTGCTGGTCCTTCCTCCTTGCAGATGGCTCTGGTGCCGTGTTGATTGGGAGGCCTGCATTGCTTCTTTTCTTTCTTTGTGCTACTTTCTTTGTTTTTTCCTGGCTCTGCGTTTCTTTAGCTTTGCTTCTTGGTTTAAAATTTTTTTTACGGTGTTTTCTCCTTATTTTTTTTTTGGTTATGTTTTTTTTGTTTTCTTTCTTCATTCTTGGATTTGTTTTTTTTTTTTTTGGTGTTTTTCGCATTCTCAATACACTAGGTTTTCTGCACTCCCCTTCCGACCTCACAGTTTTTACTTTTAATATTTTTTGTTCTCTTTTTGATTTTTTCTATTAGGGTTTGTTTTTTGGTTTCGTTCTTCTTTTTTTGGAATTTTTGTTTTTGTTTTTGTTTTTGTTTTTTTTGTTTTTACCCCGGGAGACTTTTGTACCATTTATGTATAGAGTTTTGTATATCCTTTCCACCCATCCTTTCTTTGTATACTTTTTCTTCTACACCTTTTGTTGTTTTTTTTCATTTAATAGGTTTAGATTTTCTTTTGTTTTGCTTCCTTCCCCCCTCGATTTTTTTCCCTTGGCATCCTTTTTGTCGTTCATGAGCGATTTAGGTTTCCTTTTATTTTTTACTTTTTTTCATGTACCTGGTTTGTTATTTGTTCGTTTTGTGCCTTTTTTTCAAATTTTTTTTAATACTACAGATTCCTTTTTATTGTGTTTACATATTCTTGGTTGAATGTTCTTTTATTTATTTCATTACTAATCTTGGTAGGTTTCTTCTCATTTATCATCGATTTTGCCATTCCACGGTATTATTTAAATTTGTTTCAGCTTTGATGGAGATCGGATTTGAACAATTACACAGGTATATATTTGTTTTTTGTTTATTTCAGACAAGATTCGATTGTTTTGGTAGCGTTTGGTATTGGTTTTGAAATCTGTTGAGATTTCAAAAATGGTGAATTTGAGATCGTTTTGAAAACTGATCTGAGATCGTTTCTGAAACTGTGTTTGGTTATATTTTTTGAGTGTATGTTTTTAAAAAACAATTCTGAAACTGTGTTTGGTTATATTTTTGAAAACCAGTCATTGCATAGTAAGTCAATGAAAATAAATTTATATTTAATTTAAAAAAATTATTATAAATACCAAAAATTAATAATTAATAAAAATTTTTAATTAAAAATTAATACCAATAATATTAAATAATTCATAATATCAATTAAAACATAATTAATCATTATATTTAGTTACAAGTATATTACAAATTAATTTTTAGCTATAGAAGTAACATTTATCTAAAAAATTACCAATTCTATATACCATAACAATTATGATACATATTGTTGCTATTTGATCTCTGAATTGGCTCATACGTTCTCGGTCTCTATTAGTGGAACCAACATCAGAAGACGGTGCAGATTCACTGTTATTTGTACGTTGTCGATTTCCTCTTCGTCTCTCAATATCTTCTACAGGCTCGTCAACGCTATAGTCTCTAAATAAATTATCATTTGCATCATACATCTTAATACAATTATGAATAACGCAACATGCAATTACTATCTGGGCTTGCTTATGTAAAGAAAAGTTGGACATATTCTTCAAAATACCAAATCGTGCTTTGAGAACACCAAAACACCTCTCGATGCAATTGCGTAATGACGAATGCCTGTAATTAAATAGTTCAATTGATCCAGTTGGTTGTCCATTGTTTCTAAATTCAGATAAATGGTACCTTTCACCCCGGTACGGTGCAAGAAATCCCGGCATGTTGCTGTATCCAGAATCAACAACATAATATTTAGGTCATGGTGGCCTAATAAATTGGTTAGCTGGATCTTGTAATGCATGCAGTAATACTCTAGAGTCTGCAGCTGAACCTTCCCATCCACTATAAACATATGTAATTATCATATCAAAACTGCATGCTACCATTATATTCTGAGTACAAGTGTGTCGCCTTCCTCGATAAACTCTCTGTGCGGTCGCAGGGACAATAGCCATCACATGTGTGCCATCAATAGCTCCGATACAGTCCTAACACAAGTAATAAACCACAAAAAATTTTAAACCATATTATAAAAGTACTAACCACCTATTTCAAACTTAAAAAATAATACAAATTTTACCTTAAACCACGGCCAATACTTATCACTATTTTGAATCTCCAAAGACACAGTGTTTGGGTTTGGTTGGCGGATAAAATCTGGGGCCAACGCACAAATTGCTCTAAGAACATTATCAAAATGTCGACTAACTGTTTCTCCAGAATGACAAAATCTGTCTTGTATGACTCTGTTACGGTCAGAATGACCAATGATCTTCAAGAACATCATCAACCGTTCTTCCACTGATAGTCGACTTCTAGGTAATAATTGACGTTGTTCAAGTAGCCGAGCTATTGCCATAAAAGGTTCTTTATACATACGAAACAATTCATAGAATACGCCAGCATGGCCTTCCAGCATATTTAAAACATATTGTCGTCCTGTTAGTTCATTATTATGCCGAGGTTGCCTAGTAATAGTTGGTACAAGATCTAGTAATAATTGTAAGATCTCGTCCTCGTCGTCAGATGACTCAAGTGAGTCGAAAAAAACCAACTCCTCATCAGTATCCGAACCACTTGATCCCATAATAACCTACACAAAAAAATCAACTGAATTTATACCTATTTGCCACCAATAATAATAACACAATAGAATAAATCTCTTATAATAAATATAACTCAACAAAATAGTCATTAAATAATAATTCAATAAACTGAAATTGTGAAAGTCAAAAACATAAACTAATCAAACTCAACAAAGTAGACACTACATAAAAGTTCAACATACTTTAATCCCGAAAGTGAACAACATATAAAGAAGTCTAACTTAATAAATCAGTCACTAAATAATAGTTCAACAAACTGAAAGAGTTTGACAGACTGGAATGAGTCTAATAAGCTAAAACCAATCATTAACGAATAACTACTTCGCTAAGTTGAGGATGAAACCACGACGACGCTCGGGTTTAAGCTTCACAAATGTCCCCCTGAAGTCCTTGTCCTTTGTCAACGTCTTAATTGCCGTCCCATATGTTATGTCATCCAAGTCTTCTATTGCATCCAACAACTCAATACAAATGTCAATACTATGGGGATCTTCAGTTGAGGTCTCAGCTGGACTTGTGTCCCCAAGACGTGCTCGCTTTGCAGCTAGATATTGCTGCAAGTCATTAGTGCGTTGCACTGACGCCTCACTTTGCAAACTCACAGACTTTGCCAACAGCTCCACTGCTGACTCCAGTGCAGTTTTTTTCTTGTTCCTGGAACGGCTACTGCTGCCCTCAGCATTTCCCAAATGGTTGTTGTCTCTCTGGAGTTCGTGCGACTCATCCGTACCTTCGTGTACTGCTTCGACATTCACTGAAGGTGGTGGTGCTGTACATGGCACATTAGCTGCTGTTTGCGGACCTATGGCATTACGGCCTGTTGCAATAGTCCCAGCAAAGATCTCCTTTAGGAGGGAAAAATGTAGTAAACCCTTCTTCTGGTACTTTTTAGCCTTTGGATTTTGCTGCATAATGAACAAATATTTAGATAAGCCAATGAATTAGCTTGTGCAAAAAAATTCTGAATTCCATTTAGAAAAAGGTACATTACTTGTAAATAGGAATCCCAAACTTCATCTGAGGCTGTGACTGTATTTGCATCAGGATCCCATCCAAATCCAGTAGTTTCAATCAAGCTTTCGAACTCTCTTGTGCTACGTCTAAGCCTATTCCACTTAGTTTTAAGTTGTGTCACTGTAAATCGCTTATTAAACTTACTATGTATGTCATTGGAAATTTTCATCCACGTTTTTTTGTCTAAAGTAGAGGTTTGAAGTCCTTTTTTTGCCTCCTCATATAGCGACTCGATAAAGAAAGATTCCAAATTTTCTCCCCATGTGGCATGATCCTCAGTAGTAGTATTGTCATTGACGTCCATTATCTTAATATTACTGTTGCACACATTTTAAGATGACAGATTTACATATCACGGATCAATCATCACTAGTAATGTCACAAAAATTAATAATAGCAATCTTCATGTAACATTCAGAAACAATTTACGCTATGTATTAAATAATTACGACATATTAATCATGTTTGACTGTCATATATGTAGTTAAATTCATATCGGCTTTATTCCTAACGCCTTTTATAAGAAAAAAACAAAAAAGGTTAAACAACTAATCACTTATGTCTTTAGCATAAACCATGTGAATCCGCCAAGCTAGAAAAACCTCTCTCTCTCTCTCTCTCTCTCTCTCTCTCTCTTCATATCATTCTCTTTCCAAACGTGACAATGTCCCTCCACCACACACTATAAATTTTACTCCAACGACATCATTGTACCACTGCTAAATCTCCTCTCTTTTTCTTTTCATTTTTTTTTTTCCGAACATGGGTTTGAGGCTCGGAGCTCTGTTCCCTCTGTTTCTCCAAGCTTTGTTCTTTTTTGTACAAGAAACAAGAGCAGAGCATGTGCTCTACAACATGAGCGGGTTGAGAGGGAAGAGGCAAGTGAGTGGGTGTAATTTGTTCCAAGGAAAATGGGTTTTCGACCCTTCTTATCCTTTCTATGATTCCTCAAGCTGTCCATTTATAGATCCCGAGTTTGATTGCCAAAAACATGGCAGACCCAATACTCAGTACCTCAAGTACGCTTGGAAACCCGATTCTTGTAACTTCCCGAGATATCCAAATATATATATATACACACACAAGCCCAAATAGTAAATGGATAATTTGACATTCATTCATTCAATGTCTCATTTGTTGCATAATCAGAAATAAAATCCTAATAGACAAATGGATGAAAAATATACAAAAGAAAGCAAAGGACCAAATAGGTTTGTACAAAAAAAACCGGACTTATGTTTTGACCAAACAGGCAGCAAGAGCCACAAATTCTCTCAAGCATATATTTCACAATCTATGCATATTGAACCGAGACAAGCAAATTAAACACAAACCAAATTGAAATCACAAACCACAGCTCGGTTATTATGCCACAAAAACACAAATCACAGCTTCCAAATTGAAAGCACAGGTCGGTAATTAAACAAAAAAAAACAAACCACAGGTCGGTAATTAAACAAAAAAAACACAAACCACAGCTCGGTTATTATGCCACAAAAACACAAATCACAGCTTCCAAATTGAAATCACAGGCCGGTTATTATGCCAACGACACTACCAAATTGAAATCAACAAACACAAATGGCAACGGTGCAAGAAATTCACAAACCATGCCGTGCACAGGGACCGAGCAATGTCAACCAAATCACACACGGAAATGGCTACCACAGCTGTTTGAAAACGTCAATGTCAACCAAAATTGACCCAGAGCAGCTCCAATTCTAATTAGCTCATTGACTCAATAATTGAAACACGGCAGATTACCTCATTGACTCTGAAATTGAAAAAATTCCCAAATTCTAGGGCAAACGATTATCAACCCCCAAATCTTCAACCCGGCCGCCAGTCCAAATAACAAAAACCAAGGGAGAGAGTCTGAGATGAGAAGCTTACCTCCGGTGAAGCAGACGGCCGGTCGCAGGAAGCTTTGAACCCGATTGTGAGAGCCGGCAGAATACCAAATCAGATGGCGATGAACGCCAGCAACCAGGGTCGAATGAGCCGACAGACCTTGGGCGACGGCGATGAACTACCCCAGGGGAGGAGAGACAAACCAGACGGCAATGAACTAGCTTCGGCCATCGGCGATGAACGACAGAGAAAGAGAGTGGTGAGGCGAGAGGAGGGTTGGCGAGGTGAGCTCACGGCTGAGGCAAAATGAGGTCGAAAACAAGAACGAGCTTCGGGGTGAGCTCACGACGGCGATGAACTTGCTTCGGCCGCCGGCAATGAATGACAGAGAAAGAGAGTGCTGGAGGCGAGAGGAGGCGAGCTCACGGGGAAGGCTTCGAAAACGACCGAAAAATTCGTTTTCATTCGTTTATGTAAAAACCGAGAATATTAAAAACAAATTTCGAAATCTGTTTTCAAAATCAAGCTTAACCAAACGTGATTCCGGTGCGATTTTGAAAACGTTTCCCTAAGGAATCGTGAAACACGTTCCGGAAACGTTACCAAACACGCTCTTTGGTTTTAATGTTCATTATTGCTCTTAAGTGTGTATCTGCTTGGCTGCAATTTTATTGTTTTCTAATTATGGCATTGTCACTAATTTCTGTGTTCTGTGTGGTTGAATGATGTGTCTAGGTTGGTGATGTGGCATACTTTGTGTGACGGCCCGCTTTTCGTAGAGGCTAATAGTACTAGCATAGTCGAACCTTAGAGTCCATTATGATAGACCACCACCTCATTGGGTCATCGACAACTTACTTTTAACTTGCTTTTAATACCACCTGTGACGGCTGGTATCTTAGTTTTAACATACTTTCTTTAATATTCTTATTTTAACTTCCCATTTGAACATGAAAATAGGGAATAAAATTTTTTTTTTCCTTAAACTTTAAACTTGAACTTGTATCGTCATAAAACATTTACTAAAGTAAACATTTTACATTGTCATAACTTAATATACATCATAAACCATAATTTCAATACTCTTTTTAAATAGCTCAGCGGAAGACTCATAGCAGTACCATAACCCTCGCCCAGTCCCTTGGCATATGCAGATCTCGTTCGTCATCCATCACTTGTCTTATCATCGTGCATGTTACTTACCTACAACATAAACAAACTTGTGAGCGACAGGCTCAGTAAGTTCAAACATACATTCATGACAAAATAATAACTCATACCTTTTTAGACAGAGTATATTTGATACCAACTGTGGCATCAGAACATTAACATAACATATATCATACATTACTTTCAACTTCATACTTAACATATTCTAACATTGAGAACAACTTTAATGTTTTTTAACATAACATAATTTAAACATAGTATATATAATGTATGCTTAACATCTTAAACATAATATCCTTAATATCATACAAAATATTGCATATACATATTAATATAAACATAACATACTAAACATATGCTTAAACGTCGTAAATATACTTAAAATTGTAAGACTGACTTATGCATATCATAACATATGTATACATATTAGTCTCATTATACTTGTCTACTTTTCATTCATTCCTTTTCATTATTCTTTTGTTCTTTTTTTTTTTCATGTCATACTTTTTCTTTTTCTCGCTTAACTTTCATTTCTATTGTTCATTCATTCATTCATACATATCGTTCTGTTATTTTCTTTTCTTAGCTTTTCTTAACTTTTTTTTGCTTTACTTTCTTTTCTTTTCTTTTCTTGTCTTATTTTTTCACTTGTGGGCCCAGTATTGGACGTACCTAATGTGCACAGACCAATGGGGAAAAGGGGGAGCCACTCACCAATCAATCCTAAGGTCAATCTTTACACTACCACACTTAGGGTAGCACATTAAGCCATTAACTACCATACTTGGGGTAGCACCATACACTGGGGTAGAGGCTATTCTTAAACCTCACACTAGGGAGACTGGTACGCCAATCTTACATTTTTAATCTTATTATTTTGCTTATCTTTCTATTTATTTACTTTATCATTTCTTTCGTTTGTTCATTCATTCATTCATTCTTTCATTTTCTTTCCATTCTTTCTTTCGTTCATATCATTTCTTTCATTTGCATTTCATCAATCGTTTCTTTCTTTCTTCATTTCATTTCTTTCTTTCATTCATTTATTCTCTTTCATAAACATGTCATAAATTCTTTCCTTTTAAACATATTTTTTATAGTGTACGTTATATTAGTCACACTTTAGTGCATATTATGCACTAACATACATAACTTTCATATAACACTTAAACATAAACCTAACATAACATGTCAGTTCATGTTATAGGCAAATAAATGCTTAAACTTACAAATACATGTCTTTTCTTGCTTCCTTGGTCCGCAGACGTCTCTTCATCGCGTCTGTATTGGATCCCTATAACCAAAATAATAACGGTTATTTTCCATACTTATTTCATATATAAAACTTAATAAAACGTAAAAATTCTACGTTTCATTTCCCAATCATAAACTTAGGGGTTTAATATCCTATTTTCCACTTTTCTGCTAACTTTTGGCAAAATTACCATTTTACCCTTAATGTGATTTTTCATCATAACCTTACTTTTCTTTGATTTACAACTTAGTTTTGACTCTTAGAATCTTAATTAAGTCATTCGAAGTCCATTAGAGCCTTTTCTATCATTTTTGAAATTTTCGGTCAAAATGATCGTTTTGCCCCTAACTCTTTGGGTCGTATCATTTTCATTTTAATGTTTAGACTGGATTTTCTAAGCCTAAAATCATAAAATAATTTTTCTTAGGCTTTCCTAAATTTTTACGGTATTATTTGCCACAATTTCTTGGTTTACTATTCACTAACTTTCGGGTGGTATTATTCCAATTCTCGATTGTTAATCCATTATTTTTTGGGCCTAGGTCACCGAGAGGGCTCGGGTTTCCATCCCGATCATATTTTTATCCTTTGGTTCCTAAAATACCCCTTTGTGCCATTTTTCAAATTTTGACAGCATTTCCGCTTAATTTTTGGGTTCTCGGCGTTTAGGAAATGCCTCGAAATCATCTAACTTATTTTTATTCTACCACGTACTATATCAGAGGCCTAATTTTTACGTTAAAATCCATACTTTTTATGTAAAAATCTTCACATTACATACATTTTCTTATTCGACCATTTTTCATACAAATAGTCTATAATTAACATTTAATCATCTCAATTAATAAATTGAGGAATTAAAATAGTTGAAATTACTACCGGAGTCATTCAACGATGTCCATCAGGTAGATTGACTTTAATCGGCGATCGACGGGGCCGTTCGATAATTCTAACGCCACAGATATGTCGAGAACGTCGAAAATAGACCAACAGGCCATTCTTTAATTTTTGGTCATCAGTCGCCGTTAATCGACATTGACCACCGTTGATCGATGTTGACCGGTGTTGACCACTGTTGACCAACGTTGATCGGCCGTTGACCGGCGATGGCGATGGAAAAGGCTACCACCATCTTGAAGAGCTCGACGAGAGGAACCTATTGGTGGTGTCAATTTCTCCAATCGAGGCCCCTATCACTAGAATCGAACCTCCGAAAGTTGGCGATGGCGGCAGCGATCCGTTCTTCACCGTGCCAGGGTTGTTGCCCAAAATTGGTTTGGGGCTTTTGTTCCCCATGTTTCTTTTATCATTTTGGTACCCACCATGTCACTCAACTCCGCCGGAATCGACGGATTCCACAGCGGCGATGGCGCAATATTAGGTGGTGCAATCCGGCGACTGTTGAGCCGAAATGAAGCTTGGGTTTTGTTCTACTCTTCACCTCGAGTGTTTTGGGACCAGAATCGCGTCGATCGGACATCGGACGGCGGAGATATAGCCATTCAAAAATTTCCACCACCGATAGCTTCAGGCGACGCGTGCGGTGTGCTCCGGCGTCGGTTTCGTCAACTCAGCTCACTGTTGGACTCAGCTCGGTGAGGCTTTCCACCGAGACCAGCGGTGTCAAAAACGGACACCGTTTCTGATGGTCGGTTACTGTTCACTTACTGTGTGGGAGAGAAAATGAGAAAATGTGAAAATTATGAGGGCTTATTTTCAAATTTCTGATTTTTTGCCCTCATATATATATATTTTTTTTTGTCAAAAGTTTCAACATAAGCTATCCTGACTAATTTGGGTATGCTAAACCCAAATATATCAGTTTTATTTTCATTTGAGATCATTTCAACCAGTTTTCGGTATTGCAAATTCCCGGTTAAAAATTACCTTTTGTACTCAATTAACTAATTTGAGCATGCTGATAGGCTGTACTAACTAATTTGGGCGTGATGAACCCAAATATATCAATTTTATTTTCATCCGAGGTTATCCTGACCAGTTTTCCGGTACTGCATATTTCCTTATCAGAAATTACTTTTTGTGCTCAAATGATTAATTTGAGCATTCTGATTCCAAATATATTAATTTTATATCAAGAAAAGGTCATCTTGACTAATTTCTTGATACTGTGTATAACACACACACACGTACACACATAAAATCATCGCATTTCACATTTGAAACATGGAATTCATCATTTACATTCTATGTACCAATTTTCTAAGAATGATGAAATTTTTCGGTTGTCACACTTTATGCGGCGGCCCGCCCTGCTGTGGAGTCTCTACAGTACTATTACAGTCAACTCTGTAGTTAACCGCAATAGTATGCAGGCCTCTAGGGTCACCGACAATCATGCTGAACTTGAAAACTGCTTGCTAATTTGCGGAATAAATTTTTTTTTTCTTAATTTCATGAACTGCTCGAGAATGTGATAAGAAAATCATGTTAACAAAATAACATGCACATGGATCATGATTCCCCTATCACATAATCTTAACTTGAAAACTTATTCTTTTTGAAATTACATGTTTTAAATTTCAAAACTATACAACGGAAGCCTAATGGTGACCACAATCCCTCGCCCAAATCTCCCTGACATGTACATACCCTGTCCATCGTCCACCGTATACTATTGATGAACAGGTCTCTTACCTGCAATATGTGAACAAACTGATGAGTTATGGGCTTAGTAAGTTTAAACATAAAGACATGGATCATGACATGCTGTACTGCTATGCTCATGCATGAAATTGGACTCTGTAAAACATGTTCGTGGCTGAAAGATTAGTCTTTGGACATTATCTCTTATTAAGTTCTGGTTTTGGACCCCTGATTGGTCGTACCGACATGTTATCACAACTGGGAGCGGTACTTTAGTGCTGACCTCCTCAGTCTTGGTCGATACGCCAATAACTGGTTTAATTACCATCTTGTTGGAGTTCCAACTGGGTAGCATACTGATTGCCCCCACAGTAGGAACCTGTTACATGATTTACTTAGGTGTGAGTTTTATTAGCACACTAAGGTGCCTTGTGCACCTACCTGTTTTCGTGTACCTGGCACCTGTCTGACATATGTACTGAAACATGAAATTCTACATGCATGATATGAACTGACATGAAATTGACATGAATATCGTGATGTAGACAATCAATGTCTAACATACACGCTATACAATAAAACATGACATCGTAACATAACAAGATTGTCCATGTTGCAGTCAGGACAATGCTTGAACTTACAGAAAATCGACTAGCGTGAGCCTCTGCTGCTCTGGGACAGCTGTATCGAGGTCTCTGGCTCGAACTCGTATAAAAGAAATAATTGCTGATTATTTCCAATATTCATCTTATACTAGAAACATGACAAAACATGAAATTTCTATTTCCAGATTCTTTTTTTTTTTTTTTTTACTCTTTGGCTTCGAACATGCCCTCTTACACGGGTGTGTCTCTGGCCGTGTACTCCTCTGGACTTACGTGCCTAGTCGTGTACTTCGTGAAACATGGCCGTGTATACTTACACGGGTGGATACACGGCCGTATTACTGGCCGTGTACTCCTCTGGACTAAACATGCATGCTTACACGGTTACTTATACAGCCGTGTTTCTGGTCGTGTTTTCCTGCTGTCTAACATGGTCTGCTACACGCCCTTCCCTTGACCATGTGCCCCTTGACACGGCCCAATACATGGCCGTGTTCTTGGCCGTGTACCTCTCGGGTCTGAATTTTCTTGCAACACGGTCGTGCATGTGGGCATGTTCGGGGCCATGTTCTAAACACGCCCTTGTACACGCCCGTGTACACACCCGTGTTCATATCAGAATCAAGATTCTGGGTCCAAACTACTATGCTTTGATTTTCTAAGGCTTTTATGGCCTTTGTTCTACTTTTTACACTCAAAATCAATCTCAATAAAATCGTTTTGAGGTATAGACTACATTTCTACTATCACAAATCCATGATTTCATAAGCAAAATCTCACATTTTGCTTTTACATCTTTCTTAACTCAATATTTTGAAAAATCTAAACTTTCTTGAAAAAAACTCACGAAACTTGGTTTTCTACACCATCAACTCATGGATTCGTGTTTTAAAACAACTAGACTCGAACCATGTTTCGATTTTAACCGAAAATCTCAACATGATTTACTCACATTCTCTTTTTTTTCCACTCAAAACCCCAGATTTTCACCAGAAAAATGTGAGAAAATGAGGGTTTACCTTGCTTTAAAAATCTTGAGAGCTTCTTATTGCAGATTCTTGGCTGAATGCTTAATCGATCTGCTGCAGATGAAGAGAAAATCCGAACCTTGTTGGATTTACCTTTCTTTTCTCTTTCTTTCTCGGTCTCTTTCTCTCTTTCCCTTTCTGTTTCTTTTTTTCTTTCTCTTTTTGCCGTTTCTTTCTTTCTCTCTCTCTCTCTCTCGGCTGTTTATTTTTGCAGCTCAAACCAAGTGAATTAATTCACATGGTTTACTTGGGTTTGAGGTCCCTCACGTGACCTCACTCCCTCTCTCATTTTCTTTTAAATTTTCTTTAAAGAAAAATAAGCTTTGTTTGGCTAATCTTGGCCATTGATCAATGTGGCTTACTTGTGTGCCATTGATCTCTTAATATGCATTTTCCACATACTATTCTATTAAATTTTAAAACATCATAAACTGAATTAATGTTTAGCTTTTAAACTATATTCATTAATTCATTGTCAAATTTTGATTAAAACTCAGTTAATCAAAATTTTTATCTACTCTGTATTCTATAACATGTCTCATCATAAATGTACATTTATTTACATATCTTGTACAAAATTTTCCGAGAGTGTTAAGTTTCTCGGTTATACATTCACCCCTTCTTATAAGATTTTCGTCCTCAAAAATTTAGAACAAGTGAGGGTATAAAAGTCTCATCTCATCTTCTCTTTCCCACGTAGCTTCTTCAATGTTGTGATTCCTCCACAATACCTTGACTAGTGAGATGGTCTTATTTCTCAGCACCTTTTCTTCTTTAGCCAGTATCTGAACAGGCTGTTCTTCATAGGTCAAATCCTCTTGGACTTGGACTGGTTCATGTTGTAGCACATGAGATGGATCTGATATGTACTTTTTGAGCATTGAGACATGAAATACACTGTGCATTGCTGACAGCTCAGGAGGTAATGCCAACTTGTAGGCGACCTTCCCAATGCGTTTGATAATTTCATAGGGTCCAATATACCTTGGACTCAGTTTTTCCTTCTTACCAAATCGCATAATCCCCTTTATGAGTGACACTTTCAGAAATACGAAGTCCCCTTCCTTGAATTCTAGGGATCTCTGTCTTCTGTCTGCATAACTCTTCTGTCTGCTCTGAGCACTCTTTATCCTTTGCTGGATCTTGGCAACTGCATCGCAAGTTTCCTACATGAAATTTGTTTTATGCAGTTGTTTTTCCTTCAGATCATACCAGTGAATGGGTGATCTGCACTTTCTTCCATACAGGGTCTCATAAGGTGCCATCTTGATGGAAACTTGGTAACTGTTGTTATATGAGAATTCCACTAGTGGTAACTTCTCATTCCAAGCTCTTGGAAAATCCATGACACATGCTCGGAGCATATCTTCTAAGGTCAGGATTGTCCATTCTGATTGTCCGTCTGTCTGAGAATGGAAGGCTGTACTGAATTTCAGTTCTGTGCCTATGGCTCTTTGCACACACTCCTAAAAGTATGAAGTGAATCGTGCATCTCTGTCAGATACTATGGACTTTGGCATTCCATATAACCTGACAACATGATCTACATAAAGGTGTGCCAGCTTCTCCAATGAGTAAGTAATCTTCATTGGTATGAATCTGGCTGTCTTCGTTAACCTGTCCATGATTACCCAAATGGTGTCGTGTCCTCCTCTTGTTTTGGGTAGCCCTACCACAAAATCTATGGTAACATCCTCCCATTTCCATTCTGAAATCTCTAGAGGTTTTAACTTTCCTCCAGGATGCTGATACTCAGCCTTAACTCTCTGACAAGTAAGGCACTTACTCACAAATCTTACAATGTCTCCTTTCATCCCTTTCCACCAAAACTGTAGTTTTAAGTCTTGGTACATCTTGGTGGCTCCAGGATGGACTGAATATGGCGTTTCATGAGCTTCTGACATGATTCGCCTTCGAAGTTCTTCATCTGCTGGAACATGAATTCTCCCCTGATACATGATTAATATATTTGTGGACATCTCTTCCTAGGAGTCTGTTAGACTTGAATCTTGCTTCTGAACTTCCTTGATATCATCAAACAATGATGACTTCAGCTGTAGTGCTGACAATTTTCCTGATATCAGCTCTAGCTCGAGCGAATGAATCTCTTGTTGCAATGGCCTTGATAACCTGTTAATAGGCAACTGCTGTGAAACTATAGCTTTTCTGCTCAATGCTTCTGCTACTCGGTTGGCTTTTCCTGGATGATAAAAGATCTAACAGTCATAATCCTTCACCAACTCCAACCATCTACTTTGCCTCATGTTCAACTCCTTCTGTGTGAAGAAGTATTTTAAACTCTGATGATCTGTGTAAATCTGGCATTGTGCTCCATACAGATAGTGTCACCAAATTTTGAGTGCGAACACTACTGCAGCAAGTTCTAGGTCGTGGGTGGGATAATTTTTCTCGTGCTCTTTCAGTTGACGTGAAGCATAGGCAATTACTTTGCCTTCTTGCATCAATACTGCTCTCAAATCCACTCTTGAGGTATCACTGTAGATTTCATACTTCTCCCCCTCAGTAGGGAGTGTGAGGATCAGCGCGCTTGTCAGCCGTCTCTTCAGCTCTTGGAAGCTTCTTTCGCACTCTTCTGTCCATACATACTTCTTTTCCTTGCGTGTGAGGGTTGTAAGAGGTGCTGCCAATCGTGCAAACCCTTCCACAAATCTCCTGTAATAGCCAGCTAACCCTAAGAAACTGCGTATCTCTGTCACGCTCTTAGGTGCAGGCCATTTGTTGATTGCATCCACTTTGATTGGATCCACTGCAATTCCCTCCTTAGATACTACATGACTGAGGAAATGTACTCTGTTTAGCCAAAACTCATATTTTGAGAATTTGGCATAGAGTTGATGCTCTCTCAGCTTCTGAAAAACAACTCTTAACTGTGCTTCATGCTCTGCGTGAGTTTTTGAATATACAAGAATGTCATCGATGAACACAATGACAAACTTGTCAAGATACTCCTCGAAGACTCAGTTCATCAAGTCCATGAAAGCGGCTGGCGCGTTTGTTAACCCAAACGGTATTACTAGGAATTCATAATGCCCATAACGAGTTCTGAAAGCTGTCTTGAAAACATCACTTTCCTTGATTCTCAGCTGATGGTATCCTGATCTCAAATCGATTTTTGAGAACATTGCTGCACCCTTGAGTTGATCGAACAGGTCATCAATCCTAGGTAATGGGTACCTATTCTTGACTGTAACCTTGTTCAATTCTCAGTAATCTATGCACATGTGGAACGTCCCGTCCTTCTTCTTGACAAACAGTACAGGAGTACCCCATGGGGCATTGCTCGGTCTGATGAATCCCTTGTCAAGCAGATTCTTCAACTGCACTTGTAACTCTTTCAACTCCACTAATGCCATACGGTACAGCACCTTGGAGATCGGTGCTGTTCCAGGTAGGAGCTCTATCTTAAATGAGATTTCCCGCTCTGGAGGTATTCCTGGTAGTTCTTCGGGAAAGACCTTGAGAAATTCTTTGACAACAGGAACATCTTCTGGTTGTAACGTCTTCTCTTCTACTGTATTTGTGACATAAGCTAAATATCCAGTATAACCACTGGCTATTAGCTTCTTGGCTTTCATTGAACTGATCATCATCTTGCTTGATCTTCTTGAAGAATTGACATATTTAAAACATTCTTCATCTTCTGGCTTGAACACTATTCTTCTGTTTCTGCAGTCGATCGTGACTTGATATTTTCCTAGGAAATCCATTCCCAAGATTACATCATAGTCTACGATCTTCATCATGATCAATTCTGCATACAGCTCTCTATTTGCCACGATTACTGGTACATGAGATAACCAGTATTCGGATAACATGATTTCTCCTAATGGAAGAGCAGTTCTAAAAGTTCTTCCCATGTGATCTCAAGGGTATTCTAACTTATCGGCAAATGCATATGATATGAAAGAATGGGTGGTCCCAGAGTCAAAAAGAACAGATGCCAAGTGGTTAGCGACAGAAATCTGACTTGTCACCACGTTGGACGTCCCTGCCTCTGCCTCTTCTCTGGTGTAGGCCATCACCCTAACATCTGCCTATGGAATTCTTTCTTGTCTTTCCTACACTGCTGGAGGCACTTCTGATGGGCTTTCATAACTCAGTCTGAGTGCATGGATTTGTGACTGCTGTGGACGTGAAGAATTTGTTCATGATACTGACTGGCGGTTCATAGGGCAATTCTTGATGAAATGGCCTTCTTTTCCGCATTGAAAACATGCAGTCGTGTCAGCTCTACATTGACCCACATGTTTCCTCTCACAATTTGGACAGGTGGGGTTACTTGGAACTATAGTGGTGTTAGTCCTCCGTGACTGGCTTCTATTGTTTTGACCTTGGTTTCCCTATAAATTGCCCTTTCTCTTCTGTTGGAACTGAGGGCCTGGATGACTGGACTGTTCTGATATTGTACCCTGACTGCCCTTACTGTGTTGTCCAGGTTGAGAGGCCTTAGCCAAGATCTTTTCTTTTTTCCTGGCTTCCCAGACCCTTTCCCTTTCTTCTTTCTGTCGGGCTAGATGGTACTTTGCCCTCAAAGTATGACTAACACAGTCGACTACTGAGATTGGCGGGATTGGACCAATGTCAATCAAGGTAGAAATCTCAGACCTGAACATGCCTATCATCTTCTGTATCTTCTCTCTTTCCGTGGGCACTACATACGGACATAAGCGGGAGAGCTGATCAAATCTCCTGAAAACCTCACTGACTGACATGTCACCCTGCTGTAACTTTGAAAATTCTTTCTGCTGGGTTGGAGTGATGCAAGATCATAATATTTCTGGTTGAACTCCTCCAGGAACTCCGCTCATGACA
This sequence comes from Antiaris toxicaria, assembly GCA_035233585.1. NCBI lineage: Eukaryota > Viridiplantae > Streptophyta > Magnoliopsida > Rosales > Moraceae > Antiaris > Antiaris toxicaria. The sequence goes on along the minus strand of CP141162.1, from coordinate 12,208,181 downwards.
TTGTGGTCACGTCCCTCCTCATGTGGACTGTGTCCCACCAAAATCTTGCGTCCCTCCTCAGAACAAAGGATGCGCACAAGACTTTCTCTTCATTCGTGAGTCTCATAAACTTCATAATCATCTGGATTGAAGAAAGCCAATCTTCTGCTTCTAGAGGATTTGTTGAACCCTTAAATTCCAGAGGCCTCATCTTCCGAAATCTCTCGTATAGTAGCTCTGGGGTCACCCTAACCGGTGGTTCCTGAACCACTTCTGGTGCCGCTGGTGGTACTACTTGTTCTACTTCAGCGGCTGGTTGTGCAGGAGTCCCTACTGATCCCTGTCCCTATTCTAGCTGTTCTAATATCTGTCTCAATTTTGCATTTTCTCTCATTTGGTTTTTTAGAAGAGCTTGCATCTCTTCTAATCTTTGAGTTAGAGATGGGCGTCCCTTCTCCTTCTTTGGCCTTGGCCCTAGTTTTCCATCGTGCTACTTTATATCCTATAATCACACGATGAACTTATATTAGATCCGTATAAAAAGGATCCACATCATTTCTTACATTAATATATCATCTCATACTTACTACAAAGTATAGGTCTCTACAGACCTTTACTTTCATGCATAACTAGCTACTGATCTTAACATAAATTGAACTTACTTGGATCGGCGAACAGGACATGCACGGAGTCAGGCGGGATATGGTCTACCAACTTTTTTGATAATACCAACTGTGACAACAGTAAGTATTCTAAACTAGACTCATTTTAAAACTTGGTCTCTAATACCAAATGTGGCTATGTTTGGTATCCTAAACTGAACCCATTGTAACTGCTCTGATACCAACTGTGGCAACGGTTGGTATTCTAAACTAGACTCATCGTAAAAACTTCGCTCTGATACCAACTGTGGCGGCCTGCCCTGCTGTGGAGACTCTACAGTGCTATTATAGTCAACTATGTAGTTAACCGCAATAGTATGCAGGCCTCTAGGGTCGCCGGCAATCATGCTGAACTTGAAAACTGCTTGCTAATTTGCGGAATAATTTTTTTTTTCTTAATATCATGAACTGTTCGAGAATGTGATAAGGAAATCATGTTAACAAAATAACATGCACATGGATCATGATTCCCCTATCACATAATCTTAACTTAAAAACTTGTTCTTCTTGAAATTACATGTTCTAAATTTCAAAACTTTATAGCGGAAGCCTAATGGTGACCACAATCTCTCGCCCAAATCTCCTTGGCATGTACATACCCTGTCCGTCGTCCAACGTATACTACTGGTAAACAGGTATCTTACCTGTAACATGTGAACAAACTGATGAGTTATGAGCTCAGTAAGTTCAAACATAAAGACATGGATCATGACATGCTGTACTGTTGTGCTCATGCATGAAACTGGACTCTGTAAAACATGCTCGTGGTTGAAAGATTAGTCTTTGGACATTATTTGTTATTAAGTTCTAGTTTTGGGCCTCTGATTGGTCGTACCGACATGTTAGCACAATTGGGAGCGGTACTTTAGTGTTGACCTCCTCAGTCTTAACTAGAGCTAAACATAAAAACCTCCCTATGGGTCGAGAGGCCAATACGCCAATAACTGGTTTAATTACCATCTTGCTGGAGTTCCAACTGGGTAGCATACTGATTGCCCCCACAGTAGGAACCTGTTACATGATTTACTTGGGTGTGAGTTTTATTAACACACTAAGGTGCCTTGTGTACCTATCTGTTTTTGTGTACCTGACACCTGTCTGATATGTGTACTGAAACATGAAATTCTACATGCATGACATGAACTGACATGAAATTGACATGAATATCGTGATGTAGATAATCAATGTCTAACATACATGCCATACAATAAAACATGACATCGTAACATAGCAAGATTATCCACGTTGCAGTCAGGACAATGCTTGAACTTACAGAAAATCGGCTAGCGTGAGCCTCTGCTGCTCTGGGACAGCTGTATCGAGGTCTCTAGCTCGAACTCCTATAAAAGAAATAATCACTGATTATTTCCAATATTCATCTTATACTGGAAACATGACAAAATATGAAATTTCTATTTCCAGACTCTTTTTTTTTTTTTTACTCTTTGGCTTCGAACACGCCTTTTTACACGAGCGTGTCTCTGGCCGTGTACTCCTCTGGACTTACATGCCTGGCCGTGTACTCCTCTGGACTTACGTGCCTGGCCATGTACTTCGTGAAACATGGCCGTGTATACTTACACGGGTGGATACACGGCCGTGTACTCCTTTGGACTAAACGTGCATGCTTACACAGTTACTTATACGGTCATGTTTCTGGCCGTGTTTTCCTGCTGTCTAACATGGTCTGTTACACGCCCTTCCCTTGACCGTGTGCCCCTTGACACGGCCCGATACACGGCTGTGTACTTCTCGGGTCTGAATTTTCTTGCAACACGGTCGTGCTGTGGGCATGTTCGGGGCCGTGTTCTGAACACGCCCTTGTACACGCCCGTGTTCATACTAGAATCAAGATTCTGGGTCCGAACTGCTCTGCTCTGATTTTCTAAGGCTTTTATGGCCTTTGTTCTACTTCTTACACTTAAAATCGATCTCAATAAAACCGTTTTGAGATATAGACTTCATTTCTACTATCACAAATCCATGATTTCATAAGCAAAATCTCACATTTTGCTTTTACATCTTTCTTAACTCAATATTTTGAAAAATCTAAACTTTCTTGAAGAAAACTCACGAGACTTGGTTTTCTACACCATCAGCTCATGGATTCGTGTTTTAAAACAACTAGACTCGAAACATGTTTCTATTTTAACCGAAAATCTCAACACGATTTACTCACATTCTCTCTTTTTTCCACTCAAAACCCCAGATTTTCACCCGAAAAATGTGAGAAAACGAGGGTTTACCTTGTTTTGAATCTTGAGAGCTTCTTACTGCAGATTCTTGGCTGAATGCTTGATCGATCTGCTACAGATGAAGAGAAAATCCAAACTTTGTTGGATTTCCCTTTCTTTTCTCTTTCTTTCTTGGTCTCTTGCTCTCTTTCCCTTTCTCTTTTTCTTTCTCTTTCTCTTTTTGCCGTTTCTTCGTCTCTCTCTCTCTCTCGGCTGCTTATTTTTGCATATCAAACCAAGTGAATTAATTCAGTTGGTTTACTTGGGTTTGAGGTCCCTCACGTGACCTCACTCCCTCTTTCATTTTCTTTTAAATTTTCTTTAAAGAAAAATAAGCTTTGTTTGGCTAATCTTGGCCATTGATCAATGTGACTTACTTGTGTGCGATTGATCTCTTAATATGCATTTTCCACATACTATTCTATTAAATTTTAAAACATTATAAATTGAATTAATGTTTAGTTTTTAAAGTATATTCATTAATTTATTGTCAAATTTTGATTAAAACTTAGTTAATCAAAATTTTTATCTGCTCTGTATTTTATAACATATCTCATCATAAATGTACATTTATTTACATATCTTGTACAAAATTTTCCAAGAGTGTTAAGTTTTCGGTTATCACATTTTGTATGAAAAAATTTAAGGCATTATCAATGTTTTTTTAGTATTTCAGATGAGGAAAAAAAAAAAAAGAAAAGTCAGAAATGAACGTGGCCGAATTAGACTGTGTACTAGAGTTGATGATCTGGCTTGGTTTTTACACGTGAATTTAACGTGGTTTTGATGTATTCTTTTCTATTTAGATAGAAAGAAAATATAAAAAAAAAAAAAAAAGGATTGATCTGAAACAAAGAAATTGAAAAAAAATTTTCCTTCTGTTTTTTAATGTCTGACTGGATTTTTTCCTTTCTTACTAATCGTTTTTATAATTTATTACATGTTTTATTGGTAGAGAACAATCAGGACATAAATTTTTTTTAATTAATTGGCTCTATTATTACTTATTACCCTGTCATTTGTTCTTTTGAGGTTAATTAATGAAGGAGCGGCTTATGGGGTTCCTGAAGACAGTTTTCTTTCCTTACGTGTCCTCTTTTGATTATTGACATTTCAGTGTGGTTTTTTGCCCTCTTATTCCTTTGTTATATATATTAAGATTTTTAAGCACATTACTTTCAATACACGCTTGAACTTACATTCTCTAACTACAAATCATCTATTTTCGTTTTATCTCTCTTTTTTAAAGTTTCTTTGCTGGTGCTTGATTATTTGGAACCTGACAATTATTTCCGTCATTTGATCAATGCAAGGTACCTTTAATGCTTTCTATATCTCCTTTCATTTGTTTAATGGCTTGATTATGTTTTGTTCTATTGCTAATAAATGTGTTCTTTACGTTTTGCACATGTTCTACCTTGAATAGTGTTTTGCTGCTTTTTCAGTTTTTAAATGCTTTGCTGCTTTTTCGTTCTTTGTTTGATTCAAGTGACTACTATTATTAATTATTTGTTTGCTGTGTTATCTATCTATGATGTTCTTTTATTGTCACCACATGCACCTACTTTATCAAAGATCTCTTCATAAATAGTTCAACTGCACCGTTATTAATATTTGGTTTAACCTGTCAAAGATGTTTGCATGGTTCTTCTTTTTTTTATGCTGGTTTGTGTTTTACCAAATATCTTTGACATTCTTACCTATACTTTATCCATTTTTCCCCCCCATCCCATTTTTGCTTTTTTTTTTTTTTTTCATTTTCTCTTCTTTTCTCTTTCTTCTTTTATTATGTTATTTCTCTCTTTCTTAATCTATTGGCAATGATGGTTATGAAACTGTTGGCATGTTGAGGATTATATAGGCTGTCTAAATATTACCATGAATGGATATATATATTTTTTGATGTTCATTTTCGTTCATAACACCATTACCTAAAATGAAGCATCATTTCACTGTAATTGATACACTTTTTTCCCCATGTAGTTCTTGATGTGCGCTCTGGTAAGTTCACCCCTGCTTTATAAGTGGCTGTGTTGTTAGGGTGAGCTTTTTGCTCTCTTTGTCGTGTATTGGAAGTAGGTCTCATGTATTCGCTCTTTTGTGTATGCATAAGCTTTCTTGGTAGTGATCGGATTATGATCTTTTTATGGCTTTCTCTCTGTCTTTGGCATTTTACTCCTGGTTTCATCAACCTTTTGTCCCTGATCTTTTTTTGTCAGCCCTTCCTGTTCGTCATCTGTGTTTTGGCAGGTTTGCTCATGCTTTTCTGAATAGGCTGTCCAGTAGGTTACCCCTGCTTTTATGGGTAGGCAGTGTTGTTAGGGCGAGTTATTTGGTCTCTTTGTCATGCATTAGAAGTTGGTCTCATGCGTTTGCTCTTCTGTGTATGTGTAAGTGTTGTTGGTGGAGATCGGATATGATCTTTTTGTGGCTTTTCCTGGTAACTAAACTGGACGAGGATTTCACTATAGCAGTTACAGTGCCTTCGGCCCCCCCTGTTTGTGCCATCTACTTTGGCGAGTTTGCCTTTACTTTTGTGGGTGGTTGTGCTGGTGAGGGAGGGTGTGTTTGGTCTCTTTGCCACATATTGGAAGTTAATTTCATGCATTTGTTCTTTTGTCTATGTGTAAGGTTTATTGGTGGCGATGGAATTATGGTCTTTCTATAACTTTATGTCTGTCTATGGTGTTTTATCCCCTGGTTTCGTCTGCGTTTTCCTCCTAATCTTATTTTTGTCTTTCTATTTCGTTGTGGATAGGGTGTCTTTCAGTTTGGAACTTCTATTTCACTCCTCTTTGTTAATTTATTTATTCCTCTTTTTTTTAACATTTGACTTCATGATCACCTCAAAATAATTGATTTGCTTCACTTCCTTCGTTATAATCTCCAGTCATCGGGCAGCTTTTGGGTAGTAACATATTTTCTTCTAGCTTCTTATTTTCTGTTTTGCATACAACATAATATATGTGACAAATTTTGAACGTCAATGACATTTTAATGGTTTATTTTATTGCCAATAATGTTCTCCTTTTTCCCTCTTTATTATAATAATAATTTTTTTTTATCAAAAAGAAGCAAAAAAAAAAAAAGAGAGAAGAGGGGATGAGATGAGAAACATTTTATCAGGTAGGTAAATAAATAAATAAAAATTGCACTCGTATGCAAATTTGTCACATTTTGAAGACGCTTTTAAACGCCTGAGCCAACAATCATTATTTTTTTCCTTTGTTTTTCTTATTTTAATTATTATTCGTGTATTATTTTTACTATTTAAAAAACATTAGATTATGTTATTTTTATAATTCTTTCAAATCTAACAAATTTTGTTGTTGACCCTTATATTATCTTGCCCTGCATTTATTAAGGATATATTTAGTAAAAACACAATAAACACTTAGATCTGATAATTGCATAAGCTTGACCTGTTTGTTCGAGTACGAAGGATTGGACGTGTCCCAGCAAATGAAGAGTGCAAAAATATATATATTATATTAGATATTTGCCTAAATAATATTACAAGAATTTGTCTATACCATTTATTTATTAGATATGTAGTTACTGTTGATGTTTTGTATGTTTTAATATAATTGTTGTAATCAAATTTTATATTATTATATTATTTGTCTTCAAATATGATGATGTTAAAGCAATATAATCATGCATGATTTAGTCTTGCTTCATAATATATATACATAATAATTTATGCAAAAAGAGGTTATAAAAAAAAAAGATAAAAGATAAACGGCTTAATAGCAAATAAAATTAACTTATTTGTAAAAAAATATACCAATATACAGAGTATGCTGCTACATAAAAAAAGGAAAAAATGCTGACTTAACAAAGAAAGAACGCATAACAAAGGAAAAAAAAAAAAATCAGCAAGAAAGAACAGACGAAAAAAAAAGAGTAAATGTTTTAATATGTAAAAATCAATATTACTCCTAAAGCTTATGATTAAAAAACCACATACAAAATGGATCATTGCATAATTTTTTAACAATTGATGATATATTTAACAGTGTTAAATTTTAAAGATAAAATTTATATTGCGTTATAATCAACTAAAAATCCTTTTTTTTTTATTTACTGAAATAAAATTTATAACAATTTAAAACATTTACTAATAATTAAAATTAATATATTTAATTATTTGATTATTCAATAAAAATTGAAAACAATATAATAATTTCTAATTATTAAACCATAAATTATAAATAACTCATCTTTTTTATTAATTAGATGGATGGCGAAATAACAGCAAAAAATTTATCGCTATCAGATCATGGGCAAATGCGTTGTCGCCATTCCAGTCAATGTAAAAAAAAGAAGATAAAAAAATATAGAGAATTCACAAAACTAATGTACAAATATCAAATATTCTATTCAAAACAATCATAGATTGAGAATTAATAAGAGGATGGCCCTTTCCGGATCAAAAAGTCAAATAGTTCATACAGATCAACCGTCAACATCAACAAATTGCAATAAAACAAGTAATTTTCTAATCTTAAAACATATGTACATATATATTAAATTTATCTAAACACTTTTTTATGAATATTAAACAAATCTCTAACATAGTTCCTCCACTTCATTTTTTTATTAATTTTTCCTTCACAAATATTATAGATACATACATTGATCTTGGAGATTGCTGTTGCGTCTGTGAACATTGTGCTGCCCTCTTTTAGTCGGAAGAAGGTATAAAAAAAAATAACCAGCTAAAATTTAATTTATATTGTAAAGATGGTAAAATCAAATTACCTAAGAATAAAGAAACTTCTCATATATTAGATAGATTGTTTAACTATTATGGAGGACTTATAAACACACATTTTGAAAAAAAATATTCGAACTTTTAATTTTATGTTTGCATTCACTTCTCTTGGAGCAAATATTGAACCAACCGTACAAAATTCAGACGGACCATATATCTTTAAAATAAGTGGACAAATACATCATCTCATGAGATCATTAGTACCAATAGACAATAATTCTCTAAAATTTGCTCAACTATACATATATGACACTAAAAATGAAGTCTAAAATTGAATGAAGGCATTTTCGTTTGATGGTACATCAAAAGATTTAACAAGATCAATAATAGAAAGCTTGATTACAATGCATAACGAAAACAATAGCTTAGTAACACTATTTCAAACTGTAAGATACAGATACGAAGAACATATAATTACATCAATTAAATTAAGATTGATTGGACGACGAAGCACAGATAATAGTCAATATGAATTACCCACTTCAAATGATATAGGAGGTTTTATCGTAGGAGATATTGGTGAATATGAACAAGAAAGAGATATTATAATACAAGACAAAACAAATAACTTACAAAAAATTACAAAACTGCACCTATCGTACATGGCTTTACAATATTCATTGTTATTTCCGTATGGAGAAGATGATTATAGAATTGACTTAAATTGGAATATAAATAACTCAAGTAAAAAACTTTCAACAAATAGAATTCCTATGATAGCATTTGACTGTTATCAACTACAACAATGCCAACCGATAAACAATACTTTCTTTAAAAGTGGAAGGCTTTTTCAATAATATTTAGTTGATACGTATGCCACTATTGAAAAAGATCGATTAGAATATATAAGAAAAAAACCAAAACAAATTAAAATCTGAAACTTATCAAAGCATTCAAGATGCAATTACAAGAGGAGATACTGATGCAACAGCAATAGAAAAAATAATAATTCTTCCATCTAGTTACACTGGAAGCTCAAGATATATGATTCAAAATTATCAAGATGTAATGGCAATATGAAAACATTATAGAAATCCAGATCTATTCATAACGTTTACATGTAATCCTAAATGGCCTGAAATTACCTGAGCTTTATCAACAATCCCAGGCCCAAAACCTAAATATAGACCTGATATTATAACAAGCATCTTTAAAATGAAATTAAATAGTATGTTATCTACTATTAGATCAGAACATATATTTGGAATAATTATTGCAGGTAAAATTCTTAAATAATATACTATTTTATAATTAAAAATCAAATTTTTTATAACTTTAAACTACTGATATACTTTTTATCATTCCTTTAATTCCCTTCTTTCCTTCCCTTCTTATTTTGCTCTGCAGATCTATACGTAGTTGAGTTCCAGAAACGTGGTTTACCACATTGTCCCTTTTTATTTCGGTTATATCCTGGCAAAAAATTACATGAACCAACACAAATAGATAAGTTTATATCTGCAGAAATACTAGATCCAAACAAAAACCTACATGAATATAATATCATTGCAGAATTCATGATGCATGGACTATGTGGTATTGCAAAAATAAATGCTCCGTGCATGAAAAATGCATCATGCTCAAAAAAATTCCCTAAACAAATTAGAATTCGAACAACAATCGAAGAAAATGGATATATCAACTATAAACGAAAAAATACCTCTGTTTATGTTCAAAAATAAAATATCAAGTTAGATAATAGATTTGTTGTCCCTTATAATATTAATTTATGCTTAAAATACCATGCACATATAAATGTAGAAGTATGCTCTCAATCTATACTTATAAAATATTTATTTAAATATTTGACAAAGGGACCTGATAGAATACGAGCCATAATAGAAGATAATATATGCACCAAACAATCAAAACAAATAAATTATAAAGAAGTGGACGAAATCAAAAATTATATTAATTGCTGATATATAACACTATATGAAGCCATGTGGATATTATACAAATACCAATACATCATAGAAACCCATCTGTACAGCGATTGCCCATTCATTTACCAAAAATACAAAACATAACATTTCACTCTATCAACAACTAACAAACATAATAAGGCAACCATGTATATATAAAACAGCTTTAACTGAATGGATGGAAAAAAACAAAACAAATATAGAAGCAAGGTAACTTTCTTACATACAATTTCCTACTAAATGGGTGTGGAATAATAAAAATAAAATTTAGACACTTAAGACAAACAGGACATACAATAGGGTGAATATATTATATTCATCCAAACTCAGGAGAATTATATTATTTAAAATTATTATTAAATCATCAAAAAGGTGCAGATAGTTATGAATCTCTTCGTATAATTAATAATATAATATACCCAACAAACCAAGGAGCATGCAATGCACTCAGATTGTTAGGAGATGATAAAGAGTAGGAAGAATTAATACAAGAAGCTTCAATATGGTCAACATCAACTCAATTAAGACAATTATTCATCATAATTTTATTGTTTTGTAACGTAAACAACCCAATAAAATTACTACAAAAACATTGGAAACTTATAACAGACAATATTTTACATAGGACTAAAGCATTATTTAACAATCCTAGGTTTAAATTCCAGAAAATGATTTATATAATTATGTTTTATATGAATTAGAAAAATTACTAAATACAAATTCAACTACATTAACAAATTTTAATTTACCTCTACCCACCGGATCATTAATTGACGATTTAAATAATAAATTGTTACGAGAAGAAATTAACTACAATGTTGATGAATTAAGAAAGGAAAATACTATTCTATCACGAAACTTAAATGACAAACATCGATACATTTATGAACAAGTTATAGAATTGCTAATAAACAAACAGCAAAATCTATTTTTCATTTATGGACATGGAAGAACCAGAAAAACATTTTTATGGAATACAATTATCACCAAAGTAAGATCAAACAATGAAATTGTTTTAGCAGTTGCATCTTCTAGAATAGCTTCATTATTATTACCAAAAGGAAGAACAGCACATTCTAGATATCGAATACCATTATGTGTTGATAAATTTTCCACCTGTCATGTAAAAAAAGGAACTCAATTAGCAAAATTGATTGAAAAAACATCATTAATAACTTGGGATAAAGCTCCCATGAATAATAAACATTGCTTTGAAACTTTAGACAAAACACTTGAAGATCTAAGAAACAATTTTGATAGACCATTTGGTGGAATGACAATTATCTAAGGTGGTGATTTTAGATAAATCTTACTTGTTATACCTACAGAAACAAAAGAACACATAATCAACGCGAGCATAAATAAATTTTATTTATGGCCGCATTTTAAAGTACTAACATTGACACAGAATATTAGACTAAAACATCCTAATACTACTGAAGAAGAAAAAATAGAAATAAATAATTTTTCAAATTGGATACTAGCCATTGGAAACAGTACAGGAGAAGGAATAACATGTCCAAAAAATGAAGATGCTACATGAATCAAAGTTCTAGAAAAGTACATAATACATTATGATTCAAACTCAGTTGAAAAATATCAAAAATAATATACGAAGATATTCATATAAATTATAATAATATCGAATATTTACAACAACAAAGTTACACCTAAAAATAAAACAGCAGATGATATTAACAAATACATATTATCTCAGGTACCAGATGAATCAAAATTTTATTATAGTTATGATACAATTATATCATCCTCTGAAAATGTTGACGAGCTTAATCTTTTATACCTGAAGAATTTTTGCACATATTAAATTTTAATGGCATACCACCATATGAATTCAACCTTAAAATAGGAGTACCGATAATGTTATTAAGAAACTTGAACTAGTTAGTTAGTTTATACAATAGAACAAGACTTATAATCACGCAATTAATAACTATAATAATAAAAGGACAAATCATAAATAAAAAAAATTCAAGTGAAAAGTTTTATATTCCTAGAATAGAAATTATTGTAAATAAACCAAGATGGCCTTTCACACTAAAAAGACGACAATTCCCTATAAAAATTTGTTATTCAATGACAATAAATAAAAGTCAAGGTCAATCATTAAACAAAATTTACATTTACTTAGAAAATGAAATCTTTACATATGGCCAATTATACGTTGCATTATTAAGAGTAACAACACCGAAAGAATTATACATACTCATTCACAAATCAATTGATAAACATCCAAATCATATTAAAAATATTGTTTACAAAGAAATTTTGCATAATCTTACTTAACGAAAAAAAACATAATTCCTAATCAAATATTGCGGACATATTAGATCAATAATAAGTATATACTTTCCCAAATTACATTGAATAAACTTATACACATTATTTACTTAATTTTACTCCTATATGTTTTCTCTATAATTAATACAGAATGATAACACCGATACATTGCCTCAAACTAAATGAACTATATGGAACAATAGAAGCTCGCATTAGTAGACTCTAGTACAACAAAGACTACACAACAGGCCGTTTAATCAGCTTGGACTACATTTTAGTGGATAATGAGATAACGACTCTCTCATATATTGCCATTACATTAAATTCCTATTCATCTATATTAATCCATATTATACCCTATTATAATTCAAAATAAATTATATATAAATATAATCCACTATATAGCCTTACAATATATATTGATATAAATGATAGTACATTTACGAGTTGCAGCATGAAGTAATACATGGATCAATAAAAGCTCAACATGCAAATTATTTGTCCGACAAAATAGAAGAAGGACAAACATATCAAATTAGCAATTTTAACGTTGCACCAAATAAGCCAAGATGCAGGGTTATACCTCACTGCGTAATGTTGCAATTTGCAAGAGCAACTTCCTTCATCCCTGTAACTGAAGAGAAGCCAGATATGCCCTTACAAAAGTTTTAATTTACTGAATATGATCAATTACCGTCGTGAACAGATGTGAATGAAACATTAACAGGTATTGTTCTTTTAGCATTTATATATATACATAACCATGTATACACACATATATTTCAAAAAATATTTTTCATACATATCACTAACTATCTTTACTTTGCTTATGTTAGATGTAATAGTTATGTTAACAAAGGTCCAAGAAACCGAGCAAATAAATCTCAAAGGTAAATTAACATCAAGACACTCGTTAATACTACATAATATCAGGTAATAAAATTAAGCCCATTTACCACATATTTAACAAACAAAACCTTATAGATTATTACAAAAATATTTTAACATTTGTTTTTCAATAATCAAAGGAGCTAAAAGCTACAAGTAACATTATGGGGAGAGCTTGCTGAAAATTTAAATACAATTACTTTAAAAACTATAGATGATCTAGTTATAACGATCTTTACATCAATGGCCATGAAGCAATACATGGGTAATTATTTACTTCTACTATAGATTGTGAATATACATATATATTACTTTAACATTACTAATTCTCACTTCTTCATGCTAAGCAGGAAACACATATATCTTAAACACAGGCGTAATGATATATTACATCAACTTAGATATGCCAAAAACAAAGACGTTACAAACAAGGTCACAAAACTCCTTAATATTTCCATTATATATAACATAAAATAGATTGCACTCTATATAATAAATCAATATCAAATATATTAACTTATTTACAATATAAACAGGTTTCGTTACACAACACAGCACATTGACTTTGTAGCTGCTCCAATCAAGCAAGCCCAACCAGCTGAAGAGCAAAAACTGCAAAACAAAAAAACAATTGATGAACTGAATAAACTAGATCATCTAGAACATCAAGTAACTATAAACAAAACAATTTTCCAACAAATTAAAATATATACTGCAGTAAGAGCTAATATCAAATCCTTATTCCTCTAAGGAATCAAGTTCACAGTAAAAGCAACAATATATCAGTTTGAAACTCAACAAAGCTAGTACTACAATTCTTGCCACCAGTGCTATAAACAAGTAAAAGCAGCAGGTAGTGGATAGTGGTGCGATACCCATGGACATTTAACCACAACTCCAACTCCATGGTAACAAATATAATTATAGGCTTTATATCGTTACTTTTCCTCTACAAAAATACATACACACAGCTATATAATATATCTTTCACCACATGTTAACTTTTTTAACATTTTCCCCCTTTTTCTTCTAACCTAAACCGGTACAAATTAAATACAAGAATACAAGACGAAATTGGTTACACATTAGTAACAATATTCGGAAGAGCTGCTCAAGCGTTGATAAAAAAATCATGCTCAACATTAACAATAAACGAAGGATATATAGACCAAACAACGCTGCCACCAATAATCAAGCAATTAAGAGGGCAAGCAAAAATATTTCAAATTTATTTCTACCCTCGAGGAGCATTAATTGACACAATTGTGTCAAAGATATTTGATACAGATAAATGCACACTGTTACTCCTAACCTTACCAGCAGCAACTCCACTAGATCCAAAAACCCTAGATCCAAAAAAATTTACAACAAGATAACAAATTATTATTGTTATTAAAACATATTTCATTAACTAAAAAAAAGGCAATAATACAACATAAACAAAAATATATTGTATTGTATCAGCGCTGAAGCAAAAGCAATGGAGTCTTCAACAAAATGAAAACTAATCAGGTAATCTCTTTATCTATAAGTAATGTAAATATTTAGCAAATATAAATAAATATTACAATGTCATATTTAAATTACAGCTACCATATTTACTAAATCATTTATAAATTTTAATGCAGCGAAGAAGACTAATCAAAAAAGGGCAAGCAAAAACTATAACAAAGGAGCTTCATGTATGTAATTATACAAATATCTTATAATATTTAGAATGCATAATATCGTGTAATAATATTATACAATATAACACATGTATAATAACATTAATTTTGTATATTATTCATTATATAACGTAACAAACTTAAACGCTCCGCAGCAACAGCGCAGGTTATTTTGCTCGTATGTTAAAGTGGTGTATGTTAGAAAATTAAATAGGCTAACTCTTGTCCTCTTCATAGCCAACGCGTACAGATTCCACAATCAAGTAATAATTGCGCAATATGTTTAGTTGCATTGTCTAATTTAGGCTATTCTACTGTGGGATTGGGATCACGTGGACTCAAGGATTTTTGTTGTGGATCATACCTAAACAGATAATATGAAGCCTGCAATAAGTCCAAGTTATGTTCATTAATTTTCTTTAGGGAAATTGTAGAGAATAGACCATTTTTTTCATGACTTGAAAGTAAATAGCAGATTTTAAAATTTATGAAAATTTTTAGCATACTGAAATTTTAATAGATGTGCTTTTCCTAATTTACCCTTGAAATCTATTCTTGTTTACTTTCCTTTTTTTCCCTCTTTTTACTTTTCGCTCTCTTATTTCTCTCTATCTTTGTTCGTTTTCTGATTCTCCCGTGTGATTGTCTCACTCTTACTTTCTCTTTTCGTTTTACACTTTCTCTTTTCCTCAGAGCTGGTAAGTATTTTGTTTCTCTATCTATATTCTGTGATTCTCGAATTGTATTTGTGTAATTGATGATTAAATTATCTTTGTTTTTTGATTCGGTTATTTTGTTATTTTGGAATTTTGTTTGTTCGATTTTATGCTTTTGTTCGATTTTTTGGGTTTGTCGACACTTCTCGGTGATTTTTGTCGCGTATTTTGGTAATTTTGAAGAATTTTCAGTTGATATTGCTTTTGTAATTTAATTGGTTTTATTTTCGTTACTTTTGCTGCTTTTATTTTGTGTTGGTTTCTTGCGTTTTCTTCTTACTTTTCTCAGTTTTTCTTTTCTTTTTTCAGATGATTATTCTTATGTTTTTTGTTTTTAAATTTTCGATCTGTGTTTTTCATTTTTTTGGTTTTTTTCATAATTGCTTAATGTTTTGCTATATGTGGTTCTTTTATACACATTTGGTGTTGACTTGAGTAGTTTTAGGTATTCTGTAGATAGTTTTTTTTTTTTTTTTATGGTTTTGTAATTGGTTATTTCTTTTTTTTATCTTGTTTATTATTTTATTTGTGTGTTAATCACATATGATTTTCTTGTTTATCAGATTCATGCTTTTTTTCTTTTTTCTTTTTTTGGTAAATGCTGTTTATTTATAATGTTCATATTTGATTTGTGTATGTATCTCTTTTTTTTAAATAGGAATGGATGCAATTTCTATGGACCAAATTTCTATCATTGTTGCTTATAGAGGGAGATGGGTTCCTGGGGATTTATATACTGATTTTGCATTCCAGTCAATTTTAGTCCCTTTTAATGTCAGAATTGATGAATTGGCAAACCTAGTTATTGAGCAGTGTCATTTGCATATGTTTGGTTTTATTCCAGATGTTACTTCGATTCATTTTGTCGTTGGCAGTGATTTTGGAAAGACTATTAAGAAGTTTATTGAGCTGAAAGTGATCGAGATTTGATTTGGTTTGTTAATCTAGTGCGAAATGACAAAGGTGTTAAGACATTCCCTTTGGTTGTTGATGTTATGGATGATCTTGTTGCTTGTTCATCTTTTGTTAAGGGAAAGTGTCATTCAGTAGCTTCATCTTTCAATGCAGCTTGTTCAGATGCTGAGGAAGATATAGAGAGCTCGATGGATCATGTGGTCATTGAGGATGTTGATATTGATAAGTTGCCAAAATGTTTTGATGTTAAGAAGGGTAACCATTTCTTGAATAAGCCAACATTAAAGAAAGTTATGCACTCGATTGCTATTCGGAAGAATTTTGAGTTTATGGTTGATAGGTCAAATGGTAAATATTATGTATTGCATTGTAAGGAGTATGGCTGTTCATGGATGATGCGTGCTTCGAAAATTTCTGGCAGTGATTTGTGAGTTGTTCGTAAGTTGATGCTCATACTTGTATAATATTTGTCTCCCGTAATGAGCATCGTCAAGTTACAAGCCATATTATTAGTGCGTTTATTTTAGGTGATTTTAGTAGAGGTTTAGCTGATGTTGCTCGTCCAAAAGATGTCATGTCATTAATGCGTGGTAAACATGGTGTTCGAATTAGTTACTACAAAGCACGAATTACTAGGCATTTTGCTTTGAAATCTTTGAGGGGTACTACAGCAGAGTCATATGCATCCATTCCTGCTCTTTATGATGTTTTGAAGCAGAAAAATCCAGGATTGTTTAATTTTGAATTTTTTTTTCGTCTACTTTAATACATTTTAGGTAGTAAATTGTTGATTTATTATGCAACTTAGGTGTTTAACATTGCACTAGAATGTTTTTTTCCTTATCTGTATCTATAAATATATATGGTAAATTAATGATTTACATGATAAATGAATTAATTTACTATTGTAGTAGACTAATTTTTGTTATTTGTACGTGTAACTTTTTGTATTTTTTTTATAGACTAACTGTAAATATTCATCATTTTTCTCTTTGTGTTTGTAGGATCTTTTACAGCTTATGAGCTTACTACTGAGGGTAAATTTTTGTATTTTTTTATGTGCTTGGGAGCAACAACTTAAGGTTGGCGTCATTGTAGGCCGATAATTTCTGTTGATGATACCTTTTTGAAGAGTCAGTTTACTGGGACATTGCTCCTTTCTGCTATGTTAGATGGGAACAACCATATTTTTCCGTTAGGTTTCGTGATTGTTGACTGTGAAAATGACCTGTCATGGGAATGGTTTTTCAGAAAGTTGAAGAAAGCTATTGGTGATCATGAGGACCTTATTATTATTTCTGATCGGAAAAGTAGCATTCCTAAAGCTGTTGCAATTGTTTTTCCTAATGCCATTCATGGTTTTTGCATGTAGCACTTGTTGAGGAGCTTGAATGCTAAGTACCCTAGTGCAAATATAGATGGGCTTTTTTACAGATGTGCAAAGCCATATCGTGTTGAGGACTTTGAGTACTATATGCGCCAAATGGATGGAATTAGGCTAGGAATAAGGAGATATCTCCTAGATGTCGAGTTTGAAAAATGGGCTACATCCCATTTTGCAAGAAAGAGATACGATATTATGACAACCAATTAATCAGAATCTATCAATGCTATTTTGTTGGATACAAGGGAATATCCAATTATTGCTCTTGTTGAATTTTTTAAAAGTTTACTTCAGAGGTGGTTTTTTGAGCATAGGAATGAAGTAAGGAGAACTTTTACTTATTTAACACCTTCGACTTTTCGATGCTTGTTCGATAGGGAAATTAAAGCTCGTTCAATGGAGGCAAGTTTCCTTTATAGTTACCTTTTTTTTTAAGATTTAATGTTTTTCATTAGTTTTAAAGATTTAATCTTTAATTCTAATTTTGGGATCTATTTTTGATGAGTTTTCTATTTAAATTTGTATTGAATCCATTTTGTTTACTTGGGTTCTGTTTTCACTTGTTCTTTAATAACTTTTTTGTTTCTATAGTTTCTTTTTATATATATATATGTGGCTTTTTTTGTAAACTGCATTTTCTAATTTTATGATGTTGAATTGTTTAAGGTTAATCCTATTGACATTGAGAAGTATCATATTGTTGATGGTGGCATAAATGAGGTTGTAGATTTACTTGCTATGACTTGTTCTTGTCATGTTTAACAGTGCGATGATTTCCCTTGTGGTCATGCTATAGCTGTATTATGGAAAAAGAATATAAAAGTTTCAGATGTTGTGTCTCGTTATTATACAAATACAGCTTATATAGCAACATATGAAGGCATTGTTTTTCCAATGGGTGACAAATCACACTAGGAGATTTTAGAAGATTTGGGAATGTTCAAGTATTTCCACCAGAAGTTAAGCTTGCTGTTGGGAGGCTAAAGAAACAGAAAATTTCATCTGCCGGTGAAAAAAAGAAATCTGTGAAGTGTAGCCGTTGTCAACAATATGGACACAACAAGAGAACATGCGAGAGAATGCCTTCTCTGATAGATCCATGTTCCAATGTGGACCGTTTTTAACAACCTTACAATTGATTGATATTTTAGTTTTATTTTCATAAAAAAAATTGTAGATATATTGAAACATTTGAGTTTAGATATTTTATATATCATTTCAGAGAGTAATCATTAGTTTTTTTTTTTTTTTATGTTTTTATGTTTTTAAATACATTTTTTTTTGTATATGTACTTAAACAATTGTTATTTTGATTAAAGTATATTTTTTTAAACCTTTTCTATAATTTTATTACTGTTGTTCTTTTTTTTTTTTTCCAACTTTTGATATGTCTTTGTTTAGGAATTTTGACTTACCGGTAGTACATAGTAGTTTTAAGTTTTTCAGTTATCATTTTTTGGAAATGTTACATTGTAAACATTGATTTAATAACAGTAAATCTTTCATTCTATCTTTTTTAAAATCTGTTTATTTTGTGAGTAGTTGAGTTATGATCATTTTAATTGTAAATCATTCATTTACCATTAATTTACCATTGCACATTTTGTTCTTTTTTAAAATCTGTTTGTTTTGTGATTAGTTAAGTTATGATCATTTTAATTATAAATCCTTTATTTACCATTAATTTACCATTGTAAATCTTTTTATTTACCATTTATTTACTCAAAACACAATATAACAACTAACCTAACAAAGGGAATAACTGTATTTTGTCATGGCGGGATGATGAGAAGGGTTTTAAGTCTTTCATTTTATTTTTTTAATATAATGGTTAAACTTTTATCATTTTTTGGATGCTTTTTAAATTACACAAATATAGTGTAAATGCTTGCTTTACTAGAGTAAATCGTTCATTTACCATTGATTCACCTTTGATTTAATAATGGTAAATCTTTCATTTACCGTTGTATATCTTTGTGATAGTAAATCGTTCATTTACCATTGATTCACCTTTGATTTAATAATGGTAAATCTTTCATTTACCGTTGTATATCTTTGTGATTAGTTAAGTTATGATCATTTTAACTGTAAATCTTTCATTTACCGTTGATTTACCATAGGCAAATCTTTTCATTTACTATTATTTTTTAGATTTTAAGTTTTTTTTTTAAATCTAGATAATTTACTGTAATAAATTTTCTATGATTCTTATTTTTTTTATATAATATAATAAATACAATAAAATAATAACAATATACTCTTTTAAAGTGATGTTACTTGACAAAAAGGCCATTTGCCCTTTTTCATCATATTCATTAATATGAAATAGTAACTTTTTTTTCCATCATATCATGACAGAGTTGATTTGTAATACAAAATATTTACAAATATGTTATTCAGCCAAGGTTAGTAGTATCAAAATAGTATATGTACCCAAAATATTAACTAAGGTTGAAGATATTAGGGTTATGCACTAGATACCATAACGTACCTATTGTAATATTGTTGTTCATATACTAGATATCATCAAAAAGTTATTCCAGTTAGTGACATAACCAAAACATCATAATTTTTTGGGATGTGGTTCTCGATGGTCCCAAATGGATAGGGGCTTGATATAATTCCTTTTCTTCTCTTTTGGGGTTGATTCATTGTTGTCTATACTCTGACTACTTGGATGCAGTGGATCTTGTGAATCAGAAAACAAAGTAAAGGAGGGCATTGTTTCATCCATTTGTCGTTTTCCTTTCTTTTTTGTTTTCTTCTTCTGTTGTTCTTCAGCTACAGAACTAAATTTATCTGTAAATGGACTACAAATATGTTTTCCTTGCCTTTTTTTTTTCCCATTCCATCTTCCTCAACAGGTTTATCCCAAACCTGTTTTCGTATTTTTTCCTTTGTATACTTCATCTTATCTTTCTGATCATTTGTTTTCTCATTCTGCATTTGTAAACTATAATCAGTTTTTATATATTTAAAATTTTACATATATGCAATAGATAAAGTTTTGTGATCTTTACCTTTTTATGTTTGTTATCATCCTCTTGCTGTTCTTCTTCCTTATGTGACATGCCTATTCCCTGTAATAAATATTTTTTGAATGTGATAATAATAAATATTGAGAACACTTATTAGAACAGTATATATATTTTTAATTTACCTCTGGTGTTAAGCTTTGCATATAAGCTTTAATATATTCTTCAACTTCATGTTGATAGATTGACATCTAGATATTTGATTTAAAAATCAGTTTTTATTTGTCATGAAAATATAATCTACATATCTTATTTACAACCTTGATTATATATTTACCAATTTCACATTCTGAAATTTACAAGACAATTCACTGATTTTATAAAATCGTAGATTAAGTTTTTTTCATTTGTTGATCTGTTTTTAATAAACAATCTAACAAATAAATTCAAGAAACACAAAAACATATTTACATTATTGTTGTTTATATAGTTTTACTTAATATGTTACATGTTCTTTGCTTGTAGCTATCTTGATAATGTTATCTATGTCGATATCCATTAACCCTTTAAACGAATCATTTATGATTGTTTGTCCTTGTTCTTCATATTGGCTTGTGTCTTCTTCATGTTGGGTTTCTTCATGTAGCACAATTTTTTCCAGTTGCTTTTTCCGTTTTTTCTTTGACCTCATCCTGGACGTCTCCTTCTTCAGATGATTGTACAGTGCTACGCTGAGTGTTGTCTTCAGGATCTAACTGGTTGTGATCTTTTTGGACTGTGTTTTGTTGTGTTTCTTCTTCTTCTTCTTCTTTGTTATTATTGTTCTTCTCTTGTTCCTCTTCAAAGTTTGCTTTGGGTTCTTTATTTTCAGAATTTATAGGAATCTGGTCATTGTGTAAATCTTGTTCATTCTCATCGTCTCCAAAGGCTGCTACAGGTTAGTCATCTTCTGTAGTATGGAACATTTTGGTATGCATCTTATTGACTTGTTTTAGAACACTGACCATTGTATTCTTTAAGTCTGCCAAATCATTTTTTATTTGCTGCTGGTTTTGCTCAATTTTCATCCATCGTACAAAAATGTCACTGTTTTCATTTCTTTGGTTATTTAGTGGATGTGGGGCTGGATTTTGAAAAACTTCATCAGTATGTTGTGTTCCAGGTGCTCTTTGGTTTTGTGTTCCAAATTCTCTTTCATCTTTTATGTTTTCATTGCATAACAAAGTCATGTATCCTTGTTTCTCTTCTTCTTCAGATATGGTAATATCTTTTACTTCTTCCTGTATAACAAAAACAATTTTTGTAAACATTTTTATTATATAATCAAATTATAAATGTTCACATAACAACAATAATGGAAAACAAAAGCACATAAACTTATATAATCAGAGTTATGCTTAGTTCGATCACACAAACTTCATTTTCATTCATTTTTAAAGTACATCATCAACTAAAAATGAAAAACAAATATCTATAACTGAATTAAATATAAAATTCAAATAAATCACTAGTAAGGTACTCATTAATCTTTAGGTGTAATGGTAATCAATTTTTTACTGTTTCCATATTTTTAATTTACGAATGGTATACAAGCAGCATAAATTTAACTTATATTAAAATTGCATTCTATTTGTCCAAAAAATTAAATAAATAAATAAACAACGTTCGATAAATTCATTAAATGAGTAAGAATGTATAAAAGAGTTCTTATTTGTTACATGAATTCAAAAGCAGGTCCCATGTCATTCCAGTTAGGGATTTTTAGAAAATGCCACTTTAACATTCTTGGTAGTATATCTGGGTCCTCACATATAATGAAACTGTCTTTTTCGAGGAATTGCAAGGTTTCAAATGCCCATATAATATCTGCATACGGGAAGCCCTTTAAAGCAATTCCATAATCAGTTGTGCTTGTTACGGCACTGCGAAATGAGTTTAGTGTTGCATCAAAGGATACTTTACCCCAGTTGTGTGCATTCATCAATTCATTGTCATGAACCAATGAGATATATTCATTACTGATGTTCATTTTCTCTGTGTTGGACACAACAAATCTGGTTATACAGTACAAGTGTGCAAGTCTTACCATGTCTGCATCTGAGGTCTTCTTTCTTAGCTGCTCTTGTTCTTTTGCAAAGAATCACATGATATTTGACACCTTTGCAGAATTTTTTTTAAAAACAGTCTGGATTACAGTTTTCTTTGGTGCTTGACTCTTTCTTCTTGGTCGATTCTTCTTGCAGTTTAAGCCTGTAATTTGTGCAAACTTTTGTAGATCAAATATTACTTCTTTCCCAGCAAAATTGAATGCAAAAACTGACTGATCGTCATGTTTGCACTGTCTGTAAATCAGCTGCCATGTAAGTTTCACTGGAAATGTTGTTAACTTCCAATATAATAGATTCCCAAACGGCCCGTCTCTGAATATCTTCAACTGAGTTTCTGTTAATAACTCTCGTATTGTGTCAATCGTCTCAATTTTGCAGTGATTATGAATTCTTTTGTCAGGATTCCAGTTGAATAGGCTTTATATGTAATTATAATCCTGCATTTATAGAAAAAATAGAACATAATTTATGTAAATGAACATATTACATGGTAAATCAACAATTTACCGTTTTTCATAAATGATGTTTACTCTAAAGGATAATAAAATTGTTTGTAATAAATGTATTACAAGCTACAAATTGCACAATGTGGGTAGTTGAATTTAGAATAAAGGTTTCAACATATCCTAACTGTGTTTGAATATTCAATGAAACAAAATGATTAAAGCTGGCATCAAGTTTGCAACACATCCTAATTAGTATGACACTTGTTCAAAATTCATTCCATATCATCTCTTATATAGATTTTTTTGTAAATACAAAGATTACAAGAAGGAAAAAAGATTCAAACATAACAAAAACCCTACAAAAAATGAAATAATCTTAGAAGGCCAATTTATATATATATGTACATTTGCAATGTAAAAGATCTACTTCCTCAATCAATAATTAGATACTGTTTACCAAATAAACAGACTATTACCAAACTTCACCAAAAGTATTAACAAAGAGTAAAATACCATTTTATAAGTTG
Organism: Antiaris toxicaria; assembly: GCA_035233585.1. Lineage (NCBI taxonomy): Eukaryota > Viridiplantae > Streptophyta > Magnoliopsida > Rosales > Moraceae > Antiaris > Antiaris toxicaria. The sequence continues at coordinate 12,184,680 of CP141162.1, read as the reverse complement.
ATAAAATAGATATTTGTAACTTACCACAATTTTTTCAGTGTTGTATTTCTTTTCTGCTTTGTCCTTGCTCTTGTTCTTCATCTTCAATTTTTTTGATGTTGATGCTTCATTTGGCTTACTTAATTTCCTTTTGGATGTTGTCATTTTTTGTTCTGTAAATCATTTATTGTAATTAGTATTTACGGTTCAAATCATAATAGAACTACAATAGTAAAATCATATAATGCAAATGATCAAATGATTGTATACATAACTACTTTGCAAATACAATTGATCAAATAATAAATTAAAATAATTTGCTTGACCAAAAAATGAGAGTAAATTATAAAAAAGCATAAACGATACAAACTATATACCGTTTGTCTAACCATGCAAATGTCTGAGAAAAAAATGCAAAACTTTTAATGAAAAAAAAAATTTCTGTAAATGAATCAAGACACAAAAATATCATAATAATCTAATTTGAATGACATAAGATGAAGGTAAAACAAGTTGGACAACAAATTATTGTGATAACACAATCATAAGAAGTAGTTTAAACATATCATAGTAAAATCAATGCAAGATCCTTTGATGGTAAGTAAACCCTGTAATGACAACAAAAAAATCTAATAAAATGAAAACTTTCTACTGGTAAAATATTTAAACTAAGAAAAATTAGTATGCAAATTAGAGAAACTATTAGTCAAGAACCTTTAGTAAATCAAATTTACTAACGATAAACCCTAAATATAATCGATAATTTTGTTTACGCAAATCTTTTTGTATTAATGAGGAATTGGATTTCGCGAATGTCAGAATGTTAAGAAAAGTGTTGAAAATTATGTTTTTTAAAGGATTACCTTTCTAATCGCTTATGGAGAAATCGCCGAGTAGATTTGCAGTTGCAATCATGCTATTGGGAGGGGATTTTTCTTAACGAAAACCTGATTGTGAAAGTTCACGAAGTAATCACTTATGGAAAGCAAATTTTTCTCGGATTTTCTCGAAAAGAATCACAGATTTGTTGTTTGAGGTTTTTCAAGGATTTTCTTGACTTTTTTTTTTTAATCGGAAGGAAACAAAGAAAATAGAGGATGAGATTTGGGGAAATAGGCCATACGCATGCGATGAGATTTGGGAAAATAGGTTATAAGTATGCGTTTTATTAATAAAGAGTATTTTAGGAATTTTAATTATATGTAAATTATAATTTACTGAATAATTGCTATTTACTGCCTGTTTATTTGTTTTCTGCCATAAATTTTTATTGAAATCAATTTTTGGCCTATTCTCCTTCTTCTCCCTTTTCTTTATTTGGATAAGTTGTGCTTTTAAAAGTGGAGAGTCTATGATAAAGCCCAATTAAGAGGCCTTATATGTAGTGTCCAATTTAGGACCGATGGAATTAAATGAGAAGAATTGCGAGCTTGCATAGAAGCTTACATGTACACAACAATAGACTAACAAGATATAATTATGTTAGTTTTGTCTTCCCAAAAAAAAATACAAAAAAATTTCATTAGTTTATTTCTCTTGTTAGAGTTGGGTTTTGGAGATAGATGGGGTTTGGAGGAAAGTTCATACCAAATTTATCAACAATTTAAGCAATATTTCAAAAGGAAATCTAAAGAAGTTCGGACTAGTTAAAACCCATGAGAAACTTCAATAAAGATTCTTGTTATTTTTTCTACAGAACTAATGATTCAATTGAACCATTTAACAATTGTTTAACAAAAGTGTTTAAACAAAAAACAAAGAAATCACAATCTATATGTTCCAACTAGTGCCGAATAAGAAGCAACGCCAACTACCTCCCGTAAGCACCATCATCACGATTCCACAACCTCCGTCTTCAACAAAAGGAAACTCGTATTAAAATAAAAAGTCAAATGCAAAAATTTCACATTAATAAATTATTTAAATTTTTTTTATTTTTGACAGTTTTGATTATTAATATTTTAAGCTCCCCCATGACCTTCGTTACCAGCAAGCTCTATGGTCTATACCCAGGTTCAGGAACTCATGGCCTTTGTCTCTGGCAGCATTGTCAATCTTCAATTTCCTTAAGCCACCTAACAATGTGGGCAATGATCTTGGTGAGGTGGGTTGCAGCTGCGTCAGGGTGGGCCTCGTGAAGAGGTTGAGCAACTCCTTCTTGACGGAGAAAAAGTGATCTTCGACACAAGAGCTCTCGTGTTTCTAGATCTCGATGGATCTCCACACTGATCAACTATGACACATGTTGAGCTTGCACTCACATTCGTTAGCGTGCTAGGGGATGAAGAGGAGCAACAAAGAAAAGAGAGGAAGAGAGGGGAGAGAGAGAGAGAAAGAGAGGAGAGATTTGGTATAACCAATCTCAAATTTGCATAAAATTGCAACCATAAATGTCATAAACAACTTAATAACAACCTTTGAATGGAGGTTTACAGGTAGGGCTTCTAAATGAGTCCTCACCACAGACCCTCCATATTAAAAGTTCCAGTATTAAAAAGTGGGCTTAAATTAACACTTCAAGACCTTGTGGACTTGGTATATTATTAGAAGCAAAGTTATAGAGCATGACTAATATCTAATATTCGATACGGATAAAGAGTGGATTCCAGGCGTAGAACCTATAAGTGAGGCATAAAAGCATGCAAAAAGAAAGTTCAACTCAAGACCTTTTGTTTTCATTAAAGATGTTTGTCAAATTTATGAATTTGTTCAATCTGTTAATTCAATTTGTCAAACTAGATAGGATCAAGAGACTAATGGATTGAGATTTTCAATTATGGATTGGATTGCAGATTCCGTGAATCCAAATCACAAATATACTTATACATACTAAATTTTTAACAATAAATAAGCATATATATGTTGAATATAATTTGACATGTCCCTACTGTGTCCTACTGCCCAGTCATGACAATTGTTTTTCTTTTGTTTCTTTTTTTTTTTTTGTTTTTAATAAAATCCAAGCTACTTCAGTTTCTAAAAAAAAAAATCCGTTTGGTTTAAGAATTTAGCTTGATTTAATTTTCAAGTTAAACTAAGTTAATCATTTTAGTTTTAACTTAGTTTATTTGGCAAGTTTACTTTACCTCTTTTTACCTCTATTTTTACTATTTCAATATAATATCTAATACAAGTTCAAGTTAAATTAAGTTTGGAATCAAATAACCAACTTAGTTTAATTTTTAAGTTAAATCAAACTAAAATGGTGCCTTATTGACTAGATAAAGCTATAGATAGAATCCATGAATCCAATCAACAAAATCCAATTATAGATTAAATTGAACTGAATTAAGGATCTAATTGATTGGGATTTAGATGTTACAGATTAGACTACGAATTTACCCTAATCCTTATGATCAAACCTCTGAACCCCTAATTTTCATGTCATGTTGGTTTCAATCCCTTCAAATTTGTTGTGATGCTCTAATTGATTCTGCCATTTGTCATACTCCGTTTGAATTATTGGAGAGATTTTGTAACGGGGTATGACAAATATCTTATATTAATAAAAATCTAATAAAACTTTCATTCATAAGAAAATTAAATATAGTTTTCAATGGTTAAATCCAATCATAATCATATGAAAATTTAACTAAATTTAACAAAGATCTAATAATTAAAAACTATATTTTTTTATGTTTGTAAAAATAAAAAATATAAAAATCATTGGTGTATCTCTCTCACCCCATAGAAGAAATCCCAATCTATTGGGAGGGGAAAAAAAAAATCTTGACCCTATTCTACTTGATAGAAAGGCTCGAATTTACTCACATTATATCATGAGCCTAATGCCATACAATATATTAACCTAGTAGAATATTTGATCGAAACTATTGAATATTTAACCTGAATGCATCTTAATAGAGGGAAAAAAACATTGTTATCAATTACCACTATACCACCTTATTGATAATTGAAAATTGAATTTTACCTATAAGATATATCTTCTATCACATAATTCTCTTAATTATAGTTGGAATCAGTTAAACTTCACTGTCACTACAATAATCAGTTTCTTGCTTTCCGCTTCGATGTGTGTTATGCTTGACCAGGGGCTGAAGACGTTGTCAGAAATAGTTTCCCTCACCCCTCCCCCCCGCCCCTCAAACTTTTGACTTATTAAATTGGAAGAGTTTTTATTTTTACTTTTATTTTTGGGTCTAGATTTGCCGGTGGTTGAGTTTGCTAGTTAAAGGCCAATGCACAATACTGATTCCGGTTGTATCCAATCCCATCTCCCATTCTTTACTCCAAACTCAAATTCTCTATCAACTAGTCGTCAAAAGCTGACCATATTTTGCTCTCAGCAATGGCCAGAAAATGAAAGGTGAATTTTTCAAATATGTATTGACATGCAAAAAGAAAATATGATAATTGACACTACAACAGCCAATTTACAAAAGATGGATTGCATAGCTGTTTTATATATCACTAAAGAACATGGAAAATATCCTGATATAGACAATTTACAAAAAGTAAATAAAACAGTAATTGAACACAATAAAATAACTAAATTAACCTTATTAAAATTTGGAATAATAATTTTTTATTCTCTAATTAAAAATCGGTTATTATTATAGAGAATAAATCTCCTAAACATCTAATCCCTAATTATTCGGATCAAGAAATCTATCAAAAACCCACACATTCAGCGTGTATATATATGTATATATTTGTAAATAATTGTTGGTTGTTCAAACTTCTTAGGTATGATATTTTGAGCAACAATTTTATTTATGAATCATGTAAAGTTGAATTCTTAATTTGACAAAGCTTTGTTCTTACTTTAGAAAAAGTGAGAAGGTTAAATCACTCTCATGAAAGTGCCTTTCATATCTTTCGCTCTGGAATATTGGACCGCCATATCACATACTATGCGTGATTAAAGCATTGGCATAATTTGGGCATGACCCATTTTACATTGCAACCATACATCAATGAGAACCATATTTTCAAATAAATCAATAAGTAAAATATATAAATAAATAAATATTACCATATAGATTAGTTCTGTATATGAATTTAAAATGTTTCAACTTATATAAAAAAATGAAGAAATCATATCATATAGCATGTTTGATAAATACTCATGAAATATATAACACATTTTTAAAAGTTGATAAAATTATATAATATTTTATTTATTTTTGTTTTCAAATCTATCCATGCTTTTTCTCTCCTTACTCTTTCCCTCTTTTCCTTCCGTCTCTCTCTCTCCCCTCTCTTGCTATCTCTCCTTCCAAACCGTTAAATTAGGAAAAGAAAACCCCAAAACCTTAGATCTAACCCATGAACTTGGTGGCCCATCATTGTCATTATCGCCATCAGCAATGCATCATTGTTGTTGTTATCGAAATTGCCATCGTGTCTATCTTGGGAGGAATTTGCCCATTATCGCTGAGCTCCGATAACAATCTACCAAAGATCTGACTTGCAATTTGTGCTAGGTCGTTCGCAAAGCAAGTCACGGTTGGGGGTCATCGCGGAGATGTTGTGGTGGACAACGAGATCTCCATGGTGAGATCCATTGTAATCTCCTCGTTGAGGTTGGTGGTTGCTTGTTCATTAGTGTTTGCTCCGATGGTAGTGACGAGAGGTCGATGGGATTTTGGTATTTAGGTTAGGATTTGGTCAGTTTTGGACTGTTTTGTGGTTTTTAAAATTTTTAGGGGTTATCTTGCAATAATTGTTAATTATTTGGTATTTTTGGGAAAATAATATTATTAAATACATGATTTACAAGATAATAAATGGATTTACTAGGCTATCTCATATCTAAAAAAAAAAAAAAAGGACTAATTGATAAACAAGTAGGGTTGTAAATCCATGTATTTACTTGTAAATCTAGTGTTGTTAAATATGCAATGTTTGCTTTATGTTCAAGTTTTTTTAACCTATTATGGTGAATATGGTATATAAATCTATATTAGTATGTATCGCTATTTACTTGTAAATAATCAAATTTACCTAATTTTTTTAGAAGAAGATTTGTTGTCTTTGTTAGGAGTAAGTACATGTATTTACTAGTAAATATCAATTTTACTAATACCAGATCAAACTTAGTAAATCCATTTTATTTAACTTAGTAGATACAAATATATTTATAGGTAAATAAATGGATTTACTAAGATAAATAAAAATCTATTTTCAAAGAAAAATTAGTAAGATTGAAAAAAATTAATAAATCCATTTATTTATCCATACATCTTCAAACTATTTATAAAATCTATTAGCTAATTTTCTAATGATAAGATGTAATTATTTCTACCTTAATCTTTATTTTTACATGGTAAATCTTTTTATTTTCCGTTGATAATACATGATTATCAAGTAATTATTTTTTTGTTAATCTATGTATTTACATTAATAAATCTTTGTATTTTCCTTTAATATTACGTAAATATTTGTATTTACATTAGTAAATCTTGTGTTTTCAATTATATTATCAATTATTTTTTAAAACCTAGTTTTACAATTTATCTTTATTAGAATTATTTTTTATTTTATTTTAATTTAAAATCAGGCATAAATAATTAAAATATAAAAAACAACACCAAATCCCACCCACCAAATCACTGCAGATTCACCAAAAAAGATGTCAGAGATCTTGTGCTGTGGCCGACAATGATAGAGGGCTTGGGTTTGCTTTTGTTCAGTTTCACCAAATCTTAGCTCCATTTTTCTTGCGAGGTTGCGACAACGATGGTGGATAGGAAAGAGAGAATAGAAAGATCACAATGGAGATCTTGTTAATGCTAGAGAGAAAAGAGATCCTGTAAGGAGAAGAGCCTCGTCCAAGTTTTTTTGTGCAAATTTGGTGCTTGCCAGAACCTTGATTTCGGCATGAGGAAAAATTACAATGATGGGGTCGTGAGGAGAAATTGCATGACATGAGGATGCTCGCCGAAGTTCTTTTTCAAATCAGGGTCCATCGTAGAGTCCTGACGATCGATAAAGACAAGATCTGGCGATGACGAGATCTGGCACGATGACTGAAGTTAGACGAAGACAGTCACTAACGTCGACGATGATGTAGACAGTGACGATAGCTAGCAACAGTTGTTGGGAAGAAAGTCTTAGGGTAGTTTTGGGATTTTATCTTATAATTTAACCCAATTCCGCTATTTAGTAATAATAGTTTAAAACATGCTATTATTTTAAAATCATACATTGCATAATGTTATTTTGCCCTTTCTCCCAAGAAAATGTAATTCTTCCTTATAAAAAATGTAATACTTTTTTTCCTTATTTATTTATTTATTTTAATTTCTTTTTTTTTCCGTCCTTTTTATATTATAAAATAGATTTTTCTTCTATTTTACCCTTATTTTGTAAGATTTTTTTTCTCAAATATATGCTTATTTAGATAATTTTCTTGCATATTTTTGAATGTTTTTTTTACCATATGATTTTTAGAACTACTTTCCTTTTCTAATTTCTCTATGGATGCTTTTTCACAAATGTACCATATATTTTGCCTTTATTTAGAATATACACTGGATTTTGAACTTTCACATTTCAATACATTCATATTATATTTAATATATGAATCTATATCTTTCTAGATCAACACATGATTTTGACCTAAAATATCCTTAAAATGAAAACTAAAGTTTGGATTATTTACCTTTTTATACTTTGTATTTTTTTTTATTTATAAAATCATACCTACAGTCAAAATCATGCATTTCATATCAAAATCATGCATTTTATATCACTATATTACTCATAATAAATTGATCAATTTTTTTTTCTTGATTTACACCTTATTTTGACCTATAAAGTCCAAAACACCATTTAAAAGAAAAATTAAAATATAATATTCAATTTCTCAACAAAAAAAAAAAAATAGATTTCTCAACCCATCTCATAACGACTTAGCCCTTTTCCACCCTGCAACCACGCAACCTTTCTGGCCCTGCCTCCATCTATTTATTTAGCTTCTAATTGATATAAGAACTCTTCAGTTTTTTTTGTTAATTTCAATGGTATTTTGGGTAGTTTTAATTAAAAAATTAAGTGTTAATCAGGAAAATATACAGATTAATATATTAATAGTAAACTAATAATATAAAAATGTAAAATTTTAAAAGACATGGTATATTATTTGAATTAAAATAAAATATATGATATAAAAATATAAATCATTAGTTTTAGTTTTTCTTTTTAAAGGTAATTTAGATATTTTAAAGTCAAAATTAAATATTGATGAATAAAAGATAAAATTTTATATTAATTATAATTTAATTTTATAAAAATGTAAGTTTGAAACTTTAAATACTTTTTAAATAAAAGCTAAATACCCGTTACAAAAGTGTAAATAACCCTTTAATATTTAGCATGTATATTAAAAAAAAACAAAAAGTGAACATGACAAGTAGGCGCCTTCCCTCACTTCATTCTCTCTCCTCTTAAAACTAGTACACACGTCACTGATTTGTTTAGATAATTAATTAGATTTACATTAAATCATGATGCTATCCAAAGCATGTTTGATATATTATGTATTATTTTTAAATTTTAAATTAATATAATTATTATTTATTTTTTTATTTATTTATATTAATCATATCATATATTTTTTTTATTAATAAGCTAAACACATATTATATTTAAATACAATATAACTTTAGAGCTTTAAACAAAAATTATGTATTTAGATGATCTTCATGAATTGTTCTCCAAAACAACCCATAGTAAAGTAATTGATTAGTAAGCGAATGCAATAATAATAATAATTAATAAACAAACATAACAGAGTATCACTAATTAAAAAAAAAAAACCTTGACAACCAGTTAATTACGAACGTAAATTATTTCCTTGATTTGTAAAAAAAAAAAAGAAAAACTTATAGACATTATTATTATTAATTACCATCATTAATAAAAAATAGACTTCACATATGTATTTTATATTGCAGGATTTATTTTTTATTAGTAGATAGTATTAGCACAATTGGTATCCAATAACAATGCTCTTTGTATAATCCATTTGGTTTAAAGAATTTTTGACATTATTATTAATATTGTTGCTATTATTTTTATTAACTTTGAAGAAATGGCACTGTAGTGATTCAAGTAATATCAATTGATCTTTCTTGATTTTAGTTAATATTTTAATTTCATCCTTAATCTTAAAATTCAACACATATTTTTAACATTCAACAAAAGTAGCCAAATTTTAGCTACTTTTAATTTGGAGTTACAAAAACAGTTGCATAAAGTATAAAATGCTCTGCTTTCAATGGAATGCTTATTTTGAGTCTTTATTTTTATCAATTCTCATGTTCAAGTTGTGGTACATACAAAAGTTTAGTCCTTGACAAGAAAAACCATATGCTGCTGCCTGTTCTTGAAATCTGAGGTCTACTAGATGCAAAGACGTAAGTTCAAGTTTCTTGTCATTATTAATAAGACCAATGGGCTCACCTAATTATCATTAGAATGGAAGTATGAGGACACCATCGATCCTTTTTTTTTTTTTTGTCTAGCAAAAAAAATAAAAAAAACATGTTCTACAATTATCACTAGTTTTTAGAGATGGTGAAAATAAATTAAGAACCTTATGTGTCTATTTTTGATGAAACTAATATACAATGGTTTCAAATTTTGTTCCTAAACTCTCAATAGGTCATAACTTAGTTTGTGTTCTCTAATTTTGACTGCTTAAGCTGTTAAAGTGTTTGGAATTGAAGGTGTTTCCTTAAATTTTGTTAAATTTACAACATAACCTATCACAGACGTACAATGCAAGTGATATGATATTCAATAGTGTTTTAGTAAAATTACATAAAATATACATATTTTGGAATAAAAAAAAAAAGTTAAAAAAACTTTTGCTTAATGCATAGGAAAACTAGAAATTTCAATAGAGTGTTTGGGGGAAAGAGGACCTCGATAAAAGGGGAAGAACTACAATGAGGGCTCGATGACGATGCGATTCGGTTTAGGTGATGATAAAGCAGTTGAACTTGCTAGGAAGGGCTAGGCTTGGGCGACGGTTAAGGGGCTAAGATCATGAAGGAACGCTGGGCTAGGGTAGTAATCACAAGATTGAGTTCGAGAGGGAGGGCTTGCATGATGAAAACGGGTTGAGGTTGCAAGGGAGGGTTTAGCTTGTGCAATTTCAAAAAGTTTAAAATGCATGGGAAAAGAAGGGTCCCCTAAATGTGACAAGGATGGGCTTTAAGCTTGTGGCTACATGATCGGGTTGTGAAGAGTGGGCGGATTGATTGTCGTCCAGCCCCATCACCATCCCATTGTGCAATCCTGCCCTAAGGCCATATCCCTCCTATCAATTTGAGATCCCTCACACAAGCCATACCCCTACATCACCTCTTCCCATCAATCGCCACCTTCCATGCTAACTCCCCGTCGGTCCCAATCCCTCTAATGCTTAGCACCCTCCTAACAATTATTCTTCTTTTGTGTTTCATTGCTTGTTCTATGTTTGGTCTGACAAGGAACCCAATAATCTTTGGGTACTACTTGTTCTTGGTTTGGATTATAATCTATCTTGTTTTAATTGATCGGAGTCTGGTGTTTTGTTTCTTTTCTATTCTGTTTTGTTTTGTTTTGTTTTGGTTTTTTTTTTCCAATAGTTGACAAAGCTTAGTTTAGCCTCATATTCGACTTAAAGTTATCTTTAACCATTATACCTCAAAATTAAGGATAACGTATCAGATTATATGTGACTTTTTGTGTGGTTTTTAACAACAATTAACTGAAAGATATTAATCATCAAGTTTTCAACAACTTGAGGTTGTTTAGTCAAAATTTTGCTTTTGAAAATTTTTTTTTTAAATTTTGGAATGAGAACCTAAAAAAAAAAAAAGGAATGGCATTTGGATGCACAACTTTATATAATTATGAAAAAAAGTAAAATTTCTGAAATAATATTTATATTGATATTAAAAAAAGTCATTTAAAAATTAATTTTTTTAGCTAATATGATAAAATCTTATCATGTTTTAATGGGATAAATATATAGATTCGTTAACCTATTAATTATAAGTACATTGAAAAAAGAATCCTTTTAATAAGGGTGGAATAAAAAAGTAATAGAATTTTAAAATTTATATATAAAAAAGTAGGGAAATTTTTGAATATGAAAATATTCGTGTACAAAATATGCTTGAAATGGAGATGAGTACTCGAACTGATCAGGAAAAATTAAAATTTTTCTGTCTTATTTTTAAAATGAAATAAGCATTTAGGTCTAAATAAGCATTACTTTTTATTTTATTTCTAAAATATGATGGATCAAACATGGGAAACAAAAAAACTCTAAACTTTCGCTTATTAAATATATAATTTATTTAAATATTTTTTAAAACTCCGTATACATTTTTTTTAAATAAAACCTACATTTATTTTAGTTCTTCTATTGCAAAAATATTATTTAAAACGTCTCCACTATTTATTATTTCCACTATTTTTTCTCTCTCTCTCCCTCTTTATGTCTAAAATACGAACTTTCTTTCTTTCTCTTCTTTTTTCTTTTTTAATTTTGAATTTAGAGAGGGGATATTCACATTTTATACTTTTAGCTCTCTTTTTCGGTTTTAAAGTTTGAACCTAAAAATTCTATTTTATTTTATTTTTTAAAAATCAATAAAAATTATGACCAAATCTATAATTTTAGATTTTATCAATTTTATATTAATAATTTAACGATTATGTCATTTAATATTATAATCTTTTTTTAATTTAATGTTAACTATCTATCTAATTTACAAAAACACCCATAATATTCTAATTTTTATATGAATAGAAAAAGACCAAAACTCATCTTTTTCTCTCAAGAAAAGTAAAAAATGCTACAAGTTAGACAAGGGTTGGAATGGTAAAAGAAACATAGAAAAAAAAAATCTACACATTGATTTTTTTTTTTTTTTCATTATTTGTGTTAAATTATATCACCAAAAAGATACATTTACTGTTTTAAAGGAATACAATTTCACAAAAATGATTATAAAATTATAATTAAATTTAAAAATTAATCTTACTCTACCATAAAAATTAAAGTTATATATTAATATATTATTAAATAAAATTAAATATAATAATATTATTAGATTATATGCGTCAAAGAAATCCCCGCGAACTTTCTAGCGACAGATTGCCCTTCTGGTACCGTCCAAAAAACCACGAGTCATAATCGCAAATTGATCATATTTATATTGATCATATAAACGTAATACAACATAAAAACCACCCACTTCTTGGGCTTTGCCTCACCAACTCCACATCACAACCGGTTTCATAATAATCCCATTTGCGTCTCCACTCCGTTTCTTCATCCTCTCCGTTCTCTCAACTCTCACAATTTTTTACCTTTTTTGTTTAATCACCCAAAAATGGTTCTGGAAGTTGCCGTCAAGGCCGCTGTCGGCGACCCCACTCTTCTCGGAGACTGTACTCTCAAATCTCTCTCTCATAGTTTTTCCTTTCTGGGTTTCGATCGAAATCCTTTGCTTATTCGTCAGAGATTTTGTTAATGTCGTTTTCTCTCAGGTCCGTTTTGCCAGAGGGTTCTCCTGACTCTGGAGGAGAAGAAAGTGCCCTACAAGTTGCACCTCATCAACCTCGCTGCCAAGCCCGAATGGTGTTTTTATTTGGTCTTTCTGTTGTTTTCCTGAACGACATGTCGTTTTGGAGGCTTTGTGTTGATGGGTTTTCTTTCTTTGTTACTATTTTTCTTTTTGGTGTGTTGGTACTTGTAGGTTCTTGGCTGTGAATCAAGAGGGAAAAGTGCCCGTGGTGAAGCTTGATGGGAAATGGGTTTCTGATTCTGATGTTATTGTTGGGATTCTTGAGGAAAAATACCCCGAGCCTTCTCTTGTTACTCCTCCTGAATTCTCCTCTGTGTATGTTTTTCTTTCTTCTTTTTTTTTTTTTTTGGCCTTTTCAGAAACTTTTATTTTGTCGTTTGAAAAGAATATAATTTTTTTCTAAACATGATTCGACATTTTTCGGATGACTTTGAGGGCGTGATTTTGAATTGTGATTGAGTATAATTTTTCTTTTAATGTTGTATTTAGTTGAAAGTATTTGTTATTTATTTGAATAAAATATGTGTTTAGATAAAAAGTATTTTAGAATTGAAAAGTTTCCGTGAGTGGTAAAAGTTTATGTAAATAATTAGAGTTGAAAAGTTGATGTAATTATTTTTAAAAATTTTTAAATAGTAATTATATTTTTAACATAATTGAAAATGATTGTATTTAAATATAAAAGTTTATGTTTAGTGTAAAATTAATATTTGTAACATTAAAAAAAAAAAACGTTTCCTAAACTATCTCTAAAAAAGGGTATCTTATGAATAGTGATTATGATTGAAAATGTGATAACGAAAGTACAATTTCTTTTTTTTTTTTTTGTTGACTTTGAAAAACATCGGGGTCAAAATGTTCATAATAACAGTTTTTAGAAAAACATGATGAAGAGAGTATTTAACATTCCGAAAATATTTAAAATTTTCTATGTGTACAGGGGATCAAAGATCTTTGGCTCCTTCATAGCATTCTTGAAGAGCAAGGATCCGAATGATGGAACAGATGAGGCCCTGCTCAATGAGTTGAAGGCACTAGATGAGCATCTTAAGGCACATGTATGTTATTTATTACTGTAAACGGCTATGATTTTTAGAGAATCCGTATTTTACATTTGTAACTATATATATATATATATATGTATGTATGTGTTTGTGTATGTACCCATTGTTTCATATCAAATACCTTTATAATACGATACCGTGACCTTTTTTAGATACTATTGCAACAACCAGCTGATTTTAATGTAACATTTTCTAATGGTACTTGTCCTTTACACTAATAGTCTAAATAGTATCATGTTACAAGAATGTTACAGCAGCCAGACTTGAGACATTTCTAACTCGTTGTCTCGTATCAAACACCTTTATAAACGTACGTATGTACGTATGTACATACGTACGTATGTATGTATGTATATTTTATGATTATACAATAACAAGTTTTGGGATTGAATCAGGGTCCATATATTGCTGGGGAAAAGGTCACTGCTGCGGATCTAAGTTTGGCACCAAAACTCTACCACCTTGATGTGGCGCTCGAGCATTTCAAGAAGTGGACTGTCCCTGAAGACTTGACTCATTTCCACAACTACAAGAAGGTATGTGCTTCTTCTGCATTGTGTTATTTGCACACTTAGCTTAGTTTTTTGATTTGCCTTGTCTGTTATTCCTGCACTTCAATTAGTAGAATAATCTTTTGTTTAGTCTTAGCTTTAATGTGTCTTCTTGTCAACTTTGTGTTCTTGCCCATTATCTGCTTGGACTTTATCACTTTGATATCAACTTGTTAGTTTGGTATGACTATTTTCCGTTGAACCCTTCTTTCTCTTGGTTTGGTGGCTTTATTACAACAGAATGGGATTTCTTTATGGTGAGTTTGACCGAACATAAAGACTGCTGAATGTTGTACTGTAAAAGTTGTCATTATAAGATTAGATGCACCTTCATAATCTTTTCCTCCTTGATCTGCTCTTCTATATTTTTTCTTAAAATCTAATGTTAAATTGCTTTTTTACGTTTTTATTGAGATGTGCCTCATGGAAGGATGTATTAAAGGATTGATCATGATAGGTGCTAGTTTTTGCTATATATATTGCCTACCACAGGCTCTTGACATGTTGATGAAAACGCAATTGATGACTTTTGGGAACCATGTTAAAATCTTGAGTGTCTTGGTACAAATGTAGAATGGCGGGGCTTCAATTTCAAATTCATCGTTGGATTCTGGTATACATCCTAATTTTACTAGGGGCACCTTACAGGGGTAAAAAGAAGGATTTTTTCCCCCCCTAAATTAATAGTAAGATTTCAAAGACCTTATGTTCATGTTCTTGGTTCTAATTCAAACATCTTAAAATGCTCAAAATTCATTTGATGCTCTTGGTGCCGTGGCCTATAACCACCCATAGCTTATGCTTCGTGAGTGTGAGACTCTTGGCACATTAGTACCTGGCTGAATGTTAAAAAATACACAGCTAAACCTTTCCGTCGAAATTTCTGATATATAATCAGCTAAAATGATCCTTTTTTCCCCTTCCCATGTATGTGATCTTCGTTACTGGTGGAGCGTATAGAGAGCTTATTGATTTGTATTCTAGACTGCGTGAAGCATACATATCCCATTGAGGCATAAACTGCGTGTTGATAGATGAGAGTTATTACTGCCACTGACGGGATGGAAACTCTCTAATTTTTCTTCTCAAATTGTACCATGTTGATTTATGTTTCTTGGTCATATTTATGATCTCTCACAATCTCTCTCTCGCTCTCTCTCATGGATGGAGAAAATGAATTCCTTCAAATATCAGTAAGGTACATTTTGGCTCTCTGTTTTTGTTTTGCAGCTGCTATTCTCGAGGGAGTCGTTCGAGAAAACGAAGCCTGCCACTAAGGAGCATGTAATTGCAGGATGGGCTCCAAAGGTCAACCCATGAAATAGTTGCAGAATTTAGGATGTTGAAGCTTTAGTAGCTACGAATGTACTATTGCAATCTGGTTGAGAACATTTTAGTACCTGAAAATTAATGGGGACTTGTTTTATTATGCTTGCTGTTGTAATTTTTAAAAGTATTCCAGATATTTTGGGATAAATAATTTTGGTATTTGTTTAGTCTTAGCAATTGTTCAATTAAGTCCTTGTGATGTAGTTTCATGAAAGCCATATGCACGATGGATTTCTCATTGCTTATTTGGTACTATTTAATTTTAAAAAAAATGGACACCTGCCTTTTAACTTTGCCGAAGGAAGTGTTTTCCTTCGTTCATGTTTTCACAGAAGCACAATTGTTTATTCAGTTTGATTAAAACAATTCACGGTATAAAGCTTTCTTCTTATTTGATTGGTATTGTTTAACCCAAATGTTGGACACTTTTTCTTTATGTAGCATTGAGCCTTGTATGAAGCTTCTCGAAAGGTTACAAGAAGCCAGATGCACGGTGAAAGATGAACAATTCTTTAATTGTTTTATTTGGTTTTATGGGATATTTAGATAATATATTATATTTATATTATATTTGTATATAATGTATTGAATATAATATATGTTCAGATGAAAAATATTTATATTGTATTCATAAATAATATTTGTTTGAATGAAAAATATTTGATATTTAAATATAATATTTTCATATTTAGATGAAAAATACATTATATTTTAAACGTAATGTAAATGTAATGTGATAATTAAAGTTTGTTAATTTGTATGTATATGTCTTGCCAAGTAATTTCCATGGAACTTCCTATAGGCTTGTAGTGCAAGCAAACACAACCAAGCTCCCGTATATGTGCTTATACATACCCCATTTACCGTAAGCCTTCATGGAGAGAGAAAAGAAGACAACTACGACTGATTGAAATTTCTCTCTTTTATTTGTCTTATTTCTTCATAAGTTCTTGAGTTACGTATAAGCTTGATGTGTGTTATTCCAAATTTTATCGTGTCCTTTTAGTAGTCCTATTCTTGCTGGAGATTCAAAATCCTTTTTGTAGTCCTATTCTTGCTAGAGATTCAAAATCTATAGAACTGTTCTAGAGCTGAACATTTGGGAGTACGCTTCAGGAAGGTTAGATTACCGTGAAGCTTGTATTGCACCCAAACATCGTTCTAAAGGGACAAAATCGATCTTTTAAAACAGTATTCAATGCGCAGTGATCTTACTTCCGCTTTTTGACAGTATCTTATTTTTATTTTTATGTTATTTTTGCAATAAATCCCCAACACTCAGCATCTAATAAAAAGTCCTGATCTGTTGCTAGACTGCTTTCTTGCAATTTGTTATTACAACTATGGCAGGCACTCCGATTTACTCTTTTTCGCCCTTTTTAGTATAGGACGAGCAAATTGGTAATATGCTGGATATGTATATTTTTATTTATTTTTGGCTCAATTCCCAAGAGCTTGAGCCTTCGAAATAGGTGTTCTCCAGTTTCAATTCCTAACATAATCACGGCCGTGATACCAAATCTTTCACCCCTACCTCAATGGCCAGATTGGCACCGCGCGAGGATACAATATGTTAATACGGTGTAAAACCAAATAACGTATTATAATAAATATATAATATAATACAGTATAATATAATATAGCAACATAATACGGTAATATGATAATATTAGAAGGTGTAAACGCATTGTATTTTAATTATATATGAATATAATTTTTTTTGAGTGTTATATTTAGTTGAATAAAATGTGTATTTAAATAAAAAAATATTTTAAAATTGAAAAGTTGATATGATTAATAAAAATAAAAATAAATAATTAAAATTAAAAAATTAATATAATTATTTTAAAAAAATTTAAATAATAATTATTTTTATAATACTATTAAAAATAATTATATTTAAATATAAAATTTTATATTTAATATAAAATTAATTTTTGTACCTTCAAAATTTCTTTATCAAACAACCTTTTTGTTGATGGAACTTGAGATGCCACATATGACTGTTTCGTACGGGAGAAACAATTTGCAGTGATGATTATTGATCATCAGTTTGTTTTCTTTGCAAGAGCCGAGAAATTGGACGATCACATTTTTAATAATTTTAAATTAAATAGCATAATCTTATTAGTAAATATTGATATTTATTAATAAATCTAATATTTATTAATTATATTATATTTTTTTATAATTTATTAAACAAATTTAGTACTCGTTTAATAAATACTTTTTAATGTTATTGTATTTAAATGCAATGTAATTTTATATTAAATATAAAATTTTATATTCAAATATAATTTTTTTCAATAGTGCTACGAAAACAATTATTATTCAAAATTTTTTTAAAACAATTACATCAACTTTTCAATTTTAACTTTTTATCTTTACTTTTACTAATCATATCAACTTTTTAACTCTAAAATACTTTTCATCCAAACACACATTTCATTCAAATACAAAACAAATACTTTCAATCAAATACAATACTCAAAAAACAAATTGTATTCAAATGCAATTAAAATGCAACGTGTTTACCAAACGAACCATTAATATTTATTAATAAATATCTGTATTTATTGATAACTTTATAAACTACTAATAAATTTAATATTTATAAATTTAGCAAATACAAATATTTACTCTTATTATATGTAAATATTATTACTTGTAAATACTGATATTTATTTGTAAATATTAAATTTGTTTAATAATTTATGCAAAATAATATAACTAGTAAATATTATTTACAATTGAATACCGAATTTTTAATAATCTAGCGTATACATATTTAACCAGTTTCAAAAGAAAAAAAAGTAATAAATATTTACTCCAAAAAGAGTTTTTTGTTTTCTAATTTATTTAGTGAATACATATATTCTCATTTTAAATAAAGTAAATATATATTCAAAACTATTTTCTTATGATTTCTGAAAATTCTAATGCTAATCCCGAATTATTAGAATTCCTAAAACTAACCCCATCATGGTAACCCTAAGATTTTGTTAGCCTTTTTAGAAGATTTTGTCATTGGAGAAGAAGACAAAGGCCACGATAGATACTCCGACGATCTGGAGCTCCAACGAGGTCGTGAATTCATGATCGCAAGGTTCCTGGATGACGAATTGTGATTCTCCTATCAACGACTAAGGCGATCTCCCTAGCAACAAGGAACAAATGGACACGATGTTGATCTTCCAACGGTGAGGTCTCGTCTTTCTCGCATTGGTCATGCTTCAATAGCTTCATCAGACAGAGAAAGTGCTGACGATAGAGGAGAGAAATGAGAAGTAATAGGAGTAGTTTTATTCTTTTTAGTAAGCATTTAAATGAGAAAAAAATTAATGGACAAAAAATCCAAATGGTAAAAATCAGAAACACATGCCCTAGAGGCTATTCTTACAATTTCCTCAAATTAAAAAGCATTTGGATTGAAATGTTCCATTTTTGTTTTGATTCGTTTGTTATGTGTAACGTTCTTGTTTTTAGTTTTTTTTTTTTTCATGTGACTCGCAAAAGAATCTTCACGTCCCTGATTTTACATTTCGTTGATTGATTATCCAGTGGTGATAAAAAACCATATATTTTAATTTCACAAAAAGGTAATTTCATCGTAATCTCCACACATGCCGAATTTGCCTGTGGACAGCAATTTGGGCAGCTTTTGTGAGCTAGAATATTCTCCAAGTTATAATGATCAATCTTTTTGAACAACAACGTTAGTGGGGCGACCCAATTCTATTATCTTTGCTAATGTTTCTCTAGAAACAAACAATTCCAATACAAACTTTTTTTTCTTTGTCCCAAACAAACAATTCCAACACAAGCCTTTTTCTTTTTCCCCCTCTTTTCTTTGTCCCAACTTAATAATAGGAATCTTTGAAAAATTTGCGATCACATGTGAAACAGAAAGAATACTACTGAATGATATGACAATTTTTATAGTTTCATACATGTTAATTATATAATCTAACTATTTCAAATAATTAAATATAATTCTAAAAAATCGAACTTCTGAAGAATAGAATAGAGAACCATAAAATGTGATTTGCTTTGGTTAAAGCAGAATAGGACGTGCTTTGCTTTATGGTACCCAATTTTTACTCATGAACCTTGAGGCGGGAAAAGTCACAATCCTTAGAAATTGTCTCCGAAGGTGGCAGGATAGAAAAAGTAAGTTGATAGAGTGTTTAAAGGAAGTCCACGCAACAAATTGCCATTATTTTTTTCTCTCTCTTTTTTTTTAGACGACCGGATATACTTGCCCTAATACTGTCGTCCACAAAGAATCGAGATCGCTGGTGATGTGTCCAAAAAGATTGCCGACATTGGAGCTGATTTTTTTTCTTGGTATGACCCTAGCGATAAATTATTTAATAGATCGGATGTATTACATTATTATGTTAATAGATACACTTGTTTGATTAATTATTAATATTTATTTAAGTTATTAATATTAGTTATCCTAATCATTTAAATAAGTTGAGATTTATTAGAGAAAAAAATAATAATAAAGAATTTAAAATATAACTGATATTACAAATCACCTAAATATCAATAATCTATTGAACGAGTATATCATGTAAGTGTGGTGATATACTATGCTTGGTTTATTGAACAATTTAACTCAGCAGTTCAATCATTTTCAATCATTTATTATGGTTTTTGCTATTGTGGAGAATCACATAGCGTTTTACTTTTGTTTTTTTATAAATATCTTTATTTCTTTGATAATTTCTATTTATAGTTCCTAAATTGAGGACCAAGTCCGATTTTTGTTTTTGATATAAACCCTAAAATGAGTCTTCGATCTACGAAATTATTCCAAATTGAAAAATACATATGTGGATCATGAACGATTTGGTTGAGATTAGTTTTATAATTTTTCATGTTATTAGTGCATGACTGTTAACAAGAATAAAGTCGTGTCTTTTTAACATCAAATAAATTAACAAGTGAACTAATTTGAGATCGCTTGATAGAAAAGGACTCATTTTGAAGAAATTATAGCATATAGCATTTGTTATAGGTGCTTTTTAAAACTATTGTTAGTTTTTCAAAGATTATAAATTATAACATATTTTCAAAGATAAATCCTTGAATTTTCTTATAAATACTTGGATTTTTGTTTTAGTATGTAACACATTTTTATTTACCCGCCGATGGGGGCATCGAAGCCAGCAATGTCGAGGAGTGAGAGTCATAGTAGAGAGAGAGAAGAGGGGTTATAGGAGTAATTTCAGTCTTTTCATGTAAAATTAATATGAATATGCTATTTATTATTGGTCTTTAAAAATTATACTATAAGTTTATATTAGAGTATTTAAATATGCTATTTGGCTTTTCTCTTAAAAAAATGCAAAATGAATTAACAGTACAACTCCAAAAGCCATTAAACCAAAACAAAGAAAACTAAATAGTGGTCAATCCAGAGCAAGATCTAGAGGAAACAAAGACAGAGATTGATGCCAGGATTAATAGCCAAACAGTAACCAAACTTTGGATTAATAGTGGTAATCTCATTTTTTTATATATCGGAACCTTTGGGATACTTAGAAATGGTCATTTTCAGGAGTATTTGGCTGATCTCTTCCTCGCTTGTAGTTTTGCTCTAGGATTGAACGTAGGCCTCGAAGAACTCCTTGTTCACTTTCTCTAGTTCGTTTTACACTGCATTAATCACGTAAATTCATGCATGGTCAAAAACATATTGTGAATAATCCTTTTTTACTATTTACTCATTTGTTATTTTTAGAGCCTTTTTGTTCTTTAATGTACAGATTATTTGTAGCTTTGCCACGTACTCCTATAAGGTCATATTGTACATTTGTCACTGTACACAAAACGGTTAATCAATGAGATTCCTGAGCTCATTGACTTGAGCTATTCCAAAGACACTGAGTATACTCTTCTTCCTCACACCCCTCCGCATATTCTCTATACCTCCCAATTTTCATTTTGGTATCAGAGCCAACCTTCAATCCAATGGATTCATCTTCTCGCTCACCAATAACACCAATCACCTCTTTTTCTGCGAACCCAATCTTTCAACAAGACATTCATTACCCAAATCTTTTCGTTCCTCCTACTACTCATCAAACAAACTCCAGATTCAAAACCCTCTAAATCAATTCTTCCATCAACAACTCCCTTCCTTTAACCAACCTCTCACAATCAAACTTGATCGTGACAATTACCTTCTCTAGAAAAACCAGCTACTAAATGTGATTATTGCAAATGATCTTGAAGAGTTCATCGATGGGTCTCGACCACAACCTCCAAAGTTCCTCAATCTACAACAGCAAGTAAGAAATCCCCAATTTGTGATTTGGCAGGGACTGAATCGGCTTCTTATGAGTTGGTTTTATTCTTCTCTCACTGAGAGTATGGAGGGACAAATTGTGGGTTATCAGACTGCCTTTGAGATTTGGACTGCTCTTGAAAGGAGCTATGCTTCAAACTCTCGATCTAGACTTCTCGAGCTCAGAACAGAGCTTTAGAGCCTTAAAAATAGGGCTCTTATTGCAGATGCATATGTTTTCAGAAAAAGATTATTGTGGACAAACTTGCTGTCATTAGAGAACCCGTTTCAAATGCAGATCAGATTCTTTACCTCCTTCAAGGACTTGGCCCAAAATATAACCCCTTCGTCACAATGATAGAATTTAGAGTTGAGCAACCTTCAACTGAGGAGGTACATAGTCTTCTTCTGAACTAGGATTCTAGGCTTCAATGTCAAAGTTCTGTTGATCAATTGGATGCTGTGCAAGCACATCTTGCTGCTTTGTCCACTAATAAAAAACCACAAAACTCTGGTCCTTATAATTTCAAAGGCCAAACCCAGAAAAATAATCCTCACCGAGACCAATTTTCCTATAACCCATACTCTAATCAGAAGCAACACTTTTCTCCAAACACTTGCCAATATCCTCACTCCCAGCCAAGTATACTCGGAAAACCTTCCTCTACCTCTCATCCAGGGAATTGGAATGCTCCGAATCAAACACAACACAATGAGGAAAAACCAATATGTCAAATCTGTGGTAAAATTGGCCACTCTACTGAAAAATGTTACCATAGAACTAATCTCAATTATAAACCACCATAAAAATCAAAGCCAACCGCTCATGTAGCTCAAATTGTCAATTAGAGTCCCATGACTGCCTTAATGATATCCTCCCCAATTGCTACACCAAACTCTGTTCAAGACAGCTCCTGGTACATGGATTCAGGAGCTTCCCACCATTTGATGTCATATTCAGCTGGCTTATGTAATTCCTCTCCATTCTATGGTAATGAGCAGGTCATGGTTGGAAATGGTAAGAAAATTAGCATTTCAAATATTGGTGATATCTCTATTGCAGCTAGTCCTAAGCCACTACATCTAAAACATGTCCTACACACACTAGAAATCACAAAGAATCTGATTATTGTCACCAGATTGTGCAATGATAACAATGCAATTGTTGAATTTTATCCAACCTTCTTTCTTATGAAGGACTGATGCTCGAGGAAGGTTCTCCTTCAGGGTCAACTAGATCAAGGTCTCGATAAGCTTAGTCATCTCTCGTCAACAACACCTTCAGCTCAAACCACCTCAAAATCTTCAAGCACCACTCTTCCCACAACATTTGTCTCTCTTGCTCGTTCTAGAGATAACAATCTATGGCATAGTCATCTTGGTCATCCAGTCTCTAGAGTTGTTTCTAGTATTTGAATCAATGTAATATGCAAGATGCATCCAACACTAGTTTAGATTTCTATGTGTCTTGTCAGCTTGCTAAAAGCCATAAATTACCATTTGTATTATCAACTTCCAAAGCAATGAAACCTTTTGATTTGGTCCCTTCTGATTTATGGGGTGCTTCTCCAGTAAATTCTATCACTGGCGCACGATATTTTCTCTTGTTCATTGATGATTTTTCGCACTTTTCATGGATTTATCTGCTCAAAACTAGGGATGAGACATTCCTCACGTTCTTAAAATTTAAAAATATGATTGAAACCCAGTTTGAAAGAAAAATAAAAACATTACAGAGTGATTGGGGAGGGGAATATAGAACTGTGTCTGCTTTTCTTCAAAGCCATGGTGTTTAACACAAAGTTGCATGTCCTTATACTTCTCAGCAAAATGGGAGAGTAGAAAGGAAAAATAGACATGTGGTGGAGATGGGGATCACCTTACTTGCTCATGCTCAAGCCCCTCTTTCTCTTTGGCCTTATGCATTCCAAACCAGTGTCTTCCTTATAAATAGACTTCCTACTCCAGTTTTATCAAATAATTGTCCCTATAAAACTCCTTATCATAAGAAACCAAAATATGATTTTATCAAAGTGTTTGGGTATGCTTGTTATCCATAGTTGAGGCCTTACAATGATCATGAACTACAATTTAGATCAGCCAAATGTGTATTCTTGGGTTACAATACTCATCACAAGGGTTATCTTTGTCTCCAAAAGGATGCAGGTCATGTTTATGTCTTGCGACATGTTATTTTCAATGAAAAAGCCTTTCCATATGCTCAGACTCAGCAAGAACACTCTAGTACAACTCCAAATATACCATTTGTTTCACAAAATTCAACAAGTCCTTTTTGTCCAAATCAATCTTCTAATTCTACACCATCTATCTCTCTTACCCTTAACTCATCCTTATCCTCAACATCTCCCACATCATGCTCTTTATCTTCCTATAGTCCTTTAACATCCCCGAACTCCAAGGATTATGTCACAGTGATCGCTTGTTCACCATCCAAATCTTCACCCATTATTAACTCAAACACTCGCTGTTCTTCACCTGAACTAGCACATAGAGATGTTATCAATAATATTGACAATGCTGATATTCCTATCATTATACAACCAACTCGTGCTCTTTACAGGAATCTAGAGATTACTAATGTCCACCCCATAAAAAGAAGACCATGAATGGAATATTCAAACCCAAGATGTTTCTAAGTACTACTATTGTAGCAAGACTTGTAACTGAGGAACCAACTTCCATTACAGAGGCATTGCAACAACCTGAGTGGTATAATGCTATGCAAGTAGAACTTGAAGCACTCTATCGAAACCACAGTTGGTCATTAGTTTCTCCATCACCTGATGCCAAGATTATAGGCTGTAAATGGGTGTATAAACTTAAACTCAAGCCCGATGGTTCCATTGAAAGACATAAAGCTCAGTCTTATGGCAAAAGGTTTTCATCAAACTCAAGGCCTTGATTATTTTGAGACCTTTAGCTTGTCGTAAAGCCTACAACAATAAGGATAGTCTTGTGTCTTGCTTTGTCCAAAGGATGGCCTTTACAACAGTTGGATGTTCATAGTGTGTTCTTGAATGGTGATTTGGATGAAGATATCTAAATGTCTCAACCACCAAGTTTCCAAGATGCTACTCAACCTCAGTGTTATGAGCCTTGGTCTGGAATTGCGTCACGGGACGAGACACAGATGTATTTCTGTTTCTTCCCTTGGCAGTATTCTTGCTGGAGCATGGAAGACCTATCCTGGCGGTTGGAATGAGAAAACACACGAGAAAAATAATAGGGTTTTTTTTTTTTATAATAATATTGCTGCTCCTCCCATTGTATTTGCCTTTCAAATAAGCCTAAAACAAAATCAGCGACAACTAACTCCTAAGATTATGGCTGAAAACTAGGAACTAGGGGTGAACAAAAAATCTAAAAACCCAAATAACCCACCCAACCCACCCAAGGAAAACCCGACCGGTTGGGTCCATGTCAGACCCAAAAAAAAGTTGGGTTGACCCACCCAACCCAATGTCAAATTGGGTGGGTTCGGGTTGGAATTCTAAAACCCGATCAAAACCCAACCCACCCAATGAATGTGTTTTTTTTTTTTATATATTTAGAAAAAATATAATGATTAACCTAAACCAATTTTGTTGATCCGACTGTCATTTCCCATTTATGCCTCCCCCCAAGCCAAAGTTCGTGCCTTACCCTTACCAAACCCAATGTCCCACTAGCCTCCTCCAATCGTCCCTTTCTTCGACCATCAGCCGTCACCCCTCGACGTATTCATTTTTGTCTCCCCAAGCCCGTGTTCGTCTCGTGCTTTGCCCTTGCCCAACCCTAGCCGCCACTTGTCACTAGCCTCCCCTGATCCTCCCTTCTGTTAGGATTTAGGAATAAGATTTCAAGTTTATTTCAATTTGCCTGACTTTAGTTCTTGTTACTACACACATTGGAGTTAGAGATTATTCTTATGAAATAGATTTGATTGTTTGTTGTTGATGTTTCTTAGTATTCATTAAAAGCATGTTTTAATTAGTTTTTATTGTCTTTATATGACTTCTTTATTTGAATATTTGAGCTTGTATTTTGATTTGTGATTAAATTTTTAAGTTATGTTTTATTATTTTGTTTTTATAAATTGCCGAACCCAACGAACCCGAAAAACCTGCAAAACCCACCCAAACTTTAATTGGCTGGGTCGATTTTGTATATTGGGTTAATTGGGTGGGTAAAAAAATTTTTCAACCCACCCAATCGTCATTGGGTGGGTTGAAAAATGCCAAAAATCCACCCAACCCACCCGACGAACACCCCTACTAGGAACTGAAATGGAAACAAAACCAAACAAAATCTCAGAATGAAACACGGAAAAAAATAACCAAATTAACATAAATAACTCCAAAGATAGCAATATAAGCTAGCTAGTTCCGCAGACGTCGGGAATAGGTTTTCCCGATAAAGGCGTTCGTAACATTACTCCCCTCCTCAAGAGTGAGCTTGTCCTCAAGCTCAAAGTATGGATAAGCCTCTTGAAAGGTGGACAGATCTTCCTAGGTGGCATTCTCTTCGTTGTCCCTAATCCAATGTATAAGAACTTCCTGTTTACCTCGTTGATGCGAGAGCGAAGGACTCTGGAAGGAGTCAGAAGATAGCGACCGTCTTGGAGCTAGGGCAGGGGAGTGAAGGTGGTAGGTGGGCTACCATAGAAGCACTTGAGTAAGGACACATGAAAGACGTCGTGAATACGACTGTCTTTAGGTAGTTCAAGTCGGTAGGCAACCGACCTAATTTTGGCAAGGACACAGAAAGGGCTGAAAGTACTTGGGGCCGAGCTTGTGTGAAGAGCGACATGCCACCGTGCATTGGCGATAAGGGTGGAGTTTGAGCCATACTCAATCATCAACATCAAAGGTGAACTCACGATGAGAGAGGTCATAGACTTGCTTCATCCGGTTTTGTGCTTGGAGCAGACGCTCTCGAGCTTTTATAAGAACGGAGGCACATTCTTGAAGAGTTAGGTCCACTACCTCGACTCAGGTGGAACCAGTAGTGCAGTCGAGCAAGCAAGGCAGATCACGACCATAAACCATTTTGAAGGGTGTGGTCTGTAGTGACGTGTGGAAAGAGGTATTATAACAAAATTCGGTCCATGGGAGCCACTCTAGCCAGCGTTGAGGTCTATCACCAGTGAAGCATCTCAAATACATTTTAATGGTGCGGTTGAGCACTTTGGTTTGCCCATCTAACTGCTGATGGTAAGCAGAGGAGAAGGCCAAGTTCATACCTGACAATCTAAACAATTCCTTCCAAAAGAAGCTAGTAAGGACCTTGTCACGATCAGAAACTATCAATTCGGGCAACCCGTGTAATCGAACAATCTCTCGGAAGAAGGCGTGGGCTATGGTGACGGCGGTGAAGGGATGTGCCATGGGAATGAAATACGCATACTTCGATAAACGGTCCACCACCACCATGAGCACTGATTTCCCTTGGGCTTTGGGCAAGCCCTCTACGAAATCCATGGAATGTCGGCCCATATTTGTGTGGGAACAGGTAGCGGTTGTAAAAGGCCAGTTGGGTGTACATTTTCCCACTTGTTGCATTGACAAGTCAAGCAACCATCGACATAATCGATCACAGTGTTTTTCATGCCTGCCCAATGGAAATCTCTCCGGAAACAGTGGAGAGTTTTCTATATGCCTTCATGCGTGGCATCATGAATACCTGAGATGATGGTATGAATCTGCGGAGATGTGGTGGTCAAATGTACCCGGTCTCAGAATAGTATTAGGCCGTCTCGGATAGACCAACAGGGGCCTTCGGTCCCTTATTCAATCCTCTGTCTTAAGGATTTCAAATCCTTAAACTCTTCTATCTTATTGTGGATTGCCTAAAAAATGTCCGCTCGTTGTTAAGTGATAGCAAATAGATAAGATTCCGACTCATGGCTACGTGAAAGAGCATCGGCTACCTTATTAAGCCAACCTGCCTTGTACTCTACCTAGAAATCGAATCCCATGAGTTTGCTCAACCAATGTTGCTGCGGTGATGTGGTGATGCGCTGTTCCAAATGGAATTTTAGGCTATAATGTTTTGTTCAAATAAGAAAGGTACGGCTCCAAAGGTAAGGATGTCAATGGGTGACAGCCTTGGCTAGTCCAATGAGCTCTCATTCATACGCTGCTGACTTATAGTGTCGATCCGCCAATTTCTGACTAAAAAAAGCGATTGGGTGGCCTTGTTGTTGAAGGACTGCACCAATCCCACTACTCGAAGCGTCACATTTCACAACAAAATCCTCCTCGAAATTGGGCAATCGTAGAATGGGCGATGCTGCTAGAGCCTTTTTGAGTTGTTCAAAAGCCCTCCGAGCTATTCTCCTATCGAAAATTATTAGTTCGAAGTAGTGCCGTTAATGGTGTCGCAATCTGTCCATAGTCGTGGATGAACTTGCAGTAATATCCCACTTGCCCCAGGAATCTGCGTAGCGCTTTTGTCGACTGTGGCCTCAGCCACTCCATGATGGCCTTGATTTTGTCTTTGTCGGGCTCAACCCCTGTCCCGTGGATGATGTGGCCGAGATATCCTACCTGGCTTTCACTAAACTTACACTTGGATTTCTTTAAAAACAAATGGTGAAGTCGGAGGAGGTCAAATACCTTGCGGATATGCTAAAGATGCGTGCCCTAAGTCTTACTATAAATTAAGATATCATAAAAAAAAAAAACTAACACGAACTTGTGCAAATGTTCCCCAAACACACTGTTCATTAAACTTTGAAAGGTAGGCGGAGCATTGGAGAGACTAAAGGGCATCATCGGAAACTCAAAATGACCGTGGTGCATGCGAAATGCTATTTTTTCCACATCGAAAGGCTCCATCTACACTTGATGGTAACTGGAAGTAAGATCGAGTTTGGTAAAGTACCGTGCGCCATGAAGCTCATCTAGAAGTTCCTCAACTACAGGGATGGGGAACTTGTCCTTTACTGTTTTTGAGTTCAATTCCTGGTAATCTACATAAAAACGCCACGTTTCATCGTGCTTTTTTACCATTAGGACCGGGTAAGATAATGGTGATCGGCTTGGTTGAATAATTCCTTGTCGCAACATTGTCTCACATTGACGGTCGATCTCTTCCTTTAAGAGGTGGGGGTATCGGTACAGTTGCACCACAATGGGGCTCGTTCCAGGCATAAGGAAAATGCGATGATAATAAGGTCGTGCCAGTGGTAAGCCTGCGTGTTTCGCAAACAAATCCACAAATTCTAATAGGAGAACTTCCATGACGAAGGCTGAATGTTCCCTGTGTATAAGGGCTACTCGGGGTTCTTTTTGGGGTACCTCTCCTCATCATTGGACTTGCTGCCCATTTAGTTTAAAACTCACAGATAAGGACGAGAAGTCCCACAAAATTGTGCCTAGGGTGCTCATCCATTTGATTCCCAGCACTACATCGAACCCATCAAGGGGTATGGAATATAAGTCGGCTTTGAACGAGTCTTCCTTGACCTTGAACTTTACCCCCTTACAAATTCCCGTACTTGGGACCTTATCTCCGTTTGCCACTGTCACACTCAGCCCTGGCCTCTCTCTAATGATCACCCTAAGTTTCGACACTATTCTTTCTTAAAGAAAATTATGGGTACTTCCCGAATCAACCAACACCCAAATTGGCACTCCCGAGACCCAAACCTGAATTTGCATGGTTTGGGAATGTCTAAGGCCACTAATGGCGTGAAGGGATATCTCTAATCTTTCCTGCTGTCCTTTGTCGTCTTCATCGTTGTCTCCCTCTGGTACATTGATCCAAAATACCCTTTTACACCGATGGCCCACCGAATATACTTCATCACAATTGTAGCATAGCCCTTTGGCTCGTCTCTCAGCCATCTCCCCTCTTGAAAGCCTTTTAAAAGAAGGATTTGCAGATGTTCCCAAGCCACTGGTTGTTGGTACACTCGGTTTCGAACTCCCCTAGTTTTCCCTTTGTCCCTGATTGGGACCAAACTGGTTGTGGTTCGTTGTTACTCGCCCAGCCATCCCTCTGGTTGCCAGCCGCCCGCTTCCTAAGTACAAACAGCGTTGTTTTCGCTCAAAGGCTTGGGCAATATTCATGGCTGTGCTAAAATTCCCTGGCTGCTGTAATTCCACTTCAATCCGAAGTCCTTCCTCCAATCCTGCCATAAACAAGTTAACCTGTTGTTGTGGACGTAGGTCCGTGGTGCGTGCCATCAAGGATTGGAACTGGCGTTGGTACTCAACATAACCTCGCTGCTTCAAATTGGCCAATTCACCTAAAGGATTATTGCTCAGGGTGGTCCGAATTGAATGTTACACTGGTTCGTGAAGTCTTCCCAAGTTAACGCTGATTCCTCTTGCTTCACTTGATAAAACCACAATTGCACCTCTCCGGTGAGGTGAAACGCGACTAGCTCAACTTTTTCTTCCTCCAATGTCCTCTGATTTGCGAAGAACTGCTCATATCGTCGAACCCAAACCAGCGTGTGGCGACCCCCCACGTACGTTACCATACCAACCAGCCAAACTCTGACGCCGACCGCGATGGTTGGCAACCTCGTGGGTCGTCATCCTCTTACTTAACATACTTAACTTTTCATTCTTAACGTTCTCATCTTATAGCGGAAGCAATTTCTATAGCAAATTTTTTTTTTTTAACTTACATACTATACCTATCTTTATCATACTCTTATAACACATATATCATAACTTTCTTTCTTTCATCTTCCTTTTTGAACGCTCAGCGAAAGACTCATGGTAGTACCATACCCTCGCCCAGTCTCTTGGCACGTGCAGATCCATCCGTTGTCCATCATATTACTTTAAATAAACACGTTGCTTACCTGCAACATATAAACAACTAATGAGCTAGATGCTCAGTAAGTTCAAACATACATTCATTAACTTATGAATACTAGTAATATATATTATTACTAGAATATATGACATCACATATATACACATCATATACATCATTTATACATATCCTCAAAACATAACATAGAATATGAGCTTCATCATGCTCGTTTATCTCTTCGTTCATCGTTCTTATCATTCTATCGATCATCTCTTATCATTCTAATCTAATTTCTTCATTTCTTTGCTTTTTCATTTCTATCATTTCTTAACTTTCTGTTCTAAACCTTTATAACTTTCTATCGCTTTATCATCGTCTCTTAACATTTCATATCTTAAAAGCTAGTAACATATACACTAGCATCACATCACGTAAAAATATATCATTCACATCATACACATAACATCAAATACATCACATCACATATATTAACTCCATTATGTTCTTTTAACTTCGTTTTATTATTTATTTGTTTTTCATCGATTTTATTATGTCGTTCTTTCATATCGTTTGTTTCTTTTTATGTCATTCTTTACTTTTCTTTTCTTTTCTTTTCATATCATATCATTTCTTTTCTTTTCTTTATCACTTTCTTTTCTTTTCTTTTCTTATCTTTCACTGGTGGGCCCCGTTGTTGAACGTACCTAGTGCGCGCTGACAGTGGGAGGAGGGGGAGCTACCCACCAACCTACCTCACAGTCACATAAAACCTCACCTTTGGGGTTGGTCCATCTTATAATCTACCACACCTTCGGGGTAGCACCACATCTGCGCGGAGGATATAGACCGGAAGTCTCAACCATATAGGGAGACCGGTACGCCGACCATT
Organism: Antiaris toxicaria; assembly: GCA_035233585.1. Taxonomy (NCBI): domain Eukaryota; kingdom Viridiplantae; phylum Streptophyta; class Magnoliopsida; order Rosales; family Moraceae; genus Antiaris; species Antiaris toxicaria. The sequence goes on along the minus strand of CP141162.1, from coordinate 12,153,241 downwards.
AACTTTTCAGTTTTATTATCTTGCATTCTTTTAGCTTTTCTTATATTGATTTTTCGTTGTACATCTTTTTCATGACATTCATAGTCTTTCATTTCTCATTTTTCATAAAACATTTCATAGAACATATGTTCTTTCGTTGTTTTTCTTTTCTTAATTCTTTACTTTATTTGTGTAAATTATATTAATCACACTTTAACATATATAACACATATTATTTATATATATCACATCACATCACATCACATCATAACAAATAAAACATGTTTTGTTACGTGTAGATAATTATTCTCTGTTCATCTTATTATTTGCATCCTCCTATATACCATATCTTATCATCATCCTCCTATTGATCATAGCCTATCGTTCTATTCAATCGATCACATCTTATCGTTATATTCTAATCCTTTCATCATACCTTTTATCATAACCTATCATTGTTTTTCTTTCTTGTCTAACTCTTTGCTTTCATATCATTTTTCATAAAACATTCATCATACCTTTTATCATAACCTATCATTGTTTTTCTTTCTTGTCTAATTCTTTGCTTTCATATCATTTTTCATAAAACATTCATCATACCTTTTATCATAACCTATCATTGTTTTTCTTTCTTGTCTAACTCTTTACTTTCATATCATTTTTCATAAAACATCTATCCTTTCGTCCTCATAAAACATCCCTTTCTTAATTCTTTTCATCACCGATCATCATTGCTCTATCAATCATAACTTAATTTCCATAAAAATTTTCATAAACACCTATTCTTTCCTTTCATATCTCATCTCTTTCTTATGCATTCTATCATAACATTCTTGTTCTTACTCTTTCCATTCTTCTATCTCTCTTACTCACATCTTTATTCTCATAAAACTTTTATAATATCTTTCTTTCGTAATTCAATATATACATATATATACATATATATATATTTTTATAAATTATTTATTAAAACATATCTTTTAATATCATCATAACATTGCTATAGCATTTCTATAGCATCATCATAAATCACATCATGACATTTGCATACCAAACATATAAAAACGATAAGCTTGTTCATAGTTGCAGACGGGTAAATGTCTGAACTTACTCATAGCGTGCTTATCCTCTTCTTCGGATCCATCGACGTCCTTTGTCGCGTCTGGATTGGATTCCTACAGATAAACTTTATCTGTTAATCACATTTTCAGTTATAGCTTTTATTTTATTAAAAAGCTTGATTCTGATCTTATAACCCTTAATTATAGCCTTAGGACTACTTTTTAAACCTTAATGGCCCTTTTCGAATTTTTCTCCAACTTTTTGAAAAATTATGATTTTACCCCTAACTTTTGACAAAATTACAATTTTGCCCTTGACATGATTTTTCATAACTTAAACCTCAATTTTGGCTTTTACAAACTCCATTAACTTATTCCAGGGTCATTGGGGCTCTTTTCCCATAATTTGAGTATCTTTGGGCAAAATGACCATTTTGCCCCTGATGGGTCGTTTAACCATAACATTTTCATTTTCATACTTAGGCTGGATTTTCTAAACCCAAAATCATCTAATTAACTTTTTAAATCTTATCGGACCTTTTTCCGGATAAATTCTTATCATCTGACCAATTTTCACATTCCCGGCCCTCGGGAAGTACTATTCCGACCTAAGAGTCGGTTTCATGTTTTTCTTGCGTTCTATGGTTTCGAAGGGTCGGTTTACTAATCGTACCTTACCCATTCCTTTTTCCTTGCCCTAATTCCTCGAGGGGGCTCGGGTTCCCTTCCCGATCATATTTTTACCCCTCGTTTCCCATATTACCCCTGATGCTATTTTTAGAAATTTCGGCAGAGTTTCCCCTTAATTTTTGAGGTTCCAGCGTTTAGGAAACGCCTAAAAACCATCTATCCTAATCTAATTCTATCACGTACTATACCAGAGGCCTAGATTTTACGTAAAACTCATACTGTTTACGTAAAATCGTTACATTATCACATATTTTTCTTCTTCTCCATTACAACCATTTTCTTCTTTTTACATACATTCTTTTCCATAATTTTTCATACCAATAATCATAAAACCATAGAACAGTCCCAAACAATTAAATTGCGGAACGTAGAGGGGTCGGGATTTATACCGAATTGCAGTCCGGTCTCGACGGCATAAACCCTAATTCCTCGTTCTTCATATTTGAGGTCCGGTCTTGCAAATCCGACTCCGCGGATGCGTCCGGAACGTCGAAAATAGGCTAACGGGCCAAACTTGCATTTTCGGTCAACGGTCGTCGTTGACCGGCGTTGACCACCGTTGACCGGCCGTTGACCGGCGGCGACGGCGGCGACGGTGGCAAGTGGGTAGTCCATCTTGAAGATCTCGACGAGAGGAATCCATTGGTGGCTTCAATTTCACATTTGGAGGCCCCAATCGCCGGAAAATCTCCCCGAAAGTCACGGCCACGGCGGCGACAGTGGAGCTCCGCCGTGCCGGACTTTTTCCCCGAAATTGATTGAGGGCTTTTGCTCCCCTCTTCACAGCGACCATTTCTGCACCGACGGCGTGCTTCAACTCGGCCGGAATTGGCAGTTTCGACGGCGACTCCACGGTGGCGTTTTGTCGGACTTTTCGAAGCTCGGGCGGCGCGATTCCGCCGGTGTTGAGGCGATCCACCACATGGGTTTTGTAGTACTCTTCACCATGAACATTTTGGGACCGGTTTCGTGGCAAATGGTGGCCGGACGGCGAAGATATCGACGATCGAAATTCTCGGCTCTGGCGAGCTTCAGGCGGCGCGTGCGGCTTGCTCCGGCGGCTGCTCCGTCGCATCGGCCCACCATCGGACTCAGCTCGGCGAGAGCTTTTCGATGACACCGCCGGTGTCGAAAATGGACACCGTTTCCGATGGTCGGTTACTGTACACATTCGGCGAGAGAGAGAGAGAAATGTAGAGAGAGAGAGAGTTCATGGGCAAATGAGGAAATTCCACTTTTTCCCCGCTCTTTATATACTTTTTCACCCAAAATTTCAACACGGGCTATGCTGACTAATTTGGGCGTCTTGAATCCAAATATATCAGTTTTATTTTCATCTGATGTCGTTTCGACCAGTTTCCGATACTGCGAATTTTTTGATCAAAAATTATCCTTGTGCTCAATTATCAAATTTGAGCGTGCTGATAGGCTATCCTTACTAATTTGGGTGTGCTGAACCCAAATTTATCAGTTTTATGTCAAGATATTATCATCTTGACCTACTTCCTGATACTGTGAGTGGCACACACGTACACACACATAATATCACTATTACTCATTTTTCATCCTTTAATATTGTTAGAACATTTTATTTAGTTCCAAACAATATTAAATCACTTAATTTCATATTTTAACGCTTAAATTCATTGTGTATTTATTTTCCGAAAAATGTGAATTTTCCCGGTTGTTACACAGTGGGTCCTCCTTCCCATCATACGATAGAAATTCCATCTTGGAATACAGCGGTAGTAGGGACCCCCTACTAGCCGCTTCCCGCACATGCTCCCCGGTGGACCTTCGCGATCCATCACTGCCTGCCTCTCAGGCTCCCCTCGGACATGAACTGAGAGAACCTCGACCTGTTCTTCTAGTGCCCGTTGCCTCATTGCCATCTGCTACATAAAAGCCTCCAACTTGCTAGTCAAGCATGTCACCCATGGCTCCTGGCTCTGATACCAAGTTGTTATGAGCCTTGGTCTGGGATCGCGTCATGGGACGAGACACGGACGTATTTCCGTTTCTTCGCTTAGCAGTATTCTTGTCGGAGCGTGGAAGACCTATCCTGGCGGTTAGAATGAGAAAATACACGAGAAAAAGAATAGAGTTTTTTTTTATAATAATATTGATGCTCCTCCCATTGTATTTGCCTTTCAAATAGGCCTAAAAAAATCAGCGACTACCAACTCCTAAGATTATGGCTGAAAACTAGGAACTGAAATGAAAACAAAACTAAACAAAATCTCAGAATACAACACCGAAAAAAATAACCAAATTAACATAAATAACTCCAAAGGTAGCAATTTAAGCTAGCTAGTTCCACAGACATCGGGAATAGGTTTTCCCGATAAAGGCGTCCGCAACACTCAATTTGTGTGCAAGCTCAAAAAGGCACTGTATGGCCTTAAATAGTCACCACGAGCTTAGTTTAGTAAGCTTAGTCAATGTCTAACTCAATGGGGCGTTCAAAGGTCAAAGGCAAACACGTCCATGTTCACTTTGGTAACGAAAACAACTACAACTATTTTGCTAATTTATGTCGATGATAATATAGTTACAACAAACTTTGGTCTCTCCTTTCATACCTCAACAGATCTAGTGTGCTACGCTGATGCTGATTGGATGAGTTACCCTGATGATAGAAGGAGCACAAGTGGGTAAGCACCTTTCTAGCCCCTAATTTAATCTCATGGTCTTCCTCCAAGCAAAAGTTGTATCACACTTAAGTGCAGAATCTGAGTGTCGAGCCCTTGCTAATGCATCTGCAGAAATCACTTGGGTAGAATTTGTTTTACGTGAATTGAAGGTGCAGATTCCCTCTCCACCTTTGCTGCTCTGTGATAATATAAGTGCCACTTACCTCGCAACTAATCCTGTTATGCATGCTCGCACTAAACATGTTGAGATAGGCTATCACTTCATAAGAGAACAGGTCATGCGACATACTCTGCGAATTTGTTTTACTCCTATAGAAGATCAGCTAGCAGATGCTTTTGTAAGGGCTCTTCCTTCATAGACGTTTCAAAGTCTACGTAGCAAGCTCACTGTTCTTACCTGACCAATAAGCTTGAGGGGGCATGTTAAAACATATTATGAATAAACCTTTTTTAATATTTACTCATTTGTTTTTTTTAGGTCCTTTTTGTTCTTTAATGTACAGATTATTTGTACCTTTGCCACGTACTCCTATGAGGTCATATTGTACATTTTGTCACTGTACACAAAACGGTTATGAAATTGTATATAATCAATGAGATTCCTGAGCTCATTAATTTGAGTTATTCCAAAGACACCGAGTATACTCTTCTTCCTCACACCCCTCTGCATATTCTCTGTACCCCCCAATTTTCATTTACACCATAATTATATCATTTTTGCATTATCATAAAATTTACGTCAAGAATTTAATTCTGATCAAATACACGTAAATACATGCAGACGTAACTTATAAACTCAAAAAGAAAATATGGAGACATGGGTGTCTCAACACTGTAGTGTATGTTCTATACCACTTCTAGAATTATCATTTTACATAGGTATCATGCTATTTTTTTTTTATCGCCCCAATTTTATCATTTCTCGATTTTAGTGTTCCAATTTTAATCTTTTAAATTTCTTTGTTTTCCCCATTGTTATTAATAAGAGAATGGCTGGGAGATTAGTGATGTGAAATAAGGGTGTTCATAGTTTGGTTCGGTGGGTTTCTTCCATCATCATTGAACTAAACTAAAATATTGATTTTTGGATAACTGGAACTGAAACCAGCCAGCTGATTACTTAGATCTGCCTATAAACACCCTATGAATTTGGTCGATTTAGTTTGGTTTGATTTGGTTCAACTTGGAACCGTTAGTGTGGTACTATACATTTACAAACGGATCTACAAATTAATTGATATACAAATTATTATTCAGCATGTGATGTAAAAAATAAAAATAAAAAATTGAGAATGCTCCCATACTCAGATGGATCTAGCTAAAAATCCCAACAATCAAATACACAACTTTTAAATACGTACCAACTAATGTGATATATAAGCTGTTGTTCTTTTATTTACAAATGTTTAAAACAATGCCACATCAATGAATTGTATTTCCTAATAAAAATATGACATATGAGTTAGTACTCAAAAAATTAGGAATAGAGTTGCTATCTCTATCACTACTCATTTCATAAATACTATTGCAACCAAGATGGTAGGAAAAAAATTTTGGAAAAAACGAACGAAGGAGATGGAGGTCATCAGCAAGATCAACGAAGTGAGGATGATGTAAGGCGAGGGCTGAATTATAATGAAGACATAAGGAGACAAGGTGAAGGAGAAGGCGAGGTAAGACTCGATAGAGAGAGAAGTGTAAACTAGTTGAGAGTTGAGAAAGAGAATAGCAGCAAAATGGGACAAAAAGGTAGAAAGAAACTAGGGTTTTTTTAGGAGATAGTACTCCACTTAGTCTCCCCTTTTCTTTCTCTTAGCTCAAAGTATAGTATAAATGCATCAATCAACTCTGCGGATTCTTATTCCCTTTCTTTAGAATTTAAATCTATTTGTGAAATCATAACTATACAGGAAAATTAGTTTTTCAAAACACCTGCAGATTGAACAACTGAGTATCCATAGCTTTTCAAGATTCAAATGTTATTTTGAATTTTTCTATATGTTATACTTTTTTTTCGGTTTCTTCTAGCTCCTTCCTTCTGGCTATGAACAAGGTTTTTTCGTATGCATGAAACGAATGGCTTGAGAAAATTTTTATGGAAACATATTATGAATGAAAATTCATCCAAAGAAGAAAATATATGTAAAAGAAAATGTAGAACAATGTTGACAAAATTATAGGCTAAAAAGAATAAAAAATTCTTTTTTTTTTTTGTAATTATTTTTTTCTTCATTCAGATTCCACTCCTAAAGGTTTAGGATTAATCTTTGGCGTCTGTCTAGATTGTTGCTCATTTTTTAGGTGTTTTTTTTTTTAAACTGAATCTTTTGGTACTCATTTTCCAAATACGGTTGGTATTACCAGGTCTGGTTTCAATAGGAGATAGGCATGTATATGTCTTTGACAAGACGAAAGTTTCAGCTTTCTTCCGTGGGGATCCTTAGTTCCATTTTGTCATCGTAATTTTGGGTTTGTTTTTGATAGAGTGAACTATATTGACACCCTCTGTGTTTTCTCAAAATTATAGAAACACCCCACTGATCAAAACTAATAACGTTAATGTTAGTCTTTTAATAAAAATTACAGAGACACCATTTTTGTTATTTGACCATGAGTTTGATCGTTAGTTATGCTTAAAATACTAGAAATAACCATTTTTGCATGAAAAAAGTCTTTTAACTATATATATGGATGCAAAAAATAATATTTTTACTCTTATTTAACACCAAAAACAATATTTTAATTGATTTTTAAACATTTTTAATTATAATTCACACTTTAATAAAATAATTTTTTATTATTTATTTTTTGAAAAATCTCTTTTTGTTTTGATGGACAAAATAACTTGTTATTAGAAAGCATACATAACTATGACAAAAATATAAAAAGAAAGTTGTTATTCAAAACAAAATATTACCATAATAAAGAAATATTAACATACTTTTAATAACATATTTACAATTATAATGACAAAATACTACTAATTATTTTGCACCTTATTAATAAAAAAGAGGTATTATTGTTTTTTTTATATATTCTTTTGCCTTTTTAACTAAGTTAAAAAAAATAAAGGATTAAACTAAAAAATAAAACTTAAATCAATAATTATGATTTTGTTTAATAAGATCAATAGTTGAGACTTATTAGGTGTATTTTAATCATTTTAAATTTAAATTTGACAGGTTTAAGAAAATGAGATCATGGTGTTATTAGTTTTGATCAAAGGGGTGTCTCTGTAATTAAAAATATATACATATATAAGGAATATCAAGGTAGTTCACTCATTTTTAATACTTGTGTGGTTGGTTTATATTTAGACTCTTGCTTTGTAATCATTTTTAAATATTTAAGTCAGTTGCCTGTTGGGGGATGAATTTTTAATATATAGTTGCTAACTTGGCTAGGATATAAAATAAAACTCCTTTGATGGCAACCTCTCTTATTCAAAAAAGAAAAAGAAAAAAAAAAGGAGACCAAAAAATTGCATGCTAGCTTGGAGCTGAAAAACAAACTTACCAATTCTGGTGATGAGGATTGATATTTGCATGTATAGAGAGGGCTTCCGTGCATTCCTCTTTTGTCATACGAAACATCAAACACTTCTCTATGAGGTGTAGAACCCACACAGGCCGGTCACCATATTTAGATACGGATATATATGACCGTAACTATATATATTAATGTCTATAAACTTGTTAACAATAAATATGCATGTCTAAATCATTAAAACAATTGTGATAAGTTTCTTTCTAAATATTATACTAACCACGTATATGTATAAAGGGGCAGAGGAAGATTCTCCCATAACATTACCAGCTCTATATATAATAATATGTGTGTGTATATATATCAGTCTCCAATATCTCTTAAGTATAGTGTATGAAAAACCAATAATATGCATGCAAGAGAGAGTAACATGGATATATAGATATTGTGTAAGTAAATTGAGATGATCTAATCATACTAAAACGAATCCAAATAAGCATATAGATCAAAATGCAGAAAAAAAAATCGGGACCGAAAAATACCTCCCGCCATTGTTATTTCTCCGACGAACCTGCAAAACCTTGAACCAAACGTTAAATACACACACAGAAGGCTTGGCCTTCGAAGCTCTCAATCCTCACGATCGATGGTGCAATGAAAACTGAAAATTTTTGAGAAAATGAGCTTCGGGACCGAGAGCCGACGTCCTCCTCTTATTCTCTTCCATCAAGAGAATTTTTCAACGTAAATTGAGGAATAATGGTGGATTAATGGACCATAATCACGAACGGTTACGTCCGTTTGTGTTCAAAAACCGAAACTAACCATTCGGTTACCAAGAGTAACCGACATTCTCCCACTTGGTCCATAAATTCCAACATTCATCAAGTAAGAAACAAATTACATGAATCATGACGACAAGTCCTCTTAAGTATGAGTATTATCTTCCATGTATTACAATGCAATCTGTCCCTTTAATAGCTCATATAACTTAATGAATAAACCCTATGTTTATTCTTGGTCCAAACATAAAGATATTTTCTCATCACTAACATATGTGTACACGAGATGACAAAAATGAGAAAACATCACAAAGGAATTTCATTATAATAATATCGTTCTTATAACGAAATTTACATAGAGGAACCAAGTCCCATTCTAATTACATGATCCTTGAATTTTTGTGGTGGCATGCCTTTAGTTAAAGGATCAGCAATCATCAATTCAGTGCTAATGTGTTCAATAACCACTGATTTGTCTTTAACACGTTCTTTTATGGCTAGATACTTGATGTCGATGTGCTTGCTTCGACTACTGCTTCTATTATTCTTAGCCATAAAAACAGCAGCTGAATTGTCACAATATATCTTCAATGGCCTAGATATCGAATCCATAATTCTAAGCCCAGAAATGAAATTCTTTATCCATACACCATGTGAAGTAGCCTCAAAACAGGACACGAACTCAGCTTCCATAGTGGAAGTAGCAGTTAAGGTTTGCTTTGCACTTCTCCAAGAAACAGCTCCACTGGCTAGCATAAAGATGTATCCCGAAGTTGACTTCCGAGAATCAACACAGCCAGCGTAGTCTGAATCGGAGTAGCCAATCACTTCCAAAAGATCAGTCCGTCTGAACATAAGCATGTAATCCTTGGTACCTTGAAGATACCTAAGCACCTTCTTTGCAGCTTTCCAGTGGTCTATACCTGGATTACTCTGATATCTTCCTAACATCCCGACTGCAAAAGCTATGTCAGGCCTTGTGCAGACCTGAGCATACATAAGGCTTCCCACAACTGAAGCATAAGGAATATTCTTCATTTGTTCTCTTTCAAGATCATTCTTTGGACATTGATTCAAGCTGAGTTTATCACCCTTCACAATAGGAGCTATACTCGGTGAACAATCCTTTATCCGAAATCTCTCTAAAACCTTGTTGATATAGGTTTCTTGAGACATACCCAAAATACCACGTATTCTGTCTCTATGTATCTTAATCCCAATGACATAAGATGCATCACCCATATCCTTCATATCGAAGTTTTTAGAGAGAAATTGTTTCACCTCATGTAGCATGCCCTTATCATTGGTTGCAAGTAAAATATCATCCACATACAGAATAAGAAAACAAATCTTACTCCCACTGACCTTCTGGTATATACATTGATCCATAATGTTCTCTACAAATCCAAATGAAGAGATGACATCATGAAATTTCAAATACCACTGACGGGAAGCTTGTTTCAATCTGTATATAGATTTCTTGAGCTTGCAAACCAAATGCTCACCACCACTAGAGGAAAATCCTTCTGGTTGTTTCATGTAAACCTCTTCCTCTAGATCTCCATTGAGAAAAGCCGTTTTCACATCCATCTGTTGCAACTCTAGGTCAAAATGTGCAACTAATGCCATGATAATACGAAGAGAATCTTTCTTAGATACAGGAGAAAATGTCTCTATGTAATCGATCCCTTCCTTTTGAGTGAATCCTTTTACAACGAGTCTAGCCTTGTATCTCTTAATGTTGCCCAGTGAGTCTCTCTTTGTCTTAAAGACCCATTTGCATCCAATGGCTTTTGCACCATCAGGCAACTCAACAAGGTCCCAAACACCGTTAGATGACATAGAATTCATCTCATCTTTCATAGCATCATGCCATAAGTTAGATTCCTTACAACTCATGGCTTGTGAAAACATTTTAGGATCAATTTCGACTCCAATGTTATAGTCTGACTCTTGTAGATACACAATGTAATCACTAGGTACTGCTGACCTTCTTAATCTAGTAGATCTTCTTAAAGTTGTTTCAACATTCTCTTGAAGATCGTGTTGATCAACTGGTTGTTCAACCATTTCTGGTACTTCTTGAACAACTTGATCTACTGGTTGATCATTAGTAGTTTGTGGAACCTCAACAACTGGTTGTTGAACACCCGTTGGAACTTGAGGGGCATTAACAATGACAATCATTTTATTACTTGATGTGGAAGGTTGAGCATCAATATGATCTCTTTCAGAAACAATGTCTTGAAATCGATCTCTCCCACTAATCATGTCATTCTCAAGAAACTTCGCATTTCTAGATTCCACAATCCTAGTGCTGTGAGATGGACAATAGAATCTGTATCCTTTGGACTTTTCAGCATATCCAATGAAATATCCACTAATAGTCCTTGGATCCAGCTTCTTTTCTTGTGGGTTGTAAACTCTAACTTCAGACGGGCATCCCCAAATGCGTATATGACGCAAACTCGGTTTCCAACCTTTCCATAACTCAAAAGGCGTTTTTGGGACAGCCTTGGTTGGAACTCGGTTTAATATATACGCTGCCGTTTTAAGAGCTTCAGTCCACAATGATATAGGAAGTTTAGCGTTACTACGCATACTCCTAACCATCTCCATTAAAGTCCGGTTTCTTCTTTCTGCAACACCATTCTCACTCGGAGAACCAGGATTGGTGTATTGAGCAACTATTCCTTGCTCTTCAAGAAACTTAGCAAATGGACCAGGAGCTTGTCCATCCTCGGTGTATCTACCATAATACTCTCCTCCTCTATCAGTTCTCACGATCTTAATTTGTTTTTCACATTGTTTCTCTACTTCAGCCTTGAAAACCTTAAAGGCATCTAATGCTTCATTTTTATTCTGAAGCAAGTAGATATACATGTAACGTGAGAAATCGTCAATAAAGGAGATAAAATATTTTGGACCACTTTGTATGTCCATATCTGGACAACAGATATCTGAATGGATGATTTCAAGTAATTTGGAACTTCTGTGCGCACCCTTCTTAGATGTTTTGGTCTGCTTTCCCTTAATGCAGTCCACACAGATTTCGAAATCAGTAAAATCCAAAGTACTTAGTACTCTATCATTTACCAATCTCTTAATCCTATCTTTGGAGATATGTCCCAATCTCCGGTGCCACAACATAGAAGAATCCTCATTTATAACACATCGTTTTAAACTAGCGTGAACATGCATAGCATTATTAGTGGCATCATTTTGTAAATTAATATAGAAAAGACCATTAGACAAAATACCATTTCCAACAACATCAGATTTATAAGATAAACTAAAGGATGTCTTTGAAAAATTAAAGGAAAAACCCAATGCTACAAGTCTTGAAACAGAAATCAAGTTTCTAGAAAAACTTGGAACATAAACGGTATTTTCTAAATTCAAAATAAAGCCACTACTTAAAATTAAACTGCATGTCCCAATGGCCTCCACATGCGAGCCCATCTTATTTCCTGAAAAGATGCATTGCTCACTTCCCACTGGTTTCCGCAGATTTCGCATACCCTGCAAGGTATTTGAAACATGGATTGTAGATCTAGAATCAATCCACCATGTGTTATGACCAACATCAACCATATTAGATTCATAACAAACAAATGAGATTAGTTTACCTTTCTTCTCAAGCCATTTTTGGAATTTAGTGCAATCCTTCTTCATGTGCCCCTTCTTTTTACAGAAGAAACACTTGGATTCTTTCTTTATTCCATCTTGTGGAGGTATTTTACCTTTCCCTTTCTTCTTGGCTTGTTTGTCATCTTTCTTGTCTATTGCCATCATCACACTCTCACCTTGTTCCATTATCAGTCTGCCCTCTTCTTGAACACACATGGTCATGAGTTCATTAATTGACCACTTTTCTTTATGTGTGTTGTAAGAAATTTTAAAGGGCCCATACTGCTGTGGAAGAGTGTTCAATATGAAATGGACAAGAAATGTTTCAGACATTATAACCTCAAGTGTTTTTAATTGAGCCGCAATATCCCTCATCTTCATGATGTGCTCTCGCACACCTTTTACTGTAGTGAGCCTCATAGATGAAAACTTCATTATTAAGGTGCTAGCAAGCGCCTTATCAGAAGTTTCAAACTGTTCATCTATGGCCTTCAGTAGATCTCGGACCTTTTCATAGCCTTCGACAGAACCACGAATACCAGCAGAGATGTTAGTCTTTATGAACATGACACTAAGGCGATTAGATCGCTCCCATTTTTCATAAAGAGCAACATCAGCTTGAGTGCTGGTTTCAGTTATGGCAGGTGGTTCGTCCTTCCTTATGGCATAATCAATGTCCATCCAGCCCAAATGAAGAAGAATTCTCTCCTTCCAGATCTTGTAATTATCGCCTTTTAATTCGGGAATGTCACACTTAAAATCAGAAAAATTCACAGGTTGCATAGCTGCACAAATTAAATATACATGCTTAATTCACAATTTTTTTAAGGCCAAAACTTAAGTTATGCTTTACCAATGCAAAACATAAATATGAATCTAGTGACATAAAACTTGCCTGTGGGCTAAAGTTTTACTCAATTAGGTCCATTTCAAATAAATGACAAAACTATCAAATTACGTTCCTTTTCTTAATTCCTGTGGGTAGATTAAGAAATATAATTTGACATTTCATCCTAATTAATTATACAAATACAACAAAATTTCCTGTGGGATAAATTTTATTGTACTACATATAATTAATTACAACTAATGTTATAATGTGATCCTAAAAATTCTTAATATATAATTTGCATAATTTAAAGATGCTGTGGCCACTCAAAAAATTAAACAAATTATATGGATCATACAACATTTAATTAACAAGATAACCATATATATTGCATAATATCATAAGCAATATCAACAAAAATTAATAATATTGCAAAAAAAAAAAAAAAACCATAAGCAATATTAATAAAATTAATGTACTTTATTAATTAACACAATATTTCATGTATAATAAAAATAATAAATTTATACACACAATCCCAAATAAATTAATTAAGTACATCAAAATAAAACAACAATTTAAAAAAAATATATTTTTTTTTTAGAAGAAAAAACGACAAAATCTTCAAAAAAACGACACAAATGGGCTTCTGGAAACGACATGTCGTTTTTGACATCAGAATGTCGTTTCCCAGCCGTCAAAACGACGTGTCGTTTTTACTCTGCCAAAACGACATGTCGTTTTTCTAAATTGACAGCAGTTTTTCACCCCCAAAACGACATGTCGTTTTTCGTCGTCTTCAACCTCTAGTCGGGTTTTTTTTACAGACCCGTCGACCCGGTTTCGACCCGAAATGAAACCCGACGGTTTCTTGGCCTTCCGGACGTCAAAATTCACGTTTCAAAAGCCAGAATTCATAGAAATCAAATTTCCTAATGATTTCTAATCTTATTTTTCAAAAACAACGTCTAAAATTCAAGCCCAAAATCAAAAAAAAAACGTTAACGTAAGTTTTTGAAAAAAAATTTGCAGGTTCTCCGGCAAACAAGACAGAGGCATAATCGTGTGCTCTGATACCAAATGTAAGTAAATTGAGATGATCTAATCATGCTAAAACGAATCCAAATAAGCATATAGATCAAAATGCGGGAAAAAAAATCGGGACCAAAAAATACCTCCCGCCATTGTTATTTCTCCGACGAACCTGTAAAACCTTGAACCAAACGTTAAATACACACACAGAAGGCTTGGCCTTCAAAGCTCTCAATCCTCACGATCGATGGTGCAATGAAAACTGAAAATTTTTGAGAAAATGAGCTTCGGGACCGAGAGCCGACGTCCTCCTCTTATTCTCTTCCATCAAGAGAATTTTTCAACGTAAATGGAGGAATAATGATGGATTAATGGACCATAATCACGAACGGTTACGTCCGTTTGTGTTCAAAAACCGAAACTAACCATTCGGTTACCAAGAGTAACCGACATATTGGTCGAAACATATGGTATATGGTAAGGAGATTCAAAATGGTGGTTGGGCAGGTGACAAGAGTTTCAAAGGAAAGGAGGAGATAGGCATGTGATGTTCATTATTGGTGGAAAATTTAAAAATATTAACTTATGACATATATATACATGTGTAAAATTAATGACCATTTCTGTCTCAGTCACAAGCCAGCCGTCAAATTTTACTTGTCCCATGTAGCCAAATATTCTCATCCTATCATACGAGGGGACCAAAGCTAAGTGTGGTGGTGGGGTTGAACCAATATATAAATATATATATATATATATGCATGCATCCTACGCATTGCAGGGCGAATTTTGTCAGCATCCATAGAGATCTCCAATGATTTACAAGGAAGCTGCGTAAACTATATGTAAAACAAGGTCCAGGGGTTACAAATCTTATGATCCCCAACTAAGTCTATTTTAGAGATAGGCAATGCCCGGTATTTTGAGAATGTTGAGTTAGCAGGGGGAGAAAGACTTGGGGACTTTTCTTTGAAGAAGAATATGTCGATATTCCTTCACTTTCTACTGACAATGATCAGGATTAGCCTTCTATACCTGACATTGTTCAAGAAGCAACTTTGGATCAAAATAATGTCATTCAACCTCTTGTTTAAGTTTAAGAAGTTATTCCAGAAGAATAAACTCTATAACTTTAAGAACTAATGCCATTAAAGAGATCCACTAGAAAAAGGAGAAGTGCAATTTCAGAATATTATATTGTGATTCGCCAAGAACATGACGTTGACATTAGAATAGTGGAAGATGATATAATCAACTTCTATCAAGCCATGAAAATCTCCAACTCTCAAAAGTGAATAGATGCCTGATTACGCCCAAATTATGACAAAATAAAGCGGTCAGTTATAATACAATTAGGACGGTCGATCCCAAGAGGTGATGATAAAAATAAACAAAAAAGATTAGTACAATACAAGTGTTAGATAGATACGTAATTAAATAAGAAAAGAAAGAAAATGTTTTTGTGATTTTAGAGCAATTTGAGTGAAAGATAATGCAATTTAAAGTAGAGAAAATTCAAAAGTTAAAAATGGTAAGACATCGAGAATCCTCTATATGCTTCGTTCACCTATTTGAATTTTGATTCCCAAATTGACACAATTGAAAGTTTCACATTCCAAACAATCAATCGGAAGATAAGATTTGAAGAACTTGTAAATTAAATGTATTCGAGTAAATAAAATTCTTACACTAAGTGCTAAGAAATATTGTCTTATAAGAAATCTAAAATCGACAATATACCATCGGCGATAATGCAGTAAAAGACTACTTATAAAATTATGTTTATCAATATATTGTATTATACAACAATCATATGAAAAAAGCTTGATTGAATTTATATAAAAGTTGTCAACAAAATATATTAATGTGAGAAATAAATGAGATGAAAGAAAATTATTTACTCAAATATATAAGCATTACAAACCATAGAGAATCAAAATCCAAATAAGCTCACTACACATATATGATCATCTCTAACTTCACCCAAGAACTTTAGCCTAACTTGTAAAACATTCTCACAATATTCTAGAGCGAAAACATGAAAATGATAGTAAGGCAAAAATAAGAGAGACAAAATGTATCCCCCCTCCTCAAACTCTCCAAGAATGTCCCCTTTTATAAGTATAAATTTGCACTATTTCACCTAATATTTACACAACTTTTCAAACCTGCTATAGTATTTAGTGCCCACACAATACAAATTTTCAAACATACTACAGTATTCGGTGCTACAAAACACAAATTTTCAAACTTGCTATAGTGATCGGTGCATGCTTGCTACAGTACTGCTACAGTGTCCACATGCTTGCTACAGGCTATAGTATTCGGTGCATGCTTGCTATAGTCTACTACAGTTTGTCATGCTTGCTATAGTGTCGGCACATGTTGCTATAGTGCTGCTACAGTCACACATTAGGAAGGATCCAGTGTGATAGAATGCACGATTAGCTTGGTTTTTATAGTTTCTTGACATGAATAGTGATACCCTCTTTGATACTACAGAAAAACAAAGTGCTAAAATTAGATATTTCCAAAATAAAATGCTATAAGTAGACTCATTGGAAATATTTAATTTTAAGCTTATTTAATTACTATTAGAAAAAGATGAAAATTAAATAAAAACTTTACGAAATTTATGAAAATCTGAATTAAAGTATACAAAATAAAATAAATCAAAAACAAATAAAAAACAACTAAAATTCTCAAGAACAAGCTAACTTTTGTGCATGAAAAAGTGGTAAAATAACTCTATTTTATAGAGTTATCACACCCTCAAACTTAAGATTTTGCTTGTCCTTGAGCAAAAGAAAAGAAAAGAAAGAAAGAAAGATAGAAAATAAATAATGGTGATTTCTAGAAATTTCCTCATAGGTTACTGTAAAAGATATAGTCTACAGAAAAACCATAAATTTTGATCAAAAATTTGAGTTTAATTTAAGAGTACATCTACTTACAGATGGATATTCCCCGTGTGTGTGCAAAATTTCTTTTCTATTAAATTGTATGCAATTTAGATGAGTTTCTAAGAAATGAAACAATCGATCTCGGATAATTATCAAATCTCATAGGTTCATATTTCATTTCTCTCTCCACTAATGTCGACAAATACAAAATCAAGGATCATTAGGACTTTTATTAGGCTTGTAATATGTGGCTGAGGTGAAGGTAAGATATAGGATAATATGACTTAGATCACCTTTCAACACATTAATCATTTCAGAACTTGTAGTAGAGCTTTTTATTTACACCCAAGTAACACCCCCAAACTTATTCACAATTTTCCCTTATTAAAAATAAAACTTTTTATTTGTTTTTTTTTTTATTTGTTTTTTTTTTTTTTGTTTTGTTTTGTTTAGAACAACTACATCCCCAAACTTATTATGATAAACAAAGGATATAGTATTCTTTTTACTTCTTTTTTTTTTTGTTTTTTTGTATTTCGTAATCCCAACCTTCCTCCCAGATTTCAGCACAGCTCAAAATAATTTCTAAAATGATCAACATGCTTAAGGACTAAAGGTTAGATATTTTATTTAAAAGGCTAGGCTAAAAATGTAAGTGATAAGGAAAATGTTGTATAAAACAAAGCTCAAAAGGGGTAAACTAAGGATAAAGATATTACAAAGTTGGTTTGAAAAGCTCAAATGTTCCAAAAAAAAAATGCTTAAATCATTTCCTTAATTTTTGATATTGTCTAGGATTTCGCTTCAAGAGAAAATCAAACAAATTTTAGGACTTGTGAGACCAGAAATATTTCATATTCACAAAACTTTCTCTAAACAAAACACACAACTTATATATCAAGAATTAGTGCTCAAATATTGAATATCACAACTGAGTTAGATTAGCTCAAAAATTTAAAGGCAAATTTATCCAAAATTTATATTTTTCTGAAAGACTATATAAAATAAAGCAACCAAAATTTTCATCATCAGATCTGTGAGAAATCACCCCTATTTTTTTTTTTGCTTTTTTATTTTTATTTTTATTTTTTTATATAAAGACAAAACAATGATACAAGAAAATAATCATTACTATAAGATGCGCATCAAGAGTACTAAAAGTAACTCTTTACTCAACCATCTTATAAATAATGAATCTAGTTATTAAATTTTTTTTTTTTAGTAAAAACATAAGAAACTGAACAAACAAAAAAAAATCAAACTATTCCCTTCCCACAACCTAATTGAGACATTGTCCCAATGTCTAATGTAGATAAGTAGAGAATGAATGGTCTCACCTGATCTGGTGTTATTGAAAGCAAAAACTGACAAACTGAAACTAAAAAAAAAAAAATCAAACGTTATAAGGAAAAACAACAAGTTAAGGATTGTTACAACCGTAGCGTCAGATCCAACCCTCGCTTCTTACTGTTTTTGTTGTCCGTAGTTGACCATGCTACCTGTGACATTAATGGGTCAGGTTCAGGCACAAAGATCTATAGTTAATCAATTAGCTGATCAGCAGTTGGAGCTGAGACTAAGATTTTCCGATCTGATGGTGTAATGAATTCCTGTTCCACAGTATGATCTAAAAAAGACAATAAACCATCATAAAAACCATTAACATTTAACAATCCTAACGGCTTTAAATGAAGATTAAGTTGGGCCCAAGAGGCAGTGTTGAAAATCTCTTCCAGGGTTCCTAAACCACCAGGTAAAGCAATAAAGGCATCTGCATTACGTATCATGTTACCTATTCTCTCATGCATGGACGAGACCTTTAACTCATTACCTAAAGTATGACTGGTGATTTTTTTTGTCAGCTAAAGCACTAGGAATGATACCTAAGACTTTACTGCCCCCCACATATGCACTGGATGACACACAACCCATTAACCCAAGACTTCCTCCGCCATATATTAGATTAATTTGTCTAGCAACTAACAACCTACCAAGGTTATTTGCTGCTTTCAAAAACTCTCTATCTTTTCCCAGACTAGTCCCACTGAAAACACAAATAGTTTTAAACTTACAAACTGAAGGACCTTCTATCTCAACCCACTTCTTTCTAGCCTTACAAATGGATATGTGTGCGATGAAAATGGTGAAAATGCATGCATATTTATAAGGTGAGGAAAGATGATGCTAAGTTAAGTCTATTAGGGGGTAGATCAGTTGTTTGTCAAAAATCTTTGAAAAATAAAAAGAAAAAGTCAAAAATACACACTCGATGCGAAAAGAAAAAGTCAAAAATACACACTCGATGTGAAAAGAAGAAAAAGATAAAAAATACACACTTAATACAAAGAAAAAGTCAAAAATACACACTCACGCGAAAAGAAAAAGTCAAAAATACACGCTCGATGGAAAGAAAAAAAGAAAAAGACAAAAATATAAACTTGATGCAAAGAAAAAGGCAAAAATACAAACTCGATACAAAATAATAATAATGATTAGAGTGAAATATGAGAAAAAAAATAAACAAGATTTATACAGTAGTTGTGATTGTAGCTCACATCTTCCTCTGGTTTTACGTCCAGTAACGACTTAAACGCCTTCTATGAGTCGAGGATAAGCTTCCCATCCAGTTTTCTTATAAATTGACAAACAAGGTCTTTTAACGTCAGATTCCGTATACTGTCGCACTTCCTTTTATCTAAAACTAAGAAAGTTAAAAATATATATGAAAATAAAATAGAGAACAAACACACAAAGAAAATAAAATTAAGAAAAAAATAAAAAAAAAGACAGCTTGGGTTGCCTCCCAAAAAACGCTTGATTTATAGTCATCAGCTTAACTTTAAAACACATTTTATCAAAAAGCGGCTTCCGCCCATAATAAGAGTCATGCAACACCACATATGGGTCTTTGTTAATGATACACTCAAGCTTGGTTGAACGTGGAGCAATTCGGCATGTGTGTTCAACAAAAATTGATTTCGAATATTTTGCTTTGTGGATCCCAAGGATTAATGCTATTGATGGTTTTGGAGGAGTTGGCCATATGGGATCTTGATATTCCAGCACTTTCCCAATAGATTGAAGATCTTGGTGAAAAGGCACTTTAACCAAAAGATTGGTTGGCTTTTTCTTGGAGGTGACTTTTTGACCAATTGAAGTGACTGTAGTTGTTGATGGATCATAAAAAATCTTGTCCCTATGAGTGGTGATGGCATTGTCTTCTTTGATGTTACGACCTTCAGAGTTGGAGGTTTGTGCCATTTGTTGCCCCTTTTGGTTAGACTGAGCTTGTGAATGGAACTTGTCACGTTCTTCAACAAAAATAGTTATATCTTCAGTCAGCTTTGATATCTGGCTCTTTATCTCTTTTTTTTCTTCCATTATTTGTGTAAAAAGAGATTTAAACTCTTGGTTCTTCTTATTCTGCATCTCCATGAAAGCTTGCATAATATTCTCAAAAGAACTCCTTAATGGTTGTACATGGTACTGAGGTGCAGAATACGCCTTTGGTGGTTGTGGTTATTGCTCAGTTCTCCATAGTCCTCCATTGGAATCTCTCCAATTGAAATTCGGATGGTTCTTCTAGCCAGCACTGTACGTGTTAGAGAAAAGGTTATTGTACACCTCTAAGTTGTTACGTTGCTCCTCGTAAATTCTTCTCGTTTCACCATAAGCAGGGCAATCATTAGCTAGATGTCCTATCCCTCCACCAACAAAACTTGGCTCTTGTGATTCTGCTCTCGTGACCATATGGATTCTTCTACTTTCTTTGGATTTGAGGGCCTCAAGTTGTCGAGTCAAAGACATGATTTGGGCCTTGAGGTTGTCCTCTTCCATTAGTTGGTAGATTCCAACATGATGAGATCAACTATTGTTGTTAGTAGCCCTTTGTCTAGTCCATGCGTAGGATTTCTTGGCTAGCTCGTTGAGATACTCAAAAGCATCTTCGGGGTCTTTTTGGAAAAACTCTCCGTTGTACATCATCTCCACAAATTGGCACTCTCGAATTGTGAATCCTTCGTAGAAATAGCTAACGAGACGTCAACTCTCGTAACCATGGTGGGAGCACTGATTTAACAGATCTTTGAACCGTTCCCAAGCTAGATAGAAAGTTTCATTATCCTTCTGGATAAAGGTCGAGATCTGCCACTTCAAAATGTTAGTTTTATATTGTAGGAAAGATTTATCGAAAAACACAATTGTCATCTTCTTCCCATGTTCCAATCGACCTCTTTTATTTTTTTATTTTTTTTAATTTTTATTTTTAAAAACAAGGAAATTTTTTTTACAAAAACAACAACAATGTAAAACTGTAAATCATAACCCCTAAAAGTGCTCCCAGGAAAGATTGGTGGGGTGATGCCTCCTTAAAAACCAACCTCCTAGACAAAGCAACGGTTCCAAGAAAGACTGGTGGCGTAGAACGCTAACAAAACCCAGCCTTCTAGACAGAACTCTCTTAGTTTGTACTTTTCAACGATTCCACACAATTACTTGAAAATTTTATTAAATTTTATGATGTGTTTCATAAAATGTTAAATGTTAGATATTAGTACCCTAAGTTAACACTACTCTAAATCCTAGAGTTATACAATTATGAGACCTAATTAAAATTAGTAACCTAAGGAAAAAAAAACTAACCTAAAAATTAAAACTAGTTGTTAATTTTTCTTTTTTTTTTTTTTTGGTAACAATAAGAAAATAAAAACGAAAAATAAATATAAGAAAAGAAAAGAAAATTAAACGTACCTCTTTGAAAATCTACCAATCAATCTTGCTTGAAGTACCTTCCCGGCAACGGCGTCAAAATTTGATTACGCCCAAATTGTGACAAAACAAAGCGATCAGTTATAATACAATTAAGACAGTCGATCCCACGAGGAGGTAATAAAAACAAACAAAAGAGATTAGTACACACAAGTGTTAGAGAGATACATAATTAAACAAGAAAAGAAAGAAAGTGATTTTGTGATTTTAGAGCAATTTGATTGAAAGATAATGCAATTTAAAGTAGAGAAAATTCAAAAGTTAAAAATAGTAAGACAGCGAGAATCCCTTATATGTTTCATTCACCTATTTGAATTTTGATTCTCAAATTGACACAATTGAAAGTTTCACATTCCAAACAATCAATCGGAAGATAAGATTTGAAGAACTTGTAAATTAAATGTATTCGAGTAAATAAAATTCTTACGTTAAGTGCGAAGAAATATTATCTTATAAGAAATCTAAAATCGATAATATGCCACCGGCGATAATGCGGTAAAAAACTACTTATAAAACTATGTTTATCAATATATTGTGTCATACAACAATCACATAAAAAAAGCTTGATTGAATTTATATAAAAGTTGTCAACAAAATATATTAATGTGAAAAATAAATGAGATGAAAGAAAATTATTTACTCAAATATATAAGCATTACAAACTATAGAGAATCAAAACCCAAATAAGCTCACTACACATATAGGATCATCTCTACCCTCACCCAAGAACTCTAGCCTAACTTGCAAAATATTCTCACAATATTCTAGAGAGAAAACATGAGAATGAAAACAAGACAAAAATGAGAGAGGCAAAGTGTATCCCCCCTCCTTAAACTCTCCAAGAATGTCCCCTTTTATAAGCATAAATTTGCACTATTCCACTAACATTCACACAAATTTTCAAACATGCTACAATATTCGGTGCTACAAAACACAAATTTTCAAACTTGCTACAGTGATCGGTGCATGCTTCTTACAGTCTGCTACAGTGTGTCATGCTTGCTACAGTGTGGGCACATGTTGCTACAGTGCTGCTACAGTACACACATTAGAAAGGATCCAGTGTGATAGAATGCGCAATAAGCTTGGTTTTTACAGTTTCTTGACATGAATAGTGATACCCTCTTTGATGCTACAGAAAATAAAGTGCTAAAATTAGATATTTTCAAAATAAAATGCTATAAGTAGACTCATTGGAAATATTTAATTTTAAGCTTATTTAATTACTATTAGAAAAAGATGAAAATTAAATAAAAACTTTACGAAATTTATGAAAATCTAAATTATAGTATACAAAATAAAATAAATCAAAAACAAATAAAAAAAAACTAAATTTCTCAAGAACAAGCTAACTTTTGTGCATGAAAAAGTGGTAAAATAACTCTATTTTATAGAGTTATCAATGCCATGAATGAAAAGATTAAGTCCATGAAGGACAATGACGTATGGGATCTTGTCCCATTGACTACAAAGCTCATTGGTTGCAAATGAATATTTAAGACCAAGAGGGATGTAAAGGACGATATATGTAGAGGTACAAGGCATATCTTGTTGCTAAGGGCTTCACATAGAAAAAAGGAATCAATTATAAAGAGACTCTCTCTTGAGTTTCATTGAAAGACTCTTTTAAGACTAATGGCTTTAATGGCACATTTTGATCTTGAGCTACATCAAATGGATGTGAAGACTACGTTTCTCAATGGTGACATTGATGAGACAATATATATGGTATGACTAGAAAACTTTATGTCAGGTGATGCAAAGTCAATGGTTTACAAATTAATCTATCTATAGGCTTAAGCAAGCATCTCGTCAAAGGTATTACAAATTTCACCTAGTCATTGTCTCATTCGGTTTTGATATGAATGTGGCAGATGATTGTACATACTACAAGTTCAATGGGAGCAAGCACATTTTTCTGGTTTTGTATGTTGATGACATATTGCTTGTCACCAACGATATAGGTATGTTACATGAAACCAAGAGATTTCTAGTAAGGAATTTTGAGATGAAAGATCTTAGTGGTGCCTCTTTTGTATTAGGGATTCATATACATTGGGATCACTCTCAGGAATTCTTGGATTGTTATAAAAGAGCTAGATCGAGAAAGTTCTTAAAAGATTTGGCATACATGATTGTAAACCAAGTGACACCCCTATGACTAAGGAAGATAAATTCAGTTTAAGTCAATGGCCCAAGAATGACTTTGAAACTAAAAAAATGCAGAAGATTCCTTATGCTTCAATTGTAGGGAGTTTAATGTATGCTCAGGTATGTATGCATCTGGATATTACATTCATTGTTGGGATACTAGAGAGATATTTAAATAACCTGGGAATGGATCATTGGAAAGCAGCTAAATGGGTCATGTGGTATTTATAAAGAACAAAGGATTACGTGCTCACATTCAAGAAATTGGATCAGTTGGAGATCATAGGATATTTTGGTTCTTATTTTGTCGAATGCCAAAATAGAGAAACTCAAGAGATAACATAAAAATTTAGAAGATCAACTACAAGATTTTGATTTTCTTCCATTATGGGTGATTTAATTACATTTTCGTATCTAATATTATATTCTTAATGATGTAACGTGAATGATCCTAAGAATTTGGTGACGATTTTCACTATTAAAGGCAATTTTAATAGGAGGCAGTTGAATCACACTAACTAATTAATGAGCAAGTAGTTGACTTCTAGAGTAAATTATCATTGATTTTTATGAGATATCCGAGTGTTAGTTTCATTTTTTACTTTTGAACTTTTATGTCAATTTAAATTTTTGGTTAGTTAAGTTGCTTGGTCCATAATTGATCTCTGGGGCTGTAAAGTAGAACTTGCAATGGCTAATCGACTCTCCTTTTGTGGCTGAGCACAAGGACTCAAAATTTGGACAAGTATTAGCATTTAATGACTTGATAATGGTGTTCTAGATATACTTGTGTATATATTTATGTATGTTGGAAAAAAATGGTTTTTAAACCATTTTGAGTGGGACTCACTTTATAAAAATGACAGATCTTGGTAGATTTGCGTTCCCTATTATGAAGAGATCAAAATAATATATTTTTATACTCAAAATGGTAATCGGGTGAATGAGAAATTGATACTCAAAGTATGCCCATTGGAAATTGGATTTTGTTAGAAAAATTGCTAAAATATGGAGTCCTACATTGGCTAAGCATCTTGGTAATATGGAGTTTATAGTTGATTGTACTTTTAGACTTGGATAAAATGATGTACCCAAGAGGCTCTCTCACATGTAAGGAGTGTAAGTTACAAGCCTGGTGGGTTAAGGGCCCAATATGTGTGCCCATACAATGTGGGCAATACAAATGTCAGTTCATCAGGCTTGCTCTTCAGTGAGCTACGTTTTGCAAATTTTTTATTTGCATTTCTAACATATTAAATCCAATTTTTTTTATTCTTTTTAGAATATTTTTATTTGCATTACTAACATATTAAATCCAATTTTTTTATTCTTTTTAAAATATCAACAATTCATCTTTTGATATTCTAGTGCCTTAATGCATATTAATGAGTATTGATATGCATGTGATTAATAGCAAATGAATGGTTGTAATCTAAGAATTGGATGGTTGTAACTCATTAAATTGAATTTTAATCCTCATTATTTTTGCATTGCAACATTCCCCATTAATAGCCTATATAAGGAAGCCTTCTTAGCATGCTTAGATACACCAATTCTGAATTTCTTTCTTCTTGTTTTCCATTGTTGTCTGGGCATTTTCTTTAGTGGTTTTTCGTAGGTATTTTGATGATAGAAAGTACGCTTAGTTCCATGTTAGAGTACTGTTGTTGTCGTTGTATTCTAAGAGACAGACATCTATTCAATCCTTGAGTACTTACCAAAGGGAACAAATCTGCTTTAAGGAAAGCGTGGGTTTTACATGCCTCAACATTCATTAAGTTTTCAATTTTGGGTTAAGGTTGAATTCCGATTGTTGTTTTTATTTCCATCTCTTTGTAATACTTTGTTTGATTATTATTGAACTTGTTTGTTTTTTAGGCTCTATATTTTCTAACAATGTATATTTGTATATTATACTGTTAATAATTATCTTCTTTCATTGAGTTTCAGAAATCGAAGGGTCTTATTCTTGTAACTTTTGAAGTGTTGTTTTGAAATGGTCGAGATTATTATTTTGTGATGTAGTTCATTTGATATAAGTTAGGGAAGAATGAACAAATTTGATAATATTATGTATTTGTATTGATTTATATATATTGTGAAGTAAAGTAATTTTTGATTTCTTATTTCAATTATGAGTTGTATAATAGATAACACACAAGATTTACCATCTATGAGAAATCACAAAAAAAGAGTATTTTATTTTATTTTATTTTATTGAACCATACATTTCACAATCGTTTTTGAAAAAAAAACAGTTGTGATATGTATGAATTCCACCACCATTTTTCTCATACAACGGTTGTAGAAAATTGAGATACCCAATCGTTATGAAAACAGTTATGAAATTTTTTCACTTTCCACGACCGTAGATTCCACAAACGTTTTTAAATGGTTGTGTCATGGAATCATCTTTTTCTGCTGGTTTGAACTCTTAATTGATAATAATTATGAAATATCTAGAGATGGAAAGACTAACAAAACGATCAAGTAATAAATTAACTGACAAATCTCAAGAAACCCACCTATAAAACTTGCCAACGGGCTTTCAGTAGAAGCCCTTAATTGAATGTTAGGGTTAGGCCCAAAACAATACCACGTTCCTAGCAAGCTAACTAATTGCAGTCCCTGCCTCCGGTTTGAGTCCAAACTCCAAAGCCTACAAAACATGCTGTTCACATTATGTTTCACGTTATCGTTCAAGGTGAGGTGTGATAGGTCAAGTACTGATTACGATTCTTGGCTCTTACAACACCATGAACATCGCCTTCATATATACCACAGAAAAGTATATGACTACGACTTGACGGGTAATGCAGTCCCCCCACCCCAACACTCATTTCCGCTTCATTAATTACTCTCTCTCTCTCTCTCTCTCTCTCTCACATCAATATATAATATACCATCACATGTCATTGCATATGCGTTCAACAATAAATAAGACAAAGACGTGTACAAAATTCACCAAATGTGGCCAAAAATGGCAATTCTGGTAAATTATATAACATAGACAAACTACTACTACATAAGCATAGAATCCAATACTGATCAGTTATTGGATTGTACAAATCATGTGGCACGCCACGATTGGTTGCTGCATGAGCCGTGCATGCCACATGGAAGCGAATCATTAAGAGAGGGAGAATAGATGGAGGTAAGTTGGCAGACAATATATGTTATTTGCAATATTGCAATATCCTTATGTAATATAGTAGGTAAATTTTACAAACAATGGGGACCACATATGAAGCTTATAGAAACGTAGTAGGAGTGGAGAATTTCCCAAAGGTGTGATCGTTTTCGAGGTGGGCTTCATACGTTAGTCGTCGGAATCTTTGGAGGAATCCGAAATCATTTTCTGGATCATTTGGCTTGTCTCTTCCTCCGACATTTTGTCTTCTTTGCTTTGGGATTGAGCATAAGCCTCGAAGAACTCCTTGTTCTCTTTCTCCAATTCATTCCAAACTGCACACATATCTACGTATTATATATCTCTATATATACACATATATGTACGTTGATCAAGGCATGGTCACAATATATATATCAATATATACTTTTCCTTCCTACGAGTATATATATGTTAATATGTTCATAAATAGTGTATATATAATGTGTATATTATATATATATATAAGTACGTGTATATGTATAAGGTTTGTAATAGATCATGCGTCCGACTACAAAAGTTCCCTTGTTGATTTGATCCTCTGCCCTTGCAAGGACTTGAAGTTTCGACCCTATCTTTTGTATCATAGTTCTTCTTTCGAAAGCGAAATAGTTGGGCCTTCCTCGTAGTTACTTGATTATAAAAGAACTCTTAATATTTTACTTAATTGGAAGCCAATATTTTGGCTTGTGCTTACTGCCTAAACCAAGAAGGGGCTAGCTAGGCTCACCCTCAAGATCATTCTTGCAAGGCGAGTTCTATACCAAGTGGGGAGCTAGTGAAAGTACGTTAAAAACGGAGCTTTGTGCTCTTTTTTTTTTTTTCCAGGCTAAGTTGAAGGACTCGAACTTTGTATTTGTGGTGGCAATACCGTCAGATTATTCATAAAAATACAAAAGATGAGCTTTGTGTGTACAGCTCCAGTTTTGTTATTCCCATATGTTTATGTACTGTATGTATATGGTATAATGAACTTTACGTATCGGACTAAAGAAGGCCGCCTGCGAAAGGACTTCCTTAACTACTCAACAGAACTAGACTTACGAACTGAGCTAGCCACTCCTTCTCCTTGAGGTGCTAAGGAGGACAGCAACAAAACTGGCCTAGAACTTGGGGACAACGAAAGAAAAGGAAAAATGATTATATAGGAGCCTCTTTTATGAGCCCTAGCCTACAAATTTGCCTTTTCATGACTTTTGTCCTTAACACACTTGAGCTCGGGTGATTATAAATGTCAAACATAATATGCTTGTGTCCTATATGCATGCATGTGATCATGGATCATGTTGTGGTACCACAGATCTAGGGATTCATGAGAGAGAGAGAGAGAGAGAGAGAGAGGAAAACTAACCAGTTGAGGTGATAACAGGTTTGATGTTTGCATGCTTAGAAAGGGCTTCCATGCACTCCTCTTTACTCATACGAAAGATTAAACACTTCTCTATAAGGTGTTGCACCTATATATATATATATATTACAAGTACAGATCACAACCGATAGTATTAACCAACATATATATTAAAAAGAAAAAAAGAAAAAAGACAAATATTTATAAATCCCATCACATCTCTATTGCATGTTGTGAAACAATCACAAAAGATTTCTAATAACTTCTTTTCGATTTCTAACTCACC
This sequence comes from Antiaris toxicaria, assembly GCA_035233585.1. Taxonomy (NCBI): domain Eukaryota; kingdom Viridiplantae; phylum Streptophyta; class Magnoliopsida; order Rosales; family Moraceae; genus Antiaris; species Antiaris toxicaria. The sequence goes on along the minus strand of CP141162.1, from coordinate 12,124,474 downwards.
ATGTGTATGTATGAAGTGGAAGAGTCTCCCATAATGACCCCTCTTATCTGGTCTCTCTTTTCCTACTCTCCAAGTGGTATGATTTTGAAACAAGCTACCCGGCAGGAGAAAAAACAATTGGAGTACTTTGATATATTAGGGCCAAAGCCAAGTGTCATGACCATTAAAAGGGGGATCAATTTGAATAGAGGGGTGGCGGGGTGGGGCCAAGGTCCCACGTGGGAGATTGATGATAATTGGTTGAGAAGGGATTAGGGGAGATTTTGTAAACGACCATTTTCTGTCCCTATACGCACAACTGCCCACTTAGGCATCTCCCCCTTCCCCCACGTGACGAGTGGGACCCTTACTCCAAAACGACAAACTTTTAGCTCACAAATGGCACCTTCCTATTGATCTAACCTTGAGATAGGTCCTCCTCGACCCTTTATTCCTTCTTCCACAATATCGAGTGTTGACAAACCCAAAAGAATCAATCGGAATGTTTCTCAGTCCTCCTCATAAGCCCGTGCAATGTTACATTTGTAACCATACCCTGATAAATTCAAATTCTCTCTAACATGTTTAGCTTTCATGGATTCTCTATGCAACCAAACAAATTTTGCCCATGCCGTGTGGTGGCATGCATCCATTGGCCATTAGTACTACAAAAACTTGAACCATTAAAAGGTATCTATTTTTACACTACCTCATGACGTGTAAATTAGAAAACCGACAAACGTTAAGGCAAATTAAAAAAAAAAAAAAAACCCGAAATATACTATAGTCTCAGCAAGTGATGATTACAAGAGTTTGAACCTAAGGGTTCCAACTCTGCTATATCTTAATTTTTATTCATTTTATAAATTAAAATGTTAAAAGATGGATCAATATTAGTTTTACGGATTAGTATCCCATTCGACGTACACGTCTTACAAATGTATTATGCATGTAACTTTGTATAATATAATATTATTTTAAAAGCTGTATATATATAAGTATATTTGAAACTGTTAATGAAAAATAAAAATAGTATGTATCAACGGAAATGTATTACATTAATAATCTTAACATTATTTACCATTAATTTTTATGTTACGAATGCCATTCTATAATTATGCCAGGTATAATAGTATTACCTTTTTTATATAGAAGATTCTATAATGAGGTATGTTTTTTTATCCATCGATAAGATAAAAGCATCAATAATCGTTGCATCATTTTGGATAGTTCAAATTAAAAAGACATATGAAAATCAAATATTATTAACTATATTAGATTACATTTTTAAAATTGAAAAAAAAAAGTAAAAAAATCGAAAAAAAGATACTTCAAAAAAATTGCAGTGGCCGGAGTGATTTGCCGAGCCCCTACCTTGCTTGCCCCTTGGCCTTCCTCGTTGCTCATTGCCGGAGGTTGCTCACCCTTCATCGATCTCTAAATCGCGAACCACCCACCCCACATCGCCAGAAGGGAAAGAACTCCGATGAGCAGGAAAGGGGGGATTGGGAGATCACCACCCAGATCGAGCTCCTTCGTTGATGAAAGAGACGTGGCAGAGGTCGCTGTGGGAAGCCCTCACAAGATTCGTGAGCATTCGATCTCATGAGATCTGGGCTAACAAGATCCTAGTTCGTTCGTCAGGGAAAGAGATAGATGCTGAGAGTGAGATGCTATTGCCATGAAGGCACTGTCATCGTCAAAGAAGCATCCATGGAAATGGAGGAAAGAAAAAGAAGAGAGAAAAAGTGTAGAGAGAGAGAAAGAGAGTGGCAAAAGGTTGGGGGGACGTCGAAAGGGCGGTCAATGGAGACAGTGACGCTTACAGACCTTTAGCGTCGATAAGAGTCCGGCCGAATGAACAGGAAGAAAAGAGAGGGCTGAGTTTTTTTCTTTGAAATTATTTTGTAATCTTTTTTTTTTTTTAAGGAAAAATTATTTTACAATCAAGTGTTATATAGAGTGCATGATAATTTATTTTAAAATTTCTCTATATTAAATAAAGATAATTAGATTTTATCTTATCAACGGAGTAAAAAATTTTACCCCATGTAAAAGTCTCCTTTTTATGTTCATATATATTAGCAAAAATTACATTATCAATGATGAGGGGGTTGTTTACCCGCTTTTGAGCTTAAATATTTCTGAAAATCTCAAGCTTTTATGTTATTTGGATGGATTTGTGTGTTATTTTGTAGGAATCCTGAATAAATGGGACTTAAAAGGAAGTTGGCATGAAATATAGGAAGGAAGGAGGCTATTTGAAGCTTTCCTCACTTGAAGGTAGTAAGCATGGAGTGACCACATGCCCTCATACTTGAGCCAAGCCCAAGGGCAGTAGCCTTGGTGCTGGTGTGCCTCCCAAGCAATCGCCTGCATTTCCCGAACGCATGCCTGCTTCTCCCAAATGTGCAGTTGCACCCTTCTCAATCCCAATTCCGCTCAAGATGCAAAATTTGAGCTATTTTTGGCCTTTATATTAGAATAGCTGGCCAAGATTAGTCAAATTTTGTGGGTTTCATCATATATCCATTAGGGACCCTCATTTTGAAAGCATAGTGCTAGAGGGAATGAGAGCTTGAAGGCTTAAGTTCCACGGGGGATTTCTTGAAAATCTTGAAGAGTTCATGGAGAATTGAAGTTCTTAAAGTTTTCTCCTTCAAAAAATTAGTTCCTTCTTCTCTCTTGAATTTTCCTTTTTAGTTCTTTATTTTTCTTGGATTTATATTTGTAAGAATTGTCTTAAATAATGTTTGCATTTATGATTCCTTTGTTGGTTTTGGCTATGAATTTCTCTTCGTTATGTTAGATTTTATATTATGGGGTTTGATGTAACATTATTTATAATATTCTTTGAATATTTTGTTAATTATTAGTTTAACTTCATTTTCTTTTCATTTGTATTGCATGTGTTTAATGCTTTTAATTTATTTGGTCAACAAATTAATTGATCTTTGATTTGTGAAATTATATTTGGTAGAGTAAAATTTCATAGATTATATTAGCTAACACAACTTAGGTAAAATCGAATTTGAGAGGCCAATAGAGTTTAAGTAATCGTCAATAGGCTTGTACTTAATGAACGTTTAAATATTCAAATTTAATAGAGATATTAATTTGAGTATTTGACATATATTCTTATGAGACACTTGGAGAGATTATAAGATTAATTGAGAGTTTTAATTAATAAATTGAATGAAATTTGCTAGTAATTACTTAATAAGAAAAATATGGAGATAATAAGGTAAAATCAAGTTCGTAACACAATTATACATAAAAGTTTTTATATTTTATATTTATTTTGATATTTATTTTATTTCATTTAATTTAATTATTTAAATAAAATTAAACTATGATAATTATAGGGGTGTTTGGTAAACATATTGTATTTTGATTGTATTTAAATGAAATTTATTTTTTGAATGTTGTATTTGGTTGAAAAGTATTTGTTTTATATTTGAATAAAATATGTGTTTGAATGAAAAGTATTTTAAAATTAAAAAGTTGATGTAATTGATAAAAATAGATATGAACAATAAAATTAAAAAATTGATGTGATTATTTTAAAAATATTTTAAATAATAATTATTTTTATAATATTATTATAAAATTTATATTTAATATAAAATTATATTGTATTCGACTAAAATTAAAATGAAAATTTTTCCCCCAACGCTGAGGATACTTACTATCAATTTAAAAATCAATTTTTATCAGACCGATGTTATACTCATTCTTTATTATTTTATCAATGATCTGTACACGTACAAAATCAATCCCATCAAATTGGGACGGGAACAACCCACCTGCCAATAACTTCTTTTTGAAATTAGCATTTTTCTGGCTACTTGCTGTGGAACGTACCAAAATATTGCAAACTGTTTAGACTTAAAAACAGCTCATTGTCCTCTTTACCGCTGTGCAGAGAAAGGAGCCAAACTCTGGTGGGATCATCTGATAGTATTCGGACCTTGTTAAAACTTACAGAGCTACTTTTGTTGGCACTATCTCTCTCTCTCTCTCTGTCTGTTTTCAATGACGTCAGCTACATCTAGCTTGCAGTGTCTACTGGCTTGGTACCCATTGCGTAAATCTCTAGAAATTGTTCCAATCAAATGGCCTAGATCGCTTTCATAAAGTTGAGTGGATCCCACCAGTCCATTGCGCTTGCAGTTATACATGAACAACCTCGAACTCAATTATTGAAGCAAATAATTGAGCCAAGTTGTTTTATTTTTCAGCTAGATATTCTTTTTCCTTGTAGTATAAGTCGAAGTACAAGATCACTTAAAAAAGATCACTAATGATGCAAATCTGCGGTTTTAAAAAAGCCAATTCAAGTTTTCATTAGTCTGAGTATAAGGACGCCAATATAGAAGTACAAAAATATATTTACCAGCTTGATTCAAAAAAATTTTAGACTCAATCAAATTTATAGATATCCATTGAATATAATCTATGTGTTTAATCTCAAATGCATAATCACGGTTCAAGTTTTAGAAGATCCCAATCAAAGTCACTCCTTATCTCATAAGCAAATTGACGTGTTTTGACTTAATTCCTATAAGCAAGTTGATTTTTTTAGGTCTGATTAAGTTATTTATAAGCTAAATTGTTTACTTTTCTTAAGAGTAAATGGTTGATAATAAAATCATTTAAAATTTTCAACTTTTCTTTTCTATTGTAGGTGTGTAATCAACTAATTAAAAAGTTGATTATTTTCCTTTTTTTTTCTTTTTAGACAAATGAGAGCTTTTAATTACTAGATTTTAACCTTAATTAAAATAGCTATTTTAAAAACCTTTTTTGTAACATTCAATCTATTAATAAGTATCTTTGTAGTATGAAAAACAGATCGTTTTAATTCCAGAAAATTGAGAGTTTTATTTCTCTTTGGTTTTTTGAAGAATTATTCGAACTTATCAGAATTTTCATAGCGTTCAACATCGACTTTTCAATCAACCCTTCCATAGTTGGTTGTAGTGTCTTCATCATATTAAGGTTCTTACCTCAATATAAGTAACGGATCGCAGTCTTTCTATCCAAATCTGATCGTAGTCTTTCTATCCAAATCTGATTGTAGAATATTCTTGGATTCCTAATTATGACAAGTCTCGTTATTTTAGCAAGGTTTACATCAACTAAGGAAGATCAATTGATCAAATCATACTTAATTAACGTACAACTTTTCGTATATCTAAGAACTAGAACTTTTGTCACGAATAGAAAACAAATTAGGCTAAAACTTTAGTTAAATAATTTCTTTTTTTTTAATAAAAAAAAATAAGAATAAAAGATGACATCTCCTTATAACTCTAATAATAGATCTAATCTCATCAATTTATGAATTTCTTATCAAGTGAATTGTCTATAAATTTCTAACTACTGTAGTGGGAGAAACTCAAATCCAAAATCTTTGTGGAGTAAATGAAATCCCATACTAATCCATTTAAGTTCTTCAATAGTTTTTAGTTGGATACGTTCAAAACTGAGTGAAGTAGAAAAATGACTCAAACACTTATTTTTTTAGTTAAATAACCATTTAATAATTTTTATTTTTTTTGGGGGGGGGGGGGGGGGTGTTGGGAGGCCAAAATAATGTCTCTAAAATAATTTTTTTCTACTCCATTGTTACTTTTTATTATTCACATATCTAAAACAATATAGTAAACACCAAATTTTAAAAATCCATAACTTTACGTATACAAATCCAAATAAGATTTTTTTTTTAATTATATAGAATTCCAAAAAAAATGAAACAAAATTTATGTTGATATTTTTTTTATATTTTTTTAAACTCTAAACAGTTTTTTTCCCCAAACATATTTTCCAAAATAACTTTTTTTCCAACCAAAATAAAAAGTCTCCAAAAGAACATCCAAACGGATCCTAATAAAATGATCTCAATCGATCAAGAACAATGGAGAATGATCATAATCATTTCTATGTTAAAATCAAATAAAGTTATTTTATTACTTTTAATTTTTAAGGTTGTTATTTTAACAAATATTTTAAAACTGTGTCCAAAATTATGTAAGCCATTTTTGTTGCAGTTGTGGTTTTAAATCTAAGTTGATTTGGGAATTTATAATGAGATAAAATATCAAGGATACACGAATAAATAAACATTTATAATTAAAAATAAAAAAAAGAAGCTTTGCTCTCATCAGGTATACGCCATATATATGTCTGGTGAGAAATCAGACATGAACAGAAATGAGAATGTTCATTTCATTATCATTATTAAATTATCAAAGTTAATTAACGCTGCCTACATGCATGTATGGCCAGTTGTAGAATTTCTCAAGCCAATATAGTTAACATAGCTCTTAGCGAAATTATTAAAAAAAAAAAAAAAAAAAAGGTTAACCTAGCTATATAAATATACAAGCTCTCAATGCAGAAATGACTAATAGAGGAATTGAAGAAAATTCTACCTAGCGCCTGGATCTCTGATTACGGGCGTCTCCAACAACCACAACAGTCAATTCAGACAGCATCTGAACCAGACTACAAGACCATGCAAGATGGATCAATCCAAATTACCTTCAATAGGAAAGAAACGAAGCCCCCTGAGTGCTTTCTCACACAGTTCATAATACAACCTGTCTGTCAAGGTGATCAACCTGAAAGACAACCAAACAAAAGAAGATCTTCAGAACAAATTCTCAAAACTAGGCTTGAGAATTCTGACCTTCAAGTTGGTCTTCTTGGACAGCTGTCAGGAAAGTTTGACTTTATTGTCAAATATTCTACACCAAGCCATTATGAAAGTCTCATGCCCAAACCTACAGGATGGGATGATGATGACGATGATAATGATGAATACCAAGATGCTCCTGATGACTTCTCAGATCCTCCTTCTCCTCTAATGATACTACCACCAAAGGCTTGCCACATACAAGCCCAGATAAAAATTCTACCATCAACTCCTGCTCCAGCTCTCATGATACAACCAGTGACATATGACCAAGATTTCCCTCCTCTCCAGAAGTTCTCTAAAAAAGAAGAACAGGGAACCTCTAGTCATCAACCAAAAATCCTTGATCCAACAACTAGAGATGCTGATGGGATTTTAAAAGAAATATCTCTAGCAGAAAGGGTCCTCAATTGGTAAACAGAAGCCTTGATAGCCCAAGGATAAACATTAAAGAAGATTGAGAAACAAACTTCCTCCCTGACGTCTCAAAATTTAATCCTCAAACCTCTAGAAGCCAAGATCCAGCAGACACATGAGGAACTAATGTGGATTATCAGAAATATCATAGTTCCCATGCATGTTTTTGCTGAAAAGAAAGGGAGATCAAAGATCTAAAGACTCAATTTGAAGATCTCCAGTCCAAAGGATGGAGATAGACCTATGAAGATCCTACTCCTTGGCGGTTCACCATTATGACCAAAGACCCTCAGCCATTGTCAACCTCCTTTGGAAGTTCAATCCTTCGTGTCAAGAAGATCCTAGAAGATGAAGACAAGGAAAAAAGAAAAAGAGAGAAAGAAGACAAAAGAAAGCAGAAAATGGTTCAAACTCAAGAACCTATGATACAGACGCCACAGCAACCATTAAGATCTTCAGAAAAGACCTACCAACAGGCTCTGAAGATACAAGAACCAGTCTTTACAACAAGCCAAACGATGGCCGGTGGTCTGATACAACAATCCATTCAAAACTCAGAAGATGAGCTACAAACAAACAGCTCATGGAGCTCAAAAGATCAAAAAATCCCCACTGGGGAAAAATCAGACGAACTATCAACAAAGGCTTCCACAGAATCAGAAGATCTAGATAACTTATCTGGATTAACTAACATAGAAGACTCCCTCCAACAAATGATGGTCCAGCCTAGTATTTTAGCTCCTATAACTGAAGAACCTCCTGATGAGGATGATGAAGAACTAGACGAATAATCTCAGGATAATAATAGCAATAGAACTACAAGAAATGGAGACAATACTAAGTTTTTTGTCTTTTCCATAGATGATCTACCTCCTACAAGATGGAGAGAAAGATTTCAAGAATTCAAAGCCTAAATTTTGCTAGAATCTCAAAAGCCGAGAGCAGACACGAGAAGTGTACTCCTCGGATTTGCCTCAAGACTCTTAGGAATCCTCCAAGACTAGTGGATGAGCTTAGGAAAATACAGACAACTCCAATTTTTCCCAGCGAAAACAGCTGAGGTAGCTCTGCAGTAGATTTATGTTGAATTCTATGGCCAAGACACTCAGATCATAGATCGATTACAAGTAGAATTCTTCAATTTAAAATGTTGCTTTATGGACAGACGAGACCTTGAGAAACATCACCAGAGGATTGCTCAATGATTCTATCAAATCAGTGGAATCAATGATTCTAACATCAAGCAAGCATACCTGTCCTCAATTCCTGAACCTCTAGGAGAAGAAATCACAAGACTCCTTGCAGCAGCCTCCAAAGACCTAAAGACAATCACAATTGAAGAACTGTTTCACCTTGTTCTAAAAGCCCTTGAGAAAATGTGCTCACATGACAAATTCCTACAGTAATTTACGAAACAGTCAAAGCGCCTTTTTAAGGTCTGTGGAAATAAACACTTAACCATTAACTATAAAGAAGGAAACTCCCACTGTAACTGTCCAGAGACAAGATTAACAAAGAAGCAACGAAGATTCAAGACTTTTCAATACTTAAAGAGACAAACAAAAGAACCACTAAAGTTTTTACGGTAAAGACTTCTTACAAAAAGAAAGACAGATGCTTCATATGTGGCAAACATGGCCATTTCGCCAAAAGTTGTCCGAAAAGAAGTCTGCCAGGTCGATCTCGCATATAGAAGAACTCACTAGTATTGATCTTGCAGATCATAACCTAGAATCTGTAGTTTTTACAAATGATGAGATCGGATCAAAGACGCTGTGTGCCATACAACAGCTTCTCATAGAAACAAAGAAGTTCTTTAAATGCAACCAACCATGAAGATCACAATACTTCCCAGCAAATACTCCAAACCCATTGCAATAACAGTATTCTTCGACACAGGTGCCTTTTACTCAATGATGAACCCAAATATACTTCCTTCAACATTATGGAAAAAAGAGAAGCTATTTTTTCATGCTGCTAATGGAGACATCTTCAGCACTGATTTGATTAGCAAGCCAATCAGAATCAAGTTTTTCCTGGAATGTTCTATTGTTCATAAAATCATCGGGTCAAGCCTTCCCGAAAAAGACTTAATCATTTGATTTGATATTTATCAAAAGTGCAAAGGGTTAAGAATCATTCTAGCAGGCCTAGCATTCAAGAATCAGTTTGCTCCATGGAAATCTCTTCCAAACTGCTTTTAAGCAATTCGAGATCCCTTTGAATAACATAAGAGCAAATTGATACAATGATCCTGCACTAACTCTCATGCTAAATTCTTGACAAAATGCAGCCACCCGCTCTGGAAAAATAAAGAGTTCTTCATCAAGCTGCTATTCAAACTCAATGAAGATATTAATCCCACAAAAGCAAGTCATCCAGGGATAAATCCAGAGCATCAAAAAATGGCAATAGCAGAGTGTCAAGAATTAATGCAACAGGGTCTCATTGAGCCTACAAGCTCAGAGTGGGCATGTCACGCCTTCTACGTCAACAAACGTCAGAACAGGCTCGAGGAAAAATAAAGAGTTCTTCATCAAGCTGCCATTCAAACTCAATGAAGATATTAATCCCACAAAAGTAAGTCATCTAGGGATAAATCCAGAGCATCAACAAATGGCAATAGCAGAGTGTCAAGAATTAATGCAACATGGTCTCATTAAGCCTATAAGCTCAGAGTAGGCATGTCATGCCTTCTACGGCAACAAACGATCAGAACAGGCTCGAGGTAAACAAAGACTTGTTATTAACTACAAGCCTTTGAATTAATTCCTCTCTGATAATAAACTCCCATTACCAAATAAATCAGCCATATTTGTCAACTTAGCTAAAGCCAAAGTATTTTCAAAGCTTGACCTTAAGGCAGGATTTTGGCAATTGGGAATAGATCTGATAGATAGGCCCAAGACTGCTTTCTGTATTCCAAACCATTATTTCCAATGGACTATTTTACCCTTTGACCTAAAACAACCCCATCTTTGTTTCAGAAAGCCATGACCCGAATATACGACCCAATCGTTGACCAAGCCCTGATTTATATTGATGACATCTTATTGTTCTCTGAAAATAAGCAAGCCTATCAAACACTTTTAGCCCAATTTATTAAACTCATAAAAAAAATATGGGATCATGCTCTCTGAAAGAAAGATGATTATCGGCCAACCAGACATTGAGTTCTTGGGTATGAAAATTTTCCAAGGAAAATACCAGGCCTAGTCCAACATAGCCCAAGAGTTACTCAAATTTCCCGAAAAAGAATCTATTTAAGACACAGATCCAACAATTCTTGGGAATAGTCAATTATATTCATGACTTTATCCCAAAAATATCGGTCTTGATAGATCCCCTGACACAAATGCTGAGAAAGAACGTACTTTCGTGATCAAAAGCACAAACAGAGGCCATAATAAAGCTGAAAGAGGTGCTGCAAACTCTACCACCTTTAAAGATTCCCTACTCTGGAAAGTGAATTCTACAAATAGACGCCAGTCACAGCCATTGGGGAGTAGTACTGTTTGAAGAAGTTGACAAGAAAAGAAAGATCTGTGGAAACAAAAGCGGACAATTCAAAGGAAGTCGATTGCACTATCAATCAACATTAAAGGAACTGCTAGCTATAAAGATGGGCGAATTCCACTTGATTGGATACCACTTTACAGTAGAAATAGATTGTTCAGTAATTAAAGGTATGCTTAACCCAAATCTGATCAAAACAAAAAATCCTTAATTGATTAGACTATTAACATGGTTTAATCAATATTAGTTTGAAGTTAAGCATACTAGGGGAAAAGACAATACTATTCTCGATTACTTGTCCAGAAAGGATTCTCCTACTATAAATACTGAGCAAAGCCCAACCATTCAACTTATAACCACCCAGTTCCAGATCCCACTAATTTATATGGCTTCTTCATCCACTCCTACTCCTTCTTCCAGCCATAAAGACATCTTTATGTGCACATGTCCAAAAAACGCCATAAAGATTTTCAAATCCCAAAATCCAAAAGATAGAGCAATTGAAAAAGCGATGTACCAGCAGATCAATTTACCAAAACACACCGAAACAGAATATTTGAAAGATTTAGTTTTTCACCCAACCTATCCTTTTGCAAAAATATTTCCGGTCAGAGCCAAACAGCTTTTCCTCCTTGTACAATTCATCCACGTTCTATGGTACCTAGCCAGTATTTTTACAATAGCCATTGAAATTCAAACCATAGAACTCAGAACCACCATCAGAACTTCCGCAGAAAGAAAAGAGTTCAGACCAGTCTATCAAAGCTTGAAAGACATGCTCCTGTGGTTCCAGAGCTTAAATATATGGGATAAATTACTCACGGCGCAATGGGAAACAGTTCGAGGAAATAAAGCAACTATATACGTATATCGCACTACACCAAATGTAATCATGCCTCACAAATGTTATACCGTCCTCCTATTATCACTAAATACTAAGCTAGATAATACAAGGAGAATGGTTTTGTGCATCTCAACTGTAGAAATCTACGCATCAAGCAGATTTCCCATCCACAGAGACGGCACTGAATACAAAGAGGTGCAGAAACAGCTATTCTGCAAAAACAGGATAATATCAAAGCAATTGTGGCTCTTGCTAGAAAATGATGCTCTATGGGAACAATTCCCATCATCATATGAAAAGGCCATCAAAGAGGCTTTTGATTTCTTCTTACTGTATAACGAGCTGCCAGATCATTTTCTGAAAAGCATCCCTCCATTAACGCCTCAGGATTCTGAAGAAGACAAACCCATGTGCCAAGACACTAAAGAAAGAGAGCCCATTCAACAACCGGATAAGGGCTTCAGCTCAAAAGAAAAAAGCATTCAATAGAGCACCGATGATCCTTTCTAAGCTTGTCGGGACTCATGGGATTATCTGGATAACCTTAGGATGGATTGGGAGGACTCCAACTTAAGTCCAAGTCACGAATGCATTAGAAAATAAGGATCGTCGATGCTGGGAATCCTCCCACTCCATCCCAAAGTTATCCTAATAATCTCATGAGTCGTGAGAATCTTGGAAAGGATCGTCAGTGCTCTGTCGGATGCTTTTTTCTTTTGAGCTGGAGCCTTTATCCGATTATTGAGTAGGCTCTCTTTCTTTAGTGTCCTAGCACATGGGTTTGTCTTATTGAGAATCTTAAGGCGTTGATGGATGGATGTTTTTTAAAAAATGATCTAGTAGCTCATTATACAGTTGGAAGAAATCCAAAGCCTCTTTAATGGCCTTTTCATATGATGATGGGAACTATTCCCATAGAGCATCGTCCTCTGGCAGGGGCCACAATTGCTTTGGTATTATCCCGTTTTTATAAAACAGCTCTTTCTGTACCTCTCTGCATTCAATGTCGTCTTTATTGATGGAAGATCTACTTGATGTATAGATTTCCACCGTTAGGTTACACAAAACCATTCTCCTTACATTACCTAGCTAAGCATTTAGTGATAATAGGAGGACGGTATAACATTCATGAGGCATTATTACATTTAGTGTAGTGGGATATACGTACATGGTTGCTTTATTTCCTCGGACTTTTTCCTATTGCACCATGAGTAATTCATCCTATGCAGTTAAGCTCTGGAACCACAGGGAGCATGTCCATCAGGCTTTGATAGACTGGTCTGAACTCTTCTCTTTTTGCGAAAGTTCTAATGGTGGTTCTGAGTTCTATGGTTTGAATTTCAATGGCTATTGTAAAACCACTGGCTAGGTACCATAGAACATGGATGAATTGTACAAGGAGCAAAAGCTATTTGGCTTTGATCGGAAATATTTTTGCAAAAGGATCGGTTGGGTGAAAACCTAAATCTTTTAAATATTCTGTTCTTGTGTGTTTTGTCAAATTGATCTACTGGTGCATCGCTTTTTCAATTGCTCTATTTTTTGGATTTTGGGATTTGAAAATCTTTGTGGCATCTTTTGGATATATGCATATAAAGATGTCTTGGTGGTTAGAAGAATGAGTAGGAGCGGATGAAGAAGCCATATAGATTAGTAGGATCTGGAGCTGGGTAGTTATGAGTTGAATGGTTGGGCTTTGCTCAATATTTATAGTAGAGGAATCCTTTCTGCACAAGTAATCAGGAATACTATTGTCTTTTCTCCTAATATGCTTAACTTCAAGCTGATATTGATCAAACCATGTTAATAGTTTAATCATTTAGGGATTTTTTGTTTTGACCAGATTTAGATTAAGCATACCTTTAACTACTGAACAATCTGTTTCCACTGTAAAGTGGTGTCCAATCAAGTGGAATTCAAATTTAGTGATGCCCATCTTTGCAGCTAGTAGTTCCTTTAGTGTTGAGTGATTGTGCAGTTGGCTTCCTTTGAATTGTTCGCTTTTGTATCCACAGATTTTTCTTTTCCCGTCAACTTCTTCAAATAGTACTGCTCCCCAATAGCTGTGACTGGTGTCTGTTTGCAGAATTCGCTTTCCATAGTGGGGAATCTTTAAAGGTGACAGAGTCTGCATCACCTCTTTCAGCTTTATTATGGCCTCTATTTGTGTTTTTGATCACGAAAGTGCGTTCTTTCTCAGCATTCGTGTCAGGGGATCCATCAAAACCGATATCTTTGGGATAAAGTCACAAAAATAATTAGCTATTCCCAAGATTTGTTGGATCTGGGTCTTAGATAGATTATCTTCAGGAAATTTGAGTAACTCTTAGGCTATGTTGAGCTAGGCCTGGTATTCTTCTTAGACAATTTTAATACATAAGAACTCAATGTCTGGTTGGCCGATGATCATCTTTCTTTCAGAGAACATGATCCCATATTTTTTTGTGAGCTCAATAAATTGGGCTAAAAGTGTTTGATGGGCTTGCTCATTTTCGAAGAATAGTAAGATGTCATCAATATAAATCAGGGCTTGGTCAAGGATTAGGCCGTATATTAGGGTCATGGCTTTCTGAAACAGAGATGGGGTTGTTTTTAGGCCAAAGGGTAAAACAATCCACTGAAAATGGTGATTTGAAATATAGAAAGCAGTCTTGGGTCTATCTATTAGATCTATTCCCAATTGCCAGAATCCTATCTTAAAGTCGAATTTTGAAAATACTTTGGCTTTGGCTAAGTTGGCAAATAAGGCTGATTTATTTGATAATGGGAATTTATTGTCAGAGAGGAATTAATTCAAAGGCTTGTAGTTAATAACAAGTCTTTGTTTACCTCGGGCCTGTTCTGATCATTTGTTGACGTAGAAGGCGTGACATGCCCACTCTGAGCTTGTAGGCTCAATAAGACCTTGTTGCATTAATTCTTAACACTCTGCTATTGTCATTTGTTGATGCTCTGGATTCATTACTAGATGACTTGTTTTTATGGGATTAATATCTTCATTGAGTTTGAATGGCAGCTTGATGAAGAACTCTTTATTTTTCTAGAGCGGGTGGCTATTTTTTGTCAGGAATTCAGCATGAGAGTTAGCACATGATCATTGTATCAATCTGCTCTTATGTTGTTCAAAGGGATCTTGAATTGCTTGAAAGCAGTTTGGAAGAGATTCCCATGGAGCAAACTAATTCTTGAATGCTAGGCTTGCTGGAAGGATTCTTAATCCGTTGCACTTGTGATAAATATCAAATCCAATGATTAAGTCTTTTTCGGGAAAGCTTAACCCAATGACTTTGTAAACAATAAAACATTCCGGAAAAAAATTGATCCTGATTGGCTTGCTAATCAAATCAGTGCTGAAGATGTCTCCATTAGTAGCATGAAAGAATAGCTTTTCTTTTTTCCGTAATATTCATGGAAGTATCCTTGGGTTCATCATGGAGTAAGAGGCACCTGTGTCGAAGAATACTGATACTGCAATGGGTTTGGAGTATTTACTGGGAAGTATTGTGATCTTCATGATTGGTTGCATTAGAGTGGCAGATTGTATTTAAATAACTTCTTTGTTTTCTATGAGAAGCTGTTGTATGACATACAGCGTCTCTGATCCAATCTTATCATTTGTAAAAACTACAGATTCTAGGTCATGATCTGCAAGATCAATACTAGTGAGTTCTTCTATACGTGAGATTAGCCTGGCAGACTTTCCTTTCGGACAACTTTTGACGAAATGGCCACGTTTACCACATATGAAGCACCTGTCTTTCTTTTTGTAAGAAGTCTTCCGTCGTAGAAACTTCAATGGTCCTTTTGTCTGTCTCTTTGAGAACCAGAAAGTCTTGAATCTTTTTTGGTTCTTGTTGATCTTGTCTCTGAACAGTTGCAGTAGGAGTTTCCTTCTTTATACTTAATGGTTAAGTGTTTATTTCCATAGACCTTAGAAAGGTGCTTTGACTGTTTCATATATTACTGTAGAAATTTGTTCTGTGAGCACATTTTCTCAAGAGTTTTTAGAACAAGCTAAAACATTTCTCCAATTGTAACTGTCTTTAGGTCTTTGGAGGCTGCTGCAAGGAGTCTTACGGTTTCTTCTCCCAGAGGTTCAGGAATTGAGGACAGTATGCCCGCTTAATGTTAGGATCATTGATTCCACTGATTTGATAGAATCATTGAGCAATCCTCTGGTGATGTTTCTCAAGGTCTCATCTGTCCATAAAGCAACATTTTAATTTGAAGAATTCTACTTGTAATCGATTTGTGATTTGAGTGTCTTGGCCACAGAATTCAACGTAAATCTGCTGTAAAGCTACCTCAGCTGTTTCCGCTTGGAGAAATTGGAGTTGTCTGTATTTTCCTAAGCTCATCCACCAGTCTTGGAGGATTCCTGTGAGTCTTGAGGCAAATCCGAGGAGTAGACTTATTGTGTCTGCTCTCGGCTTTTGAGATTCTAGCAAAATCTAGGCTTTGAATTCTTAGAATTTTTCTCTCCATCTTGTAGGAGGTAGATTGTCTATGGAAAAGACTAAAAACTTAGTCTTGTCTCCATTTCTTGCAGTTCTGTTGCTATTATTATCTTGGGGTTGTTTGTCGAGTACTTCATCTTCCTCATCAAGAAGTTCTTCAGTTACAGGAGCTGAAGTATTGGGCTGAACCATCATTTGTTGGAGGGAGTCTTCTATGTTAATTAATCCAGATAAGCCATCTAGATCTTTTGATTCTGTGGAAGCCTTTGTTAATAGTTCATCTGATTTTTCCCAGTGGGGTATGTTTGATCTTCTGAGCTCCATGAGCTGTCTGTTTGTAGCTTATCTTCTGAGTTTTGAATGATTTGTTGTATCAGACCACCGGCCATCATTTGGGTTGTTGTAAAGACTGGTTTTTTTATCTTCAGGGCCTGCTGGTAGGTCTTTTCTGAAGATCTTAATGGTTGCTGTGGCGTCTGTATCATAGGTTCTGGAGTTTGAACCATTTTTGCTTTCTTTTGTCTTCTTTCTCTTTTTTTCTTTTTTCCTTGTCTTCGTCTTCTAAAATCTTTCTTGAAACGAAGGATTGAACTTCCAGAGGAGGTTGGTAATGGCTTAGGGTCTTTGGTCATCATGGTGAACCGCCAAAGAATAGGATCTTCATAGATCTGTCTCCATCCTTTGGACTAGAGATCCTGGAATTGAGTCTTCAGATCTTTCATCTCCCTTTCTTTTTCAGCAACAACATGCATGGGAACTGTGTTATTTCTAATCATCCACATTAGTTCCTCATGTGTCTGCTGGATCATGGCTTCTAGACGTTTGAGGATTGAATTTTGAGACGTCAGGGAGGAAGTCTGTTTCTCAATCTTCTTTAATGTTTGCCCTTGGGCTATCAAGGCTTCTATCTGCCAATTGAGGACCCTTTCTACTGGAGATATTTCTTTTAAAATCCCATCAGCATCTCTAGTTGTTGGATCAAGGATTTTTTGGTTGATGACTAGAGGTTCCCTATTCTTCTTTTTTAGAGAACTCATGGAGAGAAGGGAAATCTTGGTCATACGTCACTGGTTGCATCATGAGAGCTGGAGTAGGAGTTGATGGTAGAATTTTCATCTGGGCTTGTATGTGGCTAGCCTTTGGTGGTAGTATCATTGGAGGAGAAGGAGGATCTGAGAAGTCTTTAGGAGCATCTTAGTATTCATCATTATCATTGTCGTCATCATCCCATCCTGTAGGTATGGGCATGGGACTTCCATAATGGCTTGGTGCAGAATATTTGACAAGAAGACCAACTTAAGGGTCAGAATTCTTAAGCCTAGTTTTGAGAGTTTGTTCTGAAGATCTTCTTCTATTTTGTTGTCTATCAGGTTGATCACTTTGGCAGATAGGTTGTATCATGAACTGCGTGAGGAAGCACTCAGGGGGCTTCGTTTCTTTTCTGTTGAAGGTAATCTGGACTGATCTATCCTGCAGGGTCTTGTAGTCTAGTTCAGATGCTGTCTGAACTAACTGTTGTGGTTGTTGGAGACGCTCGTCATCAGAGATCCAGTCGCTAGGTAGAATTTTCTTCAATTCCTTTATTGAAATTTGTCAAGGAATATAAGTACATGTTGGTACCTATTGAGAGTCTACCTGTATCATTAGAGCATTTGGTGATATAGGAATGGCTAGATCCATCGCATGATCCTGAAGTCTATATGCCATCTGGTAGTGGAGGGTAAAACCAATAGATCGTGGATCTTGATCCACGCCTATCGTCTGGATTTATACCTTGAAGACATCTTTAAGTCGTTCATCTATACTAGCATGTTGGTATATTTTGAGCTGGGAATCCAGAAGGGTTATTCTAGCACTGACAAGAAGGCCTTTTCGGGTATGATACGTTAAAGCTAGACGAATTGCACTGAAGTGGATATGGGCATATCCTTAGGCAATCCATTGAGGTGGGAGTTCTGGAGGAATTTGTAGAGTGACAAACTGGGTTTTGGATGTTGCAGGAAGAGGATACTGACTAAACTTAGACACTTGAATATTTTCTTTAGGGGCTTTATAAGAGGGTTTAACTAAAGTTTTAATAGATTTAGAAAAAAAAATGTTAGAAGATTTGGTAAAGGCTGAATATGGGTTTAGGTGAGGAAGGGATTCAGAAAGTAATTTATTATCATCAGGGACATAAGAAACTTCATAGAGATATTCTAACCTAGAGGAGGAAAATTTTTGTAAAGATATAAAAGGAGGAACACTAAAGGAAGCTATATGCGAAGTAGAAGTGGAAGTAATTTCACTGGAAGAAGACATGGTTACTTAAGTGGGGCTAGATTCATACTATAATAATCAGAAACATAGTGGCTCTGATACCAATAGGGGTTTCTACTGAGACATGAATCCGAGTACATGGCATTGTAATTAGAGACAAGCAGATACCCGAAAGTATGAAAGAATAAAACTTAGAATTTATTCTTTCTCCACATGTAGGAAAATAAATCGGTAAAAACGTATCAGAGTGGCGCAGCAGAACAATAAAAATTTTTCAGATCGTTAAATATCTCATGATGCCATATACAATAAATCAACAACAATTAAAACTCATACCTCAAGGACGCCAATCTTGCAGGAGAAGAATGACTGGAGGCTTCAACCAACTAGCCTTCTCTACTATTCTCCAATTCCTGAATGGCTGAGTGTGTGGGCATTCTGAACCTCGATCGGTATGCTAGCACTGCTAGTCTTCTTTCGACCACCCAGATCTCTAAAGAACTTATTGTCACGATGAGCTGTGCAACAATAAGCCTGCTCACCTGAGAGTCTGTGGTCTTAGAGAACTGGAGTGGCATGACCTCTATTTATAGACCTGCATGAGGTGATTCTCTGAATTCGAATTGGACTAGGAAAAGATATTCTCCCTTATCCACAACCATAAAATCTGAATTTTCCATGGGAATATCCCAACAATAAAATTCGGCCATTTAGGATAAATCCAATCCAAATCTAAACAAGATTTTAACTAGAATTTTATCTCCCTTTTTCAACCAAAAAATCCGAAAAAATTCTAAGGAGAAAATCTCTTAAAAATTTCGGCCACTTTTAGGATAAGGGAGAATCAAAATTCCACTAGGATTTTCAAGCTTAAATCTTATCTCATCCTTATCCAAAATAACCGAATTTTCCTAGGAGATATTCTCCAAAATTTCGGCCACTTTCTGGGGAGGAGAGAATTCAAATTCAACTGGGATTGAAACTTGAATTTTTCCCTTAAATCTTATCCACAAAAACCGAAATTCCATTGAGGATAATCCTCAAAATTTCGTCCACTATTTGTTAGGATTTGGATTCAAAATTCAAGTAGGATTCTAACAAGATTATCCTCTCCAAATCCAACTCAAATTCGAATTTCAAACCTTGTGGATTTTCCACAACAAATTCGAATCCCACTTGGACTGTGATTCAAAATTTGAATTTCAAATTTCAAATTTCAAATTTCAAATTCGAATTTCAAATTCGAATTTCAAATTCAAATTTCAAATTCGAATTTCAAATTTCAAATTTCAAAATTCAAATTTCAAAATCCACAAAACAGTTGTGTTTCAAATTCTTGTTCTCATGGATAATTTTCTACAACTCCAATCCAATCTCAAATAAAATCATGGCAACTTTATTTGGAGTTCGAATAATTGTGTACTATATTATCCAAAACAAAATCTGAATCCAACCGGAGAGAATTTTGTCTACCATCCTAATCCTATGTTATCACCATCCATGCATAATAAACTAGCCAATAGTATACTCAAATCAATTTGCCAAACATTAAGGAATTATGTAGAGCTAGTAGAGGGACTGATTGGACATATATAATCGGGCTCCCGTGATTCCATATGATCATCATTCTGTGCCGAACAACTCAATCATATGATCACTAATTTCAGAGTCACACCACTATAAACCTGAAACTGAACTCCCAATTATATACCGTATTACGTAAGCCTGTGACGAGCTACTATCTAATGACCTTGTCATATATGCAAAACCCTCAAATGATATCCATGATCAGCCTTAGGTCAAAGTCCGTTTAATCCTACTGATCAGGCTATCTTAAAGTTCCATTATACTACCGAATTAAGAAAATGATTATTCACCATATGTGAATAAGAAGTCATCCGCCCTACAGACGACCCAAGGCCTTGTCCATTTTCACATTCAGTATAATGCCTTTAAGAGGATACCTTTAACTCCTTAGAGCTATGATTCCGATATCTGCAAACAAACCCTTCACCGTATACAAGTCATGCACCCAATGAACCGGTCTATAAGCTTACTACCTCTGAGACGCTTTAGCCATTGGAACATCAAAGTACACAAGTTATATACATGAAGTAGTTCATTTACTCAGGATTAAGGTTATTACACAATAAACATCAAAAGCAGATTGATCCACTCATAGCGGACTACGTAGATCAATCACGCTTTAGTCCTGGTCTAATATGTCACCACCAAGTAACATATCTATGTCTCTACTTGGGAGTCCAACTCCAGACAGTCAAGACAAACCGTCCCCTCCAAGGCTTTAGACAACATAATAGTCTTAACATGAGTTAGATGCTCGGTCTAACCCTATAGACTACAGACCATAGTTTAGACCGCTAACTTTAGAACATTGTCTTCTCGCATACAAAAGTCCATTGCATGCAACGTTCTAACAGTTTAACACAAGCAGTCAATGAGCCATATTTGCTTATATTTACTTTAACATGTAAATAAAACGAGAACAGATAGTAATGTAATAAATAACCTCTATATATAATTTTATTATCCAGTTCAAAATAAATACATCAAATGTCTCTAATGCTTAGGGCATTTCCTAACAATCTCCCACTTGCCCTAAACCAGCAGATGTGCCATGTTACGCATCCTCATCGCCTCTACGTGCCTCTCAAAGCTTCTAGCCACCAAAGTCTTAGTAAAGGGATTGGCGATGTTGTCCTCAGACGCGATCTTATATACTTCTACTTATCCTATCTCCATATGCCCTCTAATGTCGACTTCCTTGAATCCTTACAAGTCTGGAAGTCAGAGTCAGTGTATCCTACGGGTGTTAGGTCCCCTCCAGAATACGCCAGCATATAATCCCTCGTTCTCTTAAGATACTTGAGTATATGCTTTACAGCTTGCCAGTACTTGGTTCCAGGATTCGCTTGATATCAACTCATCATACCTACTGCAAAACATATATCCGGGTGAGTACAAAGCATAGCGTACATAAGACTACCCACAGTGGATGCATAAGGGACCTTACTCATACGCTCTCTTTCTTCCGATATCTTGGGACAGTCATCCAATGAAAGAGTTAGACCGGCAATAAAAGGTTGTGAACCTTTCTTTGCCTCTTGCATTGCATATTTGTCAATTATTTTATCTATGTATGAAGCTTGGGATAACGCTATTATTTTGTTCTTTCAATCTCTGAAGAGACGAATGCCTAGAACATAATTAGCTTCTCCTAAGTCCTTCATGTCAAACTGTTGGTGTAACCAAAGCTTGACCAATGATAAGTTCCCTACATCATTCCTAATGAGTAGTATATCATCGACATAAAGTATCAGAAAGACCACTTTTCCATCCTTAATACATTTATAAACACAAGGTTCATCAACGTTCTGCTCAAAACCAAATGTCTTAATCGCTGGATCAAACCTCTGGTTCCATGAGCGGGATGCTTGCTTTAATCCATAAATGGATCTAAGCAACTTGCAGACTTTCCTTTCTTGGCCTTTCGCTACGAACCCTTCGGGCTGTATCATATAGATACACTCTTCAAGATGGCCATTCAAGAATGCCGTCTTGACATCCATTTGCCAGATCTCGTAATCGAGAGCCGCAGCAATGGACAAAAGAATACGGATAGACTTCAGCATAGCAACAGGCGAAAAGGTTTCATCGTAATCGATTCCAGCCATTTGCGTGTATCCCTTTACAACCAGTCTAGCTTTGAAAGTTTCCATTCTCCCTTCCGCATCCTTCTTTCTTTTGTAGACCCATTTACATCCAATAGGTTTTATCCCATCCGGCAAATCTACAAGTTCCCAAACAGAGTTGGATTTCATAGAATCCATCTCATTGTTCATAGCCTATTTCCAAGATTTAGAATCAACATCATTTATAGCTTCATCATAGGTGACCGGATCATCCTCATGCTCATGAGCCTCGGCCTGGTATACCTCAGCATCATACATGAAGAAATTAGGTTTCTTCGAAACCCTCCCACTACGACGAGGCACCTTAAATTGTTGATCGTCTGCAGATCTTTCACTAGAACTCGGATTTACGTCCAAGACCGAAATCTGTGGAGCAGTTCTTTCACCCGATAACTTCTCTAGCACCACTTTGCTTCGAGGCTTAAAGTCATTCTTGTGACTTTCCTCCAAGAATGTCGCATATGTTGAGACAATGACTTTTTGTTCCTTCGGGTTATAGAACATACCTCCTTTAGTTCCCTTTGGATACCCTACAAACATGTACAATTCTGATCTTGGTTCCAACTTCTTCGCATCCCCATCCAGTACATGCGCCGGGCAGCCGCATATTCTCATATGTCTAAGGAAGGGCTTCCTGCCACGCCACAATTCATACGGAGTTCTAGGAATTGATTTGCTTGGAACCTGATTCAGAATATAGCACACCGTTTGTAAAGCATATCCTCAAAATGATAATGGCAGCGTTGAATAACTCATCATGGACCGTACCATATCCAATAACGTCCTGTTTCTCCTTTCGGCTACACCATTCTATTGTAGAGTGCCAGGTGCAGTCAATTGGGATAATATCCCGTTCTTTACAAGATGTCCTAGAAATTCATCGGAGAGGTATTCGCCACCTCGATCAGATCGAAGTGTCTTTATGGATTTATCCAATTGATTTTCCACTTCCGCACGATACTCTTTGAACTTGTCAAAGGTTTCGCTCTTGCGGTGCATCAGATACACATATCCATACCTCGAGTAATCATCTATAAAAAAGACATAATACTCGAACCCTCCTCGTGCTGTGACATTCATGGGGCCACATACGTCAGTGTGCACAATTTCTAAGAGCTCCTGAGCCCTTGTACCCTTAACTCCAAAAGACCTCTTAGTCATTTTACCCTCTAGACAAGACTCACATTGGGGAAGACGTACCTCCTCCAGAGATTCCAGAGGACCGTCTTTCACCAATCTTTGAATCCTATCCTGATTAATATGATCAAGTCTTAAATGCCAAAGATACGCCTTGTTAGAGTGAGAAACTTTCAACCTTTTAGAGTTATCTATTAATTTAATGTCAAGCAGTGAGTACATCTTTGGTTTGATCAAATATAGGTTTCCATCCATTCATCCAGAACAGATAAAAGACTTATTTCTACGAATATCAACTCTTTTACTAAAAGAAACTGAATAAGAATCCTTTATTAAACAAGCTACCGATATAAGGTTCCTCCTAAAATTAGGAACATAAAAACAGTCTTTCAATAAAATAAACCTAAATTGATCAAAGTAAAGGTAAACATCTCCCACTGCCTCAGCCACCACAAAGCTACCATCTCCAGTCCGCAACAAGAGGCTCCTATCATGTAGACTTCTCGTTTCCACGAACCCCTGTATAGAAACACAAACATGATTAGTGGCGCTCGAATCAATGACCCAAGTGTCTTTCGATTCTTCCACTAAACACGCTTCCAAGTAATGAAGTTCCTTACCTTCCTTGCCCTTGGCGGCTAGGAATTCCCGGCAAGCCTTCTTAAAGTGACCTACCTTCCCACAATGGAAGCATTTGGATTTTTTAGGGTCCTTTGGCTTCTTATTCTTCTTCTTCTTCTTCCAGTCCGAGACAGGAGGATTAGAAGAACTAGAAGCCACTTGCTTCTTATTTGGCCTCTTCCTCTTCCGTGAGGGATTGGAAGATTCCGCCAAATTGGCCTCTCCTTTAGGTCGGACCGCATCCTCATCCTTAATCATCTGGTCATAAGCCTGTAGTTGCTTCATGAGCTCGGTTAGTCCTTACTCCTTTGTCACCAGATTGTATGCGACCTTAAACCCCACAAAATCTTTAGACAGAGTCTTGAACACCATCTCGATCGGGATGTTGTAGTCCAACTCAGCACCATTCTCGGCAGCCTTAGTGAAGAATCCCATTAGAGTGATCATATGGTCCTTCACCAGAGTACCCGCCTTTAGGTTAGAGTTCATAATGCTGGTGATTGCAGACTGTCGAGCCAATTTTTCTTGGCCTCCGAACATGTCCTCCAGATTTTCCATGATCTCCCCAGCAACTTGATAAGTCTCATGCTGCTTTTTTAAAGCACTCGTCATGCTAGCAAGGATGTAGCATCGAGCTATATCATTGGATTCTCTCCAACGATTATAGGCAACCGGGACCTCTTCAAGTGGTGTGTCAGGTTTGGGCCCAGGTGGGCATGGTTCGTCCAGTACAAACTTGTATCTCTCGCAGCTGAGAACTATTAATAGATTTCTTTTCCAATCTTTATAATTATCGCCATTCAGCTTATTTTCAGTAAGTATCGAAATGAGGGGTGTCGGTGACATTTTGAACTGAAATAAAATTATACTAGACATCATTACAAAGCCCAAGCAAATATACAGATAATTTAGCAAATAAAACATACAAGTATGTTCCTACATGAAACTTGAAAAACATGTAGCATTACAACGGTAATTCTCAACACCTATTACCCCAAGCCACCGAGGGGTGGTCATGAAAACAAATAGCCAGAACATGGACCCCGTCCAATTAATATATGTTACCTTAAATCCTCCATGGTTAAGACATATATTAATAACCGCTTATTTGGCCACCAGTTTAGTTAACAGAGCTTCTAGGGAAGGTTAATAACTAAACGAGTCTTGAGTGTATAACCATTGTTTGAGTAATTCGATCCACGTCCTACCAAGCCACCGAGGGGTGGTCATGAATAGGATCATACCCGAACACGTTTTCCACATAGGAGATCCAATCTAGTATACCGGCGGCGGTAAACACCTACTGAGGGGTGTGGTCAGGGCAGAACTGACGCGAGGCATTACCATGCTTTCACATATGGATCAACAATGGAGGCCGTGGGTTTTGTTTGAAACCCTCTCCCACTCAATATTTTGAAAAACATGCAAGTTTTTGACAAATTATATATGATCAATATAGTATGAGCGGCACTCACCTATCCTATATGACATGTTATCAAATATACATATAAAACATCCATCAATACATATTTATACATCCATGACATAGCACAAAAAAAATAATTGACAGAATAACCAAGTCATGGTTCCATCCTAGAACAAAGAAAATAAAGATTACAAAATTTCATCCAAAGCATTCTTTGGGTCTTGAGCTTTGTTCCGTCTTCTTGTATCCATCTTTATGTAGCCTCTCCATTTATTTCTCATCCCAAGAATCATTTGAAATTTAAATATTCAAAAATTTAAATTTCAAATTCAAATTTCAAATTCAAATTTCAAATTTAAATTTCAAATTCAAATTTTAAACAATTTTAAACATCATGTGTAATAATATGAAATTTCAAAAATTTCAAATTTTCAATTACATATTTTTAAACATGATTTAAAATTAAACCTCAAATTTAAAAATCAAAATTTTTCGATTTTTGAACCGTCGCACACCAACCCCGAAGGCGGTAGCCGCCGTGGGCAGCCACCAGCCCCGGAGGGGCTGGCAGCCCACGGCCGCCCATGTGCAGCCCTGCAGTGCCAGGCTGCACCTCCAGGCTGGGCGCAGCAGCCGGCAGGCTGCAAGCAGCGCCTACAGCCACAGGCTGCACGCCCAGGCTGCGGCCAGCCTTGGGTAGGCCACGGCCACCCTCGGCTGCAGGCCAAGCCTGCGGCCGTGGGTGGTTATGGCCTGCACAGGGGCTGCCGCAGCCCCATCCTGCCCAAGGGCAGAGGCTGCAGCCCCACCAAGGCCCGTCGGCCTATCTCGAGTGGTCGTGTCTCGATTTTTATGCCATATTCCAATTTACTTATTAGGATCTCCAAAAATTAATTTGAATCCCAATTAAATTGAAATTTTCCACACAATCAAAATTTCAATCTTTTAATTAAATTTAACTTTTGGGAAAAATAAATTGCGGTCTTCAATCTTCAATCTCCTCCAAGAATAATTACATAAAATTTCCTAAACCATTTCCGGTGTACAAAATTCTAACCATAATAACTCTAAGAGACAAAAATTAAAATCCATGGGAAAATTACAGTGTTAATAAACTACTCTCATGGTTACATAAAAAAATTCTTATATACAATTTTCTAAATTCTAAGGAACCACAACCGGTATAAACAAGCATGCTTATAATAATTCATAAAATTAAAATAACCAGATACTTTATACATAATCCATGATAACAACATAAAGGAACCCTAGAATGCCACTCTCTAAATATCAAATCCATACATAAATAAAAAGACTAAGTAAATTGTCTAATTTATGTACATGGCATAGTCATTAGATGGCTCTGATACCAATTATAAGAAAATAAATCAGTAAAAACGTATCAGAGTGGCGCATCGGAACAATAAAAATTTTTTAGATCGTTAAATATCTCATGATGCCGTATATAATAAATCAACAACAATTAAAACTCATACCTCAAGGACGCCAATCTTGCAGGAGGAGAATGACCGAAGGCTTCAACCAACTAGCCTTCTCTACTATTCTCCAATTCCCGAATGACTGAGTGTGTGGGCACTCTGAACCTCGATCGGTATGCTAGCACTGCTAGTCTTCTTCCGACCACCCAGATCTCTAAAGAACTTATTGTCACGATGAGCTGTGCAACAATAAGCCTGCTCACCTGAGAGTCTATGGTCTTAGAGAACTGGAGTGGCAGGACCTCTATTTATAGACCTGCATGAGGTGATTCTCTGAATTCGAATTGGACTAGGAAAAGATATTCTCCCTTATCCACAACCATAAAATCTGAATTTTCCAAGGGAATATCCCAACAATAAAATTTGACCATTTAGGATAAATCCAATCCAAATCTAAACAAGATTTTAACTAGAATTTTATCTCCCTTTTTCAACCAAAAAATCCAAAAAAATCTAAAGAGAAAATCTCCTAAAAATTTCGGCCACTTTTAGGATAAGGGAGAATCAAAATTCCACTAGGATTTTCAAGCTTGAATCTTATCTCATCCTTATCCAAAATAACCAAATTTTTCTAGGAGATATTCTCCAAAATTTCGGCCACTTTCTGGGGAGGAGAGAATCCAAATTCAACTGGGATTGAAACTTGAATTTTTCCCTTGAATCTTATCCACAAAAACCGAAATTTCATTGAGGATAATCCTCAAAATTTCGTCCACTATTTGTTAGGATTTGGATTCAAAATTCAAGTAGGATTCTAACAAGATTATCCTTTCCAAATCCAACTCAAATTCGAATTTCAAACCTTGTGGATTTTCCACAACAAATTCGAATCCCACTTGGACTGTGATTCAAAATTTGAATTTCAAATTTCAAATTCGAATTTCAAATTCAAATTTCAAATTTCAAATTTAAATTTCAAATTCAAATTTCAAATTCGAATTTCAAATTCAAATTTCAAATTCAAATTTCAAATTCAAATTTCAAATTCGAATTTCAAATTCAAAATTCAAATTTCAAATTTCAAAATTCAAATTTCAAAATCCACAAAACAGTTGTGTTTCAAATTCTTGTTTTCATGGATAATTTTCTACAACTCCAATCCAATCTCAAATAAAATCATGGCAACTTTATTTGGAGTTCGAATAATTGTGTACTCTATTATCCAAAACAAAATCTGAATCTAACTGGAGAGAATCTTGTCTACCATCCTAATCCTATGTTATCACCATCCATGCATAATAAACTAGCCAATAGCATACTCAAATCAATTTGCCAAACGTTAAGGAATTATGTGGAGCTAGTAGAGGGACTGATTGGACATATATAATCGGGCTCCCATGATTCCATATGATCATCATTCTGTGCCGAACAACTCAATCATATGATCACTAATTTCAGAGTCACACCACTATAAACCTGAAACTGAACTCCCAATTATATACCGTATTACGTAAGCCTGTGACGAGCTACTATCCAATGACCTTGTCATATATGCAAAACCCTCATATGATATCTATGATCAGCCTTAGGTCAAAGTCCGTTTAATCCTACTGATTAGGCTATCTTAAAGTTCCATTATACTACCGAATTAAGAAAATGATTATTCACCATATGTGAATAAGAAGTCATCCGCCTTGCAGACGACCCAAGGTCTTGTCCATTTTCACATTCAGTATAATGCCTTTAAGAGGATACCTTTAACTCCTTAAAGTTATGATTCCGATATCTGCAAACAAACCCTTCATCGTATACAAGTCATGCACCCAACGAACCGGTCTATAAGCTTACTACCTCTGAGACGCTTTAGCCATTGGAACATCAAAGTACACAAGTCATATACATGAACTAGTTCATTTACTTAGGATTAAGGTTATTACACAATAAACGTCAAAAGCAGATTGATTCACTCATAGCGGACTACGTAGATCAATCACGCTTTAGTCCCGGTCTAATATGTCACCACCAAGCAACATATCTATTTCTCTACTTGGGAGTCCAACTCCGGACAGTCAAGACAAACCGTCCCCTCCAAGGCTTTAGACAACATAATAGTCTTAACATGAGTTAGATGCTCGGTCTAACCCCATAGACTACAGACCATAGTTTAGACTGCTAACTTTAGAACATTGTCTCTCGCATACAAAAGTCCATTGCATGCAACGTTCTAACAGTTTAACACAAGCAGTCAAGGAGCCATATTTGCTTACATTTACTTTAACATGTAAATAAAACGAGGACAGATAGCAATGTAATAAATAACCTCTATATATAATTTTATTATCTAGTTCAAAATAAATACATCAAATGTCTCTAATACTTAGGGCATTTCCTAACACCACAGACTGTCAATATTTCCAGCCAATATACCTTAACAAAATCATAAGTTTACATAGGATCCTGGTAATCCACTTAGTCTACCTTTACGCCCCTTTGGCTTTCACAGGCTTTATGACTCTTTTGGAATTACTAGCAGATCATATGCTAACTTTTAACGATAATAAATTTTT
Organism: Antiaris toxicaria; assembly: GCA_035233585.1. Lineage (NCBI taxonomy): Eukaryota > Viridiplantae > Streptophyta > Magnoliopsida > Rosales > Moraceae > Antiaris > Antiaris toxicaria. Next base: position 12,095,399 of record CP141162.1, on the reverse strand, counting down.
TCCCTTAGGATTCATACCCCAGGAGTAATAAATTATTGATGATTGAAACACATATTTCTGATTATTATAAATATTACGACTAATCCCAAAGAGGTTTTAGTTACTCATGTTTTCTGAAAGAAGATTTTTATTTCATAAGAGAAGGGGAGTTCAATCTTCCAGGCAAAGAGCAAAGGTCTTGAATTATATAGACCTTTCTCGTAACTCTAACTCTTAGACAGAACTTAACTATAGTTCTGAAAGTAACTGTGATTACATATCGAATGATTAAAAGACACACAAAGGACAATAATTAAAGGACACACGACTGGCCACATCATATGGCCGACAAAGTAAAGTAAATAAAGAAATTGACCAAAAATACAGGTGGCCTACAACTCGAAGGAGATTACACAGTGATGAATTATTATATATAATTTTTTATTTTTTTCTATATGGGGCCTTTGTTTAAAGTTTTACATTCACATTACCTTTTAAACGTAATATAATTTTTATCTAAATGTAAAAATTTTACGTTCAAATATAATATTTTTTAATAATATCTCAAATACATTTACTATTTTAGAATATTTTGAAAATAAATTTTTTTTATTCATTTTACATTCTCTTTTTATCTCACTTTTTTTATTTATTTATTTTTATTAATCAAATCAATTTTTTAATTTTAAAATATAATTTAAATAATTTTCATCTAAATATATATTATATTCAAATATAAAATTTATATTAAATATATATTATTTTTTATTTAAATATAATATATATTTAATATATTACGATTTATATACAATATAAACGTGATACTTTTGTCAAACGTTCCGTTAGGTTCAAAAGGCAAATACGACACGCCGCTTTTCCAATTGACTGACTGGTTATTGTGGGTCTCACATATAATCTAGTTATATCTCGCGTCCGGACATTTTAATTTTCTCAGCATATATGTTGTTTATCCTTTTCTTTTTTTTTTTTTTTTTTCAACTGTTGGTATGCTTCTTATCTGCTCACCATATACGTTTATCCTCGCTTTTTTACTCTTTGCTTCCTATCTGTTCTAGGGGAGAACAATGCAATGCAAGTATAGCCCCCAAATTCTTAAGCCAAAAAAGAAAAAAAGAAAACAAATATAAATCCCCCTAATGGTTACAAAAATTGTCGTTCGACAGTATCAGCAGCTATGAATACCTTTTTTATTTTTTCTTTATCTTTTTTTTTTTTTTTTGGGTTAAGTTTTCACCTCGTAAGATGGATGTGGTACTGCTCGCTTCTCTGCCACTAGATAAAGTTGGCTTATGTTCAGGGAAAAAAAAAAAAAAAAGGTTGAATAATGAGAAGACTGACGATCATGTCAAGTTGCATCACAGCACTATTAGCCAAGTATAGTGTCAGGGAAAGTTGTTGTTAGTAAATATTGAATTTATTTATAATTGTTACAATTATACAAAGAGCTTGATTTTAATAAATTTATTTATAATAGGTAATTCATTCAATTTTATGTAGTGTAAATTTGTATTTACTAGAGTTTATTTATAGTTTTTTTTTTAATGAATCCTTTTCTTATTTTTAGTCGGTAAAAATAGATACTCTTATATTAAAAATTATCGTTCTCTCATTCTTTTATTCTATCTTTCACTTTTAATTTATTTTTTTATTTAATTTCTTTAGCACCACTTCCTAGTATTAGATATCGTTTGAGATTGACGTTGATGACGTGTTAGATATTCATTGGTCTTAATCAATCAACAAGTGTCGATGAAGATTTGTGAGTGTTTGTTCCAATATCTCAATCCTCCTTACCGCACATCTTTTTATCCTGATAGTGTGGCTAGCATACCTGGGATTTCATACTGCCTGACGTTGGTTTTTGATCAAAGCAAACAAACATATACAACAGCACTGAACATACATACACACACACACACACACACACACACACACACACACATTGAAAGTAACAATGACCTAATGAATATATGTCATTGTTCAGTGCACAATATTGCACAACATCGCAATAAAACCGGTAAACATTATAAATGCAGTAGCCACCAGTGATATTTGCCTGCTGGCATAACGTGTCTACACCACTGCATGATGGCGATCGGCAATAAATATCTCAAAAGGTTACAGCATTAAGCCCACATATAAACTCCATTTCCGAATCATATTATATCGGCCAATACTAAACATTAATTGAAAATGTATCCTGCAATATGAAACTTATAAACAAAATCCATTTTTATTAATTATAATGTTTAAGAGTACCGATGATATTTTTTAGTATTTTTCTAATCTAAAAGAAAAAATTAAACTCCTTTTGGATATGTGTGGAAGATAAACCTATGTACAAACCATTAATATCTAAGGGAGAAAGCAAATGTATCAGTTATACACTTGTTTGAGTGTAATTGTTTTGATATACAGAAAAAATTAAATAAGAAAAGGATAAAACATCATCATTAATAATTAACATTATAAAATAATACCATATATATGAAAAATGCTTATGAGTTTGAATAATATTCTTATCTAGTCAAATATCCTAAAATTGGGGAAACAATTATATTAAACAATTATAGATTCAAATTTTAAACTATTAAAAATTTTAAAATTCGACCTCCATTATTACAAACTCCCCCCACTTGAAAGTTGAGTCATGTGCGCGGCTATCTCAAAGACAAAACGAACATGTGATACACACAATATTATACTTGTCTTGTAGTCGGATGATAGGACGTGAGAAATCGTATTCCATTGGATTTATCTTATGATTTTGTTGGTTAATATCTTCAAATTGGACTTTTAATACTGGTTTTCTTTGATGGTTTCAGTCAGAAAGCCAATTTGGGGGGCATAGCGATGGCAATATGACGGGCTCGGCACGGAGCGTTCTTCTTGTCAACATATCCCACGTGTAAATATTCATATATTCATCACGTAACCAATTTAAATTGACAAGGACGGGGCTTGTGTTTCCTCGTCGAAAGAGCAGGACATGTGCCAAACAGCCTATTTACCAGTTTAGATATTTTCATAATATAAATATTTACAGCACATTTGGTAAACGTTTTTGGGTGTTTCGAAAACTAATTTTACATCAAACATAAAGTTTTATATTCAAATACAATTATTTTCAACAGTGCTACGAAAATAATTACTATTTAAAAGTTTTTTAAAACAATCACACCAACTTTTCAACTCTAACTATTCATCTCTACTTTTATCGATCACATCAACTTTTCAACTCTAAAATACTTTTTATTCAAATACACATTTTATTCAAATTCAAAACAAATATTTTTCAATCAAATACAACACTCAAAAAAAATTGTATTCAAACGTAATTAAAACGCAATGTGTTTATCAAACACCCTTTTAAAGTTAAAATGTAAATCATATATATATATACACACACAGGAATTTAATTTAAAAATTGGCTTAACTTGTCTACAATTCAAACAGGTGTAAAACGAATTTTTAATTTTATTTAAGACAGGTTCCTGTAATTTAATGGGTTCGCAGTGAAAATTAAACTCTATATTGAAGCATGGAATTGGGCAGAAAGCCTCTGCACGGACTGGGGCTGGGCCCTGTTTAGACCCAGTTTATCTTTGTTGGGCTTAGTTTGGGTGATAGCTAGGGATTGGACTGGTGATTGATTGAGACGGGTTTTCAAGCAAGTTGCATCATCTTTTCATATAACTGGTGTACGGAAAATGCTTGCGATCTGGCTTTACATAAAAGCTTTAACGTGGCATTTCAACTGGGTTTCCAAAGAGTTCCCAATTTTTTATAAGGAAAAAAATTACATAAGGATTTTTAAAAAAAAAAAAACATTGTTGAAAAAGGCTTCAAATGGCATGACATCCTGAATATTGTGTCTGGTTGGCCAATCGAATTTCACAAAGTAAAGGGGTTGCAAACTTACTTTAAATTTTAAAAAAATTAAAAATTAAGAAAAAAAAAAACAAACAATTTGTAAAATAAACGGGTTATTATACTTACGTTATGTGGTATTGAATAGCGTAAAAGTTAACTCTTGCGAACGCAGATTATATCCAGGATGTTTGCGTAGGATATGTGGATTTCTCATATACGCATAACATGAGGATGAGTTTGGTGGTAGCTTACCACCCCGCTCTTGGTGGCATATTTGTATGAGAATCTCTTGGTGTATTATTTTGTTTATGGGAGTCGTAACGTTGGTAGAATATTTAAAAATCATTTAACAATGACACATTTTACAAAAAATTACTTTAAAAAACACAGTGAATAACCATAAATGAAGCCTTCCTCCCGGTGTATTAACGTGTTGTAGTACCCTCGGTAGAATATTTAAAAATCATTTAACAATGACACATTTTACAAAAAAAAATTACTTTAAAAAACAGTGAATTACAACAAATAAAGCCTTCTTTTTTCTTTTCTGTTTTAATAAAAATGTGAAGTCCTACAAATGAATTTTTCTTTTTTAACAAAATTACAACATATAAATATTTTTCAAAAATTTATTATAAACAATCATTAACAATTACAACTGGCTATTATTTTCTTATATATCTTTAAAATATTATTATTCACTTTTTTTAATGTCATTAAAATACATAAAATACTATTTTTTATAATTCACAACACCTAAACTTTATTTGATAAATATATTATGTTTATATTACGTTTAAATACAATATATATTTAAATAAAAAATATTTAAATTTTATTTAAATAATAAATATGTGATATAATAAATAAAATTAAAAATAAAAATAAAAAAATTCATTGTGATTAATAATAATAATAAAATAATTATATTATATTTAATATTTAATATAATTAATATTTAAATATAATATTTTTATTTTTTATATAAAATTATATTACATTTAAATACAATAATACATAATAATACAATAATAATTATATTTAAATACAATAATACCATACTTAAAAGGGAACCTAATCTACAATTTGAATGCAATTCCACTTTTTGTGAATGAAGTTTCGTATAAATAACATCCATATTAATTTTATAAAATAAAATAACAACTTCACATTAAATTTTAAAAAAAATAAAGATCACAACACGCCGACTAAATCATAATTATAAAACATAATATAAATATTGTAGGGTTCAAGCTTAAATTGTATTGGTGGGGGTATGCGATTGGGAGGCCCGCGCAAGCGAGTTCTGCAAAGTAAGCAGCGTCAACGCAAGGCCAGCCTATAACCCCTCCACAAATTCATGCGCACATAATTAGAGTAGGCGCGGCAAGCAGCTCCCACCGCTTGCTTTGTTTTCCTTACTCATTAGTTTAAGGCAAGGTTTTCAGTTGCAACTGGTCTTTTAGTTATATCCCTTTTGTCGGCAGGGATTTCTTCTTCTGGTCGATGTGGGACTCTTGCACGACAGCATCTTTCACTTTTTTTGCCAAAAAAAAAAAATCAGCATCTTTCGGTGGGCCGTACCAAGGCCTAGTTGTAAAATTTTTTTAATCAATAATATTTAGCCCACGTTTGACAACACATTTTTTTTTTTTACATTATATTTGAATACAATGTAATTTTCTCCCAAATACAAAAACATTTCATTCAAATATCAATCATATCACATTTTAAATTCAACACAATCACTATTTATTATTTCATTTTTTTATTATTTTTTTTAATTATATCATATATTCTCTCCCCTCTTTTTTTTCTCTACTTTTACCCATCACATCAAATATTCATTATTAAAATACAATTCAAATATTTTTCACCTAAACACACATTGCATTCTAATGCAATGCTAATGCTTTTCCTCTAAATATAAATTGCATTCAATGCATTGTATTTAAACGCAATGCAAATGCAATGCATTCACCAAACGAATGCTTAAATTCAAGTTTTGTTCTTTTCTCTTTTCCCAAACGGTACCATGCTTCCTTATTTCAAAGAAAACTCCTTCGTTAGTAAGGATTAAATATTATAACAATTGTCATAAAAAGTTTAGCAAGCGACGTGACTAAGATTTTTAACTCTTAAAAAACATCGGTAGAACCGTAAATGTTTCTTAATATGTTTATCAAGCGAATGGTAATGCGAGTATCTCCAAAAAGGAGGAAAAAGGAGACGCATGTAAAGAATCCCACTATAGTTCAATAGCTTAAGTTGAATTAATTACAATTTCATAGACCGATTATGTATAATTATTCCATCACATTTTACAACAAGAAAGCCTAATTCCAATAAAACAATCAAACCTGAATGTTCTAAAAAATTGAGACAGAATAAATTAACTATAAGCACAGCCTTGAAAAAAAATACAGGCGTCATTGAGGCTGTGAAAAATCGAGTGTGTTTCAAGCCTTTCGAGACAAAAGTGGCTCCAGTTGAGGGTTATTGTCATCTGAAGCTGATGATCCTAGGCAGCCAGACTCTAATTGGATAATCGTTGAGTCCTCTGATCTTTGTTTCAGCAACCTCTGAATGAAACTTGGTCTCTCCCCTATTCCAGAGTCAGCTGTTCGCGGCATCTCTTTTAAGCCTTGAACATGCTGCAGACAGACTTGGACGGCATCATGAACTCTCACGAAATACCACTCCTTACCGATCATCTCTACAACACCTGATCTTGATAGGGTCAGCAGAACTTCTCGGTTAGGATTGGAAATCGCAATCTGCATGGACACAAAACCACATGGTTTGTCAAAGACAGTTTCTTATGGGCTTGCCAAATTAATGGCAGGCCAGAGACGTTCGAGAAAAGCATTGCTGGAATAGAGATTCAACCTGGATGTCTCGCATCTTGTATTCTTGATGCAAATCCTTTAAAGCTTGAACGGCACTGGAGTCTATATATGTAACAGCTGCAAACAAAAACGTAATAAAATGTAAAATTTGTTGGGTAGAGGACCAGTATCAAAAGCTCAGTTATATGAACCTTAAGCAAGTTCAGCAGGCACGATGAGAAGTGAAAAACAGGTGGTTGTAGCTAAGACATAATTCTTTTAGACATGGAATTGATAAAATTAGACTTTTAATGAGTTGAATGCATATACACGCATAGGCTGATACATTAATAAGGAAAATCATTGAGCACAAATATCTGTGAAAATATGAGATTTTAGCACGCTTTTACAGTCACAATTCAAGCATCTACCAAACTGCAAAGACATCATAAACAAGGGAAAATAACCTCATGATCATCACGAACAAAAATTACTCATTTGTCATGTAAATCCACTTACTCTAATATGCTTTCAAACAATATGGTCTAGCATTCTGTTTGTGCCTAAATGCTTGCTGCCATACATTGCTTTTTCACGAGCTAGAATACAAAACAGGATAAGTAAAGACTTACGCGACATCTCTAAAATCACAAAATAAATTCTTTCAACTTCTGGTCCTCGTCTACAACATCTATCAACTTGTGCTTCATATTCACGTAACCTGACAGAGAAATCAAAGATAATTTAGATCATTTTGTTGGACATCCTGATCATTTTGTTGGACATCCTTAAATAGTGCTCCAGATTTTTTATTCCAGCCACGTTATAGACAAAAGGTATAGCAAGAGACATTGTCATTAGACTTCAAAATATGAAAAGCTTGATCTAATACCTGTCTTTTATGTAACTTATGTTTGCAAAATAAATAGGGGCGTCAACCCGTACAATTACAATTCCATTATAAGTATACGCTTCTGGATACTGCTTGACGTTTCTATAAACAGTAGTTCCTGGAAGGCGCCCCAACACAGCTGCAGTAAAGATAAAACAGTAAAATAGGTATTAACATAACCACAAAAAAGAAATCCACAACCAAAAGATGATTACAATTGTAAACAATGCCAGATTTTATCTTTACTCTCTAAAACCGTAGAAGAGATCTTATTTGATAGCACAAGGCATTGGCTAATGATTTTTAAGTTTAAACCGAAGCACTACAAGAGAAGTACTACATTCAATTCCAAACTAGGCATTTTACTAATAATCACCCTAGAGAAAATGGCAAAAGATGCAGAAAACAATGAAGAAAACACGAAGGCAGAAACTTTAAGCAATCAAAAAAGCCGAATAAACTGTAATTTATGGTCAAGAAAACTTAAACTCTCAGAAGATCTGCTTAGCGCGTATAAAAAGAATCAAAATAATTCGCTTACCAATGTGTGGATTTGCTGACTCATGGATGACAAAAGCAAGTGAAGCACCAACCTGCAATGCCAAAAATTTAAAATTAGAAAGACAACTCCAGAGAATATTTCAATAATATTAATGAAATGAAAAACACATTTTCAGTAACAGGATATCCTAAAGGTTTACGCCCGTCAAACAATTTATGCCAAGCTAAAATAGGCTACAACTCCAAACTGTTTAACTCAGTTTATCAATTTGACAGCTAACTGTCAAGTGTCAACCTAACATTAAATTGAAAATATTCCACTGTGTATTTTATTGAAAAGAACTTTTGGTATTAAATGTAAATGCTCTGGTTCAACTTTTCTTGTCCATGGACGTGAGGTGGGAGCATTTAGATGCTAACAGATCATTAGATATGCACAAAAGAACCCCAAGGGGTTGGCTCAATGGTGAATCACTTGGACTTAGTGCCTCATGAAGTATTAGGTCTAAGGTTCGATTCTCATTGATTGCTATCAATTCCTTGGGGCCACACCCGCGGGTCAAAAGCCCAAGACACCCGCAGGTCAAAAGCCCGAGATTTACCTGATCCATGTGGAGGGGGCGCTTTGCATGGGTCCTGTGGATTAGTCAGGACAAAGTCTCGAACACCATGATTATCAAAAATAAAAAATAAAAAAGAAGATATGCTCAAACACATATCAATATCTGTCACGCTGGCAACTATTTATATATCTCTATGTAACAATATAACTGCATCACAAACTCACCCCAATAAGGACACCAATCTCAATTCCAAGAAATAAGGTCGAAATGCTAGTGAGGGTCCAAAGAAGAAAATCCTTTTTATCTACCCGCCATAAAAAGATGGCCTCCTCATAATCCACCTGCAATTCACGAGAATGAGGTAAAAGGTTGTCATCTGAAAAAGTTTTTGCCATAAATTGCTGAAGTTTTCTTATAAACCTAAGTGTAAGTTTTGCCATAATTCCACCACAAGAAATTGCATATTCTGCAATAACTCTTAACAGAAGAAATTACTTTTCCAACGATAATTATCATGATTTTCTCCAACCAAAACATTTTGAAACGAACATGCTCAAACCAGTCTTTTCAATCCTTTAATACTTCATGAACAAGTAGTTAATAACCCCACCCTCATTTTTTTCTCTTGCAAAGCTGGATGTATTAATACCTTCCTTAGGTTAAATTGATTTGCAGGTAATGGTATAAAAATTTGACGAGTGAAGACCATTATCAAAGGGGAAGATCCAAAGACCATGGTGACTAATCAGTAGCATGGAACATTGAAATCATAATTTCTTTTTGTCAGAAATCTAGAATATATTATATTCCTGAATGATCAGAATATTCAATTGTCTATGCATTAAAGATTAATAGTAAAAGATTACTAGGAAAATAACTCTACATAAAGGAATGCTACTACACTCACCAAGCCAATAACAGCAGAGATCACAATGGCAGCAAGGGCACACTGGGAGATTACAAAAAATAAATCACTTAGTTAGCCTTCTGTTTATTAAAAAAAAATAGCAAAATTTCAAATCTCATGCAGTAAATTTGCAACTACACATGACAACACATAGTCGATATAAAGAAAAAAGGAAAGAGGCTGATTGAACCATTCATTCTGTGAACAAAATATATGGCTGCAGTTGCTATAGACATGGCTCAGAAATCAAGAAATAAATTCATTAACCTGGGGTATAAATTCAAACAATGGAGTCAAAAACAAAAGTGTACAGCCCATTATTATTCCTGTAACAATTCCTGATAATCCTGTTTTTGCACCACTTTCATGGCTGACAGCAGATCTAGAAAAGGAACCTACAAGTTTCATAGAAAAAATGCATATGTGAATCTCTTTCCATATGAAGCTTGTTGTAATTAACAAAACTAAAAGATTTGAAAGGCATAGTGTCTGTCAACCGCAATTTTGACATGAATCACAGATTAGGCTTTTTAAAACTTAACAAATTCTCACCTGTTGAAGGGTATGATGAGAAAAATGAACCAAAAATATTTGCAACACCGAGACCGAATAACTGTAAGGAAATATAGAAGAAGCTTAGTTAGATTTCAGCTCTTGCCTTCACACCACATGAAGATGCCTACAGCTAGAAGGCCTAGCACTTCATTCCTTGAGCATGGATCATAAAACTATTTAACCATATGAATAAGAAGTTCCACAAATCGGAAACAGCTTTCGAGGACCAGAACAGAAATGGCAACCCCAAATGATGAGGGTATTATTTAAAAATTTCATAGAAAGAGCTGCTGATTGAGCACAATAAGACTAAAAGGAAATTTAATTAGCCACAAGAATACAAAATTCATGAAAGAAAACAAATTAACAGGTAGACCCAGGGGAAGTGGAAAACATAGTTTGAAATTTTGAACCACATGGCATGAAAGATTTTGGATCCCATAATGGAAAATAACAAAAGAAGTAACCAGACTCGGTACATCCTGAAAAACTTGCTCATTTACATGTTCAACAGTGCAGAAACTGTCAAGTTTATGGTGTTAATAATTCTTAGGTAACAGGCAGCTAACAAAATGCAAAGATAAAATGGTACATGCAGTTACCTCAATTTAAAAACATACCTCTTGATTTGAGTCTAATTCATATCCATTCTTTGCTGCTAATGCTTTTGCAATACCTACAGATTCCTGAAGTTCGAAAATGCAGTTTCAAGGGACTTATAATCATAAACCAATTGAAGAAATTTAAATTAAAAAAAAATTTAAAAGGAGAGAAAACTAAAATGGCTATAGTCTTGACATAATTTATCTTTACCAATATAGCAACTCCTGTAATGAGCAGAGCAGTTGGGATCAAGGACGTGATGTAACCAAAACCTTTAGGAACAGAAAATTTTGGAAGGCCTTGAGGAATATCTCCGACCTAATACAATAAACATCATTCTTTGTCGGCTCAAATTGATTTGTAATTTACTTAAATGGCATCAAAACTGTCCTTAAGAAATCAAATTTAATGTCCAACTCCAACCTAAGAGAAAACGTAAATAGGTAAAATAAATGAACAATTAAATACCACAAGCGTCGCAATTAGCATATCCCACTATAATGATGAATTAGCGTTTCAACACACAACATATTAGGCCAAGAGCACGTAATGCAAGAAAATTTTATAATTTCATGTGAATTTTCAATCTCTCCGTGTACTGATACAGTGTTGTTTTTCGATCCATTTTTTGGAGGATAATTTATTGATTCTGTGTGTTATAGATGACAAATTTCATAGTTTATAATATATATATATATATACACACACACATTTGTTGGTATGCATCATTTTCTGACAGGTGACAAAATATAAGAAAACAAAGGATGTTTCATTCCTTACTAGAGCATAAAAAATAGACAAAAGTAAATTCCAAAAAAACTTGAGACCAGTAAAGTGACTCTGATAGAGGTTTTCCTCACCAATGATATAGAAGATGGATGAAATATCTTCACAAAAGTTGTACCCACGACAACTCCTGTGAGCGGACCAGCTGCTCTCAAGAATCGTAGATACTTCCTTGATTTTCCCTAAATTTAGGTCATCAAAATTAGAACCAGAATCGTGGTGAAGACACAATTCTACCATATAGAAAAGGACAAAGATCATACCACATGTTTCATGACTAGAAGTATAGCAAGAAGGATTGATCCCATTAAAAAAGGGGGCCATAAAAACTACAAAATGAAAAACCTCTTGGTTAAAAGAATGAATTGATAAGTGGAATCATAAACAGTAATAAAGTAGATAATGCAGATGTCAGGCGGTTTGCAATTTCTGTCTAGAGTAAAGAGGTAAAATGACACAGAGTTCTCGGAGAGATTGCAGTATCAAACTATTATATCAACGCATATAAAACTTTTAGTACTTAAAGAATGTAACGTATACCCCATCTGCTCCCTCTATGATGCTCTTTATCAGTGGTATGATCTTGCTGCTTCGATCTACTTCATATCCTAAAAAGGATTTGGCTTGAGATAAGCCAATGACAATGGCTGAAGCAGTTGTAAAGCCAGAAATCACAGAGTGACTGATGAAACGAAGAATCCATCCAAGCCTGGAAAGGCAAAGAACACAATTCAGTCAAGGAGCACAAAGACACAAGATCAAGATGGTCATCTCCATATTCTTTATTTTACGTGCATCCATACAAACAGACATAACGCACAAATACAGAACAACCTACAAACAATGCCAGTGATATATTTTATGGTTCCAACTCGCACAAATCATGCATCAACCTGCAGAGCTTGTGACTATGGTTTCCCAGCAACACTATACACAAGTTTTTTCTACAGCATTATCTTTCTTATATACTCTCTAACCGTCAGACGAAGAATATTTTTAATAATGATTTACATCTAGTACTTTATATAATAAGTAATACTTGAACTAGATGAACACGAATACCTCAAGAGCCCCATAACGCATTCCAATATCCCAACCATGAATGCCAATAAAATTGCCATTTCTGTATATAAATCATCAGAGGGATCAACAATTCCACCCAAGACGTTGGAGACCAGGAGAGAGACCAACGCTACTGGACCAACAGCAAGCTGACGTGATGATCCAAATATGGCATAGACAAATAATGGCACAAAACCAGAGTCTTCCTTGCAAAACCAAAGTAATATATTTTAGAGCTTAAACAAAGCAAAAAGAAAAAAAAAGTTCGATAAATTTTGAGATTCAGAGTTAAAAACAATGAACTACGTTAAGTAGAATGAATAAATGGATGGTTCAATCACGCTTTATTCCTGCATAGTGCATTTGATGGATTTGATAGGTAAAGTTTCTCTGTAACTGGATTTTTGTTTTTTTTTTTTTTTTTTTCACCAGTATGACATGTCAATAAGGATCCCAGACAAACTAGAACTGAGAATTCTCAGAAGCCAGCATTATTTCTCTTTTTTATGGGTTCTAATTTTGACAGTCCAAAACTGCCATCTTAATACACAATCCTCACACCAGTTCTCAGATATTCGCAAGGATTTGTTACCAAGCTTCAGTCTCCATTTCAATTAGGAGGATATTAAATCCAGAAATAAAAGGAAACTCAGTACTATATTATTATTTTTACCATAAAAGGGGAAAAAGAAAAAGAAAAGAAAAGAAACAAAAGGAACCATGTCAAATTCCCTAGAAATTATCTTTACAAATGTAAAAAAAAACTAAAAATACTGTGCTCAATAAAAGGGGGTGAGAACTTACAAAGTCCATAGATTGGTTGAAGCCCAGCTAGTTTTGCATAAGACATTGCCTGTCCATAAGGAAAAGAAAACTTTTAAAATTAAGTCAACTAGAAAACTCATTTTTGATGTAAGTGAAATATTTCAAGAATCTACGAGTTAATGACCAAGAATGATATTAGAAGCCGCATTTAAAAATTCTACTGCAATTTTTATTTCTACTTTAGTCAAATGCAATTGATGAACACTAAATATCTAAAACCTATCAAAACATCAAACAGTAAAGCAAATTCTGACAACTTCAACTATTTCATTTGTCCGTAATTATCAAAAAAAGAATGGAAATCAAATAATGAGTTATGACCAAAGAAAAAGAAAAAAAAAAAACTTAAAACTTAACAGGGAATTAGGTAACCCGGCTAATCATCGATAGTTAGAGCACAATTGACAAACAGGAGAACCAAGAGACCCACGAAATAAACTTTTTGCCTCTGGTCTTAGAATAAATTAAGGAAAACGGACTAAATCACTCAAAACAAATACCAATATTTGCTTCAAAACTCGAATATAACAAAAATAGATTACAGAATAAAAAATTAAAAAAAAAAAAAAAGAACTTTTTCATTTTTAAAGTGAACTTCAGATGGCTCCAACTCAGTTTCTCAGTCTCATCATCATTTCTATAGGCAGTCAAGTGCAAAGAAAAGGTTTTTGTTACCGACCAAAAAAGAACAACCCCCGAAACCTAGCCAGTGTAGTTGGCGCAATCCAGTTGGTTAAAATTTTCCTCCCTTTTTTCCCCTTGCTTCATTTTCTCACCAACCAATCACAACATTCTCAAAGGCCTTAACGCATACACATACAACCCTATTCACTAGCAATTGATGAGAACTAAACCACAATCAATCAAATCATAAAAAAGGAACCAACCAAATGAAATTTCCTCCATTTTCTCAGCAACCAAACAAAACGCATATGTACATATACACGCTAATTGATCAACACCGACCAACAGCGAATCGAACTAACGAACTCGTAGGAAAGCAAATTCATAAATCAGAAAAACTTTAACGCCTATGCATATGCGTGTGACGACTACAAAAATATTCCAGTCAACCGACGAAGCGGAAGGAGTGGATAAATCTTAACCAGCCAAAACCATCACTTATCAAATTTTCCTTCATTTTCTCATCATCCAAGCAAAACACGTATACACCTATACACGCATATTGATCAATACGAATGACAACGAATCGATCAAACGAACACATACGAAAGCAAATACAGAAATCAGCAAAATTTTAACGCCTACACATTTATGTGTACTGACGAAGCGGCAAGAGCGGATTAATCTCAACCGGCCAAAAAGCAATCGCTTCCCAAATTTTTCCTTCCATTTTCTCAGCAACCAATCAAAACATGAAAACCGACAGACATACCTGGGGGACGAGCATGATACCGATGGTGACGCCGGCCATGACGTCGATCTGGAGATACTCGCGCCATCTGTAGGTCCGAATCCAGCGGGAGCAAGGCAGGAGGAGCTCGAGCCAGTCGATCCAGGTCATGCTCTGGACGTTGGAAGTCCATCGCGAGAGCAGAGCCCCAGGGCCGCCAGAGGTTGACGCCGACGCCGACGTAGAGGGGTGCTGCAAGGGGATGATCTTGACCGGTCTCGTCGTGGAGGTCGGCATGATGGAGGAATGTTCGGCTGCCGCCGCCGCAGCAAGGTCAGTAGAGCTTGGGGAGGCGTAGGTTATCTCCATGCGCACCACCGGCGCATCGAATCATATACTGCTGCCCCGCGTAAAATTAAACAAATAATAGCGGAACCACACCACCACAATGCGTTCGTGGCTCTCCGCGTTCAACAACATCAAAGAAAAAGATTTAAAGATAAAATGTTGGTCCACCTTCAAAAAAAAAAAATTTTATTAAAACGGTCATAGAATATGCTCTGGTCAAAATAGACAGACTGTCTGGTGTAAAAAACTTACGAAAAAAAAAAAAGGCTTGAAATTTTTTTTCTTTTTGAAAAGTGATAACGTATCCGGTTTCCTTCGAAATAATAATAACAATAAGGGAAAAAAAAAAACACAATGTATCTGGTTTAGATTTGTGAATCCGTACATTACGGGAACAAGAAGCAATAAATAGCCTTTTAGCCTTTCAGAGCAACAAAAAAGAAGAATAGTCTTTTAGCGTATTCAGCCAAAAAAATATATATATTTAGGCGGAGTATGAGATTAGTTTTAAAGACGTACAAAACTTTTTTTTTTTCAAAATTTTATTACTTTTTATTATTTATATTTTTAAAATATTATAATAAATTTTATACTTTAAAAATTTATAATTTTGTGTATACAAATTCAAATGAAATAATTTTTTTTAAATTACATATAATTTTGAAAGAAACGAAATAATATCTATATTGATTTTTTTTAATAATTTTTAAAATTTTTTATTTTTCACCCCAAATAATTTTTTTTTCCAAACACATTTTTTAAAATAAATTTTTTCAATTTAAAAATAATATCTCCAAACATCTTCCTCAAACTCCCCCTTATTTTCCCTTTTGTCCTTTGACTCATGGGAAATTTCCCAATTTGGAGTACTTTTTTTTTAATTAATGGAGGCTGCACCTATTGGAGTTGATTATTTAGTACATTTAGGGGGAGTTTGAGGAAGGAGTCTAAAGACATTATTTTTTTGTTAGAAAAAAATTATTTTAGAAAATATGTTTGAGAGAAAAAACTGTTTGAGGTGAAAAAATTTAAAAATTTAAAAATTTTTTTAGAAAAAAAATATCAATATAGATATTGTTTCGTTCTTTTTGAAATTCTATGCAATTTAAAAAAAATTATCTCATTTGGACTTGTATACATAAAGTTATGAATTTTTAAAATTTAGAGTTTACTGTAATATTTTGAGGATGTAAATAGTAAAAAATGGTGAAATTTTGAAAAAAAAAAAAAGAATTTTAACGCTGAAAAACAGCTCAAAACGGACCTTATGGTGTTTTTTTTTTTAGGTACATTTGTTTTACCGCACAAGTACAGACACTGAAAAAAGTGAATTTTCCCATCTGGATTATAAAATAAATTTGAACAATATTATTTAAATTTTTGTTAAATAAAAAACACTTTTTTAGTATTACTCAAAAAATCTCAAAATAATTATCCAAACAGACCTGGATTAATCTTTTAAAAGGGCGATAAATTAACGAAAGCCGGACGGAGGGAAAGGAGGCAGGGGTACCATGGCCCCTTTTTTTTTTTTTTAAGAATTAAATATAGTGGAGATATTAATATAATAGATATGTCTGTAAATTAGTTTTAATCCCATTAAATTAATAATTTTTATATTTTATTAAAAAAATAATTTAGATTTTAAAAAATAAAATAATTTTATTAAAAGAGAAATCTTATGAATGCCAAAAAAAATGAACATTTATGAAACATTTAAAATTTTACCCCACCTATAAAGGCTTTAAAATGTGTATCTTCATTTAAAAAAAAGTTAAAGATCAAACTAATGTGTTTTTTACTAATACTCTCAACCAACTAACAACTAAAAAAGTATTCTAATACTGTTTACTAATTTAGCGAAATATCATTTTGATATTATACTAGATTTTTAATATTTTATATTAGATTAGTTCAAATATCTAATATAAAACTAATCTTAAAAACAAAAGATTAGCTTAAATATTTTTTATATTAAAAGTTTGATTCAAATATTTTATTTTGAAATTAATTATTTCAAATAGCTTATTTATCATATGATTTACTCACTTGATAAACAAACAATCACAAATATTATAATTTAAAAATTTAACACAAAAATAAAATGTAATCAAAATATTAAATATATTATATCACAAAAATTTATAAAAAATAACACAAATAACGAAATAAAAATAAATAAATAAAAGCATATTTGTGCCATCATTCTATAGCTGTTGGCAAGAGTATTCGCTGATGGATATCACGACGATCGACAACTGCAGACATAGTGGAGAGAGAAATAACAAGGGGAAAAGAAAGGAAAAGAGAGAAGAGAGATCGTGGGACGGGATGACATGTGTAAGAGATCACAGCGATGAGCAGCATTTGTGAATTGCAGTGTGATGACATCAATTATGTACAGAGATATTAGAACAATCTTGATTAAAAAAATTTGTGGATCTTTTATCAATAAATCCTAGTTTTATAGTTGATAAAGGCCAGTCAACTTGCAAGTAGGATCCGATGTTGCATTCCTTATTTTTTTCACCTTTTTTAGCTATGAATTCATTAGATCTGTGTTGTCCACTGTTTTAAAAAAACTTTTTTTCTCCTAAAAATCACCAATATTAAAAAAAAGAATTTAATCCCATCATATTGAATATCAACCACTCACATCATATATGCTTTATATAGGTCCAATCGATGAGAATGACCGAAATTCAACCTCTAAATCAGATTTTGGCTATATATTTTTTTTAACATGCACTGGATTTAGGACAAAGCACTCAAACCACAAATTTTTTTTTTTGTCATATAATTTCATGTAGCTTTCAAATAACGTCACGGTGCACATATTCTATTCTAATCTTTCTTTTTTTCATTTTTCCGTTCTTCCTATCTCTAGCAATTGCAAAGGTACACAAAAAACTGGAATTGAAAAAAATATATATTTTGTAAGGAAACGGAAAATTTATATGCCATGTAAGTTTCTATCATCCGGATCATGATAGTTTATAATAAGATGAAAGCACACGGTGTACTTTCACTTTTAAAGGCAAATCAGGCAAATATAAAGGTTTCTTGCGTATTGAGTTTTCAGTTCCGAACCTGATTTATGAGCATATGAATTTTATAATAAGATTACTCCTAATTTTATTATCATGGATCAATTATCATTTATTTTGAACTCCAGATACTTCTATTTATTTGTATGAGAATGTATATTGGCTTTTTTAGAATTTCACGGTAAGATTCGAAAATTATTATAAAGATAAGATATTGTTTTTAAACAGTTGGATATAGACAATATTTTGATAATCTTTTATATGTTTATTGTGATTTTTAGAAGATCTAATGTTAAAAACATATGCGTTACAAATAAATGTAATTGTAAAATTACTAACATTTTTCCCCCTCACATGCACAGTTTTTATTTATTTATTTATTTGTATTTGGTTGAACGTCACATTCAAAGCTTTTATGAAGCCAAATCATGCTGATTTATAATTTATTTTTGAGAGAATGTGTGAAAGAATATATTTAACTGTAATGATTTAAAATAATAATAGTATTAAAATTAATATAACCAAATAATATAATTTAAATTAATTATATAATAGATTATCAAATTTATCATC
Source organism: Antiaris toxicaria (assembly GCA_035233585.1). NCBI lineage: Eukaryota > Viridiplantae > Streptophyta > Magnoliopsida > Rosales > Moraceae > Antiaris > Antiaris toxicaria. Next base: position 12,076,682 of record CP141162.1, on the reverse strand, counting down.
ATTATTTTTCGCTATTTTCTCTATCCCATCCCTCTCCTCCAATCAACTCCCTTTCCTCTGCCTCTTACCCTCGCCATTCCAATCCAAATGGTCGTTGCCAGCATTCTCTTCGCCCGACGTTGCTCTTGAAGCATGAGCAACGTGAGACACCAGTGACTAAATTACAAATGCCGGTGGGAGATCTAAGAAATCAAGCACCACCGCCGCTGCAGAAGATTCTGTCATCGTAGAAGAAGATGAAGTTCGTAACAAGCACGTCAGGAAATCTCATGGCAGGAGGAGTTGTTTGTCACTCACGGAGTGCCAACGAGATTGTCAAAATCGCAATCACAATCGCGAAGTTTCTCCATCGCAAAATGCGACAAGAAGGTGACCACAATGTCTTCGTTTTTGTTTTCTCTGTCCAGTCGTCGGAGAAGTTCAAGATTGGTGTGAGCGGCAAAAGATGACAACTCTAGAGATACCAATCAACGAGGAGAGACAAAGGAGAGAGAGTGGGGGAAAAGAGAGAGGAAAGAGAAAGAGAAAGGGAAGAGAGAGAAACATATTAGGGGTAAAAAATTTTTAACATCTTTAGAAATGAGAATTTGCTATCATTTTAACAAGAATAATAAAATACGCTATATCTAATCTAACTATATAAAAAGAGCCAATGTAGTCTTTACTATTCATTTTGGTCGTAAAAAACGCAAGCAATGGTTGCGTTTTGGTATTTCGATCCTCTTTTTATTTTTTATTTTTCTCCCTTTCCTTTTAGCCTGAAAATCAAGTGGATTGAAGGCCCACCTTAATCGAGCATGCCTTCGGTTTAGTTCAAAAACTTGTTCACTCTACACAATAAATGGACTTGAATGTCAATTAGTATTAATAATAACTTTTTTTTTTTTACTAAATAATGTTTTAACTTATCAAGAGCAAAATCTTAATATCACATAAATTGAAGATTCACCATAGACTTAATAATTACAAAATTATGAATACAAAATAATTGATAAAATATAACTTAATAATTTGTTTATTGAGAAAATTTAGAGTTTATAAAAGTATTTAATAATATGAATTACAAATTATAGATATAAGTGTACGCTTTTTTATTTTTTTGAAAAATTATATTTTTATATTTAATGTAGTATACGTGTTATTATGTATTTAAATGGATGTTAACATAATTTATTTTAGATAAATATAATAAAGATAAGATATAATTGAATTGGAATATTTATATTTAATTATTGTAAATATAATTAATTTTTAGATAAATATGTTACTCTAACTCCGAGTGAAAAAAGGGGGGAGAAAATCCACAAAGCTTGAAGTCATAACCCAAAGTCATTATAGAAGGGAACGGAAAGTGTGTTGAAAAACTAACAAAACAAAATAAATAAATAAGTAAATATATAACTCAAGGATAAAGCAACCTTACATTTAACTTTAATTCTATCAAATCATAAACAAAAGTAAGCCTCTAGGACATCTTGAATTAGTATTCCATATGGTTTGACAGGGGAATTTTTAAATTTGTTTTAATATTATCTAGCATTGAAAGTCTCAGTTAATTTATTTTTTATTTTTTTTTTGCAAATTATTTCAATTTTGATTCGATATGATGTAAAAAGCAATGAGGGTTTTGAGGTACAGATACTTCATTGGTATTTTTATAATTTTGATATGGATATAGTAATTTTTGTGTTATTACAAGCTACCTTGATCCATAAGAATGTAAACTAAAATGTGGCATTCTATTAGAGTTGGAGTGATAGAGCAATAGATAAGATGAATATTGCTAACATTTGTTTTGAAAAATGCTTTGACTAATAAATAAAACAAAAAAATCTATGATTAAATGAAGAAAAATTGTTATTTGAATATGATAAATTGACAATTCTCTTTCTATGAGAAAATTAATGTGATTACATTAGCAAATAAACCTAAAGAGTGTCTTAGGAAGGGTTCAAGAGAATATTTCTAACATTTCCTTTTTCTTTAAACTTCCATACTCCTTTACCCTAGTATTTTTATACCTTTTATTTTCCTTTTTCATTTTCTTTCCATTAGAAGTTAAACTTTCATCATTATTTATCATAGATATATATATATATTTTTTAATAGATCTTTAATCTCAACTTTCTAGCTAGAAATTTTATTTTGTTTTTATTTGTGATTAAATTTGATTTTTGATTATGTTACAAGTATTCTTTCAATTTTTCATGATTAAATTTGTGCAATGAGTGTGTATATGTTTTTTTTTTTTTAACTTAGACTATTATTAGGGGGCGTTTGGTAAACGCATTGCATTTTGATTATATTTGAATGAAATTTGTTTTTTGAATGTTGTATTTGGTTGAAAAGTATTTTAAAGTTAAAAAGTTGATGTGATTGGTAAAAGTAGAGATAAATAGTGGAGTTGAAAAGTTGATGTGATTGTTTTTAAAATATTTTAAATAATAATTATTTTCGTAGCACTGTTACAAAATTTGTATTTGATGTAAAATTATATTACATTTAAGTAAAATTAAATTGTAATTTTTTTTGCCAAATGACACATTAATGTATTTTATTGTTTAATCTATAAGTAAAATTTTTTTTTCCTTTTTGTAAATTATTGTCCATATTCTATGTTATGAAAGTTTTTAATTACTGCCTAATAGGTGCATCCCACGTGCTTTAACTAGAATTTAAAATAAGTATCAAAAATATGTTATTAAATATAATTTCCGTTGTTATATTATTCTAGGTATCAATCATTATTAGCATAGAGGAGTTGATGGCATTGATTAATTAAGACTTATTTGTACGGATGTTATTCAAAATTTTCAAATCTTTGAATTTTTTTCATAATAATCAATTTTCTAGATTTATAATTTTTGATAATTTAGTTTTTTTTTTTCTCAATTTGTTAAAATTTAAGCGATTCTTTACACATAATTTGCACATTATAATCCAAAAGTACGTTACTTGTCATTTTTATTTATTTTCAATACAATTTCTTTTGAAATCTTTAATTTAATTAAATAATATTCAAATTTAAACATAAAATTAAAAAAAATTTATATTCAGTAAAAATAATTAATAATGTTACTCTTAGATTATAATATATATTTTATATTAAAAGCTGTCCTAATTTTAATTAATTAAAAAATTAAATGATCAAAAATTATAAATTTAAAGAGTTAATTACTAAGAAAAAATTTTATAAACTAACCGTTAAATTTGAAAAATTAAGATGTATCCATACAAATAAGTTATTAGGTAATACTACTAAAATTCGTTCGACCAATAAAATACGAAAAAATAGAAACGTGTTCATCGAAGAATGAACTTGGACGGAAAGTTGGGCAAGTTCCAAGTCAACGATGTTGATTACAACATTTGGTTACGTGCAGGTAATCATCTAGTTGTGTTAACACAAAAAAAAAATGGCAATCATCTTGTTGTGCCCCTCTCGGCTGGCCATTTGTATTCCGGTTTTTTTTTTTTCCTATGCTCCAACCAAAATTTTCCGAAAGTTTTTTATCTTTTTTTTTTTAAGTAAAGTAATTTTAATATTTACATTTTTAAACCTCTCTTAAAAATTTAAACTTTTATAATTTCATAACATTTTTATTATAAATTAAAATAAAATGATTTTTTTTAAATTGAAGAATAATAAAATAAAATTTATATTATTATCTTTTTCGAACATTATTTTAAATTTTTACAATTTTTTAACTCTAAACAATTTATTTTAAATCAAACATGATTCAAAAAATCTCGGCTTCTTCGATGACCAATGCCCATTAGAATGTCAATGATTTGTTTGATAATAATGGGTGGTGTGCAAAGGCAATCTTAGGTGCCATTTGGCACACATATCTCATTTTAATTTCATTCAAATACAATCCAATTTTACACCAAACATAAATTTTGTAACAGTGCTACGAAAACAATTACTATTTAAAATATTTTTAAAACAATCACATCAACTTTTCAACTCCACTATTTATCTCTACTTTTACCAATCACATCAACTTTTCAACTCTAAAATACTTTTCATCCAAACATACATTTCATTCAAATACAAATCAAATACTTTTTAACCAAATACAACATTCAAAAAACAAATTTCATTCAAATACAATCAAAATGCAATGCGTTTACCAAACGCCCCCTTAGATCATTTTTTACCAATAGATTCAGAGCTTATCTTTGGTATTCCTCTGGGGTGTATGGATAAACTAGTTTCACACTTTGATGCCAAGGGTTATTATACTGTCCAATCAGGTTATTGGCGTGCTTGGGAATCCATAAAGGAGTGTGATAGCTCTAGGAAAGATGGGCTGAAGAATTGGTGGGGTAAACTATGGAGTTTGGAGATCCTGACCAAAATTAAAGTTTTCCTTTGGAAAGCTTTTAATGAGATTTTGTCTTGTTTCACCAATTTAGTTAACAGAGGAGTGAATTGTTCTCTTGTGTGCCCTTGTTGTATGGAGGCGAATAAGACTGTATTGCACACTTTGTGGGAGTGCTCCAAAGTTCGAGCTATTTGGGATACTTGCTTCTTGTGGCCAAAGTTAATGACTGTTCAGGCTGGATTATTTGATGGGGTTTGTGTGACGATGGGTAGATCTTATACGTGAGAGGAGCTTGCAGTATTCACTAATATTACCTAGGCTATTTGGCAGGTTCGGAGTGATTTCATTCATAAGAGGAGATTGTATCGAGTGTGTGATGAGTTGAATATGGTTGGTTGGGTGTTGTTTGATTTTTATAGCTGCAGTCATATTGAAAAGATTCCTCAACTCGCTTCATCTTCGTCTATGGTATGTCAGCGTGCTCCTGTTGAAGGTAAGGTAAAACTTATAGCGTGTTTGGTACACGTTATTTTTTTACATTATATTTAAATACAAAATTATTTCATTTAAATACCAATCACATCACATTTTAAATCCAATATAATTACTATTTATTATTTTATTTTTTTATTACTTTTATTAATTACATCATATATTCTCGCTCTTTTTTTTTCTCTCTACTTTTACCCATCACATCACATATTTATTATTAAAATATAATTTAAATACTTTTCACCCAAACACACATTGCGTTCAAATGCAATGCTAATACTTTTCCTCTAAATACAAATTACATTCAATGCATTGTATTCAAATGCAACGTAAATATAATGCGTTCACGAAACGAAGCATTAATGTTGATGCTTCAATGAGTAGGGGGTTTGTAAAGCTGGTTTAGGCGCAATTATTAGAGATAGTAATGGTTTAATGATTGCTGATCTCGACCAAGTGGTTTTAGGGTTGTTTTCTCCTTATATGGCTGAGTGTATGGATCTGCGAGCTAGATTGCTGCTAGTTCGAAATGTGGGGTTCAAGTTGATGATGTTGAACCTGACACTTTATGTGTAGTCCAAGCTGCTAATGGACCTCCTCCGTTGGGAGAGGACAGTTGATTATGGAAGAAATTCGAGATTTACGGCTTCCTGATGTTTTTATAAATTTTTTCATGTTCCAAACAAGCTAATAATGTAGTTCATATGCTTGCTACATTTGCTTTACCGTGAGGCTTGCCCTTGTTTTATAACCTCTAAAGTATTAGTTGATTTGGTTTGTTAATAAAATTCATTTTTTCCCCTTAATATATATATATATATTATATATATACACCAACTCAACTTCAATTAAAATATATCCAAAATTTTCAATTCGGCGGACATATCAAACAGAGATTTTAGATTTGAGTTAAATTCATTTTATAGTACCAATTATAAAAAGTATATTTTAAATATATTCTTTTGTCATTATCCCATTAGATTTTTTTAATTTTAATCAATTGTCATAATAAATATATATCTATAATTATATATGGTAATTGTATACAATTACTTGTGATAAAAATAAATAATAATATACGATAGTGACATAAAAAATGATCAAAAATTAGTATTATTATTAAAATACATTTTTGGGAGTTTAAACAATAAGTCCTTTGATTCTTTTATTGTTGTTAGAAACTGTAGTTGAATTAATTTACATTTATAAATATTCCACATATAATTTTTAACTATAGGTCTTACTTTCAACCAAAAAAAGTCAATAACATAAAATAAAATATAATTTACAAGATTATCCTAGTTTTGACACCTTTTTATATTTATGCCCACCATAAATAAGAGTTTATATTTTTATCATTTTTAACATTTTATCAAATAATTAAAAGAAAAAATAATAACGATAAAATTACCCCTAATTCTTTCATTTTTTCTTTTAGATGATCTGTCTGGATTATCTGATGTAGACAAATCCTTCCAACAGATGATGGTACAACCAAGTTCATCAACACCAGTAACTGAAGAGCCCTTGGATGAAGATGAAGAGATTCTAGACGAAGAACCACAACAAGACAGTGATCGGCTACAAAAGAATAGAGACAAAACCAAGTTTTTGGTATTCTTCATAGATGATTTGCCTCCCACTCGATGGAAAGAGAGATTCCAAGAATTTAAAACTTGGATCTTACTGGAATCACAGAAGCCCAGAGCCAACACAAGAAATGTACTTCTTGATTTTGCTTCAAGATTGACAGGTTTTCTCCAAGACTAGTGGATGAGTTTAGGAAAATATAGACAACTTCAATTCCTTCACACAAAATCAGCTGAAGCAGCTTTGCAGCAAATTTACGTTGAACTCTGTAGCCAGGATACTCAACTCATTGATCGAATGCGCTCAGAGTTTTTCAAGCTAAAATGTTGCTCGATGAATAGACGAGATCTAGAGAAACACTACAAAAGAGTGTCACAAAGATTCTACCAAATTGGTGAAATGAATGATCCTAACTTGAAGCAAGCTTATCTGTCTTCCATACCAGAACCCTTGGGTGAAGAAACAACCAGACTCTTAGCAGTAACCTCAAAAGACTTGAAGACAGTAATAATTGGAGAACTATCCCAATTAGTTCTGAAGGTCCTGGATAAAATGTGTTCTCAAAATAAGTTTTTGCAAGAGTACATGAAACAAGCAAAAAGGCTTTCTAAAGTTTGTGGCAATAAGCACTTGACGATAAAATGCAAAGATGAAGATTCTCGTTGCAATTGCCTAGAATACTCAAGGAGACATACTAAGAAAGGACAACAGAAGTTCAAGATTTTCAAGAAGATCAACAAGAGGACCCCTGAAGTTCCTTAGACGAAAGACCACTTTCAAGAAGATAGATAGATGCTTTATCTGTGGAAAACATGGTCATTTTGCAAAAACCTACCCCAGAGGAAAATCAGCTAGGCTAATCTAGCACATAGAGAAGGCTAATAGAATTGATCTTATGGATAATGATCTAGAATCAGTATTCTCTACAAATAATGATATCAGCCCAAAGACTCTCTCTGCTATTGAACAGTGCCTGATGATGCAAAATTATCAAACTCAATCACCCTCCATAAAGCTGGTCCAACCAACTATGAAGATGACAGTCCTTCCCTCCAAATATTCAAAGCCAATTCCAGTCACAACTTTCTTTGATTTTACTCTATGATGAATCCACAGATTCTTCCTAAAGAATTTTGGAAAAAAGAAAAGCAGTATTTTTATGTTGCTAATGGAGAAGTCTTCTACACAAACCTTATTAGTAAGCCTCAAGCTTAAGTTCTTCCCAGGATGTTCGATTGTTCATAAAGTCATTGAAACGAGTCTCCCTAGAAAAGATTTAATTATTGACTTTGATGTCTACCAGAAGAGCAAAATACTCAAAATACTTCCAGTAGGATTGGGGTACAAGCAATATTTTACCCCATAGGAGTTACTTTATAACTATTTCCAAACTGTCCAGGATCCATTCATGGAACATAAGCACAGGATAATCAACAACTCTTGTGCTAATACTCATGCCGAGTTTCTCCAAAAATGCAATCATCCTCTCTGGAAAAATGAAGAGTTCTTTATTAAGCTTCATGAAGATGTTAATCCCACGAAGGCCAGTCACCCAGGCATGAACCCAGAGCATCAACAAATGGTGACAATGGAGTGTCAAGAACTCATGCAACAAGCGTTGATTGAACCAACCATCTCAAGTTGGGCTTGCCATGCCTTTTATGTTAATAAAAGGTCCGAGCAATTAAGAGATAAACAGAGACTTGTTATCAATTACAAATCTTTGAACTAGTTTCTTGCTGATATCAAGTTTTCATTACCCAACAAATCTACCCTATTTGCTAATCTTGCTGGAGCCTAAATATTTTCAAAATTTGATCTTAAAGCGGGATTTTGGCCATTGGGTATAGACCCAACTAAAAGATAAAAAACAGCTTTTTGCATCAAAAACAACTATTTTACCCTTTGGTTTAAAAACAGCCCCATCACTGTTTCAAAAGGCCATGACAAAAATATATAGGCCACTCCTCAGCCAAGCCCTCATCTATATAGGTGACATCCTACTGTTCTCCCAGGATGTTTAGGCCCATCGACTCCTCTTAGCCCAGTTTGTTGAAATAACAGAGAGCTATGGAATCATGCTTTCTGAAAAGAATATGTTAATTGACCAACCCGAAATTGAAGTTTTGAGAATGAAGATCACGCAAGGACAATACCAGGCCCAACCCAATATTGCATAAGAACTACTTAAGTTTCCTACAGAAAACCTCTCCAAGGTCCAAGTTCAACAATTTCTGGGAATAGTAAATTATTTCAGAAATTTTGTCCCAAACGTCTCTATCCTTATGGACCCACTCACCAAAATGTTGAAAAAAGATGCTCCACCTTGGTTAAAAGCACAAACAGAATTTGTGGCAAAGATAAAGAAGATCATGTAATCTTTACCTCTTTTAAAGATTCCTCACATGGGAAACAGAGTTCTGCAGACAGACGCAAGTGACAGCTATTGGGGTGCTATACTCATAGAAGATAATGACGGGAAAAGAAGTATTTGCGGATACAATAGTAGACAGTTCAAAGAAGCACAACAACACTACCACTTTACTTTAGAGGAGCTGATAACCATAAAGATGGGAATCTCAAAATTCGAATTTCATCTGATTGGACATCACTTCATCGTGGAAACTGATTACATGGCAGTCAAAGGTATGCTTAGTTCAAAACTGGTAAAAACAAAGAATCCTTTGTTGATTAGACTAATCACCTGGTTTGATCAATATTCCTTTGAAATTAAGCATATTAAAGGCAAAGACAATATCATCCCTGATTACTTATCCAGAAAGGATCTGCCTTCTATAAATACTGCCCAAGCTCCTACCATTCATGTCATCACAACTAAGTTCCAAATCCCTCTAATACACATGGCATCTTCCTCATCACCCTCATTCCAATCTAAAGATTAATTTATGTGCACCTACCCTAAGGACGCCATAAAAATCTTTAAATCTCAAGACCCACACCAAAAAGCCATACAGAAAGCTCTCCATCAGCAGATCAACCTAATCAAGCATACAGGAGAAGAATATTTAAAAGACTTAGGCTTTCATCCAACCTATCCCTTTTCCAAAATCTTCCCTGTTCGAACCAAACAGTTCTTCTTGCCCATCCAATTCATCCACATTATCTAGTATCTTGCCAATATCTTCACCATTGCTGTCGAAGTCCAAACTTTAGAGTTAAGGACTACCATTCGATCATTCCTCAACAGAGAAGACTTTAGACTAGCCTACCAGACGCTAATAGATATGCTCTTATGGTTCAAAGATAGTCTGGTCTAATGGGATGAATTGCTGACATATGAATTGCCCAAACCAACAGGTTGGGGAGATGAAGAAGACTTGCCAAAGCCTAACCTGCCAAAACCTCCCTCTTGTCAACAACAAGCTCAGAAAACAAAGAAGAAAATTTCAAAAAATAATCTGAGTCACCGCAATGTTTCGGTTCCAGCCTTTATGATGTAGACAGGAGCATATGACCAAGATTTTCCTCCTTTACACAGTTTTACAAAACCAGAAGACGAGGGAATGTCTAGTCATCAACCCAAAATCCTTAATCCAACAGTTAGAGAAGCTGATGGAAGCCTGAAGAACTCTCCCAAATTGAAGCTGTTCTAAACCGACAGACAAAAGCACTCCTTGCACAAAACAGAACCTTGAAGAAGATTGAAGAACAAACTTCTCCAAGTTTGTAGAATTCAATTCTCAAAAAGCTCGAGACCAAAATTTAGCAAACTCATGAAGAATTGATGCTGATGATTAGAACACATACCGTCCCTATGGGAGTCTTCCTAGACAAAGAAAGGGAGATGAAAGATCTAAAGGCTCAATTTGAAGATCTGCAGAACCAACATTGAAAGCAAATTTATGAGGAATCAACTCCATGGAAATTTACCATGACGAGTAAAACTCCTCAACCACTTCCTGCCTCCTCAGGTGGATCCATCCTTCGCCTCAAACAAATTCTTGAAGCTGAAGACAAAGAAAAAAGGAAGAAAGAGAAAAAGGAGAAGAAGAAAAAGGAAAAGGAGAAAGGAAAGCAGATGATACAAGGTCATCAGGTTCCTGCTGATTCCAAGAAAACATATTAGCAAGCTCTAAAGATTCAAGAGCCAGAACAGTTCGTTCCACACCTCAAATGATGGCCAACCAACCAGATTTGGAGGTACAAGATTCTTCTGAGAACTCAGAAGAAGAACAAAGTTCAAATGGAATGTGGAGCTCAGAATCTGAGACATCAGACGATGAGAAGGAAGTACCAACAGAAAATAATTTTTTAATGTCAGTGGATTGGAGGCCGGAAACCTTTTTTTTTTTTTTTTTTTTTTTGCATTTCATCCAAAAGACAATAGATAATGGATTCATGTAGAATCCAAAAACGGATTCTAACCGAATCTACTAAAATCCGTGATAGAATTTGCATGTAGAAACGGATTCTAGCAAAATCAGTGGTAGAATCCATAACGCAAAAATGGATTCTAGAATAATCCACAACAAATCCGCAATAGATTTTAGCCGAATCAGCAATGCAAAAACACATTTGAACATAATCCGCAACATAACGGATTCTAGCAAAATGGCAGAGTCTGCAAAATGGATTCCACAAAATGCTTATTAGATTCTAAAGAATACTTATTGGATTCTTAAAAACACTTTTTGAATAGAATTCTTTTGATATTTCACAACAAAATTACACCAATAATAATTAAAGAAATATATAAAACTATCTCACATCCAAAATGGATTTCGATATGTTACCTTTTTTTTGTTATACAATTTAACTCCTTTCAGTTGTGATCTACTATACTAATTTTTTAATACAACTGAATATCAACCTGTATATAACGACAGATAGAACTCTTGAAATCTACTTAACTATTTCCTTTTCAAAAATCATGCGAATAATAACAATACCTGCATTGAAATGTCCACATCACATCACTAGTTTATCATATTGCCTAATACCTTCGTTCTCAGCTTTTACAACAAGCTGTGTTAAACTCTACAAAGCCAAACAATGACACAAAAATTCACACTTGATCTCTACAACTAAAGAAAATAGTAATTAACAAGCTGGCTACGACCTTCCTAGTCAATGCATTAGCTAGCTAATTACTAGTGGTGCAGAAGTACTTTATTAGTTTGCTTCCCTCCTCACAAATAACCAGCCTACGAGACAATTAAAATAAGCAACTAGATAATTAATACAAACAAGAACAAGAGTTGCCATTATGAGCATGAAGAAAGCCATCAGAATATCAAGTCATTTCAGACAATAATTAGATGTATTCTGCTTACTCTTGCACAATCTTTTCATACTTTGCATTATGATATCTTATCTATTATAGTCTTTGTCCTAGTATTCTTGTCTCATGTGTTTGTGTGTGATAAACTGTAGTTTCGGTTCTCTAAACCTGAAATTACAGCTAAATATTACGGCCACAATAAAGCTCCTACATCAGTGTTTATCCTTTCAATCAAGCAACCAAGAGAAAGAGGCAACAAGCTCAGATAGCTACAAACGAAAACCACATCAAGAGCAGACCGAGCAACCAAGCTCAACAAACAAACAGAAAAAACTTGAGCGATCAACAAAATTAACTACTTCTGAGAGATCATTATCACAACATAATCAATCAGAAAACGAAAATGATAATAATGCATGAATAGCAATAACCAAAAAAATTCAATTTGAGCGATCATCATCATCACAGTAAATCAATTGCAAAACTTGTGATTAGAAACAGAAAATTCCACTGGAATTTTTTTTCCATGATGTACGTAATCACCCGTCGCTCTTAATTGGTCTCGTTTCCTCGGATCTGCAATGACGAGGCCAGAGAAGAGAATAAGCTCTGTCTGTTGTAGTGGAGTCAGATCTGGTCGCTTTAATGTTGGCGGCCTCCGACGGAAGGATTTGGCTGCAGCAAGAATGAAACTGAGCAGATCAAGACCTTCGTTTAGATACATGGATATCAACAAAAATCCGACGGGATCTCTTGTTTCTGACGATTGTGTGCGACCTCCCACTAAGATCCAATGATCCGGCATAGAGGCTTGCGAAGACGACCAAAGGCCGTCGGAGAACTTCGCCGTTGCGGTATTCGGTCACAGACGCCATGGGGATCTGGTGATCTCCTCCACAACTGCAATTGGCGGCTAATCGTCACCGACAGAGTTCGGCGATTGCGATAGGCCGCGAATCGTTGCCGACAGAGATTAGAGAGCACCGGCGACCACCGCGGCGGCGTGAGAATCGTGAAAACCCGTGCAAGCGGTACTTCAATGGTGTAGACGACCACCGTAGGGATTACGCGATGAATCAGCTCGGCTACTCTCCACAAGCTCCCGATGGAGGAGATCGCCGCTCGATCCGAGAAATACCGGCGACGGTGGAGAAGACTGGGTGTTGGAGGGCAGTGGAGAGACAGAGAGGGGGCGGGATTTTTTTTTGGTTTATGGAAGTACGTCATCAAAGAAAAATAAATTTTTGAGGGTGATTGGTTTTGTTTCCAAAACTGATTTTATGATTTCTTAGGAAATCGATTTCAAAATCGGTGTGAAATTGTGTTTGATTTGTATTGTTTTTGAAAATAGATTTCAAAATGAATGCAAAATCACTTTTGCTCCCAATGTAAAATTGAAAACGATTAAAAGTCGTTTTCTCTGATTTCATTTTTCCCATTTCTCCTATTTCTCTGATTTAATTATTATGGTTAATTAAGATTTAATTGATATAATAATTACTTAAATATTATGGTTATTAATTTTTAATTCATTTTTCAATTAAAAAATTTTATTAATTTTTAATTTTTGGTATTCATAATAATTTTTTTTTTAAATCAAACATAAATATGTTTTTATATAATACTTATAAAATGACTGGTTTTCAAAAATATAACCAAACACAGTTTCACTTTTTGGTTTATCAAAACATACACTCAGAAAATAAAACCAAACACAATTTCAGAAACGTTCTCAGAATTGTTTTCAAAACGATCTCAAATTCAGAGAATTTGAAAACATAACAGATTTCAAAAACAATACCAAACACTACCTTTATGTTTGTGTTGATTGTCTGATTATAATTTTAGAAAAATTATAATAAATAGATATTTTTTTATGTGTCTTAGAAGTAGGAGAATGTTTGAGAAAAGTATTGTATTTGTATTGTAATTAAATATAATATAATTTTTGTTTAAATATAAAAATATTATATTTAAATATCAATTATATTATAATTTAAATTTAATATAATTATTATTTATTATTTTAGTTTTTTTATGATTTTTATCAATTACATCATATACTTTCTTTCTCTTTTTTTTTTATCTACTTTTATTAATCATATCATATAAATATAATTTAAATACTTTTCATCTAAACAAACATTGCATTTGAATGTAATACAAATACTTTTTATCTAAATATATATTACATTCAAATGCAATTTAAATACCATTGAACGCAATGTGTTAAACAAAACCCCCCTTAATAACAGAATTTCAAGCTTTAAAAATTTATTATATTATTTAATTTTAATGTAAGTAATTTTCTCATTTTATCCTTATATTGATTTTTGGTTATTTACACTCTCCTCTCTCTCTCATCCCCTCAAATTTCTCTCTCCCTATCCATAGATTCTCTCTCACCCTCATATTTCCTTTCTTTCCCTTCGTCTCTCTCTCTTCACCATAGTCTCTCTCTGGTGAGTCAACCTAGTATCGATTGTCTTCTCCAGTCGCTTGTCACCATCGTTGTTGCAGACCTAATCGCTATCATCACCAGAGAAGCCAGAGAGAGACATGACCATATTTTCATTCTAGTTTGTTGGCTTTTTTTTTTTTTTTGAAAGATTCCACCGTCATATTTCCCGATAACAAGCTGGCAATGAGAGGTGGTTCGACAGGATCGACAAAAGGCGGTTTGCAATCCCGGTGCTTAAGGATGACTTCTCCGATTGCGATCTCAAGGTCGAGTGGGAGCCCGACAATGGTTGCGACATCGAATCTGTAATCATGGTGATGACAGAGATCATGTCGCCATTGTCAAATCTACGTAACTGCGATTCTCTAGCAACATCGAGATTACGATGCCCTGACAACGTCAATTGTGATTCCCTATGATGATGACTTCTTCAGTGAATGGCGACTATTAGACTGCACCTCTCATCAAGATAGTGGCTTCTCTGATGGCCGGCTACCATCAGCAGTAGTGGCAGATTATTGAGTATTTTAGAGGTTAGGGTTTTGTTGGATTTTTGATGAATTGCTAGGGATTTGGGGTCGGTGGACGGCAACTGTTGGACTACAACTCTCCTCACGATGGCGACTTCTCCGATAATCGATTACCGTCAAGGTAGGGGCTGATTATTGAGTATTTTGGGGGTTAGGGTTTTGTTGGATTTTGGGTGAATTGCTAGGGATTTAGGGGCTAGGTTTAGGGTTTGGGTTAATTTGAGATTATTTTGTGAATGATTTATCAAAATTGATAAATTAATGATTTATGATATCAAGAGTTTATACCGGTATATCAAGATTTTCAACTAATTATATTGATAGATTAAACATTTATAGATGATTTATACTTAATTACATTAGTAAATTAATAATTTATGAAATCTATAATTATTTGTTTACGTAGTAAATAAATCGTTTACTGAATTATAAATGATTTATTAAAATCGATAAATAAATGGTTTACCAAGTGAAAAAAAATGATTTATCAGATAAATTTATCAAAATTTACTAAAATTGATAAATAAATAATTTATCAAGTTAAAGAGTGATTTATCAAATAGGAATTTTATCAAAAATATATTATATACCAGCAGTTCAAATCTTTTTTGCTATTTATTTTTATTGAGGTTGAATTTTAACTTATTTACTTCCTTTGATAAATAAATGATTTATCAAGTTAAAAAGTAATTTATCAAATAAATTTACTAAAATTTGCACATAAGGTTATTTTTGGTTTAAGTTGTGATAATCATGATTTATCAAAAATATGTCATTTATCAACAACTCAAATCTTTTCTGCTATTTATTTTTATTGAGGTTAAATTTTAACTTATTTACTTTGTTTTTCGTGATTTTTATTGACTTTTTAAAAAAAGATAAAACTAAATCTAAAAATTTAGATTCAGACTTATAAATCAAATAAAGTCATATTTGGGAGAGAGAAAAATATAGAGAGAGAGAGAGATAGAGGAGTTAGACGAAGATGAAAATAAAACCGTCTAAGCTCTGGGGGGCGGGGGATTTGAACAAGAGCAGTCCAACTCTTCAATAGATATATGAAAGTGTCTTGACACAAGGCACAACTTTCCTCTAGTTTCATACCTATTAACTATATATATATAAGTGGTGATAACATTTAAAACTTTTGTGCATCAATCCTTTGATCCAATAACTCAAATTTATTCGTTCATGCTTAGTTTATATCACATGGTTTAATTTTAGTCTACATGTTATTTTTATTCTCCAACACCTCACATAATAATATATATAGAGAAAGCAATAAATTTCTCATATTTATATTTAAGACTGTTTTGGAGGAAATAATTTGACTTAATTTTGTTTCTTGTGCTAGCCATGATTACACTTCCTTTTTTTTGTTTTTTTGCATTTTTTTTAGTTTCTATAACAGAGTAAACTTTTTTTATCCTATTAATAGCATAAAATCTAATAGTTATCATTTAATATGAGTAAGAATGCATGTGTTTTTTATCATATTAGATTAAAACCTAAATATTTCAAAAAATTAAAAAAAAGTCTTAGCTTAAAAAGAATCCAATGACCC
The DNA here is from genome assembly GCA_035233585.1 of Antiaris toxicaria. Taxonomy (NCBI): domain Eukaryota; kingdom Viridiplantae; phylum Streptophyta; class Magnoliopsida; order Rosales; family Moraceae; genus Antiaris; species Antiaris toxicaria. The sequence continues at coordinate 12,060,472 of CP141162.1, read as the reverse complement.
CTACCACCGACAGCCACCGCATGACCTTTGATCACCTAAATGCTGTTGTCTACAAGCATCCCCCTTTCCACCAACCACTCCTCCTCTGGTGTCCCCCACCTCTTGTCACTCTCTCTCTCCCCTCTATTTCCATGGATGCTTCAATGTTGGCAACGATGGCAGCGTGAACACCTCTCGTGAGCTCGGATCTTGTAGGTGCCTCACGACAACGACATCTCACAATAACCTCTATCACGAACCTTGGCTGACGAACGAGCTTGAATCTTGCAAACTCAGATGCTCGCGGATCTCATGAAGACATCTCATGGCGAAGGGAAGGGTTGTCGATGTGCGGGTGGTTAGGGTTGCCGGTCGGTGGGGTGGGGTTTTTTGATATTGTTTAAGTTGATTGCTCTCTTAGGGTTTTAAGCTTCTTCTAAAGACTTTTTTTTTTTGGCGTAATTATTTGGAGGAATTCCATCGTTGCGATTCAAGAACATCTCCAGTTTCAATTTAGTTTAGAGAATAATTTATAAGTTTTTCAATATATTTTTAGTGAGTTGAATTCGTTTTCTTTCTATTCATATTATGGGTTTTTAGTTATCTTTGGTTGAGCATTGTAGATTTTGTTGAAATGAGTGCTTGAATTATGTAGATGTGTATAGAGAAAACTTATGAGTTATTTAGTAAACATATTGCGTTTGTATTACGTTTGAACGCAATACATTGAATGTATTTGGTATTTGAATGAAAAGTATTTACTTTATATTTAAATACAATATGTATTTTGATAAAAAGTATTTGAATTATATTTTACAGTTGAAAAATTGATGTAATTAGTAAAAATAGATAAAAAAAATAAGATAGAGAAAGAATATAATATGAATGAAAAAAAAAATATTTTCAAAATCCCTTTATTTTTTTTTCTTTTTAGCAATCATAATTTTTATTTTAATAATGACACACGATCAAATTTCTTGTTCTCTTTCTTTGCTCTTTATTAAAACCTTTTTTTTTTTACCTTTCTTTTCTTTTGCTTTTATACTTTTTTACGACATATTGAGGATTTTTTTTTTAATTTATCCTTTAGATAGTATTTCCCAAATATATTCTTATTAATTTATTTCTTCTTATAATCTTCTTTTTTCTTTAATGTGACCATAAGTACTTTTTTTAACTAAGTCTTTGTTGTATAATATTAACTTTTCAAATATTTTTTTTAACTTAATATTTAAGTCTTCAAATAAATATTGAGACTAATCTAATGGCGAAAACAGTTACTCTTTCTACTTAATCCTAAAATAATGGTTTAGATTTACACTACGTAGCTTTTTACTTCTTTTACCCCTACCTCTATGTTTAATTTCATTTAATTCTTTTAATTTAAGATTTGATTGGCCAAAGTTTCCCATATGTTGGCATTATGTTCAACATGGCAAATGAAATGCCTAGGATTGATTTGGTGATGGACTCTAATTTACTAAATATAGATTGTTATAATTTTGTTCTTTTAATTTTTACCCACAACTTTAATTATTTCTTACTATTCTAATCTATCAAATATAGAATCCAATACGAACCCTTAATCTTATTTGGAGTTCAATGGAAACACAATTAAGAAGTTAAGAGATTTTATTGGTATTAAATAAATATATAATTATAATTACATGTATAATTTAATGATAATTTCACATATGACTTTACTATAAAATGAAGAGTTTAATTTCCCATCTTAAGTTACAAATAAAAATAAAAATATAATTATGTATTTTATCATTGAATGTGGCCATAATTATAATTTTTCATGTTAAAATATAGACACAACAGGAAAATTTGACTTTATTATCAAATATTCTGCACCCGCCGTTATGGAAGTCCCATGCCTAAACCGTTACCGGGTGCTTCAATTATCGAACAGGGCTGCTAATTATTATTCTTGTATTACAGAGGCGCTTTCGATTAAATTTAAAACCAGAATACCCCCACTCAATAGAACGTTGCGTTGCCACTGGGCGCCACCAAGGCTTCTCCATAGCCTCACTAGTAGGGCCGGGGGGACTGGGAAGTATAAGTGATCAAAGTCTTCTCGATTGTTTGCATGCTTTCTTTAAAAAAAACCAAAAGAAAACAAAAACCAAAAAAAAAAAATCTTCTCCATTGCCACCAAGGCTGTGGATTATGTTTTTCTTTAGAACATATATATATATTTTTTTTGCCTAAAGTATCCAACTGTTGAGCTAGCCTGGCTACAGTTGTTCTTAGTGTGTGTGTGTGTGTACATGTATACTGCTATCAAAAAAATAAGAAAAATGAAACACACAGCACTTTTGGAATCTATGTAGAGAGCCATAAAGACCAATCATCCTCAGTCCTCACTGCCATACCACGAAGTTTTGAAAGCCAATGAAGACTCAGTGTACGATCATAGTTTTTTTTTTTCTCCTTTTCGAGAGAGAGAGAGAGAGGTGGAGGAAATGGAGTATTAATCCAGTAAGGTAAGGAAGCAGAAATTGATAAAGTATCTACATGCTCAACCTTTTATATCACCATCGATTCTATTATACAATTCAGCAAGACCTGGATCCGTGGGTGCGATTAAGAGAACAGAATCAGTACACACAGGTTCTGTCACAAACATTAAGAGTGTGCCTGAGCATGCTCTGGCTTGTGTGAGAACTCATAGTCTAAATGAACAAAGGCGCGCTCAATTTCGGGCAATAGTTCAAGCTTCTCCTGTAAGGATTCCCCGATGTCATGAGCCTTTTGCAAGGGCATATCTGCAGGTAGGACAATGTCAACCTCAACAAAGTAGTGAGACCCAAACGTGTAAGCCCTGACAGTATCTATGTGCCTTATGGCCTTGTGGTGGTTCCAACAGAGGTATGTGAGTTTCTGTAGATATTCTGGAGCCGCTGATCTTCCCACAAGGGAGTTGACATTTTCAAGCACCGTCATCGACCATGTTCGAATGGTGTACAAGGCCAACTGCAGCAAGTACAAGGTAACACGTGAGAATACTTGGTAGATGGTTAAAGCTTGGGGTAAAGGCCATCAAATTAGGTATCAACAGTTGTCGAGGTCCAAAATGTACATTCGCCGGAGAGACCAAATTATCGATGAATAAATGTATGATAACCTTTGTTTTTTTTCCTAAGTTAAATCACCTAAAACTTTCCAAGGACCTTGTGAAATAATTTACAACCCCAAGGTCCCATTTGGAACACCAGTTCCAACTAGAATTTTGCCTATTCAACTCCAAAACTCCTGAATCTACATCTCACCTTCTCTTTCTTAAATTTTTATGAAATTCAAACTTCAAAAATCCATAACTTTCTTATTCAAGTAGAAATGAGATGATTTTTATTTCTACTTACTCGTAACGATGTAAGGAATGAAATACGATCCATTTAGCATTTTTTTTTTTTGAACACATTTCAAATTTTTATACTATTCCCTATATCACAGTTCATTTCCAACTCACATTTCAACGAAACACACATTTCAATTCCAACTTACAAAACTCCAACTCCAACCATTGTTCCAAATGGGCCCTAAATAGAATCTTACAGTAATATATGCAGTGGGCCATATTAGTAACATTGAACATCTATGGCGAGATGCGAGGACAACTCTACACCCTTATGTCTTAAAATCACAAAGTTCACTTTTTAATTTTCCAAGAAGAATTTCCAGCAAAACGAAAAGAAAGATTTCTTTTTAAAAAGACAGAGAGAGAGAGATTCACTCACAATGACAGCTCCAACAGGATCCATCCAATCATCAACATAATTAGCAAGGAGTGCAGCAAAGAGACCAATGACGTTGGTGATAACGTCAAAGAAGTGATCCTGGGCATATGCCTTAACAATTTCATTGGTGAAAGAGCGGCAGTAAACCATCAGGAGTAGTTTTACTAGAGTCACCATGAGCATGATACCAACAACCCATCGCTCTTGCTCTTTGGTCAAGCTAAAATCAGCATCCTAGTATAATAGAAGCATATAAAATGAGACATATCATAGTTTATTTTAGCAAAAACAGTAAATATATAGGTTATAGAAGGATTACTGTCCTCTAATAAACAAAAGTGACAGTAATCTTTGAATATGCCACTATCATGTGCTTAATATTTTTAGCCAATGCGACTTACATCAGATAATAGGGTGCGCATTGACTCCAAGATGATCTGCAGTCCCAGAGTTGCCATAACAGAGGCAAACACGAGTATGCCCTGCATAAGCAATGAAGTCCACACTTAGAAGATGTTCACCATCTGAGGACTCATATCAAATTGATCCCATTCAAAAGGCATTTCTCATACCACTTTTATAAAAATACAACACGAACATTCGGCTACTAACATTGACGACGTGTGACTTTTAGCTTTGATAAGTTAGTCTAAAGGAAACATTTAATTTCTCTAGTATTCAATGAAGCCAAATTTCCTTTATTTCCAGCTTCCCGGAAGCAGTACAAATAGAATAGTGCATGATAAAGCTTGAATTCATGACGTCCCCTGTACAAGTCATATTCAGTTTGAAGCTTGAATATACATCATTTGGATGAAATACTATTTTCTTACTGTCACTCATTTATAGTCTAATCAAATCTTTTGAAATTGACCATTAGGGTAAGAGCATAATTCCAGATCAATCACAGGTTCAGCTGCAATCAGTGTCATATGAACTTCATAATAAGAATACAAGCAGACACTTCTTCATTCATAAACATAGCTTAACTCCCAAGCAACTAATGCTGCAAAACATTTTAGTACTCCTAACAGAAAGAAATAAGTTCAGGAAACATGCCACAAAAAGGGTAACTTGGCACAGAAAAAGCATAGTGGATAATAGCAAACATGCCACAAACATTCATTTTTAGAATTTCCGATTTGCATACAGACATCACTTATCACAAAAAGTTCAAATTTCGAATTACATTACACCAAGAATGATAAATGAGAACTGACCAATGGCTGCATACGCCTCTTTCCAATAGGGTACTGGTATGGATTGGGCGTTTGCATGGAGAAAGCAGTAAACCAAAGAATGAAACCCGACAAAAGATCAAGAAGTGAGTCCAAGGTGGATGCAATGATGGCCAATGAACCACTTCTGACAGATGCATATACTTTTGCCGCAAAAAGAACCATGTTTGCAACATTTGAAATTCTGATGGCAAATGTCTCGCTTTTTGCCACCTTCTCCCGCTCTTCCTGCAACCAAAAGGTATCACTTCAATTCAGGAAATTGTGTGCGGTGATGTTCCTTTAACAGAGACAGAGTAGAAGAATGCAATACAAACCTTTGACATTCCGGGAATAAAACCACGCTCTGCTAAGGCATCCATCTCATTAAACCCCTCAAGCATTTCTACCTGCTGTTGGTAGTACTCGGCCACATTATCTTCTGGACCTGTGGCCATCAAGTAAACAATTAAGTTGGAAAAATGAAACCTCAGCCTCATAAAGTGCAGCTAGTATTGATCTCATCTAAAGATATGCACACAGCTTTTACGCAATTCAAATTCCTTTTTCTCCTTAAAAATCATAATATAGGCAGAATATGGGAATAAAGAAAGTGAATATATTCTCATCCTACCATAGACTACTAAATTACTATAATCAGGCTACTTGTCAAATACGCTAGTTATGCTTCCAAGCTACAACAAGCAACATAAGGTCATAGAGAAACTAACAGCAATGAAAAGGAGAATACACTAAAAGCCACTAATCATTGAATAATAAACCTAATTAGCACTCAAAATGCTCCACTAGCGCAGCTCATGTAACTTTAAAAAAATAACATTTTAATTAACTTGAACTTTCCAAAACCCTTGATGAATCCTTAACCACAATATATTATGGTTCCACGACAATCACTATGACATTCCATGGATAATAACACAAGCACACAAACATAAAGTGACTCCGACGCATTCACATAAATACAATCCACACACACACACACACACACATATTGACTCCAACGCATTCACATAAATACAATCTCTTTTGCAAACACAAAAAAGGTGAGAATTATTTTTTCCCCTAAACACATGGAATGTATACATGAGGTAGTTATAAGTATAGCCTAGTGGTAACTCTCAATCAAAAAGGTGTAGAGTTTGACTCCCCACACCCCAATTTCAACCAAAAAACCCCCATACGAAGGCTTTCTTTTCTTTTTTTTAGCTAACCCAAATGTGGAATAATCTCAATCAAGGATCCGTTTGGGGGGATTTTCAGAGATAAGAGTTTCTAAAGTTGGAAGAGAGAGAAATGCGAGGTGTAGATTTAGTAATTTAGAAATTGGGAGGCAAAATACTGTTTGAAGACTGTGCCCCCAAACAAGCCTCAAGGAAATCACCACCTGGAAATTTTGAAAACCCGAGCATCCCTGAGTGAGGAAATTCACAACCCCAACTGGCAAATTCTTCTTACGTGCCTTTTAATTACTATCTACCATTCTACCAAAGATTCTTCACAGCATGACCAGTCCAGTCTAATAATAATAATAGTAACAAATAGCAAAGAATATATAAATAACCATTTGTACACGTATATTTCCAGAATACTTTGATTCCCATATAAGATAAATCACATCAACAAAAAGAAAGAAACGGAATCACAATTTATAAAAGATATACCAAACGCAAATTGAAATGGAAATGCCAGCAAAATGATCTAATTTAGTACAAAAACATGAAGAATGAGTACCAACAAAACAATAAAAAATTCTCAAACCATTTCTATATCTATAATTCTATATCGGAGCAGATTTTGAAATATAAATCACTACACCAATTAACACATATGCTCAATCTAAAGTTTAAAAAAAATATTTGAAGTTTAAGAAAAAAAAAATTAAGTTCAAAATCAATTAAAAAAAAAAAACCTAAAACTCCATAGCAGTCGTGGAGGCCACGAGGAGGCTTCTTCTCTTTGTGCTCGGAGGATAACTGCAAGCCGTCGAAGTTCAACCGCCACGACCGATCGCCATTGTTGGGCTGTTGCAAGAGCGAGAGCTCCTCGTCGTGGTCCAGATTCACCAGCTCCGCCATTTTCGGGTCACCGGTGAGGGGGGGAGAGAGAGAGAGAGAGAAAGAGAGAGGGAGAGGAGAGAGAAACGAAAAGGAGTTTCGAGAGAGAGTCTTGTGATGGAGGCGGTTGTGGTCGGCAGAGTCGGAGATTTACGAACCAGGGAAGCTGGAGAGGCACTGCCCACAAAAAAATAATAATTGAATAAATAAAAGAATCCAAGAGAATTAAAGCTTATGTCTAAATTAAATTGAAAAATAATATTTTTTTTTGCCTCACGCGCCAGTTAGGACTCGCTTTAAGAAGGTTGTATAGCCGTATTTTAAAATTTGTAGAAAAATAAATTTTAAAAAATATGTTAGGGAGATAAAAATTGTTTAGAATGAAAAAATATAAAATTTTAAAATTTTATTGAGAAAAAAATTATTAATAAGATTTTATTTTATTTTTATCAAAATTTTATGTAATTTAAAAAAAATCATTTTATCTAAATTTGTATATGTAAAGTTATGAATTTTTAAAATTTGAATTTAATATAAAATTTTAAATATATAAATAGTAAAAAAATGGTTGTTAGGTGAAAAAATATCAAAAAAATCCAAAATTTGTCTCTAAAACACCCTCTAAACACAACATTTTAGACATTTGAAGCATAAACTTTCATTGCAGTTTTCTAAATATTATTATTTTTATCTTTTTCTTTAGAAAGTAAAACAATTTTACTATTTAAATCATAGTCTTTTTTTTCATTTTTAAAAAACTCAAACTTTAAAAATCTATTACTATGATTACAGGGATAACTTCACATCTGACTCCATTATAAGGTTTAGAATTTAAAGCTTTACATCCACAATTTCAACAAAAAAATAATTACTTTCTTATTTTAAATTAAAATGAAATTACTTTTTCAATAAATTGCATAAAATGACAAGAAAAACAAATCAAAATCTATATTGTTATTTTTTTCGAATGCACTTCAAAATTGTATACTTTAACTATTATAGTTCATTTTCAACTAAACGTAAATTTCTAAACATTAACTTATTTCCACTCAAAACATTTTCAAAACTCTAACTGTTGTAGTTGATGTATTAAATGAATGCTTAGTATTGTGATCTTAACAAAAATATTTGAGATTTTCTACCATAAGACTTCCTATTTTGTATTACCAATAGGATTATTGTAATTGTATCAAAAATTTTCAACAATTTATTTATGTTTAGAGCAATTATGTATTACACACTATAAATATTTAAGGTATAATCATAAATAATATCGTTAAAAGATTAACTCATGATTAAATAGTTGTTCCTACTAGTAATGTACTATATGAGATCTTACCACATAAGTACATTATTATACAAATTTTGTGTTTTGCTTTTGTCCTCATTGTGATGCGCTTCTAATGTGACTGGAATAAAGGAAAACCTTTAAAATGATAACGAGGATGGAGACAAAATCATCAAATTGATAACGAGAAAAGAATGGAAAAAGCACTTCTTGCATTTGTTTATATTTCTTTATTTTCATCTATGCCTTATGAATTTTAAGGTCACTCCTAATTTGTCTCTTATATTTTAAAAACTCTCATTTTATCCATGAATTTTGAACTTTATCTCACTTTACTATTTTATCAGAATTTTAATTAAAAATAGAAAAAAAAAAAAGGAAATAGTCTTAGTAAACTTATCAGGGTTTTTGCTAAAAACAAATGTAAAAGAACACATAATTGCACTTCACTCACTTTTCTCACATGAATGCAACCGAAATTCTAGTAGATGGAATAAAGTGTGATTAAATTCAAAATTAATAAGAAAAAGTAAGATTTTTAAAGTATAAAAAATAAAATAATAATAATCTTAAGGGGACGTTTGGTAAACACATTACATTTTGATTGTATTTGAATAAAATTTGTTTTTTGAATGTTGTATTTGGTTGAAAAGTATTTGTTTTGTATTTAAATGAAATGTGTGTTTGAATGAAAAATATTTTAGAATTGAAAAGTTGATGTGATTGGTAAAAATAGAGATAAATAGTATAATTGAAAAGTTGATGTGATTGTTTTAAAAATGTTTTAAATAATAATTGTTTTCATAATATTGTTATAAAATTTATATTTGATATAAAATTATATTATATTTGAGTAAAATTAAAATTGAATACTTTCCCTAAATGTCTCCTAAAATTCTAGAATATAGACTGGGATAATTCTTATATACATTCTATTTTTTAAACGGAATTATCTTTTCTTATAAAATTGTGGCACGTGGTAACAGTAGGTACGGCGCGTGGAGAATGAGTTGGGTGGGGGAGGAGAGTACTTATTCGGATATCTGCAAAACGTAAACGGCGACGATCGCGTGAGAACGACGTTAGTGAGAAGAGGGACGGCGTGTTTCAAGAAATAAATGCCGACTCAAGTGGCATTCCTCCTAAAAGATAATAATTAAACATTTAAAAAATAAATATATGTTGATTTTGCTGAGTTAGGATCACGACGGGATGAGCTCATATGATCTGATCTCACCTGTCGGGGCTTTAGTCAAATGTTAGAACGGGTGGGTCCGTTTCTTTTATAAAGCTTGTACTGAGTATTTTTCCGGTGCTACGTGGATCACGAACCCGTCAATGGAGTCGCGTTTTGATTGAGTAAACCCATTACGTTCTAATTATATTTAAATATAATTTATTTTTTAAATATTATATTTTGTTGAAAAATATTTTTTTTGTATTTGAATGAAAATATGTGTTTGGATGAAAAATATTTGAATTATATTTTAGAGTTGAAAAGTTGATATGATTGATAAAAGTAGATAAAAAAATTAGAGAAAGAAAGAGTATAATGTGAATAAAAAATTGAAAAACTAATAAATAATTGTTTTTAAAAAACAATTACTATTCTTTTATTTTTTAAAAACAATTATTTGAATATTTTTGTAGCACTATTGAAAATAATTATATTTGAATGTAAAACTTTTACGTTTATGTGAAAATTACATTACGTTTAAATGTAATACGAATTCGTTGTGGTACTAAACGAAGCATTAATTTGAATGTTAGAGCGAGTGGGTTTCGTTCAAAACCGACCTTTTTTCATTTATAAAGCTTGTATTGAGTATTTATCTGGTACTTTATAGATTACGGAGTCGTAATTTGACTGATGATATGGTTTTGGTGATCACTGATGGAGGAAGGATTTTAATATAGTAGATATATGTATAAATTAATCTTGACTTATTTTAATTAATAATTTTTTATATTTTATTGGACAAACAATTTAGATTTTAAGAAATAAAATAATTGCATTAAATTCCTAAATAGTGTGGGTTTGGTGGCTTAACACAAAATCTAAATCTAAACTATAAATTTAATATTCTAAGTATTTTAAAAGATTAGCCTATTATATTAAGTAATATTTTGTCTCTACGTAAACTAAAAGCTTATAAAGTAAGTCAATTCTTCACTTTCTCATTCCATCACGCAAATAAATTCTAAAGACATAACGAATCTTTTTTTTTTTAGTTCAAAAAAGTTTGGAAATTTCTTCAATTTTTCAAGGTGAGATATTATTATTTTTTCTTCTCCTTTTCCTTCTTCCCTTTGTAATCTTTTTTTTTCTTCTATTTTAATATATAATTTATGTATTCTAGTTTCATTTATCTTTATATTAGGTTTAAGAAATTTAATTATATAACATAATTTATGTATTTTAATTTTTTTTATATTCACGTTGGGTTTAGAAAAAAAAAACAATTGAAACAATATAATATATATTGTTATAAATATATATATATATGAAGATTTATAATAATAGAATAGTTAAATTCGAAAAAAAAAAAGAAGATTTTGTTCCCTACCGATGTATCTTAGCTCTATTAGTATTGGTGATAACCAGTATGATGAGCTGATCGTGTTGATCCAGGTGGGGACTCACACGACGGAAAGTCCTGATTCAAACGTTTAGTAGATGTTTGGTGAAAGCTTTTTTTTTGACATTGCATTTAAATGTAATGTAATTTTTTCCCAAATACAAAAGCATTTCATTCAAATACCAATCACATCACATTTTAAATCTAACACAATCACTATTTATTATTTCATTTTTCTATTACTTTTATTAATTACATTATATATTCCCTCTCCCTCCTTTTTTTCTCTCTACTTTTACTCATTACATCACATATTTATTATTAAAATACAATTCAAATACTTTCCCCAAACACACACTGCATTCAAATGCAATGCTAATATTTTTCCTCCAAATACAAATTACATTCAATGTATTACATTAAAACGCAATGTAAACGCAATGCGTTCACCAAACGAACCCTTAGAATTTTCTTTTGGCTGGCTAATTGGTTTTCAAAAGTGGCGAGCTTATGTGAGCTTGATTGTACCTGATGATCTCTCTTCCTGGATTTGATGATAAATGGTCGGAGGTAGTGGGATTCGTGGGTCCACCCAAGTGGTGACGACCATACATTTATGTCATTGCACGTCTATTTTATAATTTATTACGAAAATGGATAAAGAGCTGAGTACCAGTATTTTGCCAAGTAATGGCAAACAATTTTCAATTATCCATTTTCAGCAATAACAATAATTTTAAAATGACATTTTCTTTTCTGGGATTTTGTTATATATATGTGTTGAAATTTTATTAAAGATAATTTTCCAAAAAAAATCCGTTAAGGATGTTTACTGCTAAGAAAAATCCATGAAAGATAACAAATTCACACATCTTTTTCACATTTTTTATGGAAAAAGTATATGTAAATATATAGAATTTTTGTAATTATAAATATAATTTACGATATTTATCTGATTTTATTATAAAATATTTAATTCGAATATCCCATTCACAAGTTTAAAAAAAATATAGGATTTTTATTATAAATACGAAGGATTCCCTTTTTTTTAATGTGAAGTTATAGTATAGTCATTTAAAAAATATATATATTATAGTCAAATTGGACAAAATAAATGTGGTCTAAAAAAAGAAGTAATATGTAAGTTTAACATAATCAAATATATATATATTTAACCATTTAAAAAAAAATTTTCATTTTTTTGGTTTTTTTAAACATCAAAAGAGTAATAACAATGTATTACATTTAAAAAACGGTGAAACTATAGTTTTTATTTTAAAGAAAAACAACATCGGAGTTTTTTTTTATAATTATCTTTTAAATTAATGTACCTATAACTTTACAAAAAGACAAATCGAGATCTATTTGAAAACTCCCTCAACCTCGAGTGTACGCATTTTTAATTGACAAGATAATAAATTTAACAATAATATATCATGAATATTAAAAATGTGTGTGTGTATATATATATATATTAAATTTTGTAAGTTAAACAAAATTGAAATGATTGATTGTTCTTAACTTTTTACCCTTAACAACTTATTATTTATAATTATGATGTGTAATGAAAGTACTTTTTTAGGAATGGTATCACTTTCCTAATAAATCTTTTAATATAAAAAATTAGATGGTGACTATTTTTTAAGCACATCTTTAAATAAATAGTCGAATTTTTTTATTTTTAAAATAAGTGGTCGTTTTTATTATTTTTGTTGTTCCACTAGTGATATACCAATAGATACGCTACTTGTATCTCACTTAATATATTGGTAAATCATTATTAGTCAATCATCAGAATACTTCACTTGCATGGCATGCACTCAACTACCATTGTAATCGATAACCAATAATTGATACATGGTATTTGACATAGTTACGTTCTCTGAATTATTCCACCACGAGACTAGTTGATAGTCTATTGTTGATGGTTAAGCCTCCATTTGTTTCAGTATTTATATTTATATTACGTTTAAATATAATATAATTTTTATTCAAATATCAAAAATATTACATTCAAATATTAATCACATCAAGTTTTAAATCCAATATAATCATTATTCATTAATTTAATTTTTTATTATTTTTATTAATCATATCACGTACTTTCTTTCTCTCTCTCTCTTTTCTCTCTATTTTTACCTATCACATCATATATTCATTATTTAGATACAATTCAAATACTTTTTATCTAAACAAACATTGCATTCATATGAAATACAAATACTTTTCCTCCAAATACAAATTGTATTCAATGTGTTGTATTTAAATATTATACAAACGTAATACATATACTAAATAGAGCCTAAGATTTGTTTTTATCTTTTTATCATATTAAATTGCCAATTTAATCAAATTATCAAAAGCATGAATAAATAAAAGATACATGCAATTTTTATAAGATTTGATCAAACCAACTCCTTTAGCCCATACCTAGCTTTTAAATAATCCACTAGCTCCCAATATTTGCAAGCTTTAGTCGACTTATACAACTTAACGCCTTCTTGTTATTATCGTCGGTTATCTTACACAAGTAGATGGATCTATTTAGCGAATACCATTCATATTCAAATTCTACGTTGTTCAATTATCTCTTGAATATTGCAAATTCTTCTCTTGAAGAACGTTGAACACGAAATAACTCCAAAAACCCCACCACACAATTGATTTGAGACACTACATAAAGTAGCACAAAATCTCAATTTAAATCTCGAATCAAATCAGTTTAAATTTCAATTTGTTACATAATCTTTTGCAACACATCTTTGTAACACTATTCAAATTTCAAATTTAAACTTCTATATTCTTTTCAAAATCTTCATATAATCCTCAGCAAATATATCTTTATATAAAAATGTAATCTTTGGAAAAAACTAAATCCTAACTCAATTAAGACTCTAAATCCTATTCAAATTAGAATTCTTATTTTAAATTTAAATCCCAGATTTTATGACGATATTTAAATCAAGTATTTATTCATTCATATAATATTATTTTTTCAAATAAAACTAGCAATTTTTTTTAATCTCAAAAAATGTCTATGTGGTTGCTGCATGCTTGTTTTAACAATTGTTATAATAAAACCACACCATGCTAGCTAAATACAGTTTTAGCCCACATTTGATATACACTTTTAAACTGCATTGCATTTAAATGCAATGTAATTTTTCCCCAAATATAAAAGCATTTCATTTAAATACCAAGCACATCAAATTTTAAATCCAATACAATCACTATCTATTATTTCACTTTTTCTATTACTTTTATTAATTGCATCATATAGTCTCTTTATCTCTCTTTTTTTCCTCTCTACTTTTACCCATCACATCACATCTTTATTATTAAAATACAATTCAAATACTTTTCACCCAAACACACATTGCATTCAAATATAATGCTAATACTTTTCCTCCAAACAAAAATTACATTCAATGCATTGCATTCAAGCGCAATGCAAATACAATGCGTTCACCAAACGAGACATTAGTTTTTCTCCATAAATGCCATTAAAGAGACCTAACACGTTGCAGGTTAGTCAATACTCGACCACCTAATTCGATCACCGTTATAAGATGGATACTTTAAAAGAATAATTGACTCACATCTAGTTGCACTCGTCTGATAAGACAAAAAGTAAAGAGACTCTGTAATCAAGGGCGGAGCTACTTTGAGCCCAATAGGAGCTACCGTCTCCTGGCCAGAGGCTCTTTTTTAACTTTAGCCTCAAAATTTAAAAGTTTTGCAAAATTTTTTTTTTCTTATTCATTTCCTTGAGATCTTTTAATTATAAAGTTTGCATAATGTTTTATTTTTTAAAAATTACAATGACAAGTTAAGTTTTTATTTTTTATTTTTAGTTTCATATTTTAAACGTAAAATAAACAGTTTATTTAGAAGAGAAATAAACAAAGATACTAATAGATAAATGAACATTAAAATTTTTATGTTGTAATTTTAGTTTATTTCACACTCCTGATAATAATTCTTGGCTCCATCACTATTTTTATTATATATAGGGCATGTTTAGTGGACCTATTAGAGTATTGTACTATTTTATTTTATACTAACACAGTATTTGGTTAGGTCATTGTATTGTATAAAATAATACAGATAGTATATTAATACGATTTATATTATATTATCTAATGCAATATATTTTTTATATATTGTGTTATATAATTTCAAATAATGGTCAAGTCTAAGGTTGAGAAAGAAGGTTTGGGACAAGGTATGATTTCAGGATGGGGTCGGGGACGAGGGTCGAGGTTGAATTTTGGGATGGGATCTGGGGTTGGGTTTTGGGATAGGGGTCAAAGACGGGGATGGTTTTAGAATAGGGACAGGGTCAAGTTTTGAGAAGGAGGTCGGGTCAAGTTTTGGGATGAAGGGATCGGGTTTCAGGATGAAGGTCAGAGTCTGGTTTCGTGATAGGGTCCGGGGTAGGGTTTCAGGACATGGGTTGAGGTTTAAGAATAGGGGACTAGGTTGGGTTTCAAGATGGGATCAGGATTAGAATCGGGTATCAGGACAAAATTCGGCCTCGAGTTTCAGGACATGGGTTGGGTTGGGGTCGGGGTGGGGGTCAGGTTTTAGGACAAAGGTCGGGGTCAGGTTTCTAGATAGGGGTTGAGGCCAGATTTCAAGATAAGTGGGGAGTCGGGTTTCCAGACAGGGTCGGTGACGGGGCCTAGTTCTGAAATAGAGGTTAAGGTTAGGTTTTAGAACAAGAGTTAGAGTCAGGGCCGGGTTTTGGGATAGGAGTCGGGGTAGGGGTTGAGTCTCGGGACGGAGGCTGGGGTTGTGTTTTAGGACGGGGTTCAAGGGTTGGGTTTTGGGACTGGTTCTGGGGTCGGGATTTAAGATGGTGGTTGGAGCCGAGTTTCAAGACGGAGGATGGGATCGAGTTTTAGGATGAGAGTTGGGATCAAGTCTCGAAACCTAACCCTATCCCAAAACTCAACATCGAACTAAATTTAAATAAATTATTATTTGAAAAAAAATTAAATTTATTATATAATACAATACATTTTAGTAATACACTAAATACTGTATTAAGTTACCTATATCTTTAATATATACATAACCAAACATTATATTGTATAGGTAATGAAATCCAATATAACCTAATATAATACACTTTACTTAATACAATAATATGATATACCAGATATAGCCACAAAGTAGCAATGACATCTTTTTGATAATCAATAACTTTTCAAATTTTTAAAATGTGAAAATAACAATTTCCTAGTTAAATGTTGAAAACTGATATATGAGGTATCTAACCCTTAAAGGAAAATTTATCATCAAATTTGACTCAAAAACACTCTATTAAACCATCTTCAATATATCTCAATGTCAATAATACCATATTTGTTACAAAAATTATATATAAAAATAACATATCTGAGACTTTATACTACAATGAATAATATTATTTACACCTTTTGTCATTATTATATATTAAGCTTTGAAATTCATCAAATTAACTTTTTAGTATTTATAAAACGAAAAATGCTAAGTGGCAGTTAGCTTATGCATTGTATTTGTATTTTTTTTTAAGTTAATTGTTTTTCAATAATAGATGTTTAATAGATTTTGGTTTGCTTATTACAAGGAAAAACCTTTCAACAAATTCACGAATAGCCTTCATTCAATAAAGTTATGCATGTGGGGGTAAGATAGCTAATTTGTCGAATGTTCAACAAACGATACGGCCACGAGTTGCAGATGATGTAGGTATACATGTGTTCCTATGGTTATATCATCCTCGTGAAGTTCATTTGCAACATTGTCATTATAATGCTAAGAGCGAGGTCTAGATCTAATATACTTATTTTCCTACTTATTGCTTGTCGTCCACTCTTTATTTGCCACATGATCCAAATTTAAAAAATTGGCCATTTGAATAGAAACTAAATTACCAAAAATTATAGGAGCCATATACTTACGTGCAAAAGTTAACTGGAAAGGGTACCAAAATCAAGTTAACTTGGGGGTTTCTCTCTCTTTTACTCTTTATCAAATATTAGGGTTTCCCTTTATGTGGGGCTCCTACTGCCACCGCTATCGATAAGGACTTAGCCAGAGCACACTAGTGCAACATTATCGATCAGGTAATCAGTAGTTTGATGATTGATAGACTGGGATCCTATGAGACATAGGTGATCTGATGGTTGATGTGGTAATCTTTTACCTTAAATCGAGCCTGATCGATGTCTTCTAAGTTACAGAGCGTGACAGAGTAGTTGTTCTGTGTATGCGAGAATTTTATAATCGATGTTATTTTTTATTCATGTTTTGTTTTTGTATCTTTGTTTTATTTTTATAATAAAAGAGGTTATTCCCATACCTTCAGTTTCTATTTATGTTTGTATTCTGCTCAAGTTGTTCTTTATCAGTATCAATCTATTAGTTCTGTTAGTAATAAGGCTAGGCAGAGTTTGTTGTAGCCTTTGTGATGTGATTAGCTTTTTCTCGATCGATCAAAATGTTCCATCAATTGTAGATGTGCTTTTAAAAAGAGCTTTACGTTAGAAAAACTCTCTCGATTTTGATCTTCTAAGCCTTAACTCTCACTCAATGAATGGTGTTTGAGAAAAATCGAAAGTTTGGCTTAGGGACCAAATGAGATGCACTGCCGTTATTTAATACGGTTTTTCCCATCATAAACCGTTTTCAACGTGCTAACTGCAGCCACAAAAATCTCAACCAATTCTGAACGTTGAGGATGTGATTTTCAAACGTGGATCACAACCGGTTGTTACCTATTTTTCAGGAGAAGAAAAACTAACATTATTCGGTAAAATTTTTTTTTTAAGTTTTTGCCGAATAATGTTAGTTTTTCTTCTCCTGAAAAATAGGTAACAACCAGTTGTGATCCACGTTTGAAAATCACGTCCTCAATATTCAGAATTGGTTGAGATTTTTGTGGCCGTAGTTAGCACGTTGAAAACGGTTTATGATGGGAAAAACCGTATTAAATAACGGCAGTGCATCTCATTTGGTCCCTTAGCCAAACTTTCGATTTTTCTCAAACACCATTCATTGAGTGAGAGTTAAGGCTTAGAAGATCAAAACCGAGAGAGTTTTTCTAACGTTTGCTTAAGTTTTGCAGTGAATTTTCATTTCGAAACCAAATCGGATTTCAATGGCCGGAGGTAATTTTCAGTCCATTCTTCCGCATTATATTCGAATTAATTGTTTAATTCATTTGGTCGTTCTTACATTTGGTATCAGAGCCTAGAATACCTCTGCCTTGAGAGCATGATTGGTTTTTCGAATTTTTTCGGTTTTTTCCTTCCATAACCGTCGTTATAGTTTTTAATTTTGGATAATCCAGTTTTGACGTTCAAACTTAAAAATGATGTTATGGATCACTAGGAAATTGAATTTTATTAAGTTTAGGCTTTTGAAATGTTTAATTTGGTGTCCGAAAGGGCAGGAAACCGTCGGGTTTCCATTCGGGTCGAAACCGGGTCAAAAAGACGCGGCTGGAGGTTGAAGACGACAGAAAAACGACAAGTCATTTTATTGGCTGATAAAAATGACACGTCGTTTCATGAGAAGAATTGCCGCTGTCATCTGGCAAAAACGACATGTCGTTTTTATTGAATTAAAACGACACGTCGTTTTGACGGCTAGGAAATGCATTCGGATGTAAAAATGACATGTCGTTTTCAGAGCCCAAAATTATTGTCGTTTATTTTTTTGTCGTTTTATTCAAACAAATTTTTGTTGTCGTTTTCTTCCATTGTTGTCGTTTTGTTTAGCTGGAGATGACGTCATCATACAGTAGAAATGATGTCATCATGACGTCATAAATAAAATAAAAAAATAAAAAAAATAAAAAAAATTTTTTAAATTTTTTTGCCGAATTTTATTTTATTTATTTTAAATTATTTATTTGTTAGTGCATGATTAATTTGTATAGTTTAATTTTGTATGTATAATTTATATTGTTGTACATGCAATTTTTTTAATTAATTTATGTACATTTGGAGAATAATTTCTAAAAGTTTTTTGTGAATTTAATTTTGGTGTTCATGTACTTATATTATTGTTAGTTTTAATTCAATTTATTTGTATATATAGATTATTGTTTTTATACATGCAATATTGTGATAAATAATATGAGTACATTTATAATCAATTTAGTATTTATATTGCTTAAGGTTTCATGCAATAATATAGCTTGTTAATGTTAAGTGATTTATATGATTTTGTTTAATTAAGGAGTAGCCACAGCATCCTTAATTAATTGAAATTATTATTTAAGGAGTTGAAATCACATCATAACATTAGTTGTAATTAATTGTATATGATATGATAAAATTTATCGCACAGGAAATTTTGTTATATTATGTGTAATTAATTAGAATAAAATATCAAAATTATATTTCTTAATCTACCCATAGGATTTAAGAGAAGGAACAAAATTTTGATAATTTTATTATTCAGTTGAGATGAATCTAATAGAATAGGACTTTAGCCCACAGGCAAGTTTCTTGTCACTAGATTCATGTCTTAATGTATGTTTTGCATTGGTAGAACATAATTTGTAATTATTTAAGTCTCAAAATTGTGAATTAAGCATGTATGTTGGTTTTTGCAGCATCACAACCTACAGCCATTACTGATATAAAATGTGAAATTCCCGAACTAAATGGCGATAATTATCTGATTTGGAAGGAGAGAGTTCTCCTTCATTTGGGGTATATGGACATTAATTATGCTATTCGGAAAGACGAACCACCTGGCATTACAGAAACTAACCAGCCAGATGCAGTTGATCTTTATGAAAAATGGGAACGTTCTAATCGCCTTTGTGTGATGTTCATTAAGACAAAGATTTCTGCGAGCATTCGTGGTTCAGTTGAAAAGTATAATAAAGTCAAGCCATTGCTTTAGGCCATTGATGAACAATTCAAGTCTTCTGACAAGGCACTTGCAAGCACCTTGATATTGAAATTTTCGTCACTTAAGCTTACTGGCATTAAAGGAGTACGAGAGCACATAATGCAAATGAGAGACATAGCGGCTCAACTTAAGACACTTGAGGTTGACATGTCAGAGACCTTCCTGGTGCACTATATACTAAACACCTTACCACAGCAATATGGGCCCTTCAAAATATCCTACAACACACATAAAGATAAATGGTCTATCAACGAGTTGATGGGCATGTGTGTTCAGGAAGAAGGGAGGCTGATTATGGAGGTGGGTGAAAATGTGCATTTAACGACCCAGGGTAGGAACTGTTAGGAAATGCCCTAAGCATTAGAGACATTTTGATGTATTTATTTTGATCTGGATAATAAAATTATATATAGAGGTTATTTATTACATTGCTATCTGTCCTCGTCTTATTTACATGTTAAAGTAAATGTAAGCAAATATGGCTCACTGACTGCTTGTGTTAAACTGTTAGAACGTTGCATGCAATGGACTTTTGTATGCGAGAAGACAATGTTCTAAAGTTAGCGGTCTAAACTATGGTCTGTAGTCTATGGGGTTAGACCGAGCATCTAATTCATGTTAAGACTATTATGTTGTCTAAAGCCTTGGAGGGGACGGTTTGTCTTGACTGTCTGGAGCTGGACTCCTAAGTAGAGACATAGATATGTTGCTTGGTGGTGACATATTAGACCGGGACTAAAGTGTGATTGATCTACGAAGTCCGTTTTGAGTGGATCGATCTGCTTTTGATGTTCATTATGCAGTAACCTTAATCCTGAGCAAAAGGACAGCTTCATGTATATGACTTGTGTACTTTGATGTTCCAATGGCTAAAGCGTCTCAGAGGTAGTAAGCTTATAGACCGGTTCATTGGGTGCATGACTTGTATACGATGAAGGGTTAGTTTATAGATATTGGAATCATAGCTCTAATGAGGAGTTAAGGGTATCCTCTTAAAGGCATTATACTGAATGTGAAAATGGACAAGGCCTTGGGTCTTCTGTTGGGCGGATGACTTCTTATTCACATATGGTGAATAATCATTTTCTTTATTCGGTAGTATAATGGAATTTTAAGATAGCCTGATCAGTAGGATTAAACGGACTTTGGCCTAAGGTTGATCATAGATATCATATGAGGGTTCTGCATACATGACAAGGTCATTGGACGATAGCTTGTCACAGGCTTACGTAATACGGTATATAATTGGGAGTTCAGTTTCAAGTTTATAGTGGTGTGACTCTGAAACTAGTGATTATATGATTGAGTTATTCGGTAAAGAATGATGATCATATGGATTTACGGGAGCCCGATTATATATGTCCAATCAGTCCCTCTACTAGCTCCACATAATTCCTTAACGTTTGGCAAATTGATTTGTGTATGCTCTTGGCTGGTTTATTATGCATGGATAGTGATGACACAGGATTAGGATGGTAGACAAGATTCTCTCCGGTTGGATTCATATTTTGTTTTGGATAATAGAGTACACAATTAGTCGAACTCCAAATAAAGTTGCCATGATTTTATTTGAGATTGGATTGGAGTTGTAGAAAATTATCTATGAGAACAAGAATTTGAAACACAACTGCTTTGTGGATTTTGAAATTTGAATTTGAAATTTGAATTTAAAATTCAAATTTGAAATTTGAATTTGAAATTTAAATTTGAAATTTCAAATTCAAATTTCAAAATTCGAATTTGAAATTTGAAATTCAAATTTTGAATCACAGTCCAAGTGGGATTCGAGTTTGTTGTGGAAAATCTACAAGGTTTGAAATTCGAATTTGAG
Organism: Antiaris toxicaria; assembly: GCA_035233585.1. Lineage (NCBI taxonomy): Eukaryota > Viridiplantae > Streptophyta > Magnoliopsida > Rosales > Moraceae > Antiaris > Antiaris toxicaria. The sequence continues at coordinate 12,038,838 of CP141162.1, read as the reverse complement.
TTGGATTTGGAGAGGATAATCTTGTTAGAATTCTACTTGAATTTTGAATCCAAATCCTAGCAAAAGGTGGACGAAATTTTGAGGATAATCCTCAATAGAATTTCAGTTTTTGTAGATAAGGTTCAAGGGAAAAATTCAAGTTTCAATCCCAGTTGAATTTGGATTCTCTCCTCCCTGAAAAGTGGCCGAAATTTTGGAGCCTATCTCCTAGGAAAATTCGGTTATTTTGGATAAGGATGAGATAAGATTCAAGCTTGAAAATCTTAGTGGAATTTTGATTCTTCCTTATCCTAAAAGTGACCGAATTTGTGGAGGAGATTTTCTCCTAGGAATTTCGGATTTTTTGGTTGAAAAAGGGGAGATAAAATTCTAGTTAAAATCTTGTTTAGATTTGGATTGGATTTATCCATAATAGCCGAATTTTATTGTTGAGATTCTCCCATAGAAAATTCTGATTTTATGGTTATGGATAAGGGAGAATATCTTTTCCTAATCCAATTCAAATTCAGAGAATCACCTCATGCAGGTCTATAAATAGAGGTCCTGCCACTCCAGTTCTCTCAGACCACAGACTCTCAGGTGAGCAGGCTTATTGTTACACAGCTCATCGTGACAATAAGTTCTTTAGAGATCTGGGTGGTCGGAAGAAGACTAGCAGTGCTAGCATACCGATCGAGGTTCAGAGTGCCCACACACTCAGCCATTCGGGAATTGGAGAATAGTAGAGAAGGCTAGTTGGTTGAAGCCTCCGGTCATTCTCCTCCTGCAGATTGGCGTCCTTGAGGTATGAGTTTTAATTGTTGTTGATTTATTGTATATGGCATCATGAGATATTTAACGATCTAAAATTTTTATTGTTCCGCTGCGCTACTCTGATACGTTTTTACCAATTTATTACCCTACAATTGGTATCAGAGCCATCTCATGACTATGCCATGTACATAAATTAGACAATTACTTAGTCTTTTTATTTATGTATGGATTTGATTTTTAGAGAGTGGCATTCTAGGGTTTCTTTATGTTGTTATCATGGATTATGTATAAAGTATGTGGTTATTTTAATTTTTTGAATTATTATAAGCATGCTTGTTTATGCCGGTTATGGTTCTTTAGAATTTAGAAAACTTGTATCTAGGAATTCTTATGTAACCATGGGAGCAGTTTATTAACACTGTAATTTTCCCATGGATTTTAATTTTTGTCTCTTAGAATTTTTATGGTTAGAATTTTGTACACCGGAAACGATTTAGGAATATTTATGTAATTATTCTTGGAGGAGATTGAAGATTGAAGACCGTAATTTATTTTTCCCAAAAGTTAAATTTGATTTAAAGGTTGAAATTTTGATTGTGTGGAAAATTTCAATTTAATTGGGATTCAAATTAAATTTTGGAGATCCTAATAGGTAAATTGGAATATGACACGAAAATCGAGACACGACTCATCGGGATAGGCCGACGGGCCTTAGTGGGGCTGCAGCCCCTGTGCAGGCCATCCCCACCCACGGCCGCAGGCTTGGCCTACAGCCAAGGGTGGCCGTGGCCTGCCCAAGGCTGGCCGCAGTCTGGGCGTGCAGCCTCTGGCTGCAGGCACTACCTACAGCCTGCCGGCTGCTGCCCAGTCTGGGCGTGCAACCTGGCACTGCAGGCTTGGCCTACAGCCCGGCAAGGTTGCATATAAGGGGCGGCCGTGGGCTGCCAGCCCCTCCGGGGCTGGTGGCTGCCCACGGCGGCTGCCGCCTTCGGGGGCGGCGGTGCGATGGTCTAAAAATCGAAAAATTTTAATTTTTAAATTTGAGATTTAATTTTAAATCATGTTTAAAAATATGTAATTAAAAAATTTAATTTTTGAAATTATATATTATTACACATGATGTTTAAAATTGTTTAAAATTTAAATTTGAAATTCGAATTTGGAATTTGAATTTAAAATTTAAATTTTTGGAGATTTAAATTTTAAATAATTCTTGGGATGAGAAATAAATGGAGAGGCTACATAAAGATGGATACAAGAAGACGGAACGAAATTCAAGACCCAAAGAATGTTTTGGATGGGATTTTGTAATCTTTATTTTCTTTGTTCTAGGATGAAACCATAGCTTGGTTATTCTGTCAATTATTTTTCTGTGATATGTCATGGATGTATAATTATGTATTGATGGATGTTTTGCATGCATATTTGATAACATGTCATATAGGATAGGTGAGTGCCGCTCATACTATATTAATCATACATAATTTGTCAAAACTTGCATGTTTTTCAAAATATTGAGTGGGAGAGGGTTTCAAACAAAACCCACGGCCTCCATTGTTGATCTATATGTGAAAGCATGGTAACGCCTCGCGTCAGTTCTGCCCTGACCACGCCCCTCGGTAGGTGTTTACCGCCGTCGGTATACTAGATTGGATCTCCTATGTAGAAAACGTGTTCGGGTACGATCCTATTCATGACCACCCCTCGGTGGCTTGGTAGGACGTGGATCGGGTTACGTAAACAATGGTTATACACTCAAGACTCGTTTAATTATTAACCTTCCTTAGAAGCTCTGTTAACTAAACTGGTGGCCAAATAAGCGGTTATTAATATATGTCTTAACCTTGGAGGATTTAAGGCAACATATATTAATTGGACGGGGTCCATGTTCCGGCTATTTGTTTTCATGACCACCCCTCGGTGGCTTGGGGCAATAGGTGCTGAGAATTACCGTTGTAATACTACATGTTTTTCAAGTTTTATGTAGGAACATACTTGTATGTTTTATTTGCTAAATTATCTGTATATTTGCTTGGGCTTTGTAATGATGTCTAGTATATTTTTATTTCAGTTCAAAATGTCACCGACACCTCTCATTTCAATACTTACTGAGAATAAACTGAATGGCGACAATTATAAAGATTGGAAAAGAAATCTATTAATAGTTCTCAGCTGCGAGAGATACAAGTTTGTACTGGACGAACCATACCCACCAGGGCCAAACCCTGACACACCGATTGAGGAGGTCCCGGTTGCCTATACTCGTTGGAGAGAAACCAATGATATAGCTCGATGCTACATACTTGCTAGCATGATGAGTGCTTTACAAAAGCAGCATGAGACTTATCAAATTGCTGGGGAGATCATGGAAAATCTGGAGGACATGTTCGGAGGCCAAGAAAAATTAGCTCGACAGTCCGCTATCACCAGTATTATGAACTCTAAGCAGAAGGCGGGTACTCCGGTGAAGGACCATATGATCACTCTAATGGGATTCTTCGCTGAGGCTGCCGAAAACGGTGCTGAGTTGGACTACAACACCCAGATCGAGATGGTGTTCAAAACTCTGTCTAAAGATTTTGTGGGGTTTAAGGCTGCATACAATCTGGCGACAAGGGAGTTAGGACTAACCGAGCTCATGAAGCAACTCCAAGCTTATGAGTGGATGATCAGGGATAGGGATGCTGTCCAACCCAAAGGTAAAGCCAATTTGGCGGAATCTTCCAAACCCTCACGGAAGAGGAAGAGGCCAAATCAGAAGCAAGTAGCTTCCAGTTCTTCTAATCCTCCTGTCTCGGATGGGAAGAAGAAGAAGAAAAACAAGAAGTCCAGGGACCCCAAAAAGTCTAAATGCTTTCGTTGTGGGAAGGTAGGTCACTTCAAGAAGGCTTGCCGGGAAATCCTAGCCGCCAAGGGCAAGGAAGGTAAGGAACTTCTTTACTTAGAAGCGTGTTTGGTGGAAGAATCGAAAGACACTTGAGTCATTGATTCGGGTGCCACTAATCATGTTTGTGTTTCTATGCAGGGGTTCGTGGAAACGAGAAGTCTACATGATAGGAGCCTCTCATTGCGAACTGGGGACGGCAGCTTGGTGGTGGCTGAGGCAGTGGGAGATGTTTACCTTTATTTTGATCAATTTAGGTTTATTTTGTTGAAAGACTGTTTTTATGTTCCTAATTTTAGGAGGAACCTTATATCGGTAGCTTGTTTAATAAAGGATTCTTATTCAGTTTCTTTTAGTAAAAGAGTTGATATTCGTAGAAATAAGTCTTTTATCTGTTCTGGATGGATGGATGGAAACCTATATTTGATCAAATCAAAGATGTACTCACTGCTTGACACTGAATTAATTGATAACTCTAAAAGGTTGAAAGTATCTCACTCTAACAAGGTGTATCTTTGGCATTTAAGACTTGGTCATATTAATCAGGATAGGATTTAAAGATTGGTGAAAGACGGTCCTCTGGAATCTTTGGAGGAGGTACGACTTCCCCAATGTGAATCTTGTCTAGAGGGTAAAATGACTAAGAGGTCTTTTGGAGCTAACGGTACAAGGGCTCATGAGCTCTTAGAAATTGTGCACACTGACGTATATGGCCCCATGAATGTCACAACACGAGGAGGGTTTGAGTATTATGTCTATTTTATAGATGATTACTCGAGCTATGGATATGTGTATCTGATGCACCGCAAGAGCGAAACCTTCGACAAGTTCAAAGAGTATCGTGCGGAAGTGGATAAGCAATTGGATAAATCCATAAAGACACTTCGATCTGATCGAGGTGGCGAATATCTCTCCGATGAATTTCTAGGACATCTTGTAGAGAACGGGATATTATCCCAATTGACTGCACCTGGTACTCCACAACAGAATGGTGTAGCCGAAAGGAGAAACAGAACCTTATTGGATATGGTACGGTCCATGATGAGTTATTCAACGCTGCCATTATCATTTTGGGGATATGCTTTACAAACGGTGTGCTATATTCTGAACCAGGCTCTGAGCAAATCAATTCCCAGAAATCCGTATGAATTGTGGCGTGGCAGGAAGCCCTCTCTTGGACATATGAGAATATGGGGCTGCCCGGCGCATGTACTGGATGGGGATGCGAAGAAGTTGGAACCAAGATCAGAATTATGCATGTTTGTAGGGTATCCAAAAGGAACTAAAGGAGGTCTGTTCTATAACCTGAAGGAACAGAAGGTCATTGTCTCAACTCATGTGACATTCTTGGAGGAAAGTCACATGAATAACTTTAAGCCTCGAAGCAAAATGGTGCTAGAGGAGTTATCGGGTGAAAGAATTGCTCCACAGATTTCGGTCTTGGACGCAAGTCCGAGTTCCAGTGAAAGACCTGCAGACGATCAACAATTTAGGGTGCCTCGTCGTAGTGGGAGGGTTTCGAAGAAACCTAATTTCTTCATGTATGATGCTGAGGTATACCAGGTCGAGGCTCATGAGCATGAGGATGATCCGGTCACCTATGATGAAGCTATAAATGATGTTGATTCTAAATCTTGGAAACAGGCTATGAACAATGAGATGGATTCTATGAAATCCAACTCTGTTCGGGAACTTGTAGATTTGCCAGATGGGATAAAACCCATTGGATGCAAATGGGTCTACAAAAGAAAGAAGGATGCGGAAGGGAGAGTGGAAACTTTCAAAGCTAGACTGGTTGCAAAGGGGTACACGCAAAAGGCTGGAATCGATTACGATGAAACCTTTTCGCCTGTTGTTATGCTAAAGTCTATCCGTATTCTTCTGTCCATTGCTACGGCTCTCGATTACGAGATCTGGCAAATAGATGTCAAGACGACATTCTTGAATGGCCATCTTGAAGAGTGTATCTATATGATACAGCCCGAAGAGTTCGTAGCGAAAGGCCAAGAAAGGAAAGTCTGCAAGTTGCTTAGATCCATTTATGGATTAAAGCAAGCATCCCGTTCATGGAACCAGAGTTTGATCAAGCGATTAAGACATTTGGTTTTGAGCAGAACGTTGATGAACCCTATGTTTATAAACATATTAAGGATAGAAAAGTGGTTTTTCTGATACTCTATGTCGATGATATACTACTCATTGGGAATGATATAGGGAACTTATCATCGGTCAAACTTTGGTTACACCAACAATTTGACATGAAGGACTTAGGAGAAGCTAATTATGTTCTAGGCATTCGTCTCTTCAGAGATCGAAAGAACAAAATGATAGCGTTATCCCAAGCTTCATACATAGATAAAATAATTGACAAATATGCAATGCAAGAGGTAAAGAAAGGCTCACAATCTTCTATTGCTGGTCTAACTCTTTCATTGGATGACTGTCCCAAGACATCGAAAGAAAGAGAGCGTATGAGTAAGGTCCCTTATGCATCTGCTGTGGGTAGCCTTATGTACGCTATGCTTTGCACTCACCCGGATATAAGTTTTGCAGTAGGTATGGTGAGTCGATATCAAGCAAATCCTAGAACCAAGCACTGGCAAGCAGTAAAGCATATACTTAAGTATCTTAAGAGAACGAGGGATTATATGCTGGTGTATTCTGGAGGGGACCTAACACCCGTAGGATATACGGACTCAGACTTCCAGACTTGTAAGGATTCGAGGAAATCGACATCTGGATCAGTGTTTTTACTCAGAGGAGGCGCCATTGTGTGGAGGAGCGTGAAGCGGGGCTGCACAGCGACTCTACTATGGAGGCTGAATATGTGGCTGCGGCTGAGGCATCTAAAGAAGCGGTTTGACTCCGCAAGTTTTTTAGAGACCTTGAGGTCATTCCGGGTGTTGACAAGCCTATCACACTTTACTGTGATAATACAGGGGTTATTGCCAACACAAGGGAATCTCGGCACCACAAGAGGACCAAGCACATCGATCGGAGATATCATATTATTAGAGGGCACGTGGAGACAGGACAAGTGGATGTATGTAAGATTACATCCGAGGACAACATCGCCGATCCCTTTACTAAGACTTTGGTGGCTAGAAGCTTTGAGAGGCACGTAGAGGTGATGGGGATGCGTAACATGGCACATCTGCTGGCTTAGGGCAAGTGGGAGATTGTTAGGAAATGCCCTAAGTATTAGAGACATTTGATCTATTTATTTTGAACTGGATAATAAAATTATATATAGAGGTTATTCATTACATTGTTATCTGTCCTCGTCTTATTTACATGTTAAAGTAAATGTAAGCAAATATGGCTCACTGACTGCTTGTGTTAAACTGTTAGAACGTTGCATGCAATGGACTTTTGTATGCGAGAAGACAATGTTCTAAAGTTAGCGGTCTAATAATGGTCTGTAGTCTATGGGGTTAGACCGAGCATCTAACTCATGTTAAGATTATTATGTTGTCTAAAGCCTTGGAGGGGACGGTTTGTCTTGACTGTCTGGAGCTGGACTCCTAAGTAGAGACATAGATATGTTGCTTGGTGGTGACATATTCGACCGGGACTAAAGCGTGATTGATTTACGAAGTTCGTTTTGAGTGGATAGATCTGCTTTTGACGTTCATTATGCAATAACCTTAATCCTGAGCAAAAGGACAGCTTCATGTATCTGACTTGTGTACTTTGATGTTCCAATGGCTAAAGCGTCTCAGAGGTAGTAAGCTTATAGACCGGTTCGTTGGGTGCATGACTTGTATACGATGAATGGTTAGTTTATAGATATTGGAATCATAGCTCTAATGAGGAGTTAAGGGTATCCTCTTAAAGGCATTATACTGAATGTGAAAATGGACAAGGCCTTGGGTCGTCTGCTGGGCGGATGACTTCTTATTCACATATAGTGAATAATCATTTTCTTTATTCGGTAGTATAATGGAACTTTAAGATAGCCTGATCAGTAGGATTAAACGGACTTTGGCCTAAGGCTGATCATATATATCATATGAGGGTTCTGCATACATGACAAGGTCATTGGACGATAGCTTGTCACAGGCTTACGTAATACGGTATATAATTGGGAGTTCAGTTTCAGGTTTATAGTGGTGTAACTCTGAAACTAGTGATTATATGATTGAGTTGTTCGATAAAGAATGATGATCATATGGATTTACGGGAGCCCGATTATATATGTCCAATCAGTCCCTCTACTAGCTCCACATAATTCCTTAACGTTTGGCAAATTGATTTGTGTATGCTCTTGGCTGGTTTATTATGCATGGATGGTGATGACATAGGATTAGGATGGTAGACAAGATTCTCTCCAGTTGGATTCATATTTTGTTTTGGATAATAAAGTACACAATTATTCGAACTCCAAATAAAGTTGCCATGATTTTATTTGAGATTGGATTGGAGTTGTAGAAAATTATCCATGAGAACAAGAATTTAAAACACAACTGCTTTGTGGATTTTGAAATTTGAATTTGAAATTCGAATTTGAAATTTGAAATTCAAATTTTGAATCACAGTCCAAGTGGGATTCGAATTTGTTGTGGAAAATCCACAAGGTTTGAAATTCGAATATGAGTTGGATTTGGAGAGGATAATCTTATTAGAATCCTACTTGAATTTTGAATCCAAATCCTAGCAAAAGGTGGACGAAATTTTGAGGATAATCCTCAATAGAATTTTGGTTTTTGTGGATAAGGTTCAAGGGAAAAATTCAAGTTTCAATCCCAGTTGAATTTGGATTCTCTCCTCCCTGAAAAGTGGCCGAAATTTTGGAGTCTATCTTCTAGGAAAATTCGGTTATTTTGGATAAGGATGAGATAAGATTCAAGCTTAAAATTCTTAGTGGATTTTGATTCTTCCTTATCCTAAAAGTAGCCGAATTTGTCGAGGAGATTTTCTCCTAGGAATTTCAGATTTTTTGGTTGAAAAAGGGGAGATAAAATTCTAGTTAAAATCTTGTTTAGATTTGGATTGGATTTATCCATAATGGCCGAATTTTATTGTTGAGATTCTCCCATAGAAAATTCAGATTTTATGGTTATGGATAAGGGAGAATATATTTTCCTAATCCAATTCAAATTCAGAGAATCATCTCATGCAGGTCTATAAATAGAGGTTCTGCCACTCCAGTTCTCTCAGACCACAGACTCTCAGGTGAGCAGGCTTATTGTTGCACAGCTCATCGTGACAATAAGTTCTTTAGATATCTAGGTGGTCAGAAGAAGACTAGCAGTGCTAGCATACCGATCGAGGTTCAGAGTGCCCACACACTCAGCCATTCGGGAATTGGAGAATAGTAGAGAAGGCTAGTTGGTTGAAGCCTCCGGTCATTCTCCTCCTGCAGATTGGCGTCCTTGAGGTATGAGTTTTAATTGTTGTTGATTTATTGTATATGGCATCATGAGATATTTAACGATATAAAATTTTTATTGTTCCGCTGCGCCACTCTGATACGTTTTTACCGATTTATTACCCTACAGGAACAACAACCAGGCTAAGAAGAAAAAAGGGGAAGGCATTGAAAGCTGTTCCTACTTTGGAATTTAAGAAGGAATCCATGTGACAACCGGGAAATTCAGACAATTCTCGGATGAAAATATACAATTGTATGTATATAACAATTTGTACTATTTAAAGAGTGAAATAAATGTATTTATATTGTTCAGAATATATGAAAATGTTCTAACAATACTGACGAGTAAGAATTCAGTGTTGGAAAAATTCACTGAGTTGAAACGGGTGAAACGGTGCCAAAATCGGCATTGAAAACCCTAACCGAGCCAATAAAAGACGGTAAACTTCCGGGATTGATTTTGATCAAACGGAAGCAGATTAAATTGATCCGATTGCACAGGAGACCTCAGGAACACGCCGGGACGATTTCAGGAAAATTTCGGCTCGAACCGGCATCGGTCAAAAAGTAGTCAAATTAATGTGAATAGTGAAAGTCAAAGTCAACTTCACTTTTGCATTTATGACATCATAAATCAAGTTTATTAAATGAAAGAAACAAGGTGGTTGGTGGCATTAATGGCTAGGATTTAATCACCTTTTGATCTAAAGGCCAAGATTTGGCCAAAATTCACCCTTTTTAATTTTTGAAAAATGGAGAAAGAAATGGCATGGAAAGATGTCAAATTTTGATTGGTTTAGAGCCAAATTAATTGGCTTTCCTTCATGCATAAGTCGGCAACTTAGAAACAAAAAGGGCCGAAACTTTTGAAAGGCAAAAGCCATAACAAAATTTGCTAAGTTTTCTCCCATGGCATGTACGTGAGCCACCCAAGGAGAACCAAGTTTTTCTTCAACTTGTCTTCACAAAAAAGAGTGTCAAAGTGTTCCTTGAAGGCAAAGGAAGCATTAGACCAAGGTAACTTCCCTTGCACTTGAATTTTTCATGGTTTTTCTTCAAAAAATCCGTGGGTGAATAGTGATTGGAAGATGGAAAATTTTTGGTTTTTTTCCATTGAATTGATGTTGGGTTTTGTTAAGGATGAAATAAGGAAGAAAACCATGCAAATTCATTAAAGAAAAACCAAAATTTTGTTGGTTTTTCAAGGGGAAATCCGTAGGTTACCTTAGGTAACCAATGAGAAAAGTTTGTGGTTTAATCTCTAACTTGCTTCCAAGTTTAATTTTGTGAAGAATAAAGCTTGTATTTCATTATGAAAAGCTTGAAAAAAAATTTTGGTATGAATTGTATAAAGTGGCCGTGAGTTTACAATGGGTTTGGAAGAAAATTTTTCATGGTTTTATGTGGTAATTGGTTGATTGAAATCATGCAATTTAATATGTAGATAAAGGAATTGTGATTGAAAGAATGAAAACAAAAATGTGTGCATGTTTTCAATTCATTGGCCGTGGGCTATACAAGGGTAAAAACCCTAGGAAGTTTGGTTGAAAATGCAAAGAAAATGGGCTTGAAAATGTGTTAAAAATGTGGCATTGAATAGCCTAAAAAGTGGTTGAAAAGTTGGACAAAATTTGGTTCGGTTTAGTTGTGAAAAACCGAAACCAAATTAAGGGTAAAAATGTGAAAAATTTTTTGTAATGTGGGTGATAATGTGAAATTGGAAATTGTGGGCTTTTATGTAAAAGTTTGGAAAACTTTTACATAAAATAGGCTTGTGGTATAGTACGTAGCAGGTACATACGGTTCGAGGCGTACCTAACGCCGGAAGCCTTAAAATTACGCCGAAATGCTGCCGAAATTTCAAAAACGGCATTCGGGGTAAAATAGGAATTTAAATTAAAAGTTAGGACCGGGACGGAAACTCGAGTCCCTAACGGAAAAATTGAATAAGGAAAAAAATTTAAGGGGTGGGTCGTGAATAGTAACCCGTCCCCTTGAAAATGAAAAAAAAAAAACGTGAGTGAGATTGAAAAACCGACCCCGAGGGAGGGCGTTTTTGAAAATAAAATAAAGGTCCGAGTCGGGAACGAAAAACCCGAGCCTCGGAGACCTAGGTCGGAAAAGTCTAGATGAACGTTTTAAATACTAGTGAAACGTCCATTTGAGACTCCGAAACGATAGAAAATCGCTAAACCGACGTAAGGGTCGGAATAGTGCTTCCCGAGGGCCGGAAAAGCAAAAAGTGGAAATAAAATAAAAACGAACCCTGTAATGACTAGAAAAGAGTCAGAAAAGTTCCTGAGAGCCAAAAATGCAGTCTGGATCGATAAAATTTCCGTCAGGGGCAAAACTGTAATTTTACCAAAATATTGGGGCAAAATCGTAATTTTGCAAAAGTTGGGGGAAAATGGTGAAAATAATAAATAAAACCTAAAAAGTTATAAATAGGTTTTATTTAAGCTTTTTAATGAAAAATAAAAGCTATAAATAGGAAAGAAATTAACAGACATAGTTTTGTCTGTAGGATCCCAAAATCGGCCTACAAGGAAGGCGATTCAAGATCCGAGAGAGAGAAAGGGAACAGTCTGATAAGGTAAGTTCAGACATTTACCTGTCTGCAACATATAGCAATATTGTGCTAACTTTAATGTACTAACTATAAGTTAGGTACATATGTGCTACGGGCACTATGATAAAATAGAGAGAGAGACGAAATGTGCTACGGGCACTATAAGAATGGGACACATGGTTAATTGTGCTTCGGGCACTAGAGCGAGGTTAATGAAACTCACTCACCTAAAAAATTAAAATGTGAACCATTCCTAACCACGGGACAATGTGAAGTCACCGGGTTAGAATGTTAAAAAGTCGGTAATGAAACCACTTTCTGGCGTACCAGCCTTCCGTACAGGGAGGTACTACTTTTGCCTTCGGGGCTATGAGATAAGGCTGTGGAGGTCAGCACTGATGTACCGCTCCCAGTCATGTACAATTTTGCCTTCGGGGCTATGAGATTAAGGCTGTGGAGGTCAGCACTAATGTACCGCTCCCAGTCATGCGTACTTAAATGGTACTGTCAACCTGAGCTCAAAACCAGAACGTAAATAAAGATAATGACCTAAAACTGAAACTGTGCCATAATTGAGCATAAGACAGTTTAGTGAGAGCACTAACATCGCGGTAGATGTACTAGTGTGATACAGTGGTGTGGTCAACCTTACTATGCACGTATGAATAGTGATCAAAGTTACTATTCACGTATGAATAGTGGTCAATGGTACTATTCACGATGAATAGTACTATCCATAGAAATTTTATTTCTTGCATGTTTGAACTTACTGAGCCTGTAGCTCACCATTTTTGCTAATGTTGCAGGTAAGCGACCAGCTCAGTAGCTTGTTTGACTGGATGGCGTACGGGATAGCGCGTGTCAAATGGGATAACTGGGCGAGGGATATGGTACTGCCAGAGTCTTGCCGCTGAGCGATAAAAGTGAAGGGGAAATAGTTCTTTTGTAATTATATATATATTACAAAAGTACTGTATTATTTATATTACTTTGTACTTGCCAACAAAGTAATTAGTGGAAAAAGATTTTATATGATGTTTAAAGAAAAAAAAAATTCCCCCAAAAACGTCATGATTTAATACGAGAGAGAGATAAGCCGGCGACCCACGAGAGTACAATCTATCGCAGTTAACGATAAAGCTTAACTGTAATAGTATTGTATGATCTCTACGAGGGGCGGGCCGCCACAGTTGGTATCAGAGCCTCGTTTTCGAGTGGCTAAGTTTTGAATACCAATTGCCGCCACAGTTGGTATATCAGAGCAAGGTTTGAGATTGGGGAAGTTTAGAATACCAACGGCTGTCACAGTTGGTATATCAGAGCAGTGTGACCATATCCCGATTTGACACTTTACGCATCCTGCACTGCTATCCAAGTAAGTAGTTTACTTAAGTTCAGTTAATTATTTTCTTATGTGAAAATAATTATCTTATAGGTAGCACGATGACCAGACCTCCATATGTGAGACCACCGCTACCACGACCGAGAGGGGTATTACGGGTATGGACGAGACCTATTGTCAGGCCGCCCATTTCCCAAAGGCCGGTAGTTAGACCCCCGGTGCCCGAGAGACCTCCGGTACCAGTACCAGCACCAGTGCCAGCGTCAGTAGAGATAGTACAGCCACGACCGATAGTTCATCCACCGGTAGTAGTGGACATTCCAGTTGTTGGTGGACGCCAACATATTGGGGTGAGAGTGTCGGCACGGGCAGTACAGGCATTTAGGGCCAGCAGTCCTCCTATGTTCGACGGTGGACGACAGTCGATGGAGACCAAGGACTGGCTCCATGCCGTAGAGAGGATCATGGTGATATGCGATATCGATCGAGATATGTGGATCCAGTTGGCTGTCAGTATGTTTCAAGGAGACGCTCGAGTGTTCTGGCAGTATTGCGACCAGGAGATTTTGTTAGGATTCAGTTGGGCTGAGTTCTATCAGCGGTTGGCTGATCAGTTTCAACCTAGGGATCCAGCACCTGCTCCGGCACATCCAGAGAGACGAGAGGCTGATACACCCGCGTACCCTGGATTCGATGAGGTCAGGGACTACATTCTCCAGACCGAGAGGATGGTCATGCTGTCTGGTGAGACGGTGATGTCTTACGCAGCACAATTTGAGGAGACCATCAGGAGGAGATGTCCGTTGCCTAACCTCACTGAAGCAAATTGCTGTGAGTTGTTCTGGAAAGGTTTATCCTTGGAGCTGAGACCGAGGGTGATCAAGCCGTTTCCTCCAACGCTCCAAGAGTTCGTGGTAACGATCAGGACGATCGAGAAAGAGATTCTGATCGAGCATCTGACGCAGAGTCGACGAGAGACGCTGGGTCAAGATGAGATGTTTGCACGCATCTTCGGGCCGAGAAGAATGATGAATGATCATGAGGCCGGACCATCTAGACCACGAGGTGGTGATGACTCAGATGAGTCAGATGATGATGAGGATCCAGAGGAATATCCTCTAGTCCCAGATGTAGGGAACGAGTGACCAGTATATATATATGTACATAAGTAGCTTAGAGAAAAGCTCTTTTGTATAGACTTGTGGCCATTTTGTATAAAGGGCCGATGTATATATATGACTGGTGATGCCTATGTATAACATATAAATGTTTTGCTGTGAATGAGATCTCAAAATGATTATATGTTGTATGATGATGTGTTACAATGATGTGGCTTTACATTACCCTAAATTTCGTAAATTGACATAATTTTACGAATGTGGTTATGGGAAAAGCTAACGGCGAATTATTGTGCCATAATAGGACAATAGTCAAGATGGTGGATTTGAGAAATCGACCAGAAGGACGAGAGCGACGTCCTGATATTATGGAGAGACTGGATCAGATACAAGCTTTGTTAGAAGCTCAGATGCAAGAAAATGCGAATCTGAGGCGACGGGTAGAGGAGCTAGAACAGAGACAAGGCTCTGAGGGTACCCAAGTAGAACAACAAGCTGAGGTAGATCCGGTTATTCCTCTAGCTGCAGTACATGAGAGAGCTCCTGAACCACAACCAGTATTAAACCTGGAACCCCTCTATGAAAGATTCAGGCGTATGATACCGCCAGAATTTGAAGGGTCTACAAATCCCTTAGAGGCTGAAGACTGGTTGTCGTCATTACAAGTGATCATGGAGTTCATGAACCTAACCGACCGGGAGAAGGTTGCATGTGCGTCTTTTGTGTTGAGAAAAGATGCTCGGTTTTGGTGGGACACCGTGCGGATGAGAAGAGACGTGTCTACCATGAGTTGGGCGGAATTTCTGGAAGAATTTAACCAGAAATATTACGACCCTGCATCTCTGAGGCAGCAACAGAAAGAATTCTCAGAGCTGACGCAAGGGAACATGTCGGTAAGCGAAGTCTGCCGAAAGTTCGACCAGTTATCCCGTCTATGTCCCTACTGAGAGGGAGAAAATACAGAAAATGATAGGGATGTTCAGGCCGGAAATTGCTACATTGGTAGATACTGGACTAGTACCACCTACTTCTGTAGCAGACTGTGTGAGTCGGGCCATCAGGGCTGAGTTTCATATAGCCCGACAGAAAGAGGAAAGAGAGAAACACTGAGAGGCTAAAAAGAAGGAGAGGGCTTTGGCGAAGTCTGCGCAAGTTGGTCAATCGAGCAAGCCTAGTCAGAATGCAAAACCAAGCCAGGGCAACAACCAAGGATCCCAGCAAAATAAGGGAAAAGGGAATTTTTCTGGGAATCGCCAGGGTAGTAATCGAAACCAGCAGCGGAGAACAGCTGGTAATGTGGAATCCAATGTGCAAAACTGCCCTACATGCGGGAAAAGACATTCTGGGCAATGTAGATTTGGGCCACTTGTTTGCTACGAATGTGGAAAGGAAGGCCATTACGCCAGGAACTGTCCCAATAGGCAGGGTGGACAAGGCACTTCCCAACCACACCAGACACGCCCACAAGCTCATTCCCTTCAAGCCAGAGTGGAAGAGTCACCAGTGAGGCCGCAACGCCAGGAGCGTATGCAACGTGCTGATGCTCGTGTGATGGCCTACAGTAAGGAAGATGCAGAGGCAGGAACATCAAACGTGGTGACAGGTCAGCTTCCTGTCGCTAGTTATGTAGCCTCTGTACTATTCGATTCCGGTACTACGCATTCATTTGTTTCCTATGTATTTGCTGACAAGATAGGACTTCCTAAGGATAATATGGAAAGGGTATTTAAGACAGCCTTACCTTCTGGGGAAGTATTGTTGTCCAGTTACTGGTTACCCTATGTACCAGTATATGTGGAAAATAGGGAACTATATGCTGAGTTGATCGTAATGGAGATCATGGATTATGATGTGATTCTAGGCATGGATTTCCTAGGGAAATACCAAGCTACGATCGACTGCCAAAATCGAAAGATAGTCTTCCAACCCGAGGAAGAAGTGAGTTTCGAGTATGTTGATACTTTTCGAAGACCCCGGAAGATGATCATCAGTTCGCCGAGAGCAAGCAAGCTGATAGCCAGTGGTTGCATGGGATATCTGGCATATGTGGTGGATACTACAGAGGAACAGAAGCTTCAAGCTAAAGATGTTCCGGTGGTTAATGAATTTCTTGACGTATTTCCAGAAGAGTTACCAGGGATACCTCCAGAGAGAGAAATCTCGTTTGAAATTGAGTTGATGCCTGGAACAGCACCTATTTCCAAAGCACCATACCGCATGGCTCCAGTGGAGTTAAAGGAGCTGCAGGTACAATTGAAGGAGCTTTTGGATAAGGGATTCGTCAGGCCGAGTTTTTCTCCATGGGGTGCACCTGTGTTATTCGTTAAGAAAAAGGATGGAACATTCCGACTGTGCATTGATTACCAGGAGTTGAATAAGGTTACGATCAAAAATAGGTATCCGTTACCTAGAATTGATGACCTATTCGACCAGTTAAAAGGCGCAGCGGTATTTTCCAAGATCGACTTACGATCAGGATATCACCAGTTGAGAATTAAAGAGAGTGATATTCCTAAGACGGCGTTTAGGACTCGTTATGGGCACTACGAGTTCCTTGTGATGCCATTTGGATTAACAAATGCGCCAGCAGCGTTCATGGATTTGATGAACAGGATTTTTAAAGAGTATTTGGATAAGTTTGTCATTGTATTCATTGATGACATTCTTATATACTCGAAGACTCATGAGGAGCACAAGGAGCATCTGAGGATAGTGCTGAATACGATACGGAAGCATCAACTGTATGTCAAATTTTCAAAATGCGAATTTTGGCTGGACAGAGTACATTTCCTTGGACATGTTGTATCCCAGGAAGGTATTGCAGTAGATCCGACAAAGGTAGAGGCAATTAACCAGTGGCCTGCACCCAAGAGTGTGACGGAAATACGCAGTTTCTTGGGATTGGCTGGTTATTATCTGTGATTTGTAGAGGGATTCACGCGATTAGCTGCACCTCTTACTGCTCTTACACGCAAAGAAAGAAAGTACGAGTGGACTACGGAATGTGAAAGAAGCTTTCAGGAGTTAAAGAGGCGACTGACAAGCGCACCAATCCTTACGCTTCCCATTGAAGAGGAGAAGTTCGTGATCTACAATGATGCATCGAAAATAGGATTGGGAGCAGTCTTGATGCAAGACGGCAAGGTGATTGCCTATGCTTCCCGTCAATTAAAGGAGCATGAAAGGAATTATCCTACGCATGACCTTGAACTTGCTGCAGTAGTGTTCGCACTTAAAATTTGGCGACACTATCTCTATGGAGCTCAATGTCAGATTTTCACTGATCACCAAAGCTTGAAGTATTTCTTCACGCAAAAAGAGCTCAATATGCGGCAAAGGCGATGGTTGGAATTAGTGAAGGATTATGATTGTGAAATCCTCTACCATCCAGGAAAGGCCAACCGTGTAGCGGATGCTTTAAGTAGAAAGTCTACTGTATCGCACCAGCTACCGATAAACAGGCTTCCGAAGCCATTGCAGCAAGAGATAAATTCGTTGAACTTGGAGCTGATATCTGGAAGATTAGCTGCACTCCAAGTGGAATCATCGCTATTTGAGGAAATAAAGGAAGCTCAAAGGCGAGATCCAGTGATGGCAAGTTCTCAAGAAGGAATTTCCAAGGATGGAATGATCCTTTATCAAGGAAGAATAAATGTTCCAGCTGATGAGGAACTTAGAAGACGGATCATGTCAGAAGCCCACGAGACACCCTATTCGGTTCATCCCGGAGCTAGCAAGATGTATCAGGACTTGAAGTTACAGTTCTGGTGGAAAGGGATGAAGAATGATATAGCTAAATTCGTGAGCAGATGCATGACCTGTCAGAGAATCAAAGCGGAACATAAACATCCAGCAGGAAGACTGGAACCGTTGGAGATTCCTGAATGGAAATGGGAACACATTACGATGGATTTTGTAGTGGGACTCCCAAAAACCCGAGAAGGTTATGACGCCATCTGGGTTATTGTGGACAGACTGACCAAGACGGCACGGTTCGTAGCTGTCAAGATGACTTTTTCGCTGGAAAAGTTTGCTCAGCTGTACATAACTCATGTCGTCAGACTACATGGAGTACCGAAATCCATTGTATCAGATCGAGATGCACGGTTCACTTCAAATTTCTGGAAGTGTGTGCAAGAGGCCATGGGTACTGAATTGAGACTCAGTACGGCTTTTCATCCGCAAACAGACGGGCAGTCAGAGCAGACAATTCAAACGTTAGAGGACATGCTTCGAGCTTGCGTTATGGATTTTGCGGGAAATTGGAACGAGAAGCTACCATTGATTGAATTCTCGTACAATAATAGTTACCAAGCTTCGATAGGCATGGCACCTTAGAGGCTTTGTATGGACGGAAGTGCAGATCACCATTACATTGGTACGATTTACGAGAAAAGCAGTTGCATAAAACGGATTTCATGCAAGAGACTTCCGATGCAGTTGCTAGAATTCAGCGTCAAATGAAAATTGCGCAAAGCCGGTAAAAGAGTTATGCGGACAAGAGGCGGAGATCCTTGGAGTTTGAAGAAGGAGACTTCGTGTTTCTCAAGGTATCGCCTATGAAGGGGATTATGCGTTTCGGTAAGAAGGGGAAACTGAGTCCAAGATACATTGGACCTTATGAAATTATCGAACGCATTGGAAAGGTCGCTTACAGATTAGCGCTACCCCCAGAATTGTCAGCAGTGCATAATGTATTTCATGTGTCGATGCTGAGAAAATATATACCAGATCCGTCCCATGTATTGAAGCATGAGCCTATTCAAATCCACGAGGATTTGACATACGAGGAACAGCCTATTCAAGTACTAGCTCGTGAAGAGAAAGTACTGAGGAATAAGGTAATCCCACTAGTGAAGATTTTGTGGAAAAATCACAATATTGAAGAAGCTACGTGGGAACGAGAAGGCGAGATGAGGAGTTTATACCCCCATTTGTTTTAATTTTCGAGGACGAAAATTTTATAAGGAGGGGTGAATGTGACAACCGGGAAATTCAGACAATTCTCGGACAAAAAATGTACAATTGTATGTATATAACAATTTATACTATTTAAAGAGTGAAATAAATGTATTTATATTGTTCAGAATATATGAAAATGTTCTAACAATACTGACGAGTAAGAATTCAGTGTTGGAAAAATTCACTGAGTTGAAACGGGTGAAACGGTGCCAAAATCGGCATTGAAAACCCTAACCGAGCCAATAAAAGACGGTAAACTTCCGGGATTGATTTTGATCAAACGGAAGCAGATTAAATTGATCCGACTGCACAGGAGACCTCAGGAACACGCCGGGATGATTTCAGGAAAATTTCGGCTCGAAACGGCATCGGTCAAAAAGTAGTCAAATTAATGTGAATAGTGAAAGTCAAAGTCAACTTCACTTTTGCATTTATGACATCATAAATCAAGTTTATTAAATGAAAGAAATAAGGTGGTTGGTGGCATTAATGGCTAGGATTTAATCACCTTTTGATCTAAAGGCCAAGATTTGGCCAAAATTCACCCTTTTTAATTTTTGAAAAATGGAGAAAGAAATGGCATGGAAAGATGTCAAATTTTGATTGGTTTAGAGCCAAATTAATTGGCTTTCCTTCATGCATAAGTCAGGAGCAAAACCTGAAAAGTTATAAATAGGTTTTATTTAAGCTTTTTAATGAAAAATAAAAGCTATAAATGGGAAAGAAATTAACAGACATAGTTTTGTCTGTAGGATCCCAAAATCGGCCTACAAGGAAGGCGATTCAAGATCCAAGAGAGAGAAAGGGAACAGTCTGATAAGGTAAGTTCAGACATTTACCTGTCTGCAACATATAGCAATATTGTGCTAACTTTAATGTACTAACTATAAGTTAGATACATATGTGCTACGGGCACTATGATAAAATAGAGAGAGAGACGAAATGTGCTACGGGCACTATAAGAATGGGACACATGGTTAATTGTGCTTCGGGCACTAGAGCGAGGTTAATGAAACTCACTCACCTAAAAAATTAAAATGTGAACCATTCCTAACCACGGGACAATGTGAAGTCACCGGGTTAGAATGTTAAAAAGTCGATAATGAAACCACTTTCTGGCGTACCAGCCTTCCGTACAGGGAGGTACTACTTTTGCCTTCGGGGTTATGAGATAAGGCTGTGGAGGTCAGCACTGATGTACCGCTCCCAGTCATGTACAATTTTGCCTTCGTGGCTATGAGATTAAGGCTGTGGAGGTCAGCACTAATGTAACGCTCCCAGTCATGCGCACTTAAATAGTACTGCCAACCTGAGCTCAAAACCAGAACGTAAATAAAGATAATGACCTAAAACTGAAACTGTGCCATAATTAAGCATAAGACAGTTTAGTGAGAGCACTAACATCGCGGTAGATGTACTAGTGTGATACAGTGGTGTGGTCAACCTTACTATTCACGTATGAATAGTGGTCAAAGTTACTATTCACGTATGAATAGTGGTCAATGATACTATTCACGATGAATAGTACTATTCATAGAAATTTTATTTCTTGCATGTTTGAACTTACTGAGCCTGTAGCTCACCATTTTTGCTAATGTTGCAGGTAAGCGACCAGCTCAGTAGCTTGTTTGACTGGATGGCGTACGGGATGGCGCGTGTCAAATGGGATAACTGGGCGAGGGATATGGTACTGCCAGAGTCTTGCCGCTAAGCGATAAAAGTGAAGGGGAAACAGTTCTTTTGTAATTATATATATATTACAAAAGTACTGTATTATTTATATTACTTTGTACTTGCCAACAAAGTAATTAGTGGAAAAAGATTTTATATGATGTTTAAAGAAAAAAAAAAATTCCCCCAAAAACGTCATGATTTAATACGAGAGAGAGATAAGCCGGCGACCCACGAGAGTACAATCTATCGCAGTTAGCGATAAAGCTTAACTGTAATAGTATTGTATGATCTATACGAGGGGCAGGCCGCCACAATCCAAGTGTTTCTTTTGTAAAAAGAAGGGACACCTAAAGAAGGATTGCTCCAAATTTAAGACCTGGCTTGAAAAGAAAGGTAAATCAATCTCGCTTGTCTGCTTTGAATCTAATATGGTTAATATTAATTATAACACATGGTGGATTGATTCTGGTTCTACAATCCATGTTTCGAATACCTTGCAGGGTATGCGAAACTTAAGGAGGCCATTGGGAAGTGAGCAAAGCATTTTTTCAAGCAATAAAATGGGCTCACATGTGGAGGCCGTTGGAACATGCAAATTAATTTTAAGTAGTGGCTATATTTTAAGTTTGGAAGACACTGTTTATGTTCCAAGTTTTTCGAAGTATTTAATTTCAGTTTCGAGACTTATACCTTTGGGATATTCCTTTAATTTTTCGCAGACATCTTTTAGTTTATTTTATAAATCTACTCTTGTTGGCAATGGTATTTTATGCAATGGTCTTTTTTCTGTTAATTTGCAAAATAATGCCACTAATGATGCTATGCATGTTCATGTTGGTTCTAAACGATGTGTTATAAATGAGAATTCTTCTATATTGTGGCATCGGAGATTAAGACATATCTCTAAGGATAGGATCAAAAGATTAGTAAATGAAGGAATACTTAGTACCCTGGACTTTGCTGATTTTGAGATCTGTGTGGACTGCATTAAGGGAAAGCAGACCAAGATATCCAAAAAGGGTGCGCATAGAAGTTCCGAATTATTAGAAATCATCCATTCAGATATTTGTTGTCCGGACATGGACATACAAGATGGTCCAAAATACTTCGTCTCCTTTATTGATGACTTCTCACGTTACATGTATGTCTACTTGCTTCATAATAAGAACGAAGCATTAGATGCCTTTAAAGTTTTCAAGGCTGAAGTAGAGAGACAATGTGAAAAACAAATTAAAATTGTAAGAGCTGATAGAGGAGGGGAATACTACGGTAGATACATTGAGGATGGACAAGCTCCTGGTCCATTTGCTAAGTTTCTTCAAGAGCAAGGAATAGTTGCTCAATACACCATTCCCGGATCTCCTAGTGAGAATGGTGTGGCTGAAAGAAGAAACCAGTCCTTGATGGAGATGGTGAGGAGTATGCACAGCAATGCCAAACTCCCTGTGTCATTATGGACTGAAGCTCTTAAAACGGCTGTGTATATATTAAACCGAGTTCCAACCAAGACTGTCCCTAAGACGCCATTTGAGTTATGGAAGGGTTGGAAACCAAGTTTGCGATATATACGTGTTTGGGGATGCCCTTCTGAAGTTAGAGTGTATAATCCACAAGAGAAGAAACTAGACCCGATGACTATTAGTGGCTATTTTATTGGATATGCCGAAAGATCCAAAGGATACAGATTCTATTGTCCATCGCACAGCACTAGGATTGTAGAATCAAGAAATGCAAAATTTCTTGAGAATGACATGATTAATGGGAGTGATCGTTTTCAGGACACCGTTCTTGATAAGGATCATACTAGTAATCAACCTTCCACATCAAGAGATCGAATGATTGTCATTGCCGATACCCCTGAAGTTCGAACGGGTATTGAACAACTAGTTATTGAGATTCTACATACTGTTGATATTGATCCAGTAGATCAAGTTGTTCAGGAAATTCCAGAAGTGGATGAACAACCAATTGTTCAGGAAGTACCACAAGTGGATGAACAACCAGTTGATCAACACGATTTTCAAGAGAGTGTTGACACAACATTAAGAAGATCTACCAGAACAAGAAAGTCAGCAATACCTAGTGATTATGTTGTGTATCTACAGGAATCGGACTTTAATGTTGGAGCTGAAAATGATCCTGAAACATTTTCACAAGCCATAAGTTCTAATGAATCAAACTTATGGTATGATGCTATGAAAGATGAGATGAATTCCATGTCATCAAACGGGGTATGGGACCTTGTTGAGTTGCCTAAGGGTGCAAAGGCCATTGGATGTAAATGGGTCTTTAAGACTAAAAAGGACTCATTAGGCAACATTGAAAGATACAAGGCTAGACTCGTTGCTAAGGGATTCACTCAGAAGGAATGAGTCGATTATAAAGAGACTTTTTCTCCTGTATCTAAGAAAGATTCTCTTCGCATTATCATGGCATTGGTTGCAAATTTTGACTTAGAGTTGCAACAAATGGATGTGAAAACAGCGTTTCTCAATGGAGAACCAGAGGAAGAGGTTTACATGAAACAACCAGAAGGTTTTTCCTCTAGTGGCCTTGAGCATTTGGTTTGCAAGCTTAAGAAATCTATATAGGGATTGAAACAGGCCTCACGTCAGGGGTATTTAAAATTCCACAATGTTATCTCTTCATTTGAATTTGTAGATAACATTATGGATCAATGTATATACCAGAAGGTTAGTGGGAGTAGAATCTGTTTCCTTATTCTATATGTAGATGATATTTTACTTGCTAGCAACGACAAGGGTATGCTATATGAGGTGAAACAATTTCTCTCTAACAACTTTGATATGAAAGATATGGGTGATGCATCTTATGTCATTGGAATTAAGATACATCAAGATAGGATACGTGGTATTCTAGGTATGTCTCAAGAGACCTATATTAACAAGGTTTTAGAGAGGTTTCGAATGAAGGATTGTTCACCAAGTGTGGCTCCTATTGTGAAGGGTGACAAGTTCAATTTGGATCAGTGCCCGAAAAATGAACTTGAGCGGGAACAAATGAAAAACATTCCTTATGCTTCGGCAGTTGGAAGCTTGATGTATGCTCAGGTTTGCACTAGACCTGACATTGTATTTGCTGTTAGAATGTTGGGTAGATATCAGAGTAACCCAGGTATAGAACAGTGGAGAGCTACAAAGAAGGTAATGAGATACCTTCAAGGGACCAAAGACTACATGCTAATGTACAGACGAACTGATAATTTGGAAGTCATTGGCTACTCGGATTCAGACTACGCTGGCTGCATTGATTTATGAAAATCAACTTCAGGATACATTTTCATGCTAGCCGGTGGAGCTGTATCTTGGAGAAGTACAAAACAGACATTGACTACTACTTCCACTATGAAGGCCGAGTTCGTATCTTGTTTTGATGCTACTTCACATGGTGTATGGATTAAGAGTTTCGTTTCTAGGCTTAGAATTATGGATTCTGTTTCTAGGCTAATGAAGATATATTGTGATAATTCAACTACTATCTTTATGGCTAAGAACAATAAAAGTGGTAGTCGATCCAAACACATCGACATCAAGTATCTAGCCATAAGAGAGTGTGTCAAGGATAAATCAGTCATCATTGAGCATATTAGCACTGATTTAATGATTGCCGATCCTTTGACTAAAGGCATGCCACCATTGAAGTTCAAGGATCATGTAGATAAAATGGAACTTGGTTCCTCAATGTAATTTTCATTGTAAGAATGATGTTATTAAAGAAACTCTGATTATGATGTTTTCTCATATATGGTTGTGTACACAAAATTTATATATATTTGATGTTGATGAGAAAATTTATTAAGTTCTGGACCAAGAATAAACATAGGGTTTATTCATAAAGTTGCATGGGCCATTGTTGAGAAACATAATACATTGTGATATATGGAAGATAATACTCGCATGTAGAGGACCTATCGCCATGATTCATGTTTTTTGTTTCTTGATGTCATGAGTAATCATACATGTGGATCAAGTGGGAGAATGTTAGTTTTTCTTCTCCTGAAAAAATAGGTAACAACCGGTTGTGATCCACGTTTGAAAATCCCATCCTCAACGTTCAGAATTGGTTGAGATTTTTGTGGCCGCAGTTAGCACGTTGGAAACGGTTTATGATGGGAAAAACCGTATTAAATAACGGTAGTGCATCTCATTTTGTCCCTAAGCCAAACTTTCGATTTTTCTCAAACACCATTCATTGAGTGAGAGTTAAGGCTTAGAAGATCAAAACCGAGAGAGTTTTTCTAACATTTGCTTAAGTTTTGCAGTGAATTTTCATTTCGAAACCAAATCGGATTTCAATGGCCGGAGGTAATTTTCAGTCCATTCTTCTGCATTATGTTCGAATTAATTGTTTAATTCATTTGGTCGTTCTTACACTTTATACATGTTCAATTGTAGGATTATAGAAGAATTCAATGAATTTTCTCGTTATTGGGTCTCAACTTATGCCTTCCTCACTAACCTTCATTTAATTTTACTAATATAACTAGTCTTAGTCAAGGTTGTGTCTCTTGTACTATAGGGTTATTTCATTTTTAATATTAGTCTTTGTATCCTTTCTAATTTGGATGATCATTCCCCCTTAACCAAAAAAAAAAATCAACTGGATAGACCACTAATAAGATAAGAAAATGAGATAGAAGATGGATTCTTAAGAGCGTAATACATGCACTTTTGTCGTTAATTTGGACTATTTCCTTCATGTGAATTCAACATGAATGTGCTAGCTAAGTTGATCTAGCTGTATAATCATCTCGTCAATAGTTTTTCAATTCACAAACATGACGTTCAGATGCCCTTTACTTAATACATAAGCAAAAAAAATGGTATCATCCCTTTAACCAAGGACGGATGCATACCTAATGGTGAGAATCTCATCCATAGTCAACATTGCTTGAAGAATCTTTATCCGATAATCCCATGACATCATGATCACGATCTTTTTACTTCAACGCATGACCCTTTACAAACACGATCATCATGTCCTTGATTGCTCACGGTAAATATGATTATTACAAGGTGAAAATACCCAAATAATCACAAAATTCCACAGCCTAAGAACCCTTTCTAGAGAAACGTGAAAGAGAGAAATGAGATAGAGGAGATAGACCCATAAAAAGTACGCATATTTTCTCAAATAACATTCTGACATATCAGTTATGTGGGGATTTATCCTTATTTAAATAAGGACTCTTATCAGTTATGAGTATCTCATATAACTCACTAACATTCCCTACTAATTGATATAATTGACATATGGTGGTTTAAGTTAATTAATTAATTAAACCACTAATCCCACTAAGGGCGCCACATCATCCATGTCCAATATCTCCCATTTGCACGTAGTAGACGCGTAAACATGCATCTTTTTCATCATCTTGATCACCATTTCATTCATACTAGGTAAATGGGCTATGCCATTGTCAAGCCACCTACAGAAAAAAAAAAAAAAAAAAGTTCAGGAATAGTATACTAAACCGTAGCAGACCAGCATATGACATCCCAAAATATGTCTCATTTACCCTAAACTCGTTTAGTTACATTGGTTCTAGCATCTTCAATCCTTCTAAGTAATATCTCAGAGCAATGTTAAATCCCATCATAATAGTATTTATGTTCACAATTATATTGCCACCCAAAGATGATCAATGTTAAATCGCATCAAAACATGATCACAGGAAATAAGCTAGAGTAGCATATATCCAACCTCCGCCTCGTGATATGGTAAAAAATCACAAAGGGCATAACAAAAGTTTGGATCAAATAAAGTATAATGATCCATAAGGACTCATACAGTGAAGAAGCAGGGATTCATTCTTCCATTTCCTTATTTTGGTCGCTAAGCATATGTAGTATGAAATACATGCTATGGTGGATTTCTCTTCTAAAAGAGTGTATGTTTTATATCAAATATTGATATTACACACTGTTCGGATCTTAGTCTAGTCAGCACTAGGTGTGATAACCGAGAAATCTACGTTCTCGGAAATATTTGTACAAATATGTAAATAAATGTACAATTATAGTGATACAGATTACAGAATACAGAGCAGAGAAAAATTTTGATTAATTGAGTTTTAATCAAAATTTGATGACGAATTAATGAATATAGTTAAAAGCTAAGCATTAATTCAAATTATAATGTTTTTAAAATTAATAGAAAAGTATGTAGAAAACACATATTAAGAGATCAATAGCACACAAGTGAGCCACATTGATCAATGGCTAAAAGGTAGCCAAACAAGCTCTAGCCTTTTTCAAAAAAAAAAAAATGAAAGTAAGGGAGAGAGTGAGGGACACGTGAGCATAAAGGGGGGATTAATTAATCCCATAGCTGCAGATGCAGTCGGTAGAAAGAGAAAGAAAGAAAGACAGAAAGAAAGAAAGAGAAAGAAAGAGAAAGGGAAAGAGAGAAAGTGGCCGAGAAAGAGAGAGAAAAGAAAGAGAAATCCATTCAAGTTCGGAATTCTAGTTCAAGCAGAGATCAATCGAGATTCGATCATGAATCAGCAGCAAGAAAAGCTCAAGATTAAAGCAAGGTAAACCCTAGTTTCTCACGTTTTTCCTTGGGGAAAATCTGGGGTTTTGAGAGGAAAAAACAGAAAATGTGAGTGAATCATGTTGAGGTTTTCGGTTAAAATTGAAACATGATTCGAGTCTAGATGTTTTCAAACACAAATCCATGAACAGATGGTTTAGAAAACCGAGTTTAGTGAAATTTCTTCACAAAAATGCAGATTTTTCAAAAGTTAAGTCAAGAGAGGTTCAGAAGCAAAATGTGGAATTTTTGCTTATGAAATCATGGATTTGTGATAGTAGAAATGTAGTAGATACCTTGAAACGATCTTATGAAGATCGATTTCAAGTGTAAGAAGTAGAACAAAGGCCATAAAAGCCTTAGAAAACCAGAGCAGAGCAGTTCGGACCCAGAATATTGATTCAGGTATGAACACGGGCGTGTGCAAGGGCGTGTTCAATACACGGCCCCGAACATGCCCATACGCACGACCATGTTGCAAGAAAAAAATCAGACCCGAGAGGTACATGGCCGTGTATCGGGCCGTGTCAAGGGGCACACGGTTAAAGGGAGGCGTGTAAGTAACCGTGTAAAAGTACAGAGGAGTACACGGCCAGTAACACGGCCGTGTATCCACCCGTGTAAGCATACACGGCCATGTTCCACGAATTACACGGCCAGGCTTAAAAGTCCAGAAAGATACACGGGCAGAGACACGCCCGTGTAAGAGGGCGTGTTCGAAGCCAGAGAGTAAAAAAAAAAAAAAAAAGAGTCTGGTAAATAACCAGTAATTATTCCTTTTATAGGAGTTCAAGCCAGAGACCCCGAATCAGCAGTCCCAGAACAACAGAGGCTTACGCTAGCGGATTATCTGTAAGTTCAAGCATTATCCTGACTGCAACGTGGACAAGCTTGTTATATTATTATGTTATGAATGTTGTATGACATGTATGTCAGACATTAACTGTCTGCATCACGATGTCTATGTCAGTTCATGTCAGTCTCATGTCAGTACAGGTCAGTTCATGTCATGCATATAGAGTTGCATGTTTCAGTACACAGACCAGACAATACCAGAACAAGAAAACAGGTAGGTGCATAAGGCACCCTAGTATGTTAATATAATTCACACCCCAGTAATTTGATTAACAGGTTCCGACTGTGGGGGCAATCAGTATGCTACCCAGTTAGAATACTAGTAAGATGGTAATTAAACCAGTATGGGCGTATCGACCTTTCGACCTACAGGGAGGTTATCATGTTTAGCATCAGTTAAGACTGAGGAGGTCAGCACTAAAGTACCGCTCCCGGTTGCGCTAACATGTCAGTACGACCAATCAGGGGCCCAAAACCAGAACTTAATAACAGATAATGTCCTAAGACTAAACCTTCAGCCATGAGCATGTTCACAGAGTCCAGTTCATGCATGAGCACAGCAGTACAGCATGTTAGTTTCATGTTTTTATGTTTGAACTTACTGAGCTCATAGCTCATCAGTTTGTTCACATGTTGCAGGTAAGAGACCTGTTCACCAGTAGTTTACGGTGGACGATGAACAGGGTAGATGCATGCCGGGGAGGATTGGGCGAGGGATATTGATCACCAATAGTCATCCGCTGTATAGATTTTGAATGAAATTTCCAAGAGACAAGTTTTCAAGTCAAGAGTATGTGATAGGGGAATCACGATCAGGTGCATGTTATTTTGTTAACATGATTTCCTTATCACATTCTCAACAGTTTATGAATAAAAAAAAATTTATTCCGTAAATTAGTAAGCAAGTTTTCAGCTTAGCATGATTGCCGGTGACCCTAGAGGCCTGCAGACTATTGCGGTTGACTACAGAGTTGACTGTAATAGCACTGTAGAGCCTCTACAGCAGGGCGGGCCGCCACAGGTGGTATCAGAGCCCAAGTTTTAAAATGGGTCTAGTTTAGAATACTTACTGTATCAAAAAAGTTGGTTGACCATATCCCGCCTGACTCCGTGCATGTCCTGTTCGCCGATCCAAGTAAGTTCAGTTATGTTAAGATCAGTAACTAGTTATGCATGAAAGTAAAGGTCTGTAGAGACCTATACTTTGTAGTAAGTATATGATGATATAATAATGCAAGAAATCATGTGGATCCTTTTTATACAGGATCTAACACAAGTTCATCGTGTGATTATAGGATAAAAGGTAGCACGATGGAAAATCAGGGCCAAGGCCAAGGCCAAAGAAGGAGAAGGGGATGCCCATCTCTAACTCAACGACTAGAAGAGATGCAAGCTCTTCTAGAAAATCAAATAAAAGAAAACGCAGAGTTGAGACAGAGGCTAGAACAGTTAGAACAGGGGCAGGGATCAGTAGGGACTCCTGCACAACCAGCAGCAGATGCAGAACATTTAGTGCCACCAGCGGCACCAGAAGTGGTTCAGCAACCACGGCTTAGGGTAAACCCAGAGCCGTTATATGAGAGATTTAGGAAGATGAGGCCTCCGGAATTTGAGGGTTCAACAAATCCTCTAGAGGAAAAAGATTGGCTTTCTTCAATCCAGATGATAATGGAGTTTATGAGACTCACAGATGAAGAGAAAGTCATATGCGCATCCTTTGTTCTAAGGAAGGATGCAAGATTTTGGTGGGACACAGTCCGCATGAGGAGGGATGTGACCACAATGTCCTAGGCGGATTTCTTGGAGGAGTTTAACCAGAAATATTATGATCCTGCATCACTCCGACCCCAGCAGAAAGAATTTACAGAGTTACAGCAGGGGGACATGTCAGTCAGTGAGGTTTGCAGGAAATTTGATCAGCTCTCCCGCTTATGTCCGTATATGGTACCTACGGAGAGGGAGAAGATACAGAAGATGATAGGCATGTTCAGGCCTGAGATTTCTACTTTGATTGACGTCGGTCCATTTCCGTAAGTTTCAGTAGCCGACTGCGTTAGTCGTGCTTTGAGGGCAGAGTACCACCTATCCCGACAGAAAGAAGTGAGAGAAAAGGTCTGGGAAGCCAGGAAGCAAGAAAAGATCTTGGCTAAGGCCTCTCAACCTGGACAGCACAGCAAGGGCAGTCAGGGTACAAGACCAGAGCAGTCCAGTCATCCAGGCCCTCATTCCCAACAGAAAAGAAAGGGGAATTTCCAGGGAGCTCAGATTCAGGACAACAGAAGCCAGTCACGGAGGACTAGCACTACCACAGCTCCAAGTAACCCCACCTATCCAAATTATGGGAGGAAACATGTGGGTTAGTGCAAAGCTGGCACGACTACCTGTTTTCAGTGTGGAAGAGAAGGCCACTTCATCAAGAATTACCCCATGAACTGCCAGTCAGTATCAGTGTCAGGAGCAAACTCTTCAAGTCCGCAGCAGTCCCAAGTACATGCACTTAGACTGAGCTATGATAGCCCATCAGAAGTACATCCAGCAGTGCAGGAAAGACAAGAAAGAGCTCCACAGGCAGATGTTAGGGTGATGGCCTGCACCAGATAAGAGGCAGAGGCAGGGACGTCCAACGTGGTGACAGGTCAGATTTCTGTCGCTAACCACTTGGCATCTGTACTATTTGACTCTGGAACCACCCATTCTTTCATATCATGTGCACTTGCTGATAAGTTAGAATACCCTAGAGATCACATGAGAAGAACTTTTAGAACTGCTCTCCCATCGGGAGAAATCATGTTGTCAGAGTACTGGTTACCTCATGTACCAGTAATCGTGGCAAATAGAGAGCTGTATGCAGAGTTGATCATGATGAAGATCGTAGACTATGATGTAATCTTGGGAATGGATTTCCTAGGAAAATATTAAGCTACGATAGATTGCAGAAACAGAAGAATAGTATTCAAGCTAGAAGATGAAGAAAGTTTCGAGTATGTCGATTCTTCGAGAAGATCAAGCAAGATGATGATCAGTTCATTGAAAGCTAAGAAGCTAATAGCCAGTGGTTGTACTGGATATTTAGCTCATGTGACAGATACAGCAGAAGAGAAGAAGTTACAGCCAGAAGAGGTTCCAGTTGTCAGAGAATTTCTCGAGGTCTTTCCCGAGGAACTACCAAGATTACCTCCAGAACGGGAGATCTCGTTTGAGATAGAGCTCCTACCTGGAACAGCACCCATCTCCAAGACGCCGTACCGCATGGCACCAGTGGAGTTGAAGGAGTTATAGGTACAGCTAAAAGATCTGCTTGACAAGGGATTCATTAGACTGAGCTATGCCCCATGGGGAGCTCCCGTACTGTTTGTCAAGAAAAAAGACGGGACGTTCCGCATGTGCATAGATTACAGAGAATTGAACAAGGTCACCGTCAAGAATAGGTACCCATTACCTAGGATTGATGACCTGTTCGATCAGCTCAAGGGTGCAGCAATGTTCTCAAAGATTGATTTTAGATCAGGATATCATCAGCTGAGAATCAAGGAAGATGACGTTCCCAAGACAGCTTTCAGAACCCGTTATGGGCATTATGAGTTCTTAGTAATGCCGTTTGGGTTAACGAATGCGCCAGCTGCTTTCATGGACATGATGAACAGAGTCTTCAAGGAGTATCTTGACAAGTTTGTCATTGTGTTCATCGATAACATCCTTGTATATTCAAAAACTCACGTAGAGCATGAAGCCCAGTTAAGAGTTGTTTTTCAGAAGCTGAGAGAGCATCAACTCTATGCCAAATTCTCAAAATGTGAGTTCTGACTAGACAGAGTGCATTTCCTCAGTCATGTAGTGTCCAAGGAGGGAATTGCAGTAGATCCAGTCAAGGTGGAAGCAATCAACCAATGGCCTGCACCTAAGAGCGTAACAGAGATACGCAGTTTCTTAGGGTTAGCTGGCTATTACAGGAGATTCGTGGAGGGATTTGCAAGACTGGCAGCACCTCTCACCACTCTCACACACAAGGAAAAGAAGTATATATGGACAAATGAGTGTGAAAGAATCTTCCAAGAGCTGAAAAGACGGCTGACAAGCGCGCCGATCCTCACACTCCCTACTGAAGGGGAGAAGTATGAGATCTACAGTGATGCTTCCAAAGTGGGTTTGGGAGCAGTATTGATGCAAGAAGGCAGAGTGATTGCCTATGCTTCGCGTCAACTGAAAGAGCATGAGAAGAATTATCCCACCCACGACCTAAAACTTGCTGCAGTAGTGTTCGCACTCAAAATTTGGCGACACTATCTATATGGAGCACAGTGCCAGATTTACACAGATCATCAGAGCCTAAAATACTTCTTCACACAGAAGGAGTTAAACATGAGGCAAAGAAGATGGTTGGAGTTGTTGAAGGATTATGACTGTGAGATCCTTTATCACCCAGGAAAAGCCAACCGAGTAGCAGACGCATTGAGCAGAAAAGCTACAGTTCCACAGCAGTTGCCTATTGACAGGTTGTCAAAACCACTGCAGCAAGAGATTCACTCGCTCGAGCTAGAGCTTATATCAGGAAAATTGTCAGCACTGCAGTTGAAGTCATCATTGTTTGATGATATCAAGGAAGCTGAGAAGCAAGATTCAAGTCTGACAGGCTCCTAGAAAGAGATGTCCACAGATGGATTAATCAGGTATCAGGGGAGAATTCATGTTCCAGCAGATGAAGAACTACGAAGGCGAATCATGTCAGAAGCTCATGGGAGGCCATACTCAGTCCATCCTGGAGCCACCAAGATGTACCAAGATTTAAAGCTACAGTTTTGGTGGAAAGGGATGAAAGGAGACATTGCAAGATTCGTGAGTAAGTGCTTTACCTGTCAGAGAGTAAAAGCTGAGCATCAGCATCCTGGAGGAAAGTTAGAACCTCTGGAGATTCCAAAATGGAAATGGGAGAACGTTACCATGGATTTTGTGGTAGGGTTACCCAAAACAAGAGGAGGACACGATGCCATCTGGGTAATCGTGGACAGATTGACAAAGACAGCCAGATTCATATCAATAAAGATCACTTACTCATTAGAGCAGTTGGCACAGCTGTATGTAGATCATGTTGTCAGGTTACATGGAGTGCCAAAGTCCATAGTATCTGACAGAGATGCACGGTTCACTTCCAACTTTTGGGAGTGTGTGCAAAGAGCCACGGGCACAGAACTGAGGTTCAGTACAGCCTTCCATCCTCAGACAGACGGGCAATCAGAACGAACTATCCAGACTCTAGAGGATATGCTCCGAGCATGTGTCATGGATTTTCCAGGAGCTTGGAATGAGAAGCTGCCACTAGTGGAATTCTCATACAACAACAGTTACCAAGCTTTCATCAAGATGGCACCTTATGATGCTCTATATGGAAGAAAGTACAGATCACCCATCCACTGGTATGATCTGAAGGAAAAACAACTGCATAAGACAGATTTCATGCAGGAAACTTGCGATGCAGTTGCCAAGATCCAACAAAGAATGAAGAGTGCTCAGAGCAGACAGAAGAGCTATGCAGACAGAAGACGGAGATCCCTAGAATTCAAGGAAGGAGACTTCGTTTTTCTGAAAGTGTCGCCTATGAAAGGGATCATGCATTTTGGTAAGAAGGGAAAACTGAGTCCAAGGTACATTGGACCCTATGAGATTATCAAACGTATTGGGAAGGTTACCTACAAGTTGGCATTACCTCCTGAGCTATCAGCAGTACACAACGTATTCCATGTCTCCATGCTCAGAAAGTACATGTCAGATCCATCTCATATGTTACAACATGAACCAGTCCAAGTCCAAGAGGATTTGACCTATGAAGAGCAGCCAGTTCAGATACTAGCTAGAGAAGAAAAGGAGCTGAGAAACAAGACCATCCCACTAGTCAAAGTATTGTGGAGAAATCACAACGTTGAAGAGGCTACGTGGGAGAGAGAAGATGAGATGAGACATTCATACCCTCACTTGTTCTAAATTTTCGAGGACGAAAATCTTATAAAGAGGGGTGAATGTGATAACCGAGAAATCTACGTTCTCGGAAATATTTGTACAAATATGTAAATAAATGTACAATTATAGTGATATAGATTACAGAATACAGAGCAGAGGAAAATTTTGATTAATTGAGTTTTAATCAAAATTTGATGATGAATTAATGAATATAGTTAAAAGCTAAGCATTAATTCAAATTATGATGTTTTTAAAATTAATAGAAAAGTATGTGGAAAACACATATTAAGAGATCAATGGCACACAAGTGAGCCACATTGATCAATCGCTAAAAGGTAGCCAAACAAGCCCTAGCCTTTTTCAAAAAAAAAAATGAAAGTAAGGGAGAGAGTGAGGGGCACGTGAGCATAAGGGGGGGATTAATTAATCCCTTAGCTGCAGATACAGCCGGTAGAAAGAGAAAGAAAGAAAGATAGAAAGAAAGAAAGAAAGAAAGAAAGAGAAAGAAAGAGAAAGGGAAAGAGAGAAAGTGGCCGAGAAAGAGAGAGAAAAGAAAGAGAAATCCATTCAAGTTCGGATTTCTAGTTCAAGCAGCAGATCAATCGAGATTCGGTCACGAATCAGCAGCAAGAAAAGCTCAAGATTAAAGCAAGGTAAACCCTAGTTTCTCACGTTTTTCCTTGGGGAAAATCTGGGGTTTTGAGAGGAAAAAACAGAGAATGTGAGTGAATCATGTTGAGGTTTTCGGTTAAAATCGAAACATGATTCGAGTCTAGATGTTTTCAAACACGAATCCATGAACAGATGGTTTAGAAAACCGAGTTTAGTGAAATTTCTTCACAAAAATGCAGATTTTTCAAAAGTTAAGTCAAGAGAGGTTCAGACGCAAAATGTGGAATTTTTGCTTATGAAATCATGGATTTGTGATAGTAGAAATGTAGTAGATACCTTTAAACGATCTTATGAAGATCGATTTCAAGTGTAAGAAGTAGAACAAAGGCCATAAAAGCCTTAGAAAACCAGAGCAGAGCAGTTCGGACCCAGAATATTGATTTTGGTATGAACACGGGCGTGTGCAAGGGCGTGTTCAGTACACGGCCCCGAACATGCCCATACGCACGACCGTGTTGCAAGAAAAAAATCAGACCCGAGAGGTACACGGCCGTGTATCGGGCCGTGTCAAGGGGCACACGGTCAAAGGGAGGCGTGTAAGTAACCGTGTAAGAGTACAGAGGAGTACACGGCCAGTAACACGGCCGTGTATCCACCCGTGTAAGCATACACGGCCATGTTCCACGAATTACACGGCCAGGCTTAAAAGTCCAGAGAGATACACGGGCAGAGACACGCCTGTGTAAGAGGGCGTGTTCGAAGCCAGAGAGTAAAAAAAAAAAAAAAGAGTCTGGAAATGAAAAAGTTCATGTTTTGCCATATTTTCAGTATAAGATAAATATGGTAAATAACCAGTAATTATTCCTTTTATAGGAGTTCAAGCCAGAGACCCCGAATCAGCAATCCCAGAACAGCAGAGGCTTACGCTAGCGGCTTATCTGTAAGTTCAAGCATTGTCCTGACTGCAACGTGGACAAGCTTGTTATATTATTATGTTATGAATGTTGTATGACATGTATGTCAGACATTGACTGTCTGCATCATGATGTCTATGTCAGTTCATGTCAGTCTCATGTTAGCACAGGTCAATTCATGTCATGCATATAGAGTTGCATGTTTCAGTACACAGACCAGACAGTACCAGAATAAGAAAACAGGTAGGTGCACAAAACACCCTAGTGTGTTAATAAAATTCACACCTCAGTAATTTGATTAACAGGTTCCGACTGTGGGGGCAATCAGTATGCTACCCAGTTGGAACACCAGCAAGATGGTAATTAAACCAGTATGGGCGTATTGGCCTCTCGACCCACGGGGAGGTTATCATGTTTAGCATCAGTTAAGACTGAGGAGGTCAGCACTAAAATACCGCTCTCGGTTGCGCTAACATGTCGGTACGACCAATCAGGGTCCAAAAACCAGAACTTAATAACAGATAATGTCCTAAGACTAAACCTTCAGCCATGAGCATGTTCACAGAGTCCAGTTCATGCATGAGCACAGCAATACAGCATGTTAGTTTCATGTTTTTATGTTTGAACTTACTGAGCTCATAGCTCATCAGTTTGTTCACATGTTGCAGGTAAGAGACCTGTTCACCAGTAGTTTACGGTGGACGACGAACATGGTAGATGCATGCCGAGGAGGATTGGGCGAGGGATATTGGTCACCAATAGTCTTCCGCTATATAGATTTTGAATGAAATTTCCAAGAGACAAGTTTTCAAGTCAAGAGTATGTGATAGGGGAATCATGATCAGGTGCATGTTATTTTGTTAACATGATTTCCTTATCACATTCTCAACAGTTTATGAATAAAAAAAAATTTATTCCGCAAATTAGTAAGTAAGTTTTCAGCTCAGCATGATTGCCAGCGACCCTAGAGGCCTGCAGACTATTGCGGTTGACTACAGAGTTGACTGTAATAGC
This sequence comes from Antiaris toxicaria, assembly GCA_035233585.1. NCBI lineage: Eukaryota > Viridiplantae > Streptophyta > Magnoliopsida > Rosales > Moraceae > Antiaris > Antiaris toxicaria. Next base: position 12,002,260 of record CP141162.1, on the reverse strand, counting down.
ACTGTAGAGCCTCTACAGCAGAGCGGGCCGCCACACTAGACACCTAACCCAAATCCTTTATATGCTCGCTACTTCCAACACCATATTAAGGTTTCACATCTGGCTATCGTACAGGCTACATATGGATGGTAAGACCTAATCATAAATCCATAGTCAGTCTTAAATTAATGACCTCATCTTGGCTCTTTCTAAGGCAACATTTTCATAAATATGGCTTAGCTCACTACCCTAGCGCTATAAGCTCAATATGTCTCATCTTTACTCATTCTCTTAACGCTAAAGGCGATCGCTTGTATGTGTAAGCGGATCTTTGCTTGTCAACATACGTTATTGTGTATGCTTCCATAAACATCACTAATATACACTATCAAAAAAGATATAAACTTTAATAATTTCCGTGCACTATATTGACTTCTTTCCATCCCAAAAGCAACCAATCCATTAGAACATATTTAAAGTCTACACTTCACTACACAGGCACTTCTAGAACCCAATTTTCAAAAAAGCAGCACATCATCAATTCCATCAAACTTAGCAATTTAAGTTGTGTCTTCCCATATAATCAAGTAAAACGGCCTAGCCTTTTACGATTAAAAACACATACTTAGCATTAAAGTTCTTTTAAATTGCTACACACAATATGCAACATTATAATTTTGTTCGCTAACTATAGCTGAATATACAACGTAGACTCATATGAAGGAATTAATCTTATACTTCCATGAGCAGAACTTAATTTAGAAATAATCATCAATAAGTGATAATGGTGTAAAGCAGCATTATATGCACTACTTTGCATAATTAATGCTGATAACAATGGTACATGAGCTATCTTATTTAATAAGATCAAAATTTGACGTCTTTTGAATGTTAGCAGATCGATACTATACTCCATGAATTATTTCATAATTGTTAGGAAATGCCCTAAGTATTAGAGACATTTTGATGTATTCATTTTGAACTGGATAATAAAATTATATACATAGAGGTTATTCATTACATTGCTATTTGTCCTCGTCTTATTTCCACGTTAAAGTAAATGTAAGCAAATATGGCTCACTGACTGCTTGTGTTAAAACTGTTAGAACGTTGCATGCAATGGACTTTTGTATGCAAGAAGACAATGTTCTAAAGTTAGCGGTCTAAACTATGGTCTGTAGTCTATGAGGTTAGACCGAGCATCTAACTCATGATAAAGACTATTATGTTGTCTAAAGCCTTGGAGGGGACGGTTTGTCTTAACTGTCTGGAGCTGGACTCCCAAGTAGAGACATAGATATGTTACTTGGTGGTGACATATTAGACCGGGAATAAAGCGTGATTGATCTACGTAGTCCACTATGAGTGGATCAATCTGCTTTTGACGTTCATTATGCAATAACCTTAATCCTGAGTAAATGAACTACTTCATGTATATGACTTGTGTACTTTGATGTTCCAATGGCTAAAGCGTCTCAGAGGTAGTAAGCTTATAGACCGGTTCGTTGGGTGCATGACTTGTATACGATGAAGGGTTTGTTTGCAGATATCGGAATCATAGCTCTGAGGAGTTAAAGGTATCCTCTTAAAGGCATTATACTGAATGTGAAAATGGACAAGGCCTTGGGTCGTCTGCTGGGCGGATGACTTCTTATTCACATATGGTGAATAATCATTTTCTTAATTCGGTAGTATAATGGAACTTTAAGATAGCCTGATCAGTAGGATTAAACGGACTTTGACCTAAGGCTGATCATGGATATCATATGAGGGTTTTGCATATATGACAAGGTCATTGGATGGTAGCTCGTCACAGGCTTACATAATACGGTATATAATTGGGAGTTCAATTTCAGGTTTATAGTTGTGTGACTCTGAAATTAGTGATCATATGATTGAGTTGTTCGGTACAGAATGATGATCATATGGAATCGCGGGAGCCCGATTATATATGTCCAATCAGTCCCTCTACTAGCTCTACATAATTCCTTAACGTTTGGCAAATTGATTTGTGTATGCTATTGGCTAGTTTATTATGCATGGATGGTGATGACACAGGATTAGGATGGTAGACAAGATTCTCTCCGGTTGGATTCAGATTTTGTTTTGGATAATAGAGTACACAATTATTCGAACTCCAAATAAAGTTGCCATGATTTTATTTGAGATTGGATTGGAGTTGTAGAAAATTATCCATGAGAACAAGAATATGAAACACAACCGTTTTTGTGGAATTTGAAATTTGAATTTTGAAATTTGAATTTTGAAATTTGAATTTTGAATTTGAATTTGAAATTCGAATTTGAAATTTGAATTTGAAATTCGAATTTGAAATTTGAATTTGAAATTCGAATTTGAAATTCGAATTTGAAATTTGAATTTGAAATTCGAATTTGAAATTTGAAAATTTGAAATTTGAAATTTGAATTTGAAATTCGAATTTGAAATTTGAAATTCAAATTTTGAATCACAGTCCAAGTAGGATTCGAATTTGTTGTGGAAAATCCACAAGGTTTGAAATTCGAATTTGAGTTGGATTTGGAGAGGATAATCTTGTTAGAATCCTACTTGAATTTTGAATCCAAATCCCATCAAATAAGGGATGAATTTTTGGAGGATAATTCTCAATGAAAAATTCGGTTTTTGTGGATAAGATTCAAGGGAAAAATTCAAGTTTCAATCCCAGTTGAATTTGGATTATCTCCTCCCTAAAAGTGGCCGAAATTTTGGAGCCTTTATCCTAGGAAATTCGGTTATTTTTGGATAAGGTTGAGATGAGATTTAAGCTTGAAAATCCTAGTGGAATTTTTGATTCTCCCTTATCCATAATGGCCGAAATTTTTTGGAGGATTTTCTCCTTGTGAAATTCGGATTTTTTGTTGGAAAAGGGAGATAAAAATTCTAGTTAAAATTTTGTTTAGATTTGGATTGGATTTATCCTAGGAAAACCGAATTTAATTGTGGAGATTCTCCCTTGGAAAATTCGGATTTTTTGGTTATGGATAAGGGAGAAAATCTTTTCCTAGTCCAATTCGAATTCAGAGAATCACCTCATGCAGGTCTATAAATAGAGGTCCTGCCACTCCAGTTCTCTTAGACCACAGACTCTCAGGTGAGCAGGCTTATTGTTGCACAGCTCATCGTGACAATAAAGTTCTTTAGAGATCTGGGTGGTCGGAAGAAGACTAGCAGTGCTAGCATACCGATCGAGGTTCAGAGTGCCCACACACTCAGCCATTCGGGAATTGGAGAATAGTAGAGAAGGCTAGTTGGTTGAAGCCTCCGGTCATTCTCCTCCTGCAGATTGGCGTCCTTGAGGTATGAGTTTTAATTGTTATTGATTTATTGTATATGGCATCATGAGATATTTAACGATCTAAAAATTTTTATTGTTCCGCTGCGCCACTCTGATACGTTTTTACCGGTTTATTTTCCTACAATAATATCATCTCATTGACAGTTAAAAATACATCATTCATAATTCTTAAGGATCAATATCTGAACACAAATTCAAATCTAAATCCATTGAATCAAAATCAATAGTTATCCACTTTTAGGGCAACATTTATTTTCAAAAATGATATCCACCACTAAAAACAGTTGTCGGCATTTATCATAAATCATAATTAGTAATCTTTTCTTCATTGTAAGCCTATTAAGATTAATAGCTCGATGGAAAGAAGTTGTTCTTTTCTGGATACATTGCATCCTTAGGTAGTAATTAAATATGTATGCTAACAAAAAAAATATGCACTTATTTTTTAACATTTCATCAAATAATTAAAGAATCACTATTTAGATCTTTTTAACCAATCTCCTTCGAGATTCATTACTCAGTATTTGCTCATAAAATTTCTACAATGCAACAACTTGATGGATTTTAGTGAATCCATTCACCATGAGACACTTAAATGTTTCACCAATTTTGCGCTTATGCATCACCCGCAACGCAAATGTTCAACAACCTTCAGTTGGGACATATAAGTGAGTTAATCAATCTCAATCTTATACTATGAGCTAATACATCTAATCAAGCAAAAAGTAGTGAACATTTTCAAAAGTCTATTACTGTGCAAAGCATTTGATAAACATTCTCCTGCAATCATTTATAATGAGAGAAATGTCCTATCATTTTCTCCCACAAAAAAATACAAATTTATTTTACAATCATAAACTTATCTTAATGGTACACTCTCACTCGATTGGTATACTCCACTAAGCTTGATCACTTTTATTATTTTGGCAATTAAAATAGAAATATAAAATTTTCGTTCCAAATGAAATAAAAATATTTTTAAAGAGGTACATTTCAATTAAAAAATCTTGTAAAATCCCTTATCTTGCAAAAATAATAGAAGTTTTATATTTATGTGAGTTAATACATCATTGCATCTTACTCCTATGCTTGATATATTTCTAATGCACACATCAATAATTTTTAGGACATAATTAGTTAAGGATATAGGCCACAAATAAGATATTGGTTGCCACTATGACAATACACAATTTTGCGCTATTGTCAACTCAACTTCAATGTAAAGTAAATATTTATCTCAGCACTTCCAATTGCAAGACAAGTATTTTATAATAGACATTATTACTACTTAGGCAAGAAAATGCTATTTGAAAGTTTGCTTAAAATTCTTAAATAACATAGTTAAATTCTTTAACAAACACTTAAAGTAACTTAATGCTCTAAATTTTGCAAGGCTTTATTATATAATTCTCCAAGGCAATACAAAGCATTAAAGTTTGTGAGAATAATAGATTTAATTCTTTAAACAATCATTTAATGCAATCTGGTGTACTAAATTTTTGTCAGAATTAAGAAATCAAAGTGCTTTAGGCTTCCAACAAACATTTTAAGCAACCTAGCACATTGAATTTTGTGAGAATATAAATTGTAGCCTTTTTTTTAATAAACATTTAATGCAACCCGATACACCAAATCTTGTGAGAAATAAAAAATAATCATTTAATTCTTCTAACAAATACTCATTACACCTGGTGCACTAAATTTTGTGAGAATAAAAAAAAAGCATTTAATTTTTTTGACAAACCTTGGTGCAACTTAGTGCACCAAAAATTTGTGAGAATTAAAAGCAGATATTTAATTCTTTCAACAAACAATACAATACACCCTCGGATACTGAATTTTGTAAGAATTAAATTCCACACTACAGGTCCACCTGAAATATACATTATATTAACCATTATATTTCACTGCCCCGACATATGTGCACCTCCAAACCTAAGATACTCTTATTGCCTTGTTTTTCCTTTCGTCTTTATGCTAGATTGTTTCTTTTCTAAAAAAAGAAAACTCAAGCGTGTTGATTGATATATAACTCAAGTTAACTTAACAATCATTGTCTTACAACAACATCATATAGCATCTCCATGAATATAAATAGCCAATAGTGAATTCATTAGCTTGCTAGTGGATCTATGTTCAATCTAATGTACTAGAAGTATAAAGAAGCAAAAACGTGGAGCAATAAACTACAATCATTTGTACTACCAACACATGAAAAAAATTGCAAAGGACCAGATCATTATCATAACGCTATGTCCTAAGCATAATTCATAATGTGGCATTTCATATGTCTTGCTTATAATTCCTTTCTTCTATTTTTCTAAGAAGAGAAAATAAATTATGTCAAGCAAGATTCTTTTCTAACTTCAAAGAGTTTCATGTCAGTGTATTAACAAGTGAAACATTCTAAGCTATGTATGGTTTACATTTATTGTTCTAAGTTTTTTCTCTAATGTCAACATGTTAGATTTTGAAGGCACTCAATTTTAATGCCATACTGCTTTGAAAAGTGCTTGATATTATAACCTTGTCATTTAAATTTCATGCCAAAGCACATTTGCTTGAGGAAAAACAATGCCTATAATAGTAGACCATTGCTTTTTATTTTATTTTTTTCACTTAGACTCCTAATCGTGCAAAAAATAAAGTATATTGTTCAACTATTTTTGCCAGCCTACTATGACACAAAATAGTACTTGTTCAAACTATGCTATTGGACACTTGTTTGTAATCTATATAATGCCTCAATTTAAAGAATATTTAAATATCTTTTTATACGCATTATGACAATTATAATTTGCTCCCATTATCACGTATTCCTAAAAAATAGCATATGACTTATTAATCCCATACTAAGTTGCTAAATAACACAAAATTATAATTGCTTAACTATATTTAATTCAGGAGAAAATTTAGTCAGTAATCATTTTACAACTCTAGATACCAACTTATTAATTTTGATCAACAATGCAGTGACATTTACGCATAAAGACTAAATTTAGTACATCTTACATTAAATTTGGATCCGTAAGAAAATTCAATGCAGCGAAATTCGTGCATTAATTTTCTATACTGCTTTTAAACAAATTATTGTCAAGGTAATATCCCAAAAATTTACCAATTGTGAGGACCTAGTTCTCTAAACTCATGAAGGAAAAATTATAATTTTGCACTTAAAAAGTCGTAATGAAATTTCTAATCAGATTTATTGCCTATTTAATCTTAATGAAATTTCTTTCTAATTTCTCTTATCACTAGGTCAAACCCTTATGATATTTATTTCTTACAACTATATCTTTACACATTAGCATACACAATTTTCTATTTTGCTGCACAAAACTAAATTGAAAATTGTAATTTCACACAACTTGCAAGATCGAAACTTGGCTATATTAGGAATCATTTGCCTACTAACAAGCATTTCACTATATCTCTAATTTATCTTATGCACAAAGTCTTCATAGGAGGAGATTATTCTTATATTAATCTCTATTCTGTTATGGACCTACTAAATGTGAAAATCTTAACATGTTTCTAACAATGAATATCACTACATAATTATATGCAAATAAGCATGTAATGGCAATAAATAAAGCATTATAACAATTTAGTGCAAATAACTTTACAGCAATTTTAATAAGGTTAAAACAAATAAGCATAACAACATAAAACAAAATTGTCATAAATATATACACATCGATTTTCCAGAAATAATATACATATATCTCATGTAGCATATAACTAATAAATATTCCAAAACTATTAAATGTATAAAAGAAATACACATTCACTAAAAAAAAATGCATTAAACAGTTTCGGAATGACTAAGATATATATATATATATACATATATCACAGACAAACTGTAATGTATAAATATTGCAGTAAAATATAACTAGATTGGTTTTTATGGCTTGCTGCCAGTGTTAGGGCTGGCAATTCGTGTTATCGTATCGTGTTCGTGTCGTGTTTATTAAATATTCGTGTCAAAATCTCAAATCCAAACCTAACCCATTTATTAATCGTGTTAATCGTGTTGACCCAAATTAACCCATTTAAATTAAATATAAATAAAATAATGATTACAAGGTCAGAGACGACTGGTCGTGTTATCGTGAGGGAAGGGAGGACGATTGGGTGAGGTGAGCAAAATTACAAAACAATGAAAAACTAAAAAAAATAAAGTAAAATCTAGATTTTCATCTAGATTTTCTTTTTTATGTTAAATTTTTTTTAAAATATATATATAAAATAAAAGATATATATTATATCTGAATTTTGAATTTTGAAAACTCAAAATTAAAAATAATAAAACATTATAATATATATAATAATATAAATATATTAAAAATTATAAATGGGTAATTTATGAGTTATATTCATATCAACCCATATATAATTAATTTGTTAAATGGGTTATTTCGTGTCAATTGCTGGTTGACGGGTTCGTGCGGGTTCGACCCTTTATTTAATCGTGTTTGACGGGTTCGACCCTTTTTGACCCAAACCCATTTAAGGAAAACCCAAACCCTCTAACTTCGTGCGGGTTTCGTGTCGTGTTATCGTGTCGTGATCTAAATTGCCAGCCCTAGCCAGTGTGCAACTATATCGTCTAAGTGGATAATGTATTGACTCCAAACTATAGCAAGGCCACCTTTTTTTTTTTAATCGATAATGTTCCTTTGCAAGAAGCCCACGCCTAGGCACAAATCCTGGGCGCTGTCCCTGTGGCCCAGCAACTGTTGGGTTGCTAACTGCAGCAGCTTGGCACCTACTGCCAGGCTTGGATGCACCTAACGACTGTGCGTGTCTTCCACGAACCAAAATGAGTGTTTCCAACGTGATTTCGATTTCATTGGTACACTCGTTTCACACCCTTCGTAGTAATACCATGCCAACCACAACCTCATGTTGACTTCAAAGTGGAGCGTGCGACTCATTCTCTACTCTTAACGAGAGTGAGATTTGCAGGCTTAAGGTTAAAACAAAAACCCTAATTTTTTGAAATCTATTTAAAAAGTACTAAAAGTTTGAAATATCATATCTTTTTTGTCTGAAAACCAATGGAAGATAATTTTGATTAGTTACTAATGACAGCAAGATCAGTTCAAAATTCAAAAAGACGTAGTTAGAAAATGTGATTAAAGTTTCAAATTTCAAAGATTTGACTATAATTTTCTCTTAAATCATAAAACTAAAAATCATGAAATTTTGATGAAATATTAAATATATTAATGCTATAACATATCAAAATTTCACTTTTATACAGTGAGCAGAAATATGAAAAATAAAAATCATCAAATAGTTGAGAAAAACGATGAAATTTTCGTGGTTTCGATTCATCAACCTCTCTCCTTAGCAAATATGATACGAGGATTACCGAGAATGCTCAAACACTAATGATGCAAATGTACCTATGTTAGAAAATGCCCTAAGCATTAGAGACATTTTGATGTATTCATTTTGAACTGGATAATAAAATTATATAAAGAGGTTATTCATTACATTGCTATCTGTCCTAGTCTTATTTACATGTTAAAGTAAATGTAAGCAAATATGGCTCACTGACTGCTTGTGTTAAAACTGTTAGAACGTTGCATGCAATGGACTTTTGTATGCGAGAAGACAATGTTCTAAAGTTAGCGGTCTAAACTATGGTCTGTAGTCTATGGGGTTAGACCGAACATCTAACTCATGTTAAGACTATTATGTTGTCTAAAGCCTCGGAGGGGACGGTTTGTCTTGACTGTCTGGAGCTGGACTCCCAAGTAGAGACATAGATATGTTACTTGATGGTGACATATTAGACCGGGACTAAAGCATGATTGATCTACGTAGTCCGCTATGAGTGGATCAATCTGCTTTTGATGTTCATTGTGCAATAACCTTAATCCTGAGTAAATGAACTACTTCATGTATATGACTTGTGTACTTTGATGTTCCAAAGGCTAAAACTTCTCAGAGGTAGTAAGCTTATAGACCGGTTCGTTGGGTGCATGACTTGTATACGATGAAGGGTTTGTTTGCAGATATCGGAATCATAGTTCTGAGGAGTTAAAGGTATCCTCTTAAAGGTATTATACTGAATGTGAAAATGGACAAGGCCTTGGGTCGTCTGCTTGGCGGATGACTTATTATTCACATATGGTGAATAATCATTTTCTTAATTCGGTAGTATAATGGAACTTTAAGATAGCCTGATCAGTAGGATTAAACGGACTTTGACCTAAGGCTGATCATGGATATCATATGAGGGTTTTGCATATATGACAAGGTCATTGGATGGTAGCTTGTCACAGGTTTACGTAATATGGTATATAATTGGGAGTTCAGTTTCAGGTTTGTAGTGGTGTGACTCTGAAACTAGTGATCATATGATTGAGTTGTTCGGTAAAGAATGATTATCATATGGATTTACGAGAACCCGATTATATATATCCAATCAGTCTCTCTACTAGCTCCACATAATTCCTTAACGTTTGGCAAATTGATTTGTGTATGCTATTGGCTGGTTTATTATGCATGGATGGTGATGACACAGGATTAGGATGGTAGACAAGATTCTCTCCGGTTGGATTTAGATTTTGTTTTGGATAATAGAGTACATAATTATTCCAAATCCAAATAAAGTTGCCATGATTTTATTTGAGATTGGATTGGAGTTGTAGAAAATTATCCATGAGAACAAGAATTTGAAACACAGCCGTTTTGTGGAATTTGAAATTTGAATTTTGAAATTTGAAATTTGAATTTTGAATTTGAAATTTGAATTTGAAATTTAAATTTAAAATTTGAAATTTGAAATTTGAAATTTGAATTTTGAATTTGAAATTCGAATTTGAAATTTGAAATTCAAATTTTAAATTACAGTCCAAGTAGGATTCAAATTTGTTGTGGAAAACCGACAAGGTTTGAAATTCGAATTTGAGTTGGATTTGGAGAGGATAATCTTGTTAGAATCCTATTTGAATTTTGAATCCAAATCCCAACAAACTATGGACGAAATTTTGAGGATAATCCTCAATGGAATTTCGGTTTTTGTGGATAAGATTCAAGAGAAAAATTCAAGTTTCAATCCCAGTTGAATTTGGATTCTCACCTCCTTGAAAAGTGGCTGAAATTTTGGAGATAATCTCCTAGGAAAATTTGGTTATTTTGAATAAGGTGGAGATAAGATTCAAGCTTGAAAATCCTAGTAGAATTTTGATCCTTCCTTATCCTAAAAGTGGCTGAATATTTGGAGAAGATTTTCTCCTAGGAATTTCAGATTTTTTGGTTGAAAAAGGGAGATAAAATTCTAGTTAAAATCTTGTTTAGATTTGGATTGGATTTATCCTAAGAAAACCGAATTTTATTGTTGGATTTTCTCATGGAAAAATTCAGATTTTTCGATTATGGATAAGGGAGAATATCTTTTGCTAGTCCAATTCGAATTCAGAGAATCACCTCATGCAGGTCTATAAATAGAGGTCCTGCCACTCCAGTTCTCTAAGACCACAGACTCTCAGGTGAGCAGGCTTATTGTTGCACAGCTCATCGTGACAATAAAGTTCTTTAGAGATCTGGGTGGTCGGAAAAAGACTAGCAGTGCTAGCATACCGATCGAGGTTCAGAATGCCCACACACTCAGCCATTCGGGAATTGGAGAATAGTAGAGAAGGCTAGTTGGTTGAAGCCTCCGGTCATTCTCCTCCTGCAAGATTGGCGTCCTTGAGGTATGAGTTTTAATTGTTGTTGGTTTATTGTATATGGCATCATGAGATATTTAACGATCTAAAAATTTTTATTGTTCTGCTGCGCCACTCTGATACGTTTTTTACCGGTTTATTTTATTACAATTGGTATCAGAGCCATCTCATGACTATGCCATGTACATAAATTAGACAATTACTTAGTCTTTTTATTTATGTATGGATTTGATATTTAGAGAGTGGCATTCTAGGGTTCCTTTATGTTGTTATCATGAATTATGTATAAAGTATGTGGTTATTTTAATTTTTTGAATTATTATAAGCATGCTTGTTTATACCGGTTATGGTTCCTCAGAATTTAGAAAAATTGTATCTAGGAATTTTTATGTAACCATGGGAGCAGTTTATTAACACTGTAATTTTCCCATGGATTTTAATTTTTGTCTCTTAGAATTTTTTATGGTTAGAATTTTTGTACACCAGAAACGGTTTAGGAAATTTTATGTAATTATTCTTGGAGGAGATTGAAGATTGAAGACCGTAATTTATTTTTTCTCAAAAGTTAAATTTGATTTAAAGGTTGAAATTTTGATTGTGTGGAAAATTTCAATTTAATTAGGATTCAAATTAATTTTTAGAGATCCTAATAGGTAAATTGGAATATGACATGAAAATCAAGACACGACCCCTCAGGATAGGCCGACGGGCCTTGGTGGGGCTGCAGCCCCTGCCTTGGGCAGGATGGGGCTGCGGCAGCCCTTGTGCAGGCCAACACCACCCACGGCCGCAGGCTTGGCCTGCAGCCAAGGGTGGCCGTGGCCTGCCCAAGGCTGGCCGCAGCCTCTGGCTGCAGGCGCTGCCTGCAGCCTGCCGGCTGCTGCGCCCAGCCTGGGTGTGCAGCCTGGCGCTGCAAGCTTGGCCTGCAGTCCAGCAAGGCTGCACATAGGGGGCAGCCGTGGGCTGCCAGCCCCTTTGGGGCTGATGGCTGCCCACGGCGGCTGCCGCCTTCGGAGGCGGCAGTATGACGGTTTAAAAAATCGAAAAATTTTGATTTTTAAATTAGAAATTTAATTTTAAATCATGTTTAAAAATATGTAATTGAAAATTTGAAATTTTTGAAATTACATATTATTACACATGATGTTTAAAATTGTTTAAAATTTGAATTAGAAATTTAAATTTGAAATTTGAATTTGGAATTTGAATTTGAAATTTAAATTTTTGGATATTTAAATTTTAAATAATTCTTGGGATGAGAAATAAATGGAGAGGCTACATAAAGATGGATACAAGAAGACGGAACAGAATTCAAGACCCAAAGAATGCTTTGGATGGAATTTTGTAATCTTTATTTTCTTTGTTCTAGGATGGAATCATAGCTTGGTTATTCTGTTAATTATTTTTTCTGTGATATGTCATGGATGTATAAATATGTATTGATGGATGTTTTGTATGCATATTTGATAACATGTCATATAGGATAGGTGAGTGCCGCTCATACTATGTTGATCATACATAATTTGTCAAAACTTGCATGTTTTTCAAAATATTGAGTGGGAGAGGGTTTCAAACAAAACCTACGGCCTCCATTGTTGATCCATATGTGAAAGCATGGTAACGCCTCGCGTCAGTTCTGCCCTGACCACCCCCCTCGGTAGGTGTTTACCGCCACCGGTATACTAGATTGGATCTCCTATGTGGAAAACGTGTTCGAATACGATCCTATTCATGACCACCTCTCGGTGGCTTGGTAGGACATGGATCGGGCTACGTAAACAATGGTTATACACTCAAGACTTGTTTAGTTATTAACCTTCCCTAGAAACTCTGTTAACTAAACTGGTGGCCAAATAAGCGGTTATTAATATATGTCTTAACCTTGGAGGATTTAAGGCAACATATATTAATTGGACGGGGTCCATGTTCCGGCTATTTGTTTCCATGACCACCCCTCGGTGGCTTGGGGCAATAGGTGCTGAGAATTACCGTTGCAATGCTACATGTTTTTCAAGTTTCATGTAGGAACATACTTGTATGTTTTATTTGCTAAATTATCTGTATATTTGCTTGGGCTTTGTAATGATGTCTAGTATAATTTTATTTCAGTTCAAAATGTCATCGACACCCCTTATTTCAATACTTACTGAGAATAAACTGAATGGCGACAATTATAAGGATTGGAAAAGAAATCTATTAATAGTTCTCAGCTGTGAGAGACACAAGTTCGTACTGGACGAACCATGCCCACCTGGGCCCAAACCTGACACACCACTTGAGGAGGTCCCGGTTGCCTATAATCGTTGGAGAGAATCCAATGAGATAGCTCGATGCTACATCCTTGCTAGCATGACGAGTGCTTTACAAAAGTAGCATGAGACTTATCAAGCTGCTGGGGAGATCATGGAAAATCTGGAGGACATGTTCGGAGGCCAAGAAAAATTGGCTCGAAAGTCCGCTATCACCAGCATTATGAACTCTAAGCAAAAGGCGGGTACTCCGGTGAAGGACCATATGATCACTCTAATGGGATTCTTCGCTGAGACTGCCGAGAATGGTGCTGAGTTGGACTACAACACCCAGATCGAGATGGTGTTCAAGACTCTGTCTAAAGATTTTGTGGGGTTTAAGGCCGCATACAATCTGGCGACAAAGGAGTTAGGACTAACCGAGCTCATGAAGCAACTACAGGCTTATGAGCGGATGATCAGGGATGAGGATGTGGTCCGACCTAAAGGAGAGGCCAATTTGACGGAATCTTCCAATCCCTACGGAAGAGGAAGAGGCCAAATAAGAAGCAAGTGACTCCTAGTTCTTCTAATCCTCCTGTCTCGGATGGGAAGAAGAAGAAGAAAAACAAGAAGCCGAAGGACCCTAAAAAGTCCAAATGCTTCCATTGTGGGAAGGTAGGTCACTTCAAGAAGGCTTGCCGGGAATTCCTAGCCGCCAAGGGCAAGGAAGGTAAGGAACTTCATTACTTGGAAGCGTGTTTGGTGGAAGAATCGAAAGACACTTGGGTCATTGATTCGGGCGCCACTAATCATGTTTGTGTTTCTATGTAGGGATTCATGGAAACGAGAAGTCTACATGATAGGAGCCTCTCGTTGCGGACTGGAGATGGTAGCTTTATGGTGGCTGAAGCAGTGGGAGATGTTTACCTTTATTTTGATCAATTTAGGTTTATTTTATTGAAAGACTGTTTTTATGTTCCTAATTTTAGGAGGAACCTTATATCGGTAGCTTGTTTAATAAAGGATTCTTATTCAGTTTCTTTTAGTAAAATAGTTGATATTCGTAGAAATAAGTCTTTTATCTGTTCTGGATGGATGGAAACCTATATTTGATCAAACCAAAGATGTACTCACTGCTTGACACTGAATTAATTGATAACTCTAAAAGGTTGAAAGTTTCTCACTCTAACAAAGCATATCTTTGGCATTTAAGACTTCGTCATATTAATCAGGATAGGATTCAAAGATTGGTGAAAGGCGGTCCTCTCAGAGGTAGTAAGCTTATAGACCGGTTCGTTGGGTGCATGACTTGTATACGATGAAGGGTTTGTTTGCAGATATCGGAATCATAGCTCTGAGGAGTTAAAGGTATCCTCTTAAAGGCATTATACTGAATGTGAAAATGGATAAGGCTTTGGGTCGTCTGCTGGCCGGATGACTTCTTATTCACATATGGTGAATAATCATTTTCTTAATTCGGTAGTATAATGGAACTTTAAGATAGCCTGATCAGTAGGATTAAACGGACTTTGACCTAAGGCTGATCATGGATATCATATGAGGGTTTTGCATATATGACAAGGTCATTGGATAGTAGCTCGTCACAGGCTTACGTAATACGGCATGTAATTGGGAGTTCAGTTTCAAGTTTATAGTGGTGTAACTCTGAAACTAGTGATCATATGATTGAGTTGTTTGGTAAAGAATGATGATCATATGGATTTACGGGAGCCTGATTATATATGTCCAATCAGTCCCTCTACTAGCTCCACATAATCCTTAACGTTTGGCAAATTGATTTGTGTATGCTATTGGCTGGTTTATTATGCATGGATGGTGATGACACAGGATTAGGATGGTAGACAAGATTCTCTCCGGTTGGATTCATATTTTGTTTTGGATAATAGAGTACACAATTATTCGAACTCCAAATAAAGTTGCCATGATTTTATTTGAGATTGGATTGGAGTTGTAGAAAATTATCCATGAGAACAAGAATTTGAAACACAACCGTTTTGTGGAATTTGAAATTTGAATTTTGAATTTTGAAATTTGAAATTTGAAATTTGAAATTTGAAATTTGAAATTTGAATTTGAAATTCGAATTTGAAATTCGAAATTTGAAATTTGAAATTTGAAATTCGAATTTAAAATTCGAATTTGAAATTTGAAATTCGAATTTGAAATTCGAATTTGAAATTTGAAATTCAAATTTTGAATCACAGTCCAAGTAGGATTCGAATTTGTTGTAGAAAATCCACAAGATTTGAAATTCGAATTTGAGATGGATTTAGAGAGGATAATCTTGTTAGAATCCTACTTGAATTTTGAATTCAAATCCCAACAAACTATGGACGAAATTTTGAGGATAATCCTCAATGGAATTTCGGTTTTTGTGGATAAGATTCAAGGGAAAAATTCAAGTTTCAATCCCAGTTGAATTTGGATTCTCACCTCCCTGAAAAGTGGCCGAAGTTTTGGAGATAATCTCCTAGGAAAATTCGGTTATTTTGGATAAGGTTGAGATAAGATTCAAGCTTGAAAATCCTAGTGGAATTTTGATTCTTCCTTATCCTAAAAGTGGCCGAATATTTGGAGAAGATTTTCTCCTAGGAATTTCGGATTTTTTGGTTGAAAAAGGGAGATAAAATTCTAGTTAAAATCTTGTTTAGATTTGGATTGGATTTATCCTAAGAAAACCGAATTTTATTGTTGGATTTTCCCATGGAAAAATTCAGATTTTTTGGTTATGGATAAGGGAGAATATCTTTTGCTAGTCCAATTCGAA
This sequence comes from Antiaris toxicaria, assembly GCA_035233585.1. Lineage (NCBI taxonomy): Eukaryota > Viridiplantae > Streptophyta > Magnoliopsida > Rosales > Moraceae > Antiaris > Antiaris toxicaria. The sequence goes on along the minus strand of CP141162.1, from coordinate 11,986,258 downwards.
TTCAGAGAATCACCTCATGCAGGTCTATAAATAGAGGTCCTGCCACTCCAGTTCTCTAAGACCACAGACTCTCAGGTGAGCAGGCTTATTGTTGCACAGCTCATCGTGACAATAAAGTTCTTTAGAGATCTGGGTGGTCGGAAGAAGACTAGCAGTGCTAGCATACTGATCGAGGTTCAGAGTGCCCACACACTCAGCCATTCGGGAATTGGAGAATAGTAGAGAAGGCTAGTTGGTTGAAGCCTCCGGTCATTCTCCTCTTGCAAGATTGGCGTCCTTGAGGTATGAGTTTTAATTATTATTGGTTTATTGTATATGGCATCATGAGATATTTAACGATCTAAAAATTTTTATTATTCCGCTGCGCCACTCTGATACGTTTTTTACCGGTTTATTTTCTTACAACCTAAAGGTGAGAATCCTAATCCACGATCAATACTGCCTGAAGAATTTTTATCTGACAATCTTACGGTATCATGATCAGTATCTTCTCATTCCAACACATGATCCTCCACTAAGATGATCATTACGTCATTGATTGCCACCTTTTTTTTTTAATTGATAATGTACCTTTGCAAGAAGCGCAACACCTGGGCATAAATCTTGGGCATTATCCTTGCAGCCCAGTAACTTTTGGGTTGCTAACTATAGCAGCCTGGCTCTTACTGCCACTCTTAAATGCACCTAACAACTCTGCATGTCTTCTACGCACCAAAATAGGTGCTTCCAATGTGATTCCGATTTCATTGGTGCACTCGTTTCATACCCTTTGTAGTGATGCAGTGCCAACACAACCTTATGCTGCCTCTAAAGTAGCGTGTGAGACTCACTATTCACGCCTAGCAAAAGTGATATTTGTAGGCTTAACGTTAAAACAGAAAACCTAATTTTTTTAAATCTTTTCAAAAAAGACTTGAAATTTTGAAATATCATATCTTTTTCATCCGAAATCCACCAAAAAGATAATTTTGATTAGAATCCAATGACACTAAGATCAGTTTAAAATTCAAAAAGATGTAATTAGAAAATGTGGTCAAATTTTCAAATTTCAAAAATTTGAATGTAATTTTCTCTCAAATCGTAAAACCAAAAATCGTGAGATTTTGCTGAAATATTAGATACACTAACGTCTATACCATATCAAAATTTCACTTTCATACAGTGAACAGAAACATGAAAAACAAAAATCATCAAATAGTTAAGGAAAACAATGAAATTTTCATGGTTTCGATTCACCAACATCTCTCTTTAACAAATATGATACGGGGATTGTCAAGAAGGCTCTGACACCAATGATGGAAGTGTACCTAATGGTAATAATCTAGATCCATAATCAACACCGTTTGAAGAATTTTTATTCGATAATCCTACGGTATCACGATCACGATCTTCTTGTTCCAACACGCGATCCTCCACAAATATGATCATTACGTCATTGATTACTCACGGTAGGTATGATTATTACAAAGCTGTAAATACTCAAACAATCACAAAATTCCACTACCCCAAAATATTTCTAGAGAAATGTGAAAGAGAGAGAGGAGATAGACAAAAAAAAAAAGGTATATTTTCTCTCTTAACATTCTTACATATCAGTTATATGGGAATTTATCCTTATTTAAATAAGGTATAAATTATGGGTATCCTATAAAGCCCACTAACATTCCCCACTAATTGATATAATTGACATATGCCAGTTTAATTTAATTAATTAATAAAACCACTAAACCCATTAAGTGTGCCACATCGTCCATGTCCAATAACCTGAAAAATGATACTAGATATATTTGGTATTGCTTTACTTCTTCCTTGTAGAGCGGTTGTGGAGTGATAGGGAGACCATATTTTCAGGAAACATCAATGAGACTGCATTTCCTTGGTTGCATTACTTCAGATGCCTTTTGAACAAACATGGGGTTTAAGCTGCTCCTGTCACAAACAAGGAGGCTCAAAGTCCTCTAAGTGGTCCAGGTTCGTGCTTTGATTAGTAATTCCTATGTCTGCTGTAGTTGTTGCTATTTAGTTTCATGATTTACTGGTTCATCAAGTATGTAATAAGAAAGTGAAAGATGTTGTTTTGTTGTTTAAAACTCTAGCTTGTTGTTATTTTATGTGCTATTGTGTTTGTTTAAGCACAATGTTTGATGCTTATCTTTCTTGAGTTGAGCTTGTCATATGACTGTAGCTCCTTAGGGTATTACGTTATAAGAAACAAAGTGTTTGGAAATTAGAACACCGTTCCCAACTAAACCTTTTTAATTTATTTTCATCTTCTTCTGAAAGATCAATCAAAATTTAATAGTTTTTAAAAAATCAAACAATTTCAACTGATGCACATCAAACGCAAAAAGAGTTTATGTGATTTATTAATAATTCATATGATAGTTGTTTATTATCATATTTGTGAGTATTATAATGCAACCACCATTTGGGTATCAGTATCCAACTTGATAATGCTATAAAACTTACGATACCATCGTACTGCTTTTTTTTCCTCTTGTAGATTAGTGATGAATTTAAAAACTTATTTTAATGAGAGAACTCAATGGAGGCAAATATTTTGAGTTAAATGCTATAATAATAAAATTAAAAACTCTAATATTAGTCTTTAATAATGACTGTGTTCAATACTTTACTTTTTAAAACGTCCTTCAAATATATCATACTCCATATGCGAATCAAATTATTTTCTAAATGCTTCCAGTGTTTCATGTTTATAAAATATTAACTTATAAAGAAAGTATAAACATTGTGATAATTACCTAAAAAAAATTTGATAATTAACATGAAAAATAGAATGGATTAGTACTCTTTGTTGGTCTCATTTTAACAATTATTAGTTGTTGAAGCTAATAAATTATAGAAATAATTAGACTTACCTTAAAGTCAATAGAAACGTTCCAAACAATTATAAGAAATAAAGGAGAAATTATTTGATAAACTAGATATATCATATTATCATGTTTATGTAATACACTCGTCCAACTAAAATTTGACATTTGAAAGATTTGGTTCTGTTAGCTTTATATAATTGTATTTTTCTTTCCTAGTATGTATTACATTAATTAGTTAATTCAAAATTCCTATAAATATACTACTTAAAATTTTCTATTGTATAAAATATTTATTAGATGGGTATACTACGTAAGCATGATGAAGTGGTACATTTGGTTCACAAAATAATTTCTCAAAATTAAGATAGAAGATTTATTTTAAAATTTTAATTGGAAAAAAAATATAAGAATAATCATAAAGCATAAAGGGACAATTTCAAAGCAATGAAAATGGTGTTAAGGGGTATGGAAAATTCGAGTTCAGTGAGTTAATTGAATCTTGATATTAGGTTTGGTTATTTAAGTTAAACTGGATATATTCGGATAAGTAAATCAAATTATGGATTTTGTTTTTGTTCAACCTAGGAAAATCAATGAAGGTGTTGAAGAAAATCTAGTGTGTCAAGAAGAGGCTATAACAAAATATTGCCTTGTCTTTCCTTGGAAAAGCCTATATATATATATATATATATGTGAAGGAAAACTAGGCACTACGATACAATATAAAGGTACAATAACTAGGTACTACAATCCTCAGATTTAGTGTAAAAGACAAATTTATGAGTCGTTTGATAAACGTATTGCGTTTGGATACAATTCATTTTTTTAGTGTTGTATTTGGTTGAAAAGTATTTATTTTGTATTTGAATGAAATATGTGTTTGGATGAAAAGTATTTTAAAGTTGAAAAGTTGATGTGATTGGTAAAAATAAAGATAAAAAGTTAGAGTTGAAAGTTGATGTGATTTTTTTTAAAAACTTTTGAATAGTAATTGTTTTCGTAGCACTGTTGAAAAGAATTATATTTGAATGCAAAACTTTGTATTTGGTGTAAAATTGTATTGCGTTTAAATACAACGATACTAAAAAACGTGGTACGTCCCCTAATATTACTAAAATTATTGTTAGATAGTTGTTATTACAATCCAAGATAAGGTAACTTACTTATTGTAATATATCAATGTCTAACTAAGGTCACCCCTTGACTCCCTTCCTCAATAAAGAAATGGCGAGATGTATTCTTATATGAGATCGTCCTTCTATTCCATTTTTTCTATATTCTACATTAACTTAGATCAAGGGGCACATCCTCACGAAACCCCCTGGTACACCCCTCCTCCAATATAATTTTGTGTAATAATAATAATAATAATAATAACAACTTTATGATGTTGAGCTTCTATCTGTTTAATTAGTTGCGTTACGTTGATTAATGACAAAAGTATTGACAATATTATTCAATATCGGATCAATAACGGCTACCCCATGAAAAGTTGTTTCAAGTCTTGACAATGGCAGCTCGAGGAGGGGAAGGTAACCTCTTATTTCTATGAAAGTGACGACCCCGTATTTGTCTTAGCAAACTCTACATGTTATACTCAATCGATATTATTTCCATACTCGATATGAGTAGTAAAAAAAAGTTAAAAATAAAGAACGAGCAATAATTAAAGAAAATAGCAAACTTCCTTTAGATCATCCCAATGTATATGTCCATTCCAAAATTATATTAGTTGTAAGAAAATGTGAAAAATAACATTATCCTAGTTTTTATTCTTATGTATAATATTATTTTTAATGTTGTTTTTACTTATTATTATTGTTGTTATTATTATTATTATTATTAACAAGATTTGAAATTCATAAAATAAACCTTTTTAAAATGTTATTACGATATATAATCTAAATACTTTTGAAACACAGTTTTTGGATCTAAGGGCCCAATTAATGGTGGAGTGTTGGACTTAAAGAAAGAGAGAAATAGACAAAAAAAAGTTTTAGTAATAAAAATAAATAGTTGAAAACTTTTTTTTTAATGATAAATAGTATATTATGGTAAATGATATATTTAAAAAACATACTCATGATAAAATTATATTAAAAAATATTCTTATAGATAAAATATTTACAGTAAATATTATATTTATGATAAATAATTTATTTACGAAGCATATTTATAATAAAATTACCTTGAATAAATTTAGTAAATAAATAATTTTACCATAAACAGTTATTTCCCTCAATTATTTTAAAAATATGCTATTTACTTTGAACACTTTACTTTAAAGAATAGTCTATTTATTGTGAATTCCCTATTGGAGACGGAGTTTTTGATATATTTGATTTGGAATTAAGAAATGAGTCTTGGAGCTATGTGTAACGGATAAAAACTTCTAGAAAAAAATAAGTTTGAAATTTTGTATTTGGAAAAAAAAATAATTTTGCGATTCATATTTTATTGATTTGATAATTAAAAAATGTATTGAAAGCATCAATAATATAGTAACAAAACTATTCCCTAAGACTTTTGAAATCAAAACAAAAGCCAAATGCAACATTAGAAGCCAAATGACATGTTGCTATCTTCAGTGTTGCCCCCAAACAAGCACTAAGAAATGAAAAACAACATTTAAAGCCTTTTGACGAGGTACCTTTCCTAATTACTTTCTCAAAAAAAAAAATTTTTGGGTCTCTTTCTTCAAATAAAAACTACTTTTTACTATTTACATATTTAAATATCTATAGTAGATTTAAATTTGTCTATAACTTTGCAAGTTCAAGTTCAAATAAGATTTTTTTTTAAACGAAATAAGATCTATATTGATTTTTTAAAAACATATTTTAAGATTTTACATTTTTTTACTTGAAGTAGTTTTCTTAATCAAATACACATATTCAAAACTTTCTCTTGTTTGAATGGCATGTCCAATTTCAAAAATTGGAAAATATTTACAAAAGAGTGTTTTTTTTTTTTTTTAGTTTTTTACATCATTCTTCTTATTTTGAAAAAGGAAAGCTATCTTATTTTCAAATTTACTTTGTGCAATACCCTTTTGAAAAAAGAAAAAGAATTTTTTTTGAAATATTCTTGCAATGCACTATTCTCAACACAAACTCTTTTCATTCCAAATAACATTTTATTTTTAAGAAGGAAAATTTTTTACACATAAAAAAATCTTATTTTGAAAATTAAAAAGACCTTCTTATTTAAAATAAAAAAAATTTCCTTTCAGAAAATAAATACACAATCCAAATAAGAGGGGATACTTAAAAGGCTCTTTCTAGTAGTTTTGAGTAGAGACTACTAAGGGTTTGTTTGAGGGGATGATTGGAACTTTTCTTTTGGAGATTAAAGATAAGTTGAGTGTTGAAAATATATATTTGGTGAAAATGAACTACTTAATATGAAAAAATATAGTAATTTAAAATATATTCCAAAAAAATTAATAATATAAATTTTATTTTGTTACTTTTGATAATTTTATGTAATTTATAAAAAAATAATCTCATTTAAATTTAGAAAAATAAATAGTAAAATTTGAAGAAAAAAAGAAAAAAACATATTGCCCGAAACAAGCCCTAGTCCCTAGTAAATGTTGTGTTCCGAAACAAACCCTAGTAAATGCTGTGGTGAAATCATGAAGATATTTTTGTTTCAAAGTTTCCTTTGTTTGATAAATATGAAACTACTTGAAAAGGATTAAAATCTCCCGTCTAATTTTAATATTTTAATTTATATTTAATTAATTATATTATAATATATTATAAAAAATTATATCTTAAAATATAAAAAATTAATTATAAAATATTTTAAAAATTTTAAAATAACGTGATATAATATTATGACACGCATGATTTGAATCCACTTGGGGAGCCATCCTCTGGAGTTGGGCCCGGCCAAAAAGCAGTAATAATTGTGGCTTTACATCTTGTATCGCCACCTTTAGCAATAAAACACAATACCGGTTTTTTTTTTTTAACTGATTGTATTTATATTGTATTTAAATATAATTTATATTTAAAAAAATATTAATATCATATTTAAATATAATATATATTTAAGTGGAAAGTATTTAAATTATATTTTAATAATAAATATATGATGTAATAGGTAAAAGTGAAAAGAAAAAAATGAAAAAAAGAGAATATATGATATAATTAAAAATAATAATAAAAAAATAAAATAATAAATAATTATTATGTTAAATTTAAAGTGTGATATAATTGATATTTAAATAAAATATTTTTGTATTTAAAGAAAAATTACATCCCATTTAGATGTAACAACAAAAAAAAGCGTCGTCCAGACGCGGACTAAACCAACAAAAGTCCACTCCATAGCATTTCAACACTCCTCACTCTCTCTCTCTCTCTCTCTTCATTTTCTCTCTCTAGATTCTCTGAGGATGCTCGAGAAGCCATGATCCCCAGACCCTTGAGATCCCTGACCGGAGGGATTTTCCTGCTGATTCTCGCAGTTTCCCTCGCTCGCTGCGATTCGGCCTCGCAAGTCAACGCCTCGCTCACCTACCTCTGGCCGCTGCCATCGGAGTTCACCTACGGCAACGACACGCTCTCCGTCGACCCACGCCTCTCTCTCTCCCTCGCCGGCCGCGACTCCGCCATTGTGAGAGCCGCCTTCCACCGCTACAAGCGGATCATCTTCACCCACGCCAATGCCGCTTCTACGTTCCGACGAAGAAATCCCCTCTACGATGTTCGGACTTTGACGATTGTCGTTGATTCCGATAGCGAAGATGTGATTCAAAATTTGGGGCTTTGTATTTGATTCAATTACTTAGTTATTGATTTAATTAACTGATATACATACACATTAATATGTATATATTTACAGCTTCAACTTGGTGTGGATGAGAGCTATAAGCTGTTTGTGGCCAAGAATGATGGACAGTCGATTGTGGGTGAAGCGACCATTGAGGTAATATTGAGCTTGTTTTACGTGGATGATTTGGTGATGCTCAAATAAATATGTGATATAATTTATTCATGGTTGGGAACTTGACTTTGAGCTTTTATTTTTTCAAATAGGACGCTAAATTTAAAATTTTGTTATAATTATGATCCAATAGCAATCGGGCATTAATTAATAGATCAAAGTGCCTTATAATTTTTAAATTAATGCAATCGAATCTTTACGTTCGTTGGCGAGCTGGAGCCCTAACATTTTCAATTGTCCACTAATTGACCTCTGTTTTCGATTGGGCGGTGGCATTGTCGACGAGTGCTGAATTTAGGCTTCTATATGTGTGAATTAAAAGTTTATGATTCAATTTGCAAATATCGAAAGGTTCAAGGTGCATTGGTACCAATTACCCTTTGAGCTGTTTTAGTTACATCATTGTGCTGATTGAGATATTGTCGTGATTGTGAATCAGTAGGAAGTCTCATTCTCTCTCTCTCTCTCTCTCTCTCTCTCTCTATCTCTCTCTTCTACACGAAAGAAGTTATTAAGCGCAATGAAGAGCACCCCAAATTCTATTTGAACAGCGATGTTGAGGTGTCATCTGCCACGATATGCATCCATCTGGTTCTGGGCAATTATGTAAATTTAGATACTGTTATCTGTGAAAAACCTTTGAAGTTTGAGGATTTAATTAATTAACAAAAAGTGATTTCTATCTCAATAAGTTAAAAAAAAAATATATCTGAATTTGATTTGCGGATGCTGCTAAACTGATCTCACTCTCCTTGGTCGTACTTTGAAGCTCTAGGTTCAGTGATGTTGTCATTACTCATTTTGCAGGCAAACACTGTGTACGGTGCACTCCGGGGTTTGGAGGTACTTAATATTTGTTGTCCGTGCATTCCAAAGCATGAAAACTAACCTGTAATTGGGATTGATGCCTCTTCTGTTTTTAATTCTCACTCAGTTGCTCACTTAATGTACGCTAGTGTACTCTGAACTGAACCACTTAGGATGCACTGCTCCTATGGGTTACTTGATGAGCTAATTGTATAGTTAAGGTCGCACATTTATATTGCTAAGTTCAGTTTCTATCTCTTAGCAAAAAATAGTTTCAATTTCTATCGTACTCGTGTGTGTGTTCATGGGCAATTTATGGCCTTGCTTGACATCCTGCTTTAGATTCAGGCTGCTGTATAATTGCTGCATTAGAAGAGAGAAAGTGCTTATGTTGAGTCCATAGTCAGGTTTCTTGATTAGCCTTGGGAAAGTCCCTTTCTATTCGACATAGCTGTATATAGAGCTCAGTAGTATGATTTTTTATATCCTTCACATTTGTTTTCAAAAAAGTTAGAATGAATTATTGGACTATCTTCCAAAGATCTTTGGATTCTGCCAATCTGCATACATCGTGTTCATGTAGTTTAAAACATTTTGATCTGTCCATTAATATGCTTCTCTTGTACAATTTTCAGACATTCAGCCAATTGTGTACTTTTGACTATGACTCGAAGTCTGTGCTAGTATACCAGGCACCCTGGTATATTCAAGATAAACCAAGATTTGCTTATCGTGGGCTTCTACTTGGTAAGTCACAATTTTGTTAGTTGGTTATCCTTTATTGTTATGTGTATAGAGATTTCATTCGTTGGTCATTCTCTATTGTTAGCTGTCCCTATGGTTGATCTGGATAGGGATTTCAATTTACAGATCTTTACTTAGCGCCCTTGTTATTACAATATTTGCAGATACATCAAGGCATTATTACCCAATCGATGTCATTAAGCAGATAATTGATTCCATGTCATATGCAAAATTTGTAAGATATGATTATACCTCAACTTTAGTCTCTTCTTTGGATTATAGACTTCCTGAGGCTTGCCTTATTATGGTACCATATCTTTGCTCTTTCTGATAATATTTCATTGATACTGATATTAAGAATTACATTAAGTAGAATGTTCTTCATTGGCACGTCATAGATGAGGAATCCTTTCCTATGGAAATACCTACATATCCAAATTTATGGAGAGGTGCATATACGAAGTTGGAGCGCTACACAGTAGAGGATGCAATTGAAATCGTCAAGTAAGATTTCTGTAGATTTCTTTAGTCTTTATTGTCTTAAGAGCTAAACATTTAAAACATATTTATTTATTTATTTATTTATTTATAATTTTGGGCACTGTTGTGCGTTTTAATGATATATTGTAGCTTCATATTATTGGCATCATAAATCACATTTATTTTGGTTGGTTAAAACTACAATTTCTATGACTATTGGATGCTATTTTTTGCATAAATCAAAGCAATACAAAATGGTTTGATGACAATCTTATTTTTGTTGGTTAACCTATTTAGTTTTCCTGATCATTGTGATTCCAGAGACGCTATGTTTTTTGTACAAGTAGTTTTCTTGGGTTTAGGTTACTGTATATTGTTTTAAGTGAACTCCTTGTTTCCAGTTGTACACTTTTTACTTATATCTTTAATAAAGTTTTGTTGTTTCCTATATGTACATACAAAAAAAAAAAAAAAAAAAATCGTTGTGATTCCAGAAAGCGGAGAAGAGTAAAAGGATTGCTTTAGTGGGGAAAGGCATCTACTCCTCGAGTTGTGATGCTGTACCTTTTTCCCCTGTGCAGCCTTCTTGTTTATCAGCTTATCTTGCATGCGTTTCAATTATTTATGTTTACTAATATCATGTTTTCTTTTCCACATGTCCACGTCAATCTGAAGCTATGCCAAACAAAGAGGTGAGTTGAAACTTTACCTGTGGAAGCTTCAGTAATATGCACGCAGACACATATGTATTATATTTTATTTTTTTTCAAAGAAACTGCTTTTTGTAAATCTCTTAAATTTGAAATCTATCGGGGAGCAAAATGTATCCTAAGATCATTTTAGGATGAAAAATGGCCAATTTAAGCTCTTTTTCTGAACAGTTATTTTTGTTTGGAGTCTTGGGTTAATCGGTTCTCTTTCATTTTGTGGACGCCTGACCATTTCTGTATATTATAAGCAGGTATCAATATTATGGCCGAACTAGATGTTCCTGGTCATGCAGAATCATGGTAAAGTCTTTTATCAAATGCCAAATTGGTCAAAAGCCCATATTTCTCTTTCAATCACTTGACGTATAATAGTTTCTGGGTATTACCTCTAGGTCGTATACTGAAACTATTTCACTTCATCAAAATTGAACTTGGCATTACTCTACTTTGGGCAGGGGCGCTGGGTATCCAGATCTTTGGCCTTCTTCTTCTTGCAGAGAGCCACTTGATGTTTCGAAGAATTTTACCTTTGATGTTATTTCTGGCATTCTTGCAGGTTAAGCTCCCTAAAGTATCCTTTCTGCCGACGATATTGAAGTATTTATTTCCTTTCCTTCTTATCATGAGTTGAGATCCTTTTGAAATTCAGCAGCCTCTTTCTCATATAAATTTATATATTCTCTCTTTTCTTTTTAGTTAAATGTGCTGAAGAAGGTTCCTGCTTACTTATGTTATTGAGAAAATTTTGTTTATATTGTTGCTCTTAGAACTGTAAACTTTTAGTTCACCCACTTAGTATTTTCAAATGTATATAGAATTTTTAATTCATAATGTAAATTTCTCCTCCTTCATTCCATTCACAAGATAATTCTTCATTTCTTGAGTCTGAGGTTTCAAGTGGGAGAAAAATGGAATAGCTTTTCTCCATTTTGATCCACCTTTACTGGTGGGTTTAATTTTATGTTATTTTGTTTTTTTGGTTTTTTGAAAATATAGCTTCCAATCATCCCAAAATTACTCACTTTCAGCATCATCGACTTTGCTGTTCTTTAAGTTTTCATAAGAAATCTCATAGGTGTTCTAGCAAATTTTCTCTTTTATTAATAATTTCTTTTATGCAGATATGAGAAAGATTTTTCCCTTCGAGCTGTTCCACTTGGGTGGTGATGAAGTTAATACAAGTTAGTAAGATGTATCTTTCTTGTTGTGTGGATTCCGTCTTTATAGTATTGTTTAAAACCTGTAAAATGTTTGGTGTCACTAATAAGAATCTATGAAGGCATTCTTTTTCTCATTGGTAGTACCCTTGCTTTTAAGTCTATCTTATTGATGTGAAACCATTCCATTTTTTGCAGGTTGCTGGAGCTCTACTCCACATGTGAAGCAATGGTACTTGAACTGCTTTTAGTAGAGCGCTCATACTTCTAGTGTCTTTGCAGTAGTCAACAGTAATGTGGTTTTCAGAAAAAGATTATGCTTTACAAAAACCTTGTACCATAAACTCGTGAATTAAAATCTTCTGTTGAAAATTTCAACTTCTTGGTTAATTACACTTTTTATGTGATGCTGATGTGTATAAATAATTTTATATGTAGGCTTCAGGATAAAAACATTACCGCCAAAGAGGCTTATCAGTATTTTGTACTCAGAGCACAAGAGATAGCAATTTCAAAGAATTGGACCCCAGTAAACTGGTATGTTGTACGTGCTTGTCGACGTATTATTTCATGCATGTTAAAGTTGTGTTATTGTGTTTCCTATTGTATGAAAAAGTTGCCTAAAGAAATTGAAATTTGATAATCAATTGATAGCTTTTGAGTGCATTTATTTACTAGATATTGTTTCTGCAATGATCTATTTGTCAACTATTTTATTTACTTATCTCTTAGGCTCTGTTTGGTAAACATATTGCATTTGTATTGCGTTTGCATACAATGCATTGAATACAATTTGTAATTGGAGGAAAAGTCTTTACATTGCATTTGAATGCAATGTGTGTTTGGATGAAAAGTATTTGAATTGTATTTAAATCATGAATATGTAATGTGATGGGTAAAAGTAGAGAGAAAAAAGGGAAAGAGAAAGAGATTATGTGATGTGATTAATAAAAATATAATAAAAGTAAAATAATGAATAGTGATTGTATTAGATTTAAAATATGATGTAATTGACATTTAAATACAATACTTTTATGTTTGGATGAAAATTGTATTGTATTTAAATGCAATGAGAATGTAATGTTGGAAACAAACAGCACCTTAGTGGTCATTATTTTTCATTAGTCGCTGTGTGATGGATTTTAACTTGTCTTAGGGAAGAAACCTTCAATGCTTTTGCAGAAAACCTTCATCCAAGGACCATCGTACACAACTGGTGAATTTTCTATCTCTACGTTCAGATTTTTTTCGGTGTTAAGCAAAAAGATGTAATGTTATCAATCTTCATATATCGCTTAATCTAATAGGTTGGGCCCAGGGGTTTGTCCAAAAGCTGTCGCCAAGGGTTTCAGATGCATTTTCAGCAATCAAGGTGTTTGGTATCTTGACCACCTAGATGTTCCATGGAACGAGGTTTATACTGCTGAGCCACTAGAAGACATAGATGATGCCTCACAGCAAAAGCTTGTGATTGGGGGAGAAGTATGCATGTGGGGTGAGGTAGCTGATACATCGAATGTTCAACAAACAATATGGCCTCGAGCTGCAGGTGCTGCAGGTATACATCTGATGACAGTGACATTGTCATTGTACTGCTTCAGAAAATATTGCATGCTCCCATATACTAGCTCTTTTTGCCCCTTTGGACAGTTTTGCTCTATGTGAATCCAGACTTGTTGTCCCAAAGTGAATATATATTTTACAGAAAATTATTTGAACTGCAATTTTCAATTAGATGATCTAGTTAATGTATTTAAAAAGGAAAGCCTTTTTGTTTCAATTTGAACTTTCTTCGAAGATAAACTTAATTCATCTTGGTGGTTTCTCGGCATGTGGAGTGAAGTTCATGATTTCTTATTATCTAAAAATGTGTCTGACTCTAGTGTTTCTCAGTCTGTGGAGTGAATTCCATTCTTTCTTACTATTCTAAAAATGTGTCGATTCAAGAGTTTGATTCGTTTTTCAATCAAAAAATGACATTCAAGATCTCAAGCATGGTACAATAATTTTTATTTTTTTGCTTTTAGTTGATGCATAAACAAAAAAAATGTAGGGTTCTATTTAACTTGAAAAATGATGCTGGATAGGGAATTGTTTTGGCGTTATCTTAGCATGGTTAACCATAATAATAATATTGAACTTTACTGCTTAACTTCTTCCTTGTAGAGCGGCTGTGGAGCACATTGGAGGCCATATCTTCCGGAAACATTAATGAGACTGCATTGCCTCGGTTGCATTACTTCAGATGCCTGTTGAACAGACGCGGGGTTCAAGCTGCTCCTGTCACAAACAAGTATGCTCGATCTCCTCCAAGTGGTCCGGGTTCATGCTTTGAGCAATAATTCTTTCCAGTATAAACATGGTTATGTTTATCATCTAAACATTCTTGTTCCTCTTGCTTCATTTGTTTGTACAATAAACATCATCTCGTGTGCCTGTGGATGCCAATAATCGATGTTAGTTTTTCATGTGTTTCCTTGGTTTGGAATCTGCTTCTCCACTGTTGTTTGAGCTATGACTGGTTGTTACTTGCCATTGTTGTGCCAATATATTGTTGTACTTCTCTTTCCTTTTGCAGTCATGCAATTTTTTCTTCTTTTTATCTTTTTAAAACCAAACAATGTTGAAAACTAGTGTGGGTAAAATAGTCACATTAGCTGTTAACCAAAATTAGTCAAGTTTAGAATTATTCCAGAATTAGTTGTCTAAGTATATTCATATATGAATGTACTGAGTCTTTCTTGACTAGCATTCTAGTTAGCTTGTTTGATAATCAAGAATACCGAACAAAAAGGGTTGCCAACTTTGACTTCTGTCCAATCCCGTTTGGATTGCTTTCTTGGATTCCACAATCTGACACTGACTCGTAGAGTGCTTTTCCATGACCAATTTTCATAGAGGAGTCTTCCCAAACTCCGTAGGCACAGAGGTTTCCTACTTTAACAATATTAAAGCATATCAGTGGTATTAAACGTCATATTTTACTGATGGTGCTTGATATCGGTGTTGCTTCAAAGTGTTTTTCTTTCCTGCCACATTGAAAAAAGAATTAAAAAAGAATTAAGGGTCCTTTTGGATGGGGTGTTTATTTTTGAAAAATGAAAAATTTTTAGATATGAAAAATAAAAAGTTGTTTGGAATTTTTTTTTAAAGTGAAAAGTTGTTTGGGTGGGTGAAAACTTTTTGTTTCTAAAGAGCTCTTTTTTCATTTTTCAAAAATGAAAAATGTTGGGTGTTCAGATACGGAAATTTAGAAATGTTCATTTTTCTTGAAATGAAAAAGTTTTCATTTTTCTTTAAATGAAAAAGTTTTCATTTTTCAAATTTGAACGTGTCCGAGACAATGTTTTGCTTCAGGGAAACAGAGTGGGACTACCATACAATCATGGAGATATTGTTCTGCACTGTTGTCCAAACTGATCCACACGGCTCTTTCTTTTCTTTATTCTCCATCCATGTGCTGTGTTTGTCTTACTTGCGCCAGTCAAAAGTGATGAGAACAAGACTTTCTAAAGTTGCTTCTGTTAAGTCCTACCAAAGAATGCTACTATTGGTACCCCCTACCATTTGATGATTTCAAACAGTGGACCCCATTGGTAAAAAATTTCATTAGCATGTCATTTTCCTTACATTATTAGGTGTAAATGTCATGCATACTGGGAGAAATTGCCAATCACTGGCTTTTAATTGCTCACAATTTATTATTTATTTATTTTCAATTTCCTCCTATGAAATATGAACCCCCTCAAAGTGAAATTTCCTTCAAAATTTCGTTCTCACCTATCCCACCTTCACTCTATTGGTGACAATTTGTTTGTGGAAAAGTCATTTTCTTGCCCACTTTGAAGGGATGAGTTGGGGAAACTTAGGGTTGGAAAATGAAAGCAACATGAATTGGGTTTTGGATAAATTTATGCATTGTTTCTTTCCTAATTAAATGTGAAAACAAAAAACAAAAAACCATTTAGCAGTGGTCTTAATGTATTTTCCTTCCCAGTTTGTGGGGATTTATATTGGGAACTTCACACAACATTAATGCAAAGAATTTCTTTTTCCTTTCCTTTCCTTTCCTTTTCTTTCCTTTTCTTTATAAATGAAAAAATTCGAAGAATTTTCTAGATTCTTGAGTTTATTGCTCACAAAAATTAATTTTATGAAGTATATCTGTTGCCATCTATAAAGGGTGAGAAATTATAACGCTATTCATGTATAATTCAACAAGTTTGAATTTATATCATACTTTATCAATTATTAGTCTAATGATAAAATTCTTAATAATTCAATGGAGACAAACTATCTTTTTCTTGATGTGCACTGTGTCTATGTCATGACATTCACCCACAAAATATTCCACCAAAAGTTTTATACTGAAATGTGTTTTACATCGCATTCAGATAATGAATTTGTTTTAATGACCAAGTAATTCCAAGTTTTATTTTGTCTATATGGAAGAAAGTTGGTTTGCGAAACTCTATCGTTTTGGAGGAAAAACAGGAGTGGATTGAATTGTCTGTATATTCTATCCTCGTGTTTGGAATTAATTTGACCTTGTTGTCATGGTAATAATCATTTTATAGTGATAATCTTCTCCAATTTTCTTGAAGGAAAATTGTGGCATTGGACTATTTTTTTCCAATGATTTTATCTATAATTGAAAGAAGTTGTACGTGTCACAATTTGAATTTTTAATGTAAATATTTATATATTAAAATTATTAAAAAATTAATTTAATGATTAAAATAACAATATTTATTATTTATAATAAATAAAATAAAAGTACAATTACTTGTTGTAGGGAAAAGTTACAATTATTATCCTAAGTTATGCTCGTAAAATTATGGCCTTGAAATTCTCTGCTAATATAGGAATACATTCTTTGTAAATAGGGATGCTGATATCAAGACAAAATAGCATTTGGACATTTAATATATATATATATATATTCCTAATGAAATTTTCCGAATATTTTATGGAGATCTCCGAGTATATATATATATATTTTTTATTTTAACAATTTTTTATTGAGCGTTTGGATAACGCATTGTGTTTATATTGTATTTGAATGTAATTGTGACGGCCCGCCCTGAATTGAGGCTACAGTACTAGCATAGTAGGGCTTTAAAGTCCTCTATGGTAGACTATTACCTCATTGGGTCACCGGCATCTTACTTATAACTTGTTCTTGTTAAATTACTATTTGTAATTAAGATGATTTTTATTCTGAAAACTGAGAGATTTAAAAAAAAAAAAAAAACTATTTATGACTGTAAACTGTAAAAATATAAGCATCATAAAACATAAGATACACTACTATCATACTGGTCGTACATAATTTACATCATGATATATTTTCAAAATATAATTCAAAATCTGCTCTCAAAACAACACTCAAAATCTGCACAGAGAAAAACATCAGCAGGACCATTCCCCTCGCCCAGTCTTGGAGGCAGATGCAATCCCGCTCCTCGTCCATTCACTGTCTACTGGTGTACAGGTTTCTTACCTACAATATGAATAAACTGGTGAGCGACAGGCTCAGTAAGTTCAAACATACATGCAGGAACATAAATCATAAAATCATGAAAAAGCACTATTTACATAAATAGTAACTTTGACTTTTGATCATGAATAGTAAGGTTAACTTTGATCGGTACTATTCACGTCAACTGTGGTCTAAGCTACTACACAAACAGTTAGTATGTTTTATGCTCAATTATGACAATTCTTAAGTCTTAAGTCTTTATTTGATACTGAATTCTGATAATAGACCCCTAAATTGGTCGTACCGTAGTGTCCGCATAACTAAGAGGGACTCTGGGGAGCGATCTACTGGCCAGTCCTCTACAGTCTATCTATATCAGACTTCCAAAACCGGGACATATCACCAGCGGTTTGGAGTCCTATCATATCTGAATCTGAGAAACCTCCACTTATGTGGGAAGCCGATACGCCAATACTGATTTAATTACTGAGTTTCTGGTAGTTCCTAACCGGTGGCAATTATGTTTTCTCCAGGGTCTAAAACTCTATAATTTATACTGTAGTTTTCTTATAATTTTATCTCTTATGTTAGTGTGCATACAACACCTGACTACTAAATTTCTGTCATCCATATCACATAAACATACTGAGTAAATTCATGCTGCAGACAAATAAATGTCTGAACTTACTGGTATTTTGCTAGCAATTCCTTTCCTGAGTCAACTGGCTTCCTTAATTTGCCTTTTGGTTGCTTTCCTATAACCGAAATAAATTGCGGTTATTTTTACTATTCACTTCATATCTAAAATATAGTGAAAGTATAAAATTTCTAATTGGAATTCTTAATTATTTGTTTTGGGATTCATATTTTTAATTCTGTAATTATTATACTGCGTGAAATACTATTCCGGGTCTTAATATCACTTTTCTGAACTTTTTGACAAAATGGCCGTTTTGCTCCTAACTTTTGACAAAATGACCATCTCGTCCTTAGCGGGATTTTTCCCTTGTTTTCCTGACTTACGACTCTATTTTAGCCTTTAGAAATTTAATAAAATTATTCTGAGACTTTTACGACCTTTTTCTGGCAATTTAGAAAATTTTGGTCAAAATGACCATTTTGCCCATAACGGGACTATAGACTGGGAAATTCTCGTTTTATCGTTTTATCTGGGTTTTCTAATCCCAAAACACATAAAATAACTTGTCTTAGGTCTTATCGACCTGTTACGACATTTTCTGCCAAAAGGCTCGAGTTACTTTTCATCCGACTTTCGGGTGATACTATTCTGATCCTCGGGGTCGTTTCTCTTTTTTCTAACCTTTCGGGACCTCAAATGGCTATTTCACTAGTTATATAATCGTCCCTTATTTTCTTCTCAAGCTTAGGTTTCCGAGGGGGCTCGGGTTTCCGGTTCCTGATCCTATTTTTACCCATCGTTTACCAAATTGCCCATCAGCGTCCTGAAAATTTCGGCAGCATTTCCACTGAAATTCTAGGTTCCCAGCGTTTAGGAAACGCCTCGAAACCATCTATCCTATTCTACTCTGTCAAGTACTATACCACAAACCTAATTTTACGTAAAAGTTACAAACTTTTTACGTAAAATTACACAATAACACTTACTCATTTTTAACGGGATTTTAACCCGTTCTTTATCATTTTTAGGTCCGGTTTTATACTCAAATCACACATTCACATGGCTTAACAAAACTTTCTCATTTTCACTACTTCTATACACGGTTTTTCCCAAAAAAACCTTAACAAAAATTTTTGTTTTATAACTCAAATTTTCTTTATTTATTTTTTACATCAACACATTCATTTTTTCATCACGAAACCCTAACATAATTCTTCAAAATTTCATATATTATCCCACAGATTTTCCTTGGAAAATCAACCTCAAAATTTTGTTTTCATTTTCATTCTTCTTTCTTGTTTTCTATACAAAATCAACATCACATTTACCATACACAATCAACAACATACAAAATCCCATTGTTCCTCTTTATTCCCCACAGTTTTAAATTGAAAAACAAACACCAACATTTAGTGTTTTTCAATTTCATTTCATCCCTTTCTTTTATTCCATTTCCACATGATTTTTTTTAACATCAAAACCAAATAAAACAACATGGAAATTTCATCTTCCTTCCTCATGAATAACCCACAGTTTTGATGAAAGAAAACACCTACAAAACTTGCTTTTCATACTCATGATTTCACACTTGTTTTAATCATTTACCATTTACACACTTTCAAGTATAAATCAATGAAACAAAAAATGATTTTTCTCACTTCAAATCAACCCATATCACACGGTTTTTCCTCATGAAAAACAAGAAGAAATCATGTCAAAGTAGAAGTTTACCTTGCTTGCTTGATAACTTGAACTTTGGGATGAATTTTACACACTTCCTTGAAGCAAACTTGAAGAATTTTTTTTCTGTTTTAGTGGAGGGGACTCACGGCTGTTTGGGGCAGAAAAGAAGCAGAGTTTTGGTTGAATATTTTCTGTTTTTCATGGCCAAAATCGTGGGCTTTTATGGCTGAATTTTGAAGGACTTTCTTACAATGTTTTAAGGGCATTTTTGCAAGCTTTTTGTGAAATTTTTGAAACCTTTAAGGGCTGTTTTATAATTAAACAAAATTGGGCAAATTTTTTTTTTTTCTGTTTTTCCAGCCAAAATTCGCCACCTATCTTGCCCTAGAACTCTCTTGAATTTTGATAAACTTTCTTTGACTTTTCTAGTTGACTTTGCATCTTAACCATTAATTTTTCTTGACTTTAAACCCTAACCCTTGGATTGGAATGTATCCTTACTTCCTTTCAAAGATTAACACTTAATCTTTGACTCCTTAAATACATTTGGAGTCAAACTTTTGATCAAAAGTCAAACTGAAAATTTTTGCACCGAAATCGCGTAGACGAGCTCCTGAGGCTGTCTGCGCTATCGGTTTTCCTTATTTCGCTGTGGTTTGCCTAAAAATCAATACCATAAGTATTTCGTCCTTTAGTGGTTTATATCATACTTTCAAAGTTTTCGAAATCGAAAAGGCATAATTTGTCCGATTTCGACTCGGTAAAATTTTTCGTTTCTGATCACACTCTTGTCAGCACTGGTCGAACATTTTTTCGCATTCTAAATAGTATTAAAACATATGTTTTACAGTTTTACACATAAAAGTCATTGAGTATTCAGGTTATACAAAATTTCTAGAAGCAGTAAAATTTCTCGATTATGACAGTAATGCATTGAATGCAATTTATATTTGGATGAAAAGTATTTACATTACATTAATGTATGTTTAGATAAAAAGTATTTAAATTGTATTATATGTGATTTGATTGATAAAAATAACAAAAATAATAATAAAAAATAATAATTATATTAAATTTAAAATATAATATAATTGATATTTGAATATAATATTTTTATGATTAAACATAATACGAATATAATATAATAAATAAACGAGACATTAATTCACAAATAAAAATAAACACAATAATTAAAAAAAAAAGCCAAAGAATCGGTTCTTTGTTAGGGGGAGTTTGGGGGAGGTTTTGGAGATGTGGTTTTGGGGTTTGAAAAAAAGTTGGTTTTGGAGAATATTTGGGAGAAAAAACTGTTTAGTGTGAAAAATTTAAATATTTAAAAATTTTTTTAGAAAAAAAATATCAATATGGATCTTGTTTTGTTCCTATCGAAATTCTATGCAATTTAAAAAAAAATCATCTCATTTGGACTTGTATACAAAAAGTTATGAATTTTTAAAGTTTGGAGTTTACTGTAGCGTTTTGGAGATATAAATAGTAAAAAGTAAGAAAGTTTTGAAAAAAAGTGAAAAATTGGGAGCTGAAGACAGCCCCCCAAACACCCCCTTATTAACAGTGTCTCAACAACAAGAAATAAAAAAGGTCGTGTGAGGTTCCTTTAAATATATATATATGTATAAATTCTGACAAGTGTTGTAGGCACGTGCACGTATATGTTATACAACCTATATTATGACGGGTGAAAATGATATGCAAAATAAATTATAAAAAAAATAACGTTTAACATTATTGTCTTTTGGATCCAAAATTTACATATACGTTACAACCCCAAGAATTATCCATCGTGTCTCTTACTACACTAGCCAAAGTTTACGTATTGAGCAGGGGGGAACTCTAGTTCGGGCGGTAATTTAATTTATTTTTCAGGGTTGGTAATTTTGAATTAAAAAAAAAAATTGAAGCAAAATTTGAAATGAATATATAAGTTAAAGACACTGACATGAAACGAGTTTTTCTTGGAGCGATGTCACGAAATCAATTAGGACTTATAGGTATAGTATAGTATGAACCGTTTAGTATATAAATTAAGTTGAATTATTTATATTTGATATATAAGTTTGAATTACTATAATTAAAAAGTGTAAAAATTTAAAATATATTAAAAAAATTTAATATTTAACTTGTTTTGTTCTTAAAAATTTTATATAATTAAAAAAAATTCATTACATTTAGATTTACATATATAAAATTATGAACTTTTAGAATTTGAATTAAAAAGTTAAATTGAAATTATAAATAATAATAATTAAAAAAAAAGTTTAAGTTGAATTTTTTGAATTCAAACTGCGTCTCTGAACGAGGGGGATTGGGACATTATTCATGCACCTCACTCATGTGAAAAAGGATTTCACCAAATTTCCTCCGTATCTCCATAATCACTGGACAAACTTCAACCAAATCACCAACTGTTTTTATTACAATTTCTGTGATGATAACAAGCCCTAAAATGGGGATAACAACTGAATTTTTTTAAAATTTTTACGTAAATAAAAATAAAATTCAATAAACTCCAAAATAACCAAGACATAAAATGTTATTGTAAATGACGCTTTAATACTTGTGAATTCTAATTAATACTTGGAATTCTTATCATTTAAAAAAAGTTACTTCCCATGAAGTTTTTTTTTTTATTGAATAAGAAAGTGAATCAATAGTATTTTTACACAACTAATTAAAATTAATTTTAGAATCTATTGAAATTATATATAAATAATTTTCAAAGGTACATGCATGTCACCTTTAATAAATATGAGAGAACGTTGATAAAGCGATCGTTCTTGTTTATTATACCACAATCACTAAAATAACGATGACGATATTCTAGAGGAGGTGGAGACACTGTTGCTTCCCTTTTTTTTTTTTTTTGTCCTCGGCAAAAAAAAGAGTTTTTTTTTTTTAATACCACAATTACTCTTATCAAAAACACTTCCCTCGTGCGTTTTTCATTCACACAAATAGTGGGAATTCGTAAGTGGCAAATAATACCTTTTTTTTTTTTTTTTCTCTCCCTTGAGGACAAGTGACAAATAAATACTTGAAAGTTAGGGGGCGTTTGGGGGCTGTTTCCAGCTCCCAATTTTTCACTTTTTTCCAAAATTTTCTTATTTTTTACTATTTATATCTCCAAAACGTTACAGTAAACTCCAAACTTTAAAAATTCATAACTTTTTGTATACAAGTCCAAATGAGATGATTTTTTTTTAAATTGCATAGAATTTCGATAGGAACAAAACTTTTTGTATTTACATCTCCAATTTTTCACTTTTTTCCAAAATTTTCTTACTTTTTACTATTTACATCTCCAAAACGTTACAGTAAACTCCAAACTTTAAAAATTCATAACTTTTTGTATACAAGTCCAAATGAGATGATTTTTTTTTAAATTGCATAGAATTTCGATAGGAATAAAACAAGATCCATATTGATATTTTTTTCTAAAAAAATTTTTAAAATTTTTAATTTTTCACCCTAAACAGTTTTTTCTCCCAAACTAACTTTTTTCAAACCCCAAAACCACATCTCCAAAATCTCCCCCAAACTCCCCCTTAAAAGAAGAGAGAATGTCATAAAAGTATACGACAATCCTCTAATCCGTTATATACAGAAAACTTATGTTATGTTTATTTGAAATTCTCAAATAAACATAGCATAAGTTTTCCATTATATCCAATTAGAGAATTATCATATATTTTTATGACATTCTCTTATTTTAAGAAAATAGATTTTTTTAAATTTTTGTATTTGAATATCTAAAATTTTTCAGTTTTAAAAAATAAAAAGAGCACTCTCTAGAAAAAGAAACATTTTTATTCATCCAAACAATATTTTACTTTTAAAAAAAATTCAAATAATTTTTTATTTTTTAAATCTAAATTTTTTTTTTTTAAAATAAACTATCTATTCAAACATACCATTACTCTATTGATAATTCCAAACCATTAAATAATTAATAATAATAATAATAGTATTAGTAGCAGGAAACACAATAGAGTATACATAAATTTAAGAAGTTCAACGAAGATATTCACTTCATTTTATAAAATTCTTCAAAATTCTATATATCAAAATAAAGGGAAAGATACATTATTTTTAAGGAGGAGATTTTCTAATGCGCTATTTAAGGTCTTGTTTCGGATTATTTTGAAAACATGTAAAATTATTTTTTTTAAGAATTTTACCACTTTTTATTATTTATATCTCTAAAATCTTATAATAAATTCTAAATTTTAAATGTTCATAATTTTGTGTATACAAATTTAAATAAAATAATTTTTTTTTAAATTACAAATAATTTTAAAAGAAACGAAATAATATTCATAATAATATTTTTTTTAATTTTAAAATTTTTATTTTTTCATCTCAAATAATTTTTTCTCCTAAACACATTTTTTAAAATAATTTTTTTTAACCTAATAATAATATCGTCAAACCTCTCTCCTAAATGGATTAAATCAAAAACAGTTTTGTTAAAAAAAAAAAAAAGAAACCAACCCCAAAAGCCCTGCCATGGCCTGTCCTTTTTGTACAATGTCATCCATCCATCAAATAGCAATTTCAAGCAGCCTGTCTCACCATTATAAGGACAGTCCTGATTTAGGATTTTCTCAACCTCCCTGCCCATCATGTATTATTACTTTTTCCTGCCATATGCATGTTAGAATTGTCTTAAATATGAATGGTTTTGATAATTAATGATCTATTTTAAATTAAAAGTTAGTAAGCTAATTAAACGTACAAAAAAAAAAAACAAAACTACAAAATTACCTTTAAAAAAATATTTTAAAAAAAGAGTGTTTAGAAATATTGAGTCAAATTTTAGATTTTTTAAATATTTTTTATTTTATAATTACTTTTTATTATTTACATCTTTAAAATTTTATACTAATTTAAATTTTAAAAGTTCATAACTTTACATAACAAGTTTAAAATGAGATGATTTTTTTCTTAAATAGCATAGAATTTAAGAGAAACAAAATAAGATCCATTAATAATTTTTTACCTAATAAATTTTTAAATTTGTATATATTTTCACTTAAAATAGTTTTTTTTTCCTTAAACACATTTTACAAAACTCGCTTTTCTCCAATTAAACGAGTTCTAAGACTTAATTAGGCTCAAATCACCTGCAGACTGTTAGTAAATCACCAATCATTAATTATCTATTTGTTTCAACTATTTTCCAACATTTCAAATTTTTCTATTATATTTAAAATAGTATGAAATGTTGTAAACATATTGTTACTTAAAATTTTTAAGTAAAATTCTAAATATTAGGAATGTAATATTTTGAGAGAAATTTGCAGTAAGAATCTCAAAATAGTACCTACTAAGGGTATTTTTTTTGAACAGTCTCCAAAACACATATCTAAAATCTCCTTGAGAGAAGTTTGCACTAGGAACATAAAAATAGTACCAATCATAGGTATTCTTTTTAAAATTATTTAGATATGGTTTAAGGCCAAAATTTACTTGTTGTAATATACCCTATCTCATAAAATCATAGACTTAATAGATTTAAAAAAATTCAAGAAACAAAAAAAAAAAAAAACTCAAATTTATCCAAAATTCTCCATCCAACATCGGTGCTGCCCTCGCCATCGACCTCCCACCTCCCACCTCTCCCTTCCTTCAATTGTCAGCAAAAACCCCCAACACCGTGACCTCCATTAAAAATTCAAGAAAAAAAAAACCCTAACCTTCTATTATTGGCGACCTCCCTCTACCCCCAATAGATCTGATACCAGAATTGCGGGATTGTCGAACTGGACGAGCGGTTTCGATGATGTTGCTAGTCTTGGCCTCGCCCAAGTTCGCTAACAAGGATAGGGGGCTTCGCAGGGAAGGTACGCCGGCAGTGGATAGAGAAGTTTGGATAAGTTTAGGTTTTTTTTATAGTTTTTTTTCTTGAATTTTTTTAATTTATTAGTCTATGATTTTAAGTTAAATAACAAAATATTTTTGTGATTTAACTTAGCTTCTAAGTTAAATTCTAAGTTAAATCAAATCACAAAACGTCTGAGTTAACTTAATTTTTAAACTATATTAGACTACATCGCGTATTCAAATGCACTCTAAATATTTTCTTGCAAAAGCTTTGTATCAAAAATATTTGAATCCTAATACCTCGTTTGTTTATCGTATTGCATTCATATTACGTTCAAATACAATACAATTTTCATTCAAACATAAAAGTATTGCATTCAAATACCAATCACATTACATTTTAAATCCAATACAATCATTATTTCTATTATTTTTATTAATCACATCACATATTCTTTTTCTCTCTCTCTTTTTTTCTCTTTATTTTTATTCATCACATTACATATTCATTATTTAAATATTTTTTATTTAAACATATATTACATTTAAATATAATACAAATACTTTTTATTCATATATAAACTATATTTAATATATTACTTTCAAACTTAATCTTCTTATTTAATATCCTCTAAATGTTTACACAAAGATGGTTCTCTCAAACGGTGCGTAAACCATTCCACCTACCATGTACGACGAGTAATTTCCATTTAGATTTTTCCCAAACCGTCGTTTTACAAAGCCAAACCGTTCTGTATGCATACGATCGAATCGTTTGTCTGTATATCCCTAATACTAACCGACAATTAAAATAATTAAAAAAAAAAAAAAAGCGACGTCTGGAATAGTAGAAACTCCCAATTTTCAACATCCAATCCCCCAAATTTGGAACGCACCTAAAAATTTCACGGAAAATAAAGGTTCAGTGTAGGGCATAAGAGGGCGTACCCTTTCCCCTAAACAAAAACAAAGGCAGGCTTTGTGTGTCTACTCTTAACTGAAAGACTCTTTGCCTCCTCTTCTTCCTCTGCTTCTTCCTCACTCACTTTCTCACTCATCATTTTGTTTCTCTCTCTTCCTTAGCCCCCCTAAATAAAGCTTATACGCACAATATATATATATCTATGCATGTATATATAATACACACACACACACACAGAGTCTCCAATAAGGTATTTCCACAATTCCCTCTGTCTCTTCCGCTTCAGCTTTCCATATGTTACTCGTAAGTCCCAAATATCTCTCTCTCTCTCTCTCTCTCTATATATATATATATATCAAGAAATTACACTCCTAATTTCGTCTGACTAAAGAAAAAAAGTTTGCTCATTTTGAAATTCCAGTTGAAAGTTCGACCTAGGTTTTCCGCTTCCTGCTAATTTTCTCGGCTGTTATTTCCTGTTAATTTTCAATTTTTTTAGGGGGTTTTTCATCTTCGGAAGCTTGTAGCTTAAGGCTGATCTGAAATTGTATGCGTAGAGAGAATGAGATGTAAAGAGAGAGATTTCGTTTTTATTAGTGTTGATTTTTGACATTTGGGTTAGCAAAGTAAATCACACCATGTTTTGCTATCATCGGAGCTTGATAATAGTGAAGGAACAGTAGTGGGGTTTTGCCTTTGGGGTTTGCTTTTTAGGATTTTGGAAGTGGGCATGGTGGGCAAGGAGGATGCGCCGTCCGGTGGTTCACGGGCTCCGTACCAGCCGTCCGCCTCCTCCGCCGCCGCCTCCCGGAGGATGTTCTGGCGGTCGGCATCGTGGTCAGCCTCGCGGTCTTCGCTGCACAACCCGGAGAGCGAAGAGAAGGAGCTTGCAGATCCGAACAATGGCGGTATCGGAAACGGCAATGGTCAAAATCGCCGGTTCCCCGCTCCCTTGACCCCTCGCTCCCAGCAGAACTGCAAGGCCCGGTCGTGTTTGCCGCCACTGCAGCCGCTGTCGATTGCCCGCCGCAGCTTGGATGAGTGGCCCAAAGCCAGTTCGGACGATATCGGGGAGTGGCCGCAGCCTCCGACTCCTAGCGGGAGAGGAGGCGGGGAGAGGCTCAAGCTTGATTTGTCGTCAATTCAGCGGAACCCCCCGGATAAGAATGGCGGGCTTGTGAGGAGGGATAAGATTGCTTTCTTTGACAAAGAGTGTTCAAAAGTTGCAGAACATATCTACCTTGGCGGAGACGCTGTTGCGAGGGATAGGGAGATACTTAAGCAGAACGGGATCACACACATACTGAACTGCGTTGGTTTCGTCTGTCCCGAGTATTTCAAGGCTGATTTTGTGTACAGAACTTTGTGGTTGCAAGATAGTCCGTCGGAGGATATTACTAGCATTTTGTATGATGTTTTTGACTACTTTGAAGATGTTAGGGAACAAAGTGGGAGGGTTTTTGTTCACTGTTGCCAAGGCGTGTCCCGGTCCACGTCTTTGGTGATTGCTTATCTCATGTGGAGAGAAGGGCAGAGTTTTGATGACGCATTTCAGTATGTGAAAGCAGCGAGAGGCATAGCTGATCCAAATATGGGGTTCGCTTGTCAGTTATTGCAGTGCCAAAAGAGGGTCCATGCATTCCCCCTCAGCCCGAGTTCGTTGTTGAGGATGTACAGACTTGCTCCGCACTCGCCGTATGATCCGCTGCATCTTGTGCCCAAAATGTTGAATGACCCTTCACCGTCTGCTCTTGATTCTAGGGGCGCATTTATCATTCATGTCCCTTCGGCTATATATGTTTGGATTGGTAAAAGCTGTGAAGCAATCATGGAAAGGGATGCAAGAGGGGCTGTTTGTCAGATTGTTCGGTATGAGAGAGTGCAAGGACCGATAACAGTTATCAATGAAGGGAATGAACCGGCTTACTTTTGGGATGCTTTTTCAAACCTTTTACCCTTGATGGATAAGTCTGGCAATGGTAGAGAGGTTGGGGAATCAACGGTTAAGATTTGCCCTGGTGAAAGGAAAGTTGAATCCTATAACGTTGATTTCGAGATTTTCCAGAAAGCTATTATGGGTGGTTTTGTACCGCCATTTGCATCGTCAGAGAATGAGCATGAAACTCACCTTCCTGCTAGAGAAAGCAGCTGGAGTGTGCTGAGGCGAAAGTTTGCCTCTGGCAATATGAAGGATTTCGTCTCGGCACCAAGAGTGTTACTCTCCAGAGTCTACTCCGATTCTATGATGTTAGTGCATTCATCCAAGAACTCAGCGTCTCCTTCATCATTGTCATCTTCATCGTCATCAGCATCGTCATTCTCGTCATCTTCACCTCCTTATCTCTCTCCCGATTCCATCACTTCTGAACCAAGCACTAGTTCGAAGTATTTTTCAGAATCTTCTTGTGATTCCCCTTCCGCAGCTTCAGCTTCAGCTTCAGCTTCCTTTGTGTCTTCAGCGTCGTTTGGTTTTTCCAACTTATCTCTGCGCTCGTCTAAAGCTTTATCTCTACCAACATCCAAATCTCTGGAAATAGACTCTGCTAGTTATGCTTGTCAGTCAAATTCATTGCCATTTAAAAAGCCCTCACCTTCACTTGCAGAACGGAGAGGCAGTTTGTCAAAATCTCTTAAGTTGCCAGTATTGGCCGATAAAATAAGGATCGCTCCCATTCCTGCCTTTTCAAGCTTTCCTGTCAATCAAAAAGAAGACCTTAACACAAGCAACGGTAGTTTTTCCTTCGAAGATGATATTGACAATAGCT
This sequence comes from Antiaris toxicaria, assembly GCA_035233585.1. Lineage (NCBI taxonomy): Eukaryota > Viridiplantae > Streptophyta > Magnoliopsida > Rosales > Moraceae > Antiaris > Antiaris toxicaria. Next base: position 11,957,237 of record CP141162.1, on the reverse strand, counting down.
TAAAGTCCAAAGATGGTGTTGAGAACGGGGGAAGAGAATCGTCGCTAGAGTTCAAGATATTTCCTGCTAGGAATACGAGTGTCAACACAAACCAAACTAAAGATGCTTTTGTTCAAGAATCTTATATCTCAAATGGGTTAGAGGAATGCGGTTCAAGAGGGTTAGATGGAACACGTCCTTTAGTATGTCACTGGCCCAGTTTGGAAAAGATCACAACGTTTGGTGCAAGTGACCTAGATTCCAAAACTGCCTTTGCTGTTTTGTCGCCAAATACAGGTTTAGGGAAAAATGAGGAGAGAATCTTGTATGTATGGGTAGGAAGAGCCGCTGACCACGGTAAATGCCAGATTTCTTTAGATAGTGGCAAAGAGTTAGATGATCTAGAAGAGCTCGACTGGAATCAAGTTGGTTCCGACGTGCTAATCCAATTGGGTCTTCCGGAAAACACTACCATTAAGGTATGGAAATCTGTTAGTCTTACTATTTTCTTCTTGATATTTAAATTAAGGTTTGATTGATATAAATTTGTGCAGTGATATAGAATGATATTGCTCGATGTGAATTTGGGAAGCTTCATGCACGCTTTAAGATAGGGACTGTTTAGAACATTATTGTCTACCTCATTTGATATGATAATTTTGATTTCTTTATTCTATTTTCTGCGCTGGATCTTACCCTGATTGTTTAGAAGCCAGGCGTTTAAAGTTTCTGAATTGACCTCTTTTTTTTTTGGCTGGAATTCTGAATTAACTTTTTAGTATTACCTTGTACTGTTTGCACATTCCCATCCCCACTCGTTTTGCTGCTTGGCAGCAATCAGTCATGCATCTTTTAGTACGTAACTTAGTTATCGATGTCATGCCCATGATAAACATGTGGAATGGAATATGAAAGATGCTTGGAAATGTCTTGGGTTCACTTCAATCTATTCAGCATGTGAAGTGCCTGTAACTGATTGCAGTATCCTACGGTTTCTAGTCAGTACTAACTCTGAGCTCCGAATGTTTTCGTCTCGGCAGATTGTTAAAGAAGATGAAGAACCTGCCGAGTTTCTTGCATTACTGAATCTGTTGTAGCAGTGCTCATGTAGTCGATGAAGACACCGTGACTCAGGAGCTTAGATTGATTTTATTTTTCTTCAGCTGGCATAATTTGACCTGGGACTTCAACATTAACTTTGATAGTTAGAACCAGTGAGGTAATTAACTTCATCCTAATTGTCTCTAAACTTGTACCGTGAAAATATGAACTTTTGTTTGACAATTCAGATTTTCCTCAAAAAGCTTGCAAGATTGTGTACTGTTTCTTTTCCTTGTGACCCGTTATTTTGTTCTGATATTGTATTACATGTAAATATATTTATATATGTACACGCATATAACATGAATAATGGGGCATGTCAGGTGGAGGAGGCCGCTTTCCAAGTGCGTTGTGGCTAATGAACTGGTTGTACAGTGGTGTAACACTCTCTCCTAACTGAATGAAGATCATTGTCCTATGGGACTGAAGTTGTATATTCACTATTACTTTAGACGTAAATCCTTTTTAGTTCCTTTTTTTTTTTTTAGGAAAAAGCCGAATTAAATGGATACTTTATTAATGTTGTCTTATAATTTTCTATCAACTGACGCGATACACTAGCCTTATATTTTTTCTATATACCCTTGGCCCTTTGATTGGCGATCAAACACATTATCCTTTTCGTTAGAATTAGATGGAGACAACGCGAACAAACGACATTAAACAATCCAAACGACGTTAACAGAGACTAAACGACTTTTTGTTAGGTTTATTTATTTATTTATTTTTAAAGTTTCGGTTATGGTAAAGATGAAAGAACTATGTATTACACAGCCATTCTAAAGACGCTTGTTTTTTCTTACAAGTGCACCTCTAGTTACCCTACTAAATGGGAGCGATTCTTAAAGGGGGGTTTTTATGGTAGAAAATTTTTTCTTCGTTTAATTTTATGTTGTCGTTAATTGTTGTTTTAGTTATTGAATTAATTTTTTCATGACTTGATTTATGAATAAAGTAATTATGTGTTTCGTGTCCTATGTTTTCAGCGTGCATTTATATCTAACGTATTGTCGTATTACGTATATGCTAACAAGACAATATCTTCAATTTCAAATTTTGCTCTTCACAATCCAGTTATAATTAGTAAATGCCCGGTAAAGTACTTATTGACTTGCCCATTAATCCGTATTGACAATATATCCATGGGTGATTGACCAATTTTAATTAGTGATTAACCTATGTCACTGATTGATTTATTGAGTAAAACATTGATCTTTTTTCGTCTCTCTTCCTCTTCTCTCTCATTTTACTCTATCTTCCCCATCGTTGCCCTGCCACCGCCTCACTGTGGAGACCATGGTGCAAAAAAAAAAAAAAAAAAATCCCATTGTATTAAAAAAATAATGCGTTTTGGTTTTTACATTAGATTTTAGACAAAGATGAGGATGTGGTGGTGATATGGCAATGATAATGGAGGTCACTCTCGAGAAACAGAGTAGGCGATTTATATTTCTGTATTTGAACAAAATTGTTCTATCACTTTAAAAAATTATTAAGCTTCTATATTTGAACAAAATTATTCCATCACTTTACAAAATTATTAAGGTCAAAACAATCTGCAATTAAAAAAAAAAACAATCTTTATGAATTAATGAAATAAATTCACAAATCATTAAATATTAGAAAAAAATTAATAGAGGGAAATATATAAAAATATTGTTTCTTGTAAGAAGATGAATCAATTTAATATAAAAAAGAAATAAACAAAAGACCTACATCTTTTATTTATTTATTTAAGAAAATTAATTTTTCTGTTTACTTATGATTTATTGTTTTTTTAATTCATAAAAAAATATTTTTATTGGGGATTTTTGACTTATTGATTTCTTAGGATGATATAGTATTTTTACATAAAAAATGATATCAGTTACCATTCTTTCTGAGTCGAGACAATTTTTCCTATTGTTGTTACTCTATCATTGTATTCCTACCCTTATGTGGTATTTTAATTAAAAGAAATAAACTAATAATCAAACTCTTACCAACATTAAGAGTTCATGGGTATTTTAGTCAAAAAAAAAAAATTTAGAAACTAAATTTTCACTAACTTAAGAGTTTAGGGATTTTTTTAATCAAAAAATAAAGTTTAAAGACCAAACTTTTATCTATTTAAAAATTCAGAGACCAATTTAACAAATTATCCTTCTTTTTTTTATTAATTAGTAAACATTTTGCATTAGAGGTACAATTGAAATTTCATTCATCAATAGAGGGCTGGCAGAAATTTTCTTAAAAAGTGTATAATTGTTCAACATTTTTTAAATAAATAAAAAAAAGAAAATCAGGCCGTCCTTATTCTCAGAGTGAAGCGAATTCTCCTTTCACTTGTGAAAGGAAGAAAAATCCTGGGGTAAAAGTTTCATTAAGGTTCGTCTGGTAAACATATTGTATTTGATTGTATTTGAATATAATATATTGAATATAATTTGTATTTAAAAAAAAAGTATTTACATTGCATTTGCAATGTATGTTTAAATGAAAAATATTTGAATTATATTTAAATAATTAATCTGTAATGTAATAGGTAAAAATAAAAAGTAAAAAATAAGAGAAAAAGAGAGTATGTGATATGATTAATAAAATAATTAAAAAAATAAAATAATGAATAGTGATGATATTGAATTTAAAATATAATATAAATGATATTTGAATGTAATACTTTTGTATTTAGATGACAATTACATTACATTTAAATGTACTGTAATTGTAATCCATGAAACGAATGAAGGCTATATAAATACGATGGTATAAACATATATCATATAAATAAATATGATAATGTGATACTTGATTTATTAATAATTTCCCATTTTTAAAAGGTAATCTAATTTCTGAAAAACGGTTTATAATTTTGAAACTTAAAGAGGGTGTTTGGTTTTGTTTCCAAAACTGATTTCACGATTTCCTAGAAAATTGATTTCGAAATCGGTGTGAAATTATGTTTGGTTTGTATTATTTTTGAAAACAGATTTCAAAACGAATCCAAAATCGTCTTTGCTCCCAATGTAAAATTGAAAACGATTAAAAGTCGTTTTTTCTGATTTCATTTTTTCCATTTCTCCCATTTCTCTGATTTAATTATTATGGTTAATTAAGATTTAATTGATATAGTAATTACTTAAATATTATGGTTATTAATTTTTAATTCATTTTTCAATTAAAAAATTTTATTAATTTTTAATTTTTGGTATTCATAATAAATTTTTTTTAATCAAACATAAATATGTTTTTATAGAATACTTATAAAATGACTGGTTTTCAAAAATATAACCAAACACAGTTTCACTTTTTTGTTTCTCAAAACATACACTCAGAAAATAAAACCAAACACAATTTCAGAAACGTTCTCAGAATTGTTTTCAAAACGATATCAAATTCAGAAAATTTGAAAACATAACAGATTTCAAAAACAATACCAAACTCTACCAAAATAACTTGCCAAATTTATAGGCCTATTTCCAGTAAACTAAACAAAAGAATGGCCAATTTTTCTCCTGGAGTCTCGAAAACTTAAAAAAAAAAAAAAAAAAAACTAACTTTACCAATTATCTAAAACAAGAAACTCTTTGCCTTGATTTCACCATTTTCTTCTCTTGTGTTGTTCTTGCTTAAACAGAAATTGAAAAATTCTCGTACTCAACTGAAACTCGTAACCTTGTCTTGCTTCTGAAGAAAGAAGAATCTGCAACAATGTCAAGCACTAAGCCCACCATAACTCTGAAGCTTTTAGTGGACTCAGAAGGGAAAAGGGTCCTCTTCGCCGAAGCCGGTAAGGACTTCGTGGACGTCCTCCTCTCGCTCATGTCCCTGCCTATCGGCACTGTCATCAGGCTTCTATCTTCCAATGACATGGTGGGCAGTCTGGGAAGTCTCTACAAGAGCTTTGAAAATCTTAATGACATTTACATACATCCAGAGGCTAACAAGAACACCGTGCTCAAGCCCGTGTCGCTCATTTTCGACGGCGCTGCGAAACTGCTGTCGTTGCCCGAAAACAATGTTGGTCCGAGTGTGTTCATCTGTGGGAATTGCAAGCGCTATGTAAGTTACAATCCCAATGACAAGTGTCCGTATTGCAGCCACACGATGTCCACTCCGGTGCCCTTTGTGAAGCAGACCAAGGAGGCCTCTTCGTCCGGTGGGGGAGGATATGTGAAGGAGACGGTTACTTACATGATTATGGATGATTTGGAAGTCAAGCCTATGTCCACCATATCAAGCATTGCTTTGCTTAACAAGTACAATGTTAAGGAGCTCGGGGATCTTGAGGAGATGGTGGTTTCCGTTGGCATGAAGGAGGTTTGTGAATTCTTTGTTTCTCTTTTTTAAGTTTGTTCCAATTGAAATGTTTCATTTTGTTTCTTGTCTATAGTTTGTTTTGGCTTAGCTCATTGTTTGTCATTATTTTGTGGAGAATTGTGTGGTATTGTATATAAAAGTAGTCTACTCGTGGACAATTTTAATTGTCAGATCACATCAAAATCATATTGAATCAAGAAAAATGCGCTGGTGTTAGACGAGTGTATGATGGCGTAAAATTGTGCTTTACTTGTTAGATTATTTTTTTTCCTCATAGAATTTCCCAAGTTTAATGTGCAAGGAAAAGCACAAATATTTAACATTATATTTAATGAAATTCAATTCTTGTTTTCCTGTCTCAAAAGACAATAATTTTGTTCCTCGCTTTGAGTTTGATCTATGCTGTTGTCTCAATTATTATGTTGGTAGCTTGTTTGAGGACGATTTTGGGTCTTACATGAAACTACACATTTATATTATATAGGGCTTGAAATTGTTGAAGGCGTCGCTGGAGTCGAAGACTGTTCTCACTGATGTCTTCTTGGGGGAAGAAAGCGTCAGAGTCGTTCCAGTATAAATGGTATTATGAGGATTTTGTAGTTTTTAGTTTCCTAATTGGAGATCGTTTTGGTAGCATTTCTGCGTTGGAAATGTTCACTTGCACCTTGGCTTTTGCTTGATTTTTCATTGCTTTTACTGAATATTTAGTTTCAGTCAGGTGGTCGTGCCTACATCTGTTTAGATGCTTTGGTGATCTTTGTGTCTTAAACTCATAAGATCATCTTGACATGCTTGCTATTTGTACTGAAGTTGGATTTGTCTGTCTGGTTTCTCGGTCACCAGCTTTAATGGTTTTCTTTCTTTTTATTTATTTATTTATTTTGTTTTGGATAAATGTAAAAATATTTTCTGCTCCCATCTCAACCTTTAAACCAAGTTTCAGACTCAACACTTGGATTTCTGTTGGCCTAAATAGAAGCTAATAAGTTGGTTTTCATACTATATCCTTTGAATTCTCTCAAGTAAGTTATTGGTCATCCTCATAGTTGTCCCGCCCCATTAAATCACCATCTCATAATGCAAATGGAGAGCAATAGCTACAACATAATTCCTCTGCATCTGTAAACCAAATATCGAAATGCCTCACGTCGCAATCTTCCTCTTCTTTCCTTTAAAGTGGTAATGCCCACCAAAATTAGTTCCCTTACCGTCAAAACTGAACTTCCTCCACTAATCATCTTCCTTTCAAGCATAATTCCATTTGAAATTCTCAATTATTGTTATTACTTCTTTCTTTTTCTTTTTCTTTTTGGCCAAAGAAAAAGGACTATAAGATATAGGATGACATAACCAGGGAGAAAAGATAACCCTGCATGATTTCTCATGAAGTGGACTGGCAATTTGCCTATTTACGCCGCTCACCGCAGTGGGACGGACTCAAAACCATGATCATGTCAAGGAGAACTGCTAGCCTTACCACCTCACATAATGACTAACGGTATTCAAAATTCTAAGAGTGTGTTTGGTAAACGTTTTTTGATGCTACGAATATCAATTTTACACAAAATATAAAGTTTTATATTCAAATCCAGTCATTTTCAACAGTATTACGAAAACAATTACTATTCAAAAGTTTTTTAAAACAATCACATCAACTTTTGAATGCTAATTATTTATCTTTATTTTTACCAATCACATCAACTTTTCAACTTTAAAATACTTTTCATTCAAATACACATTTTATTCAAATATAAAACAAATACTTTTTAACTAAATACAATACTTAAAAAAGAATTGTATTCAAACGTAATTAAAACGCAATGTGATTATCAAATGTTTTCTAACTAATGTACTTAGAAGAATAGTAGTTGTATCCACTAATTTCTCGTTAACACTATCACTCTCTTCCTCAATGGCGCAATATTCTACTTCAGGCTTGATCTGGTTTAAGGGGGCATATTAAAAGCCATTGAAGCCGAGAACTCAATTCTTGCTTTTAATCTAAAGAAGGAGAAGGGTAGTAGATCTCGAGGGCAAAAGAAAATATGGAAATTTCTGTCTGGTTATTGAGAGAATTTATAGGCTCTCCATCATTCTTCAACTCACATTTTGATTTAGATAATTGTTAAGCAACTTTGGGATGAAGATCTTTTGTCCTCACCTGAAATTCATCTTAATATGGCTGAAGCAAGTTGATTCCTGACACAAGTTTGCCCATTATTCATATGTTAGATATTTGTTCTGACACATGAAACCACATCTAACGATAAAAGTTTGAGGAACAAGTAGTAGAAAATGAGAAAAATTGGAAACCTTATTTACGATACGTTTGTTGTTCTTGATGTTCTCAATCTATTATTACTCTTTCCGGGGGAGCCAAAAGGGCATAGTGTTTAATGGCCAAGACTTTTGTCTCCGACATGGGAAAATGAACAAGCAGTGGGAATTTTGACCTACTTCATTTGGCCTTATCCCGTCCCTTTACAAAACGAGTAGTATAAATAATAAAAAATAGTTGCGCAACGTGAAGCTTCTTAAAGGACTCAACTAGGAGTGGCAAATCGTGTCAGTGGATCGTGTTCGTGTCGTGTCTGACCCGTTTGTTGACACGAATACACTTGACATGAACACGACTCGTTTAATAATCGTGTCAAAAATCACAACCCGAACACGACCCGTTAATAAACGAGTTGACACGACATGACACATTTATGACCCGTTTATTAAATGGGTCATAAACGTGTCGTGTCGTGTTTGCTAAACTCTTAACGGGTCATAAACGCGTCGTGTCGTGTCTGCTAAACCCACTTACTAAAAGGGTCATAAATGGGTCATTCAATCTGTTATTGACCCATTTAACTAACTTGTTATTGATCTATTTAATTAACCTATTATTGACCAATTTAACTAACCTATCATCAATTTTAACATTAAAAAAACTTATTAAACATCTAAATAACAATCAAATTAAATTTACAATCAAGCTACACTTAAATTTAGATTACAAAAGATAAATACAAAACTAAAAATATACATATAAAAACTAAAATATATATTTTATATTTAAATTTTGAATTTTAAATTTTTAAACTTTAAAAATTTATATAATATATATTAAAAATTATAAATGGGTAATTCATGAGTCATGTTCGTGTTAACCCATATATGACCCATTTATTAAACGGGCTATTTCATGTCAATTGCGGGTTGTTGGGTTCGTGCGGGTTCAACCCTTTATTTAATCGTGTTTGACGGATTCGACCTATTTTGACCCAAACCCATTTAAAGAAAACCCAAACCCTCTAATTTCGTGCGGGTTTCGTGTCATGTTGTCGTGTTGTGACCCAAATTGCCAACCCTAAACTCAACAATGCCTGACTCCAACATCGGTTTGAAGCTTTTGATCTACGCAGAGACCCAAAAAGTCCTGTTTGCGGAAGTGGGGAAGGAGTCTGTTGATTTTCTCTTCACCCTTTGGCTGTGCCTGTTGGAACCGTTATGAGGTTGCACTCAGTGTTAGGACTGTGCTATTTTAAAACAATTTTTGTATGGTATTTTCAGTTTCAGTTTGATTAATTAAATAAATTGACCGTTTTTCCATGTTGCATGCTTATTTATTTGAATAAATCAGGGTCTTTGATTATGTTGCATTAAGTTACAAGGTTCCTATGATCAGAAGTATGTTCGTATCTATAAGTAAAATTAGACATTTTATTTATGACAGTTATAGTAAATGTCATAGATAATTGATTAGAGTTAATCAATTGTGATTCACTAGTACTAATAGTAATATCGAACAAATCATATATAAAATTTAATTTTAGTGACTATTTCAATTAAAACTTATAGGTATTAAATATTTTAATGCTCTTAATCCTGAGTATACTACAAAAATCATATGCTTGGATTTGATATTTCTTGAATTACTGAGAATTTGTTATACAATTCAATAACCTCTGTGATTTAGAGATGTCAGTCTTTGTATAGTGATTAGATAGTACAATAATGTTGGAATTTTGTAGCTCCTTGGAGAGTTAATAATTTCCACTTAAGTTGTCAAAGTAATTGATTCTTTGGTCAAAGTATTCTCTCTAAGAATCAACATATTTGATTATGTTAGGGTGATCAATAAAGAGACTAGCAGGCTTAAAGTCAAAGATATAATTTAATTAGATAAATAGTTATACTAATTAAATTATAGAATTTACATAAAGGGGCATAATATATGATTAGTGTGTCATGGGTTACATTTTATGTGTGTAAAATAAATTTATATTTTCTCATAAATTGTCTATATTATTTAGAATGTATTTTTATGTTTATAGTGGATTGACTATGAAATTAATATTTAATTTATTGCATCAAAGTGATGATGTTGGATTGAATTAAATATTGAGAGCCAAATGATATAAGCCCATAAGATCCATATAGTAGTTTAATGCAATGATTATACTTTAATAAAGAATTTAAACTTTATGACCTTTGTTTCAGACCTTGCTAAATTGGGTGGATAAAGTTTAGGCCCAAAGTATGTCATCTCTTAATCCCAATGATAAGATAATGAGAAATTACATTAAATAGGCCAAAATTTTTTTTTCTAGGTGATTTAAAAGTAAATAGCGTAATTTAAAACCATTGAAAATTAACAATATATCTTAATTCTTATATAAGTGATATTTCCTATTTACTCTTAATTGGTTTTTCCCCTTTTTCTTAGGTTTTTTATTTTTATTTTTTATTTTTTATCTTTTACGTTTCCACTTTCTCTCTCTTATTTTCTTCTCTCTTCTCTATCTTTCTTCTTTCTCTTTCCCAACTTCTGGTAGTGATGGAATCTTGGCAACACCAAATCGTGACGTCGATTGACTCTTTCTAGTGAGCAATGTCATCGATTGTGAGTCTCCTTCTGGTTGTGATTCCTCTCTCTTTTTTTTTTTTTTTTGTTTTTCTCTAGGTTAGTGGGTTTTTGACAGGTTTAGAGTTACGATCTTTCTCAACTGGCTATGGGCAAAATTGCAGGTTTTGTCGATGATTGACAGTAAGATTGTGTCTGCGAGTAGAGAAATCGGAGTTTTTTGGCCAGCTATGAGCAAAATTGCAGGTTTCATTGATAATGGTGAGATTGAGTCTGCAAGTGGACAGATCGAGGCTTTCCAGCGAACTGAGATCTAGCCATCGGTGCTCCAAACAGCCCAGCGATTGGAGTTAGTTTTCGACCTTCAAAGCTCGGTGGTGGGGGTTGGCTCTCGATCTATAGCATCAAAGCCTCGCGAACTCCACTGTTACATATCTGCTTGCTAGTCGACGATCCGTGGCATTGGACGGCCTCAACATCGCCGTCTAGTTCTCAACGTTGCTGCTGATCGTGTGGTCGGACGGCCATCGGGGAGAGAGAGAGAGTTTGGGTCAATTTTGGGGCTATAGTTAGGGTTTGTTCAATTTAAAAAATGATTTAGATTGAATATAAATTGAATGTAAATTAAGTGTAAATATTATATTTACAATGTAAATTTTTTGTAAATTGGGTGTAAATAATACATTTATAATGTAAATTATTAAATAGTATTTTTGAAATTTCAAATAGGTGTAAATTCGAATTTACACTTAAATCTATTATTTATTATCAAATCAAAACTTTTGACCTATTTAATTTTATTCTCTCTTATTTTTGACCTATTTTCCTCTTTCTTAAGATAATTTATTTATGAAAAAAATTATATAATAATCTTATCATGACATGGAAAACATCAAAGTTGAAAAAGAATATCTTTAGAATTCAAATTTGATTTATAATTTGTTTTAATTAAAATTTTGAATTAATTAAGATAAAAAAATTATTAAAATAATTTTTTTTTTAAACTAACGAGGTAGTTGCCTCCCTCCATGTCCGGCGCATCTATTGCGTGGAATGGTTGATGGGGAGGATCGTAATCTTACGATCGTATGTATATTTATTTTTATATATTTTCATTATTATTTTTAAATTAAAAAAAGTTTTTAACGATGAAGTAAAATGATAGATTAATAGGCCACTAAAAAGATACATATTATTTTCTTTGTAAGAAAAGGTCTGAAAAAACATATTTATATTTTTATTCTTCTCCACGTTGTGTCCATACACTTGATATATTCCTTGTTTAAGGTTCTTGGTAAGAAATTCTTTTGGTGGTTGAAGTTATTCACAAGCAAATAATTTCATCTTTCTTGAAAAAGACGAAAAGAAGTTTATGGGATGCATATTTGCCTTTTTCAAGGTAATTTTCTTATTCATATATACGTATATATTACTCACATATTTTATCTTTATTTTGTTACGGTATTTTAGTTAAAATAAAAACAAGATATATTTTTTTAAATAGACGGTTTCAAGATTTTCTATATGTAAATACCTAATTTATGGATTTGTTCTCATTAATTAGTATTAGATCAGTCATGTAATTATTATATATGTGAGCTTTTTGGTTATCTTTTTGCATTAGAAGAGATGGCACATAAGAATTCTTTATGTTGAATGTATGGATCATTTTATTTTTGTTTATAAAATATTGGTTTTTGCCCTTGATTCATGATTAGAGGAATTTGTGTGTTGCATAATTTTGGGTTTGTAATTTTGAGGACCGGATTTAATCTTACCGGAATTTCCCTCTTTTGTTGTTTATTTGTTTTCGTTATTTTGTAATTTTTAGAGAATCTTTGTACGCCTTACCATGAGGTATAGGAATTTATTATAGTCTATTGAAGAAGATGGTTTGTATAATACGTTCTGCAAAGAAGCACTTCACCAACTGAATTCTTATCGCGCCCATGGATTTTAATGGTCCATGAAGTCTGTAGGTATCTTTGAATTCGAATTTTTTTTTTAGGAGAACGAGAAAAATAGATCAAAATTAAAATTGAATAAAAATAAATAGTAAAAATCTTTTGGATCTTTAATAAATAGTATATTTTTGATAAATCTTGATTTATCACAATTAAAATTCTAAAAATACCCCTTATGTGTAAATCTTAGAAAATTTATGTGGAAATCATTTTTTATTCGGTAAATCATTTATTTACGTGTGTAAATAATTGATTTACCAATTTTCCACCCAGAATTTTCTAAGAAAATAAGCAGATAGTTTTAAAATTTTACTGGTAAATCATTTATTTACGTGTGTAAATCATTGATTTACCAATTCTTTATCCAAAAATTTCTCAAGAAACAAGCAGATGATTCCTCAAAAAGACAAAAACAAGAAGTCTAGTCCCCAACAAAAGTTAGTAGAAGAAAAAGACAAATTAGTAGCATAAAAGTAAAAACATATCAAAATAGTAAAAGCAGTAAACAGTAAAAGCAGATATTCATGACATGTTCATGACATGATCATGGCATGATCTTTGGTTTTTCTCTCTAGATAGTAGATTTCCGAGACTTCTTTGATTTTATTGTGCTCTAAGAGATGTTGTAGGAGATCTATTTATACTTGGATCTTTGATTGTAAATGATGACATAGAGAGAGAAAGGGAAAGAGAGAATAATAAAATCTAGAAAAAAATATAGGTATAATTATAAAATTACATTACTCTTAAATCAAAATTACTATTTATTTTTTAAATTAAGTAAATATACTATTTATTTTTATTAACTAAAGAAATTGGCCTACCTATTACAATTTTTTTTTTCTGTTCTGGTGGCAGCAACAATTGGGTATTTGACTTAGCCTTATCGTTGGTGGTCAAAATATTTTAGTGGTCAAAATATTTTAGTGGTCTATTAAGTCTCGTACATATCTTTGAAGTCCAATATATGTTTTTTTGGGATATTGTAATAAATAAGTCAATTATTTTAGTTAATAAAAATAAATACCATATTTACTTAATTTAGAAAATAAATAGTAATTTTGATTTAAGAGTCATATAATTTTATAATTATACCCATATTTCTTTTAGATTTTATTTCTTTCTCTTTCCCTTTCTCTCTCTTTTCCTTTCCCTTTCTTTTTCTTTTGTAAACTTTTGTTGGGGGTTAGACTTCTCGTTTTTGTTTTTCTGAAGAATTATCTGCTTGTTTCTTAAGAAAATTTTGGGTGAAGAATTGGTAAATCAATAATTTACACATGTAAATAAATGCTTTACCAGTAAAATTTTAAAGCTATCTGCTTATTTCTTGAGAAAATTCTGGGTACAGAATTGGTAAATCAATGATTTACACACGTAAATAAATGATTTACCAAGTAAAAAATGATTTCCAAATAAATTTACCAAGATTTACACATAAGGAGTATTTTTAAAATTTTAATAATAATAAATCATTATTTACTAAAAATATGTTATTTATTAAATATTCAAAAATTTTCTACTATTTATTTTTATTTAATTTTAATTTTAGTCATTTTCTCTCCTTCTCCCCTGTTTTTTTTTTGTTCTTGTAGACCCAAATCTTTTGTTCATTTGGGCCCATAAGTGCGTGTGTAATTTTTTGGGGCTACTCAGTTGGTGGCAGATGCTAGCTTGCTGGACAATGTCTGTGAGATGCCCAGCGGGCACTTCAAGAGATGTGTTGACCAGCACCTGGCAGGCCTAGCTGCAATGGGCAGAAAATGTTTTTCGAGCCCAACAAGGTGTGACAGTCACCAGAGGCCTTAATAGGCATAGTGGGTCCAGTGGGAATTGATGGGATTAAGCTCAATTCCAGAAATGCCCCTTGATAATTGGATTATTACATGGAATGCCAATGGAGGAAGACGTTACAAGCCCAAGACAAGTGAAGGAGGAGACAAGCTTAACGCGACCTTTAGTAAACTTATTATGTTTTGATTGTGTTTGAATATAATTTATTTTTTAAGTGCTATATTTGATTGAAAAGTATTTGTTTTGTATTTGAATAAAATGTGCATTTGAATGAAAAGTATTTTAGAGTTGAAAAGTTGATGTGATTGATAAAAATATAGATAAATAGCAAAGTTAAAAAGTTGATGTGGTTATTTGAAAAAACTTTTAAATAGTAATTGTTTTCGTAATACTGTTGAAAAAGATTATATTTGAATGTAAAATTTTAATTTTGGTGTAAAATTACATTACATTTAAATATGTTTAAAATATAAAACTTTTACCAAACGCCCCCTAAGATTTCTTGTATTAATTAGAAATAGGACTGTTTTCAAAAAGCTCTGGATCAAAGGGTTCTTTTTTTTTTTTTTTTTTAATTGGATACATGTATATGTGATGATTGTATGCTTAACATATCATAGAGAATTAAGTTGCCCAGTCTATACATCACTGCAGAATTATCTGAAAACGATATTATGATTGTTTAATAAATTAATCTAGGTAATATTGTTTGACAACTCACCTAAATAAAAAATTCACTTTTTTTAAATATTGAATAGGAGAGGGTTAAATTAATTTGTTACCTACGGCCTTCATTAATGGTTCATAAATAAAAAGTATATATTTCGTACCCACAGCATGGTGGGTTTCCCTACGGAAATTAACAACTTTTATTTGATTAAACTTCCTTAAGGATAAAATCAAAATGTGGCATATTAAAATTAATTTATCTGATGATAATAATTTTACTGGATAACATTGGGATTTTAATTAATGGTTATTCTACTTAAGTAAAATATCTTTATTATTTTTCCTTACGAAATGAAATAAAAATAATTTACAGGTCAAAAGAAAATGGTAGTCAATCTTAAAGAAAACTAATTGGGTTAGTTTTGAAGGATTTAATCCAGTGAATATTAAGACCACTTAGTGGTAATATGATCACTCTACGGTGACATATTAAAATAAGACTAGATTATTGTTACAATAAAATTTTTTCATAGTTCAAAATGAAATCTATGTGATTAACTATTTTATTGTTAAATTTAGTATTCAAATATTTATTTATATGTATTTATTTAATTTTTCAGAAAATGTCATCGTTGTATCCTTTGTTGGCAACCTTGACCCAAAACAAACTTACTGCAAAGAACTACGCTGACGAGAAAATGAGTCTATTTACTGTTCTCACTACGGAGGACTGCAAATTTGTGCTCTCTAAGCCTTATCCTTTTGAGCCTATAGCTAACGCTACAAGGGAGGAGTTTGACAAATGGAAGAGAGCTAATGATTTGGCCAAGTGCTACATCTTAGTTTTCATTTCACGCAAATTACAGCCACAACATGCAATGATGGAGACTGCAGCTAAAATTATGCAAAGTCTCCATGACATGTTTGACCATATCAGTTATCCGACGAGGCAAGTTAAAATTGGAAAGATGAAAGTGGAGTTAGCTAGAGCCATAATTGGCTTGGATTCCCAAGTCAAGTGTACACTCGGATCACAAGCAAATATGTTTTCTGGTTTACATCTAGCTTAGAGTTCTTCTAAGGCTAAGCCTACAAGCAAGAATGGGAAGAAGAAAGGTCTCACAATCAAGATGAAAGTGTTTAAGAGGCCATCCTTTGACAATCAAAGCAAGCCCAAGGGAAAATGCTACAAATGCGGGATGAGAGGACATTGTAAGAAGGATTGTCCTAAGATGGAAATATCAAGTACAGGAAATCCTTTTGTCCTTGAATGTTTAGTGGCGGAATCTAACTCAGGAGCCGCTAACCATGTTTATAATTCTTTGCATTGGTTTCAGGAGACCAGGATACTAAATTAAGGGTAATTCATCTTAAAAATAGGAGCCGGAGAGGTAGTGTTTGCAATAGTTATAGGAGTAGTTATTTTATCTTTTGATAATCATAGGACTTTGGTTTTGGAAAATTGTCTTTATGTTCCTACAATAAGAAGGAATTTAATTTCTATTAGATGTTTATTTGAGCATGGATATAATATTATTTTTAAATCCTTGGTGACTTTTTGACAGAATAAAGCATTTATTTACTTTGGAACATTGAAAAATAATTTATGCATTTTAAGTCTTGCATCCTATGCACTTAACACCGAGTTAGTTCTTGACAACCGTACGTCTAAGAAACAAAGATTTCTTCAACTAACTAACTAAACTTTCCTTTGGCATTTAAAGTTAGGTCATATAAACCAAATATGGATACAAAGAATGGTCAATAGTGAATTAATTGATTCACTAGACTTTGAACCATTGCCACTTTGTGAATCCTATTTGGAACAAAATGACCAAACAACCATTTCCCTCAAAGGGTAACTGAGCTTCTAAAAAGTTGGAATTAGTACATACAGATGTATGTGGGATGTAATCCCACAATCATATATTTTTTATATTTTAATTATTAATAATAAATAAATAAAAACTTTTTAATGATTAGCTGAGATGGCGGATTTTAAAAAAAGTGGGATTAGGCGTCTAAAAAGATACATATTATTCTTCCTGTGAGAAAAGGTCTGAGAAAACATAAAGTGTTCGTATTTTTATTCTTCTCTATATTGTGCCCCACACTTAGTATAATCGTTGTTTATAAATATTGGAGAAGGTCTTTGGTGAGAAATTCTTTTGGCGGCCGAAGTCATTCATAGGTAAGTTCAAAGGAAGATTTTCATATTTTTTGAAGACAACGAAAAGAAGTTCATAGAATCCATATTTTCCTTTTTCAAGGTAATTTTCTTATTCATTTATATATATATGTATATTAATTACATGCTTTGATCCTTGCTTTTGCTGTGTTATTTTGGTCAAAATAGAAATGATATATTTTTTAAACATAGACTATTTCGAGATTTTTTATTGTAAATACTTAATTTAGGGATTCATTCCCAACATTTAGACAATGACATGGTGGGTTCTCTGGGAAAGCTTTACGGGAGCGTCGAAAATATGGATGAGTCTTATTTATTGCCTAATCTTGACAAGGACACCTTGCTTAAACCTAAGACCCAAGTTGGAGGTTATGTACCCTTTTTTGTTGCCTAGCCCTGTGCCAGTATCAACGGCGACCAATAAGATGTACATTTGTAAGTGCCACAACTACCAAATGAAGCCACGCGTGACTGAAAAACACGGGGCTATGTGTCATAGTTGCTCTGCTTCATTTTCAAATGAGGTGTTGGTTATTACACGTTCAAATTAGGGACAAGATCAGGAGACATTAAGCATCGGAAAGGGAGAGGGGGGTTATGTGAAAGATGTTAAATATATGATAATGGATAACTTGTAAGTGAAGCCAATGTTCACCAAATCACCCATTACTCTGCTTAGCAAGTTCGATGTGTTAAGAAACTTGGTCAACTTGAGGAGTATACTTTTACGCTAGGCATGAATGAGGTCTAATTGGTTGTTGTTTTTCTTTTTCTTTTTCGTATTTTTATTTTCTAGTTGGTAGTTGTCTTTTGATTCATCTAGCTTTTGATCATTTCTAAGTTTTCCTTTATTCATCATATGTCATGTTGGTCTTTCGTCACAGGGTCTGAAGTTGTTAGAGGCATTGTTGCGATCGAAAATTATTCTCACCGTTGTCTTCCTGTAGAAAATTAGACCGTCAAAGATTCAGTGATATGTCATTCTGGAGTAGGAGAGCTACATAATTTCTGAAGCTTGCTTAATTTATAGTTTTAACTACATATATGTACTGTCATCTTTCAGCTTCAAAAATAGCTTGTATTATATGAAGTTCAAATGCTTTACTATATTTTCTTTTGAAGGAACATTGTTTGTTCTATTGGCAGTTTTCTGATCACCTTCTTTTTTTATCTTTCTCTTTGATGATGGGATTAGTACTACATGCGCCTTTTGATTTTGTTGGCAAATTCTAATACAATAACTGCAGTGTTGAACTTTAGAGTATCAGGATTAATTTCATAGATCACCCCAAATTTCACCCTTTTATGTTGCCCCCCATTTTTTTTAAACCGTTCAAAATGCCTCATAATTTATACAAAACAATTCAAAGATCTCCTTCATTTACTTTCATATATGAACTTAACAAATTTGTTGACGTGACACTAATTATAATTTCAAAATGCCCCACCAAACTATTGATGTTGCCTTAACTTGCCCCATGATTTTTTGAATGCTACATAAAAGTGTTCAAATACCCATTCTATTTAAAGTTACTAGGGATGTCAAATATATGGATATGGAGGCATGTATGGGGTCGATTAAACCCTCACACGGATGACGGGTGGGGGCGGGAGAAACTCCCCCCATACCCACACCTGCCCAACTTATATTTACACTTAAAAAATACATATTTATATGTATTTGTATATTTAATGGTTGGCTAATTCTACAGTGGGAACACTCTTTTCCCTATTAATGGGGACAAATCCAATGGCCAATATTTAATATGGAGAGGATTAAAAAAAAAATTATAAAAAAGAACTTAGAAGAACAATTATGAGTATAACCCAGATTCCCGCAACAACCTCGCCAGTGACACCCCTAGCCTTGTTGGGTTTGTGACTTGCCTATATGAAGTTGACCATCTGCCCTTCTCCACCTAGGCCCTTACCTTCCTTGGTATCTTCCTCTAGCTGGTCGAAACCCAGCCCACCCCCATCGTGAACTCTTACACATGTAGATAGATCTACCCCCACTATGACGTGGGCTTCTTGCATAGGGGAGCGGCGACAAGGGTGAAGACATTAACCCAACCCAACACGGGCAAACTAGACACTTGAGATCTCCTATGTGCATCCCCAATTGGTAGAGACGTTGTTGCCGTTCTTCTCGTGGGAATCAAGATATAGTTTTTTTTTTTTTAAATTGTTTTGTAATTGAAAGTAATTTAATTTGACCATAGGGGGGATGGGTTGATGGTTCAAAAATTTGTCCTGTTGATAGGGAAAAATAGGGTGTTCCCACTGTAGAACTCCCCTTAATGTTTTAGTTTTCTTTATGAATTTAGATTATAGATTACTGGAGTTTGGATTTGTTTTTAAGATTGCTTTTTCATCTTAAGTAAAATTTGTAATTATATAGTCAAATTTTATGAAAACTTTGATGAATGTTGTTTTTAGTTCTTTTTTATTTTTTTAATACTAATGGGTAAATTGGGTACAAAAAGCACCTCATCCTGCTCTATTGCCACCACTAAAATTTACCTATAAGATATGAAAATTGTTTAGGATTAATAAAGGAGAGGAAAATTAAGGCGAGTGACTTATCTTCATTACCTAATCTAATAGATAACCCAACTTTATTTTATTTAGGTACATGGCCTAATATGCATGTTTTGGTAATTAACTTTCTTCTCTCTCTCCATCGCTCCTTTCTCTTTCTCTCTCATCTACTCATTCTCTCTTCTTACCTCCAGTGATGAGGACTGTACAGATGGCGGCAAGCTTTGCAATTTCTCTGGCCACCTGTGACATCATCAACAATGTGATCTCTTTAGCCGTTTTTGACCCTATCTTCCCAGCCACATACAAAATTGCCGGTGATGTGATCTCCCCAACCACCTACAACTTGATCTCTTTGTCTTTATGATCTCCTCGGACGAATCTCATCACGAATCAACGGGGAGCCACGTGTGCCGGAGGGGTTGTGAAGAGAGAGAGAGAGAGAAGGGGGTAGAGATAGAGAGCGAGGGAATATAGAGAGGGGGGGTGGTTGGGTGTTGTCATGGGTGGGGGAGAGAGGGGGAAGAAAGAGAGTTGCATTTTTTAGTTTTTTTTTTAAATTTTTTAAATTGTAAATTCATGATTTATCAAAGTTAATCGCTGATTAATCGGAAAATTGGTGATTTTATTTATAGTTAAGTAGTGATTAATTATGAGTTAATATCTAATTTACAGCCAGTCAAACATTGATTAATTAAATATGATCAATCAGTAATTAATTATTTATAAAATTAATTGACTATTTTAAGGAAAAAAAACTTTTTAAGTAATTTTTAAAAAACTTGGGCCAATTATTAAAAAGCTTCTTAAAAAATGGCTATTTAGTTACAAATTCCTAAAGGTAATTTGATAAAATTCCCTATGTAGATTCAAAATTTTTCTTGTAAACCCAAATCAAAATTGAAAAACTAAAGACTATTTTGTTTAAAAAAGGAAAAACTATTATTGTTGGTAAATAATAAAAAAACCTTTAAAAGTAGTAAAAAAGCAATTCTTTAGGTAAAATTTTTTTATGTAAGTTAAATATATTCTTTTTAGGAAAAAAAAATATCTAAATGTTTTTACAGTTTTGCCTTTAAGTTTGATTTCTGTGTAAAATTTTTTCTTGTTCATTTAGGGTTTGAAGTATCTATATTCATATTAGGTTATATATATATATATATATATATTTATAGCAAACAAAACTACAACAAATATAAAAATATAAATTAAATATTATTTGAAAGTTGAAAAAAAAAAACAATTTAATTATGGTTGCAGGCATAACTTAACAGTAATTCTACACCTTACTTCACCAAAAAAAAGTATAGGGTTTAAATCTCTCATCCTCAACTTAAAAAGAAAAAATAATTTAATTAATTTATACTTAAAATTAGACAAAATCGGTTAACACTTTATGTTGTTAAGATAACAATCTAAAAAATCAAAGGATAAATGGGTCAATAGATTCAAATGGCAAGTTTATATCTAATTAATAGTTCATGAGGTATTTTAAAATTATAGTTAGCCTTTGTTAAGTTCATACATGGAAGTGGATAGAGTGAGTTGTTTGAATTGTTTTGTATAAATCTTGGGCATTTTGACTAGTTTTTTAGGGAGCATAGTAAAATATAAATTATATAATATGGGAGATTTATGAAATTAGTTTTTCATTATGTACAAGCTAATAAACTATACAAACGTATTTTATTTTATTTTATAGCAAATAAAACTACAACGAAAATTAATGGTTGATATGATATTCACATATATCTAGGGTCATTCTCCTGTGTCTGATGACCAGAGGGTCATTTGTCCCAATTGCAAAAACAAAAACCTCTATCAAGGTGACCTACATTGCACATCGGATGCACAAGTTGGTAAGTGATGGTTTGTGAAAGGCGTGGTTACGTACATGATCATTCACAAGTTTAATGTTAATGAGGTTTGTGCTTACCTTTGAAGAAAAGACTGTTTCACTCAGCATCAATGAGGTACATAATTTTCTTTTACAAAGAATCTACAGTAATTTTACATCATTCACATTTAAAAATGACTTTACACCTAATTTATTATCTCTTTCACAGGTTCCTAATTAACTAATGAAGATTGATTCTAACTAACCGATCTTTCTAACAATCTAACTAAATCTCAATCGACTGCTAATGCTATATGTTTAAAGGCAAGCAAATTCTCCCAATGAGAGCCAACTCACTCAATCAAATTGTAGTTGGTCAAGAATTTCCTTGCTTAAGGAAAGAGAGCTCCCACCTATCCTACACATTCGATCAAAGGCATATGAAGCCAATCTTGCCAAGTCTTTCAAACTGGGATTCTCACTGGATGAAGTCTCACAGCTTGGTATTTCTACTCTAAAGTCTCCACTCTATGAAATAGCAAAAGCAAAAGGTTAAAGATTTCAGTTTCACAGCTTGACATTCTACATTCGTTTGTCATTCACTATATTGAGAGTAATTATAGTACTCAAAACCCTCTTAACTACTTAACACACCTCATGCTACGTTAGTACCATCCCCCCGGCTCTCCTATTCTCTTCCTCACATATGCAAAACCAAAAAGAGGAAAAGGGTGTTGAATGGACTCAATAGATTCCCAAGATTCGTCAAAATCCAGAACCGATAAGCAACTCATTTTTTATTTATATACAATTTAAAGTTCAAATTATTTCCTTAAAATTTAAATGTTGAAGTTTTTTTACAAAATATTTAGATAACTTTTATACTACGATGCTTTTAAGTGGTTGTTTTTTCTCTTTATGTACTTGACAAAAGCTCTTGTTCTTCTGTAATATTCAATACTCATTAATTATCATAAATTCTTTTAATAAACTACTCAATTAATTGCAATTATTTGATTTATATTCAACAGTTAAAATAATGATTGATCTATATCCAACAGTTAAAATAACGATAATGATCGATAAATAAATATTAGAAAATCATTGAAAACTCTTCTATGTATACTATGCTTAGAACAATATACAATTTGCGCAATCCAAAGTCTAAAAAAGTGACTACAAAGCAACAAGAGGTACGAGCAGCAGCATTATAGTTCCTTCTCTTTTTCTTTTTCCTTCGGCAGTAATTTTTATTCAATCCAAAGAATATTTTGAATGATGTCAGGTTGCAAGTAAGCAAAAACATCATGGAATCCTCTTCCACATATATTAAGCTCAGAACAATATACAATTTGCACAGTCTAAAGTCTGAAAAAGTGGCTATAAATAAACGAATGTTGACCAATATAGATTTGTATATTAAATTTTAGGACAAATTCAAATATTCTCCCAAACTTTAAATCTTATCACAAAATGCCTCCACACTTTAATTTGTAACATTTTCAACCCGAACTTTGAAACGTTTTCCAAATTCCGCCTTGTGTTAAAATATGGATGGAAAAATGCACGTGAATTGCATGTGTTGAAAATTTTAGAGGCATTTAGGTAAAATCATCAATTTGGGTGTATTTATGTTTTTCAAAGGGTTATTGAAAAAGAAAAAAAACCATGTTGAAAAGAACATAATTGCAACTCACCCAAATCTCCATTGTCATCTCCACTTCCGGCTACAATCCTCACCACACATCTCAACTCCTTCCACCTCACACAAGCATTATGCTTGCCTGGTAATCATCGTCATCATCCTTCTACCGCTTCTCCCACGTTTATCCAAAGATCCCTCACCACAAACAACAATCACTTCCTCCTAGAGAGAAAAAGAGATCCACCACCACAAAACGCGCCACCACCAGGATGATCTCCCCTTGCATGATGAAGTGCTCCGCACCTTCGGCTAGATCCACCAAGTGAGATGAAATTGCTCCCTCCCTCCCAAGCAAGATTGGCCTCTCCAATGGTTAAGAAGATTTTCCCATTGTTATAAATTGGTGAGAGAGAGATCAGGAGTTTTTAGTTTAAAGTTTTAAACTTTTTCAATTGGTATTAACATTTTCCATTTTAAAAAAGCTAATTAAGATTTTTTTCTAATAAAAGCCAATTAAGATTTTAAACAAAGTTTTAAACACTCAGTTTTTAATCAATTTATTTAATCCTTTAGTTTTTGAAATTATCTAATACCTTTAAGAAGATGTTTTAAGAGTATTTATTCTATTAGTTTAATTTCAAGGGTAACTTAGTAATTGCACATTTAATTTCCCCATTCCATCTATGAATGAGTACCACCTATTATTTTCCATCCATAATTTAACAGAGGGGGGAATTTTGCAAACATTTCAAAGTTTAAGGGGAAAGAATGTTACAAATTAATGTTTGAGTAGTATTTTGGGACATGGCTTAAAGTTAAAGGGAAGAAATTTATAATTTATCTCAAATTTTATATGATAATACAAAAATATAGCACTTTAAAATATGGAATAGACTTTTGAGTATAAAAAACAAATTATAGGGTACAAAAGGTAAATTACCAAAAAAAAAATAAATAATTGACTTATGCACAATGATGAAAATATTGATATT
Organism: Antiaris toxicaria; assembly: GCA_035233585.1. Classification (NCBI taxonomy): domain Eukaryota; kingdom Viridiplantae; phylum Streptophyta; class Magnoliopsida; order Rosales; family Moraceae; genus Antiaris; species Antiaris toxicaria. The sequence goes on along the minus strand of CP141162.1, from coordinate 11,933,373 downwards.
GTTGTAAAAATAGGGTATTCTAGATTTTTGGAAACTTGTGAAAATATTGGAGAAAATTATGGAAACTACAAAAATTAACTTAAAAACATATTTTTGATATCTTAGAATAGAATAAACGTTAAAAAGATGCAAACATTGTAAACAAATTTTACATAAGAAACTTCATATCGAAACATTTCAATACAAAAAGACCTATGAGACAACAAGTGTTTAGGATTCCATCTTTATTCAAGCTATGATGATAAGACCTATGAGACAACAAATGTTTAGGATTCCATCTTTATTCAAGCTATGATGATGTTGTGACGTCTTATTATTTGAATATCAATATTAATAATAATTGTGAACAAATCACATTCAAATTTGTCCTCTAATGGTTGGATATGTGAGTGTGTAATCTAGAATTTGAATTTTAATTTTCAATCATAACAGTAAATAAAAAAAAAAAAAACGGCATTCAAGTTTGTCAAAAGCTTCCCATTTAAAAATATTGATAAAAGAAAAGAAAAAAAAACTATTTCTAATTGACGAAATTTTTGATATTTCGATCAAAGTTTTCCAAAACTTTGTACAAATTATACACAAAGTACAAACTCGCCTGTATCGATATTTAAACTGATTTCTGTAAAATTTTTACAAAATAAATAATTGAAAGTTCGCCACCGTCAAAATACTGAGATTTCCAAAATCTCGATGAAGTTTTGGACGATACTAGATACTCAATATTGTGGATAGTCAGATATAAATACATAAATGGAATCCATTTATTATTAATCATGGTCTTTAACACCACCCCGTGTCCAAACTATTTTTCTTAAAAATGACAACCGTATGGTTTATTCATTAAGTGACCGAATATGAAACGGAACCAGTGCATAATCTCGATACGTTAATTCAGATTTTATTCCAGATAATTCATTCAAGAAAAAGAAAATCGAGTTAATTATTCTTAGGGGGCATTTGGTAAACGCATTGCATTTTGATTGTATTTGAATGAAATTTGTTTTTTGAACGTTGTATTTGGTTGAAAAGTATTTGTTTTGTATTTGAATGAAATGTGTGTTTGGATGAAAAATATTTTAGAATTGAAAAGTTGATGTGATTGATAAAAGTAGAGATAAATAGTGAAATTGAAAAGTTGATGTGATTGTTTTAAAAATGTTTTGAATAGTAATTGTTTTCGTAGCACTGTTGTAAAATTTATGTTTGGTGTAAAATTGTATTATATTTGAGTAAAATTAAAATTGAAAACTTCTCCAAATGCCCCCTTAGTGAATCGATAGCTGACGCATAATTTATTTCCTCTTTTTCAGGGCCATAATTTCCACCACCTTCGGGGATGATAAAGTATTCAACTTCGGCTTTTCCGTTATCAAACACACAACCTTATTAAACGGTTTTGATTATGATTTAACGTGGGAAAACAAATAAGCACTTGATCAATATATTAAAATTTTCTCATTCGTCTTTTCCCTTTCCCTCCATGCTAACCGATCTGTAACAGCCGAGATTTTAAATCGTTCTCGGGAACATTGTATAGTGAAAATTTATATATATTAGTGTGACGAAAATATATAAATTTCACTCAAATAAATCATCATTAGAGTTGATAAGTATATTTATTCGAATTGATAAATATTTTATTGGCTATAGATGTGATGATTGTCGAATCGAAATGCCTCAAATAGTGCATTTTCGGTATCGAAAAACAGAATTCTACTGAGATTCAAAATGTGGCAAACATAGATCTCAGATGGAAAATAATGAAATATCTAGGGTTTATGGAGTGTTTTAAATAATATAAATGCATCGAAAGGCTCTAACAGCATTTCGAGAGGTAAACTGCGAAATTTGGCCAGTATAGCTTTTCGGTCAAAATTTCGACAGATGAAAATTATACTGTTATTAAAGAAAAACCTATACTGTATAAACAAATAATATTTTCTTATTAATATAGGAATCAATGGATGAGATCAAATCATCCTTTTTGATCCAAAGGCTATTAAAATTAAGGAAATTTTTGGAATTTCCTTTAAAATCAAAATTTGGAAGGAAAAATTGCATTAAATGCATGTTGATCTGCTCATGCACGTGGAAGAGAGGGGGAGAAACAGCTGTATTTCAGCTGAAAAAGTTCCCAAAATTTTGCAAAAATTCCCCCAAGAAATTTTCATTTTGACCCCAAAATTTTCAAAAATTACAAAAATGCCCTTAAGGATTTGTATAAACTTTTTCCTCTGATTTTTTTCACGACCCCCATAGCAGAAAAAAACTCCATTTCTCTGTTCTTCTTCTTCTCCCACGTTCCTTTGTTCACAAAAATTTCCAAAGTTTCAAAAGTTGCAAAATTTGAAGAAAAAGTGTGAGAAAACTTTAAGTTGAGGAGTATTCACTTCAAAGCTCAAGTAAGTTCTTTAAAATTCTGTTTTAATGCTTGTTTTTAATTGTTTTTGTGTTTATGTGAATAGTGGAACAAAATGGAGATAGAGAGTTTTTGAGTGTTTTGACGAAAATCAAGTGGAAAAACATGTTTTGAACTTGTTTTTGAAGTTTTTGTGGGGTTAGTTTTTGAACACAAAAATGTTGCATGAGAGGGGGGAAATTGACGTGGAAAGGAGGGTGAAAACCTTATGGAATAGTGATAATTATGTATTATGAAGTGGAAAAAGGAATTTGATGTGGTATTGAGTGTGGAATGGAAGAAAGACAAAGAGGAAAGTTTAGAGTTGCGAGAGAAACCCTAAATTTTTGGGAAACATTGTTATACCTTGATTTTGAGAATGAATTATTATTATGTACTGGGATTTTGAGCAGGTTTATGATGGAGACTGTGTTCAATAACGCGATTTAAGCGATTTTGGCACAGTGGGAAAATGAAAAATTAAGCCGTTATAATGCCGAAATTTTCGGACTTATAACTAAGGCTAAGGGTGTAATGATACAATGTATAGGAGAAGTGTTTAAATGTTTTCGAGTTGACTTATAAACATTTCACTGAATGTTGAACTGTTTCGTTATAGGGCAACGAAGGGAAACAAAGGAACAAAAGCAGAAATCAATTTCTGGTAAGTTCTGACATTTAATTGTCTGAACATGAACAACTGGAACACTGTGTTATTCTTGAATGTTAATTTATGAATAGCCTAAATTCCTTGGTTAGAAATGTTATGTTGTTGTGAACTCGTTGAAACGCCTAAATTGGCAAGTATGCGAGTGTGCAGTGATGTGTTATGTGAATATGATTATGTTTTATGGATTTTGACCCTAGAATGCTTTAAACATGTTTTAGATTTGAAAGCATGAATGAGAATTGGTTTTTATATCAAAATTTGTTCAAAAACCTATTTTTACCGGAGCCAAGCGCTAGGCGCTACCTAAGGAGCGCCCCGGCGCCGAGCTCTCGGCCAAATTTTGGTGTTTAAATTTCAGTAGGAGCGCCAGGCGCTAGGGTATTAGCGCCAGGCGTTAGTGTAAAAATTGGCTAAAGCGCCAGGCTCTAGGGTATGAGCGCCAGCCGCTAGTGTAAAATTTAGTGGAAGCGCCAGGCGCTAGGGTATGAGCGCCAGGCGCTAGGGTAAATATTCAGTAGGAGTGCCAGGCGCTAGGGCATGAGCGCCAGGCACTAGTGTAAAAATCAGCATGAGCACCAGGCGCTAGGGTATGAGCGCCAGGCGCTAGTGTAAAGTTGTCTGAAGTGCCAGGCGCTAGGGTATGAGTGCCAGGCGCTTGCACCGGATTTTCGAAAGCGCCAGGCGCTGTAAAGAGAGCGCCGAAGCGCTGGAGTCTCTGTCCTAAGTTGTACAGAAAAATAAAATGAAGGGCCAGGCGCTCGGGGATGAGTGCCAGGCGCTCCAACTGTTCCAAAAATGTATAATTAAGAGTTTGTACCTTGTTTTCAGTTCCAATCACGCCCTAATGTTTAAATGCATGGGTGATGATTTTTAAACAGTATTTTTGGACTGAATAGGCATAACATTGAGTGCATTAATTATGAATATGTACACTGGAACAGTTAAGACATCATAGTAAGTAACATAGCACAGTAAACAACAAGGTAATGAAAAAGACCTAATGTTTGGTGTACCGGCCTCTCGTGAGGGGAGGTTATCTTATGTCGAAGCAAAAGACATACCATAGTGGAGGGAGAGTCCGGGTCGCTCCCAGACCCCTCTTACAGCACGCACACGGTATGACCAAACCGGGCCCATAGACATAGTAAATGAACAATGCAAATGTAAATTGAGCATAATGAACTCATGCATTGTGTTGAGTTGCATTGTTGTGTTTTGTTATTTTAAATGTTATGTCTGAACTTACTGGGCATGTAGCTCACCAGTTTGTTCTTGTTCAGGTAATCGAGGTAAACAACCTGTAACCTGAGCCACAGTGTATGGATTGGACTGCAGGAATGAAGTGCCAGTGTCATGATAAAGGTTATGGACCTGCCAGGCTAATTCCGCAAGAAGAGAGAAAAAGGGCAAAGAAAAAAAAAATACAGTTGTATGATATTGTATAAAGTACATTGTTATGTTTAACTTTAACTATGTTTAATATAGTATGACAGTATTATATACAAGTAATATAAAATAGTTTTCCTACTATGATAACTTAGTTTTGGAAAGTTATAGTACTACGTATATCGATGGTTTAAAAAAAAAAAAAAATTTCCGCAAACTATTTTGTTATGATTTGATAGAAAAGAATTAAAGTAAAGTAGAGTTTTCAGGTGACGTCTCTCGCACGAGGCGGGGGGTGTCACACCGATCAGCGAGATATATACATATATATATATAGGTATATATTCACATAATTTACGTACTTTCAAAGAAGAGCAATAATTTTAGTAACAATGGAAACCTCAATTTGTCAGTGATCCATATTTACTTGCTCAGCCTATAAATAAGGTTCACCCTTGGTTATTCACGGTGAAAACAATATAGAAGCAAGAGTGAGAAAGATAATTTACTAAAAACAAAAAAAAAAAAAAAGCAAAAAAAGAGTGAGAAAGATAAGTGCTTTGGAGTGCTTTAGTTTTTCAGCTTTTTTGGGTCTTTTTGTCTTAGTGTGCCGAGTGGTTTCTTGGCTTTACAAGTTATTTTGTCCACTAGTTTTGTCTTCTTCATTTTTTTTATTAGAACAACAGGAATATTTGATAAAATATAGCAATGCCAAGCTCAAATGATCAGTCCAGCGTCACTCTGAAACTTCTGATCGACTCGAAGGAAAAACGAGTCCTGTTTGCCGAAGCCGGAAAGGATTTTGCTGATTTTCTCTTTAGTCTTCTGTCACTACCCGTCGGCACCGTCATTAGACTCTTGTCTAGCAATGGCATGGTGGGCACAATCGGTAAGCTTTACGAGAGCTTTGAAAACCTAAGCGTTACATACGTACAACCTAATGTTAACAAGGACACACTTCTCAAGCCCAACTCACCAATTGGTGGTTCTGCAACCCGTCTTTCGCTGACCAACCAAACGTCGACGAGCAAAAAAATTTACATTTGCTCGATTAGTACCGATCGTTATAGCGGTTCATATTGCAGCAGTCAACATGTGTCCGACAACCCACAGGCCACTTGTCCCCACTGCAAGCGTAAGATCTCCGTCGAGGTACCCTATGTTGCACCGCCGGCTGCGCAAGTCGGGGAGTCGGCTGCTGATCAGGGAGGTTTTGTGAAAGGCGTCGTGACATATATGATAATGGACGATCTGGAAGTGAAGCCAATGTCCACCATTTCAAGCATTACGATGCTGAACAAGCTCAATGTTAAGGAGGTGGGTTCACTTAAGGAGAAGACCGTTTCGGTAGGAATAGAAGAGGTAAGTACAACAATTTTAATTATAATTTGTTCTATAAGTTTTTTTTTTTCCCCTTGCTTGCTTCCGATATTCGTGTATATAATGTACCTTATAATTGTGAAGTGTTATACGATTGTGTGTTGCTTTTGTGGATAGGGCTTGAAATTGCTGAAGGCTTCGCTGGAGTCAAAGACGGTTCTCACCGACGTCTTCCTAGGAAAAGAAAGCTACATATCAGTCGAACAATGTCGTGGCGTTTAACCTCACATAATCCACCTGTGTTAGTTGTGATGTTTAAAACTACTGATGCCTCCAACCATTTTCATTATCAATGGTATAACTATGAGGATGCCGTAAGTTTTGCTGACGATCGGTTTGGTAGGCATTCGTGTTTTGGAAAATGTTTATTTGTGGTTTGGTTTTTGCTTCTGTTATTTGTTTTGTTTTGTTTTTTCATTGCTTTACAGAGTGTCTTGTTTCAATCATCTTAGTAAACTACGTACATCTGTTCAGATGATTTGGTGATCTTGGTGTCTTTAACTCACTAGATCATTTAAACAAGCTTGTTATTTGTTTTATGCATATATGTACTTCGATTTGTGTGATCTAGTCTCTCAGCCACCACTTTAACGGTTTTTATTCTCCTCTTCAACGTATCTTAGACAAACATTCTCCGATCTCCCGAAGGCATGAAGAGAACCTGTAACTTACTTTTCATATATATATATATATACACATATATGCAGGCTATATGAAATTCTAAATATTAGAGCAATATTATTTATTTTTCCTTTCCAGAGATGAATTAATGACCATAAGTTAGTAATGACATTTACAAAGGATGTCAATTTTAATCACTTTTAAATATCAATTTATATAATGATTAGTTATCATAATATACGTAATATTTAAATTAAAACTTCTATATATCATGCAAATTAGTAATCAAAAGTTAATATTTGAGAATTAAAATATCTACTATTATTCTTACAAATGTGATCTATTCATAATTTTTCTAAGCAAACGACGAAATATTCATATAAAAAAATTATAGTTCACCTCTCTTTGTTGAGTAGTCTGAATGTCACTAGAAAAAAACACCCAAACATCACCTTACGTGCAGCCTCGATCACGTGTTAGATCCCCTCTATAAAATATTCTATACAATAAACCTCAAAAAATATTCTTTAAAAAATAAACCTCCACTCATATCTTGACAAGTGGCCCCACTACTCGTTCCAATTTCACAAAAATTCGGTCCCTTCCTTCTTAAAACTTATTTTATTTATTTTTTTAACAAATTATCACTTCCATTTCCCAATCCCAAAGGACCCAAGCCGTACATTTAACTCTTTCTATATGGAAAAAATTGCATCATCTCTCACTTCTTTGCTTTATTTTTTATTTTTTTCCCTGATCTTTTTTTATAGTCAACCGAAATTCTCTCAGCCCCATATTTATTGTACAAAAGATAACAAGGATAACTTTTATAACACAAGAAGTGCGTAATAAATAAATTAAATTATTTAAAAGTTAAAAAGAATGTGTATTTAGAAGAAGATTCTAGAAAGTTTTTATTTTTTTAATAAATAGAAGTGACAAATCAATAGATGTTTGAAGACATTTTGATTAAGTTAGGATTCATTTAATATTTTTATCATCTACCTATCATGGATGAAATTAATATATAAAAAAAATACTGTTTGATAAAATAAGGAAAATCACTCTGAGTAGAAAAGGATACACATAAAAATTATTATACTAACATCTTACAAGGATCTACCCGACAAGGTTTTGATCAACATTGTTTTAAAATTCATCCATTAGTTAAACTTTGAATGTGCTGAAACATAAACATGTCCTTTCATTGGATCCCCCCTCCAACAGAAACTTTCATTTGATTCCCTTCTTTTATATAATAAAGATATATATGTCATATCACACTACTTTAACTGGATTCCCTTCTTTCATCGATTAGCTCTTAGACCTTTCCTTTGTATCTCCACTGTAATTGTAAAAAACGATAAACATACTTTCTAATTTAACATGTATATATATAGTTCTGATGTATAGACTGTTCGTCATGTGATTTTTTTTAAGGGATGTTCGCTTCACTGCATTTAATCCAATCCAAATTGAAGATAACAAATTAGATTATAGATTGAGAATTTTTTAATTATAATCTGTAAATTTGAATATATTATATACATATAAATATTATGAAATATATATTTTCAATTTTTAAACAATTCGCAAAATCCATCAATGTTGAATTATTTTACAATAACCTTGATGAATAATGAACTCTTAATCATGAGTTTAGTTGAAGTTTATTTGTTATAATAGACTGTAAAATTATAATATTATTTATTATTTTAGATTTGAATTCACCTGTATTGTAATGAATTGTGTAAAAAAACACTATTTTATGATACAGTATATTATTTTAATTTCAGAAGCCAAATTCAAAAATGATCCTCGAAATCCATTTCTTAAAATATGATGCTCATAAACTGGAGTAGAAAACGAACGGATTTAAAAATAAAAAATAAAAAATTACGAATAAGATGGCTAATTAACCTCTAGCATGTGAAATCCGTCACGTTAACGTCCTTATTACCACCATTTATTTAAAAAAAAAAAAAAACGTCCTTAATTTTTTAAAAAATATTTTCTGTTCGGAAAAAGCAAATCCAAACGCAAACCTTCTCGAGGAAGGAAGGTGAAAACTAACGGATAAATAAAGCAAGGCGACGGAGAGAGAATGAGAGAGTGGGAAGTTGTACGGAAAGGCGTTGTTTTTCCATGCACTTTGGACGTTGATATGACTGCTTAATTAGTAAATCATCCCTATTCCGATTACACTGGCCACTTTTTCAGACTTTTAGGCCGTTCGGCAGTCCTAAGAAAAAAGCCTTTAAAACATCTTTTTCTTTTTCTTTTTTTATCTTATTATATTTTTTATAATTTTATATGTATAAATATAAATGAGATTTTTTTTTAAATTCTATAAAATTTCAAAAAAAATAAAATAATATTTATATTAATATTTTTTAAAAAAATTTTTAAAATTTAATTTTTTTACTTCAAATAATTTTTTTTCAAATATATATTTTCAAAAAACTTTTTTTTTAATAAAAGTAATCTCTAAAAAGACATCCTAACTGACCCCTAATAATGTCGTTCGATTCTTCTCAACAGAGGGAGAAGAAAAACACAATAGACTCTTTCGGGAATATTAATTGGTTGAATGTTGGAAGGCAACCAAGCCTTTTAACATATTGTTTGAACTTTGACTGATATTTCTGTTACACAATGGAATGGCCTAGGAGAATTTGAAAGCAGCTTTAACATCCAAATTGTTCGCAACCAAATTACCAATCACGCCTTAAAAACTTATTAAAAAAAACACACACACACACACACACACACACACACACACACACAAAAGAAGAGGCACTAAATTTAAAGGTTACAATTTTTTTTTTAATTTATTCCTTTGCTCCTTTGGATTTTTTTTTGATTATAAGTAATTATGAATAAACATTTTTTCAAAAACTAATTTCACAATGATTTTTTTAAAAGAAGGAAATATAGAAGTTATTTTTGAAAAGGATATACAAACATCAATTTAAACACACACTTGTAGAGATATAGTAAAGATCGAGCATACACATGACTCTTTAACTGTAACACTCCCTTAACAGGATACCATAGTTTACTATCTTTACATAATAATAAAGCTGAAAATAATGATGATTCTATGCTAAGCTTATATATATAATAAGAATAAAATATAAATGAAGCTGAAGTTGGAATAATTTTTTATAAAATAACTAAAATTGAAAACTGAAACTTCTTTTATAACCTAAACTTGAAAACTAAGGGGGAGTTTGGGGGAGGTTTTGGAAAATTTTTTGTTTTGTTAGAAAAAAGTTGTTTTGAAAAAATGTGTTTGGAGGAAAAAATTGTTTGGACTGAAAAAAATATAAAATTTTAAAATTTTTTTTAGAAAAAAATATGAATATAGATATTATTTTGTTCTTCACGAAATTTTATGTAATTTTTAAAAAATCATCTTATTTGGACTTGTATACACAAAGTTATAGACTTTTAAAGTTTAGAGTTTATTGTAGCGTTTTAAAGATATAAATAGTAAAAAGTGATAGAGTGTTGGAAAAAAGTTGGTTTTAGAGATGACAAAACCTTGCCCCTAAGCGGGGGCTAAACTTTATAAATCTTATGATGATGGAAACATAATACAAAAGAGCTTAAACCATTGATAAGAACTTAATCAACTTAAGGAAAATCACTTTGAAGTCTAAATAACATCATGTCCGAAGACTAAATTTAGAAATAATTTAGAAATAAATGAAAGTTCTTTCAAATAGGAAAATTTGTTAACCCACCCCACCATCACGCACATATTCATGCCAAGTGTCCTCTAAACCTAAGCCTTACTCTTACCTTTATCTACAACATGCAAAAACTCTAATAAGCAATTACTTAGTAAGTATATCTGTAATCTCACAAAATATTTAGTTTATAAAGTTAATGTAAAAACAAATCTTAATATCTAAAATATAATACGAAACATTAATATAAAAACGATGATCATACATAACTGCAAAACATAAATAATATATTTTTAGCTCTCATTATTCTTTTCTATGATGTTGAACTCTAGGTGATGTATCAATGTGCGCAACCCACATGAAAGCAAACTAGCTAGACTCACATCCACCAAGGGAAATCTAAAACTTTGACTTTGACTTTGATGGGCGTTAACTCAACAACTCCTGTGAGTATATACAACTCAGGTGTTAAATTCTGACTCTGAATTAGGACGAATCTCGATACACACTTTTTAACTATCATTTTATCTTTGCTAACTCCTAACCAAACCTTTCAAGCATAACAATTGTAATTCTATAAATAAAAACCATAACTCTTGGCATTATAATAAAAATCATAACTTTTATAAGAATATATAAATCTTTAAAAGAAAAGATAACTCTTATAAAAAAGCATAACTCTTCGTAAATGAAATATAACTTATTCTTAAAAAGGAAAGTAACATATATTATCAAAGAAAATAACATCACCAACAATATATATATACACTCACATACAATATAGCATAAATAATATATCTCTAAATAAAATCACTAAAAAGCTTTCGTAAAAGGAATAATATTTGCTATCAAAATATTATACCATTTATAAACCATTTTAATTTTGAATGAATATGTTGCAGGTGACACATATACTTACCTCAATTAAGGAACTTACTAAATTCACTATATAGGTGACTAGCGCCTTGAGACTTCAATACACTCACTCTTCGGTGAATTGATATTATAAAATTATAGAATTAATATTCTATAATTAAGAAAATCATGAAAATCCTAAACGTTCCAATTTTCAATTTTTCATAAACCCTAGAAATCAAATTTATAAATCCAGTGTTCCCAATTAGAATTTCTATCATTATCTATTTCAATTCATCCTTCTATATCATTCAATTTATCTCCTAACAAGATAATTTTCCTCAAATCCCAAAATTCACCGAACCCTAGATTTCAAAAACCCAAAATCAAAAGCATTAAAAGAAGAATACCTTAAATCTCTAATGAAATCAAGGCTAAAGACTCACAAGAAAAATGAATAACTAAAGTTTGGTAGTGAGAATACATGGAATTCTCACCTTTAAAAGGAAGAAAGAAGATGGAGTTTTGAGAGAGAAAGAATAGAGATTTTCTGAAAAAAAAAAAAAGAAGTATAATGAATCTAAAACTTATGTTTTGGATTTTAAATAATTAACACTAATCATCCAAGTGTTAAGATTATAAATTGGATGGTGATCTAAGGGTTAAAATAGGCATAAAATACCCACTAAGTTGGTCCCTTCATTTTTTTTTATTGCACGATGGCGCTGCAGGGCCCACAACCTATCTTCCTAGTTTTTATTTTTTATTTTTTGATTGCTTGACCTCTTGTAATATTTTGGCCATTGTGTTTTATTTTGATATTAGAGTTAGATGATTTAAGAGATGTTGGAAAGATCATGAAAAGATCTACTACTTTGATAGAGAAGTTTTTATCTAATTCGAATGTTTTTCTAATCAAAATTCAGTATGAATATAACATCATATTATTTCTTATGAAATTCTTAATACTTAACCTTTTCTAATCATAGTTTAATCTATTTACATAAGATCAAACTTGTTTGGGCAATCTAACATGCTAAACCATCATGTAAAATTAATGTAAAACTCTACAATTCTTACTTGACTCATCTTTCATATAAGACCTGAATTTTTAAGTATATCAAAGCAGTTAACGTTGTCACTTATAAAATTACTTAACCAAATATGTTAATAATGTCAATTTATATCATTCTCTAAGATTACTTATGGGACATTTAGGTAGCGTATTGTGTTTTATCGCATTTGAATGTAATACATTAAATACAATATGCGTTTGAATGAAAAGTATTTGTATTGTATTTAAATGTAATTTTTGTTTGGATAAAAAGTATTTGAATTATATTTTATATGATGTAATTGATAAAAATAGAGAGAAAAAAAAAGGAGAGAGAAAGAGAGTATGTGATGTGATTGGTAAAAATATAGAAAAAGTAGAATAGTGAATAGTGATTGTATTGAATTTAAAATATAATATGATTGGTATTTAAATGAAATATTTTTACATTTAGATAAAAATTATATTATATTCAAATATAATATAAATGCAATGTGGTAACGAATGAAGCATTAGAGATCTAAGTTTATTAAGTTATTAAGTAAAAACTTGGGTGTTACACTAACAGATCCTTTATGGTCATTGAAAATATTTAATCTGTGTCAATAATCCCACAAAACTGAGTCTGTACAAGAAACCGCCAAGAGAAAACATGAATAGAAGAGAACAAATACAAGAAAAATAAAGCAGATCATATAGCCTAATTTCCCATGGAGCGATGGGAACGAGGGACGTTATGACTTCTGAAAGTAGCAGGATGGGGAGGTAGTTAAATTAATGGAAGGGTTAATTTCCAGCTAGGAAAAAAAAAAAAAAGTGGGTGAGAACGAGAGAAACTGATGAAGGGTAGTGGAAAAATTTTTTTTCTACAGTTTATCTTTTTTTTTTCCCCTCCCAAATTTCCTAAATCTTTTTTTTTTAGGCAAAAAGAGCAGCCAAATTTTCAATAAGCTTTCTTCCATTAGTTCAAATATTTCTGTTTTTATTTTTTAATCTCCTAAGTCTTTTTTAGAGGCAAAAAGAGCTGCCATTTTTTTTTTTTGAAGTTGAGGGTAGGGGATTTCGAACCTCTCACCTTATGATGTGGTTAGACTTCACCTTCCCAAGCTATGCTTGCAACCACAAAGAGCCGCCAAATTTTCAATGAGCTTTCTCCCATTATTTAATATACACGTGTTTTAATTTAATATATATATGTGTGTGTGTGTGTGTTTTGGATTTACAAATATTATGTTAAATAGTTTTTTTTTTTTTGTAAAGAGAAATTATCATTCAAATTAAAAAAGATACAAATACCAATACTAAAAATGAAATAACCGTATGATACAAGAGGCACAACCCTTGACTAAGACTGATTTTATCAGTAAAATTTGATAAAACTCAATGAGAAAAACATAAGTCGAGACTCGATAATAGGTAAATTCATCGAATCTCTCGACAATTCTATAATTGAGCATGTATAAAGCTATTTTTAAAAACATATCTACAATCAATAGAATATTCCGATCAATTGAGAGACAGTCACTCACAGTATAGAGGCCTAATAAACTCAATCTAGTCGTATTACTAATGGAATTAATAGACCGATATCGTTGGTGAATAACTACAGCAGAATACAAATATAAAAACAAATTGGAAGTGCAGGAACTACCTTCTTTATTATAAAGTAAAACAAAAACACAAAGACAAAACATGAATATAAAATGATATCAACCATAAAATTCTCACCTACATAGAACAATTTTTCCGTTGCATGCTACAAGTTGAAGGACATCGATCAGGTTCGAATAAAGATAAGAGATTGCCACTAACCATCATATCATTGATGTTTCATAGAATCTAAGATTATCCATTATCGAACTGTCGATCACCCTTATTAGCCATGACATCATCAGACTAGAACACCAATAATGTTGCATTGGCATGCTTTGGTCAAGTCCTCGTCGATGGCGGTGACAATAGGAGTCCCACATAAAGGAAAACCCTAGTATTTGAAAAGTTTGAGAGGGTGAGAAAAAGAAAAAGAAACCCTAGCCCCCATCTCTAATTAACCAAATACTCAAATAGGTATATATTTTTTTAATTAAAAAAGATTAATATTTACCTAATCCCTTCAATCATGGTATTTACTAATTTTAAATATCATATGATATATATTGACTACTTATGAAAAAGGGAAAAAAATTTTGGAGAAAACGTGGAAGGTAAAAGGTGTAATCGTGATTATAGGCATATTCTGGTGATAATATTAGATCTGATTTCATTTAAAGGTATAGAGTTCGAATTTCACATTTAAGTTTAAAAAAAAAAAAAAGTAGTTAGGAGAGCATGTGGGTCCAAAGCAAAAATGAATTAAACACATTGGATATAATATATATTTTTTAAAATTAACATAAGTGATTGACAAGAAAAAAAAGAAACAGCCCTTTCAAAAGAAAAATGAAAAAACCAAGATATATAAGAAGGAAAAAAACTAATAAAAATAAAATAACTTAGTTCAAAACTCCGCATGATTTTTTATTTTTTATTTTTTCTTCAACAAACATTTATTGCATAAAAAATATAAATAATTTAATTTATAAATCATTCAATATACAAAAAGTGATATTTTTAAATGTCGATAAAATTACATTTACTGAAAGTTTAAAAATGAGATTCAAATCTTTTGTCTAAAAAATAGTGTCTCACATAATGTCTAATTAATAATATCACGACACATTATTTTAAAAAGTTTAAAATGCTTTATAAATTTTTTTTATATCTTAAAATGTAATTTCTTTTAATAATATGTTATAATACGATTGGTTAAACACGATTTAGGACACTAAAATTAGACAGAGGATTTTAGTTTTTAAAAAATATTTCCGTTACTAGCCTTCTGTGGCATTTCAAAATGTCAATAAAACTATGTTTCAAAACGTCAATTAAACGGTTTTGATTATGATTTAACGTGGGAAAACAAACAAGCACTTGATCAATATATTAAATTCCTCTTATTCGTCTTTTCCCTTTTCCTCCATGCTAACCGATTTGCGAGATATATATATATGTATATATTCACATAATTTACGTACTTTCAAAGAAGAGCAATAATTTTAGTAACAACGGAAACCTTAAGCTCCAAATCCAATGTTACTCTAAAACTTCTGACAGATACAAAAGGCCAGCGAGTTCTGTTTGCCGAAGCCGGAAAGGATTTTGCTGATTTTCTCTTCAGTCTTCTGTCACTACCCGTCGGCACCAACATTAGACTCCTATCTAGCATGGCATGGCGGGCTCAATCGGCAGGCTTTACGAGAGCTTTGAGAGCCTAAGTGATACATACATATAATCTAATGTTAATAATAAGGACGTACTTCTTAAACCTAGATTACCAATTGGGGGTTCTACAACCCTTCTTTCGCTGACCAACGACGCTTCATGGAGTAAAAGAGTATACATATGTAGTATGTGTTCGTCTGCCAATTGTTATAATGGCACAGTTTGTGGTAATCGCCATGCCTCGGATGACCCGCGGGCTGCTTGTGTTGGAAAATGGTTTGTAAACCATGTTTATGAGTCATTTTGAGATCCAAATTTGAATAGGACCTAATTTGTAAAAGTAACGAGTCTTGACGGATTTGCGTTCTTCATCGCAAAGAGATCGAAATCATATATTTATATGCTCAAAATGGTAATCGGATAAATGAGAAATTGATGTCCAAAGTTTACCCATTGAAAATATGGTATTGTTGGAAAAATTACAATTTTTTTTCCAACATATTAATCTGAATTTTTTTTGGAATATCAATCAACTATCTATTGATATTCTAGTGCATGTTAATGAAAATTAATATGCATGTGATTATTATGCATTAGTGGGTGGTAAATGATGAAGATGAATAGTTTTTACTCACCCTTATTGCATATATATGAACAATATGTTGAGCTTGTTCAACTTGAATATAAATGGTTGTAACACCAAGGAAATAATTCTCATTAAACTATGATTAAGCCTCATTATTTCAAGCTTATAATACCCCCCCATTAGAGGCCTATATAAGGAGGCTTTCATCTTATATTACACACACAAAAAATTTCCAAGTCTTCTTTCTTCTTGTTTCATTGTGTTCTAAGGTGTGTTCTAGAGTATTTCTTGGTGTTTTGGTGATAGAGAGAAGGTTTGGTTTCGAGTTTGCCGGAAGTGGTATTTGATCGTGCTTAGAATACTACTGTTGTCGTTGTATCCTGAGAGACAGACGTCCATTGAATCCTCAAGCACTTACCGGAGGGGATGAATCTGTTTTAAGGAAAGCGTGAGTTTCACGTGCCTCGACATCCATCAAATTTTTCCAATTTGAGTTAAGGTTGAATTACAGTTGTGGTTTTTATTTTCAACTCTTTGTAATTTTTCATTTGTTTATATTAAACTTGTTTATTTTCTATGTTCCATATATTTTTCTAACAATCTTAAAATAGATTCCTTGCATAGAAGATGACCATGTAGTCAAATTCAAGGAACATTTTGCAAACGTTTTCTATATTGCTATGTATTTTTGCTTAAAAGCAAAGATGAAGTTATTGAGAAATTTGCTCTTTATAAGTAAGAAGTAGAAAACCGACTTAATAAAAAGATTAAGATGGTAAGAAGTGACCGTGGTGGTGAATATATGGAACCATTTAGTAAGTTTTGTGTACAACATGGTATTATTCACGAGGTCACACCACCTTATTCGCCTCAATCAAATGGTGTAGCTGAACGCAAAAATCGTACCTTAAAAGATATGATGAATGGGATGTTGGTAAGTTCCCGATTACTACAGAACATATGGGGTGAAGTTATTTTATCGGCTAATTATCTTTTGAATAAGGTTCCCCAGAAAAAAGAGAACAAAACCCTTTATAAATTATGGAAAGGAATGAAGCCTTCCTACAAATATTTAAGAGTGTGGGGGTGTCTTGCCAAAGTTATGGTGCTCATGCCAAAGAAGATGAGAATAGGTCCTAAAATAGTTGATTATATCTTCATTGGCTATGCCTACAATAGTAGCGCATATCGGTTCCTTGTGCATGAGTCTAAAAACCCTGACATTCATAAGAACATGATAATGGAGTCTAGGAATGCATCGTTCTTTGAACATGTATTTTCTTGTAAATCTAAGGAAGATAGTCCAAGTTTGTCTAAACGAACATTTGAGATTATTGAAGAAAATAGTCAGGACCATCAACAAGATAATGAAAATGAAGAAGTAGTGGAAGAGCCTAGACGGAGCAAAAGGGCAAGGATAGAAAAATCATTTGGACCTGATTTTTTGACTTACATGCTAGAGGCTGAACCACAAACTTACAAGGAAGCTGTGAGCTCCTATGAGGGTCCTTTATGGAAAGAGGCCATAAAGAGCGAGATTGATTCCATCATGCAGAACCATACTTGGGAGTTAGTGGACCTTCCTCCAGGAAGTAAACCACTAGGTTCTAAGTGGATTTTCAAACGGAAAATGAAAGCAGATGGAATGATAGATAAGTATAAGGCCAGACTCGTAATAAAAGGGTATAGGCAACAAGAAGATCATGATTACTTTAATACTTATTCTCCTGTAACAAGAATAAAGTCTATAAGAATGGTATTGGCGATTACTGTGTTGCGAAATCTTGAAGTCTATCAGATGGACATAAAGACGGCTTTTCTCAATGGAGATCTTGAGGAAGAAATCTATATAGAATAACCTGAGGGTTGTATTGCTCTAGGACAAGAAAAGAAAGTTTGCAAACTGGTAAAGTCCTTGTATGGACTCAAACAAGCACCAAAACAATGGCACGAGAAATTTGATAGTGTCATGATGGCAAATGGTTTTAAAATCAATGAGTGTGACAAGTGTGTTTATGTCAAGAATACAGAAGATGGATATGTCATTGTCTGTCTGTATGTAGATGGCATTCTAATTGTGGGTAGCAATTATCGAATGATCAAATCTACCAAAAACATGTTGAACTCAAGATTTGACATGAAAGACATGGGAGTGACTGATGTAATTTTGGGAATCAAAATAAAAAGGTCATCTAATGGTCTCATATTGAGTCAGTCATTTTATGTGGACAAGATATTTGACAAATTTAATAAAAATGATTCTGGTATAACCAGAACTCTCATTAATTCAAGTCAACATTTGTCTAAGAATAGAGGTGAAAGCATATCTCAGGTGGAATATGCTAGAGTGATAGGTAGTTTAATGTACTTAATGAGTTGTACAAGACCAGACATTGCCTACGCTGTAAGTACTCTAAGTAGGTTTACGAGTAATCCAGGAGATGACCACTGGAAAGCGATCGTTAGAGTACTTAGATATTTACAGTATACTCGTGATTATGGACTGCACTATACTAGATTTCCTACTGTTCTTGAAGGATATTTTGATGCTAGTTGGATATCCGACATTCAGGATTCCAAAGCTACTAGTGGATATGTATTCACTTTAGGAGGTGTAGTAGTTTCTTGGAAATCCTCTAAACAAATAGTAATAACCAGATCCACGATGGATTCTGAATTTGTAGCCTTGGATACAAGTGGTGAAGAGGCTGAACGGCTACGATATTTCTTGAAGGATATTCTTGAATAGCCAAAACCTGTGCCTGCAATATGCATACATTGTGATAATCAATCTACTATTGGTAGAGCACAGAATGTGATGTATGACGATAAGTCAAGACATATACGTCGTCGACATAATACTGTTAGACAACTGATCTCAACTAGAGTTATAACAATTGACTATGTAAGGTCAAAAGAGAATATTGCGGATCCTTAACTAAATGTTTGAATAGAGATCAAGTTGAGAAAACATCAAGGGGAATGGGTCTCAAGCTCATGAAAGAATAGGTCGAATTAGTGGAAACCCAACCTAGTTGATTGGAGATCCCAAGATCTAGGTTGAATGGGACAACTAAACTGAATAGACCAAGGAGGATTACTGTTGGGGTTACCCCTGACCATTCCTGTGATGAAAACAGTGATACATGTTGTGAAAGGTTAAGCGATTTGCTTTTAATGATTCTTACGCATTGGATATATTGAGAATCTAAGCGGAGTAGTGCGGGTTACTCTTAAGTAAGAAATCACCTATGTGAAAGAGAAGTGGGGCCGCTTCAAAAGAGAATTATTAGGGCACAATTCTTTAGAAAATCTCGCAGAACCAGGACGATGTTCACGGCCAAAATGAACATAATCATGAGAACCGAAACTGTGTCAGGAAAATATCTATGTGAGGTATGTTATCGTTTACATAAATGACAGAACAGTTCAAAGACATCGCGTCTATTAGTCAGCCAGTAAAGTAAACATACTTTCACAAGGGTAGGTTCAAGGGTTAACGCCTACCTGTCCTATGTAGGTATTAACCGAAGAACTCTATCATCATGTAGTGTCTTTTGTTCTTCCCTCGTTGTCAATCAATTTCATTCATGTAGGAGATTGTTGGAAAATGGTTTGTAAACCATGTTGAGGAGCCATTTTGAGACCCAAATTTGAATAGGACCTAATTTGCAAAAGTGACGAGTCTTGATGGATTTGCGTTCTTCATCGCAAAGAGATCGAAATCATATATTTATATGCTCAAAATGGTAATCGGGTAAATGAGAAATTGATGTCCAAAGTTTGCCCATTGAAAATATGGTATTGTTGGAAAAATTACAATTTTTTTTTCCAACATATTAATCTGAATTTTTTTTGGAATATCAATCAACTATCTATTGATATTCTAGTGCATGTTAATGAAAATTAATATGCATGTGATTATTGGGCATTAGTGGGTAGTAAATGATGAAGATAAATAGTTTTTGCTCACCCTTATTACATATATATGGACAATATGTTGAGCTTGTTCAACTTGAATATAAAGGGTTGTAACACCAAGGAAATAATTCTCATTAAACCATGATTAAGCCTCATTATTTCAAGCTTGTAACACCCCCCATTAGAGGCCTATATAAGGAGGCTTTCACCTCATATTACACACACAAAAAATTTCCAAGTCTTCTTTCTTCTTGTTTCATTGTGTTCTAAGGTGTGTTCTAGAGTATTTCTAGGTGTTTTGGTGATAGAGAGAAGGCTCGGTTTCGAGTTCGCCGGAAGTGGTATTTGATTGTGTTTAGAATACTACTGTTGTCGTTGTATCCTGGGAGACAGACGTCCATTGAATCCTTAAGCACTTACCGGAGGGGACGAATCTGTTTTAAGGAAAGCGTGAGTTTCACGTGCCTCGACATCCATCAAATTTTTCTAATTCGGATTAAGGTTGAATTACAGTTGTGGTCTTTATTTTCAACTCTTTGTAATTTTTCATTTGTTTATATTAAACTTGTTTGTTTTCTATATTCCATATATTTTTCTAACAGCTTGTCCCAATTGTAAGCGTAGAAGCTCCATCGAGCTGACCTACGTTGCCCCGCTGAGTGCGCAAGTTGGTTCCGGTGGTGATGTAAGAAGGCGTGGTTACCTACATGGTAATGGATGATCTTGAAAGTAAGCCTATGTCAACTATATCGAGCATTTCGATACTCAATAAGTTCAATGTCAAGGAGGTTGGAGCCCTTGAGGAGAGGACTGGTTCACTTGGCATCAATGAGGTACGAAAATATTAAGAGCTCTATTAGATTTTGGCCTTAAGTTAAACATACCACATTTAATCACTATACCTTTTATTTTTGTTTTTGTATTTTTGTTCTGTTTATTTAGGGGTTGAAATTGTTGAAGGCATTGCTTATGACAAAAACTGTCCTCACTAGCTATTTCCTTGGCAAGTAAATGCAGCCTGAAAGATCATGTGTTTTGCGGTAGCCTCTAGTTGGGAAATGCATTTGGAGCAGATCTCTTTGCAATTTTTGGTTGTTTTGGTTTTGCGATAATATTTTATTCATTTCTTTTCCCTTTTTCTCTTGTAAGATGGTGTGTTTTCTGAAAGGCTAGCTACTCTTGTACGCAAGGTAATTGGCCAAAAATAGAAGCATATAATTTGGATGAATATATATGTTGACCTTGGCATTAAGTTATGGTATACAGTTTGTTAAGAATACTTACATGATTAGTACTGTCCGTTCGTTAATTTGCAGGGTGACTTTTTTTTTTTTTTTAAAATAAGCATAATCTTTATTAAAAGAAAAAAAGAGAGAAAAAAAAAATATAGAAAAGAGCCTAACAAATTACCCGAACATAAAATCTAGAAGGGAAACAACCTAATTACAAACTAGAGAAAAAACAAATAAGAAAGATTCTACTTTATTCTTTGATGCTGGGTGACGTGTGATCCAGAATTCAGCAAACTACAACATGTTAATGGTCAAATTTGAATAGTAATTAATTAACTTAACGCATTAAAATTCCACACGATGTGTTGTATTTGTTCTAAGAGGTGATCTTATATCTCTTCAATATGTAGTTAGCACTTTATCTTGATGCATAATTTAATGATGAAATGCATATACTTTCTTCTACAAATATTGAGTACCGCCATATATACTGGTGAGCCACATTGGGCCCGGAGGGCAGCTGCCCCTGGTCCAATGGGCTCATTAATTTTGTACTCCTATAATATTAATTTTTTTAATTAAGCCCTTTATTTATCCTTCTAAAATTTTGGAATTGTAAAATTTGTTTAGATTTTTCCAAAAATTTTAAATTATGTCCCAAAAATTTGATTCATAAATATATATTATTTCATACTTAACACTTCAAACAAACAAAAAGTCAATTATACTATTATTTAAATTTGGATTTTGGACTTTTTAAAAGTTTGATTATTTTATATTGCAAAGTTTACATAAAAAATGGAAAAAATAAAAAGTCAAACAATTTTTTAGTCTAAAATTTATTATAACTCAGGCCTACAACATTTGCTTAGATTTTTCTAAAAATTTTAAATTATGTCCCAAAGATTTGATTCATAAATATATATTATTTCACACTTAACACTCCAAATTAACAAAGTTAATTACACTATTATTTAAATTTGAATTTTGGGGTTTTTTAAAGTTTAATTATTTTAGATCACAAATTTTACATAAGAAAAAAAAGAAAAATATAAAGTAAAACAATTTTTTAATCTAAAATAATCAAACTTGAGTTAAGAAAAATATAAAGTCAAACAATTTTTTAATCTAAAATTTGGTTTAACTCACGCGTCCTCTCTTCCAAAAAAAATCTGGCTCCGCCATCTGTGCAGCTATTTCAAGTTAATCTTTCTTTATTTCCTTTTTTTCCCCCTTAATACAGACAATATAATTTCAGTCAACTAATTAAATTAACATAACAATTATAAATCCTGTACCAAGATTTTTCGACAATCTATGATAATAACCAAAAAGTCAAATTATTGAATTCTATTAATATCGTGGTAAACTTGCACATAACTCTCGCTAAAAATAACTTTTAGTCATAATATTTTTTACAATACTTTTAGTCACAATATTTTTATAAAATTAAATGTCACTTTCAGTCATAAGATTGTGACTAATATATATTTAGTCACAAATTTTTGTTATGAAAAAAGAATTTTTAGCGATAATATTTTTAATCATGACGTGATTAAAACATTTTTGTGGCTAAAATTCTCACGGTTAAAAGTTTTAGTCACAATAAAAATTTATGACTAATTGCATATTAGTCACAAAGATTATAATTAAATATCATTATTAGTCATAAAATTATAGCTAAAAGCTATATTCAGTCACACAAAAATATTATAACTTAAAATATTATTAAAAAAATTGTGACTAAAGTCTTCTTTTTTTTTTTTTTTTTAGTGTCTCAAAGCAGGTGAAATCAAGCTTTAGGAGAAATAGGATTTTTGGCTGACGTTGCCTTCATATAAACCTATTTTTTTGAGTAAGCAGATATTGTTAAAAACAAAAGAATAAGAATTTAAAAACCAAAAATGTAAAGGAGCAAAAGTAAATTCGGAAAACAACCAGATCAAACCAATAAATAAAAATAACTTAAGAGTAGAAACATCTGGATTTTCTTAATTTGTCAAAAACATGTCCTCGTATGAGCCCAAAATTTGTGAGAGCTCTTTTTTTTTTTTTTTTTTTCAGGTTACTTGTTATTAAAAAAAAAAAATCAAAGTATCTAGCCATACTTTCTTTTTCCAAGAATCTGAAAGGACAATTTTCGTAGCTTTCTAGTCAAGTATATGATTAATGAAATTATAATGTCCACTTCGGAACATAGATGGCAATAGGCAGGTTCGGAACGGGGCAGCTAGCCTTCTCACCAATCTATCCCACCAATCTATCCCGTGAATAAAAACTCTCCATACCCTCTCCATAACCCACTAAAATTAGGGAGGAGAGGACAGGTTTTCCCATGACGGGTTGGGGTACCTTATTTACCTATTTATTTATTTTCATCATCTAAAAAACAATTTTAAAAATTAAAATTTTAAAAATAGAAATGATTATATTTGAGACTTTAAGTAAAAATAAATCAAACTATGATGTCAAATTTATCACATATTAAATATACTAAAGTTTACTATTTAAAATCATATATATATATCATAAAAGATCATGTGTAAAATATTTGATATAAAAATAATATATAACTAAATGAGACTAGTAAATAGGGGATAGGATTTAGTATCCCTAAATCCGTCCTTGTCACATAATCATGGGTTAAACTTTTAACTTATTTATAATTTGAATCCATTTGGATTACGTTTTTCCCTCCCCATTTACAGAGGGCTCCCATGGGTTAGGGTTCACAGGGAAAATTACCGTCTCAAATTCAGAACTTCAATACTCTAAAAGGTTTTCAATTACTAGACCTCCATCTATTGTCATAATTTCTGTCTTCTTATCATCATATTAAAAGAGAGAGAGAGAGAGAGAGAGAGAGAGAGAGAGAAAAGAAATCTAAATAGATAACTTTTGATTACTACAATAATATTGAAATCTGAGTGGACCAAACTTTTAACCACCAAACTTAAAAAAAAAAAAAGATTCAATATATATCTTTATTCGTTTTAAAATATTAAAATTTCATTACATTTTGCGTCTTTTTTTTTTGGCCGTCTTTTCCGCTTCAATCAACTCCAATAGGACGAACTTGACGATCATTTCAGCTTTTTGGAAAAAAAGAGGTGTTATGACTGGTGAGGTTGATAACTTTAATTTCTTGGGAAGATAAATAAACAAATAAGTATGTGATAAATTAGGTTCTTAATTTAATTGCATGGAAGATGGTTCGTCCGCATGGTAACCGAAATATGAAGACCTTCAGTATTTCGCCTTTATGGATTTAAGACAAGACAAGAAAACTAACAATGTCGTCCACGTCGAATAATGTTGTCCAATTGAAGCTCCTGATCGACAAGAAAAACCGAAAGGTTCTCTTCGCCGAAGCCGGCAAGGACTTGGTTGATTTTCTGTTCACTCTTCTGTCGTTGCCGGTCGGCACCGTTATTAGGCTTCTCTCAAAGAATGGCATGATGGAAACACTTGGAAAGCTCTACAACAGCGTCGAAAATCTAAGCGTAACATACGTCCAACCCAACGTCAGCAAAGTCACTCTGCTGAAACCTAAGATGCCAATCGGCAGCGGTGTTGGCTCGTCTATTCTCTCGTTGCCAAGTAGTACTAATTCATTGTCGGACAAAAAGTTTTACATTTGTTCGGGTTGGACATATACTGTTCCCGCCTGCATGTCTCCGATGACTCGCGAGCTGTATGTCATAATTGCCATAATCCTATCTCAATTGAAGCAATATTTGTTGCTTCGCCGAAGGCGGCCAGGACGTCGGGCAAG
This sequence comes from Antiaris toxicaria, assembly GCA_035233585.1. Classification (NCBI taxonomy): domain Eukaryota; kingdom Viridiplantae; phylum Streptophyta; class Magnoliopsida; order Rosales; family Moraceae; genus Antiaris; species Antiaris toxicaria. The sequence goes on along the minus strand of CP141162.1, from coordinate 11,908,536 downwards.
GGAGGTTACGTGAAAGGAGTTGTGACATGCCTGTTGATGGATGATTTAGAAGTCAAGCCTTTGTCCACCATTTCTAGCATTTCCATACTTAACCAGTTCAATGTCAAGGAGGTCGGGCGTCTTGAGAAGAGGACTTTTTCACTTGGCATGAACGAGGTAATAGTTATCATATTTACTGTTTATGTGTGTAACAATTAATCTCTGTATATACATAATTACCTATATATATGCATGTATTTGTATGTACATATATTATATAGTACTGTCTTGCGATTGATGAAATTATGTATTGTTAGGGTTTGAAATTGTTGGAGGCATCCTTGCGATCAAGTACCGTTGTCGCCGACGTCTTCATGGTGAAGAAAGCATCAAGGAAGCGTTGATTCGTGATCTGCAGTAGATCAAAAGTCTTAGGCCTCGTTTGGTGAACACATTGTATTTGCATTGCGTTTAAATGCAATGCATTAAATGCAATTTGTATTTGGAGGAAAATTATTAGCATTGCATTTAAATACAATGTGTGTTTGGGTGAAAAGTATTTGAATTGTATTTTAATAATGAATATGTGATGTGATAGGTAAAAGTGGAGAGAAAAAAAGGAGAGAGAGAGAATATATGATATAATTAAGAAAAGTAATAAAAAAAATAAAATAATAAATAATGATCGTGTTGGATTTAAAATGTAATGTGATTGGTATTTGAATGAAATGTTTTTGTATTTGGGGGAAAATTGCATTGCATTTGAATGCAATGTCAAAAAAATGTGTTGCCCAAATGTGGGCTTAATTAGGTCGTTGATGTTAGGCTTCATTCTAAGTCGACGTTGATATATTGTTTTGGAACTTTAGCCAGAGATCGGCAATGCAAAATTAATGTTTGTGTGCTTATCTTTTCATGGTTTTTTTTTTCATTGCTTAATTTAATTAAACTTTTTTTTAGTGAAATACTTCTACAAATTTGGTGCTGATTTAACATGTCATATATTTTAATTTATGTTTTGATTTTGAAGACTAATGCAGCTTCTTTATTAATTCAACTAAACTCGAGTAACTCTTCTTTATGATTTGAAAGACTAAAACAAGACTTTACTTGCTCCCATTTTCCAATCCTCATAATCAAACGTACAATATTATTTTATCATTACATTCTTCACTTGCAATTTTCAGAAATACGTATTTTCTTTTAGTTGCTTTTTTGAAATTTTGGTTCCACATAAAGACTTAATTTAGACTTTTAAACTAAGGGCTCATTATTCAACTCGACAGCATGTTGATGACCTAAACAAAATTGGACTTAATTTGCTTATGTTCTACTCCCATCCTTGACGAGCGAGCTAGGGTGGTTTTTAAGTCATAAGAGACGGTCGTTTCGTTTGCCCACGAGGTCACGATATTCTTTCACTCGCTTCACTTTACAAAATTCGAGTCTTTTTTCTTTCTCACAAAATTTTTTTTAAATTATTTAAATTTTTGCTAAATGGATTGATCTTTAGTTTTAGTCATAATAATTATGTGATGGGATATATGGAAAGGACGCAATACACAACTATCCATAGATGCATTAATTACTATTATTAATATACATGTTACAACAAACATACTCTTATTTTTATTTTTTTTGTTGATGGACCACAATTTCAATCTTCAAGGTCTATTTTGGGTTTTCAAATGTTTAAGTGCAGCATGCACCATAATAAATGAAAAGGGAAAAAAAAAAAAAAAAAAAAAGAGTCCGTGACTCCGTGCAACCTTCATGGGAAATTAACCATCTTTTACAACATTAATTACTGGCCTTAATTTGTCACTTCGTCCTTTCCCTTTCCTTCAACATGACTAGGCGATGATCTCTGATCTCTACATGTATAAATATATACAAGATCTACACATATTTCCTCTATATATTTTATTACTTTTTTTTTAGACCAACAAGAGAACATTGATACTATGGCAACGCCAAGCCCTACTGCTCAGTCCAGCGTAACTCTGAAACTCCTGATCGACGCCATGGGAAAACGAGTCCTTTTCGCCGAAGCCAGAAATGACTTCGCTGAATTCCTATTCACCCTTCTTTCTTTGCCTGTGGGAAGAGTCATAAGGATCCTCTCGGCCAACTGCATGGTGAGAACCCTCGGGAAGCTCTACAAGAGTTTCGAAAGCTTGAACGACACATAAATTCAACCAAATGTCAACAAAGACATCCACTTGAAACTAGCTTCCTCTCTCAGCTCCTCCTCCGCCACCAGCCTCCTCTCGCTGACCGAAAGAGACACCTCAGTTGGTAGGGGTGGATATTCGTGTCAATAGATTGGATTTGTGTCGGACTGAACCCAAAATGAATTTTTAAAATTACAACCCAAACACAACCCGTAACCTATCGAGTCAAAAAATTCAACCAGAATCTCACTCGATGTGTTGACGGGTTGATATGACACGACCTGCACAACCCGTCAACAAATGTGCTTTTGGGTTAGCTAACACAACATGACCAGTGAGCCCACCAACCTGCTGGCCCGCCAGAAAAAGAGGTGTCCAAAAAAATAAAGGAAAAAGAAAGAAGACTTAAAAGAAAGCTAAGATTAAGGTGTTGAGTAGGATTGAGATGTAATACTTTCATCTAAAAATGAAAATGAATTGCTTATTTCTTTAATTCAGTGACTAGTTCATCAAATTATTACAAAATAATAAATGTTTAAAAAATTATGACTATTTTGTACATTGATTAATTATTAAAATAAATTAGCAAAAAAATTAAAAAATAAAAAACCAAAATGAATGAATATACATGCAAGTAGCAGAGATAAAGTACAAGAGTTTCACTTTTTCTCTCTTAGTCATTTTTCACCTTTTGTCTAAAGTCTTAATCTATAAAATTAAAAAAAAAAAAACCACAATCATTAGTATAGTTGAAACATCGTATTGCTAGATATTAAAGATGGATACAATGTATGCATCACACTATGGGTTATTGTGGGTCAATTTCGTACCAAATAGGTTGATCCGAATCTAACCCGTTTTCTGATCGTGTCGGACAAGTTCAATCCAAAACTAACCCGCACCATTTTTTCCTAACCCTAACCCGCATTTTTTCCGTGTCGAGTTCATGTCGTGTTATCGTGTTATGACTCGAATTGCCAGTCCTATCAGCCGATAAAAGGTTGTACTTGTGTGGGTACTGTCACTATCGTGGTTCCGATGAAAGGCCTGGTGCTAGGTGCAATAATTGCAACACCATATGGACGGAATTGGTATACGTGCCTCCCCCGACTGTACCAGTTGGGGGGTCATCTGTCGACGGAGGTTTTGTGAAAGTTGTCATGACGTATATAATGGACGACCTCGAAGTGAAGCCCGTGTCCACCATTTCAAGCATTGCCATGCTGAACAAGTTCTATGTTAAGGAGGTTGGTGCACTTGAGGTGAAGACTGTTTCGGTAGGTATCCAAGGGGTACGGGTTTATAATTTCTTTATATATTTTTTACTAGTTTTTCTTGTTTACATTATTATTATTGTTTGCTTGAATGTAAAAAGAAATCATTTGTGTCATCCTGCATCATCCTAGAGTACTAAGCTTTATAGAATATTGTAGTTTTAGTCAATATATTTACCTTATGGTGGAATGTGAACTTTATGATTGCGTTTCAATAATATGTTATAATCGGTGTTATTTTATTTTGCGTCTCTTGATAGGCCTTGAAATTGCTGAAGGCTTCGCTGCAGACGAATACGGTTCTCACCAATGTTTTTCTTGGGAAGTAGAAAGTGATTTAGGCAATATGCCCCGACACAACACCCCCTCACCTCCCCACCCACCCCACCCACCACACACCCCCCCCCAAACACACACACACAACAACACAACAATGGCTTCTCTCTTCGAGTCGAGTGTTGTCTTTTGGACTTCTAAATTTTCAATTTAGTTTAATAGTGTTTTGAAATCTAAGTTTTCTTATTCGGTTTAATATAAGTAGTCTGTTTTTAGCTTTCTTTTACTAAGACTAGGACAAGTGCTATGGTCAAAAGTAGGAGTGGTGGAAGTAATACTCCGCTCAATTTAAGGTACGGTCGTGTTAATTTGCAGTGTCGTAGATTCCTTGCTTTGCTGTTTCTATATTGCTGTCTCATTTATTATTTTATCTCGTCGTATATTAAATTTTAGCACCTCATTGTTGATTTAAGTTAGCATCCGTTTGATAAAATGTTTTTGCTTGGATCCACAGAAATATTGTTTTTGGATCAAGTTTAGATTTAATACGAATTTAATTTGATAGATCCCACTTTAATAACTTTTTATCTTTACTTTTATTATTTCAACATAATTTACAATACAAGTTTAAACTAAATTTTATATATCAAATGTTCAACTCTAGCTTTAACTTAGCTTATTTCAAACTAAAATGTGCAATCAAATAAACGCTTAATATAACTATATATAAAAGCATGAATAACTTATAAATAGTGTTTTTTGGTCATTACTTACGTGACAGTCTTGTCACTACCATATGATAGTCACGTCACTCGTCATTTGACAAGTCATTAATTACCACATGGTATTTTTTTTTCTATTTTATTTTATTTATTTGTTCTGCATACACTTTATACAACTAGTATATTAAAAATGGTGAAAATTACTGGACTTTAGCTATGTTATACAACGGTCTTCACAATAACCTTTACCAACTCACACCAAAGCTTTTCTTTATTTGAGGGAACATACCAAAGCTTTTCAATCTACCTCCATAAGCTCTATTTCATTATTCGTTCACCACCTGCTCCTTCACTTTTCTCTTCTGTTAGTGTTTAAAAGAGAAGGAAAATAAAGCTGAGTTGTTGGTCTTGAAAGACTTGGTCATTAGTCCGTAGAATCAGTTAAAGGAGTAATTCATCGGTTTTTTTTCTTGGATGTTAAAGTAATTCATTGAGTTGTGTGTCAACTTAATTTTTTGCCGAATCACTTTTCGCCTATCTATTTTTTTTTAAAAATTTGTCTGTCGGTTAATTTGTTGCTCTTGAATGACTTGGTCGTCCTTTCGAGGCGAGCTATGTTTGGGTGTGGTTTTTTTGGTTCTCAAAGTTTAATTGAAATGAGGCTTCGTTTATTATAGTTCTTTGATTATTCTCAAATTAAATTTTATCATGTGTATTTTTTTTTATGAGTTGTATTATGTGTATGTTGCACCTAGCTAGTTTTTCCCTCCCCCCACAACCAAACCCCACCACACCCCACCCCCTTTCAATGTCTTGTTTCTTTGTGCGTTTATTTGAATCGAACTAAATAGCTTCTCTGTTATTTATCTTTCTAACATATTGTTATATATGTTTTTTTTTTTTCCTTTTCCTTACAATTTTACTTGCATCAACTGCGATGCACAATTGGACATTATTTAACTTTTTTTAATATGTGTCAAATTTTTTCTAATACATTAATGAACATGTATCAATTGTTTTAAAACGATTTTTTTTCCCTCTGCATATGGGCTCATTATGAACACACCGTGGCATACAATATTACAACTAAAAGAATTACCCTTATTATTCCAAAAAAAAAAAAACATAATCATAAACATATCTACAACACAACTGCCAAAAAACCTCATCATAAATCAATCATTTGCAGCATAACAAAGAAGAGCAATAAATGATTAAGTGGCCACCACCACGAAAAACAACAAATAGTTAAATAAACAAATTCTCAGGGTGGCCGACGCACAGGTCACCCATGAGAACAAGGTCATCTCTAGAGATTGAATTAAGGTCCTTAATCATTTGAAGATATTACCATTGAATTTAAATCCTTGAAATGATGTTGTACGATGGATATAGCTCAGCCAACAAGAAAATTATTAATATTAGATATAAGGATCCTCAAAATAGAGAATTCTGCTATTTTTGAACTAGTCTTTCCCACCCCATTCAATTCAATGGAGGACTTCTCAATTGTTGCGATTCCCAACTTATTCTTATTATATATTATTAATTAAGAATTAATAAGTTCCCCTTTCTCTATAATAAGGTCAGGCTATGAAGCCCTTCCCTCAGCTGGTTTTGGCTTTCCCATTGTTTAGGTTGGAGCTGTGAAGCTTACCGTATTATTATGAATAGGGGAAAGGGCTTCTTCAGCTTGCTGCTCGCTTTCTCGCTTCCAAGAGGCAGAGGGAGCCTTACTTATAGTTTCCAAGCCTAACGCGAAGCGAAAGGATTGGATTTCACCTATGATCAAATTACATATATAATAAGGACTTAAAAATATGTAATAGTTGTTGTAACAATTCAACCATGTTACTTCATGTTATCCAGTACTTAACTTTGACTCGACGTTTCCTTTTGCAGTTGACATGGTGAGTTGACACATACAAAATCTAAAGAAGTCTCTGTTAGGTTTTTTAATATTGGCATTTATAGCAATATGGATAAAACCAGAAATATTAGAAGTATATGCAGGTTTTGCAGGTGTTTATACAAGTTTTGTAAGATGTGCTACGAGATGTTACAACATGCATTGGAACATCGAGATTTTGCTATAGATTTGTGAAATTCCACTGAGATTGAGAAAATCTAGGCAAATCTGGATTTGAGGAATTAGTTAAGATATGGATAAAGCTGAAAAAAAGATATAATAATTTAAATTAGATTTTTTAGTCCTATTTAAATTAGGATTTCAAAAATCCCAAGATTTGACATATATATTACGATTTTGATTTGGGAAAACGTGCAGATATATTTTGGATAATATTTGAAGAATATCTGTGATTTAAAATTCAGAATATTTGAAACTTGAATTTTTTGGAGATGTGCCAGCAGATGTTGCAACATTATCTGGAACATCTTCAAAATTCAAAATAAATCCGAGATTCTCAAGGAGATCTATAAAGTTCTATATAAGGACTCACAATACTCGTCCTTGGGACACATAGCAAGAGTTTAGATCGTGTGAATTAGAGTCCTTGGTGATTTAGAAGCTTTCTACATTATTTGTGTCTTTTGAGAGAGAGAGTTGAAGTCTTTAGGAGGAGACAACAGCAGTTGAAGGGATTTCAACATATGCTTGTAAGGGGATCTTGCTGAACGATTTCATTAATAGGATTCAAGACGACCGACGACAACAACGAAGACGAAGTCTTTAGATTGCATAAGTCCATTAGTGCTTGTAATCTTTTGAGTGTTAATGAAAAGTTCAACTTCTGGGCTTGGCCTCGAGGAGTAGGGAAACTGAACCTCGTTAAAATTGCCTGTGTTATTTATTTACTTGCTTTTGGTAATTAATTAATTGGATTAATTAATTAAATCTGGTAAGTATTATAAAAACGGATCTTACAATTGGTATCAGAGCGGGTAACTAATATCTTTTTGGTTAGATTTTGGAAATTGATCTGTTTTGCAGGCATGGACCTTCTGCGAGAAGGAGGATCTGTTTCACGACCACCACTTTTGGATGGAACAAATTATCCGTACTGGAAGGCACGTATGAAGGCATTTATCAAGGCTCTTGATAAAAAAACTTGGCGTGCAGTTTTGACCGGCTGGATACACTCCACTGCCAAGGATGATGAGGGAAAGATCATTCTTAAACCTGAAGAAACCTGGTCAAGTGATGAGGACAGATTGGCGAACAACAATTCAAAGGCTTTGAATGCAATCTTCAATGCCGTAGATGCCAATCAGTTCAAACTTATTTCTACATATGAGACAGCTAAGGAGGCATGGTCAATCCTTGAGGTTGCCTATGAAGGAACCACTGCTGTGAAGATGTCAAAACTATAAATTTTGGCTTCTCGGTTTGAAAATCTCAGGATGCTTGAAAGTGAGACTATTGCAGATTTTAATGCCAAACTGTGTGATATAGCCAATGAAGCCTTTGCTCTAGGTAAAAAATATTCTGACAAAACTGGTGAAGAAAACCTTGAGATCTTTACCAGAGAGATTTGCTTATAAGGTCACGGCCATTGAGGAAGTTAGAGACGTGAGCACCATGAGACTTGATAAACTGATCCGGTCTTCGTAAACATTTGAGATGAACCTGATGCAAAACAAAAAGGATAAGAGTATTGCTCTGCAAGCTGAAGTTCAGGACTCTAGTGATGAAGATGAAGCTGATACTGATAAGGCCAACATGAAGGAGTCCCTTGCCCTGCTTACAAAAAATTTCAACAAGATGTGGAAAAAGATGAGAAACCGTAACAAGGGACAAAAACCAGGGAAGTTTATGCCCAAGAAGGAGAAGACCGTGGCCAATACTTTAGACCAGAAGAACAAAAATAGAAGGATTTAATGTCGTGAATGTGAAGGTTTTGGTCATATTCAAACAGAGTGTGTTAGGAAATGCCCTAAGCATTAGAGACATTTTGATGTATTTATTTTGAACTGGATAATAAAATTATATATAGAGGTTATTCATTACATTGCTATCTGTCCTCATTTTATTTACATGTTAAAGTAAATGTAAGCAAATATGGCTCCCTGACTGCTTGTGTTAAACTGTTAGAACGTTGCATGCAATGGACTTTTGTATGCGAGAAGACAATGTTCTAAAGTAAGCAGTCTAAACTATGGTCTGTAGTTTATGGGGTTAGACCGAATATCTAACTCATGTTAAGACTATTATGTTATCTAAAGCCTTGGAGGGGACGGTTTGTCTTGACTGTCTGGAGCTAGACTCCCAAGTAGAGACATAGATATGTTACTTGGTGGTGACATATTAGACCGGGACTAAAGCATGATTGATCTACGAAGTCCGCTTTGAGTGGATCGATCTGTTTTTGACGTTCATTGTGCAGTAACCTTAATCCTGAGTAAAAGGACAGCTTCATGTATATGACTTGTGTACTTTGATGTTCCAATAGCTAAAGCGTCTCAGAGGTAGTAAGCTTATAGACTGATTCGTTGGGTGCATGACTTGTATACGATGAAGGGTTCGTTTACGGATATCGGAATCATAGCTCTAATGAAGAGTTAAGGGTATCCTCTTAAGGGCATTATACTGAATGTTAAAATGGACAAGGCCTTGGGTCGTCTGCTGGACGGATGACTTCTTATTCACATATGGTGAATAATCATTTTCTTTATTCGGTAGTATAATGGAACTTTAAGATAGCCTGATCAGTAGGATTAAACGGACTTCGGCCTAAGGCTGATCATGGATATCATATGAGGGTTCTGCATACATGACAAGGTCATTGGACGATAACTTATCACAGGCTTACATAATACGGTATATAATTGGAGTACAGTTTTAGGTTTATAGTGGTGTAACTTTAAAATTAGTGATCATATGATTGAGTTGTTCGGTAAAGAATGATGATCATATGGATTTGCAGGAGCCCAATTATATATGTCCAATTAGTCCCTCTACTAGCTCCACACAATTCCTTAACGTTTGGCAAATTGATTTGTGTATGCTATTGGCTAGTTCATTATGCATGGATGGTGTTGACATAAGATTAGGACGATCGACAAGATTCTCTCCGGTTGGATTCAGATTTTGTTTTGGATAATAGAATACACAATTATTCGAACTCCAAATAAAGTTGCCATGATTTTATTTGAGATTGGATTGGAGTTATAGAAAATTATCCATGAGAACAAGAATTTGAAATACAACTGTTTTGTGGATTTTGAAATTTGAAATTTGAATTTGAAATTCGAATTTGAAATTGGATGAAATTTAAATTTGAAATTTAAAATTGAAATTTGAATTTGAAATTTAAAATTGAAATTTTGAATTACAGTCCAAGTGGGATTCGAATTTGTTGTGGTAAATCCACAAGGAATGAAATTCGAATTTGAGTTGGATATGGAGAGGAAAATCTTATTTGAATCCTACTTGAATTTTGAATCCAAATCCTAACCAAATATGGACGAAAATTTTAAGGATTATCCTCAATGAATTTTCGGATTTTTGTGGATAAGGTTCAAGGAAAAATTCAAGTTTCAATCCTAGTTGAATTTGGATTCTCTCCTTCCTGATTATGGCTAAAAATTTGAGGAAGATCTCCTAAGAGATTTTCGGTTATTTTGGATAAGGGTGAGATAAGATTCAAGCTTGAAAATCCTAGTGAATTTTTGATTCTTCCTTATCCAAAAGTGACCGAAATATTGGTGGGGATTTTCCCCTTGAATTTTCAGATTTTTTAGTTGAAAAAGGGAGATAAGATTCATGTTAAAATCTTGTTTGAATTTAGATTGGATAATCTTTAATAATGGCCGAAATTTGTTGGGATTTTCCCTTGGATAATTTCAGATTTTATGGTTGTGGATAAGGGAGAATATCTTCTCCTAATCCAATTCGAATTTAGAGAATCACCTCATGCAGGTCTATAAATAGAGATCCTGCCATTCTAGTTCTCTCAGACCACAGACTCTCAAATGAGCAGGCTTATTGTTGCATAACTCACCGTGACAATAAGTTCTTTAGAGATCTGGGTAGTCGGAAGAAGACTAGCAGTGCTAGCATACTGATCGAGGTTCAGAGTGCCCACACACTCAGACATTCGGGAATTGGAGAATAGTAGAGAAGACTAGTTGGTTGAAGCCTTTCGGTCATTCTCCTCCTGCAGATTGGCGTCCTTGAGGTATGAGTTTTAATTGTTGTTGGTTTATTGTATATGGCATCATGAGATATTTAACGATCTAAAAATTTTTATTATTCCGCTGCGCCACTCTGATACGTTTTTACCGATTTATTTTCCTACAGAGTGTGCTAACACCCTTAAGAAAAAGGGAAAGTCTCTAAAAACAACTTAGAGTAATGATGAATTTGAAGGGAGTCAAGAGGAATGTGAAGATAACGTAATCAATTTTGTTGCTCTCAATGTCTATACAGATACCAGACCTGCAAACGACTTGGCTGATGTGCCATCACATGTTGCAACATCGGTTGACACATCTGCTGAGACCGATGGTATGTACTATTCTGACTCTGAATGCAGTAATGGTGATGAAGAACTTAGTGATAATGAGATCGAGAAGGCTTATGAGAAGATATACTTCAAGTGGATTCAATTGTGTAAGTTAAACAAGAAATTGGAAGATCAAGTGTCTGAGTTAGTCAAGGAGAGAGATTCCCTGAAGGAAGCCATGGCTAATTTTGATGTCCAAGTGACTGAGAAGGATAAACATCTTCAGGAGGCTCGATTCAAATTGGAGGAAACTCAGAAGTCCTTAAAGATGCTTAATTCTGGAACAAGTAAACTCGATCACATCCTGTCAATTGGTAAATCTTATGGGGATCATCATGGCCTAGGTTATACAGGTGAAGCGTCTTCATCCAAAACTGTGTTTGTGAAAGAAACATCAACATCAGCTCCTGAATCCAAACCAAGTAAGAAATCTAGACTTGTGCATCCAAAGGATAAGCCTAAGAGATTTGTTCCTATTTGTCATTACTGTAGCATACCTGGACATATAAGACCTAGATAGTATCAAAATGCTTTAAAAAGAGGAATGATTATCAGACCTTTGGAAGTTTCACATCCTAGAAGAACACCAAAAATTAAGATTGATTTAAAAGATAATTCTACTAAGAAGATCTGGATAAGGAAATCTGATTTAAGGTGTTATACTACTTATACTTCTCTTAAAGCAGGTACTACTAATTCTTGGTACTTTGATAGTGGTTGTTCCAGACATATGACAAGTAACAAAGTAGTTTTGAAGAATTTTCAGGAATGTACTCTCGGTCATGTCACCTATGGAGATGGAATCAAAGACTGCATGCTAGGGAAAGAAACTCTTAATGTGGAAGGACTGCCAAGACTAAAAGATATGATGTTGGTTGAAGGGCTTCAAGTAAATTTGATTAGCATCAGCCAACTTTGTGATCAGAACCTGTTTGTAAGTTTTACAAAAGATGAATGTCGTGTATATGACAAATCTAACAAGTGTGTTTTGACAGGATCCAGATCATTAGATAATTGCTACATGTTACATCATCCTCACACATGCTATAAAATTGTAGTAAATGACGTTAATCTGTGGCATCAAAAACTAGGTCATTTAAACTATAAAAATCTGTCAAATATTGTGAGTATAGGAGCTGTTCGTGGAATTCCAAAGCTGGGAAAAAGAGAACATGGAATTTGTGGACCTTGTTAACTCGAGAAACAAGTAAAGGTAACTCATAAAGTGTTACAGCACATCAACACAACTCGGGTTTTGGAACTTCTTCATATGGATCTGATGGGAGCCATGCAGGTAGAAAGTATAACTAGTAAGATGTATGTTTTTTTTTGTGTAGATGATTACTCTAGGTTCACTTGGGTAAGTTTTATTAGAAACAATCTGATACCTTTGAAGTTTTTAAAGCTTTGTGCATGAAACTAAGAACTGAAAAGGACAGTAATATTGGTAAAATAGTTAGAATTAAAAGTGATCATGGTAGAGAATTTGAAAATGCTGTCTTTGCTAACTTTTCCAATAAATAAAGGATTGCACATGAATTTTCTGCTCCCAAAACACCACAACAAAATGGTGTGGTTGAGAGGAAAAATAGGACACTTCAAGAGATGGCACGGGTTATGTTGAATTTCAAGAAACTGGCCTTTCGGCTATGGGCAGAGGCTGTCAATACTGCTTGTTACACAATCAACCGTGTGTATATAAGACCAGGTACAACCAAAACCCCTATGAAATTTGGAAAGGTAAGAAACCGAATCTTAGCTATTTTAATGTGTTTGGTTGTGTTTGTTACATCTTAAATGATCGTGAACATTTAGGTAAATTTGATGCAAAGAGTGATGAAGGTATTTTTCTTGGATATTCAATTAATAGTCATGCATACGGTATGTATAATCTTAGAACACAGACTATTATGGAATCTGTAAATGTTGTTTTTGATGATTTTAAGGATTTTGCAGAGTTTTCCAAAGAAAAAGAGATTGTCAGCCTTACTAATGAAGATGAAAATCTGGTATCACAAGAGACAGGTTCTAATGCTATTGACTTGCCACCAGAAAATTTAGTTCTAGGCAATGTTACAACATCTCCTGATATATCAACTAATGTTGCAACATCTACTGACACATCGACAAATGATGCAACAGCAGAATCAAAAAGGTTCAGTCAAGGTATAATCGAAGCAAACAGACCAGAGCCATCCATCAGAGTACAGAAAAATCATCCTCTTGATGAGGTAATAGGTGGACTTTATGAAGGAAGGCGTACTAGAGAAAAACAGAGGTTAAATTACTGTGAGATGATCAGGTTTGTTTGTTATACCTCTCAGATTGAACCCAAAAATGTCAAGGAAGCTTTATTAGATGAATATTGGGTTGGAGTCATGCAAGAAGAGCTTAAGCAGTTTGTCCGGAATGATGTATGGACCTTAGTACCTAGACCTAAAGATTCAAATGTGATAGGAACCAAGTGGATATTCAAAAATAAAACTGATGAGTTTGGGAACATTACTAGGAATAAGGCTAGACTAGTTGCTCAAGGATACACTCAAGTAGAAGGCATAGACTTTGATGAAACCTTTGCACCCGTAGCTAGGCTTGAATCAATTAGGTTGCTTCTAGGTATAGCTTGCTTACTAGGTTTCAAATTGTATCAAATGGATGTGAAGAGTGCCTTTCTAAATGGAATTCTCAATGAGGAAGCATATGTTGAGCAACCTAAAGGCTTTGAAGATCCACATCACCCTGATTATGTCTACAAATTGAAAAAGGCTTTATATGGATTAAAACAAGCTCCTAGAGCATGGTATGAGAGATTGACAAAGTTTTTTCTGGAGAAGGGATATAAGAGAGGGGGAGTTGATAAGACTTTGTGCATTAAGACTTTTAAATCCGAGATTATTATAGCACAAATCTATGTTGATGACATAGTCTTTGGATCTTCCTCTAAATCAAAAATAGAAGAATTTATTGATCAAATGAAAAATGAGTTTGAAATGAGTATGTTTGGTGAACTAAACTATTTCTTAGGACTACAAGTGAAGTAACTTAAAGATGAGATTTTTATCACACAAAGTAAGTATGCTAAAAACTTAGTTAAGAAATTTGGTTTAGAAATGGCCAAGCACATGAGTACACCCATGGGATCAAATGTCAAATTAACAAAGGACGAAAAAGGTGTGTCAGTCGATTCTAGTTTATATAGGAGTATGATTGGAAGCCTACTATATCTAACTGCAAGTAGACCAGATATTTGTTTTAATGTTGGAGTTTATACTAGATATCAATCTAATCCTAAGGAGTCTCATTTAACTGCAGTCAAAAGAATCATCAAATATGTGAGTGGGACAATCAATTATGGTATTTGGTACACTAACGATACAAATTCAAGTTTTACAGGTTACAGTGATGCTGATTGGGCAGGTAATATTGATGATCGAAAAAGTACCTCTGGAAGCTGTTTCTACTTGGGGAACAATCTTGTTTCATGGTACAGTAAGAAACAAAACTCAATCTCTTTACCAACTGCAGAGGCTGAGCATATTGCTGCAGGTAGTTGTTGCATACAATTACTTTGGATGAAGCAAATGCTTGAAGACTATCGTATTGTACATGATACTTTGGTTATTTACTGTAATAACTCTAGTGCTATAAATATATCTAAAAAGCCTGTTCAACACTCTAGAACTAAATATATTGACATCATGCATCACTTCATTAGAGAATTGGTTGAAAGCAAAACAGTTGTGCTAGAACATGTTGCAACATCAAATAATTAGCTGATTTTTTTACAAAAGCACTTGATTCAGCTCAATTTGTGACCTTAAGAAAATCCTTAAGGGTTTGCACTATGTGATTGTCTGCTTTGCATTACATTTAGGTTTGTATTTAGTTTTGCATTACATAATTCTACTGTGTTCATAATTGCATTGGATAGAACTAACTATAACTCTTGAAAAAATTGATAAAAGTCATGTAATTGTGTGCGCTTGACTCTTGTGTTGGAATAATCATATCTATCGTTCTTATTTCTCAAGCACATAAAGTTGGATCTCTTGACTTTTTGCATATATGGAGAACTTTTATGCAAACTTGGTGACTAAATAGAATTCTAAAATTTATTTTTGTCTATCACTCGAGGCGAAATCCCAGGTTACATAGAATTTAGGATATGATTTAGGCCATCTTTAGATCGTTTGAGCCTTTCAAGCCTACCTATATATATAGTGTATATCCATAGTTCACCCCTTTGAGCCTAACATTTATCTTTCCTTTATCACCCACACTTAACCAAGTCATACATATCTTTTCCTAACCTTGACCATCACCCATTTACATGTTTGGTCTCTCTTGGATTATAATCAATAAAGATCTGTTATGTTGAAGGTGAAAAAGTGGAAGTGTAAGAAAAAAAAAATCCCTTGACAAATTGAAAAGTAAAATATATCTATGTCGAAAAAAAAAAGGATGAATAATAAAAAAAAAAAGGGAGAATAAGAGTGATTTTAAGGATATGAAAGAAAGTGCAATTTGTAATAATCCAAGAGTGGTTTCAGAATTTATGGGTGGCTTTAGCCATATTAATATCATGTATCCCACCTGAACCACAGCCTTGCATTATACCGAAAAAGTCCTAATGATCTGAGATGCTATGTAGCTGACATTAATGGAGAGTGGTAGCAAAAGTAAGCTTATGGAGTTCTCATCCTTTTATCAAGTATGTATAAACTTATTCATGTGATGATTATTTAAGAGTAACAATTTATACACACACATACACAAGGACTAAGTTGTTGATTGTTTTAACAATTGAGTTGAAATTCTACAATGACATGATGATTTGATATTTTTGAGAGTTATAGTCCATGTGATATTCTTTATATTCGTGTGTTGCATGTGGTACATCATTCTGTTTTTATTATAAAAAAAAACGATGTTATAAGACATGTTGCAACATTTTCTACAACATCCGATTTTAAAGTCGTATTAATTGTTTAAAGAAGGGTGCTACATGTCGTTTTAAATTGGTTTAAATTTGGGAAAGTTTTTTTCACGGTTTTTCTAGTTTTATTCACGAAATCTTCAGTTATTCTTTGTGCCTAAAAATCTATGAGATTTTTTGCCCCTTTCTAGCCGAACCCTAATTTCAAATTTCAAAAATCGTTCGATTCTCTGTTCTTTTTTTGTTTCTCTGTGTTTGGTTTAGTTTTTCTCTATATATTCGACAATAGTGAGAACAAGAGGAGGGTCAAGCTCTGCCAATCGAAGGTCAAAAAAAAGGAAGGCACCGGTGAAAGACTCTGCCTCGTTTCAGAAAAAGGAGAAACAGCAATGTCCTGAGGAAGAACCATTGATACCGATTGCTGTTCTTCCACCCATAACTGATAGCTTGACAATCTACAAAGGAGGGTTTGAAGAAAGTTTTGATTTTTCGACTCCAAGCACAAATGTACCTAAGGAGAGAGTTGATGTTTCACCGTTAATGGAAATTCTATCCACGAGCACACCATCAACATCAACATCAACAGACAAA
Organism: Antiaris toxicaria; assembly: GCA_035233585.1. Taxonomy (NCBI): domain Eukaryota; kingdom Viridiplantae; phylum Streptophyta; class Magnoliopsida; order Rosales; family Moraceae; genus Antiaris; species Antiaris toxicaria. Next base: position 11,892,117 of record CP141162.1, on the reverse strand, counting down.
GACTCTAAAGACCAAGATGACGATATTCAAGATGCTTAAGCTGGTCCATCTTCAGTCTCCAGGGACAAGAACAAAGAAAAAGTTATGGATGACAGTGATCCCCCATGTCAATCACCCATAGATATCTCAAGTGAAGAGGATGAAGACCAACCTCAACAAGGAAGTCCCAGTCAATCCGAGTCTGATGATGCACAGAAGGATAAAAGAGTGAATCTACAACTCAATCTGATCGGTATGTTATGTCTAAAGCATTCTCTCTTAAATTTTACACTGAGCAGGGTCAGGATATCTGGAAGTCAGTGTCATCAAGGAAGTTTCTGTGTGAGAGAGTAATTGATGAAAAGAGTCACGAACAAGTAGGTGTCTCTCAGTTTTTGACAAATCTTGGCCTGTTTGGTACCGTGTCTCGTGCTAAGAATTTTGCTGGTGGGTTGGTACACAAGTTTTATGCTAATTTGTCATTTGATATTAGCATCTCATCCTCAGCCAAGTTTTTGAAGACTTATGTTAGAGGACATATTTTCAGTTTCTCTCCAGATGTCATAAGAGATTTTTATGATCAACCAGAAAGTGTTTCTAACAAGCTAAGAGAATTGGATCAAGATATTGTTATGAATTCTGTAATGGTTGTTTAACCGGAGGGAAGAAAACCAAGTGGACAGGTCCTCAATGTTTGTCTGCTTCTGATTTGACTGTGAAATTTTCGATTTTACATAAAATTGCAGTTACCAATTGGTTGCCAAGAAAACACACTGCTATAGTAACTAGAGACATATGTGTTTTGCTTCATGCAATAGGGACACAGAGGGAGTTTGATATGGCAAAGCACATTTTTAAAACAATTATTGCTTATGCTGACAACAAGAAGAAACATGGACAGTTGCCATTCCCTTCCTTAATCTATGAAGTGCTGATGTCACAGAAGGATATCAAACAACCTCTGGATGCTATGCAATCTATTGCAGTACCACTGAAAGTGTCAAATAAGCTGCTCTCACATAGACATGTGATGGATATTCATGGAGGACAAGCAGAAGCATCTCGACAGGGGGAGCAACCAGTCCCAAAAACAATCAGAGGCAAAAATTAGATGATGATTCAGCTACTGAAGGCTGAATTAAACTTTTTGCAGGAACAAAAGAAGGCCATTGCTGATCGAAAGAAGGAGATTGAAAGAGTTCTTCAAGCTTGTGGTGAGACTGCTTCAAATTCTGATCAAGAAGACTCTTCAAGTGATTGATATTGTTTTTCTTTACAAGCTATTGTTATGAAGAACTTTGGCATTTATTGATTCAAAAAGGGGGAGTACATGTTAAAGGGGGTTAGTAGTCTAGTAGTCTGGTTTTACTGGTTTTATGTTGTTTAGGTTTACTGGTTACGAATTTCTGGTTTTGATTAACATTATTTTGATGTAATTCTCTGATGTTGGAACATTGGTTTATGAATTTTGTTGAATTATGTTAAGTTTTTGTTTTGAGCCAAAAATGCCAAAGGGGGAGATTGTTGGGTTTTTTAACATTGGCATTTATGGCAATATGGATAAAACCAGAAATATTAGAAGTATATGCAGGTTTTGCAGGTGTTTATATAAGTTTTGCAAGATGTGCTACGAGATGTTACAACATATATTGGAACATCGAGATTTTACTACAGATTTGTGAAATTCCTTTGAGATTGAGAAAATCAAGGCAAATCTGGATTTGAGGAGTTAGTTAAGATATGGATAAAGCTGAAAAAAAGATATACTAATTTAAATTGGATTTTCTAGTCCTATTTAAATTAGGATTTCAAAAATCCCAAGATTTGACATATATATTACTATTTTGATTTGGGAAAACGTGCAGATATGTTTTAGATAATATTTGAATAATATATGTGATTTAAAATTCAGAATATTTGAAACTTGAATTTTTTGGAGATGTACCAACAGATGTTGCAACATTATCTGGAACATCTTCAAAATTCAAAATAAATCCGAGATTCTGAAGGAGATCTTTAAAGTTCTATATAAGGACTCACAATACTCGTCCTTGGGACACATAGCAAGAGTTTAGATCGTGTGAATTAGAGTCCTTGGTGATTTAGAAGCTTTCTACATTATTTGTGTCTTTTGAGAGAGAGAGTTGAAGTCTTTAGGAGGAGACAACAGTAGTTGAAGAGATTTCAAGATATGCTTGCAAGGGGATCTTGCTGAACGAGTTCATTAACAGGATTCAAGACGACCGGCAGCAACAACGAAGATGGAGTCTTTAGATTGCATAAGTCCATTAGTGCTTGTAATCTTTTGAGTGTTAGTGAAAAGTTCAACTTCTGGGCTTGGCCTCGAGGAGTAGGGAAACCGAACCTCGTTAAAATTGCCTGTGTTATTTGTTTACTTGCTTTTGGTAATTAATTAATTGGATTAATTAATTAAATCTAGTAAGTATTATAAAAACGGATCTTCCAGTCTCACTTAAAGTAGTTTGGTGAATTATGAGATTTATTAAAGGTACAATGGATTATGGTCTCTTGTGCAAGAAAGGAGGTAGTAAGTTGATTGGCTACTATGAGGTTGATTATACAGGAGACGATGACACAATTCGTTCGACGACTAGCTATGGGTTCAAACTCGACTATAGAGTAGTCACATGGTGAAGCAAAAACAACCTTTGTATTTAACTATCAACCACAAAAGCAGATCTGTACAAAGCAATCGTTATAATAGCTTACAAAAGCACATAGTTGATACGGTTGATGGAAGATGTGCATCAAGTAGGTAACTATATGCAATGTTTTATAGTAACAACTAGTTGGTAGTTTGCTTTAGGGGTGAACAAAAAATTTGATAACCCAACAATTTTAAGGAACTCACCCAACCTAACTCATTATAATCTAAACACAATCGACCCGATTAATAGATTAATCCAACCCAACTATTAATTGGATAGGTTTGGTTTGATTTTTTTTAATAAATTTTATCATGTGTATTTTTCTTATGGGTTGTATTATGTGTATGTTGCACCTAGCTAGTTTTTCCCTCCCCCCACAACCAAACCCCACCACACCCCCACCCCCCCCCCCCCTTCAATGTCTTGTTTCTTTGTGCGTTTATTTGAATCGAACTAAATAGCTTCTCTGTTATTTATCTTTCTAACATATTGTTATATATGTTTTTTTTTTTTCCTTTTCCTTACAATTTTACTTGCATCAACTGCGATGCACAATTGGACATTATTTAACTTTTTTTAATATGTGTCAAATTTTTTCTAATACATTAATGAACATGTATCAATTGCTTTAAAACGATTTTTTTTCCCTCTGCATATGGGCTCATTATGAACACACCGTGGCATACAATATTACAACTAAAAGAATTACCCTTATTATTCCAAAAAAAAAAAATTCATAATCATAAACATATCTACAACACAACTGCCAAAAAACCTCATCATAAATCAATCATTTGCAGCATAACAAAGAAGAGCAATAAATGATTAAGTGGCCACCACCACGAAAAACAACAAATAGTTAAATAAACAAATTCTCAGGGTGGCCGACGCACAGGTCACCCATGAGAACAAGGTCATCTCGAGAGATTGAATTAAGGTCCTTAATCATTTGAAGATATTACCATTGAATTTAAATCCTTGAAATGATGTTGTATGATGGATATAGCTCAGCCAACAAGAAAATTATTAATATTAGATATAAGGATCCTCAAAATAGAGAATTCTGCTATTTTTGAACTAGTCTTTCCCACCCCATTCAATTCAATGGAGGACTTCTCAATTGTTGCGATTCCCAACTTATTCTTATTATATATTATTAATTAAGAATTAATAAGTTCCCCTTTCTCTATAATAAGGTCAGGCTATGAAGCCCTTCCCTCAGCTGGTTTTGGCTTTCTCATTGTTTAGGTTGGAGCTATGAAGCTTACCGTATTATTATGAATAGGGGAAAGGGCTTCTTCAGCTTGCTGCTCGCTTTCTCGCTTCCAAGAGGCAGAGGGAGCCTTACTTATAGTTTCCAAGCCTAACGCGAAGCGAAAGGATTGGATTTCACCTATGATCAAATCACATATATAATAAGGACTTAAAAATATGTAATAGTTGTTGTAACAATTCAACCATGTTACTTCATGTTATCCAGTACTTAACTTTGACTCGACGTTTCCTTTTGCAGTTGACATGGTGAGTTGACACATACAAAATCTAAAGAAGTCTCACTTAAAGTAGTTTGGTGAATTATGAGATTTATTAAAGGTACAATGGATTATGGTCTCTTGTACAAGAAAGGAGGTAGTAAGTTGGTTGGCTACTATGAGGTTGATTATACAGGAGATGATGACACAATTCGTTTGACGACTGGCTATGGGTTCAAACTCGACTATAGAGTAGTCACATGGTGAAGCAAAAAACAACCTTTGTATTTAACTATCAACCACAAAAGCAGATCTGTACAAAGCAATCGTTATAATAGCTTACGAAAGCACATAGTTGATACGGTTGATGGAAGATGTGCATCAAGTAGGTAATTATATGCAATGTTTTATAGTAATAACTAGTTGGTAGTTTGCTTTAGGGGTGAACAAAAAATTTGATAACCCAACAATTTTAAGGAACTCACCCAACCTAACTCATTATAATCTAAACACAATCAACCCGATCAATAGATTAATCCAACCCAACTATTAATTGGATAGGTTTGGGTTGATTTTTTTTAAATATAATTTATCTCAAACCTATCAAATGTATTTATATATAAAAATAAATATTTTTTATCCCTCATAATATATAGTACTTATCCTATATTTTACATTAATTACGTGATAATATATTATAGTTTATATTGTATAAATTTTTATTATTATTTGTTTGTTAGTTTATAAATTTTATATTTGAATATATTTTACATATATTTTATTTTGTATTGGTTTATAACCTATTGGGTGGGTTGATTAAATAGGTTAAATTTGAAATCAATTCATCCAAATTTAATTGGATGGATTGAAAATTTTCAAAAATTCTTTTAACCATTTCTTAGTCAAGAGTGGATGTGGATTCATTGTTTCTTATTGGTCGTAAAAAACACACCGCTTAGGTGCCATTTTTTTTAATTATTTATTGTGCTGTTCTTCCTGCACAACCTCTGCCACATCTGCTTCATGCCTCCTATGTGTTGCTTAAAAGGAGACAAAAATTTAATCCAAATTACATAATTACCATTATAAAACCTACAAATTTATTTAGTTTTTAAGTGCAAAACATAAAAAAAATAAAAAATAAAAAAGCGAGTGTAGTGTATTTTTCCTCTCTTTTTCTAACAGACGTCACGGACAAGTTCAATTAATAGTGTTTGACCAGCAAAATAATAATAATAATAATAATAATAATAATGTGGTGTTTAGCACTCCATTTCAAGATGAAAATTTAATTCAAAATAAGTTTATATTCACTTTTTATTTGCTTTAAATTTGTATTACAGCTTTTTTTTTTTTAAAACACCAATTTATTTTGGATTGGTCAAATTCAAAATGAATTTTTTTCGTTTCAAAACGGTATGACAAAAGAGTTAAAGAGAATATATATATATATATATATATTGAAGAGGAAGCTTTCTTTTTCCTTTTTTTTTTTCCCTTTGCTTAAGAAGAGGGAAATATTTTCAAAAAAAAAAAAAAAAAAAGAAGAAGAGGGAGATAGATTTTATTTTTTTTTCCCTCCCATCATCGTTCTTCAAATACTGTTTGGTGCTTTTTTATTTTCTCTAAAAATCATTTTTATTATAGAATCGTTTTTCTGTTCATTTTTCATTTCGTTTCGTTTTTATTTTCTTGTCAATTTTTTTTAATTCCTTTCTATTTTGTTTCATTTTCCTGATATATTTGTTTTAATTTTACACTTATTTAATTTTTCCTAATTTTTATTTAGTACTTTTACCCATAATTGTTTTCTTTCGTTTTCTCTTTATTAAAAGTTCGACATCTTATTTTTTTTTTATTAGAATCTTTTGTCTTAACTTTCTGAATTGAAACTGTAATCTAATTATTGTATTGCTGAAGACTATTATATATACTATTGTAACTTTGAATGATTTCGGTACACTTAATTATTTCAGTTGTTTAGTTATGAAAAGCTATTAGACTATTTCCTTATAATGCATTTTACCCCTTTGTATTTGACATAAGCAGATTTTGGTTCAACAAGTTTTACTTAAACAATCTAATTATCAAAATGATGGGACTATTACTATTGTTTTACTTGTCGTGTTGTCAGTTGTATTAAAACTTTTATTTTGGATAATAAATAGAAGCTTTACAAAGACAAAATGATTCATACTTTCATTAGAATGTTTTACATAATAAATATAACTTCATCATAGTTCTATGATAATGTACCTTCTCGACTTATAGTACTACTGTATGTGCATTTTTTAAGAAAAATTTTCTTCTATTAATTTACATTTGTACATTGATATTTTATGTTATAAAATTTCAATTACAATTTAGTACAACTCTATACGTAAATAATCTATATTTACACAGCTCACCATTGATCAAAAGCGTGTTATGCCAATAAATGTCAGTGATGCATATTTACTTGCTCAGCCTATAAATATGGTTCACCCTTGGTTATTCCTTGTAAAAACAATACAGAAGCAAGAGTGAGAAAGATAATTTACTAAAAAAAAAAAAAAGAGTGAGAAAGATAATTTACTAAAAAAAAAAACAAAAAAGTGAGAAAGATAAGTGCTTTGGAGTGCTTTAGTTTATCAGTTTTTGGGTCTTTTTGTCTTAGTGTGCCGAGTGGTTTCTTGGCTCTACAAGTTATTTTGTCCACTAGTATTGTTTTCTTCATTTTAATTATTAGAACAACAGGAATATTTGATAAAATATGGCAACGCCAAGCTCAACTGATCAGTCCAGCGTCACTCTGAAACTTCTGATCGACACGAAGGAAAAACGAGTCCTGTTTGCCGAAGCCGGAAAGGATTTTGCTGATTTTCTCTTCAGTCTTCTGTCACTACCCGTCGGCACCGTCATTAGACTCCTGTCTAGCAATGGCATGGTGGGCACAATCGGTAAGCTTTACGAGAGCTTTGAAAACCTAAGTGTAACATACGTACAACCTAATGTTAACAAGGACACACTTCTCAAGCCCAACTCACCAATTGGTGGTTCTGCAACCCTTCTTTCGCTGACCAACCAAACATCGACGAGCAAAAAAATTTACATTTGCTCCATTAGTACCGATCGTTATAGCGGTTCATATTGCAGCAGTCAACATGTGTCCGACGACCCGCAGGCTACTTGTCCCGACTGCAAGCGTAAGATCTCCGTCGAGGTGCCCTATGTTGCACCGCCGGCTGCGCAAGTCGGGGAGTCGGCTGCTGATCAGGGAGGTTTTGTGAAAGGCGTGGTGACGTATATGATAATGGATGATCTGGAAGTGAAGCCAATGTCCACCATTTCAAGCATTACGATGCTGAACAAGCTCAATGTTAAGGAGGTGGGCGCACTTGAGGAGAAGACCGTTTCGGTAGGCATAGAAGAGGTATGTATAACGGTTTTAATTATAGTTTCTTTTATAAGTTTTTTTTTTCTTGCTTTCTTCCGATATTCATGTGTATAATGTACCTTATAATTGTGAAGTGTTTTACGATTGCGTGTTGCTTTTGCGGATAGGGCTTGAAATTGCTGAAGGCTTCGCTGGAGTCAAAGACGGTTCTCACCGACGTCTTCCTAGGAAAAGAAGGCTACATATCAGTCGAAAAATGTTGTGGCGTTTAATCTCACATAATCCACCTGTGTTAGTTATGATTTTTAAAACTACTGATGCCTCCAAGCATTTTTCATTATCAATTGTATAACTATGAGGATTCCGTAAGTTTTGATGATGGTCGGTTTGGTAGGCATTCCTGTTTTGGAAAATGTTATTTGTGGTTTGGTTTTTGTTTCTGTTATTTGTTTTGTTTTGTTTTGTGTTTTTTGTTTTTTTTCATTGCTTTAACAGAGTGTCTTGTTCTAATCAGGTTGTAGTAAACGACGTACATCTGTTCAGATGGTTTGGTGATCTTGGTGTCTTTGACTCACTAGATCATTTAAACAAGCTTGTTATTTGTTTTATGTATATATGTACTTCAATTTGTGTGATCTAGTCTCTCAGCCACCACTTGAACGGTTTTTATTTTCCTCTTCAACCTGTCTTAGACAAACATTCTCTGATCTCCCGAAGGCATGAAGAGAACCTGTAACTTACTTTTCATATATATATATATATACACACACGCATATATGCAGGCTATATGAAATTCTAAATATTAGAGCAATATTATTTATTTTTCCTTTCGAGAGATGAATTAATGACCATAAGTTAGTAATGACATTTATAAAGGATGTCAATTTTAATCATTTTTTAATACCAATTCAAATAATGATCAATTATCATAATAGATGTAATATTTAAATTAAAACTTTCATATATCATGTAAATTAGTAATTAAAAGTTGATATTTTAGAATTGAAATATCTCTACTATTATTCTTACAAATGTGATCTATTCATAATTTTTCTAAGCAAACGACGAAATATTCATATAAAAAAATTATAGTTCACCTCTCTTTCTTGAGTAGTCTGAATGTCATTAGAAAGAACAACCAAACATCACTTTACGTTCAGCCTCGATCACATGTTAGATCTCCTCTATAAAATATTTTATACAATAAACCTCAAAAATATTCTAGAAAAATAAAACCTCCACTCATATCTTGACAAGTGGCCCCACTACTCATTCCACTTTCACAAAAATTCGGTCTCTTCCTCACTAAATTTTATTTAATTTATTTTTATAACAAATTATCACTTCCATTTCCAAATCCCAAAGGATCCAAACCGTACATTTAACTCTTTCTTTATGGAAAAAATTGCATCATCTCTCTCTTCTTTGCTTTATTTTTTATTTTCCCTTATCTTTTTTTATGGTCAACCGAATTTTTTCTCACCCTCATATTAATTGCATAAAAGATAATAAGGGTAACTTTTATAACACAAGGAGTGCGTAATAAATAAATTAAATTATTTAAAAATTAAAAAGACTGCGTATTTAGAAGAATATTATAGAAAGTTTTTATTTTTTTAATAAATAGTGGTAACAAATCAATAGATACCGGAAGGCATTCTACTTAGGTTGGAATCCATTTAATATTTGACTATCTATCTATTACATATGAAATTTATAATAGAAAGAAAAAACACTACCATTTGACATAATAAACAAAATCACTCTAAGTAGAAAAGAAAACACATAAAAATTATTATACTAACATCTTATAGGATCTACTGGACAAACCCGTATTGATCAACATTGTTTTAAAATTCATCCATTAGTTAACTTTGAATGTGCTGAAACATAATCATGTTTTTTCATTGGATTCCCCCCTCCAACAGAAACTTTCGTTTGATTCCCTTCTTTTATATTACACTACATAGTCCACATGCCTTTATATAATAAAGATATATATGTCATATCACACTACTTTAATTGGATTCCCCTCTTTCATCGATTAGCTGCTAGACCTTTCATTTGTATCTCCACTGCAATTGTAAAAAACAATAAACATACCTTTTAATTTAACATGTATATATATAGTTCTGATGTATAGACTGTTCGTCATGTGATTCTTTTATTTTTCAAAGGGACGTTCTGCATTAAATCCAATCCAAATTGAAGATAGTAGATTAGATTATAGATTGATAATTTTTTAATTATAATCTGTAAATCTGAATATATTTATATACATATAAATATTATAAAATATATATTTTTAATTTTTAAAACAAGTAGCAAAACCCATCAATGTTGAATTATTTTACAATAACCTTGATGAATAACGAACTCTTAATCATGAGTTTAGTTGAAGTTTATTTGTTATAATAGATTGTAAAATTACAATATTATTTATTATTTTAGATTTGAATTCGACTGTATTGTAATGAATTGTGTAAAAAAACACTATTTTATGATACAGTATATTATTTTAATTTCAGAAACCAAATTCACAAATGATCCTCGAAATCCATTTCTTAAAATATGATGCTCTTGAACTTGAATTGAAAACGAACGGATTGAAGAAAAAAAAAAGTAAAAAAATAACGAATCAGAGGGCTAATTAACCTCTAGTGTGTGAAATCCGTTACGTTAACGTCCTTGTTACCACCATTTATTTAAAAAAAAACGTCCTTAATTTTTTTTTTCATAATTTTTTTTTTAAATTTTCTGTTTGGTAAAAGCAAATCCAAAAGCAAACCTTCTCGAGGAAGGGACATGAAAATTAACAAATAAATAAAGCAAGTCGACAGAGAGAGAAAGAGAAAGTGGGAAGTTGTACGGAAAGGGCTTGTTTTTCCATGCACTTTGGACGTTGATTCGACCGCTGAATTAGTGGGTCTTCCATATTCCGACTCTAGTGGCACTTTTTTAGACTTTCAGGCCTCTTGACACTAAGAGAGAAAAAAAAAACCTTTAAAATATTATTTTTTATTATTTATATATTCAAAATAATATAATATACATTAAGGGACGTTTGATAAACGCATTGCATTTTGATTGTATTTGAATGAAATTTATTTTTTAAATATTATATTTGATTGAAAAGTATTTGTTTTGTATTTAAATGAAATATGTGTTTGGATGAAAAGTATTTTAAAGTTGAAAAGTTAATGTGATTGGTAAAAGTAGAGATAAATAGTAAAGTTAAAAAGTTGACGTGATTGTTTTAAAAATGTTGTGAATAGTAATTATTTTCATAGCACTGTTGTAAAATTTGTGTTTGGTGTAAAATTGTATTGTATTTGAGTAAAGTTAAAATGAAATATTATTGTCAAATGTCCCCTAAACTTTAAAAATCTATAATATTATGTATTCAAATGTAAATAAGATGATTTTTTTTTTAATTTTATAGAATTTCAGATGGAGTGAAAATAATATGTATATTAATAATTTTTTTTAAATTTTTAAAATTTTATATTTTTTACTCTAAAATTTTTTTTTCCAAACACATAATTGGTTGAATGTTGGAAGACAAGCGAGTCTTTTAACGTGTTGTTTGAAATTTTACTAATATTTTTGTTACACAATGGAATGGCCTTGGAGAATTTGAAAGCAACTTTAACTTCCAAATTGTTCGCAACTAAATTACCAATCACGTCTGAAAAAAAAAAAAAAACACACACACACACACACACACACAAAAGAAGAGGCACTAGATTTTGAAAGTTACCTTTTTTTTTTTTTAATAAATTCATTCCTTTGCTCCTTTGGATTTTTTTTTATCGTATAAAATTATGAATAAAAATTTTTTCAAAAACTAATTTCACAAAATTTTTTTGAAGTTATTTTTGAAAAGGATATACAAATATCAATTTAACCACACACTTGTAGAGGTATGGTAAAGATCTTGCATACACATGACTCTCCTACTATAACACTCCCTTAACAGGATATTATAGTTTATTATCTTTACATAATAATAAAGTCAAAAATAATGATGATTCTATGCTAAGCTTATATATATAATAGGAATAAAACATAAATTAAGCAAAAGTTTGAATGATTTAAAAAAAAAAAACTAAAACTGAAAACTAAAGCTTCTTCCATAACCTAAACTTGAAAACTAAACTTTATAAATCTTGTGCTGACGGAAACATAATGCAAAAGAATGTAAACAATCCATAAGAATCTTATTAACTTAAGGAAAATCACTTTGAAGTCTAAATAACATCATGTCCGAAGACTAAATTTAGAAATAATTTAGAAATAAATGAAAGTTCTTTCAAATAAGAAAATCTGATAACCCACCCCACCATCACGCACATATCCATGCCAAGCGTCCTCCAGACCTAAGCCTTGCTCTTACCTCTCCCAACAACATGCGAAAATTCTAATAAACAATTGCTTAATAAGCACATCTGTAATCTCACAAAACGTTTAGTTTATAAAGTTAGTGTAAAAACAAATAATCTAAAATATAATACAAAACTTGAATGTAAAAATGATAATCATACATAACTGAAATCACATAAACAATCCATTTTTTTCTTTCATTATTCTTTTCTACGATGTTAAACCCTAGGCGATGTACCAATACGTGCAACCCAGATGGAAGCAAACTAGCTAGACTCACATCCACCAAGGCAAATCTAAAACTCTGACTTTGACTCTGATGGACGTCAACACAACACCTTCTATGAGTATATTCAACTTAGGTGTCAAATTCTAACTCTGAATTAGGACGAATCTCGATACACACCTCCTAATTATCATTTAATCTTTGCTAACTCCTAACCAAACCTTTCAAGCATAACAATTGTAATTCTATAAACAAAAACCATAACTCTTGGCATTATAATAAAAATCATAATTTTTATAAGAAAATATAAATCTTAAAAAAAAACATAACTCTTATAAAAAAGCATAATTCTTCGTAAATAAAAAATAACTTATTCTTAAAAAGGAAAGTAACATATATTTTCAAATAACATCACCAGCAATATATATACACTCAGATACAATATAGCATAAATAATAAATCACTAAATAAAATCACATAAAAGCTTTTGTAAAAGGAATAATATTTGCTATCAAAATATTACACCAATTATAAACCATTTTAATTTTGAACAAATATGTTGCAGGAGACAGATATGCTTATCTCATTTAATGAACTTACTAAATTCGCAAGCAGGCGACTAGTGTCTCAATACGTCAATACACTTGCTCTTCGGTAAATTGATGTCATAACATCATATAATTAATATTCTATAATTAAGAAAATAATGGAAATCTTAAAAGCTCCGATTTTCAATTCTCCATCCCTAGAAATTAAATTCATAAATCCAGTATTCCTAATTAGAAATTCTATCGTCAACTATTTCAATTCATCTCTCTGTATCATTAATTTATCTCCTAACCAGATAATTTTCCTCAAAATCTCATACTTCACCAAACCCTAGATTTTAAAAACCCAAAATCAAAAGGATTAAAAGAAGAATACCTTAAATCTTTAATGAAATCAAGGCTAGAAACTTACAAGAAAAAAGAATAACTGAGGTTTGGTGGTGAGAATACATGAAATTTCACTTTTGAAGGGAAGAAAGAAGATGGAGGTTTGAGAAAGAAAGAATAGAGATTTTCTAGAAAGAAAAAAATAGGTAAAATGAATCTAAAACTTATGTTTTGGCTTTTAAATAATTGATCCCAATCATCCAAGTGTTAAGATTACAAATTAGATAGTGATTTAAGGGTTAAAATATGTATAGAATACCTACAAGGCGGTCCCTTTAAAATCCTTCTTTTTTTTTTTTTTTTTTTTGCACGATGGTGCTGCAGCGCCCATAACTTGTCTTCCTAGTTTTTTTTAATTTTTTTTTTCAGTTGCCTGACCTCTCGTTATATTTTGGCCATTTTGTTTTGCTTTAATATTAGAATTAGACGATTTAAGAGATGTTGGAAAGATCATGAAAAGATCTACTACTATGATGAAAAAGCTTTTATTTAATTCGAATGTTTTCCTAATCAAAATTTAGTATAAATATAACATCGAAATATTTTTATGAAATTCTTAATACTTAACCTTTTCTAATCATAGCTTAACCTATTTACATAAGATCAAACATGTTTGGGCAATTTAACATGCTAAACTATCGTGTAAAATTAATATAAAACTCTACAATTCTTACTTGACTCATCTTTAATATAAGACATGAACTTTTAAGTGTATAAAAGCACTTAATATTATCACCTGTAAAATCACTTAATTAAACGTGTTAGTACTATCAATTTATATCATTCTCTAAGATCACATATGGGGCATTTAGGTAACGTATTATGTTTGTATTACATTTGAATACAATACATTAAATACAATATGTATTTGAATGAAAAATATTTGCATTACATTCAAATGTAATGTTTATTTGGATAAAAATTATTTGAATTATATTTTATGTAATGTGATTGATAAAAGTAGAAAGAAAAAAAAGAAAGAAAAAGAAAGTATGTGATGTGATTAGTAAAAGTAATAGAAAAAGTGAAATAATGAATAATGATTGTAATAGATTTAAAATATAATATGATTAGTATTTGATCTATGTCAATAATCCCATAATACTGAGTCCGCGAAAGAAACCGTAAAGAGAAAACATGAATAGAAGAGAACAAATGCAAAAAAGATAAGGCAGATCATAGAGCTTAATTACCCATAGAGCGATGGCAAGGAGGAACGTTATGACTTCTGAAAATTGTGGGAGAGTGTGATAGATCAATGGAAGGGTGAATTTCCAGCAGAATAAAAAAAAAAAAAAAAGGGGAAGTGGGGTGAGAATAAGAGAAATTGATGGAGGGTAGTAGGAAGTTTTTTTTTTTTCCTCTACAGTTTGTCCCTTTTTTTCCCTCCCAAATCTCCTAAATATTTTTTTTAAGGCAAAAAGAGCTGCCAAATTTTCAATAAGCTTTCTTCCATTAGTTAAAATATTTCTATGTTTATTTTTAAATCTCTTGATTCTTTTTTAGAGACAAAAAGTGCTGCCATTTTTTTTGTTTGAAGTTGGGGGTAGGGGGTTTTGAACCCTTCATCTTATGATGGGGTTAGACTTCACCTTATTAGGCCATGCTTGCAACCACAAAAAGCCACCAAATTTTCAATGAGCTTTTTCCCATTATTTTATATACACGTGTTTTAATTTAATATATATATATACATGTTTTAGATTTACAAGTATTATGTTAAATAGTTTTTTTAGTTTTGAAAAGGGAAATTATCATTCAAATTAAAAAGGACATAAACACCAATACCAAAAATGAGATAACCCTATGGTATAAGAGGCACAACTTTTGACTAAGACCAATTCCATTAGTAAAATTTGATAAAACTTAATGAGCAAGACATAAGTCGATGCTTAACAACAGGAGAATTCAACGAATCCCTCAATAATCCTATAATCAAACATGTATAAAGTTCTTTTTAAATACACATATACAATCGATAAAATATTCTAATTAATTAAGAGACAGTCACTCACAGTATGGAGGCTACAATAAACTCAAGCTAGTCTTATTACTAACGTAACTAATAGACTGATATTATTGGTGAACAATGTAATCAATTTAGAGACAGTCACTCGTAGCATAGAGGCTGTAATAAGCTCAGGCTAGTCCTTTTATTAACATAACCAATAGACTGATATTGTTGGTGAACAACTCGAGCGGAATACAAACACAAATAAAAACTAGAGGTGCAAGAACTACCTCCTTTATTATAAACCAAAACAAAAATACAAAAATAAAACATGAATAGAAACTAATATCAACCATAAAATTCTTGCCTACATAGAGCAACTTCTTCGTTGCACCCTACAAGTCGGAGGATATCGACCAGACTTGATAAAATATAAGAGATTGCCATTAACCATTATATCATCAATGTTTCGTAGGATCTAAGATTGCTCATCATCGAACTATCAATCACCCTCGCCAGCCATGACATCGTCAGATTAGAATACTGATAATGTCGCATTAGCATGCTGTGATCAAGTCCTTGTCGATGGCGGTGGCAACAAGATTCCCACAGAAAGGGAAATCCTAATATTTAAGAAGTTTGAGAGGGTGAGCAAAAGAAAGAGAAACCCTATCCCTATCTCTAATTAACTAAATACTCATATAGGTATTTATTTTATTTAAAAAAGATTAATATTTTCCTAATCCCTTAAATCATGGTCTTTACCAATTCTAAATATCATATGACATATATGGACTACTTATGAAAAAAGGAAACAAAATTTGGAGAAAATATGGAAGGTAAAAGGTGTAGTCGTGATTATAAGCATATTCTAGTAATAATACCAAATCTGATTCCTTCTAAAAGTATCAGGATCGAATCCTACATTCAAGTTAATTTAGGAAATAAATTGGTAAAAACGTATCAGAGTTGCACAGTAGAATAATAAAAAATTTTCAAGATCGTTAAATATCTCATGATGCCATATACAATAAACTAACAACAATTTAAACTAATACCTCAGAAGATGCTAATCTGCTGGAAGAGAATGATCGGAGGGCTTCAACCAATTAGCCTTCTTTACTATTCTCCAATTCCCGAATGGCTGAGTGTGTGGCACTCTGAACCTCGATCGGTATGCTAGCACTGCTAGTCTTCTTTCGACCACCCAGATTTCTAAAGAGCATATAGTCACAGTGAGTTATGCAACAATAAGCCTGCTCACCTGAGAGTCTATGGTCTAAGAGAACTAGAGTGACAGGATCTTTATTTATAGACTTGCATAAGGTGATCCTCTGAATTCGAATTGAATTAGGAGAAGATTTTCTCCCTTATCCACAATGCAAAATCCGAAATTCCCTAGGCCATAATCAAGGGTAGATTCGGCCACTTAAGGGATCTTACAATCTAAATTCAAACAGGATTTTAACTTGAATTTTATTTCCTCAATTATCCATAATAACCGAATTTCCCTAGTGCCAAAAATATGACTAGATTCGGCCATTAAAAGTGAGGAGAATCAAAATCCAAATAGGATTTTCTAGCTTGAATTTTATCTCATCCTTATTCAATTAAAACCGAAAATCTCCCTTGAGATTCCCTTAAAATTTTCAGCCAATTCCAGGGAAGAGAGAATCCAAATTAAACTGGGATTGAAACTTGGATTTTTCCCTGAATCGTATCCACAAAAAATCTGAAAATTCTAGGAGGATATTCCTCAAAATTTTCGACCAAGTTAGTTAGGATTGGGATTCAAAATTCAAGTAGGATTCAAACAAAATTTTCCTCTCCATAATCCAACTCAAATTTGAATTCTAACCTTGTAGAATTATCCATAAAAAATTCGAATTCCACTTAGACTGTGATTCAAAATTTGAATTTCAAATTTTAAAATTCAAAATTCAAATTCAAAATTCAAAATTCAAATTCAAATTTCAAATTCAAAATTTAAATTTCAAATTTTAAAATTCAAATTTCAAAGTCCACAAAAAGTTGTATTTCAAATTTTTGTTCTCATGGATAATTTTCTACAACTCCAATTTAATCTCAAATAAAATCATGGCAACTTTATTTGGAGTTCGAATAATTATGTACTCTATTATTCAAAACAAATTATGAATTCAACCAGAAAGAATCTTGTCCACCATCTTAATCCTATGTCAACACCATCTATACATAATCAACTAGCCAATAAGCATACACAAATTAATTTGCCAATCATTAAGGAATTATGTGGAGCTAGTAGAGGGACCAATTAGACATATATAATCGGGCTCCTGTAAATCCATATGATCATCATTCTTTACCGAACAACTTAATCATATGATCACTAATTTCAGAGTCACACCACTATAAACCTAAAACTGAACTCCCAATTATATACCGTATTACGTAAGCCTGTGACGAGCTATTATCCAATGACCTTGTCATATATGCAAAATCCTCATATAATATCCATGATCAGCCTTAGGTCAAAGTCCGTTTAATCCTACTGATCAGGCTATCTTAAAGTTCCATTATACTACCGAATAAGAAAATGATTATTTACCATATGTGAATAAGAAATCATTCGCCCAGCAGACGACCCAAGGCCTTGTCCATTTTCACATCCAGTATAATGCCTTTAAGAGAATACCTTTAACTCCTTAGAGCTATGATTCCGATATCTGGAAACAAACCCTTCATCGTATATAAGTCATGCACCCAACAAACTGGTCTATAAGCTTACTACCTCTAAGACGTTTAAGCCATTAGAACATCAAAGTACACAAGTCATATACATGAAGTAGTGCACAATGAACGTCAAAAGCAGATTGATCCACTCATAGCGGACTACGTAGATCAATCACGCTTTAGTCCCGGTCTAATATGTCATCACCAAGCAACATATCTATGTCTCTACTTGGGAGTCTATGTTTCAGACAGTCAAGACAAACCGTCCCCACCATGGCTTTAGACAACATAATAGTATTAACATGAGGTAGATGCTCGGTTTAACTCCATAGACTACAGACCTTAATTTAGACCGCTTACTTTAGAACATTGTTTTCTCGCATACAAAAGTCCGTTGTATGCAACGTTTTAACAATTTTAACACAAACAATCAGGGAGCCATATTTGCTTACATTTACTTTAACATGTAAATAGAATAAGGACAAATAGCAATGTAATGAATAACCTCTATAAATAATTTTATTATCCAGTTCAAAATAAATACATCAAAATGTCTCGAATGCTTAGGGCATTTCCTAACAATCTCCCACTTGCCCTAAGCCAGTAGATGTGCCATGATACGCATTTCCATCGCCTCTACATGCCTCTCAAAGCTTCTAGCCACCAAAGTTTTAGTAAAGGGATCGGCAATGTTGTCCTCAGACACGATCTTACATACATCTACTTGTCCTGTCTCCACATACCCTCTAATAATGTGATACCTCCGATCTATGTACTTGGTCCTCTTGTGGTGCTGAGATTCCCTTGTATTGGCAATAGCTCCAGTGTTATCACAGTAAAGTATGATAGGCTTGTCAACATCTGGAATGACCTCAAGGTCTCTAAAGAACTTGCGGAGTAAAACCGCTTCTTTAGATGCCTCAGCCGCAGCCATATACTCAGCCTTCATCGTAAAGTCAACTGTGCAACCCTGCTTCATGCTCCTCCACACAATGGTGCCTCCTCCGAGCAAGAACACTGATCCTGATGTCGATTTCCTTGAAACCTTGCAAGTCTGGAAGTCTGAGTCCGTGTATCCTACGAATGTTAGGTCCCTTCCGGAATACACCAGTATATAATCTCTCGTTCTCTTAAAATACTTGAGTATATGTTTTACTGCTTGCCAGTGCTTTGTTCCAGGATTCACTTGATATCGACTCACCATACATACTGCAAAACATATGTCTGGACGAGTGCAAAACAAAGAGTATATAAGGCTACCCATAGCGGATGCATAAGGGACCTTACTCATATGCTCTCTTTCTTCTGATGTCTTGGGACAGTCATCCAATGAAAGAGTTAGACCGGTAATGGAAGATTCTAAACATTTTTTTGCCTCTTACATTGCATATTTGTCAATTATTTTATCTATGTATGAAGCCTAAGATAATGCTATCATTTTGTTCTTTCGATCTCTGAAGAGACGAATGCCTAGAATATAATTAACTTCACCCAAGTCCTTCATGTCAAACTATTGGTGCAACCAAAGCTTGACCGATGATAAGTTCCCTACATCATTCCTAATGAGTAGTATATTATAGATATAGAGTACTAAAAAGACCACTTTACTATCCTTAATACGTTTATAAACATAGGGTTCATCAACGTTATGCTCAAAACCAAATATCTTGATCGCTTGATCAAATCTCTGGTTCTATGAGTGAGATATGCTTGCTTTAATCCATAAATGGATTTAAGTAACTTGCAGACTTTTCTTTCTTGGACTTTTGCCATGAACCCTTCGGGCTGTATCATGTAGATACATTCCTCAAGATGGCCATTCAAGAATGCCGTCTTGACATCTATTTGCCAGATCTCGTAATCGAGAGCCGCAGCAACGGACAGAAGAATACGGATAGACTTCAGCATAGCAACAGGCGAAAAGGTTTCATCATAATCGATTCTAGCCTTTTACGTGTACCCCTTTGCAACCAGTATAGTTTTGAAAGTTTCCACTCTCCCTTCCGTATCCTTTTTTCTTTTGTAGACCCACTTGCATCCAATGGGTTTTATCCCATCCGGCAGATCTACAAGTTCCCAAACAGAGTTAGATTTCATATAATCCATCTCATTATTCATGACCTGTTTCTAAGATTTAGAATCAACATCATTTATAGCTTCATCATAAGTGACCGGATCATCCTCATGCTCATGAGCTTCAGCCTGGTATACCTCAGCATTATACATGAAGAAATTAGGTTTCTTCGAAACCCTCCCACTATGACGAGGTACCCTAAATTGTTGATCATCTGCAGGTCTTTCATAGGAACTCAGACTTGCGTCCAAGACCGAAACCTATGGAGCAATTCTTTCAACCGATAACTCCTCTAGTACCACTTTGCTTCGAGACTTAAAGTCATTCGTGTGACTTTCTTCCAAGAATTTTGCATAAGTTGAAACAATGACTTTTTGTTCCTTCAGGTTATAGAACAGACCTCACTTAGTTTCCTTAGGATACCCTACAAACATGCACAATTCTATTCTTGGTTCCAACTTTTTCGCATCCCCATCCAGTACATGTGCTGAGTAGCCCCATATTTTTATATGTCCAAAAGAGGGCTTTCTGCCACGCCATAATTCATACGGAGTCCTGAGAATTGACTTGCTTGAAACCTGGTTTAGAATATAGCACGCCGTTTGTAATGCATATCCCCAAAATGATAACGGCAGCATTGAATAACTTATCATGGATCGTACCATATCCAATAAGGTCCTGTTTCTCCTCTCGGCTACACCATTCTGTTATGGAGTACCAGGTGCAGTCAATTGGGATAATAATTCATTCTCTACAAGATGTCCTAGAAATTCATCGGAGAGGTGTTCGCCATCTCGATTAGATCGAAGTGTCTTTATGGATTTACCTAATTGCTTTTCCACTTCCGCATGATACTCTTTGAACTTATCAAAGGTTTCGCTCTTGCGATACATCAGGTACACATATCCATATCTCGAGTAATCGTCTATAAAAAAGACATAATACTCGAACCCTCCTCGTGCTATGACGTTCATGGGGCCATATACGTCGGTGTGCACAATTTCTAAGAGTTCCTGAGCCCTAGTACCCTTAGCTCCAAAAGACCTCTTAGTCATCTTACCCTTAAGACAATACTCATATTGAGGAAGACGTGCCTCCTCCAGAGATTCTAAAGGATCGTCTTTCATCAACTTTTGAATCTTATCCTGGTTAATATGACCAAGTCTTAAATGCCAAAGATACGCCTTGTTAGAGTCAGAAACTTTCAACCTTTTAGAGTTATCTATTAATTCGGTGTCAAGTAGTGAGTACATCTTTGGTTTGATTAAATATAGGTTTCCATCCATCCATCCAGAACAGATAAAAGACTTATTTCTATGAATATCAACTCTTTTACTAAAAGAAACTGAATAAGAATCTTTTATCAAACAAGCTACCAATATAAAGTTCCTCCTAAATTAGGAACATAAAAACAGTCTTTTAATAAAATAAACCTAAATTCATCCAAGTAAAGGTAAACATCTCCCATTGCCTCAGCCACTACCAAGCTACTGTCTCCAGTCAGCAACGAGAGGCTCCTATCATGTAGACTTCTCGTTTTCATGAAGCCCTACAAAGAAACACAAACATGATTAGTAGCGCCCGAATCAATGACTTAAGTGTCTTTCGATTCTTCCACCAAACACACTTTTAAATAGTGAAGTTCCTTACCTTTCTTGCCCTTGGCGGCTAAGAATTCCCTACAAACCTTCTTGAAGTGATCTACCTTCCCACACTTTTTAGGGCCCCTGGACTTCTTGTTCTTGTTCTTCTTCTTCCCATCTGAGACAGGAGGATTAGAAGAACTGGAAGCCGCTTGCTTCTAATTTAGCCTCTTCCTCTTCCATAAGAGTTTGGAATATTCTGTCAAATTGGCTTCTCCTTTTGGTTGGATCGTACCCCATCCTTGATCATCCACTCATAAGCTTGGAGTTGCTTCATGAGCTCGGTTAGTCCTAACTCCCTTGTTGTCAGATTATATGTGGCCTTAAACCCCATAAAATCTTTTGACAGAGTTTTGAACACCATCTCGATCTAGGTGTTGTAATCCAGTTCAACACCGTTCTTGGCAGCCTCAGCAAAGAATCCCATTAGAGTGATCATATGGTCCTTCACCAGAATACTTGCCTTTTGCTTAGAGTTCATAATGCTGGTAATAGCAGACTGTCGAGCCAATTTTTCTTAGCCTCTGAACATGTCCTCTAGATTT
Source organism: Antiaris toxicaria (assembly GCA_035233585.1). NCBI lineage: Eukaryota > Viridiplantae > Streptophyta > Magnoliopsida > Rosales > Moraceae > Antiaris > Antiaris toxicaria. The sequence goes on along the minus strand of CP141162.1, from coordinate 11,870,152 downwards.
TCCATGATCTCCCCAGCAACTTGATAAGTCTCATATTACTTTTGTAAAGCATTCGTCATGCTAGTCAGAATGTAGCACCGAGCTATCTCATTGGATTCGCTCCAACAAGTATAGGCAACTTGGACCTCCTCAAACGGTGTGTTAGGTTTGGACCCAGGTGGGCATGGCTTGTCCAGTATGAACTTGTGTCTCTCGCAGCTGAGAACTATCAGTAAATTTCTTTTCCAGTCTTTATAATTATCACCATTCAGCTTATTTTTAGTAAGTATTGAAATGAGGGGTGTCGGTGACATTTTGAACTGAAATAAAATTATACTAGACATCATTATAAAGCCCAAGCAAATATACAGGTAATTTAGCAAATAAAACATACAAGTATGTTCCTACATGAAACTTGAAAAACATGTAGCATTGTAACAGTAATTCTCAGCACCTATTGTCCCAAGCCACCGAGGGGTGGTCATAAGAAAAATAGCCGGAACATGGACCTCATCCAATTAATATATATTGCCTTAAATCCTCCAAGGGTAAGACATATATTAATAACTGCTTATTTTGGCCACCAGTTTAGTTAACAGAGCTTCTAGGAAAGGTTAATAATTAAACGAGTCTTGAGTGTATAACCATTATTTACGTAACTCGATCCACGTCTTACCAAGCCACTGAGGGGTGGTCATGAATAGGATCGTGCCCGAATACGTTTTCCACATAGGAGATCCAACCTAGTATACCAGCGGCGTTAAACACCTACCGAGGGGTGTGCTCAGGGCAGAACTGACACGAGGTGTTACCATGCTTTCACATATGGATCAACAATGGAGATCGTGGGTTTTGTTTGAAACTCACTCCCACTCAATATTTTGAAAAACATGCAAGTTTTGATAAATATGTATGATCAATATAATATGAGCGGCACTCACCTATTCTATATAACATGTTATCAAATATGCATATAAAACATCCATCAATACATATTTATACATCCATGACATATCACAGAAAAAATAATTGACAGAATAATAATCAAGCCATAGTTCCATCTTAGAACAAAGAAAATAAAGATTACAAAATTCCATCCAAAGCATTCTTTGGGTCTTGAATTTTGTTCCATCTTCTTATATCCATCTTTATGTAGCCTCTCCATTTATTTCTCATCCCAAAAATCATTTAAAATTTAAATCCCAAAAATTTAAATTTCAAATTCAAATTCCAAATTCCAAATTCGAATTTCAAATTTAAATTTCAAATTCAAATTTTAAATTCAAATTTTAAACAATTTTAAATATCATCTGTAATAATATGTAATTTCAAAAATTTTAAATTTTCAATTACATATTTTTAAACATGATTTAAAAATTAAATCTCAAATTTAAAAATCAAATTTTTTTTTTATTTTTGAACAATCGGCCCGACGACCCCGGAGGCCGGCTGCCGCCGTGGGCAGCCCCCAGGCCCCGAGGGGGCTGGCAACCCACAGCCGCAGGCCATGTGCAGCCATGTCGGGCTGTAGGCCAAGCCTGTAGCCACAGGCTACACGCCTACGTTGGGCGCAGAAGCCTGTCAGGCTACAGGCGCAGCAGCCTGTCAGGCTATAGGCGCCACAGGCTGCACGCCCAGGGCTGCGGCCAGCCCTTGGGGGGCCACGGTCACCCTCGGCTGCAGGCAGAGCCTACGATCGTGGGCAGGGGCACCATGGCTGGTGGTCCATCCTGAGGGGGTAGTCATCGATTTCCGTGTCATATTCCAATTTACTCATTAGGATCTCCAAAAATTAATTTGAATCCTAATTAAATTGAAACTTTTCACACTATCAAAATTTCAACCTTTATATTAAATTTAACTTTTGGAAAAAATAAATTATGGTATTCAAACTTTAATCTCCTCCAAGAATAATTACATAAAATTTCTTAAACCGTTTCCGGTGTATAAAAATTCTAATCATAATAATTCTAAGAGACAAAAAATTAAAATCCATGGGAAAATTACGGTGATGATAGACCACTCCCATGGTTACATAAAAAATCCTAGATACAATTTTCTAAAATTCTAAGGAACCATAACCGGCATAAAACAAGCATATTTTCAATAATTTAAAAAATTAAAAAAAACCACATACTACATACATAATACATGATAACAACATAAAGGAATCCTAGAATACCACTCTCTAAATATCAAATCCATACATAAATAAAAAGACTAACTAATTGTCTAATCTATATATATGGCATAGTCACGAGATGGCTCTAATACCAATTGTAGGAAATAAATCGGTAAAAACATATTAGAGTGGCGCAGTGGAATAATAAAAATTTTTCAAGATCGTTAAATATCTTACGATGCCATATACAATAAACCAACAACAATTTAAACTCATACCTCAGAGGATGACAATTTCCTGGAAGAGAATGATCGGAAGGCTTCAACCAACTAATATTCTCTACTATTCTCCAATTCCAGAATGGTTGAGTGTGTGGACACTCTGAATCTCGATCGGTATGCTAGCACTGCTAGTCTTCTTCCAACCACCCAGATCTCTAAAGAAATTATTGTCATTGTGAGTTATGCAATAATAAACCCGCTCACCTAAGAGTCTGTGGTCTAAGAGAACTGGAGTGACAGGACCTCTATTTATAGACTTTCATAAGGTGATCCTCTGAATTCGAATTGGATTAGGAGAAGATTTCCTCCCTTATCCACAATGCAAAATCCGAAATTCCCTAGGCCATAATCAAGGGTAGATTTGGCCATTTAAGGGATCTTGCAATCCAAATTCAAATAGGATTTTAACTTGAATTTTATCTCCTTAATTATCCATAATAACTGAATTTTGCTAGTGTCAAAAACATGACTAGATTCGGCCATTAAAAGTGAGGAGAATCAAAATCCAAATAGGATTTTCTAGCTTGAATTTTATCTCATCCTTATCCAATTAAAAACGAAAATCTCCCTTGAGATTCCCTCAAAATTTTTGGCCAATTTCAGGGAGGAGAGAATCCAAAATCAACTGGGATTGAAACTTGAATTTTTCCCTGAACCTTATCTACAAAAAATCTAAAAATTCTATGAGGATATTCCTCAAAATTTTCGACTAAGTTAGTTAGGATTGGAATTCAAAATTCAAGTAGGATTTAAACAAGATTTTCCTCCCCATAATTCAACTCAAATTCGAATTCTAACCTTGTGGAATTATCCATAAAAAATTCGAATTCCACTTAGACTGTGATTCAAAATTTGAATTTCAAATTTCAAAATTCAAAATTCAAAATTCAAAATTCAAATTCAAATTTCAAAATTCAAAATTTCAAATTTCAAATTTCAAATTTAAATTTCAAATTCAAATTTCAAATTCAAAATTTAAATTTCAAATTTTAAAATTCAAATTTCAAAATCCACAAAAAGTTGTATTTCAAATTTTTGTTCTCATGGATAATTTTCTACAACTCCAATCCAATCTCAAATAAAATCATGGCAACTTTATTTGGAGTTCGAATAATTATGTACTCTATTATCCAAAACAAATTATGAATTCAACCGGAAAGAATCTTGTCCACTATCCTAATCCTATGTCAACACCATCCATGCATAATCAACTAGCCAATAAGCATACACAAATCAATTTGCCAATCGTTAAGGAATTATGTGGAGCTAGTAGAGGGACCAATTAGACATATATAATCGAGCTCTCATGAATCTATATGATCATCATTCTTTACCGAACAACTCAATCATATGATCACTAATTTCAGAGTCACACCACTATAAACCTAAAATTAAACTCCCAATTATATACCGTATTACGTAAGCCTGTGACAAGCTATTGTCCAATTACCTTGTCATATATGCAAAACCCTCATATGATATCCATGATCAGTCTTAGGTCAAAGTCCGTTTAATCCTACTAATCAGGCTGTCTTAAAGTTCCATTATACTACCAAATAAGAAAATGATTAATCACCATATGTGAATAAGAAGTCATCCGCCCAGCAGACGACCTAAGACCTTGTCCATTTTTACATCCAGTATAATGCCTTTAAGAGGATACCTTTAACTCCTTAGAGTTATGATTCCGATATTTGTAAACAAACCCTTCATCATATACAAGTCATGCACCCAACGAACCGGTCTATAAGCTTACTACCTTTGAGACGCTTTAGCCATTGGAACATCAAAGTAAACAAGTCATATACATGAAGTAGTTCATTTACTCAGGATTAAGGTTATTGCACAATGAACGTCAAAAGCAGATTGATCCACTTATAGTGGACTACGTAGATCAATCATGCTTTAGTCTCTGTCTAATATGTCACTACCAAGCAACATATATATATCTCTACTTGGGAGTCTATGCTCCAGACAGTCAAGACAAACCGTTCCCACCATGGCTTTAGACAACATAATAGTCTTAAAACGAGTTAGATGCTCAGTCTAACCCCATAGACTACAGACCTTAGTTTAGACCGCTTACTTTAGGACATTGTCTTCTCATATACAAAAGTCCATTACATGCAACGTTCTAACAGTTTTAACACAAGCAATCAGGGAGCCATATTTGCTTACATTTACTTTAACATGTAAATAGAATGAGGACAAACAGTAATGTAATGAATAACCTCTATATATAATTTTATTATCTAATTCAAAATAAATACATTAAAATGTCTCTAATGCTTAGGGCATTTCCTAACAATTAAAAAAAAAAAGGTGTAGCTAGGAGAGCAAGTGGGTCCAAAGCAAAAATGAATTAAACCCATTTGACATAATATATATTTTTTAAAATTGACATAACTGATTAGCAAAAATAAAATAAAATTGAAATAGCCCTTTCGAAAGAAAAAAGAAATAACCAAGATATATAAGAAGGAAAATAATTTATAAAAATAAAATAACTTAGTTCAAAACTTTGCATAATTTTTTTTTCTCTTTGACAAACATTTACTTCATAAAAAATATAAGTAATTTAATTTATGAAATCATTCAACATACAAAAAATGAAATTTTTAAATATCGATAAAATTATATTTAGTGACAGTTTAAAAATGAGATTCAAATCTTCTATTCAAAAAATAATGTTTCAAATGGTGTCTAACTAATAATATTATGACACATTATTTTAAAAAGTTTGAAATATTTTATGACTTATTTTTTATATCTTAAAATATAATTTTTTTTAATGATATGTCATAATAAGTTTAGTTAAACATGATTTAGAATATTAAAATTAGAAAGAGGATTTCAGGTTTTAAAAATATTCCTATTACTACCTTTCTGTGGCATTTTAAAATGTCAATAAAACCATGTTTTAGTGACAATTATAAAATGCCACTAACTACTCTGTTGTGACATTTTTAGCAAATGTCGGTAAATTATACCTATAATGACATTTTGGGTCAAAATATAGCTAATTAAATCAAGTGTCCTTAAAACTCGTTTTTCTTATAACTTAGTCCTATTATACCTCATGTTATTTAATTATATTATATATTAATTTTGCAACCATATTTTTGTGACATTAAATTTAACTGTCACATCATCAAAATATAACATTTCATAACTTTAGATTAAATAATGACCTAAGCTTTTAATTACATAGAGAATTTTTAGTGAATTTTACTATTAATTCATAAAAATTCCTTATAAAAAATTTGGTTTTTACAATTTCTAGTATTGCCATCTGTACAAGTTCAATGTTAAGGAGGACGGTGCACTTGAGGAGAAGACAATTTCGGTAGGCATACAAGAGGCATGGGTTTATAATGACTTTATGGGTAAATTTTAACAATAGCACTTTTGTAAAAAATTAATTTTAAATTTAATATTACTTTTGAAGGCTTTCGTCTATAAAACTGTCACATCAGCACTTTGGGAACCCATATAACTGCAGTGCCAAGAGTACCCTCAAGGAGAACCCTAATTTTTTTTTTTCTTTCCGTTCCTTCACTTTGCAGCTGCCTGTCCCCATTTTCCATCATTCTCTTTCCAACTCTAGAATCTCTCTCTCTCTCTCTCTCTTATGTTACACAGGTTGTTGATTTTAGCAACTTGCTGCTGAAGAAATGGACATCTTCCTTTTTTTCTTTTTTTCTTTTTTTTTTCTTTTCCTTTTGTTGGGCTGGTTGATATTGTAATGAAAAAGGAGGTTTTGCACGGCCATTTGATGGTGGGTATGCTAAGCAAGTTATATAGAGTCATCATGTGGTGAGAGGGAAACATATTGCCGGAGCTTCTTTCTATATTTTTTATTTACTTTTTCTTATTTATTTCCTTTTGGTACATATCCAAGGCTTTGTTCGATGCTTTTTTGGTTTACTGGTTTTTTTTTTTTTTTTTTTTGTCTCATCTCATTCTTCTTTGTTCTGAGTGTTCAACGAAATCTTTTCTTGTATGTGTGTGTGTGTGTGTGTGTGTGTGTGTGTGTGTGTGTGTTTGCAAATAAAGCTATACATTGTGTTGAGTTGTGCCATGGACTCTAGAAGAATTAATAGATGATATATTTCTTTTTTAAAAATAAGTCATCATTGAGAAAAGAAAACTGACAGCATAGTAATTCGTATAAAATAGTTTCATATGTGATAAGAAATTACTATGTTAAGAAAATTTATATCTTCTATTATCCTAGAAGGAAAGAGGAATATTATTTTGTGCTTTGTTGTTGATTATTCAACACAGTTGGACCAGTGATAATCTCAATATTTATCAATAGTCATTGCTACATTTACTGAATAATGTGTATTAACTCAACCTTTGAAATACATCTATTTTGGCTATTTTGCTTATATAGGTAGACGTAATTTTTATGTTTACCCGTGGTCAAGACCATATTTGTTGGACCAGTCATACATTTGAACTACACATGTTGTGGTAAATTTTGTTGCAATTTGTATAAGTTTTTTTATGAAGCGTGGCCCCAACTACAGAACAAAAAGAGAAATATGACTGATAGCATGTAGACAACTTGGGCAAGTACTTCCTCGGCGGCGAGATAGCATGTAAATGGTCTTGGTACGTGGACAAGGTCTTATTTCTAATAAACGTTCCTAGTTTGAAACATTAGGATCTGAAACTTCTGGACCTACAAACTTGAACCATTCAAATACATGACTCCCAATTTGCTCACTAAATATTCTTCAGTCATTATAATATTTACAATATTTGCATATGGTAATTTTGACAATGACTGACTTGTTTTAAGTTATTTTTAACATTTTAGGGACTACCGTGGCATCTTCAATATCTTCAGGATCACATGCCCTTTTTTCCAAGAGCACTTGGCTTGCCACATATGGTATCATGCCCTTTGGAAGATATCTAATAGGGTAGAAAGTGATCCAGAAAAGGATGAGAGCGGGGATGCATTGGAACTATGTTCTAAGAAAATTCAAGATATATGGAGGAGTTTTCAATAGTTACTCATTTTTTATTACCATGGATGGTTATAGATAAAATTATAAAAAAAATTGAGCTATTCTTAATTAAATTTGATGATGCATGTGATATTTTATATAACCTGCTATTATAGGTTATGCAACCTGTTAAACTTTTAAAATTACAAATTTGTATATACTATATGTTTGTATCCATCAATCGTATAACTGGCCAAAGAAGCTTATACGCACCATTATGCATTTGTATATAGCCTATAGATTAATTTGGTATCTGGCTTGAATTTAAGAGAATGACTTCCATTTCTTTTTCTTTTTTTCTAATAAATAAAATAAAAACTTATGTTGTTTAATAATTCAATACTTTTAAAGAATGTGCCGCAGCTGTTGCTTCTGGTTCATTGAGGAGTTGCTTCTGGTTCATTGAGGAGACTTCAATCTGGCATTATGTACAAGGTATATTTACTCATTTGGAAGGCCAATATTTCTCTTGTTAATCTTATTCGATTCTCTGGTGGGATTATTTATGTTTTTGCTTGCGTAAATGTTAATATTTCATTCCTTCCACCATAACTCTCAAGTCAGCATCTCTTTTCTTGTCTCTGATTCCGTTCCTGCAATTGGTCCCAGTCAACGGCCATGGAGGCAATGACCATGGTGATGAAAACACCGGTGCGGATCACGCAGATTTGCACTCGAAAGGGTTGATTCTGGTGAAGGTATGGTGTTTGATCATCCTATTGGTGAGCACGTTTGTGGGAGACGTATCACCGTATTTCTTCCGATGGAACAAGAGCTTTCTCCTCCTTGGCACGCAATTTCAAAACTAGAAATAAATTTTTAATATATAATTTATTTTAAAAAATATTGAAAAAGCCATGTCAACATGATAATAACAAGTTGACAATCTAAAATAACATTAATAAGTTTTCTAAGTTTCATATTCATTAATTGCTATTAAATTATTAGATTAACTACTCAATTTGTTATAATTATTCAATTAAAATCATGCGATTAAAATAACAGTAATTATCAATAAGTAAGTATTATAGTAATTATTGAAACTACACTCATATGAATATATACACATTTGCATATACTAACTGCTAGGAGACAATTGATGCATGTTCATATATGAGATAAATAGAAGTTCATTCGTCTAGCTAAACATTTCATATTTATATCTTTCTAAATATATATGTAATGTTATCTGATGAAGGAGTTTATCATATTACTTTTTTTTATACAGTTAGCTTTTAAGATATTGTAAATTTTTATGTACTTACCAAAATCAACAATTTTTATGTATATTTTGCTTGTCCCAACTCCCAACAAATTATGGCTATCAATAATAACTTTAAGTTTTTCAAAAACAACCATGACTATGACTATAACAGCTTTCATATATACAGTAATAATAAATATCATTATTATAATTACTCACAGTCCTTATAAAAATGACTTATGAAACGGATTCATAATGCAACATAAAAAGGCCAATCAAAAAACTGTCACAACATCAAAATTAACCACTTCAAAAAAAAAAAAAATCCCTCCTTAGATAGAAAATATTGGTCACCATTACAACTAGCGTGTCATTTGTAATAGTCATGATGATAATGATTATTGGTACTTGTGAAATTTACTAGTTAATACAGTCATAATACACCTAGCTAGAAATGCCAATCTGATAAAACCTAGTAATTGAAACATACCATACGCTGAGAAAGATAAAAACTAGTATTCAAAGTCATAAAGGTTATGATACAAAATGATAATACCGTCACAAACATCACATAACAGTGCTTCTAGTTGCTGTGGCAGGCCTTTGCCATCTCTATGGCCTTGCTGCTGGGCGAACTGGTATGGGTTTAGTGCAAATTTGCTTGTGTCCATAATTACAAATATTCCTAAAAAATTTAACAAAATGATAAGTTTGTCATCGTAATAATTACTCCAGGTAAATTTCAATATTAATACAATCATGATATTAATTACCGATAGTAGCATTAATATACGAATGTTATTACGGTAAGGAAGGTAAAATCAGTGGTTAAGTAGATGATACTCTAGATTATAGTTACCGATCATAGTTTTGTTCTTATTCGGTACTTCGTTTATTCTTGAAAAAACTTTTGCAACTCTTTTTTTTTTTTTTTTTTTTTTGGATTCAGTAAGTAAGTATCATTACTATGTTTTTTGTGATGAGTAATGCTAGTAATTATATACGATAATTACCTCATCCAAATAAGCTACAAATAAGCTACTAAATTATTTTATGCAGAGTCATTATTATTATTATTAATGCTAGTAATTACGATAACTATGTTATCTGACTATGAGCCACAAGTTGTTGTGGAAAATCATAACGTACTTATGAAAATAGTCGAGGTAAGAAAAAAAAAAATCAAAGTATAATAATGTTGGAGACAAGCCTGACTCAGAGACTTGTTCTATCTGGAACATATAGGAGATTAAGCAACCACAAAGGGATCTTTATATGTTTTATGTCGTTGTTTGGTTGTTTTTATTGGCTTTCTGATGATATATAGCGGCTGAGATGAATTACGTTGTATGATGACCTTTTTGTTGATCGTAAAAAGCTCTTTTTTTTTTTTTTGGTTAATCTTGGCATATGCACTTTAATGTTTGATTACTATAAATTTCATTTTCTACCCATAAATTATAGGCCCAATCTTATTTTAGGTCCAAAAAGGTAGAATATAACGAGAGAATTAGTTTATAAAAAAAAGAAAGAAATATATGGATTTGGTTGGCGGGTGAGAAAATAAAGGGGAAAAGAATACTGAAATTGCTTGAACAGGTGAAAATATAAAGATTATAAGACAGTTTTTTTTTTTTTCAATGATAACAGGGAAATATTAAGTGATAATTAAAAATGGAAAATTTTAATGGTGAGTGATTTAAGAAGAAGGGGAAAAAAGTAGGCAAGAGGGTGATAATAGATCATCCCATTTAAAAAATATAGTTTTCTCTTAATGAGTTAATTCCAAAATAGCTCATGAATCCTGTAAAAGAACTGTGCACTCATAAAAAAATCATCTCCATTTGTGTATTAAATTATTTTATAAACATAGAAAACTCAATGGTAAATGAAAAAGAACGAAAGATTCAAAAAATAATCGAAGTGTGAACATGATGTATATGTTATTCATTAATCTAATTTTATTTAAATTAATTTTATTCTTATTAAAAAAAAAAAAGACAACGCAATGTTCTGAAATATGTTGTTCATTTGCTTGGTTTCTTTTCCATAATTCATGCTTCTCACTAAAACAAAAAAGGCCTAGATAATGATTTGTGCTGAACATATGGTTAAGTTGAAGGTCTTTGATGGGGTTCCTTAATAAAATTACTTCATAATGGAGTTTTTACCCAACAAAAATTAAAAAAATGCAATAAAAATTAGGAAGAAAATAAATGCAGAATATGAAGGATTTAAAAAAGTAAATTGAAAAGAAAAAAAAATCAAGAATAATAATAAATCACATATAAGATTCAAAAGTTAGAGAAGAACCACTAATAAAGATTCCATTTAAATAAAAAATAATTTAAAAAGTTACTCTAATAAGTTAACAACAAGTTGTCTATTTAAATTACCTAATAAATTTTATAATTTCAATGCTTATTAATTATCATAAATTCTTATAATTAACTACTTAATTAATTATAATCGTCTTATTTATATCAAATAGTTAAATAATAATTATTAATAAATAAATATTAGAATAATAATCGAAAATAATGATTATAAAGCAACAGGCGGTACGAGCACTAGCATTATAATAACTGCCCTTTTTCTTTGTCCTTCGGCAGTAATTTTTATTTAATCCAAAGAATATTTTGAATGATATCAGGCTGCAAGTAAGCAAAAACATCAAGACCTGTTGATGTCCTTTGACAAAAGCTCACCGTTAGATCTCCTATAAATAATAAAATCTGCCACATCGTTCGGATGTTGTGTGGAATAGGTGGAAGTACGTACCTAAAAATTAAATTGTAAAAGTACGTAAATAATATATAAAAAATTAAGCACATCACTCGTATCGTACCAAAGCTTTTCACTTTTCCTCAGAGCATTTTGTCACCTTCATTCACCAAGGCATTTTGTTTCTTCACTTTTCTGTTTTGTTAGTGCTTTAAAAAAGAGAAGGAGAACAAAGTTCACTTCAACAATAAGGCCCCTACTCATTAGTCTATGAGAATCAATTAAATGAGTGTTTAATCTTGCGAGTCAAGCGTCGACATAACTCAAAATGAATGCAGGTTTGGATGGCTTGGTCTTGTAATCAGCAGGAATAACCTTTCGCCATCTTTTTTATATTCGCCGGTCGGTTTGTTGGTCTTGAGTGGCTTGGTCGTCTTTTAGCAGCGGCCCATATGTTTTTGTGAGGTTTTTATGGTTATCGAAGTTTGAAACGAGGTTTTTTTTTTTTTAGTCATTTGATTCGCAAATTAAATTGTATCATGTGTATATTGAACTCTTTTTTTTTTTCCCATTCAATATCTTGTTTCTTTGTGCCTTTATTTGTATAGAGCTACATAGTTTATCTGTTATTTTATTTTTCTAATATATTGATATATTGTTTTTTTTTTCCTTACAATTTCACTTACATCAACCCTGACGTACAATTGTACATAGTTAACTTTTTTAACACGAAACTTTTTTTCCCTAATACATTAAATTCAAAAAAATAATGCTTTTTTTAATGAACATGCATCCGTTATTAAAAAAAATACTAAAAATCATTATTAATATAAAGTAAATTTTATTATAGGACTCACATTTTATTAATTGATTGTATTTAATATCACCACCGATGTCTTTTAGTATTACTTATTATTTCAAATCATTTTTTTTGGCCTATTATGAGTACACTGTGGCATACAATTACAACTAAAAGAATTAAAACTTGCAGGAAAAAAAAAAGATTTTTAAAAAAGTTTTCATTTTTCTTATCATTGCCAAAAAAAAAAACATAATTATAAACATTTCTACAACACAATTTGTAAAAAAAACCCCATCATAAACCAATCATATGCAGTACAACAAAGAAGAGCAAAACAGGACAAAATAATCCATGATCGAGTGGGGACTTCCGCCTCCCAACAAATTTTTTTTTTTTTAAATTTTACCTCCAAAAATATTATATTTTTCTAATTTCACTCCATTAATAATTGATTATCTTTAAATATAAGTCTTCTCAAAAACTTTATTCTTTAATGAAACAGGAAGCTGGTTCTCCCACTGTAGCAACAAATAATTAAGTGGCCGCCACCATCAAAAACAGCGTCAAAAGCGTGTAATTGTGCCAATATGTCAGTGATCCATATTTACTAGCTCAGCCAATAAATAAGGTTCACCCTTGGTTACTCACGATTAAAACAATATAGAAGCAAGAGTAAGAGAGATACGTACTTTGGAGTGCTTTAGTATTTCAGCTTATTGGTCTTTTTGTTTTAGTTTGCCGATTGTTTCTTGGTTTTATATTGCCTTCACTTTGTGTAGTAACAATAGATATTATTTTGTCTAGTAGTATTGTGTCCTTCATCTTTATTATTAGAACAACAGGAATATTTGATAATATGGCAACGCCAAGCTCAACTGATCAGTCCAGCGTCAGTCTGAAACTTCTGATCGACTCGAAGGAAAAACGAGTGTTGTTTGCTGAAGCTGGAAAGGACTTTGTAGATTTTCTCTTCAGTCTTCTGTCACTACCCGTAGGCACTGTCATTAGACTCCTGTCTAGCAATGGAATGGTGGGCACAATCGGTAAGCTTTACGAGAGCTTTGAAAAGCTAAGTGTTACATATATACAAACTAATGTTAACAAGGACACACTTCTCAAGCCCAACTCACCAATTGGTGGTTCTGCAACCCCTCTTTCGCTGACCAACCAAATACCGACGAGCAAAAAAATTTACATTTGCTCCATTAGTACCGATCTTTGTAGCGGTTCATATTGCAGCAGTCAACATGCGTCCGACGACCCGCGGGCCACTTGTCCCCACTGCAACCGTAAGATCTCCGTCGAGGTGCCCTATGTTGCGCCGCCGGTTGCGCAAATTGGGGGGTCGTCTGCTGATCAGGGAGGTTTTGTGAAAGGCGTCGTGACGTATATGATAATGGACGATCTCGATGTGAAGCCTATGTCCACCATTTCATGTATTACGATGCTTAAAAAGTTCAATGTTAAGGAGGTGGGTGTACTTGAGGAGAGGACCGTTTCGATAGGCATCGAAGAGGTACGTATAACGGGTTTAATTATAATTTTCTTTCATAAGTTTTTTCTTGTTTCCAATATCCATGTATATAATGTTCCTTATACTTGTGGAGCGTTTATATGATTGTGTGTTGTTTCTGTGGATAGGGCTTGAAATTGTTAAAGACTTCGCTGGAGTCCAAGACTGTTCTCACCGATGTCTTCCTGGGAAAGAAAGTGACAGAGATATTCCATTATATATGAACAAATGTTAAAGGGTATTAACACCACCACACAATCCATCTGTATTGTTTACCACTACTCGTGCTTATAGGCATTTTTCATTATTAATAGTATAATTATGTGGATTCTGTAAGTTTGTTGGGGATCGGTTTGGAAGACATCCCTGTTTTGGAAATGTTCTCGTGGTTTGGTTTTTGCTTTTTGTTTTATTGTCTTTCACTGCTTTACAGAGTGTCTTGTTTCAATCAGTTTGTAGTAAACTACATCTGTTTAGATGGTTTGGTTTGTCGGTGTCTTAAACCTATTTGTTATTATATATACATATATATGCACTTCGAATTTATGTGATCTAATTAATGACGGAGTCAGATTTATTTACAGAGGGTCAAAAATTTTTTTTTCCTGATTTAATTATTTGGTTGTTATAAATCTTCACATATATTTTTAATAATTTATATTAAATCGTTTCATCTTTTTTAAACCCAATATATCTTTTTTAAACCCAATATAAAATATAAAGAAAATAAAATACATGAATTAAATAATATAATTGAATTTTCTAAATCTATATGAAAATGAAGGATTTATTAGAATACATAACTTGTATATTACAATATAAGGAAAAAAAGGATTATAAAGGGAAGAAAGAAAAGGAAAAGAAAAAATAAAATCTCACCTTAAATAATAGAGCAAATTTCCAAACTTCTTTTACGTTTAATAAAAATCAAAATTTGGTACATCTCTACAAATTTATTTGGAAATAATGGATTAGAAAAGTAAAAAGTTGGTTTTCTTTAGAAGCTTGTAAAGACAAAATATTGCTTAGTATAATGAGCTAGTCTTTTAAAATATTTAGACTTTAAAATTGTAGTTTAGATTTAGATTTTGAGTGAAGCTACTTGGTCCCCTAATGTTTAGAGATTTAATAAATATGTTTTATTTTCTAAAATTTAAATTGTTTATCTAATAAAACATAGAGAACTATTAATTTAAGGGGATCAAAACTAGTTAATATTAAAGTTGTAAAAATAAAAAAATCATTATATTAAAATTTAAAAAAATGTTTTTTTTTTTAATTTCCAAGTTGGATCTTGTCCTCTGCCACCACATTATTGGTTTTCATTTCTCTTCAACGTATCTTAGATAAATGCTCTCTGTCTCTGATCTCCGTTGAAGGCATGAAGAGACCCTGATAACATACTTTTCATTCATTCTATATGAAAATCTAAATATTAGAGCAATGTCGACGTTATTTATTTTTCCCAATGCGGATTAATGACCACATAAAAGCAAATTATGATATAATTATAAGTAGAGTAATACTAGAGAATATTAATGACCACATCAATTTCAATTTTAATTTTTCAATACAAAATTATATAATAATTAGATGTCATCTTTTTATTAATAAACATAATATATAAATGACAACTTACATATTATATAGGTTGATATTTAAAATTTAGAAATAAAATTGATATATCTAGTATTATTCTAACAAATGTGATCTATTCATAATTTTTTTAAGCACACGAAAATCCAATACTTTCGCAGGCATTTTTCTACATTGCATGGTATTTATCTTTTTTCGGGAAAATATATAGTATATATATTTTCTTTTATTTTGCCTCATATTTTATGGTACTAATTATTAACATTTTCAGAGTATTATGATAATCTGAGGTTCTAAAAATATTTATACAGGTATTAAACTGTTCAAAGTTTAAATACAATAATCAATATAACTACAAAAAAAGTTCCAAATTTTAATACTAACAAATTTTCTTTAGGTAAATTATAGAAAAGATTATGACAATGATTAGTGCAAATGGTTATTTTGTCCTTATGTTTTTTGTCAAATATAATATTTTTCCTCATATTATTATTATTATTATTATTTACAATTCAGAAAGTTTCTATGAATTTCAAAACCTTCTCAAAATTAACTGCTAATCAAGTTTTCGAAAAAAAAAAAAAGTAAAACGATAACCCTTTAACTAGTTAAATTTTTGAAAGTATCACAAATGCTCTTGATAGTCAATATTTAAGTGTTATCTTAATTATTAACAATCTTAAAAATTAATTTAAATTTTAACAATATAACAATTTATTGAATTTTCATCTGTTTGATTTCTTTTAATTTTCAGTTTAAATTATTTTTCTTCAATTACAAATTTCCTTTCGATTTATTAAATACAATTGGAGTTAATTAACATAATTTTTCTAATTAGTAATCAATTAATTCTCATGAGATTGATACTCTACTCATTATTTTATTACTTATTACAATAACGTACACTTGTATTCTAAAAGTCACAACAAGTTTTTGGTGCCACCATTTGTGAAAAGCACATTTATGAGGACCCTATGTAGTGCCAACTCTTCCTCCACGTAGCACCAATCATTCAAGCCTACCAAGCACATCCATTGAAGCCAAGCATTATTGGTGTAACTTGCCTAATGATTTCACCTTTTATCAAGCTTAAGGATGATTCCAACCAAGACCTATGTAAAGTATTGTACAACACCTAGTATGGGAGGAAACCACTCTTTGATAAGCACTTTTCTAAAAGCCAAGTTAATAAATCAAGCACTTTTTAAGAGGCAACCTAATTTTCTAAACTCTTTTCTTTGCTTTGTCTGAATTTCAATAAAGTTGAAGTTTTAGGATTGTTTAAACTTTTCTTCCTTGTTTTTTCTTTTGTAGGTACAAGCTTTGAAGTCAAATAAGTCAATTAATGGACCCCAAGATCAAGCCCAAGCATCAACAAGCAGAGTTTCCTAAACCCCTTTCTATAAATTTTCTAGAGAAAAGGAGTGAAATAGATCAAAAATCAACTTGAATAAAAATAAATAGTATAAAAGAGTTAGGCTTTTGGTAAATAGTATATTTTTAGTAAATCAATTAAGTTTTACACAGTTCAAAACTCTAAAAATACCTTTTGTATGTAAATATATGATTTACTTGTAAATCTTTAATTGATGTAATATATTGATTTGTAAATCCTTAATTATATTTTGATAAATTTTTACTTGCACATATTTGATTTATCATATAAATCCTTTATTTATGTAATTATCAATTTGTGCAAATTGTTAATTTACTTAGTTAAATCCTTGATTTAAAATATAAATCCTTTATTTACACTAATATGTTTTTTATGTAAACACTAGATTTATCATTTATTTTATCTACAAAAAGTTTCTAAAATTGAAAAAAAAACCCCAATATATCCCCAAATTAAGCTCCAATCCAATAACTCCAACAAAACTTAATCCAATCTCCTTACTCAACAACCACACCACCATTAACGGCATGCTCCATAGGCCAAATTTCGACTGTGACCTCCAACATTGTTGAACCAAAGTGGCGTGGCAAAGGCAGACGGAAGGAGGAGGGATCTAAAATGATGTTGGGAAGCTTAAGATCGACATGAGCCTCTTCGTCACAAGCCTTATCAATCTCATTGAAGTGACAGTGCATGAGAACAACGACTTGAGGATGAGTAACATCAGTTTGAAGAATCTGACAAGAGTCATGCTCAGAATTGAGATTGCAAGCCAAGGAGAATCACGATCTCACAATATTCTAGTGATATGGGTTTGATGGTTCGAAGCCTCACTGCCAGCTTCAACGACTATGGAAAAAAAAAAAAGAGAAGAATAAAAGAGATAAAGATTGAAGAATCTAACAAGAATCATGCTCAGAATTGAGATTGCAAGCCAAGGAGAATCACGATCTCACAATATTCTAGTGATATGGGTTTGGTGGTCCGAAGCCTCACTGCAAGCTTCAACGATTATGAAAAAAAAAAAGAGAAGAATAAAAGAGATAGAGATCATGATTGTGATTGCCTAGATCTCTGCACCAGTGACCACAATGGTGATATGTTTGACAACAAGTAGATAGCGAAAGGAAGAGAAAGAGAGAGTGGGTGTTTGAAAAGAGAAATAATGGAAAAAAGAGGAATAAAGGGGAAAAAAGGTAAAAAAATATGTAAGGGTAAAAGAGAATATAAATTAATTTTGCTATTATTTACAATACTTTTAAATTATGCTATTTACCTTCAATTAATCAATTAATTGGTCTATAATTTGCAATTTCCCAATTTTCTATGACTTACACATTAAGTACAATGTGCATCTCATGTGTAGGGGGATGGGGTCAAATTATTAAAAAAAAAGGTTCAAAAAACTCTTTTTTTAAAAAATTGAAAAAAAAAATGAATACTTTTGAGATATTTTGTGTTTTGTTTGGCGATTTTCCTTAATCCTGTGACAAGAACTCTGGTTGATATTTTCTTATAGCTTTTGGAAAGATGTAAATATGATCCAAGTTTGTTTTTAATTCTTGAGTTAGTTCCATTTTAATTGTGCTATCCAATTCTTGAGCATTATGTCCTAATCTTTGAGTATTATGCATATTTGAAGAATGTTTATATAAATATGTGATTTTGTTAGGTCTCCAAAGTCTTAAAATTTGTTTTATTCTCTTTTAAGCGAAATACTAGATATTTCAAGGAGATGACCTAGGACATTTTTAGGCCGTTTAAGCCTTTCGAGCTGTAACACCCAAGTTTACACTTAATAGATTCAAAAGCATAGATCTCAAAGTGATTTTAGAGAATGATATCAATTGATATTGCTAATATGTGATTAAGTTATATAACAAGTGAGGGTGTCAAGGACTTTGCTACAGTTAAGAGAATTCATGTTTAAAGATGTTATGTTCAACCATAATTTTGATTAGGAAAACATTCGAATTAGAGAAAATATTCAACATCAAAGTTGTAAATCTTTTTATTAACTTTCTAACTCCTCTTTAATCGTCTAATTTTGATATCAAAGTAGAATTATAAGGCCAAAATTCTATAAGAGGTCAAGCAACCTTAGATTTCCTTTACTAAATGCCCATTTGTTAAAAGAAAAAAAGGAATTTTAAAAGGGGGTTGACTTAATGGGTATTTTAAGCATATTTTAGACCCTTTCAATTAAGGAATAAATTATCCAGTTAAGGAATAAATTAGTGATATAAAAGGAATTGAAATAATTAATGATAGAATTTCTTATTGGGAATGCTAGATTTAAGAATTTAGGATTTAGGGTTATTGTAGAAAATGGAATTTAGGGGATTTTAGGATTTTCATGATTTTTTCTTGATTATAGATTATTAATTCTATGGTTTTATGACATTAATTCATCGAAAGCAAGCATATTGAGGTCCCGAGGTGCTATGTTACCTAGCTAGCAATTTTTGGAAGTTCTTGTATCGAGGTAAATGCATCTCTCACTAATAATATGTTTGTTCAAAATTAAAATGATTTATAAATAATGTAATATTTTGATAGCATATTTTATTCTATTTTACGAAAGCTTATATATTTTATTTTATTAAGTGAATTATTATTTATGCTATAATATGTATATATATTGTTAGTGGTATCATTTCCTTTGATAGAATATGTTTCTTTTCTTGATCAAAATATTTTTTTAAAAACTTACGTTTTATTTATAAAGAGTTATGCTTTCTTATAAAGAGTTATCCTTTCTTATAAAGGCTTATGTTTTTATAAAAGTTACAATTTTTTTTTTAATTATAGTGCCAAAAGTTATGGTCTTTATTTATAATTATGATTGTTATTCTTGAAAAGTTAAGTTAAGAGTTATCAGAGATAAAAAGGTAATTAAAAGGCATGTAATGGGATTCATCCCAATTAAGAGTCAGAGTTGAGTTAATGCCCATCAGAGTCAAAATAAGAGTTTCAGAGTTGGATGAATACCTGTCAAAGTCAAAATAAGAGTTTTAGAGTTTCCTCGATGGGTTTTCGATTTGCAATCTCACTTTCATCTTAGTAAAGAGATTATTGGTATGTCACCTAGGGTCCAAAGATAATAGAAACGATTAATGAAAGATAATTTTTATTTAATATATATATGTTTTAATATATTTATAACCATTGCTTTTACCTTTATAAAATATTGTACGTTAGGTTATATGCTATGAGATATTTTGTACCAACTTTATAAACTAAGCGTTTTGTGATAACATAGATGTGCTTATTAGGTAATCGCCTAATCTAATTTCTTCGCATGTTACCGATAAAGGTAAAGAGCTAAGGCTTAGGATTGGAGAGGACTTGGAGTGGAAGCATGTGTAAATGGCTGAGTGGGTTATCAGAACTTTCTTGTTTTAAAAGAATTTATGATTATTTTCTTAAGTGTTTATAAGTTTAGTTTAGATTGAATAGTTCATTTATTTTCAAAGATTTCCTTAGATGTTCTTAAAAATGATTTAGATTGTTTTCGAAACTATGTTTTCCTCCATCATGATATTTATAAAGCTTAGTGTTTTCTTATGATTTTATATCATGAGCTAAGTCATATGTTTAAAAGAAAAGAAAAAAACACCATTACCCTATTTTCCACTTAGTGACGTCTTAAATGATCAAGTATTTATCACTTTTGTTGTATCTATGTTATTTTCCACTTAAATATTATATTAAACATAGAAAATTATGGCATCCCACTGAGGAGGTGTTACATGAGCCTACCTTGAAATACATTTATCCCTAGTATACCCTATTAAGCCTAATTTACCTTTTTTTTATCACCAATTATTTACGGGTAAAACCTACCTAACAAAGCCCATAATGATAAGGACCCTTGATACGGATATAAGATAATATAAAACACAATAAAATATAAAGTGCAAAAAGTAAAGAACCCAGAGATCAATATATGTTCACCATGAATAGGAATGCTATGTCTTCTCTTCGGTACTTGGGGTTTTACTATATTCTTGTTAGATGTGCCCTTAGTAGCATTGTATTTTTCATTGAATTTTTGAACTAATTAATAAAATAATTTAGAAGTTATTCATTACATTACTATTAGTCCTCAAAGTATTAACATGTTAAAGTAAATGTAAGTAAATATGGCTCATTAACCGCTTGTGTTAAACTGCTAGGAGGTTGCACACAATGATCTTTTGTATGCGAGAAGACAACTTTCTAGAGTAAGCGGTCTAAATCTATGGTCCATAGTCTATTGGGTTAGAGTGAGTAACTAACTCATATTAAGACTATTATGCTGTCTCAAGCCAATTAGGAGGCGGTTTGTGTTTTTTGTTCGGAGCTTTGACTTCCAAGTAGAGACATATATATGTCATTTGGTGATGACATATTGAACCAGGACTAAAATATAATTGATCAGCGTACTCTGTTATAAGTGGATCGATCTCTTTTTGATATTTATTATGCAATAACCTTAATTCTGAGTAAGTGAACAGCTCCATGTATATGGCCAGTATGCTTTGATGTTCTAAAAGTCAGGGCATCTCAGAGATAATAAGCTAATGGACCAGTTTGTTAGGTATATAGTACACATATGATGGAGGGATTACTTACAGATAAGGAATCATAACTCTTATGTAAAGTTAAGGTTATCCTCTTAAAGGTATTATGCTAAATAGGTGAGAATGGACAAGACGTTGAGTCGTTTGCTTATCAAATGACCTATTATCTATATATGATAGATAATCATTTTCTCATCAGGTGCATAATGGATCTTTAAAATAGCGTAATCAAAAGGTTAAATAGACTTTGACCTAGGTTGATCATGGATATTATATGAGGATTATGTATTAATGATAAGGTTAGTGGATGGTGTCTTTTCTGAGGCTTGTGTAATTTGGAATATAATTGAGAGTTTAGTTTCAGGTCTATAGTAGGATGATTCTGAAACTAGTGATCATGTGATTGAGTTGTTTGGTATAAAACAATAATTACATAAATTAACGGAAGCCCAATTATATACGTCCAATCAGTCTCTCTACTAACTCCTCTACTTCGTCAAAGATGGTAGTTGATCAAAGTATTCTTACATAGCTTGTTGTCTTGCATTTAGTGATAAGAAAAATCCGAATCACCCTCCATAAGGGTGAAGACTTTTTCTCTATTTACTAGAGGAGTAAAATTGTAATTTTGTATTTATTCAATAAATAGGATAAATATTTATTTTTAGATGATAAGATTTGAAATTTAAATTAATTGTGTTTAAATTTGAAATTCAAATATGTGATTAATTTAAATTTTGAAAATCTTGTCTTAAAATAAATATTTGAATTTTGAATTTTATTTGAATTTGAATTAAATAAAATCTTGTCCTTACACAAACAAAGGTGGCATCCACTTAGGATAAGGGTGGAAGACAAGATTTTTTCCTATTTGAATTTGAATTTTGTTTTCGATAAGAGATTACATAATTATTTGAATTTCAAATAAAGTTGTCATGATTTTATTTGAATTTAAATTGGAGTTGTGAAAAATTATCCATGTGGATAAAATTCAAATAGTTTGTGGAGTTTAAAATTTGAATTCAAATTTTAAATCACAAACCTAGCATTGGCCGAATTCTATTAGGGAGAAAACTCTAAGGAGGAGTCAGTTTTCTTATGGATAAAGGAGAGGAAAATCTTGTTTGAATCTTATGTGAATTTTGAATTCTTCTCTTACAAAAGACAGCCAAATTTTTATAAGGTTATAACTTGGGAAAGAATCGGTTTTTGTGTGGATAAGGAGGAGAGAAAATTTAAGTTTGAATTTTGAATCCTCCTTCGCTTGGTATGGCCAAATCTAATCATGATTTTTGGCCTAAGAGGAGTCGGTTTTTTGGTCTATGGAGGAGACAAAATTCAAATTTAAATCTTATTTGAATTTTGAATCTTTTTCTCCTAATTGTGGCTGAACTCTTTAGGGGTGTATCTCCCCTTGGTAGAATCGGATTTTTTTGAGGGGATTAGTGAGAGAAAAATCTTTTCTTAGTCTAATTCAAAATTTAAAATGTCACCTCATGCAATATTATAAATAGGGGTCATTTTACCTTATTTTCTTTAAACCACAGACTCTCAGGTGCGTAGGCTTATTGTTGCACAAATCACTGTAGCAATAAGTTTGTAAAGAGATTTGGGTGATCGGAAGGAGACAAGTTGCATAATATACCGATAGAGGAAAATGATGCCCACACACTCAGCCATCTAGGAATAGGAGAATAATGGAGAAGACTAGTTGGTTGAAACCCTTCTCTGAAGGAAAATAAATCGGTAAAAACATATCAGAGTGGCGCAGCGGAACAATAAAAATTTTTAGATCGTTAAATATCTCATGATGCCATATACAATAAACCAACAACAATTAAAACACATACCTCAAGGACATCAATCTTGCAGGAGGAGAATGACCGGAGGCTTCAACCAACTAGCCTTCTCTACTATTCTCCAATTCCCGAATGGCTGAGTGTGTGGGCACTCTGAACCTCGATCGTTATGCTAGCACTGCTAGTCTTCTTCCGACCACCTAGATCTCTAAAGAACTTTATTGTCACGATGAGCTGTGCAACAATAAACCTGCTCACCTAAGAGTCTGTGATCTAAGAGAACTGTAGTGACAGGACCTCTATTTATAGACCTGCATGAGGTGATTCTCTGAATTCGAATTAGATTAGGAAAAGATATTCTCCCTTATCCATAACCATAAAATCTAAATTTTTCCATGGGAAAATCCCAACAACAAAATTCGGTTTATTTAGGATAAATCCAATCCAAATCTAAACAAGATTTTAACTAGAATTTTATCTCCCCTTTTTCAACCAAAAAATCCGAAATTCCTAGGAGATTTTTCCTCAAAAATTCGGCCACTTTTAGGATAAGGGAGAATCAAAATTCCACTAGGATTTTCAAGCTTGAATCTTATCTCAACCTTATCCAAAATAACCGAATTTTCCTAGGATATTTCCTCCATAATTTCGGCCACTTTTCAGGGAAGGAGAGAATCCAAATTCAACAGGGATTGAAACTTGAAATTTTCCCTTGAACCTTATCCACAAAAACCGAAATTCCATTGAGGATTATCCTCAAAATTTCGTCCATAATTTGTTAGGATTTGGATTCAAAATTCAAGTAGGATTCTAACAAGATTATCCTCTCCAAATCCAACTCAAATTCAAATTTCAAACCTTGTGGATTTTCCACAACAAATTCGAATCCCACTTGAACTGTGATTCAAAATTTGAATTTCAAATTTGAAATTCGAATTTCAAATTTAAATTTCAAATTTCAAATTTCAAATTTAAATTTCAAATTCAAATTTCAAATTTGAATTTCAAAATTCAAATTTCAAATTCAAATTTCAAATTTCAAATTCAAATTTCAAAATTCAAATTTCAAAATCCACAAAACGGTTGTGTTTCAAATTCTTGTTCTCATGGATAATTTTCTACAACTCCAATCCAATCTCAAATAAAATCATGACAACTTTATTTGGAGTTCGAATAATTGTGTACTCTATTATCCAAACAAAATCTGAATCCAACCGGAGAGAATCTTGTCTACCATCCTAATCCTGTGTCATCACCATCCATGCATAATAAACCAGCCAAGAGCATACACAAATCAATTTGCCAAACGTTAAGGAATTATGTGGAGCTAGTAGAGGGACTGATTGGACATATATAATCGGGCTCCCGTGATTCCATATGATCATCATTCTGTACCGAACAACTCAATCATATGATCACTAATTTCAGAGTCACACCACTATAAACCTGAAACTGAACTCCCAATTATATACCGTATTACGTAAGCCTATGACGAGCTATTATCCAATGACCTTGTCATATATGCAAAACCCTCATATGATATCCATGATCAGCCTTAGGTCAAAGTCCGTTTAATCCTACTGATCAGGCTATCTTAAAGTTCCATTATACTACCGAATTAAGAAAATGATTATTCACTATATGTGAATAAGAAGTCATCCGCCCAGCAGACGACCCAAGACCTTGTCCATTTTCACATTCAGTATAATGCCTTTAAGAGGATACCTTTAACTCCTCAGAGCTATGATTCTGATATCTGCAAACAGACCCTTCATCCTATACAAGTCATGTACCCAACGAACCGGTCTATAAGCTTACTACCTCTGAGACGCTTTAACCATTGGAACATCAAAGTACACAAGTCATATACATGAAGTAGTTCATTTACTCAGGATTAAGGTTATTGCACAATGAACGTCAAAAGCAGATTGATCCACTCATAGCAGACTATGTAGATCAATCACGCTTTAGTTCCGGTCTAATATGTCACCACCAAGCAACATATCTATATCTCTACTTGGGAGTTTAGCTCCAGACAGTCAAGATAAACCGTCCCCTCTAAGGCTTTAGACAACATAATAGTCTTAACATGAGTTAGATGCTCGGTCTATCCCCATAGACTACAGACCATAGTTTAGACCGCTAACTTTAGAACATTGTCTTCCGCATACAAAAGTCCATTGCATGCAACGTTCTAACAGTTTTAACACAAGCAGTCAGTGAGCCATATTTGCTTACATTTACTTTAACATGTAAATAAGACGAGAACAGATAGTAATGTAATGAATAATCTCTATTTATAATTTTATTATTCAGTTCAAAATGAATACATCAAAATGTCTCTAATGCTTAGGGCATTTCCTAACAATCTCCCACTTGCCCTAAGCCAGTAGATGTGCCATGTTACGCATCCCCATCGCCTCTACATGCCTCTCAAAGCTTCTAGCCACCAAAGTCTTAGTAAAGGGATCGGCGATGTTGTCCTCGAACGCGATCTTACATATATCCACTTGTCCTGTCTCCACATGCCCTCTAATAATATGATATCTCCGATCGATGTGCTTGGTCCTCTTGTGGTGCCGAGATTCTCTTGTGTTGGCAATAGCCCCTGTATTATCACAGTAAAGTGTAATAGGCTTGTCAACACCCGGAATGACCTCAAGATCTCTAAAGAACTTGTAGAGCCAAACCGCTTCTTTAGATACCTCAGCCGCAGCCACATACTCAGCCTCCATAGTAGAGTCAGCTGTGCAGCCCTGCTTCACGCTCCTCCACACAATGGCGCCTCCTCCGAGTAAAAACACTGATCCAGATGTTGATTTCCTCGAATCCTTACAAGTTTGGAAGTCTGAGTCCGTGTATCCTACGGGTGTTAGGTCCCCTCCAGAATACACCAGCATATAATCCCTCGTTCTATTAAGATACTTGAGTATATGCTTTACAGCTTGCCAGTGCTTGGTTCTAGGATTTGTTTGATATCGACTCACCATACCTACTGCAAAACATATATCCGGGCGAGTGTAAAGCATAGCGTACATAAGGCTACCCACAGCGGATGCATAAGGGACCTTACTCATACGCTCTCTTTCTTCCGATGTCTTGGGACAGTCATCCAATGAAAGAGTTAGACCAGCAATAGAAGGTTGTGAGCCTTTCTTTGCCTCTTGCATTGCATATTTGTCAATTATTTTTTCTATGTATGAAGCTTGGGATAACGCTATCATTTTGTTCTTTCGATCTCTGAAGAGACGAATGCCTAGAACATAATTAGCTTCTCCCAAGTCCTTCATGTCAAACTGTTGGTGTAACCAAAGCTTGACCGATGATAAGTTCCCTACATCATTCCCAATGAGTAGTATATCATCGACATAGAGTATCAGAAAGACCACTTTTTCATCCTTAATATGTTTATAAACACAGGGTTCATCAACGTTCTGCTCAAAGCCAAATATCTTAATCACTTGATCAAACCTCTAGTTCCATGAGCGGGATGCTTGCTTTAATCCATAAATGGATCTAAGCAACTTGCAGACTTTCCTTTCTTGGCCCCTTTGGGCTGTATCATATAGATACATTCTTCAAGATGGCTATTCAAGAATGCCGTCTTGACATCCATTTGCTAGATCTCGTAATCGAGAGCCGCAGCAATGGACAGAAGAATACGGATAGACTTCAGCATAGTAACAGGCGAAAAGGTTTCATCGTAATCGATTCCAGCCTTTTACGTGTACCCCTTTGCAACCAGTCTAGCTTTGAAATTTTCCACTCTCCCTTCCGCATCCTTCTTTCTTTTGTAGACCCATTTGCATCCAATGGGTTTTATCCCATCCGGCAAATCTACAAGTTCCCAAACAGAGTTGGATTTCATAGAATCCATCTCATTATTCATAGCCTGTTTCCAAGATTTAGAATAAACATCATTTATAGCTTCATCATAGGTGACCGGATTATCCTCATGCTCATGAGCCTCAGCCTGGTATACCTCAGCATCATACATGAAGAAATTAGGTTTCTTCAAAACCCTCCCACTACGACGAGGCACCCTAAATTGTTGATCGTCTGCAGGTCTTTCATTGGAACTCGGACTTGCGTCCAAGACTGAAATCTGTGGAGCAGTTCTTTCACCCGATAACTCCTCTAGCACCACTTTGCTTCTAGGCTTAAAGTCATTCATGTGACTTTCCTCTAAGAATGTCGCATGGGTTGAGACAATGACCTTTTGTTCCTTCGGGTTATAGAACAGACCTCCTTTAGTTCCTTTTGGATACCCTACAAACATGCATAATTCTGATTTTGGTTCCAACTTCTTCGCATCCCCATCCAGTACATGCGCCGGGCAGCCCCATATTCTCATATGTCCAAGGGAGGGCTTCCTGTCATGCCACAATTCATACGGAGTTCTGGGAATTGATTTGCTCGGAACCTGGTTCAGAATATAGCACGCCGTTTGTAAAGCATATCCCCAAAATGATAATGGCAGCGTTGAATAACTCATCATGGACCGTACCATATCCAATAAGGTTCTGTTTCTCCTTTCGGCTACACCATTCTGTTGTGGAGTACCAGGTGCAGTCAATTAGGATAATATCCCGTTCTCTACAAGATGTCCTAGAAATTCATCGGAGAGATATTCGCCACCTCGATCAGATCGAAGTGTCTTTATTGATTTATCCAATTGCTTTTCCATTTCCGCACGATACTCTTTGAACTTGTCAAAGGTTTCGCTCTTGCGGTGCATCAGATACACATATCCATACCTCGAGTAATCATCTATAAAAGAGACATAATACTCGAACCCTCCTCGTGCTGTGATGTTCATGGGTCCACATACGTCAGTGTGCACAATTTCTAAGAGCTCCTGAGCCCTTGTACCCTTAGCTCCAAAAGACCTCTTAGTCATTTTACCCTCTAGACAAGACTCACATTGGGGAAGTCGTACCTCCTCCAGAGATTCCAGAGGACTGTCTTTCACCAATCTTTGAATCCTATCCTGATTAATATGACCAAGTCTTAAATGCCAAAGATACGCCTTGTTAGAGTGAGAAACTTTCAACCTTTTAGAGTTATCAATTAATTCAGTGTCAAGCAATGAGTACATCTTTGGTTTGATCAAATATAGGTTTCCATCCATCCATCCAGAATAGATAAAGGACTTATTTCTACGAATATCAACTCTTTTACTAAAAGAAACTGAATAAGAATCCTTTATTAAACAAGCTACCGATATAAGGTTCCCCCTAAAATTAGGAACATAAAAACAGTCTTTCAATAAAATAAACCTAAATTGATCAAAATAAAGGTAAACATCTCCCACTACTTCAGCCACTACAAAGCTACCATCTCCAGTCCGCAACGAGAGGCTCCTATCATGTAGACTTCTCGTTTCCACGAACCCCGGCATAGAAACACAAACATGATTAGTGGCACCCGAATCAATGACCCAAGTGTCTTTCGATTCTTCCACCAAACATGCTTCTAAGTAATGAAGTTCCTTACCTTCCTTGCCCTTGGCGGCTAGGAATTCCCGGCAAGCCTTCTTAAAGTGACCTATCTTCCCACAATGGAAGCATTTGGACTTTTTAGGGTCCTTTGGCTTCTTGTTCTTGTTCTTCTTCTTCCCGTCCGAGGCAGAAGGATTAGAAGAACTAGAAGCCACTTGCTTCTTATTTGGCCTCTTCCTCTTCCGTGAGAGATTGGAAGATTCCGCTAAATTGGCCTCTCCTTTAGGTCGGACCACATCCTCATCCCTGATCATCCGCTCATAAGCCTGTAGTTGCTTCATGAGCTCGGTAAGTCCTAACTCCTTTGTCGCTAGATTGTATGCGGCCTTAAACCCCACAAAATCTTTAGACAGAGTCTTGAACACCATCTCGATCTGGGTGTTGTAGTCCAACTCAGCACCATTCTCGGCAGCCTCAGCGAAGAATCCCATTAGAGTGATCATATGGTCCTTCACCGGAGTACCCGCCTTTTGCTTAGAGTTCATAATACTGGTGATAGCGGACTGTCGAGCCAATTTTTCTTAGCCTCCGAACATGTCCTCCAGATTTTCCATGATCTCCCCAGCAATTTGATAAGTCTCATGCTGCTTTTGTAAAGCACTCGTCATGCTAGCAAGTATGTAGCATCGAGCTATATCATTGGATTCTCTCCAACGAGTTTAGGCAACCGAGACCTCCTCAAGTGGTGTGTCAAGTTTGGGCCTAGGTGGGCATGGTTCGTCCAGTACGAACTTGTGTCTCTCGCAGCTGAGAACTATTAATAGATTTCTTTTCCAATCTTTATAATTATCGCCATTCAGTTTATTCTCAGTGAGTATTGAAATGAGGGGTGTCGGTGATATTTTGAACTGAAATAAAATTATACTAGACATCATTACAAAGCCTAAGCAAATATACAGATAATTTTGCAAATAAAACATACAAGTATGTTCCTACATGAAACTTGAAAAACATGTAGTATTGCAACGGTAATTCTCAGCACCTATTGCCCTAAGCCGCCGAGGGGTAGTCATGAAAACAAATAGCCGGAACATGGACCCCGTCCAATTAATATATGTTGCCTTAAATCCTCCAAGGTTAAGACATATATTAATAACCGCTTATTTGACCACCAGTTTAGTTAACAGAGCTTCTAGGGAAGGTTAATAACTAAACGAGTCTTGAGTGTATAACCATTGTTTACGTAGCCCGATCCACGTCCTACCAAGCCACCGAGGGGTGGTCATGAATAGGATCGTACCCGAACACGTTTTCCATATAGGAGATCAAATCTAGTATACCGGCGGCGGTAAACACCTACCGGGGGGTGTGGTCAGGGCAGAACTGACGCGAGGCGTTACCATGCTTTCACATATGGATCAACAATAGAGGCCGTGGGTTTTGTTTGAAACCCTCTCCCACTCAATATTTTGAAAAAAAACATGCAAGTTTTTACAAATTATGTATGATCAATATAGTATGAGCGGCACTCACCTATCCTATATGACATGTTATCAAATATGCATATAAAACATCCATCAATACATATTTATACATCCATGACATATCACAGAAAAAATAATTGACAGAATAACCAAGCCATGGTTCAATCTTAGAACAAAGAAACTAAAGATTACAAAATTTCATCCAAAGCATTCTTTGGGTCTTGAATTTCGTTCCGTCTTCTTGTATCCATCTTTATGTAACCTCTCCATTTATTTCTCATCCCAAGAATCATTAAAAATTTAAATCTCTAAAAATTTAAATTTCAAATTCAAATTACAAATTTGAATTTCAAATTTAAATTTCAAATTTAAATTTTAAACAATTTTAAACATCATGTGTAATAATATGTAATTTCAAAAATTTCAAATTTTCAATTACATATTTTTAAATATGATTTAAAATTAAATCTCAAATTTAAAAATCAAAATTTTCTGATTTTTTTAGACCGTCGCACCGCCGTCCCTGAAGGTGGCAGCCGCCGTGGGCAGCCACCAGCCCCCAGCCCCAAAGGGACTGGCAGCCCACGGCTGCCCCCTATGTGCAGCCTTGCCAGGCTGCAGGCCAAGCCTGCAGCGCCAGGCTGCAGCCAGCCTTGGGCAGGCCACGGCCACCCTTGGCTGCAGGCCAAGCCTGCAGCCGTGGGTGGTGTTGACCTGCACAGGGGCTGCCGCAGCCCCATCCTGCCCGAAGGCAGGGGCTGCAGCCCCCCCAAGGCCCGTCGGCCTATCCCGATGGGTCATGTCTCGATTTTCATGCCATATTCCAATTTACCTATTAGAATCTCCAAAAATTAATTTAAATCCCAATTAAATTGAAATTTTCCACACATTAAAAATTTCAATCTTTAAATCAAATTTAACTTTTGGGAAAAATAAATTACGGTCTTCAATCTTCAATCTCCTCCAAGAATAATTACATAAAATTTCCTAAACCGTTTCCGGTGTACAAAAATTCTAACCATAAAAATTCTAAGAGACAAAAATTAAAATCCATGGGAAAATTATAGTGTTAATAAACTGCTCCCATAGTTACATAAAAAATCATAGATACAATTTTTCTAAATTCTAAGGAACCATAACCGGCATAAACAAGCATGCTCATAATAATTCAGAAAATTAAAATAACTACATACTTTATACATAATCCATGATAACAACATAAAGGAACCCTAGAATGCCACTCTCTAAATATCAAATCCATAAATAAATAAAAAGACTAAGTAATTGTCTAATTTATGTACATGGCATAGTCATGAGATGGCTCTGATACCAATTGAAGGAAAATAAATCGGTAAAAATGTATCAGAGTGGCGCAGCGGAACAATAAAAATTTTTAGATCGTTAAATATCTCATGATGTCATATACAATAAACCAACAACAATTAAAACTCATACCTCAAGGACGCCAATCTTGCAGGAGGAGAATGACCGGAGGCTTCAACCAACTAGCCTTCTCTACTATTCTCTAATTCCCGAATGGCTGAGTGTGTGGGCACTCTGAACCTCGATCGGTATGCTAGCACTGCTAGTCTTCTTCCGACCACCCAGATCTCTAAAGAACTTTATTGTCACTATTAGCTGTGCAACAATAAGCCTGCTCACTTAAGAGTCTGTGGTCTAATAGAACTGGAGTGGTAGGACCTCTATTTATAGACCTGCATGAGGTGATTATCTGAATTCGAATTGGATTAGGAAAAGATATTTTCCCTTATCCATAACCATAAAATCCAAATTTTTCCATGGGAAAATCCCAACAACAAAATTCGGTTTATTTAGGATAAATCCAATCCAAATCTAAACAAGATTTTAACTAGAATTTTATCTCCCCTTTTTCAACCAAAAAATCTGAAATTCCTAGGAGATTTTTCCTCCGAAAATTCGGCCACTTTTAGGATAAGGGAGAATCAAAATTCCACTAGGATTTTCAAGCTTGAATCTTATCTCAACCTTATCCAAAATAACCGAATTTTCCTAGGAGATTTCCTCCATAATTTCGGCCACTTTTCAGGGAAGGAGAGAATCCAAATTCAACTGGGATTGAAACTTGAAATTTTCCCTTGAACCTTATCCACAAAAACCGAAATTTCATTGAGGATTATCCTCAAAATTTTGTCCATAATTTGTTAGGATTTGGATTCAAAATTCAAGTAGGATTCTAACAAGATTATCCTCTCCAAATCCAACTCAAATTCGAATTTCAAACCTTGTGATTTTCCACAACAAATTCGAATCCCACTTGGACTGTGATTCAAAATTTGAATTTCAAATTTCAAATTTGAATTTCAAAATTCAAAATTCAAATTTCAAAATCCACAAAACGGTTGTGTTTCAAATTCTTGTTCTCATGGATAATTTTCTATAACTCCAATCCAATCTCAAATAAAATCATGGCAACTTTATTTGGAGTTCGAATAATTGTGTACTCTATTATCCAAAACAAAATCTGAATCCAACTGGAGAGAATCTTGTCTACCATCCTAATCCTGTGTCATCACCATCCATGCATAATAAACCAGCCAAGAGCATACACAAATCAATTTGCCAAACGTTAAGGAATTATGTGGAGCTAGCAGAGGGACTGATTGGACA
Source organism: Antiaris toxicaria (assembly GCA_035233585.1). NCBI lineage: Eukaryota > Viridiplantae > Streptophyta > Magnoliopsida > Rosales > Moraceae > Antiaris > Antiaris toxicaria. The sequence goes on along the minus strand of CP141162.1, from coordinate 11,837,576 downwards.
TATATAATCGGGCTCCCGTGATTCCATATGATCATCATTCTGTACCGAACAACTCAATCATATGATCACTAATTTCAGAGTCACACCACTATAAACCTGAAACTGAATTCCCAATTATATACCGTATTACGTAAGCCTATGACGAGCTACTATCCAATGACCTTGTCATATATGCAAAACCCTCATATGATATCCATGATCAGCCTTAGGTCAAAGTCCGTTTAATCCTACTGATCAGGCTATCTTAAAGTTCCATTATACTACCAAATTAAGAAAATGATTATTCACTATATGTGAATAAGAAGTCATCCGCCCAGCAGACGACTCAAGGCCTTGTCCATTTTCACATTCAGTATAATGCCTTTAAGAGGATACCTTTAACTCCTCAGAGCTATGATTCCGATATCTGCAAACAAACCCTTCATCGTATACAAGTCATGTACCCAACGAACCGGTCTATAAGCTTACTACCTCTGAGACGCTTTAGCTATTGGAACATCAAAGTACACAAGTCATATACATGAAGTAGTTCATTTACTCAGGATTAAGGTTATTGCACAATGAACGTCAAAAGCAGATTGATCCACTCATAGCAGACTACGTAGATCAATCACGCTTTAGTCCCGTCTAATATGTCACCACCAAGCAACATATCTATGTCGCTACTTGGGAGTCCAGCTCCAGACAGTCAAGACAAACCGTCCCCTCCAAGGCTTTAGACAACATAATAGTCTTAACATGAGTTAGATGCTTGGTCTAACCCCATAGACTACAGACCATAGTTTAGACCGCTAACTTTAGAACATTGTCTTCTCGCATACAAAAGTCCACTACATGCAACGTTCTAACAGTTTTAACACAAGCAGTCAGTGAGCCATATTTGCTTACATTTACTTTAACATGTAAATAAGACGAGGACAGATAGCAATGTAATGAATAACCTCTATATATAATTTTATTATCCAGTTCAAAATGAATACATCAAAATGTTTCTAATGCTTAGGGCATTTCCTAACATTCTCAAGGATTGTCTTTTGGTGTTTCTGATGTTTCTTCTAGCCTCTTGGTATTTTCTTCGAAAAGTATATTTTGATTGTTGATAATTTATTATATGTGGCAACATGAGTTCTAACGATCTGTAAAAAAATTTTAAAATTCCATTGTGCATATTTTTTGTTTTTTTCAACAATTCTTAGGTTTATAAGTAGTGTAATTTACAAAATTGTCATTAGGGTTTCTGGAGGCCTGTTATTATGTATTTATAAGCTCCTAACACCACAAAAAGTAGTTATTTTGTTGTCGCTCATTCCTTGTCCATTTTGGCTTTGACAGATGGGGAAACGATTTGTTATCAATTTTCTCATGACCGATGAGAAAGGAATGTCGCCTAGCACTTTATAGGTCACTAATTGAAATATCAACAAGATATCTACCTCGAATTTTAATTTCGACTTAGATTCCCATTCACCTTATTCAATTTTGTCCTAAATTCCCCCTCCACTAATTCCAACTTTGAGTAGATATCTACCTTTCTTCAAACCCCAATTTAAACTTCAATTTAGATTCCACTGACTAATTTGATTTCGACCTAGATTCACCCTCCCTTAATTCCACTTTGATTTTGACTAGATTCCTCTTCCCCTAATCACTTATATATTGCCCCCTCCCTAGCATCGACCACAACTTCCTCAGATTTGAAATGGCCCCCCTTAAAACTTCCTACACACTCTTACCCAATTCTTCATAATCTCCTTGCCATCACATTCCCACGCCCTCTCGTACTCTTCCAATCCTTGCCACCATAGAAAGAGACTACCCACCTTGTTGGCCCTGATTTTTCTAGCTACACTACATTGTTCTCCGCCTCCCTTGTTACCATCCCCATCCCTCCTCCACCCTCCCCTGATACCTATTGTCGAGCGAGTCTACCCTCCTTGTCACCTATGATCTTTCCCACTACGCTTTGCCATTTTCCTTCTCCTTTATTGCATTCTCTCCCTCTTCTGCTACAATTTTCAATAAAACCTTGTTTTCTGACTCGATTTCTTTTAATTTTTCATATTTATATACATTGGTTGTGATAAAAATCAAATTTTTTCATGTTTATTTAAAAGGTTGTATTGTAAGTTTTGGTTAGGTATTGAAAAAAGTTTAAGGTTGTTCAAGGCTGCTGTCATCGTCACTCTTTCTCTAACTCTGCTGCTCCTCTATTTGCCACAACTGCTAAAAATCAATTTTTCTTTTGTTTTTTTAATCATTTTTTTTATTTTTTATTTTTGTTCTGAATATCAGTAAGTTGTTCTGTAGTATTTGGTTGGGTATATTTTTTTTTGTTCTTAATTTAATAGTAGATGTTGAAAGCAAAGACATTGTAACGACCCATCTAAGTAGGGTGTTACTTAACTAATAATACTTAATCTTAATTCATAATAACTTATAAGTACTTATACTTTGGTACTAAAATTATAGAATAATTTTTTTTCTTTTATAACTTAGTATAAAAAGCTCTATCATATATTAATTATTATCACAATTTTTTACAAACATATTTAGGATAATTTTTTTTAAACTTATATCTATCTTAGAAGACATATACATATTCATATCTGTATATAGTCTTAAAATATGAAAATTATTCTTTGAAATAGTTTTGCAGAATAACTGCGTAATGGTATCCTACTCTGCCACCATTTGTTCACATCTCCGTCTGAAATTACCTTCCAAGCATTATGCTCTGTAGGCTGCTTTCCTATAGTGTGAAAAAAACAGATGAGATTTTACTCAGCAAGTACAAACACATACTCATAGTGCACATACAACATATATAGATACATGACTCGACTATATGCTCTTATGGAATTAAGATGCGATCCCATTTTACTCAATTATGGATGTCTTATTTTCCATTACAAACTTATTTCTTTGCTTAACTTGATTGTCTATAGGCCCTTACGTGTTTGTACGGGGTGTGCGTGATCAATGGCAAGTTAGGGTTTGCGAGGTCTTTAACAAAACTGAAATCATAAATTGGACTTGCTTCAGAACATAACATAACATAATCCTCCATTATCTGGAAGGAGTTTGATACAACACCTTATGTATCTTATTTCTTCCCTTGTGAAAGGTTATATCAGTACCTCATGATCCATCCTCGTGGAAGGTTGGTACAATATCTTACTTATCTTAAATTAGTTTTATCCTTTACTTAACTGAATTTGAGTATGTCTAATATCATACTCTAATGTAAAGTCTTATTTGATGACTAGGTCAAAGTCTAAATTTCCTTAAATTGTGAACTTTTAGTCATGATGCATATGCAATGACATGATATATGGATTCATGACATAAACTGAAACTATATATATAAAGTGTGGCAAACTTATATATCATGCAATTTTCATAAAACATGATTTCTTTATAAAAACATGTATTTTGGCATGTATTTAAATCATGGCATATCATATGAATATACTTTATTTGAAAACATATAATATTTACATACTGTAGGTAAGGTTTATACTTACCTTATGCATAACATTTCCAATTGTTGAACAAATCTGTGGTCTAAATCTTATAGCCTAAAAATATATTCAAAACAAGTATTGAATTAATACTACTATTGAATATAATCCTATTAAAATCCCTTTTTAAAATAAAAAGAAATAATTCCTTATTAAGTATGGCTATAAGGTTATGGTGTATTTTTGAATCTTAGAATTTGAATTAAAGAATTTAGTCTTATTTTAACTTCTTATTATAATTATAATTTTGATATCCTATAATTTGAAAATCCACATTTTCTAAACATATAAAATATTTATATTAAAACTACTTAATTTAATACTTCTTGGATGAACATGGTTTAAAAATTGGGTTAGAACATCGTTTAGAACATCATTTAATTTTTAGAAAATCATTATTTTGACATTCTATAATTTGAAATCTCCATATCTTTTAAAACTTCTCATTTTCGAATCATATTTAATACTCATTAAAAAAACATTTCAAAACCTTACAAAAAAAAATTTTTTGGTGGCCAGGCGCTACAGTCCTGGCCATTGGCATTGCAACATCTGTGGCCGTGCCCAGGTAGCGCTGCTTGGCTTATGCACTTGGCCACTATTCAGCCTAGGCAGGCGCTGTAATGCCAAACATGGGTGCTGCAGCCTAGGGATGCTGCAATGGCCAATTTTAGTCCTTCCCAAAATCCCTTTTTTTTTTTTTGAAAAAATTATAGTTTTTAAACCGTCAAGAATTTGATGAAAATTTCTTCATGAAAAATGTTTATCTACATGTTATCTAAATTTTTCATATTTATGAAAAGTTTAATTTTGCCCATAAGGGTTTCATTTTTTCATCAATTCAAAACTTGACAGTTTTGTCAATTTAATTCAAATCTCCTTCTAACATCATTATTTTTCTTTAAAAACTTTGAAACACATACATATACACCATAACTTTTATTCCATAAATTTTCTAATTTTTCTTAATTGTTTCTCTAACTTATAGAAACCCATTTTAAAGTTTTAAACTTTTACTATTCAAATCATAAATTTTCTAAACATATTCATAACATTGTCAAATCACCATTCCTAAATTCATTTTAACATTATAACACCATCAACATAAGCTTGTAAATTTTTCAGAATACTATGAACACTTACTATTATTACTTAAATTTCAACTTATTAAAAATTATAAATTTAAAGAAAATTAACAACAATTTGACTGGAAAAGTACCTCAATGATGGATTTCTCTGTCGGAAAAATGAAATTAACGTTTCTTGGATGAGGCTTGAAGAACTTAAAATTTTAGAAAGCTAAGGATTATTTGGAAAGTGGGAAAATGGGAGAGAAAATGCAATAAAGCTAAAGAAAATTTTTGAAGGACTAAAAGAAAATTAAAGAGAAATTTTATAGAACTAGAGAGAAAATTTAAAGAGCTACAGAGTTTGTATATTTGGTTGTGGAAAAATGAAGGGCAGGTGAAGGCCTATTTATAGGCATGAGCTAATGAAATTAGATTAATTTACTAATCATGACTTGTCATAAATAAATTTGTCTAGAAAACTTAAGTAACCATAATACAAATTTAAACTCATATGACATAAGCCCCATGATATAAGCATATTGACATATGCATGAGGTAGAAAACATAAATTCAAAATTTACTTCTAATATTGTTTAGCAAGGCTTTTTCGTAGTCCTTGATCTCTTGGTTCTTATCCATTCTTAACAATTAAATCAAAAATCCATATTTTTCTTAAATTAAATAAATAGAGATAATTCTAGATTTTATCTCTGAACAGATAATTTTAATCTTTTAACTAGATATAATTGTATTTTTTTATATCGTCCACTAATACAAATCCCAATATCCTGTACTACAAAAGTTAACTTATACCATATATATTGCAAAAGTTAAGCAGCTTAAGTTTTTATTGTATTAATATTTGTCCAACAAGTTTTTATATATGGAAAAGTAACTCAATCTAATTTTTATATTAAAAAGGTAATCAATCTAAATTTTGATTTGTATGGAATTTTGATGTCAATTTTTTTAGTACAACATTTTTATATACAATAAATCCTATCTAATAAGGATATTAAAACTGTTAATTTCTATATTACTAAAGTTATTGAAATACTGTGTTTGTAATTTGATAATTTATCTATATTTTTATCAATTGATCACTTTTACTATTCATACTTTTGAACAAAGTAAAATGAATTTATATTATGTAGCAAATTAAATTATATAATCGTTACATTATAAAATTCATTTTCATACTTTAGGTTAAAAAAATTATAACCTAAACATTAATTTATCTAAGGAAATTTTCTGAATTACATCATTAATCCACTAAAATTCTTTATTCAAAAATTTCGGATATTACTGACATTTTCTTAAGTTATATTTTATATATAATTGTAAGGCTATTTTCATCAAGTTGTCTATGCAATAGTGAAAATATTGCGCAAACACAATACAAAAAAAATGACTAATAGAAACCATGATACGCATTGCGAAAAACCTCAAATCCACAAAGAAAACATGAAAACAAGTTGCATCTCAAAAGGGTAATTACGAATTCGAGAAAAACTGACAAGCAATGAATCCCCTTGGATATGATTCAAAAGACAAATATACCTATAATTCATTGTTTTGTTGCAGAAGAAAGTTTTTATTTATTGTAGCTTTCCTTCATTATTCTGGTAAGTGTCTGAAGCAACATATATATATATATTTATATATACATATAAAGGTTTTAATTAAGAGAGCCATAAAAAAAAAAAAAAGAAGTCAAGTGAAGCATAGAAAGGGCATAAACAATCGTGGGAAAGCATACGTATACGAATATAAAGTTACTTTATATTATTTTATTTTTCGTACATGTATGTCTTTTGCTAGATATTTGTCGATTCTACTTTGTATATTTTACTCAATATGCATATGATTCAGAAAATAATTTATGGATTCCTGATTTTGAGTGACAGATGGTAGTGTTAAAGTTCGGTGCTTTGAAATTGAGTATTTAGGTTGCGCAATTTGACTTTTGAGCTGTTATTCTTTGATGTTGTGCTTGATTTGATACTTGCTTGTTGCTGAGTAGGGATTCCTGATTTGAGTGTTTAAATAGTGGGAATTTGCTGCTTGGAAAGTTGGCAGAGAATGTTAAAGTTTGTTGCTTTAAAATTCAGAATTTAGGTTTCTCGGTTTGATTTTTGAGCTGCTATATGTTGCTGTTGCGCCTAAATTTGATATTTGCTTGTTTCCAAATAGGATTCCTGAGTATAGTGTTTGGATGGCGGGAATTTGCTGCTTTGAAAGTGGACAATGAGTGTTAAAGTTTGGTGTTTTACAAGAAGTTTTTTTTTAGAAATTATAAACTTTTCTGACAGATCATTCAAATATTTATTGAAATAATTTTTAGACTGAAAAAATAAAAAAACAAATTTTGATAGGCTACAGCCCATACTATGTACATAACTAATAATCTATAGGAAAAACAACTTTTATAGAAACAATTTTGAGATTCAAAAACTAAAATACTACTTTTAAGAAGCTACAACCCATGTTTTGGGCATAACTAGTAATCTACTTGGAAATAAAAGCTCCAAATGTTATATAAACAAGTATAAATATATATATATATAACAATTTCCATGTAAGTATACATTATGAAAAAAATGGTTTGTAAATCATTTTGAAGGGCCATTTTGATACTAAAATTTGAGTGAGACTTACTTTGTAAAAGTGATGGGTCTTAACAAATTTGTGTTCTTAGTTATAAGGAGATTGAAATCATATATTTGTATGCTTAAAATGGTAATTAGAAGAATGAGAAATTGATACTCAAAGTTTGTTCATTAGAAATTTAATTTTGTTGGAAAAATTGCCTAAATGTGAAGTCCCACTTTAGTTAGGCATTTTGAAAATATAAAGTTTATAAATGATTACACTTTTGAATTTAAGTAAGATAGTATACTTAAGAGGCTCTCTCACGTGCAGCTTCACATGCGTTGACAGCCCTAAGTTCTTCCAATTTGGTTTAGATTGAATTCCAATTATTGTTTTGATTTTTCATCTTTTTGTAATACTTCATTTGATCATATTGAACTTGTTTATTTTCTATGTTCCATATTTTCTAACACACGTATCATAATGCCCTGGAGTAGTATGAATAAAATTTGCTCTGTGAGCATGTTATGGTTAACATTGATGCTGGCTTTTGTCCATTGTCTTCCACATGATTTTGTTTTGGCATGTCATTAATAGGTTTTTGTCTTTATTTCCTAATGTCTTTGGTATGATTATTTTGATATTGTTTATTGCTCAAGCGAAATATATACAATTCCTTCGGGGGAAAAAAATGTAGCTAATTTGAAATGGGAATTTAGGTTGCTCGGTTTGATTTTTGAGCGGCTATTTCTTGCTGCTCGATTTGAAAATTGCGTGTTTACGAATAGGGATTCCTGATTTGAGTGTTTGTATGGTGGGAATTTGCCGCTTCAAAAGTGGACGATGAGTGGTAAAGTTGGTTGATCTGTAGATTTTGTTTTTGAAGGACTAAATGTTTGTATCATTTTCACTTTTGGCCGTCTTACTCTTAAGTGTTTTGTTATCAAATGTGCCTTTAGGCTTATTTTCTTACTTTCTCTGTCAATGTTTCTCGTAACTCGTGTGTAGTAAATGGTATTGGTAGTTGAGTGTACAATGGTTCCGAGATTATGCATCCAAGGAGTTCCTCCTCTAAAGGATTTGGCACTTCGTATTCAGAAGCAGCCCCGTTGATGAGAATGACGTGACCGAAACAATGGCCACTGATAGCTCTGGTTCTGATTCTCGTTCTGTTCAACTTTCCACTCCGCCTGTGACTTTTCACCCATTCGAGGTAATATCTTCAGGTTTAGGATTCCTCGTCTCCAACAGGGAATTGTCTAACAGCAGAAGAATGTTCTGGGATGCATTCTCACGACGCAGTTCCACAAGGCTTATTAATTCTCCAACCATTGTCTTCTCGATGGATGATAATGAGGAGCTAGGATCTCAAGACCGCTGGCTACTTGATTTCTGTGGTGACTTTTTTGATGGTGGGAATGGAACTGATTCTGGATAAGTAGGATTCCGTATTCGAGTGAACGAAGGCGGCATTCAAGATCCGAAGAACCGATGAAATTTATTAGTTAAACACTTTATTTATCAAACTATTAGTTTATCTTATTGTATATGCTACATATAAAGAATTAGACTTTTGTGCATCTTATATATATGATATTTACATTTCTACCATATTGGATATATATTTGAATATGTTAATAAGATGTGATATTTGCTTGTTTGGGTATCATAATTTTTATTATTTTTATCATTATTTTGTAATTGACTGTAATAAAAGTTAAAAAAATGCCCTAAAAACAAAAAAACCTGAAAATAAATGATAAAAAACGCAGGTTAAGAACAAAAGAAAGTACTTAAAAAAATGAAAAAAAAAAAAAGGAATACATTTCTATTATGGATTTTACAACACAATTGTACGTATCGTAAACAAGTAATAAAGTCATAAATAAAGTATTGTTCTCACGAGAATTGTTGTTTATCAATTATCGAAATTATATTAACTCTAACTTTATTTGACTAAATTGAAAAGAAAATAAAAATAAAGAAAAAAATATTTAAAAAAATAACAAATGATAAAACATATAAAATAAAACCTAAGATTATAATTTTCTCTCAATACTTCACTTGAATCTTTCTACCCTTCCCATAATAAACTAATTGAATCGAATTATTAATCAAAAATTCTAAATTATCTAAAAATCTCTTTCGATAATCAAAAAAAAAATATCCTTCTTAACTAACTTATTATATTTCTATGAAAATTAAATTAAGAAAAGATTTATTAAGTAAAAGTTCTCTTAATGGTTAAATATGATACATAAGTATATTCCTATCCTACATAAACCTAAGACTTCTGTACATAAATCATATGTCATTCTATCTAAGATAAAATACAAAAGCTCCTTTTTCAAGTTCATTGAGGTTTTTCAAGTCAATCTATTTAGCAACTATTTAATTAGAAGTATTTTAAGTATAAGTTAAAACAAATAATTCGATAACAATAAATAAAAATCAAGAGAAAAATAAATAAATTCAAGTTACATATTAAATTTTAAATGTGATCTTAGAAAAGAGAACTAATTCAAAAATGAAAATAAAAATCTATAAAATAAAAATTTAAACATTCTTAAATTATAAAAATAAAAATATTAGAATATAGGAGAGAAAAACACTTTTATGAAGACGTCACAAATCTTCAAAGCTTTTTCCAAATTATCTTATTTTTCTTCTTTTTTATGTTTTTTTATGTTACATGATGCCATCCTCTAATTTTATAAAAAAACAAAACCTAGAAAACAAAAATAAAAATAAAATTCTAAATACCAGACTCCTCCTAATAATACTTTTTTTTTTCTTTTTTTTCTCATACTTCTCTCGGCCTCCCCCAGAGAACAAAAAAGCAACCCCTTTTGCACGCAGCCCAAGGCAGCGTTTTAAGGCCTCCCCAGTTCTAGTCGCCTCTTTCCCTTTACTTCTTTAATTAAATTTCTTCCATTTTTTCATTATTTGCTTTTTCTTTGTTCGCAGCCGGCACAGATTCAAAGCAGCGAAAGCTGCCGCTGACGCAGAGCAGGAGCTTTGTGCGCTCCACATTTTCGGCACACGAGAGGAAGAAGTTGCAACCCGGGACGCGTGGCACAGTGAAATATAGTATAGTAGATCTCGCTGTAGACGATCCAGCCGAATTCTTTTCGCTTTTCATTGATTTATTTGATTTCATATTTATCTTGTATTTGAATATAATGTATTAAAACATAATTTATTTTTAGAAGAAAAATATTTTTATTGATTTTTTTTATCTCATTGATTTTTTTATGTATTTAATTTATTTGCTTTTCATTGATTTTTTATCTCAATTAAGACTCTATTTGATAAATATATTATATTTACGTTGTATTTGAATATGATACATTAAATATAATTTACATTTAAAGAAAAAGTATTTACATTGCATTTGAATTTAAAATATATTTGGATTGTATTTTAATAATGAATATGTAATGTAATGGATAAAAGTAAAGAGAAAAAAGAGAGAGAGAAAGAAAATATGTGATGTTATTAGTAAAAGTATTAGAAAAAGTACAATAATAAATAGTGATTATATTAGATTTAAAATGTGATGTGATAGGTATTTGAATGAAATACTTTTGTATTTGGGTGAAAATTGCATTACATTTGAATACAATACAGATGTAATGTTGTCACCAAATAGGAGAGTAAGCTCCAAATTGTTATTTTTAACCTTTTCCACCAAATTTTGTCCATATAATTGAGGAAAATAAATTAATTAATAAAGAGAATTAAATTAAAATTCCAAAAACATGACAAATTTAAATAAATAAAATTAGTGAAACAACTCTATTTTATAGAGTTATCGATTTCTCATCGGAAAAAGAAAGCTTTCCTACCCCTTTAGAGTCCACGACCTTTCTTGTCTCTGGCTTTCTTGTTGGTTTTTTGACAGACATGAACGGTATTTTTCGTCGGTTTTAAACGGATGAGAAAATGTCCTATTTTTATAGTGTAAGAGATAACCATGAATAAACACTTAAAATATAAATATTTGATGTTTAAACTTGAATATAGAGATAATCTTCAATATTATAGTTTTTGTGATAAATATTGGATAAACTAGTTATTTAAAATTCAAATATCTCCTAGATTTTCGAGCACCAATTTCCTAATTGATAAAAATGATTATGTTATGATGACTGAAATCTAGAGTTCTCGACTACCTATCAACACCTATATTTTTACCCTAACATTTTAATAACTGTCAACTTTCTATCCCTCACTCTTTAAGCACATTGGGCATTCTAGGAAATAATTTGAGCCATGCTAACAGGGGATGAAGGGTTAGAGTTTTGAAATCTGTCGGTGGCTATGTAAAAAGAAAAAAGAAAAAGAAAAAGAAAAGTGCTACACTTTTTAGTTAAAAAAAAAAAAGAAATAAGTTTGAAGATTTAGTAGCTCAAAAAAAAAAGGGAATAAAAAACAAAAAAGGAGGAAAATAAAGTGAATGATAAAGGAAAGTTATTTAAAAAAAAAAAGGAAGAAAAGAAAAGAAAAAAAGACAATGGAAAAGTTGAAAAAAAGTTTGAAGGAGTTATTAGGAGTGTTTAAAGTGATTTATGTGTTTGGGAGATGATTTAAGCCATATTCTTATCCATTATCCCACCTTGACTCTAGTTACAAGCCTAATAAAGTTCTAACAATCCTCGTGTTGTGTTGGTCTACATTAGTGGAGAGAGATGAAAAGCAAACCTGTGAGACTTATTCACTAATTTGAGATTCTATATTTATTCCATATTTACATAAGTTTATCCGGATTACATGCAACGAATTGAGAACAATTTAACACACATGGAAAATCCAAGTATAGATGAGACATACTTTTGAATTTATTTTTATTATTTGGTGAATATTTGTGTTTTTTTTTTTTTTTACCTACACACTTTAGGCAATCTTTGAAGTTTTTTTTTTTGGGAATCACTATTTTTAACACAATTTACTTTGGGTTATTTTTGTTTCTTTTCCTATTTCTTTTGCTCAAGGACTGATTAACAATGTACACTGTGCAACCATATATATCTTTCAATATAAAAATAAAAGAAGATTAATTTGCTAATTTTATTTTAGGAAAATTAGATTGGATGACCAATTTTAGTCACCCAATCTAATAGATAATTGAACCTTTTTTTATTTAGCAAAGTGATTGTTTATTATTTTTTCAAGTTTGGTCAATCAGTGATTAATTAAGAAAATCGATAATTTACATTATAATCAATGATTAAATAAATTATAACTAATTACTAATTGGCAATTTTAAAAAATTGAATAATTATTATAAAAAAATTATCCTTTAACCAATTTTTTAAAACTTTGGTTATTTTTTGAAAAAGTTGTAACAAAAGAGCTATTGAGCTATAAATCCCTTTTACTTTTGAGATTTCACGTTAATTTCACTTGGAAAAATTAGGTTAGATGGCCTATTTTGATTATCAAATCTAATAAAAAGTTGAACCTTTTTTTTTTTTAATTTTAGCCAAAATAGCTTTTTGCCATTTTTTTGAGATTTGATCAATCAATTATTAACTAAGAAAATTGATAAATTATATTATGGTCATTTAGTGATTGACCGTAATTTTGTCAATCACTTATTTACCATGTAAATAAAAATTAAATAATCATTTTAAGAAAAATCACATTTTAACTAATTTTTAAAAAACTTATTAAAAAGATGCTATTTAACTAGAAATTCCTTTCATTTGATTATCATTTTAGCAAACTTCCTTTTCACATCTTTAGCCAAAAAAAAAAAGTTTTTAAAGAAATCAAAAACCAATCACTCATGGATTTTCCTTCCCCAATGCATTGAGAGATAAGCATTTAGGCGCCCTCTTGGATGGGTGTAGAGATGATGCCGACGTCAAATCGGCTTATATGAAGATGGGGGCTCTTTAGAATAGAAAAAATTCAGTTTTCTTTTCTATTTTTTATGATAGGAATATTTTTAGTAATTCAAGTTTTAAATATTAAATTCTCAAACATTAAAGGGTTTTGCTTAAATTAAGTTTTTATTAGCTACTAATTTATTGTCTCATCAGCTTAAAACTAACCGAGTGTAACAAAGGGGGCATTTTTACTAGCGGTACAAAATTTAGGGGGTGTTTATACTATTTTTAAAGTTTAGGGGCAAAATTAATAGATGACCATAGTTCGGAGGTAAAAATAAAATGTATTCTAATATATATTTTTTTAATAAATGATGGCACCAAGACATCCCGATCAGATCGACTGTGTACACCTCTTTAATGCCCTTGTCATTGACCCCTCCCACAATAAATTAATAAAGAAAAAAAGAAAAGAGAATACAATAATTCTTGGCGCAATAAACAAACCACTCCAAAAAAAAGATCGAGAAAACATGCAAACTACTAAACTAACATCTTATAAGATTTACCTAGACAAAGTTGGTGCCTCATTAAAACCATTTGCCAGATAAAATCCAATAAAATTTATCCTAATAAGTTTGTAAAGAAAGTCTTCTCAACATGCCAAGCCGGAAAAGATAAAAAGAATAATGTGAAAACGAAACTTTTGCCCATCTCACCATTGATCAAAAGCCTATTATGCCATGTCATGTCAGTGACCCATATTTACTAGCTCAGCCTATAAATAAGGCTCCATTCAACCTTGGTTATGCACCGCAAAAACAAGTTTGAAGCAAGAGTGAGAAAGATAAGTGCTTTGGAGTGCTTTAGTATATCAGTTGTTTGGTCCTTTTGTTTTAGTGTGCGACAGCCGAGCTGTTTCTTGGCTTTAGAGTGCGCCTGTCCTATTGTGTATTAACAATAGAAGTTATCTTGTCCAGTACTAGTATTGTGTCCTTCATCTTTATTATTAGAAATACAGGATTATTTGATAATATGGCAACGCCAAGCTCAACTGATCAGTCCAGCGTCAGTCTGAAACTTCTGATCGACTCGAAGGAAAAACGAGTGTTGTTTGCTGAAGCTGGAAAGAACCTTGCGGATTTTCTCTTCAGTCTTCTGTCACTACCTGTCAGCACCGTCGTCAGACTCCTGTCTGGCAATTTCATGGTGGGCTCAATCGGTAAGCTTTACGAGAGCTTTGAGAACCTAAGTGATACTCACATGCAGCCTGATGTTAACAAGGACACACTCCTCAGCCCCATCGCACCAATTCATGGTTCGACAACCCTTCTTCTGTTGGCCAACGAAGCATTTGTTCCCGGCCTTCGAATGCTCCTGCGCCTTCGAAAACTTTTGCTTTTGGTGAATCAATAAATTGCAGCAGTCTTCATGCATCTGACGACCCGCGGGCCACGTGTCCCTGCTGCAAGCGCCAGATCTCGGTTGAGTTGCCATACGTTGAGCCGCCGGCTGTGCAACCTGGGGGGTCGTCTGCCGAGGCGTCGTGACGTATATGATAATGGACGATCTCGAAGTGTAGCCCATGTCCGCCATTTCAAGCATTGCCATGCTAAGCAAGTTCAATGTTAAGGAAGTTGCCGCCCTTGAGGAGAAAACCGTTTCGGTAGGCATACAAGTGGTACGTGCAGGGTTTTATTTATTTATTTATATATTTTAATAGAGAGATCAACTGACATCAAAGCACCCTGAAACATCCTGACTACAACCGGGTTTGATAGTTATAATTTCTTTTATTTCCATTCCTTATATAGTGCAGAGTTATATGATTGTTTGTTGTTCATGTGGATATAGGGCTGGAAATTGTTGAAGGCTTCGCTGGCGTCGAAGACGGTTCTCACCGATGTCTTTTTGGGGAAAGAAAGCGACGAAGCAATGCCAAAATATGGGTAAGAATGGATGAGAAAGTTGAAAAATGCAACAAAATTGTCAAGAAGATTCTATAGTTTTAGTTGGTTTCCTAATTGGTGATCGGGCGTTTGGTAGCAATTCCTGCTTGGAAATGTTCACTTTGTCTGATCTAGTCTCTCAGACACCAACTTTAATGGTTTTCATTTATATCTGCGTTGAAGGCCTATGGAGAGAGGCAGAAAGCTTGCTTTTCATGTGTACCTTGTAAAAATCTAAAGCTATATAAACGTAATGTTATTATGTTATGTTTTTTCCCCTTTCAATATGATTAGTGACTATGAAAGCAAATTATGACATTTTATTCAATATCGGTGACACCAATTTTGAGTATCAATGAGATATTATTCTTTATTAATAGATGTAATTTTTGTATTTCAATTGATGGGGAAATTAGTTTAAAGCTTGTTGATAAAAAAGTGACAATTACTAAAGAAATCAAGGTTAAAATATATATCCTGATTTTATTCTTACAAATATGATCTATTCATAAATTTTTTTAACTACACGAGGAAGCCATTACTTGGGAAGCACCCCGATATATCATCGGAGAAATAAATAATAATAAAGTGTATCGAATTTAAGTCCAAATTTAAATTTTTCATTTCAATTTTGTCTTTTTTTATAAAGTAAACAAAAATTATAATTAATTTTTGAAAATCGATCAACTTAAACCTAAAGATTTCATTCTATTCTATTTCAAACTCAACCAATTAAATGTTTACTTTTTTTATTTAGCGTGAGATTGTATATATGGTACTAATTATTAACATTTCCATTTGATTATTAAAAATTTGAAAGTCTACAAATAATCATAAAGGCATAGAACTGTTAAAAATTTGAAACTCAAGGATTGATAATTAAAATTACAAATTGCTATAATACTAACAATTTTTCTTTCGATAAATTGCAAACAGCTTTTCTTTTTCCCCCCTTCCTCATTTATCTTTCAATTGTTAATCTGTGTAACGATTCGAAGTACGTATGCATTGTTGATAAGCACAGCTTGGAGGAAATAGAAAGCAAGTTAATAGTTAGCAACTAGAACATAATCTCTAGACATGTCTTCACATGAATATTGGAGGTTAAGGAATATTAGAGCCTCCTAATAATTTACATTTTTTTGAATTTTTAAGGTTTGGTTTTATTTTATTTCGAAATATCCAGAATGTGTAAAGTACTATTTTATACTTGGTTGTTAAATAAATCAGAAATGTTTTTGAAAGTTGTACTAGTGGCCTTTCTCGAAGTTATAACTTATAAGCTTTACCATATTTTTTAACCAAAGATGTATTTGTTTATCATATTATATTTATATTATATTTAAATATAATGTAATTTTTATTTTAAATATAAAAGTATTATATTCATATATTAATGACATCACAATTTAAATTTAATATAATCACTATTTATTATTATATTTTTTTATTATTTTTATCAATCACATCATATATTTTCTCTTTTATCCCTAAGTGTGGAGAGTATTATTTTATACTTGTTTGTTACATAAATCAAATATAAATTTGTAAAGAAATATTGGAGGTTACTTATTGATAATATTTTCAAAATAAATGTATATGTAGTTATTGATAATCCAAACTATATTTGGAAGTTGAATTATTTTAAAATAATGTTGATAAATGATGAAACACTTAATTTTGTGTTATAATTGAAGATTTGAATTCAACTCTATTGTAATGATTTATTTTATATATTGAACTATTTCATTATACAATATGTTATTTTAATTTTAGAGACAAAATTTATGAATAATCCATGGTACTCAATTCGTAAAATCATGTGTTTTAGATTGGATTGAAAGACTAATGGTCCATTTGGAAACTACATTCATTTTATATTATATTCAAATGTAATATACGAAATGTGAGATGCATCTAAATGTATTTTTCTTAACATTATATTCAAATATAGTGTGTGTTTTAGTTATTGGTGAGAGTGGAAGCAATTATGTGATATGATTAGTAAAAATAGATTTAAAAAAAAAGAATAAATATATGGCGTTTTGTGTTTATTAATTTACTGTTTAAATCTATTTGTACTTGAACAAAATATATGAGGTATCTAAATACATAATATATTGCATTAGAATATAATATAAAATGAATAATGTTTTCAAATGCACCATAACGGATTGGTATCAGATTGAGAAGTTCCTAAAGATTACAAATTGAACTGCAAATTAATCCCTGATCCACGTAATCCAATACTAAAAAATCTTTATTTTTAAATTTTATTTTGTTTTCTGTTTAGTAAAAAAGCAAACCTTCTCAAGGAAGGAAGGGAAATGGATGATGAATAAAGCGGGAAAGAGAGAGCAAGGGACGGATGTGGCGTCCCCCACGTACGTTACCATACCAACCAGCCGAACTCTGACGCCGACCGTGATGGCTGGCAACCTCGTGGGTCGTCATCCTCTTACTTAACATACTTAACTTTCCATTCTTAACGTTCTCATTTTGAAGCAGAAGCAATTTCTATAGCAAATTTTTTTTTTATGCCTATATCTCTATCATACTCTTATAACATATAATTCATAAATTTCTTTCTTTCATCTTCCTTTTTGAATGCTCAGCGAAAGACTCATGGTAGTACCATACCCTCACCCAGTCCCTTGGCACGTGCAGATCCGTCCGTTGTCCATCATATTACTTTAAACTAACAGGTTACTTACCTGTAACATATGAACAACTAATGAGCTAGATACTTAGTAAGTTCAAACACACATTCATTAACTTATAAATACTAGTAATATATGTTATTACTAGAATATATGACATCACGTATATACACATCATATACATCGTCTATACATATCCTCAAAACATAACATATTATTTTAGCCTCTTCATGTTCATTTATCTCTTCATTCATCGTTCTTATCATTCTATCGATCATCTCTTATCATTCTAATCTAATCTCTTCATTTCTTTGCTTTTCATTCCTATCATTTCTTAACTTTCTGTTCTAAACCTTTATAACTTTTCTATCGTTTTGTCCTCATCTCTTATCTTTTCATATCTTATAAACTAGTAACATATACACTAGCATAACATCACGTAAAAACGTGTCATTCACATCATACACATAACATAAAATACATCACATCACATATATTAATTCCATTATGTTCTTTTAACTTCGTTTTATTATTTATTTATTTTTCATCGATTTCATTATGTCATTCTTTCATATCGTTCGTCCCTTTTCTTATCGTTCTTTACTTTTCTTTTCTTTTCGTATGATTTCTATTCTTTTCTCTTCTTTTCACGCTCTTTTCTTTTCTTTTCTCGCTTTTTTCCTTTCTTTTTTTTTTCCACTCTCCTTTCTTTTCTTTTCTGTTCACTCTCCTTCCTTTCTTTTCTTTTCACGCTCTTTTCCTTTCTTTTCTTTTCACTTTCTTTTCTTTTCTTTTCTTTTCTTTCACTTTCTTTTCTTTTCTTTTCTTATCTTTCACTGGTGGGCCCCGTCATTGAACGTACCTAGTTGCGCGCTGACAGTGGGAGGAGGCGGAGCTACCCACCAACCTACCTCACAGTCACATAATACCTCACCTTCGGGGTTGGTCCATCCTATAATCTACCACACCTTCGGGGTAGCACCACATCTGCGTGGAGGATATAGACCTGAAGTCTCAACCATATAGGGAGACCGGTACGCCAACCATTAACTTTTCAGTTTTATTATCTTGCATTCTTTTAGCTTTTCTTATATTGATTTTTCGTTGTACATCTTTTTCATGACATTCATTATCTTTCCTTTCTCATTTTTCATAGAACATTTCATAGGACATTTGTTCTTTCGTTGTTCTATCTTTTCTTAATTCTTTACTTTACTTATGTGAATTATGTTAATCACACTTTAGCATAGCATATATAGCACATATTTCTTATATATCATCACATCACATCATAACAAACAAAATACGTTTAATTAAGTGCAGACAATTATTCTCCGTTTATTATTTATATCTTCCTATCTACCGTATCTTATCATCATACTCCTATCGATCATAGCCTATCGTTCTATTCCATTAATCACATCTTACCGTTATGTTCTAATCTTTTCATCATACCTTTCATCATAACCTATCATTGTTTTTCTTTCTTGTCTAACTCTTTGCTTTCATATCATTTTTCATAAAATACCTATCCTTCCGTTATCATAAAACGTACATTTTCTTAATTCCTTTCATCACCGATCATCGTTGCTCTATCAATCATAACTTAACTTCCATAAAACTTTTCATAAAACGTCTATCCTTTCCTTTCGTATCTCATCTCTTTCTTATGTATTCTATCATAACATTCTCATTCTTATCCTTTCCATTCTTCTATCACTCTTTATCACATCTTTACTCTCATAAAACTTTTATAATACCTTTCCTTCGTAATTTAATATATACATATATATATATATTTTTATAAATTATTTATTAAAACCTATCTTTTAACATCATCATAGTATTGCTATAGTGTTACTATAGCATCATCATAAATCACATCATGACATTTGCATACAAAACATATAAACACGATAAGCTTGTTAAATGTCTGAACTTACTTATAGCATGCTTATCCTCTTCTTGGAATCCATAGATGTCCTTTGTCGCGTTTGAATCGGGTTCCTACAGACAAATTTTTTCCGTTAATCACATTTTCATTTATAACTTTTATTTTATTAAAAAGCTTGATTCTGATCTTATAACCCTTAATTATAGTCTTAGGACAACTTTTTAAATCTTAATGGCCATTTTTGAATTTTTCTCCAACTTTTTGAAAAATTACGATTTTACCCCTAACTTTTGACAAAATTACAATTTTACCCTTAGCGTGATTTTTCATAACTTAAACCTCAATTTTGGCTTTTACAAACTTTATTAACCTATTCTGGGGTTATTGGGACTCTTTTCCCATAATTTGAGAACCTTTGGGCAAAATGACCGTTTTGTCCCTGATGGGTCGTTTAATCATACTATTTTCATTTTCATACTTAAGCTAGATTTTCTAAACCCAAAATCATCTAATTGAATTTTTAAATCTTATCAGACTTTTTTCGGATCAATTCTTATCATTTTACCAATTTTTCACATTCTCGGCCCTCGGGAAGTACTGTTTTGATCTAAGAGTCGGTTTCATGTTTTCCTTGGGTTCTAGGGTTTCGAAGGGTCGGTTTACTAATTATAACTTGCCCCTTCCTTTTTCCATGCCCTAATTCCTCGAGGGGGCTCTGGTTCCCTTCTGGATCATATTTTACCCCTCGTTTCCCATATTACCTCTGGTGCTGCTTTTAGAAATTTCGGCAGAGTTTCCCCTTAATTTTTGAGGTTCCAGTGTTTAGGAAATGCCTAAAAACCATCTATCCTGATCTAATTCTACCACGTACTATACCAGAGGCCTAGATTTTACGTAAAACTCATACTGTTTACGTAAAATCGTTACATTATCACATATTTTTCTTTTTCTCCATTACAGCCATTTTCTTCTTTTTACATACATTCTTTTCTATAATTTTCATACTAATAATTATAAAATCATACAATAGTCTCAAACAATTAAATTGTGGAATATAAAAAGGTCGGGATTTATACCGAATTGCAGTCCGGTCTCGATGGCATAAACCCTAATTCTTCGTTCTTCATATCTGAGGTCCCGTCTTGCAAATCTGACTTCGCGGATGCGTCCGGAACGTCGAAAATAGGCCAACGGGCCAAACTTCAATTTTCGGTCACCGGTCGCCGTTGACCGGCGTTGACCGACGGCGACGGCGGAATGTGGGTAGTCCATCTTGAAGATCTCGACGAGAGGAACTCATTGGTGGTCTCAATTTCACCAATTGAAACTCCTATGGCCGGAAATCGACCCTCGAAAAATCGGTCACGGTGGCGGCTTTGGAACTCCGCCGTGCTGGGGTTGTGGCGTGCAATTGACTTGGGGTTTTTGCTCCCCTCTTCACGGCGAGCATTTCTGTACCAGTGGTGCAGCTCAACATCACCGAAAACAGTGAGTTCCACGGCAGCGACGTCGCGGCTTTGGGCGACACGATTCGGCAGCCGTTGGGTTGAAACACCACCTGGGTTTTGTTCTACTCTTCACCACGAGTCTTTTGGGATCGGAATAAGCTTGATCGGACATCGGACGGCGGAGATACGACATCGCGAAGTTTCCGGTGGCGGGCGGGGCATACGGCGGCGCGCGGCTGCCGTTCCGTCGCGTCGACCCATCGTTGAACTCAGCTCGACGAGAGCTTTCCAACGGTGCCGGCGGTGTCGTGAATGGAGACCGTACGTGAAAGTTGGTTACTGTACACGTGCGGATAGAGAGAGAAAGAGAAGTGAGGAAAAAGAGTGTGTATGTGGACAAATGAGGAAATTTCACTTTTTTCGCTCTTTATATACTTTTTCACCCAAAATTTCAACATGGGCTTTCCTGACTAATTTGGACGTCCTGACTCCAAATATATCAGTTTTATCTTCATCTGAGGTCATTTCGATCAGTTTCTGATATTGCGAATTCTCGGTCAAAAATTACCCTTGTGCTCAATTATCAAATTTGAGCGTGCTGATAGGCTATCCTAACTAATTTGGGTATGCTGAACCCAAATTTATCATTTTTATGTCAAGATAATATCATCTTGACCTACTTCTTGATACTGTGAGTGGCACATACGTGTACACACATAATATCACTATCAATCATTTTTCATCCTTTAACATTGTTAGAACATTTTATTTAGTTTTAAATAATATTAAATCACTTAATTTCACATTTTAACGCTTAAATTCATTGTATATTTATTCTCCGAGAAATATGAATTTTCCCGGTTATTACAACGGACGCTGCTCGGAAAGTAGAAAGTTTTTCCATGCTCTTTGGGCGTTGATCGACCACAGCATTAGTGGATCGTCCATAATCTAATTCCTTCGGTTCTCTTTTTTAAGACCTTTTTCAATGCCTTTCGATTCTTTACAAGATAGGCAGAAAAGAATTGAAGAGCCCAAGAGACTTTTTTTTTGTGTATTTAAATGTAATTTATAGAATAATATTTGAATGTTTTTACTTATATTATATTCAGATATTATGTTACGTGTGTTTAGATTATTAACGAGAGTAAAAAAAAAAGTATATATTTTGATTAATAAAAATAAAAAAAAGATATATATAACATTTTGAGTTTATTAATTTACTATTTAAATTTACTTATATTTGAATAAAATTACAAGATATTCAAACATGTAATATATTATATTAGAATATTATATAAAATGAATAATGTTTTCAAATTCATCGTAACATATTTTGAGAAGATCCTGAAGATTACAAAATAAACTATAAATTAATCCTTAATCCATGTAATATGATACCTAAAAATCTTTACATTTTAATTTTATTCAAATATTTCATTTTAATTTTATTCAAATACAATACAATTTTATACTAAACACAAATTTTGTAACAGTGTTACGAAAATAATTACTATTTAAAATATTTTTAAAACAATCACATCAACTTTTTAACTTTACTATTTATCTCTACTTTTATTAATCACATCAACTTTTTAACTTTAAAATATTTTTCATCCGAACATATATTTTATTCAAATATAAAATAAATATTTTTCAACCAAATATAATATTTAAAAAATAAATTTCATTCAAATACAATTAAAATATAATTCGTTTACCAAACACCTACTTATTTTCTGTTTGCAAAAGCTAACCTTCTCGAGGAAGGAAGGGAAAGGGCGGCGAATAAAGCGGGAAAGACAGAGAGAGAGAGAGAGAGATAAAGAGATAGAGAGAGAAAGAGAGAGAGGGTGGGCCGTTGTGCGGAAAGTAAAAAGTTTTTCCATGCACTTTAGGCGTTGATTCGACCGCTGCATTAGTGGATTGTCCATACTCTGGTTCCTTCGGTTCTCCTTTTTTAAGCCTTTTAAACGCCTTTTGATTCTTTGCAACACCGACAGAAAAAGAAATGAAGGGTCCATGACTCTTTTGGTGTTACTAACGGGGAGCTCGGATAGGTAATTAGAGGCATTATTTTTTAGTTGAAAAAAAAAATTTAAAAGATATGTTTAGGAAAAAAGAATAAAAATTTTAAAAAAAATTTTTAGAAAAAAAATTAATACGGATATTGTTTCGTTTCTCTTGAAAAAAATTTAAAAAAATTATTTCATTTATATTTGTATATATAAAGTTATGAATTTTTAAAATTTAGAATTTACTGTAACGTTTTAGATATATAAATAATAAAAAATGATATATTAAAAAAAAATTTTGGATGTTTTCAAAACGTATCCTAAATAGAGTCTATAAAAAAATTAAAAAAAAAAAACCCTTTTGAGAATATTGGTTAAATGTGGGGACCAGCCAATCACCTTTTTTTTTTCCACATGTCATAATTTGATAGGTTTTAAATATACTTTCTTTTTTTTTTAACTAAATTAAAGTTTTTTTTTAAAGAAAGGTTGTTATTGTTTATCTATTCCTTTGTTCATCTGGTACATGATTTGCACGATTTGCATCTTAAACTTTTGATGCGAGGTTTTATTTGGGAATGCACATTTTATAACTTCATGAAATTTGTTTTGATTTAATTTGGGATAAAAATTGTATTTTATTTTTATTTTTGTTTTTTCTATTATTTCTACTTGGATCAGTTTTTTTTTTTTTTTCTTTTTAAGGTTTTGATTAGGATTTAAACTTGAGTTATTGTTTTGAATGGCCTGAATTCTTTAGAAAAAAGAAATTGAATTAACTTCCGATTGATTAATCAATTTAAGTTGAAGTATTTGAATTGGAGTTGTTTGATTTTTTTAAAAATTAGTTAAAATTTTTGTTTACATTTTAGAAAAAGATAAAAATAATTTGAAAATTTTAATTTAAAATGGTCACTCAAATTTTTAGGATTATTTCATATATATTTTCAGCGCTTTGAGTCCACAGAAAATTAATGAGTTTGTTTTCAGCTTGTTTGGAAACTCTTCCTCTTGTTGTTAGCTACAGTCAAATAAATTCATCTTGTGAAATTACGTCGTGCCGTTAGAAGTTTGTTATTCATTTACAATCACATATTTGTGATGATACTAAAATTTTCACTTTTTTGCGGCAATTTATCTTGTTTAATCACTTGTTAATTACAAATCTGTAATTACAACCTATGTATCAATATTAATAATGAAAATTTTTTTCACTCCACAAAATAATAATAATTATGAAGAGTGTTTTTTTTTTCCTATTATTTAAAATATGGCATATGGTAGCGTTAGAAAGTTTGTATTGTGTAGGCTAAGAAATTAGTATTTAAATTATGTTAAAGTCTTTGTATTTCAGATTGCTATGTCTTTTTTCTTTTATTTATTTATTTGTGTTTCTTTAAGTTTTATTATCGAAACCATTTTCTTAAATGTTCACCAGCAGCGATTGGGAAATCCAAAGAAATGAAGGGGTTTATTTTTTTCATTTATAGTTAAACCCCATCTTAGTTTGCTAGATAAGCAATTGCTGAAAAGCTATATTAGTAAAATACATAACTTTGAAAAATTTTAATTAGTAAAAAAAGAAAACCAATTAACAATCCATTTTAAAAATGCTCAATCTTACGGATTATTCACCTTTTTTGTTTCAAAAAATTTTGATTAGCAAAATGATTTCAAAATGATATCCACTCACGGCCATATGGATCATTCAGTGTGAAAAATTAAAGAAGGTTATCATGTTAATTTCACCAGATTATCTTTTTGGCAAACCCAAAAAAAATACACAGTTAATTAGCCATACCAAAAAAAAAAATAAACGCCGTTGCCGGGGATCGAACCCGGGTCGCCCGCGTGACAGGCGGGAATACTCACCACTATACTACAACGACCTTGTTGACAGAAGGTCTAAACCTTCAATATTAGTATACACGGAAAAGGTGAATTGAACTTAATCTCTCTCTATAAACAGTACAAACAAAACTAGAAAATGATGACACAATGCAAGACATAACAACTGTATCCATTAAAAAGCTCATGTTCAATACTAACACAAGTTCCAGCATAGCCAAATCCAGATTACACTACAAAACATAACAACTATAAAAAAAAAATACAAAAACAAAAGCAAAAACCGAAACAAGCGGTATTGCCAAAAGGAAAACAAAACTAAAAAATGATCACACACGATTTTTAGATTAACGTTGCAAAACCAAAAAAATAAATCTCCTTTCAAAATATCTTCCTCACGTCCTTGTTGCTGCTATCCTTGCTTCTTACATCTCCTTGATAATCTAAAACAATATGTTCAACTTATAATTTCTTGCTATTGCTAAAGTATAAAACAAAATTTTTATATATTAAATTTTATTCTTCTTGTTAAATTTGAGTTTCTTTTTTCTTTGAGTTTTTTTTTTTTTTTCTTTCTTTTATTGTTTTTGCTATTCTTCTGCGCTTCAAGGAAGCAACGACAGGGGAATAAGAGTAATGACAACAAAGAAAAGGAAAACATTTGGAAAAAGAAAGAAATAAACTCGACTTGTTATGTTTTTATACGTAGGCAACTTTTGGTCAAAGAACTTCAGGGATTTTTTTTTTTTTTTTTTGGGTGAGGTAAGAACTTCTGGGTTTTGAGAGCAACCGTGGGAGCAAAACTGACATGAAAAAAAAAAAGTGGACGGAAATGGCGTTCGGTGTTCTTCTTATCACTGGTGAAGAATAAGTAGGACCCATTCTCTTTTATCTCACAATCACGGAAGAAAGTTAAAAATAATAATAAAATAATAACTTGGTCGAAACCCCGACGGTATCTTTAGGATTTTCCGACCATGTAAGGGTGCGTTTAATTACTTGTCGCCTGCAGCTTCCGGCCTATTATTGCCTAGCGGTGCAACTTGTTTTTTTTTTTTTTTAATTGATGTTATTATTTGTGAAAAAAGTAATAAACAAATTCTCTTGATGCATTTGGTATAAAGGTTAAAATTGAGTTTTTTTGGGTTGATATTAAATCGAATTGAATATTAATTTGATGATGTGTTTAAATTGTTAGAGTTAATAAATGTAAAATTTTGAAATGTATTTTTAAAATAAAATTAATATCAAACTTATTTTATTTATATCAAAATTCTATATAATAAAATATTTATCTTATTTTGACTTATATATATACACGTAAAATTATGAATATTTGAATTTTAAGTTATAAAATTATAATAACAACCGTTAATTCTATGACTTTTCAAAAAAAAAATACAAAGATAAAATGAATTATTGAATTTGCATTAAGTTAAACCTTGATACCGTACAAACTCTTAAGTAAAAATAAAAAATTACACTACTAATTTACAGCGAGGTCCTTGCGAAATTTCAAATATACCTTCAAAGGAGGCTGATATGGGGTGACGGGCCTTAGCTGCTGGTTTGGGTGCCACCGTGAGGGCTCACAAATCAAGTGAGACCACGGATAAGTGAGTCTTCTTTAAGGCTAGCTAGTATATCACATTATTTCCATGGTTTAAAACACTTATGTAGTGTTTGTTTTCCATAGTATATTAAATATAATACAATTTTTATTTAAATATAAAAATTTTATGTTTAAATACAATATTTTTTTTACAATGCCTCAAATATATTTATTATTTCAGAATATTTTAAAAATAAAATTTTTAAAATCTATTCACATCATATTCACTCTCTATCTCACATTTTCTATCTACTTTTATCAATAACATCAACTTTTTAACTCTAAAATATAATTCAAATACTTTTCATCTAAACACACATTATATTCAAGTACAAAATATATTCAATGCATTGCGTTATGTAATGCGAACGTAATACATTTACCAAATGTCCCATTAGGCTCTATTTGGTAAATGCATTACGTTTTTATTGTATTTAAATGTAATACATTTAATATAATTTGCATTTGGAGGAAAAATATGTATATTGCATTTGAATGCAATATGTATTTGAATAAAAAGTATTTGAATTATATTTAAATAATGAATATATGATATGATGAGTAAAAGTAGAGAAAAAAAAAGGAGAGAGAAAGAAAGTATGTGATATGATTAATATTTGAATGTAATACTTTTATATTTAGATAAAAATTACATTATATTTAAATATAATGTAAATATAATACTAAAAACAAATAGATGTTTAAAAAGTAGGCAATAATCATCGCGTCAAGACACATATGTGTAAGACTCATGTGCATTTTGAAAATTTACGGCTTTCACATGACTCTCCATTCTTTTCATATCGCTCCCCTTTTTTCATTTATCATTTTTTTTTGTTTTGTTGTTGTTTTTCTTTTGCTTTTGTTATTTTTTACTTTTGATTATTTTTAAACGTTCTTTACACTTTTTCTTATACTTTTCTTTGAAATCATACATAATTTATTTTGATATGAGTCATTAAATAGTTTATTTTTTATTTTATCCCTTTTATATGATTGAACGTGTGAGAGGAGGGGATTTTTGAGTTTTTTGAAATAAATTTTTTAGATTTTTTAAAATTTTTTATTCTATAATATTATATATTAAAATACATTATAACTATTTTAAATAAACAAATCTCAACAATTTAATTACATTAAATGATTTAAAAAGATTTAAAAAGAGTATCTAACATAGATATTATATTTTCAGATTCCCACTACCCATCTATATAATTCAATTCTTTTTCTATTCTTTATATCTTTAACAACCGCTTTTCCATTCTCCCAAAACTGCTCAAAGCGCCGTTTCCTTCTCAATGTCTAACTAATCTCTCGTCTCTCGATAATACTATACTATATAGTAATATTTTTCTCGCTCTTTTAACAATATCTATGTTATTTTTCCCTCACTTCGCAATCTCCCTCCCCCTTACTCTCTGAAGCTAGCGAAAAACGACAATCAAGATCAAGGATGGAACCAGACTTTGAGTTAGGGAGCACAAGATAAAAATTACGAACTAAAAACATGAAAATCAAGTAAAATTTTCAATACTTTTTCGTAATTTCCATAAAAATCAAGTAAAATTCCAGTTTTTTATAATGAAAATTTTCCCAACCTATCAATATACATCACTTATTTAAAAGAAAAAAAAAACAATAATTGTGTATTTGTAGTTAGTGGTGGGAATCACTACGTCAAAAGGATGCCAAAAAAAAAAAACATGAAAAGGAATTTAAAAAAAATAGTGGAAGCACAAGTAGGTTTCAAAATACCATCTATAAATTTAAGAACTACTAAAATATATATAATTTTTTTCAACTCTTCCTAGGGGGACATGTGCCCCCACCTCCATTGTCCTTGGTCAAGACCCACCAACATCGGTCCACAAACCGTCCGATGAGATTCCTCTCAGCTTGGTTCTCGATCTCGCATTCCAGAAGCTGACGTAGTCGATTGGTTCTGTTGGCTAGTAAAAACCGATAAACTGCCTTTTCTATTAAAGTCCAAGACATATTATGAAAAATATATTTTTTATAGAGTTGTAATCCGTAGTATATCAAAAATAATTTACGTAGAATCTAAAATGCATTCTACTATAATTTTTTTATACGCCCCAGTCCTCTCTATGTATTTCTATAAAAAAGAGTTTGGAAAAAGAAAAAGAATTTCTTTATATTAGTGACCTTATTAGAAAGTATTCTATTAAAATTCAGGACATATTTTTCATAAATAAGAATTAAAAGCTGGTTAGTGTGAGAAGTTGAAGCTTTTATTTCATCCAAAGTTGAAATTGAGCACTAAGCATTAAAGTACACGAACAAGAATATCTTTCACAAGATTAAGCTGGAACGAATACATCACTTGTGGTTAGCCACTCAACAAGATGACTTCTTCCATTTTTTTTTTTTTTTATGTTATTCAATTCAAATATCTTATAATTCAAACAGCTTTCCCGTTAGAAGGAGCCAAAGAAGACGCTTAGGCAAAGGTTGTCCATCAATATTCTGACTTTAGTTTCTTCCAACGTTCCTGTTAGTGTTAGAAATAAAAATAAAAAAAAATTTATTGAGCTTCCATGTGGTTTAAAATAGAAAGTAAGATTGACAAAGTGTGATATCAAGGTGTGTATAGACAATGGTTGGAAAGATTTTTCAAAATTTTATTCCTTAGGCCATGGAAACTTGTCGGTTTATAAATACGAAGGGAATTCGCAGTTCCATGTTCTTATTTTCTGATAAAAGCTCTGTAAAGATTGATTATCCCTCTAATCGCAACAGTTTTGAGAAACATGACATTGATAGAAAACCACACAAGTAAAAAGGAAAGAAGATGATTAACATTATACATACTTATTTAAAAGCATATTAAGATTCCAAACCACATCCACAAATACCCGCTTTCACCAAATCACAACATCATGCTTTGTTCCAAAAAGCATATATACACCCAAACACAGACGAAATATGTAGTGATTGGACATCTAAATTGAAAATAAAACCAGACGATCAAGCATTTTTTCAATGCCTACTTTGCATAATAATGAATCACAAATAACCACATTCAGCAAGTGATAATATCAAACTTAATTCTAAAAGACACATAAACCTAAAAAACATAAACAAAACGTAGTAATCAAAATTCTAAATTAGAAATTAAACCACATTCAAACATTTCTTCGAACACTTAGTTTGCGTACCAAAAACCACACACCTCCACGTTCACAAAGGACCATTTCTGCTAATTCAAACAAAAAACCAAACAATCTTTCAACAAACAATAAAATACTCAATTATTAGGAGAAATAACATACATAAACTCAAAACCTTACAATTAATTTTCTTCAAACGAATCTAATTACATCATACACAACAAACGTAATTAAAAAAAAATTATATCTTTCAATCATATAACAAGAAGCAAATAAGATAAACTAAAGAAATCATTAATCGGATCTAGAATCAATTAGGCATCCAAGACATCTCCGAAATAGAAATTTGTCCTAAAAAATGAAAAACTAAATTAAAAAGTTGGCCTCTAAGTATCTCTACTAACAAAAGTATGTCAGTATAGCTTTCATCCATTATTCAAGCTTAATTTTTAAATTCTCATATAACTAAAATGTTGTCTTTTTAAATTTATCTGCTAATAAGTAAATAATATAAATCCTATAATGTGTACAACCTTGATGTCCAAGTTCTAATACTGTGTTTGACATGCAATAAAAATCCTATATACTAATTCTCTCTTATAGTATTAGTTAGGTTGTTGGACTACAATATTAGTGATTTGATATATCTTCTATAACTTTTCTTAATTAGTCACAATTACCTATTACTTTTTAAATAAAGTAATGAATTTTATGTTAGGTGACAAACTATTAAATTGTCACATTGTTCTTGTATTATAAAATATTTGCTATGGTAAAGACACTTTGTTTTTGCAACTTTTCTTCATGTGACAATGTGTAACATTAAATTGTCTCATTATAAAATCATATTCAATCTTATCATATTTCCCTTTATTTGGTTCACTACGTAACACTATTGCAATCATTTCTTATGATATTTTAATTTATTTGCCACGTTATAAAAATATATTATTTATAACTTGAGATCAATATATAACATAAACTTGTAATTATGTAGAAAATTTTAATGAATTTTCACTGTTAATTCACAAAAATTCCTTCTCTAAAATTTGATTGTTACAATTAATATATATTGCATATATATATGTACATACGCATAAATGGATATCCTGATTTGAAGAATTTTCATGAGGTGCATTGCAGAAAAGACTAAAGATGGGAGCAACGGAGACGTGGCAACTGATGAGTGTTACCGTTACAAGGTGAAAGATTGATGTAAGAAAAATATTTTAATGTATAACCAACTGATGTAAGAAAAAATAAAAAAACAAAAGATTCAATAAATTTTTTTTTTTTTTGAAAAAGAAGAAGAAGAACTGATACAGACATATGAGAATATTTCATCTTGTTTAATTATACATAGTTAACATACTACAGGAAGATGTGGGGATTATGAAGGAAATTAATATGGATGCTTATGGAATCTCTATCTCATGGTCCATGTTGCTGCCAAGTAAGTAACAATTACATTGTTTTCACTTACGACCATTTCTTCTTTCTTTCTTTGCTGCCAAGTAAGTAACAATTACATTGTTTTCACTTATGACCATTTCTTCTTTCTTTCTTTCTTTTTTTTTTTTTTTTCGATGGTATTCTTCTTTTACATGTCCCTTTTTTATTAGGTTTTTTCTTGATCACTTGGAAGGTATCTATATATATTTACTATTAGTATTGTCTTCGGATGGAAAACTTAGTGGAGGTGTAAAGAAGGAAGGAATCAAGTACTACAACGATCTCATCAAAGAACTTCTAATCAACGGTGATTATTTAACTTAGTCCTATATGATTCAATAACACACATTTTATATATATAGATATAAATCTATAATACACTTGGTACGTTTCTCTGTGTTACATATTCAAATATTACATAATTTTTATTTAATTCAATAATATTTAATATAGATTTGAAGCTTGTTGTCACTCTTTTTCACTGGGATCTTTCCCATATTCAAGAAAATGAGTATGGTGGTTTCTTAAACCCTCACATAATGTAGGTAATGCAAAAAAATAAAAAATAAAAATAAAAATAAAATGTCAACTTAGACTAAAATATCCACGTTAAAATGTAATAACATATACCCTAGGGTTTTGGTTCCTAATTATGTGTTATAATATATATAAATAGGAACAATTTTAAAAACTACCCATAGCTTTGTTATAAAAAATTTGGAGACAGGGTAAAGCATTGACTACCTTGAATGAGCCATATACCTACTCCAATGGTGGTTATTCAAAAGGGACTTTATCGCCAGGCCAATGTTTTGAGTGACAAAAAATAAATTGTATAGGTGGGAACTTAGGGATAGAACCATACTTGGTTGGTGACTCACCATCAACTCCTCTCTTGTGGTGTTGCCGTCGTCAAGTTATATAAGGATAAGTATTAGGTTAAAAATAAGTTCGACAACCACGTTCAATTCTTCTAACTAATTAATAAGCAATACTGATGCGAACCACGTCAAGAATAATGAGACCCGTTAAGATTATAAACCCGAGAACGTTCTAAAGTTAGGTTTGAATGGATAGAAGACCTCGATCCGTTACTTCAACAAAAACAAGAATCTTAGTATATTGGACCTCAACCCGTTGCTTAATGCGAAACAAGAACTTTGGTATAAGGAAGACGCCACAATCAACTATGAAAGGGTTGATTAATAAGTCAGAAGCGAACGCCACGGAAAATTTCAATAAGTTCAAATAGTTCTTTAAAGAACCAAAGAAAATTAGAACTCTTAAATTTATAAATTAAACTGATCTGTTATTTTATTGCTATGGGGACGCCTATTTATAGGCAATTGTTACAAAGAATATTCCTAAAAAATTTGAAAATTAGTTATAAAAGATAATCCTAAAAATCTGAAAATTTATTACAAAAGATAATCCTAAATCCCTCTAAATGAAATTTGTTACAAAAGATAATCTTAAATCCTCCTAAATCCTAACAAATCCGGAAAGCTAATCCTAACCAAATCGTAAAAGTAGGAAGTTAGTTATTCTGCTATAAAATTCAAAAATCCTTGGCTAAAAAACATCTTGGGCTTGTCTTGAACTTGATTGAATTAGTTGAATTTATTATGGACTTAAATCAAGTTAATGCATCCTTGTTGATCACATGAATTATGCTCAGTGGGCCTCCACGAATTTGATTGAGCTCAAACCTCTTGAATCAACCCATTAAATGCTTCTTTAAATCTCTTTGCTCTTACTCTTGTAACCGGTCCAATTGATACTTGAACTGGTTCCCTTGACGTTGTGCCGTGGTTTGCATCACCATTCTTTGGTTCACATCAAATACCATGTTGAATAACTAAAATTATTTAATGCATGTAAATTAATAAGTAATAGCTAAAAATTATGTGCAGCATCTCAAAAAAGGTGTAATAGGAATAATGTTCATATCAAACTGGTTTGTGCCTTATTCTAATGCAAAGCACAACCGAAACGCTATGCTACGGGCCCTTGATATCATGTTTGGATGGTATTATAGACCAAAAGATTAACTAATCTTAGTTCTCTTTACAGGGTTCTTATGATTTTAATTTTACCAAATTTAAAGCCTAATGAATGAAAGAATGTAGATATATAACATTATATGGAGTACACATCTCAAATATGTTTTCTTTTAATAATTTTTTTTTCAAACATAACAATAATATTAAGATATTTATTGGAAATAATCTTAAATATCTACTTTTTTTCTTTTAATGTAGTTATTTTGCAGTGTATGGACCCTTTAGCCCAGGGTGACTATCCATATAGCATGCGATCTCTAGTTGGATAGGGATTACCAAAGTTCACGAAAGAGGAATCCAAACTAGTCAAGGGGTCGTTTGATATTATAGGATTAAACTACTACACTGCTTATATGCAGCAAATGCACCTCATAACAATTCTTTGAAAGTCAGCAATGCTACAGCTGCTCAAGCAAACCTTACAAGTAAGCATATCAGTTAAAACTAACTTAGGGGTGTCTATCGGATTCAATAAACCAATCAAAATGAGCAATCCAATCTAATCCAATCTTTTCTTTTTTGGCAAATAATCAGTCTTAATGATGTCAATTGTAGAAATAGACTTTGCTTAGATATGCATCTTTACCTTCAAAACAACCAATATAATCCAATCCACCCTTTTTTTATACATAATATATTTAAAAATATATAATGTTAATATTTGTTATAATTGGTCCTAAAATTAATCTCTTTTTTATATTCAACTTCACATATCAAATAAAAATATCAAAGTTTGCATATTATGATATTAACATACGAAAAGCCTTATGTCGCATTTTCTAAATATTTCCTAATGTATAATGATATAGTTTCACATAATATATAATTGTTGTTTGTTTTGTTTCAAAATTTAATGTTTAAATAATAAGTGATATATATATATATTTCAAACCAATCATTTCAATGTAGTCTGAATTGATCTAGAATGGATAGGCTTGGATTGGAGACATATTACTAATAAATTAGATTAAATTCGATTTTAAAAAGCTGATCTTTGATTGGATTTGATACAATATAATCAAAATATGATGAATTCAATCCGCTGAACACTTTTAATATATAATTGAAGGTCTGTTTTTTATTCTGTTATAATAATTACTAGAATATTTATTACTAACCATATGTTTTTGTGGAAGCTCAACGAAAATGGAGTCCCCATTGGTCCGACGGTGTGTGTTCATATGAGCATTATTGTTTTCATTATTGATTTTTTTTTTCTTGAAGTAAAGTTAAACCAATTAATATCTTAATTACATCCTTTTTTATCTGTGTAATACTATATTTAAAGGATGGTTCAACCTGGCTCTATGTTTATCCGACAGGATTTCACGATCTTTTGTTGGACATAAAGAGAAAGTAATATAATCCACTAATTCACATCACGTAGGATGGTAATTAACAGTTGAAGCCTTTTTTATTATTAATTATTCAGTAATATATCTGTGAAATACTAGTGGCCTTATCTTACTTTTACAAATTCTTAAGTACAGGCATTGATGAGCTCAATGATCCTAACTTATCCCTCAAACAAGCCTTATTTGACCATCAAAGAGTTGATTATGTCTTCCACCATCTTTCATACTTTCGGAAAGCGATCAAGTTAGCCCTTAACTTGCTCCATTTTTTTTTACACTAGTTAATTTTATCTTTCACTATTTTGAAGAGGAAAAGGGAATCTTGGTGTTTGGTAGAGAGGAAATTAAGAAGGAAGGGAAATTGGAAAGTCATGAAGCTGACCACTTTTAATTCTTTAAAATTTAGAAAGAAAGGTGGATGAAGAAATTTGACAAAGCAAATGTGGGAAACTTGATCATCTTCTAATTCATATGATACTATAATTGTAAAATGCATTCAATTAAATATTTTACAAGTACTATTAGGACATTCTTGTACATACCACTGTTATATAAATGAAAGTGTGTTGATCAATATGTTTGATTTGAGCCTTTCATGAATTATCTCCTCTAATTGCAATCTTCTCAGGATAATTTACAATTCCATTCTCTGCACAAATTTTACCTTGAAAAAAAAAAATTTCTGTCATCTAGCCGAGCCAATAAATGTATTGTCTTACTGGGTTCAATAAGGTTAGGCAAAATTTCTTCTTGAGGTTTTAATAAAACCAAAAAGGAGAGAGGAAAAAAAAATCTTCTTGCCGCAGAAATCGATGGATTTGTGTCTTTGTTGAACTGGGAAAGGATTCACTTTGCAATGGGTGATGAAGAACGTTGCAAATATAAGTTTCGATTTTGGTAGAATTAATTTACCAATTGGCGTGATCTGTGTGCAATGATCTAGTTGACAAACGATAAAAAAATATCGCTAGAACTAAACATATTTTGTTTAAATATTTTTGAAGAAAAATAATGCTATGCTCATGGTAAGTGTCACTTTTTTATTTATTTTTCTCATTCTCTATATTCTGTGTTGACATTTAAACTTGTGTGGTCCATCTGAAATGACATATTGGTTACACAAAATGCAGTGGTGCATTTTGATTTTGAGCTCCATCCAATTGGCTGGTAAAAACAATGAAATTTTGGAATTCAACCCGTCTTAAATGGGAAAAACAAAGTAAATATTAGTTTTTGACAAATAGTTAAAGTAAATAACAAATTTTTTTTATAAAATATTTGGAGTAAATAACCGTAAATAACAAATTTATCATGCAAATAATCTATTTATCATTTACTAAGTTAGTTACTTCAATTATTATAAAATATTGTTATTTATTTTCAAATTTTTAAAATTATTTCAATATGGTTTTCGCGTATTGCCCTTGTTAATCTCCCATTTACTATAACTTCCCTCTAAAACGTTGGCCCACCCCAATTAATCCTCTACAGAGCCCACTCTTTCTCCTTCGGATTTTTCTCCATTCTCTCTCATTTTATCCATTAGCACATTCCTATACATAATGTTTTCAATCTTTATTTCATGCAAGAATTGTTTCTTGATCTATTCGTCATAATTTTTCACTTATAATTAGAATTCAGAACAAGTTCAGACACATGTTTTGTTTATTAAGATTGTGTATTTGTGGTTGATAAGTAATGTTCTTATTAAAGGGGATATACCAATTAAAACTTTTCTCAAAATTAAATAAAAATAAGGGGGAAAAAAAAAGGAAGTTAGAATAGAACCTAGGACATTTGCGTTTGTCCAATATTTTTCTGTTGTGAAGGTTTCTACCTCAAACATACCAGTAAATGTTGGCCCCCAAAGGAAAGATCTCAAATTTGACAGCTAATTCTCTTTGACGAAATCAAAACGAGGCAAAAACGATCTCAATGATTTTCTTTTATGTTTTAAACAATGTTCTTAAAAATATATAAGTGAAATGACTTCAGAACGGCCATTAAACAACTGATTTTTTAGACAATCGTTTTAGTGATAAAATGAAATAAGGCTATTTTACTAATTTTTAAGCTCTCGCAAATTTCTCAATGAACACCAGCTAATATATTAACAGCCAAAGAAATATATACATATGTATATATCACATTCATTTTTACAACAAAAAACAAAAAGAGATGGCCGAGACCTCTTCCCAAAAAAGTTTGAAATAACAAAATTACATAAACTAGATTTTCACTTTGACGCTTCAAAATCAGTACACAGCTTATACATAGCGCGAGAGAATATCATCCGATGAACCCAGAAAAACAGTTGTCAGAACAGTACGTGTTACCCTACAAAGAGGCCCGAAGCAGCTTAAATCCCTGTCAAAATAGGAAAACATATATATATATATTAATTTACAGAAGGAAAATAAGTTTACTGTGGAAGCCCAAAAAAAAAACAGAAGGGCACTTTGATAAAGGTATGGTAAACTGCTAGTTAATAATTGTTGGTTCTGTTTATTAATTCTATATTAAATGAACGATTTGACCAAGATATATAGTGGCTAATTCATAAGGTAAAGAAATGATAGTTCTTCTGATGAAAGTATTTTCTAAATAAACGGACAGGAAAAACTAAAATTAATTAACCTCCACTTAAATTAATTAAAAAGAGAAAGAAAACATTAGTAGAGAAAATCAAGATTTATACGGCATGCCAAGAAAAAAACTAGGATAAAAATTGAAGTGCAATTAACAAGATTTTTGTACCTCCTCCATGCTCATGTCAACCAGCCTTTCCTCTAGAGCTCCAACTTCGTTAACATTCAACTTATGAAGCAAGGCTATGGCCGAAATTGTAGACATGGGCTGCACCACAATATCTTCCATGACCATGTAGGTTACCAAGCCTTTCACGAACCCGATCGCATCGCCATCGCCAGAAGCAGCGACCTGATCTTTCTTGAAATCTGGAGCGATACACGGCACCTCTACAGTCATGGATTTCTTGCACTCAAGACAGACAGCCCGGTGATCAAAGCTTGCGTAGCGGTGATAGTTGGGACACATGTACATCTTGGGGCTTGCTGCAGCAGCTGAATTTGCAGCGTGGTCTGCAGATAGAAGCAGAGGGAGGTGAGGAGCTTTTGGGTTCAAAATGGAGTGCTTGTTCTGGTTTGGCTGCAGATAAGTCTCCTTGAGGTTTTCGACGCCCTCGTACAGATTTCCAAAGGAGGCAACCATGCCATGTTTTCTTAGGAGCTTGATGACTGTGCCGAGCGGTAGCGACTTTCTGGTGCTTGGTATCAACAAGAAGCTTCAGACTCACTTTGGTATTTGATAATGCCATTGCTTAGGTCGTGTAATGGCCTTCATTTGCAATATGGGTGTGTGTCAGTTATATATATGTGTGTAAGTATAGGCTGCATGGTGGAGCAGAAGTTACATGTTATAATGAAGTTTAGAGTCCTAACACAGTACTCATAGGCTTAAAAATTAATCAAATAGCAGACTGCGGAAATCAGGATAAAAATCTTTCATTGAGAGATGATCAAATCAAGTGCATGCTTGCTTGTTACGCATGCTAAGGATGTGTATCAAAGTGGTCCTACCGATTAAAATCAAGGGTGGCGGTTCATATCAGGCATTTAGTGCGATTGGTGGACTTAGAGGTGGACACTACACGGGCCAACAAGACGGAGCTAGCTAGCACATCCATCGTTTTGAGCCTACCTAGTGTGTGTGTGCGCTGTATATGTGTGTGTGTGTATATATATATATGTCTGTATGTATCAATTATGTACTGCAGTCCGATGTCTGCTTTGTGTAGAGGTCACAGTGCCATAAGACATACTTAAATAACTCAAATATAAAGGTTCTTTGAAAAAAAAAAAAAAAAAAGGTAAGTTCACAATTCCTATTAAAGGCAATTGAAAAGATACATTATTTTATAAAAAAAATTGAGAGGATAAATTTATTGAGACTTTAAGGCTTAATCCTTCCAAAAAGTCATGAGATAAACATATTGCAAAAACATACCTTATAGTTTAATAATATGTTATATTTCAGTAACCTTACTCTTAGTAATGGATTAACTTTTGTTTCGGTCTCATATTTGTAGCCTATGTTTGGATGGCATATCCAAATCTGAATCTGGGTCAAAAATTCATTTGACAAATCTACATCCCTCTCTATTTTCGTGGTAAACATTAAAAACTTTTTAAATTTGAAAAGAATTTTTATTC
This sequence comes from Antiaris toxicaria, assembly GCA_035233585.1. Classification (NCBI taxonomy): domain Eukaryota; kingdom Viridiplantae; phylum Streptophyta; class Magnoliopsida; order Rosales; family Moraceae; genus Antiaris; species Antiaris toxicaria. The sequence goes on along the minus strand of CP141162.1, from coordinate 11,798,900 downwards.
TCCTTTTAAATCTTTTTTCACAGGATTTGATCCAAAATCGAAACAATTTTTTCTTTCCCGTTTACTTTTCTCATCTTATTTTTTAAATGTGCTAATTTTATTAAACAACTTTTCTATTCTAGAAATAAAAAATTTTTATACATCTAAACACCAATTTATTTTTAGACTAAAAATTATTTCCAGTCTCAAACAAAACATTTTTTCCTTTCCAAAAATGAACATCACATCCAAACTAGTCTTCTAATTTTAAAACATTCTAAAATCATTACTTTAAACTATTAGAGCTCATATTGAGGGAGGACTAGAACATTTATTTGAATGTTAGAAAGAATTGGAATAATAAAAACTAAGAGTAAAAGTTTAAGAAAAAACACCATAACAATCTATAAAAGTGGATTGGAATGCACCCTCATACAAACCCTTAATTTGTCCTATAATAATGCTTCCCTCTAAGAAATATTAAAACTTAACTATAATTATCGCATGAAGATCAAATGTGCTTAAATCAAAGTTAATTTCCCCATTATAATATCATATTACAAGTGTTTTGAAAATTACAACTTTTAAAATTGAAATATGAGATGTGGAAAAAAAAAAAAACACTAACTAAAGTGAATACAGTATTTTGAAGATAAGAACTATGATCAGGCAAATTATTTATTTTCATAACTGATTTTATAACGTTTTAAAGTTCGGGACCATTATAATGAGATTAAATTTATAATTTAAGGATAAAAATGAGATTGATCATTTTCGTATAGCAATGAGGAGATAAAAGACTTCTCAAAAATTTTAGTGTCAATTTAAGCGGAATCAAAACTTATCAATTGGCTCTTAAAAAAAAAAAATCCCTTCTCAATTGCAATTGATAAGTTCTGAATCGGTCATAAACTTATCAATTGGCGTAATGCAATAGATTTTATGGGGGAAAAAAAATATGAAAATGACGTCGGTTTCTCGACATTGATTTTCAACTTGAGCAACGTGAAATCGTTTTCACATTTTATTTTTTTTGGGTAAATAATCGTTTTCACATATTCATTTACGTAAAAATCGCACATATTGGTCATCATAATAAATTGATATCCATTTTTTTTTTTTACCGTCAAATTCTCAAAAGCACCATTATATTTTTGGCTAAAACTTTTGTTTGCATAGATGCCCTTTACATTTATCACACACAGTTATAGTTTACACCCTTAATATTTAATTTTAGTAAAATATCTTTTATATTTATAGCAAAAATTCTTAGTTGGTAACACTGTTAATTTACGTATCACATGCATCATTAATGATAAGTCTTTTTCAATCAATTTTAACCTGAATTTTTGAAACAAAGATAATTTATTATTTTCAAAATTTTAAATTTTCCAAATTAATAAACTTAATAAAATACTGTAAACTCAATAAATTTGTATTAAAATAAATAGCAATGACTATTATTTGTGTCATTATTTGATAATCATTGTATAAGTTATGTGTTAATTTTCATTAAAAAAATTTACATTGTTTTTTTAATAGAAGTGTTTTACAATATATTTTCAAGTTCAGAAAATAAATTATTAAAATTAAAATTCATCAAGAAATCTTAAATCCGATACCGTACATAAAATGTACATATGTGGCAAAGAATGTGTTACCCAGCAACGACACATGGTGATGTCTGGGGGAGTTGGCTGAAAAAATTTAGTATGAAAGGACAATGTGGAGGCTTAATGCCAGTGGGAAAAAAATGTTTTAAATTTGAAATGAAGGTAAAAAAGTAATTGTGAGATTAATTAAAAATAGAAAAGATAGTCAGAATAAGTTATTGAATGAAATTGTAGTATTGAGATTTGGGAGATGTAATTACATGAGAAAATGAATGTGGACCGATAAAAAGTAAAATGTGGCATAACATTTTTCTTCCCCATAGAGCTCCCCATTGCTGGCTTTTTGACGTAACAGATAAATTCTATCGAATGTGATACGGTATCAAATATGAGATCATTTTTAAAATTTATAATAGAAAATATAATTGTATAATAAGTTTAAGAACCTTTTGCAACGTTTTACAATTTGAAATTCAAACTTTTTAGCTTTTCAGGTCAATAAAATAATGGTCAACGAAGAAAAGGGTTGCAAATTTCTTCACCCTTCTTTCTCTCTCTCTTTCACAACATGATCGTGATGGAAGATAAATAGATAGGGAATTTGACCGTGGTGGAATTCGCGAACTCGTGTCTTTGTCAAACATTTGGTCTATCGCAAACTCATTCGTGACAGTTAACATTGGATTTGCACAATGAATATATAACTTCCAGCTATACATATTATCATCTTTTATAAAATCAAAATTCGACTACGCACGTTGCCGAATCAATGGTCAATATATACACGTATATTATATCCGTACAATATAGATTAATAATGACACACGTGAAATTCGGACCATGCATGTGTGGTTATATTCCATGAGTTAAACGTGTGTATTATGAGAAAAATTGTGCACGGCAATTGGATATAATTTTGTGAAAAATTTTGTGAAAAAAACGTGTATATTCGGACCATTCAGAAAAATTTTGTGAAAGCACGACAAATTGGACTTATATAGTATGTGTACTTGATGCTAATGTCTCATGATCACATTTTTAAAATAAAAAAAATTAAGTAAACAAAATTTCGATGAGAGATTTTATCTTTGAGGATCGTTAATGTTTAATTTTAATTTAGGCCACCAGAGAATATAAATTGTCTCATTTTTATTGTTAAAACTTAAAAACTTACACTATTAGCACTTGAACATATGGAATGTTTCACAATGTTGGTTCTTATGTGATAGAAAAAAGTATAAAAATGACGGAAATGAAGTACGGTTGGAGGTTAGCATTGTAAAATATTGAATGTTGATTAGACGGGTGAATTAAACTATATTCACATTACTCAACTGATCTAATATAAAAAACCCACAATTTCATATTAATTTTATAACTTGGATATGGTTCAATTCACCTTACCAATTAATCATCTAATATTTTATTTTATCATATTACCATCCATCTAGGAACGGGCCTATAGGTGATTGATAAGTTTGGGTGCTAATAATACGATATCTTAATTTTAAATTTAGGGGGCTACGTGAGAAATTTTATGTTTTCTAGGTGCTAAAATTGAATTAATCCAATAAAAGTCCAATCACAAAGTTAATTGCAAAAAAGAACCATATGAGTAATTTTTTTTTTTCAACAGTACTAGGAATTTATGGCTACCACTGATTAAATATTAGGCCTAGTTTATATCTAAGGTTTGAGTCTAAAAAATTGAGTTTTAACTCAATCTATTATTTAGATTGTGATTTCATTTTAAGCTTTTTAGTTCATGATTTGTATAGTATTTTGAATTCAAAAATACAATTTATAAATCTTCTCTTATATTAAAAAAAAAAAAAGGTATCAACCTTTACAAAAAGTAAAGAGAAGCACAATTCCTAATACAAGTTCAAACTTAACTTTTATCATCTAAATACTTTTTGTACAAAATGAAATTCTCTAACTCAAACTTAAACAGCAAACAAAATGTTTGTTTCATGATTTAACTTATTCTAAACTTAACTTAAATTTTTAGACTCAAAACCCTTGCACCAAACGAGTCCTGAAAACACTTCCAAATTCAAAATTTGGAAGCTCCTACAATTTCTCCCCTTCTACTTACTAAGCTAGCCCCAGCGAGATATCTGGTGCGGATTCTTTTGCTAGCGGCTCTATATCAACTCTTCACTTGAAGATTGAGATCTTCATGGTGAATTGTGAATGCTATTTTCTTTTGCGGAGAATTCCAGTCCTGCTCGTTTCATTGGACTAGGTAACCCCCTTGCCTTGGTCTTCCAATATATTAGTTATTTCCTCTACATGAATGTCTACAAAAATATCTATTAAGATAAAGAACCACGTGGGCTCGACTAAAATGAGGACTTGATCAATATTGACGTGGCAAACATGATATCGGATTGGATAAGAGGGTAAGAAGAAAAGATAATTGGAAGATAAAATCAAATTATAATTTTTTTACGACTCCCAGGATAGCCGATAATTTGTTATTCTCTGTTATTCCGTAATAAATTACGTGTTAATTATGCTTCTTTTTTCTTAATTTTCTCTATATAAAGTCGTGCCTGCATGCATGGTGAAGACAACAATATTTATTTCTCAAAAACAACAGATGTATCAGCGCAAAAGATATCCTCAATTCTAATGGCATCACAAGTTCCCCTGATCACCTTCAGCCTTCTGCTATTACTTCCTTTTGGCTATGCATCTAGTTTAGCCGAAATCATACCAGCTCGCTACGACACCATTTTCCTCAACAGAAGCAGTTTCCCGACCGATTTCATCTTCGGCACAGCTTCATCATCTTATCAGGTAGTCTTGATTTATTGAGGCTCTCAAATCAAGACTATATATCGAGACCTTGGGGTTACGTAAAAAAAAAAAAAAAAAACCTATTAAGAGGAGTAACTCAAAGCCCTTTAATTAAACCCATTTTAAATTTTACGTTTAACCAACATAAAACTTTTGATGGACACATTTCTTTTTACTTAATCTTTTTCATTAGTATAAATTTGCAATATCAATGTTATAGATCCATAACGTCCGTGTTTTTGAGTTGCAGTATGAAGGTGCTGCGAATGAAGGCGGTAGAGGACCTAGTATATGGGATACTTACACTCACAAATATCCAGGTTTTTATCTTCATCTTTTCCTTTGCTGATGATATCTGATCCATTTCTCTGTTTCTGCACATTTTTCATAATTTTTTTCGAATAACCACTAAGCTGATCTGGCTTTCGCATTCAAAAGAAATTAAATTCCGTCACTTGGCATCTAGATATTTATCTGTATATAATTTTTTATATAGATAACGAGAACTGGCAACTATGTGCGCGTGTGTGTATTACAAATTTCATATTTGTAATAAAGGGCCGTCAGGTTTAAGCTGTATATTTTCTCTTTTAGAAAGAGCGGGGGGGAAAAAAGGCAAAGGTGTCATACGTTCAACACCTGCATTCATTGGTCAAAAGGAAAGTCAAAGTTGCGGCTAAGAGATATACCAACGTTAAACACTAACCAAAAGATTAACCAGAACTCAACTGATGTGTGACAAAATATATATCACCCAGCCAACAACAAGTATTTGAGAGGAGAAGTTGGGAAATTTACGTTCGACGTGTTTGACTAAAATGCTCTGTTAATTTTTTTACATATAACAATTTATATATAGAGGTGTGAGTTCGATATATAATTTGTAACCATTAAAAACTCCTTCTAAGTTTAGGGCAAAGTCTATGTCTCTATATCTAAAAATTGATAGTAATAACCAAAAAAAAAAAAGGTTAATGGTTACTAATACAAACGTGTAAGAACTCAATTAGGATCTATCGTAAAAAATAATAATAAAAGGTAAAAAAAAAAAGAGAACTACGTAGGTATTATTTTTCTTTTTCCTTTTCATTATTTCTTGTATGCAATGACAGATCTTGGGGGGGCTTTTTTTTAATCTTAATATAGTGGGACTTTTTTAAATTTTAATATAGAGATATATTTATAAATTAGTCTTGACTCCCTTTAAATTAATAGTTTTTTTATTAAGCAAACAATTTAGATTTTAAAACATAAAACAGTTGTATTAAATTCATAAACGTTATTGACCCTAATAGCTTGATCCAAAATCTAAATTTGAATTACAATTTTAATAGTTAAGTATTTTAAAGACTAATCCATTATACTAAATAATATTTTATCTTTACATAAAAAAAAAATTCCAAAGAAAGCTAACTCTTTACTTTCTCCTTCCACCATTTCCAAACAAATTTTCATAGACATAATAAATCTTGGTTATTTTTCGAAGATTTAAAGAAGTTTGGAAATTTTTTCTATTATTCAAAGTGAGATTTTATTTTATTTTTCTTCTCCTTTTCTTACATTCCTTTATAATCTTTTTTTTTTTCCAATCTATTTCAATATCTAATATATATTCTAGTTTCTTCATTTTCAAGTCTGGTTTCGAAAATGTAATTATATTATTTAATTTGTGTATTGTAATTCTTTCATTTTCATGTTGGGTTTAGAGATGTAATGGAAACAATTTATAAGCTACTATAAATATACTTGAAGATTTAAAATAATAATATAGTTAAGTCAAAAAAAATGAGAAAATAATGTTGATAGTTTAGTATAATATATCTTGATTAAAAAATCTTGTTGGCCCTCTCTAACAATAAATCCTGAGTTTGTCATTGTTTGTATGACATATTTTTTTTTATTAGTTTAATGAATTAGAGTTGGGAGCTTAACATTTGATAGGTGGTTTAGAAAGTACCAATCTTTTTTTTTTTTTTTTTCCATTCTCTCTCTCTGAAATAGTTACACTCTCCCACTATTTGTTAAAAAACAACAACAAAAAAAAGGCCATTAACAGAATATTCGTATAAATATAGCGACCAACTATGTAGAGTTTTTTTTTTTTTTTTTAACATCGTTTTTTTTTTTTCCCTGACATGAAGAAGTTTCATTTGCATTGCAGAAAAGATTAGGGATGGGAGCAACGGGGATGTGGCATCTGATGAGTATCACCGCTACAAGGTGAAATAATACAACAAATATATGTTAATATCTTAGACGAGCATCTATATTTTCTTGTGAAAAAAAAAACAATAGATTAAATAAAAAAATTTAAAAAAAGGGTAATGAACTGAACAGACATTCGAGGTTTATTTATATAATTAATTCGTTAATTGCATATACATCACATGATACTACAGGAAGATGTAGGGATTTTGAAGCTAATGAATTTGGATGCTTATCGATTCTCTATCTCGTGGTCCCGTCTGTTGCCAAGTACGTAATAATTTCATTTGTTTTCAATCAAGGTCCCCCTAACTTCTTCAGTACTAATATTAAAGTGTGTATCAATGTTTATTGTGAAAATTGTTTTCAGACGGAAAACTTAGTGGGGGTGTGAACAAGGAAGGAGTCAAATATTACAACAATCTCATCAATGAACTATTAGCCAATGGTTGACGATTATTTCATTTAGTCGATATCATTTATATGTCAATAAATATACTAAAAATGCTCTCCTACATCTTATTTGTATTTCTATCCCATATATTTTGCTTCTAATAATATTTGATATAGGTTTGAAGCCCTATGTGACTCTTTTTCATTGGGATCTTCCCCAGACTTTAGAAGATGAGTATGGCGGTTTCTTAAATCCTAAAATTGTGTAAGTAATCCAAAAATCTTTATAAACTTAGACCAATATCCATAAAAAGTGTAGTAACATTTATCATAGGGTTTTAGTTGCTAGCATTTACATATGTGCTAAAAATATTATGCAGGAACCATTTTAAAGATTATGCAGAACTTTGTTATAAGGAGTTTGGAGATAGGGTGAAGCATTGGATCACCTTGAATGAACCACATACCTACTCCAGTGGTGGTTATACAGGAGGGAATTTAGCACCAGGCCGATGTTCTGAATGGCAAAACCTAAATTGTACAGGTGGGAATTCAGGGATAGAACCATACTTGGTGAGCCACCATCAACTACTTTCTCATGCTGCTGCCATCAAATTATACAAGGAGAAATATCAGGTTATACGTAAATTTAGTGATCACAATTTTATTAGCTAATTTATTAATAAGATAAATCAACTTGAATATTGAAAGTTGGAACTATTTTACAATAAATGAGTAACTAAAACTTTTTGGTGCAGGCATCTCAAAAGGGCATAATAGGAATAACATTGGTGACAAGCTGGTTTGTGCCGTATTCTGACACAGAGCAAGATCAAAATGCTGCACTACGAGCGCTTGATTTCATGTTTGGATGGTATTATAAATCAAATCTATTCTTAGTTTTATATGTATACTGCTTTATTAGGTATTTATTAGCACATAATATATGGTCATTCTAAATTAGATGTTTTTGTTTATACGTAACTGTCTTATACGTCGTTCTTTTTCATAAGAGTATTAATTTGAAGGCTGTATTCAAGAATACTGACATTGGGCGCTAGGTTGAAAATGACCTTTTATAATTGGTAAATTCCAATATTGTTAATTACTTGTTTTAAATGGTTTTTACTTTTAATTTAATAAAACAAAACAAAATCATGACCATTGTTAAATTTTTTAAAATTTTAAAATAAGAAAGGAAACAAAGGTGAACATGGACATTCTTTATATGCAATCATGTACACAATTAATAGTTATGGATGTGTTAGAAATAGATGTCTTTAATATATAGCAGTAAAGAACTTAAAAGGAAATAATGGATAGCTATGTAAAGTAGTAACCAGCACACATCACAACTATTTTTTAATATTTTTTTCGTGGTGTCTTGTTAGTGAAGCCCTTTAAGATCATTAGAAAAGTATTTTTAGCCTTTTATTTCTTTTGTTAGGTGAAAAGGGCCCGTTAGTAAATAGAAACAATACTAAATATTTCCTTGCTAGGCACTGATTTGAAATTAAAATTTTCAAACATTTAATGCATCAAATCTAAATCCATTAATTTGCATATCAAAAAAATCTATCGACATATATAGAAAAATAATAAACCACAAAAATTTTTTCCTTCTGATAACATAAAAAGTGGTAATCAAATAATATGTAACAAACCTATTATAAAATGTGCATTAACATATAGATCTATTATACAGACGATTTAGCTACTTTCAACCCATAGTAGCGTGTATTAGGCGTGTAATTGTGGAACAAGCGACATACATTACATGTCTTTTAACACTACCGTTAAGTATCAAAGATAGAAGAACGAGATCCAGACACTAGCGTGTTAAAGGAACAAGGGGCACTTATTAATATAGAAAAAGACGTATGAAAATTATGAATTGATAAGACATGATCTCTGACCTGTCTCAGATTAAGGTGCCTTTACTAATATTAGGATATAAAATATAGGGCGCTTCTTTCTCAAAATCAAGTTTCTCTTCTGTACATTGTCTATTCATATGTTTAAAAAATGATACTTTCATAGGACCCTTTATCATTAAACATCTATTTTATTTCTCTTATAACGTGATTATTTTGTCAGGTTTATGGACCCCTTGGTAAATGGTGACTATCCGAATAGCATGAAATCTATAGTTGGAAAGCGATTACCCAAGTTCACGAAAGAAGAATCCACACTCGTGAAAGGTTCATTTGACTTTCTAGGATTAAACTACTACACTGCTAACTACGCAGCTCATGCTCCTCATAACAATCCTGTGAATGCCAGCTACACCACAGATGCTCAAACGACACTTACAAGTAATTATAATCAGTTATGATTTACTCACTTAATAATTATTAATGGAATCTTCTTAATTTTGACTTGTGTTCTTGTGGCAGCCCAACGAAATGGTGTCCCTATTGGCCCAAAGGTATGCATCAATCATTTTTTTTAGATTATATATAAGCATTCATCATCATCATCATCATCTTCCTTATTATTTGGAGAAATTTATGATAGGAACTTTCTTTTTATTCTACTAGTTGATACCGTTGATTTTGTAACTTTTTATAGTCTGATTTATGATTATAAGATGCTATTTGTGCAATAAGTTTTTAATATAAACACTCCCAAATCAAATCACTAAAAAATTAATCCAACAATTGAAACAAAATACACAACACATATCAATAGGGCAAAAGAATAGTTCCTATAATGAATTTTGCCCTTACTACATATTACATATTTCCTTGAAAGTCCTGTTAAAAATTCCCACCTTATGTTCTTTTTCTTGGTATAATATGATGATATTGCAGGGTAGTTCCGACTGGCTTTATGTTTATCCCAAGGGAATTCATGACCTTTTGTTGTACATAAAGAGAAAGTATTACAATCCACTAATTTACATCACGGAGAATGGTAATTACCAATTTATAGCCTTTTTTACTATTAATTATATAGTTATACATCTGTAAAATGCAAGTTACCTCAAATTTCATTCTTACTAACATGTAATTATAGGCATCGGTGAGTCCAATGATCCTCAACTATCCCTTCAAGAAGCCCTAATTGACCCCCAAAGAATTGATTATCATTTCCGCCATCTCTTGTACCTTCGGACAGCGATCAAGTTAGCCCTTAACTTACTCTTATTTCATCTTTCCCTAAATAATCTGATTTGCCTAATATTCTCATTATATAAATTAACCTATGCAGGAAAGGAGTGAATGTAAAGGGATATTTTGCATGGTCATTATTGGACAACTTTGAATGGAGTTCTGGTTATAGTGATCGATTTGGCATTTACTTTGTGGATTATAAAAATGAGCAGAAAAGATACCCAAAACTCTCAGCACACTGGTTTAAGAAGTTCCTATCGAGAAATGAAAACAATAATACTTCAATAACATCCATACTTCAATCTTACTTTTCATATATGCTCCATCTTATTGCTTAATCCTATCAATAAGATGACACATAATTTGTTATCAAGGGCATGTTTAGATTATCCAATGTATAATAAATTATTTCAGAATGAAATCTCATTTTGAAACTTTGTTTGACAATTGAAGATTTGGCTTCCACTTGACACCTAATTTTATATCTGTTTACTAATTTTTTATAATGTTCTCTCTCATAAAAATTTGAATTTGTTATTTGAATTGGGAGTTTAAAACTATGATCCAAATGCAGTTTTACACAATTTGTAAATCAAGAGAAAGCATTTTTAACATTTAGCATTTTTTAACATCAAGAGAAAGCATTTACTGAAAATATTTTTTTTCTTAAAAAAAATTGAAAATGTTTTAACGTTTCTTTTGAATTAGTGCTTAAGAACCCTTTTTTTTAATTTGATGCATTGTTTTAGGTTTTTAGTTTTTTTAATATATAAACTATAAAAAATCTTTATTAACTATTTAAGTGTATTTAAATTGTTATAATTAACTAATGTGTTTCATTCACAAAGTACCCAATTTTTTAGTTCAAAAATACATATGTAGTTTTCAAAAACAGAAGAATGAATTGATAAATGGTTAAAAATAGGAAAAATGAACCCTTGTAATGTATGTAACCATTCCTTAAACATTATCCTTCTGTACGTCCTTCCATCCTCCTACAACTAAATGATAATGATGATAATCATAATAATAATAATAATAATAACAACAACAACAATAAAATAATAATACATAAGGAATCACATTGTCGTTTAATATATAATATTTCAATTTGTATCAAAAATAATTTCATATTTGATTTTTGAAGTAATCTCAAATGGTGTCAAACTTAATATAATATGTAGTATAACATAACAAACTTAGATGTTAAAGTTGAAAAACTCAGTTAAAAAGTATTTTCAATTTAAATAATGGATGTAATTATTGTAAATGGCCATTTTGAACAACCAAATTAGACAAGTGATCCAAGTCCTAAAGCATGAATCCGATATATGCTCGATTAGCACTTTATCAGACACTTTTTTTGAGACAAAATTGGGAATTTAAGTGGAACTAGTCTAAAGTAATTATTATGCATTTGGCTCTATCGTATAAAATTTAGAATTTGAATTCCGAGCAATTCTAAATTCCGAACAGTGTTTGACGAGATCAATTTTAAATAGCTTGTTATGAAGGCGACAACTAGTTGCCAAGGAGCTCCTGTTTCGGTTGTGATCACTTATGATACGGGTATAATTCTATTAAACTTCATTTTGAGCCTCAATTTTATGTGTCTTATATATATATATATATAAGCTTGTGAAGAGATAAACATGGTTGTTACTAAAAGTTGGACAAATTAAATATGGTTGATGAGCTATAATACTGACTAATAAAAAAAAAGGAAATAAAAAAGATCTTAAAAATGACAAATTAACAGAGCCCTTTATTGCAGAGCCTGAGATGCAGTACGAAGACTTTTTAAAGGATCAAACTTTGAAGTAGACTATAAACTCAACAATCGTATGCTTGTTCAAAAAGAAATATATGGAAATTGTCGTTTCAGGTTCTTGGAAAATACTAGCAGTATAAATTGTCGTTTCATGGCAAAATAATTTGATAAGTCAATTGAACAAATAGACCAGAGAGAGTAAAAAAAGAAAAAGGGGACATTTTACCAGCTTGGTGCCCGTAATTTAAATTGAACAAATCATAATTTCTCATTGACTATTTCTTTTTTTTTTTTTTTTTTTGCGTTTTTTGCTTTTATTTGATTGTTTTTCTTTCTTCTTCTTGTTTTAAGCTGCATGTAACTTGTAAGATCGTTATTATTTTATTTCAAATATAATTTTTCTTATTAAACAATGTGTACAGTTCAAATCAAATCCTCCACCTTAGAATTCAAATAATAATGATTACAATACAGGTTATAGACCACGGATTCATGTAAGAATAAAAAAAGAGCAGGAGAGAGGGAAGTGGCGTGTAATATTTCCCCACCCCATATATACCCTTATCCTTTTGTCCTCGATGTCCTACTTCATAAAGAAAATACTGATAAGGAATTAGGAGAAACAAAAATGTGCAAGTATATCTTTACTTCTTTATAAATTTTTAATGATTAAAACATGTAGAATTTTTGAGAAGCAAAGAGAAAATAAGGTACAAAATTTGTCACGACTTTCCATAGAATAGAACAGGGGTATACCATAATTCAGCAAGGCCTGCAACAAAATTTCTTTTTTTCCTCCATCGTCGGAGCAGTCGTGTTTGTATAAAGAGACGAGAGATCAGGAAAATTAAGCAATTTACTTACACGGCAGTTGTTAGAATGCTTATAATAATACTCGACGTATACTATATTGCGTGAGAACTTGAAAGTATCAGGAACGCATCACTGTATATTTCATTTGCCTTTAATGAAAGGAAATTTTTTATTAATATCACCGTCATCGTCATTTGTTATTATTTTTCATTTTAGTTTATACTTGAGATTGTATTTAATTCTTTTTATTTTTGTTTATCTCTTCTTTTATTTCTCTCTTTTAATAAATTTAACTTCAGGTTTAAGTTCCTCTTCCTGCTCCTCATTTCTTTAATATATATATATATGCATATATGTTTAGAAACAATTAGGGCTTTGTTTGGAAAGAATTCGAGTTCAAAAAATTGAATTTGAACTTAATCTATAGTTTAATTCACAATTCCGTTTCAAGTTTTTTAATTCATAATTTATATAGTATTTTGAACTAAAAAATACGATTTATAAATTTTCTCTCGTACTAAAAAAAAACATCAATCACATAAAAAAAAAAGTAAAAGGAGACATAATTTTTAATACAAGTTCAACCTAACTTTTATTATCAAAAAACTTTTAGTTTAAAATAAAATTCTCTAACTCAAAATTAAACACTAAATATAAGATTTATTTTATAGTTTAGCTTATTCTAAACTTAACATAATTTTTTTAAGTTCTAAATCTTACATCAAAAGAGTCTTTGGTCTATCGGCTGCTCATTCGCGATGACTAAATAGCATTGGATTGCACGAGGCATATACACATATACACACTAGTCACTGTATATACAAGGTCAAAATTCAACCACGTCTGCAGATTATTCATGGTCTATATATACATAGTCAATATATATATGTATATATGTGTGTATTATATATCAAAGACAGCTTTAATAAGAAGACACAGGAGATTCGGACCATGCATCAAACATAATTTCGCTTCACATAAATGACACCTCAATCACCTACCCACATGAAATTTATAAGAAAACAAAAAATACAAAGATTTATATATTTTGTGAACTGAACCGAGAGGAAAAGACCGACCAAAAAAATTCTCAAGCCTGTAGAGAGAGCTTTTAAAGCTTCAGAATTTGATTGGCTAGAGAGCACTGGGGTTTTTGGTGTTCCAATAGTACGTACGTAATCTTCCCTTCGTGAATGTGTACCCTTTCTACAAAATACATGTATAAAGATAAGGAACCACGTGGGCTCATCTAAAATGAGGACGTACAATGTTGACGAGACAAAAAGATATCAAATTGGATAAGACGGCACGTAAAGAAGATAGTTGGAAGATAATTATGCCATATTTTCTTATATATATATATATATATATATTACTTCCAGGAAATCTGGCAAGCCGAAATGAATGAAAAATTAACAAATGCGAAAGCTATTAGAAAGAACCATATTATTCTTTGTCAATCTGTATATTGCGTTAAGCACGTTAAGCTCCTCTCTCTCTCTCTCTCTCTCTCTATGTGTCTATATATATTAGGTATATAACATACACTTCACATATGCGAAATAGAAAATTAAAACACAATAGAGTCAAAAATAAAATAAAATACCACATATGAAAGTAATTAAATCATCATATGATTAATGACAGAATTATCGCATAACAATCATAAAAGTAAGAATTAAAAAATACTATTGACAAAGCATAGGCTATTTTAATATGTAATAATAGATAAGGATATGCATGCGCGCATGGATGGTTAAGACTACAATAATACTTCTATATGAACAATATATTCATCAATGCTAATGGCATCACAAGTCTCCCTCATCTTAAACCTACTTTTACTTCTTTTTGGATATGCGGCTAGTTTAGCTGAAATAATAACAGCTCACTGCGATGCCGTTTTACTCAATAGAAGTAGTTTCCCAGCCAATTTCGTCTTCGAAAAACTTCGTCATCTTATCAGGTAATCTTGATTTATAAATTAAGGCATAAATGAAGACTACTTTTTTTCTCTATAATGTCCTTTTCAGGTTAATTTGCAATGTCGAAGTCATAGATCCATAACATCCATGTTTCTGAGGAGCAGTACGAAGGTGCTGTGAGCGAAGGTGATGGAGGATCTACTATATTGGATACTTTCTCTAACAAATATCCAGGATTTTGTCTTGATCTTCTCGAAACTCTGCCAAACAAATTCTTAATGTTTTTCAATTAACCATTAAGTCAATCTGATAGTTTTAAATTCAAATAAATTTAATTTCATCACGTAGCTTCTAGATACGTGTTTATGTAAATATTATATATATATATAAATGACGAGAAGATCAGACAACTATTATATAAAAGCAAGATATCAAAATTTTTTTTTTAATGAATATCTTACGTTAAACACTAACTAATTATCGAAGTTTGTTCTGATTTTCTTAGTTACTCCTTTGTCAAAGGAAAAGTCAAAGGCGTAGCTGAGATATCTTTATTGTACGGTTAAACACCAACTAATTTTATGCATATATACCATCTGATGTGTCACCAACTGTCGTTCAAACAACAACAAATATTTGAGACAAGTCAAAGGAAATTAAGGTTTGACGTATTTGACTAAAATACACTTCGTAATAATGTACCGATAGATTCGAGTCCATACACGTGCTTTGCTAATTTTTCTCGTCACGATCACTTAGCATTCACGCAATTCTATAGCAAAATCTACCTCTATGTAGTTTACTATAATAATTCAAAAAAAAAAAAGCACCTCTTTCTACAAAAGACAAGTTTTTCACTCTTAAGAGGTGTCTATTATTTTCTCAAATAAGTTAGAAGTTTTTTTTGTGTCTATTAACTATATATAGAGTTGAAAAAACTACTCTTTTTTCATTTAAATTAGAAGTGGTGAAGTTTTTGCACTTTTTCTTTTGTGCACTTCAACCACAAAAGAGAAAAATTTTTTTGTTCTTCAACTTCTACATGCCACGTGCTCAATATGCATACTAATCCACCCTCTTTTTTTTTTTTTCTTTTCTTTTGGACATTTTGCATGTTAACATTATAGCTTGATGAAGAATTCATAACAAACCATTTTTGTTTTTGTACTAATCATAAAATTACAAACTTTCCTTTTTTTTTCTTTTTAATAGTAAAATGTTTAATCTTTCATGAACAAATCTATAAGAAGTTTATATAGTTGACTGAAATTATCAATTATTAATATTAACACGTTTGTTTATATTTTTTTTCATTGAGAAATAATTGAAAAAGTATTTTTAATGAAACATTATTGATCTTATTTAGTTTCAAATTATTTTTAAAATAATTTAAAAAAATTATAAATGGGGACTTACCCATAATGGTCAGTAAAATAAATATACAAGTTTCTAATTATATAAATTATTAGCCACGTACTTGATCGTATTAGAACTCAAGAATCCATTTAAGAAGAAAAGAAAAAAGGAACTAGCTCAGGATTATTTTGTTTTTCTTTTTTTTTTTTTAAGACTTTTCTTTCTTTTTTCCGCGCCACCACCCAAACCCAAACCAAAACCCCCCCCCCCCCCCACCACCCCCCCCCCCCCCCCCCCCCCCCCCCCCCCCCAAAAAAAAAAAAACAAACAACACACAATGAATTTGAGTTGAGAGTTAGCACGGGATATGTGATTTACGAGGTATTCCTCTAATAAAGATGTTATAAAGCATCAAGATGCTAGCTACATATGCCCTCTCACCATTTGTATTTTATTTAAAAAATAAAAACCGTAAAGGCCATGGTACTAATTTCAGTATTATATTAATAAGCCAAAATAAAAACTAACCATTTCGGTACGATATTTAGTATCTAGGTAGATTTTTTTAATATCTTTTTTTTTTTTGCCTCTTGCCATCCTTATTTGAAAAAGTTTCATTACGTGCATTGTAGAAAAGATAAAGGATGGGAAGAACGGAGATGTGGTAATTGATGAGTATCACCGCCACAAGATAAAAGAATATAACAAATATGTTAATTTTTTATTCTTTTAAATAAATAATAATGACAGAAATCAATATATTTGTATTCATCATTTTCGCTAAAAGCAATCTCCTCAATTATACGTCACATAATGGAAGAAGATGTGGGGATTAAGAAGGAAATGAATATGGATGCTTATAGATTCTCTACCTCACGGTCCAGGTTGTTGCCAAGTAAGTACGTAATAATAACTTTGTTGTTTTCAATCATGACCACCCCCTAATCTCTTCTCCTCCTCCCTTTTTTTTTTTTTAACAATATTTACATTTGCACGCCACCTTTTTTTTTTTTTTTTCCGTTTTTTTCTAGTATTATACTCATAATTTAAATACAATACAATTTTTACCTAAACGTAAAAATATTGTATTTAAATATCAATCATATTACATTTTAAATTCAATAAAATCACTATTTTTTATTTTATTTTATTTATAATTTTTATTAATCACATCACATATTCTCTTTTTCTCGCTATTTTTATCTATCATATCATATATTTATTATTTAAATACAATTAAATACTTTTTATCTAAACATACATTGCATTCAAATGTAATGAAAATGCTTTTCCTCTAAATACAAATTACATTTAATATATTACATTTAAACGCAATATAAATGCAATGCATTTACCAAACAAAACCTTAGGCTTTATTTCTTCAGTATTTAAAATTATCTACATTTATTATTAAATTTGTTTACAAATGGAAAACTTAGTGGGGTGTGAACAAGAAAGAAATCAAGGACTATAACAATTTCATAAACGAACTCTTAGTCAATGGTGAGTTACTTCATTTAATCTACATCATTCAATGTCAGTATATATGATATTATATACATATTATATACGTTCTCCCATCTTATATTAAAATCTTTCCTAAATTTTGCTTTGAACAACATTTAATATAGGTTTAAAACCCTTTGTGACTTTCTTTCGTTGGGATTTTCCCCAAACTCTAAAAGTTAAGTTGGCGATTTCTTAAGCCCCACATTGTGTATGTTATGCAAAAATCTACGCCAACTTATTTAAACAAAAATATCCATGAAGCATACTAAAATTTATCATAGCTAGTTTTTTGGTATGTAATTACATACATAATATATATATATGTATATAGGTACTATTTTAAGGATTATATAAAGTTTTGCTATAACGAATTTAGAGATAGGATAAAGCACTGGATCATTTTGAATGAGCCATGTACCTACTCTAATGATGGTTATTCAAAAGGGACTTTATCATTAAACTGATGTTCAGAGTGACAAAACCTAAACAGCTGTACAGGTGGGAATTCAAGGACACAACCATACTTGGTGACTCATCATCAACCACTCTCTCATGTTGTTGTCGTCAAACTATACCAAAAGTGTTAGCTGGTCACTTATACATTCAATACATACAATTTTATTTAGCTAATTAATTGATAAATAAAATCAAACTGAATACTTTAAATTTCAACTATTTTACTTAAATTAAGGAGTGGTTAAAAATTTTTGTACAGGCATCTTAAAAGGACATAATAGAAATAACGTTGGTGTCAAACTGTTTGTGCCGTTTTCTAAGACAAAACAAGACCAAAATGCTACGCTACAAGCCCGGATTTCATGTTTGGATGGTATTATAAACAAAGAGAACAACTAATATAAGTTCTTTATATATGGTTTAGTATTAAGGAAATATTAGTTCTTAAAATATATACCTTTTGTCTTCCTTTTAATGTTAGAAAACGATTACCTAAGTCCACGAAAGAGGAATCCAATCTTGTGAAAGGGTCATTTGACTTTCTAGGATTAATACTAGAAAGTAGTAGTGATTAATAATTTAGAATATACTTAATTTTGACCATATGTTAAATTCTTGTGGCAGCCCAACGAAATGGTGTCCCCATGGGTCCAAAGGTATGTACCAATCATATTAATTTATAAGCGCTTATCATCTTCATCTTCATTCATAATTATTGTTTTCTTAAAGTCAAGTTTAATAATTCCAATCTTTATGTTCTTTTTATTTGTTATATGATAGTCCTGTAGGCAGGTTCTGACTGGCTTTATATTTATCCTAAGGGAATTCATGACCTTTTGTTAATTTATATAACGGAGAAAGGTAATCAACATTTTCAAGCCATTTTTATTAATATTAACCACTCAATTTCTACTTCTGTAAAATGTAAGTCATCTTATCATTCTTACTACTATTTCATTACAGGCATTGATGAACTAATCAATGATCCTAAATTACCCCTTGAGCCAGCTCTAATTGACCCTCCAAAGAGTTGATTGTTACTTCCATCATCTCTTATTATACCTTCGGAGAGCAATCAAGTCAGCGCTTAACTAATTACTCTATATTTTACACCGATTATTTCATCTTTCTCTAATTAAGCTGACTTAATTAGGCTTATATTCCATGACCTTAATTAATCACCACAGGAAAGGTGTGAATGTCAAGGGATACTTTGTGTGGTCATTAATGGACAACTTCCAATGGAGTTCGGATCACAATGATCAGTTTGATATTTACTCTGTGGATTACGAATATAAATAGAAAAGATATCCAAAACTCTAAGCACATTAATTTAAATAGTTCCTTTCAAGAAATAGTAACAGCTATACTCCGATAATGGCCACACTTTCAATCTTACTTTTCCTATATGCTCCGCCTTATTGCTTAATCCTTTTAATAAGATGACATCGAGGATATATGGAGTCTGCTATATACGCAAGCTTTGTACTCTTTTTGGCATATTTGTCTATGATGTATTGGAGTCTGTAACGCAATTCTTTGTATTCTTTTCAGTATATATGTAACGTAAAGAATATTAGTTTGATGATGACACGTTTACGATATTATTTCCCAAATTGGGTCATTCTATTTTGTATACAAACCAATATATCTATAAATAAAAGTTTGTTGCTTAGTACGATTCATTGAGCCTTTCACAAATTATCTCCTCGGCAATCCTCTCAGTACAATATACATTTTCTTTCTTTGCACACACTTTATTTTGGAATCAAACAAACGATATCCAAATGAATACTTAGGTCTTGTTTGGCATGTTCGTTGGAGTTGAACCACTCTTTTTTTTTTTTGTTTATTTATTTAAAAGTAAACTCATTTTTACTGTTTACATCTCTAACTCTAATTAAAAACTCACTTTTTCTTAAGTCTATGATTTTGTTATTTCAAATCGAGATGAGATGATTTTTTTTTTAATTACATAAAATTTGTGAGAGGAACTACATAACAAGAATCATATTAATATTTTCTTTCTGCAACACATTTTATATTTTTATACTTTTTAATTCCAAACAGTACATTTTCAATCAAATGCATAATTCTAAAACTTAACTCAACTCCAGCAAAATAATTTCAATTCTCCAACTTAAACGAATCAAACGAGCCCTTAATTTACCACCACTGGTTCTGCGGCAAATCCCCTTCCGTATATCAAATAAATCCTTTCCCTTCTCTAAGCGAGCTCTATATGCGCCATCTCTTTGTGGAACAAGACAGTTTTAATATATATATTGGAAAAATTAAATCATCAAAATTAAAAATTCAGGATAAAATTTGCAACAATGCTATAAGTTCAAGATGCACCAATGTAAAAAGGCCTTTTATCTTAATAGGGATTTAAATAAGCTACTGTCTTTTTAGGGTATGCAGGAGCATAACAACCTAATCGCAATGTGGGGGTCTTTTGCTAGTTCCGTTTTCTTAGTCCGTCGGCAATGCCACATGTTTTGTAATTATTGTATTGCGTGTTCATGCATGTATTATTTTGATCTACTTTTGGATCTGCTTTGTTGGTATGTTTTGTTTTGTTTTAAAGCATACAATTGTATGTCAGTTGGGCTAATTCTGAAGGGCAAATATGGATTGCCTATAAAACATTAGATGCTCGTATTCTGGCATCCCAATTGCCATTAAACATTAGATTTGGTACTAAACCAACCGACCGGAGGCCGGAGTGTCGTCACCGCCACTTCTTCCACCGCCGAAGCAGCCATGTTTAAAGAGAAGAGATCGGGAAGGCAATTAACTAGCACCGTAACATGCTTATAATAATCTCGACGTCTATTATTGCATGGAACTTGGAACTGTCAGCAACACATCCTCGTGCTTTGTCTTGACGTCTGCAGGATCATTGCTCAATATACACACACATGCACGCACACACATATATACATAAAATATATATATATATATATAAGAAAGAGAGCTTTAATAAGAAGACAACAGGAAATTTGGACCGCGCACGTCGTGTTTCATATGAACTTTCCAAGGTTACGAATCTGTGACGGGAAACCGTTGCCTTGGTGTGTTCTGGCAGTAAATTTCTCTTCATGAATATCTTTTCATACTTCTGGCGGTAAATTTCTCTTCATGAATATCTTTTCTACAAAATATGAAGATAAAGAACCACGTGGGCTCGGATAAAATGAGGACTAGTTCAACGTTGACGAGGCAACAGATATCAGATAATTGGATAAGAGGGTATAATGAAGACATATATAGTTGGAAGATAATGTCAAATATAACATGTCATTACAATTTCTAGGGAGTCTGTCAAGCCGAAATGGTTGAAAAAACACATGCGAAAAGCAATTAGATAGAACCATATTATTCTCTGTTAATCCGTAATACATTACGTGTTAAGATTCTTTTTGTTTTTTTCTCTATATAAAGGCATGCATGCTGGAGATACAGCAACAATATTTCTATACGAACAATACTATATCTTCAGCGCAAAAAAATATATCATAAACAATAATGGCATCGCAAGTTTCACTCACCTTTAGCGTTCTGCTGCCGCTATTTTATTTTGGCTATGCAGCTAGTCATGTACCTGAAACAATACCTGATCGCTACGACCCTGTTTTCCTCAACAGAAGCAGTTTTCCGGCCGATTTCATATTCGGAACAGCTTCATCATCTTATCAGGTAATTTTGTTTTATTAAGGCTTAAATCAAGACTACTTATATCCATTTTCTGGATTTTTTTCCCTTTCATTTTAGTATTTATTTGCAATGTTGAAGTTGTGATCCATAACATCTGTGTTTATGAGGCGCAGTATGAAGGTGCTGTAAAAGAAGGCGGTAGAGGACCAAGTATATGGGATACTTTCACTCACAAATATCCAGGTTTTTCTCTTCATCTTTACGAAGCTCCATCAAACAAACCTTTCGTATTTTTTCAAACAACCACTAAGCCAATCCGGTAGCTTCTCATTCAAAAGAAGTTTAATTTGGTCACTTGGTTTCTAAGTACTTGTATATTTGCTAATATATATATATATATAAGTGACCACAATAAATATCTTTGTTTTTAGTAAATTATAATGACAAAAAATAGTGACCAAAATTAGCAAATATATTAAAATATCCCAATTAAATTGATATCGTTTTAGCACTCTCATCACTTCTCTCATTATTATAAATATTTACATCCATTACTCTGGTTCTTTGTGATAAGGAAGTTCTACAAGTACATAATAAAATTTCCAAAATAAAAAATAAAAAGGAGGAGCAAGATATCTTACGTTAAACGCTAGACTAATCGCCAAAGTTTGTTCTGATTTTCTAAGCAATCCATTTGTCAAAAGAAAAGTCAAAAGAGCGGCCGAGATAACTTTGTCTTATGTACTGTTAAACCGACTAATTATCCATATGCGTCATACAATGTCGTCTAAACACTAACAAATATTTTAGACAAGTTGTCGGGAATTGACGTTTGACGTGTTTGACTAAAATTCTTTTCGTAACAATGCACCGACAGCAGCCTTGTCCGAACATGTGTTTTACAAATTTATTTCTTTATGAGATGTGTGTATCCGATGACCGAACAGTATAAATGTTGTAACTTTCTAATAAATTAATTATAATAATTAATTGATTAATTTATAATTTTATTTAAATTAATTATGTGTAACGTAATATTATCTAAAAACTGTTGATATGAAAAATAAGGGGCGTTTAGGAGAGGTTTTGAAGATTTTTTTTTTTTATTAGGAAAAAGTTGTTTTGGAAAAATATATTTGGGAGAAAAACTGTATGGAGTGAAAAAATATAAAATTTTAAAAATTTAAAAAAAAATCAATATAGATATTGTTTTGTTCTTCTTGAAATTCTGCAATTTAAAAAAAATTATCTCATTTAGACTTGTATACACAAAGTTATGGACTTTTAAAATTTAGAGTTTAATGTAGTGTTTTATAGATGTAAATAATAAAAAGTGAAAGAGTATTAAAAAAAAAATTTGTTTTGGAGATATCAAAACCTTGCCCCCAAACAGGGACTAAGTATTATTGAAAAAATTACGATGGCACCAACTAATTACTACATTACTGTACAAAGAGAATTTAATTTAATTTAATAGCTAGATAAGAGGATATCCCTACAAAACTTAGTATTTCATGCACGTCTGTATCAAAATCCAGTTCTATTCTAAATCCAATGAAAATAAAAACAATATAATTACTTTTAGAAAAGACAAGTTTTTCTCTATTCCGTTATTTCCTCTGTTTCCTTTTTTTTTTTTTTTTTCGTTACAAGTTACTACTAATAAATTAGCCACGTATGTGATCGTATTAGACCCCTAGGGGATCCAAACAAGAAAAGAAAGGGGAAAAAAAAAAAGGGAACTAGATAGGCTTTTTTTTTCCCCCTATTTTCCCTTTCTTTATTACACGTATGACTTTTTTTTGTAGTTTAATGAATTAGAATTAAGAGCTAAGTATTTGATTGGTGGTTTAGAGGTAATAATCAAATTTGAGATATCCTAAGTCATCTTGAAGTTAATAGTTTTCTCCCGTCATTTATAAACAAAAAAAAATTAGAAGAAAGAAAGTCCATAATACAATTTCATATTATTACATAGTTACCAGCTAGAAAAATTCTTATTTATTCCATTATTATTATTATTATTATTATTTATTTATTTATTTTTGTTCGCTGCTATCTCGATTTGAAGAAGTTATTTTATATGGGTAATTGCAGAAAAGATAAAGGATGGGAGCAACGGGGACGTGGCAGCTGATGAATATCACCGCTGCAAGGTGAAAGAATATAACAAATATGTTATTACTTGATAACATATATATTTTCTATTTAAAAATAAAATATTCAATAAATTTTTTTTTTTAGAGAGAGAAGAGAGAGAGAGACGGATTGTGAAGAACTGAATAAACATATGGAGTTAAATTCATCTTGTTACTAGATTTACTAATGGTTTCTTTTCGCTAAAGCAAAATTTACTCAATTATGCATGACATATAATATTACAGGAAGATGTGGGGATTATGAAGGAAATGAATTTGGATGCTTATAGATTCTCTATCTCATGGTCCAGGTTGTTGCCAAGTAAGTAATAATTTCGTTGTTTTCGATCATGACGCCTAATTTTTCTTCTTTTTCTAACACTTTTTATTTTGCATGCCCCTTTTTATTAGTTTTTTTTTTCTTCAATACAATTAAAAGTATCCATGTTAATTATTGTTACAATTATTTCAGATGGAAAACTTAGTGGCGGAGTAAACAAGGAAGGAATCGAGTACTATAACAATCTCATCAATGAACTCCTAGTCAATGGTGATTATTTAATTTAATCCTATATCATTCAATAGTAGTATATATATTACACCTATATACGATTTTCTAAATCTTATATACTTAATCTTACATATTTTGCTTTCAATATTTAATGTATGTAGGTTTGACACCCTTTGTGACTCTCTTCCACTGGGATCTTCCCCAAACTTTAGAGGATGAGTATGGTGGTTTCTTAAGCCCTCACATTGTGTAAGAAATGCAAAATTCTTTGCCAACTCAAACAAAAATATCCATGGAATGTAGCAAAGTTTATCATAGGCTTTACTTGGTTTCTTATTGCATTCATATAAATTATGTGTACAGGAACCATTTTAAGGACTATGCAGAACTTTGTTTTAAGGAATTTGGAGATAGGGTGAAGCATTGGATTACCTTGAATGAGCCACATTCCTACTCCAATGGTGGTTATTCGAAAGGGGAGTTAGCGCCAGGTCGATGTTCCGAGTGGCAAAACCTAAACTGCACAGGTGGAGATTCAGGAACAGAACCATATTTAGTAACTCACTATCAATTGCTTTCTCATGCTGCTGCTGTCAAAATATATAAGGAGAATTATCAGGTCACATATAATTTATTGATCACAATCTTATTTAGCTAATATATTAGTAAGGAAATTCAAGTTGAATATTTGAAGTTGGAACTATTTTATGTAAATTAATGAGTGGCTAAAAATTTTTGTGCAGGCAACTCAAAAGGGCATAATAGGAATAACATTGGTATCGACTTGGTTTGTGCCATATTCTAACACAAAGCACGACCAAAATGCTGCGTTACGAGCCCTTGATTTCATGTTTGGATGGTATATATATTATAAATCAAGAGAATAATATTTAAGCATAGTTCTATTTTTATGCTTCGATATTGGGTATTTATTCTACATTAGATATTTTTATTTATACCTATATTATACGTTATTTTTTCTTTTATAAGTATTTGTGAAGGCTGTATTTAAAAATATTGGCATTGGCTAGGTTGAAAATGACCTATTATAAGGTAAATTATAATAGTGATAATTACTTCTTTTAAAATATTTAAACTTTTAATTAATAAAACAAACAAAATCACGAACATAAAATTTAAAAATTTTAAATTAAGAAAGGAAACAAGAGGTAACTATGGACATTCTTAATGATTAATTAATGTCGTTAACTGCTCCAACCATGTACAAATTAACTAGTTATGGACATGTTAAAAATAGATGTCGTGGAGATTATTGTAGCAAATAACAAGAAATGGAAGTCAATATTATAAAGTAGTAATTATGCAGTTATCACAACTAGTTTTTTATTTTCCTATTTATCCCTACTTCGACTTGAGTTGGTAAATGTGCATTATTAGGTGTGTATGGTCAAGCTCCTAATTATTATATTTAACCTTTTTTTCCTGCTGGGAGAAAGTTTTATTAATTGAGTTAAAACTACGCTTTTCTTATACATAGAAGTACGTAAGGGCACCAAAATTTTCCATACAGTTTATACTCTAGAGCTATAAATAAATTTATGGAGTACATGCATAGACAAACGATAAACAACAAAAGAGAGGGAAAAAAGTAATATATGTTTTATCTTATGATTTTCTCAGTAAAATTCATCTATTTAGCTGCAAGTAACCAATATGCAATAGTTGTCCTAGTACGAAAAAATTAATTAGCTCAACCGGTGGAAAAAAAGGAAGATAAGATAGAAATTTTTAAGTTTGAAATTTAAAAGTGTCTTTATTTCTGTTTAATAAACGAGCACAATAAATCCCTATACATTTTCTATTTAACCTGATCAATTATTTAATTATTTTCCTTAAGATATTACAACTCCCAAATACAATATTTCAATCAAATGATTCAAATTATTGTGCCTATATTGCTAGGTTAAGAATATGCGATATTTTTAATTTGTAAAAAGACTCATATTTATTTATTTTGTTTTCTTCTAATGTTTATCTTGCAGGTTTATGGATCCCTTGACAAATGGCGACTATCCACATAGCATGAAATCTCTAGCTGGAAAGCGATTACCTAAGTTCACGAAAGAAGAATCCAAACTTGTCAAAGGATCATTTGATTTTCTAGGATTAAACTATTACACTGCTAACTATGCAGCTTATGCTCCTCATAACAATTCTGTGAACCCCAGCTACACCACAGACGCCCAAACGTTCCTAACAAGTAATTTTGATTAGTTAGAAATTAATCAATTAATAACATTAATAGAATGTTCTTAATCTTGACAATATATTTTTTTTGGCAGCCCAACGAAATGGTATCCCCATTGGTCCAAAGGTGTGTATCAATCATATATATATATTTTAATTATCTAATCGTTCACCACCATCTTCATTATTATTTCATTATATTTTTCCTAAAATTCAACTTTAATAATTCTCACCTTTATGTTTTTTTATTTGTAATATGACGATATTGCAGGGTAGTTCAGACTGGCTCTATGTTTATCCCAAGGGAATTCACGACCTTTTATTGTACATAAAGAGGAAGTACTATAATATTCCATTAATTTACATCACAGAGAACGGTAATTAACATTTTCAAGTCTTTTATTATTAATTAATTAGAGAGCACACACTTTACACATGCGGAGGTAAACAAAACCAAAACAAATAATGTGATGAATGCTGGAAGTGTCATGTGACGTCTATAGAGATGTAGACGAATGGCACCGTAAAAGTTTCATGCACTCTTTTATAATATAATATATAGATGGTATAGATTGTTCTACGTCTAGAAAATTGCAAGTGACCATATCATTTTGTACTAACATGTAATTGCAGGTATTGATGAGTCTGATGATCCTAAACTATCCCTTCAACAAGCCCTAATTGACCCCCAAAGAATCGATTACTACTTCTGTCATCTCTTGTATCTTCGGAGAGCGATCGAGTCTGTCCTTAACTAATTGCTCTATTTTTACATCGATTATTTCATCTTTCACTAAATAAAACTGACTTGATTTGGCTAATAATATTATCTTGATCTTAATTAATATGCACAGGAAAGGAGTGAATGTGAAAGGATACTTTGCGTGGTCATTACTGGACAACTTTGAATGGAGTTGGGGATATAGTGATCGGTTTGGCATTTACTTTGTGGATTACAAAAATAAACAAAAGAGATACCCTAAACTCTCAGCACACTGGTTCAAGAAGTTCCTTTCAAGAAATGATAACGACCATACTTCGATAACAGCCACACTCCAATCTTATGTTTCCTATATGCCCCATATTATTTCTTAATCCTGTCAACAAGATTATAATAATATTGCTTTCCTTAGACTTACTTATCTCTGGTGTATTAGAGTCTGTTATGCAATTATTTGTTTTCTTTGTAGCATATTTGTCTATGTTGTGTTAATAGTGTTTGTAATGAAATTCTTCATATTCTTTGTGGTGTATATATATATAGAGTGTATGGTTTGATTATGACAAGTACAAAATGGATGTTATTTCCCAATTGGGTCAATATTCTTTGCACGTACCAAGGTATAAGTAGAAATTTGTTACTCATTACAATTCATCGAGTCTTTCACAAACTATCTCCTCTGCAATCCTCTCGAAGATTCCCTTTCTGCAACATTGATGCCAATCCCCTGCCCATCCGGTTCTGATAAACCAATTTTAATTATAAAGGCCACCGATTATTTAACTTATTAAAAAATACCAAAACATATGTCATTTATTGAAAGGTGTGATCATTGTTAGACAAAATATGAAATAAATAAAGAAATAGAGCAACAAGAAAGAAAAGAAAATATATTAATATTGAACTGAAATTATGACTGAAATATAAAAATAATTCCAATAATATAAACATATACTAAAATAATAAATAATTGAAAATAAAGAAAATTTTGAACTAAAAATACCGAGACATGTGCAGCATACAGTTATCTTAAAGCAAGCACATTCGTC
The DNA here is from genome assembly GCA_035233585.1 of Antiaris toxicaria. NCBI lineage: Eukaryota > Viridiplantae > Streptophyta > Magnoliopsida > Rosales > Moraceae > Antiaris > Antiaris toxicaria. Next base: position 11,770,672 of record CP141162.1, on the reverse strand, counting down.
ACCTCATCGTAGGTGCACAAGGATTTATGGATATCTGCCTTCTAGGATACAATGACTTATTAGTAGCAAAGGCATACAACAATGCTACCACACAATGAACTAAAAACCTATTCGAACTCTACCACAGTGAATATTCTAAGAACACTATAGGGAAAAGAATTTCTAAAAGGAGAAAAAGACTCTAAAATCCTGGTGTGTCTCAAATAAGAAGTGGGAGCTCCCTTATTTATGTAAGTCTTAAAGTAGACAAAGGCTTTATTTCTTTTCAATGTGGAACAAGTAATCTTTTTATAGGAAAAAGGTGGAGTAATCACTTTCTTCCCTTTCTGATGTAGGACTAGTGATTTATCACTTTATAACTTTCCCAATTTCATAGGTGCACATTGAAAGTCAATTTCTTATTCACTTATTCACTATTTTGAGTATACAAATATATCATTTCGATCTTTTACGATGGAGAACACAAATCTAATTTGGACCGTTAATAACATGAAATAAGTCCTACTTAAAATTAAGCCTCAAAATGATACCTTAACCTGAGCCATTTTTCCAAAAATCGCCTACATGAATGAAAATTGACGGAGGACACACTAAAAAAATAATAGACACAGAGTCTAACCTAGTGATAGAGTTCAACGATTAAAACCTGTATAGCATAAGTAAATTTTATCCTTTGAACCTTCCCTTGAGAGAATATAATTACCTTATTGGTTAAACAATAAATGTAATGTCCCTGAAATATTCGGTGTTTATGTAAACGATGAAATACATAATACAGAAATCCTTCCTGAAACAATTCAATTTTCACTATTATGTTTGTTTTGGCCATGAACATCTCTCTAATTCTATAAGAGTTTATAAAGAATTGAGCCGTATAATTTTCTTTTGAAGCAACCTTACTTTTCTCTGACATAGGTATTTTTTTATTTAAGAGTAACTTGTATTACTCTGTTGGGATTCTCCACATATCTGACATATAAGAATCATTAAAAGTGTAGCTTAACCTATCTCGTATGAATATCATTGTTTTCATATAGGAATGGGCTAGAGGGGAACCCGATCGAACTAAGTCCTTACAACTAGATTGACCCTTTGATCCTAAATCTTGGGTTTTCTAGTCAACTGAGTTAGGTTTCTACTATTACAACTTTCTATTTCATAGGTTTTAGTCCCATTATCCTCAATGACTTATCAACTAACTCTCTATTTAACTCTTTGGTTAACGGATCCACAATTTATTTAAATACTAAAAATTCCCTTTTACAAGTTCCAAAACATAACAATAATGACAAAGTAAGTTCCAAAACATAATAATAATAACAAAAAATAGAAATAGTATTGTGCATTGGAGAATAAAGTAAAATAATGTTATTTTTCACATTCATTTATAATAAATATAGCATTGATATAGATTAGTGCATTATAGATAGTTCCAATCCTATTTTTACTCTCTTTTCTAATAAATATAGTTTTGGAGGAAATTTCGAGAATAGCCCTTTTAGTGTACATGTTTAAGATTTTTGTCTCACTTAATTAATGGTTCAGATTTTTTCCATGTTAATCACTTTTTATTTGACATTATAAAAATGCAAAAACCATGAAACCATTATAGATAGGATAATTTTTCAAAGGAAGAATGAGGAAAATAGGCCAAAAGTTTGAGGAAATAAAAATAAACAGGCTAAAGTTTTACTTTGGTAATAAATAGTATATTTAAGTGTAAGTTTGAATTTTTACCTATTTGAAATCTCAAAAGTAACCCTCTCAAATTCCAATGTAAATGCAAATTTTAAACTTAATTTAGACTAAAAATGTAATATTTGTACTTAATTTACACTGTAAAATGCAATATTTATACTCTGTGGATGACAATAACCCCTGCTACCACCATTTGTCGTCGTCGATCTCTTCGATGTAATCGAATTTAGATTTAGTCGCCATCCACCAAAGAAGTCACTGTCTCTTGATCTGTCTTCTCCTCCTTCCTCCATGTGTGTCTTTGACACCCTACCGATTCCTTCATAGCAAGCTCTAGTGACTAAGGAAGCATCACCAAGATCTGATTTGTTGTGATCTTGTCAGTGATCTCGTCGTCTTTGTCGTCGAATATAGATCGCAAGGGGATCTAGATTGTCAGAGCTCAATTGCCACCTTGCACAGTAGATCTGATCTTCAATGATAAAAAGACGAGATCGTGATCTTTGACGATGCTACTTCAATAACGGTGACGAGCAGAAAGCAGATATAATCTTTGAGATCACAGTTGGGCCTCCATGAGATCAATCACCATCATGATATGGAGAAAGACGAATGGAGTTGCGATCACAATCGAGGAAAGAGACACAACTTTGATAGACTAAAGTGCCGTTTGTTTCTAGCATTACATTTAAATACAATACAATTTTCACCTAAATGTAAAAGTATTGCATTCAAATGCTAATCATATTATACTTTAAATCCAATCCAATCACTATTTATTATTTTACTTTTTTTATTATTTTATTAATTATATCACATACTCTCTTTCTCTCTCCCTTTTCTCTCTATACTTTTACTCATCACATCACATATTTAAATAATAATTCAAATATTTTTCCATCCCAACAGACATTGTAGTCAATTGTAATATAAATACTTTTCCTCTGAATGTAAATTGTATTCAATATATTACATTTAAATATAATACAAATGTAATGCATTTATCAAATAAAGTCTAAGATGTGATCACCAAATTAAGATGTAACTTCGATATAGGAAGGAGAGAGAGAGGATGAGGAGGAGAAAGTAAGGACAACGCCGATGATGGTAGCTTCTGGTGAGGAAGATAGAGAAACATAGGACAAAGAAAGAACAAGGGAAGAAAGAGAAGGAACAGAGAAAGAGTGTATGGGGTAGTGGCTGTGTGTAAGAGAGACAATAAGAATGGAAAAGAATTAAATTTTAAAATACATTATGCTATTTATTTTCAATGTTTTCAAAATTTATTATTTACTTTAATTTGATCATTTAATTGGCATATTAGGTGTAATTTCCCTATTTTAGATATGTGCTTTTTTAAGGTATTCCTTTAAAAAAAAAAAAAATTAGTCGTGTAATTCACCCAACATTTCGGTGTAGGACAAGAAAAATAGGCTTGAATAAACTCGTGGATGTCATGTTAGAACTTGGGCTTGTTTAGTTCACTCGCTGTTGGGCCCAGTTTTTTTGTAATTTTCAGTCCAAATAAAAGTTGCCCAGCTATAAAACAAAATTATCTTACCTTCTCAAAAACCCTAGTTTTGGCTTAGCCGCAGCTCCACTGCTCAAGGTAATGCTCGCCCATCCCTCTCCCACTCTACGATCTACGCTTGCCAATCCATTTTCTTTATCGATTCGATCATATTATTTCTCTGATTTTTCTTTTTTTTGTTATTTGATTCGTTTAGGTTTAATTCTTTAAAGGAGGAGTTTTGGGCAATGGCTCCTAAAGGTACGCAATTCAATCTCCCTCTTTTTTTTTTTTTTTTTTACCAACAGAAGTCTGAAATGGGTTTTGTAGATTTGATCTGAAATACTTATATATATGTGGTTTCGTTGTATTATGTTTTGGTTGGTGTTTCAAATGGTTGAGGTCTGGAGCGCTTGTTAAAGTTTTAGTGGTGCTGATTTGTTTATGAGGACTGAATTTGATTTGGGTTAGGTAGGTTTATCTATACTTTTGGGGATTTACTTTTAAATTTTAGGAAATTTGAAAAATTGAAAGTTGCCCAGTAATTCTTCAGCTTCGATTTTAATGTGGATTTGGAGTATTAGGCATATGATTTACTGGATAATTTAAATTCCCTTCTAGAATTTACGGGAGTTAAACCTATTAATATGACAGTTTGAGATATTTTTTTATTTTTGTATATAAGAGTTGTAATTTTTCATGTGGCTATTGCCTGTTGAGTAAATCCTTTTTCGTTTTTGGTTTTTTAAATCAAGCTTTATGGTTGAGTATTAGTATTTCTATTTAACTATGAAGCTCCAATCTTACCGAGGATGAATTAAGCGGATAACATGGTAGACTTAGTTTTGCTTCTCCAATATTTAGTGATTCTTTAAAGGGTTGCAAAAGTATTGGCTGTTTGTCCCTTTTGTTTGATTTCGACGGATTTTTATGTAGTATTTACCTTTCTGGTGTTTGCAGCCGACAGCACAAAAAAGTCCGACCCTAAGGCTCAGGCCTTGAAGACTGCCAAGGCAGTGAAATCAGGGCCAACATTCAAGAAGAAGGCCAAGAAGATCAGGACATCGGTTACCTTCCACCGCCCAAAGACATTGAAGAAGGACCGGAACCCCAAGTACCCCCGCATCAGTGCGCCACCAAGACATAAGTTGGACCACTATCAGATTCTCAAGTATCCACTGACTACCGAGTCTGCAATGAAGAAGATTGAGGATAACAACACCCTTGTTTTCATTGTTGACATCCGCGCGGACAAGAAGAAGATCAAAGATGCTGTGAAGAAGATGTACGACATCCAGACCAAGAAAGTGAACACTTTGATCAGGTATTGCTGTTTGGGCTAAATAATCATAGATGATTTGTATTGTTTTCTCTTGCATGATTGATAACCGTATTAAATATTTTGTATGTTTAGGCCTGATGGAACGAAGAAGGCATATGTTAGGTTGATGCCGGATTATGATGCTTTGGATGTGGCCAACAAGATTGGTATCATCTAAGCTAATGTAGCAGTCGTCTATTTTGAGCGCGTTATTCTTTTTCTTACTGTTACAGTTTTGTTAGGAGGAATGCAGTGTGTTAGAACTCCTACTTTGTTTCGGTTTTCTCTAGTATGTATTCGAGATTTTTATCTTTTCAACCTTGACAATGGAATATGGATTAGGGTTTACATATTATGAGCATGATTTCCTTTAACCATGTTTTAAACAGTTGCTCTTTAGCTTGACATGAAGGTAAAACTGCTGCTTTCAAGAAAATTTGTCTTGTTAATGTATACATATATGTAAGTGTGTATATATAGATATAATTGGAGAAATATTAGGAAAATGGTCTTTTGAAATTAATTGCTCGGTAAATAGTTAAAAGAACTAGGGGTTGTTTGGGGGTGACCACTGAAGATGGAGATTTGGAGAGGTTGGTTTGGAAATGTGCATTTGGGAGATGAATTGGGAATATTGAATGGGATTATAACAATAATGTAAAAATTTGAAATTTATTTAGAAAAAAATATAATATATATCTTGTTTCGTTTATCATTTTTTTTATACAATTTGAAAAATAAAAATAATTTCATTTCAATTTAAAGATTTAAAATAAGAAAGTTATGTATTTAAAAGGATGAGTTTTTTTTTTTTTTTGAAAAAGTGAGAGAAAGTAAGATATAGATTTAGAAGTTTTGGAAGCTTGAGTTTGTTTTGGTATGGTGTTTTTTCTCAAAAAAAATAAATAAATAAATTTGCAGTTTGAAAAGTAATAAAAAACCGAGATTCAAATGGAAGGCTAACAGCTAACCGAGATTTTGGAGTTTTGGAAGCTTGAGTTTGTTTTAGTATGGTGGTTTTTGTCACAAAAAAAATTTAAATTTGCAGTTTGAAAAGTAACAAAAAACCGAGATTCAAATGGAAGGCTAACAGCTAACTGAATGGGGGATTCAAATTGCCGACAATTGGCTTGTTGTTCAAAGTGTCAACTTTATGAGAACAAAGTCAAACAAATGCTCCTAAAAGATTATTACAGATACAAATCGTGTATTTGTAGTTAATATATAATTTAGCTGAGGCCAAAAGGCTTTCCTCTACATTGACATAAACCATCTACAAGTAGAACGACAAATACACTTCCTGCCTCCATCAAGGAGAGAGAGAAAACCATAATTCCACGTCGAGCGTAGAGTGAACGGACTATAGAGCCGGGCGTCGTATCCGAAAAATGCACATTGGTTGCTCACAATCAAAAAACTAGCATCTTCCTTTGTTAGATTCAGAAGATTTTGAGGAAAAACCGCTTATCAGACATCAACAATCTTAAAGGAATCGATGACAGTATGCAACTTGTCTTTCATCTTCTCCCACCGTCTCTCATTTGAACCCGTCGTCAAAGTGTAGAACTTCCCTGCAATTTCAAGTGTTGGTCAAAATCCTGTAAGATAAATGTTCTTAGAAGTAGCAAATGAAACTGTGGTCGTAGGAAAAATTGCACCACGAGCATGAGAAAAGAGCGTGTTTCAGATATAGTGCACTTGAGATTCTATGTTTTTGTAAGAGAGCTCGTACCGTTGCCGATACAAATAGCGCTAAGAGCATGGCGGGTGTAGTTTGGAGCTTGAGCAATGAACTCGAATGTGTAGTATATTTTTCCATCTGCATCATGCTGTGTAATGGTAACAACAACATTAAATCAACATGTTCAAAATTGAACTAACATGGGTAAAAATACGGGAAAAGCAAAAGGACATGCACAAACTACAAAAGGAGGTAGATAGTAAATATTACGATATTCATAAATCTGCAGCATTGACCTCAACTCGAGACACGTGAGAAAGGCAAAAAACTAAAAGGTCGAGAGGATGAAATCACCACAAAACTTGATGTCTTCGTTGCCTCCTACTTAAGATCGTTATTCTTTTTTTTTTTTAGTGCACATGCCATGCGTTTTGTTATACTCTTTTTAGAAGTGTAAACTAAGGTCGTATCAGAGTAGGAGGTCTTAAGTTCAAACTCTATTAACTACTATTCAAATTGTCACCACATGTTCGTATTTTTAGTATTTATAAAGCATGATTGCCTGCTGTCTTATCCACATAGAGGGGGAGTACTAGAATAGAATCTAATGTTTGCTCGGCTTATACTAGCTTAAAGCTTCTAGGAGAAAATGATAAACTAACAATGTCTGGGAATTTAACAGACAATAATATGAAGGAGTAAACCTCTTTTGCCTCAACTAGCTTCGTTTTCTGGTCAGGAGGAGCAAGAACCTTTTTGATCAAAGTTTCGGCTACCTGCCATCGTTTAATGTCAAGCAACAGTGCAATATTGTCAAACACAAAAAAATCAAAGTGGAAACTTGATGTCCTCATCTTGATTGTGCTAAACATGCCACTGGAACGAATCTTATTCTACTAACCTGTTCTGGAGGCCCAAAGTCCCGAATGTTTTGTTTGCTTGTTGGAATTAGATTTACGCTGACACTTTCTAGTGGCTCAATTACATCCTTATATACCTTGTCTTGACCTTCTATAACCACTTCCTGTCCATTCCCCAAGTAAAAATTCATCAAAAAGGTCATCGTGATTCATATTGTCTAGACTAGATAACAGAAAGTCACAGAAGCCAAAGACATGGAGAGAAATGTACTGTGATCAAGAGATGAAATTGAGAAAATACAAAGACACACACCTGCCACCCGAACGGATAAAGGAATGAGTACCCATCTTTCTTGTCCATTACTGCCAAAAATCCCTTTTTAGTTTCTGCAGCAACTGAGCCATATCAAGGGTTTGTTCTTAGGATATCGGCCGCCATGAGACATTAATGGAAACATTTGTAGGGCATAAATAGTATCTGCCAATCCAATGACTATTGAAATGATCCTAATAGGAGATCTAGTAATCGAGATCGGAAGTCAAAGAAACTGACGTCTTTTGTTGTTATAATTGGTTCTTATAGAACCATGTAAATTGTCTTTCCTAGTGGCAAAACTAAATACCAAGACTTACATGATGCAGAATTCTGATTAAAGACTGAAATCCATGAGGCAATTATGCCTGCAGCGAGAACATGACGTCTCCCAGGTCTATCTGCCAAAGAGAAAATAAAAATTAGAAGAAATAAAAGTAATTACTTACAAATTTGGTAAATTACAGTAAGTTCTCCAACCAGGAAGAGAAATGGGCAAACAATATATTATCCGCTCTCAACAAGATGAATTGCTGATGTATGTGTGTGTGGAGTTATTGAAAGCATGCAAATTTGTTAAAAGCCATAAAGAACAATTTCATAAGAAAAAGACCTGACCAAAGGATTATTTTCCTCTTCCTCACATCGATGTTCTGGTGGACAATTTTGCTGGACTTTGGATGCTGTCCCTTGACACTTTCTCTTGAAATAACTAGATCAAGTTGGACGAGGAAGATAGAGAGAAAACGGAGTTTATCACCGTATCATATGGTTTAAAAGGTGATGCCATTTGGTCGGGATTGAGATTGGCTTGAGAAGTGGTAATCATCCTATTAGAATTCGTCAGAGCAATGAATGAAAAAACCAACTTTAAGACACAGGATGAGACTTTTGGAGGCCTATCAAATGTCTCCAGTACTTTCATGAGGATAATGAATCAGGTGCTTCGGCTTGACTACAAAGAAGAGGCAAATTATTTTGTCCTTTATTTTTGACAACATTCTAATTGTTAGTGTCAATGGAAATTGTCCTGATCTCCAGGTAATTAAGCAGCTTTCATTCACCAACATGTAGAAGGTAGATCCAAGTATGGAATTTCTCACAAATGGTGATATTTTTTAGTTGAAACTTGGGAGGCACTGATAAAAGTCTAGCAGCCACAAACATCTCGGCAACTGAAACAATCTTTTATAGGGTATGGTTGTTTATCTTGGTCCAAATTTTTAGCATTCGGAATTAGCCTCAGAGGCTCAATCAGGAAAATAATCATTATGAATATGGTGTTTCAGAGGAAGTTTCATAAATAATGCTGTGTTAAAAAATTTTAAGAGCCTCATCTATCTCCTTGAAAAAAAAAATCAGTTTAATGGGAGATCAACATGTAAACTGAAGTAAATTGACAATGAATGAGGGAGCACGGTACTAAATGAGTGAAGTTAAATTTTCATTATACTCCAATTATCCAATTTGTAAAATGGACGGACTGAAGTTAAATTAATGGCTTTATTTTTGTCGAGCACACTACCGGACTTACTAAATCCAGATACTAACTTCTCGCTGTTTCGAAGCCTCCCTACTTGATGCCATTTTAACCAGCAAGCTCATTTCATGAATGTTCATCTAAACTATAATTACTTCCGAAATATTATAGCATATTTAGTGTTGAACTCTCTAGCATACACTTCCTAAATTAAACTAAATAAATATGGATCAGTGGTGTCGTCCTCGTATCTAATATAGCATCACTTTTGGAATCTACTAGGATCACAGTTGAAAAGAAGACGGGTTTAAGAAATGCTCTTATCAATAATCTCTAGAGGTCCATCTGCATCAAACACACAATCTCAATTCCAGAGGGCAAAATTCAAATGCAAAGAATCTGACATTGCCGCCATGACATCGACACTGCCGTAGGCGATCAATAGGGCATGAATGCCAATCAGCCGTGGTTTTTATTGCAGAGACAGTTAAGTCCAGTCATACATGAATTGCCTAGACAATTTCATTTGCAAAAAAAGGAAATGGGTAGATGCCTAAAGCTTCCATTATTGATGGCTTTCTCTGAATAGCACATGCAGATCACACTACCAATGGCTTAGGAAAAGGAAATGGACAGGGAAAAATAAAAAACCCAATATAAAGCAAATGCAATATTCAAATCCAAAAAAAAAACAGAAAAAAAGAAAAAAGAAAAGTGACCTTGAGAAGATGGCCAGTTGGGAGAGGTTGGTGCCTGCTGGGCCCTGACCAGAATGGAGACCCTTCTTCTACAACATGATAAAGTGCTCTGCGGCTTCTGCAACTGAGCCCACCAAAAAAACCAACCCCAAATCACATTATGACTACATACATACATACATACATACATATAAACACACATTACATACACATACATATACATATATATATAATGAAGAAGAAAGAAGAGGAGGAACCTGATGAGGGAAAGAGTTGCGGAAGAGGGTGTGATTGAGGGAGGGCGAGTTTTGCAGGGAGGCCATGACTGGAGAGTTTAGCGAGTGAGTAGAGTGTGAACCAGAAAAATTTTATAAAAATAAAAGTCTCTCCTTTTCATTGAATGGCTGCACCTTATCTTTTTGTGTGTTCTTTACTTTGGACTTGCCCACTTATCTCTATGCCACTGCTTGACACACGTTGTTCACAGGTTTGTAGTTGTTTGTTGGATTTGCGCAGGACCCACTTTACAGCAGGTCCCGTAGTTTTTATTTATTTATTTATTTATTTATTTATTTAAATCAAGTTTTAAATGCAACTCCAAATTGCTCTCCGATAATTCTCATATATTATCGGAACGAATAGCTTTTCAATATTGAATTAGTTTTACAGTAGTTTACTTTAAAAATTTACTATAAAAAATAAGATCATTTAAAATTTAATATGATAATTAAAATAGTAATTTTTATTTATAATATAAAATAGGAGATCATAACGTAAAAATTCTTAAATAGAACAAGGTCAATAAATATCTTTAACACAAATATTAATACCAATATTAAATTTAATATAAAAAATTTTAAAAAGACAAATACAAATAGATTATTCAATCTATAATGTAACGTATTATGGTATTTTTTTAATGTTATATCTTTTTTTCATCATACAATCTCGAAACTTATAAGAAGAAAATTTTAACTTTTAAATTTTAAAATTAATAACATTGTGGAAATTAAATATTAAAATTTTATATTTAATGTTAAATTTGTTACTAACTACGACACTATAGTGAAGAATGTTTTTTTTTTTAATCTAGCTACTAAATTTTAACATTATTCCAAAGATGCCATTATAGGTGAAAAAAATGTACCAAAATTACTATTAGGATGAAAATTAAAAAGTCACCCAATTTTTGGCTTCAAAATCAAAACCAAATTAAGATGTAAACTTTGCGTTCATTTTTTTTTTTCAATCTAGTTCCAAAAGTACTTGCACATGTTTATTAAAGGTCACTTGTATGAGAATAAGCGAATTGAATCTCTCTTCTTTTTCACTTCTTTTTTAGGGGTCCCATATATTTTTCCCCCAAGTCAAATATTGTAAAGTCACTTACATTTTTTCTTAAGTTTTTGATTTTTAATTTTTTTATAATTATTTTACCACCTGCAAAATAACCAACAGCCCATGCCATCACATTTTCTTTGCCTTTTCAGAACCTTATTGTGACTTTTTCCTCTTCAAATCTTTTTTGTTATGACTGATAAGTTTTAGGTCCCTATGCATGATATTTTTATCCTATTGGTTTTTTTGCCTTTAGCAATTATGTGATGATCTTATAATGTGCACTTTTTATGTGAGTATTTCTATATCTATATATTAATATAACATAAACATATATATTTGCCTTTTGTTAAGATAACAAAAAATATTTATTTGGACTATGGACTTATCCCTAGACATTCATGTGTGTGTGATTACAAAGTTTTTATGAAATCAAATCACAAGTAAAAAGCTCAAAAGTTTTTTTCTTTTTATTTTCAAAATACCCTAAATTCCAAAGGGTTCTTTTTTCTTTTGGTGAAATGTTGTGAATATCTCGTATGTACTATTACTCACTTTCAAGGGACCTAATGGTCATTGTGATGATTTACTTTCTATATAAGAAAGCAAAAAGTCCAATAAAGTAAACTTTCAAAAAAATAATAATGATAATGTACAAACTTTTAAACTACAAAACAATTTAAAAAAAAAAAATTAATGTCCGACAGACTTCCTAATGGGAATTAGCTACACGAGTTAAACATGTACCAATGAGTTCCCATCTTCATGTTGGTTTTTAGACTATGAAATATATATTGGTTATAAAATCTACATAATATTAAAAGGACGTGATAGAAACGATCTTTTGTGGGATTCGTATCGTGATTTAATGAGCATATATAAACTCATTTCTCAACAAATGCACTCTAATTTTACAAGATCCAAATGGAAGCAACTTATTATGTAATAAATGATAAAAATCTTATTACGAAATAACTCCTAGCACAACCTTGTTATGTAATTAGGCTAAGTGAAGCTTTTCCATGCTTAATTAGCTGTCACCATGATTATATGGTTTCATATTAAAATCTTGCATTTAAACCATTCATAACTGAGGAAGAAAAAAAAAATAGGAGAGAAAATATGGTCCATGTTAACACAATAAGAGCTTGAATAATGTATGAGTTGAGTTCGGAATGAAATGAAATTTTGAGTTCAAACTGATTGATTTAGTTATAATTTTTGTTGACCTTCAAAAAAAAACAAAACTGACAAAATTAAAACTAAAATTGTGGATTTGAATACTTGAAGCAAACTTGCATTTAAACCATTCAATTATGTTTTCTTCCCTCTTCTTTTTGTAGCTTTTTAATGAAAATAACCTATTTTAAAATTAGTTTCATTTCTTGCTAAAATAATATGTTGCTAAATATATTTACCACCCATAACACGCATCCATAATCCATATGTTTCTTTGGTATGCTTATTGGATTGCATAGGTGAATATTGTTTTCATTAATTCAATACGATTGTTTGTATGTAATTTGAGTTATTCCAATGTTACAAAATAGAAATATAACGAAATAAAAAAATTGAAAACTTAAAAAATAATACAACGACAAGACGTAATTTTTTATATGTCATATTATATTAGAAGTCACTACAAGAATTATACCATTATTCTTTTTAAAAAGGGTCGAAAACTTCAAATTTAGTTGCCATCTATGAACGTCATTTTTGCACAATAAGAGTGCATTCCTGATTTTCTATAGATCATTTATGGAAGTATCGAACTTGTTGGAAAAGAAGGACGTTACTAATTAAAAAGAGCCAGAAAAAACAGGAGAAATTATTACATATAAGCCATTTTCTAAAACTTTTGAAAATAAATAACAGGTACTTAAATTTTTGAAATAAATAATATATGTACTTTAATTATTTTCTAAAAATTGTTGTTTACATATTTCTCCCGATAATTTATTTACTAATTCATAAATAAATTATCTATTATTATAAGTGGTATTTGCTTCAAATATATTATCAATTTATTTTTTAAAAAAAATATATTTATTTTTTTCTCTGACAATTAAAAAAAAAATTTACACTTGTTTGAACTTTCATTCCATAAATGAGCCAAAAAAAAAAAAAAAGCTAGTTGTGCATTCAACATGATCTATGGATAAACCAAAGTAAAGAACCCTATATTTGGAACAAAAAATGATAAAAGGAAATATTTTGGCCATATTAATGCAATAAATAAATAAAACTAAGTTTTTTTTTTATTGATACATCTTAAACTTATTATAAAATTATAATTTACATCGTAAATTTTTAATTTTGATAACTTATATCTAGTACTTGCGAATATATGACAATTTACACCTCATGGATGATATTATTAATCTTTTGAAAAAAAAATAAAATGTGATTTATATATAAATTATTAATTTATGATATAAATAATTAATTTTTATCTATATTAAGTTAAATTTAATGATGATAAAATCTTTAATAAGTTCTGTTAAAATAAAAAAATTTAAATAAACTTTATTAGAAATATAAATATTAATTTATATTAATTAAAAAGGAAACTTAATATTTTTAATTAAATATTAAATATAGAGGGAGGGAGGGAGGGAGGGAGGGAGGGAGGGAGGGGGGTGGGTGAACAGAGCAAATGGACTGGCAAGCTGGTAAAAAAGCTTGTGCCCCTTCATATGATGTCCCAAAATTCGCCTTTTTAAAAAAAAGTCTAACGTCCCCATGCATATCACAAAAACAAACACGTGTCAGACACCCAGAGCTCAGAGCAAGGGCTGAAAAGTAAATTCAAGCCACTGTAGTTACAGCTGTCAACACATTTACCAACAGAAAAGGCCGCAAAATGCTTTTGTCAGGTCCAGTCCAGTCCAGGTCGTTCATCGCAGTACATTTCCATCAACCCCAAATCGTCGCCGGCGTTTGACCGTTAACCTAACTTAACGGCTAAACTTTTACAAATTGGAAAAAAAAAAAAAAAAAAAATCCAGAAGCGCCAAATGAAGAAAATATTTGTTAAATTTTTTTTTTTTCTCTACTCGTTTCAAAAACAAAAATGAAGGGTATGTATCCACCATCTTCAAATTAAAAAAATATATATTGTACTTCATTTTATATTTTTTAAAAAACTATTACACTACAAAGATCTTCTTTAGTTAATAAATTATGTTATTATTATTTTATCATGTTAAAAACATGCTAACCACTACTTTTACAATTACAAATGGCTATTAAAATCTTTCTTAAACACAATTTGTGAAGGTAAAGAATAAATACATTTTAATAATTATACTTTATTTATTTTTTTCTAAAGACATCTTTATATGCTATAAGATCATTTCTATTACATTTATATACGTCAATATAATATTTATTATTAAATTATATAAAAAATAACATTACATTACTTTACACTCCAATACACAACATTTCAAATACTATTTCTATTTTTTTGATATCAATACTATGCTTTGAAATTTGTAGAAGTTAAATTTTGTAATTAAATAAATTAAAAATGAAACTATTGTAATAATAAGTGAAAAATTAAAAATAATGACCAATAAAAATCAAAATTTATTTTGCATTAACTATCTATATGGCAATGTGCTAACATAATAAATTGAAAAAAAAAATACTTTTTTTTTGCCCAAATACTAAAATTTATATGTATTAATTTAATATTATATTATAGATGATCTCAGGATGGGTTTTATAACTGCACTTAAAAAAAAAAAAGGAATCATTTGTTCATTTACTTGTTTATTTTTAAGAGTTAATTGAAAAAGTACCCGTTAGTTTTACTTAAATCTCATGTTAACCCATAAGCTTTTGAAAATTCAAAAAATTTCCCTCATGATTTCCAAAGTAAGCTTCATTAATAGAACACAAACCAATAATAAACAGAAACCAATGATTATGCATCCCAACAGACACACGACACAACAACCAAAAGCTCAAGAGAAGAAATAAGCAAACTCAAACCTAGAAACTGAGTGAGAACCAAGTGATCTCACTAGTGGGGACAAAAGAGCCCATCTAACAAGTCTATGAGATGCAACATTTCCAACTTTCCTAATCCACACAAAAAGAGCATGAGCAAAAATCTTGAGGCAAATCTAAAGCTTCTAACCTCAAATTCTTAATTTCCTAATAGCACCATCTCAAACAAAGAGAAGGAATCAACAATCAATTTAGCATTGGCCTCAATAATTACTCTCGACCACATGACATTAGCCACTAATTGGAGGACCCAAATTTCTGTAAGGATTTTTTCCTAAGAACTATAAAGCAACTCTAAAAATATATACAAGTCCAATACCTTGCCATTAGAATCAAGAGTCTCTACCACTATCACTATATGTGATTTAACAAAAGCTGCGTTGACAGTAACGTTAACCTCCCTCAAAGGAGGCAACACACCTACCTTTCATTGGGAATCAAGGCCTCCAAAATATAATGTCTAGTCCTTAAAACTTCCTTGCAATTGACATGACCATTATGTAAAAAATTATTCTTTATTAATGAATAAAGAAAAATAAAATAAAATGAGCGCTCTTTGTTTTCTATTTGTATATGTGTGTTAAGGACAATTCGTTCCTTTAATAAATCAAGCAAGTTGGAAGAGGGATGGTTTTTGGACGGTTTGAAAAATTAGAAGGGATACATTTTAGAGTTTGAAAATTTAAGGGTAAACGTGAGATTTAACTAAAACTGAGAGGTGCATTTATACTCTATTTTCAATTGGTTCTTTCAATTTGTTTACGTGTCACTGCAGGTGAGTCAATCCTTCTCTCTCTCTCTCTCTCTCTCTCTCTCTCTCTCTCCGCCTTCTTTGACCCAGTCCCACCCACCTGCGACGACCCTTTTGTTCTCTGCTTTTTACTTGAACAAAAAATAAAAATAAAAAATAAAAGAACACGAAGGAGGAAAATTAAAATTAAAAAAAAAAAACAGGGAGAGAAAAAAACAAGTAAAAAGCACAGAACAACGAACACACACACACACCCACACGAAGAGAAAAGTATTACGCTCAAAAAAGTTTTTTAATTTTTAAATTTTTTCATCTCATTTTTGGTCGTCTTTTACCTCTAAATTCAGAAGCAGATCCGAGGGAGAGTGACAACTGGAATTAGGGTTTTTCAGTGGGGGTTTCTTTTTTTTTTTTTTTGGGAAATTTTATTTTGTGGGAATTTTTTTTTTGGTGGGTGATTCGTAGCATTCGGTGAAGATGATGATCTCGAGGGGGCTGTTCGGATGGTCCCCTCCGCACATACAGCCGTTGACGCCGGTGTCGGAGGTGTCGGAGCCGCCGGAGTCGCCGTCGCCGTACCTGGACGCCAGCGCCGAGGCGGCGGGGCAGCCGGTCGAGCCGGAGGAGGAGATCGAGGAGCCCGAGGAGCTGGAACCGCCGCCCGCCGCCGTCCCCTTCTCCCGCCTCTTCGCCTGCGCGGACCGCCTCGACTGGGTCCTCATGTTCGTCGGATCCGTCGCCGCTGCCGCTCACGGCGCCGCCCTCGTCGTCTACTTGCACTACTTCGCCAAGATTGTCCAGGTCCTTTGGCTCGGCCGCGCCCCTAACGGCGAGCCTCCTCCTACTTACACCGACGATCAGCATCAGAAGTTCATCGATGTAAGCTTGAATCTTTCTCTCTCTCTCTCTTCTTCTTCTTCTTCCAAACCCTAAGCTTCCGTTTTTTTCCCGGAAAAATTGTAACAAGCTTCATCCTACTGAATTAAGTTGGAAGCATGGAATTTTGTGATCGTATTCGAGCTTTAATGGTCAATAGTTCTATATGCTCGGACAAGCTTTTACCTTCTTCTTCTTCGTTCTTTCAAAACCTAAGTTTCCGTTTGGTTCCTGGGAAAGTGACGCCCGATAAGCTTCGACCTACCGAATTAAAGCTGAAAGCATGGAAATTTGTAATCGAATTCGAGTTTTATTCTGTATGCTCCTACAAGCTTTTACCTTTTTATTTTCTTCGTTCTACCAAAACCCAAGTTTCCGTTTGGTTCCCGGGAAAATGCAACGTGTCTAGGTTATCGGTGCTTGAGACCTGATTAGCTTCAATCTGCTGAACTAAGCTAGAATAATGAAATTTTATGCTCTATGTGCTCAGATGATTGTCTTCCCTACAATAATGCCTTGTACTGTTCCATTAATTTTGCCATTTTTGATAGGATTTCAGTTTGTTTCGTTGAAATTATGTTTGTCAAGATTCTTCTTTTTCTCTCTTTTTTGGGTTAAGAAACGCTTATCTAGATGTAGTGGACTAGAACCTATTGAACCATGCCCGAATCTATTGAACCATACCCTCATTTTTTTTTTGGAATGTTTTTGAGTGGTGGGTATAAAAGTATTTGGCTTTTCTTGTCATATTATCCTTGAGAGTTCAATTTGCTTTATGTTACAAATTATTTAGTGTAACTATGGAATACTTGGATGTTTACTTTTAAAATTTTGAGCGTTACAAGTGGTTTGAAGTTGATTTATCCAGCCTAAGGGAGTTTTTTTGTTGGCGGCTCTTTGCGGGCATGCTGATGTTTTCCTTTTCCATACTGTAGTTACAAAAATATCACTTCGGTACTAAGAATAGTGGATGCCCAATATACGCATATAGTAAACAATATGAACCGTTTGCTGTTTAGTAAATGATTTACCTTGTTGACGCATTGTTTAGTAATTCTTGGGTTTAGTATTTTGTGTTAATTGTGTGTCTACCTTGTGTGTTCTAAGTTAATAATGCTCGTGGCAGGGGGGAGCATTTAAATACCTTATGCTTGTGAGGACTGAAGCAATCATCGTTCCATTTAGTTTTTGAAACTCATGAGAAAGAGAACATGCCAGCAATTTCCAAAGACGTGGTTATCGTTTGTTTGATTCCTAGAGACTTATGTTTTGAAGAAATATATGTGTCAGATGTTTAACAAGAATATGGCATGGTTAATAGCTATAAATAAGATAATCTACCAATAGATAGGTGGTTGCTTGCTGTCCCCTTTGCTGTAATTTTTCCTTGTAACTTAGGGTTTTCAGTTATTACCTTAGGGTTTCGTTTTATTATGGAACTGGAGTATGAATATGTGAATTTTTATTGTTTCCTTGGCAGCTTGCTTTAACCATTGTTCACATTGCCACAGCTGTTTTCTGCGCCGGTTGGATTGGTAAGCTTAATTGTTTAAAATATATCAATTGTTATTTGTTACTGCCTCTCTGCTAGTGTATCGTAGACTGGTTGTTCCACATTTATATGCAAACTTCTTTTGCGTTATAGAGGTCTCTTGCTGGATTTTAACCGGGGAGCGGCAGACTGCTGTCATCAGGTCAAAATATGTGCAAGTTTTACTAAACCAGGATATGAGCTTTTTTGATACTTATGGGAACAATGGAGATATTGTGAGCCAAGTGTTGAGTGATGTACTGCTCATTCAATCTGCTTTGAGTGAAAAAGTATGTTTCTTTCTATTTATTTTGCTATATGTTCTTTAGTCTTATTGAGAATTGTAGTCGTTTTGAAAACTGACAGCTTTTTCCTGTGCAGTCTATTGATTCATGTGTCTGTCCAGTCTAACATTTTTTTCTTGGTCCTCTTGTAATACAGGTTGGAAATTATGTTCACAACATGTCTACATTTTTCACTGGTCTCATTATTGGATTTGTCAACTGTTGGCAGATTGCGCTTATAACATTAGCAACAGGTCCATTTATTGTTGCAGCTGGTGGAATTTCAAACATATTTCTCCATAGGCTTGCCGAGAATATTCAAGATGCATATGCTGAAGCAGCAAGCATTGCTGAACAGGTTTGTGTTTGTATTGTAAAGTTCTCAATTTATTTAGCAAGAAAAAATATTCTCCAGCTAACCAAATGCTCTACCTAAAAAAGAAAAAAAAAAAAAAAGGAAGAAACCTCTGCTCGTTTCCAATTATTAGAACTTGAACCATGAAGACTACTGGAATGTTCATTGGTAAGACATCTGATTTCTTCCATTATAAGGTGGCATATTTGATGATTCAAGCGTATTCAAGGAATTTCTACTTAAACAGACCTGTTGTTTTTTGAAAAGCAGTGAAAATGAACTATAATGCTGATAAATGGGAATTCATTGATTATGCAGGCTGTCTCATATATTAGGACATTGTATGCATTCACAAATGAAACATTGGCCAAGTACTCTTATGCAACATCACTACAAGCAACCCTCAGATACGGCATTTTGATAAGTCTTGTCCAAGGACTTGGACTTGGATTTACATATGGACTTGCAATTTGTTCTTGTGCCTTGCAATTGTGGGTTGGAAGGTTCCTGGTCGTGCATGGAAAAGCTCATGGTGGTGAAATTGTAACAGCCTTGTTTGCTGTAATTTTAAGTGGCCTGTAAGCTTCTGTTTTTTTCCGCGTGATTTGTTTTATTCACATGTGCACTAGTAATAGTTTAGCCATTTTCCTTATGTATTTTTTCTTGAATCTCTACAGTGGGCTGAATCAAGCAGCAACAAACTTCTACTCATTTGATCAGGGGCGAATTGCTGCTTATAGACTGTTTGAGATGATAAGCCGCTCGTCCTCTACAGTTAATCAGGAGGGAACAACCCTTCCATCTGTTCAAGGAAATATTGAGTTCCGGAATGTGTATTTCAGTTATCTTTCCCGTCCTGAGATCCCCATTTTGAGTGGTTTTTACCTCACTGTCCCTGCTAAGAAAGCCGTGGCACTTGTTGGTAGAAATGGATCTGGAAAGAGCAGTATTATTCCGCTCATGGAACGATTTTATGATCCTACATTAGGTATGACATCCATAATTTCTGGCACCTGACATGTTTGTTGTGCCTTATCATTCAAGTTCTGGTCATAACTTTCTGCTCAGTGCTCATACATTTCAATGGGGTTTCCATCTTTTGATGCAGGGGAAGTTCTTTTGGATGGAGAAAATATAAAAAACTTGAAACTGGAATGGCTTAGAAGCCAAATAGGATTAGTCACACAGGAACCTGCATTACTAAGTTTGAGTATAAGAGATAATATTGCATATGGTCGGGATGCTACATTTGATCAAATTGAAGAGGCTGCTAAAATAGCACATGCACATACATTTATTAGCTCCCTTGAGAAAGGATATGCGACACAGGTAAAAAATTGCTAGCTAAATCTTATACGTTTTCTTGCTAATATGTATATTCCTGTAGTTTGTTGCTTTTTTTTTTTTTAATTTTTTATTTTAAAAAAATTATTGGTTATTGTTATTCATTTTAGGTGGGGAGAGCTGGTTTACCTCTGACAGAGGAGCAAAAGATAAAACTTTCCATTGCTAGAGCAGTGCTTTTAAATCCATCAATTCTTCTACTTGATGAGGTTACCGGTGGACTTGATTTTGAAGCTGAAAGAACAGTCCAGGAGGCTTTGGATCTCCTGATGTTAGGGCGCTCAACTATCATAATAGCTCGGCGGCTTAGTCTGATAAGGAATGCTGATTACATAGCTGTAATGGAGGAGGGTCAACTCGTTGAAATGGGTACACATGATGAGTTATTGAACCTTGATGGTCTATATGCCGAGCTTCTGAAAGCTGAAGAAGCAGCTAAACTTCCTCGTAGGTAAGATTTAAGAGAAAACTTTGGTTTTTCTAGCTTTGTTAAAGGTTTTCGTATTACATGGAAAAGATTGTCACTCATTTTGGATTTTATGTATTTGCTGAGAATGTCTTCTTGAAATGCTTCTTATTCAGGATGCCAGTGAGAAACTACAAGGAGACTGCAGCCTTCCAAATTGAAAAAGATTCTTCAGCAAGTCACAGCTATCAGGAACCATCATCTCCAAAAATGCTCAAGTCACCCTCACTACAGAGAGTTCCTGGAGTATTTCGGCCAGCAGATGGCATCTTTAACTCACAGGAATCACCCAAAGTTCTGAGTCCGCCAGCGGAGAAAATGATGGAAAATGGGCAGACATTGGATGGAGTTGAAAAGGAACCATCAATAGTGAGGCAGGATAGTTTTGAAATGAGACTACCAGAGTTGCCCAAAATTGATGTCAATGCTGCACATCGACAAACATCAAATGGTTCTGATCCTGAGTCCCCTGTTTCACCACTTTTGACATCTGATCCCAAAAATGAGCGCTCCCATTCACAGACTTTTAGCCGACCCCTTAGTCATTCTGATGATTTTCCAACAAGAGTGAACGAAGCAAAGGATATCCGGAAGGAGGCACCGTCGTTTTGGAGGCTTGCAGAGCTTAGTTTTGCAGAATGGCTTTATGCTGTGTTGGGAAGCATTGGTGCTGCTATCTTTGGTTCTTTCAATCCTCTTCTTGCCTATGTCATTGCATTGATTGTCACGGCATACTCTAAAACCGACGAAGTCCATCACTTAAGGAAGGAAGTAGACAAATGGTGTTTGATAATTGCTTGCATGGGTGTTGTGACAGTTGTTGCCAACTTTTTGCAGCATTTCTACTTTGGTATTATGGGGGAGAAGATGACTGAGCGAGTTAGGAGAATGATGTTCTCAGGTGCATGACTCTTTCCTTGATCTCTTTACAATATTCTCAAGATTACTTCTAGAAAATTCACATTATCTATTTCTGTCATATGACAGCAATGCTACGTAATGAAGTTGGGTGGTTTGATGAAGAGGATAATAGTGCCGATACGTTATCCATGCGCCTGGCAAATGATGCTACATTTGTGCGAGCTGCTTTTAGTAATCGGCTCTCCATATTCATACAGGACAGTGCTGCAGTTATTGTGGCTGTTCTTATTGGGATGCTGCTACAATGGCGATATGCACTAGTGGCTTTGGCAACTCTACCATTTCTCACCGTTTCGGCAATTGCACAGGTTTTGATCATATGTATTTATTTTCTGAGAAATTGTTATGCAGACATTTTTTTTTAATATTAATCTACGATGGGTCAACACATACACATGCAATTTTAGTTCTGTTAATACTCTATGAGTCAACTTCAGCCTGGATCCTTTCTTTCTTTCTTTCTTTCTTTTTTTTTTTTTTTTTTTTAATTTCTTTTTTATTAATTTTAAACAAATTGAGGTTCTTTGACAGTTCATCAATGGTTTCACCACGGGATGGTTGCCTCTTTTTTGGTTGGTTGTACAGGGCAGAATTCGTTTCAGTGTCTCCTTGTAGCTGCTAAATGCGTTCTGGTTTTGCTTTAGGACATTAAAGCTTTATTATAGTGGCATTAAAGCAATTTTGACACATCAGGGTTAAATATATTGGAACCTTGGAAGGGGCCTTTAGATGGTTAACAGTTAACAGTTTTGTGCAAGAAGCTTTTAGAGACTGTTTGGAAGTAAACTAGTGTTTATTAATTGTTAGGATCACTGGAAATTTTGAATTCCCTTTTTCTTTATCTAGTACTTCCACCTACCTTTCTACTTGGTTAATCTGTTATTTAGTGTATAAAGAAATGTTATACTTCTTGCTGTCTAGTGTTTTTGGATTGGAAAATTTTTTTTTCTTGCTGTCTATTAGTCGTTTCCTGTAATCAGTACAACAATTTTTTTCTTTTTTTTCATTTTTTCTTTCTGATTCTGATAAAACTGACACGATAATATGTTGAATTCTCGAGATAAGAAAATTATGTGATGACTTGAATTTCACTTATACAATTTATTTGTATGTTGCTGTTGTTTATAAATGAAGCGTGATCACTAGCTCTGTGCTTTCTTCTCCAATTTGTTGACATCTTTGATGTAAATATTGCA
Source organism: Antiaris toxicaria (assembly GCA_035233585.1). Lineage (NCBI taxonomy): Eukaryota > Viridiplantae > Streptophyta > Magnoliopsida > Rosales > Moraceae > Antiaris > Antiaris toxicaria. Next base: position 11,748,032 of record CP141162.1, on the reverse strand, counting down.
GAAATTATGGCTTGCCGGATTTTCAAGGGGCATCCAGGAGATGCATAGGAAGGCATCTTTGGTTCTTGAGGATGCTGTTAGAAACATATACACTGTTGTAGCATTCTGTGCTGGTAACAAGGTGATGGAGCTCTACAGACTGCAGCTAGAGAAAATATTTATGCAGAGTTTTCTCAAAGGAATGGCCATTGGCTTTGCATTTGGCGTTTCACAGTTTCTTCTTTTTGCTAGTAACGCCCTTCTCCTCTGGTATACTGCCTTCTCTGTGAAGCATGGTTATATGAAGCTCTCCACTGCTCTCAAGGAATATATGGTTTTCTCGTTTGCAACATTTGCACTAGTGGAGCCTTTTGGGTTGGCTCCATACATACTTAAACGCCGCAAGTCTCTGATTTCGGTGTTTGAAATCATTGATCGGACGCCTAAGATTGACCCAGATGATAACTCAGCAATGAAGCCATCTAATGTATATGGAAGCATCGAGTTGAAAAATGTTGATTTCTGTTATCCAACTCGCCCAGAAGTGTTGGTACTAAGTAATTTTAGTCTGAAAGTCAATAGCGGACAAACTGTAGCTGTGGTTGGTGTATCGGGATCCGGAAAGAGCACAATAATTTCTTTGATCGAGAGATTTTATGATCCTGTTGCTGGTCAGGTGTTACTTGATGGGCGAGATTTGAAGCTTTATAATTTGAGATGGTTGAGGAATCACCTTGGTCTTGTCCAGCAGGAACCCATTATCTTCTCAACAACTATAAGGGAAAATATTATATATGCAAGGCATAATGCAAGTGAAGCTGAGATGAAAGAGGCCGCAAGGATAGCAAATGCCCACCATTTTATTAGCAGCTTGCCTCATGGTTATGACACGCATGTTGGGATGAGGGGTGTGGATCTGACTCCTGGACAGAAGCAGAGAATTGCTATTGCTCGTGTCGTGCTGAAGAATGCACCAATCTTATTGTTGGATGAAGCAAGCTCGTCAATTGAATCAGAGTCAAGCCGTGTTGTGCAGGAGGCTCTTGATACGCTGATCATGGGGAACAAAACTACCATTTTGATAGCTCATAGAGCCGCAATGATGAGGCATGTTGACAACATTGTAGTTCTAAATGGAGGGCGAATTGTGGAAGAAGGGACCCATGATTCTTTGGTGGCAAAGAATGGTCTATATGTCCAGTTGATGCAACCTCACTTTGGGAAGGGTTTGCGTCAGCATCGGCTTGTCTAAGGTTAGTTTGTGATCTTTGGAACTAGTGTTTGATTCATCTGGGTTCCCGTTCTCTCATTTTGAAATGCTGGAAATTCCTCAACCTGGTGGATTTGACCTCGAATTTCAGCTGGTGGGAGTTTCCAAAGTGGGCAGAGGAGAATGAGAATGATTACTTGTAACAATGTTTATACTGGCGGGTTGAGTGGGCAGAATGCAAAGGCGGCAACTGTAGTTTTAGTGATCAAATGTATTTAGAAAATAGGGTTTTGGAGTTTAATTCGCTTTGACGTTCTGCACTCAGGCAGGGCTGGATGCTTATTCTTTAGGAGACGAGCATCTTTCAGGTTGCGGCTGTGCTTTGTCTCCATGGTATATTAATTTGTTTTTCAACCAGAAAATGAGGTGGGGATTAATTTTAGTTCGTCTAGTGAGGTGTGGGTTTCTTTCCCTTAGTGAACGTTTTTGACTTTGCTCTCCCTGCGGTTTGGATGAATTTATTCTTGTGTAAGATTTTTCTCCCATTTGTGAAAACCATTTAAAATTAGGAGGAACAAAGAAGCTATTGTAACTTCTGTAAATATATAGAAGATTTTTAATGCTATTCATTTTTGCATGTTTGATCCCAATAATTCAAGCCTACCAAGTGTTATATTACCCTACAATTAATTATCTTCAAGTGTTCTCTCTTACCTAAATTTTTGATTGGTTTTGCTCAAGTTTGTATTTACCGCTTAATAGCCGGCTAGCCGGACTATATTGCTCTGTTTTGTAGTCATTAGATCTTATGAAGCAAGATGAGGCTTAACATAATTTGATCCCCACGAGTTTCTAGTTTTGCTTCGGGTTGGCCGTAGTTGGTATATCAAAGTCTTTTTGCACTTGTGTCCTCTTACCCTAGCTAGTGCGATCTTCGGGATACACCGGTGGAACGAAAAGTGAACTTTTTTGTATTTGTATGGACACTCCTCATGCATGTCAAACACTAGTAGAGGACTGTATGCAGACGCAAAAAATCAAACTTCTACAAAGGAGTTGTGAGAGAGAGAGAATCACACACACACACTGCAAATGAGAGTTAATGAGGCAATCGTCGCTTGTTGCTGCTATGTTATCACAGCCGGTGATTTAGAGGCATAATTTCTGTAGATTTTCATCCATCCATTCAAAAAATACGCTTTGGAATTAAAAATACAGTACGCTATGGTACGAGTTTTGTCAGAAAAAAAATGAAATTAATCCACGTGATATACATCATTAGGGAGTGTCCCATTCATGCCCAGCAAGGCGGTAAAAAGAAAATCAAGCAGTGGAGAGAGAATATTCAACCATTAGGAAAAACCCCATGTGTAGCAAAGTAATTATAAGCCATTATATTGATATATAGTTATATACACAAAATATGCATTTAATCAGCAGGACAAAAACAATTCATCATCCACCACCATTATCTGGCAAGCTCTACTCATTATTCTTTATATATCCAACACCCTGAATGAGTCTGCCACCACTTTAAGCTTATTGCGGACTCTTCTCCAGCGTCTTTCATTTGCCACTACAATTTGCGTGTAGTATCTTCCTGTGCAAAAAGTCACATTTTAGGCTAAGTACCAGTTGGAATCATAATTCAAACTCACAATGTGTTCTCTTGCATAAAAATTTGGGATTACTGTTCAAACCAATAAACTAAACAGATGTTACAATCCTTTTCATCTTGTTTGAAATTTGTTTACATGTATCTTTTCCTTCATATGCAATGAATGGAAACTTCATTTTGCTACTACCATAATTTTCATTTTCTTCACGAGGACAAGATGCTAACCGTTTGCAATCGCAATGGTACCAAAGGAAACGATAGCAAAATTTGGTGATGTAAGTTGAAACTCAACGGTATAGTAGTTCTTCCCATCTACAGTTTTCTGCACGGAATTGATCAGAGCTGTTTGAGGGAGACGTTTAAATACTTTGCAGATTGGAATTGAAAGATGTGCCATAATTACCTCTTGCATGTCAAAAATGTCTACTACTTGATTGGGTGCAGCAAATTTATATCTTACCAAATCTGGAACAACCTACATGATTTAAACACACAATCTGGTCATGGATATCAGTTGAGAATCATTTGAAATGATTAATAGGTGAGAATTCTATAATAAGATATATGAAAAACTTTATTTACATGACATAATTTTGAACTGTCATATTTTTATCAAATTTTATAAAATTTTTGCACTTTTCTTAATTATAATATTGACAATTAAACACTTTATCATATTAATAGGATGTTTTTTCAGACCTTCCTGTAGAAAGTCTATTAAAAAATGATAACAAAGAATTACTTCTTACCTCTTCCATTGGACCCAAATCATGGACATCCTTCTTATCTGTTGGTATGAATCTTACCCTAACATTTTGCAGCTGTAGATATCTGTCCTTAAAAGCAGAATCATGTGCTCTGAAGTCAAACTCCTGAACAATGGAGTAAAGAACGTAGGTTATTAGGATTATGCTAGTTGTTTCTAGTTTAACAGCAAAATCTCTGACTTAATCATGTTCAAGTAATTGTTTTACCCTCCAATCTGCGGGGTAATAATAAGAATACCCATCTTCAAGGTCGACAAAAGATCTATAGTTTTCCGGAATCTCTACAGAATGGTGAAAACTAGATAAGGCAAAAATTCGAGACTATAGAACAAATGTAAAGATATGTGTGACATAAACACAACACAACCATTGTTATCCTCTAAACAATGATGTATATACCTTCTGCAAAGAGGGAACCTGCAGGGAGAAGATTTCCAGTTAGTGCTCCAACTCCTAATAGTAGTGTCCTCCTCTTGCAATGACCTAAATGTCGCCGAGGTCATAAACATAAGAAACATAGAAAAATTTGTTAGCTTTTTGTACAAATCATCCAATAAAATCCAAATGTTACAGTTTAATAATAAAGGGGTATTTGACATATCCGTCTCTTTTCTTTTCATGACTAGCAAATTACTACTTTTAATTTGACAAACTACTTACCGAGTTTAATCTAGTATTGCAGTATCCGTAAATCAACAAAAGATGTTAAAATTTAGACAAAACTGCTCATTTGAAGGAAGAGACTGAAATTTTAGATGATGATTAGAGCATATTATGTAATATTTTATCAAACAGAGAAGGTAATTCGTCACAATTAAAAGTTGTTCAAGTACGTCTATCAAAAGAAAACAAAATAGAAAATAATGAAAATCCAACTCAGAATTAGCCTATCCTATTATCAAAGCACAATTTTGAACTCAAAACGATCTGGGCATCTTGAAACAGGCCTGTTTTATAGACTGTGATGCAAAACTAGGCAGTCATGCATTAAAATTCAACTTGAAAATGAAAAAAATTGGGATCCGAAGTTAAAATTTACAGAAAACCCATTTCTGTAATTTGAGCAAATTGCCTAAAGACGGAGGATTTGTACCTCTTCCATTAGAGGCTGCATCTGCTGAGCATGTAATGTTGTTGTTACAAGTATACAGCATAGAAGTAGTGGCTCTTGGTGACTCATTGTAATGAGGCAAATTCAACTATATATAACACAAAACAAATTTTTGCATAAATTAGTAAGTTGTGAGAAGAAGTTTATGAAGAAAATACGTATGTGAATTGTATTAACCTTGGTGTAAATGGTAGAGAAGGCCCAGCTGAAAGAGAGTGATGAAACTGCCATACTTAAGTAGAAGAAATGGATAATAAATGGCTTCTCATATATGGTGGTGGTGGATGATTGGATTGTAAGTTTGGGAAAGAAGGGAGTTTGGGTTCGTGATTGGTTTCCTTGTCTGTTTTTGTAGTTTTGTCGTTTGTGCCTGCACGCGTGTACGTTTCATTCCAAAGACGGGGGATGGATAATACACTAGAGTACAATGAATTAGGAGGGCTCTTTCACGTGATAGGCACATGAGTTGTGGATAACAGCATTAAGGTAAGGTTGTTTTGTATGGATATCCAGAATTCTTTGGATTTGATAATTTATGTGACGTTTATTTATAATTTTGTATTGGTATTATATTTAATATAATGTTGTTTTTATTTTAGTGTAAAAGTTTTAGCGGGTGTTTGGTAAACGCATTGCATTTTGATTGTATTTGAATGAAATTTGTTTTTTAAAAGTTGTATTTGGTTGAAAAGTATTTGTTTTGTATTTGAATGAAATGTATGTTTGGATAAAAAGTATTTTAGAGTTGAAAAGTTGATGTGATTGGTAAAAGTAGAGATAAATAGTAAAGTTGAAAAGTTGATGTGATTGTTTTAAAAATGTTTTGAATAATAATTGTTTTCATAGCACTGTTGTAAAATTTGTGTTTTGTGTAAAATTGTATTGTATTTGAGTAAAGTTAAAATGAAATATTTTGCCAAATTTATATTTAAATATAATATTTTTTAATAATATTTTAAATATATTTATTATTCTAAAATATTTTAAAAATATATATTTTTTTATTCATAGTATATTCTTTTTGTATCTCATTTTTTATATCTATTTTTATCAATCACATTAACTTTTTAATTTTAAAATATAATTCAAATATTTTTTATTTAAACATATAGTGCATTAAAATACAAAGCAAATATTTTCATTCAAATATAAAATACTTTCAAATGTAATATGAACGCAATACGTTTATCAAACGTTTCATTAATTTTTAAAAGTTTTTTTTATTGACAATCCGCCTTTTGAACTTGTAATTTTTGGTACTGTAATTCTTTTAGCTCATATCAATTAAAAATTGGAAAAATGATATATCAAGAGGGGTATTATTAATTATTTTTATTTAATTTCAAGGTCGATTTCCTTTAAAGTTTAGGTTTAAAATTGAATTATAATTGAATTAAGTTCAACAACTTTGTATTAAAACTTAAAAAAAAAAAAGACTAGGAATGCCCTTGTTGGGCTATCATGAGCAAGTCGTGTGCAAATTTAACAAAAATGAGCGTAAATGACTGATGGTTCCAAAAAATTTAAATTCAAAGATTGACTGTCAAGAAGAAATATCAAGGGACTAAATCGATATATTAAAAAGTTTAAGGAGGTGTTCATGTAAAAAAAATGGATTTTTGTTTTGGTTCACAAAACAACTTTTAAAAATCAATCTTTGCATCTTGAATTTAATTAGTTTCACTTAACTCTTTTGTGGGAATTTATTTTAAGTCGGACAAAAAAAAAAAAAAAGAGAGTTAAGTGGGGCTAAGAGAAATGTTAATAGCTGTGGTTAAAGATATAATCTAGCAGTAATATCATATTCAACTCTTTTAAAAATGTATTGTTTGAATCCCTATTTCAAGTTTAAAAATAAAAAACTAAAAAGAAAAAAGAAAAAGGAAATATCAACAGAACTGAGGCTACTTAGAAGGTGTTAAGTGGAGATTAATGAAAATGCTTTCAAATTTAAATAGTAAAAGATGATCGTAAAATTTCGAACTGTGCGGATGAGATTGAAGCAGAATTTAAAGAAACAAAGTGAAATCTCTCACTCTCTCTCATGGTGGATTCGTCTTAAAATTACCGTCATTTTAGTACAAACGACAAGTCGTATGTCGTCTGAGCAAAACGTGACAGGTTCCTTTTCCGTGAAGATTGTGTGACTTCTATTAACCACAGGCCACATGTCGTTTAACCACGAAAACTTTTTATATCGTTTTATCCTAAAAACTAAGAGGGTGTTTGGTAAATGCATTACATTTTGATTGTATTTGAATGAAATTTGTTTTTTAAATGTTGTATTTGGTTGAAAAGTATTTGTTTTGCATTTGAATGAAATGTGTGTTTGGATGAAAAGTATTTTAGAATTGAAAAGTTGATGTGATTGGTAAAAGTATAGATAAATAGTAGAATTGAAAAATTGATGTGATTGTTTTAAAAATGTTTTAAATAGTAATTGTTTTCATAGCACTGTTGTAAAATTTGTGTTTGGTGTAAAATTGTATTGTATTTAAATAAAATTAAAATGGAATATTTTCTCCAAATGCCCCCTAAGGTTTGGTGTCTTTTTGTAAAAGAGACGAAATGTGATGAGTGTTTTTAATTCATTTGTTACAAGACATATAAATTGGTATTCAACTTACAAGTCTCAAAACTAAAATAGATAAATAAATAAATAAATAAATAAAAATGTCGTTTTCATGGAAGGAAGCAAAGTTTTAACAAAAATATGAATGACGTTCTTAATACAGAAAAATGTAATGTTTTTTTAAACAAAATGCATGCCCTTGTTTTTAGAAATTTTGCTATGTTTAAATATTAAAAATGACATTTATTGAATTAAACGACATGCCATTCAATTTTAATAAACAATATTTCGTTTTAGAAGTTGTAGTCGCCTAAGAAATTATTATTTGACATGTCATTTTTTTGCCGTCTAGTGTCATTTTGTAAACGATATTTTTTAGTGCTTAAAAAGGGAAAGTCTACGGTAAGAACTAAAAAATAGTATTTATCATAAGTATTTTTTTTTAACATCCCGATGTAATTAATCAGTTAAAATTTGGTTGTTAAGGTATATCTTAACACATAATATTATATAATAAAGAATTAAAAAAATCTAAAAAATTAATTAAAAAATAAAAATAATCTAAAAAATTCCTTGAACCAACAAAGCTCCCCCACCCCTCCCCTCTTCTTGTTGTTGGCGAGACCCTCATAACTGCAATCTGAGCATGCATTGGATCTCGCAATCCTCAAGCTGCTTGGAAAACTTGGATCTACAAATCCCTGGTGTAGAGGAAGATTCTGACATTGGAGAGGTCAGAGCCTGACTTGTCCAACAAGAGAGAGATCTTGGAGACATTGAGCTTGAGGCAAACTTTGGGCATGAATCTGAACTTGTCCAAAGGGATGATTGGCATGTCGTCATTTCTAATATCACTAATCGAATTTCTACAAAACAAAGGGAGAAAAATACCATGGAAATAGAGACTAAGAGGAGGAGAGATCAAATGGAGATCACCATGGCAGAGGGGAAATGAGGTGCTCGATGTGGGAGACTACAATTCTGCCAGTGGAAAGTCACAGGAAGGGGCCAGCATTTTCAATGGAAGGTCGAGGTGGATGATTTGGGTCGGGCAAATTTCCATCGAGAAGGGAGAGGGAGTTAAGTAGATAGAGAATTAATTTTATGTTTTTTTTTATTTTTTAAAATTTCTTAGTTATTATTATCTCATGAGCTAAAGTATATTATAATTATTATGTACTAGCATATCTTAGTCGTTAAAAATTCATCTAATAGCCTATAAATGAGTATCTATGGTAGATACTATTTTTAAGTGCCTACCATAACTTGCCCCTTAAAAAGGTTTATTGTGGGCTTTTGACACCATCATATCTTTTTTTTAAATCATTAAAATATTCATTATGATATGAGTTTTTAATTCACAATTGTTCTCCTATTTATGTCAAAAAAAGTTTGTTTGGCATATGAGTTTGAATTCAAAATTTTCATTTCAATTTTTTTTCTTAAAAGTTAATAAAAATTATAATTAAATCAATCAATTTCAACTTAAAAATTTCATTTGTGAAATGAACTAAAAACAATACCTACTTCATACTTTTTTCAAGTTTAAGCTAAAAGTTTGATGTTGTTTATTATACTAACAACTTTCTTGTCATCCTTAGGAACTGAAAACGACACGTCATTTGAATTTCAGAACTTAGTGTCGTTCATAGCCATGGTAGAAGTGGAAGTCGGTGGATCCATTCATTGATACAAGAGATCACCAACGCAAAATGAGTTGGCTCCAGTCTCCACTACAAAAACTTAAACAAGCTAGTCATGAACATGAAGAAAATTACTTACATCATACTCCACCACACTACTCCGGACTCAGACCTCCTATCTAATTTTGATATCTTAAATAATGTCTTACCAATAAAATTATGTATTATTAATTTAAAAAATTTTAAAAATTTTATAAATAATTTTTTTATAATTTAATGTGACTTCATTTAATAAGGTATTATAATACAATTAGCTAAACATAAAAATCGAGCTAGTGATCTCGATCCACACCCCAACAATATTCACGCTCATGCATTAACTTTCACACGTTACTCTGGTTTTTTTCATTACGAAATTTGAGTTTCTGAGTTAAAGCAAAGCATGCACTAATATAATGACACTGGGGGCTCGTCCATCAAAAGCATGGCATGTGATCAACATTAACACTTCTGCCAGTTGTATTGCCTCTGGAATTTTAATTTTCTTTTGTTTATCAATTTACATTCACGAAATAAATGACAAAAAAAAAAAAAAATCACAATCCTTCTTTTATGTATATTTTCTTCGTTCTTATGAAACTCTGGAGCGATCAAAAATTTAAAATGTAACATGTAACTTAAATTTCGAGTACTAAAAGATAAAAAAAAAACACGATCAATTGTTATAGAAATATGTAGTGTAAGTAGATTTTTTTTAATGGCTCAATTCATTTCTTACACTGTGTTGGACAATAAATCAATACTAAAAATTTTTGCATGATTGTTTTATTTTTCTAAAAAACCAATAAAAATCATAAATAACTTTTAAAAAATCAACTAATTTTAATTTTAAAATTTCATTCTAAAATCTGAACTTTTATTCTAGATGCAAACTTATATTTATTATTCAACAATGAAAAGTAAAATTGCGTTGCGCAAGGTATGCCAAAATAAAAAAGAGCCCAAAATTCAAAATATGGTTGGTCAACAAGGGAATCCAGAGTCACCTGCTGATCGCTTTGAAGAAAGCAAAGGTTTTAAGGTTTTGAAGTTACAAAAGTTTTTTGGAGAATTACCAAAGAAAGGTTTTCATAGCCCCAACAAAGCTAAACTTCCTCTCTTTTAAATTAAAATGAGAATATGATAGGTGTTATTTAAAAATCTTATTGATAAGGCTTATCATTAACCTGTTTGATGAATTATAAATAGTTTAAGATATCGTTTGTTTTTAGTGTTATGTTTACATTGTATTTAAATATAATATAAATTTTATTTAAATATAAAAATATTATATTCAAATGTCAATCACATCATTTTCTAAATATAATATAATCACTATTTATTATTTTACTTTTTATATTATTTTTATTAATCGCATCACATACTTTTTTCTCTCTTCTCTTTTTATCTCTACTTTTACCCATCACATTACATATTTATTATTTAGATATAATTCAAATACTTTTTATCTAAACACACATTGTATTCAAATGAAATGCAAATACTTTTCCTTCAAATGTAAATTGTATTTAATGCATTCCATTTAAATGGAATATAAACGCAATACGTTTACCAAATTGAGTCTAAATATTGATTGTGTATAATAATTATAATGTATTTTATCTCATATAATAATAGATTAACAAATTAAAAAAATAAATAAACAACCTTGAAAAAAAAAAACCCTCTTCTTCTTCGTCGATCGGGGATTTCATCAGGTCACTATAGGTGGGGTGGGAGTACTTGGCAATGGCCACCTCAAGCTTATCTTTTCTGACCACTGCTCCTTTACAATGGGTTTGGCAACAACCTTCAGCCACTGAATTGTGCACATAGTTCAGACTAGGACTGGCCTAAGGAGGTTGGTGAGCTCGCTGCAGAACGATTCATGATCGGGCTTGTAAGTAGATCGTGATGATCGTAATTAGTCCTAACCAAGCTCACCATCAATCCCAATCACTGCTCTCTCCAAATTCCCTTCCTAGGTATTCCTTTTCTTTTCTTTCTTTCCCTTTCCCATTTGCTTTCTCCTTTTATATTTCCAATTCCTTATTGAGATAATCAAGTAAACTGATAATATTATTATGTATTTCGTATGGGTGATTGAATGATCCTCGTTTTCCGTCTGCAATTATTGTTGATTTTGTTGTCTTTAGATAAGCTCTTAACTGAACTAATAATAATAATAATAATTTCTTTTGATAAATGAAATGAAAGAAAAGATCTTTGATAAATAAGCTCAAGAAGTTTTCTGTTATTTTGCATTATTGAAGAGATAAGAAAATTCTATGATCTCCTGGGGGTGAGAGGGGGTGGGAGGGGGAGGTAGGTCATCAGAGTTCAATTGGAAGATTGGGTTGTACTTTTTTTTAATGCATATTATGAGGTAAGATACATTATAATTATTATACATAAGTAAATCTTAACTGCTAAATTATATTTAAATGGTTTAAAAATAAGCCCTATCACAATTTATGATAGAGCCTCTATCACGTTCCTTTCTTCTAAAATATAGGGAGATGGTATTTAAAAAAAAAAAAAATTTGAAAGCCATACTAGTGAAGTTTGACTTGCATTATTGCATATGATGATTATATGTATCTTTTCTCTTAACTACCGGATTTAGAGTTTGTTTGGTAAACGCATTGCATTTGCATTGCGTTTGAATACAATGTATTGAATGCAATTTGTATTTGGAGGAAAAGCATTAGCATTGCATTTGAATGCAATGTGTGTTTGGGGGAAAAATATTTAAATTGTATTTTAATAATAAATATGTGATGTGATTGGTAAAAGTAGAGAGAAAAAAAAGAGGGAGAGATAATATATGATGTAATTAATAAAAGTAATAGAAAAAGTGAAATAATAAATAGTGATTGTGTTTGATTTAAAATGTGATGTGATTGGTATTTGAATGAAATGTTTTTGTATTTGGGGGAAAATTGCATTGCATTTAAATGCAATGCTAAAAAAAATTATGTCCTAAACACTAGCTTAGTTTTATAATAGCAGGATGCAGACATATGACACAAGTGCTTAAAATAAGGAGTTCAATTGCAGCCTTTTTATTGTCGTATTTTGTGCAAGTAAATTTTTATACATTGGATGACGGTCAAATTGATATAATTAAAGAATATATTTTTTATATTAATATAATAAATATATATTTTTTCATCTTAACTCAAATTTCTCTTAAGAAGCCAAAATAAATAAATAAATGTATTTTTTACCGTCCGATTAGCTCATTATGAAGTTAGAGTGGACAGGCATTAGAAGAAAAAAAAAAAAAAGAATAAAGATTGCATACAAAAAGTCTTGAATGCTAACGTATTGGAAACAGGGGGAAAAAAAAAGGCGTAACCGTTTCTTTTCTCTCTCTTTTTCAGCCTTGAAAATATAAAGTAGAGGAGTTAATTATCAGTTTAATTTAGGCTTTCTTTAATTGTACTTAAGAATGCTTATTAGAGCCATAAAATCACCTCTCATTCTTATAGCTATAAATATATATATATATATATATACACGCGCGCGAGCACACATATGGGAGCTCTTTTATCAGGCACCATTATAAAACAAACTTGAAATTTTCTTTGTTTAATATTATAAACATTACTTATTTTTTATATAACGTTTTTTAATAATTCTTATTTTTTTTTTTAATTTTAAATAATATATGTTATAAGATTCTAAATAAAAAATTTTATAAATCAATTAGTAGTTATAATATGATGAATAGAATGTCACACATGATAAACAACAGAGCCAGCTACTGGATCAAGAAAACTTTCATGTATAATAATAATAATAATGATAATAATTTATTATAATTGTTTTGGTTATTTTATTAATAAATTGACATTTTTGCATGCCCACAAGGACCCTTCCTTTTGCCTTAATTGCATCAAAGATGTGAAAAAGGAAAGAAAAAAAAAGAGAGCATAAGTTCAGTTAAGTCAGTTGCTCCAACTTCCCAAAAACACTTCTTTACTTTTCACATTAAAGTACTTTAAAGTGATTAGTTGGTCCATTTGCCATTATCTAAGACCACTCCTTGGAAACTGCTGCTTCTCTATCATTCCTCCCACTCTCTCTCTCTCTCTCTCTCTCTCTCCAACCTTTTGTTACTCTCACTTTTTTCACTTTTTTCAACCTTTGGTAGATTGCAGAACTTGGGTACTTTTTTAATTCAGTTCCAATACAGCTGAATGATACATGAGAAAAAACCAGACAAATAGATACATATTCTACCAGTATATGTTTAATTCTAGCCTACCTTGTTTTCTGCTAGGAGAGAGAGCTTGTTAGAAGCAAAAAAAATGGCTGATTCAAATTGTAGAAACATTATTGTCTACTTCATGTGCATTTTATATGTTACTTCCATTGTATTTGCTTCTTTTATTCCCCAAGACAGGTTTTTCATTGACTGTGGAGGAAGCAAGCCTTTGGAACTTGAGGATGACCGGGTTTTCGAGCCCGACACCGCGAATTCACATGTCAATGTGCCTAAAAATTCTGTTTCCGTTGTTTCAGACTCTCAAATGGCTGCTTCAAACGGCTTGAGTCTGTACAATTCAGCTCGGGTTTTCGGGGAAACCTCGGTCTACACCATCACCACGGCCAAGCACAGTTCTGGTCAGCATTGGTTGAGACTGCATTTCTACCCTTCTGAGAATCCGCATTACGACTTGAGATCCGCCGTGTTCTCGGTCGTGGCCAACGGAGTCACACTGCTTCACAGGTTCTCTTTCTCAAACTCCGGCAATATCGCTCCGGTAGTCAAGGAATTCGTTGTCGATTTGAGCGGAAAAAGCTCGAAAAACTTAGTACTGAAACTGTCTCCATGGAAGGGTTCAATTGCATTCATCAATGGGATTGAGTTTATTTCAGTGCCCAACAAGCAATTCCCTTCTAGAGCCGTGCCTATTCCGCTGGGGAGCGAGGTTAAAATTCCGTCTAATGTCGCTTTTCAGACGGTTTATAGAGTTAACATGGGAGGTCCTCTTATAACCCCCAAGAATGACTCACTCTGGAGGACTTGGGTACCGGACGAGCCTTTTCTCCTCCATGCCGCTTCTGCAAAGAGTGTTGCTAGCAATCCTAGTTCGGTTAAGTACCCGAGTGGAGTGTTGGTCGAGATTGCTCCGAATTGGGTTTACGCCACGGCTCAAGAGATGGCAGATGCAAATGTCACCGGACAGAAGTTTAACATCTCCTGGGGATTTGATGTTCAAGATGGTTTTTCATATCTTATTAGGATGCACTTTTGTGACATTGTCAGTACATCACTTGGAAGTTTGATTTTCGATGTGTTTGTCAATGAGGAATCTGCTTTGTACACCTTTGACATCTCAAGCAAAACAATGGCACTCTCAGCTGCCTATTACATGGACTTTGTGGCAAAACTTCCGAGCGGCTCAAACCGGATTTTGGTCCAAGTAGGTCCGGCTAATTTAGGAGGCTTCCCGACCAATGCAATCTTGAACGGTTTGGAGATCATGAAGATGAGCAATTCCGTTGAAAGCCTAGATGGAAACTTCTCAACTGATGATATTGATTCCAAGTCTCCTAGCAACAAAATGCGGGCGGTGCTTGGTCTCGCTTCCGCTTCGGTAGCTCTGGTGGTTTTGGTGCTAATTCTAGCGGCATTATTCTTCAACTTGCGGCGACTCAATCCGATGAAGCCAAAGCGTCAACACTCGTTGTGGTTGTCGATTCCAACGCATACAGGAATTTCCGATTCGAAAGTCTCTGTTTGCAGCTCTGCCTCCACTGCGCAATCGCTTGGTTTAGGCCGCACTCTAGCTTTCTCGGAGGTCAGGGAAGCGACAAATAACTTCGACAAAAGCTTGGTTCTTGGTGTTGGAGGATTCGGAAAGGTCTATAGAGGTGTCCTGGAAAATGGAGCCGTGGTTGCAGTGAAGCGCGGAAACCCGAGATCACAGCAAGGACTCACCGAATTCATGACAGAAATTCAGATGCTATCCAAGCTTAGGCACAGACACTTGGTCTCCCTCATAGGCTACTGCGAGGAGCTCAACGAGATGATCCTTGTGTACGAGTTTATGGCCGGTGGTCCGCTAAGGAAACACTTGTATGGCTCCGACCTCCCGCCGCTCTCTTGGAAACAAAGGCTTGAAATATGCATTGGATCTGCGAAAGGTCTTCACTATCTTCACACGGGAGCGGCGGACATTATAATCCACCTCGACGTTAAGACGACAAATATACTTCTCGATGAAAATCTCACCGCAAAAGTTGCTGATTTTGGACTCTCCAAATTAGGCCCTACTCTCGATCAAACTCATGTAAGCACCGCGGTGAAGGGCAGCTTCGGGTACCTCGATCCCGAGTACTACAGGCGACAGCAGCTCACGGAGAAATCGGATGTATACTCTTTCGGAGTAGTACTAATGGAGGTCTTGTGTGCTAGGCCCGCTATAAACCCTGCATTGCCGAGAGAGCAGGTTAACATAGCGGAGTGGGCTATGATCTGGCAAAAGAAAGGAAAATTGGAGAAGATAATAGACCCTCATTTGATAGGGTCAATAAGCCTCGAATCCCTTCGAAAGTTCGGGGAAACGGCGGAGAAATGCATGGCTGAATATGGGGTTGAGAGGCCAACAATGGGAGATGTTTTGTGGAACTTGGAGTATGCTCTTCAGCTTCAAGAGTCTTCGGTACAAACTATCTCGGCGGAGAATAGTGCAAACTACTTTCCGGATATTCCTGAATGGCTTCCACAAACAGGAAGTCATAGCGCCGAGTTCGCGGATATAACGAGTGAGCAAGGATCGGATGTGACATCGAGTGCCGTTTTTTCGCAGTTGATCGATCCGAAAGGAAGGCAGTTTTTTGAAAGTGGTCAGCCCTGATTACACATTTTGGTAGTTATGCTGTTTCTGTTTGGTCTCTATGTGACTAGAGGCAAGTCTTGATTGAGAATTCAGTAGGCTCAATTCACACTAAAACAAAAAAAAACAGAAGCAAGAAAAAAAAAAAGCTTCGATTCGAGCTGATTAACTTAGTTACAAGCATTTTTGTAAATCTATAATAATATCTTCTCCTGATAAATTAGAAGTGAATATTATTGATATGGTTTTAGTAGGTCATTACATTTCTTTTTTTTTTTTTCCTCACGAAAAAAAAAAGAATTCATGAAAAAAAAAAAGAACATCTCATTTCTTAAAAAAAAAAAAACAAACAAACAAACAAATTTTTACTCGTTTCTTAACAGGAAGTTAGGTGTTGAGTTGTGCTTTATTCATTTTTTTTTTCCAGTGTAGTCCCCAGAATTTTAAAAAAGAAATAGTGAGATTTTTTTATTCAAACAGCTGGTTTTATTAGATTTAATCACTATTAACAATATGAGAAATACAATTATGTATATCTTCCAGCCAAAAACACTCATCATAGTGAGATAGAGAAAAGCGAGCTAATGCGTGGGCTGCACCATTAACATGACCGAAAATAGCACGGCAAGAGCCACTAAACTCACTTAAACGATTCAGAATATCTTCTATAATCATCCCTTCAGAAGCCAGAGTCTCATGATCGTTGATGTACTTTGCAACCTGGAGAGCATTAAACTCAATGACCAGCGGATGGAGACCACAATCTTTTGCAAATTGCAGCCCTTCCCTGACAGCATAACATTCAGCTAAAAAGGGAGTGAAAAAAAAAAAAAAATCTTATATTCGCTTAGCCATAGCTCCAATAACAAAATCTTCAGCTCAGAAATAGTGAGAATTTGGACAGTGGGGTAGTTAATTCTTTTTGAATTTTAGCATTTATTTCCATAAAAATCAAGCCTCATAAGACATTTGTTTTTGGTTTCTGCACAGCTGAAGCAGTTCATGTTAGCATTGAGCTAGGCCATTTCAAGACAAATTTTGTTTTTTAAAAACAAAAAACCCGTTTAACAGGTCCTTAGCTTTTGGCTTTTCCTCTCTTTAACTAGTTCCTGGCTTAGGCCACGAGACGTAAGTATACCAAGGCTGTTAACAATCTTGCTCGGTTTTCTGTATAGAGAAAACGCAAAGGATTAGGAGCGGTTGTACCACAGATTTTTTATCCGATCAATATCAATTCTAATCCTAATTTTCAAATATCAATTATAAATCTTTAAAAAATTAACATATCAATAATAAAAATATGATAACTCACAATCACGTAAATCAATACTACCTTATTTGAAAATTAAAATTAAAATTAGTTTATATTATTTTGTACTAGATATACATATATGTATGTGTGTGTGTGAGATGGTTTAAGAATCTTATATTATGTACAAAATGTTTAGCGCCAATAATATATATTAAAAAACAAAAAAAAAAGTTATTGACTCGAACTGTCTGCCATGAGACACCTAATCATACATATTTCATAAAATCATAATCATTGGTTATAACAGGACGATTTAAATCAAATAGCGTCCATATGATATGGTTTTGAACAGTGTGAGCCTTGTAAACACAGCATAATTTAAATCATATGACTATGGTCAATGACCTTATAAATGAGGGTCCCACAGACTCAATATTGGTTTTTTTTTTTTTTAATTTTCTTTTTATGGCAAAGCAGTAAAGAAAGACCGATTCCTTATACCTTAGGGAATAGCTCATTGCAATCATGCAAATGAGACAAGAAAATTCAAAAAAGAAAAAAGGAAAAAAAAGTTGTTCCCCTTAATATCCAATAATTTGGTCGGTCCTGTTGCAATGAATAAATTGATAAGAAGTCGGTCCTTTTGTCTCCACGAGACAAATGCCTTTGTAATGAAGTCATTCTCTCCATCAAAATAAGTGGCACCAAATTCTTTATTTCTATTACATACATAGAGAGTTGAGTTTGGTTACTATAAGTATGTAGTTACTCTAAAAATTCACTTTTTAAATTTTTATTAAGTTATTTTGTCTTATAATAAGCATTATTTTATTATAAGGAAATGTATCAAAATATTTTTCAAAATTTATTATAAATCCATAATATTAAAAAATTGTAACCAAACCCCCTCTTTTATTATTAATTATTTTGTAAAATCCACTATATCGTTTGGTTTAAAAGATTGCCCATCGTTTATCTAAGCAATTTATTAAAACCTATACTATTAAAAATGTTATAATAAAACCCCTTAGTGTACAAAAGGACGCATCTTTTAACTAGTATTTGAAAGAGCTGGTACCAAATTAATTTGCTTTTGAAGTGACCTACAAAAGAAAAATCGTCATGTTGGTTTTCAATTTATTCAAACACCTTCTGAAAAAGTACTACTTTACATGTTGGTTTTCAATTTATTCGAACTTGAAATGAAATATTTTGTCACCAAATTATAAAGAATTATTAGCACTATTGGTCCTTTAATTATGATTAATATGTCATTTTAGTCTCAAAACTTTTATTTTAGTCCTTAACATCAAAATTGATAATAAATTTTAAAATGTAACAAAGATCACTATATGCATATCATCCGATAACTTATAATTTCAGTGAATTAGTTTCATTAGTGTATAATGTTCTCTTTATTGTTATTAGTAACCTTTGAAAATTAAAACACTTTAACTCAATATAACTATTTCTATCAAGTTTTAGAGTAAATTACTCATTTAGTCCTTAACGTTTTTACAAAGTTAAGAGTTGGTTCCCAACCTTTTTTTTTTAACTTATGACTCAAAGGTCCCTAAACTCTTTAAAAAAAGTGCAATTTAGTTTTTTTTTTTAACTTAAAAAAAAGGTTAAAAATTAGTTGGAATAGATCACTTATATGATGCATGTGAGTTAAATCATGTAATTTTTTTTTTCTTAATTGCTCTTAAATAGTAAATAATATGTGATCCACATGATTTTTTTTGGTTAAAATTTTGTTTTTTTTTTTTAGTAAAAAGGACCTAAATGTTCTCTTTTAAAGAGTATAAGAACGTTTTAGCTAAAAAAAAAAAAAAAGTTAATGACTAAATCATAACTTTATGAAAAAGTTAAGAATCAAATAAGCAGTTTTACCCTAAATTTGAAGGTACAATCATGCAACAGGGAACAACGTTAATAACCTAATTATAAATACATCCCCTAATTCAAATATGTAATGCTTAACAATAAATGCAAATGGGCATCTAAGACATGGACCTACTCCAACATCACAATACATAGAATAGGACCACTTTACCAAGTCCCAGTGATGATTTCATTTAATGGACCTGTTTATAAAATTAAAACCTTTCACCGACCCAATATTCATATTATCATGTTTCATTTTCCAGCACAATTAAATGCATAGAAGCTTTAGGGTATTGACTAATCCCTTAAATGCTTGCGTGTGGTATATTCTCTACTTAATAAAGGTTTAAGCAAGCGCTTCATTCGTAGTTCATGATAGGTTGAATGCCATTTGCTCTATTGATCAACAAGAATATCACACATCATGACATCAATGTCAAATTTTTCTCCAATCATATTTTAGTATGGTGATTTTGAGACCTACACATTAATTAGAAATGAATAGGGGCTGACCCTCTTACAAACATGCGAGGTTAAGATTAGGCCGCTAATCCTAACATTAGGAAGGAATATTATAAGGCCTTTGCCATTTAATACCTCTATTTTCTTACCTTGTTTTTCTTTCATCTTCAAGAAGAACAGCGGAGTAAGAACGGTTCTGTAGAAGCCTTTTTTTAGTGCTTCTGAGCTACATGTTGTAGTTTGAAGGGAATTATCCAATCCACCTCCCCGCTGAGCAATCTACCTGTCGGACGCTCTTCATCTCTGTTTCACAACACTTGAACTATACAATTTTGAAATTAACTTTTTTAAGAGAAAAATAACTATAATTAATTTTCATGAAAGAAATACTTAACTCAATCGTGAGAAACTTTCCCCAACAAAAAAGGGAAAAGGAAAAGGTGATGATTTAAGCGTATTGCCCTCCTTAAAATCATGAATTTGACTATATTTAAAAAAAAAAAAAAAACACACACACACACACACGATAACAACAATTTTGTAGGTAAATATAGTAATAATAATTTTTCAACTTTGCACAGTCTTCTTAAAAGAAAAGAACAAGATACTATTAAATATCGACTATTAAATATGAGATTTTTGATAATCAAGAATACGAGAAAAGACAATTACGTTAGTCTATTCTAAAATTTCAAATAATTATTGAGCATTAGTTATTATAATTAAATTTATTCAAATAAGTGAACGGGCTTATAAACTAATAACCTTTCAAATCATATTTAACCTAAGCTAACCTTTCATAAATTGTTATCACAAACGATATCACATGTGGGCCCTATGAGTTGGAGCCACCAATAGCCGACCCAATTTAGGCCGAATGGTTCCACCAACATCCTATCAAAACCACCTAAAGTCACACAAATCCCACGTTTTAGAATTCAATATTTCAATAAGGTCGGTCCTCCATTTTCCTCCAATCCAATCACGCGCTGATAATCGGGCGAATAATGGAGTTTAAGTGGGGTCCACAAACACTAAAAACCAACCAAGAGGGACCGCCACGTCATCAGGTCGGCGATCCTAAATCCTTCCATCACCGATTCAGCCGCTGGCTTCAATGCATCACCACCACACATTCACCACCTGTGGGCCCCACTTGTCAGCTGTAAAAGTTACCGACCAGTGACGCTCTAGAAAAACCGAATTCTCCTATTGGCTCTCTCTACCAAGTGATCTCTTACCGTCAACTGGCTAAACCGGTCCCCTAGCCGTTATTTCAGGTATTTAAAGGGTGGGGAATAGCTAGTTCCACAACGCCATTACAAGCTGAAGCAAAACTATAAACAACAAAAGGGGCTTTCATAAAGTCATAGAGAGATTAACAAAGCTAAAAAAAGAAAAAAAAAATTTAAACAAAATGGCAATCTACAGAATCGCGATCGGAAACCCCGACGAGGCGAGGCAACCGGACGCCATCCGGGCGGCGTTTGCAGAGTTCTTCTCCATGCTTATCTTCGTTTTTGCAGGGGAAGGCTCTGGCATGGCTTTCAGTAAGTTTTTTTTTTTCATACAATTTATCTCACCTTAATATTATTATTATTAGTAATTTTCTTTTAGTAGTTCATACAGAAGTTAATTGAATGCAAAAGGCTAACGTGGATGAGTACTGGAATTATGTTGGCAGACAAGCTAACAAACAACGGAGCATCGACACCTTCGGGGCTAGTAGCGGCTGCATTGGCTCATGCGTTCGCTCTTTTCGTGGCGGTGTCGGTTGGCGCCAATGTCTCCGGAGGCCATGTGAACCCTGCGGTGACTTTTGGTGCGTTCCTTGGCGGGAACATCACCTTGTTGAGGGGCATCTTGTATTGGATTGCGCAGCTTTTGGGATCCGTTGTTGCTTGCTTGCTTCTTAAGTTTGCCACCGGCGGATTGGTATGGAATTAGGCTTCGAAAATTAATTTGCACATTCATAACATAAATAATTAAATATCCACCAAAGATTTGCACTTGTATTATTTCGACTTCAATTCTAACTAAGCAGATAAATAAAAAAACAACATTTTTATAAAAATCATGATTGCAATTCTAATCAAATGGTAATTTCACATATGACTTTAATATAAAATATAGAATTTAAATATCTTCATATCTAAATTCAAAAATAAATAAATAAATAAATAATGTATAAAAACATCAATATTATACACCAGGACCAATAATTATGTGACTTGAAAGATTATGACTTAAAATATTATCTTGAATATTATGAATGCACATGATTTCAAATAATGCAAATACTGTAAAATTAAAATTACTATTTCATCTCAACTTGTTTATTCTTAACAAATCGTGAGTTTTATAATGTATCACGAAACTGTTTTCTCATGATTTGTGTGTGTGTGCGTGTGTGTGTGTATTGACACAATGCAGGAAACCTCAGCCTTTGCCCTATCCTCGGGAGTGTCCACGTGGAACGCGTTAATCTTCGAGATCGTGATGACTTTCGGGTTGGTCTACACGGTGTACGCGACCGCAGTGGATCCAAAGAAGGGCGATTTGGGGATTGTGGCACCAATCGCAATTGGGTTCATTGTAGGGGCCAACATTCTGGCTGGGGGGGCCTTTGATGGTGCCTCCATGAACCCAGCCGTCTCCTTCGGCCCGGCAGTTGTCAGCTGGACCTGGACTAACCACTGGGTCTACTGGGCCGGCCCACTTATCGGAGCTGCCATTGCAGCTATTGTCTATGACAACATCTTTATTGGTGAACCCTCCCATGAGCCCCTTCCCAACAATGATTTTTAAGTGAATTTCTCTCTTCTACTTGAACCAAGAAGAGAATAAATATGGTTTAAAAAAAAAAAAGTGTAGGGAGTTGAGTTGAGTTGGGTTTCCTTTAGTTTTGTCAGGTGTTTCTTCGTGTTTGCATTTGTTTCTTTTGCCTTTCTGTTTGCAGGAATATGAGGAAGAGTTGATTGGATGTTTGTTGTTGTTTGCTTCTTCAATCATTTTGGTGGAGCTACTTTTGGTGTTAACTCTTATAATAAATGGATGTCGTTTGTTTGATGGTCAAGTTATAAAAAGAAAAAAGAAAAAACAATCTAATAAATATTTAGCAACAAGCCAAACCCGAGACAAAAACATAGGCAACCCCTAAAGGAAAAGGAAAAAAAAATTAAAAGAAAAAAGAAATAGAAAACAACTGTCAAAGAAAAACACTCTAGAAAATAAAAGGGGAAACATTTTACGAAAACATTTAAGATGAAAACTTTTTTTTTTCCTTGCTAAGAATAAAGTGATTTTTATTTAAACAAGAGAATCTTCCGTTATTTTAGTCACCACATCAAAAGATGTCTTCCCAAGATCAAATTCACTAGAAAGCAAAGATCGTCTTGCCAAGTTACTTAAAGCATCAGTAGGACCATTTAGCCTTGTAGGGATAAAAACAAAATTCAGACTCTCATCCTTAGAAGTTTTCCCCAAAATTTCTGTGAAGATCGAGTACAGTAGCAAATGATGTGGCTCTACTCGTTCGTCCAATGCCTTGATCACTAAAAGGGAGTCACTACGAACTTGTACCTGAGACCATCCTTTATCAAATGCCCAACAAAGCACCAACTTAATGGCCTTGAGTTTAGAATCAAGTACCGAATCAGCCTCAACACATCCTATTCTGATCGCCTAGCCAGTTCTCCAAACATTTGAATGGACACATTTTAGGTAAAAACATATAGCATTGTAGAAAAATATTTAGATGATCAAATTGTTGACTACTTAATATTTATGGGACATTTGGTAAACGTATTGTATTTTAATTGCATTTGAATACAATGTAAATTTTGAGTGTTGCATTTTGTTGAATGTTTTTTTTTTATATTTGAATAAAATGTGTATTTAGATGAAAAAGTATTTTAATTATATTTTAAAATTGAAAAGTTAATGTGATTGATAAAAGTTGATTAAGAAAAGTGAATAGTAAAAATAAAATTATATTGGTAAAAATGTGATAAAAAAAATAATGTAATTTTTTTATGTAAAAAAATTGTGTAAATTTCTTTCCCATTCAACATTCGTACGTGTAGATACTCTTTTATCTATTTCATTATCTTTAGTCGGCAAATTTTAATCATTATTGTTACCTTCAGTAGCATTCCACTGCTTTCCCTGATTTGAGTTTGTATTATAATATTCTTAAAACCCATTTTTTCTGCGTCCAAATGGGAAAAAAAAAAATCATTTGGGTTTTTTCAATCTAAAATTATATGCATGTTATTTTGCCATTTATTTGATTTTGAAAATGGTTTTTTTTTTGTTTGTTCAGCATATTCAGTCTTTAATCACTATGTATGTATGGGCAACTATAGCATATGAAAGGTGTAACCAACCATCTTTGCGTGTTGGACGTAAGAAGTTATGAAAAAAAAAAAATAGCTATACATGTTAAAATAGCATTACTATGTATAATTCCTATGAGTGTTCATGCTGTTGCTTACATAGTCGTAAACTGTGCCCACCAAACAACAACAACCATACTACTAATTGGACGAAAAAAATGCAATTCAATCTCAAGCCGTTTTTATTCCAATACAGTTGCACATATCAGTACCGTTTGGCATAAATTCAAACCGACTATCTATACTAGGAATTTTACTGGTACCTATCACACATTTGCATAGTCAAGTAATGCCTAAAATGATTCCTTTGATTTTAGTCATTGCATTGTTGTCGTCAGGAACTTCTGGCCCCTCTAACATGCTGTCATCAATTTTATCTTGCATGTCCAACATTGTTTGATGTATTTCATTGACTGGTACACCATCAATATCGTACTGTTACAGAAGTCTACCCCTATCTCGAATCATGATAATGAAGTTATGCATGACTACACATGCGACAGGTATTAGAACTTGCTTCCGAATTGGATAGTTTGTCATGTTCTTTAAAATTTTAAACCTTGCCTTCCATACACCAAATGTCCGCTCTATGTAAGTATGCAACAAGCTGTGCATATAGTTGAAAACTTCTCACAGTGAACCCAAACCTTACAGATGACACTTATACTTAGACAAATGATACATGTCACCCCGATACGGAGTTAAGAACCCGTTCTTAATAGCGAACCAAGCATCACTTAAGTAAAATTTTCCTATATATCATACAAAACAAGTATTATTCATTATACGAAAACGTGTAAGGTCTGTATTGATGTGAATCAAATAACGGCTTCAAAGGAACCAATCAACGTCAAGGGAACCAATTCAAATACCAATTAGGCCGGTTACAAGAGCGAGAGCAAAGAGATTTTAAAGAAGCACTTAATGGGTTAATGCAAGAGGTTTGGGCTCAATCAAATTCGTGGTCCATTGAGCATGATTCATGATACATTGACTTAATTCAAGCCCATGAGGAATTCAGCTAATTCAATCAAGCCCAAGACGTTTTTTAACCAAGGATTTTCAATAAATACCTTCCTACATTTACGAATTTGGTTAAGATTAGATTTTCGGATTTGTTAGGATTTAGGAAGGTTTGGGATTATCTTTTCAGATTTGTTAGGATTTAGGAAGATTTGGGAATATCTTTTGTAACAAATTTCAGTTAGGATTTAGGCTTATCTTTTGTAACAAATTTTCAAATAATTTTCGGATTTTTTTTAGGCTTATTTTTTTCAGATTTTTTTTTCAGAATATTCTTTGTAACAATTGCTTATAAATAGGCATCCCCATAGCAATAAAACAGAACACATCAGTTTAATTCATAAATTTGAGAGTTTTAATTCTCTTTAGTTCTTTGAAGAACTATTTGAACTTATCGGAATCTTCCGTGGCGTTCGCTTCTGACTTATCAATCAACCCTTCCATAGTTGATTGTGGCGTCTTCCTTATACCAAGGTTCTTGTTTCGCATTAAGCAACGGGTTGAGGTCCATATACCAAGGTTCTTGTTTTTGCTGAAGCAACGGGTCGAGGTCTCCCATCCATTCGAACCTGATTTTAGAACGTTCTTGGGTTCATAATGTTGACGGGTCTCGTTATTCTTGGCGAGGTTCGTATCATTTGGTATCAGAGCTTAGGTTCTAAAACTCAGGTTTGCCTATCCTATTTATTTTCGTTTTTTTTAGTTCCAAATTAAGGTTGTAATTTTCGGTTGTGTTATTCAGAATTCAAATCAAGAGGATCCAAGAAAGAAAAAAAAAAAAAAGAAAATTTGGATTAAAAAAACTAGGGAAAAAAAAAAGTTGATTCATTGTCAAGAAAGATTCAGTTTTGTGAAATTCTTTTCTTGTCTGTCAATTAGCGTACTTATTGTTTTTTTTTTTTTGTGGGTTCTCGATAAATCGTTGTTGGAAATTTGATTATCGTTTGTTTTGTTTGAAAAGAACCAAAAGAGAATCAACGGGTGGAAAAAGGCAGGAGTAGTGAGCATATTTGATTATCGTGTAAAAGCCATTTGAGTGACAAACACGAGAGTGAGTGAATTTTCTTTTCTTGAGTAAAACACGTGAGGGAGTGCTTGTGAGGTTTCTAACCTTATTTTGCAGATTTTAAATATGTCACTGTTAGGAAATGCCCTAAGTATTAGAGACATTTTTGATGTATTCATTTTGAACTGGATAATAAAATTATATATAGAGGTTATTCATTACATTGCTATCTGTCCTCGTCTTATTTACATGTTAAAGTAAATGTAAGCAAATATGGCTCACTGACTGCTTGTGTTAAAACTGTTAGAACGTTGCATGCAATGGACTTTTGTATGCGAGAAGACAATGTTCTAAAGTTAGCAGTCTAAACTATGGTCTGTAGTCTATGGGGTTAGACCGAGCATCTAACTCATGTTAAGACTATTATGTTGTCTAAAGTCTTGGAGGGGACGGTCTGTCTTGACTGTCTGGAGCTGGACTCCCAAGTAGAGACATGGATATGTTGCTTGGTGGTGACATATTAGACCGGGACTAAAGCGTGATTGATCTACGTAGTCCGCTATGAGTGGATCAATCTGCTTTTGACATTTATTGTGCAATAACCTTAATCCTGAGTAAATGAACTACTTCATGTATATGACTTGTGTACTTTGATGTTCCAATGGCTAAAGCGTCTCAGAGGTAGTAAGCTTATAGACCGGTTCGTTGGGTGCATGACTTGTATACGATGAAGGGTTTGTTTGCAGATATCGGAATCATAGCTCTGAGGAGTTAAATGTATCCTCTTAAAGGCATTATACTGAATGTGAAAATGGACAAGGCCTTGGGTCATCTGCTGGGCGGATGACTTCTTATTCACATATGGTGAATAATCATTTTCTTGATTCGGTAGTATAATGGAACTTTAAAATAGCCTGATCAGTAGGATTAAACGGACTTTGACCTAAGGCTGATCATGGATATCATATGAGGGTTTTGCATATATGACAAGGTCATTGGATGGTAGCTCGTCACAGGCTTACGTAATACGGTATATAATTGGGAGTTCAGTTTCAGGTTTATAGTGGTGTGACTCTGAAATTAGTGATCATATGATTGAGTTGTTCGGTACAGAATGATGATCATATGGAATCACGGGAGCCCGATTATATATGTCCAATCAGTCCCTCTACTAGCTCCACATAATTCCTTAACGTTTGGCAAATTGATTTGTGTATGCTATTGGCTAGTTTATTATGCATGGATGGTGATGACATAGGATTAGGATGGTAGACAAGATTCTCTCCGGTTGGATTCAGATTTTGTTTTGGATAATAGAGTACACAATTATTCGAACTCCAAATAAAGTTGCCATGATTTTATTTGAGATTGGATTGGAGTTGTAGAAAATTATCCATGAGAACAAGAATATGAAACACAACCGTTTTGTGGAATTTGAATTTTGAATTTTGAAATTTGAATTTTGAATTTTGAATTTTGAAATTTGAAATTTGAATTTTGAATTTGAAATTTGAATTTGAAATTCGAATTTGAAATTCGAATTTGAAATTTGAATTTGAAATTTAAATTTGAAATTTGAAATTTGAAATTTGAAATTTGAAATTTGAATTTGAAATTTGAATTTGAAATATGAAATTCAAATTTTGAATCACAGTCCAAGTAGGATTCGAATTTGTTGTGGAAAATCCACAAGGTTTGAAATTCGAATTTGAGTTGGATTTGGAGAGGATAATCTTGTTAGAATCCTACTTGAATTTTGAATCCAAATCCCAACAAAAGTGGGCGAATTTTTTGAGGATAATCCTTAATGGAAAATTCGGATTTTGTAGATAAGATTCAAGGGAAAATTCAAGTTTCAATCCTAGTTGAATTTGGATTCTCTCCCTCCCTAAAAGTGGCCGAAATTTTGGAGCCTTAATCCTAGGAAATTCGGTTATTTTTGGATAAGGTTGAGATGAGATTTAGCTTGAAAAATCCTAGTGGAATTTTGATTCTTCCTTATCCTAAAAGTGACCGAAAATTTGGAGAAGATTTTCTCCTAAAGATTTCAGATTTTTTGGTTGAAAAAGGGAGATAAAATTCTAGTTAAAATCTTGTTGAGATTTGGATTGGATCTATCCTAAGAAAACCGAATTTTTAGTGGAGATTCTCCCTTGGAAAAATTCGGATTTTATGGGTTTGGATAAGGGAAAATATCTTTTCCTAATCCAATTCAAATTCAGAGATTCACCTCATGCAGGTCTATAAATAGAGGTCCTGCCACTCCAGTTCTCTTAGACCACAGACTCTCAGGTGAGCAGGCTTATTGTTGCACAGCTCATCGTGACAATAAAGTTCTTTAGAGATCTGGGTGGTCGGAAGAAGACTAGCAGTGCTAGCATACCGATCGAGGTTCAGAGTGCCCACACACTCAGCCATTCGGGAATTGAAGAATAGTAGAGAAGGCTAGTTGGTTGAAGCCTCCGATCATTCTCCTCCTACATATTGGCGTCCTTGAGGTATGAGTTTTAATTGTTGTTGATTTATTGTATATGGCATCATGAGATATTTAACGTTCTAAAAATTTTTATTGTTCAACCTGCAATTCCGAACCTGCAATTACAGTTGATGAGGGAGATGAGACGAATGTTGAGGGCTGAATTAGAACAAGTGCATAAACGGTTGGACCGGATAGAGATTGCACATTTAAAGCGGCCACAAAATGCAACTAATATGTGTAAAAAGGAAAGAGTTCAATTTCGAGGAGTGAGAGATGAAGAAAAAAAGTATTATGGGGCTAGTTTTGATAAAGAAGACGATCAGAATTTGGTTATGAGTAATAGGAGACATGGAGGGTGATTTACAAGAGCTAGGAATCAAGAAGACAATAATTTGGGTAGCATTAAGATGAAGATTCCCCCGTTCCAAGGTAAAACCATCTCTGACGATTTAGAGAAGCAGTTTGATTGGTGTGTCAACATGGATGGCTTCACCAACAAGTATTCGTTCATGTTCAACGATCAACCAATCGCTGTTGTACCACTGACACCACAACAAGTGTATAAAGATCAAGTGAGGTTACAAAAAAAAAATGAACAAAAGAAAAGGAGTGAAAAAGAAAGCAACAAAAAGATAAAAGATGAAAAAGAAAGTGAGAAAAAGAAAGAGAGTGAAAAAGAGAGAAAGGCCGAGAAAAGCGAGCAAAAAAAAGAAAAGAGTATTATGGCTGTTGAGAGAAAATTGGAGAGAAAACAAAAGAATTTTTATGCAAAAGCGAGTGAAATCAAGCGAGCTATATTTTCAAAACAGCTGATGATTGTACTATTATACAAAGAGGCATTTTTAAACACTAACAAGCTTGACCCTTTTTTGTCTAGTTCTGTTGCTTCACTTATGCAGGGATACGAGGATGTCTTTCCCAAGGAAGCACTACGTAGATTACCATCTATCCGAAGGTTCAAACATCAGATTGATTTTGTGCCCAGTGCTTCCAATCCAACCCGACAAATCTATAGTAGTAATCCTGAGAAGACTAAGGAGCTTCAAGGTCAAGCCAACAAAAATGCGTCACAAATTAGTTTTTGATCCCGGAGATTGGGTTTGGCCAGGCGTAAGGAAGAAACGAATATTGACACAAAGACGTTCCAAGCGACTTCCTAGAGGGGATGGACCTTTCCAAGTTCTTGAACGAATCAATGACAATGTATACAAATGCTTATTAGGCGATGATTTGAGGACAAATCCTTTTCAAGAGGAGGGGAATGATGTGAATCAAATAACGGCTTCAAAGGAACCAATCAACGTCAAGGGAACCAATTCAAATACCAATTAAGCCGGTTACAAGAGCGAGAGCAAAGAGATTTTAAAGAAGCACTTAATGGGTTAATGCAAGAGGTTTGGGCTCAATCAAATTCGTGGTCCATTGAGCATGATTCATGATACATTGACTTAATTCAAGCCCATGAGGAATTCAGCTAATTCAATCAAGCCCAAGACGTTTTTTAACCAAGGATTTTCAATAAATACCTTCCTACATTTACGAATTTGGTTAAGATTAGATTTTCGGATTTGTTAGGATTTAGGAAGGTTTGGGATTATCTTTTCAGATTTGTTAGGATTTAGGAAGATTTGGGAATATCTTTTGTAACAAATTTCAATTAGGATTTAGGCTTATCTTTTGTAACAAATTTTCAAATAATTTTCGGATTTTTTTTAGGCTTATTTTTTTCAGATTTTTTTTTTCAGAATATTCTTTGTAACAATTGCTTATAAATAGGCATCCCCATAGCAATAAAACAGAACACATCAGTTTAATTCATAAATTTGAGAGTTTTAATTCTCTTTAGTTCTTTGAAGAACTATTTGAACTTATCGGAATCTTCCGTGGCGTTCGCTTCTGACTTATCAATCAACCCTTCCATAGTTGATTGTGGCGTCTTCCTTATACCAAGGTTCTTGTTTCGCATTAAGCAACGGGTTGAGGTCCATATACCAAGGTTCTTGTTTTTGCTGAAGCAACGGGTCGAGGTCTCCCATCCATTCGAACCTGATTTTAGAATGTTCTTGGGTTCATAATCTTAACGGGTCTCGTTATTCTTGGCGAGGTTCGTATCATGTATTACAAATATTGTTGGCCTTAAATAATATGTCTAACCAGCTGGGGGCATCAGAAAACCTTAACGATCAATTGCTAGATCAAATATATGAGCGTCATGTACCTACCCCTCAGACCCTGCACATATTTATGTGAACTTCATGTCAAATGAACAAGTTACTAGGATGTTTTGTGAGAATGTTCCTTTCCTGTTTCTCTAGGCTTCTATGTTACGAGCTGGTGGAACGCATGACACATGAGTTCCATCAATCACCCCTACACAATTCTGTACCATTAGACATAAAAAACTCACTAATTTTACTTTTATTTTTACACAAATATAAAAAATTTGTGTATAACAAATATGTTACTTACGTCGAACCATGGTCTATATTTGTATTGGTTTTGATTAATGAATGGTTGCTCGCATTTATAATCTAGAGGAGTTATTAGCTCATCCTTTAGATTGTATATAGCTATAAGCACAGCGAAAAACCATCGAAATATTGTCTCTCCCGAGTGGTTCCAATGATCTGCTGCTTCAGCATTTGTTATCCCTTGACATATGATATACAGAAATATAAATAATTGCTCATCCACATTTAAATGTTATGTTGTTTGCAAAAGTCCTCAATTTTCCAACAAGCTAGATAAAGCCTTAAATATCTTCCTGTCTATCCTAATCTTTTGCTTTATTTTGTTTGGATTTCTATTCAGAATTTCATTCACGCGCATCAATCCAGACAACATCGAATCATGCAAAGGTTGTTTATATTTCGCGTTCATCTTATAACTTGCAATAAGCAGACATGCTGTAATAGCCAAAGTCTTCTCGTCGTCAGTATCAGTCTTACTACCACTATTAGCACATGAGTTTATGTGTGAAAAATCACTTGGGTCAGACATATCTTCAACCTACATTACCATAAATGTAATTTAATCAACAATAATAGTAGACCAATCTGTATAATTGCAACATATTACGAAAATCTATTCCAATGTCCAAATTCTACTAGAACCAATACTGAGTAGTTGCAACTTAAAACATGTCACCATCGTTTGTCCTAATTAAGATACAAATGAAAATACAATTCGCTAAGGAATTGTTATATCTTATAAACACTCTACTCATTATGCTGATGCAGTGGAATGGGCGGGTCAATGGGTGGTTTTGGTTGACGTTGGTGCCTTAAAATATCATTTACAAACGCCAGTTTTGTAACATCTGTACATCCGAGGAAGGTCGGTATCCAAACACGATTCTCATAGAAGAAATGCATCATTGTCACTACATCTTCAACTCCAACTCCGAGAGCAAGCATAGCTTTTTCACAGCTGGCAATTGCATCCCACGAACCTCTATAATCACCAGATTTCATTTTGGAATGCTTTGATGTACGGTTAGTTAAATGATTCGATATCTGTTGTATTGCGTATGCCATAATACTGTCGTTGTGTAATTTTTGCTTGTGAATTAAATACGATTCTTGATTTCTCGAACTACTAGGTTGATGTGCATTTGTATCAAACCCCGAGTCTTCATCATAACTAAAGCGATTGTCATATGACATGTCGCCATCAAGGTCAAACATTGTTCCACTCCTTATCATGTATTCGGTTGTTGCGATGTACTCGTCAAAGATACTAAAGTACAAATCTTCGAATTTAAGACCCTCATACCGAAGTTCACGTGCCTCAGATCCATATTTCTACACAAAAGTATACATCATTTTAACCAAAGGAAACGTGTTAGAAATACTTTCTATCAAAAAATTAAAACGCAATTTTACTTCACTTATACCATAATATTAAAAGGCAAAACAAACATGTCAAAATTGTATACATGATTGATATATGTAATACATCCTTACCTCCATGAAGCTCTGCCACACTTCATTATTACAAATGATGCTCTTTGTTTATGGGTTGTAGCCAAAACCACTATGCATCTTCAATGCCTTCTAACATCTATATGTTTTAGCCATACGGTCTTTTTTACTCTTCAGTTACACAGACGTGCATAGGAGATTGAATTTGGTGCCCCATTCAGTTAGAACTAATGATGTGGGAAATCTGCTACCGTGCATGTTCTTGTATGTTTAAAGACGGGAAAGTAGTTCAAATTCTTTCTTCTTAGTCCATTTATATCCATCTCTTCTACGCAGCATTTACATAAGCAATGTACAGAAATTTTGATGGGGGTGTTCAAATCAATAAATAATAGGAAATAAATAAATGCATCAACATTCCACAACTTGCAAAGTAAAGGCATTGTAGCCTCTGAACCAGCGGGCTTATCGTGGAAATAAAATATACAAACACAATACAAGCAAATAAAATTATTTATAAATATATATCTACATATAGACGAATAGCTATCGATATACTGTAATAGCCAATAATAAATAAATATGGCTGTAGATCTTTCCAAATAATATGTACCAGATAAACAATATAGGTCTATAGACCAAATAATCATAAATAATATATACAGCTATAAGAAACAAAAAAAAAAAAAAAAAAGACACGTACACCTAAACCAAATGTACAGTGGTTGCAGCTTCACAAAAATTAACTATGCAATTCATTTTGAAAAAATGTCAAACAAATAATTAAGGAGGCAGTCTACAGTGATAATGTCTACAAATGTAAGAGGGGGGGTTGGAATCTGTTAAAAAGTCTGTTAAGGTTCATTTCTTTTTTCTTTTTCTTTTCTCTGAATTTTACAGCTACTTAAGGTGTTAACAAATGTGTTAAAATGATGTAACAGCAGCAGTACGATTATATTACATGCGTACTCGACACCGAATTATAAACTCATTAAATAGGTTGAAATTGAAAGCATAAATTGAGTACCATGTTTGAACCGGTTGAAGACTCGGCTATGGTATGATCAATTGGAGGGCAAGAAGATGCTGCTGACACAAGCAGTTTCCTTGGAGCTTGGAAACGGTGAATGAGGCTGGAATTTTGTCGTTTTAAAATTCGACTAAATGTTGATACGGTCATATACTACATGGTTTGCCAATATGTGAAGGGGCATCTTATTGTTTTCTCGTAGTTTTAGTGTAGGTGTACAGAGGCATATTAAGGTTGGGATCAAGAATGAACTACTGCACGACAAGTTCTGATGGAGACCAACAGAGGCAATGAAAAGTGTATTTACCAAACCGAGAGTTTATTTGTCATGGTGGAGTCAGGTTTAGGCCAAAACTAAGGTCCACCACTATTTCCTAAGATGCACGTTTGCTCCATCAACAATGCAAGTTCAAATATACATAAACAGAACATTAAAATGTATGCACCATCGACCAAATTTGATTGCAAAACTTATCAATAATCCGCCACAGATTGTGAGTGACAGGGACACTTACACACGCCGACGGGATCGAGACAAGCATTTTACGACATGCTTCCTTTAAATGAACCAAAGAGATGCCAATCAAGGAAGAAGATACTGTCTGCATTGGGTTAAATGGACAGGACTGTATATCTCGGTAGTTGTCATCCTTTTAAAACGAGATTGACAAAGGCTATAAGAACAAATTATATATCAACATTTCAACTTCAACAACAACCACAAATACAACAATACATTGTATCAACCAATTACCACTACTGGTTAGTAAATGTATCGACAATGATTAATGAAATGTAACTTAAAAAGGAACTGAAGCTTCCTAATATTTTTAAAACATATTACGTAAGAACGGTCAAACATACGCCTTTAAACTATTGACATATAAGCATTTCAAGTTTCCTTGACAACGTGTATCCTTCAATTTCACTTCTTTGACCAATACATCTGCTTGTACATACTCGACAATATATTTCACATAATAAACATCAAAGCATAGGATTGTTCTTCTCACGGATGTTCACAAAAAATATATAGAAAATAGCACAAACCATCACATACCAACAAAAGAATAAGTAGTTTCTTAGACTGAACTGAACCAAACAACTGCCAAGGAAAAAAACCATCCTTTGTAAAACTAATAAATGAAATTTTCAATTATATAACTATATAATAACAATAATCCTATCTTTTAAGTTTGGAAATATATGCCTATACTTGGCCGTAGATACTTTAACTAGCTTAAAAAGACCACCCTACCATCCAAAAGGCTAAAAAGTGTAAATCAATTCCTGTGTCCATATAACAGATTAAATAATTGAGCAGACCAAAAGAACTAGATCGTTTGGGTGAGGTTTCGATATTGAATTATTGAACTGTAATACAATGGTAAAAGCTTTCTAACTCTATCTATAACTAACATTTCTCTTACATGTTATTCATGTTTCATCTAATATTCAAAGTTCATTCTAAATTTCTTATCTGCCCAATATTTACATTTGTGTCAAATGAAAGACTATCGAAAATTTACATATTTAAAGCCAACAAAAAAAAATGCACAAATATGGCCAAAAAGTAATTGCCTTTCTGAGCAAGTACCAAACTTTGCCCCTGATTTGAGCTATACCAAGGAGATAAAAGTACAGGTCATGTTCAATTTCTAGATTTTTGGGAATTTTTTTTTTTTGTGAAATCAGGATCACGAAAGAGATTTCAACACATATTAAATTGAAATCAAGAAGGAAACGTTAATTCACCTTGGGAAATTTCAGATCACGGCCATTCAAAAGAGAAAAACCTACCTCAAAGTTTCTTCTTGCTCCAATAAGTTTCGGGGCAAAAATTGGCCTTCTATCTACTCGGTGGAAAAAGCTCGCTATTTCCTGAAGCCAAGGACAAGAAACAAGCTTCCGTTAGGGTATAGAGAGAGGGACAGAGAGAGAAGAAAGGGGTAAAAATTAAGAGTGACAGAGAGTACAGAGGGGGCAAATGTGGGAAAAAGAAAATGTAAATATGTTATATGTTATCTCAGCTTTGCCAAATACACTTCAGAACTCACCAAAATAGAGGATTATAGTGAGGCAAAAAGATAACTCTCAATGAGCAATATGCAATAGTGGCGAGAATCCTTACCTAATTCGGCCTTCGGCAATGAGCCACAGAGCAAATCTATGCATCTAACCGTTAAAAACGTCCGACAAACAACTTGCGACCTCGGTCATTGACAGAGACAGAGATGGATGTCCACAACAGGTGGGAGGCGACCGCAAAGTGAGTTGAGACAACTGGATGCAAAGGAGTGTTACTTTTGGGAGGTTGGATGATGGGGGTCGCATGCAATCCAGAGAAACAATAAAGAATTTGCGCCATGGCCAGGGTGCACACAATGGGCAGCAACTTGTCAGGCGCAAGCAGAGAATATATTCGTTGAGGCAGTAACCAATGGGTTAAAATACCGAGAGTTTAAAATGCAAATGTACAGTGTTTGTACTGGTAGTACTATTAAGATATAGTGTATTTTGAATGTCAAAATGTTGTGCTTGGTATTAATTTATATTACAATACAATTCTAATGTGTTTGCCAAACGCATCGTTAGAATTTTACCTAAAAATTACAAATGACAACATTTTATGCTATTTCAAACATTGCTTCCCCACCGTCCAATTGAAATGTTCAGAAAAAGTAAACATTTGAAATATTAGGAATAGTTGAAGCAAAAGAAGACTTACGCTCTTAACATCTCATTTAAGAAAAATAGTCTTTGAAATGAGGAAAACAATAATGATAACTTGAAATGGCTTATAACATATGAAAAAATTCAAACCCGAAGGAACAGGGGGAGCAAAAAAAAAAGATGGCTTGTTACATTTACATAAGATCTATATATCTATTTTTTAATTCTCTGTTCCAAATTTTCAAGGCCAAATCTTCACAACGATTCAAGTAGAACAAAAATAGATATTGAATAAGCAGTTCAAAATATAGCTTGAAAGTTCCTAATCGGTCTTCCTTCTAGAAAGCATAGGCCGGCTAAATTGTCAACTTGACCTATTCAATTCTAATATTTAGTAACTCATCCCTTAAACTTGCCATATTGTTAGAATGTGGCACGTTTTATCAATTTATCTCTGAATTTAATCGGATTTGTGAGATTAAGATAGGGGTGAACATCGGGTAGGCTGGGTGGGTTTTTGTGAATTTTCAACCCACCCAATGAATATACCCAATGAATATTGGGTGGGTTGACAATTTTTTTTACCCACCCAATCAACCCAATGTAAAAAATCAACCCACCCAATTAATATCGGGTTTGATTATGTATTTTATTAATAAAAATAACAAATGAAAAACTTAATAGGAAAAAAAAAATTAAACTCATGGCATAGTTTTTAAAATAAATTCTATCATATATTTTGCACAAATAAAAAAATTTCTAATATAATCTCATCAATAGTCAAATGTAAAATAAATATAAGTTATAAGAATTACCAAAAGATACAAGAATACTAAGGGGGCATTTGGACAAAATTTTTCATTTTAATTTTACTCAAATACAATACAATTTTACATCAAACACAAATTTTGTAACGGTGCTACGAAAACAATTACTATTCAAAATATTTTTAAAACAATCACATCAACTTTTCAACTTCACTATTTATCTCTACTTTTACCGATCACATCAACTTTTCAACTCTAAAATACTTTTCATCCAAATACACATTTCATTCAAATACAAAACAAATACTTTTCAACCAAATACAACATTCCAAAAACAAATTTCATTCAAATACAATCAAAATGCAATACGTTTACCAAACGCCCCCTAAAGTAATTAGTGGTATTTTTTTACAAAATTACTAAAAATTACATTCATATTGAATATTAAGTAATGTATTTTAGATATTTAAATAATCTAAACAATACTTAGGGGTGAACATCATTTAACAAAAAAGAAAAAAATAGTAAGTGAGTGAATATTATGTGGGTTGGGTGAGTTTTTGAAATTTTTTCAACCCACCCAATCTTTATTGTGTGGGATGAAAATTTTTTTAACCCACCCAATCAACTAAATATAGCAAACCAACCTACCCAATTAAGATCGGGTTGGATAGATTGAGTGGATTTATTAGGTGATCGGGTTTTTTGTTCACCCCTAGATTAAGAGTTGTGAAATTGAGACATTCATGAGAATTTGAATTAGGATTTTAGAATTTTTAATTGGACGTGCTTTTCCGTCACTGATTTAATACAATCATTGATAAAATGGGCCATAACAACATTTTTGCAAAATTAGAGGAATTAATTATTGAAATACGAAATTTAGAGGAGAAGTTATGCAGACTAAAAAAAAAATTGCTCAACATCAACTATCTATTCACATGCATAGAACCCACCCAAGACTTTTCAACTTTGAACTCTACTAATTTGTCTACTCTACGAAAGATTTCCAAAATTTTATGGACACGGAATTTTGTCAAAATATTAATCTTTTTCCCAAGTAATGCAAATATTTCAACTACGCCCACATATTATTGTTCCTTCAAATTATGTCTGATCGTGAAATATATGCCTAATTTGAGAAACCACCAATGGCTACGGAAGCACATGGATTTCCTAGTGGGTAATCTATTCAGACTTGCGTGGCCAACTTGATCAACTCAATTGAGCCCCCAATTGAATCATGTGTTTAACGATTTGAAATTTGCAAGAAATATGCAACACGTTGAATAAAGTTAAATTCACTTGGATGAAATTCCTTTTAGATTCAATCATACAAATCCAAGGTCTTTGTTATGTATTGTTTTATGCTTAAAAACATCTTTTCAATCACATGAAAATATCAGGTTTATAACATAAAGCGGAGAATATTCTATTGATTCTATAATGGAATATGAACAATTTTCTATCATTTAGATGTAATTATAATCTGTCGGATTATATTAAAATAAGAAAATTTGATGAGTTTTCATTTTGTGGGGGAGGGATTTATTATAGAATTCTTGTTAACCATGGTAATTGTTGTAATTTTGAATTATTAGCAAAGCTGCAAACCACCATCCAGCTTTAGCATCCTAAACTTTTACATGATCATTGTATGAAAGTGAAGGGAAACAAAATTCAAGCATCAAGAGGCAAATTTCATAAAACTTAGTTCTCCACGGAGATACAGGTGCGAAAATTGCGAAAATTACGCAAACTAAAGACATATTTGAGCATGTTTTGGAGAAGGAATTGCTGTTAAAGGTTTGTCACAGTTCTCATCTGATGCTGCTATTATAAGTGGCTCTGTTCTGACTAGCTCTTTTATATGCTTTAACAAAGTTATCGCATCTTCTTGCTTCAAAAATCCCTCCAGTTTAACCACTTTGAGATGGCCAAGCTCTGTATGCCTAGTAGCTTTCTTCAAGTATGTATTCGTGCTCGAATCGCAGTAGCTTTTCGGATCAATCTGCACGTAATTGAAGAGGAAAAATAAACAAAGTTTCAGAAATAGGGAAACAAAATGAAAAACCACAATTTTTACTTGTCAATGGCAAAAACAGAAAATAGTTTATTTCCCAAATGTAAAGTGAAAGAAACCAACAGTTACAAATAGGCGCTCCAAGGCAGGACAGAGTCTCAGAAACGATATCAAGGCGTCAGCGTTGTAACCGTCCTCCGAGTAATCGATCCACCAGAGTTCTTTCAGTCTATAGAACTGGAAATTCCCCTTGAGAGGCAAAATTGAGGGCCAGATCATGGTCTGCAACAAAACAACTGGTTTTGAGATTACTAGTAAAATGGTTTGAAAGTGTAGAAGATGTTAGAGGGATTTGGAGTACAAACATACCTCGAAAGTCCATCGACAGAGGGTGACGATTTCAGCATTTTTTATGGTTAACAAAGTTGGGTCAAAGTCACTAACGAGAAAACAATCTTTTGTACTAAGACCTTGTCTGGAATCAAGCATGGCATCAGCCAAGTTAAAGTGATATTCAGGCCAAATCTTGGGGAGCTTCCCTCGATAGCGAAACGATCGGAGTTTAGAACATTTGAGGTGAAGAGATTCCAAATTTGGACAGTCCAAAATTGTTAAGCTCACAAGTTTTTGGCTGGAATCAACATGGAGGGATTTCAATCCACTGCACTCGATGATTTTCAAGCTCTCAAGGAACTGAAATCTCGAGACCATGGAAGAAACCGACTCGTTGGTTAGAATTCCGACCGATTTGAGGTGCAGAGTTTTAACATAGAAAGTGGAGTGACTAAAACGATGAAAATTATTTTGGTCACTGATCAGCTGCAATTGCCAACCAAAATGCCTTGGGAACTCTTCATCTCCAGTTGAGAAGTCAACTTTGAGTCTGTTGTTGGCTGCAATTGTAGCCAACAGCACACTGCCTCCGCCGAAGTGCAATTGCAGCCGCCGCGGACGCCTCAATGGATCGAGTTTGTCGAACCGGGATACGAATTTGTCTACTTCAGTGGCAATGCCATCAATAGTTGAGTGCTGGATTGTGGCCAAGTTCCATAATCCTCTCCACCTTCTTGAGAGGAAAATGGTCTCCAGTGCAGTTTCTGAGGGAAGGAAAGAGATGATGCGGCAAAGGATCTCGTCCGGTAAGCTGCCGAACAAGTCGCCGAAGTTTTGCTCCGCCATGGTCATGATCCAGATCTGGACAAGTTTCTGTTAAGAATTTACAAGCTTTTTTGCTTGGAGAAAGATGGGTAACTAGTACATTTGCGGCTTCATTAAGTTGTTTTGCATTATTGGAGGCATTTTTAATATTCTTGACTATTTACTTTTTTTTTTTTTATTTGTTGAAACGTTGAATATACTTTTAAATTATTTCACTTTTACATCTTATCCCATCTTGTATTTGACTATAATAAAGTAGTAGTCATAGTTTTGAATAGTTAATCTTAGCTACATTTACTTGGCTAAAACCAATCCTGACTCTTTTATTAAATATTTAAAGAAAAAAGTTTTGACAAAGGCCTCTAATTTTTTTTTTTAAATAAGAACAAAGACATCTAATTTGTTTACATATATCGAAAAAAGAGAATTTTTTAGATAATTTTAATGGAGGATCTAAGATAATTAAATAAGATCAGAGTATGGACAAAGCAGACAACTTATTTAGAGGGAGTTGAATTAAGCTAAATCTTAAAGTAAATTAGTAGTATAATCAATACTATAAATCTTGTGATTATGTTTCCTTTTTTTTTTTTTTTATCTACTTATTTTCCGTGGTTTCTTTCCCAATTATTAAACTTTAGTATTGTATCTCAATTATTATGTATTTGACTTTAATATTGGATACAAAGAAAAAATATTACAATAATAAAGTTTAAAAAATTAAAATTTTGGATGTAAATAAAAGTTTCAAAACATTATCTATGAAATTGAAATTTTAAAAAGCATAGAGGGGGCAAAATAAGAAAGAAAGAAAGAGGACGTATTTATATTTTTTTTTTCAAAGCAAAAAACTCCAATGATGCTATCGTGGGCCAGGGGCCGGGCCCATGGTGGCTCCGTACATAGATCAGACGGTGAACTTCAATATCATGGTATTAATTTTGGGAGACGTGGGAAAATATACCGGAACTAACCTCAATAAACGCAGAGAATAAATACTAAATAGTGTCATTTAATACAATCAACGAAAATTATAATATATTTGATAAGTTAAGGAATAAAATAGCATTTTTTTTACTTAATTTCCAAAAAATATCCTTATCTCCCATATACCCTCTCTCCCTCTTTCCATTTTGTCTCTTTCTCTCTCCTTTGCCTCTTCTCTCACCCTTTCTCTCACACACTCACTCACTAGAAAAGATGACAAGCTCCAGCGAATATCTAACATTACCACCGACAAAGACAAAGGTTCGCCATCTCGAAGGTCACAACCTAGATCTTGAGTTTGTTGGTTAATGAAAATTGTAGCATAACTTCAAGGGATTTAATTCAAGTTCTAATTGGATCAGTTATGAAAGCACGAGTAAAGAAGTTCAAAGATGCACTTAACGAGCTGATTCAAAAGTTTTGGACTTAAGCAAATTTGTGGATGCCCATTAAGATGCGTAAACCATAATTCAAGTTCTAGAAAAATCCAGTCAAAGCTAAGCTTAATTTCAACAAGTAAAATTGACATATTTAGCAATACTTTTAGTTAGATTGTAAGGCTTGCGTGCGAAGATGGTCTTTTTGACTTTTTAAGGGCTTATATGACTGATAACAAAGCCGTTTAAAAGTGCCAACTTTCCTTT
Organism: Antiaris toxicaria; assembly: GCA_035233585.1. Classification (NCBI taxonomy): domain Eukaryota; kingdom Viridiplantae; phylum Streptophyta; class Magnoliopsida; order Rosales; family Moraceae; genus Antiaris; species Antiaris toxicaria. The sequence continues at coordinate 11,706,531 of CP141162.1, read as the reverse complement.
TTTTCTATTTTAGACATGTGATCAGCTAATTAAAGAGCTTATTGTTTTCTTTTTTTCTTTTTATCCAAGTTAGAGCTATTATTACTAGATTTTAGCCTAAGTTAAGATAGCTATTTTAGGAACTTTTCTTTGTAATATTCAACCCATTAATAGGCATCTAAGATGTAGGAAAAAAGAACAAATCATTATTTAGAATTGTGAGACTTCTTTCTCTTTGGTTCTTTGAAGAACTATTCGAATTTATCAGAATTTCCTGTGGTGTTCACCAACGACTTATTAATCTATCATTCTATAATTGATTGTGGTGTCATCATCATACCAAAGTTCTTACCTCCATATAGGTAACAAATCGTGGTCCTTTCATTTCAAATCTAATCATAGAATGTTCTTGAGTTTCTAATTGTGATGGGTCTCATTATTTTTGACGAGATTCACACTACCGGTGGTGACAATGGTGTTTGAGATCCAGTGTACTTGGGATAGCAATTCAAACAGTGATTTGGATTGCGATCTGATGGACGGCAACAATTATGACCTCGTTGGAGCTCTGAAATCGACAACCAATGATTCTTGCCGTGAAATCACCGAATATTGTTGTCATGGACTTCGTTTTCTTATTCGATGATGGAATCTTCGGCAATGGCAACAAGAGAAAGATGGCAGTGAGTGAGAGAGAGAGAGAGGAACGTAAGAAAAAGAGAAATAGAGAGGGGAGACAAGATCCACGATAAGGGGAAACGAGTTCTTTGATAAGGGGAGGTGAGTTCCACGGTAAGACAAGTCGCATAGTTATTTGTCGATATTTTTTGTTGTTTCCTTGTGAATCCATTTTTGTTGCTACGAATAAAAATATTCTGAATGAATATACTGAAAATATAAGAAATATACTGGAAATATATAAAATATAATTATTTTCTCATGTTTCCATGGAAATCCAATATTTCTATAGCAATCTAATCTCTTCCCCAGTAGCTGTTGTCATGATCAAGTCTCACCGCTGTCGTCATGATGTCTTCCGATGCAGTAGCATTGGAAACTAGAAAGTGGGATGGGCGGGAGGGAAAGAGGTAGATAGAAAATGATATAGGGGAGAGAGAAAAATGAGAGGTAAAGGAGGGAGAAGGAAGAAAAAAAAGAAATGAGGAATAAATTTGATATTTTAATATATAATTAATTTAAATTATGCTATTTGATTACATTATTTTTAATTCTGTTATTATTTCAAAACATCATAGTTGAAAATACTATTTTATTAACTTTTGCACAAAAATAAATAACAAAATATGTTTAGACTATTAGTAAATGATATATTTTTAGTAAATCACGATTTTTCACAATCTAAAATTTCAAAAATACTCTTTACGTGTAAAATTTAGTAAATTACTTTTTAATTTGATTAATTATTTATTTACTGATTTTGATAAATTTATCTAATAAATCTTTTTTTTACTTGAAAAACTATTTATTTACCGTTTTTGGTAAATAATTTATTATTTGATAAATAATATATTTAACACGTAAACAAATAACTACTAATTTCTTAAATCATTAATTTACTAGTGTAATTAAGTGTAAATTCTTAATTTACAAGCATAAATTTTTTATTTTGTAACTTATAATTTACTAATTGATTGATTTATTATGTAAATTATTAAATTACCATGCAAATCTTAATTTGCAGATTTTGCAAAAAAATCCTAAATTGAAAAATCTCTAACCTTAGAACCTAAATTGACCCAATAAATAATACGTCACCCTAAATTGAGCCGTTAACACAATCATTAGATTGGACATTGATGGCAACCACATAGGAAAAGTTGAGGCCAACCACGGTTATCACAGATCTAGCGATGACGAGATTTAGTTGCTAAAAAAGAAATCATGCGTTGCTTGGCAGGTTGCCTCGTATAAGAGAAAGAGAAAGATCGCGTCGTAGGGGGGTGATCACAACAAAGAGGCATAATACTAACGATGTTGTTCTTCTCCAGTGATGAGGACTACTCTAAAAGATGTTGCTATTCTCCCTAGCGATTGAGGCTTCGGGTCTCCTTAGCGGTTAGAGCTTCGCAATCTCAAACTAGTGCTCGCGGTTCATGTTCTCCTTGATGGCGGTTGCAATCGAACGATGAGTCTTGATATGAATCTTGAGGATCTCTTCCTTCTCTTCGCCGTTGCCACCCCTTATTAGATTAGCGAAATTGGAGCTCACCATTGGAAAAGCATGGAGAGAGTGAAGGACAATGATGGCAGCGTTCGTCTCAACAGGTGGCCCTTCGATCTGGACCGACGACCTTTCTAAATTGAGATTGTGCTACAATTAGAGACTCATGACCGAAGGAAAAGACAAGAGAGATTCTTTGGCAAGGCAAACGAGAGAGAGAGAGAGAGAGAGAGAGAGAGAGATGCATAAGAGAGAGAAGGAAAAGAGAAAAATAAGTGGGTTTAAAGGAATCTAAAAAAAAGTAAAAACCTAGTTCGGGGGTAAAATAGGAATATTATCTACACTAAAATTAAGTTATACTATAAACTTTCAAATGTTTGAAACTATATTATTTACTTCTAAATCACAAAAAAAAAAGCCTATTTATTATAATTTCCCATTAATTTCTTATCAAGGAACTTTAGAAAAATGCCATAGAATTATGTATTGAATTGATTTTTTCCCAAAAAAAAAAACAAGAACTTTAGAAAAATGCTACAAAATAATGTCTTAGATTGATTTTTGTTACAGAGAAAAAAAAAAAACTCTGGTAAAACCATTTATCATTTTATTGATAAATGGTTGATTTATTAATAGTAAATGGAACATTTACAAAGTGAAACATTTACTTAAATTTTTTTTACTTTGTAAATGTTTCATTTACCATTCATTTATCATTTAAAGGGTGTTTGGAACACGTTTTCTAAATATTCAAAACTAATTTTTTTCCAAAACTTCACCACTTTTCACTATTTACATCTCCAAAACGCTACAGTAAACTCTAAATTTTAAAAGTTCATAACTTTGTGTATACAAGTCCAAATGAGATAATTTTTTTTTGAATTGCATAGAATTTTGAAAGGAACGAAATAATATCCATATTGATATTTTTTTTCTAAAAAAACTTTTAAAATTTTTTTATTTTTTCCCCTTAAACAGTTTTTTCTTCCAAACACATCTTCCAAAACAATTTTTTTTCAATCAAAAAATAATGTCTCCAAGCATCACTCAAACACCCCTTTAATTATAATTATTATTTTAAATCTCTCTCTCTCTCTCTCCTTCCTGCAAGTGTCATCATGTTCGCCGTCGCTACAGTCGCCAGAGCCCCTTCACGTCAGATCAGAGCTGGTACTCCACCCTCACTTTCCTCCCCTCTCTCTCTCTGTCTTTCTTTCTCTTCCCTTTCTTTCTCCACCCCATTCCCAAACGCATCAAATCTACTGTTGTTCATCAGTTTTCGTGATCAAACTACCACACTAAGCTCCGATTTTCAGCTTGTCTCTCTCTTCGCCCTGATCCGATGACCATTGAGCCAAATCTAGAGTTTGTTGATCTATTGTCTCCAGCCAGGGGCAGATCCGAGCTGGCGTGAAGAAATTCGGTGATGGAATATCCAAGTGTGGTGAGATTTAGAGAAGATCTGAACAATAAGTCGCGTGGCTCATAATGGTTCTCGATCTCAGTTCATGGCTTCAACCACTTCGACAATGATGATAGATTTAGTAGTTGTGATGCCAACGCTCGTTGTTGGTCTCTCTACACGCAATTACCGAAGATTGAGAAAACAGAGTTTGTTTAAAGGGCAAGAAAGTGCTAGCGAATGAGATATGGACGGGGAGAAAAAAAAAACAGAAAAAAAGGGCAAAGGGAGAGAGAGAGAAAAAAACAATAAAAGATTTTAATTTACCAAATAGTATTCATTTCATAGCATTTTCAACAAAAGGTTTTTAGATGTAGAAATAATCAATCCACACATTTTATAAGTGGCATATAGCCTAACTATCTAAAACAACTTTTATACAAAATATCATATATAACATCACAAATATTTATTTTTTATCAAGGGGAGTTTGGGGGAGGTTTTGGAGATGTGGTTTTGGGGTTTGGAAAAAAGTTGGTTTTGGAGAATATGTTTGGGAGAAAAAACTGTTTAGGGTGAAAAATTAAAAATTTTAAAAATTTTTTTAGAAAAAAATATCAATATGGATCTTGTTTTGTTCCTCTCGAAATTCTATACAATTTAAAAAAAAATCATCTCATTTGGACTTGTATACAAAAAGTTATGAATTTTTAAAGTTTGAAATTTACTGTAGCGTTTTGGAGATATAAATAGTAAAAATTAAGAAAATTTTGGAAAAAAAGTGAAAAATTAGAACCGGAGACAGACCCAAACGATCCCTTAATTTATTAATTTGAATATATTAATTATAAATATAATATTTGTTTTTTATTAATTTGAATATATTAATTACAAATATTATTTTTAAATTTTCTTTCTTTCTTTCTCTTCCCCTATCCATAGCCATTGCCTTAAGGGAGTTATCACCATGCCTGTCAAAGCCTCCGTCGAGATGATTGGAGCTGCCGCCCAGCCTCGCGATTGGCGCCACCCCTGTCGATTTGTTGTGCCGAGCGATGAGAGATCGTGATTGCTTTTCTTCCCTAGCTTCAACAAGGCCGAATTGCAGCAGATATCTCCGTCGCGACCAATCAAGCAGCCACAATCGCAACAACGACGATGGTTTAAGGCCGGATGAGTTTGGACTGCTGATCTCCAATATGGGGAGATTTAGAGGAGATTAGCTCCGGTTATTACACAGACTACCGCCAAGCCTCACTGTCATTGTGGAGGAGAGAGAAGTTGTCGTCGTGGCGAAATCGACAAGGAGGAGCAGTGACGAGGGGGCCAGTACTCTCATGGAGGGACCGAAGTTGCTCGCAAACAACGAAGGTAGAGGGAAGAACGGAGCCGCGGTAGAGAATCAAGCATCGAGATCATTGGAGGAAAGAGAGAGGTAGTGGTTGTCAGAAGGAAGAGAGAGAGAGAGAGAGAGAAGAGTTCACGGATACGGGGGAGAAAACGAGGAAGAGGGAGGGAAAAATATATAAAATAATTTTTAACTTAATTGATGACATTATTTTTATAACATATTGTGTAATAGTTTTTAACTTACCGTAAAACTCAATCCGCCAATTTTCCCAAAATTAAATGCCCACGTTATCAGAAAAGAAGAAACGAGATATGTGTTGACTCTTTTAATTATGTTTATTTTTATTAGCAACTTGAGACGTTAACAGAAATTGGAAATATCGTTGGCTTTTCAACCAAAAGAAAACAAAAATAATTGGGATATTGTTGGACTTTACACAAATTTGGAGAGAAAAAAATTCCTCTCTTTGAAATCAAAGGGGCCACGTTTTCTTTTTTTTTTTTTTTCCTTTTTCTTTTTTTTTTATCATCAATTGAAATAGATATTACAATTGTGATTCTTATAAAACAAGAGATTGCCACAACAAAAATCCATTGTAATAATCAAACATAATCAAACTGCTATATTAAAAAAAAAAAAACATATTCGACCTCATTTAGGAAATTTTGGAGATAGGATTTTGAAAATTAAGTTGAAAATGTACGTGTGATTAGAAAAGTTTTGGAAATAAACTGTTATACAAAAAATAATATAAAAATTTAAAACATATTTCAAAAAAATATAAAATGAATTTTATTTCATTTATTTTGTCATTGTGAATATTTTGATGTAAAATTTTTTTTTTGATTTAAAATAAAAAAAATTATAAACTTTTAAATTTTGAATTTTTTGAAAATTAAAAAAAAAAAAGAAAAAGTGAAATGTAGGTTAATAATTTTAGAGTTTGACAATAAACCTTCATCTAGAAACGGTGTCCCGATTAGGCCTAAAGGATCTTTTTACACTCTTTTCAATTAGTGTGTACATAATTCTGCAATAAAGATAAAATCAAGCTCTTTAAGAAAATTTTCGGCTCTTCAGAGTAAGCTCTTTCCAACTGACGCAATAATGAACAAATTATAGGTGTCAATCTTCGTCAATCTCCACCAATAAGGTTCCAACCCTTTCCAAGTCGTACGATTTCAGCGGTGGAAAAAATATATATATCCGCCAAAGCATTTTTCAATATTAATTAATTAATTTTTTTTTCTTTTTTCAAAACTAAGTGCGCGTTTTCCGTTAATATATAAAACCAGTCAAAAGCCATTACAACAACTGACTTGTAAATTTGTTCTCGAATCATTTAAATATTCGTGGGTGCATGAAATGTGAAGTTGCAAAACCAATTTATTTCTTTTATTTTCTCTGGTTTTTTAATACTTTGTTCAAACGTCAGCAAATTTTGAGCACAACAGAGTGCCTGCATCTACCACGCCTCAACCAAACTTCCAGCCTCGATTGAATTCTTCCATTTTCAAAACAATGCGCTTTTTTTCCATTAATATAAAAAAACTAATAAAAAACCATTATAACAATTGATTGTAAATTTATTCATACAACAAAACCTCTATAAATTAGTATTATTGGGATAACAAATTATTATTTTAAAGAAACTATTTATTTATCAGTCACTAGATAATTTATTAAGGGGAGTTTAGGGGAAGAGGTTGCAGACATTATTTTTGGATTGGAAAAAAGTTGTTTTGGAAAATGTGTTTGGGAGAAAAAATTGTTTGAGGTGAAAAAATAAAAAAATTTTAAAATTTTTTTAGAAAAAAATATATCAATATAGATATTATTTCGTTCCTCTCAAAATTCTGTGTAATTTAAAAAAAAATTATCTCATTTGGACTTATATACATAAAATTATAAATTTTTAAAGTTTGGAGTTTATTATAACGTTTTGGATATATAAATAGTAAAAAGTGGTAAAATTTTAGAAAAAAAAAATGATTTTTAGGGGCTGGAAAACAGCCCCCAAACGGGCCCTTAATTTATCGATATATGAATATTTATCAACTTAAAAGGAATTGTTTTTAAAACTAATTGTTCATTGACTAAGATTATCATATATGTATGCATGCAGTCAAAACATAACGTATGCATACATAAAAGCTTAAAGGTTAATATATATAAGCTGAAGTAAAATTTCATTCAACACCAAATAAACATTGTTGAACCTAAAAACAAGGTCAAAGAAACAAAATAATCAAGAATATTAAATAAGACACAAAGAATACAAGAGAACCTTAAAGAACAATATAGTAATTGGAATCTGGTATAATTACTCAAGGTTTTTGTATTGAAAACTGTATCTGATCTTTTTCTTCCCAATTTGAGAAAATTTACAATATTTTGGGCATGAAAAAATTCAATTTTCCTACTAATTTGAGAGTTTATTCTGTGTTTAGTTAAAATGAAGTATTTCACCTTTTGGTAATTTAATATGCAAGAAACGTGAAACACACATATCTCCACTTTAACATGATATTGTCCACTTTGGCCTTAAGCCCTTGTGACTTTGCTTTTGGACTCGACTTAAAAGACCTTATACTAATAGAGATTTCTTCCATCCTTATAAGCCTATTATCCTCTTCATATATAGCCAATATGTGACTTTGATTGCATCTCTAACAATCCTCCCTTCAAATAAAGGATCATCATTATCTTTATGGTCCAAATCTCCCCTCAAACCTATTCGTCCATCCTTTTCACCTGGAGGATCACACCACAAATCTATTGGGTGCCACTTACCTTTTTCATTTAGCATCTGAGAATTTTGCATACCTAACAATCCTTCCCTTGAACAAGGCCCTAGATGCTCACCTGACCTTCCCTTAAATGGATATCTTTTACCATCTACACTCTACACATCTCCTTATAATAGGGAGATCATAATTCATTAAGATCATCCACCACATCAAGCTACCATGTTTAATGAATTTCACCATCTCGTGTGTTGTCCACGGAATTTCCGTCCTTTGCTAGGCGGTACACCATCTTCGTGTTTTGGCCAGATTCAAGGATCCTTCCTATGCATTCACTTAGCTATCTTTGAGGTTTGGCTTTGATATCACTTGTAAAGAACATAAAACACACATATCTCTACTTTATTATGATATTGTCCACTTTAGATTTAAGCCCTCATGAATTTACTTTTGGACTCTATTCAAAAGACCTTATACTAACCAAAACAGTGACGAAGCCAAAATTTTTTTAAGGGGGCATGATTTAAACAAAAAATTTGAACCAAAATTACAATGTTAAAAATCTTTTGCTGTTATTTATCGATTTGTATCTTTGGTTTTTCTTTCCCCTAAATGAAGTAAGCTTATAATAAAATTTAACTTTATTTTAAAGTTTAGAATTCAAAAAATTGTAAATTTTAAATGGTAGTATAATTGATTTTGATTTATTTGAGATGCTAAATTTTAAATACGAATACTTAAAAATTAAAAAATTTGGGTTAAATTTAAAATTTTCTTAAAAATTCATATAAATGTGGAATTAAAAAAATTTCAGGAGGGCAAATAAGGGATAAAATTATAAAATATTGTATCATAGGAGAAAATTTATAAAAAATTTGGGACTAAAATAGAAATTCTCAAAAGTTTAAGGGGTATGTGGCCCTTCTTGTTCCCACCTCCCTTTGTTAGTGAATCGAAATATCTTCCATTCTTATAAATCCATTATCTTCCACATGTATAGCCAATGTGGGATTTTGGTTGCATTCCTAACAGAATATATTATAACTCCAAATGCAACATCTTCAATATTAAATGGATTTAATTGTTGACCATTACTCTCTTATAGATGCTTAAACCTACTCCTTTAACCTTTGGTATAGCCTCAAGTAGGCTTCTTCTTAGGTAGACTTCTTTCTCATAACTAAATAGACGTTTGCATTATAATAGCTAGACTCTAACCTCATTACTAAGTAGGCTTCTATTTAGGTAGACATCTACCTCTTTTCTATGTAAACTTCTACTTTTTAATATGTAGACTCCCACCTCATTTGTTAGGTAAAGTTCTACCTAAGTAGATCTCTACCTAACCATAAAAATCAATTAAAATTCAGTATAATATATTCAAAATCAATACAATTTGATGAAAAAATGCAATACACACAATTTCTAATGCTTACGATAATAGTAATTTTTTTTAACAAAAATAAAGTTCAACTATACAAAAGCATTCGACAAAATAGAAAACAAAACAAGAACAAATTTAACTTCTTTTTTTCTTTTTAAAAGTTCTTCACCCAAAAAGTGTAAACATAAAAGTACAAAGAAGTTAAAACATCTAACAAGCTAACAACATTGATAAAAAAAGATAAAAGATAGAAAATAAACAGAAAGTCAATTTACCAAATTCTAAAATTGACTAATGTATTTATAAGATTTGTTTTTGAAAGCCATTACAAAAGAACAAAAAAAAAAAGGGAACTTGTACATTTAGATCCCTTAAATTTGACAGATTTTTAAGTTTATTTTTGAAATTATAAAGATTTTAATTTAAATTAATTTTTATTATACTAGTCTCGTATATGTTTTAAGTGGACGAAATATAAGTGACTTTGCTGACTGTTTAAAGTTAAAAAGCTGTAAACACTAGTTTTTCAATTATAAGAATTTGACATATTTTTAAGTTTATTTTTGAAATTATAAAGATTTTAATTTAAATTAATTTTTATTATACTAGTCTCGCACATGTTTTAAGTGGACGAAATATAAGTGACTTTACTAATTGTTTAAAGTTAAAAAGGTATAAGTACTAGTTTTTCAATTATAGGAATTAAGTTTCAAATGTACTAAAGCCTATAGGGATAAAAATAAAGTTTTTCTAAGTGTTATATGACCAAAATATGAAAGAATATGTGTTTTCGCTAGTGCTTTAAAGTTTATGAGTATTCTTGCTAACATTTCAAAATTTGAGTAGTATAAGCATCTATTTTCCAAGTTCAGGAGAAAAATTATAAGATTATTAAAGTTTATGGGGTAAAAATAAAATTTGTCCTTGTTAAATTATATTTAGCTATTGTCATATCAGTAATTACATCCATTTAACTAATGGAAGAAATAAAATTGATAATATTTTATAGTTTATGGAGCATTTTTACCAGTTTTCATAATTTAGTGAACAAACCTATATGAATACCAAGTTTAGGGAGTAAAAATTAAATTTATCTAACAAAACACTCAGATAAAATATAGTGAAGACGTCTTACATACAAACCTGAATGATACAAAAAAAAAAAAAAAATCAAACATAAAGACTCCTTACTAATAAAACTAACCACATCATTTGAGTAATTGAGTTGTCAAACTCGAGTCGTTGCAAGACCTTCTCTATGCATGGCAAACCACCACCAACTATCTCATTCCTACTTTGCTCCATCTCACAATGCTCATCTGCCTCTTATAAGCTCACCTCTGCCAAGATCTTCACCATATGATTCCCCCATCCATCTTTAGGGTTGGGAAACTAGAGACAAGCTAAAAGCTGTCACTCGAGTCTGACTCTAAGAGAGGAAAATAATTGAGAAACATAACCTCAGAAAGTATTTGTTTAACTTTGGATATTTGTTTTTTGTTTTCATAAATAAAATTTTTACAGTTAATAATAGGTTTTATAAATATTTGAAGTACATTGTATATTTAATAGGTAAATGATTTATTTATTTTTTACAAATAGATTATTTATCTACTAAATTTGTTATTTATTATTATTTAATTTAATATTTTCTTGTGAAGTACTTCAAATGTTTTAAAATTAAGTGGATGTTTGGTACAAGTTTTTTTTTTTGCATTGCATTTAAATGCAATGCAATTTTCCTCCAAATACAAAAATATTTCATTCAAATACCAATCACATCACATTTTAAATTCAACACAATCACTATTTATCATTTCACTTTTTTTATTACTTTTATTAATTACATCATATATTTTTTTTCTCTCTACTTTTACCCATCACATAACATATTTATTATTGAAATATAATTCAAATACTTTTCATCCAAATACATATTGCATTCAAATGCAATGCTAATGCTTTTCCTCCAAATACAAATTACATTTAACGCATTACATTCAAACGTAATGCAAATGTAATGCGTCCACCAAACGAGGCCTAAGAGTGGTATTTACTTTTTTTTAATAAAATATTACTTGAAATGATGCCATGAAACGGCATGATATTCTATCCAAAGTCGAACAACATGTTTAAGTAGAAATGACGTTTCGTTTTAATTCAACATAATGTTGATCTCACGAAACGACATGTAGCTTTTAAAAGCCAGCTGTTGTTGCTTTAGAAAACGACATATAACTTGTTCAAAAGTTTGCCATCGCTTGGAAGAAAGGAGATGCAGTCGTCGTTTTCATGGATTAACGACATGTTCAGCGCATGGAATAATCTGCTTTAGGTGTTTGTTGTTTGGAGAAAATTTTTCATTTTAATTTTATTTAAATATAATATAATTTTACACTAAACACAAATTTTACAACAGTGTTATAAAAATAATTACTATTTAAAATATTTTTAAAACAATCACATCAACTTTTAACTCTATTATTTATCTCTACTTTTACCAATCACATCAACTTTTTAACTCTAAAATACTTTTCATCCAAACACACATTTCATTCAAATACAAAACAAATACTTTTCAGCCAAATACAACATTCAAAAAACAAATTTCATTCAAATATAATCAAAATGCAATGTGTTTACCAAACGCACTCTTAATCAAAACTTCGCTCTCAATTTATTTTATTTTTGCTAAATTGCTCTGCACCCTTGACTTATTATATACTTGCAATTTGCACTTTAGCTTTTAATTTTATTAATTTAACCCTAAATTTATAAATGTTAAACAATCTACACCCCAATGATAAAAACATTAAAAAAATTTTTGATAGAAGTTAACACATGAGTTAATTTAAGATATCAAAATTAATTTATATTTTGATGAAATTAATTTTGATATCTTAATTTCAATAAATTTAAATTAAAACAGGTTAAAAAAAAAGATCATTCATGATATCATTTGACGAATCATCTACACATAATAAATTAAGGGGCTGTTTTTTTGGAGAAATTTTTTTTGGGTTGGAAAAAAATTGTTTTGAAAAATATATTTAGAATAAAAAACTATTTGGAGTAAAAAAAAATGTAAAATTTTAAAAAAAAATTTAGAAAAAAATTATCAATATAGATATTACTTTGTTTTTCTCGAAATTCTATACAATTTTAAAAAAATAATCTCATTTGAACTTATATACGCAAAGTTATGAACTTTTAAAATTTGAAATTTATTGTAACATTTTAGAGATGTAAATAGTGAAAAGTTATGATGAGGTTGAAAAAAAATTATTTTGAAGACATTTTTTTTTGCCCCCCAAACTCCCTTAGGCTTGCGTCTAATTGATCGGTTTGAGTTAAAATATTTGGTTTGGAGTCATTTAATTTTCAAAAATTAGTTAAAATTTTATTAACTTTCCATAAAAAGATAAGTTGTTATGTTTTAATTTAAAATGATGTTCCAAACAATGCATAATTTCCTTCAGAAAATTTAGAATATAGACGGCTATACTTTTGTAAGTTTAAAATGCAAATTATTAAAATTATAAATTCACAAAAAAAAAAAAGCCTTTCTTCTAGAGGTGAACAAAAAACCTAGCAACTCGACAAATTCAATGAACTCATCTAATTCAATCCATTATAATTAGAACTCGACCAACTTGATTAAGAGATCAACCCAACCTATTCAGTCAAACTATTAAGTTTTTTTAAACTCAATTTTAATTTGAACTCACCTAATTTATTTATATATATAAATAAATATTTTCGTATCTCATAATATATAGTATTTATTTTATATTTTACATTAATTATTTGATAATCTGTTATATTTAATATCATATGAGTTTTTATTATTATTTGTTTATTTGTTTACAATTTTTATGTTTAAATCTATTTTGTATTTTTATATTTTTATATTAATTTATAATTTATAAGATAATTTTAGAATTTTAAAATATTAATATTATGATAAAAGTTAATTTTTTATATATTTTATTTTAAAATGATATATTTTTTTATTTTAAAATGATTAGTTTTATTTATTTATTTATTTTTTATGTTTAATCTGATGAATCTATTTAACTCATTTAAATTTTAATTGTATGGGTTGGTTTTAAATTTTAAATTAATTTTGTTGAGTGAAGTTAAAATTTACGCTTTCAAACTTCGATTGAATGAGTTAAAAATTCTCACAAATCCATCCGATGTTCACTCGTTTTTCTGCTTCGTGTAGTCCTTGTAAACGAAACGTCGTTTCCTCGTAGTAAAGCTTTCGGTCGTGGGGTCTAAAACCTCCACTACCCAAACTGCAAAACCTCCGTCTTTGGAAAGGAAAAGGGTAGGAAAGGCGGCAAAAAGAAGATGGTTTTGTCGAACAAGAAGCTGAAGCAGAAGCTCAGGGCAGGGCTCGCCAAATCCTTATCGGAATCCGTAGCCAGACCCGATTCCAACAAAGACCCGGATACAGAATCCCAGACCCAGTCTCTGAAACTGCTCTTGGACTCGGCAACTCGTAGACGACCCAGATTGTCGAAGCGAGAGAAGCGCAGAGAAACCGTCTCTTCACGAACTCCGGAGGCTGAAAATGGCGGTTATGGAGGACAGGAAGAGGGGAAGGAAAACGGGTCGGAGGGTTCGCCGGAGAAGAAGAGGAAGCGGAAGAGGGAGGAGAGAAACGACGTCGTTTTGGGGTCGGAGGGAGATGGGGTTGTGAAGAAGAGCAAGAACAAGAAGAAGAAGAAGAAGAAGAAAAATAAGAAGAAGAAGAAGGGAAAGAGTGAGGAAGGGAAAGAGGGTGGTGAGGTTGGGAATGAAGAGCAAATGGTTGTGGAGACGAATGAAAAGGAAGATAGGTACTTTTGCGACCATGTCAATTTTCGCATTTTGGGTTTTTCTTTCTCTGCAGACTTGGTTTGATTTTGTTTATGCTTAATTTGAGTTTCTGATTTGGTTTTTAATGCCTTTGGATGATTTGTTTCTTGAACGTGTTTGTTGAGTGAAACTTGTTCATATTGTAACTAAAATTAATGCGTCCTTGTCAATCCTAACAGGAAGAGGTGTACGATGATATTCATTCAATGTAAGAATGATTTTAAAAATGTGTACGCAGTTACAGTTACAACCTGGTGGTAATTCCACACCTTACTACACGAGAAGAAAAAGTTTAAATAATATTAGTATGTGATGGATAAATTACTTGTCATATCTTTATAAAGTCATTGTTAAGTAGAATAAATGTCATCTTATATCCTCTATTTCTACATGTTTGGATCGGTCCGAAGAACTTAATCCTTGCCTATGCTTAATATCTCTGCAATGTAAATGATTTGGACTGGATCTTGGACTTGAGTGTATGAACATTGAATATGAGAAGAATGGATTGTAGTGTTCTTTGGTGTAATCAAACTATCAATTATAATTTGGTTTTTTTAGTTTGTGAGTTTCTCTATTCCTGCATTTCTTGGCTCCCTAAACAGTTTGGTGTGTGGTGATTACTTTTTTTTTTTTTTCTGGTCATTTTTTAACAGTAAAGCAAATGGGAGTGCTACCACTAAAGTTTATGTTGGAGGAATTCCTTACTACTCAACCGAGGAAGACATTAGAAGTTATTTTGAAGGCTGTGGCTCTATAACTGAGGTTGACTGTATGACCTTTCCAGAGAGTGGAAAATTTAGAGGAATCGCCATTATTAGCTTTAAGGTAAATGGCTATATTCATTAATTAGAGTTTGTTTGTTATAGTATTCTTCATGACTGAACTTGGGTCTTCGTTTGAGAACAAGCTGAAACTAAAATTTGATAGTAGCCAAGATGGAGTTTCTAAAACCTTAGTACTTAATTGGAGTATAGAGTTATATATAGATGGTAATTCCTTTTTGCCTTGAGCTGACTGTTTCCGCTTTCTACAGACTGAAGCTGCGGCGAAACGAGCTTTGGCTCTTAATGGATCAGACATGTAAGTACGGAAAATATTCTCATTGTTTTGAAAATTTATTGTTATTGCTTAATTCTCACAGCAAGCATATATGTATTATTGATATCTCAGGGGTGGCCTATTTCTGACTATCCAACCTTTCAAGGCAAATCGAACCAATAAAACATCTGACTTTGCCCCAAAAGCCATAGAAGGTTATAATCGAATCTATGTTGGAAATTTGGCATGGGATATAACGGAGGATAAACTGAAGAATTTTTTCTCTGACTGCAAAGTATCATCCATACGGTTTGGAATAGACAAGGAAACAGGTGAATTCCGAGGCTATGCTCATGTAGATTTCTCTGATAGTCTCTCTTTGACAATGGCGCTACAGTTGGACCAGAAAGTTGTGTGTGGAAGACCCGCCAAGATTAGTTGCGCGGTCCCTTTGAAAAAACCGCAGACTAATATTGGATCTGGGCCTAAAACTACAGAAACCGCTCCCACAACTACAGAAACTGCTCCCACAACTACCAAAACTACTGATAGCAATAGCGGGTCAACTTCCGTTGCTATTACCAGTAAGATGAAGAGGAGGACATGTTATGAGTGTGGCGAGAAGGGCCATATTTCTTCTGATTGTCCAAAGAAGAAGCAAACGATTGGATCAACAAATGCTGCAGCAGATTGTGCAAACAAGCAAACTGCTCCTATAGCTATAGAAATCGCTCCCACATTTACGGAAACTGCTCCTACAACTACTAATACTGCTGATAATAATAGCGGGTCGGCCTCTATTGTCAGTGCCAGTAAGATTAAGAGGAGGACATGTTATGAATGTGGCGAAAAGGGCCATATTTCTTCTGATTGTCCAAAGAAGCAAACAGCTGGTTTAGCAAATGCTACTGCAAATTGAACCTGTTTGTCATCTTTTTAAAGTTTCTTATCAAACAAATGTTGGAAAAAATTTTATCATTTAACAATTGTTTTGGAGAGCAGTATTGTAGGCTAGTTTAGTTGTCACTTGAACCAGCTGAAGAACTACAGCTGGTTTTGATTAGAAATTTTGAGAGATGCTAGTTATGTAATTTTTTTTAGCACATTTTGTTTCTCTTATGGAACTTTCCATCTCAAGGAAAAAAAAAAACAGAGAGAGAGAGAGAGAGAAGAAAAATTACAGTTAGTCGTCTATTGCCCTTAATTAGTGAAATAGTTGAGGTTTTAAATATAGCCTTTTCGTTTTATGACCTTCTACTGCAATGTTTCACATGTTTTATTTTTATCTGGTTTGGTCATCATGGGTCTGTAAGTTGTTTGACACTATCAATAAAGACATAATATAGAAAATGAAAATTATTCTCATTATTAAAAAGACGTACTGTCCGATTTCTAGCGAATCATGTTAATTCTATCTACGTATTTTTCATCTGATCTAATTTTGACAAAATTTTAACATTCAAAAACATCACTAGATAAGTTTTTAAAATGGATTAGCTACGTGATAGAGTTAATATACATATATATATAGGATTATACTTACCTATATCCTTAAACTCTAGGGTTATTTTCATTTTATTCCTTAAACTTTAGGAACTCTTATTTTACCTTCCTAAACGTAGAATCTATCCCACTTAACCAACACGATTGGAGTTTTTATAAAAAACAAACTCTCACTTTTCCTTTTCATATTAACTCAAATTTCAAGACTTGAGTGGGAGTTTTTATGGTTTAGGGCAACATTAAGATAACGCCAAAATTGGGGGTATAGGTGGGATTGATATATATATATATTTATGGTAGATTTAGAAATTGGCTTGGAGTTTTGGGAAGAGGCAAGAAGCATTGCCATGAAGAGGCAGCCACCCACAGTATGATGCCATCGTCGGTCGTTTTGTTTATCATTTTGACACAACGTCACAAACTAGTGTCTTCTAACCCTGCCACAAGAGTTCCTTTAGTGCTGTCTAACTAAATTCGGCCGGCACAACAAAGGTTGACCTTTGTCCTGGGTCCTCCGCATAACTCTCTTTTAAGTTTACTTAAAACCCTTTTTTTTTTTTGGCACAAATTATAGATTCCCTAAACTGAATCCAATTCTATGACAATTTAGCATTGCAATTAATGTAGTAAGTCGGATCCTTTTGGCTCTTACCATAACAACATTGTACTTATGTCCATTCCTTATTTGATTTTTATTTTTTCTTTTTTTCTGATCAGTTACTAACAAAATTTTAATCTTTTTTTTTCCATTTAAGGAAAAAGAAATTGCTAAAAGGAATATGGACAGAGAGAGAGGCAAAACAGGAAATGCCATAATGCGATGGCATGTTATGGCCGGACTAGTGGAAGCATGGTATGGTCAATGTCCATCTTCTCTCTCTCCCTCTCTCCTCGTATTCTGCTTGGAGTTTTGTACATTGCTGTCTACCAAAAATTCCCACATGTTTTTCTTCGTTGTATAGGTGAAGAATTTGTCCAAAAAAAAAAAAAAGAAGAAAAAGAAATTGTCAAAGCTGTCTCATCTCCCTTATTTGGGTTTCATGGTTTCACGGGACTACATTTGACTTGGTTAATATCGAAAATGGAACCTTTTTCTATCATAGTAAGTTTCTCTTTCATCCGTGAACCTGTATTTTTTTTTTTTTACACATTTGACTTGGTTAATATCGAAAATGGAACCTTTGTCTACCATAGCTAGTTTCTTTCTCATCCGTGAGCTTTTATTTTTATTTTTATTTTTAACCTGTGTGGTCATAGTCAAAGATGATTAAAGGGACGTGACAAAGTTTGGTCACAATGCCAACCATCATGGAATATATACACCTTACTAACACCAATTAGATAGGGAGATTTTGTGTTTTTTTTTTTTCAAAGAATTTGATACATTTGCTCCTAAACTTTTCAGGATCGGTTAATTAACCCCTAAACCTTTATTTTGGAAAATGTATTTCCCTTTGAAACTGACAAAGTGTTGTAGGAATTAGAGAGCCCCTAAATTGATGACCGATGGTTTTTTTTTTTTTTAAAGGCCCTCTGTGTAGATTATGTTAGTGAACTCGTTTGGAAGAGAATACATAAATTTCACATGTTTACATGAACACATCATGTTATGTAGATAATAATGTTCGATGTGTTCATGTATATAATAACGTTTATTCTAATTTTCAGTAGTATGTTAGTATCTACTAATTTGAGGATACTCAAATTTTTTTTTTTTTAATTGAGGAGTAATCTATCACAATTAAAGGTTTAAGGGACTACTTCTCAGTTTAATTTTTTTTTAAATCAAGGATAAAAGTGTCAAAAACCCTAAAAATAATTATCATGACTAAGCTACATAAAACAAATACAAAGTACTGCCAAACAAAGGCCGTCATTACTTTCTGTCATTTCCAAGCTCTATTCCTTCTATAAAATTACAAAGCCCCACCCTTCCTTCTCATCTTGTTCCTTTCCCCCTAAATATTACTTCTAGTCACCTCTTCTTCCTAAACCCATGTCTGAAAAGTTCTTTAGACATTTCAATTTCAGTTTAGCTTCAACTTTTCATTGAATCTCCATTTCTGTTCAACTTAGAGCAAGACTTTTCCAAAACAGTCCCTTTCACCCACCTCTTTTGTCTTTCAAATAATGGCTGTTAGCTCAGAAGCAAAAGCAGAAATTTCGGTGCCACGAAAATGGATAGACATGAAAGAAAGCAATGCCACTAGCCAAAAAAGCAAAGTGTGGATGGAAGGTAAGACAGTGAAAAAAGCAGAGCAAAAAGTCCCAGTTATCTACTTTCTTTCCACGAATGGCCAGCTTGAACATCCCCATTTCATGGTGGTACCTCTCTCTTCTCCTCAAGGACTCCATCTCAAAGGTAAATTTCTTTAAAAAATTCGCAGGCGCACGCACACATATATATAATATTGATATTTCATGTTTGTAGTATATAACTATGTTGATTATATGACTTGTGTTTTTTTCTTTTAGATGTGATAAGTAGGTTGAGTTCTCTTAGAGGACAAGGCATTGCTAACATGTATTCCTGGTCTTCAAAGCGGTAATGTTACAAGAAATCCTTCTTCGTGTTTTACTGATAGACAATTAGATGAGATGATTAAGTACCATAACATGGGAACATAACTGTAACAGATTAGATCCTCTAATCTTTTAACAATGAGAGTAACGTTATGGAGTTACACTTCTACATTAACAGTAAATATTGTTGTTTTAATTGTTAAATTAAATTTTTAACGATCTGATAAGTATATGATAACGTTAAAAATTTACAATACAACATACAAAATTATTTTTATTCATAAATTAGATCGTTCAAAAGTTTATTTAATAACTAAATATTAATATAAAATTATGGTTCATAATATATGTTTTTCCTAAAAAGAAAGGCAAAAAAAAAAAAAAATCACACAAGATTAATTCTTAATTTGAGAGTTATATCTATTTTTAATCACCAAATAATTTCATTACGATGAAGAAGAAGGTTTACAAGAAAATCACACATTTTACTTACTCTCAGACTTTCCGTATTTCTCTACAATCTAATTGTCAAAATCGGTGTATGATATTAGGCTTGACACACTCAAATAACTTTCCACTTCTTTTCCTCGCGTTTCTTGCTCTCTCTTATATTTTGCCTCTTCATTTCTCGTGAACCAAACAGAGATTTCCATTTTACAGGAGCTACAAAAACAGCTTCGTGTGGCAGGACTTGGCCGAGGACGACTTCATATATCCATGTCAAGGCCATGAATACGTCCTCAAAGGATCACAACTCCTTGAATCTAATTCCTTAAGCTTTAGGTCCTTCGAAAGCACCGGTTCTTCGTTCTCATCTTCATCATCCTCGATGTTTTCGAGGGAAACATACAGCCCCGGCGAGGCATATCTCAGCATTGCTCCTCCAACCACGATCAGCAGAAGAAAGAATCAGTCATGTGGCTCGTTTGATGAACTCCGCAAGTACCAAGTCCACGGGCCTAAAACCGACAAGGAACTGGCTGCGAAAGCAGCCAGCGTGTCGACGCAGACCAGCGACAAGGCGAGGCAGAGAAGATCAGACATTGCTGAGGTTGAGGAGCCTGCAGAAGGGAATGGTGGCTTTGGAGGGTTGGAGAGTTTGAACGGGTCGATGGAGGCAGTTGGGACGGCAGAGAATGCTCCTGAATGTGGGAGAACAAAGGCCTCAACTATTCTGATGCAGCTGATCAGGTGTGGGTTTAGGATCAAAGCCGGAGAGCCAACAAAGAGTTAGGATTTAAGAGGAGGTATCTGATAGAAAATACCACCACATTACAAGTCTCTTTTAGGAGACTTCAGTTATAGAAGTTAGTTTGTTTGTGTTAATAGACTAATAGAATGTTTAGATAACGCATTACAATGAATTGAATGCAACGTATGTTTAGATGAAAAGTATTTGAATTGTATTATATGTGATGTGATTGATAAAAATAGAGAAAAAAAAGAGAGAGAAAAAGAGTGTGTGCTATAATTAGTAAAAATAGTAAAAAAAAAGTACAATAATGTGATTAGTATTTGATTAGAATTTGAATATAATATATTTGTATTTAAATAAAAATTATATTATATTTAAATGTAACACGAATGTAATATGATAAACAAATGGAGTATAAGGTTCAATTCATCGACAAGAAAAGAGACAAGCACATCATTATTTAAGCACGTTAATATTGTCGGAGGCTAGAAAAAATCTCTTTGGTAATCAGAATTTGACAGTATTACTTATGCTATTGGGTCTGTCATTTTGAACTTCCCTCTATGATGTTCATGAAATTACTTGTGCTAATTGGTGTCTTTCAATGATTAAAGGGTAACGAGAACTTTTTAGATGGGCTAGCTCGTGGCCCGACTTTTTGGTCCGTGGGCTGCTTGGGGCAAAGGTTTTAGGCCCATAGGCCGCAATCTAGTTTTTAGGGGATTTTTAGGGAATGCTCAAAAGTATAACAACTAATCTTTGAGTATTTAAAAAATACATGTGAAATTAATGAGTTAACAATAAATTTTAATATCTAAATAAAAAAATATTCTTCAATATAATATTATTTTTCATATTAAATTTATTATATGTTAAATTTTGTGATAAATTTATTATGAAGTATGGACAATGTCAAATTTTCCTGTTGATTCGTATTGATTATTGTCTCATATAATTATTATAAATTTTATTTTTTTATTTATTTAAATAGTAAAATTTACTTTTACATCTTTTGAAGCACAAAATGATAACAAAAAGTAAAAAATAAAATAATAAAAATAGCATAATACATTAGAGAATAAAGTAAAATAATACTATTTTCATATTATTTTGTAATATATATAAAATTGGTATACACATATGTACTGGATATGGTCTTACCCCATTTATAATAATTTTATGATTTTTGCCCTATTACAATATTAAATAAAAATAGTTTCAAGATAAAAATAAAAATAAAAAAGTATTTTCAAGATAAAAATCTAAATCATAAGACAAAAATTCTTAACATATATATTAAAGATATTATTTTCACTAATTTCTCCAATTTTTATTTAATTTTTTAAATGAGATGTTTGATAAATGCATTATGTTTAAATTACGTTTGAATACAATTCATTTTTTGAGTGTTATATTTGGTTGAAAAGTATTTGTTTGGTATTTGAATAAAATATGTGTTTGGATGAAAAGTATTTTAGAGTTGAAAAGTTGATGTGATCGTTAAAAATAGAGATAAATAGTAGAGTTTAAAAATTGATGTGATTATTTTAAAAAACTTTTAAATAGTAATGTTTTCATAGCACTGTTAAAAAGTATTGTATTTGAATGTAAAAATTTACATTTGGTGTAAAATTACATTGCGTTTGAATATAATTAAAATGTAAAATTTTTGTAAAACACCCCCCTAAATATCCATATAAAAATAATTATTTTTTCTAATATATGCGGTCAACTTGATTGGTGGTTTGTCAAACTAGATTGTGCCTCTGTTTCATTTATATGGAAAGTCATCGGCTAGATCGACTTCCTTTGTGGCCAAGCCACAAATTTTCCTTTTAGCCTGCACGGACCGGACTAAATAATCCATATTTACCGCTCTAATTTTAAGCAAGTCAAATTTGTCTAGTTACTAACAATCTTGTCTTTTTATATTTACCAGAATTTTGATTAAAATCTTACCTATGTTCTACGAATATGATTCTACACCCCTCTTTTGATATTGGTAGTAATAACTAAAAATAAATAAATAAAAGTTATGCGGAAATATTGGTTGAAATCTTAGCTTTTCAATCCTTGCTAGTTATCATTATTATTATTATTATTATTTTGGCTAGTTTTTCAATCATTGCTAGCTGATAATAACTAGTAACTAGCTTTTTAACAAAACGAAAAAAAAGGGATAAATCATGATATGATTTAGTATCTATTTGGCATATGGATTCAAACTCATTTAATCAAATTTGAATTAAGAATTTATACAGAACTTACATTTGTTAGAGGAAAAAGAAATAACGAAACAGAAATCCAATTCGAAGGACTACATGGGTTTGTTGCCTAGAGAAAACATAAAAATCAGGAAAATAACAATAAAAACAGTACTTACCACTGTTTTATAAGTGGTCTTATTTGTCTGTCCTATTTATAATTTCTCCAATTAAGTTTTAACAATATATTTAATTATTTAAGTATTTTTAATATTTGGTTTCTATTTATAATTAGGGGTGATATTATTATAAACAAATAATGAAAAATTAACCAAAGGTAAATTGATATAACAAATACCCTTTTCAATGCTTTTTGGAAACAAGATAAAATATAAAGATATATCCAATATTAGTATAACAATACGTTGAGGGACATCGGGAATATAATCCAACGACAAAAACTTAAAAAAAACGACAGATGCATCAAAGGCGACAAAAAGGTTAAAATGAAAAGTGAAATTAAATTGAGGGGAAAAATGAAAATGCATAAAAACGACAAAGAAATGGAAATCACTAAAGTGAAAACGACACAGCACTAAAAGACAATGAATTGTAAACGGCAAAAGAATATAAAACGACAATTGAAGTAAGAAACCGTATAACATAAAAACGACATATAGCACTGTAATAGTCGCTGTATAGTATTGTACACTTTCTACTTCTCCAATCTCTCTCATTCCTCTCTCTATTTTATTAAAGTTTTCATATATTCATAAATACCTTATTTCATAACATAGTTAAAGTTAAAAAGTTTAGCTCTAATGTATTTATAACTTTAATTGTGGTATAAAAAAGGTTTAAAATATCAAAATCCTAGAGCTTCATATAAAAACAAGAAAAATAAAGTTTGAACTTTTTAAAAAAAATTTTAATCAATTAGTATTTTAAATAGCCTTGATATAGATTGAGAAGGGTTAACTCAGGATATTTTAAAAAATTAATATAGATTGTAAATTTAAGTACTATGGAACAGTTCATGGACTACCTGTAATAACATAGAGTAATCTTTTACTTTTGTTTTTATTGAATCAATAAAAGAAGAAAAGTAGCAATTATGATTTTTTTTTCTTAATCATATTTTTAAAAAAGCTTTTGAAGTTAAAATAATTTTAACGTTTCCTAATAAGGAATTAAAATATTCAATTTAAATTCTAATATAAAATCTTTTCAAAGTAGCTTTTTTTTTTAATCAGAAATATATATTTTTTAAAGGTTTTTTTTTAGATTAATAACTTTTCTAATAAATCATCTAAACACTTAAGTATAGCTTTCGGATTCAAGAAGCTCTGCCTTACAAGCCGAAAGCTCATCATTTTACTACTACGTTTTCCTATTCTACCAATCCATGATATGTACCTAATGATGCCTGAAATTATTTGGTCTTTGGTTCTCCGAGCTCCAAATATGCAAAAACATACTACCTTAGTCCATACTTCTGGCTACCTCTTAATATTCAAGTCATTGTCATCTTTTTCAGTTTTAATTGAAGAAAGAGACATTAAAAAAAAGCAAGAAAAAAAAATGACCAAAAGACTAAAAATGATCATGTAAGCTTGGAACACGTCAAACATGCCTCAAGGAAATATAACTTAAAACAAAAAATTAAATTCTCCAAATGCACATTAAACTTTTTGCACATTTTGACTGTCGTGTAAGACCAGCAATAATATCTAGTATAGTGGTGTTAATTGAACTACTAAATGAATTATCAACAACTAAGAGACCAAATATTTATTTGCTTTGGTTGCTAAAAAGATGGATCAAACTTGCTCTATAACCAGCTCTATAACTAACGAATTTCAAACCATTGTCATTTTTGTGAACTAACATATAGCATACTCTTAAACATTCTTTTGATTAAATGGCACAAAAAGTAAGTGCATGACAACTTCGATCGGTGGTAATTGGTAAAGGAATGAAAACGACGAAAGCTACATGCCTACAACCTTCCCTACTTAATGCTTATGTAATTTATTTGAAGAGAAAGATAGATCATATAAAAATATCCCTAAAAAAAAAAAAAGGGGGAATATCAGAAAATATATTAAACAAAAATATGTCGTTGCCTCCATATTACACATAACACATAATTTTGGACACTTTGGTGGACTAGGGGTTTTCAATAATGTCTGAGACATGTTGATGTAAACACTTTTGTTAATAAAATGTAAACTTCATTTACTAATATCATATCATAAAATTCATGTACTCAATATTTCTGATATTTTTTAACATTATCATTTCAATATATAGTTAAATTATAACATGAGTTTTCTTTTTTGGTTTTCTACCTTGATATGTATAGCAACATATACATATATATATATGTATAAAGAGGTGTGTTTCTTTAGATAAATGATTTCCCAAATATTGACTCGGCACATGCGCACATAATTTATCAAAAATAAAATAAAATGTATACATAACTTAGCAGAAAATTATTCCTAAAAAAAAAAACATAGTAGAAAATTATTATTATTATTATTATTATTATTTGAAAGGTATAAATATTGTTATTATTATTTTTTTTTGCTGGAAGTATATATATTGTTACTTATTATTCAATTCTCCACTCTTTGGGATAAAGTTCTCACACGCATTTTCTTCAAGTTACTGCCCAGCGCAAAAAGAGTAAAAAATATTCTTGGACTTATTATTGCATGCTTTGAAATCCAAGAAAAAGGATACAACCCTTGCAAACCCAGAATATATATTTGCATATACACTTTCATTTCATCTATATATATATACATATATATATATGTACGTATTAACCCACCAAGGAGAGAGAACAAAAGAAAAAAAAAATGAAGGAAAGAAAAGGCCATCTTCTATTTTCTTTCTTCCACAAGTATATTTACAACATGTTTGTGTTCCTTTCGAAAACCATCGTTTCTTGGCTTTAAATCTGAGGCTTACGATTGCTGGGTTTTCTTTAATTTTCTTGGTTGTTGACGCTGGTACTTGGGTTGGGTCGGTTTGGTTTGGTTCTTGACTCGTCTCTCTCTGCGCTTGGTTTTCTTACTGGAGTTTCTGAGTTGTTGCAAATGGGACCCGCTAAAGGGTTCAAGAGGAAGAGGAAGGCTGAGAAGAAGGTTGACCAGAATGCATTTGTTGCTCCTCTGGGCTCCCAACTTCAGCCCCTCGATTGGTGGGATGGCTTCTCTCGGAGGATTACAGGTTTATACCAACGGTTTTCTTCACTTTTCTTTGTCATAGTATTATTATTCTTTAGTCATTGTGATTCTGTGTTTATAAACATATATTTATATCTTTACATATATAACACATTGGTTTTGATGAGTAGTGGCTTTTCCTGGTTTTGATGTTTATAAGGGCATTGCTTGGGATTTCTTCGTGTCTGATTAAATTTTAGGACCTGGGTCAATGCAGTTTTGTAATTGTTGGAATGAATTTTGATGTTACCATTTTTTATGTGCTGATTTTAGGGGAAAGTTATTCTTAGAATGCTTAGTCAGGTTTTTCTTGTACTATGTAAAATTTATTGAGAAGAGTATGTCTAGTTTTTGATTTATTGGTTTGTTATCAGCAAAATATATGATTTCATCGGAACCTGTTGGCAAACTTTATCACTTTTGTTAATAGCTTACTAGTTTTGCTCTTTTCATTAATTCCTTCCTCTCTGTCTGATTGATATGATTGATAGAGCTTTCATCGATTTCGTATGTTGATTATGCTATTGAAGTCACAAAAACCGTGGTTAATCGAAGAAACTCATGACTTGTCTCCTTTACTTTTGTTTCCCTTCTGTTTCTTTTACTCAGCTGATATTCTGGCTTCTGAAGCCCGTTATCCCTGGACAAACATAGTGAAAATATTTGAAAATCTGAGAAAGAAAACCAAGTTTCTTCTGTTATGTTGGCTTGTTGGCTTGTTGACTTTTGTCAATGTGATATATGTCATGTTCGATTAACACAAGTTTATAAATCTCAAAACAAAATGTGTTTTGCTTACACTACATTTGCCAACGGTTAATACTGTCGTATGTTACAATGTAGATTACGATAATGTGGTTTGGGGTCGGTTTATTTGCTTCTGTTATGTTTCCTATCAGCTTCAAATTCAGTTGAAGCTTATATTATATGCGTTTGTTTATACAAGATCACGTAACTGTTGTTCCGTTGAAATGCACTGAATTTTCTGATTCATTTTTCAGCTCTATTGCTGGTAACTCAGTCCAATTCGAATATGCAGCGAATATTGCCTTTGAATATGGTCATGATGATCCATTTAAATGACATTCTTTAATGAAAAACATGATATGATTGTAAATGATATTGCCTTTGAACATGGTCATGATGATCCATGTAAATGACATTCTTTAATGAAAAACCTGATATGATTGTGCCTCTATAGATATCACTAGTGCATTTGTTGTGACACGAGTACTAGCCGGCTTGTTTGGTTTTATCAATTTTATTTTATCTTCTAGTGCTTCTCAAATATTTTTGTCCAGAGAAATCATTGTCAGGAAATTGTACCTGGTCTATTCATTTCTACAGGCATTTCTAGATACTGATGCCAAATAAAAAATTTTTAACCAGACTGGCAGAAGAGAAACAATATGGTTTAACAATCTGTCATCAGTTCAATTTTTAAGTTTTAGCTGCTTTAACAATGGCTTTCCGAGTCTACTAACGTGCCCGTGACTGAATATTGGTTACTAATAAGTCTTGTTATGGATTGAAGAAGTGATTGTGCAACTATTTTATAGTTTTGCCAGATAATTTTTCTAAGACAAATAGGTGCATTGTAATAAGGACAGAACTTGTTATAACTACTCTGGTTTATAATTCTATATTCTTGTCTTCGTTTACAAGTAAACTACCTAAATCCGGTTTCTCATCTCTAATTACGATATAAACTTTCTGCGGATCATTTTTTTTTTTTTTTTTGCCTCCAAAAGAATTATGCCTGTATAGCAGAGTTTTCCCTAATGTATGGTTTTCCTGTTTATTGACGTAAATAGTCTTGAGTTTCACACTGGAAAACTGCTTATATTTTGGTTTTCTGCTTTGCAGGGCCTTTATCTAAGTCAAAGAATTCAGTGAGATTTGAATCTGTTTTCAAAATTTCGAGGAAGACATTCAACTATATCTGCTCACTGGTAAAGGAAGTTATGCTGGCTAAAACCTCATATTTTTATTTGAACGGAGAGCCTTTGTCGGTGAATGACCAAGTAGCTGTTGCTCTTCGGAGGCTAAGCTCTGGCGACTCATTGTGTACTGTTGGCGAGTCATTTGGGATGAACCAGTCAACCGTTTCTCAGTTAACCTGGCGGTTTGTGGAAGCAATGGAAGAGAGAGGACTCCACCATCTCTGTTGGCCATCAACCGAGTTAGAGATGGAAAAGATAAAGTCCAAGTTTGAGAAGATCCGAGGCCTTCCAAATTGTTGTGGTGCAATCGATACCACTCACATCATGATGACTCTTCCTGCTGCTGACCCGGAGAATGATGTCTGGCTTGATTTTGAGAAAAATAGCAGCATGATTTTACAGGCAATCGTTGACCCGGAAATGAGATTCCGCAGCATAATTACTGGATGGCCAGGAAGTTTGAATGATGCCGTTGTGCTCGAAAGCTCTGGCTTTTTCAAACTGTCAGAAGAAGGGGAGAGGTTGAATGGGAAGAAGATAATTCTCTCGGACGGAACAGAGTTAAGGGAATATATAGTAGGAGATGCAGGGTTCCCTCTTTTGCCATGGCTGCTAACTCCATACCGTAGGCGAGGCCTATCAGATTTTCAGGCTGAGTTTAACAAACGGCATTCTGCCACTCGATTGGTCGCTCAGAGGGCATTGGCAAGGTTAAAGGAGATGTGGAGGATAATACATGGAGTTATGTGGAAACCTGATAGGCATAGATTGCCAAGGATCATTCTTGTGTGCTGCATACTCCACAATATCATCATCGACATGGAAGATGAGATGCAAGATGAAATGACCTTCTCGCACCATCATGATTCCAGTTACCGACAACAATCATGTGAATCCGCTGACAAGTCTGCCTCGGCTCTCAGAGAAAAGCTTTCTCTGCACTTAGCTGGAAAATCGCTACCTAGGAAAGATGCCTCAGTCCCGGGAAATGGTTATCTTTGATTTGTTTGGCTCATGGACTGACGTCCCTTTATTTTATGTTGAGTTTAGACTCCATACATGGTGGAGTCATTCTTTTACAGAAATACTAGTCTATCTTGAAGACAAGTCCCCTGTAGATGCGAATATTTTTGGACTTTTTATATTATTTCCCGTGCAAAGTAGATTCAAAAATCTGATAATCTCAGCACAAAAATGACAATTTAAGTAGTGGAAACAGTACTGTATAGCCAAGACATACATGGTTGGCTATATTTACACATGGTGGTGCCGGCTGCACAAAAACAAGCTTTCCTTTGTGTCCGCTTCGTTTTCACATTGATTATTATGTAAGGGAAACAAAGTCAAATGAACTAAAAAACGTGAGGAACAGTCTTTTAGGTTTGAAAACTTTTTCCCACACCCTTTTAAATTTGCCTTTCCTCTGCTTTCTTCCAACACGGATCTGGCTCTGTGGATGAACAAACTTGAATATTCCATGAAGATTAAATTGATTCTTGATGTTACAAAATGCTGGTATATATAAAGTTTGGGAAGAAACCAAAGGAAAAGTTTCGAAAATGCTTTGAAAATATATTCTTTTCTAATGAAAAAGCAAAGAAAAAGTTTTGCATATGCGAATATATAAAATCAACAAAGCCACCCCCTCCCAGGGTTTCAGAATAGAAGCAAAGTTAAAAAGTTTAAACTCTTTATGCAGAACTACAATGGGAGCTTTTCTTCAACCATAAACGGCTTCCAATTCAAATTTCAAGCAAAACCACAAATGATTTCTAACGAGGAAGAAAAGTTGGATTTCAACCTCTTACAAACAGTAAAGCTATAACAAAAGCAACCATATGATATTAGTTTTTGTATATGACACCAAAATGAGGTACCAATAAATCCACATTACAAATCACGTCATAAACCAATATTGCTGGAAGACAAATTCATGTTCCATAAACGTATGGATATTTCACATAAGCAAAAAAAAAGCCCAGATAGAAAGGAGGATTCTCCGTCACAGAATTTCACGCTTTACATTCAGTTAGAGCGGCTTCTAAAAACATCAAGACCCATCTCAGTCGGATCAGTAGCTTGCAACTCTACCTGAATTCCGTCCAACTCTCTCTTAAACCTGTCCTTGGAGCTAGCATAGATCATCTTGCTTCTCACCCTTGCTGTATCGGGAGACCTTCACAAGTAAATCACAAACAAATCAAAAACAATCAACGTAAGACATAACGAGCCCATCCACACTAAAAGAAAATCATAAAGAGCATAATGATGAAACCACAGATATAACTGTCTGCAAACTACTACCAGGCAATGAAAATAATCCTGCTCTTCTGGACATTCTCTTCAGTCACGAAATCATAGTCATAGACGGCATAGCGGCACTCATTTGCAGGAAGGTTTGCAGTAAAATCTTCATAGCTCTCAGTTGGTTCACCGAGCTTTTCCACTAGAACCTGCTTTTGCTTCTCCTCAATCTTGAAAACTATGAAGCGGTATGTTCTTT
This sequence comes from Antiaris toxicaria, assembly GCA_035233585.1. NCBI lineage: Eukaryota > Viridiplantae > Streptophyta > Magnoliopsida > Rosales > Moraceae > Antiaris > Antiaris toxicaria. The sequence continues at coordinate 11,676,472 of CP141162.1, read as the reverse complement.
TCGCCTTTAGTTCTAAAAACTTAAGCTTGCAGTCATCATGCACAGCCATTCCCGATGCTGCGTTTGCCTATAAACGTATAAAAACCAACAAATGCTCAATAAAAAAACTGAAAGCCCAAACCAAGCACAGCAAAACAAAATTCCTCCCATATTTTCGCATTAACAAAACTAACCCATAAAGCAAATTTCATCAAAACTATAAAAAAAAAAAAAAAAAACTCAAAAGCGAAAATTATTATCACTTTTTTCTTTGTTCTCCATTTACATATCATTCTTTAGTGGTTATTCAATAAGTAGTTGATAGTTGGGGTTAAAACCCAGATTCAGAATTAATACTACTTGAAAACCAAATCTTTGATTTGTCCCACTAAAATCAAAATACTTATCAGTTAAAGCCCCAAACTTGGAAGAACAATTCCCAATCTACATCATCAAAATGTCAAATTGGTCACAGCAAAATCAAGCCTAATCCCATTCCTTTTCAAAAAAAAAGTTAACAAAAATAGCAGCCTCATAAGCATCAACATCGTATTCGCACGTGCAAGGACACCCGCAAAAAACCACATATATTGCAAACCCTAAAATAGACAAACAACGTTGTTCAAATCAAAATACAAAACTTAATCAAGGTCCAACTTAAGTCATGCATCAGCCGATCAATCAGACAAGGAGCCGAAATCGGACCATTCGATGGTCCAGATTGAAAATCCAGATACCGATAAAAAAAAATCAATTTTTTCAACCCCAAAAATAAAAAATAAAACAAAAATTCGTCCCAACCAATCCAAAAAATAAAAACCTAATTAATCCTTTATATAGAAAAGATTAACAACAAAGTTCATAGATCGAACACCAAAACCACCAAAAAATGGACAAAACAGAAACGAAAAAAAATGTTAAAACAAAAATACAGAAAATAGAGTGAGAAAGTGGAAAAACCGCTCACCATTTTGTCGAAGAAATATCGGAGGACAGAGAGAGGAAAGTTCGAGAAAGGCTGAGAAAATCTAGGGCTCAAAGACAGGGAGGGAGGGAGAGAGAGAGAGAGAGAGAGAGGAGAGAAAAAGTGTGGGGAGGGAGAGAGAGAGAGAGGAGAGATGATAGGCTTTAGTTTGACAGGGGCGAGGGAGGGGGCTTGGCGACTTGAAAAATATGGAGGCCCTTTCTTTCTTCGAATTTGGTGGCGAGCTAATCTGACGGTGACCGCTTGTTAAGATAGGGTGAAGATCTCACAGAAACGTGACACGTGGATGAGAGGACAGAGAAATGGTGTCACCACAGGGGGGAGATAGAGAAGGTGGCATGCGATTCACGCAAAGGCGCTTCGCGAATTAACTCGACGTCGTTTCCGTGGCAATGGACTTTGCCCAACTTGGCATCGGGTCGGATCTTAGACTAGTACAAAAAATCTCACAAAAAATGTGATGTTTTTAAATTTAAAATACCAAAAAATATCATTATTATACAAAGCTTGCATCGAAACTTTTTAACTTTGCTGACTTTTCAAAAAAAAAAAATTAGAATTTTTAAGATTTGTTTGGATCTAAAATTTGAGTCTAAAAATTGAGTTTAAACTCAATCATATATTTAATTTGTTTCAATATTAATTAGTAAATATGATAACAAGGTATTCTTATTATTAGTAAAAACTAATAAATTTAAATATTTATTAGTAAATCGGAATATTTACTAGTATATTAGGAAATATTATAAGATCATATACCATGAAATATATATTTACTTATTAGAAATAACAAATTTACATATATTACAAAGTAAATATAGGTATTTATTAAATTATTTACAAAATTATTTGGGTAAGAATATTATTTCCAAGTAAATCCTGTTAATCTCTTCTTTTATTTAGGAGTTGTTAATCTCTTATTATTTACGAGTTGTTAATCTCTTTTTATTTCTAAGCAAATATAAATTTTTTTCTAAGTAAGTAAATACGTGTTTGTACAATTTTAATTTAAACAATAATTTGTTTTTTTTTTTTGTTAAAAATCCAGATATTTATAAATAATTACCAAATATTATTGTTATTTATCATATTATATACATATATTTAGCAAAAAATCCCTAAATACCCAAATATTATTTAAAAATTCAAAAAATCCCCAAATCCCTGTAACCTTAATCCCCAATTCCCACATATCGACTCACTAGAGTTAACAGAAATGCCAAAGAATGCAAAATAAAGACATCAAAACCTTAGACGTTGTCGGAGTCAAAAGAGCTCGTCATTTCCAATTGCAATCCGGCCACACTTGCAACAAAAAACCAACAAACCTAAAGCAAAGAACGGATAAGACTTTCCATCGTCGTAGGTGTGATAACAAACTCATCAGGGTGGAGGAGACATCACGACTGGGAAACAATGACGATCGCTCCATCTCTCTCCTCTTACTCGTCGAACTATCTGAGATTCATCAACATCTTTTATGATCCATGATAGTATCGACGATTTCACACGCCTTCTTCGATCATCGTGACATCGATGACAACAGCTGGAGCACAAGAGAAGAGGTAGAAAGAGAGAAATGGGGGAGGCAAAAAGAGAGAGAGAGATCCCCCTTTAATACCTTTTTTTTTTTGGTAAAAATTTTAACATAGACTATATTGACTAATTTGAACGTACTGAACTCAAATATATCAGTTTTACATTTATTCGAGGTCATCTCAATTAGTTTTCCGGTACTGTGATTTCCCGATCAAAAATTACTTTTTGTTCTTAATTGACTAATTTGAGCATGCTGATTCTAAATATATCAGTTTTATTTTAAGAAAATGTCATATTGACCAATTTCTTGATACTATACATCTTTTGGTCAAAAATTACTTTTTATGCTCAATTGACTAATTTGAGCATACTGATTCTAAATATATTAGTTTTATATCAAGAAAAGTTTATCTTGACTAATTTCTTGATATTACATGTTTCCTGGTCAAAATTTACTTTTTATGTTCAATTGACTAATTTGAGCATATTGATTCTAAATATATCAGTTTTACATTCATTCGAGGTCATCTCGACCAGTTTTCTGATACTGCGATTTCCCGATCAAAAATTACTTTTTATGCTCAATTGACTAATTTGAGTATGCTGATTCTAAATATATCAGTTTTTTTTTTTTTTAAGAAAAGGTTATCTTGACCAATTTCTTGATACTATATGTCTTCTGGTCAAAAATTACTTTTTATGTTTAATTGACTAATTTGAACATACTGATTCTAAATATATCAGTTTTATATCAAGAAAATGTCATCTTAACTAATTTCTTGATACTGCATGTTTCCTGATCAAAATTTACTTTTTATGCTCAATTGACTAATTTGAGCATATTAATTCTAAATATATTAGTTTTATATCAAGAAAAGGTCGTCTTAATCAATTTCTTGATATTGTATGTCACATACGCGTACTCACATAAAATCATTACATTTCACATTTTAAATATGAAATTCATCGTATACATTCCATGTACCGATTTTCCAAGATTGATGAAATTTTCCGGTTGTCATAGAACACTCCAAATCACATTACAAAAATAAATCAAACTACTATAGAGGAAATTCTAACAAAAACAAATCACAAATTCTCAAATTATACAATTAAATTAGAAGAAAATGACGTATGCTCCTAATTCACAAGTTTAAACACAAAATAATTAGACCAATTTTATTAATATCAAATTTCACATCACACAAAATAAGGAAACTAAAGGGGCATTTGTTTTTGTTTTCGAGAATAATTTTCTATTTTTAAAAACACAAAAAATGAAAACGGTCTCAAAATAGCATTTGTTTATTCAACGTTTTCAAAATCATTTTGAAAACATCGTTTTCAGCTATGTTGTTTTTTTGAGTTTTTTGAAAACAAAAAAAAAGTTTTTTTTATTTTTTATTTTCGTTTTCTCCCTCTATCTCCTCTCTCTCTCTCTCTTTCTCTTTTTGCCTGTGCAGCGTCAGTGATGATCATGTCCAACGATAGCATCCATCTCTAACGAAGACTGATGACCATAGACTGGTGACGATGATGACAGCCCCCCTGCGACGATAACTATAGACTCAGGATCTAAATTCAGCCATCACCGCCACCTAGAGCGCAAACCACCAATCTCTTCCACCCCTATCGTTCATTACAAAATCTACCACCAAAGTTTTTTTTTTTTAATTATAACTAATAATTTATTTTTTATTATTTTTTAAAATTAAAAATAAATATGTTTTATAAGATACTCACTTATAAAATGAGTGTTTATATTATATAATCAAATAAAATTTCATTTTTATGTTTTTCAGGATATACACTCAGAAAACATAATCAAATATAATTTTAAAAATGATCTCAATATAGTTTTTAAAATATTTTTATTTTTAATTTTTTTAAAAACAGAAAATATTTAAAAATAATACGTTATCTGAAAAGCCAAATAAATATTTTTCTTGAATCAATTTTCAGAATAAAAAAATTAAAAGAAAAAAAAAACTATGTTCTGACTGCGGGCTTCACGGAGGGGGCGACAACGGGATTCACGGCCGACGGACGGGGCGATGACAGGCTTCACCGGCGACGAACTGGGCGAGGGCGGGCTTTACCGGTGACGGACTTCATTGGCTACGGACTGGGCGAGGACGGGCTCAATGGACGAAGCCACACTCTGCCAAGCTTCCACGCGCGCGATTCGGCCTCCAGCGAAGGCAGACTCCAGCGCAGTTGAACTCCGGCGCAAGGTCCAGATCTACCGAGGAGGGGTGGGAGGCTTGGCAGTGGCTATTCCTTGCTTTTTTTAATTTGTTAACTCAAATAGTTTGAGAAAAAATAAAGGGTTATGATTTATTTTTATAAAATTGAGGCTGAGATTAATTAAGATATTCTAACTATTTTAAATAAAAATTTAACAGTGATAAGATGAAGATGTGTTGATATTATTAGTTTTGATTAAAAAGATATTTTTATAATTTTAGAAAAATACAAGATATTAATATAGTTTATTTTTTTAATTATATCATATTTATGTAATGATTATGATTGTAACTACAATATAATGGTAATTTTAAATAATAATTATGATTATAAATATAATATAATAGTAATTTTAAACATGATTAAGGGAAAAAAAAAAAAAGCTATTCGAATTTTTAAATCAAAATAGATAAATAAAAATCACGAAACACATAAATTAGTTAGAAATATTTTTCAGTAGTTTTTCTTCAATATATATGTACAAATATACTGCTTTTTTATTTTACAGAATTCTACGCTTAAGATAGGAAAAATAACCTAACAGGAGGTTTAATTGTATCAAAAACTTGTTGGTTTCGAGTACATTTTAATTTTTATGTGATTTTAACTATGTTTTGTGTTCAAAACATGTACTATAGATATAAAGTAACTACTTACAACTACTGTACATTTGTTTTTTAATTTTGAGTGACTTTTTCGGTTAAAAGTAATTTCGTGAACTTAAGCAATTACTTTTTTTTTCTCCCTCTCAATTTCATGCTTAGGTTTCAACATGGAGGGGCACAACTTTGAATCTCTTCCAAGAGAAATTGTTATTATGATTGCTTTAAGGCTATCACCAAGAACACTTATTACTCTCAAACGGACATATAAATTCTGGCATAGATTTCTAAGCCACCTCAAATTTGTAGTTTTGCATCGAAGTGAAATCTTATTTTTAAAAATTAATGCTCAAATAATATTTAATCAATAATATTATGTCACGTCATTTTAAAAATCTTGAAATATTTTATAATTAAGTTTTATATTTTAAAATATTAAGATATAAAATTAATTAGACATGAATATAATTGATTATAATTGATTTTTTTTTTGCCATTATACAATTGATTTTCTAGTTTATTCCCGACGAGTAAGTGAATGTGTCAAACTCTCTTGATCATCAAGCATTGGATGGCCCTCCTTAGTCTTTCAAGTCATGGGGATTTGGTTATTGCCCGTCGTCGACGAAGCACAAGATTTTCAAGCTTCTCATTGGCCGAGGAACGATCAAGCGGCAAGTCTACACGATCAACGGTGCTGATCATGACGATCGACAATCATGGAGGACGATAACCTTCTCTGAATGTTGCCCGTCGTACTCCAATGATCATGAGTATTTGATTGGTGGAATGTAACGCGACGTTGTTTTGAAAGGCTAAACCGCAGGACAACTCCCCGTACCACCACACGATAATGTCATTTAATCTTGAAGAGGAAAGGTTTCGGGGCTGGGAAGGACCACATTATTGGAAGAAAAGAGTACCTTTTAACGAGTATGAGCAGATCAACACACAAGGAAGTCTCGGGTACGCGGAGTTTGCTTCTTGGTGCAACGTCGAGATTTGGGTTTTGAGAAACAGAACGGAAGAGATGCGGCTCAAGAAATATGACAGCGATACTAGTAGAATTTCGAGATCGGTGGATGGACTTCCTGAATATCCATTGGCTCGCTGAGGTTGGGAGATTTTCTCTTTTTTTTTTTTTTTGGGCACGTTCTTGGAGAAGTGCGTGGACGTCCACAAATGAGAGAGGAGAACTATTTCCACGAATGAGAAAAAGGAAATGATTGAGCTCCAAACATCTTGGGCGCATGTTGATCAATTATCTTAGTCCGCATGCTGCAAGTTTAGTCCCTCCATCGAGGATTGTGGCAACGAAGACGAAACATGAATATAATTATCATATTTTTATCAGCTTTTTTTTTTTAAATAGTGTTGGTTTTATTACTTAATGATGAACTTTCTTTCGGCTTGCTACGCTTTTGATTGCGATCAACATCCCTAGCTAGCTTTTTTTTCTGAGTAAGCGAAGCAAAGCCAATTTAACACGAGCTTCCATAGATTAAGTTTAGTCTGCCTCTAGGATTATGGCAACCGTGAAGACACGATCGTTTTAGCCTCAATCTTAAGGAAGTATGTTTCTTAATTGTCTTGCTTACTCTTTACTTTCTATTCCTTTAATTTTTAATTTTATGCGGATTATTGGTGTTATTATATGCAAGGCTCATGATGGGCATGTGAATTTGTGATTGGTTGAAAAGGCACCGTGACTTTAGTTAATAAGATACTCTTTTACCCCAACATGAACCAAAGCAAGAAAAAAAAAATCGTTGTAGCTTAGCTTAGAAAAATAAAACTAGGATAAGATTAGCTTCTATGTAATACGGATCAACATGGTGGTTTAACTAACCAAATGATTCTATAATAGCTCGAATTAATTACTTCCTCCTTAAATTACATAAAATGCTCCATCCAGAGCGACACATAACTATATTAACAATAACCTGAATTTTGAGATATCCTTTAAGCTTAGTAATAGCGTCGGTATTTAGGATCAATTAACTCTTCCATTGTCACTTTCCGGGTAAATGATATCGGAACCAAGCAGAGCCCTTTGCTTCTAAGGTCTAGCCGCCTCTTTCCAGCTTCCTATTTACGTTTTTCGTTTTGCAAACAAAAGGATAAGAGACGGTTGTACTAGAAAAAAAAGTGAATTACCAATATGTGAAAAGCGCCGGTTGTGATGGGTTAAGTTTCAGGAAAGAGTATTTTGTACCTGTGAGTGAGGCAGGCTTGTTAGGCTGCTGTCATATGAGCTATTCAGCATCCGAAACAGATTCTGCTTCAATAAGAAAAGAGAGAAAAGTATGTCACACTCAAAAATTAATAATATAAGGAAACATAGAGATCTTGCTTAAATATATGCAAGTTAAGGGTGTATTCATATGACATATACCTGAATTTGTTCCTGAAGAAGCTTGATATAAAGAGAAGCCTCTTGAAGAACTGATGCAGTGTCTGTCTGCATTCGGTTTGAACATTAACAATTCTATGTCAATCTTTTTTTTTTTTTTTTTTTTTTTAATAATAGATAACCGAAATGAGGTTCAAATTAGTTGATCGAAATTGAAAGCTAGTATATGAGAAAAAAAAATTAAGTAAAACCTTGCCATAAGGGGAAACCAGCTTTTGAAGAGCAGTGATTTTGTCAGTGAGCTTTTGGCTTCTCCTTGCTGGTAGTTCCTGTAACTGCTTATAATGCAAAAAGAATAGAAATACCTTGTAATTAGCAGAAATACTCATTATATTCAATAGAATTTTTATTTCCCAAAATTCATTGAAAATTGGCCAATAGTAGCCTTAGTTGCAATTGCTATATATGATTAACATATGTGTGTGTGTGTGTGTGTATTTTATACCTTGTGCTCTGGCATTGCTGTTAATTTTTCTCTCATCACTTGGCGTTGCCGTTGTTGGCCATTGCCTGTCATGACTTTGCTTCTTTTGTTCTTTCCCCACTCGTAATTCAAACCTGTCTTGTCACTGAGCAGCTCGCTTATGCCACTTTTTGCTAAGATATTGTCATAATTACTAACTTCAATCGGTCGTTTCCTTGCATTTCTTATCGCCTGAAAATCCTTTGAATGAATAAGGATAAAAAAAAAAAAAAGAAGTTAGGAAAGTGATGCTTCCATTGGAGAATATATGAGTCTTTGCCACCTTTTCTGAACGTGTGATGACAATCTAATGGTCGAAAATAGATTGCTGTAGTCGTGTTACTTTTCAGATTTTCATTGCCAACTTTTGACTGTTCTTGAATTAGCTCAACCTCTTTGGAACTGCATCTAATACTGTTGTTCAAGGTGACTAAAGCATTATGTACTATCTCTCCACTATATTCATTTCTAGTCGTATTCGCTTTATTTTTATTCTCTTGGGGACCACTAGATGATGCTCAAAACCCGAAAGTAAAATGTGGGGAGGGGGGGCCGGGCGGCTGGGGCGGGGTAAGGGTCGTTCTACAGTAGTATTTCATATTAATGGTATATATTGTTTGGTCAAAATCATGTTAAAATAAAAAATATATAGAACAAATAGTTTTTAATACAAATTGACTGCGACATCAAACCCCACCGGCGTGCATTTTTTCGGTCCCACCACAAAGATCTTCAACCAAAAAAAAAAAAAAAAAAAGAACACAAAAGGGATAAAGATTAACATATACCACATTTTCAACTTGTGAAGCCAAAATCTTCTTGCCAGGCAACATTGACTGGTGGTGGGCGAAACTGTCGAGTTCACAGCTAAGGACGCTTGATGGAAAAGCCGCTGTTTAACAATGCGATGAAAACATTAGGTCTTTTTAGTCTTTTAGTTGTTGTCAAATATGGGAGAGTGCGCTAAAATACAAATTTCAGGAAAGGGATAGTTGTTGACCACGAGAAGAGAAAAGATGCGAAAATTAGGCAAGAGCTGGGAAAAGTTGTTCCCTATAGAAGCACAAATTAGTTTTGAACGATGGTGAGATGCACCAAAAGGCCAAACCTGGTTCATAGGTGAACTGGGATGACTGAAAACTTGGAAGTGAACAGTTTTCAACTCTTTGTAATTGGTTTTCATTATTGTCGATGTCAAAGCTGGAACTCGTGTAGTGGAGATTTTCATTGAACATTTGGAGCTCATAATTTATATTCCCTGAAAAGATAGACATATAGTAAGAAAATTAAACATAAACAATCATTCAAATTAATGTTTGAATAAGTACTTGAATTTTATGTTATCATTACCGAATTCATAATTTGTCGATGCAAATGGAACAACGGCGTTCTTCATTTCGTCGAGAATAAATGACCGAAAATGAAATCGACAATCTCCTGGCCAAAAGTGCCTTGTTCTGAGCAATGTCAGAACCCTTTGAAGATCAGAGCCGGCCAGTGGCTATGAAACACAAATAATTGAATATATATATATATATATATCTCTCTCAAAGGATCTTCCATATGTAGGCTAGATATACTTAAACAAATACATACATTATATATATATGTGACGACAGCCACTCAAAGACTAGGAAAATCAAAATGAAAAAACTAATGCTTTTTTTGCTCATTAAATATATGCCTTGAGATCAAAACATACCAGAAGATTCAAAGTTTATATTGATCAAGAAAGGATTTGTTGAACACCTCAAGCAAAGTAAGCGTCAATTTTTTTTCTTCATATGCATATACAAAATAATATACATACAGTAAATTGGAAAATTAAGTAAGCTTAATATCCTTAACAATCTGTGATTGAGATATATGAACCTTACCTCTAATCAGATTAAAACTCTGAGAACACAAGTTTAATTTGCTCTTTCCTCAAGCTATATAATCTCTTTGCAAACAAACTGATTAAGCAATATGTGTGTGTGTGTGTGTGTTATGTATATACAATTGTGACTGTAAAAGAGGCGTATGTATGGCTAGAACTTTGAGTATAGACAAGGGTTGTTTCCTTTTGTAGAGAAGTTGTGGAGTCACAAGGCTACATTTATTGCATGAAACGAAAGGGAATATGAAACGTTCAGGTGACTCAGAAATTATAAATATTTAATAATACTAGCTAAGTAGGACCAGGGGCGGCTAATAGCTAGGCAAATGTTATCTATCTGTTTGATTTCGCTTTCACCAAATTTTGACTTGCTTTTTATTAATATTTCACGGAAAAGCGATTTTTTTCCTTCTTCTTCTTCTTTTTTTTTTTTCCTTCTCTTTATTTCTATTTCTTTGTATGTTACGTACACCAAGGAACATTAGTCAAAAGTGCTATATAGTGTATATATGTACTTTCCGCTATAAACTATGAATTTATGCGATAGAGAGAGCCTTGACATTTACTTTTGCTTTTATTAAGTAGAAAGAGATAAGTAAAAAATTGTTTAACTTATAGTAAGTGTTTCACCATATTTTTAAAAGAATTTAATTATAGGTTAAAATAGTTTGTAAATTATCCAAGGAGTACCATAATTATTAGAATATCATTTATAATGTCTTATTAAAACTATAATATATCTATTTAGAAATGCTATTTTAAAAAGTCACATTCTAAGGCTTGAACTGGAAATTCTTCAGTAAAATAAAAACTCTTCTGATAAATAACTCAAAAAACCAAAAACAACAAAAAGGTTTGCCAAACATACCCGATGTGTACACACACACACCCCAGCTCTCTTATTCCATTTACTGAAGTCAGTGTTCTAGCTAGTTGGTACGTTTTATGGGTTTGGAAAAGGATTTGTTATCAATAGCTACAAACAAAATAAAAATGACACCAACGGGAATGTACATTTCGTATTTTTGTGACTAAGCAATAGGCTAGAATATTAATTAGCCTTATTTGTGGTGTCGTTTAAAAATATTGTCATCCCATATATTTTCTTTTTGCTAAAAATGGATGCATGGTCTCACCTGTCATCGCCATATATAGTATTCATTGGCGACACATGCATATTAATTCAATAGACCTCTTTTAGTACGGAATTCATATTTTTCATCTAATTAGGGGAGCACAAAATTGGCAAAAGCTTGTTCAAATAGGGATACATCTTTGGAACTAACCATACAAAGGTAATACAATCACGCAAACATATATATACATATATATATATATACATATGCGTAAATATGTATATATGGAAAATACTTAACTGGTACATCAAAAAGAATATTGACAATATATAGTAAATAATAACAAGATTTATAATAGTAGCAATAATAATGGCAGTTATATATATAAGAATATGTAATTAACAAAACTTATTAAAAATATAATTCATGCAGCGCCAACAATCATCAATCATGCATAGTTTATGCTAATATAATGTTTTTATAATTAATAAGGAGATTTTTGTAATTAACTTAAGGTGAACTAATTTACTTATTACAAACATATATATATATATGATGTCATCTTGATTCTGTCTTTCACTGCCTGGTTTTTATAGCTTGTCTCCACATATGCCATCCCCTCAATGCTAAGGCATTTGACCTCTTCCTACCATGGTTGACCCATATTATTAGGTTTATTGTATAAGTTTATACAGATCCATTTTAATTTACATACAATTACCAAAAATTTTTATTTTCATATATTAACTCGGCACAAATTAGTTTTAAGGTAATTTTCACTTTTTCTCCTTAAATTTTAGACCTTATCACAAAATGTCTTCTAAACTTTAATTTATAATATTTGTTTCCTTTTAACTTTGCCTTATTTGTTTACTACATTATATTCATATTGTGTTTAAATATAAAATAACTTTCATACAAATGCAAAAGTATGCATTCAAATACTAATCACATTATATTTTAAATTCAATACAATTACTATTCATCATTCTACTTTTTTTTTTACTATTTTTACCAATCACATTACATATTCTTTTTCTCTTTCCTTTTTTTTTTATCTCTACTTTTATCAATCATATCACATACAATACAATTCAAATAACTTTTATCTAAACTAACATTGCATTTGAATATAATGTAAATATTTTTCATCTAAACGCATATTGCATTCAAATACAATACGAACGTAATATGTTACTATAAACGCCCCATGAACCGTTTGTAAATTTTACAAAACGTCATTTTTCGTTACAAATCTAAGCGATGCAAGAAATTTGAAAATGTTTCAAAATTAGGGAGGAACAATAGTTACAAATTAAAGTTTAGAGACATTTTGTCACAAGGCCTAAAGTTGTCTTTAATTTTATTCATATATTTTATTTCTTACTTTGAGCTCTTACATATTTAATATTATTTGTTTGCCACTCTTAATCTTGTTTAATTTAATAATAGAGATGGTATTTTTACCCATATGTGCAGGTGCTTGCAGGTACTCTACCCTAATGAGGCGGATACAGGAGATAATATATGAATATGATGGGAACTAACCCCTGTAGGTGCGGGGCAAAGGTAGGGGAAGCTCCCCCATACCTCATACCTACCCTATATATATTTACTCTCATAAAAATATATATATTTATATATGAAATTTTGATTGAAATACAAGAAAGGAACTTTCATAATGAAAAAAATATATATATATATATAAATATATATGAAACTATGAACTATCCCAAACTTGACAATTATGCTTTAATTATATATTGTTAATTTCTAACCTAATTCTTATAAGAAGATAATAAAATTTTTAATGTGTAATATTTTAGTTTGCTTTATAGATTTTTGGAGTTTTAATTTGTTTTTAACTAAGATTTCAGTTTTTTTCAACTATATTTGTGATTATATGCTAAATTTTATAAAAATTCTAATAAAATTTATTTTGAAATTAAACAGGTACGTGGACAGATATAAAAGATCAAAAGAGAGGTGAGTACAAAGGTGAGGGAAGCTTATGCATCCCCTTCTCGTCCCATTACCATCCATGTTTGATAAAATCGATTAACAATATTGATCCAAAAGGAAAAATCCGGCAAAACCCTGTACATGTCCAATCAAATATGTCCATGCCGAAAGATTAAAATATCAGGTAATTGAATTTGAACTCTTTTAATTATGTATTTCTTCATAATATAATTTGGTCAAATTAAGTAGATAACAAGCGGACATAGTCTCAATGATGCAGTTATATAATAATTTATTAAATATTGATTGGAATATAAAATTTGGTTGACAAAATTAGAACTCAAAAGTCAATAATTTGGTAATCGTTTAAGAACAAAGTATTAATCCTTGCACAACCATAACATTTTTATGAACATAAAATCAAGTTTAGACATGTCTTATTCTAAGTTCTCTGTTACGTTTGCACTAATATAATATTGTACTTGTTTAATATTAAAATTAAATAGTAAGAAAAAAATGTTTTATTTACTTTGGTGATACTTGCAGTAGAAGTCAACGTGTTGACCGTTTATTCGAGTAAATATGGAACGTTATATCACGAAATAATGACACGTGGAGATCTGAGGATGTGTCCTAAAACTGCCAGCAAAATACTCATGAAAGATAGCTACATTTTTTTTTTTAATGCTAGAGTTGCCAAGCAAAGAGGCATATGATATTATTATCATGATATATAATTTTGTTAACAAATTAAGCCATTGTCAAAACATTATATAGATAACTGCAAGTCTGCAAAGCGAAGACTTCGTTAACAGGTTTGCCGGATCTGCATGTTAGTATGGGTATTTATGTCTTTTTCAATCATTGAAAAAGAGAATAATATTAGAAGAGTTTTACAACACGATTCTGTTTTAAACTATCAGATTTGTATTAATGTCTGTGAAGTTTTTTTTTTTTTTTTTAATTTAATTTGAATCAGATTTAATATTCAAAAATATGTACTACAATGTTAGATAAAAAGCTCTGATAATCATGCTACATGCGTACAAACAATACTTTGTGTGTGAGTACTCGAACAGATATATTAGCTATCTCAATTTCAATTGTTTGTGTTTGTATTAATTAGCTATTATTAAGCTGATTAAAATTCGGAAAAAACAAATCATGTGCAAGTACTATTGCATGGTTGATCGGGGGAATTGAAAGTCCATGTAGTTTGTCGCTTTCTTGCACTTGATGTTGAAAATTGTTCCTCTTTTCTGTTTGCTACCCCACCATGCATCAAGTTCCAAAGGCCTTGACGTTAATTGTATATAAGAAATACCAAGGAAAATTAAAGGATAAAAAATATAGACACTTTCCCCTTGGACTCTTTGTCTTGTTGATCTGTCTTTTGAAATTTTTTTTAATGTTGCAGTATATATAAACATACACACACACACACACACATTAGGAATTTGAAAACAGGGAAATTCAAATTATTTAGACTTGAAAACTGAGTGTAAATTTTAAAAAAAATGAGTGTGAATTTATTAATAGTTCTCTAAATATGCAATCACATGACATAGAATTGAATACATATCAAAAGAGGGGGGAAAAAAACAGTACAGATATGAAAATATACAAGAAAATCGGCGTAAAAAAAATAATAATAAAAGAAGCAAGAATAGAACATGTTGTTTAAATTTGTAAAGTCCTTAATTAATAATGAAGAACTAATTTGGTTTCTTGATGGTTATAATTGACCATTGTTTTAGATATGTAACTATAAGAGATTATTTATTAAAATTTAACAAGTAAATTGTAGTAGTTTACAATAAGCGAGTGTAAGTTGAGTGATAAGTTATCTTTATCCATTTCTTAAGGTTGTGAGTTTGAATCATTTGTACGTCTCTCACGAATTATGGTGTTTCGTGGTGGTTTCCCCCCTCTTCCTTGTCAAAAATCACAGTAATTTACAAGGCGCTTATTTTGCTGATAATTGATTTATTATAATTTTTCTGGTCACGTCTTCTATAATATTGCAAGCCAACATATTATTTGTCCTCACTAACTAGCTGAAAATTAGCTCCAAAAATAAACTAAGGGGGCGTTTGGGGGGCTGTCTCCAACCCCAAATTTTTCACTTTTTTCCAAAACTTTCTTATTTTTTACTATTTACATCTCTAAAATGCTACAGTAAACTCCAAACTTTAAAAATTCATAACTTTTTGTATACAAGTCCAAATGAGATGATTTTTTTTTAAATTGCATAGAATTTCGATAGGAACAAAACAAGATCCATATTGATATTTTTTTTCTAAAAAAATTTTTAAAATTTTTAATTTTTCACCCTAAACAGTTTTTTCTCCCAAACATATTCTCCAAAACCAACTTTTTTCCAAACCCCAAAACCACATCTCCAAAACCTCCCCCAAACTCCCCCTAAGTTTATTAGTTCGCTTAAAGGGCAATTCATCTGCATAAGTAATAGTGCCGTTCTAGTAGTTTTAATTTTGTTTTTTGTTTATTGTTTTTTTTTTTGTTTTTTTTTTCTAATTAAGACAATGGTTTTAAAATTGAAACAATGTTTAACTGGATAACGTTGTATTTTAATGGAAAAACGGATGTTTTTCTTAAATTTCTCCAAATCTAACCATCATGCAGGTATAAGGGATTCGCAAAAGATCACCAATTCAAATGTTTCATATATAATTATCAACTTCGTTAATATTTCCCAAAAAAAAAAAATCAAGTGAATATAACATGATTGAAAAGCTATTTATAACGTAAATTAACCATTTTAATTTCAGCCACTTAGGCTAAACAAAAAGAAAAAGTAGAAGTCTTAAAAAATATATATATATATATACTTAGGGGACTACAAATGTTTGAACGAAATGAGATACACTTTTATCGGGTACTGCATTTCAAAAATAAACGGCATGTCCTCCTTTCAAACAAATCAAATGACATATCGACCCCCATGCAGTTTAATCGTAAGAGCATTTTCAAATGAATGTTAAATTAACGTGCAGCGGTAAATTTTGATGTTTAAATTAATAATACAATATTATCTTCTATCTTAAATTTATTATATATTAAAATTTGTAATAAATTTATCACATATATGATCAATATAAAATTTTACTTTTTGATGTAATTATTATAATATTTTTATTTTTTATTTATTTAAATTATAAAATTTACTTTTATAACTTTTAAATCAGAATAATAATGATAAAAGTAGAAATAATATTTAAAATAGCAAAATATACTAAAATATAAAGTACAATAATATTATCTTACATATAATTTTGTAACAATTATAATATTAGTATATATAAATATATTGAGGATGGTATCAAAGAATAAGAACAGCATGCCAAACGACAACAACTTGTCGTATCTTTGAAAAAATGCAACAAACATCAAATAAACAGAGTCATCAAACCAAATGCATTACCAATTCAACAAACATTTCCATCAATAAGAGAAATAATAAACGGAATGAAAGGGGTATTTGGATAATGCATTGTATTAAATATAATATATAATTGGATAAAAAGTATTTATATTGTATTCAAATATAATGTTTATTTATATGAAAAATATTTAAATTACATTGTATAAAATGTGATTGATAAAAGTAAAGAGAAAAAAGAGAGAGAAAGAGAGTAAATGATGTAATTGGTAAAAATAATAAAAAAATGAAATGATGAATAATAAATATATTAAATTTAAATTGTGATGTGATTGATATTTAAATATAATATTTTTATATTTAAATAAAAAATTATATTTTATTTAAATAAATTACAAATATAATCCTTTTACCAAATGCCCTCCCGAGCTCAATAAGACTGCGTGAACTTTTAGGGGGCATTTAGTAAACGTATTGTATTTTAATTGTATTTGAATGAAATTTATTTTTTGAATGTTGTATTTGGTTGAAAAGTATTTATTTTGTATTTGAATGAAATGTGTGTTTGGATGAAAAGTATTTTAGAGTTGAAAAGTTGATGTGATTGGTAAAAGTAGAGATAAATAGTGGAGTTAAAAAATTGATGTGATTATTTTAAAAATATTTTAAATAATAATTGTTTTCGTAACACTGTTATAAAGTTTATATTTAATGTAAAATTATATTGTATTTGAGTAAAATTAAAATGCAAAACATCTTCCAAACGGCACCTAAGTAGAAAACGACACCAGAAGTTACTACATATGACTTCCGAAATAATAAACTACTAGCCGTTCATAAGTACAAAACGACACCAGAAGTTACTGGATGCCAATTTGTCGTTTTCATTGAGCAACAATCTTTTACAAAACGGGCCAAAAAAAATATCTCGTTCTTCAAAATCAACTAAAAACAAAAACAGCAAACTTTTTGTTAAAATAAAAAATTAAATGCTAATGTCTCTCGTGTTATTTATATATAATGTCATATTGTACTTTTAGCATAAAATTATACAAAAAAAAATTTCCTATAAAATGTTGTAAATAAAAAATTGCTCTTCTTCTCTAAAAATAAAAATAAAATGCAACTCCGTCTGCCAATTAATTTTTGAAAAATAGTAGGATAATCCTTAAAATTTTGCATAAAATATTATTTATTATATTAATTAATTAAAAAGGAGCAAAGTATTTGGTTCTTGCAACCCAGTAAATATGCACCAAGAAATGTTATATCGACGAAAAACTGTCAGGATTCTATAAGAGAAAAACACAACTCATAAATCTTGTTAAGTATTTTTAATATTTAATATTTTTTATGTGGTTAATTGCTTAAATTTGGTTGATATATGTCACAATACAACTATTTAAATAAAAAATTCGGGACTTGACGTATAATGTATATAATATTGGGATAACTTTCTTCATTATTCCATTATTACGACACTAGCAAAAAATCAAGAAAAGTTTATGGGATCTGTCTCAAGCCAACGAAGGGCTTATTAAAATAGTGAAGGGCTTGCAAGTTCAGGGAATATCCGGATTTGGGTTACTGTCGTCTCATATGAGTACTTTTTTTAATTGTCAATTAAAATTTTTTTAATAAATAATCATCCATTATATTATCCTTCGCCTATCTTACCTCAAGTACAAATTTCTCTTAAATATGCACACAAAAAGATTAAAAACTCTCCTAAGAACTCCAATACTGATTCTCAGTTTCAAAAAATAAAAAATAAAAAGTCACCCTTCAGGTAAACCATGTTAAAAGCATAAAAAAGAGAGGTGATTGCAGGGAAGCATAATAATCTAACGATAATTATATACTTAACTTTATTATAATATGTAGAGTTTAAATCTTCCATTTATAAATTTAAATAAAATAAATAAACCACACGACTTAAATTTGATCTTGTTTATATTGGATGTTAAACACTACAAATCCAACTATGATTAGAAAAATAGAAAAAAAATCAAAAACAAAAACAAAAACAAAATATGCATAAAGAAATTGGATACGAAGATTTCTTCAACTCCACATAGAAAGGATGTAACTGAGTTCTTGGCTACAATCACTAGAAAGAGAGGAAGAGATATATAAAACACTCTATTCTCAAAGCATATATAACTACCAAGTATGGTTGTAACTTGTAAGACATTGCCAAAGGTTTGTAGTTGCCCTTCTTTTGTTATTGATCTTCTTGATCAGCCCATTCTGCCGTCGTCTTCGTCTTCACTGCCCATGTCGCCGATGCTACTTAGAGGAAGAACCCCACCACCACCACCACCACCACCACCACAAGCCGTGGATTCCATTGGCTTCACCCAGAGAAGTACAGCTGAGCTTTATTAGGCGTTGGAAAGTTGATGAACTTGGACATTTTTAGTGGCCTTTTGTAGGTGTAGAGAAGGTGGGGGAGAGGATCTTCTCAGCATATGCTTGTGAGCACAACTTTTTTTTTTTTTTAATCTTTTTTGTGTTTCTTTAATTCATATTTTTTTAACTTTTTTTGTTGTTTCCCTTTTTTTTCGTGTTTCATTTTATAAGTTTTTGACAAGTACTGCATTTCATGTGGTGCCCAAATTAGTATATCTGAAATATAGATGACAATTTTCAATAATGCTGTTCAGTGATAAAATTTTTAATGGTTCTTAAGTGTTCATCGGTTATTTTTCTACTTTTAATTATTAGATAGTTTAATTTCTTTTATGATTAACTTTTTACTTGAAATGTACCAAATTTCTTAATTGTAATAATTTAGATTTTGATTTAGTAGAAATGGATAAACATCTTTTATTAGGGATGGCCATATAATGATGCTTCCTCACATATCCTACCTTCTTTTTAGCCTTCATACCCAATGTCATATCCATCTGGCAACTAATTTGAGGCGGAGCGGGGGTGGAGATGGGGTGGGTAATCATTTTTTAGGGTGATATAACTCTATCAAATTCATTTATCTGTTAAGAGTTAAAATAAAATTTCAAATCAAATTCCATTAAAGTTTTTATAAAATTTAACAACAAAATCACTAATATAACAAAATTTAAATTAAATTCCTAAAAACAAATCTAAACTCCAATTCATTTTTTCTCTCCCTATTTTTTAATATATATATTATAACAGTTTATTGAGCAAATATATATATATATATATATTATACAAGAATGTATATAACAAGGGCAGGAGGGTGGACAAGGTTGGGGAAACTTCCCCCCACCCCGCCCCACACCAGTCTTATGGGGGCTTAATTTTAAGGTTTTTTTTTTTTTTTAATCGGGTGCACATCAACTTATTGTATAGTTGTAATTTACACACTAAATTTTTAATTTTAACAAGTTGTATCTTAAATTTGCAAATTTGTAACAATCTACTGCTTATTAGTAACAATGTTGATTTTTTTTTTTAAAGAAATTTGTTAATTAATAGTATAAAATATCTTTTTTAATCAATGTTGACCCAAAATTATATTAAAAATAAAGTCAATTCAAAATTTTATATTATGATAATATGTAATTAAATATCTTAATTTTAATAAATTTATGTTCAAATAGATAAATATTGTCCATCATATCATTAATTAACTACCTATACACAAATCATACGTTAGTTTCTTTTAAAAGATTAACTACGTTATCAATTGAAGATAAATTATCATAGATTTATAAATTTAAGTTATAATTTGTTAAAATTAAAAATTCAGAATATAATTTATAATTATGTGATAAATTTATAGTACACCACCTAATTTTATTCATCATACCCATCCAATCTTCAATCTCATATAGAGTAATTCTAATCTTAACTTTTTAAAAATCAACTCATATAACATATTTTTATTAAGAAATACAATCAATTAATGTGGGAATTCTTTTGATGATTAAAAAAAAGTAATAATAATATATAAATTAGTATACAAAAATCGAAATTAAAATTAATATATCTAGTATTTTTTATCCCATGTAATATCGCTCGTCCCCGTATTATTCCGGATGGGTACTCGAACATGCGTGCCATCCTGACACCTTTTTTATTCTACTTTGTTTCTTTTTATTTTTATTTTTTTAGTTTTGCTAATAAGTAGCTAAACAACATGATAACAGTAACAATAATTTAGAGACCTACACGTGACATGCACATTGCTATTAAGAAAAGGGGAAAAAAAAAAAAAAGAAAATGTGACATGCACTTAAAATGCTCAAAATCGTCTATGTGTTTGCAAATATTTTGGTCCGACCTTTTCCTTAAAAGCAAGTGGTATTGATTCGTCCCTCATAATATTTCCTTGTTATGTGGTCTGCTCTACGTACGCTTTTATTAACAGAATAGACGGTATGTTTTCATTTCCACAAATTACTCTATCATGTTTTTTAAAAATAGGAAATTTTCCTAGCCTACAAAATAATTTTACGTCACAGTACAGAATATTACAGCACATATATAACTTTTTTATTGAAGTGAAATAGAAATATATCAATTTCGAAAATAAAATTTTGACGAATACAAAATAATGTGTAATTTAAAAGTTAGACACAAAGTAAAATGGACATAGAGAGAAAAACGATAATATTATGATAAATAAAGATATTTAGAAAAAGTAAATGACCGAACGTTCTAAACAATTAAACGAGATTCAGCATAAAGACTTGAATCTTTCAGAGTAATTTAAAACCAATAACAGCTGACAAAATTAGATCAAAGGGAAGAAATTAATGCAAAAAGATTAGCTTGTCTATAGATTAAGGCAAATTGACAAGAGAAATGCGTTCTATTTTAGATTTCCAAAGCTAAACTCTTAACATTTTCATCTTTGAATTTCTTTATAAATTGAGTGTCAGCATGTCTTCTTTACAAGAGCCTCTAACTAATCTGTAGAGAAATGGGGATGGAAGAATCTCATCAAAGATCAAGAATAAATTTTTGTATTCATTGAGTGGGACCCACGCGTAAAATCATCCCAACACTAGTAATTATTACAATGATTTTCACCTTTGATATTACCATTTTTTATTTTTTTTGGGAAATAAGCATTACCTTTGATATTACCTAACAACATGATACTCGTTTAAATTTTAATATTTGTATGAAATAGTTTAGAAGTAAGGAAAAAGGGCATACCTTTAAACTGGACGCTCACTTGTAAGCTATTTGAGGCCTGGTCTAAAACAGGTTGATGATTGTGGGCCTTTTAGGCTGAGCTTCAATGATCAATGGGATATGGGAGACCAAGAAAAATAGGCCGAAAATTTTGCGTGAATAAAAATAAATGGGTTAAAAATTTTGGGAGTGTTTGGATAGAATTTTAGATATGTATTTTTGAAGATATTAGTTTTAAAAATCAGATATAATTTTGAAGATTGTATTTAGAGTAAATATTTAAAAAAAATTATTATAAAAATAAGAAGATTTGAATTTTAAAATACGTGGTAAAAAATTAATATCTGAGAATGTGTGTAAGTACTGTTGCATGTTTGGAGAAATATAAGAGGTAAACATATTTTGACTTAGAGACACCAAAACCATGCCTCTAAAACCATGTCCTAAACACCTCCTTTATTTTGAAAGTAAATAATATATTTAAGTATAAATTGAAATTTATATTTATTTAAAATCTAAAAGATAACTCTCTCAATTTATTATGTAAATGCAAAATTTACACTCAATTTATATTATGACAAAATCTATACAAAATTTTGAGACTAAAATTTATATTGTAAATATAATATTTACACTCAATTTATATTTTAAGACCAAAATTTATGGTGTAAATACTTAAAATATGCTCAATTTAAGATGCAAATCATTAATTTACAGTCTAAATATATCAAATCCCAAATTAATTCCTAATTTAACAAATTTACAAAATCATACTCAATTTAGCAACCTCACGCTGAGAAATCTAGCAATCGACTGCTACCACCACCATCTATAGAAAAGTAGTGCCCGAAGAAAACAAAGGGTGGTAAGATCACAACTGTGCCAGGGGATGTGACTGATCAATTCACCTGCAATTGGAGAGAAAGATAGTAGATCTAGCAATGATGACTGGTTTTGTTGGTCGAAAGCCTCACCGCGAGCTCCGGTAACTAAGGAATGATAACGAAGAAGAGAGAAGAGAGATAGATTGTAATGTAATGACTTGTTCCAATATAGAAAGCATTGCTGACCACTTTCGTGCTAGGAAGGAATAGTCATGTAGCGTAGACGGTTTGGAACGAGAAGATCGGCTTCTGACCTGCATTAACGTCATGATAGCAATGAGCGTCCAACGACAGTTTTGGACCATTATGATCAACTACTTTGAGGAGTATCCACATCTTTTGCAGACATTGTTACACTATAAAAAGCATTGCTGACCACTTTCGTGCCCGAAAGGAATAGTCATGCAGCATAGATGGTTTGGAACATGAAGATCGACTCTTGACTTGCATTAACATCATGATAGCAACGAGCATCCAATGGCGGTTCCGGACCATTATGATCCACTGCTTTGAGGAGCATCCACATCTTTTGCAGACATTCCCTAACATGGAGGAGGACGACGATAGGGTCGACTTCATTGACTCTGTGGTGGCTAAACATTACAAACTGCCATCTCCATGAGGACTTATCCAATCTCTCTCTCTCTCTATATATATATATATATATATTTTTTAATGTTTAGTAGAGTTGTAGATTCATTTCGGCTTCATTGGCATGTTATGACTAAACTGTTGAACTTGGTCCTACCCTTTTTTTTTATATATATATATATATATTTTTCGTTATCTATGACTGATGTTGCTGCTTTTTAAAGTGGCTGGATTTGAGATTCACTTTTTTTTTCCCCAAGATTATGGTGTGGTAATTTTGCTTGTTGGTTGAGGTTGGTTATTCATTGTTGGAATTATCCAATCTATTTTTTTATTTTTTATTTATGTTTAGTAGACTTGTGCGTTAATTTTAACTTCATTGGTTTGTTCTTTTTTTTTGCTTTATTTGTATGAATCATTTTACAGCTTTTTAAACTAGTTGATTTGAAATTTCACGTTTTCTCTAAGATTATAGTGTGATAATTTTGTTTTTTGAGTTAAATTTTTTTTGTTAAGGTTGGTTTTTCCTTTGTTTTTTTTTTTTTTTTTAATCTGACACAATTTTGACATGCCCCGTCGTAAGAGGGTTTCAAGTATTTCTGAAGACGAGTACTCAGATGCAAATTTAAGGAGTAAGGATGATGACTACCTCACAGTGTTATTTGTTGCAGTTTATGCAAGTCATAGATTTTCAACAGCAGATCCTGAGCCTATGCACGATTCACAATTGTCTGGGATGCTGTGGGTTCAAGAAATTATGAACGGGTATTAAGATATCATACACAGTAAAATTAGATGGATCGTAATATATTCTTGATGCTTAGTCAAATGTTAAGTGACCAGCGTTTGGTAGCGCCCACAAATCATTTGAGCTAGGGCTGTTCATCAGTTGGTGATCGATGATTTTTGTTGGCTGAGTTACCTACTGACCACTGCAGTTAAAAAAAAAAAAAAAAGAAGCGGAGCACCACTCTACAAAGATAAGAAATAGGCCGATCACCTGATGTGAACCCTACCAATAATAACGAGACCCGTCAAGATTAGGACCCCAAGAACATTCTAAGACTCAAGCTTTGGATGGAACCTCGACCTGTTGCTTCAACAAAAACAAGAACCTCGGTATAAGATTACCTCAACCCATTGCTTATTGCGAAATAAGAACCTTGGTATAACGAAGATGCCACAAACGGTGATGGAAGTCCGTTTGATAAGTCGATGGTGAACGTCACGGAAAACTCCGATAAGTTCAAATAGCTCTCAAAGAACCAAAGAGAAATACAATTCTCAAATTTGTGAATAAAACTGATGATATTTTTCATTACTTGTGGATGCCTTTTTTATAGGCATAAATTACAAGAATATTATCAAAATATACCCTAAAATAATATGGAAACTAAATGAAATATTCTCCTAATATTCCTCTAATATTCTCCTAATATTCCCAGAATTTAAATGGATGAAAATATGGAAACTTACACCTAATTCACACCTAATTCACGCCTAAAACAATAAAGGGAAAGTTTGACATTTTCATTTTCAACCAAGTAAAGAAATAAAGACTTGGCATGCAAGCTAAACACTAGAAAAGGAAAGAAAATTTGCAGCAATATTATCTGCCCATTAGCTTGCCAAAAACGTCCTCTTCATTGGGCTTAGTCCGAAATTTCTAAGACTTGAATTAAATTGAAACTTCCTTGTGGACCATGCTCAATGGGCCTTCACGAATTTGTTTGAGTCCAAACTTCTTGAATTAGTCCATTGAGTGCTTCTTTGAACTTCTTAGCCCGCGCCCTTGTAACCGGCTCGACTGGTACTTGAAATGGTTATCTTGATGTTGTGTCATGTTTTGCATCATTCCCCTCCTCTTGAAAATGATTTGTCCTCAAATCGTCACCTACATCAAAAGGGTTCAGATCAGTGACATTAAAAATTGCACTTTCATTATACTTACCAGGTAGGTCTAGCTTGTAAGCGTTGTCGTTGATGCACTCCAGAACTTGGAAAGGACCATCTCCTCTTGGAAGCAGTTTGGAATGTCTTTGTGCTGGAAATCGTTCTTTCTTCATGTGTAATCACACCCAATCTCCGGGTTCGAAGATCATCTTGTGTCGCCTTTTGTTGGCTTGTTTTGCATACTGTTCCATTCTTCGGTCTATGTTAAGTCGTGCCTTCTCGTGTATCTACTTAGCCTTCTCGTGTATCTACTTAATAAATTTAGCTCTTTTCTTTCCATTCAAGTTAACACGTTCAGAAACAGGTAATGATGTTAAATCCAATGGTGCAATAGATTAAAACCATACATAATTTCAAATGGTGAAAACTTAGTAGTAGAATGAACAGCACGATTATAAGTAAATTTAACATGCGGCAAACAATCTTCCCATACTTTTATATTCTTTTTAATTATAGCCTTCAACAAGGTAGATAAAGTCCTATTAACTATTTCTGTTTGATCATCAGTTTGGGGGTGACATGTAGTAAAAAACAACAACTTGGTACCTAATTTTCCCCATAAGGTCTTCCAAAAGTAACTTAAGAACTTTGCATCCCGATCTGACACAATTGTCCTAAGCATATCATACAATCGCACAATCTCCCTAAAAAACAAATCTACAACATGGCTCGCGTTTTCTGTTTTGTGACATGGAATAAAATGTGTCATCTTTGAAAACCTATCCATGACTACAAAAATTGAGTTTCTTCCTCGTTTAGTCCTAGGCAGACTTAATACAAAATCCATAGAAATATCAATCCACGGTGCACTAGGAATGGGCAAAGGGTATACAAACCATTTGGCTGCACTCTTGATTTAGCTTGTCTACAAGTGACACACCTACCACAAATCCTCTCGACATCTCGCTTCATGTGTGGCCAAAAGAAGTGTTCCTGCAAAACAGCTAAAGTCTTTGCAACTCCAAAATGTCCCATTAGTCTCCCTCCATGGGATTCCTGTACTAGTAAGTCACTCAAAGAACAATTAGGCACACATAACTTATTCTCTCGAAATAAAAACACATCATGCCTAAAGAACTTACCATTACCATGTTTCTCACAATCCCGGAATTCCTCGCAAAATTCAGTGTCATCAACATATAAATTTTTAATTTATTCAAAACCCAGCAATTTTGCATCAAGTGTAGAGAGTAATGCATACCTGCGTGAAAGTGCATCGGCAACAATATTCTCCTTACCTTTTTTGTACCGGATAACGTAGGGAAAGGTCTCAATGAACTCACTCCATCACGCATGTTTCCGATTCAGCTTGTATTGGCCCATTAGGTGCTTTAATGATTCATGATTAGTGTGGATCACGAATTCTTTAGGCTAAAGGTAGTGTTGTCACGTTTGCAAAGCTCGGACTAATACATATAACTCTTTGTCATACGTAGGGTAGTTTAAGGCTGCCCCGCTTAACTTCTCACTGAAAAACACAATTGGTCTTCCTCCCTACATCAAAACAGCACCAATACCTATTCTAGAGGCATCACATTCAACCTCAAATGTTTTATCAAAATCAGGTAAAACAAGTAAAGGAGCATTAGTCAATTTTTCCTTCAGTAACGTAAATGCCTTTTCCTGCTCTCCCTACCACTTGAACCTAACATTTTTCTTTATTACCTCCGTCAATGGGGCTGCTATCATGCTAAAATCTTTCACGAAACGACGGTAGAAACTTGCAAGCCCATGGAAACTCCTTACCTGGGCGACGTTCATTGGGCTAGGCCAATCTTGAATCGCCTTGACTTTCTCCTCATCAACCTGTATTCCTTGAGTACTAACAATAAAACCAAGAAATACAAACTTATCCGTGCAAAAGGTACATTTCTTAAGGTTAGCAAACAACTTTTCTTTTCTAAGCACATCTAAAACAGAGTTCAAATGTACTATATGATCATCCAAGTTTTTGCTATAAATAAGTATATCATCAATGTAAACGACAACAAACTTACCTATAAATAATCACAAAATATGATTCATAAGTCTTATAAAAGTGCTTGGTGCATTTGTCAAACCAAAGGGCATAACTAATCATTCATATAAACCATGTTTTGTTTTAAAGGCAGTTTTCTACTCATCTCCTTCTTTCATTCTTATTTGATGATAACCACTTTTTAGATCAATTTTAGAGAACACACAAGAGCCATGCAATTCATCTAGCATATCATCTAAGCGAGGAATAGGATGACGATACTTTACCGTTATGTTGTTGATAGCTCGACAATCAACACATATTCTCCACGTCCCATCCTTCTTTGGCACTAGGATCACTGGAACTGCACACAGACTCATACTTTTTCAAACGTACCCCTTGTCCATCAACTCTTGGACTTGCTTTTGAAGTTCCTTTGTCTCCTCCGGATTACTTCTATAAGTGGGTCTGTTAGGGATTGTGGATCCCGGTACGAAATCGATCTGATGCTCAATTCCCCGAATAGGTGGTAAACCTGCTGGAATGTCTTCAGGAAACACATCATTGTATTTCTATAAAAGAGAGTTAACAGAACTAGGCAAAGAATCATGAAGTTCGTTAGTATTCAAAAAAGCCTCTTTATATACCAACAACAGCATAGGCTGCCTTGAAACCAACGCTCTTCTCACCATATTCACTCTTACCACACAGCTCTCCTTTTGCAAGGCCGCACTCTCCTTTTCTCTCACCACCAAAATTGAACCCCTTTCAGTTTGGATACTCTCACTTTTTCCGGCCTTCCTCTCTTTTTCTTTTCGATTTTTAATTTTTTTTCTTTTTCTTTTTCTTTCTCTCTTTCTTTTTCTCTCTCATTTTCTCTTAATTTTTCACTCTCCCTTTGTTTTTCAAATGGCTGCTGAAGCTGCATCTGATCCTCATACATCTGTTTAGGGGTTAAAGGTGCAAGGTTAATGTTCTTACCATTGTGAACGAATGAATACTTGTTTGATAAGCCATTATGAATCACCCTCCTATCAAATTGCCATGGCCTTCCCAATAATATGTGACAAGCCTGCATCGATACTACATCACACAACACCTCATCCTCATATCTCCCGATGCGAAATGAGATCATAGCTTGTTTGTTCACTTTGGTCTCTCCATTGTCATTCAACCACTGCAGCTTATATGGTCTGGGATATTTAGTGGTCTTGAGTTCTAACTTCCCAACGAGAAAGGAGTTGACAACATTAGTACAATTACCTCTATCGATAATTATACTGCAGACCTTGTCTCCGATGCAGTATCTCGTATGAAAGATATTCTCGCGCTGCATCTCTGCCTCCTTTTTTACTTGCACACTTAAGACTCGTTTTACTACTGCCACTAACTTTCCCATTTCGGCTTCTTCTTCTTTAACGTCATAAGCATCTTCCAATGGTGGCATTTTGTCTTCCTCACTCTCTTCCTCGGTTTCGTACTCACCATCATCGTGTAAGATCATGATGCGCTTGTTTGGATATTGTCTTGCAAAGTGACCTTTGCCTTGACATTTACAACATTTAATGTCACGGTTACGAGAACTGGAAGGGTCAGACTTACCTTCAGACACATGGCTAGTCGTCTCTTGTCTGGGCTCGAATTTGGGTTTTACAGCTGGTTTCTCCTCCTTCTTCGGTTTCCATGGGGCAGAGCTTGGATTATAAGATGGTCGTGTACTTCCCCTCCTCTTGAGCTGCTGCTCTACCTTAACTGCCATGTGCACCATATCCTCCAACTCTACATAATACTGCATCTTTACCCTATCATGGATATCTTGATTCAATCCATTCAGGAACCTTGCCATAGTAGCCTCCCGGTCTTCTTCGACATTAGCCCGGATCATCGCAATCTCCATCTCTTAGTAATATTCCTCTATGCTCCGATTATCTTGTCTAAGTCTTTGTAGCTTTTTGTACAGCTCTCGGTAATAATGGTCGGGTACAAATCGCTTCCTCACGACCACCTTCATCTCTTCCTACGTCTCTATCGGACGCTCTCTATTTCGCCTCCTGTTCAAAACTAACTGATCCCACCAAACAATAGTATAGTCAGAGAATTCAATGGCAGCAAGTTTTACCTTCTTTATCTCGGAGTAATTGTGGCAGTCTAACACTAACTCCATCTTTTTCTCCCAGTCGAGGTAAGCTTCGGGATCACTTTTTCCCTGGAATGACGGGATCTTCATCTTAATGCTAACCAAGCTATTATCTTCCCGTTTCCTAACTTCTCTAAACCGACTACCTCGTCTCCTTTCATCCTCCCAACCACCATGTCTCCTATAATTTGCTATTGAACCGTAGTCATCCTCATCATCATATTCCTCATAATGATCCTTTTCATGTTCTACCCTAACTTCTCTAGGTGGCACTCTCCCCATCCTACGTGCCTGTGGAATGTGTTGGGGCTGCTCTGTACGTGAATTTTCTACTCGGTGTAACCTCTCATGAATCTGTTCTAATTCTCCCCTCATCATCTGTCTCATCTCTCCTATCATAGTCTCCATAAATACCTTGGGATCGGGCATTCCCCTAGCTCCTTCGGTATTGCTTTTTTCACTGTTGTGAGACATGTTTACTGCAAAACAAGGTTAGATAAAAAAAATAGAAAGGACCTCACAAACTCCCTCACGTATTTCACTCGAGAAATGGGTTCACTCAATTCCACTCGTGTTTCATACTACAAATCTGGCTTTTACCCTCTAATACTCTTTCCACTCTTGTCTTTTTCCACTCGTAACAATTTCTCACTTGGTTCTTATGGAGCTACTCAAATCAGTACCAAAAATTTTTTTCGCGACAAATCACTAAAGACTATACCAAGGCAATCTGATTATAAACAGCAAGGATTACAACGAAAAAGCAACGTTTCGGAAATACGAAAATTTTACCCAAAAAAAAATTTTGGTCTGTGGGGTAAGTTGATTTTTGGAATATTGGAAGCCTAAATTTATGCAATCAAACAAAAATTTTGTTGTGGAGCCAACATACTCTTTTTTTTTCGGATCCTCTTGATTTTTTTTTTTTTGCTTTCTTTCTTTCTATTCAATCTGAATAACGTATACAAAAGAATATAGATTAGTATTCACTAAACTTAAACTGGTAACTCACAAGGAAAAAGGAAAGAACCAACATACATGAATTTTTTTTTTAATAAACGGAATTTGGAATTGAAAAGGAAAGGAATGAAATTAAATAGGATAGGAAAACCTAACTTAGAGTCTAGCTCTGATACCAAATGATGCGAACCCCACCAAGAATAACGAGACCCGTCAAGATTAGGACCCTAAGAACGTTCTAAGACTCAGGCTTTGGATGGAACCTTGACTCGTTGCTTCAACAAAAATAAGAATCTTGGTATAGGATGACCTCAACCCGTTGTTTATTACGAAACAAGAACCTTGGTATAACGAAGACACCACAAATGGTGATAGAAATCCGTTTGATAAGTCGGTGGTGAACGCCACGGAAAACTCCGATAAGTTCGAATAGCTCTCAAAGAACCAAAGAGAAATACAACTCTCAAATTTGTGAATAAAACTGATGATGTTTTTCATTACTTGTGGACGCTTTTTTTATAGGCATAAATTATAAGAATATTCTCAAAATATACCCTAAAATAATATGGAAACTAAATGAAATATTCCTGTAATATTCCCCTAATATTCTCCTAATATTCCCAGAATTTAAATGGACGAAAATATGGAAACTTACACCTAATTCACACCTAATTCACGCTGGGAAAGTTTGACATTTTCATTTTCGGCCAAGTAAAGAAATAAAGACTTGGCATGCAAGCTAAATACTAGAAAAGGAAAAAAAAATTTGCAGCAATATTATCTACCCATTAGCTTGCCAAAAACGTCCTCTTCATTGGGCTTGGTCCGGAATTTCTAAGACTGGAATTAAATTGAAACTTCCTTGTGGACCATGTTCAATGGGCCTCCACGAATTTGTTTGAGCTCAAATTTCTTGAATTAGTCCATTAAGTGCTTCTTTGAACTTCTTAGCCCGCGCCCTTGTAACTGGCTCAACCGGTACTTGAACTGGTTCTCTTGATGTTGTGCCATGTTTTGCATCATCACCACCCGATTTTCTCGATTTATTTCGATCGGTTACCAACAGTTTCGATAACATCAAGCAACAGAGAGAATGGCTTGCATGGAACGTCGATGATTGTCAAAAAGAAAATCCTAGCATGTTGCAAAAAATGTAATAAATCGACAAATCTACAATTAGTGTGACCTAATTAGTCCTAACTACACTTGTGCAGTGAAATTTTACTTGGTTGATGTAGGCTAAGCAAATAAGTACTATATGCATCACTGGAGTACAACAAACATCGTGGGGGTCTACAAAGCTTAAGAGAAGTATTTAACTACATGCATTCCTCTCTTTGCAATTGTATTGAGAGATCATTTGGGGTTTAGAAGACAACATTCAAAATTTTGAAACACGTAAACAACTATCCAATGAGAAAACAAGCAAATATTCTAGTTGCATGTGGGGTCATTTATAATTTTATTAGGACAATACAAGTTGGGATTGAATTTTGGATTAATTCATTGATGATGTAGTGCTAGTACGAGGTCATGTCGACTATAATGAGGATGTCATGATCGATGATGGTGACATCAAGGAACAGAATCTAGTAGCCGAAGCTAGTTCATTGAGAAAAGGATTCATGAATCAGTTAGAAAATAAGTTGGCAAATCAGATGTGGAGTAGATTTTAACAAACTCTATGCCATAGGTTGGGTTGAGCATATGTGTGAGAGTTTTTACCTACTATTAGGAATATGTTGTGGTATTTTTGTTTTAGGGAATGGAAACAAGGGGGGAAATAAAAAACTCTATGTTGTTGTTAGTGTATTAACTTTTTTTTTTTTTTTGGTTTTTGTTAAGAAGATGAATTATGTATGCATGATATACACATATACACACAAAGTTTTAAATCCAATATTATATGTGATCTGACATGAATGTAAATTGCAGTTAATAAAAACGTAAATTTATATACAAACAAATCTAAAAGTGGGGATTTTCACATTCATAGGGTGTTTTCAGCATTTTGATTTGTATATTTTCTACTACATAAATTCATATTCACGAAAATATCGGATTACATCTAATATTGGATTTGAAATTATTCTTATATGTGTGCACGTAAAATCTTTGGGTTTGTTTGTATCTACACGGGTTGATAGTTTTTGGATGACAACTAGTATTTTTTTTATTTACTTTTTTATATCTTTATTCAAGATAAAAGTGTTTGTAAAAAAAAAAAAAAAGAAATAGCCAAATAAAAATTCCCATGTTTTAATACATAAAAATATATTTTTACCAATAAAAACACGATTCCAACATAAATTTCAATAAAATAACAATTCAAACCATCCAACCAAGTACATATTCAATTCCACTTTTTTTTTTTTTTAGCTCAAACCTTCCATCATAATGCAACACTTTAATCATATTATAGCCTGAACTCAAATCAAACACAAAATATTTTGTCTAAACCCATGCAACAAATGGAAGCTAACTTTACCTGTAAATGTGTTCTTGTTAATATGCTTTTATTTAGTTAAACTTTATTTTTATTAAACAAAACAATTATAATAAGTATTAATAGTTGGATATATTGCATTTCTTTTTTTTCCCGTAAAATTATATTGACTCTGAATATATATTATACTAAATTTTGATGAAAGAATATGATTGAAATTTTAATCTCATAAGGTCAATGTAGGTAAAAATTCATGTTTTAGTTAACGGTTTAAAAATTTAAAGGATACTGTTATTATCATTTCAAAGTTTGGGGATCTTTTACAATTAATAACAATTTTAAAGTTTGAAGATATTTCGAAATCAATTAGAAGAGCCCTTCTTCTCAATGGACTGTGGATGGAGCCCTTCTTATGAAAACCCCACCAGTTCACATCATTTAAGGATAATATTATAATAATATTAAAGTTTAAGGATAAAAAAAGAAAATTTATGTTTATTAAATTTTTTTTAATTATTATCAAGTCTGTAATCCAACCTATTTAAGTGATGAAACGATGAAAAGTGATAATATTTTATTTTTCAGAAAGTATTTTTATTAATTTTTAAGTTTTATAGGATAAAATTACAACAATATCAAGTTAAGAGAAAATGAAATTTATCCCCCAAAAAAAAAAAAACCTACTGTAGAGGGAAATATATCAAGTGTAGCCGAGAGTAGAAGCACCCGCGTCCCTCACCCTCCGGGTATCAAACGCGGAAAGCCAAAAAGTCCCAAACTCCTCGCGTTTTCATTGGGTCGCTTTCCGATCTCGATCTCTCTCTCTCTCTCTCTTCCATGTCGCCGACCACTTGCTGAGCTTCGCCTAAGGTTTTCTTCTCCAGAACTCTCTCCGATCTCCCAAGCCTCTGTAATGATTTTCTCTTTTCCGATGCATTTTTGTTCTCCTCTTTTCTTCGCCATTGTTTTGATTTTTCCCTTTTCCATTATTGGCGCAGAGAGGGAATCGATTTTTGAACAAAATTTTTGAAGTCGATTTTCACGCCCCCAATCCATGGCTGCACCTCCGGCTAGGGCTCGCGCCGATTACGATTACCTCATCAAGCTCCTCCTCATCGGCGACAGTGGTTAGCTTTTTATTTTGCTTTTCTCCGATTGTTTTTTAATTTTCCGAGAAAATTGTGGGGGAATGAAATAGGAAGTTGAGAAATTTTGAGATCTAATGGCGTTTTGTTTTATTTAATCTTCGTCTTGTTTTGGAAGTTGGGGGTTTGATTTGTGATTGAATGGGTTTGTGATCTTAGTTTTTCTGTGTAATTAATCTTCGCAAACTGGAATTTATTGATTGAATTAAATGGATTAATTTTGCTCTTCGATTACTCTTTCTTTGATAG
The DNA here is from genome assembly GCA_035233585.1 of Antiaris toxicaria. Lineage (NCBI taxonomy): Eukaryota > Viridiplantae > Streptophyta > Magnoliopsida > Rosales > Moraceae > Antiaris > Antiaris toxicaria. The sequence continues at coordinate 11,642,469 of CP141162.1, read as the reverse complement.
TTCGAATAAGGGGTTTGAGGTTATAATGCTGTTCAGTTTGAGCTGCTTTCTATTGGTGGATTCATGTAATTGGATGCTTAGGTGCTTCGATACATTTCCATATACATATATATATATATGTTACATTATTTTTTTACTGTAGAATGGGTTTTGTTTGGAGATTTAAATCTGTTATTTCCTACTACTGTGTTTAATCAGTTAGATGAAATGGTTGGTTATTTAGTAAGAATTCTTGGTTTATTTTTTTCTGGTCGTTTTTCCATCTAGGAAACTTACAAAAGAGATCATTCTTATGCTTGGTTCCAAAGGGTCTTACTTGGCTATGTTCTTTTGCGTTTAAATTTGTTATGGTTTTGTTTTGTCAATATTTTGGTGGCATGAATTAACGTACGGGAAATATTTTACAGGTGTGGGAAAGAGTTGTCTGCTTTTGCGTTTCTCAGATGGTTCCTTCACGACCAGTTTTATCACCACCATTGGGTTGGTATCCTTGAAACCATGAAAACTACTCTTTCATTTACTTAGCATCACTGTTGAAAGGAGGATATGTGTAATTACCAATTATGTGGTTTAAATGATAAAATTGGCCAAAAAATTCCTTGCCAAATGCCAATTTTTCGGACTATATTTTAGGATTCTGTTGTAATTTCGTCATATCTTATGCATAACTACAATGGACAAATAGATTTCATGTAATATGTTGGTCAAGCACCTTGTTATCATTCAGCATTTGGCCTAGTGGTGTCGGTTTCCCACTGCTTTCTTATAGAATCAAGGAGGTCTCTTGAGTTAGCTACGGGCAAGGCAAGGGTAGCAACTGTTTCGGCAGAAGGAGAGGTTGATCATTATAAAGCATAGGGAATGGACCCACCCCCATAAAAGATCTGTACTTGTTTGAGTCAGACTTGTAAATTATTATGGATCTTGGTTGAACATCTCTGTTGATTTTGTTCACTTCCCTATTTACAGAATTGACTTCAAGATAAGAACTGTTGAGCTTGATGGAAAAAGGATTAAACTGCAAATCTGGGATACAGCTGGTCAAGAGCGCTTTCGAACAATTACAACAGGCATGCGTTTGAACGTCAATAGCAGTTTCTGTTTGCATTTATGTGTTTTATTGGAGACAATAAATTTAGCATTTCATGATCACCCACACGGATGTACTTAAAGAAAGTTGCGTAGCATTTCAAGCTTAATTTTTTGTCATATGGGGAATTTTAAGTAGATATTCTCAAACCCTGGAAAGAAAAGTGGATTTTCAGATGATTGGGTAATTTAATCAATTTGACATCTGGTCCGAGTCATGATTTTTCAGTGTATTGGGTCGTGGAAGTCTGATTACGTTGTTGAGTTTGCTTACGTTTTTCTTCACCTTGCAGCTTATTACCGTGGAGCCATGGGAATTTTGCTGGTGTATGACGTTACTGACGAGTCATCTTTCAACAGTAACTTCTTGTTTCTCCTTATACTCAACCCTCAAGCTCAGATTTTCATTTTTTTTTTTGTTTTTGGATTGCTATCTGCATCTAAATCATGCTATTTTTTTGGTAAGAAATAGATCGATTGATTTACTCATCTACTGCACATCGGAGAGATACTTTTAAAACTTATTTTGCGTGATATCTCTTTTATTATGTAATGGAAACTACTGTTGTTGGTGTAGTCTTATGTTGTCCACATTACGTTTGTTCAGTTGGATGGTTGAATAAACACATTTCTGTAAGCATAAGTTCTTTCACACCTAGTTTAACTTCTGTATTACTTTTACTGAAATCCTAGACTTAATTCCTTTTCGTGTGCAGACATTCGGAACTGGATTCGCAACATTGAACAGCATGCTTCTGACAATGTAAATAAGATCTTGGTGGGAAACAAGGCTGACATGGATGAAAGCAAAAGAGTGGGTATCCTTAACTATTCACTTGCTTGAAGATTTTTTTTTTTTTTTGGTACTTAACGAATGTTATGTCATGGGCATGCACTTGTGCTCTTGCATTGAGATTTTCATTGTGATCACTAGTTGCATGATTTGAAGATGAATTTTTAGTTAAAGGGGCTTTTGTGGGGTTGGCTTAAGGGTGAATCGCTTGGACTTGGTGCCTTACGAAGCATTAGGTATAAGGTTTGATTCTCATTGAGTGCTATCTATTCCTTAAGGTCATGTCTGCAGGCCTTTGGCCCGAGATTTACTAGATCTGTGTGGAGGGGGTGTTTTGCATGTATCTTGTGGATTGGTTGGGGCAAAGTCTGGGACACCTTGATCATTTAAAAAAAAAAAGTTGGGACTTTTTCCTGTTAGTCTTTCCATCATGAATGTGAGATGCTGGAGATGAACTCCTTCCCTAGAACCTCTTTTTCTGCATATGTTTTCTGTGTGCAAGTCATTTTCGCTCCCAAAATGAATTTTTTCCCTTCTTCTAGGCTGTTCCGACTTCCAAGGGTCAAGCTCTTGCTGATGAATATGGTATCAAGTTCTTCGAAACTGTAAGCATCCATATGCTCTAAGTGTTAATTTCCCATCACAAAATGGAATGGATGGTTTTGGTTACTAAGTATTTCAAATACTATTTTCTGCAGAGTGCTAAGACAAATATGAATGTGGAGGAAGTTTTCTTTTCAATAGCAAGGGACATTAAACAAAGGCTCGCAGAATCTGATTCGAAAGGTGCTGAGGTATGCTTTCTCCTCTCAAATGATCTCGTTTGACTCTTATCTCCACTATTCTTTGTTGCTTTTCAAAAAGGGTCCATTTTCTTCCATCCAAAGTGGGAAATTACAATAGTTTTCGTTTGACTTTCCAGCCTCAGACGATTAAGATTAACCAACCCGATCCAGCCGCTGCCAGTGGTCAGCCAGGAGCGAAGTCAGCATGCTGTGGTTCATAATCGACTGACTTTAAAAGAAGAAATCAATCAAAAAAGAGGGGAAAGATTCAGAAGTTTGCACCTTGATCTCAGTTTAAAAACTAAATTCGACAGGCTACTGATTTTTTGATCCCTCTTTTGTATTTTTCATCTACCAACCTTAGCATCAAAGGTGGTAGTTTTTTCTCTCTTCCTGCTTCCATTTTTATTCTTGGAATTTGTAACAAGACTGCTGCCCTTATCTGTCTTTTGCTTCGGGCGCTTGTCATTGCTTGACTCCGTGTTCATGTAGATAGATAATCAGGTTTGAACTTCGTATCAAGAAAAATGCTTAGCATTTATTAAGTCTGTACTTAGACTGCTGTCGGTGTATTGGCATCCCATAAACTTTTCTGCGGTCAAGATGTCATCTATCTTTATGAATGCTTTTATGTTGTGAAATTGGCTTTGTATAAACGTGCTGACCTTCTAATATGCTGAACCATTCTATGCGTTTTCTTTTTCATTCCTGTTTGAGATGCTTAATTTTCAAAGGAATATGCTGGAGAATGCTATATAACCTCGTTATTATTCAGAATCTATTCATTTATGCTTTATTCGGTAACACTGGTCATCTTGTATTGTATATGAACACTATAAAATGTGTAGTTTGGGACTTTGTATATTTTATTCAAATTCAAAGACATTTGAACGGTAAACCTGATATTAAATCGTTATTTATCCTTTTCTCTCTCTTTTTCTTTTTTTTTTTTCTACTTTTACCATTTATATAATATATGTTCTTTTTTTCTATCAATTTTTCACAAACTCTCTTTCAATAATCGTACATTATATTTAAATACAACGAAAGAAAATTCATTTAAATACAATGTAAGAAATTTCAGCAGATTTTAGCTAAAGCTTTGGAAAAAATGGGGTGTTTCTTTCCCCAATTTTTCTTCCTCCCCTTTTCTCTGAATTTGGTGAGATAATTGATCAGACAGAAAAATTGACAAGATTGTCGTGTCGGTCTTGGTAATGTCTCTCTCTCTCTCTCAAAACGTTTCTTTTTGTCTTCTAATTTTATTTATCTTTTTTAATTTGGGGAGGGCATTTCTACTTGTCATTGTGTATGTAAATATTTATTTGTTTTCCTCTTTAAAATGTTAGGTTCCTTCTATACATCCAATAATTATGGAAGGGTGCGATGTATTTTCGGTTTCTTAGTGGAAAGAAATAATGTATTTTCCATTATTAAGAAAGCATAAAATTGACAATTTAAGTAGACATTTGGAATAAGTTTTTTTTGGCATTGCATTTAAATGCAATGCAATCTTTCCCTAAATATAAAAATATTTTATTCAAATACTAATCACATCACATTTTAAATCTAATACAATCACTATTTATTATTTCACTTTTTCTATTACTTTTATTAATTACATCATATATTCCCTCTCTCTTCTTTTTTTCTCTCTACTTTTATCCATCACATCACATATTTATTATTAAAATACAATTCAAATAATTTTCTTCCAAACACATATTGCATTTAAATGAAATGCTAATATTTTTCCTCCAAATACAAATTATATTTAATGCATTGTATTCAAACACAATGCATTCACCAAACAAGGCCTAAAAGTCAACTACCTCATCTAGAATCCATGTCAGCACCCGCGTTTTGCTATAAGTATTGAGAACATTACACATGCATTCTGTTAAAAAATACTTAATAAAAAAAAAGATAACGGGTTTGTTTGTTTTAAAGACTTAGTTTAATCTAATTTATAAATTAAATTAGATTGATTAAATTTGTTTTAATTTAATTTTGTTTGATAAGGTTTACTTTTATTATTTCTTATCTTTATTTTTATTATTTTAACATAATTTTTAACAAAAATTATTTTTACTTTCATAATCTTTTAAATTAAATTAAATTAAAATAAAATGATTAATTTAATTTAATTTAATTTAAAATTAGATTAGATTAGAATGTTAAATTAAACGCATATATATATGCGCTTGTTTAATCATATTTTCATTTTTCCAATGGAGAGCACTTTTAATTTGCTGACAAATATGAAAAAAATTACAATTCTAAGTTTTTTATTTTTTTGTAAATTAAAATACGATTCTAAGTTTATCACTGGTGACAAATTCAAAGAAGGGGAAAAAAAAGATTGCCCATTTGAAAAAGAAAGAAGCTTTCAAAAATAAAACAAAGACAAAAGAAAACTTTCCTTTACATTTTCAAGCCGTTTCCATAGAGCCTACTTTATTTTATTTTTCACACCAAAAAAAAAGAAACTACTTTTTTGAATTGATATGTCCTATATATTTTCGGTCGTTTCTGAATAGCATTTTTGGAACACCGTTCTCTTTTTTTGGCAAGCGAGTAAAGAAATTTTACATAGGAATTTTGGCAAGATGATAAGATACTTTATTGCTATTGCTATAATTACCGTTATTACAATTATTATTATTATTATTATTATTATTATTATCATAACACTGGCAACCAATAAAAAAAAAAAAAAGGAAAAAGAAAGAAAGTAAGAAACAGAAGAAAAAAAAAAAAAATGTTGGACTTGGGCTTACAAGAATGAATCTTAGCCCTTTTCCGCCTTGTCGGTTGAATAATCTAAAGTTAACTAGATAGTTTGTAATATCTGTCTAACGAAATAAAAGGGGGCAAAATAAAAAAATAAAAAAATAGAAATTGCTTTTGGGTTCCAGAAGAAGTGGAAAAGTAAAGGAATAAAACGCCACCAACCTTGGCTAAGAATTCTTCATCATCTTCTTCAGTCGCTTCACGGCGATTTAGGGTTTCTGCAACTTCTCTCTCTCTCTCTCTCTCCCCTCCCCATTTCAGGTACGCAAATGCCATTTTCTGAGCTTAGATTTGCGGAGATCTGAATTAGGTGTTTTTGTTTAAGTCATGAATTGTTTTTCTCTGTAAATCTGACTAGGGTTTCGGTGTTCCTCTTCTTTTCCGAATCCGACATTGAATTTCATTTTGATCATATTCCTTAAAAGAAAGAGAAAAAAAGAAACTTTTTTTTGGTGCATTTTTTATATTTTATATTTTCGTAATTCTGATTTCGTTCAATTTTTCATAACGATCTGAACATGAAATTTGCCAATGATAATTTTGTCTGAATTTTAATTTTTGTTTTTCAGCAAAGGAAATATAGATGTTTCGCTTCGAGGTTTGACACTTTTGTTTGGTGAAACTTGTGAATTTTGGATAGCTGATCGAAAACATATGGCGTGGTTTAGAGCTGGGTCTAGTCTGGCAAAGCTTGCCATTAGGAGAACTCTGTCACAAGGTGGTTCGTATGTAGCAAGAACACGGGTTCTTCCGTCTCAAAATCGTTATTTTCATACCACAATCTTTAAGTCCAAGGCACAAACAGCGCCTGTTCCACACCCCGTGCCCCTCTCCAGGTTGACAGACAGCTTCTTAGATGGAACAAGCAGTGTGTACTTGGAAGAGCTTCAAAGGGCTTGGGAAGCTGACCCGAACAGTGTTGATGAGTCATGGGACAATTTCTTTAGAAACTTTGTGGGGCAGGCTGCAACGTCCCCCGGGATTTCAGGTCAAACAATTCAAGAGAGTATGCGGTTACTTTTGGTTGTGAGGGCTTACCAGGTTAATGGTCACATGAAAGCCAAGTTGGACCCTCTAGGTTTGGAAGAGAGACAAATCCCAGATGATTTGGACCCTGCTCTTTATGGGTTCACAGAAGCTGATCTTGATAGGGAATTCTTTTTAGGGGTGTGGAGGATGGCTGGATTTTTGTCGGAGAATCGTCCTGTACAAACTCTTAGATCCATTTTGACCCGCCTTGAGCAGGCATATTGTGGGAGCATTGGATATGAATACATGCACATTGCTGATCGTGAGAAGTGCAATTGGTTGAGAGATAAGATTGAAACTCCAACACCGATGCAATACAACCAGCAGCGCCGTGAAGTTATTCTTGATAGACTTATATGGAGTACACAATTTGAGAATTTCTTGGCCACTAAGTGGACAACAGCAAAAAGATTTGGTCTTGAAGGTGGGGAGACTTTGATTCCTGGTATGAAGGAGATGTTTGATAGGTCAGCGGATCTTGGGGTTGAGAGCATAGTTATAGGAATGCCTCATAGAGGAAGACTCAATGTATTGGGAAATGTTGTTCGAAAGCCTCTGCGTCAGATATTCAGTGAATTTAGTGGTGGTACAAAGCCTGTCGACGAAGTTGGGCTCTACACAGGAACAGGTGATGTTAAATATCACTTGGGAACTTCTTATGATCGACCAACTAGAGGTGGGAAGAGGATTCATTTGTCTTTGGTTGCAAATCCAAGTCACTTGGAAGCTGTAGACCCTGTTGTTGTTGGGAAAACTAGAGCAAAGCAATATTATTCAAGTGATGCTGACAGAACCAAGAACATGGGTGTTTTGATTCATGGTGATGGTAGCTTTGCTGGACAAGGTGTGGTCTACGAAACACTTCATCTTAGTGCTCTTCCAAACTATACTACTGGTGGGACCATTCATATTGTGGTGAACAACCAAGTTGCCTTTACAACTGATCCCAGATCTGGCAGATCTTCACAGTACTGCACTGACGTTGCAAAAGCCCTTGATGCCCCTATTTTCCATGTAAATGGTGATGACATGGAAGCTGTTGTTCATGTCTGTGAGCTTGCAGCTGAGTGGCGTCAGACTTTTCATTCTGATGTTGTGGTTGATTTAGTCTGTTACCGAAGATTTGGGCATAATGAGATTGATGAGCCCTCTTTCACTCAGCCGAAAATGTATCAGGTTAGCTCTTTGCTCTGTTTCCTTGAAGCTTGATAATTGATATTCTTAGTTAGTTGGGAACATGTATGCAGCTATTTTTTAGTTTACATTTTTACTTATATTGATTTTATACTGCCGCTTTTGGAGACAAACCATCCAGACTTCTGACATTTCTTTGTTGACGATTGCAGGTTATTAGGAATCACCCCTCGGCTCTTCAGATTTACCAAAATAAGCTTTTGGAATCTGGGCAGGTGACGAAAGAAGAGATTGATAAGATAAATGAGAAAGTGAATGCAATCCTCAATGAAGAGTTTTTAGTTAGCAAGGATTATGTTCCTCAAAGAAGGGACTGGCTCTCTTCCCATTGGACTGGGTTTAAGTCACCCGAGCAGATTTCACGTGTCCGTAACACTGGGTATGAAAGTGGTTTTTCTAAAAGTATAAACTTGGTTTTTTGCTTTATCTGATGTTAAAATCCTTTGATTTAAATTCGTCTGCTCTCATACAGGGTAAAACCTGAGATCTTGAAGAATGTTGGCAAAGCAATCACATCACTTCCAGAAAATTTTAAGCCGCACAGAGCAGTAAAGAAAGTTTACGACCAACGTGCACAAATGATTGAAACTGGTGAAGGCATTGATTGGGCACTTGCAGAAGCACTTGCCTTTGCCACATTGGTAGTAGAAGGTAACCATGTTCGACTAAGTGGTCAGGATGTTGAAAGAGGTACATTTAGCCACCGGCACTCTGTACTCCATGATCAGGAGACAGGGGAACGGTATTGCCCTCTGGACCATGTTATCATAAATCAAGATGAGGAAATGTTTACTGTTAGCAACAGGTAACTGGTACTGATAGTTGTTTTTCATCAGTCTCTAATCACTGTCTACACACACACACACAAAAGAAATTTTCATAAGGTTGTCTTTTGTCTCAACGTCTTTTATGTTTCAGTGGGTGGTCCTAGTTATAAGAAGTTTGCGTTGCCATTTTTCAGTTATGAGATACTTGCACATTAATTTGGGAGTTGACAGTTCCCATGCCGACTTTCTCAGATCATTCTTCTTTTATGCACATTAAACTGATTAGATGTGCATTTAGTATCTATCTCTTGCTTCCATGCCAGATTTTTACACGTAACTTGCCTGTATCGTAGGGCTGCTAAACTCCACTATAACGATCTGAAATTAAATGCTCTTTGAACTGTGCATTTTATTTAATTAGTCTCACACAAGGTGTAAATATGCTCTTGTTCACAGTTCACTTTCAGAGTTTGGAGTTCTTGGATTTGAATTGGGTTATTCAATGGAAAGTCCAAACTCATTGGTAATCTGGGAAGCTCAATTTGGTGATTTTGCCAACGGAGCTCAGGTTATATTTGATCAATTCCTGAGCAGTGGAGAGGCTAAGTGGCTTCGTCAGACTGGGCTTGTTGTCCTACTTCCTCATGGTTATGACGGTCAGGGCCCTGAGCATTCTAGTGCAAGATTGGAACGTTTTCTTCAGGTAACCAGAAACCATTATAGCTATTGCTAGAATTTCTTAAAAGAAGAATACGTTTCCTCATCAAAAATATCAATGAAAGTTATAAAAATAATAATAATACGTTACTAATTGAGGACTTCATGTCATTTATTTTTTCTGCGAGTTTGTTCCTTTATTTTTATATTCTAGTCTCTCTTCTTTCTCTCTGATACCAGTTTAAGTATTTTTCTGTTTTTTGGTGATCTTGTTCCTTATTTTTCCATTATATTATAATCCCTTCTCTCTCTACCCACAAGGCCCCCTCCCTCCCTCTCTCTCATATATTCGGGTGTTGGTGTTTTCATTTTATGGAGTCTGGGGGAAATTTTTTAGGAATAAAGGAATTACATATTTTTAATTTTTTTATGTTTGTGAGTGAGGGGTGGAAAGTGGAATAAATCATTTATTGATACGATGAAATTGTAAATTTCTTCTCTGGTTCATTCGTTCTCTGTCGTCTTATAATTCCTGGTTGCACTCACTTAACATTACTAATGAGGCACTACTAGCTTACATGTATATGAGCTGCTGATAAACCTCACATTGAATTGCCCACATTGAATGGCCCCCTGCTTTTGTATGTGTGTGCGGAGATTATTTAATTTCCTTAAGAATCACCTTTTATTTATGAGGTTCCGTCCTTATTCATCCGGATAAGATTATGTTCTAATACATGTTCACTAATTTTTTTGGCAGATGAGTGATGACAATCCTTTTGTTATTCCTGAAATGGAACCGACTCTTCGCAAGCAGATTCAGGAATGCAATTGGCAGGTTGTCAATGTTACTACTCCTGCTAATTACTTCCATGTTCTGCGTCGTCAGGTTAGTGGGACCAATTCGTTGGATAATTAATTCCCATTAAGTAGAAGTTTCTGCATACTAACACGCTGTTACTCTCCCAGATACACAGGGAATTTAGGAAGCCTCTTATTGTGATGGCTCCTAAAAACCTGCTTCGTCACAAGGACTGCAAATCAAATCTCTCTGAATTTGATGATGTCCAAGGTCACCCAGGTTTTGACAAACAGGGCACCAGATTTAAGCGCCTAATAAAGGATCAGAATGATCACTCTGACCTTGAGGAGGGCATTAGGCGACTAGTTCTTTGCTCTGGGAAGGTACGTATGACATTACACGGAGCATGGTTAAAAACATTTTTTCGTCTGTCCATGAATTTGCTCGCTTAAAGTGACAGCAAAAGGAACAAATGGTTTATCCAAGAAAAAAAAAAAAAAAAAAAGGGGCGAGAGACCGAATGATTTCATAGAGTATGTTTCTGATAGTCTTCCCATTCTTGCCTACTAAGGTGTAAAGGTGATCTTCACTGATAAGAATTTCATTTTTGCAGGTTTATTATGAACTTGATGAAGAGCGCAAAAATAAAAATGCCAAGGATGTTGCAATATGTAGGGTGGAACAGCTTTGCCCCTTCCCATACGACCTTATTCAGAGAGAACTGAAGCGATATCCTAGTATGTAAATTTGAACTGTTTGGACGTTCTATTGTGAAAAATCGTCTATGCATTACTTAAAATTTGCGACGGGCCAGATTTTCTTATCTTCTGTTCGTAGTGATAAAATTTGGTTAAAATTATGAGCCTGACATATTTCTCTTTTAATATTGATCTAGATGCTGAGATTGTTTGGTGTCAAGAAGAGCCAATGAACATGGGTGCATACAATTACATCGCACCCCGACTCTGCACTGCCATGAAGTCACTGCAAAGAGAGAGCGTGGATGACATAAAGTACGTTGGCCGGCCTCCATCAGCTGCCACTGCCACTGGTTTCTATACGGTGCATCTAAAGGAACAAGCTGAGCTTGTGCAGAAAGCGATTCAGCCCGACCCAATTGAGTTTCCCTGAGGAAGAAGCCCTTACAAGATGAGATACAAATCCCAATAAAGAACATTAAAATTTTTTTTCGATAATTTAAGTTACTAATGAAAGCCCTTGTTTTTCCATATTCACTTGCAGTCAAGTCACTGTGGTGTTCCATGCAATGTTTAATAGCATCTCAGAATATAGACTTTAGATGTGTTTTTCCTTGGCCTTTTACCATGCTGCGCAAGTGTTTCAGAATGTAATAAATTTTTGGTGCTTTTGTCCTTGTAAAAACAAGATCGAAGAAAACTTTTTGTCGTAATTGGATAAAATTGTGTTACAAACCCAGTATTTCTTCTTGGTCTTCTTCATCTTCTCTTCCTTCTCTCTCTCTCTCTCTCTAAACATACGAAAGTTCCGTATATAATTTGAATATCAGAACTATGTGAACTTATCAGAATTTTCTGTAGTAGTAATCCTGAGAAGACAAAGGAGTTTCAAGATCAAGCCAACAAAATGCGTCACAAATTAGTCTTTGATCCCGGAGATTGGGTTTGGTTAGGCGTAAGGAAGATATGAATCCTGACACAAAGAGGTTTCAAACGACTTCTTAGAGGGGATGGTCCTTTCTAAGTTCTTGAATGAATCGATGACAGTGTATACAAATCCTTATTAGGCGATGATTTGAGGACAAATTCTTTTCAAGAGGAGGGGAATGATGTGAATCAAAGAACGGTTTTAAAGGATCCAATCAACGTCAAGGAAACCAATTCAAATACCAATTGGGCCGATTACAAGAGTGAGAGTAAAGAGATTTAAAGAAGCACTTATTTGGCTAATTTAAAAGGTTTGGGCTCAATCAAATTCGTGGTCCATTGAGTATGATTCATAATACATTAACTTAATTCAAGCTTATGAGAAATTCAGCTAATTCAATTAAGCTCAAGACGTTTTTTAACTAAGAATTTTCGAATTTGTGGCAGAATAACTACCTTCCTACATTTACGAATTTAGTTAGGATTAGATTTTTAGATTTGTTAGGATTTAGGAGGATTTAGGATTATCTTTTGTAACAAATTTCAGTTGGGATTTAGAATTATTTTTTGTAACAAATTTCAAATAATTTTTGGATTTTTTAGGCTTATTTTTTTTGGATTTTTTAAAGAATATTCTTTCTAATAATTGTCTATAAATAGACATTCTCATAGCAATAAAACAGATCACATCAGTTTAATTCATAAATTTGAGAGTTTTAGGTAGCGTTTGGTATTATTTTTGAAATCTGTTATGTTTTCAAATTCTCTGAATTTGAGATCGTTTTGAAAATAATTCTGAGAACGTTTCTAAAATTGTGTTTTGTTTTATTTTCTGAGTGTATGTTTTGAGAAACAAAAAAGTGAAACTGTGTTTGGTTATATTTTTGAAAACCAGTCATTTTATAAGTATTTTATAAAAACATATTTATGTTTGATTTAAAAAAAATTATTATGAATACCAAAAATTAAAAATTAATAAAATTTTTTTAATTGAAAAATGAATTAAAAATTAATAACCATAATATTTAAGTAATTACTATATCAATTAAATCTTAATTAATCATAATAATTAAATCAGAGAAATGAGAGAAATGAGAAAAATGAAATCAGAGAAAACGACTAAAAGTCGTTTTCAATTTTACGTTGGAAGCAAAGGAGATTCTGAATTCGTTTTGAAATCTGTTTTCAAAAACAATACAAATCAAACACAATTTCACACCGATTTTGAAATCGATTTCCTAGGGAATCGTGAAATCTGTTTTGGAAACAAAACCAAACACGCACTTAATTCTCTTTGGTTCTTTGAAGAACTATCTGAACTTAGTAGAATTTTCTGTGACGTTCGCTTCTGACTTATCAATCAACCCTTCCATAGTTGATTGTGGCGTCTTCATTATACCAAGGTTTTTGTTTCGCATTAGGCAACGGGTTGAGGTCAATATACCAAGGTTCTTGTTTTTACTGAAGCAACGGGTCGAGGTCTCCCATCCATTTGAACCTGATTTTAGAACGTTCTTGGGTTCATAATCTTGACGGGTCTCGTTATTCTTGATGGGGTTCGTTTCATTCTTACCATTGTAAACGAATGAATACTTGTTTGAAAAGCCATTATGAATCACCCTCCTATCAAATTGCCATGGCCTTCCTAACAACACGTGACAAGCCTGCATCGGTACTATATCACACAACACCTCATCCTCATATCTCCCAATGCGAAATGAGGTCATAGCTTGTTTTTTCATTTTGGTCTCTTTATTAGTCATTCAACTACTGCAGCTTATATGGTCTGGGATGTTTAGTGGCCTTGAGTCCTAACTTCCCTACGAGAAAGGAGCTGACAACATTACTACAACTACTTCCATTGATAATCATACTGTAGACCTTGTCTCCGACGCAGCATTTCGTATGAAAGATATTCTTACGCTGCATCTCTGCTTCCTCTTTTACCTGCACACTTAAGACTCGTTTTACTACTGCCACTAACCTTCCCATTTTGCCTTCTTCTTCTTCAACGTCATAAGCATCTTCCAATGGTGGCATTTCGTCTTCCTCACTCTCCTCCTCGGTCTAGTACTCACCATCATCGCGTAAGATCATAATGCGCTTGTTTGGACATTGGCTTGCAAAGTAACCTCTACCTTGACATTTAAAACACTTAACATCATGGTTACGAGAACTGGAAGGGTTGGATTTACCTTGAGACACATGGCTAGTCGTCTCTTATCTAGGCTCGAATTTGGGTTTTGCGGCTGGTTTCTCCTCCTTCTTCGTTTTCCATGGGGCAAAGCTTGGATTATAAGATGGTCATGTGCCTCTCCTCCTCTTGAGCTGTTGCTCTACCTTAACTGCCATGTGCACCATGTCCTCTAACTCTACATAATGCTGCATCTCTACCAGATCATGGATATCTTGATTCAAACTATTCAGGAACCTTGCATAGTAGCCTCCCGGTCTTCTTCGACGTTAGCCCGGATCATCGCAATCTCCATCTCTTGGTAATATTCCTCCACACTCTGATTACCTTATCTAAGTCTTTATAGCTTTTTATACAGCTCTCGGTAATAATGGCTGGGTACGAATCGTGATGCGAACCTCGCCAAGAATAACGAGACCCGTCAAGATTAGGACTCCAAGAACGTTCTAAGACTCAGGCTTTGGGTGGAACCTCGACCCGTTGCTTCAACAAAAACAAGAACCTCGGTATAGGATGACCTCAACCCGTTGCTTATTGTGAAACAAGAACCTTGGTATACGAAGACGCCACAAACGGTGATGGAAAAGCCGCTTGATAAGCCGATGGTGAACGCCACGGAAAACTCCGATAAGTTCGAAATAGTTCTCAAAGAACTAAAGAGAAATTTAACTCTCAAATTTGTGAATAAAACTGATGATGTCTTTCATTACTTGTGGATGCCTTTTTATAGGCATGAATTACAAGAATATTCTCAAAATATACCCTAAATAAAATTGAAGCTAAATGGAATATTCCGTAATATTCTCTGAATATTCTCCGAATATTCCCCGAATATTCTCCGAATATTCCTAGAATGAAAATATGGAAACTTACACTTATTCTCCAAATATTCCCCGAATATTCTCCGAATATTCCTAGAATGAAAATATGGAAACTTACACTTAATTTCACACCTAATACATGCCTAAAAAAGGAAAATATGACTTTTGTTCCAATTCAGCCAAGGAAGGAATTCGGTCAATTGAAGGAAACCGAAAATTTATAGTTCAAAAACGTCCTCTCTTATTGGGCTTGGTCCGGATTTTCTAAGACTTGAATTAAATTGAAGTTTCCTTGTGGATCATGCTCAATGGGCCTCCACGAATTCGTTTGAGCCCACACTTCTTGAATTAATCCATTAAGTGCTTCTTTGAACCTCTTAGCCCGTGCCCTTGTAACCGGCCCAACTGGTACTCGAACTGGTTCCTTTGATATTGTGCCATAGTTTGCATCATTCCCCTCCTCTTGAAAAGGATTTGTCCTCAAATCGTCACCTACATCAAAAGGGCTCAGATCAGTAACGTTAAAAGTGGCACTTACATTATACTCACCAGGTAGATCGAGCTTGTAAGCATTGTTGTTGATACGCTCCAGGACTTGGAAAGGACCATCTCCTCTTGGAAGTAGTTTGGAATGTCTTTGTATGGGAAATCGTTCTTTCCTCATGTGCAACCATACCCAATCTCCGGGTTCGAAAACCATCTTGTGTCGCCCTTTATTGGCTTGTTTTACATACTGTTCCGTTCTTCGCTCTATGTTGAGCCGTGCCTTCTCGTGTATCTGTTTAACAAATTCAGCTCTTTTCTTTCCATCCAAGTTAAAACGTTCAGAAACAGGTAATGATGTTAAATCCAATGGTGACAATGGATTAAAACCATAAACAATTTCAAATGGTGAAAACTTAGTAGCAGAATGAACAGCACGATTATAAGCAAATTCAACATGCGGCAAACAATCTTCCCATACTTTTATGTTCTTTTTAATGATAGCCCTCAACAAGGTAAATAAAGTCCTATTAACTACTTCTGTTTGACCATCAGTTTGGGGGTGACATGTAGTAGAAAATAACAACTTGGTGCCTAATTTTCCCCATAAAGTCTTCCAAAAGTAACTTAAGAACTTCGCATCCCTATCTGACACTATTGTCCTAGGCATACCATGAAATCGCACAATCTCCCGAAAGAACAAATCTGCAATATGGCTCACGTCATCTGTTTTGTGACATGGAATAAAATGTGCTATCTTTGAAAACCTATCCACGACTACAAAAATTGAGTCTCTTCCCCGTTTAGTCCTAGGCAGACCTAACACAAAATCCATAGAGATATCAATCCACGGTGCACTAGGAATGGGCAAAGGGGTATACAAACCATTTGGTTGCACTCTTGATTTAGCTTGTCTACAAGTGACACACCTACCACAAATCCTCTCGACATCTCGCTTCATGTGTGGCCAAAAGAAGTGTTCCTGCAAAACAGCTAAAGTCTTTGCAACTCCAAAATGTCCCATCAATCCCCCTCCATGAGATTCCTGTACTAGTAAGTCCCTCAAAGAACAATTAGGCACACATAATCTATTTTCTCGAAATAAGAACCCATCATGCCTAAAGAACTTACCATTACCATGTTTCTCACATTCCCGATATTCCTCACAAAATTCAGGGTCATTAACATATAAACTTTTAATTTGTTCAAAACCCAGCAATTTTGCATCAAGTGTAGAGAGTAATGCATACCTGCGTGAAAGTGCATCGGCAACCACATTCTCCTTACCTTGTTTGTACCGAATGACATAGGGAAAGGTCTCAATGAACTCACTCCATCGCGCATGTCTTCGAT
The DNA here is from genome assembly GCA_035233585.1 of Antiaris toxicaria. Classification (NCBI taxonomy): domain Eukaryota; kingdom Viridiplantae; phylum Streptophyta; class Magnoliopsida; order Rosales; family Moraceae; genus Antiaris; species Antiaris toxicaria. The sequence continues at coordinate 11,626,084 of CP141162.1, read as the reverse complement.
TCAGCTTGTGTTGGCCCTTTAGGTGCTTTAATGAATCATGATCAGTGTGGATCACGAATTCTTTGGGCCAAAGGTAATGTTGCCACGTTTGCAAGGCTCGGACCAATGCATACAACTCTTTGTCATACGTAGGGTAGTTTAAGGCTGCCCCGCTTAACTTCTCACTGAAGAACGCTATTGGTCTCCCTCCCTGCATTAAAACAGCACCAATACCTATTCCAGAGGCATCACATTCAATTTCAAATGTTTTATCAAAATCAGGTAAAGCAAGCAAAGGAGCATTAGTCAATTTTTCTTTTAGCAACGCAAAAGCCTTTTGCTGCTCTTCCTGCCACTTGAACCCAACATTTTTCTTTATTACCTCCGTCAATGGGGGCTGCTATCGTGCTAAAATCTCTCACGAAACGACGGTAAAAACTTGCAAGCCCATGGAAACTCCTTACCTGAGCGACGTTCATTGGGCTAGGCCAATCTTGAATCGCCTTTACTTTCTCCTCGTCAACCTGTATACCTTGAGCACTAACCACAAAACCAAGAAACACAAGCTTATCCGTGCAAAAGGTACATTTCTTGAGGTTAGCAAACAACTTTTCTTTTCTAAGTACATCTAAAACAAAGTTCAAATGTACAACATGATCATCCAAGTTTTTGCTATAAATGAGTATATCATCAAAGTACACAACAACAAACTTACCCAGAAATGATCGCAAAACATGATTCATAAGTCTCATAAAAGTGCTTGGTGCATTTGTTAAGCCAAAGGGCATAACTAACCATTCATACAAACCATGCTTTGTTTTAAAGACAGTTTTCCACTCATCTCCTTCTTTCATTCTAATTTGATGATAGCCACTTTTCAGATCAATTTTAGAGAACACACAAGAGCCATACAATTCATCTAACATATCATCTAAGCGAGGAATAGGATGACGATACTTTACCGTTATATTGTTGATAGCTCGGCAATCAACACACATTCTCCATGTCCCATTCTTCTTTGGCACTAGAATCACTGGAACTGCACACGGACTCATGCTTTCTCGAACGTACCCCTTGTCCATCAACTCTTGGACTTGCCCTTGAAGTTCCTTTGTCTCCTCCGGATTACTTCTGTAAGTGGGTCTGTTAGGGATTGTGGAACCTGGTACGAAATCGATCTGATGCTCGATTCCCCGAATAGGTGGTAAACCTGCTGGAATGTCTTCGGGAAACACATCATTGTAATTCTGCAAAAGAGAGTTAACAGAACTAGGCAAAGAATCTTGAAGTTCGTTAGTATTCAAAAACGCCTCTTTATATACTAACAACAGCATAGGCTGCCTTGAGACTAACGCTCTTCTCACCATGTTCACTCTTGCCACATAGCTCTCCTTTTGCAAGGCCGCTCTCCTTTTCTCTCACCACCAAAACAGAACCCCTTTCGGTTTGGACACTCTCACTTTTTCCGGCCTTCCTCTCCTTTTCTTTTCGATTTTCAATTTTCTTTTCTTTTTCTTTTTCTTTCTCTCTTTCTTTTTCTCTCTCATTTTCTCTCAATTTTTCATTCTCCCTTTGTTTCTCAAATGATTGTTGAAGCTGCAACTGATCGTCGTACACCTGCTGAGGGGTTAAGGGTGCAAGATTAAAATTCTTACCATTGTGAACGAATGAGTACTTGTTTGAGAAGCCATTATGTATCACCCTCCTATCAAATTGCCATGGCCTTCCCAACAACACATGACAAGCTTGCATTGGGACCACATCACACAACACTTCGTCTTCATACCTCTCGATGCGAAATGAGATCATAGCTTGTTTGTTCACTTTGGTCTCTCCACTGTCATTCAACCACTGCAACTTATATGGTCTGGGATGTTTCGTGGTCTTGAGTCCTAACTTCGCTACGAGAAAGGAACTGACAACATTAGTACAACCAACTCCATCGATAATCATACTGCAGACCTTGTCTCCGATGCAGCATCTCGTATGAAAGATATTCTCGCGTTGCATCTCTGCCTCTTCTTTCACCTGCACGCTTAAGACTCGTTTTACTACTCCCACTAACCTTCCCATTTCGGCTTGTTCTTCTTCAACGTCATAAGCATCTTCCAGTGGTGGCATTTCGTCTTCCTCACTCTCCTCCTCGGTCTCGTACTCTCCATCATCGCGTAAGATCATGATGCGCTTGTTTGGGCATTGGCTTGCAAAGTGACCTCTGCCTTGACATTTAAAACATTTAACATCACGATTACGAGAACTGGAAGGGTCGGTTTTACCTTGAGACACATTGCTACTCGTCTCCGGTCTGGGATCGAATTTGGGTTTTGCAGCTGGTTTCTCCTCCTTCTTTGGTTTCCATGGGGCAGAGCTTGGATTATAAGATGGTCGGGTGCCTCCCCTCCTCTTGAGCTGCTGCTCTACCTTGACTGCCATGTGCACCATATCCTCCAACTCTACATAATGCTGCATCTCAACCCGATCATGGATATCTTGATTTAAGCCATTCAGGAACCTTGCCATAGTAGCCTCCCGGTCTTCTTCGACGTTAGCCCGGATCATCGCAATCTCCATCTCTTGGTAATATTCCTCCACGCTCCGATTACCTTGTCTAAGCCGTTGTAGCTTTTTATACAACTCCCGGTAATAATGACCAGGTACAAATCGCTTCCTCATGACCACCTTCATTTCGTCCCACGTCTCTATCGGACGCTCTCCATTTCGCCGTCTGTTCAAAACTAGCTGATCCCATCAAACAATAGCATAGTCAGAGAATTCAATGGCAGCAAGTTTTACCTTCTTTACCTCGGAGTAGTTGTGGCAGTCGAACACTAACTCCATCTTTTTCTCCCAGTCGAGGTAAGCTTCAGGATCGCTTTTTCCCAGGAATGACGGGATCTTCATCTTAATGCTACCCAAACTATTATCTTCCCGTTTCCTAACTTCTCTAAACCGACCACCTCGTCTCCTTTCGTCCTCCCAACCACCATGTCTCCTATAATTCGCTATCGAACCGTAATCATCCTCTTCATCATATTCCTCATAATGATCTTCTTCATGTTCCACCCTAACTTCTCTAGGTGGTAATCTACCCATCCTACGTGCTTGTGGCATGTGTTGGGGTGGCTCCGCACGTGAAGTTTCTACTCGGTCTAACCTCTCATGAATCTGTTCTAATTCTCCCCTCATCATGCGTCTCATCTCCCCTATCATGGCCTCCATAAACACCTTGGGATCTGGCATTCCCCTAGCTCTTTCGGTATTGCTCTTTTCACTGTTATGAGACATTTTGGCTGCAAAACAAGGTTAGATAAAATAATAGGACCTCACACACTCCCTCACGTGTTTTCACTCGAGGAATGGGCTAACTCAATTCCACTTGTGTTTCACACTACAAATCTGGCTTTTACCCTTTAATACTCTTTCCACTCTTGCCTTTTTCCTCTTGTATTAATTTCTCACTCGGTTCTTATGGAGCTACTCAAATCAGAACCAAAAATTTTTTTGCGACAAAATCACAAAGGACTATATTAAGGCAACTGGGTTATAGACAACAAAGATGACAATTAAAAGCAACGTTTCGGAAATACGAAAAATTTTACCCAAAAATTTTGGCCTATGGGGTAAGGTGATTTTTTTTTTTTTTTTTTTTGGATCCTCTTGATTTTTTTTTTTTTGATGAACGAAATTCGAAAAAATAAAAGGATGGAAATTAAATGGGATAGGAAAACCTGACTTAGAGTCTAGCTCTGATACCAAATGATGCGAACCTCGCCTAGAATAACGAGACCCGTCAAGATTAGGACTCCAAGAACGTTCTAAGACTCAGGCTTTGGGTGGAACCTCGACCCGTTGTTTCAACAAAAACAAGAACCTCAGTATAGGATGACCTCAACCCGTTGCTTATTGTGAAACAAGAACCTTGGTATACGAAGACGCCACAAACGGTGATGGAAAAGCCGCTTGATAAGCCGATGGTGAACGTCACGGAAAACTCCGATAAGTTCGAAATAGTTCTCAAAGAACTAAAGAGAAATTTAACTCTCAAATTTGTGAATAAAACTGATGATGTCTTTCATTACTTGTGGATGCCTTTTTATAGGCATGAATTACAAGAATATTCTCAAAATATACCCTAAATAAAATTGAAGCTAAATGGAATATTCCGTAATATTCTCTGAATATTCTCCGAATATTCCTAGAATGAAAATATGGAAACTTACACTTATTCTCCAAATATTTCCCGAATATTCTCCGAATATTTCCTGAATATTCTCCGAATATTCCTAGAATGAAAATATGGAAACTTACACTTAATTTCACACCTAATACATGCCTAAAAAAGGAAAATATGACTTTTGTTCCAATTCAGCCAAGGAAGGAATTCGGTCAATTGAAGGAAACCGAAAATTTGTAGTTCAAAAACGTCCTCTCTTATTGGGCTTGGTCCGGATTTTCTAAGACCTGAATTAAATTGAAGTTTCCTTGTGGATCATGCTCAATGGGCCTCCACGAATTCGTTTGAGCCCACACTTCTTGAATTAATCCATTAAGTGCTTCTTTGAACCTCTTAGCCCGTGCCTTTGTAACCGGCCCAACTGGTACTCGAACTGGTTCCTTTGATGTTGTGCCATAGTTTGCATCAAATCGCTTCCTCATGACCACTTTCATCTTTTCCCACGTCTCTATCGGACGCTCTCCATTTCGCCGCCTGTTCAAAACTAACTGATCCCACCAAACAATAGTATAGTCAGAGAACTCAATGATAGCAATTTTTACCTTCTTTATCTCGGAGTAATTGTGGCAGTCGAACACTAACTCCATCTTTTTTTCCCAATCGAGGTAAGTTTCAGGATCGCTTTTTCCCTGGAATGACAGGATTTTCATCTTAATGCTACCCAAGCTATTATCTTCCCGTTTCCTAACTTCTCTAAATCGACTACCTCGTCTCCTTTCATCTTCCCAACCACCACGTCTCCTATAATTCACTACTGAACCATAGTCATCCTCATCATCATCATCATCATCATATTCCTTATAATGATCCTCTTCATGTTCTATCCTAACTTCTCTAGGTGGTACTCTCCCCATCCTACGTGCTTGTGGAATGTGTTGGGACTACTCCGCACGTGAATTTTCTACTCGGTCTAACCTCTCATGAATCTGTTCTAATTCTCCCCTCATCACTCGTCTCATCTCTCCTACCATAGCCTCCATAAACACCTTGGGATCGGTCATTCCCCTAGCTCCTTCGGTATTACTCTTTTCACTGTTGTGAGACATATTTGTTGCAAAACAAGGTTAGATAAAAAGATAGAAAGGACCTCACACACTCCCTCACGTGTTTCACTCGAGGAATAGGTTCACTCAATTCCACTCGTGTTTCACACTATAAATCTGGCTTTTACCCTCTAATACTCTTTCCACTCTTGCCTTTTTCCACTCGTAACAATTTCTCACTCGGTTCTTATGGAGCTACTCAAATCAGTACCAAAATTAGTTCGCGACAAATCACTAAAGACTATACTAAGGCAATCTGGTTATAGACAGCAAGGATTACAATGAAAAAGCAACGTTTTGGAAATACAAAAATTTTACCCAAAAATTTTGGCCTATGGGGTAAGGTGATTTTCTGAATATTGGGAGCCTAAATACACAAAATCAAACAAAAAAAATTTGTTGTGGAGCCAAAATACTCATTTTTTTTTTTCGGATCCTCTTGATTTTTTTTTTTGCTTTCTTTCTTTCTATTCAATTTGAATAACACGTACAAAAGAAAATAGATTAGTATCCACCAAACTTAAACTGGTAACTTACAAAGAAAAGGAAAGAATCAACATACACGAATTTTTTTTTTTATATAAACGGAATTTCGGAATTGAAATAAAGGAAAGGAATGAAAGTAAATGGGATAGGAAAACCTGACTTAGAGCTTAGCTCTGATACCAAATGATGCGAACCTTGCCAAGAATAACGAGACCCGTCAAGATTAGGACCCCAAAAATGTTTTAAGACTCAGGCTTTGAATGGAACCTCGACCCATTGCTTTAATAAAAACAAGAACCTCGGTATAGGACGATCTCAACCCGTTACTTATTGTGAAACAAGAACCTTGGTATAACGAAGATGTCTCAAACGGTGATGGAAATCCATTTGATAAGTCGATGGTGAACGCCACGGAAAACTCCGATAAGTTCGAATAGCTATCAAAGAATCAAAGAGAAATTTAACTTTCAAATTTGTGAATAAAACTGATGATGTCTTTCAATTCTTGTGGACACCTTTTTATAGGCATAAATTACAAGAATATTCTCAAAATATATCCTAAAATAATATGGAAACTAAATGAAATATTTCTATAATATTCTCCTAATATTCCCAGAGTTTGAATGGACGAAAATATGGAAACTTACACCTAATTCACGCCTAAAACAATAAAGGGAAAGTTTGACTTTTTACAATTTCGGCCAAGTAAACGAAAGGAAAGAAAATTTACAGTAATATTATATCTGCCCATTAACTTGCCAAAACATCCTCTTCATTGGGCTTGGTCCGGATTTTCTAAGACTTGAATTAAATTGAAGCTTCCTTGTGGATCATGCTCAATGGGCCTCCACGAATTTATTTGAGCCCAAACTTCTTATATTGGTTCATTAAGTGCTTCTTTGAACTTCTTAGCCCACGCCCTTGTAACCGGCACAACTGGTACTTGAACTGGTTCCCTTGATGCTGTGCCATATTTTGCATCAGCTTCCTCGAGAAAGACATCCTCATTGTGGCGGCCCGCCCCTTGTAGAGATCATACAATACTATTACAGTTAAGCTTTATCGTTAACTGCGATAGATTGTACTCTCATGGGTCGCCGGCTAATCTATCTCTCCTTCCATCATGACGTTTTTGGGGAAAAAATTTTTTTTTCTTAAACATCATGTAAAACATTTTCCACTATTTACTTTGTTTGCAAGTATAAAGTAATTTACATAATACAGTACTTTCGTAAAATATATATTATTACAAAAGACTATTTCTTTTTCCCTTTACATTTATCGCTCAGCGGAAAGACTCTGGCAGGACCATATCCCTGGCCTCCTATCTCATTTGACACGCGCCATCCCGTCCGTCATCCAGTTAAACAAAGCTACTGAGCTAGTCGCTTACCTACAACATAAGCAAAAATGGTGAGTTACAGGCTCAGTAAGTTCAAACATATAAGAAATAAAATTTCTATGAATAATACTACTCATCGTGAATAGTAATGTTGACCACTACTCACATATAAATAGTAACTTTGACCACTATTCACACGTGAACAGTAAGTTTGACCACCACACAGTATATAAACAGTACCTCTACCGTGATGTTAGTACCCTCACGAAGCTGTCTTATGCTCAATTATGGCCTAGTTTCAGTTTTAGGTAATTATCTTTTATTATGTTCTGGTTTTGAGCTCAGGTTGGCAGTACCATTTAAGTGCGCATGACTGGGAGCGGTACATTAGTGCTGACCTTCACAACCTCAATTTCATAGCCCCGAAGGCAAATTGTACATGACTGGGAGCGGTACATCAGTGCTGACCTCCACAGCCTTAATCTCATAGCCCCGAAGGCAAAATTTACCTCCCTATATGGAAGGCTGGTACGCCAAAAGTGGTTTCATTACCGACTTTTTAAAGTTCTAACCCGGTGACTTCATATTACCCCATGGTTACGAATGGTTCACATTTTAATTTTTAGGTTAGTGCGTTTCATTAATCTCGCTCTAGTGCTCGAAGCACATTTTACCATGTGTCCCATTCCAATAGTGCCCGCAGCACATTTCGTCTCTCTCTATTCTATAATAGTGCTCGTAGCACATATATACCTAACTTATAGTTAGTACATCAAAGTTAGTAATAATAATGCGATATGTTGCAGACAGGTAAATGTCAGCCGTCTCTTTAACTCCTGGAAGGTTCTTTCGCATTCTATAGTCCACTCATACTTCCTTTCCTTGCGTGTAAGAGCGGTAAGAGGTGTAGCTAATCGCGCGAATCCCTCTACAAACCTTTGATAATAACCAGCTAACCCTAAAAAACTGCGTATTTTCGTCACACTCTTGGGTGCAGGCCACTGATCTACCTTCATCGGATCTACAGCAATACCTTCCTGGGATACAACATGTCCGAGGAAATGTACTCTGTCCGTCCAAAACTCGTATTTTGAGAATTTAGCATACAGTTGATGCTTCCTTATCGTATGCAACACGATCTTCAGAGGCTCCTTGTGCTCCTCATGATCTTTGAGTATATAAGAATGTCATCAATGAATACAATAAACTTATCCAAATACTCTTTAAAGATTCTGTTCATCAAATCCATGAACACTGCTGGCGCATTTGTTAATCTGAATGGAATTACAAGGAACTCATAGTGACCATAACGAGTCCTAAACGCCGTCTTAGGAATATCACTTTCTTTAATTCTCAGCTGGTGATATCCTGATCGTAAGTCGATCTTGGAAAATACCGCTGCGCCTTTTAACTGGTTGAATAGGTCATCAATTCTAGGTAACGGATACCTATTTTTGATCGTAACCTTATTCAACTCCCGGTAATCAATGCACAAACGGAATGTTCCATCTTTTTTCTTGACGAACAACACAGGTGCACCCCACGGAGAATAACTCGGTCTGATAAATCCTTTGTCCAAAAGCTCCTTTAATTGTTCCTGCAGCTCTTTTAACTCCACTGGAGCCATGCGGTATGGTGCTTTGGAAATAGGTGCCGTTCCAGGCATTAATTCAATTTCGAACGAGATTTCCCTCTCTGGAGGTATCCCTGGTAACTCTTTCTAGAAATACGTTAAGAAATTCCTTAACAACAGGAACATCTTCAGGTTGAAGCTTCTGTTCCTCTATAGTATCCACCACATATGCCAGATATCCCATACAACCACTGGCCATTAGCTTGCTTCCTTTTAGCGAACTGATCATCATCTTCCCGGGTTTTCGAGAAGCATCGACATATTCGAAACTCTCTTCTTCCTTGGGTTGGAATACTATTTTTCGATTTCTGCAGTCGATCGTAGCTTAATATTTCCCTAGGAAATCCATGCCTAGAATCATATCGTAATCCACGATCTTCATTACGATCAACTCAGCATATAGTTCCCTATTTACCACATATACTGGTACATGAGGTAGCCAGTAATTAGACAACAATACTTCCCGAGAGGGTAAAGTTGTCTTAAATACTCTTCCCATATAGTCCTTAGGAAGTCCTATCTTGTCAGCAAATTCATAGGAAACAAAAGAATGCGTAGCACCGGAATCGAATAGTACAGAGGCTACATGACTAGCGACAGGAAGCTGACCTGTCACCACATTCGATGTTCCTGCCTCTGCATCCTCCTTGGTGTAGGCCATCACACGAGCATGTGTGATGCGAACCTCGCTAAGAATAACGAGACCCGTTAAGTTTAGGAACCCAAGAACATTCTAAAAATCAGGTTCGAATGGATGGGAGACCTTGACCCGTTGCTTCAGCAAAAACAAGAACCTTGGTATATGGACCTCAACCCGTTGCTTAATGCGAAACAAGAACCTTGGTATAAGGAAGACGCCACAATCAACTATGGAAGGATTGATTGATAAGTCAGAAGCGAACGCCACGGAAAATTCCGATAAGTTCAAATAGTTTTTCAAAGAACCAAAGAGAATTAAAACTCTCAAATTTATGAATTAAACTGATGTGTTCTGATTTATTGCTATGGGAACGCCTATTTATAGGCAATTGTTACAAAGAATATTCCTAAAGAAAATCTGAAAAAAATAAGCCTAAAAAATCCGAAAATTATTTGAAAATTTGTTATAAAAGATAAGCCTAAATCCTAACTGAAATTTGTTACAAAAGATATTCCCAAATCTTCCTAAATCCTAACAAATCTGAAAAGATAATCCCAACCAAATTCCTAAATCCTAGGAAGGTAGTTATTCTGCCACAAATTCGAAAATCCTTGGTCAAAAAACGTCTTGGGCTTGATTGAATTAGTTGAATTCCCCATGGGCTTGAATTAAGTCAATGTATCATGAATCATGCTCAATGGGCCACGAATTTGATTGAGCCCCAAACCTCTTGAATTAGCCCATTAAGTGTTTCTTTAAATCTTTTTGCTCTCGCTCTTGTAATCGGCCCAATTGGTATTTGAGTTGGTTCCCTTGACGTTGATTGGTTTCTTTAAAGCCGTTATTTGATTCACATCAACGTGGCACACGCTCCTGGCGTTGTGGCCTCACTGGAGACTCTTCAACTCTGGCCTGAAGGGAATGAGCTTGTAGGCATGAAAAGGATTTGAGTTCTATTTGATTCACATCATTCCCCTCTTCTTGAAAAGGATTTGTCCTCAAATCATCGCCTAATAAGGATTTGTATACACTGTCATCGATTCGTTCAAGAACTTGGAAAGGACCATCCCCTCTAGGAAGTCGCTTGGAACGTCTTTGTGTTTGGATTTGTTTCTTCCTTACGCCTAGCCAAACCCAATCTGCGGGATCAAAAACTAATTTGTGACGCATTTTGTTGGCTTGACCTTGTAGCTCCTTAGTCTTCTCGGGATTACTACTATAGATTTGTCGGTTTGGATTGGAAGCACTGGGTACAAAATCAATTTGATGTTTGAACCCTCGGATAGATGGTATTCTGCATAGTGCTTCCTCAGAAAAGACATCGTCGTATCTCTGCAAAAGTGAAACAATAGAACTAGACAAAGAAGGGTCAAGCTCGTTAGTGTTTAAAAATGCCTCTTTGTACAAAAGTACAATCATCGGCTGTTTCGAAAACATCGCTCGCTTGATTTCGCTCACTTTTGCATAAAAATTCTTTTGTTTTCTCTCTGATTTTCTCTCCGCTTTTCTCTCAATGACTGAATTTTGATTTTCTTTTTCTCTCTCAGTTTGTTCGGTCCCTCTCTGATTTTCACTCTTTTTCTTTTGCTCACTCTCTTTTTGTAATCTCACTTGGTCTTCATAAACCTGTTTTGGTGTCATCGGCACAAGAGTGATGGGTTTTCCCTCGATCGCGAATGAGTATTTGTTGGAGAAGCCATCATGCTTAACTCGGCGATCAAACTGCCACGGTCGGCCTAGCAACAAGTGTCCAGCTTGCATCGGAACTACGTCGCACAAAACTTCATCTCTGTATTTTCCAATGCGGAAGGCAACCAACACCTGTTTATTCACCTTTACTTCGCCACTATCATTCAACCATTGTAGCTTGTATGGCCGGGGATGTTTCAACATGGGCAGTCCTAATTTCTCCACCATGGTTGTGCTCGCCACATTAGTACAACTTCCTCCATCAATAATCATACTACATATTTTGTCGTTGACGTGGCACCTAGTATGAAATATGTTTTCTCGTTGCACTTCTTCATCTTCTTTTGCTTGCGAGCTTAAAACCCTCCTTGTGACCAACAATTCACCTTGGACTGCATGTTCCTCATTATCCACGTCCTCTAGTGGTGGCATGTCATCTTCGTCACTCTCCTCCTCTGTTTCATACTAACCGTCATCGTGTAGGATCATGACGCGCTTGTTTGGACACTGGCTAGCAATGTGACCCCTGCCTTGACATTTAAAACACTTAATGTCACGATTTCGAGAACTGGAAGGGTCAGATTTACCTTGAGACCCTTGACTGGGCGTCTCCTGTCTTGGCTCGAATTTGGGTTTTGCAGTAGGTTCCTCCTCTTTCTTCGGTTTCCATGGGGAAGAACCGAAATTATGGGTTGCACGTGTACCACCCCTCCTCTTGAGCTGTCGCTCCACCTTGATGGCCATGTGTACCATGTCTTCCACTTCTACGTAATGCTGCATATCCACCCTATCGTGAATATCTTGGTTCAAGTCATTTAAGAACCTGGCCATAGTAGCCTCTCGATCTTCTTCAATGTTAAGCCCGGATCATTGCAATCTCCATATCTTGGTAATATTCCTCCACACTCCGGTTACCCTGTCGAAGCCTTTTGATACGAACCCCGTCAAGAATAACGAGACCCGTTAAGTTTAGGAACCCAAGAACGTTCTAAAAATCAGGTTCGAATGGATGGGAGACCTCGACCCGTTGCTTCAGCAAAAACAAGAACCTTGGTATATGGACCTCAACCCGTTGCTTAATGCGAAACAAGAACCTGGGTATAAAGAAGACGCCACAATCAACTATGGAAGGGTTGATTGATAAGTCAGAAGCGAACGCCACGGAAAATTCCGATAAGTTCAAATAGTTCTTCAAAGAACCAAAGAGAATTAAAACTCTCAAATTTATTAATTAAACTGATGTGTTCTGTTTTATTGCTATGGGGACGCCTATTTATAGGCAATTGTTACAAAGAATATTCCTAAAGAAAATCTGGAAAAATAAGCCTAAAAAAATCCGAAAATTATTTGAAAATTTGTTACAAAAGATAAGCCTAAATCCCAACTGAAATTTGTTACAAAAGATATTCCCAAATCTTCCTAAATCCTAACAAATCTGAAAAGATAATCCCAAATCTTCCTAAATCCTAATAAATCCGAAAATCTAATCCTAACCAAATTCGTAAATGTAGGAAGGTAGTTATTCTGCCATTCGAAAATCCTTGGTAAAAAAACGTCTTGGGCTTGATTGAATTAACTGAATTCCTCATGGGCTTAAATTAAGTCAATGTATCATGAATCATGCTCAATGGGCCACGAATTTAATTGAGCCCAGACCTCTTGCATTAGCCCATTAAGTGCTTCTTTAAATCTCTTTGCTCTCGCTCTTGTAACCGGCCCAATTGGTATTTGAATTGGTTCCCTTGACGTTGATTGGTTCCTTTAAAGCCGTTATTTGATTCACATCATTGCCTTTTTCCACTCGTAGTAATTTCTCACTCGGCTCTTATCAAACTACTCAAATCAGTATCAAAATTTCCGTCGCGGTTCCTGAATGACTACACCAAGGCAATATGGGTTATGGACAGCAAGGATTACAATGAAAACAACGGTGGTTTAGGTTTCCGAAAACAAGAAAATTTACCCAAAAATTTTGGTCTATGGGGTAAGTTGATTTTTGGAATATTGGAAGCCTAAATATATGATATCAAACAAAAATTTTTTTTTTTTTTTTCGGATCCTCTTGATTTCTTTCCTTTTTTTTTTTTTCTCTTTTTTTTTTTTTTTGCTTGGATCCGCTCGATTTGAATTCTGAATATCACAATAAACAAATTACAACTTTAATTCGTAAAAAAAAGAAAAACGAAAATAAATGGGATAGGCAAACCTGAGTTTTAGAACCTAAGCTCTGATACCAAATGATGCGAACCTCGCTAAGAATAACAAGACCCGTTAAGTTTAGGAACCCAAGAACGTTCTAAAAATCAGGTTCGAATGGATGGGAGACCTTGACCCGTTGCTTCAGCAAAAACAAGAACCTTGGTATATGGACCTCAACCCGTTGCTTAATGCGAAACAAGAACCTTGGTATAAGGAAGACGCCACAATCAACTATGGAAGGATTGATTGATAAGTCAGAAGCGAACGCCACGGAAAATTCCGATAAGTTCAAATAGTTTTTCAAAGAACCAAAGAGAATTAAAACTCTCAAATTTATGAATTAAACTGATGTGTTCTGATTTATTGCTATGGGAACGCCTATTTATAGGCAATTGTTACAAAGAATATTCCTAAAGAAAATCTGAAAAAAATAAGCCTAAAAAATCCGAAAATTATTTGAAAATTTGTTATAAAAGATAAGCCTAAATCCTAACTGAAATTTGTTACAAAAGATATTCCCAAATCTTCCTAAATCCTAACAAATCTGAAAAGATAATCCCAACCAAATTCCTAAATCCTAGGAAGGTAGTTATTCTGCCACAAATTCGAAAATCCTTGGTCAAAAAACGTCTTGGGCTTGATTGAATTAGTTGAATTCCCCATGGGCTTGAATTAAGTCAATGTATCATGAATCATGCTCAATGGGCCACGAATTTGATTGAGCCCCAAACCTCTTGAATTAGCCCATTAAGTGTTTCTTTAAATCTTTTTGCTCTCGCTCTTGTAATCGGCCCAATTGGTATTTGAGTTGGTTCCCTTGACGTTGATTGGTTTCTTTAAAGCCGTTATTTGATTCACATCAACGTGGCACACGCTCCTGGCGTTGTGGCCTCACTGGAGACTCTTCAACTCTGGCCTGAAGAGAATGAGCTTGTAGGCATGTCTGGTGCGGTTGGGAAGTGCCTTGTCCACCCTGCCTATTGCTTGGACAGTTCCTGGCGTAATGACCTTCCTTTCCACATTCATAGCAAACAAGTGGCCCAAATCTGCATTGCCTAGAATGTCTCTTTCCGCATGTAGGACAATTTTGCACATTGGATTCTGCATTACCAGCTGTTCTTCGTGGTTGGTTTCGATTATTAGCCTGGCGATTCCCAGTAAAATTGCCTTTCCTCTTGTTTTGCTGAGATCCTTGATTATTGCCCTGGCTTGGTTTAGCATTCTGATTTGGCTTGCTCGATTGACCTTGTGTAGACTTAGCCAAAGCCCTCTCCTTCTTCTTGGCCTCCCAGTGCTTCTTTCTTTCCTCTTTCTGTCGGGCTACGTGAAACTCAACTCTGATGGCCCGACTAACACAATCTGCTACAGAAGTAGGCGGTACCTGTCCAGTATCTACTAATGCAGCAATTTCTGGCCTGAACATCCCAATCATCTTCTGTATTTTCTCCCTCTCAGTACGGACTACATAAGGACATAAACGGGATAACTGGTCGAACTTTCGGCAAACTTCACTCACCGTCATATTTCCTTGTGTCAATTCTGAGAACTCTTTCTGCTGTTGTCTCAGAGATGCAGGGTCATAATATTTCTGGTTAAATTCTTCCAGAAATTCCGCCCAACCCATGGTAGACACATTTCTTCTCATTCGCACAGTGTCCTACCAAAAACGAGCATCTTTCCTCAACACAAAAGATGCACATGTGACCTTCTCCGGTCAGTTAGGTTCATAAATTCCATGATCACTTGCAATGATGACACCCAGTCTTCAGCCTCTAGAGGATTAGTAGAACCTTCAAATTCTGGCAGCCTCATACGCCTGAATCTTTCATAGAGGGGTTCCAGATTTAATACCAGTTGCGGTTCAGGAACTCTCTCATGTACAGCAGCTGGAGAGATAATCGGATCTACCCCAGCTTCCTGTTCTACTTGGGTACCTTCAGAACCTTGCCTCTGTTCTAACTCCTCTACCCGTTGTCTCAGATTAGCATTTTCCTGCATCTGAGTTTCTAGTAAGGCTTGTATCTGATCTAATCTCTCCATGATATTAGGACGTCGTTCTCATCCCTCTGGTCGATTTCGCAAATCCACCATCTTGCCTATTATCCTATTATGGCACAAAAATTCACCGTTAGCTTTTCCATGACCACATTCGTAAAATCATATAAATTTACGAAATTCAGGGTAATGTAAAGCCACATCATCGTAATACATCATCATACAACATATAATCATTTTGATATTTCATTAATATCAAAACATTTATATATCATACATAACCATCACCAGTCATATATACATCAGCCATTTTATACATCTTGGCCACAAGTCTATACAAAAGAACTTTTCTCTATAAGCTACTTATGTACATGTACACATCTACTGGTCACACATCCCCTGTGTCTGGGACTAGAGGATATTCTTCTGGATCCTCATCATCATCTGGATCATCTGAGTCATCACCACCCCTAGGCAATGCTCCCTGTCCTGAGTCATCACCTCCTCGTGGTTTAGACGGTCCGGCCTCATGATCGTTCATCATTCTTCTCGGCCCAAAGATGCGTGCCATCATCTCATCTTGACCCAGTGTCTCTCGTCGACTCTGCGTCAGATGCTCAATCAAAATCTCCCTCTCGATCGTCCTGATCGTCACTACAAACTCTTGGAGTGTAGGAGGATATAGCTTAATCACCCCCTGTCTCAATTCCATGGGTAAACCTCTCCATAAAAGCTCACAGCAGTTTGCTTCAGTGAGGTTGGGCAATGGACATCTCCTCCTAATGGTCTCTTCAAATCATGCTGCATAAGACATAACTGTCTCACCAGACAACATGACCATCCTCTCAGTTTGGAGAATATAGTCCCTAACCTCATCAAATCCAGGGTACGCAGGTGTATCTACCTCTCGTCTCTCTGGAGGTGTTGGGCAGGTGTCGGATCCCTAGGTGGAAACTGATCAGCCAATCGCTGACAGAACTCAGCCCAACTGAATCCCAACGGAATCTCCTGGTTGCAATAATCCTAGAATAGTCGAGCATCTCCCTGAAACATACTTATGACCAACTAGATCCACATCTCTCGGTCAATGTCGCACATCACCATAATCCTCTCTATGGCATGGAGCTAGTTCTTCGTCTCCATCGACTGTCGTCCACCATCAAACATAGGAGGACTGCTAGCTCTGTGTGGCGGCCCGCCCCTCGTAGAGATCATACAATACTATTACAGTTAAGCTTTATCGCTAACTGCGATAGATTGTACTCTCATGGGTCGCCGGCTAATCTCTCTCTCTTGTAAAACATGACGTTTTTGGGGAATTTTTTATTTTAAACATCATGTAAAACATTTTTTACTATTTACTTTGTTGGCAAGTACAAAATAATTTACATAATATAGTACTTTCGTAAAATATATAATATTACAAAAGACTGTTTCTTTTTCCCTTCCCTTTTTATCGCTCAGCGGAAAGACTCTGGCAGGATCATATCTCTCGTCCCCTATCCCATTTGACACACGCTATCTCGCCATCCAGTCAATCAAAGCTGCTGAGCTGGTCGCTTACCTGCAACAAAAGCAAAAATGGTGAGCTACAGGCTCAGTAAGTTCAAACATGTAAGAAATAAAATTTTTATGAATAGTACTATTCATCATAAATAGTAAGTTGACTACTATTCATACATGAATAGTAACTTTGACCACTATTCATTGTGAATGGTAAGTTTGACCACAACACAGTATATCAACAATACATCTACCGCGATGTTAGTACCCTCACGAAACTGTCTTATGCTCAATTATGGCATAGTTTCAGTTTTAGATAATTATCTTACATTCTGTTCTGGTTTTGAGCTCAGGTTGGCAGTACCATTTAAGTGCGCATGACTGGGAGCGGTACATTAGTACTGACCTCCACAGCCTTAATCTCATAGCCCCAAAGGCAAAATTGTACATGACTGGGAGCGGTACATTAGTGCTGACCTCCACAGCCTTAATCTCATAGCCCCGAAGGTGAAATTACCTCCCTGTACGGAAGGCTGGTATACCAAAAAGTGGTTTCATTATCGACTTTTTAAAATTCTAACCTGGTGACTTCATATTGTCCCGTGGTTAGAAATAGTTCACATTTTAAATTTTAGGTGAGTGAGTTTGATTAACCTCGCTCTAGTACCCGAAGCACAATTTACTATGTGTCCCATTCTTAATAGTGCCCGTAGCACATTTCGTCTCTCTCTCTCTATTCTATAATAGTGCCCGTAGCACATATGTACCTAACTTATAGTTAGTACATCAAAGTTAGTAATAATAATGTTATATGTTGCAGACAGGTAAATGTCTGAACTTACCTTATCATTCTCTTCTCTTTTTCTCTCTTGGATCTTTGATCGCCCTCCTTGTAGGTCGATTTTTGGATCCTACAGACAAAACCTTGTCTGTTAATTTTATTTCCATTTATAGCTTTTATTTTTCATTAAAAAGCTTAAATAAAACCTATTTATAACTTTTTAGGCTTTATTTATCATTTTTCCTATTTTTCTCAACTTTTACAAAATTACGATTTTGCCCCTATATTTTGACAAAATTACAGTTTTATCCCTAATGTAATTTTCTCGATCCAGACTGCATTTTTGGCTCTCAGGAACTTTTCTGACTCTTTTCTAATCATCACCGGGTTCGTTTCTATTTTCTTTCCACTTTTCACTTTCCCGACCTCGGGAAGCACTGTTCCGACCCTTACGTCGGTTTAGTGATTTTTTATTGTTTCGGAGACTCAAATGGACGTTTTACTAGTATTTAAAATGTTCATCTAGACATTCCCGATCTAGGTCTCCGAGACTCGGATTTTCCGTGCCCGACTCGGACCTTTATTTCATTTCCCAAAAATGTCCCCCCCTCTCGGGGTCGGTTTTTCAATTTCACTCACGTTTTACATTTTTAGGGGACGGGTTATTATTCACGAACCACCCCTTAGGTTTTCCTTATTCAATTTTCCATTAGGGACTCGGGTTTCTGACCCGACCCTAAACTTTTATTTTTAATTCTCTTTTTACCCCAAATGCCATTTTCGAAATTTCGACAGCATTTCGACGTAAATTTAAGGTTATCGGCGTTAGGTACGCCTCGAACCATATGTACCTGCCACGTACTATACCACAAGCCTATTTTATGTAAAAGTTTTTCAAACTTTTACATAAAAGGTCACAAAATTCAATTCTCATTTTGAACCACATTACACAAAATTTTCTCTCAATTTTACCCTTGGTTTTTGGCCACTGTTTTCACAATCAAAACCTAACCAAAATTTCTCTATTTTTCAACCAAATTTTAGGCTATTCCAATGTCATTTTCTAACACATTTTCAAGCCAATTTCATTGTATTTTTCAACACAATTCCTAGGGTTTTTAACCTTTACAACCCACGGCCAAATTAGGAGAAACATACACCAATTTTTTTGTTTCATACTTTCAATCACAAATCCATCATTTCCATAATAAATTGCATGATTTAAATCATCCACACATCAAATAAATCATGCCAAAATTTTTTTTCCCAAACCCTAATTAACCCATGGCCATATTAGGGTAATTTTACACCAAATTTTTTTCAAGCTTTCCATCATACAAATCATGCTTTATATTTAACCAAAATATGATTTAAAGCATGTTAACACTTAAACCACAACAAATTCTCATTGACTACTCTTGGTAACCCACGGTTTTACCCTTGGAAAACTAACCAAAATTTGGTTTTTCTTTAAACCAAATGTATGGTTTTTGTCATAATTACACCCTTAACAAAACCCAAGCACCAAATCAATCAAAACAAACCAAAAATTTTCCATCGTTTCCACTATTCATTACGCGGATTTTTTGGAAGAAAAATCAAGAAATTTTCAAACCAAGGAGAGTTACCTTGTTCACTTGCTTCCTTGGACTTCAATGAAAGGTTTGACACCAATTTTCTGAAGTAAACTTGAAGTATTCACTTGGTCTCTCTTGGGTTGCTCACGTACTCACCATGAAAACACTTAGAAAAATTTTTGTTATGTTTTGGCTTGAAAACTTGTTTCGGCCATTTGTTCCCAAAAGTTGCCGACTTAACCACAAAGAAAGCCAATTAATTTGGCTACCAACCAATCAAAAATCACCACCTTTCAAACCTATTTCTTTCCAAATTTTTCAAAAATTAAAATGGTGAAATTTTGGCCAAATCTTGGCCTTTAGATTAAAAAGCAAACTAATCTTGGCCATTAATGCCACCAACCACCATTTTCCTTTCATTTAATAAATGGATTTATGATGTCATAAATGCAAAGTAAACTTTGACTTTGACTTTTACTATTCATATTAATTCGACTACTTTTTGACCGATACCGGTTCGAGCCGAAATTTTCCTGAAATCGTCCCGGCGGGTTCCTGAGCTGTGCAGTCGGATCAATTTAAACTACTTCCGTTTGATCAAAATCAATCCCAGAAGTTTTCCGTCTTTTATTGCCCCGATTAGGGTTTTCAATGCCGTTTTTGACACCGTTCCGACCGTTTCAACTCAGTGAATTTTTCCAATACTGAATTTTTGCTCGTCAGTATTGTTAGAACATTTTAATGTATTCTAAACAATATAATTACATTTATTTCACTCTTTAAATAGTACAAATTGTTATATACATACATTTGTATATTTTCTTCCGAGAATGCCTAAATTTCCCAGTTGTCACATTCACCCCTCCTCATAAAATTTTCGTCCTCGAAAATTAGAACATGTGGGGGTATAAACTCCTCATCTCGTCTTCTCGTTCACACGTAGCTTCTTTAATGTTGTGATTTTTCCACAAAATCTTCACTAGTGAGATTGTCTTATTCCTCAGTACTTTCTCTTCACGAGCCAGTACTCGAATAGGTTGTTCCTCATATGTCAAATCCTCGTGGATTTGAATAGGCTCATGCTTCAACACATGGGACGGATCTGGTATATACTTTCTCAGCATCGACACATGAAATACATTATGCACTGCCGACAATTCTGGAGGTAGCGCTAATCTGTAAGCGACCTTTCCAATGCGTTCAATAATTTCATAAGGTCCAATATATCTTGGACTCAGCTTCCTCTTCTTACCGAAATGCATAATCCCCTTCATGGGCGATACCTTGAGAAACACGAAGTCTCCTTCATCAAACTCCAAGGATCTCCGCCTCTTGTCTGCATAACTCTTTTGTCGGCTTTGTGCAATTTTCATTTGACGCTGAATTCTAGCAACTGCATCGGAAGTCTCTTGTATGAAATCCGTCTTATGTAACTGCTTTTCTCTCAAATCATACCAGTGTAGTGGTGATCTGCACTTCCGTCCATACAAAGCCTCGTAAGGTGCCATACCTATGGAAGCTTGGTAACTATTATTGTATGAGAATTCAATTAATGGTAACTTCTTATTCCAATTCCCCGCAAAATCCGTTACACAAGCTCGAAGCATGTCCTCTAACGTCTGAATTGTCCACTCCGACTGTCCGTTTGTTTGCGGATGAAATGCCATACTGAGTCTTAATTCAGTACCCGTGGCCTCTTGCACACACTTCCAGAAATTCAAAGTGAATCGTGCATCTCGATTTGATACAATGGATTTTGGTACTCTATGTAATCTGACGACATGAGTTACATACAACTGAGTAAACTTTTCCAACGAAAAAGTCATCTTGACAGCTATAAACCGTGCCGTCTTGGTCAGTCTGTCCACAATAACCCAGATGGCATCATAACCTTCTCAGGTTTTTGGGAGTCCCATACAAAATCCATCGTAATGTGTTCCCATTTCCATTCAGGAATCTCCAAAGGTTCGAATCTTCCTGCTAGATGTTTATGTTCCGCTTTGATTCTCTGACAGGTCATGCATCTGCTCATGAATTTCGCTATATCATTCTTCATCCCTTTCCACCAGAACTGTAATTTCAAGTCCTGATACATCTTGCTAGCTCCGGGATGAACTGAATACGGTGTCTCATGGGCTTCTGTCATGATCCGTCTTCTAAGTCATCAGCTGGAACATTAATTCTTCCTTGATAAAGGATCATTCCATCCTTGGAAATTCCTTCTTTCGAACTTGTCATTTCTGGATCTCGTCTTTGGGCTTCCTTTATGTCCTCAAACAACGATGATTCCACTTGGAGTGCAGCTAGTCTTCCTGATACGAACCCCGTCAAGAATAACGAGACCCGTTAAGTTTAGGAACCCAAGAACGTTCTAAAATCAGGTTCGAATGGATGGGAGACCTCGACCCGTTGCTTCAGCAAAAACAAGAACCTTGGTATATGGACCTCAACCCGTTGCTTAATGCGAAACAAGAACCTTGTTATAATGAAGACGCCACAATCAACTATGGAAAGGTTGATTGATAAGTCAAAAGCGAACGCCACAGAAGATTCCGATAAGTTCAGATAGTTCTTCAAAGAACCAAAGAGAATTAAAACTCTCAAATTTATGAATTAAATTGATGTGTTTTGTTTCATTGCTATGGGGATGCCTATTTATAGGCAATTGTTACAAAGAATATTCCTAAAACAAATCTGAAAAAAATAAGCCTAAAAAATCCGAAAATTATTTGAAAATTTGTTACAAAAGATAATCCTAAATCCTAACTGAAATTTGTTACAAAAGATAATCCTAAATCTTTCTAAATCCTAACAGATCTAGGAATCTAATCCTAACCAAATTCGTAAATGTAGGAAGGTAGTTATTCTGCCACAAAATTCGAAAATCCTTGGTTAAAAAAACGTCTTGGGCTTGATTGAATTAGCTGAATTTCTCATGGGCTTAAATTAAGTCAATGTATCATGAATCATGCTCAATGGGCCACGAATTTGATTGAGCCCAAACCTCTTGCATTAGCCCATTAAGTGCTTCTTTAAATCTCTTTGCTCTCGCTCTTGTAACAGGCCCAATTGGTATTTGAATTGGTTTCCTTGACGTTGATTGGTTCCTTTGAAGCCGTTATTTGATTCACATCACTTCCAGATATCAGCTCCAAGTTCAAAGAATTTATCTCTTGCTGCAATGGCTTCGGAAGCCTTTTTATTGGTAGCTGGTGCGATATAGTAGACTCTCTACTTAGAGCATCTGCTACACGGTTGGCCTTTCCTGGATGATTAAGAATTTCGCAATCATAATCCTTTACCAGTTCCAACCATCGTCTTTGCTGCATATTGAGCTCCTTTTGCGTGAAGAAATACTTCAGACTTTGATGATCAGTGAAAATCTGACATTGAGCTCTATAGAGATAGTGTCGCCAAATTTTAAGTGCGAATACTACTGCAGCAAGTTCAAGTTCATGTGTAGGGTAATTCCTTTCATGATCCTTTAATTGACGAGAAGCATAGGAAATCACTTTGCCGCCTTGCATCAGGACTGCTCCCAATCCTATTTTGGATGCATCACTGTAGATCACAAACTTCTCCCCTTCAGTGGGAAGCATAAGGATTGGTGCGCTTGTCAGCCGTCTCTTTAACTCCTGGAAGCTTCTTTCGCATTCCATAGTCCACTCATACTTCCTTTCCTTGCGTGTAAGAGCAGTAAGAGGTGCAGCTAATCGCGCGAATCCCTCTACAAATCTCCGATAATAACCAACTAACCCCAAGAAACTGCATATTTCCGTCACACTCTTGGGTGCAGGCCACTGGTTAATTGTATCTACCTTTGTTGGATCTACAGCAATACCTTCCTGGGATACAACATGTCTGAGGAAATGTACTCTGTCCAATCAAAACTCGCATTTTGAGAATTTGGCATACAGTTGATGCTTCCTTATCGTATGCAACACAATTCTCAGATGCTCCTTGTGCTCCTCATGAGTCTTTGAGTATATAAGAATGTCAATGAATACAATGACAAACTTATTCATATACTCTTTAAAAATTCTGTTCATTAAATCCATGAACGCTGCCGGTGCATTTGTTAATCCAAATGGCATCACAAGAAACTCGTAGTGACCATAACGAGTCCTAAACGCCGTCTTAGGAATATCACTTTCTTTAATTCTTAGCTGGTGATATCCTGATCGTAAGTCGATCTTGGAAAATACCGCTGCGCCTTTCAACTGGTCGAATAAGTCATCAATTCTAGGTAACGGATACCTATTTTTGATCTTAACCTTATTCAACTCCCGGTAATCAATGCACAAACGGAATGTTCCATCCTTTTTCTTGACGAACAACACAGGTGCACCTCACGGAGAATAACTCAGTTTGACGAATCCCTTGTCCAAAAGCTCCTTTAATTGTTCCTGCAGCTCCTTTAACTCCACTGGAGCCATGCAGTATGGTGCTTTGGAAATAGGTGCCGTTCCAGGCATCAACTCAATTTCGAACGAGATTTCTCTCTCTAGAGGTATCCCTGGTAACTCTTCTGGAAATACATCAAGAAATTCATTAACAACAGGAACATCTTCAGGTTGAAGCTTCTGTTCCTCTGTAGTGTCCACCACATATGCTAGATATCCCATGCAATCACTAGCTATCAGCTTGCTTGCTCTCAGCGAACTGATCATCATCTTCCCGGGTTTTCGAGAAGCATCGACATATTCGAATTCAACACTTTGGTTTCTTGTACTTCAATTGTTCAAGGGTTCAAGTGGATCAAACAAATCTGATTTTGGCTTTCTTAGGGTTCTAGATAGATTGATTGTGGGTTCTAAGGCCATTCGAGCCTTGTGGGTTCGCGTCATCTTGGTATCAGAGCTTTGGTTACCAAATCAGGTTATATCTTTAAATTTTTCTTTGTTTCTATCGTTCTCCTTATTTGTTCTTCATTTCTATCCCTTAGTTAAGAAAACCCTAGTTGTGATCAGATTTCTCATCTTTTTGTGGAATCCATTTGTGCAATCAAGATATGTGATTCATAGTTAAAAAAAAGTGAAAAAAAAAAAGAAAAACAAAATCCGTTGATATATAAAAGAAAAAAAAAGAAGAATTGTTGATTGTTGTTGAGCTCGAAATCTAATTTCAAGCTTGATTTTGTGCAAAATTTGAGAGGTTCGGATTTCTGGGGGAATTGTTTACAAGTTTGTTCAGTTGAGGATTTCTAAGGTTTATTATCTTAAACCTTGTTCCTATTAGACTTTGTGTGCTGTTTTTGTTTTGTTTTCTTTGTGTATTTGTGTTTTCAGCCACGTGTCCTTGGCCTTGTGTGCTTGTGACTTTGTTTCTAGCCAAGTAAACCATCTTTGTTCCTTGTGTTTACCATGTTGTGTTCCTTGTCCAAGTGTTGAAGTGCTTCTTGGTTGAGAAAAGTTTTTTTTTTTTGTTTAAGTTTGTTTTAGTTCCTAAAAGAACTTTTGAGGAAGTTTTGAGTAAAAAAAAAAAAAAGGAAGAAGAGTGAAACATGAGTGTTTTTGACATTGTTTGAGTGCAAACACGTGAGGGAGTACCTTTAATCTGTGTTCCAAAATGTTAGAAGCAAGTGACACAAACAACACTCGAAACCAACTAGATATGGCATTTACAATGGAAGCCATGAGACAACAATTTGAGCGTATCAATATGATACTAAGGGACATGAGAGATGGGCAAGCTGAAATGAGAGATAGGATGGAAAGACAAAAGGCAAGTATTAATGAAGTGAGGGATAGGTTGGAAAGGAGACCTAGGCATGTAGAAGAGCCAATGGAAGAGTTTATGAGTGAATACGATGTAGGGAGTGTGAATGAAGAGGGATTTGAATCTGATTTTAGAATTGGGAGAAATAGGAATAGAAGGGATAGGCGAGTGAGGGAAAACAAGAGAAATGATGTAAGAAGAAAAGATGGGGTAGATAGGAACCTTGGGAGCATAAAAATGAAGATACTCTCTTTCCAAGGAAGAAGTGATCCTAAAGCCTATCTTGATTGGGAGAAAAAAATAGAGTTTATCTTTGAGTGCCATAATAATTCAAAAGAGAAGAAGGTAAAATTGGCAGTAGTTGAATTCACCGAATTATGCAATCATTTGGTGGGATCAACTAGTGACCAATAGGAGGAGAAACCATGAGAGACCCGTGGAGACTTGGAGGGAAATGAAGGCCTTGATGAGGAAGAGATTCATTCCTATCCACTACTATAGAGAGCTTTATCAAAAGCTACAAGGTCTTAAACAAGGGTCTAAGAGTGTGGAGGATTATCACAAGGAGATGGAAGTGGCAATGATTAGGGTGAATGTGGAGGAGGACAGAAAGGCTACTATGGCTCGGTTTTTGCTTAGGTTGAACAAAGAAATAGCCGATGAGGTTGAGAGGCACTATTATGTTGAGTTAAAAGACATGCTGCACATGGCCATAAAAGTGGAGAAGCAGTTGAAGCACAATAAAGTAGCAAAATTTTCCCCCAATCCTAGCTTACCTTGGAAACCAAATTGGAAGAAAGGCACCAAGGGGAAGAAAGAGAGTAGTAAGGGCAAGGAGAAAGAAGAAGCTTCAACCAAGTTCAAAGGTAAAACTGATTTCCAAACCTCTAAAAATAGAGAAACAAAATGTTTCAAATGTTTAGGAATAGGTCATATAGCATCCCAGTGTCCAAACAAGAGAACCATGGTCATGCGTGACAATGGAGAAGTGGAGACTGAAAGTGATAGTGAATCAATGCCATCACTTGAAGATATTGACAAAGAAGACGTTGAGTACCCTGTTGTAGGAGAGGCTCTTGTGACCAGGCATGCTTTGAATTCTCAAGTCAAAGAAGAAGAAGCTGTGGATCAGTAAAGGGATAACATTTTCCATACCCGTTGTCACATTAACAACAAGGTATGTAACATGATCATAGATGGGGGGAGCTGTACAAATGTTGCAAGCACTACCTTAGTTGAGAAATTGAAACTGCCTATTGTTAAACATCCCACACCTTATAGGTTGCAATGGTTGAATGAGTGTGGGGAGGTTAAGGTGAACAAGCAGGTTTTAGTTTCATTTTCTATTGGGAAGTACAAGGATGAGGCGCTATGTGATGTGGTTCCCATGCATGCTGGGCACATTCTCTTAGGAAGACCGTGGCAATTTGACAGAAGAGTGATTTATGATGGTTTCAAGAATAGATATCCATTTGTAAAAGACAATCAAAAGATTACTCTTGTACCGTTGACACCAAAGCAAGTTTATGAAAATTAAGTGAGGATGACAAAAGAGAGTGAAATAGAGAGAAAAAAATTGAGTGAAAAAGAGAGTGCGGTTGAAAATTCAAAAAGAAAAGAAATGTTGCAAAACGAGAGTAAAGTGGCAGAAAAAGATGTGCGGCCACAAGAGAGAATAGAAAGAGATAAAGAGAAGAGAAAAGAAAAGGTTAATTTCTTTGCAAGAAAGAATGAAGTGAGGAATGCTTATTTTGCTGGACAACCCTTGATTGTACTTGTGAAAAAGAGGCTTGTTTTGCCACTAATGTTCTTAACACTTCTCTTTCTAGTGCTTTTGTTGATTTGTTGCAGGAATATGATAATGTGTTTTCAGAAGAAACTCCTAGTAGGTTACCACCCATAAGGGGCATTGAGCATCGGATCGATTTCATTCCAGAAGCAGCCATTCCCAATCGCCCAGCTTACAAAAGCAATCCTGAATAAACAAAAGAACTACAAAGGCAGGTTGAGGATTTGATGTAAAAGGGATATGTCAGGGAGAGTCTGAGTCCTTGTGCAGTTCCAGCACTTCTTTTTCCAAAGAAAGATGGAACTTGGCAGATGTGCATTGATTGCAGGACAGTAAACAAAATCACGGTAAAGTATCACCATCCCATTCCTAGATTAGACAATATGTTAGATGAATTGCATGGATCTAGCATTTTTACAAAAATTGATTTGAAATCTAAATATCATCAAATTAGGATGAGGGAAGGGGATGAGTGGAAAACTGCTTTTAAAACAAAACATAGACTTTATGGATGGGTAGTTATGCCATTTGGACTCACAAATGCACCAAGCACTTTTATGATACTAATGAATCATGCTCTACGTGCATACATTGGAAAATTTGTTGTGGTATATTTTGATGACATTCTGATTTATAGTAAGGATTTGCATGAGCATTTTAATCATTTAAGATATGTTCTTGATGTGCTAAGGAAAGAAAAATTGTTTGCTAATCTTCAAAAGTGCAATTTTTGCATGGACAAAGTTATTTTCCTTGGTTTTGTTGTTAGCTTGCATGGGATTGAAGTGGATGAAGAAAAGGTAAGAGCCATCAAAGAGTAGCCCATGCCTAATACAATCACTGAGGTAAGAAGTTTTCATGGGTTGGCTAGTTTTTACAGACGTTTTGTAAAAGATTTTTAGCACACTTGCAGCACTACTCACTGAAATCATAAAGAAATCTGTTGGATTTAAGTGGGGGACTGAACAAGAGCATGCATTCAATACTATTAAAGATAGGATGTGTTCTGCACCAGTTCTAGCATTGCCTGATTTTTCTAAAACTTTTGAAATTGAGTGTGATACATCTGGACTTGGAATAGGTGCTGTTTTGATGCAGGAAAAGAGGCCAATCACCTATTTTAGTGAGAAGCTCAATGGGGCAGCTTTGAACTATCCCACATATGACAAGGAGCATTATACAGTTGTGAGAGCATCGAAAACTTGGCAACACTACCTATGGCCCAAGGAGTTTGTCATACACATAGATCACGAGTCACTGAAATATCTCAAGGGCCAAGGTAAGCTGAGCAAAAGGCATGCCAGGTGGATGGAATTCATGGAAACGTTCCCATATGTGCTCAAGTATAAGCAAGGTATGAAGAATGTTGTTGCTGATGCTTTGTCATGCAGGTATGCACTTCTTACTTATTTGAATGCAAAATTACTTGGATTTGAATTTGTGAAAGAACTGTATGCCAATGATAATGATTTTGCTGACCTATTTGTTCATTGTGAGAAGGGGGCGTTTGACAAGTTTTATAAGGTAGATGGATATCTGTTTATAGAAAACAGGTTGTGTATGCCTCAAGTGTCAATGAAGGAGTTGCTTGTTCGTGAGGCACATGGAGGGGGTTTAATGGGTCATTTTGGAGTGCAAAAGACTTTGAAAGTTTTGAAAGAACATTTCTTTTGGCCCAAGATGAAACGTGATGTGGAAAGAGTTTGTGGTAGGTACATAACTTGTAAAAAGGCAAAGTCTAGGGTTTTACCACAGGGTTTTTACACACCATTACTTGTTCCTAGTGAACCATGGGTAGACATTTCAATGGACTTTTTTTGGGGGCTGCCTAGGTCTTGGAAGGCTAAGGATTCCATTTTTATGGTAATTGATAGGTTTTCGAAAATGGCACATTTCATTCCTTGCCATAAAACTGATGATGCTACTCACATGGCAGATATGTTCTTTAAGGAAATAGTGGGATTCCATGGAATGCCCAAAAGTGTTGTTTCTGATAGGGATGTGAAATTTCTAAGTCATTTTTGGAAGGTTTTGTGGAGTAAGGCACAAAATTGCTATTTTTAACAGCTTATCACCCACAAACTGATGGGCAAATTGAGGTTGTTAATAAAACTTTGGGACAGTTGCTTAGGACTGTAATTCAAAAGAATTTGAAAAATTGGGAGGATTGTTTGCCATTCATAGAATTTGCATATAATAGGAGTGTGCATTCATTTACTGGTTCATCACTATTTGAGGTTGTGTATGGGTTTAATCCACTGACTCCTTTCGACTTGATTCCTTTACCAATTGATGAGAGAGTCAGTTTGGATGGGAAAAGGAAGGCTGAAATGGTGAAATAGCTTTATGAGCTGTTAGTGATGCGAATCAAAGTACGACTTCAAAGGAATCCAACTAATGCTTGGCTTTTTTCCAACTAGCAGAATTAGTTCAATCCTAACTAGCAAATTTGCATGTTCTTTTATGGGTAAATTTTTAGCTGATTGTGTTGCTACAAGTATTTTACACTTTCCTTTACTATGATTCACTTTTATGCCAAGTTTCCTTTTTGTAAATGGCTGATAATAAAACCAATCAAATTGTCAACTTTCCTTTTCTAGTTTAGGCATGATTTAGGTAGGATTCAGCCTTAATTACCAGAATTCATCCTTATAGTTTCTGTTTTTCTAGAGTATAATTCGGGGAATATTAGGAGAATATTATGGGAATGTTTCATTTAGTCTCCATATTATTTTAGAGTATATTTTGAGAATATTCTTGTAATTTATGCCTATAAAAAGGCGTCCATGGGGCAATGAAAAGACAACATCAGTTTTATTCACAAATTTAAGAGTTATATTTTTCTTTGGTTCTTTGAGAGCTATTCGAACTTATCGGAGTTTTCCGTTACGTTCACCATCGACTTATCAAACAGATTTCCATCACCGTTTGTGGCATCTTCGTTATACTAAGGTTCTTGTTTCGCAATAAGCAATAGGTTGAGGTCATCCTATACCAAGGTTCTTATTTTTGTTGAAGCAATGGGTCGAGGCTCCATCCAAAACATGAGTCTTAGAACGTTCATAGGTTCCTAATCTTGTTGGGTCTTGTTATTCTTATGGGGTTCACATTAGTTAGTATTAGAGCCAGGTTCTAAGTCAGGTTTTCCTATCCTATTTAATTTCATCCCTTTCCTTTTTCAATTTCGAATTCCATTTTATTAAAAATAAAAAAGGGGAACGACAGTACGGACTGCACGACTACGAGAAAAACAAATTTTTTTTTTGGGTAGTAAATTCTAGTTTGCCAAATTTCTTCTACTTCATTCTTGTTTGAATTTTGTGCCTTTCTTATTCTATTTTTTTCCCCTTAAATCCTAGTTTATTTTAGTTTTTGATTAAAACAAAAAAAAAAAGAAAATTCGGATTAAAAAAATGAGAAAAAAAATACGTTGATTCATCATTAAGAAAGATTCAGTTTTGCGAAATTGTTTTTTTGCTATCAATTTGTGCACTTATTGTTTCTTTATGAGTTCTTGGTAAATTGTTGCTGGAAATTTTGATGATCGTTTGTTTAGATTGAAAAGAACTAAAAGAGAATCAACGAGTGAAAAAAGGCAGGAGTGGTGAACATATTAGAAGGTAAAAGCCATTTGAGTGACAAACACGAGAGTGAGTGAAACACGTGAGGGAGTGCTTGTGAGGTTTCTAACCTTATTTTGTAGATTTTAAATATGTCATGCAATCAAGAAGAAAGCTCAACCAAAGAAGCACCACGATTAACTATATCGAACCTACAATTGCAGTTGATGAGGGAGATGAGACAAATGTTGAGGGCTGAATTAGGACAAGTGCATAAACGGTTGGACCGGATAGAGAATGTGATGCGAACCCCGCTAAGAATAACGAGACCCAACAAGATTAGGACCCCAAGAACGTTCTAAGACTCAGGCTTTGGATGGAACCTCGACCCGTTGCTTCAACAAAAAAAATAACCTCGGTATAAGATGACCTCAACCTGTTACTTATTGCGAAACAAGAACCTTGGTATAACGAAGAGGCCACAAACGGTGATAGAAATCCGTTTTATAAGTCGATGGTGAACGCCACGGAAAACTCCGATAAGTTCGAATAGCTCTCAAAAAACCAAAGAGAAATATAACTCTCAAATTTGTGAATAAAACTGAAGTTATGTTTTCATTGCTTGTGGACACCTTTTTTAGGCACAAATTACAAGAATATTCTCAAAATATGCCCTAAAATAATAAGGAAACTAAATGAAATATTCCCATAATATTCTTCTAATATTCTCCTAATATTCTCAGAATTTGAATAGATGAAAAAAATAGGGAAACTTACTCCTAATTCACCTAATTCATGCCTAAAACAATAATGGGAAAGTTTGACTTCTACAATTTCGGCCAAGTAAATAATAAAGACTTGGCATGCAAGCCAAACACTAGAAAAGGAAAGAGTCATTTGCAACAAAATTATCTTCCCCTTAGTTTGCCAAAAATGTCCTCTTTATTGGGCTTAGTCCGGATCTTCTAAGGCTTGAATTAAATTGATGCTTTCTTGTGGACTATGCTCAATGGGCCTTCACGAATTTGTTTGAGCCCAAACTTCTTAAATCAGTCCATTAAGTGCTTCTTTGAACTTCTTAGCCCGTGCCCTTGTAATCGGCCCAATTGGTACTTGGACTGGCTCCCTTGATGTTGTGTCATATTTTGCATCAGAATGCATGTTTGAAGCAGCAACAAAACGCTCCTAATGTGCATAGAAGGGAAAGAGTTCGGCCGAGGGGAGTGAAGGTTGAGGATGAAGAGTATTATGGGTTTTGTTTTAATAAAGAGTATGATCAGGATTTGGTTATGGGTAATAGGAGACTTGGAGAGCGATTTACAAGAGCTAGGAATCAAGAAGACAATAATTTGGGTAGCATTAAGGTGAAGATTCCTCCATTCCAAGATAAAACCATCCTTGATGATTTAGAGTAGCAGTTTGATTGGTGTTTCAATATGGATGGCTTCACCAACAAGTATTTGTTCATGCTCAATGATCAACCAATCACTCTTGTACCATTAACCTCGAGACAAGGCTATAAAGAACAAGTGAAGTTACAAAAAGTGAGTGAACAAAAGAAAATGAGTGAAAAAGAGAGCAACCAAAAGACAAAGAGTGAAAAAGAGGATGAACAAAAGAAAACGAGTGAAAAAGAAAGCAACCAAAAGACAAATAGTGAAAAAGAGAACGAACGAAAGAAAGAGAGTGAAAAAGAGAGAGAGGCTGAGAAAAGTGAGCAAAACAAAGAGAAAAGTCTTATAACTATTGAGTGAAAATTAGAAAGAAATCAAAAGAATTTCTATGCAAAAACGAGCAAAATCAATTGTGACAACCGGGAAATTCAGGCAATTCTCGGATGAAAATGTATAAATGTATGTATATAACAATTTGTACTATTTAAAGAGTGAAATAAATGTATTTATATTGTTCAGAATATATTAAAATGTTCTAACAATACTGACGAGTAAAAATTCAGTGTTGGAAAAATTCACTGAGTTGAAACGGGTGAAACGGTGCCAAAACCGGCATTGAAAACCCTAACCGGGACAATAAAAGACGGAAAACTTCCGGGATTAATTTTGATCAAACGGAAGCAGTTTAAATTGATCCGACTGCACAGGAGACCTCAGGAACACGCCGGGACGATTTCAGGAAAATTTCGGCTCGAACCGGTATCGGTCAAAAAATAGTCGAATTAATGTGAATAATGCAAGTCAAAGTCAACTTTTGCTTTAGCATTTTTGATATCATAAATCCCTTTAATAAATGGGAAGAAAATGGTGGTTGGTAGCATTAATGGCCATGATTCATTTGCTTTTTGATCTAAAGGCCAAGATTTGGCCAAAATTCACCATTTTAAATTTTTGAAAAATATGGAAAGAATTAGTGTTGAAAGGTGGTGAAATGTGATTAGTTGAAAGCCAAATTAATTGGCTTGTTTCATGCATAAGTCGGCCACTTTTGGGAACAAAAGGCCGAGACCATTTTGAAAGCCAAACCAAGAGAAAATTTTCTAAGTCATTTTCCTTGGTGGAGCCGTGAGGAACCAAGAGAGAGCCAAGTGATTTCTTCAAATGTCTTTCACAAAATTGGTGTCAAAGCATTCCTTGAAGACAAAGGAAGCAAGTGAACAAGGTAACTCCCCTTGGATTGAACTTTTCTTGGTTTTTTTTTTCAAGAAAACCGTGTGATGAATAGTGAAAAAAGATGGAAAAATTTTTGGTTGTTTTCATTGATTTCGTGTTTGGGTTTTGTTAAGGTGTGATTAGGAAGAAAACCATGTAATTGGTTTAAAGAAAAACCAAAATTTTGTTGGTTTTCCAAGGGTAAAACCGTGGGTTACCAAGAGTAAGCAATGAGAAATTTTTGTGGTTTAATTGTTAACATGCTTTCAATTTAAATTTTGTTAAGAATAAAGCATGATTTGCATTATGGAAAGCTTGGAAAAAAATTTTGGTGAACCTACCCTAATGTGGCCGTGGGTTAACAAGGGTTTGGTGGAAAATTTTGCATGGTTTACTTGATAATTGGATGATTTAAATCATGCATTTTATAATGTAAATGATGAAAGTGTGAATGAAAGCAAGAAAAGAAAAAAATTGGGGTATGTTTTATTAGTGTGGCCGTGGGTTATATGTGATTAAAAACCCTAGGAAAATTGTTGAAAAATGCAATGAAAATAGGCTTGAAAATGTGTTAGAAAATGACATTTTAATAGCCTAAGATTTGGTGAAAATTTGAGAAATTTTGGTTAGGTTTTGATTGTCAAAACCGTAGCCAAAAACTAAGGATGAAAATGAAAAATGTTTGTGTAATGTGGGTTAAAATGCAAATTGGAATTTTGTGAGCTTTTATGTAAAAGTTTGGAAAACTTTTACATAAAATAGGCTTGTGATATAGTAGGTGGCAGGTACATATGGTTCGAGGCATACCTAATGTCGGTAACCTTAAAATTACGCCGAAATGCTGCCGAAATTTCGAAAACAGCATTTGGGGTAAAATGGAAATAAAAATAAAAAGTTTGGGATCGGGTCGGAAAACCGAGTCCCTAACGGAAAATTGAATAAGGAAAACCTAAGGGGTGGTTCGTGAATAGTAATCCGTCCCCTTAAAAATGTAAAACGCGAGTGAAACTGAAAAACCGACCCCGAGGGGGGGCGTTTTTGGAAACGAAATAAAGGTTCCAGTCGGGAACGGAAAATCCGAGCCTCGGAGACCGAGATCGGGAATATCTAGATGAACGTTTTAAATACTAATGAAACGTCCATTTGAGGCTCCGAAACGATAGAAAATCACTAAACCGACGTAAGGGTCGGAATAGTGCTTCCCGAGGGTCGGGAAAGTGAAAAGTGAAAATAAAATAGAAATGAACCCGGTAACGATTAGAAAAGAGTCAGAAAAGTTCCTGAGAGCCAAAAATGCAGTCTGGATCGAGAAAATTTCCGTCAGGGGTAAAATTGTAATTTTGTCAAAATATAGGGGTAAAATCATAATTTTGCCAAAATATAGGGGTAAAATCGTAATTTTGTAAAAGTTGAGAAAAATGGGGAAAATGATAAATAAAGCCTAAAAAGTTATAAATAGGTTTTATTTAAGCTTTTAAATGAAAAATAAAAGCTATAAATGAAAATGAAATTAACAGACAATGTTTTGTCTGTAGGATCCAAAAATCGACCTACAAAGAGGGCGATCAAAGATCCAAGAGCGAAAAAGGGAAGAGACCGATAAGGTAAGTTCAGACATTTACTTGTCTGCAACATATAGCATTATTGTTGCTAACTTTGATGTACTAACTATAAGTTCGGTACATATGTGCTACGGGCACTATTATAGAGTAGAGAAAGAGACGTAATGTACTACGGGCACTATTGAGAATGGACACATTGTTAATTGTGCTTCGGGCACTAGAGCGAGGTTAATGAAACTCACTCCCCTAAAATTAAAATGTGAACCAATCCTAACCACGGGACAATATGAAGTCACCGGGTTAGAATTGTAAAAAGTCAGTAATGAAACCACTTTCTGGCGTACCAGCCTTCCGTACAGGGAGGTACTATTTGCCTTCGGGGCTATGAGATTAAGGCTGTGGAGGTCAGCACTGATGTACCGCTCCCAGTCATGTACAATTTTGCCTTCGGGGCTATGAGATTAAGGCTGTGGAGGTCAGTACTAATGTACCGCTCCCAGTCATGCGCACTTAAATGGTACTGTCAACCTGAGCTCAAAACCAGAACATAAGCATAGATAATCACCTAAAACTGAAACTATGCCATAATTGAGCGTAAGACAGTTTAGTGAGAGTACTAACATCGCGGTAGATGTACTGTTGTGACACTGTGTTGTGGTCAACCTTACTATTCACGTATGAATAGTGGTCAAAGTTACTATTCATGATGAATAGTATTATTCATAGAAATTTTATTTCTTGCATGTTTGAACTTACTGAGCCTGTAGCTCACCATTTTTGCTAATGTTGCAGGTAAGCGACCAGCTCAGTAGCTTGTTTGACTGGATGCGGACGGGATGGCGCGTGTCAAATAGGATAACTGGGCGAGAGATATGGTCCTGCCATAGTCTTTCCGCTGAGCGATAAAAAGGGAAGAAAAAAAGAAAGAAACAGTCTTTTGTAATATTATATATTTTACGAAAGTACTGTAATATGTAAATTACTTTGTACTTGCCAACAAAGTAAATAGTGGAAAATGTTTTACATGATGTCTAAAGAGAAAAAAAAAAAATTTCCCCAAAAACGACATGATTTAAAAAGAGAGAGAGATAAGTCGGCGACTCATGAGAGTACAATCTATCGCAGTTAGTGATAAAGCTCAACTGTAATAGTATTGTATGATCTCTACGAGGGGCGGGCCGCCACATCAACAAAGCATCGTTTTTAAATCAGTCAATGATTATAGTTTTGTACAAGGAGGTGCTTTTTAATACTAATGAGATTAATCCCGCTTTGCCTAGTTCTTTTGTCTCTCATTTGCAGGACTTTGAGGATGTCTTTCCCAAGGAAGCACCATGTGGATTATCATCTATCCGAGGGATAGAAAATCAAACTAATTTTACACCCAGAGCTTCTAATCCAAATAGACAAGTTTACAGAAGTAATGTCGAGAAGCCTAAGAAGCGTCAAAGTCACATATTAGTTTTTGATCCCGGAGATTTGCTTTGGCTATGCGTAAGAGAGAAATGAATTCTAACACAAAGACATTCCAAGCGACTTTATAGTAGAGATGGTGATGATTTGAGGACAAATCCTTCTCAAGAGGAGGGGAATGATGTGAATCAAAGTACGACTTCAAAAGAATCTAACTAATGCTTGGCTTTATTCCAATTAGCAGAATTGGTTCAATCCTAACTAGCAAATTGACATGTTCTTTTATGGGCAAGTTTTTAGCTGATTGTGCTGCTTCAAGCATTTTATACTTTCCTTTTCTAGGATTCACTTTTATGCCAAGTTTACTTTTTGTAAATGGCTGATAATAAAGCCAATCAAATTGTCAACTTTCCTTTCCTAATTTAGGCATGATTTGGGTAGGATTCAGGCTTAATTACCAGAATTCATCCTTATAGTTTCCGTTTTCCTGGAGTATAATTAGGGAAATATTAGGAGAATATTACGGAAATATTTCATTTAGTTTTCATATTATTTTAGAGTATATTTTGAGAATATTCTTGTAATTTATGCCTATAAAAAGGCGTCCATGGGGCAATGAAAAGACAACATCAGTTTTATTCACAAATTTAAGAGTTCTATTTCTCTTTAGTTCTTTGAGAGCTATTTGAACTTATCAGAGTTTTCCGTGGCGTTCACCATCAACTTATCAAATGGATTTCCATCACCGTTTGTGGCATTTTCATTATACCAAGGTTCTTGTTTCGCAATAAGCAACGGGTTGAGATCGTCTTATACCGAGGTTCTTGTTTTTGTTGAAGCAACAGGTCGAGGTTCCATCCAATGCCTGAGTCCTAGAACGTTCATAGGTTCCTAATTTTGTTGGGTCTCGTTATTCTTACGGGGTTCACATCAGTTAGGCAACAAATTGAGAAAAAAAATAAGCAATATGCGATTAAGGCTAACAAGGGTAGAAGACAAGTTGTTTTTGAGCCTGGTGACTGGGTTTGGTTACATATGAGAAAAGAAAGGTTTCCAGCTCAAAGGAAATCAAAATTGAGTCCTAGAGGAGATGGAGCATTTTAAGTGTTTGAGCGGATCAATGACAAAGCTTATAAAATTGATCTACCAGGTGAATACAATGTAAGTGCTACATTCAATGTCTCTGATCTTTCTCTTTTCGATGTAGATTCAGATTCGAGGACGAATCCTTTTGAGGAATGAGGGAATGATGCAGCTCAAGCTC
This sequence comes from Antiaris toxicaria, assembly GCA_035233585.1. Taxonomy (NCBI): domain Eukaryota; kingdom Viridiplantae; phylum Streptophyta; class Magnoliopsida; order Rosales; family Moraceae; genus Antiaris; species Antiaris toxicaria. The sequence continues at coordinate 11,589,071 of CP141162.1, read as the reverse complement.
ACCAAGCAGTTTCATGTGATCCTTTGCACATTTCAACAAGACCAATGACTCGAGCTCGTGCAAGACAACTGAAAGAAGCTCTAAATGGACTTGTTCAACAAATTTGGTCCAAACAAGCTTTTTTTGGCTCCAATGTTGGCGTGCACACCATCGGTGATCTGGATGGGCACTTTTGTATTATTCAATCCCAAGTTTAATGTTTTCCACAAAGGAAATGCGGAGTTCCAGCCCAAACTTTGTGGGTGTGTCTTGCATGTTTTGCATGGCTGATTGGCATCTATTGGTGGAGCATTCTTTCTTTGGTCATGTTTCTTTTATTTAAATCAAATTTTTAGTTTTCCTTTAAATGAGGGCTGATGTAATTCAGATTTATTATATGGGTTTTAAGTATGTATGTTTTTAGGAGGGTTTCTTGCTGCTTTTAAGGAGAATCATTGAATTAGCCTAGTTATTGTTTTTGCCAAGTCTTGGATGTCCAAATGAGGGGGCTGGTTTAAGGGTTTTATTTTATTTTCTTATTTAATTTTTATTTAGAAGGTGAAAAGTCTTGTTTCCAGAAGCTTGTAAAACATTCAAGCCATTTCTTTTACTCCGAGCAGAAAGAAATGAAAGGACAGAACCTGGCACTTGTGTGTGTTTGAGTGAGAAAACTCTCTTCTTTTGTTCTTGTGAACTAAAACTAACTTATCAAAGGATTGATCAACCTTTGTGGCATTTTCAACACTTTGGGTTCTTGTACTTCGATTGTTCAATGGTTCAAGTGGATCAAACAAATCTGATTTTGGCTTTCTTGGGGTTCTAGACAGATTGATTGTGGGTTCTAAGGCCATTCGAGCCTTGTAGGTTCGCATCATTTGGGCTCACTCAAATTCGTGGAGGCCCATTGAGCATGATTCATATGGTCAACAAGAATACATTAACTTAATTCAAGCCCATGAGGTATTCAACTAATATAAGCCCATGATTTTTTTTTTAATTTTTGTTTCTTTTTCTGAATTTCTAGTGTAGGCGTGATTTCGTTTAAGATTTAGGATTATCTTTTGTAACAAATTCGGTTAGGATTTTGTGAGCATAATTAGGAATATTCTTTGTAACATTTGCCTATAAATAGACATCCCTATGGCAATGAAATGATATGAACCAAAGAACGGTGATGCAAAGCATAGCACAACGTCAAGGGGAACCAGTTCAAGTACCAATTGGGCCAGTTACAAGAGTAAGAGCAAAGAGATTTAAAAAACCACTTAATGACTGATTCAAGAGGTTTGGGGTCAATCAAATTCGTGGAGGCCCATTGAGCGTGATTTATGTGGTCAATAAGAATGCATTAACTTAATTCGAGCCCATGAGGAATTCAACTAATATAAGCCCAAGATGTGTACAAGCCCATGACATTTTTATTTATTTTATTTTCATTTTTTTTGAATTTCTAGATAGGCGTGATTTTGGTTAGTATTTAGGAGGATTTAGGATTATCCGTTATAACAAATTTTCAGATTTTTAGGATTATCTTTTGTAACAAATTTTCAGATTTTTAGGGATATTCTTTGTAACAATTGCCTATAAATAGGCATCTCCATGGCAATAAACATCACATCAGTTTATTCATAAATTTGAGAGTTCTAATTCTCTTTAGTTCTTTGAAGAACTATCTGCACTTATCAGAATTTTCTGTGGCGTTTACTCCCTCACTTATCAATCAACCCTTCCATAGTTGATTGTAGTGTCTTCCTTATACCAAGATTCTTGTTTCGCATTAAGCAATGGGTTGAGGTCCAATATACCAAGGTCCTTATTTTTGCTGAAGCAACGGATCGAGGTCTCTCATCCATTCGAACCTGACTTTAGAACGTTCTTGTGTTCATATTCTTGACGGGTCTCGTTATTCTTGATGAGGTTCACATCATTTGGTATTAGAGCATAGGTTCTAAAACACGGCTTTTAAAGGAACCAATTTGTACAAAGATGCACTTGATGTAAAGCATGGCACAACGTCAAGAGAACCAATTCAAGTACCAATTGGGACGGTTACAAGAGTGAGAGTAAAGATATTTGAACAAGCACTTAATGGGCTGATTCAATAGGTTTAGGCTTAATCAAATTTGTGGAGGCCCATTGAGCATGATTCATGTGGTCAACAAGAATGCATTAACTTAATTCAAGCCCATAAGGTATTCCACTAACGCAAGCCTATGACATCTACAAGCCCATTTTTTTATTTTTGTTTCTTTTTACAAATTTCTAGTGTAGGCATGATTTCGGTTAAGATTTAGGATTATCTTTTATAACAAATTTCGGTTAGGATTTAAGATTATCTTTTGTAACAAATTCAGTTAGGATTTTGTGAACATAATTAGGAATATTCTTTGTAACATTTGCCTATAAATAGGTGTCCTTATGGCAATGAAAAACACATCAGTTTATTCACAAATTTGAGAGTTCTAATTCTTTTTGGTTCTTTGAAGAATTATTTGAACTTATCAGAATTTTCCATAACGTTCACTCCTGACTTATCGATCAACCCTTCCATAGTTGATTGTGGCATCTTCCTTATACCAAGGTTCTTGTTTTGCATAAAGCAATGGGTTAAGGTCAACATACCAAGGTTCTTGTTTTTGCTGAAGCAACGGGTTGAAGTCTCCCATCCATTCGAGCCTGACTTTAGAATGTTCTTGAGTTCATATTCTTGACGGGTCTCATTATTCTTAGTGAGGTTCGCATCAATCTAGACGAGGAATAGGATGTTGATACTTTACCGTGATTTGGTTGATCGCTCGACAATCAACACACATCCTCTATGTTCCATCCTTATTTGATACTAGAATCACTGGAATTGCACACGGGCTCATGCTTTCTCGAATGTACCCCTTGTCCATCAGTTCTTGGACTTGCTTTTGAAGTTCCTTAGTGATGTGAACCCCACCAAGAATAACGAGACCCAACAAGATTAGGACCCCAAGAACGTTCTAAGACTCAGGCTTTGAATGGAATATCGACCTATTGCTTTAACAAAAACAAGAACCTCAGTATAGGACGACCTCAACCCGTTGCTTATTGCGAAACAAGAACCTTGGTATAACGAAGAGGCCAGAAACGGTGATGGAAATCCGTTTGATAAGTCGATAGTGAACGCCATGAAAAACTCCAATAAGTTCGAATAGCTCTCAAAAAACCAAAGAGAAATAGAACTCTCAAATTTGTGAATAAAACTGATGTTTTGATTTTCATTGCCTGTGGACGCCTTTTTATAGGCATAAATTACAAGAATATTCTCAAAATATACTCTAAAATAATATGAAAACTAAATAAAATATTCTAGTAATATCCTCCTAATATTTTCAGAATTTGAATGGATGAAAATACGGAAACTTACACCTGATTCACGCCTAAAACAATAAAAGGGAAATTTTGACATTTGCATATTTTGGCTAAGCAAAGGAATAAAGACTTGGCATGCAAGCCAAACACTAGAAAAGGAAAGAGTCATTTGCAGCAATATTATCTGCCCATTAGCTTACCAAAAACATCCTCTTTATTGGGCTTGGTCCGGATCTTCTAAGACTTGAATTAAATTGATGCTTCCTTGTGGATCATGCTCAATGGCCCTCCACGAATTTGTTTAAGGCCAAACTTCTTGAATCAGTCCATTAAGTGCTTCTTTGAATTTCTTAGCTCGCGCCCTTGTAACCAGCCCAATTGGTACTTGAACTGGTTCCTTTGATGTTGTGCCATGTTTTGCATCATTTTGTTTCCTCGAGATTACTTTTATAATGTCAATCAAAGAACGGCTTTAAAGGAACCAATCAACATCAAGGGAACCAATTCAAATACCAATTCGGCCGGTTACAAGAGCAAGAGCAAAGAAATTTAAAGAAGCACTTAATGGGCTGATTTAAGAGATTTGGGCTCAATCAAATTTGTAGAGGCCCATTGAGCATGATTCATGTGGTCAACAAGGATGCATTAACTTAATTTAAGCCCATGAGGAATTCAAATAATACAAGCCCACGACGTTTTTTATTTATTTTCATTTTTTTTAGAGACTAGAAGAACAAGGAATTAATATGAAAAGAAAAAAAAATTTAAAGGATAGGCAAACCTGACCTGGAACCTAAGCTCTAATACCAAATGATGTGAACCTCGTCAAGAATAATAAGACTCGTCAAGATTATAAACCCAAGAATGTTCTAAAATCAGGTTCGAATGGGTGGAAGACCTCGACCCGTTGCTTCAGCTAAAACAAGAACCTTGGTATATTGGACCTCAACCCGTTGCTTAATGCGAAACAAGAACCTTGGTATAAGGAAGACGCCACAATCAACTATGGAAGGGTTGATTGATAAGTCATAAGTGAATACCACCGAAAATTCTGATAAGTTTAGATAGTTCATCAAAGAACCAAAGAGAATTAGAACTCTCATATTTGTGAATAAATTGATGTGATGTTTTATTGCCATGGAGATGCCTATTTATAAGCAATTATTACAAAAAATATTCCTAAAAATCCAAAAATTAGTTACAAAGGATAATCCTAAAAATCTGAAAATGTGTTACAAAAAATAATCCTAAATTCTAACTAAAATTTGTTACAAAAGATAATCCTAAATCCTAACCAAAACGTAAAAGTAGGAAGGTAGTTATTCTGCAACAAAATTCGAAAAAAAAAACCAAGAATAAATAAAAAAAAACGTCGTGGGCTTGTATTATTTGAATTGCTCATGGGCTTGAATTAAGTTAATGCATCATTGTTGACCACATGAATCATGCTCAATGGGCCTCCACGAATTTGATTGAGCCCAAATCTCTTAAATCAGCCCATTAAGTGCTTCTTTAAATTTCTTTGCTCTTGCTCTTGTAACTGACCTAATTGGTATTTGAATTAGGTCCCTTGACGTTGATTGGTTCCTTTAAAGTTGTTCTTTGATCCACATCATCTGTTAGGGATTGTGGAACCAAGTACGAAATCAATCTGATGCTTGATTCCCCGAATAGGTGGTAAACCTGTTGGAATCTCATCGGGAAATATGTCATTGTATTCCTGCAAAAGAGACTCAACAGAACTAGGCAAAGAGTCATTAAATTCATTAGTATTCAAAAACGTCTCTTTATATACCAACATCAGCATAGGCTACCTTGAAACTAACACTCTTGTCACACAGCTTTCCTTTTACAAGGCCGCACTCTCCTTTTCTCTCACCACCAAAGAAGAACCCCATTCGGCTTGGACACTCTTACTTTTTCTAGCCTTCCTCTCTTTTTCCTTTCAATTCTCAATTTTTTTTCTTTTTCTTTTTCTTTCTCTCTCTCATTTTCTCTTAATTTTTCACTCTCCCTTTGTTTTTTGAATGACTGCTGAAGCTGCATCTGATCCTCATACACCTGTTTAGGGGTTAAAGGTGCAAGGTTAATACCATTGTGAACGAATGAATACTTGTTTGAGAAACCATTATGAATCACCTTCCTGTCAAATTGCCATGGCATTCCTAACAACACGTGACAAGCCTGCATGGGTACTACATCATACAATATCTTATCCTCATATCTCCCGATGCGAAATGAGATCATAGCTTGTCTGTTCACTTTGGTCTCACCACTGTCATTCAACCACTGCAGCTTATATGGTTTGGGATGTTTAGTGGTCTGGAGCCTTAACTTCCTCACGAGGAATGTGCTGACAACATTAGTACAACTTCTGATGCAAAATATGTCACAACATCAAGGGAACCAATCCAAGTACCAATTGGGTCGGTTACAAGGGCGTGGGCTAAGAAGTTCAAAGAAGCACTTAATGGACTGATTCAAGAAATTTGGGCTCAAACAAATTCATGTAGGCCCATTGAGCATAGTCCACAAGGAAGCATCAATTTAATTCAAGCCTTAGAAGATCCAGACCAAGCCCAATAAAGAGGACGTTTTTGGCAAACTAAGGGGAAGATAATTTTGCTGCAAATAACTCTTTCCTTTTTTAGTGTTTGGCTTGCATGCTAAGTCTTTATTCCTTATTTGGCCAAAATTATAGAAGTCAAACTTTCCCTTTATTCTTTTAGGCATGAATTAGGTGAATTAGGAGTAAGTTTCCCTATTTTTTTATCCATTTAAATTCTGAGAATATTAGGAGAATATTATGGGAATATTTCATTTAGTTTCCTTATTATTTTAGGGCATATTTTAAGAATATTCTTGTAATTCATGCCTATAAAAAGGCGTCCACAAGCAATGAAATAACAACATCAGTTTTATCCACAAATTTGAGAGTTATATTTCTCTTTGGTTCTTTGAGAGCTATTCGAACTTATCGGAGTTTTCTGTGGCGTTCACCATCGACTTATCAAACGGATTCCAACACCATTTATGGCGCCTTCGTTATACCAAAGTTCTTGTTTCATAATAAGCAACGGGTTGAGGTCGTCCTATACCAAGATTCTTGTTTTTGTTGAAGCAACGAGTCGAGGTTCCATCTAAAGCTTGAGTCTTAGAACATTATTGGGGTCCTAATCTTGACGGGTCTTGTTATTCTTGGCGGAGTTCGCATCATTTGGTATCGGAGCTAGGCTCTAAGTCAGGTTTTCCTGTCCCATTTAATTTCATCCCTTTCCCTTTTTAATTCTGAATTCTGTTTATTAAAAAAAAAATTGTGCATGTTGGTTCTTTCCTTTTTCTTTGTGAGTTACCAATTTAAGTTTGGTGGATACTAATCTATTTTCTTTTGTGTACGTGTAATTCAGATTGAATAGAAAGAAAGAAAGCAAAAATAAAAAAAAAATTAAGAGGATCTGAAAAAAAAAAAAAGTATTTTGGCTCCACAACGAAATTTTTGTTTGATTTCATATATTTAGGCTTCCAATATTCCAAAACTCAACTTACCCCACAGACCAAAAATTTTTTTTTGGGTAAAATTTTCATATTTTCGAAACGTTGCTTTTTCGTTGTAATCCTTACTGTGTATAACCAGATTGCCTTAGTATAGTCTTTAGTGATTTGTCGCGAAAAAATTTTGGTACTGATTTGAGTAGTTCCATAAGAACCGAGTGTGAAATTGTTACGAGTGGAAAAAGGCAAGAGTGTGAAACGCGTGAGAGAGTGTGTGAGGTCCTTTCTATCTAACTTTGTTTTGCAGCAAACATGTCTCACAACAGTGAAAAGAGCAATACTAAAGGAGCTAGGGAAATGCCCGATCCCAAGGTATTTATGGAGGCTATGATAGGAAAGATGAGACAGATGATGAGGGGAGAATTAGAACAGATTCATGAGAGGTTAGACCAAATAGAAAATTCACGTGTGGAGCAACCCCAACACATTCCACAAGCACGTAGGATGGGGAGAGTACCACCTAGAGAAGTTAGGGTAGAACATGAAGAGGATCATTATGGGGAATATGATGATGAGGATTACTATGGCTCAGTAGCGAATTATAGGAGACATGGTGGTTGGGAGGATGAAAGGAGACGAGGTAGATGGTTTAGAGAAGTTAGGAAATGGGAAGATAATAGTTTGGGTAGCATTAAGATGAAGATCCTGTCATTCTAGGGAAAAAGTGATCCCGAAGCTTACCTCGTGATACGAACCCCGTCAAGAATAACGAGACCCGTTAAGATTATGAACCCAAGAACGTTCTAAAATCAGGTTCGAATGGATGGGAGACCTCGACCCGTTGCTTCAGCAAAAACAAGAACCTTGGTATATTGACCTCAACCCGTTGCTTAATGCGAAACAAGAACCTTGGTATAAGGAAGACGCCACAATCAACTATGGAATGGTTGATTGATAAGTCAGAAGCGAACGCCATGGAAAATTCCGATAAGTTCAGATAGTTTTTCAAAGAACCAAAGAGAATTAAAACTCTCAAATTTATGAATTAAACTGATGTGTTCTGTTTTATTGCTATGGGGGTGCCTATTTATAGGCAATTGTTACAAAGAATATTCCTAAAGAAAATCTGAAAAAAATAAGCCTAAAAAATCCGAAAATTATTTGAAAATTTGTTACAAAAGATAATCCTAAATCCTAACTGAAATTTGTTACAAAAGATAATCCCAAATCTTCCTAAATCCTAACAAATCTGGGAATCTAATCCTAACCAAATTCGTAAATGTAGGAAAGTAGTTATTCTGCCACAAGATTCGAAAATCCTTGATAAAAAATGTCTTGGGCTTGATTAAATTAGCTGAATTCCTCATGGGCTTAAATTAAGTCAATGTATCATGAATCATGCTCAATGGGCCACGAATTTGATTGAGTCCAAACCTCTTGAATTAGCCCATTAAGTGTTTCTTTAAATCTCTTTGCTCTCGCTCTTGTAGTCGGCCCAATTGGTATTTGAATTGGTTCCCTTGACGTTGATTGGTTCCTTTAAAGCTGTTCCTTGATTCACATCACCTCGACTAGGAGAAAAAGATGGAGTTAGTGTTCGACTGCCACAACTACTCTAAGATAAAGAAGGTAAAACTTGCTGCCATTGAGTTCTCTGACTATGCTATTGTTTGGTGGGATCAGTTAGTTTTGAACAGGCGGCGAAATGGAGAGCGTCCAATAGAGACGTGGGAAAAGATGAAGGTGGTCATGAGGAAGCGATTTGTACCCAGCCATTATTACTGAGAGCTGTATAAAAAGCTACAAAGACTTAGACAAGGTAATCGGATAGTGGAGGAATATTACCAAGAGATAGAGATTGTGATGATCCGGGCTAATGTCAAAGAAGATCGGGAGGCTACTATGGCAAAGTTCCTGAATGGCTTGAATCAAGATATCCATGATCGGGTAGAGATACAGCATTATGTAGAGTTGGAAGACATGGTGCACATGGCAGTTAAGGTAGAGCAGCAGCTCAAGAGGAGGGGAGGCACACGACCATCTTATAATCCAAGCTCAGCCCCATGGAAACTGAAGAAGGAGGAGAAACCAGCTGCAAAACCCAAATTTGAGCCCAGACAAGAGACGACTAGCCATGTTCAAGGTAAATCTGACCCTTTCAGTTCTCATAACCGTGACATTAAGTGTTTTAAATGTCAAGACAAAGTTCACTTTGCAAGCCAATGTCCAAACAAGCGCATCATGATCTTACGCGATGATGGTGAGTACGAGACCGAGGAGGAGAGTGAGGAAGACGAAATGCTACCATTGGAAGATGCTTATGACGTTGAAGATGAAGAAGCCGAAATGTAAAGGTTAGTGGCAGTAGTAAAACGAGTCTTAAGTGTGTAGGTAAAAGAGGAGGTAGAGGTACAGCACGAGAATATATTTCATACGAGATGCTACGTCGGAGACAAGGTCTGCAGTATGATTAGCGATGAAGGTAGTTGTACTAATGTTGTCATCTCCTTTGTCGTAGGGAAGTTAGGACTCAAGACCACTAAATATCACAGACCATATAAGATGCAGTGGTTGAATGACAGTGGAGACACCAAAGTGAACAAACAAGCTATTATCTCATTTCACATCGGGAGGTATGAGGATGAGGTGTTGTGTGATGTGGTCCTAGTCTAGGCTTGTCACGTGTTGTTGGGAAGGCCATGGCAATTTGATAGGAGGGTGATGCATAATGGCTTCTCAAACAAGTACTCGTTCATTCACAATGGTAAGAACTTTAATCTTGCACCCTTAACCCCTAAACAGGTGTATGAAGATCAGTTGCAGCTTTAACAGTCATTTGAGAAACAAAGGGAGAGTGAAAACTTAAAAGAAAATGAGAGAGAAAAAGAAAGAAATAAAAAAATCAAAAATAAAAAAGACAAAGAGAAGAAGGCCGGAAAAAGTGAAAGTGTCCAAGCCGATAGGGGTTCGGTTTTAGTGGTGAGAGAAAAGGAGAGTGCGGCCTTGCAAAAGGAGAGCTGTGTGGCAAGAGTAAATATGGTGAGAAGAGCATTGGTTTCAAGGCAGCCTATGCTATTGTTGGTGTATAAGGATGCGCTTTTGAATACTAACGAACTTCATGATTCTTTGCCTAGTTCTATTAACTCTCTTTTACAGGAATACCATGATATGTTTCCCAAAGACATTCCAGCAGGTTTACCACCTATTCGGGGAATCGAGCATCAGATCGATTTCGTACCGGGATGCACAATCCCTAATAGACCCGCTTATAGAAGTAATCCAAAGGAGACAAAGGAACTTCAAAAGCAAGTCTAAGAGTTGATGGACAAGGGGTACGTTCAAGAAAGCATGAGTCCGTGTGCAGTTCCGGTGATCCTAGTGCCAAAGAAGGATGGGACGTGGAGAACGTAGGAAAATAAATCCGTAAAAACGTATCAGAGTGGCACAGCGGAACAATAAAAATTTTTAGATCGTTAAATATCTTATGATGTCATATACAATAAATCAACAACAAGTAAAACTCATACCTCAAGGACGCCAATCTTGCAGGAGGAGAATGACCGGAGGCTTCAACCAACTAGCCTTCTCTACTATTCTCCAATTCCTGAATGGCTGAGTGTGTGGGCACTCTGAACCTCGATCGGTATGCTAGCACTGCTAGCCTTCTTCCGACCACCCAGATCTCTAAAGAACTTTATTGTCACGATGAGCTGTGCAACAAGAAGCCTGCTCACCTGAGAGTCTGTGGTCTAAGAGAACTGGAGTGGTAGGACCTCTATTTATAGACCTGTATGAGGTGATTCTCTGAATTTGAATTGGATTAGGAAAAGATATTTTCCCTTATCCATACCGATAAAATCCGAATTTTTCCAAGGGAGAATCTCCACTAAAATTCGGTTTTCTTAGGATAAATCCAATCCAAATCTCAACAAGAATTTAACTAGAATTTTATCTCCCTTTTTCAACCAAAAAATCCGAAATTTCTAGGAGAAAATCTTCTCCAAATTTTCGGCCACTTTTAGGATAAGGAAGAATCAAAATTCCACTAGGATTTTCAAGCTTGAATCTTATCTCAACCTTATCCAAAAATAACCGAATTTCCTAGGAGAGATTCTCCAAATTTCGGCCACTTTTCAGGGAAGGAAAGAATCCAAATTCAACTAGGATTGAAGCTTGAATTTTCCCTTGAATCTTATCCACAAAATCCGAAATTTCCCTTGAGGATTATCCTCAAAAATTTCGTCCACTTTTGTTGGGATTTGGATTCAAAATTCAAGTAGGATTCTAACAAGATTATCCTCTCCAAATCCAACTCAAATTTGAATTTCAAACCTTGTGGATTTTCCACAACAAATTCGAATCCTACTTGGACTGTGATTCAAAATTTGAATTTCAAATTTCAAATTCAAATTTCAAATTCAAATTTCAAATTTCAAATTTGAAATTCAAATTTCAAATTCAAATTTCAAATTCGAATTTCAAATTCAAATTTCAAATTCAAATTTCAAATTCAAAATTCAAATTTCAAAATTCAAATTTTAAATTCCACAAAACTGTTATATTTCATATTCTTGTTCTCATGGATAATTTTCTACAACTCCAATCCAATCTCAAATAAAATCATGGCAACTTTATTTGGAGTTCGAATAATTGTGTACTCTATTATCCAAAACAAAATCTGAATCCAACAGGAGAGAATCTTGTCTACCATCCTAATCCTGTGTCATCACCATCCATGCATAATAAACCAGCCAATAGCATACACTAATCAATTTGCCAAACGTTAAGGAATTATGTGGAGCTAGTAGAGGGACTGATTGGACATATATAATCGGGCTCCCGTGATTCCATATGATCATCATTATGTACCGAACAACTCAATCATATGATCACTAATTTCATAGGCACACCACTATAAACCTGAAACTGAACTCCAAATTATATACCGTATTACGTAAGCCTGTGACGAGCTACAATCCAATGACCTTGTCATATATGCAAAACCCTCATATGATATCCATGATCAGCCTTAGGTCAAAGTCCATTTAATCCTACTGAACAGGCTATCTTAAAGTTCCATTATACTACCGAATTAAGAAAATGATTATTTACCATATGTGAATAAGAAGTCATCCGCCCAGCAGACGACCCAAGGCCTTGTCCATTTTCACATTCAGTATAATGCCTTTAATAGGATACCTTTAACTCCTCAGAGCTATGATTCCGATATCTGTAAACAAACCCTTCATCGTATACAAGTCATGCACCCAACGAACCGGTCTATAAGCTTACTACCTCTGAGACGCTTTAGCCATTGGAACATCAAAGTACACAAGTCATATACATGAAGTAGTTCATTTACTCAGGATTAAGGTTATTGCACAATGAACGTCAAAAGCAGATGGATCCACTCATAGCGGACTACGTAGATCAATCATGCTTTAGTCCCGGTCTAATATGTCACTACTAAGCAACATATCTATGTCTCTACTTGGGAGTCCAGCTCCAGACAGTTAAAACAAACCGTCCCCTCCAAGGCTTTAGACAACATAATAGTCTTTATCATGAGTTAGATGCTCGGTCTAACCCCATAGACTACAAACCATAGTTTAGACCGCTAACTTTAGAACATTGTCTTTTCGCATACAAAAGTCCATTGCATGCAACGTTCTAAAAGTTTTAACACAAGCAGTCAGTGAGCCATATTTGCTTACATTTACTTTAACGTGTAAATAAGACGAGGACGAATAGCAATGTAATAAATAACCTCTATGTATATAATTTTATTATACAATTCAAAATGAATACATCAAAATGTCTCAAATGCTTAGGGCGTTTCTTAACAATCTCCCACTTGCCCTAAGCCAGTAGATGTGCCATGTTACGCATCCCCATCGCCTCTACATGCCTCTCAAAGTTTCTAGCCACCAAAGTCTTAGTAAAGGGATCGGCGATGTTGTCCTCGGATGCGATCTTACATACATCCACTTGTCCTGTCTCCACGTGCCCTTTAATAATATGATATCTCCGATCGATGTGCTTAGTCCTCTTGTGGTGCCGAGATTCCCTTGTGTTGGCAATAGCCCCTGTATTATCACAGTAAAGTGTGATAGGCTTGTCAACACCCGTAATGACCTCAAGGTCTCTAAAGAACTTCCGGAGCCAAACCGCTTCTTTAGATGCCTCAGCCGCAGCCACATACTCAGCCTCCATAGTAGAGTCAGCTGTGCAGCCCTGCTTCACGCTCCTCCACACAATGGCGCCTCCTCCGAGTAAAAACACTGATCCAGATGTCGATTTCCTCGAATCCTTACAAGTCTGGAAGTCTGAATCCGTGTATCCTACGGGTGTTAGGTCCCCTCCAGAATACACCAGTATATAATCCCTCGTTCTCTTAAGATACTTGAGTATATACTTTACTTCTTGCCAGTGCTTGGTTCCAGGATTCACTTGATATCGACTCACCATACCTACTGCAAAACATATGCCCGGGCGAGTTCAAAGCATAGCGTACATAAGGCTACCCACAGCGGATGCATAAGGGACCTTACTCATACGCTCTCTTTCTTCCGATGTCTTGGGACAGTCATCCAATGAAAGAGTTAGACCGGTGATAGAAGGTTGATGCAACGCAAGACATGACACCACCAAGGGAACCAGTTCAAGTACCAATTGGGCCAGTTACAAGAGCAAAGAAATTTAAAGAAGCACTTAATGGGCTGATTCAAGAGATTTGGGCTCAATCAAATTAGTTGAGGCCCATCGAGCAAGATTCACAAAGATGCATTAACTTGATTCAAGCCCACGAGGAATTCAGCTAATTCTTTCAAGCCCAATCAAGCCAAGAGACGTTTTTCTTCAACTAAGGAAGTTCGGATTTAGTTAGGATTATCTTGTCCTGATTTAGTTGGGATTATCTTCTCTAGATTTGGTTGGGATTATCTTTTCGAATTTGTTGGGATTTCAGCTAAGATTTGAGAATATCTTTTGTAACAAACTTTCCAACAAATTTTCGAAATTCAAACTTTAGGATTTCGGTTAGGATTTTGAGAGTATCTTTTGTAACAAACAAAATTCTGATTTCAAACAAAATCCGGATTTTGTTTAGGTTTAACTTTGTTAGGATTTGTTAAGAATATCTTTGGATCCGAATTTTCAAATAATTTTCGGATTTTTTAGGTTTATTTTTCCAGATTTTCTTTAGGAATATTCTTTGTAACAATTGCCTATAAATAGGCGTTCCCATAGCAATAAAACAGAACACATCAGTTTAATTCATAAATTTGAGAGTTTTAATTCTCTTTGGTTCTTTGAAGAACTATCTGAACTTATCGGAATTTCCGTGGCGTTCGCTTCTGACTTATCAATCAACCTTTCCATAGTTGATTGTGGCGTCTTCATTATACCGAGGTTCTTGTTTCGCATTAAGCAACGGGTTGAGGTCCATATACCAAGGTTCTTGTTTTTGCTGAAGCAACGGGTCGAGGTCTCCCATCCATTCGAGCCTGATTTTAGAACGTTCTTGGGTTCATAATCTTAACGGGTCTCGTTATTCTTGACGAGGTTCGTATCAAAGGTTGTGAGCCTTTCTTTGCCTCTAGCATTGCATATTTGTCAATTATTTTATCTATGTATGAAGCTTGGGATAACGCTATCATTTTGTTCTTTCGATCTCTGAAGAGACGAATGCCTAGAACATAATTAGCTTCTCCCAAGTCCTTCATGTCAAACTGCTGGTGTAACCAAAGCTTGACTGATTATAAGTTCCCTATATCATTCCCAATGAGTAGTATATCATCGACATAGAGTATCAGAAAGACCACTTTTCCATCCTTAATACGTTTATAAACACAAGGTTCATCAACGTTCTGCTCAAAACCAAATGTCTTAATCGCTTGATCAAACCTCTGGTTCCATGAGCGGGATGCCTACTTTAATCCATAAAGGGATCTAAGCAACTTATAGACTTTCCTTTCTTGGCCTTTTGCTAAGAATCCTTCGGGTTATATCATATAGATACACTCTTCAAGATGGCCATTCAAGAATGCTGTCTTGACATCCATTTGCCAGATCTCGTAATCGAGAGCCGCAGCAATGGACAGAAGAATACGGATAGACTTCAGCATAGCAACAGGCGAAAAGGTTTCCTCGTAATCGATTCCAGCCTTTTGCGTGTACCCCTTTGCAACCAGTCTAGCTTTGAAAGTTTCCACTCTCCCTTCCGCATCCTTCTTTCTTTTGTAGACCCATTTGCATCTAATGGGTTTTATCCCATCCGGCAAATCTACAAGTTCCCAAACAGAGTTGGATTTCATAGAATCCATCTCATTGTTCATAGCCTGTTTCCAAGATTTAGAATCAACATCATTTATAGCTTCATCATAGGTGACCGGATCATCCTCATGCTCATGAGCCTCGGCCTGGTATACCTCAGCATCATACATGAAGAAATTAGGTTTCTTCGAAACCCTCCCACTACGAGGAGGCACCCTAAATTGTTGATCGTCTGCAGGTCTTTCACTGGAACTCGGACTTATGTCCAAGACCGAAATCTGTGAAGCAGTTCTTTCACCCGATAACTCCTCTACCACCACTTTGCTTCGAGGCTTAAAGTCATTCATGTGATTTTCCTCCAAAAATGTCGTATGGGTTGAGACAATGACTTTTTGTTCTTTCGGGTTATAGAACAGACCTCCTTTAGTTCCCTTTGGATATCCTACAAACATGCATAATTCTGATCTTGGTTCCAACTTCTTCGCATCCCCATCCAGTACATGTGCCGGACAGCCCCATATTCTCATATGTCCAAGGGAGGGCTTCCTGCCTCACCACAATTCATACGGAGTTCTGGGAATTGATTTGCTTAGAACCTGGTTCAGAATATAGTACGCCGTTTGTAAAGCATATCCCCAAAATGATAATGGCAGTGTTGAGTAACTCATCATAGACCGTACCATATCCAATAAGGTCCTGTTTCTCCTTTCGGCTACACCATTCTGTTGTGGAGTACCAAGTGCAGTCAATTGGGATAATATCCCGTTCTCTACAAAATGTCCTAGAAATTCGTCGGAGAGGTATTCGCCACCTCGATCAGATCGAAGTGTCTTTATGGATTTATCCAATTGCTTTTCCACTTCCGCACGATACTCCTTGAACTTGTCAAAGGTTTCGCTCTTGCGGTGCATCAGATATACATATCCATACCTCGAGTAATCATCTATAAAAGAGACATAATACTCGAACCCTCCTCGTGCTGTGACGTTCATGGGGCCACATACGTTAGTATGCACAATTTCTAAGAGCTCCTGAGCCCTTGTACCCTTAGCTCCAAAAGACCTCTTAGTCATTTTACCCTCTAGACAAGACTCACATTGGGGAAGACGTACCTCCTCCAGAGATTCCAGAGGACCGTCTTTCATCAATCTTTGAATCCTATCCTGATTAATATGACCAAGTCTTAAATGCCAAAGATACGCCTTGTTAGAGTGAGAAACTTTCAACCTTTTAGAGTTATCAATTAATTCAGTGTCAAGCAGTGAGTACATCTTTGGTTTGATCAAATATAGGTTTCCATCCATCCATCCAGAACAGATAAAAGACTTATTTCTACGAATATCAACTCTTTTACTAAAAGAAACTAAATAAGAATCCTTTATTAAACAAGCTACCGATATAAGGTTCCTCCTAAAATTAGGAACATAAAAACAGTCTTTCAATAAAATAAACCTAAATTGATCAAAATAAAGATAAACATCTCCCACTGCTTCAGCCACCACAAAGCTGCCATCTCCAGTCCGCAACGAGAGGCTCCTATCATGTAGACTTCTCGTTTCCACGAACCCCTGCATAGAAACACAAACATGATTAGTGGCGCCCGAATCAATGACCCAAGTGTCTTTCGATTCTTCCACCAAACACGCTTCTAAGTAATGAAGTTCCTTACCTTCCTTGCCCTTGGCGGCTAGGAATTCCCAGCAAGCCCTCTTGAAGTGACCTACCTTCCCACAGTGGAAGCATTTGGACTTTTTAGGGTCCTTTGGCTTCTTGTTCTTCTTCTTCTTCTTCCCGTCCGAGACAGGAGGATTAGAAGAACTGGAAGCCACCTGCTTCTTATTTGGCTTCTTCCTCTTCCGTGAGGGATTGGAAGATTCCGCCAAATTGGCCTCTCCTTTAGGTCGGACCGTATCCTCATCCCTGATCATCCGCTCATAAGCTTGCAGTTGCTTCATGAGTTCGGTAAGTCCTAACTCCTTTGTCGCCAGATTGTATGCGGCCTTAAACCCCACAAAATCTTTAGACAGAGTCTTGAACACCATCTCGATCTGGGTGTTATAGTCCAACTCAGCACCATTCTCGGCAGCCTCAGCGAAGAATCCTATTAGAGTGATCATATGGTCCTTCACCGGAGTACCCGCCTTTTGCTTAGAGTTCATAATGCTGGTGATAGCGGACTGTCGAGCCAATTTTTCTTGACCTCCGAACATGTCCTCCAGATTTTCCATGATCTCCCCAGCAACTTGATAAGTCTCATGCTACTTTTGTAAAGCACTCATCATGCTAGCAAGGATGTAGCATCGAGCTATCTCATTGGATTCTCTCCAACGATTATAGGCAACCGGGACCTCCTCAAGTGGTGTGTCAGGTTTGGGCCCAGGTGGGCATGGTTCGTCCAGCACGAACTTGTGACTCTCGCAGCTGAGAACTATTAATAGATTTCTTTTCCAATCTTTATAATTATCGCCATTCAACTTATTTTCAGTAAGTATCAAAATGAGGGGTGTCGGTGACATTTTGAACTGAAATAAAATTATACTAGACATCATTACAAAACCCAAGCAAATATACAGATAATTTAGCAAATAAAACATACAAGTATGTTCCTACATGAAACTTGAAAAAACATGTAGCATTGCAACGGTAATTCTCAGCACCTATTGCCCCAAGCCACCGCGGGGTGGTCATGAGAACAAATAGCCGGAACATGGACCCCGTCCAATTAATATATGTTGCCTTAAATCCTCCAAGGTTAAGACATATATTAATAACCGCTTATTTGGCCACCAGTTTAGTTAACAGAGCTTCTAGGGAAGGTTAATAACTAAACGAGTCTTGAGTGTATAACCATTGTTTACGTAGCCCGATCCACGTCCTACCAAGCCACCGAGGGGTGGTCATGAATAGGATCGTACCCGAACACGTTTTCCACATAGGAGATCCAATCTAGTATACCGGCGGCGGTAAACACCTACCGAGGGGTGTGGTCAGGGCAGAACTGACGCGAGGCGTTACCATGCTTTCACATATGGATCAACAATGGAGGCCGTGGGTTTTGTTTGAAACCCTCTCCCACTCAATATTTTGAAAAACATGCAAGTTTTGACAAATTATGTATGATGAATATAGTATGAGCGGCACTCACCTATCCAATATGACATGTTATCAAATATGCATACAAAACATCCATCAATACATATTTATACATCTATGACATATCACAGAAAAAATAATTGACAGAATAACCAAGCCATGGTTCCATCCTAGAACAAAGAAAATAAAGATTACAAAATTCCATCCAAAACATTCTTTGGGTCTTGAATTTTGTTCCGTCTTCTTGTATCCATCTTTATGTAGCCTCTCCATTTATTTCTCATCCCAAGAATTATTTAAAATTTAAATCTCTAAAAATTTAAATTTCAAATTCAAATTCCAAATTCGAATTTCAAATTTAAATTTCAAATTTAAATTTCAAACAATTTTAAACATCATGTGTAATAATATGTAATTTCAAAATTTTCAAATTTTTAATTACATATTTTTAAACATGATTTAAAATTAAATCTCAAATTTAAAAATCAAAATTTTCTGATTTTTTTTTTGGACCGTCGGACCGTCGCCCCCGTGGACGGCAGCCGCCGTGGGCAGCCACCAGCCCTGGAGGGGTTGACAGCCCACGGCCGCCCTCCAGTGTAGCCCTGCCGGGCTGTAGGCCAAGCCTGCAGCGCCAGGTTGCACGCCCAGGCTGGGCGCAGCAGCCGACAGGCTGCAGGCAGCGCCTGCAGCTAGAGGCTGCACGCCCAGGCTGCGGCCAGCCTTGGGCAGGCCACGGCCACCCCTGGCTGCGGGCAGAGCCTGCGGCCGTGGGTGGTGTGGGCCTGCACAGGGGCTGCCGTAGCCCCATCCTGCCCGAGGGCAGGGGCTGCAGCCCCACCAAGGTTTGTCGGCCTATCCCGAGGAGTCGTGTCTCGATTTTCGTGCCATATTCCAATTTACCTATTAGGATCTCCAAAAATTAATTTGAATCCCAATTAAATTGAAATTTTCCACACAATCAAAATTTCAACCTTTAAATTAAATTTAACTTTTGGGAAAAATAAATTACGGTCTTCAATCTTCAATCTCCTCCAAGAATAATTACATAAAATCCATGGGAAAATTACAGTCTTTATAAACTGCTCCCATGATTACATAAAAAATTCCTAGATACAATTTTTTTTAAATTCTAAGGAACCATAACCGGCATAAACAAGCATGCTTACAATAATTCAAAAAATTAAAATAACCACATACTTTATACATAATACATGATAACAACATAAAGGAACCCTAGAATGCCACTCTTTAAATATCAAATCCATACATAAATAAAAAAAGACTAAGTAATTGTCTAATTTATGTACATGGCATAGTCATGAGATGGCTCTGATACCAATTGTAGGAAAATAAATCGGTAAAAACATATCAGAGTGGCGCAGCGGAACAATAAAAATTTTTAGATCGTTAAATATCTCATGATGCCATATACAATAAATCAAAAACAATTAAAACTCATACCTCAAGGATGCCAATCTTGCAGGAGGAGAATGACCGGAGGCTTCAACCAACTAGCCTTCTCTACTATTCTCCAATTCCTGAATGGCTGAGTGTGTGGGCACTCTGAACCTCGATTGGTATGCTAGCACTGCTAGTTTTCTTCCGACCACCCAGATCTCTAAAGAACTTTATTGTCACGATGAGCTGTGCAACAAGAAGCCTGCTCACCTGAGAGTCTGTGGTCTAAGAGAACTGGAGTGGTAGGACCTCTATTTATAGACCTGCATGAGGTGATTCTCTGAATTTGAATTGGATTAGGAAAAGATATTTTCCCTTATCCATACCCATAAAATCCGAATTTTTCCAAGGGAGAATCTCCACTAAAATTCGGTTTTCTTAAGATAAATGCAATCCAAATCTCAACAAGATTTTAACTAGAATTTTATCTCCCTTTTTCAACCAAAAAATCCGAAATTTCTAGGAGAAAATCTTCTCCAAATTTTCGGCCACTTTTAGGATAAGGAAGAATCAAAATTCCACTAGGATTTTCAAGCTTGAATCTTATCTCAACCTTATCCAAAAATAACCGAATTTCCTAGGAGAGATTCTCCAAATTTCGGCCACTTTTCAGGGAAGGAAAGAATCCAAATTCAACTAGGATTGAAGCTTGAATTTTCCCTTGAATCTTATCCACAAAATCCGAAATTTCCCTTGAGGATTATCCTCAAAAATTTCGTCCACTTTTGTTGGGATTTGGATTCAAAATTCAAGTAGGATTCTAACAAGATTATCCTCTCCAAATCCAACTCAAATTCGAATTTCAAACCTTGTGGATTTTCCACAACAAATTCAAATCCTGCTTGGACTGTGATTCAAAATTTGAATTTCAAATTTTAAATTCAAATTTCAAATTCAAATTTCAAATTTCAAATTTCAAATTTCAAATTCGAATTTCAAATTCAAATTTCAAATTCAAATTTAAAATTCAAATTTCAAATTTCAAAATTGAAATTTCAAATTCCACAAAACGGTTGTATTTCATATTCTTGTTCTTATGGATAATTTTCTACAACTCCAATCCAATCTCAAATAAAATCATGGCAACTTTATTTAGAGTTCGAATAATTGTGTACTCTATTATCCAAAACAAAATCTGAATCCAACAGGAGAGAATCTTGTCTACCATCCTAATCCTGTGTCATCACCATCCATGCATAATAAACCAGCCAATAGCATACACTAATCAATTTGCCAAACGTTAAGGAATTATGTGGAGCTAGTAGAGGGACTGATTAGACATGTATAATCGGGCTCCCGTGATTCCATATGATCATCATTCTGTACCGAACAACTCAATCATATGATCACTAATTTCAGAGTCACACCACTATAAACCTCAAACTGTGATGCAACCCAAGACATGACACCACCAAGGGAACCAGTTCAAGTACCAATTGGGCCAGTTACAAGAGCAAGAGCCAAGAAATTTAAAGAAGCACTTAATGGGCTGATTCAAGAGATTTGGGCTCAATTAAATTCGTGGCCCATTGAGCATGATTCATGGTACATTGACTTAATTTAAGCCCATGAGGAATTCAGCTAATTCAATCAAGCCCAAGACGTTTTTTTACCAAGGATTTTCGAATGGCAGAATAACTACCTTCCTACATTTACGAATTTGGTTAGGATTAGATTTTCGGATTTATTAGGATTTAGGAAGATTTGGGAATATCTTTTGTAACAAATTTCAGTTAGGATTTAGAATTATCTTTTGTAACAAATTTTCAAATAATTTTCGGATTTTTTAGGCTTATTTTTCCAGATTTTCTTTAGGAATATTCTTTGTAACAATTGCCTATAAATAGGCACCCCCATAGCAATAAAACAGAATACATCAGTTTGATTCATAAATTTGAGAGTTTTAATTCTCTTTGGTTCTTTGAAGAACTATCTGAACTTATCGGAATTTTCCGTGGCGTTCGCTTCTGACTTATCAATCAACCCTTCCATAGTTGATTGTGGCGTCTTCCTTATACCAAGGTTCTTGTTTCGCATTAAGCAACGGGTTGAGGTCCTTATACCAAGGTTCTTGTTTTTGCTGAAGCAACGGGTCGAGGTCTCCCATCCATTCGAACCTGATTTTAGAACGTTCTTGGGTTCATAATCTTGACGGGTCTCGTTATTCTTGACGGGGTTCGCATCATTTGGTATCAGAGCTTAGGTTCTAAAACTCAGGTTCGCCTATCCCATTTATTTTCGTTTTTTTTTTTAGTTCCAAATTAAGGTTGTAATTTTCGGTTGTGTTATTCAAAATTCAAATCAAGAGGATCCAAGAAAGAAAAAAAAAATTCGGATTAAAAAAACCAGGGAAAAAAAAAGTTGATTCATCATCAAGAAAGATTCAGTTTTGTGAAATTCTTATCTTGTCTGTCAATTCACGTACTTATTGGTTTTTTTTTTTTGTGGGTTCTCGTTAAATCGTTGCTGAAAGTTTTGATTATCGTTTGTTTTGTTTGAAAAGAACCAAAAGAGAATCAACGAGTGGAAAAAGGCAGAAGTAGTGAGCATATTAGAGGGTAAAACCCATTTGAGTGACAAACACGAGAGTGAGTGAAATCAAGCGAGCAATGTTTTCAAAACAGCCGATGATTGTACTTTTGTACAAAGAGGCATTTTTTAATACTAACGAACTTGACCTTTCTTTGCCTAGTTCAGTTGTTTCTCTTTTGCAGGAGTACGAGGATGTCTTTCCCGAAGAAACCCCACATGGGTTACCTCCAATTCGAGGGATTGAACATCAAATAGACTTTGTTCCTGGAGCAACAATTCCAAATAGACCAGCCTATAGGAGCAACCCCGAGGAGACAAAGGAGCTTCAACGGCAGGTAAGTGAGTTGTTGGCAAAAGGACATGTAAGGGAGAGCATGAGCCCATGCGCCGTTCCAGTTTTACTTGTTCCTAAGAAGGATGGGACGTGGAGGATGTGTGTTGATTGTCGAGCAATCAACAATATAACGGTAAAGTATCGTCATCCCATTCCTCGTTTAGATGATATGTTAGACGAATTGCATGGTTCGTGTGTGTTCTCTAAAATTGATTTAAAAAGTGGTTATCATCAGATTAGAATGAAAGAAGGAGACGAATGGAAAACTGCCTTTAAAACAAAACATGGTTTGTATGAATGGTTAGTTATGCCCTTTGGTTTGACTAATGCACCGAGCACTTTTATGAGACTTATGAATCATGTGTTGCGAGCATTTATTGGTAGGTTTGTTGTCGTCTATTTTGATGATATACTAATTTATAGCAAAAACTTAGTTGACCATGTCGTACATTTGAAATCTGTTTTGGATGTGCTTAGGAAGGAAAAGTTATTTGCTAATGTAAAGAAGTGTACCTTTTGCACGGATAAGCTTGTATTTCTTGGTTTCGTTGTTAGTGCTCAAGGTATACAGGTTGATGAAGAGAAGGTACGTGCAATTCGAGAATGGCCGAGTCCCACAACTGTAGGTAATGTGCGTAGCTTTCATGGACTTGCTAGTTTTTATCGGCGGTTCGTGAAGGACTTTAGCAGTATAGCTGCGCCACTTACCGAAGTGATCAAGAAGAACGTTGGCTTTAGATGGGAAGAAGAACAAGAGAAGGCGTTTCAACTAATCAAAGAGAAGCTGACCAACGCTCCCTTATTGTCTTTACCTAACTTTGCTAAAACGTTTGAAATTGAATGTGATGCTTCAGGAATCGGTATAGGAGCAGTTCTCATGCAGGAGGGACGACCAATTGCTTACTTCAGCGAAAAATTAAGCGGGGCAGCCTTAAACTACCCGACTTATGACAAGGAGTTGTATGCATTGGTTCGAGCTTTGGAGACATGGCAGCACTACCTATGGCCTAAGGAATTCGTGATTCACACTGATCATGAGTCCTTGAAACACTTGAAGAGCCAACACAAGCTAAACAAAAGGCATGCTCGCTGGGTGGAATTCATAGAGACGTTTCCCTACGTCATCCGGTACAAGCAAGGTAAGGAGAATGTGGTTGCCGATGCCCTTTCTCGCAGGTATGTCTTACTTTCTACACTTGATTCAAAGTTACTTGGTTTTGAGCACATTAAAGATTTATATAGTGATGACCATGAATTTAGCGAAGTATACCGGGCCTGTGAGAAAAATGCTTATGGTAAGTTCTTTAGGCATGATGGATTCCTGTTTCGAGAAAATAAGTTATGCGTGCCAAATTGCTCTTTGAGGGATTTGTTAATACAAGAATCTCATGGTGGAGGATTAATGGGACATTTTGGAGTCACCAAGACTTTAGCCGTTTTGCAGGAACACTTCTATTGGTCACATATGAAACGAGATGTTGAGAGAATTTGTGGTAGATGTGTCACATGTAGGCAAGCTAAATCTCGAGTGCAACCCAATGGTTTATATACCCCTTTACCCATTCCTAGTGAGCCTTGGATAGATATCTCAATGGATTTTGTGTTAGGACTGCCTAGGACGAAACGAGGAAAGGATTCAATTTTTGTGGTTGTAGACCGATTCTCTAAGATGGCACATTTTATTCCATGTCACAAAACAGATGATGCCTCACATATTGCAGATTTGTTCTTTAAGGAAATTGTGAGGTTACATGGTATGCCTAGGACCATTGTATCGGATAGAGATGCTAAGTTTTTGAGCTACTTTTGGAAAACTTTGTGGTGTAAGTTAGGAACTAAGTTACTATTTTCTACTACTTGTCACCCACAAACTGATGGCCAAACCGAGGTAGTGAATAGGACTTTGACTACTTTATTGAGGGCAATCATTAGGAAAAACACCAAGACATGGGAGGAGTGTTTACCGCATGTTGAGTTTGCTTATAATAGATCTGTTCATTCTGCTACTAAATTTTCACCATTTGAAATTGTTTATGGTTTTAATCCTTTAACTCCATTGGATTTATCTCCATTACCTGTTTCTGAACGTGTTAATTTGGATGGAAAGAAAAAGGCTGAATTTGTTAAGCAGATACATGAGAAGGCAAGGTTCAACATAGAACGGAGAACGGAGCAATATACAAAACAAGCCAACAAAGGGCGACACAAGATAGTCTTTGAACCCGGAGATTGGGTGTGGTTGCACATGAGGAAAGAACGATTTCCGGCACAAAGACGTTCTAAATTACTTCCACGAGGAGATGGTCCATTCCAAGTTCTGGAGCGCATCAACGACAACGCATACAAGCTAGAACTACCGGGTGAATATAACGTAAGTGCTACTTTTAATGTTACTGATCTGAGTCCTTTTGATGTAGGTGATGATTTGAGGACAAATCCTTTTCAAGAGGAGGGGAATGATGCAACCCAAGACATGACACCACCAAGGGAACCAGTTCAAGTACCAATTGGGCCAGTTACAAGAGCAAGAGCCAAGAAATTTAAAGAAGCACTTAATGGGCTGATTCAAGAGATTTGGGCTCAATTAAATTCGTGGCCCATTGAGCATGATTCATGGTACATTGACTTAATTTAAGCCCATGAGGAATTCAGCTAATTCAATCAAGCCCAAGACGTTTTTTTACCAAGGATTTTCGAATGGCAGAATAACTACCTTCCTACATTTACGAATTTGGTTAGGATTAGATTTTCGGATTTATTAGGATTTAGGAAGATTTGGGAATATCTTTTGTAACAAATTTCAGTTAGGATTTAGAATTATCTTTTGTAACAAATTTTCAAATAATTTTCGGATTTTTTAGGCTTATTTTTCCAGATTTTCTTTAGGAATATTCTTTGTAACAATTGCCTATAAATAGGCACCCCCATAGCAATAAAACAGAATACATCAGTTTGATTCATAAATTTGAGAGTTTTAATTCTCTTTGGTTCTTTGAAGAACTATCTGAACTTATCGGAATTTTCCGTGGCGTTCGCTTCTGACTTATCAATCAACCCTTCCATAGTTGATTGTGGCGTCTTCCTTATACCAAGGTTCTTGTTTCGCATTAAGCAACGGGTTGAGGTCCTTATACCAAGGTTCTTGTTTTTGCTGAAGCAACGGGTCGAGGTCTCCCATCCATTCGAACCTGATTTTAGAACGTTCTTGGGTTCATAATCTTGACGGGTCTCGTTATTCTTGACGGGGTTCGCATCAAACTGAACTCCCAATTATATACCGTATTACGTAAGCCTGTGACGAGCTACCATCCAATGACCTTGTCATATATGCAAAACCCTCATATGATATCCATGATCAGCCTTAGGTCAAAGTCCGTTTAATCCTACTGAACAGGCTATCTTAAAGTTCCATTATACTACTGAATTAAGAAAATGATTATTCACCATATGTGAATAAGAAGTCATCCGCGCAGCAGATGACCCAAGGCCTTGTCCATTTTCACATTCAGTATAATGCCTTTAAGAGGATACCTTTAACTCCTCAGAGCTATGATTCCGATATCTGTAAACAAACCTTTCATCGTATACAAGTCATGAACCCAACGAACCGGTCTATAAGCTTACTACCTCTGAGACGCTTTAGCCATTGGAACATCAAAGTACACAAGTCATATACATGAAGTAGTTCATTTACTCAGGATTAAGGTTATTGCACAATAAACGTCAAAAGCAGATTGATCCACTCATAGCGGACTACGTAGATCAATCACGCTTTAGTCCCGGTCTAATATGTCACTACCAAGCAACATATCTATGTCTCTACTTGGGAGTCCAGCTCCAGACAGTTAAGAAAAACCCAATCTCTGGGATCAAAAACTAATTTGTGAAGCATTTTATTGGCTTGACCTTGAAGCTCCTTAGTCTTCTCGGGATTACTACTATAGATTTGTCGGTTTGGATTGGAAGCTCTGGGCACAAAATCAATTTGATGTTTGAACCCTTGGATAAATGGTAATCTGCATAGTCCTTCCTTGGGAAAGACATCCTTGTATCCCTTCAAAATTGAAACAACAGAACTAGGCAAAGAAGGGTCAAGCTCGTTAGTGTTAAAAATGCCTCGTTGTACAATAGTATAATCATTGGCTGTTTTGAAAACATAGCTCGCTTGATTTCACTCGCTTTTGCATAAAAATTCTTATGTTTTCTCTCCGATTTTCTCTTAATGGCCATAAAAGTTTGAATCACTCAAACAAACATATTTCATTCACCAAAAAGAAAAAACTCCTAAATAATCAGCCGCCAAATACATATGAGGGCCACGAATTTTTGCATAAAAACCATGTAAAAATTCAGTTACAAACAGCTCTAAAACTCCTTTCTGAAAACAAAAATGCCTACACAAAGAAATAACTCTCCAACCATTAACAACACCCACATAACTTCCCATCAGTTTGCACACTAAAAGACAACAATAAAACTAGACTAAAAAATGAAAATAACCCCTCCAAATGGCAGCCCACGTCCCCCCTTTAAACCAGCCATTAAAATTGTAACTTTAAAGCTGAAATTAACTCACAATTAACTCCTACCATCCAAAAACGCCCTAACAGCCCAAATTAACAAACTTTTAGCATCCCAAAACTACTTTTTTAAATCAGCAAATAAACATGAAACTCCCACAATTTACAGCTATTAAATCCACCCATAATAACTTCTAGGAAAGTGGCTTAGACTTGGTTGGAATTTTGAGCTAACAAAGTTGAAGTTGAAGCCAATTTGAAGCTAATTAAGCCATGTAAGAAGCCATAAAAAGCCAACATCCATAAAGCCATGCATTCTTAACCAAGTCCGCACTCCTTCTAAGCAACATAGGCATGGGTTTTGTATCATCCTTCCTGGCTTGAAAAGGACTCGCCCTCAAGTCCACAAAATCATCTTCAATGAAAGGTGAAAGGTCCGCTACATTGAACGTTGCTGAAACGCCATAAAAGCCAGGCAATTCAACTTTGTAAGCGTTGTCATTAACCTTCTCAACTATTTTGAATGGACCATCTGCCCTTGGTTGCAGCTTTGGAAACCTTTGATTTGAGAACCGCTCCTTGCGCAAGTGAATCCACACTAAGTCTCCAACCTCGAACAAAACCTTCGTTCGATTTTTGTTAGCACGTTGAGCATAATGTTGAGTGTGCTTCTCAATCGTCTCTTTAACTTGCTCATGCAACCTTTTAATGAATTTGGCCTTTTCATCAGCATCTCTACTGAAATTAATGTCAGTTTTCAAAGGCACAAGATCCAATGGAGAAATAGGATTCATACCATAGACAACTTCAAATGGGGAATTTTGGGTCACTTGGCTTGGCACATGGTTATAGGCAAATTCAGCTTGAGGAAGGAGTTTATCCCACTCCTTGATTTTTTCTTGATCAAAACCCTCAACAAAGCTCCAAGGGTTCGATTAGTCACCTCGGTTTTACCATCCATTTGAGGATGATGAGATGTACTAAACTGTAACCGAGTACCCATCTTCCACCACAAGGTCCTCCAAAAATGACTCAAAAACTTAGCGTTGCAGTCTGAAACGATTGTCTTTTTAATGCGATGTAACTTAACAACCTCGTTGAAGTAGAGGTCCGCAATATGAGTTGCATCCGACGTCTTGTTGCAAGGTACAAAATGAGCCATCTTTGAGAACCTGTGAACAACCACCATTATAGAATCTTTACCCCACTATGTTATTGGTAAACCAAGCACGAAATCCATGCTAACATCCTCCCAAGGCGCATTTGGAATGGGCAATGGCTTGTATAACCCAGCTTGGGACCCATATAATTTTGCTTTCTTGCAAACTTCACATCATTCTACCACCTTTTGCACGTCCTTCACAATACTTGGCCAAAAGAAATTTGCTTGTACTAAAGCCAATGTTTTGTCACGGCCAAAATGACCTGCAAGACCACCACCATGTGCTTCCCAAACAATTGCCTTCCTTAGTGATCCTCTTGGAATGCACAATCGAACACCTTTGTAAAGGAAACCATCCTGCAAAACAAAATCATTATGGCTGCCCGATTTACAAAGCATCCATTAATCCTTGAAATCTTTATCTACTTTGTACATCTCCTTTACAACGTCAAAACCTAAGACTTTAGCTTGCATGATGTTCAACAAAGAGTGACGCCTACTCAAGGCATCCGCAACACAATTAGCCTTTCCATTCTTGCGCTTGATAGTGAAATTGAAAGACTGCAAAAACTCCACCCATTTTGTATGTCTCGGGTTTAATTTGTGTTGTGCACTAAGATACTTCAAAGCTTCATGATCTGAAAACAAAATAAACTCGTTAGGTAAAAGATAATGGCTCCAATGTTGAAGAGCCCTCACAACCGCATAGAACTTCTTATCATAAGTTGAATGCTTCCGCCTTGCATCGTTTAGTTTCTCACTAAAGAATGAAACCGGCCTTCCTTCTTGACTAAGGACGGCTCCTATGCCTACTCCTGATGCATCACACTCCACTTGAAACATCAAATGGAAATTCGGTAAGGCTAAAACTGGGCATCTGTCAACTTTTTTTTAATCTCTTCAAAACTCCTTTGCGCTAAGTCATTCTACGAAAACTTTCCCCCCTTCAAACATTCGGTTATGGGAGCCACCAAGGTACTAAAATTTTTTATAAACCTCCGATAAAATGACACCATTCTATGAAAGCTACGGACTTCAAAAAAGGTCTTGGGATCCGGCCAAGTCTTGATGGCATCCACCTTGGATTGATCAACAAAAAGTCCATCTTTTGAGACAACATAGCCAAGATATATCACATTCTCCATCACGAAAGAACACTTTTGGAGATTAATATATAATTGCTGCAACTTTAACATCTCAAAAACTTGCCGAAGATGCTTCAAATGTTCCTCTAGAGTTCGGCTATATATGAGGATATCATCAAAATAAACCACCACGAACTTGCCAAGAAAATGTTGAAACTCATGCGTCATGAGTTGCATGAAAGTGCTAGGAGCGTTTCATAACCCGAATGGCATCATCAACCACTCATATAAGTCACGATGTGTTTTGAATGCTATCTTCCACTTATCACCTTCTTGCATGCGGATTTGATGATAACCACTCCTAAGATCAATCTTTGAAAAAATTGATGAACCATGCAATTGGTCCAACAAGTCATCCAATCTTGGAATTGGAAATCGATACTTAATCATTATCTTATTGATGGCGTGACTATCAATACACATACACCAACTACCATCCTTCTTCAAAACTAACAGCGTTAGCACAGAACAAGGACTAAGACTCTCTCGAATAAAGCCCTTCTGCAATAATTCTTCCACTTACCTCTGCAACTTCAATTGTTGGCTTGGATTAAGCCTATAAGTCAGTTTGTTTGGTAAAGAAGAACCGGGTATCAAGTCAATCTGGTACTCAATTCCACGCAAAGGTGGCAAACCGCTAGGAATCTCCTCAGGCATGAGTTGCTCAAATTCAGCCAACAAGGGCGTCACCACATCCGGAACCTCTTGTTTTTGCTCTAATTCCTCCTTGGCTACCAATGTATAAACAGGATCACCAATCTTCCTCTTGGCTCATGTCCACCCTCAAAAGATGCCTAATCACAAGGGCCTCTCCTTCGTCGCCAAATTCCTCTTCATCATATACGGCTTCTTCTTCTTCTTTTTCTGTTTCCTCATCTTCCTCCACCACCACATCACCAATAATGGTAATCATCCATTTGTTTGGACAATCGGATGTGATATGCCCAAAACCTTGACACTTAAAACACTTCTTTGTGCCATTGGGATTAACCATTTGGGAGTAGGCGCCATGGGTTTGCTTGCAGCCATAACTATCTTTGACGCCGAAGTGGATGAAGAGGTTCCACTAGTTCCCTTCGAAAGATTAGAACCACCAAATGATCTTGAAGCGAAATGCCAAGCCTCCTTTTTTTGTTACTCCACCGTTGATGCAACCCAAGACATGACACCACCAAGGGAACCAGTTCAAGTACCAATTGGGCCAGTTACAAGAGCAAGAGCCAAGAAATTTAAAGAAGCACTTAATGGGCTGATTCAAGAGATTTGGGCTCAATCAAATTCGTGGAGGCCCATTGAGCAAGATTCACAAAGATGCATTAACTTGATTCAAGCCCATGAGGAATTCAGCTAATTCTTTCAAGCCCAATCAAGCCAAGAGACGTTTTTCTTCAACTAAGGAAGTTCGGATTTAGTTTCAACTAAGGAAGTCGGATTTAGTTAGGATTATCTTTTCTGAATTTAGTTGGGATTATCTTTTCCCAATTTGGGTGGGATTATATTTTCGAATTTGTTGGGATTTCAGCAACTTTAGGATTTAGGTTAGGATTTTGAGAGTATCTTTTGTAACAAACAAAATTCTGATTTCAAACAAAAATCCGGATTTTGTTTAGGTTTAACTTTGTTAGGATTTGTTAAGAATATCTTTGAATCCGAATTTTCAAATAATTTTCGGATTTTTTAGGCTTATTTTTTTCAGATTTTCTTTAGGAATATTCTTTGTAACAATTGCCTATAAATAGGCGTTCCCATAGCAATAAAAGAACACATCAGTTTGATTCATAAATTTGAGAGTTTTAATTCTCTTTGGTTCTTTGAAGAACTATCTGAACTTATCGGAATTTTCCGTGGCGTTCGCTTCTGACTTATCAATCAACCCTTCCATAGTTGATTGTGGCGTCTTCCTTATACCAAGGTTCTTGTTTCGCATTAAGCAACGGGTTGAGGTCCTTATACCAAGGTTCTTGTTTTTGCTGAAGCAACGGGTCGAGGTCTCCCATCCATTCGAACCTGATTTTAGAACGTTCTTGGGTTCATAATCTTGACGGGTCTCGTTATTCTTGACGGGGTTCGTATCAACCGTCGAAGCCATTTTCTGAACGTCAATAAACGTCCAGTATAGTTGAAGCTTGATCACATCAGAAATTTCTTTCTTAAGGCTGCCTAAGTAACGGACAATGGTTTGTTCTCCGGGTTCCACTAAGTCACACTTGAGCATGAGATGCACAAACTCCCTCGTGTAGTCTTCAACTGACAAGTCCAACTGCTTGAATTTGTGAATCTTCAAGAAGTTTTCTTGCTTGTAGGTATCCGACATAAATCTTCTCTTTATCTCACACGTCATCTTCTCCCAATTAACAATTGGCCTCCTACCTTCTTGTTGTCTTTCTCTTTTCAAATTCTCCCACCAAAGGGATGTGTATCCCTTAAGTTTGATGGCAACAAGTTTCACATTATTGTTTTCTGAAAAATCCTTGTATTCAAAGATTCGCTCCACTTTATAGAGCCAATCTATGAATGAGGCACCTTGAGCTCTTCCATCAAACTCCGGAATCTCAATCTTCACGGTGTTGTCACATTGATGGTGTTGGTGTCTCCTCCGATTTCCTCTATCTTTATCGCTTGAATTGATGCAAACCCTGCCAAGAATAACGAGACCCGTCAAGATTAGGACCCTAAGAACGTTCTAAGCCTTAGGCTTTGGATGGAACCTCGAGCCGTTACTTCAACAAAAAACAAGAACCTCGATATAGGACGACCTCAACCCGTTGCTTATTGCGAAACAAGAACCTTAGTATAACGAAAACGCTACAAATGGTGATGGAAATCCGTTTGATAAGTCGATGGTGAACGCCACGGAAAACTCTGATAAGTTTGAATAGCTCTCAAAGAACCAAAGAGAAATAGAACTCTCAAATTTGTGAATAAAACTGATGATGTCTTTCCATTGCCCCATGAACGCCTTTAAATAGGTTGAAATTTATAAGAATATTCCCTTAATTATACTCTAGAAAAATGGAAACTATAAGGATGAAATCTGATAATTAAGACTGAATCTTACCCAAATCATGCCTAAACTAGAAAAGGAAAATTGACAATTTAATTGGCTTTATTATCAGCCATTTACAAAAAGGAAACTTGTCATAAAAGCAAATCTTAGAAAGGGAAAGCGTAAAATACTTGCAGCAATGCAATCAACTAAAAAAAACTTCCCTATAAAAGAACATGCCAATTTGTTAGTTAGGATTGAACCAATTCTGCTAGTTGGAATAAAGCCATGCATTAATTGGATTCCTTTGAAGCCGTACTTTGATTCGCATCATTCCCTCCTCTTGAGAAAGATTTGTCCTCAAATCATCACCATTTCTACTATAAAGTCACTTGGAATGTCTTTGTGTTGGAATTCGTTTCTCTCTTAGGCGTAGCCAAAGCAAATCTCCGGGATCAAAAACTAATATGTGACTTTGATGCTTCTAATGTGATAACATGGAATTTTAGATTTTCGGAGTAGGTTAAAATTATATGTATATAACAATTTTAATGAATAAAATATGAAAAAGTTGTGTTTTAATACTATTGTGAATAGTGTAAAAATGTTCTGGCAGTATTAAAGTGTGTGAGTTCAGGGATGGAAAATCTTACCGGACATAATTAGGTAAGACGGTTCGAAATCAGAGTTGGAAACCCTAGAGAATGCATTGAAACGCACAAAAATGATAGAAATTTACGGTAGAGAATTCTGATCAAACAGAAACAAAATAAGACAAACCGATCACACCGGAGGCGCCTAGAACCGCCTACGTGATTTCAGTAAAGTTCCGTTCGAATCAGGTTTCGGTCAAAAATTGAACACGAATTAATTAGTGAGTTAATATGAATAGTGGGACGACATCATCAAGATGATGTCATAAATCAATTTTAGTTTGCATGATTTGGAAAGTCAAAGTGAAAGGTGTATGGCTAGGATTGTCCCAATTTTTGATCAAGGATCATGATCTTGCCAAGAAGCCATTTGAAACTTTTTTTAATTTTTGGAAAAAGGCCATTCGGCCATGTGGAAAGGGAGAAGAAAAAAAATTAGGTTTTGACCCTAAAACCCTTACATTTTAGCCCTTGAACAATTAGCAAATTGTTAGAAAAATTTGATAAAACCCCCTTGGTTTTGCCTATAAATAGGTATCAAAATTCAATAAAAAAATGAAAAAAATCAGCCAAACTCTTGCCCTTTTTCTTCAGCCAAAACCATGGCGTTCTCCCCCTTTAAAAGCTAAAATTTTGTTTTCAATTTCACACTAAACTTAGCTTGCATTGCATTTTCAACACCAAGTCATCAACTAGTTAAGGTAAACTTCAAAATTGAAGCTTTTCTCTTTGATTTTCCTTAGAAAATCCGTGGGTATGAGAGTGTGAAAACAATGAAAAAAATTGTTATTTAGTTGATGATGTGATGATGTTATGATTAGTTTGGTGTTGTAGAAATTAAAGCATGAATTAGGGTTTAGAAATAAGCAAAAATTTTGCATGTTTCCCTTGAAAACCCATGGCTTCAATGGTGTGAAAAATGCATGAGTTTTGATGTTTTGGTTTAATGTTTATGTTCATTCAATTATGAGTTAAATTAAGCAGGAATTGGAATAAGGAAACAAGAAAATTTTGATGTAATTTTCTTGCTAAAACCGTGGGTATGAACACTAAGAAATGTAAAAATTTTAGTGTTGAAAAGTGTTGATAAAAACCTTGGGAAAGAAAATAAGATTTCATATGTGTTTATGCATAAGAATCTGTGGCTATGCTAGGGTTAGAATGCATGTTTTGTTAGGTTTTTGATGTTGTTTTATACATTAGAAAATCTAAGAATGATATGTTGTGATGAAAAATTATTTTGGTATGATTAACTAGTAAATCGAGGCTAGTTTGAAAGAAAAATGTTGTGGTTTGTGTTGGTTTCTGAATATTGAATCATGTGAAAAATTTTTATACAAAGTTCGGAAACTTTATATAAAATACGCCTCTGGTATAGTACGTGGTAGGTACAAAGGTTCTGAGATGTACCTAACGCCGGGAAACCTTAAAATATAAGCGGAAATGCTGCCGAAATTTCTAAAATCGGCTTAAGGGCATTTCGGGAAACAAGGGGTAAAAATATTGGACTCGGGAAAGAAACCGAGACCCCTCGGTGAATTAGGGTTAGAAATGGAAAACCAACCCAAAAGGAATAGTAAACCGACCCTAAAAGACTAAAATGCCTAAAACAGGAAAAAAATTTATGTTAGGGGTATTTTGGGAAACGAGGGAAAAATGTAGGTCGTAGGAAACTCGAGCCTCTCGAGGACCGAGAGTCGAAGACGGGATAAATAACATTTAATGAGTAGGCTATTTGAGGCTCTGAAACGCTCGAAAAATGAAAAAACGACCCTAGGTGACGGATGAATAGTAACCAAGGGCCGAGAAAAATGAGGTTGAGATTTTGCAGCAATTTAAGCTGTAAAATGATACAGAAACCTAGAGAATATTATTTTAAAATAATTAGACTTAGAAAATTTGAAAAAAATGATAGAACGGAATAGTTATAGTCCCGAGACCCGTTAGGGGTAAAATGGTCATTTTGACCAAAAATTTCCAAAAGGCTCGGAAAGGACCCTAAAAGATCTAAAATAACTTGGATAAAATTTTAAGACTCAAAATAAAGGTTTTAGAGTTAAAAATCTAAAAATTTTGAAGAACACGGGCGTATAAGAAAAAAATACACAGCCGTGTACATAAAGAATTTTTCAACTCAAGAGGTACACGGGCTTGAACACGGGCCTGTATCAAGTCGTGTATAGTAACACGGCTTGATAGTAAACAACATGGTTGTGTAGAGTAAACCCGAGAGGTACACGGGCTGGAATACGAGCGTGCTGCAGACCGTGTACCACAAACAAAATTTAAATGTGTTGAATTGTTAAGTGAGATTAATGCATATTTAAAGTGATAATTAAAACAGGGTATTAACGGACAATATTATGTCTGTAGGAACCCAAAATAGAGATAGAACTGCGAAGGAGTTCCGAAAGTGGACACTAGCGCAGTATTGGTAAGTTCAAGCATTTTCGTGTCTGCAACATGAAACACTGTGTTGATTTATTCTATACTAGATGTACACTAGACATAAAGTTTTATAGACATTTGGGGACTAATTGGAATAACATATCCTAGATAACGAGAATAAGTAAGACCTACGGGTAATGGAGGATAGTGACCTTAAGGTGATGATTAATATCACTTGGTCAAGACTATAAATTGAAAGATGGTAATGAAACCATTAAGGTGTACCGCCCCTCCAACATAGTGGTGGAGGTTTGTTTCGGATCCTACGGGGATATCAGGGCTGTGGAGGCCAATGTTCTAAGGTCGCTCCTTAGACCCTCCCAGTCAGCGTGTTAATAATCATCGGTACTGCCATAAACAGAGCTCTAAACTAGAAATCAAATAGAGAGAGTGAACAATCAATAAAATGATAAAAATCATAATTGAGCATAACCGAAGTTTACGTTAGAGTAATATAAATTCAGTTAGGATATGTCAATAGTATCCAGTTAGGGTAAAGTAAATAGTAACCAGTTAGGGTAACTGTTACTATTCATCGATCAAATGTTAAAGTTACTATTTATAGTGAATAGTATTATTTTATGGTGAATAGTACTATTCATAGAAGATTGAGTTTTTAGTGTTTTTGAATCGATATGATTCTTACTATGTATGTTTGAACTTACTGAGCCTGTTAGCTCATCAGTTTGTTCATGTTGCAGGTAAGAAACCTGTCCAGTAGATTCATGGAAGGCGGCAGGATGCGAGCGTGTCAAGGGGGTAGGGAACTTACCGTGGACTTGGTTCTGCCATAAGTTTTCCACTGAGCTTTTTGAGTTGAAGAAAATATGTTTGGAAATAAAATATACAGTACATATTTATATTATATATGTTGTATAATATGTTGTACTTATTTAAGACATATAAAAGTTAGTATTGTATTTTATATCTCTTTCTTACTTGGTTTTCTCAAGAAAAAGTATGTATTAAAGAAAAAAAAAATTATGGGCGAAATTTTAGGCCCTAATATTTAAGAATTGTAAGCAAAAGAGTTTAAAACTGACGACTCGGATTCGGCACACGAGCGGTCTTGGTCGGCTGTAGAGTCGATTCATGACGGTCGCGGGTGGTTGGAATTAGGGGGCGTCACAAAAGGAAAGTTGACGATTTGATTGGCTTTATTATCAGCCATTTACAAAAAGAAAACTTGGCATAAAAGTAAATCCTAGAAAAGGAAAGTGTAAAATACTTGCAGCAACACAATCAGCTAAAAACTTGCCCATAAAAGAACATGCCAATTTGCTAGTTAAGATTGAACCAATTCTACTAGTTGGAATAATGCCAAGCATTAGCTGGATTCCTTTGAAGCCGTACTTTGATTTGCATCATTCCCCTCCTCTTAAGAAGGATTTGTCCTCAAATCATCACCATCTCTACTATAAAGTCGCTTGGAATGTCTTTGTGTTGGAATTCGTTTCTCTCTTACGGGTAGTGAAAGCAAATCTCTGGGATCAAAAACTAATATGTGACTTTGACGCTTCTTAGGCATCTCTGGATTACTTCTGTAAACTTGTCTAGTTAGATTGGAAGCTCTGGGTGCAAAATCAGTTTGATTTTCAATCCCTCGGATAGATGATAATCCGCATGGTGCTTCCTTGGAAAAGACATCCTCAAAGTCTTGCAAATGAGAGACAAAAGAACTCAGCAAAGCGGGATTAATCTCATTAGTGTTAAAAAGCACCTCCTTGTACAAAACTATAATCATTGACTGATTTGAAAATGACGCTCTGTTGATTTCGCTCGCTTTTGCATAGAAATTCTTTTGATTTCTTTTTAATTTTCTCTCAATAACTATAAGACTTTTCTCTTTGTTTTGTTCACTTTTCTCGGCCTCTCTCTCTTTTTCACTCTCTTTCTTTTGTTCGTTCTCTTTTTCACTATTTGTCTTTTGGTTGCTTTCTTTTTTACTCGTTTTCTTTTGTTCATCCTCTTTTTCACTCTTTGTCTTTTGGTCGCTCTCTTTTTCACTCAATTTCTTTTGTTCACTCACCTTTTATAACCTCACTTGTTCTTCATAGCCTTGTCTCGAGGTTAATGGTACAAGAGTGATTCGTTGATCGTTGAGCATGAACGAATACTTGTTGGTGAAGCCATCCAAGTTGAAACACCAATCAAATTGCTTCTCTAAATCGTCAGGGATGGTTTTATCTCGAAATGGAGGAATCTTCATCTTAATGCTACCCAAATTGTTGTCTTCTTGATTCCTAGCTCTTGTAAATTGCTCTCCATGTCTCCTATTACCCACAATCAAATCCTGATCATCCTCTTTATTAAAACTAAACCCATAATACTCTTCATCTTCAACCCTCACTCCCCTTGGCCGAACTCTTTCCCTCCTGTGCACATTAGGAGCGTTTTGTGGCTGCTTCAAACATGCACTCTCTATCCGGTCCAACCGTTTATGCACTTGTCCTAATTCAGCCTTCAACATTCGTCTCATCTCCCTCATCAACTGCAATTGCAGGTTCAGTATAGTTAATCGTGGTGCTTCTTTGGTTGAGCTTTCTTCTTGATTGCGTGACATGTTTAAAATCTGTAAAATAAGGATAGAAGCCTCACAAGCACTCCCTCACGTGTTTCACTCACTCTCGTGTTTGTCACTCAAATAGCTTTTACCCTCTAATACGCTCACCACTCCTGCCTTTTTCCACTCGTTGATTCTCTCTTGGTTCTTTTAAATCTAAACAAACGATCATCAAAATTTCTAACAATAATTTACCAAGAACTCGTAAAGAAACAATAAGTACACGAATTGATAGCAAGAAAATAATTTTACAAAACTGAATCTTTCTTGATGATGAATCAACGTTTTTTTTTTCCTGATTTTTTTTAATCCTAATTTTCTTTATTTTGTTTTAATCAGAAACTAAAATAGACTAGGATTTAAGGGGAAAAAATAGAATAAGAAAGACACAAAATTCAAACAAGAATGGTGATGTGAATCAAAGAACGGCTTTAAAGGAATCAATCAACATCAAGGGAACCAATTCAAATACTAATTGGGCCGGTTACAAGAGCGAGAGCAAAGAGATTTAAAGAAGCACTTAATGGGCTAATGCAAGAGGTTTGGGCTCAATTAAATTCGTGGCCCATTGAGCATGATTCATGATACATTGACTTAATTTAAGCCCATGAGGAATTCAGCTAATTCAATCAAGCCCAAGACGTTTTTTTAACTAAGGATTTTCGAATTTTGTGACAGAATAACTACCTTCCTACATTTACGAATTTGGTTAGGATTAGATTCCTAGATTTGTTAGGATTTAGAAAGATTTAGGATTATCTTTTATAACAAATTTCAGTTAGGATTTAGGATTATCTTTTGTAACAAATTTTCGGATTTTTTAGGCTTATTTTTTTCAGATTTGTTTTAGGAATATTCTTTGTAACAATTGCCTATAAATAGGCATCCCCATAGCAATAAAACAGAACACATCAGTTTAATTCATAAATTTGAGAGTTTTAATTCTCTTTGGTTCTTTGAAGAACTATCTGAACTTATCGAAATTTCCGTGGTGTTCGCTTTTGACTTATCAATCAACCTTTCCATAGTTGATTGTGGCATCTTCATTATACCAAGGTTCTTGTTTCGCATTAAGCAATGGGTTGAGGTCCATATACTAGGGTTCTCGTTTTTGCTGAAGCAATGGGTCGAGGTCTCCCATCCATTCGAACCTGATTTTAGAACGTTCTTGGGTTCATAATCTTGACGGGTCTCGTTATTCTTAGTGAGGTTCGTATCATTTGGAGTAGAAGAAATTTGGCAAACTAGAATTTACTACCTAAAAAAAAATTTGTTTTTCCCGTAGTCCGTACTGTTGTTCCCCTTTTTTTTTAATAAAACGGAATTCAGAATTGAAAAAGGAAAGGGACGAAATTAAATAGGATAGGAAAATTTTGATGTAATTTTCTTGCTAAAACCGTGAGCATGAACATAAAGAAATGAAAAATTTTTAATGTTGAAGAATGTTGATAAAAACCCTAGGAAAGAAAATGAAATTTTCTTTGTGTTTATGCATAAAAATCCGTGGCTATGCTAGGGTTAGAATACATGTTTTGTTAGGTTTTTGATGTTGTTTTATACATTAGAAAACCTAAGAATGATGTGATGTGATGAAAAATTATTTTGATGTGATTAACTAGTAAACCGAGGCTAGTTTGAAAGAAAAATGTTGTCGTTTGTGTTGGTTTCTGAATATTGAATCATGTGAAAAATTTTTATACAAAGTTTGGAAACTTTGTATAAAATAGGCCTCTGGTATAGTACGTGACAGGTACAAAAGTTCTGAGGCGTACGTAACGCCAGGAAACCTTAAAATATAAGCAGAAATGCTGCCGAAATTTCTAAAATCGACTTAAGTGCATTTCGGGAAACGAGGGGTAAAAATATTGGACTCGGGAAGGAAACCGAGACACCTCGGTGAATTAGGGTTAGAAATGGAAAACCAACCCAAAAGGAATAGTAAACCGACCCTAAAAGACTAAAATGCCTAAAACAGAGAAAAAAAAAAATTATGTTAGGCGTATTTTGGGAAACGAGGGAAAAATGTAGGTTAGGATAGGAAACCCGAGCCTCTCGAGAACCGAGGGTCGGGGACGGGATAAATAACGTTTAATGAGTAGTAAAAGGGCCATTTGAGACTCCGAAACGCTCGAAAAATGAAAAAACGACCTTAGGTGATGGATGAATAGTAACTGAGGGCCGAGAAAAATGAGGTTGAGATTTTGCAGCAATTTAAGCTGTAAAATGATACAGAAACCTAGTGAATATTATTTTAAAATAATTAGACTTAGAAAATTAAAAAAAAATGATAGAACAAAACAGTTACGATCCCGAGATCCGTTAGGGGCAAAATGGTCATTTTGACCAAAATTTTCTGAAAAGGCTCAGAAAGGACCTTAAAAGACCTAGAATAACTTAGATAAAATTCTAAGGCTCAAAATGAAGGTTTTAGAATTAAAAATCTAAAAATTTCGAAGAACACGGGCATGTAAAAGAAATACACGATCGTGTACATAAAGAAATTTTCAACCCAAGAGGTACACGGGCTTGAACACGGGCGTGTATCAAGCCATGTACAGTTACACGACTAAGATAGAAAATGACATGGCCATGTAGAGTAAACCCGAGAAGTACACGGGCTGGGACATGGGCGTGTTTCAAGCCGTATACCACAAACAAAATTTAAAAGCATTGAATTATTAAGTGAAATAAATATATATTTAAAGTGATAATTAAAATAGGGTATTAACAAACAATATTATGTTTGTAGGAACTCAAAATAGAGATAAAACTGCGGAGGAGTTTCGGAAGTGGACACTAACGCAGTATTGGTAAGTCAAGCATTTTCGTGTCTGCAACATGAAATACTGTGTTGATCTATTTTGTACTAGATGTATACTAGATATAAAATCCTATAAGCATTCGGGGGTTTGTTAGAATAACATGTCCCAAATAACGAGAATAAGTAAGACCTACGGGTAATGGAGGATAGTGATCTTGAGGTGACATATAAGATCACTTGGTCAAGACTATAAATTGAAAGATGGTAATGAAACCATTAAGGCGTACCGCCCCTCCAACATAGTGGTGGAGGTTTGTTCAAATCTTACGGGGTTATCAAGGCTGTGGAGATCGATGTTCTAAGGTCGCTCCTTAGACCCTCTCAGTCAGCATGCTAATAATCATCGGTACTGTCATAAATAGAGCTCTAAACTAGAAATCAAATAGAGAATAAACAATCAATAAAATAATCAAAATCATAATTAAGCATAACTGAAGTTTACGTTAAAGTAATGTAATTCGGTTAGGATATGTGAATAGTATTCAGTTAGGGTAAAGTGAATAGTAACCACTTAGGGTAACTGTTACTATTTATCGGTCAAATGTCAAAGGTCAAAGGTACAAGTTACTATTCATGATGAATAGTACTATCTTGAGTTTTTAGTGTTTTTAAATCGATATGATTCTTGATGAATAGTACTATCTTGAGTTTTTAGTGTTTTTAAATCGATATGATTCTTACTATGTATGTTTGAACTTGCTGAGCCTATTAGCTCATCAGTTTATTCATGTTACAGGTAAGAAACCTGTCTAGTAGATTCCTGGATGACGGCAGGATGCGAGCGTGTTAAGAGAATAGGGAACTCACCGTGGACTTGGTCCTACCATAAGTTTTCCGCTAAGCTTTTTGAGTTGAAGAAAAATGAATTTGGAAACAAAATATACAATACTTATATATGTACTATATGTTGTATATTATGTTGTACTTTATTAAGACATATGAGAGTTAGTATATGGCGTGGCTTTCTCACTATAAATTGAAAGATGGTAATGAAACCATTAAGGTGTACCACTACTCCAACATAGTGGTGGAGGTTTGTTTCGGATCCTACGGGGATATCAGGGTTGTTGAGGCCGATGTTCTAAGGTCGCTCCTTAGACCCTCCCAGTCAACGCGTTAATAATCATCGGTACTGTTATAAACAGAACTCTAAACTAGAAATCAAATAGAGAAAGTGAACAATCAATAAAATAATAAAAATCATAATTGAGCATAACCGAAGTTTACGCTAAAGTGTTGTAATTTCGGTTAGGATATGTGTATAATACCCCGTTAGGGTAAAATAAATAGTAACCAGTTAAGATAACTGTACTATTCATCGGTCAAAGGTCAAAGTCACTATTCATGATGAATAGTACTATTTATGATGAATAGTACTATTTATAGAAAATTGAGTTTTCAGTGTTTTTGAATCAGTATGATTCTTACTAAGTATGTTTGAATTTACTGAGCCTATTAGCTCACCAGTTTGTTCATGTTACAGGTAAGAAACCTGTCCAGTAGATCTCTGGATGGTGGCAGGATGCGAGTGTGTTAAGGGGATAGAGAACTCACCGTGGACTTGGTCCTGCCATCAGTTTTCTGCCGAGCTTTTTGAGTTGAAAAAAATATGTTTGGAAACAAAATATACAATACATATATATATTATGTATGTTGTATATTATGTTGTACTTATTTAAGACATATAAAAGCTAGCATATGATATAATTTTCTTACTTAGTTTTCCTAAGAAAAAGTATGTATTAAAGAAAAAAAAATTATGGGCGAAATTTTAGACCCTGATAATTAAGCATTGTAAGAAAAATAGTTTAAAACTGACAACCTGAATTCGGCACATGAGCGGTCTTGGTCGGCCATAGAGTCGATTTATGACGGTTGCAGGTGGTCGGAATCTAGAGGCGTTACATCTTAGGCTTATCGGGATTACTTCTATAAACTTGTCTATTTGGATTGGAATTTGGGTGTAAAATCAGTTTGATTTTCAATCCCTAGGATAGATGATAATCCGCATGGTGCTTCCTTGGAAAAGACATCCTCAAAGTCCTGCAAATGAGAGACAAAAGAACTAGGCAAAGTGGGATTAATCTCATTAATGTTAAAAAGCGCCTCCTTGTACAAAACTATAATCATTGACTGATTTGAAAACGACGCTCTATTGATTTCGCTCACTTTTGCATAGAAATTCTTTTGATTTCTTTTTAATTTTCTCTCAATAACTATAAGACTTTTCTCTTTGTTTTGCTCATTTTTCTCGGTCTCTATCTTTTTCACTCTCTTTCTTTTGTTCGTTCTCTTTTTTACTATTTGTCTTTTGGTTGCTTTCTTTTTCACTCGTTTTCTTTTGTTCATCCTCTTTTTCACTCTTTGTCTTTTGGTCGCTCTCTTTTTCACTCATTTTCTTTTGTTCACTCACCTTTTGTAACCTCACTTGTTCTTCATAGCCTTGTCTCGAGGTTAATGGTACAAGAGTGATTAGTTGATCATTGAGCATGAACAAATACTTGTTGGTGAAGCCATCCATGTTGAAACATCAATCAAACTGCTTCTCTAAATCGTCAGGGATGGTTTTATCTTGGAATGGAGGAATCTTCATCTTAATGCTACCTAAATTGTTGTCTTCTTAATTCCTAGTTCTTGTAAATCGCCCTCCATGTCTCTTATTACCCACAACCGAATCCTGGTCATCTTCTTTATTAAAACTAAACCTATAATACTAAACCCATACCAAATGATGCGAACCCTGCCAAGAATAACGAGATCCGTCAAGATTAGGATCCCAAGAACGTTCTAAGACTCAGACTTTGAATGAAACCTCGACCCGTTGCTTCAACAAAAACAAGAACCTCGGTATAGGATGACCTCAACCCATTGCTTATTGTGAAACAAGAACCTTGGTATAACGAAAACGCCACAAACGGTGATGGAAATCCGTTTGATAAGTTAATGGTGAACGCCACGGAAAACTCTAATAAGTTCGAATAGCTCTCGAAGAACCAAAGAGAAATTTACCTCTCAAATTTGTGAATAAAACTAATGATGTTATTTCATTGCTTGTGGACGCCTTTTTATAGGCATGAATTACAAGAATATTCTCAAAATATGCCCTAAAAAATAAGGAAATTAAATGAAATATTCTCATAATATTCTCCTAAAATTCTCAGAATTTGCATGGACGAAAAAAATAGGGAAACTTACTCCTAATTCACCTAATTCACGCCTAAAACAATAAAGGGAAAGTTTGACTTCTACAATTTCAGCCAAGTAAGGAATAAAGACTTGGCATGCAAGCCAAATACTAGAAAAGGAAAGA
This sequence comes from Antiaris toxicaria, assembly GCA_035233585.1. Taxonomy (NCBI): domain Eukaryota; kingdom Viridiplantae; phylum Streptophyta; class Magnoliopsida; order Rosales; family Moraceae; genus Antiaris; species Antiaris toxicaria. The sequence goes on along the minus strand of CP141162.1, from coordinate 11,544,959 downwards.
GTCATTCGCAGCAAAATTATCTTCCCCTTAGTTTGCCAAAAACGTCATCTTTATTGGGCTTGGTCCGGATCTTCTAAGACTTGAATTAAATTGATGCTTCCTTGTGGACTATGCTTAATGGGCCTCCACGAATTTGTTTGAGTCCAAACTTCTTGAATTAGTCCATTAAGTACTTCTTTGAACTTCTTAGCCCGCGTCCTTGTAATCGGCCCAATTGGTAGTTGGACTGGCTCCTTTGATATTGTGCCATATCTTGCATCACAAATAGCTCTAAAACTCCTTTCTGAAAACAAAAATGCCCACACAAAGAAATAACTCTCCAACTATTAACAACACCCACATAACTTCCCATCATTTTGCACACCAAAAGACAACAATAAAACTGAACTAAAAACTGAAAATAACCCCTCCAAATGGCAGCCCACATCCCCCCCTTTACACCAACCATTAAAATTGTAACTCCAAAGCTAAAATTAACTGACAATTAACTCCTACCATCCAAAAATGCCCCCAACAGCCCAAATTAACAAACTTTCAGCATCCCAAAATCCCCTTTTTTTAAATCAGCAAATGAACATAAAACTCCCACAATTTGTAGCTATTAAATCCACCCATAATAACTTCCAGGAAAATGGCTTAGACTTGGTTGGAATTATGAGCCAACAAGGTTGAAGTTGAAGCCAATTTGAAGCCAATTAAACCATGCAAGAAGCCATAAAAGCCAACGTCCACAAAGCCATGCATTCTTGAACCAAGTCCGCACTCCTTATAAGCAACATAGGCGTAGATTCTGTATCATAATTCACCTTTACTATTTCATATATTAGCAAAAACTTTTTGGAGTTCAAGTAAACCTGTTGTAAATTTTTTGCTTAATTTGGCCATCTTTAGACTTTTTTCCTTTTGTTGTCCTTGATGATCACTTATTTTTTGTTTTTTTCCCTCTATATAGTTGCGGAAGGTGAAGAACTTTGCGGCCAAGACTTGGACGGAGCATTGTTTCATTTCCTTGAGGTTGATACAAAACAAACTAAAGGTCTAGATTTTTCTGATAACAGGCTTGTGTTGTAAATTCTCAGAGAGACAGTAGAGAGGGCTAATATCAACTTGAATCAACACTGAAACTGCAATTAATTTGCTAATTATGTTGGCCGATTTGGTAGATGTTAAGAATATGACCATTATATTTACTAAATTGAAGTTTAAAAGTGTGTTCACTCATCAAAGCTCACAACCGATACCATTTTGCGGATGCTTACAAGGCTGGATACTTTGTGGAAGAAATTAAGGAGGTGCTCGTCTTCCAATAGTCAAGAGATGGATTCAAATATCTATCCTATTACATTGACGTGGTGTTTGGATAATATATTATATTCGCATTACATTTGAATAAAATGCCTTGAATGTAATATGCATTTGAATGAAAAATATTTATATTACATTCAAATATAATGTTTGTTTAGATAAAAAAATATTTGAATTATATTATATGTGATATAATTGATAAAAATAAAGAGAAAATAGAGATAAAAAAAGAGAATATGTAATATAATTATAAAAATAATAAAAAAAATAAAATGGTAATTAATAATTATATTATATTTAAATTATAATATAATTAATATTTCATCACTATATTTTTATTTTTTGATAAAAGTTATATTATATATAAACATAATAAGAATATAATAAAGTAACCAAACCCTGTCTTAAGGTTCGGATAATAATGTTGCTGTAGGCGCCCTCTTTATAGGGGCAATATGAAGTTCGGCGCTGACAATTACAGCAAGGGGATTTATACATGTGACTGAGATTGCCCAGGAGATAAAGTTGGTGCTGAAATTTAAGAAATCTTTAAGTCATCTCTTACGGGTTGAATTACCCGCAATCTAAATTATATTTTTATAAATCCTGTGCCTGTAAATGGCAGCACCAGAGTCTATCCCACCTTGTAAAACAGCGTCACCATCTAAAACTGAAGTGTAAAGAGACATTCCCCAGAGATTTTTAAAACCATCATTTAAAATCTTGCTGGCTACTTTATTTAATTTTGCAAAAATTTTATCAACTACAATATATATATATATATTTTCCGCAGAGCCGCATAGAGTTCCGAAATGGAAGCCCAATAGTAATGTGAATATATTAAACTCAACAATAAAAAATGGTAATTTTATACCTCATTAGCCAGTGATATCCTTGCGCTGAACAATTCTGTGACAAGTTGAGATGATGGAAGCATTTGGTCTGTCTCATCAATTTAATGATTGTCATTTACATAAAGGAATTTAACCACTATTGAGCATCAATTTATTGTACAGCGCATGCTGTGACTTGTCATATATATATATATATGCGGAAAAAAGTTAATATTTAACACAGGCATGAACTATTAAAATTTGAATTGCTTTTGTCAGGTGAATCCATGACAGTAATTTTTAACAGTCCAGATATTTTCTGAAAATTTTCCAATATTTGGAAAAGCACTACATGAAACGACTAGAATGTGACTTACGGAAGCTAGACCTAATATCTGCAAAAATTAAAAAAAAAAAAAAAAAACATACACACACAAAGAAAACATCACTTTAGGTAAGATGCATTAATTTAAAATAGGAAAGTCTATTATCCGGCGGTTGGATCTAATAATTAAATATAATTTTTATTTTAATACGTGAATTATTAGTCAACTTATGTGTAATATGATATTATTTAGAGTTATTTTTATAAATAATAATAATACCATAATAATTACAATTATAACAACAACAACATATTTCAATACGTTAATATATTCGTGTTACATGTACATTTAACTTTATGTTGCAAGTGTCATTTCCCATTATGAGGTCTTATCTAAAATATTCCATTTAAATTGCCAATTTTATCATGTGGGTTTTGCATTGATCTGGGATTTGAGAGCAGGATCTTTGTAAAGAACAGAAATTTATTGTGCAAATTTGACAAATGGCCACCCTAACAGACCGGCAATTACTAGTGGATCCTAACACCCAAAAAAATACTATTCTTGCTGGGTGGAAAAAGGCATTTTGGTATCCACAACATATACAAATACACAGACATATATATACATATATATGACTGCAAAAGGTGATTTTTTTTTTGGGGTAGGTTGCAAAAGGCGATTGTTGCTACATTGGTCTTATTACTTTTCTTCATGTTATGGTAAAAAAACGCTAATTTGTGTGTGTGTGTTTTTGTTTTTTCTTTTAATATGCCAAGACTGTAGAACACCGGAAGAAAAGTTTGCTTTAGAAAGCAAGTTACTTCTACCTAATTATTTTATAGTTTTACTAATCATCGTAAGAGAAAAAAGCATTAAATTAACAATTATAGAGTCAATGCTTAATTAACAATACGGTAAAATGTGACATATAAAGTTTGTTGGACACAGAAACTGAGGGGACGTTTGGTAAACGTATTGCATTTTGATTGTATTTGAATGAAATTTGTTTTTTGAATGTTGTATTTGGTTGAAAAGTATTTGTTTTGCATTTGAATAAAATATGTGTTTGGATGAAAAGTATTTTAGAATTAAAAAGCTGATGTGATTGGTAAAAGTAGAGATAAATAGTAGAATTGAAAAGTTGATATGATTGTTTTAAAAATGTTTTAAATAATAATTGTTTTCATAGCACTATTGTAAAATTTGTATTTGGTGTAAAATTAAAATGGAATATTTTCTCCAAACACCCCCTGAAAAGAATTGGATAGTGTACTTCTCCTCGATTTTAAACCATAAAGTAAACACATGGTAACTATTAGTATCGGATTCTGTAAATTATTCTATTAGTGGATGTGTCGTGAAAGATTTTTAAGTTTAAATTATTAAATGAGGTTGCAACTACAATTTTTCTAATAAAATGTGGTCAAACTGAAATTTTATCACACTTTTGTTTGAAACCAAATTTCTAAAATTTAAACAAAATACGTGCCTATACTCACAATAAAGTGGTTCCGCCTCTAGTAATGATAAGTCATTATAATCATAACTTACCACTAATAATGGTATAAATTATATTTAAGTTTATATTTCTTGATATGGTTAATAAATAATTTGACATAAATACGAACCATTTAACCCGAATTGCTAACTTACTTTAGTTTTAATGTTCAATTCTTTAAGTGCTTTTTTGCTTTATGTAAGTGGGAACAAATGCACGGAAATTTTACGTAAAAGCTAGGCAATTCAGACATATCTCTACTTTAATCTATTTATACCGAGGAAAGTCATTTCATGCAAATGATCCATCTATGCCTTTGAGCCGTTATCCAATCCCGAAGGAACCCTAAGTATATGGTGAAGTTTATCTACAAATGATAACATGATGTAAAGTTGTTACTTCTCAATGAGACATTTACTGAGGGACTGGCTTCTGTTTATCTAAACAAATATACATAATGTATATACATATATATGTGTATATATAAATATACTTCACGCTGAATGAGAATCGGAACAATATTGTATCATCAACAAGACCACGTTTAGATGCTATTCATATAAATGAAATACTAGTGTGCTTGGATGTGATATTTCACTTACTTCGTAAACTAACTTTTTTTTTTTTTTCAAATGACAGATTTTTTTTTTTGGCTCAAATAAGAGTGTGAAAGATAGCAACCGATGTTAACAAATCCCTCTTTGACACTTTACAATATTGATTATTAAGCCGACATAAAAACAAACCTTGGTGTTTAAGATCTTAAAAAGTCATTAAACACTCGAATATTTAATCACAGATCCATTACCGTAATCTTTATTACTAGCTATAGTTGCACTCAATTAGGTGAAAATCAAATATAAAAATTCTCTTCACAAATAAAAATTCTATTCCATAGTACTAGTACTGGTACTCGTATCCTATCGACTAAAGGAGGTCCACTTATCACTCTACCTAACGCTACCATATAAGGATGATTTGAATTTAGCTTTAAAACAAAAATGAAAAAAAAAAAGAAAGCAAAATCTCCAAAAAAAAAAATGCTAAAAGTAAGGTATATGTCATTAGTGTTTTTCACACGGTTATGTGGAACCATGTGGGCCCTCCATGATAGTATGTGATTTAAAAAGTTAACGTTTGTGATGAAAATTCTTGGGAAGGGTACCAAAAATACCCTATTAATGAGATATTAAAAGCTTTTTGTCGATTTCTGTCTGTTTTAAAATTTTAAGATAATGTATTGATCAAATCTAGTCTTTAAGCGCATGATACCAAGATTTGATCCATTTGTTTATGACTCAGCTTTTCAATTTGGTAAGTTATCTCTTTTTTTTTTTTTTTTCATTTTAGATTATCTTTAAATTTAATTAATCAAGTATTGCTTGCTGTAAAATTTTTGGATAGAAATAGCCTCATATAATTTACGTGAGCCCGTTAATAAATAAAGTGAAATTTTGAATGGTTATGGAAGCATGTTATATCATGCATATGAGGTTTTTTTCATTCCAAATTTTGGATTCTTTCATGGGTTTAGAGACACCATGTAACATTTGATCGAAATCATGAAGAGTTTTTTCACAATTAAAAGTTTAATATATTAATTCAGTTAAAGTTCAAAAATAGAAGCGCCGAAAGAAACAAAGGTATAAATGTGTACTCTACAAGTGTGCATGTGCACATCGATACAACAAAGAGGTAGTTGAATTTTTGGCATTTCAATCTTTCATTGTTGTTTCCATTGGCATATTCCATGTGTTAGCTAGATCCACTAATTGATGCTATAAAGTAGATTTGAATCTGCTTCCTTATTTTGGCGGAGAAGATATGCTAAATCAGACACTCAGAGAATATATTTGTCATTTCAGTGATGTGAGACAATAGAGATCATCAAGTGTCATCCGGATTATTTTTTTAAATCTTTTTCCATTTTAACCATTACGTGCTAATTAACAACTTAATCTAGATTCTTACGTTAATTTACCAACTTTCCTTTGACTGTGATTTCCCTGTAGGGAACACATATGAGACAACCTTCACAGGCTAGTTCGTTGATTGCAATCAAAAGTAATTTAACACAAGAAGTTACAAGAAATAAGAACTACATTTATAAAGAGTTCCATTCTAGGGCATTTTTAATTAATGCCAAAATCTTCTCCTCTTGGTTCCATGTACTCTCTCCTTAATGTCACGTGCATTGAAAAACATGTGAGGATTTTTTTTTTTTTCGGTGTGAAGATAGATTATTGTTCAATTTCAGGTGGTAAAGTTCCACGACTTCAAAGAAAGGGAGGGTCTAAACATTGTTTTACTTACTTGTTATCATGAAGAAGGAAGGAATAGGCATAGGCAAGGTTGTAAACATTGGTGGAGCTAATCTGTTCTTTCCGTGGGGGGCGTAAACTAAAAAAAAAAAAGTTTTTAGTTAACTGTATAGGGACAATAATAAATTTTTAGTGGGTAATAAATAAGCAAAATGAAAAGTTTTTTAAGATAAGATTGAAAAAGAAAAATTAAAAAAAAAAAAAAGTGCATTGGGGCAGAAGCAGTCACTCAACCATTGGAAGCAACGACCCTGGTTGTAAACAGCTTCTACAACTTGATAAGGAGAGAAAACTTGGAATCCCAACAAAGAGGTTCTGGAACCCACAAGGGAGACAGAAGGGATGGACATTTTCTCCACAAGTTTTCATTTAGTTAAAAGATTGGATTAAGAAAGGATATCAATTTAAGTTAAATCTTCACTTAATTCTCCAATTAGCAACAATATTTGTTGTAAATAAAATTTAATGACAAGCATATGGGGAAATTCTTGACAACTGAATTTTTTTTAATCCACTTTACCTCTTTGTCAATCTCTCCCCTCCAACTAAGGATGAGTAACGCATGTAGCTGGAAAAGAACACTTCCTATATATATATATATATGAGTGAGTGCTTGTTTTTCTTCACTGGGGCTTCGAAGTAGACAAAGAGTAAGCAAGAGAGTTAAATTAGGAAAAATGTCCATAAAATCCTTAGCTAAAAGACTCAAACTAGCAAAGCCATATCTTGCTGTCATTCTACTGCAATTTGGCATAGCGGGGCTGTCCATAATTGTAAAGTTTGCTCTAAACCAAGGGATGAGCCAGTACGTGTTGGTCGTGTACCGGCATGCCATCGCTACTGCCGTTATTGCTCCGTTAGCCCTTGTCTTGGAGAGGTCTCTCAAATCTCTCATTTTTATTTGCAAGTTGAGAAATGAATAAACCAATCACACTGACTCCATGTTTTAACAGGAAAACAAGGCCCAAGATGACCACTTCTGTCTTCACCAAGGTTGTAATTCTTGGCTTACTAGAGTAAGATATCCTTACACAAGTCTTCAAACATACATTTACTTTACTCTATATGTTGTATAATATATATGTATATATATGCATGTATAAAACATCAGTAAAGCAATGCATCCTTTCCAAAACAGGCCAGTAATTGACCAGAACTTGTTCTACACTGGGATGAAGTCCACAACAGCAACTTTTGCAGCTGCAATGACCAATGTTATTCCTGCTTTTGTATTCATAATGGCATGGACTATCAGGTAAATAAATTAGCCATATCACTTACAATAACAAGTAGAATTACGCTTCTTAATTCACGAAAACTCAAGACTAACTATTTTCTTTTTGTTTTTTGTTGGTGTTGTTGCAGGCTTGAGAAGGTTAATATTAGAAGAATTCACAGCCAAGCAAAGGTATTGGGAACCATAGTGACTGTTGGAGGAGCAATGCTCATGACACTTGTTCATGGACCAGTGTTGAATTTGCCATGGGCAAAACAAGAAAGCCATATTCACTCCACAAAGGGTGCAAATAATCAAGTCTCTGTCAAGGGTGCTCTAATGATTGCAGCAGGGTGTTCGAGCTGGTCTAGTTTCGTAGTACTCCAAGTAAGCAAACTTTTACTCCGCCCGCCTCAATGCTGTATACCAAACGGAAGAAACTTTATACTAAATGGAAGAAAGAAGTAAATGGCACTTTTCATAAAATAATCCAAGGAAATAGTATGTTTTTTAAATATTTGAAGTAAATAGTCAGATTTATCAATAAATAATTTATTCAGATCACATTCATTATGTAATAATTAATTTATGTCTTGTATATATTGTATTTACCTAGAAAATTTTTTATTTATCAAAAAAACTACAATTTACTCCGGATATTTTCAAAATCTACTATTTGCTTTAATTATTTAAAACTAGATTGTAACGACTTCTAGTTTTTGACTTTTATTTTATTTTTTATTTTTTGGCTATGCAGGCAATTACTTTGAAAGCTTATCCTGCTGAACTCTCCCTAACAGCTCTGATATGTTTGATGGGTGCGGCCCAGGGCACCGCCGTGGCCCTAGTGCTAGAATGGGGCAACCCGGCAGCCTGGTCCATACATTTGGATTCCAAGTTATATGCTGCTCTTCACGGTGTCAGTCCCTGTCTTTGTTTCGGTAGTTCTATTATTTATTGTGATGATGATAAGAGGCTCTATGACAGACAAATTTGATTAAAAATTCGGTGTTGTTTGTTTCGATACAGGGTATAGTCTGTTCAGGTTTTGCCTATTATATCCAAGGAGTAGTCATGAAGGACAAGGGACCTGTTTTTGTTACTGCTTTCAGTCCTCTATGCATGGTCATTGTTGCAATAATGAGCTCCTTCATACTGTCAGAGACAATGCGCATGGGCAGGTACATGCATAATGCATTGACCCCTATTTACTACATTCACATTTTGCGCTTCTCATGACGGAGCTAGAAAATTTTTTTAATTGGAAATTATTAAAAAAAAAAGTAGATATAAATTTTTATTGAACATAGATGTAGTTGTATATTTCAACTAGATTTTTTTTTGTGCACTGGCACCCTTTGAATTTATCAAACAATCGCATATTTGTCCTTAAATTTTTAATTTTGATAATTTACTCTCTAAATTGAAAATATGTAACATAATATCCCAATTGATAACTGTATTAATTTTTTAATAAAAATTGACCCGTGACTCACACATAGTCATTGCATAATGGTTTCAATAATCATTTTTGTTTATTTTAACTCAAATATATTGGATTTATGGAACTTGAAAATTTGGAATTAACTTTATTTTAAATGTATAATTGGGATAAAATTGATAAAAAAGACCATTTATGTTCTTTATTAATGGTCCATGTGCAAGACATATGTCAATTACTGTAAAAAATTTAATAATGTTATTAACTGGGTGCTTCGCTATACAATTTTAAGTTTACTAGAGTGAATTGTCAAAAGTAAAAATTGAAGGTGTTTATTGCAAATATTGGATAAGTTCGGGGGTAATACTGCAAAAAAAATCCTTTCTATTATTTTATGATTACACAATTATTATATTTCTTACGAGAAGGCTGGGAGGCGTAACTAAAGCTTTTAAGAAATCCAAGGATAAAAATCAATATTCTGAAATTTGAGATGGGCACTGCATGTGTGGCTCCACCACTGTCCGTTTTGCACAATTGAACTTCATTTTCTTCACGGGAAATATAGGAACCAACTCCCGAATCATGTAAACAAAAAAGAAGAAAAAGGAACAACTTGAGGAATCTGAATCCTTTGCAGGGTTATAAGTGCAGTCATTATTGTAGCTGGACTATACATGGTGCTGTGGGGCAAGAGCAAGGACGAGATGCTGGCATCGGAATCGTTTGGCATGGAAGCTTTAGCCTCTGCAAATGGACACACGATCACTGAGATGAACGAGAATGTTACAAGTATCTCAAATAGAGAGCTTGTGGCTGTGGCAGTTGATAGAACTACTAATGGGGGAAGAAACACGGACGAATCCGTCTGACAAAACCAAAATAGCATGATTTTAATTACTAATTGTAATTTTTGTTTTCTAATCCAATATATGGAACCAGTTCTTCTTATATCCCAAAAAAATGAAAAAGTTATGAAAAAAATAAAAAAGGCAATGTGGAATTAGTTCCATTAACCCGGATTCTTGTTTAAGAATATTATTGTAGCTATGAAATCTTATGGTAGAATAATATTTGTGTTGGGAACCTGCCTGCATTTATATTTTTATTGTCTTTCGTTTGTACTTTGTACAAAATGACGATTTTTTTTCCCCAACCTCTAATTTTGCAAAAATTAAATAAAGAGCACTGAAACAGAATCAATTCTTATTTGGTACTTGTTCGCTTTATTAATTTACTTTAGGTGATGAACAAATTGAGTTTGTAATTTTTTTTTTCCCTGTACTTTGTTATTGTCAATTTAGAAATATGATATCATGACCAGACAAGTTTCATTTCTAGTTAATTTTCAAGGCTTGCTTAAAAAGATTGTTCGTTTATATGATTACATGCATGGTCTGATAGTATTCTACACTCATCCAAAGTTAAAAATTTTCATTCGAATGATAAAAAATTAAAAATTAAAAATTTAAGAATTTAAAAAGTTAAAAAATTAAAAAGTTTGTGTATGATAAAAAAAAAAAAAAGCAAAACTATAATTCCACACAAATTTAAATTTTACATGATCCACGTTACATTTCACAATTTATCCATTACAAAAAAGGTCTTCTTTTTTTTTTGGTTGAAAGGTCATTTTCATTGGATTTTACATGAGTCTGTTATTGATATATCATAGTTTATCATTAATTGATCAGTATACTACTAATAGACTTAATGATATGTTATTGATAGATCAGCATGTCATTGTTTTTTATGTGGATTAATCACTAATCAATATTAGGTCTATTTATGGTAATTATGCAAGTTTAGATTGTATGAAACATTGATTGTGAAAAGAAGACTAATAGAGGAGCTTTGATATACATTGATTATTTTTGTTTATATTCATCATACTGCGTCAAACTTGGCATGGTCTTACTACTTATTGTGAGAGCTTTCCAAGCAAATATATTGATCACCCAAAATCATATTTAAGATGAGTGAGTTATAATGTCTCAAAGTTGATTTTGCACAATGCAAAGTCTGAAACCGAGTTCTTGTGCACTGTTGCGACGTTCGTCGCATATGCGGTGCATGAAAATGATCGTAAGGCTCTGCAATCTGGACTTTCTTGACTTGAAGAGTATTCTATAAAAATTAAGAAACTTGGACATGCCTAATGTCAAGAACTCGGGCATATGCAATAATGTGGCAACAATGCACAAGAACTCAGTTTTTCCGATTTTGAACAAGAACTCGGCATTGAAATCTGTCTCCATATATTTATCACCATACGAAATTTAATCTTATTGACGAACATAAATAAATATATAATCAGGGCCGCTGTTAATCATCTTTGTGTATAAACACCAAATTAAGAGTCATAACTTATATTCTGTCCTCCTTCAAAAATATATATATTCTATCCATCCAAATTCCCTAGAATTAATCTGAAATTGATTTTAATCAATCAGGATATTCGTTCAACATAGATATTAAAATTACATAATAATTGCGTTAGAAACTTTTACCATCATAAAAGTAGAAATTAAAATTACAGTATCTTTTCAATTGCTTCAAGATTGAAAGTTGTCTTCTCTCTCTCTCTCTCTCTCTCTCTCTCTCTCTATTTTCTTCCATAGAATGTAATAAAAGTCTCCCATACCTAAAACATCCAAATAGGGCTAACTTTTTCATGATCTCTCTCAAACGTCAAATTGCCGTAACAACACATCCAAGTAAGACTATTTTATCAGCTCTCTCTCTCTGTGTAATAACCGGAACATTTTATTGTTCTCGGAATATGATAAATTGCATGTACATGATGAATTTCATGTTTAAAATGTAAAATGTATGATCAATATTGTGTAGAACGAGATAAAATATTCTAACGATATTACAAATTAAGAATTCGGTGATGTCAAAGCATGCCGAATTGAGCTAGGGAAAAAAAGTGAACTGTAAGCCCTAATAGGTGATTCAGGGTAAGCTGAGTGCACAAAAAGATAAAATACCACTAGTAGTGATTTTAGACGTGAGTGCGTGTGTGTGTTACACACAGTACTGAAAAGTTGGTCTAGATGACCTCTTCTTGACCTAAAATTGATATATTTAGATTCAGCATGCTCAAATTAGTCAATTGAGCATGAAAAATAATATTTGACCCGGAGATATGCAGTATCAAGAAATTGGTTAAGATGACATTTTCTTGATATAAAACTGATATATTTGGGATCAGAATGCTCAAATTAGTCATTTGAGCACGAAAAGTAAATTTTGACCGGGAAATGTACAGTACCGAAAACTGACCGAGATGACCTCAGATGACGACGACACTGATATATTTGGATTCAGGACATCCAAATTAGTCAGTATAGCCTATCAGAATGCTCAAATTAGTTAATTGAGTACAAAGGTAATTTTTGACCGGGAATTTGCAGTATCAGAAACTGGTCGAAATGATCTCAAATGGAAATAAAACTGATATATTTGGGTTCAGCACGCCCAAATTAGTCAGGATAGCTCATGTTGAAATTTTGGCCAAAAAGGGTATAAAAGGTCGAAATTGCAGAAAAGGCCCCATAATTTTCCTTTTCTAGATTTTCTCCCCCACATATATACCATCGGTGAACAGTAACCAACCATTGGAAACGGTGTCCGTCTTTGACACCGCCAGTCTCGTTGGAAAGCTCTCGACGAGCTGAGTCCAACGGTGTGAATCGACAGAACCGACGCCGGAGAACGCCGCACGCGCCGCCCGAAGCCGCCGGTGGCCGGAAATTTCAAATGGCCGTATCTCTGCCGTCTGACCTCCGATCAAGGTGATTCCAGTCCCAAAAGTTTCGTGGTGAAGAGGAGAACAAAACCCAAGCTTCATTTCAACTCAACAGTCGCCGGATCAAGCCGCCCGAAGCCGCGTTGTCGCCGCCGTGAAGTCGCCGTGGAATCCATCGATTCCGGCGGAGTTGAGCCACACTACCGGTCTCAAAATGCTCAGAGAAGAACGGGGAACAAAAGCCCTCAAACAATTTCGGCAAACAACCCCGGCACGGCGGAGATTTAACACCGTCGCCGTGGGTCGAGTTTTCGAGGCCGATTGTCGACGATCAGAGGCTCCAATAGTGAAATTGACACCACCAATGGACTCCTCTCGTCGAGATCTTCAAGGTGGGCACCCCCGTTGTTCGCATTGCTGTCGTTCGCCGCAGGTCAATGTGGTCAACGCCGGTCAACGGCCACCCGGGGGCAGAAAAATGAAGAATAACCCGTTGGCCTATTTTCGACGTTCTGGACACATCCGCGGCATCAGAATTGCCAACTGGGATTCCGAATGTGAAGAAGGGAGACAAAAAGTTTGCGCGGTCGAGACCAAATGGTTCGTCCTATCACCGGCGGGACGATTTCAGTAGCGATTCGTTTCCCTTCATTCCTTATTTATGTATTGGAATGATTTGTATGTAATTTGTATTCAAATTGTAAAAAGAAAAGAAAAAAAAAGAGTAAAATGAATGAAATGTCAGAAAAAGAAAATGTATGGGAAATGTGAAAATTTTTACGTAAAAAGTTGAGTTTTACATAAAAATTAGGCTTCTGGTATAGTACGTGGAAGAATAAAATAGGTTAGATGGTTTTGAAGCGTTTCCTAAATGCCGGAGACCTAGAAATTTAGCGGAAATGCTGCCGAAATTTTGAAAACGGCATTAAGGGCATTTCGGTGAAAAACGAGAGGCAAATTGTGTTCAGTAATGGAAACCAAGACCCTTCGATGACTTAGGCTCGAAAAATAGGAAAATGAACCTTTGAGGAATAGTAAACCATCCCTCCAAGGTTGTGAAAATGTAAGAAAATGGAAAAACTGACGTCAAGGGTATTTTACGAAACAAAAGATAAATTTGAGGTCAGGATGAAAACCTGAGCCCACTCAGTGTCTAAGGCTCGGGATTAGCATAACAAACGTTTCAGGAGTGGTGAAATACCCATTTAAAGCTCGAAACGTGAGAAAAACGAGAAACGACCCTAGGTGTCGGAATAGTACCACCTGAGGGTCGAATGACCAATAGTCGTCTATGGAACAGCAATGGATGCTGTAAAAGTGCGTAAAAGTTTAAGAAATATTATTTTATGATATTTGAGTTTAGAAAATCCTGTTAAAAGTTACAATAAGCATATAACGGTCCCGAGACCCGTCAGGGGCAAAATGGTCATTTTTACCAAAAAATTTCTGAAAGGCTCAGAAAGGACCGTGAATGCCTAAGGATAGTTAAAATGAAATTATAAAAGTTAAATTTGGGTCTTAAACCAAAAAAAAGTAGGTTTATGATGAGAAATCAAATCAGGGTCAAAATGGTAATTTTGCCAAGAGTTAGTGTAAAAATGGAAAATGAGATTTTAGATTCCTAAGACCATTTACGGGAAATAAAACGTAGAATTTTTACGTTTTACTAAATTTTGAATATGAAATGAAGATTTAGAATAACCGTGGTTATTCCGGTTATAGGAACCTGATCCAAACGCGGCAAAGGAACGTCTGCGGAGCCGGGGAAGGAAATGCTAGCGAAAGTATCTGTAAGTTCGAACATTTAATTGACTGAAATATGAATAGACTATTATGTCTAAGTGTGATATGTGTAAGTTCTAGCATTCATTTGTTTGCTCATGAACATTCTGATGTTGTTCATTATATGAATGAATTGATCTGTTATGTCTAGGTTTATGTGCTATATGAATGTTTCATAGCGTGATGCTATGATAAATGTTTGGTAAGCTCAGATATTTACATGTCTGCAGCATGAATTACTATTTGATTGATTTAAGTACTTTTCGTACAAACTTGTAAAGTCCTACGGGCAATAGGGGTGTAGTTAAAATAACTCACCTAATGAAATGAGAAATTAAAAAGTGTATAAATAATACACTATGGAGAAGTGCTAGGGCACTATAGTGTGGTTAATTAAAAACACACATAAAGAAATAAATGTAAAGACCTACGGGCAATAAGGGTTCCACCGTGGTACGATTCATATGAATGTCGCCGGTGGGGAACTATAAGAAAGACGGTAATGAAACCACTAAGGCGTACCGTCCCTCTAACATAGTGGTGGAGGTTTTCCTCAGATCCTACGAGAATATCAGGGCTGTGGAGGCCGATGTTCTAAGGTCGCTCCTTAGACCCTCCCAATCAGCGCGCTAATAATCATCGGTACTGCCATAAACAGAGCTTTAAACTAGAAATCAAATAGAGAATAAATAATCAATAAAATGATAAAAATCATAATTGAGCATAACCGAAGTTTACGTTAGAGTAATGTAAATTCGGTTAGGGTATGTGAATAGTACCCCAATAGAGTAAAGTAAATAGTAATCAATTAGGGTAACTGTTACTATTCATCAGTTAAAGGTCAAAGTTACTATTCATGATGAATAGTATTATTCATAGGAAATTGAATTTTAGTGTTTTTGAATTAATATGATTCTTACTATGTATGTTTGAACTTACTGAGCCCGTTAGGTCATCAGTTTGTTCATGTTGCAGGTAAGAAACCTGTCCAGTAGATTTTTGGATAGCGGCAGGATGTGAACGTGTCAAAGGGATAGGGAATCCACTGTGGATATGGTCCTGCTACAAGTTTTCCGCTAAGTGTTAAAAGAAAAGACATGTATTGTAAAAGATTTGATTTAGGTATTTATGTATAAAGTATGTTTGTACTTTTAAAAAGTGACAAACATAATTCAGTTTAATCATGTTATGTTACAAACAGGAAAATGTATTTTTTAAAAAAATGATTCCAAATTTCACGAAGGGTTTAAAGGAAAGAAAAGAATTTAGGCGACCCGACGAAGTTCACGAGCTATTTCAGTCGGCTAAGGAGCTTGATTGTAATAGTTTCGATGGACCGCGGTCGGGGGCGCCACATGTGGTATCAGAGCGAGCTTGACTATATCCTTCTTGGCACGAGACGCAACCTGTTCGTCTATCTAAGTAAGTTAGCCTTATTTTGAATTAGTAGTTGTTTGTTTATAGGAAAATAAACAACTTAGATGAAATGAGATGACGAGATAAATGAATGTGGTCTCACGATTGTATAGTGCTAGTGGACTGCCATGATACGGCTATACAGAGTTCGAGATAGAGAATTACCATGATTATGATCGTACAATACTAGAGAATGAACGAAGAAGACTGCTCAGAGAAGAAATGAAGATTGCCATCAAGTTATATAGAACTCCAATGTTAGCTGCCCACAAAGTTTAGAGTGGCGAACAGTCCTTCAGAATTTCATAGGAAGGCAAGATTGGTGTCACGTTATTGAAATGATTTTCCGGCTGTGTACCATTAATCGGGATGATGGGTCTTGTTGGCTGTTGACAATGCTTTTCAGGGAGATACTCTCGTGTGTATTGGGATTCTTGTGACCAGGAGTAGCGCTTAACTGGACCAAGTTTCACCATGCCACGATTGAGTAAATCTTCTCTTAGAAAGAGTCTAACATCAGCCCCAATTTCTCAAAAAAGGCAAACAGGGTGTCACTTCTAACGTCACTTGAGTTCCTTAGAGTTGCGAACATAGGAGAATTAGTTCATTGGACTGAGAAACTGCAGTTGATGTCCAGTAACATAGTTCTAACATATGCTGTGCGCTTCGAGGAACTGATGAATCCCCTCCAATTTGCGTGGAATTCACAACGGAACTTAAGCCAAGACGAGCGTAGATCCAAGAATGTCTATAGGTGAACGATCTAGTCAAGGAAGAAGAGGACCCGTAAAAGTTTCTTGTAGACCAGGAAAATTAGATGTATTAGGCTATATATATATCCTTTATGTTATATTGAAATGTTATGCAATGACATATATATGTAGTGACATGTGTGTAATGAATTGTTAGGAACTGTCAAAATGTGTTGATATAATATAATGAGTTTTGTTGTTTTGTCCTATATGAAAAGGCATAATATACGATAAATGGGCCATGTGCATTTATTGTTCTAGAAATGGTCCGGATGAAGTGATGTGAATCAAAGAACGACTTTAAAGAAACCAATCAACATCAAGGGAACCAATTCAAATACCAATTGGGCCGGTTACAAGGGCGAGAGCAAAGAGATTTAAAGAAGCACTTAATGGGCTAATGCAAGAGGTTTGGGCTCAATTAAATTCGTGGCCCATTGAGCATGATTCATGATACATTAACTTAATTTAAGCCCATGAGGAATTCAGCTGATTCAATCAAGCCCAAGACGTTTTTTAACCAAGGATTTTCGAATTTTGTGGCAGAATAACTACCTTCCTACATTTACGAATTTGGTTAGGATTAGATTCCTAGATTTGTTAGGATTTAGAAAGATTTAGGATTATCTTTTGTAACAAATTTCAGTTAGGATTTAGGATTATCTTTTGTAACAAATTTTCAAATAATTTTCGGATTTTTTAGGCTTATTTTTTTCAGATTTGTTTTAGGAATATTCTTTGTAATAATTGCCTATAAATAGGCATCCCCATAGCAATAAAACAGAACACATCAGTTTAATTCATAAATTTGAGAGTTGTAATTCTCTTTGGTTCTTTGAAGAACTATTTGAACTTATCAGAATCTTCCGTGGCGTTCGCTTTTTGACTTATCGATCAACCTTTCCATAGTTGATTGTGGCGTCTTCATTATACCGAGGTTCTTGTTTCGCATTAAGCAACGGGTTGAGGTCCATATACCAAGGTTCTTGTTTTTGCTGAAGCAGCGGGTCGAGGTCTCCCATCCATTCGAACCTGATTTTAGAACGTTCTTGGGTTTCTAAACTTAACGGGTCTCGTTATTCTTAACGGGGTTCGTATCATGAAGAGAAAGAAGATCTGAAGGAATTTTCCTTTGAAACCGGATCGATAGAATGACTAAAATGTAGAGGGGTGCATATGTGTATATATGTATACTCGATGTAAAAGAGGCTGTTGTATATACAAGGCCTTAATATTGATATGTATGTGAACGTCATGAAACGAGTTATAATAATGCTTTATGATGATATGGCATTAGGATTTCTTTGAATTTCGGGAAATCTTAAAAATTTTGCGAAATATATATGTATACATTGAAAATTTAACGATTGATTTTCAAACGATTATAAGGAAATAGAAAATATGGTGAATACATGTAGTCAAGAAAGTATGAGTGAATGTCTCACCCTGTCAAAAGGGTGGAGAAATTATAAGGCCGTTTAGAGGTCTAGATGCAAGAAAACGCTGAATTAAGGCGGCGTTTAAATGAGATAGAACCTAGGTAGGGTGCTGAGGAGGTTCAGCCACCATTGGCCCTTACAATTGAATACGTAGTACATTACCGCTGCTCCTGAAAGGATACAGGAACTACAGTCAATAGTAAATTAAGAGTTATTATATAAGCGATTCCATGAAATGAAACCTCTAGAATTTGAGGGCTCTACAGATTCAGGAGAAGCAAAGGATGATTTTCATCTATATAGATGATTTGAGACTCCATAAACTTGATAGAGCAAAGAAAAGGTTCTGCGTACGTCCTTTGTTCTGATGAAGGATGCTATGTTTTGATAGAACATTGTCAGAATGAGAAGAGATGAGACTACGGTGAACTAGAATGAATTTCTGGTTGAATTTCATTAAATATATTATGATCCTGCATTACGAAAACCGTAACGAAAATGTGTTTACTGCATTAAAGCAAGGAAATGTATCAGTGAGTGAAGTGCATCAGAAATTGATCAACTGTCCAAATAATGCCCTTACGTGGTAATTATTTAGAGGGAAAAGATACAGAGAATGATTGGAATGTTCCGACCAGAGATCCTTGTTTTGGTGGATAGTGGTCTAATACCACCACCTTCGGTGACAGACTGCGTCAGTCGCGCTTGACAGGTTAAATACCAGCAGGCTAGATAGAAAAAAGAAAGAGAAAAAGTCTGAGAAACCTGGAAGAGGGAAATGACTTTGACTAAATTTTCCTAAGTTGAAACCTAAATTGGCCAAAGCAGTAAACCTAATCAGAATGTTAGGCCAGGACAGTTTAATGCTCCAGGTCTATAGTCGTAGAATAAAGGAAAAGGTAAATTTTCCAAGAAAATGAAAACCTAACTTGGGATAATAGAAGGCAGCAAAGGAAGCTGACCAATAATATAAGATTAGATGTATCCAGTTGCGGTACAAGTGAAAAGAGGCACTGGCCATAATACTAAATTGATCTCAGTGCATGTTACCAATGTGGGAAAAGAAGGCTGTTATGCCAGAAACTGACCCACAAATCGGTAGAATACACAGGAAATGTTTTAAACACAGCAATAACATCCCAAGCCCATGTGTTATAGGCTAGATTTGAAAGATCATTAGTAGTACTGGAAAGACAAGAACGCATAACACGTGCCAATGCTCGTGTCTTGGCGTACACTAAGGAGGATGCAAAAGTAGGAACGTCAAACATAGTGACAAAATCGATTGTTATAAGGTTAGTTGATTGTGATGTAATCCTAGGAATGGATTTCCTAGAGAAATAACAAACCATGTTTGATTGTCGGAACAGAAAGATAGTATTTCGACTAGACGACGAAGAAAGCTTTGAACATGTGGATTCGTCATGTAAATCGAGGAAGATGATAATTAGCTCGTGAAGTGCGAGTTAGCTAATGTCCAATAATTGAATTGGACATTTGGCCTATGTGGTAGATGTAATAGAGGAATTGAAGCTTTAATCAGAAAATGTTCCCATTGTCCATGAATTTCTCGACGATCTTTTAAAGAAATTGTCTAGATTTCTGTAAGAACAAGAAATTTCCTTT
This sequence comes from Antiaris toxicaria, assembly GCA_035233585.1. NCBI lineage: Eukaryota > Viridiplantae > Streptophyta > Magnoliopsida > Rosales > Moraceae > Antiaris > Antiaris toxicaria. Next base: position 11,525,247 of record CP141162.1, on the reverse strand, counting down.
GAGATAGAGCTCATGCAAAGAACTGTACCCATTTTCAAAGGTGTGGCAGTATTCCTAAGACTGATTTATAATTAAGATACCATTAACTGAGTGTTCAAGGAATTCCTAGATAAGTTGTCATTGTGTTTATCGATGACATACTTATATATTCATAGACTCATAAGGAGTATGAAGAGCATTTGAGAACTACTCTACACATTATGAGACAGCACTAATCCTATGCAAAATTCTCCAAGTGCGAATTTTAGCTAGATAAAGTGTATTTTCTCAGACATGTAGTCTCCAAACAAGGAATCGTCGTAGATCCTGTCAAGGGGAGATGACTAACGAATTACCTGAACCTAAGACTGTAATGGGAATACGAAATTTCTTAAGTTTGGCTGGCAACTATAGAAGACTTGTGGAAAGGTTCACATGACTAGCGGCACCTCTTACGGCTTTTACGCGCAAGGAGAGGTAATATGAGTAGACTGAAGAATGTGAAAAGAGTTTTCGAAAGTTGAAAAATTGACTAACAAGCGTGCCAATTTACACGCTTCTCACAAAAAGGGAGAAATTCGTGATATATTGCGATGCATCGAAAGAGAATCTGCATATGTGGCAAAGACGATGTTTGGAGTTGGTGAAGGATTACAATTGTGAGATCCTCTACCACCTAGAAAAAAATCAATCAACCGTGTGATGGATGCCTTAAGCAGAAAGTCTACTGTTCCGTACCAGTAGCCAAAAGAAAAACTAGCAAAATAATTATGACAAGAGATACACTCATTGGAGTTGGAGCTGATATTTGAAAGGTTAGCTGTACTCCAATCAGAGTCATTGCTATTCGAAGACACTAAAAGGGCTCTGAAGCAAGATCAAATCTAATAAGTTATCAAGAAGGGATTTCCAAGGGTGGAATGATCCTACATTAAGGAGGAATTCATATTCTAACTAATGAAGGATTGATGAGGTGAAGTATGGCAAAAGCCCATAAAATGCCATATTCAATGCATTTCGGAAAGAGTAAAGTATACCAGAAATTAAAATTGTAATTTTGGTGGAAAGAGACGACGAATGAAAGCGTAAAATTTGTGAATCGATGCATGACCGTCAAAAGATCAAGACTGAATGAAACATCTAGGTAGAAAACTGGAATCATTGGAAGTTCCCGAACGTAAGTGGGAACATATTACGATGAATTTTGTAGTGGAATTATCAAGAACCTAAGAGTGGTATAAAGCCATCTAAATTATGGTAGATAGATTGATGAAAACCGCAAGAGTCATAGTAGTGAAAACGACTTTTCACTGGAAAAGTTAGCAAATTTCTATGTAAACCATGTTTTTAGATAACATGGTGTTTCAAGTTTGTCATATTCGACTTAGATGCGTAATTTGCTTCGAATTTTTGGAAGTGTGTACAAGGAGTCATGGGAATGAAATTACGTCTTAGTACGACTTTTCATCCCTAGATGGAAGATCAATCTGAGTGAATTACTCGGACACTAGAAGACATATTTCGTGTCTAAGTTATGGATTTCCTAAGAATTGGAACAAGAAGTTACTGTTAGAGGAAATTCTCATACAATAACAACTACCAAGCTTCTATAGGAATGGTACCCTGTGAAGCTTTATATGGACGAAAGTGCAGATCGCTTACCTATTGGTATGACCTGTGAGAGAAACAGTGGCACAAGACCGATTTCGTATAAGAAACATCGGATGTAATTGTGAAAATACAACGATGAAGAAAGATCGCACAAAGTCGGCGGAAGAATTATGCAAATAAACACTGAAGATCCCTAGAGTTTAATGAAAGGGATTTCATATCCTTTAAAAGTGTTCCCAATGAAGGGAATAGTGTGTTCAGTAAGAAAAGAAAATTTAGTCCAAGATGTATTGGACCCTATGAAATTTTTGAACGTATTGAAAAGGTTACCTATAAATTGGTACTACTTTCAGAACTGTCAGCAGTATATAGTGTTTTTCACGAATGTATGCTAAGGAAACAGGTATCGAATTTATCTCATGTATTTAGGTACGAATCGATTCAGATTCAGGAGGATCTGACATATGAAGAGCAACTTGTTCAGATTTTGCTGGGAAAGATGAAACAAGAATGTTGTACCCTCACTTGTGCTAATTTTCGAGGACGGAAATTTTATAAGGAGGGGTGAATGTAATAACTGGGAAATTTTACTATTCTCGGAATATGATAAATTGCATGTACATGATGAATTTCATGTTTAAAATGTAAAATGTATGATTAATATTGTGTAGAACGAGATAAAATGTTCTAATGATACTACAAATTAAGAATTCGGTGATGTAAAAGCGATACGAACCCCGTCAAGAATAACGAGACCCGTCAAGATTATGAACCCAAGAACGTTCTAAAATCAGGTTCGAATGGATGGGAGACCTCGACCTGTTGCTTCAGCAAAAACAAGAACCTTGGTATATGGACCTCAACCCGTTGCTTAATGCGAAACAAGAACCTTGGTATAATGAAGACGCCACAATCAACTATGGAAGGGTTGATTGATAAGTCAGAAGCGAACGCCACGGAAGATTCCGATAAGTTCAAATAGTTCTTCAAAGAATCAAAGAGAATTAAAACTCTCAAATTTATTAATTAAACTGATGTGTTCTGATTTATTACTATGGGAACGCCTATTTATAGGCAATTGTTACAAAGAATGTTCCTAAAAGAAATCTGAAAAAAATAAGCCTAAAAAAAATCCGAAAATTATTTGAAAATTTGTTACAAAAGATAAGCCTAAATCCTAACAGAAATTTGTTACAAAAGATATTCCCAAATCTTCCTAAATCCTAACAAATCTGAAAATCTAATCCTAATCAAATTCGTAAATGTAGGAAGGTAGTTATTCTGCCACAAATTCGAAAATTCTTGGTTAAAAAACGTCTTGGGCTTGATTGAATTAGCTGAATTCCTCATGGGCTTGAATTAAGTCAATGTATCATGAATCATGCTCAATGGGCCACGAATTTGGTTGAGCCCAAACCTCTTGCATTAGCCCATTAAGTGCTTCTTTAAATCTCTTTGCTCTCACTCTTGTAACCGGCCCAATTGGTATTTGAATTGGTTCCCTTGACGTTGATTGGTTCCTTTAAAGCTGTTCCTTGATTCACATCAAAAAGCATGCCGAATTGAGCTAGGGAAAAAAAGTGAACTATAAACCCTAGTAGGTGACTCAGGGTAAGTTGAGTGTACAAAAAGATAAAATACCGATAGTAGTGATTTTAGACGTGAGAGCGTGTGTGTGTTACACACAGTATTGAGAAGTTGGTCTAGATGACCTCTTCTTAACCTAAAATTGATATATTTAGATTCAGCATCCTCAAATTAGTCAATTGAGCATGAAAAATAATATTTGACTCGGAGATATGCAGTATCAAGAAATTAGTTAAGATGACATTTTTTTGATATAAAACTGATATATTTGGGATCAGAATGCTCAAATTAATCATTTGAGCACGAAAAGTAAATTTTGACCAGGAAATGTATAGTATCGGAAACTGACCGAGATGACCTCAGATGACGACGAAACTGATATATTTGGATTCAAGACATCCAAATTAGTCAGTATAGCCTATCAGAATGCTCAAATTAGTTAATTGAGCACAAAGGTAATTTTTGACCGGGAATTCGCAGTATCAGAAACTGGTCGAAATGATCTCAGATGGAAATAAAACTGATATATTTGGGTTCAGCACGCCCAAATTAGTCACGACAGCTCATATTGAAATTTTAGACAAAAAGGGTATAAAAGGTCGAAATTGCAGAAAAGGCCCCATAATTTTCCTTTTCTAGATTTTCTCCTCCACAAATACACCGTAGATGAACAGTAACTGACCATTGGAAACAGTGTCCGTTTTCGACACCGCCAGTCTCGTTGGAAAGCTCTCGACGAGCTGAGTCCAACAGTGTGCTGAATCAACAAAACCGACGCCGGAGAACGCCGCACGCGCAGCCCGAGTCCGCCGATGGTCGAAAATTTCAAACGGCCGTATCTCCGCCGTCTGACCTCCGATCAAGGTGATTCCGATCCCAAAAGTTTCATGGTGAAGAGGAGAACAAAACCCAAGCTTCATTTCGACTCAACAGTCGCCGAATCGCGCCGCCCGAAGTCGCGCCATCGCCGCCGTGACGCCGCTGTGGAATCTGTCGATTCCGGCGGAGTTGAGCCACACTACCGGTCTCAAAATGCTCAGAAAAGAACGGGGAACAAAAGCCCTCAAACAATTTCGGGCAACAACCCCAGCACAGTGGAGATTCAACGCCGCCACCGTGGGTCAAGTTTTTGAGGCCGATTATCGACCACCGGAGTCTCCAATGGTGAAATTGACACCATCAATGGACTCCTCTCGTCGAGATCTTCAAGGTGGGCACCCCCGTTGTTCGCGTCGCCGCCGTTCGCAACCGGTCAACACCGGAGTCAACGCCGGTCAACGGCGACCCGGGGGCGGAAAAATGAAGAATGGCCCGTTGGCCTATTTTCGACGTTCTGGACACATCCGCGGCATCAGAATTGCCAACTGGGATTCTGAACGTGAAGAACGGAGACAAAAAGTTTACGTGGTCGAGACCGAACGGTTCATCCGATCACCGACGGGACGATTTCGGTAGCGATTTCGTTTCCCTTCATTCCTTATTTATGTATTGGAATGAGTTGTATGTAATTTATATTCAAATTATGGAAAGAAAATAAAAAAAAAGAGTAAAATGAATGAAATGTCAGAAAAAGAAAATGTATGAGAAATGTGAAAATTTTTACGTAAAAAGTTGAGTTTTACGTTAAAATTAGGCTTCTGATATAGTACGTGGTAGAATAAAATAGGTTAGATGGTTTTGAGGCGTTTCCTAAACGCCGGAGACCTAGAAATTTAGCGGAAATGCTGCCGAAATTTTGAAAACGACACTAAGGGCATTTCGGTGAAAAACGAGAGGCAAATTGTGTTCGGTAATGGAAACCGAGACCCTTTGATAAGTTAGGCTCAAAAAATGGGAAAATGAACCTTTGAGGAATAGTAAACCATCCCTCCAAGGTTATGAAAATGTAAGAGAATTGAAAAACTGATGTCAAGAGTATTTTAGAAAACGAAAGGTAAATTTGAGGTCAGAATGAAAACCTGAGCCCACTCGATGTCTAAGGCTTGGGATTAGCATAACAAACGTTTCAGGAGTGGTGAAATACCCATTTAAGGCTCCGAAACGTGAGAAAAACGAGAAACGACCCTAGGTGTCGGAATAGTACCACCCGAGGGTCGGATGACCAATAGTCGTCTATAGAACAGCAATGCATGCTGTAAAAGTGTGTAAAAGCTTAAGAAATATTATTTTATGATATTTGGGTTTAGAAAATCCTGTTAAAAGTCACAATAAGCGTATAACGGTCCCGAGACCCGTCAGGGGTAAAATGGTCATTTTTACCAAAAAATTTCTGAAAGGCTCGAAAAGGACCGCGAATGCCTAAGGATAGTTAAAATGAAATTATAAAAGTTAAATTTGGGTCTTAAACCAACAAAAAGTAGGTTAATGATGAGAAATCAAATCAGGGGTAGAATGGTGATTTTGCCAAGAGTTAGTGTAAAAATGGAAAATGGGATTTTAGATTCCTAAGACCATTTACGGGAAATAAAACGTAGAATTTTTATGTTTTACTAAAATTTTGAATATGAAATGAGGATTTAGAATAATCGTCGTTATTCCGGTTATAGGAACCCGATCCAGACGCGGCATTCATTTGTCTAGCATTTTGATGTTGTTCATTGTATGAATGAATTGATCTGTTATGTCTAGGTTTATGTGCTATATGAATGTTTCATAGCGCGATTCTATGATAAATGTTTGGTAAGCTCAGATATTTACATGTCTGCAGCATGAATTAGTATTTGATTGATTTAAGTACTTTTCGTACAAACTTGTAAAGTCCTACGGGCAATAGGGTTGTAGTTAAACTAACTCACCTAATGAAATGAGAAATTAAAAAGTGTATAAATAATACACTATGGAGAAGTGCTAGGGCACTATAGTGTGGTTAATTAAAAACACACATAAAGAAATAAATGTAAAGACCTACGGGTAATAAGGGTTCCACCGTGGGACGATTCATATGAATGTCGCTGGTGGGGAACTATAAGAAAGATGGTAATGAAACCACTATGGCTATCGCCCCTCCAACATAGTGGTGGAGGTTTTTCTCAAATCCTACGACGATATCAGGGCTGTGGAGGCCGATGTTCTAAGGTCGCTCCTTAGACCCTCCCAGTCAGCGCGCTAATAATCATCGGTACTACCATAAATAGTGCTCTAAATTAGAAATCAAATAGAGAATAAATAATCAATAAAATGATAAAAATCATAATTAAGCATAACCGAAACTTGCGCTAGAGTAATGTAAATTCGATTAGGGTATGTGAATAGTATCCCGATAGAGTAAAGTGAATAGAAACCAGTTAGAGTAACTGTTACTATTCATCGATCAAAGGTCAAAATTACTTTTCATGGTGAATAGTATTATTCATAGGAAATTGAGTTTTAGTGTTTTTGAATCAATATGATTCTTACTATGTATGCTTGAACTTACTGAGCCCGTTAGCTCATCAGTTTGTTCATGTTGCAGGTAAGAAACCTGTGCAGTAGATTTCTGGATAGCGGCAAGATGCGAGCGTGTCAAAGGGATAGGGAATCCACTGTGGATATGGTCCTGTTACAAGTTTTCCGCTAAGCGTTGAAAGAAAAGACATGTATTGTAAAAAGATTTGATTTAGGTATTTATGTATAAATTATGTTTGTACTTTTAAAAAGTGACAAACATAATTCAGTTTAATCACGTTATGTTACAAACAAGAAAATGTATTTAAAAAAAAATGGTTCCAAATTTCACAAAGGGTTTAAAGGAAAGAAAAGAATTTCGGCGACCCGACAAAGTTCACGAGCTATTTCAGTCGGCTAAGGAGCTTGATTGTAATAGTTTCAGTGGACCATGATCGGGAGCACCACATTCTCTCTCACGCACACACATATCCAATGATGTGAATCAAATAACGGCTTCAAAGGAACCAATCAACGTCAAGGGAACTAATTCAAATACCAATTGGGCCGGTTACAAGAGTGAGAGTAAAGAGATTTAAAGAAACACTTAATGGGCTAATTCAAGAGGTTTGGGCTCAATCAAATTCGTGGCCCATTGAGCATGATTCATGATACATTGACTTAATTCAAGCCCGTGGGAATTCAGCTAATTCAATCAAGCCCAAGACGTTTTTTAACCAAGGATTTTCGAATTTATGGCAGAATAACTACCTTCCTATATTTACGAATTTGGTTGGGATTATATTTTCAGATTTGTTAGGATTTAGGAAGATTTGGGAATATCTTTTGTAACAAATTTCAGTTAGGATTTAGGCTTATCTTTTGTAACAAATTTTCAAATAATTTTCGGATTTTTTAGGCTTATTTTTTTTCAGATTTTTGCTAGGAATATTCTTTGTAACAATTGCCTATAAATTGGCGTTCCCATAGCAATAAAACAGATCACATCAGTTTAATTCATAAATTTGAGAGTTTTAATTCTCTTTGGTTCTTTGAAGAACTATCTGAACTTATCGGAATTTTCCGTGGCGTTCGCTCTGACTTATCAATCAACCCTTCCATAGTTGATTGTGGCGTCTTCATTATACCAAGGTTCTTGTTTCGCATTAAGCAACGGGTTGGGGTCCATATACCAAGGTTCTTGTTTTTGCTGAAGCAACGGGTCGAGGTCTCCCATCCATTCGAACCTGATTTTAGAACGTTCTTGGGCTTATAATCTTGACGGGTCTCGTTATTCTTGACGAGGTTCGTATCATTTGGTATCAGAGCTTAGGTTCTAAAACTCAGGTTTGCCTATCCTATTTATTTTCGTTTTTTTTAGTTCCAAATTAAGGTTGTAATTTTCGGTTGTGTTATTCAGAATTCAAATCAAGAGGATCCAAGAAAAAAAAAAAAAAAGAAAATTTGGATTAAAAAAACTAGGGAAAAAAAAAGTTGATTCATCATCAAGAAAGATTCAGTTTTGTGAAATTCTTTTCTTGTCTGTCAATTTGCGTACTTGTTCCAAATGATACGAACCTCGTCAAGAATAACGAGACCCATCAAGATTATAAGCCCAAGAACGTTCTAAAATCAAGGATTTTCGAATTTGTGGCAGAATAACTACCTTCCTATATTTACGAATTTGGTTGGGATTATCTTTTCATATTTGTTAGGATTTAGGAAGATTTGGGAATATCTTTTGTAACAAATTTCAGTTAGGATTTAGGCTTATCTTTTGTAACAAATTTTCAAATAATTTTCGGATTTTTTAGGCTTATTTTTTTCAGATTTTTGCTAGGAATATTCTTTGTAACAATTGCCTATAAATAGGCGTTCCCATAGCAATAAAACAGATCACATCAGTTTAATTCATAAATTTGAGAGTTTTAATTCTCTTTGGTTCTTTGAAGAACTATCTGAACTTATCGGAATTTTCCGTGGCGTTCGCTCTGACTTATCAATCAACCCTTCCATAGTTGATTGTGGCGTCTTCATTATACCAAGGTTCTTGTTTCGCATTAAGCAACGGGTTGCGGTCCATATACCAAGGTTCTTGTTTTTGCTGAAGCAACGGGTCGACGTCTCCCATCCATTCGAACCTGATTTTAGAACGTTCTTGGGCTTATAATCTGGACGGGTCTCGTTATTCTTGACGAGGTTCGTATCATTTGGTATCAGAGCTTAGGTTCTAAAACTCAGGTTTGCCTATCCTATTTATTTTCGTTTTTTTTAGTTCCAAATTAAGGTTGTAATTTTCGGTTGTGTTATTCAGAATTCAAATCAAGAGGATCCAAGAAAAAAAAAAAAGAAAGAAAATTTGGATTAAAAAAACTAGGGAAAAAAAAGTTGATTCATCATCAAGAAAGATTCAGTTTTGTGAAATTCTTTTCTTGTCTGTCAATTCGCGTACTTGTTTTTTTTTTTTTTTGTGGGTTCTCGGTAAATCATTGCTGAAAGTTTGATTATCGTTTGTTTTGTTTGAAAAGAACCAAAAGAGAATCAACGAGTGGAAAAAGGCAGAAGTAGTGAGCATATTAGAGGGTAAAAGCCATTTGAGTGACAAACACGAGTGTGAGTGAATTTTCTTTTCTTGAGTGAAACACGTGAGGGAGTGCTTGTGAGGTTTCTAACCTTATTTTGCAGATTTTAAATATGTCACGCAATCAAGAAGGAAACTCAACCAAAGAGGCACCACGATTAACAATTCCGAACCTGCAATTACAGTTGATGAGGGAGATGAGACGAATGTTGAGGGCTGAATTAGAACAAGTGCATAAACGGTTGGACCGGATTGAGATTGCACATTTGAAGCAGCCACAAAATGCAACTAATGTGTGTAAAAAGGAAAGAGTTCAATTTCGAGGAGTGAGAGATGAAGACGAAAAGTATCATGGGGCTGGTTTTGATAAAGAAGACGATCAGAATTTGGTTATGAGTAATAGGAGACATGGAGGGCGATTTACAAGAGCTAGGAATCAAGAAGACAATAATTTGGGTAGCATTAAGATGAAGATTCCCCCGTTCCAAGGTAAAACCATCGATGACGATTTAGAGAAGCAGTTTGATTGGTGTGTCAACATGGATGGCTTCACCAACAAGTATTTGTTCATGTTCAACGATCAACCAATCGCTGTTGTGCCGTTGAAACCACAACAAGTGTACGAAGATCAAGTGAGATTACAAAAAGAGAGCGAACAAAAGAAACAGAGTGAAAAAGAGAGCAACCAAAAGATAAAAGATAAAAAAGAAAGTGAAAAAGAGAAAGAGAGTGAAAGAGAGAGAGAGGCCGAGAAAAGCGAGCAAAAAAAAGAGAAGAGTCTTATGGCCATTGAAAGAAAATCGGAGAGAAAACGAAAGAATTTTTATGCAAAAGGGAGTGAAATCAAGCGAGCTATATTTTCAAAACAGCCGATGATTGTACTTTTGTACAAAGAGGCATTTTTAAATACTAACGAGCTTGACCATTCTTTGTCTAGTTCTGTTGCTTCACTTATGCAGGGATACGAGGATGTCTTTCCTGAGAAAGCACTACGCAGATTACCAGCTATTCGAGGGTTCAAACATCAAATTGATTTTGTGCCCAGTGCTTCCAATCCAAACCGACAAATCTATAGTAGTAATCCTGAGAAGACTAAGGAGCTACAAGGTCAAGCCAACAAAATGCGTCACAAATTAGTTTTTGATCCCAAAGATTGGGTTTGGCCAGGCGTAAGGAAGAAACGAGTCCAGACACAAAGACGTTCCAAGCGACTTCCTAGAGGGGATGGTCCTTTCCAAGTTCTTGAACGAATCGATGACAATGTATACAAATCCTTGTTGGGCGATGATTTGAGGACAAATCCTTTTCAAGAGGAGGGGAATGATGTGAATCAAATAACGGCTTCAAAGGAACCAATGAACGTCAAGGGAACCAATTCAAATACCAATTGGGCCGGTTACAAGAGTGAGAGTAAAGAGATTTAAAGAAACACTTAATGGGCTAATTCAAGAGGTTTGGGCTCAATCAAATTCGTGGCCCATTGAGCATGATTCATCATACATTGACTTAATTCAAGCCCGTGGGAATTCAGCTAATTCAATCAAGCCCAAGACGTTTTTTAACTAAGGATTTTCGAATTTGTGGCAGAATAACTACCTTCCTATATTTACGAATTTGGTTGGGATTATCTTTTCAGATTTGTTAGGATTTAGGAAGATTTGGGAATATCTTTTGTAACAAATTTCAGTTAGGATTTAGGCTTATTTTTTGTAACAAATTTTCAAATAATTTTCGGATTTTTTAGGCTTATTTTTTTCAGATTTTTGCTAGGAATATTCTTTGTAACAATTGCCTATAAATAGGCGTTCCCATAGGAATATTCTTTGTAACATGATTCATGTGCTCAACAAGCATGCATTAACTTAATTCAAGCCCATGAGGAATTCGACTAATACAATCCCATGACGTTTTTGGCATGAATTTTAACCAAGGAACTGATTGCAAGCAGAATAATTACTTTCCTTATTTTTCTTTTGTTTCCAGATTATGTGGCGTGTCAACTTTCCCTTTCTAAGTAGGCGAGAATTGGTTAGGATTTAGAAGGATTTAAGATTATCCTTTATAACAAATTTTTAGATTTTTAGGATTATCCTTGTAACAAATTTTTGGATTTATAGGAATATTTTTTGTAACAATTTCCTATAAATAGGCGTCTCCATGGCAATAAAAAAAATCAGTTTAATTCATAAATTTGAGAGTTCTATTTTTCTTTGGTTCTCTGAAGAACTATTTGAACTTATCGGAATTTTTCGTGGTGTTCACTTTCGACTTATCAATCAACCCTTCCATAGTTGATTGTGGCGTCTTCCTTATACCAAGGTTCTTATTTCACATTAAGCAACGGGTTGAGGTCAATTATACCCAGGTTCTTGTTTTTGCTGAAGTAACAGGTTGAGGTCTCATATTCATTCGAATCTAACTTTAGAACGTTCTTGGATTCATAATCTTGACGGGTTTCGTTATTCTTGACGGGGTTCGCATCACTTTGCCATAAATGATAATTACATATGTATTATATATACTTCTTAGTTTTTTTTTTTACCAATTAATGGTCTTCACTTTTGCAAATGAAAATGTAGCAAAGTGTACGCCATTTCCAATTCCAAAGTGCTTTAATGGAAGAGAACAAATTGGTAAGATCAGTATAGTTTTTAGAAGGAAATTAGTAGTTCTAATCTTCCAGATAAATTTAACTCAATTGAAAATGACCTCAAGTATTTACTTTTTAATTAATTTGTTGGAAATCCATGTTAATTAAAATATGGAGGTTACACTAATGAGAACACAGCTACTGTAATATCTGCCATGATGATGGGACGTAATTGATGTGAACCCCATCAAGAATAATGAGACTCGTCAAGATTAGGAACCCAAGAACGCTCTAACATCAAATTCGAATGGATGGGAGACCTCGACCTGTTGCTTCAGGAAAAAGAAGAACCTTGGTATAATTGACCTCAACCCGTTACTTAATGTAAAACAAGAACCTCGGTATAAGGAAGACGCCACAATCAACTATGGAAGGGTTGATTGATAAGTCGGAAGTAAACGCTACAGAGAACTCCGATAAGTTCAAATAGTTCTTCAAAGAACCAAAGAGAAATAGAATTCTCAAATTTATGAATAAAACTGATGTGTTTTCTCATTGTCATAGGGATGTCTATTTATAGGCAGATGTTACAAAGAATATTCCTTAATTATGCTTTAGAAACCAAAAATAAGAACCAAATCAGCCTAAAACATGCCTAAACTAGAAAAAGGAAAGTTGACCATACTAATGGCTTTATTATCAGCCATTTACATGCCCTAAATTAGAAAGGGAAAGTTAACAATCTGATCACCATTTACATGCCCCTTTAAAGTCAAAGAAAAGAAAAGGAAACAAAATAAAATAAGGAAAGTAAGCAATCTCTTGCAATCAGCTCACTCAACCTAAAAACGTCAACTATTGCTTGGAGATAATTCAATAATTAACCGAATTCCTCATGGGCTTGAATTAGATTAATACATTCTTTTTGACTTCATGAATCTTGCTCGATGGGCCTCCATGAATTTGATTGAGCCCAAACCTCTTTAATTAATCATTAAGTACTTCTTTAAATCTCTTTTCTCGTGCTCTTGTAATCGGCCTAATTGGTACTTGAACTAGTTCCCTTGACGTTGTGCCATGTTTTGCATCATTCCCCTCCTCTTGAAAAGGATTTATCCTTAAATCATCACCTACATCAAAAGGACTCAAATCAGTAACATTAAAAGTTGCACTTACATTATACTCACTAGGTAGGTCTAGCTTGTATGCGTTGTCATTGATGCGCTCCAAAACTTGGAATGGACCATCTCCTCGCATAAGCAATTTGAAATGTCTTTGTGCTGAAAATCACACTTTCCTCATGTGCAACCACACCTAATCTCCAGGTTCAAAGACCATCTTGTGTTGCCCTTTGTTGGCTTGTTTTGCATATTGCTTCGTTCTTTGTCCTATGTTGAGCCTTGCCTTCTCATATATCTACTTAACAAATTTAGCCTTCTTCTTTCCATCTAAATTAACTCGCTCAGAAACAGGTAATGGAGATAAATCCAATGGAATTAAAGGATTAAAACCATAAACAATTTCAAATGGTGAAAATTTAGTAGCAGAATAAATAGTTCTATTATAAACAAACTCAACATGAGGTAAATACTCTTCCCAAGTTTTGATGTTCTTCCTAATGATTGCCCTCAATAGAGTAGTCAAAGTCCTATTTACTACTTTAGTTTGGCCATCAGTTTGTCGGTGACAAGTAGTAAAAAATAACAACTTAGTTCCTAACTTACACCACAAAGTTTTCCAGAAATAGCTTAAAAACATAGCATCTCTATCCGATACAATTGTCCTAGGCATACCATGTAGTCTAACAATTTCCTTAAAGAACAAATCGACAACATGCGAAGCATCATCTATTTTGTGACATGAAATAAAATGTGCCATCTTAGAGAATCTATCCACAACCACAAAAGTTAAATTCTTTCCTCGTTTCGTCCAAGGCAGTCCTAACACAAAGTCCATTGAGATATCTATCCAAGGCTCCCTAGGAATTGGTAAAGGAGTATACAAACCATTGGGTTGCACTCGGGATTTAGCTTGTCTACATGTGATACATCTACCACAAATTCTCTCAACATCCCGTTCCATATGTGACCAATAGAAGTGTTCCTGCAAAACAGTTAAAGTCTTTACAACTCCAAAATGTCCCATTAATCTTCCACCATGTGATTCTTGCATTAACAAATCCCTCAAAGAGCAATTAGGCACGCATAACTTATTTTCTCGGAATAGGAATCCATTATGCCTAAAGAACTTACCACAAGCATTTTTCTCACAAGCCCGATATACTTCACTAAATTCTTGGTCATCAAGGTATAAATCTTTAATGTGCTCAAAACCAAGTAATTTTGCATCAAGTGTAGAAAGTAATGCATACCTCCGAGAAAGGGTATTGGCAACCACATTCTCCTTACCTTGTGTGTACTGGATGATGTAGGGAAACGTCTCGATGAACTCACTCCATCGCACATGTCTTCGATTCAACTTGTGTTGGCCCTTTAGGTGCTTTAGTGATTCATGATCAGTATGGGTCACGAATTCTTTAGGTTAAAGGTAGTGTTACCACATTTGCAAAGCTCGGACCAGTGCGTACAATTCCTTGTCATAGGTAAGGTAGTTTAAGGCTACCTCGCTTAACTTTTCACTGAAAAACGCAATTGGTCTTCCTTCCTACATCAAAACAGCGTCAATACCTATTCCAAAGGCATCACATTTAATCACAAATGTTTTATCAAAATCAGGTAAAGCAATCAGGAAAAATTGGTTAATTTTTCCTTCAACAACACAAATGTCTTCTCCTGCTCTTCCTACCACTTAAACCTAATATTTTTCTTTATTACCTCTATCAATGAGGCTACAATCGCGCTGAAGTCTTTTACAAAGCAACGATAGAAGCTTGTAAGCCCATGGAAACTAATGCGAACCCCACCAAGAATAACGAAACCTATCAAGATTAGGACCCTAATAATGTTCTAAGATTCAGGTTTTGGATGGAACCTCGACCCATTGCTTCAACAAAAACAAGAACCTCAGAATAGGATGACCTCAACTCATTGCTTTTTGCAAAACAAGAACCTTGGTATAACGAAGACGCCACAAACAGTGATGGAAATCCGTTTGATAAGTCGATGGTGAACGCTACGGAAAATTTCGATAAGTTCGAATAACTCTCAAAGAACCAAAGAGAAATAAAACTCTCAAATTTGTAAATAAAACTGATGTTGTTTTTTAATTGGCCCATGAACGGCTTTAAATAGGCTGAAATATATAAGAATATTCCCCTAATTATACTCTAGAAAAATGGAAACTATAAGGATGAAATCTGGTAATTAAGGCTGAATCCTACCCAAATCATGCCTAAACTAGAAAAGGAAAGTTGACAATTTGATTGACTTTATTATCAGCCATTTACAAAAAGGAAACTTGGCATAAAAGCAAATCCTAGAAAAAGAAAGTGTAAAATACTTGCAGTAACATAATCAGCTAAAAATTTACCCATAAAAGAACATGCCAATTTGCTAGTTAGGACTGAACCAATTCTGCTAGTTGGAATAAAGCCAAGCATTAGTTGGATTCCTTTGAAGCCATATTTTGATTCGCATCAGAAACTTCTCACCTGGGCAATGTTTATTGGGCTAGGCCAATCTTGAATCGCCTTCACTTTCTCCTCATCGACCTGTATACCTTGAGCACTAACAATAAAACTAAGAAATACAAGCTTATCCGTACAAAAGGTACATTTCTTGAGGTTAGCAAATAAGCATTCTTGCCTAAGCTTATCCAAAATAGATTTAAATGATTAAAATGCTCATCAACGGATTTGCTATAGACAAGTATATTACCAAAATAAACAACCACAAACCTGCTAATAAAAGACTGTAAAATGTGATTCATTAATCTCATGAAAGTGCTTAGTGCATTAGTTAGACCAAAAGACATAACTAGCCATTTGTATAAACCATAGTTAGTCTTAAATACAGTTTTCCATTCATCACCTTCTTCATTCTAATTTGATGATATCCGCTTTTCAAATTAATTTTCGAAAGCACACAAGCTCCATACAATTCATCTACCATGTCATCTAGGCGAGGAATAGGATGTCGATACTTTATCATGATTTGGTTGATTGCTCGACAATCAATACACATCCTCCACGCTCCATCCTTCTTTGGCACTAGAATCATCGAAACTGCACACGGGCTCATGCTTTCTCGAATGTATCCCTTGTCCATCAACTCTTGAACTTGCCTTTGAAGTTCCTTTGTTTCCTCTGGATTACTTCTATAGGTGGGTCTATTAGGGATTGTGGAACCAGGTACGAAATCAATTTGATGCTCGATTCCCCGAATAGGTGGTAAACCTGCTGGAATCTCATCGGGAAACACATCATTGTATTCCTACAAAAGAGAGTCAATAGAACTAGGCAAAGAATTATGAAATTCATTAGTATTTAATAACGCCTCTTTATATACCAACATCAGAAAAGGTTGCCTCGAAACTAACGCTCTTCTCACCATACTCACTCTTTCCACACAGCTCTCCTTTTGCAAGGCTGCACTCTCCTTTTCTCTCACCACCAAAGCCGAACACCTTTCGGCTTAGACACTCTCGCTTTTTCTGGCCTTCCTTTCTTTTTCCTTTCGATTTTCAATTTTTTTTCTTTTTCTTTTTCTTTCTCTCTTTCATTTTCTCTTAATTTTTCACTCTCCCTTTGTTTTTTGAATGACTGCTGAAGCTGCATCTGATCCTCATACACCTGTTTAGGGGTTAAAGGTGCAAGGTTAAAGTTCTTACTATTGTGAATAAATGAATACTTGTTTGAGAAGCCATTATGAATTACCCTCCTATCAAATTGCCATGGCCTTCTCAACAATACATGACAGGCTTGCATCAGTACTACATCATACAAAACCTCATCCTCATATCTCCCGATGCGAAATGAAATCATAGCTTGTCTGTTCACTTTGGTCTCACCACTGTCATTTAACCACTGCAGCTTGTCGAGCAAAGTTAGGACTCAAGACCACGAAACGTCCCAGACCATATAAGTTGCAGTGGTTGAATGACAGTGGAGAGACCAAAGTGAACAAACAAGCTATGATCTCATTTCGCATCGGGAGGTATGAAGACGAAGTGTTGTGTGATGTGGTCCCAATGCAAGCTTGTCATGTGTTGTTGGGAAGGCCATGGCAATTTGATAGGAGGGTGATACATAATGGCTTCTCAAACAAGTACTCATTCGTTCATAATGGTAAGAATTTTAATCTTGCACCCTTAACCCCTAAGCAGGTGTATGACGATCAGTTGCAGCTTCAACAATCATTTGAGAAACAAAGGGAGAGTGAAGAATTGAGAGAAAATGAGAGACAAAAAGAAAGAGAGAAAGAAAAAGAAAAAGAAAAGAAAATTGAAAATCGAAAAGAAAAGGAGAGGAAGGCCGGAAAAAGTGAGAGTGTTCAAACCGAAAGGGGTTCGGTTTTGGTGGTGAGAGAAAAGGGGAGTGCGGCCTTGCAAAAGGAGAGCTGTGTGGCAAGAGTGAACACGGTGAGAAGAGCGTTAGTCTCAAGGCAGCTTATGCTGTTGTTGGTATATAAAGAGGCATTTTTGAATACTAACGAACTTCAAGATTCTTTGCCTAGTTCTATTAACTCTCTTTTGCAGAAATACAATGATGTGTTTCCCGAAGACATTCCAGCAGGTTTACCACCTATTCGGGGAATCGAGCATCAGATCGATTTCGTACCAGGTTCCACAATCCCTAACAAACCCGCTTAAAGAAGTAATCCAGAGGAGACAAAGGAACTTCAAAGGCAAGTCCAAGAGTTGATGGACAAGGGATACGTTCGAGAAAGCATGAGTCCGTGTGCAGTTCCAGTGATTCTAGTGCCAAAGAAGGATGGGACGTGGAGAATGTGTGTTGATTGCCGAGCTATCAACAACATAACGGTAAAGTATCGTCATCCTATTCCTCGCTTAGATGATATGCTAGATGAATTGCATGGCTCTTGTGTGTTCTCTAAAATTGATCTGAAAAGTGGATATCATCAAATTAGAATGAAAGAAGGAGATGAGTGGAAAACTGCCTTTAAAACAAAGCATGGTTTGTATGAATGGTTAGTTATGCCCTTTGGTTTAACAAATGCACCAAGCACTTTCATGAGACTTATGAATCATGTTTTGCGATCATTTATAGGCAAGTTTGTTGTTGTGTACTTTGATGATATACTCATTTATAGCAAAAACTTGGATGATCATGTTGTACATTTGAACTCTGTTTTAGATGTACTTAGAAAAGAAAAGTTGTTTGCTAACCTCAAGAAATGTACCTTTTGCACGGATAAGCTTGTGTTTCTTGGTTTTGTTGTTAGTGCTCAAGGTATACAGGTTGACGAGGAGAAAGTAAAAGCGATTCTAGATTGGCCTAGCCCAATGAACGTCGCTCAGGTAAGGAGTTTCCATGGGCTTGCAAGTTTTTACCGTCGTTTCGTGAGAGATTTTAGCACGATAGCAGCCCCATTGACGGAGGTAATAAAGAAAAATGTTGGGTTCAAGTGGCAGGAAGAGCAGGAAAAGGCTTTTGCGTTACTAAAGGAAAAATTGACTAATGCTCCTTTGCTTGCTTTACCTGATTTTGATAAAACATTTGAGATTGAATGTGATGCCTTTGGAATAGGTATTGGTGCTGTTTTAATACAGGGAGGGAGACCAATTGCGTTCTTCAGTGAGAAATTAAGCGGGGCAGCCTTAAACTACCCTACGTATGACAAAGAGTTGTATGCATTGGTCCGAGCCTTGCAAACATGGCAACATTACCTTTGGCCCAAAGAATTCGTGATCCACACTGATCATGAGTCATTAAAGCACCTAAAGGGCCAACACAAGCTGAATCGAAGACACGCGCGGTGGAGTGAATTCATTGAGACCTTTCCCTATGTCATTCCAATCAAACAAGGTAAGGAGAATGTGGTTGCCGATGCACTTTCACGCAGGTATGCATTACTCTCTACACTTGATGCAAAATTGTTGGGTTTTGAACAAATTAAAAGTTTATATGTTAATGACCCTGAATTTTGTGAGGAATACCGGGAATGTGAGAAACATGGCAATGGTAAGTACTTTAGGCATGATGGGTTCTTATTTCGAGAAAATAGATTATGTGTGCCTAATTGTTCTTTGAGGGACTTACTAGTACAGGAATCTCATGGAGGGGGATTGATGGGACATTTTGGAGTTGCAAAGACTTTAGCTGTTTTGCAGGAACACTTCTTTTGGCCACACATGAAACGAGATGTCGAGAGGATTTGTGGTAGGTGTGTCACTTGTAGACAAGCTAAATCGAGAGTGCAGCCAAATGGTTTGTATACCCCTTTGCCCATTCCTAGTGCACCGTGGATTGATATTTCTATGGATTTTATGTTAGGTCTACCTAGGACTAAACGGGGAAGAGACTCAATTTTTGTCGTCATGGATAGGTTTTCAAAGATGGCACATTTTATTCCATGTCACAAAACAGATGACGCAAGCCATATTGCAGATTTGTTCTTCAGGGAGATTGTGCGATTGCATGGTATGCCTAGGACAATAGTGTCAGATAGGGATGCAAAGTTTTTAAGTTACTTTTGGAAGAGTTTATGGGGAAAATTAGGCACCAAGTTGTTGTTTTCTACTACATGTCACCCCCAAACTGATGGTCAAACAGAAGTAGTTAATAGGACTTTATCTACCTTGTTGAGGGCTATCATTAAAAAGAACATAAAAGTATGGGAAGATTGTTTGCCGCATGTTGAATTTGCTTATAATCGTGCTGTTCATTCTGCTACTAAGTTTTCACCATTTGAAATTGTTTATGGTTTTAATCCGTTGTCACCATTGGATTTGACATCATTACCTGTTTCTGAACGTGTTAACTTGGATGGAAAGAAAAGAGCTGAATTTGTTAAACAGATACACGAGAAGGCACGGCTCAACATAGAGCGAAGAACAGAGCAGTTTGTAAAACAAGCCAATAAAGGGCGACACAAGATGGTCTTCGAACCCGGAAAGAACGATTTCCCATACAAAGACATTCCAAGCTGCTTACGAGAGGAGATGGTCCTTTCCAAGTTCTGGAGCGCATCAACGATAACGCTTACAAGCTTGATCTACCTAGTGAGTATAATGTAAGTGCAACTTTTAACGTTACTGATCTGAGCCCTTTTGATGTAGGTGACGATTTGAGGACAAATCCTTTTCAAGAGGAGGGGAATGATGCAAACTATGGCACAACATCAAGGGAACCAGTTCGAGTACCAGTTGGGCCGATTACAAGGGCGCGGGCTAAGAAGTTCAAAGAAGCACTTAATGGATTAATTCAAGAAGTGTGGGCTCAAACGAATTCGTGGAGGCCCATTGAGCATGATCCACAAGGAAGCTTCAATTTAATTCAAGTCTTAGAAGATCCGGACCAAGCCCAGTGAAGAGGATGCTTTGGCAAATTAATGGGCTGCACATGGGACGAATTTCTTCCTTGATTAATGGGCTACAAATTTTCGGAAGTTTCCATATCTTGGATGAGCTACAAATTTTCGGTTCCCTTTAAATGTCCGAATTCCTTCTTGGCCGAAAATTGTAACAAAAAAAAAGTCATACTTTCCTTTTCTGTTTTAGGCGTGTATTAGGTGTGAAATTAAGTGTAAGTTTCCATATTTTCATTCTAGGAATATTAGGAGAATATTAGGAGAATATTAGGGAATATTAGGAGAATATTACAGGAATATTTCATTTAGTTTCCATTTTATTTTAGGGTATATTTCGAGAATATTCTTGTAATTCATGCCTATAAAAAGGCGACTACAAGTAATGAAAATTCATTCAACAGTTTTATTCACAAATTTGAGAGTTATATTTCTCTTTGGTTCTTTAAGAGCTATTCGAACTTATCGGAGTTTTCCGTGGCGTTCACCATCGACTTATCAAACGGCTTTCCATCACCGCTTGTGGCGTCTTCGTTATACCAAGGTTCTTGTTTCACAATAAGCAACGGGTTGAGGTCATCCTATACCGAGGTTCTTGTTTTTGTTGAAGCAACGGGTCGAGGTTCCACCCAAAGCCTGAGTCTTAGAATGATCTTGGGGTCCTAATCTTGACGGGTCTCATTATTCTTGGCGAGGTTCGCATCAGTTCTTCTCTTCCCACGTCTCAACTGGATGTTCTCCAGTTTGTTACCTGTTCAACACCAACTGATCCCACCAAACAATAGCATAATCAGAAAACTCAATGGCAGCAAGTTTTACCTTCTTCATCTCAGAGTAGTTGTAGCAATCGAACACCAACTCCACCTTCTTCTCCCACTCGAGATAAGCTTTGGGATCGCTTCTACCCCAAAATGATGGAATCTTCATCGTAATGCTACCCAAGCTAGTATCTTCTCAAATCTTAGCTTCTCAAATCTGTCTTCCATGCCTCCAATTACGAATGATCAATCCCGATCATCTTTTTCATCGAAACCACCCCTATAATATTCTTCTTCTTCATCTCTCACCCCCTATATGAAACCCTTTCTCTTCTACGCACGTTTAGAACATTTTGCGGCTGCTGTGCACTCTCAACTCAGTCTAAAGGTTCATCATCTGCTCTAGCTCTAACCTCATCATTCGCTTCACCTCACCCATTATAGCCTCCATAAATACTTTCAGATCAGCCATCCTCGTACTACCTCCGGCAATACTCTTTTCGCTATTGTGAGACATGTTCGTTGCAAAACAAAGTTAGATAAAAATAGAAAGGACCTTACACACTCCCTCACATGTTTCACTCAAAGAATGGTTTCACTCAATTTCACTCGTGTTTTCACTCAACGAATTCTAGCTTTTACCCTCGAATATACTCTCCACTCTTGCCTTTTTCCACTCGTAATAATTTCTCACTCGGTTCTTATTGAATTACATAAATCAGTACCAAAATTTCCACAGTAATTCATGAATGACTATACCAAGGTAATTCGGCTTATAAACAGCAAGGATTATAATGAAAAAGCAACGATGGTTTAGGTTTTGGAAACATGAAAATTTTACCCAAAAAAATTGTGGTCTGTGGGGTAAGTTTATTTTTAGAATATTGGAAGCCTAAATAACTGAATTCAAACAAAAAATTTGTTGTCGAGCCAAAATACTCTATTTTTTTTCTTTTACACTATGGTTTTTTTTTTTTTTCGGATCCTCTTGATTTTTTGTGTTTTCTTCTTGTTTTTTTTTAATTCTAAATAACATGAATTACAAATCGGTATTCAAAAAAATAGAAGGAATTCACAAACAAAACAAAACCTCGACTTTAATTAGTCCCAAACAACCCTACGAAAACAAACTAAAAAATGTAGAATTTATAATCCAAACAAACTAGAATAAGGAACAATTAAACAATAAAAACCTAAAACTAGGACTAGAACGAACTTCGGCCGCCACATTTTTTTTAACTAATTCAGAATTAACATAAAAGAAATGAAAATTAAATGGGATAGGCAAACCTGATATTAGAACCTATACTCTGATACCAAATGATGCGAACCTCACCAAGAATAATGAAACCCGTCAAGATTAGGATCCCAAGAATGCTCTAACGTCAGATTCGAATGGATGGGAGACCTTGACCCGTTGCTTCAGCAAAAACAAGAACTTTAGTATAATTGACCTTAACTCGTTACTTAATGCGAAACAAGAACCTCGGTATAAGGTGATGTGAACCTCGCCAAGAATAACGAGACCCGTCAAGATTAGGATTCCAAGAACATTCTAAGACTCATGTTTTGGATGGAACCTCGACCCGTTGCTTCAACAAAAACAAGAACCTCAGTATAGGATGACCTCAACCCGTTGCTTATTGCGAAACAAGAACCTTGGTATAACGAAGATGCCACAAACGGTGATGGAAATCCGTTTGATAAGTCGATGGTGAACACCGCGGAAAACTCTGATAAGTTCGAATAGCTCACAAAGAACCAAAGAGAAATATAACTCTCAAATTTATGAATAAAACTGATGTTGTTATTTTCATTACTTGTGGACGCCTTTTTATAGGCATAAATTACAAGAATATTCTCAAAATATACTCTAAAATAATATGGAAACGAAATGAAATATTCCCGTAATATTCTCATAATATTCCCCGAATTATACTCTAGAAAAACGGAAACTATAAGGATGAAATCTGGTAATTAAGGTTGAATCCTATCCAAATCATGCCTAAACTAGAAAAGGAAAGTTGACAATTTGATTGGCTTTATTATCAACCATTTACAAAAAGGAAACTTGGCATAAAAGCGAATCATAGAAAAGGAAAATGTAAAATACTTACAGCAAAACAATCAGCTAAAAAAACTTATCCATAAAAGAACATGCCAATTTACAAGTTAAGATTGAACCAATTCTGCTAATTGGAATAAAGCCAAGCATTAGTTGGATTCCTTTGAAGCTGTACTTCGATTCGCATCATTCCCCTCCTCTTAAGAAGGATTTTCCCTCAAATCATCACCATCTCTACTATAAAGTCGCTTGGAATGTCTTTGTGTTGGAATTCGTTTCTCTCTTACACATAGTCAAAGCAAATCTCCAGGATCAAAAACTAATATGTGACTTTGATGCTTCTTAGGCTTCTCAGGATTACTTCTATAAACTTGTCGATTTGGATTAGAAGCTCTGGGTGCAAAATCAGTTTGATTTTCAATCCCTCGGATAGATGATAATCCACATGGTGCTTCCTTGGGAAAGACATCCTTAAAGTCTTGCAAATGAGAGACAAAAGAACTAGGCAAAGTGGGATTAATCTTATTAGTGTTAAAAAGCGCCTCCTTGTACAAAACTATAAGCATTGACTGATTTGAAAACAACGCTCTGTTGATTTTGCTCGCTTTTGCATAGAAATTCTTTTGATTTCTTTCTAATTTTCTCTCAATAGCTATAAGACTTCTCTCTTTGTTTTGCTCACTTTTCTCGGCCTCTCTCTCTTTTTCACTCTCTTTCTTTTGTTCATCCTCTTTTTCACTATTTGTCTTTTGGTCACTCTCTTTTTCACTCATTTTCTTGTGTTCATCCTCTTTTTCACTCTTTGTCTTTTAGTCGCTCTCTTTTTCACTCATTTTCTTTTGTTCACTCACCTTTTGTAACCTCACTTGTTCTTCATAGCCTTGTCTCGAGGTTAATGGTACAAGAGTGATTGGTTGATCATTGAGCATGAACGAATACTTGTTGGTGAAGCCATCCATGTTGAAATACCAATCAAACTGCTTCTCTAAATCGTCAGGGATAGTTTTATCTTGGAATGGAGGAATCTTCATCTTAATGCTATCCAAATTGTCGTCTTCTTGATTCTTAGCTCTTGTAAATTGCCCTACATGTCTCCTATTACCCACAACCGAATCCTGATCATCTTCTTTATTAAAACTAAACCCATAATACTCTTCATATTCAACCCTTACTCCCCTCATCATCCGTCTCATCTCTCCTATCATAACCTCCATAAACACCTTAGGATCGGGCATTCCCCTAACTCCTTCGGTATTGCTCCTTTCACTATTATGAGAAATAATTTGCTGCAAAACAATGGTTAGAATAAAATGGAAAGGACCTGACACACTCCCTTACGTGTTTCACTCGAGGAATGGGTTCACTCAATTCCACTCGTGTTTCACTCAACTAATCTGGCTTTTATCCTCTAATACTCTTTCCACTCTTGCATTTTTCTACTCATAACAATTTCTTACTCGGTTCTTATGGAGCTACACAAATCAGTACCAAAATTTTTCGTCGCAAATCACTAAAGACTACATAAAGGCAACTTGGGTTATAGACAGCAAGGATTACGACAAAAAAAAAAAAAGCAACGGTTGTTTATGTACTAGGAAGCACGAAATTTACCCAAAAATTTTGGCCTATGGGGTAAAGTGATTTTCTGAATATTGGGAACCTAAATATACAAAATCAAACAAAAATTATTTTTTTTTTGGATCCTCTTGATTTTTTTTTTGCTTTCTTTCTATTAAATCTAAATAACACGTACACAAAGAAAATAGATTAGTACCCATACAAACTTAAACTGGTAACTCACAAAAAAGGAAAGAACCCAACATACACGATTTTTTTTTAATAAACAGAATTTCAGAATTGAAAGAAAGGAAAGGGATGAAATTAAATGGGATAGGAAACCTGACTTAAAGCCTAGCTCTGATACCAAATGATGCGAACCCCGCCAAGAATAACGAGACCCGTCAAAAAACAAGAACCTTGGTATAACGAAGACACCACAAACGGTGATAGAAATCCATTTGATAAGTCGATGGTGAATGCCACGGAAAACTCCGATAAGTTCGAATAGCTCTCAAAGAACCAAAGAGAAATATAACTCTCAAATTTGTAAATAAAACTGATGTTGTTATTCCAGAAAAAAAAAATTTTTTTGTTTGATATCATACAAAAACAAAATCAAGAGGATCAAAAAAAAAAATTTTTTTTGACTCAACAACAAATTTTTTGTTTGATAGCATACACTTAGGCTTCCAATATTCCAGAAATCAACTTGCCCCATAGACCAAAATTTTTGGGTAAATTTTCGTGTTTTCAGAAACATAAACCACCGTTGCTTTTTCATTGTAATCCTTACTGTCTATAACCCAAATTGCCTTGGTGTAGTCATTTGGGAATTGTGGCAGAAATTTTGGTACCGATTTGTGTAGTTCGATAAGAACCAAGTGAAAAATTACTACGAGTGGAAAAATGCAAGAGTGGTGAGTACATTAGAGGGTAAAAACCATAATTGTTGAGTAAAACATGAGTGAAGTCGAGTGAAACTCATTCTTTGAGTGAAACATATGAGGGAGTGTGAGAGGCCTTTTAGTTTACTCTAACATTGTTTTGCAGTAATCATGTCTCACAACAGTGAAAAGAGCGTTGCCGAAGGCACTACAGGGATGGCTAATCCAAAGTTGTTCATGGAGGCAATGGTAGTAGAGATTAGGTGCATGGTGAAGAGGGAGTTGGAGCAAATTCATGAACGATTAGATCGAGTTGAGAATACGTGTGTAGAGTAGCCATAGAATGCTCCTAATGTGCGTAGAGGAGGATGAAGGAAAATAAATCGGTAAAAACGTATCAGAGTGGCAGAGTGGAACAATAAAAAATTTTAGATCGTTAAATATCTCATGATGCCATATACAATAAACTAACAACAATTAAAGCTCATACCTCAAGGACGCCAATCTACAGGACGAGAATGACCGAGGGATTCAACAAACTAGCCTTCTCTACTATTCTCCAATTCCCGAATAGCTGAGTGTGTGGGCATTTTGAACCTCGATCAGTATGCTAGCACAGCTAATCTTCTTCCGACCACCCAGATCTCTAAAGAACTTATTGTCACGGTGAGCTGTGCAACAATAAGCCTGCTCACCTGAGAGTCTGTGGTCTAAGAGAACTGGAGTAGCAGGACCTCTATTTATAGACTTGCATGAGGTGATTCTCTGAATTCGAATTGGATTAGGAGAAGAAATTCTCCCTTATCCACAACCATAAAATCCGAAATTATCCAAGGGAATATCCCAACAAATTTCGGCCATTATAAGATAATTCCAATCCAAATCTAAACAAGATTTTAGCTAGAATTTTATCTCCTTTTTTCGACCAAAAAATCCGAAAATTCAAAGGAGAAATCTCCACCAAGATTTCGGCCACTTTTGGATAAGGAAAAATCAAAATTCCACTAGGATTTTCAAGCTTGAATCTTATCTCATCCTCATCCAAAATAACTAAAAATCTCCTAGGAGATTTACTTCAAAAATTTGGCCATTATCAGGGAGGAGAGAATCCAAATTCAACTGGGATTGAAACTTGAATTTTTCCTTGAACCTTATCCACAAATATCTGAAAATTCATTAAGGATAATCTTCAAAATTTTTGTCCATATTTGGTTAGGATTTGTATTCAAAATTCAAGTAGGATTCTAACAAGATTTTCCTCTCCATATCCAACTCAAATTTGAATTTCATTCCTTGTGGATTTACCACAACAAATTCGAATCCCACTTGAACTGTGATTCAAAATTTGAATTTCAAATTTCAAATTCGAATTTCAAATTCAAATTTCAAATTCAAATTTCAAATCTCAAAATTCAAATTTCAAAATCCACAAAACAGTTGTATTTCAAACTCTTGCTCTCATGGATAATTTTCTACAACTCCAATCCAATCTCAAATAAAATCATGGCAACTTTATTTGGAGTTCGAATAATTGTGTACTCTATTATCCAAAACAAAATCTGAATCCAACCGGAGAGAATCTTATCTACCATCCTAATCCTGTGTCATCACCATCCATGCATAATAAACCAGCCAATAGCATACACAAATCAATTTGCCAAATGTTAAGGAATTATGTGGAGCTAGTAGAGGGACTAATTGGACATATATAATCGAGCTCCTGTAAATCCATATGATCATCATTCTTTACCGAACAACTCAATCATATGATCACTAATTTCAGAGTCACATCACTATAAACCTGAAACTGAACTCCCAATTATATACCTTATTACGTAAGCCTGTGACAAGCTATCATCCAATGATCTTGTCATGCATGCAGAACCCTCATATGATATCCATGATCAGCCTTAGACCAAAGTCCGTTTAATCCTACTGATCAGGCTATCTTAAAGTTCCATTATACTACCGAATTAAGAAAATGATTATTCACCATATGTGAATAAGAAGTAATCCACCCTGTAGACAACCCAAGGCCTTGTCTATTTTCACATTCAATATAATGCCTTTAAGTGGATATCCTTAACTCCTCATTAGAGTTATGATTCCGATATCTACAAACAAACCCTTCATCATATACAAGTCATGCACCCAATGAACCGGTCTATAGGCTTATTACCTTGGAGACGCTTTAGCCATTGGAACATCAAAGTACACAAGTCATATACATAAAGCTGTCCTTTTACTCAGGATTAAGGTTACTGCACAATGAACGTCAAAAGCAGATCGATCCACTCAAAGCAGACTTCGTAGATCAATCAGGCTTTAGTCCCGGTCTAATATGTCACCACTAAGTAACATATCTATGTTTTTACTTGGAAGTCCAGCTCCAGACAGTCAAGACAAACCGTCCCCTCCAAGGCTTTAGACAACATAATAGTCTTAACATGGGTTAGATGCTCGGTCTAATCCCATAGACTATAGACCATAGTTTAGACTGCTAACTTTAGAATATTGTCTTCTCGCATACAAAAGTCCATTGCATGCAACATTCTAACAGTTTAACACAAGCAGTCAGGGAGCCATATTTGCTTACATTTACTTTAACATGTAAATAAAACGAGGACAGATAGCAATGTAATGAATAACCTCGATATATAATTTTATTATCCAGTTCAAAATAAATACATCAAAATGTCTCTAATGCTTAGGGCATTTCCTAACAATCTCCCACTTACTCTAAGCTAGTAGATGTGCCATGTTACGCATCCCCATCGCCTCTACGTGCCTCTCAAAGCTTTATAGCCACCAAAGTCTTAGTAAAAGGATCTATAATGTTGTCCTCGGACGCGATCTGACATACATCTACTTGTCCTATCTCCGCGTGCCTTCTAATAATATGATATCTCCGATCTATGTGCTTGGTTCTCGTGTGGTGCCGAGATTCCCTTGTGTTGGCAATAGCCCCAGTGTTATCACAGTAAAGTGTGATAGGCTTGTCAACACCCGGAGTGATCTCAAGGTCTCTAAAGAACTTGCAGAGTCAAACCGCTTCTTTAGATGCCTCAACCGCAGCCACATACTCAGCCTCCATAGTAGAGTCAGCTGTGTAGCCCTGCTTCACGCTCCTAAACACAATGGCGCCTCCTTCGAGCAAAAATACTGATCCAGATGTCGATTTCCTCGAATCCTTACAATTCTAGAAGTCTGAGTCCGTGTATCCTATGGGTGTTAGGTCCTCTCCAAATATACTAGCATATAATCCCTCGTTCTCTTAAGATACTTGAGTATATACTTTACTGCTTGCTAGTGCTTGGTTCGAGAATTCGCTTTATATCGACTCACCATACCTACTGCAAAACATATATCTGGGTGAGTGCAAAGCATAGCAAACATAAGGCTACCCACAGCAGATGCATAAGGGACCTTACTCATACGCTCTCTTTCTTATGATGTCTTGGGACAGTCATCCAATGAAAGAGTTAGACCGGCAATAGAAGGTTGTGTACCTTTCTTTGCCTCTTGCATTGCATATTTGTCAATTATTTTATCTACGTATGAAGCTTGGGATAATGCTATCATTTTGTTCTTTCGATCTCTGAAGAGACGAATGCCTAGAACATAATTAGCTTCTCCCAAGTCCTTCATGTCAAACTGTTGGTGTAACCAAAGCTTGACCGATGATAAGTTCCCTATATCATTCCCAATGAGTAGTATATCATCGATATAGAGTATCAGAAAGACTATGTTTTCGTCCTTAATATGTTTATAAACACAGAGTTCATCAACGTTCTACTCAAAACCAAATGTCTTAATCGCTTGATCAAACCTCTGGCTCCATGAGCGGGATGCTGGCTTTAATCTATAAATGGATCTAAGCAACTTGCAGACTTTCCTTTCTTGACCTTTTGCTACAAACCCTTCGGGCTGTATCATATAGATACACTCTTTAAGATGGCCATTCAAGAATGCCGTCTTAACATCCATTTGCCAGATCTCGTAATCGAGAGCCGCAGCAATGGACAGAAGAATACGGATAGACTTCAGCATAGCAACAGACGAAAAGGTTTCATCGTAATCGATTCCAACCTTTTGCGTGTACCCATTTGCAACCAATCTAGCTTTGAAAGTTTCCACTCTCCCTTCTGCATCCTTCTTTCTTTTGTAGACCCATTTGCATCCAATGGGTTTTACCCCATCCGGCAAATCTACAAGTTCTCAAACAGAGTTGGATTTCATAGAATTCATCTCATTGTTCATAGCCTGTTTCTAAGATTTAGAATCAACATCATTTATAACTTCATCATAGGTGACTAGATCATCCTCATGCTCATGAGCCTCGGCCTGGTATACCTCAGCATCATACATGAAGAAATTAGGTTTTTTCGAAACCCTCCCACTACGACGAGGCACCCTAAATTGTTGATCGTCTGTAGGTCCTTCACCAGAACTCAGACTTGCGTCCAAGACCGAAATCTGTGGAGTAGTTCTTTCACCCGATAACTCCTCTAGCACCACTTTGCTTCGAAGCTTAAAGTCATTCATGTGACTTTCCTCCAAGAATGTCGCATGGGTTGAAATAATGACTTTTTGTTCCTTTTGGTTATAGAACAGACCTCCTTTAGTTCCCTTTGGATACTCTACGTACATGCATAATTCTGACCTTGGTTCCAACTTCTTCGCATCCGCATCCAGTACATGCACCGGGCAGCCCCATATTCTCATATGTCCAAGGGAGGGCTTCTTACAATGCCACAATTCATACGGAGTTTTGGGAATTGATTTACTTGGAAACTCGTTCAGAATATAGCACGCCGTTTGTAAAGCATATCCCCAAAATGATAATGGCAGCATTGAATAACTCAACATGGATCATACCATATCCAACAAGGTCCTGTTTCTCCTTTCAGCTACACCATTCTGTTGTGTAGTACCAGGTGCAGTCAATTGGGATAATATCCCATTCTCTACAAGATGTCCTAGAAATTCATCAGAGAGGTATTCACCACCTCGATCAGATCGAAGTGTCTTTATGGATTTATCCAATTGCTTTTCCACTTCTGCACGATACTCTTTGAACTTGTCAAAGGTTTCGCTCTTGCAGTGCATCAGATACACATATCCATACCTCGAATAATCGTCTATAAAGGAGACATAATACTCAAACCCTCCTCATGCTGCGACGTTCATAGGGCCAGATACGTCAGTGTGCACAATTTCCAAGAGCTCCTGAGCCCTTGTACCCTTAGCTCCAAAAGATCTCTTAGTCATTTTACCCTCCAAACAAGACTCACATTGAGGAAGACGTACCTCCTCCAGATATTCCAAAGGACCGTCTTTAACTAATCTTTGAATCCTATCCTGATTAATATGACCAAGTCTTAAACGCCAAAGATACGCCTTATTAGAGTGAGAAACTTTCAACCTTTTAGAGTTATCTATTAATTCGGTGTCAAGCAGTGAGTACATCTTTGGTTTGATCAAATATAGGTTTCCATCCATCCATCCAGAACAGATAAAAGACTTATTTCTATGAATATCAACTCTTTTACTAAAAGAAACTGAATAAGAATCCTTTATTAAACAAGCTACCGATATAAGGTTCCTTTTAAAATTAGGAACATAAAAACAGTCTTTCAATAAAATAAACCTAAATTCATCAAAGTAAAGATAAATATCTCCCACTGCCTCAGCCACCACCAAGCTACTGTCTCCAGTCTGCAACGAGAGGCTCCTATCATGTAGACTTCTCGTTTCCACGAACCCATGCATAGAAACACAAACATGATTAGTGGTACCCGAATCAATGACCCAAGTGTCTTTCAATTCTTTCACCAAACACGCTTTTAAGTAGTGAAGTTCCTTACCTTCCTTATCCTTGGCAACTAGGATTTCCCAGCAAGCATTTTTAAAGTGACCTACCTTCTCACAATGAAAGCATTTGGACTTTTTAGGGTCCCTGGACTTCTTGTTCTTCTTCTTCTTCTTCCCATCCGAGACAAGAGGATTAGAAGAACTGGAAGCCGCTTACTTCTAGTTTGGCCTTTTCCTCTTCCGTGATGGTTTGGAAGATTCTGCCAAATTGGCCTCTCCTTTGGGTTGGATTGCATCCCCATCCCTGATCATCCGCTCATAAGTTTGGAGTTGCTTCATGAGCTCGGTTAGTCCTAACTCCCTTGTCGCCAGATTATATGTGGCCTTAAACCCCACAAAATCTTTAGACAGAGTTTTGAACACCATCTCGATCTGGGTGTTGTAATCCAACTCAACACCATTCTAGGCAGCCTCAGCGAAGAATCCCATTAGAGTGATCATATGGTCCTTCACCGGAGTACCCGCCTTTTGCTTAGAGTTCATAATGCTGATGATAGCGGACTGTCGAGCCAGTTTTTCTTGGCCTCTGAACATGTCCTCCAGATTGTCCATGATCTCCCTAGCAACCTGATAAGTCTCATGCTGCTTTTGTAAAGCACTCATCAAGCTAGCAAGCGTGTAGCATCGAGCTATATCATTGGATTCTCTCCAACGAGTATAGACAACCAGGACCTCCTCAAGCAGTGTGTCAGGTTTTGGCCCTGGTGGGCATGGTTCATCCAGTACAAACTTGTGTCTCTCGTAGCTGAAAACTATCAACAGATTTCTTTTCCAATCCTTATAATTATCGCCATTCATTTTATTCTCAGTAAGTATTGAAATGAGGGGTGTTGATAACATTTTGAATTGAAACAAAATTATACTAGACATCATTACAAAGCCCAAGCAAATATGCAGCTAATTTAGCAAATAAAACACACAAGTATGTTCCTACATAAAACTTGAAAAACATGTAGCATTGCAACGGTAATTCTCAGCACCTATTGCCCTAAGCTACCGAGGGGTGGTCATGAAAACAAATAGCCGGAACATGGACCCCGTCTAATTAATATATATTCCCTTAAATCCTCCAAGGTTAAGACATATATTAATAACCGCCTATTTGGCCACCAGTTTAGTTAACAGAGTTTCTAGGGAAGGTTAATAACTAAACGAGTCTTGAGTGTATAACCATTGTTTATGTAGCCTGATCCACGTCCTACCAAGCCACCGAGGGGTGGCCATGAATAGGATCGTATCCGAACACGTTTTCCACATAAGAGATCCAATCTAGTATACCGACGGCGGTAAACACCTACTGAGGGGTGTGGTCAGGGCAGAACTGACGCGAGACGTTACCATGCTTTCACATATGGATCAACAATGGAGGCCGTGGGTTTTGTTTGAAACCCTCTCCCACTCAATATTTTGAAAAACATGCAAGTTTTGACAAATATGTATGATCAATATAGTATGAGCGGCACTCACCTATTCTATATGACATGTTATCAAATATGCATACAAAACATCCATCAACATATTTATACATCCATGACATATCACAGAAAAAATAATTGACAGATAAATAACCAAGCCATGGTTCTATCCTAGAACAAATAAAATAAAGATTACAAAATTCCATTCAAAGCATTCTTTGGGTCTTGAATTTTGTTCCATCTTCTTGTATCCATCTTTATGTAGTCTCTCCATTTATTTCTCATCCCATGAATCATTTAAAATTTAAATTCCAAAAATTTAAATTTCAAATTCAAATTCCAAATTCGAATTTCAAATTTAAATTTCAAATTCAAATTTTTAAACAATTTTAAACATCATGTATAATAATATGTAATTTCAAAAATTTCAAATTTTCAATTACATATTTTTAAACATGATTTAAAATTAAATCTCAAATTTAAAAATCAAAATTTTTTGATTTTTTGAACCGTCACGCCACCGCCCCCGGAGGCGGCAGCTGCCGTGGGCAGCCCCCAGCCCCCGAGGGGGCTGGCAGCCCACGGCCGCCCATGTGCAGCCCTGCCAGGCTGCAAGCCAAGCCTGCAGTGTCAGGCTGCACGCCCAGGCTGCAGCCAGTCTTGGGGAGGCCACGGCCACCCTCGGCGGCAGGCCAAGCCTGCGACCGTGGGTGGTTATGGCCTGCACAGGGGCTGCCGCAGCCCCATCCTGCCCGAAGGCTTGCAGCCCCACCAAGGCCCGACGGCCTATCTCGAGGGGTCGTGTCTTGATTTTCGTGTCATATTCCAATTTATCCATTAGAATCTCCAAAAATTAATTTGAATCCCAGTTAAATTGAAATTTTCTACACAATCAAAATTTCAACCTTTAAATTAAATTTAACTTTTGGGAAAAATAAATTACGGTCTTCAATCTTCAATCTCTTCTAAGAATAATTACATAAAAAATCTAAACTGTTTCCGGTGTCCAAAAATTCTAATCATAATAATTCTAAGAGACAAAATTAAAATCCATGAGAAAATTACAGTGTTAATAAACTACTCCCATGGTTACATAAAAAATTCCTAGATATAATTTTTCTAAATTCTAAGAATAATTACATAAAAAATCTAAACCGTTTCCGGTGTATAAAAGTTCTAATCATAATAATTCTAAGAGACAAAATTAAAATCCATGGGAAAATTACAGTGTTAATAAACTACTTCCATGGTTACATAAAAAATTCCTAAATACAATTTTTCTAAATTCTAAGGAACCATAACTGGCATAAACAAGCATGCTTATAATAATTTAAAAAATTAAAATAACCACATACTACATACATAATCCATGATAACAACATAAAGGAATCCTAGAATGCCACTCTCTAAATATTAAATCCATACATAAATAAAAAGACTAAGTAATTATCTAATTTATGTATATGACATAGTCATGAGATGGCTCTAATACGAATTGAAGTAAAATAAATCGGTAAAAACGTATCAAAGTGGCGCAGCGGAACAATAAAAATTTTTAGATCGTTAAATATCTCATGATGCCATATACAATAAACTAAGGGGACATTTGGCAAAAATATTTCATTTTAACTTCACTCAAATACAATACAATTTTACACCAAACACAAATTTTACAACAGTGCTACGAAAATAATTACTATTCAAAATATTTTTAAAACAATCATATCAACTTTTCAACTTTACTATTTATCTCTACTTTTACCAATCACATCAACTTTTCAACTCTAAAATACTTTTCATCCAAACACACATTTCATTCAAATACAAAACAAATACTTTTCAACCAAATACAACATTTAAAAAACAAATTTCATTCAAATACAATCAAAATGCAATGCGTTTACCAAACGTCCCCTAACAACAATTAAAACTCATACCTCAAGGATGCCAATCTGCAGGAGGAGAATGACCAGAGGGCTTCAACCAACTAGCCTTCTCTACTAATCTCCAATTCCTGAATGGCTGAGTGTGTGGGCACTCTGAACCTCGATCGGTATGCTAGCACTGCTAGTCTTCTTCCGACCACCCAGATCTCTAAAGAACTTATTGTCACGGTGGGCTGTGCAACAATAAGCCTGCTCACCTGAGAGTCTGTGGTCTAAGAGAACTGGAGTAGCAGGACTTCTATTTATAGACCTGTATGAGGTGATTCTCTGAATTCGAATTGGATTAGGAGAAGATATTCTCCCTTATCCACAACCATAAAATCCGAAATTATCTAAGGGAATATCCCAACAAATTTCGGCCATTATAAGATAATTCTAATCTAAATCTAAACAAGATTTTAACTAGAATTTTATCTCCTTTTTTCAACCAAAAAATCTGAAAATTTAAAGGAGAAATCTCCACCAAGATTTCGGCCACTTGTGGATAAGGAAGAATCAAAATTCCAATAGGATTTTCAAGCTTGAATCTTATCTCATCCTTATCCAAAATAACTGAAAATCACCTAGGAGATTTACTCCAAAAATTCGGCCATTATCACGGACGAGAGAATCCAAATTCAACTGGGTTTGAAACTTGAATTTTTCCTTGAACCTTATCCACAAAAATCCAAAAATTTGTTGAGGATAATCCTTAAAATTTTCGTCCATGTTTGGTTAGGATTTGGATTCAAAATTCAAGTAGGATTCTAACAAGATTTTCCTCTCCATATCCAACTCAAATTCGAATTTCATTTTTTGTGGATTTACCACAACAAATTCGAATCCCACTTGGACTGTGATTTAAAATTTGAATTTCAAATTTCAAATAATTTCAAATTCAAATTTCAAATTTCAAATTTAAATTTTAAATTCAAATTTCAAATTCGAATTTCAAATTCAAATTTCAAATTTCAAAATCCACAAAACAGTTGTATTTCAAACTCTTGTTCTCATGCATAATTTTCTACAACTCCAATCCAATCTCAAATAAAATCATGGCAACTTTATTTGGAGTTTGAATAATTACGTACTCTATTATCCAAAACAAAATCTGAATCTAACCGGAGAGAATCTTGTCTACCATCCTAATCCTATGTCAACACCATCCATGCATAATAAACTAGCCAATAGCGTACACAAATCAATTTGCCAAACGTTAAGGAATTATGTGGAGCTAGTAGAGGGACTAATTGAACATATATAATCGGGCTCCTGTAAATCCATATGATCATCATTCTTTACCGAACAACTCAATCATATGATCACTAATTTCAGAGTCCCACCACTATAAACTTGAAACTGAACTCCTAATTATATACCGTATTACGTAAGCCTGTGACAAGCTATCGTCCAATGACCTTGTCATGTATGCAAAACCCTCATATGATATCCATGATCAGCCTTAGGCCAAAGTCCGTTTAATCCTACTGATCAGGCTATCTTAAAGTTCCATTATACTGCCGAATTAAGAAAATGATTATTCACCATATGTGAATAAGAAGTCATCCACCTTGTAGATGACCCAAGGCCTTGTCCATTTTCACATTCAGTATAATGCCTTTAAGAGGATATCCTTAACTCCTCATTAGAGCTATGATTCCGATATCTATAAACGAACTCTTCATCGTATACAAGTCATGCACCCAATGAACCGGTCTATATGCTTACTACCTTGGAGACGCTTTAGCCATTGGAACATCAAAGTACACAAGTCATATACATGAAGCTGTCCTTTTACTCAGGATTAGGGTTACTGCACAATGAACGTCAAAAGCAGATCGATCCACTCAAAGCGGATTTCGTAGATCAATCACGCTTTAGTCCAGGTCTAATATGTCACTACCAAGTAATATATCTATGTCTCTACTTAGGAGTCCAGCTCCAGATAGTCAAGACAAACTGTCCCCACTAAGGCTTTAGACAACATAATAGTTTTAACATGGGTTAGATGCTCGGTCTAACCCCATAGACTACAAACCATAGTTTAGACTGCTAACTTTAGAACATTGTCTTCTCGCATACAAAAGTCCATTGCATGCAACGTTCTAACAATTTAACATAAGCAGTCAGGGAGCCATATTTGCTTACATTTACTTTAACATGTAAATAAAACGAGGACAGATAGCAATGTAATGAATAACCTCTATATATAATTTTGTTATCGAGTTCAAAATAAATACATCAAAATATCTCTAATGCTTAGGGTATTTCCTAACAGAGGAAGAGTTCAACCACGGGTAGCGAGAGTAGAAGACGAAGACTATGAGTTTAGTTTCGATGAAGAAAATGACCGGGATTCAATCGTTAGTAATAGGAGGCATATAGGACGGTGTAGAGAAGTTAGGATTCAAGAAGATTACTTAGGTAGCATTAAGATGAAGATTCCGTCGTTTCAGGGTAGAAGCGATCCAGAAGCTTATCTCGAGTGGGAGAAGAAGGTGGAGTTGGTGTTCGATTACCATAACTACTCAGAGCTGAAGAAGGTAAAACTCATTGCCATTGAGTTTTTTGACTATGCTATTATTTGGTGGGATTAGTTAGTGTTGAACAGGCGATGAGCTGGAGAACATCCAATTGATATGTGGGAAGAGATGAAGAGAGTAATGAGAAAGCAGTTCGTACCCGGCCATTACTATCGAGATTTGTACAATAAATTGCAAAGGCTTTGACAAGATAACCGGAGTGTGGAGGAATATTACCAAGATATAGAGGTTGTGATGATCCGGGCTAATGTCGAAGAAGATCAAGAGGCTACTATGGCCAAGTTCTTAAATGGTTTGAATCAAGATATTCATGATAGGTTGGAGACGCAGCATTATGTAGAATTAGAAGACATGGTGCACACGGCCATCAAAGTGGAGCGACAGCTCAAGAAGAGGGGTGGTACACGAGCAACCCCTAATCCAGGTTCTTCCACATGGAAACCGAAGAAAGAGGAGAAACCGGATGCAGAACCCAAATTCGAGCCTATAGGAAAATAAATCGGTAAAACGTATCAGAGTGGCGCAGCGGAACAATAAAAATTTTTCAGATCGTTAAATATCTCATGATGCCATATACAATAAACCAACAACAATTTAAACTCATACCTCAAGGACACCAATCCTGCAAGAGGAGAATGATCGGAGGGCTTTAACCAACTAACCTTCTCTACTATTTTCCAATTTCTGACTGGCTGAGTGTGTGGGAACTCTGAACCTCAATCAGTATGCTAGCACTGCTAGTCTTCTTCCGACCACCCAGATCTCTAAAGAACTTATTGTCACGGTGAGTTGTGCAACAATAAGTCTGCTCACCTGAAAGTCTATGGTCTAAGAGAACTGGAGTGGCAGGACCTCTATTTATAGACTTACATGAGGTGACTCTCTGAATTCGAATTGGATTAAGAGAAGATATTCTCCCTTATCCACAACCAAAAAATCTGAAATTATTAGGGAGAAAATCCCAACAGAATTTCGGCCTCTTTAGGATTATCCAATTCAAATCTAAATAATATTTTAACTTGAATTTTATCTCCCCTTTTTTCAACCAAAAAATCCAAAAATCCAAGAGGATTTCTACCAAATATTTTCGGCCACAAAAGATAAGAGAAGAATCAAAATTCCACTAGAATTTTCAAGCTTGAATCTTATCTCATCCTTATCCAAAATAACCGAAAATCTATAAGAGATCTTCCCTCAAAATTTTAGCCATAATCAGGGAGGAGAGAATCCAAATTAAACTGGGATTGAAACTTGAATTTTTCCTTAAACCTTTTCTACAAAAAATCCAAAAATTCGATGAGGATAATCCTCAAAATTTTCGTCCATATTTGTTAGGATTTGGATTCAAAATTAAGTAGGATTCAAACAAGATTTCCTCTCCATATCCAACTCAAATTCGAATTTCATTTCTTGTGGATTTACCACAAGAAATTAGAATCCTACTTGGACTGTGATTCAAAATTTGAATTTCAAATTTCAAATTTCAAATTCGAATTTCAAATTTCAAATTTCAAATTCGAATTTCAAATTCAAATTTCAAAATTCAAAATTCAAAATTCAAATTTCAAAATCCACAGAACAGTTGTATTTCAAATTCTTGTTCTCATGGATAATTTTCTACAACTCCAATCCAATCTCAAATAAAATCATGGCAACTTTATTTGGAGTTCGAATAATTGTGTACTCTATTATCCAAAACAAAATCTGAATTCAATCAGAGAGAATCTTGTCCACCATCCTAATCCTATGTCAACACCATCCATGCATAATCAACTAGCCAATAGCATACACAAATCAATTTGCCAAACGTTAAGGAATTATGTGGAGCTAGTAGAGGGACCAATTGGACATATATAATTGGGCTCCCATGAATCCATATGATCATCATTCTTTACCGAACAACTCAATCACATGATCACTAATATAAGAGTCACACCACTATAAACCTGAAACTGAACTCCCAATTATATACCATATTACGTAAGCTTGTGAAAAGATCATCCAATGACCTTGTCATGTATGCAGAACCCTCATATGATATCCATGATCAGCCTTAGGTCAAAGTCTGTTTAATCTTACTGATCAGGCTATCTTAAAGTTCCATTATGCTACCGAATAAAGAAAATGATTATTCACCATATGTGAATAAGAAGTCATCCGCCCAGCAGACGACTCAAGGCCTTGTCCATTTTCACATTCAGTATAATGCCTTTAAGAGGATACCCTTAACTCCTCATTAGAGCTATGATTCTGATATCTGTAAACGAACCCTTCATCGTATACAAGTCATGCACCCAACGAACCTGATGCGAACCTCGCCAAGAGTAACGAGACCCGTCAAGATTAGGACCCCGAGATCGTTCTAAGACTCAGGCTTTGGGTGGAACCTAGACCCGTTGCTTCAACAAAAACAAGAACCTCGGTATAAGAAGACCTCAACCCGTTGCTTATTGTAAAACAAGAACCTTGGTATAACGAAGACGCCACAAACGGTGATGGAAAGCCGCTTGATAAGTCGATGGTGAACGCTACGGAAAATTCCGATAAGTTTGAAATAGCTCTCAAAGAACCAAAGAGAAATTTAACTCTCAAATTTGTGAATAAAACTGTTGATTCCTTTCATTACTTGTGGATGCCTTTTTATAGGCATGAATTACAAGAATATTCTCAAAATATACCCTAAAATAAAATGGCAACTAAATGAAATATTCCTGTAATATTCTCCTAATATTCCCCTAATATTCTCCTAATATTCCTAGAATGAAAATATGGAAACTTACACTTAATTCACCCCTAAAACAATAAAAGGAAAGTTGACTAATTAATTGGCTTCATAATCAGCCATTTACATGCCCCCCTTAAAGTCAAAGAAAAGAAAAGGAAACAAAATAAAATAAGAAAAGTAAACATTTTCTTGCAATCAGTTCCACGTTTAAGATTCATGCCAAAAACGTCAACTTTGCTTGTCTGATTCACGTCAGAACCAGTCTATAAGCTTACTACCTCTGAGATGCTTTAGCCATTGGAACATCAAAGTACACAAGTCATATACATGAAGCTGTTCATCTACTCAAGATTAAGGTTACTGCACAATGAACGTCAAAAGCAGATTGATCCATTCAAAGAGGACTTCGTAGATCAATCACGCTTTAGTCCCGATCTAATATGTCACCACCAAGTAACATATCTATGTCTCTACTTGGGAGTCTATGCTCTAGACAGTCAAGACAAACCGTCCCCTCCAAGGCTTTTAGACAACATAATAGTCTTAATATGAGTTAGATGCTCGGTCTAACCCCATAGACTACAGA
Source organism: Antiaris toxicaria (assembly GCA_035233585.1). NCBI lineage: Eukaryota > Viridiplantae > Streptophyta > Magnoliopsida > Rosales > Moraceae > Antiaris > Antiaris toxicaria. Next base: position 11,484,754 of record CP141162.1, on the reverse strand, counting down.
CCTTAGTTTAGATCGCTTACTGTAGAATATTGTCTTCTCGCATACAAAAGTCCATTGTATGCAACGTTCTAACAGTTTTAACACAAGCAGTCAGAGAGCCATATTTGCTTACATTTACTTTAACATGTAAATAAAATTGAGGACAGACAGTAATGTAATGAATAACCTCTATATATAATTTTATTATCCAATTCAAAATAAATACATCAAATTGTCTCTAATGCTTAGGGCATTTCCTAACAGAGCCAAGACAAGAGACATCCAGCTATGGGTCTCAAGGTAAATCCGACCCTACCACTTCTTGTAATCGTGACATTAAGTGTTTTAGATGTCAAGGCAGGGGTCACGTAGCGAGTCAATGCCCAAACAAGAGAGTCATGGTGATGTAGGATAATGGTGAGATTGTGATCGATAGTAAAGATTCTGACACTGATGACATGCCACCATTAGAGGACGTAGATGATGAGGAATAGGCAGTCCAAAGGGAATTGTTGGTCACAAGGGGAGTTCTAAGCTCGCATACAAAAGAAGGTGAAGAAGTGCAACGAGAAGGCATATTTCATACTAGGTGCCACGTCAACAACAAAGTATGTAATATGATTATTGATGGAGGTAGTTGTACGAATGTGGCGAGCACAACCATGGTGGAGAAATTAGAACTGCCCACGTTGAAGCATCGTCGACCATACAAGCTGTAATGGTTGTATGATAGTGGTGAGGTAAAGGTGAATAAACAGGTATTGGTTGCCTTCCACATTGGAAAATACAGAGATGAAGTTTTATGCGATGTAGTTCCGATGCAAGCTAGACACTTGTTATAAGGCCGACCGTGGCAATTTGATCGACGAGTTAAGCATGATGGCTTTACCAACAAATACTCATTCGTGATCGATGAAAAACCCATCACTCTTGTGCCGATGACACCAAAATAAGTTTATGAAGACCAAGTGAGGTTGCAAAAAGAGAGTGAATGAGAGAGAAAAAGAAAATCCAAATTCGGCCGTTGAGAGAAAATCGAAGAGAAAACAAACGAATTTTTATGCAAAAGCGAGTGAAATCAAGCGAGCTATGTTTTCAAAACAGCCGATGATTGTACTTTTGTACAAAGAGGCATTTTTAAACACTAACGAGCTTGACCCTTCTTTGTCTAATTTTGTTGTTTCACTTTTGCAGGGATACGAGGATGTCTTTCCTAAGGGAGCACTACATAGATTACCATCTATCTGAGGGTTCAAACATCAAATTAATTTTGTGCCCTGTGCTTCCAATCCAAACCAACAAATCTATAGTAGTAATCCCAAGAAGACTAAGGAGTTTCAAGGTCAAGCCAACAAAATACTTCACAAATTAGTTTTTGATCTTGGAGATTGGGTTTGGCTAGGCGTAAGGAAGAAATGAATCTTGACACAAAGACAGTCCAAGTGACTTCCTAGAGGGGATTGGCCTTTCCAAGTTCTTGAACGAATCGATGACAATGTATACAAATCATTATTAGGCGATAATTTGAGGACAAATCCTTTTCAAGAGGAGGGGAATGATGTGAATCAAAGAACGGCTTTAAAGGAACCAATCAATGTTAAGGGAACCAATTCAAATACCAATTAGGTCGGTTACAAGAACGAGAGCAAAGAGATTTAAAGAACACTTAATGTGCTGATTCAAGAGGTTTGGGCTCAATCAAATTCGTGGCCCATTGAGCATGATTCATGATGCATTAACTTAATTCAAACCCATGAGGAATTCAGCTAATTCAATCAAGCCCAAAACGTTTTTTAGCCAAAGATTTTCAAATTTTGGGGTAGAATAACTACCTTCCTACATTTACGAATTTGGTTAGGATTAGATTTCTAGATTTGTTAGGATTTAGGATTATCTTTTGTAACAAATTTCAATTAGGATTTAGGATTATCTTTTGTAACTAATTTTTGAATTTTTTAGGAATATTCTTCATAACAATTGCCTATAAATAGGCGTCCCCATAACAATAAAAAAAAACACATCTATTTAATTCACAAATTTGAGAGTTCTAATTCTCTTTGGTTCTTTGAAGAACTATCTGAACTGATCGAAATTTTTCGTGGCGTTCACTTCTGACTTATCAATCAACCCTTCTATAATTGATTGTGGTGTCTTCTTTATACCAAGGTTTTTGTTTCGCATTAAGCATCGAGTGAGGTCAATATTCCTAGGTTCTTGTTTTTACTGAAGTAACGGGTCAAGGTCTCCCATCCATTCGAACTTGATTTTAGAACGTTCTTGGGTTCATAATCTTGATGAGTCTCGTTATTCTTGATGAGGTTCGTATCAGTTTTCTCACTCAAGCACACACAAGTGCCAGGTTCTGTCTTTTCATTTCTTTCTGGCCAGAGTAAAAGAAATGGCTTGAATGTTTTACAAGCTTCTGGAAACATGACCTTTCACCTTCTAAATAAAAATTAAATAAGAAAAGAAAATAAAACCCTGAAACCAGCCCCCTCATTTGGACATCCAAGACTTGGCAAAAATAATAACTAGGCTAATTCAATGATTCTCCTTAAAAGTAGCAAGAAACCATCTTAAAAACATGCAAACTTAAAACCCATATAATAAATCCGAATTGCATCAGCCCTCATTTTAAAGGAAAAACTAAAAATTTGATTTAAATAAAAGAAACATGACCAAAGAAACAATGGTCCACCAATAGATGCCAATCAGCCATGCAAAACATGCAAAACACACCCACAAAGTTTGGGCTGGAACTCCGCATTTCCTTTGTGGAAAACATCAAACTTGGGATTGAATAACACAAAAGTGCCCATCCAGATCACCCGTGGTGTGCACGCCAACATTGGAGCCAAAAGAAGTTTGTTTGAACCAAATTTGTTGAGCAAGTCCATTTAAAGCTTCTTTCAATTGTCTTGCATGAGCTCGAGTCATTGGTCCTGTTGAAATATGCAAAGGATCACGTGAAACTGCTTGGTGAGCTTGAGCCGCATCAGAAAGCCATTTTTTGAGTGAAACACATAAGGGAGTGTGTAAAGTCCTTTTAGTTTACTCTAACTTTATTTTGCAGTAATCATGTCTCATAATAATGAAAAAAGCGTTGCCGAAGGTGCTACAGGGATGGCTGATCCGAAGTTATTCATGGAGGCAATGGTAGGAGATGATACGGTTGTGCTAAATTTCACAAAAACCAAACTCTCAACACTCTCTCACAAGGGATGTGTTTAGGCTAGTGTTTAGGTTAAGTGTTTTAGGTTGGGAAAAGTTAGATCACTCTCAAGGAATCCACCTAGAAAATGAACTAAAAAGCACCACAAACAGATCCCACTCGTTTGATAAGCAAAGTTAACTCACCACACTCAAGAATCACCTCAAGTGATAAGAAAATAGATAAAGTTTGATAATACTCAAACAATGAAAATTTTCATTCATGAAAAAAACTGCCCAAAAACGTGCAGCCCAAAGACCTATATGCTCATGTGAATTTTGCATACAAGGCATGTAAAAATTCAGCTTACAATCATCATAAAACCCCCTCATTAATCAAACTTTAAACTAAATAAAACTAAAAAATAAACTCCCATAAACAAATAAAAACCAAGAGTTTTACAACTCAATAATGAGCTACACAAATCTATTAAAAACGCCCATAAGTCAAGGAAATAACCCCAAACTTAATAACTTCTCTCTTAAAAATCCCATCAGTTTTATACACCCATAAATTCGGATTCCAACAGCCTTTCAACACACAAATAAGACTTCTTAATATCCATTAAACCCTCCAAAAAAATGCCCACTTTCGGCCATAAGCTTCAGCTAACTTTTGTAACTCCCAAGCAATAATTAGTTATAACTCCCAAACAATAAACTTCAGCCAATAACTTCAGCCTTAAAACTGATCATTAAAACTTCTAGAAGATGGTTAGGCTTGGCTGGAATCTTGAGCCAACAATGTTGAAAATGAAACCAATTTGAAGCCATTGAAGGACGTGGATGATGAGGAATATGCGGTCCAACGGGAATTGTTGGTCACAGAAGAGTTCTCATGCAAAAGAAGATGAAGAAGTGCAACAGGAAAACATATTTCATACTAGGTACCACATCAACGACAAAGTATGTAGTATGATTATTGATGAAAGAAGTTGTGCTAATGTGGCGAGCACAACCATGGTGGAGAAATTAGGACTGCCCACGTTGAAGCATCATCGACCATACAAGCCACATTGGTTGAATTATAGTGGTGAGGTAAAAGTGAATAAATTGGTGTTGGTTGCCTTCTGCATTGGAAAATATAGAGATGAAATTTTGTGTGATGTAGTTCCGATGCAAGCTGGACACTTATTGTTAGGCCGACCGTGGCAATTTGATCGACGAGTTAAGCATGATGGCTTCACCAATGAATACTCATTCGTAATCAATGAAAAACCCATCACTCTTGTGCCAATGACATCAAAATAAGTTTATGACGATCATGTGAGGTTGCAAAAAGAGAGTAATCAACAGAAAAAGAGTGAAAATCAGAGAGAGGCCGAGCAAAATGAGAGAGAAGAAGAAAATCAAAATTCGGCCGTTGAGAGAAAATCGGAGAGAAAACAAAAGAATTTTTATGCAAAAGTAAGTGAAATCAAGTGAGCAATGTTTTCAAAACAATCGATGATTGTACATTTGTACAAAGTGGCATATTTAAACACTAACGAGCTTGACTCTTCTTTGCCTAGTTCAGTTGTTTCTCTTTTGCAGGAGTACGAGGATGATGCAAAACATAGTACAACATCAAGGGAACCAGTTCAAGTACCAGTTGGGCCAGTTATAAGGGCGCGGGCTAAGAAGTTCAAAGAAGCACTTAATGGACTAATTCAAGAAGTTTGGGCTCAAACAAATTCGTGGAGGCCCATTGAGCATGGTCCACAAGGAAGCTTCAATTTAATTCAAGCCTTAGAAAATCCGGACCAAGCCCAACAAAGAGGACGTTTTTGGCAAGCTAATGGCCAGATAATATTACTGCAAATGACTCTGTCCTTTTCTAGTGTTTGGCTTGCATGCCAAGTCTTTATTCCTTTACTTGGCTGAAAATTTAAATGTCAAACTTTCCCTTTATTGTTTTAGGTGTGAATTAGGTGTGAATTAGGTGTAAGTTTCTATATTTTCATCCATTTAAATTATGAGAATATTAGGGGAATATTAGGAGAATATTACAGAAATATTTCATTTAGTTTCCATATTATTTTAGGGTATATTTTAAAAATATTCTTATAATTTATGCCTATAAAAAGGCGTCCACAAGCAATGAAAATATACCATCAGTTTTATTCACAAATTTGAGAGTTCTATTTCTCTTTGGTTATTTGAGAGCTATTCGAACTTATCGACGTTTTTCGTGGCGTTCAGCATCGACTTATTAAACAAATTTCCATTACTGTTTATGGCGTCTTCATTATACCAAGGTTCTTGTTTCGTAATAAGCAACGGGTTGAGGTCGTACTATACCGAGGTTTTTGTTTTTGTTGAAGCAACTGGTCGAGGTTCCATCCAAAGCCTGAGTCTTAAAATGTTCTTGGGGTCTTAATCTTGTTAGGTCTTGTTATTCTTGGCGGGGTTCCCATCAGAGGATGTCTTTCCCGAAGAAACCCCATATGAGTTACCTCCAATTCAAGGGATTAAACATCAAATAGATTTTGTTCCCGGAGCAATAATTCCAAATAGACCAGCCTATAGAAGCAATCTCGAGGAGACAAAGGAGCTTTAATGGCAGGTAAGTATGTTATTGGAAAAAGGACATGTGAGGGAGAGCATGAGCCCATATGCCGTTCCAGTTTTGCTTATTCCTAAGAAGGATGGGACGTGGAGGATGTGTGTTGATTGCCGAGCCATCAACAACATAACAGTAAAATATCATCATCCCATTCCTCGTTTAGATGATATGCTAGATGAATTGCATGGTTCGAGTGTGTTCTCTAAAATAGATTTTAAAAGTGGTTATCATCAGACTAGAATAAAAGAAGGAGATGAGTAGAAAACTGCCTTTAAAACAAAACATGGTTTGTATGAATGGTTAGTTATGCCCTTTGGTTTGACTAATGCACCGAGCACTTTTATAACACTTATGAATCATGTTTTGCGAGTATTCATAGGTAGGTTTGTTGTCGTCTACTTTGAAGATATACTAATTTATAGCAAAAACTTGGATGACCATTTAGTACATTTGAAATCTGTTTTGGATGTGCTTAGAAAAGAAAAGTTATTTGCTAATATAAAGAAGTATACCTTTTGCACGGATAAGCTTGTATTTCTTGGTTTTATTGTTAGTGCTCAAGGTATATAGGTTAATGAAGAGAAGGTAGGTGTAATTCGAGAGTGGCTGAGTCCCACAACTGTAAGTAATGTTCATAGTTTTCATGGACTTGCTAGTTTTTATCGGCGGTTCGTGAAGGACTTTAGTAGCATAGCCACGCCACTTACCAAAATAATCAAGAAAAATGTTGGATTTAGATGGGAAGAAGAAGATGAGAAGGCGTTTCAGCTAATCAAAGAAAAACTGACCAACACTCCTTTATTGTCTTTACCTAACTTTTCTAAAATGTTTGAAATCGAATGTGATGCTTCAGGCATCAGTATAGGTGCAGTTCTTATGCAGGAGGGACAACCAATTGCTTACTAAAGTAAAAAATTAAGTGAGGCAGCCTTGAACTACCCAACTTATGATAAGGAGCTGTATGCATTGGTTCAAGCTCTGGAGACATGGCAGCACTACCTATGGTCTAAGGAATTCTTGATTCACACCGATCATGAGTCCTTGAGACACTTGAAGGGCCAACACAAGCCAAACAAAAGGCATGCTCATTGGGTGGAATTCATAGAGACGTTTCCCTACGTCGTCCGGTATAAACAAGGTAAGGAGAATATGGTTCTCGATGCCCTTTCTCATAGGTATGTACTACTCTTTATACTTGATGCAAAATTACTTGGTTTTAAGCTCATTAAAGATTTATATAGTGATGACCATGAATTTAGTGAAGTATACCGGGCCTGTGAGAAAAATACTTGTGGTAAGTTCTTTAGGCATGATGGATTCCTGTTTCGAGAAAAAAAGTTATGCATGCCTAATTGCTCTTTGAGGGACTTGTTAATGTAGGAATCTCATGGTGGAGGATTAATGGGATATTTTGGATTTACAAAGACTTTAGCTGTTTTGCAGGAACATTTCTATTGGTCACATATGAAATGAGATGTTGAGAGAATTTGTGGTAGATGTGTCACATGTAGGCAAGCTAAATCCCGAGTGCAACCCAATGGCTTATATACGCCTTTACCCATTCCTAGTGAGCCTTGGATAGATATCTCAATGGACTTTGTGTTAGGACTGCTGATGCGAACCTCGCCAAGAATAACGAGACCCGTCAAGATTAGGACCCAGAGATCGTTCTAAGACTCAGGCTTTGGGTGGAACCTCGACCCGTTGCTTCAACAAAAAACAAGAACCTCGATATAGGATGACCTCAACCCGTTACTTATTGTGAAACAAGAACCTTGGTATAACGCAGACGCCACAAACGGTGATGGAAAGCCGTTTGATAAGTCGTTGGTGAACGCCACGGAAAACTCCGATAAGTTCGAATAGCTCTCAAAGAACCAAAGAGAAATATAACTCTCAAATTTGTGAATAAAACTGTTGATTGATTTTCCATTACTTGTGGTCGCCTTTTATAGGCATGAATTACAAGAATATTCTCAAAATATACCCTAAAATAAAATGGAAACTAAATGAAATATTCCCGTAATATTCTCCTAATTTCCCCTAATATTCTCCTAATATTCCTAGAATGAAAATATGGAAACTTACACTTGATTTCACACCTAATACACGCCTAAAACAGAAAAAGGAAAGTAAGACTTTTTTTTTGTTCCATTTCGACCAAGGAAGAATTCGGCCAATTTGAAGGAAACCGAAAATTTACAGCTCATCAACATTCGGCCAAGATATGGAAACTTCCGAAAATCTGCAGCTGATGCAAACTATGGCACAACATCAAAGGAACCAGTTCGAGTACCAGTTGGGCCGGTTACAAGGGCACGGGCTAAGAGGTTCAAAGAAGCACTTAATGGATTAATTCAAGAAGTGTGGGCTCAAACGAATTCGTGGAGGCCCATTGAGCATGATCCACAAGGAAACTTCAATTTAATTCAGGTCTTAGAAAATCCGGACCAAGCCCAATAAGAGAGGACGTTTTTTTGAACTACAAATTTTCGGTTTCCTTCAATTGACCGAATTCCTTCCTTGGCTGAATTGGAACAAAAGTCATATTTTCCTTTTTTAGGCATGTATTAGGTGTGAAATTAAGTGTAAGTTTCCATATTTTCATTCGGGGAATATTCGGAGAATATTCGGGGAATATTCGGAGAATATTCAGAGAATAAGTGTAAGTTTCCATATTTTCATTCTAGGAATATTCGGAGAATATTCGGGGAATATTCGGAGAATATTCAGAGAATATTACGGAATATTTCATTTAGCTTCAATTTTATTTAGGGTATATTTTGAGAATATTCTTGTAATTCATGCCTATAAAAAGGCATCCACAAGTAATGAAAGACATCATCAGTTTTATTCACAAATTTGAGAGTTAAATTTCTCTTTAGTTCTTTAAGAGCTATTTCGAACTTATCGGAGTTTTCCGTAGCGTTCACCATCGACTTATCAAGCGGCTTTTCCATCACCGTTTGTGGCGTCTTCGTATACCAAGGTTCTTGTTTCACAATAAGCAACGGGTTGAGGTCATCCTATACCGAGGTTCTTGTTTTTGTTGAAGCAACGGGTCGAGGTTCCACCCAAAGCCTGAGTCTTAGAACGTTCTTGGAGTCCTAATCTTGACGGGTCTCGTTATTCTTGGCGAGGTTCGCATCATTTGGTATCAGAGCTAGAATCTAAGTCAGGTTTTCCTATCCCATTTAATTTCCGTCCTTTTATTTTTTCGAATTTCGTTCATCAAAAAAAAAAAATCAAGAGGATCCGGAAAAAAAAAAAAAAAAAAAAAATTGGGTAAAATTTTTCGTATTTCCGAAACGTTGCTTTTAGTTGTCATCTTTGTTGTCTATAACCCAGTTGCCTTAATATAGTCCTTTGTGATTTTGTCGCAAAAAAAAATTTTTTTTGGTTCTGATTTGAGTAGCTCCATAAGAACCGAGTGAGAAATTAATACGAGAGGAAAAAGGCAAGAGTGGAAAGAGTATTAAAGGGTAAAAGCCAGATTTGTAGTGTGAAACACGAGTGGAATTGAGTGAGCCCATTCCTCGAGTGAAAACACGTGAGCGAGTGTGTGAGGTCCTATTATTTTATCTAACCTTGTTTTGCAGCCAAAATGTCTCATAACAGTCAAAAGAGCAATACCGAAGGAGCTAGGGGAATGCCAGATCCCAAGGTGTTTATGGAGGCCATGATAGGGGAGATGAGACGCATGATGAGGGGAGAATTAGAACAGATTCATGAGAGGTTAGACCGAGTAGAAACTTCACGTGCGGAGCCACCCCAACACATGCCACAAGCACGTAGGATGGGTAGATTACCACCTAGAGAAGTTAGGGTGGAACATGAAGAAGATCATTATGAGGAATATGATGAAGAGGATGATTACGGTTCGATAGCGAATTATAGGAGACATGGTGGTTGGGAGGACGAAAGGAGACGAGGTGGTCGGTTTAGGGAAGTTAGGAAACGGGAAGATAATAGTTTGGGTAGCATTAAGATGAAGATCCCGTCATTCCAGGGAAAAAGCGATCCTGAAGCTTACCTCGACTGGGAGAAAAAGATGGAGTTAGTGTTCGACTGCCACAACTACTCCGAGGTAAAGAAGGTAAAACTTGCTGCCATTGAATTCTCTGACTATGCTATTGTTTGGTGGGATCAGCTAGTTTTGAACAGACAACGAAATGGAGAGCGTCCGATAGAGACGTGGGACGAAATGAAGGTGGTCATGAGGAAGCGATTTGTACCTGGTCATTATTACCGGGAGTTGTATAAAAAGCTACAATGGCTTAGACAAGGTAATCGGAGCGTGGAGGAATATTACCAAGAGATGGAGATTGCGATGATCCGGGCTAACGTCGAAGAAGACCGGGAGGCTACTATGGCAAGGTTCCTGAATGGCTTAAATCAAGATATCCATGATCGGGTTGAGATGCAGCATTATGTAGAGTTGGAGGACATGGTGCACATGGCAGTCAAGGTAGAGCAGCAGCTCAAGAGGAGGGGAGGCACCCGACCATCTTATAATCCAAGCTCTGCCCCATGGAAACCAAAGAAGGAGGAGAAACCAGCTGCAAAACCCAAATTCGATCCCAGACCGGAGACGACTAGCAATGTGTCTCAAGGTAAAACCGAACCTTCCAGTTCTCGTAATCGTGATGTTAAATGTTTTAAATGTCAAGGCAGAGGTCACTTTGCAAGCCAATGCCCAAACAAGCGCATCATGATCTTACGCGATGATGGAGAGTACGAGACCGAGGAGGAGAGTGAGGAAGACGAAATGCCACTACTGGAAGATGCTTATGACGTTGAAGAAGAACAAGCCGAAATGGGAAGGTTAGTGGCAGTAGTAAAACGAGTCTTAAGCGTGCAGGTGAAAGAAGAGGCAGAGATGCAACGTGAGAATATCTTTCATACGAGATGCTGCATCGGAGACAAGGTCTGCAGTATGATTATCGATGGAGGTAGTTGTACTAATGTTGTCAGTTCCTTTCTCGTAGCGAAGTTAGGACTCAAGACCACGAAACATCCCAAACCATATAAGTTGCAGTGGTTGAATGACAGTGGAGAGACCAAAGTGAACAAACAAGCTATGATCTCATTTCGCATCGGGAGGTATGAAGACGAAGAGTTGTGTGATGTGGTCCCAATGCAAGCTTGTCATGTGTTGTTGGGAAGGCCATGGCAATTTGATAGGAGGGTGATACATAATGGCTTCTCAAACAAGTACTCATTCGTTCACAATGGTAAGAATTTTAATCTTGCACCCTTAACCCCTAAGCAGGTGTACGACGATCAGTTGCAGCTTTAACAATCATTTGAGAAACAAAGGGAGAGTGAAAAATTGAGAGAAAATGAGAGAGGAAAAGAAAGAGAGAAAGAAAAAGAAAAAGAAAAGAAAATTGAAAATCGAAAAGAAAAGGAGAGGAAGGCCGGAAAAAGTGAGAGTGTCCAAACTGAAAGGGGTTCTGTTTTGGTGGTGAGAGAAAAGGAGAGTGCGGCCTTGCAAAAGGAGAGCTATGTGGCAAGAGTGAACATGGTGAGAAGAGCGTTAGTCTCAAGGCAGCCTATGCTGTTGTTAGTATATAAAGAGGCGTTTTTGAATACTAACGAACTTCAAGATTCTTTGCCTAGTTCTGTTAACTCTCTTTTGCAGAATTACAATGATGTGTTTCCCGAAGACATTCCAGCAGGTTTACCACCTATTCGGGGAATCGAGCATCAAATCGATTTTGTACCAGGTTCCACAATCCCTAACAGACCCGCTTACAGAAGTAATCCGGAGGAGACAAAGGAACTTCAAGGGCAAGTCCAAGAGTTGATGGACAAGGGGTACGTTCGAGAAAGCATGAGTCCGTGCGCAGTTCCAGTGATTCTAGTGCCAAAGAAGGATGGGACATGGAGAATGTGTGTTGATTGCCGAGCTATCAACAACATAACGGTAAAGTATCGTCATCCTATTCCTCGCTTAGATGATATGTTAGATGAATTGTATGGCTCTTGTGTGTTCTCTAAAATTGATCTGAAAAGTGGCTATCATCAAATTAGAATGAAAGAAGGAGATGAGTGGAAAACTGCCTTTAAAACAAAGCATGGTTTGTATGAATGGTTAGTTATGCCCTTTGGCTTAACAAATGCACCAAGCACTTTTATGAGACTTATGAATCATGTTTTGCGATCATTTCTGGGTAAGTTTGTTGTTGTGTACTTTGATGATATACTCATTTATAGCAAAAACTTGGATGATCATGTTGTACATTTGAACTTTGTTTTAGATGTACTTAGAAAAGAAAAGTTGTTTGCTAACCTCAAGAAATGTACCTTTTGCACGGATAAGCTTGTGTTTCTTGGTTTTGTGGTTAGTGCTCAAGGTATACAGGTTGACGAGGAGAAAGTAAAGGCGATTCAAGATTGGCCTAGCCCAATGAACGTCGCTCAGGTAAGGAGTTTCCATGGGCTTGCAAGTTTTTACCGTCGTTTCGTGAGAGATTTTAGCACGATAGCAGCCCCATTGACGGAGGTAATAAAGAAAAATGTTGGGTTCAAGTGGCAGGAAGAGCAGCAAAAGGCTTTTGCGTTGCTAAAAGAAAAATTGACTAATGCTCCTTTGCTTGCTTTACCTGATTTTGATAAAACATTTGAAATTGAATGTGATGCCTCTGGAATAGGTATTGGTGCTGTTTTAATGCAGGGAGGGAGACCAATAGCGTTCTTCAGTGAGAAGTTAAGCGGGGCAGCCTTAAACTACCCTACGTATGACAAAGAGTTGTATGCATTGGTCCGAGCCTTGCAAACGTGGCAACATTACCTTTGGCCCAAAGAATTCGTGATCCACACTGATCATGAGTCATTAAAGCACCTAAAGGGCCAACACAAGCTAAATCGAAGACATGCGCGATGGAGTGAGTTCATTGAGACCTTTCCCTATGTCATTCGGTACAAACAAGGTAAGAAGAATGTGGTTGCCGATGCACTTTCACGCAGGTATGCATTACTCTCTACACTTGATGCAAAATTGCTGGGTTTTGAACAAATTAAAAGTTTATATGTTAATGACCCTGAATTTTGTGAGGAATATCGGGACTGTGAGAAACATGGTAATGGTAAGTTCTTTAGGCATGATGGGTTCTTATTTCAAGAAAATATATTATGTGTGCCTAATTGTTCTTTGAGGGACTTACTAGTACAGGAATCTCATGGAGGGGGATTGATGGGACATTTTGGAGTTGCAAAGACTTTAGCTATTTTGCAGGAACACTTCTTTTGGCCACACATGAAGCGAGATGTCGAGAGGATTTGTGGTAGGTGTGTCACTTGTAGGCAAGCTAAATCAAGAGTGCAACCAAATGGTTTGTATACCCCTTTGCCCATTCCTAGTGCACCGTGGATTGATATCTCTATGGATTTTGTGTTAGGTCTGCCTAGGACTAAACGGGGAAGAGACTCAATTTTTGTAGTCGTGGATAGGTTTTCAAAGATGGCACATTTTATTCCATGTCACAAAACAGATGACGCGAGCCATATTGCAGATTTGTTCTTTCGGGAGATTGTGCGATTGCATGGTATGCCTAGGACAATAGTGTCAGATAGGGATGCGAAGTTCTTAAGTTACTTTTGGAAGACTTTATGGGGAAAATTAGGCACCAAGTTGTTATTTTCTACTACATGTCACCCCCAAACTGATGGTCAAACAGAAGTAGTTAATAGGACTTTATCTACCTTGTTGAGGGCTATCATTAAAAAGAACATAAAAGTATGGGAAGATTGTTTGCCGCATGTTGAATTTGCTTATAATCGTGCTGTTCATTCTGCTACTAAGTTTTCACCATTTGAAATTGTTTATGGTTTTAATCCATTGTCACCATTGGATTTAATATCATTACCTGTTTCTGAACGTGTTAACTTGGATGAAAAAAAAAGAGCTGAATTTGTTAAACAGATACACGAGAAGGCACGGCTCAACATAGAGCGAAGAACAGAACAGTATGTAAAACAAGCCAATAAAGGGCGACACAAGATGGTTTTCGAACCCGGAGATTGGGTATGGTTGCACATGAGGAAAGAACGATTTCCCATACAAAGACATTCCAAACTACTTCCGAGAGGAGATGGTCCTTTCCAAGTCCTGGAGCGCATCAACGACAATGCTTACAAGCTCGATCTACCTGGTGAGTATAATGTAAGTGCCACTTTTAACGTTACTGATCTGAGCCCTTTTGATGTAGGTGACGATTTGAGGACAAATCCTTTTCAAGAGGAGGGGAATGATGCAAACTATGGTACAACATCAAAGGAACCAGTTCGAGTACCAGTTGGGCCGGTTACAAGGGCACGGGCTAAGAGGTTCAAAGAAGCACTTAATGGATTAATTCAAGAAGTGTGGGCTCAAACGAATTCGTGGAGGCCCATTGAGCATGATCCACAAGGAAACTTCAATTTAATTCAGGTCTTAGAAAATCCGGACCAAGCCCAATAAGAGAGGACGTTTTTTTGAACTACAAATTTTCGGTTTCCTTCAATTGACCGAATTCCTTCCTTGGCTGAATTGGAACAAAAGTCATATTTTCCTTTTTTAGGCATGTATTAGGTGTGAAATTAAGTGTAAGTTTCCATATTTTCATTCGGGGAATATTCGGAGAATATTCGGAGAATATTACGGAATATTCCATTTAGCTTCAATTTTATTTAGGGTATATTTTGAGAATATTCTTGTAATTCATGCCTATAAAAAGGCATCCACAAGTAATGAAAGACATCATCAGTTTTATTCACAAATTTGAGAGTTAAATTTCTCTTTAGTTCTTTAAGAGCTATTTCGAACTTATCGGAGTTTTCCGTGGCGTTCACCATCGACTTATCAAGCGGCTTTTCCATCACCGTTTGTGGCGTCTTCGTATACCAAGGTTCTTGTTTCACAATAAGCAATGGGTTGAGGTCATCCTATACCGAGGTTCTTGTTTTTGTTGAAGCAACGGGTCGAGGTTCCACCCAAAGCCTGAGTCTTAGAACGTTCTTGGAGTCCTAATCTTGACGGATCTCGTTATTCTTGGCGAGGTTCGCATCAGCAGCCCATTAATTAAGGAAGAAATTCGTCCCATGTGCAGCCCATTAATTTGCCAAAGCATCCTCTTTACTGGGCTTGGTCCGGATCTTCTAAAACTTGAATTAAATTGAAGCTTCCCTGTGGATCATGTTCAATGGGTCTCCACGAACTTGTTTGAGCCCACACTTCTTGAATTAGTCCATTAAGTGCTTCTTTGAGCCTTTTAGCCCGCGCCCTTGTAACCGGTCCAACTGGTACTCGGACTGGTTCCCCTGATGTTGCGCCATAGTTTGCATCAACTGCCTAGGACAAAACGAGGAAAGGATTCGATTTTTGTGGTTGTGGACAGATTCTCTAGATGGCACATTTTATTTCATGTCACAAAACAGATGATGCTTCACATATTGCAGATTTGTTCTTTAAGAAAATTGTGAGATTGCATGGTATGCCTAGGACAATCATTTCAGATAGAGATGCCAAGTTTTTGAGCTACGTTTGGAAAACTTTGTGGTATAAGTTAGGAACTAAGTTATTGTTTTCTACTACTTATCACCTACAAATTGATGGCCAAACTGAAGTAGTAAATAGGACTTTGACTATTCTATTGAGGGCAATCATTAGAAAGAACACCAAGACATGAGAGGAGTATTTACCGCATATTGAGTTTGCTTATAATAGATCTATTCATTCTGCTACTAAATTTTCACCATTTGAAATTGTTTATGGTTTTAATCCTTTAACTCCATTACCTGTCTGAGCGTGTCAATTTGGATGGAAATAAAAAAGGCTGAATTGTTAAGTAGCTACATGAGAACACAAAGGCTCAACATAGAACAAAAAATGGAGCAATATGCAAAACAAGCCAACAAAGGGCGACACAAGATGGTCTTTGAACCCAGAGATTGGGTGTGGTTGCACATGAGGAAAGAACGATTTCCGGCACAAAGGCATTCCAAATTGCTGCCGCGAGGAGATGGTCCATTCCAAGTTTTGGAGCGCATCAACGACAATGCATACAAGCTAGAACTACCTGGTGAATATAATGTAAGTGTAACTTTTAACGTTACTGATCTGAGTGATACGAACCCCACCAAGAACAACGAGACCCAACAAGATTAGGACCCCAAGAACGTTCTAAAACTCAGGTTTTGGATGGAACCTCGACTCGTTGATTCAATAAAAACAAGAACTTCGGTATAGGACGACCTCAACCCATTGCTTATTGCAAAACAAGAACCTTGGTATAACAAAGACGCCACAAACGGTGATGAAAATCCGTTTGATAAGTCGATTGTGAACGCCACGGAAAACTCCGATAAGTTCGAATAGCTCTTAAAGAGCCAAAGAGAAATAGAACTCTCAAATTTATGAATAAAACTAATGATGTGATTTTCATTGCTTGTGGACGCCTTTTAACAGGCACAAATTACAAGAATATTCTCAAAATATACTCAAATAATATGGAAGCTAAATGAAATATTCCCGTAATATTCTCCTAATATTCCTCTAATATTCTCCTAATATTCTCAGAATTTGAATGGATGAAAATATGGAAACTTACACCTAATTCACACCTAATTCACGCCTAAAACAATAAAAGGAAAAGTTTGACATTTGCATATTTCAGCCAAGCAAAGGAATAAAGACTTGGCATGCAAGCCAAACACTAAAAAAGGAAAAAGTCATTTGCAGCAATATTATCTGCCTATTAGCTTGCCAAAAACGTCCTCCTTATTGCGCTTGGTCTGGATCTTCTAAGACTTGAATTAAATTAATGCTTCCTTGTGGACCATGCTCAATGGGCCTCTACGAATTTATTTGAGCCCAAACTTCTTGAATCAGTCCATCAAGTGCTTCTTTGAACTTCTTAGCCTGTGCCCTTGTAACCGGCCTAATTGGTACTTGAACTGGTTCCCTTGATGTTGTGCCATGTTTTGCAACACTGAGTCCTTTTGATGTAGGTGATGATTTGAAGACAAATCCTTTTTAAGAGGAGGGGAATGATGCAACACAAGACACGACACCAAGAGGACCAGTTCAAGTACCAATTGGACCAGTTACAAGGGCAAGAGCAAAGAAATTTAAAGAAGTACTTAATGGGCTGATTCAAGAGGTTTGAACTCAATCAAATTCATAGAGGCCCATTGAGCATGATTTATGTGATCAACAATGATGTATTAACTTAATTCAAGCACGTAAGGAATTCAACTAATTCATTCGAGCCTAATCAAGTCAAAGATGTTTTTTTAACCAAGGATTTTCGAATTTGTGGCAGAATAACTACATTCCTACTTTAACGTTTTAGTTAGGATTTTTGGTTAGGATTATAACAAACTTTCGAATTTGGTTAAGATTAGATTTCCAAATTTTAGTTAGGATTTAGAATTATTTTTTGTAACAAATTTTCAGAATTTTAGGCTTATCTTTTGTAACCAATTGCCTATAAATAGGTGTCTCCATGGCAATAAAAAAAGATTATATCAGTTCTAATTCATAAATTTGAGAGTTCTAATTCTCTTTAGTTCTTTGAAGAACTATTTGAACTTATCAGAATTTTCCGTGGTGTTTACTTCTGACTTATCAATCAACCCTTTCATAGGTAATTGTGGTGTCTTCCTTATACCAAGGTTTTTGTTTCACATCAACAACCAACTATGGAAGGGTTGATTGATAAGTCGGAAGTGAACGTCATGGAGAACTCCGATAAGTTCAAATAGTTATTCAAAGAACTAAAGAGAAATAGAACTCTCAAATTTATTAATAAAACTGATTTGTCTTTCATTTTCATAAGAACGCCTATTTATAGGCTAATGTTACAAAGAATATTTCCTAATTATGCTTTAGATCTGAAAATAAGAAAGAAAATCAGCCTAAAAACATGCCTAAACTAGAAGAGGAAAGTTGACTATACTAATGGCTTTATTATCAATTATTTACACACCCAAAATCAGAGGAAAAGAAACAGAAACAAAATAAAAAGGAAAGTCATAAACTTGGCAAGCAAGCTTTTCCTCGAAAAGGAAAGTAAACAACTTACTGTAAACGTTAGCTCATAAACGTCAGCTCCATCAGCCCAAAAACGTCATTTTTTGCTTGGGGAGTTAATCCAATAATTAGTCGAGTTACTCAAAGGCTTGAATTAAGTTAATGCATCCTTGTTGACAACATGAATCATGCTCAATGGGCCTCCACGAATTTGATTGAGCCCAAATCTCTTGAATCAGCTCATTAAGTGCTTTTTCAAATCTCTTCGCTCGTGCTCTTGTAACCAGGCCAATTGGTACTTGAGCTGGTTCTCTTGACGTTGTGCCATGCTTTGCATCACAATTGGTACTTGAACTGGTTCCTTTGACGTTGTGCTATGCTTTTTGCCAAGTTTCCTTTTTGTAAATGGCTAATTATGAAGCCAATCAAACAATCAACTTTCCTTTTCTAGTTTAGGCATGATTTGGATAGGATTTAATGTTAATTACCATATTTTATTCTTATAGTTTCCGTTTTCTAGAGTATAATTAGGGGAATGTTCTTGTAAATTTTAGCCTATTTAAAGGCGTCTATGGGGCAATGAAAAAATCATATCAGTTTTATTCTAAAAATTTGATAATTTATTTTTCTTTGGCTCTTTAAAGAACTATTCGAACTTATCAGAATTTTCCATGGCGTGTTAGGAAATGCCCTAAGCATTAGAGACATTTCGATGTATTTATTTTGAACTGGATAATAAAATTATATATAGAGGTTATTCATTACATTGCTATCTGTCCTCGTTTTATTTACATGTTAAAGTAAATGTAAGCAAATATAGCTCCCTGACGGCTTGTGTTAAACTGTTAGAATGTTGCATGCAATGGACTTTTGTATGCGAGAAGACAATGTTCTAAAGTTAGCAGTCTAAACTATGGTCTGTAGTCTATGGGGTTAGACCGAGCATCTAACTCATGTTAAGACTATTATGTTGTCTAAAAGCCTTGAAGGGGATGGTTTGTCTTGACTGTCTGGAGCTAGACTCCTAAGTAGAGACATAGATATGTTGCTTGGTGGTGACATATTAGACCGGGACTAAAGCGTGATTGATCTACGAAGTCCGCTTTGAGTGGATCGATCTGCTTTTGACATTCATTGTGCAGTAACCTTAATCCTGAGTAAAAGGACAGCTTCATGTATATGACTTGTGTACTTTGATGTTCTAATGGCTAAAGCGTCTCAGAGGTAGTAAGCTTATAGACTGGTTTGTTGGGTGCATGATTTGTATACAATGAAGGGTTCGTTTACAGATATCGGAATCATAGCTCTAATGAGGAGTTAAGGATATCCTCTTAAAGGCATTATACTGAATGTGAAAATGGATAAGGCCTTGGGTCGTCTACAGGGTGGATGACTTCGTATTCACATATGGTGAATAATCATTTTCTTAATTCGATAGTATAATGGAACTTTAAGATAGCATGATCAGTAGGATTAAACGGACTTTGGCCTAAGACTGATCATGGATATCATATGAGGGTTCTGCATACATGACAAGGTCATTAAACGATAGCTTGTCAAAGGCTTACATAATACGGTATATAATTGGGAGTTCAGTTTCAGGTTTATAGTGGTGTGACTCTGAAATTAGTGATCATAAGATTGAGTTGTTCGGTAAAGAATGATGATCATATGGATTTACGGGAGCCTGATTATATATGTCTAATTAGTCCCTCTACTAGCTCCACATAACTCCTTAACGTTTGGCAAAATTGATCTGTGTATGCTATTGGCTAGTTTATTATGCATGGATGGTGTTGACATAGGATTAGGATGGTCGACAAGATTCTCTCCGGTTGAATTCTGATTTTGTTTTGGATAATACAGTACACAATTATTCGAATTCTAAATAAAGTTGCCATGATTTTATTTGAGATTGGATTGGAGTTGTAGAAAATTATCCATGAGAACAAGAATTAGAAATACAATAGTTTTGTAGATTTTGAAATCCGAATTTTGAAATTTGAAATTTGAATTTTGAATTTTGAATTTGAAATTTGAATTTTGAATTTTGAATTTGAAATTTGAATTTGAAATTTAAATTTGAAATTCGAAATTTGAAATTCGAATTTGTTGTGGTAAATCCATAAGGAATGAAATTCGAATTTGAGTTGGATATGGAGAGGAAAATCTTGTTAGAATCCTACTTGAATATTGAATCCAAATCCTAACCAAATATAGACGAAAATTTTGAGAATTATCCTCAATGAATTTTCGGATTTTTATGGATAAGGTTCAAGGGAAAATTCAAGTTTCAATCCCAGTTGAATTTAGATTCTCTCCTCCCTGATAATGGCCAAATTTTCAGAGTAAATCTCCTAGGAGATTTTCGGTTATTTTGGATAAGGATGAGATAAGATTCATGCTTGAAAATTCTGGTGGAATTTTGATTCTTCCTTATTCAAAAGTGGCCGAAATCTTGGTGGAGATTTCTCCTTTGAATTTTTAGATTTTTTGGTTGAAAAAGGGAGACAAAATTCTAGTTAAAATCTTGTTTAGATTTTAGATTGGAATTATCCTATAATGGCCGAAATTTGTTGGGATTTTCCCTTGGATAATTTTGGATTTTATGGTTGTGGATAAGGGAGAATATCTGCTCCTAATCCAATTCAAATTCAGAGAATCACCTCATGCAGATCTATAAATAGAGGTCCTGCCACTCCAGTTCTCTAAGACCACAGACTCTCAGGTGAGCAGGCTTATTGTTGCACAACTCACCGTGACAATTAACTCTTTAGAGATCTGGGTGGTTGGAAGAAGACTAGCAGTGCTAACATACCGATCGAGGTTCAAAGTACCCACACACTCAGCCATTCGGGAATTGAAGAATAGTAGAGAAGGCTAGTTAGTTGAAACCCTCCAATCATTCTCCTCCTGCAGATTGGCGTCCTTGAGGTATGAGTTTTAATTTTTGTTGGTTTATTGTATATGGCATCATGAGATATTTAACGATCTGAAAAATTTTTATTGTTCCGCTACGCCACTCTGATACGTTTTTATCGATTTATTTTCCTACATGGCGTTCACCTCCGACTTATCAAATGGATTTCTACCATCGTTTGTAGTGTCTTCCTTATACGGAGGTTTTTGTTTCACACTAAACAACGGGTTGAGGTCAAATATACCAAGGTTCTTGTTTATGCTGAAGCAACGGGTCGAGGCCTCCCATCATTCAAATCTGACTTTAGAACGATATTGGGTTTCTAATCTTGACAAGTCTTGTTATTCTTGGCGAGGTTCGCATCAGGTAATGATGCAACGCAAGACACGACACCACCAAGGGAGCCAGTTCAAGTATCAATTAGGCCAGTTACAAGAGCAAGAGCAAAGAAATTTAAAGAAGCACTTAATGGGCTACTTCAAGAGGTTTGAGCTCAATCAAATTCGTGGAGGCCCATTGAGCATGATTCATGTGATCAGTAAGGATGCATTAACTTGATTCAAGCCCATAAGAAACTCAACTAATTCAATCAAGCCCAAGACATTTTTAACCAAGGGATTTTCGAATTTGTGGCAGAATAACTACCTTCCTACATTTACGAATTTGGTTAGGATTAAATTTTCAGATTTGTTAGGATTTAGGATTATCTTTTATAATAAATTTCAGTTAGGATTTAGGATTATCTTTTGTAACAAATTTCAGATTTTTTAGGCTTATCTTTTTCAGATTTTTAGGGAATATTCTTTGTAACAATTGCCTATAAATAGGCGTCTCCATGGCAATAAAAAAATCAGATCACATCAGTTTATTCACAAATTTGAGAGTTCTAATTCTCTTTGGTTCTTTGAAGAACTAATTGAACTTATCGGAATTTTCCATGGCGTTTACTTCTGACTTATCAATCATCCCTTCCATGGTTGATTGTGGCGTCTTTCTTATACCAAGGTTCTTGTTTCGCATTAAGCAACGAGTTGAGGTCCCATATACCAAGGTTCTTGTTTTTGCTGAAGCAACAGGTCAAGATCTTCTATCCATTCGAACCTAACCTTAGAACGTTCATAATCTTGACGGGTTTCGTTATTCTTGACGAGGTTTCCATCAGGTAAGACTAGAAATGAAGAGAAAGAGCAAAACATTGAGTATAACAAATGCATAACGTGATAGTATTTTTATAAAGTATTGTTTTTAAGACTTGAGTGCTATGTTTGAACTTACTGGGTATTAGCTCACCAGTTTATTCGTGTTCAGGTAATCAAGGTAAACAACGTATAACTTGAGCACTGATGAAAATGTTGGACTGGTGGAACAGGATGCTAGTGTCATGATAATGGTTATGGTCCTATCACAACTTGTCTGTTGCACAAAAAGAAAGGAAAAAAGTTTTTTGGTTGACTGAATTTTATGTTTGACTGTAAATTAAAGTAAGACAGTATTGTTTGATGATATGTAAGTAAGTATAAAATGGTTTTGATACTACAATATAATGGTTATAAAATTTTATTAGTTTTTAAATGGTTTTAGTTTAAAAAAAAATTTTGCGAATTATGACTAGGTTTATTACTATTAAAGGCATAACAAAAAAGATATTAAAAGGATGAATTGATGTATAGGTCACCCACGCTAAGCGGGACAACTATTGATAAGTCAAGTTTGGATGCTACTATTAAATTCTGATAAGTTCAGAAAGTTCTTGATGAACCAAAAAGAATTATTCTTATTTTTTTGAATAAACATCTATGTCATTTATTCATATGAAACAGGCCTATAAATAGACTAAAAATCACAATCTAAATTTCAAATAATAAAATATTTTGAAAATTCAAAGTTTAAAATTCCTAAATCTATTTAAAAATTTAAAGATTGAAAAACTTAAATCTAACATTTAAAATTTAAACTTTACTATTCACGTTTATCAATCCCTAAAGAAAAGTACTTATTTAAAATTGAAACCCCCCTTGATAATAGCCCATGCTAATCAGCCCTAAAGATAAGCTATTTAAAATTCAAAACCCTCCCTTAAAGATTTACATGCAATTCAGCTAAGGTACTTACTTGAATTTTCAATTAAAAAAACAAAATCTACTTAATTTTAAATTTAAACACCTAAATCTAATTTGATACTGTTCACATGTAAATAAAGGTGACTATGCATGCTATGCGTATGTGTGCTTGTTATTAATCCTCGTCCATAGTTGCTTTGATAATTTCGACTAATCTTGGCTCACCATCAATAGTGAATACATATTTTTCAGCTTGTTAAATCTCCTAGATTAATCTGTTAAATGCTTCCTTGAACCATTTATCTCAAGCACTCGCAACAAACCCTACCAGAACTTGAAATAGATCTCGGTCCCACTTCTGGGCATTAGTCGTGTTTTCATCATTCCACTCTTCTTGAAAAGAATTTGTCCGCAAATTAGGAAGGATTTGTATCCATTGCCGTTAATTCATTTAAGAATTTGAAAAGGATCATCCCCTTTAGGAAGTTGCTTAAAATGTCTTTATGTCAAAATTTGTTTCTTTCTTAAGTGTAGCCAAATCCTATCTCGGATATCAAAAACTAATTTGTGATCCCTTTTATTAGCTTGACTTTGAAACTCCTTTGTCTACTCAGGATTACTTTAATAGGTTGATCGATTTGGATTGGATGCTTCGGGCATAAAATCAATTTGACGTTCAATCCCTTGAATAGGTAGTAATCCATATAGTGTATCATCGGGAAAGACATCCTTGCATTCCTGCAAAAGAGAAACAATTGCACTAAACAAAGCCAAGTTAAGTTGGTTAGTGTTTAAAAATGCCTCATTGTATAATAGTATTTTGTACAATTTTGGTTGGTTTGAAAGCGACGCTCTTTTGATTTCACTCACTTTTGTATAGATTTTTTTTGTTTTCTCTTTGATTTTCTCTTAATGACCATAACACTGATGCAAAACATGACACAACATCAAGGGAACTAGTTCAAAAACCAATTGGGCCAGTTATGAGGGTACGAGCTAAGAAGTTCAAAGATGCACTTAATGGGCTGATTCAAGAGGTTTTGGCTCAATCAAATTCATGGAGGCCCATTGAGCATGATTCATGTGGTCAATAATGATGCATTAACTTAATTCAAGCCTATGAGGAATTATGAAATAAAAACTTCAGAAAATTAATATTGAAAATTCAAAATCCACCCTCCCCCGTCTACCCAACTGCTGCCAGTCAACTGCTAAGCCTGCCATGCAGCCCCCCCCGATGCAACGCAAGACACGACACCACCAAGGGAACCAGTTCAAGTACCAATTGGACCGGTTACAAGAGCGAGAGCAAAAAGATTTAAAGAAGCATTTAATAGGCTGATTCAAGAGGTTTAAGCTCAATCAAATTCGTCGAGGCCCATTGAGCATGATTCATGTGATCAGCAAGGATGCATTAACTTGATTCAAGCCCATGAGGAATTCAACTAATTCAATCAAGCCCAAAACAAGCCCAAAACGTTTTTAGGCAAGGGATTTTCGAATTTTGTAGTAGAATAACTACCTTCCTACATTTACAAATTTGGTTAGGATTAGATTTTCGGATTTGTTAGAATTTAGGAAGATTTAGGAATATCTTTTGTAACAAATTTCAGTTAAGATTTAGGATCATCTTTTGTAACAAATTTTCAACAAATTTCAGATTTTTTTTAGGCTTATCTTTTTCGGATTTTTAGGGGAATATTTTTTGTAACAATTGCCTATAAATAGGCGTCTCTATGGCAATAAAAAAACACATTACATCAGTTTATTCATAAATTTGAGAGTTCTAATTCTTTTTGGTTCTTTGAAGAACTATCTGAACTTATTGAAATTTTCCATGGCATTCACTTCCGCCTTATCAATTAACCCTTCCATAATTGATTGTGGCATCTTCCTTATACCAAGGTTCTTGTTTTGCATTAAACAACGGGTTGAGGTCCAATATACCAAGGTTCTTGTTTTTGCTGAAGCAACGGGTCGAGTTCTCCCATCCATTAAAACCTAACTTTAGAATGTTCTTGGGTTCATATTCTTGACGGGTCTCGTTATTCTTGACGAGGTTCACATCACCCCCCCCATGACTCTACAAGTAGAGGTCCCCACCACTGCCAACTAGAGCCCCCTAGACTCTACAACCCTCTGGCACCTCCCGCAAACCCATCCGACGAACCACCCCCTAACCTCTGGTTGGTGGTGGATTTAGGTAAATTTGGGTTTATTTTTTTAATTTTTATTTCTTGATTTTTTAATTTATTAGTCTATACTTTATAAGGTGAGGTATATTATAACAAGTAAATCTCAATCGTTCATTTATATTTGAATGATTTTTAAACGAATATTTACCGTAAGTACAATTTTGATATTCATACCACAGCCTATTCCCAAATTCAATCTCTGTAATAGTCTAAATTTTTATCGTGTGTTGGGTCTATCAAATTTGTTCACTCGATCACCCATTATTCCACCCACCCAAGTTTAAAAAAATGAAAATTACTTAAAAAAAAAAGATTTTGATCACATCCTAATTTCATTGATTAAAAGATAATGGAGTTTTGATTTTGTATTTAATCAAGAGATCAAAGTTGAAAATTTGATATACTTACATATGATTAGAAGCATGTATAATGTGTTTGCGCTGATGCAAAATAATGTATCTATCTACATATATATTGCCATATGTAAACGTTGGAGTGCAACGTGGGAAGTGAAGCATTCTTGCAGGACACTTGGATTCCAAGTTGAAGGATAAATAAAATTTGTTGGCAACTAAGAAGAGGGAATTGATACATACAAGAATGAGTGTCAAATTTAAAGTTTACAAACTATATAAAGCTTTAAATAGGATGAATTGAAGTAGTGGGAGTTTCCTTAGCCGAGAAATACCTTAATTATTCTTCCTTTTTTGAAAAATAGATGTCACCTCATTTGGTTTCTAGAGGTTGAGAATGAGAGAGAGAGAGAGAGAGAGAGAAGAAACATATGTGACATATTTAAGTGATGAAAGAAGAATTTGACTTGAAGAAATTGTGTAAGTAGTATCTTTTCGATTGAAATCTTCTACGAGTATTTATTTTGCAAAAAGGAGAAAATAAAAAACAAAAAACCTCCAAATTTGGCATTTAGGTTGTGTAAGAGTGCCCAAGAAGGTTGGTTAATTTCTACCGAGTTGGAATTTGGAAAGGAAACTTGTGGGATTGATAAAATTTTGAAAACCAAAGTCAAAATAATAAGCGATCCAGATAACCTATCTAGAGTGACGTCTTACATATGTTATTTTGAAAATTGAGATGAATTACTTTTGTGATATCGTGATAGATCAAAGTCGCTTTTGAATAATTCTAATGATGTTGTAGTTATGAAATCTCATGCAAGCAAGAAATATTGTGTGTATATCAAAAAGTTGGAAACTGTAATAATTGGTAGTGAATTACAATCCAAATGTTTTGATTTCCCGAACATCTATTTGAACTGTCAATCCAAATGAGATATCACAAATTTTTTCAAATGGTTGAAACAAATAGTTTTTAATTTTTAAAATTGTATAAATATCCTTTCATAGAGTCTCTGTAAGTTTAGCGAAGTAAATTGTTAAATTCGAGGTGGAAAATCTTGAATTTTGTGAAAGTTGTTACATTGAGCTATCAAAAGAGTCAAATTGTAAAGATAAGAAAAAATAAATAAATAAACGGTTTATTCAGAGTATTTATATAAGTACACTACAAAAAATCGAATACCGATTCAAAGTGGATAATTTATGGCAGATTTTTACAATTAACTGTTCATCACGAAATTTATTGAAGGCTTAATAATAAATAGTATATAATTCTAAGTTATATTGATGCTTTAAAGTATTTATATATGATCCTCATATAGCTAATTAGGAATAAAGGTAAGTAGAGACTCAACAAGAAGTCAGTATATACGATATTTGCCTGTGCAATTGTTTGCTATATGTATGTAATAGTTTATATGAAATATATATATATAGTTTTAAGCCACAAAATATAAAGATTTATAAAGTAGTCCCAATTGAAGAACATAATCTTTCTTTATTGCCTCACCCACTCACACCACCACCGCCACCAACGTTGCTACAAACAGCAAGGTAACGAAGTATACTTGCTCCAACGTTGCTTGCGAAAATTTTGACTCTATTCTTTTTTATTCCAGTCAAAATTAACTATTTCTCTCCTACATTGAAAGATATAAGTTAGTTTTTGGGTAATTCAACATTGCTGTATTACAGAAAATTTTTGATGTAGTTGTATTTTGAATCTATAATTAGTGTAACTAAAAGTAGGCAGGTGTTTGATAATTTTTTATTTTCAAAGTTCCTGTAAATACCAAAAGTAAAATTTAGGTGTTTGATAAATTATAAATAAAGTTGCTAAGCAGATATATTAGGACCAAAAATGATATAATATATTTTTCTTTAACACTTAAATGCATGATTGACATATTTTAATAATTATATTTTCTCATGTAAAATAGGAATAATTACTATAATAATAATTTTTTTTAGAAATTATTTATTATCATCTCTTTTTTTAATATTTATTTTCATCTTTAAATATACATAAAATTACAATCATAAAAGGTTCTCCTAATAAAATAAAATAAAATATAAATTTATTTACAATTTGAAATTTTTTAAAGAGGAAAAGAATTTATTAATTTTATACAATGGTAGAATATAATTTTATTATTCGTTATGGAGATAAATAAAGTATGTATATTAAAAGTATTATTTACTGTTAAGGATATTTTTAGTAAATTTGTATAATGACTATATAGCTATTGTGTAGAAGTAATTACTGACCTGTTTCTCAAATTCTGTTGTGCTATAGTAGTTTTTAGAAGTCTCTACTAGATAGAAACAGGATTTACTAAATACCCTTAACCTATTGTAGATTATTTAATAATCAAAAAGTAGTCTCTAAAAACAATACCAAACAAGACCTTTATCTATCTTTTAACAACTTAAGCTTTTGCAAGAAATGACAAATTAATGGATTTAGAGTTTTTAGTTTACTAGAAACAAATACATATATATATATATATAAGGGGCTATTCTCTCTTCATCTCATGCGTTTATAGGATTAACTATTAAGTTGGGGTTTTTTCTTTTTCATTTTTATTTTCTTTTGTGGTATTTTATTTCATGATAGAAACAATAATGGTGATGACTGTTGCTAATTAAAAAATTAAATTTAGTTCCAATAAGTGTGCTTCCTTTATCAAGGGGAACATCGCAGATACGATTTACGTGCAACCTACGTTTCATCACTTAAGAAGTATGAGACGGACGGCATAATAATTTGTTAATATAAAAATTGACCTTTATTATTATTATTATTATAACACGTTAATTTATGCCCAATAAGAATCGGAGCATGTGTCACTATGGCAATAAATCGACCTTTATTATTATTATTATTATTATTATTATTATTAATACAATACACATTAATTTATGCCCAATTAGAATTGGAGCATGTGTCACTATGGCAATAAATCCCACATAATTCCTCTGATTTCCTCCAATAATTTCGTCTGCCTGACGAGGATTTCAATTCAATTGACACACTGTTTGTGCATCTATTTATCTGGATTTTAACGTTTTCCCGCTACAATTACCCAACTTTTGCATTTTTTGAGAAACCAAGTTGAAGACGTCAAAATTAACGATAATAGCCTAACACTAATTCTATATTTAGTTTTGTCATAAATTTAATTTATAAAACATTATTATTTAAGTTGGTAACTTGAATGTTAAAACCTATCAAAATTAAAAAAAAAAAAAAACGAACTTTTGTGATTTGTTTCACGAGTTTTAATTTTATTCTAATGTATTAAATTTTAATTGATTAAAACACTTATAATTTTATTCTGATGTATTAACTTTTTTTTTTTTTTTTTACAGAATTTCAAAATTAATCCCAAATTTTTATATGTCTTGTAAAGAGTTCCAACGGTTTCCCTACTAATTACAGCCTACAAGTTTGGCCTTGTATAGAAAGAAGCAAATAACTGGACCATATTTTGGATTTCATCCCTGATGTGCTACCATAAAGTACAAGAACGAATTGAAGTTCTATAGTTTATATATAAGTATGTGTGCATATTGTCTTGCTTCATCTCCCCATCCATCTTGGAAGTTCCTCCTCAAAAAGATAAAACAAATAAAAATGAAATACTTTAGTGACAATGCACCATATGCATGTAACAAGTTAGTCTGCACTCACCATTGGCACGGTGGTAATAAGGTTCTATATAAAAGATTCACATGTATAGTTAAAGGATTGAATCATATATTTGCACGTTAGAATTAGTCTTTAATATAGACTATGTGCTTGATAGACTCTATAAGGGCCTTGATCTGTTAGCTAATGAAAGCTAGAAACTAGGATTCTTACCATCCCACATTGATGAAGATACAAGAATGTTACTAATCCTTTTATATTTTTTTTCACCAAAAGAAAAGCTAGTCCTCACTCACAATACCATATTGAATAACTAACTTGCCCTTGTTTGGATAACATTTTTCTCTTTTTTTTTTGTGGGGGGGGGGGGGGGATTTTTTTCTATGTCATCTCTTACGCTTGGAGGAGATGAGGAATCAACACAGAGAATGTTCCATTTCCCCAACCCCACATTGCTAGTGCTTTCTTTGTAGGAATCAATTGAAAATAAGCGTCAGAGCCTAGTCGGTTAATGACAAGTATGCTTACATAAATTGGAATATTCTAAACCATAATAGATTAACACTCTAGCATCTGTTAACGTCCAAAAAAAAAAAAAAGACCAACAACAACAACGGTATTACTTTATTATATAACCAAGTTTTAACCAAACACCACCAACAATAGTATTTGGTCCACAAATTCACTTTGGCGCCTTGTATGTTTCCTTCTTAGTATGCGACAGTATAAGTGCTGAATATTTTATGCATGAAATCAATTTTGTTGGCAGATTTTAGGTGAAAAATGGATTACGTTTTCAGATGGTTGTTTTCAGCTTCAGCTAGTGGAACTCCTATACTTCAAAAGAGAGAAGGGTGATCCTCTTTGAATTTGCTTCATATATAAATATAAAAATATATGTATTTATATATACAAGGAATTGAAGATATATACATTACAAGTGTAGAATTTGACACTATATAAGTGCATGAAACTTCCACTTATTTATTGGCCTTGTGTACTGGAGCATGACAGCCAGAGAGTTAAAGAAAGAAAAGACGAAGAATTTTATTTTAAAAAAATGTCAAAAAAGTCCTTAATTCAAATGCTTAAACAAGCAAGGCCATTTCTGTATCTAGTTCTGCAGCAATTCGGGTATGCAGCAATGTCCATCATTTCCAAGTTTGCTCTAAATAAAGGGATGAGCCAGCACGTTTTGGTCGTGTACCGCCATGCTATCGCCGCAGCTGCCACTGCACCTTTCGCCATTGTGTTAGAGAGGCAAGTCTTTTTTCCATACTTCAGCTTTTTGCATGTTGAAAATGTGAATATAGTGGCCAACAAAACTACGTTAAAAATATGTAACAGGAAAAGAAGGCCCAAGATGACCTCCTCTGTCTTTGCCAAGATAATGTTGCTAGCCTTACTTGAGTTAAGATCTTTACAACTCAAATCCCCGACGATATATTAAAAATCGTCAAAGGAACGTAAGTTAATCTAGTTATATCTGTTCTTTCAGGCCTGTAATGGACCAGAACTTGTACTATACCGGAATGAAGTTCACGACCGCAACTTTTGCAACTGCAATGTGCAACATTCTTCCTGCATTTGCATTGATCATGGCCTGGATATGCAGGTGAAATTCTATATAAAAAAAAGTGCAGCATGCAGATTCAAGATTTCTAACTTCAAATTTGATATGACAAACACCACCACACCCACCCCCCCCTCCCCCCCCCAACAACCAAAACACAACCCTTCTTTTTTTACCGGTGTTGCAGGCTTGAGAAGGTTAACATTAGCAAACTTCCTAGCCAAGCAAAATTATTGGGAACCATAGTGACCATTGGGGGAGCTATGCTTATGACTTTGTATAACGGACCGATGTTGAATATTCCATGGACAAATCAAA
Source organism: Antiaris toxicaria (assembly GCA_035233585.1). Lineage (NCBI taxonomy): Eukaryota > Viridiplantae > Streptophyta > Magnoliopsida > Rosales > Moraceae > Antiaris > Antiaris toxicaria. Next base: position 11,453,930 of record CP141162.1, on the reverse strand, counting down.
GCACTCATCATCCCGAGTCTGCAATTGAAGCGAATGATCAAGTCTCTGTCAAGGGCGCTCTTATGATCACTGCAGGATGTGTTTGCTGGTCTGGTTTTATCATACTTCAAGTAAGAGAAATGAGCTATTTCCATAAGTGCAAGTGTGTTTGTGCGTGTGTGCATATAAACCATTTCAGTTACTGAGATGTAGGCGTTGATTTACAGGCCATTACACTGAAATCATACCCGGCTGAGCTCTCCCTTACTGCTTGGATGTGTTTGATGGGCGCGGTCCAAGGCTCCATCGTGGCCCTAGCTATAGAACGGGGCAACCCTGCAGCCTGGACCATAAACTCGGGTTCTATGATAGTAGCCGCTCTTTACAGTGTCAGTATTTTTTAACTTACAGGGTTGTTTATATATATTCATATATATATATATATAGCATTAATACGAAAGAATTTTGGAAATAGTATTGATTTCAATTATTTTCTTTTGTATCATTGTCACATTTTATCATATTTAATAGTTATAATAATTACTAGAATAATATAACGTGATAGTGACACAAAAGAAAATAATTATAATCAATACTATTCTTAATTTACTTTTTGAGTGTTGTAAATAAGATGTCAATCTTTTACTTGTAAGTTTTAACTCTTTTCTCTTTAGCAGTTTCTTTTTCTTCTAATGTTTATTTATGGGATTTTTGCAGGGAATATTTAGGTCCGGATTTGCTTACTACATTCAGGGACTAGTCATGAGGGAAAAGGGACCTGTTTTTGTGTCTGCTTTTAACCCTGTAGGTCTTGTCATTGTTGCAATACTCAGCTCCTTAATTTTGTCTGAGATAATGTACTTGGGAAGGTACATTTTTTATGATCATTTTGTGCATAATTGGAATATGGACCTCATTTGCTAACCTGCAAGCTAAAAAAAAATGGCGGACTAACTCGAGAAAATTTACTGTTATGTAGGGTTTTAGGAGCAATTATCATTATAGCTGGCCTATACCCTCTGTGGGGTAAAAGCAAGGACCAGCGCGGATCCGAATCGGGCGAAAATGTCTTAGTAGCATCGACAACAGATCAAACCATGACTGAAAAGAATGAGACTGTAAAGACTCCGAATCAAGAGCTTGTTGTGACAATTAAGGAACCAAAGGAAGATCAGGACAGAAATGAGTTGGATGAAACCAAACATAACATAATTTAACTTGATTTTAAAACTTTGGTTTTTCCAATGTGGAGTAAATGGAGTGTTTATTCTTTGGTTGCCTCTTAGATTGGTCTTTCACTCTGAAATCTAGACAGAAAGGAGGGGGAAAAAAAATCATATCAACTAAGTGGAGACAGATATGGATGTCCGACATGTGCATTTAAACAATAAATTGGACTCTTTCACTAGGATTTAAGACAATAAAAAAAAAAGTCTGAAAAGAGTTTTTATTTTTATTTTTTTCTTTTTAAGTCTGAAAAGAGGATGACAAATGTTTGCATATCCTATTAAACGTTATTAAAGAGATTATTTAGGTGTTAATAGAAATGTTTATTGAAGGTCTTATGGATTGATTATCCTCTAATAAAGAGCGCATGTGTCACCTTAATCTCACTATATATATTATAATAAAAATACATGTGGTTGTAGTCCTATGTAGTATATTTAAATCTTTACTACTGATTCATCATGACTATTCATTACCACTAGATCATCACACTATAAATAAGTTGTTTTTGTACAATGGACTACTGTTATTCCAAACATGGAATATGCTGTAAAATCTCAAGCTGGCCCTTTATGCAATGCAATAATAAATTCATTTCTATTTTGATAGTCGCGAGTCCTCCAAAAATTCTGTAATAAAGAGCGATTATTTTACTTGAAATCAGCCGCCTATGAACTCAAAGCTATTATCTTCAGGCTCAAATTGCTTGATAGCCTTTCTATCCCTTTATCCAAAAATTAAAAAATTAAAAAAAAAATTGAAAGCCTCTTTTTTTGGCATTTTGCATAAATGTCCCCTGAAATTTCCATCCTTGACAAATCAATTCCCGAACAAAAAAATCTTACCAATTTACCACTCAAAGTTCAAAATCAGTGATCCTTTCGCCCCTCATTCACTGTCCATGTGCCATGCACATGTCAAAAGGACCAACGATGCAATGGGTTATGAATTTTAAGAGGTCAATTGTCAATATTTTTTAATTTAATATCTGATTTGCTAATCACAAGGAGATAATGGTACTAAAAAGAACTCAAAGAGATGAAATACAGCTCGGAACTAGGGGTGAACATCGGGTGAGTTGAGTGGGTTTTTGTAAATTTTTAACCCACTTAATGAATATTGGGTGGGTTGACAATTTTTTTTACCTACCCAATCAATCTAATGTAAAAAATCAACACACTCAATTAATCTGGGTTGAGTTAGGTGGGTTATGTATTTTATTAATAAAAATAATAAATGATACTAAACATCTAACAACAAATAAAAAATTTAATGAGAAAAAAAGAAATTAAACTTATGACATAGTTTTTAAAATAAATTCTATCATAGACTTTGTACAAATAAAATTTTTTTAATATAATCTCATTAATAGTCAAATGTAAAATAAATATAAATTATAAAAATCACCAAAAGATATAAAAATACTAAAGTAATTAGTAGTATTTTTTATAAAATTACCAAAAATTACATCCATATTGAATATCAAGTAATGCATTTTATATATTTAAATAATCTAAACAACACTTAGAGGTGAACATCATTTAATAAAAAAGAAAAAATAGTAAGTGAGTGAATATTGGGTGGGTTTTTGAAATATTTTCAATTGAAATATTTTTTTACCCACCCAATCAATTAAATATAGCAAATCAACCCACTCAATTAAGATCAGGTTGGGTAGATTGGGTGGATTTGTTGGATGATCAGGGTTTTTGTTCACCCCTACTCGGAACATTTTCAAGAAGAAATCATCATGACCATTTTTTTTTTAAAGAAAGAAATTAAGAAACAAAAGGCCAAAGAAGCTAGTTCGTGAGCAACTCTATTTCCGGATCATGAAATGAAAGGAGCGGCAGCAACATTCGTCATCCGGCAAGACGTTGCAAAATCGCGATATCTCGTAGCAAAGGACCGACAACAACATAAAGAGAGTTCTTCCAATTGGCGGCATTGCCTGTAGCAAGGTAGCCGCTTTGATCAATAGTATCAGTCCAGGTGCACAAACAACATTGACCACATTGCTCGAGAAGACTTAACTCGTGCGATTTGGACATGATCTGTACATTACAAGTTTGTCAATTAAATGTGTACAACTTAACTGAATCGTCAAATGAAGTTGAAAATCGACATGTTGTCGGCTCTAAAAACGCGAAAATTGAGCTGGTTCCAGGTGCGCATGAACACAATTACAAAAAAATATATATATAATAAGAATGTAATTTTTCCTTGTTTCAGCTGCAATATAATTGGAGACCGAGTTCATCATTTGAATTTAGGATGAATATTGGATGGTCTGAGTAAGTTTTTATGAATTTTAACCCACTCAATTAACCCAATATAACAAAAAAAAACCACCCAATTAAGATCGGGTGGTTGGGTGGATTCGACGGGTTGTATGTTTTATTAAATAATAATAATAAATGATATTAAAAATTCAATAACAAATAAAATTTAAGAGGGAAAAAATGAATAAAACTCATAAAAATTTTCAAATAAATTCTATTACAGACTCTAAAAAAAATTTTCTAATATAATCTCATTAATAGTCGAATATAAAATAAATATAAGTTATAAGAATCATCAAAAAATATAAAAATCCTAAAGTAATTAACGGTATTTTTAATAAAATTATCAAAAATTATATTTATATTGAATATCAAATAATGCATTTTATATATTCAAATAATTTAAAAAATACTTAAAGGTAAATATCATTTAACAAAAACGACAAATATATATATAGGTGAATATTGGGTAAATTGGATGGGTTTTTAGAATTTTTTTTAATAAAGAGTAGGTGAGCTGAAAATTTTTTTTACCTACTCAATCAACCAAATATAGCAAATCAACCCACCTAATTAAAATTGGATTAGATAGATTGAGTGGATTTCTAGGGTAATTGAGTTTTTTGTTCACCCCTAATTTGAATTCATGTTGAGGTGTTCTTGGCTTTGAAATGGGAAAATTTTCTGACAATTGTTTAAAACGTTATGTTTTTGTAATTGTTATGAAAAATTTGAGATGTTTCCTGTGTACAGTAATGTACTATATATTCTTTGGCTGCCTTAAAATGGTCGTCACTTTAGATAGAAAAAAGATCCTATATAATCACCTAATAGTGTCCGAAAGAAACTTATATAACCAGTGACAGAGCCATTTGAAGATAGTGATTTTTTATTTTAAATATGATTGACATTGTTATTTTTATTTCGATATTTCAAAAACAAATTGATATATGTTGCCACTAAAGTAGAAATTAATTCGGTTATGATGTGTCTATATAAATAGTAAAAGTGCAATGCAAATCACATATGTTTAGACTCAGATGTTTTAATTTAAACGTCAGTTCAATTCCTCCATTTAAGAAGAAAAGAAAAGCTTACTCTTTCACTTGAATTCTAATGATGTTCATCATTCAAGAAGTATTATTTTTGTGCTTTGTGAAGTGATTATAAAATACAATTAATCAAGATGAACAATGCTGCAATATCATTAAGTCGTTCTAGGTTGTGACATGGGTTACCAGTATTTCGAATTTGGAACTTGTTCCCCTTTTTTTTTTTTTTGGCTGAAACTTGCAGTTGAATCTAAAGATAGGCCCTTTATTTCCTTTAAAAAAAAAGGACAAAAAAAAATGATAGCCCTTTTTGACATGCAATGAACAATTCGTTCACGTTTTGATTATCAGATCAATCCATCAAAATTTTTATGATCAGCCCACGTCATAGGGGCCACAGATCAATTATCTTCCATGCAATCAGCCGTGATTTCAAGGCAATTACATCTGTTGACCTTTAACCGGTCAACACAAGTCAACAGGTTCAGATTGCTTGAAACCTGGAAAGTGTCTTTTTATTCAAGGACAACTTTTGTTTTCTTCTTCTTCTTCTTCTCCTTCTTTTTTCTTTTCTGAAACTTTTGAAGGACAAGTTGAAACACAAGTCGAGGCAACTTTGAAAGTCTTGATTAGTGAATATGTACATGATCTGTACATTACACGTTTCATAAATATAAACACTATTATTTATATGTACAATATGTAGTGTACAAATTGCATCGTCAAACACATGAGGAGAAAAAAAAAATCGTTCATATAATTTTCTCGAATTCATACTTTATTCTTTCTGAAAATGGAAATGAATTATGTGATGATCAGGATGTCAAGCATTTTATAAAGTAAATTTGTTGCTTCTTAGCACACCACTCTTATAGCTTTTTTTTTTTTTTTTTAAACAATCAAGTATGACTTGATGTAACTAAAAGTTCTGAATATCTAAAACTATAGTTACAACTTACAGAGTTCAGAATTACAAGTTTGATAAATTTCTTAACAAAGTAGCCAAGATTTTTTTTTTTTTTTTTTTGGGTTAAGAAGTAGGTTGACACCAATCCTTTGGAACTGGAATGATTATACTAGCTCGAGAGGATTAGGACGTTTTTGACTAAAAATAGAAAAAGATAAATTGTTTCACCACTCAAGAATAAGATCTCACCACCTTAAAATACAGAAATAAAGAATTCACTACTCAATAGAAATCCATCAAAGAGATAAGAAATTCAAAATAAGGTGGACTAAACTTTGATCTCTCCTGCTTTCTTTTCTTCTTGAAAAACGTTTTTATAAAGGCTGTTCTAATTCAGCCCTTAATTACAACCTTAAAACCCAAAAACATAACTCCTTCCTAGCCATTACTTCACTCATAAATGACTGGAGTTACAAACCACACAAATTCCTCACAAACCAAAGCCACAAATGGCTATTATAACCACACTTAAAAACAAGCATAACTGTTCTTAAATTAGCTGATTATTAGACTTATTACAGATCAACACACTAAAAACAACAATAAGATAGCTCTCTAAAAAAAACGTCCCCACTAGCAATTGATCATAAAGTGGCCTTCAATTCTGAATGAGACACATGGTAGATATGCATTGGATCACTCCCATGCAGCCCATGTACATACAAATTATGTCCATACTCATCATTCTCCTTAGGTTGGAGAGGACTCGACCTCGAGTCCAAAGGCTTGTCTTCAATAAATGGAGATAGATCGGCCATGTTGAACGTAGTGGACATACCATAATCGCCAGGGAGCTCTACTTTGTAGGTATTATCATTGATCTTTTCAACAATTGTAAAAGTTTCATCCACTCTTGCTAGGAGTTTTGGAAAACTCCAACTCAAAAATCATTCTTTTCTCAGATGAATCCACACTTTATCCCTAACTTGAAAAGTGACCTTCCTCCTATGCTTATTTGCTTGCTATGCATACTACTCATTTTGTTTGGCGATCTTTTCTCGAACTTGTTCATACAACTTCTTGATATGCTTTGTTCTTTCTTCAGCTGCTCCATTAAAAGTTGTTTCAGTTTTAAGAGGCACAAGATCCAAAGGTGTGATTAGATTCTTACCATAAACAATCTCGAAAGGACTACATCCTATTATTTGACTAGTGGATCTATTATAAGCAAATTCAGTTTAAAGAAGAGACAAATCCCACGACCAGATGTTCTTCTTGATGAGACTTCTCAATAAAGCTCCCAAAGATCGATTAATGACTTCAGTTTGTCCATCCGTTTGAGGATAATGGAAGTGTTGTATTGAAGCCTTGTTCCCAATTTCCTCCACAAGGTCCTCCAAAAATGACTCAAGAATTTAGCATCTCGATCTGAAGTTATAGTCTTTGGAATGCCATGTAGCTTCATAATTTCTTGAAAATAGAGGTCAACAATGTGAGTTGCATTCGCATTGCTACATTGAGTCTTAGCTTTGTAACAAGTCGCACATTGATCTACAATTCGCCCCACATTCTTAGTAAGCCATGGCCAAAAGAAATTGTCTTGCACAAGGTCTATGGTCTTGCCTCGGCCAAAGTGACCAACCAATTCTCCACTATGAGCTTCTCGGATTATGACTTCCCTCAATGATCCTTGTGGAACACACAGCTGTGTACCCTTATACAAGAACCCATCTTGGATCAAAAATTGTTTATAAGGCCCCTTTGAACAATACTTCCAAATTCTATCAAAATCAGCATCATCCTTGTACATACTCTTCAAAACGTCAAATCCAAGCACCTTAGCATGCATCATGTTTAACAATGAATGGTGCCTACTCAACGCATTAGCCACTTGATTAGCTTTTCTAGACTTATAAATACTCAACGCATCAGCCACTTGATTAGCTTCTGCCAAAATTAGTATCATCCTTGTACATACTCTTCAAAACATCAAATCCAAGCACTTTAGCATGCATCATGTTCAACAGCGAATGGTGCCCACTAAACGCATCAACCACTTAATTAGCTTTGCCAGACTTGTGTTTGATGATAAAATTAAAGGATTAGAGATATTCCACCCACTTTGCATGGCGTGAATTGAGCTTGTGTTGAGCATTCAAATACTTAAGAGCTTCATGATCTGAAAAAAGAACAAAATCGTTTAGTAAAAGATAATGGCTTCGATGTTCCAATGCCCGGATGACCGCATAAAACTCCTTGTCATATGTCGAGTACTTCCTTCTCACTTTATTCAACTTTTCGCTGAAAAAGTAATTGGCTTGCCTCCTTGACTCAAAACAGCCCCTATTCCCATGCCTGAAGCATCACACTCCACCTCAAAAATCATTGAAAAATCTAGTAGTGCAAGAAATGATGCTTCCATCATCTTCTTTTTCATAAATTCAAAACTCTTTTAAGCCTCCGCATTCCACTTAAAAGTTCCACCCTTCATGCACTCGGTTATTGGAGCAACCAAAGTGCTGAAATTCTTAATAAATCTCCTGTAAAAGGAAATCATCCCATGAAAACTTCGAATATCAAAGAGGGTTTTTGGAACTAGCCAAGTAACAATAGCATCCACCTTGCTCTCATCGACCTTTATTCCATCTTTGGATATAACATACCCAAAGGAAGATTATGCTTTCTACCATGAATTGACACTTCTTCAAATTGACAAAAAGACTTTCAGCCCTCAAAGCCTCAAACACGTTCCATAAATGCACCAAATGCTCTTGTAAACTTTGATTATAGACAAGAATATCGTCAAAATAGACCACCACAAATTTACCCATGAATGGCTTGAACACATATGTCATGAGTCGCATAAAAGTGCTAGGAGCATTAGACATGTAGGAAAATAAATCGGTAAAAACGTATCAGAGTGGCGCAGCGGAATAATAAAAATTTTTAGATCGTTAAATATCTCATGATGTCATATACAATAAACTAACAACAATTAAAACTCATACCTCAAGGACGCCAATCTGCAGGAGGAGAATGACCGGAGGGTTTCAACCAACTAGCTTTCTTTATTATTCTCCAATTCCCGAATAGCTGAGTGTGTGGGCACTCTGAACCTCGATCGGTATGCTAGCACTGCTAGTCTTCTTCCGACCACCCAAATCTCTAAAGAACTTATTGTCACGGTGGGCTGTGCAACAATAAGCCTGCTCACTTGAGAGTTTGTGGTCTGAGAGAACTGGAGTGGCAGGACCTCTATTTATAGACCTGCATGAGGTGATTCTCTGAATTCGAATTGGATTAGGAGACGATATTCTCCCTTATACACAAGCACAAAATCCGAATTTTCCAAGGGAAAATCCCAATAATAAAATTCGGCCACTTTAGGATAAATCCAATCCAAATCTAAACAAGATTTTAACTAGAATTTTATTTCCCTTTTTCAACCAAAAAATCTGAAAATTCTAAGGAGAAAATCTCCACAAAAATTCGGCCACTTTTGGATAAGGGAAAATCAAAATTACACTAGGATTTTCAAGCTTGAATCTTATCTCATCCTTATCCAAAATAACCGAAAATCTCCTAGGAGATTCACTCCAAAATTCGGTCATTGTCTAGGGAGGAGAGAATCCAAATTCAACTGAGATTGAAACTTGAATTTTTCCTTGAACATTATCCACAAAAAATCCAAAAATCATTAAGGATAATCCTCAAAATTTTCGTCCAACTTTAGTTAGGATTTGGATTCAAAATTCAAGTAGGATTCTAACAAGATTATCCTCTACATATCCAACTCAAATTCGAATTTCATTCCTTGTGGATTTACCACAACAAATTCGAATCCCACTTGGACTGTGATTCAAAATTGAAATTTCAAATTTCAAATTCGAATTTCAATTTCAAATTCAAATTTCAAATTTCAAATTTCAAATTCGAATTTCAAATTCAAATTTCAAATTCAAATTTCAAATTTCAAATTTCAAAATTCAAAATTCAAAATTCAAATTTCAAAATTCAAAATTCAAATTTCAAATTTCAAATTTCAAAATCCACAAAACAGTTGTGTTTCAAATTCTTGTTCTCATGGATAATTTTCTATAACTCCAATCCAATCTCAAATAAAATCATGGCAACTTTATTTGGAGTTCGAATAATTGTGTACTCTATTATCCAAAACAAAATCTGAATCCAACCGGAGAGAATCTTGTCTACCATCCTAATCCTATGTCATCACCATCCATGCATAATAAACTAGCCAAGAGCATACACAAATCAATTTGCCAAACGTTAAGGAATTATGTGGAGCTAGTAGAGGGACTGATTGGACATATATAATCGGGCTCCCGCAAATCCATATAATCATCATTCTTTACCGAACAACTCAATCATATGATCACTAATTTCAGAGTCACACCACTATAAACCTAAAACTGAACTCTCAATTATATACCGTATTACGTAAGCCTGTGACAAGCTATCATCCAATAACCTTGTCATGTATGCAGAACCCTCATATGATATCCATGATCAGCCTTAGGCTAAAGTCCGTTTAATCCTACTGATCAGGCTATCTTAAAGCTCTATTATACTATCGAATAAAGAAAATGATTATTTACCATATGTGAATAAGAAGTCATCCGCCCAGCAAACGACCCAAGGCCTTGTCCATTTTCACATTTAGTATAATGCCTTTAAGAGGATACCCTTAACTCCTCATTAGAGCTATGATTCCGATATCTGTAAACGAACCCTTCATCGTATACAAGTCATGCACCCAACGAACCGGTCTATAAGCTTACTACCTCTGAGACGCTTTAGCCATTGGAACATCAAAGTACACAAGTCATATACATGAAGCTGTCCTTTTACTCAGGATTAAGGTTACTGCACAATGAACGTCAAAAGCAGATCGATCCACTCAAAGTGGACTTCGTAGATCAATCACGCTTTAGTCCCAGTCTAATATGTCACCACCAAGCAACATATCTATGTCTCTACTTGGGAGTCCAACTCCAGACAGTCAAGATAAACCGTCCCCTCCAAGGCTTTAGACAACATAATAGTCTTAACATGAGTTAGATGCTCGGTCTAACCCTATAGACTACAGACCATAGTTTAGACCGCTAACTTTAGAACATTGTCTTCTCGCATACAAAGTCAATTGCATGCAATGTTCTAACAGTTTAACACAAGCAGTCAGGGAGCCATATTTGCTTACATTTACTTTAACATGTAAATAAAATGAGGACAGATAGCAATGTAATGAATAACCTCTATATATAATTTTATTATCCAGTTCAAAATAAATACATCAAAATATCTCTAATGCTTAGGGCATTTCCTAACAATCTCCCACTTGCCCTAAGCCAGCAGATGTGCCATGTTACGCATCCCCATAGCCTCTACGTGCCTCTTAAAACTTTTAGCCACCAAAGTCTTAGTAGAGGGATCGGCAATGTTGTCCTCGGACATGATCTTACATACATCCACTAAACCTGTCTCCACGTGCCCTCTAATGTCGACTTCCTCGAATCCTTGCAAGTCTAGAAGACTCAGTCCATGTATCCTACGAGTGTTAGGTTCCCTCCAGAATACACCAGCATATAATCCCCCATTCTCTTAAGATACTTGAGTATATACTTTACTGCTTGCCAGTGCTTGGTTCCAGGATTTGCTTGATATCGACTCACCATACCTACTGCAAAACATATATCTGAGTGAGTGCAAAGCATAGCGTACATAAGGCTACCCACAGCGGATGCATAAGGGACCTTACTCATATGCTCTCTTTCTTCCGATGTCATGGGACAGTCATCCAATGAAAGAGTTAGACCGGCAATAGAAGGTTGTGAACCTTTCTTTGCCTCTTGCATTGTATATTTGTCAATTATTTTATCTATGTATGAAGCTTGGGATAACGCTATCATTTTGTTCTTTAGATCTCTAAAGAAACGAATGCCTAGAACATAATTAGCTTCTCCTAAGTCCCTCATGTCAAACTGTTGGTGTAACCAAAGCTTGACCGATGATAAGTTCCCTACATCATTCCCAATGAGTAGTATATCATCGACATAGAGTATCAGAAAGACCACTTTTCCATCCTTAATACGTTTATAAACACAGGGTTCATCAACATTCTGCTCAAAACCAAATGTCTTAATCGCTTGATCAAACCTCTGGTTCCATGAGCTGGATGCTTGCTTTAATCCATAAATGGATCTAAGCAGCTTGCAGACTTTCCTTTCTTGGCCTTTCGCTACGAACCCTTCGGGCTGTATCATATAGATACACTCTTCAAGATGGCCATTCAATGTCGTCTTGACATCCATTTGCCAGATCTCGTAATCAAGAGCCGCAGCAACGGACAGAAGAATACGGATAGACTTCAGCATAGCAACAGGCGAAAAGGTTTCATCGTAATTGATTCCAGCCTTTTACGTGTACCCCTTTGCAACCAGTCTAGCTTTGAAAGTTGCCACTCTCCCTTTCGCATCCTTCTTTCTTTTGTAGACCCATTTGCATCCAATGGGTTTTATCCCATCCGGTAAATCTACAAGTTCCCAAACAGAATTAGATTTCATAGAATCCATCTCATTGTTCATAGCCTGTTTCCAAGATTTAAAATCAACATCATTTATAGCTTCATCATAGGCGACCGGATCATCCTCATGCTCATGTGCCTCGACCTGGTATACCTCAGCATCATACATGAAGAAATTAGGTTTCTTCGAAACCCTCCCACTACGACGAGGCACCCTAAATTGTTGATCGTCTGCAGGTCCTTCACCGGAACTCGGACTTGCGTCCAAGACCGAAATCTATGGAGCAGTTCTTTCACCTGATAACTCCTCTAGCACTACTTTACTTCGAGGCTTAAAGTCATTCATGTGACTTTCTTCCAAGAATATCGCATGGGTTGAGACAATGACTTTTTGTTCCTTCGGGTTATAGAACAGACCTCCTTTAGTTCCCTTTGGATACCTTATAAACATGCACAATTCTGATTTTGGTTCCAACTTTTTCGCATCCCCATCCAGTACATGCGCCGAGCAGCCCCATATTCTCATATGTCCAAGGGAGGGCTTCCTGTCACACCACAATTCATACGGAGTTCTGGGAATTGATTTGCTTAGAACCTGGTTCAGAATATAGCATGCCGTTTATAAAGCATATCCCCAAAATGATAATGGCAGCGTTGAATAACTCATCATGGATCGTACCATATCCAACAAGGTCCTGTTTCTCCTTTCGGCTACACCATTCTATTGTGGAGTACCAGGTGCAGTCAATTGGGATAATATCCCGTTCTCTACAAGATGTCCTAGAAATTCATCGGAGAGGTATTCGCCCCCTCGATCAGATCGAAGTGTCTTTATGGATTTATCTAATTGCTTTTCCACTTCCGCATGATACTCTTTGAACTTGTCAAAGGTTTCGCTCTTGTGGTGCATCAGATACACATATCCATACCTCGAGTAATCATCTATAAAAGAGACATAATACTCGAACCTTCCTCGTGCTGTGATGTTCATGGGGCCATATACGTCAGTGTGCACAATTTCTAAGAGCTCCTGAGCCCTTGTACCCTTAGCTCCAAAAGACCTCTTAGTCATCTTACCCTCTAGACAAGACTCACATTGGGGAAGACGTACCTCCTCTAGACACCAATCTTTGAATTCTATCCTGATTAATATGACTAAGTCTTAAATGCCAAAGATACGCCTTGTTAGAGTAAGAAACTTTTAACCTTTTAGAGTTATCTATTAATTCGGTGTCAAGCAGTGAGTACATCTTTGGTTTGATCAAATATAGGTTTCCATCTATCCAGCCAGAACAGATAAAAAACTTATTTCTACGAATATCAACTCTTTTACTAAAAGAAACTGAATAAGAATCCTTTATTAAACAAGCTACCGATATAAGGTTCCTCCTAAAATTAGGAACATAAAAACAGTCTTTCAATAAAATAAACCTAAATTGATCAAAGTAAAGGTAAATATCTCCCACTGCCTCAGCCACCACCAATCTGCCGTCTCCAGTTCACAACGAGAGACTCCTATCATGTAGACTTCTCGTTTCCATGAACCCCTGCATAGAAACACAAACATGATTAGTGACGCCCGAATCAATAACCCAAGTGTCTTTCGATTCTTCCACCAAACACGCTTTCAAGTAATGAAATTCCTTACCTTCCTTGCCCTTGGCGGTTAGGAATTCTCGGCAAGCCTTCTTAAAGTGACCTACCTTCTCACAGCGGAAGCACTTGGAGTTTTTAGGGTCCCTAGGCTTCTTGTTCTTCTTCTTCTTCTTCCCATCCGAGATAGGAGGATTAGAAGAACTGGAAGCCGCTTCTGATTTGGCCTCTTCCTCTTCCGTGAGAGTTTGGAAGATTCCGCCAAATTGGCCTCACCTTTGGGTTGGACCGCATCCCCATCCCTGATCATCCGCTCATAAGCTTGGAGTTGCTTCATGAGCTCGGTTAGTCCTAACTCCCTTGTCACCAGATTGTATGCGGCCTTAAACCCCACAAAATCTTTAGACAGAGTTTTGAACACCATCTCGATCTGGGTGTTGTAGTCCAACTCAGCACCGTTCTCGGCAGCCTCAACGAAATATCCCATTAGAGTGATCATATGATCTTTCATCGGAGTACCCGCCTTTTGCTTAGAGTTCATAATGCTGGTTATAACGGACTGTCGAGCCAACTTTTCTTGGCCTCTGAACATGTCCTCCAGATTGTCCATGATCTCCCTAGCAACCTGATAAGTCTCATGCTGCTTTTGTAAAGCACTCGTCATGCTAGTAAGCATGTAGTATCGAGCTATATCATTGGATTCTCTCCAACGAGTATAGGCAACCGGGACCTCCTCAAGCGGTGTGTCAGGTTTTGGCCCTGGTGGGTATGGTTCGTCCAGTACGAACTTGTGTCTCTCGCAGCTGAGAACTATTAACAGATTTCTTTTCCAATCTTTATAATTATCACCATTCAGTTTATTCTCAGTAAGTATTGAAATGAGTGGTGTCGGTGACATTTTGAACTGAAACAAAATTATACTAGACATCATTACAAAGCCAAGCAAATATACAGATAATTTAGCGAATAAAACATACAAGTATGTTCCTACATGAAACTTGAAAAAACATGTAGCATTGCAATGATAATTCTCAGCACCTATTGCCCCAAGCCACCAAGGGGTGGTCATGAAAATAAATAGCCAGAACATGGACCCCATTCAATTAATATATGTTGCCTTAAATCATCCAAGGTTAAGACATATATTAATAACCGCTTATTTGGCCACCAGTTTAGTTAACAGAGCTTCTAGGGAAGGTTAATAACTAAACGAGTCTTGAGTGTATAACCATTGTTTACGTAGCCCGATCCACGTCCTACCAAGCCACCGAGGGGTGGTCATGAATAGGATCGTACCCGAATATGTTTTCCACATAGGAGATCCAATCTAGTATACCGGCGACGGTAAACACCTACCGAGGGGTGTAGTCAGGGCAGAACTGATGCGAGACGTTACCATGCTTTCACATATGGATCAACAACGGAGGCCGTGGGTTTTGTTTGAAACCCTCTCCCACTCAATATTTTGAAAAACATGCAAGTTTTTTTGACAAATTATGTATGATCAATATAGTATGAGCGGCACTCACCTATCCTATATGATATGTTATCAAATATGCATATAAAACATCCATCAATACATATTTATACATCCATGACATATCACAGAAAAAAAATTGACAGAATAACCTAACCAAACCATGGTTCCATCCTAGAACAAAGAAAATAAAGATTACAAAATTTCATCCAAAGCATTCTTTGGGTCTTGAATTTTGTTCCGTCTTCTTGTATCCATCTTTATGTAGCCTCTCCATTTATTTCTCATCCCAATAATCATTTAAAATTTAAATCTCCAAAAATTTAAATTTCAAATTCAAATTCTGAATTCGAATTTCAAATTTAAATTTCAAATTCAAATTTTAAACATTTTAAACATCATGTGTAATAATATGTAATTTCAAAAATTTTAAATTTTCAATTAAATATTTTTAAACATGATTTAAAATTAAATCTCAAATTTAAAAATCAAAATTTTTCGATCTTTGAATCGTCGCACCACCGCCCTCGAAGGGGGCAGCCGCCGTGGGCAGCCACCAGCCCCGGGGGAGGGGGGGCTGGCAGCCCACGGTCGCCCCCATGTGTAGCCTTGTCGGGCTGCAGGGCAAGCCTCCAGCGCCAGGCTGCACACCCAGGCTGGGCGCAGCAGCCAGCAGGCTGCAGGCAGCACCTACAGCCACAGGCTGCACACCCAGGCTGCGGCCAACCTTGGGGAGGCCACGGCCACCCTCGGCTGCAGGCCAAGCCTGCGGCCGTGGGTGATTATGGCCTGCACAGGGGCTGCAACCCCACCAAGGCCCGACGGCCTATCCCGAGGGGTCGTGTCTCGATTTTCGTGCCATATTCCAATTTACCTATTAGGATCTCCAAAAATTAATTTGAATCCCAATTAAATTGAAATTTTCCACACAATCAAAATTTCAACTTTTAAATTAAATTTAACTTTTGGAAAAAATAAATTACGGTCTTCAATCTTCAATCTCCTCCAAGAATAATTACATAAAATTTCCTAAACCGTTTCCGGTGTACAAAATTCTAACCATAATAATTCTAAGAGACAAAAAATTAAAATCCATGGGAAAATTACAGTGCTAATAAACTGCTCCCATTGTTACATAAAAATTCCTAGATATAATTTTCTAAATTCTAAGGAACCATAATCGGCATAAACAAGCATGCTTATAATAATTCAAAAAATTAAAATAACCACATACTTTATACATAATACATGATAACAACATAAAGGAATCCTAGAATGCCACTCTCTAAATATCAAATCCATACATAAATAAAAAGACTAAGTAATTGTCTAATTTATGTACATGGCATAGTCATGAGATGGCTCTGATACCAATTGTAGGAAAATAAATCGGTAAAAACGTATCAGAGTGGCGCAGCGGAACAATAAAAATTTATGATCGTTAAATATCTCATGATGCCATATACAATAAACCAACAACAATTAAAACTCATACCTCAAGGACGCCAATCTGCAGGAGGAGAATGACCGGAGGGCTTCAACCAACTAGCATTCTCTACTATTCTCCAATTCCCGAATGGCTGAGTGTATGGGCACTCTGAACCTCGATCGGTATGCTAGCATTGCTAGTCTTCTTCCGACCACCCACATCTCTAAAGAACTTATTGTCACTGTGGGCTGTGCAACAATAAGCCTGCTCACCTGAGAGTCTGTGGTCTAAGAGAACTGGAGTGGCAGGACCTTTATTTATAGACCTGCATGAGTTGATTCTCTGAATTCGAATTGGATTAGGAGAAGATATTCTCCCTTATCCACAAGCACAAAATCTGAATTTTCCAAGGGAAAATCCCAACAATAAAATTCGGCCACTTTAGGATAAATCCAATCCAAATCTAAACAAGATTTTAACTAGAATTTTATCTCCCTTTTTCAATCAAAAAATCTGAAAATTCTAAGGAGAAAATCTCCACAAAAATTCGGCCACTTTTGGATAAGGGAGAATCAAAATTACACTAGGATTTTCAAACTTAAATCTTATCTCATCCTTATCCAAAATAACCGAAAATCTCCTAGGAGATTCACTCCAAAATTCGGCCATTATCTGGGGAGGAGAGAATCCAAATTCAACTGGGATTAAAACTTGAATTTTTCCTTGAACCTTATCCACAAAAAATTCGAAAATCATTAAGGATAATCCTCAAAATTTTCGTCCAACTTTAGTTAGGATTTGGATTCAAAATTCAAGTAGGATTCTAACAAGATTATCCACTCCATATCCAACTCAAATTCGAATTTCATTCCTTGTGGATTTACCACAACAAATTCGAATCCCACTTGGACTGTGATTCAAAATTTGAATTTCAAATTTCAAATTCGAATTTCAAATTCAAATTTCAAATTTCAAATTTAAATTTCAAATTCGAATTTCAAATTCAAATTTCAAATTTCAAATTTCAAATTCTTGTTCTCATGGATAATTTTCTACAACTCCAATCCAATCTCAAATAAAATCATGGCAACTTTATTTGGAGTTCGAATAATTGTGTACTCTATTATCCAAAACAAAATCTGAATCCAAGCGAAGAGAATCTTGTCTACCATCCTAATCCTATGTCATCACCATCCATGCATAATAAACTAGCCAAGAGCATACACAAATCAATTTGCCAAACGTTAAGGAATTATGTGGAGCTAGTAGAGGGACTGATTGGACATATATAATCGGGCTCTCGCAAATCCATATGATCATCATTCTTTACCAAACAACTCAATCATATGATCACTAATTTCAGAGTCACACCACTGTAAACCTGAAACTGAACTCCCAATTATATTCCGTATTACGTAAGCCTGTGACAAGCTATCGTCCAATGACCTTGTCATGTATGCAGAACCCTCATATGATATCCATGATCAGCCTTAGGCCAAAGTCCGTTTAATCCTACTGATCAGGCTATCTTAAAGTTCCATTATACTACCGAATAAAGAAAATGATTATTCACCGTATGTGAATAAGAAGTCATCCGCCCAGCAGACGACCCAAGGCCTTGTTCATTTTCACATTTAGTATAATGCCTTTAAGAGGATACCCTTAACTCCTCATTAGAACTATGATTCCGATATCTGTAAACGAACCATTCATCGTATACAAGTCATGTACCTAACGAACCGGTCTATAAGCTTACTACCTCTGAGATGCTTTAGCCATTGGAACATCAAAGTACACAAGTCATATACATGAAGCTGTCCTTTTACTCAGGATTAAAGTTACTGCACAATAAACGTCAAAAGCAGATCGATCCACTTAAAGCGGACTTCGTAGATCAATCACGCTTTAGTCCCGGTCTAATATGTCACCACCAAGCAATATATCTATGTCTCTACTTGGGAGTCCAGCTCCAGACAGTCAAGACAAACCGTCCCCTCCAAGGCTTTAGACAACATAATAGTCTTAACATGAGTTAGATGCTCGGTCTAACCCCATAGACTACAGACCATAGTTTAGACCGCTAACTTTAGAATATTGTCTTCTTGCATACAAAAGTCCATTGCATGCAATGTTCTAATAGTTTAACACAAGCAGTCAGGGAGCCATATTTGCTTACATTTACTTTAACATGTAAATAAAATGAGGACAGATAGCAATATAATGAATAACCTCTATATATAATTTTATTATCCAGTTCAAAATAAATACATCAAAATGTCTCTAATGCTTAGGGCATTTCCTAACAAGACAAACCAAATGGCATGACCAACCATTCATACAAACTTCTTCCCGTTTTAAAGGCCATCTTCCACTTGTCTCCCAGTAGCATCCGAATTTGGTGATATCCGCTATGTAAATCTATCATTCAAAAGACAGTGGATCCATGGAGTTGATCAAGTAAATGATCGAGTCTCAGAATGGGAAACCAATATTTGATTGTAATCTTGTTGATTACTTGGCTATCGATACACATTCTCTAACTTCCATCTTTTTATGGAACAAGCAAAGCTGGTATAGCACAAGGACTTATACTATCCTGGATCAGCCCTTTGGAAAGCAACTCCTCCACTTGCTTTTGCAATTCAGCTTGTTGACTCGGGTTAAGTCCAAAGGCAACCTTGTTCGGAAGTGACGAGCTCGAAATAAAATCAATCCGGTGTTGTATTCCTCTCAAGGGGGGCAGCCCACTCAGAATTTCCTCTGGAATAAGATCTTTAAACTCCTTTAGAATTGGTTGAACTGGTTTACAACGCTCTCCTGAATTCTTAAGTCCTTCTTTTGCAAGAAGAATAAAAACATATTTATTTTTTGAAAGAACATGCTCAACTTGGGAACCTGTTAAGAATACTTGTCCCTCGGAATCGGCAGGTTTATTGTCTCCATCTAGTTTCATAGGGGCCAAAATAATCCGAACTCCATCTTTCATAAACGAATGAGTATTTTTGAACCCTTCATGCACCACTTTCTAATCATATAGCCACGGACGTCCCAACAAGAGGTGACATGCATCCATAGGAACAACATCACACCACTTCATCTTTATAAAATTTTCCTATCGAAAATGAAACCAAACTTCTCTTAGAAACCTTCAAACCATTTCCCTTCTGGAACCTTTGGATCTTGTATGGTTGAGGATGAGCCTCGATTTGTAATCCAAGCTTGTACACCATCTCCTCCGAAATGAAATTCGTGCAGCTACCTCCGTCAATTATCACATTGCACACTCGTCCATGAGAAGTGCACCATGTTTGAAAGATGTTTTCTCTCAACCAGTGATCTTCATTAACATGATTAGAATTCAAAAGTCTTCGAACGACCAAAATATCACGTTCATCAGCATGCTCCACATGTTCCTCTATTTGTTCCTTTTCCAACTCCTCTTCCTCTTCCTCCACAACTTCATTTTCTACAATGGTGATGACCCTTCGATTTGGACACTCCGAAGCAATATGTTCATATCCTTGACATTTGAAGCATTTCTTTGAAGCATTGGAACTGTTGGTTGGTTTGTCATTCTTCATCTCTGGTTTGGTGGTGGTAGGGGCCTTGTTAAAGATTAGTTTTGAAGAAGACAAGCTCAGGTTGCCCTTATTTTTGTAACTAGTGCTTACTATACTCTTAGCTAGATTCTTTCGCGTGTCCTTCCTTTGCTGTTCCACATTCAAAGCCAATTTGTGGACATCATTGAAAGTCCAATATGGCTGCAATTTGATCACCTCAGCAATCTCCTTCTTGAGCCCTTCAAGATAACGTGCAATGGTTTGCTCTTCAGGTTCCACCACATCACACTTAAGCATAAGATATTCAAACTCCCTGGTGTAATCATCTACAGACAAATCAAATTGCTTGAAGTTGTGAAACTTTAAGTAGTTGTCTTGTTTGTAATTGTTTGAAATGAATCTTCTCTTTAGTTCTTGCTTCATCTTTTCCCATGTTCGAATGGGCCTCCGGCCTTCACGGTTCTGTTCTTGTTTGAGATTTTCCCACCAAAGAGATGCGTATCCTTTTAACTTGATAGCCACCAATTTAACTTTTTGTCTTCAGCGAAATCTTTATACTAAAAAATTCTTTCCATCGTGTAAAGCCAATCAAGGAAAGAATCACCTTATGCACGCCCATCATATTCCATAACCTCAATCTTCACTGTGTTGTCACTTTGATGGTGCTGGTTTCTCCTCTGATATCTCCTATCTTTATCGCTTGAACCCTCTTCGTGAAATGGATTGAAGTCTTCTTTGTCAATATCATATTGACGATCTCGTCTTCTTGGCCCTTCCACTTGCTGTAGTCTCCGTTGGAGTCGTTCAATGGTCCTCCTTAATTCAGCTACTTCAAGATCCCGATCTTGTGGTCCTTCATCACCCGTTTGTTCAACTTCTTTAACTAATTGTCTCTGACGTGCTGCCCTCACTGTTCCGAACATGGCTCTGATACCAAAAATGAATGGTTACACTAGTTTGAGAGGATTAGGACGTTTTCGGATGATAATAGAAAAGGATAAATTGTTTCACCACTCAAGGATAAGATCTCACCACCTTAAGATACAAAAACAAAGAATTCACCACTCAATGGAAATCCACCAAAGAGATAAGAAATTCAAAATAGGGTTGCCTAAAATCTGAGCTCTCTTGCTTTCTTTTCTTCCTGGAAAAACGTTTTTATAAAGGCTATTCTAATTCAGCCCCAAATTACAACCTTCAAACCCAAAAACATAACTCCTTCCTAGCCATTACCTCACTCATAAGTGATTGGAGTTACAAACCACACAAATTCTTCACAAACCAATAGCCACAAACGGCCATTATAACCACACGTAAAAACAAGCATAACTGCTTCTAAATTAGCTAATTATCAAACTTATTACAGATTAACACACTCAAAGAAAAACTGAAAACAGCAATAAGACAGCTCTCTAAAAAAAAGTCCCCACCAGCAATTGATCATAAAGTGGCCTTCAATTCTAAATGAGACACTTGGTAGACATGCATTGGATCACTCCCAAACAGCCCATGCATGTACAAATTATGTCCATCCTCATCATAGGTTTATAATGGACAACTATCATTAAGAATCATCAAATATATCCTAAAAATTTTATAAGAAATATTTTATTTTACATCTTTACTGATGCGAATCTCATTAAGAATAATGAGACCCATCTAAATTAGAGACTCAAGAACGTTCTACAATCAGATTTAGAATGGAAGGACCTTGACCCATTACCTATATGGAGGTAAGAACCTTGGTATGGTGAAGACATCATAATTAACTATGGAAGGGTTAATTGATAAGTCAATGTTGAATGCCATCGAAAATTTCGATAAGTTCGAATAGTTCTTCAAAGAACCAAAGAGAAATAAAACTCTCAATTTTTCTAAATAAAAACAATCTAAACTGAACAAGACAAGATGCCTATTAATAGGCTAAATGTTACAAAAAGGTTCCTAATATAGCTATCTTAATTATGGCTAAAATTTGGCAATTAAAAGTTCTCACTTCCATAAAAAGAAAAAGTGACGCGAACCCACAAGGCTCGAATGGCCTTAGAACCCACAATCAATCTGTCTAGAACCCTAAGAAAGCCAAAATCAGATTTGTTTGATCCACTTGAACCCTTGAACAATTGAAGTACAAGAACCCAAAGTATTGAAAACGCTACAAAGGTTGATCAATCCTTTGATAAGTTAGTTTTAGTTCACAAGAACAAAAGAAGAGAGTTTTCTCACTTAAACACACACAAGTGCCAGGTTCTGTCTTTTCATTTCCTTCTGCCCAGAATAAAAGAAATGGCTTGAATGTTTTATAAGCTTCTAGAAACAAGACCTTTCACCTTCTAAATAAAAATTAAATAAGAAAATAAAATAAAACCCTTGAACCAGGCCCCTCATTTGGACGTCCAAGACTTGGCAAAAACAATAACTAGGCTAATTCAATGATTCTCCTTAAAAGCAGCAAGAAACCCACCTAAAAACATACAAACTTAAACCCCATATAATAAACCCGAATTACACCATCCCTTATTTAAAGGAAAACTGAAAATTTGATTTAAATAAAAGAAATATGACCAAAGAAACAATGGTCCACCAATAGATGTCAATCAGCCATGCAAAACATGCAAGACACACCCACAAAGTTTGGGCTGGAACTCCGCATTTCCTTTGTGGAAAACATCAAACTTGGGATTGAATAACACAAAAGTGCCCATCCAGATCACCCATAGTGTGCACGCCAACATTGGAGCCAAAAAAAGCTTGTTTGGACCAAATTTGTTGAGCAAGTCCATTTAGAGCTTCTTTCAGTTGTCTTACACGAGCTCGAGTCACTGGTCCTGTTGAAATGTGCAAAGGATCACATGAAACTGATTGGTGAGCTTGAGCCGCATCAAAAAGGGAAACAATCAGTCCTTTAATTAGCTGATTACACACCTATAACAAAAAAGGAAAGTTGGAAATTTTAAATGGCTTGATTATCAGCCATTCACACTTAAGGAAAGTAAAAACTTGGTAGCCAATCTTAAAAAAAGGAAAGCAAATAACTTGGCTTGTAACCAACTCAATCAGACCTAATAAAAAAACAACTTGCTTGCTAGAATTAAGCCAAAACGCGCCAATTTGCTTCTTGAGATAAGGCTTAGCTTTGATCGGGATCTTCTAAAGCTTGAACCATACTAATGCATTTAAGATTGCACATGTGAACCATGCTCAATGAGCCTCCACAAATTTAATTAAGACCAAATTTCTTGAATCAACTTATTAAGTACATCTTTGTACTTCTTTGCTCGCACCCTTGTAACAGAAGCAATAGGAACTTGAATTGATTCCTTTGAAGCCATACTTTGATTCACATCATTTACATTTGGATAATTAACCGCGCATTAGACCGGCATAAGAAATGTTTCAAGAAACCTTGTTACAAACTACTTCTGATCGAAATGTTCTAAGTTGCAACCAAGTACTTCATTTTTTACTTTTTTGGCCCTCAGGCCCTGTTGTAATACCACGTACGTGGTATCAAAATGGAAAACACAAGAGGCATTATGCTAATAAAAACATGATTGCATAGCAACATTTGGAACGCTGGATTTAATTCATCACGTTAATTTAATGGAAATAAGTACATTATTAACTTCCTAACAAAGCTCCTACCCAAGTTTTTTAGGGCCAACTCTTGCTGCCAGCTAATTGATAACTCTATTTTTATAAAGTTGTCTTGTTATTTTTGAGCATTAAATGAGTTAGATTATTGAACATTTTAATTTATTATTAGTCAATTTAGTTTAATTTTATTTAATTTTTAATTTTTAATTTAGATTAGTTTACTTTGATTTATTTTGTTTTATTTTTATTATTTTTTATTTTATTTTATTTTATTTAGTTTACACTAATTTTAATATGTTTTTATTTATTTTATCCTTTTAAATTATTAATTTTTCTCATTTGTAATTTTAGTAGGTGAGACAGGATAAAATGATGATTAAAAATGCTTAAAAGTAGATTAAAATTTCAAATTTCAACCAGCGCCACTCAATCCCACGCGCAGCCAAGAAGACGTACCTATACTCGCGTCCACAGCTGTCCGATGAGCGAGGGAACGGTCAACATATGCACGTGCACACACACCCGACAAAAGCGCATGGGTGTCAGTTGTTCGTCAGAGCACTAGTAGGATCCCCTATCTCGCGCTACATCGTTCGCCCATGAGCTCGTCTTCCTCGTCCAGCCCAAAGCCATCTGTGTCCCAACGGTCCCCACACACCCAATTTGAGCCCGCCACTTGGAAAGCACCGCAGAAAAAATTATACAAAAAAAGAAGCAAATAGCATACAACTGTGAGTGCAAAGGTGGAGGAAAAAAAAAAAAAAAAAAAAGGGAAAAAGGGTGGCGAAATGGGCGTGTGTGGCCGTGCTTTTGAGGCCAAGCATCTGGAAGCAGAAGGCCGAAAGGCCAAAGAAAAGAGAGGAGAAGAAGAAAATGAGGAAGAAAAAGAAGGAAAAAGAATAGAAAAATAAAAATAAAGTAGATTAAGGAATTTTAGGTTTAGGATTTTTTTTTTTCAGTTTTGATGTTTTTATTTTAATAATTATCGAGGAAGAAGTCATTTAAAGAGCTTGAAGAGGAGAAGAGAAATTGGGGGGAAATCTTAAAAGATAGTGGCAATTTAATGGGTTTTTTATTCTAGTTTTCTAATTTCTTTAACTTTTGTAATTTTGGACACTTAAACCCTTGATTTGATTAATTTTTGTTTTAATTTCATTTATGCAGTGATTTTGGTTCTAAGGTTCTAATAGATTGTAATTGTGGATTTTGAATTTATTTTCCTATCTTTAATTGATTGATGATTTATAATAATTGTTGATTTTATTATGTACTTAATGCTCTTAGTGGTTTGGCCCACCATAAGAAGATGGTGTCAGATTTAATTGAAATTGAAAAATTGAGATTAAGTTTTGATCAATAAAAAGATTTCATATGCATTTAGTAACAGGATCATATCCTTAATATGTATGTAGTCATTATAAATGCTTGAACTTAATAAATTTATATTAATTAATTCTCTATAAGAATATAAGGGTTTTAATTAACATAAATGGACCTATTAGTTTATCAAAATAGAGTTTTAGGCAATTTTGTACATCCAGCTAACAATTTCATAATTTACATCAATCAATTAGAGGGTAATTTTGATTTAAATGAAATTAATTAGGTGTGATTGTATTCCTAAAGCATTGTTTTAATTATTTTAGTTTCATTAATTTTCTAAAAGTTTGTTTTTTTTTTATTTTTTAATTCACGTATTATTTCTTTTCTTTTTATCATTCGTTCAAATAATTCTAAAGTTAATAAATTTTAGTATTTAATTAAAATTAAATACAATTCTTTTGAGAATAATATTTTATTTACTTTTTATTACTTGTTCGACTCGTGAAGTATTAAATTTCACACAACATTAATCAACAATGGTTTACTGATGCAATGTGTAAAAGGGTCATAATAGATTTAGAATTTTGCAGAAGTAGGCAACTTCTATTTTGGGGAATGGTTCTTTGTTTCACATAATTTGAATCCTTGAGTCTCAAGAAACATGTAACAGAATCGTGTAATGCCATGAATTGGAACCATGAGCATGATATATCTATATATACGCACCCTTAGCCGATGGAAAAACTCAAACTTCATTTTCATCGTTTTTTCCCCATAAATTCGAGCCTTGAGGGACTAGGAGTACACTAAAGCAATGCCTGCCACGTTGACAAGTAACACGTTTCACCAGGCAAAGCTATTGTGTGCTGTAATCTTCATTCAGTCCAGCTATGCAGGACTGTCTATCATTACCATGTTTGCTCTGAACCAGGGAATGAGCCATTATGTGTTTGTAGTCTACCGAATGGCCATTGCCTCTGCTATCATCGTTCCTTTCGCCGTTGTTTTGGATAGGTTCTCTCTCTTACCCCCTTACTCTCTCTTTTTTGTGCTTAAGCTCTTTGCATTTCACTAAATGCATTCGCAAATACTAATCTCTCTCTCTTCTTCTTTTTTTTTTTTTTTTTAATACATAGGAAATCAAGGCCAAAGCTAACTCTTTCAATCTTGGCTAAGATAATTTTACTTAGCTTATTCGAGTAAGACTCTAAACTGTTACTCCATGGTAAACCATGTTAATCTTTGCTCTAGAGGATATTTACTCTTACTAAGCTTGATTTTCACTCTATAACAGCCCCGTTCTCGACCAAAACTTGTACTACATTGGGATGAACAATACCACGGCTACTTTCACATCTGCCATGTGCAACATGCTTCCCGCTTTTGCGTTTGTAATGGCTTGGATCTTTAGGTACGTAACTGTATCGCAATCTAGATTAGATATGCTGTTATATGAAAATATGAGATTGAACGAAAGAATTTCAACAATATATTTACTGTTGACATTGTTTACCAATTTTAAGCTACATGGAATTTTTGCAGGCTCGAGGTGGTTAATGTTAGAAGACTGCATAGCCTGGCAAAGGTGTTAGGGACTATAGTCACAGTTGGGGGAACAGCGATGATGACTCTAGTCAAAGGGCCCCTGCTAAATCTGCCATGGACACGAGGAAAGCATCGAAACTTTCCATCGGAAAGCACCGATAACGAACAAAACCTCACGAAGGGCAGTCTAGCGATCGTAGCATCTTGTTTTTGCTGGTCATGTTTTGTTACTTTGCAAGTAAGAAAACCAAAAAAATTGATGTTGAACACGCCTTACGATTACTTTCTACAGCTCTATTTTTTGAACGTGTGAATATGACTTAAATGATATATAATGACAGGCATATACGTTAAGATCATATCCTGCTCAACTCTCTCTCACAGCTTTGATATGCATTTTTGGCCTGGTTGAAGGCACAATCTGGGCCCTTGTAGTTGAATGGAGAAACAATACAGTCTGGTCCATACAGCTAGATGCAAAACTTTCAGCAGCCATTTACGGGGTAAGGCTTTCCTAGTTTCACCACAAAAAGCAACAACAATATATCTAACTTTCCTATTTCATTAAAAAAATTTTTGATTAAACGGTAAAAAGTCTCCTATCAACTGGCTCTATCTTTGCGGCATGTATAACTTTATAATTAGATGTGTGTAATGTAACTACTAGTTGGAAACACATAGAGCAACAGAAACGTTACACATTAATGATCTTACTGATATACATAACTAACCTTATGTTACAAATGTCGTTTCACAACGAGGTATATAAATATATAATGATTTTTGATCAACAAATTTTGTGCTTATTACACTTTACATGTTGAAACAGGGAATGCTCTCTGGATTTGGCTATTACGTTATGGGTGTAGTGTCAAAGGAAAAAGGACCAGTTTTTTACTCTGCATTTAATCCTTTAACCACAATAATCGTTGCAATCTTGGCCTCCATTATCATAGCTGAACAGATGTACTTGGGAAGGTATAATCTGATCTGTATTCCCCTACAAGTTTTAACTTTGTTCTCAGTATTGACTAATGCTAAAATTCCGAATTGTTTGTAGGGTTATTGGAGCAGTAATCATTATTGGTGGCCTTTATTTGGTTCTATGGGGAAAGAGCAATGACAAAGGAAGATCTCCACCAAACTGTCAGGTGGAACCCATAAATGACGACACAAACGATGAAAACAAAGATATAGAACTTAATGGTAACGAGGGCATGACCGGAGTTCACATGGTCGCTTCCTAAGAATTTTGATCTTGTTTGTTTCGCAAGTTTGCAAAACAATTCATTCTCTTATTTATTACTATTATTATTATTTTTTGTCAAGAGGGCTGTTGTTTTTATAGAGAGGAAAATGTTTAGGTTCAACAGGCTAAAAGACTTGCCTTTTTCTTTGATTGTTCTCCATTGAATAGACTTCTGGTTTTTTCATGGTTTCCTTTCGTTTTCCATTATGGCCTCTTTTGGAGGATGCCTCATCGTCTGTTTGGTTTGTAACTTCATTTTCATTAAACAAGTTTGTTTCTCATCCTCCAAAAAAAAAAAAAGAAAAGGAAAAAAAGACATTTGATATTCACATCATGGTAATTGGTATCCTTACATTCACATAATGATGGCAAAGTCATTACTTATCCATAATGACTTTATTTGTGAAACTCGAACACAAGTTTCAAAGTTAATTTAGATAGCTTTTTTTGATGCCATATTTTGTGGTTTTCCACAAGTACCTATGGATTTGAAAAGCCTTGAGGAACGGCCTCCAAAAGTGCTGGCTTAATTCTGGTTGCAAACTTGCAACAACAAAAAAAAAAAAAAAAAGTCCGGGGAATCTTGCAAGGAGCAATTATCAACTAGCAGAGCATAGACGTTGGTTCCAAGATATTTTCGAGCAAAAAATAGCATATTTCCAGATAAAAATTGGAATCTTTTCAAATATTTCTACTTTTACCTTCTCTTGTAGTACTTGACTTGTAATATTTTACGACAGTCCCTACTGGAACCATGGCTCGAGACACTTCGATTGCTTGGATCACAAGTTAGGAAATCTCACCCTAATTCAAAAAAGATAATTAAAGAATCCAAAAACCATAACAAATTTAACATCTTACTTGGGGAAAAGTGAAATTGACCAACCAAAAACACCTATTAACATCCACCAGCTGAAAATATTAAAGCTCCAAACCCAGTCTCGAGTTTACTATAACTGTGTAAATCTATTCACAGATCCCATGCGAACCTACCTGAAAAAACTTTAGAGAGGCAGATTCTCATCTCCCGATGCAATGGTTACTTCATCCTTCCCGTAGATACGCTGAAGTTCACGAGTGGCGGCTTGATATGATGCTGAGAGCAGGGAACAGAAAAACAAATCATGTGAGAGAAGATATCTTAACCAAATAAATCAACGAAAATGGCCAATATATCCACAGAAACATAAACCACCCATGTATCACCTTTCCAAATCCGGAAATTTTTTTGATTAATGGGAGACCCTGTCACATTTTGAATTGCATCAAACAGCATCTCCTGTGGGGTGTTCTTCAGCTCTTGAACCACCGCATAGATGGTCTTTCCATTCTCAAAGTAAATATGATTGTTGGGGTGTTTTGTCTTGCAACCAGCATGACGCTCAAACTCATAAGCATTGAGAGACTGCATTACACAATTCAATTAATCAACAATGTCGTAAATCCCAAACTAAGCGTGGCCTTTTCAAATAGCTGAAATGGCACAAAATTTGCCTACCTTCGATTGGTTGCAGTCAGGACATGAACATAGATACCCCGTTCCTTTTATAACACCTTTGAGATTTTTCTGCGAGATAAAATATATCACCATAATAAAAGATAATAATATTGTTGCAGAGAATAGTGGATCGTCTAATGAAATTAGTAGGGACATAAAATTTAGGTAAAAACCTTACCTCCCTTGACCAGGAAACATACTTGACAGGAACCCCATCAAACATACCGGTTGATAATAAACTTTTGACATTTGAAGGGAAGTTGTTAGGAGATGCCTTCTTAACAGTCTTTGGCTCTTTATTCTTCGGAATATTATCAGGTTTAGGATCAGCCTTTGGAATGCTATTTACACTCAGATCCACATTAGACTCAGCAGAATTTTTCTGCTCAGATACTTCCAAAGTTTGAGCTGAATTCTGATTACTCATCAACAAATCATAACTGCTAATGATCCCACCAGAGGGATTAGTCTCAGGCTCATCATGGAAACCTCCAAAAGATATGGTGGTACTTTCACCCTTGTTGAAGGTCTGACCCATTGATAGATTGCTAGAATCTCCTTTATCATAGTTAGGACCTATGGGTACGGCGTTTGAATCAGCCTTATAGGTTGGACCCATTGATATGATATTAGCGTTCTCCTTTATGTAGGAAGGAGCCATTTGAATGAAACTATCGTTTGCTTTACCATAGGTTGCACCAATGGAAATAAACTCTTCATGTCCCTTGTTATAGGAGGTACCCAATGATATGACACTGTCTCCTTTTTCATATGATTGACCCATTGATATAAAATTTCCATCCCCCTTGTCATAAGGCTGACTCATCGACAACAGACCACTTTCACCCTTGCCATAGTTATGACCCATTGATATGAAATTGCCACCTCCCTTATTAAATGTATGACCAATCGATATGAAACTCTCGTCTGCCTTAGAAAAGGTAGGTCCCATGGAGATAGTACTCTCTCCTCCATTGTTGTAAGTTGAAGCCAATGAAATGGTATTGTTATCACTCTTATTATAGGAGGTACCCATTGAAATGGTATCATTCTCTACCCTACTGTAGGAGTTCCCCATAGATGCAGTCAAGATGTTGTCAGAGTCCCTAACTTGATTGACTTTAACTTTTCTGATTCCACCAAAATTGAGACATGATGAGGGGTCTTCGATGGTATGAGACATTGACAAACCCACTGATGGAGTGTTTTCATATTGATTCTCAAAACCCTTTCTTCCCATGTTCATATTTCCACTACCAATAGGTTCGACATTTCTGTCAACCAAATTAACAGTACGTACTGGCTCAGACCCAAAGAGGCGGTCAGTAAATTGCCCTGCAACTGACTGAAAACCAGAAGTGTTATCCCATGGAGAAACATTCATGTGCGGAACTCCTGAAACTGGTCTACCATTAACAGCCTCTACCGCCTGCTTCTTGTTAAACAGTTGTGGCCCATTAGCATCCATAAACCACTGACCCCGCTTTTGCTCAATTCTGGAAGAATTATCGTAAGCCATCTCACCATCAGCCAAACATCCAGCATCTCGCGACATCCAAATGCTTTTGGGTTGAAAAGACTGAGAAAAGGAGTTTTTTAGAGAATGGTTTCAATTTGGTCATGAAACAAGCAAAAAAAGCTTATGCAGCAGAACTCAGATGCCAACAAAAAATAATTTCACCAATCTAAAAAAAATTTATTTTACAATAATAAGGAAAGAAAAGGTCAAATGCCAAGGGAAATCATAGATATTAAATAATATATATCTTGCACGTAAATGCCATAAATACACATAGTAACTGAAAATAATGAGCATTAAGTATCAAATGATGCACTAAATAAAATCCAATTCTGTGTTACATGTCTGAGGTTTAGAGTACACCATCTAATACTATTATTCAAAGTAGAGGTAATATCTTCTTAATAAGCCAAAGACAATCAGCGTTTATATTTTCATCATCAACGTATCCACAGAATATAAGAACACGAAGTCATTTGAATTTTTTGCTTAAAGCCCTTAGGAATTTTAATATTCAAAGGACAAATGCAGGCCAAAAAACCTTCAACAGCAAATCATCCAAAACACTGAAAGTTATGGTAGCAAAAGTCTTGCTTAGAAATCACATATAGACTCAAGAGTTGCTTCAAAATCTCTCCCCAAGAATGGAATGTGGGGAAGGGAATGACTCACACATCAAGCAGAGGACATCCTAAAGCATAAACTGACTTGAGAGTTTATCCCAAGATATCAAGTACACTCCATCCGGAAGTGAATGTTTGATCTCTTCCTCCCCTTCTCATAAAGGGAATGATGTCCGGAGGTGTTTTAATCTTTCCGGTGTAGACTGAGTACCCACAAATCATATATTTTCTTTAAAGAAATATCTTTTCATATATTTTCAATCTTAGTTAAATCTTAGTTAACTCCAGCACATTTACTTTACCATCACAGGAAACAATCTTAACATTGTAACTTGGAAAGATGTGCTTCCAAGAAATTAAAAGATTACTAGACAAAAGAAGCAAAACTAAAAACAACTGATGTATCGGTTGTCAAGCATACGAATCAGACTTCATAAGTTTATAGCAAATTAACTAAACAATACATCAAAACATGAATTCCATTTAGACGTATCGCAAATTTGCAGACACATTCCTTCATCTAACACATTGATATCCTAAACCCATTTAATCTAACTGAATCGGTGATCAACTGATCGATTGAAAAAAAATAAAAAGCACGCGTTGCAAAGAAGCAAGGGTTTCAATACCCCTCCACGCCATAATTCTGAGCAGTAATGTAAGCCAAATACTGAATTTTCAACTTGTTCTGTGGATTTTTTTTGGTAAAAGACTTGTTTAGTTTCAGCTTAGACTTAGAGAGCAAGTTAATCATCTAATGAAATATCCTTTTTAAGCTCAGTGGGCAAGTGTGAATATTTCCCAAAGGATAAAATCCGACAAAGATGAACACCAAAAAGAAAAATAATGCTAAATACAATACATGCACACATAAATATATACATATATATGAGTATGTTCTGTATACACAAAACCATGAAACACACACGATTATTGATTAAACCCTAAAAACAGAAGCTCAAATCCCTAGACGAGACTTGCATGCAATGTAAGAACTTCAAATTAGAGTTCAGAGCTTAAATTTACCATTTTTGTTTCCTGTAAGGGCTCACTGAGTCGCCTCGGCAAAAGTACTCAAACGGACTCGCTCTCTCTCCTGCAGCACAATCCAAAATCGCCTTGTTCCAAACTCCGATATCGAACCAGCACTTCCAGACCTAGTCCACCTTCTACGACGCCGTCTCGTCCCCAAACGCCATTAACGGAAACCATGCAAATCCGGAAACTATTTTCGGAGCGTTGCTCAAATAATCTGCAAAAAAAGGAAACCAAGAGAAAGAAAAACCCTAGAAATCAAGCTTCGATCATGAGAGAGAAACATGATGAAGGATCCGGAGAAAGAAAGTAGAGACACAAGAACAAAAAGATCAGGTTGAATTTCAAAACCAAAGCAAAGGGAAGGGATGATAAAGCCTGTGAATTTAGAAGAATGACAGAGAGTGTTCTGGAAGATTGCCTTGCCGGAGCGATCCCGGCGGAAATTCCCGTCGCCGGAGAAGACAACTTTCTCTCTCTTCGGTTTTATTTTATTTTATTTTATTTTTCAGCGAGAGAGAAGAAGTACCCCTGTGAGTGGTAGATATGGGAAACTGGAGCTTGGTTTTTAACTTTCAACTCCGACGGAAGATTTACTACGCAGCTCCATATTGTAACGAGTTAAGGTTGCGTCATCGTATCGTACACGTGTCGTTTATGGGTTCTGGCCCCACATTTTCTTAGTCGTGTGTGTTCGGCGGACTCATAGGACGATCGTGACCGTCCGTGTTTACCAATCTGTCAGTTATACTGAGATGGAAAAGTATGGAAGTGAAGCCAAGAGCACGACCGAGACGATGACGTGGCGTTATGGTATTGGATAGGAGCGTTGGCGCATTTATTGTTGGTAGTGCAGGAGATTGAGATACGGTGTATGTCATGTATGGGCTGTAGGGTATGTGCGCTGGGAGGTGTGACGTTCGCTATAAGGAAAACTCACAGCAAGATGAGCCAATAAGATGCTGCCACGTAAGTGATTTTTTGGATTTTTTTTTTTTAAATCATAGGAAATCCATGAGAATACTTTCAAGCTTCAAATTAGGATATGGGGTTGGTGTCAATTAAATTGCATTCCAAAAATTAATAATTAATGAAGTTTTCAATTAAAAAAACCGAAAAAAAATAAATAAAAACATATGATGAAATGAATGAGAATAGTTTTGGTAAAACAACATGAACGGACATGAAACGTCATGCATGGAAATAATGAAACCTTGATATTGTTCATTTAATTTAAATAAGACAACTTTCTCAAAACCAAAAAAAAAAAAAAAAGATAAATGGAAGAAATTTAATATGATTTGTAAACGGCATGATGACCTATAAATTACTTGCCGTTGCCGATCATGGATTGATTGGAAAAATGAAATTAAGGTAATAACATATTTTTAAAATTTCCATCTTAATGCTAATTAAGAGAAAACGATTATCAAGCTAAATAAATTTAGACTTACTCAAAATAGAGATTCATGTTCCATGATAGACGAATTAACATAATGAATAAGCTTGTAATTTTTAAAACAAAATTTTACAAAGTACACAGTCTAAAATCTAGAGCTTTGCTAATTAGAAGAATAATAATTAGGACAAATTTTAGAAGTTTCTCCAAATTGTTTCGAACTTGCATTTAATAGTTTTGATTCTTTTTGAACCATGAAAACTTGACATTCAATCTCCTTCTGCTAGTTTTTTTTTTTTTTTTTTGACATTAAATACCATATAGCACCCTTTTAGAAGATTAAGGGTGAATTCACTAATCTAATTTAATCCAATTTGAAAATTAAGTTAAATTAAACATTTCGTTATAATTTAGTTTAATTTAACTTATATTGAAAATTATAAAAATAAAAATAACTTGTATTAGAAGTTATATTAAAATAATAAAAATAGATATAAAAAATAATGAAAGTGGATCTTATTAAACTAAATTAAACTAAAACTAATTTAGATAATTTAATTTAACTTACAAACTAGATTAAATTAAATCGACAAAGCAAACAAACCCAAATTGGGTTATTAAAGGGTGAAATTACTGTTCGTGTATACCCTCACATTTTATCATTATTTCAATAATAGCCACTATCTTATGGAATCTATTTACTTAATTAACTAGAGATATTACTATTCTATTTCCTGCATTAAATTTTTTATTTTTAAATTCATGTCGGATTTATACATTCTGAATCAACAGCTCTTTTTAATCCTGAAGTTTTGAATTTAAGCTTGCAGCTTATAAATTTACTTATACCAACTTAATTTTACAATTTCTTTTTAAAACATAATGCCAAGTTAGTGTACAACAATACTGCCAACACCACGTTCCACGAAATTTTATTAGCAATAACGGAGTTACATTGGGTTTTTATTTTCTATATTATTATTGTTAAATTAACGATACAAATAATATTTTCTTTTTTTAACTTAGGAGGGAGGATTTAAACTCTAGATCTCTTGATGTAATTAGGTGAGAAATAATTATATTATGTTTGTAATCACTATTAATAATGTTATAATTTTCATTTTATTTTTATTTAGAAATTAAGTTTAAAATGGGGTTTAATTGTAGTGGAAAATAGAAAGAAAATTATATTAAATAACATTTTCACAAAATTAAATGAAATAAATATCATGATTTTGAAAAATAATAAAAATAACAGATTTACTAATTATCATTTGTCTATTAAATTTATTATTTATGACTATTTAATTTAAATATTTTATGTTATTTATTTTCATTATTTACTTACAATTGTCATATATTTCATTCTCCCAAATTAGATCGGCAATGTGGAGCAATGTTATAAATCACCTTTTGGGACAATTATTATATTTTTCAACGAATCATAATTACAAGATTTTGGGATCATTGATAATGACCCGTGATTTCATCCAATTTTATATGTTGATATTTAACTAGTTAAAAAGTAAGGGAAAAAAAAAGTACTGATGATATTATGGAAATTGCATCAAATAGTAGGTAATCATTATCGTGCGGAAGATAAAAGCATTTTTTTCTAAAACATGGAAAAAAATATATAACAGTTTTACAATTTTTTTTTTAAATAAACCCTCGTTCTGCCCTAAAACCTTCCTCGTGTGCTTCCTCGAGGGACAAATGCGCAAGTCCAATTCGGGAGCACTTTCCTCATAAAAAAAAGATGAATCAATCAGTATATGACTCGCCATTATCGTTCTCAGTTCTCCTTTTTTTTTTTTTTTTTTTTTCAGATTCTTCATTGTTGTTGTGGAAAGTCATCCGTTGTCGTCATCATCACCCATTGTTGATATTCATTATCGTTGCTCATCTATGTCGATGGTGTGATGGGTATGAGGGAGGGAGGGAGGGAGGGAGGGTGATGGTGGGATGGTGAGTTAGGGTTTGTTTATTTTGGGAATTTTGATTTAGAGGCTAGGGTTAAGGATCGGTATAATTTGGGGTAAATTTTAGGGATCTCTGATTTTGAGGTTTTTTGTATTTACCAATTTGAATCTACTAAAAAAAATTAATTACCAATTATTATAAAGTTTGAACTTTATCAAACCGATGCATCTTTCTACAATGAGATGTTAAGCTTGCTAACTCCTTTCTAGCCCTTTCCGAAGTTTCCCAAACTCAATGGTGAATGATTCTAACATTAAATGTCCTTAGACTTCAACCTACCAAATCAACCTAGACCTGTAGTGGATTAGGCTTAAATTCCCTGACTTTTATAATAATGTTTATCAAAATCGTTATTTTGTTTGACTCAACATCAGTAATGGTGTATCCATTAGATGGTCTTTTATCAGAAGCGATGTGCTAGACATTTTCTGTGAATGCCAGCTATCACCACTGATTCTTTAACTCCTCTAACATTTACACATTCCCTTTATTAACACGCTCTTTATTTCCATGATTTCTTACCAAATTAGGCTAGAGAGAAATCTCATTATTGCTTTCTTTGATCTCTTACTAGTGAATCATCACTCAAACCTAAAACTGAAGGGCTTACCTATTCATTAACTTCTTGGAATTAATAAATAAGTTAATTTCCTATTTTCAACTGAGAAAATATATTATTTACCAATTATAAAGAATTCATTTAAATTATTTAACAAGTAGATAAATTATTTAACATTTAGGCCGGGTTTGTTTTTGGTTTCAAAATGGATTTCACGATTCCCTAGGAAATCGTTTTCTAAATCAAATTGAAAACTTGTTTGGTTAGCTTGGTTTTGAAAATTGAATTTGAAATCAATTCAAATTTTTTTAATAAAACTTGAAAACGATGGGGAATCGTTTTCTTCGTTTTCTTTTTTCATTCTCAAACCCCCCCCCCCCCCCCCCCCCACCCCCCCACACCGATTTGTTTTCTTCTTTCATCCCATCCCCTCCCCCGGTTTTCTTCTTTCATTCTCAAACACCCACCCCCCCCCCTCCCGGTTCATTTTCTTCTTTCATTCTCAACAACACCCCCCCCCCCCCAACAAAACCCAGCCCGACGACTCTCTCTCTCTCTTTCTCGTTCTCGCGGCCGGTGGAGCAGCAGGAGGCGGAGCGTTCGTCATGGCGAAGGGGGAGCAAGAGAGGAGGGCGGCGATGGTGGTCGATCTGGGCTTGGTCGAACGCGAGACAATAAGGATGGAAGCGAGGGACTGTCGACGGCTTGCTTTGGCCAGTTGTACTCATGATGGATGGAGGCCGTGGTTGCTTTGGCTCACGGTGGAGATGGAGGCCATGGTTTTATTCGGGTGTGTGAGTGGCGAATGAGGGGCGGTGGCGTTGGGCTCACGATGGCTGCTGTTCACGGAGCTCAGGAGGTCATCCGACAGGCCCAAGCCACGCCAGCCTCGTGAAACCCTGTCGCCGGCCCACCGCCTAGTGAGTGCCAAGCCCGAGCCATCCGAGCTCGCGGCCTCCCTCACCCATCGCCATCTGACCGGTCCAAAGCTCGCCGATTGAGCTCGAGCCACCGCGCCGTGACCCAATCGCCCCTTCTCAGCCGCAACCGAGCCTCGCAAGCCCAACCCGAGTCCTCGCCTCGTGAACGTCGAACCACTCTCCGTCCCATCCAACCCACGACACTGTCCCCGAGACGACGTTGCAGCCGTCGCTAGCCTCCGCAAGTCGCCACACCCCTGCTGTCTCACGCTGCTGCCGTGAGCCTCCGTCGGCCCACTGCCCTTGAGAAGCAATATATATGTGTGTGTGTCTGTGAATATGCAGAACGGAAAAGAAATAGAAATAAGGAAAATGATAATAATAATAGATTTTGATAAATATTTTTAAATATATTAGATTTTGAAACTGTTCTGAGAATTGGAATTTGTTTTTTTGCAGGTTAAGCTTTTGGAGTTTTTGGACAGTCCATATTTTAGGGTAGGTCATGTCAAAAATTTTATAAAATAAAAATGAAATATTCAGGTATGTATAAAAATAAAATGTTGTTTTAAAATATTAAATTAATGGTATACTAATTAGTAAAATTTAATTTTTGATATTTATAATAATTTTTTAAAAATTAAATATAAATATATATTTATAAAATACTTATGAGAAATAATTGGTTTTCAAAGTTTTCATAAAATACTTATGAAATAATTGGTTTTTAAAAATATAACCAAACACAGTTTTATTTTTATATTTTTCAAAACATACGCTCAGAAAATAAAACCAAACACAGTTTCAGAGACGATCTCAGACCAGTTTTCAAAACGATCTCAAATTCAGCATTTTTGAAATCTCAATAGATTTCAAAAACAATACCAAACGCTACCTTAATTTTTTGAACTTCGAGTGAGTGATTTGAACTTTATATCATATGATGTGTTCAAACATTTAACTAGCGCTAAACTATATCTGTAACCAAAATTATTCAACAATTTTAAACCTGATAAATACATTATTTATCAATTACACCAATTTTGAACCTAACATATACCAATTTTGAACCAAGTAAATAAGTTCTTTACTAATTATTTAGGAATTAATTGGAATAAGTAAATAAACTATTTACCGATTTTAAACCTAGTAAATAAATTACTTTTCACTAGTAAATATGTTATTTACACGTAAATCGTTATTTGCCAAGGTAAATCTTGTATTTACTTGATAAATTGTGTCTTGTCAAAAGTTTTTACTTTATATTGTAAAGCTTGTATTTAGTTGATAGCTCATCTATTTACCAAACAAATCTTGTGTTTGTTTATATATAAATATATTTTTTTTTAAAGGGGAAATTTCATTTAATTCAAAAGAAATACAAACTTAACAATAAATACAAATGATTTTATAATACATTAAATATAACCATCAATTGAGATCGGTTCTATCAATAAATTCTAATGAAGTTCGAGAGGAAAGACTTATGCTTGAGGTTCAATAACAGAAAAGTACCTCAATACACTAAGATCTAGCACATATAAGGTTCTTTTTTACAAAATCCCTATAATAAAGACATGACTATCTTTAATCGTTCTTTATAACTTGACATTTCTTATCTTAAAACTTTACTTAACTTCTTATAAAAATATGAACCTTTTTATTTCTTTTAAATACACATGTAACCATTAGCTAATTACCAATCACCAAATCAGTTTTTTAACATTTTAATTATAACAAATAAACATAAAAAGTGCGTTGTTTCGTAAGGTAGTACTAATTTATAGTCATACTATACTGTTGTATAATCTAATATTTTCTCAAAAGAAGTTCTAGCATATAATAGTATGATGATAATTTCCAAAATCTTTATACTATTATTATATTAAAAGCAAAAAACTACAACGGTATCCATAGCCCATCCTTATATACATCTCACCATTGCGCCCATCCATTAATCAATTATATCGATCTTTTTGCAGGATTACCCATAGCATGAAGGAACTAAATGAGCTTTCTTTCAACAAGTCCAAACATATCTCACGAACTTGAATAAAAACACAAATACGCGAATAAGCATTAAAAATTCCAATTATGTTTTCTTATGATATTTTTATCTTGCAAATCAAATTTTGATCATGCAATGGTCCCATGTGATCATACCAAGTGTGCATGACCATAATGGAAATTGGGGGAGCCACCCATAGAGGCTCACTTTTGGTCTTTAACAACTGTCTTTTGAATATCTCACCTTATAAAAATCTTTATCCTATCTTCAATGGAGGTTGGTATGTCATTTACTTAACTTGCTCTCACGTTATTGTCATTACTTGGTTATCGTGCTTTTTTTTTTTAATCTGAGCATGATTACATGACATGACACAGCAAAAACATTTAAGAAATAATTTAACTTTTTACTGTAGATATGTAGATGAGGTTTGAACTTACCTTCTTATAAACAATTCCCTCAGTCTACAACTAGTTGATAATTAATTTCTACCCGAAAAATGCATCTGATATGAGTATAAATTTAATACACTATCAAACATTTATATACATATTTTTAAAAGTAATTGCTAAATTGGGCAAGGACTATATCAATGCTTAGACTGGGGCATAAAATTAGATTTTGACTTTCCAAAATACTTTAGGTTTGCTGTGTGAAATTAGGCCTATGGGGCCCAATTTCCTATTGAGTGGCCTTTTTACGAGGACTTACATTTACTAATTTCTATCCAGATCCAATTGTTTTCTAACTTGATAGGAGTCTTCCAAATTCTATTTGAAATTCGGAGCATTGGTGTTGAGTTAAAAAACCATTTTTTAATCGAAAACTTTTACGATTATTTAATTGCATGTGAATTTGAAATGTTATCTTTGGTTTTCGTCGGCTTCATCGTATTTTTAACACAAGTGGATATTGTTTTCACTCACTAACGGAGATCACGGTCCAAGTTTTGAAAATTTTAAAACATAATAAACCAAAATCCTCCATTCACCTAATTCGAAAATTGTGTGAAAAAATTCATATGTTAAAATTGGTCAAGAATTTGGCAAAAGTTCATTCACGGAAAATATTAATTTTTTGTTATTCTAATACTTTCGTGTTGGATCCAGAAACTGGTTTAGCTTGTAAGTGTCCTCTTGTGTGTTAAGAATAAAAAATAAAAAATACACCCACCCGGCTTGTATATGTTTTGAGAAAACGTCATAAACAGCACCTAAAGTCAAAAATTTCACAGTGGCCATATCTTGCAAAAACGTTCCTAACACTGGGGTGTTGCATACATTTTCTCAGTTGGGCTCGATGCCCAATTCGGCCTCTAAGTGGCCCAAAATTGGCCTGAAACTTTGGACAATAAACTGCCCAGTTTTTTGGCAAAGAAAATCTGTGGGTTACCTGAGTATGCCATCAGTTTACTCAGATTTCTATGCGTTATTTTTGCTTGTTAAGTTCTTTATTACACTCATGAATCAAGTATTGATCAAAGATTGTATTTTGAGTCTTTATTATACATTAACATATAATAAAAATGTAAGCTTTATCATTGATCTTTCCATTAAAATATAATCTTGAGCATACTCAAACATCAAGCACTCATAAAATTTTCATCTTGACCCTAGCTCATGGTCTAGTATGAAAATCATAACTTTAACATGCCATTCTAAATTTATAAATCACAAGAGCATATTTTAAAAATACAACGATCATAAAAAGCTTATTCACATATATTAATCTATCATGAGAACAGGATCGACTAGCTCCAACCACTATGGTAAAGAACAACTGCAATAAGCTTTGTGGTGTTAAAATGTATCTAGTTACCCTAAGACTGCAACCAGTGAACCACTTGTGTCAGCATCGCACATTAGATCTTGTTTAAGCTCTGTCGACCAAAAAGAGAAGTTTGGTCAAATCCTCCAATCCTTCACCCATTCTCCCGCAGTTTTTATCAACCAACCCATGCAACCCCTACTTCGTTGGCGTACCATGCCCCTACATCCCTACTAACTTGTACCACCTGACATCTGCACCTAGATGTCGACGTCCACATTCCCCCTACTGCCCTACACGACCTAACACTAGTACGTGCGTCACTACCTACACCAATCATCATCACAGAGGTCTTGAGGCATGTGGTAGTAGCCCAATGGGCAACCAATATCAATACATCTAACACTGAGGCAACCCACAGCAATCACTCCATGGAATTCAAGCTTATGGGATGCATCTATAAATAGAGGAGTGATTCACTCCCTTAGGTATGGATTAGATTTCTTGTTCAAACTCTACTTCTTTGTATGCTCTTTACTAACTTAAGTATCAAAGTGTCTTTGGCAAACACTCCATCAGTATCTTTCTCACTCTAAGGTGCTTTCCTTCATTTTACAGGTGATCAAGTAGAGCACAGTAGCACAAGGCCAATCATGCCAAATGATTCCATCTAATATTGTATCAAGTTTTTGGCATCAACAATTTGCATTGTATTGGAATGCAAATTCAATATTGTGTCCAAACTAGACAAGTTTCAAAATATTTGTGATAACCGAGAAATCTATCGCTCTCGGAAAATTTTGTACAAGATATGTAAATAAATGTATATTCATGATCAGACATGTTACAGAATATAGAACAGATAAAAATTTTGACTAATTAGATTTTAGTCAAAATTTGACAATGAATTAATGAACATAGTGTAAAAGCTAAGCATTAATTCAAATTACGATGTTTTAAATTTAATAAAAAAGTATATGAAAAATACATATTAAAAGATCAAGGGCTCACATGTAAGTTACCTTGATCAATGGCTAAGATTAGCCAAGCAAAAATTCCCATTTCTTTAAAAGAAATTAAAGAAAATGGTGAGAGAGGAAAGAGGTCACGTGAGGGAGGTTCCTTTAGCAGCCTAAGTGAATTAATTCACTTAGTTAAGCTACAAAAGAAAGGGGGCGTGCAGAGAGAAAGAAAGAAAGAGAAAGAGAAAGAGAGAGAGAGAAAAATCAGAAGAGGAAAATCCTTTCAACCAAGTTTGGATTTCTCTCTTTAATTAGCAGATCATTCAAGTTTTCAACCAAGAATCCACAGCAAGATGTTCTCAAGTTTCAAGCAAGGTAAACCCTAGTTTTTCTCATGTTTTCTTGGGTGAAAAATCTGGGGTTTTGAGGAAGAAAAAAAGAAAAGATGAGTTTTACATGTTGATATTTTGGTTAAATCGAAACATGGTTCAAGTTTAGTTATTTTTAAACACAAACTTGTGAGTTGATGGTTTAGAAAACCAAGTTTCAGTGAGTTTTTTTTTTAAGAAAGTTCTGATTTTTTTTTTTAAATGTTGAGTTAAGATTTTGGTGGAAGTAAAATGTGAAATTTTGCTTATGAAATCATGGATTGATGATAGTAGAAATGTAGTTGATACCTTGAAACGATCTTATTAAGATCGATTTTAAGTACAAGAAGTAGAACAAAGGCTATGAAAGCCTTAGAAAAATAGAAGACAGGATTTCGGACTCAGACTCAGGATTCTGGGATGAATACGGGCATGTACAAGGGCGTGTTCAGAACACGGTCCTGAACATACCCACATGCACGACTGTGTTTTAAGAGAATTGAGACCCGAGCGTTACACGGCCAAGAACACGACCGTGTATTGGGCCGTGTAGAATGGCACACGGTTATGGGAAAGGCATGTAACAGACCATGTTCG
Organism: Antiaris toxicaria; assembly: GCA_035233585.1. Taxonomy (NCBI): domain Eukaryota; kingdom Viridiplantae; phylum Streptophyta; class Magnoliopsida; order Rosales; family Moraceae; genus Antiaris; species Antiaris toxicaria. Next base: position 11,410,931 of record CP141162.1, on the reverse strand, counting down.
ACAGTAGGAAAACACGGCCAGAAACACTGTCGTGTACCCACCGTGTAAGCATGCATGAGTTACATAGCCATGTTACATGAATTACACAGCCATGCACGTAAATCCAGAGGAGTACACGACTAGGAACACGCCCGTGTAGGAGGGCGTGTTCGAAAGAAAAAAAAAAGAGTCTGGAAATGTAATTTACATGTTTTGTCATGTTTCAAGTATAAGATGAATATTGAAAATAATCAACGATTATTTCTTTTATAGGAGTTCAAGTTAGACATCCCAAGGCAACAGTTCCAGACTAGTAGAGGCTCACGCTAGCAGATTTTCTGTAAGTTCAAGCATTGTCCTGACTGCAACGTGGACAATCATGTTATATTTATGATGTTATGTATGTTGTATGACGTGTATGTTAAACATTGATTGTCTGCATCACAATACTCATGTCAAGTTCATGTCATGCACGGAGAATTTCATGTTTCAAGTAGATGATTCATGTACACATGTCGGACAAGTATCAAGTACACAACAGCATGTAGGTGCACAAGGCACCTTAGTGAGATATATAAAACTCACACCCCAAGTAAAACATGTAACAGGTTCCTACTGTGGGGACAATCAGTATGCTACCCAGTTGGAACTCCAGCAAATATGGTAATTAAACTAGTTATTGGCGTACCGGCCTCTCAACCCACGGGGAGGTTTTCATGTTCAGCTTCAGTTAAGGCTGAGGAGGTCAGCACTAAAGTACCACTCCCAGTCATGCTAACATTACGGTACGACCAATCAAGAGCCCAAAACTAGAACTTAATTTCAGATAATGTCCTAAGACTTAACTTTCAGCCATGAGCATATTTTTCAAAGTCAAGTTTCATGCATAAGCACAGTATTACATGTTATTATTCATGTTTTTATATTTGAACTTACTAAGCCCATAGCTCACTAGTTTGTTCACATGTTGCAGGTAAGAGACCTGTTCACCAGTAGTACACGGTGGACGACGGATAGAGTATGTACATGCCAAGGGGAACTGGGCGAGGGATTATGGTCCTACCATGAGTCTTCTGTTGCGCAGTTTTGAAATTTAGAACATGTAATTTCAAGAACACGATTTCAAGTCAAGATTATGTGATAGGAGAATCATGATTCATGTACATGTTATTTTGTTAACATGATTTCCTTATCACATTCTCGAACAAGTTATGATATTAAGAAAAAAAAATTTATTCCGCAAAATTTAGCAAGCAGTTTTCAAGTTAAGCATGATGCCGGCGACCCTAGAGGTCTACATACTATTGCGGTTAACTATAGAGTTGACTGTAATAGTACTGTAAAACCTCTATAACAAGGGCGGGCCGCCACAATATTGATCATGATGAATATTTCATGAACATGTTTCAAGATCTGTATTTATTGCGTTTTTTTGACACTCCTTTTATTTTCATTTTAAAGAAGATTGTTTTGTTTAATAGTTGAGATTGTAGAAAGAGTTTAGATAGAAGCTTTCAAATACAAAATCCAAGAATATATATATTTTTTCTTATCAATAAATAATAGTCATATATTTCATATTATTAAAAAAAGCATTACGTTAATTTTGATAAATATTGGGTTATATTTTCGTACTCAAGTGGTGTAACACTTTTTATTTATTTATTTATTAATCCGTGTCCAAGAAGTTGAAAGCTTCTCAAGTCATGTGGCATAATTTGACCAAAATTTCCAAGGAACTTTCCTAGAAATTTCTGATTCCCACTTTAGGTTGCACTCGTTATTAATTAAAGACTAAAACGAGAGATCTCTCTTTCACAATCATGCGTATAATTATTCAATCTTTTCTTTTTCCTTGACATTGTTTCCTGCTGTAATTACATGGATTTGGTACAAGGTCCCAGTATTTGAATATGACATGTGTACAAAGTAGTCATGGGCTCATGGCAAGCTAATTGGATTTTGAAACCAAGAGCCCTTCACAGTCCTTTTATTATAATAATAATAATATTAATAATAAAGACATTTTGACAGGGCAAAGAAATTCGAGTGCCTTTTCTTTTTGGGCGATGGTTTTAGACAAGATTAACCACAAAAATATAATTACATCCAAATGTGGTCGTCTCCTTTGCTAATCTATCCATGAATAATTTAATTACAAATTAGCTAGGCCATTTTTGGTGCTTGAAAATTTTAACTGCTCAAAGGGATATATATATATGAACTTTACCTTTTGCAACACAAAAAGCTTTCTATACTTTTTTTAAAAATATGGTGGGTAGCAAATTAAGCCGAAACACTATAAAAAACTCGTGAAATTTCCCGTAAAATTACATATCATCTAATAAGTTCATTTCATTTTTCAAGTTATGTCTCGAACTCTTCCTAATAATACTTAATCGGTTAATCCTACTAAACAAGAAGAGATCACGTTATATATTTGGTTGAATATAGAGTAAACCTCCAAGTTTTCGATCTTTTTTTTTTAACAGCTGAAATCCAAGTTTTCTATTTTGATTACCTGTTGGATTTTGTGAATAGCACACACTATATATTTTTGCTGTTGTTGTTGTTGTTATTATTATTATCATTATTATTATTTGTAACTTAACACAAATTAATGAGACATCATAGTCAATATTTCTAGCACTTGCTATAGTCAGAAGCATTTGGAGAAGGAATGTACGAAAATCAAGCCTACATATTAGCCCAAAAAAAAAGGAAATAATTCATAATAATTAATAATTAACATCACATGTATTAGATTAATTAGCACTTGGGAGTTTTTCTTTCTTTCTTTTTTCATTTTTATTGGGTAAAAATTACTTTCGATTATATTGTTTTGAAATTTCATGTTTGTGTAGCATAAATTTGATAAGAATGAAGTATATATAGGGGTGAACATCGGATGGGTTTGGTAGATTTTTGTGATTTTTCAACTCATCCAATTTTCATTAGGTGGGTTGAAAATATTTTTTATCTACCCAATTAATATAATGTAAAAAATCAACCTACCCAATTAAGGTTGGATTGGGTTGGATGGATTCGGTGGGTTGTATATTTTATTAAAAAAATAATACTAAAAATTCAACAACAAATGAAATTTAAGGGAGAAAAAAAGATTAAACTCATAATAATTTTTAAATAAATTCTATCACAGGCTTTGCACAAATTTTTTTTTAATATAATCTCATATATAGTCAAATATAAAATAAATATAAGTTATAAAAATCATTAAAGAAAATATAAGAATATTAAAATAATTAACGGTATTTTTTACAAAATTATTAAAAATTACATCCATATTGAATATTAAGTAATATATTCTATATATTCGAATAATTTAAACAACAATTAGACGTGAATATCATTTAAGAAAAAAAAATATATGTAGGTGAATATTGGGTGGGCTGCGTAGGTTTTTGAAATTTTTTTAACCCACTCAATAAAGATAGGGTAAATTAAAATTTTTTTTTACCTACCCAATCAATTAAATATAGCAAATTCACCTACCTAATTAAGGTCAGATTGGGTAGATTAGGTAAATTTATCGAGTGACTAGGTTTTTTGTTCACCCCTAGTATATAAATACTATATGTGACTTTGATCATATCTAATAGTTAAAAACAAACCCTATCAATAGAAGACTATGTTATGGAAAAACTTTCTACCTCTTGTTGATGTGTCATGTTTGTACGGCAGTTGGTCATTGTTAGTTATACGGATCCACAACTAGAAGATTTGGTCGAAGAACAAGTGGAACTCAACAACCTTTCTTGTTGTCTAACCCAAAAGAAAAAAAAAATAAAGACTATTGGAATAACTTGCTAATTAAGCAGCATTAATTGGACTAAAGAAAATCTATATTTTAGGGTCATTCTCTTGAACAATTTCAGGGAAAAAAACCTAACCACCTCAAAAAACAACTACTTTAAATTTAACATTATTGTTGAACGCTTTGTCTCGTTAAGAGATAAGCCTGCTTGTAGAAATCCACTGCACGATCTTGATATTTGACACATCAGACTACCGTCCAAGAATATATTGGAAAAAAGTACTACTCACTTTAGTCTATCTATAATTAGAATATATATCTATATATATTTATATATATGTATGTATACATACATGAGATATATAATTCTTAATTATTAAAAGAATAATATATTTTTAGTTTTGAATTTGAGAGTTCTTATTTAAACATCTTATTTAAACTATTCCCTTCCTTGTTGTTGTGCTATAGCTCTAGTGAAGAGTATATATAACTACACACATATCCATAATCTCATATCTGTTTATAAAACAATATTTGTAATTTTTTTTATGTAATATTTTTTTAATGATTCATGTCTTTTATATTAATAGTTTTAAATATATCATGTTACGTTTAATTTTATATGAAATTATATAAAAATTAATTAGTTGTAATTGTAAGATACTATATAGAAAATTAGAATTGTCGAATTTGTTTAGCTTTTGAACTTAAGGCATTTTTTATATTCATATAATTTCTTTTATACAAATTATTCATATATATGTAAATATGTATAGTTTGTTTAGAGTAGATTTATTTTGTATTATATTCAAATGTAATATGTGAAATATAATATGTATTTAGATGTTCTATTATACATGTTTAGATATCCCTTGTGTACATTTATATTCAAATATAATATGTATTTAAAGTATTTATATTTGAATAATCATTCTAATTTGTATTGGCAAAAGACAAAAAAATATGTAATATGATTGATAAAAATAAATAAAATAAATAAATAGATAAATTATGTTTGAGTAAATTTACTATCTAAATACATTTGTTTCGGAATAAAACATATGAAATATCTAAATACATATTAAAACCATATTGATATATAATATATAATAAAAGTGTCTTCCACACGCATCAATATATTTGGTTACAACTTAGAACATGATGCAATTGTTGTGACTTATGAAGCAAACGTCAGATATGGATGGCAAATCTGCAAGTGTAAATTTTGTGGCCGCAGATTTTCCATCACGGAAATTTGAACTTCTTTTACACGATAGGGGGAGTAATATGACCGTCTTTCACGCGGAGCTATCCGATTGGGTCCCATTTTGGAAAAAGGTAAAATTATACATATAAAAAGTCTTGCTTTTATCTGTAATGACATTAAAACATAAGAACATTTCGTCGAAATTCCATAAATATCAAAGGAATAAGAAAAGGTTGAACGATGGAGCTTGAAAAGTTTTCAAGGTAACTACCAGATTAACGTGCATGGCCAGTTGGTAAATAGATAATTTAAGTGTTTTTTTTTTTTTCAAATGGTATAAAAGAATGCTTTTACTAAGTTACATAGCCTCCAACAATTAACCTCAAATTTCCCATCCTTGTCAACTGAACTAACTCCAATTACTTAATAATTAAAGAGCATGTTTACTTTGCATCAAAAGGAAAAAAGAAAAGAAAAGTGAGTCACCGTTCACTTTCCCTATTAATCATGTATTTACTTAAAAAATATGAGAAATGAGAAATTAATAGACCCCATTAAATATAAGGAATACAAAAGTTAAATGTAAATCCTTACATCCCATTGGCATTATTTCTTTTCAAAGAGAATAAATATCAAATTTACTTATATTAATAAGATTCTATGTATTAATATTTTTTAAATGTGTAAAAAGATATTTTAATAATTATATTTATATAATTAACATTATTAATACTGATAAATACTAAAAAGAAAATGAGATTATTCCATTTATGTTATCTATTAGGTAAATAAACACTACAAAGAGAATCAATAATCTTTCTTCCTATTTCTTTATTTCACTTTTCAATTCCATTACCGTTACTTTTTCATTCCTTTACAGTTTGATAAATGCGCTTTATTACACGTTTAAGCATGAATGCATATCTACATTTTGTCGATTTCTAGAAGCAATATTTTTCTTTAATAAATTAATATACTGTATAAATAGTTAAAATATTATGTTATGCATTTTAATCCATTGCTAACTGTTCGTAGTACTTGAGTTTTTCTTAATCCATCCGAATCTTAGCAATTGGATGAAAAATACATCATGTTATTATTCTTTTGTTTTTATGACAATGTTTTATGTTTATTAGTAATTAGTATAATATGTAAACTTCTCTTGTTCTGGGGAAAGTCATAACACTGTTTATGTTGTCAATTTCACGGTAAAAATCTTATTTCGACAAAATTTAAGATTTGAAAAGAACACTTTAACCGCAACATTAACAAAATTGATCAAACATATAACATCCTGAAATTGTCTAATTGTTTTTACGTGTTTAATTTCGTCTAAACTATAAAGATGTTTTTAACACAATCAAATTTATCATCACACGAAAAAAATTTCTCGTATGTATTTCTACATGTATAGAGCATTAATGCCCTCCAAATTTGTCATGTAATAACTTTTTAATTTTGATAATTTACTCTCTAAATTTATTAAATTATTACAATATAACCCTATGAATTAATTTTCTTTAAATTAATTATAAAAAAATCAATTTACACTTCATGTGAAAATGGAAAACCACATTTCAATCAAATAAAAAATTTCTAAATATGACACAAATACTAATACAAATCTTCGAATTTCAAATTTTCAATTTAACATAAAACTTATATTGCAATAAATTAATAAATCTAGATAAATTATCAAAATTAAAAACTTAGTAGGCAAATTGCTAAAAAAAAAAACAAATTTATGAGGCGTCAGCATTAAATACCGTATTGCTAAAGGCACAAGTTATAAATATTAGCATTTCGATAAAACGCAGAGGAAGTTTAAATTTAATTAATACTTATCCACAAGAGAATCTCCATCATTCCCACCGCTGATCACTACATATATTCTAGATATTCATGGTGATTTTCCCCCCTCTAATTTTCTTTTTCTTTTGGGCTTATTAATTTTGAAAGTTCAATGGGTAAGATGTTATACTCCTTGATACAAGAGGATAGAGACCTTTATTTGATGGAAACATATAGATAGGAGTCAAGATCTACTATTTCAGATTTATTGTTTTATTGACTGTCCCCTAATAGTGTTATGTCAAATTATTTAAATTTAAAATCTTAATTACATAAAAAATATTAAATATTAAAAATTATTAAATAAATTAATGAGATGTTAAAATACTATTAAAGAGACAGTTATTATAATATGATAATGGGATAGCATATCTAAATTCAATAGATAGAGAACTACATCACGAGGAGATCACAACCGAGTATGGGATAATTATCTCAAACATAGATATGACCGAACTCAAAATAAGTACTTCTATGATGCTATTATTATTTTTACATGTGAACACGTAAATTGGAGAATATTTTGTAGGAGCTTATATTCAAATGTTTGATATTTGATTAGTATTAATTAATGCCACATGCTCCCGAGAAGTTACGTACGTTCGTCTATGGAATCGTGTGCGCGTGTATATATATGTGTGTGTACGTATTTACATGGGAAAATTCGATGGATTTATGTTTCGTTTGATACGCTCTTTTCCCCCTTTCCAGATGAAGAGATGAACTGAATTAGTTGCAGTCCAATACTATTTATTCAAACCAACTTACCTTCCCTTTTTTTTTTCGGCCTGCCAAAGATTATGTATAAGACTACGTAACTAATTATGTGTGTGTGTATATATCAAGTAGTAGCTAGTTTTCTATTCAAAATTGTCGTAATGTTTTCATGGCGAACGTGCAATTATCTTATGAATATACTTAAAATGAAGTCCTACAGACGTGCTGATTTACTTTTCCTCTGCGTGACTGAGATTCGTATCTAGTCGTCTTGTTGCTTCCTAGTTTCATACTACGGAAGCAAAGTTTAGACCAAATGACATGAAAATTATTAACAAAGCATGAAATATGTGAATCTTCTAGAAAAACTTAACCCTTGTATTTTATATTATATATTATATATATATGTACATATGTATGTCTATAACTAGCTAAAGACTGTCTAGCATGGGTTAGTTAATTACTTCCTTTCACCCACTCGAATTCCTGTGGTGCATTACGTAGATCCGCTGCGGGGTCTACCTCTCTTATAAGTTTTATTTTTGTTGATTTTCTTTTTAAAATAAAAAGAAGCGCCGAAATAACAACCAAAAAAATACAGTTTTGTTCAATTTTAGGATTAATTTCAATTTTGATCCTTAAATTATAGGTTCAATTTTATTTTAATCCTTGATTTTTAAAATGTCTTGTAACTAGATCTCGAATATTAATTTCCTTAATTAAGATAATTAATTAAGATAATTACAGTTTGTTTTATAATAGTAATTGCCTTCAAAATACAGTAAAAAAACCAAACTTTAATTATCTTAATTAATGTAAATTTTGTTGTTGATCGCATTCCATATTTTAATTTTAAAAGCTGTAAATTCAAAAATCACTTGTATGATTTAACATTAAAATGAAAAAAGTAATCTTGATTAAAATGTACTTAATCTACGTATAACAATTACAATTCAGTTTTTAAATAATTTTTAAAGAGACGATGATAATATAATAGTTTGAGAACTAATTTTGAGACTTCTTAAAATTCAAAAACTAAAATGAAATTAGGCTAAAACACAAACGCCATGCCTAAAAATTCAAAGGCTTTTTATTCAGGAAAAATAAATTAAAATCAACCTTTTTCTTTTTCCCACAAAGGCAAAACAACCTTATCTCCAAAATGAAAGGTCAAAAATTTATAAAAAGTCAACCCACACGAACATTTCACTTTTAACCAAAACACACACCGGCCATGCCTATAAATTTCAATGCCTCCAATACCCTCAAACGTTCAATTCTTTTAAGCCTCCAAACAAAAAGAGAAAAAAAAAAAAGTCAGATCCGGATTCACACACTAATAACCTTTTTCTCTTCTCAAAACCTAATAACCATCATCATGAAGAGAAGCATAACAGAGAGAGATCAAATGGAAAACCTAACCATGGCCAACTGCTTGATGTTCCTCTCTCGCGGATCCGCAGGCACTTCCCTCACCACTCCAACGAATCACCACCACCACCACTTCGATTACTCGACGGCATCGCCGTCGACGACATCGCCTAGCCGGGTTTTCGAGTGCAAGACCTGCAACCGGCAGTTCCCCTCGTTCCAAGCCCTCGGCGGGCACCGGGCTAGCCACAAGAAGCCTAGGGTGCTGACGGGATCAGACGGCGGCAGCAGCTCCGACAGCCAGGGCTCGCCCGCCAAGCCTAAGACGCACGAGTGCACCGTCTGCGGCCTCGAGTTCGCCATCGGGCAGGCCCTCGGAGGCCACATGAGGCGCCACCGTGCCGCCATGGCCGACAGCCTCCAGCCCCACCATGTTCAGTCTCCTCACCCTCTCATCATAAGTAGTCCCAGTAGTACAACTTTGAAAGTCCCGATTTTGAAGAAGACTACTGGTAGTCGAAGAGTCTTGTGTTTGGATCTGAATCTCACGCCCTTGGAGAATGATATCAAGATTCTTCAGCTTGGGAAGACCGTCCAATTGGTTGATTGTTTCTTTTGAATCATCATCATCATCATATACACACACACACACACACACACATAGATGTTATGTAGTGCTTAGTAAGTAATTCTCGTTTACGAACGCATAGTGCTGATCATCATATGATCAGGAGAGTTTTTGCTTCTCTCTCTCTCTCTCTCGAATTTTTTTTTTTTTTTGGCATAGGCTGCGGATTTATATATCTATATTTACTTGTTTCGTTTCACATGTCTTCTTTTTCTTTTTATTTTTATTTTCATTTTGTTGGCCTTTCTGGGCTTTTGTATGCGTTTCGACTATCTTTGTACATGATTTGTTCATTATTTTACACATTTATATATATACAATAAATTCATGGTTTTGATGCTTTTGTTATATTGAAGAAGCGATTGTATAGTGTGTATAGATGCATAAAGAGTCTGCAGAGACACAATGAAAGGTAAAGAAAACTTGAAGGAGTAGGCCAGTGCTGAGAAATTAATTAGTCAGCTATATAGAAAGCAAAAAAGAAAAAACAAAAGATTAATTATAAGTCCAAGATTAGTTAAACGGCCCCGTACCTTGTCCTAGAAATTGTGTGTATCTATATTTTCCAAGTGTTAATTATGTATAAGACAGATATTAATGCGCGCGCGTGTGTGTATCAACTGATCCACATGGGCCACAAAAAATGTATTTCAAATTCCTTATACACACAAGTAAACCTGATAATTGGAAAGGAATTAAAAAAAAGGAAATTAAACGAAAATGATTGTACGTAAGCTTTATGGTAATTACACTCAAACATTTGTTCTTGAAGATCAAGATAGCCGGCACCTTGGAAGCTTCCGAGTAAAATATTCTAATAACGTGAACGGTGCTGGTTGTTACCTGTAAAATCATGCCGTTGAATTTATAAACAAATTGTTTAGCTAAAATATGTTCAAGTACAAAAAAGAATTTTTCTTCATTTAGGAGAAGAAAATTCTCAACCTTTCTATTTAGTGACGTCATATAGCTTCAGCTATAGCTATCTTCTAGTCGTAAATAACTAACAACTTCGGTGATATTAAAAATATATTTTCCTTCCTCAAAATTAAAAAATAAAAATAAAAAATCCTTCCAATTATGTGCTAGTTCCAAAATTAAAAAAAAAAATCATACAATAGTGTACGCTTCTTTTGAACTTGAGGATAAATAGATTCAAACCCTTCATTATATGATGAAATCAAATGTAAAATTATTAGTATATTATATTTGTAATACAGTAATATATATTTTTTATCGATATTATTTGATCAAAATCATATCAAAATAAAAGAGTAAGTAAAATAGACAAGTTTTTGTCACAAGTAGTGTAATTTTTTAGTGATTTGTAGGAGTGTCCCTCAATAAGCACCTCTCTATTATTGTACCAATTATAATAATTTCAATTTTATCATCTTCATCGTAATCATTTAGATAGGTTTATAGTATCAAAATTTCAAATAAGTACTAAGGACGTGTCAAGAGATTGTTTCTATAATTTTCTCATATTTTTTCAGGTCATACGTAGAAATATTTAAAAAAAAAAGGGAAAAAGAATTAAAGAGTTAATTTTTAAGTCATATATAAAAGTTCCGTGCAATTGCATACAATGCAAATATGTGATCCTAGCCAAAAGGGTTGCTGTCTCCCCACCCAAAGTCGTCTAAGCTCAGTATTTAGTTGTCCCTACACGCTATTTAGGGACGTACCTCGTCAGAAATTGTCTTATTAATCTTTATATATATATATATATATGAAAAAGAAATAGAACCTTACTGATTGACTTTGAAAAAACGGTTTGTTTGTTTGGGAGTACTTGGCACGTTCCATGCCGTACAGGTACGTTTGTTTTGCATATAATTCTTTGGTGTGTTAAATGGGCATTTAACGAAATCAAACTGTGTGTAATGTTCTGCTTTCTTTCCCATTTATGGATGTTGAAATTTCAAATGTGTAGGAATTTCTTAGGGCGGTGGAATTGCCCCCACAGTACTTGAGAGTTGAGAGTGACCTCAAATACGGACATATATATACTTATATGTATGTATTTTTAGTTGTTCTAATTACGTACCAATTAGTTGTAGTACTACTATTTGCTAAAGCAAAAGTGTAAGATACAGCAAAGTGTCTGTATCATGCATGGCAATTTCCTAAGGAAGAATAATCCTATATACATATGTTGATCGTTTATAATTATATATTGTTTATCCACTAGGGCACCAAGTCATATTTGGCTCATATGAATCTCTTTATATATATATATATTTATATGTATTGTGCGCTTGCTTTATGGAAAAAAAAAATGATATGTGAAATATGTATATATATTGCTGGTGGAATTTATGGCTTAACTAATTAATTAATTAAAAATATAAAAGGATTGCAGCTTAGCTAGAGAGGGGGGGGGGGGGGGGGGGGGGGGGGCGGGGCGGGGGGCGGCGCGGGGGGGTGTGGGTGGGGGAGGAAAGGGAGGGGATGGTAGATATAACACAGATTGTCTAATTAAACTACCGTTGACTTTACTCATAAGGGACAATTAATTTATATATGTTGAGATCAGTTTTGGTTTGTCGTAATTGATCATGATCTATAACCCATCTCTTTAATAAAGAAACCTCATTGTCGCATATCATGATCGTCATTGACATTATGTATCAGTTCACAAAAAGAGAGTTTTACTCCAAAGCTCAGATATCAGTGTCAATCTGGGCCCACAACTTGGTCACTTAATTATTATTAATCTTTAATACAAAAACCACACATAATGAGCTAAACATGTGATAATCTAAATTATAATATAATATTTAACTAGAGAAAAAAAAATTATATATAATTATGACTAGTTGATCTTTGATAACGATGCCAGCCTTATCAACTTGTTTAATCCTTATTTTTACTCTATAGGCTTATTTCATGCACATGATTAAGGAGAATAAGATTAGACTGGATTTTAATCTATTATTTGATGGAATATTTTAAAAGACTGTACTGAATAAGTTCGTAATTTAATCCCCTTAAAAAAGAATTTACTTAACCCTTTTAAGAGAAGGGGATTATTGTGATAACCGGGAAATCTATACTCTCGGAAAATTTTCTACAAAAAATGTAAATAAATGTACATTTACAGTGAGACATGTTATAGAATACAGAGCAGATGAAAATTTTGATTTATTAAATTTTAATCAAAATTTGACAATGAATTAATGAAAATAGTTAAAAGCTAAGCATTAATTCAAATTATGATGTTTTAAAATTAATAGAAAAGTATGTGAAAAATACATATTAAGATATCAATGGCACACAAATAAGCCATATTGATCAATGGCCAAAATTAGCCAAACAAGCCTTGAATTCTCTTTAAAAGAAATTAAAGAAAATTAAGGAAATGTGAGAGGAGGAGAGGCACATGAGGGAGAGGCCTCCACCAGCCAAAGTGAATTAATTCACTTATGTTTGCTGCAAATAAGCAGCCGAGAGAGAGAGAAAGAAAGAAACGGCAGAAAGAGAGAGAAAGAGAAAGAGAGAAACCGAGAAAGAGAAAAAGCAAAAGAGTAAATCCAAGAAAGTTCGGATTTTTCTTTTGTTCCAGTAGCAGATCATTCAAGAATCAGCAGTAAGAAGCTCTCAAGCTTCAAGCAAGGTAAACCCTCGTTTTCTCACGTTTTTCTTGGGGGAAAATCTGGGGTTTTAAGAGGAAAAGGAGAATGTGAGTAAATCGTGTTGAGATTTTCTGTTAAAATTGAAACATGGCTCGAGTCTAGTTGTTTTAAAACACGAATCCATGAGTTGATGGTGTAGAAAACCAAGTTTAGTGAGTTTTCTTTAAGAAAGTTCAGATTTTTCAAAAGTTGAGTCAAGAGATGTTCATAAGCAAAATGTGAGATTTTGCTTATGAAATCATGGATTTGTGATAGTAGAAATGCAGTCTATATCTCAAAACGATCTTATTAAGATCGATTTTGAGTGTAAGAAGTAGAACAAAGGCCATAAAAGCCTTAGAAAATCAGAGTACAGCAGTTCGGACCCAGAATCTTAATTCTGGTATGAACACTGGTGTGTTCAGAACACGGCCCCGAATATGCCCACATGCACAACCGTGTTGCAAGAAAATTCAGACCCGAGAGGTACACAGCCAAGAACACGGCCGCGTATCGGCCGTGTCAAGGGGCACACAGTTATGGGAAGGGCGTGTAGCAAACCATGTTAGACAGCAGGAAAACACGGCCAGAAACACGGCCGTGTAGATGGCCGTGTAATATTACACGGCCATGTTCCACGAAGTACACGGCCATACATGTAAATCCAGAGGAGTACATGGCCGTGTAGATACCCGTGTAAGATAGTATGAATTACACGGCCATGTTGTATAGATTACATGGCCATGCACGTAAGTCCAAAGAGGTACACGGTCAGAGACACGCCCGTGTAGGAGGGCTTGTTCGAAGCCAAAAAGTAAAAAAAAAAAAAAGTCTGGAAATAGAAATGACATGTTTTGTCATGTTTCCAGTATAAGATGAATATTGGAAATAATCAGTGATTATTTCTTTTATAGGAGTTTAAGTCAGAGACCCCGATACAGCAGTCCTAGAGCAGCAGAGGCTCACGCTAGCCGATTTCCTATAAGTTCAAGCATTATCTTGACTGCAACGTGGACAATCTTGTTATGTTATGATGTTATGTATATTGTTTGGCGTGTATGATAGACATTGATTGTCTACATCACGATATTCATGTCAGTTCATGTCATGCATGTAGAGTTTCATGTTTCAGTACACATGTCAAACAAGTACCAGAACACGAAAACAGGTAGGTGCACAAGGCACCTTAGTGTGTTAATAAAACTCACACCCCAAGTAATCATGTAACAGGTTCCGACTGTGGGGGCAATCAGTATGCTACCCAGTTGGAACTCCAGTAAGATGGTAATTAAACCAATTATTGGCGTATCGGCCTCTCGACCCACGGGGAGGTTTTCATGTTTAGCTTCAGTTAAGACTGAGGAGTTCAGCATTAAAGTACCGCTTCCAGTTGTGCTAACATGTCGGTACGACCAATCAGGAGCCCAAAACCAGAACTTAATAACAGATAATGTCATAAGACTAATCTTTCAGCCACGAACATGTTTTACAGAGTCTAGTTTCATGCATGAGCATAGCAGTACAGCATGTCATGATTCATGTTTTTATATTTGAACTTACTGAGCCCATAGCTCATTAGTTTGTTCACATGTTGCAGGTAAGAAACCTGTTCACCAGTAGTATACGATGGATGACGGACAGGGTAGAAGCATGCCAGGGGGATTGGGCGAGGGATTTGGTCATCATTAGTCTTCCGCTGTACAGTTTTGAAATTTAGAACATGTAATTTCAGAAAGAACAAGATTTCAAGTTAAGATTATGTGATAGGAGAATCATGATTCATGTGCATATTATTTTGTTAACATGATTTTCTTATCACATTCTCGAACAGTTGTTATGTTAAGAAAAAAAAAATTTATTCTGCAAAATTAGCAAGCAGTTTTCAAGTACAGTATGATTACTGGCGACCCTAGAGGCCTGCATACTATTGCGGTTTACTACAGAGTTGGCCGTAATAGTCATGTAGAGCCTTCACAGCAGGGCGAGCCGCCACAATTATCTAATCATATCCTTTCCTTTCCTATATATTTCTATCTAATTTTTTAATGTTATCCTATCTATATAACTTTATTCTACGTACCAAACGACTTTATATGTATCTGTGCTGAAATTAGTCTTAACTAAATAATCTAAACTCTCCACACCAATTTTTTATTGTATATATGTTAGAAGTGTGGTACAAGCTTTTGGGTAAATATTTTAACTTGGAAGGCTCGACATTAGATTAGGTAACTCCTCAAATTAAGACTGACTCAAACAGTAGTTATTCCGGTAAACATCTTCTAGAATGCCAATACGACTGGATATGTACATATATACCTTGAAGGGGGGAAGAACAAAAAAAAAATTTTTTAATTGAAGGTGGAGAATCAAAACTCTGTATCTTTTAATGGAGTCCAATATAGTATTATTGTTAGGACTATCATAGGACTTATAACTTTACTAGGGATAAATAAAGAATATTGTAAGTTTTCATTTTTAGTGAAGGCTACTTTGAAATTTTAATAAAAATTATGGCGTATTTTTTTCTTAAAAGAAAAGTTGAGAGGGGGCTTAAGCCCCTTAGCCCTTGCCTCCCTCTGTCCTGTTGGCTATGCCTATGACCAAAAGAAAATAAAATTTTGGATATCAAGTTTTCTATATTAAACTGGGGGCATTAACAACATAACTAGTAATTAGTATTCAGCTTATTGATTGGTTTTTGCATAATTCATTTATCCAATCAGATTAATAAGCATATTGCCTCACAAATCTCTACCATTCAAATCTCTCCGGGGCCAGCTCAAGGAATGGAAATAGGGTTTAGAGTCTTAAATGGTGAGTTTTACATTTAAAAAAATTTCTTTCAAATAAATAAAAGAACCATCCATAAACCATCAAAACTTAAAAAATTTGTTTTCTCATTTACAAGGTTCCAAGTTCTTGTCCATTGGCATATATATGGTAAAAATCAATTTGTACACACAAAGTTTATGCATCAATCAAAGATGAAAGATTTAAGGAGAAAAAAATCACACAAAAACACACGCATATGGAGAACTCTTCTTACAATCTTTTATGGAAACAACTTCTTGTAATGTATTGATGAAAATACTTTATTTTCTCATACGAACCTAGTTTGAAGGAGGGACTCGACCTTTGTTTGAGAAGTTGTAAAGGATTAAAATAGTAAAAGTTAATACTAAAAGTTAGAAAAAAGATTAAAAAAAAAAAAACTGTTACAACTCATGAAAGGTGGGTTCAAGCTCTAAACATTTTCCAAACTCAGAGTAGTGGATTTGATCTCTAGACTTCACGATGAACTAAAACTTTGATATTACTGTTAGTACCTGCAATTACAAGAAAATAAACATTTTTTTTTTTTACTTGAGAGTGGGAGAGTGGATTTATAGGGGTGAATTCAAGTTCTAAACATTTTTCGAAGTCATAGTAGTGGATTTGATTTCTAGACTTCATGATAAACAAAAACTTTTATATTATTGCAGATACCTGTAATTACAAGAAAATAAACATTTTCTTTCACTTGAGAGTGGAAGAGTCAAATTGTCACTAAACTATACTTATAATCACAGAAAATAAACAATATCTTATTTCAAAATATATGTTTAATTCAAAACTTTCATGTATATATATTATATCATTTAATCAAGGCTATAGAAATTAATTGGAATTTGTACGCGTACAACACCACAATACTTTATATATATAATCTCGAAGAAAGACTTAAAACATAGTTGATCTAAAGACTACTTGAAAATCTAATAATGTAACTGAATCGTTTCTTTAATAACAAAGGAATTAAAACCTTTCCATAATTTAATTTATCATGAAATTTTTGGTAATATATATGAAAAATGCGTGAAAGTTATCAAATAATATTGGTATTAATAAATACGTCGACGGAAAATATTAAGATAATATAAAACGATCTAGACGACTGCTGAAAAAACAAAAAAGATTATTTATTACGAATCTGAAATCTAAGATCGTGATCAAATTCTTCTTTTTTTCAACAGCTAGCCCAACAAGTGTTAACTCGAGAATATTTGAAGATGTAAGAAGTGACGTTCAATAATAGGACAACAAAGAATTTTTTTTTCCTCAAAAACAAAAAAAGAAGAAATAAATAAGTTGCCTAGGACTACAAGTAATTGATGATATTAATGTATGCATTCTTGGCCAAAAAAAAAAGTTGATGTATATTATTAAACAGCCGTAGTAGCAGTCGCGTTGGCCGCCTGGTGTTTTTTTTTTTTTTTAATGCCAGAAAAAAAAAAAAGCTGCTCAATATTTTCGGATATTTTTTTCATTACTATATAGTGCTTCCTTTTTTAATTTAAAAAAAAAAATCTGTGCTTCCTTTGAAAATATATAAATATAAATAAGGATGGTTTATTGGTTATTATTTTATTATTGAAAATATAGATATTGGTTATTATTATTTTAAATTGTGAGATATATAGCTATAATGATAATAATAAATTAAGTAGCTAGTTAAAAAAATTAATACAAATTAATATATTAAATCTAAAGAGCTCATTCAATATATTTCTAGTGGATAACTTGTTATTTACTCAATTTGAAATGACTGTTTAAAGTTTTTTTCTAAATAAAATTTAAATTAAAGATTCCTTTTTGAGATATCATCCTTCCTAATTTTTAAAGGCCGTTTGGTCGAAAGACCAAGACTCATTTTTTGTGGTCTGAACTAGAATTAGTGTTTGGCACACGGTTTTGACTTGAGTCACTCAGTCTAAAAACCACATAGTGAACAAAGCTCTCATTCACTGTTCACCCTACAACTCTCCTCTAACCACCTTACCGTTGCCCTTCACTGGCTTCTTGAGCTTGATGCCTTGTCCTTTTGTCGTGTCTTCTTCAACCCAATGTTGCCCTCCTCATTTCTACTAAAATCCTCTCATCATCTCTTCTCTCACATTCACTGCTTACGTCTCTTTTCCTTCTACATTTAGCAGTGGCCTTCACTAGGTTATTGATGCCGAAGTTGTACTCACGTCACTCCTCTCCTTCAACCCATTCTCCTCCACCCCATTTTTACCAAATCTGTCAAGCCCACAACCTCTCATGTCCCTTTCCTCTAAACCCTAAGCATGTGGTTAAGGGCATATATCGCAATACTCACTGGCTGAATCTCCCCCATAGCCCTTCAGTTCATCAACTCCTCTTCCATGGGTTTTTGAAACTGAACCACTCTTCACCAATTTCGTCTTGTCTAGGCAAATACCGTCCAACCAATTTCGGCCAAATCCGTTGAGTGAAATCAAGCCATCGTAGTAACGGGTGGCCGAATCGTCGTTGCCGATGATTGTGCCAGACTTGGATTTTTCATTTCTCATTGAGTCGTTTCGTTGGCGTCGATATTCCACACTGATCATTGTCCTTTCTATAGAACCCCCCACTACAAAGTGACTCACACCATCGGTAATGTTCGTGGTCCAACCTTCACTAGCCACTGTGGGTTTTTGTTTCCTCATTTTGTTGTTCCTCTATTGGAATGATGATTGTTTTAGTGTGTGATTGATGTTGTCGATTCTCACTGTGCTTTTTTAGGCTGCATCCTTTGTTAGTGTGTGATTGTTTTAGAGTTCGACCATGTTTGTGTCAAATTGTGTTGTTCTTTACTCGGGTTTGGGGATTTTTTAATCAGGGCTTCACTCCATATTTCAATAATGGGGAAAGTGCAGAACACCAAATGTAAGAGGTGTCCACCACCCTCCAAACTGCATCGAAAACATTTTGTAGAATCCCTAACCTAACGCTTAATTCCATTATTTCAAAATTAGGAAGTCAATCCTCCAGAGTAGCAACTCGTACCCTAATCCTTAACCAACCCTTTTGTATTCATCTTGTGAATCGAATTCGGTTACTTAATTAGAATTTGGTTTATTTTCCTCTGTGGTGAACTTGCAGTATTTCTGTGTTGGACTTTTTGTGTGCATGAAATCTGCATTGAATATGATTTGCACTATTTTTGTTATCCTCTAGAATTTGGCTTAGTGTTTTTTCTATGTTTATGCACCATGAATTATGAACTTATTCCCTATGCTGGTTGGATTTGTCGATGATAATATTCATAGTTCACTTGTTTTGTTGGTTTAGTTTAAAGTAATGTTAGGTTAAGTTATTTATATGTGTGGATGTTGTTGTTGTTGACAAACAAAACTAGAGTTGAACCGAATGTTGGCTATGTGTTGGAGTTTTTATTTGTTGATTGTTGGCCAACTAATGAGAGAACATTGTGTTGAAAATTATTTGTTACTGGTTTCATGACTTAAAATTGTACATCGCATTCCTTGATTTGCACGTTGACCATTTCGTTGCTTATAATTTCGAAATCCCACAGTTGATTTGTATGTCGTTGTATGTCAATGGTGTGGGTTTGACTCAATATGTGAATAAAGTTGCTGGTTTCGTGCCATGGTAGCACTGTTTGCATACGGGTGTCCCACGCATGTCCTTGTTTTTTTTTTTTTTTGGTTGTGCCAATCCTAATTCGTTTAACCTCTGCTGCAGTTAAAGTGTTTGGTTTTCTATACTTTTCCCGTATCATTGGCTATGATGTATAAAGCCCGTTTGTCATATGTTTAACACTCAATCAGACTAGTGTGGTATATACCCAATTTGTGAATCTAGTTACTAGTTTGTCGTCTTGGTAGCAGTGTTTACATCAGGTCGTGTCACGCTTCAGATGGGTAATGACTATTACCAAAATACTGAGCCACTAAAATTGTAATATCATGTTAAGTTTTTATTATTTGTTTGAGTATTTTGCATTTTGTTAAGGATATGAGTAGCCAAGATGATAATGATAGTTACTCGTGGAACAACGAGAAAGTGTTGCATCTACTAACACATTGGCTAAAAATCTGTCGATGCCACCAAATCATGTGTATGACCACTAAGCGATTGAGTTCAATGCTAAATTTGTTGGTGCATTCAGAGTCACAATCTGTGCACACATCTCCAGCATAAAAGACTTAAATACAAAGAGTTGCACTACACCTGCTTCGAGAAGAACCATGCTGCGGGGGCCTTCGGCTGCCAATCAACATCAACTGCACAATTTAGCACTCGATATGACGGCCTGGGCATGTCCATTGACAACTCTTATATGCCCAATACAGAAACCGGTACACCCAGCAACGAAGCTGGCCCTTCGCGTTTAAGAGGGTCGGCCGGCAAGGGAAAGCAAAGGGAGATTGCGAATGAAATGACATGTTCGACCATGAACGAAATTGTAAATCATTTCCGGGCACGAGCTGCAAACATGTCTAGTCAAGAGGAGAATAGTCAGGATGATCGGTTGTTAAGGTGCATAAATGTGATAAAACACTTGGAGTCCCTAAGTCTAGCCACATGATAATGATTCGTTACTTAGCTAAACATTGTGATGTGCAGAAAACATTAAAAAATATGGACAATAAAGACGTCTTAGACTTGATTAACTCCATCATTGGCAATTCGACCCCCTCTACTGATTGATTCCCTAATAATATTTTCTCAATTTTTGTTTTACTGCATTTGCTGAGACTGCTACATTTAACTTTATATTTCTTATTTGATTGTTACAAATTTACAATAACTACGGTTTTTTTTTTTAACCAATTGGACATAGTTTTATATCGTTTTCGAATAATTTGATTCATTAATTTTCTTTCCTTTTTTCCATCATGTCTTCGTTACAGCTTTGAATTATTTGGTCTGACATATATATAAAAGTATTGGTATAGATTAATAATGACAACTACTTTAATATTCTTAATAACAATTTATTCTCTATTGGTTACTAGGTATTTGTTAATAAATGGACTCTTCTGATGGCTCTTTCTGGTCGAACGACCCAGAATTGTACTCAGACAATTCAGACAATGATATTGACAACATAATTGAAAACACCATTGGCTCATTTTTTTAACAAATAAAATGCATTTAACATCACAATGTGAACAAAAAAAAATTCAAATTTCAACGTAGAGTTAGGATTTACAAATCCTAACGTGGATAATATACGATTAATATGTACATGCAAAAAAAAATTTAATTATTTTTCATTACTCCTACATACAAAAATTTACTTCATTTTAGTAATAAATAATTATACACACATTCCAATACAAGTTCAAACTTAAATTTTTTTTTCCCAAACACAGTTAGCTGAAGTTCAAAATCCAAGTTCAAACTTACCAACTAAACAGTTGATTTAATTTAAAGTTCAACTCATTTCTGACTTAACTCAAATTTTCAGTCTCGAACTCATGATCCATTTAGGCAATAAAAGATTGCTCTTTTTTATTTTTAATTTTATTTTATTTACTTATTTTCCGCGAAAGACTCACCAAATAATTATTCATTGGAACAAATTTCCTGTATATACCCTCCTTGAGGCACCGAAGTAGGTATGAGCTTTTTCTTTGTTGTTTTTTGTCTGCTTCGTTCTGTTGCATGTAAAATAAAAAAAACAAATAGAGTTTTTTTTTTCTTTTTCAATTTTTTTCTTTTTCTGTGTTGTTTTTGGTACGCTTTGTTGCTTATGCACAAACAATAAAAATAAACAAATAAAGGTTTTTTTTTCTTTTTTCAATTTTTTTTCTTTGCTTTGTTGTTTTAGGTGTACTATATCACCATGCTAACAGGTGAGAGAAAGTAATTACGATTGTAGTCACAAATGCCATTATTGGAGAGCATTTTTATGATTCAGGTTTGTTTTACCATCTTTTATATATGCTAAAAAAAAAAACTCTCCTAAAAAAAATCTCGATCACAATCATTTGCTTTTTGTTTTATTTTATATGTTCTCCTAAATGATACTTTGTTCGCCTATTTATCTTACTGTAATTATTTGAGATGCTTCCCAATTTAAGAATCCATTTAATTTAATATATAATATTATAATGTCGCTTGTTACGACAAGTTAACATGCAATATCACTAATTGTAATTAAGACATGCACTGATCTCAATAAATTTTATCTATGACAAAGGGCATAGCCACAGAATGATTTTAGTTGGGGAGCTATAATATAATTATATAAGGACGTAGTTATATAATATAATTATTGAATGTGGGCACAACAAAAAGTTTTTTTGTTTTAATAAAACTGGTGCATAACTAAATTCTATGTATAGTTTGGAGGTAAAAATTAAAATCTCAAAATTTGAGTGAGGGCAAACACAACAAAAATGTTAGAAAAATTTCAAGGCTAAGAGGATGTTTGATAAATACATTACGTTTGCATTA
The DNA here is from genome assembly GCA_035233585.1 of Antiaris toxicaria. Taxonomy (NCBI): domain Eukaryota; kingdom Viridiplantae; phylum Streptophyta; class Magnoliopsida; order Rosales; family Moraceae; genus Antiaris; species Antiaris toxicaria. The sequence continues at coordinate 11,388,528 of CP141162.1, read as the reverse complement.
CCTTTGAATGTAATGCATTGAATACAATTTGCATTTAGATAAAAAGTATTTGCATTACGTTTGAATGCAATGTGTGTTTGAATGAAAAGTAATTGAATTATATTTAAATAATGAATATATGACTAGTAAACATAATAATAGAAATAATGAAATAATGAATATTGATTGTATTGAATTTAAAGTGTGATGTGATTAGTAGATGATGAGAACACGACTAGGACTAACAAGTGGAATTGAGACCCATTTCATATTCCAATAGGGTCAGTTACAAGAGCTCGAGCTAAACGATTCAAAGAAGCATTTAACAAATTAATCCCAGAGGACTAACTTTGCATGTAATTCTTCTTACACGTGTATGGCCAACTTTTATAGTGATTAGTGGCATGTTCAATCAACTCCAAGTATTCAAAATTCAAATCAAGCTAAATTATTAAGCAAGATTGGCATGTTCAATCAGCCAAAGGATTCTAATTTCAAAATCAAGAAAAATCTAAATTATTATTGGCAAAAATAAAAACGTAAATTTCGTTTAAACTTTAGATTAGGTAGATTTTATGTTTTTTATTTGAAATTCAAATAAGTCTCTAAACTGATTCATGTATAGATCTTTATGGAGGGTGAATTTTAAATAGTTTGTTTTTAATGTTGATTGGCATGAGCTATTCTAGGGAGTTTGAATTTAATAAACTTCTTTTTTTTAGGGATTGATAAACATGAATAGTAGAAGGGATTTTTTAAGTTTAAATTTTAAATGTTAGATTTAGGTTTTTTAAACTTTGAATTTTTAGTAGATTTAGGAATTTTAAATTTTGAATTTTCAGAATATATTATTTTTTGAATTTTAGATTGTAATTTTCAGCCTATTTATAGATGTATTTTATATGAATAAAGGATATAGCTGTTTATTCATAAAAGTGAGAGCGATTTTATTTGATTTTTTAAAAATTTTATAAACTTATCAGAAATTTTTATTGCATTCAAATTTGACTTATTAATCAGTTTTTCCATCACTGATTATGACATTTTTACTATATCAAGGTTATTATCTCTTTATCATTCAAGCCTGATTGTAGAACTATATTAAAGACTTTCTTGAATTATAGGTTTTGTCAATTATTAACGGGATTTATATCAGTATTTGAATGTAATATTTTTATATTTAAATAAAAATTATATTTAATTTAAATATAATATAAATATAATGAATATAATGGGAGAAATAAAGAAAGTACAGGATTCAATTTTAAAAAATATAAGAAAGGGTTCCGGTCTCCACAAATGTGAATGTGGCCCCGTCACTTTTTTGGACTAACCACCTATGTTTAAAAAAAGAAAACCATTAAAAAAACCGTTAAAAGCTCTTAAATATAAATATTTATGCATATCGACATGACAAAACATGGCGAAATGATCTTATCATATTAATGCACTTCAAACTACAAAGTCCGCGTTATATTGAAATTCCATCCCAATAATTTAAAAGAGAGCCTACAATATTTAATAAAACTTGAGCAAGTCCAAAATATGGGCTTAAAAAGTCACATGAGTTATTATTATTGATTTAAGCATAAATGGTCCTTTCTGATGTGGCAAATGGGACCATACGGAGGTGGGGAACTTTGACTCCACAGAGTAGCAATTGACTTCCATTATCAAAATAAATAATGTCAAGACAAAAAAAAAAAAAAAGAAACAAAACAAAACAAAACAAAAAAAAAAAAAACACACACACACACACACAAAACTTTATACGTCCCTCGTTTAATTGCCAAACTTTATGGCATTTTTTTAATTTTTTTTATTTTTATTATAAAACTTTTATTATTTTAATATCTTAAATCAAAATTTTAATCCTCCTCTCATTCAAGTATTAAAATTTGGCTTTTGGGATATTTATAAATGATTTTGTTTAGATTAATATAAACCAAAAATAGGGATTTTTGAGATTAATGATGTTGATATATTTTTAAATTTAATTTGAATTAAATTTTTTTATTTTGTTTATATATTCTGATTTTGTGTAAAATAAACGCTATTTTCATATCATTTCAACACCATTATTGAAAATCATGATATTCTATTTTAAACATTTCTCAATACGATACAAAACATCACATCATTTCTCCATTTTGGCGCGTTTTTTCTTTTGTTTCCAATTTCCTTCTAATCTTTTTGTTTCTTTCTGTGACGATGCGATGGAAACATATCACCAATCAATCAAAACATATGTTTATTACAAAATTCCCACTGAATGTGAAAATACGTACGTACCAACAGACCACGAGTTTTCACAAATTTATTAGATGGACTTGGCATCTAACCATTATGGCATCATAAAGAATTCAAGGGTACTAGCCCCAGAAAATCAAAGGTTCAGTATATTAATGACTACTCGATCTACTAAAATTTCATTATTAATCGTTTGATTGGCAGTAATAAAAATCGTAGTTTGTAAATAGTATTGATTTTAATTATTTTCTTTTATATCACTATTAGTTAATATATTTTTGTATTAAAGAGAAAACATTTCAGATTTAAAATTAAGAAACCTACCCAAACGTCTCACCACACCCACTAGTCGAGCTAATCCGCCAACAGGGTTGCCTATTAACCGTCATGAATAACCATTCGTATTAAATATTTATTTAGAATAATGAAATATCATGATTGTTCGTGATTACTGTGATTAGAAAATAATATAACATATAGCAGTGTACAAAAGAAAATAATAAAATCCAATGTTAAATTTGAAATAGCTTTGAGGCGTTATAAGTTTTTTTTCCTCCTAATCACTAATTCATGGTACAAAATATCTAAAATTGCAGTTTTGCTAATATATGTAAGAATTGTTAACAACTAAATAGAAGTGAATTTACTTAAAGCTAGGTTGTTTTTGTAAAAGAAAAAAGTTTTTCTCATTTAGTTAGGCCATCTCCAACCCATTATTCCATTTTATAGTTCCTTTAACATTAAAATAGTACAACTCTAACTCTAACTCTATTTTACAGTTGTTCTCCAACCAATCAACTTCAAAATTTAATTTAAAATGAATGTTCTTTTTATATTTCTTTTTTTAATTCCAACCAGTTAATATATTTCACCAATTATTTGCCTATATCGTTTTTGTTTTTTTACATATTAGTCCTTAAACAATTTTTTTTGTAATTTAATGCTCGGTTAGATTAATAATAACTTAATAAAATTGAAGGTTCTAGTGCATTTTATTGAATTTTGACAATAATCATATTAAAACTGAAGATTTATTATAAATCAATAAAATCATTCCAAAATAAAAAAATTATTACAAATAAAGAAAATTTGTTAAATAACATATATTTAGGGTAAAAATTATAATATTTTTTATGCTACATTTTCTTATTTATAAAAACAAAAAGTGCAAAATAAAATTAAAAAAATCTGTTTTAAGCACTTTTTATTATTAAGAAAGTTTTTTTTTTTTTTTTTAAGGGGTAGCTTGCGCTATCCCAACAGTATTACGCTAGGAATAGCGCGACACTGTTCAGTAGCACCAAAATAGCGTCACTTTTGGTGCTGGGTTGAAGGAAAAAGTTCATGTCAAATTGGTGTTAAGGCCAACTCTAACCCATACCTTTTTGGTGTGGGAAAGGTGAAATGGTGTTGGGTTGATTCTCCAACCCAACACCAAATTAAACGCCATTTTTGGTGTTTTAAACAGTGAAATTTCAAATTTGGTGTTTTAATGTTCATCCACATCATTTTTGGTGTGTTTTTTTTTTTGTTTTTATTTTTTAATTATAAAAAAGACCCTAAAATATTAATTATTTTTAATTTTTACCCTCATTTTTATTTTTGGACAAATTATTTTTTTCATCTTGGTGACCATAAAAGGAAAAAAAATTTCTCCACATTGTTAATTTTGTTTTAATATAGTTAATTTGATATGGAAAAAATTAACATGTAAATAATACAAAATGCAATTACATAATTTAAAATGTCATACATAGATACCAACATGAATTAAAACAACATACTATTAACATAAACTAACAACTAAATATACTGCAAATTAAAATAACATAGAGTAATGAAATTCAACATCTTTAATTATTATTAATGTAAATGAATATCAATTTTTTTTTATTTTTCACTTTTGCATTTATGTTTAGTTATTAATGTAATGTTTGGTTTTTAAATGTAATTTTGTTTTTAATTAATAATTTGTTAAGTTTATTCTATCAATCTTTTTAGTTAATAAAATGTAATTTATTATTTTATACGACATTGTTGTGTAATAAAATATTTTTTATTAGACGAATATGTGAAAATTAATTGTATGTGAGCAATATTCATAAAATAGGGAAAAAGTATGGAGATAGTAAAAAAGAACATAAAAAGAAAGGTAAAAGGAAATATGTGTGAAATATTCTTTTTGGTGTTAGAAATGGTGTAATGGATTGGAGATGAGTTTACTATATAATATGACATTTATACCATTTTAGTGTAAAATTTAGGGTTTTGGTTAGGAGATGCCCTTACAAATGAGAGCTTTTGCAACAAATTTCATGCCAAGGTATAAAACTATAAATTTTCCATTTAAAGAGGGTGGAAATGGAAAGAAGAAAGAGACAAGCAAGCTAAATGCATACACTATCAATTGTCAATACGTGCGGGGGTCAATAATATCTACTGCATATTTGATTCATAATTATCTAATTTATTAATGTGAATAAAATATTCATTTCAGTTATTTTTTTTATAAATTACCTTTTTTTTAATTAAATCTAAAGTTGGACTTTCAATACACACACACACATATAAATATATCTTTAGTTTACTTGGCATTTACGATACTTGCCCAGCTAGTACGTACATGATGAGGTATACAACAAACTAAAACCAAGGATTTGCAACACCAAAAAAATAACAAGAAAAGAAAAGAAAAGAAAAACCAGTTAGGATTGACTTTATGGAGGAACCTATATATATATAAACCACATGATTAAGTTCGTTGTTATTCTTATTAACTCATAATTTTCTCAGTCAGCAGTGAGAAATTGATGAATTAAGAAAACTTAATTAAACAAGAAATAGAAAACGATAAATAAAGCATATAATTTATTACGCTACTTGCTGAATAGGTTAACTCATAAAAGATCAAGTAGGAGTCAAGATTAGCAGCTTGTTAAGTACTGCAAAAGTCAGTGCTTATAAGTAATTAATTGTTTACATTAATTGCAACGTTCCGGTTTCATCTCCAATTTAAACATTAAGTCAAGTTGCATCTGCCGTTTTGAACTCCTTTGCTTAATTAATTCATAATACACTATGTCATAAGTTGCATTGCTAGGTTTATATTTTATGGTTTTTGGTACTTTTATCCCTTAAACTTTTCGGATTTTGGCAATATGCTACTTAAATTTCTAATTTTGGTAAATCAACCCTGAAACTTGCTCAATTTTGACTTATTTTAAGGGATATTTGAGAGTTATGAAATTGAGATATTTGTATTAAGGTTTGAATCGAGATTTTGGAATTTTTTGTCTGACATGTTTTTCCATCATTAACTAACACAACCATTTGCAATAGTTTAATAGGTAAGTAGGTAATTTATAAAAGTAAGAATTTAAAGGATATATAAGTTATTGAAACCCGAAGAGCTTGGCGAGAAAACGTTCAAAATACCCAATTATATATCATTGTTTCTCAACTAGAAGGGTTTGGAAAGTCGTACTTTATGGGTGGTATATTTTATCGTATGTTCAAGATTGTTTGGCAGTCCCCTTTCAAAAAAAAAAAAAAAAATTGTTTGGCAGTTACGAATTTGCTTACACCACATATGACTAGACTAATTAATTTTGTTGGAAAAATGAAAGGCTTAGTGTGAATAGTGAAATAAAATAAAAATATGAAATAAAAATATTTAAAAAAAATGATAGAAGGATAGTTGATCAAACAGTTGTATCTTAGTCTGACTTTTTATTTTGAGGAACCGGCCTTCTTATAACAGTTTCACAATGAACTAACCACTTTTTTCTTGCTTGGTCAACCTGAATGTGCCGTTGACTTCAACCCCAATGATGTTAGGCGTTTTACACATCAGTTTGATATATTGAATTTTGGTTAGAGTGCCCAAATTGAATTCATTCTAGGGAATAATTTTTCATTATTACTATTATTGTTAGTGTCATTAATGTTAATGTTGTTGTTGTTCTTATCAAAAAAGGAGAATACTTGATCCAACTCTGAAAAAAAGAAGTAAATATCACACAAAATTTATGGGTACAAAATAACAATTTTACCCTTAGTTACACACCGTTCACTTATTTTCTGGGTCTTATACACTAAAATAAACTTGTATGGGCAAATTCATCTCTTTAGCTCCACTAAATATTATGAAAGAAAAAATGACCCTTTTTTTTAAATTGACCTCATTTAGGTTTTTAGCTTTTAAATTTCTCTCTCTCTCTCTCTCTCTCTTCAATTTCTCCTACCAAACATCGTAAAATAGTAGCTTGAAAATCCCTGCCAAAGTATCCTCGAGTAGGGGCAAGAAAAAGGATAGTCACATGAAACAACCATTCAATGTGACATATACATTGACCTTTGTGAAATAAATTCTTTGCACAATAAATAATCATTGTTGTACGGATAGCATAAAGTTTGATATTCAAAATAGTTGATCTCGCTCTTCTTTTTCTGATTATGAAGTGGTAGTAGTAAAGACAAGACAAACATTTGAATGTTGCTCTTTGTAACTTACACCTTTTATAAAGAGTTAATTTATGAGTCAGTGCTTTGCCTAACTTAGATGAATATGACAAGATTCTTCTTGTTTATCTTATTTGGCCAACAAACTTGTTTGTCTGGCAAGTAAGTGATGACGACAAGAGATAAGAATAAAGAACCCCGCACGACCTAGCTGAATTGATGTGAAGGTGGAATTATGGTATAAGTCCTAAGTTTGAAACGTGTTTTCATTTTTTTTTAATAAGGGAGAATTATAAATCCCATATCATCAAGAAGAAAAAAAATTTTACAATATGTTTCAAATTTTATTTCATGATAATTATATATATATATATGATTTTGATATAACTTTAATTAGATTAACGTTTATTAAAATGCATTACAGACTCGTAGGCATGCTTTTAAGATCAAAAGAGCTAATAATATATTTGTATAATGAAACTTCTGACCCCGTGGAACAGCTATACAAAAAGTTTAATTTTTTTCGCCCACTTGCACCTTCTTTGGATAATATGGTTGTTTTTATAGGTAGTTTACTAAATGTATTGCGAATATAATATATTGAATATATTTTATATTTAGATAAAAAATATTTATTTTATATTTAAATATAATGTGTATTTAGATAAAAAGTATTTGATTGTATTTTAAAATTAAAAGTTGATGTAATTAATAAAAATAAATAAAAAAATGAGATAAAAAAATTGATGTGAATAAAAAAAATTATTTTTAAAATATTTTAAACTAATAAATATATTTAAAATATTATTAAAAATATTATATTTAAATATAAAATTTTTAAATTTTGGTAAAAATTATATTATATTTAGATATAATGTAAAGATAAAACTATAACAAGTACCCTTTAGTCGCCTAATAATTCGTCAAAGCAAAGGTATATTTGACAGAGTCCAAGCAAATCACAACCGTGATATTTACGAAAACTCCAACCATCCATGTGAAGACAAACATAAGACTTTTGACTTCTTAGCCGCATTTTGAATGTACGACACGTACGGAATGGCGAAAATTTTCCTTTCGGCGGCGTACGGAATAGACGGACTCGAAAGTGTTCAGAAGGTGGGTTTGGGATTCTAGTACGTATATATAATCTGGCTAGAGTTATGGTTGCAAAGGCAGCTCTTTGTCAGCTATTTCCCTCTTACGTATTTTTGTACTGTTTTTCTTTCTTAAAAAAAAAATATATATATATTTTTTGGGTAAGAATATTTTTGTAGTGCTTGAATCAGACAAGTTTGCCACACCTGGTCACGACGAAAAAAATGAAGTGAATTAGACAAAAAGAGAAGAAATTTGGATAAAAAAAAGTGGTAAGACATGTGGGATTGGTTGAAAAATGGGAGTTTGGGCATCTTAAATTAAGTCGAATTATAATAACTTCAAAATTTTGACGATTGAAGCTTATGAGTTGTCTTATTAATCTTGAAGTAGAAAAAAAATATCAACCTGTATATATCTTGTCGAAAGAGAACAAAGAAATTGCATCTATATATTTTTTCAATAATTTATTTTTTATAAGGAGAAGAAAAAACCAGCCCATCTTGTTTATAGGAGCTTTAGCAAAAGAAAACAAAGAAATTGCTTCTATATTTTTTTTAGCAAGAAAATTTTCTTTAACTGATAAATAATTGAAAAAAAAGGGGGAAAGAATAGGAACATCGATTGAGAGATCTTGATGCATTGTATATTGGACATACTCGCAATTGTGTTGTGATTTACAGTATTGTTGGAATCCTTCCAACTATATATATATATATCCTATAAATATTGTGTATTTGGAGCATTAACTGAGGCTTCAGGTGGATATGATTCTTCTACACAAATAGTGTTTTTCAGACGTGAGAATATTATTTAAGTTCTATTTCTCTCGCTGGTTTGTTTTGTATAAGAGTCACAATTAAAAACTAACCGACATTTTAATATTAATCATAATCAAACTCAAGCAGACTAATTTTTGTAATAAGTACCGGACTTTAGAATATATATATATATAAGAGCAAAATGTTTTATATTTAAAAAACCTTGAAAATACATTCTTTATGTGATAATTTCTAGTCCCTCGCTTTTGACAAGCCACCAAATTGCTAGCTTGAAATCATGGCATCGATCCGATTAGTATGGCTGCTTCCTGCTTTCTTGCCAAATACATACTAATTAATTAATTACTGTTTATTTGGTCAAAAATTTTACTATCACATCTTCGAATAAAAAGTCTTAGGTGTATAATTATTGTTTCAATCACATGGGTTCATAATTTGTAGATGCCGCCAGCCATTGATGTACATATCATACCATCGGAGCATGTGTTCCCATCGAATTTTTTATCTTTTATATCAAATTTCAACTGTAGCCCCATTCAAATTTTAATCAATACCCCCCCCTAGCTTCATAATCTTGCCAAAAATGATCTAACATGCATTCTTTATCGAGTGGCTTCATTGGATTTTTTTTACAATAATTTTATTTATTATTAATTATCATTAACTTCTGTAAACGACCATCACATTTTCAAAGAACTACCCTTTTCTCTTAAACTCTCTATGTATGCTAATTATGTTTTGCGTATTCTAATTATGTTTTATGGTGTGGATTAAAATAACAAAGAAGTTTTATTCTACTATTGAATAGGAAAAACAACTTGATCAAGAGGCCGAAAGCCAAAACCACATATTTTCTCACCTTTTGTTACAACAACCACGTTAGATGCCAAAAAAAAAAAAAAAAAGAGGTGGAAGAAGAAGAAGAAGAAGAAAAAGAGGCATCATCAGAAAAATAACTAAGTGACAAACAGAAACATGAAGCAACGAAATTTTGTGCACAACCTCCATCTAATACTTGGCAACGATGTATTATGGGTGTTCTAAAACTTTTTATCTTTCCAAGTTACAATGATATATCAAAGCAGTATAACCTTGAAAAAATTAAAGTAAATGTTAAAATATAGTACTATTATTGACCTATTTTCTAATAAATTAAGTTTTTGAGATGAATTAGATAACTAATATAGTATCAGAACAGGGGGTCTTGAGTTTGAATCCTTACAATTGCACTCTTTGATTATTTTATTATCATTCGTGTTTGGGCTTTTAGTATGCTTTGAACTTCTTATTTATGCTGGACATTTAAATTAATATTTGTCCACACATTTGCTCATTGTTTGACCTGTATATGAGAAAAAATGTTAAAATATAAAATATACTTGCAATTACACTTTTTGACCCTTTTATTATCATTCGTATTAGGGCCTTTAATTTGTTTTGAACTTTTTATCTGTATTAAACTTTTAAATTAATATTTATCTGCTTAATGTCTAATTTAGATGTGAAGAAAAATGTTAAAATATAAAATTATTATTAACTAATTTTCTGATAGCTTAAGTTTTTAAAATAGATTAAGTTTTTAAAATATTAATAAACTAAGGATAAATCTCATTTGTATTATAAGCCAAACCATTTACGTGAAAAACCAGTATTCAGCTATGGATTTGACTTATACGTGCTTTGTGCTAAACGTACGGAACGATGGACTTCCATTTTTTGGACGGTGTACGGAATGATGGACTTGCTTTTACCGGAATTGTTATTTCATGGCAAAGAGGAGGGAGAAAAAGAGGGTGAGAAATGGTTTTATTTGATTTTTTTTTTTTTAATAGGAAAGTGGTTTCATTTCGTGGCTAGGTTAATGACTGCAAAGAAGGCTTATTCAATTTTTATATTTCTTCAAGGTCTTTCGCAAAAGAGAACAGAGACATTACTTGTTACTCAAGTCTACTACCCCTTACCCAAAAAACTACAGTATTGGGTGAAAAAGAACAGAGATGCGGAAGATAATTCTTTGGCAAGACAAGGCATAGTGCAGTGGTGGAAAACACAAACAAACACAAAAGCATTCAAGAAAGGGGGAAAAAAGTTACAGGAATAAGTTTTATGCCTGTAAGTAGACTTTGTAGAATAAAACGTTAGAACAATTTTGTGGTACAGTATGCAAAAAGCTTTTTAGTAAGACACAATTATAAATTGTTTGAGTACATCAGAATAATTACATTATAATAAGAACTTGATGAAAATCAGACGGTAATGAATACCCTGTCAAGAACCATTCAATTACATAAATCATCTTTGCATTTCAACAATTACATTCAAAAATCACAAACCACAGACAAGGAAAACAATATTGGGCGGAATAAGGAGTCATGAAACCAAGTGAAATATAATAGATATGTTGAGAATTCTCGAGTAATTGAGTCTTTCCCATTTGCTTTAGTATATATTCCATATGTTGCTCACTTCTATACCAAATGGATATTAGATATAAAGATAAAATGAATTGTTTTATTCAACGTCAACAACTAGAAATAACCAACAGGAAGTACAACAGGCATTGTCACTGAAGTTCCCAGATAAAATGTTTTCCTCTTATCCTCAATCTTGATGTTTTAACTTTTATCAATGAAGTGAAACACCCCCTCAAATCCCGAACATTGTTCTAAATCAGCTTTACAAGCAAAATGATTCAAGAATTTGCCACTGAATCTATATTTATCCATTTATTCTGGATTTCAAGGGATACTTAGTAAAAAGACCAAGTTCCTTTCGATTATAAACTTGAAACGTAAAGTTAAATAGTGCCAAAAAACAGTTTTAATACTACTATAAGTACTTATTTAAGCTGGTGTTTAATTGGACTTGTAATTTCACCTCAAGACCAATACTTATAAAAGAACTCCTATGAACAAACAAGCACACGAGACTCGGTGTCCGGTGAGATCAAACTCCTGATATTTTCAAATCAAGAGTTTTTCCAATTACCTTTGTTGATAATTTCAAGACAACATCACTGTTAAAACTCACCATCAAATCCATTATCATTACATGAGACTTATTAATAGACAAACTTCACATAAGGGTTTTCTTTACATACAAAAATTTCATAGGTTTCAAACAGCATCTAGCTCTTCCTAATCCTAAGCCTCATAGGGAACTAACACAGGTGTAAATTTTCTCAGAAAATTTGAATGCTATTATTTACCATCATGATCTTCATCATTATTGTGCTCTTTGAGATTCCCAAACTTACTGCTTGAAGGAATCCCGTCACTGCATCCACATCATGTGCCCCTGATAACCCACATTTACTTTCCTCAAATTTTAACTTGGACCCCACTATATGACTACTAAAAAATAGTGCTTTAAATTCTCAGAATTTCAATATTATTTGTGTGTTAGATTTTTAATATGTTTTGAGTTTTTTATTTGTGTTGAACTTTCAAATTGATATTTATCTATATATTCTTTCATTGTCTAACCTACATGTGTGAGATAAAATATTGAAATATAAAACTATAACTGATTAATTTCTTAATAACTTAGGGGGCATTTGGAGAAATATTCCATTTTAATTTTACTTAAATACAATACAATTTTACACCAAATACAAATTTTGTAACAGTACTACGAAAATAATTACTATTCAAAACATTTTTAAAACAATCACATCAACTTTTCAATTCCACTATTTATCTCTACTTTTACCAATCACATCAACTTTTCAATTCTAAAATACTTTTCATCCAAACACATTTTATTCAAATACAAAACAAATACTTTCAAACCAAATACAACATTCAAAAAACAAATTTCATTCAAATACAATTAAAATGCAATGCTTTTACCAAACGCCCGTATTTTAAGCCAAAACCGTTTATGTTAAAAACAAAATATTAGATTTTGGATTTGACTAACACGTGCTTTGTACCAAACGTACGGAATGATGGACTTCCATTTTTTAGACGGTGTACGGAACAGTGGACTTGCTTGTACCAGAAATTTTACAGCAAAGAGGAGGGAGAAAAAGAGGTGAGAAATGGTTTCTTTAGGGATTTTTTTTTTTTAATCGGAAATTGGCTTCATTACGTAGCCAGGTTAATGATTGCAAAGAAGGCTGTCAGTATTTCTGTTTCTTCAAGGTATTTAGCACGAGAGAACAAAGACATTATTGGTTACTCAAGTCTACTGTCTCTTACCAAAAAACTACAGTACTGAGTGCAAAAAATAGAGACATGGAAGATAATTCTTTGGTAAGACAAGGCATAGTGCAATGGTGGAAAACACAAACAGAAACAAAAACAAAAGCATCCAAGAAAGGGGAAGAAAAATTACAGGAAGAAGTTTTATGTCTGTAAGTAGAGGTTGTAGAATAAAACATTAGAATAATTTTGTGATACTGTATGCAAAAACCTTTCAAGTATGACGCAATATAAATTATAAGAATAAATCAGAACAATCGCATTATAATAAGAACTTGATTAAAGTCAGACAGTAACGTACACCATATCAAAAACCGTTCCAGTTACATAAACCATCTTTGCATTTCAACAATCCCATTCAAAAATCACAAACCACAGACAAGGAAAACGATATTGAATGGAATAAGAAGTCACGAAACTAAGTGAAAATATGACAGATATGTTCAGAAATCTGGAGTGATTGGGTCTTTTCCATTTGCTTTGGTATATATACCATATTTTTCTCACTTTTGTACCAAATGGATATTAGATATAAAGATAAAATGAATTGCTTTATTTAACATTAACAACTAGAAATAACCAACAGGAAGTACAACAGGCATTGTCACTGAAGTTCCCAGATAAAATGTTTTCCTCTATCCTCAGTCTTGACATCAGGCGATGTTTTAACTTTTATTAATGAAGTGAAACACCAACTCCCCCAAATCCCAAACATTGTTCTGAATCAGCTTTACAAGCAAAATGATTCAAGAATTTGCCAATAAATCTATATCTATAAATCTATTCTGACTTTCAACGGATACTTAGTAAAAAAAACTAAGCCCCTGTTTGAATCATAAGCTTGAAACATAAATTTGAATAGTGCTAAAAAATAGTCTCAAAACTACTATAAGTACTTATTTAAGCTAGTGTAATTGGACTTGTATTTTCAACTCAAGACCAAAACTTATAAATGAACTCCTATGAACAAACAAGCACACGAGACTTGGGATCCAGTGAGTTCAAACTCTTGATACTTTCAAATCAAGAGTTTTTCAAATTACCTTGGTTGATAATTTCAAGACATCACAGTCAAAACTCACCAGCAAATCCATTATCATTACATGAGACTTATTATTGGACAAGCTTAACATAAGGGTTTTCTTTACATACAAAAATTTCATAGGTTTCAAAAAGAATATAGCTCGTCCTAATCCTAAAGCCTCAAAGGGAAACAAACCAAGGTGTAAATTTTCCCAGAAAATTTGAATGCTGTTATTTACCATCATGATCTTCATCATTACTGTCCTCTTTGAGATTCCCAAACTTCTGCTTGAAGGAGTCCTGTCTCTGCATCCACATCATGTGCCCCTGAAAACCCAGATTTTAATTTCCTCAAATTTTAACTTCAACCCCACTAGATGAATACAAAACAAAAAAAAAGTGTGATTTGAGTACTCAGAATTTCAATATGACTGTGTTTTGTGTCAAACGGTGAAGAAATCTTAATGGGAAAAAGGGAAAAAAAAAAAAAGGAAAATAATAATAATGATAATAATAAAGATTGAACCTGAAGAGCGGCGGCCCAGGCAATGAGGAAGGAGGCGACCCAGAATTTCTTGTCCTTTATCAAATCTCTCACTTCCATTTCTCCACCTCCAATATGCAGTCGTTGCTTTCTCCGTCGCCGCCAATTTGGTTGCTCCGAAGAAGAATGGTTGGTTCAGTTTAGCAAAACGACGTGTCATTTGATTCTTCTTCATCTTTTTTTTTTTAAGGGCTGTCCAATCTAAGAAAAGTGACTGCCCGAAAAAGAGAGCACACAGTAGTTACACTAGACGTTTCCACATCAGAAAATTAAACAGTATCAACTAAAAACAAAAAAACAATAAAAAAAATGCAAAAACAAAAACAAAAACAAATCAAAACAAAACAAAGCAAAATCCCAGCTTCTCTTTGCAAGGCAAAAAAAGGGCAAATCAGAGGAGACCTTCCGAAGCTATATATACGTGTGTGTGTGTGTGTAATCACAAACCATGCACATGCACTACGTAGTACGTAGATGGTACCATACAAACACTTCTCCTGTTCGTCTCCTCAATTCATGCAAGCACCTCAATGCTCTGCTTCAGATGCACGCCCACTTAATAGTTTCAGGCCACAAAGACAACCCTCACACAGTCCCCCATCTCATCAACGCCTATTCCTTCTTCCGCAAATGCGACGCCTCTCGCTCCGTCTTCGATTCCACGCCGAACCCACCTCCGATTCTCTGGAACTGCATCATCAGAGCGTACATCAGATCAAACCGCTTCAGAGACGCTCTCGGAATGTACCGTTCCATGTTGGAAGAGAGTGTAGAGCCAGACAAGTTCACCTTCAACTTCGTTGTGAAGGCTTGTACCGGTGCTTTGGATTTTCACGAGGGTGTTTTGGTCCACCGCGAAGTGTGTCGTAGAGGGTTGGATTGTGATGTGTTCGTAGGGACCAGTTTAGTTGATATGTATTGTAAAATGGGTGAACTTTGGCCTGCACGCCAAGTGTTTGATAGAATGCCTGAGAAGGATGTTGTGGCTTGTAACGCGATGATTGCGGGTTTCTCGCAAAGCTCGGATCCTCGTAAGGCGCTGGGGTTTTTTCGGAGCATGCAGTTGTGGGGGTTGGAGCCCAACTCGGTGAGTTTGCTGAACTTGGTTAGAGCTGTTTCTGTGCTTGCGGATGTCGAGTCTTGTAGGTGTATTCATGGGTACGCGGTTGTGAGGGATTTTGGGACTGCAGTGTTGAATGGGTTGATTGATATGTACTCCAAGTGCGGAGATGTTAGTGGTGCTCGCCGGGTTTTTGACACGATGAAGGGACGTGATGGCATCTCGTGGGGAACAATGATGGCGGGATATCTTTATAATGGGAATTTCCTCGAGGTTTTGGAGTTATTTGATTCTGTGAGAGGTCAAAACCTTGAGATGAATGCAGTATCGGTAATAAGCGCACTTTTGGCAGCTACTGAGTTGAGAGATCTAGAGAAAGGAAAGGAGACACATCATTGTGCTGTGGAAGAAGGAATTGATTCAGACGTTATAGTAGCCACTTCTATCATGACCATGTATGTAAAGTGCGGAGAAATAGAAAAGGCTAAAGAATTGTTTGGTGAGCTTCATGGAAAAGATGCCATTGCTCATTCTGCACTTGTCTCTGCTTTTATCGACTCGGGCTATTTTGAAGAGGCTTTGTCTTTGTTTCGGGGTAGTAAGAATGAATACTTGGAACCCGATAGGGTAACAGTATCAAGCGTTCTTTCAGCATGTGCCGAACTATCATCTATAAAATTAGGCAGGAGCATACATTGCTACACTATTAAGGCCAACATTGATCAGGACATCTCAATAGGTACAGCCCTTGTGTCCATGTATGCCAAATGTGGATACTTAAGCTCTGCACTGCTCGTTTTCAATATATTGCCATCTAAAGATATTGTATCATGGAATGCTTTGATAAATGTGTGTACCCAGATTGGGGAACCATACCATGCTATGGAAATATTTCGTCAATTGGAGTTGTCTGGTATACAGCCGGATGCAAGAACCATGGTGAGTTTTATTCCAGCGTGTTCCCTATTAAATGACCTTGGTCAAGGCGCTTGCATCCATGGGAAAATTATAAAGTATGGCCTTGAATCCAATAGTCACGTAAAAAGCTCTCTTATTGGGATGTATATTAAGTTCGGAAGCCTATCCTCAGCTGATTTTATTTTCAACAATACCCAGTTGATGAAGAACGAAGTAGCGTGGAATGTTCTAATTTCAGGATATGCACGGGGTAAACACGCCAAAGAAGCAATTTCTGCTTTTCACCAGATGAGACTAGATAATGTTAGACCTAATTCAGTAACTTTTGTGAGCATTCTTCCTGCGGTGGCAAATCTTTCAGACTTGAGACAAGGCATGGTTTTTCATGCCTTTATTATCAAGATGGGGCTTTTGTCGAATACCCTCGTTGGAAATAGTCTCATTGATATGTATGCTAAATGTGGGCGGCTTGATTTTTCAGAGAAATACTTTAGTGAGATGGAACTCAAAAATACAGTTTCATGGAACGCGATGCTCGCTGGATATGCTGTACATGGCCAAGGAGATTGTGCAGTTTCACTTTTCTCTCTCATGCAAGAAATTCATGTCCAAGTAGATAATCTGTCTTTCCTCAATGTTTTATCTGCTTGCAGACATGCCGGTTTAGTAGAAGAAGGCAGGAAAATCTTTCAGTCCATGCGTGAGAAACACCATGTTGAGCCAAATTTGGAACATTATGCCTGCGTGGTTGATCTTTTAGGTCGTGCTGGATTATTTGATGAAGCTCAAAGTGTAATCAATACAATGCCTATGGATCCTGATGCTGGAATTTGGGGAGCTTTGTTGGGTGCATGTGACATGCATTCGAATGTGGAGTTTGGAGAAGTTGCCCTGGACCATCTTGTTAAACTTGAGCCTGCAAATGCTACTAATTACACAGTTTTATCAAATATATATGCTCAATCTGGTAGATTGCATGATGCAGACAAAACAAGATCAAAGATGAAAGACTCAGGGTTGAAGAAGACTCCAGGGTGCTCCTGGGTTTGATTTAAAAACAGGGTCAATGCATTGATGTATGAGTGATCAGAGCAAACCGCAGTTTGAGACCATGCCGAGTGGCAAATCCGAAGTAGTTTGTATTTGAGATCTTAGGCTTATCGGATTAGTGTTATGCTTTTAGGTCAGTAAATAATCACAGGAGCCAGTAGAGGTTATTTGTCGAAACCACAGCAGAAGCAATTCAACAGCCAATTGTGATGGCTACGGAACGTCTTCTGTAGACTTTTCAACTTGTGATTAGGATCCATGGGCATATATGCGGGCTTTACACCAGAGCAAACCAGTCTGTCTCTTGACATACTTTATCTATGATACCGATATTTCCTTCCTGGATATTGCTACTGCCATCCCTAAGAAGTGTTTATCGAGTTAGATCCTTAATTTCAAACACTCATGACAGAAGTTGTGTGTTTAAGAATCTGGACGACGATAAGGACTCGCTTCTTTACAGTCCTAGTGAAAATTTTGCATGAAACATTTGCTCTTCTTGTATCTGCTTATGCAGGGATTATTGGTCAATTTTACGGTATTCTTTTTAATCCCCAATTTCTCAGTCTGTTGCATATTCTCCTTAATAATTAGTTCAAGACTTTGTCATCGTAAAGTGGATTTAATGCTTCACTCTGTGATGTTGCAGATTGAGCAAGGTTTGTCCAAGGATGAGGAAGCCCAAAAGAAGGTGCTGAATATTTTACATTGATTGGAAACCGCATAGACACCTTAACATTTTTTTTACGCGATATTGTGCTAAAGTATTTTCTGCTTATAGTATCATTACTTTTAGGGCGAGTTTACTTCGCATCACTGACGAGAGTTTGGTGGTCTCTAAACAACATCAGGAATGAGAAAGCAGAATGTCAATATTTGCACTCTTAGTATTGATTCCTTGGTAAAGGGTAGGGGTGAAAACGGGCAGGACGGGTCATAGCAAAACCTGTTGGGCCAACGGTACCTACGTCAACTGTTGCTTCATTTATTTATTTAATTTAAATTTTGTTGAGGAAAACTAACCTCAGCCGTGGACTCTATATTTTATAATAAATTCAAGTGTAGACATCTTTAACCACAATATAATTTTATAGCGAACTATTATTTTTTTAATTGGATTTACATGAAAGATTGGCATGATATATGAGATCGGTTTTATATTTATTGGATTTGTCCCTTCATAGAAGCAGTAATTGCTGCACGGTTCTTCTGTGCTCTGTTTCCTTCCCTTAATCATGATTATAACAACCATTTACATGATATCGCATGAAATATGAATTTTTGTTTTGTAATAAAAGCTCATAGAATGCAATGAAACTACAAAATCAATATACTTAATTAATATAAACTTGTAAACAAGTAATTATCCATCTGTGATATATCTTTCCATCTCTTCACGTGTCGTTCCTCTGGAAATAATTATTCTTCTATTTTGAAATGGCTATTTTGTGATTATAGGGGGATTACAAGAACCGAGGCTGAGAGCCATATACCAGAAAAAGGGATTTGCAAGGTTCATGCCAATTGGTCACTTGCATTAACTGTCACTTTTTGCAAGTTGGGTTGAAACTTGAAACTAGCAAAGTGTCACTTTTAAGAACAATCATCTTGCTTTTTTTTATTTTTATTTTTTAAAAGGATAAAAATGGTGCAGGTTAGGCGCCTTAGCAAGGAAAATGGATATTAAATATATACCCTTAATATGTTTCACATGATATAGGTCAACAAGTATGTAATTATAAAGATATTTTAGTACACTAATAAGATATCTATTTTTTTAAGTGTAGTGAACACTTAAAAAAGAATTAGATTGTTTCTTTTTTCACTTCCCAATAGGCAACTAAATACTTAAAATTAAGGAATAAGCGGCTCTTAGTATCATTCCTTTACATTTCTTTCCAATTCAATTACGTACATCCCTTTACGGTTTGATAAATATGCCCTTAATGTTTTTTAAGTAGTTTAATATGGAATTGAAAACTCTCAATGTAATTGATAGCATAAAAATTAGCCAACTTTTTGTTACTCCAATTCTCATGAGCTTATGTTATATTTGAAGACTTAATTTGGAGTCATCTCTTCAAATCCAAAGTCAGAGATGTTTCTTTTAGAACCATTTACTCATGTATTGATGATCTCAATTTTGGGGCTGCGGGACTTGTGATGCAAAGATTAAAGTGCGAGTTATGGTATGCGTTCGGGTGCAGGGCTTGTGCTACTCTTTCTAAGGACAATGATGTGAAAAAATAATTGTCTAGCCATTTGCATGTGGAGCTTCACTAGTTTAATGTTAGCGGTTTTTTTTTTTTTTTTTTAAATAATCCAAGGGAAATTTTGAATTTAAAACAAGTGATAAGCCCATTTCAGAACGTTTGAGTAGAAAATTTCCATCCTTGGCCAGCTTCGCTACGGTTTAAACTTCGACCTCTATCACTTTTAGGAGTGCAAAAGAGATTTGAGTTTTTTTCCAATCACATAATGCCATTTCATACTATAAGTTTCATATGAGTACTGCACGTAAGAAAATAGAAAAATGTTTTGGAGAATCAGTCAACTCTCACTTATAGGCCTCATATGTTATAGGGTTCATCTTTATTTGTGTGTGATGTGCAAAATCACCAATGCTTCCTGGCATTGTTCAACAGAATATAAGCGCGCGTTCGCGTGTAAGGGAGTATGATTGTAACCCAGGTTAACAATGCTATAGGCCCAAAGGATAGCCCAAAGATGCTTTGGTCATACGTAGGGCTGGAGCTCGGGAAGGTGCAAGTTTAATGTCTTATTATATTAAAAAAAAAAAGTGCTTAGACGTTGAGTACGTTGTCGTTAATTTAAATGTCGACTTTTCTTTGTGTCACTATAGTTGCCTTTTGAGTATCTTTCTGAGTAAAGTAAAATAAAAGTAAAAAACCATAACAAAAAATGATCAGGGAACTGTGTACAAATTTTGTTTTTGTTTTGGAGAAGAATGCTATAAGCTGTTGGAATTCAAAAACTGACATAAGCATGAAGAAGTTTGTGAGTAGTATTTGGTAAATCTCATGAGTTTCCTACTCTTATCAGTCATCTTTCATGCCTGAGTAGGTTGGATTACAGGGTACTAGCGGAGCTCCACTCTAAGAACAAATTTTATTTTGATTTTAGTGAAGACACAAGAAAGTTGTGAACTAATTCTTCCTTACATATATATATATATATGTGTTTTAATAATTTACTCATATATAGCATTTTTATGATAGTAACAATTATTACAGAAGATAGTATTCTTGGGATTTTAGCAATTAAGAATGATGGGTTTATTGCTGGTGTTTTTTATTTTGTGCCTTACTACTACAGAGAATACGCAGTCGAGCAATTCACAACCCACTACAACTATGAGATAAAAACAAAATGGGCCGTTCTTATTGCTGGTTCTAGGGGCTGGAAAGATTACAGGGATCAGGTAATAATATATATATATATGCATGTATGTATATGCATGTTTGTATACACACACACATAAATATTTTGAAGTTAGTGTGAAAGAATTTGGACTATTCCTTATGCTCATCTTTCTTTGTTTCTTGTTCTTTCTCTTTGGGTATCCAGGTGTCCAAATGTGATTGTTAAATAATGATAAAAGTACTGCTTATTTTTTATCTTTTCCAGAATTCTCTAATGTAAAATATACGTAAAATAATATATATATATATGTATACATAACTGTAGAAGACTCTAGACAGACAAATTTAGAAGCACTATTATTAATAAATAATATCCTAACAATAAAGAAATTTCTAGACTAAAATATTGTAAACATTAAGTCAGTTAATGACTTATACTACTAACATTTTATGCCTATAAAAGACTAGTAGTTGATTATAAAATAACATAGTTGAAAACAAGCTTAATACACCAAGTCTTTTTCGTTATTTATGTGTCTACCTTCTTACAAAAACAAAGTCTTTTGTCTTGTCTTAACAACTTATCATTATAGTCTTTCTCATCATCATAACCTATTATATCTAACATCAGAACTTAAAGTCTAAAACACTACCTTCTTTTCAAACTAATAACTACAATTTCCAACAATTTCCAACGATGTGGCTAATTACTACCTTCTTTCCAAACTAATAACCACAATTTCCAACAAATAATGATACGAACCTCACCAATGATGTGACGAAACCCGACGCCAATGTGATTTCAAACCCCAAGACCTTCAAGACGTAAGTTTGTTGAGCCTTGACCCATGACCTAGTAAGATAAGAACCAAGAACTACGGATGTTGACAAACGTCACACCAAGACTCTCAAGAACAACTCAAGAACCCTAGATGATAAGTTTGGTTGTTGAACGGCACAAGAGTAACTTGATAAATTCAAAGAAAACACAATAAGCACTCTCACTTTTTGAATTAATACTGATGTGCAATTACCTTCAAAACAAGCCTATTTATAGGCTGCAATTACAAGCTTATTTTCAACCATTCACACCTAAGGTTCACACCTAAGGACTCTCACCTAGCACATGGCTTTATTTTCAACCATTCACACCTAAGGACTCTCACCTACTACATGACTTTATTTTCAACCATTCACACTTAAAAAAATCTCACCTACCACTAGAAAAGGAAAGTTAAAAGAACTTGGCGTGCAAGCCTTACAATGAGACCAAAAGTACTCCTAAACATGTTAATTTTGCTTGCTGAAACTAGGCTTAGTTTGGGTCGGATTCTTTTAAGACTTGAATTAGTTTGATGCATCTTTGTTGAACACGTGGCCCATGCTCCATGGGTGATGCGAACCCCGCTAAGAATAACGAGCCCGTCAAGATTATGAACCAAAGAACGTTCTAAAGTCAGGTTCGAATGGATGGAAGACCTCGACCCGTTACTTCAGCAAAAACAAGAACCTTGGTATATTGGACCTCAATTCATTGCTTAATGCGAAACAAAAACCTTGGTATAAGGAAGACGCCACAATCAACTATGGAATGGTTGATTGATAAGTCAGGAATGAACGCCACGAAAAATTCTGATAAGTTCAAATAGTTCTTCAAAGAACCAAAAAGAATTAGAACTCTCAAATTTGTGAATAAACTGATGTGTAAACTGATGTGTTTTTTATTGCTATGGGGGCACCTATTTATAGACAGTTGTTACAAAGAATATTCCTAAAAAAAATTCAAAAATTAGTTACAAAAGATAATCTTAAATCCTCCTAAATCCTAACAAATCTAGAAATCTAATCCTAACCAAATTCGTAAAAATAGGAAGGTAGTTATTCTGCCACAAAAATTCAAAAATCTTTGGTTAACCAAATTTCTTGGTCTTGAGTGAATTAGCTGAATTCCTCGTAAGCTTGAATCAAGTTAATGCATCCTTGTTGATCACATGAATCATGCTCAATGGGCCTCCATGAATTTGATTGAGCCCAAACCTATTGATTCAGCCTATTAAGTGCTTCTTTAAATCTCTTTGCTGTTGCTCTTGTAATCGGCCCAATTGGTACTTGAACTGGTTCCCTTAACGTTGTGCCACACCGTCCTTTGTTTCACATCAATGGGCATCCACAAATTTACTTCAGTCCAAACCTTTTGAATCAGCTCATTGAGTGTATCTTTGAACTTCTTTGCTCGCGCTCTCATAACCAAACCAATTGATACTCAAATTGGATCCTTTGAAGTTGTGCTATGATTTGCATCAAATAATGTGTCATGTTTTTTATAGGCAGATGTATGTCACGCATATCAACTTCTAGTAAAGGATGGTTTAAATAAGGATAATATCAATGTATTCATGTACAATGATATAGTGAACAACTTCATGAATCCTTATCCCAGTTTCATCTTTAACAACTATGAGGGTCCAGATGTCAACATAGGAGTCACCATGTAAAGTTCTTTTTCTATCGAGCTAATTACAATTTTATTATGTATTATTTTTTAATAATAATTAACCCAATCACGATCGTTACTCTTTCTTTATAGGATTATCATGGAGAAAACATTACAGCTGCAAATATAGATTGTATCGATGGGTTTAGAGGGAGTGGCAAGAAATTAAAGAATGATCCAAAGGACTATATTTTCATATATTTTTCTAGCCATGTCAGGAGCAAAAAACTGTCAATATCTCTCTCTCTCTCTCTCTCTTTATTATTATCTTTTTTCTCCCTTTACTTATAGCTTTATGTTTGTCTTTCCTTTTCTTTTAAAGTTGGGATTTTCAATCACGGAACAACTCAACTTTCTTTATCGGTCTTTCATTCTCATCTAATCTGTTACACTTACTTGAGAAATTGTAATTCAAAACAAGTTGTAAAATGCAGTTTTATTTATATTTACACAGAATACTTTTATCTTAATTTCATCATCATCTTAGGATAGAATTTTCTTCATAAATATATGTTAGGCAAAATAATGGAAAATACAAAAAAGAACAATTTATCTAATCAACTTGTTACAATAAGAAAAATGTTACAATACAAATTCAATCTTCTATCGAATTTAAACAGAATCAAAGATGACGTTGAGGCACGTGAAGTACATTTTTTTAAAAATAAATTCGTCCCCTCCAAGAGTGCTTGAGGATTCGTATGACGTCCACTTCCCAAGATACAACGACAACGACAGAATCACGTAGCACTATCGTAACCCTCACACCAAACTTGAACTTGCACCTTTCCTTTATCACCAAAACCAACTACAAAGCTGCAAAAGAACTCAAGAACAAAATAAACAAAGAAAGCTAGTGTTTTGTGTGTTTATGTTGTTTGTTTTTTCATGTGGAGAATGGCCTTTATATATGCTTACAAAATGGGATGTTACATGTATGGATTAATGGGATTAATCACCTATTAACCCAAAATTTAACCTTTAAATTCATGAATTTCATTCTTTGCATTGCACTTGGCCATTTCTATGTCTAGATTCGGATTTTCTATGACGGAAACTGAAATTCTTTTGCATTCTTAAGGAAAAAAAACTCCCATATTCATACATATTCATAGTGGTCTCCATTAAACTCTATTATTCCTCTCATTAAGCTCCTTAAGCAAGCCAATTAACTCCTTAACCAAGCAAATTTGGTTTTGAGGAGGATATGGATGGCCTTGGTTTTTCTCGAGTCGAAAAAAATTTAAAAAAGATCGCAAAACAAAGCCCATACGAGGTGGGCTTTTCCAATCCGACATTCATGTCTGCAGGTCGCGGGCGCACACGATGGGCCCCTAACCCTAGGGTTAGCAATTTAGATTACGACACGATAACACGACACGAAACCCGTACGAAGTTAGAGGGTTTGGGTTTTCCTTAAATAGGTTTGGGTCAAAAAGAGTCGAACCCGTCGAACATGATTAAATAAAGGGTCGAACGCGCACGAACTCACCAACCTACAATTGATACGAAATAACTCATTTAACAAATTAATTATATATGGGTTGACATGAATATAATTCATAAATTACCCATTTATAATCTTTAATATATTTATATTATTATATATATTATAATGTTTTACTATTTTTAATTTTGAGTTTTCAAAATTCAGATATAATATATATCTTTTATTATATATATATATTTAAAAAAATTTTAACATAAAAAAGAAAATCTAGATTTTACTTTAGTTTTTTTAGTCTTTCATTACTTTTGTAATTTTGCTCACCTCACCCAATCGCCCTCCCTTTCCCTCGCGATAACACGACCAGTCGTCTCTAACCTTATCATCATTATTTAATTTATATTTAATTTAAACGGGTTAATTTGGATTAACATGATTAACATGATTAATAAATGGGTTGGGTTTAGGTTTGGGTTTGAGATTTTGACACGAATATTAAATAAGTTGAGTTTGAGATTTTGACACGAATATTTAATAAACACGACACGATAACACGAATTGCCAGCCCTACCTAACCCACTATGTCTTGGATTTGCACCCCCTGCGTGTGAGAGAGCCTCTTAGGTATACATACTTATCTAGGTCTTGAAATGCAATCTCTTATATACACCACCATGGCTTCACTCCTAGCCAAGTAGGATTTTTGCAATTTCCCTTCCAAGCTACCATTTCAAGTGACATATTTGGAGTATCAATTTCTCATTCACCCTATTATCATTTTAAGTGTATGAATATTCAATTTTGATCTCCTCATAACGGAGAACACAAATCTATCGAGACTTGACCCAAACTCTAATTAGGCCTTATTTAAAATTGGGCCTCAAAATAGGTCTTTTACATAGTTTAAATAAGCCATTTTCTAACAATCCCCGACATGAATGAAAATTGACTGACGACGAGAAAACATAGACTCGACTAGTGATAGAGTTCTGCGGTCGATATCTACATAGGATAGGTAGGCTTTCTTAAACTTTTTCCTTATGAGATTATATTTACTTTACTGACTGACTAGTAGATGCGATATCCTTGAACTATTCTACTATTTGTGTAAATGATAATGTAACTCACACAGATATCTTCCTGATACAGTTCAGTTCTCATGGTTATATTTGTTTTGGCCATGAACATCTGCTTGGTTCTACAAGAGTTTTTAAAGAATTGAGCCCTCACAATTCTCCTTTGAAGCGGCCCCACTTCTCTCTCACATATGTGATTTCTTATTCGAGAGTAACCTGTATTACTCCGCTCGGATTCTTGACACATCCGACGCAGAAGAATCATTAAAAACAAATGTTTAACTTCTTCTCATACGGGTTTCACTGTTTCATCATAGGAATGAACTGGTGTAACCCCCACAGTGAACTGAGTTGGTCTACACAATTTAGTTGTCCCATTAAACCTAGATGTTGGGATCTCCAGTCAACTAGATTGGTTTCCATTGCTTCGACCTATTTTTCCATAGGCTTTAGTCCCATTCCTCTTGATGTTTTCTCAACTTAATCTCTATTCAAACCTTTGGTCAATGGATTTGTAATATTGTCTTTTGATCTTATATAGTCAATGGTCATAACTCCCATGAGATTAGTTGTCTAATAATATTATGTCGACGACATATATGTCTTGACTTACTATTATACATCGTGTTATGCGCTCTACCAATGGCTGATTGGCTATCACTGTGTATGCATATTGCAGGTACAAGCTTTGGCTAATCCAGAATGTCTTCTAAGAAATGTCTAAGCCATTCAGCTTCCTCGCCATATTTATCCAAGGTGACAAATTTAGCTTCCATTGTGGATCTGATTATTATTGTTTGCTTAGAAGATTTCCATGAAACAACTGCACCACCCAAGGTGAATATATATCCACTGATAGCTTTAGAATCCTGTATATCGGATATCCAACTTGTGTTAGAGTATCCTTCCAATACAGTTGGTCCTCTTGAGTAATGCAGTCTATAATCATGAGTGTATTTGAAGTACCTCAGTACTTTCATAATTGCTTTCCAGTAGTCATTTCCTAGATTACTCATGAATCTACTTAATTTACTCACAGTGAAGGCAATGTCTGGTCTTGTACAGCTCATTAGGTATATCAGATTGCCAGTCACTCTAGCATATTCCACCTGAGATATGCTTTGTCCCCCATTTTTAGACAGATATTGACTCACATCAATAGGAGTTCTGGCTATACCAGAATCATCTTTGTTGAACTTGTCAAGTATCTTATCTATGTAGTGTGACTGAGTTATTATGAGACTATCAGTAGACCTTATGATTTTGATTCCTAAAATTACATTAGCCGATCCTATATCTTTCGTATCAAACCTTAAAAGTTCAACATATGTTTGGTAGATTTGATCATCTGATAATTACTACCCAAAATTATTATGTCGTCAACTTACAGATAGAGAATGACATAACCGTCTTCAGTGTTCTTGACATAAACACATTTGTCACACTCATTGATTTTAAAATCATTTGACATCATGATATCATCAAACTTTTTATGCCATTGTTTTTGTGCTTGTTTTAGTCCATATAGTGACTTCATCAATTTGCAGACTTTCTTTTCTTGTCCCGGAGCTGTACAACCCTCAAGTTGCTCCATATCTATTTCTTCCTCCAGGTCTATATTAAGAAAAGCCGTCTTTACATATATTTGATGAACTTTAAGATTCCGCAATGCGGTGATTGCTAGTATCATCCTTATAGATGTTATTATGGTCACAGGAGAATATGTGTCAAAGTAATCAAGGCCTTGTAGTTGTCTATAGCCTTTTATCACAAATCTGGCCTTATACTTGTCAATTGTTCTATCTGCCTTCATTTTCCATTTGAAAATCCATTTAGAACCAAGTAGTTTATTTCCCGGTGGAAGGTCTACTAGTTCCCAAGTATGATTTTGCAAGATGAAATCTATCTCACTCTTTATGGCCTCTTTCCATAAAGGACCCTCAGTTGAGCTCATAACTTCTTTATATGTTTGAGGTTTAGCTTCTAGCATGTAGGTTAGAAAATCTGGTCCAAAAGACTTTTCTATCCTTGTCCTTTGGCTTTGTCTAGGTTCTTCCTCTGTTTCTACAATTTCATCGTTTTCGGAGTTTTGACTATTATCTTCGTCAATAGTCTCAAAAGTCCATTTTGACAAACTTGGCTTATTTTCCTTAGTCTTACACAGAAATACATGTTCAAAAAACATTGCATTCCTAGACTCTAATATCGTGTTCTTATGTATGTCAGGGTTTTTAGATTCATGCATAAGGAACCGATATGCACTACTATTATGAGCATACCTAATGAAGATGCAATCAATTGTTTTAGGACCTATCTTCATCCTTTTTGGCATTGGTGTCATTACCTTGGCCAAACACCCTCACACTTTCAAGTATTTGTAGGAAGGTTTCCTTCTTTTCCATAGTTTATAAAGGGTCTTATTGACTTTCTTATGTAGAACCTTATTCAAAAGATAATTTGCCGATAAAATGGCTTCCCCCTAAATGTTCTGTGGCAACCCAGAACTTATTAACATTACATTCATCATATCCTTTAAGGTACGGTTTTTACGTTCAGCAATGCCATTTGATTGGAGAGAGTATGGCGGTGTAACTTTATGAATAATTCCATATTGTGCACAAAATACTCTAAATGATTCTACATATTCACCACCTCGGTCACTTCTAACTATCTTAATTTTTTTATTAAGTTGGTTTTCAACTTCTTACTTATAGAGAGCAAATGTCTCCACAGCTTCATCTTTACTTTTTAGCAAATATACATAGCAATACTTTGTGCTATCATCAATGAAAGTGATAAAATACTTATTACTACTTCTAGTTTGAACAAACTTTAAGTCACAAACATCACTATATATTAAGTCTAATGGTTCAGTATTCCTTTCAATCATTTGGAATAATGATCTTGTTAGTTTTACCTCTACACAAGTTTCACACTTATGTTTTAAGTCAATATAAAATGCGGGTATGTGATCTAAATTAATTAATCTATGCTATGTATCATAATTAACATGTCCTAATCTACCATATCATAAATTAGAAGACTCAAGTATAAAAGTGGAAGACTTTCTCTTTTTATTCACATTATTGGGTTTTACAGCTATAGCATTCATTTCCACATGCCATGTTTTACATAACCCCTCCCCACATACATTCCTTGTTTGGACAAAATAATTTTATCAGCCTTAAACACCATTTTGAAGCCATGCATGCTCAACATCGTTCCGGCGATGAGATTCTTTTAGATATCGGGCACATACAGTACATTATAGAGCTTTACTTCCTTACCCAAAGTTATCTTCAAGAATACCGTTCTTTGACCCTTGATCTCACAAGTTGCGGAGTTGCCTATAAACAGCTTCTCTCCAATTTCCAATAGAACTAGATCAGCAAACTCGGCCCGGTCGCAGCAGATGTGTCTTGTAGCCCCAGTGTCGAGCCACCACTCCTTTGGATTGGAGTCAACCAAGTTCACTTCTAAGACCATAGTAAACAAGCTAATGTCGGACACCTCTTTTGAGATGGCGTCCACCAAGTTGGCTTCCTTTTCCTTGTTACGTTTTGGCAGCCTGCAGTCTGTCGACTTATGCCCAACCTTGTTGTAGTTGAAGCACTTTCCTTGGAATTTCTTTTTGGAAACTCCTCACTTTGATCCTAACTTGGATCCCTGTTTTCCCTTCTTTTTAGGGCCATCATGCTCCACCACATTAGCCTTAGTAGAGTTTGCAGTTACGTTAGAGAACTTCTTCTGGGACCATCTATTGTATTCTTCGATACGAAGTCAGAAAATCAATTGCTCCACGGTTATCTCTTTTCTCTTGTACATCCGATAGTTT
This sequence comes from Antiaris toxicaria, assembly GCA_035233585.1. Lineage (NCBI taxonomy): Eukaryota > Viridiplantae > Streptophyta > Magnoliopsida > Rosales > Moraceae > Antiaris > Antiaris toxicaria. Next base: position 11,358,923 of record CP141162.1, on the reverse strand, counting down.
TTGAACTCCTTCCAAGCGGGGGGTAGCTTATCAATTAGCTTAGCTACTTGAAAGAATTTACTGATGGCCATTCCTTCGGCATGTATCCCATGGATGATAAGTTGGATCTCTTGAACTTGACTAATCACAGTCTTTGAGTCCACTATCTTGTAATTCAAGAATTGGCCTACTAAGAACTTCTTAGCATCCGCGTCTTCGGACTTGTATTTTTTGTCTAAGGACTCCTATAGTTCCTTAGCCGTTTTCTTTAAGCTATACACATTGTAAAGCTCATCAGATAAGCCATTAAGTATATAGTTATGGCACAAGAAGTTAGAATGATTCCATGCATCAACCGCTTGAAATGCTTGTGCATCCACTTTATCCTCTCTAACACTAGAAGGATCATCTTTCAAGAATCTCACAAGATTCAATGTTGTCAAGTAAAACAACATCTTTTGTTGCCATGTCTTAAAGTTTAGCCCAATGAACTTTTCAGACTTCCCATTGTGGTTCACGGGAACTAAAACAGGTAAAGGTCATATCGAGGTTGAGCCAGGAGTTGGGACCAAGTTTGTTGTTTAAACTACTAAGTACGACTTAGGCGTCACAGTGTTGCTTTCACTAGGAACAACCACGTTCATGTTGTTAGCCATTCCTTCTTCTACCAAAAAAAAAATTTCAATAGTACAAAAATTCAAAATTTTCCAATAAAAGGAAATGTCTCCTACGCAAATCCGTCCTCCTTTGTATACGAATCTATTTTAAAATTGTCAGGCAAAATAATGGAAAATACAAAGAAGAATAATTTATCTAATCAACTTGTTACAATAAGCGAAATGTTACAACACAAATTCAACTTTTTACCGAACCTAAATGGAATCAAAGATGATGTCACGGGATGTGAAGCACGTTTTCCTTAAAACAGATTTGTCCTCTCCAAGAGTGCTTGAGGATTCATAGGACGTCCGCTTCTCAGGATACAATGACAACGACGGAATCACATAAAACTATTGAAACCGTCACATTGAACTTGAACTTAGACATTTCCTCTATCACCAAAACTGACTACAAAGCTACAAAAGAACTCAAGAACAAAAGAAAGAAAAAAAGCTAGTATTTGTATGTTTGTGTTGTGTGTTTTTTCATATGGAAAATGGCCTTTATATAGGCTCATAAAATGGGATGTTACATCCATGGATTAATGGGATTAATCACCCATTAACCCAAAATTTAACCCTTAAATTCATGAGTTTCATTCTGTGTATTGCACTTGGCCATTTTCATGTATAGGTTCGGATTTTCCATGGTGGAAACTGAAATCCTTTTACATTCTCAAGGAAAAAAAAAACTCTCAAATTCATGCATATTCATGGTGGTCTCTATTAAGTTTCATTATTCTTCTCATTAAGCCCCTTAACTAAGCCAATTAACTCCTTAACCAAGCAAATTCAGTTTTAAGGAGAATATGGATAGTCTTGGTTTTTCTTGGGTCGAAAAAAATAAAAAAATTTACAAAATAAAGCCCGTATGAGGTAGGCTTTTTCGGTCCGACATTCGTGTCCATAGATTGCAGGCGCACACGATGGACCCTAACCCACCATGTTTGGGATTTACACCCCCCTATGCGTGAAAAGAGCTTCTTAGGTGTACATGCTTACCTAGGCCTTAAAATGTATTCCCTTATATACACCATCATGGCTTCACTCCTAGTCAATGTGGAATTTTTGTAATTTTCCTTCCAAACTATCATTTCAAGTAGCACATTTAGAGTATCAATTTCTTATTCATCCGATTATCATTTTAAGCGAGTGAATATCCGATTTTAATCTCCTCGTAATAGAGAACGCAATCCATCGAAACCCGGCCTAAACTCTAATTGGGCTTTATTCAAAATTGGGCCTCAAAATGGGTCTTTAACATGGTTCAAATAAGTCATTTTTCAACAATATACACATTTTTTATTTCTGTGTATAATTTTACGTAATAATGCCCCACGCCGATAGCAAACCTCTTTATGTGAGTGATTTGAGAGATGCTATAGACTCGAAGCAAGCTTCCACTGGCTACAGAAGCATGGTATTTACAGATAATATGCAAAATGTCTCGTTTCACACGAGGTCCGGAATTATGTTTGCTTGTTTTCATTATTTGTATATATATTCTACTAATGTTTTATACATGTACATGGGTAATATAAGTTGAAGTTTGCTTGGCGGGAAGTATGTTTGAAAACATGTATGGAGATTTTCTACAAAAATTACGTAGGTACGAGACAGAGTTGCATGTAGTGCAAATCCCATGTTCTGGCTAATGGTCCTTTGTCTGCCTACATGGGTAGAAGAGGAAAAAGCCAAAGAAGGACAGTAAATTATATTAACGATTCTTACAATGTTGTCGTGGTGCTTCCTCAAGTCGAGGCCAGCCTTTATCCGTATAAACACAGGGTATTTGGAATTCGATTTCGTATTATTTCATATTAAAATATAAGAGTTTTCGAAAAGTTTTGAATGCACTGATTTTTTGTTTTTTGTTTTTTTAATGATTTTAAAGTATTAAAGTGTAGTGAAAATTCTATAGTATAGAGCTTTGTTGACGTTATTATTATTATTATTATTATTATTAATTATCAGCTAGAGAGATTTCCAGTGGGCAAGTCCAGAGTACAATGCAATAAAAACGGAATATGAAGAGATTCTTATCATGATGAAAAACGAGAAGGAAACTATGGAGGCAGTAAGTAAGCTCGTATTCGGAGACAGAGAATGGCCGGTTGCCAAAGTACCTTATGCCGGAGACCCTTATTATTATAAAACACTTGTAAGTTTCTTTGGCTAACTTTAAATTCGAATTGATTAATTCATACACAATTCCATGCGGACTTGATTATAGTTTGATTCATACTTATGATGTTGATAACATAATTTTTTCCTATTTTCACGCAGTCAGAGGTTTATGCCAGACACTGTGGACGATTATCTAAATTTGGATTGAAACTTGAGACGCACATTTTGGATATGCGCGCGTAGGGGTCACAGCAAATGAATTGGCTGCAGCCTGCATCAAAGTCCGTTCTAAACAGCATAGTGGTAGCAGTTGAAAATATAAACTTACTCTATTATGCCCATAGCCTTATTGTGTATTGATGTCAGTACTTACATATTTTGTATGTTAATGTCATTGTTTATATTTTATGTCAGGTTGGTGTGATTAGTGAAGAAGATAGTTGTGATTGGTGAAGAAATTAAGTATGGTTGGTGAAGATATAAATGAATGGTTGAGATTACTTAAGGTATTAGGTATACCAACCAAATGTGTGGTCTAAGATGATTTACTTCAATAATAAATGCCCCTCCCCCAAGGTTTATTCATCAAGTGAAGTAAAGCATCTAATTATAAAACAGTTGCAATAATTGTAGAGCGTGTGTGAGGAAAGAGTTTTAAAGAGTTGTAAGTTTATATTCTTCAAAGAGTTATGAGTTTGTATTCCTTAAAGAAGTTATAAGAGATTATTTTTTCTTTTTGTGATGATCTCTAACAATAGCCTGTTTAGTATTAGTAATACGATAAAATAGACTTTTTTTTTTTTAACTGAGTTGCCATTATGAGTTTCTTCTATGATTTCATGAAAATTGTATTTTATAATGCCCAAACTATGATATGAAATACTAATTATTTCTAATGCATGAGTAGAGAACCGTTAAGTATTTTCTTGAATGTTACCCCTCATAAATTATTATACGCATAGTGAGAAAAGTATTAATTTTCCTTTGCTGAATTCTTTGATCTCTAGTACTCTAATCATAATTTAAAGAGTAACAAACAATTTTATTTTATTTTTGGTAAATATTTTTTAAGGAGAACATTTTTTAAGGAGTAACAAATAGTTTGAAGCATGGCAAGGTCTAACATTTTCCACCTCTTGTCCATCAATATTCCTACATATCAACAATATCATGAAGGTGATAAGGAAAGAGATATTTCAGTCACAAACATAATTAATGGGATTTATAATCGAAGTGAACTACACTAATACCCTCTATTTTTTCTCAAAATTATAATGACATTTCAATAATCAAAATTAATAACGTCAACCTCTCATGTCTTTCAAAACAAATTACAAAGACAACTCCTTGGTAGTTCATCATGAGTTTAACCGTTAGTTTGACTATTGATTTTACTCAAAATACCTAAAATGCCCCTCATTGCATAAAAAGTCTTGAGCTATATATGTATATGTATGAAGACATAAAATAACATTATATCCTTATTTAACACCAAAAATAATATTTTAATTGATTTTTAAACATTTCTAATCATAATTCACTCTAATAAAAAAATTTCTTTTTTTAATTTTGATAGACAATATAATTTATTATTAAGGGGCATATATAATTTTGACAAGAATATAAAAATAAAATTGTTATTCAAAACAAAATATTGCCATAATAAAAAACCATTAATATACTTTTAATAACATATTTACAACTAATGATAAAATACTACTAATTATTTTGCACCTTATTAATAAAAAAGAGGTATTATTATTATTATTATTATTATTATTATTTTGATAAATTCTTTTTTCTTTTTAATCAAGTAAAAACAAATAAAGGGTTAAATTAAAAATAATAATAAAAAACAGATGAACTATTATGATTTAGTTTAGTAAAATTAGTGGTTGAGATTTATTGGGGGTATTTTAATCATTTTAAACTTAAATTTAATGGATTTAATTAAATGGGGCTTTAGTGTTATTAGTTTTGGAAAAATATATGGGGTTATCAATATAGTTCACTCTTACAATTGTACGAATATTTTGTAGTTATTCATTCTTGATTATAGCAGATTTGTAACTCTTCAATTTTGTACTCATCGTAGACAAGTATATATTGTACGCTTTTACATCAATGATTATTGGGAAAAACCATTCATAAAAATTCTATCTCTCTCTCATTCGTTTTTGGTATCATAGCTTTCTTATACTCTAACGAGTGAAACCCAAATGGCCGAACTCCCCACCCAAATTCCTAATCTGAAATTCCTCCTTAGCAAGTGCCAATTTTCCCAACAACAATGCCACTCCGCCAAGCAATGCTCGTCTTTTAAATATGTATTAAGAGCTTATCTTAAAAAGTATTAATTTTGTGAACAAAAAGGCCACCTTGCCAAGCAATGTTTAACCTTCAAATATAGGCCAAGAAAATACCAATCACCTCCTAAAGCTCATTCTACCATTCTCACATCCCAATGGCTTGTCGACTCTAGAGCTTCACATCATATCACTGTAGACTGAATAATCTCTTCTCTCGTTCTAACTACACTTGTTCCGATGATATTATGATTGGTGACGGCACCAGCCTTTAGATTACCCATATTGGATCCACAACGTTTTCTTCTCCTTCCAAATCAATTCTTTTATCAAATGTTTTTTGTGTTCCCACTATGAAAAAGAATTTAATTGTGTCCCTAAATTTTGCCTCAACAATAATGCTTGCTTCTATTGAATTCTTACCCAACTCTTTTTACGTGAAGGATCTTTGCACAGGGGGCAACACTTTTGTAGGAAATAAATAAAGATGGTGTCTATGAATGGCCACTGCACTCCTCCAATGGTAAACCATTACTTGCATTCTCTTCTATCAAAGCCCCACTTTCGCAATGGTCCATCGTCATGGGAACCCCTCTATGAAACCCTTACGTCATCTTGTGTCTTACAACAGTTTAGAGGTGTCCAATTCAAATTCATCAACCTCTTTGTGTAATTCTTGTCATTCTAATAAAAGTCACAAATTATCATTTTCAGAGTCGTCTCTTATTAGTTTTACATTACTTGAAATCGTTTATTTAAATGTTTGAATTTCTCAATCTATTCCAACGATAATTTTAAATATTATATCATTTTTGTGGATCATTTTACTCGATATGTCTGCCTATACCTACTCAAAGGAAAATATGATGTTTTTGATGTTTCATTCATCACAAAGCCATTGTTGAAAAATTCTTTTAAAAATCCATTGTTGCATTATATTCAGATAACAGTAGTGAATATGAAGCTATGAAATCTTTTCTGTCCACAAATGGTATTACTCATCTCACTTCACTACCTCACACTTCTGAGCACAATGGGTTTTCTGAACGACGTCACCGTCACATTGTTGCAACCAGGCTTACCTTGCTCCATCATGCTTCTATTCCGCTTCATTTTTGGCCTCATGCCTTTGCCAGAGCTATATACCTCATCAATCGATGCCCATAGTCGACTTGTCTATGATCACTTCGTTTGAAAAAATCTTTGGTCATCCTCCAAATCTTTACAAATTAAGAGTTTTCGGCTGCTTATGCTATCCATGGTTACAACCGTATACCTCAAATAAGCTTGATAGTAGGTCTAAACCCTGTGTATTTTTGGGTTATTCTCTTACTCAAAGTGCCTATAATTGTTATGATCCTAGCACATAAAAAATATGTGTCTAGTTCCTTACAAATATATGTGTGTGTGTGTGTGTCTAGACATGTCAAGTTTGTTGAAAATCTTTTCCCATTTAGGCATCAATCTCTTCACCTTCTGCGGCCAACTATAGATACATTTGACAATTGGTCTCTTTCCTCCATTAGTACTCTCCATTACATTTGACAATTTGCCTCAAAAAGTCACTTTATGCTCTTGAATAAGCACCACGGGCGTGGTACAATGAGCTTCGACAATTTCTATAGTCTAATGGTTTTGTTAATTCGAAATCTGATACTTCACTCTTTATCTACAAACAAATGTCTTCCACCATTTTTCTCTTAGTCTATGTAGATGACATCATTATTACTGGCAATGATAATGGGACGCTAACTCGTGTAATCCACCAATTGAGCACGCAGTTCCCCCACAAAATACAGGAGCCTCGTCATATTTCCTTGGTGTTGAACTGATACCAACCAAAGATGGAATTTTACTTTGCCAACACAAGTATGTCCAAGATCTACTTGAAAAAGCCAAGATGTCTCAAGCAAAAGAAGTTCACACTCCGATGTCTCCAAACCACGTCCCCATACTTCATGATGGGACATTTCTCCTGATCCGACTGAATATCGATCCATTGTCGGCATTCTCTAATATTTGTCGTTCACTTACCCTGATGTGACCTTTACAGTAAACAAGTTATCAGAATTTATACAACATCCAATGACAGAAAATTAGTTGTCAGTAAAGCATCTTCTTCGCTATCTTCGAGGTACTATTCATTATGTGCTTCATTTTCGTCGCAACTCACGGCTTTCTCTCCATTAATTTTCCAATGCTGATTGAGTAGGTAATGTTGATAACCGCACTTCTGCTAGTGCTAACATTGTCTTTCTTAGTTCCAATGCTATCTCTTGGAGTTCTAAGAAGCAAAGGTCCATTGCTCGATCATCTACAGAAGTCGAGTATCCCACCGTTGCTACTACCACTGCAGAAATCACGTGGGTAAAATCCATGAACTCAATATTCCCTTACCTCAGACACTGTCATTTATTGTGATAATATTGAAACCACTTATCTTTGTGCCAATTCCATCTTTCACTCTCGTATGAAGTACATTGCTATTGACTTCCATTTTGTCCAGGATAAAGTACAAAGCAGTGAGCTCCTAGTTTCATATGTTTCTTCTGCCGATCAACTTGCCGATGTATTAACGAAACCGCTCACACGACGACATCTTCAACAATTATGTGTCAAGATTGGAGTTCTCTCCAAACACTCCATCTTGAGGGGGCATGATAAGGAAAGAGATAATCAGTCACAAACGTAATTAATGGGATTTATAATTGAGTTAATATTTTGTAGTTATTCATTCTTGATTAGAGCATATTTATGTAACTCTTTTGAATTTTGTACACTTTATTGACAAGTACATATTGTACACTTTTGTATCAATGATTATTGGAAAAGTCATTCATAAAATTTTATCTCTCTCTCTCACATTCTATTAGAAGGGCTAAAATAAAAATAAAGGACAAAAGAGATTAGAAAGAATACTTAGGGGGTGTTTGGTAAACGCATTGTATTTTGATTGTATTTGAATGTTGTATTTGGTTGAAAAGTATTTGTTTTGTATTTGAATGAAATGTATGTTTAGATGAAAAGTATTTTAGAGTTGAAAAGTTGATGTGATTGGTAAAAGTAGAGATAAATAGTGAAGTTGAAAAGTTGATGTGATTGTTTTAAAAATATTTTGAATAGTAATTGTTTTCGTAGCACTGTTGTAAAATTTGTATTTGGTGTAAAATTATATTGCATTTGAATAAAATTAAAATGAAATTTTTTCTCCAAATGGCTTCTTAATAAATAAAACCAAAATACATTTTACATAATATATTACTGTAGCAAATCCGAAGCAGTTTTGTGTTTGAGATGATGCATAGAGATGATCTCTAATGCTTTATATAGTCACTTAAATAAGATAAGATTTATTAAAAAAAAAAAAGAATGGTTATTAAAAATTAAGGATAGAGTTTAATATCGACAAATCGTCTAAATATTAATTGTTTATTATATGGATGTAACATATAAGTATGATAATATGATATCTATCAATAAGAAACAAGAAGTTATTATTATGTTGTTTGAGTTTATTTTAAGCACTTAAGATTAAAATTGTGACCCATAGTATTCTTCTTTTCTCACTACAGCAGGTTGGAGTACACATTTACTCGTGGCAACGTGCCACTTAGGTTCGTAACAAAATAAAATAAAATAAAATAAGGTAAAGGAAGAAAAATGAAGCGTGTTGCACATAGAACTTGAGCTGTTAATTTATTTATTTGTTATGTTGCATATTAGCACTGAAAAAACTTTTCATAATAATGCTACTATCAACATTATAACTTGGTTAAATTAATCTCTTAATTAAGAGATTAAAAGTTTTAATTTATCCTGACAAGTATAAGTTAGTGACTCAGTCATAACCATAGCAGAATCCGGTTTTAAATAAATCACATCCTTATTTGGACAATAAATATAGCAGTGCCTTAATAAAGAGAGCTTTATTGAAACATGACATACAGGTATTATTCATCTACTTGATCATTAAAGTCGCATAAAATTTAAAATGTACAGAAACTTGGTCAAATTATCAATTCTTTCGGCTACTAAATCATACCGAAGATATATTAGATATAACTGCACAAATAGTGCAACATGATTTGCAGAACTGCAAAAGATGCCGGAAGGATTTTAATTTTTATTTTATTTTTGCTAATTGGAAGTTTCATTACCAAATCAAACCAGAACAACAGGAAAAGTGACCAAGGGCCAAGAGTCCCACAAAACAAAAAGGCCACCGAAACGAAGATATTAAGACACCATCCGAAACGCAATAAACAACCAAAAAAGCACAACAATAAACGAACAAAAGACACTAGTAGGCCATCCATTCCTCCTTATGCCTGATAACGGAAAGGGGAATAAGGTAATTGAAGTTTGGTGTTGAAGCAATGTTTTTACAACAGTAGTAGCAAAAATGAACGCTGTTTTCTGTAAAAAATATTATTTGAAAATATATGTTAATGTGAGATGTATCATCCGAAAAGAATCCCATGCAAACTACACCTCATGAGTCATGAATTTCTTGTTTTCTAATTCAAATTCAAATCCAATGTGGTTGGAACATGTGATAATGACATGCTACAATTTCAAGTTCGAACATTTGATTTTGAAATTTTTATTTCTTCCCAGTATTAGAATCTTCCTCCCCCAGAACAATGCAACATAAACTGTTACATATTCAAACAATAATTCTTTGATAAGAATCATAAGAAAAATAAAACCAAATAATAAGAAAATAAGAAAAGCAAAACACATAGCAGTACTACCTTTATCTTTTGCCTCAACTGTTATTCCTTTCTATGTGGATGAAGGTGGAATTAGGTTGAAGACAACAAAAAAAAGACATGGAAAAAATAGTTGACAATAGATTGATGTAGCAAAAGTTTAAAATGATCATTCCAGATTTATTTTCTTACATAAATCCAGATAGACATCAGGTATCTAACGTTTTTTTTTTTTTTAATATTAGATAGAGATATTTAAATTCAACACCTTGTGATAAAATCATGTTTCTCGAAGAATCATTCACTTTACCTCATTCACAGAAATGATTTCAAGCACAGTCCAAGATAAGATCTAATTGATAAACAGAAAATTGATAAAATTGAATTCAACCAAAAAAAAAATTTCTAACCAATATGCTTATGTTTGCAGGCAGATGTATGTCACGCATATCAACTTCTTGTAAAGGGTGGTTTAAAAAAGGTCAACGTCATTGTGTTCTTGTACGATGATATTGCGAATCATTTCATGAACCCTTCTACTGGTTAAATTTTTAATATCTACTACGATCTCGATGTATATAAAGGAGTTATCATGGTCACTCCTGGTTATCTTCTAACGAGCTAATTATAATTTTATTTTAAGTTCGTTATTTTCTAATTATAGTAAGACCTGAACTTTACCATTGCCATCAATTTTTTTTTTTTTTTTTTAGGATTATGAGGAGAAAATGTGACAGCTGCAAATGTCTTAAACTGTATCATTGGTATGAAAGTTGGTTATAACAGATTTGATGGCAAGAAACTGCTCAATGAACTGGCAATACCAAATAATTTTGTTAGTATCTTCCTCTCTTTTCTTCCTTTTTTTTTAATAAATGTTTTTTATCCATCCTCTCTTAAACATATACACTGGGAGAGCTATTTTTATAATTTCCTCTTCATATTAACAATATGGAACTACTCAACCTTCTTTCTGGGCCTAACTCTTCTTCTAAATTAGCTAAGCTTTCTTTCTTTCTTTTTCTCTAAACTCAAAATAAGTTATGTATGTAGTGCTTTCCAAAAAGGAATGTTTAGTTTTTATTATTAAGATGTTTGAAATGTGAATCCATTTCTTGTCTTAGTTCTCTGAGGTATGAAACTGATTAACGTCTATAACTCACAATATAATTGAGAATAGTTTAATTTACGTAATTCTCAGACCATGTATTTATCTTAACACTTTATACTTCATATTTATCTTAATTTTTCAACCTTTTTCTGTTTAGAACTTTCCTCACTACTTTTAGAATGCATATATCATGTTCAACAATGCCTATGTATTTTTTTTTTTTTTTTAAAGAAAGCCGTCACTTACAAGATTCAAGTCATATGTCCCTTTGTGTGTACTCCGTTCCACAATTTCGTATCCCTCCATAGTTTTAAAGCTAATTACAAAAATTCCTCTTGAATTATAACCATTGTAACATTTACCTCCTGAATTTCAAAACCTAACATCGATTCAACCTCAACTTTGAATCCACAACAACTTCAGAAACAAAGCGAGGCCGATCGCTAAATTTCCTTATGCCGGAGACCATTATTATCATAAAAGCCTCATAAGCAATTGATCTTTAGCCAACTCGAACTCAAACTCAAACTCGCAATATTACATGTTGACTTAGAAAATAAGTTGATTTGTATTTCTGTTCATATTTATTGCATACCTTTCTTACGCAGTTGGTGGTTTATGCCAAATACTGTGGATGATTGTCTTGTCTGAATTTGGATTGCAACATGCGAGGCAAATTTTCGACATGTGCGAGATAGGAGTCACCCCAGAAGAACTTGCTGAAACGTACATCAAAGTCTGTTCTAAATAAGATATTGTGGTAGCTTGTTCTCTTTTTATTTTTTTAAAGGTTGAATAGGTTATGAGTGACCCCACTATGAGTTTGTTCTCTGACTTCAGGAAAATTGTAGTTCGTTATGCCCAAAGCACAAACTAAAATTCTAATTATTTCTGGTGTGAGTAGAGATCTGTTAAGTTTTTTCTTGAATGTTGGCCTTCATAGATTGTTGTTGAGGCAATGAAAAAATCATGAATTTTCGTTTGCTGTGGTCTCTTTTTGGTTAGTTTTTTTGTTCAATTATTCAGTTAAAATTAGGAGGGAGGGGGGGTGTGGGAGGAACATTAGAGGAAATATGAACTCTAACTGGGGTGTTCATCGTCAAAAAAATGAAGCTTCATTTTTTTTTTTTTCAATTTTTTCGTATTGAGAAGCTATTGACAAGAATTGGAAAGTACATCCTTGTTAATTTGATCTATACTTACAAAAAAAAAAAAAAGGAGGACAACGGAGCTTAGAAAGATGGGAACTAAACTGATGCAAACCCCATCAAGAATAACGAAATCCGACAAGATTAGGATCCCAAGAACGTTCTAAGACTCAGGTTTTGGATGGAACCTCGACCCGTTGCTTCAACAAAAATAAGAACCTCGGTATAGGACGACCTCAACCCATTGCTTATTGCGAAATAAGAACATTGGTATAAAGAAGACGCCACAAACGGTAATGGAAATCTGTTTGATAAGTCGATGGTGAACGCCACAAAAAACTTCGATAAGTTCGAATAGCTCTCAAAGAACTAAAGAGAAATAGAACTCTTAAATTTATGAATAAAACTGATGTTGTCTTTTCATTGTCATAGAGATGCCTATTTATAGGCAAATGTTACAAAGAATATTCCCTAATTATGCTCTAGAAACCGGAAATAAGAACCAAATCAACCTAAAACATGCCTAAACTAAAAAAAGGAAAGTTGACAATTTGATTGGCTTTATTATCAGTCATTTACAAAAAGGAAATTTGGCATAAAAGCTAATCCTAGAAAAGAAAAGTATAAAATACTTGCAACAACACAATCAGTTAAAAAACTTGCCCATAAAAGAATATGTCAATTTACTAGTTAGGATTGAACAATTCTACTAGTTAAAATAAAACCAAGCATTAGTTAGGTTCCTTAATTTGAAGCCATACTTTGATTTGCATCATAAACCAAATAATGCGTTTACTTTGGATTTGAAGCTAATAAAATACTACTTACACATCATGTACTGTGGAAAATCTGAAGTACAAAATCGTCAAGTTTTCATGCATTCATGATACATGATATAAAGCAGTGGTTACAAACTTTTCATTTCGTCAAAATATAAAAATAATAATAATAATAATGAAACAACAACAACAACAATACAATACGAAAAGCTCTTCAAAAAATTGGATTTCTTTCCAGCAAGACAGAAGGAAACCCAGTTCAAGGGATTGGAAAGGGGCCTGATAATTACAACATGGTTTCATTTTTCCTAGTTTTTTAGAGCAACTAAGAGTACATCGAGTGCGATGTTAAATTAGTATGCCAAAGATAAATTTTGGCATTTAGAAAAAAAAAAATACTCTCCAACATAATGTTATATTTCTTACCAAATCAAACTTTATGACAAATTTGTCATAAAGTATTACTAATATTAAATTTTACTGTTAATTCTCACTGATTGTTATCTCATATAATTATTATAATTTTTTTATTTATTTAAATAATAAAAACTTACTTTTACAACTTTCACGACTCAATAATGATAACCAAAAATAAGAATATTATAATGCATTAAAATATAAAATAAGATAATAATATTTTTTATATTATTTTATAAAAATATAATATCAACGTACATATAAATACATTAAAGATGGTCTAATAGTTTTGGAGGGATCTTAATGGCTTCAAAACCTACGATCCTAGGTGATAAGCCTAATTAATTCATATTATAGCATTACTGAAACTTGTTGCCAAATTCTTTAAATTAGAAGCCGAATTTTGGATCCTAATGACTCCAAACCACCATTATCCCTTGACCATGTAAAAACTCGGGGATCTCATACTCTACGCGCGGGATCTTAACCTTTTCCTTATTCACGGAACTAGTTACAAACCTGGTATTATCACAGCGTTTTACCGTAAAAGGTGGAATATTGAAAACCAGTAAAATTAGTTATTTATATTATAAACCCACGGAGAGCAACACATGGGTCCATAGCTCAGTGGTAGAGCATTTGACTGCAGATCAAGAGGTCACCGGTTCGATCCCGGTTGGGCCCTTTTTGTTTATTTTTTTTTTATGTTTTATTTTTTGGGTTTCCACATGTGTTTACTGTTGGACAACTCAATTGCTGGCTCATAAAATTTCTTGCCCTTTAAGAGTTTCAAAGGATTCATGCTTTTTCTTTCTCTCTCTCTCTCTCTCTCTCTCTCTCTCTCTCTCTTTAATTTAAAGTAGAGATAATCAAATTCTATATCCTTTAATAGAATCAAATATGATATTATTATTAAATTATACTTATAATTATAGATTTCATACTTTCAATACAACTAACCCGCTAATAATTTATAGTTACTATGTAATATATTTTACTTTGTCTCTCTTTAGTCTTTACATACAAACATGCATATGCATACATACATACATACATAAAGATTTCATACTTTCTGCACCACCAACCTACTTACAATTCACAGTTATCATGTAGTATATTTTATTTTGTCTCTCTTTAGTCTTTACACACATGCATGCATACGCATACATACATACATAAAAGATGCAAAAAAGAACATAAAACTCTTCCAAAATTTTCTCATGATAAAAGAGAGAAAATAAGGGAAAAGGAAATAAATAGACCAAAACTTAACATCAATAAAAATAAATAGTGGAAAAGGTTTAGGCTATTAGTAAATCACATATTTTTAGTAAATCATAATTTACCACAACTTAAAATTTAAAAAATACCCCTTGCATGTAAATTTTGATAAATTTATTAGATAAATCACTTTTTAACTTAATAAATTATTTATTTACCAATTTTGGTAAATTTTGTTAAATACATCTAGTAAATTAATTTTTTTTTACTTAGTAAATTATTTATTTATCGATTTTAATAAATTATTTATTCTTTGGTAAAAAATTTATTTATTACATAAACAAATAACTTTTGATTTCATAAATCATTAATTTACTGATGTAATTAAATGTAAATTATTGATTTAATGATATAAATTCTTGATTTTATAAATCATAATTTACTAATTGATTTATTTATCATATAAACCATTGATTTATTATACGAATCTTAATAGACTGATTTTATAAAAAAAAAAAATCTCAAATTGAATAATCCCTAATCGTAGATCCTAAATTGACCCAAACCCTAGCACTTCCCCCCAAATTGAGCCCCAAATTCCAACCTAATCTCACCTCTATGCAACTCAATCCGCAACCGATGATGGGCAACAGGGATGGCACTGGTTTTGTCAGGAGCACTAGCGATGGTGACAACTACCGACCGACCTGTTAGCCAAGCTAGATTACAACAAATCCATGAATCACAACTGGTTTCATCCTCTGCCATTACTCCATACTTCGCATGGCCAAATCATGACGATCTTGCTAATGATCGAGATCGAAATGGCAACGACGATACTTGACTTGCTTGGAGAAAATTGCTAGATCGGCCTCACGATCCTCTCTACGATCTAACAATGAAAGCAACCTTACGATCTTCCAATGTGTGACGGTCTCACAATCTTTTCGACAACGATCTTGTAGTCTTCTCTACAAAGTTTTTACAAGGCAGTGTCAAATCTTGTCAAGAAAATCAAACTTGGCAACGTCGATCCAAATCGTAACGCCTGTCGATCACAAATCTCCATCAGAATCCCACGCTCAAACTGCTCCGATGAGGAAGATGAGCAAGACATAGAGGAAAGAGAATGGAGAGAGAAATGAATAGGTTTGAAGAAATATGAAGAAAAAAATGGTTTAAAAACCAATTCAAAGATAAAATAAAATTATAATTCATATCAAAGTTAGGTTATATTATAAATTTTTTAAGATTTAAAGTTATTTATCTTCAATCCATCCAAAAAATGACCTAATTACTATAATTTCCCAAAAAATAATTAATTAAATAATAATAGGAAGCCAAAATAAAATAAAATAAAAATTTGCTGCGGGCACAGCCGTCATCTTTATCAAAATATTGAATAGCCGATGAAAAATTCAACAGAAAGGACAAGAATATTTGGGAATGAAATACTATTTCACTATGATCGGAACAGATCCCTTCCAATTACTCTTCCTTTTCCCTAAACTGACATCCTTAAAACTTTCCAATCAAGCATCCACTGCTATTTCATCGGTTGCTGCCGCACAAACATATCATAAGACGTGAACCTACAAAACAGAAACCAGATTGTAAGTCTCTACCCTTGATATTCTCATTTCACGGGCAGAGCAAATCCAGAAGGATTGTCTCAGTGCGGATTGTTATCTGCAACTCGGGAACAGGAAGTTGGAATCGCTAGGATAGGAACAGAAATTATTAAAGATAAAAAGTAATTTCGTTTGTTCAATGCAATCAGCTTAATTTTCTTTATGCTCGTGAGAACTTGTTCTCTCACTTTCTTTAGTGACTGATTTTTACCAATTTAAAACAAAAACCAAAAAGAAAAAAAAAAGGAGTTATTAATCAGGAGAAGACGACACCAGCTCTTGAGTTGTTCACATTGCATGCAGAGGGAGGATTCTCTATCTGTTATACTAAATATTAAAAAAAAAAAAAATAGTAGAAGATAGCGAAAATCAGATTCTCACCTCAAGAATTGTTGTTGTTTTTTTTTTTTTTTTTTGTTGGGGGGTGGGGATGGGGTGGAGGGAGCGGTGTGTTGTGGTGGTGGTGGGGTAGTGAATTGGATTTCAAACCGTTGGTGACTGTAGTATTTTTTCTAAATTAGATATTTCTGAATGATGTCTTCGGTGCTTCAGCACATTGAGACAGTATGCAGAGATGCGCAGTTCATGCACAAAAATGAAATGCAAATGGAACACATTCAACCCAAATCAAGCTACACTAAAGAATAGTTGAGTAGAAATTCGCTTACCTATTAAGGTGGAGGGAACACTTTACAGCGCCAAAAGAAAGATTCAGAACCTTGCACTTCACTTCTCAACTTTTGTACATAATGCTCCAAAGTATGCACCTTCTCGTCCATTATATTGTTAGGCACCGTATCTTCAGCTAGTCTCACTGCCGCCATATGAGCCAGTTGAAAGTTTTCTCCAGCTCGTTGCAGCTTTCTTGCAGTTTCTACCTCTCCCAGCATCATCAGGGCAAGCAACAACGACTTTAACTCACGTTTCACACCGTCTGTTGGAGACATGCCCTTCAAATGCTCCACCAAAGCCATCTCCTCACCAGCACTACAATGTCAAAGCCCCAAGCAGTTATTTTACAATTGAAAGAGCAAAGAAGTACATTCAAATCCCCAAAATAGAAACACACACACAAAATACCTGCCAGGACGAATTTTTCCTCTCTTCCTCTGACGCCGGGTGTCTCTAGCCTTGCTAGCTGCACTTGAGCTGACAGAATTCACATGGCTAGTCCTTGTCCTGCAAGGTGAAAATTAGGCAACCAATTGAATAATTAGTTAGAGGCACAAATATTTAGACCACCAATTTCATGGAAAATTCATACCGTACATGCTAGCAGAATTATGAACAGAAAAGAAGGGAAAATATAGGACGAGGGAAGAAAACGTGAGTGAAAATATATTCTCACGAAGACAATCTCAATAGGCACATTATTCCCACCAAACAATGAACAAAAGCACATGCAAAAGATGTTGCAATATAAATTAAAATGTGAAGACATACCCCGTAGTGTAGGCACTCATTCCACTGAAATTACTACTAGTTTCTGAAGCAGCATCATCCTCTAGATCGCTCATCGGTTGTTCCTCTGACTGAATCTTTGCTGCAAGAAGCAATCTCCTTTGTCGTACAGCTAAGTATCGTGCTAAGTACTTACCAACTTTCTCCAAATTTTCCTCATACTCTCCAATAAGGGAACTCACACAGTCCAAGGATGAATTTTTCACTTCAGCGATTAGATCTTGTTTATTGTGCATTAAAGCAAGCCTCAAAGCCTCCTCCCACTCTCTTGCAGTTATTAACAAACTGACTCCATTGTTGACATCCCCACAATACTCCAGGGCAATTTTTGCAGCTTCCCCCGGTTTACCAAGAGCTTGAAGTTCTTCACAGAGCTCATGAGCCAATTGCATTATCTCTTCTTTTCCCAGTTTAAGAAGCCCAGCAACTGTAAGAACACCACCCCAATTACCACAAGCACGATATGACTTCAAAGCCTTTTCCAAACAGGAACAGCACAGATAAGTTGCAGCAGCATCCTCAAAATGTTTTTCATCAGCAAGATGATCGCCCCAAGCTTCAAGGATTTGCATCTTCTTGGCATGATTAGTTATCAGCTGAAGTCCCAACGGAAAAAGTTGAGGATTTTGCTTCATGAGGTTAATGCAATCTGCATAATGAGCATCCCCTGCAGAAACAATGTGCTTGAGAGCTTTCTCGAACCTACGCAGCTTAAGGTCAATGTTGTAACGCATCAAATCAACTGGCAAACGTTCCAGTTCTTGAAGAAAGGGAAGAAACTCCTTAGGATCACTCAGAGAGTTCAATGCCACAATAGCTGCAAGGTTCAAATCATAAAGGCCTAAAGCAGATTGAAAAACAGCCTCAGAATCGGATAACCACAGGAGATGCTTCAAGGCCTCCTCAGCAGAGGGGTAAGACGTTCTTCTTGGGTCTTCAGAACCTAATAATTCCATTTCACGGATGACTTTTATTCTCTCCAAAGCCTCTTCAAGTGCAGGGGGGTCACTTCGAGCAAGGGTTGTCAAAATGCAAAGCTCCCTCTTAGGACTCTCAGGCAACTGCTCCTCAAGAGCCTTTCTTATGGCCCGCAGGATGGAGGAAACCTTGTTAGTAGCATCAGAACCAACTGAAGATCTGGCTTGCACGTCTGTAGTTTCTTTCAAGAAAGGCAGACAAATAAATTTTTTATACAGCGTTTCCATAATATTCTCATTCTTTATGGCGCAGACAAATTCAGTAATGTAATTCAAATTCTTAACCTGCCTGACAAATTCTGAAGCTGATTGGAGAAACAGCTGCCAACCACGATGATCAACAATAACATTAAAATCAATTCTGTGCCGCCTCAGCAAAAGTAGTGCATCACTAAACCGCTGCTGTACCAATGCATTGCAAATGGACGACAGGACCAATTTTCTTGGGTAAATACATTCTAGGTTTCCCCGATTTGTTTGTAATATGATGGCAGCTTCATCACCATGGAGAACACCAGCAATCTTGGCACCTCTCTCCCATATATGTACGTAGTTTATATTATCTTCTTCTCTCCTTTTCTGAACAACATGGAGAAAACCTGAATATTTTGTTTCTAGTTCTCCTTGCAATATATCACTTATATCAACGATAAAAAGCAAATCCTGTTTAGTGGCAAGAGCTAAATGCGTGATTGCTTGGTCAGCCAAATTCGAATAGAACGAGAAACTGCGGCAATTGTTGCACAATATCTTCCCACTAACATGCAGTCTACCAATGCCATCAAGTCCGAAGATCAATGGTCGATTGGTCCCGACAGGAACCACACTCATCCAAGGACAAGAAGACGAGAAACTCCAGTCATCACTGTTCAGAGAGCCCCTAGAGATGCCCTGCTTTGATACATGCCTGGTGATTTTTCCACCATAAAACTGAACAAATGCTGAAGACTTCATTACATGATCAGGAGCAATACTGATAACCAGAGCCTCTAGAGCAGTTTGACTGGACATATTTGCATGCCAACCCGAGCAAGTCAATGAACCTGGAGCGTGATCCTCAGAACAAACAACCCCTATTTCCTGCAAACGGTAACCAAGAAACCGATCCTCGCTCAATGAGTTGGAACATAAGTTACTGTGACTGAACCCATAGTGAGATACAGCCAGGATTGTGCGAAAGTCCAACCATGTTAAGTGTATAAATGATCCAAGTGGCTTCTCAGATGCGGAAGCTTCAACAATGAATTCCCTGCCTTCTAGTTCTTCCCAAGTGTCATTTGGCGGAAGCTCTACAATACACAAACATCCATTTGACAGAAAAGCAGCTAAACAATTCTTAGAATCCTGGGAACAGTAAGTCATGTCTCGGACAGCACTGGGAAATTTAAGGTCGAATAAATACATAGGAGGTGGAATTAAGGACAAAGATAAGGGGGTTACAAGTATTTTGGAGCCATCAATAACTAAAGCGGTTGAATTCTCCATGACTGCTGTGTTCCAGATGAAATTATAAAGGGTGACTTGGCCACCACGAGTCCAACAAATCAGCTCCAATGGCTTCAATGGATCCCACATGAAACTCAATTCCTCCTGCCTTAAGTATCTTATTTCCTGTTTTAAATACCAATAATTGTTACTAAATAACCAGATCTTTAAACAATCATAATTTCCACATCTGACTACGGCTGCTAGAAGATCCGAAGTAGAATTCCACTTGAGCATCCTTATAGTCACATCCACTTGTTCGTTAATGCTAAACAAACTTCTTTCTAACCCATTCCTCTCATAGAAGACTATTGACGGACACTCATTTTCTGCTTTTTTGTCATAAACAGCTGCAATTTTTGCTCCACTGGGCATCCATTCCAAAACCGGTCCCATGAACAGCTTTGGTTCTGAAGCAGCATGCAGCAACCCCGAATCTCGCTCCCAAACTTTGATCCTCTTAAGCAAGGAAGATGAATCCAACTCATCACTCAGAGTTGTAAAGTATTTGCCATCACCTCGCCAAGAAACAGTGCTTCTGATGTTGTATCCAGAACATTTTGGCTCACCTGCAACCACAATCAAGTCAGGTTAGACAAATTTATCAATACATATCAAAGAGCCTTCTAAGAAGAGGAAAAGGGTAAAGTTTCAATTACTAGAAGCAAAGTTTTATTTTTTATTTTTTTTAAATGATACTAACACGGTAACTACTTGCTCTGAAGCAGTCTAAAGACTTAGATTAGCGAGGAAAAAAAAGGCACTGTTAAGTAATTAAATAGGTAAGATTAGTTAACAAAAGAACATTGCAAATACAATGTAAAAATCCAAGAACAAAGGAAAAGGGTCCTTACGTACGTCAACACCATCCGGAAGACCACTTAGCGAAGTCTCATACAACAAGTCCCAGTCATGAGTCATTACCAGCATTTGCTCAAAACCTGTAATTATGCAAAGCAAATCTCCATCAGGACTAGGTGAGATGCACCTCACACCACCCTCCACTTGACCAACAACTTCTGTAAATTTATCGTCCACATTATGCAACAGCATTAGCCCGTTGCGGGTCCCCAACAGCAGCGCCTCTTTCTCCATGAGATAATCAAAAGAAACAATGTAGTCCCCGTCCTCCAAATCAATGTGATCAACTTCTGCCAACAATGAGGTTCTCCTCCATGCTCCTTCATTCTAGCACATGAAAAACCATTTTAATTTGTAAAGAGAATGCAAACTAAAGAAATGCATGCATAAATTTTACAAACTTTACGCTTAGCAAATGAAGTTAACAACCTTTCCAGTTTCCACCAAGAACATAACAATCAAACAATAACCCATACAGCAAATCCACATATAACTTATTCAATAACAAATTAATAAAAGGGCTTTTTGCACTAGTGCGCTCTAAACTTATCGTTGTTTCACAATTTAGAACCCCAACTTTCAATCTTGGCAAATAAGACCCTGACTTTGAAAATCTATTGTAATTATGATCCAACAACTATTGAAAGTTAATCAACAAATGGAAATGTCCCACAACTTTCACACAAATGCACCCAAAATTTTTCATTAGTTGTTGGGCTCTGAACTTTTTAATTCTAGAACTTAACACCCTAATTGCCATCCGTTGGCAATGCTAAGAATTGTCAAATTTGGAGTTCAACTTGTAAATAAGGAAAAGCTCAAGTTACAATGATGCAAATTACCCGTACTAACATTACAAGGGTAAATTCCTCACATTGCCCCTAACCTTTCTAGGAAGTTGCAATTTTGTCCCCAACATTTTATTTGTGGCTAAAAGGTCCCTAAACTATTTGAAAAAGTGCAATTTGGTCCTTGTTACTGTTAAAAAAAATTAGATAAAACAGATCACACATACATGACCTATGTAAGTTGAAACATGTAAAATTTTTTCTTAATTACCCTTGAACGGTAAATAATATGTGATTCACATGAGATTTTCTGTTAAATTTTTAACTGTCAACAAAAAAAAAAAAAAGACCATTTTTAAAGAGCTTTAGGGACATTTTAACTATAAAAAAGGTTAGAGACCAAATCGTAACTTAATAAAAAATAAAAGATCAAATGAGTAATTTACCCAAATTACAAACAAAACTTCACCTTGCTATAGGCATCTCCACTTTTAAATTGTCCCCAATTTTTTTTCCCTTGTTTTATTTTCCTCATTCGGAATCCAACATAGCTTACTAAAAACAATCATTTATATCTCTCTACACAATACACACACACAGATATATACATAACACATACGTATACCAATATATAAATATATGAATATATATATATGAGGTAGCTAACCTGGAAGGAAGAGAGAGGAGCGGTGTAGAGGAAATTGGAAGACGAAGCGAAGAAGAAGCGATTTCGTTCGAGATCGAGGGCTGAAAATGTGAGAACCTCGTCCTTGGACTGCAATCGGAGGAACTGAGAGACCTCCGAGTAGAGCTTCAGATTATTCATTTCCGAATCTTTTTATTTTTCTTTTTCAATTGAATTCGAATACAAATTCATGCGAAAATAACAGAGAAAAATATTCCTGGAAATCGATTCCAACGAATGAACGAACCGAACCAACACAAAAACCCCAACATGGAGGTTTATGAAAGTAGAGGCTTAAACCTAAAGGCCGTTCTGTAACTTGACGGCGCACGTGAGTGATGATTCTCGTGTCTTTTTGCTACTTTGCGCCGCTTTCTGATTCCCAAGTGGCCTTGGCTTGGGCTTTTTGGTTCGCTTGGATCTTGCATCATTCTGGGCTTCTTCCGTGTACGACGGAAGTAAAAGAAGAGTTTGAAGGAAGTAAAAGAAGAGTTTTCATGAAGTAATTAATAAATTTTATAATATTTATAATAAATAATATATTTATAAAAATATATATTTATATTAAATTTATTTAATAAATAATATATTATTTACTTAATAGATTTTTATGCACTAATAAATCAGCTATTTACTATAAATATATTTCAAAAACTTGTTATTACTTCAACTATTTTATAAAACCTATTATTTATTTCTTTTTTTTTAGAAAGAAGTAAATTTTAATATAAATAATAGATTTATTATATAAATAATTTATTTAGTATAAACGATGCATTTACTTACAAATAAATGATTTATTTGCATTTTTCTCAAGTATTTATGTTTTTATCAAGTAAATAATTTATTTACATATTGTAAATATTTACTTTATTAAATTTTCTATTTAATTATTAAATCTATTATATATTATAAATATTTTAAAAACCTATTATTTACTTTAACAATTTTCTAAAAGCTATTATTTATTATATTTTTTCCTTTTTTTTTGTTTTCCTTTTGGTTTTTTTTTTTTTTTAAATAACGATGATGATTAATAAGACAAAGCAGTATTTAGATTCTTTTTTTTTTACAGGTTCAAATTCTATGCATTATTCAGATTTTTTACATAATGGGATTTTTTTATATAAAATTTTTTTTATCATAGAGTGAGTTTGGATCACTTTACATTTGTTTAACTCAATTTAAATTTTTGTTTTTAAAAAATTATTATCACACTTGTTTCCCTCTTCCAAACACAAATTGAATTTAGATTCACAATCTTTTTTGTTAATTTGGAAATAAGAGATTCAACCTCTATATTTTTAATTAGAATTTGATATAATATTATCGTTAAGCTATGTTTTAAATCACGTAATTCAAAGTTTTAGTCAAAACATATGATACAAACAATTACTCATTATAATTAGATTTTTTTTTTTTGTTGGAAAAAGACCTTGCTTGTTTTTTAACCACATTCACTCCTCCCCCCTCCCTATTGAAAAAACGGCATGGTGTGGTTCAATTCCAGAAAGCTATATAGATTTGTATTGCAAATTCTTCTGCAAATTCTGTTTTCAAATTTTCTTGTCGTTTTACCAATAACTATATGTCGTTTGTGATGCTCAAATCTAACGGTGTGTCGTTTGTGATCCCATATTTTTCAACCACGAAAAGCACATGCGGCTGGTGTTTTACATGTTACTTGTTTTTTTTCTCACCACCAACCCCCACCCCAACCACACCCACCCCACGCCCAACACCGCCGGCCCACACCACCCCCCCCCCCCCCCCCCCCCCCCCACCCCCCCCCCCGTTTCTTTCTTTCTTTCTTTCTTATTTCTTTTGTTAAGGATAATATATATATATATATTTTTTAAGGTAAACAAAAAAATACAATATAAATTTTTAAGTTATAATTAATTAATTTTTTAAAAATTAATTATAATTTTTATTGATTTTCAAATACAGACAAACTATATTTTTAAATATAGACAAACTATATGTAACGAATAATACTAAGAAAATTAACTCCATTTTCAATTTTTAAAAACCAACTCACTTACCATATTTTAATTAATAAATGTAATCAAATAATATGATAATGATTTAAGTAACAATCCTTTTATCACATAGATTGAAACTCAAAAATTAAGATTAAAATTAGTTCACCTAATATTATTCATATGTAAATGTTTCTAAATAATACGGTTAAACAAACTATTTTGCAAACATTGATACAAGTCTAAAATTAACAAAGGTTATAAAAACCAAACAAACACAAACTCACACCACCACATGAAAGAAAACAGACGATCTGCAAAAGGGAGAATACTAGTGTATTAAAAATCAATTCCATATTCATTTAATCTATATGCTTCAAGTACAATAGTCATATGTAATTACAATTGCTCTACCCATTATAAAAGTATGTAACTTTTCTTGCAGAAACTAGGAAGACAAGAACCCAAAAAAAAAAAATGGCGCATAAGAACTTTCCTAGTCAAGGAAAAGTGGGAAAATGGAGGCAAAGACAATGAAAAACGCAAAATTTAACCGAGACTGGGATCGCATCTACTTCGACTCTGTTCTTCACCTTACACGTCTTCGTCAGTCCACTAGCTGGTAAAAGCTACAACCTATTTCGATTGTATTCCTGTCCTGTACAAGCTTCTGTAGTTCCTACATTCAAAAATATAACTTTCAAAACCCTTGATAGCAACGAATATGGCCACATGTTACGGAACTTGCTGAGGATGTGCTAACCAGCGACTCCGGCATCATTGACAACTCAACGCATCAAAGCACCACTTAAATGCAAATCCTACTGGACAAATGCAACTCCTACTGGACTCTATCTACTTGCTTTGAAGAACGGAACTTCAATCAAGATCTATACCCTTTGCTTTCGCTGCTTCAGCAATAGTTTTGGTTTGTCCCGTTTTCTCATGAAGGAGCTGATAGGATTTCCACAGCTTAACAGAAAATGGATACACCAACAAAGCTCTTCCATAAAACCTCTGCGAAATGACCTCAACACCCTTTACTTTGCCCAAGATAATCGCAGCTTCTACCCACACAGGCTCTGGTGGAATTGGGACCGCATGAAAAATTGAGTTAACTAAGTTTGAGCTTGCCCAGAACCACATACTGGCGGATGTAACATGAGTACACTCATCGCACTTTCCGAACAGTTTACAGACAGACATAGCTAACTCATAGTTGGATGGGCATATGTCCAACACACCTTCAACAAAATCCACCAAATGCTTTGGCTCAGTGAATTCTTTAGGTAAAAGAGATGGTCCAAACCACACTTCAAGAACCAGGTTTATCGGAGAAAAATCAGATGAAACTGGAGTAAACATATTATGCATTAGCTGTTGGACTCTCGGTTTCTTGATGTTGTTAATAAATTTTCTAGGCAAAGGCTCAAGGGCAGGGAAAGCTTGCGAAACACCCATGTAATGCTCCAAAATGTTCTCCATACCACTGATAGAAGCATTCTCCTTTAGTAGTGATTCGCCAGTGAGCCATAACGTGGCATGCTCTCTAATGCAATACTTAAAATATTTGGGATGAGCAGCCTTCAATGCCCTGTCAGCAGCTGTGCGAGCCGCATCATAATTGTTTTGCAATACTTTATAGAGAGAGAGATTAAGAAAACCAAACATTGCATCAATCTGATCAAGACTCGGTGGAATTTCAAAAGTTGAATCTGAAGCCGATTCTAACAATCCACCTTTGTTCTCACTATCCCCTCCATGTAGTACACCATCTTGATGAAAATGGACTTTCCAAACAGAGTGAAACCAACGGTCCATGAGTTCTTTCCCAAAATCACATTCTCCATTCTGGAGAGCACATTGAGCATACTGATTCCAAACACACTGAATTCCCGGGACTTCTTTAGGCCATTTATTACAGATTTCCTCAAAACCCAGACTCAGATCCCTAAAATCTTGGTTATGCGCTCGTGTTGATATTAAAACAAGCTCTAAGCAGGACGGATATAGTCCAAGATATCTATCCAACAAATTTCGACAATGTTCCAAACAGTCTAGTGCAGCCATGCACCTGATATGGTTGACAGCAAAATAATGAGCTGACCTCAGATCAGGATCATCTCCTCTAAGTGCTTCAGTTTTCAACAATGAAGCAACAGAAACTGCCCCTTTTTCCATCAGCTTAACAGCCATCTGCTTGCCATCATCTGGTACAAGAATGGAAGGCCATTCAATTTCCAAGAGAAGTTTCTCACATTCAAATTGCCTTACAACAGCTTCTGGTAGTTTTCTATAAATAACCAAATACACACAGCAAACCCAGAAAATGCACCTATCAGAAATTTTCAGGCACGAATGTATATCAGAGAGCAACCTCGGTTGCTCATGAGAATTTTTGTCTGCAGCAGAGAATTCAATTATTTGCTGAATAGCCTTTTCAATATTCCCAGACATGCATAAGCAGTCTATCATCTGCAAAAACAGATCCAGGATGCAGGCGCTAGTATGCATCCCATCCCACTCAGAAGCATAAGCACTGCAGCAAAGTGCTGAGAGTGCCGCATTATATGTAGCCAACCGATCATGAAGATGCATGCGGCTGTTGATATACATAAGCCAGAGCTCAAAAGATCCATCATTGTATTTGACCTGAAGAGTAAGGAAAGAAAGTGTTCCATAGAAAAGTTTCAAGTTTATGCAATCATTTAGGTGATGACAGTAAAATACAGCTTTGTCCCCCACAACTTATTAGTTTAATTCCAACGTGATTAAGCAACAAGTTTGACAAATCAGGCAGTCTGAACAGGTACAGAGATAACTATTTTGTTAGTGCTTATAACATCTAAGACTAACCAGGAAATGCAATTTATGATCAAAAAAACATAAAGAGACCAAATACATTGAACGGGACAGTCTTCATACCGCAGGTAATAAAACAGCAGTCTCCAAACAGTAGGAAACATGCATAAACACGAAATGACATACCGCATAAGAGAACATGTCATCCTTCCCTATAGAGTCCACAGCACTATAGTAAATGAGAAGATAAAATATCCAGAGAACTACAGAGACTGGATCATCCTCCAGAGCTCGAGATATGACAGGGAGAGCCTGGAAAACTCGAAATTCAAAATGACAGGAAGTGAAACTTCTTAACAAGATTCAAATGCTTCTTATCGTATTCTTAAAATCCACACTGCAGAGATTACCTTTTTCATACCCTCAAGTTTGTCGACTGCCTGATTGAATATTAAGATTGCAATTTCCAGGGCTTGCTCATTGTCAGCCAAAGATTGTGTAAGTTGATTCTAACCATAAACCAGCCAGAATGAAAATTAGCAGAAAGAATATATTGGTCAAAAAACGCATTAAGACAGTTATTCTCCAATATATGAACTAAATAGCTTGAAAATGATAGGAATTCAAGAAAAATCTGTGCATAAAGCAAGGGAAAATAAGAATAAAATTCACTGAAGTTCCAGTAAGCTAACCTAATTAAGAAAAAAGCTTATAATGTCAATGCAGAAGACAAACATATGCACACATTTTTTAAATTGTTTATACATGTAGATGTAGAGAGCACACCTGAATCCTTAATAAGGCTATTGCAACTAGTATCAAATTCTTTTGCCAATATGTGTGTGTGTGTGTGTGTGTGTGTGTGTGTGTGTGTGTAATTATGTATGTACATAATGCAACTGTAATTAATCCAAAATAGTTCCAGAACTCGATCACAAATAAGAGAATGAGCATTTTTTTGCTAGGGTATGTGATCAAGAGATCCTGTTATCATATACAAAATGTGAATATAACATATAACCCCTATACTTGCAAAATTATTTTCATTATCACGTATATCCCAAACAAGCAATAAAATAAAAAGAAGTTTGAAATTGCAAATTAATCATAAAGCTGATAAATCATGGCACTAGACGATGCAAATATGCAAAGAACATAAAATACGCCATCAGTAAATTAAATATCATAAATGAGGGAAATTATAAAGAAAGAGGAACAGAATATAAACAAACCACTCTGCCACTTCTACTAAGAAAATAAGATGTTTGTCTATTCCAACTCCCTTTGACCTCTATCCGACCATCACCACCATGCAAGAGTGGTCCACATGCAGGCAAATCCCTTTGAGACAAATTTGATAGAGTCAACGAAATACTGAAGCACTTCTGCCAGCATTGATCATTTCTCCATGCTAGAACAGACTTGTATGAATGCAAATCAGCTTTCAGAGTATCTAAGCCTACTAGATATGTTGGTGATATGATAGCATCAAAGCACTTGGGATTTTTTGCTGCAGCATTACAAACTGTTTTAGGTACATTAATCCAACCAGAAAACCAAACGAACATTGTCAAAAAAACATAAGAGAGAAAAACACCAGGGCCTCACTTACGAAGTCAAGAAGGGAGTCACATACCATTGTTATCAGAATCACCATGCTGATCATGAGACACAGTTCCATTAAGGTTGTCTCTAACATGCTGCCAAGGACATTCATCATTGTTGCACTTTCCTCGGAGCTCATACATGCAAAGTGGCAGAAATGGGTCAATTGCAACATCACAAGTATATGAGCCAGTTTCTCTTACTTGTAATTCTGCAACAGTCTCACATATAGAGTCTGGTTTAGTATTGCTCCAGAAGACTTTTTTAGAGTCAAGATAAGCACCCTCTTCATCATGTCTATCACTAGTGTCCTTTTGACAATTACTAGCAAGCCATTCCGTTAAAGTCAATGGGAATGCAATCTTCAAATGACCAAAGGCACTCCTAAAGACATTAGGAATTGAAATCTCCGGGATTGATAAGCAAGAACCTTCGTTGTTGGGAAATCTATTCTCCTCAGAATTAGCAAGAGGGTGGGCATTTTCAATGTAGCAGTCCTGCTGAATCTCCATGGGAGCCTCAGAGTCACTCATCTCTCGTCTACCAGGACCTAAAAGTAAGAATAACATGTTGAACTGAAGCATGTGCAAACCAATGGGATAGAACAAAATCCACAGTATCAAGTTCAATCACAAATAAGTATTAAATATTTATACATATATATATATATACACACACACACACACATACATAGAGACACAACATTGATTATCAGAGGCCATTCATAGTAGCATCTAAAAGTGCAGCAAGCTCCACGTGAAAAATAAGGGAATTTCACACCATATTTGTTTCCATTAACGTCTAAAATAAGCTGCCATTGTACTGAGGAAAAAATTATTAGAAGATCCATTTAAAAAAGGCACTACTGACGCAGCTTATAACACTAACTGAGCCAGCATAACCTATCAGGTTCAATATTTTATCATAACACCATATTTTTTCCTTTTACTAGAAGCCAAATACGAAGGAAGTTACCTCCACGATCAGATTGTTCTCTTTTCTCTGCATTAGAGGATGATAAACTCAATAAGCTTGTTTGGGTTTTTTCTTTGCTGACATTATTTTCACTATTCTTTGACAAACCATTTGTTCCTAGCCTTGCAAACAGTTCAGACCTTAATGTGGCTTCAAGAAGAAAATTTTCATT
The DNA here is from genome assembly GCA_035233585.1 of Antiaris toxicaria. NCBI lineage: Eukaryota > Viridiplantae > Streptophyta > Magnoliopsida > Rosales > Moraceae > Antiaris > Antiaris toxicaria. The sequence goes on along the minus strand of CP141162.1, from coordinate 11,329,040 downwards.
GGAGCTATCAATAGTCAAATATCTGCTTTGTGTATTATTTAGATCCTTTTCATCATCATCAGAGTTTGGGTTTTTTCTATGGCACTCACCACTGGGTTGAACAGTTTCATGTTCAGGTGAAAACATCTCGTTATCTTCATCAGCTGAAATGTTTGGATCATTAGATGGAGAACGAACTCCATCAGCAGTAGCTTTACCCCTATGGGACATCGTCTCAGATGTACTGGCATCTGGTTCACTGCATGGTTCTGAACCTACATTTTGTCCATTCACTTGTCTATATGATGTTTGAACTGGAACATTGTTGAGATATTGAAAAATTGAACCAACCCCTCCTGGACTAAAAATATCATACTCGGTCTGTAACTGAAGGCTCGATGGTATTAGACGCATATTTTCAGAGACATCATTTGAGTAATCCAACTCAATTCCATCTTTCTCATCTTGCCTTGAAGAGCATAATAAACTTGAATTTCCCATTATAAAAGATCGCAAGTGGGCAGAGTACAATTCCCTTTTGCGATATAGATTAGCACAACTAGCATTAGCCTCGACCAGAGCCCTTTGGGCTTTACGGTAAGCTTTAAGAGCATTTCTTTCTTCAATTTCACATATGCGCCTGTGCTCCTGTGCTTCCTCAAGATCCTTGTCCAAGGATTCTTCCATTTCAGCCAATGACTGTATATTCATGCTGCTACCCCCCGACATATTTGCATTATTCAAACAAGTCCAGAGACTTTCATTGCTTAAGGATTCCTAAAATAACCAGATAACATCAATAATCATCATAAAGCATACAAACCTCCAAGGCAGACATCAGAAGCCTCTAGCTTTCCATCAAAGGCTGGAAACAGACCTGATATATATTATCGGATGTAGGCTCAAATGTCTTGTCATTGGGTAAGATGTTGAGATGGTTGGTTTTCGCTAGATTTTTTCCAAGAGTTGCTTGGTTAGACAAAGAACTTGGTTCTACAGGACGACAAATTTTACTTGGATTCAACTCAACATTGTTCTGCAAATTCAAAAACAGAAGTAAACAACAATGACAATGATCTTTTAAATTAGGAAATAGCACACACCTTATAGTTATTATAACTCCACACCATACTGTACAGTAGTCTAGAGGACCATCATTTTACAAACCTTCAAACCTTGGTCAAATTAGGCTTATGCCTGTGGAAAATTAGTCTAACAAGTTATGTGCAATACTTTCAATCAAGAGATTTTTATGGGCTTGATAATAATAATAATAATAATAAAAGGAGAAGCAGATTGTGGTTTTCATTGGAGCATTTCCACAAGCAGGTTTCATCATAGCAATCCAGCTCTAACCTTGCTATATCTCTTTTTTTTTTTAGTTAAAAAAAAAAAGCATTAATGAGAAGAAGGAATCTTATACACTCTTCTTCTACTTGTCATTTTTCTTTTCCTTTTTTTTTTTTTTTTCGGTTTCTGTTCTGGCTGGTGGATTCTTCTTTCACCTAACCTCTACTTTCTTCTCTCCCCGTTGCTGGTTGTTTGTAGTCATGAACTTGTAATCCGTTCTCATGCGTTAAGCTTTGCATAATTCTAGCAACAAATCTTGATTAGAATGATTATTTCCTAATCCATTCTAGGCTATCACTTATAATTAAGTTATATAAAAACATAGCAAATCAAATTGAGAAGTTCAATGAGTCACAGTTTCCTACTCCTATTTTCACATAATATTCCTATAGTTTAGGCTATTGCATGTTCTCATGCCATTTAATTGATGCTGTTGGCCTATTACTGTTATGTTTGTACACTAGACTTTCGCTTATTAGATAGCATGACTCGTTGGGTGATTTATGATGTGAATTCCAGGACCTATAAATTTCTTCATTTTTTTAATTTCAAAATCTTATACCAGTTTGAGTTGTGGCTTACAGATGTAAAATGCTATAAACTAAATACTAGTGTGTGTGTGTGTGTGTGTGTGTGCGTGCAATAAATGTAATTTCCCTAATATGGTATTCGATGAACTCAGCAGCCTTCATTTGCCTAAGAGGAAAAGACTTGTGACTTTATGACTTCTATTATATTTCTATTAGATTCTAAGCACATCTAAACTAGACTAAGACCAGCCAAAATAGGCTATATGCAATAGTTCAACAGAAAAAGGAGGCAGAGGCTGGAAGAGGGGACCCTTAACCCTTACTAAATTCTTTTGGGAAGCAGTTGAAATTGGATTTGTTGGTGAGGTAGAACAGTTTAGCATGCTAGCAGGATCTGGTTGCCTGCTACTCCCATCAGATTGAGCACAATGAGTGATGACCTTAGCACCTGCAGAACAAAACCATCAAATTACCCAAGTAAATCTACAATTGTTACAAGGTAGGGATTGAGAGAGAGTATAAAATTTGTTTACCATATTTCACTCCAACAGGAGTATTTTCTGACACGCCAGCTTTTTGTTTCTCATTTTGATTCTTCCATTTAACAATACTCGACTCTATTCTACCCCTAGAATCCCCCTTTTGACCACGATCAAATTCAATTGTATCCAGTACATTATTATTCTGCATAGTTAATTGAAAAATAGATTTTCCACCTCGAACTTCTCTTGGGACAACTGAATTCATCTGGTTCGAATAGTAACCATCGACTTTTGCACGTTTCTTGTGCGGCTCCTTTGGTTCTGCTTGTGCACTTTTGACGGAAGTTGAACCAATTTTTCTAGTTGCATCACTATGTGAGCCTATAGCATTATCATCCCTGAGTGAAGCTGCTTCCTTATTTCTCTGTGCGGACTTAAGCTTAAGTTCACTTTCCCGAAGCGCAATCTGCTGCCGCAAGTCCTGAAGCTTACTAGTGTTCAAATCCATACCATGATCATATCCACGTTCCCTGCTTGGTATATTTTTGCTAATCGAATTAAATTTTCTAACTCGATATCCTTGCTCAACTGACGAGGTTCCAGCACTACTAAAATTGGATCCTGGTGTTTTTGCAATTGCTGAAATAAATGTTCGATTTAAAGACAACCTTTTCGGCATAGCTTTGCTTGCAGTGCCACCGGTCATCTGTTTGTTCATCTTTGACTGTGAAGGAGGAGGAGGTTTTCGATTGCCAACCACTCCAGTCATGTTACTTTTAGTTTCAACAGCCTTTTCTTTGATACACCCTTCAGAATCACTACCACTCTCATCATCAGAGAACTGTATTACAAGATTATCGTTGGCTCCCACGGGGGCACACCATCCAGGCGTATTGTTTTTTGAAGGTATCTGAACCTTATCAAAAGTCTTCTGCGCAACAAGCTGTGTTAGTGCTCGCGGCTGAATATCAACATTGCCTGCAGGACTATTGGCTGAAACAGCCTTCCCTGCAAATTAAGAGAAATCAAACTCCGCATACAGAAGAATATATTTACATACGTACATACACGTATATATATATATGTACACACATATATATGATGCTTAAATTCTCATACAACACATGTCAATAAGGGTATGTTAAAAAAAAAAAAAAAAAGGTGCTCCGGCTCCAGCAAGATGTGCAAGAGAATAAAGGAAATCCCAATATAGAAGTCCACAGGAAAGTTTCATCGTACAACTTAATTAATTGCATGTACGTACATGGATATAAATTTGTCATCTGCATTTCAGTTTTTATCTACATGGATGCATGTGATCCCAAATTAATCACACAATTGTCATCAAAACAAGCTCCTGAACTGTGTGCAGCAGTTTTAGAATGGAAGTGAAAACTGAACACCGTCACCTATGCATTACCCGGCCTTTAGGGGTTTTTTAAGGATCAAGAGTACTAAGTCTAACTTTGCGACAACAAGCAAGACTTACCTACTTGGATGTCTTGGCTGCATTTGTTTGCCGGAGGAACAGGAGCTGATCCTGAAGGTACAACAATACTAGCGGACTGCGAAACAGAGCAAACGGGATCTTCCTGCGGAGGTGAAAGTTCCTGTTCAAGATCACCAGATAACAATAGGAAAGAGGAAATAAATGCTGATGACCTAAATGAGATTCAAGTATATATAACATTTAACAGAAAAGGAACAATACAGAAAATACACAAAAATTTTTACTTCCAAAGCATAATCAAATTAAAATCCAGATATGATAATACTTGGGAGGCTTAATCTTTCAAATAATACTATACTATATATGAAAATCACAGTAATTAGATATAAACCATCAGAAAAACTAGTTATAAACCTTATTCAACTTTCTAAATCTCATCAAAATTTTCATAACACACCACTAAAGGAAAGCGAAAACACTGAATTGCCATCATTTCCTCTATTTTCCCAGGAACCAAAAAAATTGCATCAAACTTAAAACAAGGCAAAGACGGTTAGAAAATAAGGAGTGAACTTTCTAATCCGACGCAGGAGAGAGGGAAAAGAACAAAAGAAAAGGCAAAGAATAGGGAAGATGAGCTAGGGTTTGTGAAGACCGGTGCGTCTTCATCGTCGGAAGATAGCTCGCCTTCCTCTCTGACCTTGGAGAGATTGTGGTCAAGCTCGGGGCTGGGATTGAGAGGCTCAGACGCCGTAGCTCCGGGCGGTCTGAGCTCGTCGGCGGCGGCGGCGTCCATTGTTGAATCAGTCTGGTGAGCGTTTTCTCTCTCTAGGTCTTCCTCTCTCTAGAAAGGGAGCTGATGATTGACCCAGAAAGGAAGGAAGGAAAGAAGCATTTTCCGTATCTGACGCAAGTCAAGAATAATAATGATCTAATAAAAAACCAACTCCGAGGGCGTTGACCGAATGACTTAAATGCCCTCTCGACATTTCCAGGCTCAAAAACGACAATTTGCTGGTCGCGTCTGGTTTACGGGATCAAACGACAGTGTGATTTTAATGAGGAAACGACATGCCGCTTCAGTATTTAAAAAAATTTAAAAAAAAAAGAAAGATAAATTTCACTTTTTCCGCAAATTTTAGACCAATTGCAAAATGCTCCATGAACTTTATTCTGTAATATTTTTTCTTCCAAACTTTGAAACATATGTGAAAACTTGACATCACAAAAGGGGTAGATTGCTTGAGCTAAAGGGGTAAGTCGACATAGATGCAAGATTCTTTCTGCTGCCCTTCGCTTAAGAAAAAAATATCTATTTTTTAGCATGCGCTAATTCCTACATTTTTTAGGTCGAATAGCATTCTTGTATGACCTTCAAAGCCTGATTAATGCACCTTAAAGCGTCTTATTATAAGGCCATGATCTATGATGCCACTCAAAGCCTGCTCCAAGTGGGGTTTAGCGCTTGCTTGCCAGAGCCTGAACAAATTCAGGCTATAATGTCAACTACAGTGGCGGAGGCACAATATTTTGCTCCTCAGTTAAATTTTTTACAAAAAAAAAAAAAAAAAAAAAAGAAGTATTTGACAGCAATATTAAATATGAAATTACAAAGCAGTATTTGTTGGCAACATAAGGATACTCGTTATCTTTACTAAACGTGAAACTATAAAGGTACTAACAAGAGAGAGGTATTGAAAAAAATGATAATCAACTGTAAATATTTATTCTTTATAAATAATTGTAAGTATAACTCTATAATTTCATATCCATGTTATTATCAAGTGTCACGTGTGTTTTTCTTACAAAAATTCAACTAAGTAGACATTTAGATAACGCATTATATTCATATTATATTTAATTATAATGTATTAAATCCAATATGTGTTTTAATGAAAAGTATTTGTATTGTTTTCAAATGCAATATTTGTTTAGATAAAAAGTATTTAAATTGTATTATATGTGATATAATTGATAAAAATAAAAAGAAAAAAGAGAATATGTAATGTGATTGGTAAAAATAGTTGAAACGGTAAAATAATAAATAGTATTTATATTAAATTTAAATTGTGATGTAATGATTTTCAATGTAATACTTTTGTGTTTAAATGAAAATTACATTATATTTAAACGTAATACACTTATCAAACTCCCCCAATATATATAAATTCGCCAATATTTTAAAGTTAAGAAGAAAATAATGTTATGAATATAAGTTTAAAGAGTATTTTATTGAGGTGACAATTTGGGATGAAATTTTGAAATTTTTCCTAATAAATACTAAAGGGTTTGAAATATGATTAAGATTTCAATCTTTTGCATAAAAATTTATTTTTAAATTTAACTTTCTAACAATAATGTTTGTCTCTCACCTTTTCTATTACAATTTAAAATATAGCAAAAATATCCTCTAAGTTTATTGTAGGTTATAATTTTGAAATTTTCATTGTTACAACATTTGGGGCTCGTTTTGGGGAAGTTTCATATATGTGCTTTAGAGGTTCAAAAAAAGTGAATTTTAAAAAATATGTTTGGAAAAAAAATGTTTAGATTAAAAAATATATAAAATCTTAAAAATTTATTTAAAAAAATTATCAATATATATTGTTTTGTTCTTATCAAAATTCTCTATAATAAAAAAAATCTCATTTAAATTATAAGCAAAATTATTTATTTTTAAAGTCTAAACTTAGTGTAGAGTTTTGGAGATATAAATAGTAAAAAGTGATTGTAAGGTGGGAAAAAATATCAAAATATTGTCCAAAATTTGTCTTTAAAACATCCTCCAAGCACCCCCTTGTTTTAAAACAGATTTTATCACATATGTTTGTCAGTTTATAAACATATGACTAAATTATTTTAAAATAGATTTGGATCTTTATACCAAATAAGAAAGATAACTTTGTTTTTTTCTTCTTCTTTTTTTCATCAATAATATAGAGAAATGATCTCTTTCTCCTTTCTTGTTTTACTCACTTAGGTTTATCTATCACACCTTCCTATGGATGGAAACAAGGAGGATCGAGTCTAATGGTCTTCTAGCCAATCAGCTTTGCAAATAAAATCATTATTTATTCTTGTCCCATTAACCTATTTAAGTTGATGAGAATGAGATAGGTTTTCCTTTTGTTTATCAAATTAACTATTTCATCTTATAAAAATAAATAAGTAAAAATATACATATTAGACATTAATTTAAAATAAATGAAAACTGTAGCTTTCTTTGAAAAACTAAATTATAAAACACCATGGATAATATCTTTAATCTAAATATCATATATAATTAAACAAGATATGTAAATTGGGAGAAGGGTTGAGGAACTCTAAATCCGTTCTTTGTTCCATAGTCATGGATGAGTTAAACTTTTTATTCATTTATAATCTGCATACATTTAAATTGGGCTTTATCGCTACTCCTTTCTTCTCATTTTTTCTCCTTCAAAAATAGAAGAAATGAGAGGAGTGGAGAATTAGTGAAAATATCTGATATTAGCAATTGTTTGGTAGAATTAAAAAGAGAAAGGAATAATTAGGAAGGATTACAAATACTTCAAAGTACCCAATTTTTAATCCATCCAAAGTAATAAAAAAATATATTAGTGAAGGGATTTTAATCTTCTAGATAAATAGTGATGATAAAATAATTTAGAAATAGTGATGATAAATAGTGATGATAAAATAGGGATTTTAATCTATTTATCTTTTAAATAAATATGGATGATAAATAGTGATGATAAAATCATCTTCTAAATAAAGAGTCATTTTCATCACTATCCAAATAAACATCTACTCAATTCAAATTGTGAAAATATTTTTCCCGAAAGGGACCTTAATAACCATCTATTATCTGTAGCATTCCTGACTGCGTCCAGTCCAGGTACAAGCTTGGCTTTATTTCCTTTATTTTTATTTTTATTTTTATCTGGCAACAATTATTGTGTAAAACAGAATATAAAATACATGCTCTGGAAATATCTTTTTTTATAAAATAATTTCCGAGAAAGTGAAAAAAAAAAAAAAAAAACTAATGAACCGCCCATTCTATTTCCGTAAAGAAAAGCAAAGCATATAGAGATTACAAGCAAGATAAAAAGGGGATAAAATGCGATATATGGGATAAGTCAAATTTAATTTATTGGCTTACACTAAAGTTCAGATTTACAAATTAATCATGTCGAACATTTTAAGTGCATGTCACGTGTTGGTCTCCAAATCATATAGATATATAATATATCAATTGTTTTTGTCATCAGGTTGTTTAGTTATTTATTAGTCTTAATTAATTAAAGGCTGTTTAGCTAAATTAACGAGTCACAAAAACATAGTAATTTAAAAAGTTATATTTTAATTTCAACATTTCAGATAAAGAGTTAATGGGAAAGAGAAATTGAGTTTTCTAATGTAATTATTGAAAATAAGAAAATATCAAATGAACACTCGAGAATCACTTAAAACGTTATTACTGAATAGCATCATTTAAAATTGTCGTCTATCTTTCGGATATACTTATTCAATCACCACGTGAGATCATTACTTTTCAAAAAACTAATAATATAAAACATGAAGAAAGAGACACGATAAAGCTAAGTTAGCAAAGAAAGTGAATGGAAGAAACACAAAATAAAGGTTGTGCTCGCAAGCATATGCTAAGAAGATCCTCTCCCTCACCTTTCCTACACCTACAATAGGCCACTAAAATGTCCAAGCTCATCAACTTTCCAACGCCTCATAAAGCTAAAGTTGCACTTTCTCCGTCCTAGAATATCCCTCAACTTCTGTTTTTTTAGCTGAATTTCTTCTTCAGAGGAAGCCAATGGAATCCAAGGCTTGTGGTGGTGGTGATCTTCTTCTAAGTAGCATCGGCGACATGGGCAGTGAAGACGAAGATGAGGACGAAATTTGGTGATCAAGAAGGTCAAAAACAAAATAAGGGCAACTACAAACCTTTGGCAATGTCTTATAAGTTACAACCGTGCTCTTTTTATTTTAGTTTGGTAGGATTTTTCTTTTTTTTTAAGAATATTTCTAGCTTGTAGTTATGCTTTGACAATGGGGTGTTTTGTATTTCTCTTCCTCTTTTTTCTAGTGATCATAGCCAAGAACTCAGCTACATCCATTCCAAGTTGAGTTGAAGAACTCCTCTCTCTCTCTCTCTCTCTCTCTCTGGGTGTCCAATTTCTTTTTGTTCTCTGTTTCATTCCTCGCAAATAAGTTTTGTAGTGTTTAACATCCAATACAATTTCAAGATCAAACTTCGGTCAAATGATTGAGACTTTGTTGAAATTTTCTTTTTCCCTTGAGTGTTTTTTTTTTTTTTTTTTTCAATGTCTTTAGATGCATGTGCATATGTGTAATTGGAGTTTTTGGAGAGTAGTAGTTGGGGTAAAGATCACTGGGCAAAGGATAATGGTTAATAATTAAAAATTAGCAAAAAAGTTAAATCATATGAAACGACAGTACTATACAACACCGCATGTTACTGGTATTTGCAATATGTAATTTCTCTGTTCCCTATCAATGCTGAAGATGGCCCTTTGTTTTCCGGAAAATAACTCTATAAGAGGCTTCAAAGGAAAAAAAAAAAGGAGGAAATGGTGTGTGTGCATGCATATATACATGCATATGGTTAACAAAATTATAAGCAAAGGTACAAGATGACGCAATAATAATACGAACACTTTACGAAATAAAATTCTCATATATCCCAATTGTCACAATGGGACGGTTTAAAGCCAATTTTTTGATAAGAGTCAAGAAGAATGAACTGAAACATCGCGCCTAGTTCCTCGATAGTAAGGGCAAAGGCGTTTCTGGGAGACTAATCAACCTCATCAAATGACCAAAAGACAAGAGTAACTAGTTTTATGGAAACCATATATTTGTTGGGAATGATTTACCATCCAGTCTATGTTCAAGCTCAGGTACGACGAGAATTTTAGTTTTAATCTTTTTAGTACCATAATTATTTTCAGATCAATTGCACTCACTGGTTCTCACCAAAGGCAAAGGGAACGGTGAAATCAAAACCTTTTCAGATCACTCAGTTAAGAAGCGTTATTTATTTATTTATTATAAATTTAGCAGTAATAATTTTAACATAGCAATTCACACGACCAATGAATGCGTTGTTTACAATCTAAAAATGTGTTTGGATAATACATTTTCACATTGCATTTGAATATCATATGTGTTTAGATGAAAAGTATTTATATTACATTCAAATATCATACTTGTTTAGATGAAAAATATTTAAATTATATTATATGTAACGTGATTGATAAATATAAAATAAAAAAGGAAAAGAAAGAGTATTTGATATGATTAGTAAAAATAATAAAAAAAAACAAAATGATAAATAATGATTATATTTAATTTAAATTATAATGTGATTGATATTTAAATATAATATTTTTATATTTAAAGAAAAATTACATTACATTTAAACGTAATAAAAATACAAATACCCTTACCAAATATCCCCTATGAGAGGTGCCAAAAGTACCTAATTGCTAAACCATTGTTGTTTACAATTAAAGAGACGTGGCAAAAGTACTCTAATTTCTAAACCATTCTTCAAAGGCACATATTAAAGGGACTCGGATCAACAAGCTCCTCACAAGGAGTTGTAATGAGTGAGCGATAATAAAATCAAACTGAAGCTGTGCATAGCATGGTCAAATTGAATTCATCTCTTATGTCTCCTTATTCCTATCACTTCATGTACCCCAAAAATATCATAATACGTCAAAAATAATATATTTTTTATTATAATATCATATCCCATCATTTAAAAAAATAAATTAGTTATACAATTTCACAATATTATTAGAGAACGTGAATGATGACACAAATAAGAGAACATATGATCTATATCCGATAAACCGGGAAGTTGGCTAAATGAATAAATTCGGAGCAATTCTTGATACCGGATGGTAAGTTAACTCTTTAGTATGCTAACATAACATTTGACACTTTGTAATCGTTGGATACTGTCGAGACAAGAGTAACGCCAAACGTAATAAGAAAAATATATTGCTTTAGGTGAAAGTGCAAATTGCAAAAACGAAATTTTTGTCTATTTAAAGAATTCCAATAACAACCCATAACTCGCATTCAAAACAACACAAAATCAAAACCGAACTTAGACCTAATCTATGCATGTCTCGGAATACACCAAAATGCTCCTCGAACTGAAAAATTTCAGCCCCATTCTCTAAGTAAGCTTGAACTAGTAAAAGAAACCAAGCACTTTACCACCAACATTCTTTCTTCGAGCCTCCTCATGATCCATGATTCCGGCAGAAGTTGTCAACACAATGTACCCAAACTGCAAGTATTTTACAAACACCAAGTAAGAGTGTTTAAAAGTCTAAGCTAAGTGGCAAAATACTTCAAGCAAACGAGCCCTAGTGATTTTCTAACATAGGCTATGTATACCTAAACAATAAGAAAACAAAAAATATATATAAAGATTTTCTGAAGCTCCTAAAGACATCCAAAGTCTAAGATTTTGTTTATTTTTATAGTCTAGTATCATGTAAACCAATGGAAAGTAGTTTCGGAAGACTACTGCAGATTCACTCTAACTTGGAAGAACAAATGAAACAATTTTTTGCCATTTCAAGGCTTTAGAATGCTCAGCACAAAATCAAACCGAAAAACTGCGGTAGTTGGTTGTGCTAACCTGTCTTGAAGGAAGCAATCTAGCAGTCCAGCCCTCAATCTCCTTAACACCGATGTCAAAGCGTGGACTAATAACTCCACACTTGTTCAGCCTTCCATTCAGTTCGACCACAATTTTACCAGACCTGTGATCATCGACATACTCGAACTCACCAATGTAACCTACCACGGAAAAAATAAAAACGACGACATAAACACAAACACGCTCCAAAAGACTACACCGCAAAACAATAGCACAATGATTCCCGTTATATAGTATACACAAAATAATCAACGCTTACCGTGCTTCTGCATCACCAAAAGAAACTTGATGATCACCTTGGAGGACGGTCTGATCATGACCTGGCGTTTCCCCCTTTTCTCCGCATTGTACATGCTCTTGAGAGCATCATTGAGGACACTGATCCTCACCATTGCAGCTTCTGCATAGTACCATACACTAATAAATAAATAAATAAATAAAAAACTTTTGTGCTCAAATGAAGAGTGGTAAAAAAAAAGAAACATTTCGGAGAGTTTAATGATTAAGACCAACATCACCAACCTTAATTGCACGCAAATCATGAGGTAGATATAATATTTAATAATTACAATGGCACAAATTCGTTTACTTATTTAAAACTCTAAAATTTTCCTCATTTATGGCCTCAATTCATTTACATGACAGAAATTGGTCAAGCAGACACAAATTAGACTATAGTCTGCTAAAAACAAACTTAGATCCAGAATATATGATTTGGAATTTAAGAAAAAAAAAAGGAGAGAAAAACCTAAATTTGAAGTTTACCTAAAAAACACAAAAAAAAAAAAAAACAGAAAATGTTCATGTTCTTCTCTTCTACACCTCACATATCAGATTAAAAAGTAACCGGACAATCACAAAACCAGATAAAAGAATCAGAAATTTCTCAGAACAATCAGGCAAAAAAAAAAAAACCATTATAAAAACTCAGAATTAAAACACGGATATCCTCAATTTCTCCAGAAAAAAGGTACAAAAACTCGTAAAAAAAAAAAAACTTTTGAGAGTCAAAGAGATGGATGCAAAATCCAAAGACCAAACAACGACAATGTCGTGTTCCGCAAACGGAAAAAACTAAAACGAGAAGTCTGATTCTGAAAAGCAAAAGCTAAAGCTAGAGGTTAGAAAGAAAAATTACCGGATGAGATTTAGAATCCGAGAGGGACTTAGAGACGAGAGGGGGAGAGTCTCAGAGAGCGCAGCAGGTAGATGCAGAATCAAGAGCACGGGAGACAAGCTAGGGTTTACAGCGATATATATTTAGCACTAATACACCAAACTTGTTAACCTTCTGCAACTTACCCACATATTTTTAATTTTAATAACTTACCCCACAAATTGATTAAGTTTTTACAATATACTCCTTTTAGTTAAATTTATATTGAATTAAAGATTTGTATTAGAATTTATATTAGATTTTAAAAAAAAAATTATCCAAAATTGGGTTTTTTCATCTTCACATAAGGCATACTTGAGCTTTTAATGACTAATTTAAAGAAAAATTAAAACATACGGGTTATATTATAAAAATCAAACAAATTTAAGGGTATATTGTTAAAATTAAAAATTTATAGAGTAAATTGTCGTAATATGACAAATTTATGGGGCATCAATGTCAAATACCCTATGTATAGACAAATTTATCTCATTAACCCCTAAACTTCACACTTATTGAAGACGTGCCCTCTGAACTTTTAATTTTAATGATTAAGGTTCTGTTTGATAAACGTATTACGTTAAAATACAATATATTAAATATAATTTGTATTTAGAGGAAAAGTATTTACATTGCATTTAGATAAAAAGTATTTCAATTATATTTTAACAATGAATATGTGATGTGATGAGTAAAAGTAGAGAGGAAAAAGGGAGAGAGAAAGAAAATATGTGATGTGATTGATAAAAGTAATAACAAAAATGAAATAATAAATAATGATTATATTGAATTTAAAATGTTATGTGATTAGTATTTAAATGAAATGCTTTTGTATTTGAGTGAAAATTATATTATTTTTAAATATAATGTGCATGCAATACTACAAACAAACGAGGGATAACTCCTGAGTTTAAAAATGTGAAGCAAACACCAACAAATGATTATGGTGTAACTTTTTTGTATAAAAATTAATATGTAACTTGTGTATAAGTGGTTAATGTATAAGCACTCATTTTTCATATTATCCAAAGAAAAAAATCATTGAGAATCTGGTCTTAAATTAAGTTTATTGAATAATAATACTTAATTAAGTTTTAACAAAACAATATTTTGAATTAAATTTGCGAATATTTTACAATTTTATTTGGATTGAAATTGATTAAAAGAAAAACTATCTATGCCTTCATTTACGGTACCTGTATTTAGTTTATATGTCTGTTTTTCTATTAAAAAAATTATATCATTATTTTATAAACACTAAAATTAGTGTTTAATGTTGAAAGGAAAAAAAAAACAAGTAATTAAAATAGAAATGTTGCTTAATGGAGGATTAAAAAAAAAAAGCCTTCTAAGATTACTATTTAAAATATAATAAAATGGAACCAAATTTAAAGAATAGGTGTTTTTGGATTTAGAACTGAACGTAATTTTACTATTACAATGACACATTATAAATGTTAAAAATCAAACACCTTTTTAAATGCCTAACTCTAATGAAATATTTCAAATGTTATCATTTCAGATGATGCATTTCAAATGTTGAGAAACAAACAAATATTTAGGGGATGTTTGGGAAAAATATTTCATTTTAATTTTACTTAAATACAATAAAATTTTACACCAAACACAAATTTTGTAACAGTGCTACGAAAACAATTACTATTCAAAACATTTTTAAAACAATCACATCAACTTTTCAACTTTACTATTTATCTCTACTTTAACAATCATATCAATTTTTCAACTCTAAAATACTTTTCATCCAAAACATATTTCATTCAAATATAAAACAAATACTTTTCAATCAAATACAACATTCAAATACAATCAAAATACAATGCGTATATCAAACATCTCCTTAAATGGTAACTCGAACCAATCATTCCGAATGATTGTAAATTATTAAATTAAATGGGGCATGTATAATTGTACTTAGGGTCCATTTGTAGAAAGCATTTGAATGAAACATTTGGAATATAAATTTTTAAATATAAATATTTAGACTGTTATATGAACTGATATTTAGATGTTAACATTTCAAACAAAACATTTGAAACATAAATGTTTAAATATGCATTTGGAGTTATCTATCTGAGAAGGACATATAAAAAGACATGAAAATAACATCTGGAATGATTTTTAATTTTTTAAAATCACTGCATAATATACGGGTCATAATAGAGGTGAATCTTGGGAAGACTTTTTGCCATTTAAGAACAAAAACCCAAATAACATTTGAATGTTCCATTTTCAATTGTTTCTAACAAATGTATATTTGTAATGATCATTCAAATGAAATTGTTGAAATGTCCCCAAATAGTTGCTCCAAATGTGGGTTAACCATTCTATTTCCATGTATCTTTTTTATGTAAACTCTAATATAGGAGTTTAAGTGACAATAATTTAGCATTTATTCGGTAAAATATTTTAGTTTTGATTTAGTTTGAAGGAAACTATGTTAGAACTAAAGTTAGACATTTGGTGTTCAAAGGTTTATTTTAAACTTGTATAAAAAATTGTACTAATAAAGTGAAAATAGAGGAAAAAAAGTTATTAAAGTGGGGCTTATCAAACTAAATTCAAGTTACAATTAAATGCTTATTTTAGTTTAAATCAAGCTAAATCGAAACCGTAATATTTTACCAAACGAAATGTTAGGGGCATTTAGATAACGTATTGTATTTGAATGTAATATGTATTTGGATAAAAAGTATTTACATTACATTCAAATGCAATGTTTGTTTGGATGAAAAGTATTTTAATTGTATTATGTGTGATGCGATTGATAAAAATAGAGAAAAAAAAGAAGAGAAAGAAAAAGAGTAGGTGATGTGATTAGTAAAAGTAATAAAAAAGGTTGAATAGTGAATAGTAATTTTATTGAATTTAAATTATAATGTAATTGATATTTGAATACAATAATTTTATATTTAAATAAAAATTACATTGCGTTTAAATATAATATTGTAAACAAACAGTTACTTTAACATTTAAGGATCAAAGTGGAAATATTTAAAATTCAAGATACGAAATGAAATTGATTTTAAGCCACCGTTTGTTTCCAGCATTGCATTCGCATTGTGTTCAAATACAATGTAATTTTTATCTAAACTCAAAAATATTACATCTAAATACCAATCACATAATATTTTAAATTTAATATAATTGTTATTTATTATTTTATTTTTTCTATTATTATTATTAATCACATCACGTACTCTTTTTAATTCTCTTTCTTTCCCTTTACTTTTTACCCATCACATCATATATTCATTATTCAAATATAATTCAAATATTTTTCATCGAAACATACATTATATTTAAATATAATATAAATATTTTTTCTCTACATATAAATTATATTTAAATAGAATATAAAAATAATACATTTATGAATCGGAGTCCAGGATAATCTTATTTTTAAACACCCTCTGCATTAGTGGAATAAACTCACCCGAAGAGCCCACCTCATACTAGCCCAACGGAATAGTAATCATGTCACGAGGCCCATTTCACAATGCCCAACACCTAAAGTGACAAAAAAAAAAACAAAAAAGAAAAAGAAAAAGAAAAAGAAAAAATAAATCCTCTAGCGCATGACAGCTAATAAGACTCATAAAACTACGCCTATACGTACAGCTAATACATTACATTACAATATTACGTTACCCAACACACCCACGCACACACACACACACACACACACGCAAAACACAACACAGCACAACACAAACTTGCGGAAATTTAAGAAAATCATCCATCAAAATCACATATCAAAATCTTTCTCTTCAATCCAAAACGTAAGACTTAAAAAAAAAAAAAAAAAAAAACTTTGATTATTCTCTTATGTTTCAAAACCGTTTGCGTTCTTTTTTCTTCTTTCGTTTTTGCTCAAATGTAGAGGGACACTGACAAGACTCAACAGTCCCGCTCAATTGAAAAGGAATCTAGCAACGCGATTCGCCAGAGAACAGCCATTACCCCGATGTCTTCGAGCTTCAGCCCCTCCTGGAGCCCCGGCGCCGGCGCCAGCTCGAGGTTCCAGCTCGGCGGAGTCGGCGGCGTCTCTCGCCTGAGATCTTCCTCCCACAAGAAGCCGCCCGAGCCACTGCGCCGGGCCGTCGCCGATTGCCTCTCGTCCTCCGCGGCCAGCTCTCACCATGGCGGCGCCGCTGCCGCTGCCTCCTCCTCGACTGCTCTCTTATCGGAGGCTTCCAGGACTCTCCGGGTTTGTCGATTTTTTTTCACCCTTCTCTCCTGAGTTTAGATCTTTCGCTCGAATTTTTCGGATTCCTCGTCCGTTTTCTTTTCGTTTCGGATTGAATTTGAGGCGTTCGTGATTTTGGTCTCAATTTGGTGGAGTATGAATTAATTGATTCGCTTGTGCTTTTAAGAAGTTTGAGATTTGAACTGTTTTTGGTTCGAGTGAAAAGAAATTAAACAAATATGGGCCTTTTTGTTTCTAATTTATGTTGTATGTGGATAATTAGCTAAGGAAATAAGCAACTAGGTGTGTTTGTTTCCTCTGAAAGTGTGGTATGTGTTTTAACTACACAAGAAAAAACCAAGGCTGAGAAAGATAAATTCTTTTTGGGGAAATTATGTTACTGGTGTATATGCTTTTTTGAATGACGAGACCAGTGCTTTTAGTGTGTTATTTTCTAAATTCACCAAAAATTCATTTCGGTTAGTTGCGGGAACTGCTAGGTCTTGTTTTTGTTGTCAAATGCGTTTGGTTTATGTAAATAGTGATGAAGTAATTTCTCTACATCTTTTCATTTTTGTTGGAACTGTTGCGGAAAACTCAAACTCTAGACCTTAATATTAAAGGTGGATATGGATTTACCTTGACGTTAAGCCTACAACTACACATTTATTAACAATTATTGTCCTAAATTTTGTTTGTTTGTTTCGATCTCATGGGTAAATTATTATGTGCACATCTTTTACTTGTCATGTGTACCCATTGCAAGCCTGGAAGTTTCGATTTTATTAAGTTAGAACCTAAGTGCTTGTTTGTTTGGAGGGTTTGAACCCAAGGCTTTTGGAGTGCAAACTTTTTTTTGTGGTTTTTTGTGGTGTTTTCTCTCATTAATAAGTAAAGAACTTGGTGTGCCCAATACTTGTTCAAACCCCTCCAAACAAACTAGCTGCAAGCCTTTCTTTATTCGTCTCGTGTTTGGAATGGAGTGAGTTCCAATATCAATGTGCATTTTTGCATTTTTGAATTCCTTCTTTTGCTTTTTAATTAATCACTCCTCGAAACTAACTGAGGACTTCACACCCCATTCTGGATTGACGAATTGTTTAACAGTGTTATCATCTATCTGGCCATATAAGTTATAACTATATGCGAATGCATATAGGTTTTTTGTTCCACATACGGAACATCCACTATGGTTAAACCATTTTTTTGGTGAATGCATATGAGTTCTTTTGTTCCATATACTGAACACCCATTATAGTTGAAACATTTTTTTTATAATAACTTTTTTATTAATGTTGTTCCAATCATTTCCATGTCATCCTCGTATATAATCAATTTGCATGAGTTTTGACTTTTGAAAGTTACCTGTGGCAGGACTATTTAGCGGCACCATCTACAATGGACTTAGCTTACAATGTGATTTTAGAACATACCATTGCAGAGAGGGAGCGCAGGTAACATTTAATTTTTATTATCAATGGTGTGCATGTGTTGAGTTTTGATATTTTGCAACTTATTTCTACTGCATAGGAAGATGCATAAACGTTTGTACTTTTGTTATTTTCATGTTTAAAATAAAAAGAGTCTTGATCAAAGTCTATATAAACGGGTTTAGGCTCAATTTTAACCAGCTTTGCATTATTATAGGCTTTGGGGCTTTATTTTCCTGAGAAACAATTTTGGAAAAAGGGGGGCTTGTATGTAGTATTAGATGCACGAACTTGTTGATATTTTTGGGAAAACTAGCAGCCAAGCCACCAAGAAAAGAAAAGAAAGAGAAAAGTAAATAAAAATAACTCTCAATTTGTAAAGAAGATAAACAAAGTTCCCTTGATTTGGTAAAAGTATTGAAATGAAATCCATTGCCATGAATAAAGTTAGCCTTGTGAGCCTTGCTACTATATTTTACGTGTATAGAAATAGATATAATGTGGAGATGAGCACTAGCCTTGGCATCTTAGTCCCAGGTCTCAAAGCCTAGACAGGTTTTGATGGTGGTCTTCATTGAAAGTTCAAGTAAATTACTGGAAGCTTAATTATTATGCAGAGAAAGTAACCTTTTTTTTTTTTTTGGGTGGGGTTTTTGTTTTGGGGGGGGTGGGGTGGTGGTGGCGGCTATACATTGTAAAACAAGGTTTTTACTATAAAATTAAATTTTAACGGAATACAAATTTAGGAACAACATGTTCTTTATGGCTAAGAAATATTGGTTTATGGAGGTGTAATGCATGAACCAAGTTATTTATTATTTATACATATATAATGATGGAATAAAGTGATGATGGAAATGCTTAGTGTGTTAAAAACATCATCTATTGGATAGTATATTTTGAGGTCAAAATGGATTCCGTATGTTACAGATGTTCAATTGGAAAAGTTTATGTTTCAGGCTTCAGCATTAGTTTCTATGGCTGATTTTACTTTCACTGTTCTTATTATGCCCTTAGGCAATCCATTTTCCTCAAGGCTAAGGTGGTAAGGAACAATTGAGTCTGTAATTTTGAAACATCAATAGATATGTTATGCATTTTATGACATGAAGACTGTCTCATTTTATGACACCAAAATTGTCTCAAGAACACCCATTCTACTTACTATTACGTTTAGGTTTTTAGCTTTTAAATTAAGGTATCGTGCATAGGTAAATATTTATAGCATTGTAGAGCTTGTTCCTAATGCTGCTTTTATTTACACCAGCCCTGCAGTTGTTGCAAGGTGTGTGGCACTTTTGAAACGCTATCTGTTACGGTATGTTGTCTATATCTTTTGAATTTAAATGGTATCAACGAATTGATCAATGTTGCGTGCATGTATGCGTTTATGCTTATGGGATTTGGTGTGTGCATGTATATGAATCAAGGTTCCATCTCGTGGATTTCAATCAGGAAGTAAGAACACTATTTTTAGCTAAAAAAGAACTTAAATTGAACCAATTTTTGGTAGATTGGACTAGTTTGTTGTGGAGACAAAGGAGTCTAAATTTCTGTCTGTTACGTTAAATAGAGGACAAGTCTCTTGTCTAGATGATATTACATGAAGAGATTTTTGGATTTAATTTGTTGTTGGAAGTTTGAAAATTACTTTCTTTGTACCTTACCTTTTTGCAGATACAAACCTAGTGAGGAGACATTACTGCAGATAGATCGGTTTTGCATGAACATTATTGCCGAGTGTGACACTACTCCAACCCGACGATTGTCTCCACGGTCGTCAATTCAACAATCTGGTGCATCAACATCATCTACAAATGCTTCTCCTTTGCCTGTGTCTAGTTTTACCTCTGGGGCACTTGTAAAATCATTAAATTATGTGCGTTCCCTTGTGTCTCTACATATACCAAAGCGGCTTTTCCAACCAGGTGCTTTTATTGGAGCCCCGCCTGCCTCTAGACAGGCACTTCCAACACTGTCATCTTTGTTAAGTAAATCTTTCAATACCCAATTAAGCCCTGCACACAGTGCAGAACCTTCAGAGAATAAAGATGTCACAAGTTTGTCTCTTTCAAACTCGTCGAACATTGAAAAGGTTGATGGGGCAGATGATTCTGAATATATTGCCCTTGATGTTCTCAAATGGCGCTGGCTTGGTGAAAGTCAGTCATCATTTTTGCCAACAGAAAGGTAAAGAGGAATTTGTATCTAATTTCTATCATTATTCACAAGGCAATTTCCATTGCCCCAATCTAGATATTTGTTTGACGGTTAAAAAATCTTTGTTGCTTAGAATCTTAACCTGTAGTTTTCCCTTGTTTTCTGGCCAAAAGCTTAACTTGATCACTAATATGTTCCCTGATATGACCAGTGACCGTGTTGTGAATCCACAAGACACAAGAACACGGAACTTCATAGAAGTAGGTGCAGCAGCTTTGCTGGTGGGGGACATTGATGCTAAAATGAAAGGTCAACCTTGGAAATATTTTGGAACTGCTGATATGCCTTACCTTGATCAGCTGCTGCAGCCTTCACCAGTAACAACGATCACGGATTCTACCTCTGCTCGTACTCACTTAAGAGCAATAACAGCATCTAAACGCACCCGAGCAGGCCCACGGCAAATATGGTATGTTCCTTCCCCAGATAATTGGCATTACAGTTTATTGAACTTAATTCATTATTGACATAATCTTTTAACTCATTTGAATGCAAGTGCAAGGATACACCAGACAACAGCCAAACAGCCAATCGGCTAGAGAATATGAGAGAAAAGTAAATAATATTCAAGAATTGTATGCTGAAAATCAGGATCAGATTCCCTTAAACAACTCTTCCTATAGCTACTCTTCTTTTAGTAAAACTTAACAATCAAGAAAAAAAAAAAAGATAGACGTAGTAGAGAATTCGAGGTTCTCTGGCCTCCAGGTCTGCTAGGTTCATTCCAATACACAGACAGCCCTCTCTTGCCCACGATACCCCCTCAAATACTCTATTACCCTCCTTAACCTTTTTTGTCTTTTTCTCCAACTCAGCAGCTAATCTAACCGATCCTCCACCTCACCTCTTAATTCATGCCTTTTCTCCTTTTTGCCCCTCCTACGATAGACCAGTTTAATTAGTGGCCTAACAGCAAGTGTGTTTAGACTTTAGCCTGCATGGGGGAATGGGAAATAAGAAAACAAGTTTACACAAGGAAATATGAGCCTGAGATTGAGTTAATTTTTTATGTCATTTTCTTGAGAATATTGGAAAGTGAAGGTGATAATATATATATTTTATTCTAAAATTTTTTAAAACAGAGTAATGAAGCTTTCTTCTGGCATTAAATCATGGATCAGCTGGAGAAATATAAAAAAAAGCACTGCTACAAGTAATATCATTCTATGGTTAAAAGTTGATTGGCGTTGTGAAGTTTTCATTTGTCTCCAAACTTGTGAAAAGCTAGCATAATCTATTGCCAGAAGTGTTGCTTTTGTACATAAAACAAACAAAATCTAACTTATTTGCAAAAGAGAATTAACCTCCTAAGATAAGTCAAGTTTAACTGGTCTTTGAAGATATTTCTTCTTTATTAGTATTTAAAATGTGATCTTGGACTTGAGTTCAACTGTTGCAGTATGATTCTCTACCTTTTTTGTTGCTGCTTTGTTGTGAAAATGCATTCTTAATATACCAATTTAAACCAATGACTTGAGCTAGGTTATCGAGTTTGACTTTCACTACTATTTGAATAAAAAAAATATATCTGAAATTTCAGGGAGGATTCTCCAGTGAGCACATTTCGTCCTCGGGCTAGACCACTATTCCAGTATCGTCACTACAGGTAACTGATAGGAAATCCTTCCGGTATGATCCTAATATTCTCTTGAGTTGAGATAGTATATTGTCATCTCTCTGCCGTCTCATTTACTGTGGATAGAACTAAATGATGTTTTTGTATACATAAATTCTAATTTTATTTTGTCACAGGTAATCAACTTAGATATAAAATTCATTATTGTACTTCTTCGTAACTGAGATATAAGATTTATTATTGTACTTCCTTGTGCGGTTTTTCTTTATATTAATGGGCTTGACGAGCATTTTCAATAAATTTGAACATATAGGCCATTACCTCTGGTTTTTATTTCCAGAACGAGCTTAGTGATTTTCCTGTAATATGTTTTTAATTCAAATACTGAACTGGTATCTGCTTGTATATTTAAGTGGACCCTCCTAGTACTAGTACTATTACAAAGTGTAAATTTCAGTTGGAAGCTATTGACAAGTGTGCCAAGATCAGTTAAGCTATCTCAGTAGATGCCAATATCACATTTGGTGGCTTTCTACCATTCGTCTTTTTGTTTTGTTGTGGCCTCTTGACCTTTATTTTAATGCGTTTGGGGTTTTAATTCAACATCCTTTTCATTAATTAAATATTTGACTAGTATTTTATTTTTTTTTAAACTAAAATCTTTGAGAATTTCTTTTATTGATAACTAAATCTTTGACAAGGTATTCACAGAGGTGATATTTGTTATTGAAGGACGCATTGATTCTAACCTGCCCCTATGACAATTTTTTTTTTCCCGGAAGATTTTAGTTATCTTTATCACATTATAATCATTAACACCCAAGTTGTTTTGTTTGAACAGCGAGCAACAACCTTTGCGACTAAATCCTGCTGAGGTATGCGAGGTTATTGCTGCAGTTTGCTCTGAGACATCTTCACCAAATGTTAACGTCATGACAGTATCATCTAGATTAAATACCCACAGTGGAAAGCCATCAATGGATGTTGCCGTGAGCGTCCTTGTTAAACTTATTATTGACATGTATGTTTTCATGCATTTGGGTGGTATAGTTTCCTTATATTCTTCTGCAACACATGTTTAAGTTTTAACTTTATTCTTTCTTTCTAATACTCGCATATGCATAAATGCATGTATGTATTTGTTTGTGTATGTTTTATGTGCTATATTGGTGTTTATGTAGTAGAGATAGTACAAACATGTCTAAGTTTGAATTTTCACGTTGCCTTTAGTACATTATCATTTTGACATTATCTAGATGTTTGCATGGATTTTGAAATGTCTAACTGCAACTTTGATTCTCCTATAATGTACTTGTTTTACGTGGTCTTTGGGGCTTGTATCATTTGCGATGAAAGGCAGTGGACATATGTTTTGTAGGTATGTTTCAGATTCTGGGACTGCCGCTCCTCTTACTTTGTCTATGCTTGAGGTAATGCTTCAGTTACACATGAATATAGTGGTTTTTTTTTTTTTTTTGTTACTCTTCTTTTATTCTTACCCTGATATGATCAACATATTTGAAATTTTTTCAGGAAATGCTCATTTCTCCAAAAGCAGCTTGTAGAGCTCGTGCATTTGATTTAATTTTGAACCTCGGTGTCCATGCTCAATTACTAGAGCCAATTATAACTGATAATGCTTCCGCAATCGAGGAAGAATACTCTCAAGAATCATACTTTGATAGTGAAACTAAACTTGCACCTCAGGGAAACATGAAAACAGATACTGTTAAGATGGGCACTTCCTCAGCTATTTACAATTTTGAGTCATGGATTTTGAACATTTTGTATGAGATACTGCTTCTTCTTGTACAGGTAAAATTGGGTTTCACATCTCATTGGGCAGTTCTAGTTTTGGATATAGCCTTGTTGTTTAGATACCACCCTAAAAAGAAAGTTTTCAGTGCTTAAATAATAATTTCTTTTGTATTATTTACTTACTAGTTTTTTTTTTTATTTTTTATTTTTCGAGGTCCTATTGCTGGATGCTAACGTTTATGGAAATCTTGTCAAAACTAGTTGATTAGTGAATAAAGGACTGTAGTATTTTTTTAAATATAATTATATATTTGATAGAGTTGACTTGATTTACAGAATAACAGCTTACCACTTAAGGTTGTAACAAAAGCAGGGCAGGAAAAAAATAAGAGCATGCAAGATATAGAATGGTCAAGAAACTAAAC
This sequence comes from Antiaris toxicaria, assembly GCA_035233585.1. Classification (NCBI taxonomy): domain Eukaryota; kingdom Viridiplantae; phylum Streptophyta; class Magnoliopsida; order Rosales; family Moraceae; genus Antiaris; species Antiaris toxicaria. Next base: position 11,304,772 of record CP141162.1, on the reverse strand, counting down.
AGCCATGAACAGTGGCGCTTTAAGTAAAAAAAGAAATTACCAGCTATAATTTATTTCTTTTTTTTTATTGGTTATTTTACTTTATGAAAAATTCTTCTCACTTTTTTTCAACCTTATATTCTCCTTGATATATTTTACAGATAGAAGAGAAGGAAGAATCTGTTTGGGCTTCTGCTTTAAGCTGTCTACTGTATTTTGTCTGTGATCGAGGCAAAATCTGGAGAAACCGGTTAAATGGTCTTGACATAAGGGTTAGTTATTTCTTTCCTATATTTTTTATTCCCCTCTGCTCCTGTCCCAAGAATTGCATGAGTAGTTTTGTTTTTCACTTTCAGCTTTTATAACTTTAGGTTTTAGTGAATGCATATATATGTTAGTTTGTGCCAGAGGGAATGTCTGTTAATAAATAATTTAAAAAACGAATAGTTAAAAAATAACCAAAAAAAAAAAAAAAAAGAGTGCTCCTGAGAAGGAAGATTGAGTCACAAAATTGTTTTCGTAGATCCTTTTGAGCTAATTTATGACTTCTGCGTCTATTTCCTATCCGATTTGTTATCTTCTATAATTTTTTTACCATGCTGCATGTCCATGGGTCTTATGCTTGATATGATTTTGTTTCCTATTCTTAGGTTATTAAGGCACTTCTAGAAATTAGCAGGAAGAATTCTTGGGCAGATGTAGTTCATTGCAAACTTATTTCAATGTTGGCGAACATGTTTTATCAAGTCCCTGAAGGACCTACGTTGGCTGCAAGTTCTCCAGTTTTTCTTGTGGAACAGATTGATCTGATTGGTGGAATTGAGTTTATTTTTCTCGAGGTATGCTAATTTGAAGTTGGAGTTAGTTGATAGGATAAGCTTGATGATGAAAAAAATAGCAAGCCCCCCGATATAAGGGGTATTATGGTAATATGTAGCTGTTGAATCATATGCACGTTTTGACAATTATTTTGTCTCACACGTACTCCATTTTCTTTGGGGTCATGACAGAAACTTCATGATATCAATGTTTAGACAATTTCTTAGAAGATTCGGAAGAATTAGATTTCCATAGCGTCTGCCATCTTTGTGCTTATCGAAATTTTCACGTAAGACAAATCTTTTAACAAATATTACAAAATATTTGATTTTTTGACCAATGCTTGCGTGTAGCATTCATTATCAAAGTTAGAAGTTTATAGAAATAAGTTACTAGTTTCACTGCTGAAGTTGATGTTACTTCAATGTGTAATTTTTTGTTGATGCAGTATACACTTGCGAACTCAATAATTTTTTGTTGATGCAGTATACACTTGCGAACTCAATAATTTTTTGTTGATGCAGTATACACTTGCGAACTCAAGGGATGAAAGGAGAAGTCTGTATTTGGTCCTTTTTGACTATGTTTTGCATCAAGTAAATGAAACATGTATATCTACAGGGGCCACGGAGTATAGTGAAGTTGAGATCCAGCCTCTCGCTGCCCTGCTTGCTCTTGCAGATGCCCCCGAAGCTTTTTATATTTCTGTAAAGCTTGGGGTCGAAGGTATTGGAGAGATTTTGAGGAGATCAATTTCTGCTACCTTATCCAGATATCCCAACAGTGATAGATTAAACATGGTAATGTCTTGGAAGTTGTGTGTGCCAAATCTTGGGGTTTCTCTATTTGTGAATGCATGTGTTTGGGTGTGATCAGTGAACAGAGTCTGTGTATGTTTGTCTTTTTGCCCTTTTTACGAGTTCCAAATCTTGGGGTGTCTCTATTTGTGAATGCATGTGTTTGGGCGTGATCAGTGAACAGAGTCTGTGTATGTTTGTCTTTTTGCCCTTTATACGAGTTCTATGTACCGTGTGATTTGTGTGTGCCTTATGATATAAATTAATCTTTTCATTTTTTCTGTGATTGGAGAATTAGGTAGTGCAGCTCTAGCTGCAATAATCTAGCAAAAACTGAAATTTTTATGGCTACAGCTTCTGTAAAATCTCGTCTACCCAATTTACAAGTGCAATTGTTGGACTGAAGGGAGATAGGTTGGCTGATGCCAGCTGGTAGCCGTTCTTTTTTTTTTTTTTTTAATCATTTGTTACACTCTTGCATCTTGTTTTTGTCGTCTCCTGATTAATGTCTGATTTTTGTTTGATGATGTCATTCACCTTCTTGATGGACTTCATGTATTCATGTCCTTTTAATTTTTGAAATCCTATGAAATTCGATAATTTGTCTAAATTGATGTCTTCTAAAGTTTATTTTGACTTTGCAGCTATTGGAGACCGTAACAGAGAAATTTGATGCGATAATAAATTCATTTACTCATTTGGACAAAGAGTTCTCGGATATGCTGCATAAAACAAAATCTTACAAGTTCCTTGAAAGCATTGAAGGTGGATTACTGAGAAATGGCATTGACATGAAAGCAAAACTCTCATGGGCCACTTTACATTCCCTGCTTCATTCAGATAGAATTGCGTGCCGGCAGAATGGGTATGCCTGGTTAGGGGATCTGCTTATTGCAGAAATCAGCGAGGAAAGGAGTGCAATATGGTCAAATATAAAAGCTCTGCAGCAGAAAATTGCTGATGCTGGTGTTCACGATTCGTCAGTTGCTTCAGATGTCCCTTTGCCCATTAGGCTTATGTGTGGCCTTTTGAAATCAAAACATAACTTCATCAGATGGGGATTTTTGTTTGTTCTAGAAAGGCTCCTCATGAGGTGCAAATTTTTGCTAGATGAGAATGAAATGCAATGCTCGAATGGTAGTGACACGTTTCATGCAGACAAAGATAGCCGTCTTGAGAAAGCTAATGCAGTAATAGATGTCATGAGTAGTGCCCTAACCCTGGTGTTTCAGATTAATGAGACAGACCGCATCAATATTTTGAAGGTAATTTCTCAGAAAAGTAAGATTTTTTTCAACACTGCATTATGGATGCCCCATTGGTTATACAGAGTATGATAATAGGTAATTGAAAGCGGTAAATCATAATTCAGATAGGAATAGCCCTTCCCCGCCCTTGATTTATGTGTGAAGTAATGAATACTTGCATGACCATCTGGTTTTATCCTAGTGAAACTTATGCATGGAGAACAATCATTTCTGATAAATGTTCTGCAATTGTGTGCGCGTAAGAATTGTACAAAGGTTGATTAATTGACGGCTACTCTGTCTGTTATGATTATTTTTAAACGGAAACAAGTTCAACATTCTTGGGTTTCTTCCAAATAAATATAGTTTTCAAAATAATTTAAAGCTGGATTTCTCTTTCTAGTTTATTACCCCAAAGCTTTTAGTCAGAGACTTTCTTATGTAAACTATGATGAGCATTTTTTATTTATCACGCTAACTTTCTCTTGCCTCTTTACTACTTATAAACAGATGTGCGACATACTATTCTCTCAGTTGTGTTTGAGAGTTCCGCCTGTTACTGCAATGTCATTTGGAGATGAAGTCCACCATGGTAGAGCTCTTAGTAACTCCGACGAAAATAAAAAATTCGACATCAATGAATCTGGACCTCAACTGGAGAATTCTCTTGATGTTACTAAAGAGGCTGATGGCAGATTTGGCCACAATAATTACAATCATCTTGATTATGAGACAGCATCATTGGCAGCACTGCTTCTCCAGGGACAGGCTGTTATTCCCATGCAGTTAGTTGCCCGCGTACCTGCTGACTTGTTCTATTGGCCTTTAATTCAACTTGCTGGTGCAGCTACAGATAATATTTCACTGGGTGTTGCTGTTGGAAGCAAAGGAAGAGGAAACCTGCCTGGGGCAACATCAGATATTCGGTCATCACTTCTATTACTTCTAATTGGTAAATGCACTGCAGATTCTGCAGCTTTTGAAGACGTTGGTGGCGAAGATTTTTTTAGGTGATTCCATCATCATTGCTCCGGGTGAATTAAACTATCTTCTTTTGCATTTTTACTTACCGAATATTTGTTTGCTTTTGATTTTTGGTAGGGAACTTTTGGATGATACAGATTCGAGGGTCGCATATTATTCTTCAGCTTTTCTTTTGAAGGCAAGGGTGCTTTCTTTTCCAATCAATTTATTGCTATATGATTGAATTTTTGCTATATGATTGGATTTCATGTTTGCTAAGTTATTTGAGGATTGTATCTTGCAGCGAATGATGACTGAAAAACCAGAAAAATACCAACACATGCTTCAGAATCTTGTTGTCAGAGCTCAGCAGGTATGCTTATCAGCATATAGGGCTGGAAAATCTGATAATATAAAGTACCGTACTTTCAGTGCTGGTAGATTCTTTATAAACTTTCATGCACACTATAGTTTATTGTCAAATAACTATCAGCAACTTACCAATAGTCAAGCAAAATAGGATTATTAAATCTAGATTTCTTTTATGATGTTTTAGTGAAGCTGCAATTATCTTCTGAACTTTTAAACTTTCCTAATTCCAAAAGTATAGAGACTGTTTCTCGTATGAAACAGCTATACTTGTTTGTTTATTTGCTGGTAGAGAAAATCTGAATACGTGCAATATTTCAACACTGCAAACCTGCACCTGACAGACTTTGTTCTTTTATATTTGTGTATTACGTTATTGTAAACCTGTTTCTTTATTAATTTCTTTTCAAGTAATGGAAACGTTCTGCCTTCTGAATCTAACATGCAAGCTTATGTTTTTTCTTTCGTGTTTTTTGCTATAGAGTAACAATGAAAAGCTGCTGGAAAATCCATACCTTCAGATGCGTGGCATACTTCAGCTGGCAAATGATCTAGGAACCGGGCTATGATCTAGGAACCGGGCTATAGTCTAGTGGTCAATTGTTTGGATTTTTTTTCTTTGTTTGGAGACACCGCATGGCTGAGTGGTTTCGTTTCAGAACTACTGATGCTGTCTTCAATGACCTACATCACTTCTTCAAGTTTGAATTATTTACGGATGAAATATGCATCATGCACATGCACAAGGTGCTATCCTGGTTTGTGAAAATGCTTTCCTCTTTCTACAATCCTGATTTCAAGCCAAAAAAATGAGGTGCTGACTCAGAAATAATAGGACAGAGTAGATAGCAATAGCATCCGATAGTGCTGGAACTCTATTCAGATTACTATACTACTGCAAGGTCAGTTTGCCACTGGTTTCTGCACAGAGATCTATGGAAATTGGTGACAGCATCAACATCTGGTTGCAAAGTTTCCATCTCTAGTTTGTACATTTTTGTAACAATTTGTGGCAGGGCTCCGTTGTTGTGTACATTCTACGAAGTTTTGTATTCAGCTGAAGGTTTATTAAGAAGCTTGTAACTGAAAGTCGAAGAGAACAGGTAGTCGGGCAAAGGGTGCTTGATTTATTGATTTGTCTCCTTTCATCCTGGCCCCTTGATGATGCGCCTCAAGAGCTTCGATACATCTGCAGGTACTCGCATTCTTATCCTTTTATGGTAACAATGTGTCATCTGTACTTGTTGGCGATGAAGAATTTTTATCAACAACTGCAGTCTTGTCAATAAACGTGTAAAGACGTTTATGCCTTATTGCTATTATTTTATTTTCACTTCTACGTGTATCAATATTTTGACTTACCAATAAATTACTTGCACATCCTGTAGAAGACATTCTTTTATCCATTTCCTAAGGTGACTTTGAACTTATCAATGGTATTTTCTATTTCATGTAGGAGCAGTTCATGGTATTACATTTTCATATAGACTTCATGGAGACTTTCAGAACATCTGTTTGTTGTACAGAATCAGAGCGCTGAAATTGGATTTTGTGAAAACGTAGTCGGATAATTAGAAGCTCAAGTTTTTCGCCTGTAGTGGATCATCATATTAACATCAGTGGGAACAAAATCACGTTGTCTTGTATGTTTTTCGACTGGATGGTGGTAGACGGTTAGATTGATTGGATTACGACTCTTTAGGTATCATTTTGAGGGGCAATCACGAGATGTCGATTTTTAAGGGGCATCTTCATAGTTGTCCCGTTTCACCTAAATTTTTCGTAGTTTATTTTTGACATTGTAAATATGTGATTCTATTTATTGTTTTTCCTTTTTTTTTTTTGTATTTTGTTGGAGCCTTTCATCTCCACATCCAACTAATTGCGATTGTTGTAAAATGCCTGCTGAGAAAGTTGCTCACATGTATGGCCGTTGAGAAATTTTGTTTCTGGGTTGACGTGATACTTAAAAAGTGTTGGATTTTTATGAAATTATCGATTTTGCTTGTTAATTTCTCGAGTCTCTTTTGATGTCTTGAATTGTAAACGACGCCTAGATTTCTACACATCGAAAAGATATAAATTGGCGTTTGTTTACAATTTTACATTCGTATTACGTTTAAATATAATGTATTTTATTTAAATATTATATTTAAAGGACATGAATATATATATATATACATATATATTTTACTAGAGCAAAGGACGTAACGTCAGATGTTTCATAAAAGGACATGAATATACTTATATATTTTAGTGCCTATTAAAGCTGCTTATATGGGCACCTGTACAAGTCTTCAAATCTTTTGCACAATAGAAAGTCTCGTTACTAGAGCAAATCTATCATAACCAAGCCAACAAATCCAAAGGGAATCGGATCTCAAACTCAATAGAATACCCATTTGTGTCTGAATGATGGAAAATTACGGGATCACCAAACAGCCCCACAATCGGCATAACCAACGTCTAAAGCGCTTCTTGCATATATATATATATACACGAGCAAAAGTGCCCGCGGCGTTGCTGCAGTGCAGTTGTATATTTACATAATAAAAAGAGTTCAGTAATTGAATCACAGTATATATTTGTCTTTATGCCGTAGTTTTTCATGAATTTAGGTAGAAAACGAATAAAGGGACTAAGTTAGAATAGCAGTTAATTAGTAATGATGTGTTATTAAGTTTGGTGGAAGGTTGAAAGTTTGATCAGTACCTGGCTGCTTTTTGTTTGTTGGAAGACGGTGTAGCTTCGGTTTCATAACTGCAACAATAAAGTAAGCGACAATTTATATCAGTGTTTGTGTGTTGTAATCTAGAAAAAAATGTTGACGTGCTGTTGATTAGTTATAATTAGTTATCTTGCAATGATCTTCTTTAAAAGATGTGCTTCTGAAATTAATGTTGCTAACGCGAGTAATTGTAGCGCAAGAGTAATTTTTGTTGGTGGAGATAACAGGGGTATAGATTGATCTTCAAAGAATATCTTTGATATAAGTATATCAATGGAATTTTTTTATAGTTTGAAGTAGAGACCAGGAATTTTTATTTTGTTTGTTAGCTGTTATATTAGGAGTGGTAGTATTGTAATGAAGCAAACTATATTATCTTGTAACGTTGTCTAAAATTTCTTTGTAAACTATATTTTTAACATGATTTGGATGTTTGTTAATTGAGTCGTGGACTAATATGTACAGTCCTTTAGGAGCTGTCACTCTTGATAGAGCAACGTATAACTGACCATGTGTAAAGATTTCATTTTCTAAATATACTCCAATTTTGTTTAACGATTGCCCTTGACTTTTATTTATTGTCATTGCGTAACAAATTTTTATAGGAAATTGCCTCCTTTTCAGTGCAAATGGCCATTTAGATTCATGCACGATCATATCAATTCTCGGTATATAAGCCTTTTCATCTGTGTGGTTTGAGTTTATGATTTGTCCTTCAATTATTTTGTTTGTCAATTGTGTAATGATGAGTCTTGTTCCATTACATAAGCTTATTGATTGATTTAGATTTCTTAATAACATAATTGGAGTGCCAATTTTAAGACTTAGTTCGTGTGGTGGTACCCCATTGAAATTGAGTGTGTGCAAAAATTCTTGTGGGTATAAAATATTAAGTTCATCAATATTGTCGGTCGACGATGTTATTGTATCATAGGTGTAGTATGATCTTGATTCACCAGGAATTAAAGATAATATATATTTGTTGATATCATCAGCGGTTTTGTTTTTTGGAGTTACTATCGCTCGTTGTTGTAGGTAATCAATATTGTTATAATTTTCTTTAAGATTATCATATATAATTGTCGACATTTTTTGAATTGGATTTGAGTTGTAATGCAGTATGAATTTATTCGGTATTTTAACCCATGTAGCATCTTCATTTTCTGGATCCTTGATTCCTTCAGCTACACCATTTCCAACGCTTAATATCCAATTCGAAAATTCTAGGATTTCATTTTTTTCTTGTTCAGTGAGTCTTGGATGTTTTAATCGCATGTTTTCGGTTAAAGTCAGTATTTTGAAGTGTGGCCATAGATATGAACTATTTATGCTTGCGTTTATTATATGCTCTTTTGTTCCGGCTGGAATTACAGGTAATATTTGTCGAAAATCGCCACCTAGTATAATAGACATTCCTCCGAATGGTTGGATATCGTTATTATTTAAATCTTGTAATGTTTTATCTAAAGCTTCAAAACAATATTTGTTATTCATTGGTGCTTCATCCCAAAGAATCAATGATGTTTTTTCTATTAGTTTAGCTAGCTGAGTACCTTTCTTGATGTGATAGGTAGAAAATTTATCTATTGATAATGGTATTTGAAATCTTGAATGCGCTGTTCTACCTTGGGGTAATAATAATGAGGCTATTCCAGACGATGCGACAGCCAGAACAATCTCGTTATTTGACCTTATTTTTGTGATAATCGCGTTCCATAAATAAGTTTTTCCTGTTCCTCCATGTCCATAAACAAATAATAACTCTTGCTTTTTATTGTCGAGCGATTGTATTATTTGTTCATAGATATGTCGTTGTTCGTAATTTAAATTCTTTGTTAACATGGAGTTTTCATTTTTTAACTTGTTTGTATCGTAATTAAGTTCTTCTCGTAATAGTTTATTATTTAAGTCATGGATCAATGTTCCTGTAGGAAGCGGTAAATTAAAATTTATTAAAGAAGATGCATTTAAGTTCAATAATTTTTCTAATTCGTATAGCACATAGTTATAAAGCTCTTTTTCAGGAATGTGGAAATTTGGATTGTTGAATAGTTTTTTGATTCTGTGCAAGATATCATCTGTCATGAGTTTCCAATGTTTTTCTAGTAATTTTGTTGGATTGTTTATGTTACAAAACAATAGGATTATAGTGAATAATTGTCGTAATTGATTTGATGTTGACCATAGTGAGGCTTCCTGTATCGAGTTGTCCCATTCTTTGTCGTCGCCTAATAAGCCTAATGCATTACACGCTGCTAAATTTGTTGAATATGTTATATTATCAATTGTTCGAAGAGATTCGTAGCTCGTTGCACCTCTTTGATGGTTTAATAATAGTTTTAGATAATACAGCTCTCCTGAACTTGGGTGAATATTAAATGTTCGTCCGATTACATACCCTGCTTGTCTTGGTGTCCAAATTTTGTCTTTATTATTCCATACCCATTTTGTTAGAAATTCTGTATATAATAGTTGTCTTGCTTCGGCATTGTATTTATTTATTTCCATCCATTCGGTTAGAGTTGTTTTATGGATTCCTGGTTGTCTCATTACGTTAGCAAGATGTTGATTTGCACGAAAAGTTACATTTTGCATATGCGGTAAATGAATTGATAATCGCTGTACTGCAGGATTTTTATGATGCACTGGATATTCATATAATCTCCACATGGCTTCATATGGCGTAATGTATCGACAGTTTATGTAATTCTTAATTTCGTCGATTTCTTCGTAAATAGTTTGTCCTGTCCGTGTTGTACAAATATTATCTTCAATTACTGCTCTAATTCTATCTGGTCCTTTTGTTAGGTATTTGAATAAGTATTTTATAAGCATGGATTGTGAGCATACTTCGACGTTTATATGAGCATGATATTTTAAGCATAAGTTTTTGTTATAGGGAACTACAAATCTATTGTCTAATTTGATACCTTCTTTTTGTACATAGAAGGCTGTGTTTCTGCGTCTGTAATTGATGAATCCATTTTCTTCTATTGTTGTTTCGTTTCGAAATTGCCTTGGGAATTTTTTAGAGCATAATGAGTTTTTCATACACGGAGCGTTTGGTTTTGCGATGTTACAGGGTCCATGCATCATAAATTCTGCTACAGTGTGAAATAAGTGGGGATATTTTTTTGGATCGGGTATTTCAGCTGTAATAAAACTGTCTATTTGTGATGGCTCTAGTAATTTATTGTCAGGATGCAGCCAAAAAAGGAAGTGACAATGTGGTAAGCCACGTTTTTGAAACTCGACAACGTACAGATCTACAAAATAAAGCGATTGTAAGAAAAAGCGGAAAACAATGATTTTTTTTAAATTTTATGTTAGAGGTGTTGAGATTAGGACGATTAAGTATTTGTATATGTATATATATAGTTATTATTTTCCCATTTTTTTATGTTTAGGTTTCAATCTTTTTTTTTTGTTTTTTGTTTTTTTATTTTTTAATTCCTTTTCGTTGTTTTCATTTTTGGTTTCGTTCCTTTTCATATTTATCTTCTTTCTTTTTTTTTCTTTTTTGTATGTTTATTTTTTACTTATTTGATTTGGCTTTTTTTTTTTTTGGCTTGTTTCTATTCTCTTTATGTTTTTTTTTTTTTGGTCTTTACCTTCCCTGTCCTGTTTTTTTTTCCCTTTTTTTTTATTTTTTTTTCACTTAGCCTTCATTCATCTCTAGCAAGGGGTTTTTTTTTTTTTTTGGTGTTTGCAGTAAGAGGAAAAAGTGTGTAAGTAATGAGTCTTACCTGCAATGATTTTTCCAAATATGGTTCCTGATTTTATGACTGATAGAATGTGTTCTAGTTTCATCTTGAAGATTCTGGAAATAATATCTGGCCTATCTTCTGGTCTTTGTCCAGAGATTTTAGATAATACTCGAGTTATTTCCGGCCATTTAGGACTACATGTAAATGTTATGAATAAGTCTGGATTTCTATATTGTCTACAAATAGCCATTGCATCTTGATAGCTTTGAATCATATATCTTGGACTTCCTGTATGAGTAGAGGGAAGAATAATTCTTTTACCTATTGCTCTTGCATCAGTGTCCCCTCTTGTAACGGCATCTTGAATACCTTGGTAAATTTCAGATCTGAGGTTGTTTTGGTTTTTTCTAATATAGTCTAATCTGTCTTCTTCAATAGAAGCATATGCATCGACTACATATTGTTGGAACAATCTGCCGCTTTTAAGTAAAGTATTACCTTGACATTCACGATACTGTAGTTGATAGCAATAATATTCTCTCATAGAAATTCTTTTTCTTGAAAGTTCTTTAGTTGTGGTTACGTTGTATTTTATGTCGACTCGATAACCATCTTCTCCATAAGGAAATAATAATGGATATTGTAATGCCATATATGATGGATGCAATTTTGAGATTCTTTGTAAGTTATTTGACTTGTCTTCGATAATAATATCTCTACCATGTTCGTATTCTCCAATATCTCCAACAATTAAGCCGGCTATATCATTTGAAGTTGGAAGTTCATATTGGCTGCTATCTGTATTTTGTCGTCCTATTAGCCGCAGTTTCATTGACGGAATTTGTTGTTCCTGATATCTGTCTCGTACCGTACGAAATATTTTAACTAATTTATTATTTTCATCTAGCATGTTAGTTAATTTTTCAGCTATTGACTTGATTAAATTTTTTGATGTATCGTCGAACGAAAATACTGCCATTCGATTTTGAATTTCGTTTTCTGTATCGTATATATATAATTGTGCAAATCTTGGAGGATTATTATCAGTTGGTAACAAAGATCCCATAAGGTGATATATCTGACCACTTATTTTAAAAATATATGGACCACCTGCGTCTTTTGCATTTGGTTCAATATTTGCTCCGAACGATGTAAATGCAAACATGGAATTGAAAGTTCTAATGTTTTTTCTAAAACATGTACTCATTGGTCCTCCGTAATAATCTAGTAAATCCTGCAGTATAGATGGGGTTTCGGCTATAAATGGTAATTTGATTTTTCCGTCTTTACAGCATAGGTTAAATTTAGGCGGGTTGCTCTTTTTGAGACGTTCCTCGAACCAAAAAAGTACGCCGCAGTGCGTGCACATGCAAGAACAGTCACCTAGATCATAATACATGTTACCGTCATCTGTAAAGAGAAAGTCAAGAATCTGTAAGAAATTATTATTGTGATAAATTATTAAACAACATTTCTTTCTTTTTTTTTTTTGCTTTGTTTTTGTTCTTGTGTGTGCGCGTTTTTTTTTTTTTGGTTTTTTTCATCTCACCGCTTTCCCACCCCTTTTTTTGTTTGCTTTTTTTTTTTTTTCGTTTGTTTGTCATTGTTTTTTCTCCTTTAAATGTTTTTAGCTTTTTTCTCATTTTTTCGTTTGTTGAATATTTTTTATGCACTCTAATTCTATTTATTATTATTTTTTTAATAATTTTTCCCTTTTTGTTAGCGGTTTTCCTCCTTCTCTAGGCCTTTTTTTTTTTGTTCTTATAGGTGGATTTTTTTTTCCCTTATCATTTGTTAGTCCTTTTTTTGTTACGTTGGAATTTTTTCTTTTCTATTTATCTTATTGTCTTCCCTTTTTGTCCTTTTTGTTATTTTTTTCACGCGGGATTTTTTTGTTCGCTTCTGTTTTTGTTATTTTAAATTTCTTGTTTTATCACCCCCATTCCTTCTCATATCTTTGTTCTTTGTGTTCCCGCCCTTTTTTTTTTTAATCAAGGTGAAGATAGTTAAGTTATAGGTTTTTGTTATAACCTTTTGAGAGCTGTGATTGATCCGAAAAAGATGTTTGGTCTGCTGTGTGTTGATTTAGTAGCATTGCTGTAAATTTGGTACGCCGAATGGTTGCAGGCGAGTCTCCAGGTTGCCTGTGTTGATCATTTAAGAAAACATCGTTTCTAGATGTGGACGGTTGGTCTGAATGCATGCAATAGCGTCGTTTATGTCGACAGCTCGATTCTGCATTGTCGATTGTTTGTCCCCTTCTTTTCATCTGATTATAAGGAAGAAAATCATTTCTTTAAATCCAACAATCGAATTACTGTTGGCTATTGTTTTTTTTAATGTTTAAATAAGTAATTGGATAATTAACATTATCGCTGTTGATTGAAAGTTTTGTTTTAAGTTGTTGTATATGTTAATTTTGGAAGCATCTATACAGTTTTTAATTAATAATATTTTTTGGTTGTATTTAATTCCATTGATCCTTATTGATAACTATAAATTGTTTATGAATACGGTATGCGTGCGTTTAATTGGATTGATTTTCTAATTTATTTATGTAATTGGTTCTTGCTTGTTTTTAATTTTTTATGACGGCCAGAATTTTTTTGTTAATTATTGAGTTTTTGTGTTATTTTTTTGTTTTAATAATTTTATTTTTTTGCGCAATCATTGTTTTATCTTTGTTGGATTTTTTTTTTAATATTTGTGTGTGACATTTGATCACGTTTATATAAACATCACATATTATATGTATTTTTATTATAATATGATCTAATATTATTTGATATATTATACAATATCTGCATGATAAAAGGAATTTGGTGGTTAAGGTACAGATTTTGTGCCGAAAAGACTACACGTTATATATATATATATTTTTGTTATAGTACAACATGGATTGTCTGACATATTATGTAATATTTACGTGGGATAAGGAGTTCAGCAAATAAATTACAGCTTTTGTTTACCCTTGCGTCGCACATCTTCGTCGCTACAAATGAGGGGGAAAAAAAATAGAGGAGTTAAGTTTAGTCAAGGAAGAAATCAATAAATATGTGGAATTAAGTTTGGTGGAAGACTGAGAATTTTGTTTGTACCTAGCTGTCTTTCGTTTTTTTGATGATTCTGTTGTCTTTATTTCAGAACTGCAATAATCAAATAAGCGGCGGTTTACATCAGTATTTATAAAACGCAATTTATAAAAAAAAAAAAAAAAAAAAGAGATGTGTTTTTTGCTACTTGCAATTCATTACCTTGTAATAGCTTTTTTTGGATCAGGCGTTTTGGGATCCAAGGTTGTTTCAGTTGGCATCTGTAATTCGGGAGTAATTATTGTTGGAGTAGGTAGTAAGAGTGTAGGCTCGTCGTCATCGAATATTCTTGATACAACTGCATCGATAATTGCTCCACGCGGTCTGAAATAGAGTTGGAAGATTTTTGTTTGACCTCTTAATTGCTCTATTGTAGGCGGTAACACTGTTGGATCTGTATAACCCTGTTCTATGGTGAGTTCGGAGCATGTTTTTTTTATTAATGTCTGCGCTGTTTTTCCAAACATTACCACCATCATGTAGCCGGTGTTGTCTTGGATCCTTACGTTTAATTTGTACCTATTGACAAAGTTTAAGATCATGTAATGAGTAATGAAGAAATTGAAAGAATGTTAATACGTAGTGTTAGGTTATAGTTGGTACCATGGAGTTGGGATTGATGTTAGATGGCCATGTGTGTCACACAACCAACCGACGCCTGCTTCTCTTACTTGCCTATTACATTGGTGGCAAGAGTTATAGTACCATCCTTGTTGCGTTTCAAATTGAAATATTGTTGCTTTCACTGTAAATTTGGTTCCCTGTATAGTTAAACATTGTGTTAAAAAATGTTTGTAAATATATGATATAATTTTGTTGTTTTAAATATTATGCTATTTATGCTTACCTGATGTTCAATGCGATTTGTTTTGTTGAGTTCTTCAATTGTCATTCTGTTTTCTAGCTTCTGCTGTTCAAGCGGTTGCATTTGTTTAATTGAGACCGGGACAAAATCAATGTGCTGCGTTGTGTGTCGAAATCTGTATGTATAATCTATTAGAGTTGGAAATAATTTTTAATGAAGACTGATTGAGTTATGCATGCTCCCCTCCTTTTTTTTTTTTTTCCCCTCCGGCCCCCCCACCCCCTTTTTTTTTTTCCTTGCTCTTTGTTTTTTTTTTTGGGCATTATGCAACATTTTTTTCTAACATGTTTATTTAGTGTAAAGATAAGAAGCGATTGATACCTTGTTTTTAAAGTGTTTGTCTCTGGTATATCCAAGTCTATGTAATACATTGTTGCACCAGTACTTGCAACGTATATGTTTCCTATTCAAAAATCGAGATAGCATTAAATTGTGTGTGATTCAACTTGGTAAAAAAAATCTGTGTATGCATAATTAATGCAGTTACAAATTACCTAGATATTGCTTTACAGTCATCGATGTAAAGACTGCCACAATTGGATCATTCATTGTCTTCAGAATGCTTTCATTGAAGTGTTCAGCTGTTTCTCCCCATAATGTGACCTGTAGTTTTTCGCTCCTGTAGTTGATAAATAATAACATTAAATTACTAATATTGAGCTAACTGTAATACATATGCTTAGGTACAATTTCGTAATCACCTTATATTTTGTATGGTTAATGTGCGCCTCGACGTCGTCTTGCCTTTGATGTTTGTCTGTTCAATTTTTTGGACTTTCAGTAGCATTCCTACGACATCTGCTATTAAAGTAGTCGAAGCAGTCATTGGCACGTTAAGTAAACATTTTTATAATGTGCGTATATATAGCGCGTAACAATACGGATTTGAATTAATCGGAGAAATTGTCATACCTGTTAGTGTTTCGTTGACATCTGTCTTTGGCGGCAGCTGATCAAACTCCGTGAAGTAGAACTTATACAGAGGAATATCAGGTTTTTCTTCTGTTATTGGGAGAAAAGAAGATGCCCTTGCAAGTTGTATCATTGCTATATGAGGTACAATTCTGTATCTTAGCTTATTTGGTATAACGTTGAAATTGCTTATTTGGTATATCTGTCCTTCAGCTATTTTTTCGGAGAGATAGTCTGCATCTCAAGCTTTAATTGATGCATGAATTGCTTCGTGCTACATCACATGAAAAAGTCATTAATTATTATTTACTGCGTTTCCAGTGTTTTGTAGCATGAAATGTGTGTTAAAGACTCGCACGCCCTTCTTTTTTTCCAAAATAAAAGGTAATATAGACTAATGTAAGAATTGGTAATTACCTCGTTGTCAACCATAACACAATCGAGACTTATGAGATGTCCTGTTGTGTAGTTGTTGTTGCGCCACAGTCTGATAACCCGGACTTCAATCATTCCGTATAGCTCGTTTGGTTTAAGAGAACGTATAGGTGTTGCCATTTTGCTTGACTGTAGAGGAAAAACTATGTGCAGATAAAACTGTAAAGATATTATTTGAAATCTGACCGTTTGCAAGCATATCTTTTTTAGTCGATTGTTTACCTCGTTTTACAACTTTTTTTTTTTTTTTTTGTAATTCATCAACCTCATGCATACCTATTTAATAGATTCTTTAACACTTTTCTTTTTTCCTTTTTCGAGCTTATAATTTAAATCAATATTTTGTTTACGACTACTTTTCATTTCATCTTTTTTATCTATCTAATATTATTTATATAAATTCAGCAATAAAATCAGTAGCCTTTTTTTTTCTTTCTTAAGACTTCTGATTATTTATTAAATGATTTAGTTGTAATTTTTTTTTAAAATCAGGGATTTGATGATTAGAAATATTTAGAGAACCGAATCATCAAATTTTGTTATTAGAATAGTAGCTTATTGATTGGCGGCATGTATATAATATTTAAATAGAAAAATACTTGTAATCAATGAACCAATGCAAATATAAATTAAGATCGAGTTTATTATTTAGGAATAAATATTGAAATAAAAGAAGGAAATTTTAAACGATACAAAAATGTTTTTAATGAATTTTGTATTTGATGGTCGCAGAATAACTTGAGTATTAAATTGTTGAGCTATGTTATTGGACAAATATTTTGATTGATATAATGTATGTAACATTTAATCTAGAAAATATTGATAATGAATAAATGAACACGAATATAAATTAAGATGATTGATTAGTTGATATGAAACATTGAAATCTAAAACAACTCCTCGTATTAAGAAACAAACAAAATTTTTTGTTTCGTTGAATAATTTCATTTTAACGAAAAATGACACTGTGTTTAATAATTACAGAAAAATTCTTAATAAATATATATTGATGCATTTACAAAATTATATTCTTTACTTAGTCTAGTAAAATACAAATAATAAAACAGTCATTCTTTGTCGTTTGCTTTGTTGTCACCACACTTGCGTTTATGGTTTTATCACTGTTACTCTTTAGATCATTATTATATCATATATTATTTTTGTAAACTTTAAATTGAGCAAAAAATCATAATAACAATTATTAATGGCTCAGATCATTAACAGATTTAATCATATGCAGTAAATAATTTAACATACATTTTTTGAAACCGTATTATTGCTATCCAACCAAAAATTCATTTGAACTTTGGTGGCAACTAAACGGCATCATAAAATGCGGTTAAATACATCATTTATTGCATATGATATGTTGTGTAAATAATATAGAGTCAATTGATGTTAAAGATTATTTTATTTTTATCCAAAAAGCTACCGGGTGGATGGGACTGTTGATCAGAGATGAAAACCAAACAATATATGATATTGTAAGACCAGCAGTTGAAAAGCAAGACCGCATAATCAGAAATAAAGCAAAAAGCTAAAGCTGATGTCGTTTTTAATTACGTGACTGACTGTAGAGTGGATAATAGATTGGTGGACATACTACAATATTGAATTTATTAATGTATCTATCAGCCTATTTTTTTTTTCTTCCCTTCTTTCTGGCCTCTCCTTTTTTTTTTTTTCATATTTTTGCCGGGCCCTTTTTTTTTGTTTTTTTTTTGGCGGACGCTGACCCCTCTTTTTTTTTTTCCCCTGCCGCCGGACTAATGGGCTGTATATTATATTATATATCTAAATCAATATTTCCATAGCTATTTTGGTCTAATATTGTAGACATCCTAATACTGTAGCCGTGAGTCTCAACAACGAAGGGATAAAGTCACCAGCACCAAAGAAATTAAACAATTGGAGGATATAAAAGGGAAGAACGACAAAGCAGCCAACAGCTGCAGACTGCTGAAGATGATCTAAGAGGAAGGCCGGTCTAATAGGCAGTTTAACAGTGGCACTCTATAAACATAAACTTTGCTTAATAAATCTGTATAAAGATGGCAGTCAACTAAAGTCAATTACAACAGCATCCCCATCCACAGCAACTCTTGGGAAAAATATAAAATCTTTAACATTATCAGTACAAAATGATCATCATCGCCGACAAACGTTAAAAACTACAATAAAGTCAATAATTAAGAGATAAGAATACCACCATTACAGAAAGCAGATAGTGTAGAATGGAAAACGCAGAAACGACAAAGCAGCCAACGGCTTTTCAGGAAACAAATCTGTATGAACACAGTAGTCAAGTAAAGGTAACAGCTACAATCTTTCTGTTCACAGCAGTTTTTAGATAAAATATAAGAGCTTGAGTGTTATTGGTAGAAAACGACCGCCATCAATAAGAAACAGTAAAATATTAAAGCACTTTATGAAAGGTTACTACGTTAATAAAAACAAAGAACTTTATCAATTACAGTGTTAATACTGTGAAGAGTAAACTGATTATAATATTATACGTAAGTAAATCAGTAGATCCGCGATACATAGGGGAAAAAAAATATAATCAAACTGCATAAAAAGCCGAAGAAAGAGGATAGCAGGAAGTGCAATTAAACAGTAATCGACATCCATAAGGTCATCCAAACAAATGAAGCGTAACTATAAAAGAACACCAACGAAGTCAACATATGAAAATAACTGTTAATGATAAAACAAAGAAGAACAACAGCAGCAAACATAACATCGTCATGAAACTGTAATAAATAGAAGTCTTAGAGCATAATAAATAGAGGTAATAAATAGAGTGAGTACCTTAGTTAAAGGGAAAACGACCAAAGAAAATAGCAAACACAGCAGGTCAGCGTTCGCTGAACAACAGAGAAGACAATAAAAGAGTTGGAGGTGTAATATAGAAGATGCCAAACAGGTCACCTATGTGTAGTCGGGAAAGTAATAAAAGCATGGGAGATATATATAGATGTAGAGGTACATCACGCTCTCTAAAGGCATTTATAATAAGTGCACTGTAGAGGCTCGAAAGGCTCGAAAGAGATTAAATAATAATCAGAAGTGCATAAAAAATATCAGTTATCAACTAATAGCGGAATTACACCTCAGTAAGAGCGGTATAATGATTTTATATGGCAGGGACAAATCACTAAATGCAGCCCGAATCTTCACTGTAGAAAAGCTGCCAAAAGTAAATGAAATCATAAACCTAGTAACTTGAAAGAAAGGCAGAAACCAACAACCCATTCTGTTCAAACCGAACAATAAACACACAATTAATTAAGAGGATGAATATACGACGCGGAGAAATTACTTTGTATACTCCAGAAATGAGTAATAAAAGAGGGAAAAATATAACAAAGGAACGGTAGGCCCAAAACGACAAAGAAACAAAAACAAAGGGCGGTGCAAAATGACGGAAACGATCCCACAACAAAGCTATCCTAAGGGGCAATCTAAACTAAAAGATAGAAAAGTTTTTTTGTTTACACTAATCTAAATAACCTGTGCAACGATGTAGAAAGCAAAATGTAGGTACCAAAAACAATACGAATCTATAAATATTAAGATTGAGACAAAAATATTTACAAATAACAAAAACGACAACAATCTTGGAAACCATGCCTTATTTAAACTATTAAACACGACATTAAGTAGGAAAACGACAATGAACTCATTAACAAAATTAGGAAAACAAACGACAACAACCAAAACGACAATAGCAACATGCAAATATGTTTACACTAATCTAAATAACCTGTGCAACGATGTAGAAAGCAAAATGTAGGTACCCAAAACAATACGAATCTATAAATGTGGTGGCCCGCCCTTCTGTAGGGGCTCTACAGTGCTATTACGGCCAACTCTGTAGTCAACCGCAATAGTCTGCAGGCCTCTAGGGTCGCCGGCAATCATGCTGAACTGTAACTACTGCTAATTTTGCGGAATAAATTTTTCTTTTTCTTTAAATACATAAAACTGTTTGAGAATGTGATAAGGAAATCATGTTAACAAACTGACTCATGATTCCTCTATCACATACTCTTAGCTTGAAACTTGTTTCTTTTTAAAATTACATTTAAAACTGTACAGCGGAAGAATTAACTGTGACCAATATCCCTCGCCCAATCCTCTCCGGCATGCATCTACCCTGTTCGTCGTCCACCGATACTACTGGTGAACAGGTCTCTTACCTGCAACATGTGAACAAACTAATGAGCTATGGGCTCAGTAAGTTCAAACATAAAAACATGTAACTAACATGCTATACTGCTGTGCTCATGCTGTACTACTGTGCTCATGCTGTACAGATGTACTTATACTGTACTGCTGTACTCATGCTAACTGCTGTACTTATACTGTACTACTGTACTCATGCTGACTGGACTCTGTAAACATGCTGTACTGGCTGATTGTTTAGTCTTAGGACTTCAATCTTTTACTTTAGTTCTGGTTTTGGGCCCCTGATTGGACGTACCGACATGTTAGCGCAACCGGGAGCGGTACTTTAGTGCTGACCTCCTCAGTCTTAACTGATGCTAAACATGATAACCTCCCCGTAGTTCGAGAGGCCGATACGCCAATAACTGGTTAATTACCATCTTGCTGGTGTTCCAACTGGGTAGCATACTGCTTGCCCCCATAGTCGGAACCTGTTAATCTATTTATTGGGGTGTGATTTAATCAACACACTAAGGTGCCTTGTGCACCTAACTGTTCTCTGGTTCTGTTACTGTCTGGTCTGTGTACTGGGACATGCAACTCTATATGCATGACATGAACTGATGTGAACTGACCTGTGCTATGACTGACATAAACTGACTTAACATCGTGATGCAGACAATCAACGTCTAGCAACACGTCTTACAACATACATAATACTGTAATAAAGCAAGCTTGTCCACGTTGCAGTCAGGATAATGCTTGAACTTACAGAAAATCCTCTAGCGTAAGCTGCTGCTGCTCTGGGACTGCTGTATCTGGGTCTCTGGCTTGAACTCCTATAAAAGGAAAAATCACTGATTATTTACCATATTTAGCTTATACTGAAAATATGGCAAAACATGAAATTTTTCCTTTCCAGACTCTTTTTTTTTTTTTTTACTCTCTGGCCTCGAACATGCCCTCCTACACGGCCGTGTTCGTGCCCGTGTACCCCTCTGGACTTTTAAGCCTGCCCGTGTAATCTCTGGAACATGCCCGTGTATGCTTACACGGCCGTGTTACTGGCCGTGTACTCCTCTATCTTCTTACACGGTCTCTTACACGCCTCTTTTTGACCGTGTGTCTCTTGACACGGTCTGATACACGGCCGTGTTCTTGACCGTGTACCTCTCGGGTCTAATTTTTCTTGCAACACGGTCGTGCGTATAGGCATGTTCGGGGCCGTGTTCTGTACACGCCCTTGTACACGCCCGTGTTCATACCAGAATCAAGATTCTGGGTCCGAACTGCTCTGCTCTGCTTTTCTAAGGCTTTTATGGCCTTTGTTTTGCTTCTTACACTTGAAATCGATCTTCATAAGATCGTTTCAAGGTATCTACTACACTTCTACTATCACAAATCCATGATTTCACAAGCAAAAATCCCACATTTTCCTCATGAACTTCTCTTGACTCTATTTTTGAAAACTTTGTATTTTTGTGAAGAAATTTCACTAAACTCGGTTTTCAAAACCATCTGTTCATGAATTCGTATATGAAAACGTCTAGACTCAAATCACATTTCGATTTTTAACCGAAAATCTGAACGTGATTCACTCACATTCTCTGTTTTCTCTCAAAACCCCCGATTTTTCCCCAAATGAAAAAAATGTGAGAACTAGGGTTTACCTTGCTTGAACTTGAGCTTTTCTTGCTGCTGATTAGCGATCGAAACTCGATCGATCTACTGCTGGGACTAGAAATCCGAACTGAGTTGGATTTCTCTTGCTTTTCTCTCTCTCTTTCTCGGCTCCCTCTTTCTCTCTTTCCCTTTCTTTCTTTTCTTCTTTCTTTCTTTTCTCTTTCTTTCTTCCGGCTGCTGTGCAGCTAAGGGAATTAATTCCCTCTCTATCTCATGCTCACGTGCCACTCACACTCTCCCTTACTTTCTTTTATTTTTATATATGTGTAAGGGCTTGTTTGGCAATTCCTTTTGGCCATTGATCAATGTGGCTCACTTGTGTGCCATTGATCTCTTAGTATGTATTTTTCACATACTTTTCTATCAAATTTTAAAATATCATAATTGAATTAATGCTTAGCTTTTAAACTATATTCATTAATTCATCATAAAATTTTGATTAAAACTTGATTAATCAAAATTTTCCTCTGCTCTTTATTCTGTAAACTGTATCACTGTAATTGTACATTTATTTACATATTTGTACAATTATTTCCGAGAGTATGGATTTCTCGGTTATCACAATAAATATTAAGATTGAGACAAAAATATTTACAAATAACAAAAACGACAACAATCTTGGAAACCATGCCTTATTTAAACTATTAAACACGACATTAAGTAGGAAAACGACAATGAATTCATTAACAAAATTAGGAAAACAAATGACAACAACCAAAACGACAATAGTAACATGCAAATCAGCAATAGGGCAAGGGAAGAAGAAAAAGACAGGGAGGCAGAGGTAGTGATGCAGGGGAACACATCTAAGAAACTAAGATTCGATAGGGTAGAAAGCAATACAGAAGGTGATAGCAAGAAAAGGGGGGGAAAAAAAAACAGAAGCAGAAAAAAGAAAGA
Source organism: Antiaris toxicaria (assembly GCA_035233585.1). Lineage (NCBI taxonomy): Eukaryota > Viridiplantae > Streptophyta > Magnoliopsida > Rosales > Moraceae > Antiaris > Antiaris toxicaria. The sequence goes on along the minus strand of CP141162.1, from coordinate 11,282,106 downwards.
GAAAGGGGGGACAAAAAAATGGAGCAAAAAAAGGACTGAAAGGAGCGGCGGATGACCAAGAAAGCAATAAGAAATGGAACCCAAGACGAAACAAAGAAGGAGAAGAGACCAAGAAAACGACCACGAAAACAAATTGGAAAACTGCAATCTTAGTTTCCCTGCATTAGCACAACAAAAAAGCAATAGCCAACCAACAAAGAACATCAACAAAGCAAGCGGAAACCAAACAAAAAAAAAAAAAAAAGGAGAGAGCAGACGAAAGCTACAGGGAAAAGAGAAAAAGAAACCGAAGAAATCAACTCCAACAACAAATTGAAAATCAAAGAAGATAAAGGAAATGAAGCGGCAGACATGAAGAACAGAGCACACAAACTGAAAGGAAAACACAATATCCATTCAAAACTTTGAAATGAAAACATCAAACTGAAATTTAGGGGTCGAAGAAACACAGAGGAAAGACGGAGAAGGGGAGGGAAAAAAAAAAGACATGGGGAAAAAGAAGAAAGAGAAGCAGCAAAGCCAGAAAAGGGGAAAAAAAAAAGAGAGAGAGCGCTGGAGTGAAAACAAAAAAAAAACGAAACATAAACAAAACAGAATAAAGAATTAAACAAAAGCAAAAATGAAAGTGAAAGGAAGAAAAAAATCTAAATGAGGAACGAAGAGTCGAAGAAGAAGGCGAACAAAAATAACCAACAGAAACGAAGAGAAAACCCAGAGTAGGAGGCGCATAAGGCAAAGAAAAAAGACACAAAACCCCAAAACAACCGCAACCCTAAATCACCACACCCAAAACGACAAAAAAGGCCCCCATCAAGGAAAGCAAAGAGGGCAGCTGACAAAGGGAAAAAACGATAAAGCGGGGGCTAGTTGCAAAATGACGCGAACGCCCCCGCACCATCGCTATTCCAAGGGGCAAAGCGGGGATGGCACTGTTCAAGGAATAGTGATTCCCGTCCCCGCTTTTAGTTATTATAAATAATATGAACTAAATATTGACTGATAAATATGAAAATAAAAAATATAATTTAAATTAAAAATAATAAATTAATTGAAATTAATTGAAGTATTGTATTCCAAATGAAAATTCAAAAGGATAATTAGATAAATTGTATATCAATATTCGGGCCTTAACTTAATACATTATATTTATTATATATAATATATCCTATTTAAAGTATTAAAATTAATTATATGTACTCCAAAATGCTTGCCGCTACTTACATTACATGACGGGGCCTATGTATTTACTTATTTTTTAGATCCAATGATTTTTTAAATAACCAATATTTAATTTTTAAAAAAAAAGAGAAAAGATCTTACAAAGTTGAACCAAAATTAAAAAAAAAAAAAAAAAAGAACAAATGTAACGCTAGAAAAACATTTAAAAGGAAAACAACAAAACAAAAAACAAACCAAAAAAAGAAAGAAGCAACCAAACAAAAATTGATCACATACTTCTCAATTTAAATTCCCCCTTACTTGTAAGAGGTCATTTTCTCTTTTATTATTCAAAATCCAAACATGATATGATAATTGAAAAAACTTATATGAAATTTGATTTCAGAATCCAAAAATGATATGGAAAGAACTATTTTTGTATGTGTTGATCCCCGACCATGAAATGTTCAGTTGTAAAATTCAAGTAATAGTGTTGAGATTCACAGGAACAACTAGAACAAGAAGTTCATATGTTTATATTCTGCTACTCTTCCATCTAAACAACAGTTGAGGAAAAACCAATGCCGACGCGCTTGGAAGTTAACACTATTTAAGGTAGGACTAGGCAACTATACAAAAAGTGTCTTCAAATATGAATTCAATTTATCTACATTCTCAATTTAGTTTAATAGCTTCCAGGCGGTATTTCTCCAATTCAGCATCCAGATCTTCAGCTGTCACCTTCTTCTCATTTCGGATTTTTCCTTGTTGAGGACCCCTTGCACGTCCACGACCACTGCCATTATTGCCATGAATCAAGCCCTTAAAGTCCATCTTTCCATGTCCGTATCCATATTCACTGTCGAAGAACATATCAAAGATTATGGTTTGTTACTAATGGAAATGCCTTTCTAAGGACTGAATGCCAACGAGTGTGAACAGCTCATGAAAACTCCCGGGAAAGGTGCATAATCAAACGATGAAGATCCAGGAAAATTCTTGACGCTGTGGAAAACGTCAAGGGCCATTGTACAAATATATAAAGCATTTTCACACTACTAGTTGACAAATTTAATCCTTTGTTCCACCTGGTCTCTACGTATTTGATGACTAGAAAGCGTATTTTTTGTTTGAAACATAGATCAAATTAAGTTATTTTACCTTCCAAAATTCTGGCCCACAAAATATTTTAGCCTTTCAGGTATGAGAACAGATGGAAAAATAATGAACCAAAAACAAAAATAAACTCAACATACCTTCTGAAGGCAATATCAGGTTTACCCAGGATGCCATCTCCAGTTGGTGGAAGAACAGGTGGAGCAGCCACACTAATCCCAACAAGTTCTATTTTCAATGGCTTTCCATCAAGCTGAAGATTGTTGTATCTCTTGATAGCTGCTATAGCATCTGCGTAGCGTAGAAACACAACTTCTGCTGTTCCCTAAACAAAAGCAAAGCTTTCTAAGCTACTAGAATGCTTGTTTAAAAGAATCCGAACAATGCAAAGCTGTGAAAATACCTTTGATCTTCCATTTCTATCATAATGGAGTGAATGTTGTATCACTTCACCAACATCAGAGAAGAGAATCTGCCCATTTGATATATAGTTATCAGCTCCTTCCGGTTACATAAGGTAAAATTAAAGATATTTTTTTTTGAGCTTTAAGACATAAGGTTGGTGAATATGCTCCAAGTTACATCAAAGGGTAGACAAACTAACCAAAACAAAGGAACCAAGAAACGTTGAATTTTCAGATTCAAAATCACCACTATCTAATTCTTAGTCCCAAATTCTAGCTTACATATGCTAGCAAGTAAGCACAACTCATCTTCATATAATCACATGTACTGGAGACACAAATGAACAACAGGCACAACCGCCTAAAGAATATACCAGAAATGGGCTAGTTTTGGGGAAAAGAAATAAAGAAGAACGGCAGCCCTTAGTGAAGCTTACCCATTCAAAGACCTAAATTTCCAATAGCCCACTATTGTGAGAATGAACCGAACAAGGGGGGAAATGGAAGGCCTTACTACTTGACCTTTGATTCTCGCTTTTCATTTGTTCAGTAAAAATAATGATTAGTTAACGTAGCAGATAGCAATAGCCATTTCATCCAGCAATTTTTACATAAAGGTTAGCACAAGTGACCTTGTATGTATTTCGAGAGTTCATAAATCCTGTGGTGACATTTTCATGTCCAAACTTGGCCATAAAGATAAACCTAATAACCTTTTCAAGGGCTCGGTTGCGGTTTTGCAAACAAACTCCAGACACAACCATTCACTCATCGATAAACTATCACACGAAAACACAAAATAAAGTTCATCAAACAAAACACATCATGCACAACAAAACAAAAGGCATTACAGATTTCACAGCCCAAACCAGTCTAACAATCTAAAAACCTTAACAAGCATCACACAAATATAAGCCTTGCCAATCCAATGGATAATAACTTGACTGGAAAACGACATGTAAATACCTCGAGATCCTCATTAGAGACACCATAATCCAAGTTCGAAATATACAATTTGGTGCCCCCCTCTGCCTTAGATTCTCCACCACCCAATACAACATTCGCCTGAAACATTATTACACAAGTATTATACAAAAATCTATCAACAATAGTGAATCAAAAACTCATACAAAAGTCCAATCGGAAAATGGGATTCTATTTTCTCAGCAATTAAACAGGTTTTAATCTCATCGAAGTTCAAGATATATCTTACCGGTACCGGAGGAGGGTACGGCGTGGTCCTGGCCGAGAGGCGGTTCAAGAAGCGACGATCTGGTCCAGGTCCTGAACCGGAGACACGGTCTTTGGCCCTAAAGTTGGCATTGCGATTGTAGACCGAACCGGGCTTGCTGTTCTTCCTGATGAGGTCGTCGAGAGACATGTCCAGAGAATCCCCCATTGTTTTTGGTCGGGAAAACGTCGGAGAGGTTCGGCCACGGAGGCTTCTGGAGGGTTTCGCTCCTTTGTCGGAGGAGCAGAGTCGGGTTTTTACACAGGTCCTGAAATGGCGGGTTTTGGCGCTTTTGTGGAGACGACGACCGAAAAAAAAAAAAAAAAAAGAACCTAAAAGAAAAAGGACTGGTCCGTGGATAGAGGATATTGGATGATAGTTTTGCTGTCGTTGATCAAAAAAAAAAAAAAAAAAAAAAAAAGAGGGGGCATGTCTCTCGTCGTTGTTCCAAAGCTTATATATATATATATAGCTTGTTGTCGTTTTGTGACGTGAGTACCTTACCCAAAATTGGGTTTTTTTAGCACTTCAAATCCCTCAACTTTCCATGATTTTGGCACTTTTATCCCTGGGAGATCCATCACTAGTTTGATCTCCCCTGCCATCGATCATCACCCCTATCATCCCCATCATCCACCCTCCGTCGTGAACCCATTGCACCATTGGGAGCCCCTCCGCCTCATTAGCCATTGATGGGGAGCACGGTCGATGTAGGTGTCTTGGATGATGGGAAAAAAATTTTTTTTTCCTTGTTTTTCTTTAATGTAATCACATGTAATATTTCATTATAAGTGTGATGTATCTTTTTGATCTCAATCGTTTAAAATTGATCTAGAAGTCAAAAAAAATTATCTTATCAATAGAAAAAAAAAACTTTACTCTGTTAGAAGTTGATAACTCGAGAGTCTCGAGTTATTCGGTCATGTTTCCACACTTAAGTAGCTCGTTTTTAGAGAGTTTTATAGTTTTAAGGAAGTATTTTGGGGTCTTTTTATTTTTATTTTGGTCAGTTAGTGTTTTTATTGTATTATGTTATCTTGTAACCATTTGATGCCCTTGGAAGATTTTGTTTTGTGTTTTGAGATTTGAAGGTCTACGGCATGCAAGTGTGATGGGGGAGAAACTTTCGAAGTTGTCCAGGGTGGCATGAAACAGGTTCAAGAAGCTGAGCAACCAGTAAAGGCTGAAACAAAGGAAATCGTAACTTTGCTATAGCAAAGCTGAAGCAAAGTCGTCAGATATAAAAATTCGAGAATGGGTAGCCAGTTTAACCACGCTGGCAGAATTTTTGATGACATTAGCCCTTTTTTCAAGTGTCATCATCAGCATCCATCATTTTTAATATAATTTTTGCCAGCCATCAGATCATCCACGTGAGGAGAATAGGATTGATTCCCAGAAGCTATAAATAGAAAAGGATGCTCTGTAAAAAGGGGCTGGTTCTGATTCTTCGTAAAAAGAAATTCTTCGAGAGTCGCACGTTTTTCTTTTCCAGAAAGAGGAAGGTCAAATCTGACCTGGGAAGGAATTCCTTGGTTCAGATTTGGTAAAACCCAGAGAAGGCAGGCAAGGAAGTGTTCGTCAAGAGCAGAAATTCCCAGTGCACACCCGGTCTTCAACCTTGGAGAAGGGAGCTGATTGTGTTTTGCTCAATTTTGTTTGAAATTAAATTTATTGTGATCAATCATACGTTTATGATGTTGAACAATAGTTTAAAATTGTTTTCATTGACATTATGGAGTAGTTGTTCTAGTGGTTGGGAATCACGAGTACTTGAAGTAAATCTGAGACATTGATGTAGAGCTGCTTGGCATTTTTTTTTACTGTTCAGTTTGTTCTTCATTTTCATCTTGTGTTTGATTACGTGCCCTTTTCAAATACTTGCAATTGATTTCTAGGTATTGGAAAATATTTAGAGATTGGATTAGGATTGAACAGCATGTGTTCAACTAAATTTTGAGTTCTGTTTGGTTGATTTTGTGGATAGTCTAGGAATAGTCATTCATCGCATGGTCTTAAAGGTTATTGTTCTCAATTTGAATTCTCTGGATTTGATTTTACATAAGAATATGCAGAAGTCGAATTTGGAGATCATTTACAGATATTATTTTCTACCTGACTAAAAAATTTTGCTAGAGCAAAGCTACAGCATAGTTTCGAATTTACCTAAAGGAAAATGTTTCTCAACCGTTTTTCATAATTTGATTGTTCATCCTTAATTACTTGTCTGCTTTCAGCCGTTTCCCATACTATTGCTTAATTCCCAGTCTTTGTTCTGCAATTAAATTTTGTAGTTTGTTAGTCTTTCTAATTTTTTTCTACTGTTTTTATTTTACTGTTATTTTCATATTAGTGTTTCATTTGGTTTCAATATAATTAGTAAAGTTAAATTTCTTGTCATATTACAATTGAATTAAGAATACTTTCCTCGTATGTTCGACACTCATTCTCATCATTATATTACTTGTTTACGATAGTGTGCACTTGCGCTGAATTACAAATAATCATCACAAAATTGCAAACAGAATTCTCTCAAAATGAAAATTATAATTTTAGATTATTTACCTTTGGGTAATTGGTCAAAATGGTCTTTAAAACTCTTTAAAATATAGTAATTTAGTCTCTGCGTTTTTAATTTTGACGGAGACCCCCCTAAACTCCATTTTTCACTTGGCAATTAATAAGTCCTCGCATCTGATTCCGTCCAAAAACTCACGGAATTGATCATGCTAGAAGTACTTTTCACGCTTTTTGAAGGTCAGTATGGTCCATTTCTCTTCCTGAAGAGTAAAGAATGAGACCAAAATATTTAGGTGGCATTTGGTATTGTTTTTGAAATGTTTTCTGTTTTCAAATTTTTTTGAAAATAATAATGTTTTGAAAACTGTATTAAGATCATTTCTGAAACTGTATTTGGTTATGTTTTTTAAGTGTATATTTTGAAAAATACAAAAATAAAACTTTGTTTGGTTATATTTTTTCAAAATCCATTTTATTTTCAAAAAACCCAAAAAAACACTATTTTTTGGAAATGAAAACAAAAAGTGAAAACAACTTTTTTTCGTTTTCAAAAAACCCAAAAAAGCAACATAGTTGAAAACGATGTTTTCGAAACGATTTTGAAAACGTTAAATAAACAAATGCTATTTTAAAACCGTTTTCGTTTTCTATGTTTTTGAAAATGAAAAATCATTTTCAAGACAAAAAACAAACGCCTCCTTAATTGCTCAACTGGTCTATAAACCATTACGTTTGTGACATTATGATACCTTTTTCTTTTTTTAAGTCGAAACCTTAATTGTTTTTTGGATTTTTAAATTGAGCTTTTACTTAAAGAAAATTATGACCAAATATCATGAACATAATAGTTTGTAGACCAATCAAGCAATTAAGTTAATCCATTACCTTAAAGAACTCTATTCAAAAATGACAGTTAAAGATCATGTCAGTTATAAAAATGAAAGAACAAAATGCTATTTAGATACTAATACATAATTAATCTTATAAAAAAAACAAAAGTACAGATTTTATAATTTTATCCCTTAGTTGTCTTTCTAAAATTTTTTAAATAAGTTATAAAATAATGACATTTATGTATTTATATATGTTTATTTATTTGCTAATGGACTTATTATTTGCTTTCTTTGTCTAGGAAAACTTAGGCTGACAAATGGGAAGAACAGAGTCTAAAAAATAGTTCGATTATAAATGTTCCAAAACACGTGCTATAAATGGTTTTTCTTTTGAGGATAAATTTCTCGCGTGGCCCTTTAACTCTATATAAGAGTGCTGATTCATCTCTAAACTGTTTTTTTTTTTAATTTAAAGGTCCCCAAATAAAGAAAAGTTTAGAGATTAATTCACATCCTCGTATAAAGTTTTGGGATTATAGGAGCAATTTACCTTTTTTTTTTTAATAAATAAGAATTTATAAATTATTGTTGTTATATTAAAGATTTATTAAAAATGATTAAAATAATAAAAATGAAAATAATAAAAATTAAACTTAAAAATTGAGAAAAAAAAAAACCATTAATAACAACACATGAATTTGCATTGGGATCCACCCAATACAAACCCTATAAAAAAAGTACTATGAATGGTTGCTGTTAATTTTTATACTAAGAAAAGCATGCTATAAATGTTAAATATAAATTTTTTTAATTTATTACGGTATGAGAATTCAAACTATAAATTTTACAAATAGAATTCACTATTACTGTAGGATAATATACACAGTCTTTTTTTTTTTCATATAAATTGAACTACAATTTTTTTTTAATAAATTGATTAAACTATAATTAGAACCATTGGAAGGGAAATAGTGACCCCTAGCTCCAAGATAGGAAGAAGTTGTTTAGATGACATGTCCACGTTTGAAAAGGGATTTCACTTTTTACAGAAAATTGTTTTTTTCCAACTTTTTTCCATCTTCTTCTTGTTTTGGAAAAGAAAAATATTTTATTTTAAAATATATCTTGTACATTATTCTTTTAAAAAAAGAAAATAGATCTTAATTCTCTAACAATACACTACTCTCAATACTATTTTTCTTATTCAAAATAACATTTTGTTTTCAAAATTTTTTTTTACACATTCAAACATCATCTCATTTTCAAAACGAAAAACTTTCTTATTTTAATTAAAAAAAATTCTTCTTTCTAAAAATAGACATCACATTCAAACCCGGGTAAATGTTCGTTAATAAAGCAAATGTGTATTCAAGAAAAAGGTCAAGCCGGGAAGCTGATAAAATTAACTAAATTGATTTAATTTGATTAGTTCTAAGTTTTAATTGAGCTGCTTTGTCCGATTGGAAATTTTATAGTTTATTGTGGTTCTTTAAGCATCATGTTTTTTTTTTTTGCCATTATTTTAAAAAAAATTTATGCAACATTTTCTTTTATGAAAATTTATGTTTATTTTTTAATCATATAATCTAAATAGATTTTTAGTCCTGTTTCTTAAAAATCTTGTCTCTAAACTTTATTTTCATAGTCTAATGGTAATATCACACATAACTTTACCTAAAAGTATAAAGTTCGAATCTCTCATTTCAAATCAAAAAAAGAAATTAACCGACCTCAACAATTTAGAAGGAATTACACTGACACTCCCTGTGTTTTCTAAAAATTACATAGACACTCCATTGATCAAAACTAATAATGTTAACACTCTCTAACTTATAAAAAAATTACATTTCAAATCAAAAAAAGAAATTAATCGACCTCAACAATTTAGAAGGAATTACACTAACACTCCCTGTGTTTTCTAAAAATTACAGAGACACTCTATTGATCAAAACTAATAATGTTAACACTCTCCGACTTATAAAAAAATTACATTTCAAATCAAAAAAAGAAATTAATCGACCTCAACAATTTAGAAGGAATTACATTGACACTCCCTGTGTTTTCTAAAAATTACAGAGACACTCTATTGATCAAAACTAATAATGTTAACACTCTCTGACTTATAAAAAAATTACATTTCAAATCAAAAAAAGAAATTAATCGACCTCAACAATTTAGAAGGAATTACACTGACACTCCCTGTGTTTTCTAAAAATTACAGAGATACTCCATTGATCAAAACTAATAATGTTAACACTCTCTGACTTATAAAAAAATTACAAAGACACTCTTCCATAAGTTTGATTATTAATTATACTAAAAATACCATAAATGCCTCTTTTTCATTAAAAAAATGCCTTTAACAAAATTTGGGTTGTAGGGATCTCTCATCTTTCAACAAAGCCTTTTTGTCAAAGTAAGGGTAGGGCGGGTGTTGACTAACCCCTTATCACTAATGGCCAGAGTCTTCTAAGCGGAGTATTTTCATATTCAAGTTTTTTGGAGGCTAGATTAATAGGGAATAATCCTTGCCTTTATATGGCGGAGTATTCTTTGGGGTGGGGAGAACATCTGAACAGGGGTGAGATGGTTGATAGGTAATGGGGAGTCTGTGAAAGTCTTTAACGATCCATTGATCCCATTGCCTTCGTTTTACTCCCAAATTGTGAGTGGTGGATTTAATTCGAGACTCTAAATGGATACGGAATTAGTTACAACGACTCACTTGTGGGGTACGATATGGTTTATGGCATTCCATTAGGTGAGAATAATAGACCAGATCAATGGTGTTGGCATTGTGATCCCAAAGGAGAATACTTGCTTCGATCAGGATATAAAGTGGAAATGGAGAGGAAAATAAGGGAGGATGCTTCTTTGAGCTCTCTTCATTCTGTCAACCCAGGTTCCAAACAAGGTGAAAATCCACCTATGACGAGCTTTCCATTGAGCCCTTCCCGCGGCCCTTGATATGTAGGACTACCTTATGGTTGCCTGCTCGTCACATTAATTGTTGAGGTCTAATACTAACATATTGTTAGAGTAACAATACAAGGTGATAGCAAATATAATTTAATAATAATTTCACACCTGATTTTATTATAAAATGTAAAATATGAATTCCCAATCTCAAATTAAAAAACATTTAAACATTTGTGAGAAAAAAAATACTGTAAAAAAGGGTATAAAAAGTGTATTTAAAATAGGATAAACTTGAATTGAATTGAAATTCATTGATCAATTTTGTACTAGCAAGTAGATTCTTAAATTCCTGTAAACCCAAATGAGGAAGTTAAAAAATGAAAGTTCCAATATTTTGACAATAAAAATCTACCCTATAATTATTAATAGGGAAAAAAAAAAACATAATTGTTGTAAGGGAACCAAATTTTGTTGAGTAGTGCTAGAAAAATCAATTTTAATTTTAATTTTTTAAGTACCAATTCATGTGATGGTGAGTTATTATCTTTTTATTAGTAGAGACAGTCAATTTATATAATAATATTTTAAATACATATTAATAAAATGATAAGAATTTATATGTCAAATAAGTTAATATTAAAAATTTAATATTATAAGTGCTCCCAACATCTTTCAATTTTGTTACATGCAACGTGTTAGTAATATATTTTTAGAGTATCTAACTATTTTTTATTAAGCAGAATTTTTTTTTTCCCGTAAATCAGAAAGTTTTTTGTTTCCCTTAGACATAAAATTTGGCTGGTCTATAACCATAACAGTTGAAAATCAAAATAATAAGGGTACGAACAAAAAAGAAAGAAAGAAAGAAAGAAAGAAAGAAAGAAAATCAAATGAAAGGGATTTTGAGGGGGAGGGAGGATCGTTTTAAACAACCAACACTTCAGCAAGCCAAAAAAAAAAAAAAAAAACCAAAAAGGCCAAAAAGCAAAAAAAAAAAAAAAAGGAGAGAGAAAAGGCACAAGGGGTACGAATCATACAATACGTCTCGTAATTGTTATTATCCAGCTAGATAACTCTCAAACTCTCTCTCTCTCTCTCTCTCTCTTTCTTCCCCCTCACGCACTCTCTGCACTCTGCCACAGCAAGCCTTTCTCACTCATTTCCATGCATAAAATAATTCATCCTCTCCCTCTCTCTCTCTCATATGCTCTTTACATACACCACCAACATTTACATATAATTTTTGATCCAATACAGTTTAAAGGTCGATTTTCTCTACACTTTTTTTTTAATGTATTTACATCATATTTATAATAATTTAGAAGCATTCCAACTATGAAAAAAAATTAAAGATCAAAATTGCATAAACTTCTAATAACATTGAAAATAGAATAAGATATAGAGTATAAAGTATGATAATATTATTTTTCACATTCTTAATGACAAATTTAATATTGAGATTAATATATATATATTGGAGATGGTCTTAATATAATACTTACTTTATTAAATTTTTTTTAATATATGATAAATTTAATATTATTATTATATTAAAAAGTATATTTTTTAATCCAAATATTAAATTTTATTATAATAATGATTTAACATTCTATTGAAGAGCTCCTAAATTAAAATTGCGGTATTTGAATAATAAAGTGTAGTTGCAAAACAATATTCCAGCACTAGTACGTACAAAGAAAAAACAAATACAAACCTATTTTCCGTAAGGGAATCAACTTATTTTTGCTATATGCGGTGTGCTGGTAGCACTTTTGTGCCAGCGAACACGTTTTAATCTAAAAGAGAGTAAACAGCTTCTCTATTTTCCATACCATAAGTTAATCTGTTATTTTAATCAAACACATTTTTGTTTTCTCTTGTCTTGAAGTTCAAATAATGCTTTAACCTATTTGGTTTTGTAAGATTACCTTGCGGTTGCCTGTGCATTTTGTTGATGTCTAACACTAATATTGTTAGAGTACCAATATAAGGAGGTAGCATACACAATCTATTGATAATTTCATATTTAATTCCATCGTAATATGTATAATTTGAATCCCCACTCTAAAATTCAAAAACATTTAAACATTTGTAAGAAAAAACAAATACAGTAAAAAAAGGTTTGAAAATTTTATATAATACAGTATAAACTTGAATTGAACGTAAAATAAGATGATCAATTTTGTCATTAGCAACTAGATTCTTAGATTTGTGAAAACCCCCAATTAGGAAGTCAAAAAATGAAAGTTCCAACATTTAGACAATAAATAAAGCTACCCAAAATTTTTTTTTATAGAGAAAAAAACCCATAATTGTAGGAAGAGAACCAAATTTTATTATGTAGTGCTAAGAAAACAAATTCTAATTTCAATTTTTTAAGAATCAACTCATTTAATATTGAGTTGTTATCTTTTCATTAATGGATATAATTAGTTAATGTGATCTTTTAAACATCTATTAATAAAAATATAAGAACTATATATCATATAAATTAATACTAAAAATTTGAGATTATAATTGGTCCCAACATTTCTCAATTTTGTTACATGCAATGTGTTGGTTATATATATGGACCAGCTAGCCTTCTTTTTGTTAAAGCAGAAAGTTTATAGTTTCTTTTTTTTTTTTTTTGGGTAAATCAGAAAGTTTATCATTTCCAATAGACAAATACAAATTATAATGGTACGAAAAGAGAGAGAGAGAGAGAGAGAGAAAATCAAATGAAAAAACGGTATTATGAGGGACGGTCAATTTAAACATCCAACAAATTTCGAAAAGAGAAAATGGAGAGAGAGAGAGTACGAGACTACAAACGAAGCGATACATGGTATGATACGTCTTGTAATCGTTATTACCCTTCTTGCTCTCTCTCTCTCTCTCTCTCTCTCCTTCTCTCTACACCACCCACCCCAAAAAAAAAAAAAGCACGAGACTACAAATGGTACGATACATGGTACAATACAACTCATAATCTTTATTACCCCTCTCTCTCTCTCTCTATCTCTCTCTCTGCACTCTGTCATAACAAGCCTTTGTCTTTCGTTTCCACGCATTATAGAATTCATCCTCTCTTTCTCACTTTCTTTCTTTCACTTTTTTACATACACCATCAACATTTCTATGTTGAAATTCCCAGAAGAAGAAATGCAACTTTTTGATCCAAGATAATTTAGACAGTTTAGAGGTCAGTTTTCTCTGCACATTTTCACTTATTTATATCATATTTAGTTGATCAAGAATTTCGGTTTTTGATTCAAACACCATGAATTTGTTCATTTTCTGTAGGTTTCTCAACTCGGATTCTGTCAAGTTTCCTCGGTTCTAACCAAAAGTACGTATAAATCTTCCCTTCATCTCTTTCTCTTATTATTCTTCTTCAGAGGTTTAGTGTTTGATTATATTCCGTTGATTTAAGAGCTGAAATCTTATGTTAATACAAAGACATTGGTGAAAACTTGAATCTTTTCTTCATCTCTTACTTATTCTTATTCAAAAGTCTACTGTTTGATTGTATTCCTATTGATTTAAGAGCTAAAATCTTATGTTAGTACAAAGATATAGGTAAAAACATGAATCTTTACTTCATCTCTTTTTTATTCTTATTCAGAAGTTTACTGTTTGATTGTGTTCCTGTTAATTTAAAAGCTGAAATTTTAAGTTAATACAAAGACACAAGTGAAAACATGAATCTTTGCTTCATCTCTTTCTTATTCTTAATCAAAAATTTACTGTTTGATTGTATTCTTGTTGATTTAAAAGTTGAAAATCTTATGATAATACAAAGACATTGGTGAAAACATGAATCTTTGCTTCATCTCTTTCTTATTCTTATTCCTGCTAATTTAAAAACTAAAATCTCACGTTAATATAAAGACATGGGTTTAAACATAAAAATATGCAGCATTTGTAACACTCTAATTTTTTTTTTCATTAAATTGAAGGGCTTCTTTCTGTTGAACACAACAATGATTGAATCCAAAGATCTCAAAGAAAACTTTTAAGAACATTATTTTCCTTTAGTGTTAGATTCCATTTTCATTTCCTTTCTCCTGTTCTAAAATATGATATTGCTTTTCGGTCATACTCCCGAATCCAAACACACTTTTATTTTATAATTTGTACCAAGTAGATCATTTTGTGTTTTGATTTTCTCTGAGCTCAAAGCAGAGCTCTGCAAAGGCTTTCCTCTATCTATGTTCACTGCTAATAATTGTTTAGTTACGACAACATGGCATTGTAAATTAATTTTGTTTTTTAAATTCAGATATGTCGTTGCATTAACTAATTGTGAGACATGTCATCAAATTGATTAGTTATTTGTGACGACATATCATCGCAACTGTACAGTAAATCTGTCTATATATATTTACGATAACATATTATTACAGGTAATATTTGATGCCAAAAAAAAAAAAACATAGTGTGAAAATAATACGCACCAATATGTAGTTATTATGGGTTGATTATAGTTGACACTAAATATTCAATGTCATTTATTACAATGTTAATTGCAACGACATGTCATTTTAAAAGTAAATTTAAAATTTAAATTTTGATGAAAGAATGGTGGATTATTTGGGTTATTTGCAATGACATGTCATTGTAAATACCAATTGATTCCAGCTGACATCAACTGACCAAGGCCATTTATCATGGCATTAATTGCAATGACAAGTCTTTTTAAATAAATTTAAAATTTAAATTTTGATGAAAAAATGATAGATTATTTGGGTTATTTGTAATGATATGTCGTCACAAATACCAATCAATTATAGTTGATATCAACTAATAGATGCCATTTATTATGGTATTAGTTGCGATGACATACTGTCACAAATAAATTTGAAATTTAAATTTTGACGAAAAAATGGCAAATGAATTTGCGACGATATTAAAAATTATTGTCGCAAAAAAAATTTTGGAATATGTTCTAGAATATTTGTGGAATATTCACACAGTACATTAATGAGGTTAGTCGAATGGCATCCTTTTTTTGTACATTTATAACAACATGGTATTTATTTGCGACAACAAATGTCATCGCAAAAATACTGGTTATAAACTTACAGCCCGGGCCTTCTTCCTCATTTTTCTTTGGTTTCTAAACTTGGCTTCTCTCTTAGCCTCTCTCCCTCTCTCCATCCTCTTTGGCCAAAACTCTGACCAAACTCCGTTCTTTCTCCCTTTCTCCCAAAATCTGTCCCCTCTCCCTCTCTTTGCCATTGCTGTTGCCACTATTGCCCGTCGTCGTTTACCTTTGTTCACCACCAATTTTCGACCTTCGTTATTTGTGGTTTTAGAATTTTTAAGTTATTTTTTTTTGTGTTGGTTAATGTAATTGTGTGTTTTTGTTGGTGATGTTGATAGTTTTGATGTGTTTGAATATATTGATAATGATAGATAAGTTAATGATGGCGATTTTATTATACTGTTTAGTTGAAAAATTATTTGGTTGGCTTGTTTGTTTTTGCTAAATTCATGAAAATTGATTGGTTAAATTGTTTTTAGAAAACTAATATTGGAAACTTAATTGGTTAAATTGATTATTAAATTTGGTTAAATGAAAAGTTTAAAAATTACTAAATATTAAAAAAATTTAAAATTTTATTAGTAAAATTAAAAATTACGTTTATGTATAAATGAAAAGTTTAATAATTGATAATAAGTTAAAAATAATAATAATATGAAAATAATTATTAATTATAAATAAATATTGAAATTGTAAATAAAGTGATATTTATATTAAAAGTATAATAATTAGTTTAAAAAAGAATGATTTGTATAGCAAATTACAATATTAAATATTTAAATATTTGAAAAATAAAAATGTGAAGAATTACAAATAAACACAAAATTATAATATTATTTAAATAATTAAAAATAAAAAAAATATGATTTGTTAAAAATAAATAAATAATTTGATATAATTTATAAAAATAAGTCTATGAAATTATAAAATATTATTATTAAAAAATATTTAAAAAAATAAAAAAAGTATAATAAGATGTAAAAGAAAAAATTGATAATAAACTAAAAAAATATTATAAATAAAGGATTATGTTAAAAGAAAAAAGTGTAAAAGTAAAAATTTATTTAGAATCATAATAATTTTAATAAAACATCATCAATTTATATAATATGTACCATATAAATAAAGAATTATGTTTATAAATTTAATACAACATCATAAATTATAGTTGATTATAATCACAAACAAATCTTAACTTGTATTGACCCGTACGTGGAATAATACTTGTAAAGACAATACAAGCAAAACCTGCAGTTGTATGAGAGCTAGAAGATAATATAGGAGTTGATAGCTTAGATGTATCCTACTATCCAGTTCTCGTCTATTACTTGGCTCAAGCCATACATCCCTCCTGGTCTTCTGCCTCCTCTAGATGTTGTAGATGACAATGACGATGATAAAGATACTAATAATGCTACTGCCAATTTAAGAGAATAAATTACTAGTTAATATTATTTATGTATTTTTTTTTATACTTGTATACATTATAGTTTATTTATCAGGTTTATCTTTTTAATAAACAAATATTTTATTTTTAACCGTCTTTTTTAATATTATAATTTATTTTCATTATTATAATTCATATATTTTTACTTAATTTTAAATTTAAATATACAACAATAAAATCTATTAATAAAAATAATAAATTATTAAATAATAATAAATTGTTAAAAAATTTATTTAAAAAAAAAAAGAAAATTTTTTTTGCGAGGACATATGTTGTCGCAAATAATAATAAAATGATATTTATTAGAGACGACTTTTCAAAAATGTTGGCGCAAATATTTGGTGCCATGTTAGCAAGATCACGCATATTGGTGACGATATTTTTGAATTTGTGGTCGCAAAAAATGAATGCCATGTCAGCCTCGTCCAATCCCTCGATGACGTAATTGCAATGACTTTTTAACAACGACTGTCGTCACTATTGTAATTACGACAACCTGTTATTGTTGCAAAAAGTTTATTTGCGATAGGTTATTAGCATCAACTTATATGCGACGACATGTTGTTACAAAAAAGACATTTGCGACGACTTTTCATTTTTTGCAACAACTTTTGATTCTCGCAAAATACATTATTTGTTGTATTGTTTTTTGAAGCCATTTCTTACACAGCCATTATACATGTTTATTGTTTTCTCCCATATATAAATTCTTTTTCTCTTATTTTTTTCGGGTTTTTTTCCCCTCTATATTGTGTTCTACAACTTTTTTTTTTTCTCAGTATCTTTTTCAGCTTTTTCTGAATTGTCCCAAAATCAGACTCTACTAGTCAAGCTTTGTTTTACTTTTGTTGTTATCACCGTTGATATGAATGTATATTTATTAATAGTCTCTTCCATTTTCATGGTTTCTGTATTGCCAATTTTTAAGCTTATTTTGAAGATTTGTCTCCATGACCCATTTTGTGTTATTGCTCTTTCTTTTACTAGGTTAAAATAATAGAATATAGCACAAGTGATATATGGCCACCCAATGGGAAGTTACCACAAGCATCCAATAGGAAATTAACATGGGCAACCAAGAGCGCATCCAGCGTCCGGCTATGGAGGGTACCTCGGATACCACGGGCACCCAACAGGAAGTTACCACGAGCACCTAAGACAGCACCCAACTAAGAAATTCCGAGTGTGGAGAGTACCTCGGAGGTATTAATTACTCCAGAGGTATCAAATTAGTAAAATAACTCAATCATTTTTTTATTATTAAATAATCTTTCAAAAATTTTTATTAGCTAAATGACTTCGTAACGACTGGTTTTCCAGTTGATTGTTCCAATGTCAAATGAAATAAAGTTACATTCTAGTTTTGATTTTTAAGGTAGTCAATTTGACAAATAATCCATATATGTAGTATCAATAACCAAAATGACTCAATCACTTTCTTCTATTAGTACGATACATCTTGTAATCGTTATTAACACACATACATTCTCTCTCTTTTTCTATCTCTCCCCCCCCCCCCCCCCCCTCCCCTTTACGCACTGTGTCATAGAAAGCCTCTCTCTCATTTTCATGCATTATAGAATTCATCCTCTCTTTCTCACTCTCTTTCTTTCACTCTTTACATACACCACCAACGTTTCCATGTTGATATCCCAGAAGAAGAAAGGCAGCCTTTTGATCTAGGACAGTTTAGAGGTCAATTTTCTTTGCACATGTTCACATATCTACATCATACTTAGTTGATCAAGAATTCTAGTTTTGAGTCAAACGCTATGAATTTATTCGTTTTCTACAGGTTTCTCGGCTTGGATTCTGTCAAGTTTCCTTAATTCCAACCAAAAGTACATATAAATCTTTGCTTCATCTCTTTCTCTTTTTCTTATTCTTCAGAGGTTTACTATTTGATTGTATTCCTATTAATTTAAGAGCTAAAACCTTATGTTAATACAAAGACATGGGTGAAAACACAAATCTTTGCTTTCTCTTTCTTATTCTTATTCTAAAGTTTACTGTTTGATTGTATTCCTATTGATTTAAGAGCAGAAATCTTATGTTAATGCAAAGGCATGGGTGACAACATGAATTTTTGCTTCATTTCTTTCTTATTCTTATTCATAGGTTTACTGTTTGATTGTATTCCTATTGATTTAAGAGTTGAAATCTTATATTAATATGAAGACATGGAAAAACATGAATCTTTACTTCATCTTTTTCTTATTCTTATTCAGATGCTTGCTGTTTGATTTAATCCTATTGATTTAGGAGCTGATATCTTATGTCAATACAAATACATGGGTGAAAACATGAATCTTCATCTCTTTCCTATTCTTATTCAGAGGTTTATTGTTTGATTGTATTTTTGTTAATTTAAGAGCTAAAATCTTATGTTAATACAAAGACATGGGTGAAAACAAAAATCTTTGTTTTAATTCTTTCTTATTCTTATTCAAAAGTTTAATGTTTGATTGTAATTTTGTTTATTTAAGAGTTGAAATCATTTGTTAATGTTAGGAAATGCCCTAAGTATGAAAGACATTTTGATGCATTTCATTTATTTTGAACTAGATAATAAAATTATATTTAGAGGTTATTCATTACATTGCTATTTGTCCTCATTCTATTTACATGTTAAAGTAAATGTAAACAAATGTGGCTCACTGATTGCTTGTGTTAAACTATTAGAATATTGCATGCAATGGACTTTTGTATACGAAAAGACAATGTTTTAAAGTAAGTAGTCAAATTATGGTCCATAGTTTACGGGGTTAGACCGAGCATCTAATTCATGTTAAGACTATTATATTATTTAAAGTTATGGTGGGGACGGTTTGTATTGATTGTCTGGAGCATAGACTCCTGAGTAGAGACATAGATATATTGCTTGGTAGTGACATATTAGATCAGGAGTAAAGCGTGATTGATCTATGTAGTCCGCTATGAGTGGATCAATCTGCTTTTTGACGTTCATTATGCAATAACCTTAATCCTGAATAAATGAACTACTTATGTATATGACTTGTGTACTTTGATATTCTAATGGCTAAAGCATCTCAGAGGTAGTAAGCTTATAAACCGGTTCGTTAGGTGCATGACTTGTATACGATGGAGGGTTTGTTTATAGATATTTAGAATCATAGCTCTAATAAAGAGTTAATGGTATCCTCTTAAATGCATTATACTGGATGTGAAAATGGATAAGGCCTTGGGTCATCTGCTAGGTGGATGACTTCTTATTCACATATGGTAATAATCATTTTCTTATTTGGTAGTATAATAGAACTTTAAGATAGCTTGATCAGTACGTTGAACGGACTTTGACCTAAGGCTGATCATGGATATCATATAAGGGTTTTGCATATATAACAAGGTCATTGGACAATAGCTTATCACAGGCTTTCGTAATACGATATATAATTGAGAGTTCAGTTTCAGGTTTATAGTGGAGTGATTCTGAAATTAATGATCATATGATTGAGTTAATTGATATAGAGTAATGATCGTATGGATTCACAGGAGCCCGATTATATATGTCTAATTGGTCCCTGTACTAACTCCACATAATTGCTTAGCGGATGGCAAATTGATCAGGGTATACTTATTGGCTGGTTGTCTTGCATGGATATAAGTGGTGTCCACATAGGATATAGGTGGAAGACAAGATTCTCTCCTGTTGAATTCGAATTTTGTTTTGGATAAGAGATTATATAATTATTTGAATTCCAAATAAAGTTGCCATGATTTTATTTGAGTTTGAATTGAAGTTGTGGAAAATTATCCATGAGGGCAAAATTTGAAATACAAGTTTTTTGTGGAGTTTGAAATTTGAAATTTGAAATTTGAATTTGATATTTGAATTTGAAATTTGAATTTGAAATTTAAATTTGAAATTTGTATTTGAAATTTAAATTTGAAATTTGTATTTGAAGTTTGAATTCAAATTTTGAATCACAAAATCAAATGTAACCGAATTTTTTATGGATAATTCCACATGATAAATTCGATTTTTTATGGATAAGGGAGAGGTAGATCTTGTTTGAATCCTACATAAATTTTGAATCCAAAATCCTCTAAATGTGGCAGAATTTGTTAAGGGAATCCCACCCTAGGAGGATTTAGTTTTTTATGGATAAGGATGAAGGGAAATTCAAATTAGAAAATCCTATTTGAATATTGATTCTCCTTACACTTAGATGGCCGAATCTAGTCATGTTTTTTAGCCTAGGGGAAATTCAGTTTTAGTGGATAAACGAGGAGATGAAATTCAAGTTAAAATCCTGTTTGAATTTTGAATACAAAATCTTGCTAGGGTGGCCGAATCTTCCTATGTTTTTGGCCTATAGAGAATTTGGATTTTGTGTGGAAAGAGGGGAGAAAATCTTTTCTTGGTCCAATTCAAATTCAAGGGATCACCTCATGCAAAACTATAAATAGAGGT
This sequence comes from Antiaris toxicaria, assembly GCA_035233585.1. NCBI lineage: Eukaryota > Viridiplantae > Streptophyta > Magnoliopsida > Rosales > Moraceae > Antiaris > Antiaris toxicaria. The sequence goes on along the minus strand of CP141162.1, from coordinate 11,261,014 downwards.
CCTACCATTTTAGTTCTCTCAGACCACAGACTCTCAGGTAAGCGGGCTTATTGTTGCATAACTCACCATGACAATAAGTTCTTTAGAGATCTGGGTGGTCAAAAGAAGACTAGCAGTGCTAGTAAACCGATCGAGGATTCGAGTACCCACACACTTTGCCATCCTGGAATTGGAGAATAGTAGAGAAGACTAGTTGGTTGAAGCCCTTCGGTCATTAGTCTCCTGCATCCTTGGTGTCCTCTGAAGGTATAAAGTTATTGTTGTTGATTTATTGTATATGACATCACGAGATATTTAATGATCTTAAAAATTTTTTTGTAATTCCATTGTGCCATTTTGACAGATTTTTTCTATAATTGGTATCAGAGGTATCTCGTGATTATGTCATGTATGGATTCGATATTTAAAGAGTGGCATTCTAAGATTTCTTTATGTTGTTATCATGGATTATGTATGGAGTATGTGGTTATTTTAATTTTTTAAATTATTATAAGCATACTTATTTTTTTTATCGGTTATGGTTCCTTAGAATTTAGAAAAATTGTATTTAGGTTTTTTCATGTAACCATGAGAGCGGTCTTTTATCACTGTAATTTTCCCATAGATTTTATTTTTAGCCTCTTAGAATTTTTATGATTAGATTTTTGTACACCGAAAACGGTATAGGAAATTTTATGTAATTATTCTTGGAGGAGATTGAAGATTCAAGATCATAATTTATTTTGTCCCGAAAGTTAAATTTAATTTGAGGATTGAAATTTTGTTTGTATGGAAAATTTCAATTTAATTAGGATTTAAATTAAATTTTGGAGATCTTAATGGGTAAATTGGAATATGGCATGAAAATCGAGGACCGACCCCTCAGGATGGGCCACCAGCCTTGGTGAGGCTGTAGCCCCTGCCATCGGGCAGGATGGGGCAGCAGCAGCCTATATCCAGGGTTGGACCACCCATCGCCGCAAGCTATGCCTGCAGCCTGTGGCCCCCTAGGGGTTGTCGAGGCCCTAGGGTTGCAGCCCATGGTTGCAGGCGAAGTCTGCAGCCTGGCGGCTGCTGTGGCCCCCCCCGGGTGTGCAACCCATGGCTACAGGCGTTGCCTACAGCTTGGCGGGCTGCTACAACCCCCTAGGGGTGTAACCCGTGCCTGCAGGCTGCGTCTGCAGCCCGGCAGGTATGGCCACACTGACGTTGACTCGCCCTAATGGCACGAGCGTCACCACTCATTTAACTTACTTTACTTAAACTTACTTGAACACGTGCTTAAAACAGTCATACTTCTACATCATAATTTCCACGGGATTTTTTTTTCATAGGCTTTACTATAGTTATACCTACTTAAATATACTTTATGAACACATATGGGTCTTAATACAACTTAAGATCAAACATACATTCATACTCAAGAAATACTAAACAGGTCATTACTTAATATAAGTTTAGTTCTCAAAATAAAAAGGGTTACTTAACATCATGCGGAAGTAGAACTTGTGATAATATCCATACCTAACCCTCACTTTAGCCCTGTTGCCATCATCGTCCATCGGATTCTAGCTTATAGGTTTCTTACCTACAGCCTGAACACACACGATGAGCTTTATGCTCAGCAAGTACAACACTTAACCCGCAAAATTATCATTTAAAAACATATGCCATAACTTGAAGGCACATCCACTAACTTGACAGCATATACCACATCTCAAAGCATATATCATAACTTAAAAAACACATATTATACTTAGAAACATATATCATAACTTAAAAGTATAACATGTATCATACAAAAGCATATCGTGTATCATGCATGAATCGATTATGCTCAATTATGCTTCATTATGCATTATCTTTTTTTACTTGTCCGAGGGCCCATGTGTCAGTACCGAATGTGCATGGATCTACGGATTCACCGAGACCATAAACTTTCTTTTGAGCCTTGTGCTCGTCATACTTAAACTGAAAAACCTCTTCTAACTTGAGAGCCCGATACGACACGTTTAACGAGTCTTGACTCGCTTCTTAATTACCCAATTGTTGAGATCATGAATTACTATCATCATGTCATGAACTCTATCTAGTTATTCAATAATCATACGCGATTAAAGAATAAAGCATGCTTATCGTAATAGCTGACTGAAACATCTTTATCATGTTATTCATCAATCATACATGATTAAGGAATAAAAATATTCTCATTGTAAAAATAACTGTTTAAAATCATTTTTATTCATGTTGTAGGCAAAGTTGTACTTACCTGATCTGAAGGTAATTTGTACTTCGCCTTGTCATAATACAGGTATCTACCTGTCATCATAACGCATTCCATTAACACTTATTTTTGAGTCACTAATATTGTTAGTGACTAAAGCATCTATCGACATATGTTATCGATTACCATCGGTACTAAATTGCTCTCTTTTTGGAGAGTTCCTTTAATTATCTTCTGATCGTGGTTAATTGATTTATTTACTTAATAAATCAATTAACCTCTCTCTCTCTCTCTCTTGGTAATACTAGCTAATTGGCTAGTTAACTAATCGGTCATTTAAGGTAATCGAGGTACCTTTACTATCCTACCGATTTTGAAAACTGTTCGCAAGCATATTTTCATTTTGAGAAATACATACTCTTTAAAAATAATTCTCTTAACACACCATTGGAAGGTATGGTCATTGTCTTAAATCCTTTATCTCATTTTGAAAGAACACTCTTTGGTATTAAGTCAAAAAAGTGGTTTTTAAACCTCTTTTGAAAAACCAATCACAACTTGTTTAAAAAGATCAAATTTGTAAAATTGGCGTAATTTCAAGGCCTGGACGAGACGGACAACTTTCATGTTCATCTTGAAGCTTGGTTTGGACTCTAGCCTCTCCTAAACATCTCAAACCCGTGGCTTTGCTTTGGCTCAATTTTAGAAAATTTTCCAGTTTTTAGGTTTAGGAAAACCGCTCTGTTTAAGTCCTAAAATGGCCGGATTTTTGATACTCATATAACCCATTTTTAAGTTTTCGATGTGATCTACGTTTTTTGTGTTAAGGCCAGAAACCGATTCAGACTCGAGATTATCCATTTTTACAAAAATCTGAAACTGTCCCTGCCTTCAGGATTACAGTCCCAGTTTTGACCTCCGATCAGAAAACCATCCAAAAGCCTATCTTACCATTGTTTGTAACCTAGGTCCATTTCCCACAAAACGTCCGTTACAAAATTTCCTAAAATTTTTATGTTTCACATATTCTCAAAATCCATCCATATTAGACTCGAAACTATCAAAATCTGTGGCTAAAAAATAATGGTAGTTTGACTTACCATACTTACCCTAAACATTCATGCATATCACAAGCCACAAAAACAAAAATCATAACCACACAACCACACAACCACATAATCACATGATAACATGCTTAAAGCTCAAAATAAACTTATTACAACCCATGTGCTCAAATACATAATAAATTTCTTTCAGATAAAAGCTTAATTAAAGATAATAGCCATAAAGAAAAGGGTCCTAGCGATTATCTTTGTGTGACCCGAAGAATGGTTCAATCTAAGCAAGATTTTGAGGTTAAAATTTATGTGTTTTTGGCTGAGAGGGGGGGTCTACTGTGTGTGGAAAGAAAGAGAGAAAATTGAGCTTTTTGGGTGGCTTTTGGAAAGAAAGAAAGAAAGAAAAGTGGTCTTAATGGGCAAGCACACATATATATAGGCAACTCTTAAGCATAGTTAACTAATCCTAAGCATCTTAATTAAGCTAGATTTGCTAAGCTTGGGGGATAAATTTTTTTTTTTTCAGCTGCTTCCCCTTGTAAAACCGGTGGAAACATGGGAAATTTCAAGACCAACATGACATTAATGAGTTGCAAAAACAATAGTGCTTGTCTCCTATAAACCCCTTTATTTTATTCAACAAATCCAAATATGTTTCCTTGTTTCAAGGGAAACTTTTCAGCTTGTCTCTTGGGTACTAGGGCTGGATTTTGAGGTAGAAAATTTATCTGTAAAAGCTTCTCTTATTATCCCCACAATGATGTTTGGTAATTTTCCGGCTGTATTCCAAACCTCTACCGAAAAATGGATTTTCTTGATCCGATTCTTATTCTAATCATTTCTAATGGGTTGTAAGTGCTTATGAGCTTACTATGTGTCCTTGTACTATTCCTCTTTGGTTCTGTGGTTGTGTTCTAAACTGTGCTGACACTGAACGTCATAGTACACTTTCTGTTCTGAAAATTTCGACATAGGCTATCTTAGCTAATTTGGGCGTGCTGATCATAAATTTATCAGTTTTATGCCCATCTGTGGTCATCTTGACCAGTTTCTGGATACTGCGTGATCCCTACTTGGAAATCACTTTTTGTGCTCAATCGACTAGGTTGAGCGTATGACTCTAAATATATCAGTTTCGGGTTGAGACAATGTCGTCTTGACCCCTTTCCGATACTACATATATCTCGTTCATAATTTCACGTTTTGTGCTCAATTGACTAATTTGAGCATACTGACCATAAATATATCAGTTTGGTGTCAAGAAAATGTCATCTCAACCATTTTCTCGATATTGCATATTTATCATTGAAAATTCATTTTTATGCTCAGATAACTAATTTAAGCGTGTTGATTATAAGTACATCAGTTTCGTGTCAAGCAAAGGTCGTCTTGACTAATTTTTTGATACTGCGTGTCACACGCACGCACTCACATGTACTATCATATCTCTTAGTCTATATATATACGTAAGCGTGAATATATATTATGTTTTCTTGATATGCGTGTCGCCTACATGGATACACATATACACATATAGCATCATACCATTCAATATATATAGGCATATATACATATTTTGCTCAATATTAAATGGGGTGTACCGATTTATTTTTGGTTGTTCCTTTCATTGTATGAATTGAAATTAAACGTTTCTTACCCCGTTTAATTTATTCAATTTGGTAATTGAAACAGTATTCACAGACTTAATTACTTGTCTCAAAGTAAATTATGTTTATGATTATGGTGGATATTACAATCTACCCTCCTTAAAAATTTTCATCCTTGAAAATTAGAATAACTCTGGGAAGTCTCTTTTCATGTCCTCTTAGCATTCCCATGTGACTTCCTCGATGTTGTGATTTCGCCACAAGACTTTCACTAGGGGCATGACTTTATTCCTTAGCACTTTTTCTTCTCTGACTAGGATCTGCACAGGTTTCTCCTCGTAGGTCAGATCAGCATGCACCTCAACGGGTTCTTGACTCAAAACATTAGAGCTATCTGGTACATACTTCTTCAGCATAAAAATGTGAAAGACATTGTATACTGAAGCTAACTCGGGAGGAAGCGCTAATCTATACGCTACGTTCCCGACTCTCTCGATTATCTCGAAAGGTCCTATGTACCTAGGGCTGAGCTTCCCTTTCTTTCCAAAGCACATCATCCCTTTCATGGGTGCTACCTTGAGAAAGACTGAGTCTCCTACTTGAAACTCTAAGGGTCTACGGTGCTTATCGGCAAAACTGTTCTGATGACTATGCACTGTATCTAACCCTTCTCGTATCAGATTCACGTCTGTCGTGGTATTCTTAATGAAGTCCTTGCTAACTAGTTGTTTCTCTCTGGTCTCATACCAATGAACTGGAGACCTGCATTTCCTTACATAAAGTGCCTTGTACGGTACCATTCTTATTGAGGAGTGATAGTTGTTGTTGTACGAGAACTCAATCAAGGGTAGCTTCTTGTCCCAGTTCCTTTTAAAGTTTGGACGCAAGCTCTCAACATGTCCTCCAATGTCTGTATGGTCCTTTCAGATTGCCCATTGGTTTGAGGGTAGAAGGCTGTACTGAACTTCAACTTGGATCCTAATGCAGCCTGAATGCTTTACCAAAACCTAGATGTAAAACGACCGTCACGATCTGAAATAATTAACTTTAGCACTCCATGCAGCCTTACTATCGGGGCCATATAGATCTCTACTAATCATTCTACCAAATAGCTAACCTTTATGGCTAAGAATCAGGCTGATTTCGTCAATTTGTCTACGATTACCAAGATTGCATTAATGCCATCGGAGGTTCTTGGTAATCCGACTACAAAATCCATGGTGATCTGGTCTCATTTCCATTCTGGTAGCTCGATTTTCTACAATTCCCATTTAGGCATTGGTGTTTTGCCTTAGCCTTCTGACAAGTAAGGCATTTGGCTACAAACTCAGTGATATCATTCTTTATTCTAGGCTACCAAAAGTTTCTTTTTAGGTTTTTATAGATCTTGTTGGCTCCTGGTTGCATGGAATATGGCACCTTATGAGCCTCCGAAAGGATTCGCTTTTTGAGTTCTTCATCTTTTGGAACACATACTCTGTCCTTGTAATAGAGTATGTTGTCTTTAGAGACTCTAAATTCTGAACCTTTGTCCTCTATAGCTTCCTTTCTTGACTTAATCAAGGATGAATCGAGTTCTTGGTTGGCCTTGATCTTATCCAAACGTGTCGGTTGGAGAGTTAGGTCAGGCAATCTTCCCGTTAGAATCTTGATCTCATTACTGTATAACTCCCTCTGTAAAGCTCTTGGTGGGCCGCTGATACCATAAGTGAAGTAGAATACTTTTACCTTAATGTATCAGCCACCTTGTTGGCTTTTTCCAGATGATAAAGGATTTTAGAGTCGTAATCATTGACCAACTCTAACCATCTTTGTTACCTCATGTTGAGCTCTTTTTGCGTGAAAGTATACCTGAGGCTCTGGTAGTCAGTTTAGATCTCATACTTGACTTCGTAGAGGTCGTGCCTCCAAATCTTTGGTGCAAAAACTACCGCTGTGAGTTCCAGATCATGCGTTGGGTAGTTTTTCTCGTGGTTCTTAAGCTGTCGTGAGGTGTATGCAACTACTCTACCTTTCTGCATCAATACAGCTCCTAACGTTGTCTTAGATACGTCGCTAAAAATTACAAAGCTTCTTTGACTAGCGTCTGGAATGGTTAGTACTGGAGCGCTTGTGAGTCACCGTTTTAGCTTTTGAAAACCTTCCTCACACTTATCTGTCCACTCGAACTTCTTTTCCTTTCTGGTATGAGCTGTGAGTGGCACGGCTAACTTAGAAAAACCTTTGACAAAGAGTCGGTAATATCCTATTAAGCCGAGAAAACTACGTATTTCTGTCACGTTCTTCAGAGTTGACCACGCACTAATACCTCAATCTTTGTGGGGCCTACGAATACTACTTCTTTGGAGACTACATGACCTAAGAAATGAACCTTCTCCAGCCAATACTCGCACTTGGAGAATTCGGCATACAACTGGTGATCTTTCAACATGCGTGAGACGATTCTCAAATGTTCTTCATTTTCCTCCTTTGTCTTGGAGTATATAAGTATGTCATCGATGAATACAATGACAAACTTATCCAGATAGTCCTTAAATACGCAGTTTATTAAATCCATAAAGGCAAATGGAGCATTTGTTAGTCCGAATGACATAACAAGGAATTTGTAATGTCCGTATCGTGTTCGAAAAGCTGTCTTGGGTACATCTTCATCCTTAATCCGTAACTAGTGATAACTTGAATACAGGTCAATCTTTGAGAACACTGCAACGGCTCGAAGTTGGTCAAACAAGTCGTCCATTCGTGACAATGGATACTTATTTTTAATCGTGATCTTGTTCAGTTCTCTGTGGTCGATGCATATCCTCAGTGTTCCATCTTTCTTCTTTACGAATAGTACGGGTGCTCCCCAGGTTAAAAAACTCTGTCGAATAAATCTCTTGCCTATTAGGTCCTTTAGTTGGGCTTGGAGCTCCTTGAGCTCTGTGGGGGCCATTCGGTATGGAGCCTTAGATGTGGGGGCTGATCTTGGTAGAAGCTCAATCTTAAATGAGATTTCACGCTCTGACGGAATTCCTGGAAGGTCCTCTGGAAATACTTCCACGAACTCTTTGACTATTGGCACGTTCTCGGATCCTATTTTTGTTTCTTGGGTCTTATCCTCCACATGTGCTAGAAAACCCGTGCATCCGTTGAATAACATCTTGCAAGCCTTCTTTGCTGAAATTATCACCTTTGGTCGCTTCAGGGGCATACCCGAGTAGACGAACTTTTCACATCCAATAGGTTCAAAAGCAACTTTCCACTTTCGATAGTCTATGATGGTGTTGTACATCATGAGGAAGTCCATTCCTAAGATTACATCGTAATTGAATATGTCGATGATGATCAGATCAATGCTCAGCTCTCTACCGTGGTATGTAACGCACCCAGTAATTAGATAACAAAACTTCCCCTAAAGGAATAGCTATCTTAAAAGTCTAGTTTATCCTATCTAAGTCTTTATCTGCCCTTCTGTTACCATGGCAAGTTCCAGCTTCAACGTCATTCCTCGTATAAATGTAAATTCTCCCTTGGTTGTCCGAAGCTTCCAATCTGCCTTGCGATATCGAAGGGCCTTCGATTTTGGCTTGAGCAGCATGACGTTGGTTGCTCGTTGTACGAGCTTGGTTCTGCTAGTTCTATAGGTTAGAAAAACAATTTTTGGTGAAGTGACTTCCTTGCCACAGATGAAACAGTCACTTGTCCCCTATTTGCATTCTCCCGGGTGTCTTTTCCCACACTTTAGGTGCATCAGAAGTTGGTTGCTGTTTCCTCCTCGGTTGTTTCTTTTATGTGAAAAATTCTTCTGTTGACGTTGGTTGTTTGGATTTCCCTTCCTCTTGAGGTTATTGCCAGGTTGCCTGCTACTCTGGCTAGTGCCGGTGCCTTGTCCCCGATGCTGAAACTCTTGATTCTGCTTCCTTTGAGCCAACTTGGCCTGAGTTTTTTCCTCCTTCCTTGCCTTGAAAATTTGAAATTTTCGCTCCCTATCCTGTCTTAGCCAATACTCGACTCGGATGGCCCTGCATATGTACTCGGCCATAGTCGTTAGTCCATGGGTACCAGTACAGACCTGGACCGCAATATCCATCCTAAACATCTTTAGCATTCGCCTGACTCTCTCCTTTTTTTGTAGGCACTAGGTCAGGACAAAGTCGAGCCAACTGTTCAAACTTCCTGACCGCCTCCTTCACGGTCATATTTCCTTAGCGCAAGTTGTTGAATTCATCCTGTTGCGCTGTAAGGACTTCTTCATTGAAGTACATCTCCTTAAACTCCTCAATGAATTCCATCCAACTCGTCTCGTTAATGTTTCTTCTAATCGCCACCATTTTCCACTACTGATGTGCCTTCTTTTGTAGGTTAAAAGATGCGCATATTACTTTTTCTTGGTCTGTCAATCTCATGAAATCCAAGATTACTTAGATATCTATTAGCCAGTCGTCGGCCTCTGTAGGGTTGGAGGTTCCTTCGAATTCTGGCACCTTCATGCACTAGAATCTCTCATATAATTCATTCTCCCTAAAGATTGGCTGAGGAACGTTTGTTACTGTATGAGTAGCCGCTGCTGAAGGTGCTGGTAGTGGTTCAGGAAATTCACCTCCTTACGGAGCCTTCTGGACTGGGGGAACCTCCTGCAGAATCTCTGGGGTTGATGGAGCCTCTTAAACTGGCACCCTTGCTGCCTATGGTACCTAGTTCTACCGTTTTAATGGTTCTCTTAATTGGTTCATGTCGTGTTGTTGCTTCTCCAACATTTACCTATAGCTGTGAGTTAGGCCACTAAGTCCTTATGACGTGGAGGGTAGCGGACGAGCTCCCTTATGTCCCATGGAACTCTTTTCAATAAAAGCTTTGCAATCTCTCTAAAAGATCTATCTAAGGGAATGTCGGGTAGCATGGCATCCCAAAATCTCTGACAATAGTAAACCATAGTCTCCCTTTCGTACGTGTCCTATATGCTAAATAGGATATCGTACCGTTTCTCATACATGTCTCTCCAGATAGCCATGTCTCTACTTGGCCTATAGACTTCGTCAAAGGGAGGTGGTCTGAAGGTATCGCAGAGGTTTCGATAGAGATTGGCCCAGTGAACCATAGGGTCTCTGTTTCTGCATTGCCTATCCCACCAGGCCAACTCTAATCCATCCAGCCTGCTACTTACTAGATTCGACTGTAGGTGGGGTGGGATATGGGAGGTACGGAATATGACCTTTGTGTGGCGTATCCAGCCTACGAGCTCGTGAAAGTGGCGTTCGTCGTATCTATCGGGATCCATATTAGTGAAAGCAAAACTCACCTCACGATCTTCTTATCTCTGGCAAGGGTTTACCAGTGCAGGTTCTATTGGTGTAGCCATGGCCACATATTATAACTTAAACGTTAACCTACATACTATCAATATAAAATACAACTAATTTACTTGGACAGATAAAGCGGGCGTGCGGTGATGTGAGGTCGGGTGGCAGGATACAACTTTGATACCAACTGTGGTGACCTTGACTTTGACCCACCTTAGTGGCACGATCATCACCACTCACTTAACTTACTTTACTTAAACTTACTTGAACAGGTGCTTAAAACAATCATATTTCAACATTATAATTTCCACGGGATTTTTTTTTTCATAGGCTTTACTATAGCCATACCTACTTAAATATACTTTGCGAATACATATGGATCTTAATATAATTTGAGGTTAAACATACATAAATACTCAAGAAATACTAAACTGGTCATTACTTAATATAAGTTTGGTTCTCAAAATAAAAAGGGTTACTTAACATCATGCGGAAGTAGAACTTGGGGTGATATCTATAACCAACCTTTACTTTAGCCCTGCCGCCATCATCGTCCATCAGAGTCTAGCCTGTGGGTTTCTTACCTACAACATGAACACACATGATGAGCTTTACGTTCAGCAAGTACAACACTTAACCCACAAAACTATCATTTAAAAACAAATGCCATAACTTGAAGGCACATCCACTAACTTGACAGCATATATCATATCTCAAAGCATATATCATAACTTAAAAACAAATATCATACTTAGAAACATATATCATAACTTAGAAGCATAACATGTATCATACAACTCTAAAGCATATCGTGTATCATGCATGAACTGAATATGCTCAATTATGATTCATTATGTACTATCTTTCTTTACTTGTCCAAGGGCCCATGTGTCAGTACCGAATGCGCATGGATCTATGGATTCACCGAGACCACAAACTTTCTTTTGAGCCTTGTGCTCCTCATACTTAAACTGAAAAACCTCTTTTAGTTTGAGAGGCCGATACGACATGATTAACGAGTCTTGACTCGCTTCTTAATTACCCAATTGTTGAGATCATGAATTACTATCATGATATCATGAACTTTATCTTATTATTCAATAATCATACGTGATTAAAGAATAAAGCATGCTTATCATAACAGCTGACTGAAACATCTTTATCATGTTATTCATCATTCATACGTGATTAAGGAATAAAAACATTCTCATCGTAAAAATAACTGTTTAAAATCATTTTCATTCATGCTGTAAGCGGAGTTGTACTTCCTGATCTATAGGCAATTTGTACTTTGACTTATTGTAATATAAGTATCTACCTGTCATCATAACACATTTCATTAACACTTATTTTTGAGTCACTAATATCGTTAGTGACTAAAGCATCTATTGACATATGCAACCGATTACCATTGGTACTAAACTGCTCTCTTTTTAGAGAGTTCCTTTAACTATCTTCTAATTGTGGTCAATCGATTTATTTGCTTAATAAATCAATTAACGTCTCTCTCTCTCTCTCGGTAATACTAGCTAATCGACTAGTTAACTAATTGGCCATTTAAAGTAATCGAGGTACCTTTATTATCCTACCGATTTTGAAAACTATTCGCAAGCATATTTTCATTTTGAGAAACACATACTCTTTAAAAACAATCCTCTTAACATCCCGTTGGAAGGTGTGGTCATTGTCTTAAATCCTTTGTCTCATTTTGAAAGAACACTATTTGGTGTTAAGTCAAAAATATGGTTTTTGAACCTCTTTTGAAAAACCGATCACAATTTGCTTAAAAAGATCAAATTTTAAAATTAGCAAACATGATATTTTAAGTCCTTGATGGGACAGATAACTTTCATGTTCATCTCAAAGCTTGGTTTGGACTCTAGCCTCTCCTAAACATCTCAAACCTATGGCTTTGCTTTGGCCCAATTTTAGAAAATTTCTTAATTTTTAGGTTTAGGAAAACCGCTCTGTTTAGGCCCTAAAATGGCCGAATTTTTGATACTCACATGGCCTGTTTTTAAGTTTTCGACGTGATCTACGTTTTTTGTGTCGAGCTTGGAAACCGATTCAGACTCAAAGTTATCCGTTTTTACAAAAATCTGAAACTATCCCTGCCTCCAGGATTACAGTCCCAGTTTTGACCTCCGGTTAGAAAACCATCCAAAAGCCTATCTTACTATCGTTTTTAACCTAGGTCACACAAGAACGTCAGTTAGAAATTTCCTAAAACTTTTATGTTTCGTATATTCTCAAAATCCATCAATATCATACTCGAAACTATCAAAATCTGTGATTAAAAAATAAGGGCAGTTTGGTTTACCATACTAACCCTAAACATTCATGTATACCACAAGCCACAAAAACGAAAATCATAACCTCACAACCACATAATCACATGATAATATGCTTAAAGCTCAAAATAAACTTATTACAATATATGTGCTCAAATACATAGTAAATTTCTTTGAGATCAAAGTTTAACTAAAGATAATAGCCACAAAGAAAAGGGTCCTAGCGATTACCTTTGTTTGACCCGAAGAATGGCTCAATCTAAGCGAGGTTTTGAGGTTAAAATTTTTGTGTTTTTGGCTGAGAGGGGGGGTCGACTGTGTGCTGAAAGGAAGAGAGAAAATGGAGCTTTTTGGGTGGCCTTTGGAAAGAAAGAAAGAAGAGTGGTCTTAATATGCAAGCACACATATATATAGGTAACTTTTAAGCATAGTTAACTAATCCTAAGCATCTTAATCAAGCTAGATTTGGCTAAGTTTAGGGGATAAAATTTTTTTTTTCGGCTGCTTCCCCTTGTAGAACTGGTGGAAACATGGGGAATTTCAGGACCAACATGGCATTAATGAATTACAAAAGTAATAGTGCTTGTCTCCTAAAAACCCCTTTATTTTATTCAACAAATCCAAACATGTTTCCTTGTTTTAAGGGAAACTTTTCAGCTTGTCTCTTAGCTGCTAGGGCTAGATTTTGAGGTGGAAAATTTATCTGCAAAAATGTCTCTTATCAGTTTAATTTCCCACGAAGGTGTTTGGTAATTGTCCCGTTGTATTCCAAACCTCTATCGAAAAATGGATTTTCTTGATCCGATTCTTATCTTAATCGTTTCTAATGGGTTGTAAGTGCTTATGAGCTTACTCTATGTCTGTTTACTATTCCTCTTCAGTTCTGTGTATATGTTCTAAACTGTGCTGACACTGTGCATGCATAGTATACTTTTTGTTCTGAAAATTTTGACATAGGCTATCTTAGCTAATTTGGGTGTGCTGATCATGAATTTATTAGTTTTATGCCCATATGAGGTCGTCTTGACCAGTTTTTGGATACGACGTGATCTCTACTCGAAAATCACTTTTTGTACTCAATCAGCTAGTTTGAGGGTACTGACTCTAAATATATCAGTTTTAAGTTGAGAAAATATTATCTTGACCCCTTCCCGATATTACGTATATCTCGTTCATAATTTAATGTTTTGTGCTCAATTGACTAATTTGAGCATACTGACCATAAATATATCAGTTTGGTGTCAAGAAAATGTCATCTCCACTATTTTCTCGATACTGCATATTTATCATTCAAAATTCACATTTGTGCTTAGATAACTAATTTGAGCGTACTGATTATAAGTACATTAGTTTCATGTCAAGAAAAGGTCGTCTTGACCAATTTCTTGATACTACATGTCACACATATGCACTCATATGTATTATCATATCTTTCCATCTATATATATACGTAACCGTGAATATATATATTCTATTTTCTTGATATGCGTGTTACCTACACGGATACACACATACACGTATAGCATCATACCACTCAATATATATAGGCATATATATATATTGCTTAATAGTGAATAGGGTGTACCGATTTATTTTTAGTTATCCCTTTCATTGTATGAATTGAAATTAAACGTTTCTTACCCCATTTAATTTATTCAATTAGGTAATTTAAACAGTATTCACAGACTTAATTTCTTGTCTCAAAGTAAATTATGTTTATGATCGTGGCGGATATTACGCTAGGGCTGCACCTGGCCTGGTCGTAGCCACCAGCCCCCCGGGAGCTGGAGGTTGCCCACGATAGCTGCGAGCTTAGGGCCTGTGGGTCAATGGGCCGAAAAGTGAAATTTCAATTTTTGAATTTGAGATTTAATTTTAAATCATGTTTAAAAATATGTAATTGAAAATTTGAAATTTTTGAAATTACATATTATTACACATGAAATTTAAATTGTTTAAAATTTGAATTTGAAATTTAAATTTGAAATTCGAATTTGAAATTTAAATTTTAAAATTTAAATTTTAAATAATTCTTGGGATGAGAAATAAATAGAGAGGCTACATGAAGATAGATACAAGAAGATGGAGCAAAAATTCAAGACTCAAAGAATGCTTTGGACGGAATTTTGTAATCTTTAATTTTTTCTTATTGTAGGATGGGACCATAGCTTGGCTATTTAAATTTTTCCGTCATTTATTTTTTCTGTGATATGTCATGGATCGATGAATATGTATTGATGGATATTTTGGATGTATATTTAATAATATGTCATATAGGATAGGTGAATATCGCTCGAACTATATTGATCATACATTTTTTTTATCAAAACTTATATGTTTTACAAAATATTGAGTAGGAAAGGGTTTCAAACAAAACCCACAGCCTCTGTTGTTGATCCATATATGAAAGCATGGTAATGCCTTGCATTAGTTCTGCCCTAACCACACCTCTGGGTAGGTGTTTACCGCCACCAGTATGCTGGATTGGATTTCCTATGTGGAAAACGTGTTCGAGTATGATTCTATTCATGACTACCCCTCGGTAGCTTGGTAGGACGTGGATCAAACTATGTAAACAATGGTTATGCACTCAAGACTCGTTTAGTTATTAACCTTCCCTAAAAGCTCTGTTAGCTAAATTGGTGGCCAAAATAAGCGATTATTAATATATGTCTTAACCTTGGAGGTTTTAAGGCAACATATATTAATTAGACGGGGTCTATGTTCTGGCTATTTATCCCATGACCACCCCTCAGTGGCTTGGGGCAATAGGTGTTGAGAATTACCGTTGCAATGCTACATATTTTTTTTTCAAGTTTCATGTAGGAACATACTTGTATGTTTTATTTGCTAAATTCTCTCTATATTTGCTTGGGCTTTATAATGATATTCTTATATAATTTTATTTCAGTTCAAAATATCACTGACACCCCTTATTTCAATACTTATTAAAAATAAACTAAATGGCAATAATTATAAAGATTGGAAAAGAAATCTGCTTATAGTTCTTAGCTGCGAGAGATACAAGTTCGTACTACACGAACCATGCCCATCTGGGCCTAAACCTGACACATCACTTGAGGAAGACCTGGTTGCCTATACTTATTGGAGAGAATCCAATGAGATAGCTCGGTACTACATTCTTCCTAGCATGACGAGTGCTTTACAAAAGCAGTATGAGATTTGTCAAGTTGCCAGCGAGATCGTTGAAAACTTGGAGGACATGTTTGCAGGCCAAGAAAAATTGGCTCGACAGTCTACTATTACTAGTATCATGAACTCTAGGCAGAAGGTAGGTACTCCGGTGAAGGACCATGTGATCACTCTTATGGGATTCTTTGCTGAGATTGTTGAAAATGGTACTGAGTTGGACTACAACACCCAGATCGAGATGGTGTTTAAAACTCTGTCGAAGGATTTTGTGGGGTTTAAGGCTGCATACAATCTGGCGACAAAGGAGTTAGGACTCACCGAGCTCATGAAGCAACTTCAAGCTTATGAGTAGATGATCAAAGACAGGGATACGGTCCAACTTAGGGGAGAGGCCAACTTGGCAGAATCTTTTAAACTCTCTGGGAAAAAGAAGATGCCAAAGAAGAAGCAAGCGGCTTCCAGTTCTTCTATTCTTCCTGTCTCAGATGGGAAGAAAAAGAAGAAGAAAAAAAGCCCCAGGACCCTAAAAAGTCCAAGTGCTTCCACTGTGAGAAGGTAGGCTACTTCAAGAAGGCTTGCCAAGAATTCTTAGCCTCCAAGGGTAAGAAAGGTAAGGAACTTCATTATTTAGAAGCATGTTTGGTAGAAGAATTGAGAGACACTTGGGTCCTTAATTCGAGTGCTACTAATCATTTTTGTGTTTCTATGCAGGGGTTCGTCGAAACAAGAAGTCTACATGATAGGAGCCTTTCGTTGTGGACTGGAGACAGTAGCTTGGTGGTGGCTGAGGTAGTGGGAGATGTTTATCTTTATTTTGATAAATTTAGGTTTATATTATTAAAAGACTGTTTTTATATTCCTAATTTTAGGAGGAACCTTATATTGGTAGCTTATTTAATAAGAGACTCTTGTTCAGTTTCTTTTACTAAAAGAGTTGATATTCGTAAAAATAAGTCTTTTATCTGCTCTAGATGGATGGATGGAAACCTATATTTGATCAAATCAAAGATGTACTTACTACTTGATACTGAATTAACAAATAACTTTAAAAAGTTGAATGTTTCTCACTCTAAAAAGGCGTATCTTTGGCATTTAAGACTTGGTCATATTAATCAAGATAGGATTCAAAAATTGATGAAGGGCGGTTCTTTGGAATCTTTGAAGGAGGTACGTCTTCCTCAATGTGAGTCTTGTCTTGAGGGTAAGATGACTAAGAGGTCTTTTGGAGCTAAGGATACTAGGGCTTAGGAACTCTTAGAAATCGTGCACACTAACGTATGTGGCCCCATGAACATCGTAGCACGAAGAGGGTTTGAGCATTATGTCTCCTTTATAGACGATTACTCGAGATATGGATATGTGTACCTGATGCACCGCAAGAGTGAAACTTTTGACAAGTTTAAAGAGTATCGTACGGAAGTGGAAAAGTAATTAGGTAAATCCATAAAGATACTTTAATTTGATCGAGGTAGTGAACACCTCTCCGATGAATTTCTAGGACATCTTATTGAGAATGAGATATTATCCCAATTGACTGCATCTGGTACTTCACAACAAAATGGTGTAGCCGAAAGAAGAAACAGGACCTTATTGGATATGATACGGTCCATGATGAGTTATTCAATGCTACCGTTATCATTCTAAGGCTGAATCAAGTTCCAAGTAAGTTAATTCTCAAGACTTCGTATGAATTGTTGTTAGGAAATCCCTAAGTATTAGAGACATTTTGATGTATTCATTTTGAACTGGATAATAAAATTATATATAGAGGTTATTCATTACATCGCTATCTGTCCTCGTCTTATTTACATGTTAAAGTAAATGTAAGCAAATATGGCTCACTGACTGCTTGTGTTAAAACTGTTAGAACGTTGCACGCAATGGACTTTTGTATGCTAGAAGACAATGTTCTAAAGTTAGCGGTCTAAACTATGGTCTATAGTCTATGGGGATAGACCGAGCATCTAACTCATGTTAAGACTATTATGTTGTCTAAAGCCTTGGAGGGGACGGTTTGTCTTAACTGTCTGGAGCTGGACTCCCAAGTAGAGACATAGATATGTTGCTTGGTGGTGACATATTAGACCGGGACTAAAGCGTGATTGATCTACGTAGTCCGCTATGAGTGGATCAATCTGCTTTTGACGTTCATTGTGCAATAACCTTAATCCTGAGTAAATGAACTACTTCATGTATATGACTTGTGTACTTTGATGTTCCAATGGCTAAAGCGTCTCAGAGGTAGTAAGCTTATAGACTGGTTCGTTGGGTGCATGACTTGTATACGATGAAAGGTTTGTTTGCAGATTTCGGAATCATAGCTCTAAGGAGTTAAAGGTATCCTCTTAAAGGCATTATACTGAATGTGAAAATGGTCAAGGCCTTGGGTCGTCTGCTGGGTGGATGACTTCTTATTCACATATGGTGAATAATCATTTTCTTAATTTGGTAGTATAATGGAACTTTAAGATAGCCTGATCAGTAGGATTAAACGGACTTTGACCTAAGGCTGATCATGGATATCATATGAGGGTTTTGCATATATGACAAGGTCATTGGATAGTAGCTCGTCACAGGCTTACGTAATACGGTATATAATTGGGAGTTCAGTTTCAGGTTTATAGTGGTGTAACTCTGAAATTAGTGATCATATGATTGAGTTGTTCGGTACAGAATGATGATCATATAGAATCACGGGAGCCCGATTATATATGTCCAATCAGTCCCTCTACTAGCTCCACATAATTCCTTAACGTTTGGCAAATTGATTTGAGTATGCTATTGGCTAGTTTATTATGCATGGATGGTGATGACATAGGATTAGGATGGTAGACAAGATTCTCTCCGGTTGGATTCAGATTTTGTTTTGGATAATAGAGTATACAATTATTCGAACTCCAAATAAAGTTGCCATGATTTTATTTGAGATTGGATTGGAGTTTTAGAAAATTATCCATGAGAATAAGAATTTGAAACACAACCGTTTTGTGGAATTTGAAATTTGAATTTTGAAATTTGAAATTTGAATTTGAAATTCGAATTTGAAATTTAAATTTGAAATTTGAAATTTGAAATTTGAAATTTGAAATTTGAAATTTGAAATTTGAAATTTGAAATTTGAAATTTGAAATTTGAAATTTGAAATTTGAAATTTGAAATTTGAATTTGAAATTTGAATTTGAAATTCGAATTTGAAATTAGAATTTGAAATTCGAATTTGAAATTTGAAATTTGAAATTTGAAATTTGAATTTGAAATTCGAATTTGAAATTTGAAATTCAAATTTTGAATCACAGTCCAAGTGGGATTCGAATTTGTTGTGGAAAATCCACAAGGTTTGAAATTCGAATTTGAGTTGGATTTGAAGAGGATAATCTTGTTAGAATCCTACTTGAATTTTGAATCCAAATCCTAACAAATGTTGCACGAAATTTTGAGGATAATCCTTAAGGAAATTTCGGTTTTTTGTGGATAAGATTCAAGGGAAAAATTCAAGTTTTAATCCAGTTGAATTTGGATTCTCTCCTTTCCTGAAAAGTGGCCGAAATTAGGGAGAAAATCTCCTAGGAAAATTCGGTTATTTTGGATAAGGTTGAGATAAGATTCAAGCTTGAAAATTCTAGTGGAATTCTTGATTCTCCTTTATCCATAATGGCCGAAATTTTTAGGAGATTTTCTCCTTGTAATTTTCAGATTTTTTGGGTTGAAAAAGGGAGATAAAATTCTAGTTAAAATCTTGTTTAGATTTGGATTGGATTTATCCTAAGAAAACCGAATTTTATTGTTGAGATTCTCCCTTGGAAAATTCAGATTTTTTTGGTTATGGATAAGGGAAAACATCTTTTCCTAATCCAATTCAAATTCAGAGAATCACCTCATGCAGGTCTATAAATAGAGGTCCTGCCACTCCAGTTCTCTTAGACCACAGACTCTCAGGTGAGCAGGCTTATTGTTGCACAGCTCATCGTGACAATAAAGTTCTTTAGAGATCTGGGTGGTCAGAAGAAGACTAGCAGTGCTAGCATACCGATCGAGGTTCAGAGTGCCCACACACTCAGCCATTCAGGAATTGGAGAATAGTAGAGAAGGCTAGTTGGTTGAAGCCTCCGGTCATTCTCCTCCTACAGATTGGCGTCCTTGAGGTATGAGTTTTAATTGTTGTTGATTTATTGTATATGGTATCATGAGATATTTAACGATCTAAAAATTTTTATTGTTCCGTTGTGCCACTCTGATACGTTTTTACCGATATATTTTCCTACAATTGGTATCAGAGCCATCTCATGACTATGCCATGTACATAAATTTGATAATTACTTAGTCTTTTTATTTATGTATGGATTTGATATTTAGAGAGTGGCATTCTAGGGTTCCTTTATGTTGTTATCATGAATTATGTATTAAACATGTGGTTATTTTAATTTTTTGAATTATTATAAGCATGCTTGTTTATGCCGGTTATGGTTCCTTAGAATTTAGAAAAATTGTATCTAGAAATTTTTATGTAACCATGGGAGCAGTTTATTAACACTGTAATTTTCCCATGGATTTTAATTTTGTCTCTTAGAATTTTTATTGTTAGAATTTTTGTACACCGGAAACGGTTTAGGTAATTTTATGTAATTATTCTTGGAGGAGATTGAAGATTGAAGACCGTAATTTATTTTTTCCCAAAAGTTAAATTTGATTTAAAGGTTGAAATTTTGATTGTGTGGAAAATTTCAATTTAATTGGGATTCAAATTAATTTTTGGAGATCCTAATAGGTAAATTGGAATATGACACGAAAATCGAGACACGACCCCTCGGGATGGGCCGACGGGCCTTGGTGGGGCTGCAGCCCTTGCCCTCGGGCAGGATTGGGCTGCGGCAGCCCCTGTGCAGGCCAACACCAGCCACGGCCGCAGGCTTGGCCTGCAGCCAAGGGTGGCCGTGGCCTGCCCAGGGCTGGCCGCAGCCTGGGCGTGCAGCCTCTGGCTGCAGGCGCTGCCTGCAGCCTGTCGGCTGCTGCGCCCAGCCTGGGCGTGCAGCCTGGCGCTGCAGGCTTGGCCTGCAGCCTGGTAAGGCTGCACATAAGGGGCAGCCGTGGGCTGCTAGCCCCTTTGGGGCTGGTGGCTGCCCACGGCGGCTGCCGCCTTCGGGGGCGGCGGTGTGATGGTCCAAAAATCAGGAAAATTTTGATTTTTAAATTTGAGATTTAATTTTAAATCATGTTTAAAAAAATATGTAATTGAAAATTTGAAATTTTTGAAATTACATATTATTACACATGATGTTTAAAATTATTTAAAATTTAAATTTGAAATTTAAATTTGAAATTCGAATTTGGAATTTGAATTTGAAACTTAAATTTTTGGAGATTTAAATTTTAAATGATTCTTGGGATGAGAAATAAATGGAGAGGCTACATAAAGATGGATACAAGAAGACGGAACAGAATTCAAGACCCAAAGAATGCTTTGGATGGAATTTTGTAATCTTTATTTTCTTTGTTCTAGGATGGAACCATAGCTTGGTTATTCTGTCAATTATTTTTTCTGTGATATGTCATGGATGTATAAATATGTATTGATGGATGTTTTGTATGCATATTTGATAGCATGTCATATAGGATAGGTGAGTGCCGCTCATACTATATTGATCATACATAATTTGTCAAAACTTGCATGTTTTTCAAAATATTGAGTGGGAGAGGGTTTCAAACAAAACCCACGGCCTCCATTGTTGATCCATATGTGAAAGCATGGTAACGGCTCGCGTCAGTTCTGCCTTGACCACACCACTCGGTAGGTGTTTACCGCCACCGGTATACTAGATTGGATCTCCTATGTGGAAAACGTGTTCGGGTACGATCCTATACATGACCACCCCTCGGTGGCTTGGTAGGACGTGGATCGGGCTACGTAAACAATGGTTATACACTCAAGACTCGTTTAGTTATTAACCTTCCCTAGAAGCTCTGTTAACTAAACTGGTGGCCAAATAAGCGGTTATTAATATATGTCTTAACCTTGGAAGATTTAAGGCAACATATATTAATTGGACGGGGTCCATGTTCCGGCTATTTGTTTCCATGACCACCCCTCGGTGGCTTGGGGTAATAGGTGCTGAGAATTACCGTTGCAATGCTACATGTTTTTCAAGTTTCATGTAAGAACATACTTGTATGTTTTATTTGCTAAATTATCTGTATATTTGCTTGGGCTTTGTAATGATATCTAGTATAATTTTATTTCAATTCAAAATGTCACCGACACCCCTCATTTCAATACTTACTGAAAATAAGTTGAATGGCGATAATTATAAAGACTGGAAAAGAAATCTATTAATAGTTCTCAGCTGCGAGAGACACAAGTTTGTACTGGACGAACCATGCCCACCTGGGCCTAAACCTGACACACCACTTGAGGAGGTCCCGGTTGCCTATAATCGTTGGAGAGAATCCAATGAGATAGCTCGATGCTACATCCTTGCTAGCATGACGAGTGCTTTACAAAAGCAGCATGAGACTTATCAAGTTACTGGGGAGATCATGGAAAATCTGGAGGACATGTTCGGAGGCCAAGAAAAATTGGCTCGACAGTCCGCTATCACCAGCATTATGAACTCTAAGCAAAAGGCGGGTACTCCGGTGAAGGACCATATGATCACTCTAATGGGATTCTTCGCTGAGGCTGCCGAGAATGGTGTTGAGTTGGACCACAACACCCAGATCGAGATGGTGTTCAAGACTCTGTCTAAAGATTTTGTGGGGTTTAAGGCCGCATACAATCTGGCGACAAAGGAGTTAGGACTAACCGAACTCATGAAGCAACTACAGGCTTATGAGTGGATGATCAGGGATGAGGATGTGGTCCGACCTAAAGGAGAGGCCAATTTGACGGAATCTTCCAATCCCTCACGGAAGAGGAAGAGGCCAAATAAGAAGCAAGTGGCTTCTAGTTCTTCTAATCCTCCTGTCTCGGACGGGAAGAAGAAGAAGAAGAACAAGAAGCCAAAGGACCCTAAAAAGTCCAAATGTTTCCATTGTGGGAAGGTAGGTCACTTCAAGAAGGATTGCCGGGAATTCCTAGCCGCCAAGGGCAAGGAAGATAAGGAACTTCATTACTTGGAAGCGTGTTTGGTGGAAGAATCGAAAGACACTTGGGTCATTGATTCGGGCGCCACTAATCATGTTTGTGTTTCTATGCAGGGGTTCGTGGAAACGAGAAGTCTACATGATAGGAGCCTCTCGTTGCGGACTGGAGATGTTAGCTTTGTGGTGGCTGAGGCAGTGGGAGATGTTTACCTTTATTTTGATCAATTTAGGTTTATTTTATTAAAAGACTGTTTTTATGTTCCTAATTTTAGGAGGAACCTTATATCGGTAGCTTGTTTAATAATGGATTCTTATTCAGTTTCTTTTAGTAAAAGAGTTGATATTCGTAGAAATAAGTCTTTTATCTATTCTGGATGGATGGATGGAAACCTATATTTGATCAAACCAAAGATGTACTCACTGCTTGACACTGAATTAATTGATAACTCTAAAAGGTTGAAAGTTTCTCACTCTAACAAGGTGTATCTTTGGCATTTAAGACTTGGTCATATTAATCAGGATAGGATTCAAAGATTGGTGAAAGACGGTCCTCTGGAATCTCTGGAGGAGGTACGACTTCCCCAATGTGAGTCTTGTCTAGAGGGTAAAATGACTAAGAGGTCTTTTGGAGCTAAGGGTACAAGGGCTCAGGAGCTCTTAGAAATTGTGCACACTGACGTATGTGGCCCCATGAACGTCACAGCACGAGGAGGGTTCGAGTATTATGTCTCTTTTATAGATGATTACTTGAGGTATGGATATGTGTATCTAATGCACCGCAAGAGCGAAACCTTTGACAAATTCAAAGAGTATCGTGCGGAAGTGGAAAAGCAATTGGATAAATCCATAAAGACACTTCGATCTGATCGAGGTGGCGAATACCTCTCCGATGAATTTCTAGGACATCTTGTAGAGAACGGGATATTATCCCAATTGACTGCACCTGGTACTCCACAACAGAATGGTATAGCCGAAAGGAGAAACAGGACCTTATTGGATATGGTACGGTTTATGATGAGTTACTCAATGCTGCCATTATCATTTTGGGGATATGCTTTACAAACAGCGTGCTATATTCTGAACCAAGTTCCGAGCAAATCAATTCTCAGAACTCCGTATGAATTGTGGCGTGGCAGGAAGCCCTCCCTTGGACATATGAGAATATGGGACTGCCCGGCACATGTACTGGATGGGGATGCGAAAAAGTTGGAACCAAGATCAGAATTGTGCATGTTTGTAGGGTATCCAAAAGGAACTAAAGGAGGTCTGTTCTATAACCCGAAGGAACAAAAAGTCATTGTCTCAACCCATGCGACATTCTTGGAGGAAAGTCACATGAATGACTTTAAGCCTCGAAGCAAAGTGGTGCTAGAGGAGTTATCGGGTGAAAGAACTGCTCCACAGATTTCGGTCTTGGACGCAAGTCCGAGTTCCAGTGAAAGACCTGCAGACGATCAACAATTTAGGGTGCCTCGTCATAGTGGGAGGGTTTCTAAGAAACCTAATTTCTTCATGTATGATGCTGAGGTATACCAGGCCGAGGCTTATAAGCATGAGGATGATCCGGTCACATATGATGAAGCTATAAATGATGTTGATTCTAAATCTTGGAAACAGGCTATGAACATTGAGATGGATTCTATGAAATCCAACTCTGTTTGGGAACTTGTAGATTTGTCGGATGGGATAAAACCCATTGGATGCAAATGGGTCTACAAAAGAAAGAAGGATACGGAAGGGAGAGTGGAAACTTTCAAAGCTAGACTGGTTGCAAAGGGGTACATGCAAAAGGCTGGAATCGATTATGATAAAACCTTTTCGCCTGTTGCTATGCTGAAGTCTATCCGTATTCTTCTGTCCATTGCTGCGGCTCTCGATTACGAGATCTGGCAAATGGATGTCAAGACGACATTCTTGAATGGCCATCTTGAAGAATGTCTCTATATGATACAGCCCGAAGGGTTCGTAGCAAAAGGCCAAGAAAGGAAAGTCTGCAAGTTGCTTAGATCCATTTATGGATTAAAGCAAGCATCCCACTCATGGAACTAGAGGTTTGATCCAAGCAGTTAAGACATTTGGTTTTGAGCAGAACGTTGATGAACCTTGTGTTTATAAACATATTAAGGATGGAAAAGTGGTCTTTCTGATACTCTATGTCGATGATATACTACTCACTGGGAATGATGTAGGGAACTTATCATCGGTCAAGCTTTGGTTACACCAGCAGTTTGACATGAAAGACTTGGGAGAAGCTAATTATGTTCTAGGCATTCGTCTCTTCAGAGATCGAAAGAACAAAATGATAGCGTTATCCCAAGCTTCATACATAGATAAAATAATTGACAAATATGTAATGCAAGAGGCAAAGAAAGGTTCGCAACCTTCTATTGCCGGTCTAACTCTTTCATTGGATGACTGTCCCAAGACATCTGAAGAAAGAGAGCGTATGAGTAAGGTCCCTTATGCATCCGTTGTGGGTAGCCTTATGTACGCTATGCTTTGCACTCGCCCGGACATATGTTTTGCAGTAGGTATGGTGAGTCGATATCAAGCGAATCCTGGAACCAAGCACTGGCAAGCAGTAAAGCATATACTCAAGTATCTTAAGAGAACGAGGGATTATATGCTAGTGTATTCTGGAGGGGACCTAACACCCATAGGATACACGGACTCAGACTTCCAGACTTGTAAGGATTCGAGGAAATCGACACCTGGATCAGTGTTTTTACTCGGAGGAGGCGCCATTGTGTGGAGGAGCGTGAAGCAGGGCTGTACAGCTGACTCTACTATGGAGGCTGAGTATGTGGTTGCGGCTGAGGCATCTAAAGAAGCGGTTTGGCTCCGCAAGTTCTTTAGAGACCTTGAGGTCATTCCGGGTGTTGACAAGCCTATCACACTTTACTGTAATAATACAGGGGCTATTGCCAACACAAGGGAATCTCGGCACCACAAGAGGACCAAGCACATCGATCAGAGATATCACATTATTAGAGGGCATGTGGAGACAGGACAAGTGGATGTATGTAAGATCGTGTCTGAGGACAACATCGCTGATCCCTTTACTAAGACTTTGGTGGCTAAAAGCTTTGAGAGGCATGTAGAGGCGATGGGGATGCGTAATATGGCACATCTACTGACTTAGAGCAAGTGGGAGATTGTTAGGAAATGCCCTAAGTATTAGAGACATTTTGATGTATTCATTTTAAACTGGATAATAAAATTATATATAGAGGTTATTCATTACATTGCTATCTGTCCTCGTCTTATTTACATGTTAAAGTAAATGTAAGCAAATATGGCTCACTGACTGCTTATGTTAAAACTGTTAGAACGTTGCATGCAATGGACTTTTGTATGCGAGAAGACAATGTTCTAAAGTTAGCGGTCTAAACTATAGTCTATAGTCTATGGGGTTAGACCGAGCATCTAACTCATGTTAAGACTATTATGTTGTCTAAAGCCTTGGAGGGGACGGTTTGTCTTGACTGTCTAGAGCTGGACTCCCAAGTAGAGACATAGATATGTTACTTGGTGGTGACATATTAGACCGGGACTAAAGCGTGATTGATCTACGTAGTCCGCTGTGAGTGGATCAATCTGCTTTTGACGTTCATTGTGCAATAACATTAATCCTAAGTAAATGAACTACTTCATGTATATTACTTGTGTACTTTGATGTTTCAATGGCTAAAGCGTCTCAGAGGTAGTAAGCTTATAGACCGGTTCGTTGGGTGCATGACTTATATACGATGAAGGGTTTGTTTGTGTGACGCCCCGTGCCCTCAGCGGCCCGGACCGTCACTGAAAACTCTTATTACTTGCTTCTTTAACTTTTACTTATACTTCTTCTTTAAAACCGATACTTAAACTTGCTGAATTTAATACCATAAATTTAGAGGGAATTTTTTTTTTTTTTTTATATACACGTACGTATTTACTATTCACGTATGCATACTATTAAAATGCGGAATTTGAAAAACATAAGGATTTCAATTATACATACATAATTATATACTTGTTTATCTGATTACTATTCACCAGATACTATTTAAATATACTACTCGTACATATACTGTTTAACATTTACTATTCAAAATACTATTTAACTGTCACCATTCAAAATATTATTTACTCATACTGTGCGGAAGAATACTCGCGGTGTATCCATAACCTCATCCTCACATCCACCTCCGCCACCATCATCGTCCCTTGATGTTTACGCTATAGGATGCTTACCTACAGCATGAACACACTCCGTGAGCTTTACGCCCAGTAAGTACAACATGTTAACCGCAAAACATGTTTAAAACATAGCACATACGTAAAATCATAGGCATGACATATATCACTTAATAAATCACATACCATATAAGCATATTACATATCAGCTCACATATCATGTCATCACATAACATGTCATAACACTGAATATAAAACTTCACATACTTTATGCATGACAGGAGCATCGTGTACTGTATGAACTCTACTGAAAAAGAAAGCATAGCGAACTATAACTAATGCATGATCCGGTTATGTTCATTTATGCTTCAAACTTTTCTTTTCTTTTCTTGTCTATTTAGGGCCCATGTGTCAGTACCGTGTGCGCGCAGACCAACGGTAACGCCCGAGGTCAACTAATGCCGAAGAGCCATCAACTGATGCTCAACTTGTGGCCTGAACTTTCTTTAACTGGAAACCCCTTCGACTGAAGGAGCCGGTACGACACACCTATTTATTTCCATCTTGTTTAACTGTTCTAGCCATACGCTTCTCTAAGCTGTCCCCAATCCTACGCGGTAGGGATCTATGGCTTCTATCTTGTTCTTTCATCAATCTACTCGATTGTGAAGCTATATGCTCTTATGTATGCTGTGCAGCATCGTGTGCAAGATACATACTTAAAATACTGGAAAAGCATCATTTTAAATTCATTTTATCCATGCTGTAGGCGGAGTTGTACTTACCTGTCATCAGACAGTTTATACTCTCGCCTTCGTCACAATACAGGTACCTCCCTGTAATCATAATACATTTCGTTAACATTTACTCTTAGGTCACTGTGGTCATTAGTGACTAATAAAAACTCTATCGTTAGTGATACCGATCCTTGTCGGTACTAATTGCCCACTTCTTAAGAATTTAATTTTCTAATCATTGTTAATTAATTTATTTACCCAATAAATTAATTAACATCGCTCTTAGGTCACTCTATCGTTAGGAACTAATAAACTTATCGTTGTGTGGTACTGATGCCTATCGGTACCCGACTGCTCTACTTTGGGAAATTTGATATCTAATTTTTTTAATCGTGCTTGATTAATTTGTCTACTTGACAAATTAATCACTGTCTCTCACTATCCCATTCCGACTTGGTCCTTGACTGGCTAACCAACCAGTCAACTGACTGAATACCTCTCGTATGACTATTTAGCCTATCGGGTTACCGTTACCGATGTAATCGCCCCAAATTTTATACTTCGATCGCACCTGTCCCTCGGGTGGTACTATTCTGACATAGGGGTCGTTTTCTTACATTACGAAATTTCTAATGGGGCGGTTCACTAATCCTCATAGTGTCCGTCCTTCTTTCCCGGACTTAGGTCATCGAGGGAGCTCGGGTTTCCATCCCGATCACATTTTCAGCCCTCGTTTCCTAAAATACCCCTTTGTGCCGTTTTAGAAATTTCGGCAGCATTTCCGCTTAATTTTTAGGTTTCCGGCGTTTAGGAAACGCCTCAAAACCATCTAACCTATTCTAACCTGCCACGTACTAAACCAGAGGCCTAATTTTTTAGGTAAAAGCTCCGCTTTTTACCTAAACATATTCACATTTTCTCACATTCTCTTTTTCGATATTTCACCCTTTTTTCTTACAATTCCTCAAGTCATTAAACCATAATTAATACATAATTATTTCCAATATTAAATTGAGGAATAAATAGATCAACACTACTACCAAAATCGCTCCCGTCGGCGGTCGGACGAACCGTTCGGTCTCGACCGTGCAATCTTTGAATCGTCGTTCTTCACTTTTGAAACTCCAGTTTGCAAATCCGATGCCGCGGATGTGTCAGGAACGTCGAAAATAGGCCAACGGGCCATTCTTCAATTTTCGGTCTCCGGGTCGCCGTTGACCGGCGTTGACCGGCGTTGACCGGCCGTTGACCGGCGTTGACCACGGCGGCGATGGAAGTGGCGACCACCATCTTGAAGAGCTCGACGAGAGGAACCCATTGGTGGTGTCAATTTCACGAATCGAGGCTCCTATCACCGGAAATCGGCTCTCGAAAAGTCGGCGACGGCGGCGGCGTTGGATCTTCATTTTTCCGGCGTTGTTGCCCAAAATTGATTTGGGGCTTTTGATCTACGTGTTGTTCTGAGCATTTTGACACCGACCTTGCAACTCAACTCCGCCGGAATAGCGAGATCCGACGGCGGCGATGGCGACGGCGACGGCGAACCTGGGGCGGCGCGATTCGGCGGCTGTTGACGTGAAATGAAGCCTGGGTTTTGTTCTACTCTTCACCACGAATCCATTGGGACCGGAATCGTGGCATTTGGACGTCGGACGGTGGAGATACGGCGGTTTGAAAAATTCGGCCACCGGCGGCTTTGGGCGGCGCGTGCGGCGTGCTCCGGCATCGGTTCGGTCGACTCGGCCCACCGTTGGAATCAGCTCGTCGAGAGCTTTCCAATGGTGCCGGCGGTGTCAAAAACGGAGGCCGGATTCGATAGTTGGTCACTGTTCATCTTCGTGTGGTATGGGAGGGAGAAAATGTGATTTGGAAAAATATGGGGGCTATTTTTCTATAATCCCCAAAATTTCCTCCTTTATACTAATTTTTTTGAAAAATTTTAAGATAGGCTATACTGACTAATTTGGGCGTGCTGAACCCAAATATATCGGTTTTATCTTCATCCGAGGTCGTCTCGACCAGTTTCCCGATACTGTATGGTTCCCGGTCAAAAATTACTTTTTGTGCTCAAATGACTAATTTGAGCATTCTGATTCCAAATATATCAGTTTTATATCAAGAAGAGGTCATCTTGATCAATTTCTTGATACTGTGGTTAGGCCTACACTGTGTTGACACTGTGCACGCATAACGAGGTATTTTCGCGTGAAATTTCAAACACAGTCTCTCTTGACTAATTTGGACGTGCTGATTTCAAATTTATCAGTTTTACGTCCATCTGAGGTCTTCTGGACCAGTTTTCGGGATCTGCATGACCCCGTCTCGAAAAACGTGTCAGGTGCCCGATTGACTAATTTGGGCGTCCTGAGTCTAAATATATCAGTTTCGGGACGAGAAAAGGTCGTCTTGACCCTCATCCCGATACTACGTATCCCTTAAACAAAATCTACATTTTATGCTCAATTGACCAGATTGAGCCTGCTGACTATTAATATATCAGTTTTATGCCAGATTAAGGCCGTCTTGGCCACTAACCTGACACTGCGTTTCTCACTACTCACTATTCACTATTCACTAATCACTATTCACTATCTGACTGACTAATCTGAGCGTTCTGACTTTGATTTTGTCAGTCTATGGGCGAGAAGTGGTCATCTAGACCACTTTTCTCGATACTGTACATCTATTAGGGCAATTATCACTGCTGCGCTCAGATGACCAGTCTGAGCGTACTGATGACTAGCTCATCAATTCTGTATCATGAAATGGTCGTCTAGACCGGTTTCTTGATATTGCGTGTCTCAACGCATACTCACATAATAGGGTGGACCGATTTCACTGTCGATTACCCCTTTCATTGCATGAATAGTAATTAAACGTTACTATTCCTGTTTAATTCATTCAACTGAAAAGCACACTGTGCTTATTAACTTAATTACATCATTACATAGTAATTAAGTTTCATAATTCATGAGAGTCATTACAGTGGCTCTCGGCTCATTACACAGCCTTCTACACAGACTCTTACACGTGCGTGTGCAACGCAACACGGGCGTGTACATTTCAGACACGAGCATGTACTAGTTGAGACTACTCAACACGGCCATGTCTTTGAAACACATTCATCTATCTGAGCGGTACACAGCCTCTTACACGGTCGTGTACTTGACCATGTTTCTTAAATTTGCTAAAGGACATTAAATTATGTCCATTTTATTCCTTAATGACTTATTACATGGTAAGTAGGTGCCATGAAAATGGCGGTCATTACAGTTTGCAGATATCGGAATCATAGCTCTAAGGAGTTAAAGGTATCCTTTTAAAGGCATTATACTGAATGTGAAAATGGACAAGGCCTTGGGTCGTCTGCTGGGCGGATGACTTCTTATTCACATATGGTGAATAATCATTTTCTTAATTCAGTAGTATAATGGAACTTTAAGATAGCCTGATCAGTAGAATTAAACGGACTTTGACCTAAGGCTGATCATGGATATCATATGAGGGTTTTGCATATATGACAAGGTCATTGGATAGTAGCTCGTCACAGGCTTACGTAATACGGTATATAATTGGGAGTTCAGTTTCAGGTTTATAGTGGTGTGACTCTGAAATTAGTGATCATATGATTGAGTTGTTTGGTACAGAATGATGATCATATGGAATCATGGGAGCCCGATTATATATGTCCAATCAGTCCCTCTACTATCTTCACATAATTCCTTAACGTTTGGCAAATTGATTTGAGTATGCTATTGGCTAGTTTATTATGTATGGATGGTGATGACATAGGATTAGGATGGTAGACAAGATTCTCTCCAGTTGGATTCAGATTTTGTTTTGGATAATAGAGTATACAATTATTCGAACTCCAAAAAAAGTTGCCATGATTTTATTTGAGATTGGATTGGAGTTGTAGAAAATTATCCATGAGAACAAGAATTTGAAACACAACCGTTTTGTGGAATTTGAAATTTGAATTTTGAAATTTAAAATTTGAAATTTGAAATTTGAAGTTTGAATTTTGAATTTGAAATTTGAATTTGAAATTTGAATTTGAAATTCGAATTTGAAATTTGAATTTGAAATTTAAATTTCAAATTTGAAATTTGAAATTTGAAATTTGAATTTGAAATTCGAATTTGAAATTTGAAATTCAAATTTTGAATCACAGTCCAAGTGGGATTTGAATTTGTTGTGGAAAATCCACAAGGTTTGAAATTCGAATTTGAGTTGGATTTGATGAGGATAATCTTGTTAGAATCCTACTTGAATTTTGAATCCAAATCCTAACAAATGTTGCCCGAAATTTTGAGGATAATCCTCAAGGAAATTTCGGTTTTTTGTGGATAAGATTCAAGGGAAAAATTGAAGTTTCAATCCCAGTTGAATTTGGATTCTCTCCTTCCCTAAAAAGTGGCCGAAATTATGGATAAAATCTCCTAGGAAAATTCGGTTATTTTGGATAAGGTTGAGATAAGATTCAAGCTTGAAAATCCTAGTGGAATTCTTGATTCTCCCTTATCCATAATGGCCGAAATTTTTAGGAGATTTTCTCCTTGTAATTTTCAGATTTTTTGGGTTGAAAAAGGGAGATAAAATTCTAGTTAAAATCTTGTTTAGATTTGGATTGGATTTATCCTAAGAAAACCGAATTTTATTGTTGAGATTCTCCCTTGGAAAATTCGGATTTTTTTGGTTATGGATAAGGGAAAATATCTTTTCCTAATCTAATTCAAATTCAGAGAATCACCTCATGCAGGTTTATAAATAGAGGTCCTGCCACTCCAGTTCTCTTAGACCACAGACTCTTAGGTGAGCAGGTTTATTATTGCACAGCTCATCGTGACAATAAAGTTCTTTAGAGATCTGGGTGGTCGGAAGAAGACTAGCAGTGCTAGCATACCGATCGAGGTTCAGAGTTCCCACACACTCAGCCATTCGGGAATTGGAGAATAGTAGAGAAGGCTAGTTGGTTGAAGCCTCTGGTCATTCTCCTCCTACAGATTGGCGTCCTTGAGGTATGAGTTTTAATTGTTGTTGATTTATTGTATATGGCATCATGAGATATTTAACGATCTAAAAATTTTTATTGTTCCGCTGCTCCACTCTAATACGTTTTTACCGATTTATTTTCCTACAATTGTGGCATGGCAGGAAGCCCTCCCTTGGACATATGAGAATATGGGGCTGCTCGGCATATATACTGGATAGGGATGTGAAGAAATTGGAACCAAGATCGAAATTGTGAATGTTTGTGAGGTATCCTAAGGGAACTAAGGGAGGTCTGTTCTACAACCCGAAGGAAGAAAAGGACATTGTATCAACCTATATGACATTCTTGGAGGAAAGTCACATGAATAACTTTAAGCCTCGAAGCAAAGTGGTGTTAGAGGAGTTATTAGGTGATAGAACTACTCCATAGATTTCGATCTTGGATGTAAGTCCAAGTTCTAGTGAAAGACCTACAGATGATCAACAGTTTAGGGTACTTCGTCATAGTGAGAGGGTTTCTAGGAAACTTATGTATAATGCTGAGGTATACTAGGCCAAGGCTCATGAATATGAGGATGATCTGGTCATTTATGAAACTACAAATGATATTGATTCTAAATCTTGGAAACAGGCAGGAACAATGAGGTCAATTTTATGAAATCCAATTCTGTTTGGGAACTTGTGGATCTACTGGATGGGATAAAACCTATTTGATGTAAGTGGGTCTACAAAAGAAAGAAGGATGCAGAATGGAGAGTTGAAACTTTCAAGGCTAGACTTGTGGCAAAGGGAAACACGGCAAGGGCTGGAATCGATTACCATGAAACCTTTTCACCTGTTGCTATGCTGAAATCTATCTGTATTCTTCTGTCCGTTGCTGTAGCTCTCGATTACGAGATCTGGCAAATGGACATTAAGACAACATTTTTAAATAACTATCTTGAGGAAAGTATCTATATGATATAACCCAAAGGGTTCGTGGTAAAAAGCCAAGAAAGAAAAGTCTGCAAGTTGCTTAGATACATTTATGGATTAAAGCAAGCATTCTATTCATAGAACCAAAGGTTTGATTAAGCGATCAAAATATTCAGTTTTGAGCAAACATTAATGAACCTTGTGTTTATAAAAGTATTGGGGACGGAAAAGTGATCTTTCTGGTACTCTATGTCGATGATATACTACTCATTGGGAATGATGTAGGGAATTTATCATCAGTCAAACTTTGGCTATGCCAATAGTTTGACATGAAGGACTTGAGAGAAGCTAATTATGTTCTAGGCATTCGTCTTTTTAGAGATCGAAAGAACAAAATGATAACATTATCCTAAGCTTCATATATAGACAAGATAATTGATAAGTATGTAATGTAAGAGGTAAAGAAAGGTTCACAACCTTCCATTGTCGGTCTAACTCTTTCATTGGATGATTGTCCCAAGACATTGAAAGAAAGAGAGCATATGAATAAGGTCCGTTATGCATCTGCTGTGGGTAGCCTTATGTATGCTATGCTTTGCACCCGCCCTGATATATGTTTTCCAATAGGTATGGTGAGTCGATATCAAGCGAATCCTGGAATCAAGCACTGGCAAGTAGTAAAGCATATTCTCAAGTGTCTTAAGGGAACGAGGGATTATATGCTGGTGTATTCTGGAGGGGACCTAACACCCCTAGGATACACAGACTCAGATTTTTAGACTTGTAAGGATTTGAGGAAATCAACATTAGGATCAGTGTTCTTACTCGGGGGAGGAGCCATTGTGTAGAGGAGCATGAAACAGGGTTGCATAGTTGACTCTACGATGGACGTTAAGTATATGGCTGCGACTGAGGCATCTAAAGAAGCGATTTGACTCCGCAAGTTTTTTAGAGACCTTAAGGTCATTCCGAGTGTTGACAAGCCTATCACACTCTATTGTGATAATAGCGTGGCTATTGTCAACACAAGGGAATCTCAGCACCACAAGAGGACAAAGCATGTAGATCAGAGGTACCACATAATTATAGGGCATGTGGAGATAGGACTAGTGGATGTATGTAAGGTCACATCTGAGGACAACATTGTCAACCCCTTTATTAAGACTTTGGTAGCTAAAAGTTTTGAGAGACATGTACGAAACATGGCACATCTACTGGCTTAGGGTAAGTGGGAGATTGTTAGAAAATGCTCTAAGCATGAAAGACATTTTAATGTATTTCATTTATTTTGAACTGGATAATAAAATTATATTTAGAGGTTATTCATTACATTACTGTTTGTCCTCATTCTATTTACATGTTAAAGTAAATGTAAGCAAATATGGCTCACTAACTGCTTATGTTAAACTGTTAGAATGTTCAATACAATGGACTTTTGTATGTGAGAAGATAATGTTATAAAGTTAGCAGTTTAAATTATGATCCATAGTCTATGGGGTCAGACCGAGCATCTAACTTATGTTAAGACTATTATGTTATCTAAAGTCATGGTGGGGACGGTTTGTCTTGACTGTCCGGAGCATAGACTCCTGAGTAGAGACATAGATATGTTGCTTGGTGGTGACATATTGGACCGGAACTAAAACGTGATTGATCAGCGTAGTCCGCTATAAGTGGATCAATCTGCTTTTTGATGTTCATTATGTAATAACCTTAATCTTGAGTAAATGAACTACTTCATATATATGACTTATGTATTTTGATGTTCCAATGGCTAAAGCGTCTCAGGGTAGTAAGCTTATAGACCGGTTCGTTGGGTGCATGACTTGTATATGATGGAAGGTTTATTTACAGATATTGGAATCATAGTTCTAATAAGGAATTAAGGGTATCCTCTTAAAGGTATTAGACTGGATGTAAAAATGGACAATACCTTGGATCGTCTGCTAGGCAAATGACTTCTTATTCACATATGATGAATAATCATTTTCTTATTCGGTAGTATAATAGAACTTTAAGATAGCTTAATCAGTAGGTTAAACGGACTTTAACCTAAGGCTGATCATGGATATCATATGAAGGTTTTGCTTACATGACAAGGTCATTGGACAATAACTTGTCACAGGCTTTCATAATACAGTATATAATTGGAAGTTCAGTTTTAGGTTTATAGTGCTGCGACTCTGAAATTAGTGATCATATGATTGAGTTGACCAGTGCAGAGCAATGATCGTATGGATTCATGGGAGCTCGATTATATATGTCTAATTGGTCCCTCTACTAACTCCATATAATTCCTTATCTGATGGCAAATTGATCAAGGTATACTTATTGGCTGGTTGTCTTGCATCAATATAGGTGGTGTCCACATAGGATAAGGGTGGATGACAAGATTCTCTCCTGTTGAATTCAAATTTTGTTTTGGATAAGAGATTACACAATTATTCGAATTCCAAATAAAGTTGCCATTATTTTATTTGAGTTTGAATTGAAGTTGTGGAAAATTATCCATAAGAGAAAAATTTGAAATATAAGTTTTTTGTGGAGTTTGAAATTTGAATTTGAAATTTGAAATTTGAAATTTGAAATTTAAATTTTGAATTTAAAATTTGAGTTTGAAATTTAAATTTGAAATTTGAATTTGATATTTGAATTTGAAATTTGAAATTTAAATTTGAAATTTGTATTTGAAGTTTGAATTTTGAAATTTGAAATTTGAACTTTGAAATTTGAATTCAAATTTTGAATCACAAAATCAAATGTAACCAAATTTTTTGTGGATAATTCCGTATGATAAATTAAGTTTTCTTATGGATAAGGGAGAGGTATATCTTGTTTGAATCTTACATGAATTTTAAATCCTAAATCCTCTAAATGTGGCCGAATTTGTTAAAAGAATCCCACCCTAGGAGGATTCAGTTTTTTATGGATAAGGATGAAGGGAAATTTAAGTTAGAAAATCTTATTTGAATTTTGAATCTCTCACTCATATGGAATGGTTGGATATCTCTATGGATAAGCGTAAGAGAGTTCGGATTTTTTGTGGATAAGGGTGAGATGAAATTAAAGTTAGAAAATCCTGTATGAATTTTGATTCTCCTTACACTTGGATGGCCAAATCTAGCCATGTTTTTTGGCTTAGGGGAAATTCGGTTTTAGTGGATAAATAAGGAAAAAAAATTCAAATAAAAATCCTGTTTGAATTTTGAATACAAAATCTTTCTAGGGTAGTCAAATCTTCCCATGTTTTTAGCCTATAGAGAATTCGGATTTTGTGTGGAAAAAGGAGAGAAAATCTTCTCTTGGTCCAATTCAAATTTAAGGGATCGCCTCATGCAAAACTATAAATAAGGGTCTTACTATTCCAGTTTTCTTAGACCACAGACTCTCAGGTGAGCAGGCTTATTATTGCACAACTCACCGTGACAATAAAATCTTTATAGATCTGGGTAGTCAAAAGAAGACTAGCAGTGCTAGTATACTGATTGAGGATTCGAATGCCCACACACTTTGCCATCTGGGAATTGGAGAATAGCAGAGAAGACTAGTTGGTTGAAACCCTCTGGTCAGTCTTCTCCTACATCCTTGGCGTCCTCTGAAGGTATAAAGTTATTGTTGTTGATTTATTGTATATGACATCATGAGATATTTAATGATCTTAAAAAATGTTTTGTAATTCCGCTGTGCCACTCTGACAAATTTTTTCTATAGTTAATACAAAGACATTGGAGAAAACATGATTCGTTTTCAGAAGTTTACTGTTTGATTATATTCCTGTTGATTTAAAAGCTGAAATCTTATGTTAATATAAAGACATGGGTGAAAACACGAATATATGTAACATTTATAGTATTCTAATTAAATCCAAAGATCTAAAAAAAAAAAAAAAAAAACTTTTAGGAACATTGTTTTCCTTTAGTATCAGATTCCATTTTCATTTCCTTTCTCATAATCTAAAATATGATATTGATTTTTTATCATACTCCCGAGTCCAATCAAGTGTACCTTTCGTCATTTTTTTATTTTTCATATTTTTCGTTAATGTTTTGTATTTCTTTCCAAAATAAATTAATTCTTTGCATTTTTTGACCAATCAAGGGCAGTCAAACTATCCTCCCTTTGCCACCCATAACCGGCTCTCATTAGGGATATCTTTCCTAAAATTTATTTTTTTAAAAAAAGAAAAGAAATATGTTATTTTGGCAAATTCTTGGCCTTTGGATCAAAATCTATTTAAATCAAGATCATTGATCTTTTCTAATTCTTTCCATTAAAGTTTATTTCTTGTTATTATTTCATTTATGACATCATCATATACCTTTATTAGTCAAAGTTTGACCAAAAGTCAAACCGAACGAGATTTTACCGAAATCGTGCCAGCTGGCTTCTGGGGCCTTCCGTGCGATGGGTTTTCTTTAAATCAATTTCGTTTGGCTAAAAATCACTACCATAGTTATTTTGTCATATTAGATACTTGACTTATCATGGTTCATCTTCTAGGGTTTTTTGATACCAAAATGGCACCTTTTTTCTTGTTTCGGTTCGGTATTTCCACAAGCAAATTCTTGATCTTTAACATCGTTAGAACATTTTATTTCGTTCTAAATAATATTGAATTATAAATTTCACATTTTAAACATTAAAATTATCATGTACATACAATATGTATGTTTTTGGAGAACGATAAAATTTCTCAGTTGTCACATTTACCCCTCCTTATAAAATTTTCATCCTCAAAAATTTGAATAAGTAGAGGCACAAAGATTTAATTTCATCTTTACATTCCCACGTAGCCTCCTTGATACTGTGATTTTTCCATAACACCTTGACTAGCTAAATCGTTTTATTCCTTAGCACTTTCTCTTCACAGGCTAAGATTTGAACAGGCTGTTCTTCATAAGTCATATCTTCCTGGATCTGAATTGGTTCATGTTTCAAAACATGTAATGGGTCTGGTACATATTTTCTTAGCATAGACACATGGAATACATTATGTACGGCCAATAAATCTGGACGTTACCCTAACTTATGGGTAATCTTTCTAATGCGTTCGATGATCTCAAATGATCCAATGTACCTTGGACTCAACTTTCCTTTCTTACCAAATCGCGTCACTCCCTTCATTGGTGCTACCTTGAGAAATATGAAATCCCCTATGTTGAACTTTAGGAATCTTCATCGTTTATCTACATAACTCATCTACCGACTTTGAGCGATCTTCGTTCGACAATGTATCTTTGCAATTGTATCTAAAGTTTCTCGCATGAAATCAGTCTTATGCAGCTGCTTTTCTCATAAGTTGTACCAGTGAATGGGTGGTCTACACTTTCGTCTATACAGAGCCTCGTAGGGTGCCATTTCGATGGAAGCTTAGTAACAGTTATTGTACGAGAATTCAACCAAAGGTAGCTTCTCATTCCAAACTCTTAGGAAATCTATTACACAGGCATGAAGTATATCATTCAATGTCTAGATGGTTCGTTCGGACTACCCATCCGTTTAAGGTTGGAAAGCTGTACTGATTCGTAAGTACGCACTTCCAATAATTTAAAGTGAACAGTGCATCTCGATCAGATATAATAGATGTTGGAGTGCCATGTAACCTAATAACATGGGTTACATAAAAATTTACCAATTTATCTAGTGTAAAGGTCATTTTCACTACTATGAATCGCGATGTCTTAGTTAATCTGTCAGCAATAACACAAATAGCATCATAACCCTCTCAGGTCTTAGGTAATCTTACTCCAAAATCCATAGTGATGTGTTCCCACTTCCATTCAGGAATTTCCAAAGTGTCCAATTTTCCTCCTGGATGTTGATGTTCGGCCTTGACCTTTTGGCAAGTCATGCATCTACTCACAAACTTCGTAATGTCATTTTTCATTCTTTTTCCCCCAAAATTGCAATTTTAAATCTTGGTACATTTTACTGACTCTAGGATGGACTGAGTATGGTGTTTTATGAGCTTTCATCATGATTCACCTTCTTATTTCCTCATTGGCTGGAACATGAATCCTCCCATGATATAAAATCATTCCATCATCTATTATACTTGCGTCTGACCTCTTGTCTTTTGAAACCCCTTCCCGAGGCCTTGTTAAATTTGGATCCAACTTCTGAGCCTCTTTGATGTCCGCAAATAGTGATACTCCAACTGAAGTGTAGCTAATTTCCCAGATATTAACTCCAAATCGAATGAGTTTATTTCTTGTTACAACGGTCTTGGTAATTTCTCTATCGGCAACCATTGTAGAATAGTAGATTTTCTGCTTAGGGCATCTGCCATATGGTTTTCTTTTCTGGGATGCCAGAGAATTTCACAAACATAATCTTTCACCAATTCCAACTATCTCCTTTGTCGCATGTTTAACTCTTTTTGCGTGAAGAAATATTTCAGGCTTTGATGATCAGTAAAGACTTGACACTGAGCCCCGTACAAGTAATGTCGTCAGATTTTAAGTACGAATACTACTGCAGTTTGTTTCAGGTCATGAGTGGGATAATTTTTCTAGTGATCCTTCAATTGACGCGATGCATATGCAATTACTTTGCCATTTTGCATCAAAACTGCTCCTAGGCCTACTCTTGATGCATCTCTGTAAATATCAAACTTCTCTCCTTTAGTAGGAAGCGTAAGAATTGGTGCACTTGTCAAATGTCTTTAATTCCTAGAAGCTTTTTTCACACTCTTTTATCCATTCATATTTCTTTTTTTTACGTGTAAGGGCAGTGAGGGGTACAACTAATCGTGCAAACCCTTCTACAAATCTTTTATAATAACTGGCTAGTCCTAAGAAGCTTTGTATCTCGGCCACATTCTTAACCGTAGGCCATTTATTGATTGCTTCCACTTTAGCAGGATATACGGCAACTTCTTCCTTAGATACAACATGTCCGAGAAAGTGTACCTTATCCAATCAAAATTCATACTTGAAGAATTTTGCATATAGTTAATGCTTCCTCATGGTGTGAATAACAATCCTCAAATGTTCTTCATGTTCCTCTTGAGTTTTTAAGTATATGAGTATGTCATTGATAAATACAACAACAAAATTATCTAAGAATTCCTAGAAAACTTTATTCATTAAGTCCATGAATGCAGTTGGAGTATTAGTTAACCCAAACGACATTACAAGAAAGTCATAATGACCATAACAGGTTCTAAACATCATCTTAGGAATATCACTCTCTTTAATTCTCAATTGATAGTATCCTGAATGTAGATCAATCTTCGAGAATACTACTGCGCTCTTAAGTTGATCAAACAAGTCATCAATCCTAGATAATGGATACCTATTTTTGATAGTGACCTTGTTCAATTCTCAGTAGTTGATGCACATTCTGAGGGTTCCATCCTTTTTTTTGACAAACAATACTGGAACTACCCATGGTGAATAACTCAGTAGAATAAATCCCTTATCAAGTAGCTCCTTGAATTACACCTACAGTATTTTTAGCTCTACCGGTGCCATGCGGTACGATGCTTTGAAAATTGGTGCAGTCCCTGGCATAAGGTTAATTTCAAATGAAATTTCCCGTTCTGGAGGTAATCCTGGTAGTTCTTCTAGAAAAACATCGAGGAATTCATTGATAATTAGAACATCTTCTAGTTGAAGTTTTTTTTCCTCCATTATGTCCATCACATACGCTAGGTATCTAGTGCAACCACTGGTCATCAACTTAGTCGCCTCTAATGAGCTAATCATCATTTTTCTTGATTGGCGGGATGAATCGACGTATTCGAAACTCTCCCTCTCATTAGGTCAAAATATTATCTTTCGGTTTGGACAATCAATCGTAACTTAATATTTTCGTAGGAAATCCATTCCTAGGATTACATCATAATTGGTAATTTTCTTCACAATCAAGTCAACATATAATTCCTTATTTGCCACATTTACTGGTAGATAAGATAACCAGTAATCTGACAACAAAACTTCACTCGATAATAGAGATATCCTAAACGTCTTCCCAATATTATCTTTAGTGTATCCTAACTTAACGGCAAATTCATAGAAGACAAAGGAATGTGTAGCTCCAGAATAAAAAAGAATACATGCCTAGTGGTTAGCAATAAAGAGCTGACCTGTAACTATGTTTGAGGTTCCCGCCTTCGCATCCTCTTTTGTATAGGTCATCACTCGGGCATCAGCGCGAGGTATGTATTCTTGTCATTCTGGCATTAACTTGAGGACATTGTTGGCATTGGTATCTACACTGGCTTGGGTGCCTTTTTCCACATGTAGCACAGGTGGGGATATTCGATCCTGAATTAGCATTTGGCTTCCGTTGTTGGCTCCAATTATCTTGGTTTCAATTTCCAGAGAAATTGCCCTTCCTTTTATTCTATTACTCAGGGCCTTAATTGTTAGACTGACCTAGCTTATCATTTTGATTAGACTTGCTATTCTGGCCAATTTGATTCCCCTCTTGGGTAGACTTAGCAAGGATCTTTTCCTTTTTCTTAGCTTCCCATACTTTTTCTTTCTCTTCCCTTTGTCTAGCCAAATGATACTCTGCTCACATAGCTCGACTGACACAATCTGCCACCGAGGTTGGTGGTATAGGGCCATTCTCTACTAGAGCAGATATCTCTGGTCAGAACATGCTGGTCATCTTTTGTATCTTTTCTCTTTCAGTAGGTATCACATATGGGCACAACCCAAATAACTGATTGAATTTCCTACACACTTCAGTAACTGACATGTTCCCTTATTTCAGTTCTGAAAATTCCTTCTATTGAGGATGTAACGATGCAGGATTGTAATATTTATGGTTAAATTCCTCCAGAAACTCATTCCATGTCATGGTTGTTACATTCCTCCTCATTCGGACAATATCCCACCAAAATCTGGCATCTTTTTTCAGAACAAAGGACGTGTACAAAAACCTCTCCTATTCTACCAAGTTCATAAAATCCAAGATCATTTGCAGTGAGGAAAGCCATTCTTTTACTTCAAGGGGGTCTGTTGACCCTTAAATTCCGGTGGCTTTATCTGGCGGAAATGCTCGTAGGGTGGCTCTTGATTTACCATCTGTCGTGGTTCATGAGCTCTTTCGGGACCACCTAGTGGAGGCACTACTTGTTCTGCTGCAGCTGCCTGTGATGGTTGAACTTCTTCTGGACCCTGTCTTTACTCCAGTTGATCCAACCACTGCCTTAGCTCGGCGTTCTCTTTCATTTGGGTTTCTAGGAGAGCCTGTAAATCTTCTACTCTTTCGAAGAGTATAGGACGACGTCCTCTCCTATTCGCTTGACCACGTACATTCACTATTCTCTTTACTATCCTAAAGTTACATGATGACCAAATGTTAAATTTTCCATAAAT
Source organism: Antiaris toxicaria (assembly GCA_035233585.1). Classification (NCBI taxonomy): domain Eukaryota; kingdom Viridiplantae; phylum Streptophyta; class Magnoliopsida; order Rosales; family Moraceae; genus Antiaris; species Antiaris toxicaria. The sequence goes on along the minus strand of CP141162.1, from coordinate 11,218,185 downwards.
AAATTTTGTAAATTTTGGAAAATGCATGAAATTCAAAGTAAAGCAATGTTATATTATCATATGACATCACCCAGAATCATTTCATAATTTTAACATTTCTTCATTTCATAGCATTTACATATCGCACATGAGTAATTACATACATTCAACATTAATGCCTTATATATAATATCTTTTACTTCGAATATACCTATATATATTTTTTACGCTTTGTTCATTTTGTCTATCCCGGTCTAAAGGAAACTCCTCCAGGTCTTCTTCTTCATCATCGGAACCATTACTAGCGCCGGATGACGTTCTTTGATCTGAGTTTGCCTCTACTCGACTCTATGATGGACCAGCCTCATGGTCATTTACCATTGAGCATGGTCCAAAAAGGCGTACTAACATCTTGTCTTGAAGTTCTTGTTCACACCTATCTCACTTTACTCGTTCTAATAATTATTTTTCAGCTTTGATTGCAGTGACTACAATTTCTCGTAGCATAAGGAAGTATAGCGGACTTGTCCTCTGCCTTAATTCTGCTGTAAGTTTTCTCCAAAATATTTCACAAAAATCCTCATCTGTGAGATTAAGCAATGGATATCTTTTCATAATATTCTCCTCAAAGTGCACCACATAAGTTAGTACTGTGTCATCAGATACATATTGTAGTTTCTCGGTCCGATGAATAAATTCCCTTATATCAGTAAATCTAGGTAACGTAAGCGGTATAACTTCTCCATGCTCATGAGGAACTAGGACTGGTGCCAGACTCCTCAGAGGAAATTGCTTTATCATGATATGTCGAAAATTGACCTAGTTAAGCCCTAACAACTCGTCCTGGTCACAGTAATCACAAAACACTCGAGCATTCCCCTAAAAGGTACTAACAGGCAACATAACCCAATTATCTTGGTCAATATCGCTCAATTGCAGAATCCTCTCTATTGAGTGCAACCAGTTTTACGTTCCCATGGATTGTTGACCTCCCTCAAAACTCGGTGGATGACTGGCCCTAAACACTTATACAGCCTGGGCAGTAATCCTAGCTCCTATGTACTATCGTTCGCCTACTACAGGAATATCAATCTCAATTGGTGGAGGGGGTATCGGTTGAGGAGGTGGTGCTCTAATCACAGTTGGTATAACGACCCGTGGAGCAGGCATCTCTGGCACTAGAGGACATGATGTCAGGCGTTGGGACAGGGATGGCCTAACAACTGATCTTGTCCATACTCTGAGCAGTCCTTTAGCTTTGTACAGTTGCAATCTCACGTTCTGTGGTCTCGTCATCTCGCCTCCTATCCAATGTTTATTTTCATATAAATAAACAATTTACTAACCCAAAATTATGATAATCGATAAATTTTACCATTCTCAAAAAATAGGTACATTGAATGTATATTATGATTTTTCGGTTTAAAATATGTGAAATGAATGATTTAATATTGTTTAGAATATGATAAAATGTTCTGACAATGTTAAAGGTGAGAAATTCGGTTGTGGGAAAATTTCACAGAATTAAAACAGGAAAAACGGTGCCATTTTGGTATCGAGAGCCCTAGAACCTTGTGGCAAGACAAGTTCACTAAAAGACGAAAGTGTTACAGTAATAATGTTATATGTGTGCGCGTGTGTGTTACATGCAGTATCAAGAAATTGGTCAAGATGACCTTTTCTTGATATAAAAATGATATATTTAGAATCAGCATGCTCAAAATAGTCAATTGAGCATAAAATGTAATTTTTGATTGACAGATATATCAAGAAGTTGGTCAAAATGATCTTTTCTTGAAATAAAACTGATAAATTTGGGTTTAGCATGCCCAAATTAGTCAATATAGCCTATCAGTATGCTCAAATTAGTTAATTGAGCATAAAAGGTAATTTTTGACCGGGAATTCACAATATTGGAAAACTGGTCAAGATGACCTCAGATGAAAATAAAATTGATAAATTTGGATTCAGTATACCCAAATTAGTCAGTATAGCTTATTAGTATGCTCAAATTAGTTAATTGAGCACAAAAGTAATTTTTGACTGGGAATTTGTAGTACCGGAAACTGGTCAAGATGATCTCGGCTGAAAACGAAACTGATATATTTGGGTTCAGCACGCCCAAATTAGTCATGATAGCTCATGTTAAAATTTTAGACAAAAAAAAAAAAAATTGGTAGCAAAGGTTGAAATTGCAAGAAAGGCCACATAATTTTGCCTTATCCTATTTTCACCCGAAAATGAACAGTAATCGACTACCGAAAACAGTGTCAATTTTTTACACCGCCGGTCTTGTTGGAAAGCTCTCGTCGAGTTGAGTCCAATGGTGGCTCGAGTCAACGGAACAGTCGCTGAAGGAAGCCACACGCGCCGCCTAAAGCTGTCGGTGGCTGGAATTTTCGTACAGCCATATCTCCGCCGTCCAACGTCCAAATGTCACGATTCTGGTCCCAATAAATTTGTTGTGAAGAGTAGAACGAAACCTAGGCTTCATTTTAGCTCAACAACAGTCGAATCGCACCGCCCAAGTTCACCCATCACCATCACTGCTGTGGAATCCGACGATTTCGACAGAGTTGAGTGATGTGGTGGGTATCAAAATGCTCAAAGAAGAACGGGGAACAAAAGCCCCAAGGAAATTTTGGGCAACAACACTGGCACGGCGGAGAACGGACATCACCACCGCCATCGGTTTTTTGAGGGTTCGATTCCGACGATAAGAGGCTCGATTGGTGAAATTGACACCACTAATGGGTTCCTCTTGTCGAGATCTACGTTTTGATACCAAGCTTGGCCCAAACCGCCGTCAGTCAATACCGGTCAACGGCAACTCGGTGACCAAAAATTGAAGCATGGCCCATTGGCCTATTTTCGACGTTCTGGACACATCCGCGGTATCAGATTTACAAACCGAAACTTGAAAAGTGAAGAATGGTGGAAAAAAGTTTGTTCGCGCAAGACCGAACGGTTCGTTCGATCGTCGGTGGGACGATTTCGGTCCCTTCATTCCTTAATTTATGTTCTGGAATGATTATATATTAATTATGTATTTTCTCATGTGAAATTGTAAGAAAAATAGATGAAAATGATAAAAAAGAAAATGTGTGGGAATGTGAAGATTTTTACGTAAACATTGAGTTTTATGTAAAAATATAGGCTTTTGGTATAGTACATGATAGATTAAAATTTGGTTAGATGGTTTCGAGGCGTTTCCTAAACGCCAAGAACCTAAAAATTAAGCAGAAATACTATCAAATTTTTAAAAACGGCACAAAGGGGTATTTTAGGAACCAAAGGGCAAAAATGTGGTCGAGATGAAAACCGAAGCCCCTTGGTGACCTAGGCCCAAGAAAGAAGGGAGAAACGACCTAGGGTCGAATAGTACCTCCCAAGGGTCAGTGAACAGTAAACTGAGAAATTGTGGTAAATAATGCGGTAAAAATTTAGTAAAGCTTAAGAAATATTATTTTATGATATTTGGACTTAGAAAATCCTAGAAAAAAATAATAGAACGGAATTGTTACGGTTCCAAAACCCATTAGGGGTAAAATGGTCATTTTGACTAAAAATTTCTGAAATGCTCGGAAAGAACCGTGAGTGTCTTAGAATAATTAAAATAATATTCTAAGGGCTGAATTTAGATTTTAAACCAATGGAAAGTGGGTCCACAGTGTGAAAAGTAAAATAGGGGTAAAATAGTCATTTTGCCAAAAGTTGGGCAAAATGATCATTTTGTCAAAAGTTGAAAAAAGGGCCGTCGAGGCTAGATCTGGTGCCCTAAGGCCATAATTGAGAGTTTTAAGGCCTGGTTCAAGAATTAAGAAGGGAAAAAGTGAGAAAATTCCGCTAGGGGTAAAATGGTAATTTTGCCAAAAGTTAGCAGAAAAGTGGAAAATGGGATTTTAGACCCCTAAGTTTATGATTGGGAAATGAAACGTAGAATTTTTACGTTTTGTTTAGTTTTATGTATAAAATAAGGTTGAAAATAACCGTTGATTTTTCGATTATAGGAACCCGATCCAGACGTAACGAAGATGTGATAATCGGGAATTTTGGATTCTCGGAGTAGGTTAAAATTATATGTATATAACAATTTTAATGAATAAAATATGAAAAAGTTGTGTTTTAATACTGTTGTGAATAGTATAAAAATGTTCTGACAGTGTTAAAGTGTGTGAGTTTAGGGATGGATAATCTTACCGAACATAATTGGGTGAGACGGTTCGAAATCAGAACCGAAAACCCTAGAAAATGCATTGAGATGCATGAAAATGATAGGAATTTACGATAGAGAATTCTGATCAAACGGAAGCAAAATAAGATAAACCGATCGCATTGGAGGCGCCTAGAACCCGCCTACGCGATTTCGGTGAAGTTCTATTCGGATCGGATTACAGTCAAAGATTAACCACGAATTAATTAGTGAATTAATATGAATAGTAGGATGACATCATCAAGATGATGTCATAAATCCATTTTAGTTTACTTAGTTTGGAAAGTAAAAGTGAAAGGTGTATGGTTAGGATTGTCCTAAATTTTGATCAAGCGTCATGATCTTGCCAAAAAGCCATTTGAAATCTTTTTTTTATTTTTGGAAAAAGGCCATTCGGCCACTTGGAAAGGAAGAAGAAAAAAATTTGATTTTTGCCCCAAAATCCTTACTTTTTAGTCCTTGAACAATTAGCAAATTGTTGAAAAAAATTTGCTAAAAAGCCCTTGGTTTTTGCCTATAAATAGGCATCAAAATTCAAACAAAAAAATGAAAAAAAACAGCCAAACTCTTGCCTTTTCTTCAGCCCAAAAACCGTGAGCTTTCTTCTCCCTTAAACCAAAAATTTGTTCCAAAATTCACACCAAATTAAGCTTGCATTGCATTTCTCACATCAAGCCAACAAATTAGTTAAGGTGAGCTTCTAAATTGAAGCATTTTTCCTTGATTTTCCATAGAAAATCCATGGGTTTGGAGTGTTGAAAAACAATGAAAAAAATTGTTGTTTTGTTGGTTATATGATTAGTTTGATGTTGTAGTATTTAAAGCATGAATTAGGGTTTAGAAACAAGCAAAAATTTTGCATGTTTCCCTTGAAAAACCGCGGCATCAATGGTGTGAAAAATGTATGAGTTTTGATGTTTTAGTTTAGTAATTATGTTCATCTATTTATGCATTGAATTAAGCATGAGTTGGAATAAGAAAACAAGAAAATTTTGATGTAATTTTCTTGCTAAAACCATGGGCATGAACATTAAGAAATGAAAAATTTTTAATGTTGAAGAGTGTTGATAAAAACCCTAGGAAAGAAAATAAAATTTTCTATATGTTTATGCATAAAAATCCGTGGCTATGCTAGGGTTAGAATGCATGTTTTGTTAGGTTTTTGAGGTTGTTTTATACATTAGAAAACCTAAGAATGATGTGATGTGATGAAAAATTATTCTGATGTGATTAACTAGTAAACCGAGGCTAGTTTAAAAGAAAAATGTTGTGGTTTGTGTTGGTTTCTGAATATTGAATCATGTTGAAAATTTTTATACAAAGTTTGGAAACTTTGTATAAAATAGGCCTCTGGTATAATACGTGGCAGGTACAAAGGTTCTGAGGTGTACCTAACGCCGGGAAACCTTAAAATATAAGCGGAAATGCTGTCGAAATTTTTAAAATCAGCTTAAGAGCATTTCGGGAAACGAGGGGTAAAAATATTTGACTCGAGAAGGAAACCAAGACCCCTCGGTGAATTAGAGTTAGAAATGGAAAACCAACCCAAAAGGAATAGTAAACCAACCCTAAAAGACTAAAATGCCTAAAACAGGAAAAAAATTCATGTTAGGGGTATTTTGGGAAACGAACGAAAAATTTAGGTCGGGATAGGAAACCCGAACCTCTCGAGGACCGAGGGCCGGGGACAGGATAAATAATGTTTAATGAATAGTGAAAGGGCCATTTGAGACTCCGAAACGCTCGAAAAATGAAAAAACGACCATAGGTGACGGATGAATGGTAACCGAGGGCCAGGAAAAATAAAATAGAGATTTTGCAGCTATTTAAGCTGTAAAATAATACTGAAGTTTAGGGAATATTATTTTAAAATAAATGGACTTAGAAAATTTGAGAATAATAATAGAACGGAATAGTTACGGTCTCGAGACCCGTTAAGGGTAAAATGGTCATTTTGACCAAGAATTTCTGAAAGGCTCGGAAAGTACCCTAAAAGACCTAAAATAATTTAAATAAAATTCTAAAACTCAAAATAAAGATTTTAGAGTTAAAAATCTAAAAATTTCGTAGAACACGGGCGTGTAAAACAGTGCATAGCCGTGTGTAGAAAAAAATGTTACAACCCGAGAGGTACACGGGCTTGAACACGGGCGTGTATCAAGCCGTGTACAGTTACACGGCTGGATAGTAAACAACATGGCCATGTAGAGTAAACCTAAAAAGGTACACGGGCGTGTTGCAGACCGTGTACCACAAACAAAATATAAAAGTATGGAATTATTAAGTGAAATAAATGTATATTTAAAGTGATAATTAAAATAGGGTATTAACAGACAATATTATGTCTGTAGGAACCCAAAATAGAGATTGAACTGCGGAAGAGTTTCGAAAGTGGACACTAGCGTAGTATTGGTAAGTTCAAGCATTTACGTGTCTGCAACATGAAATACTGTGTTGTTTTATTTTATACTAGATGTACATTAGACATAAAGTCTTATAGACATTCGGAGACTAGTCAGAATAACATATCCCAGATAATAAGAATAAGTAAGACCTACGGGTAATGGAGGATAGTGACCTTGAGGTGATGATTAATATCACTTGGTCAAGACTATAAAATTGAAAGATGGTAATGAAACCATTAAGGCGTACTACCCCTCCAACATAGTGGTGGAGGTTTGTTTTAGATCCTACGGGGTTATCAGGGTTGTGGAGGTCGATGTTCTAAGGTCGCTCCTTAGACCCTCCCAGTCAGCGTACTAATAATCATGGTACTGCCATAAACAGAGCTCTAAACTAGAAATCAAATAGAAAATAAACAATCAATAAAATGATAAAATCACAATTGAGCATAACCGAAATTTACGATAGAATAATGTAAATTCGGTTAGGATATGTGAATAGTATCCCATTGGGGTAAAGTGAATAGTAACCAGTTAGGGTAACTGTTACTATTCATCAGTCAAAGGTCAAAATCACTATTCATAGAAAATTGGGTTTTTAGTGTTTTTGAATCAATATGATTCTTACTATGTATGTTTGAACTTACTGAACCTGTTAGCTCATCAGTTTGTTCATGTTGCAGGTAGGAAACCTGTCCAGTAGATTTCTGGATGGCGGCAGGAAGCAAGCGTGTCAAGGGGATAGGGGACTCACCGTGGACTTGGTCCTGCCATAAGTTTTCCGCTGAGCTTTTTGAGCCTTTTTGAGTTGAAAAAAATGTGTTTGGAAACAAGATATACAGTACATATATATATTATATGATGTATATTATGTTGTACTTATTTAAGACATATAAAAAGTTAGCATATTATATGACTTTCTTATCTAGTTTTCTTTAGGGAAAGTATGTATTAAAGAAAAAAAATTGGGCGAAATTTTAGGCCCTGATAATTAAGTATTATGAGAAAAAGAGTTTAAAACTGACGACTCGGATTCGACACACGAGCAGTCTTGGTCAGTCGTAGAGTCGATTCATGACGATTGTGGGTGGTCGGAATCAGAGGGCGTCACAGGTTGGTATCAGAGCGGTTGACAATATCCCTATTGACACGAAGCGCGATCTGCTCGTCAATCCAAGTAAGTTAGCTTTCTTTAAATTAGTTAACTTTACTTTTATTCGAAATTATATATATTTTTTTAGGACTTAAGATGACTAGACCACCGTATGTGAGACCTCATCCATACCCACCTAGAGGACCGATCCGGGTATGGACTAGACTCGTGATCAGACCGTCCATGATGCGACGAGCGATGCAGCAACCACTTGTGCCTGAGCCACTAGCGCCAAGGATAGTAGTGTGACAACCGGAAATTCAAGCAGTTCTCGGATGAAAAATGTACAATTGCATGTATATAACAATTTATACTATTTAAAGAGTGAAATAAATGTATTTATATTGTTTAGAATATATGAAAATGTTCTAACAATATTGACAAGTAAGAATTCAGTGTTGGAAAAATTCACTGAGTTGAAACGGGTGAAACGGTGCCAAAACCGGCATTGAAAACCCTAACCGAGCTAATAAAAGACGGTAAACTTCCGGGATTAATTTTGATCAAACGGAAGCAGATTAAATTGATCCGACTGCACAGGAGACCTCAGGAACACGCCGGGACGATTTCAGGAAAATTTCGGCTCGAACCGGTATCGGTCAAAAAGTAGTCGAATTAATGTGAATAGTGAAAGTCAAAGTCAACTTTCACTTTTGCATTTATGACATCATAAATCAAGATTAATAAATGAAAGAAATAAGGTGGTTAGTGGCATTAATGGCTAGGATTTAATCACCTTTTGATCTAAAGGCCAAGATTTGGCCAAAATTTACCCTTTTTAATTTTTGAAAAATGGAGAAAGAATTAGGCATGAAAGGTGTCAAAATTCCATTGGTTTAGAGCCAAATTAATTGGCTTTCTTGCATGGTTAAGTCGGCAAAAATTTTACAAAGTGGCCGAAGCCAATTTTCAAGCCAAACCAAAAGAACAAAATTTTTCTAAGTTTCTTCCATGGCATGTACGTGAGCCACCAAAGGAGAACCAAGCTTTTTCTTCAAAATTTCTTCACAAAAAGAGTGCCAAAGTGTTCCTAGAAGACAAAGGAAGCATTAGACCAAGGTAACTCCCTTTTGCACTTAATTTTTCATGGTTTTTCTTCATAAAATCCGTGGGTGAATAGTGAGAAAAAGATGGAAAATTTTTGGTTGTTTTCCATTGAATTGATGTTGGGTTTTGTTAAGGATGTAATAAGGTAGAAAACCATGCAAATTGTTTAAAGAAAAACCGAAATTTTGTTGGTTTTTCAAGGGAAAATCCGTGGGTTACCTTAGGTAACCAATGAGAAAACTTTGTGGTTAATTGCTAACATGCTTTCAAAGTTGAAATTGGTGAAGAATAAAGCTTGTATGTCATGGTGAAAAGCTTAAAAAAATTCTTGGTGTGAATTACATTAAATGGCCGTGGGGTTTAATAATGGTTTGGAAGAAAAATTTTCATGGTTTTATGTGGTATTTGGTTGATTGGAATTATGCATTTCAATATGCAAATGATGAATTTATAATGGAAAGAATGAAACAAAATTGTTTGGCATGTTTTCATTCTTTGGCCGTGGGTTATACAAGGGTAAAAACCCTAGGAAAATTGGTTAAAATGCAAAGAAAATGGGCTTGAAAATGTGTTAAAAACGTGACATTTGAATGGCCTAAGTTGTGGTGAAAGTTTGACAAAATTTGGTTTGGTTTGGTTGTGAAAACCGAAACAAAATTAAGGGTAAAATTGTGAAAAAATTTTTGTTATGTGGGTGATAATGTGGAATTAGAAATTTGTGGGTTTTTATGTAAAAGTTTGGAAAACTTTTACATAAAATAGGCTTGTGGTATAGTACGTGGCAGGTACATACGGTTCGAGGCGTACCTAACGCCGGAAGCCTTAAAATTACGCCGAAATGCTGCCGAAATTTCAAAAACGGCATTCGGGGTAAAATAGGAATTTAAAATAAAAGTTAGGGCCGGGACGGAAACCTGAGTCCCTAACGGAAAAATTGAATAAGGAAAAAAATTTAAGGGGTGGGTCGTGAATAGTAACCCGTCCCCTTGAAAATGAAAAACGTGAGTGAAATTGAAAAACCGACCCCGAGGGGGGGGCGTTTTTGGAAATGATATAAAGGTCCGAGTCGGGAACGGAAAACCCGAGCCTCGGAGACCTAGGTCGGGAAAGTCTAGATGAACGTTTTAAATACTAGTGAAACGTCCATTTGAGACTCCGAAACGATAGAAAATCACTAAACCGACGTAAGGGTCGGAATAGTGCTTCCCGAGGGCCGGGAAAGCAAAAAGTGGAAATAAAATAGAAACGAACCCGGTAATGATTAGAAAAGAGTCAGAAAAGTTCCTGAGAGCCAAAAATGCAGTCTGGATCAATAAAATTCCGTCAGGGACAAAACTGTAATTTTGCCAAAATATTGGGGCAAAATCGTAATTTTACAAAAGTTGGGGGAAAATGGTGAAATTAATAAATAAAACCTAAAAAGTTATAAATAGGTTTTATTTAAGCTTTTTAATGAAAAATAAAAGCTATAAATGGAAATGAAATTAACAGACAAGGTTTTGTCTGTAGGATCCCAAAATCGACCTACAAGGAAGGCGATTCAAGATCCAAGAGAGAGAAAGGGAACAGTCTGATAAGGTAAGTTCAGACATTTACCTGTCTGCAACATATAGCAATATTGTGCTAACTTTAATGTACTAACTATAAGTTAGGTACATATGTGCTACGGGCACTATGATAGAATAGAGAGAGAGACGAAATGTGCTACGGGCACTATAAGAATGGAACACATGGTTAATTGTGCTTCGGGCACTAGAGCGAGGTTAATGAAACTCACTCACCTAAAAATTAAAATGTGAACCATTCCTAACCACGGGGCAATATGAAGTCACCGAGTTAGAATGTTAAAAAGTCGGTAATGAAACCACTTTCTGACGTACCAGCCTTCCGTATAGGGAGGTACTTTTGCCTTCGGGGCTATGAGATAAGGCTGTGGAGGTCAGCACTGATGTACCGCTCCCAGTCATGTACAATTTTGCCTTCGGGGCTATGAGATTAAGGCTGTGGAGGTCAGCACTAATGTACCGCTCCCAGTCATGCGCACTTAAATGGTACTGCCAACCTGAGCTCAAAACCAGAACATAATGAAAGATAATGACCTAAAACTGAAACTGTGCCATAATTGAGCATAAGACAGTTTAGTGAGAGCACTAACATCGCGGTAGATGTACTAGTGTGATACTGTGTTGTGGTCAACTTTACTATTCACGTATGAATAGTGGTCAAAGTTACTATTCACATATGAATAGTGGTCAACAGTACTATTCACGATGAATAGTCTATTCATAGAAATTTTATTTCTTGCATGTTTGAACTTACTGAGCCTGTAGCTCACCATTTTTGCTAATGTTACAGGTAAGCGACCAGCTCAGTAGCTTGTTTGACTGGATGCGGACGGGATGGCGCGTGTCAAATGGGATAACTGGGCGAGGGATATGGTACTGCCAGAGTCTTGCCGCTGAGCGATAAAAGTGAAGGGGAAACAGTTCTTTTGTAATTATATGCATATTTTACAAAAGTACTGTATTATTTATATTACTTTGTACTTGTCAACAAAGTAAATAGTGGGAAATGTTTTACATGATGTTAAAAAAAAAAAAAATTTCCAAAAACGTCATGATTTAAAAAGAGAGAGAGATAAGCCGGTGACCCATGAGAGTACAATCTATCGCAGTTAGCGATACAGCTCAACTGTAATAGTATTGTATGATCTCCACGAGGGGCGGGCCGCCACAGTTGGTATCAGAGCGGGTTTACGGTTGGTGTAGTCTAGAATACCAACTGCTGCCACAGTTGGTATCAGAGCAAGGTTTGCGACTGATTTGGTTTTGAATACCAGCGGCTGTCACAGTTGGTATATCAGAGCAGTATGACCATATCCCGATTTGACACTTTGCGCATCCTGCACCGCTATCCAAGTAAGTAGTTTACTTAAGTTTAGTTAATTATTTTCTTATATGAAAATAATTATCATATAGGTAGCAAGATGACCAGACCTCTATATGTGAGACCACCGCTACCACGACCGAGAGGAGTATTACGGGTATGGACGAGGTCTATTGTGAGGCCGTCTATGTCCCAACGACCGGTAAGCAGACCCCCGGTGCCCGAGAGACCTCCGGTACCAGTACCAGCACCAGCACCAGCGCCAGTAGATGTTGTATAGCCACGACCGATAGTTCATCCACCGGTAGTAATGGACATTCCAGTTGTTGGTGGACGCCAACATATTGGGGTGAGAGTGTCGGCACGGGCAGTACAGGCATTCCGAGCTAGCAGTCCCCCGATGTTTGACGGTGGACGACAGTCGATGGAGACCAAGGACTGGCTCCATGCTATCGAGAGGATTATGGCGATATGTGACATCAATCGAGATATGTGGATACAATTGGCAGTCAGTATGTTTCAGGGAGACGCTCGAGTGTTCTGGCAGTATTGCGATCAGGAGATTTTATTAGGATTCAGTTGGGCTGAGTTCTGTCAGCGGTTGGCTGATCAGTTTCCGCCTAGGGATCCAGCACCTGCTCCAGCACCTCCAGAGAGACGAGAGGCTGATACACCTGCGTACCCCGGATTTGATGAGGTCAGGGACTACATTCTCCACACAGAGAAGATGGTCATGCTGTCTGGTGAGACAGTGATGTCTTACGTAGCGCGATTTGAGGAGACCATCAAGAGAAGATGTCCGTTGCCCAACCTCAATGAAGCAAACTGTTGCGAGCTGTTCTGGAAAGGTTTACCCTTGGAGTTGAGACAGAGGGTAATCAAGCCGTTTCCTCCGACACTCCAAGAGTTTGTGGTGACGATCAGGACGATTGAGAGAGAGATTCTGATCGAGCATCTGACGCAAAGTCGACGAGAGACACTGGGTCAAGATGAGATGTTTGCACGCATCTTCGGACCGAGAAGAATGATCAATGATCATGAGGCCGGACCGTCTAGACCGCGAAGAGGCGATGACTCAGGACAGGGAGCATTGCCTAGAGACGGTGACGATTCAGATGACACCGATGACGATGAAGATTCGGAAGAATATCCTCTAGTCCCAGATGCGGGGAATGAGTGACCAGTAGATATGTATATATGTACATAAGTAGCTTAGAGAAAAGCTCTTTTGTATAGACTTGTGGCCATTTTGTACCTCAAGCTGATGTATATATATGACTGGTGGTGATTATGTATGACATATAAATGTTTTGCTATGAATGAAATACCAAAATGATTATATGTTATACGATGATGTGTCACAATAATGTGGCTTTACATTACCCTAAATTTCATGAATTGATATAATTTTACGAATGTGGTTATGGAAAAGCTAACGGTGAATTATTGTGCCATAATAGGACAATAGGCAAGATGGTGGATTTGCGTAATCGACCAGAAGGACGAGAGCGACGTCCTGATATTATGGAGAGACTGGATCAGATACAAGCTTTGTTGGAAGCTCAGATACAAGAAAATGCAAATCTGAGGCGACGGGTAGAGGAGCTAGAGCAGAGATAAGGCTCTGAGGGTACCCAAGTAGAACAACAAGCTGAGGTAGATCCAGTTATTCCTTCAGCTGCAGTACATGAGAGAGCTCCTGAACCTCAACCAGTATTGAATTTGGAACCCTCTATGAAAGATTCAGGCGTATGAGGCCACCAGAATTTGAAGGGTCTACAAATCCCTTAGAGGCTGAAGACTGGTTGTCATCATTACAAGTGATCATGGAGTTCATGAACCTAACCGACCGGGAGAAGGTTGCATGTGCGTCTTTTGTGCTGAGAAAAGATGCTCGGTTTTGGTGGGACACTGTGCGAATGAGGAGAGACGTGTCTACCATGAGTTGGGCAGAATTTCTGGAAGAATTTAACCAGAAATATTACGACCCTGCATCTCTGAGACAACAACAGAAAGAATTCTCAGAATTGACGCAAGGGAACATGTCGGTAAGTGAAGTCTGCCGAAAAGTTCGACCAGCTATCCCGTTTGTGCCCTTATGTGGTCCCTACTGAGAGGGAAAAGATATAGAAAATGATCGGGATGTTCAGGCCAGAAATTGCTGCGTTAGTAGACACTGGACAAGTACCACCTACTTCTGTAGCAGACTGTGTGAGTCGGGCCATTAGAGCTGAGTTCCATGTAGCTCGACAGAAAGAGGAAAGAGAGAAACACTGGGAGGCAAAGAAGAAGGAGAGGGCTTTGGCGAAGTCTACACAAGTTGGTCAATCGAGCAAGCCTAATCAGAATGCTAAACCAAGCCAGGGCAATAGTCAGGGATCCCAGCAAAATAAGAGGAAAGGAAATTTTTCTGGAAATCGCCAGGGCAATAATCGAAACCAGCAGCGGAAAACAGCTGGTAATGCGGAATCCAATGTGCAAAATTGCCCTACATGCGGGAAGAGACATTCTGGGCAATGCAGATTTGGGCCACTTGTTTGCTACGAATGTGGAAAAGAAGGCCATTACGCCAGGAATTGTCCAAATAGGCAGGGTGGACAAGGCACTTCCCAACCGCACCAGACACGCCCACAAGCTCATTCCCTTCAAGCTAGAGTGGAAGAGTCACCAGTGAGGCCGCAACGCCAGGAGTGAATGCAACATGCTGATGCTCGTGTGATGGCCTACAGTAAAGAAGATGCAGAGGCAGGAACATCGAACGTGGTGACAGGTCAGCTTCCTGTCGCTAGTCATGTAGCCTCTGTACTATTCGATTCCGGTGCTACGCATTCATTTGTTTCCTATGCATTTGCTGACAAGATAGGACTTCCTAAGGATAATATGGGAAGGGTATTTAAGACAGCTTTACCTTCTGGGGAAGTATTGTTGTCCAGTTACTGGCTACCTCATGTACCAGTATATGTGGCAAATAGGGAACTATATGCGGAGTTGATCGTGATGAAGATCGCGGATTACGATGTGATTCTAGGCATGGATTTCCTAGGGAAATACCGAGCTACGATCGACTGTCGAAATCGAAAGATAGTATTCCAACCAGAGGAAGAAGAGAGTTTCGAGTATGTTGATACTTCTCGAAGACCCGGGAAGATGATCATCAGTTCGCTGAGAGCAAGCAAGCTGATAGCCAGTGGTTGCGTGGGATATCTGGCATATGTGGTGGATACTACAGAGGAACAGAAGCTTCAAGCTGAAGATGTTCCTGTGGTTAATGAATTTCTTGACGTATTTCCAGAAGAGTTACCAGGGATACCTCCAGAGAGAGAAATCTCGTTTGAAATTGAGTTGATGCCTGGAACAGCACCCATTTCCAAAGCACCATACCGTATGGCTCCAGTGGAGTTGAAGGAGCTGCAGGTACAATTAAAGGAGCTTTTGGATAAGGGATTTATCAGGCCGAGTTTTTCTCCATGGGGTGCACCTGTGTTATTCGTCAAGAAAAAGGATGGAACATTCCGGCTGTGCATTGATTACCAGGAGTTGAATAAGTTTACGATCAAAAATAGGTATCCGTTACCTAGAATTGATGACCTATTCGACCAGTTAAAAGGCGCAGCGGTATTTTCCAAGATCGACTTACGATCAGGATATCACCAGCTGAGAATCAAAGAAAGTGATATTCCTAAAACGGCGTTTAGAACTCGTTATGGTCATTACGAGTTTCTTGTGATGCCATTCGGATTAACAAATGCGCCAGCAGCGTTCATGGATTTGATGAACAAGATTTTTAAAGAGTATTTGGATAAGTTTGTCATTGTATTCATTGATGACATTCTTATATACTCGAAGAGTCATGAAGAGCACAAGGAACATCTGAGGATCGTGCTGAATACGATAAGGAAGCATCAACTGTATGCCAAATTCTCAAAATGCGAATTTTGGCTGGACAGAGTACATTTCCTTAGACATGTTGTATCCCAGTAAGGTATTGCTGTAGATCCGACAAAGGTAGAGGCAATTAACTAGTGGCCTGCACCCAAGAGTGTGACTGAAATACGCAGTTTCTTGGGGTTAGCTGGTTATTATCGGCGATTTGTAGAGGGATTCGCGCGACTAGCTGCACCTCTTACTGCTCTTACACGCAAGGAAAGGAAGTACGAGTGGACTATGGAATGCGAAAGAAGCTTCCAGGAGTTAAAGAGACGGCTGACAAGCACACCAATCCTTACGCTTCCCACTGAAGGGGAGAAGTTCGTGATCTACAGTGATGCATCGAAAATAGGATTGGGAGCAGTCCTAATGCAAGACGGCAAGGTGATTGCCTATGCTTCCGTCAATTAAAGGAGCATGAAAGGAATTATCCTACGCATGACCTTGAACTTGCTGCAGTAGTGTTCGCACTTAAAATTTGGCGACACTATCTCTATGGAGCTCAATGTCAGATTTTCACTGATCACCAAAGCTTGAAGTATTTCTTCACGCAAAAAGAGCTCAATATGTGACAGAGACGATGGTTGGAACTGGTGAAGGATTATGATTGTGAAATCCTCTACCATCCAGGAAAGGCCAATCGTGTAGCGGATGCTCTAAGCCAGAAGTCTACTATATCACACCAGCTACCAATAAACAGGCTCCCAAAGCCATTGCAGCAAGAGATAAATTCTTTGAACTTGGAGCTGATATTTGGAAGATTAGCTGCACTCCAAGTGGAATCATCGCTATTTGAGGATATAAAGGAAGCTCAGAGGCGAGATCCAACAATGACAAGTTCTCAAGAAGGAATTTCCAAGTATGGAATGATCCTTTATCAAGGAAAGATAAATGTTCCAGCTGATGAAGAACTTAGAAGACGGATCATGTCAGAAGCCCACGAGACACCGTATTCGGTTCACCCCGGAGCGAGCAAGATGTATCAGGACTTGAAGTTACAGTTCTGGTGGAAAGGGATGAAGATGCATGACCTGTCAAAGAATCAAAGCAGAACATAAACATCCAGCAGGAAGATTGGAACCACTGGAGATTCCTGAATGGAAATGGGAACACATTACGATGGATTTTGTAGTGGGACTCCCGAAAACCCGAGAAGGTTATGATGCCATTTGGGTTATTGTGGATAGACTGACTAAGACGGCACGGTTTATAGCTGTCAAGATGACTTTTTCGCTGGAAAAATTTGCTCAGCTGTACATAGCTTATGTCGTCAGACTATATGGAGTACCAAAATCCATTGTATCAGATCGAGATGCACGATTCACTTCGAATTTCTGGAAGTGTGTGCAAGAGGCCATGGGTACTGAATTGAGACTCAGTACGGCTTTTCATCCGCAAACAGACGGGCAGTCAGAGCGGACAATTCAGACGTTAGAAGACATGCTTCGAGCTTGCGTTATGGATTTTACGGGAAATTGGAACGAGAAGTTACCATTGATTGAATTCTCGTACAATAATAGTTACCAAGCTTCTATAGGCATGGCACCTTACGAGGTTTTGTATGGACGGAAGTGCAGATCACCATTACACTAGTATGATTTGCGAGAGAAGCAGTTGCATAAGACGGACTTCATAAAAGAGACTTCCGATGCAGTTGCTAGAATTCAGCGTCAAATGAAAATTGCGCAAAGCCGACAAAAGAGTTACGCGGACAAGAGGCGAAGATCCTTGGAGTTTGACGAAGGAGACTTCGTGTTTCTCAAGGTATCGCCTATGAAGGGGATTATGCGGTTCGGTAAAAAGGGGAAACTGAGTCCAAGATATATTGGGCCCTATGAAATTATCGAACGCATTGGAAAGGTCGCTCACAGATTAGCGCTACCCCCAGAATTGTCGGCAGTGCATAATGTATTTCATGTGTCGATGCTGAGAAAGTATATACCAGATCCGTCCCATGTGTTGAGGCATGAGCCTATTCAAATCCATGAGGATTTGACATATGAGGAACAACCTGTTCGAGTACTAGCTCGTGAAGAGAAAGTACTGAGGAATAAGGTAATCCCACTAGTGAAGATTTTATGGAAAAATCACAACATTGAAAAAGCTACGTGGGAACGAGAAGACGAGATGAGGAGTTTATACCCCCATTTGTTCTAATTTTCGAGGACGAAAATTTTATAAGGAGGGGTGAATGTGACAACTGGGAAATTCAGGCAGTTCTCGGATGAAAAATGTACAATTGCATGTATATAACAATTTGTACTATTTAAAGAGTGAAATAAATGTATTTATATTGTTTAGAATATATGAAAATGTTCTAACAATATTGACAAGTAAGAATTCAGTGTTGGAAAAATTCACTGAGTTGAAACGAGTGAAACGGTGCCAAAACCGGCATTGAAAACCCTAACCGAGCCAATAAAAGACGGTAAACTTCCGGGATTAATTTTGATCAAACGGAAGCAGATTAAATTGATCCGACTGCACAGGAGACCTCAGGAACACGCCGGGACGATTTCAGGAAAATTTCGGCTCGAACCAGTATCGGTCAAAAAGTAGTCGAATTAATGTGAATAGTGAAAGTCAAAGTCAACTTTCACTTTTGCATTTATGACATCATAAATCAAGATTAATAAATGAAAGAAATAAGGTGGTTGGTGGCATTAATGGCTAGGATTTAATCACCTTTTGATCTAAAGGCCAAGATTTGGCCAAAATTTACCCTTTTTAATTTTTGAAAAATGGAGAAAGAATTAGGCATGAAAGGTGTCAAAATTCCATTGGTTTAGAGCCAAATTAATTGGCTTTCTTGCATGGTTAAGTCGGCAAAAATTTTACAAAGTGGCCGAAGCCAATTTTCAAGCCAAACCAAAAGAACAAAATTTTTCTAAGTTTCTTCCATGGCATGTACGTGAGCCACCAAAGGAGAACCAAGCTTTTTCTTCAAAATTTCTTCACAAAAAGAGTGCCAAAGTGTTCCTAGAAGACAAAGGAAGCATTAGACCAAGGTAACTCCCTTTTGCACTTAATTTTTCATGGTTTTTCTTCATAAAATCCGTGGGTGAATAGTGAGAAAAAGATGGAAAATTTTTGGTTGTTTTCCATTGAATTGATGTTGGGTTTTGTTAAGGATGTAATAAGGAAGAAAACCATGCAAATTGTTTAAAGAAAAACCGAAATTTTGTTGGTTTTTCAAGGGAAAATCCGTGGGTTACCTTAGGTAACCAATGAGAAAACTTTGTGGTTAATTGCTAACATGCTTTCAAAGTTGAAATTGGTGAAGAATAAAGCTTGTATGTCATGGTGAAAAGCTTAAAAAAATTCTTGGTGTGAATTACATTAAATGGCCGTGGGGTTTAATAATGGTTTGGAAGAAAAATTTTCATGGTTTTATGTGGTATTTGGTTGATTGGAATTATGCATTTCAATATGCAAATGATGAATTTATAATGGAAAGAATGAAACAAAATTGTTTGGCATGTTTTCATTCTTTGGCCGTGGGTTATACAAGGGTAAAAACCCTAGGAAAATTGGTTAAAAATGCAAAGAAAATGGGCTTGAAAATGTGTTAAAAACGTGACATTTGAATGGCCTAAGTTGTGGTGAAAGTTTGACAAAATTTGGTTTGGTTTGGTTGTGAAAACCGAAACCAAATTAAGGGTAAAATTGTGAAAAAAATTTTGTTATGTGGGTGATAATGTGGAATTGGAAATTTGTGGGTTTTTATGTAAAAGTTTGGAAAACTTTTACATAAAATAGGCTTGTGGTATAGTACGTGGCAGGTACATACGGTTCGAGGCGTACCTAACGCCGGAAGCCTTAAAATTACGCCGAAATGCTGCCGAAATTTCAAAAACGGCATTCGGGGTAAAATAGGAATTTAAAATAAAAGTTAGGGCCGGGATGGAAACCTGAGTCCCGAACGGAAAAATTGAATAAGGAAAAAAATTTAAGGGGTGGGTCGTGAATAGTAACCCGTCCCCTTGAAAATGAAAAACGTGAGTGAAATTGAAAAACCGACCCCGAGGGGGGGGCGTTTTTGGAAATGATATAAAGGTCCGAGTCGGGAACGGAAAACCCGAGCCTCGGAGACCTAGGTCGGGAAAGTCTAGATGAACGTTTTAAATACTAGTGAAACGTCCATTTGAGACTCCGAAACGATAGAAAATCGCTAAACCGACGTAAGGGTCGGAATAGTGCTTCCCGAGGGCCGGGAAAGCAAAAAGTGGAAATAAAATAGAAATGAACACGGTAATAATTAGAAAAGAGTCAGAAAAGTTCCTGAGAGCCAAAAATGCAGTCTGGATCAATAAAATTCCGTCAGGGGCAAAACTGTAATTTTGCCAAAATATTGGGGTAAAATTGTAATTTTGTAAAAGTTGGGGGAAAATGGTGAAAATAATAAATAAAACCTAAAAAGTTATAAATAGGTTTTATTTAAGCTTTTTAATGAAAAATAAAAGCTATAAATGGAAATGAAATTAACAGACAAGGTTTTGTCTGTAGGATCCCAAAATCGACCTACAAGGAAGGCGATTCAAGATCCAAGAGAGAGAAAGGGAACAGTCTAATAAGGTAAGTTCAGACATTTACCTGTCTGCAACATATAGCAATATTGTGCTAACTTTAATGTACTAACTATAAGTTAGGTACATATGTGCTACGGGCAGTATGATAGAATAGAGAGAGAGACGAAATGTGCTACGGGCACTATAAGAATGGAACACATGGTTAATTGTGCTTCGGGCACTAGAGCGAGGTTAATGAAACTCACTCACCTAAAAATTAAAATGTGAACCATTCCTAACCACGGGGCAATATGAAGTCACCGGGTTAGAATGTTAAAAAGTCGGTAATGAAACCACTTTCTGACGTACCAGCCTTCCGTATAGGGAGGTACTTTTGCCTTCGGGGCTATGAGATAAGGCTGTGGAGGTCAGCACTGATGTACCGCTCCCAGTCATGTACAATTTTGCCTTCGGGGCTATGAGATTAAGGCTGTGGAGGTCAGCACTGATGTACCGCTCCCAGTCATGTACAATTTTGCCTTCGGGGCTATGAGATTAAGGCTGTGGAGGTCAGCACTAATGTACCGCTCCCAGTCATGCGCACTTAAATGGTACTGCCAACCTGAGCTCAAAACCAGAACATAATGAAAGATAATGACCTAAAACTGAAACTGTGCCATAATTGAGCATAAGACAGTTTAGTGAGAACACTAACATCGCGGTAGATGTACTAGTGTGATACTGTGTTGTGGTCAACTTTACTATTCATGTATGAATAGTGGTCAAAGTTACTATTTATGTATGAATAGTGGTCAACAGTACTATTCACGATAAATAGTACTATTCATAGAAATTTTATTTCTTGCATGTTTGAACTTACTGAGCCTGTAGCTCACCATTTTTGCTAATGTTGCAGGTAAGCGACCAGCTCAGTAGCTTGTTTGACTGGATGCGGACGGGATGGCTCGTGTCAAATGGGATAACTGGGCGAGGGATATGGTACTGCCAGAGTCTTGCCGCTGAGCGATAAAAGTGAAGGGGGAACAGTTCTTTTGTACTTATATGCATATTTTACAAAAGTACTGTATTATTTATATTACTTTGTACTTGTCAACAAAGTAAATAGTGGGAAATGTTTTACATGATGTTAAAAAATTTTTTTTTTTCAAAAACGTCATGATTTAAAAAGAGAGAGAGATAAGCCGGCGACCCATGAGAGTACAATCTATCGCAGTTAGCGATACAGCTCAACTGTAATAGTATTGTATGATCTCCACGAGGGGCGGGCCGCCACAAGTAGCCCCGGCACCAGTACATGCACCACCTCCATGACCAATAGTGAACCCCCCCGTGACAGTAGACATTCCAGTGGTGGGAGATTGGGCTCGTATAGGAGCCAGAGTGTCAGTACAAGCTGTACATGCGTTTAGAGGTAGTCATCCACTGGCATTCAAGAGAGGTCAGTAGGGGATCTCTACGAGAGATTGGCTACATGACATTAATGTTATCATGCACCAGTGCGACATAGATCAGGATTGTTGGGTTTTGATGGCCATTGGCACATTCCGTGAGGATGCATGATTGTATTGGGAGTATTATGATCGGGAGATGCTGCTAGCAATGGATTGGGCCGAATTTTGCCAAGTTATGCTAGAACAATTTCCACAGAAGAGTACGGCACCAGTGGTAGACCCTCCTGAGAGTAGGACAGTCCCGCCACCACCGGCTATGCCTAGTTATGCGGATGTCAAAGATTTTGTTCTGAAGGCAAAGAGACAGCAGATGATGCTATTTTCATATGTGGTCAGATTCCAGGATAGCATCGTAAGGGTGTGTCCTCTAACCAACATCACAAATGATAACTTTTGTGACATATTTTGGAAGGGACTCACCCTAGACTTACGGCAGAGAGTAACCCCTTTATACCCTGCTACCTTACGCGAGTTTATTATAGATGTAGCCAAGGTAGAGAAGGAGATGATGATGGAGCGCATGGTACGTAAAAGGCGTGAATAGTTACTACAAGAAGCAATGTTAGACTACCTATACGGATCTGGGCCGATGGTAAACGATCATGAGGCAGGTCCGTCGAGACAACCAGAGGGAGCAGACCCAGCTGAAGGCTCAACGCCGTCTAAGGCCAGAAACGGAATGGACAATGAGGAAATGGATCCAATCGAGTTTTTGGTGACTCCAGAGCAACCTCAGCTAGGAGATTAGTTGTAGAAATATATGTGTTGTATAAATATGTATATATAACTGTATATGTGTATATATGATAGTATTAAAAGGCTATTTTGAGGAAAGCCTTCAAACTAATGTACTTTTGAAATGAAAAGAAATGACAACCATATTTTGACATATTCAATGTGTGAAATGTTGAAATTATGTTATGATCAAAACTATCTGTACTTATATTGTAAAAATATGTTTGTGAAAACCTAATGATCGATTTTTATGCGATTTTAAGAAATAAGATAAGATGGTGAATCCAAGGAATCTGCGGAATATGCGAGGACGTCCAGTGTTGTCAAAAAGAGTAGACGAGCTGGAAGCATGAATAGAAGCTCAAATGAGAGAAAATGCTGAGTTAAGACAAAGACTCGAGCAAATGGAGCAGAGACAGAACAGGAAGAAGATCAAGCACCACAAATGGCCGTACCAGAACTAGAAGTGCCGCCAGTGGTACAAGAAGAAGTGGCACAACCTTAACCACAACCTAGGGCCAATATCGAGCCATTATATGAAAGATTTCGACGTATGAGGCCACCAGAGTTTGAGGGCTCCACAAACCCTCTGGATGCCGAGGAGTGGTTGTCTTTACTCCATACGATATTGGAATTTATGGAGTTGAATGACCAGGAGAGGATTCTGTGTGCGTCCTTTATTCTAAAAAGGGATGCAAGGTTCTGGTGGGAGTCAGTTAAGTTGAGGAAAAACATGTACACCATGTCTTGGTTGGATTTCTGGAGGAATTTAATCAAAAGTATTATAATTCGACACTATTACGACCACAATAAAGAGAGTTCGCAGAGCTAAAGCAAGGGGACATGAAAGTGATAGAAGTCTCCAACAAGTTTGATTAGTTGTCTAGACTATGCCCATACACTGTCACCACTGAGAGGGAGAAAATCCAGAAGATGCTAGGGATGTTTCGCCCTGAGATCTCAGCGTTGATGGATAGTGGGTTGACGCCACCTGACACTATATCTGATTATGTTAGTCGTGCGCTAAGGGTAGAGTATTATCTGATCTAACAAAAGGAAGAGAGAGAGAAGGTCTGGGATGCAAAGAAGAAGGAAAAGATCCTGACCAAAACTATACAAGCTGGACCTCAAACTGGACAAAGCAGCAGGCCGAGTTCAATTGTCAAGGCTGGACAGCCAAGCACCTCTGGTCAGCAGTCCCAGGGGAAGAGAAAAGGAAACAATTCCGAGAACAGGAACCAACAGAGGAGAACAAACAATAATGCTGGCCTTATGATTCGAGACTGCGTGAACTGTGGGAAAAGACATTCGGGACAATGTAGACTGGCTCCAAATGCCTGTTTTAAATGTGGTAAGGATGGTCATTTTGTCAAAAACTATCCAGAAAATAGGCAGAACATGCAAGGTTCATCTCAGTCATAACAACGTCCCCAGGCACATGCATTACAGGTCAAAGCTGAAGGGTCATCTCATTTTGAGAGGCAGGAAAGACAAGAACGTTTGCCTCGAGCAGATGCGAGAGTTATGGTCTACACAAAGGAAGAGGCAGAAGCGGAACGTCAAATGTAGTGACAGGTCAGCTTTCTGTCGCTAATAATTTGGCGTCTGTTTTATTTGACTCTGGAGCTACGCATTCTTTCATTTCATATCAATTTGCTAATAGGATAGGATATCCTAAGAACAACATGGGTATGACATTTAGAACTGCATTACCCTCGAGGGAAATCCTGATGTCCAATTACTGGTTACCACATGTGCCAATAATTGTGGCAAATAGGGAGTTATTTGCAGAATTGATCGTGATGAAGCTTGCCGACTATGACGTAATACTAGGAATGGATTTCCTAGGGAAGTATCAAGCCATGATCGATTGCTGGAAGCGGATGATAAGGTTTCAACTCGACCAAGAAGAGGGATTTGAGTATGTCGATATGTCACGCAGGTCGAAGAAGATAATGATCAACTTAATGGAAGCAAAGAGGATGATGTCTAGCGGTTGTGCTGCATACCTAACATGTGTTTTGGACGTGATGAACGAACAAAAGCTCAAACCCGAAGATGTTCCTATTGTAAAGGAGTTCATTGATGTCTTTCCAGAAGAATTACCAGGATTGCCGCTTGAACGAGAAATTTCCTTCAAGATCGAGCTGATGCCAGGAACTGCACCAATCTCAAAGGCACCATACCGGATGGCACCGGTAGAGTTAAAAGAATTACAGGAGCAGCTGAAGGAACTTCTTGACAAAGGATTCATACACCCGAGCTATTCCCTATGGGGTGCTCTAGTGCTGTTTGTTAAGAAGAAAGATGGCTCGTTTCGAATGTGCATCGATTATCGGGAATTGAATAAGGTTACTATTAAGAATAGGTATTCGCTACCTAGGATTGATGACCTGTTCGATCAACTCACAGGTGCAGCAGTATTCTCCAAGATTGATCTGCGATCAGGATTTCATCAACTGAAGATCAAGGAGAGTCACATCCATAAGACCGTATTTCAGACCCGTTACGGTCATTACGAATTTCTGGTAATGCCATTTGGGTTAACAAATGTGCCAACAGCCTTTATGGACTTGATGAATCGAGTCTTTAAGGAATATCTGGATAAGTTTGTTATTGTGTTCATCGATGACATTCTTATATATTCAAAGACTTGAGAGGGGCATGAAGAGCATTTGAGGATTGTCCTGCAAACGATAAGTGAGCATCAACTCTATGCCAAGTTCTCCAAATGTGAATTCTGGCTGAATAGAGTACATTTTCTCGGACATGTGGTTTCGAAGGAAGGAATTGCTGTGGACCCTGTGAAAGTGAGGGCGATCAACGAATGGCCCGTACCTAAGAGCATGACGAAAATACGAAGTTTCTTAGGTCTGGCCGGCTATTATAGAAGATTCGTTGAAGGATTTACGCGACTTGCCGCTCCTATCACGGCACTTACACGCAAGGAAAGGAAGTATGAATGGATTGACCAGTGCGAGAAAAGCTTCCAAGGGCTGCAGAAACGACTAACGAGCGCGCCAATACTTACACTTCCGACGGAAGGGGAGATGTTCGTGATATATAGCGACGCTTCAAAAATGGGATTAGGGCCGTCCTGATGCAAGGTGATAAGGTGATTGCTTATGCCTCGTATCAATTAAAGGACCATGAGAAGAATTATCCCACGCATGATTTGGAGCGTGCCACAGTAGTGTTCGCGCTAAAGATCTGGCGACACTATCTATATGGAGCTCAGTGTCAGATTTATATTGATACGAACCTCGTCAAGAATAACGAGACCCGTCAAGAATTATGAACCCAAGAACGTTCTAAAATCAGGTTCAAATGGATGGGAGACCTCGACCTGTTGCTTCAGCAAAAACAAGAACCTTGGTATATGGACCTCAACCCGTTGCTTAATGCGAAGCAAGAACCTTGGTATAAGGAAGACGCCACAATCAACTATGGAAGGGTTGATTGATAAGTCAGAAGCGAACGCCACGGAAAATTTCGATAAGTTCAGATAGTTCTTCAAAGAACCAAAGAGAATTAAAACTCTCAAATTTATGAATTAAACTGATGTCTTCTGTTTTATTGCTATGGGGATGCCTATTTATAGGCAATTGTTACAAAGAATATTCCTAAAGAAAATCTGAAAAAATAAGCCTAAAAAATCTGAAAATTATTTGAAAATTTGTTACAAAAGATAATCCTAAATCCTAACTGAAAATCTAATCCTAACCAAATTCGTAAATGTAGGAAGGTAGTTATTCAGCCCAAATTCGAAAAATCCTTAGTTAAAAAACGTCTTGGGCTTGATTGAATTAGCTGAATTCCTCATGGGCTTGAATTAAGTTAATGTATCATGAATCATGCTCAATGGGCCACGAATTTGATTGAGCCCAAACCTCTTGCATTAGCCCATTAAGTGCTTCTTTAAATCTCTTTGCTCTCGCTCTTGTAACCGGCCTAATTGGTATTTGAATTGGTTCCCTCGACGTTGATTGGTTCCTTTGAAGCCGTTATTTGATTCACATCATTCCCTTCCTCTTGAAAAGGATTTGTCCTCAAATCATCGCCTAATAAGCATTTGTATACATTGTCATTGATTCATCCAAGAACTTGGAAAGGTCCATCCCCTCTAGGAAGTCGCTTGGAACGTCTTTATGTCAGGATTCGTTTCTTCCTTACGCCTGGCCAAACCCAATCTCCGGGATCAAAAACTAATTTGTGACGCATTTTGTTGGCTTGACCTTGAAGCTCCTTAGTCTTCTCAGGATTACTACTATAGATTTGTCGGGTTGGATTGGAAGCACTGGGCACAAAATCAATCTGATGTTTGAACCCTCGGATAGATGGTAATCTGCGTAGTGCTTCCTTGGGAAAGACATCCTCGTATCCCTGCATAAGTGAAGCAACAGAACTAGACAAAAAAGGGTCAAGCTTGTTCGTGTTTAAAAATGCCTCTTTGTATAATAGTACAATCATCGGCTGTTTTGAAAATATAGCTCGCTTAATTTCACTCGCTTTTGCATAAAAATTCTTTTGTTTTCTCTCCAATTTTCTCTCAACGGCCATAATACTCTTTTCTTTTTTTTGCTCGCTTTTCTCGGCCTCTCTCTCTTTTTCACTCTCTTTCTTTTTCTCACTTTCTTTTTCATCTTTTATCTTTTTGTTGCTTTCTTTTTCACTCCTTTTCTTTTGTTCATTTTTTTTTTGTAACCTCACTTGATCTTTATACACTTGTTGTGGTGTCAGTGGTACAACAGCGATTGGTTGATCGTTGAACATGAACAAATACTTGTTGGTGAAGCCATCCATGTTGACACACCAATCAAACTGCTTCTCTAAATCGTCAGCGATGGTTTTACCTTGGAACGGGGGAATCTTCATCTTAATGCTACCCAAATTATTGTCTTCTTGATTCCTAGCTCTTGTAAATCGCCTTTCATGTCTCCTATTACCCACAACCAAATCCTGATCGTTTTCTTTATCAAAACTAGCCCCATAATACTTTTTGTCTTCATCTCTCACTCTTCGAAATTGAACTCTTTCCCTTTTATACACATTAGTTGCATTTTGTGGCTGCTTCAAATGTGCAATCTCTATCCGGTCCAACCGTTTATACACTTGTTCTAATTCAGCCCTCAACATTCGTCTCATCTCCCTCATCAACTGTAATTGCAGGTTCGGAATTGTTAATCGTGGTGCCTTTTTGGTTGAGTTTCCTTCTTGATTGCATGACATATTTAAAATCTGCAAAATAAGGTTAGAAACCTCACAAGCACTCCCTCACGTGTTTCACTCAA
This sequence comes from Antiaris toxicaria, assembly GCA_035233585.1. Lineage (NCBI taxonomy): Eukaryota > Viridiplantae > Streptophyta > Magnoliopsida > Rosales > Moraceae > Antiaris > Antiaris toxicaria. Next base: position 11,190,572 of record CP141162.1, on the reverse strand, counting down.
GAAAAGAAAATTCACTCACTCTCGTGTTTGTCACTCAAATGGCTTTTACCCTCTAATATACTCACTACTCCTGCCTTTTTTCACTCGTTGATTCTCTTTTGGTTCTTTTCAAACAAAATAAACGATCATCAAATTTCCAACAACGATTTATCGAGAACCCGCCAAAAAAAAAAAAACCAATAAGTACGTGAATTGACAGACAAGAAAAGAATTTCACAAAACTGAATCTTTCTTGATGATGAATCAACTTTTTTTTTCCCTAGCTTTTTTAATCCGAATTTTCTTTTTTTTTTTTTCCTTTCTTGGATCCTCTTGATTTGAATTTTGAATAACACAACCGAAAATTACAACCTTAATTTGGAACTAAAAAAAAACGGAAATAAATGGGATAGGCAAACCTGAGTTTTAGAACCTAAGCTCTGATACCAAATGATACGAACCTCGTCAAGAATAACGAGACCCGTCAAGAATTATGAACCCAAGAACGTTCTAAAATCAGGTTCGAATGGATGGGAGACCTCGACCCGTTGCTTCAGCAAAAACAAGAACCTTGGTATATGGACCTCAACCCGTTGCTTAATGCGAAGCAAGAACCTTGGTATAAGGAAGACGCCACAATCAACTATGGAAGGGTTGATTGATAAGTCAGAAGCGAACGCCACGGAAAATTCCGATAAGTTCAGATAGTTCTTCAAAGAACCAAAGAGAATTAAAACTCTCAAATTTATGAATTAAACTGATGTCTTCTGTTTTATTGCTATGGGGATGCCTATTTATAGGCAATTGTTACAAAGAATATTCCTAAAGAAAATCTGAAAAAATAAGCCTAAAAAATCTGAAAATTATTTGAAAATTTGTTACAAAAGATAATCCTAAATCCTAACTGAAAATCTAATCCTAACCAAATTCGTAAATGTAGGAAGGTAGTTATTCAGCCCAAATTCGAAAAATCCTTAGTTAAAAAACGTCTTGGGCTTGATTGAATTAGCTGAATTCCTCATGGGCTTGAATTAAGTTAATGTATCATGAATCATGCTCAATGGGCCACGAATTTGATTGAGCCCAAACCTCTTGCATTAGCCCATTAAGTGCTTCTTTAAATCTCTTTGCTCTCGCTCTTGTAACCGGCCTAATTGGTATTTGAATTGGTTCCCTCGACGTTGATTGGTTCCTTTGAAGCCGTTATTTGATTCACATCATTCCCTTCCTCTTGAAAAGAATTTGTCCTCAAATCATCGCCTAATAAGCATTTGTATACATTGTCATTGATTCATTCAAGAACTTGGAAAGGTCCATCCCCTCTAGGAAGTCGCTTGGAACGTCTTTGTGTTAGGATTCGTTTCTTCCTTACGCCTGGCCAAACCCAATCTCCGGGATCAAAAACTAATTTGTGACGCATTTTGTTGGCTTGACCTTGAAGCTCCTTAGTCTTCTCAGGATTACTACTATAGATTTGTCGGGTTGGATTGGAAGCACTGGGCACAAAATCAATCTGATGTTTGAACTCTCGGATAGATGGTAATCTGCGTAGTGCTTCCTTGGGAAAGACATCCTCGTATCCCTGCATAAGTGAAGCAACAGAACTAGACAAAAAAGGGTCAAGCTTGTTCGTGTTTAAAAATGCCTCTTTGTATAATAGTACAATCATCGGCTGTTTTGAAAATATAGCTCGCTTAATTTCACTCGCTTTTGCATAAAAATTCTTTTGTTTTCTCTCCAATTTTCTCTCAACGGCCATAATACTCTTTTCTTTTTTTTGCTCGCTTTTCTCGGCCTCTCTCTCTTTTTCACTCTCTTTCTTTTTCTCACTTTCTTTTTCATCTTTTATCTTTTTGTTGCTTTCTTTTTCACTCCTTTTCTTTTGTTCATTTTTTTTTTGTAACCTCACTTGATCTTTATACACTTGTTGTGGTGTCAGTGGTACAACAGCGATTGGTTGATCGTTGAACATGAACAAATACTTGTTGGTGAAGCCATCCATGTTGACACACCAATCAAACTGCTTCTCTAAATCGTCAGCGATGGTTTTACCTTGGAACGGGGGAATCTTCATCTTAATGCTACCCAAATTATTGTCTTCTTGATTCCTAGCTCTTGTAAATCGCCTTTCATGTCTCCTATTACCCACAACCAAATCCTGATCGTTTTCTTTATCAAAACTAGCCCCATAATACTTTTTGTCTTCATCTCTCACTCTTCGAAATTGAACTCTTTCCCTTTTATACACATTAGTTGCATTTTGTGGCTGCTTCAAATGTGCAATCTCTATCCGGTCCAACCGTTTATACACTTGTTCTAATTCAGCCCTCAACATTCGTCTCATCTCCCTCATCAACTGTAATTGCAGGTTCGGAATTGTTAATCGTGGTGCCTTTTTGGTTGAGTTTCCTTCTTGATTGCATGACATATTTAAAATCTGCAAAATAAGGTTAGAAACCTCACAAGCACTCCCTCACGTGTTTCACTCAAGAAAAGAAAATTCACTCACTCTCGTGTTTGTCACTCAAATGGCTTTTACCCTCTAATATACTCACTACTCCTGCCTTTTTTCACTCGTTGATTCTCTTTTGGTTCTTTTCAAACAAAATAAACGATCATCAAATTTCCAACAACGATTTATCGAGAACCCGCCAAAAAAAAAAAACCAATAAGTACGTGAATTGACAGACAAGAAAAGAATTTCACAAAACTGAATCTTTCTTGATGATGAATCAACTTTTTTTTTCCCTAGCTTTTTTAATCCGAATTTTCTTTTTTTTTTTTTCCTTTCTTGGATCCTCTTGATTTGAATTTTGAATAACACAACCGAAAATTACAACCTTAATTTGGAACTAAAAAAAAACGGAAATAAATGGGATAGGCAAACCTGAGTTTTAGAACCTAAGCTCTGATACCAAATGATACGAACCTCGTCAAGAATAACGAGACCCGTCAAGAATTATGAACCCAAGAACGTTCTAAAATCAGGTTCGAATGGATGGGAGACCTCGACCCGTTGCTTCAGCAAAAACAAGAACCTTGGTATATGGACCTCAACCCGTTGCTTAATGCGAAGCAAGAACCTTGGTATAAGGAAGACGCCACAATCAACTATGGAAGGGTTGATTGATAAGTCAGAAGCGAACGCCACGGAAAATTCCGATAAGTTCAGATAGTTCTTCAAAGAACCAAAGAGAATTAAAACTCTCAAATTTATGAATTAAACTGATGTCTTCTGTTTTATTGCTATGGGGATGCCTATTTATAGGCAATTGTTACAAAGAATATTCCTAAAGAAAATCTGAAAAAATAAGCCTAAAAAATCTGAAAATTATTTGAAAATTTGTTACAAAAGATAATCCTAAATCCTAACTGAAAATCTAATCCTAACCAAATTCGTAAATGTAGGAAGGTAGTTATTCAGCCCAAATTCGAAAAATCCTTAGTTAAAAAACGTCTTGGGCTTGATTGAATTAGCTGAATTCCTCATGGGCTTGAATTAAGTTAATGTATCATGAATCATGCTCAATGGGCCACGAATTTGATTGAGCCCAAACCTCTTGCATTAGCCCATTAAGTGCTTCTTTAAATCTCTTTGCTCTCGCTCTTGTAACCGGCCTAATTGGTATTTGAATTGGTTCCCTCGACGTTGATTGGTTCCTTTGAAGCCGTTATTTGATTCACATCATTCCCTTCCTCTTGAAAAGAATTTGTCCTCAAATCATCGCCTAATAAGCATTTGTATACATTGTCATTGATTCATTCAAGAACTTGGAAAGGTCCATCCCCTCTAGGAAGTCGCTTGGAACGTCTTTGTGTTAGGATTCGTTTCTTCCTTACGCCTGGCCAAACCCAATCTCCGGGATCAAAAACTAATTTGTGACGCATTTTGTTGGCTTGACCTTGAAGCTCCTTAGTCTTCTCAGGATTACTACTATAGATTTGTCGGGTTGGATTGGAAGCACTGGGCACAAAATCAATCTGATGTTTGAACTCTCGGATAGATGGTAATCTGCGTAGTGCTTCCTTGGGAAAGACATCCTCGTATCCCTGCATAAGTGAAGCAACAGAACTAGACAAAAAAGGGTCAAGCTTGTTCGTGTTTAAAAATGCCTCTTTGTATAATAGTACAATCATCGGCTGTTTTGAAAATATAGCTCGCTTAATTTCACTCGCTTTTGCATAAAAATTCTTTTGTTTTCTCTCCAATTTTCTCTCAACGGCCATAATACTCTTTTCTTTTTTTTGCTCGCTTTTCTCGGCCTCTCTCTCTTTTTCACTCTCTTTCTTTTTCTCACTTTCTTTTTCATCTTTTATCTTTTTGTTGCTTTCTTTTTCACTCCTTTTCTTTTGTTCATTTTTTTTTTGTAACCTCACTTGATCTTTATACACTTGTTGTGGTGTCAGTGGTACAACAGCGATTGGTTGATCGTTGAACATGAACAAATACTTGTTGGTGAAGCCATCCATGTTGACACACCAATCAAACTGCTTCTCTAAATCGTCAGCGATGGTTTTACCTTGGAACGGGGGAATCTTCATCTTAATGCTACCCAAATTATTGTCTTCTTGATTCCTAGCTCTTGTAAATCGCCTTTCATGTCTCCTATTACCCACAACCAAATCCTGATCGTTTTCTTTATCAAAACTAGCCCCATAATACTTTTTGTCTTCATCTCTCACTCTTCGAAATTGAACTCTTTCCCTTTTATACACATTAGTTGCATTTTGTGGCTGCTTCAAATGTGCAATCTCTATCCGGTCCAACCGTTTATACACTTGTTCTAATTCAGCCCTCAACATTCGTCTCATCTCCCTCATCAACTGTAATTGCAGGTTCGGAATTGTTAATCGTGGTGCCTTTTTGGTTGAGTTTCCTTCTTGATTGCATGACATATTTAAAATCTGCAAAATAAGGTTAGAAACCTCACAAGCACTCCCTCACGTGTTTCACTCAAGAAAAGAAAATTCACTCACTCTCGTGTTTGTCACTCAAATGGCTTTTACCCTCTAATATACTCACTACTCCTGCCTTTTTTCACTCGTTGATTCTCTTTTGGTTCTTTTCAAACAAAATAAACGATCATCAAATTTCCAACAACGATTTATCGAGAACCCGCCAAAAAAAAAAACCAATAAGTACGTGAATTGACAGACAAGAAAAGAATTTCACAAAACTGAATCTTTCTTGATGATGAATCAACTTTTTTTTTCCCTAGCTTTTTTAATCCGAATTTTCTTTTTTTTTTTTTCCTTTCTTGGATCCTCTTGATTTGAATTTTGAATAACACAACCGAAAATTACAACCTTAATTTGGAACTAAAAAAAACGGAAATAAATGGGATAGGCAAACCTGAGTTTTAGAACCTAAGCTCTGATACCAAATGATACGAACCTCGTCAAGAATAACGAGACCCGTCAAGAATTATGAACCCAAGAACGTTCTAAAATCAGGTTCAAATGGATGGGAGACCTCGACCCGTTGCTTCAGCAAAAACAAGAACCTTGGTATATGGACCTCAACCCGTTGCTTAATGCGAAGCAAGAACCTTGGTATAAGGAAGACGCCACAATCAACTATGGAAGGGTTGATTGATAAGTCAGAAGCGAACGCCACGGAAAATTCCGATAAGTTCAGATAGTTCTTCAAAGAACCAAAGAGAATTAAAACTCTCAAATTTATGAATTAAACTGATGTCTTCTGTTTTATTGCTATGGGGATGCCTATTTATAGGCAATTGTTACAAAGAATATTCCTAAAGAAAATCTGAAAAAATAAGCCTAAAAAATCTGAAAATTATTTGAAAATTTGTTACAAAAGATAATCCTAAATCCTAACTGAAAATCTAATCCTAACCAAATTCGTAAATGTAGGAAGGTAGTTATTCAGCCCAAATTCGAAAAATCCTTAGTTAAAAAACGTCTTGGGCTTGATTGAATTAGCTGAATTCCTCATGGGCTTGAATTAAGTTAATGTATCATGAATCATGCTCAATGGGCCACGAATTTGATTGAGCCCAAACCTCTTGCATTAGCCCATTAAGTGCTTCTTTAAATCTCTTTGCTCTCGCTCTTGTAACCGGCCTAATTGGTATTTGAATTGGTTCCCTCGACGTTGATTGGTTCCTTTGAAGCCGTTATTTGATTCACATCATATATAGACCACTAGAGTCTAAAATATTTCTTTACATAGAAGGAGCTAAATATGTAGCAAATGAGATGGCTGGAGCTGGTAAAGGATTATGATTGTGAAATCCTCTATCACCTAGGAAAAGCCAATCGCGTTGCAGATGTGTTAAGTAGGAAATCTACTGTTCCGCAGCAATTGTCGATTGGGAAGCTTCTAAAGCCATTACAATAAGAAATCAACATGCTGGAGATGGAGTTAATAATCAGAAAGCTAGCTGCGCTACAACTGGAGTCAACACTGTATAAAGACATCAGAGAAGCCCAGAGACAAGATTTAAAGCTAGCAGGTTCGCAAGAAGAAGCGTCTGAAGATGGATTAATCCTACATTGGAGAAAAATTCAAGTTCCAGATGATGAAGGATTAAGAAGGTGAATTATGGCTGAAGCTCATGAAACGCCTTACTCAGTACATCCCAGAGTCAGCAAGATGTACCAGGATTTGAAGCTGCAATTCTGGTGGAAAGGAATGAAGAAGGATATAGCGGAGTTTGTAAATAGGTATATGACGTGCCAAAAAGTTAAGGCTGAACATCGTCATCCAGGAGGGAAGCTAGAGCCATTAGAGATTCCTGAGTGGAAATGGGAGCATATCACAATGGACTTTGTGATGGGACTACCAAAGACCCGAGAAGGCTATGATGCCATCTGGGTTATTGTAGATAGGCTGACAAAGACAGCAAGGTTCATTGCAATAAAGATGAGCTTCTCGTTGGAAAAGTTAGCGAGCTTGTATGTTAACCATATAGTCAGGTTACATGGAGTTCCTAAATCCATTATGTTAGATTGTGATCCACAATTCACTTCGAACTTCTGGACATATGTGCAAGAAGCTATGGGAACAGAAGTACGACTGAGCATAGCATTTCATCCGCAGACAGACGGGCAATCTGAGCGAACCATTCAGACTCTAGAAGACATGCTGCGTGCGTGTACAATAGATTTCCCGGGGTGCTAAATGAGAAACTTCCATTGGTAGAATTTTCGTATAACAACAACTACCAAGCTTCGATAGATATGGCACCTTATGAAGCTTTGTATGGAAGGAAGTACAGATCACCGATTCACTGGTACGACCTACAAGAGAAACGACTGCATAAGACAGATTTCGTCCAAGAGACAGTGGATGCAGTTACAAAAATACAGCAGTGGATGAAGATAGCCCAAAGCCGACAGAAGAGTTACGCGGACAAGAGACGAAGATCCCTAGAGTTCAATGAAGGAGATTTCGTATTCCTAAGAGTTTCACCGATGAAAGGAATAATGCGGTTTAGGAAGAAGGGGAAATTGAGTCCAAGATATATTGGGCCATACGAGATCATCGAACGCATTGGTAAAGTTGCTTATAGATTGGCATTACCTCCAGAAATGTCGGCGGTACATAATGTGTTTCACGTGTCGATGCTACGGAAGTATATATCGGATCTATCCCATGTGCTGAAACATGAACCGATCAAGATTCAGGAAGACCTGACCTACGAGGAGAGACCTGTTCAAATACTGGCACGCGAGGATAAAGTTTTGAGGAATAAAACAATCCCATTAGTCAAAATGCTGTGGAGAAATCACAACGTTGAAGAAGCTACATGAGAACGTGAGGATGAAATAAAGAATTTGTACCCCCACTTGTTTTAAATTTTCGAGGACGAAAATTCTATAAGGAGGGGTGAATGTGATAACCGGGAATTTTGGATTCTCGGAGTAGGTTAAAATTGTATGTATATAACAATTTTAATGAATAAAATATGAAAAAGTTATGTTTTAATACTGTTGTGAATAGTGTAAAAATGTTCTGGTAGTGTTAAAGTGCGTGAGTTCGGGGATGGAAAATCTTACCGGACATAATTGGGTGAGACGGTTTGAAATCAGAACCGAAAACCCTAGAAAATGCATTGAGATGCACAAAAATGATAGGAATTTACGATAGAGAATTCTGATCAAACGGAAGCAAAATAAGACAAACCGATCGCACTTGAGGCACCTAGAACCCGCCTACGCGATTTCGGTAAAGTTCCATTCGGATAGGATTACAGTCAAAAATTAACCACGAATTAATTAGTGAATTAATATGAATAGTAGGATGATATCATCAAGATGATGTCATAAATCCATTTTAGTTTACTTAGTTTGGAAAGTAAAAGTGAAAGGTGTATGGCCAGGATTGTCCTAAATTTTGATCAAGGGTCATGATCTTGCCAAAAAGCCATTTGAAATCTTTTTTTTATTTTTGGAAAAAGGCCATTCGGCCACTTGGAAAGGAAGAAGAAAAAAATTTGATTTTTGCCCCAAAATCCTTACTTTTTAGTCCTTGAACAATTAACAAATTGTTGAAAAAAATTTGCTAAAAAGCCCTTGGTTTTGGTCTATAAATAAGCATCAAAATTCAAACAAAAAAATAAAAAAAATCAGCCAAACTCTTGCCTTTTCTTCAGCCCAAAAACCGTGAGCTTTCTTCTCCCTTAAACCAAAAATTTGTTCCAAAATTCACACCAAATTAAGCTTGCATTGCATTTCTCACATCAAGCCAACAAATTAGTTAAGGTGAGCTTCTAAATTGAAGCATTTTTCCTTGATTTTCCATAGAAAATTCGTGGGTTTGGAGTGTTGAAAATCAATGAAAAAAAATTGTTGTTTTGTTGGTTATATGATTGGTTTGATGTTGTAGTATTTAAAGCATGAATTAGGGTTTAGAAACAAGCAAATATTTTGCATGTTTCCCTTGAAAAACCGCGGCTTCAATGGTGTGAAAAATGTATGAGTTTTGATGTTTTAGTTTAGTAATTATGTTCATCTATTTATGCATTGAATTAAGCATGAGTTGGAATAAGGAAACAAGAAAATTTTGATGTAATTTTCTTACTAAAACTGTGGGCATGAACATTAAGAAATGAAAATTTTTTAATGTTGAAGAGTGTTGATAAAAACCCTAGGAAAGAAAATAAAATTTTCTATATGTTTATGCATAAAAATTCGTGGCTATGCTAGGGTTAAAATGCATGTTTTGTTAGGTTTTTTATGTTGTTTTATACATTAGAAAACCTAAAAATGATGTGATTTGATGAAAAATTATTTTGATGTGATTAACTAGTAAACCGAGACTAGTTTGAAAGAAAAATGTTGTGGTTTGTGTTGGTTTCTGAATATTGAATCATGTGGAAAATTTTTATACAAAATTTGAAAACTTTGTATAAAATAGGCCTCTGGTATAATACGTGGCAGGTACAAAGGTTCTGAGGCGTACCTAACGCTGGGAAACCTTAAAATATAAGCGGAAATGCTGTCGAAATTTCTAAAATCGGCTTAAGGGCATTTTGGGAAACGAGGGGTAAAAATATTGGATTCGGGAAGGAAACCGAGACCCTTCGGTAAATTAGGGTTAGAAATGGAAAACCAACCCAAAAGGAATAGTAAACCAACCTTAAAAGACTAAAATGCCTAAACCTGGAAAAAAAAATTCATGTTAGGGGTATTTTGGGAAACGAGGGAAAAATTTAGGTCGGGATAGGAAACCCAAACCTCTCGAGGACCGAAGGCCAGGTACGGGATAAATAATGTTTAATGAGTAGTGAAAGGGCCATTTGAGACTCCGAAACGCTCGAAAAATGAAAAAACGACCATAGGTGACGGATGAATAGTAACCGAGGGCCGGAAAAAATAAAATAGAGATTTTGCAGCAATTTGAGCTGTAAAATAATACTGAAGCCTAGGGAATATTATTTTAAAATAAATGGACTTAGAAAATTTGAGAATAATAATAGAACGGAATAATTACAGTCCCGAGACCAGTTAAGGGCAAAATGGTCATTTTGACCAAAAAATTCTGAAAGGCTCGGAAATGACTCTAAAAGACCTAGAATAATTTAAATAAAATTCTAAAACTCAAAATAAAGATTTTAGAGTTAAAAATCTAATAATTTCTTGGAACACGGGGGTGTAAAAGAATGCACGGCCGTGTATAAAAAAAATGTTACAACCCGAAAGGTACACGGGTTTGAACACGGGCGTGTATCAAGCCGTGTACAGTTACACGGCTGGATAGTAAACAACATGGCCGTGTAGAGTAAACCTGAAAAGGTACACAGGCTGAGACACGGGCGTGTTACAGACCGTGTACCATAAACAAAATATAAAAGTATGGAATTATTAAGTGAAATAAATGTATATTTAAAGTGATAATGAAAATAGGGTATTAACAGACAATATTATGTCTGTAGGAACCCAAAATAGAGATAGAACTGCAGAAGAGTTTCCAAAGTGGACACTAGCGCAGTATTGGTAAGTTCAAGCATTTACGTGTCTGCAACATGAAATACTGTGTTGTTTTATTTTGTACTAGATGTACATTAGACATAAAGTCTTATAGACATTCGAAGACTAGTCAGAATAACATATCCCAGATAATAAGAATAAGTAAGACCTACGGGCAATGGAGGATAGTGACCTTGAGGTGGTGATTAATATCACTTGGTCAAGACTATAAAATTAAAAGATGGTAATGAAACCATTAAGGCGTACTACCCCTCCAGCATAGTGGTGGGGGTTTGTTTCAGATCCTACGGGGTTATCAGGGCTGTTGAGGTCGATGTTCTAAGGTCGCTCCTTAGACCCTCCAAGTCAGCGCGCTAATAATCATCGGTACTGCCATAAACAGAGCTCTAAACTAGAAATCAAATAGAAAATAAACAATCAATAAAATGATAAAATCATAATTGAGCATAACCGAAGTTTACGCTAGAATAATGTAAATTCGATTAGGATATGTGAATAATACCCCGTTAGGGTAAAGTAAATAGTAACCAGTTAGGGTAACTGTTACTATTCATCGGTCAAAGGTCAAAATCACTATTCATGGTGAATATTACTATTTTATGGTAAATAGTACTATTCATAAGAAATTGGGTTTGTAGTGTTTTTGAATCAATATGATTCTTACTATATATGTTTAAACTTATTGAGCCTGTTAGCTCATCAGTTTATTCATGTTGCAGGTAAAAAACCTGTCCAGTAGATTTCTAGATGGCGGCAGGAAGCGAGCGTGTCAAGGGGATAGGGAACTCACTGTGGACTTGGTCCTGCCATAAGTTTTCCACTGAGCTTTTTGATCCTTTTTGAGTTGAAGAAAATGTGTTTGGAAACAAGATATACAGTACATATATATATATTATATGATGTATATTATGTTGTACTTATTTAAGACATATAAAAAGTTAGCATATTATATGACTTTCTTATCTAGTTTTCTTAAGGGAAAGTATGTATTAAAGAAAAAAAATTAGGGCGAAATTTTAGGCCCTGATAATTAAGTATTATGAGAAAAAGAGTTTAAAACTGACGACTCAGATTCGACACACGAGCAGTCTTGGTCGGCCGTAGAGTCGATTCATGACGATTGCGGGTGGTCGGAATCAGGGAGCGTCACAGAAGAAATGTCTATGGACACAGGAAAGGAGATACGCACAAAAGTATCTGTAAGTTCAAGCATTTAATTGACTGCAATATGAATGGACTGGTCATGTTATGTGTTCTATATAGTAAGTTCTTACATTGAACTGTCTGCAACATGAATAGACTATTATGTCTAAGTGTCATATGTGATAAGTTCAAATATTGCATTGTCTGCAGCTTGAATGACTATTATGTCTATGCATGATGTGTTGTAAATTCAAACATTTAATTGTCTACAACATGACATATTGTAATGTTTAAATATGTACTGTTTGTACATTAGTGGTTAAGTTCTACGGGCAATATTGGGGATTAGTTAAATTAATATACTCTTAAGGAAAAGAGATTATGTAAAGACCTATGGGCAATAGAAATGATTGACTTAGAGATGACGATTAATGTCATCCAGTCAGAACTATAAATACAAGATGGTAATAAAACCATTAAAGGCGTACCGCCCCTCCAACGTTGTGGTGGAGGTTTTACAAATCCTACGAAGATATAATGAAGGCTGGAGAGGAAGAAGCTCTAGGGTCACTCCCCAGGCCCTCCCAGCCAGTGCGCAATAAATTATCGGTATTGCCACAATGAGCTTAAACCAGAATATAAACAAAAATAGTAGTCAATAATGTGACGAAAGCCATAATTAAGCATAACCGACACTTACACTAAATGTAGTGGACTAGGTTAGGGTAATGAGAATAGTACCCGGTTAGGGTAATGAGAATAGTAACCGGTAAGAGTAATGTGAATAGTAACTAGTTAGGATAATAGTTACTATTAATTGGTCAAAGGTCAAAGTTACTGTTTGTAGTGAATAGTACTATTCATGAATGAATAGTATTATTCATAGAAAATCGTATTTTTAATGTTTTGAATCTATGTGATTCATAGTACGAGTATTTTATATGCTTGAATGTTACTGTTACTAGTATATGATACTAGTATGTGAAGTGTTGTGAAATAAACTTACCAAATGTAAGTAATTTGAAGTATGATACTTGGGATGATATCAAGTATGATACTTGAGAGTATGTTTATGATGTTCAAGTAAGTATTGAGTATGCTTGCTATGTTACGTATGAATGTTTTAAAGCGATAAATAGTGTATATCATATGCTATGTTAATGCTCTGATGTCATAGTTGGTGACAGAGCTATGTTATATGTTATGATTATTCTGATGCCGCAGCTGGTATCAGATAGGCTCCTTACTATATGATAAGAGCTTTTATATGTCATGTATTTATGTTTGAACTTACTGAGCTTTAGCTCACAAGTTTGTTCATGTTGCAGGTAAGAAACCTGTATCTCAGTAGTAGAGTGCAATGGATGACGACGGGATTTGTGTGTGCCAATGGGGATAGGGAATCCACTGTGGATATGGTCCTACTACCAGTCTTCCGCTGAGCGATTTGAAAGAGATTTGAAGAAAAGAGAATTGACATATTTTATGTGTAATTCTAAAATAAGATATTTCTATAAATTATGCTTTGCAGAAATATTTTGTGAAAGAAAAAAAATTTTTTATTCCCTATTTTCATGTTCAAATGGGAAGTTAAAATAAGCGTATTAAGGAAAGCATGATAAAACTAGGATACCAGCCATCATAGGTGGTATCAAAGCAAGTTAAAAATAAGTTTAAGTATGTTGCCGACGACCCATGAAGCGACGGTCGATCGCAGTCGGCTTCAAAGCATGACCGCGATGGTGCCGTCTGGCCTTATAAGATGAAGGCGGGACGTCACAAAAATAAGCTAACTTACTTGGATTACCGAACAGGATGCGCATCGTGCCAATTGGAATATGGTCAACTTGCTTTGATACCAACTGTGGTGACCCGCCCTATGTAGAGGTTAAACAGTACTATCACAGTCGAACTTTGAAGCTAACTGCAATAGCCCACAATCTCATGGGTCGCGGACAACTTACTTTTCTTTTTTAAAACTCTATCATTTTAGGGCACATATATATATATTTTTAAAATGCATGCATCCCATATTTGAAAACCGTTTCAAAGAAAAACCTTTACTATGGTAGTTATTCTAGACTGACAATACTTAATTTACAACCTTTGTTTTGTAGCAGGACTATATTCATTCTCTTCTATTTAATATAAATACATAAGTTCATTATTTCAAAACTCGTTTCAAATTGCTAGGTGAAAAACTTGTAGCAGGACCATATCCATTCTCTCTATCTCTTGGCACGTGCAATCCTACCTACCACCCAACAACAACGTTACTAGTCTATAGGTTACTTATCTATAACATGAACAAACTTGTGAGCTAAATGCTCAGTAAGTTCAAACATTCATACATTAATTTATAAATAACAGTAGCATATACATTAACACAGAGCATCAAACATATCGTTTTTGCTTATATTATGCTCACTTATGGGTCACATTTTCAGTGTTGGGTCTTTATCTTGCATTATGTTCTAGTTTTGGGCCCCATCTTGGTCGTACTGTGTGCGTGCATGACTGAGAGGGACACTAGGGAGCGACCCACTGGCCAATTCTCCACAGTCTAACATAAACATTAACATTGAAACCTCTACCTTGCGGGAGGCCGGTACGCTAATAATTGGTTTAATTATCATCTTTCATATGTTTCTAACCAAGTGATGTTCTCATTGTCCCTTGGCCAGGAACCCTTTACATTCTTTCCTTCATTTGTATGCATTTCATCAATCACACCTTGTGCATTTAGTACTTACATAAATCACATTTTACATGTAAAACACATAAATGGCAAGTCAGTTTAAGTTGTAGACAAGAAGATATCTAAACTTACAGAAATTTTGCTAATATCTGCTTCCTGAGGTTCGTAGACGTTCCTTCACCGCGTCTATATCAGGTTCCTATAGATAAGACATCGTCGGTTAATTGTACTTTCATTTAATTACTTTTTTTTTCTACTTAAATCTTGATTTTGGCCTTTAAAATCTTAATTAAAACCTTAGAATAGCGTTTAAAGCTTTAACGGTCCTTTTCTAATCTTTCTGAAATTTTTGGATAAAATGATCATTTTACCCTTGGCAGGTCCTTGGGTCATAAAAATTTCATTTTAATGTTTAGACTTGATTTTCTAACCTCAAAAATCATAAAATCAACTTTTCTAGTCCTTAACAAGTTTTCACAGAATTAATCGTTACAAATTAAACGATCATTTTACACTCGACCCTCAAGTGACACTATTCTGACTTAGAATGTCTACGTTCTTTTAACTCATTTTAAGATTTTTGAGGGTTCAATTTTCACATTCCACCATATTTTGCCCCTCATTTCCAAAAATGCCCTTAATGTCTTTTAAAAATGTCGACAGCATTTCCGCTTAAATTTTAGGTTCCCGACATTCTTGTGATGCCTCAAAATCACCATTCCTGTAAAACCATCATTTTTCAGACTTAAATTTTATGTAAACCACAATTATTTACAAAAAATTTTTCTATTCCATAACCTATGGTTTTCGAGAATTTTAGTCAACGTTTTTATTGTTTTCACCCTTGGTTATTTTAATACTCATCAACTCCAATCTAATTCCCATTAACACCATCATTTTCACCCCGTAAATATCTACTATGGGCCATGGTTTTTCATGAAAAACCTAAGTCAAGGTTCAGATTTTTTATAGGGTTCCCCATTGATAACTCTAGGGAAGAGAGTTATCAGGGCCATTTTGGATATGAAAATGTGTTTTGTCCAATGAGTTTTTAGTAAGCTTTTAGTTCAAAAATGCACGTTTGCTTCATTGTATGGAATTTTATTTTCGAGTGTTGAATTTTATTTTCCTAGTAATTTGTTGTTGTTTTTAAGTGTTTTGTAGACCTTAAATAACAAAGGGCTACTTGGACAGAAAATCATGCTCCTACTAGATGGAAATTACAAAAGATGAGAAAAATGGCAAGGTTGAATTGTTTCTGGTGTTGCTGCAGCATTGCTGTTGTAAACTGGGTAGAAACTATTGTGCTACATGGACAGGTCATAACAGAGCTAGCAGTAGTTTTTATTTGCTGGACTGGGCAGAAAAAGACAAAACTGTAAGCTGTCTCATTGTTAGGACATTAGAAATTGCTCAACCATTAGATTGCTCACACATGGCCATTGTTCATTTGCCCTAGCACATAAAAGGAAACTTGTGTTTTCTGAAAGAGAGAGGAGTGACGGCAGACAAGCAGCGGGAGATCTGGGAAAAGCAGAAATGAAAAAAAAAACGGATCAAAAGAAGAAAAGAGTACACAGGCATTGGAGGTGAATATTGGGCCATTTCTGGAAGGGGTAGCTCGAAGTACCACAACCAACACCGTGTGCTTGACATCTCCATTTGTTTTCTTTCCCATTTTTGGTTGTATTCTCACTCTCTCTTTCTCTGAACAATGTCTTCATTCTCTAGGATTTTCTTTGGACAATCAGCCATAAACTAAATTTCCTTTTGGCTGGGATGATAAAGAACCTGATCTTGTAATTAAGACGTAAATGCTTAGCTTGCTATTTTAATGTTAATCAGTTCATTCAATATTAATTTTCTTGTTTATTCATGTTCATTGACTGACCATCTTGAGCATAAAACCGAGATTCTAATTGGTTGGAAAACTGATTGGAATTAGACAGGTATTGAATGATGTATGTTTGGTTAGTTTTGTGAAAGGAACTAGCTAGTTTTTACAAGTTAAGCAGGAATGCATATTTGCCTCACATAACCCATCATGAACTTGATCTTAATCTGACCTCATATTTTATTTTGGCATAGGAATATGTTAAATATAAAGAAAAGAGGTAGAAGCATAAGTAATTTGGAAGAATCTTGTGAAATATTATGTTCTAGGTTAACTGAGAAGAATTGCTGTAGTATTGCTGTAGCATACATTGTCAGATTGCAAGGGAGGGGAAATTAATTCTCAGTCAACTCATTTCAGCTTGGTTATTAAATTGTTCTTTTTGATTCACATGTTGTTTGTATCTTTTATTTTCTAGTATTACATTAGTTTTATTTTATTTTAGATCATTATTAAATCTTGCAATTACTTGGTTTAGTTTTCCTTAAGATTTATAGTGATAACAGTCTCTGTGGGACGATATTCTACTCATTTACTTTATTACTTGATTGCGACACGTGCACTTACGTAGTTATATTTTGTGAAGCAACAAGTCTTTGGCACCGTTGCTGGGAATTTGTTATCATTTGTAATCTTTGTAAATTAAATTCTAGTTTTTGTAATTTTTCTATTTTTATCTTAAGATTTTTGTTGGTTTCTTTGCAGGTACCTGAATTTCTGTATGAATAGGCTGCAAGATCAGGAGTTGCTGCCTTTAGATTCTGAAATTGAATGGACATTCAGAACAAGAAGAAGGGACCAACAAGGCTTAGTAGTTATTAAAGAAATGGCAGAGGAAGTAGTCGACAATAATGGCAACAATGCTGCAGCATTAGCTGATGACAGAGATAGAGCCATTAGAGAGTATGTTGTGCCGATGCTACATGGACTGAATCCTGGAATTGTTCGGCCAAAAATTTAGGCACCTCAGTTTAAGCTCAAACTAGTCATGTTTCAGATGATCGAAACTGTTGGTCAGTTTAGTGGTATGCCGACAGAAGATCCTCACCTCTATCTTAGACTTTTTATGGAGGTGAGTGATTCTTTCAAGCTGCCAAGGGTGTCAGAAGATGCTTTGAGATTGAAGTTGTTCCTTACTCTCTGGGAGACTGAGCAAGGGCATGGTTGAATTCTCTACCCTCGAATTCAGTGGCTACTTGGAATGACTTGGCAGAGAGATTCTTGATGAAGTACTTCCCTCTAACGAAGAATGCCAAGCTCAGGAATGACATTACGGGTTTTCAACAGTTAAATGGTGAGTCTTTATATGAGGCATAGGAAAGATTCAAGGAGCTTTTACGCAAATGTCCTCACCATGGGATTCCTTACTGGATTCAAATGGAGACTTTTTACAATGGTTTAAATAGGCAAACCTGGAATATAGTAGATGCTTCTGCCAATAGAGCTATTTTGGCAAGATCCTACAATGAAGCTTATGAGATTCTAGAGAAAATGGCCAACAACAATTATCAATGGCCATCTGAGAGAGCAGCCTCAACTAGGAGAGTAGCTGGGGTTCATGAATTGGATGCAATGACTGCTTTGACAACTCAAGTCTCATCGCTGACTAGTATGTTGAAGTCAATAAACTTGGCTTTGGGTGTATAGTTGCAGCAACCCACAGCAGCCTCTTGTACTTACTGTGGTGAAGGGCATCTCTTTGATCAATGCCCATCTAATCCAGAATTGGCTTATTATGTTGGAAATTTCAATCAGAATCACAATCCATACTCGAACACTTATAATCCAAGGTGGAGGCAGCATCCAAATTTTTCTTGGAATTCTTAACGTAGAATACAGGTTCTTGTTCGATCCCAAGCCGTCCACAACATCCCCCAAGATTTCCACCACAAGCAAGAACTCAGGCTGTGGATCATTCTTCATTAATGGAGAGCTTATTGAAGGAGTACATAGCAAAGAATGATGCCATCATCCAAAACCAATCAGCCATGATTCAAAGTCAAGCACCTTCATTAAGGAATTTGGAGAATCAACTAGGGCAGCTAGCTAATGCCTTGAACAACGGACCTCAAGGCTCCTTGCCAAGTGACACGGAGAATCCTAGGTGAAAAGGCAAGGAACATTACAAAGCAATTACATTGAGAAGTGGAAAGGAGCTAGAATCAGTGAGGGAGAAGCCTATACATCAGAGGGAGCCTTCTTCAATCCAAGAAGAAAAGAAGAAAGGAAATGAAGTGGAGGAGGCAAGAAAACAAAATTTTACTGCAGACCACAATGCTACAGCATCGCTACAGCAAAGCTATTCAGAGAAGTAGAGTAACAGACCACCACCACCTTTTCCTTAGCGATTCCACAAACAACAACAAGATAAGCAGTTCAAAATATTTTTAGATGTCTTAAAGCAACTCTACATCAATGTTCAACTTGTGGAAGCACTTGAAAAAATGCCAAGTTATGCTAAGTTCATGAAAGACATGCTTTCAAAGAAGAGAACACTTAGGGAGTTTAAGATAATAGCTATGACTGAAGAATGCAGCGCCATTTTACAGAACAAACTCTCTCCAAAATTGAAGGATCTGGGGAGTTTCACCATTCCTTATGTTATTGGCAATAACTACTTTGGGAAGGTCCTTTGTGATCTTGGGGCTAGCATTAATCTCATGCCAATGTCAGTTTTTAGAAAGCTGGGAATCGGAGAAGCTAGGCCAACCACAGTAACTTTGTAGTTGGCGGATCGATCAATTACCCACCCAGAAGGAAAAATTGAAGATGTCTTGGTGAGGGTAGATAAATTCATTTATTCTACTGACTTTATTGTCCTCGACTTTGAAGCAGATAGAAAAGTACCTATCATTTTGGGAAGGCCGTTTCTAGCAACAGGGAGGACACTAATTGATGTGCAAAAAGGAGAGCTGACCATGAGAGTCAATGAGGAGCAGGTTACTTTTAATGTGCTCAAGGCGATGAGGTTCCCAGATGAAGTGGAAGAATGCTCAATGGTGGATGTGGTTGATTATGTGGTGTTAGAGGAAATTGAGCATGGATACTACAAAGATCATTTGGAGTCCTCGTTGCTAACAGAAGCAAAGAAAGTGGATGAGGAAGTAGGTGCCCAGACAGCTTAGGTGGATGCAAGATTTGCTAGGGCATATATGGAGATAAGCTTCCAACCATTAGGATTTACAAAATGTGAAGCTAAGAAGCCGAGACCATCCATTAAAGAGCCATCAGTTTTAGAATTGAAGCCTTTTCCCTTACATCTCCGTTATGTTTACTTAGGAGAGTCAGAAACATTTCCAGTGATAGTTTCAGCCTTGTAAAATGAGGAGCAAGAGCAGAAGTTACTTACTGTGCTGCGGAAGTTTAAAAAGGCACTAGGGTGGACAATTGCAGACATCAAGGGAATTAGTCCCTCAATTTGTATGCATAAGATCTTGTTAGAGGATTGCTATAGCAACTCTGTGGAGCAACAGCGAAAGTTAAATCCCATTATGAAAGAAGTTGTGAAGAAGGAAGTGATCAAGTGGCTGGATGCACGAATAATCTATCCTATTTCAGACAGTACATGGGTTAGCCCAGTACAATGTGTGCCTAAGAAGGGAGGAATTACAATAGTGACTAATGACAACAATAAATTGATTCCTACTCGTACAGTCACAGGATGGAGAGTTTGTATGGACTATCAGAAACTGAACAAGGCTACCAGGAAAGATCATTTCCCACTGCCCTTTATTGATCAGATGCTAGACAGATTGGCTGGGAAGGAGTATTATTGCTTTCTAGATGGTTATTTAGGTTATAACCAGATTGCTATCGCACCTGAGGATCGGGAGAAGACCACTTTCACTTGGCCATATGGGACATTCGCTTTTAGGAGAATGCCATTCGGGTTGTGTAATGCACCAGCAACTTTTCAACACTGTATGATCGCTATCTTCTCATATATGGTGGAGCAGTTTTTAGAGGTCTTCATGGATGATTTCCCAGTGGTGGGAGAGTTTTTCGATGGTTGCTTGGCTAATTTAGAGCAAGTTTTGAAGAGGTATGAGGAAACCAACCTTGTACTGAATTGGGAAAAATGCCACTTTATGGTGATTGAGAGGATTGTGCTAGGGTATAAAGTATCAAAGAAAGGCATTAAGCTGGACAAAGCAAAGATTGAGATCATTGACCAGTTGCCACCTCCTACATCAGTCAAGGGAATAAGAAGCTTCTTGGGACATGCAGGTTTCTACAAAAGATTCATCAAAAAATTTTCAAAAATCTCTAAGCCCCTCTGTGCTTTGTTGGAGCAGAACAAGCCTTTCACATTTGATGAGGAGTGCCAACAGGCGTTCACAGAATTAAAGAAGAAGCTTGTGTCAACACCTATCATTGTGGTACCTGATTGGTCTCTTCCATTTGAATTGATGTGTGACGCTAGCAATTATGCTATAGGAGCAGTCTTAGGGCAGAGGAAGGAGAGGATATTTCATCCATCTACTATGCTAGCAAAACTCTAACAGATGCTCAGCTCAACTACACTACAACTGAGAAAGAGCTCTTGGCAGTGGTGTTTGCATTTGACAAATTCAGAGCATATTTAGTGGGCACTAAAGTTATGGTCTACACGTATCATTTAGCTATAAAGTACCTCATTGCTAAGAAAGATGCAAAGCTGAGGTTGATCAGATGGGTCCTATTGCTTCAAGAATTTGATCTAGAGATCAAAGATAGAAAGGGGACCAAGAATCAAGTAGCCGACCACTTGTCCAGACTGGAGACGGGAATGACAGGGAGAGATGAGGAACTAATCAAGGAAACCTTCCCTAATGAGAAGCTCTTTGAAGTTAGGCAGTTGACCACACCTTGGTATGCAGATATAGTTAATTACTTGGTGAGTGGCCTATTTCCACCTGATCTAACCAGTCAGCAGAAGAAGAAATTCCTTCATGACACCAGATTCTACTACTGGGACGAACCCTATCTATTTAAACAGTGTGCTGATCAGATTCTGAGAAGGTGTGTTCTCGATGAAGAGATTGCAAGTGTACTTCAGCATTGCCATTCATCCCCTTATGATGGACATTATGGAGGATTTAAGACAGCAACAAAAGTCCTACAATCGGGGTTCTACTGGCCTTCTTTATTTAAAGATGCTCATGAGTTTGCTAAAATGTGTGATCGATGTCAAAAGGTGGGGAACATTTCACAAAGACACGAAATGCCCCTCAACAATATTCTGGAAGTTGAGATATTTGATGTCTGGGGTATAGATTTCACGGGACTGTTCCCTTCATCCTTCAAGAACTAGTACATCTTGGTGGCAGTTGACTATGTGTCCAAATGGGTGGAAGCATTGGCGTCTCCTACCAATGATTCCAAAGTGGTAGTGAAATTCTTGCATAAGAACATAAGCATAAGGTTGAGACCACCTTGGCCAAGTATGGAGTGAAGCATAAGGTTGCTACAGCATACCACCCCTAGACTAGTGGACAAGCAAAGGTCTTTAATAGGGAGGTGAAGAGGATCCTTGAAAAAGTGGCCAACCCTTTAAGAAAAGACTGCTCGGCCAGATTAGATGACAGTTTGTAGGCATACAGAACAGCCTACAAAACCCCTCTAGGAGCATCCCCATACAAATTGGTGTTTGGCAAAGCATGCTACTTGCTGATGGAATTGGAGCACAAGGCGCATTAGCCAATCGCCAAACTTAATCTTGATGCTTAGGCTGCAGGAGAAAAGAGAATGCTTATGCTTAATGAGCTAGAGGAATTCCGCATGTTGGCCTATGAGTTACAAAGAGAAAATTAAGAGATGGCATGACAACAAGATTCTCCCACGGACATTTGAAGAAGGGCAGCTAGTTCTCCTCTTCAATTCATGACTGAAACTGTTTCCAAGGAAATTGAAATCAAGAATGGTTAGGTCCTCTCAGGATTACAGAAGTGTTTCCTCATGGTGCAATGGAGCTCAAAGACGAAAACTCAGGAAGAAAGTTTAAAGTGAATGGACAATGACTCAAGCATTATTGGGGAGGATTGTTTGACAAGGAGAAGACTTCCATCTCCTTGAGAGATCCAATGCAGTAAACAAAAGGGAAGTAGTCGGGCTGTCGACTGTAAAACAAGTGCTTGTGAGAGGCAACCCATAGTTGTTTAGTTTTCCTGATTTATTTCTATTCTGGGAGGAAAAGAATGAAGATCTCTGGTGAAATAGGAAGAGAGCAGATGCTGGTGAAAGGAAGAAGATTTTTCGTTTTAGAAGAAGTTCCAGTTTGCTATAGCAACGTTATAACCTTTGCTGCAGCAAACTGGACACCAAAAAATACAAGTAGTGCCAGTTTTTGAAAAAAAAAAGAAAAAAAGAGAGAGAAGGGGAACGCCACTTGGCAGAACCCCACAAAACCCTACATCATTTTCCACACCCCACCATTTTGGTGCACTCACCTCTCCCCTCCCACTTTTCATAACTGCCCTCCACAATCGTTAACGGCACCTAAATCAATCGGTCCCCACCCTCTCAACATTCCACACAAGTTTCGAATCCGCCTATTCCATTCCTCTAACGGCCTCCATCGAAATCTCTTGACTTTTACCTTTTCATTTTTTATTTTTTTCTTTCTTTCTCTGCCGATAAACTAAACTTCTCGGCCACCGCCATTTTCACCGACCCTCAGTCTCAGTTTCATGACAAAACCATAACTCTAGTAAGCTATCATTGCCATTCCACTGAAGCACACCGCCAGTAACCATCATTGAGGGAAGCACAGGTGAGGGCCGAAAGACAAAGAAAAGGAAAATGGCAAGAGTTTGAGGGTACGAAGCAAAAATTGATCCATAAACAGAGGAGGCCAAAGGTAGGAAATTTTCTTTCTCTCTCACACACAATTATTTCCTTGATTGTGATTGTTGTGACTGGGACAGTGTAAAGGTTTAGTGAGTAAAAAATCACACATGATTTTCTCACGTTCCTCGTTATTTACCTACGTCAACATAACTTCCATAACACTGAAATAAACATCATAACATCAAAATTTTCTTGAATCCTTGCTCATCCCTATCCACAGTATTTAGCCCTAATTCATCATAAAAATTTCATGGTTTCAAGGGTTTTACTCACTAATCCTTACCCTAGTTCAACGGTAACCGAATTTAACACGTAAAACCTTATTATTAACTAATAAATCTCCTTCACCATGATCAATTCCTTCTAAAAATAGTAGCAGCAAGGCATGGTTTTACAGCCCAAAAAAATGCATGAAAAAGTTTCAAAAAAGAGATATCTACCTTGTTTTAGCCCAAGAACTCAATCACGTGCATCGAAAACACGATTTTCACGGGAAAACATTGAAAATTCACCTTGGTTGAGTTTGGTGCTTTCTTTTTCTTTCCTTGGCTATGGCTACTGTGTTTTGGGAGGGTAAAGGGCAGTAAAATAGCCTAAATATTCGGTCAAATTAAACAAAAATTTTCACCATTTTATTTTTTGATTTTTCATACTTTTCATTAATGTTTTGTATTTCATTCCAAAATAAATTAATTTTTTGCATTTTTGGACCAATCGAGGGCAGCCAAACTATCCTCCCATTGCCACCTATAACCGGCCATCATGAGGGATATCTTTCCTAAAATTTCTTTTTTTTAAAAAAAAAAAAATTTTATTTTGGCAAATTCTGGGCCTTTGGATCAAAATCTCTTTAAATCAAGGCCATTGATCTTTTCTAATTCTTTCTATTAAAGTTTTTTTCTTGTTATTATTTCATTTATGACATCATCATATACCTTTTTTAGTCAAAGTTTGACCAAAAGTCAAACCGAACGAGATTTTACCGAAATTGCGCCACCAGGCTTCCGGGGCCTTCCGTGCGATGGGTTTGCCTTAAATCAATTTCGTTTGGCTAAAAATCACTACCGTAGTTATTTCGTCTTTTTAGATACTTGAATTATCATGGTTCATCTTCTAGGATTTTTTGATACTGAAATGGCACCGTTTTTCCCGTTTCAGTATGGTAAAATTTTCCACAACCGAATTCTTGACCTTTAACATTATTAGTACATTTTATTTCGTTCTAAATAATATTAAATCATAAATTTCACATTTTAAACATTAAAATTTTCATGTACATACAGTATATATTTTTTTGAGAATGATAAAATTTCTCAGTTGTCACAGTATCAATTACTCCAAAAGTATCAATTAGTAAAATGACTTAATCATTTTTTTTATTATTAAATAATCTTTCAAAAATTTTTATTAGTAAAATGAGTTCACAATGACTGGTTTTCTAGTTGGTCGTTCCAATGTCAAATCAAATAGAGTTTATTCTCTAGTTTCAATTTTAAAGGTTGTCAATTTGACAAATAATCCATATATGTAATATCAATAAGCAAAATGACTCAATCAATTTCTTTTATTAGTACGATACGTCTCGTAATCGTTATTACCACCTCCCCGCCTCGCCCACCACCCCCCCCCCCCCCAACAATGCACTCTCCGCACTCTACCATAGCAAGCCTTTCTCTTTCGTTTCCACGCATTACAGAATTCATCCTCTATTTCGCAATCTCTTTCTTTCACTCTTTGTATACACCACCAACATTTCTATGTTGAAATTCCCAAAAGAAGAAAAGGCAGCTTTTTCATCCAAGACAATTTAGAGGTCAGTTTTCTCTAAACATTTTCACTTATTTATATCATATTTAGTTGATCAAGAATTCAGGTTTTAATTTAAATGCCGTGAATTTGTTCATTTTCTGCAGGTTTCTCAGCTCAGATTCTATCAAGTTTCCTCGATTCTAACCGAAAGTACGTATAAATCTCCGCTTCATCTCTTTCTCTTCTTCTTCTTTTGAGGTTTACGGTTTGATTGTATTCTTGTTGATTTAAGACCTGAAATCTTATGTTGATACAAAGACATGGGTGAAAATATGAATCTTTGCTTCATCTCTTTCTCTTCTTTTTCTTTAAAAGTTTAATGTTTGCTTATATTCCTGTTGATTTAAGAGCTAAATTTTTATGTTTATACAAAGACGTGGATACAAACATGAATATTTGTTTCATCTCTTTATTATTTTTATTCAGAAGTTTACTATTTTGATTGTATTATTGTTGATTTAAGAGCTAAAATCTTATGTTAATAGAAAGACATGGATGAAAACATGAATCTTTGCTTCATTTTTTTCTTATTCTTATTCAGAAGTTTACTGTTTGATTGTATTCCGGTTAATTTAAGAGATGAATCTCATGTTAATACAAAGATATGGGTGAAAACATGAATCTTTGATGCGAATCAAAGTACGGCTTCAAAGGAATCCAACTAATGCATGGCTTTGTTCCAACTAGCAGAATTAGTTCAATCCTAACTAGCAAATTGGCATGTTCTTTTATGGGCTAGTCTTTTTTAGCTGATTATGTTGCTGTAAGTATTTTACATTTTCCTCTTCTAAGATTCACTTTTATGCCAAGTTTCCTTTTTGTAAATGGCTGATAATAAAGTCAATCAAATTATCAACTTTCCTTTTCTAGTTTAGAGATGATTTGGGTAGGATTCAGCCTTAATTACCAGATTTCATCCTTATAGTTTCTGTTTTTCTAGAGTATAATTAGGGGAATATTAGGAGAATATTACGGGAATATTTCATTTAGTTTCCATATTATTTTAGAGTATATTGTGAGAATATTCTTGTAATTTATGCCTATAAAAAGGCGTCCATAAGTAATGAAAATAACATCATCAGTTTTATTCACAAATTTGAGAGTTCTATTTCTCTTTGGTTCTTTGAGAGTTATTCGAACTTATCGGAGTTTTCCATAGCTTCACCATCGACTTATCAAACGGATTTCCATCACCGTTTGTGGCGTTTTCGTTATACCAAGGTTCTTGTTTCACAATAAGCAATAGGTTGAGGTCATCTTATACCGAGGTTCTTGTTTTTGTTGAAGTAACGGGTCGAGGTTCCACCCAAAGCCTGAGTCTTAGAATGTTCTTAATCTGATAACCGGGAATTTTAGATTCTCGAAATATGTTAAAATTGTATGTGTATAACAATTTTAATGAATAAAAGGTCAAAAAGTTGTATTCCAATACTGTTGTGAATAGTATAAAAATGTTCTGATAGTGTTAAAGTGTGTGAGTTCGGGGATGAAAAATCTTACCGGACATAATTGGGTGAGACGGTTCGAAATCAGAGCCAAAAACCCTAGAGAGTGCATTGAAATGTACTAAAACAATAGAAATTTACGGTAGAGAATTCTAATCAAACGAAAGTAAAATAAAACAAATCGATCGCACTGGAAGCACTGAGAACTCGCCTACGCGATTTCGGTAAAATTCCGTTCGGATCAGATTACAGTCAAAAATTGACCACGAATTAATTAATGAATTAATATGAATAGTTGATGACATCACCTTCATTATGTCATAATACAAATTATTTTTCTCAAAATTAGAAAGTAATTTTGAAAGGTGTATGGTGTAGATTAGCTTACTTTATGATCAATGGCTAAGATCATGCCAAAAAGCCATTAAAAAAATTTTGTAAAAATTTTTAAAAGGCCATTCGGCCACTTGGAAAGGGAGAAGAAAAAAAATTTGATTTTTGCCCCAAAATCTTTACTTTTTAGTCCTTTAACAATTAGGAAATTATTGGAAAAAAATTACAAAAAAACCCTTGGTTTTTGCCTATAAATAGGCATCAAAATTCAAGCAAAAAAATGGAAAAAACTAACTAAACTCTTGTTTTTTTTCTTCAGCCCAAAACCGTGAGCTTTACCCCCCTTAAACCAAAAATTTTGTTTTCAATTTCACATCAAACCTAGCTTGAATTGCATTTCCAATCTCAAGGCATCAACTAATCAAGGCAAGCTTCAAATTTGAAGCATTTTTCCTTGATTTTCCATAGAAAATCCGTGGGTTTGGAGTGTTGAAAAACAATGAAAAAAATTGTTGATTTGTTGATTTTATGATTGGTTTGATGTTGTAGTAATTAAAGCATGAATTAGGATTGAAAAACAAGCAAAAAAATTTTGCATGTTTCCCTTGAAAATTCGTAGCTTCAATGGTGTGAAAATTACATAAGTTTTGTTGTTTTGATTTAGTAATTATGTTCATTTAATTGTGTGTTGAATTAAGCATGAATTGGAATAAGGAAACAAGAAAATTTTGATGAAATTTTCTTGCTAAAACCGTGGGTATGAACATTAAAAAAAATGAAAAATTTTTAATGTTGAAGAAGGTTGATAAAAACCCTAGGAAAGAGAATGAAATTTTCTATGTGTTCATGCATAAAATCCGTGGCTATAACTAGGGTTAGAATGCATGTTTTGTTAGGTTTTTGGATGTTGTTTTATACATTGGAAAGCCTAAGAATGATGTAATGTGATGAAAATTATTTAGATGTGATTAACTAGTAAATCGAGGCTAGTTTGAAAGAAAAATGTTGTGGTTTGTGTTGGTTTCTAAATGATTGAATCATGTGGAAAATTTTTATACAAAGTTTGGAAACTTTATATAAAATAGGCCTCTAGTATAGTACGTGGCAGGTACAAAGGTTCTAAAGCGTACCTAACGCCGGGAAACCTTAAAATACAAGCGGAAATGCTGCCTAAATTTCTAAAATCGTCTTAAGGGCATTTTGGGAAACGAGAAGTAAAAATATTAAACTCGGAAAGGAAACCGAGACCCCTCGGTGAATTAGGATTAGAAATGGAGAACCAACACAAAAGGAATAGTAAATCGACCCTAAAACACTAAAATGCCTAAAACAGGAAAAAAAATTCAGGTTAGAAGTATTTTGGGAAACGAGGGAAAAATTTAGGACGGGATAGGAAACCCAAGCCTCTCGAGGACCGAGGGTCGGGGACGGGATAAAAAACGTTTAATAAGTAGTGAAAGGGCCTTTTGAGACTCTGAAACATTCGAAAAATGAAAAAACGACCCTAGGTGATGGATGATTGGTAACCGAAGGTCGGGAAAAATGAAATTGAGATTTTGTAGCAATTTAAGCTGTAAAATGATACAAAAGCCTAGGATATATTATTTTAAAATAATTAGACTTCGAAAATTTGGAAAAAATGATAGAACGAAACAATTACAAACCCGAGACCCGTTAGGGGCAAAATGGCCATTTTGATCAAAAATTTTCGAAAAGGCTCGGAAAGAACCCTAAAAGACCTAGAATAACTTAGATAAAATTCTAAAACTCAAAATGAAGATTTTAGAGTTAAAATTCTAAAAATTTTGAGGAACACGGGTGTGTAGTGGGATACCCGGCCGTGTATAGGAAAAATTTTATAACCCGAGAGGTACACGGGCGTGTATCGAGCCGTGTACAGTTACACGGCTAAGAAAGAAAATAACATGGCCGTGTAGAATAGACCCGAGAGGTACACGGGCGTGTTTCAGACTGTGTACCACAAACAAAATTTAAATGTGTAGTATTGTTAAGTAAAATAAATGTATAATTAAAGTGACAATTAAAGCAGGGTATTAACAGACAATATTATGTCTGTAGGAACCCAAAATAGAGATAGAACTGTAGAGGAGTTCCGGAAGTGGACACTAGCGCAGTATTGGTAAGTTCAAGCATTTTCGTGTCTGCAACATGAAATACTGCGTTAATCTATTTTTACACTAGATATAAAATCCTATAAGTATTTGGGGATTAGTTGGAATAACATATCCCAAATAACGATAATAAGTAAGACCTACGGGCAATGGAGGATAGTGACCATGAGGTGACATATAAGATCACTTGGTCAAAACTATAAATTAAAAGATGGTAATGAAACCATTAAGGCGTACCGCCCCTCCAACATAGTGGTGGAGGTTTATTTAAATCCTACGGGGTTATCAGGGCTGTGGAGGACGATGTTCTAAGGTCGCTTCTTAGACCCTCCCAGTCAGCGCGCTAATAATCATCGGTTCTGCCATAAATAGAGCTCTAAACTAGAAATCAAATACAAATAAACAATCAACAAAATGATAAAAACCATAGTTGAATATAACCGAAGTTACGTTAGAGTAATGTAAATTCGGTTAGGATATATGAATAGTACACAGTTAGGGTAAAGTGAATAGTAGTCAGTTAGGGTAACTGTAGGAAAATAAATCGGTAAAAACGTATCAGAGTGGTGCAGCGGAACAATAAAAAATTTTTAGATCGTTAAATATCTCATGATGCCATATACAATAAACCAATAACAATTAAAACTCATACCTCAAGGACGTCAATCTTGCAGGAGGAGAATGACTGGAGGCTTCAACCAACTAGCCTTCTCTACTATTTTCCAATTCCCAAATGGCTGAGTGTGTGGGCACTCTGAACCTCGATCGGTATGCTAGCACTGCTAGTCTTCTTCCGACCACCCAGATCTCTAAAGAACTTTATTGTCACGATGAGCTGTGCAACAATAAGCCTTCTCACCTGAGAGTCTGTGGTTTGAGAGAACTGGAGTGGCAGGACCTCTATTTATAGACCTGCATGAGGTGATTCTCTGAATTTGAATTGGACTAGGAAAAGATATTCTCCCTTATCCATAACCATAAAATCCGAATTTTTCATGGGAAAATCCCAACAATAAAATTCGGTTTTTTAAGGATAAAACCAATCTAAATCTAAACAAGATTTTAACTAGAATTTTATCTCCCTTTTTCAACTAAAAAATTCGAAATTTCCTAGGAGATTTTCCACCAAAAATTCGGCCACATTTAGGATAAGGGAGAATCAAAATTCCACTAGGATTTTCAAGCTTGAATCTTATCTCAACCTTATCCAAAATAACCGAATTTTCCTAGGAGATTTCCTCCATAATTTCGACCACTTTTTAGGGAAGGAGAGAATCCAAAATCAACTAGGATTGAAACTTGAATTTTTCCCTTGAACCTTATCCACAAAAACCGAAATTCAATTGAGGATTATCCTCAAAATTTCATCCATAATTTGTTAGGATTTGGATTCAAAATTCAAGTAGGATTCTAACAAGATTATCCTCTCCAAATCCAACTCAAATTCGAATTTCAAACCTTGTGGATTTTCCACAACAAATTCGAATCCCACTTGGACTGTGATTCAAAATTTGAATTTCAAATTTCAAATTAGAATTTCAAATTCAAATTTCAAATTTCAAATTTAAATTTCAAATTCAAATTTCAAATTCGAATTTCAAATTCAAATTTCAAATTCAAATTTCAAATTTCAAATTTCAAATTTCAAAATTCAAATTTCAAAATCCACAAAACAGTTGTGTTTCAAATTCTTGTTCTCATGGATAATTTTCTACAACTCCAATCCAATCTCAAATAAAATCATGGCAACTTTATTTGGAGTTCGAATAATTTTGTACTCTATTATCCAAAACAAAATCTGAATCCAACCGGAGAGAATCTTGTCTACCATCCTAATCCTGTGTCATCACCATCCATGCATAATAAACTAGCCAATAGCATACACAAATCAATTTGCCAAACGTTAAGGAATTATGTGGAGCTAGTAGAGGGACTGATTGGACATATATAATCGGGCTCCCGTGATTCCATATGATCATCATTCTGTACCGAACAACTCAATCATATGATCACTAATTTCAGAGTCACACTACTATAAACCTGAAACTGAACTCCCAATTATATACCGTATTACGTAAGCCTGTGACGAGCTACTATCTAATGACCTTGTCATATATGCAAAACCCTCATATGATATCCATGATCAGCCTTAGGTCAAAGTCCGTTTAATCCTACTGATCAGGCTATCTTAAAGTTTTATTATACTACCGAATTAAGAAAAAGATTATTCACCATGTGTGAATAAGAAGTCATCCGCCCAGCAGATGACCCAAGGCCTTGTCCATTTTCACATTCAGTATAATGCCTTTAAGAGGATACCTTTAACTCCTTAGAGCTATGATTCCGATATCTGCAAACAAACCCTTCATCGTATACAAGTCATGCACCCAACGAACCGGTCTATAAGCTTACTACCTCTGAGACGCTTTAGCCATTGGAACATCAAAGTAAATAAGTCATATACATGAAGTAGTTCATTTACTCAGGATTAAGGTTATTGCACAATGAACGTCAAAAGCAGATTGATCCACTCATAGCGGACTACGTAGATCAATCACGCTTTGGTCTCGGTCTAATATGTCACCACCAAGTAACATATCTATGTCTCTACTTAGGAGTCCAGCTCCAGACAGTCAAGACAAACCGTCCCCTCCAAGGCTTTAGACAACATAATAGTCTTAATATGAGTTAGATGCTCGGTCTAACCCCATAGACTACAGACCATAGTTTAGACCGCTAACTTTAGAACATTGTCTTCTCACATACAAAAGTCCATTGCATGCAACGTTCTAACAGTTTTAACACAAGCAGTCAGTGAGTCATATTTGCTTACATTTACTTTAATCATGTAAATAAGACGAGGACAGATAGCAATGTAATGAATAACCTCTATATATAATTTTATTATCCAGTTCAAAATGAATACATCAAAATGTCTCTAATACTTAGGGCATTTCCTAACAGTAACAGGTACTATTCATCGATCAAAATACTATTCATGATAAATAGTACTATTCATAGGAGATTGAGTTTTTAATGTTTTTGAATCAATATAATTCTTACTATGTATATTTGAACTTACTAAACCTGTTAGCTCATCAGTTTATTCCTGTTGCAGGTAAGAAACCTGTTCAGTAGATTCCTGGATAGCGGCAGGATACGAGCGTATCAAGGGGATAGGGAACTCACCGTGGACTTGGTCCTGCTATAAGTTTTCCGCTGAGCTTTTTGAGTAAAGAAAATATGTTTGAAGACAAAATATACAGTACATATATATATTATATATGTTGCAAAATATGTTGTACTTATTTAAGACATGGAAAAGCCAGTATTATATTTTACATTGCCTTCTTACTTGATAATCATAAGAAAAAGTATGTATTAAAGAAAAAAAAATTTTTGGGGCGAAATTTTAGGTCCTGGTGTTTAAGAAGCATGAGTAAAAGAGTTTAAAACTGACGACTCAGATTTGGCACACGAACGGTCTTGGTCGGCCATAGAGTTGATCCATGACAGTTGCGGGCGGTTGGAATCAGAGAACGTCACACTTAAGGTCCTAATCTTGTTGGGTCTCGTTATTCTTGGCGGGGTTCACATTATTTGATATCAGAGCTTAGGTTCTAGGTCAGGTTTGCCTATCCTTTAAATTTTTTTTTCTTTTCATATTATAACTAGTCTCTAAAAAAAAAAAAAAGAACGATAGTACGGACTGTATGGAGTACGGGGAAAACAAATTTTTTTTTTAGTAGTAAATTCTAGTTTGCCAAATTTCTTCTACTCTATTCTTGTTTGAATTTTGTGTCTTTCTTATTCTATTTTTTCCCCCTTAAATCCTAGTTTATTTTAGTTTCTGATTAAAAAAAGAAAAAGAAAATTCGGATTAAAGAAAAATCAGAAGAAAAAAAACGTTGATTCATCATCAAGAAAGATTCAATTTTGTGAAATTGTTTTCTTGCTGTCAATTTGTGTACTCATTGTTTCTTTGTGAGTTCTTGGTAAATTGTTACTAGAAATTTTGATGATCGTTTGTATAGATTGAAAAGAACCAAAAGAGAATCAACGAGTGGAAAAAGGCAGGAGTGGTGAGCATATTAGAGGGTAAAAGCCATTTGAGTGACAAACACAAGAGTGTGTGAATTTTATTTTCTTGAGTGAAACATGTGAAGGAGTACTTGTGAGGTTTCTAACCTTATTTTGCAGATTTTAAATATGTCACACAATCAAAAAGAAAGCTCAGCCAAAGAGGCACCACGATTAACTATACCGAACCTATAATTGCAGTTGATGAGGGAGATGAGACGAATGTTGAGGGCTGAATTAGGATAAGTGCATAAACGATTGGACCGGATAGAGAATGCATGTTTGAAACAGCCACAAAACGCTCTTAATGTGCATAGAAGGGAAAGAGTTCAGCCAAGGGGAGTGAAGGTTGAAGATGAAGAGTATTATGGGTTTAGTTTTAATAAAGAAAATGATCAAGATTCGGTTGTGGGTAATAGGAGACATGGAGGCGATTTACAAGAGCTAGGAATCAAGAAGACAACAATTTGGATAGTATTAAGATGAAGATTCCTCCATTCCAAGATAAAACCATCCCTGACGATATAGAGAAGTAGTTTGATTGGTGTTTCAACATGGATGGCTTCACCAATAAGTATTCGTTCATGCTCAATGATCCAATCACTCTTGTACCATTAACCTTGAGACAAGGCTATAAAGAACAAGTGAGGTTACAAAAGGTGAGTGAACAAAAGAAAATGAGTGAAAAAGAGAGCGACCAAAAGATAAATAGTGAAAAAGAGGATGAACAAAAGAAAACGAGTGAAAAAGAAAGCAACCAAAAGACAAATAGTGAAAAAGAGAATGAACAAAAGAAAGAGAGTGAAAAAGAGAGAGAGGCCGAGAAAAGTGAGCAAAACAAAAAGAAAAGTCTTATAGCTATTGAGAGAAAATTAGAAAGAAATCAAAAGAATTTCTATGCAAAAGCGAGCGAAATCAACAGAGCTTCATTTTCAAATCAGTCAATGATTATAGTTTTGTACAAGGAGGCGATTTTTAACACTAATGAGATTAATACCGCTTTGCCTAGTTCTTTTGTCTCTCATTTGCAGGATTTTGAGGATGTCTTTCCCAAGGAAGCACCATACGGATTATCATCTATCCGAGGGATTGAAAATCAAACTGATTTTGCACCCAGAGCTTCCAATCCAAATAGACAAGTTTACAGAAGTAATCCCGAGAAGCCTAAGAAGTGTCAAAGTCACATATTAGTTTTTGATCCCGGA
The DNA here is from genome assembly GCA_035233585.1 of Antiaris toxicaria. NCBI lineage: Eukaryota > Viridiplantae > Streptophyta > Magnoliopsida > Rosales > Moraceae > Antiaris > Antiaris toxicaria. The sequence continues at coordinate 11,156,571 of CP141162.1, read as the reverse complement.
GATTTGCTTTGGCTAGGCATAAGAGAGAAACGAATTCCAACACAAAGACATTCTAAGCGACTTTATAGTAGAGATGGTGATGATTTGAGGACAAATCCTTCTCAAAAGGAGGGGAATGATGCCAATCAAAGTATGGCTTCAAAGAAATCCAACTAATGCATGGCTTTATTCCAACTAGCAGAATTGGTTCAATCCTAACTAGCAAATTGGCATGTTTTTTTATGGGCAAGTCTTTTTTAGCTGATTGTGTTGTTGCAAGTATTTTATGCTTTCCTTTTCTAGGATTCACTTTTATGCCAAGTTTCCTTTTTGTAAATGGCTGATAATAAAGCCAATCAAATTGTCAACTTTCCTTTTCTAGTTTAGGCATAATTTGGGTAGGATTCAGCCTTAATTACCAGATTTCATCCTTATAGTTTCCGTTTTTCTAGAGTATAATTAGGAAAATATTACGGGAATATTTCATTTAGTTTCCATATTATTTTAAAGTATATTTTGAGAATATTCTTGTAATTTATGCCTATAAAAAGGCATCCACAAGTAATGAAAATAACATCATCAGTTTTATTCACAAATTTGAGAGTTCTATTTCTCTTTGGTTCTTTGAGAGCTATTCGAACTTATCAGAGTTTTCCGTAGCGTTCACCATCGACTTATCAAACGGATTTCCATCACCGTTTGTGGCGTCTTCGTTATACCAAGGTTCTTGTTTCACAATAAGCAACGGGTTGAGGTTGTCTTATACCGAGGTTCTTGTTTTTATTGAAGCAACGGGTCGAGGTTCTACCCAAAGCCTGAGTCTTAGAACGTTCTTGGTGTCCTAATCTTGTTGGGTCTTGTTATTCTTGGTGGGGTTCACATCAATCTTTACTTCATCTCTTTCTTATTCTTATACAAAAATTTACTGTTTGATAGTATTCTTGTTGATTTAAGAGCTGAAATCTTATGTTAATACAAAGATATTGGTGAAAACATGAATCTTTACTTCATCTCTTTCTTATTCTTATTCAAAAGTATACTGTTTGATTGTATTCCTGTTTATTTAAGGGCTGAAATCTTACGTTAATATAAAGAAATGAGTGAAAACATGAAAATATGTAGCATTTGTTGTACTCTAAATTTTTTTTTTCACTAAATTGAATGTCTCCTTTCTGTTGAACACGGCAATATTGAATCCAAAGATCTCATAGAAAACTTTTAAGAATATTATTTTCCTTTAGTATCATATTCCATTTTCATTTCCTTTGCCATGTTCTGAAATATGATATTGCTTTTTTGTCATACTCCGAATCCAAACACCCTCTCATTTTATAATTTGTCCTTATTAGTTCATTCTATATTTTGATTTTCTTTGAGTTCATGGCAGGGCTCTACAAAGGCTTTGCTCTGTCTGTTTTTTTTGAAGCCATTTCTTACGCAGCCACTATAGATGTTCATTGTTTTCTCAAATATATAAATTCTTTTTTTTTTCTTAATTTTTTTTTCAGGTTTTTTTTCCCTTCTGTATTATGTTAAACAACTTTTTTTTTTCTCGGTTTCTTTTTTAGCTTTTTCCGAGTTGTCCCAAAATCAAACTCTACTAGTTATGCTTTGTCTTGCTTTTGTTGTTTTCACCATTGATCCAAATGGATATTTATAAATGGTCTTTTCCATTTTCACGGTTTCTGTATTGTCAATTTTTAAGCTTATTTTGAAGATTTGTCTCCATTACACATTTTGTGTTATTGCCCTTTCTTTTACCAGATTAAAACAATTGAAGATAGCACGAGTGATACATTCATGGCTACGAGTACCCGACAGGAAGTTACCACAAGCACCCAATAGGAAGTTACCATGGGCACCCAAGAGTGCACCCAACGTCCACTTATGGATAGTATCTCGGATACCACGAGCACCCAACAGGAAATTACCATGGGCACCGAAGACGGCACCTAACGGGAAGTTTTGGCTGTGGAGGGTACCTCAAAGGCATCAATTAGTAAAATAACTCAATCACCTTTTTTTTTATTATTATTGAATAATCTTTCATAAAATTTTCATTAGCAAAATGACTTCATATAGACCGGTTTTCTAGTTGGTCATTCCAATGTCAAATGAAATAGAGTTACTTTTGTAGTTTCAATTTTTAAGGCTGTCAATTTGGCAAATAATCCTCACATATGGTATCAATAAGCAAAATGACTCAATCACATTCTTTTATTTTTTGGTAGACAATCTTTCAAAAATTTTTATTAGCAAAATGACTTTGAAGTGACCAAGAATGATTGACTAAAAAATCAATTGTTCTTGGTCACTCTAATATTAAAATGCAAGAAAGTTATTTTGTTAATGTTAACTTTTAAGGTTATGATTTTGACAAATATTCTAAATGTTAATATATCTCATTACTAGTCTTTTTTTTTTTTTTCTTGAATTTTCACTACTGTCTTTTATTTTAATATAAGTATTCATTTGTTTTCTTAGATAAAAATTTGTGCTCCTATTACAAATGATAAGATAGCCGTTGTGGGATGCAATGGTCCTTTTATCGACTTCCTCATATCTTTGGTTTTACTACCTTGTAGTAAACTCCTTGGATTCTCTGAGAAAGCTACTACAGCAATAAATCTAACGCACAAAAGAGAGAGCATCAGCGTCCTAGACAGCAAGAGTTTTAGTAAATGTGTTAGTAGCACCAAACTTCTTCAGGGCAAACTTGCCATTTGTGAACCATTTGCCAAATTGGTGACCTTCCACCAGGACAACGTGCCAAGAGGAGCATATATAGAAAAGGAGGCCATGTAAAGGAGGCTGATAGCTTCTTTTGTAGGGAAATCAGATAATTTCCGTATAAACTAACTTCATAGTAAATAATACTGTCTACGTAAACAATATCGTATAAATCAATAGTATCACATAATGAATAATACTATATAAATAAATAATATCATATATGTCAAAAATATTATATAAATAAATAGTATAATACATACGAATAGCTTATATAGACTATACTATAGTAGATATAATAAACAAACCTGATAAATATTATAATTAAATACAAAACAAATATCAAAATATTAAAATAAAAAATAGACGAATGAATATAATAAATTTGATGAGGTTCAACAAATCATTTATTAATGGAAAGTCTTAATTAAAAAGACTTTCACAGATGTTGAACTAGAGGAGGAAGAGAAATTTTGGGACCATTTACACATAAAGGGCAAAGGTCTATTTATAAAACCCATGCCTCCTTCTTACATAAGCAATATAGGACATTTTCCACTAAGACAAACAAGCCAATATCTAACGTCTATATCTTTGATGATCTGAGGTTTGGAAAACCCACGGAATAAAAGTAACAGAGTTGGCAAAAGAAATTTTCCTTAAGGAATCGGTGAGAGAACTAGAGGTAATTCTAAGCTCAGAAATGGTAATTTAATTTTAGTTTTAACTTTGTTTTCTTATTCTATTTTTGTTTTAAAGTAATCAACTAAAATTTTCTATTGTGTAGGGTCAAAGCAGCCCTCGAAGCGGAAAACCTCCTGACTTCAACACTTTTGCTTAACGAAGAGGATCACTAGGTATTTCATTTTGACTTCTAACTCTTGAAGTGCAAAAGCTTCTTTCTATTTAGATTTGTGTATTCATTTTTAAACGAACTTTACATGGCAGTGGAGCAGAAAACCAAAGTGTGTTTTTTATATTATTTGTTGTTTCAGTCTGTTTACACTACAATCACTAGATTGGACAGTGTATATCAAAATATGAGAGTTGGATTTATTTCTTATCTTTATTTTCTCGTATATTATTTGAACCAATGGAATATTCATCTGGTTTGTTTTTTGTCTGCAGTAAAAAATGAGCCTGCTCGTCCACCACCGTAGCAGCCGACACCATTCCTGCTTTCCGCTACTTCATGTTTTGCTACTGTGAATGATGAATAAAGAAGAACGTTTGGAGTTCTAATTGACTTTTTCTGAGTGATTTTTAGTGGGATTTTAACAATTTTGTGTTTGACATATCAATTGAAGCAGGTTGTTGGTTTTCTTCTTTTGTTTCCCAAGGCAAGCTTTAATGTTAGACACTTTCAAGTTAGTGTTACTTTAAATGGCGGAACTTATAATCTTCTGGGGGTGGGTTTTGTGTTTGGGATAACGATTCCACTTAGTTTTAATTTATAATTAATGGAATTTCAAGAATTTGGTGACAGATAACTCTATGAAAATAGGATGTTCAACTTTATTTTTTTTTTTTTGGTTAAAGTCGATAACTTTTGTGCTGAAAGAAGAGCCATAAAAAGGCTACTAAAACGTCTGTTACGTTTTTGATATCTTGTCTCATAGGCTATCAGGGAAGAAAGTTTGTGTTCGTGGCCGGAACGGACAAGTGTAAGGAGAAAGAAAAGTAACATTCGATATTATTTTTAAAATGTTTTCTAATTTTAAAAGAATTGAAATTAAGAATAATTTAAAAATTATATTAAAATTATTTTTAAAATTGTATTTAATTATATTTTTTTAGTGTATATTTTGAGAAATATAAAAATGAAATTCTGTTTAGTTATATTTTTACAAACTCATTTAATAAGTGAGTATTTTATAAAAAAACATATTTATGTTTAATTTTAAAAAAATAAAAAATAAAAAATTATTATTCATAATTAAAAAAAAACCCTTTGGTAGTAAATTTTGCAATAAGGAATAGAGGTTGAAGATATTAGTGATCTAAACCTTAAGTAACGACGATCTGGAGCAACAGTGACGTCGTTATCGTTTTGAAGCAGATATAATTGCAACAACAATTTCTGGGATATGAAATCTTAACGTTAGTGACAACCCCTAAACTCACGAGCTAATGGTCTTTGTCACCATCAGAGATAGAGGTCGTCATAATAGATTTCTTGCACGTCGTCTTTGCGAGATTTTATGAATAACGCAACTTGTTATAGTGCATTTATAGATCAACTTTTAATCTGTCTATTTCATTGAGAAATTACATTCTCTTGCTTCTGTGGTTTATTCGTTCCCAACTTTCAGTTCTGCAATCTAACTCATTCTTAAGTTTTCGTTTTGTGAAGTGTCTAATGTGTTTTTTTTTTTTAATATCAAACTATTATTTGTATTAAGAAGGTAATTGAAATAAATATATAGGTATATAAATAAATCAAGAGCATGTAAAATTAACAGGGGTATTCACAATGCCAGCACCATTAAACATTTTACTTCCCCCACTTCCTAATAAATAGATAGGCAATAACCAATGAAATATGGCACCTCCGTTAAAGTTATTCTTACATAATTATCATTTCAAAAATTAGAAACCAAATAAACCACTTTTGCGAAAAAAAAAATTTAAGCTTAGCGTTCGTTTAGTGAACGCATTGTATTTGCATTGCGTTTAAATGCAATGCATTGAATGTAATTTATATTTGGAGGAAAAGCATTAGCATTGCATTTGAATGCAACGTGTGTTTGGGTGAAAAATATTTGAATTGTATTTTTATAATGAATATGTGATGTGATGGGTAAAAGTAGAGAGAAAAAAAAGGGGAGAGAGAAAATGTATGATATAATTAAAAAAAGTAATAAAAAAATGAAATAATAAATAGTGATTATGTTGGATTTAAAATGTGATGTGATTGGTATTTGAATAAAATATTTTTGTATTTAGAGAAAAATTGCATTGCATTCAAATGTAATGCAAAAAAAATGTGATATCCAAACGTAGGCTTAATTTTCACATCAAAATTACAGAGACGAATTTCTATAACTTTGGAAAGTGATATACAATCCCATTATCACTAAAAACACAGTGACAATGAATTGTAGGATTACATTCCTTAAAAATCACACCTGTAAATGCAATCTCACTCGCATTTAAAACACAATAGACATATGTAATATACAATCTCACTATCATTAAAAACACAATGATAGTAATTTCTAGGATTACGTTCCCCATAAACCACATGTATAATATACAATCTCACTATCACTAAAAACACAATGATAGTGATTCGTAGGATTATTTTTCAAAAAGCATATCCAGATTACTACTTTAATTTATAATAACTTTAATTTCACTTTAATTTATAATAACTTTAATTTCTATTTGTTACGTCCTCCAACCGTGCTCAAAAATCTAATAAGCATTTAAGAAAGGCCAAAAACATAAAACTAAACATTTAAGGTGCCATTTGGCACATAAATTTCATTTTAATTTTATTCAAATATAATATAATTTTATATCAAACATAAATTTTATGATAGTGTTACGAAAACAATTACTATCTAAAACATTTTTAAAACAATCACATCAACTTTTCAACTCTATTATTTATCTCTATTTTTATCAATCACATCAACTTTTCAACTCTAAAATACTTTTAATCCAAACACACATTTCATTCAAATACAAAATAAATACTTTTCAACCAAATACAAAATTTAAAAAATAAATTTCATTCAAATATAATCAAAATACAATACGTTTACCATACCGCTAAAGGCTGTTTCCATAATTTTACACCTAAAACATACTCATTCAGGCCCAGTAACAGGCCCACTAAACAACCCCAGCCCAGCAAACTCAGAGCCTAGACCCAGTGGTGTTGGCCCGAATCTCCCCCAACACCTCAGAGAACAACTCCATCCTTATCTGCGCGTACACTTCCCCCTCCCACTTCCTCCCCACCAGCCTCTCCGCCAGTTCCGCCGCCGCCTCAACCGTCGCAGCCGCGCTATCGTGCGCCGAATCCACAATCCCTTTCTCCGCCGCCTCCGTCGCCGTCACCTTAGCCGCCGCCAGCAGCAGCAGCCGCCGAGCCGCCGGCGCACCGACCTTGCACTTGATCATGGCCACGAACCACGCCGGGATCCGGAGCCGGATGTCGAGCTCGCTCATGTACAGGAACCCCCTGTCCTTCCTCATCAGCACGTAGTCGTGGCCGAAGGCGAGCATGAGCCCGGCGGCGGCAGCATGGCCGGAGACGGCGGCGATCGTCGGCATCGGGAGAGAGATCAGGTCGGCGATTAGAGATCGGAGCTTGGAGTCCAGGAGGAGGGACCGGGCGTCGGGGTTCGGCGAGGAGTTGGCCCAGGCAAGGTCATAGCCGTTGGAGAAGAACTTGCCCTCGTTGGTGGTGATCAGGGCCGAGAAGGGACCGGACTCGGCCCGGACTCGGCCCAGGGCCGACTGGATGGCGTTGAGGAGGGTCGGGTTGAGCCTGTGCTCACCTTGGCCCGTTATGGTCAGAATGAAGATGTCGCCTCGCTTCTCCAAGGTGCACATCATGAAAAAACAAAAGGGTGTTTGTTTTCAGTCTCTTTCTTTGTTCGTCAGGCTTTATATGGAGTTTTTTAGTTTTATGTTATTTTCTTATTTTTAAAGAGGTTTTATAAGGGGTTGTTAAAATGAGTACTGGTCAAATCAAAAATGGATTTTGTCTTTGTTTTTGTCTTGGTCGAGGTTGTTCATTGTATTATTTTCTTTGGGAATTCACATAAATCAAAGATGTTTTCGTTTGCGTAAGGGGAAAAGTTCTCATTGCGTTATTTTTCTTGGCTTTGCATAATTTTCTTTGGGGTTTACATGACATCCTATTTTATATTATTGGGAAAAAAATGTCATCTCAGTTTGTTTAATTTTTCAAGAATTTAATTAATTATTTGAGCATAATATTTTATTCAAAAACTGTGATAAAAAATACAAGATATTGTGAAAACTTTACATTTTCAAAAGAAAAGAAAAGAAAACTTTGTAGGTAGTTGCAGCACCTCTAATTCTTGGAATATTATGCACCTTTTCTCCTTTAAAAAAATTTTTTTTAGTTCTTAAAGAATAGTCATTCATTGCACCTAATACCCAATACTAAATTCAAAGATGGATTATAAAAATAGTTCACTAATAATAAAAAATAAGGAGTACAATTCACACAAGGCTCCTTCAGGTTTGAAGTCAACCTTATGTACTTATTTTTTTGGCGAATAAAGCTTCTGTTCTTATGACTACCAGCTCAACAATGCATCTCTACTATACCGGTTGGAGAGCCGAGTAAGAAATTTAGTGGAAGAAATAAGTATAATAATCTCGTCCCGAATCTCTTTCAGTTTTAACCGCAGCCGCCAAAATCAAGTGCAGATAAATACAAGACAAAATGAATTACAAAAAGGTTAACTTCCCTGTCAAAAGACAGTCCTGCAAATTAAACAGTGCTAAAGAAAGGACTGCTATATTTCAATGGCAAGTATATTTAGTTCTCAAGTTGGAACCAAGGCAACCAACCCAAACAAAGAAATGGTTAATGAATCCATAATCAACCCACCCAACTTTAGCCACCGAGGCCCGCCTGTCCGGCAATCAAAACCGATAATGCAAACCCCGATAAGACATCCTTCTAGAAGGGCACTCATAAGCTTGGTGACCGCTCCCACCGAAGTCGTTGCATATGACAATGGACACAGTTGCGGCTCGTATGCCCTGGCTGGCCACAGTTCCGGCAAAAAACGTCATGAAAAACTCTATTATCTGAAGTGAGGGCTGGCTTGGGGCACTGACGGGCAATGACCCGATAAATTGCAAATGTTGCAAACAGGTCCATTAGGGCAATTGTGAGCGAGGTGACCAGGTTTACGGCAGTTGTTGCAAGCCTTCTCGTTCGTTCAGTTGGCAGCAAAGTCGCCTGGCTTATAGCTGTTGTTGCAAAGCTTGCTTTCGTGGTTTGCAACGCTTGGATTCGTGCAGTTACGAGCCACGTCACCTGTCTTGCCACAAATATGGCAGACTGGATCGTTGGAGCATTTATTTGCAAGGTGACCTGAAGCCCTGCAGTTCCAACACATAGTTGTTGAGTTGCATTGAGCAGCAATGTGGCTGACAAATGAAAGGTCGAAACAAAAGTAGTAACTTGGGATTAGAGTTGCGTATTTAAACAATTTCCATCAATGTATTAACTCTCTTCTTATTTTTTTTCTCTGGAGAGTATGATGCACAATGTCGTAGTAGTATCAAATAAAGAGTTCATAATCTCACCAAGAAAAGCCACAGTTGTTTCATACCGTTATATTCGGACAGTCACTTGCAAAGTGCCCCTGTCGTTTTACATTTGTTGCAAAGATACTCTTTCCTTGGAAGTGACCCAAAAATTAATGATATGAACTTTAAATGATAGGACCAAGATAATGTGCCCAAACATCAAAAAATAAAACCTGATTCGGAAGTCAGTTCTGATATTAGAAAAAGAAAATTTAACGTTTAATGGTGAAAACCTAATTTACATAAGTTCTTCCATGTTAAATTATTGAGAGAATGAAAATAGAAACATACCTTGATTCATGAAAAGGAAATGATTAGAGTTATTGATCTTACAATTCAATAGGATTTCCCTTAGAGAAAAATCACTGTATTCTTACTAATGATGGGATATTAGAGAATATGAGAACTGTCACGTTCCAAAATCCAAGACAATGATATTTTAAATAAATAAAGGAAAAATCTCAAATCTATATGCTATCGGTTTTACTTTAAAACCATTTACCGTCTCTTTAATTTTTTTTTCCATTTATGCTTGAATAAATTACTTAAACAATATCATTTGTATTTTAAAATATCATGATAGGTTCCTTGTGTTTTTCATATGCATACTTGGATAAAATAAAACAAATTACAAATAATAAAATAAAAATTTAAAGTTTACAGTTTCGGAACATTTAAATTACATACATGATTATTAAAGTAAAAGAAACAGGTTTCTTGTTCTTAGCCTCCTAGCTGTGATTTCACACAATTTTTATCTTATAGTCAACTTTCTCTCTTAGGTGTTTATCAGTTTTAAACATTGAACGAAAGATCTAGTATGATATATTTAAAATCATTTTTCAAACATTTTATTTTAAACCAACATAGTAATATTATATCAATGCAGTACAAAATCTTAAACATGAAATCGTGATTATACAAATTGTGTCTCTAAATACATCTAAGTCGTATACTATCCGTATGAGCCCCCTTGCCACAAAATCTATGATGAGTTATCTTCAATCGAGATGTGCACTCTCCAGACAGATCCTCGATCGATTATGTACGTGCTGACTCTCGATTCTAGATTTTTACAACAAAATCCATTTTTCAAATTTTCTTTGAAAATATGATTCGTATAATAAAATATATCGTATTATTTTCTCAAACATCCGTAACCAAATTATTTTTCCTTTAATTTCCTAAATTATGATATTTTCTAAAATCACAAAATTTATTAAATTTTATAAACTCATTTTTTTTAAATCAATCTTTTGATTATATTGTTAAAAAACCAAACTGATTATAAAGAAAAAATAAGATAAGTAATAAGATATCCTACCTATTGACATTATATCTACTAATAATTTCTAACACATATTTCAAGATAATTTTTTTATCTAAATTTTGATCAATAAATATCTAAAATAAAATCACAAATAATTTATTTATCAATTCAAAAATATCATAATCGTAATTACGATATGTTTAATTAATCAGTATATCGTTAATTTTAAATTTTAAAACAACATTTCATTTTATTACTCAAAATTTTAAACCGATGTGTAATTATCAGGACGGTGGGGAGGCATGGTTGGCAGTTGTGGCGATATGTTTGCGAGGAGGGGCAAGAGACGCGAGGTTGGGCACGTGAGGAGACTGTTGGAAAAATGGTTTGTAAACCATGTTGAGGAGTCATTTTGAGACCCAAATTTGAATAGGACCTAATTTACAAAAGTGACGGGTCTTGACGGATTTGCGTTCTTCATCGCAAGGATATCGAAATCATATATTTATATGCTCAAAATGGTAATCGGGTAAATGAGAAATTGATGTCCAAATCTTACCCATTGGAAATATGGTTTTGTTGGAAAAATTACAATTTTTTTATTTTTCCAACATATTAATCTAAATTTTTTTTGGAATATCAATTTTCTATCTATTGATATTCTAGTGCATATTAATGAGAATTAATATGCATGTGATCATTGGACATTAGTGGGTAGTAAATAGTAAAGATGAATAGTTTTGGTCACTCTCATTGCATGTATATGGACAATATATTGAGTTTGTTAAACTTGAATACGAATGGTTGTAACACCAAGAAAATAATTATCATTAAATCATAATTAAACCTCATTATTTCAAGCTTGTAACACCCCACATTACAAGCCTATATAAGGAGGCTTTCACCTCATGTTACACACACAACAAATTTCCAAATCTTATTTCTTCTTGCTTTCATTGTGTTCTAGGTGTGTTCTAGAGTATTTCTAGGTGTTTGGTGATAGAGAGAAGGCTCGATTTCGAGTTCGCCGGAAGTGGTATTTAATCGTGCTAAAAATACTACTATTATTGTTATATCCTGAGAGACAGACGTCCATTGAATCCTCAAGCACTTACCGGAGGGGACGAATTTATTCTAAGAAAAGCTTGAGTTTCATGTGCCTCGACATCCATCAAATTGTTCTAATTCGGGTTAAGATTGAATTACAGTTGTTGTCTTTATTTTCAAATCTTTGTAATATTTTATTTGTTTATATTAAATTTGTTTGTTTTCTATATTCTATATATTTTTCTATCACTGTTTTCCCTGCATAGAAGATGAACAGGTGATCAGAATCAAGAAACTTTTTGCAAAGTTTTTCAATATTGCTAACATTCTAATGTTTTGCTAACGTTTTTTTAATTTCTAAAGTTGGTATTATATATACATCGTTTGTAAACCGGTTGTTTACACTTTGTGCTTACAGATTATATGTAAACGTTTGTCTACATTTTTTTACAAATTATTTCGTTCGCACTTTTGTTTACATATTATATACATATATTAATTTGGCCGTTTGCACTTTTGTTTAGATATTATATATATATATATGTTGCAAATTTTTCGTCTGTTTGCACTTTTGTTTAGATATTATATATATATTGCAAACTTTTTGTCCGTTATATATATATACATATCTATATACATTAATTTGATTACAAACTTTTCGTCTGCACTTTTGTTTTAAAGATTATATATATATATATTTGGTTGCAAACTTTTCTAATATTGCTAACAGTTGTTTGCACTTCAATATATATATATTTTTGGTAAGGAACGATTTTTTTAAATTAAAAAAAAAACTAATATATTTGGTTGGATTTTCAGATATGGCTGAAAATATGAATGTTATTCCAACTATGAATGTTCTAACTGGGAGCAATTTTGTAACACTAGAGCTGTCACCTCGGGTTCAAGCCCTGACCTCGACACAACCGTTGTCGGTTTCAGGTCCTGTGAACTACAATGAGAAACCGAGAAATTCAGCAAATTAAATTTCAAGACTTGGCAGCAGAAGATACTGTTCTATTTGACGACTTTGAATCTTGCGAGATTCTTGAAAGAGGATCCTCCTACTGTTAGAGAGGATGAAATGGATGCTCAAACATTACATGCTATAGAAGCTTGGAAGCACTCTGACTTCTTGTGTCGGAACTATATTCTGAACGGCCTGACTGATACACTTTACAACATGTACAGCATGAAGAAATCGGCTAAGGAACTATGGGAGTCCTTGGACCACAAGTACAAGTTAGAAGATGCTAGTGCTAAAAAGTTCTTGGTGGGATAGTACATGAATTATAAGATGGTAGATTCCAAGACTGTGATCAGTCAAGTTCAAGAACTTCAAATAATCGTTCACGAAATTCATGCTGAAGGAATGATTATTAGTGAGTCTTTTCAGGTAGCTACGATTATAGAAAAGCTGCCCCCTGCGTGGAAAGACTTCAAGAACTATCTGAAGCATAGGAGAAAGTAAATGAGCATTTAAGACCTCATTGTTAGACTTCGCATAGAAGAAGACAACATAGGCTTGGAGAAAAAGAACTTCAACAATTATGTTGCCAATTCTGCTAAGGCTAATATGGTGGAACATGACAAAAGCTCCAAGAATAAGAAGAACCACAAGTCGGGATCCAAGCTGGCACCTAAGGGTAGAGTTTCTAAGAAACAAAAATTCCAAGGAAAATGTTTTAACTGTGACAAGGTGGATCACAAGTCGGCAGACTGTAGGCTGTCAAAAAGGAACAAGAAGAAAGAAGTCAATGTTGTAGATGCCATCACACAAGAGGTGTCCGACATCAGTCTTTCTGCTGTGGTTTCTAAAGTCAACATGGTGGACTCCAACCTAAATGAGTGGTGGCTAGACACGGGGGCCATACGCCATGTCTGCTGTGATAGAGCTGCTTTTACTGATCTTATACCGTTGGAAACTAGAGAGAAGCTGTATATGGGCAACTCTGCAACATCTGAGATCAAGGGTAAGGAACGGTATTCCTAAAGATGACATCAAGCAAGGAAGTGAAGCTGCACAATGTGTTGTATGTGCCTGATATCCGGAAGAATCTAATTTCTGGAACAATGATGAGCACGCATGGCTTCAAAATGGTTTTTGAGGTCCAAAAAATTATTTTGTCCAAATATGGAATGTATGTGGAGAAAGGGTATGTGAACGATGGGATGTGGAAAATGAATGTAATTGCTATAAAGCCCAAATCCATCAATAAGAATAAAAAGTCTTCCACTTATATGCTTGAGTCTTCTAACTTATGGCATGGTAGACTAGGACATGTTAATTATAATACACTACGTAGATTAATTAACTTGAATCACATACCCGCGTTTAATATTAATTCCAAACACAAGTGTGAAACATGTGTAGAGGCAAAACTAACAAGATCATCATTTCAAACAATTGAAAGAAATACTGAACCACTTGATTTAATTCATAGCCATGTTTGTGACTTAAAGTTTGTTCAAACTAGAGGTGGTCACAAGTATTTTTGTTACTTTCATTGATGATAGCACAAAATATTACTATGTATTTTTGCTTAAAAGCAAAGATGAAGTTATTGAAAAATTGCTCTTTATAAGTAAGAAGTAGAAAACCAACTTAATAAAAAGATTAAGATGACAAGAAGTGACCGTGGTGGTGAATATGCGGAACCATTTAGTGAGTTTTGTGCACAACATGATATTATTCACGAGGTCACACCACCTTATTTGCCTCAGTCAAATGGTGTGGCTAAACGTAAAAATCATACCTTAAAAGATATGATAAATACGATGTTGATAAGTTCTGGATTACCACAGAACATGTGGGGAGAAGTCATTTTGTCAGCTAATTATTTTTTGAATAAGGTTCCCGAAAGAAAGAGAACAAAACCTCTTATGAATTGTGGAAATGAATGAAGCATTCCTACAAATATTTAAGAATGTGGGGGTGTCTTGCCAAAGTTATGGTACCCATGTCAAAGAAGATGAAAATAGGTCCTAAAACAGTTGATTGCATCTTCATTGACTATGCCCACAATAGTAGCGCATATCGGTTCCTTATGCATGAGTCTAAAAACCCTGACATTCATAAGAACACGATAATGAAGTCTAAGAATGCATCGTTCTTTGAACATGTATTTCCTTGTAACTCCAAGGAAGATAGTTCAAGTTTGTCTAAACGAACATTTGAGATTATTGAAGAAAATAGTCAGGACCATCAACAAGATAATGAAAATGAAGAAGTAGTGGAAGAGTCTAGACATAGCAAAAGAGCAAGGATAGAAAAATCATTTGGACCTGATTTTTTGACTTACATGCTAAAGGATGAACCACAAACTTACAAGGAAGCTGTGAGCTCCTCTGAGGGTCCTTTATGGAAAGAGGCCATAAAGAGTGAGATTGATTCCATCATGCAGAATCATACTTAGGAGTTAGTAGACCTTCTTCCAGGAAGTAAACCACTAGGTTCTAAGTGGATTTTCAAACGGAAAATGAAAGCAGATGGAACGATTGATAAGTATAAGGTTAGACTTGTAATAAAAGAGTATAGGTAATGAGAAGGTCATGATTACTTTGATACTCATTCTCCTGTAATAAGAATAACGTCTATAAGAATGGTATTGGCGATTGTTGTGTTGCGAAATCTTGATGTTCATCAGATGGACATAAAGACGGCTTTTCTTAATGGAGATCTTGAGGAAGAAATCTATATGGAACAACCTGAGGGTTGTATCTAAGAAAAGAAAGTCTGCGAACTGGTGAAGTCCTTGTATAGACTTAAACAAGTACCAAAACAATGGCACGAGAAATTTGATAGTGTCCTGATGGCAAATGGTTTTAAAATCAATGAGTGTAACAAGTGTGTTTATGTCAAGAATACAGAAGATAGATATGTCATTATCTATTTGTATGTAGATGACATTCTAATTATGGGTAGTAATGATCAAATGATCAAATCTACCAAAAACATATTGAACTCAAGATTTGACATGAAAGACATGGGAGTGGCTGATACAATTTTGGGAATCAAAATAAAAAGGACATTTGATGGTCTCATATTGAGTCAGTCACATTATATGGACAAGAGACTTGACAAATTTAATAAAAATGATTCTGGTATGGTCAGAACTCCGATTGATATAAGTTAATATCTGTCTAAGAATAGAGATGAAAGCATATCTCAGGTGGAATATGCTAGAGTGATAGGTAGTTTAATGTACTTAATGAGTTGTACAAGACCAGACATTACCTACGTTGTAAGTACTCTAGGTAGGTTCACGAGTAATCTAAGAGATGACCACTGGAAAGCAATTGTTAGAGTACTTAGATGTTTACGGTATACTCATGATTATGGACTGCACTATACTAGATTTCCTACTGTTCTTGAAGGATATTCTGATGCTAGTTGGATATCCGACATTTAGATTCCAAAGCTACTAGTGGATATGTATTCACTTTAGGAGGTGCAACAGTTTCATGGAAATCCTCTAAACAAACAGTAATAACCAGATCCACGATGAAGTCTGGATTTGTAGCCTTGGATAAAAGTGGCGAAGAGGCTGAATGGCTACGACATTTCTTGGAGGATATTCCTGAATGGCCAAAACCTGTGCCTACAATATACATACACTGTGATAATCAATCTATTATTGACAAAGGACAGAATGTGATATATAACGGTAAGTCAAGACACATACATCGTCGACATAATACTGTTAGGCAACTGATCTCAACTGGAGTTATAACAATTGACTATGTAAGGTCAAAAGAGAATATTACGGATCCGTTAACTAAAGGTTTGAATGGATATCAAGTTGAGAAAACATCAAGAAGAATGGGTCTCAAGCCCATGAAAGAATAGGTCGAATCAGTGGAAACCCAACCTAGTTGACTGGAGATCCCAAGATCTAGGTTCAATGGGACAACTAAACTGAATAGACTAAGTAGGATCACTATGAGGGTTACCCCAGACCATTCCTATGATGAAAACAGTGATACCCATAATGAAAGGTTAAGCGATTTGCTTTTAATGATTCTTACGCGTCGGATATATTGGAAATCCGAGCGAAGTAGTACGGGTTACTCTTAAGTAAGAAATCACCTATATGAGAGAGAAGTGGGGCCTCTTCAAAGGAGAATTGTTAGGGCATAATTTTTTAGAAACTCTCGCAAAATCAGGACGATGTTCAAGGCCAAAATAAACATAACCATGAGAACCAAAATTGTGTCAGGAAAATATCTGTGTGAGGTATGTTATTGTTTACATAAACAGCAGAACAGTTCAAAGACATTGTGTCTACTAGTCAGCTAATAAAGTAAACATACTTTCACAAAGGAAGGTTCAAAGGTTAACACCCATCTATCCTATGCAGGTATTGACCGAAGAACTCTATCACCGTGTAGTGTCTTTTGTTCTTCCCTCGTCATCAATCAACTTCATTCATGTGAGGGACTGTTGGAAAAATGATTTGTAAATCATGTTGAGGAGCTTTTGAGACCCAAATTTGAATAGGACCCAATTTGCAAAAGTAACAGGTCTTGACGGATTTGCGTTCTTCATCGTAAAGAGATTGGAATCATATATTTATACGCTCAAAATGGTAATCGGATGAATGAGAAATTGATGTCCAAAGTTTGCCCATTGGAAATATGGTTTTGTTGGAAAAATTGCAATTTTTTTATTTTTCCAACATATTAGTTTGATTTTTTTTTTTGGAATATCAATCATCTATCTATTGATATTCTAGTACATGTTAATGAGAATTAATATGCATGTGATTATTGGGCATTAGTAGGTGGTAAATGATGAAAATGAATAGTTTTGCTTACCCTTATTGCATGTATGTGGATAATATGTTGAGTTTGTTCAACTTGATTATGAATGGTTGTAATAAACCTCATTATTTCAAGCTTGTAACACCCCCATTAGAAGCCTATATAAGGAGGCTTTCACCTCATGTTACACACACAATAAATTTCTATGTCTTCTTTCTTCTTGCTTTCATTGTGTTTTAGGTGTATTCTAGAATATTTCTAGGTGTTTTGGTGATAGAGAAAAGGTCAGTTTCGAGTTCGCCGGAAGTGGTATTTGATCATACTTAGAACACTACTGTTGTCGTTGTATCCTAGGAGACAGACGTCCGTTGAATCCTCAAGGACTTACAGGAGGAGACGAATCTGTTTTAAGGAAAGTGTGAGTTTCACGTGCCTTAACATCCATCAAATTGTTCCAATTCGGGTTAAGGTTGAATTTCAGTCGTTGTTTTTATTTTCAACTCTTTGTAATATTTCATTTGTTTATATTAAATTTGTTTGTTTTCTATGTTTTATATATTTTTCTAACAGAGACATGGCTCGGCATTGGGTGGCTGGCACGGGCTGTCGGCGGCTGGCTCTGGCCGATGGTGGCTGGGCTGTGCGACAGGCGGTGCCTGGGTTAGTTTCCAGTTAGTGGCCATGGAGATGGAGGAGAGAGAGAAGAAAAAATGTGGGAAAAAGAAAGAAAGTGAGGCGAGGGAGAGAGAGGCTAACCAGAAATAGAGGAGAGAGAAAAAAACCCCAATAGGAGGGGGATCTCGGTTTGTCACTGGTGATGGCTGTGAGAAAAAAAGAGGGTGAGAACTAGAGAGAGAGAGATATGAGTGTGTGAGAGAATGGGAAGTTTTAGAGAGAGAGAAAGAATGAAACGTGAGGAAAAAATTTTTTAAAAATGAGTGTACTAAGATGTGAAAGAAGAAAGGAAAAGAAAAGAAAGAAAAATAAATGGAGAGTCGAAGATAGGTTAAAGAGTCGGTAAGAGCAGTTAAATGATTGAGATAAGATATGTGAATATTGAAGAGTGATTGGATTTTTTTTATTTTTTTATACTTTTTATTATTATTATTTATTTTAATTTTAAATTATTTTTTATAATTTTATTTTATAAAAATTGAGATAAAATTGTAAAATTTTGAAAAATTGTCAAAAAGTTTAAAATATCTTTAAATTAATATTTACATCAAAAATTTTGGTACACTAATAATCGAAATTTCTACGCTCACGTGCAAATTTTAAACTAAAAAATTTATGGTGCATTTGGTACTGCTACGAAAACACATTGCATTTAAATGCAATACAATTTTCACCAAATGTAAAAGTTTTGCATTCAAATATAATCCTTTTTAATAGTATTACGAAAACAATTATTATTCCTTTATTTTTTAAAACAATCACATCAACTTTTCAACTCTAACTTTTTTATCTCTATTTTTATCAATCACATCAACTTTTTAACTCTAAAATACAATTCAAATACTTTTTATCCAAACACATATTTCATTCAAATACAAAATAAATATTTTTCAACCAAATACAATACTCAAAAAATAAATTGCATTCAAATGCAATTAAAACGCAATGCGTTTACCAATATATTTACTAAACAACCCATTAGCAACATGACAAGAATGATTAATACATATAAATTAGGGACCATAACCCTAAATATAACTACAATAACCTATATTTCTCATATTTTTATTTTGCTCCATCATAAAATTAAAAATATAAAATTAGGTCTTTGCACGTAATTAACTCATACTATATTTAATACTCAAAACCCAGTAATATTAACCTTAATTAAATCATTTTAAATGGATTCAATTTTACAATAGCTTTTTTAAAATACATTTAATTACATATGTTTGCCCACATGATCAATTATTTTTCAAAAATCTCCCGCTTAGACTACCTATGTTGCTTTACAAAATGTGTTTAAACTTAATGAGCTCAAAACCTTTGCTATCATGATTAAAAACATCTCTAAACAATTTCATCCATTAATTATATCAATATATGATCAAAGCGATATTCATTATATGTAACATAACTAAATCCATCAGTGGTCATATATATCAATACAACCAAATAACATAGATCAAGTATGGATATATAGTATGAAAATTACATGCAATGTGATCCAAACATACTTATTTCTAACTAGTCTAACTTATTCTTTAATGAGATTAACTTAAAACTATTTAGAGTGAAAATAAATTGAATTATTTATTTCTACAAAAAATATCCATAAGTACAAAATATATCCAAAATGAAATAGCATCTAAACATAAAATCCCACTAAACTAGCATATCATCAAATGATACAACACTCATATGAACAGTGTGCTCGTGAAAGACTTTTGGTGGAAGTCCCTTAATAAGCGGATTTGCAGTCATGGAATTTGAACCAATGTGCTCTATAGACACCTGATCACTTTGAACTCTTTGATTTTGATGAGCTCTTGTCTATAAATACCTGATCACTCTGAACTGTTTCCTTAACAACTATGAACTTGATGTCTATATGCTTTGATTTCGATGAGCTCTTGTTGTTGTTGGAATCATCACTGTTGACTTATTGTCACAAAACAACTTTAATGGTCTTTTAAATCCTTTCACAATCTGCAGCCTAGTGACAAAATTCCAACGTCACATTCCATGATCTATGGAGTCCACTTAAATTGATCAATTCACTTTTAATGTTCATTATACAATAACCTTAATCTTGAATAGGCGAATCGCTTCATATGTATGACATACGTAGTTTGATATTCAATGGCTAAAGCGTCTCAGAGATAGTAAGCTCATAGACTGGTTCATTGAGTACATGACTTATATACGATCGAGGGTTTGTTTACACATAGTGGAATCATGTTCTAATCATAGTTCTTATTCACATATGGTGAATAATCATTTTCTTAATTAAGTGTATAATGGATATTTAAGATAGTATGATTAGCATGTCGAACGGACATTGACCTAAGGCTGATCATGGATACTATATGAGAGTGTTGCATACATAACAAGGTCATTGGACGATAATTTATTACCGGCTTACGTAATACAGTGTATAATTGAGAGTGTAGTTTCAGGTTTATAATGGTGCGACTCTAAAACTAATCATTATAATGGAGTTTATTCAGTATAGAATAATAGTTATATAGAACATTGAAGCCTACTTATATATACTTAATCGATCCCTTTACTAGCTCCACATAATTCCTTAACAGATAGTAATTGATCAGAATATTCTTTATTACTTGGATTCTTACATTTAGTGAAAAGAAAAAAATCCGAATCACCTATCTCCGCGTGTAGGCGTTTTTTCTCTAAATGCCAAGGGTAAAATTATAATTTTGTAGTATTCAATAAATGGGATAAATATTTAACTTTGGTGAATATTTATTTTGAAAGATAAGATTTGAAATTTAAATTAATTGTATTTATCTTTCAAAATATAAATATAAGATTAATTCAAATTTTAAAAATCTAGTTTAAATAAATATTTGAAATTTAAAAGATTATCTTATTTGAATTTGAATTGAACAAAATCTTGTCCTAGCACAAATAAAGGAGGCAGATATCTTAAGGATTAGAAGATAAGATTTTCTTCTAATTTGAATTTTGTTTTGGATAAAAGATTACACAATTATTTGAATAAAAAAATTACTATGATTTTATTTGAATTTAAATTAGAGTTGTGAAAAATTATCTATGCAGACAAAATTACAAGATTTATAGAGTTTAGAATTTGAATCAAATTTTGAATCATAAATTCAAAGCATGGCCAAATTTTTTGTGACAATCTCTCAGGGTCAAATTTTGGATTTTATGTAAGAAAGGAGAAAGAAAAATCTTATCTGAATCTTGTTTGAATTTTGAATACACCAAATCCTATAGGAGCTGAATTTTTCAAGGGTGACTTGAGGAGAGAATCGACCAAGAGGTTTGAAGGAGGGAGAAAAATCTTTTCTCAAACCAATTCAAAATTTTGAAAGCCACCTAATGCAAATTTATAAATAGAGTCCTCGAGACTCCTATTTTCTTTAGACCAAAGACTCTCAGGTGAACAAATTTATTATTATACATCTCTCTAATAATAATAAATTTTCATACATCTAGATGGTTAGAAGGAGAAAAACTGCGCCAAAATTTCGATCGAGAAACTGAATGCTCACACATTTCACTATAAAGGAATTATAGAATAGTAGAGAAAGCTAGTTAGTTAAACTCCCTCGGTCACATCCTTCAGTGTTCTTGGTGATTTCCTTCAAAGGCATAATGAATGTTGAATAATTTATTATATATGACAACACAAGTTTTTAGCTATCTTAAAAATTTTTTAAATTCTAATGTGCATGTCTTATCGTTTTTCCTACAAGGTTTCCAGCAAAAGTAACAACCAAATTCTTCATCTTGCTTCATTTGCCATTTTTTTTGAGCTGGACCACTTGCAGCTTCCTTATCCTTCTTCCTTTTCTTGTTCTTATCCTTAGAAGTACTTGCCAAAGTGAGTATTTTCAGTCTTTCTTGCTTTGGCCTTTCTTCCTCTTGCATACAACGAGAAATGAGTTCATTCAGATACTATTTGTTGTTTTGACAGTTATAAATTATCTTAAATTGATTAACTTGTGCAGGAAGCGAAATCAAAATTAAATACACGAGTAAATTCTCAGATACCTCTAGCTTTAGTGTCTTTAATTTTGAAGTAAGATGAGACATCTCCATGATGTACTACTTTATATTTCCTTTTCCTTTATAACTCATTGAAACCAAGTTCAACAAAAGCGTACTTTTTTCAACCTTATCATTTTTAGTAAAACACTTTTCAATTTCCTTAAGAAACTCCTTAGTAGTAATAATCTTTTCGGATACAATGCCCTTAAAGGCTTCCAAAATTCTACGCTTTATAATCATAAGACTCATGCGATTTAAATAATCCCACCTTTCAAGGTTCCATTTATCCTCATGCAATTTAAACAATCCCACCTAAGGTCCTCTTTATCCTCAGTGGAACTCTTGTTCGTAAGATCAGTGGGTCGTTCAATCTTTAATACAAGGTCTAGATCTATGCAGCTAAGAACAATCATAATGTTCTCTTTCCAATCCTTGAAGTTAATCCTATTTAGCACAGGGATAGAATTAAAATTAACAGATGTAATAGAAACAAATACACTAGCTGAATAGAGAATAAAACAAATAGAAAAACATACTCATATAAGAATCAATATTAAACAATCAATAAATTCAAATAATGGTGAGCCCTATGACAATATACCTAATACAACATTAATATTTAGTGTATGTTTGGTAAAGAAATGTAGCTTAATCTAGCTTTTTAATGACATTTTATTGATTATTTTGAGATAATCTAACTTAACTTAGTCTAGTTTAAAACAAATCTTTTTATTTTAAGTTATACAATGCTTCAAAACTTAAAATAAACTTTTTGTAAAGCTACACAGTATCTTAAAGCTGAAAACAAACTTTTTTTTTTGTCTTTTTTTTTTATTAATACATATTTAGAGTGAGAAAAGTAAGGTTATTTTTTTTTTATTTGATGTATTTTTAAATTTTAAAGAAAAGGATAAAATTTATCTCACTTTTCCATGGTCTCCTATATTGATATTCAACAATTATGACAATAACAACATTGATGATTTTTTGTTTTTGTTCTGATTTTTTTTTAACGTACAATCTACTAGATGGATGAAAAAAAAATGAGTCATGAAGTTAGTTTTTTTTAATTAATATTATAAAATTTGGGTAAGTAGAAATTCAATTTAACTATTTGTTAAAATTTTCATTTCTTTAGTCAAACACACTTTCCAAGATGAAGTTAAAAAAATTTCAAGCTAAATTATACACAAAATGGATAATCTAACTTAACTTTTAAGTTAAGTTAAATCACCGAATATAGCAATCTAACTTAACTTAAAAGTTAAGTTATATCATAAAACGTCTAATCTAACTTAATTTTTAAGCTATATTAGACTACATCGCGATTCAAACGGATGCTTAGTCTTTGGACAAAAATATTAACTTGTAAGTGGTACTTTTAGTGTAGTAATCAAATATTGACAATAAACCCTATCAAACAATAAGTCTATCTTTGGATCAACTTATTACTCATATGGGAAATCTTATAATTGTCACATATTTATCATCACAAGTGTGCATGCAATTTGGCCAAATATTAACTTTCTTTTGGACCGATTAATATCTGCATGAATTATATATACACAACTATCTTAATTACATACACAAACGGATTCTTAATCTTTGACAGAAATATTAACTTGTAAGTGGCACTGTTAGTGTAATAATCAAATATTGATAATAAATCCTGTCAAACAATAAGTCTATATTTGGATCGACTTATTGTTCACATGGAAAATTTTATAATTGTCACATATTTATCATGACAAGTGTGCATGTAATTCAGCCAAATATTAACTTTCTTTTGGACCAGTTAATATCTACATGAATTACATACACAACTATCTTAATATTCCAAACATATTAATCTACACAAGAGAGGCTACTTTGGTAACATGTTATTTCAATCAATCTATTTTAGAATATTAGACAACCAAAGAAATAATCAAAACCAAAATTTGAATTCAAATACATAATTGAAAACCTACCTTTTGGCCAAAAAAAAAACATTTTTTTCGAGGGTTGTACGCACCTTGTTCCGTAAGGCCAACATGCGAAGGCCGTACGCTACCTTGTTCCGTACAATGGCGGTACAGTTTTTTTTATGGGTCACTGCCCTATTTCATACAATAGCCGTATGAAATTCTAAATTTCAAAATTTGGGGCAAAAAAAATTTACATTCTAAAGCCTAATATGTGAATTATAATCCTAAAATTCTTTCTTTATGTTCTTGATCCATAACAAAACATCAACATATCATCACAACATCATGAAAAAAAAAAGATTCTGGAATTTTGGAAGAACAATATCAAAGCCATAACTATACTTAAATCCAACAAAACCAAAATTAATTTAAAAAGAAAACTCAATTCTCAATGACTTAATATGGAGACGCTCTGATACCACTTGTTAAAGGAAGAAAACATAGTGAAAACCTAATTTATTCAATTCATCCATGTCAAATCACCAAGAGAACGAAAGCGGAAGCATACCTTGATCCATAAAAGGAAGATGATTATGGGTTATTGATCTTCTAATTCAATGTGATTTCCTTTAGAGAAAAATCTCTGTATTCTTATTAATAATAGGATGTCAGAGAGAATGAAAACGAATAATACATATGAATTAAGGATCACAATTCAATATATAATTGTAGTAACTTATATTTCTCATATTTTTATTTTAGCATATCATAAAATTAAAAATATGAAATTAGATCTCTACATATAATTAACCCATATTATATTTAATGCTCAAAACCCAATAACATTAACATCAATGGGTTTAATTTTAAAACACATATAGTTACATATATTTGTCCACATGATCAATTATTTTTCAACAAGTTCAAGTGAATGATCAACTGAAAAATAATTGCGCATAAATCTCCAAAGAAAGGAAGCAATGAAAAACCGAGGTAAAGTCAACAAAAGCAAGCCACCTTTAGAAATACATTGTTTGGGGAATATCATAGGCATTTTACAAAACAAACGTCGTAAATTTGAATTTCTACACACACGCCAAAACAAAAGGTTATAACAACAGAGAAAATGGATTGTGAAAGATGAGTTGTGTACAACCATAATAAAGTAGGAACGTTCAAAATAAACCATATTGCATAAAGGACGCTTAGGGGGCATTTGGATAAGTATTTCATTTTAATTTCATTCAAATACAATATAATTTTACACCAAACACAAATTTTGCAACAGTGTTACGAAAATAATTACTATTTAAAACATTTTTAAAACAATCACATCAACTTTTTAATTCCACTATTTATCTCTACTTTTACCAATCACATCAATTTTTCAACTCTAAAATACTTTTCATCCAAACACACATTTCATTCAAATACAAAACAAATACTTTTCAACCAAATACAACATTCAAAAAACAAATTTCAGTCAAATACAATCAAAATACAATGCGTTTACCAAACGCCCCCTTAGAGTGATCTGCAGAAAATCCAACGGGAGGCATTGCGATCTCTGGAGTAGGGTGCATCGCAGTAATTCATATTCAAATGCCGTTTAGTTCCAAAAAAAATTGTAGCCTTTCAACATTTGTTTTCAATTATAAGAGGGGACATGTACTTCGTTGTCTAAATTGTTCAACCATTCATCATTTGGACGACAAATTGTTGGTACAATAATATATATTCTACCGTATATGAGTACCAGTCTCTTGTCGTTAAGTATTACAAACGACATGTCTTTTTTAAGCCATTGCATGTCGCTAGTGCTCAAAGATTTTCTCTGTTCATGTCGTTTGTGGTGAGAATTTACTATCCTTTAGTTTGGGAAACGTGTGTTGGCTACAAGTAGATTACGAAATAGACTCCTAAAAATGCCAATACTTTTTGGAATCTAGATTGATATTTGCAATCCGCAGAAACAACAGAAAATTGACGACGACGACAAAAAAAAAAAAAAGTAAAATTAAAAATATAAAAGAAAGAAAATGATTGATTACAAATTCTCAAGAAAAAGAGAGAAAGAGTTGCAGAAATTGCAAAAATTGTGGAAAACTCTGGCAAAATACTTATGCAGTCTCAGAGGGGGTGTCTTCTGCTCACTCTGATCATATGCTAATACCAGACAAACATGATCTCTGATTCAGAGATGTGAAATCGGGTTGACAGATATGCCAGCGAAGGCTCGGTCACTGAATCGAAACTAGTTTTACCTTACCAACCCATCAAAGTTCTTCTAACTCTATCCACAATTTTGCTTCTAGCTCGGCTGCTCGCCAATGGAAATTCGCGGCTGTCGTCCAGAAGAAATCTGTACACTTCCCACTGGCGAACCGGAGTCTTATGCCGAACAATTTCAGCCTGAAGGAATGAAAGGAGTTCGATGACTTATATGAGATTGCAAAAGATGATTAGAAAAGTGAAAATGAGGATACATGCGATATCTTACCGAGAAAATAAATATCCCTAACATCTTTAGAGCCAAGGTTACATCATAAAATACTCGTGGTCTTCCCTTTCCAGACAACTCAACCGGATTAGCAACCAGGAGTTCTGTATCTGGACCGCGATTGGCAATGATTACTCGAATTGGATTAACGATATCTTCTTTTAAGCGAGAACATAACGCGATCTGACTTTCAGGATCCAAAACTTTCTTCCCATCAGCTTGCTGAATAAATAGGTCCATTTTTCGGAAACCTTCCACATTTGAAGCAAATCTACCATACGCGATCTAAATAGGAAAACAACAAAAAATCTCATCAGCAACGCTCGTAAACAGAATAAATATTTAACACATCCTTCTGCACCTTAATGATTACAACACCTAATAGCAAACAGTGTAGAAAAGAGTGGAGTCACAAGAAGTACCCGAATGTTGTAGTCCTTGGAAGTCCTCAAAATGTCGTAAAAGAGGCCCTTCTGGTCAACACACTCAATATGAAGCAAGGTATGAGCAGGGCTCAATAAATTGTCAACAGTAATAGCAGCCGTCTTTCTCGATCTTGTATCCAGGCAAAGAGCTTGCAGACAGGCTTCTGAGTCTGACAACTCATAGCCAAATAATTCGTCCGCAATGACCGGTGCAAGAGAAGAACACCCCTGCAAACCTTCATATTCAGGTCCTGCCAGTTGAATCTCACAAGTGATACAATAGTCTCCCAAAGCAGCCATCAGGTGCTCACATATGCCATCTCTTCTCATCCTTGTGTGTAATAATTCCCTGATAAAGAGTACAAATTATATCAAATGGCCAGCGTTAATTACAACCAACTACTTGCTTGACGTTCTCAACCTATCACATGGTGCAGTTTTTTAAACTTCATTTTTTCCTTAAAAAATTTTAGTGATTGTTGGTTTAGAAACTACTTGAAAAGTGAAAACCACATATTGTCAACAAAAAGCTATAGTTGACCAGGTGAAGGGAAATAGTAGCCAAAATCTTGGGGAAAAAAAAAAATGAAGCAAAAAAGTCAAAACTAAGGACTCCTTTGGTGCATAATGACTTGTGAGTTGAAAAGTGCAGATTATTTGACGCAACTCACATGCAATCTGTGATGAAGAAAAGGTCCAAAACTTTCCCATCCGGGGTCGGCATCGCTTTTACTCTTTGAATCACCAATTCAAGCTCGCAGAGGACTTTGGTAACATCTGCCCAAGCACAAAACAATGTCATTCTACCAGCTTTCTTTTCGAGAAAAATCAAAGCACTACGAACAAACTACTTTGAAAACGCTAATTGTAATTACCGTGTAGAAGTCCTTTTCGATCAAGGTACAAAACCTGCAACAGGTAAAGCGGAGAAGGTGAGGGATTGCTGGAGTTCTGATTTAAGTAAACCGGGAACGCACACGAAGGACACACAGCAACAAGCCGGTTTTTTAAGCTTTCCCAATCAACTTTAAGCGAGCTAGGATTTGGAGCAACCCACAAGACTACGTAGCACCATCTTCCATCAGTTGAAAAATCTACAGTGGGAAGTTTAAATTAATTTGACAACAGTCGGGACAAAACAATCATTTCGGTTTTACACAATTCGTGATAAAATCTTTTATGATATATATACATCATCGCTCTAACCTGAAACCAAATACCTAATGGCTCTTCACTCCTTTAGCAGTTGAAATGAGATTAAAAACTACTGAAATGGTGACAATTAAGGTAATGATAATATAATATCCATGTGTTTACAAATTATAACATAAAAAGAAAAAAGTTCATTTCATCATAAAATCATAGGAAAAACAAAAAAATAAATAAATAAGAGAACCCCAGAAAAGAAATACCTCCTTTGGTGATAGAGAGGCCGAATTCCAAGATAATTCTGCAGAGGTCGCAGCCAAGGCCAGCCTTGTCGGGGCAGTTGACGGTGAGGACGGAGGGCTCGCCTGAGGATTTGGCTGGCTGGATCAGGACGACGTCGTCGCAGGCGATGCCCATGTCTCGTCTCGGCTCGGCTTCGACGGAAGTGGAACGAACTACAAAACAGATGGATTTTTTTCACAGGTACATCACCGAATCCTTGGGATTTGGAGCCTCAAGTTTAGTTTTAGGTTTTTGAATATTTATTATGAGAATAATGGGAATTTTGGATGGTCTGTGTCTTCCGTTGGATCCTACGGCGGTGAGGGTATACATTTTTTTTTTTTTTAAGGTGTTTCTGATTACGAGTTTTGGTTTTTTAATTAATTGGATGCTAAAAAGAAACAGATATGATTAAATCAGCAGTCTGTTTTATTTTCGTCGGCTGTAGAAACATTAGGCCCACCGGTTAGTCACTTCCACGTCGGAATAGTCAACGACGATGATGGCTGGTTATTCGCACGTTTCTTAAAGGTCTTTGTAGTAATTCACTAATTTACTTCCTCTCCCTCTTTCTTTATTTTTATTTTTGTTATATATATATATATTTTAACTTTTTACAACTTGTTTAATTCATGATTAAAGGTTCGTTTGGTGAACGCATTGTATTTGCATTACATTTGAATGCAATGCATTGAATGTAATTTGTATTTGGAAGAAAAGCATTAGCATTGCATTTGAATGCAATGTGTGTTTGGGGGAAAAGTATTTAAATTGTATTTTAATAATAAATATGTGATGTGATGGGTAAAAGTAGAGAGAAAAAAAAGAGGGAGAGGAAATATATGATGTAATTAATAAAAGTAATAGAAAAAGTGAAATAATAAATAGTGATTGTGTTAGATTTAAAATGTGATGTGATTGGTATTTGAATGAAATGCTTTTATATTTAGGGGAAAATTGCATTACATTTAAATACAATGCCAAAAAAATGCTTTCACCAAACATCTACTAAGTCTGAAATAAATGGTGCGCATGGGATAATGGTTTAAGATCAATTTTTTGGGTTTGAGTTTGAATGACTGTTTGGCTTTAGGTTTGAGTTAAAGTCACTAAGCCTAAACTTTGCATAGTTCACAAGGGCTCACACATTGTTCACTCTGCTTTGGTTCTCTGCACATACGATCGTTACTATGCACACTCTGTCACTTCTCGCGTTCTTCTTCAACTCGTTGCTCTGCCCTCTCCAATGTTGCCTAACTTCACCTCAAATCCCTCCACTCACATGCAATGCTGTGGCGGTTGTTTCCGCTGTGCACACCGATCCCCTTCCATGGGGTATTGACACCGAACCCACCACCTTTTCTCTCAGCATCTTGATTGATTTCTCCTCCTCCACTTTTCTGCCATTACCGTCAACCCCATAACCTCCCCCGTCCCCCTCCTCCAAAGCTGATGCAATTTGGTTGATAGCACATCTCGCGGCATAATTTTTTGGTCGAATTGGCCCTATAGGCCACCACTTTCGTAACTTGGCTTCCATCAGATTTTGTGTCCAAACCCCTTCTTACTAGTCCAGGCTAATCTGACTAAGCAATTTCGGCTGCCTCTGAAGACCCCTTTAGCAAAATCCAAGCATCGTTGGAATCGATGGCCGATTGGTGTTTACTGATGGTTATGCCAAACTTGGCTTAACAATTTGGGGTTTTATGCGTGTTGTTGCTATCGATTATTCCACACCGATTGGCCGCTTACGGCATATTAAATCTACTAATTTTGCTTGGTTTTTTTTTTTTTTTTTTTTGTGTTTTAGGTCACCATTGTCTGTAGAGCCCTACCAGGCATTTCACCTGTCGTTGGCTTTCCCGGTCGTTTTTGTGGAACCCACCCCTCCCTACACCCCCCTTCCCCCACCCCAGTCGATCGGTTCTATGGAACACCCCCCCCCCCCCCCCCCCCCCCCAACTGCAAGTTGAGTTACGGCTTCTGTGGCTATTTTTGTCAATTTTGTTTTTCGACCATGAAAGTTTTGTAAGATTATGTTGTTCCTTGCTCAGGTTTAGGGGGTTTTTCATCAAGGTTTCACTCCACATTTAAAAAAAGGGGAAAGTGCAAAACACCAAATGTAAGAGGTGTCCACCACCCTCCCAAATGCGTCAAAAAATTGGTGCAAAATCCAAAGTCCAACACCTAATATCCCATTATTTCAATATTAGGAAATCAATCCTCTAAAGCAACAAATCGTGCCCTAATCCTGAACCATCCCTTGTGTGTTCATCTTGTGGATCGAATTCGGTAATTTTATAGGAATTCTTTGCTTTTTTTCCTCTATGGTCAGCTTGTACTTATTTTGTGTTTTCCCACTATTTTTATGCACTTAAAATCTTTGTTGTAATTGATTTGAGGCTATTAATTTTATTATATGAAAATTTTGTTAGTGTTTTGTGTAAAATTAGATGCTGTTAATTTTGTTGATCGATTTTGTCGATGATAATGAGCGCATGCATACTTTTTTTGTTGGTTTAGTTTAAATGTATAGTTGTACTTTTTAGGTTTGCCTATTTACCGTATCATTGAAAATAACACTTGTCAAAATACCGAGTTTAATTTGTTTGTCGATATAGACTATCATGTATGGCACTAACTTGATACGTCAACAAAATTGCTGGTTTTGTGCCACGGTAGCAGTGTATGCATACAAGCATCCCACACGTGAGGCTGTTCAAATTTTTTTTCCCGTCCTGACATAGTTCGTTTTACCGGTATTAAATTCAATGTGTTTGGTGTTCTATACTTTTCCTATATCATTGGCTATGATGTATAAAGCCCGTTTGGTATATATTTGACAATCTATCTGGCTGGTGTGGTATAGACTCGATATGCAAACCTCGTTGCTAGGATGTCACCTTGGTAGCAGTGTTTACATTTGGTCATGTCACGCCTCAGATGTGTACTGAGTATTACGAATATACTGAGCCAATCATTTTATATTTTCTTGCTAAGTTTTAAGTATTGGTATGAGCAATTTTCATTTTGTTAAGGATATGAGTCGCCGCGACAATACTGATACTTATGGAACGATGAGAAAGAGTACACTGACTGAGTATTTGTCATAGTGGCAGTAAGATGCTACCAACTCATGTGTATGACCACTAAGCTACTTGGTTCAACACAAAATTGTCGGGCTAGTTTGTTACTCATCAACATTGTCATAAAAAATTTCGAGGAAGAAAAAAATTTATAGAGGATAGAAGGCTTTACAAGCACACGCTGGCCTCAAATATAATCCTACTACTGACATAGTCACATGCTCGGATGCACAGTGGCAAGATTTTCTTAAAGTAAAATCAGTGCCCAACTGTTTTTGTCATAATGCAGTTCCTTTCAATATGTATGGGTTGAAAATAAATTTGCACTTTGTTTCCATTAATTTGTTTCTGTTAACTAATCACTTATAAACACATTCAGGTTCATAGTCTATGCACAAATCTCCGGCATGAAATACTTAAGCACAAGGAGTTGTACTTACCTACTTCAAGAAGAATCATGTCGCAGGGGTGTTCGACTACCAGTCAACATCAACAGCATAATTCAGCAATCGATACGACACCCTGGACATGTCCACACCCAATACAGAAACCAGTACGCCGAGCGATGAAGCAGGTCCTTCGCGTTCAAGAGGGTCAGCCGGCAAGCGAAAGCAAAGGGAGAATGCCGATGAAATGACATGTTCGGCCATAAACAAAATTGTAAATTATTTCCGGGCACGGGCTGTAAACATGTCTCGTCAAAAGGCGAATAATTAAGACGATCAGTTACTAAGGTGCATAAATGTGATAAAAGCACTTGGAGTCCCTCGGCCTAGCCGCACGATAATGATTCATTACTTGGCTAAACATTGCGATATGCAGCAAACGTTACCAAATATTGATGATGAAGATGTCTCAGACTTGATTAACTCCATTGTTGGCAATTCGACCCCTTCCACTAATTGATTTCCTAATAACATTTTCTCAATATTTTTTCTTAATTGCATTTGATGAGACTGCTACATTTATCTTTATATTTCTTATGTCATTGTTACAAACTTACAACGACTATTATTCTTTTTATTTACAAGGTAATTCTATTGTTTTATAGCGTTACTTGGCTAAATATATTGATTCGTTAGTGAAACTTAATTTATCTAGTATGACATATATATAAAAGTAATGGTATTGATTAATGACAACCACTACCCTTAAATTGTTAATAACAATTTATTTTCTATTGGTTACTAGGTATCCATTGATAAATGGACTCTTCTGATTACTCTTCCCGGTCGGACGACCCTGATTTGTGCTCAGACAATTCAAACAGTGATGTTGACAACATACTAGCGATGGTTGTATGTGTAACTTATGTTAGGAGGAGATATGCTCGTGCACCCTCACGTCCAATACATGACAGCCAATTAACTGGTTTGATGAGGATCGAGAAATTATTAAACAGTCATCTAGATGTTCTGAAAAGCATGGTTGGCATGGAAAAAAGATGCTTCAGATTGCTTAGTAGTTTACTAGGCAGTAGGAACTTGTTGATGCCAACAAACATCATTAATGTCAACGAGCAATTGTTCATATTCTTATCAATCATTGTTCAAGGCGCAAATAACCGAACGGTGTTGTACATGTTTCAACATTCACCGAAGACTACATTGCGATGGTTCTTTCGGATGTTGAAGGCAATTTATGCATTAAAGGATGAGTACATTATGCGTCCAGATTTTGAGCAACTTCAACCATTTATTGCAGAAAACGATCACAAGTATGGGTCATGGTTTGATGTAGGTGCATTTTGGCATACTAATTTTAAAGTGCTTTCATACTTTCGTTTTAGTTCCATAATTAAGCGGTATATGTGTTATAGATTGTGTAGGAGCAATTAATGGCACGCACGTTCCTTGTGTTCCACCGAGGGAGAACAAAGAAGCGTAGAGGAACAAGAAGGGAGTAAATTCTCAAAATATATTGGCCGCATGTACATTTGATATGAAATTCATGTTTATGTTGGCGGGATACGACAGATCCATGCATGATGCCAGAATACTTTATGAGGCTATAACATTACATAGATTCCCCGTACCACCACCAGGTTCAAGTTTTCCCACTATATCAACTTGCCATATCGTATCTATATTGATTATGCATTAAAAGCTACATGTTGTTACTTTATGTGTAGGAAAATTTTACTTGACTGATTCGGATTATGCAAATATGGAGGGTTTCTTAACTCCATATTGTGGAGAGACGTATCACCTACCAGAATATAGAAAACATCAGCACAGATTGTGAACACCTAGAGAAGTCTTCAACTATACTCATTCGTCACTTCGCAACTGTATTGAGAAAACATCTAGGATTTGGAAGGCCAGATTTGGTAATTTAAATAAAATCAACAACTACTCATTTCTAAAACAAGCGATGATCCCAATTGCATGTGCTGTTCTGCATAACTTTATTAGAACGGTACAGATCCATGATGAGTTGCTTGATACATACTCAACTGATGCAGAGCCTATTGCAGAGCATATTGACTCAAATGCAAACGAAGTCATCAATGATAATGAAGATGTTGGTAGAAGTACGGACTAACGACAAGCTTCAGTCGAAAGGGTGCAGATGAGATAGAAATGTGACATGTTAGCAACACAGATGTGGGAGAGATTTCAAGTACATCCGTGGTATAGGTCATGAAGATGTTGTATGCTTTCTATTATGTATAAAGAACCAGGTAAACATCACGAACAGTATAATGAAACCAATTTATAATGACTGGTTTTTTATGGATTCCCTTGACATAGACTTGATAATACTGTTAGCTCATTTATTTACAAATAAAATGCATTTAAAATCATAATGGCGAACAAAAGAAAATTTCAAATTTAATTCCAAAGATGAGATTTAGAAATCCTAGCATGGATAATATACGATTAATACGTACATGAAAAAAAAATTTAATTACTTTCAATTACTCCTACATACCAAAATTTATTTTATTTTACTAATAAACAATTATACACGCATTCTAATATAAGTTCAAACCAAAATTTTTTGCCCAAATACTTTTAACTTAAGTTAAAAATCTAAGCCTAAACTTACTAACCAAACACTTGATTTAATCTCAAGCTCGACTTATTTCGGACTTAGCTCAAATTTTCAGTCTCAAACTCATATTCCATTCAGTCCCAAAATAAAATTTTAAGTTTAGATTAATTAATTTAATTATAATTTTTATTAATTTTTTAAAAGAGATAAAATTAAATTTATAAATTTAGATTTAGATCGATCGTCCAAATAAGAGCTAAATCCTTGTATGGAATTTTCCATATATTTACACACATGGATAGTGAATTTTTAACATTACACCTTTCTTTCTTTATTATTATTTTTTTTTTTTTTTGGAGGAAATACCTTTACACTTAGTTGTTCTCAAAATTACATCAAAATGAAAATAATCAAAAAAATTTAAGCAAAAATTTGACAAATCAATGATTATAGACATAATCTAATGATCAATGGTCTTTTTTTTTTTGGAGGAAATACCTTTACACTTAGTTGTTCTCAAAATTACATCAAAATGAAAATAATTTAAAAAAAATTAAGCAAAAATTTGAAAAATCAATGATTATAGACATAATCTAATGATAATTTTATACATCTAATTTTATTATAAGATAAAGAATTTAAATCCTTATTCCATGTATAATAAAAAAAATTTGATAAAACGTAAACAAATAACTAAAAACAGAACCCTACTAATAAATAATTTTTTTATCACATTATAATAATAACTAGCTTAAATGTTCATTTTAAAAAAAAAATCTTCAATGTTAGAGAAAATCTGGAAAATAACCTCTAACCCTGTTAATAGATGAATTTTGTATTACATTACAATAACTAGCTTGAATGTTCATTCAACAAAAATCTTCACTGCTAGAGAAAATTTGAAAAATAACCTCTCAAAGTTTTTTACTTTTATTTGGATTTTTCACCCTCTATATTTATCTAATTAGATGTTAAGAAAACTTAAATCATTAATAATTGAATCAATCATTTAAATATGTGCTTTTTAAAAGGATTACCTTACAAGTCACTCTTAAAAGTTAATATTATTAGCAAAGATTGAGTCAAGTTTTCACGAGATTAATGCCTTCCAATTCAATATCCAAAATAAAATCTCATAAATCTTATAAAATTAAAAAGTAGCATCTCATAAAATTTAAAGCGGCATCCACTTCGGTCTAAAAAGCAAAAAATAAAAACGCATTCATGCACATGGTAATGCCCAATTAAAAAATGCTCATCGTTTTTTGTATTATTATTAGAAAAAAAATACGCATAGTTGGTTGGAGTGCAACGTTGCTCTAGTGGAAACTCAAGCCAAAAGCCAACACATGAGAGTAACCCATCTTAAAAAATAAATTATAAAAAAAAAAAAACGACAAAAGTACAAATTGACTGATGTCGGAAAATTAATACGCAAACAAAAAGAAAAACCAAAAAAAGCATGTGAAATGGCAAGTATATCCTTGACCTCAAGGTTGCAAATTGCAGAAAAGGCCAATTACTCCATTTACCTGCAGACAAACATACAGATGAAGTTACGATCTTAGTACCCCACCACAACACAATAATGTGGCTATTCCATTGCGACTGCTAACGAAGCAAACTTCAAAGAAGCCACGGCTCATAATTTGTACTGGCCTTTCACATTTACAGCCAAAAAACACCAGTCTGGCACAATTCCATATAAAATAATCACAAGATTCAGCTCTACTTGCAAGATCTGTGTCCATTAAAGAGCCTAACAAATCAGAAATCATTAAGCTTTTGGACCTTAGCAAACACTTATCTAAAGATTAATGACATGCCCTAAACGTAAGACATAACAACAAACTGCAACTTGTTTGCATAATCCAAGCTTAAATTAAAAGATTAACTTCATAATCACATGGTTGAATACATACTTATAAAAATAACTTTAAATCCAATATCAGATATAATTTAGTATTACCATGAATATAAACCTTAATTACTAAAAATATACATTTATATAACAAAAAATATAAAAATAAAAATGTTAAAAAAACAACTTCTAAATAAAAAAAATTACCTGTGTTTACATTTTTTTATATAAATTTAAATTTGCACTAACTACAATTCACATTCACATTAATATATCATATCACATCTAATATTAAATTTAAAACTATACATACATATATATTGAAAAATTACTAGATTAATCCCTAAACTTTTAAATTTATATAACTTTGATCTATATTCTTCTTTTCATTGCTTAAGTAACCCTAAAATAACAAAAAACATTGATATAATAACCATTTCTATTAATTTTATAGATTAGATGAAGTCAGATCATAATTATCAATTTTACACAAGAATTACTAACATTATTTTTTCTAGAAATTAACAAAAAAAAACTATAATAACAATATTTTAGAAGTTTAAAATCATTCAAACTTTATATTAAAATAAAAATATTCTAATAAAAAAAGCCTTCAAGCTTCAAAATAAAATAAAATAAAATAAAATAAAGATTACAATTACACAAACTTACAAGTTTAAGGATTAAACTAGCAATTTACCCAAATATTTTCTTCAACTTGAAATTCGACAAAGATTAATGCCGCCTACAACCAACTAATGAGACTAATACAGACAAAGTGACAAATCATATATTTTGATGCAAATTAATCTCATTTTCCTGAAATTCATAGCAAGTTTAGTTGATTACATTGAAATTATAAACCAGAAACTCAGAGTAGGACATTCAATGATTCTAATTCGAAACAAACACAAAACCATTTCATTAATATTTCCAACAATTTCTTAAGAACAGAGAATTACATTTTCAGAAACAGAAATTGAAAATCAGATCCCGATAGCTAAAAGATTTAGCCGCCGAATCCGTACAAGGTGCGGCCCTGCCTCTTGAGGGCGTAGACGACGTCCATGGCGGTGACGGTTTTCCGGCGGGCGTGCTCGGTGTAGGTGACGGCGTCGCGAATCACGTTCTCCAAGAAGATCTTGAGGACGCCTCTGGTCTCCTCGTAGATCAGGCCGCTAATACGCTTCACACCGCCACGGCGAGCAAGGCGGCGTATCGCCGGCTTCGTGATGCCCTGGATGTTGTCCCGGAGAACCTTCCGGTGACGCTTCGCTCCTCCCTTGCCCAAGCCCTTGCCTCCCTTTCCACGGCCCGACATTTTCTTCGACTTCTCCGAGGAATTTGAATCTGAATTTGATAGTATTTAGGATTAGAGTTTTGTTTGCGTTTTCGGAATTTGAGGAGGGAGGAGAGGGTTGTGGTTTATTTATAGGGGAAGAGGAAGCGGGATGGTTTTGAATTTGGACGGGGTTGATGGGAACCGTTGGATTCGGAGTTAATCTACGGCTGGGGATGTTGATCCGTGGCTTTGGGTTAGGAGCATCTTGAAACGTCGATAAGGTTTGAATCGACGGTTGGAATTCATCGCTTTTGGTTGACGCGGTGTGGATTCAGGTTTTGTGTATTGTTTTTGTGGTGTGGAATGTGGCGGGCTTCGAAATGTTTTAGAGAAAACGGGTGGGAGCGGGGGAAAAGGTTTTTTTTTTTAATTATAACTTGGGTGGAGAATTTTTTTACCCTCTCAATTTTGTTTGAAATAAAAGATTATACATGATTAACTAGAGAGATTTATATAAAATATTTATAGCGACTTTAATTTGATAATTATGGCAAACAAATCAGATAAATATAAAACAAATGGATGAAATGAAAAAAATATGTAAACATCGAATTTTATTGGCCGAATATATTATACAAGTATAATAATGTGACTTTGATACATTGAATAATTTCTTAAATTATATATAATAATTAATTTATTCACTAATATAATCAATAATTGTTGTAAATTAACATATAATTATATTATAAGGTAAAAAACTTGAATGTCTTACTTTAGAGTTAAAAGAAACCATTAAAAAAAAACAATAAAGTTTAGTGGTTATTAGCACTAAACTTGTCTTTCAATTACCCTTTAAACTAAAATTACCCATAACATTACAAATTAAGCATTCGTTTAGGACACACTTTTTAAAAGCATTGCGTTTAAACGCAATGTAAGTTTTCCCCAAACGCAAAAAAATTACATTTAAATATAATATTTTTCAACAGTATATACAAACGTAATTACTGTTCACAGAGTATTAACCTTAACGGTTAAAAAATTTTAAACCAATAAATTGGCATTTGTGTAATTACTGTTCACAAAGTTATCAAATCGTTGAGGGAATATATTCCCTGCCATTTGTGTGTCTGCAGACAATGTTCAATTACCCATATATCTGCCTTTTTTTTTTCACTTCAATGCTGCATTCAACACACCCAAACCCACTTGCCCCAAACCTCTCAAAAAACCTTTGAATAACCGTGCCTTCATAACTGCGAACTCACCTGTCCATAGCAAGCAATCCAACTCTTTCCACAGTGAGAAGAAGCATTCCACCATCGTGAAGTTAATGATCTCCATCGATTCGACCTCCGAGCATAGCAATTAGCCGTCCCCTTTTGTCTCTGTCTTGAGGTTGTGTTGGCCGTCGTTATGGGCTGCGCGACAAAAAAAGGTATGTGCATTTTTGTCTAATGTCTGTCTCTTCGTGGTTTTCATGTGGTTTGAAGTCGTACCTTTGGCATCAATTAAGATTTTTCCCCTAGCTATGTGGACATCTGTTACAATCCCAATTGATTAACCGCAATGTGCATGATTGAAAATTTGTTTCCCCTGATTTGCGTCTGAATCCCTAACCCAAAGTACTTCATAGACAATCCCAAAATTTGAGTATTGGATGTGGTTTTTCGATTTTCGCATCTTAGCTGAAGATCGAAAATCAATTTCTTTGCTGTGTGTGCTTGGGAATGAATATTGGACTTGGAATGTAGTTTATGTAGCCATATCAGTTGATTTGTAGTTATTGCTATACAACTGTAAACTTTCGGGTACTTGTGTGATAAGAGGGAATTTTTGAACAGCCTCGATGCTCAACTTTATTTGTGTCTGGGTATGAATGTGGCAGAATATATGCAAGTGTCTGTGGTTTTATGTAATTTGAAACTACTGTTGATATAATATTATGAAAATATAAAAAGGGATACAATAAGTTTGTGATCATGCAATGTTGATTTACAATGTTCAATAGGGAGAGGGAGAAGTTGTTAGTTAAACGGGTCTAAAAGGTTTTTGTCATTGCTATGATGTTGATGGATTAGTGGTATTGAATTTGTAAAGTCTCACGTTTGTCACTCCATGTGCAACATTTTCCATAGAACTAACAACAACTAGGAAAAAAACATCATTTTTTCAAAATTTTGTTAAATTCCACTTAGTTATTAGAAATTATATTAATATTTACAATAGATAGAGCATCTTACTAGAATAATAGAGGAAAGTAGCTTAAATCCTCAACTACTTGCACCATGTTCACAGATTCTTAACATGGCTAACAGATACACATTGTTTTAGTGTCCTTACATATATACATATATTTGAAAAACTTTCATTCTTTTATGCAGCGTAGTAGTGCTTTTTGCACTACTAATTTTGGCCAAATTTGACAAGGAAGTTAAGATTTGTGTGGATATATACAATTTATAACACCTGTGCTAAGATGTTTTTGTTAGTACCTTTAACTGTAAATATGGCTAGTGTAAAGGCTAATATATAACTGTGTTTGGTTTAAAGGCTAATATTGTGTATTATATTACACTTTGTTTATATGCATTTATGATGATATTAGAAGATGTTGTATATTATTGGTTAAAGAGTATAATAATGTAAATGTTTTGTTTTTTACTACGAACAGTCTTGCATCTACTAACACAGAGTTTGTTGTTGTAGAAGTGGGCATTTTATTGCAATTGCACCTGTATTTGCTAAACGCAACTTATGTAAAGGTCATTCACTTCCGTTGCTTGTTCAACGGGAAAGGCCTAGCTTGCAAATTCCATCACTAGAAGCGGTATACTCTAAACCATGCTATATTGCTATCTCTTGTCGTTTGGATTTGTTATTATTCTCATTATATCCATTGTAGCTAGTTGCTTAACTTACAAATTCGACCAATGTGGCACTCCCCATTTATGGACAGCAAATGCATGTCAAGTGATTGATTTTTCACCCTTTTTTGTGGCCGAATCACGTTCGGCACCGATTGTATATCCAGTTTATGAGAGTTTCCATTTACCAATTTTTTGACTCGAGCTCTCTTTCATTCGCTAAAGCAGTAGCTCTCACTTTTGCTTGCACAATTCTAGGTGAAATTGTGTTCCTAAACTAGCTCCCAATTTTTGTAAGCTATACAACAAATCCGTAACCAAAGGTACACAGTTAGATGTTCTTTCCTATTATAGCAAACCATGTAGTATTCAATTGAGTCGGTGATCTACTCGCAATTTGAAGAAAAGGCATTCCCATCACATTAAAGACTTACGTCACTGAAAAATACTTCGGCCCACACTATCAGCTGCCTCACAAGTTGGTTGTACTGAAGCCAAGTCTTCAGTTGGTTCGAACACGGTAATCAAGTAGCTTATTTTCATAAATACATAATGATGGTTCATGGAATGACATCTTAAGACTGTATGTGGCTATGATTATTATCATATTACTTACAAAATATTCACTGTTACGTAGATGCTATGACGAAAAGACAGTTATAAATGGACTGAAGAGAATAAGTTCCAACTACTTTCCCATTTGAGTACGTACAAGAACATGCATGGTGGTAGATTTCCTCCACCTAAAGCACTAAAGGAATGGGGAACTGAATTTATTTCCCCTTGCACATATAAATAACTCAAATCTAAAAAAGAAAGTATGGCTAAGACTTATAGATGTTGGAAGGTATTTGTGACGCCTTAAATTTTATTTAAGGGTCAATATATAATTTAAATAAAATTAGTGTGCCAAAAATTAATTAAAAATCTTTTGGAAACCCTAGGTTGGTCTCCTAGTCAAATTCCGCTCAAAAAGTCCACAATTTTAACTTCAAAAAAAAAACCCCTAAAATATTCGGCCATCACTTGGGATTTTTAATTAAAATTTAAATCTCACAAATCCAAGGAGGATTCAAATTCAAATTTCATCCCTTAGATATAAAGAAGAAATTTCGGCCATAAAGTATAGTAAAAAAAGGAGATTTTTATTTGAATCAAAAGCTAGGTCAAAACTCAACCAAAAATTCAAATTATTTTTCCTTAAAAACTAAGGGATAATTTTCGCCACCTAAAGGGAAATAAGAGAGAAAACCCTAGCCTCAAAACAGCACAAAAACTTTCCCTTTTACCCTTAGAAATTTCGACCAAACAAGGAAGAGAAAGGGAAAGAAAGAAAACCTAGTATAAAAACCCTCTTTTGACTCTCATTCACCCTTCCTTTCACACTCAAAAATTCGGCCAGCTATCCCTTCTCTCCTCTCTGAATTTTCTCTCCCAAAACAGTAAACAAAACCTATCAAAAGGCAGCTCAAAGATTCAACAATTTTTGAGACAAAAACAAGGTGAGAAATCAAACTTTTTCCTTCCTTCTCCTTTTGGTTTTAAATCTGAATTTTTATATGGTTTTCTCCACTGTTTTCCCTACTGTTTTGAAGACTCCAATACTCACACAAATTCAGCCAAAAAGGAGATCAAGCATCAAAAATGGTGCAGCACAAACAAGGTGTGAATCTCTCTCTCAAACCCTAAAAATTTTGCCTCTTTGTTCCCTTTCAAAAACCCTATTATCACATGTGTAAATTTTATGATTTTTGCCAATTTGATTCTTGGGTTGTGTTAATGACATATAAATAAGGTTTTTCACAAAATTTCGTGATCATTAGATGAAAATTGAATTGGTTTGAGGCTAATCGAAATTCAGACACAGAAAAATAGAAATCTGGAAAATTACTATATAAACAGTAAATTTGTGTCTGCCATAACTTGAGTCTTAAAAACGATTTTTGAGTGATTCTTGAGCCTAAAATTAAATTCAAGATGTCCCCTAAATGCCTGCAAAATTTCAGAACCAAACTCATCCGTTTGCCTAGTCAAAATATTTTTCTAAGATAGGCGGACAGAACTACCAGGTTTTGAACTGAAACTGAAACCCAGATTTTTATGCCTGAAAACAACCCTCGGTTTTTGGCCTAGTTGAATGACCAAATGATGTCTAAAAATTATAAAAATTATATGAATTAAAGCTACGGATGTCTAGTTTAACATATTAAAAATTTAGAATTTTTGGGATTAAAAATGAATTAATACTGATTTTACAATCAGCCTAGGTCAGTCTGCCCATGTCTAGTAATATCCTAACTTAGAGTTTTTCACAAATTTTAAATCCCAAATGTTTATTAAACGTTTTAAAATCTTTTGAGGCACACTAAAATGATTGGATAATTATGTCTAGACCTAGACTGATCATATGTTGTGATTATAGGATTTATTTGACGTTCTTGCTGGATTTGTGGATCACCTTATCGTAACGCTTGTGCGATAATCGAGGTAGGACGTTCTAGCCTTTTCTGAGAGTAGTCAAGTGTTTTAAATTTCCCTGTTTTATCAATGGTATGTTGTTTTCAGTTTATGAAATTATTATATTGTTTTTGATGAAATAAACGCATGTAACGTATTTGGTAATTAAATATGTATTTTAAAACGTGTTTTGATTTATGGCATAATATAACTTGGTAAATACCATCTTTTGAATAATCCGGTGAACATAATTGAGCTCTAGTTCACGATCATTGTAAATGATGTGTGCGTCCCAAAGTTGACGCCATGGGGGAAGGTCCCTAAATCTGCGCAGGGCCGTTCGGCCTATTTAGACCGTAACGAGATGATCTAGGATAATTCAATTCGAGGCACGTATATTATAACTACGACAAGTCCTCACTCATAATATGATGGTTTGTTTTAATGATTTATTATTTTAATATTGGGGCACGTATATTGCAACTACGCTAAGTCCTCAGCAAAATAAAACTTGTATTAAAAATTTTTTTCATGAAACTGTTGATTATTTTTTTTTATGATTATTATGTCATGTATTTTTTTTGAATTGTTGATTATTTTTGGAAACGAATATTATGCCATACTTTTAAATGTTATCTGTTAACCGACCTTTGTTTCTGTCCTACTGAGCCAGCGCTCACGTCCCTTTTTCTTTGTGATTTCGAAATGACTACTTCCAGGTGCGGGAGGTAGCAGTTTCGAAAATCGTTGAGATATCCGTTACTACCAAAGATGATGCTATCCGTTTTCTCCATCTTCTTCTTTATGTTTCTCGTTCTGATGTAATGAGACTTTAAGTTTGTACTTTATTTCACGTTATTTAAATTTTATGCTTGGGAATATTTTATGGTTGGTAATTTCATTTGAAAACCGATTTTGTGTTTGATTTCCGCATTAAAAAGCATTTATTTTCTCCTTTATTTTATTATGTGGTTATGATGCTACTTTATAAATAATTAGGCTTAGCTAAATTATAATGTTGACCCGCTCTTCGTAATAAATGTTTTTCCTTAAATCTCGGGTTGATATTATGATTTGGCTGCCGTGTCACGTGTCTAAATTTTGGGCCATGACAGTATTAAAAGCACATACTAGACTTGGCTATGATCCACAGACGAAGTCCACAGACGAAGTCGATTAGCTGTTCTAACGACGTTTGGTAGAGCTTCTTAGCGGTAAGTATATATGAGTTGTATGATGTACATATGCACACAATTATTTTGTATTTTAAATATTTGGTGTGTAAGCATTGGTTAGGTAAGCATAATATTGTGGTACAAAATTTATGCAGCAATATGACTCAGATGCTCGTGAGTTGCGCTACAAGGGTCTAAAGTTCGAGGAATTGTACTACAATATCTTCGACAACTACGTACCAACTAATGAATACATGGTTGGTGTGGGGACAAATGTAGACCTCGCTGGAGAGTTGTCACTAGACCATGATTTAGGTAATAATGAAGAGACTTTTAATGATATAGAGGGGCATATAGGAGGTTCTTCTAAACATAAAGAGCAGTATTCAATTCGAAAGCAAAAGTTGTGAAATAATACTATTATGGCACAAGCAATCCAGCAGATATTCACCCATCTATTTGAGCGTGCTACGAAATGGTCATGAACGAATTGGGAGACTATGGAGGTTCCCGAGATGCCATCGCTGCATGTGAAAAAGCTATGTTACAACTAGGAGTTAATGTCAGTGATATAGTTAAAATGATACGTTATTTCTACAACAACTGTGCTTAGATACCGACCTTCCTGGATTGTACTAATGCAACAAGATTGGCATTTTTAAATGACACATTAGGCCGTATAAATCAACTGCAACAACCCAATGACCCTACCTTCCTACCAGAAGATCCTAATAACTAGAATATTGTCCCATTGCGTTTCTCCAATTTTAAGTAGCTTTATGTTGTTCAGTTATATGTGTATCATAAACTTTGGTTATGCATACTATTTTCATTGGCATTATTTAGTAGTTATGACATTTTATTGCAATTGAACTAAAGTTGTGTGTTAAATTATTGACGGCTTACTTTTTTTTTCATTAGTTGATATAAATATGTTTATGAAAATGTAGGTTGACGACATGTCATACCCTGTTGAAAATTTAACCTTAAATACAAACATGGATAGTGGTAGTGAAAGTGATAGTGACGAGGAGGAGACTTTGACCTTTACGATATGTCTAC
This sequence comes from Antiaris toxicaria, assembly GCA_035233585.1. Classification (NCBI taxonomy): domain Eukaryota; kingdom Viridiplantae; phylum Streptophyta; class Magnoliopsida; order Rosales; family Moraceae; genus Antiaris; species Antiaris toxicaria. Next base: position 11,111,701 of record CP141162.1, on the reverse strand, counting down.
TTGTTGCTGCTTGCAGGATGAATATCAGTTATAGACAACTATTGCATGATTCAATATTGTCAGGATTGATGAGAGTTGACGAAATTCTTAATGGAAATCCTAACAAAATCAAGCAGAAGATTCGGATGGACAAGAGAATGTTTAAGAATTTATCAAATTTGTTAGAAAGCCAACAACTACTGCAACCAATAATTCATATAAATGTAGATGAGCAACTGTTTATATTTTTGTACATCATATGTCAGGAGACAACAAATGCGGAATCAGCTGATCATTGAAATCACTCTGGAGAAATAATATCAAGGTGGTTTTTCACTATGCTACTAGCTATATGTAGCCTCAAGGACGAAATAATAACTCCTCCAGATTATAATAGAGTACAACCATTCATTGTTGAAAATCATTACAAATATAGACCATGGTTTGATGTAAGTAACCCATAATCATTTCCTACTAAAGAAACTACAAATCTGTATTTGTTACAAATTTACTAATGACTCCTGCTTTGTTGTTATAGAATTGTGTCGGTGCAATTGATGGCACTCATATGCCTTGTGTTCCACCATCACGTAACACTGAAGCATAGAGAAATAGGAAAGGAACGTACTCTTAAAATACATTAGCAGCATGTTCATTTGATATGAAGTTCACGTACATATGTTCAGGATGTAAGGGTTCGGTACATAACACACGTGTGCTGGAAACTGCAATTAACCGTTACGGTTTTCCAATACCTCCGGCAGGTTTGACATCTGTCTTTTAAGGTTTCTTTCCTTTTATGTTATATACCTGCACCACAAATATATATTCTGATGAGAAGTTATTACTTTTGATACTTAGGAAAATTTTACTTAGGTGATGCCGGATACTCTAACAATAACGGGTTCTTAACGCTGTTTAGAGGTGACACTTATCATTTGCTTGAATATAGGCGTTGGTGTCAAGGTTTGCGATCACCTAAAGAAGTTTTCAACTATACTCATTCGTCGTTACGAAATTGCATCGAGAGGACATTCGGCGTATGGAAAGCGATGTTCAAAATATTAAAGAGCATTAATAACTACCCGATATAGAAGTAGGTTCTTATATCAGTGGCGTGCGCAATAGTGCATAATTTTATCATAATAGTTAGGGAACGTGATAAGCTTCTTCGACGATATGATATTGACAACATACTAATAAATGAAATTGCACAACCGCATAACACCAGTCACGATAATGTTGATGATGACATGCCTGAAGGTCCTGAAGTTTCAAATGACAACAACAATTGTAATTAAATGAATCAATTTAGAGATTACTTGACTAATCAAATGTGGCAAAGGTACCAGATATATCCATGGTATAGGTAGTATGACTAATAGAATGACTGGCATGTTGATAAAATGTAAAAAAATTTGTTTTATATCTTAGATGTGGTCAAACGTGCTAGCATGGGGCTCTGCTTGGGTATTCAAGTGGCGTTTATTAAGTTGAAATTACTTGATGTTTTAACAAATAATTAAAAATTTTATTGATTTAAAAAATAAAAATAAACTTAATAAATCCAATTTGGATTAGAGAGCCAAACAGACCCTTAACTGGAGCTTTAATTTGTTTTTTTTTTTTGGGCAAAACAAAAACATGCACATTAGGGTTATTGTATTGGGAATGGACGTGAAAATATTGAATGAATTGTGTAATTATCATTTTATTATTATTTCACATCAAAAGAGAAACAATTTTGGAAGGCTATTATGTGTATCATTTAATGTAAAGAGGGGAATAAAGAGAAAGGCAGGGACATCAGTATAGTGTAGAGACAATATTTTGTTTTTACATGTTGCATGTAAGGTAGCAAGGTTGTTGGGTGGTGAAAATTTTTTTTTTTTTAATATAAATTTTGGAGCAACACAAACTATGTATTTTAATTTTATTGTCCTTTTTTGTTTTTTGGAGAAATCATTTTATAGTTCATAATCATGTACACATGAACCCCAAAAAAAAAAAATTTCGTATTTTCAGTGAAGTATCTAGAAAGTAGTTGTAACTTCTTAAAGATTTTTTATTTTTTCAAAACCTCTAATCAAAAGTTAGTAGAAGGAAGGATTGATCCCATAATCTGGTCCTAATCACAATTTGCGTTTGGAGGGCAAATTGACATTCAGTAATCCACTCTTGTTGCATAATGAAAAAACTCTCACCTCGGAGGAAGTCAACTTTTGAATCGACTGTGAACTTTATAATTTTTGTATTCGTTAATTTTCATAATTTAATTTTTTTGGTGAATACTCATAATTTAATTATTGTTCAATAGGTGAGATTACTCATTAGTGAAGTCATGGATTCGTCATTCAACAAATTGATTTCATGATAGTTTTTACCAACTCTCAACAATATATATATATATGTATATATAAATTATCAAGAAAAGAAACTAGTCTTATATAATATATCAATCTTGCACACCCATTATGACGTTGTTGTTGTTTTTTTTTTTTTTTTTGTCAAAAAATTCCAAACAACTTTTCATCTTTCATATACAATAGATTTCTATTTTCTACCAAAAAAAAAAAAAAAAAAACCTCTTATGCAAACCGAGCCTTAGAAGTATTCAAAAACTGATTTTTTTTTGTTACTAATATAAAAGAAAGATAGAATAGTATTTCTTCCTACAAACCTATTTCACAGATACACGTTGATTTCACATTGGTAAAAATTTGACAATAGCCTTTAACGTTAGACCAAGGGGAAGCCAAGATAAAAAATAAATAATTAAATAAATAAGACTCATATTTCTTTGCCAATATTTAAGAATTCCATTTGGGAAGTAATAATAATGTTCTAAACATCATTTTCATGTAAATCATGTGCTTGCAAGATATGCTTCCTAAATAAAAACTTATAAGTCCGTTGGCCTTGATGACAAACAAACCAAATAATCATGAAAATCATTGGTTATTTTCTTCCCAAAAAATAAAAAAAATTTACACAAACACTTACGCACACCATTGTAGCAACACCAGTCAGCATGTGTTTGCTGCCAAAACACATGGAAAACTCTCACTCTTTTTTTTTTTTTTTAGCCTTGTAATAAATATATAGTAAATTAATATATTATCTATTATATACTATTCATTACATCTCATAATTTATATATTCATTTTTTTTATCAATTTTTTTCAATTACATCACTCATTATATCTTTTTCTTTTTTCCACATAACTTTTACTAATCACATCACAAAATAATTATTTAAATACAATTCATATCTTTTACATCCAAACACACATTGCATTTAAATGCAATGAAAATGCTTTTCTTCTAAACGCAAATTACATTTCAAGTATTGCATTCAAATAAAACATAAACACAATTGCGTTCACCAAACGAAACATAAAAGATATTTCAGTTTTAAAAATTACATTTCTTGTCTTTTAATTATAGTTAAACTAATAATGGCGCGTCCTTTAAGAGTTATTCCGCAGCAAACTTGTAAAATGAGACAATTCCATCCTTAAATCGGGCCAAAAATAAATCTTAAATAAGGTGAATTATGAAACTACCAAAATATAAATGACTTGTCATTATTATCAATAATAGTGGTACGGTGGTAAGAAAATCTTACTCGTAGTTATCGTATTTATCAACTCCTAAATTATAGTTTTGGCACACGTAATGTCTAGTTCTCTAACAATATGAATGTGTGCAACCACTCTTAAACCTTGAGGGTTAGTAATTGTTGATGACCTGGAGTCAAGACCCTTCATCCCGTTTGTGGTCTCATTAGACTCTTGAGATGGTTTTGAGAAAGGACGCCAAACCAAAATGGAAATGTCGTTTTTAGCTTAGAAGACAACAAACCAAAATGGAAAACTACGCTTTTGTTTGGTACTCTATCTCCAGGATTTAGATAATACGTCCTCTTATTGTGTCTCTATTTTTATCTTTTCAATAATATAATGACACATATGTAATTAACTTGATTTTTTAATTGATGTGATATAATATTATAATATCTTGATATACCATGATATTATTAGGAGATATAAAGAAGATAAAAATAAAAGAACATATGAGTTGGATCCCTATCTCCAACTCAAAATTTCTATCTCAATTTTTGTCTTCTTCTGAAAAATCAACAAAAGTTATAATTAATTTTTGAAAAATCAACTAAATCTAACTTAAAAATTTTATTTCTAATCAGAAAATCAAACAAAACCTACATATTGTGATATAACATAATAAATATATATTTGAAATTTTCAATACAGTAATACATATAAAATATGCATTATTTGAAATTTTTAATACATATATGTTCGATGTAAACCACTATGGAAATCCATTTTACTATTAAAAAAAAAAAACTCTTAAATCTTGAACCTTAAATTGTAAGATCCTCGTACAAAAAATTTTTTTCATATCGGACTAGTCCTAACTTAGTATAACAATCACACATTTTGTTGTAATTTATTGTTATAAATAAATTTATCACGAAGGACTAGCATTTGTTCCTCTGACATATTTACTTTTTGAAAAATAAAAAATTTTCACTTTTAAAAAATAGACCATTTTAAATTTCAGTACTTGAATATTAAAAAATTTTCATTTTTGAACATAAAAAAAGAATTTCTTTCAAGAATTGGAAATTTATTTATCTATCTAAATAATTTTTCACTTTTGGATATAGAAAATTTTTTTATTATAAAAATGAAAATTTTTTATTTTTTAAAAATAGACATTTTATCTAAATAAAGGCTTAATTAAACAATATGAAATTAAATGAGATCAAGTTTAGATTTGATAGGGTGCAAATTCAATTCATTCCATATCAATCAAAATAATAATTAATAAATCTGTTGTGATAAACTGACATTCTAAAGAAAGAAAAAAAAGGCATATCGCTTTATATAAATATATATTTTTTCTTATAATATACATTCCAATTATTTCTTAACTAGCACTAAACATTTATCATGCTCAATAATATTATTTTCAAACTTAAGATGGGAGTTGGTGTAATCAAATATAAAACTTTACTGTAATTTTACATATAAACTAACAATAATTTAAGGTCTAATTTCATTTAAAAGCGTAGAATTTAAACACCTAATTCCAAGTTCAAAAAAACTATAAAACTATACTGAATTATGTTTCCGACCACAACACCTTGTCGTTTTAGCTTCTAGTGTTGTGGAACACAAAAAATAGCCATCTTGTTTATGCACAAACAACACAAAGTTTTAATGAACAAATGACATGACATTGATTTAATTAGAGCAGACTGACATTCATACTTTTTAATAGCACACCCTCTGTATTTTTTCAAAATTATAAAAACACCTTCATGACCAAAATCAATAACGTCAACCTCCCATTTATTTTTTAAAAAATCACAAAAATACCATCTCTGTTAATTGATTGTAGGTTTGACTGTTAATTATGTTCAAAATATCAGAAATACCCTTCATTGCATAATAACGTATTTAGCTATAAATATATATGAAGGTGTAAAATAATAATTTTACCCATATTTAACATCAAAAATAATATTTTAATTGGTTTCAAACATTTTTAATCATAATTCACACTCTAATAAAAAAATGTTTTATTATTTTTATTTTTTGAAAAATCTCTTTTTAATTTTAATGGATAATATAACTTGTTACTAAAAAGCATTCATAATTATAATAAGAATATAAAAAAAAGTTGTTATTCAAAACAAAATATTATCATAATAATAAACCATTAACATACTTTTAACAATATATTTATAAATAATAACAAAATACTACTTATTATTTTACACTTAATCAATAAAAATGAGGTATTATTATTATTTTTTGATAAATTATTTTTCCTTTCTAACTAAGTTAAAACAAATAAATAGTTAAATTAAAAAAAAAGGAGATAAATAGTTATGATTTAACTAAGCATGCATTTGATTCAACATTATAGCTTAATCTAACTTGTAAATTAAGTTAAATTGGTCATTTTATTATAGTTTAATTTAGCTTGACTTATATTAAAGATTGTGAGAGTAGAAATAACTTATATTGAAAATTGTACTCAAATAGTGAACGTAGAAATGAGAAATAGTGAAAGTGGGCTTTACCAAGCTAAACTAAATTAGAACCAATTTGGCCAGTGTAGCTTAACTTACAAGCTAGATTAATCTAGATTTTGAACCATAGTAAGGTCAATGATTGAGATTTATTGAGAATATTTTAGTTATTTTAAACTTAAATTTAAGAGTTAACTATACTGTCACCCCTTGTATTTTCTCAAAATTACATAGACACACCTTAATCAAAACTAATAATGCTAACACCATTTAACATTTAAAAGAAATTATGAGACACCTGTTTTATTAGTTAATTATTAGTTTGATTGTCTAATAATGCACTTAAAACACAAAAAATGCCGCTATTTACATAAAAAAAAAACATTTTTAGCTAATATATTAAATTATTAAATGACATTTTTATTCTTATTTGACATCACAAATTGAGCCCACGTTTAGGACAAGTTTTTTTTTAGCATTGTATTTAAATGCAATGCAATTTTCTCCCAAATACAAAAACATTTCATTCAAATACCAATCACATCACATTTTAAATACAACACAATCACTATTTATTATTTCATTTTTTCTATTATTTTTATTAATTACATCATATATTCCCTCTCCCTCCTTTTTTTCTTTCTACTTTTATCCATCACATCACATATTTATTATAAAAATACAATTCAAATACTTTTTTCCCAAACACACATTGCATTCAAATGCAATACTAATACTTTTCCTCCAAATATAAATTGCATTCAATGCATTGCTTTTAAATGTAATGCAAATACAATGCGTTCACCAAACGAACCCTGAGTTTAACATTATAACAATGCAATTAATGTTAATAGAAAGATTTTTTTCCCTTCTTTTTGTTATTTGTTTTCCTTAAGTCCTTTTTTTAATTAATAATGTTCTTGTTTTTTTTTTTTTAAATTTTCATTATTAGGTTTTTTCTTTTTTCTTTTTTATTTTTTTGCTGAATAATTAAAAAAAAAACTTGATTATTAATGTTAGATATTATGCACTTTTATCATTTAAAAAAATTAGAAACATTTTTTTGGAAAAAAATATAATGTCATACTATTATATCTATATTTTGCATCTAATAATGAAATAGAGTGTTATTTTGTTCATTTTCCACAAAATTTCCATTTTTATCTTCCTTTAAAAAATATCCTTTTTTATCTTCAAAATTTTAATGTTAAATTAATTTTTTAAAATATACTAACAATCTAATGTATTACTTCTTCCTTCAAAAAAAAAAAAAAAAACTATCAATTATATTTTATGTTAAAAAATCTAGAATATCAAACTACATAAAACCCATAAGATTTTCCAGAAAAAAAATATTAAAGCCTATCAAATAATCAAAAATTTGAAGAACTCATATCATAGATTGAAACTAGATCTAGAAAATGGCATAGGGGAAGCAACGACAAAAGCTGGTTGACTAGAGGGAGAGGTAGCAAAGGCTAGTTTGTGCAAATGAGGGACGACAAAGGCAAAATCAATGCAAGGAGGGACGATGCATTGCTCGGGTTTGGTCGACGAGCCGACTGCTCACGATTGGGGGTGGGGTTAGGGGACTTTGACCTTTTTTGCATGAAAACTAGTTGGGAGCAACAAGGCAGTGATCACAGGAAGCGTGGGCTCTGGCAAAAGGGGACTTCATGACACAAAGAGCTTTGCCCTAGAGGTGACTTTCGGATAGCAGTCTCCGATGCAGCAGGCTTTACAATGGCTCCACCGACTCTAGCTTAGCTACATGATGGCTTTAGCGACTCTGGCGATGGCTTCACGATGATTTAGGCGAAGACAAGATTAACAACGGTGAACACAGCAACGACACCTTGGGCGACGTCAGGCCCTAATTCACAACGGCGACTTGGGCCTTATTTCGTGACTTCTCTAACACAAACGATGGCGATGGCTTTGGTGGCTTAGTACAAGGGGTTGGTGTTGTGTGTTTTTTTTTTTTTTTTTGTTTTGTTGGGGGGTGGGTTAGGCTGGGAATGTTAGCAACAAATTAGGTTAGAATTTTTTTAGTTAAAAAATAGGTTAAAAGTTAGATTAAAAAAAAAAAAAAATAATAATAAATTAAAAAATAAATAGTTATGATATTTTATAATAAGATTAATGATTAAGATTTATAAGAGTATTTTAGTCATTTTATATCTAAATTTAATAAAATTTAAGAGACGAAATCTTAGTAATATTAATTTTGAGCAATAAAATATCTATGTAATTTTAATAAAATATAGAAAATATTATTGTAATTCATTCTATATTTAATATAGTTAAAAAAAAGTAGATCTTCGTATAATGATTAATAAAATGTTTCTGTAATTAAAAAAAAAAATACAGGATATTAATGTATTTCACTCACGGGAGTAGCTTGACCAGAGTAATTCCAGTCCTAGCTCACGAAACCTTGTTTGCCAAACAGAACCCACGTTTCGAGGACCGAGTGGTCATTTCAGTTCACAACCAACCGGATGCCCTTAAAAGCTCAAGATAAGGAACTTCGCAAACAAAATTTTTCTGTTTGGTAAGCGAGAAAAACGAGAGCGAAGAAGAGAAGAAAATACAGCAAAGATGAGAAAATTCGATCCGTGGCCGGTGTTCTTCAAGCGCGAGTGGAACAGGAACTGGCCTTTCCTGGTCGGTTTCGCGATTACTGGCACTATCATCACCAAATTCTCTCTCAGCCTCACTGGTACTCGCTCTCTCCCTTTATATATTTGTGTGTATATTTGTATTTGTGTATTTGAACTGATCGTTTCGTTTCTGAATTTGTTTCTGCAGAGGAGGATGCAAAAAATTCTCCATTTGTGCAGAGGCACAAGAAGCACTGAACCAGTATGTGATTGCCAACCTATATGCCCTCTTTGAATTTCAGTTTATTTATTTATTTATCATATTATTTGCATTTAAGTTCAATTGCCTATCACATTTAATGCTGAATTTGATTTAAGTTTTCTTCTGCCAATTGTGAATTTTAATCCGTGTTTTGTTTGCATTGTTGAAGGGTTAATTTTCTAGATTTTGGAAAGGTACCATTTTTCGTGGAATCCGATAAAAAACATGTAATCAAGATGCTGATTTTCAATATGGTTTTAGTATATGCCAAATGGCAATAAGGTTATTTTCCTGAAGGGATGATATACTGCTCTCAATTATGGTAAAGTTTTTTGGGTATTGGGATCACTCTGGACCAAGGGCTCGTTTGGAATAATGGATAGAGATGGAGTTTTGTAGGTTGGTTTGGAGATGTTTTTGGCTCAATTGTGAATTGGAAAAAAAATTGTGGTATAAGGAATAGCGTAAAAATTAGAAATGTGTTTGGCAAATATATATATATATATGCCTCCGTTTATTTCCAGTATTGCATTTGCATTGTGTTTAAATGCAATACAATTTTCATGCAAACGTAAAAATATTACATTCAAATACCAATCACATCATATTTTAAATCTAATATAGTCACTATTTAATATTTTACTTTTTCTATTATTTTTATTAATCACATCACTTACTCTCTCCTTTTTTTCTCTTTACTTTTACCCATCGCATCATATATTCATTATTTAAATACAGTTCAAATACTTTTCATCCAAACACACATTGCATTCAAATGCAATGCACATACTTTTCCTTCAAATGCAAATTGTATTTAAATGAATGCAAGCGCAATGAGCTTACCAAATGGAGCCTATATATATATACATAAATATGGATCTTTTTTAGTCCCTTTGAGCGATTTAAACAAAAAATATCTAATTTCAATTTGAAAAAAAGAAAGTCCATAACTTATTAAGATTGAACTTTATGAAAATGAAAGAGAGAAAAGGAGAGATGTGGATTTGGGAGTTTGGAATTGAACCTACAAAATTCTGTCTCCAATAGAGGAACCAAATAGGGTGTAACTATTAAAGAAACAAATCTGAGTGGAGTCTTTCATGAATAACCGATATGTTTTCGTTTCCACCTGCATGAAGATGAATTGGATTAGTATAGTGGATCAAGATGGTTATCAACGTGTTTGTTTCTGCTTATATGAAGATGAACTGGATTAGTATAGTGGCTCAAGCTGGATATCAACACCTATAGAAAAATCTTGGTAACTTGGATGTTAGAGTTGTTGTCTTGATGGCTGTAAGATATAGAAAAATGGGTAAATGAGACAGCATTGATGGCTATTGCCAGTTTCACCTGCTTGTTGTTTTGCTGCTTTAGTGTATGGCGTTGTATGCATTTGTAAATCTGCTTACTGTCCGTTAATTAATCTGTTGCTTATGAGCTTTGATTGGTTAATGAGAAATGGACAACAAAGTTACAGCTTCTGTAGAATCATATTCTTCATTGGGTAATAGTTTATGAAACAACTCAAATGAGAGATTTATTAATCATCATTATGCCCAAGCGGGATGCTTCTATGGGAAATTCATGCTAAAATCAACATCTTTTCATGTTTTTGTGGTATAAAAGTGACAATCTAGTTACCTTGTGTTCTTTTAGCCAAATATGGGCCTTTAATTGTTGTTCTGTTGTATATTAGGTAACTCTGCAACTGTGTGGAGCTTATTGAGGTTAACCCCGGAGGACTTTGCGACTCATTTTATCCGTAATACAGCTTTCGAAATATTTGCTGTAGACGTTTCAATTTTAATCTAGTTTATGTGACATTGTTGAATATCCATGCTGATTTTCTTTCACATCTTGGAGCGTTTGATGCTGCTCTTAATGGTCTAAACTAAAACCTCTGGTGTCGAATGATCAATAAATTTTTTCTTAAAATTTACTTTTTTCTAATAATTGTTGGTTTATTTTTTTCCTCATGTCTATCTTGCTAATTATGGTTCATGAGGTTGTCCGAGAGAAGGGTGCAATTTTCAACTTGAAATGGTCGCTCATTTGGGGTCGTTTTTCTTGTCATTTGCGTGCTTATCCAATTTTCAAGTGGTAGGCAAAGCCCAAGAAATCTGTGGTTTAAGCATCTCTACGACTGCCGCATACCAATGGGCATGTTTTTGTTAGCATACAACTGACAAGAAAAGTGATGGAGAAAATGTGATACTCAGTGCCAATGCGCCATAGTCAATTAATCAATAATTACATTGTTACCACTTAAGGCTCTAATTTGGTAGACAGAGATTTCCAATTATAGGTACGAAAATCTGTGGAGATTATTTTTAAGTATATTAGGCAACAGTTGGTGCCTTGTCAACACCTTTTATTCATTCATCAAATATAACAATGTTCTTTACAGGTGAAAGTGCCACAATATTCACATTTGGTTTGATTGTTTTCAAATGTAACCGCAACAAAAAAGTAAAATAAAATAAAATAAAAAGAGTTAAAATCAAATGAAATTGTCACCCTCAAATAACAAAATTTTTAATATTTTTTAATAAGTCAAGTATAGAATTTGTAATTACAATAATAAATAACAAATTTTTTTAAATTAAAGATGAGAATTTGAATTTTATATTTTTTAATTAAGTATGAAATTACTGATAGTTTTATCCAAAACTATAATAACAAAATAATTTTAATGATGCATTTGGTATATTAATCCGAAATCTATTTCAAAACATTGTTTTGAAGGCTAATTTTTTTTATTTTTTATTATGATCTCGTTTGTTTCGTTGATTTAAATTCAAAATTTTGGTTTTAATTTTATGTTTTTTTAAAAATTTAATAAAAATTATAATTAAATTAATCAGTTTTGATTCAAAATTTTATTTGATTTCAGAACCCAATTTGTGTATCAGTTAGACCTTAAAAAAAGGTTATTTATGTGATGCCAGAAAACGTGGTGACGACTAACGCCAACGAGCCAAATTGGGGATTTATGCTATCTTCCAAAGCTCTTCTTTCGCTTCTTCTTCTTCTCGACCCAATAACAACCCATAATACACACATAAACACACATATTAATACAAATACATAGACTTTTCATAGCTCTGAAGTACACTATAGTCAGAAGAAAATGGCCGCGGCGGCGAGAATAAACTGCTCCTCCGTACAAAACACGCTCTGCTTTCTGAACCCTTTGCAATACTATTCGCTCAATTCCAAAATTTCCCATCTCCGGAACCACCTCCACTTGCGCCGGAAATTCCCTTCGTCTTCTTCATGCCGAGCGGTTTTCTGCTCCGTCGCGACCAACAGTGGAGGCATGGCAGAGGCAGAGCCTCTTGTCCTCACAACTCCGCTTTATTACGTAAATGCCCCTCCCCACATGGGCAGTGCCTACACCACTATTGCCGCCGACGCCATTGCTCGCTTTCAGGTAATTCATATAGTTATATATATATATTTTTGCTACTATAATTGGTGAAGAAAGAAGAACGTTTTGGGATTTGAATTTGACTATTTTTTTTGAGTGATTTTTTTTTGGGATTTTAACAATTTGTATTTGATATATTAATGGAAGTAGGAAGTTGAATTTTTTTTTTTTTTGGTTTCAAATGAATGAAAAAACTGGTAATTTATTAGGATTTTATGTTTTATAAGAATTCTACTATTTTTAAAAGTGTTTATGGTGGGATTTTAAGAATATGGTATTTGGTTTTCCAGTGGTAGCGGGAAGTTTGATTTCTCTCTCCCAAGTGAGGATTTTGTGTTATGTACTTTCTAGCTAGTGCTACTATTGGAAAAAGAATGAAAAACTTTTATAGTTTACTAGAATATCAGTGTTTGGAATAAGAATTCTACAATTTTAAAGGGGTTTCTTTATTTTTTTTTTCTTTTCATTTTTTAAGGGGATTTCACAAATTTGGTAGTGGATGCATCTGTGGAAGCAGGAAGTTTGAATTTTTTTGGTTAAATTCAGCAACTGCTATGCCAAAACAAGGGCGTTAGAAAGGCTAACAATGCTTTTGTTGCATATCTGATATCTTGTCTCAGAGGCTGTTAGGGAAGAAAGTTGTGTTTGTGACTGGCACGGATGAGCACGGGGAGAAGATTGCTACTGCTGCTGCTTCCAATGGTTTTGCTCCGAAGGAACATTGTGATATCATTTCACAAGCTTACAAGAATCTATGGAAAGATGTAACAATTTTTTAGCCATTTAATTTGATTTTGTGAATTATATTGTCGAATACTGAAATGAGTGTACTACTATTACATATGTTTTTGTTTATTTCTTTGCTTGCAGTTGGACATAGCTTATGACAAGTTTATTCGGACAACCGATCCCAAGCATGAAGCAATAGTGAAGGAGTTCTACTCGAGGGTTCTTGCCAGTGGTGACATTTACCGATCTGACTATGAGGGACTTTATTGTGTCAACTGTGAAGAATATAAGGTCGTTTTTCCAAATGTATATTTATGTCTTTGGTTGTAGGTACAATACTAATTTTCTTTTTTTTTTTTTTTTGAATTTTTCTTCAAATATTATGTTGGGTATTAGTTAAAACCTCTATATACTTTAACTTGAGTTCAACTACATTGTTTCTTATGAACTCATTTATTACTTTAAATATTTGAAGTAAATAGAAGCGTAATTTTGGTGTGTTAAAATATCATCCATCAAGTGTACTTGTTGTGAAGAGCTATCTCTGCCTGTATATTTCCAGAGTGTAACACTACCTTTGTATGGCCTGCAGGATGAGAAAGAACTACTTGATAATAACTGCTGCCCCATGCACCTAAAGCCATGTGTTCCACGAAAAGAGGATAATTACTTTTTTGCACTGTCAAAGTACCAAAAACTTCTGGAGGACACTCTGACACAAAATCCAGATTTTGTGAAGCCTTCATTTCGTCTAAATGAGGTTAGAATAAGGAACTTTTTTTTGTGGGTGTTTACTGAACACTATTTTAAATGTAAGTCGTTCTAATTTGCAGTTGCATGTTTCCTTTTAGAATTCTGCATCAGTATTATTTGTAGCATATTAACAGTTAAGGCTGTCACTTTAGCAGTAGGCATAGTGTTCCATGAAACCTTCATTTTGCTAAAGCAACTTGGCATTCATTGGTAGAGGGGGCATTGCCCCGCCCTCCCCCATCCTTTTAGCTACCCCATGACCAGGCATACAATCATGCACAAATTTGTATTAGTAATTAATAAGTAGTTAATATGTTTCTACAAGAATTGTTTTTTGACATTGATATAAGCTTGGGGCAATCATAGAGTCTACTTGTAACACCATGTTTTGGAAGGTGTTCTGCAGAGTCATGTGATGTCATTACCTAAACTTCAATCTTCCTTTTCTCCAGGTGCAAAGTTGGATTAAACGTGGCCTAAGGGATTTCTCCATTTCCAGAGCATCAGTGGATTGGGGAATCCCAGTTCCTAATGACAGCAAGCAAACTATATATGTTTGGTTTGATGCTTTGCTGGGGTAAGACACTGTAGCATTGTTCTTTACCTTACGAGTTTTCAAGTTACAAAAAAAAAATCAGCCACTGGGCTTGACAAATATTGCATGAATTATTTAGTTGCTCTTATAGGTAAGGACGTGTATTGTAATTGTGTTCAGTAAAGTACTAATAAATATTTTGTTAAAACAGTTATATATCAGCCCTATCAGAGGACACGGAGGAACCAAACTTACAAAAATCTGTTTCATCAGGTTGGCCTGCCACGCTACACTTGATAGGAAAGGTATGATAATTTCTTGCCATTTTTAAATTTGTAACTTTAGCTCACAAGCATATGATTTCTTGGGAATCAGCTTTTCTGGGTAATGCTATCATGGCACAATTTTCACCCACATTTATGCAGTCTTGGACTCTTAGTTTTCACGTGCTTTTGGATGATGCTTCTCTAAAAATATCCTTGAAATTGATTACCTTCTAGAAATGTAGTCTTTATGATTTGATTAGACTTGAGATACCTTATATGTTCCTGTTTTTGAATATTGGCGTGAATAAGATTCTTTCAATTGAGATAGATGTATATTTTCTTAACAGAGCTGATTACCAAAGTTTTGTTTGCAACAGTATTGTTTGGTTTTTTTTTTTTTTTTGGTGTTTATTATAATCACTTGACTGGAGTAGATTTTGCATGTCAGCTTGAGATTTGGGTTTCTTTCTTATCTTCATTTTCTCCTAAATTATTTGAACCATTGGTATGTTCTCCTGGTTTGCTTTTCTCCAGTGTCTTACAAATGCGATTTCTCTGTATGTTTTGTCCCTTTCAAAGGCAGTTTTGAACGTTTTTATTTCTTATTGTAAGTTTTCTTATGCAACGTCTCTCCACATGATACTTGGATCTTTATTTGTGTGTAGGATATTTTACGCTTCCATGCAGTTTACTGGCCAGCCATGTTAATGTCTGCTGGATTAGGCCTTCCCAAGATGGTGTTTGGCCATGGATTCTTGACAAAGGTATTTCAAATTTAGTAAGCAATTTATGGTTTCTTCTGAAATTTTCTTGATTTGTAATTGCTCTTCAGACAAGTCATCTCTTAAGATAGCTACCGAAATCGGAATCCTAGGGCTAGTTGTTTGTGCAGTGAACTTTTAGTCATTATATAACAGCTGCAAAGTCATGGCCTAGGACCTGCTAAACTTTTATGTTTTCATGCTTCGAGTCAATTTTTTGCCCCCATTCCCAACAAAAGAAAGAAAAGGAGAAAAAGTGGACCTCCTTTTCTACTTTTGAATTCATTTCCTCTATTGCAACTGCTTTAGAATGATACGGTCCTTCATTTCTGTCTTTCTGGCTATAAAGATTATCAGGAATATTCTTATTGTTTTCTGGAATTTATGATTTTGGATTGAGGCAATTTCCACTCAATGTTAAATTAAAATAATTGTGAAGGTTAGCTAGAGTTTTGAATTTTTGTCTCATTTACCTAATTTTTACTTCATGCAGCAATGCTTTTTATGTGTAATATAGGATGGTATGAAGATGGGAAAGTCATTAGGGAATACAATCGAACCGAATGATTTGGTTAGTAAATTCGGTTCTGATGCAGTCAGATACTTCTTCCTGAGGGAGGTGGAATTTGGTGGGGACGGAGACTATTCAGAAGCCCGCTTCATCAACATAGTGAATGCACATCTTGCTAACACAATTGGTATTATTTTTATGCCTAGTCAGAATTTTTTTTCTTGGTCAGCACTTGTAATTAGTTAACTCTGTTTGGATATGAAGCTGTGTACTCTTTGCAGGAAATCTGCTTAACCGTACTTTAGGACTTCTAAAGAAGAACTGTCAATCAATATTGGTGGTTGATTCAAGTATTGCAGCTGAAGGAACTACATTCAAGGACGATGTGGAAAAATTGGTAACTTTTTTACTATAATTATCGTTTTTCCAAGTAGCTCTGAGCCCGTGGTTCATTTTGTAAACCTTGTAGTAGTTATTTAATAAAAACTTGGCATTTACAGCTTGTCAGCAGCCAATCGGTTTAAGAGGACTCTAGATTCCATGCTTCCTTATAACTTTTTTTTTCATTATTTTAATAGGTCGAAAAAGCTCGAGTTCATTATGAAAATCTCTCACTATCATCTGCTTGCGAGGCTGTGCTTGAGATCGGTAATGTGGGAAATTTGTACATGGACGAGCGAGCACCATGGTCTCTCTTTAAGCAGGGAGGTGCTGCTGCTGAATCTGCTGCAAAGGTTTTCAGAAGCAGACATGATTACACGTCTTTTGAGAATTTTTTTAGTGTGCCTAAAACATGCCTTCACACCAATATAATTTGTCCCAAAAAAATAATAATAATAAAAAGAAGAAGAGAAAAAATCTTTTTGAGGTTAAAGAAATCCAAGTTTTGAACTATCTCGGCCCTATCTCATGTTTAAGTGAACTTTATTACCGGCCAATATCTAATGTCTCTAAGTGTTTTCTTCCTTTGATTTGGAGCAGGACCTAGTAATTATATTAGAAACCATGAGGATTATAGCAATTGCATTATCCCCTGTGGCACCAAGTTTATGTTTGAGAATATACTCACAGCTTGGCTTCTCCAAGGACCACTTTGATGTTGCAACCTGGGTCTCTCTCTCTCTCTCTATATATATATATATGTATATATAAATGCTCACTTATGTACTATATATATTGAAATGCAACACTCTGTTGAGAACTGACGACTAGTTTTGCACACCGTAGAGTGAGACCAAGTGGGGTGGGCTAAAGGGTGGTCAGGTAATGGCACAACCTAAGCCAGTATTTGCCAGGATTGAAAACCAAGCAGAAGCTGCAAACGGAGTCGAAGCAGCTAAAAGGGTTGCAAAAAGAAAGGAGAAAGCACCTCAGTCTCAACGGCCAGTGAAAGCTTAAAAAGAAAATTGCACCTAATTATGTTACTCTCATGTATTGTTAAATAATTATTCTTCCTCATCGGAATGAGCCGCTTTCTCAATGATTTTGTTTAAAAATTCTTTTTTCAACCTGAAATGATCCTTCATTTGGGGTGTTTTTCTTAATAATTTTGTTCAATAGGCAAAATAGCTGGTTCAAACTTTCAAATTCTAACCCATTTTTTAAAGTGCTGAGGGTGGAAATAACAAGAAAGAACTCCCTCATTTCTGATTACAGATTAATTGACAACGTATTTATAAGAACTTAGGCCTCGTTTGGTGAACGTATTGCATTTGTATTGCGTTTAAATATAATGCATTGAATGTAATTTGTATTTGGAGGAAAAATATTAGCATTGCATTTGAATGTAATATGTGTTTGGGTTAAAAGTATTTGAATTGTATTTTAATAATGAATATGTGATGTGATGGATAAAAGTAGAGAGAAAAAAGAGAGAGAATATATAATGTAATTAATAAAAGTAATAGAAAAAGTGAAATAATAAATAGTGATTGTGTTTGATTTAAAATGTGATGTGATTGGTATTTGAATGAAATGCTTTTGTATTTGAGAAAAAATTATATTGTATTTAAATGCAATACCAAAAAAATACGTTAACCAAACGCATGCTGAAGGCGTGTTCTTTTCTTATTTAATGATGTATTTCTTTATAAAATAAGGACATGAGAATTTAGTGATTTTTTACATAATACAGAGAATAAAGAAAATTAATGTCAATTTTTGCACCCCTTGATATTGAATATTAATTTTTTATAATTCAGGTCAAAATGTAAAATTTGTTATTTTCTTTTTTTGGGAAGATAAAATAAATTGTAGAATACATATGTACTTTTTTGGTTTTTGTCTATCGTAATGGTATTGTTTCTCTTTTTATGAATGTACCGCCTCGCTGCATCTTTATAGGTTTTGCACGTACAGTTTTCATTTTTTTTTTTTTGACGTTTTGTTTAATATATATTCCATATTGAGCAATTGGCAAGTTGGATGTTCATGTTTCTTCAACGTTAAGAGCCATTCACATGTTTGTAGAGAACACTTGTGCCCTCTGAACTGTCAAGAAGAGTATCACTTTACCAAACTGCTCTTCTCTGCTCAAATCAAAACTAGATTTTAGAACAAAATATTCTTCATTGATAATAAAATGAAAGGCGACCTTCCACAAAGCAAAAATCTTCTTAATAAACTTAATGTCGTCCTAACCCGAAACAAGTACCCCAACCCGTAAAGATGACTGCATTGCAAGAAAATAGCCTAATACCGTTTATTCTTTTAACTCAAATGATAATAATATGGAACAGAAAATGGCGGGGCAAGGTGTATCCATCCCCATGTCAAGCACTTCTGAGATAACTTCTTCACTCGCTTGCCTGTATAAACTATACCGCTCAGCTCTTTCTGGGGACGCCAAGTCTTGTCCGGAAATCATCCTCCATGAGAGGAAGGCCGTCGCGCAACTTGATCTTTGGTTCCCACCCAAGTAGCTCCTTGGCTTTTGTGATGTCTGGCTTCCGTTGGCGAGGGTCATCTGGTGTGTTCTCCACTGATATGATCTCCACGTTTGGGTTGATGAGCTGAAAAGTAACAGAACCAAAGTAGTTTAAGCTTCCTAAGCAGTTATAAAATTGAGGCGTCTAGCATGGAGGATGATATTTGACAGGCTAAAGACTTTTACAAAGTGGATTAAAAAGAAGAATTTAGAGTGGAATGAGAACTGACCTCCTTAACCGTCTCTGCGAGCTCAAGCATTGTGAATTCACCTGAAAATAAAATCTTTAGTAATGGAAACAAAACCATACAATCAAATTATTAAAAGTAAAGTAATCAGAGATAATGTAACCTGGATTTCCAATGTTGATTGGCCCAGTGTATTCTCCTTCCATAAGCCGGATTAGGCCATCAACCTTCAACATTTAGAACAAAAAAAAAAAAAAGTTTAATTTCAATATCATCATCCTTTACAAAAGAATCATCAACAGCATTAATTTGAAAAATATAAAAGGTCTTGCATACCATGTCAGACACATAACAGAAACTACGCGTTTGTGTTCCAGGCGCTTGAACAGTCAAGGGCTCACCACTGCAAAATTTAATAATATATGTGACGAAAATATTACCAAGTACATGTTGCATGAAGAAGATAAATGCTCAACTAATCCCACCCCGGCAAGAAAAATTGATGCAAAATAATAAAGGACAACACAGGACACATGACTACCTTAATTAGTTTCTCAAGAAGAAAACTAGTAACAATTTGTGTGAGCATTCAGTGGTCACAAAGAACATTGATTATGAAGTTTTCGCAAAAAAAAAAAAAAAAAAAAATAATAATAAGGAACATTTTGTATGAACTAAAGGAACGTACCGAACAGCTTGTGCTATGAAATTGCTAACAACGCGACCGTCATCAATATTCATACGAGGCCCGTATGTGTTAAAAATTCTAGCAATCCGTATCTCTGTCAAGAGGATCATTATTCAGAACCACAATTGTCAGAAATCAGAGAGCCTAAACACTACTTAGTCAAGAAAATCGTCTAATAGGTGAAACAGAAGACAGGGAGAGAAGGGGGGATAAGCAGAGAAGATCTGACCAATCCCATGCTGCCTATGATAGTCAAACATCAAAGTTTCAGCAACTCGCTTTCCTTCATCGTAGCAACTCCTAACTCCTGCACATATTTGCAAGCACACGAATAAAAAAAATGGAAATATGTGACATAAAGATAACATTCATTCACAGTTTTGATAACATCAATATCTCAGTGGTGGAATGAGAGAATACCAATCGGGTTCACATTTCCCCAATAGCTTTCATCCTGAGGATGCACAAGAGGATCTCCATACACTTCAGAAGTTGATGTAAGCAAAATCCTGTTGCCCAATGGTCATATCATTTGTAAGATAAATATAAAGTATATACATATGCCTGTTTAAAGATGAGAATAGGGAAGGAAAGAATTAACCTTGCACCAACTCTCTTGGCAAGTCCCAGCATATTTAAGGTACCAATCACATTTGTCTTTATTGTCTGTTGCAAAAATAAAATAAAATAAAATCGTTTAGATTCCTGTGCAAAATTGACACTCAAACTTGATGCTAGTGACAAACGGAGCGCTAGATAAAGATCCAAAGGGTGTTATTGCCTGCTGAAGGTGAACAGAAATCCTTCATAACTGCTAACCTAAGGCTACAAATGGGAGATGCCCTCTTTTGTTCTTCAGTAGATATGAAAAGATATATTCACCTTTACAGGATTGTATTTGTAGAAGATTGGAGAAGCAGGGCAAGCAAGGTGGTAAATTTGATCAACCTCAACTAGCAACGTCTCCGTAACATCTGCACAAGAAAAAACCAATGCAAGGACATAAAAACAAGAGAACAAGTTAAAAGACAAAAAATCTAAACAATGCAACAAAATAAATAACAGAAACTGAGTATTATTTGGTAGAAACTTAGGAGGGAAGAAAATCTAAAGTAGGATACGCGTATATCTTAACTAAATATATATTACATATAAAAAAAAAGTAATACATACCATGACGAATAAGCTCAAATCTTGGATGGCCAATCCATTTCTTCAGGTTATCCTTTGAACCGGTAAAGTAATTATCCACAACAATCACCTGAAATGCCGAAAAGACACAACACATATGTGTTTGTAAGGAAACACTACTAAATGACAAGTGAAATGTATTTGAGATTCGTACAGTAGTAAGAAGGATGCTATCCTTGGTAATTATTCTATAACATTGGTCTAATGGACAAAAGAAATATCTACCTCATTCTTTTCGTTTTCCATCAACCTGTCCACCAAGTGAGAGCCAATAAATCCAGCTCCTCCAGTAACCAAGATTCTCATGTTTGCCTGCCATTAGAAAAGAACATACAATTATTAAAAAAAAAAAAAAGCGTGCAAAAGAAAAGAATAAATTTCTCTGTAGTAGATAAAACAGCAAATTCAAAATCAAACAGAGAAGAGCCAAGCAGTTTTAGCAACAACTTTCACTTACAATGAAGCCAACCAGTTTAACAATCTCAGGAAAAGGTTCATCCAAAAAAAAAAAAAAAAACTCAGAAAATTCGTTTTCCAGTCTACAAAAGCTATTTTGGTCTGATTGGATATTTAATTAGATTTTGGGAAAAAACGAGACCAGACCTTAACACACTCTATTCTATCTAGTATTTTTAAGTTGTTTGAGCTTGCTGCCTCTGAACCTTAAATGCAAGGTTAAAAACAAGTCACTTTCGAGCACAACTGTTGTGAAATCCATTTCTAATCTCTATACTAAGACATCAGAAAAAAGTACAGATCAGTCATGCCAATCAGAAGACGGTCGTAGGCATGCTAATGATATCGTTTTCATCGTTGTCATCATCACCATTTAAGTTACATTAAGCATTCCACATTTAATCATAGTGAAAAACCACACGTTTAACACTGGACATAGCAATCGGGCATAGACTAATTACAGATCAAACAGGACAAGATGGTTTAAAAAAAAAAAAAACACAAACAAACAAACACACACACACACACAATAAAATCAGAGGAAGGTTAGGATTGTCACAGATCATATCATACCTGGAAAAACTTGGCACTTCTTAGAGGAGACGGTGTTGGAGGCGGCTTTGTGGCCACTTGGGCAGTCCCATTCGAAGCTTCCTTTGCCATTGCCCAGATCTTGCTCAAATCCGGCAACACAAACCATCAAGACGCATAAATTACTTATAATAAAAATAATAATAAGAAGTAAATTGTGCATTGAAGAAAATTTCAAGCTGTTAACTTTCCAAGGAATTGACAAAAATCCACCACAAATTTATCAACTCATGTATGAATTAAAAAAAAAAAAAAAGAATTTCAACAAAGTTCATACACAATTCTGCTATATAAATATATGTGTGCGTGTGTGTGTAAATATATTCCAGTATTGGAATTGAAAAACCAATCATAAGAGTACCTCTGCCCGTTTCCAGAGCAATTCCCAGAATCCTATGTGTGTGATTTGTGATTTGTGCAAGGTAGGGGACTCTTATATAAACGATAAAATTCAGGAAAAAAAATTAAAAAACAAAATACAAAAACAGTACCAAACGTAACAACCGGAGAGAGAGTAAAACGATTACAGACTAATTTCTTAAAAAACACGAAAAGTAGGAAGTCATCAAAGCCTTTCCCTCGTAATGAAACGAGACCCACACCTAATCTCTTCTCAGATCTGAAATCTGAATCTCACATTCTTCTCACCATGCTCAAACACACCCCGGCAATATAATTCATAACGTAAACACCCCCCACCAAAAAAAAAAAAAAACGACGGAACAAAATTTTTTAAAAAAATTCTACCTTGAAAGTTGAAACAAACAACCAATTAAGATTTTAAGCTCTGCAGTGAAATCTGACTCCTTGGATATATATATATATATGTATATGTATGTATTTCCTTGCTAATTAAATGAGTCTTGAAGGTGACATATACTGAATGAATTTGTCTTTATATACAAAAAAAAAAAAAAAAAAGAGGCTATATTTAGAATTTAATGGAATATCTTGCTTTTTGATAAGGATAATGAATATTGTTTTTTCTACTAAAATATAACAACTCGGTGCTTTTGTCATCATTTTTAACCAATCAACTAATGCCACGTTGTCAAACTGCGTCTGACGCATGGTTATTGGTTTTTTTTTTCCCTTTTTTCTTTTTATTTATTTTTCTGGAGTAAACTGGCAAAACGCTGCGTTTGTTAGGTGCGGTGAGTCGTATGATAAGCATGATAAGATGACCTATTACAGACCAACACCTCATGTTTTAATATTCTATTTTAAGCCGCCCCTCTTTTTTTTTTTTTGGCTGAAGATTTTCTTCAGAGTTCAGTCTTTTGCTATAAAGGAAAGAAATTTTTTTTTTTAAATTAAAGATGTTTGATCCTTGACTCATTTATAAAATTGTTCAATTATTTTACAATATTCTTTTTTTTTTTTTGGGGGGAACGAGATCATTCTTAATGCTCTACGTCATGATTTTTTTTTTCAAATTTAAGAAGAAAAGAGATCATTTTTAAATGCCTTAAAATATGAGATATGTTCTTCTTTTTTAAATTAATTATGCGATAACATACACTTAGTACTCTAAACGCAAAAATTAATTGCTTAATTGGATAAGGATGCATGAAGATAATGCCAGAACATCAAAACAACGATATTCAATTTGTTAAATATGGTAGTACTAAAATAAAGATATCGAAGATAACAAAGCAAATAAATATACTTCCCTAAAAAAAATAAATAAAAGAAAAAACTCATAAATAAATTAAATAGTTAAATCAGCCCTAAAAAACTAGGTGACAAATAACAAAACAACCGCAACACCCGAAAACAATCTTGATCAAAGAAACACATAATTAATTAATTAGCTAAAAGATGAGTAATCTTATTTCTACATCGAGAAATATGATAAAACAAACCACTAATAGTAATCAAAGACCATTATCAATATCCTTGATAACAAAACAGTCATCAAATAGGTGTAAATTTAAGCCATCTAAAATGCTTAATAAACCAAATAGAAATCAAACTTGTGGAATAAAATCGGATTGAAAACTTGTCTCCTGCTATTGCCGTTCTCACTCACTCTAGGATAAAGAAGAATATTTGTTTTGGTTTTTAGGTGCTTCTAAGACATTTAGCAACTTGATTTGATGGTGTTTTGAAAACTAAAGGTTTGCTTTGCCTTAGGGACCTAATTGGCTCCTTTTGCACTTATATACTCTCTTTTCATCAAAGAGCAGTTACTAAAATAAGTGACTGAGTTTCATGAACGTAATTTAAACTTTAAAACGGTTTCTAAAATGTAAAATAAATATAGACCATATTTCGATTCCATTCAATTTACGACTATCTTATTTTGTGAGGAGAAAATCCAAATCCAACAATAGGGCATCAAAACTACTACTGTTAACATTCTTCACTAGATTATGCATCCATTTCAGCAGCTGGAATTCCAATACTAACTTGTTTAGCAAGTTCCAAAACTACACGTAGAGCAAGACTTTCAGCCACATAGAGGAGTAAAAGCCCCATCAATTCTCCGAGTCAGACAAGCGTAAATGGTAAACCACTCCAATAGAGTCTCAAATCACTGCACCAATACGTATAAGGTTATACATGAAGGAGAATGAATCGGTAAAAACATATCAGAGTGGCGCAGCGGAACAATAAAAATTTTTAGATCATTAAATATCTCATGATGCCATATACAATAAACCAACAACAATTAAAACTCATACCTCAAGGACACCAATCTTGCAGGAGGAGAATGATCGGAGGCTTCAACCAACTAGCCTTCTCTACTATTCTCCAATTCCCGAATGACTGAGTGTGTGGGCACTCTGAACCTCGATCGGTATGCTAGCACTGCTAGTCTTTTTCCGACCATCCAGATCTCTAAAGAACTTTATTGTCACGATGAGTTGTGCAACAATAAGCCTGCTCACCTGAGAGTCTGTGGTCTGAGAGAACTGGAATGGTAGGACCTCTATTTATAGACCTGCATGAGGTGATTCTCTGAATTTGAATTGGATTAGGAAAAGATATTTTCCCTTATCCATATCCATAAAATCCGAACTTTTCCAAGGGAGAATCTCAACAAAAAATTCGGTTTTCTTAGGATAAATCCAATCCAAATCTAAACAAGATTTTAACTAGAATTTTATCTCTCTTTTTCAACTCAAAAAATCCGAAAATTACAAGGAGAATATCTCCTAAAGATTTTGGCCATTATGGATAAGGGAGAATCAAAAATTCCACTAGAATTTTCAAGCTTGAATCTTATCTCAACCTTATCCAAAATAACCGAATTTCCTAGGAGATTTTCTCCCTAATTTCGGCCACTTTTCAGGGAAAGAGAGAATCCAAATTTAACTGGGTTTGAAACTTGAATTTTTCCCTTGAATCTTATCCATAAAAAAACCAAAATTTCCTTGGAGATTATCCTCAAAATTTCGTCCATAGTTTGTTGGGATTTGGATTCAAAATTCAAGTAGGATTCTAACAAGATTATCCTCTCCAAATCCAACTCAAATTCAAATTTCAAACCTTGTGGATTTTCCACAACAAATTCGAATCCTACTTGGACTGTGATTCAAAATTTGAATTTCAAATTTCAAATTCAAATTTCAAATTTCAAATTTCGAATTTCAAATTCGAATTTCAAATTCAAATTTCAAATTCGAATTTCAAATTCAAATTTCAAATTTTAAATTTCAAATTCAAATTTCAAATTTCAAATTTCGAATTTCAAAATTCAAATTTCAAATTCCACAAAACGGTTGTGTTTCATATTCTTGTTCTCATGGATAATTTTCTACAACTCCAATCCAATCTCAAATAAAATCATGACAACTTTATTTGGAGTTCGAATAATTGTGTACTCTATTATCCAAAACAAAATCTGAATCCAACCGGAGAGAATCTTGTCTACCATCCTAATCCTGTGTCATCACCATCCATGCATAATAAACCAGCCAATTGCATACACAAATCAATTTGCCAAACGTTAAGGAATTATGTGGAGCTAGTAGAGGGACTGATTGGACATATATAATCGGGCTCCCGTGATTCCATATGATCATCATTCTGTACCGAACAATTCAATCATATGATCACTAATTTCAGAGTCACACCACTATAAACCTGAAACTGAACTCCCAATTATATACCGTATTACGTAAACTTGTGACGAGCTACTATCCAATGACCTTGTCATGTATGCAAAACTCTCATATGATATCCATGATCAGCCTTAGGTCAAAGTCCGTTTAATCCTACTAATCAGGCTATCTTAAAGTTCCATTATACTATCAAATTAAGAAAATGATTATTCACCATATGTGAATAAGAAGTCATCCGCTCAGCAGACGACTCAAGGCCTTGTCCATTTTCACATTCAGTATAATACATTTAAGAGGATACCTTTAACTCCTCAGAGCTATGATTCCGATATCTGCAAACAAACCCTTCATCGTATACAAGTCATGCACCCAACGAACCGGTCTATAAGCTTACTACCTCTGAGACGCTTTAGCCATTGGAACATCAAAGTACACAAGTCATATACATGAAGTAGTTCATTTACTCAGGATTAAGGTTATTGCACAATGAACGTCAAAAGCATATTGATCTACTCATAGCGGACTACGTAGATCAATCACGCTTTAGTCCTGGTCTAATATGTCACCACCAAGTAACATATCTATGTCTCTACTTGGGAGTCCAGTTCCAGACAGTCAAGACAGACCGTCCCCTCCAAGGCTTTAGACAACATAATAATCTTAACATGAGTTAGATGCTCGGTCTAACCCCATAGACTACAGACCATAGTTTAGACTGTTAACTTTAGAACATTGTCTTCTCGCATACAAAAGTCCATTGCATGCAACGTTCTAACAGTTTTAACACAAGCAGTCAGTGAGTCATATTTGCTTGCATTTACTTTAACATGTAAATAAGACGATGACAGATAGCAATGTAATGAATAACCTCTATATATAATTTTATTATCCAGTTCAAAATGAATACATCAAAATGTCTCTAATACGAAGGGCATTTCCTAACAATCTCCCACTTGCCCTAAGCCAATAGATGTGCCATGTTACGCATCCCCATCGCCTCTACATGCCTCTCAAAGCTTCTATCTACCAAAGTCTTAGTAAAGGGATCGACAATGTTGTCCTCGGACGCGATCTTACATACATCCACTTGTCCTGTCTCCACATGCCGTCTAATAATGTGATACCTCCGATCTATGTGTTTGGCCCTAAGCCAATAGATGTGCCATGTTACGCATCCCCATCGCCTCTACATGCCTCTCAAAGCTTCTATATACCAAAGTCGTAGTAAAGGGATCGGCAATGTTGTCCTCGGACGCGATCTTACATACATCCACTTGTCCTGTCTCCACATGCCGTCTAATAATGTGATACCTCTGATCTATGTGTTTGGTCCTCTTGTGGTGCTTAGATTCCCTTGTGTTGGCAATAGCCCCTGTGTTATCACAGTAAAGTGTGATAGGCTTGTCAACACCCGGAATGACCTCAAGGTCTCTAAAGAACTTGCGGAGCCAAACCGCTTCTTTAGATGCCTCAGCCGCAGCCACATACTCAGCCTCCATAGTAGAGTCAGCTGTGCAGCCCTGCTTCACGCTCCTCCACACAATGGCGCCTCCTCCGAGTAAAAACACTGATCCAGATGTTGATTTCCTCGAATCCTTACAAGTCTGGAAGTCTGAGTCCGTGTATCCTAAGGGTGTTAGGTTCCCTCCAGAATACACCAGCATATAATCCCTCGTTCTCTTAAGATACTTGAGTATATGCTTTACTGCTTGCCAGTGCTTGATTCCAGGATTCGCTTGATATCGACTCACCATACCTACTGCAAAACATATGTCCGGGCGAGTACAAAGCATAGCGTACATAAGGCTACCAACAGCGGATGCATAAGGGACCTTACTCATACGCTCTCTTTCTTCCGATGTCTTGGGACAATCATCCAATGAAAGAGTTAGACCGGCAATAGAAGGTTGTGAACCTTTCTTTGCCTCTTGCATTGCATATTTGTCAATTATTTTATCTATGTATGAAGCTTGGGATAACGCTATCATTTTGTTCTTTCGATCTCTGAAGAGACGAATGCCTAGAACATAATTAGCTTCTCCCAAGTCCTTCATGTCAAACTGCTGGTGTAACCAAAGCTTGACCGATGATAAGTTCCCTACATCATTCCCAATGAGTAGTATATCATCGACATAGAGTATCAGAAAGACCACTTTTCCATCCTTAATACGTTTATAAACACAAGGTTCATCAAATTTCTGCTCAAAACCAAATGTCTTAATCGCTTGATCAAACCTCTGGTTCCATGAGCGGGATGCTTGCTTTAATCCATAAATGGATCTAAGCAACTTGCAGACTTTCCTTTCTTGGCCTTTCGCTACGAACCCTTCGGACTGTATCATATAGATACACTCTTCAAGATGGCCATTCAAGAATGCCGTCTTAACATCCATTTGCCAGATCTCGTAATCGAGAGCCGCAGCAATGGACAGAAGAATACGGATAGACTTCAGCATAGCAACATGCGAAAAGGTTTCCTCGTAATTGATTCCAGCCTTTTGCATGTATCCCTTTGCAACCAGTCTAGCTTTGAAAGTTTCCATTCTCCCTTCCGCATCCTTCTTTCTTTTGTAGACCCATTTGCATCCAATGGGTTTTATCCCATCCGGTAAATCTACAAGTTCCCAAACAGAGTTGGATTTCATAGAATCCATCTCATTATTCATAGCCTGTTTCCAAGATTTAGAATCAACATCTTTTATAGCTTCATCATATGTGATCGGATCTTCCTCATGCTCATGAGCCTCGGCCTGGTATACCTCAGCATCATATATGAAGAAATTAGGTTTCTTCGAAACCCTCCCACTACGACGAGACACCCTAAATTGTTGATCGTCTGCAGGTCTTTCACCGGAACTCGGACTTGCGTCCAAGACCGAAATCTGTAGAGCAGTTCTTTCACCCGATAACTCCTCTAACACTACTTTGCTTCGAGACTTAAAGTCATTCATGTGACTTTCCTTCAAGAATGTCACATGGGTTGAGACAATGACTTTTTGTTCCTTCGGGTTATAGAACAGACCTCCTTTAGTTCCTTTTGGATACCCTACAAACATGCACAATTTTGATCTTGGTTCCAACTTTTTCGCATCCTTATCCAGTACATGTGCCGGGCAGCCCCATATTCTCATATGTCCAAGGGAGGGCTTCCTGCCATGCCACAATTCATACGGAGTTCTGGGAATTGATTTGCTCGGAACTTAGTTCAGAATATAGCACGCCGTTTGTAAAGCATATCCCCAAAATGATAATGGCAGCGTTGAATAACTCATCATGGACCGTACCATATCCAATAAGGTCCTGTTTCTCCTTTCGGCTACACCATTCTGTTGTGGAGTACCAGGTGCAGTCGATTGGGATAATATCCCGTTCTCTACAAGATGTCCTAGAAATTCGTCGGAGAGGTATTCGTCACCTCGATCAGATCGAAGTGTCTTTATGGATTTATCTAATTGCTTTTCCACTTCCGCACGATACTCTTTGAACTTGTCAAAGGTTTCGCTCTTGCGGTGCATCAGATACACATATCCATACCTCGAGTAATCATCTATAAAAGAGAAATAATACTCGAACCCTCCTCGTGCTGTGACGTTCATGGGGCCACATACGTTAGTATGCACAATTTCTAAGAGCTCCTGAGCTCTTGTACCCTTATCTCCAAAAGACCTCTTAGTCATCTTACCCTCTAGACAAGACTCACATTGGGAAAGACGTACCTCCTCTAGAGATTCCAGAAGACCATCTTTCACCAATCTTTGAATCCTATCCTGATTAATATGACCAAGTCTTAAATGCCAAAGATACGCCTTGTTAGAGTGAGAAACGTTCAACCTTTTAGAGTTATCAATTAATTCAGTGTCAAGCAGTGAATACATCTTTGGTTTGATCAAATATAGGTTTCCATCCATCCTTCCATCCAGAACAGATAAAAGACTTATTTCTACGAATATCAACTCTTTTGCTAAAAGAAACTGAATAAGAATCCTTTATTAAATAAGCTACCGATATAAGGTTCCTCCTGAAATTAGGAACATAAAAACAGTCTTTTAATAAAATAAACCTAAATTGATCAAAATAAAGGTAAACATCTCCCACTGCCTCAGCCACCACAAAGCTACCATCTCCAGTCCGCAACGAGAGGCTCCTATCATGTAGACTTCTCGTTTCCACGAACCCCTGCATAGAAACATAAACATGATTAGTAGCGCCCGAATCAATGACCCAAGTGTCTTTCAATTCTTCCACCAAACACGCTTCTAAGTAATGAAGTTCCTTACCTTCCTTGCCCTTGGCGGCTAGGAATTCCCGGCAAGTCTTCTTGAAGTGACCTACCTTCCCACAATGGAAGCATTTGGACTTTTTAGGGTCCTTCGGCTTCTTGTTCTTCTTCTTCTTCTTCCCATCCGAGACAGGAGGATTAGAAGAACTAGAAGCCACTTGCTTCTTATTTGGCCTCTTCCTCTTCCGTGAGGGATTGGAAGATTCCGCCAAATTAGCCTCTCCTTTAGGTTGGACCGCATCCTTATCCCTGATCATCCGCTCATAAGCCTGTAGTTGCTTCATGAGCTCGGTTAGTCCTAACTCCTTTGTCACCAGATTGTATGCGGCCTTAAACCCCACAAAATCTTTAGACAGAGTCTTGAACACCATCTCGATCTAGGTGTTGTAGTCCAACTCAGCACCATTCTCGGCAGCCTCAGCGAAGAATCCCATTAGAGTAATCATATGGTTCTTCACCGGAGTACCCACCTTTTGCTTAGAGTTCATAATGCTGGTGATAGCGGACTGTCGAGCCAATTTTTCTTGGTCTCCGAACATGTCCTCCAAATTTTCCATGATCTCCCCAGCAACTTGATAAGTCTCATGCTGCTTTTGTAAAGCACTTGTCATGCTAGCAAGGATGTAGCATCGAGCTATCTCATTGGATTCTCTCCAACGATTATAGGCAACCGGGACCTCCTCAAGTGGTGTGTCAGGTTTGGGCCCAGGTAGGCATGGTTCGTCCAGCACGAACTTGTGTCTCTCGCAGCTGAGAACTATTAATAGATTTCTTTTCCAATCTTTATAATTGTCGCCATTCAACTTATTTTCAGTAAGTATTGAAATGAGGGGTTTCAGTGACATTTTGAACTGAAATAAAATTATACTAGACATCATTACAAAGCCCAAGCAAATATACAGATAATTTAGCAACTAAAACATACAAGTATGTTCCTACATGAAACTTGAAAAAACATGTAGCATTGCAACGGTAATTCTCAGCACCTATTGCCCCAAGCCACCGAGGGGTGGTCATGAGAACAAATAGCCGGAACATGGACCCCGTCCAATTAATATATGTTGCCTTAAATCCTCCAAGGTTAAGACATATATTAATAACCGCTTATTTGGCCACCAATTTAGTTAACAGAGCTTCTAGGGAAGGTTAATAACTAAACGAGTCTTGAGTGTATAACCATTGTTTACGTAGCCCGATCCACGTCCTACCAAGCCACCGAGGTGTGGTCATGAATAGGATCGCACCCGAACATGTTTTCCACATAGGATATCCAATCTAGTATACCGGCGGCGGTAAACACCTACTGAGGGGTGTGGTCAGGGCAGAACTGACGCGAGGCGTTACCATGCTTTCACATATGGATCAACAATGGAGGCCGTGGGTTTTGTTTGAAACCCTCTCCCACTCAATATTTTGAAAAACATGTAAGTTTTGACAAATTATGTATGATCAATATAGTATGAGCAGCACTCACCTATCCTATATGACATGTTATCAAATATGCATATAAAACATCCATCAATACATATTTATACATCCATGACTTATCACAGAAAAAATAATTGACAGAATAACCAAGTTATGGTTCCATCCTAGAACAAAGAAAATAAAGATTACAAAATTCCATCCAAAGCATTCTTTGAGTCTTGAATTTTGTTCCGTCTTCTTGTATCCATCTTTATGTAGCCTCTCCATTTATTTCTCATCCCAAGAATTATTTAAAATTTAAATCTCCAAAAATTTAAATTTCAAATTCGAATTTCAAATTTAAATTTCAAATTTAAATTTTAAACATCATGTGTAATAATATGTAATATCAAAAATTTCAAATTTTTAATTATATATTTTTAAACATGATTTAAAATTAAATCTCAAATTTAAAAATCAAAATTTTCTGATTTTTGGACCGTCGCACCGCAGCCCTCGAAGGCGGCAGCCGCCGTGGGCAACCACGAGCCCCAAAGGGGCTGGCAGCCCACGACTGCCCCCTTGTGCAGCCCTGCCGGGCTGCAGGCCAAGCCTGCAGCGCCAGGCTACACGCCCAGGCTGGGCGCAGTAGCCTGCAGCCACAGGCTGCACGCCCAGGCTGCGGCCAGCCTCGGGCAGGCCATGGCCACCTTCGGCTGCAGGCCAAGCCTGCGGCCGTGGGTGGTGTGGGCTTGCACAGGGGCTGCTGCAGCCCCATCCTGCCCGAGGGCAGGGGCTGCAGCCCCACCAAGGCCCGTCGGCCTATTCCGAGAGGTCGTGTCTCGATTTTCGAGCCATATTCCAATTTACCTATTAGGATCTCCGAAAATTAATTTGAATCCCAATTAAATTGAAATTTTCCACACAATCAAAATTTCAACCTTTAAATCAAATTTAGCTTTTGGGAAAAAATAAATTATGGTCTTCAATCTTCAATCTCCTCCAAGAATAATTACATAAAATTTCCTAAACCGTTTCCGGTGTACAAAAATTCTAACCATAAAAAATTTTAAGAGTCAAAAATTAAAATCCATGGAAAAATTACAGTGTTAATAAACTGCTCCCATGGTTACATAAAAAATTCCTAGATACAATTTTTCTAAATTCTAAAGAACCATAACCGGCATAAACAAGCATGCTTATAATAATTCAAAAAATTAAGATAACCACATACTTTATACATAATCCATGATAACAACAAAAAGGAACCCTAGAATGCCACTCTCTAAATATCAAATCCATACATAAATAAAAAGACTAAGTAATTGTCTAATTTATGTACATGGCATAGTCATGAGATGGCTCTGATACCAATTGTAGGAGAATGAATCGGTAAAAACGTATCAGAGTGGCGCAGCGGAACAATAAAAATTTTTAGATCATTAAATATCTCATGATGCCATATACAATAAACCAATAACAATTAAAACTCATAACTCAAGGACACCAATCTTGCAGGAGGAGAATGACCGGAGACTTCAACCAACTAACTTTCTCTACTATTCTCCAATTACCGAATGACTGAGTGTGTGGGCACTCTGAACCTCGATCGGTATGCTAGCACTGCTAGTCTTCTTCCGACCACCCAGATCTCTAAAGAACTTTATTGTCACGATGAGCTGTGCAACAATAAGCCTGCTCACCTGAGAGTCTGTGGTCTGAGAGAACTGGAATGGTAGGACCTCTATTTATAGACCTGCATGAGGTGATTCTCTGAATTTGAATTGGATTAGGAAAAGATATTTTCCCTTATCCATATCCATAAAATCCGAACTTTTCCAAGGGAGAATCTCAACAAAAAATTCGGTTTTCTTAGGATAAATCCAATCCAAATCTAAACAAGATTTTAACTAGAATTTTATCTCCCTTTTTCAACCCAAAAAATCCGAAAATTACAAGGAGAATATCTCATAAAGATTTCGGCCATTATGGATAAGGGAGAATCAAAAATTCCACTAGGATTTTCAAGCTTGAATCTTATCTCAACCTTATCCAAAATAACCGAATTTCCTAGGAGATTTTCTCCCTAATTTCGGCCACTTTTCAGGGAAAGAGAGAATCCAAATTTAACTGGGTTTGAAACTTGAATTTTTCCCTTGAATCTTATCCACAAAAAAACCAAAATTTCCTTGGAGATTATCCTCAAAATTTCGTCCATAGTTTGTTGGGATTTGGATTCAAAATTCAAGTAGGATTCTAACAAAATTAGCCTCTCCAAATCCAACTCAAATTCGAATTTCAAACCTTGTGGATTTTCCATAACAAATTCGAATCCTACTTGAATTTGTTGGGATTTGGATTCAAAATTCAAGTAGGATTCTAACAAAATTATCCTCTCCAAATCCAACTCAAATTCGAATTTCAAACCTTGTGGATTTTCCATAACAAATTCGAATCCTACTTGGACTGTGATTCAAAATTTGAATTTCAAATTTCAATTTCAAATTTCAAATTTCAAATTTCGAATTTCAAATTTAAATTTCAAATTCAAATTTCAAATTCGAATTTCAAATTCAAATTTCAAATTCAAATTTCAAATTTCGAATTTCAAAATTCAAATTTCAAATTCCACAAAACGGTTGTGTTTCATATTCTTGTTCTCATGGATAATTTTCTACAACTCCAATCCAATCTCAAATAAAATCATGACAACTTTATTTGGAGTTCAAATAATTGTGTACTCTATTATCCAAAACAAAATCTGAATCCAACCGGAGAGAATCTTGTCTACCATCCTAATCCTGTGTCATCACCATCCATGCATAATAAACCAGCCAATAGCATACACAAATCAATTTGCCAAACATTAAGGAATTATGTGGAGCTAGTAGAGGGACTGATTGGACATATATAATCGGGCTCCCATGATTCCATATGATCATCATTCTGTACCGAACAATTCAATCATATGATCACTAATTTCAGAGTCACACCACTATAAACCTGAAACTGAACTCCCAATTATATACCGTATTACGTAAACCTGTGACGAGCTACTATCCAATGACCTTGTCATATATGCAAAACCCTCATATGATATCCATGATTAGCCTTAGGTCAAAGTCCGTTTAATCCTACTAATCAGGTTATCTTAAAGTTCCATTATACTACCGAATTAAGAAAATGATTATTCACCATATGTGAATAAGAAGTCATCCGCCCAGCAGACGACCCAAGGCCTTGTCCATTTTCACATTCAGTATAATACCTTTAAGAGGATACCTTTAACTCCTCAGAGCTATGATTCCGATATCTGCAAACAAACCCTTCATCGTATACAAGTCATGCACCCAACGAACCGGTCTATAAGCTTACTACCTCTGAGACGCTTAAGCCATTGGAACATCAAAGTACACAAGTCATATACATGAAGTAGTTCATTTACTCAGGATTAAGGTTATTGCACAATGAACGTCAAAAGCAGATTGATCCACTCATAGCGGACTACGTAGATCAATCACGCTTTAGTCCCGGTCTAATATGTCACCACCAAGCAACATAACTATGTCTCTACTTGGGAGTCCAGCTCCAAACAGTCAAGACAGACCGTCCCCTCCAAGGCTTTAGACAACATAATAGTCTTAACATGAGTTAGATGCTCGGTCTAATCCCATAGACTACAGACCATAGTTTAGACTGCTAACTTTAGAACATTGTCTTCTCGCATACAAAAGTCCATTGTATGCAACGTTCTAACAGTTTTAACACAAGCAGTCAGTGAGCCATATTTGCTTACATTTACTTTAACATGTAAATAAGACGAGGACAGATAACAATGTAATGAATAACCTCTATATATAATTTTATTATCCAGTTCAAAATGAATACATCAAAATGTCTCTAATACTTAGGGCATTTCCTAACAATACATCCATTCTGACCATCGCATCTTTGTTAAATTTATAGTAACTCAGAGGCGGAGCAAACCATTTTTGAGATGAAGAAAGAACCTGGTGCTTACTCTGTTTTGGTTGGCAACGGCGCACATATATAACCCTGGCTAGGGTACAGAAAACATCCAAATCCATGTCCTTTAAATGCTTTTTGGCCTCACTAAGCTCCTGGACAATCCCATAATGCATGCTACACCATCTCTCTCTCCCTCTCTCTCTCTCTTCCCCTATATAGTTCACGGTTTACACCTCTTCTACTTAAATTATAATCGCAAAATCCTACTGAAGGCCTGTTATAGTAATCTTTTGTACACCTTAAAATATATATATATATTTCATATCATGATAAGGATATTATTTCTCTTGTGTTTGTACCTCAATATTAATAGTCTAGTGATCTAATCAAATTAATCTAAAACTATTAATATTATCATTTAAATATATATAATCTAATAATAATTTTACATTTAATTGATTGTCGGTGTAATGGATAAAGTTCAAATTTCTACACCTTTAAGTTAAAAAAGTATATAAGAAAATTTATTTAAGAATTAATAAATAACTTAATTCAACTGTTTTTCTAACCAGTAATATCCTTACATGTCACTCAATCTACACTCACATTGAAAATCTATTGACAATCTCACTATTTAAAAAAAAAATTCAAAACTATCACGGTTAGCAATCACATCCCTTATCTTTATGTTGCATAGTGACTCTAATCGTTGATGGATCTAAAATTCTACTTGAGTAAAGTAGACTATCAAAATGCGACAGTGGTTTATTACCAGACCTTGGTCTATCCCATCATGCATTGGGTTCATTCGAACAACTACAATACATTAAATCTTAGAGCAATATTAAAAGGTGTCAAGAATATTAAGCATCATTATCTAATCGAAGATAAAGCCCTATGATAAGATCCACTTTAGTGAGATTAACTTTCTATTAATGATGATATTTAACATCGGTGATATCTCTTAATATTTTTCTTAACATTATCAGTTGTATGCTTAGTCAGGAAAATATATAAATATATATACACACATCATTTGTTGTTTCATGTAGGGCTGGCAATTCGGGTCACAATACGATAACATGACATGAAACCTACACGAAATTAGAGGATTTGGGCTTTCCTTAAATGAATTTAGGTCAAAAAGGGTCGAACTTATCAAACATGGTTAAATAAAAGGTCGAACCCGCCAACCCACAATTGACATGAAATAGCTCGTTTAATAAATGGATCATATATAGGTTGACATAAATATAACTCATAAATTACCAATTTATAATCTTTAATATATTTATATTGTTATATATATTATAATATTTTACTATTTTAAATTTTGAGTTTTCAAAATTTAAAATTTAAAATTCAAATATAAAATATATCTTTTATTTTTTTATATATATATTTTAAATTTTTTTAACATAGAAAGAAAATCTAGATTTTATTTTATTTTATTTTTTTAGTTTTTCATTACTTTTACAGCTTTGCTCACCTCACCCTATTGCCCTCCCCTTCCTTCACTCAATTGACCTATGTGACAACACAACCAGTCGTCCCTGACCCTGTCGTCGTCAACCCTCTCTCCTGTCCCCTCACCTCGTCGCCCTCCTGTCCCTTTACCCTCCATTCACCTCACCCTGTTGCCCTCCCATCACCTCCCCTTACTGTTAGGAAATCCCTTAAGCATTAGAGACATTTTGATGTATTTATTTTGAACTGGATAATAAAATTATATATATAGAGGTTATTCATTACATTGCTATCTGTCCTTGTTTTATTTACATGTTAAAGTAAATGTAAGCAAATATGGATCCCTGATTGCTTGTGTTAAACTGTTAGAACATTGCATGCAATAGACTTTTGTATGCGAGAAGACAATGTTCTAAAGTAAGCGGTCTAAACTATGGTCTGTAGTCTATGGGGTTACACCGAGCATCTAACTCATGTTAAGAATATTATGTTGTCTAAAGCCTTGGAGGGGACGGTTTGTCTTGACTGTCTAGAGCATTGACTCCCAAGTAGAGACATAGATATGTTACTTGGTGGTGACATTTTAGACCAGGACTAAAGCGTGATTGATCTACGAAGTCCGTTTTGAGTGGATCGATCTGCTTTTGACGTTCATTGTGCAGTAACCTTAATCCTGAGTAGATTGACAGCTTCATATATATGACTTGTGTACTCTGATGTTCCAATGGCTAAAGCGTCTCAGAGGTAGTAAGCTTATAAATCGATTCGTTGGGTGCATGACTTGTATATGATGAAGGGTTCATTTACAGATATCGGAATCATAACTCTAATGAGGAGTTAAGGGTATCCTTTTAAAGGTATTATACTGAATGTGAAAATAGATAAGGTCTTGGGTCGTCTGCTGGGCGGATGACTTCTTATTCATATATGGTGAATAATCATTTTCTTTATTCGGTAGTCTAATAAAACTTTAAGATAGCCTAATCAGTAGGATTAAACGAACTTTGACCTAAGGCTGATCATGGATATCATATGAGGGTTCTGCATACATGACAAGGTCATTGGACGATAGCTTGTCACAGGTTTACGTAATACGGTACATAATTGAGAGTTCAGTTCAGGTTTATAGTGGTGTGACTCTGAAATTAGTGATCATATGATTGAGTTGTTAAATAAAGAATAATGATCATATAGATTTGTGGTAGTCCGATTATATATATCCAATTGGTCCCTCTACTAGCTCTACATAATTCCTTAACATTTGGCAAAATTGATTTGTGTATGCTATTGGCTAGTTTAATATGCATGGATGGTGTTGACATAGGATTATGATGGTCGACAGGGTTCTCTCCGGTTGGATTTAGATTTTGTTTTGAATAATAGAGTACACAATTATTTGAACTCCAAATAAAGTAGCCATGATTTTATTTAAGATTGGATTGGAGTTGTAGAAAATTATCCATGAAAACAAGAATTTGAAATACAACTGTTTTGTGGATTTTGAAATTTGGATTTTGAAATTTGAAATTTGAATTTGAAATTCGAACTTGAAATTTGAAATTCAAATTTGAAATTTGAAATTCAAATTTTGAAACACAGTCCAAGTGGGATTCGAATTTCTTGTGGTAAATCCACAATGAATGAAATTCGGATTTGAGTTGGATATGGAGAGGAAAATCTTGTTAGAATCCTACTCGAATTTTGAATCTAAATTCTAACAATAATGGACGAAAATTTTGAGGATTATCCTCATGGAATTTTCGGATTTTTGTGGATAAGGTTCAAGGAAAAATTCAAGTTTCAATCCTAGTTGAATTTGGATTTTCTCCTCCCTGATTATGGCTGAAAATTTGAGGAAGATCTCCTAGGAGATTTTCGGTTATTTTAGATAAGGATGAGATAAGATTCAAACTTGAAAATCCTAGTGGAATTTTGATTCTTCCCTTATCTTAAAGTAGCTGAAAATATTTGGTGAAGATCCTCTAGGATTTTCGGATTTTTTGATTGAAAAAGGGGAGATAAAATTCTAGTTAAAATCTTGTTTAGATTTGAATTGGATAATCCTAAGTTGGCCGAAAATTTGTTGGGATTTTCTCCTTGGAAAACTCAGATTTTTGGTTGTGGATAAGGGAGAATATCTTCTCCTAATCCAATTCGAATTCAGATAATCACCTTATACAAGTCTATAAATAGAGGTCCTGCCACTCCAGTTCTCTTAGACCACAGACTCTCAGGTGAGCAGGCTTATTGTTGCACAACTCACGTAACAATAAGTTTTTTAGAGATCTGGGTGGTCGGAAGAAGATTAGCAGTGCTAACATACCAATCGAGGTTTAGAGTGCCCACACACTCAGCCATTCGGGAATTGGAGAATAGTAGAGAAGGCTAGTTGGTTGAAGCCCTCCGGTCATTCTCCTCCTGCAAGATTGGCATCCTTGAGGTATAAGTTTAAATTGTTGTTGGTTTATTATATATGGTATCATGAGATATTTAACGATCTTGAAAAATTTTTATTGTTCCGCTGCGCCACTCTGATACATTTTTTTTCGATTTTTTTTTCCTACACTTACTCCATTGACCTTCATGACAGCATAGCTAATCACTCCTCATCCCCCTTATCTCTCCTCATCGCCCTCTCCTCTCTCTTACCATAATACTATATATTATTCTTTTACTTAATTGTATATGATATAAAACAAAAATTTTAATAGTTAATAAAGTACAAATAATATGAATGTTAAAATTTTATAAATAAATTTCACTTGTGTTTTATAAAAGAAAAGATGTGTTGTCTAATAAACATATTAACGTATCGCAATTATATTGAATAAGTTATTATTTTATTTATATTTAATTTAAACAGGTTAATTCGGGTAGACATGATTAATACAATTAATAAATAAGTTAGATTTAGATTTGAGATTTTGACATGATTATTAAATGAATCGGATTTAAATTTAGTATAATAATATCAATTAAAATGTATAATACGACGTGAAGATAATATAATAACACGACAGTTTTCATGCGTGCAACTGTACATTATTGCCATTGGTTAAGAGTACCTTTGGTGCACAGGCGAGCATCTGATAACAAACAATTAAATGCGGAAATAAGAAATGTACGGTACGAGAGTTATCTGCCACGTTGGTAGAGGTGGAGCCGTGTACGGTTTGATATTTTGTCGGTGTTTGCAGTTGGTAAATGAGAAGTTCAGCAGAGTAGATCCAGGCTGGAGGAGTTATCTGCTGCTTCAGATCCAACGCATCGATCCTTGACTTAATCGTGTGATGGTTACTCAAATTTTCCCACATTCAACTTTGTTTTCCATTTACATCTCTTACCGTGCGATTTTCTGCGTACATGATTGGGTCATTTGATTATTGGTGTGATTGAGTCAAGTTTTTTATCTCTTTCTTTTTCTTTTCATGTCGTTGTCACAACATTTTTGCACCTTTATCCCTCCCCCCCTCTTAGACCTTTATGAACTTTGATATTTAGACGGGGATATTCTAATAAGAACGATTGGAGGGAAACAAATTATCATCTAAACTAGTGTTTAAATGCTAATTAATAATAAATTTTAACAAAAACACGGTTTTACGTGTGAATGTCAAAGTTGACATTCAAATGCTTCATTTTTATATATGCCAAGCCCAAATGGCTACCTCAAATAAATGCTAAATTTTTAAGTATAACGATTCATTCCACTAAACTTGTTAAACTGTTACAATCTAGTTTACTTTTATCAATTTTATTATGATTTTTGGTCTAATTTGAGATATCGAGAGTTAAGAAATAAAAAGTGTTATGCTATGATTTGAGTTAGGATTTTGAAATTGTCGATTGGACATGCTTTTTCATCATGACATTTACAATATAATACCATTGGTAAAATGAGCGGGCTATAATAGAACTATTTAGTAAGGATAAATTATCAAAATTAAAAGGTTTAAGGTGTAACTTGTTAAAAACCAAAAAGTTTATGGGGATAAATATGTAAAGTGCTGAAAAAATTTAAGTGCACTTTTGTAATCTTGGAGAAAATGCTACGGGC
Organism: Antiaris toxicaria; assembly: GCA_035233585.1. Taxonomy (NCBI): domain Eukaryota; kingdom Viridiplantae; phylum Streptophyta; class Magnoliopsida; order Rosales; family Moraceae; genus Antiaris; species Antiaris toxicaria. The sequence goes on along the minus strand of CP141162.1, from coordinate 11,070,513 downwards.
AAGTTTGGCATCATTTCAAAGCTGCTTTTGACTTCATCAGATCAAAAGTTGTTTTAAGAAATGCTTGAATGATTTATCAAAATAACTTTAAGCTTACACTTGAAGATGCAAAGTATAACTTCTCAAGATATTTAAAAAAAAATCAATATAATAAATATAAATCCATATTTATATATTTACATCATAGCATCCAATAATTTAGGTAAAAATTTAATATAAGTGATACCAATTTTATATTTATCTGTTAGATTAATTTTTCAACATCTTAGTTTATTAATAGTAGTACTTTTGTAAACTAATTTTTAACGTAAATACTTATAAATCAAATTATTAAATAATTGATCTAATAAATAAGGAGTACTTATTACTTGCACACTTCTCCGGGTTATTACTCTAACAATAGCTTCGATTTCAAAAGATTTTTTTTTTTTCATTAGAAGAAATATGAAACATAAACATGCGTATGTATTATTTTGCTCTGGACAAACATGTGTGTGTTCCACCGCTCTGCTTAGGGAATATACATGTATATTTGAATTTGGTTCCATTTTGGAGCGTTTGGTAAAACATTTACATTTTAACTATATTCAAACGCAATACAATTTTACACTAAACGTAAAGTTTTATATTCAAATATAATATTTTTAACAGTGTCATGAAAACAATTATTATTTAAAATTTTTTCAAAACAATCACATCAACTTTTCAACTCCACTATTTATCTCTACTTTTACCAATCACATTAACTTTTCAACTTTAAAATACTTTTCAGCCAAACACATATTTCATTCAGATATAAAATAAAAACTTTTCAACCAAATATAATACTTAAAAAATAAGTTATATTCAAATATAATCAAAATATACTACGCCCGGGGTGGGGTTTTGGAAGGGAAAAAAAAAAAAAAAAAGAAGACTCTGATTGTTTAAACAATTCTCTCTTTAAAAAAAAAAAAGGCAAACCTACAATGTGAGCCCACTTGTGAATTGGATACAAGAACCCAATGGGCCGGACTTTATTTTTTCATGAGTCCTGACTTCCTTTAAATAGCATCCACCGAATGGCTTCGTTGTTTGCCTGGTGACTGGTGGTTTGTTCTCAGATCTGCTCTGCTCTTGTCCTTCCCTTCCGTAGGCGTTTTCGTCTCTCTCTCTCTCTCTCGTCAACCAAAAGAAAAGGTGCCTCATTCTGATCTCTCTTAGTCTCCGTCGAATTTAGAATTTTAGATCGAAGATTATCCCTCAGTCTTTGTTCGTTTTCACTTCTTTTGGCGCACGGATTTTCCATAATTTTTTTGTTTATTTGTTTTTTCACGGCGATCTCGTTCTTTGCTGTTGGTTTTTGGCGTCGTGAACACCGGGGATTATGTTCGTTTCTCCGTTTTACCCCGGAATTGAACGAAATTTATGGAGTTTTTTGGCCAATTTCACTTTTAAGTGATCGCATCGCTGAGTGGATATCGCGTTAGATTCCCCTCCTGGTCTTGTTGATTGGCCCCCTCTTTTTTAGGGTTTTTATTTTTGAATGAATGTGAATTTGGATTATTTGCAGTTGACTTATTATTATTATTATTATTATTATTATTATTATTATTTTGCCGTTTTTCAGTTCAGTGCTTAAAAAAACACTTTTATTTGGGTGAGAGAATCATGAACTCGGATTTAAAAAAGTTCCTTCTGAACTAAATATTGAAAAAAAAAAAAAAAATCCCAGTGAACCTAAACAAAAATAATAGCAATAATAATTATGAAGATTTGATGGCCAAAAACTAATAGGTTGAAAATGTCAGTTAGTTAGGTGTCATTTAAGCAAAACAGATTTATGTGGTTTATTTATTTATTTAGTCTGGCGAAATTGTATGATTTGATTGTTTTGCTTTACAAGAACAGTCTCCCTGAAGACCTTACTTTAACCTGTTGTTGCCCTGTCTTTGGTGAGTCAATTTTGTTAAGATATGTTCAACATTCTAGGATAGGACTGTAAATAAACTGGCATGTCGTTTTGTGTAATTCTAGGCTAGAGAGGGAGAGACGGTGTTTACGGTGCAATACATTTGCAATTGAGTTGGAAGGATATAGCACCTCCTTGAGGTAAATTGAATAGACTAAACACAAAAGAGACATTATAGAATGAATTGTGAATAGATTCAGAAGTTGATCAAAGTGGGTCATCATAGCCTAACACGACTTATTTTGGCTGCATAATAACCAAGTTAAACGTGCCTAAACCTTAACTTTGCACTCATGTTTCTGCACGCAATATTGTGTAGGATATTTGTTATATCTATTCATTCGGTCTTGATTGGAATTTGAATAACCGACTATACTCATTTTGTTTCGTTTCCTTTTTTTTGCTAGTTATACTCGTTTTGATTTTACTACATATATTTGCCTCCTATTTAAATCCAGTACTGTTGGGTTGTATTTCAAATGACAGTTTGCTCCAATTTTGTTGTCTGCTTTGGTTTTCCTTGTGAAACTATTGTGGGACTTAAAAAAAAAAAAAAAAAAAATCACACACGCATACACACCCCATTGGATGGTACAATTTTTTCTGTCCGAAGTTCTTAGTTTAAATTTGTAATGATTTGAAAATTAGTCCTACTGACTATTTGTATGGACTTATCAATGGTTCATTCTCTTTCTTCCTTGTAATCTTTATATCGTTTTCTCGTGTTTTCTAATGATATAAAGAGAACATGATTTACCGGACTGGTTCTAATTTTAGTTTGTAATCATCTGGGAATCTAATCTTACCCAGTATCAAATAGTGATATTCCAACTGTTTTTTCTCCCACCTCACTGCTGATATCACGTAGGATATCCATGATAATTTGATTCCAGCTATTATATTTTTTACAAAGGTGTTTCTTTCCATCATTTGATTGTTTTGGAATACGATGCTGATCTGATCCGATATTTGTTTCCACAGATGATTGATGATCAGGACCTGGGTTTTTTCGCCAATTTCCTTGGCATTTTTATATTTGTGCTGGTGATTGCTTACCATTATGTAATGGCGGACCCCAAATATGAAGGCAACTGAAAAGTGAAACCGGGAAATACATGTATTCGTAGCTACTATGTAGTGCAGAAACTTTGATGATACTTACATTGTAAGAAATTTTTTTAACTAAAGCCAGTCTGGATTTTTTTTTTTTCCTCACAAGACGTCATCTTTCTGAGCACCATCGTGGTGTATTTTGATGAGTCAGAATTTCATAGGTTAAAACACTTAGGGCTCGATTGGTGCAAGGTTTCGAGTCTAAAAATTTGTGTTAAGTTTAAAATGAGTTGAATTATTTAATAAATTTTTTGTTTGCTGATCAAATTTAAACTAAATAATTTCATTTTGAGTTAAAAGTATTTTGACGATAAAAATTAGATTTGAATTTGCATTAAGAATTTTCTTCTCATTATTTTTTCATATGGTTGATATATATATTTTTTTTGTATGAGAGGAGATTTGTAAATAGTATTTTTGAGTTTAAAATATTATATAAATTATGAATTAAAAAACTTGAAATGGAATCATAAATTAAATAACGGATTGAATTTAAATTCAAGTTTTTGATTTTGAACTCTAAATTCAAATGAGACCTTATAAATATGGTATTTACTTAATAAATATTATGTTTATCATAAGCTATCAATTTATCTAGTAAATTTGTTTCTTTACTTTAAATATTTTTAAAATTTGTAATTTATTTTAATTATTTTCTTTAAAATACTATTTATTACAAAATAAAAAATAACTAAATTTGGGAAAATTATTCAAATAGTTATTTTTTTCCCTCTACTGATAAATATAATGAAAATTTTCTTTTCTTAATCAATTTTGAATCGTATTAAACTTGTGTCAAATTTTTATGTTGTTGTAACGACGGTGTCTTTTAAATGCATTCCCTTAAGATAAATAAAAAATTAAAAAAAAAAACGCTCAACAATGTGGGCCCCCGTGTGAATTGGATCGAAGAACCCAATGGGCTGGACATGTGCCCAACTTACACGCAGTGGTAATTCCAGTTTGTTTTCCTCGCTAAAGTAGCTCGAGCTTTGGTTCAGGTAAATTGCATCACTCAGTTACCTCCTTGTTTGTCTGGTGGTGTCTTCTGGGATCTGCTCTGGTCCTTCTCTTGCTTTGGCGCTTTCGTCTCTCTCTCTCTCTCTCTCCCTCTCTCATCAACCCAAAAAATAAAAAAAAGGGTACACCATGCTGATCTCTCTCCTCTCTCTCTCTCTCTCTCTCGGTCTTCGTCGAATTCTGATCGAAGATTTTCGAACCATCTTTTTGCTCTTTTTGCTCTTTTTGCCCCAATTGATGCACCGATTTTTTTATGAATTTTTTTGTTTTCAAGGGGATCTCTCTCTTTGTACTGGTCTTTGTCTTTTGGCATCAGGAACATTAGGGATTTTGTTTGTTTCTCGATTTCTCGTTGTCGTACATAGTTGACTGAGATTTATGGATGAATTCTGGGTTATTCCACTAACGAGTGATCGCATAGCGGAGTGGATATCGCGTTAGACTCCGGATCTAAAGGTCGTGGGTTCGAATCCCACTGCGATCGCGCCCTCCCACTCTCATTGATTGGCTTTTTTTTTTTTTTTTTTTTTCTTCTTCTTCTCCTTCCTGAATGAATGTGAATTTGGGTAATTTGCAGTTGACTTTTTTTTTGAACAGTTGTGTTGATTTTTTTTTTTTTTGAAAATTTTTTTTGCCGTTGTTCTGTTCATTGTTTTAAAAGGCACATACATTTGGGGGTTGTTTCCTTTATTTGGGGGGACAATTATGAGAAGGTATCATGTATACTAAAGTTTTGATAAAAATATAATCTCAGTGAACTAAAAAAAAATAACAATAAAAGAAAACTATGTAGATTTATCAGTCCAAAACTAATAAGACTTTTTTTTTTTCTCTCTCTCCGTATACATGGGAAATTCTTAATTTCATCATAAGGGATTGAAATTGCCCATCTTTGTAGCCAAATGTCAGCCAGCTAGGTGTTATATTATCTAAACAGATTTGTGTGTGTGTGTGTTTTGGGTCTGGGGAAATCTGAATTATTAGATTATTTTGATCTGAGAGTTGGTTATCGTTGCTTGAGCCTTGAAGAGCAATCCCCTAAAGACCTTACTTTGCTCTCTTGTTGCCCAGTTTTCGGCGAGCCAATTTTGTTGAGAGATGTTCAACATTCTAGGATACAACTGTAAACAAAATGGCTTGTGTTTTTTTGTCCAATTCTAGGCTGGAGAGAGAGAGAGAGAGAGAGAGAGATAGAGAGTGTATGTGTGTTTATGGTGAAATACATTTGAAATTGAGTTGGGAGGATATAATACCTCCTCGAGGTAAACTGAACAGGCTAAACGCAAAAGAGAGATTAATAGAAAGAACATATTCAGAAGTTGATACAAGTGGTCCATTATTGCCTAATGCAACCTGGTTTGGCTGCATAATTACCAAGTTAAACAGTGCCTAAACCTTAACTTTATACTCATGTCACTGCATTCTTGTGTAGGATTTTTGCTTTATATACCCGGTCTTGATTGGCAATTGAATAACCGACCATACTCGTTTTGATTTCACAACCTATATTTGCCTTCTGTTTTAGTCCAACACTGTTTTGTAGTCCTTCAAATGACAGTTTGCTCCAATTTTGATGACTACTCTGGTTTTCCTTGTGAACTTTTTATTAAGCATGCACATGCCGGTACGTTCCATTGGATGGTACAATATTTTCTGCCAAAGTCCTTAGTTTAAGTTACTGTGCATGATTTGATTTAGAATGACCATAGTTTAAATTTGTAATAAAAATGTTGTACAATATTTTCTGTACAAAGTCCTTACTTTTGAATGGTTCATTCTCTTTCTTCCTTGTATAAAACTTTTCCAACAAATAAGAGAACAACGATTGACTGATTCTAATTAGTCTGTAATAATCTGGAAATCTAATTTTACCAGAATCAAGTAGTTATATCCCATACTGATTTTTCCCCTACCAAACCTCTGATATCGCATAGATAATCTATGAGAATCTGATCTGATTCCAGCTAAAATTTATGGTGAAGTAGGTGTTACTTTCCATCATTTGATTGTTTTGGAATACGATGCCGATCTGATCCGATCTTTGTTTCCACAGATGATTGATGATCAAGACCTTGGTTTTTTTGCCAATTTCCTTGGCATTTTTATATTTGTGCTGGTGATTGCTTATCATTATGTAATGGCGGACCACAAATATGAAGGCAGCTGAAAAGTGAAAATCAGGAATATATGTATTCGAAGCTACTATGTAGTGCAGAAGCTTCCACGACACCCTACATTATAACATTTTTTTTTTTTTTTAACTAAAGCTAGTCTGGATTTTTTTTTTTTTCCTCACAGTGTGTCATGTTTCCGAGCTCCCCTAGGGATTTGTTGATGTTTCAGAATTTCTTAAGTGGATAAACACATGGAGCGATTGAATAATATATTATATTGAATGAAATTTATGTCCGATAGAAAATATTTATATTACGAGTTTAAATATAATATTTATTATAATAAAAAATATTTAAATTATATTTAAACATTAAGTATATGATTTGATTGGTAAAAATAGAGAGTAAAAAAATGAAAAAAATATGAAATGATTGATAAAAGTAGTTGAAAAAGTGAAATGATAAATAATGATTATATTGAATTTAGATATTTAATATTTTGATGTAATATTTTTATATTTTAATAAAAATTATATTATATTTTAATGTAATATTAATGTAATGTTTCACTGAATAAATCAATTTTTCAACCTATATTAGAAAAAAAAAAATTGGGATCCTCAAACATATTAATCATATTACAAAATTTATGTTACTGACAAGTGTATAGACATTCTATGATCTTTTGAACATTCTGATAGGTGAGTGTTTGTCTTTAAAATTTGCCATGGGAGACGTCAAACTTCGTTTAATCATTGATTGAGAAGCTGATTTCATGACTAAAAATGATAAAATAGTATAGAGTAAAATATTGATATGTTTAGATAAGAAGTTTATTTTTAAAGAATGAAAAAATCTTAAATTTGAAAAATAAAAAATTATTTGAATTTTTTTTTTAAAAGTGAAAAGTTGTTTGAATGGGAAAAAAAAAATTTTGTTTAAAAAGAAATTTTTTTTATTTTTTAAAAATGAAAAATTTTAGTTATTCAAACATAAAAATTTAAAAAAATCTATTTTTTTAAAATAAAAATTTTTTAATTTTTAAAAAATGGAGATGCTATCTTTAGTTTTTCCACTGCTTTGCTATCTTTATTACTGATTTTCTTTTGGTTGACGCATTGTCATTATCATGCTTCATATTCCATAATTACTTATTTCTAATTGATTCTTTGCATTTACTTAACAACAAGTCTCTTTCCAACCATACGGACTATAAGCCACAATTGAGTCTTTATTCGCCCCGCTTTTATAATGGTCCAAAAACAGAATCATAATGCCCCGGTCCCGTGTCTTACTTGTCTAGTATTAGTCATTGTATATGTTCATATTATTACACGACGACTCTCTTTCTTTGGTCATCGTACTTACAACCTCATCGGGCGATTGGAAAGTGACAAATCCCAAAATTTGCAAAGCCTTTAATTGCTCCAACAGAAAACTAACATGGTGTGTTTCAAAAAAAGCGCGATAGTATAAACGTGGTTGTAGGGACAACTAAAAAATTCGCTCCGAATTAATGAGTTCGGTTTATTTATAAATAAGTTTAAATCAGTAATAGATTATAATGAATATTTTAATGAGTTTGGTTTATCTATGAATAGGTTTAGGTGAATAATGGATTACAACTAATGTGTTTCAGTGTCACCTATAATTCAATTATGATATAATTTTTTTTTTATTAAATTTGTAAGTAAACTACAGAGAAGATAAATTGATCAGCCTTTTAGAATCCAAAAGATCCCATTTAGTTTGTAATTTCAGATCAAAATTTTAAATTTTATTTTATTTTATTTTAAAAAAATCAATAAAAATTATAATTAAATCAATAATTTTAATTTAAAATTTCATTTAAAATTTCATTTCAGGACTTGCAAACCATTCAAGCCCCAAATGTTTTACCTTTTTATCTCGTATAAACTTCTTTGATACTGATTTGTGTGGAGCTTTCTCTCGACACAACCTTATCTCATGATCTTAAAGATTTCCTCGACAACAATTCCATGTGGCAAAAATGGCACGTGATAAAACCAGAAGATATATTTACGTTAAAAGGACAACCATGGTATATATAAACTTTTAAAAATTTTCCCAAAAAATAAATCTTTATTCTAATCTCTAACAACCAAACAAAATAGAATTCAACAGCTAGCAATTATCAGAAAAAAAAAAAAATAGAACGAAAGAAAGAAAAAAAGAAAGAAAATCACCCTCCCCACCCCCCTCTCTAATATACACTACACCACCGTTGTCACGCGCACACTCAAACACTCCCCCTAACATCATGTCTACTGTCTACTGTCTACATTCAATGAGTGGCAGTCCAATGACACAGGGTACGGCACACGGTAAGAAAAGCAACGCCCTGACGCACCCAAATATTCTCTTCTCCTCTCTTCTCTGTCACTCCCTCTGCCTAATCTACATCAGTCATCAGATATTTGTTGTGACTTGTGATTGGCTTAGAGATGAAAACGAGAGCCGTTGATGATGAAGCAGGCGACCCGGAAGCCAGAGAGCAGAGACGAAAACCCTAGGAACAGGAACCCAGCGAATCCAAGGGCTATGGAGATATCTGCCTGGACGCAGAACCCGTTCGATGCTTCACACGTTTTCATCCGCTCCTTCATCGCCCTAGCCAGCGCCGTTCCGGCCGAGTCCGCAGAAAGTAACATGTACGCGAACACCTACACAATCATTTGCCTCCAACTCCCTTATTTTACAGCTTTTATTTTCCAATTTTTTTAATTGAAGAATAAAATTTGGAAAACCAAAAAAAAAAGGTTGTAGAGAAAAACCTGGTCATGGCCGAAGTCGAACCAGACCTGCAGGACTTCGGGAAAGAGAGTGGCTCCTCTTGAAATTTCCCAAACGGAAGCCACCATTTCGAACAGAGAGTACAAAGCCACTATTGCATTCGCTGCGAATACCAATCTGAATCGGGACAAATTATAGATATATACATACAAGCCTGTTTGGTTGGTGAGAAAATGGAAGAATACGAAAAGGAAAGTGGAAGAGGTACCGTAAAGCGTCGAAATCGAACCAGCGAGGGAAGGAGGGGCCGCGGGAGTTGGTGAGCATGAAGACGGCGGAGGCGAGGGAGAAGGAGAAAGAGGCGAGGCGGAAGACGAAGATGAGGGCGTTGAATCGGCGGAGCTTCTGTACGGAAAGCGTGGAGTGGAAGGGAGTGGAGGCCTGGTAGTGGTGGTGGCGGTAGTGGTGGTGCTGCGGAGGAGACGGCGTCTCACCGTTGCGCTGCGACTGCTGGACCTGAGCGGAGCGCATGGTTACGATGGCGGCGGCGGCGGGTGCGGGGGCGAGGACGAAGAAACGATGAGGAGGAGGAGGAGGAGGAGGAGGAGGAGAGAGAGGGTGAAATGATCATGGAGGGAAGGGGTTGGTACGGGGCGGTTGGGGGCAGATTTGAGACTGGAGATGGGTTGAGTGGCTTTAATTTGGAGATTGGAACGGAGTCACGGGCGAGGGCGTGAGATCCATGGGGATGAGAGAGAGAGAGGGCAGAGGGAGGGGGGAATTTTCAAGTGAGAGAAAGTGGGGAAAGAAATGGGAGGGAAAGGAGGGGGGGGGGGGGGTGAAGAAAGAAAAGTTGTGGAAAGAAAAGGATGAGAGAGAAAGAAAGAAGAGAGAGAGAGAGAGAGAGGAGGAGTTCAAAGAAACATTAATGTAGAAAAAAGAAAAAGGGTAAAAAAAAAGTTACGGTTAATTGGTAAAGGTGTCTGGGACTTTTCACCTATTTCCTCCTTTATTTGTTTCTTCTTCTTCTTCTCATTATTATTATTAATATTAATATTTTTTCTTTGTGATATTCTTATTATTTTGTCCTAAATAAATTCTACAGTGAAAACTTCTCATCGTTTGTGTCCCCATTGACTGTACGTTACTATTTTAGTTAAGAATATTATTCCAATATAATTGATATACATGCGAATGAATTGTGTTTTTTTTTTTTTGTTTTGTTTCCAGATGTTTATAAAATTATTATGTCAATTAATAATAAAAGACATAACTTGTTTGATAAATGAGTGTTAACCGAAATGCATAAATACAACTCGGTGATACAAAATTAGCATAAAAAGAGTTAGAGCTTGAGTTGGTGTAAACATTATTCTTAAATTAACTACCACAATGTGACATTGGACAAAATATCTGAGAGAAGATTCTTTTTGAGCATTGTTATGTCAGTTTCATGGCCACTATTTAATTTACAGTTAGCATTGTTACATCTGCTTCATAGTCACTCTTTAATTTGAATAGTAAATTTAAGCCCCATAAAATGGAGTTCCCTTATAGAATTTTTTTTTTCCCCAAAATTTACTACTTTTTTTCTTGTCTTTTTTTTCTTTCATGGCTGTATATAGCTTCTTTATATATATATATATGTTTTTCCTTCACGCGCGCTATGCATATGCTTGGAATTAGCTGTAATTCCTTGCAATTTGGATACCAAATTTGTTAAATGAGGGCTTCCCTTTGCAATTTTCCATCGTTCATCTCTTTCTTTGATGAGAAAGCCAGAAAGGTTCCAAAGCTTTATATCTGTTACCCTTTCTTTATCCGTGTGCTCACATTAACACTTGAAAACATCCTGCTTTTTCTTTCTTCTTTTCCTTTACTTTCTCAATTTTCCATCACACTATGTGCATCTGAAAATTTTGAAAATATTCAAATATACGCGTCAATAATTACATAGAGATTACAAAAATAAAAAATAAAAAAAAATTAATGCTCTGTTTGGTGAACGCATTACATTTTCATTGCATGCATTTGAATGCAATGCAATGAATGTAATTTGTATTTGGAGAAAAAGTATTAGCATTGCATTTGAATGTAATGTGTATTTGGGTGAAAAGTATTTGAATTATATTTTAATAATAAATATGTGATGTAATGGGTAAAAGTAGAGAGAATAAAAAAGGAAAGAGAGAATATACGATGTAATTAATAAAAATAATAGAAATAATAAATAGTGATTTAAAATGTGATGTGATTGGTATTTAAATGAAATGTTTTTATATTCGGGAGAAAATTACATTACATTTAAATGTAATGAAAAAAAAAAAACATATACCAAACACGCTATAAAACTATTATAACTAGAATAATAATTAAAAAATGTGCATTTTAAATAACAATGCTACAAATCATAAAAAAAAACAAAAACAAAATGTCAACGAAGATGAAAGTAAAGCCACATAAGAGACATTGTAGAAATCCATGACGGCCTTTCATGAGCTTGATTGCCTGTTTAGAAAATGTATCATGACAGAAACTGCTGGGAAAATAATACAAAAGAAAGTTCATTTTTCATTTCATATTGACTTTCTTCTCCCAACATTCATAATTTTGGTAAAAGATTTGGTGACAGGAAGCTTTTGAAGACATAAAATAAAGAGATTTATACTACATGATTAATAAAGATATTGTACCCGTAAGACTTTGTTTTTTAACCTCATATATCTTTATCAAAAAGTATTTGTTTTACTTTTTTTTTTTAATTTTTAAATAATTTTGATGAGATCCCATGGTTAGAAATGTAAATTACGACTCCTTGCCTTAAAAAAAACCTAGAAAATAATTGTATGGTAGGAAAAACTTGAGAAGTTCCCGCTTCACTTCCCATGCACGTAACGCCACACTTTTGGCATCATACATTTTTGAGGCTTTGATACGCCTCTCAAGTCAATAAAAAGGCTCAGCTGCTTCCACCTTTTCTTTACCTTTTTTTTTTCCTCTCTCTCTCTCTCTCTCCAACATGATGACTTCCCAGTTCCCCGGAGGTCACCCTTCCACAGCTGCTTCCAACTATTATCTAATAACTAATATTCATGTTCCTAAAAATAAATAAATAAATATACATTTAACATTGATGAGTCTAAAGTTTGGAATTTGATTTTACAAAAAAATTTTATTTATGGGCAGGTAGTTAGGAAAATAAATAAAACAAAAAAAAAAGTACACCATATTACTATATAGGTTGATAAAGACATTAACAAATTTACAATTTTTTTTTTTCCATTGACATGTAAGTGGCCAGTTTATATTAAATTCAAGATTCATATTTGAACAAAAATAATCTTACTCTTAACACATTCAAGTTCCGAAGTTAAAATAAAACACCCCACCAACTTGCAATTTTAGAGCTGTTATTGCGAAAAAGATGCGAGAAGTTGCGGGAAATTTGGAACTTGTATATCTTGGCTCAATAATGCGAGCTTATTTTTGTTTTTACTTTATATTAAAACAAACAAAACAAAAAAAAGTCTCCAAATTCTCGAGGGAGAAACAAAATCAGATTTTCTGTTGCAACATATTTATTCCTTTCGAAGAACTAGAATTTCTCTTTGGATGAACGAGGCATGCAAGCATGACTCAAGTACATCCCAAAATCACGGCCCATTATGTTGCCTTAAAGACAATTTGAACAAAGAAAAGGACCATATTTCCTCATCTTTCTAAGTTCCATTTCAGGAAATTCAGGGCATGGCCAATTGATAAGGCAACGGATTATAGTCCTGTTATTCAGAGATTCAAATCCTTTAGAGTACCTTTGGTAAATGTTTGTTGTTGATGGTAGGAAAACCAATTTTACACCAACTGTAAAATTTTACATTCAAAAGTTTTTTAAAACAATCACATCAACTTTTCAATCCTAAATATTTATTTCTATTTTTACCAATCACATCAACTTTTCAATCAACTTTTCAACTCTAAAATATTTTTCATCCAAACACACATTTTATTCAAATACAAAATAAATATTTTTCAACCAAATACAACACTCAAAAAAGAATTATATTCAAACACAATTAAAACGCAATGCGTTTACCAAACACCCCCTTAGTCACAGAGTATATCCGTCCATGTATAATAATATCATATCCTTATGATGCATTTGATACATACATTCAATTTACATTATATTTAAATACAATATAATTTTCATCCAAATACAAAAATATTTTATTCAAATATCAATCACATTATTTTTTAAATTCAATAATCATTATTCATTATTTTACTTTTTTTATTATTTTTATTAATCATATCATATATTCTTTTTTTTTTTTTTTTACTTTTACCCATCACATCACATATCAATTATTAAAATACAATTCAAATACTTTTCACCTAAACACATATTGCCTTCAAATGCAATACTAATACTTTTCTCTAAATACAAATTACATTCAATACATTACATTCAAACACAATGTAAATATAATACATTTATAAACAGACCATTAATCCATATATATATATATAAATCATTGAATATTAGATATATACTATAACAGAACAAAAGTAAACTCTTTTGAAGTTAAAATTGTCCATCCGTCTTCTGTCGATCTACTTTAATTATTGCCATCCTTCTTTCTGTCCATTACCATACCTAATAACTACATCAAATGATCACCATTTTCCAACAATAGTACCAGCCAGGTTCCAACAATGGTACTAGCCAGCTTCTATGGTAGGACCGACAGCTGTTGAAACATCATGTTATAGAACTTTAAATTTAAAGGATTTCGTTGCTCCTAAACCAGATCCGAAAAAGTTATAGAAAGATTTGATTTAGGAGCAAGTCAATCCTCTAAAGTTCATACTAGTCTTGCCCAACCTAACGCCATCTCTTGTCCGAGAGGAAACGAGTAAAGTCAACAACTGAATCACCCCATACATAACTGAGCCAAAGCCCGTGATGAACGCCTCTACCATAAGAAACCCTTTTCGTTTTTCAGCGAAAACATTTCAGCACATAGTATGGGCACGCGCGAGTGTATGATATAAATATAATATTTGGGACCAATTATGAATAAGCAGACTACCAAAGAACTATCAAGACTTTGAAACAAGTTTAGAGAATTGGAGACAATTAGAGAGAGAACCATAGGAATATCTAATCATCAAACTTAAAAATATGCCAAAACAGCAGTCTTGGTGAATTAAAGATGAATTAAAATTCTATAGGATGTGGGTGCTATGGTCTCATAGCTACTAACCCACCCCTTCTAAAGGATATATTTTCTGGAGACATAAGTAGCATTGCAAAATAAACGATATAGAGAAAATTACAACATTTCTTGCGACTTCCGGACACAGCGGCTGACTTTCTTTCTGAACTCACTTCTTCTGTCTCTCCATTCTTTCTGTAATACATTGATGGAGAGGTCTCAAATTAAAGTTCAACACATTACTAAGTTAAAATGGGAGATGAATTGAAGAAAATATCGTTACATACCGCAGCTTCAACATTTGCAGGAGACTCATCATTAGGGCTAGAAAGCATTGATATAATACTCAATACAATACTCTCTACCTACAAAATGCACACAACATCCAGGAACAGAACGTTATAGACAAGAAAATTGGAGTGCGAAAAATAAAAAAATGATGCCTGCCATAAAGAAAATGTGCGCACTCCTCCCCACAACACCCCACACACACCAAATCCCCCACCCCCACCACCCCACCCCCCCCCCCCCCCCCCCCCAAAAAAAAAACAACCAAAAAAAAAGGTCATGGTGATGATGACTCTGTCTATGTTTGACACAGCAACATTTTAACTCATCAGTGTGTGCTACTTAAGTTTAACACATCACAGAATGAGTGCTGATTGCACTCTTATATTAAATATAGCTATGACACCTTCCCATAGACCAAAATTTGATCATCAGCACCACACTTCCACTGTATTTCAATGTTTCAACAACTCATCCCGAGGGATGATTTTGACATAAATAAGGTTTGTACCGATGTTATACAGCAAAAGTTATCATAACCCAAGCACTACTCACTCTATCACAACCTTAAAAATGAACGTGAAAGCACATGTTCTATAAAGTTTGAAGCTTCCAAGTGTTAAGCAAAAAAGTGGTGGCCACGACTCTATTTACCATATTATAGTATATATAGCAACAGAAAACTTGAAAATTGACACTACTGTAATGCACCCACAAAGGCACAATAAACCAATTCACAGCCATACTGGAGACCAATATACTCTATAACTAGTTTCAGATCTTCTGTCAAGAAGCACAGAACTTTTGCAGCAAACTATCACAAAAACTAATTTGTTTCATGTTCAACCACCAAAAGTTGTTTTACAGTGAACAATGCTTCACTTATCTGTGCATGTGGTGGGTAAATTACATTGTGTGAAACTATAAAATAACATTGTAAACCCCAACTCAACTCGAGCAATTTTTGCAAAACTAGAGTTGTGCTAGGATTTAAGAACAAGCACCTCAATCTGGGATTAGGTTGAGATCCATAATGCAATTGTTCAATTCAGTCTTGGAAATAAATCTCAACCTTCAGTCATACAACTGGCCACCACCAAGTTGAACTGCGAATTAGAGCTAACATCAGATGATCACAACTTTTTATTGGTTAAATAAGACACATAAACTCAATTAGGGACCTCATGTACAGCTCCAAAACTCAATTAGGAACCACATGTGCAGCTCCAAGTTTTCATTTTTCAATCTCATTCCAGTAACAACCTTTGCACTCATAACTCTTAACAGACAAACTGCAAGTCGAATACCTCACCGACCTCCAACGCTAATGTTAACTAAATGAAAGGAAAAGGAAAAAAATCCCTTCAAAATTACCAGAATTGTCAAAGGGATTGGCAGTTTCTACCACAGATATAACCAAATCCGAAAAACAGACAAGTAACATCATTTATAGGTGCAACCAAAAAAGCTTAAACACCAAGGAAAATGGTACGAAGCATCAGAACCATATCAATGTACATAAAAGAAACAATGATAATCATGGAAGATAGATGCCAATACACTTCAAATTCATACCGTATGGACCGGACTCCAGCGCTCACTTGCAAGCTCATAGCCATTTGGATCGTCACCGGGAGGATGAAGAATTGAAATGCAAACCTTGCCATCAGCGTAAACTGAAAACCAGAAAGGAAATTTTCCCAACCAAGAAAGGAAAAGAAGTTAAGTAAAATGTAATTTTATTGCAATTCAAAAATGCAATAAAAGAGTGATATATTCTACCATTGGGATGCCACATCTCTGAGGTAAATCTCACTGTTGGAGGGCTGTTTGGGTAATTGGAGGGAAAACTCATTATGGCATTAAAGAAACCACCCTCACTGCCATTAAAACAAGAATTTCAACACAAAAAACTTTATTCACGTCAGTACCTCCGAAAAAACATTTTGATCAATTAGAACAGGAAAACAAAAAAAAAATTAAAAGAACAAAATGTTTTTCGTTATATATACTTATATATTTCATACAAACGTAAGTCAATAACATTAATTCGACGAATAAATCAAAAATTAAATCAGTTTAAGAACAAATTTCTCTCTCTCTTTTTTTTTCCAATACCAACACAAAAACATTCGACAAACAAGAACAGAAATTTTTTTATCCAGATATTTAACCAAGAATTAACATAGAATTAGAATCAAACCGAATAACAAGAACCGAAAAGAAAACACAAAAAGATCGCGAAAGAACGTACTAGAGAGTATCTGGAGGTCCGATAATGGTGACGCTCCATTCAAAGACATTGGTCTCGTCGACCAAGCCAGCGGAGAAGCCATCGACGGGGTGTTTGCAGAGATCTGGAATCCGCCAGGAAAAAAAACGAAAAAAATAAGAAAAAAAAAGAAAAAAATCGAAAGGAATGACAGAGAGAGAGAGAGAGAGAGAAGAAGAAGAAGAAGAAGAAGAAGAAGATCAAAATGAAGAGAAATTGATTGACCTCGGAGCTGCTTTTGGAGGAGGAGGCTGGCTTGCGACGCGGCCATTGAAGAGGAAAAGTCGGAGGGAAAAAGAGGGAGTATGGTCTCTGATTGTGTGCGAGAGAGAGAGAGAGAGAGAGAGAGAGAGAGAGAGAGAGAATGGAAAAAAAAAATGCGAAATGAAATTAAAAAGGAGGGGAGTGGCTTTTATATAGGCCACCAAGGACGGAGTGATGGATTACCGGTTACCGATTACCGACTTGTTTTTGGACTTTTCGTTCCTTTCCCTCTCTTTATTATTTATATTTATACACCCGTAGAATTGAGCGTGGAAAAGTATAAATATATTTATAATATTTTATATAATATAAATATAAATATTCTTTAAAAATAATTGAGGCGGTATTTTCTCTCACTTGGAGTGCTTTGGAATCGGGATGATCGTCGGCGTGCTCTTTTTTTCCCCCTCCTTTGCATTATTTTTAATATATATATATATATGTATTTTATTTTTCAATAACTTTAAAATAAAAATGGCGTTTGGTATTATTTTTGAAATGTTTTCTGTTTTCAAAAAAATTGAAAATGAGAATATTTTGAAAACTGTGTTAAGATCATTTCTGAAACTGTGTTTGATTATGTTTTCTGAGTGTATATTTTGAAAAACATAAAAATGAAACTTTGTTTGGTTATATTTTTTCAAAACCCATTTCATTTTTAAAAAACTCAAAAAACACAATATTTTTTGAAAATGAAAACAAAAAGTGAAAACAACCTTTTTTCGTTTTCAAAAAACTCAAAAAAACAACATAGTTGAAAACAGTGTTTTCAAAACGGTTTTGAAAACGTTAAATAAACAAACGCTATTTTGAAAATGAAAAATCATTTTCAAAAACAAAAACAAACACCCCAAAAGTTTCTATTCATTTTTAATATTATATTTATATTATATTTAAATATAATATAATTTTTATTTAAACGTAAAAATATTATATTTAAATATCAATCATATTATATTTTAAATTTAATATAATTATTATTTATTTTTTTATTTTTTTATTAATTACATCACATATTCTCTTTCTTTCTCCTTTTTTCTTTCTACTTTCATCTATTATATCATATATTCATTATTTAAATACAATTTAAATACTTTTCATCAAAACACATTGCATTCAAATAAAATGTAAATATTTTTCCTCCAAATGTAAATTGATTTTAATACATTATATTCAAACGCAATATATTTACCAAATGGAACCTAACTACAAATTATTTCTTAAATAAGAATAAAAATAAAAATTGATCTTTTTAGGTTTTTTAGGTAGGGTTTCGACCCTTTGTTTCTTTTCTTTGAACGAAGCTTCGTCTTTAAAATTAACTGCAAGTTTCTTCTTTGTTTTTTGCGAGATTTTTTAATGTGTTTTGTGTGTGCAATTTGAAAAACAAGGACGTGTTATAGTGTCAAATGGACATATCTTTGATAACTTCTTTTTTCTCTATCATGATTTTAACATAACGGTTTGAAGTTTTGCTCTATTTGTAAGGTTTTATTTTCATATTTTATGTTACTTTAGAGAAAAAATTGTAACTTTACAAAATTACAACTTTGTAAGGTTTTATTTGTAAAATTTTATGTATTGCATTTGAATGTAATACGTATTTGGAAAAAAAAAAGTATTCATATTATATTCAAATACAATGTTTGTTTAGATAAAAAGTATTTAAATTGTTTTAAAAAGTTGAATATGTGATATGATTGATAAAAGTAGAAAGAAAGAGAGTATGTGATATGATTGATAAAATAAGTAAAAAAAATAAAATAGTAAATAGTAATTGTATTGGATTTAAATTATAATATGATTGATATTTAAATACAATATTTTTACGTTTAAATGAAAATTACATTATATTTAAATACAAAATAAACGTAATGTAACAAACAAACAAGATATTAGATCTTTATTTGCCGAAATACATTGCATGAGTTTCTAATTTGAGACGTAAGCATTATACTCTTAAAAGATTGGGAACCACAATTAAAACTTATCCTTTTGAGGGAAAAATGATTTTTATTAACTTGCCAAATCAATCAAAATCCTAATAAAATTTAACACTGAACTTGACTAACCAGCGTGCTACTATATTTCTTTTTTGGAAAACATGACAACAAGAACTACTGCCAGCAACGTCAATCAAACAAATGTTTAATATTTGAGACGACCAACACAAATTCATCGTGAGACTATCGAATTGACAGCTTGTACCACGCTTACAGCATCATATTAAGCAATCGACATCGCTAAGCAACAAGCCGTTGAGAATTCCAATCCTTCTCGACGAGCTAAGCATTCTGCAGCACAAGGGAAGAAAAAACCCTTCAACTTAGAATGACGGCTCCAACACCTATACATCCCCATGTAGTCCCCGATGCAACATCAACATTGAGCTTTAACCTTCTTACAAGGGGCGACTCCCACCTCCACTTAACAACCTAAGAGGGCTTCAATGATTAGTGATTGGTGATGCCGTTTAAAACATAAAGTACTTAATTCGGAGCCAAAAAAAAAAGGAAGTACTCAATGGCGATAAATGCTTTTTAATTGTCACCAACGGACAGAATTTGAATTGCATATCCGCAACTAAAGAAAGAAACTAAATAAATAATAACAATAACAATATATAAATTGTGTATAAGAAAATAAGATCTGTCTTTGGTATTTTGAAAAGAATTTTCTATTGCATTTTAATATTTAAAAGCAAGGAGAGTAATGTTATATTAATCATTTATGTAACAAAAATATTAGTATATAACAATAACATGCAACAAATAATTTTTTTTTTGTTCTTTCTCACGTTTTTAAAGTCATTCTTATGTAAAATAAATATTACAGCTTTTATTTCTACACGTACACATGGAGTAGCCTTTGCCTGAGAAATGTACATCCATTTTCAAATTTCATTTATTCGTTGAAAAGTACTTCAAAAAAAATTATTCGTGAAAAAAAAGGGCTATATATGTGTGTTTATGATTGTATTATTTGCATGTTAACAGCTTCTTTTATCGCCACATTTACCCAAAAAAAAAAAAAAAGAAAATCTTTACGGCCTCGATGTGAAAACACAAGCAAGTGTTCGTAATGTCATTACTGTGAAATGCAATGTAATGGAAAGAAGCTATGTAATTATTGACTTCTTGCATAACTCCTGCTGTCTAATCTTAACTGTTAAATTATGTGGGTGGAAATGTTGTTTGTGGTGAAAATGAAACATAAAATAAGAATTTGAGACGTAATGTCACTATGAAAGTTTACCAACGGATGTTTATGATAAATTATCTCAAAGATACAATAAATTTGTAAATACAATGGTTAGTAATCTTATTAAGTTCTCAAAACAAAAGTGAAACTGACATCAATTTGGATAATACCTATAACAAAAATGTGTTCGTTTATGAAAATAAGCAACTGAACTAAGAAACATAACATAATTCTTGCTACTGGATCGTGTGATTATTTTATCAATGCTTTGATTGAATATGAAATTATTCGATTTTGATTGTTAGATTGTAAATAATCCTACAAACGGTCCAGATTAATTCTGAAAATATGTAAACAAATAAAAATAAAGCTCCTTTAACTCCTTACAATGACATTTTATGTATCTCAAAAACAGACCATAAACGCCCATGCACGCGTCTCGTGTATGGTAGTAGCATATTTTCACCTACTTAAAAAATACTTCTCAAAGCCCTCATAATCACCCAACCAGTTCCTAACTTGCCACCATGCACCCCTTCCAACTCTCGCCTCAACCTCTTTATTTAGCATTTTATAATTTCTTCAATTGTTTTTTATTTTTTATTTTTCCAGTTTCAAGGGTATTTTTTAGTATGTCTAAAGATAAAAACCAGCTGTTAACTAAGAAAATGTATAAATTAATGTACTAAATGTAATGTGATAATAAAAAATGCAAAATTTCAAAAGACGCTATATATTTTTTGAATAAAAACAAAATGCATGGAATAAATAATACTTAATTTTAATTTCTTTAAAGGTAATTTAGATATTTTGTGAGTCGTTTGGTAAATGCATTACGTTTTAATTATGTTTGAATACAATTCGTTTTTTAAATATTATATTTGATTGAAAAGTATTTGTTTTGTACTTGAATGGAATATGTGTTTAGATGAAAAGTATTTTAGAGTTGAAAAGTTGGTGTGATTGGTAAAATTAGAGATAAAAAGCTAGAATTGAAAAGTTGATGTTATTATTTTAAAAAACTTTTGAATAGTAATTATTTTCGTAGTATTGTTGGAAATTATTATATTTGAATGCAAAACTTTGTGTTTGGTATAAA
Source organism: Antiaris toxicaria (assembly GCA_035233585.1). Taxonomy (NCBI): domain Eukaryota; kingdom Viridiplantae; phylum Streptophyta; class Magnoliopsida; order Rosales; family Moraceae; genus Antiaris; species Antiaris toxicaria. The sequence goes on along the minus strand of CP141162.1, from coordinate 11,049,218 downwards.
ATTGCATTACGTTTGAATATAACAATACTAAAAAACGTTTGTCAAATGAGCATTTAATGTTAAAATTAAGTGTTGATAAAAAAATATATATAAAATTTGTATGTTAAATATAATCAGATAGTATAGACGTGTAAAAATTGAAAATGCAAGATATTATTTTTAAAATAAATAAAGATATGAAAACATAAACTTTTATGTGTGTGTGTGTGTGTATATAATGTGGGAAATCTTATTTTCAACTTTCAAGGGACTCAATGGTATTTCTAAATTATTTACTTGGTAGAAGAAGAAAAAATCCTAGTATGGGCTAGGATATTCAGATGCAACTATTTTAGATGAGAATTTTAAATATGTCTGTTAGATGATATTCTTGACGAGATTCATACAATCAATTTCTTCTTCGCAATTATGATGCAGCATTATGGCATTATAGTTTATCACGTTACAACACATCACACGTTCCTCATGTAATGTTTTGTTTTTGATAATTAATTACCACATTTATCAAATTTTAAAAGAGCACATTGTTCTTGATTCTGTTTCTTTTCTCACTATAATTTTTGACGTGTGTCATAGAGTGTGTAAAGATAATGGTTGACGCTGTAATTTAATAATAATTTTATGATAAGCTAAACAGTTTAAATATCCTCATTTTTAAAGTTAAAAAAAAAAGTGTAAAAATATAAATTAAAAATAAAAAAGAGAAAAAGGGAAAAAAAGAATAAGGTAAGATATTGCCTATGCTAGAACCTAATTATAAAAGCACAAGCAACGGTGGATAACAAAAATTGAAGAATTATTGACCATTCTCTTCACCCTGCAACACTTGGCCCATTTTACAAAAGCCGACATCACTTTATCCTAAGTAAATTAACATATATTTATATCTCATATCCGGACTGCATTTCGGAGAAAAAAGAGTAGAGTACGTGGGAAATATTGGCCTTGAGGCCCTTGGAAATGTTCCCCTCTGTATATTTTATTATATCTCTTGTGTTTCTTTAATTTGGTCGTGGAAAACTCTTTTTACCTTTTTTTTGTTTGTTTTAGATTGCTTTATTTGAAATTGTATTGTACACAAGTTGATCGCATAAATAATTTAACGAATATTTAATATTCGGCGGCTGAGAGTTCACTCTTTTTTTTTTTTTTTTTAATAAATAAGAGTTTGAATTTATCTTCTTCACTTATTTTTATTAATTCTTTTTTATATTTCTTTGATAAAATCCCATTTTCTATTTAATTAATATAATCTTTTACTTAATATGATATGATAATCTAATTAAGAGAATCATATTATATAATATATTTCATAAACACTAATTAAATATATAGTATAATTTAAAAAATTGATAAAATTATAACATATTTTAGTTATTTTTTAAAAAACAATTTATTTGTTTTTAAATTTATCCATATTTCTTTTTTCTCACTTTCTAGCTCTTTCCTTTATATCTCTCTCTCTCTCTCCATCTTTTTCTCTTTCCTTTAACTCCTTTCTTTCTCTCCTCACTCTCTTTCTTTCTCTCATGCTTGTCAGTCACGAAGAAGAACACAAGCCATTTGTGACATCGCCGTGGAGATCTCATTGACATCTTGTCCACCACGACATCACTGTCCACCATCAGTGCTAGAGCTTACAATTCTAACGAGATCAAATCTTGTCTCTGCCCTTAGAGATCAAGTTATGGAAATCACGAAGCGCCACCAGAGATCACGAAGCCATGGAGCTTTATGCTGAGAATCAAGTGTTGGTTACTCTTGGTAACCGAATGGTTTCATTCAGTTTTTAAAACTAAATGATTGTAACCGTTTGTGATTATAGTGCATGAATTCCACCATTATTCCTCAATTTACATTATGAAATTCTCTTGATGGAAGAGAATATAAAGGAGGACGTTAGCTCTTGGTCTCGGAGCTTGGTTCTAAAAAATTTTCGTTTTTATTTTACACCATCACTCGTGAAAATTGAGAGCTTCAAAGCCGAAGCCTTCGGTGTGTTTTTTAACATTCGGTTCTAAGATTTGTAGGTTCACTAGAGAATAAATAATGGCAAGAGGTAATCTTTTTCGGTCCCGAAGTTATTTTCTGCATTTGATCTATATACTATATTTGGATTTGTTTGGCATGTTTAGATCATTATAGTCAGTTTACATTTGGTATTAGAGCACCTTTATGCCTTTATCTTGTTCGTTTGGAGAACCTGCAAAAAATTTTTTTTTTCAAAACTTACGTTCTTGGTTTTTAATTTTGGGCTTGAATTTTATACGTTGTTTTTGAAAAATAAGATTAGAAATCATTAAGAAATTTGATTTCTATCAATTTTGGCTTTTGAGAAGTGAATTTTAGTGTCTGGAAGGCCAATAAACCATCGGGTTTCATTTTAGGTCGAAACCAGGTTGAACCGAGTTTTATAAACCTAGCTGGAGGTTGAAGATGATGAAAAAAAAAAATGACATGCGTTTTTATGTTTGGCTGAGAAAAACGATATGTCATTTTATGAGGTGAAGGGTCGCTGTTATCAATGAAAAACGACACGTTGTTTTGACTGCTGAAAAGTGACAGTCTGATAGCAAAACGACATGTCGTTTCCAAAAGCCCAATTTTTGTCGTTTTCTTACAAATTGTGTCGTTTTTCTTTAAACCAATTTTTATTGTCGTTTTCTTCTAGATTGTGTCGTTTTTCTTCCAAAAAAAAATTATTATTATTATTGTTTTATTTTAATATGCTTAATTAATTTATTTGGGTTTGTGTGTATAAATTTGTTATTTTATTATACATGGAACATTAAGTTAATTAATGGAGTACATTAATTTTATTGATATTGCTTATTTTTTTTTGCAATATTATTAATTTTTGTTGATATTGCTTATGACATTATGCAATATATATGGTTATCTTGTTAATTAAATGTTGTATGATCCATATAATTTGTTTAATATTTAGAGTAGTCATAGTATCTTTAAATTATGTAAATTATATATCAAGAATTTTTAGGATCACATCATAATAGTAGTTGTGATTAATTATATGTAATACAATAAAATTTATCCCACAGGAAATTTTGTTGTATTTGTATAATTAATTAGGATGAAATGTCAAATTATATTTCTTAATCTACCCACAAGAATTAAGAAAAGAGAACATAATTCGATAGTCCGGGTCGAACCGGGTTTTACAGACCCAGCTGGAGGTTGAAGATGACAAAAAAAAAAAACATGTCATTTTTATATTTAGCTAAGAAAAACGACGTGTCATTTTATGAGGTGAAGGGCCGCTGTTATCAATGAAAAACGACACGTTGTTTTGACTGCTGAGAAGTGACAGTCTGATAGCAAAACGACATGTCATTTCCAGAAGCCCAATTTTTGTCGTTTTCTTACAAATTGTGTCGTTTTTCTTTAAACCAATTTTTATTGTCGTTTTCTTCTAGATTGTGTCGTTTTTCTTCCAAAAAAAAAATATTATTATTATTGTTTTATTTTAATATGCTTAATTAATTTATTTGGGTTTGTGTGTATAAATTTGTTATTTTATTATACATGGAACATTAAGTTAATTAATGGAGTATATTAATTTTATTGATATTGCTTATGGTTTTTTGTAATATTATTAATTTTTATTGATATTGCTTATGATATTATGCAATATATATGGTTATCTTGTTAATTAAATGTTGTATAATCCATATAATTTGTTTAATTTTTACAGTAACCACAGCATCTTTAAATTATACAAATTATATATTAAGAATTTTTAGGATCACATCATAATATTAATTATGATTAATTATATATGTAATACAATAAAATTTATCTCACAGGAAATTTTGTTATATTTGTATAATTAATTATGATGTAATGTCAAATTATATTTCTTAATCTACCCACAGAAATTAAGAAAAGGGAACTTAATTTGCTGGTTTTATCATTTATTTGAAACTGACTTAATTGAGTAAAATTTTAGCCCACAGGCAAGTTTTATGTTGCTAGATTCATATTTATGTTTTGCATTGCTAAAGCATAACTTAAGTTTTAGCCTTAAATATTATGAATTAAGCATGTATATTTAATTTGTACAGCTATGCAACCTGTGAATTTTTCTGATTTTAAGTGTGACATTCTCGAAATAAAAGGCGATAATTACAAGATCTGGGAGGAGAGAATTTTTCTTCATTTGGGCTGGATGAACATTAATTATGCCATTAAGAAAGATGAACCACCTGCCATAACTGAATCCTATAGGAATAAAATCAGTAAAAACATATTAGAGCAGCGCAGCGGAACAATAAAAATTTTTCAAGATCGTTAAATATCTCATGATGCCATATACAATAAACTAATAACAATAAAACTCATACCTCAAGAGGACGTCAAACTGCAGGAGGAGAATGACTGGAGGGCTTCAACCAACTAGCATTCTCTACTATTCTCCAATTCCTGGATGGCAGAGTGTGTGGACACTCGGTTCCTCGACCGGTATGCTAGCACTGTTAGTCTCCTTCCAACCACCCAGATCTCTAAAAAACTTATTATCACTGTGAGTTATGCAACAATAAGCCTGCTCACCTGAGAGTATGTGGTCTAAGAGAACAAGAGTGGCAGGACCTCGATTTATAGACTTGCATGAGGTGATCTCTTGAATTCGAATTAGATTAGGAGAAGATTTTCTCCCTTATCCACTCACAAAAATCCGAAATTAATAAGGCCAAAATCAAGGGTACATCCGGCCATCTTTTGGGATTTTGCAATCTAAATTCAAACAGGATTTTAACTTGAATTTTATCTTCTCAATTATCCATAATAACCGAATTTCCCTAATGCCAAAAACATGACTAGATTCGGCCATTAAAAGTGAGGAGAATCAAAATCCAAATGGGATTTTCTGACTTGAATTTTATCTCATCCTTATCCACAAATAACCGAAAAATCTCCTTGGATTTATCCAATAATTTTCGTCCACTTTAGGTAGGGAGAGAATCAAAATTCAATTAGGATTTTCTTGTTTGAATTTCCCTTGAACCTTATCCACAAAAATCGATTCCTCTTTGCCTCTTGCATTGCATACTTGTCAATTATTTTATCTATGTATGAAGCCTGGGATAATCCTATCATTTTGTTCTTTCGATCTCTAAAGAGACGAATGCCTAGAACATAATTAGCCTCTCCTAAGTCCTTCATGTCAAATTATTGGTGTAGCTAAAGCTTGACCGATGATAAATTCCCTACATCATTCCTAATAAGCAGTATATCATCGACATAGAGTACTAGAAAGACCACTTTACCATCCTTAATACGTTTATAAACACAGGGTTCATCAATGTTCTGCTTAAAACCGAATGTCTTGATCGCTTGATCAAATCTTTGGTTCCATGAGCGGGATGCTTACTTTAATCGATAAATAGATCTAAGCAACTTGCAGAGTTTTCTTTCTTGGCCTTTTACCACAAACCCTTCGGGCTACATCATGAAGATACATTTCTCAAGATGGTCATTTAAGAATGCCATCTTGACGTCTATTTGCTAGATCTCGTAATCGAGAGCCGCAGCAACGGACAGAAGAATACGGATAGACTTCAGCATAGCAACAGATGAAAAGGTTTCATCGTAATCGATTCCAGCCTTTTGCGTGTACCCCTTTGTAACCAGTCTAGCTTTAAAAGTTTCCACTCTCCCTTCCACATCCTTCTTTCTTTTGTATACCCACTTGCATCCAATGGGTTTTGTCCCATCCGGCAGATCTATAAGTTCCCAAACAGAGTTAGATTTCATCTCATTGTTTATGGCCTGTTTCCAAGATTTAGAATCAACATCATTTATAACTTCATCATAAGTGACCGGATCATCCTCATGCTCATGAGCCTTGGCCTGGTATACCTCAGCATTATACATGAAGAAATTAGTCTTTCTTGAAACCCTCTCACTACGACAAGGTATCCTAAATTGTTGATCGTCTGTAAGTCTTTCACCGAAACTCAGACTTGCGTCCAAGACTGAAATCTGTGGAGCAGTTCTTTCACCCGATAACTCCTCTAGCACCACTTTGTTTCGAGGCTTAAAGTCATTCAGGTGACTTTCCTTCAAGAATGTCGCATGGGTTGAAACAATGACATTTTGTTCCTTTGGGTTATAGAACAGACCTCCCTTAGTTCCCTTAGGATACTCTACAAACATGCATAATTCCGATCTTGGTTCTAACTTTTTCGCATCCCCATCCAGTACATGTGCCGGGCAGTCCCATATTCTCATATGTCCAAGGTAGGGCTTCCTGCCATGCCACAATTTATACGGAGTCTTGAGAATTGACTTGCTTGGAACTTGGTTCAGAATATAGCACGCCGTTTGTAATGCATATCCCCAAAATGATAATGACAGCATTGAATAACTCATCATAGATCGTACCATATCCAATAAGGTCTTATTTCTCCTTTCGGATACACCATTCCGTTGTGGAGTACCAGTTGCAGTCAATTGGGATAATATCCCATTCTTTACAAGATGTCCTAGAAATTCATTGGAGAGGTATTCACTACCTTAATCAGATCGAAGTGTCTTTTTGGATTTATCCAATTACTTTTTTACTTCTGCACGATACTCTTTGAAATTATTAAAGGTTTCGCTCTTGTGGTGCATCAGGTATATATATCTATACCTCGAGTAATCGTCTATAAAGGAGACATAATACTCGAACCCTCCTCGTGCTGTGATGTTCATGGGGCCACATATGTCAGTGTGCACAATTTCTAAGAGTTCATGAGCCCTAGTACCCTTAAGTTCAAAAGACCTCTTAGTCATCTTACCCTCAAGACGAGACTTACATTGAGGAAGACGTACCTCCTCCAGAGATTCTAGAGGACCGTCTTTCACCAACTTTTGAATCCTATCTTGATTAATATACCAAGTCTTAAATGCTATAGATACGCCTTGTTAGAGTGAGAAACTTTCAACATTTTAGAGTTATCTATTAATTCGGTGTCAAATAATGAGTACATCTTTGGTTTGATCAAATATAGGTTTTCATCCATCCATCTAGAACAGATAAAAGACTTATCAACTCTTTTACTAAAAGAAACTGAATAAGAATCCTTTATTAAACAAGCTATCGATAAAAGATTCCTCCTAAAATTAGGAATATAAAAATAGTCTTTCAATAATATAAACCTAAATTCATCAAAATAAAGATAGACATCTTCCACTGCCTCAACCACCATCAAGCTACCGTCTCAGGTCCGCAACAAGAGGCTCCTATCATATAGACTTCTCGTTTCCATGAACCTTTGTATAGAAACACAAACATGATTAGTGGCACCAAATCAATGACCTATGTGTCTTTCGATTCTTCCAACAAACACGCTTCTAAAAAATGAAGTTCCGTACCTTCTTGCCTTTGGCAGCTAGAAATTCCCGGCAAGCCTTCTTGAAGTGACCTACCTTCCCACAGTGAAAGCACTTGGACTTTTTAGGGTTCTTGGGCTTCTTGTTCTTTTTCTTCTTCTTCCCATTCGAGACAAGAGGATTAGAAGAACTGAAAGCCGGTTGCTTCTTATTTGGCCTCTTCCTCCTCTGTGAGGGTTTGGAAGATTTCATCAAATTAGCCTCTTCTTTAGGTTGGACCGCATCCCCATCCTTGTTCATCCGCTCATAAGCTTGGAGTTGCTTCATGAGCTCGGTTAGTCCTAACTCCCTTGTCACCAGATTGTATGCGGCCTTAAAGCCCACAAAATCTTTTGACAGAGTTTTGAACACCGTCTCAATCTAGGTGTTGTAGTCCAGCTCAGCACCATTTTTAGCAGCCTCAGCAAAGAATCCCATTAGAGTGATCATATGGTCCTTTACCAGAGTTTCTGCCTTCTGCTTAGAGTTCATGATACCTGTGATAGCTGACTGTCGAGCCAATTTTTCTTGGCCTCCGAACATATCTTCCAAGTTCTCTATGATCTCCTTAGCAACTTGATAAGTCTCATGCTGCTTTTGTAAAGCACTCGTCATGCTAGTAAGTATGTAGCACCAAGCTATCTCATTGAATTCTCTCCAACGAGTATAGGCAATCAGGACCTCCTCAAGCGGTGTGTCAGGTTTGGGCCTAGGTGGGCATGGTTCGTCCAACACGAACCTGTGTCTCTCGCAGTTGAGAACTATCAGTAGATTTCTTTTCCAGTCTTTATAATTATCGCCATTCAACTTATTTTTAGTAAGTATTGAAATGAGGGGTGTCGGTGACATTTTAAACTGAAATAAAATTATACTAGACATCATTACAAAGCTCAAGCAATATAGAGATAATTTAGCAAATAAAACATACAAATATATTTCTACATTAAACTTGACAAAACATATAGCATTGCAACGGTAATTCTCAGCACCTATTATCCCAAGCCACCGAGGGGTGTGGTCAGGGCAAAACTGACGCGAGGCGTTACCATGCTTTCACATATGGATCAATAATGGACGCTGTGGGTTTTGTTTGAAACCCTATCCCACTCAATATTTTGAAAAACATGCCAGTTTTGACAAATATGTATGATCAATATAGTCTGATCGGCATTCACCTATCCTATATGACATGTTATCAAATATGCATACAAAACATCCATCAATACATATTTATACATCCATGACATATCATAGAAAAAATAATTGACAGAAAAATAACCAAGCCAAAGTTCCATCCTAGAACAAAGAAAATAAAGATTACAAAATTCCATCCAAAGCATTCTTTGGGTTTTGAATTTTGTTTTGTCTTCTTGTATCCATCTTTATGTAGTCTCTCCACTTATTTCTCATCCCAAGAATCATTTAAAATATAAATTCCAAAAATTTAAATTTTAAATTCGAATTTTAAACAATTTAAATTTCATGTACAATAATATGTAATTTCAAAATTTTAAAATTTTCAATTACATATTTTTAAACACGATTTAAAATTAAATCTCAAATTTAAAAATCAAAATTTTTCGATTTTTGGCTTGTCGGCCCACAGGGCCTGAAGGCCCGTAGCCACCGTGAGCAGCCGCCAACCCCCAAGAGGGCTGGCAGCCCACGACTACAGGCCTGGCGCAGCCATGCTAGGCTGCAGGCTAAGCCTATAGCCCTAGGCTGCACGTCCGGGTGCTGCTGCAGACCCAGGCTGCAGGCAACGCCTGCAGCCATGGGCTGCAAGCTCGGGTGGGCCTTGCAGCCCGCCAGGCTGCAGGCGACGCTTACATCCATGGGCTGCAGCCCAGGGGCTCAGGGGGCCACGACCACCCTCCACTGCAGGCAAAACCTGCGGTCGTGGGTGGTGCAGCCGTGGGCAAGGGCTGTCGCAACCCTATCCTACCCGAAGGCAGAGGTGCAGCCCCACCAAGGCTGATGGCCTATCCCGAGGGGTCTGTTCTCGATTTTCGTGTCATATTCCAATTTACCTATTAGGACCTCTAAAAATTAATTTAAATCCTAATTAAATTAGAATTTTCCATACAATCAAAATTTCAACCTTTAAATTAAATTTAACTTTTGGGAAAAATAAATTACGGTCTTCAAACTTTAATCTTCTCTAAGAATAATTACATAATATTTCCTAAACCGTTTCTGGTGTACAAAAATTCTAATCACAATAATTCTAAGAGACAAAAAATTAAAATCCATGGGAAAATTACGGTGATGATAAACCGTTTTCATGGTTACATAAAATCTTAGATACAATATTTCTAAATTCTAAGGAATCATAATCGGCATAAAATAAACATGCTTATAATAATTCAAAAAATTAAAATAACCACATACTACATACATAATACATGATATCAACATAAAAGAATCCTAAAATCCCACTCTCTAAATATCAAATCCATAAATAAATAAAAAGACCAACTAATTGTCTAATTTATGTACATGGCATAGTCACGAGATGGCTCTGATACCAATTGTAGGAATAGAATCGGTACAAATGCATTAGAGCAGCGCAACGGAATAATAAAAATTTTTCAAGATCGTTAAATATCTCGTGATGCCATATACAATAAACTAACAACAATAAAACTCATACCTCAAGAGGACGCCAAACTGCAGGAGGAGAATGACTGGAGGGCTTCAACCAATTAGCGTTCTCTACTATTCTCCAATTCCCGGATGATAGAGTGTATAGGCACTCGGTTCCTCGACCGGTATGCTAGCACTGCTAGTCTCCTTCCGGCCACCCAGATATCTAAAGAACTTATTATCACGGTGAGTTATGCAACAATAAGCCTGCTCAGCTAAGAGTCTATGGTCTAAGAGAACTAGAGTGGCAAGACCTCTATTTATGGACTTGCATGAGGTGATCCCTTAAATTCGAATTAGATTAGGAGAAGATTTTCTCCCTTATCCACTCACAAAAATCTGAAATTAACAAGGCCAAAATCAAGGGTACATTTGACCATTTTTTGGGATTTTGCAATCCAAATTCAAACAGGATTTTAACTTGAATTTTATCTCCTCAATTATCCATGATAACCGAATTTCCCTAGTGCCAAAAACATGACTATATTCGGCCATTAAAAGTGAGGAGAATCAAAATCCAAATGGAATTTTCTAGCTTGAATTTTATCTCACCCTTATCCCCAAATAACCAAAAAATCTCCTTGGATTTATCCAATAATTTTCGTTCACTTTAGGTAGGGAGAGAATCAAAATTCAACTAGGATTTTCTTGCTTGAATTTCCCTTGAACCTTATCCACAAAAATCGATTCCTCTTAAGGTGGGATTCCCTTAACAAATTCGATTTTCTTGATAGATTTAGGATTCAAAATTTAAGTAGGATTCAAACAAGATTTTTCTCTCCATAATCCAACTCAAATTCGAATTCTAACCCTGTGGAATTATCCACAAAGAATTCAAATTCCACTTGGACTGTGATTCAAAATTTGAATTTCAAATCTCAAAGTTCAAATTTCAAAATTCAAACTTCAAATTCAAATTTCAAATTTAAATTTCAATTTCAATTTCAAATTTGAATTTCAAATTTAAATTTCAAATTCAAAATTTAAAATTCAAATTTCAAACTCCACAAAAAGTTGTATTTCAAATTTTTTTCTGATGGATAATTTTCTACAACTCTAATCCAATCTTAAATAAAATCATGGCAACTTTATTTGGAGTTCAAATAATTGTGCACTTTATTATCCAAAACAAAATATGAATTCAACTTGAGAGAATCTTGTTTACCATCCTAATCCTATGTCAATACCATTCATGCATAATCAACTAGCCAATAAGCATACACAAATCAATTTGCCAACCATTAAAGAATTATGTGGACCTAGTAGAGGGACCAATTGGACATATATAATTGGGCTCCCGTGAATCCATATGATCATCATTCTGTATTGAACAACTCAATCATATGATCACTAATTTCAGAGTCACACTACCATAAACCTGAAACTGAACTCTTAATTATATACCGTATTACGAAAGCCTGTGACAAGCTAATGTCCAATGACCTTGTCATATATGCAGAACCCTCATATGATATCCATGATCAGCCTTAGGTCAAAGTCCGTTCAATCCTACTAATCAGGCTATCTTAAAGTTCCATTATACTATCGAATAAAAAAAAGATTATTCACCATATGTGAATAAGAAGTCATCTGCCCAGCAGACGATCCAAGACCTTGTCCATTTTCACATCTAGTATAATGCCTTTAAGAGGATACCTTTAACTCCTTAGAGCTATGATTTCGATATCTGTAAACAAACCCTTCATAGTATACAAATTATACACCCAATGAACCGGTCTAATATGTCACCACCAAGCAACATATCTATGTATCTACTTGGGAGTCTATGCTCCGAACAGTCAAGACAAACCATCCCCACCTGGCTTTAGATAACATAATAGTCTTAACATGAGTTAGATGTTCGGTCTAACCTCATAGACTACAGACCTTAGTTTAGACTGCTTACTTTAGAACATTGTCTTCTCGCATACAAAAGTCTATTACATGTAACATTCTAATAGTTTTAACACAAGCGATCAGTGAGCCATATTTGCTTACATTTACTTTAACATGTAAATAGAATAAGGAGAAACAGTAATGTAATGAATAACCTCTATATTATAATTTTATTATCCAGTTCAAAATAAATACATAAAATATTTCTAATGCTTAGGGCATTTCCTAACAAAATCAACACTTAAAGTTGATGTTGTTCTTTATGAAAAATGGGAGCAATTTAATCGCCTAAGTGTCATGTTCATAAAGACTAACATCTCTACTGGTATTCGTGGTTCCGTCAAAGGCTATAAAAAGGTATGAGATTTGTTGAAGGCCATAAATGAACAGTTTGAAACTTTTGATAAGGCGCTTGCTAGCACCTTAATAATGAAGTTTTCATCAATGAGACTCACTACAGTAAAAGGTGTGCGATAGCACATCATGAAGATGAAAGATATTACGGCTTAATTGAAAACACTTGAGGTTACAATGTCTGAGACATTTCTTGTCCATTACATATTGAACACTCTTCCACAGCAGTATAAGCCCTTTAAAATTTCCTACAACACACATAAAAAAAAGTGATCAATTAATGAACTCATAACCATGTGTGTTCAAGAAGAGGGCAGGCTGATAATGGAACAAGGTGAGAGTATCATGATGGCAATAAACAAGAAGGATGACAAGTAAGCCAAGAAGAAAGGGAAACGTAAAATACCTCCGCAAGGTGGAATTAATAAAGAATCCAAGTATTTCTTCTATAAGAAGAAAGGACACATGAAGAAAGATTGCACCAAATTCCAGAAATGGCTTGAAAAGAAAGGTAAACCAATCTTATTTGTTTGTTATGAATCTAATATGATTAATATTAGTCATAACACATGGTGGATTGATTCTCGGTCTACAATCCATGTTTCAAATACCTTGCAGGGTATGTAAAATTTACGAAAACCAGTAGAAAGTGAGCAATGCATCTTTTCAGGAAATAAGATGGGCTCGTATGTGGATGCCATTAGGACATGCAGTTTAATTTTAAGCAGTAGCTTTATTTTGGATTTAAAAAATATCATTTATATTCCAAGTTTTTCTAAAAACTTGATTTCTGTTTCAATGCTTGTACCATTGGGTTTTTCCTTTAACTTTTCAAAGACATCTTTTAATTTATCTTATAAATCTGATGTTGTTGGAAATTGTATTTTATTTAAAGGTCTTTTCTCTCTATTAATTTACAAAATGATGCCACTAATAATGCTATGTATGTTCACGCTGGTTTAAAATGATGTATTATAAATAAATATTCTTCTATATTGTGGCATCGGAGATTGGGACATATCTCCAAAGATAGAATTAAGAGATTGGTAAATGATGGAGTACTAAGTACTTTGGATTTTGCTGGTTTTGAGATCTATGTGGATTGTATTAAGGGGAAGCAGACCAAAATATCTAAGAATGGTGCACACAGAAGTTCTGAATTACTTAAAATCATCCATTCAGATATCTGTTGTCCAGATATGGACACACATAGTGGTCTGAAACACTTTATCTCCTTTATTGACGATTTCTCACATTATATGTATATCTACTTGTTTCAAAATAAAAATGAAGCATTAGACGTTTTTAAGGTTTTCAAGCTGAAGTAGAGAAATAATGTGGAAAACAAATTAAGATTGTGAGAACTGACAGAGAAGGAGAGTATTATGGTAGATACACCAAGAATAGACAAGCTCTTTGTCCATTTGTTAAGTTTTTTGAAGAGCATGGAATAGTTACTCAATACATTAATCCCGGTTCTCTGAGTGAGAATGGTGTGTAAAAAGAAGAAACCAGACTTTAATAGAGATGGTTAGGAGTACGCGTAGTAATGCCAAACTTCCGATATCACTGTGGACTAAAGCTCTTAAAACGGCAGTATATATATTAAATTGAGTTCCAATTAAGGCTGTCCCAAAAACACCATTTGAGTTATGGAAAGGTCGGAAACTGAGTTTGTGTCATATACATATTTGGGGATACCGGTCTGAAGTTAGAGTTTACAACCCATAAGAAAAGAAGCTTGATCTAAGGACTATTAGTGGGTATTTCATTGGATATGCTAAAAAGCCTAAAGGATACAGATTTTATTGTCCATCTCACAGCACTAGGATTGTGGAATCTAGAAATGTGAAGTTTCTTGAAAATAACATGATTAGTGGGAGAGATCGATTTCAAGACATTGTTCCTGAAAGAGATCATATTGATACTCAGCCTTCCACATCAAATAATAAGATGATTGTCATTGTTAATACCCCTCAAGTTCCAACGGGTGTTCAACAACCAGTTGTTGAACACCCGTTGGAACTTGAGGGGTATTTTGTTGAAGTTCCATAAACTACTAATGATCAACCAGTAGATCAAGTTATTCAAGAAGTATCAAAAATAGTTGAACAACCAGTTAAACAACACGATCTTCAAGAGAATATTGAAACAACTTTAAGAAGATCTACTAGACTAAGAAGGTCAGCAGTACCTAGTGATTACATCGCATATCTTTAAAAGTCAGACTATAACATTGGTGTGACACCCCGTGCCCTTAGTGGACCGAACTATTACTTAAAAACTACTTCTTTAAATGAGACTTATACATTCTTGCAATTGATACTACAATTTTAGGGAAATTTTTTTTATACGTCATATATATTCACTATTCACGTATGTATACTTTAACCATTTACTATTCTAAAAATATTGCTTAACGGTTATTATTCAAAAATACTATTTAACGGTTACTATTTATAAATACTGTGTAACGGTTACTATTTAAAAATACCGTATAACCGTTAGAAAAAAAATTTTTATACGTCATATGTATTCACTATTCACGTATGTATACTTTAACTATTTACTATTCTAAAAATACTACTTAACGGTTATTATTCAAAAATACTATTTAACGGTTACTATTTATAAATATTATGTAACGGTTACTATTTAAAAATACTGTATAATAGTTACTATTTAAAAATACTATTTAACGATTACTATTCCAAAATACTATTTAATGATTACTATTCATAAATACTGTATAACGGTTACTATTCAAAAATACAATTTTATAGTTACTATTCAAATATACTGTGTACTGTTCCAAAACATACTATTCCTCAAATACTATGTTGAAGACAATACTTATGGTGGTATCCGTAACTGCGCCCTCACACTCGCCTCCGTCGCCATCATCATTCAGTAGGGTTTAAGCCATAGGACGCTTACCTATAGCATGAATACACTCCGTGAGCTTTACGTCCAGTAAGTACAACATGTTTACCGCAAAACATGTTTAAAACATAGTACATACTTGAAAATCATACCAGCATGTCATATAGCACTTAACATATCACATACCACATCATCACATAACATGACATTGAATTTAAAACTTCATATACTATATGCATAGTAGAAATATCGTGTACCGAATGTATCTTATTGTAGCTAAAAGCATAGTGAACTAATGCATATGCACGATTCAGTTATGTTCATTTATGCTTCAATACTCTCTTTTCTTTCTCTTTTCTATTTAGGGCCGACCAACGGTAATGCCCAAGGTCACTAAAAATTCGGAGAGCCATCAATAGATGCTAAACTTTCTGCTTTAAATTACTTTAACTTAAAAACCTCTTCAACTGAAAAGGCCGGTACGACACGCCTATTGAATTCCGTCTTGTTTATCTGTTCTAGCCATATGTTTCTCCAAGCTGTCCCGAATCCTACGCAGTGGGAATGTATGACATCTAACTTGTTCTTTCATCAATCTACTTGATTGTGAAATTACATGCTCTTATACATACTGTGCAACAACGTGTGTATTGTTAGGAAATACTCTAACCATTAGAGACATTTTATGTATTTATTTTGGACTGGATAATAAAATTATAATATAGAGGTTATTCATTACATCAATCTACTTGATTGTGAAACTACATGCTCTTATACATGCTGTGCAATAACGTGTCCATTGTTAGGAAATGCTCTAAGTATTAGAGACATTTTATGTATTTATTTTGGACTGGATAATAAAATTATAATATAGAGGTTATTCATTACATTGCTATTTGTCCTTAATCTATTTACATGTTAAAATAAATGTAAGCAAATATAGCTCACTGACTGCTTGTGTTAAAACTGTTAGAACGTTGCATGCAATGGACTTTTGTATGCAAGAAGATAATATTCTAAAGTAAACGGTCTAAATTAAGGTCTGTAATCCATAGGGTTAGACTGAACATCTAACTCATGTTAAGATTATTATGTTATCTAAAGTCATAGTGGGGATGGTTTGTCTTGACTGTCCAGAGCATAGACTCCCAAGTAGAGACATAGATATGTTGCTTGGTGGTGACATATTAGACCAGAACTAAAGCGTGATTGATCTATGTAGTCCGCTATGAGTGGATCAATATGCTTTTGACATTCATTATTCAATAACCTTAATCCTGAGTAAATGAACTACTTCATGTATATGACTTGTGTACTTTGATGTTCAAATGGCTAAAGCGTCTCAGAGGTAGTAAGTTTATAGACCGGTTCGTTGGGTGCATGATTGTATACGATGAAGGGTTTGTTTACAAATATCGGAATCATAGCTCTAAGGAGTTAAAGGTATCCTCTTAAAGGCATTATATTGGATGTGAAAATGGACAAGACCTTGGATCGTCTGCTGGGTAAATGACTTCTTATTCACATATGGTGAATAATCATTTTCTTATTCGGTAGTATAATGGAACTTTAAGAAAGTCTGATCAGTAGGATTAAACGAACTTTGACCTAAGGCTAATCATGGATATCATGTGAGGGTTTTGCATACATGACAAGGTCATTGGACATTAGCTTATCACAGGCTTTCGTAATACGGTATATAATTGGGAGTTCAATTTCAGGTTTATAGTGGTGTGACTCTGAAATTAGTGATCATGTGATTGAGTTGTTCGGTATAGAAAGATGATCATGTGGATTCACGGGAGCCTGATTATATATGTCCAATTGGTCTCTCTATTAGCTCCACACAATTCCTTAATGGTTGATAAATTAATTTATGTATGCTTATTAGCTAGTTGATTATGCATGGATGGTGTTGACATAGGATTAGGATGGTGGACAAGATTATCTCCGGTTGAATTCATATTTTGTTTTGGATAATAGAGTACACAATTAGTTGAACTCCAAATAAAGTTACCATGATTTTATTTGAGATTGGATTGAAGTTTTAGAAAATTATCCATGAGAACAAAATTTGAAATATAACTTGTTGCGGATTTTGAAATTTGAAATTTGAAATTTAAATTTTGAATTTGAACTTTGAATTTGAAATTTAAATTTGAATTTTGAATTTTGAATTTTGAATTTTGAATCACGGTCCAAGTGGAATTCGAATTCTTTGTAGATAATTCCACAGGGTTAGAATTCGAATTTGAGTTGGATTATAGAGAGGAAAATCTTATTTAAATCCTACTTGAATCTTGAATCCTAATTCTAACAAAAGTGGCTGAAAATTAGTTGAGGAAGATCTTCCTAGATAATTCAATTTTTATGGATAAGGATGCAGGGAAAAATTCAAGTTTCAATCCCAGTTGAATTTGGATTCTCTCCTCCCTGGAATTGGCCGAAATTTTTGAGGGAAAATCTCAAGGGGATTTTTGGTTTTTTATGGATAAAGATGAGATAAAATTCAAGTTAGAAAATCCTATTTAAATTTTGATTCTCCTCACACTTTAATAGACGAATCTAGACAGGTTTATGACCTTAGGGAAATTTGGTTTTATTGGATGAGTGAGGAGATAAAATTCAAGTTAAAATCCTGTTTGAATTTTGAAAGAAAAATCCCTACAATGGCCGAATTCCTTTTGGTTGGATAAGGCTTAAAAAATTCAGATTTTTATTATGGATAAGGGAGAAAATCTTCTCCTAATCCAATTCGAATTCAAAGGATCACCCCAGGAAAGTCTATAAATAGAGGTCCTACTACTCCAGTTCTCTCAGACTATATACTCTCAAGTGAGTAGGCTTATTGTTGCACAACTCATCGTGACAATAAGTTCTTTAGAGATCTGGGTGGTCGAAAAAAACTAGCAATGCTAGCATACCGGTTGAGGAACTGAGTGCCCACACACTCTGCCATCTGAGAATTGGAGAATAATAGAGAAGGCTAGTTGGTTGAAGCCCTCCAATCATTCTCCTCCTGCAGTATTGGCGTCCTTTTGAGGTATGAGTTTTATTATTGTTGGTTTATTATATATGACATCACGAGATATTTAACGATCTTGAAAAATTTTTATTCTTCCGCTGCGTCGCTCTGATGCGTTTTTATCGATTTTAATTCTTACAATTGGCATCAGAGATATCTCGTGACTATGCCATGTATATAAATTAGACAATTAGTTAGTCTTTTTATTTATGTATGGATTTGATATTTAGAGAGTGGCATTCTAAGATTCCTTTATGTTGTTATCATGTATTATGCATGTAGTATGTGGTTATTTTAATTTTTTAAATTATTATAAGCATGCTTGTTAAATGCCGGTTATGGTTCTTTAGAATTTAGAAAATTGTATCTAGGAATTTTTATGTAACCATGAAAGCGGTTTATCATCACCGTGATTTTCCCATGGATTTTAATTTTTTGTCTGTTAGAATTATTATGATTAGAATTTTTGTACACCGGAAATGGTTTAGGAAATTTTATATAATTATTCTTGAAAGAGATTGAAGTTTGAAGATCATAATTTATTTTTTTCCAACAGTTAAATTTAATTTGAAGATTAAAATTTTATTTGTATGGAAAATTCCAATTTAATTAGGATTCAAATTAATTTTTGGAGATCCTAATGGGAAAATTTGAATATGACACGAAAATCGAGGCACGACCGCTTGAGATAGGCCATCGGCCTTGGTGGGCCTTCAACCCCTACCCTCGGGTAAGATGGAGCTGCAGCAACCCCTGTCCAGGCCAAGACCACCCACGGCCGCAAGCTTTGCCTACAGCCAGGGGTGGCCGTGGCCCACCCAAGGGCCGGCCAGGCCTTGGGCGTGCAGCCCATGGCTGCAAGCGCTGCCTGTAGCCTGGCGGGCTGCTGTGCCCACCCGAGCGTGTAGCCTATGGCTGCAGGTGCTGCCTGTAGCCAGTTGGACTTCACTCGGCCTGTGACCATGGGCTGCCAGCCCTCCTTGGGGCTGAGGGTTACCCACGGCGGTTGTGGGCCTTCAGGGGGCCTGTGGGCCGAAAAACGAAAATTTTGATTTTTAAATTTGAGATCTAATTTTAAAATCATGTTTTAAAATATATTATTGAAAATTTAAAGTTTTTTAAAATTACATAGTATTACACACGATATTTAAATTATTTAAAATTTGAATTTGAAATTTAAATTTAAATTTCGAATTTGAAATTTGAATTTGAAATTTAAATTTTTGGAATTCAAATTTTAAATGATTCTTGGGATGAGAAATAAATGGAGAGACTACATAAAGATGGATACAAGAAGACGGAACAAAATTCAAGACCCAAAGAATGCTTTGGATGGAATTTTATAATCTCTATTTTCTTTGTTCTAGGATGGAACCATGGTTCGGTTATTTCATCAATTATTTTTTCTGTGATATGTCATGGACGTATAAATATGTTTTGATGGATGTTTTGCATGCATATTTGATAACATGTCATATAGGATAGGTGAATACCGCTCATACTATATTGATCATACATATTTGTCAAAACTTGCATGTTTTTCAAAATATTGAGTGGGAGAGGGTTTCAAACAAAACCCACGGCCTCCATTGTTGATCCATATGTGAAAGCATGATAACGCCTCGTGTCAGTTTTGCCCTAACCACAACCCTCGATAGGTGTTTACCGCCGCCGGTATACTAGGTTGGATCTCCTATGTGGAAAATGTGTTTGGGTACGATTCTATTCATGATCACCCCTCGATGGCTTGGTAGGACGTGGATCGGGCTACGTAAACAATGGCTATACACTCAAGACTTGTTTAATTATTAGCCTTCCCTAGAAGCTCTATTAACTAAACTGGTGGCCAAAACAAATGGTTATTAATATATGTCTTAACCTTGGAGGATTTAAGGCAATATATATTAATTGAACGGGGTCCATGTTCTAGCTATTTGTCTCTTGACCACCCCTCAATGGCTTGGGGCAATAGGTGCTGAGAATTACCATTGCAATGCTACATGTTTTTCAAGTTTCATGTAGGAACATACTTGTATGTTTTATTTGCTAAATTATCTGTATATTTGCTTGGGCTTTGTAATGATGTCTAGTATAATTTTATTTCAGTTCAAAATATCACTGACACCCCTCATTTCAATAGTTACTGAAAATAAGCTAAATGGCGATAATTATAAAGATTGGAAAAGAAATCTACTGATAGTTCTCAGCTACGAGAAACACAAGTTTGTACTGGACGAACCATGCCCACCTGAGCCCAAACTGACACACTACCTAAGGTGATCCCGGTTGCCTATACTCGTTGGAGAGAATCCAATGAGATAGCTCGGTGCTACATACTTGCTAGCATGACGAGTGCTTGACAAAAGCAGCATGAGACTTATCAAGTTGCTAAGGAGATCATGGAAAATTTGGAGGACATGTTCGGAGGTCAAGAAAAATTGGCTCGACAATTTGTTATTACCAGCATTATGAACTCCAAGCAAAAGGCAGGTACTCCGATAAAGGATCATATGATCACTCTAATGGGATTCTTTGCTGAGATTGTCGAAAACGGTGCTGAGTTGGACTACAACACCCAGATCAAGATGGTGTTTAAAACTCTTTCTAAGGATTTTGTGGGGTTTAAGGTCGCATAAAATCTGGCGACAAGGGAGTTAGGACTCACTGAGCTCATAAAGCAACTTCGAGCTTATGAGCGGATGATCAGGGATGAGGATGCGGTCTAACCCAAAGGAGAGGCCAATTTGGCGGAATCTTCCAAACCCTCATGGAAGAGGAAGAGGCCAAATAAGAAGCAAGTAGCTTCTAGTTCTTTTAATCCTCCTGTCTCAGATAGGAAGAAGAAGAAAAAGAATAAGAAGCCCAAGGACCCTAAAAACTCCAAGTGCTTCCACCGTGGGAAGGTAGGTCATTTCAAGAAGGCTTGTTGGGAATTCCTAGCCGTCAAAGGCAAGGAAGGTAAGAAACTTTACTATTTAGAAGCGTATTTGGTAGAAGAATCGAAAGACACTTGGGTCATTGGTTCGGGCGCCACTAATCATGTTTGTGTTTCTATGTAGGGGTTCGTGGAAACGAGAAGTCTACATGATAGAAGCCTCTCGTTACGGACCGGAGACGGTAGCTTGGTGGTGGCTGAGGCAGTGGGAGACGTTTATCTTTACTTTGATGAATTTAGGTTTATATTATTGAAAGACTGTTTTTAAGTTTTTAATTTTAGGAGGAACCTTATATCGGTAGTTTGTTTAATAAAGGATTCTTATTCAGTTTCTTTTAGTAAAAGAGTTGATATTTGTAAAAATAAGTCTTTTATCTGTTCTGGTTGGATGGATGGAAACCTATATTTGATCAAACTAAAGATGTACTCACTGCTTGACACCGAATTAATAAATAACTCTAAAAGGTTGAAAGTTTCTCACTCTAACAAGGCGTATCTTTGGCATTTAAGACTTGGTCATATTAATCAGGATAGGATTTAAAGGTTGGTGAAAGACAGTCCTCTAGAATCTCTGGAGGAGGTACGTCTTCCTTAATGTGAGTCTTGTCTTGAGGGTAAGATGACTAAGAGGTCTTTTGGAGCTAAGAGTACTAGGGCACAGGAACTCTTAGAAATTATGCACACTGACCTATGTGGCGCCATGAACGTCATAGCACGAGGAGAGTTCGAGTATTATGTCTCCTTTATAGACGATTACTCGTGGTATGGATATGTGTACCCGATGCATCGCAAGAGTGAAACCTTTGATAAGTTCAAAGAGTATTGTGCGGAAGTGGAAAAACAATTGGGTAAATCCAGAAAAACACTTCGATCTAATCGAGGTGGTGAATACCTCTTCGATGAATTTCTAGGACATCTTGTAAAGAATATGATATTATCCTAATTGACTACACCTGATACTTCACAACAGAATGGTGTAGCCAAAAGGAGAAACAAGATCTTATTGGATATGGTACGGTCCATGATGAGTTATTCAATGTTGCCGTTATCATTTTGGAGATATGCATTACAAACGGCGTGCTATATTCTGAACCAGGTTTCAAGTAAGTCAATTCTCAGGACTCCGTATGAATTGTGGCGTGGCAGGAAGCCCTCCCTTGGACATATAAGAATATGGGGTTACCCGACACATGTACTGGATGGGGATATGAAGAAGTTAGAACCAAGAACAGAATTGTGCATGTTTATAGGGTATCCTAAGGGAACTAAAGGAGGCCTGTTCTATAACCTGAAGGAAGAAAAAGTCATTGTTTTAACCCATGTGACATTCTTAGAGGAAAGCCACATGAATGACTTTAAGTCTCGAAGCAAAGTGGTGGTAGAGGAGTTATCGGGTGAAAGAACTGCTCCACAGGTTTCGGTCTTGGACGCAAGTCCGAGTTTCGGTGAAAGACTTGCAGATGATCAACAATTTATGGTGCCTCGTCGTAGTGGGAGGGTTTCGAAAAAGCCTAATTTCTTTATGTATGATGCTGAGGTATACTAGGCTGAAGCTCATGAGCATGAGGATGATCCGGTCACTTATGATGAAGCTATAAATGATATTGATTCTAAATCTTGGAAACAGGCCATGAACAATGAGATGGTTCCTATGAAATCTAACTTTGTTTGGGAACTGGTAGATCTACCAGATGGGATAAAACACATTAGATGCAAGTGGGTCTACAAAAGAAAGAAGGATGCGGAAGGGAGAGTGGAAACTTTCAAAGCTAGACTGGTTGCAAAGGGGTATACGCAAAAGGCTAGAATCGATTACGATGAAACCTTTTCGCCTGTTGCTATACTGAAGTCTATCCATATTCTACAATGCCCAAATTCCTTTTGGTTGGATAAGGCTTAAAAAATTTGGATTTTTATTGTGGATAAGGGAGAAAATCTTCTCCTAATCTAATTTGAATTCAAAGGATCACCTCAGGAAAGTCTATAAATAGAGGTCCTGCCACTCCAGTTCTCTCAGACTACAGACTCTCAGGTGAGCAGGCTTATTGTTACACAACTCACCGTGACAATAATTTCTTTAGAGATCTGGGTAGTCGGAAGAAGACTAGCAGTGCTAGCATACCGGTCGAGGAACTGAGTGCCCACACAGTCTGCCATTTAGGAATTAGAGAATAGTAGAGAAGGCTAGTTGGTTGAAGCCCTCCAGTCATTCTCCTCTTGCAGTATTGGCGTCCTCTTGAGGTATGAGTTTTATTGTTGTTGGTTTATTGTATATGGCATCATGAGATATTTAACGATCTTGAAAAATTTTTATTGTTCCGCTGTGCCGCTCTAGTGCGTTTTTATCGATTTTAATTCTTACATGCATGGCATAGATACTTAACATACTGTAAAAACATCGTTTTAAAAACATTTTATTCATGCCGTAGGCGGAGCTGTACTTACCTAGATTGCAAGCAAAATTTCGTACTCTCACCTTATTAGGTTACAGGTAACCACCTGTCAACATAATGTACTCCATTAACACTTTTGTTTTGTCACTAATATTGTTAGTGACTAACGCAGATAAATCGTGTAGTACCGATTGCCGTCGGTACTAATTCGCTCCCTATTTAGAGTTTGATGCTCTATACTCGGTAAATTAATTTATTACCCATAAATTAATTACTGTCGTTCCTAGGTCACTATTACTGTTAATGATCATAATTTGCGTTTCTATGTGGTACCGAGGTCCATCGGTACCCTATTGGCCTACTTTAGGGATTTAGTGTTTAACTTGTATCATGTTTGATTAATTGTGTACTTGACATATTAATCATCGTTCCTTGCAGTGTCGTTCGAAATATGGTTGTTGACTGGTTGTCAACCAGTCAACTGACCGATTACCTCACGCGTCGTTAACAAAGTAGCCTACTGGGTTACTATGCGTAAACTTGCTGTAGTAACCGACTAGGTTACTTTGCTTGTTTAGGTGTGGTAGCCTTCCGGGCTACCCACACTGTTTTGTTTATTTAAGAAAATCGTTTTGGTTAACCTGTAAAATTCTTGATAAAATTATGTGTTTGAAACCCGTCCCCTTATCACCCCGTTGAAAGGTAGGAGACATTTTTTATGAAAACCATGTTTACATTTTAAAGGCGTTAAAACACTTTTTTTTTTATTTGTGTTATATTTTAAAGGTGGTTTGAAACTTGATCGAAACGAATTTGTTTGTAAAGTTGGCGAACATGAAATTTTTCATCCTCGACGAGATGAACAATTCTTGTGTTCACCTCGGAGTTCAAATCTAACTCCAACGGGTCCTAATCTAACTAAACCCGTGGCCAAAGTACCCAATTTTTTTGTAAAAATTCCAGTTTTACGTCACTTTGAAAATTGCTCTGTTTGAGACCCGAAACGGCCAAATTTTTAAAACACTTATAAGTCATCTAAAAGCTTTCGACGTGTTCTACAACTTTTGTGTTGAGCCCGAAACCCGGTTCGGACTCTAAATAGTCTATTTTTAATAAAACCTGAGACTAAGTCTAGGCTCGGATTTTTTTTTGGTCCCAGTTTTGAGCACTGAGTGAAAACCACTCGAAAAACCTATCGTAGTATTGTTTTTGGCCAAAGGTTATTTGATGCAAAAACAACCGTATCAAAATTTTCTTAAAATATCATGTTTTACCAAATTGTAAATTCGAACTTAATGGGGCTAAAATGACCAAAATCCATAGCCTATTTCCTGGGGACAAATTAAATTCAGGCATTCTAAAAAAAACGTTCATGCTTACACGTGCATACATCCATTCGTAAAAATGTAAACACAACCACAACTACAGAAACTTAAAAATAAAAAGCTAAGGGTTCAAAATAAACTTATTATAACCCATGTGCATAAACAAATATACACAAATTTCTTGATCAAAAACTTAAAAATAACTAACCATAAAAGGGAGGGTTTCGGTTTACCTCTTGTGCTATGGTTCAAGCACAAATCCGAACTATGGGCTTGAAGAACCAAAATGGCCATGGGAAACTAAGAAGATAGGGTCGGTTTTGTGCTAGCAAAAATACCAAAATAACTTCTCTTAATATCAAACCAAAATAATAACTAAAACCACAAAGATTGATTAGAAACCATACCCTTGAAGGAACTTAGAATGGCTTGGATTTGAAGTCAACTACACGAGCTTGGAGGGGCTAGATTTTTGTAAGTTTTTGGTATGATTTTGGCTTGAAATGTGAGGGTTTGGGGGCTTAAAGGTAGTCGGCTATAGCTAGAAGAAAGAGAGAATGAGTGTTGTGTTTTGGGGTGCCAAAATAAAGAAATGGTATTACTAAGTCATGTGTGCCTTTTATAGGCAAATGTAACCCATCTTGCTTAAGTCTAAACCAACTTAATTGTCTACCATTTTAGTGTAATCGAGAGAAAAATTTGCTACCCATTTTAGGCCCATAAATGGGCGTGGGCTGCGCATGGAAGGGGGGAGAATAAACAATGGTTTCTTTGACATGTGCTTGAAAACCCCTTGAATTTTTAATTCAAAAGTTGTTATAACTTTTACATTTTTTAATTGCCACCTTTTGGGTTATGTAGTAGCCATTTTCAGCTGCTTTGGTAGCTAAGGAGCATGGATTTTTGAGGTCAAAATTTATCTATGTTGGCTTCTTTTTGCAGTCTAATTTTCTACTGTAGTGTTTAGTCCTTTCTCGGCAGTGTTCTAATTTTCACCTGAAATTTGGGTTTTCTGAATCCGATTTTG
Organism: Antiaris toxicaria; assembly: GCA_035233585.1. Lineage (NCBI taxonomy): Eukaryota > Viridiplantae > Streptophyta > Magnoliopsida > Rosales > Moraceae > Antiaris > Antiaris toxicaria. The sequence continues at coordinate 11,023,360 of CP141162.1, read as the reverse complement.
ACACTGTCAAATCCTAGTCATTTTATACAGTCTAAGAGCCTATTCTATACTAGTTTACTATTTATTTCCTATATTGTGGTTGTGTCTATACTGTATTGTCCTTTTGCACACAAAACGAGCCGTTCCCGGGTGAAATTCCAAACACAATTTCTCTTGATTAATTTGGACGTGTTAATTCTATTTTTATCAGTTTTACATCCATCCGGGGTCGTCTGGACCAGTTTTCAAGATCTGTGTGACCCCGTCTCGAAAAATGTATCAGGTGCCTGATTGACTAATTTGGGCATTTTGAGTTTAAATATATCAGTTTCAGGGCGAGAAAAGATTGTTTCGACCCTCATCCTGATACTGCGTGTCTCCTAAATAAAAAAATTCTCGTTTTATGTCCAATTGACCAGATTAAGCCTACTGACTACTAATATATCAGTTTTATGTCAAATTAGGGCCGTCTTGGCCAGTAACTTGACACTGTGTTTTTCCAATATTTACTATTTACTGTCTTTTTACTTAACTAACTAGTCTAAGTATTCTGACTCCGATTTTGTTAGTCTCTAGGTAAGAAGAAGCCATCCAGATCATTTTTTCGATACCGTACCCTTGCTAGGGTTATTTCTCGATATTGTTCTCAAATGTTCGGTCCGAGCATTCTGGCGATCTGTTCACCAGTCTCGTGTCAAAAAGTGGTTGTCCAAACCAGTTTCTTAATACTACACATCTCATATATTGATACACAAAATAAGGTGGACCGAATTCACTGTTAGTTACCCCCTTTGATGGTATGAATAGTAATAAACAGTATCGTATCTGTTTAGTCTACTCAATTGGAAATCACATTGAATTTTTAAGTTAATTACTCATTGTATAGTAATTAGGTTTCACGTATTTTTGAAGGTCTGTATACCAGCTCTCTACCCATTACACAGCCCTTTACATGGCTCTCACACTGGCCTGTTTCTGACCGTGCAATTAATATTGTATAAAAGGCATTCCTCAATTTCTTATTAAATGGAAATTAAAGTACATGATTGGGGCAGTCCTTACAATTGGAGCCGAAATTGATCCTGAAATGTTTTCACAAGTCATGAGTTATAAGGAATCTAACTTATGGCATGATGCTGTGAAAGATAAGATGAATTATATGTCACCTAACGGTGTTTGGGACTTTATTGAGTTGCCTGATGGTGCAAAAGCCATTGGATGCAAGTGGGTCTTTAAGACAAAGAAAGATTCACTGGGCAACATTGAGAGATACAAGGCTAGACTCGTTGCAAAAGGATTCATTCAGAAGGAAAAAATCGATTACATAGAGACCTTTTCTCCTATATCTAAGAAAGATTCTCTTCGCATTATCATGGCATTAGTTGTGCATTTTGACCTAGAGTTGCAACAGATGGATGTGAAAACGGCCTTTCTCAATTGAGATCTAGAAGAAGAGGTTTACATGAAACAACTAGAAGGATTTTCCTCTAGTGGTAGTGAGCATTTGGTTTGCAAGCTCAAGAAATCTATATATGGATTAAAACATGCTTCCCGTCAGTTGTATTTGAAATTTAATGATGTCATCTCTTCATTTGGATTTGTAGAGAACATTATGGATCAATATATATACCAGAAGGTCAGTGGGAGCAAGATTTGTTTTCTTTGGATAATATTTTACTTGTAACCAATAATAAGGGTATGCTACATGAGGTGAAACTATTTCTCTCTAAAAACTTTGATTTGAAGAATATGGGTGATGTGTCTTATGTCATTGGGATTAAGATACATAGAGACAGAATACATGGTATTCTGGGTATGTCTGAAGAAACTTATATCAACAGGGTTTTAGAGAGATTTCAGATGAAGGATTGTTCACCGAGTATAGCTTTTATTGTGAAGGGTGACAAACTCAGCTTAAATCAATGTCCAAAGAATGATCTTGAATGAGAACAAATGAAGAATATTCCTTATGCTTCAGTTGTGGAAAGTCTTATGTATGCTCAGATCTGCACAAGACCTGACATAGCTTTTGTAGTGGGGATGTTAGAAAGATATCAGAGTAATCCAGTTATAGACCACTAGAAAGCTGCAAAGAAGGTGCTTAGGTATCTTTAAGGTACCAAGAATTGCTTATGTTCAGACGGATTGATTGTTTGGAAGTAACTGGCTACTCCGATTCAAACTACACCGGTTGTGTTGATTCTCAAAAGTCAACTTCAAGATACATCTTTATGCTAGCTAGTGGAGCTGTTTCTTGGAGAAGTGTAAAGCAAACCTTGACTGCTACTTCCACTATGGAAGCTGAGTTTGTGTCCAATTTTGAGGCTACTTCACATGGTGTATGGATAAAGAATTTCATTTCTGGGCTTAGAATTGTGGATTCGATATCTAGGCCACTGAAGATATACTGTGACAATTCAGCTACTGTTTTTATGACTAAGAATAATAAAAGTAGTAGTCGAAGCAAGCACATCGACATCAAGTATCTAGTCATAAAAAAACCTGTTAAAGACAAATCAGTGGTTATTGAACACATTAGCAATGAATTAATAATTGCTGATCCTTTAACTAAAGGTATGCCACCAGAGAAATTCAAGGATCATGTAGTTAGAATAAGACTTGGTTCCTTTATGTAATTACGTTATAAGAACGATATTATTATAATGAAATTCCTTTTGTGATGTTTTCTCATTTTGGCCATCTCATGTACACATATGTTAGTCTTGAGAAAATATCTTTATTTTTGGATCGAGAATAAACATAGGGTTATTCATTAAGTTATATGAGCTATTAAAGGGGACAAATTACATTGTAATACATAAAAGATAATACTCGTGCTTAAGAGGACTTGTCGCTATGATTCATGTACTTTGTTTCTTACTTAGTGAATGTTGGAATTGTTAGGAAATGCCCTAAGCATTAGAGACATTTTGATGTATTTATTTTGAACTGGATAATAAAATTATATATAGAGGTTATTCATTAGATTGCTATCTGTCCTCATTTTATTTACATGTTAAAGTAAATGTAAGCAAATATGACTCCCTGACTGCTTCTGTTAAACTGTTAGAACGTTGCATGCAATGGACTTTTGTATGCGAGAAGACAATGTTCTAAAGTTAGTGGTCTAAACTATGGTCTGTAGTCTATGGGGTTAGACCGAGCATCTAACTCATGTTAAGACTATTATGTTGTCTAAAGCCTTGGAGGGGACGGTTTGTCTTGACTGTCTGGAGCTGGACTCCCAAGTAGAGACATAAATATGTTGCTTGGTGGTGACATATTAGACCGGGACTAAAGCGTAATTGATCTACGAAGTCCGCTTTGAGTGGATCGATCTGCTTTTGACGTTCATTATGTAGTAACCTTAATCCTGAGTAAAAGGACAGCTTCATGTATATGACTTGTGTACTTTGATGTTCCAATGGATAAAGCGTCTCAGAGGAAGTAAGCTTATAGACCGGTTCGTTGGGTGCATGACTTGTATACGATGAAGGGTTCGTTTACAGATATCGGAATCATAGCTCTAATGAGGAGTTAAGGGTATCTTCTTAAAGGCATTATACTGAATGTGAAAATGGACAAGGTCTTGGGTCGTCTGCTGGGCGGATGACTTCTTATTCACATATGGTGAATAATCATTTTTTTTATTCGGTAGTATAATAGAACTTTAAGATAGCCTGATCAGTAGGATTAAACGGACTTTGGCTTAAGGCTGATCATGGATATCATATGAGGGTTCTGCATACATGACAAGGTCATTGGACAATAGCTTGTCACAGGCTTACATAATATGGTATATAATTAGGAGTTCAGTTTCAGGTTTATAGTGGTGTGACTCTGAAATTAGTGATCATATGATTGAGTTGTTCGGTAAAAGAATGATGATCATATGGATTTGCGGGAGCCCGATTATATATGTCCAATCAGTCTCTCTACTAGCTCCACATAATTCCTTAACGTTTGGCAAATTGATTTGTGTATGCTATTGGCTAGTTTATTATGTATGGATGGTGATGACATAGTATTAGGATGATAGACAAGATTCTCTCCGGTTGGATTCAGATTTTGTTTTAGATAATAGAGTACATAATTATTCGAACTCCAAATAAAGTTGCCATGATTTTATTTGAGATTGGATTGGAGTTGTAGAAAATTATCCATGAGAACAAGAATTTGAAACACAACTGTTTTGTGGATTTTGAATTTTGAATTTTGAAATTTGAATTTTGAATTTTGAAATTTGAATTTTGAATTTGAAATTTGAATTTGAAATTCGAATTTGAAATTTGAATTTGAAATTCGAATTTGAAATATGAATTTGAAATTCGAATTTGAAATTTGAAATTCAAATTTTGAATCACAGTTCAAGTGGGATTCGAATTTGTTGTGGAAAATCCACAAGGAATGAATTTCGAATTTGAGTTAGATATGGAGAGGATAATCTTGTTAGAATCCTACTTGAATTTTGAATCTAAATCCTAACTAAAGTTGGACGAAAATTTTGAGGATTATCCTCAATAATTTTCGGATTTTTTGTGGATAAGGTTCAAGGAAAAATTCAAGTTTCAATCACAGTTGAATTTGGATTCTCTCATTTCATAAGGTGTAATTTAGGAGTGAATCTCCTAGGAAAAATTCAATTATTTTGGATAAGGATGAGATAAGATTCAAGCTTGAAAATCCTAGTGGAATTTTGATTCTCCCTTATCAAAAAGTGGTCGAATTTTTTAGGAGATTTTCTCCTTAAAATTTTCGGATTTTTTGGTTGAAAAAAGGAGATAAAATTCTAGTTAAAATCTTGTTTAGATTTGGATTGGATTTATCCTAAAGTGGCCGAATTTTATTATTGAGATATTCCCTTAGAAAATTCAGATTTTGTGCTTGTGGATAAGGGAGAATATATTTTCCTAATCCAATTCGAATTCAGAGAATCACCTCATGTAAGTCTATAAATAGAGGTCCTGCCACTCCAGTTCTCTTAGACCACAGACTCTCAGGTGAGCAGGCTTATTGTTGCACAGCCCACCGTGACAATAAGTTCTTTAGAGATCTGGGTGGTCGGAAGAAGGCTAGCAGTGCTAGCATACCGATCGAGGTTCAGAGTGCCTACACACTCAGCCATTCGGGAATTGGAGAATAGTAGAGAAGGCTAGTTGGTTGAAGCCCTCCAGTCATTCTCCTCCTATAGATTGATGTTCTTGAGGTATGAGTTTTAATTGTTGTTGGTTTATTGTATATGGCATCATGAGATATTTAACGATCTAAAATTTTTTATTGTTCCGCTACGCTACTCTGATACGTTTTTTCTGATTTATTTTCCTACAGGAATTTATGGACCAAGTGGGAGAATGTTGATTACTCTTAGTAACCGAACGGTTTTATTCAGTTTTTGAAACTAAATGGTTGTAACTGTTAGTGATTATGATCCATGAATTCCACAATTATTCCTCCATTTACGTTATGAAATTCTCTTGATGGAAAAGAATATAAAACGGGACGTTGGTTCTTGGTTCTGGAGCTTGATTCTCAAAAATTTTTGTTTTCGTTTTGCACCATTATTCGAGCTTCGAAGCCTAAGCCTTTGGTGTGTTCTTTTAACATTCGGTTCTGAGTTTTGCAGGTTCAATAGAGAATAAACAATGGCTGGTGCTAATCTTTTTCGATCCCAAAGTTATTTTTCCACATTTGATCTATATGTTATATTTAGATTTGTTTGGCATGTTTAGATCATTATAGTCTGCTTACATCAAGTTTCAATGCTGCTCCTTTTGTTGCCTAGCATGAAGAGAGAAAGAAAGGGAGGAGTGAGAAAATGACAGCATCGATGATCAGATCTAATCATGACAATGTCGCATGGATAGTGAGATCCATCGCGATTTCCTTCCACAGCGAGATCCATGGCGAGGGAAAGGGAAGGAGTCGCGTGATTCTAATGTGGTTGGTGAGGATTCCGACGAAATCAAGGTGGATTTGAATGGATTAAGACAGATTCCAACAATATTCGACGTGGTTGTTGGTATTTGTGGTTATTTGTTAATATTTGTTTAATATTTATTAGTATTTTTTGTTGTTTCTTGTGATTCTATTTTTTTTTTTTGAATTAAAATTTAGAAAATACTGAAAATATTGGAAATGAATATACAGGAAATATAGGTATTTTCTCATATTTCCTTAGAAATCCAATAATTTTATCATGACTTGATCTTTTCTCATATTTCCTTGGGTATTTTCTCACTGTCGTCACTGTTGTGATGTCCTCTATACAGTACCATTGGGAACGGGGGGAGGTAGAGAGAGAAAGAGATAGAGTCGAGAGAAAATTTGAGGCAGAGGAGAAAGAGGGAAGAGAGAGAAAATGAAAGATAAATTTAGTATTTTAATATGTAATTAATTTAAATTATATTATTTAAATATATTAATTTTAATTGTGTTATTATTTTAAAATATTATAATTAAATATGTTATTTGGTTAATTTATCCTTTCTTAAATTATACATCATCTGGGTTAAAAGACCGCAACAAACGACTTGTCCTTTAATGTAACCTGTCGTCCTTCGACTTGAACAACGAACAATGCATACAATTCTACTTTAGACGACAATATACCTTCAAGCTACAGACTACATGTCATCTAGCAAACGACAGAAATTTTCAGAATCCATACGACATGCGTTTTCAAACTTCAACGACAGCAATATTCTTAAAACGATAAGAATTCAAAATACTGGCTACATTTTCTTCTTTGAACAAACAAACCACTTTTTTTTTTCTCTTTTTATTTTATTTTTTAAAACTAGCTGTGCTTTTCGTTAAACTTGAAGATCAAACATATCAACATTATTAATTTACCACCACACATGGTTGTCTCATCAAAAATCAAGAAAAGTTGCAGCCTGGTAGTTTTTTTAAATAAATGATATGTCGAGTCAACAGTAATATTTTTTTAATTTTAATTTTACTTTTTTAAAGGATGAAGTTCTTTGTTTCCGGATTTCTACCAGTATCTGTAATAACACTATTTTTTCTTTACTTAAACCTAAATTAAAAAAATGTTTAAAAGTGATGATCTGGCTTAGAAGCAAGTGAACTATAACTATAATAAAAGCAAGAATTTAAGGTGACATTTAGACAGGATGGGATTAATGGGGCATTTGGAGAAGTATTCAATTTTAATTTTACTCAAATACAATACAATTTTACACCAAACACAAATTTTACAACAGTGCTACGAAAATAATTACTATTCAAAACATTTTTAAAACAATCACATCAACTTTTCAATTCCACTATTTATCTCTACTTTTACCAATCACATCAACTTTTCAATTCTAAAATACTTTTCATCCAAACACACATTTCATTCAAATACAAAATAAATACTTTTCAACCAAATACAACATTCAAAAAACAAATTTCATTCAAATACAATCAAAATGCAATGCGTTTACCAAACGTCTCCTAAGTTAATATTTATATTCTCTTGTGAGTTGTATGGAATTTAATTATCCTTCGGATGTAAATTTAAAAGGAATCGACCTTTAGGTTTTCTACGTACCTGTATCAGTTTGCTCTAATTCTCTAGTAATATAAGGGACTGGGCAGCTCTTATGAATTCTCCTACCTCAGAAACAGATCATTATCAATAAAGTGGTCCAAGACAACAAAAGATTGTTAAAACAACATGAACATTGATATGTCTAACCCATATCTGCTCTAACTTCCTTCATTATACAGCTGAGCAAGCCGGGAATTCCATTTTTAAACAAGATAAGTTGTCATAGACAAGAAGTTGGTAAGAATGAAATCAAATTGCTTAAACAATTTTTCGCGCGAGGTTAAACAAATTGGACAGTCTCAAACACAAGCATAACAGGAAATTCTAAGAAGACAAACCAACTTTAATCAGAAAAAGGGCTAAAAGGGAATACAATCAATAGCTTCATAAAATGCAGACAAAACTAAAATCCCCATTAACAGTGCTAATTATATCATTATAGGTTGTCTCATTAGCGGTCAACCAGACACTGCACCATTATTGCAATGGTATTAGTCGTCTCCTTCATAATTATGCCTTGCTTTTGGCTGCTTTTTTTCTTATTGACAAATGTGTTGGAATCATTTTTCCTACTCTCGCTGATATACTATAGCCTCATGAAACAGCTGCTCAGACTGTTCCACGTGGAGATGGTAGATTATTGGGTATTAATAAAGATGCGGTGGTTTAAAATAATATTAGATATGTCAAACGAAATTTATCGGTTATATAAAAAATAAACATTGCAAATGGTGTAAATTATCTATGCATCTAAATTGAACAAAGATTAGGAACATGTGATCTTAAATTATAGACTTCAATGATAGATCGAAGCTAACAAATTGGATTTTGTATTTTCATCAGAAAAAAAAAATACTAACTTCCAATTCAAAGAGTCCTTTTATAGTTAGGAAAAATCCCAGTAATTTCACAATCTCAACGTTAAAAAACTTTGTTCTCCTCTGTTTTATAAGTTTAGATCATTTCAGAATACACATTTTAAAACGATGTTGTATCATAAATTTGGACCAAGCATTTTAAAATGGGGTTCATTTGTCATCGCTAGATTATTTCTCCAAAATTGGAATGCAAATGCTGTACTTGACATAACAGTCATATGGCCACCACCACAATTGCCCAAAGAGAAGTCAACCTACAATTAACCAATTGACAATAACCCTCTCTCTCTCTCTCTCTCTCTCTCTCTCTCTCATTATCCACTCAATCTGTGTATATCATTGGATTCCCAGTCACCTTTAGGAAAAACATTTTATACTTTTCAAGCTGCCTAATGATTAAAAGAACAGTGGCTCGCTCACAAAATAGCCTCATAATGCATATAAATACCCCATACCTTGAATTCTCAAACACCTCCCAAGTCCACAAAAAGGCCACTCCAACAAAGATGAAGAGGAAACAAGTTTTCTCATACCTTCTCTTCGCATTCCTCCTGCTAGCTTCTCGACACCGTTACGCGAGTACTGCCTTCGCGATTCGAGCTGCTGAATCCGGTAACTTCTCATAAAATATCCAACAATTGAGTTAAAACTAAAATGAGCCTAACTCTTTTTGCATTTTTGTACCTTTGTTTCTCCTTCTAGTTAAGCCCAACGTAGCACGTGTGCCAGCAAGAAATACTTTGGCTATAAGACAAAGGTTATCTACTTTGGTAAGTCTACTCTACTCTCCACTAAGTCACTTCTATATTTGCATAAATATACTGTAGAAATCTCTGATCAATTTAATGTAAATACGACTAACACATGAATTTTACTCCTTCCATGTTGAAAGGCCAAGTCCAGAAAGTTTGGAAAAGAAAGTACTCACAAAGTTCCATCAGGACCCAACCCGATTGGTAACCGCCACCCGCCATCTATCCATGGTTGAGAAGGGCAGGATTTGTTCTGCTTTTGCAATATGATAAGCACAAGCAAGTAGTCACAAAAAAAAAAAAAAAAAACAATTTCCATATTTGCATTTTTGTGAACTTGAACTTGGTCAAAAATATTCTGCAGAAGTACTTGTTTCTTGAATCTCATATTGCCTGCAGAAGGGTGTATGCTAGCTAGTTAAAATTATAATTTTTTTTCTTTTGCTGAAAAATCTATTTGGGAATTCATGTTACAAGCTATGATAATAGTGACTGTTACCTATGTACTAGTTTCATTTATTTATTTATTTTTGAAATATACTTGTGTTCTAGTTTTAATGACCAAGCTAACGCAAGATCAATCATGGTTTTTCCTTTTTATGTTCGCATGCCTATAAATATGATAAAGCAAATAAAGTAAGTTATTTTTGTAAAATTTATTGCCTTTGAAAAAAAACTACACTTATTGATGTGGATTAGTTCGTTTGAATCATGAATTTGAATTTGGAAATTTACATTAAATTTAAAATAAGTTGAATTATGAAATGAACTTTATTTTTGATACTCAAGTGTGAATTAGAGAATTTATCTTAAATTAAAAGTGTTTGAATAATAAAAATTAGATTTAAATTTATATTAAAAATTGTATTTTTCTTTACTTTTTTATGTAATTAGTATAGTTTTTTTGATATAAAAAATGATTTATAAATAATATTTTTAAATTCAAAACATTGTACAAGTTATGAATTAAAAATTTTAAAATGAATTAACAAATCAAACACGTTATTGAATTCAAACTTAATTTTTTAACTTCCAACTGCATACAAATCCTAAAACGTCCAACATAGTCCAGCTGTTGTGAGACTAACCTTTCCTAGCCCTTTATCATGTTTTGCCGAAGAGTGAATTTACTAACTTTTCATTTTTTTTTAAATTTGCAAAATAACTTTCTAAAAATTTTTATTAGTAATATGATCTCCAATGATTAAGAGCGACTATAGTCGTTCTCATATTAAAATGAAAAAAAAAAAGTTATTTTATTAATTTTAATTTTTTGAGGTTTTCATTTTAACAAAAGTTCCTTTGCATTATCTTTTTCACTGCTTTATCAGTTGTATGGGGACTTTTGTGGTGCCTTGATGGGGGGCTTGTGCCCATTTTTTTTAACATCAAATATTTATGGACAAAAATATTACCGGAATTTTTGAAAATTTATTATTTTTAGAGAGTAAAGTCCATACCTTACTTTTTTATTTCGATTTTATTTTTTTAAATTAACAAAAATTATAATTAATTTTTAAATAGTTAATCAATTTCAATCTCAAAATTACATATTTAAAACCTTGGTTCCAGCCTCAATAAATAGCATAATTTGTGCAAGAATTTAAAAATTTTCATGATACTTTCGGTGAAATATGAAAAGATTTCAGAAATTTTTTAACAATTTGATATGAAATTATTTTATCAAAATTTTTTATTTTATCAATATTTCTAAATTGCTTAATTGATTTTCTTTGATATTTCCGATGTTGTCAACTCCTGAAATTAGGCTCTTCATGCTTAGCTTCTATATAATCCTATTTTGATTTCTATAACAAAATAGAAAATATCATTTATTTTTATCCAATCACTAAATCAAATTTGAGCCTCATAGAACTTCCATTTGATATTGAGATATCTAATATATATTATGATATTCCCGTAAAAAATTTTTATGTTTAGACTTTTTCAATGTTTATTTTATGTTAAAGTATCATATATAAATATATATTTATATATCTTAAAATTAATGATTTTCTTGAGTATTTCACTGATAGTAATATATTTTATTCTGAAATTTCCATAAAACTGGAATAAATACAAATATTTATCAATCTCAAATAAAGGCATGTGTTCTTATATATATATATGTTATATTTTTTTAATTAAGATAATGTATATTTGGAAACTATCCAAACAAAATTCTCCCGTCGATGTGTTTCAAGTTGGATATCCAAATAAAGGCATGGTTCGGGTTACCACCAAAAATTATTAGCATATCACAATAATTTTTTTCCTAGCAAAAAAAAAAAAAAAAAAAAAAAGGGGAAAAAACTTTATCAAAGTGTCTTTTTTATTAGTCAAGCCAGCTTGACACCATTTTTTTTTTTATTTTTTTATTTTTTACTTGCGTGACAAGGAATTCCGGTATGGAACTTTGGCCTTTAGAAAGTGTCGGCAACTCCGCAAATCAAATATCATTACCACAATTAGAGTTTTTTTTTTTTTTTTTTGGGGCTTAGTTTAATATATGTATTATATTTGTATTGTGTCTAAATATAATACATTAAATACAATTTATATTTAAAGAAAAAATATTTGTATTACATTTGAATACAATATGTGTTTAGGTAAAAAGTATTTGAATTGTATTAATATTGAATATATGATGTGACGGATAAAAGTAAAGAGAAAAAAGTAAATGAGAAAGAGAATAAGTGATGTAATTAGTAAAAGTAATAGAAAAAGTGAAATAATGAATAGTAATTGTATTGGATTTAAAATGTGATGTGATTAGTATTTGAATAGAATGTTTTTGTATTTAGGTAAAAATTATATTACATTTAAATATAATATGAATACAATATGTGTACCAAATGTGGGGTTAATAAGTCAATTAGAGAACTAGTTAAATAATAGGGCAAAGATGCTTACCATGAAAAAGTTTTCCATGAACCCGATTTGAGATTATGCAAGTATTTAAGAATTATTTTTTAATCTTCTTAGATTTTTTTTGAATTTTGAGGTGAGGATTTGAAATTTTACACCTTGTTACGTCCCAGGGATAATAATGTGAAAAAGATGTTAAAATAAATAAAGAGAATTTTAAATCTCTAGATCTATTAGTTTTACTTTTAAAACCATTTATTATTTCTTTTAATTTTGTTTCTAATTATATTTAAGTAAATTAATTAAACATTATTATTTGTATTTAAAAATCTCACGATAGGGTCTTCTTGTTTTACGGATGCATATTTAGATAAAATAAAATAAATTACAAGCAATAAACTAAAATTTAAAATTTTTAGTCCCAGAACATTCAAATTACATACATATTTATAAAGCAAGAAAATAGTTTTTCCACTCTAAATCCTTAGTTGTCACATGATGATTTCATAACATCTGATCTTTTATTCACCTTTCTCTCTTAGAAGTTTACCAATTTTAAAACAATGAGCGAATGGCCTAATAGGATATTTGTAAAATATTTTTAAACTTTTTATTTTAACGAGCATGATAATAATAGATTAATATAGTCTAAAATCTTAAATATGGAACCATGATTATACAAGTTGTGCCCCCCACTATATAAATCATATACGGTTCATATGAGCTCCCTATCATATAAAACCATGATGAGTTATCATCGATCGAGATGTGTACTCTTCGCACATGTGTGTTGGCTCTCGGTATATATTTTAACAACCAAATCCCATTTCAAATTCCTTTTGGAAATATGATTTATATAATAAAATATACTGTGTTATTTTATTAAATATCCGTAATCGGATTATTTTTCTTTTAATTTCTGAAATCGTGATATTTTCCAAAATCACAGAATTTATAAAAAAACTTTATAAATTCGTTTTTTTTTTTTTTCAATCTTTTTTGGTCAAATTTTTAAAAACAAAATTAGTTACAAAGAAGGGGTAAGATATTCTGCATCTTGGCAATTTAAGATATCCTATGGCCGCAATTGACGTTCGTGGGTGGAGGAGAGTGGAAGAGAGAGAGAGTGAGAAAGTGAGATCTAGGGAGAGAATGGGAAGCTTTAGAGAGAATGTGAAGGTGAGAATTTGGAGTGATAGAAGTTGAGAAATTTGAAATGGAGAGGCTGCGAGCTAGAGAGAGAGGTCTTAAAGGAAGAGTGAGAAAGGAGTTAGAGAGAGGGAGGCTGGGATTTTGAGGATTTGGAGACGGAGGAAGAGTATTTTGAGAAATATTTATGTGAGAGAGGGATAGATATGGGTTTGGAGTTGGTGATAAATAAGTGGAGTGGTTTTAGAGAGAGAGAAAGTGGTTAAAGATTTAAAAAATATATATTTTGAGAGATAAGGAGGATAAGGGTCAGTTAGAGAGTGAATGAAAAGAGACGTGAGAACAAGGGGTGAGAGAAAATTAATGGATTTGATAAGATATTTTATTAATTAATTACTATTATTATTATTTTTATAGGTAATAATTTTTATTCTGTAAAAATTGGGGGAAAATTCAGCTTTCTTCTATCTGTCTCTCTTTTAATACAGCTCTCTCTTACCCTCAATCTCTTTCTTCTCTCCCTTCTACCTCGACCAACCCATGACCGACCCATGCCTAAGCCGAACCTAGTCGTGCAACCACTCCCTCCCAGCCAATCACCCCTCCTCTCACGCCGCGATCGAATACTAAGCCCCATTGGGCCGAGCCGTCGCAGGCCCGAGCCACCACGATCTAGCTTGCCACCACTGCAGCACAACTAGGCCGTGACTTAGCCCTTGTGCCATCCTCCACTATAGCCAAGCCTACGTAGCCTCGTGCCATTCCTGGCGTGCCACCAACCTTCCCAAGCTGCCACCAGTCCACGCCGTCAAACCCACCTCTGTGCCAAACTGATCCAGCCATATAAGAGCCAAACAGCCCAGCTGCCCCTCATGTCGTGATGTCCCATCGTCAATTCACCTCTACCATGCCTAAGCCTGAACGTCGCTAAATCAAGCCACCAATGATGACCCCGCCCACCGGCCTCCATAAGCCACCCAATCGCCGCACGAGCATCACGAATGCCAGCCGGTCCCTCGCATCCCCAGCCCATGCTGTCTCGCTCATTCACCCTCGCGAGCTTTCGAGCGTGTGCTTCCGATTTGTCAGCCAAGCTCCATCATCGAACCATCCAGTTGAAAAGCTCATGACAACCTCGTGCCCAAGCCAAACCTCACCGTTGCTCTTCCTCGACCGACCATGAGGTGGTTTTGCCAACCACCCCAACACAGCAACAACAACAACAACAACAACAGTAACAATAATAAAATAATAATAAAAATGATGATGATAATATTTTAAAATTAATATTTTAAATCGATTTAGATTTAAAATTCGAAATTGTATTTTAAATTGTATTTGAAATTGTTTTTGGAATTGGATTTTTTTTTTGCAGGTTAAGTAATTTTAGAGTTTTTGAGTAGTTAATATTTTAAGTTAGGTTATATCAAAATTTAAAAAAAAGTATTAAAAATAAAATATCATTTAAAATTATAAGTGTTAAAATAAAATATTATTTTAAATTTTAAAATTAATGGTACACTAATTAATTGAATTTACCGTAATTATGATTACGGGATATTTGAACAGACAATCAAATTATCTGTGATTTTTATCTAGGTACTCATTGACTAAAATTTAGAGAAAGGATTATCTCGGAATACGTGTTAGAAGTTATCAGTGCATATATTGCAAACAAGTAAGATATCTTATCCCTTCTTTGTAGTCAGTTTTGTTTTTTTAGCAATTTAACTAAAAGACTGATTTAAAGAAAATAAGTTTATAAAATTTTATAAATTCTGTGATTTTAGAAAATATCACGATTTCAGAAATTAAAGGAAAAAAAATTCGGTTACTGATGTTTAAGAAAATAATATGACATATTTTATTATGTAAATTATATTTTTAAAAGAAGTTTAAAAAATAGATTTGGTTGTTAAAATCTAAAACTGGGAGCCAGCACACACATAATCGATTGAGGGTCTGTATGGAGAGTGCATATTTTGATTGAGGACGACTCATAATAGATTTTATGGTGAGAGGACTCATACGGATAACACACAACTTAGATGTACTTAGGGACACAATTTGCATAATCACGATTTCATGTTTAAGATTTTGTACTACAGTGATATATTATTACTATTCTGGATTAAAACAAAATGTTTGAAAAATGATTTAAAAATATTTTACTAGACTTTTCGTTCATTGTTTTCAAAACTGGTAAACCCTCCAAAAGAGAAAGATGAGTAGAAAATCAGGGGTCGTGGAATCATCATGTAGCAACTAAGGATTAAGAGCGGAAGTACTATTTTATTACTTTGTAAACGCGTATGTAATTTGAATGCTCATGGACTGTAAACTTTAAATTTTATCTTGTTGTTTATAATTTATTTTATCTTATCGAAGTATATATCTGTAAGATATAGGGACCTGCTGTGACCTTCTAAAATACAAATGATAATATTTAATTAATTTACCTAATTATAATTAAAAATAGAATTAAAGAGATAGTAAATGATTTTAAAGTAAAACCAATAGACAGGGGTTCGAGATCTTCCTTGATTTATTTTAAATGTCACTGTGTCGAATTTTGGGATGCCACAACAACTCATTATCTCTGATGCATATGTGTATGCCAATGTTATATTTGTTACAAAATAATACCATCTTACCTTATATTCTAATGCATTAGATATGTTATGTCTAATGCTATTTACACTTTTTATTATTAATATTATGTTTTAGAAGTCATAAAAGTAAACTTCTAGTATTTATATAAATAAAAAAATAAAATTATTGTAATAATTATATGAGACAACAACCAATAAAAATCAAAAGTGAAATTTGATATTATTTATACTTTGTAGTAAATTTGTCACAAAGTTAATATATAATAAATTTAGTATGAAAGATAAAAGAGATGAACAAAAAACCCTACAACCCGATGAATCCAACGAACTGACCCAACTCAACCTATTATAACCCGGCTTCGACTACTTGATCAAGATATCAACTCAATCCAGTCAACTCGACTATTAATTGAATGGTTTTGGATTGAGTTTTTTTTAAACCCAACTTAACTCAAACCCACCCAAGCTATTAATATGTAAAAATAAATATATTCCATACCTCATAATATATAGTATTTGTTTTAGGGGTCATTTAGGGCAAGAAATTTGCCTTCTCTAAAATACTTTTTTTCCCATACTTCATCACTTTTCATTATTCATATCTCCAAAACACTATAATAAATTCCAAATTTTAAAAGTCTATAACTTTATGTATACAATTCCAAATGAGATATATTCTTTTAAATTACATAGAATTTCGAGAAGAACAAAACAATATCCATATTGATATTTAAAAAAAAATTTAAAATTTTATATTTTTTCACTTCAAACAGTTTTTCCCCCCAAACATATTTTTCAAAACAACTTTTTTTCAACAAAAAAAATGTCTCCAAACATCTCCCCCAAACACCCCCTTATATTTTATATCAATTACGTAACAACTTGTTATATTTCATATTGTATAAGTTATTATTATTATTTGTTTGTTGGTTTATAACTTTTATATTTAAACTTGTTTTTCATAATTTATATTTTTATATTGGTTTCTAGCTTATGAGATAATTTAGGAGTTTTATAACACTAATATTGTGCTGAAAGTTAGTTTATTTTCATATATTTCTTATTTTGAATTGAGTGATTTGTTATATTTAATTTTTATTATTTTTATTTTTTAATTATCTTCAACCCGATCAACTCACCTAATCCATCCAAAGTTAAATTAGGTGGGTTGATTTTAAATTTTGGATTAATTGAGTGGGTTAAATTTGAAATCAACAAATTCAAATTTGATTGAGTGGGTTGAAAATTCTCAAAACCTCATTCTATCTACCTAATGTTTAGTCCTAGATGATATTATATTAGAAAGTACTTTTTTCATCTAAATGTTAAAATTTACTATTAGTATATTAATTTGACATCACATTTAAGATGCTCTTAAAAATAATTATCTTTGCTAAGGAGTCTAATCAAATAAACCAACATAAGGGAGAAAATATAGGGTCAAGAATCCTCAACCAAAGACTAGAAAAATGCAATACAATTTGATTGCCAAAGATGGAACTACTTCTCATAAAAATAAGAATAAAAAAGAAGAAGAAGAAGAAGACGACGACGACAACCATAGACTTGGCAGTCAATTGGAATTGGAATACCGTGTTTGCGCGTTTTATAGTCTTCTCTCTGTCACTTTCCATCGTTTTCTTTATTATTGTTATTTTCCCTAAATTTCTCGTTTCTTTTAGAATATATGACATCCCGTCGCCTTGTGTTTTATTACATCAGCAAATTTATGTGAATAAGCAAGCAAAAGAAAAATAATGGATCTATATGTTGTAAATAATACAAAATAATTAACCCATGCTTAAACAAAAATACATTTGAACTTTGATGCCTTTTTTTTTTTAAATCCTTTGAAGCTATTTTTTGAAAAAAATAATTTTATTCTTTTCTTAATAAAAATATATAATTTTTATATTAACACACACAAAGACACCACTAAAAACTAAAAATTTAACCTTCCCTTGGCCATATCAATACCGAAACACAATAAAGTTATAAAGCCTATTGATTTTGCTCATTGCCATCATGGGGAGAGTATTTTCTGGCATGAATTTTGTTAAGAATCACCTATTCTAGTGAAAGAGAGATTTATTTATGAATTTTAAACCATATGATTTTTTTAGGAAACGATATGATTAATCTATTAAAAAATTAATAAGAGCATATTTTATATGATATATTAAAAATTTATAATGTGGATTTGTGCCGATTAAACTTTTAAAAAATTAATCTATTAAATAAATTAGAGTTTCTAAAGTTAATCAAAAATCTTAAAGTAAAATTTTATTTTATGCTATCTCAATATATTACCGAAACGTTACCTTCCTAATGTAATAAAAAGACATGGTATTAGAAGTAATTTTTCATTTACAAAAAAAAAGAAGAAGTAATTTTTACTTATTTTTGCCAAAAAAAAAAGTAAAAACAATTTTTTCTCATATATATATTATATATGAAAATTTTATATATATTTTTTGGCTAAATATCTATGAGATGTTAGGATAATGCGTTGTGTATGTATTGTAATTAAATAGAATGTATTAATAATATGTATTTAGATGAAAAATATTTATATTATATTCAAATATAATGTTTATATAGATGAAAAATATTTGAATTATATTTAAATATTGAGTATATAAAATAATTTATAAAAATAGAGAGAAAAAAAAAGTATTGTGATTGATAAAAAAATAAAAAATAAAAAAATAAAAAATAATAATTATATTATATTTAAGTTATGATATAATTAATATTTAAATATAATATTTTTATTATAAAAGTTATATTGCGTAATACAAACGAGCAGGGTTTAAACGCACTTCATTTTATCGTAATTAGACAATCGGACAGTATTCACTTTTTAATTCAAGGCAATTGGGCAGCATTCTAAAATCTTCTCCAATAAAGAAACAGAGCAAGAAAAAAAAAAAAAACAAAACAAAACAAAAAAGGCAAAAGAAATATCGCGAACCAACCAGAAGCTCGAAAACCGGTATGTTTTTCACGCCGGCCAATGAAAGTCCCCCAACAAATCACATCCGTCCGTACATTCTAATCCAGCGGCTCACATTCACCCTTCCGAACCTTCTCGAATTTCTCCCAATCGAAAAACCACTATATATTGTCACTTTTCTTCTCTGCTTTTATTCAATTCAAACGCTATTCCTCGCGTTAACCCTAGCAAATTTAAATCAAATCCAATTCAAATCCAATTTTCATTTAAATCTTTCTTTTCAGCTCTCGATTTTTTTTTTTTTCCTTTTGATCGGATAAGTCTCGACGTTTGTCAATGGCGGGAAAAGGAGAAGGACCGGCGATCGGAATCGATCTCGGAACGACGTATTCGTGCGTCGGCGTCTGGCAACATGATCGCGTCGAGATCATCGCCAACGACCAGGGGAACCGTACGACGCCGTCTTATGTCGCCTTCACCGACAGCGAGAGGCTCATCGGCGACGCCGCCAAGAATCAGGTCGCCATGAACCCCATTAACACTGTCTTCGGTAAGCTACTCGCTCTTTGAAAAATTTGAATTTCCATGTACTCGCTTGGATCTGAAGGTTTCTAGGTTTTAATTGAGGTTCTTGTCTCGGTTGACTTAGATTGAACTTTGATTTTGGTTTAACAGATGAATTTTCTCATAGTTATCTTTGTTTTGATCAAACTGTGTGTAGAATTTTCGATAGTGTAATGATTTACACAAATTTTAGCAAGTATCAAATTGTGAGCTAGCGTAATGGTAGCAGTCAATGTCGAAATCGGTTAATTATACTTGACGTTTTGATTTACTTGATGTAGTCTTTGATAATTGTTTTACATGATTTAATCTATACAAATATGTGTGTGTGTGTTCAAACTGCAAACACTTGAAATGATAATTTAAAAAATAGAAAAAAAATGAAATAAAATAAACAACATAGTGGTGGCCGGGTGGGGAAGGAATTGGTAGGTACTGATTGTCTATTATCATTACTGATAATTGAAGTAGGTTCTTCTGTGAGCTTGGTCTACTTGGAATTCTGTACTTGTTTTATTGATCTGGGTGTCGTTGTTGTTATATTGCAGATGCGAAGCGTCTGATTGGACGGAGATTTTCTGACCCATCTGTTCAGAACGACATTAAGCTCTGGCCATTCAAGGTGATCGCTGGTGCTGGTGATAAACCCATGATTGTTGTCAACTACAAGGGCGAAGAGAAGCAGTTTTCCGCTGAGGAAATCTCTTCTATGGTCCTCATCAAGATGCGTGAGATCGCCGAGGCTTACCTTGGCTCAACCATCAAGAATGCTGTTGTCACCGTCCCTGCCTATTTCAATGACTCGCAGCGTCAGGCAACTAAGGACGCTGGTGTTATTGCTGGCCTGAACGTGATGCGTATCATTAATGAGCCCACGGCCGCGGCTATTGCTTATGGTCTCGATAAGAAGGCTTCCACTGTCGGTGAGAAGAATGTGTTGATCTTTGACTTGGGAGGTGGTACTTTTGATGTGTCTCTGCTCACCATTGAAGAGGGTATCTTCGAGGTGAAGGCCACGGCTGGTGACACTCACCTTGGAGGAGAAGATTTTGACAACCGAATGGTCAACCACTTCGTGCAAGAGTTCAAGAGGAAGCACAAGAAGGACATCAGCGGCAACCCCAGAGCCCTTAGGAGGCTGAGGACAGCTTGTGAGAGGGCAAAGAGAACTCTCTCATCAACCGCACAAACCACCATTGAAATTGATTCTCTCTATGAGGGTATTGACTTTTACACGACGATTACCCGTGCTAGATTCGAGGAGCTCAACATGGACCTCTTTAGGAAGTGCATGGAGCCTGTTGAGAAGTGTTTGAGGGATGCTAAAATGGACAAGAGCAGTGTTCACGATGTTGTCCTTGTTGGTGGCTCTACCAGAATTCCCAAGGTCCAGCAACTATTGCAGGACTTCTTCAACGGAAAGGAGCTTTGCAAGAGCATCAACCCAGATGAGGCCGTTGCTTATGGTGCCGCGGTTCAAGCCGCTATCTTGAGTGGTGAAGGAAACGAGAAGGTTCAGGACTTATTACTCTTGGATGTCACTCCTCTGTCTCTTGGTTTGGAAACTGCTGGTGGTGTCATGACTGTTTTGATCCCAAGAAACACCACAATCCCCACGAAGAAAGAGCAAGTCTTCTCTACCTACTCCGACAACCAACCTGGCGTGTTGATCCAGGTCTACGAAGGAGAGAGAGCCAGAACCCGAGATAACAACTTGCTCGGAAAATTTGAGCTCTCTGGCATTCCCCCAGCTCCCCGTGGAGTTCCTCAGATTACTGTCTGCTTTGACATTGATGCCAACGGTATCCTAAACGTCTCTGCAGAGGACAAGACGACGGGGCAAAAGAATAAGATCACCATCACAAACGACAAGGGAAGACTGTCGAAGGAGGAGATTGAGAAGATGGTTCAGGAGGCAGAGAAGTACAAGGCCGAGGACGAGGAGCACAAGAAAAAGGTTGACGCGAAGAATGCACTGGAGAATTACGCGTACAACATGAGGAACACGGTGAAGGACGAGAAGATCAGCTCGAAGCTGTCCCCGCCGGACAAGAAGAAGATTGAGGACGCCATTGATGGAGCGATCCAATGGCTGGACGGCAACCAGCTGGCGGAGGCTGATGAGTTTGAGGACAAAATGAAGGAGCTGGAGAGCATCTGCAACCCCATCATCGCTAAGATGTACCAGGGTGCTGGTGGGCCCGACATGGGCGGTGCTGGTGTGGACGAGGACGACGTCCCTCCGGCTGGCGCTAGCGGTGCTGGTCCCAAGATTGAGGAAGTTGATTAAGGAGCCAGTGGTTTTAGCTTGCGCTGTGTGGTCCTGGCTTTCATGTGAATTTTTGTGGATGGGTGTTTTTTTTGCCCTTTTTATTATTGCCTTTTTGCTTTCCACTTACAATTAAGAACTGTCGGAAAAAAAAAATGTCAATCTTCCTGTGGGTTGAATCAGATGTTTTTATTTTTTCCATCGCTGATTGGCTGCGGCCATGCGCAATATATATATATGTAATGTTCTTTTCTAAAGCAGTGTTTTTTGATCTTTATGGATGATTTGAGCTTCTCTGTTTTGAGGAATACGAGAGGAAGATGGTAGTCTATTTTTTGGGGATAAAAATGAAATTTGATTTTTTTTGTAAGGGTGGAGAAATTGTTTTGATTATTGACTGGAGGAGAATGTATTGTTTTTGCTGAAGAGAAGATTGTGCTTGATCCAGCCACCAGGCGGTGTTTTATCTGGTCTTGATCCGAAGTTCAAAAAAAGAAAAAAAGAAAAAAAAGAAATAGGCTGTACCTAATCTAGGAAGAATAAGTATTTTTGTCGCTCTATTGTTAATGAAATCAAGGCCACGTTCTACAAACATAATTCCCCCAAAAAAAGAAAATAAAATAAAAGGGTCACTAACATATTTCAATTTCAAACAATGTCAAGTGCAGTAAAATATTTTGCCATGGTTTATGATTCGCCCTGTGTGCAAGTCTGTCGAGTGCTTGTCTTAAATTTACAAGACTTCACAGAACCCTAGCTAAAATAATATAAATAAATAAAAAAGCATTCATAGAACAGAAAGCTTACAAGCTTTTATTTTTATTTTATTTTTATTTTAAAAAGGTGATTTAGGCTTAACAAGCGAAACATTATCATCTGTCCATTTCGTTGATGGACTTAATATTCAGATTTTCGTATCCTGAAGAGGCAATATTATGACGATTGGCTTTGACGAAGAGTATTGTCTTCAAAGTTTTAATAGATTCCATGACATCATTTTACTAGAAATTTTCTAGGAAAGATAGGGAGATTAATTTTTTCATATTGCAGGCAAATTTGGAGATAAAAATATTGTAACCCAAAGATAAAAATAAAAGGTAATGCAGAGTATAACTCATCGTTTAAAACCCCTCACAAAATGATTGAAAGGTGAGCAACAATGAGCAATAAAAATTTATGCTTATGCTACTCGGATGACAAAGAAACGCGCTAGGATTGTTGGTGCAAGATTGAACCAAATGAAAAAGGAATGGTCAATAAAAAGCATATAGTCATAAACAGTCTCACCTAAGTATTCTCTAAGATAACTTAAAGAAAACATGAATGTGGGGTGGGACACGCTATAAAAAAAAAAAAAAAGAAAAAAAAAGAAAAAAAGGATTATGGGGGGAATAAAAAAAATTATGAGATGAGTTGTGAATTTGTCTTGGCCGAACAAAAGTGAGAAACAGTGTCACACCAAGAGCTGCCAGAATAATCTCAAAGCCCACATGGATTCTCAGGATAACATGTTATGGTCATTCATTCCTAGGGGAGGGACGAAGCACACACGGACTTCATGCTCTTCCGGTCCTTTACGGTGTTTGGGGACAATAATTTCAAGCACGGTTCCTGTTTCGTCGCAATAAGCTTCCAGTTTACCATCTTCTGGTATACGGGTCGGGAGGGGAATTTCCCTGACGAACTCCCCGGGGGGGCAGTGCTCCGGTGTTGGATCTGTTAGCTTAAATGTCCTATCATGTCTCTTAATGAATGGCTGACAAGCTACACTAGCACAACCGATCTTTACAATTCCATGGGAGGGTGTATTCTTCCAAGTGACTTTTACTCTACGAAGATCGGCGAAAGGCAAGCTAACAATGATCAAGAACCCCTCATCGTCCTCGTATATTGATTTTGCAGCCATAACAGGGCCACAAACGTTCTTCATTGCTCCATTAAACTCGTTTAGCCAGGGCAACTCGGCTGTACGAACTTTCAAATCTAAAGATCTTTCGAAATGGGGATTACTAGTTAAGCAACAATCGTCCTCGTTTCCATGGGGGAAAAAGTCCTTCTTACGTTTATTGCAGACTGGTGAATATTCCAACCCATCACTGCTTCCATGGTCCAGTGGCTGAGTTGACAAATTCAAACTAGCACCATTAAGCAATTTTCTGTGACCATTTGTACCATTCTTAAGAGAAGGGGGACGCTCAACTTCAAATTCCGAGTGGTGTAGGTTCCTCCAAGTACCAAAATCACTTGCGTCAAGAGGGATACAGAAATTTATATCTCGGCCTGTAAGCTCCATCCACCTCCTCTTTTCTTCCTCATCAAGACACATGAGGTTGGGCGACCGAACAACTTCGATCCCATGAACACACTGGGGATTGGAGAGACCCCTATAATGCTTCCTCTGCATACGATGTGAACGAACAAAACCCTTATCTACACTAAAAGGAAATGGGCGTTCCCCCTGGCGAGAATGTCCATTCATGTAACTCCTGAGCTGCATCTTGCCAAGTGCATTTTCAGGCCTTTCCTTGAAAACCCACATGTACATGTTCTCCATATCATGTTGAACAAGAAAAGCATCTAGCTGCAGATCTGACTTTTCATAGCCAGACAAGCCATTGTTGTCCTTGACAATCTTGCTCTTAGATTTCTCATTCAAAACGGGCTTGAAGTAGAAACTAAAGAAAAACCAGGCACCCCAAACGCTATCCAGTCGCTTTGTGCACTTTTTTACAACTTTCGGCAAATTGATCGTCACTTCAGCCTCATAGGTCTGCGTCCCGAGGTTAACATCTAGAAGGACATCACAGGGATCATAACAACCTTGCGGAGGTGGGCTTGGCTCGGAGGATAGGGGGAGATTGATGTCTGGAGGACGTGGGACGTATGGTCGATTCATCTCTCGTTCCAATTCATCATGTGCACTCGAATCCATGGATAGGAGTGTAGACAGGTGAGGGTGATAAGTCTCATTGGACAAGGTCGTGAGGAGAGCTTCCCCCATGACTTCCCCCACAGCTTCTCTCCTTTCTCTCGCTTCTTGGGCTCTATGTTTCAATGCAGAAACTTTTCAACAGATTCACCCTACAGTCATTCTTGACGAACCAAATCGAAATCACTAAATACAGATCCAGTACTCAATCCAAATAGTAAAAGCACCTCAGAAGTTTCTGTGTCATTAAAATCCACAAATCACAATTTACACCTACCAATTAATTGCAGTCCCATCAACCAATTCACGAATTCTTGAAACGCGCCATCATTTTTTTTTCCCTGAAAATCCAAAAACCAAATTATTCAAACTCAATCAGAATTATACCCAGCAAACAATCCCACCATCTTTATGCAAGTTCTGAAGAAACTATTACATATACACATACATATGCATATATAACAAATATTTTGAGCTTTAAAATTAAGGATTTCCGGCTTTATTTATTTATTATTATTTTTCAAATAACAATTGAATACTTCTATATCCCATCTAAATCCCTATCTCAAACATTTCCCAAAGAAAAAAAAGGAAGCGAAAAACAAATAATAATAGTAAATAGTAAAAAATAATAAGCAAAATTCGAGGAACACTAATCAGGAGAAAAACATAGATATCGATCAAAAAAACCCTAATTAGAAGGGAGATGAAAAGAAAAATAGAAAAAAAAAAAAGGCAGAAAACGAAAATGATGTGGAAATATGGAAGAGAGATTGGGAAATTTCACCTGTGATCGAAAGGGGTTTCCGGATCCGAGGGCTAGAGAGGCATGAGAAATCGATCCCCAATTTGAGGGATGAAGAAGAAGACGACGAAGGCGAAGACCGAGAGAGAGATAGAGAAAAAGAGAGAGAGAGAGAGAGGAAGGAGAGAGAGAGAGAGAGAACTGCACCAGTTAACATCGCCGTTTGAGGGAGAGCGTAACGACGTCAGTTAACGGTGACGGTGAATTATTATTAAATGAGATGAGAGAGAGTCAAAGGAGGCGACTCGCATATGGACCGGTGTGAACGGGTTGACCCGGATCATGCTGGGCCCGAACTATTGGGACATAACTAAATCTTGGCCGTTAAATGGGCTCGCGCTTGGTTATTGAGATTGTACCACGTCGATAAACGCCTTTTTTGGTCAACTTTTGTCTCTCTCTCTCTCTCTCTTTTTATTTTATTTATTTATTTATTTTTGTTTGTTTGTTTAAATAATCCATGAATTTACGTGATAGTACCTTTGAGGTGAAGGTTTGATTTAACGTGGCCATTTTATCTGAATTCTTCAAGCAGATAACATGCAGGAATATGAAAATTTTTGTTATTAATATCAAATTTCTATAATCCATTATCCATAATCCATAACGTATTAAAAAAATTCAATCTAATTAGATTTTCATCTCCATACCACTTTAATTCTTTTAGTCATCTTGTTCTTTTTTAAATACCTTGCTCACTTCTTTTTTTTTTTATTCTTCTTAATGAAAAAAATAGAACATTTGCTTTTTCTTTTTAAAAAATAAAAAAATCATTTTCTTAATTATGTGTAGATTAAAATATGTTAGACTTCTTATCAATGAAATATTTATAATGAATTTATTTTTTTTTAATGATGCTTCAATTTTTCTTTCTAATTATCTCAATTTTTTATTGTTGAAATTAAATTTTAATTTACATATTTTAACAATTTCTCATATTATTGTTAACTCCCTACTTAGTTTTTAGTAGCTAAAATTTCATATTTTACACATTCATGTAATTTCTCTTCACTTTTATATTGTATTTTTTTTTTCATTTTATTTCTCCTTTTAAATCTTTAATGGACGAAAGATAAAATTAACAAAATAAGCATAAATAATAAATTAGAAACAAAAAAGTTTAAAAAATTTGTTATTTAATTTTATGTACACAAGTCCAATCTTTTCAAAATTGCATTTGTGTAACTAATGGTTGCTAAATTTAGACACACAAAAATTTATTCTTATTTTATTTCTTACATGAATGCTTAAATAATTTTGTTTTTTCAATAAGAAAGATGGAAAAATATTTATATTTATATTTTTCTTTTTATATGCATGTTTTGCAAAAACAGGCGTTCTTTATCACCTTAAATTCTTTTGTTAAATATGAATACTAGTTATATTCTTCTACATTTAAGAAATATTTTTCAATAGATATATCATCATTTTTTTTTCAATGTTAAGAGTACAAAAGTTATTTGATATTTGCAGGATATTCATGTTTTATTATGGATTGTGTTGTCTTGATTAATATTCATTTATGTCTTTTTGTTTCTTCCTTTCTTATTATAAGTAATTTAAATCATATATATTTAAACTATTTTGTTAGTTGCTTTCTTATCTTTCTATAATAATATTGTTTTATTCTTAAATTCAAATTTCTATAAATCATTGATCTATGCCATTTTATTATATTGCGCTCAGAGTTATTCTTAAGCAGGTGATATTTTGTAAGCTTGTTGTTTGAATTTAAAATATAAAATGTAATTTCTATATTAAGTTATATTAGTGTGATGTTGCAATTTTGTAACATCAATTGTAACAATAATTTACAATCAGCTTGGTCTAAAACGAGCTTCTAAAAAACTATGAAATATCTTTAGAGAAATTTCAAAGCATATAGGTAATATATCATGTAGATTGTCATATGTTATTTATTATTCATTGTTTTTATTTTTCCTTTTTCCTTTCCAAGTGTTTTATTCCTTCATTTATTTTTTTCAGTTTTAAAATTTGTCTAAAATTATTTGTATTTACAAAGAATTGTTTGTTTGTTTATTTTTTTTTATGACATTTCATTATTTTTAGCTTCTTTTCCCTCGAATTGATTCTCTATGAGATAATTTACCCTAAATAAAAAAAGGATAAGTAATTATCTACTTCATTTTTCCTTATCCCTTTTGATTAAATTTGATCATAAATAAACTTCGTAAGTATATCATTATTAAATATAAGATTAATAATAAAATATAAAATTGTGGAGTGAAAAACAACCTTGTTTCCTTAAATAAAACAAAATATAAAGTCATCATTTTGTTCCAATTTCTTTTTATGAAAATAGCTGAAAATTATTTTTAAAATAAACTAAAAAATTGAAGTATAAATAAAAAAATGAGATAGGTGACTCCATCATGGCAACTAGGGTTGGTAATTCATGTTCGTGAGTTGTATTCGGATCCACACAATTAAAACATAACATGATTAAGGTAAACACGAACACGATAAGATTAATAAACACGTTGAGAATCCAAACACGAACACAAAATGCTTAAAACATAACTAATATGACACAACATGCGAATATGATAATTAAATGGGTTGTGATGAGTTTGGCACGAAGACAACCCTTTTATGATTAAATTAACTGACAAAATCATTAAAAAAAAAAAAAAAAACCTTGTTGTGAGACAGCTGTAGGTGGAAAAGAAATGGTCAAGGTTAGGGTAGATTTTAAAATACAAAATAAAAAATGGAAGGATTTTTTAATGATAGATGTATAAAAAGTTTTTTTAATTAAAAAATTTAAAACCTTTTATATACGGGCTATAAATAGGTTAAATGGGCTGACAAATTTTCAATCCGTTTAAGTTCGTGTTATACATGCCAACCTGATTATGATCCAAATATTAAACATGTGGTCTCAACCTATTAAATTTGTATTGTTTTCAAATCTTGTTATTGTGTTATAACTAAAATTGTCAACCTTAACAGCAACATGCGCAGAGCACGTTTTAAAACTAGCATAGAAGATAAATACTAAGAGGCACCACTGGTGTTCAACAATATCATTTATAGAAAATAGACCTTACTAAGGATAGTCCACCATGGTGGGGTTGATATTTTATTAATTGATGGGCTTAACGCCATCAATATCCTTTAGCATTGCTCTATATAGAAATATGAAATTTGATTGGAAAAATTAGGCAAGTAAAGTTCAAGTAAGAAACGTGTATGTTTTATTTTATTTTATTATTATTTTTTGGTGGAATTGACTTCTATTTAATGGACAAAATTTCAGCTTTAACAAATGCATCCAAAACCTTGATAAGTAATCTAATTAAAGAAAACAATTCAACTGTAAACAGTGAAAGTAGCCAACAAGCGGGTTACGAAATTCCTTGCAGTAAATATAGCTACATTATGAACGAAAGAAAACATGAATAATGTCCTCAATGACATTTGCCTGTGGAGAAGTCCACAGTGGACTTTGGATTACATGACACACATTGAGCGCATCCAACTCAACGAGCAATTTTTATCGAATCATGCACCTTCACACCCACCAATCATTCACGCGCACGAGGATCCTTCAAATATCAATAAGACATGTGTATGCCTGATTTAACATTTTCTTGTGATGAGAAAAATTATTACTTGTTCTTAAATAAATCGCGAATGGGACGTTGGCTCACAAGGAAAATTTTGGATTTGCAAATGGGGCCTTGTTTTTAATGGGTAACGATGGGTGGTGACTTGCAAGGAGGAAAGGGTGACTACGGCGCAAACATTAGAGCCGTAATGTCTTTTCTATCATTTGAAGAAGAAGAAGGCGGAGAAGGAGATAGGTTGGGTTCACAATGGTGTGGTGGGGTTGTAGGTGAGTGGGTTTGCTACGGCCTAGGCTCGCTATGCCGTGGTTGGTAGCGTTCCTTGGTATTTCCCTGCTAGTGGCTTAGGGTTATTTTATTTTATTTTTATTTTTTTAAATTCTATTTGCGTTATTTTAATCTTTTCAAAGTAAATTATAGTTGTGATGAAAATGGTTAGTTTTTTAGACCCCTGATAGGGTATTTATTTATTTATTTATTTATTTATGGGAGACCAACCAAACGATAACGTCATTAAAAGTTGAAGGACCATGGAGCAATTTATGCTCTATTTTTATCAAATAGTTGCCTCAAAAAAATTCTTAATTAATGGTTCCTTTGGAAGATACATTAATATAAGAAATATAACAGTCGTTTGGCTGTCCTATTTATATATTATATTCAAATATAATGTGTATTTAGACCGATTATATTTTAATAGTTATTTTAATGTGTGTTCGTGAAAGAAAAAGTATATAATGTGATTTATAAAAATATATATAAAAAAGAATGCATGAATATTGTTCTTGAGAAAAAAAAAAAGATGAATATTATTTTCAGTTGATTTACTTTTAAAATATATTTCTATTAGAGTGAATACGTAAGCTATAAAAATGAATAGCAATATATTGTGTTATAGTACAAATGCATTTTTTATTATTTGCAAATTTATTTTTTCGTAGGCCATTTCTTGGCTAATTGTCCACGGTTTGTATATGATTTTCTTTTTTGGAAAATACAGTCTAGTTGATGTTACTTTATTCTTTTATAAAGTTAGCTTAATCGTGTTAATAGATTGGGGCAAAAGTTGTTTTGTACTTTTTTTTTAAAGGAAATGTACTTTTTTTTAAAGAATTATGAAAAATGAACTTTCAGGGGTCTCATTTTGTTGGCTATCAAAGCCGGAACATAGATGCGGTCCCTAGAAAATTTGTTTATTTTTATTTTTTATTTTTAAAAGGTGACAGCATTCAAACTATCACAAAAAGATGGAGAAATTATTTGATTGGTATACTTCCGTGGTATACTTATTTAATAAATAATTAATATTTAAGTAATTTATTAATATTAATTATATTTTAATTCTTTATTATTATTTTCTTTTTTAATAAATCTTAATTTGTTTCAGTGATTAGAATAGTTAATATTAATAAATTATCTTAATGTTAATTATTTATTTGATAGGTGTATAACAAAGTATTATTACATAATATATTCAGTCTACCAAATAATTGAATAATATAATAGCACAATGTGATTATCTTGCAGTACACAAAAGCCCTCAATTAAGATATGTTTTTTCAGTAAGATTTGATGAAGTTTAAAAGGAAATACATATGTGGTGGCTTAACAATGAAAAAATATATTGACAATACCTAGATCAAGTACATAAAAAAACTCTTTTTGATAATGCCTGTCCTCTATAATAGATGGAGAACGACAATCCGATAGCATAAAAATCACTACTAACTCTATATAGACATAAATTTAACTAAGTAAACACATTGTTAAAATATAAATCTGGTAGACAAACAAAAGCCCAGACAATAGATAAACCATTGTTATTATTGAAGGCTCTAACCAATAATAAAGTAACAAAAGCAATATTTATCTGGCGAAAACAACGTCATTATTACACGCAAACAACCAACGTAAAACAAACACCAAAACATATACTTAAACAACCATCATTGGCAAGCCATTTCACATATCTGAAAAAGCTAGACGGACGGCGTATCTGATATGTTATAGATCCCCCACGCTAACATGTGTCGCAAGCCCTCCGCCAACACGTGATTAATCTTGCAAAACTCACCCACAACCGTCCCTATTTCAAGATAATTCTTTAAGTTAAAAAAAAAAAAAAAAAACCTTTCAAGACATATTTGTGAAGGAAAATGATTTCTAATCATTATAGTACAGTTTTTAGTTATCATATTTGATCTTGATATATTTTTTAATCTATTCAATCAAATTACGTAAAGTTTGACAACTTAACCAAATTTAATGCAATTCTAATGGTTAAGAATAATTGAATGCATTTTTACACAGGACTCAAATTAATATGCAAAAAAAGAAAATATATCATTCAAATGAAAAGAAATGAATAACGAGAGTCGATGTACGGTAATGAATATACAAGCGACGTGACTACAATAGCATACTCAAATTTGACAAGGGAGCTATTTAGCACATCAAGAAACATTGATCTTCTCATCCATACCCTCTTCCATCAAGACAATTATACAATATAATATATCTTTGCTGGTTAATACGGCCATTACTTTTAGTGTGTGTTTGTGTGTGTATATATATATATATAAACACACACGTATTATATAATACTTATGCCCATTATTATCATTGTTGTTGTTATTTTGATCTCAAGACGGAATGTCAAAGTTTTCTCAAACAACGTCTTGAGACAATTTTTAAGAATTCTCTATCCTCGATACTACTAGTAAAAACGACCCAAAAAATTAAAAAATAAAAATCAGGCCTTGATGATCTTCCTCACTTCACCTTCACCCACATCATAACGCCACAACGCTCTCCTCCCTTAACCCTCAATCAGGACACTGCCTAACAACAGTTTTTTTTACCAGCGCTGGATTTCCCTTCTATATGATGGCAATGCTAATGTCGTTCTTTGTAGTCTTCTATTTTATAGCTTGCATCTGGGGCTGCGACAGGAGTAGTGGCACTATAGCCGGTGCTAGCAAAGTGCTGAGCAGTAGCACGATCGCGAATACACCTACGGTGCGGCTGATCAATAACATTCCAGCGCACAATTATTGAAAGGGCGGGATTAGCAGCAATTGTTGAAGAATTTATGGCATAATTGATTTTAGAGAGATTTCACAGCTAGGATAATTGATTGTATAAACATGTGATTGATTTTTCCCATATTTTGTTTATTTCATTTCCTAACTTAGCTTGGAGTGTGTTGTATAAATTTGTACCTTTCTTGCTTTCAGTTATGAATACGAATGCCATTTTTTCCTGTTCCATACCTTCATTTTAAGCTGGTATTAGAGCCAACTTGCTCTTAAAAAAAAAAAAAAAAAAAAAAAACAACAACGACAACAACCTTTGAATCCATATTTCCACTGAGGCCTATCTGAAACCTATTTGAAGCCACAATCCCGTCGGAAACCTCGTCATACCGAAGCACTAGTTGTCCTTGGCTCAGAAGCACTAGTTGTCGGATCTTGTCAAACCAACACAACGTGCATCCATAAAAACTTCGCTGATCGAAACCCAAATCAAAACCCAAATCACCCAAATCAAAATCCTAAGAAAACAAATACATAAAACTTATCAATTCTTTAGTTTATAGCAGCCCACAGTGCTTGGAGAGCCTCCCGTCGGAACCACGACAGTCGCTGATGCCCACCTAGCCTGACTCTGATTACAGACGCCAAAATAGGCATCGAAGTAGTGTCGCCGTCGCCGTCGCCCGTCACTGGTCGCCTACACTTACCGTCCTTCGATCACCTGCCGTCAACTGCTACTGCTGTTCTCCGATCGCTGCTTGCCAGATCACCGCTTGCCAGGTCGCCAAATCACGGAGCCACCACCGGTCTCCATCGTTGCTCACCGAGTCGCCGAGGTCGCCGGATCGCAGGTATCGTGACATTTTGAGTTGCTTGTTTCTTGTTTCAAGGCAGCACTCAAGTTACTGTTTTTTACAAGAAAAAAATAATAAAAAATATATATAAAAAACAAAAAAAATAGAGGTTTTAAGAAAAAGGGAAAATGATGATGATGAGCAAATAAATTTACAAATGCACCCAACGTGATCAAATTGGTCATATAAAAAGTTGTTGTTTTGAATTAGTGGGATATCTAGAATGATGGAATCATAACCGAGATCCACGATCGAAGAATTTCAAGACTAGAATAGGCGTCGGTAGTGTTAGCAACTGTAGACAATGGTAGTAAGGTACCTTCACCGATATTTTGAATTTACGTTCAGTTTTAATTGTTCTATCCTTATATTATAATCTTTTATCTGTCTCCTAAATAATCACAGTATTATCATTTATTGCAATTTTTTGGCGTGAATTTTGTGTGCTTAAAGACATCTAAATGAGGCAAACGATTGGTTTGGTGTTAGGCGAGGGAGACTATATTATTTGGACTTAGGGTCACATAGTTCTAACAAGTTTTGTCAAACTTTGACAGTGGATTGCTCTGAGGGGGAGAATAAGAAATCTGACATTTGGTTATGGCATAAACGTATGGGGCATGCCTTATTCGGATACCTAAAAATATTTCATAATTTATTTGTAAAGATTGATGTTTACAGTTTTCGATGTGAAGTTTGTGAATTGGAGAAGAATCATTGTGCTTTATTTTCATTAATTTTAAATCCAAGTCCAATCTTATTTATGGTCATACATTCTAATATTTGGGGTCCATCTAAAGTTAAGACATTAAAGGGGCATTTGGATAAATATTTCATTTTAACTTCATTCAAATACAATACAATTTAACACCAAACACAAATTTTACAACAGTGCTACGAAAACAATTACTATTTAAAACATTTTTAAAACAATCACATCAACTTTTCAATTCCACTATTTATCTCTACTTTTACCAATCACATCAACTTTTCAACTCTAAAATACTTTTCATCCAAACACACATTTCATTCAAATACAAAACAAATACTTTTCAACCAAATACAACATTCAAAAAACAAATTTTATTCAAATACAATCAAAATGCAATGCGTTTACCAAACGCCCCCTAAGTTGATCATGTTACTTTATTACCTTTATTGATGATTATACTAGGATGACTTAGGTATGCTTAATAAAGTCCAAAGGGAGGTGAATTATTTTTTAAAAAATTTCATAAAATGGTCCGTACTTAGTACAAAGTATAGGTTCAGGTTTTCTGCAATGATAATAGTGGGAAATATTGAAATTCTGAACTGTAACAATATTTGGAAGATTATAGAACCATTCATCAAACTACTTATTCCAATACACTACAGTAAAATGGAGTCGTCGAACGAAAGAATCGACACTTGCTGGGGGTTGTTCATACTTCATTGATAGAAGCTCATATGTCATTGTCCTATTCAGGAAAAGCATTTACATCTGCATTTTTTTAAATCAATTAGGTACCTTCTAGTATCATCAACTCCTAGACATTATTTCAAGCTCTTGCTAAAACAGCTGTTGCCCTAACTGTCTTGAATTTACCTCCTCATGTCTTCGGTTATGTAGCATTCAAGCACCTATATAAACATTAGCATAATAAGTTAACCCTTTAAGCTATGCGATGTGTTTTTGTAAGGTATGCTACTAATAAAAAAGGATACCAATTTTATCATTCTCCAACTCAGTGAATTTCATCACAATAGATTTTGTTTTCCATGAAGACACGATGTATTTCTCTTCTGAGCCTAAACTTCAGGGAGAGTACTACAAGGAAATTCAAACTCTAGACTATGATTTTATTGACTATGAGTTCCAAACTTCTGAGAAATGTAAAGTCCCTGAATCTAGAAACCAGAATGTAGGCAACTTCGATATAAGTGGTGTAAACTTAGATTTTGGTGGTGACAACTCACAAATTAGACAAACTAATTAGGAGGTGGGTGAATTGGATTTAAGTGTTATAACATTGGATCAAAGTGGTGATGAACACCTAGAAATTGAAAATATGACAAAAACCAAAGAAGCAGCAGAAACTTTACTACTATTCAAGACCGAATCCCTCATACCCAAAGCAACTAGCATACAAACCAATCGATTGCTGAGGATGTTCTTGGTTTAGTATCCAAACCTTTTAGAAAACAAGTACTACAGTGCCATAAAAGAGGTACACATAAAACCACATATGAATCTGAACTTTTTAGTAAGGCCAAATATCCTATGAGTCATTATGTGTTTAACCTTCATTTGTCAAAATCGAATCTGTCACTTGTAAATCAATTATCTATTGTATCTATTTCTAATAATGTGCAGGAAGCCTTAGCTAACCTAAGGTTGAAAGTTGCTATGAATGAGGAAATGAAGCCCTTACAGAAGAATAAGACTTGAGAGCTCATTATTTGTCGACGAGGAAAGAAACCAATTGGGTGTCAATGGATTTACACTGTAAAGTACAAAGCAGACGACACGATTGAATGCTTTAAAGCAACATTAGTGGTAAAAAGGTACACCCAAGCCTATGGAATTGACTACATAGAGATATTTTCACCTGTAGCTAAAATCAACATAGTTTGAGTCTTGTTGTCTTTGGCTACTAACCTGGATTAGCCACTCCAATAGCTTGATGTGAGAAACACCATTTTGCATGGTGAATTGTCCAAAGAAGTCTACGTGTATTTCCCACCAAGATGCATGACACCAAAAAGACATAGTCAAAAGGTGTGCAAACTGAAGAAATCATTGTATGAGTTGAAACAGTTTCTGAGAGCATGATTTAGAAGGCTTACAAAGTCTATGGTAGCCAAGGCTACCGTTAGAGCAATTCAAACCACACTTTATTTCTAAAGAGACAATGGGATAAGATCACTGCACTCATTCTATATTTAATGATATGGTGGTCATAAGCAAAAACTCTAAAAAAAGAAAACACTACAAGAGTACTTATCAAAAGAATTTGAAATGAAAGATCTTGGTCTCTTAAATGTTTCCTTAGGAATGAAGTTAATAAAGGAATTTTTCTTTCACAAAGAAAATATGTGTTAAACTTGTTAAATGAGACTGGTATGTCAACACTGTTGATAAGTACATATTTTAGTGTTAGTTTCTTGAGATTTTAGAGTAATTATGTTTGTTTTGTGTTGATAGGTGTTTTGATTCCTTAAAGATGGTTTGGAGTAAAAAAAAAAGGATAAATTTGGAAAAGATTTCGACAACTCGAAGTAGAATGACATGCAACAAGGTGGAAAAATAAAGTTTTCAGGCTAAGAACTCAAGAATGAACGCCACGGCACCCACTACACCATTTTTGGGCATTTAGCCCGTGGTTAAGCATTGTAGCTGTGGCGGCCCGCTCTTCATGGAGGCTAACAGTACTAGCATAGTAGAGTTCTGAAGTCCACTATGATAGACTGTCTCCTCTTTGGGTCGCTGATAACTTGCTTAAAAATTGTCTTTGTTATTTACTGATTGAAATTTTAAAACTATATTTCCAGCTTGGAAAAAAAACTGGGATATATATATTTTTTTGAAACTGATCTTTAAACTGTAAAGTCGTAATCTATCATAAAATACATATTGTAAAATATAACATATTCTGTCATACTTAATTTACATCATATTACAAATATTCAAAATAGCTTTCAAAGTTTACTCAGCGGAAAACATCAGCAGGACTATTCCCCTCGCCCAGCTCTGGCGGCAGATGCAGATCCTACCCCTCGTCCATCCATTAGCTACTGATGTACAGGCTTCTTACCTGTAACATAAATAAACTTATGAGCGACAGGCTCAGTAAGTTCAAACATACAAACTGGAACATAAAATATAAAATCATAAAAAGTACTATTTATATGAATAGTAACTCTGACTTTTGACCATGAATAGTAAGGTTGACTTTGACCAATACTATTCATGCTGGCGTTGACTTAAGCTGCTACACACATACAGTTAGTACATATTATGCTCAATTATAATAAATCTTAAGTCTCATGTCTTTATCTTGCTTTAATTCTGGTATTAGGCCCCTAAATTGGTTGTACTATAGTACGTGCATGACTGAGAGGGACTCTGGGAAGCGACTTACTGGCCAATCCTCTACAGTCTACATAATAATGGACTTTTATATTCGGGATGTACCACCATCGGTGTGGAAGCCGTATCATAACTGAACATGTAGAACCTCCACCTGTATGGGAGGCCTGTACGCCAATACTGGTTTCATTATCGACTTTCTTATGGTTTCTGATCGGTGGCATTATTACTGTCTCCTGAGTTTGGAACTCTTTACATCATGTTCTTTAGTTGTGGTTATTTATTGTTCCACGTTAGTGTGTATATAGCACATGAATATACTTTTACATATCATACATAGTATATAGATATATCAAGTAAATTCATGTTGTAGATAAGTAAATGTCTAAACTTACCGCTATTTTGTTAGCAATTCCTTTCCTGGGTAAATCGACTTCCTTATACCACCTTTTTGTTGATTCCCTATAACCGAAATAAATCACGGTTATTTTTTACTTAATTCATATTTAAAATATTATAAAAATATAAAATTTCTGATATGGATCCCCTAATTACTTGTTTTAGGATTCATATTTTCAATTCTTGTAATTAGTATACTGCTTAGAATACTATTCCGAGCTTAAATATCACTTTTATTAATTTTTTGACAAAATGACCATTTTACCCCTAACTTTTGGTAAAATAACCATTTCGTCCCTAGCAGGATTTTCCCTCGTTTCTCTGTCTTACGACTCTATTTTAGCCTTTAAAAATTTAATAAAATCATTCTGAGGCTTTTATGGCATTTTTCTAACAATTTGGAAAATTTTGGTCGAAATGACCATCTTGCCTTTGACGGGACCTTAGACTTTGAAATTCTTGTTTTAACGTTTTAACTGAGTTTTCTAACCCAAAAAATCATAAAACAATCTTTCTTAAGCCTTATTGAGCTTTTACGATGTTTCTTATCCAAACGCTCGGGATACTATTCACCCAACCCTCGAGTGGTACTATTCCGACCCTCGGGGTTGTTTCTTGTTTTTCTAGCCTTTCGAGACCTCAAATGGATAATTCATTAGTTATGAAATCATTCCTCATCCTCCCCTCGAGCCTAGGTTCCTGAGGGGGCTCGGGTTTCTGGTTCTCGACCCTATATTTATCCTTCGTTTACCAAATTGCCCTTCGGGCGTCTTGAAAATTTTGACAGCATTTCTACTGAAATTCTAGGTTCCTGGCGTTTAGGAAATACCTCAAAACCATCTATCCTATTCTACCCTGCCAAGTACTATACCACAAACCTAATTTTACGTAAAAGTTGCAAACTTTTTACATAAAATTATACAATAAAACTTACTTGTTTCTAACTGGATTTCAACCCGTTCTTTCTCATTTTTAGGCCCAGTTTTATACACCATTTACATATTCACATAGCTCTATCAAAACTTCTTATTTTTATTAAACCTATACACGGTTTTCCTACAAAAAGAACTAAACAAAATTTTTGTTTCATAACTCCATTTTTCCTTTTTTATTTTTCACATCAACACATTTACATTACATCACAAAACCCTAACATAACTCATTAAAAATTTCATGCATTAACCCCTTAGAAAGCCACGGATTTTTCTTGGAAAATCAACCTCAAAATTCTGTTTTCATTTCCATTTCTTTTTCTTATTTTCTACACAAAATCAAAACCACATTTACCATACACATTCATCAACACAAAATCTCATTTTCCCCTTAATGCCACCCACGGTTTCAAATGAAAAATAAGCACAAAAAATTAGTGTTTTTCAATTTTATTTCATCCATTTCTTTCATTTCATTTCCACATATTTTTCAACACCAAAAACCAAGCAAAACAGCATTAAAATTTCATCTTCCTACACCATGAACAACCCATGGTTTTTAGTGAGCAAAATGTACCTAAACTTAAATTTTCATGCTCATAATTCCACATTTGTTTTAATCACATACCACTTACGCACTTTCAATCAAAAATCCATTAAACAAAAATTGATTTTTCGCACATCAAAACAGTCTATATCACACGGATTTTCTTCATGAAAAACAAGAAGAAATTATGTTAAAATGAAAGTTTACCTTGCTTGCTTAATTACTTGAACTTCGGGATGAATTATTCACACTTTCTTACAACAAACTTGAAGAAAATTTTCTGGTTTCAATGGGGGAGGTGCACGGCTGCTCTAATGGCTGAAAACTAGATTTTTTTTTCTAGTTTTTAGAAATCCAAAACCGTGTATATAAGCAGCCAAAAAGGAGGGACTAAGTTGTAAAACTTTTAGGACTTTTTTGTAA
This sequence comes from Antiaris toxicaria, assembly GCA_035233585.1. Classification (NCBI taxonomy): domain Eukaryota; kingdom Viridiplantae; phylum Streptophyta; class Magnoliopsida; order Rosales; family Moraceae; genus Antiaris; species Antiaris toxicaria. Next base: position 10,984,189 of record CP141162.1, on the reverse strand, counting down.
GCTTTTTGTGTAATTTTCCCACTCTTTAAGGGCTGTTTTATAATTAATCAAAGTTAGGCAGATTTTTTTTTTCTGATTTTTACCCCAAAATCCACCACATAAGTGCCCAAGAGACCTCTTAAAATTTTTGTTAATCTTCCTTTGACTTTTCTTGTTGACTTTGAATCATAACTATTGAATTTTCTTGACTTTAAACCTTAGCCCTAGGATTTGAATGTATCCTTACATCCTTTCAAAGATTCACATCCAATCTTTGACTCCCCTCATTAATTTCTAGGTCAAACTTTTGACCAAAAGTCAAACCGAAGATTTTTGCACCGAAATCGCGTAGACGAGTTCCTGAGGCTGTCCATGCGATCGGTTTTCCTTATTTCACTCTAGTTTGCCTAAAATTTCATCCTGTAAGTATTTTGTCTTTTAGTGGCTTACTGTATATTCTTAAAAATTTTGAAACCGAAAAAGCTTATTTTCTCCAATTTCGGTTCGGTAAAATTTTCCGTCCTCGAATACTCTCTTATTGGGACCGTCAGAACATTTCATCACGTTCTAATTAATATTAAAATATCTATTTTACAATTTTACACATAAAAATCATTGAGTACTCAGGTTATACAAAATTTCTAGAAACAGTGAAATTTCTCGAATATGACAGTAGCACCTAAGCAAGCATCATGATGCCCATAGCATAGAAATGCAAAAAAAAATCATTTTCGGTGCTGCGACATCGAGATGTGATATATGGGGTTCAAAATTTGAATTTTAAGCTTGAACTTTTCCCTTTTGATCCCATTTTTTGAGGCTATAAATATATCATTCTAGGACAAATTTAAGGGCTTTTTATTAGTTTTAAGAGATAGAGAGAGAGAGAGAGGGGCAAAAAAGTATGGGTTGAACAGGACTATTTGCTTAGAGATTCTTGGAGAACATTCTTTTCTTATTCTCCTTCTTCTTTTTCTTGGATTTCTAATGTTGATAAATAGTGTTTCTGTGTTGTTTTCTATTATGTTAAGCTAAAATTTCTTTTTGGTTAAAGGTGATTTCAAAACTCTAGACATGGCTATGTAATTAATTTTGAGATATTATTTTCTAATTTTCCAATTGAGATTATTTATATTCTTCCATAATTGTTATCTATGATTTTTTATTTGTTTTATTTAGGTGTACAACTAAATAGAATCTAATTATTTTCTATAGCTAGATTAGGAATCTTGATTCATAATTGTCTTGATTTCCTTTTCATTAGTAGCGAATTGTAGTTATTAAATATGGTTAAGTTTTCGATTGATAGCATGTGGAACATAACCTAGGTCAAATAAATCAAGCTTGTGCGTTTATCACTTAGATCAATATATCTATCTCATCTTAATGCTTCCATTGGATTAAATCTAGAAAGGTTGTTTAATGAGAAAGGAATTAGGTGAAGAGCTTGTTTTACCTAACAATGAGGCAATGAAATATTAGAGTAATAAAGCTTGTTGTTTTCTACGATATTTTCAATAAAAAATTTGAGATGATATCTTGTTTAATTATATGCCATTGTCCAGCGATGGAGATTGATCCTTTAATTAAGTTTTATTGTATTATTTCTGTTTTAATTTATTTACGTTTTATTATTTTCTTTATTGGCATAATTCATCAAAAACCCCTTTTACATTATCGTCTTTTAGTTTTATTTAGAGTTATTAGGTTAGTGTTAGTAATAAATTAATTAGACGCAATCCTAGTGAGATTGACCCCTTACTCACATTATACTCATTCATAATATTAGTAAGGTTTAAATTTGATGTGATAATGACACACTATCACATGTCAACCAGCTAATATACTAGTAGAAAAAGATTAAAGTTATGTGTTAGAACTAATTAGGTACCCGCTGATAAAGGAAGATATCAGAAACTTGTAGAAAAATTGATGTATTTAGCACACACAAGGCTGGATCTTGCCTATGCATTGAGCTTTATTAGTTAATTTATGCATAATCCTAAAGAACAACGAGGTATCTAATGTTAGCTCCTAAAAAGGGAATCTTGTTTAGTAAAATACAAAATGGTTAAAATATTAATGTATATACTAAATGCTAATTGGGTTGGAGCTATAGATGATAGGCAATCTTGTTTAGTAAAAATACTTTAGGTTACTTTACCTTTGTGGGTGGCAATCTTGTTACATTGAGAAGTAAGAAACAAAATGTTATGGCATGCTCAAGTGTTTAAGCTGAATTTAAAGGAATGGCACTAGGACCATCTGAAGCATTGTAGCTAATACTTTTTCTTATAGGATTTGAGTTATCCACCCAGATAATCTATTTGACTCTTCTATGATAACAAAGCAACTCATAATATTACCTATAATCCAAGTCAACATGATCGTACCAAATACGTAGAAGTAAACAGATTCTTCATCAAAAAGAAGTTGAATGGAAAAATTGTGGAGTCTCCTAAGATTCAATATCAAGATTAGTTGGTCGACATCTTTACCAAAACATTCTCTAATTGGGTGTTTTCAAAGTTTCTTGACAAGTTAGGAAAATGGGACATCTATGCACCAACTTAAGGGGGAATTTCAAGGATTTTGTGACAATTGATTCTAAAGATATTTCATAGCTAGAATAATTGATTATACAAATATGTGATTGATTTTTCTCATATTTTGTTTATTTGGTTTCCTAACATAGCTTGGAGTGTATTGTATTAATTGTACATCTCTTGCTTTTGGTTATGAATATGAATGCTAATTTTCCCTGTTCCATACCTTTATTTTAAGTGTAATTAAGTGGTGGAAGATAGTGTGTGCGCCGTGCTTAGACAAGTTCTAGAAAGACAAGGAACTGCATACTTTGCCCGAGTGCTTACACTCTTTTCATGTCTCCTACATAGATATTGTTAGGATTACCATGATTATTGGGATTGGTATTAGCTGTAATTACTTTGTTTATTTTTGGAAAGTCTAAACATGGTAAAATATTAGCTGTATAGATTCTTGATTGTAGGAGTCTGTATGTTCTTGACCGGCTATATTAACCATTGTAAAATGTTTTTTTTGTAAAAAATAATATAATACAAAGAAGATTATTCTTTGATTATAGCAAAAAATATATAGATATAATACAAAGAAGATTATTCTTTCATTACAGCAAAGACAAAAGTTTCATTCCTTCTAATATCTTTTATGGTATCAGAGCTAAGGTATTAGCAAGTTGAACGAAATCATGTCGGGAATGAGCAGAGAATCTGAATCTAAGGCATCACTAACTTCTCCTCAATTGGTCTCTAAAATTGCTCCAGCTATAACCGTTGAAAATACTTCTCATACCCTTCAAATTACCACCCAAAAACTGAATGGGAAAAATTTTCTTTAATGGTCCCGCTCCACTGCAATGGTGATTAGAGGAAAAGGAAAAATTTCCTTTGTTGATGGCTCCTTTCCTAGACCACCGGTGGATGATCCCTCGTACGCAACCTGGGATTCTAATAATTCCCTAGTTATGGCATGGTTAATCCATTCCATGGAGGATGATATAAGAGAAACATGCCTGTTCCATTCCACTGCCAAGGAGATATGGGATGCCATGGCTCTTGCATATTCGGATTTGAACAAATCCTCCTAACTGTTTGAGATCTAAAACCAAGCACGTAATCTTCGCCAAGGTGATCTTTATGCCACCTAATATTTCAGCACCTTGAGAAAGCTGTGGCAAGAAGTTGATCTATTCCAGTCCATTCCTTGGAAAGATCTTGCAGATGCAACTCTCTTCAAAAAATTCATCTAAAAGGATCGTGTTTATGATTTTTTGGTAGGCTTGAATAAGGACCTTGACGAGGTATGAAGACTCATTCTTGGACTTAAACCTTTATCGTCAATTGATGAGGTGTTTGCGGAAGTCTGGCATGAGGAATACTGAAGAAAAGTCATGCTCGGTGATTCCGAACCCATTTCAGCCGACTCATCTACACTGGCAGCAACCTGTCCATCCTCTTCTCGGCCTAATTCCTAGAAAAACAATTCATGGTGTGACCATTGCAATAAAGCGTACCATACTTGTGACACTTCTGGCTCTTCCACGGCAAGCCGAAGAGTGCCAAATCGTCTGAAAAAGAAGGGCACCCAACCTCAGGCTGAACATTCCAGCACCGTCACCTTCACCAAATCGCAAGTCGACCATTTGTGCAAACGTCTCTCCAGTTCCTCTACATCAAGCACATCTTTCATGGCATAATTAGGTATATCCGAACCTACTGTGGCAGCCATGATTGACTCAGGTGAGCAATGGATTATCGACTCTGATGCTACCTATCATATGACCGGCACCTCTCATTTTTTCTAAAGCTATTCTCCTAGTTTTGGCCAAAAAAATGTCTAGCTTGCTGATGGCAGTTTCTCTACCGTAGTTGGGAATGAGACTGTTAGAATAACCCCTAACATTGTTTTGTATAATGTGTTACATGTGCCGAATTTAGCCTACCACCTGATTTCAGTTTGTAAACTGACAAATGACTTGCCCTGTGGAGTTCAATTCTCTAAAACTTCTTGTGGTTTTTAGGACTTGAAGACGGGAAAGAAGATTGGCAATGCTAGAGCTCTTAATGGCCTTTACCTTCTTATGTTTAATCTATCTGTGAGAAGTCAAATTTGTTCCTCAGCATGTCTTTCTTCATTGTCACTTGAAAAAAAAAATATTGTTATTGCACTTTCGTCTTGGACATCCAAGTTGTGGTTATATGAAAAAATTGTTCCTTGCCTTATTTCCAAGTAATATGTCTATTTTCCAATGCAATGCTTGTCAACTTACCAAGCATACATGTACATTTCTTCCAACTCAATTTATCGCCCATCATCACCGTTCACATTAATACACAGTGATAGATACGGTCCTTCGAGGGTTAAAACTCTAGTGTCTCACAAGTGGTGTATCACCTTCATTGACGATCATACACGGGTTTCTTGGGTCTACCTCCTAAAAGACAAATTTGATGCATGTAAGGTTTTTAAAGATTTCCACCAAATGGTTCAAATGCAATTCAACATGAAAATTAAAATACTTCGTACAAATAATGGTACGGAATATTTTAATTCAATTCTAGGTGATTTCTTTAAAACTCATGGCATCTTATACCAAAGCTCGTGTATCGATACCCCAAAACAAAACGGTGTGACAGAACGGAAAAATAGACATTTACTAGAAGTTGCTCATTCACTATTATTTGCTACAAACGTCCCTAAACATTTTTGGGGGGATGCCTCCCTAATAGCTTGTTATTTGATCAACCGTTTACCATCAAAACTCTTGAACTTTAAAACCCCACTTGATTATTTCTCATCTCTTTACCCCACGTATAGAACCTTCTTTACCATTCCATCCCGAGTCTTTGGTTGTGTTGTTTTCGTCCATGTCCCAAGTTAAAACCATTCAAAGCTTGATCCACGCTCTCTAAGATGTGTTTTCCTCAGTTATTCTCTAACCCAAAAAGGTTACAAATGCTACAGCCCTGAAAAACGGAAACACTTTGTCTCTACCGATGTCACATTTTTTGAAAATCAAGCCTTTTTCCCAAAAATTTCCCCTCAGGGAGAGAATGGGTGTGATCCAAATTTTTGGAAACATTTCAAAATTGGAAAGGATGTGTTACTATATTCGAATTTCAAGGAAAAGATTTGTTTTTTTGATATAAATTTGGAAACCTCCAATTCAAATTTAAATCAGAATGCTAATTCTAGTTTCCAATAAATGGGCGAAAATCTTGACTGTTGGGAATATCTTTAGGACTCTGTACCTCAAAACCTACACCTTTCCACAAAAAAACCCTTTAAAAATTCAAACTAGCAATTGACTAAAATATTAGAGGATGTGGAAAAAAATAATGAGTTACCAAAAATACCAAAATCTGCCAAACCGGTCCAGCCAGCTTTCAATTTTGAGTCTATCATTATTCCTAAACAAAAAGACCTACTGACTTACTCACGAAAGAAAAAACAAAAAGGGGAAAAGCAAATTAAGACTCTAAGCTACCAAGAATCAACCTCAAATTCAGGTTAAGAAAAACAGGATGTGGAGAATTCTGTGGTGCCGAGAAAGGGGATCAAAATTTGTATAGAGCATCTTATCTTAAACTTTGTGGGATATGGTCAGTTATGTGGGCAGTTCAAAATGTTTATGGAAAACTTATTAGGGGTGGAGATTCCAAAATCTGTTGTTGAAGCCATGAAAAAGCCCGAGTAGAGGAATGCTACACTAGAAGAAATTTGGGCTTTAGAAAAAAATAAGACGTAGGATGTTGTGGAGAAACCAAAGGATAAAGCAGTAATTGGTTGTAAGTGGGTATTTACAGTTAAGTATAATTTAGATGAGACTATAGAACGGTATAAAGCAAGGTTAGTGGCAAAAGAATATAGAAAAACGTATGGTGTGGATTATTAGGAAATGTTTGCCCCTGTTGCTAAAATTAATACTCTTTGTGTTCTCTTGTCTATTGTTGCTAACTTGGATTGGCCTTTGCAATAGTTAGATGTCAAGTATGCTTTTTTGAATGGAGAATTAGAGGAGGATGTGTGCATGGAACTACCATCGAGTTTCAGTCAAGGAGGCCAAGGCAAGGTAGTGAAACTACGCAAGTCCTCATATGGCCTTAAACAATCACCTTGGGCATGGTTCGATCACTTCATGAAAGTAATCAAGAAATAGGGGTACGTTCAGGCACAGGCTGATCATACACTATTCTTCAAACATAATGGTGGTAAAGTAGCTATTTTAATAGTGTATGTTGATGACATTATCTTGACAGGGGATGATGTTGAGGAGCTAACATGTATTAAAAGGGGTCTAGCATCAGAATTTGAGATGAAAGACTTAGGTAAATTTCGGTATTTTCTAGGCATGGAAGTCGCAAGACGTCAACAGGGGATTTCAATCTCACAAAGAATGTATGTCCTGGATTTACTAAATGAAACTGGGATGTTAGGGTGTAAGCCTATAGAGACACCTATGGATCCAAATGTTAAATTTAATGGCCAAGGCAACAATGTTCCAATTGATCGAGGAAGCTATCAGAAATTGATAGACAAGCTGATCTATTTATCATATACAAGACCCGATATTGGCTTTACAGTAAGCTATGTCAGTCAGTTTATGCATGCACCTACTGAGGAGCATATGGTGGCTGTTAATCGTGTGTTAAGATATCTGAAAGGAACCCTTGGAAGAGGATTATTTTTCAAAAGGGCTATAGGTCATGGAATTAAGATTTATACTGATGCAAACTGGACGGGGTTGTGACAGATAGGAGGTTTATATCGGGATATTGCTCGTTTGTATGGGGGAATTTGGTTACTTGGCAAAGTAAGAAACAGACTGTGGTTGCAAAGAGTAGCGCAGAGGTAGAGTTGAGATCTTTGGCTCATGATTTATGTGAAGTTTTGTGGCTAAAAACTCTCCTTAATGAACTACATCAGCCAATACAAGAACCCTTGAAGCTTTACTATGACAACAAAGCTGCCATTAGTATCTTCCACAATCTCGTTCATCACGATAAAACAAAACATGTTGAAGTAGACCATCACTTTATCAAAGAAAAAATCGAAGATGGAACTGTATGCATAGTGTACGTTCCAACCTCAAGCCAAACTACAGATATCCTGACAAAAAGTCTCTGGAAGCCTAATTTTGAGAAGCTGATTGACAAGCTTGGACTATTAAATATCTATAGTCAAGCTTGAGGGGGAGTGTTAGGATTACCGTGATTATTGAGATTGGTATTAACTGTAATTACTTTGTTTATTTTTGGAAAGTATAAACATGATAAAATATTAGCTATATAGATTCTTAATTGTAGGAGTCTGTATGTTCTTGACCAGCTCTATTAGTCATTGTAAAATGTTTTTTTGTAAAAAATAATATAACACAAAGAAGATTATTTTTTCATTACAGCAAAAAAATAAAAATAAAAATAATAATATAATAAAGAGAAGATTATTCTTTGGTTACAGCAAATACAAAAGTTTCAATCCTTCTAATATCTTTTAGATACGTGGCTATTTTGTCATCCCAATTGTCCTATTTGTCGTGTTTATATATTTACCCATTGATGTTAAGTACCGAATTACTTAAATTTTTTTTCCTCTCTTTATTTCTGTTCAAGTTTATTTTTTTTCTAGCTGCACTTTTGGTATAGGGGGTGTTTTCCTCAATATGTATGCATGAGTATATATGTATTGTCAGGATTTTTTTGTTAGGAAGACAGAAAGTCAGAAGACTTATGAACTGTTGATTTTCTTTTTGCACCTGAAAAGAATCTATTCTCGATGAGAAAAGCTTTTGATATGATATTAGGAAAACGCTAGCGTGCAACGTCTAGCAGAGAGCCTCGAAGTTTTTTATGGCATTGTTCATAAGGTGAATAGTAAGGGGCTGGTTCTTAGCGCTACGGGAAATCAGATTTCCACCACGAACTGAGGGGGCGAGTGATAATCTAATCTATCTATCCTAGCAAAGTGACCGACGGGTGTCAAGCACAAGTGGTAGAAAAAGTATGAATTGGACAAAGGGAAAATTTTCCCTCCCCATGTTGTCCCCCTTCTCACTCGACTATTACTGTTAAAGCAATGGGATAAAAGATTGACCTTTTTTGTTTTTTTCCTTTCGACATGACCATCCTGACAAAAGACATGAATGGGAAAAAGGATCTACTTTATATCCCATCTGACATGATGTTGTACAATTAAGAAGCTAATCTTGTGATAATGCGAAAAGCAAATTGCATTTTTTTTTTCCCCTTTCATTTGATTTGAGATTGTGTTTTTTTATGTCTTTGCGTCTTTTTTTCCCCTCCAGTTTACTTTCTTTTGAAATCGAGCTAGAGTACAAATTTTGGCCGGCCGTGTAAAGGAAAAACGAGTATCTAATGTGCTATTGTCAATAAGCAAACACATACTTCATTGATACTCATACGACAACGAATTATATAATTAATGTTTCCTTTTTTTTTGGTTTACTCGAAGGGATTTAGTTGGTGTAACACCATTCATTTCCTTGTATTTAGAGATATGCCACAGTAGAGTTGGGGTCTTGAACCTTATATCTCTCCCTTAGTGAGAGTTTATAAAGTGAGCCAAACGGTCACTTTGTCACCCATTTTGGACAAGAAATTTGAAACGCTTTAGTGGCTTGAAACAATGATTGCTCTAATCCAACACCTCATCCTAAATGAAAAGTATCATAACTTTCAAATGTCATGACGAAGTGACTTAGAAGTTCTATTTCATCGATGTTCTATTTCATATAATTTGTTGTTGGGAAACTATGTGCCCTAACTCCTAAGTCTACAAAATAAAAACATATTCCTCTCATTATTCACTTAAACATTAGTACCATGTGGATTTCTTAAGCAACATTTGTTGGGTGTAAACTATAGAAAATATTTTTTTTTTCTACATTTTAAGGTGAATTATGTATTTATCCAAATATGTGTTTTATTCGTTAGATTCAATCAAATTACATAAGGTTTGACAATTTTACCAAATTTAATAAAAATTTGATAGTTAAAAATTGTATCTAGTTACATGCTTATTTGAATTATTGAACGATTGAATGCAATTTTACACATGGTTCCAATTAAGAAGAGAAAAATATAGCAATCAAATGAAAACGAATAATAAGATAATAACAGTCAACGGCCCTGTTTCGCAGAGCTTTTGCTTTTAATCAATAGAAAAAGAGAAGCAAAAACTATGGTTTTTTAGTAAATATTTGAAAACTATATTTTTAAAAGTGTTTCTAAAGACAGAATGAACTTTAAAGTTTTTTAATAAGTATTAAAAATATTAAAATAAAATTTATAATATTTAACTTAAACTCTAATATAAATTTTAAAGCCTCTTTAGAAGTTTTTTTTTTTTTTCTTTCTCTAGAAGCCATATTTTTGGGTTTTGTCAACAAGCTTTTTTTGAAACTAAAAGTTCTTGTAATAAATTACCTAAACACTTTCAAAAGTATATTTTAGACGAAAGAAGTCAAAAATGGCTTCTAAACAATTCTCCCAAAGAGCCCAATGTACAATATTGATACACAAGCTACAGGAGCATGCTCAAAATTGACAAGGGAGCTATGTAGCACGAAAGCAACATTGATCTTCTCGCCCATTCCCTATTCTATAACGCCTTTATCAAGACAATAATACAGTATAATATATCCTTTCTAGCTAATACCGCCGCTACTTTTAGTATATATAAATACTGATGCCACTTGTAAAAACGACAAAATAAAACAAAAAAGGCCTTAATAATCTTTCTTACTTCAACTTCACCCGCATTATAACGCCGTAATACTCTCCTCTCTTAGCTCCTTATATTGTCATGACCATGCCTAACGATGGTTTTTTTTCCAACCCCAAATTTCCCTTCTATACAATGGCGATGCTAACATTTTTCCTTGTATTCTACCACTTGATAGCCATTTGCTTCTGCAGCCGCCGCTTCCAGGGGAGTACTAGTACTACTACCGATGCTAGAGATGCGCCGAGCGGCATCGCGAATGTGCCCGTGGTGCGGCTGATCAACGACAACATTCCAGCGCGCAAGTATCAAAAGGGCGGGATCAGCGGTAATTTGGTGGGGGAGGATGGCGTGTGCGCGGTGTGCCTAGGCGAGTTTGAGGAAGGCGAGGAACTGCGGACTTTGCCCGAGTGTTTGCACTCGTTTCATGTCTCTTGTATAGATATGTGGCTATTTTCTCATCCCAATTGTCCCATTTGCCGCGCTGATACATTTCCCTGTTGACTTCTATGTATATACTTGTACAATAGTCAGATGTTTTCTGGTGATCATTGTACAATTATACGGAAACTAATCTTTTTGTCAAGAGCAAATTGTCTTTTTTTTTTCTCTTGCATTTGGTTTAGTTACTTTCCTTTTGTTCTTTTTTTTTTTTCCTTTTTTTTTTGGGGTATAATTGAGTTAGAGACTTAGAGTAATAATGTTGCCGACCGTGTAAAGAATATCATTTTAAAAAGGTAAAAACAAAAATCTAATGCCATTGTCAAGAAGACAAATATTTGGCACGAAATGAAATTTGAAACAAAGCAAAGGCTGCTCTAACTTGACGCCTCGTCCTAAAGTGAAAGGTACTATCAGTGTTGGAGTTAGAAAATCTTTTTAGGGGAGTGTTTTAAACAAAAAATTTGAATCAAATTTACATAATTAAAATTTTTTACTATTGTTTATTGATTTATATCTTTGATTTTTTTTTCTCATGATAAAGTAAGCTTGTAATAGAGTTTAACTTTATTTTAAAGTTTATAATTCAAAAATTGTAAATTTTATATTATAATATAATTCATTTTGATTTGTTGGAGATACTAAATTTTAAATATGAGTACTTAAAAACTTAAAAAAAAATTTAGTGAAATTTAAAGTTTTTTTGAAAAATCATATAATTGTGGTAATTAAAAAACTTTAAAGGAGGACAAACAAGAAATAAAGCTGTAAAATATTTTATCATTAGAGAAAATTATAAACATTTAAAGCTAAAAAATAATTTTTAAAAAATTCAAGTGACATATGCCCCCGCATCCCCACCTCCCCCCGTCCGGTACCATAACCTTAATTATCAAAAAAAAAAAAAAAGTGCCATAACCTTTGAATGTCGTGACTTCAGGTATTGCATAGATGTAAATATAATTTGTTGTTGGGGAAAAGATGTGGCCTAAGTAGTTTACATACATAATAAAAAACATCACACTCGCATTCTTCACTTAAAAGGACTCTTTAGCAAGTACGTAGATTTCTATTTAATATTAACTTACTCATGTAGGCACTTAGGATATATATATATATATATACACACACACACATACACACATATGCTATCCATTTGATATTCAATGGGTGTGCAGATTATTTTTTATACATTAATGAGTCTGAGTTCAAGTTTTAGAAATAGTTTTTTTATGTTTTTTCCTGCATGCATGATAACGAGCAATCAAATTCACAGGGTATTATATTAGCTGTTGGGATGATTTACTTTACTGGGAAATCCCAAACAACATAACATAGGGATTATCCTTTAATTCCCAACAGAAATTCTTTTCTCTTTATAAATTTTAAATACAAACTAAGTATTTTTCTTTAGAATCTACAGAAAAATCTCATTAATGAATCTCAAATGTCTAAATTTTGAAATCTTATATCTATATATAGGCTTCAAAATCTTCCTGGTGTAACCGCTGGCTCACCATTCTCTTTTGTCAGGTCAGCCTCTAAGCTTTTAACCTCCTTCAATATAACTCTTCATTTATTATTTCCAGTCTAAGCTTATATTTTCTTCGTTCCTATTCACTTATCAGTACGACACCGTTTTGTTACGTTACTTTTAAGATATGTCGTTTCATCTTCAATACGCAATATCATTTTATACATATATGACATTCATCCCCACAGTAGCTATCGAAATCACACGCGCACACACCCCCTGGCAGAGGGAGGTGGCAGGGATGAGGAGTTGAGCATTTCTATTTTAGCCCTAAATTTTTTATAATTTTTCTCTTATAATAAAATGTTTTACAATTTTATCTATTATTTGCCCCTCTTGAAATGTTTAATTACTATATTATATGAATTTTTAAAAAAATTTTAAATTTCACCCAAATTTTTTTATTTTTAAATACTTACATTTAAAATTTAGTATCTCAAATAAATCAAAATCAATTATACTATTATGTAAAATTCATAATTTTTTGAATTCTAAACTTTAAAATGAAGTTAATTCTATTACAAACTTAGTTCATTTAGGGGAAAAAAACCAAAGGTACAAATCTAGAAACAATAGCAAAATATTTTATCATTGTAATTTTGGTTCAAATTTTTTATTTAAATCATGCCCCCTTTTAAAAAATTTTACATAAGATTCTCTATGGTAAAAACTTTTTTTTTTCTTTGCTCATGGTTGAAATTGCAATTTTAATTGTTGGAATAATTTTCAATGATCTAATACATGAGTATTCACGTTTAAAAAACAGCACGCGATACAAAATTGCTCTAATTTATAAACCAAATGTTAAAAAATTATTTTTAACAGTAATAAAAATCTCTAATATTTACTTTAACCACAAAAGTATTTTTTCAATAATATTTTAAAGGGTGCGTTTTATCAAAAAAATGTTTTATTCTATGATTTCAAGTATGCTATAGTGTCCCTTACATTTTTTTTTTACATGTTAAAAATCTTTTTTTTTTTTGGGCAAATTTGGTCAAATTTTAAGATTTAAAAAGAACATTTTAACCAAATTGATCAAACATAGGTATTCTTAGGTTGCAAAAATGGTTCTTTCGCTTTTTTTTTTTTTTGAGTGAATTTATTTCATATCTTAAGTTCAATTCAAACTTTATAAAAGGAAGGTTTTCAAACATGAAATGCAAAAGATATTCGCGGAGTCTCTTAAAACCACAAAATAAAATGTGACATGACATTTTGATAAAATATAAAACAGGGGCATGTGGTTGTCCACGTTTTAAGATACAAGATACCAAAATGGCGATGATAACTTTTAAAAATGTGTCCAGGAAAATGGTCTTTTTCAAGCCATTTTTGCCTTAAATAATTGTAATCGTATTTATTAAACCAACTCACTAGTAGTGATATGAACCTGAGCAGTGGATCAGCAGCGAACAAGACAAAGCTCACAATCTCGCTTTCACCGCCATTGTTATATAGCTTTTCAAGGTTTATGAAATCAACTCTTTTCAACCTCAAAGCCTGATCAGCCAAAATTATGTTCTTCTTCTTCTTCTTCTTCTTCTTCCTTTTCCTCTAATGGACGACGCCAACAGCCCCACCGACGGCTTTAAAAACCTCTTCCAAGACCGGGCCCTGGCCTTCCTCCTCGTCGCCGCCGCCTCCGCCGCTCTCGTCGTCGCGACCTACCACTTCGTCAACGTCTACCTCCGCAACCGCCGCCGGCCACAGCGCCGATCAGAATATCACCACTCGGCCTCGCTGCGCTTCACGCCGCCGGCGACGCCGACCAGCGCCGACGGGATCCTGGCGGCAGAGCTCATCCCGGCGCACAAGTTCCGCAAGGGCGTGGCGGCAGATGGCCGCGGCGACGACGTCGTTTGCGCCGTCTGCCTGTGCGAGTTCGAGGACGGCGAGGAGGTGCGCGCCATGCCCGGGTGCGCGCACGTGTTCCACGCGCCGTGCATCGACATGTGGCTCTACTCGCACTCCACTTGCCCGATCTGCCGCGCCGAAGCCACGCCGTCTCCGATGATGCTCCCACCTCTGGAGAGCCACCGAGACTCGGCTGAGATTCGGATCGATTTTCGGGTTTTGGAAGGTGTTGCTGCGGTCAATCAGTCTAGGAGATCATGACCTGCATGATTGTGAAATTACGAGGGGAAAAAAAAAAAAAACAAAGTGTTAATAATGTTGCTTCTTGTTGGAATAAAGAGACTGGAGATTTTTCTTTTAATATAAATAGTGTCTAAAATGCTAATTAATAGGATTTTTTTTTTTTATATATATGATATGAAACTTATGACTCATTTTGTTAAATAGAAATAAAAATATTTTTAGGTTTTAATTCTATGAAGCCTTATTTAAATCTTTTTACTTTTATACTCTGATCTAGTGATCTAATTTAGGTGTCATTTGACACATAAATTTTATTTTAATTTTATTCAAATATAATACAATTTTACACCAAATATAAATTTTGTAACAGTGTTATGAAAAAAATTACTATTTAAAATATTTTGAAAACAATCACATCAACTTTTCAACTTTACTATTTATCTCTACTTTTACCAATCACATCAACTTTTCAACTCTAAAATACTTTTCATCCAAACACATATTTCATTTAAGTATAAAATAAATACTTTTCAATCAGATATAATATTCAAAAAATAAATTTCATTTAAATACAATCAAAATACAATGGATTTATCAAACGCACGTTTAGAACAAAGATGCAAAGATATCGCTTTTAATACTGTTTTGGTTACAGTTTACAGTGTTTGCTTTTAGCAAAAGTACCATATTCTAGGAAACTTTTAAATAGTAGATGCTTCCCCCCTTTGCTTCTTCATCTTCGACATTCAGAGTACCAAATATGAAAGAAAATTTCAATGCTTTACTTTAGATGATTAGCAAAATCAGAATAACGTTAAATTTCCCTAGCCTTCTGTCTTGATCTGGCAACGACACCCAATATTTGTGTGAATTGTGTAGTGCATGGGAACGGAGTATGCAAGAAACTTCTTTTTAGATTCTATTTGGTAGAGTTTTTCTTTTTATTTTAGTCAGTATGAGAAAAGAACCAACAGCTATGATTTTTTAATAAGTGTTTAGAATCATATCATAAATGATTTTTTTTTATCAAAATAGTTTTTAAGTTTTCAATACTCAATAAAAATGTCAAAAATGAGATTCATAAATGTCTAATTTAATAAATCTTACACAAATTTTATCATCCATTCATAAACACTATTCAGAAGCTACAATTTATTACTTTGACGGTAAGTTTCTTTTAGATATTCTCAATACAATTTTAGAAGTAAATTTTGAATGACGAGGCCAAAAGCAAATTTTAAAAAGCTTTACTTGACTCTTATTTAGATTTGCAAATCACTTGCAAATTTTTTCCATAGTAAAGATGTGACATTGAATGTTATATTATTGATAGCTGGGATTTTTTTTTTTTATAGGTTCCAATTAAGCACATCCATTATGTTTGTACTTCGTAGTGCATGGAGAGTGAAACACGCAAAAAGCAGAGTCCTGTTTGGTACCATTTTTGAGATGGTTTTACACGTCTACAGAGAGTTTATTAGAACTCATTTTTATAAAAGCGGTTGGAGAGTAAAATGAAATGGGATGGGAAAACAGTCTGCATATTTTGTATCAATTTCACATTTCCGTTTTTATTTTATAGGGATATATATCTAATCGACCATATTTTCATAAATCAATCAAAATTAGTTTTTTTAATACTTAAGCTAATCTCTCTAGAACACAACTAAATGCAATCTCAAAAACAATCTGAACATCATTGCACTATATATCTAAAAGGAAAATTCTTTTTCAAAACGCTCCAAAATCCAAACCAATCTCAAATGTAGAAACGACAATAATTATGGAGACGATCATGGAGGATACAAACAACAACGAAAGAAGCAAACGACACGTATTTTTGACATTGAAAGAGGAAAAGGATAACGAAACCCGAAAGCGACAACGGAGGATAGGATAGGAACGGCAATGAGAACATAAGAAGAAGGGAAATTGCCACATATATTAAGCGACAATAAAATGGAATCAAGCAAACGACAATTGGGGGTGGAAGCCATTGAACAAAATAAGGAATGATGACAACGACGATAATGGGTGGAGCCAATGAACGAAAGACGAAATTATGGAAACAACGACGACTAATGACAAAAATATTAGACATGAATAACAACAATGAAGAGGTAAACGACAATTAAGAAAGTTATTAATCCTTCTTATTTTGGAAATAAAACCAAAAAAAATTAAAATTGGAAATTTGGGGGGGGGGGGGGGGGGGGGCGCGGGGGGCGGCGCCGGGAAAGGAAATCTTCATAAGTTGTTTGATAGGGTAAAAATTTGATAAAAAAAAAGTTATTTAAACCTTTCGACTTTGATACATAAATAAATTAGTGTGCCTTTGATGACTTATTATCTTTATATTTATATAAAATTTAATTTAAAAATAAATTAGTCTAACAATTTTCTTTTCCCATTTCTTTTTCTTTTACCAAATGACAACAATAAAAATCTTCGTCCTTCCTTTTAAATTTCTTCTCTTAGATATTTTAGTCTTCTTCTTTATCTTACCAAACATAACACATGGAAATGAAAAGCAAAAATGATTAAAAAAAAAAGTTGCAGTGTTTGACCGGAGCTTCAACACCACCTCCTGGCACATCACTGGGCTTTCGACCCTCAAGTTAAATCCTAAGACTCGTCTTAATGCCAGTTTTCTCATGATAGGGGTTATATGTGGAGCAACACATTCGTTGGGGTAGATTTAAACTGTCTTGGAGATGGGTTGCCCTTTTGGATTGGCTACACTCAGATTTGGTTTCCCCTTAATGGCTGATGGTTTACAACTGATGGAGCTTTCTTTTGATTTGTTGTAATAAGGGCATTAAAGTTATTGCACTTTTAGTGTGTATTGTTACTTTTCTCTAGTGCTTTTGTTTCGGTAATAACGAAGGCGATGTCCACTACCTGTGTCTCCCATTCTTTTGTAATTAGTGTAGTATATAATTTTTGAGTAGTTCCATATATGCCCTGGTGTGAGTGTGACATCCCGCCTGGCGTGGACCCGTCACTGGACATCAATTCTTACTTCTACTATATGTTCTTTTCATATTGAAATAAAAAAGTGTGAAATTTTTTTTTTATATATACATACTTACACTTACTCTCTTTCTATCTGACGGATTAAGCATAGCGGGTCCATAACCTTTGACATGACATTCACAACCCATTCTACCAGTCTCGTATCTCAATAAACTCAAATGGCAGGTTGTTTAACTTTGTTACCTGCACACGAACAATCTGGTGAGCTAAATGCCCAGTAAGTTCAAATATAAAAACATAAATCATAAAACAGTATATTATACTGTTATATTCTGTCATATAAACATATATACTATCTGTAGTATATAACTACTAAAAACATATCGTGCATTAACACAAATAATCACATAATTTGTGATAACTAGTAGTATTCTATAAAATTAGAATAACTATAAATATACCAACTATAATAACAGTGGTATACTCTAATGTCATTCATGTCATCTCTTACACTTTACTCTGATATATTAACATAACATCACATATAGGGTTAGCACAGATATCACATCATGTGGAAGTGCTCATACAATATTCATTTATTCTTTTCTTCATGTTTCTCATTATTTCTTTCATTACATCATTCATTGCTTTCAGTTTATGAGCCTTGCGCCCTGGACCTAGCACTCGTCATACTGTATGGGCCTTGCGCCCTATATATCATGGGCCTTGCACCCGTTAAACTGTATGGGTCCCGCACCCGTGGTGCTATATGTTTAACAATTAACACAACATATAATTTATAAACATGTGTAAATACAATGCACATAACATATAAGTTAGTGTAAAACATTGCAATCAAACACAACAATTATGTCTTAAGTGTTTTATTCTCAGTTTTTCGATTTATTCTCTTCATTTATTATCTTATATGTACTTTATCTCTATATGATCCCGTTTTGGTCGTACCGAAAAGCGCACTGTAGAGGGGCCTGGGAGTTACCCTGGCTCTCTCTCGTCTGTGCTATGTCTTCTGCTTCGACATGAAATAACCTCCACCTAGCGGGAGGCCGGTACGCCAAAACTATTAGGTTTTAATTACCCTGTTGTTTAATGTTCAAGTGTACATATGATAACATCTTTACTGTGCAGTCATAAAGAATGTAAACATCACATATTAATACTGTGATTAATCAATCATTAATACTGTTCTATGATCATAACTTAGTAACTGGATTCATAAAAATGGAATCCAGTAAATTTGGAACCTCTCGTCCAAACCTGTCATATAAATAGAATAGTATATAAATTATACTTAATTTATTTATTCTCATTATTTTCATCATTTCTTTAAAACGATACCTCACACTCTTGGGAGGTTGCCTCATTAATTATAAGGCATGCAAACATTCAGTGCAATCATGACAGTATAAAGAATCAGATTCCCTCGTGAATCTGAGACAATTTGTAACAATAGTATAAATCACATAGTCATACTATAAATCACACAATCATATATTTTAGTGGAAAATATATTTTTCCACCTAAATATAATCATATCAATTTGTTTGTGCACAGACAATTAAATGTCTGAACTTACCTCAATTCTGCTAACATTAGCTTTTCTAGTGGTTCCTCGACAGTCCATCATCACTGTCCCGTTGAACTCCGAATTACGATCCGGGCTTAGTTCTGCAAACCCTAATTCCCCGATCTTCCCATCTGAGGTCCCGTTTTGCAAATCCGACTCTGCAGATGCGTCCGGAACGTCAAAAATAGGCCAACGGGCCAATTTTCAAAATTTGGTCAACGGTCGCCGTTGATCGGCGATTGACGGTGACGACGGTGGTAAATAAATAGCCCATCTTGAAGAGCTCGACGAGAGGAATCCATTGGTGGCCTTAATTTCATGTTTGGAGGCCCCTATCGCCGGAAAATCCCCTCGAAAGCCACAGCCACGACGGCGACGGTGGAACTCCGCTGTGCCGGACTTTTTTCCCGAAATTGGTTGAGGGCTTTTGCTCCCCACAACCCCACGACTATGTCTACATCGGTGGCTCTCTTCAATTTGGCCGGAATCGGTGAAAATCGATGGTGGCTCCCACGGCGGCGATAGCGAATTTCTCAAAGCTTGGTCGGCACGATACAGCGGTTGTTGCCGTGAACCACCACATGGGTTTTGTAGTATTTTTCACCACGCACCTTTTGGAACTGGTTTCGTGGCAAACGGTGGCCGAATGGTAGAGATACGGCTATTTGAAATTCACGGCTCTGGCGAGCTTCCGGTGGTGGCGTACGACAGCCGTTCCGTCGAGTTGACTCACCATTGGACCCAACTTGGCGAGAGCTTTCCAACGGTGCCGGTGGTGTTGTGAACAGAGGTCGTTTCCAAAAGGTGGCTACTGTTCACGATGGAGAGAGAAAATAGGAGAGGAGAGAGAAAGTGTAGGGCAGTTTTTTTTTGAAATTTCTCATTTTGACCCATATTTTCTCATATTTATACTTTTTGCTCAAAAATTTTAACTTGGGCTATCCTGACTAATTTGGGCATGCCGAACTCAAATATATCAGTTTTATCTTCATCTGAGGTCATCTTGACTATTTTTTGATACTACATATTTTTCGCATTCCCAGTCGAAATTTTTGTTTTATGCTCAATTGACTAATTTGAGCATCTTGATTCCATATATATCAGTTTTAGGTCGAGAAAATATCGTCTTAACCCTTTTCTCGATACTGTACATACAATATACACATTTTCCGAGAACAGTAAAATTTCCCGGTTATCACAGTGAGTGCTCCCGTTACGTGGGGGTTGGTCTCGATTAGCTAGGCTAGTCCATTAACTATTTTGGTGTTGTTTAATGAGCAGTGGTCAAGCTTGAAGTTTATGTGCCTAGCGAGTCTTTTACGATTTGAGTTTTGATACTTATATTCACCCCTGTATTATTTTGGTTTTTACTGGTAGGTCCAGCCTATTAAGGGTCGAATTCCTTGATATTTAGAGTCGTTTGTGTCTTGTATATTTTAATTTTTGTGAAATGAAATTTCTTTAAAAGGAAATAATGTAGTACTTTCCATGGAACTTTTTCCCTTTTTACTCTTCTAATGATTTGTATTATAGCTTGGACGTAATTGCATATCGGTATTCTCCTTCTAAAACAAAGTACAATTGTACTTATATAAATGAAGTGTTTCATAGCTAGTCCTAGCTTACTCAATAGCTTTATTGAGTCATAATAAAAAGTAGGTAATTTGTTTTCATTAGGGAATGCATCTTCTAATAGGTTCAACATTGTATCCATGCACTCATTAGGCCACTTATATAATACTTTTAGGTGCATTAGTTTTATTAAACAATTCAATGATAAACACTAGATACAGGCTAGATACAATCCCATTTGGAGCTCAAATAAGAGATATTTAAATTTATCATACTATACATCTTCTATACTCACTATTGTCTCACTCAATATATCATGATCATCATTAATCCCAATAGTATCATTTAACATTGCATACATCTTGTCAACCAATTCACAAACAACTAGATCAATACTTGAAACCTCTTATACTTCACCATGGTAAATCTGTTTAATGTACATTGTATCAAAACCAAATCGATGTATGTGCGCTTTCACTATTTTTATAGGCAACATCTCATGGTTTCTACAACGTAAATTACAAGACTAAATTATCCAAATGAGACAATTCAAGCATCAGTTACAACGTATCAATCCTCGACCTGGTTTAAGGTTAATTGATGCATGCATATGTAAAATACAAATAAAAATCATATCTACATACGTCTTTTTTTTTTTGGTGACTGTCCAATCACATATCATAACCTAGGAATTAGCAAATTATAAGTTTGTTAATTTTTATTGAATTTTATCAAAATTATTATGCTTTTACATAATTTATTAAATTTTGTACTTTAAATTTTTAACATATTCTTTTATTTACTAACACATAATGATTTTTTTAATTTATTACTAATTCAAATTTTAATTATAAATAATTTCATTTTTTAAAAATATTTATTTAATAATATTAGATACTGTATTTTTTAATTTATTATAAAATTTTTATTTATTTCTAATTCTTAATATTTTATTTTTTAATTATTTAAATAATATTATAAATTGTTAAATAAAATATATTTTTTAAAGTTTGCTAATTATTAAACTTTCCTTCTAAATATAAATTTAATTATGATTTCAATATTTTTTTATAGGTAATAATTATTTGAATATTATTATTTTTTAATTTATTAATTATTAACCTTTACATATATCAAATTTACTAGTTATTAAACCTTCCATTTAACCAAATTCAACAATCATTTTCCATATTCCAATAACCAAGTTCAATAATCAATTTCCAAAAATAAATTTTCCAATTAACAAATTCAACAATAAAAACAAGCTATAAGCCAATTTTTCAATTACCATAAAACCACCATCAACAACATAATCACAACAACATAATCACCATCAATAGCAAGAATTACAATGTACTCACAACAACCAAATCCACTAAGAATGAGGGTCATAAACGAGTGGCAGAAAGGGGTGGTGACGAATAGAAAAGATGACAGGCAATGGTGACGAC
Organism: Antiaris toxicaria; assembly: GCA_035233585.1. Classification (NCBI taxonomy): domain Eukaryota; kingdom Viridiplantae; phylum Streptophyta; class Magnoliopsida; order Rosales; family Moraceae; genus Antiaris; species Antiaris toxicaria. The sequence goes on along the minus strand of CP141162.1, from coordinate 10,962,264 downwards.
CTGTAAAAATAACGGCAGCAATTCAGTTGGGGCAGGGGAGAGAGAGAAGAACCAAATTTTTTGAGGTAGAGAGAAGAACCTTGTGTTTAAAAAGAAAGCAGTAAATGACGGTAGAGGGCGGGCGATGGCGAAGGGCGACAATTGGATTTTTCAAGGCAATTTTTTGAAGGATTTGGGGGAGGATTTTTTAGGGGATTTAGAGGTAAAATTTTTTGAGAATGGAATTGGGGTTGTTAGGTGTGCCCTAAACGGTAATGTATTTTTCATTGAATTGTTGAACTGATTAATAAAATAATTTAGAGGTTATTCATTACATTTTTATAAGTCCTCAAAATATTTACATGTTAAAATAAATGTAAGCAAATATGGCTCATTATTTGCTTGTGTTAAACTATTAGAAAGTTGTATGTAATGATCTTTTGTATGCGAGAAGACAACTTTTTAGAGTAAATGATCTAAATCTATGGCCCGTAGTTTATAGGGTTAAGATGAGCAACTAATTCATGTTAAGACTATTATGTTTTTTAAAGCGAATTGGGGAGACGGTTTGTCTTAACTGTTCAGAGCTTCGACTCCTAAGTAGAGACATAGATATGTTGCTTGATGGTAACATATTAGACCGGGACTAAAGAGTGATTGATTTGTATAATCCGCTATGAGAGAATTGATCTGCTTTTGATGTTTATTATGCAAAAACCTTAATTTTGAGTAAATGAATAGCTCTATATATGTGGTTTGTGTACTTTGATGTTCCAAAGACCAAGGCGTCTTAGAGGTAATAATCTAATGAACCGGTTTATTGGGTACACAGTATACATATGATAAAGGGATTGCTTACAGATAAGGAATTATAGCTCTTATGTAAAGTTAAGATTATCCTCTTAAAAGTATTATGCTAGATTGATGAGAATGGATAAGGTCTTGGGTCGTTTGCATGACAAATGACTTATTGTCTATATATAGTGGATAATCATTCTCTTATCGGGTATATAATGGAATCTAAAAGATAGCGTGATCAAAAAGTTGAACGGATTTTGACCTAGGTTGATCATGGATATCATGTAAGGGTTTTGCATTAATGATAAGGTCATGGATAGTGTCTTTTCTGAGACTTGCATAATTTGTAATATAATTGAGAGTTCAATTTTAAATTAATTGGATTGAATTTGAAATTTAAATATGTGATTAATTTGAATTTTAAAAATTTTTTCTTAAAATAAATATTTGAAATTTAAAATATTACCCTATTTGAATTTGAAATGAATGAAATCTTGTCCTTGCATAATCTAGGGGTAGCGTCCACTTTGGATAAGGATGGAAGACAAGATTTTCTCCTATTTGAATTTAAATTTTTTTTAGATAAGATATTACACAATTATTTGAATTTCAAATAAAGTTACCATGGTTTTATTTGAATTTGAATTGGAGTTATAGAAAATTATCCATGTGGATAAAATTTAAAAATTTGTAAAGTTTAAAATTTAAATCAAATTTTGAATTATAAATCTTATGCATGGCCGAATTTCTTATGGATAATGCGAAGGGAGAAATTTGGTTTTCTTGTAGATAAGGGAGAAGAAAAAATCTTGTTTGATACTTAAATTTTGAATTCTCCTCTCCCTGGTGTGGCCGAATTTAACCAAGGAGTTAGCCTAGTAGAGAACCGGTTTTTGAGGTTGGTGGAGGAGAGAAAATTTAAGTTTGAATCCAGTTTAAATTTTGAATTCTCCTCGCCTTCGGTGGTCGAATTTCTTTAGGGGATTTTCCCTTTGCTGGAGTCAGTTTTTGGAGGATAAAATTGGTGAGAGAAAAATTTTTTCTTGGTCCAATTCAAAATTCAAAAGGTCACTTCATGTAATATTATAAATAAGGATCATTCCATTCCTATTTTCCTTAGACCATGACTCTTAGGTAAGTAGGCTTGTTGTTGCACAAATTACTATAGCAATAAGTTCTTAAGAGATTTGGGTGGTCGAAAGAAGACAAGCCACCCACAATATCAATTAAGGAAATGGGTGCGCACACACTCAATTGTCTAGGAATTAGAGAATAGTGGAGAAAGCTAACTGGTTGAAACCCATCTTGATTTTCTCTCCCTGAGTTTCTGATGTTCACTCCGGCACTAAAGGTGTTTTCTTTGAAAGGTAAATTTGATTATTGATAATTTATTATATATGGCAACATGAGTTCTGCTGATTTAAAAAAAAAATTTAAAATTCCACTATGCATATTTTTTCGTTTTTCCAACAAAGGGAGAAAGAGAGAGAGAGATGAGAATTTTGAGAGTTTGGAAAGGATTTCGGGTGGGGAAGAGGAGAGAATCCAAGAGAAGCCAAGAGGAAAATGTGTAGGAAATAAATCGGTAAAAACGTATCAGAGTGGCGCAGCTGAGCAATAAAAATTTTTTAAGATCGTTAAATATCTCATGATGCCATATACAATAAACCAACAACAATTTAAACTCATACCTCAAAGGCAGCCAATCTGTAGGAAGAGAATGATCGCAGGGTTTCAACTAACTATCATTCTCTACTATTCTCCAATTCCTGAATTGCTGAGTATGTGGGCATTCTGAACCTCGATCGGTATGCTAGCACTGCTAGTTTTCTTCCAATTACCCAGATCTCTAAAGAACTTATTGTCACGGTGAGTTATGCAACAATAAGCCTGCTTATCTGAGAGTCTGTGGTCTAAGAGAACTTGAGTGGCAGGACCTCCATTTATAGACTTGCATGAGGTGATCCTCTGAATTCGAATTGGATTAGGAGAAGATTTTCTCCCTTATCCACACACAAAATCTGAAATTAACAAGGCCAAAAACCACCAAAAGATTTTGGCCATTTTGGGATCTTTGCTTTCAAAATTCAAACAAGATTTTAACTTGAATTTTATCTCTTCATAAAAACTGATTCCCCTTTGTGCCAAAAACATGACTAGATTCAGTCATTAAAGTGTGAGGAGAATCAATATTTAAATATGATTTTCTAGCTTGAATTTTATCTCATCCTTATCCATAAAAAACTGAAAATCCCTTTGAGATTTTCCCTCAAAATTTTGGCTAGTTCCAGGGAGGAGAGAATCCAAATTCAACTGGGATTGAAACTTGAATATTTCCCTGCATCCTTATATACAAAAACTGAAAATATCTTGGAGGATTTACCTCAACAAAAATTCGGCCACTTTTGTTAGAATTAGAATTCAAAATTCAAGTAGGATTCAAACAAGATTTTTCTCTTTATTCGAATTTTAGCCTTGTGGAATTATCCACAAAGAATTTGAATTGCACTTGGACTGTGATTCAAAATTTGAATTTTAAATTTCAAAATTCAAAATTCAAATTCAAATTCAAAATTTAAATTTCAAATTTCAAATTTCAAATTCAAATTTCAAATTCGAATTTCAAATGTAAAATTCAAATTCAAAATTCAAATTCAAAATTTAAATTTCAAATTTCAAAATTCAAATTTCAAAATCCACAAACACTTGTATTTCAAATTTTTATTCTCATGAATAATTTTCTACAACTCCAATCCAATCTCAAATAAAATCATGGCAACTTTATTTGGAGTTTGAATAATTGTGTATTTTATTATCTAAAAAAAAAATGAATTCAACCGGAGAGAATCTTGTCCACCATCCTAATCCTATGTCAATACCATCCATGCATAATCAACTAGCTAATAAGCATACACAAATCAATTTGCCAATCGTTAAGGAATTATATGGAGTTAGTAGAGGGACCAATTGGACATATATAATCGGGCTCCTGTGAATCTATATGATCATCATTCTCTACCGAACAACTCAATCATATGATCACTAATTTCAGAGTCACACCACTATAAACCTGAAACTGAACTCCCAATTATATACCGTATTACGAAAGCCTGTGATAAGCTAATGTCCAATGACCTTGTTATGTATGCAAAACCCTCATATGATATCCATGATCAGCCTTAGGTCAAAGTCCATTTAATCCTACTGATTAGGCTATCTTAAAGTTCCATTATATTACTGAATAAGAAAATGATTATTCACCATATGTGAATAAGAAGTCATCTGCCCAGCAGATGACCCAAGACCTTGTCCATTTTCACATCCAGTATAATGCCTTTAAGATGATACCTTTAACTCCTTAGAGTTATGATTCCGATATCTGTAAACAAACCCTTAATCGTATACAAGTCATGCACCCAACGAACCGGTCTATAAGCATACTACTTCTGAGACGCTTTAGCCATTGGAACATCAAAGCACACAAGTCATATACATGAAGTAGTTCATTTACTCAAGATTAAGGTTATTGCATAATGAACGTTAAAAGCAAATTGATCCACTCATAGCAGACTACGTAGATCAATCACGCTTTAGTTCCGGTCTAATATGTCACCACCAAACAACATATCTATGTTTCTACTTGGGAGTATATGCTCCGGATAGTCAAGACAAACCGTCCCCACTATGGCTTTAGACAACATAATAATCTTAACATGAGTTAGATGCTCGGTTTAACCCCATAGACTATAAACCTTAGTTTAGACCACTTACTTTAGAACATTGTCTTCTCGCATACAAAAGTCCATTGCATGCAACGTTCTAATAGTTTTAACACAAGCAGTCAGTGAGCCATATTTGCTTACATTTACTTTAATATGTAAATAGAATAAGGACAAACAGTAATGTAATGAATAACCTCTATATATTATAATTTTATTATCCAGTTTAAAATACATAAAATGTTTCTAATGCTTAGGGTATTTCCTAACAATCTCCCACTTGCCCTAAGCCAGTAGATGTGTCATGTTACGCATCCCCATCGCCTCTACATGCCTTTCAAAATTTCTAGCCACCAAAGTCTTAGTAAAGGGATCGGCAATATTATTCTCGGACGCGATCTTACATACATCTACTTATCCTGTCTCCATGTGCCCTTTAATAATGTGATACCTCTGATCTATGTTCTTGGTTCTCTTATGGTGCCAAGATTCCCTTATGTTGGCAATAGCCCCAGTGTTATCACAGTAAAATGTGATAGGCTTGTCAACACCCAGAATGACCTCAAGGTCTCTAAAGAACTTACGGAGCCAAACCGTTTTTTTATATGCCTCAGCCGTAGCCACATACTCAGCCTCCATCGTAGAGTCAGCTGTGCAACCCTGCTTTACGCTCTTCCACACAATGGTGCCTCTTCTGAGCAAGAACACTGATCCTGATGTTGATTTCCTTGAATCCTTACAAGTCTGGAAGTCCGAGTCCGTGTATCCTACAGGTGTTAGGTTCTCTCCATAATACACCAGCATATAATCCCTCGTTCTCTTAAGATACTTGAGTATATGCTTTATTACTTGCCAGTGCTTGGTTCCAAGATTCACTTGATATCGACTCACCATACCTATTGCAAAACATATGTCTGAGCGAGTGTAAATCATAGCGTACATAAGGCTACCCATAGCAGATGCATAAGGGACCTTACTCATACGTTCTCTTTCATTCGATGTCTTGGGACAGTCATCCAATGAAAGAGTTAGACCGACAATGGAAGGTTGTGAACTTTTCTTTACCTCTTGCATTGCATATTTGTCAATTATTTTATCTATGTATGAAGTTTGGGATAATACTATCATTTTGTTCTTTCAATCTCTGAAGAGACGAATGCCTAGAACATAATTAGCTTCACCCAAGTCCTTCATGTCAAACTGTTGGTGCAGCCAAAGCTTAACCGATAATAAGTTCCCTACATCATTCCCAATGAGCAATATATCATTGACATAGAGTACTAGAAAGACCACTTTACCATCCTTAATACGTTTATAAACACAGGTTTCATCAACGTTCTGCTCAAAACCAAATGTCTTGATCACTTGATTAAATCTCTGGTTTTATGAGCAGGATGCTTGCTTTAATCCATAAATGAATCTAAGCAACTTGCAGACTTTTCTTTCTTGGCCTTTTGCCACGAACCCTTCGAGTTGTATCATGTAGATACATTCCTCAAGATGGCTATTCAAGAATGCCGTCTTGACATCCATTTGCCAGATCTCGTAATCGAGAGCCGTAGTAACGGACAGAAGAATACGAATAGACATCAGCATACCAACAGGCGAAAAGGTTTCATCGTAATCGATTCCAGCCTTTTGCGTGTACCCCTTTGCAACCAGTCTAGTTTTGAAAGTTTCTACTCTCCCTTCCGCATCCTTCTTTCTTTTGTAGACCCACTTGCATCCAATGGTTTTTATCCCATTCGGTAGATCTACAAGTTCCCAAACAAAGTTGGATTTCATAAAATCCATCTCATTGTTCATAGCCTGTTTCCAAGATTTAGAATCAACATCATTTATAGTTTCATCATAAGTGACCGGATCATCCTCATGCTCATGAGCCTCGGCCTGATATACCTCAGCATCATACATGAAGAAATTAGGCTTTTTCGAAATCCTCCCACTACGACGAGGCACCCCAAATTATTGATCATTTGCAGGTTTTTCATCGGAACTCTGATTTGCATCCAAAATAGAAATCTGTGGAGTAGTTCTTTCAGCCGATAACTCCTCTAGCACCACTTTGCTTTGAGGCTTAAAGTCATTTATGTTACTTTCCTCCAAGAATGTCGCATGAAGAAATTAAGCTTTTTTGAAACCCTCCCACTACGACGAGGCACCCTAAATTGTTGATCGTTTGCAGGTCTTTCATCAGAACTCAGATTTGCGTCCAAGACTGAAATCTGTGGAGCAATTCTTTCAGCCGATAACTCCTCTAGCACCACTTTGCTTCGAGACTTAAAGTCATTCATGTTACTTTCCTCCAAGAATGTCGCATGGGTTGAAACAATGACTTTTTGTTTCTTCGGGTTATAGAACAGACCTCCCTTAGTTCCTTTAGGATACCCTACAAACATGCACAATTCTGTTCTTGGTTCCAACTTCTTCGCATTCCCATCCAGTACATATGCCGGGCAGTCCCATATTCTCATATGTCCAAGGGAAGGTTTCCCGCCATGCCATAATTCATACGGAGTCTTGGGAATTGACTTGCTTGGAACCTAGTTCAGAATATAGCACGCATTTTGTAATGCATATCCCCAAAATGATAACGGCAGCGTTGAATAACTCATCATGGACCGTACCATATCCAATGAGGTCATGTTTCTCCTTTCGGCTACACCATTCTGTTGTGGAGTACCAGTTGTAGTCAATTAGGATAATATCACATTCTCTACAAGATGTCTTAGAAATTCATTGGAGAGGTATTCACCACCTCGATCAGATCGAAATGTCTTTACGAATTTACCCAATTGCTTTTCCACTTTCGCATGATACTCTTTAAATTTATCAAAGGTTTCGCTCTTGCGGTGCATGAGGTACATATATCCATACCTCGAGTAATCATCTATAAAGGACACATAATACTCGAACCCTCCTCGTGTTACGACGTTCATGAGGCCACATACGTCGGTGTGCACAATTTTTAAGAGTTCCTGAACCCGAGTACCCTTAGTTCCAAAAAACCTCTTAGTCATCTTACCCTCAAGACAAGACTTACATTGAGGAAGACGTATCTCTTCCAGAGATTTTAGAGGACTGTCTTTCACCAACCTTTGAATCCTATCCTGATTAATATGACTAAGTCTTAAATGCCAAAGATACGCCTTGTTAGAGTGAGAAACTTTCAACCTTTTAGGGTTATCTATTAATTCAGTATCAAGCAGTTAGTACATCTTTGGTTTGATCAAATACATGTTTCCATCCATCCATCCAGAATAGATAAAATACTTGTTTTTACGAATATCTTTTACTAAAAGAAACTGAATAAGAATCCTTTATTAAATAAGCTACCGATATAAGGTTCGTCATAAAATTAGGAACATAAAAACAGTCTTTCAATAATATAAACCTAAATTCATCAAAGTAAAGATAAACGTATCCCACTGCCTCAGCCACTATCAAGCTATCGTCTCCAGTCCGCAACGAGAGGCTCCTATTATGTAGACTTCTCATTTCCACGAACCCCTGCATAAAAACGCAAACATGATTAATAGCTTCCGAATCAATGACCCAAGTGTCTTTCGATTCTTCCACCAAACACGCATCTAAATAAAAAAGTTCCTTACCTTCCTTGCCCTTGGCAGTTAGGAATTCCCAACAAGCCTTCTTGAAGTGATGTACCTTCCCACAGTGGAAGCACTTGGACTTTTTAGGGTCTTTGGGTTTCTTGTTCTTCTTCTTCTTTTTCCCATCCGAGACAGTAGGATTAGAAGAACTGGAAGCCGCTTGCTTCTGATTTGGCCTCTTCCTTTTCTGTGAGGGTTTGGAAGATTCCACAAAATTGGCCTCTCCTTTTGGTTGGACCGCATCCCCATCCTTGATCATCCGCTCATAAGCTTGGAGTTGCTTCATGAGCTCGGTTAGTCCTAACTCCCTTGTCGCCAGATTATATGCGTCCTTAAACCCTACAAAATCTTTTGACAGAGTTTTGAACACTATCTCAATCTGGGTGTTGTAATTCAGTTCAGCACCGTTCTCGGCAGCCTCAGCAAAAAATCCCATTAGAGTGATCATATGGTCCTTCACCGGAGTACCTGCCTTTTGCTTAGAGTTCATAATACTGGTAATAGCAGACTGTCGAGCTAATTTTTCTTAGTCTCCGAACATGTCCTCAAGATTTTCCATGATCTCCCCAACAACTTGATAAGCCTCATGCTGCTTTTGTAAAGCACTCATCATGCTAGCAAGAATGTAGCATCGAGCTATCTCATTGGATTCTCTCCAACGAGTATAGACAACTGGGACCTCCTTAAGCGGTGTGTCAGGTTTGGGCCCAGGAGGGCATGGTTCATCTAGCACGAACTTATGTCTCTCATAGTTGAGAACTATCAGTAGATTTCTTTTCCAATCTTTATAATTATCGCCATTTAGCTTATGTTTAGTAAGTATTGAAATGAGGGGTGTCGATGACATTTTGAACTGAAATAAAATTATACTAGACATCATTACAAAGCCCAAGCAAATATACAGATAATTTAGCAAATAAAACATACAAATATGTTCCTACATGAAACTTGAAAAACATGTAGCATTGCAACGGTAATTCTCAGCACCTATTGCCCCAAGCCACCGAGGGGTGGTCATGAGACAAATAGTTGGAACATGGACCCTGTCCAATTAATATATGTTACCTTAAATCCTCCAAGGTTAAGACATATATTAATAACCACTTATTTTGACCACCAGTTTAGTTAATAGAGCTTCTAGGGAAGATTAATAACTAAACGAGTCTTGAGTGTACCATTGTTTATGTAGCCCAATCCACGTCCTACCAAGCCACCGAGGGGTGGTCATGAATAGGATCGTGCCCGAACACGTCTTCTACATAGGAGATCCAACCTAGTATACCGGCGACGGTAAACACCTACCGAAGGGTGTGGTCAGGGCAGAACTAACATGAGGTGTTACCATACTTTCACATATGGATTAACAATGGAGGCCGTGGGTTTTGTTTGAAACCCTCTCCCACTTAAATTTTGAAAAACATGCAAGTTTTAACAAATATGTATGATCAATATAGTATGAGTGGCACTCACCTATCCTATGTGACATGCTATCAAATATGCATTTAAAACATCCATCAATACATATTTATACATCCACGACACATCACAGAAAAAATAATTGATAGAATAATAACAAGTTATGGTTCCATCCTAGAACAAAGAAAATAAAGATTACAAAATTCCATCCAAAGCATTCTTTGGGTCTTGAATTTTGTTCCGTCTTCTTGTATCCATCTTTATGCAGCCTCCCCATTTATTTCTCATCCCAAGAATCATTTAAAATTTAAATTCCAAAAATTTAAATTTCAAATTCAAATTCCAAATTCGAATTTCAAATTTAAATTTCAAATTCAAAATTTTAAACAATTTAAAATATCATGTGTAATAATATGTAATTTCAAAATTTTCAAATTTTTAATTACATATTTTTAAACATGATTTAAAAATTAAATCTCAAATTTAAAAATCAAAATTTTTTGATTTTCGAACCATCGGCCCCACGGCCCCGGAGGCCGGCAACCGCCGTGGGCAGCCCCCAGCCCCCGGGGGGCTGGCAGCCCACGGCCGCAGGCCATGTGCAGCCATGCCGGGCTGCAGGCCAAGCCTGCAACCACAGGCTACATGCCCGGGTGGACGCAGCAGCCCGCCAGGCTGCAGACGTCGCCTGTAGCCATGGGCTGCAGCCCAAGGCTGCGGCCAGCCCTTGGGGGGCCACGGCTACCCTCGGCTGCAGGTAGAGCCTGTGGTCGTAGGTGGTGCAGCCGTGGGCAGGGGCTGCAGCCCCACCACGGCTGGTGGTCCATCCCGAGGAGACGGTCCTCGATTTCCGTGTCATATTCCAATTTACCCATTAGGATCTTCAAAAATTAATTTAAATCCTAATTAAATTGAAATTTTCCACACAATTAAAATTTCAACTTTTAAATTAAATTTAACTTTTGGGAAAAATAAATTACGGTCTTCAATCTCCTCCATGAATAATTACATAAAATTTCCTAAACCATTTCCAGTGTACAAAAATTCTAATCATAATATTTCTAAGAGACAAAAAATTAAAATCTATGAGAAAATTACAGTGATGATAAACCACTCCCATGGTTACGTAAAAATTCCTAGATACAATTTTCTAAATTCTAAAGAATCATAACCGGCATAAAACAAGTATGCTTATAATAATTTAAAAAATTAAAATATCCACATACTACATACATAATACATGATAATAACATAAAAGAATCCTAGAATGCCACTTTCTAAATATCAAATTCATACATAAATAAAAAGACTGACTAATTGTCTAATTTACGTACATGTCATAGTCACGAGATGACTCTGATACCAATTGTAGGAAATAAATCGGTAAAAACGTATCAAAGTGACGCAGCGGAACAATAAAAATTTTTCAAGATCGTTAAATATCTCATGATGTCATATACAATAAACCAACAACAATTTAAACTCTTACCTCAAAGGATGCCAATCTGCAGGAGGAGAATGATCGAAGGGCTTCAATCAACTAGCCTTCTCTATTATTCTCCAATTCTCGAATGGCTGAGTATGTGGACACTCTGAACCTCGATCGGTATGCTAGCACTGCTAGTCTTCTTCCGACTACTCAGATCTTTAAAGAACTTATTGTCACGGTGAGTTATGCAATAATAAGCCTGCTCACCTGAGAGTCTGTGGTCTAAGAGAACTGAAGTGGTAGGAACTCCATTTATAGACTTGCATGAGGTGATCCTCTAAATTCGAATTGGATTAGGAGAAGATTTTCTCTCTTATCCACACACAAAATCCGAAATTAACAAGGCCAAAAACCACCAAAAGATTTCGGCCATTTTGGGACCTTTGCTTTCAAAATTCAAACAGGATTTTAACTTGAATTTTATCTCTTTATAAAAACTGATTCCCCTTTGTGCCAAAAACATGACTAGATTCGGTCATTAAAGTGTGAGGAGAATTAATATTCAAATAGGATTTTCTAACTTGAATTTTATCTCATCCTTATCCATAAAAAACCGAAAATCCCTTTGAGATTTTCCCTCAAAATTTCGACCAATTCCAGGGAGGAAAGAATCTAAATTCAACTGGAATTAAAACTTGAATTTTTCCCTGCATCCTTATACACAAAAACCGAAAATATCTTTGAGGATTTTTCTCAACAAAAATTCAGCCACTTTTGTTAGAATTAGGATTCAAACAAGATTTTCCTCTTTATAATCCAACTCAAATTCGAATTCTAGCCTTGTGGAATTATCCACAAAGAATTCGAATTCCACTTGGACTGTGATTTAAAATTTGAATTTCAAATTTCAAAATTCAAATTTCAAATTTGAATTTCAAATTTCAAATTTCAAATTCAAATTTCAAATTTAAATTTTAAATTCGAATTTTAAATTCAAAATTTAAATTTCAAATTTCAAAATTCAAATTTCAAAATCCACAAATAGTTGTATTTCAAATTTTTGTTCTCATGGATAATTTTCTACAACTCCAATCCAATATTAAATAAAATCATGGCAACTTTATTTGGAGTTCAAATAATTGTGTACTCTATTATCCAAAACAAAATATGAATTCAACCGGAGAGAATCTTGTTTACCATCCTAATCCTATATCAACACCATCCATGCATAATCAACTAGCCAATAAGCATACACAAATCAATTTGGCAATCATTAAGGAATTATGTAGACTAGTAGAGAGACCAATTGGACATGTATAATCGGGCTCTCATGAATCCATATGATCATCATTCTCTACCGAACAACTCAATTATATGATCACTAATTTTAGAGTCACACCACTATAAACCTGAAACTGAACTTCCAATTATATACCGTATTACAAAAGCCTGTGACAAGCTAATGTCCAATGACCTTGTCATGTATGCAAAACCCTCATATGATATTCATGATCAGCCTTAGGTCAAAGTCAGTTTAATCCTACTGATCACGCTATCTTAGTAGGCATTTGGGACACAAATTTTTTTGGCATTGCATTTAAATGCAATGTAATTTTCCCCCAAATACAAAAACATTTCATTCAAATACCAATCACATCACATTTTAAATCTAACACAATCATTATTTATTATTTCACTTTTTCTATTATTTTTATTAATTACATCATATATTCTCTCTCCCTCTTTTTTTTCTCTCTACTTTTACCCATCACATCACATATTTATTATTAAAATACAATTCAAATACTTTTTTCCCAAACACACATTGCATTCAAATGCAATGCTAATGCTTTTCCTCCAAATACAAATTACATTCAATACATTGCATTCAAACGCAATGTAAATGCAATGCGTTCACCAAACGAACCCTTAAAGTTCCATTACACTACTAAATAAGAAAATGATTATTCACCATATGTGAATAAGAAGTCATCTGCCCAGCAGATGACCCAAGACCTTATCCATTTTCACATCCAGTATAATGCCTTTAAGAGGATACCTTTAACTCCTTGGAGCTATGATTCCAATATCTATAAACAAACCCTTCATCGTACACAAGTCATGCACCCAACGAACCGGTCTATAAGCTTACTATCTCTGAGACACTTTAGCCATTGGAATATCAAAGTATACAAGTCATATACATGAAGTAGTTCATTTACTCAGGATTAAGGTTATTGCATAATGAACGTCAAAAGTAGATTGATCCACTCATAGCGGACTACGTAGATCAATCACGCTTTAGTCTCAGTCTAATATGTCACCACCAAGCAACATATCTATGTCTCTAATTGGGAGTCTATACTCCAGACAGTCAAGACAAACTGTCCCCACAATGGTTTTAGACAACATAATAGTCTTAACATGAGTTAGATGCTCTGTCTAACCCCATAGACTATAAATCTTAGTTTAGACCGCTTACTTTAGAACATTGTCTTCTCGCATGCAAAAGTCCATTGCATGTAACGTTCTAACAGTTTTAACACAAGTAGTCAGTGAGCCATATTTACTTACATTTACTTTAACATGTAAATAGAATAAGGACAAACAGTAATGTAATGAATAACCACTATATATTATAATTTTATTATCCAGTTCAAAATACATAAAATTTCTCTAATGTTTAGGGTATTTCCTAACAAAATGGAGAAAATGGGGAAGGAGAAGGCTCTATGCTTGGGGTTATGCATAGATGATGACAAAAAGTATCACAAATATGTAAGTATCTTCATAGTAATATCCAAAATGATGTCATCCTTCCACTCACCATTAGAATTATTTTGGGAATATTCTCAAGATAATCCGAAAATAATATTTGTGATGACATTTTTTTAAAGTCATCGCAAAAAACTTGTACTATTAATTTATTAAATAACTGCTATTTATTGGAAAGTTTTTGGAATAGCTTTTTGCGACGACATTTTTTAAATGTCGTCACAAATAATTTTTGGGAAACTATTATAGTAGTCAAACTTTATTCGCCTAGCAATCATTCATGTAGGCATCATGTTATCAAACATTAAATATTTATAAGCTAGTTGCCCTTACAAAACATTCATCTAATTCCATAGTCATTGAGTATTGATGATCGAGCATCGCGCGGACTATGTTCAATAAGCTTAACTAACTTTTCAGTAATCAATCACTTGATTATTAGGAATATCATGATCATCATTCAAAGACTTGTGCTACAAGCTCAAATGATATCTTCAACTAGTGTCTGACGATCATTTACTCGTTCAACATTCGATTCCCGTTACATAGAAATTTCTTGCTACGCATCGACGTTCGATATAGTGGTGAATGCCATGCAGTTCCTAAGGAGCACATCCATAGGGATTCAGCCTTTATTTCCGATTATATCCATGTGGAGCCCACGATCTTAGTAATTTAACAAGTGGATTAATAGTCTACTAAGTAGAGATCTTTCATGCTTTTATTTTGTTGCTTCTGATCTTAATTGATTTGCTTATTATTAATTTTACGATGTCCAATGGCCTATATGATTTGGTTTATTGAATTTTTACTAAATAATTTGAATTTTCATTTGACTGTAGATTCTTAGCATCTACAAACGGTAAATATTCCGTCATTTTTTTAATGAAAAATTAAATTTCTCAATATGTCATCACAAATAATCTCATAAATAAATACCTTTGACTGGTCAATGCCAACTGTGATCGACCTAATATTATTAAAACTTTATATATGTTGGTGGGGTTAAGTGTGAGAAATATTCTAGACTATGTTTATAATCACATATGTATGTCAAATTTATTTATATACCCTAATCAGTTCATATCTTATGTATCGATGATTATTTAGTTATGTATATGAAAACATTTTAATAACTATATTTGAAAGATTGCTATTGCTAATGCCCTAGAATCACAATTGTTGTTTCGGCACCTATATATTGCACTCACATACAAATAACTGTTTATATCACGTAAAGTAATTACTTATCATTTTTTTTAACTACTTTTACCAAATATATCACATATATTTTCTCTCTCACATTAATAACCCAAACACATTGCATATAAATACAATATAATTTTAAACTATTAATCACATATTAAATTTTTTTGTATTGTATTTAATTACAATATCAATAAAGATAGTTCGAAATGAACCATAAGTTTATCAAACAATGAAAAGAAAATTCAATTGTTTCCTGTTATGATATCATTTACTAAATAAGTAAACATTAAAAAAAAAAATCAAATCAATGATACTCACTATAATAATGTACTTTTCTTTTTCCGTCTTTTTGCCTTTCCCATTACGTTCTTATTACATCTTTTACCATGTCAAAGGAAAATCAATAAATCTCGTTATTATTACAATATCTTTATAATTCAATTATTTTTCCTTTTTTTTTTTGTGGAAATTACCTTTTCCATTAAGATATAGGTAAATATTTTGAAAAGTGCAGACAAATTTGGGAGACAGCAACCGAGAATACAAAATACATTAATAAAAAAATAATAACAAAATACAAGAAGATTCCAAGTGTGATTCTGATTGTAGTGGTCGGCTGGTGGATCACACGGTCGCACATGTACGCGGTCGCTGGCCTATCAAAACAAAACGAAAAGTCGAAGAAAAGACCCACCTCCAAGGAAATGAGGCCCCGGGCCCACACGGCCCAAGTGGAAGACACTTTCCACAACCCTCACATCAAGTCAAGTCAACACAAAAAGGTGCAAAAGATCAGAACCGTCCATCGCAACCCCAGATCAACGGCCGAATTTGACTCCCCCCATTCGAACATTCTAGACTCTCGCCCCCGAAAACCTTTATAAACCAGCCTCTCCTTCCCGCTCGTTACCACACAACCCAGGAACCCTAGGATCACCAAGTCGCCTCTCCATTCTCATTTTCATTTTTTCTTCCGTTATTGTAATAATTTTTTTCTTCGATTTTTGGTTGTTCTTTGATTTGATTTGAAGCAAGAAAAATATGGCCGGCAAAGGAGAAGGACCCGCCATCGGAATCGATCTGGGAACGACGTACTCGTGCGTCGGAGTGTGGCAGCACGACCGTGTGGAGATCATCGCCAACGACCAGGGTAACAGAACGACGCCGTCTTACGTCGCCTTCACCGACACCGAGCGTCTCATCGGCGATGCCGCCAAGAACCAGGTCGCCATGAACCCCATCAACACCGTCTTTGGTAACCGTCTTCTCCATATCTGAGTTTGTTTTTATGTTGCAAGTTTGATTTTCCTTTTTTTTTTTTAGCAGATTAGATCTAGTGTTTTTAGCTTTAGCAGATTAGATCTGATGTTTGATGGTCAAAAGTTTTTTTTTTAATTTTTTTTATCGAGAATATGATTTGAATCGAGTTATGGAATTTACAGATCGAACAAAATCAATTTATTTAGGGAGATAAGTAATTATTAATTTATTCAGAGTTTTAATTTTTTGTTCGTATTTTAGAAATCGATCTGAATCTAGATATGATATTTGCATTAAATATTAGATGGTGGTACTTTGGTTAAGAATTTAGTTTTAAGGGAATTTGATTTGAGTTATGATATTTACATGTGTGTGTGTGTTGCTGAATCGGAGAATTTATGGTGATGCAGATGCAAAGCGGTTGATTGGGAGGAGATTCAGTGACGCCTCTGTTCAGAGTGATATCAAGCTCTGGCCTTTCAAGGTCATCCCTGGCGCCGGTGACAAGCCCATGATTGTGGTGAACTACAAGGGAGAAGAGAAGCAATTTGCTGCTGAGGAAATCTCCTCCATGGTTCTCACAAAAATGCGTGAGATTGCTGAGGCTTACCTTGGCTCCACCATCAAGAACGCTGTTGTCACGGTGCCTGCCTACTTCAATGATTCTCAGCGTCAGGCCACCAAGGATGCTGGTGTCATTGCTGGCCTTAATGTGATGCGTATCATCAACGAGCCCACTGCCGCTGCCATTGCCTACGGTCTAGACAAGAAGGCGACCAGTGTTGGTGAGAAGAACGTGTTGATCTTCGATCTTGGTGGTGGTACTTTTGATGTGTCTCTTCTCACCATTGAAGAGGGTATCTTTGAAGTCAAGGCAACTGCTGGTGACACTCACCTTGGAGGAGAGGATTTTGACAACAGAATGGTCAACCACTTTGTGCAGGAGTTCAAAAGGAAGAACAAGAAGGACATTAGTGGAAATCCAAGAGCCCTCAGGAGATTGAGGACAGCTTGTGAGAGGGCAAAGAGAACTCTTTCGTCCACTGCTCAAACCACCATTGAGATTGACTCTCTCTACGAGGGTATTGATTTCTACTCCCCCATTACCCGTGCTAGATTTGAGGAGCTCAACATGGACCTCTTCAGAAAGTGTATGGAGCCCGTTGAGAAGTGTTTGAGGGATGCCAAGATGGACAAGAGCAGTGTTCACGATGTTGTCCTTGTTGGTGGCTCCACCAGAATTCCCAAGGTCCAACAACTATTGCAGGACTTCTTCAATGGAAAGGAGCTTTGCAAGAGCATTAACCCTGATGAGGCTGTCGCCTATGGTGCTGCTGTTCAGGCTGCTATTTTAAGTGGTGAAGGAAACGAGAAGGTTCAGGACTTGTTGCTCTTGGATGTAACCCCTCTGTCTCTTGGTTTGGAGACTGCCGGTGGTGTCATGACTGTTTTGATTCCCAGGAACACAACGATTCCCACCAAGAAGGAGCAAGTTTTCTCTACCTACTCCGACAACCAGCCTGGTGTGTTGATCCAGGTTTACGAGGGTGAGAGAGCTAGGACCAGGGACAACAACTTGCTTGGTAAATTTGAGCTCTCTGGCATTCCCCCGGCTCCCCGTGGTGTTCCTCAGATTACCGTCTGCTTTGACATCGATGCCAATGGTATCTTGAATGTTTCTGCTGAGGACAAGACCACCGGGCAGAAGAACAAGATCACCATCACCAATGACAAGGGTAGATTGTCCAAGGACGAGATTGAGAAGATGGTTCAAGAGGCTGAGAAGTACAAGGCAGAGGATGAAGAGCACAAGAAGAAGATTGATGCCAAGAATGCTCTTGAGAACTACGCTTACAACATGAGGAACACCGTCAACGACGAGAAGATTGCCTCTAAGCTTGCCTCTGAGGACAAGAAGAAGATTGAGGATACCATTGATGGAGCTATTCAGTGGCTGGATGGTAACCAGCTCGCTGAGGCTGACGAGTTCGAGGACAAGATGAAGGAGCTGGAGAGCATCTGCAACCCCATCATTGCCAAGATGTACCAGGGTGCTGGTGGTGACATGGGAGGAGCTATGGACGATGATGTCCCACCTTCTGGCGGCAGTGGTGCCGGTCCTAAGATTGAGGAGGTCGACTAAGCCTTGTCCTTTCTCTGTTCGGGAATCTGCCGGTGCTATGAATTTTTTTGGCATTCTTTGGAATGAAGGGGAAAAGCCGGATTTTAAATTTAGGTTTTTAATATCATTTGAAACATTTTTATTTTTCCCTTTGTTTTGGATTCATCATGAACTCCAATATTTCTATGCGGTTCTTAGATTTATTATCTGTCTTTTTCAACTTGTACTGCGGTTTTATCATTTTATAAATATATATATATATATATACATATCAGCGAAGCCAAGATTATGGCTTTCTTCAGCTCTCTGCTCAATTAGACCTGCGCGAGCCTTTGTTGCCCTAATCTTTTTTATTTGTCTGTTCTTATAATGTCGTGTTGAACTCTTTCCAGCAAAAAGAAAAAAAATTTCAAAAAAGTAATAGTAATAACGTTTAAGTTGCTCCCTTTTTGAGGCTTGGAAGTTGGAACTCGTAAATCCCTATTATCGCCAAGTTTAGCCAAATATTTAGTTGCAATCATGAATCACAATATTCTTAGCGTAGGCCCTTGGGGAAACAAAAGAAAAGGTACCCTATAACTTTTGTCAAATTGAAGGGAAATATGATGGTTTAAATAACTATACGTATTTAATAGAGAGGGTTAGAGAACTTCCATGTTCGTTAATTTTACTCACCTAAGACAAACATTAAGGTGGCGGTGATGTTTGGTATTGATTTTAAAATATTTTTTATTTTAAAAAAACTAAAAATAAGAATATTTTGAAATTTAAGATCATGTTTGAAATTATTTTTAATTATATTTTTTTAAATGTATATTTTAAAAAATATATAAATGAATTTATGTTTAGTTGTATTTTTTGAAAATATTTTATGAAAATATATTTATGTTTAATTTAAAAAAAAATAAAAAATAAATTATTAATCATAATTTATTTAAAAAAAAACTTTAATGGTGGGTCTTATAATGAAGGATAGGAGTGAAACAAATTAGTGGTCTTAGTCTTAGGTGACGATGACGGTAACTTAGAGCGACAGTAGTGGCATCATTATTCTGGAGTAGATGTGATTGTAGTGATAACTCTTAAAGACAAGAGATCTTAGTGCTGGCGACGACTCCCAAACTCACGATTTGATGGTCTTTGTCGCTGTTGAAGATAGAGGTCGTTTTAATGGGTTTCTTAGACGTCATCTTTGCAGGATTTAGGTCACAAATGAATGGTCATCATCATGAGGGAGTCATCATCATCATTGCCAGTCCGTGGTTGTCATTCTTTAGTCGGAAATAGGGACTGTCGCGATGGTCGTCTTTGTGATATTTGAATCACGAGTCGACGGTTGTTGTCGCGAGAAGGTCATCACTGTCGTCACTGTCATCACCAGTACGTGGCTGTCACCCTTCGTCAGAGATAGAAGCCATCGTCAAACATGACCATCGTTACAGACACTACACAAGCAGAGGCACAGAGAGAGAGGAGAGGAAAGGAGAAATGAAAACAAAAAAGTGAAAACAACTTTTTTCGTTTTCAAAAAACCTAAAAAAACAACATAGTTGAAAATAATGTTTTCGAAATGATTTTGAAAAAGTTGAATAAGAAAACGCATTTTTAGGACCATTTTCATGTTTTGTGTTTTTTAAAAATGGAAAATCACTCTTAAAAAATAAAACCAAACACCCCTTAAACTTTTCCAAATGATCTCAACCTTCATGGAAAATTGTAAAGTAAAAATACTCTTTCATAAATAAAGACCAAAACAAGAGAAGTCCCCCGCTTGTCATCCAAGACCACTGAAGCTTGAGACTCTTTTAACGGCCTCTTCTTCCATTTCCACAAGTTGATGGCAGAAAGTTTCGAGATCCCCTGCCTCTTCATTTAACGAGAAGCGATACTCCTTCCACTGGCATTGACCAAAGACATCCTTTTCCACTGGACTGGGGCCCTTTCCCAACACGTCAAATCCCTTTCGGTCGATGGATAGCATGTATGCATCCTTCACAAAAAGATTATAATCATCACCTCATAAAAAGTAATATCTGGATTTTCGGTTTTTCTGCCATGGCATTGCATGTCCCTCATTACTTACCTTTACATTTGCCTTTAAGTGCGTGAAGCAAAAAAGCATCAGTGCTCGACGCCTTGCCTCGCTTTGATTAATTCCATCAATTATCTTTGCAGCAAAAGGCACTGACATGAGAGACATCTTAGAACGCAGAAGAAACAGAAAATCAGACCTTAGAAAGGATTTGTGACGAGGTTTTACCTAATTGATCTGCTTTAGATGTGTGCATATCCTCCAAGTCTACTTCATGGGTGCCTCCATTGCTATTGATGAATACACATGATCTGCACAATAAGAATATCGAGTTAAAGGTCGCTGGAATTGAAGTTGTGAGTTAGTTTTCTGTAGGACCATAAGTTCAGTACAAGAGATCCATACTTAAAAATTCTTTCTAGCTAAAAAGGTTAAAAAAAAAAAAAATCCAAAAGTTCTTAGCCAACATTACAGGACACTTGTTAGAGAGAGTATCTTGCCTTGGATTGAATTTATAGATTGTATACTTCTCGTCACCTTCCAAAAGCTCTTTAAGGTTTTCGCCACGTGAGGTTGTAACTGTATCTGAAGAACTTAATACACCAGAAACTTTGTAACTGGACTCATCAATTACCTTCTTCTCGGAGAGTATGATTTCTTCAAGGCTTTCTGCTGCAGACTAAGGGCATAACACGGACAAGGAAAATTTTGTCAATTTTGTGAAAAGTTATGATATTAGAACAATGTAAGTTCAAATATTCAATTTACAATTTACTGATAAAGCTGCAATATTCCATTTCTGTAAGTACTGACTTTGCAATATTTCATTTCTAAAGAATTGAGAACAAAGAGACAACAAACTTGCTAGTTCTTCCCGAGAACATAAATGACTGTAATAAAGATTAAGAATACCATGTTAAATTTATAACAAAAACTAAAAAACTAAAAAACAAAAACAAAAACAAAACAAAAAACCAAAAAAAAGCGGGGTATGCTGAGTTATGCACTAAATTAGTACAGATTAAGGAATGCTGAGTTCAGAACAATAGACAAGTACTAAAACTGGCAATAAAGTCAATGAAATACCTTTCGATCTTTGTAAGGTACTACATCTCCAGTTAGAGCAACTCGAGCCGGTAGCTGCCGATGAGGGGGAAAAAAATTTCTTTAAGGTGGTTTTACAACATTATGCAGCTCAACTGATGAAATGAATGCCTTAGTTTATATCTTCAAATCACAAAATCCAACTGTTCAAGTTCAACGAATTGCACCATAAAGTAAAAGCTAGCAACACAAACTGGTGATAGATCAAAAGATGATCACCAACCTTTTCTATTGATTGAAGTAATGCCGCCAGTCGGCCAGGGAAGGGATTGGCCACGGAAAATGAACCACGTTCGTCGATGATCGTGTTCTGAGTGAATATAAGCAATTAAGAAGATGCCAGCCTATTGCTCAAATACCGTTTATAGAATTTAGAGGACAGAACAGGTTCATCTCCTATTTTAGTTAGCCTAGCATCCAATAAAGATTCTAAATTCTCCCCGAAACAACAATATGCTATCATGCTCACCAAAAAAACTTGGTGGGAGCATAAACATACTAGTCAGAGCATATTCTCATAAAACTTAACCAACTCCAGATAAAAAAAAAATGACAGGATATCAAAACTTTTGCTTCTTCTTCTTCTCTCTTTCTCTCTGTCCCTTTTCCCCTCTTTTCGGGTAACTCAATCAGCATCATCTTGCTCCAAAAATAATTATACTTCTAAGAAAAAAGGAAAAAATACACACACGCACACACACACAAAACACAAATATATATGGGCATACCACATTATGAAAATCCTTCTCGGGCACCCAAATATATGGCTGGCCTTTTCTGATTATGTACTTCACCTTTGATGTGTGGATGTCCCCCTTGCTGACACAAACCATACACAAAATCTCAGCCACAAGAATACTAACCAATTGGAATTTCAATATAATCTGGATAAAATCATTCAGTTCTATACATGAGTTTCATATTGTTCTTCAAGTTGACCATTTCTTAAGGTTCAAGTTCAACTCACAGAGAGAGAGAGAGAGAGAGAGAGCAAAGCAGGGTAAGAGAAGCAAAAGAAGGGAGTTTTAACGAAATGGGTACCTTCCTTTAGGGTCAACTTTGATGGTGTTGAGGTGACCTTGCCAGTTTGACGCCAATATGCTCTGAAACAGCTCAAAATTTTAGCAAATACTAATATTCATGCCACCAAAAAATGAAATGCCGTTATAGTACATAAAGAACCAGGAAAAAAAAAATGCTGCAACAACTCGTGAGAGAGAGAGAGGACCTTGCACTTTTCGGCAAAGGTCAAGACCGTCGCTTTGTTCCCCTTCATGATTCACTTCGTTTTTGCAGTGTTCGCATACCAAATGTTCGACGAAATTACATTACCAATTGATAGTGCGCGGGCGTATTAAAAATCAAAAGAGGGTCAAGTGGTACTGGGCTGGTCTCGACTTTTGTAGGAAAGATGCTGATATCCTATGCTTGAGCCTTTGTGGGGCCTACTAATTACGAGGGAGGAAAATATATTTTTTGCCAAGAAAAAAATATAGACGGCATCCTCACATCCTGTTCACGATCAATTTAGAAATATAATTAAAAACGTTACTTTTTATTATTTTATTAAAAAGGGGGAATTTAAATTCTATATTCTATAATAAAGTTTAATATGATTTTATCGTTGTATTATATTTATAATTGACATCAATTTAAACTCTTAATTTAAAGAGAATTAAGAAATAAATAAATTACTCTTATATAATTAAAGAGGATATTTAAAGTTGAGATATTGTTGCATCTAAGTGCCTATTTCAAAGGAAGAGAGAATTGTTATTTTAGTTATTAAATTATATTTACAATAATTTGATTTAAGATTGATACAGTTTTTTTTTTAATCTAGCATTACAAATTTTTAAATAGATATTTATAGTTTATATTGTTTAAAAACTAATATAATGACTAAAAATAATTTTTATTGATAAAACATAATTAGATGACGGTTCCTCAAAGAATGTAAAAACAAAAATGCTTGGGCGCACTTAATGCCACATAAACCATTGGGCCTTTAAAAAAATTAGGCATGCAAAATATTTTTTTTTCTCGATTTATTTGCGTAATCTTTATGCAAGATTATAATGAAGTTTTTTTTTTTTTTAATCCTTCTAAAATTATTAGAGACTTGCAACAAGACCATTCTAACATTGACAGAACCTAATAAGTGATAACTAGTGTATGTTAAGTTATGTTTTCTAGATAACATCAAACTCTATAAAAAGTTACGTATGAATTTATTATTAAATTATATCTATAACTATTTAATAATTATATTATTATACACAAATCAATATTGTAATCATCAATAATCCTTACAAATTGATTAAGAAAAAAAACTTTACAAAATGCATAAGATTAAATTGTGATATTTCTCATGAATACCTTATTTTTCCCACCGATGGAAACAAAATTTCAACATTAAATTAACTTTCAACAACCTAGATTAAAAAGATACGCTAAATGATCATAAAACCTATCACACTTGATTTTAAATTTACAAAACATTTCAAAAAAATAAAAATTAAAAAAAAAATTCCGATAGTCCTATTCATCAACAACTATTGTGGGTCCCGACAAAGAGAAGAGAATGGGCCTCCATCGATGACAACCGCATAAGTGGCGATCCATTATAACTCGAGAAGAACCTCCATCGTACCTAGGTTCACAAGTGTTGCTTGCAAGGGTTGTGGGCATCACGACTAGCGTTGTGAGTGTTGCCAGGAACTCACAATGGGTTGGAGCACGAGAGTTGATGAGCCCACCCTCTCCCATGCTCACTGGAGTTCCCCCCTGAGCTTGTAACGTGAGCTGGTTGTGTCATTGTTAACGAGAACACAATAACGAGATCTCCTAATGAGCAGTAGGTGGCTCGATCTGGACGACAAGCTCCCAATCTAGATGGTGGTGGGGTGAGTGTAAGCAACAGCTATTCCTCCGACTCAACAACTAAGACCATTCGCCTGACTTTTTTTTTTATTTTTCAAGTTTTTTTCATTATTTTATTTATTTATTAGATGTGATCTAATATAAATGTGTCTATGCTTGTTTTTAGTAGAACATGATGTCAAGTCATTGATGGTTAATCAAACATTATTAAATTTTATTCACATTAACGTGAAAAAAAAAGGCATTCGCACTGTAGTCTTTGCCAAAAAAAAAATTGTCATGGGTTTTCTTTTTAAGAAAAAACAATTTCTATAATATTATGACATGAAATTAACATTGGAGATAGTCAAAATCAATATTCCTAATAATTTAATTTGCTATTACTTGTCTACCAAAAAAAAATTTCTATTACTTTATAAAAAAAATTACAAACTTTAATTAAAGAGGCCAAAATCGATAAGTGCTTTTGATGATTACGAGTGTTACTTAAGTAAATAATAAACAATTTACCCAAAATCAAATAATAAGTAAAAAAAAAAAAATGTAAAGCTGGAATGTTGACCAGTTCAGACTTGAGAGTTCCTCCGACTAGTTTGTCCAACTTAAAAGGACTCCGTGATCGAAGCATTTGTGTTGTCGGCCATGGATTCCGAGACTGACCCTCTGGACTCTCCTCTTTCTCCGACAACATTCTTCGACAGGGATCGGCACGTCATTTTCTTGCAGATGATGTACCAGCTCTTGCCGTATCAGTACCAGACCCAAGAGATCAACCGTCTCACTCTCGCCTACTTTGTCATCTCCGGACTCCACCTCCTCCAATCCCTCCACTCCGTAACTCACTTCTCTCAATTTTCCACATTTTCTCTCTTTCTGTTTGGTTCTTTAGAAAATCAGCCATCCGGGAAGTTTTGTTTTGTCTCGTTAACGAACAAACACCAGATTTACTTTCAAGATTCAAATTTTCTTTTTCTTTTTCTTTTAATTATTGAGGTATTTATATACAGTTTGTTTTTTTTTTTTTTTGGTTTACTTGTAAATTGATTAGATTGACAAGGATGCGGTTGCCGATTGGGTTTTGTCATTTCAAGCTCGCCCAAGAGATGAAGGCGAGATGAACAATGGTAGCTGACAACTTTTTGATCCATTTCTGGAGGAATGAATTGCTTTGAATTTTGATTTTCTTTCTTTGTTTAATTATTTTATTAGAAGTTGAATTCGCCCCGCATCGCCAAGTTACTGGGTTTTTATATTTGATTTCCCATGTTTGATTCATAATTTTGTTAGAAGTTGATTTATCCCATATCTTCAAGTCACTGGGTTGCTATACCGTATATACGTGGATTGATAATTTCCAAAATTTAAGATGACAAGGAAAAATATAAAATATGTTTGGCTCTTGGTTTGATGCAGGACAATTTTATGGATTCCATGGTTCCAGAACTTCTCAATTTCCTCCAGATGATAACGGGGTATGAGAAACACGTAATGCACTAAGCTTCCTTTTTTTTTTTGGTTTTTTTAACTTCGTTTTTGAATAGACATCTGCTTTGAGGATTGGTAAACATATATGTTTATCTTGATTAAATGGTATAAGTTGTGGAGAAGGTTTAAAATTCTATGGTTTATTTGATTTCCGAAACTTTTTTCCTGGAAATTACTTATTTAGCTTTACTACGGCTGCAGATTTTATTTCATAATGGTAGTCACTTGGCGAGCACGTATTGTGCTTTAGCAATACTAAAAATAATTAGCTCTGATTTCTCCAATGTTGATTCTGAATCAATATTGACATCCATGAGAAATCTTCAACAGCCTGATGGAAGGTATGTCTTACAGTTTCTATTGTCGATGTTCGTTATTGTACTGAAAAGCAAAGTTTTAAATCTTGCAAAAGCACAAGCACGTGCACTCACTCTTCGTTTTCTAGCTTGTTGTTCCTCTTCTTTTAACTTTGCAACAAGTGCAAATGATTGGATGGTTTTTCAGGTTACATGTTTGTTGTTGCATATTGGTTTCATGTTGCGGGAGATTTATCTTAGTTTCAATTAGTAATTGGACTTCAACACTGTGATTTGGTTGCCCCCAACCCTGTGATTTGACTTGTTGAATGATCTTTCTGTTATATTGCGTGAATTTCCTTGTCTTTGGTTTTTTTTTCTTTTGGCAGCTTTATGCCCATCCACACAGGGGCAGAGAAAGATCTACGGTTTATTTATTGCGCTGGTAAGAGAAAAATAAAAGATAATTTAATTTCATTTTTCAGTTGCATGCGTCAAACATACTATAAAGATATGTTGGTGTATCAGCTGCCATCTGTTCTATGTTGGAAAGTTGGAGTGGCATGGATAAGGAGAAGGCGAAGGATTACATATTGAACTGTCAGGTTTGTATAATAACTGCATCGTATTGGATCGTCCCATAAGCTTCAAAGTCATTTTTGGTATTATGACTTGCATCTAGTTATTAATTTTCCAAATTACTGATGTCCTGCTATAGATACTTACGCACGGTGACAATTTCATTTCAGTCATACGATGGAGGCTTTGGTTTGACCCCTGGTTCAGAATCTCATGGTGAGCTCAATCAAACATACAAAAAAATTTTATTTATGGAATGAAAGTGTGGTTGTGCACTCTTATTTGACATTGATTCAACATGACTTGATTTTTATTTTGCTAAGCCCTTCTTATATCCAACTGTCATATTTCAGCACCATTCAATTGTTATTTTGTCATTCTAGAGTTCCATAATACTTTGTATTACTAGTTGTGGAGAAATGAATATGAGTCATTGCTTTGTCGTGTAATTTCCTTCTTGATTTTATGACAAATTTTCTCTGACCATGTTTATTTAGTGGTATAGGTGGTGCAACTTATTGCGCTGTTGCATCTCTTCGGTTAATGGGATTCATTGAAGATGATCTTCTCTCTAAAAATGAGTCATCGTCCATAATAAATGTACCATTGCTGCTGGATTGGAGCTTGCAGGTTTGTTTCGCTAATTTCTTAGATATCATGCGTATAAAATCCTGAAACGAGGCTGTATGGTTTGAAAAATTAAGCAAGTAAACATCTGAACAGACATTATGCACCAAGTTCTCAAAAAATGTGCTGATTTTGAAATGCTTTAGAAGGCAGGGCCATGGTTATTATTTCAATAACTAGATTGGTTTTGAAATTATGCAAGTACAGTGCTTTGTTGTATTTCCTCGAGGAAGGATTTCACACATTCTTATTTTACTACTGCAGAGGCAAGCAGCAGATGGTGGATTTCAAGGGAGGCCAAACAAGGACAGTGACACCTGTTATGCATTTTGGTCGGTGAAAGGACATCTTTGGGGTATTCCTGCAGAATTTTATAGTTACCATGTTTTTGACAAGAGTAATCTGCTTGTATAGGATTGGAGCAGTACTGCGGATGTTAGGGGGCAACAAATTCATTGAAGATAAGTATTTACGTGGATTCTTGCTAACATGTCAGTCTGAGGTACTGTATTTCTCCTTTCCTATTAGTTCATCAAAATTCAGCTGGTAGAAATTTTTTGAATGATTGGGGAAATAGGATATGTTTTCTGGTTTTTTGTTCATATTGGCCAACTGTAATCCTAAATTTGGAGGGCTAATGTTAATCTGTTCTTTGTGTGAACGTGTCTTAGACTCATTAAGTGTAATTCGTTTCTAATATGGCCCACCAGTGGGAATAATTGAGGTAGTTAAAGAATCTTTAGTTGATATAATGGGAAACCGATTCTGAGGAGAGAAATAAATAGATTCTGACGTGGATCAAAACTGGGAGTGTGCACCTGGCGTATATGATTTTCAAGAGTTATAGGAGGGTCATCAAAACTGATAATTGGATTACACATGACTATTAGATTGCTAAAAAACAAACCATGTTAACTTAAATTTGTTCTCCCTGATAAAGAAGTGGCAACTTTTTTATTTGTAACGTGCAAGTTAGAGAGTCTGATTGCCGTCTTGGTAATGTTCAATACTTCTGAGTCTGTTCATGACAAAGTGAGTGAGTCTGGTTTATTATGTAAACATGATGCTTATTATGATAGGCTACTCATACAAGATTCTTGCAATTCCAAATGGAAAATTTTCTCTTAGCTAAAAGCATTAACGTTGCCGATCTTGTTTCTTTGCTAGTTTGGTGGTTTCAGTAAGTTCCCATGGCAGCATCCGGATCTATATCACTCTTATTACGGGTACGCGGCATTCAGTCTCTTGGACGAGCCGGGGCTGAACCCACTTTGCGCTGAACTCGGTATCGTAAATTTTGCTACCACAGAGATCTGACAAAATTGTTCTTCTGATCTTTTCTTTGCAAAAGTTTTGTCTGTTTGCATGTGTCCATCATCTCCAATTATACCAGTCTTGTTTATCAACATATAAACCTCCTTACCTCTCCAGGTGAAGAGATGTATAGACGTTGCCCACCTTTTAATTATTAGTGATTTGATTTGAACATTCTCTTACCCAAAAAAAAAAAAATATATATATATATATAATAACAATAAAAACAACAGAAAAAGAAAAGAAAAAGGGTGTAACAGATACGGATTTGCGATTTAGTATTTCTTGGCGTAATGATACAAACAGTTGTCATGATAAGTGAGATTAGTTTTGTACGCTGTTTATGCATATTTTTAATGCAATATTAAATTAATATGTTGGTAAATTTAGTATTTGAATAAAATAAGTACTTTTTAAAATAATATTATCTTTTATGTCAAATTTGTCATATATATTAGATTTATAATAAATTTGTCACAAAATATAAATAATATCAAATTTTATTTTTAATTTTTATTGATTATTATCTTATGTAATTATTATAATAATTTTTTTAATTATTTAAAAACTAAAAATTTAATTTTGCAACTTTAAAAGTAAAATAATGATAATAAAAATTAAAAATAATATAATACATTGAAGCATAAAATAAGATAATATTATTTTTCATATTATTTTGTGATAAATATAATTTTAATATACATAAAAATATTAGTGATGAATACTAATTATGCTACTGTCTATTTCTTTTGCCGCTTTTAGTAATTTTTGTCTCCTTTTTATTCTTCGAAAACACTTTTACATGACACCTCTAAATTTGAAAAATGAAAAATTTTCTATTTGAAGAAAAATGAACCTTCTTAAATTTTCGTATGTAAGCATCTTAAATTTTTCATTTTTATAAAATAAAAAAAGAACTTTTTAAAAATAAAAAGTTTTTTCCCAACCAAACAACTATTCACTTTTAAAAAAAATTTCAAACAACTTTTTATTTTTCATATATAAAAATTTTTTATTTTTAAAAAACGGACCTCTCTTTCAAACGAATCCTTAGTTTTACAATTAAAGAGAAATTATTTAGTTAATTGGGTGTAATACGGATGTAAAATTGTATAGATTCTTATGTAATAGTGATAGTGATGGGCCATTATACGGGAAAAGATTTTTTTTTTTTTTTTAATTTCCTTTGATGGGCAAGCAAATGGTAGAAACTGTAGCCATAAAAATCTATTAGATTTTTTTCTCTAAATAATAAATAATAATTACTCTAGCCTTACCATTCAAGGCTTCAACTAATGTGAATTGGATGAAACTTTTTCCCTGCTGTAAGATATGCATGTGTTTGTTGTTTTGCTTAGAAAAAAAGCTAAATAATAAAAAAAAAAAAAAAAAAAAAAAAAAAACTAAGAAAAAAGGCACACATCTCACAAGAGAGTTTTTACCAATGCCGAAGTACCAACCTCGGCATTTTGTTGCATTGAATGGTTTTATGTTTCACTTCTATGCAACTGTTAAAATGTACCACAAACCCCAATTTACCCCCTGGCCCACCCAAATCACAGCCAATGTTGCATCTGTGATGTGATGGTAAGCAATCGGACGGTCAGAAATTTTCTTCATTGTATTGGAGAAAAAGCCTTTTAACGCGTGTAATAGTCAAAAGCAAACATGCTATGATATGTTATGATACAAATTACAGAACAAAAGAGAAACCAAAAAAAGGGAAAAAAGAAAACATTGACATGGCACTACTTAACGACGGTTTTGTTTGTATGCATGTCCCATTGGGAGGATGAGACACACAACAGAAGAGCCATTGCTGTCTTCACTCTCTCTCTCTCTCTTCTTCTTCATCATCCTCTACTTCTTCTTTTTTAAAGAAAAGAAAAACAACTTTTACACTTTACAGTGGAATTGAATCAAGACAAAAGAAGATCTGAAACATTTTTTCTGCAAGTATTCAGCACTATTCCTTCACAGGAGTGAAATGATTACAGGTTATTGGACAGTTGAGGAGAGACATGGGAGATTGAATAAAAACAAATTATCCCCACTAGTCCCCCACTTGCACCTCTCACTACACCCTGACCCCACCCTCCCCTCCCTCTGCACATCATGTTGCTGCCTAATATGTTGTCTCCCTTCCCCTCCATTGAAAAATACTCAACTTACATTAAACAACTCATTGTCCAGACTAATTATACCGCAAAGTAACTTAAAAAATTGAAAAAAAAAAGAGAAAAGAAAAGTAAAGAAAAAAGAAAAAAAAACCCATTTTGATTCATTTCATCTTCTGTGGATTGAGCTTGTTATTGTTGTTAAATAGTGATGATCTGAAGGTTGAAGGTGAAGAAGCCAGCGGAAGTACCTGAGAGGAAGTGCTTGTTGAATGGTGATGATTAATAATCTCCCTTGTTTTGCTCTTATGATCACCAACAGTGATTGTGATGAAAGACTCGTCTTCCTCATCATCTTTAAGCAAGCTTGAAATAGTAGTAGTGGTGGTGGTGGTGGTAGTAGTAGAAACAGCTTCTTTTTCATTCTCAGCCTTTTCCATTAACTTCTTCTTGAGAAGCTTCTCCTCAGCCTCTTGCAAGAACTTGAACTTGGGAGGAGGTGATGATCTCATCCTGTTGAACTCCGCATCTGTCGTTGACTCGAACGTGAAGTTGAAACCGTGATTTCCGTAGGACCCTCTTGGCGTGAGAGGAGGTGTGACGAAGGGCGGTGAGGCTAAAGGGGTCAGATATGGAGTCTCCACAGTGACAAGCAAGTCACTCAAGCTCCTACTTCTTGACCCTTTTCTGCTCTTGTTATGAGACTTCGCATCTTCAGACTCCAAGTCCTCTTTAGTCTCCTCTATGATTGTGAAGAGGAATCTGGGAGGTCCGGAGCAGCAGCCCTGTAGCCTCATCAGCTCCGTCTCTGGACCGCCCTCACCAAAGGGTTTGAAGAGGAAGTCCTCGTTCGGGTCGTGGAGGAGTGTGTTGTGGTGATTGTGGTTATTATAATTGTTGTTGTTGTCGTTTTGGATCGGAATTCTTGATGTTGAGGAGGAGTGGAATTCTTGAGGATTGAGAGCTGAGTGACTAAAAGCGGAGTGTTTTCGCCAGCAGAACATGTAGAAGAGCTCTTTCGCCGGGCTGGTGTAGTCATGGTTTTCTATCTCTGATCTGTTTGTCAGCCTCTTCTTCCACCAGAACAAGTAGTAGAGCTCAGCTATAAGAGCCAAGAAAAGGCAAGTGAAGACCACACTTAAGCCAATCCCTACACTACTCAAAGACTTCATCTTTTTCTCTATGCAAAAATAAACATCAGGGATATATATTCAATTTACAAACTGGTTTTTCTTACAAGAACAAGCAGGAGATAACATCTTTTGAGCTTCAAAGAAGTGAGAAAAAGAAGAACAACAACAAAAAAAAAAAAAAAAAAGAATTTGTGAGCTCTACCAAGTGACATGCAAAAGAATCCCAAGAAAGTGAAGGAAGAAAAAAAAAAAAAAAGGAAAAAGAAAAAGGAAAAAGCTGCTGTGTGTTTGTGAGTGGTTACAATCTTCTCTCGAAGTAGAGAACAATGGCTTATTTCTCTTTTGCAATATGGAGATAGGGAAATATGAGTTACGTCTTTAATCTAATAAATAACAAAGCCCCAGATACCAACCTGTTAAAAAAACACCAAACAAAATGCTCTTTTATTTTATTTTCTTTCTTTTTCTCTGAATATCACATTCTTCAATCATGAAGCATGATTACAAAAGCTTTTCACTTTTAACCCACTAAAACCAACCATCTAGTTGCAGATAATTACATCATTCAGCCTCCTCTTATAGAACAAAAGTATAAAATAAAAATTATCTTCTTTTTTTCAAAGGACTATACTCTAAACAAAACATATTAAAATAAGAAGTGTAATATTATATTTATTCTATTAAAAAATCGTAAAAATAACTTAAGATAATTAAATTTTCAATGTCACAGGAGTGCGCAATAATAATATATTATAACTAAATTTTTTAAGGTTACATATATTAATGTTATGTTAAACAACATATAATTTACATACGTGGGAGTATAGTCCAATCTACATATATTGACGTATATGAAAGAAACGTCGGGCTGGAAAGGATAAGCTGAGGCAATATTTAGCATAATGACAGAAAAGTCGGCAAATAGCCTGACTAGTTTATTGTTGAGAGGTCACTTCTCTCGAGGGTATTCACATGGATCACAAAGAAAAGGGAAGTCACGTGTCACTAAATACAAATTAAGGTGGCTGATACATTATAATGCCGCCATTAGAGAAAGAATGAAAGTAATCTTTATACATTACGTGAACATTGATTTACCTGATTCTTAAACTGTAACCAGAAGGAGAGAGAGAGAGAGAGAGAGAGAGAGAGAGAGAGATTGAGACAAGGTGATTCTGTATTTAACTTGGAAGGCTCGAGTGCTAAAAACTACTTGTCCTTAAATCACGAGGGGTAAGCTCGGTGAGTGAAAAAGGATGAGTTTTGATAGGAGCTCATAAAAGAGAAGGACATAATGATTTTGTATTTGATTCGGAAGTCTTAAATGCTAAAATCTCTGTATTTAAATCATAAAGAGTTAACTCAATGGATGAAAGAAAATGAGTTTTGGTAAGAATTAATAAATTTGAAATCTTTAATAAATACGAATCATAAGCCTACTTCGTAAAAAAGATAAATAAACATAAAATCACAACTTGATTGATGTCTTGTTATCTAAACAGGATATTTAATCTTTTTATGGCGCCATTTCTTCAAGTCTTCAGTCATTTGATGGTCAATGATACTTAGGATGTGCAAACCATGATTACATGAAAAACATTTTTTGTTGACAGCTTTTTTGTTAAATATAGGGGCACACAAAGTCAATGAATGAAAAAAGTGTGAAAATAAGGAGAACAATATCTCATGAGTATAACTACAAATTGTTTGGTCTATTTAAAATGACAATTTGCATTGCAGGCTTCTCTGATAAGATACGAGCTAGCTTGAGATCAACTTCAAACGGGTTCAAGTGTAATTTTACATGAGCTTTACGCGAGCTCAAGTTTACTCAACCGCATCCAACAAACCTATCGGCTGGCACTTGACGATACGTTGATGGATTATGGCACAACTGTTTGTACTAGACATAAAGAAGTTTAACACTAACATGTTACTATTACAAATATTCATATTAAATATTATTTGTGTCTACATTAAACCGTCGGTGTACTAAAGCCATTGTCCTTTAACAACTGAGCAGCCTCTCTCAAAAAAATAAAAAATAAAATAAAATAAAATAAAATAAGAAAGAAAGAAAAAACACAAATTATTATTTGTTGCAGCCTGACTTAATCAAGTGACTTTTTTCTTTTTTATCTACCAAAGTTTTAGAAAAGATAATAAAGAACTCCTCTGGGTCTTGCACAATTACATATTCCACATATTTGGCCTTCTGTCATTTTTTTGCCATTGTGTGTGTGTCCTTTTTTTTTTTTTTTTAAAGGTCTTGTAATGTTTTGTTTGTGGTCTCCAAGATGCCCTAACAACATTTGTCGTACTTTTAATGTCTTTAAGTTCACTTTCCCAATCTATAGCATCATTGACAAACAACACTAGTATATTTCCTGGTCAGTATCATCGAAAGGAGTAAGCTTTTTAAGAGATGAGGATCATTATAAAGGCATTAGTTTATTTCTTGAATATCCATATAAAAGAGTTGTATAATGTAAGATATAGAATTTATTCTAGAGTGGAGGGATTACAACTATTAGAGTGCTGAAGTTATATCTTCTATATGCTAATTTTATGATTTACAAATAAGAAATTTTCCCAAAACTTAAAATTTGAAAAATTTTCTCATAGCTTAATTTAGTTATATCTTAGCGAAAATTTCTACTAATGAAGTCCTACATCTTTTAATCCTGATTTTTTTCTTTTTATGTAGAAAATTAGGTTGGATGGCATGGTTTAGTGACCCAATTTAATAAGTGACTGAATGTTTTTATTTAACAAAATAGCCGTTTACTATTTTTTTAACTTTGGTCAGTCAGTGATTAATTATAAAAATTGATAAGGTCAATTAGTGATTGACTATTATATAGATAATCATTGATTGACTATTTATAAAAATTAATTGATAGTTTCAGAAAAAACAGCATTTTAACTAATTTGTAAAATTTCGGATCACTTGTTAAAAAGACTTCTTTAAAAAAGGCTATGTAGCTCGAAATCTCTCTCTCTTCCTTTTTTTTTTTTTAATTGCTTTTACCTTGAACTTTAACTTAATTGACAGAGTATCGCTAAACTTATTTTCATAAATTATCCTTAAATCTTATAAAATATTGTAAAGTATCTCCAAATAGATAATGACATTAAATTTAAAAATAAACACTCTCATGCATATAACAGGATGTGTTATTCTCTCAAACGAGATTACTTAATGTGTTTGAAGGGTTTTTGTTCTAAACATCATTGATTTAAGAAAATTCTGCTAACACTTGGTTAATTTATGGATAATCTATCAAAACTAAAAATTTACAAATATAACTTGCTAATTAAAAGTTTAAGGAGATAAATGCCCCAATTTAGAAAATTTATTTATATCTAATATCTAATCTAACATTTAGTTTAACATATATAAAAGAGTCAATACCCATTTTCTTCTTACTTACACATAACACCTTCCATGTGGTTTTATTTTTCCCCTTTTGCTTTTTCTAGACTATTTTTTCCTTTATTTTTTTCTACTAAAACAATTCTTTTTAAATATATTCACATTTAGACATTTTTAATATTTAAATGTGAATATATTTTAAATAATTAAAACATATTCTTTATAAACATATGTTTTAAAGAAGGGAAATTGTAGTAAATAGGTCATTTTTTGGATAGTTTGGAAGTAAATAGCATAATTTCAACTTTTGAAAAATTATAACATTACCTAATTTTAGTGTAAATAATATCTTCATTTTACCCTGAACTAGTTTTTGACTTTTTTTTTGTCATATTCCTCCTAATCCACTCATTTCTCTCTCTTCATTATTTCTCTCTTTCTCTCTTTTTCCTCACTGAAGCAGCTCACTCTTGTCTTCTTCGTCAGTCAAAAGTCTCCGATTGTTACCCTATCTCGATGTTAAAAGGCTACCTTTCCAGATCAAAGCGTTGCCTGTCAAGATCAAGATCAAGGTTTGCAATCACAAGGCCTAAATCACGATCGCAAAATTGCGAGATCCTGATCACAAAATCTGACACCCCCTCATAAAAATTGCCACTGAGAAGATCGCTAGGCCATCACCAAAAATATCGTAAGGCCATTGTGCATTGGCAGATCGTAAGGTTGCCTCCATTGTCAAATCATTCCAAGATCATGAGGCCGACCAAGCAATTTTCTCTGAGCAAGCCAAGCATTGCTGCCACCATTCCAATGTTGATAACGAGCAAGACCGTTGTGATTTGGCCATGAGAAGTATGGTGCTAATGGTAGAGGACAAAACTAGAATTGTATTGTGATCCTCAAATTTGCTATGATTTGGCTTAGCAAATAAGTTGGCCAACAGTTGTCACTGTCGCTGGTGCTCCCGACGAAACCGGTGCCATCCCCATCACCCATTGCAGCCTGCTGACTGAGTTGCATAGAAGTGGGATTAGGTTGGAATTTGGAGACTAATTTGGAATGAAGTACTAGAGTTTGGGTCAACTTGAGATCTAAGGTTAGGAATTGTTCAATTTGGGATTTTTTTTACCAAATCAATAAATTTAGATTTGCACGGTAAATCAATGATTTACATGATAAATCAATCAATTAGTAAATTATGATTTATAAAATAAGAATTTATATTTATAAATCAAGAATTTACATTTAATTACATCAGTAAATTAATAATTTATGAAATCAAGTGTTCTTTATTTACATGGTAAATAAATTTTTTACCAGTAATAAATGATTTGTCAAAATCAATAAATAAATAATTTACTAAGTAAAAAAATGATTTTTTAGATAAATTTGTCAAAATTTACTAAAATCAGTAAACATATGATTTACTAAGGGGGAGTTTGGGGGAGGTTTTGGAGATGTGGTTTTAGGGTTTGGAAAAAAGTTGGTTTTGGGGAATGTGTTTGGGGGAAAAAACTGTTTGGGGTGAAAAAATTAAAAATTTTAAAAATATTTTTAGAAAAAAAATATCAATATGGATCTTGTTTTGTTCCTCTTGAAATTCTATGCAATTTAAAAAAAAAAAATCTCATTTGGACTTGTATACACAAAGTTATGGATTTTTAAAATTTTAAATGTACTGTAGCGTTTTGGAGATATAAATAGTAAAAAGTGATAAAATTTTGGAAAAAAGGTAAAAATTTTGGCCTCCAAAACGTTGCCCAAACGGGCCCTAAATTAAAAGGTGATTTACTAAAATTTACCCATAAAGGGTATTTTTGAAATTTTATGTTGTGATAAATTATGATTTACTAAAAATATGTCATTTACTAATAGTCTAAATCTTTTCTACTATTTATTTTTATTGAAGTTGAATTTTGATTTATTTACCTTCTTCTTGTGATAAAGAACATGTTTTAAACAAGTAAATGTTTAAATTCTTTTCTTAGATCCCTCACGATTTAATATTTTAAACAACAAATTATTTTGTAAGCGAGAAGCGTTAGCTCCAACTAATATAAATATATAAAAGAGACTTTGAGCCAAAGCTTAGCTTTACCAGGCATACTGTAAATGAAATAGAAGAAACCCAAAACATCAATGGGCCATATTCCTAGCTAAAAAACAAGAACATGGATAAGAAAATAAGATCATATATCATAAATAACTCTCCAAATATGTCAAATTCAGAAGCGCTAGGTGATAAAAAAAATATTCACATATTATATACATACATACATACATACATACATACATATATATATAATGTAATATCGACATCAATATTATTGGTCACGAAAAGTGGGAGGAGATATCCAAGGACCATTACGTGTCGGATTTGCCATTGTCTCTTCGATATGGCTGAAGATATCAAGCGAGTCACCACAGTCACACAATTAATTGATGCTTTATGAAAAGTATAAATTGGGGTTTTATGGACAAAAAGAGGAGCTTAAGTCTCCATGGGCGTGTGTATATGTGTGTGTATATATATGTAAGTATATGTGTATATGGGTATATATATATATATATATTCTCTTGTCAAATATATGTTTGTGGGTGAAACCTACTAAAATTTGCTCATGAATGATGATTAATTGATGGGGTCAGTCCTATCTGGAATGATAAAATTATTGGTGTCTCTTGAGGGTTACACTATAAAAATAGGAAAGCATGAAAATGATATATGTTTTTCCAAAGTAGTCAATGTTGTCCTTCACTTTATTCTACAAGCATGTACCTACCTATACTATAAATACTAATAGACAGCCACTTAAGTAAAGCTAGTTAGACTAGTTTAATTAATATTTACCTTGTTAAATATCACATACATAATTATATATATATATCTATTTCAAGAGGAATGTGTGTTTCTGTAGTTCTTTTTTTCCTAATTTGCTTCTTAATTTCAACCATGTTTTACATATGTAATATATATGTACATATATATTAGAGACCAAAGCAGTATTGCAACTTGAGAGAAGTGTCCAATTGATCTCTCCATTTTTATGGTAAGAAAGCGTCAAAGAAAGAACCTCGAACAGGAGAGTTGTGAACGTGAAGCAAACCTTGATTTAATTAAGGACAAATCTTTATGATAAATGATAATAGTAAATTTGTATGTAGTTCGTTCTTTACTTTATATATATATATATAAGATAAGATTAAACATGGAACCTCTCATAAGGTTTTGTCCTACTCAAAAATCCCTATGTCACTATACCAAGCAGTCCTAGGCTCCTCTCCTTATGGGGATTGGCTACTACGAAATAATAATGGACATAATTATTAATTATGAGCACTTAATTAAGAATCTAATTCTAAACGTAGATTCTACTGTTAAACAAGTAACAAATCAGCATATTGCAGTACCACCTCTTATTATCGTTGGGATAGCCCGTGTTCTTGTCCTAATTCCATTGCCAAATATTAAATTATAAGAACAATAGTATTTGTGACATGTTTATTGGAGCATATATATTGTGCTATATAGGTACAAATATGTTTTAATTGTACGAACTTTTTGATAATATATTAAGAATGGTACTTTCGACAGCATGATGCAAAATATGTGGGAAATTTAGATGGTTGATAGCGTCTGACTTTTGGAGCTTAGATATAAAGGCAGTTGGAAAAATGATTTTCAAATTGTTTTGAGGAATTATTCTGAGGTTTGAATTTGATTGAGACTCACTTTATAAAATGACGAGTCTTTGTGGATTTGCATTTTATTTATAAGAAAATCGAAATCATATATTAATATATTTAAAATGGTGATTAGATGAATGAAAAATTAATACTCAAAGTGCACCTATTAGAATTAGATTTCATTGGAAAAAGTTGTTAAGAATGTGTAATCCCACATCACTTGGGCAATATGACATTACGGAGTTTATAAGTAATTGCACTTTTAACCTTAGGTAAGATGGGTTTCTAAGAGGCTCCTTCATGTGCAGTGGGGTGCAGATCACTAACTCGATGGGTTAGCGGCCTAATGTGTGTGCTCGCACGGCATTAGTACATGATTAATGTGCAAAGTTGAATGGTTAAGAGCATTTAAGCTTTAGTGCATGATTAATGGTTAAGGATGAATGGCTAAACACTTAAGGGGTGTTTGGAAGGCATTTTGAAGACACATTTTGAATATATTTTTGTATTTTTTTTTCCCATTTCATAACCACATTTTACTATTTTCATCTCTAAAATCTTACTTAAACTCAAACTTTAAAAGTTTATAATTTTGTGTATACAAGTTCAAATGAGATAATTTTTTAAAATTATATAGAATTTTGAGATAAATGAAATAAAATTCATATTGATAATTTTTTCTAAATAAATTTTCAAAATTTTACACATTTTTGCTCCAAACAATTTTTTTCTCCCAAACATATTTTCTAAAAATTCACTTTTTTCCAACCTCCAAAACATATTTCCAAGACCTTTTCCAAACAGACCTTTAATTCTCATTAATCACAAGTTTACGCATAATTAAATGCTAAATGATTAAATGCTAATTCTCATTAATTAGTCAATATATGGAGGCTTTCACAACAAGTTTACACATATCAAAATCACAATCTCGCTTTTGTTTTGGTTCATAGGCTAAGGTTCTTTAGAGTTTTAAGTGGTAAAAAACACAAGTTTAAGTTCATTAAAAGTAGTATTCAATTATATTAAGTTTACTATTGTTCGTCATTGTATCTGGAAAAATAGACGTCCGTTGAATCTTAGAGTATTTACTAGAGGGGACGATTTGTTTTAAGAAAAATGTGAGTTTCACGTATCTCGACATTCATCATCTTTATATAGGTTTTTTAATTCAAGTTAAGATTTAATTTTTGATTGTAATAATTTTAATTTTTATCCCCTTGTAAAATTTCAATCGATAATATTAAAATTGTTCATTTCTTTTTACACTGTATCTACTAACAAAGGCAAGATTTTTTTTTATAAATTATATATGTCACTTTTAACTTATCAAATACATAGGAAAAAAATATCGCTTGACTTGTTTTATGATGTTCTATGTACTCTAAGATAATTTCCCTAAACGGATAAAGAAATATAGTATAAAATCAAATATATATATATATATTTATATGTATATGTATATGGTGTGGAATCAAGTCACGAAGTTGGTACTTTGGAGCATATTGAGATATCGCATGACATTTTTTTTTTCCCCACACTTTTTCTTCTTTATTTTGGCCTTTTTTTTCCCCATACTTTTTCTTCTTTTTTTTTTTTTTCCCTGTTTCCACAGATTACGTGTAGTTTTTTTTTTTTTTTTTTGCCTAGAAGTGGCTCCCCATTCTCTCCAATACATTCCCCCTTTTTTTTATTTGCTCATTTTCTTTTGTTTTCTTTGTTTTATCCTTTATTTTATAACATGCTTTTGTTTTTCTTTTGCTTTAATTGTTTTTTGCTTGTGGTATTTTTAACCTTCTTACGTTTTTTATACTTCTTCTTTCAAATCTTAATCATTATATGTACCATAGAATACATTTTTTCTTCTATTTTATTCCTATTTTTTATCGTTTTGTTTAGTAAGATACATAAAAATTATATAGTTATTCATCTTGTGTATATATTTATTATTATTTTATTCACATAATATACATACTGTTACGAAATTTTATATGTAGGGAATGTATGCTTCAACTAGTTACAATGACAAAAAAAAAAAAAAAAAAAAAGCATGCAATAATATCGCAAAATAAAAGAGTACATGTTTAAATTGAATCCAAGATCTAGTAGTGTGGCATCACTCCTAGTTTAATCATTATTAAAGGTTTGTTTGAAGTTAATTCCAAACAACTCTAAAAATTATAATAATGTTTTTTTTTTCTAACTTTTACATTAAAATTTTTTTTTTCAAATTTTATTATTTTAATCTTTAAAACAAAAGTTCTAATTCTCTTTCAAACGAGTTCTAAATAAGCTTAAAGCAAATACTGGAAAAAGTACCTTTTTTTTTTTAAGTACTA
The DNA here is from genome assembly GCA_035233585.1 of Antiaris toxicaria. Classification (NCBI taxonomy): domain Eukaryota; kingdom Viridiplantae; phylum Streptophyta; class Magnoliopsida; order Rosales; family Moraceae; genus Antiaris; species Antiaris toxicaria. Next base: position 10,920,974 of record CP141162.1, on the reverse strand, counting down.
GGTTGATACTTAAACTCTTGTATTTGTATAATTTTGATATCTGTTCTTTTTTTGTAGTTTAAGTGAATGTAAACTATATAAAAAACGTTGTTATATCTTTTATTTTATTAACTTTTGAATGAAATCCATTAATAAGTATTAATTTTTGAACAAAATTACTGACAAATTTCGTGCAAAAATTAACAAAAATGATTATTGCAACAATGTTTAATGATTTAGTGTCATTCAAACTTATACAACTTAAAAATTTTAAAACTAAACGGTCAATTTACCTTTGTTTTATTATTTTTAAGTAAAAATGCTTTTTGTCATTACCATAATTAATTAAGTCCCGTAAATCCGGATTTGGGTCGATTTAGTACAAAACCAATCAACCCGCGGTCCACAGGACGCCACATTTGACCCGTCTTCAACTCTAACGGCGAACGTTAATTAACGGCGTTAGGTTCCCAACTGACGACGTTAACTGGGGAAGGTCGTTACCCAATTGCTTTCCTTTAAACGGACTCCGTCATCTGCTTTTCTCTCTTCTTTCTCTCTCCTCTCATTTTCTCTCACGCATAATGGAGACCGATTGCTTGTGTATCTTTGGCTGTGGATCCAAACCCTTCCTTTCCAGGTAATCTCCGAATATTTTTTGAATTTTCTCTTTTTTTCTCTTGCTTCCCTTTTTTTCTATTTTCCGCTTTTCGGAATTAGGGTTTGTGGTTTGTTTCTGTTGCTTTGAATCTGTTTTTTATTCTGACCTATGTTCTGTTGATTTTACGAGATTCTGGATTGTTTTTGCTTTGTTTGGTTGCTGTGAAAATGTGGGAATAGGAATGATGTCGGAATTTTGACATCCAGTAGAAAATCTATCAATTTGTTATTTTAGATTACATAGAAGAACCCAACTAAAAAAATCATTTCTTTGACTGGGTTTTTGTTGTAATAAATTAATCAATAAATATATATATATTCTTGAGTTTAATTGCTTGTATTTTTTTTTTAAATCTTAAATTGTTGTTCTGATTGGGTTTCAATTATCTAGTCATGGCTTTCAGGTCGGTGTGCTTCTGAAAATCTTGGTTTTGTAGCTCAAATTACATTGAATCGATAGCTGAGCATGCAAAAAAGCTTGTGATTTGTGGGTTTGACTGATGGGGATACTTGCGAAGTGGTTTCATTAATTTGTTAGTAAGAGTGATGAATCTGAAATTTTTGATGGTTCGATTTGGTTTGTTAGAATGGTTGGGGGGTGATTCTGTTGACTAGCCAGTGCGTTTGAGAATTCATACCCTGGAAGCAAGAGAAAACGATAAGTTTGAAGGATTTCATGGAGGACGCTCTCCTTACTACCCTGTCCATGGAGAAATGTCACTCCACTGATTCGGGTTCTCTGTCGCACGATGAATTGGAGAGAGAGATGAACCGGTCTTTTGGCCTTTCACGCCCTCCTGATATCAACCTCCCTCTTTCGTCTGAACCCAGCCCACCTTCTCAAGGATGGAATGATCCATGTGATGCCTTAGAGGTGGGTCTTGGACCTCAGATATACGAGGCTGAGGCAGCAATCAATCAGCCAAAAGCTGCAAGGAAATGCGCCAAGAGACTTGACAGTGTTTGGGGTGCCTGGGTTTTCTTTAGTTTCTATTTCAAGCCTGTTTTGAATGAGAAGTCAAAGTGTAAGATTGTCCGAGATAGTAATGGTGTCTCTGGGTATGATAAATCTGATCTGCAGCTGGATGCCTTTCTGGTTCAGCATGATATGGAGAACATGTATATGTGGGTTTTCAAGGAAAGGCCTGAAAATGCACTTGGAAAGATGCAGCTGAGGAGTTACATGAATGGGCATTCTCGGCAAGGGGAACGCCCGTTTCCGTTTAGTGTGGACAAGGGTTTTGTGCGGTCCCATCGTATGCAGAGGAAGCATTACAGGGGTCTTTCTAACCCTCAGTGCATTCATGGGATTGAAGTGGTTCGGTCACCCAATCTCATGTGCCTCGATGAGGAGGAAAGAAAGAGGTGGGTGGAGCTCACAGGCCGTGATATAAACTTCTCTATCCCTCATGAAGCCAGTGACTTTGGCTCTTGGAGGAATTTACACACCTCAGAATTTGAGCTTGAGCGGCCCCCTCCTCCACTTAAGAATAATGTGAATTCCCAACAAAGAAAACATCTGAACGGAACTGGTCTGAATTTGGCTACTCAGCCATCAGATCATGGGAACAGCGATGGCATGGACCTTTCGCCAGTTAGCAACAAACGAAAGAAGGATCTTTTTCCCCATGGGAACGAGGAGGATTGTTGTCTGACGAATAATTCACATTTTAACAGAACTTTAGATTTGAAAGTCCATTCGGTTGAGCCGCCCTGGGTAAGTGAGTTCAGCGGAGTGATGGAAAATGTATATGGCCCTGTGACAGCTGCAAAAACAATATACGAAGATGAGGAGGGTTTCTTGATTGTTGTTAGCTTGCCTTTTGCTGATCTTCAAAGGGTAAAAGTTACTTGGAAGAACACTCCCTCACATGGTGTTGTAAAGATTTTTTGTGTGAGTACAACTGGAATGCCATTTATTAAGAGGCGCGATAGAACATTTAAGCTAACAGATCCAACACCCGAACATTGCCCACCCGGGGAATTTGTTCGTGAAATTTCCCTCCCAACCCGCATTCCCGAAGATGGTAAACTGGAAGCATACTGCGACGAGACAGGGACGGTTCTGGAGATAGTTGTGCCCAAACATCGTATGGGACCAGAAGAACATGAAGTCCGCGTATGCCTTCGACCCTCGCCGTGGAATGAACGGCCATATTGTGACTTGAAAGAGACAGACATTGACATGAGAATGTAAGCAATGCTTGCGGTGTTTTGTGTGTCTGGTCAGTGTTAACAAACAGAAATAATGTCATTATCTTTCTTTTGGAATTGTTGTAGTTCTATATTATTTTTGTTCGTCGTGTACACCTTGAAAAAAAGAAAAAGTTAATTAATCTGCCGCGAAATTATTTATTATCGCGCCAGCTGCAGAATGAAAAAGATGTAGTATTTTCCCTCATAGTGTATTATTTATCTTCATAAATTTGATTTTCCCTTACAATGCCCTTGATTGTTGTTATCGCATCCAGCTAAGGTGGGGCCGTGAGATGCGACAATGATTATAGAGAGAGAGAGAGAGAGAGAGAGAGAGAGAGAAGGTGGGTTGGGGACAACTTCCAGAGAGAGAGAGAGAGAGATGCCGACGATGAGGTGGGCTGAGCACGTCACCGAGCTTGCAACAGAGATCTTGCCATCGCCGTTCGTGCAAACTGGCTGAACACCTTCATCTCACCAGATTCCTGCAGGTACAGTGACAGAAAGTCCTGTGGGGCTTGGCTATTCGTCTCCGATGGTTCTCTATCTCTTGAGTTGTCACGCTCTCTCTTGCGAGTTGTCAGCCGAACCATCTAGTTATTGCACAACAGAGCATTACTACACACACACACACACACACACACAAAAACGTTAGTGGAAAGTTAGAAACCAGTCACTTCATTAGGCATTCTATGTATGCTTGGGCGATGCCTCTTTTAATCGAGGGGATTAGACTTCCACGTAAATTATTTATTCTAACTTGTATAGAACTTTATTATAACTTCAATATTACCTTTTCTACTATCATCACATTTTAAATTATCATTATCTTCTTTATAATAGAAATATATAATTAAAAGAAAAAAAAAACAAAATTGTAAAATCAATTTAAAAAAATAACAATAGCAAAGCAGAAAATAGATACCATTTCAAAAAAGAACAAAAACAAAGGAAAATAGACACAACTGGGAAGTTCCGTAACTTCTATGAGGGGTTACTATGATTATCATAACTGTATAATGAAATTCAATTAACGACACATTAGTGATTAATGAACACCATTTATTAAAGAAGAGTGTAAAAAAAAAAAAAAACGATAATCATAGACTAACCTAGAAAACAAATATATCTCAAAGATATATAGTCGTTATTATTATATAAAGATGTTAAATATTATATATGAACCATATAAGTTTAAACATAAAAATATATCATATACTTTCGTCTTCCTGTTGCGAAGAACCCAACGGAAAATTTCTTGCAAAAACAAAATAAAGTACTAAAGGTAAATTTTGGTTTTGTGAATTTAGTATTCATTGTAACTGTTGCTTATATCTCTCCGTTTGCTCTTGTTTTATATCTTTTTGGTTGAAGGAATTTGACAGTTTTGAAAGGCAAGGGCGAGCTATTATGCAAGAAACAGAGTTAGAGGTTTATTTAGACGAGCCAAGAGTGCCAATAACTGTTGAATTTGATGTTCTTGCCTTTTCGAAAGGAAACCAATTTCGTAATCCAGAGCCTTCTAAGTTGGTTCGTGATATCCTGAGCATCCCAATATCTACAGTTGCTTCTGAATCTGCCTTTAGTGTTGGGGGACGAGTGCTGCATCAATATAGGACTTCACTTAAACCTGACATGGTTGAGGCATTGGTTTGCACGAGGGATTGGCTATTTAGAGACAAAGGTAAAATTTTTATTCATTGTTTATTGACTGTCTAAGGTTATGTTTTGTTATTGTATACATTTATGTTTAGAAAATACAGAATCAATACGAATGGCTGTGGATGACATCACTGAAGATGTTTTTGGCTTGGATATCATCGAGCCAACTTCTGAATCTACTGGAAAGTTCTCACAACCCCACCCCCTCCAATGCAATGGAAGGTACTATAAATACAATGACATATATTTTGTTTATTTAATTTTTTTTTTCCCCATTTGTTTTAGCTTGCATTTTTATAAATCTTGATAGGCTGAAACACTTGCTAACTTTCGATGAGTTGATGGGAAGTTGGAAGTCAGGAACTTGAGGTGCGAACATTCTAAAAAAAAAGGACTTTTCCTTTTTCTTGGACATTTTGATGCCTTCTAAATTTCTAATATATTTGAATCTTAACAATGTATAGTTTAGCCACTTCAGTTGGGTGTATGTAAATTATTACATTTGTGTTTGTGAATCAAAAAGACTAATAAACTTGCATTTATGTTGGCTGTGTTTATTACTATGAAGATTGAAACCTCAGTATTTATTATGCCTTAAGTTTCTTTTTTTTTAATATTTTTGTTAATCAAGTAATAAATAAGTTATTTTCGTATCAAACTTATCACAGACTGTTTAATTATCGTGTTATTGTATTGTATTTTAAGTGTTTTATATTCCTATTTTAATTCTCGATATGATTAATAATCATATCGTGTTCGTTTATTAATCATATTGCGTTCGTTAATCATATTGTTTACCTTAAACATGTTAACGAGATCATAGCCCACGAGGCCGCAAGCACAAAATGTCAGCCCTAAACTGGGCCAAACATGACATTTCAAACCAAAAAAATAAAAAATTGAGTATAAAGTTTCTACTAAGACAGGTGCCCAAACGTTGTAGCTCATCCGTAGATTAACTTTAATTTCCAGGCATCACCAAAAAGGCAGATTTAACCGAACGAAAACCAGAATTAATAGCATTGAACTTGTTTGTTCTACTCTACTGGTAGAAACTTCAAAATTACTTAAATAGAACTGAAAACAAATGCGATTCTGTCTTCAAAGTAAAAAATCATAATAAAAGCATCACAAAACAGAACAATAACAATAATCCCAGATTCAATTTTCGAAAACTACTTCTCGCTTAATCGACCTCTTCAATCTTGGGGCCAGCACCACCACCGCTAGAGGGAGGAACATCTTCATCCATGCCTCCACCCACATCCGGGCCACCTGCGCCCTGGTACATCTTAGCGATGATAGGGTTGCAAATGCTTTCAAGCTCCTTCATCTTGTCCTCAAACTCGTCTGCCTCTGCAAGTTGGTTGCCATCCAACCACTGAATAGCCTGGTCAATGGCGTCTTCGATCTTTTTCTTGTCCGCTGCATCCAGCTTCGAACTGATCTTCTCATCCTTAACGGTGTTCCTCATGTTGTAGGCATAGTTCTCGAGGGCATTCTTTGCATCAATCTTCTTCTTGTGTTCCTCATCTTCAGCCTTGTACTTCTCAGCCTCCTGAACCATCTTTTCAATTTCATCCTTGGACAGTCTTCCCTTGTCATTTGTAATGGTGATCTTGTTTTTCTGGCCGGTGGTCTTGTCTTCAGCAGAAACATTCAGAATACCATTGGCATCGATATCAAAGCAAACAGTAATCTGAGGAACACCCCTGGGAGCTGGTGGAATGCCAGAAAGCTCGAACTTACCCAGCAGATTGTTGTCCCTGGTTCTAGCTCTCTCACCCTCATAAACCTGGATAAGCACACCAGGCTGGTTGTCTGAGTAGGTAGAGAACACTTGCTCCTTCTTGGTCGGGATAGTTGTGTTCCTGGGAATCAAGACAGTCATAACACCTCCGGCAGTCTCCAAACCCAGAGACAGCGGAGTAACATCCAACAGCAACAGATCCTGAACCTTCTCATTTCCTTCACCGCTCAAGATAGCAGCCTGGACAGCAGCACCATAGGCAACAGCCTCATCTGGGTTGATACTCTTGCAGAGCTCCTTTCCATTGAAGAAGTCCTGCAAAAGCTGCTGCACCTTGGGAATTCTGGTTGAACCTCCAACAAGAACAACATCATGAACACTGCTCTTGTCCATTTTAGCATCTCTCAAACACTTCTCCACAGGCTCCATACACTTCCTAAAAAGATCCATGTTGAGCTCCTCAAATCTAGCACGGGTAATGGGTGAGTAGAAATCAATACCCTCATAGAGAGAATCAATTTCGATGGTGGTTTGGGCAGTGGATGAGAGAGTCCTCTTCGCTCTCTCACAAGCAGTCCTCAATCTCCTAAGAGCTCTTGGGTTGCCGCTGATGTCCTTCTTGTTCTTCCTCTTAAACTCCTGAACGAAATGGTTCACCATTCGGTTATCGAAGTCCTCACCCCCAAGGTGAGTGTCACCGGCTGTGGCCTTCACCTCAAAGATACCCTCTTCAATGGTGAGAAGGGACACATCAAAGGTACCACCACCCAAATCAAAAATCAAAACATTCTTTTCTCCAACACTGGATGCCTTCTTGTCAAGACCATAGGCAATGGCTGCGGCTGTGGGCTCGTTGATGATACGCATGACATTGAGGCCCGCAATGACACCGGCATCCTTGGTAGCCTGACGCTGAGAGTCATTGAAGTAAGCAGGCACGGTAACAACAGCATTCTTAATAGTGGAGCCAAGGTAAGCCTCAGCAATCTCGCGCATTTTTATCAGAACCATGGAGGAGATTTCCTCAGCAGCAAATTGCTTCTCCTCTCCCTTGTAGTTCACCACAATCATGGGCTTGTCACCGGCGCCAGGGATAACCTTGAAAGGCCAGAGCTTGATATCACTCTGAACAGAGGCGTCACTGAATCTCCTCCCAATCAACCGCTTAGCATCTGCGAAACAGCGGCCAAAATAAATACAAGTCCAGCAACTGACTAAAATCCCAGCTGAATAGATTTTATGTCCAAAATCTAACATCTGAGTAAATTATAGGTTTTAGTTGTGGCATCTTCGGAAAGCGAAACATTATTCCATTAAAAAAAAAAAGTATTCCCGTGATATATCCACAAAACTAAATACAATGAATCTCTACTCTCCAGAAACACTACAGTTCAGTTAACCTAACTAAATATTCATCACATTTTATGAAAAACCCAGATCAATTAGTCCTCTAACAACAGCTATAACAATATTAACCAATATAACTAAATCTGCTCTTTCTCATGTTCATTAGCAATATACAGTAAACACAAAACAAGCCATGAAAACCTAAAAAACTTCAGATCTGAGACAAAAACCTCAGGAACATCGAATCCAAACCCAAATGTCGAAAGAAACTGAGAATATACAACAATGGAGGCCAGATCTTACCAAAGACGGTGTTGATGGGGTTCATGGCGACCTGGTTCTTGGCGGCATCACCGATCAAACGCTCGGAATCGGTGAAGGCGACGTAGGAGGGCGTGGTTCGGTTTCCCTGGTCGTTGGCGATGATCTCGACCCGGTCGTGTTGCCATACCCCGACGCACGAGTAGGTCGTGCCGAGGTCGATCCCGATCGCCGGTCCCTCGCCCTTTCCAGCCATCGTCGATTCAAGATTTTTTCTGTTCTTCTCCGGTGAGTGAGCGCAAGCGACGGCGGAAGGTTCGAAGGGAAGGGCGGTGCTAGGGTTTTGGTTTTTGGAGAGGGTTCGGTTTAGAGCGGTGCTGAAGCCTTTTATACGCGTGCTGTTTCACTATGCTTTTGGTTCCAGAAGGTTCGAACGAGTGAGTTTTGGCCGTTCGATTGGTAAATAATTTTAGGATCATTGGTATTATATGAGAGGAATAGAAAATAGAAATGAAAAGAAACAGTAATGCCTCATTTATTATCCTATTGTAGTTTATATTATATTTAAATATAATATGATTTTATTTAAATATAAAATTATTATATTTAAATATTAATTATATTATATTTTAAATTTAATATAATTATTATTTATTATTTTATTTTTAATTATATTTACTAATTATATTATATACTTTTTTTTTCTTATCTATTTTTATTAATTACATCGTATATTTATTATTTAAATATAATTCAAATAATTTTCATTCAAATACACATTGTATTCAAATGTAATATAAATTTTTTTATTCAAATACAAATTATATTTAATATATTATATTCAAACATAATATAAATACAATACGTTTACTAAACATTTCTTAAAATACCTATATGAGGTTCCAGTGAAAAAAAGAAAATACCTATATGAGAAAAATCAAAATGAATTTGAAAGAATTTCCTTTATGTTTTTTGCTATAAGAGAACGAAAATAGATCTAATTTAGTTTAGTTTACAATTATACTTTTATATAAAAAGAAGATAAGTAGTTATTAGGGTTATCTAGTTTATTTTATATATTATTTATTTTGTCAAAATTTTCTTTTACTTTTCCTTCTAAATTTGAAAGGATTAAAACTTATAAGTCCCATTGATTTACAATTTCTTTCCTTCCATTCTAATTTCCTCTTTACCAAACATAGAATAAGAGTGAGGTTGATATGAGAGAAAATTGAGCAAATGAGAAATGCTGATAACTCTATAAAAAAAATAGAGTTATTTTATTATTTTGTGTATTTAATTTGTTAAGTTTTTAAGTATTTTAATTTATTTTTAGTTTCTGTTTGGATAAAGTGTCTATTTTTAAAATATGAAAAATTTTCTGTTAAAAAGTGAAAAATTGTTTGAATGGATAAAAAAATTTATATTTCTAAAAATAAAAAGTTATCAGATAAAAATTTTCTATATCTAGAAAGAAAAAGTTGTTTTTGCAAAATATAGTCTAAAAATGAAGTCAGTGACTAATTTGTTTTTTTTATTTTTTATTTATTTTTTTGTTTGTTTATTTTTTTGTGACTAATATTGTTTATTTATTTTTTTTTATTTTGTTATTTTTTAGTTATGCCTAGTACAATCCTTGTATGTGTTTTTTTTTTCTTTTTCTTTTTTGACTAAGTAAATTGTATATATAAAATGGAAATATATAAGAAGGAAATAATTCTGAGGGATGCTTTTTTTTTTTTGAAATAAGAAAAAAAGTAAAATTAGACTTATAATTATAATATTATATAAAAAATTAATCTGAAATGTAAAAAAAAATCACATGGGTTATCTAATACCAATTTTGAACCTTTTTTTTTTTTTTCTGACGTCATCATAAAAATATGATGATACAAAGAATTATAATAAAATTACATCTATTGCGTCCAACTCCTTCTAACGCCTAGACCAAAGGTTCTGTTGAATTGCTCCATATATATATTGCACCAAGTCATCTCGGAACTCTCCTATTATCGTTCTACTATCATGTTCTACCTCTGACCTACTCGGTGTTGTATCGTCGACATCATTGTCATCACTGTGATTATCAGAGTTAGATTCTATTGAAGGTTCATCCGTATAATAAGCACTTAAAAGGTCGTCCTCTTACTGGTTAGTCATAATAATAAAATTATAAAGTACCATACAAGCCACGGAATCATAACTTATTTATCTATATCATAATGATACCTACATTGTAATATTTTGAATCTTTTCTTCCACATTCTAAAGTACGCTTTATACAATTTCTAAATAAGAAGTGTGTGTAATTGAATACCTCTTTCACCATATTTAATCCATGATAATGCTTTTCATACTTATGAATGTGGTATGTGCTCCCCTAATAAGATGCAAGAAAACAATCCCTATTTGCATACCCCGAATCTGCTAAAAAGAACTTTCCTGTAAAATTTAAATAACAAAACAATGTATAAATAATCGATACATTTTCTCCAACATAGTTTTCGAAAAAGTAAATTTGAATAACAAATCTAAATTGTGGCATCGTGTAGGGGTGTGGGAATGAGTTAATGGGATCTCACGAGGTAGCTTTGAGTACTCTGGAATTGTGAGCAGATCCTTTCCATCCAGATAATATCTAACTAAGTCTCATGTTGAACGAGTGTGCTACCAATATGTTCAGTGACAAAAACCCTTTTTTGTTTTGGTAACATTCTTATTCCTTACTCGATGGATTGCAGGAAAAGTGTGTCCCATCTGTTATACCAACATAGTTCTGCATGTTAACCATAACAAAATAGTATAAACAAGTTTTTACTCATAATACCTGTAAAAAAAAAAAACCACAAATACATAAATGGACATTTATATATTTGTATAATAAATGGGTGCAAATAGCATAGGAAAAAATGAACACATACATTGAACCATGGCTTGCATTTGTGTCCCTTCTCAATGATAAAATCTTATACTGTAGGAGGGAGCTATAATAAACACATCTTTAAGACTACAAATTGTTTTAAGCACATGATCAAACCAATAGCCTATTGTCTCACCTGCATATTGTCATCGATCCTGGGATCCTCGATTAGTACATTCTTGACAAACAATTTCTAAAAATATAAAAAGTTGCTCCTCTACACAAAATTTAGACGTGTCTGTCAACACGTTATTATCTCTAAGATATTAAGATAAAATCTAGAAAGTCTCTTTGTTCATACAAATATTATTGTTAATAAATTTGTCCTGATCTTTTAATAGCTCTAGAATTGCTTTAATACCGCTTTACTTACTAATGTGGACTGTTCTTGGCTTCTTACAACTGTGTATGCATGTAATGCATGGCAGCTTCTATAATAGCCTTCTCTTTCTTATGGTGATTCTGTCTTCTTCTCTCATGTTCATCATCATTGTTCTCATCATCATTCGAAGTTCCAGATGAACCATCTTGATACATTTCTAACAACCGATTTTTATACTCATTATTTAAATGGTTGACAAAATGCAAATGAAAACAAATCATTTCAACATATATTATAAAAACAAATACAATACCTATTTCTCACATTAGATGCAAGCATGGAGTATGAATGTCTTATGCCTTCTATTCCCTTCTTTGTTATCTTGCCAAACCCACAAGCGTGAAAAAATTTGTTGACGGTGTTGTATGAACAAGCTAGGCAAAATACTCATTTACATATGACTGTGCTGTTGCACTTGTGAACCATTGCATTATTATTTGCCACCCACACCATGCAGGCCAGAATTTATTTACAGACATGTGAACATTATTAAGTTCCAAAGGCAAAAATTAGCTGTATTTTGTCTTTTGCTTTTGTACTAACGTGTTTAACATTAGCTTTTAAACTTCTTCTACTGACAGCGTAAGCACATTTCCATAGTTGCATAATAAACAAAATAAGCCCGTAATTATACAGATTCACTTACAAACATAAAGGACTAAAAAGGGCTACTCATCTAAATGAATATCATGTACGGTTTTTATTTCAAAGCAGATGTGAGCTTGCTGCCTATGCATAATTAACACTCCTAGAAATTCATAATTATTAGACACAAATGCACAAATATTGTAGATTTTTGTAAGTATACGAATCGAACAAGTAATAAAGTAATGAATAAAGTATCGTTCCTACAAAAATAGTATTATTAAGTACCGAAATTAGTTAATTTTAATTTTATTTGAACGACCGAAAAATATTTTGATTGAAAAATTAAATAAATAAAATAAATTTATAAAAAAATGAATATAAATTAACAACGCAAGCAAATACACAAACACTAAGAATTATGATTTCACCATAATTAATTAGATTTAGTTTTAGTTAAATATATTATTATGATTTTATGTTCATCTTCGTTGATAGGCGACTATTCTTTTTACTTTATGCACCTTTTCTCAAGTTATATATAAATTCTATATTTTTATAATAAAAATTACATAAAAGATTAGTAAATTAGAATTCACAATGAATAGTGCCACACATGTGAATTGTATTGTATATATAAATAGTACCGCACACGTAAACAGTGTCGTATATGTGAACGGTGCCATATATGTAAACAGTAAAATATGAATTCAAATTCAATTATAAAAAATATTCTTTGAGAAATCTGTGATACTTAATAATATGACCATATAAAAATAGATAAATATATCTCTATTCTATCCTAGATTTTATGGTATTTATTTCAGAGTCATGTCACAAAAATCTCCTCTCGGTTTTATTTTGTTCTTCAATTCATTCTAAAGTTGGTCAGAAATTTAAAAGCATTAAGTTTGATAACAAATACGTCAATAAATATAATAATCATAATAACATACTTAAGTTAATTAAATCATTATAATCAGGTTACGTCATAATTCCCAGCAAAAATTTATTTAATTCATAAAGAAAAATAAACAACACAACAAGACAAATTAAACAAAATGGCAAAAAGGAAAGAGTCTAGAAAAGTTACTGATATTTATGCTGGTAAAACCTCTAAAAACTCCTTGTTTATTTATACGAAAATTACAACTTAAATTAAAAAGAGACAAATTTATAGGTAACCTATGCTCTAGGTGAAGCTTTACACTAGAGGCCTAAGCCTCAAAACTCCGTACTCTTTTGCTTGCTTGCTTCTTCTTGCCTTGCTTCCCTTATTGCCTTCTATAAGCCAAAAATTGGCATTATTCCCTCACAGATCAGACGGTGCTTTTCGATGCTTGAATGCATAGGGCACCGACAATTTTTGGTGCCAAGAAGGCAGTAGAAAAAAAAAAGACCAAGGAAAAGAAAAAATAATAAAAAAATTAAAATAAAATAAATATAAATATTAATATTAATTTTAAAAAGGTGACAGTGTATGGTCTTAGATTTCTCCTTATTAATCCAAAGTTAGAATCTATCATAAATTATTTATACGAGCTCTGATTTGAGTAATTCTCTCTTTTTTTTTTAAATAATTATATCGATAAGAAGATCAAAATAAGACTAGTCAGGGGGTTGAACTGTAATGACCCCCATGTTCCTGAAACCTAATTACATGTAATTTGTAATTAAGTTAGTGAATACAGTATAAATTGTCAGTTTGAATAAATTAAACGAATACAGAAACGTTTAATTACTATTCATGCAATGAAATGGACAACCGACAGTGAAATCAGTTCACCTTAGTACATGTGTGTGTGCGTGTGAGACACGCAGTATCAAGAAATCAGTCCAGACGACCATTTTTTGACACAGAACTGATGAGCTAGTTATCAGTACGCTCAAACTGGTTATCTAAGCACAATAGTAATGATTACCCTGATAAATGTATAGTATCGAGAAAAATGGTTCAGATGACCTCCTCTCACCCAGAAATTGACAAAATCGGAGTCAGAATGCTTATACTAGTTAATTAAACAGAAAATAGTGAATAGTGAATAGTAGATGTGCGGTGTCAGGTTAATGGCTAAGACGGTCTTAATTTGACATAAAATTGATGTATTAACAGTTAGCAGACTCAATTTAGTTAATTAAGTACAAAATGTGAAATTTTGTTTAAGAGATATGTAGTACCAGAAAAGGGGTCAAGACGATCTTTTCTCATCTCGAAACTGATATATTTAGACTTAGAATACTCAAATTAGTTAATTGAGTGCAAAACACGTTTTTCGAGATAGGATCACACATATCCCAAAAACTAGTTCAGACGACCTCAGATGGACATAAAACTGATAAATTTGAAATTAACACGTCCAAATTAGTTAGGAAAGACTGTATCTGAAATTTTGAGCTAAAACACCTCGTTATACGTGCGCAAGAACAACACAATGTAGCACAATCACAGTATAGGAAATAAATAGTAAAATAGACACAGAATGGGCTCATAGGCATTATAACCCAATCAGGAATAATCAGTTTAAGAATCAGATCAAAAAGATTCAATTTCAGTGAAAATCTAGAACACTGCCGAAAAAGGGGTCGAATACCGAAAGGAAGAAATTAGACTGCAAAGAGGAGACTTTGCAGATGAATTTTTCCCTAGACAACCTTGTATAAGCAGCCAAATGCAACCCTAGAGACATGAAAAAGTTTTCCTTAAAGTAAGGAAACATGTCTATGACACATGGATTAAAAAAATGCAAAAGTATGGGACAAGCACATGTAACTTTTAGTAAACATTAATGCAACTTTTCCCTCTTGTTTTTGCAGCAACCCACATAGTTTTCTTCAGTTAGGAGGCAGCAAGTTTTGTCCCCTAGATTAGCTAAAAATTGGCTTAATTAAGTGGGCTTAGCGTTGATTAATTTTACTTAGCTTTTGCCTATAAAAAGGTGTGCTTGGCCTTAGGTTTCATTTTCTTCTTTTGCACACCCAAAAGCACCAACATTCTCTCCCTTTTTCTTCAGCCAAAACTGACCACCCTCAGCCCCCAAACTCAGCCAAATTTCACCAAAATCCTTACCAAAAATTAGCCACACTCAAGCTTATGTTGGAGACATTTTTCAAGAGCATTTCAAGGTTATTTTTCGGTAAGGTTCTAGAACCAATCTTTGTGGTTTTGATGATTTTTCATTAGCTTGATAAGTAAGAAGAATATTTTGTGTTTTCTCCTAGCCAAAGGCCGATCCCTTCTTATTCACCTAGGACCACACGGATTTGGCCACCCTTGGTTCGGATTGTACTAGATCAAGCACACAAGATAAAACCGAAAACCCCCTTTTAGTGGTTTAGTCATTTTTAAGTTTTGATCAAGGAAATTTATGTATATTTATTTGTGCAATGGGTTGTAATTAGTTTATTTTGAGACCTTAACATTTTATTTTTAAAGTTTTTGTGGTTGTGTGATTGTGGTTTAAGATTTTGTGATGGATATGTGAATGGACGTTTTTAGGGTTAATTGGGGACCAACCTGTCCTTAGTTTTTAGTCCACAGTTTTGGCCATTTTTGAGCATGTTTTGATTTTAAGATTTGGTAAAACACGAAATTTTAAAGAAATTTTGTTACGGTTGTTTTTGCGTCAAATAACTTTTGGCCAAAAATGACTCTAAGATAGGTTTTCCGAACAGTTTTTAACTAGAGTTCAAAACTGAGACTAAAATCCTAAGCCTCAGGAACAGTCTCGAGTTTTTGAAAAAATAACTAATTTAGATTCCGAATCGGATCTCGGACTCAACATGAAAGTTTTAGATCTCGTCAAAACCTTTAAGATGGCTTGTGTAAGTTTAAAAATTTGGCCGTCTTTAAACCAAACAAAGTCGTTTTTAAATAAGCATAAAACTGGAAATTTTTTTAAAAACTGGATACAAGTTTAGTCACGGGTTTGATAAGTTTAGGACCTGTTAGAGTGTGATTTGAACTCTAAGATAAACACGAGAGTTGTTCATCTCATCGAGGGCTAAAAGTTTGATGTTCACCAAATTTATAAATTAAATAATTTCAAATAAGTTTTAAAATAGTTTTAGTAAAATGGTTTAAGAACCATTTTTAAAACATGAGCACCAAAATGTGTTTTTCCCCTTTTTAAATGGAAAAATGGTTTTAATAAAACACCCTTACCTTCCAATGGAGTGATATGGGGACGATTTCAAGGAGTATATATTTTCCCAAAATTTTTATAAAACTTCAAAAAAAAACTTTCTTGGAAACAAATAAATAAACAGTAGAGGTAGCCCGATTGGTTACCACCCCAAGTACGCGAGTAATCCGGTAGGCTATATAGTCAATGATGCGTGAGGTAACCGGTTGGTTGATTGGTCGGTAAACCAGTCAAGGATCGTATTTGAATAAGATAGTGAGGAACGGTGATTAATCTATCAAGTAGACAAATTGATAAAGTATGAATAGACATTAGATACTAAATTCCCAAAGTAGAGCAGTATAGGATCGATGGGCCTCGATACCATACAATAGTATAAGTTATGGTCACTAACGGTAGTAGTGACCTAAGAACGATGTTAATTAATTTATTGGGTAATAAATTAATTAACCACGAATAGAGGGTCAAAA
This sequence comes from Antiaris toxicaria, assembly GCA_035233585.1. Classification (NCBI taxonomy): domain Eukaryota; kingdom Viridiplantae; phylum Streptophyta; class Magnoliopsida; order Rosales; family Moraceae; genus Antiaris; species Antiaris toxicaria. The sequence goes on along the minus strand of CP141162.1, from coordinate 10,904,620 downwards.
ACTCTCTAAAGAGAGAACAAGTTCGCACCAACAGCAATCGGTAATGTACATAAATAGCTGTTTTAGTCACTAATAGTATTAGTGACACAGTGATAAGTGTTGATGGAATACGCTATGATGACAGGTAGTTACCTGTAACTTAACAAGGGCAAGAGTACAAGTTTTACTTGTAGATTAGGTAAGTATAACTCTGCCTCCAGCATGAGCAAAAATAAGTTTAAAGTATTATTTTACTCTATGTTAAGTATGCAAATCATGTATAGTTATTGCATATCATAATAGATGAGTTTATAGGTTCACAATCACGTAGATTGATGACTAGTATAAGTTAGATACCATTAGATCCCTATCACGTAAGATTGAGGGATAGCCTAGTAGAGCTTATGGCATGAGGATATTAGATAATGAATAATGAGCCCTCAGCAAAATGACCTCAGCAAATTAAAGAAAAGATAATGAACAATAAGCCCTCAGCAAAGTAGCCTTAGTAAATTAAAGAAAAGATAATAAATAATGAGCCCTCAGCAATGTGACATCAGCAAATTAAAGAAAAGATAATGAATAATGAGCCCTCAGCAATGTGGCCTCAGCAAATTAAAGAAAAGATAATGAATGATGAGCTCTTAGCAAAGTGGCCTCAGCAAAGTATAATCGGTTCATACATTATTCACAATATGCCTTAGTTATAATTACAGCATACTTTCAGCTATAGTAGATATGCATTCAGATGATGTTTTCTGTTGTGCATTCAGTTATGAGATATTGCTATTATGTTTTTAGTTCTGTGTGATGCTCTAGTTTTGAATTTAGTATGTGGTATGATTCAGTGAATAGTACATGACATGCTTATATGTTTTAAGGATGTATTATGATTTAAACATGTTTTGCGGATGACATGTTGTACTTGCTGGGCATAAAGCTCACAGTGTGTGTTAATGCTGTAGGTAAGCGACCTATGGCTTAGACCATAATGGGCAGTGAAGGCAGTAAAGGCGGATGTGAGGGCGAGGTTGTGGATACCACTGTAAGTTTTGACTTCCGCACAGTATTATTTAAATATTATATTTTTGAGTAGTAACCAGTTAAGCAATTTCATAAGTATGTATGTAAGATTAAACTTCAGTTGTTTAAACCTTTGTATTCGTAAAGTATATATACGCACGTGAATAGTAGAACGTATGTATGTATAAAAAAAAGCCCTAAATATTATAGTATTAAATAAGTAAGTTCAAGCAATAGTTTTCAAGTTAGATAAGTTAAGCAACTGTTCTTTAAGAAAGTAAGAATAATTCTCAAGTAAGTTTAAGCATCAGTAGTAGTTTTAAGTGACGGTCCGGGCCACTCAAGGCATGGGACATCACAGTTGGTATCAGAGCGTATCCTGCCATCCTATCTCACATCGCCGCATACCTGCCTCATCTGTCCAAGTAAGTTAGTTTTTATTTTACAGTATTAATATGTAAGTTAATGTAAGTTATAAAGTGTAACCATGGCTGCACCAGTAGAGGCTATGCCAGTAGAGCCCCACCAGAGGATGAGGGTTCCAAAGGACAACATGGTTCGAATACGTACACAGATAAACCAAGTATCCTAAGAAGATGAATTAATGGCGTAGCTCACAGCTATGCAAGAAATGATAGAGAATCAGCAATAAGAACTTAACCAACTTAGAGAATGACTAGACTAGAAACCTCAGGCACCACAAACAGCAGAGATGCCGGTCCAGGAGGCTCCAATAACCCCGGAAACTCTAACAGAGCAAGCAACTCCTCCAGCCCATGTGGCATCAGCACCCCCAGCAGCAATTGTCCCTGCAGTAGCCAACGTTCTTCCACCGACCCCTAGGGAAGGTAATTTGTATGAGAAATTCCAGCGTATGAAAGTGCTAGAATTCAAAGGGACCACTAATCCCATAGAGGCTGATGATTGGTTGACCAATATCCAAGTGATCTTAGACTTTGTGGGATTAACTGATAAAGAAAAGGTGTTATGTACATCCTTTGCCCTACGTAAAGGGGGCACGGCAATGGTAGAATACAGTAACCATTAAAAAGAACGTCAACGAGATAAATTGGAGCGACTTCACTAAAGAATTTAAGGAGATGTACTTTAAAGAGGAAGCACTAACGGCGTAACAAGACGAGTTCAATAACCTACGCCAAGGTACCATGACTGTCATGGAGGCGGTCAGGAAATTTGAACAACTAGCTCGACTTTGTTCAGATTTGGTACCTATGGAAAAAGAGAGAGTCAAAAGGATATTGAAGATGTTCCGGATAGATATCGCGGTCCAGGTCTGCAGTGGTAGCCATGGACCAGCTATTGTAGTAGAGTGTGTTAGCAGGGCTATCCGAGCCGAGTACTGGTTGGCTCAGGATAAGGAGCAAAGGGCTCAGGTCTTTAAAGTCCGAAAGGGGAGGAAACGCAAGCTAAACGGGCTCAGGGAAAGCAGAACCCCGAGTCACAACATAAAGGGCAGGACATGGGGACTGGCCAGAACAGCAGGCAATCTCACAACAACAACAACAAGAGGAAGGGAAATTCGAGCAACCAAAGTTCACAAAAGAACTTCCCTCAGAAGAGAAGCGACTAGAAAGGAAACGGTAGCCAGTGCCCGAGGTACCCGAAATGTGGAAAGAGACACCCGGGAGAATGCAAGCATGGAGCAAGTGGTTGTTTCATCTGTGACAAGGAAGGCCACTACGTTAGAAACTATTTTTCCAACCCAAAGAGCCAACGGAACCAAGCCAGTACCACAAATGGCCAACTTCATGCTGCCGAGACCAGAATTGATGGCCCTTCAAGTGCACAAGGCAGACTAGAAGCCCCAAATAACTAAAGTAGAATCTTTTCTTAGACGCATATATATGTATAATAGGAAGCAGTAGCTTACCCCTGCTAGATCTAACTTAACATGTCCTTTTAAGATGATGTACTAGGAAGTGTTTGCCACTCCCAACAAACTAAAGTTATGTATTTTTATATAATATGCAAAGCAGTGCTAAAGAACTGCTCAGAGTAAGAATAAGGATTGCTGCCCAAGTTGTACCGATCTTTGGGGCTAGTTGTTCACTAAGTTTTGAGTGATAAACAGTACTCCTGCACTCCATGAGAATGTCGAGACTGGTTTCACGCTATCAAAATGATTCCCTGACTGTACACCATTGATCAGGATAACTGAGTCCTGTTAGCTGTTGATATCTCTCAGGAAAATACTTTCATGTGTATTGGGATTCTTATGACCAGGATGAGCTCTTAATTGGGTCGAGTTTCGCCATACCACAATCGAGCAAATCTCTGAGAGGAGTCCAGCATCAACCCTAGGTTTTCTTTATGGGCAAGCGGGGAAGTGAAATCGCCTAAGTTCCCTAGAGTTGTGGATATATGAGAATTTGTTCATCAGACTGAGAGACTGCAGCCGATCTCCGGTGACACAATTCTAACATATGCTGTGCGCTATGAGGAACTGATATAGACTTCTACAACGCATGTTGAAGTAGGCTTATGATGAAAACAAGGCCGAGGTAAAGGTGGATCAAGGCAGGAGAAGACCAAAAGAGAGAAAAAGACCTTGCCAAATAGAATTTAGAAAAGTAATCAAGCAAAAAGAGTAGCAGGTCACCCATTTGTTTGCATCATAAGACTTCGTTAAAAAGCTAGATAAGGGTTTAGATAGGATGAAATAGACTCTTAGAACAGCACTTCCCTCAGGGGAAGTTTTATTGTCTAGTTACTGGACACGTTACGTACTGGTAATTATCTGCGGTAGAGAGCTGAGCGTTAATCTGATCATCACTGACATAATCGATTATGACGTAATCTTGGGAATAGGATTCCTAATGAAGTACGACGTCGTCATAGACTGTTAAAGGTGGAAAGTCGCTTTTGGACTGATTGGGTGCAAAAAGTTTGTCTATAAGGGTATGTTGTCGGAGCAACCAAAGACGATGATCTCAGTAGTGAAGGCTCGCAAGATGCTATCTAGTGAATGTGCGGGCTTCATAGCACTTGTAGGAGATAAGACTCAAGGAATAGAGATAGGACCTGAGAATGTGTCGATGGTCAGGAAATTCGTGGAAGTATCGTTCGAGACTGAACATCTACCAGGATCAGCCCCCATCTCTAAGGCCTCATACCGAATAAGCTCTACAGAGTTGAAGGAGTTCCGAGCTTAGTTGAAGGGCTTTTTGGATAAGTTTGTTATTATGTTCATTGATGACATATTTATATACTCTAAGATGGAGGAGAAGCGCAAAGAGCACCTAAGGATTATCTTGCGTATGTAGCTCAGATAGTAAGACTGCATGGAGTGCCAAAATCTATTATCTCAGATCATGACGGACGCTTTACCTCCAGGTTTTGGCAAAGCGTCCAAGGCACATTAGGGACCAGATTGAAGATCAGCACAACATTCCATTCTCAGACCGACGATCAGTCCGAGAGAACCATACAAACATTAGAGGATATGTTAAGAGCTTGCATTCTAGACTTTAAGGGAAATGGGGAGTAAGAAGTTATCCCTAATCGAGTTCTCGTATGAGAACAGCTACCATTCCTCGATAGGAATGGCATCGTACAAGGCATTTTATGGAAGGAAATACAGATCTTTGATTCATTGGCATGAGACCACAAAGAAACGACTAATTAGCACAGACCTCATCAAGAATGCCACTGCAGACATGAAACTGATACGAGAAATGTTAGATATAGCACATAGTCGATAGAAGAGTTTTGCCGATAAACGCTGTAGATTCCTCGAGTTTCAACTAGGAGACTCAGCTTTTCTCAAAGTGACACCCATGAAAGGGGTGATGCGCTTTGGAAAGAAGGGAAAGCTCAGTCCTAGGTACACAGGACCCTTCAAGATAATCGAGAAAGTCGAGAAGGTAGCTTACAGATTAGCGCTTCCTCCAGAGTTAGCTTCAGTACACAATGTCTTGCACATCTCGATGCTGAAGAAGTACGTGCCAGACAGTTTCTATGTTTTGAACTAAGAACTCGTAGAAGTCCATGCCGATCTGACATATGAGGAGAAATCTGTGCAGATCTTAGCCAGGGAAGAGAAGGTGCTTGGAAATAAAGTCATACCCCTGGTAAAAGTATTGTGACGAAACCATAGTATAGAGGAAGCCACATGGGAATAGGAAGAAGATATGAAAAGAGACTTCCCAGAATTATTCTAATTTTCGAGGATGAAAATTTTGTAAGGGGAGTAGGTTGTAATGACCTCCATGTTCCTGAAACCTAATTACTATGTAATTTGTAATCAAGTTAGTGAATACAGTATAAATTATCAGTTTGAATAAAAATAAATGAGTGCAGAAACGTTTAATTATTATTCATGCAGCGAAAGGGGTAACCGACAGTGAAATCGATTCACTTTAGTACATGTGTGTGTATGTGTGAGACACGCAGTATCAAGAAATCAGTCCAGACGACCATTGTTTGACACAGAACTGATGAGCTAGTTATCAGTACGCTCAGACTGAGTATCTGAGCACAGCAGCTATAATTACCCTGATAAATGTACAATATAAAAAAAATGGTCCAGATGACCACTTCTCACCTAGAAACTGATAAAATCAGATTCAGAACACTTAAATTAGTCAGTTAAATAGAAAATAGTGAATAGTAAATAGTAGATACATGATGTCAAGTTAATGGTCAAGACGACTTTAATTTGACATAAAACTGATGTATTAACAGTCAGTGGGCTCAATTTAGTTAATTGAACACAAAATGCGAAATTTTGTTTGAGAGATATGCAGTATCAGGAAAGGGGTCAAGATGACCTTTTCTCAACCTGAAACTAATATATTTAGACTTAGAATGCTCAAATTAGTCAATTGAGCGCAAAACACTTTTTTTAAGATGGGGTCACACAGATCCCAAAAACTAGTCCAGATGATCTCAGATGGACGTAAAATTGATAAATTTGAAATCAGCACTTCTAAATTAGTCAGGAGGGACTGTGTTTAAAATTTCGAGCTAAAACACCTCGTTATACATGCGCAAAGATAACACAATGTAGGCACAATCACAGTATAGGAAATAAACGGTAAAATAGACACAGAATGGGCTCATAGGCATTATAACCCAATCCGGAATAATCAGTTTGAGAATCAGATCAAGAAGATTCAATTTCAGTGAAAATCTAGAACACTGCCGAAAAAGGGGTCGAATACCGAAAGGAAGAAATTAGACTGCAAAGAGGAGACTTTGCAGATGAATTTTCCCCTAGAAAACCTTGTATGAGCAGCCAAATGTAGCCCTAGAGACATGAAAAAGTTTTCCTTAAAGTAAGGAAACATGTCTATGACACATGGATTAAAAAAATGCAAAAGTATGGGACAAGCACATGTAAAGTTTAGCAAACATTAATGCAACTTTTCCCTCTTGTTTTTGTAGCAACCCATACGGTTTTCTTCAGCTAGGAGGCAGCAAGTTTTGTCCCCTAGATTAGCTAAAAATTGGCTTAATTAAGTGGGCTTAGGGTTGATTAATTTTACTTAGCTTTTGCCTATAAAAAGGTGTGCTTGGGCTTAGGTTTCATTTTCTTCTTTTGCACACCTAAAAGCATCAATGTTCTCTCCCTTTTTCTTCAACCAAAACTAACCACCCTTAGCCCCCAAACTCAGCCAAATTTCACCAAAATCCTTACCAAAAATTAGCCCCACTTAAGCTTGTATTGGATACATTTTTCAAGAGTATTTCAAGGTTGTTTTTCGGTAAGGTTCTAGAACCAATTTTTGTGGTTTTGATGATTTTTCATTAGGTTGATAAGTGAGAAGAATATTTTGTGTTTTCTCCTAGACAAAGGTTGACCCCTTCTTGTTCACTTAGGACCACACAGATTTGTCCACCCTTGGTTCAGATTGTGCTAGATCAAGCACACAAGGTAAAACCGAAAGCCCCTTTTTAGTGGTTTAGCCATTTTTAAGTTTTGATCAAGGCAATTTATGTGTATTTATTTATGCAATAGGTTGTAATAAGTTTATTTTGAGCCCTTAACACTTTATTTTAAGTTTTATTGGTTGTGTGATTGTGGTTTAAGATTTTGTGATGGATATGTGAATGGATGTTTTTAGGGTTGGTTAGGAACCAACCTGTCCTCAGTTTTTAGTCCACAGTTTTGGCCATTTTCAAGCATGTTATGGTCCGATTTTGGGATTTGACATAAAGTTTTAAGAAAATTTTATTACGGTCGTTTTTATGTCAAATAGCGTTTGGCCAAAAATGACTCTAAGATAGGTTTTCCAGGCAGTATTTAACCGGAGTTCAAAACTAGGACTAAAATCTTGAGCCTCAGGAACAATCTCGGGTTTTGTAAAAATAACCAACTTAGTGCGTGTTTGGTTTTGTTTCCAAAACAGATTTCACGATTTCCTAGAAAATCGATTTCAAAATCGGTGTGAAATTGTGTTTGGTTTGTATTGTTTTTGAAAACAGTTTTCAAAACGAATCCAAAATCTCCTTTGTTCCTAACGTAAAATTGAAAACGACTTTTAGTCGTTTTCTCTGATTTCATTTTTCCATTTCTCCCATTTCTCTGATTTAATTATTATGGTTAATTAAGATTTAATTGATATAGTAATTACTTAAATATTATAGTTATTAATTTTTAATTCATTTTTCAATCAAAAAATTTTATTAATTTTTAATTTTTGGTATTCATAATAAATTTTTTTTAAAATCAAACATAAATATGTTTTTATAGAATACTTATAAAATGACTGGTTTTCAAAAAATTAAGATTTAATTGATATAGTAATTACTTAAATATTATAGTTATTAATTTTTAATTCATTTCTCTGATTTAATTATTATGGTTAATTAAGATTTAATTGATATAGTAATTACTTAAATATTATAGTTATTAATTTTTAATTCATTTTTCAATCAAAAAATTTTATTAATTTTTAATTTTTGGTATTCATAATAAATTTTTTTTAAAATCAAACATAAATATGTTTTTATAGAATACTTATAAAATGACTGGTTTTCAAAAATATAACCAAACACAGTTTCACTTTTTTGTTTCTCAAAACATACACTCAGAAAATAAAACCAAACACAATTTCAGAAACGTTTTCAGAATTGTTTTCAAAATGATCTCAAATTCAAAGAATTTGAAAACATAACAGATTTCAAAAACAATACCAAACGCTACCTTAGAGTCTGAGCTAGATTTCAGACTCAACATGAAATTTTAGATCTTGACGAAACCTTTAAGATGACTTGAATGAGTTCTAAAAATTTGGCCGTTTCGGGCCCCAAATAGAGCCGTTTTTAAACAAGAGTAAAACTAAAATTTTTTCTAAAAACTAGACACAAGTTTAGCCATAGGTTTGATAAGTTTAAAACCCATTAGAGCGTGTTTTAAGCTCTGAGATGAACACAAGAGTTGTTCATCTCGTCGAGAGCTAAAGGTTTGATGTTTGCCAAATTTATAAGTTAAATTGTTTCAAATAAGTTTTAAAACAGTTTCGGTAAAATGGTTCAAGAACCACTTTTAAAACATAAGCACCAAAATGTGTTCTTCCCCTTTTTAAATGGAAAAATGGTTTTAATAAAACGCCACCACCTTCCAACGGGGTGATATGGGGACGGTTTCAAAGAGTATATATTTTCCCAAAATTTTTATAAAACTTCTAAAACAACCTTCTTGAAAACAAATAAATAAACAATAGAGGTAGCCCGATTGGTTACCATCCCAAGTACGCGAGTAACCCGATAGGCTACGTAGTCAATGATGCACGAGAAAACTGGTCGGTTGACTGGTCGGTAAATCAGTCAAGGATCGTGTTTGAACAAGATAGTAAGGAACGGTGATTAATCTATCAAGTAGACAAATTGATCAAGCATGAATAGACATTAGATACCAAATTCCCAAAGTAGAACAGTAGGGTACCGATGGGCCTCAATACCTTACAACAATATAAGTTATAGTCACTAACAGTAGTAGTGACCTAAGAACGACGTTAATTAATTTATTGGGTAATAAATTAATTAACCACGAATAAAGGATCATAACTCTCCAAAGAGAGAACAAGTTAGCACCGACGGCAATCAATAACGTACGTAAATAGCTGCTTTAGTCACTAATGGTATTAGTGACTCAGCGATAAGTATTGATGGAATACATTATGATGGCAGGTAGTTACCTGTAACTTGACAAGGGCGAGAGTACAAGTTTTGCTTGTAGATTAGGTAAGTACAACTCCGCTTACAGCATGAGCAAAAATGAGTTTAAAGTGTTATTTTACTCTATGTTAAGTATGCAAATCATGTATGGTTGTTGCATAGCATAATATATGCGTTTATAGGTTCACAATCACGTAGATTGATGACTAGTATAAGTTAGATGCCATTAGATCTCTATCACGTAAGATTAGGGGATAGTCTAGCAGAGCTTATGGCATGAAGATATCAGATAATGAATAATGAGCCTTCAGCAAAGTGGCCTCAGCAAATTAAAGAAAAGATAATGAATAATGAGCCCTTAGCAATGTGGCCTCAGCAAATTAAAGAAAATATAATGAATAATGAGCCCTTAGCAAATTAAAGAAAGGATAATGAATAATGAACCCTCAGCAAAGTGGCCTTAGCAAATTAAAGAAAAGATAATGAATAATGAGCGGTCAGCATTGTGGCCTTAGCAAATTAAAGAAAAGATAATGAATAATGAACCCTCAGCAAAGTGGTCTCAACAAAGTAAAGAAAAGATAAGAATAATGAAGCATAACATGCGCATAATCGGTTCATGCATTATTCACGATATGCCTTAGTTATAGTTACACATGCTTCCAGCTATAGTAGATATGCATTCAATACATGATATTTTCTGTTATGCATTCAATTATGAGATGTTGCTGTTATGTTTTTTGTTTTGTGTGATGCTCTAGTTTTGCATCCAGTATGTGATATGATTCAGTGAATAGTATATGAAATGCTTATATATTTTAAGTATGTATCATGATTTAAACATGTTTTACGGACGACATGTTGTACTTGCTGGGCGTAAAGCTCACAATGTGTGTTCATGCTGTAGGTAAGCAACCTATGACTCAGACCATAATGGGCGGTAAAGGCAGCAGAGGTGGATGTGAAGGTGAGGTTGTGGATACTACCGTAAGTTTTGACTTCCGCACAGTATTAATTAAATATTATATTTTTTAGTAGTAGCCAGTTAAGCAATTTCATAAGTATGTATGTAAGATTGAACTTCAGTTATTTAAACCTTTGTATTCATAAAGTATATATACGCACGTGAATAGTAAAACGTACATATGTATAAAAAAAAAAGCCCTAAAAATTATAGTATTAAATAAATAAGTTCAAGCAATAGTTTTCAAGCCAGATAAGTTAAGCAACTGTTCTTTAAGAAAGTAAGAATAGTTCTCAAGTAAGTTTAAGTATCAGTAGTAGTTTTAAGTGACGATCTAGACCACTCAAGGCACAGGAAGTCACATGGATTGTTAACTTAAATAGTAATACCTGGTGGGATTCACTTTTAACAAATGATTTTTTTATCACTATTTGACACTACATACATATAAAATGCTAAAATTAGACATTTCTAAAATAAAATACTATAAAATAAACTTATTAGAAATATTTAATTTCAAATTTATTTAATGTACTTTTACTAAAATAAAGAAAAATTAAATGAAAATATCATAAAATTTATAAAAAAAATCTAAATTAAGGTAAACAAAACAAAAATAAATCAAACTCTCAAGGATGAGTCAATTTTTATACATGAAAAGGTAGTAAAATAACTTTATTTTATAGAGTTATTACACCCCTAAACTTAAGATTTTACTTGTCCTAGACCAAAAGAAAAGAAAAGAAAAGAAAATTTTGTATTTGCAAAAGTGATTTCCAAATTTTTCCTCAAAGGTTGCTGTAAAAGATATAACCTACAGAAAAATATAAATTTTAACCAAAAATTTGAATTTAATTTAAGAGTATATTTACTTACAATTGGATATTTTGTGTGCGTGTAAAATTTCTTTTCCATTTGATTGTGTGTAGTCTAGATAAGTTTATGAGGACACAAAACAATTGATCTCGATCAAATCCCATAAGTTTATTTTCCATTTCTCTCTCTACTAATGCCAACAAACATAAAATCAAAGGTCATTAGAACTTTATTGGGCTTGTAATGTGTGGCTAAGATGAAGGTTAGATGTAGGATAATTATAGGGCTCATATTATCCTTCAACACATTAATCATTTTAAGAATTATTATAGAGCTTTTATTTACACCCAAGTAACACCCACAAACTTATTTACAACTTTCTCTTGTCAAAAATCAAACTTTTTTTTTGTTTTGCTTTTTTTTTTAAAGACCTACTATATCCCCAAACTTATTATAATAAACAAATGGTGTGGTGCTCTTTTTCTTTTCTTTTTTTGGTTTCATTTTTTGTGTATTTCATAATTCCAATTTTCTTCCCAAATTTCAGCATAACTTAAAATAATTTTTGAAATGATCAACATGCTTAAAAGCTAAACTTATTACATCCCCAAACTTATTATGATAAACAAATGGTGTGGTACTCTTTTTCTTTCTTTTTTGTGTATTTTATAATTCCAATCTTCTTCATAAATTTTAGAATAGCTTAAAATAATTTTGAAAATAATCAACATGCTTAAGGGCTAAATATTAGATATTTTATTGAAAAGGCTAGGCTAAAAATGTGGGTGACAAAAAAAAAGTTATATAAAATACAAAGCTTAAAAAGGTAAACTATGGATATAAGTTTTTTAGAGTTGACTTGAAAAACTTAACATTCTAAAAGAATTGGGTAATTAGTGTTTATATCCTCTAGGACTTCGTCTCGAAAAAAAAATAGACAAATTCTAGTACTTGTGAGATTATAAATATTTTATATTCACAAAACTTTTTCTAAACAAAAACACAACTCATAGAAGAATTAGTGTTCAAATATTGAATATCACAACTTAGTTAGACTAATTAAAAAATTTAAATGCAAATTTGACAAAATTCTTATTTTTTTTTAAATTTATATAAAATAAAGCAACCAAAATTTTCATCATCGAATTTGTGAAAAATCACCTCTTTTTATTTTATATTTTATATTTTTTTAAATATTTTTAAATAAAAACAACGATACAAGAAAATAAATATTATTATAAGATGTGCATCAAGAGTACTTAAAGTAACTTTTTACTTAACCATCTTATATATAATAAATCTAGAAGTTTTATTAACACAAAAAGCAAAATAAATAAATAAATAAATAAATAAACACAAGAAGCTGAATGAATGTTAAAAAATAAAAAAATATTCTCCCCCCACAACCTATTTGACATTTATCCCCAATGTCTAATGTAAATAAATAGAGAGTAAACAATCTCACTTGATCTAGTATTATTGAAAGCAAAAAAAAATCACAAACTGAAACTAATACAGAAAATTATATGTTATGAGTAAAACTAGAAACCGAAGGAATGTTACAACCAAAGTGTCAAATCCAACCCTTGCTTCATGTTGCTTTTGCTATCCATAGTTTACCATACTACTTGTAACATTAATGGGTCAATCAACTAATTAGTAGTTGGAGCTAAGATTAGGATTTTCCGAGATGTTGGTGTAATGAATTCCTGTTCTATAACATAATCTAGAAAAGACAACAAACGGTAATAAAAATCATTAACATTTAATAACCTTATGGCTTTTAATGAAGATTGAGTTGGACCCAAGAGGTAGTATTGAAAATTTATTCGAAAGTTCCTAAACCATTAGGTAAAGCGATAAAAGGCATCTACATTATACATCATATTACCCATTCTCTTGTGTATAGATGGGACCTTTATTTCATTACCTAGAGTATAACTAGTGATTTTTTTATCAGCTAAAATCCTAGGAATGATACTTAAGATTTTGCTACCCCCATATATACACTAGATAACACACAATCCATTAACTCAAGACTTCATCCCCCGTACACTGGATTAATTTGTCTAGCAGCTAACACCCTGCAAAGGTTGTTTGCTACTTTCAAAAACTCTCTATCTTTTCTAGACTAGTCCCGCTGAAAACATAAATAGTTTTAAACTTACAAATTGAAGGACTTTCTATCTCTACTCACTTCTTTCTAACCTTATAAAGGAAGACGTGTGTGATGACAACGTGAAAATACATGTGAATTTATAAGGTGAAAAAGAAGGATGCTAAGTTAAGTCTACCAGGGGATATATTAGTTGTCGTCAAAAAAATTTGATAAATAAAAAAAGAAAGTCAAAAACAGGCACTCGATGCAAAAAAAAAAAAAGTCAAAAATGGACACTAGATGCAAAAATAAAAAGTCAAAAATGCATACTCAAAGTAAAAACAAAAAGTTAAAAATGATAACAATGGAACATAGAAAAAATAAAAAGAAAATCTGCAAAAAGAAGAAAACAAGATTTTATATAGTAGTTATGATTGTGGCTCACATCTTCTTCTGATTTTACGTCTAGTAACGGCTTACACGACATCTATGAGTTGAGGATGAGCTTCTCATTCGGTTTTCTTATAAACTGGTAAACATGGTCTTTTAATGTTAGATTTCCAAGACTATAGTGCTCCTATTCCTCTGCTCTATATGCTAAGCTTTGATAGAGCATCGTCCATCTCTATAGCTAAGAAAATGAAAAATACATGAAAATGAAATAAAGAATAAACACATAAAGAAAATAAAAGAAAGGTAAAGTAAAGATAACTTGGGTTGCCTTCTAAGAAGCACTTGATTTATAGTCAGCGACTTGACTTCGAAAATGCTTTTTATCAAAAAGCGGCTTTTGCCCGTAATAGGTGTCATGTGATACTACATAAAGGTCTTTATTAATGATGCCCTTAAGCTTGGCTGAATGTGGAGCGATTTGACACATGTGTCCAATAAAGATTGTTTTTAAATATTTTGCTTGGTGGACCCCAGTGATTAACGCTATTGATGGCTTCGAAGAAGTTGGCCACATAAGATCTTGAAAGATTGATGCTGGCACAGGTTGGGCTTCTAAGACTTTTTCTTGTGAATTTTCTTCAACGATCAAGTCTTCGATCCCTTCCTCACTTAGAGAGTCATCATCATGAAATAGCTCTAAGTGCTCCTCTTCTAATGTAGGCTCCTCTTCTGGTGCAGGCTCCTCAAGGTGGCAATAATGCATGATTTCTATTGGGGCGTCTGTTGTGAAACTAGATACTCCCAATGCTTTGAAATCCTCCACCACTGTCTCTATTTACCTTACAGTATTAAATGGTTCCACTAGAATGCCACCCACCCTATTAATAAGTTGATTCATCCTCTTTATGTAATGAGTAACTAAGCTTTGAAATTCAAAGTACCTCCATCTTTTGAATTTGGGTGTGAATTCATGGCTCCTCAATATTGAAATTATAATCCCAAAATTGATTTTTCAGTGAAAATTCCACTTATCAAATTCTGTCATATTTTCCAACATGTAATAGGCTTCATCTAAGAATTATTGGTAAAAAGAAGTAGTACTATCTCTCCTCTCAACCCATTACCTAGTTGTGTAATAAAACCCACTAAGGAATATTTCTAATTGACATTTTTAAGAAAATACATGATATGAAAACCTAATTAGCAAATCTTTAAATCTCCACCAAGCACTATGAAATGGTTCTAAATCTTGCTAGGAAAAATTTATAAGGATTAGTTGATGAAACATTTTTTTTTATTTTTTATTTGAACAAAAAACTTAAAGGAAAACGACAGCAAAATAAAGCTCAAATTAAAATTAAAATCAATTGGTATCGATATTAATAACTAACTAACTATCCCCAACAATGACGCTAAAAACTTGTTGTAGATTTTCATAAGTGCATGAATCAAACAAGGAATAAAGTGATGAATAAAGTATCGTTCTCACAGGAATAGTGTTATTAAATACCGAAATTAGTTAATTTTAATTTTATTTAAGCGATCGAAAATTGTTTTAATTGAAAAATCAAATAAACAAAATAAAATTACAAAAATAAATGAATATAAATTAACAACACACAAGCAAACACACAAATGCTAGGAATTATGATTTCAATATAATTAATCTGATTTAATTTTATTTAAGTATATTATTATAATTTTGTATTCATATTCATTGGTGGTCAACCTTTCTTTTTACTTTATGTACTCTTTCTCAAGTTATACATAAATTCTATATTTTTATAATTAAATTAAAATTACATAAAGGATTAGTAAATTAAAATTCACATAAAAGATTAGTAAATTAAAATTCACGATGAATAGTATTGTATATGAATAGTACTATATATATGAATAGTATCATACATATGAACAATGCTGTATATGTGAACAGTAAAATACAATTCTAAATTTAATTATAAAAAGTGTTCTTTGATAAATCTGTAATAGTTAATGATATGACCCTACAAAAATAGATAGATATATCTCTATTCTGTCCTAGGTTTTATGGTATTTATTCTAGATCTATGTTACAAAAATCTCCTCTCGGTTTTATTTTGTTCCTCGATTCATTCAAAAGTTAGCCAAAAATTTGAAAGCATTAAGTTTGAGAACAAATATATTAACAAATATGTCAATCAAAATAACATGCTTAATTTAATTAAACCATCATAATCAAACTACCTCATAGTTTCCAACAAAAATTTATTTAATTCATAAAGAAAAATAAAACAACACAATAATACAAATTAAATATAATAAAAAAAAGGAAATAGTTTAGAAAAGTTATTGATATTTGTACTGGTAGAACATCTAGAAACTTCTTTTTTTATTGATACGAAAATTACAACTTAAACTAAAAAGAGTCAAATTTATAGGTAATCTATGATGCAGGTGGAGCTCTACACTAAAGGCCTAAGCCTCGAAGCACTCTACTTTCTTACTTGCTTGCTTTTTCTTGCCTTGCTTCCCTCGCTACCTTTTATAAGCCAAAAATTAGCACTGTTCCTTCATAGATCAGACGGTGCTTTTTGGTGTATGAATGCATAGGGCACCGACAATTTTCGATGCTAAGAAGGCAGCAGAAAAAAAAAGAAAAAGATAAAGGAAAAGAAAAAAATAATTAAAAATATAAAGATAACTGTGCATAGGTTCTAGATGTCTTCTTATTGATTTAAAATTAGAATCTGCTATAACTTTTTCATACGAGCTCCAATTTGAGTGATTCTTTTTTTTTAAATATTCGTATCGATAGAAGATCAAAATAAGACCAGTCAACGGGTTGGGCTACTAATATAAATAGTAACATTTGGTGAGACCTACTTTTAACAAATGATTTTTTATCACTATTTCACACTGTAGACAAATAAAATGCTAAAATTAGATATTTTTAAAATAAAATGCTATAAATCAACTCATTAAAAATATTTAATTTTAATCTTATTTAATGTACTATTATGAAAATAAAGAAAAATTAAATAAAAATCTCATAAAATTTATAAAAAATCTAAATTAAGGTAAACAAAACAAAAATAAATCAAAAACAAATAAAACTATCAAGGATAAGCCAATTTTTATGCATTAAAAAGTAGTAAAATAACTATATTTT
Source organism: Antiaris toxicaria (assembly GCA_035233585.1). NCBI lineage: Eukaryota > Viridiplantae > Streptophyta > Magnoliopsida > Rosales > Moraceae > Antiaris > Antiaris toxicaria. The sequence continues at coordinate 10,888,054 of CP141162.1, read as the reverse complement.
GTAGAGTTATCAACACACATAAATGAATACAATATAATCAACATACAATTTACATGGTTAATCATAAAAAGTTTAAACTTGGACTTCATACATTACATAGAAAATTGAATGTATCAAACAACTCTTGTAACAAATTCGAGGAAAACAAACAAATTACTACCATGACAGGGAAATGAAAAACATATAGAATGAAAATTATAATGCTAGTGGACTATGATATAGAGGGTCTAGATAGTAAGGAGTGCTTGGAGGTCATTGGTACTCAATAATTTGGTCATGAGCCAATTATACCTTCTTGGTTCAGCCATGTTCACAAGATACTCGCACTAGTGAAGGTTTACACTAAATCCATCTAGAGCTTGATAGTAGGTATCATCGTCCATGCCTATTTACTTTACGATATTCTAATAACTTTGCTTAAGAGTAAGGGAATTAGTTAACTCTCCTCTTGAATCATTGGATTGACCACTTGAGCTGCTAGCAGTAATCAGCTTTATAGTGTTCAAACACCTCACTTGGTTGCTTATGACTAGTTTTTTTCTTTTTCTTTTTGATGACCATTGATTTGTTGACAAATGAGGGTCTTGGCGTAGGTTGTGGTTGTTATTGCCACCAATAAGACCCTGATCTCCATTTTCTTCCTTACCTGAGCCATTAATTGATGGTTTAACTACATGACCTGAACCATACTGGCTGATGCCATCTCTTCACCTAATTTCCACCGTGTGACAATGAGTGGGCCTTAAGGTTTTTCTGCAATTGAATTTTGTAAAATAATTCTAAATCAAGCCACAATGTATGAACTATAAAAAATTAAATAAAAAAGAACCAAGGCCTCAACTAGTACTACATTAGCATACTCCCTCCATATCTTGTTCGAGCAAGTTACTATTTTGGGTGTCGAATTCCAATCAATACCAGTATTACTCTTTAATTTTTGAAAAGCATTGTATATGTTCTTTAAATGATCCCTTTTTCTACTCTCTTAAGTGATTGTAAATTCCTTATCGGTCACAGATTTTAAATATGCCGATCAATTCTCCCAATCACTTAGGTTAAGCCTTCTTTGTCCATGCTTTAATGCATAGTAATAGAGTAGGTGAATAAACATGAGGGTTGCATCCTTGTTCTACAACTTTTCATCAGACATATGTTCAAAGAGTAGAAAATGGACAAAGAACATACAGAAAACAAAACATAGTATATCTTCTTTTTTAACACAATAATTCACAAAGTCATTATCTAATAGAAAAGGAGAAAAATTAACATAGGCAAGCAGGGAAGGGTTTTTTGAATCATCCCTTCCCTTTTGAGCATAGGATTATTTATCTCTAATCATATTTACAAAACAAAGAAGCAACAAATATGAGAAGGGTTTTTGGTTTGTTGTTTTTTGTTTTTTGTTTTAATCCACGTGTAAAGTGACAGATTCACTTAAAACAAAATATCCTGTTTTTTGAGTTTTGTTTTCTTGAATTAACTTGTTTACTTCATAGTATTAGCTATCCTGAGAAATTTTGACAGTTTTTTTTTCCTTGTAATTTTTCTTGTACCAAACGCCAAATTTCATGTAACATTTCCCTTGTCAAAATTGTGCTTAAGCTTAACAAACCGTAAATTTGACACATAAATATCGCCTTCATCTTATGATTTGGTAGATTATGCTTCAGAGCATTTTTCTTTTCCCAAAAATTAAAGTAGATTGAGATTTCAATAAAAATAAAATAAAATATTTGCAAATGCATACTCAAAGTCAAAATAAAAATGAAGAACATTATAGATGCCATTGACATGGACCTAAGGGCAACCAAAAAAAAAAAGAAATTATGTAAAAAGGGTATACCGGAGAGGATGTCCCTACAAAGTCGCAAGGAGAACCAATCGGGATAATACCCTGAATTGACGCGAACAGAGGCTAAGGAAGGGTCAACAATCAAAGTGGTTGCAGGGCCAGACAAATTTTTGTTGATAGTACCTACGATAGTAATGGCGAACTTTGAGTCTCTCATATAGGGATTTGTTCAAATCCCTTCTAGTTCTCATTAAAAAACCTTGTCAAAAGGGGCTTAGTGGGAAAATTTTCTAGGTTTATTCAGTTGTAGAAGAAATTAGGGTTTGAGTTTGGCAGGAAAGGGGACCAGTGGTAAGGAAATGGAAGAGAAATTAGGGGTTTCTTGATACTCAAATATGGCTGTTGGGGTGAGTAATGACTAGGAGAAAAATTTTGCCCATGTCTGAGCAAAACACTGTAGACCTACGAACCTAACCAAGAAAAAAAAAAAAAGCTCGAGTTTGGAAAATTTCCTTTCCAAGCAAAATATGCCAAATAACATTTCTATTTCCATTTTCCAAAAACCAATTTGTCAGCTAGATAAACACTTATGGGGCGTTTATTTTCTATATTGTGTTTGCATTGCGTTTAAACGCAATGTAATTTTCATTCAAACACAAAAGTTTTGCGTTCAAATACAATGCTTTACTACAGTGCCTCAAATACATTTACTATTTCAGAATATTTAAAAAATAAAATTTTTGAAATCTATTGACATTATATTCTCTCTCTATCTCAATTTTTCTATCTACTTTTATCAATTACATCAACTTTTCAACTCTAAAATACAATTCAAATACTTTTCATCTAAATACATATTGTATTCAAATGCAAAGAAATATTTTTCATCCAAATATAAAATATATTCATTGTATTGTATTTAAATGTAATGCAAACGCAATACATTTACCAAATGTCATATTAGTTATTTTAGTAATTTCAATTTAAATTAATTTATTTTAATATTTTATTTTATTTCATTTCATTTCATTTTATTTAGTTCATATTAATTTTAATATGTTTTTATTTAATTTTCCCTTATAAATTATTAATTTTCCTTGTTTGTAATCAAATTAGGTGCAAAATGGTGATTAAATAAGTGCAAGGGATTAAAATTCAAAAATTAATCCGAAATCTTTTCTCAAAAAAAATAAAATAAAATGGAGTCACTCAATCCCACTCGTAGTTAGCTATCACGTGTTCCTCTCTCTATACAACTTGTCAATCAACTAACGGATAGTCCAGATCACACTCGTGAGCCATAACCTAGACAATAAGCATCCTCGCTAGGCCACGTGTTAGCCTACCAACAAAACTATCGATCTACTATAAGCGAGCTCGCCAAAAATCTTGCACCCACCTTTGTCGCCCAGCCATGACTCACCACATAGTCTAGTGAGCTTTACACACCGAATCACTCATCACCGCATGTCTAGCTTATGTCAACCATGGGCCCTAGTCGTGTAGCTAGTAGCATGGAAAGAAGAGAAGAGAAAAAAAAAACAAAGGAAAAGAAAAAAAGAAAAAAAAAGGGCATGCTTTGGCAGTGTTTTGTAGAGCCAAAGGCTTTCTTCAACAAAGGTCGTGAGGAGCAAGAGCCAAAGGAAAGAGGAGAGGAAAATGAAGAAAAAAAAGGAAAAAAAATGGAAGAGGAGAAGTTGAAAGAAAAGTTTTCTCAACTTTCTTCTTTTGAATTTTCAAACTCTTTCTCTCCTCGTTCCTCTCTCTGCCCTTCTGTGGCTTCCCCACCTTACGTGGAGGTTATACAGTACTATCACAGTCAAGTTCTAAAGCTAACTGTAATAGCTTGTAACCCTATGGGTCGCCGGTAACTTTCTTTAATGTACTAATTTCTATATTATTTAAATAGTTAAATTTTCTATGAATAACTTTATCATTTTGACTATATCCTTTCAAGCATATATACATATATATTTTTTTGAAAGTGCATTTCATAGTAAAATTTTCTATAGTAAATATCTTAAATAGTTACAGCTTAATTTACAACATGAAAATATCATTTCAAAAGTCTTTTTAACTCTACTCAGTGGAAAACTCATAGAACGACCATATCCCTTATTCCCTATCCTCTAGCACGTGTAGATCCCGCCCGTCCTCCATCATAACCCTATTAACGTATAGGTTTTTTAATTGCAACATGAATAAACTTGTGAGTTAGATGCTCAGTAAGTTCAAATATTTATACAGTAATGTATACTTACTAACAATATGTACATTGGCACAAAGCATCAAATGTAGCGTTAGTGCTCATATTATGCTCACTTATGGGTCACGTTTTCAGTCTTGGGTCTTTATCTTATATTATGTTCTAATTTTGGGCCCTATTGTGGTCGTACCATGTAAGCTCATAACTGGGAGGGATACTGAAGGGCAACCTACTGGCCAATCCCCACAATCTAACATAACATATACATTAACATTAACATTGGGAATCCCCACCTTGTGGGTGGCCAGTATGCTAAAAATTAGTTTAATTATCATCTTTCATATAGTTCCAACCAGATGACATTATAATTGCCCCTAGGTCAGGAATATTTTACGTTCATTCCTTAATTATGTGCATTTCGTTAATCACACCCTGCTGCATCTCATACTTACGTACATAATCACATTTGCACATAGACACACAAATATGGCAAGCCAATTCATATTGCAGACAAGAAGATGTTTGAACTTACAAGTATTTTGCTAGAGTCTGTTTGTTGGGATCTGCTAATGTTCCTTCGTCGCATTTTGGTTGGATTCCTATAACTAAAATAATTAACAGTTATTTTCAATCTTTACTTCATATGTAAAAATTAGTAAAATGTAAAAATTCTTTGTTTTCTTTCCTAATAATGAACTTAGGAGTTTAGTGTCCCACTTTTAGTTTTTCCACCAACTTTTGGCAAAATGATTATTTTTCCCTTAGCGGGTCGTTAGTCGTAAAACTTTCATGTTAATGTTTAGACTTAATTTTCTAAGCCAGAATTCATAAAATCAACTTTCCTAGCCCTTAACATGTTTTCCCAGCATTAATTACTGCAATTTCACTGATTATTTTTCACCCGTCCTTCGAAAATACTATTCCCACCTTAGGTTGGTTTTCCTATTTTCTAACGTTTCGGGACTTTGAATGGACGTTTTACCAATCCTTAAAACACCCATTCCTTTTTCCCAAACCTAACTCATCGAGGAGTCTCGGGTTTTCACACCCGACCACATTTTTGTCCCTTGTTTCCCAAAATGCCCTTCGTGTCATAAAAAATTTCAACAGTATTTTAGCTTAAATTTTAGGTTCTCGACGTTCTGGTAATGCCTTAAAACCATTTTACCTGTCACGTGTTATACCAAAAGGCCTAATTTTACGCAAAAAGTTTAAAACTTTTTACGTAAAATTCTTACACAAGCATAAAGTTTTCTAACGACATTTCAATCTGTTCGTTTCCAACATCACCCACGGTTTTTGTATACAAATTCAAACACAAATTTTTTTTTTCACAAACTCAATCCATCACATTACATAACCCATGGTTTTTCAATGAAAACCTAAGCTAAAATTCGGTTTTCCTAGGGTTAAATCATGAAATTCTTGTTTTCTCACGTTCCTTGTTATTTACCTACGTCAACCTAACTTCTGTAACACCGAATTGAATATCATAATATCAAAATTTCTTAAACACTTGATCATCCATTATCCATGGTTTTACAGCCCCAAAATCATCACCAAATCTCATGGTTTCAATGTTTTACTCGCTAATTTCTACCCTAGTTCAACGGTATCTTAATCTAACACGTAAAACTTGATTTGTAGCCACTAAATCATCATTTACCATAATCAAATTTTCTTCTAAAACCATAGCAGTTGGGGCACGATTTTTATAGCCCAAATGCATGAAAAAAAAAAAAATTTAAGAAAGAGCTATCTACCTTGTCTTAGTGCAAGAGTTCAATTGCGTACACTAAAAACAGAATTTTTGCGTGAAATTGTCGAAAACTCTACTTGGTTGAGCTTGAGGTTTTCTTTCTTCCTCTCTTTTGCTATGGCTGCTGGTTTTGGGTGTTAATGGTCATATATGTAAAGGCTAATAATCAGCCTAAGGAGGTCTGGTTCCTTTAAACAAAAATTTGCTACCTTTTCTTTTTTTACACTTTGTTATTAATATTTGTAATTCTTTCCACAATTAACTAAATTTTTGTATTTTTGGACCAATCATAGATAGCCAAACTATCCTCCATTCAACCACCTATCACCAAATTCTCCAACGGCATCATTTCCCAAAATTTTGTTTTTAAAACAAAAAAAAAGATGGAATTTCAGTAAACTTTTAGCCTTTAAATCAAAACCTCTTCAAACCTAAGCTATTGATCTTCTAATTCTTTCCATTCAACTTATTTCTTATTATAATCATTTATGACATCATCATCATATACTTTAATAGTCAAAGTGTGACCAAAAGTCAAACCAAAAGGGATTTTACTAAAATCGTGCCGGCTGGTTTCTGAAGCCGTCTGTGTAATCGGTTTGCCTTAAATCATTTTTGTTTGGCCAAAAATCATTATCAAAAGTATTTCATCCTTTTGTGGACCAGGGTCATCATCTAGGGTATTTGATACCGAATTGGCATCTTTTTATCCTTTTCGGTTCAGTAAAATTTTCCATAACCGAATCCTTAACATTTAACATCGTTAGGACATTTTATTTCATTTTAAACAATATTAAATCATAAATTTCACATTTGAAACATTAAAATTAGCATACACATACAATGTACATAATTCTGGAGAACGATGAAATTTCTTAGTTGTCATATTCACTCTTTCTTATAAAATTTTCGTCCTCGAAAATTAGAACAAGTAGGAGTACAGAGATTTCATTCCATCTTCACATTCCCACGTAGCTTCCTCGACATTATGATTTTTCCATAACACCTTGACTAGCGGGGTTGTTTTATTCCTTAACACTTTCTCTTCGGGGGTTAAGATTTGTACAGGTTATTCCTCATAGGTTATATCTTCTTAAACTTGAATCGGTTCATGCTTCAACACATGCGTTGAGTCTGGTACATACTTTCTTAACATCAAAACATGGAAGACATTATGCACAGTAGACAAATCTTGAAGTAACGCTAATTTATAGGCCACCTTTCTAACGCATTCGATAAATTTCAAATAGTCCAACATACCTTGGACTTAACTTTCCTTTTTTACCGAATCGCATTATGCCCTTCATTGGTGATACCTTAAAAAATACGAAATCCCCTTTATTGAACTCTAGGGTTCTTTGTCATTTGTCTGCATAACTCTTCTATCAGCTTTGAGCGATCTTCATTCTTCGCTGGATTTTTGCAATTGTGTCTAAAGTCTCCCGTATGAAGTCAGTCTTATGTAGCTACTTTTCTCATAAATCATACCAATGAATAGGCGATCTGCACTTTCATCCATACAAAGCCTCGTAAGGTGCCATCTCGATGGAAGCTTAGTAACTGTTATTGTATGAGAATTCCATCAGAGGTAGCTTCTCATTCTAAACTCCCAGGAAATCTATTATACAAGCTTGAAGCATATCTGCCAATGTCTAGATGGTTTGCTCAGATTGCCCATCCGTTTGAGGGTGAAAAGCTGTGCTGAGTCGCAACTCCGTACCCATGGCTTCTTATACACACTTCCAAAATGTTGACATAAACCGTGTATCTCAATCAGAGACAATGGACTTTGGAACACCATGTAACTGAATGACATAGGTTATATAAAGATGTGCCAATTTATCTAGTGTGAAGGTTGTCTTTACAGCTATGAATCGCACCGTCTTCGTTAATCTGTCCATAATCACCCAGATAGCATCAAAACCCTCTCGGGTCTTAGGTAGCCCTACCATAAAATCTATGGTGATGTGCTCCCATTTCCTTTCTGGAATCTCTAAAGGTTCCAATTTTCCTCCTGAATGTTGTTGATGTTTGGCCTTGACCTTTTGGCAAGTCATGCATCTATTCACGAACTCCATGATGTCATTTTTTATCCCTTTCTACCAAAATTACATTTTTAAATCTTGACACATTTTGCTGGCTCCTGAATGAATTGAGTACGATGTTTCATGAGCTTCCTCCATGATTCGTCTTCTAAGTCCTTTGTTGGCCAGAGCATAAATCCTTTTTTAATACAAAATCATTCCATCATCTATTATACTTACTTCTGACATCTTGCCACTGGAAACCTCTTCTCAAAGCTTTGTTAAAGTTGGATCCAGCTTCTGGGCCTCCTTGATGTCCTCAAATAATGATGACTCTAATTGAAGTGCATCTAATCTTCCAGATATTAGCTCCAATTTGAGTGAATTAATTTCTTACTGCAATGATCTTGGTAATTCCTCTATCGACAACCGTTGCGGAATAGTCGATTTCCTCTCATAGTATCTGCTACATGGTTTGCTTTTTTGGGATGATAGAGAATTTCACAATCATAGTCTTTTACCAACTCCAACTATCTTCTTTGCCACATGTTTTGCTCTTTCTGCGTGAAGAAATACTTCATGCTTTGATTATCAGTGAATATTTGACACTGAGCTCTATATAAATAATGTCACCAAATTTTGAGTGCGAATACTACTGTAGCAAGTTCTAGGTCATGAATAGGATAATTCTTTTTGGGATCCTTTAATTGGTACGGCGCATATGCAACCACTTTGCCATTTTGCATCAAAACTATGTTAGGAAATGCCCTAAGCATTAGAGACATTTTGATATATTTATTTTGAACTGGATGATAAAATTATATATAGAGGTTATTCATTACATTGCTGTTTGTCCTTATTCTATTTATATGTTAAAGTAAATGTAAGCAAATGTGGCTCCCTGACTGCTTGTGTTAAAACTGTTAGAACATTGCATGCAATAGACTTTTTGTATGTGAGAAGACAATGTTCTAAAGTAAACGGTCTAAACTAAGGTCTGTAGTCTATAGGGTTAGACTGAGCATCTAACTCATGTTAAGACTATTATGTTGTCTAAAGCCATAATGGGAACGGTTTGTCTTGACTGTCTGGAGCATAGACTCCAAAGTAGAAACATAGATATATTGCTTGGTGGTGACATATTAGACTGGGATTAAAACGTGATTGATCTATATAGTCCGCTATGAGTAGATCAATCTGCTTTTGACGTTCATTGTGTAGTAACCTTAATCCTGAGTGAATGAATTACTTCATGTATATGACTTGTGTACTTTGATGTTCCAATGGCTAAAGTATCTCAGAGGTAGTAAGCTTATAGACCAGTTCGTCGGGTGCATAACTTGTATACGATGAAGGGTTTATTTACAGATATTGGAATCAGAGCTCTAATAAGGAGTTAAGGGTATCCTCTTAAAGGCATTATACTGGATGTGAAAATGGACAAGGCCTTGGGTCGTCTACTGGGTGGATGACTTCTTATTCACATATGGTGAATAATCAATTTCTTATTCGGTAGTATAATGGAACTTTAAGATAGCCTGATCAGTAGGATTGAACGGACTTTAACCTAAGGCTGATCATGGATATCATATGAGGGTTCTGCATACATGACAAGGTCATTGGACAATAACTTGTCACAGGCTTACGTAATACGGTATATAATTGAGAGTTCAGTTTCAGGTTTATAGTGGTGTGACCCTGAAATTAGTGATCATATGATTGAGTTGTTCGGTAAAGAATGTTGATCATATGGATTCACAGGAGCCCGATTATATATGTCCAATTGGTCCCTCTACTAGCTCCACATAATTCCTTAATGATTGATAAATTGATTTAAGTATGTTATTGGCTAGTTGATTATGTATGGATGGTGTTGACATAGGATTAGGATGGTGGACAAGATTCTCTCCGGTTGAATTCAAATTTTGTTTTGGATAATAGAGTACACAATTATTCGAACTCCAAATAAAGTTGCCATGATTTTATTTGAAATTGGATTAGAGTTGTAGAAAATTATCCATAAGAACAAAAGTTTGAAATACAACTGTTTGTGGATTTTGAAATTTGAAATTTAAATTTTGAATTTGAATTTTGAATTTGAAATTTAAATTTGAAATTTGAATTTTGAATTTGAATTTTGAATTTTGAAATTTGAAAAAAAATTTTGAATCACAGTTCAAGTGGAATTCAAATTCTTTGTGGATAATTCCACAAGGCTAGAATTCGAATTTGAGTTGGATTATGAAGAGGAAAATCTTATTTGAATCCTACTTGAATTTTAAATCCCAATCCTAACTAACTTGGTCGAAAATTTTAAGGAATATCCTCATGGAATTTTTGAAATTTTTGTAGATAAGATTCAGGGAAAAATTCAAGTTTCAATCTCAATTAAATTTGGATTCTCTCCTCCCTGCATTGGCTAAAATTTATTGACTGTATCTCCAAGAAGATTTTCGGCTATTTTGGATAAGGATGAGATAAAATTCAAGCTTGAAAATCCTAGTTGAATTTTGATTCTCCCCCTACTTTTGTGGCCGAAAATATTTATTGAAAATCCTAATAGATTTTTGTATTTTTTGGTTGGTTAATGGTGAGATAAAATTCAAGTTAAAATCCTGTTTGAATTTTGAATACAAAATCTTAAAGGTGGCCGAAATTTTTTAGTTGAATATTGGCCTTAGATTTTTGGATTTTGTAGATGGCTAAGGGAGAAAATCTTCTCCTAATCCAATTCGAATTTAGAGGATCATCTCATGCAAGTCTATAAATAGAGGTCCTACCACTCCAGTTCTCTCAGACCACAGACTCTCAGGTGAGCAAGCTTATTATTGCATAACTCACTGTGACAATAAGTTCTTTAGAGATCTGGGTGGTCGAAAGAAGACTAGCAGTGCTAGTATATCGATCAAGGTTCAGAGTACCCATACACTCAGCCATTCGGGAATTAGAGAATAGTAGAGAAGGCTAGTTAGTTGAAGCCCTCCGATCATTCTCCTCCTGTAGATTGGCATCATTTGAGGTATGAGTTTAAATTGTTGTTGGTTTATTATATATGGCATCATGAGATATTTAACGATTTTTAAAAATTTTATTGTTCCACTGCGCCACTCTGATACGTTTTTACCGATTTATTTCCTACAATTGGTATCAGAGCCATCTCATGACTATGCCATGTACATAAATTAGACAATTAATTAGTCTTTATATTTATGTATGGATTTGATATTTAGAAAGTGGCATTCTAGGATTCCTTTATATTGTTATCATGTATTATGTATGTAGTATGTAGTAATTTTAATTTTTGAATTATTATAAGCATGCTTGTTTTATACCGGTTATGGTTTCTTAGAATTTAGACAATTGTATCTAGGATTTTTTATGTAACTATGGGAGCAGTTTATCATCACCGTAATTTTCCCATGAATTTTAATTTTTTATCTATTAGAATTATTATTATTAAAATTTTTTGTACACTAGAAACGGTTTAGGAAATTTTATGTAATTATTCTTGGAGGAGATTGAAGTTTAAAGACTGTAATTTAGGGGGCGATTGGAGAACAAATTCCATTTTAATTTTACTCAAATACAATACAATTTTACACCAAACACAAATTTTGTAACAGTGCTACGAAAACAATTACTATTTAAAACATTTTTAAAACAATCACATTAACTTTTCAACTCCACTATTTATCTCTACTTTTACCAATCACATCAACTTTTTAACTGTAAAATACTTTTCATCCAAACACACATTTCAGTCAAATACAAAACAAACACTTTTCAACCAAATACAACATTCAAAAAACAAATTTCATTCAAATACAATCAAAATGCAATGCGTTTACCAAACGCCCGCTTATTTTTCCCAAAAAGTTAAATTTAATTTAAAAGTTGAAATTTTGATTGTGTGGAAAATTCCAATTTAATTAGGATTCAAATTAATTTTTGGAGATCCTAATGGATAAATTGGAATATGGCACGAAAATCAATGACCGCCCCCTTGGGATGGACCACCAGCTGTGGTGGGGCTGTAGCCCCTGCCCTTGGGCAGGATGGGGCTGTGGCAGCCCCTACCCATGGCTGCACCACCCACGGCCACAAGCTCTGCCTGTAGCCGAGGGTGGCCGTGGCCCCCCAAGGGCTGGCCGCAGCCCTGGGCGTGTAGCCTGTGGCTGCAGGATTGGCCTGCAGCCCGGCATGGCTGCACATGGGCCTGCGACCGTGGGCTGGCAACCCCCCCCGGGGCTGGGGGCTACCCACAACTGTTGCCGGCCTCCGGGGCTGATGGTTCGAAAATCGAAAAATTTTGATTTTTAAATTTGAGATTTAATTTTTAAATCATGTTTAAAAATATGTAATTGAAAATTTGAAATTTTAGAAATTACATATTAATACACATGATATTTAAAATTGTTTAAAATTTGAAATTTAAATTTAAATTTGAAATTCAAATTTTGAATTTGAATTTGAAATTTAAATTTTTTGGGATTTAAATTTTAAATGATTCTTGGGATGAGAAATAAATGGAGAGGCTACATAAAGATGGATATAAGAAGACGGAACAAAATTCAAGACCCAAAGAATGCTTTGGATCGAATTTTGTAATCTTTATTTTCTTTGTTCTAAGATGGAATCATGGCTTGGTTATTTATCCGTCAATTATTTTTTCTGTGATATGTCATGGATATATAAATATGTATTGATGGATGTTTTGTATGCATATTTGATAACATGTCATATAGGATAGGTGAGTGCCGCTCATACTATATTGATCATACATATTTGTCAAAATTTGCATGTTTTTCAAAATATTGAGTGGGAGAGGATTTCAAACAAAACCCACAGCCTCCATTGTTGATCCATATGTGAAGGCATGGTAATACCTCGCGTCAGTTCTTCCCTGACCACACCCCTCGGTAGGTGTTTACCACCGCCAGTATACTAGGTTGGATCTCCTATGTGGAAAACGTGTTCAGACATGATCCTATTCATGACCACCGCTCAGTGGCTTGGTAGGACGTGGATCGAGCTACGTAAACTATGGTTATACACTCAAGACTCGTTTAGTTATTAACCTTCTTTAGAAGCTCTGTTAACTAAACTGGTGGCCAAAATAAGCGGTTATTAATATGTGTCTTAACCTTGGAGGATTTAAGGCAACATATATTAATTGGACGGGGTCCATGTTCCGGCTATTTGTCTCATGACCACCCCTAGGTGACTTGGGCCAATAGGTGCTGAGAATTACCGTTGCAATGCTACATGTTTTTCAAGTTTCATGTAGGAATATACTTGTATGTTTTATTTGTTAAATTATCTGTATATTTGCTTGGGCTTTATAATGATGTATAATATAATTTTATTTCAGTTCAAAATGTCACCGACACCCCTCATTTCAGTACTTATTGAAAATAAGCTGAATGACGATAATTATAAAGACTGGAAAAGAAATCTATTAATAGTTCTCAGCTGCGAGAGACACAAGTTCGTACTGGACGAACCGTGCCCACCTAGGCCTAAACCTGACACACCGCTTGAAGAAGTCCCGGTTGCCTATACTCATTGGAGAGAATCCAATGAGATAGCTCGATGCTACATTCTTGCTAGCATGACGAGTGCTTTACAAAAGCAGCATGAGACTTAGCAAGTTGCTGGGGAGATCATGGAAAATCTGGAAGACATGTTTGGAGGCCAAGAAAAATTAACTTGACAGTCTGCTATTACCAGCATTTTGAACTCTAAGTAGAAGGCAGGTATTCCGATAAAGGACCATATGATCACTCTAATGAGATTCTTTACTGAGGCTACCGAAAACGGTGCTGAACTGGACTACAACACCCAGATCGAGATGGTGTTCAAAACTCTGTTAAAAGATTTTGTAGGGTTTAAGGCCACATACAATCTAGCGACAAGGGAGTTAGGACTAACCGAGCTCATGAAGCAACTCCAAGCTTATGAGCGGATGATCAGGGATGTGGATGCCGTCCAACCCAAAGGAGAAGCCAATTTGGCAGAATTTTCCAAACCCTTACAGAAGAGGAAGAGGCCAAATCAGAAGCAAACGGCTTCCAGTTCTTCTAATCCTCCTGTCTCGAATGGGAAGAAGAAGAACAAGAACAAGAACAAGAAGCCTAGAGACCCTAAAAAGTCCAAGTGCTTCCACTGTGGGAAGGTAGGTCACTTTAAGAAGGCTTGCGGGGAATTCCTAGCCGCCAAGGACAAGGAAGGTAAAAAACTTCACTATTTAGAAGCGTGTTTGGTGGAAGAATCGAAAGACACTTGGGTCATTGATTCAGGCGCCACTAATCATGTTTGTGTATTTATGCAGGGGTTTGTGGAAAAGAGAAGTCTACATGATAGGAGCCTCTCGTTGCGGACTGGAGACGGTAGCTTGGTGGTGGATGAGGCAATGGGAGATGTTTACCTTTACTTTGATGAATTTAGGTTTATTTTATTAAAAGACTGTTTTAATATTCCTAATTTTAGGAGGAACATTTCATTTTCTATCTCTTTCCCATCTCTTTCTCTCTCTTCCCCCTCCTTGATGCTACACACATCCTTTTCCCCCTTTTATCACTCTCATTCCCCACTCTGATGACCTATTTCTTTCATCCTTTGATGTCATATCTCAATCCCATTGCTGAGATTGCAATCTCCAATCTCCTCTATATTAGCTCGAATCTACCCTCGTGACACCGGATCTCTTCACACTAGCTCATATCTTCCCTTATGCTACTTGGATAAGCCATCTCTCTCACCTTTTGATGCTGGATCTGAGTACACGCTGTTGGTTGCTCATGATCTCCCACTTTTGCCTTAGCTAGATCTGCCCTCTCATTATTGGTTACCATGAGTTTCGATCTTTAGTCTTCGATGATGTCATTGATAAAACTCACTTAGGAGATCAGCATCGTTGGTAGATAGACCCATTGTAGAGGTGAACAAAAAACTCAGTAACTCAATAAACCCATCAAATCTACTTAATTTAATCGTAATTAGGTGGGTTGATTTTTTACATTGAGTTGATTGGATGACTAAAAAAGTTTTTCAACCTATCCAATTAAACCTACTTAACCAACCCGATGTTCATTCCACTTGTCACTATAAGAAAACATGATTTTAGCGATGACATTTTTAATAATGACAAATAATGACAAAAGTTGTCACTAAAACTTATGCTTTAGCAACAATACGTCATTGTTAAGGAGGTTTTGTCCTTTATAATTTTTTTTTTGTCTTTGTTTTTTTTGCAAAAAATGTTAGTCATTACTAAATCCTTTAGGAACAACAAATTGTTGCTAATTGGTTATCTTTAGCAACGGTATGTCATCACTAAAAGTATTTGTAGTAAAATTTAGTCCAAAGTAATCACTCACTATTTTATTTTTTGCCATCAAACCATGTCGCTAAAGGTGTTGAAAATTTTTTGGTAAGAGAAATTACATCTTTTTACGGAGAATATTATTGACTGATTATTAGCGATGACCATTGTCATTGCTAAAAGTGCCCAAAATTTTTAGGCAAGAAGAATCATGCCTTTTTTTTTTTGGTAGAAAATATTACAGATCAATTAATAGCGACGACATATGTTATCGCTAAAAGTCCCAAAGAATTTAGGTGGGAAAAATCACGCCTTTTTCTTGGCAAATATTATAGACTGATTATTAACGACAACAATTGTCATTGCTAAAAGTTCCCAAAAGTTTAGGCAGGAAAATTGCCCTTTTTTTCAACAATTTTTTTTAAAACCACTTTTAACGATGACAATTGTCGTTACTAATAGTATAATTGTCGCTAAAAAGTGTGATATTTACTTGCAACCTCTTTTTATACCTTTCATTTTCCTTCTTCTTCTTCTTCATTCTCCCTCTCTCTATTCTCTCACATTATCCACCACTTCCGCCCCCACCACCACTTGTAGTTGCCACCGAAACTTTGTCCTACACTACTACCAGTCCTTCACCCTCCACCACCGCCATCATGATCCACCACCATCATCCCTTCATTTCCCTTCATTCTTCTTCTTCTTGTTTCTTCCCTTCTCCATTCTCCCACCATCCACCTTCTCCGTACCCGTCCTCCCATTACCCCTCATTTTCCATCTTTCTTTCTTTCTTTTTCTTCTTCATTTTCACCCTTATTCTTATTCTTTTTTTTTTCCTTTCTCCATTCTCCACAATCTACCCTCTTCGCCGCCACCACCATTGGACTTCCGATCTCGACCACCAGACTTTCGATCTCTACCACCATTAGAACTCTACCCTTCACTACCACTACCTTTTTTTTTTCTCCTCCTCTTCCTTTTTCCATCGGTATCCTCCACCACTACCACCCCCACATTTTCTTTCTTTCTTCTTCCTTTTCCAACGGCTACTTTCTCTTCCTCCTTTTTGGTAATTGTCCATTTTCAGAAATATATATTTTTTTAAATTGACTTTTAGCGAGGACATTTTAAAAATATCATCGCTAATTGTTTAATTTAAAATGTTAAATATTATATCTATCAAAGATATAAACAACTTTTAGTGATAACATTTTCAAAAAATGTCATCGCTAGAACTTTCTATTGGTATCACTTGGTTGTTAAGTGGCGATTTTATAGTGACAGTTTTTTAGTGACAACATGTCCTTGTTAAAGAGCTCAACATTAGTGACAACATGTTTGTCATCACTAATAAATTTTTAGCGACAGAGTTATTATGATGACATGTTGTTGCTAAAAAACTTTTAATAACAACTTTGTAGTTTTTAGCGATGACAAATAAACCTATTTTGTTGTAGTGTTTTTTTTTTGGATAAATGATATTCAATATTAAGTGTTATTCAAATTATTTGAATATCTAAAATGCATTGTTAGAATATATAATATAAATGTAATTTTTGGTGGTTTCAACATTAGCGACAATATGTTTGTGGTTCTAATAAATTTTTAGTGACAGAGTTATTGCGATGACATATCATCGCTAAAAAACTTTTAGCAATGACTTTTCAGTTTTTAGCAACAAACAATTTTTAACGACGGCATTTGGTTGTCGATAAAAATATATTTTGTTGTAGAGGCAATCATATATGTGTGTGTATGTGTGTTTTTTTTTTCTACCATTAAGTATTATTCAAATTATTTAAATATATAAAACGCATTACTTAAATATATGATATAGATATAATTTTTTGTGGTTTTATGAAAAATATTGCTAATTACTTCGGTATCCTTATATCTCTTGGCCTCATAACTTATATTTATTTTATGTTGAATTATTAATGAGATTATATCAAAACTTCTTCTTTGTGCAAAAATTATGATAGAATTTATTTTGAAGAATATGTCATGAGTTTAATTCTTTTTTTTCCTTTAAGATTTTTATTTATAGTTAAGTTTTTAGAGTTATTTATTTATTGGGAAATTGTAATGAATAGACCATTTTTTAGATAACTTGAAAGTAAATAACAGATTCTAAAACTTTTAAAAATTTATAGCATACTGAAATTTTAAAAGATGTGTTTTTCCTAATTTACCCCAGAAATTTAATTTTGTCTACTTTACTTTTTTCCCTTTTTTTGTTTTTTTCTCTCTCTTCTTTCTCTTTCTCTTTGTTTATATTTTGATTTTCCCGTATCTTTATCTCGCTCATACTTTTTCTTTTCCTCAGAGCTGGTGAGTGCTTTATTTCTCTATTTACATTCTGTTATTCTCAAGCTGTGTTTGTGGAATTATTGATTAAATTATCTATATTTTTTGATTCTGTAATTATGTTAGTTTAGCTAAATTTTCTTTGTTCGATTTTAGGCTTTTGTTCAATTTTCTAGGTTTGTCGGCACTTCTCAGTGATTTTTGTTGCGTTTTCTGGTAATTTTCAGCAATTTTTAGTTGATATTATTTTTGTGATTTGCTACGTTTTAATTTCGTTACTTTTACTGCTTTTGATTTGTGTTGGTTCTATGTTTCTTGCATTTTCTTCTTACTTTTCTCAGTATTTCTTTGTTTTTTTCAGATGATTATTCTTATTTTTTTGTTTTTAAATTTTCGATCTGTGCTTTTTGTTTTTT
The DNA here is from genome assembly GCA_035233585.1 of Antiaris toxicaria. Lineage (NCBI taxonomy): Eukaryota > Viridiplantae > Streptophyta > Magnoliopsida > Rosales > Moraceae > Antiaris > Antiaris toxicaria. Next base: position 10,870,223 of record CP141162.1, on the reverse strand, counting down.
GGTTTTTTTTGTAATTTATTAATGTTTTGCTATATGTGTCTTTTCTGCACGTTTGGCGCTGGCTTGAGTAGTTTTAGCTATTCTGTTGATAGTTTCTTTTTCTTTTCTTTTTTTCTGTTTTGTAATTGGTTATTTTTCTTTCAGTTGATTTTTTTATTTTTTATTTTTATATCTTGTTTATTATTTTATTTGTGTGACAATCACATATGATTTTCCTGTTTATCATATTCTTTTTTTTTGTGGTAAATGTTATTTAGTTTTAATGTTCATATTTGATTTGTGTATGTGTTCTTTTTTTTTAATAGGAATGGATACAACTTTTGTGGACTAAATTTCTATTATTGTTAGGAATGGATGCAACTTCTGTAGACCAAATTTCTATCATTATTGCTTATAGAGGGAGATGGATTTCTGGGGATTTATATACTGATTTTGCATTCCAATCAATTTTAGTCCCTTCTAATGTTAGAATGGATGAATTGGCAAACCTAGTTGTTTTGTTGAGGAGTGTCATTTGCATATGTTTGGTTTTATTCTGAATGTTACTTCGATTCATTTTGTCATTGGCAGTGATTTTGAGAAGACTATTAAGAAGTTTATTGAGTTGAAAAGTGATTGAGATTTGATTTTGTTTGTTAATCTAATGCGAAATGACAAAGGAGTTAAGACATTCCCTTTGGTTGTTGATGTTATGGATGGTCTGGTTGCTTCTTTCTCTTTTGTTAAGGGAAAATGCCATTCAACAGTTTCATCTTCGAATGCAGCTTGTTTAGATGCTGAGGAAGATATAAAGAGTTCGATGGATGATGTAGTCATTGAGGATGTTAATATTAATAAGTTGCCAAAATGTTTTGATGTTAAGAAGGATAACCATTTCTTGAATAAGTCGACATTGGAGAAAGTTATGCACTCAATTGGTATTTGGAAGAATTTTGAGTTTATGGTTGATAGGTCAAATGGTGAACATTATGTATTGCATTGTAAGGAGTATGGCTGTTCATGGACGATGTGTGCTTCGAAAATTTCTGACAGTGATTTGTAGGTTGTTCGTAAGTATGTGTCTGAACATACTTATACAATGGTTGTCTCCCATATTATTAGTGAGTTTATTCTAGGTGATTTTAATAGAGGTTTAGTTGATGTTGCTCATCCAAAAGATATTATGTCATTAATACGTGATAAACCTGGTGTTTGAATTAGTTACTACAAAGCATGAATTGCTAGGAAATTTGCTTTGAAAGCTTTAAGGGGTACTGTAGCAGAGTCATATACATCCATTCCTGCTCTTTGTGATGTTTTGAAGCAGAAAAATCCAAGTTTGTTTAATTTTGAATTTTTTTTTCATCTAGTTTAATACATTTTAGGTAGTAAATTGTTGATATATTATGTAAATTAGATGTTTAACATTGTATTAGAATGTTTTTTTTCTTATCTTTATATGTAAACTTTTATAATAAATTAATGATTTACATAGTAAATTAATTAATTTACTATTCTAGTAAAATGATTTTTGTTATTTATAAGTATAATTTTTTTGTACTTTTTTGTTTTATAGACTAACTGTAAAATTTCTCTTTTTTCTCTTTATGTTTGTAGGATCTTTTACATCTTATAAGCCTACTACTGAGGGTAAATTTTTGTATTTTTTTATGTGCTTTGGAGCATCAATTTAAGGTTGGCATCATTGTAGGCCGGTAATTTCTGTTGATCGTACTTTTTTTAAGAGTCAATTTGCTGGGACATTGCTCCTTTCTACTGTGTTAGATAGGAATAACCATATTTTTCTGTTAGGTTTCGCAATTGTTGACTCTAAAAATGACTTGTCATAGGAATGGTTTTTCCAAAAGTTAAAGAAAGCTATTGGTGATCATGAAGACCTTGTTATTGTTTCTGATCAGAAAAGTAGCATTCCTAAAGTTATTGCAATTGTTTTTCCTAATGCCATTCATGGTTGTGGCATCCGCCGACCCAGCTCACCCGAGCTGACGTTCACCATTTCTTTTCTTATTAACTTTCCATACATAAACTTTTCTTTTCTTTTGCAGAAGTGTAATTGAAAAGCTTTACTTTCAAAATTAAGTGAAAATTGTGGGAACATTTTTTTTTTCCTTAAACATATTTACATAAACTTCCCTTTTCATCAAAACATGCCAGCTTATATACATTTTTTTTTTCATTTTTGTTCCATTTCATTTACATATTGTCAGCATATATATATATATTTGAACGTATACTTATACAAAAAAAATACTCTGACAGCTAAAAACATTGCGAGTCCGTCCCCTTATCCATGACACTTCTAGAATCTGTCTGCCAGTCTCCCTGTTCATCTATCATATCCTAGATTGCTTACCCTTATCACCTACACCACAAACAGACTTGTGAGCTAGGCTCAGTAAGCACAAACATACAAACAATTAACTTATATGCATAACCTCTAAGGTTAGTCACATAATGCAATTCTATTCCTCATGGGTTAGTGTTCGGGGTTCTTTTATCGTAACTTATCACAATATTCTAATCCTTTCATTTCATGTCTTTCTTTCTTTCTTATCATCACTTTTCTTTTTCTTTTCTTTTCTTTTGTTTTCTTTTCTTTTCACTTTCATTGGTGGGCCCGTTGTTGAACGTACCTATTTGCGCGCACACAATGGGAGGAGGAGGAGTGACCCACCAACCTACCTCACAATCACATATGTTTACCTCATTTTAAGGGTAAAACATTAGCTACCGTACCTTCGGGGTAGGGTCCAACCTATAAACTACCGCACCTTCGCCGTAGCACCACATCTACGTGAAGGATATAGACCTGAAGTCTCGACCGTGTAGGGAGACCAGTATGCCAACAATTAAGTTTTCAGTTTTATTATCTTGCATTCTTTTAGCTTTTAGATCATAGCCTATCATGCATACATATCATTCCTAAGACATCTCTAACATGATTTCTCATCTAACTCATGTCATAGAAACACATCACAAAGTTAGTCAGTTCGTGGGTAGACAAGTAAATGCTTGTACTTACAATATCTGTGCGAGTGTGATATCTTTTGGATCCTTGGTATTGCTTCCCCCTTCACTTTTTGTGTTTCCTATAATAGAAATAATCATGAATTATTTCTCATATTCACTTCTTATTTAAAACATAGCAAAATTTGAATTAAAATTCTACATTTTTCCTTATTCCTCTTTTTCACTCAAAATCAACTCTTAGAATGTTGTTACTATCTTTAGTCTTGTGTTTTCACACTTTTCTTTAACATTCAAAACTTACTTAACATTCTAATCTTCATAATGTCCACACTCTTAGTTTCTTACAACTAACTCACTTTATTACCGTTACCGAAATTTCGGCAGCATTGCCGCTTAAAAACTAGGGTCCCGGCGTTTAAGTAATGCCTCAAAACTTAGGTACCTGTCAAGTACTATACCAGAGGCCTAATTTTTCATAGAACATTCAAAACGTTCTATGAAAAATGCTTATCAATCACATACATTACTCATTAATACATTCAAAATCATATCCATAAAATCAACCATCACTTTCATTTTTTCATTATCTATTTCCAACATGCCATTCACCACTTTATTTCCTCATTCAATTCCTTTTTATATGTTTCATATCAATTCATTCATTTCAAAACTACTAACAACATAAAACATTTGAATTTCATCGACCAAAACTTCAAACTTAAAATTTCAACTTAACTAATCCTTTCCAAACAATTACATAACTATTTTCAATCTCTTTTCTTAACTTTAAGCTTAACAAAACTAGCTTAAAGATTTCACAATCCCATCTTCAAAATCTTCACAATTCTTCTTAAGGAACTTAACCAATATTTGTTCAAAATTGAAACCAAATGCATCTATTGTCAAATATAACCCTTATAACCATTTTTTTCACTTAAATCATCAAGTTAACAATCTTAAATTTCAATCATTTCACCAAAAAGAGCCACAAATTTATCATGAAAAATCATCAAATTTTCAAACCCTAACTATGTGCATTCACGTTTTCCTCAAGAGAAACAAATCAAACTTTTGCATTCAAGTTTCCAAACTCATATATATTCTTTCCTAAGCCATTATCAATCAATTCTAACAAATTTCGAACCCTAATATTTTCATTTAAACATTTTCTCATACTACCCCATTTGGATTCCGAAAATCACAAAACAACTCAAGGGAAAGGGGTTACCTTTGTTCAAAAACGTCCCCTTACTCCTAAAGAAACTGAGGTCGTGTTTTTCGGAAGGAAACTCGAAGAAAATTCGAGCTTGGGGAGGGTGGAAGTCGCGGCTCCACTCGGCTGTACAGGAGCCGAAATCGCGAGGAAGAAGAAAGGGGAAAGAGAAGCTCACGTACTCTTGGTTATCTCCCTTTCTCAGTCGGCATTTCCCTCTCGATCTCTCTTTTTCTCGTGCTCCCTTTTTCTCGCTCCTGTGCTCGCTTTCTCTAGCGCTTGCAGCCACACGAAGGGAGAAGAAGAAGAAGATGAAGAAGCAAGAAAGGAGTTTAGGTTGTGGGTTGTAGTTTCTCCCATGATCTCTCTCTCTAGCTCACCCTCTCTGCGTCACTGTCGCTCTCTCTCCCTCTCGTCCTCTTTCTTTTTTTCATGACTGAGAAGAAGAATAAGGGGAAGGGGATTTGGGTGAGGTATTGTTCTCACCCTCCCTTTCCCTTATCAGCTTAAAAAAAAGGCCTCCCAACCCCCCCCCCCCCCCCCCCCCCCCCCCCCCTTTTTTTTAAAGGCTAAAAATGATTTAAATTTGGCTTAAATCCTAGCTTTCCAATTTTTTTGTAATAACCAAACTAAACCATAGGATCAAGCTATTTCTTTCCTCTTACTTTTCAATAATTCCATTAAGACATCATAACTTAAGAGTATTTTTTTTATAACATATCATATTTTCACCATTCACATTATCTGATCGACTTTTGACTGGAAAGTCTAACCGAAAAAAAATATACTAATCACTTGAGTGGGTTTCTAGGACCATTCATACGGTTGGTTTACCTCATTGACACCTATTTGGTAACATTTTACCCATTCTATAACAATAAACTTTTCTAACTTGAAAATCTTAATTTTTTTTAACACTGTTAGAATATTTTTATTTTATTCTAAACAGTATTAAATCATTCATATATTTATATATATATAAAAATATCATTACATTATTTACAAAAAAAATGATTCCGAGAAGAATAGAAATTCTTGGTTATTACATTCATCTCTCCTTATAAAATTTTCGCCCTCAAAAATTCAGAACAAGTGGGGTTATTTTTCTCTCATCTCTCCTTCACGCTCCCACGTAACCTCTTCTACATTATGATTTCTCCACAACACTTTGACTAGCGGGATGCTTTTATTTCTTAGCATCTTCTCCTCTCGAGCAAGTATTTGGATTGGTTGCTCCTCATACGACAAGTCTTCTTGGACTTGGATTGGTTCGTACTCGAGAACATGTGAAGGGTCTGTAATGTACTTCTTCAACATCGATACGTGGAAGACATTATGCATGGTAAACAATTCTGGTAGCAGCGCTAGCTTATAGGCCACTTTTCCCACTCGACTGATAATGGGAAAAGGTCCTATGTATCTGGGACTCAGCTTTCCTTTCTTCTCAAATCACATTATACCCTTCATTGGCGCAACCTTTAAGAATACGAAGTCTCCTTCTTCGAATTCTAAGGGTCTTCGTCTCTGGTCTGCATAGCTCTTTTGGTGACTTTGTGCAGTCTTCATCCTCTGTTGAATTTTCTTGACCGCATCAATTGTCTCTTGGATAAACTCCATCTTGTGCAGCTCTTTTTCTCTTAAGTCATACCAATGAATCGGGACTTGCATTTTCGTCCATACAACGCTTCATGTGGTGCCATTCTAATAAAAGCCTGGAAACTGTTGTTGTATGAAAACTCGATCAGTGGTAGTTTCTTATTCCATGCTCCTTTGAAGTCTAGTACACATGTGCAAAGCATATCCTCTAGTGTCTGGATTGTGCGCTCAGATTACCCATCTGTCTGAGGGTGAAATGCTGTACTGAATCTCAGTTCTGAGCCCATTGCAGCTTGAACACTCTTCCAAAAGTTTGATGTGAACTGTCTGTCACGATCTGACACTATCACTGTCGGTATTCCATGCAGTCACACTATGTTAGAGATGTACAGCTCTGCCAACTTTTCCAATTTATACGTCATCTTTACGGGTATAAAGTGAGCGGACTTGGTTAATCGATCTACCACTACCCATATGGCATCAAATCCTTCGCTTGTCATTGGTAGTCCGACAACAAAATCCATAGTTACTTTCTCCAATTTCCATTTTGGGATGTCCAGTGGTTGCAGTTCACCTACTGGTCTTTGATGTTCCGCCTTGATCCTTTGGCATGTTAAACAGCGATTGACGTGTTGGACTATGTCATTTTTCATGTTTCTCCACCAGAATTGCTGCTTTAAGTCTTGATACATCTTTGTACTACTCGAATGTACTGAGTAAGGGGTGTCATGGGCTTCCGTTAGGATTCTCTTTCTCAATTCTTCTTTGTCGGGCACACAAATCCTCCATTGAAAAAGTAGTACCCCATCGTCAGCAATGTGGAACTCCGTCTTTCCATTCTTGGAAACTTCTTCCTTCAATTTTCTCATAACAGTATCAACCTCTTGAGGTTCTTTAATCTCCTCAAAGAGTGTTGGCTTGAGTTGCATTACCATCAACTTTCCTGAAATTAGCTCCATTCTTAGCGTAGAAATTTCCTATTATAGTGACTTGGGCAGTTTGTCAATAGCTATTCGTTCTAGCATCGTTGACTTACAGCTCAATGCATCCGCTACCTTGTTCGCTTTACCGAAATGATACAAGATCTCGCAGTCATAATCTTTAACTAACTCAAGCCATCTTCTTTGTCTCATGTTAAGTTCCTTCTGGGTGAAGAAATACTTCAAACTCTGGTGGTCGGTAAAGATCCTACACCAAACTCCATATAAATAATGCCGTCATATCTTAAGAGTAAATACTACAACAGCCAATTCTAGATCGTGAGTCGGGTAGTTCTTCTCATGTTCTTTCAGCTGTCTGGACGCATAGGCTATCACCTTTCCATCTTGCATCAATACAGCTCATAATCCCATCTTGGATGTGTCGCTGTAGATATCAAATTCTCCTTCATCCTTAGGCAAAGTGAGAACTATGGCACTCGTCAACCGTCTCTTTAATTCCTGAAAGTTTTCCTCACATTTGTTTGTCCAATCAAATTTCTTCTCTTTGCGTGTAAGAGCTGTGAGAGGGGCAGCTAACCTTGCAAATCCCTCCACAAATCTACGGTAGTAACCTGTCAATCCTAGGAAACTCCGTATCTCGGTGACGTTCTTCGGAGGTACCCATTTGCTAACCGCCTCAACTTTTGCAGGATCAACTGCAATCCTATCTTTTGAGACGACGTGTCCGAGGAAATGAACTTTATCTAACCAAAATTCATATTTTGAGAACTTGGCATACGACTAATGCTCCCTTAGCATCTGCAGTGCAGTCCGAAAATATTTCTCATGCTCTTCTTGATTCTTCGAGTAGATGAGGATATCGTCAATAAATACGATGACGAATTTGCCCAAGTATTCCTTAAATACTCAATTCATAAGATCCATGAAGGTAGTTGGAGCATTTGTCAATCCAAAGGGCATAATAAGAAATTCAAAATGCCCATATCTCGTACGAAATGCAGTCTTAGGAATATCTCCTTCCTTGACCTTCAACTAATAATAGCCGGATCGAAGATCAATCTTAGAGAACATTACAGCTCCTTTGAGTTGATCAAATAAATCATCGATCCTCGGCAGTGGATACCTGTTCTTGATTGTAGCTTTGTTGAGTTCACGGTAGTTAATGCACATCCTTAGGCTTCCGTCTTTCTTCTTCACAAACAAAACTGGTGCTCCCCACGGTGAATAGCTGGGGCGGATGAATCCTTTTTCTAACAACTCTTTCAACTGCACCTGTAATTCCTTCAGTTCTGTAGGGGCCATTCTGTAAGGTGCTTTTGAAATAGGGGATGTGCCTGGCAGCAACTCAATCTCGAAAGTGATCTCTCGGTCTGGAGGGAGTCCTAGCAATTCTTCTGGAAATACTTCTAAGAAGTCCCTAATCACCGGTACTTCACTTGGTTGAAGCTTCACTTCAATGCTTGTATCTATAATGTAGGCTAAGTAACTAGTGCATCCACTCTTCATCAGTTTCTGTGCCCTCATTGAACTTATCAGCATACCGGACAATCTTGGAGTATGATCCACATATTCGAACTGGTCATCTCCTCCTGACTGAAACACTATTTTCCACTGCTGGCAATCAATTGTCGCTCGATACTTGCTAAGGAAATCCATTCCGAAAATAACATCGTAGTCAACTATCTCTAGTGTGACTAAATCGATGTATAATTCTCGGTCAGCAATAATCACTGGAACATTACGTAACCAGTAATCCGACAACATTACCTCACCAGATGGAAGGTAGTCTTGAACACTTGACCAATCCTATCCTTAACATGCTTAATTTTTGCAGCAAAAGTATGTGAAGCAAATGAATGTGATGTACCTGAGTCAAATAATACATAGGCAAAACTTTGGGCAACAGGAAGCTGACCTATCACCATATTTGAGGCTCCCGCCTCAACGTCTTCTTTGGAGTAGGCCAAGATATGTGCATCAGCTCGAGATGCATCTTCTGATCGGCTCATGTGAGTCTGTGCTCCTTGGAACCTTGTCTGCATGGCGTGTGCTTGGCTAGCAGTCGATCGCGGCTGAAAAGATCTTGGCTGGTATTGGGGATTGGTAAGGCAATTCCTGGCAAAATGGCCTTCCTTGTCACATAAATAACATACATTTGTCCCCACTCTGCATTCTCCTGGATGCATCTTCCCACATTGTTGACATGGGAGTCTAGTCTGGCCGGTGCTCTGGTTTGGCCTTCTTTGACATTTTTTACATTCTGACCTCTAGAATCACTAGTATTAGTTTTCCCCTTGTTCGAGCTTGATTGACTTTGGTTGCCGCTCTGACTAGGCCTCGGACCTGAGAAAGGCTTGCTACTTTGGCTTGGTTGGTTGCTTTTTTGTGTCAGGTTTGCCAAATCCCTTTCTCTCTTATTGTCCTCCCAAGCTTTAGTCTTCTCTTTTTTTCCTCGAGCCAACCTGTGCTCAACTCTCATCGCCCTGCTAATATAGTCTGCAACGGTGGTGGGTGGGGTCTCACCACTCTCGACCAACGTGGCAATATCGGGCCTAAACATGTCAATCATTCGACGGACCCGTTCCCCTTCTATTGGTACCATCTGCAGACATAGGCGGGCTAGCCCATCAAACTTATGGCAAGTTTCAGTTACAGACGTTTCTCCTTGCTTTAACCCATCAAATTCTCACTGTTGAGCTCACATAGTGTCTAAGTTGAAAATTTTCCGATTAAATTCTTCCAGGAAATCATTCCAAGTTATACTCCTCACATTCCTTCTCATCTTCACCATCTCCCACCAATATCTGGCATCTTTCTTAAGCAAGTAGGAGACACAGAGAACTCGTTCTTGATCCGTGAGATTCATGAACTCAAAGATCATCTGTATGGAGGCCAACCATTCTTCAGCCTCAAGTGGATTGGTAGACCCCTCAAACTCTGGTGGCTTCGTTTTCCTAAACCGCTCATATAAGGACTCCTAATTGATCACCATCTGAGTAGAAGTACCCATACCCCCTTCCGATGTAACTGGCATTGTTGGAGCAGCTAACCTTGGAGTTGGTTGAGGTTCTGGCATGGATGTTTGGGACGGAGTCATTTGAGGTTGGGAAGGTCCACCCCTATCAGTTTGCCCTATATTTCTTTCGGCTAATAATTCCTTTAGCTTTTGGTTTTCCTGCTCTTGAGCCTCCAACCATGCCTGTGTATTGGCTAAGAGGTTGGTTATCTCAGTATCTCGATATACTCTTGATGCTGTAGATCGTGGTCTGACCATATTGTCATGTACTACCTATTGCGAACAATAACATGGTTTAGTACTCACATAACAACAATAACTCTTAATTTAAAAACAATCATACTTGGACTGCATAGAAGCAGATGCTTGAAATGTCATGGAGGGTCAATGGACAACAATCTGGCTCTGATACCAACTGTGGCATCCGCCGGCCCAGCTCACCCGAGTAGATGTTCACCATTTCTTTTCTTGTTAACTTTGAATACATAAACTTTTCTTTTCTTTTGCGGAAGTGTAATTGAAAAGCTTTACTTTCAAAATTAAGTGAAAATTATGGGAACATTTTTTTTTCTTAAACATGTTTACATAAACTTCCCTTTTCATCAAAACATGCCAGCTTATATACATTTTTTTTTTCATTTTTGTTCCATTTCATTTACATATTGTCTGCATATATATATATATTTGAACATATACTTATACAAAAAAAATACTCTGGCAGCTAAAAACATTGCGAGTCCGTCCCCTTATCCATGACACTTCTAGAATCTGTCTGCCAGTCTCCCTGTTCATCTATCATATCCTGGGTTGCTTACCCTTATCACCTACACCACAAACAGACTTGTGAGCTAGGCTTAGTAAGCACAAACATACAAACAATTAACTTATAAGCATAACCTCTAAGGTTAGTCACATAATGCAATTCTATTCCTCATGGGTTAGTGTTCGAGATTATTTTATCGTAACTTATCACAATATTCTAATCCTTTCATTTCATGTCTTTCTTTCTTTCTTATCATGACTTTTCTTTTCTTTTCTTTTGTTTTCTTTTCTTTTTTTTTCACTTTCACTGGTGGGTCCGTTGTTGAATGTACCTATTTGCGCGCAGACAGTGGGAGGAGGGGGAGCGACCTACCAACCTACCTCACAGTCACATATGTTTACCTCATTTTAGGGGTAAAACATTAGCTACCGCACCTTCGGGGTAGGGTCCAACCTATAAACTACCGCACCTTTTGGGTAGCACCACATCTACGTGAAGGATATAGACCTGAAGTCTCGAACGTGTAGGGAGACCAGTACGCCAACAATTAAGTTTTTAGTTTTATTATCTTGCATTCTTTTAGCTTTTAGACATAGCCTATCATGCATACATATCATTCCTAAGACATCTCTAACATGATTTTTCATCTAATTCATGTCATAGAAACACATCACAAAGTTAGTCAGTTCGTGAGTAGACAAGTAAATGCTTGTACTTACAATATCTGTGCGAGTATGATATCTTTTGGATCCTTGGTATTGCTTCCCCCTTCACTTCTTGTGTTTCCTATAATAGAAATAATTATGGATTATTTCTCATATTCACCTCTTATTTAAAACATAGCAAAATTTGCATTAAAATTCTACATTTTTCCTTATTCCTCTTTTTCACTCAAAATCAACTCTTAGAATGTTGTTATTATCTTTAGTCTTGTGTTTTCACACTTTTCCTTATCATTCAAAACTTATTTAACATTCTAATCTTCATAATGTCCACACTCTTAGTTTCTTACAACTAACTCACTTCATTACCATTGCCGAAATTTCGGCAGCATTTCCGCTTAAAAATTAGGATTCCGGCGTTTAAGTAATACCTCAAAACTTAGAACCTGTCAAGTACTATATCATAGGCCTAATTTTTCATAGAACATTCAAAACGTTCTATGAAAAATGCTTATCAATCATATACATTACTCATTAACACATTCAAAATCATATCCATAAAATCAACCATCACTTTCATTTTTTCATTATCTATTTCTAACATGCCATTCACCACTTTATTTCCTCATTCAATTCCTTTTTATATGTTTCATATCAATTCATTCATTTCAAAACTACTAACAATATAAAACATCTGAATTTCATCGACCAAAACTTCAAATTTAAAATTTCAACTTAACTAATCCTTTCCAAACAATTACATAACTATTTTCAATCTCTTTTCTTAACTTTAAGCTTAACAATACTAGCTTAAAGATTTCACAATCCCATCTTCAAAATCTTCACAATTCTTCTTAAGGAACTTAACCAATATTTGTTCAAAATTGAAACCAAATGCATCTATTGTCAAATATAACCCTTATAACCATTTTTTTCACTTAAATCATCGAGTTAACAATCATAAATTTCAATCATTTCACCGAAAAGAGCCACAAATTTATCATGAAAAATCATCAAATTTTCAAACCCTAACTATGTGCATTCACGTTTTCCTCAAGAAAAACAAATCAAACTTTTGCATTCAAGTTTCCAAACTCATATATATTCTTTCCTAAGCCATTATCAATCAATTCTAACAAATTTTGAACCCTAATATTTCCATTTAAACATTTTCTCATACTACCCCATTTGGATTACGAAAATCACAAAACAACTCAAGGGAAAGGGGTTACCTTTGTTCAAAAACGTCCCCTTGCTCCTAAAGAAACTAAGGTCGTGTTTTTCGGAAGGAAACTTAAAGAAAATTTGAGCTTAGGGAGGGTGGAAGTTGCGGCTCCACTCGGCTATACAGGGGCCGAAATCGCGAGGAAGAAGAAAGGGGAAAGAGTTATCTCCCTTCCTCAGTCAGCATTTCCCTCTCGATCTCCCTCTTTCTCGTGCTCCCTTTCTCTTTCTCTCGCACTCTGTTTGCAAATCTGTGATATATGCAAATCAACGCAAGTATATGTATCGTATCCAAGTAATATATGATGAGAAAGAGTGTCGTACCCACGAGGAAAGTGTTTTTGTATTAAGATGTAGTTGTTTTTACAAGAAAATCGACTTAACTGGAATAAGTAACTAAGTGAATTTCAATTATGGAAAAAGGATAAAATAGTAAACAGAATTAAACAAGAATTAAATTGAAATTTCCGAGTTCAAGATTCAGGGTTTATATCTGCACAATCAATTGGGAAAAATAAGTTGCAAGTCACTTTTCTGTCACAGCTCTGAAATCGTGCTACAGCTTTGCTATAGCATCATTCTTTCTAGTCAGGATATAGAAAAAAAAAATACGTATAGACCTCAGATTCTAAGTCTGCATATTCCTATGTAGATTCAGATTTGAGAAAATCGATTAAGAACGTTATCCTTAAAGACCATGTGATGGATGACTATTCCTAGCTTACCCACAGATTTGATTAATTTTTACTCTGAAAACTAACCAAACACATGCTATTCAATCTCAGTCAATTCATTGAACGTTTTCCAACATTCACGAATCATTTGCTAGTATTAGATTCCCTTCCAAGATCTAATACAAGATCAAATAAAATGAGCACAGATTGAACAATAAAAAGAATTATACTAAGCAAAACTGTACAGATCTCAAATTCTGTTCAAGTACTCATGACTCACAACTTAACTGAATTAAGCTTCCATGAGTTTGGCAAAAATTATATACCGACTTTAATTTAACATCAAAATACTGTTACGCAAGTAGAAAGACCGAAATCAATACAAAGTAGTATAAAGCAGTAATGATCTCCCCTTTTCCAAGGTTCGATTCAAGCTGGTACAGCTTCAGTGCCTTTTACGGTCTGTGAAGAATGAATCCAGACGAATTCCTTCTTGAGGTGTTGAAATCCTCACGTCCTGGCAGAATTTGCTCTCGATTCCACTCTATATTTCTTTTCCGATCTTCCTTTTTTGCTCTGTTTTTCCCTCTTCTGATTCTGTTATTTTTCCCTCTTTCTCTTTCTGTTATCCTGCCTCCGTATATTATGTCCTCTTCCCTTAGCTCAGCTTTTATAGTACAAAAAGGAAACATTTAAACCCTACTTGTGACATGTGGATGATCCTCTGGCTGGCCGTGGACATTGTGGTAGTGCTGGGCAATGATGCTGACACTTGGAGGAATGATTGACATCATCAAATTTAGCCAGCGTGGATTAAAATGTGTGCACATTCAGCAGACCACGTCAGCCAACGCCTGCTTCAGCTTTGCTGTGGCAATGCTGCGGCAACGTCTAATTTTCAGCATTCTTTACTCTGCAAGGTCCTGCCATTCACCAAAAATAAAAACCAACCTCCAAAAACATATCACATGTTAAAAGACTTCAAAATGCTCTAACAATGATCGATTCCCATGTGCTGCTAAAAATAGACTTTTATCAATGGCCACCAAAGTCAGAAATTGATAATTCTCATTTTTAGTACCAAAAACAATGACTTTTGTGACTTTAACTTCCTACAATGAGCTATCCAAGCATGAAAATGTGACTCCATAACTCGAGAAATTCGAGTTATCACACCATCAAACTTAAAAGCGCTGCTCGTCCTCGAGCAATGGCAGAATTATAAAACCAACACACAAGACAAAACGATTTATTATTATTAATATATATATATTTTTTATAAGCAGATAGTAATAATTACATGTCAACCCAATCCTCAATATCATCCTGAACATTGTATGAAGATTAACTGCATATATCACAAATTACTCTCAAAGCACTTCCTTTCTAAACACGAGGAGGGGGGTTCTGGACTCATTTTAGGTACCCTTAGCTTTGAAGTCATGAACTTGACCAGCTTAAGGGCTTTTCAAGTTGATCCCACGAACTCCTATAACTCTATACGAAGGAGCCCTACCCTCAGTAGCAATAGGAAATTTTCTTAATTTTTAAAAAAAAAAAAATTTTTAATTTTTTTTTTAATTTTTTAGACACTAAGTTGTTTTTTTCTGCCTTTTTACGCGAATGTCCACATGGGGCTCATGAAGACACCCGGTTACTCAACAAAAAACACAAACCAAAGTGGGCTTTTACATTCATATTTTAAATTACTGTTTTACGCGACTGTCAACATGGGGCTCATGAAGACACCCGGTTACTATGCAAATTTAAAACAGTGGAATACTCTCTTTTTATTTTATTTTTATTTTTATTTTTTTGAACAATGCCACAGCTATGCTGTGGCATTGCTGTTGCAACCGGACACTCATGTTCTGACCACTGTTTGACACGAATGTCAACATGGGGCTCATGAAAACACCCGGTTACTAAGTGGTCTAAACAGTGGAGTATCCTTTTTTACTTGAGGGCTTTTCTAAAATTCAATTCACCATTGTTGCTGGGGATTTACAGGCTCCTAAACATAGCATTATTGAGGGATCCACAAGATCAACCCTAAACTCTTCAAATTGGCAGCAAGACTTTTCCACTTAGATTATCCAAAAGAAATTCCAAAACAACCCTCTTTGTGACCAAACTTTTAAATCAACTTCCAAGAGTAATCAATGACATAATAAGATTACACTTCAACAATGCTAGAGACTTAATTGGAATTGACATTTAGTTACCACTGATCTGCTTCTTGACTTAATGCACACAACTCTTTTTTATATATATATATATCATAATTAGGACACTTACTAAAAAAAATAAAATCAGACAAACATTAACAAAACAAACATTTACTAGCTAAGAAAAGTGGTGAAATGAAAAGTGGGCTTACTGATGGGTCAGACATGGTCTGACCTCAGCCTAGTCACTGCCTCCACTTGGTCCTTCATCTTGACTGCGGTATAGGTGCTCAGGAAATGCAGGAAATGAACAGAATTTCTTGCTGTTCATGCGCAAATTTTTCTGCAAAGCTTGATCTCTTGCATGCATGTAACGCCACATCTCCTTCTGATCTCTCTTCATCTCCTGCAAGCTCTCCATAATATCATATTGAACACATTCCACCTGGCTTACCCTCATTTCCAATTGGGCAAGTGAAAAGCTTGCGGTGGGACTTGGTTCAGATGAAGGAGCTTCTTCTTCTGCTTGCCCTTGCTTGACTCCTTCACTGCCTTGCTCCTGCATTAGCCTGTTAATTGTTCTTAAGAGAATTGGCCCCTTGTTAGGAATCCATTCATCAAACTCCTGAATCTGCACATTAGCACTTTTACAAAGCCGAGTTATCAAACAAGGGAAAATCAACGCACTTCTATCTCTTTGGGCGCAAGCTAAAATCTCTTCTCTAATTATACTGCCCACATCAATTTTTCTACCCATTATAATTGAATGCAAAAGAGCCATTCTCTCCCAACTTACTGTCTGCCCATGGGTAGTTGGTTTGAGGGAAAACTTAAGGAAATGATACCACACTTTAGCTTTGGGATTTAATCTGCAATGAAGAACTGTCAGAGATCCCTGTGGTGACCTTGTCCATTCAGTTCCAGTTGTCGTTAGGTCGGCCAACACAGTGTCCAAAGCTTCTCTATTTGCATCTGCTAAAAACTCAGAATGCTCATCCTCAAAGCTTGATAGTCCCAAGAACCCATTGATTGCATCCCTTGTAATATCCACCGGTTTCCCCCTAACATGGACTATGTTCTAAAATTTTCCTGTCAAGCTCGCATAGAACTCATCCACTAAAGGCATGATAGCCTCATTCGTATGTTCACAAAAGACTTTCCACTTATGGACCTTTATCACTGAGCTCACAAATTCGGGCATCTCTGCTGTTTTCAAATGGAAGCCTTTTTCAAGTGCAAAATTCTTATTAAATCTTTTCTCTATTTCCTCATTTTCGAATCTCTTAAACTATTTTTCTCTCTCAACAACTTTCTTCCCCTTTCTTGCCATACTCTTCACCGGCATTTTTTTTTTAAAATAATTCAATAATGCACAAATCACTAATCTCCAATGCTACGCTTCAACGCTCAACCCCTAAACTTAAAACTCACTAACTTCCTAATTTATGCTTTCAAGAGGACTTGTGAGACTAGGTAAGAAAGCACCTTACCTAGAACAATGGACGACCCTCGGCCAAGGATTTGGCTTTCTTCCCTTGAGCGACGATCTCCCGCTATTGATGTTCGGTGGAGAGCGAATTGCAGCGACTGACGACGGCGTGAAAAGGTTCGGCGCATACTCAAACTTGCTCGGGAGAGTTTCGGCAAAACAACTTGTTGGTTTTGATGATGGAGAATGGAGAAGACGAAAATGATTACAAAGATGAGAATGGAGGAGTTTGGTGGTGTGATTTTTAGAGAGAGAACCGGTGAATTTTTATGCATGAATGGAGAATGCCAAAAATGGATGGAAAGAAACCGAAATGTGATGAGGATTGGCGTGGCTCACTCGGCTTCGACGGCGAGGATGAAGAAAGGTGGAGATTTCGGCGTTGAGAAAATTGGTGGAATGGAGTGTGGAAGCTTGGAAGGATGGTTATGGTGGAGGCGGCAACTAAGGAAAGATGAATGGGAAAAGAAAATAATAAAAGGGCCCTTATGTAGGGTTTTCGAGGCCCCCCCCCCCCCCCCCCCCCCCCCCCCCCCTTTTTTTTAAATATTTATTTATTTATTAAATATATATATTTATATTTTTTTTTATGAAACTGTGCGTTTTGTATCTCTTCTCATTACCCAGACTTTTGTTTCACGATACCTTCACTGCACATTTTTTTTATAATGCCACAGCTATGCTGTAGCATTGTTGTTGCAGTGTTTCTGGATCACCAAACATGCACTCTGTCACTGTTCCATCTTCAGTGGCTCCAGTACCCATATACTTGTTCTTCAAATCACCTGCAACAAATACACTTTATGAAGAGTCTGAATCACAGTAAAACAAAGAAACTAAAGAAACGTGCACTAAATAAAACAAAGACAACTAACTAACTAAAAGTAAAAGAAATTTGAATAATGCAAGGGTTGCCTCCCTTAAGCGCTTGTTTTTCGGTCGACGGCCCGACCATCCCTTATGCTCATGGGTCTTGGAGAATGATTGAAGTCTTCTCCCTGTCCACATTCCCTCCGAAATAATGTTTGAGACATTGTCCATTCACTGTGAATTGTCTTCCTGAATTTTTTTCTCTTACTTCTACAGCTCCATGAGGAAATACTGTAACAACCTTGAAAGGCCCACTCCAGCGTGATTTGAGTTTCCCAGGAAATAGCTTGAGTCTTGAGTTAAAAAGGAGGACCTGCTGCCCTTCCTCAAACTCATGGGGAAGGATTTTACTATCATGCCACCACTTGGTCTTCTCCTTGAACAATTTGGCGTTCTCATAAGCTTGTAATCTGAACTCATCAAGCTCATTCAGCTGTAACATTCTCTATTCTCCAGCCAACTTCAAGTCCAAATTAATCTTAGTAACAGCCCAGTATGCTCTATGTTTAAGCTCTACTGGCAGGTGACATGCCTTGCCAAAAACAAGCCTATATGGTGAGGATCTGAGGGGCGTTTGTTAGGCTGTTCTCAATGCCCAAAGTGCATCGTTTAGGCACTGTGACCAATCCTTACGTGATGGCCCTACCACCTTCTCCAATATCCTCTTTATTTCTCTGTTTGACACTTCCACCTGCCCGTTTGTCTGAGGATGATAGGTAGTTGCCACCTTGTGCTTGACTCCATATTTCATTACCACACTATCAAACTGTTTGCTCACAAAATGAGTGCCATTGTCGCTAATGATTGCCCGAGGTGTGCCGAATCTAGTGAAAATGTTTCTCTTGAGGAACTTCACCACTGCCTTTGAGTCATTAGTAGGCAGTGCCTCGGCCTCCACCCACTTGGATACGTAATCCACTGCTACTAGAATATATGTATTCCCATAGGATGGCACAAACGGTCCCATGAAATCAATTCCCCAAACATCAAAAACCTCAACTTCAAGAATGTTGTTCAAGGGTATTTCATGCCTTCTTGTGATGTTTCCGACCTTTTGACACCTCTCACACTTCATGGCGTAGATGTTGGCATCCTTGAATAATGTAGGCCAGAAAAAACCTGATTGCAGTACTTTTTCGGCTGTCCGAGTGCCCCCATAATGACCTCCATATGATGAAGAATGGCAGTGATAGAGAATATCCTCTATTTCCTCTTCAGGAATGCATCTCCTCAACACTTGATCAGCACATTGCTTAAATAGATACGGTTCATCCCAAAAGTAAGACCGAACATCATGCATAAACTTCTTCAATTGCTGCCTGGATAAATCTGGAGGTAGCAGACCACTTACCAAATAATTAACAAAATCAGCGTACCATGGTACAGTTGACTGAGTAATTGAGAATAACTGCTCATCAGGAAATGTTTATCTAATGAGCTGGTTTTCTTGCCCTTCAAATCCATTATCCAGTCTCGAAAGGTGATCAGCTACTTGGTTTTCAGCTCCCCTTCGGTCCTTGATCTCTAAATCAAATTCTTGAAGTAGAAGAACCCACCAAATCAACCTAGGTTTTGCATCTTTCTTCTGAATGAGGTATTTAATTGCTGCATGATCAGTGTATACAACTACCTTTGCACCCACGAGATAAGCTCTAAATTTTTCAAAAGCATATACAACTGACAACAATTCTTTCTCAGTCACCGTATAATTCAACTGAGCTCCTGTGAGTGTCCTGCTCGCATAATAGATTGAATGAAACACTTTGCTCCTGCGTTGGCCCAACACAGCTCCTACCGCCATATCACTTGCATCACACATCACCTCGAAAGGTAATGACCAGTCAGGTGCTACTACAATTGGTGCTAAAATCAGTTTCTTTTTTAACTCTTCGAATGCATGAAGGCACTGCTCATCGAACATGAACACCGAATCTTTCTCCAGTAAACTGCATAATGGCTTGGAGATTTTTGAAAAGTCTCTGATGAATCTTCTGTAGAATCCAGCATGCCCCAAAAAACTTCGGAATCCCTTAACTGTGGTAGGAGGAGGCATCTTTTCTATTGCCTCAATCTTTGCTTTATCCACTTCAATCCCAGCTTTATAAACCTTGTGCCCTAAGACAATTCCTTCCTTCACCATGAAATGGCACTTTTCCCAATTGAGCACCAAATTAGTTTCTTCACAACTGTGGAGGACTTTGGCCAAGTTGCTCAAGCATAAATCAAAAGAATTCCCAAAAACTGAAAAATCATCCATGAATATCTCAAGGAAATCCTCAACCATGTCAGAAAAAATGGCCATCATACACCGCTGGAAGGTGGCTAGTGCATTACACAATCCAAAGGGCATCCTCCTGAACGCAAATGTGCCGTATGGACAGGTAAAGGTAGTTTTAGCCTGATCTCCTGGAGCAATAGCAATCTGATTATATCCTGAATACCCATCAAGAAAGCAATAGTATTCCTTGCCCGCCAATCTGTCCAACATTTGATCGATAAACGGCAAAGGAAAGTGATCCTTCCTAGTAGCTTTGTTGAGTTTCCGGTAGTCCATACATACTCTCCATCCTGTAACAGTCCGAGTGGGAATCAGTTCATCATTCTGATTGGTTACTACCGTCATTCCTCATTTCTTTGGTACGCATTGCACTGGACTCACCCATGAACTGTCTGAAATAGGATATACGATCCCAGCATCCAACCACTTAATAACTTCCTTCTTTACCACCTCCTTCATAATTGGATTGAGTCTTCGTTGCTGTTCAATGGACCCTCTGTAGTCGTCCTCCAACAGGATCTTGTGCATGCATAATGAGAGACTGATTCCCTTGATGTCAGCAATGGTCCATCCAATGGCTTTCTTAAATCTTTTTAAAACCTGAAGCAGTTTGTCCTCTTACTCCTCAGTTAGTGAAGCAGAAATGATGACTGGTAAAGTTTCTTTATCTCCTAAATATGCATATCTGAGATGATTTGGCAAAGGCTTCAACTCTAGAGTGGGCGGCTCTTCAGTGGATGGTTTGGGCAGCTTTGTTTCTCGATCTGCTAATCCCAACGTCTCATACTGTCTTCCCCTTACGTTGTTCCTTGCTTGAATTTTCACATTGTTCAACTCTACTTGTCTTAGAAATGGCTCAAAATGATCTTCCAAATCTATCTTAAGGTGGTTCTTCTCTAGCTCCTCGATTACAGCCGACTCAAGGGCCTGGATAGTTGAACATTCTTCAAATTCTTCAGGAAACCTCATTGCCTTCAAAACATTAAAAGTGACTTGTTCATCATTCATCCTCATAGTCAGTTCACCCTTTTGCACATATATTAGAGCTCGTCCTGTGGCCAAAAATGGACGCCCAAGAATGATGGGAATCTCACGATCTGCTTTAAAATCAAGGATGATAAAATCTACTGGAAAGATGAATTTATCGACTTTAACAAGAACATCCTCAATCTTTCCTTCAGGATGAGTCAACGTTCTATCTGCTAACTGCAGTGTGACTGTAGTTGGCCTTGCTTTACCCACTCTCAACTTTTTGAACATCGACATTGGCATCAAATTTATGCTCGCTCTAAGGTCGCAAAGAGCCTTGCCAAAATAGTTGTTGCCAATCATGCATGGAATTGTAAAACTACCTAGATCCTTCAACTTTGGTGGCAGTCTGTTCTGGAAGAAGGTACTACTTTCTTCAGTGAGAGCAACTGTCTCAAACTCCCCCAATCTTCTCTTCTTAGCTAAGATGTCCTTCATAAACTTTGCATAACTGGGCATTTGTTCTAGAGCTTCCACAAGTGGTATGTTGATGTGAAGTTGCTTCAAAATATCTAGAAACTTCTTAAATTGCTTGTCCTGCTGTTGCTTATGGAATCGTTGAGGAAAAGGTAGTGGCGGTTTTCTCATTTCTTGCTGGACGATTCTTTGCTGTGGCAACGTTCTGATCGGCCTGAACCTGGGTTGGGAGTGTTTCAGCGATTTCTTCTTGTGGCTTATCCTTTTGGATCAAAGTGAGCTCCCCTTTTTTAGCTGTCCCAGTGTTGGGTTCTTCCAGTATCTTTCCACTCCTCAAAGCAGTGGCTTTGCATTGTTCCTTGCCTTCTCTTTTTGGGTTCTCGGTATCACTTGGCAGTGTCCCTTGTGGTCTACTACTAAGAGCACTTGCTAACTGTCCCATTTGATTCTCCAAGCTCCTCAATGAGGCTGTGTGACTTTGCAACAATGCTGAGTGGTCCTGAATACGGGTATCTGTCTTCGCCATGTGTTCCCTCAACAAACTCTCAATTGTTGATAGAGTTGTCTGTGATGGTTCTTGAACTTGCTGCCTCATGGGTTGCTGAAATCCAGGAGGGAATTGAGGTCTGCTTGACATCGGAACTGATGATGTGCTTACACCTTAACCATAATAATTTGAAGTCGAACCTGCATGCTGCTTGTGTCCCTGGTTGTAATTATTAGGATAAGGATTGTTGTAACGCCGATAATTCCCAACGAAACAAGTTGATTCAGGGTTAGACGGGCATTGTTCAAAAACATGTCCTTCTCCACAATATACACATGAGACAGCTGCCAGTTGTGGCGGTTTTACTCCTTGTGCCGTGCTCATAGACTTCACCATGTTTGTGAGTGTGGACAGCTGGGCTGAAAGAGCTGTAATCGAGTCTACTTCATATACACTACCTCCCCTTCTTGCAGCATTGGCTCTGTCAGTAGGCCATTGGTAATTGTTCTGAGCCATCCTCTCTAGAATTTCATAAGCTTCATTGTATGACTTGGTAAGAATTGCTCCATTTGCTGATGCATCTACAATTATTCTAGTTTGCCCATCCAACCCATTATAAAACGTTTCCATCTGTATCCAGTGAGGAATCCTATGATGTGGGCATTTCCTGATAAGCTCCTTAAATCTCTCCCAAGCTTCATATAATAATTCACCTGTGAGCTGCTGGAAGCTAGTGATATCATTTCTTAGTTTCGCACTTTTTGTAGGTGGGAAATACTTCATCAAGAACTTCTCGGCTAGATCATCCCAGGTGAGGATTGAGTTTGGTGCCAGTGCATTCAACCAGGCTCGAGCTCGATCCCTCAATGAGTATGGGAATAGCCTGAGTCTCAAAGCATCATCATCCACACCTGGCAGTTTAAAAGAATCACAGACTTCAATGAATAGCCTCAAATGCAGGTGTGGATCTTCTGTCGGCATTCCCGCAAACTGCCCTGCTGATTGGAGCATTTGAAACATAACAGGTTTAAGCTCAAATTGAGGAGCCTGTATTTCTGGGCGTGCGATACCAGGATTAAGCCCTTCTAACATTGGGACCGCATAGTCTCTGATAGCTCGATCTCTGTTTTCTGCTCGGAGTAGTGCATTTCGAGTATTGTTGCCCTGGTTCACGGCTGGATTTGCTTGCTGGTCAGCCATTTCAACACCTGCAGCTAAGTTACGTTGCTCCCTTCTTCTTGCACGGAAGGTTCTCTCTATTTCAGGGTCAAAAACTTCGAATTCACCACCTCCTCGCCTATTCATGAACCAATGTACCTTTCACCTGCGATTACAATGTTCAAAATCTGTTAAGCAAATTCCTTGTAGAAAATCACAAATTAAAACAAAATCACTTTCTTCGGCAACGGCGCCAAAAACTTGTTTGCAAATCTGTGATATATGCAAATCAACGCAAGTATACGTATAGCATCCAAGTAATATATGATGAGAAAGAGTGTCGTACCCACGAGGAAAGTGTTTTTGTATTAAGATGTAGTTGTTTTTACAAGAAAATCGACTTAACTGGAATAAGTAACTAAGTGAATTTCAATTATGGAAAAAGGATAAAATAGTAAACAGAATTAAACAAGAATTAAATTGAAATTTTCGAGTTCAAGATTCAGGGTTTATATCTGCACAATCAATTGGGAAAAATAAGTTGCAAGTCACTTTCCTTTCACAGCTCTGAAATCGTGCTACAGCTTTGCTATAGCATCATTCTTTCTAGTCAGGATATAGAAAAAAAAATTACGTATAGACCTCAAATTCTAAGTCTGCATATTCCTATGTAGATTCAGATTTGAGAAAATCGATTAAGAACGTTATCCTTAAAGACCATGTGATGGATGACTATTCCTAACTTACCCACAGATTTGATTAATTTTTACTCTGAAAACTAACCAAACACATGCTATTCAATCTCAGTCAATTCATTGAACGTTTTCCAACATTCACGAACAGTTGCTAGTATTAGATTCCCTTCCAAGATCTAATACAAGATCAAATAAAATGAGCACAGATTGAACAATAAAAAGAATTATACTAAACAAAACTGTACAGATCTCAAATTCTGTTCAAGTACTCATGACTCACAACTTAGCTGAATTAAGCTTCCATGAGTTTGGCAAAAATCATATACCGACTTTAATTTAACATCAAAATACTGTTATGCAAGTAGAAAGACCAAAATCAATACAAAGTAGTATAAAGCAGTAATGATCTCCCCTTTTCCAAGGTTCGATTCAAGCTGGTACAGCTTCAGTGCCTTCTACGGTCTGTGAAGAATGAATCCAGACGAATTCCTTCTTGAGGTGTTGAAATCCTCACGTCCCGGCAGAATTTGCTCTCGATTCCACTTTATATTTCTTTTCCGATCTTCCTTTTTTGCTCTGTTTTTCCCTCTTCTGATTCTGTTATTTTTCCCTCTTTCTCTTTCTGTTATCCTGCCTCCGTATATTCTGCTCTTCCCTTAGCTCAGCTTTTATAGTACAAAAAGGAAATATTTAAACCCTACTTGTGACATGTGGATGATCCTCTGGCTGGCCATGGACATTGTGGTAGTGCTGGGCAATGATGCTGACACTTGGAGGAATGATTGACATCATCAAATTTAGTCAGCGTGGATTAAAATGTGTGCACATTCAGCAGACCACGTCAGCCAACGCCTGCTTCAGCTTTGCTGTGGCAATGCTGTGGCAACGTCTAATTTTCAGCATTCTTTACGCTGTAAGGTCCTGTCATTCATCAAAAACAAAAACCAACCTCCAAAAACATATCACATGTTAAAAGACTTCAAAATGCTCTAACAATGATCGATTCCCATGTGCTGCTAAGAATAGACTTTTATCAATGGCCACCAAAGTCAGAAATTGATAATTCTCATTTTTAGTACCAAAAACAATGACTTTTGTGACTTTAACTTCCTACAATGAGCTATCCAAGCATGAAAATGTGACTCCATAACTCGAGAAATTCGAGTTATCACACTCGCAGCCGCACAAAGGGAGAAGAAGAAGAAGAAGAAGAAGAAGCAAGAAAGGAGTTTGGGTTGTGGGTTGTAGTTTCTCCCATGATCTCTCTCTCTAGCTCACCCTCTCTGCCTCACCGTCGCTCTCTCTCCCTCTCGTCCTCTTTCTTTTTTTCGCGACTGAGAAGAAGAATAAGGGGAACGGGATTTGGGTGAGGTATTGTTCTCACTCTCCCTTTCCCTTATCAACTTAAAAAAAAGGCCTCCCCCCCCTCCCCCCTTTTTTTTTTAAAGCCAAAAAATGATTTAAATTTGGCTTAAATCCTAGCCTTCCAATTTTTTTGTAATAACCAAACTAAACCATAGGATCAAGTTATTTCTTTCCTTTTACTTTTCAATATTTCCATTAAGACATCGTAACTTAAGAGTATTTTCTTTTTTTATAACATGTCATATTTTCACCATTCACATTATCTCATCGACTTTTGACTGGAAATTCTAAACGAAAAAAAAATATACTAATTACTTGAGTGGGTTTCTAGGACCATCCATACGGTTGGTTTACCTCATTGACACTTATTTGGTAACATTTCGCCCATTCTATAATAATAAACTTTTCTATCTTGAAAATCTTAATTTTTTTTAACACTGTTAGAATATTTCTATTTTATTTTAAACAGTATTAAATCATTCATATATTTATATATATATAAATATCATTACATTATTTACAAAAAAAAAGATTCCGAGAATAATAGAAATTCTTGGTTATTATAATGTTTTTTGCATGCAGCACTTGTTGAGGAACTTGAATGCTAAGTACCCTAGTACAAATATAGATGGGCTTTTTTACAGATATGCAAAGGCATATTGTATTGAGGACTTTGAGTATTATATGCACCAAATGGATGGAATTAGGCCAAGAATAAGGAGATGTCTCCTAGATGTTGGGTTTTAAAAATGGGCTAGATGTCGGGTTTGAAAATAGAGATATGATATTATGACAACTAATATATCAAAATCTATCAATGTTATTTTGTTGGATGCAAGGGAATATTCAATTGTTACCCTAGTTGAATTTTTTAGAAGTTTACTTCAGATGTGGTTTTTTGAGCGTAGGAATGAAGCAAGGGGAAATTTTACTTATTTAACACCTTGGGCTTTTCAACGCTTGTTTGATAGGAAAATTAAAGCTTGTTTGATGGATCTAAGTTTCCTTTATCATTATTTTTCTTTTTTTTTTTTTAAGATTTAATGTTTTTCATTAGTTTTTAAGATTTAATCTTTGATTCTAATTTTGGGATCTGTTTTTGATCAGTTTTCTATTTAAATTTTTATAGTATCCATTTTGTTTATTTGGATTCTGTTTTCACTTGTACTTTAATAACTTTTTTGTTTTTCCAATTTCTTTTTTTTTTTAATATATGTGACATTTTTGTAAACTGTATTCTCTAATTATTATGATGTTGAATTGTTTCAGGTTAATCCTATTAACATTAATAAGTATCATATTGTTGATGGTGACATAAATGAGGTTGTAGATTTACTTACTAAGACTTGTTCTTGTCGTGTTTGGCAGTGCCATGATTTCCCTTGTGGTCATGCTATAGCTGCATTATGGAAAAAGAATATAAAATCTTCAAATATTAGGTCTCGCTATTATACAACTGCAACTTATATGGCAACATATGAAGGCATTGTTTTTCAATGGCTGACAAATCACACTGGGAGATTTCAAAAGATGTTGGGAATGTTCGAGTATTTCCACCAGAAGTTAAGCCTGTCGCTTGGAGGCCAAAGAAACAAAGAATTTCCTCTGTAGGTGAAAAAAAAAAAAGAAATCTGTGAAGTGTAACTGTTATAAACAATATGGACACAACAAAAGAACATGTGAGAGAATGGCTTTTCTGATGGATCCATGTTCCAATTTAGGCCGTTATTAACAACCTTACAATTGATTGATATATTAGTTTTATTTTTTTTAAAAAAATTGTTGATACATTGAAACATTTGAGTTTAAATTTTATATTTTATTTTAAAGAGTACTCATTAGTTTTTTTTTTTTTGTTTTTATGTTTTGTAGTACATTTTATTTTTTGTATATATACTTAAACATTTGTTGATTTTATTAAAGTTACTCAAACATTTGTTGATTTTATTAAAGTACATTGTTTTAAACCTTTTCTATAATTTTATTACTGTTGTTCTTGTTCTTTTTTTTTTCCCAACTTTTGATATGCTTTTGTTTGGGAATTTTGACTTACCAATAGTAAATCTTAGTTTTAAGTTTTTCACTCATTATTTTTTGGAAATGTTATATTGTAGATATTAATTTAACGATGGTAAATATTTCATTTACCATTGATTTAGCATTGTACATCCTATCTTTTTTAAAATCTGTTTATTTTGTGATTTGTTAAGTTATGATTATTTTAATTGTAAATCTTTCATTTACCATTGATTTACCATTGATAAATCTTTTCATTTACCATTTATTTACTCAAAACACAATATAATAACTAACCTAACAAAAGGACTGACTGTATTTTGTCATGGAAGGATGATAAGAATGGTCTTAAGTCTTTTATTTATTTATTTAATATAATGGTTAAACCTTTATCATTTTTTAGATACTTTTTAAATAATACCAATATAGTATAAATGCTTGATTTACTAAAGTAAATAGTTCATTTACTAGCGATTCACTATTGATTTAATAATAGTAAATCTTTCATTTATCATTAATTTATCATTATACATCTTTGTGATTTGTTAAGTTATGATCATTTTAATTGCAAGTCTTTCATTTACCATTGATTTACCATTGGTAAATCTTTTCATTTACCATTATAAGTTTTTTTTTATCTAGATAATTTACTACAACAAATTTTCTATGATTCTTATTTTTATTATATAATATAATAAACACAATAAAATAATAGCAATATACTCTTCCAAAATACTGTTCCTTGACAAAAAGGCTATTTTCGCTTTTTCATCATATTTATTAATATGAAATAATAATTTTTTTACATCATATCATAGTAGAGCTGTTTTGTAATACAAAATATTGATAAATATGTCAATCAACTAAGGTTAGTAGTATCAAAATAGTATATGTACCCAACAAAAGCTAAAGATATTAGAGTTATGCACTAGATACTATAACATACCTATTGTAATATTATTGTCCATTTACTAGATATCATCAAAAAGTTATTCTAGTTAGTAACATAACCAAAGCATCAGAATTGTTTGAGATGTGGTTCTCGAGAGTCCCAAATGGATAATAGCTTGAAATCATTTCTTTTCTTCTCTTTTGAGATTGATTCATTGTTATCTAGACTCTGACTACTTAGATGCAGTTGATCCTATGAATCAAGAAACAAAATACATGAGGGTACTATTTCATCCACTTGTCGTTTCCTTTTCTTTTTGGTTTTCTTCTTCTATTATTCTTCAGCTGTAGAATCCCATTTCTCTATAAATGGACTGCAAAGATGTTTTCTTTGCCTTATTTTTTTTTTCCATTCTATCTTCCTCAATAGCTTTATCCCAAACCTATTTCCACATTTTTTTCCTTTGTATACTTCATTTTATCTTTCTGATCATTTTTTTCTCACGCTGCATTTGTAAACTATAATTAATTTTTATATATTTAAAATTTTACACATATGCAATAGATAAAGTTTTGTGATCTTTACCTTTTTTAGTTTGTTATTATCTTGTTTTTATTCTTCTTCCTTATGTGACATGCCTTTTTCCTACAATAAATATTTTTTGAATGTGACAAAAATAAATATTGAGAACAATTATTAGAACAATGTATTTTATTATTTGCCTCTAGTGTTAAGCTTTGTATATAAGCTTTAATATATTCTTCAACTTCCTGTTGATAGATTAACATCTAGATATTTGATTTAAAAATCAGTTTTGTTTATCATGAACATATAATCTACATATCTTGTTTACAAATTTGATTATACATTTACCAATTTCAAAAAATGAAATTTACAAAATAAACTCACTTATTTTATTAAATCATAGAATAAATTTTTTCCGTTTGTTGATCTGTTTTTAATAAACAATCTAACAAATAACTTCAACAATTACAAAAACATATTTACATTATTGCTGTTTATCTAGTTTTAGTTAATATGTTACCTATTCTTTGCTTGCAGTCATCTTGATAATGTAATCTATATTGATGTCCATCAACCCTTCAAATGAATCATTTATGATTGTTTGTTCTTATTCTTCATATTGGCTTGTTTCTTCTTCATGTTGGGTTTCTTCATGTAGCACAGTTTTTCAATTGCTTTTTCAGTTTTTTCTTTGGCCTCATCCTAGACGTCTCCTTCTTCAAATGCTTATACAGTGTTATGCTAGGTGTTGTCTTCAGGATCTAGTTAGTTGTCATCTTCTTGGATTGTGTTTTGTTGTGTTTCTTCTTCTTCTTCTTTGTCATTATTGTTCTTCTTCAAATTATGCTCTAGGTTCTCTGTTTTCAGAATTTATATGAATCTGATCACTGTGTAAATCTTGGTCACTCTCATCATCTCTAAAGGCTACTATAGCTTGGTCATCTTCTGTAGTGTGGAATATTTTGGTATGCATCCTGTTGACTTGTTTTGGAACACTGACCATTGTATTCTTTAAGTCTGCCAAATCATTTTTTACTTGCTACTGGTTTTGCTCCATTTTCATTAACCGTACAAAAATGTCACTGGTTTCATTTTTTTGGTTAGTTGGTGGATGTAGGGGTGGATTTTGAAAATTTTCATCAGTATTTTATGTTCTAGGTACTCTTTGGCTTTGTGTCCCAAATTCTCTTTTATCTTCTATGTTTTCATTGCGTAACAAAACCATGTATTCTTGTTTTTCTTCTTTTTCAGATATGGTAATATCTTTTAGTTCTTCCTATATAATGAAAACAAGTTTTTGTAAACATTTTTATTGCGTAATCAAGTCATAAATGTTCACATAACAACAACAATGTAGACAAATTATTATTTTTATACTTATATAATCAGAGTTATGCTCAATTCAATCACACAAATTTCATTTTCCGTCATTTTTAAAGTAGATAATCAACTAACAATGGAAAACAAATATCTATAACTAAATTAAATATAAAATTCAAATACATCAGTAGTAAGGTACTCATTAATTTTTAGGTGTAATGGTAATCAATTTTTTACTATTTAAATATTTTGATTTACCAATGGTATACAAGCAGTATAAATTTAACTTACATTAAAATGGCATTCTATTTGTCCAAAAAAAAAAAAACAAAGTTCAATAAATTCATTAAATGAGTGAGAATGCATGAAAGAGTTCTTACTTATTGTATGAATTCAAAAGCAGGCTCCAAGTCACTCCAGCTAGGGATTTCTAGAAAACGCTACTTTAATATTCTTGGTAGTATATCTGGGTCCTCACATATAATGAAACTATCTTTTTCGAGAAATTATAAGGTTTCAAATACTCATATGATAACTGCATATGGGAAGCCCTTTAAAGTAATTCCATGATTAGCTGTGCTTGTTATGGCACTACGAAATGAGTTTATTGTTGCATCAAAGGAGACTTTATCCTAGTTGTGTGTATTTATCAATTCATTATCATGAACTAATGAGATATATTCATTGCTAATGTTCATTTTCTCTGTGTTGGACACAACAAATCTAGTTATGCAGTATAAGTGTGTAAGTCTCACCATGTCTACATGTAAAGTCTTCTTTCTTAACTGCTCTTGTTCTTTTGCAAAGAACCACATGATATCTGACACCTTTGTAGAGTTTTTTTAAAAACAGTCTAGATTACAGTCTTTTTTGGTGCTTTACTTGTTTTTTTTTTTTTTTTGTAGATTCTTCTTGCAGTTTAAGCCTGTAATTTGTGCAAACTGTTATAGATCAAATATTATTTTTTTCCCAGTAAAATTGAGTGCAAAAACTGACTGATCGTCATGTTTGCACTGTTTGTAAATCAGTTGCCAAGTAAGTTTCACTGGAAATGTTGTTAATTTTTAGTATAATAGATTCCCAAACGGCTTATCTCTGAACATTTTCAACTGATTTTTTGTTAATAACTCTCGTATTGTGCTAATCGTCTCAATTTTACAGTGATCGTTAATTCTTTTATCTGAATTCCAGTTTAATAGGCTTTATATGTAATTATAATCATGCATTAACAGAAAAAACAAAACATAATTATGTAAATGAATATTTTGCTAAGTAAATCAACAATTTACCATTTTTCATAAATGATGTTTAGTCTAAAGGATATTAAGATTATTTGTAATAAATGTATTACAAGTTACAAATTGCACAATGCATGTTGTTGAATTTAGAATAGAGGTTTCAACATATCCTAACTGTGTTTGTTTATTCAACGAAACAAAATGATTAAAGCTGGTTTAAAGTTTACAACACATCCTAATTAGTATGATACTTGTTCAAAATTCATCCCATATCGTCTCTCATACAGATCTTTTATAAATACAAAAATTACAAGAAGAAAAAAAATAGACATAACAAAAACCCTACAAAAAATGAAATAATCTTAAAAGGCCAATATATATATATGTATGCTTGCAATAAAAAAGATCTATTTTCCCAATCAATAATTAGGTACTATTTACCAAATAAACAGACAATTACCAAACTTTACCGAAAGCATTAACAAAGAGTAATATACCAATTTGTAAGTGGATAAAATAGATTTTTTTAACTTACCACAATTTTATCAATATTGTATTTCTTTTCTGCTTTGTCCTTGTTTTTGTTGCTTTTTGTTCTATCATTTGTAGGAATCTTGTTTTTCTTCATCTCTTCTTGGTCTCTGTTACTGTTTTTCCTGATGATCTTGTTCTTTGTTTTCAGTTTTTTTGATGTTGATGCTTCATCTGGCTTATTTAATTTTTTTTTTTTTTTGTGTTATCATTTTTTGTTCTGTAAATCATTTATTGTATTTAGCATTTACAATTCAAATTATAATAGAAGTACAATTGTAAAATCATATAATGCAAATGATCAAAAAATTGAATACACAACTACTTTGCAAATACAATTGATCAAATAATAGATTAAGATGATTTGTTTGACCAAAAAAATAGGGGTAAATTAAGCAGATAAAATATAAAAAAGCAAAAACAAGACAAACTATATGCTGTTTGTCTAACCATGCAAATGTCAGAGAAAAAAATGCATATCTTTTAATGAAAAAAAACTTTTCTATAAATGAATCAAGACACAAAAATGTCAGAATAATCTAATTTGAATGACATAAGATGAAGGTAAAACAAGTTAGACAACAAATTATTGTGATAAAACAACCACAAGAAGTAGTTTAAACATAATATACCAAAATCAATTTAAGACATTTTGATTTTAAGTAAATTCTGTAAATAACCAAACAAAAAAATCTAATAAAATAAAGACTTTCTACTGATGAAAGATTTAAACTAAGAAAATATAATATATAAATTGGAGAAATTATTAGTCAAGAACCTTTAGTAAATCAAATTTACTACCGATAACCCTAAATATTTTTGTGAACCATAATCGATTTTTTTTTATTTGATTAATTTTGTTTACGAAAATTTTTTTGCATTAATGAGAAATTGGATTTCGTAAATGTCAGAATGTTAAAAAAAATGCTGATAATTATGTTATTTGAAGGATTAAGAAAAGTACTGATAATTATGTTTTTTTTAAGAATTACCTTTCTAATCGCTTATGTAGAAATCGCGACTACAATTGAAGTTGCAATCAAGTGACCAGCAGATGATTTTTTTTTTTTTTAAGAACTTGATTGTGAAATCGTTCACGAAGTAATTATCTATAGAAAGCAAAATTTTCTCGGCTTTTCTCGAAAAGAATCGCCGATTTCTTGTTTGTATTTTTTTAAAAGATTTTCTCGACTTTTTTTTTTATCAGAAGGAAATAAAATCGTGAAACACATAATGAGATTTGGGTAAATAAGTTACAACTTAACTTTTTTTAATAAAGGGTATTTTAGGAATTTAATTATATGTAAATTATAGTTTACCAAATAAAAGCTATTTATTAATTATTTATTTCTTTTCTGTCATAAATTTTTACTGAAATTAATTTTTGGCCTATTTTTCTCTTTTTCCCTTATTTATTTTTAATAAAATACATAATCTGCTAAACTCATCTAATTCAATTCAACTTTAATTAGGTGGATTAATATTTTATTGAGTAAAAATTTTCAATCTACCTAATCTCCAATCTCAAAAACCCACTTACCTTACTTTATGCCTGCCCCTAGCCCATCGTGTGACAAATATACATTTTTTCTAAATTCTAGTATTGTGGTATTTTGTAGAATTTTTTTAATTTCTTTCTTCAAAGGTGTGGGTCTTGATTGTCGGTTTTTGTTTTTAGATTAAGTTTTATGATTTTGGCAGTAATCTGTTTAAAAACTTCCCAAAATTTGATGAATTTTTCGGTTTTCGGTTGGTTACTAGCTGGCAAATATGGTTACCGATTAGCAGTCAACTGGTAACCAGTTGATAACCATATAGTAAGCTGCCGATGATTGTGATTACTGGTCAATAATGTAACTAGTTGGTAACCAATTGGTTATCCATCGGTGGGGTTGGTTACGCCATGGGCACCAACAGGTAATTATAATTGATATTTTAGAATGAATAAATAATTAATTATTTAATTATAATATTATGTTATGATATTACTTGTAAAAGGGATTTTTTTTTTTTGGGTGTGGCATAATGCAATCCAAAGATGATTTTGCGACATTTTTCTTAAGTTTTCTTCCTGTAAAGTTAGTGGCCAAGCCATACCCTATGGGCCTGAGGCCTGCCTAAAAGTTGCAGTCCTATTAATCCTTTAACGGGCTTAAACAGAGCAAAGATAAAAAGCCCGTGATATGGTCTGGGCTAGGTCAATTTGGGAGATAGGGACATTTCGTAATCAGGACAAATAGCATCTTTGTTTTGTTTTTGTTTTTCTAAACGTTTTGTATCCTTGTGTTTTTATTTTCGAGAATGATTTTTTAATTTTAAAAATATAAAAAATAAAAATAATATTAAAATAACGTTTATTTATTTAATATTTTTAAAATAATTTCAAAAATATCGTTTTTAATTATGTTTTTTTTTGTTTTTTGAAACCAAAAAAAAAAGCTATTTTCACTTTTTTGTTTTTATTTCCTCCCTCCATCTTCTCTCTCTCTTTCTCTCTCTGCCTGTGTAGTATTAGTGATGAACATATTTAGTTATGGAATCCATTTCTGACA
This sequence comes from Antiaris toxicaria, assembly GCA_035233585.1. Lineage (NCBI taxonomy): Eukaryota > Viridiplantae > Streptophyta > Magnoliopsida > Rosales > Moraceae > Antiaris > Antiaris toxicaria. The sequence goes on along the minus strand of CP141162.1, from coordinate 10,836,134 downwards.
AAGGGTGACGATCATGGACTAGCGACGATAACGATGGTCCTATTGCGACGACCACCATCGACTGGTAACCTAAATCTTACCATCACCGCTACCTAGAGATCAGACTACCAATGTCTTTCATCCCTATCCTTCATTAAAAAACCTATTACCAAAGGTTTTTTTTTAATTATGACTAATAATTTATTTTTTGTTATTTTTTTCAAAATTAAAAATAAATGTGTATTCATAAAATATTCACTTATAAAATGAGTTTTCAAAAAATATAACAAAACAAAGTTTCTTTTTTATGTTTTTCATATATACTTAAAAAATATAACTAAACATAATTTCAGAAAATAGTCTCAATACTGTTTTCAAAATATTTATATTTTCAACTTTTTTAAAAATAGAAAATATTTCAAAATTAATATCAAATGCCACCTTAATTTTTCTCTCTAAAAGATGTGCCCATTAATCCATTAGTCTATTATCTCTTATAGCCATATTAAAAAAGAGAACCCGCTTTATCGTTCGAGCTCTCATAATCACGGCTTCTACGCTTGTCACGTGGCTTTTTTAAAAGAGAAAAAGAAAATATGAATGCAAGAGCATTTAAGAAAATATAATACAAGTATAAGGGTATTTTAGAATGGAAAAAATTACTCAACCTTCTTGACAATGTTAATTGACGAACAAGGCGTTAGCAAAGGACGTATAAATCTTTTTGTCCTTTACTAGAAGTGCATTGCTTTTGTTTTCCCATTTCTTTCTGTGAAATAAGATGAGTTTTAATCCAGCAAGCATTGTAAACATAGCATCAGAAGGTTAGGAGACTTAGGTAAATAACATATTTTGCAGTGCTTTTAAAATTATGACCCCGTCTGATATTGATTTGAAAATGTTTTAGGAAGGGAATGTCACGATTCTCAAGAGAAGTATTTTGAAATTGGTTTATAATATATATATATATATATATAGATATATATAAAGTCAGAAAACAGAAACAAAATTATTTTTCATTTTTTTGTTAAAGAAGGAAAATAAAAAATAAAGTTGTTTTCTCACTTTTTTTTTTCTCATTTTCTGAGGTTTACACAAGTTACAAAAAACAGAAAATTTAAGGATCTGTTTGGTAAATGCATTGTATTTGTATTATATTTAAATGTAATGTATTGAATACAATTTGTATTTGGAGGAAAAATATTAGCATTATATTTGAATGTAATGCGTGTTTGGGTGAAAAGTATTTGAATTGTATTTTAATAATAAATATGTAATGTTATAGGTAAAAATAGAGAAAAAAAAAAGAGAGAAAAAGAGAATATATGATGTGATTAATAAAAATAATAAAAAAAGTAAAATAATGAATAGTAATTATATTGGATTTAAAATGTAATGTGATTAGAATTTAAATGAAATACTTTTGTATTTGGGTGAAAATTACATTGTATTTAAATGCAATGTAATTTGAATATGTTCACCAAACGCATGATAAAAAACATGTTTAAAAACAAACTTATTTTTCTTATTCTCAAACCAATTTTATAAAAAACACAATTAAATACAATTTCGAAGTATATCTCAACACCATCCTCAAAACACACATTTTAATTTCGTAACCAAAACAAAATCATTTTCAAAATACTCCCAAAAGGCTAAAAATTTTTCTTTGTTACTTAAAAAAATATGGGTTTTATGACTAAAATACCAAAACTGACCCTAAATATTGAAAGAGACTAGAGCACTTGGTATGATGACTACCTTCTATGATATAAAAAATTCTACAGTAGTTAATTAGTATTGGGGTCATATATGGCGCCATGAGCTCGTTTTTGAACTCACTTCACCTCTTGCGTGGTGGGGCTTGGCATTGCAATTGATGGGAGGTCACTAACCTCGGCCTTGCACCACCGGTGTTGGGAGAAATAGCGAGAAATGAGGGAGGAGATTGAAGGGTATCAGGGACTTTTTACTCTTCTAAATAGGATTTTTTAAGGAATAAACTATAATTAAGGAGATGTTTGATAAGCATATTGTTTTTGTATTGTGTTTGAATGTAATGTATTGAATATAATTTACATTTAGATGAAAAGTATTTGTATTGTATTTAAATGTAACGTGTGTTTAGATAAAAAGTGTTTTAATTATATTTAAATAATGAATATATGATGTGATGGATAAAAGTAGAGAGAAAAAATAGATAGAAAAAGAGAATATATAATATGATTGATAAAAATAATTAAAAAAATAAAATAATAAATAATAATTGTATTAGATTTAAAATATAATATAATTAATATTTAATATTATATTTGGATAGAAATTATATTATATATAAAGATATTGTCAATACAATTTGCAAATAAACAAGGTAAAAAAAGAAAAAAAAGTCAAAATCCCACCCTAAGAAATGGCAGGGTGGAACTTACTCTGAAAAGTTGTCCCATCAGTTCATGGCGTATTATGTAGATCATTACACCATTATTAACAAAATAAAGTTCTTTTTTCCCCCTTGCACTGCAACGATTTTGGGTCTCACTGATAAAAGTGTTAGTAGGAACCACATATTAATAATGCGTAATCTTATGAGAAAAAATGGTTTGTACATGAAAATTCTGGCTGACCTGTGATTAATAACGGCAAAATGAGAATAATGTGTAAAAGCAAATAACGACAAAAGAACAACAGGGAACAAAAAAAAAAGAAAAAAAAAAAAAAAAAAAAAAAGAACAAGGGCAGTAGAGAACAACAGGAAAGATGCACAAAGCACAAATAGCTCCCGAAGGTTATTCTCTAAAAAAAATAAAAGGTTCTTGGAAGAGTATATATGAGTTGTTTGGCTTGCTGTTAAACCTATTTAAACTAATTCAAATTGGACTTTTTTTTTTGTCGAAATTCAAATCACATTTTTTTCCCTCTTTCAAACATAAATCTTGTTTAAATTATAAACTTGAATTAGATTTCTTTTTTCCAGTTTGAATCGATATGTCAAACACGAAGATAACAACCTAAAAAAAAAAATCCATTATGAGAATTCTCAAGAGTTTTTTTTTTTTTTTTGAGAAAATTAAGGACATAAGATCATTGGAGGAAGTTCACTTTTTTGTGGGTTCTTTTATTACTAGGGTGCGGTTTTAGGCTTGGATATGAGATCATATATCAATGACAATATTTAATATTAATTGAGTAGGAAAATCATTTTCAAGGCAGTTATCAATTTTAAATTATACTAAATTTAACGTATATTACACTTCGTAATAACACCAAAAATAATGTGTATCAAATTTGGGGATTTGATTGCCATTGATTAATAAATTTATTTTTATATTTTAATCATTGTAATAAAGTCCTTTCCAAATTGTTTTAAAATTAAAATTTTACATCTACAATTATTAGTTGCAAAGCTTAAAAAACTATGTCAAAAAGGAGATATAGCATTGAAATAACAGTATATATCAAAACACAAAAATATACAAGATATCATCAAATATACTATTTTTATATCTTTTTTTACGCTTACATATGAGTGTCTAAAAAATATTACATTGAAATTGACATTTGTTTTGAGAGATTTTATGCAGTTCCAAACATAGTCATGAGATTTTTTTTTTCAAGGCTTCATATTACTGTTACCTTTTTAACACCAATCATGGCATTGGTGCTCTTAATTCAAACTCCTATATCTCTTATTTTTATGCAACAAACACAGCCTTTAGAGTTTTGAAAGAAAATTAGTTAAACATAGAGGATTGGGAAGAGACTTCTATTTGTGCGTTTAGCTTTAAAGATCAAATGAGTGCAAGGAGATTTTGCTTTGTAGATTTGTGAGTTTAGTTCAGATTTTGTCTGTGGGTGTTGATGCCTTGCGTGAAGCAACCTATGAATGCAACAAATGGGTGTGGGTTGACTATGGCATTGTAAGGGGAATGTTCACATTTTTTTTATTTTTTATTTTCCAGGAAAAAAAGTTCACAAAGGGAAATCTTTAAAAGTAACATGGAAAAAAGATTATTGATTTACTTTCCCTACCATTAGAAAATATTTAATTCGGTCGGTAGGAATTATGTCAAATCAAGAGACTTTTATCTCAGAACCATTCAATCTTATCGTACGTTACGTCAATAATTTAGATATTACCGACAATATTGAAATTGATAAAAGTACCATTGAAATTTCAGTATTATCCAAAAATAAAATAACAATAATAACTAGCTCCTCTATTTTAAAAGAAAAACTATATTCCAATTCTTTTATTTATTTTTCTCTTTTTCCTTCACTTATTATGTTTATAATTGAATGATAAATGAGTGCACCATTGCACGACAGGGTTATTGGATCTCTAACAATGGATCAATAAGAAAACTAAAGTATGTTTTCAATTTATTATCTTAAAAATAAAGTGTAAAGAATATCAAATCTGAAATTTTTTTTTTTAACTTTTTCTATGAGATGGAAAATATAAAACGACGACCAAATGTTCTAGACGATCTAAGACTAAAATCCAAATTTATCTTTTTGAGTTAGTTGGACGTTTTCTTGGTAAGGAAAAAAAAAATTGCGTCAAATTGGCGCCTCTCGACCTAATTTCTATAATTTAAGAGCGTCACTACTCGACCCTACTCATGAAAGATCACGACCCACTTGGTATTATTTTTGTAAATATATTTTAACGTTGTCAACGTAAAAATATTCAGTTGTCAACGACAACTCAATCAATTTAGGGTCAGATTAATCGAATGGAGGCAAACAAATAATTTTTTGATAATTCAAGTGGGACCCAAAAAACTTAATTGGGTTCACTTAGGCCCTCAAATTCATGGTTCTAGCACAGGTGTACTACCATCAAGTCTTTGAAACTTCTGAGTTCGAACTTCCAAGCCCAAGATGGGAAGAGCCAGATCTACGTTGTCCTATTCAAAACCCATTCCAAAACAATACACATGCTAACACATATACAAAAATGAAACTCTACGATACAACATGAAAAAATAAAAAATAAAAAAAAATTGTAAGATTATGTTTTTAACGGATTGCTTTGTATCGAATGGGATTTTAACAAGACCTAACATTTGAAAACATGAGTTATCCGATGAGATTTTAATAAGATCTAATGTTTGAAAATATGAGTTGTCGATAAAAACATCCATTATACTTAGAGAGGTCCATGTAAAAAGGTAATACACAAGTAAAAGAAAAATGGTATATGCAAATCAATTCAATGTATAATAAAATTGGACCACATCACAAAGTGACCTTGCGAAGACCCGGGGTGTGGGCTCCACTGTTCGCTCCAAAAATGCGAAAGCGCCATAAATTATGACGCGGAATATAATGGACCACCATCTTTATCGCCTAAAAAAAGCTTAGAATAAAATGTACGAGCCCATTGGTGGCACGTTAAACAGCCTTTACTTAAACAAATATTATGGAATCTTTTTTTAGAATCTTCTCGAGATTAAAGCACGTGATCACGATCAAGCGGTATGGAGACTTTGAGATCATTTTCATACTTCAATCTTCAACTAATAATCGTAACTAATATTTATAAGAATTTTTACAGTAGAGTATAAAAACCCGTTTCGAATTTTTTTTTTTATTTTAACGTGATTTTCACTATATCTAACATTTATAAATATTTAATATCGACATGGACATGCCTATTTGGAAAAGGTCAAAAATTTTTAAGTTACAATCTTGCTTGATTAATAAATTTTTAATTGTCTATATATATATATTTAATCCCAAAATAATGGTGATATGATTTTTCTTTTTTCTTTTCCAAAAATGATGATGATTTGAATTTTGAACTCATTATAGTCTTTTTTTTTTTTTTTAAATTAAAGAGATCGTGGTTTATGTTGAGGAAGAGATAATTTTGGAAAACTACAACCTAATTTGATGTCACTAAGTTATCCTTTAATGTGTGTAACTTTTTTCTCTTGTATGTGTATGTGGGAGGGTTGGGTGACAGCAAATGAACAAAATAATACTGGGGACAAAAAGCTGTAAAACCCAAGCTTTTTGCATGAAAATAAGTTAAAGAAATATTCTGTAAAGATTGATTAGATTGGGAATTAGATTCCTACACCACCAACCTTAAACATGTTTTTCTTATTTTAATTTATTTAATTTTTTTCTCAAATCAATCACATGCTACAGGTAGATATTCAAGTTTAACCGTTGCATGCACGATCAGTGCTGTCCAAAATATTTAACGTTAATTTTTGTTTATTTTAGTTTATTATTTACTTATTTATTTATTATTGTTGGGTTGTCTAAAAAGAATGTCTAGGATTTCACAACTAAGAAATCTCGATCATTTCATGATTTGAATCTGAAGTTCTAAATTTGGCTAGCACGCTAGATTTGTCTCAACTTTCAGTTATAGTTTTGCATTTCGAGTGATTTCTTTCTTCTGTTTAGAGTATGTCAAATTGGAAAATTCAATTCGAATATTAAAAATCTAAACTAAATTTTAGTGTTCGATAAAGAAAAAAATAATCTTTCAAAAAAAAAAAAGGAAAGAGAATAATATTTGTGTGATGCAGATCATTTGAAAGATGAGAAATTCAATTTAAATTGAATTTCAATCCAAATCTTTGCTCCAAACAATGGCCATATGGTTAAACTTTGGGAGGTTATATATATGGACATCAATGAATGCTTGATTATAAATCGTTAGGAAGGTGTTTAGTTAGCTAAGTTTTCTAGATCCGTAAAAGCTCAAATTTAAAGGTAAAAAAAAAATTCAAGGTAAATTTCAAAAAAAAAAAAAAAAGAAAAGAAAAGAAAAGAAAACGCTTATATGCCAAAGAGGTCTTGCAACTTAAAATTCTCAAGTACGTGAGTAAACCGACGATATTATTTAGCTTTTATTAGTTGGCAGTACGAAAATGTATGCGGTAAAAAGTTTTAATTAGATTTCACTTCAAAAAAAAGATATAAAGTTTGCGGTTGCAGACTAATTTAGTGGTAATCATATATTTAATTTTATCAATTGTAAAAAGATTAGGGTTTGAATCAATCCCTAATTTTAAATAAAAATACGAAATGAGGTTTAAATATCCCCAAATTAAAAAGAAAAAGCATGTACATAAATAATTGGCTCACATTGATTCATATATAAAACCCTGTTATATGCGACTGTTGTGTGTAAAAAATTAGTGTTCAGACTTTTTCATGGGTCAAATATTATTAAAACATTAATTATTTTGTTCAAATAAATTAAAACATTTGATTTTTTAATCACCAAATATATAGAGATATTCTTGCCAATAAAATATATAGATACTATATATTTTAACTCATTCTCTTCCCTACAAACTTGAATCTAAAAGTAGTTGTAGATATAAGTCAACAGTAATTCCAGACTCGACTCTATCTCAAAATGTATAATTCAAGTATAAAAAAAAAAAAAAACTTGAATCCAAAAATATTCTCAATTTGGACTGAAATATTCTTAAAATTTTATTTTGTAACCTATATGGTAAACATATTTTTAATTAACAAAAGGAAAGAAACTAAAGGGGATATATGCACTTCTTTAAGATATTATACATAAAATAATCAACTTATATATTTTGTCATGAATCATTATTCAGTTAAAAAGAAGATGAAATTAGGTAGCATCAACTTGTACTTTTCTCCCAATCAGCTGGCTTTATTAAAAGAATTAATATTAAGGATCGAAATAAACTTTTAGAGTTCATGCTATATGAACATTTTAAACATTTTTCGTTTAGATTGAAAATCTGATTTTATTACACTTTACTTTAGTATGCTCAAATCATAATTGAGAGGGAAGGAAGTGGATCCCAAATTTGGAGATTTAAACTGGATTTTTCAATTCTGAATATGGCTTTTATATATATATTTATATATTTACATATATATATATATTTGTCAAACTCAAGTTGTTAGATTAAAAAATTTGATCTGGACCTACAAATCAAACGCACAGATAAAATTTAGGTGTCTAATTGAGCAAAGTACAGATGAACATAAACATTAACATTAATACAGATGACTTCATGATATATGAGATTAAACTCTCAATTGATACTGATTCCATCAGTAAAATTGAATGAAACTTAAGGAAAAAAACGTATACCGAAACCTAATTTTGGGAAAATTCCTTAGTACATTAATTTTCGAGCATACAAAAGCCGTTTTTGACAAAGCCTTTACAGTAAATAGAATTCAATTGATTGAAAGATATAAACATGTAGAATTGAGGCTATCAAAACCTCCACATAGATAAAAATCTAGTTGAACCTTAAAAATCATTAAGATACAGATCTGACGAAATAAAAACAACCTTAAAAAGTAGGTATACCACCTTTGTTATTTGAAACCGTAAGCAAAACAAATTAGACACATAGTCAAAATACACATATGACAGTAGTATATACAAAGAACACATTAAAAGAGAGTCGAGTGAGGAAACAACCGCCCTTTTTACAAACACAATAAGCAAAGCAATAAATAACCAAACGAAGTCTAGAAAAATACTATAATCCTAAGCCTATCAAGGCGAAGCTTCTCAATTTCAAAAAGGCGAGATCTATGGCCAGCAACTCTGATCCAGGGAGACTCTTCTAGCGGCATGAACCCCACTCTGAAGTAGATCAAGTGATGATGATTCTCTATAAGAAGATTTGAGACTAGTAGATCGGTGACACACCAGATCACCGACCTCCATTGCTTTTCTCTCTCCTCACCTAACCTCTCTCAACTCTCTAGGGCTTGTGGCGCTTCTTTTTTTTTTTTTTTGTGTATGTTAATATATATAACTATTTGAACTTTCATATTTAAATGGTATATATAACATGTCGTTGTTCGAATTAGCTAGATTAATGAAAACTACCACACGCGGAAAATTTTGCAGTCGTCAGTGTACTACATAGCAATCGAAATTGACAATAGATGCTTAATATATGACATTTTCGAAATATCTTGGCAATTCTTATGCATACTTTTTTTTTTCTCAGATTATCTTGGCAATGTTATTAGTTCTGCCTAAAAAGAACTTGGTTTGTATTCTTTGAAAACATATTGGGAGCTTATCAATTTTTGAAACAACTCATCCATTCTAATTAATACCTAGCTATCCTTTCATGATACTTCTGCTTCACAATTTACCATTCATATATTATGACTGCAAATGCTAAGTTTTGTCACTCTTGTTTCCCAGATCAAGTTAATAACGAATTGCCTCTTATGTAACAAATAAATTTCATAACTAGCAAGGTTTATAACTATCTATTTATATTCATAAAAAAATGATCTAGTTTATGTATATGTGATTGGCATGTTGTGCACACTAATCAATGTCTTGATATACAGAGACAATATACGAGATCGACCTTTGTGGTAAAATATATCGACATCATGAGTTTGGAAAGGGGATGGGATAAAAAATTTCATTAAGAGTATTTTGAGATTTCATACTTTTTATTTTGATTGTCTTAGTTATATATATAGATATATAAATATATATATATATGGCACTACAATTTTTAAGCTGATAAGATAAGTTAAAGAAAAAACAAAGATAGATTAAAATTGGTGTGGATCGTGATTTTCTTTTATATGCTTCTGTATTATCGTAGTAAATTACTTTAGTAGTTGAAAATAGATGTAATTCTCACATGAAAGATAAACCGTTATAAATCTTACATATTCTTGTTATTTTTTTTCTTTCTGCGGTCTTTATTGCTTTTAAAAATATAAAATAAAGGAATTTTGTTCGTAACAATTAGTCTAATAGTTATTTACACGTAGTATTTCCGAAAATTAAAAAAAAAAACATATCTCATATATACGTATATAGACACATATCTAGTAATTTCTCCTATTAACATGAACCTCTAGTCATGGTCTAGTGGCCTTTCTGTTTGGACCAGAGCTTCATTCTTTACCGATGCAGATTGGGACCGCAACTGAAAGCATGTTTCATCTTTTCAGCCTTATCAGTGCCATTTTTGACGCGCACACAGATGATAATAATAATAATAATAATAATAATATTGCACTAAAAAGTCTCTCTCTATTTCTTAACCTCGAGAGAGCTGGCCGCTTTGTTGAGACGTAGTTTTCGTTGCTTGCTTTGCCGAAATTTCAACCAATAAACTGTAGGGAGATATATATATATATATAATTGAGTGTTATTAATATATAGTATGAAAAGAGATCAAATTGAATACTTAAAAAAAAAAAAAGAATCAGAGATAAGATATATGATATATATGATATACAAATTTTTAATAGATATATGTATGGAGGGGTCCTGTACACCACACCTTCTATATGCCATTTTTAATCCGACTTGTGTTATATTATATTAATTATTTGATTTAAATATAACATTTTCAGTGATATTTATTATTTATACAAATATCTAAATAATGTCATATGACTCGAATATGACATGATTCTAAATAAGAAATTATATATAAATTAATTAATTATTACAAGTTTTTAAATAAAAAATTACAAATATTATAAGGTATACGGTATCCAATACCACATATAAAATGTATTACATGTATATATTGATCCATTAAAAAGGATCAAATAAATTCAACGTGTGGTACATCCAAGAACGAATCTTGCGAAATTTCTTAATATATGTAGGAAATGTGGAAGATTGACCTAATTTTTCTTTGATGCGAATTATGTAAATTTCATCGGAAACCCTAATTAAAGCCGTTCTCGAGCAAGAATCGATTCCTTTGAAAGTTTACACTTAAAATGGTGCACATTCTTTTTTGTTGGCTAATTAAACATAGAATAATGATGATAGTATTTTTGCATGTTAAATTAAGGTATCCTATGAAAACGCGTATTGGTGTAGAGAAAAAGGAGTTTCTATCTAATTTGTTTATCCAAATGAAATATAGTAAAGATCACTTCTTCTCACACATGTATTGCACGTGTCCCTTTCCACAATCAATCTCCATTGGACATTGATTTATATTTAGCTAAGTTACGCTCCAGCTATATAATATTACATATATTACTTTTCTATTATTTGCATGTATATTATTCTGTTCGAGTCACTTTTGCCTCTTCTTGCTATAAGTCCCCATTGAGTTTAATGACTCCCCTGTCTATGAGTTGTTTCTTCTAAATAATTAGCATAGATGTTTTCAATTGAACAAAAAGTAAAGGCTCTTGCTGTGTTTAAATTATCCCTGACTAGGCTGAAACTCTTTAGTAAGGGTATTCACTAAATTTGCAAATCAGTTTAATCTAAACAAATCTATTAAATCAGATTGAGTTGGGATGATTTTGAATTGATAAATGAGTAAGATTTTCTCACAATGAAGGTTTTTCTAATATAGAGATTTCGGTTTTCCAAGTCAGTGAAGTCTACGAACTGAGCTGTATTTGCAAAATTCATTTGATACATATAAATGATGAAAATTTACCCTACGTTTAATTGAAGATCATTTGTTAAAATGGACCGTAATGCTACAGTTCGTTTATGGTCGGAGACTTAAATTTATTTTTGTTGTAATAGAATGAATTTTATTGAACTGTATTTTTGTGTTAAAATAAATTTATTTTAATTTCAGAGACATCAGGAGTGAATTAGTAAAATTTAATATAAGAAATTTAAGTTTTTGAACTAAATTGGAAAAATCTAAAGATTATGAATTGGATTGCAGATTAATCCCTCAATCCGTGAACACCCTTATATTTAGCTACACCATGTGATGATAAATACATGTATATGTATATATGTGCATATATGTTTTATCTCATTTGTTATTGATTCTCATCGAAAACTGTCATGTTTTCATGAAATATCTGCAGATATAAATGGTTTTTTTCCCCCCCTTCGAATCTCATTCAATTAAGTAATGCACAACCTTGCTAAGGTATTTTTCAATCATCACGTACATGAATAGATCTCTTTTTGAAGGAGTAAGGTCTCATGACCATTCATTCCATGCTGTATACAAGGCATAAAATTAGACCATGCATATCAGCCAACTATGTAGAATCTCCACAAATATATATATATATCCTTATGCCAAAATATCCCCTCCACTATGGTGGAGTACATTCATGGAATCGGAGATTACAATATCTCTTATCCTAAAAAATGCAGCACAAGATTTGATGCAAATTGCAGTATGTCCATCATCCACGTCTTTGCCTATAAGTTGAACCGTTTAAAACTTCAACCAGATATTTGGGCCTCATTTTCCCACCGTGGGGACCAACAAAAAACAAGGGGAGCTCCTTTTACCGACCCAGACACAGAAAAAGAGTAATAGGAGCCGATTTTATGTAACACATATGTGTGTGTCCCAATATATTTATGTGTGTGTGTGTGTATATATATATATATGCACATATAATGTTTGAAATGACGAAGAAGGTGGCGTGGGACCCATGGGGCTCTGACGTGGCATGTGGAAAAAGCAAGAATTCCCCGACCGGGAGCATCTGATGACGACCGCTCTAGCCACCCCACGTCCGGCGGCTAGGCCACCCCTCCAAGTACTCTTAACCTCCTTTTCATTTTCTCATCTATATATATATATATGTGTATATATAGGTCTAATTTGTTTTTAAATAACGTGTATTTGTGTTTTTGAATGTTTGTTTGTTTGTTTGTGTAGCTTGTAAGTGAAGATTTCAGTGAAAGGAACAGTGTGTTCAAAAAAAGGGGGGGAAAAGAAGAAAGATAGACTTAGGTCAGGTGATTTAATGGTGTCAAGTCCAGCAAATTAGAAAGTTAATATTTTTGACCTAGATAATGACATATTAGACCAATAATCAATACGAGCAAGCGTATGCATATAATAATATACCAAATACAGCATTTAATTAATGATGCTATATATTTAGCTAGCTTGTTTAATTAGTTGGTTTATATATAGTCATACATTACAACATACATTTATATACATAACTCAAAGGGAGGAAGTTTACGAGAGAGCATCAAAAAAATCCTGGAATGCTCACAATAAGGATATTTCTATATTTTTATGTAAGAATTTTTTTATTAATATAAAGAATTGCTTATATAATGTTTAGTACTTCTATTATTTTGATATATATGATTTGATGTTTAGAACCCTACATTGTAATTTATATTATAGATCCCGGCCCCATCGATTCTAGTACTTTTTTTTTTCAAATATATGAAAGATGTATTTATAGTTCAATTACATATGTCAAATATAAAACAGTAAAGTGAATTTAATAATAGCATGAAATATTCAAATTGAAAATGAAATAAGCAATGTTACACGTCACCGGAAATTAATTATTAGTGAATTATAGATTTACATGTCAATGATATAGGACCTACTGATTATTACACAAGTTACGACAGTAGTACTTGAAAATTCTCTTAAGCATCTAGTGGTCATAAATTTCACTCCCTTTAACTTTAATTAAAAATAACTCTCTTCTCCACCTTTTAACTTCTGCTTATGATATGAAAATCACATATATATTTTTTTATTTTTTATATTTATTCTAAAAAAAATATTTTTATTAGGGGATAAAAAAACAATAATATAAACGTGTGTGTGAATGACGTATGATATATTATTAATGTTTGTATAAATTTATAACGGCTGACTTCATAATTTGGTTAATCCTTGTTAGTTTCAACGATATCCTGCTAAGAAAACTGTATCAATAGTTTTCAAATTCAGGGAGTATATTATCACCATTAATAAAAAGTTCGGAATGCAAAACACAATTATAGATAAGTTCACAGGTCACCAATAAAAAAAATGCCGTTTTCCATCTTTTGGAAGTTCCTAATATTGAAGATATTCTTGAAATTATTAATAAAAAAAAATATATATATTTATCTCATTTTGTAGCTAATAATTAGTTGGAATGCAGGCGGATACGATTTATTATATGGACAAATTAATTAAAACGAGTTGTACAGTTTGTAGAATAATGATTAAGCAGCATAATTAATTAACTGTTAATAGCAATAGTAGTCAAATGAATTGATTAATTATACATGTTCAATGTTTATTTTAACCTCCTCCAGAAAAGAAGCCTCGCGTGTGTGTGTGTGTGTGTCTGTGTGTATTATTTATAGAAGATAAAAAAATGAAGGGCACACGTGTACGTGATCAAGAGAGCCTTTCAGCACAGCGTGCAAAGAAAATTGCCATCCTTTTCCATTTGCACAATCTTGGCTGAGCCACAATCATGAATTTAAAGCCATTATGATGGTCGTTTTGTTTTCTTGAAATAAAAAGGGGTACAGTGACCCCTCCTAAGCTGATCCCTTCTATCTCCAGCCAAAAAGAAAAAAAAAAAAGAAAAAGAAAAAAAAACGAACTAGATCAAACTTGATAAACAAGTATAGAATTTATGTTCTTTACCTTTAAATTTTTGTTAATTTGGAGATATCAGCAAATTAGTGGATAGAATTAGCCAGACCAGTGCCGAGTATTTGCATGTAAGTTTTCTTGTATTGTCTCCCACAAGATAGGAATCCTTAGATATATACGAACTAAAATTCTTTGGCCTTTGTGTATCTTTCTATATATCCGTTTTACATCTATACCTTTTTGACTTGGATTTATACTCTGGCTTCGATGTACTCAAGGATTTTCGAGGGAGAAAAAAAGAAAAAAGTGAATAAGTATATGGATTGAATCACTAAATAGGCGTTATAACTTAATACTTTACTTTCTGAAAATGTAACATTCCGAGCTCTTTTCAGACTTTTGGCTAAGCAACTGTGCGGATGAAGTATAAGCTTATATTTTTGCATCCATTTTGTCCTTGATATAAATATACATATACATAGTAGGTAAAATATTCATTCTCTCCAAATTAATTGTATGTGTCTAATAATAAATCAATATGCAAAGATTATATTCTTTTTAATTTTAAACTTTTCTGTAATTCTGTAGTACGTAAAGAAAAGTAGAAAACTCCCCCCCCCCCCCACACACACACATACAAAAAAAAAAAAAAAAAAACTTTTTAATACATTTCCATGCAAAAATTAAAAATATCTGCCGGGAACAGAACAGAGAAAAAATATTAAAGGTAACATTCGATTGTGACGCTTCCACCCAAACCCCACCGATCTTTACCAATTACTTTTGTTTTTAATTCCGTATTATTATTGTTTATTGATAAGCTCGTATTAAACTTTTACTTAGGGTTTATTCTCTCTCTCTCTCTCTCTCTCTCTTTCTTTCTCTATTTCTCTCTCTTCATGCATGGCCACTAATGACTAATGATATCGTTTTTGGCACGGTAGTACTATAGTAAATTAAAGAGAGAGGAGCTTAAAAAAGAAGCTTAAAGACTAAGAAAATAAAATTGTTCCTCTTTCCCTTCCAAAAAAAACCCTAAAAATTTAATAAAACAAAAAGAGAGATAGAGATCATCAACAAGGAACAAAATAAATAAACAAACAAACAAGCCCCCTTCCCTTTATCTTTTCCGTTTGCTTCTGATCTCTCTCTCTCCCTCTACTTTCTCTCTCTAAACTTTCTCTTTCTCCCTGCAACTCTCTCTAATTTGTGTGTGTCTACATGTTGATGTGATTCTCTTTCGAAAAACCCATCAACCTTTACAAAAGAAAAGAAAAGAAAGCTAATTTCCAATTCTCCTTGAGAGAGAAAAATCACCCAATATACTATTATCATGGTTTTCTCATCCCTTCCCGTCTATCTGGATCCACCCAACTGGCAACAACAGGTATATATATATATATATACACACACACATATTTAAGGCCTAATTTGATTTCTTCTTCAACAAAAAAGCGGGGATATATATATTCCTACATATATCTTTTCAATCCCTTCCTTGAATATACCAGGTATTTGATTTTCTTCTTTCTTTCTTTCTGTTTTTCTTTCTGATTATTTTTTTTTAATTTCAAATTGTAGCAGCAACCAAATCATGATCAGCATCAGCAGCAGCAACAAGGTGGTCGAATCGATCATCATCAGAATCCACAGCTTCCACCCCCTTCTCAGCCGCCTCCAGCAGCCGGAGCCGGCTGTGCGACGGGCTCGATTAGGCCCGGTTCGATGGCCGATCGGGCCCGGATGGCCAAGCTACCGCAGCCGGAGACGGCGCTGAAATGTCCCCGGTGCGACTCCATCAACACCAAGTTTTGCTACTTCAACAACTACAGCCTCTCCCAGCCCCGGCACTTCTGCAAGACCTGCCGCCGGTACTGGACCAGAGGCGGAGCGCTGCGGAACGTGCCGGTCGGGGGCGGCTGCAGGAGGAACAAGCGGAGCAAAGGCTCGAGCCGATCCAAATCCCCCGCGGCGGGCGGCGGCGGCGTGGCTTCTTCAGAGCGCCAGACCGGCGGCGCCTCCACAAGTGCCGCCACCATGTCATCCAACGGCGCCGCCGATATACTCGGCCATTTGGCGCCTCATCATCATCAGCCGCCACTGCCGCAGCACTTACCCTTTTTCCCGGCCCTACACCATCCAGGCACCGACCATTACGGAGTTGGTCCCAGCGACATAGGGCTGAATTTCGGCGGGATCACGTTGCCGCAGGTGGCGGCAACGGCAGCAGGCGGCGGTGCGGACGTCGACTTTCTACCGACCGCACTCGCCGAGCAGTGGAGACTCCAGCAGCAAGTACATCAAGTGCAACAGTTCCCATTCTTGGCTAACTTGGAAGCGCCACCCAATACCGGTACCACCGGGTTGTACCCGCCGTTCGATCATCATCATCACAACCCGCACCATCATCATGAAAATGTGGAGCCGCCGGGCTTCGTTCGATCAAAGCCGTTGGATTCCGGAGTTAGCGGCGTGGTCTCGCAGATGGCTACAGTGAAAGTTGAAGGAATTAGCCACAACCAAGGGCTGAACCTTTCGAGAAATTTCTTGGGCGGTCTTGGAAATGGAAATGATCATCAGTACAATAACTTGGGTGACGGTGTTGGTGGCAGCGGCAGCGGCAGCGGCGGAGGCGGTACTGGCAATGCATGGACCGACCTCTCTACTTTCAGTACTACCTCTTCCACCAGCCATCTCTTATAGTTTTATGAATCTATATATTGATACAAAAATATTTTATATCTAACTTTTTCAACTTCGAGAAACGGAAGACGAAACATACAAAGAAAGGGGGATGACAATGGAAGGGGATATATATATATATATATATAGAAATCATATTCAGCACGTACTACACTTGAAAGTGGTAGGATCTTTTTCTATAGTAGGCTTGAAATTATTTTGTGTTTGTTTATTTGATTTTGATTTTTTTCTTCTTCTTTTTGAGAGGGGTTATATTAATCTATGTGTCTGTTGAAATAAGTTGTAGGGTTAATTATCATCATAATATGTTGATCACGGAGTTTTTGTTTTTCTGACAAGGACTAAATTGTTATAATATCAATATTGATATATTCACTCAAATGTGTGTTATATATTGCTTGTGCTTATAAATTTTTGCTCAAGAATATCAATTTATTAGTTTCTTATTTGCTGAAAATTTAGTAATTATCGACGAGGGACTGGAAATTGTTGATATATATACGTGTGTGTGTGTATACAAACCTTTCAGTCATAGAAATAGAGAAAGGAGAGCTTTGAAAATTTATGGCTCAATAATGGAATCAGCATATGTCTCGGAGAAATTGTAATAATTCATTCGAAATGCTTTGTCCGGGCAGATTTCGTGAAATAATGTAAGACTACTAGTACTATACTATCTCTCCCATTCCCTGCAACTCTCTCTCTATAAAGATCTTTCTCTCTCACACACGCATTCTGCAGAAAGAGTACTTTAGTTAGCTCATATAATACTGGAGAACAGTTAGCTACAGTTTCCTTTTTTGGTCAAAGCACATTGGTGCATTTTTTCTTTACTCTTAGTGACATCTCAATATTTAAGGAGACCATTGCAATCCACATATTATTGCTTATATATAGGGTTTATTTGGGAAGGAGTGAAATCCTTATTTTTGGAAGACGGGGAGGGTTGAGTTTTAAAATGTGTGTTTGATGAAAATGAATTGTTTAGAGTAAAAAGTGTAATAATTTAAAATGTATTTAGAAAAAATTAGTAATATAAATCTAGTTTAGTTCCTATCAAAATTATATGTAATTTAAAAAAATATTATTTATTTTAATTTAAAATTAGAAAGTTATAAACTTTTAAAATTTGAATTTTTTATAAAAGTGAATTGTAAAATTTGATGAAAAAGACAATAAAATATATATATATTGAAACTTATATTGGAACCATAAAAAGCTATATGAAAACAAATTTTATTTTTAATTTTTGCCGTCATCATGGGAATCAAATTTTTTGACGATAGAAAATTTTTTCAATGACAATACTATCTGAAACGCGTTCCTACTAGTTAAAAAAAAAAAAAAAAAAAACGTGTTCCTACTTGCTTGATTGCGCTCCGCCACTGTCTGCCTGAGCATTAGCATATAACCCCAGTGCTTTTTAATATTATGCATATGGGAAGTTTGGCGTTCCCTAGATACATCTATCTTGGTCACATTTTTTTAGGAATATTTACCTTGAGGTTAGTTAGTTATATCTAATTTCACCACAGCCCAAGGAGAACGTACTGGTGTTTTGAACACTTCTAGGTTTGTGCTCTTTAATAATTTGCGTTTGAATTTATGTGTGTACTGTGAGTTCGCAATGAATGAACTTTTTTTTTTTGTAATTACTAAATGTACTGTTTTTTTGTTGGTACTATGGTTAAAATGATTACACAATTATAATAAATTGACCAGAAATGCATGAGACGTACTTCTTTGTTGTATCTGCTATGAATATAGAGTATAGAAAAAAAAATCTTCACCAAAAAAAAAAAAAAACAAAGTGAAGAAAAAACTATAGAAAGGTCAAAATCCTACTCAAAACCATGCAAAAGTCCAATCAGCTAGGATTCTTGGAATTTTTTGAAACCCAAAAAAAAAAAAAAAAAGAAAAGTTCTGCTAAGAGACTCGAGACAATATAAGAGTCAAAAAGCCAAAAAAAAAAACCCTGAAATTAAATTAAAAAAAAAAAAAGAGGGGGGTGGGGGGGTGGGGGGAGTGGGGGTCTGCAGTTAGTTCCCTTTTGTTTGATTTGGGTTTCCCTTTTTTGGCTTAACCAATTTATAGAAGTTGATCCAATTTTAAGAAACTTTAATCATATTTTAATAATGTTTAATGATACCATCATCATAATTTTCACTGTGGGTTTGATTTATCTTTTCTCTCATTCGAGAGAATATTGGAATCTGTGGTTTTGGATTTGCTTTTTTGCGATAACCAAAGCTACCTGTTTTTCTAACAAGGAATAAAGTTACCAATTAATAATTACCGTCAAAAAGCTACTTATACTCTCTCTCCACCAAGATTAACATGGAGGAAGGTTTTTTTTTTTTTTTTTTTGGTCCTAGAGTACGATGAGAAAGTGATCCAAAAATGTCTGAGAGAGAAAGAAAACAGACTAGGAGAAAGGATACATAATTAGCAGTTGATAATTATAGTAGAAAAATAAGAAGGAGAGACAGAGAAATCAGAAAAGAGAGAGGAAAGCTCCGCATTCCAAGCTATAGCTGGATTTGCTGTTGTTGATGCCCACATGTATAGGCGTGAAGATGTTCTCTTCTGTTTCCATGGCAGCTTTCTCTTTTTTGTGACGTCCTTGTTCATCACAGTCTCTTTCTTTACATATATACATATATAAATAAATGTATAATTCATATATGAGAGAGATTCCAAATCTACGCTTCTTCGTGGTCTGCAGGCCTCATGTTCCTTCCACATGTGCTCAATCATATATGGGTTAGATTCTCCTGCTGATCTTTTTCTAGAATCCTGAAACAAGAGAATAAGAGGAACTATCAACCAATTAGTTTTTTAGATTTTATTCTGTTTGAATTATAGATTAAAAATCATAATTAAACAGTAAATTTAAATCTTCATACTATAAAAGAAGTTCAAAAAAATAGTTGCCAAATGCGAGTTATGTCGTCCTTGATTAACATGATAATATATTGAAAATACCAATTTAGGAGAAAGTTAACTTAATCTTTGGATGGAAACATTAACATTAATCTAAATATATTGTAGCTTTTTTTCTTCCCACCCCACGTGTAAAATACCCAATTTTTAGAATTTTTTAAAAGTGTGAATACATGTTTTTGTCCTCACCTCCTTGCTTTCCATATGGCAAGCCACATAATTGCCACGTCACTACCCCGTGGTTTTTTTGTCTATTCCGCAATCATCCCTACCTCCTTGCTTGCCATGTGGCAAGCCATGCAGTAACACGTAAGTATTTATGTAATAGATTGATAAGCATAAAATGTATTAAGAGATTATAGAATTTAGAAGTTTATATTTCTATATATTATTAAGTTATTTGCAAGTGATGACGTTGCAGAATCCAATACACTTAAAAAATTCGTTTCTTATGTGAAAGACAAGTAAGAATCATAGAGTATTATATTAATTTTACATGATGATTTTAGTACGTTAGATTGCCAATGAATGTTTGATTTGGTATAAAATAGGTTAATGTATAACTAGAAGAGGGTAGTTATTGAGAATTTTGTAAGAAAGAGAAAGATGCTATATTCACACATGATTTTGATTAGGAAAACATTATAATTAGACAAAAGTTCCTCTATCAAAGTTGTAGATCTTTTTATTAGCTTTTCAATACCTCTTGAATCATCCAATTTTGCTGTTGGAGTAGAAAATTTTAGCAAAATACTACAAGAGGTCGAGCAATTTTTAGTTCCATTTACGGAGAGAGAGAGAGAGAGAGAGAGAGAGAGAGAGAAAGGTAGATTATTGGCAATGTAGCACTTGGAATCTTGGCTGCAATGCCCATCCACAATTAAAAAAAAAAAAGGGGATTTTAAGTAGCCAAGTTAACAGATTCTCTAGGACTATGTTGGATCCTTAGATCATAACCCAACTTTTAATGTTAGCCTTTGGATGCTTTGGATTAGTTATTAAAAATCTAAAACTCAAAGTTAAACCTCATCAAATGTATTTTCTAGAATTCCAAACTTATTTTCTTCCAAACCATCTCCTTCTTTTTCTTTCCTTAGAGAAAGTATTTTTGTGAGTTTCTACTACCAAAACCTTAGAGATTTGCTTCTCTTGTCATCCTCTAAGCTCGATTTTACTAGAGATTTAAGGTAATTCTCTTTGTACTTTGATTTTTTGGGATTTTAAAATTCTAGGGTTTGGTGGAAATTAAGAATTTAGAGGAATTCTTGTATTAGGTGATAAAATTGATATTCTAGAACGATGAATTAAAGGATTTAATGATGGAATTTTTAGATTAAGATTTTGTTAGATTTACATAATGCTTTTCTTGATTTGCTTAAAAAATGAACTTAGAGCTTTGATAAATTTGGATGGATTAAATCAATTATAGTGTTTCAATTTATTTCAATTGGGAATTTTTAATTATTCATAATTCACCGAAAAGCGAATGTATTAAGGTCCCAAGGCGCTATGACACCTAGCTAGTGTTGGATTCTTGGGATTCTATCTTAAAAGGTAAACCTATTAGGAAGAGTAGCCCAAGTCCTTTTTAAACCTTTCTAGTTCCATTTCTAGCAAATGTAGGACTTTTGTTTGCACATACTTAATAATCCCTCTCTCGAATGAAAACCCACTATCACTATAGCTCTTCATTAAATGATAATCCTTCATGTATCTTCTTTAAATAGGGAAACAAAGAAGATCACACTCTATCAAGATCTCCATCACATCCAGGCTCTGCTTACCATGGAGCTTCCATTTCAAGATAGCACAAATTTTCCAACCATCACACTCTTTGGGGGCTATAACCTTTGTTTGATTTTTCTTTGAAGTTTATCTTGTGCATAAGCATGGTTACATCTGGAATTTGACTTTGAACCACTTGTTGGGGTCTTAAGATTCCATCCTAAAAGGTTAACCTATTAGGAAAAGTTGCTTAAGTCATTTTTAAACCCATTTCAAATTTCATGTCTAGCCAATGTGAGACTTTTTTTTTTTTTTGCACATACTTAACAATTAGAAGTTTTAATAAGTTCATCAAGTGAGGTAAGTACATCCCTCAATTGTTAAAATTAATAAAGTTCATCATTGGTGTAAAATATTAATAGATTCTGTTATTTTTGCTATTGTTTTTATAAAAAGAATTTCAACAAGATTTTTATAATAAAAAGTTACCTTTTATATAGTCATAACGTACCTCATCTTTTATTGATAAATGTTTTATTCCTTGCAAATGTTTTGATGTAAATGTTTTCTTTATAAAATTGATGTTTTTATAAAGAATTATGACATTTGATTATGAAAGAGTATGTTAAGAATTATGAAAGATAAAAATGGTAATTATGAGGCATATATCAAGACTCGTCTAACATGATAGTTTTATCATCTAAACCACATGCAATTTGTAGTAGGTTGTTTTTACTATCTGAGGTGCATGTAGTTCGTAGTAGGTAATTTTTACACCAAAGCCATATACAACTTATAGTTGGTGTTGGGTTAACACCCATCAGGATTATGTTTGTCTCGATGGGTTTAAAACTTGCAATCCCACTCTTACTGTGGTAGCTAGCACATATTGGTACATAACCTAGGACCAAACTGCATAGACAAGATTAATGAAAATTATTCTTGTATGTTTCATATATGTATGACCTTTGTTCTTATCTTTATGATATGTATAATATGTTATATAAGCGAATAATAGCGATGTTTTGCATCAAGTTTATGAACTAAATATTTTGTGAGATAATGAATGTACTTATTAGGTAGGCAATCACTTAATATAGTTGCTTCGTATGTTGCAAATAAGGGTAAGACTAAAGCTTAGAAATAGAGGAAGCTTGATGTGGAAGCCTAAGTGGTGACAGAGTGAGTTATTGGAAGTTTTCAATTTTAATAGAACCCATGTTTATCCTTAAATACCTAAGTTTAGTTTTAATTTCTAATGTTTATTTATTTTTCGAACATTAAATTAGATTTGAATTCCTCCTAAAACTAATTTTCTACCATCATGATTTTGATGGAGTTAGGTTTTATTTTATTAATGATAGGTTAAATTTTAATATAATTATATTTATAAGTTTAGAATTTTAAGTTAATTTTATGGTATAAGTTAGGTTTTATGTTTATTAAAAAAAAATTTATTCAGGTTTTTGCTTTATTAGTTGCTTAGTATTATCTATTTAGCATTGCATTCTGTTACATTTTTTTTCTTAAATATATTATAAAAGATAGTAAACTGTGGCATTTTCATTAAGGAGATGTTACACACGTAATTACCGAGTCATCTGTATCATAACTACAAACAAGGTTTTTGTAACGACTTTCTTAAAAGACCAAGTGTCTTTGCAAATATCTTTTTTACGACCACATGTCGTCGTAAATGCATTATTGCTAATAATTGGTCGCAAATTTGTTTTTTGTGATGAGAATCCGTTGTTGCAATTACAATAGTGACAATAATAATTGCTAAATAGTAGCTACAATTATGTCCTCGAGAGTTTTGTTGGATTGACTTGACATTGATTTTTTGTGACAACAAATTCAAAAAATATTGTTGTAAATATGTGTATTGTTGATAATGTGGCAACAAGTTTTTGCAATGACATTTATGCTAATATCTTTGGTTTTTGTTGATATAAATGTCGTCATAAAAGATTTTTTTTATTTATATCAATAAATTTTTTATTATTTATTAATTTGTTATTTTTATTGATAGATTTTATTATTATATATTTAAATTCAAAATTAAGTATAAATGTGAGATTATAATAATGAAAATAAATTATAATATTAAATAAGACGAATAATAATGAAATATCTCATTAATAAAAAAATATCAAACATTATAATGTTTGTACGATGTATAAAAAATAAAAAAGTCAAGCTAAATAACAGCAATTACCGATTTAATCCCCTAAATCAGTAACATCATTAGTGTTGTTGTCTTCATCATCGATAACATCTGGAGAAGGCGGAGGAGTTAAAGGAACATAAGGCTTAGGGTGAGTAATGGCTAGGAATAAGATATTTAAGTACATTTGGGTCATAAACTCCTGCATCATCTTCTAGCTTTCAAACAATTGTAGTTTTTGTTCGTATTGTCTTCACAAATATTATTCTATGTACAGATCAACACGAGCTAAAGATGTTTCCTCTAACTAGAAATTAAATGATGAAAAAGTGCTAAAGAGAATTCTTTGAAGGAGTGTGAGGCCTGTTCTAATCTTATGTCCTCTATGTGTAACAAAGACCTACTCTATAATTCCCTCCTTGTATTCCAAAGTTTACGCAGATGAACTAGAAGTAGATTGTGTCCTCTGAGTTTTTTTTTTTTTTTCCCTTCCATCATATGCTATACAAAAGTTTGCTCAACTTAGGGGTTAACCTAAGCATCCCCATGATGATGCATGTTGCCCCAGTTGTCTATAGCAAACATCAGCTGTTGTGTCCTATTAGCCTATCCAATAATTTAAATGTGTTAGTATAATATATTTGATTACCAAGTTAACTTTTATATCAAATAGAAATTAAAAAAAAAAACTTATTAACCTTCTTTTAATAATGCTGGATAATCAATATCCAACCATGTAAGATTTACCATATTTGGTTGCTACGATTACTTTTATTTGTCTCTGACTTTTTTTGTTTATTTATATTTAATGTTAGTAAAATTGAAATGATTATATATAATAAATTACTAACTTAGTAGATTTACAATTATCTAAAACTTGTTGGACATGAACCTATCGCAGTAAGGACCCCAATAATCTTCATTTTTGAGAGTCAGGGGGTTGGCTCTTCTAACCATCTTTTTGTTTGTTGCCCTACCAAGAGTTTTGAAGTGTTCCTCCAGGTCACTCTTCCAGTCCTTATAGCATTTTGTAACTTGTGATAACCGTGAAACTTATCACTCTCAGAAAATTTTATACAAGATATGTAAATAAATGTACATTCATGATGAGACATGTTATAGAATACAGAGTAGAAAAAAATTTTGATTTACTGAGTTGTAATCAAAATTTGACAATGAATTAATGAATATAGTTTAAAAGCTAAACATTAATTCAATTTATGATGTTTTAATTTAATAGAAAATTATGTGGAAAATGTATATTAAGAGATCAATGGCTCACATGGAAGCCACATTAATCAATGGCCAAGATTAGCCAAGAGAATAGCCACTTTTCTTTAAAGAAAATTAAAGAAATGAGGGAAATGAAAGTGAGGCACGTGAGGGCCTTAAGCATAGTAGCCCAAGTGAATTAATTCACTTAGTTTGGGCTGTAAATAAGCGGCCGAGAGAGAGAGAAAGAAAGAAAGAGAAAGAGAAAGAGAAAGAGAGAGAGACTGAGAAAGAGAGAGAGAAGAAGGGAAATCCTCCCAAGTTCGGATTTTTCTCTTCCAACCAGGAAATCACTTAAGTTTCAACCAAGAATCTACAGTAAGAAGTTCTCAAGCTTCAAGAAAGGTAAACTTTCCTTTTTTCTCACGATTTCTTGGGTGAAAATCTGGGGTTTTGAATGGAAAAAGAGAATGTGAGTTAATCATATTGAGATTTTCAGTTAAATCGAAACATGGTTCGAGTCTAGTTGTTTGTAAACACGAATCCATGAGTTAATGGTTTAGAAAACTAAGTTTAGTGGGTTTTCGTCAAGAAAGTTCAGATTTTTCAAAATGTTGAGTTAAGAAATATGTAAAAGCAAAATGTGAGATTTTGCTTAAGAAACCATGGATTTGTGATAGTAGAAATGTAGTCTATACCTTGAAACGATATTATTGAGATCGATTTTGAGTGCAAGGAGTAGAACAAAGGCTATAAAAGCCTTAGAAAATCAGAGTAGAGCATTTCGAACCCAGAATCCTAATTCTGGTATGAACACGGGCGTGTACAAGGGCGTGTTCAGAACACGGCCCCGAATATGCCCACATGCACGATCGTATTGCAAGAAAATTTAGACCTGAAAGGTACACGGCCAAGAACAAGGTCGTGTATCAGGCCGTGTCACAGGGTACACGGTCATGGGAAGGGCGTGTAATAGACCATGTTCGATAGCAGGAGTACACGGCCAGAAACACGACCGTGTAACCACCCGTGTAAGCACGCATGAATTACATGGTCATGTTCCATGAATCACACGACCATACACGTAAGTTCAGAGGAGTACATGACCATGAGCACGCCCGTGTAGGAGGGCGTGTTCGAAGTTAAAGTAAAAAAAAAAAAAGAGTCCGGAAACAGAAATTTCATGTTCTGTCATGTTTCAAGTATAAGATGAATATTGAAAATAATCAGTGATTATTTCTTTTATAGGAGTTCAAGCTAGAGATCCCGAGACAGCGGTCCTAGATCAGCAGAGGCTCACGCTAGCAGATTTTCTGTAAGTTCAAGCATTGTCCTGATTGCAACATGGACAATCTTGTTATGTTTATGATATTATGTATATTGTTTGACGTGAATATTAGACATTAATTGTCTACATCACGATACTCATATCAGGTTCATGTCATGCATGTAGAGATTCATGTCCATGTAGATGATTCAGGTACACATGTCAGACAGGTATCAGGTACACGAAAGCATGTAGGTGCATAAGGCACCTTAGTGTGTTTAATAAAACTCACACCCCAAGTAAAATATATAACAGGTTCCTACTGTGGGGGCAATCAGTATGCTACCCAGTGGAACATCCAGACAAGATGGTAATTAAGCCAGTTATTGGCATATCGGCCTCTCGACCCACGGGGAGGTTGTCATGTTCAGCTTCAGTTAAAACTGAGGAGGTCAGCACTAAAGTACCGCTCCCAGTTATGTTAACATGTCGGTACGACCAATCAGGGGTCCAAAACCAGAACTAAAATTCAGATAATATCCTAAGACTAAATCTTTCAGCCAAGAGCATGTTTTACAGAGTCAAGTTTCATACATAAGCACAGTATAGCATGTTATGATTCATGTTTTTATGTTTGAACTTACTAAGCCCATAGCTCATCAGTTTGTTCACATGTTGCAGGTAAGAGACCTGTTCACCAGTAGTATACAGTGGATGACGAACAGGGTAGATGCATGCCAGGGGGATTGGGTGAGGGATTGTGGTCACCTTTAGTCTTCCGCTGTACAGTTTTGAAAGAATTAAACATGTAATTTCAAGAACACGTTTTCAAGTCAAGATTATGTGATAGGGGAATCATGAATTCATGTGCATGTTATTTTGTTAACATGATTTCCTTATCACATTCTCGAACAAGTTTTTATATCAAAAAGAAAAAAAAATTAGTTTACAAAATTTTTCAGTAGTTTTCAAGTTAAGCATGATTGCCGGCGAGCCTAGAGGCCTACATTCTATTATGGTTAACTACAGAGTTGATTGTAATAGTACTGTAGAGCCTCTACAGCTGGGCGGGCTGTCACAGTTGGTATCAGAGTGAGTTTTTATGATGAGTCTAGTTTAGAATACCAACCGTCGCCATAGCTGGTATCAGAGCCCATGTTTAAAATGGATTCAGTTTAGAGTACCTATTGTTGCCACAGTCAGTATTATCAGAAAAGTTGATAGACCATATCTCGCCTGACTCCGTGCATGTTCTATTCGCTGATCCAAGTAAGTTAAGTTTATGTTAAGATCAGTAGCTAATTATGCATGAAAGTAAAGGTATGTAGAGACCTATACTTTATAGTAAGTATGTGATCGTATGTTAATACAAGAAATCATGTGAGACCTCTTGTAGAGGATCTAATATAAGTTCATCATGTGATTATAGGATACAAGGTAGCACGATAGAAAACTAGGGCCAACGCCAAAGAAGGAGAAGAGGACACCCATCTCTGACTCAGAGACTAGAAGAGATGCAAGCTCCTCTAGAAAATCAAATGAAAGAGAATGCAGAATTGAGACAGAGATTAGAACAGCTAGAACAGGGGTAGGGATCAGTAGGGACTCCTGCACAACCAGCAACTGAGGCAGAACAAGTAGTGCCACCAGCTGCACTAGAATTGGTTCAGGAATCACCAGTTAGGGTGAACCCAGAGCCATTATATGAGAGATTTCTAAAAGATGAGGCCTCCAGAATTTGAGGGTTCAACCAATCCCCTAGAAATAGAAGATTATCTTTCTTCGATCCAGATGATTATGGACTTCATGAGATTAACAGTGGAAGAGAAAGTCTTATGCGTATCCTTTGTTCTAAGGAAGGACACAAGATTTTGGTGGGACATAGTCCGTATGAGGAGGGACATGACCACAATGTCATTGGCGGAGTTCTTGGAGGAGTTCAATCAGAAATACTATGATCCTGCATCACTCCGACCCCAGTAGAAAGAGTTTTCAGAGTTACAACAGGGTGACATGTCTGTCAGCGAGGTATGCAAGAGATTTGACCAGCTCTCCTACCTGTGTCCATATGTAGTGCCAACAGAAAGGGAGAAGATACAGAAGATAATAGGCATGTTCAGGCCCGAGATTTCCGTTGTAGTTGACAGTGGCCCATTCCCTCCAGTCTTAGTAGCCGACTGTGTTAGTCGTGCTTTGAGGGCAGAGTACCATCTAGCCTGACAGAAAGAAGAGAGGGAAAAGGTCTGGGAAGCGAGAAAGAAAGAAAAGATCTTGGGTAAGGCCTCTCAACCTGGACAATACGGTAAGGGCAGTCAGAGTACAAGATTAGAATAGTCCAGTAATCCAGGCCCTCATTTCCAACAGAAGATAAAGGGCAATTCTCAGGGAAACCAAAGTCAAGACAATAAAAGCCAGTCACGGAGGACTAACACCACTACAGTTCCAAGTAACCCCACCTATCCAAATTGTGGGAGGAAACATGTGGGTCCGTGCAGAGCTGGCATGACTGCATGTTTTCAGTGCGGAAAAGAAGGCAATTTCATCAAGAATTGCCTTATGAACCGCCAGTCTGTATCAGGAGCCAACTCTTCATGCCCACAGCAGTCACAAGTTCATGCACTCAGATTGAGTTATGAAAGCCCATCAGAAGTGCCTCCAGTAGTACAAGAAAGATAGGAAAGAGCTCCTCAGGCAGATGTTAGGGTGATGGCCTACACCAGAGAGGAAGCAGAGGCAGGGATGTCCAACGTGGTGACAGGTCAGATTTCTGTCGCTAACCACTTGGCATCTGTTCTATTTGACTCTGGGGTCACCCATTCTTTCATATCATATGCATTTGTTGATAAGTTAGAATACCTTAGAGATCATATGGGAAGAACTTTTAGAACTACTCTCCCATCACGAGAAATCATGTTGTCCGAGTACTGGTTACCTCATGTACCAGTAATCATGACAAATAGAGAGTTGTATGCAGAATTGATCATGATGAAGATAGTAGACTACGATGTAATCTTGGGAATAGATTTCCTAGGAACATATCAAGCTACGATAGATTGCAGAAACAAAAGAATAGTGTTCAAGTTAGAAGAGGAAGATAGTTTTGAATATGTCGATTCTTCAAGAAGATCAAGCAAGATAATGATCATTTCAATGAAAGCCAAGAAGCTAATAGCCAGTGGTTGTACTGCATATTTAGCTTATGTGATAGATACAGCAGAAAAGAAGAAGTTACAACCGGAAGATGTTCCTATTGTCAAAGAATTTTTTGAAGTCTTTCTTGAGGAACTACCAGGAACACTTCCAGAATGGGAAATCTCATTTGAGATAGAGCTCCTACCTGGAACAGTACCGATCTCCAAGGCACCATACTGCATGGCACCAGTGGAGTTAAAAGAGTTACAAGTACGGTTGAAAGATCTGCTTGATAAGGGATTCATCAGACCGAGCTATGCCCTATGAGGTGCTCCCGTACTGTTTGTCAAGAAGAAAGACGAGATGTTCAACATGTGCATAAATTATCGAGAATTGAACAAGGTTACAGTCAAGAATAGGTATCCATTGCCTAGAATTGATGACCTATTTGATCAACTCAAGGGTGCAGCAGTGTTCTCAAAGATTGATTTGAGATCAAGATACCATCAGCTGAGAATCAAGAAAGATGATATTTCCAAGACAGCTTTCAAAACCCGTTATGGGCATTATGAATTCCTAGTAATGCCGTTTGGGTTAACGAATGCTCCAGCCACTTTCATGGACCTGATGAACAGAGTCTTTAAGGAATATCTAGACAAATTTGTCATTGTGTTCATCGATAACATCCTTGTATATTCAAAGACTCACGCAGAGCATGAAGCACAGTTGAGAATGGTTTTTCAGAAGCTGAGAGAGCATCAACTCTATGCCAAATTCTCAAAATGTGAGTTTTGGCTAGACAGGGTACATTTCCTCGGACATGTGGTGTCCAAGGAGAAAATTGCAGTGGATCCAATCAAGGTGGAAGCGATAAACAAATGGTCTGCACCTAAGAGCGTGATAGAGATACGCAGTTTCTTAGGATTAGCTGGCTATTACAGGAGATTTATGGAAGGGTTTGCACGATTAGCAGTACCTTTCACAACCCTCACACGTAAGGAAAAGAAGTATGTATGGACAGAAGAATGCGAAAGAAACTTCCAAGAGCTAAAAGACGGCTGACAAGCATATCGATCCTCACACTCCCTACTAAGGGGGAGAAGTATGAAATATACAGTGATGCTTCAAAAGTGGGTTTGAGAGCAGTATTGATGCAAGATGGCAAAGTAATTGCATATGCTTCACGCCAACTGAAAGAGCACGAGAAGAATTATCCCACCCATGACCTAGAACTTGCTACAGTAGTGTTCGCACTCAAAATTTGGTGACACTATCTGTATGGAGCGCAGTGCCAGATTTACACAGATCATCAGAGCCTAAAATACTTCTTCACACAGAAGGAGTTGAACATGAGGCAAAAAAGATGGTTGGAGTTAGTGAAGGACTATGATGTGAGATCCTCTACCATCCAGGAAAAGCCAACCGAGTAGCAGACGCATTGAGCAGAAAAGCTACAATTCCGCAGCAGTTGCCTATTTTGATAGGTTATCAAGACCATTATAGTAAGAGATACATTCGCTTGAGTTGGAGCTGATATCAGGAAAATTGTCAGCACTGCAGCTGAAATCATCATTGTTTGATGATATCAAAGAAGCTCAGAAGTAAGATTCAAGTCTAACAGACTCTCAGGAAGAGATGTCCAAAGATAGATTAATCATATATCAGGGGAGAATTCGCGTTCCAGAAGATGAAGAACTTCGAAGGCGAATCATGTTAGAAGCTCATAAAACGCCATATTCAGTCCATCCTGAAGCCACCAAGATGTGCCAAGACTTAAAGCTACAGTTTTGGTGGAAAGGAATGAAAGGAGATATTGCAAGGTTCGTGAGTAAGTGCCTTACTTGTCAGAGAGTAAAGGCTGAGCATCAGCATCCTGGAAGAAAGTTAGAACCTCTAGAGATTCTAGAATGGAAATGGGAGCATGTTACCATGGATTTTGTGGTAGGGCTACCCAAAACAAGAGAAGGACACGATGTTATCTGGGTAATCATAGACAGGTTAATGAAGACAGCTAGGTTCATACCAATGAAGATCACTTACTCATTGGAAAAGCTGGCACACCTTTATGTAGCTCATGTTGTTAGGTTACATGGAGTTCTAAGGTCCTTAGTATCTGACAGAGATGCACGATTCACTTCTAAATTTTGGGAGTGTGTGCAAAGAGCCATGGGTACAGAACTGAAGTTCAGTACGGCTTTCCATCCTCAGACAGACGGATAATCAGAATGGACTATCCAGACTTTAGAGGATATGCTCCGAGCATGTGTAATGGACTTTCCAGGAGCTTGGAATGAGAAGCTGCCACTAGTGGAATTCTCATATAACAACAGTTATCAAGCTTTCATCAAGATGGCACCGTATGAGGCCCTGTATGGATGAAAGTGCAGATCACCCATCCACTGGTATGATCTGAAGGAAAAACAACTGCATAAAACAGATTTTATGCAGGAAACTTGTGATGCAGTTACCAAGATCCAGCAAAGGATGAAGAGTGCTCAGAGCAGATAAAAGAGCTATGTAGATAGAAGACGGAGATCCCTAGAATTCAAGAAAGGGGACTTCGTATTTCTGAAAGTGTCACCCATGAAGGGGATTATGCGATTTGGTAAGAAGGGAAAATTGAGTCTAAGGTATATTGGACCTTATGAGATTATCAAACGCATTGGGAAGGTTGTCTACAAGTTGGCATTACCTCCTGAGCTGTCTGCAATACACAACGTATTTCATGTCTCAATGCTCAGAAAGTACATGTCAGATCCATCTCATATGCTACAACATGAACCAGTCCAAGTCGAAGAGGATTTGACCTATGAGGAACAGCCTGTTCAGATACTGGTTAGAGCAGACAAGGTGCTGAGAAAAAAGACCATCCTACTAGTCAAGGTATTGCGGAGAAACCACAACATTGAAGAAGCTACGTGGGAAATAGAAGATGAGATGAGACTTTCATATCCTTACTTATTCTAAATTTTCAAAGACGAAAATCTTATAAAGAGGGGTGAATGTGATAACCGAGAAACTTATCACTCTCAGAAAATTTTATACAAGATATGTAAATAAATATACATTCATGATGAGACATGTTATAGAATACAGAGTAGAAGAAAATTTTGATTTATTGAGTTGTAATCAAAACTTGACAATGAATTAACGAATATAGTTTAAAAGCTAAACATTAATTCAATTTATGATGTTTTAATTTAATAGAAAAGTATGTAGAAAATGCATATTAAGAGATCAATGGCTCACATGCAAACCACATTGATCAATGGCCAAGATTAGCCAAGAGAATAGCCATTTTTCTTTAAAGAAAATTAAAGAAATGAGGGAAATGAGAGTGATGTACGTGAGGGCCTTAAGCACAGTAGCCCAAGTGAATTAATTCACTTGGTTTGGGCTGCAAATAAGCGGCCGAGAGAGAGAGAAAGAAAGAAAGAGAAAGAGAAAGAAAGAGAGACCGAGAAAGAGAGAGAGAAGAAGGGAAATCCTCCCAAGTTTGGATTATTCTCTTCCAACCAGGAAATCACTCAAGTTTCAGCCAAGAATCCATAGCAAGAAGTTCTCAAGCTTCAAGTAAGGTAAACCCTCATTTTTCTCACGATTTCTTGGGTGAAAATCTGGGATTTTGAGTGGAAAAAGAGAATGTGAGTTAATCATGTTGAGATTTTCGGTTAAATCGAAACATGGTTTGAGTCTAGTTGTTTGTAAACATGAATCCATGAGTTGATAGTTTAGAAGACCAAGTTTAGTGAGTTTTCGTCAAGAAAGTTTAGATTTTTCAAAATGTTAAGTTAAGAAATATGTAAAAGCAAAATGTGAGATTTTGCTTAAGAAACCATGGATTTGTGATAGTAGAAATGTAGTCTATACCTTAAAACAATCTTATTGTGATCGATTTTGAGGGCAAGTAGTAGAACAAAGGCCATAAAAGCCTTAGAAAATCAGAGTAGAGCATTTTGGATCTAGAATCCTGATTCTGGTATGAACACGGGCGTGTTCAGAACACGGCCCCAAACATGCCCACATGCACGATCGTGTTGCAAGAAAATTTAGACCCGAGAGATACACAGCCAAGAACACGGCCGTGTATCGGACCGTGTCACAGGGTACATGGTCATGGGAAGAGCGTGTAAAAGACCATGTTTGACAGTAGGAGTACACGGTCAGAAACACGGCTGTGTAACCACTCGTGTAAGCACGCATGAATTACACGGTCATGTTCCATGAATCACACGGCCATGCACGTAAATCCAGAGGAGTACACGCCCATGAACACGCCCGTGTAGGAGAGCGTGTTTGAAGTTAAAGTAAAAAAAAAAAAAAGAGTCTGGAAATAGGAATTTCATATTCTGCTATGTTTCAAGTATAAGATGAATATTAAAAATAATAAGTGATTATTTCTTTTATAGGAGTTCAATCCAGAGACCCCGAGACAGCGGTCCTAGATCAGCAGAGGCTCACGCTAGTAGATTTTCTGTAAGTTCAAGCATTGTCCTGACTGTAACATGGACAATCTTGTTATGTTTATGATATTATGTATATTGTTTGACGTGAATGTTAGACATTGATTGTCTACATCACGATACTCATGTCAGGTTCATGTCATGCATGTAGAGATTCATGTCCTTATAGATGATTAAGGTAAACATGTCAGACAGGTATCAGGTACATGAAAGCATGTAGGTGCACAAGGCACTTTAGTGTGTTTAATAAAACTTACACCTCAAGTAAAATATGTAACAGGTTCCTACTATGAGGGCAATCAGTATGCTACCCAGTGGAACATCCAGACAAGATGGTAATTAAACCAGTTATTGGCGTACCGGCCTCTTGACCCACGGGGAGGTTGTCATGTTCAGCTTCAGTTAAGACTGAGGAGGTCAGCACTAAAGTACCACTCCCAGTTATGCTAACATGTCGGTATGACCAATTAGGGTCTAAAATCAGAACTAAAATTCAGATAATATCCTAAGACTAAATCTTTTAGCCAAGAGCATATTTTACAGAGTCAAGTTTCATGCATAAGCACAGTATAGCATGTTATGATTCATGTTTTTATGTTTGAACTTACTGAGCTCATAGCTCATCAGTTTGTTCACATATTGCAGGTAAGAGACCTGTTCACCAGTAGTACACGGTGGACGATGGACAGGGTAGATGCATGCCAGGGGGATTGGGCGAGGGATTGTGGTCACCTTTAGTCTTTCACTGTACAATTTTGAAAGAATTAAACATGTAATTTCAAGAACACGTTTTCAAGTCAAGATTATGTGATAGGGGAATCCTGAATTCATGTGCATGTTATTTTGTTAACATAATTTCCTTATCACATTCTCGAACAAGTTTTTATATCAAGAAGAAAAAAAAATTTATTCCGCATAATTTTCCAGCAGTTTTCAAGTTAAGCATGATTGTCGGTGACTCTAGAGGCCTGCATACTATTACGGTTAACTACAGAGTTGATTGTAATAGCACTGTAGAGCCTCCACAGCAGGGCAGGCCACCACATAACCTTTCTATCAACTACAGTATGGAGGATGCTATCATTCTCGTTGAAACCAAGATTAAACCAATACTGCAACACACATTCAACATGTTAATGAGTCTTATTATGTTTAAATTGAGCAAATATTTATGACAATCAACTTAAATGAATATAAGCATGTGTTCTTGAATCTATCTCTTGTGCTAGGGCTCTACATTTTTTTAGGTACCATGAAACGACTTACATATATCCCTCGTATGAATGCCAACTGCAATATCAAACTAGGGACCATAATCGTCAAGTGCCTTCCAAGTACCTTCATCCTTGTCAAATTTGAGGGTGATCTTTCTGTTCTTCGCCACCTTTGTGCAATTTCATGACCATTCTCTTTATCTCAACCTTCATGTTGTTAAGGTATAGCATCCAATGTTGTAAACACAAATTAAAATTAATTTACAATTATGTTTACTGATTTTAAAATACTAACTTAATAAATTTAACAAACTTATAATTAGGTAATTATAACATACTTGACTTGTAGTGTAATGACAATCTAGAAGGACCAGTGGAGACTGCGCTCCCCTAAAGAGCTATCATAAGTAGCAACTGAAACAAACATAAATGTCTGTTAACAAATTAAAATTAGTTTAATATCATATTTATGAACATAAATACTAGACATTCATGTTTTATGATTTTACAAAGAAATAATAAGAAAAGTAGTAATTGCAATAAATAATTTTTATTCATTGTCACTGCTAATGTATTAAATGTCACTACCATTATTTATGTCATCATTGTCTTCAGACTCTACTAATTCTTCTTTAACCTACTCTTCTAAAGTTTCATCCTCTTTTCCCAGTATATCAAAGTCATCATCTTTAGCGATGTACTTGCCTTTCAAGATTGCATTAACTTCATATGTGACAACATTAGATGATACATCAGGCAGATTCTACATCAATGTGTCAATCTTTGGTAATTCCATTGCTAAGTCAATAGTTGTACAGTCGATAATTTTGAGCTACCATCACATCATCCACATTTGCTTCTAGAAAATCCCGAATATGTCAATGTCCAAAGTGTTCAATGATTTTCCAATTTGGACTGTTAAACATATCATTTACATAAAAAACCTGCTCTGTTTGAGAAGCAAGAATAAATGGTTCATTCTCATAGAATAAGTTCTTAACAAAGATGCTTGTTCTATTTTTGTGCTATTGAAGTCTTTTTTTTCTTAGACCAGTGTCAAACCATTTACACTTAAAAAGATAACATAATTGTTGTTTATGTAGAATAATTCATAAATTTCATTCAAGACTCCGTAATATGTTTGGTTATCTAGTTCATGAACATAAATACAACTCTTTTAGGGAATTTGAATGAGTGATACAATCATACTTGACATAACTATATAATGAAAGTTTTAGTAATACCTACTTGATGTATTATTGAATTTCTGAACAATTATGTAATATGTATCGCTCAGCTTTATTCTGCAAAGTGTTATCTAATGTGATCGAGGTCATTTTCCTAATTGATGATAGTGATTTTTGAAGACAAAAATCTTCTTGATGATACAATCTTTGTCCTCTACCCAATTTCTATCAAATATGTTAAATCTTGTCTTAATATCACTTAGATACACCAAATAAACAGTCAGAGCTTCATTGATTATATATGCATTAGCAATCGATCCCTTTGGTCGTGATTCCTAACATATTTTTTCAATGATCTAAGGAATCATTCAAACGGATACATTCACCTCCAATGAAAAAGTCCTCCTCAAATGGCTTCTTTTCGCAAGTGTATTACTAAATGAACCATAAAATAAAAAAAGGCTAGAGGTAAAATTGTTTCTAACTTGCATAAAATCAGTACAATATCTTACGGGCTTTCTTTGAGTCACTAATCCTCAATCTCCTTGAACATATCAATTGAAAGAAATTGCTTAATTTTGTTATCACATTGATAATTTCTTTTTTCATAAATGGTCGAATCCCAATTGATAATAATCACTGCATTATAACATGATAGTCATGTGATTTTAACCCAGTAATCTTATTGCTCCCCTCAATCACATTTTTCCTCAAATTTGAAGCAAAACCATTGTGAAACCTTACTAAATTTAAAAACTTATAAAACTTTTTTGCATCATCTGAGATTAATGTGTATGCCATATGTTTTTTCATTCAATGATCATCTTCCCTAGACAAATGCAATTACTTATGTACCCTCATATTTTGCAAGTCGATCCTAACCTTGTCTATATCTTTAATTTTTCAATCAATGTTTAGAATTGTGCCCAACAAGCTGCATACACATTTTTCTCGATATACATGATATCTAAGTTATGACATAACAATGATGAGGTTTAGTGAGGTAATTCTCAAAAGATACTCTTTTTTATCTAATTAAGCTCTGTCGGATGTTTCTTCTATTTTTTATCGTCATATTTTTCATGTTTACCAGGCAATTTAGATCAAACCTTTTCTAAATGAGCCAATATTTGCTGAACAGATTTTTGAGGAAGAAAAGGTCGTTGATTAATCTTACTATCAAACTTTTTGTTGTTTCTCATCCTATGATTAATAGGAAGCCATTGTTGATGCTTAATAAAACAAGTTTTACTCATTATTTGCTTTGATGGGTTTACATTATTACAGGGGAGACATGCCAAATATCCTTGATTACTCTTGCTAGATAAACTACTATAGGTAGCTGTCATGAGCAACATAACTCTTATTCAAAATGATGTATTCGAAGTAATATCATCTATAACAACCCCTTTATCCTACAATTTTTTTAACTCATCCATAAGGGGCCTTAAAAAACATATCTATATCCTTCCCAAGAGCATTTGGAATAGGAATTAATAAGGTTAACATCTTGTATAGGTCCTTCGGGCACTGCCACCATCCACATTTGGTATAAGAGACTCATATTTCCAAACAAGTTAAATTCAACAATAGCTAATCCTAATCGCACATTTCTCGGTTCACGTGTAAAGTCAGGGTGCTTTTCATATTACTCTTTCCATTCTTTTCCATCAACTGAATGATGTATTGAGTCTTATCTTTTGATCGCCTACATATTTGCCACGTCGTTTCCTTTGCGGTGTAACAGGATGCATATAGACACTTTAACTGATTCTTTAAAGGGAAAATGGAGTACTTTTTGTAGAATTTTCTCTCCCTTTTTACTCTTTTAAGTACTTATATTACAGATTGAACAAGATTGTAGATCAACATTCTTGTTCCAAAACAAAGCACATTTGTACTTATATACATGAATTATTTCGTAGCTCAATCCCAATTTACTTAATAGTTTCTTCAACTAGTAATGAGAAGTAGGTAACTTGTTCCCATCAGAGAATGCATCTTTCAATAGCTTCAACATTGCATCCATGCACTAATTAGGCCACTTGTAGAGCACCTTTTGGTGCATTAGTTTCACTAAGAAATTTAATAATAAATATTTAGAGTAATTGAAATACAATCCTACTTAGAGCTCAGATAAGAGATCATTGAAATCATCATACTACGTATCTTCTGTACCTAATTCTGTCTCACCCAACATATCATCATTATTAATCTTGGCAACATCATTTAATACTAAAAACATCTCATGAACTAGTTCGCTTATAACTAGATCAG
The DNA here is from genome assembly GCA_035233585.1 of Antiaris toxicaria. Taxonomy (NCBI): domain Eukaryota; kingdom Viridiplantae; phylum Streptophyta; class Magnoliopsida; order Rosales; family Moraceae; genus Antiaris; species Antiaris toxicaria. Next base: position 10,797,540 of record CP141162.1, on the reverse strand, counting down.
TACATGAAGTCGATTCTACTTTATCATGGTAAATCCATTAGTGCACGTTGTATCAAAACCAAATCGATGTATATATGCTCTTACTGTTTCTACTAGTAACACTTATGGTTTCTACTCTTAATACAGGGACAACTGACGTGCTCAACAAAATTTACATAGTTCTTTACAACCTCAATAAAAGCAGACAAACAATCCTAATACTCATCACACAACTGGTTCTTCACATATATCTAACTCTTATCTGTTGACCATTTAACTATAGATAATAATATACATAATAATTAAAGTTAATTATATAATGTATGTATACATACAATTCCATACACCACCTTCACTCTAAACTTACAGGGCACTGCTTTATCCCATTCAGTATTATAATTTACGCATTATGTCACTCATCTCACAACGCCGCTTTTCTGTAGAAATTTCGACAGCATCTCCCTTTAGTTCTCCTAGGTGTGCTATCATATGCATACCCGATGAACAAAGGAGGATGTACCAAAACTTCTACCAAAGGCGCTAGTGAAATTATATGACAAATACATATAATTCAATATTAAACTATCCAGACAAGACAATTTAAGCATTGGTTACTATAAACCGATCCTCAAACGGGTTTAATGTTAATTCATTTTTGCACTAATAAAATGCAAATCAAAAAGTTGTACTCACATATGTTTTTTTTTTCTTTGTGACTATTAAGTCATATATCACACCATAGTGATAAAAAAAAACTATATAATGCATTTTATATAAATTTATGAAGTTTTATCAAAATTTTATGCTTTTACATTTTTATTCTTTTTGCTTTTAACGTGTTCCTTTATTTACTAGCACATAGTGTTTTTTTTTTATTTATTATTATTATTATTTATATAATTCTAACTATACATTTTTGTATATCTATTAAAATATTTATTTAATAATCTCATATGCTTATTTTTTAATTTTATTACAAATATTTTTTTTATTTCTAATTTTTCATATCATTATTTTTAATTATTTAAATAATATTATAATTTACTAAATAAATCATTCTTTTTTTAAACTTTATTAAAATTTCCATATAAGTATAAATTTATTTATGATTTCCATATTTTTATAGTTAGTAATTATTTTAACATTATAATTTTTTAATTTACCAATTGTTATACTTTACTAATTTTTTGAATTTACTAATTATTTTTTTAGAAAAAATTTATAATTATTAAGCCTTCCATCTAACCAAATTTTAATTATAAATTTATGTACACGTTTTCCAATAACCCAATTTAATAATAAATTTTCGTAAACAATTTTTCCAATCAATTTCCATCAACAATTTTTCCAATCAATTTCCATAAATAAATCTTCCATATAACAAATTTAACAAAAACAAGCCAACAAAAAATTTTTTCAACCAAAAATTACAACAAAATTACCGTCATCAACATAATCATCACCAACATTATCAAAACTACATACAAAAAAACACAATTAAATTAACTAAAAAAATTACTCACAACAACCAAACCCACTAATAAAAAGGGTTAGAAACTGGTTGCAAAGGATAGCGGCGACAAGCAAAAGAGACGATTGGTGACGACAAAGGGTAGCATTTGGATTTCAAAAACATGGTGAACGATGACACAGTGATTTCACAGAGAGAGAATGAGAGAGAGAAAGGAGATTTTATCTTATGTTAAGGGAGAGAATGATGAACAATGTTAAACTGTGGTAGGGGGCAATTGATGGCAATGGCAGCAATGAAGGATGAAAATGGAAAAAATCAAATCTTTTGTGTGATAACCGAGAAATTTACGTTCTCGGAAATATTTGTACAAATATGTAAATAAATGTACATTTACAGTGATACAGATTACAGAATACAGAGCAGAGGAAAATTTTGATTAATTGAGTTTTAATCAAAATTTGATGATGAATTAATGAACATAGTTAAAAGCTAAGCATTAATTCAATTTATGATGTTTTAAAAGTTAATAGAAAAGTATGTGGAAAACACATACTAAGAGATCAATAGCACACAAGTGAGCTGTAGGAAAATAAACTGGTAAAAACGTATCAGAGTGGCGCAGCGGAACAATAAAAATTTTAGATCGTTAAATATCTCATGATGCCATATACAATAAACCAACAACAATTAAAACTCATACCTCAAGGACGCCAATCTTGCAGGACCTGAATGACCGGAGGCTTCAACCAACTAGCTTTCTCTACTATTCTCCAATTCCCGAATGACTGAGTATGTGGGCACTCTGAACCTCGATCGGTATGCTAGCACTGCTAGTCTTCTTCCGACCACCCAGATCTCTAAAGAACTTTATTGTCATGATGAGCTATGCAACAATAAGCCTGCTCACCTGAGAGTCTGTGGTCTGAGAGAACTGGAGTGGTAGGACCTCTATTTATAGACCTGCATGAGGTGATTCTCTGAATTTGAATTGGATTAGGAAAAGATATTTTCCCTTATCCAAACCCATAAAATCCGAATTTTTCCATGGATAAATTCAACAATAAAATTCGGTTTTCTTAGGATAAATCCAATCCAAATCTAAACAAGATTTTAACTAGATTTTTATCTTCCTTTTTCAACCAAAAAATCTGAATTTTTCTTGGAGAAAATCTCCTCATAAATTTCGGCCATTATGGATAAGGGAGAATCAAAAATTCCACTAGGATTTTCAAGCTTGAATCTTATCTCAACCTTATCCAAAAATAACCGAATTTCCTAGGAGAGATTCTCCAAATTTTTGACCACTTTTCAGGGAGGAGAGAATCCAAATTCAACTGGGATTGAAACTTGAATTTTTCCCTTGAATCTTATCCACAAAAATCCGAAATTTCCTTGAGGATTATCCTCAAAAATTTCGTCCACCTTTGTTGGGATTTGGATTCAAATTTCAAGTAGGATTCTAACAAGATTATCCTCTCCAAATCCAACTCAAATTCGAATTTCGAACCTTGTGGATTTTCCACAACAAATTCGAATCCTACTTAGACTGTGATTCAAAATTTGAATTTCAAATTTCAAATTCAAATTTCAAATTCAAATTTCAAATTTCAAATTTCAAATTTCAAATTTCATATTTAAATTTCAAATTCAAATTTCAAATTCAAATTTCAAATTCGAATTTCAAATTCAAATTTCAAATTCAAATTTCAAATTCAAATTTCAAATTCAAATTTCAAAATTCAAATTTCAAAATTCAAATTTCAAATTTCAAAATTCAAAATTCAAATTCCACAAAACGGTTGTGTTTCATATTCTTGTTCTCATGGATAATTTTCTACAACTCCAATCTAATCTCAAATAAAATCATGGCAACTTTATTTGGAGTTCGAATAATTGTGTACTCTATTATCCAAAACAAAATCTGAATCCACCGGAGAGAATCTTGTCTACCATCCTAATCCTGTATCATCACCATCTATGCATAATAAACTAGCCAATAGCATACACAAATCAATTTGCCAAACGTTAAGGAATTATGTGGAGCTAGTAGAGGGACTGATTGGACATATATAATCGGGCTCCCGTGATTCCATATGATCATCATTCTGTACCGAACAACTCAATCATATGATCACTAATTTCAGAGTCACACCACTATAAACCTGAAACTGAACTCCCAATTATATACCGTATTACGTAAGCCTGTGACGAGCTACTATCCAATGACCTTGTCATATATGCAAAACCTTCATATGATATCCATGATCAGCCTTAGGTCAAAGTCCGTTTAATCCTACTGATCAGGCTATCTTAAAGTTCCATTATACTACCGAATTAAGAAAATGATTATTCACCATATGTGAATAAGAAGTCATCCGCCCAGCAGACGACCCAAGGCCTTGTCCATTTTCACATTCAGTATAATGCCTTTAAGAGGATACCTTTAACTCCTCAGAGCTATGATTCCGATATCTGTAAACAAACCCTTCATCGTATACAAGTCATGCACCCAACGAATCGGTCTATAAGCTTACTACCTCTGAGACGCTTTAGCCATTAGAACATCAAAGTACACAAGTCATATACATGAAGTAGTTCATTTACTCAGGATTAAGGTTATTGCACAATGAACGTCAAAAGCAGATTGATCCACTCATAGCGGACTACGTAGATCAATCACGCTTTAGTCCCGGTCTAATATGTCACCACCAAGCAACATATCTATATCTCTACTTGGGAGTCCAGCTCCAAACAGTCAAGACAAACCGTCCCCTCTAAGGCTTTAGACAACATAATAGTCTTAACATGAGTTAGATGCTCGGTCTAACCCCATAGACTACAGACCATAGTTTAAACTGCTAACTTTAGAATATTGTCTTCTCGCATACAAAAGTCCATTGCATGCAACGTTCTAACAGTTTTAACACAAGCAGTCAGTGAGCCATATTTGCTTACATTTACTTTAACATGTAAATAAGACGAAGACAGATAGCAATGTAATGAATAACCTCTATGTATAATTTTATTATCCAGTTCAAAATGAATACATCAAAATGTCTCTAATACTTAGGGCATTTCCTAACATAAGCCACATTGGTCAATGGACAAAAGATAAGCCAAACAAGGCCTTATATGTAAAAAAAAAAAAAAAAGAAAGTGAGAGTGAGGGAGTGAGGCACGTGAGATAGGAGGTTTAATTTATCCCCTTGGTTGTAAAGCAGCCGACAGAAAGAAGGAATGAAAGAGAAAGAAAGAAAGAAAGAAAGAAAGAGAGAAAGAGAGGGAAGGAAAAAGGAAATCCAAGGCAAGTTCGGATTTTCTTGTCCCAGCAGCAGATTGTTCGAGATTCAGCCACGAATCCGCAGCAAGAAGCTCGCAAGATTCAAAGCAAGGTAAACCCTAGTTTCTCACGTTTTTCTTTGCGGGAAAAATCTGGGGTTTTGAGAGGACAAAAAATAGAGAATATGAGTGAATCACGTTTAGGTTTCGGTTAAAATCGAAACGTGGTTCAAGTCTAGATGTTTTCAAACACGAATCCATGAACAGATGGTTTAGAAAACCGAGTTTAGTGAAATTTCTTCACAAAAATGCAGATTTTTCAAAAGTTAAGTCAAGAGAGGTTCATAAGCAAAATGTGGAATTTTTGCTTATGAAATCATGGATTTGTGATAGTAGAAGTGTAGTAGATACCTTGAAACGATCTTATGAAGATCGATTTCAAGTGTAAGAAGTAGAACAAAGGCCATAAAATCCTTAGAAAATCAGAGCAGAGCAGTTCGGACCCAGAATCTTGATTCTGGTATGAACACGAGTGTGTATACGGGCGTGCACAAGGGCATGTTCAGTACACGGCCCCGAACATGCCCATACGCACGACCGTGTTGCAAGAAAAAAATAGACCCGAGAGGTACACGGCCCAGAACACGGCCGTGTATCTGGCCGTGTCAAGGGGCATACAGTCAAGAGGAAGGCGTGTAGCAGGCCATGTTAGGCAGTAAGAAAACACGGCCAGTAACACGGCCGTGTAAGTAACCGTGTAAGAGTCCAGAGGAGTACCCGGCCAGTAACACAGCTGTGTACCCACCCGTGTAAGTATACACGGCCATGTTCTACGAATTACGCGGTCAGGCTTAAAAGTTCAGAGAGGTACACGGGCAGAGACACGCTCGTGTAGGAGGGCATGTTCGAAGCCAGAAAGTTAAAAAAAAAAAAAAGAGTCTGGAAAGGAAAATTTTCATGTTTTGTCATATTTTCAGTATAAGATAAATATGGTAAATAACCAGTAATTATTCTTTTTATAGGAGTTCAAGCCAGAGACCTCAAATCAGCAGTCCCAAAGCAGCAGAGGCTCACGCTAGAGGATTATCTGTAAGTTCAAGCATTGTCCTGACTGCAACGTGGACAAGCTTGTTAAATTGTGATGTTATGTATGTTGTATGACGTGTATGTCAGACATTGATTGTCTGCATCACGATGTTTATGTCAGTGCATGTCAGTCTCATGTCAGCACAGGTGAGTTCATGTCATGCATATAGAGTTGCATGTTTCAGTACATAGACCAGACAGTACCAGAACAAGAAAACAGGTAGGTGCACAAGGCACCCTAGTGTGTTAATTAATTCATACCCCAGTAATTTGATTAACAGGTTCCGACTGTGGGGGCAATCAGTATGCTACCCAGTTGGAACACCAGCAAGATGGTAATTAAACCAGTATGGGCGTATCGGCCTCTCGACCCACGGGGATGTTATCATGTTCAGCATCAGTTAAGACTGAGGAGGTCAGCACTAAAGTACCGCTCCCGGTTGCGCTAACATGTCGGTACGTCCAATCAGGGGCCCAAAACCAGAACTTAATAATAGATTAATGTCCTAAGACTAAACCTTCAGCCATGAGCATGTTCACAGAGTCCAGATCATGCATGAGCACAGCAGTACAGCATGTCAGTTTCATGTTTTTATGTTTGAACTTGCTGAGCCCATAGCTCATCAGTTTGTTCACATGTTACAGGTAAGAGACCTGTTCACCAGTAGTATATGGTGGACGACGAACAGGGAAGTTACATGCCGGGCAGGATTGAGCGAGGGATATTGGTCACCGATAGTCTTCCGTTGTACAGATTTTGATTATTTAAACCATGTAGTTACAAGAACAAGTTTTCAAGTTAAGATTATGTGATAGGGAAATCATGATCAGGTGCAGGTTATTTTGTTAACATGATTTCCTTATCACATTCTCGAACAGTTTATGTTTTTAAAGAAAAAAAAATTTGTTCCGCAAAATTAGCAAGTAGTTTACAGTTCAGCATGATTGCCAGCGACCCTAGAGGCCTGCAGACTATTGCGGTTAACTACAGAGTTGGCCGTAATAGCACTGTAGAGCCTCTACAGCAGGGCGGGCCGCCACAGGTGGTATCAGAGCCCATGTTTTAAAAATGAGTCTAGTTCAGAGTACCAACTGCAGCCACAGTTGGTATCAGAGCCCAAGTTTTAAAATGGGTTTAGTTTAGAATACTTACTGTAGACACAGTGGGTATTATCAGAAAAGTTGGTTGACCATATCCCGGCTGACTCCGTGCATGTCCTGTTCGTCGATCCAAGTAAGTTAAATTTATGTTAATATAAGCAGCTAGTTATGCATGAAAGTAAAGGTCTGTAGAGACCTATACTTTGTAGTAAGTATATGATGATATAATAATGCAAGAAATCATGTGGATCCTTTTTATACAGGATCTAACACAAGTTCATCATGTGATTATAGGATAAAACTAGCACGATGGAAAATCAGGGCCAAGGCCAAGGCCAAAGAAGGAGAAGGGGACGCCCATCTCTAACTCAACGACTAGAATAGATGCAAGCTCATCTAGAAAATCAACTGAAAGAAAACGCAGAGTTGAGACAGAGGCTAGAACAGTTAGAACAGGGGCAGGGATCAGTAGGGACTCCTGCACAACCAGCAGCAGGGGCAGAACAGGTAGTGCCACCAGCGGCACCAGAAGTGGTTCAGCAACCACCTGTTAGGGTAAACTCAGAGCCGTTATATGAGAGATTTCGGAAGATGAGACCTCTGGAATTTGAGGGTTCAACAAATCCTCTAGAAGCAGAAGATTGGCTTCTTCAATCCAGATGATAATGGAGTTTATGAGACTCACAGATGAAGAGAAAGTCATGTGCGCATCCTTTGTTCTAAGGAAGGATGCAAGATTTTGGTGGGACACAGTCCGCATGAGGAGGGACGTGACCACAATGTCCTGGGCGGAGTTCTTGGAGGAGTTCAATCAGAAATATTATGATCCTGCATCACTCCAACCCCAGTAGAAAGAATTCTCAGAGTTACAGCAGGGGGACATGTCAGTCAGTGAGGTTTGCAGGAAATTTGATCAGCTCTCCCGCTTATGTCCGTATATGGTGCCTACGGAGAGGGAGAAGATACAGAAGATGATAGGCATGTTTAGGCCTGAGATCTCTACTTTGATTGACGTTGGCCCATTTCCGCCAGTTTCAGTAGCCGACTGTGTTAGTCGTGCGTTGAGGGCAGAGTACCATATAGCCCGACAGAAAGAAACGAGAGAAAAGGTCTGGGAAGCCAGAAAGCAAGAAAAGATCTTGGCTAAGGCCTCTCAACCTGGACAGCAAGGCAAGGGCAGTCAGGGTACAAGACCAGAGCAGTCCAGTCATCCAGGCCCTCAGTCCCAACAGAAGAGAAAGGGCAATTTCCAGGGAACCCAAGGACAAGACAACAGAAGCCAGTCACGGAGGACTAGCACTACCACGGTTCCAGGTAACCCCACCTGTCCAAATTGTGGGAGGAAACATGTGGGTCAGTGCAAAGCTGGCACGACTGCCTGTTTTCAGTGTGGAAGAGAGGGCCACTTCATCAAGAATTGCCGCATGAACCGCCAGTCAGTATCAGCATCAGGAGCAAACTCTTCACGTCCGCAGCAGTCCCAAGTACATGCACTCAGATTGAGCTATGAGAGCCCATCAGAAGTGCCTCCAGCAGTGCAAGACAGAGCTCCTCAGGCAGATGCTAGGGTGATGGCCTACACCAGAGAAGAGGCAGAGGCAGGGACGTCGAACGTGGTGACAGGTCAGATTTCTGTCGCTAACCACTTGGCATCTGTACTATTTGACTCTAGGGCCACCCATTCTTTCATATCATGTGCATTTGCTGATAAGTTAGAATACCTTGGAGATCACATGGGAAGAACTTTTAGAATTGCTCTCCCATCAGGAGAAATCATGATGTCAGAGTACTGGTTACCTCATGTACCGGTAATCGTGGCAAATAGAGAGCTGTATGCAGAGTTGATCATGATGAAGATCGTAGACTATGATGTAATCTTGGGAATGGATTTCCTAAGAAAATATCAAGTTACGATAGATTCCAGAAACAGAAGAATAGTATTCAAGCCAGAAGATGAAGAAAGCTTCGAATATGTCGATTCTTCGAGAAGATCAAGCAAGATGATGATCAGTTCAATGAGAGGCAAGAAGCTAATAGCCAGTGGTTGTACTGGTTATTTAGCTTATGTGACAGATACAGCAGAAGAGAAGAAGTTACAGCCAGAAGAGATTCTAGTTGTCAGAGAATTTCTCGAGGTCTTTCCCGAGGAACTACCAGGATTACCTCCAGAGCGGGAAATCTCATTTGAGATAGAGCTCCTACCTAGAACAGCACCGATCTCCAAGGCACCGTACCGTATGGCACCAGTGAAGTTAAAAGAGTTACAGGTACAGCTAAAGGATCTGCTTGACAAGGGATTCATCAGACCGAGCTATGCCCCATGGGGAGCTCCCGTACTGTTTGTCAAGAAAAAAGACGGGACATTCCGCATGTGCATAGATTACAGAGAATTGAACAAGGTTACAGTCAAGAATAGGTACCCATTACCTAGTATCGACGACCTGTTCGATCAGCTCAAGGGTGCAGCAGTGTTCTCAAAGATTGATTTGAGATCAGGATACCATCAGCTGAGAATCAAGGAAAGTGATGTTCCCAAGACAGATTTCAGAACCCGTTATGGGCATTATGAGTTCTTAGTCATGCCGTTTGGGTTAACGAACGCGCCAGCTGCTTTCATGGACCTGATGAACAGAGTCTTCAAGGAGTATCTAGACAAGTTTGTCATTGTGTTCATCGATGACATCCTTGTATATTCAAAGACTCACGCAGAGCATGAAGCCCAGTTGAGAGTTGTATTTCAGAAGCTGGGAGAGCATAAACTCTATGCCAAATTCTCAAAATGTGAGTTCTGGCTAGACAGAGTGCATTTCCTCGGACATGTAGTATCCAAGGAGAGAATTGTAGTAGATCCAATCAAGGTGGAAGCAATCAACCAATGGCCTGCACCTAAGAGCGTAACAGAGATACGCAGTTTCTTAGGGTTAGCTGGCTATTACAGGAGATTTGTGGAGGGATTTGCAAGACTGGCAACACCTCTTACCACCCTCACACGCAAGGAAAAGAAGTACATATGGACAGATGAGTGTGAAAGAAGCTTCCAAGAGCTAAAGAGACGGCTGACAAGTGCGCTGATCCTCACACTCCCTACTGAAAGGGAGAAGTATGAAATCTACAGTGATGCCTCAAGAGTGGGTTTGGGAGCAGTATTGATGCAAGAAGGTAAAGTGATTGCCTATGCTTCGCGTCAACTGAAAGAGCACGAGAAGAATTATCCCACCCACGATCTAGAACTTGCTGCAGTAGTGTTCACACTCAAGATCTGGCGATAATATCTGTATGGAGCACTGTGCCAGATTTACACAGATCATCAGAGCCTAAAATACTTCTTCACACAGAAGGAGTTGAACATGAGGCAAAGAAGATGGTTGGAGTTGGTGAAGGATTATGACTGTGAGATCCTTTATCACCCAGGAAAAGCCAACCAAGTAGCAGACGCATTGAGCAGAAAGGCTACAGTTCCACAGCAGTTGCCTATTGACAGGTTGTCAAGACCATTGCAGCAAGAGATTCATTCGCTCGAGTTAGAGCTGATATCCAGAAAATTGTAAGCACTACAGTTGAAATCATCATTGTTTGATGATATCAAGGAAGCTCAGAAGCAAGATTCAAGTCTGACAGACTCTCTGGAAGAGATGTCCACAGATGAATTAATCAGGTATAAGGGAAGAATTCATGTTCTAGCAGATGAAGAACTGCGAAGGTGAATCATGTCAGAAGCTCATGAGACGCCATACTCAGTCCATCCTGGAGCCACCAAGATGTACCAAGACTTGAAGCTACAGTTTTGGTGGAAAGGGATGAAAGGAGATATTGCAAGATTTGTGAGTAAGTGCCTTACTTGTTAGAAAGTCAAGGCTGAGCATCAGCATCCTGGAGGAAAGTTAGAACCTCTAGAGATTCCAGAATGGAAATGGGAGGATGTTACCATGGATTTTGTGGTAGGGTTACCCAAAACAAGAGGAGGACACGATGCCATCTGGGTAATCGTGGACAGATTGACAAAGACAGCCAGATTTATACCAATAAAGATCACTTACTCATTGGAGAAGCTGGCACAGCTGTACGTAGATCATGTTGTCAGGTTACATGGAGTGCCAAAGTCCATAGTATCTGACAGAGATGCACGATTCACTTCAAATTTATGGGAGTGTGTGCAAAGAGCCATGGGCACAGAACTGAGGTTCAGTACAGCTTTCCATCCTCAGACAGATGGACAATCAGAACGGACTATCCAGACTCTAGAGGATATGCTCCGAGCATGTGTCATGGATTTTCCAGAAGCTTGGAATGAGAAGCTACCACTAGTGGAATTCTCATACAACAACAGTTACCAAGCTTCCATCAAGATGGCACCTTATGAGGCTCTATATGGAAGAAAGTGCAGATCATCCATCCACTGGTATGATCTGAAGGAAAAACAACTACATAAAACAGATTTCATGCAGGAAACTTACGATGCAGTTGCCAAGATCCAACAAAGAATGAAGAGTGCTCAGAGCAGACAGAAGAGTTATGCAGACAGAAGGCGGAGATCCCTAGAATTCAAGGAAGGGGACTTCGTTTTTCTAAAAGTGCCACCCATGAAGGGGATCATGTGTTTTGGTAAGAAGGGAAAACTGAGTCCAAGATACATTGGACCTTATGAGATTATCAAACGCATTGGGAAGGTTGCCTATAAGTTGGCATTACCTCCTAAGCTGTCAGCAGTACACAACGTATTTCATGTCTCTATGCTCAGAAAGTACATGTCAGATCCATCTCATGTACTACAACATGAACCAATACAAGTCCAAGAGGATTTGACCTATGAAGAACAGTCAGTTCAGATACTGGCTAGAGAAGAAAAGGAGCTGAGAAACAAGACCATCCCACTAATCAAAGTATTATGGAGAAATCATAACGTTGAGGAGGCTACGTGGGAGAGAGAAGATGAGATGAGACGTTCATACCCTCACTTGTTCTAAATTTTCGAGGACGAAAATCTTATAAGGAGGGGTGAATGTGATAACCGAGAAATCTACTTTCTCGGAAATATTTGTACAAATATGTAAATAAATGTACATTTACAGTAATACAGATTACAGAATACAGAGCAGAGGAAAATTTTGATTAATTGAGTTTTAATCAAAATTTGATGATGAATTAATGAACATAGTTAAAAGCTAAGCATTAATTCAATTTATGATATTTTAAAAGTTAATAGAAAAGTATGTGGAAAACACATACTAAGAGATCAATGGCACACAAGTGAGCCACATTGATCAATGGACAAAAGATAAGCCAAACAAGGCCTTATATGTAAAAAAAAAAAAAAAAGAAAGAAAGTGAGAGTGAGGGAGTGAGGCACGTGAGATAGAGGGGTTTAATTTATCCCCTTGGCTGTAAAGCAGCCGGTAGAAAGAAGGAAAGAAAGAGAAAGAGAGAAAGAAAGAAAGAGAGAGAGAAAGAGAAACCGAGAGAAAGAGAGGGAAGGAAAAAGGAAATCCAAGGCAAGTTCGGATTTTCTTCTCCCAGCAGCAGATTGTTCGAGATTCAGCCATGAATCCGCAGCAAGAAGCTCGCAAGATTCAAAGCAAGGTAAACCCTAGTTTCTCACGTTTTTCTTTGGAGGAAAAATCTGGGGTTTTGAGAGGAAAAAAAATAGAGAATGTGAGTGAATCACGTTTAGGTTTTCGGTTAAAATCAAAACGTGATTCAAGTCTAGATGTTTTCAAACATGAATCCATGAACAGATGGTTTAGAAAACCGAGTTTAGTGAAATTTCTTCACAAAAATGTAGATTTTTCAAAAGTTAAGTCAAGAGAGGTTCATAAGCAAAATATGGAATTTTTGCTTATGAAATCATGGATTTGTGATAGTAGAAGTGTAGTAGATACCTTGAAACGATCTTATGAAGATCGATTTCAAGCGTAAGAAGTAGAACAAAGGCCATAAAAGCCTTAGAAAATCAGAGCAGAACTGTTCAGACCCAGAATCTTGATTCTGGTATGAACACGGGCGTGTACACGAGCATGTACAAGGGCGTGTTCAGTACACGGCCCCGAACATGCCTATACGCACGACCGTGTTGCAAGAAAAAAATAGACCCGAGAGGTACACGGCCCAGAACACGGCCGTGTATCGGGCCGTGTCAAGGGGCACATGATCAAGAGGAAGGCGTGTAGCAGGCCATGTTAGGCAGTAAGAAAACACGACCAATAACACGGCCGTGTAAGTAACCGTGTAAGAGTCCAGAGGAGTACACAGCCAGTAACACGGCCGTGTACCCACCCGTGTAAGCATATACGGCCATGTTCCACGAATTACACAGCCAGGCTTAAAAGTCCAGAGAGGTACACGGGCAGAGACACGCCCGTGTAGGAGGGCGTGTTCAAAGCCAGAAAGTAAAAAATAATAATAATAATAATAATAATAATAATCTAGGATGTGTATGTCAGACATTGATTGGTAAATAACCAGTAATTATTTTCATGTTTTGCCATATTTCCAGTATAAGATAAATATGGTAAATAACCAGTAATTATTCCTTTTATAGGAGTTCAAGCCAGAGACCCCAAATCAGTAGTCCCAGAATAGCAGAGGCTCATGCTAGAGGATTATTTGTAAGTTCAAGCATTGTCCTGACTGCAACGTAGACAAGCTTGTTAAATTGTGATATTATGTATGTTGTATGACGTGTATGTCAGACATTGATTGTCTGCATCACGATGTTTATGTCAGCACAGGTCAATTCATGTCATGCATATAGAGTTGCATGTTTCAGTACACAGACCAGACAGTACCAGAACAAGAAAACAGGTAGGTGCACAAGGCACCCTAGTGTGTTAGTTAATTCACACCCCAGTAATTTGATTAACAGGTTCCGACTGTGGGGGCAATCAGTATGCTACCCAGTTAGAACACCAGCAAGATGGTAATTAAACCAGTATGGGCGTATCGGCCTCTCGACCCACGGGGAGGTTATCATGTTTAGCATCAGTTAAGACTGAGGAGGTCAGCACTAAAGTACCGCTCCCGGTTGCGCTAACATGTCGGTATGTCCAATTAGGGGCCCAAAACCAGAACTTAATAACAGATTAATGTCCTAAGACTAAACCTTCAGCCATGAGCATGTTCACAGAGTCCAGATCATGCATGAGCACAGCAGTACAGCATGTCAGTTTCATGTTTTTATGTTTGAACTTACTGAGCCCATAGCTCATCAGTTTGTTCACATGTTGCAGGTAAGAGACTTGTTCACCAGTAGTTTATGGTGGACGACAAACAGGGAAGTTACATGCCGGGCAGGATTGGGCGAAGGATATTGGTCACCGATAGTCTTCCGCTGTACAGATTTTGATTATTTAAACCATGTAGTTACAAGAACAAGTTTTCAAGTTAAGATTATGTGATAAGGGAATCATGATCAGGTGCAGGTTATTTTGTTAACATGATTTCCTTATCACATTCTCGAACAGTTTATGTTTTTAAAGAAAAAAAAATTTGTTCCGCAAAATTAGCAAGTAGTTTACAGTTCAGCATGATTGCCGACGACCCTAGAGGCCTGCAGACTATTGCGGTTAACTACAGAGTTGGCCGTAATAGCACTGTAGAGCCTCTACAGCAGGGCGGGCCGCCACATTTTGGGGCAGATTTTTTTTGGGGGATTTGAGTTTTCTTTTTTTCAATGTCTTTGGAGGGGTGTTTTGAGACAACAATGAAATAGGAAAAATAGGAGAAATTTGGTGAGTTTTGGTGGGTTTTAGAGCGAGTTAGGGTAAAGAAAGGGAAAGAGGCCGAGAAGAATAGTAGAGAGAAAAAAAAACTAGAGAAAATGAAGAGGAAGGCTCAATGTTCTGGTTTGCACCCAGCTTTTTTGCGACAGCTTTCTAGATTATACCTAGTTTTTTTTGTGACGACAAATGTTATCGCAAGTAATGCAAAAGTCATTGTAAATACTTACAAAACGACATCATTTGATTCACCTTATTAATATTACTTTTAGAATACTTGAAAAATAGTCTAAAACTATTTGTAGCGACGACATGATATTTTTAACCAAAATATCAAATATTAGGAAAAAAAACTGCAATATTAGTAGGAATGTTTTGGAATAGCCTTTTACAATGACATTTAAAAATGTCATCACAACGAATTCTTTGGAAACCTCCAAATATTGTGAAAAATTAAATTCGCAGGTATTTCATCAACAAGTTGTCACAAATACTCTTAAAATTAAATATGTTTGACGTGTCAATGCTAGCTATGATTAACCTACATATGCATCAATACCATTGTCTCAAATGATTGTCAATTGACGCAAACCAAATCCTCACCATGTTTTTTTTGACAGAAAGACAATATTTATAATGACACATCGTTGCAAATATGTATAGTCAAATTAATCATTATTTGTGACGACATATAGTTGCAAATAGTCAATGTCATGCGATGACATATCCTTACATATATTTATTACGATGACATATTTAATGTTTACAAAGAAAAATTTTTTGCTACGACAAGTCATCGCTAATAATGTCATTGCTAAAAATCATATGTGCTTGTTTTGCTTTGTTTTTCTATTATATATATGCATAGCGCGTGCATATCAATTAGTATCATTAAAATTTTAAAATAGAGATAATATAATCATAGTATTATTAGTTTATTTGTGATAATTTTTAGCTTAATTACTTTTAAGCAATAGACGGATAAGTCCTAGCTAGGTCTGATTTTTCTCAAAGAACTAGAAACAGTCAAAAAAAATTTTCTTTTAAGATTTTTATTTAAGTACCATTGAAAGCTACTTCTGGTTCCACGGGAAATCAAAAAATAGCTTCTAAAAATTATACTAAATAAATCCTTATTAATATGAGTACCAAATACCAATCGAGAATTTAAGGGGCCGGGCCATGCTTAAAATTAGCTTCAGAAAATATTTAAATAGCATGTACGGAAATGAAAATAAAAAAATAAATTTAAATATAGTTTAATGATAATTCTCATTTTTATAAGAGATAGATTTTAAATTTCTATTTTAGTTTAAAAGTCATAAAAGAATAAAAGAATAAAAAAGTAATAATCCGAACTACTAAAGTATTATGCTCCTTATATTCCCGTAGCACAATGATATACCTGATTTGCCTTTGGATTTGAGAGCAAATATCTACACACGTTTTTGTTGGGGAGTCACCTTCTTCTTTAAATTATATGTAGGGTCGGGTCTTAAATAATTCAACCTACTAAGTTTTGCGGAGCTTATTTAACTGAAAAAGGCTAGGGTACCTTTAAACTTGAAATGAATGTTTATGTTAGCAAAATATATCTTAAGATTTTTTAGTACGAACTTGAAACATAAGATTCTTAATCTTTATTTTCATTTGTTGAGCTAGTCTCAATAAAGTAAATTAATATAGCTTGAGATATTTTGAATTTAACAATATATTTTCTCTACCTATAGTTATATGTAATGCAGTAATTTACAACCAAATTTATAAGGAAAGAAAAATCACATCATACACCTATATATATATAGACTTTACTATTCACTCACTATGGCTAATCAGAGAATATATGTGGTGTGATTAATTATGATACTAACTTGAGTATAACCTAAAAATAAAAAATCTCGTGTATACAGACAATCCTACAATCAACATCCATGCTCAATGCAGTTAAATTGCTTTTGATTAATTAAGATTTTTAACTATAATTTTCAGAAAAGAAAGTTAATAGTATATTAGAATGCAAAATGCATTTAGATGAAAAGTATTTATATTACGTTTAAATATGTAATATGTATTTAGATAAAAAGTATTTGAATTGCATTTTTTGATTGAGAATATGACATAATTGATAAAAATAAATAGAAAAAATAAATAAATAAAGATAATATATAATCTAATTGATAAAAGTAGTAGAGAAAAAATAAAATAATGAATAATAACTATATTAGATTTAAATTGTGACATGATTAACATTTAAATGTAACACCTTTATGTTTGGATAAAAATTACATTATATTTAAATGTAATATAAATACAATGTTATAATCAAACGTACCATAAGAATTTTAATCTACTCTGATTGTGCTCAATATATAGTGATGACATTGACACTGTCACAACTAAAATATAAAATACAAATTAAATACAGAAAAATTTAAAAAAAAAATCTCGAACTCAAGTGAAGTTTTAATATTAGATTTGGTATTTGGAGAATTCCATATACAACCATCATTTTAGATCGCCGATCTCTAAAAAATTCATTCTCTCGACTTCCAACGCTATTATAACTGAAAAGTCACAAAACATTTGCGTTTCTTAGCGAGGGTGTGATAAATTATTCATTTTGAAAAGTCAATGTGTAAAAGGAATATCTTAGCAAACTAATAAATTAATAGAAGTGATGTGGTTTATGAGATTAAATGTCAAGTCACTTGTCATAATATGCAAAAATAAAGATTAGAGGTAGTATTTCTAAGATTATTCATATATATATATATATCCACATGCTAGTGATCTTGCTGAGTGTTCACCGAGTCAGTTATTGCGCCAATGATGTTTGATATTGTGCCAAAATTTGCTTACTACGTTCCGACATTGGTAAAAGAATTTTTTTTTTTTTTACACTTTAAAATATATCATGGATTGAAATTAGCATGGAAGGTTCCATAAACACTTAGTATAGCTTCACTTGTATATGTAGAACAAAAAACGAATTTTGCTAAAATCAGATATTCAAAATCAAAATGGGAAGAAAAAAGTTCCATAACAACAAACGAAGTTTTCCAAAACCTAAAACCCTAAATTCAAAACGAAAACCAAAAATAAAAACCAAATCAAGAATTTACAGGACAATTAAAAAAAAAATATTCCAACACCCAAAATCCAAAACCTCAAAGGAAGGAACAAAATTTTTTTTATTGTGATCAGACCGGATGAAATATTAGGGTGTTTGTAATTAGAGGAGGTAGATGAAGGTAAAGGAAGGAAGAAGAGGATAATAAGAGAAATATATATATATATGTATATTTTTCCTCCTTTTGCTAGATGAAGATTTGCTGTTTCGTCTAAAGGCCTGGAAAAGGGGATGAAGCTATCAAAGAATGAGAGAGAGAGAGATAGAGAGAGAGAGAGAAGGTCAGTGAGGAAGAAAAGAAGGAGAGAGAAAAAAAAAAAGTGCACAAAAAACTGTAAAAGTAATAAGGGTATCTTAGCAAATAAAGGGTTAAATTAAAAAAAGCTGATATGACGTATAAGATAAAATACCAAGTCTAATATACAGGTGATTGGAATTGATGTTTCTAGTATCGTTCTAATTATATATATATATATATAGACAAATAACTAGAAAAGAATATTGCAACAAACCAGACAAATATTTTTAAGTAACAAACGGATCTCCTTTAGAGTACTCCACAACTTCCCTTTCTAGAATGCAAAATACAGATGTATAATATCCCTTAAATTCTAATTTTGTACAAATTATTTAACGTTCAGAGTACGATTTTTTTGTTTTTAAAATAAGGATTAATATAGTTGTGTAGGAATTTTTTGTATTTATCATAGAGGTTTTTACAAAAGATGCTTTGTTTAATCTTTGGGCATTTTATATGCTTTGAGGCTGAACTTTTTGGTTTCATCATTGCTGTTGATTTCGCCATTCAAATCAGGTGGAGTTACCTATGGTTGGAATGCGATGCTACCAGGTTATTTTTGTCAATCGTAACACAGAAAATGTTTCTTTTACTAGATGGGACTGGGCCATGAAGTATTTGGAGATAATATCTTATCGGCCATCTTTCGGGATGATGATCATGTGGATGATAAGATTGCTTCTTAAGCGGTCAATCTTGGTTCGCACCACTTGGTAGTTCACTAATTGGCTTCTGATTCGTAGAGATTCATAAAGAAATGATAGGCTTCCTTTATTATAATTTTGTACTTACCATGCGTTTGGTTAACGTATTTTTTTTGGTATTGCATTTAAATGTAATGTAATTTTCCTCTAAATACAAAAGCATTTCATTCAAATACCAATTACATTACATTTTAAATCAAGCACAATTACTATTTATTATTTCATTTTTTTATTACTTTTATTAATTACATCATATATTCTCTCTCTCTTTTTTTTTTCTCTCTACTTTTACTCATCACATCACATATTCATTATTAAAATACAATTCAAATACTTTTCACTCAAACACACGTTGCATTCAAATACAATACTAATGCTTTTCCTCCAAATACAAATTACATTTAATGCATTGCATTTAAACGCAATGCAAATGCAATGCATTCACTAAACGAGACCTTAGTTGGCTTCTTAGTAAATATGTACTTTTTTTTTTCCCTCTAGTACGTTTATTTTTATTGGGTTTTGGCTAAAAAGACATATTAGAGGATTATATTAAAGGCTCGTTTAAGTCCGATTTCTGATTGTTTTATTATGATTGATATTACTTGTTTGCTTGCTTTAGACTTTCATCTCAGACTTTATTTTATTTTTACTTTAATGATACATGGGATAAATAAATGATAAAAGTGATGGTCTAGTCCGATATTTTAGTGTATCTATTGATTTTTATCACTATAATTTATTTAAAAAAAAAGAGACAATTTTCTAATTTTTGAGATTTGTAAGTCAATTTATAATTTTAAATAAAAGTTGATGGTTCCCTTTCTCCAGATAAATGGCGAAGATAAGTAAACATAATGCACGCAACTGCAAAATTAAGACAAAACATAAACTTCAAAACCTTATTAACTTTTGCAGGTTTTGATGTTAGACGTCAGAAGCCATACGTAGTGATAGATTTCTGGTTGTACATAATTAATCAATCAAAATAAAGAGTCCTTTAGACTCAACATACACAGATATAGATATATTAATTAATAGATGCATACCAGACAAAATGAGTTGTACATGACACTACGTGAGACTAATAAATAGTTAACAATGAACGATAAACACTTTGATCTACAAATGGATTTAACAAAAAAAAAAAAAAATTGCCTGTGATCAGGCAAGGTTAATTCAAAGAGAACTACTTTAGTCGAGCTAGCCTATATTACTGTTTTTTCCTTTGACAACAACAGTGTATCTGCTGAATAATTTCTCCATATTAATACTGGCTTAAAAAATAGTTCCAAACTAACTATTACTTAAGAACCGTGAAACTTCTATACGTCTATAAATTAATCTTAATTATGTTTCTTCTTGCAAAAAATGGTCATGAACTAGGATTTCCACCCACAAACAAAACAGACACATATATAGTACTATTGGCAAATTAAAGCATTTCATGAAAGAATGGTATGGCATAGCTAGCTAGCTTTATCTTTTTTCTAAGGGTAAGATTTCACTTCTTGATGGATACATCATCCAAGCCAACTCCATGCTTTTCATTGCATCATAACTTAGCATGCCCAAAATCACAAATGGAAGCTTGCGTAATAAAGCACTAAAATTCAAAAACTACGCATATATTTCTTTTTGGCACCTTCTTAAATAATCTCTTTATTGTTGGGAAATGAAAAGAGGAGAAGGACAGGAATGTTTGACTAATGATATATATACGACAATGACACACGCACTCACACACATATATACACACATGGCTAAACTTTATAAAAGTAGTAATTTTTCTCAAATTGGTTAATCTATCATTCAAAAGAGAAAGCTAGAAAACACCTATCAATAACAAGTCTTGACTCCAGTCCACGAACATTTATTTATTTTATTTTCGGATGTATTCAATTCTCCATTAAAAAAAAAAAAAAACGAGATCATGACCAATATAATTTAGTTTTTGGACACAAGATGCTAAAAAACGCACGGAATTCTAAAACAAACTAAAAGAGATCATAGGCTAGGGCCATCACATTCACATTCACAATCTCATCTTTTTGTTTTTATTTAATGGTCAAAAGCATATTAGCTCAATAATAACGGAAAGACTAGTGTCATTAATGGTTAAAGAATGTCATGATTCTGTGTGGAAGTTTCATTATTACAAATTTAACTATAAGCGTGATTCACGCTGCTTGTGACCGCTAAATTTTTACTTGATTTAGTGATTTTGTTCTAAAGGAAATTTCATTCAATCCAAAAAATATATATATATACAGACATAACATGAGACACAATTATTCATTAAGACCAGTTTCACTAATAAATTCTAATAAAATTTAAGGGAAAAACGAATATTTCAGATAATGAGAAAGTATCTCAACACATTAAAATTGAACATATATAAGACTCTTTTCAATAAAATTCCTACAATACGTGGAAGTCTCAAATTGATTGAGGGTTAGGGCCATGTAGTACTAGACTTGATTTAGTGATTTAATACAAATCATAATTTTGAACATCAATTTTATTATTATTTGAAATTTAATTTGAATGCAAGACTTAAAAAGATAAAGTATGATAATATCATTTGAATCTTGTAATATATATGTGTATATATATATGTATATAGTTTGAGTATCCCTTGTGGAAGCTACTTACCATAAACTAAAACAGCTACAAGTATTGCTACGTGTTTTAGAGCTTGAGATGGTACCATCAACTAAAACAGCTACAATTCTATTCCTACGTGTTTTAGAGCTTGAGATGATGAAATTCTATCTTAAGCAAGAAGACTTCTTCTTCTTCTTCTTTTTATTTTTATTTTATGTTTTAGGTACAACAGCTTATATAAAATTCACCTCTTAAAATTTCAAAAATTAAATCTATACTCCGAAATTATATTGTAAAACCACCCTTAAATCTGAAAGTTTGATCTTATACCTAAAACTGATCTTAACAATTATTTTTTTTAGTCTGATTAAAATACTTCCTGAATTTGTCACTCTATGAGTGGGGTGGAGCTACTTATGACTGAAATATGGGGGCCATTGCTCCAATTAATTTTGTTTAATTTAATCTTTAATAATTTTATATTTTTCTTTTTTTTTCACTAAAATATTATTATCCTTATATAAGTTCTCGTTTATCTTTTAATGTATATTCTCCTTTCATTATCTATAAAGCAAAAAAAAATTCATCCGTCTAGTTAACAAGTAATTGGACCTAATTTGCACTAATTAGCTCATTGGACACTAGTCCTAATTAGCCATACAACACACACACATATAGCATCTCCACTAGATATATATATATATATATATATATTTTCTGGTGTGTGGGAGATCATTTTGACAGAATCATGACCTCTGACCGAGGCATTGAAGACCCCGCTTAGAAAATGTATGTGGTACCAGTTTAGTTCCTGTACTATATATATATGGTCTTATTAAATAAGTTAAATTAAGTGGAGCTTGAGTAAGGAACATTATAGGGGTAGCTTTATGGAGAACGTGTTGTGACACAAGAGGACCATGCAGAATCCCATTATTTGAATGCAACTCTAGCTATTTTTATCATTGAGACTCAAAGCAAAATTGAAGGGGTCCTACTTTTGCTTTTTCAATTGTGATATGTTTCAACTTTAATCTTAAAGTTGATTAGCCTTTGGGTTTCTGGTGGGATTTGAAACATCATTTTGTCTCTTTAAATTATAAACCCGTAACACTAGAAATAATAACAATATTAATAATTGAAAAGAAAAAAAAATGAAAAGGTCCTTATCAAACATGAGCGCTCTAGCTAATATAGATAGCCATTGATTCCAAGGTGGAAATGGTTTAAGCTAAAGTATGATAAGTATGGAGTACCTTTCTCCTTCTTGATCTGTATTATTGCTTAAGACTAGAACTATAGATTGCTCTTAACAATAATGTTGTAATATATATGGACACTTTTAAGCTTCATATGGTGAACAAATTTTTTTTTTTTTAATTTTTTGGGATAAGGCACATACGGTGTACTATGTACTCATCTTCCTTCTAACTGCCAACATCAATATTATGATAAAAAAAAATTGTGAAAATGCATATTTGGTATCTCATTTTATTTTTTGCATTAATGCAAATTATTTTAAATGTATATATACTTTGTATAATAAAATATATCGCTTTGAAATTTGTAAAAAATTAAGCTTTTATTTTTTTATATTATGAAAATAAATATATGGAAATTATAAAAAAAAAGTGTGATTGTAGGTATAGTTTAAAGGTAATTTCATATTTAACTCTATTAAGTGAGAAGTTCGAATTCTCTCATCTTCAAGTTTAAAATAAAAAAATGAAAAAAATAAAGATAAAAATAGGTTAACATATCAAATATCCTTATCAGTCAAATGTTATAATCTAATTTGTACTATGTATATTTGGGGTTACATTCTGTATCAAATATAACGCATACCAAGTTCTGACGCCAAAATTATTTTGTAATAGAGGGTAATTTAATTTCTTACTCAAACCTAATTTTGTTACTGACACATTAATTATTAATTTGACACAGCATTATATACGTCTCTAGTAAAATTTTAGAAAGTAAACTAACTCCGTTTTGGGAGGGTATAGATATAAATTATAGGATGCGAAAATTGGCCGAGGATAAAGAAAGCAGTCGGTTGTCTGCGCTTATTTTGACTCATGATTTAGTACACACATCTAGGGAAGATTGATAATTATATGTTCGACCACGAGATATGTTTTTCGTCCTTTATTATGTCACTGGTTATTGTAACTAGTAACCCCTAATTTGTATTCTTTTTAAAAATAAAAAGTTATTTGTAATGAGAAAAAATTGTATTGGGAAACATATATTGTGAGGGTGTTGGAAAACAGTACTCTTCATTTTCTAAAATTTTATCGCAAAAAATATGTTTGGAAAAAAAAAATGATTCTCCTTTTTTTTATAGAATCACAAAAATGATAAAAAAAAAAAAAACTTGAAATAAATATTTGTTTATAAAATATTTTCTTATTTAGAAAGTGAACCTTTCATTGAAACGTAGTGTGAGGTATAATAATCTCATAAAAAACACTAAAAACACTTAATTTTTATAATTATAAACATAATTTAACGATATTTATGTATTTTAGGTTGGTGGGTTGAGTTTGAATTCCCCTGTTCCCAAGTTAAAATATCATACGATGCTGCGTTCTTAGCCCGTTCCAAAAAGAAATGCATTATCAGTGGATCCATACGGATTGGGTCCATAAACTGGTGGAGAACGCCAGAACAACCAGAGTCCTATAAAGCTTAAATTTGGGCTGTTCCGAGTGGTGGTCGTTGATATGTGGCCCGAACATATCACTTGGAAAATGCATTTTTGTCAAGTAAAGGCTTTAAAGTTTGACTTGGGAAGTGGGAAGTCATTTTGATTTATATGGTATCTTTTTTTTTTTTTTTGGGCTGAAAGATGATTTATATTGTATCTAATAGAGATGGCTGAGCAAAGAGCAATATCAAAACCTTACGGTGGAATTGTAAGGAAATAATACATTAAATGATCACTTTTTTTTTCACTTTGACTAAAAAATTCCACCTGAAAGTCTCATTTATGTATAGTGCCACTGTAAAAATATTGTATGTCGTCATATGTACCTCTAACAATTCTCGCGCGATTAATGAGCCTAGTGATAAAATGCACCCTAACTTTCAAATTACGGTCTAAAGATCAAATATATAGATGTATATGTATGTATCTATGTATCTATGTATGTATATAACCATCAATTAATAACTTAAACGATCGGTAACTATTGGTAGCCTGAGTCATTTAGACAGTTACCAATGGTAATTTGGTCGATGACTGACAGTAGGTCATTGGACCTACATTAGCTTTCGGAGTCCCCTGGTAATTGTTATTAACTGTAACATAGGTGGGATTTGGTTTGGTTTTGAAATATACGTTGTTTTTTAAATAGTTGAATGAAAATGTTCTCAAAATAATATTAGGATATTTTTTAAATTATGTTTGATAATATTTTTAAAGTGTTAATTTTCAAAATATTAAAAAATAAAACTATGAAAAAATCCTTTCCCCAATCTGTAGCAAAAAAAAAAAAAAAAAAAAAAAAAAAAAAAAAAGGGAAGAAGAAGAAGAAGAGAAAAAAACCCAAATATCATTAGCTCCTTGCTTTCAACTATAACCACCTTTGGGAGAACCTTTGGATTCTACTCTAAGCTTAAAGTCGATATTTTTTTTTTCCCTTTTCAATTCTAGATTCCAGAGATAAAAGTCCAACAGAGTGCCGCCCTTGCTATGAGTTCTAGGGGGAGCCTTCATCAAGAGAGAGGGGACAAAGAAATGGGCTTGGGATCACTAGCGATGACAATCTAGGAGCCGTTGAGGAGATTAGAGGCATCAGAGCAAAGAGGGTCTAGAAGTTGTAGGTGGCGGAGGAGGAGGAGTTGGGCCAATACCAAGATTTCTGGTAACGAGGACGGAGGATAAGAAGGAGGAGGAGGAGGAGGAAAGGGTGAGGTTTCAAACGACATAGTGGAGGAGGGAGAGATAGGAGTGGTGGTGGGAGTCGAAGATGACGATGGCAACGGAGGTGAGGTGGATGCCGATGGTGAGGGAGATGAAGAGGTCACTGTCAAAGAAGACCATGAGATAGAGAGAGAGGAATTTGTACTCGGTAGGGTGGGATTAGAAAATGAAAACAGAGAAAATGATTAAAAAACCGTTTTCTAAGTTGTGTGTAATAAAATGGGATTGTTTTTTCCGTTTTAATTTTTCATTTTCAAGAAAAGAGTAACCAAATATGATTTCAAAATTGTTTGGAAAACATTCACATGGGAAATGTGAAAAATGCCTCAAAAACTAAACCAAATACAGCCAAAGTGTCACCTATGTAGATCCCGCGACGTTGAATGCAAAACTCCCTCACCAGCATATGCACGCTATACTGGGCATCAAGAACATGGAAACAAGACCGGATTTGGTAACGACTTGCCGGTGCATTCACACACTACCATTATGGTGGCTTGCTCAACCCGACGGATGCACATTAGACTGACAGTTGCGCCGACTTGTTTCCTTAACCTTTTAATAGAAGTGTAGCGAACCGGTTTGTTTTTTGCCTAGAACTGTTTATTGAATGATCATATGTTGAAGATTCGACCTTCCAAAAAACAGATTATACACACAGTCACACACACACCCCCCCACCATTTGCATATGGCATTGACTTCATAAGTTTAATGCATGGAAGACTTCAAATGACAACTAATTTAAAACACCAAACTATGGCTGAGACAAAAATGCCAAGTCATATCCGGCTATTTTCGAGCTAGCAAGTTGACATTACTTATACAATTGAAAAAAAAAAGAAAAAAAAAAAGAGTTTAGAATAAATCTAAAAGCTTAGGTGGCGTTTGGTATTGTTTTTGAAATGTTTTCTGTTTTCAAAAAAATTGAAAATGAGAATGTTTTGAAAACTGTGTTAAGATTTTTTCTGAAACTGTGTTTGGTTATGTTTTCTAAGTGTATATTTTAAAAAACATAAAAATGAAATTTTATTTAGTTATATTTTTTCAAAACCTATTTCATTTTCAAAAAACCCAAAAAACATAATATTTTTTGGAAATGAAAACAAAAAGTGAAAACAACTTTTTTTCGTTTTCAAAAAACTCAAAAAAAAAAAAACAATATAGTTGAAAACGGTGTTTTCGAAACGGTTTTGAAAACGTTAAATAAACAAACGCTATTTTGAAACCGTTTTCGTTTTCTGTGTTTTTGAAAATGGAAAATCATTCTCAAAAACAAAAACAAACACCACCTTAGTATCTACTAATTGAACATCGGTGCTAATTTAACATTTGTTTGAAATACCGTTATAAACTAAACTTTTACAATTTATTTTTGTCTTTTTTTTAAATCAACTAAAATTGTAATTAATTTTTGAAAAAGTCAAACAATTTCAATTAAAACAGTTTAGTTTCAACTAATAAACTAAATACGGGGTTAATTTTGAGATAGTTTGGTGTAAAACATAGAGCATGTGTTTGCAGAAGTTCGGCCAGACGTGCACTTGCTGGCTTTATTCTAGTATTATATTCGTAGTCGCGGCCAAAATATACCAGTGCATTAATAGAGATTTTTTTTTTTTCACCGAAGACTTCCTAATAATAATAATAATAATAATAATAATGCATGTAGATAAAATAATTTAATTACATTCCAAGTTTTTTTCCCTCAGAACAAGTAGAAACTCTACGTAAGGGTTAACTTCACTTAATATGAGACAGTACTTACATTTATTTAACGTTTTAAAGAATTATTATAGCCTCATATTTCTATAGTTATCTCAAACTCAATATATATTTGATGATTTTGGTTGTCATATACTAACATAATAAGGTCAATAAGTATATAACTTACATTATGACAATTAAATTCACCTAATTAACTAGTTACTGCCACTCCATTTTTGTTTAATAATCAATTACGATTTAAGTTTCAAAAAGAAAAAGAAAAACTTACACCAATTTGAGAGGGTCAATGATGGAATAGAGATACCAATTGTCTTTAGTGAAAATAACAATAAATTCTGCCAAACACGGCAACTTAATTATTGGTTTCTATTCTTACGATATTGCCGACTGATAAGTAGCCTCACAATTCGCCAACAATTGTTGAATAACCCATCTACAACCAATTGATGAAAGGAATTATTCTAGTCCACAATTTTAAGTGGAAAAAAACAGTTGAAGACGGACAGATCGAGCGAAATTGGATAAACTAGGATGGATATGAGAAGTACTATCCATTGATTTTAACCCAAAAATACAAAATAAAAAAAAGGAGAACAATAATGAAGAAAAGAAAAAGAAATTAGAACTGGGGTAGAGACCCAATTTACGTGTGCATATTATGCCCAAGCGATGCATGTTGGTAAATGGTAAAATTAAAAAAAATAAATAAAAATGCACTTCGTTTTCGTCAAAAAAAAAAAAAAGAGGATAAACTAAAAGGAATTTGGAACTTTGTGCAAAATACTTCTGTTTATGGCATATATATCATGAGCGAACTATTCATTTTTCATTAATTTGGAAAGAAAACCTTTCAGATTTCGAACATAAAACTGAAGATGATGCTTTCTTTTTTCATCTGGTGAGCTAAGCCTACTTTGCATTTTTTGACAGAACTTTTTTTTTTTCTTTTAAGCAACGTTGACCCCAAAATTGAAAAAAGAGAGTCAATATTAGACACCCACCGTTTACGGGTCAAGCACGTTGCAGTGCCAAACTTTTTTTTTCAAAGTAAACTCTTATGTGTACATACATATACAGGATCACTAGCTAGATGGTGGTAGATTAATTCGGCTCGTTGACTTTCATTAGTTGCAAGGATAAAGGAATTTGCGGCAAAAGTCAACCGTCAAGCAACGTTAAATGCTTAACTTGGGTGCTATAAAAGGGCTACCGATTATATCAAAATGTAGTTCCTAACAAAAAAACTAGTACTAGCTGGTTTGGGACAATATTAAGATCATCCAAAAAAAAATTAATTAAGAAGAAGAAGATGGCAAGATCAGCAGCTTCACGCACTGCGAATCTAGTGTTGAGAATCATCACCATTGTCCTCCTCCTGATTTCTCTCATTGTCATTTCCACAAACTCAAAGGTCGACGAGACTAATGAAGTCAAACTCAAGTTTCAGGATGTTAAAGCTTATCGGTATGCTTTCGATAATGTCCTTATATTAACTTGATTCCTTGCATATCAATTCAAATCCTGAAACTGTGTTTATTTCTTGTAATAATTGAGAGTCATAGATAACATAAATGTAAAAAATAAAAAAAAATACCCTTTTTTTTTTAGTGAACTAGATAAAAAAAGATTTCGATTTATTAATTTTCTATTTTTCTATGCATATATGAGCAGCTAATATATGCTGCTTTTAGTATGTTAATCGCAAGCAATCATTCAAGCAAAGGAAAAAAAAAAAAAAACATTGTTTATGATGTCACTTTATTATAACATTTCATACTTTTTTTGTTTACTGTGACGATTTACGTTTGCAGAAGGGACTTTTACTTTATGTGCATTTTCATATATATATATATAAATGTGTGTGTGTGTGTGTGCGCGCGCATGTATATTGAATGGTCAAAATTATTTTAATGAGCAGGTACATGCTTTCTGCCATTGTCATTGGCACTGCATATGGACTCCTCCAACTTGCATTCACAATCTACAATCTCGTTAGCAACGGGGAAGGCAACCTTCTCTTTGACTTCTATGGTGACAAGGTAATGCATAAAGTTATGATACATGCGAGTATCTATTTTAAAAAAAATATATCATATGATACAAAAGTGTCCTATACATAGATCCAATCATCAAAATGCAGAAGGTTAGAAAAACTTGCTCTACCGTCAGGCCAAAAGCACAATAAATCTTACCCTACCTCTCTGAAAACAAACAATTAATATTCCCACATTCATGTGCACTTACTGAAATTTCAATCATGTACACATATATAGTATTAGAGCTAGTCTATTATTTTATTGGAGGTGTCTATTAAAAGGAAATTTTTATTAGGAGGTTGATATACGAATAATTAATTTTTAATAAGAACAAAATAAGAAAAATATAAAAATTTTAAAGGTAAAATTGAAAATAAATAAAAAAATTTTCATTATTGGGATAAAAATCCCGGCCTACCGTTTGGTTATGAATGGCTTGTCCCTGCATACATAACACCCATATGAGAATATTTGGAACGGTCTACTTTTTCAAACCAATATATATACATATTTTTTCAAAAAAAATTTGGTGACTTCTGTTTTTCACATTTGCTAGCTCGATCGAATAAAGATTCATTAGGGAAAAATTAAAAAAAAAATTAAGAAAGAAAGAAAAAGAAATAGGTAATTACTAATGACATGTGAAATTGACATAAAAATACTTTGTGGGGGGTGCAGATTGTATCGTATCTATTAGCCACGGGAGCAGCTGCAGGATTTGGTGTTACAGTGGATATGAAGACGCTCATCGAGTTGTTGTCCGCTTTTGACTTTGGAAACTTCTACGACAAGGCCTATGCCTCTGCCAGTCTCCTCCTTCTTGCATTTGTTTGCACTGCCGTACTGTCTGTCCTCTCTTCTTATGCTCTTCCCAAGACTGTTTAATTAGTTTCCAGATCTAAAATTAAAAAAGAAAAAAGGGGCAGTCCTTATTTCAAGATTTCAAAGATTATTTTTTCCTTTTCTTAATTCCTTAAGGAAAAACAAATAAATAAAAGTTCCTAGTTTTCTCTGTGTTCGTGTACAGAAAAAGCTTGCGTCTTCTTACTTCTAGGCTATTGTTGTCCTTTTTTTTTTTTAAAGGTTTGTTTTTGTTTATTTTGATCAAGAGAACTTTGACTCGAATGCACTATTTGTGTCTTTCTCTTCGTCAATGTGAAATTTTCGATTCTATACGCTTTTTTTAGTTCAATTATTATTTGATATGTCTATTTTATTTATATATTTAGGAGAATTCTATAATAGGGAATAATTACAATTACTTTTTTTCAACCTGACTATAAATCACGGCTTAAAATAATGTTATGCATTAAAACTAAAATAAAGACAATTATAAAATATCTTTAAAACTTTTCCATATCCTCCGGCCCCAAGAGACGCTGATCTCCTTTGCGACCACCCAAATGACTGGAGCCTCCGCCACCGGCCAAGACATCCTTGGTATCGGGAGAAATCATTGCTGCCTCTGCGGCTCTGCCGCTCAGTACACTACTTCTTTGGCGTTGATTGAACCTCCCAAAGAAACTTTTTTCTATAAACACTTTACGGGCAATAAATCATGCACTTTGAATTAAACCCCTTCAATGACAACTACGATATAACTTAGTTTCTAATTTCAAAGATGCATACGGACCATGGAAAATCAAATCCACAACACCGTAAAACCAACTTTTTTTTTCCCCCGAGCCTTTTCCAACGTAAAAATTCTTCAAATTATTAATAAGTAGTTTAGCCAAAGTAAATAATATAATCACAAGCATAACGTAGGAATATACAAAAGGAATGATTAGTTTTTCATGCAATATTCTTCTTGTTTGAATGTTTTTCAATAAAGCAACCCCCTTTGATGTTTATCAGATCTTGGAGTTGCCTGCGGTCCCGCCGGAATCCGCACTTTTCTAATCTGGATGTTGTAATTATAGGTTATTTTGAGAAGGAAACTCATATTTTGACCCCCCCAAAAAAAAAAAATTTAAAGAGGCTTATATATATAGACATATATAATTTATAAAATAATAGCAGTTGTTATGTTTTTGACGATGACACAATGCGTCCACCTTTAAGTCGTTCCCAGTCACTAAAAAATTCAACCTTCCTTTTTTTTTTTTTTTTCCATTTATTTAAAAACCCAAGAGACTATGGTGCTTTTAATTATAGTATTGTATTTAAATATAATGTAATTTTCGTCCAAATAAAAAAATATTACATTTAAATATTAATTATATTATAATTTAAATCTACTATAATCACTATTTAATATTTCATTTTCTTTTAAATATTTTTACTAATTACACACATACTCTCTTTCTCTCTCTTTTTTCTATCTATTTTTATAAATCACATCATATACTTAATCACAAAATACATTTAAATACCAATTATATGATAATTTAAATCCAATATAATCACTATTTAGTTTTTTTTTTTACTATTTTTACTAATTACACACATACTCTCTTTCTCTCTTTTTTTTCTATCTACTTTTATAAATCACATCATATACTTAATCACAAAATATATTTAAATACCAATTATATAATAATTTAAATCTAATATAATCACTATTTAGTATATTTTTTTATTATTTTTACTAATCACTTTACATACTCTTTCTTCCTCTCTCTTTTTTCTATTTACTTTTATAAATCACATTATATACTCAATTACAAAATAATATGTAAATATTTTTCATTTTAATACATATTGCATTCACACACAATACTTAGCCAAACACGTCAATGAATCCATAAAATTATGTACCTTTCTTTCCGTATTTTTCTCACTTTAATTATATACCTTTCTTTCTTTATTTTCTTAACGGCGTCGTACCAGACAAAACTTGGGCCTCTTCGCTTAAACACAATGAAAAGATATAACCTAACTGGCTTATAAGGACTTAAGTTGAATTATTGACCACTTAATTGATTATGTTCTTTCGTTGGAAGAAGAGGGTAAAATGATGTTGCGTGTGAGAAAGCCACTAATTAATTCTTTTCTATTTTATATATACATATATATATATAGATATAACATGCCTCATATGTATTACTGCATTATCATAAGATCTTGTAACTTTCTAGTTAAAAACTTAAATCACTAATTGATTTACATATAACTTTTAACTTAAAATTTTAAATACATACTACTATTTAGATATTGATATAAAAGATAGGTCTCACTATATAATATTATATTTGAATCACTTGATTGTTACATTATAACATAAGTCATATTACAAGTGATGTATGGAAGGGGTGCCATACAGGGCCCCACCTTGCATATATATTATGATTAATAAGTAAGTTAAAAAACTTGCTTGCGTCCAATTTGCCCTTTCGTTACAAAGAAATAACCACCATTTAAGGAATCATGATTGGGACGTCGAAGGTTTTGTGTTATAATGGAGATCATAGCAAAATATTGGAATAATTTTGTAGCTATATAAAGAAATTATGCATTCATATTGCGTTTAAATATAATGTAATTTTCATCCAAACATAAAAATATTACATTCAAACGTCAATCATATCACATTTTAAATCCAATACAATTATTATTCATTATTTTACTTTTTTTATTATTTTTATTAGTTATATCACATACTTTCTTTTTCTCTTTTTTTTGTCTCTCTATTTTTATTTATCACATCATATATTCATTATTTAATACAATTCAAATACTTTTCATTTAAATACACCTTGTATTCAAATATAATGTAAATATATTTCTTTCAAATGTAAATTATATTCAATGTATTATATTCAAATACAATAATTTTTGTCTCTCTATTTTTATTTATCGCATCACATATTCATTATTTAAATATAATTTAAATACTTTTCATTTAAATACATATTGTATTAAAATATAATGTAAATACATTTCTGTCAAATGTAAATTATATTCAATATATTATATTCAAATACAATATAAATACAATACATTTACGAAACAAGCCTGTAGCTACTAATTATCTGCAGCATTAGAGCATCATCATGGGACGTTCAAAATCCTCTTTGATTTCAAGTCTTTTATTGAGAATCTTTATGTTGGTTCTCTTATTGCTATCCATTTTTGTCTTATTCAGAAGGAGAATGTTTAAACACACCAATTCAGATGAAACTGAATACTACGGCCCTGGTTGGTCAGTGTATAATTCTCACGATTGTGGAGGCTATTTCGGATCTCATCGTTCTCCATTTCATTATTATGCTTCATACGACCCTTTTTGTTCCATGTGAGTAACATTTATTATTATTTATATACAATAATATAGGTTAATTACAAAATTATACCATTTAGTTTTACGTATAATTTCTCGACTTATTTATCTGTTTTTAGAAAATACAAAAAATACCTTTTTTGGATTATTTGAAAGACTTGTTTATATTTCATCCCTCACGTCCTCTGTGAATGAAAAATTTTGGAGAGGACGCGATAGGAACATCCTTTAATAATTTATGAAATGTATTTAAAATTTTAGATTAAAACATGAAAGATATTGAATAAAACGTAAAATTTCAGTTAAGTTCCTGAATTTTATTATTTTTAAATGTTTAAAATATTTTACAGATTTTGTTTCAAGAAAAAAATTTTCAAAACTAATTTTAGTCTATTAAAGTGTATTTTTGTCTTTTGACTTGGTTTTTTTTTTTTTGGGTTCCATATTCTACAAAATGTGCAAGGGAAGTTTTTAAGATACCGTTTGTTTTCAGTATTACATTTATATTATATTTAAATATAATGTAATTTTCATTCAAACGTAAAAATTTTACATTCAAATGCCAATCACATCACATTTTAAATTCAATACAATCACTATTTATTATTTTATTTTTTCTATTATTTTTATTAATCACATCATATACTCTCTTTTTCTTTTTCTTTTTTCTCTCTACTTTAACCCATCACATCACATATTTATTATTTAAATACAATTTAAATATTTTTCAGCTAAACACACTTTGCATTTAAATGCAATATAAATACTTTTTCCCTAAATATAAATTACATTTAATACATTGCATTCAAACATAACGTAAACGCAATGCGTTTACCAAACGAAATCAGTCTCTAAAAATTTAAATGAATTAAAAAAAAAGTACACACTGTGTAATAAACGCTACAAAATATTCATAAATTATTGTCAAGATTCTGTAATTCATGATGGGGTATGCCTTTTTTTTTTCTTTTTTTTTTTTTTTTTCGTGCTCAATATTTACAGACGTTCTAAATCTCACCGTCAACGTAAATCCCAGCTAACACTATCATATATAGATTTATGTACAAAATAATGTCAAATATGAACCTTCAAGAAGATTTGTGCACGCATGGCTGAAAAAACAATATCCTAGTTAGCTTTTTTCTTTCTAATTTCTGATCTGTTTAAGAAACACAACTCTCCCTTTCTTGATGCTGAGAGAGTTGTTTAGTAAATGCCAAACTCAGTACGATATGCAAATCAGTAACAATTCATTTATGTACACATACATATATAGTTAATATTTCAATTTTTGATTGAGAAAATATAATTAAAAAAAAAGTTATAGTATTGGTGTGATCACAAGGCTAACAAAACTCAATTCTAGAATATTCTAGATTTGTCCCAATACAACTGGCACAACCGAAAAATGGAAAATTATTCTAATTATGCAAATAAACAGAAAATATTCTAATATGCTAATAACGAGTACTCTATCAGTTGGTCCGATTTATATGCTGTTGGACTTTATATCATAAATTGGAATATGTGATCTCAAATTAAGAAATACACGGTAATTAATTAAAAAAGAAAAATCATTTAATTACAAATTAACGATTTTTTGATTTTTTAAAAATTAATCACTACTATTATTATGCTTCTACTTCGTGACAGATCACATAATACGTACTGGTCACCAGTGCTGCTGCAGTATTTAGTTCAGCCGTAGATATGGGTGCTTTTCTGGGCGAGCATTATTATGCCTACGGCCTATACATATCAGCTACCATGATCCTGGTGGCGTTTGTGTGCTCGGCGGCATTAGCTGTGATCTCTTTCCATGCACTCACTAAGAAATCAGTTTGATTTTCTTGATATTTTTTTCACTAACACAAAGGGATAACACTTGTTATATGTTATCGATTTTACTACTTATTAATTTCCCTTCTAGCGTCTCTCTCTCTCTCTCTCTTTCTTGGATACTTTCTTTATGCATAGTGTGGTTTTATTCCGATCCTTTTGTGTGTTTCTAGTTCTCGAGTGATCACAATAATCATGTAGACCAAAATATTCTCCTTTTGTACGTCTTTTGCTGAAAGCCAACCTTCTTTTGTTGATTCAACATGAGTATACCCTATATACAAGAAAATTAAATAAAGAGTAGTAGCAAAAGTTACTTATTATTATGGCTTTGTTTTGTATGCATGATTACCGCTGAACTAATCCATGTTTGACAAATCAGTTCTTGAAGGGGGGAAAAATTTGACAATTGACCTTCCAAATTTATAAATCTATTGCATATATTATGTCCAATCGAAGATGACTACTAATTTTTAGAAGGTTTTAATTGCAAATGACCGCTTACGAAGGGCAACCTCTGTCACCTCTATTTAATTTTTTTTTTTTAAGACTAGTTGTATAGATAGATCAGTAAAACAAAGCAGAGAAAAAAAAAAAAAAACCCATGTGGCAACTCATGACTCACTACATGGTAGATGATGTGACTGTTATATGACACTGATAGAGTTACCATACGACAGTATGAAAGTAATGATCAAAAAATACTATTCATAGGCTATTGGTTCTTTTAATATGTAGTATATACTTAAACCTAGTTCATATATATATTTAACTTAGGATATGCTTGATTCATGATTTCAGACAAAAAAGTATGAGTTTAGTTTTGTATTTTTCTAAAAAGTGAATATAAATTATGACTTGATCAACTAATTTTAATAACAAAATATTAATTTATTCTAAACTCAACTTATAAACCAAATATACTCTTAAACCTAGAGTAAAGAGGTGGTTCTCCGCCTTTAGGTTACAGTTGAGTGAAGATAAATGGGGCATTTGGCACCATCACGAATGCGTATTGCGTTTAAACGCAATACAATTTTCACCCAAACGCAAAAATTTTGTGTTCAAATATAATATTTTTCAACAGTATTACGAAAATAATTACTATTTTTTTGTTTTTTAAAAACAGTTATTTATTAGTTTTTCAATTTTTTTATTCACATCATACTCTTTTTCTCTCTAACTTTTTTATCTACTTTTACTAATCACATCAACTTTTCAACTTTAAAATAAAATTCAAATACAAATCAAATACTTTTCAACCAAATGCAACACTCAAAAAATGAATTGCATTTAAATGTAATTAAAATACAATACGTTTACCTAATGACCCAAAAGAGTTTTTGCAATTGGAGTGTCTTTTTTTTTTTTTTTAGGAGGTATTAAATACCTTAGTCAAGAAAGGTAGTCTCTAAGATTCTAAGAGGGTAAGCCATGGAGCTCCAAAGGCGGTCATGAACGACACTCCAAATATTTATTCTCCATTCAAATGGAGAAATTAGGCCAAAACCGAAATCGAACTCCTCCCTATCAAATTTGACCTAAGACATAATTCTATAGTAGTATCCCCGAACTCGCATCTGCTTTATTCTTTTCAAATGTTTATAGTTTTCAACATTTAGTGAAACTTTAAAATTTTAGGCAGGGTCTAGTATGCGCCGCTGGCTATGGTGGCCCATGAGCTTGACAGTAGGCCTTGTAAGAGCTGCAAAAGAAAGAAAAGAGAAAACGACGACATGTATCCTGATGAAACTGGCACAGAAGCATGTTAGCTGTTGGTATGAAAGAGATATTCAGAATTTGCAGATGAGGGAGAGTGGAAGCAAATGGTTTAAGGACACAATGGTAAAAGCAATTTGACAAGAGGAAGCTGAGCGTTGAATGGATTTGAAGACGTTATTTTGCTTGATTTCATACAGTAATATAATGTATGGGTGTATTGTGTTTTTAGTGAGAAAGAGTAGTTACGAAGTTGAAGTTATCAATCACACCCGTTTGAAGAAGAAATTGTCACATGAATCACCACTCTAAATGTTAGATTCTACTATTAAAATTCTATTATCATTTAAAAAGATGCAGTGGAAAAAGTGTGTTAAATTCAAGACATAGAAAATAAAATCTGAAGAAGGCCCATAAAATTAATGGATTTTATAACCATTTTGATTGAAAAAAAAAGGTCATGGAAGCTTGACTTTCTACGACCGTTTTTTAACCGTCGTGAAAGATCTTTGTCAAAATTATCTTTTATACACAATCCTAACTCTCGTTTTACAGAAATTGAAATTATACCAGAATATAATCTCTTTCACCTTTGTTCATCTCTATTACATCTACCATTCTATTTACTTATTTTTATATGACCATTAATTTTTTTTTTTTTACCTTATTATTGTCATTATAGTTTTATTTTTTAATAAAATTATTTGAGTTTATTGTATAATGGGTATTTGTTTAATTATTTTGAAAGCTTAAGTATTTGTTTGATTACAAAAACTTGATATTATTAAATATTATGATCTTTTGTTTTAGAGGTTCTATGTGGATAGAAAATGGATATGGTTTGATAGATTGAGTAAAAGATATGAAAATGGTGTTAAAGAATTTTTGCCATTTATCAAAACTCATATAAAAGGTGATAAGATTTATTATCCTTATGTTAAATGTGGAAACCATAGATTTTATTCAATTGATGAGATTAGGTTACATTTACGTACATATAAAATTATTTGTTCTTAATAAACATGGTATTTACGTGATAAAGCTTATTTTAATAGTAATAAAATATTAATGAGTAAGATTTTATTTTTGAGGAAGATGTCAATGATAAAATATTTGATATGGTAAACATCAACCAAAGAAAACATCTTTGACAGAAGGGCCATGAGAGTCATCATCAAGATCTGAACTCAAGTTTGAGTATAAGACTCATCAAGTTCCATGAAAAATTGCATAGCATATTTTTGCTATTGAAAATCCATCCAGAGCTTCATTCCTCCACAGTGTCAAATAGGTGCAGGTTGATATTCTTTGACTTCATCCTAAAGAATTTTCAACCTGGTAAAGTACCCATTGGCATCAAGAGATCCTTGATTGAGAGCAATGAGTTGCCTCTTGATTTGAAAAATACGAGGATCATTGCTTTAGTGAAAACGGTCACGAAAATCAGTCTAGATATCAGAAGCATTCTTAATTTATAAAAGGCTATCTGCTACTTCTCTAGAAATAGTGTTGAGAATCCAGGAAATTACCATGCTATTGCAACGGTTCCAAACACTAAAGAGAAGATGATTAGAGGTTGGGCGATCAATGCTTCCATCAACGAAACTGATCTTGTTCTTCCCAGTGAGTGCCATGAGCATGGCACGGCTCCAAGTATTGTAGTTAGAACCAGTTAAAAGGTGAGAAACCAAAACCAAGCCTCCATGGTCACCATTATGCAGATAGAAAGGGCTACCAGAAAATTATTTCATTGATGATGTGTTGGGGGTAACGGCAGCTTGTCTGTTGTTGACGTTTTGGTTACCTCCTCGAGCCATAATGGAAAAAGAAGAAGAAAGAAAAAGAGGAAAGAAAGAGCCAGCGGGGCAGTGAATTGCTCTGACACCATGCCAGAGAATATCAGAGAAAAAGAATGACAGAGAGAACATTCTCTTAATTTATTAAAGAAAAGGAGAAAGTAGAGACTATATCTGCAGCAATGGAAAAAGGTCTTGGAACAAACTTGTAACAAACCTCTGGCTCAGATATTAGCATTTACAAATTAAAAAAATACATAAAAACTAAAAGCTTAGGCAAAAGACTAATAACCCCAAAAAACCTTATTCTATTACAAGAATACCCCAAATGATCTTAATATATAGGTCGCCGCAAAGACCATTCATTACATGGTAACGACACATCTTCACACGCCTAATAAAAACGACATCGATTAAGTAAGACGATAAGGTTTAGTAAACAAAACAATTAGTCGTATGGATGGAGGATGCGCTATGACTAATTGCATACCGCTATGGAATTTGTTTAATGACTAGATGCATACAGATTTGAAAGCCATACATTTGCGGCTAGTTAGACTATTTCATTTGAATTATTCGTTCAAATATGTATTTGTAATGATCAATTAAAATGCAGCATTCAAATGGTACATTTTGACATTGAAACATAAAGCAAAAAGTCCTACTACAGTGTCTTTTAAAAATTTGAACATTCATTCCACAGGCCCCTCCAAGTGGTTGTTTTTTTGTAACTGCCTAAACACATTTTTGAATTTTTTTTTTTATATAAATATTCTGCTCTTTACATCCAAATATTAATTTTGATGGCAATTTAAACTTTTTTGTTCAAATGTTTTTATCTCAGATATTACCATGTGGATGATTTCACAAACAAAGCAAACAATTATAAAAACACCAAAAAGATTTATAAAACTAATAATAAATTATGTTGTTTAATTTCATTAAAAGACAAAAGAAGAAAAATAAAATAAAATTATAACATAAAAAATATTGCGTACTACTAATATGTGCATTGTACGGCACATACGAGCTGTAGGGACTTGAACTCCTCCACATTCTAATGGATGATGCGAAAGGCTACGACAGACTCGTTAGTACTATAAGATAATAACAGTGAATATCCCAAAGATGAAAATACATCATATACACATTATTTGTTTTGGCTTCTTTTCAGTGATCTATTACTAAAAGCCAATTATTACAATTTATATTGTGCACAAGATTAGGCTGTTAATTAGCTAACTATTCTTCGTTTTTTTAATTTATGTTAACCTTTTTTTAATTTTATTTTTAATTTTAAAATATATTTTGTTTAATTTTAGTACCTTGGCCTTTGCCAAAACCAAAATTTGATTCGTATAATAATGAAGCAAAAACTTTAACAACCATATGATCAAAAATACGGTGAAGTCTATCGATTGGAGTATTGGTTAATTCAATTACCTGTTAACTTTTGAGCCAGTTCAGAAGATATATTTATAATAGAATTCCAAAATCAACCCAATTTTAAAAGGAAATTAATTGAGAAAACTAAGAGGATACGATAATCCTTTTAGATATATTTTAGTCCATTCTCACAAGTCCCTCTCACTCAAAACCTTTGGAATGGTGGAACCAAACAAGCGAAAACACGTTGTTGGAATTAAAGCTGGCAAGAAACTAAAAAATATTGCCCCTAAAAAAATTAAAATAAGGTAACTCAATTAAAGGCTTCTTTAATTCCCTCAAAAAAAAAAAAAAAAAAAAGGCTCCTTTAGATCTCTCTCTCTCTCTCTATATATATATATATATGCATTTAGAGGGCTTGAAACTATAGAAGTAAATCCATCAATTTGGTTTAAAATGGCCAGCACTGCCACTGAGAGTACAACTTCAGTTGACAACAATACGCCTGCCGTACCATTGAAGAAGGTGGAAAAATCGACGGTCTTATGGATTGTGGGTCTTATGTTATGGGGATTTAACTTTGTTCTCCTATTAATAGCACTAATTGTTATTGCCACCAATACCATCGATCGAGAGTTTTACGTGTTGATTAATGGAGTGCACAAATTTGATGATCTCTATGCCTATAGGTATATTATTTTCCATCCCTGCTAGCTAATTACGACATACTTGAAGTGGCATATATAGCGGCAAAAGACTATTGTTTTATGACCTTTTTATCCGTTAAAGATTCAATTATGTGTGTTTGCAATTATCTGAAATAGCAAGCTAAATTGTATAATTGACATATATATATATATAAAACGGATAGTTGATGATAGTATAAACTGATTTCTTTTCTATTTCACTTGTAATCTCTATAAATTCTTAAAGTGGCGTTGAATGGGAATGTATAATCACCGATGGTTCTCTTTTAAGAGAAATTTGTTGTAATGTTACCTTGGTTCCATAGGTCAAAATACATAAGCTAGATATGTTTGTTTACTATATTAGTGACATTAAATCTTGAAATGCAGATGTATGCTTTCTGTGATTGTCTTTGGAATTGTATATAGCTTCTTGCAACTCGGAATCTCACTTTACCATTATATAATTAACGATTGTAAAGGTGACAAGGGCAATCTTTTGTTCGACTTCTACGGTGACAAGGTAAAGAATGATAAATATACTATAGACTAATCATTGAATTTAACACATCCTCCTTAGTAACATTGATATTTTCAATATGATCAATTTTTTTATACAAGCTCGTAAAAATTTTCACTTAATTATCAGACCAACGGTCTAGCAGATATAAATTTAAGCCACGAAAGTACCAAATCATCTGTCTATTACAAAAGCTAAATAGTCAACATATCATCATCTCACCTAATATAAAATATTTTTGTGAATTTTAACATTAGAAACTGTAGTTTCCATCATTGGGTTAATTTTTTTATTATAATATGTATTGGATTGTTCATATTAAAAAATTACAGATCACAATACAAAAATCCTTTTAATCATAGATCATACCATTGAAAGGTTAGTCCAATACTTAAAACTGTATTTCATATTGATCATAAAAACGAACAATACAATTTTAGCAGAAAAATGTTTAAAAACTTCAGATACAACTTCTTCATTTTTAGTGTATCTGGATGAAAAAATTCTACTCATTTGTACAAAAATCTACTCATTCGTTGGAACTTTGATGTAAATTTTAGTTGTTACTTTCTTTCTTGTCTCTCTCTCTCTCTCAATTTCATTTTTTTTTTTTTTGCTAACATTTCAAAGAATAATGGGATAAAAACTTGTCTAAGCAGATAATATCATACTTGCTGGCTACAGGTGCTGCAGCAGGATTCGGTATAACCAAAGATATGAACAGACTCATTGATAGTCTTTATTACTCTTTTGACGAAGCTGACCAATTCTGCGCAAAGGGGTATGCATCAGCTAGCCTCGTCCTCATCGCATTTTTGTGTCTCGCCGTCTTATCTGTGATGTCTTCCTGCCAAATGTCTTTACTAATACAACAGATAGAATTCACTTCTTCCACTTTTACGATCTTTTAATGATAGGTATCCTTATTGATGTTGTTGTTTTTTATCATTAAATATGGTTGTTATTTAAAAAAAAAAAAGAAAAAAAGAAAAAAAAAAAAGAGGCCTTGCAAGTTGTTTTGTTTTTATTTCTCAGTAGCTACAGTCTCCTTTCTTTTTTTCTTTTGTTGTGAGTTGTGACATAATCCGTAAATGATTTTCCTACTGTGTTGCTTTAGGTCGTTTGTAATTTTCCCTTTCATTTTAACCCCTTTGACTTTTGTAATTTTCTTTTCTTTCTATTGATGATATCGAGTTGTTAATTTGATAGAGAACAATCTTAATAGATGTTAATCTAATTGAGATGCGCTAATAGTTTTATGTATCATATATTTACTCTCTCAATCTATTGAGTAGGCTACAATCATCAATGTTGATCCTGAGTTTCAATCATCCACCATGATTTAACGGCACGTAGCTAGTTTGAATATATCAAGCTCATATATAAAAACTATTTAGGAAAAATCTTCATGAATTGCTCTTGAGTTATATAACTAGTATTAACATACCCCATATATTATAAATTGTATATATTGTACCCATCCATTTGTTACCTTCAAAATTTTGTCAAATGCCCAATGTCTAACATGTGTCTAAATTCCCTCGATCTATGACATCTATGTCAAATGCTTCATGTAGGATTGTCAATTTTCATGCTTCTCTCTAAAAATTAAAAAAAAATAACAAAAACAAAAAGTTTCGGATACTATTATCTCATATATATATATATATTCTTGGAGTTTCTCAAAAAAAAAAAAAAAAAAAAAAAAAAGTGGGGAAGAAAATATGAGAAGAAATCCGTCCATGGAAGACAGTAGCAGCTTCCATATTATGGTAATCATAAGTAACTATCATTTTCGATTTTTCAGCATTTTTTTTCCTTCTGTTTTTGTTGAAGAATGTCTACAATTCCATAATTGTACAATTTCAAACTGTAATAAATCATGTGTTTTTTAGTAAGTCATGAGAACTTAAGAATATGATCCCCTGATGAGAGGAGTCATTTGATAGAATCTCTCTTTTACCAATGACACTAATATACTTGGTCGCCAAAGAATCAAGACTTGTAATGTGGATTCCATTTTCTTCATGTAGGATTGTCAATTTTACAACTTAATTATTTGGAGATTACATAAATTGTATCTGAGCACAAATTTAAAAGTATTAATGTTATATAAATAAATATAAGGATTACTTTCACAGATATGTAATACCCAATAATCTCATATTACTTCTTGACTTTCGGTTTTTCACGTCATATTTTCCTAGAATTTTTTCTACTCCCGTCAGTAATAT
This sequence comes from Antiaris toxicaria, assembly GCA_035233585.1. Taxonomy (NCBI): domain Eukaryota; kingdom Viridiplantae; phylum Streptophyta; class Magnoliopsida; order Rosales; family Moraceae; genus Antiaris; species Antiaris toxicaria. The sequence goes on along the minus strand of CP141162.1, from coordinate 10,754,077 downwards.
GCCAAAAATTAGTCAAAACAACATCATACAAGGACAACTTTAAAATCACTCTTTTTTATTTAGGTATTATCCTTAATAAAAATTCAACCATGACTAATCTTGTTTTCCACATTGCCCTCACCAACTGAGAGTCGTGGATGGCCATCAGGCATGATGGATTACTGAGATAAAGAACCATCAACACATTTTGAATTAGTGGTCCTGACACAGAATAATTTCTAAGTCACTCATGTGTGTTTTTCTATCAAACTTTTAATGGATTAAGGGGTCATTTATAACAACTGAAAAGTTTAGAGTAGAGGTAATAATGGGATAGTGTTTATAGTTCGAGGACCATTTGTGAAACTAATAAAATATAATTTTGCGAAGAATTTCATGTCTTTAGATTACTTCATATGGTAAATGACTTTGATTCACAATTCAACTTTTTTTCTACAATGTTCTCTCTCTTAAAAAAATGAATTTGAATAAAATTTAGGAATCATTATAGCAAATTAAACTGGATTAAGGTTCATATTATAGGGCATATCTGGTGGCGGAAGTCCGCCTCTTCCAATCCTAGGATTGTGTAATTGAAGCCTTCTTAAAAAAAAAAATCGTAAATTAATTAACCAATTATGCAATTAACTAGGTAACTTCAAATTTCAAGATATCAAAATAAATGAATAAACTTATTAGGTCAATTTACAAAGATTTATACACACACACTTATGTATGTATGTAATGACCAGTATATATGTATATATTATATATTTTGACTAGTTGTACTCCAGGTTGGCTGATCAAGATCAAAAAGAACCTTAAGCAAACTTATAAATCTTGAACCTGGATTTGCCCGCATCGTTTCAATGAGAAGACAAAATAAAAGTTGAGTATCTGGTAGAGCCATTTGTCTTTTATAATTGTCTGATAAGTGACAACATTGTGTCGGCGGAGAAATACACACACACACACACACACAAAACAGAAAACCACCTTTGGTTTGATGAAGCAAATGGAATGATAGAAGGTAACCAGCTAGGCTTGCCAGTAGAAACGCCTTGTTTCTTATTTGTTGTCGTTTTTCCTTGTCACTTCCTGCACCAAAATATGTGAGGATGGTTGATCCGTGCAAGGAACTCAACCCCGGCCCTGTTGTTATTTGTCGTCATTTTTTCCTTGTCACTTCCTGCGCAGCAAATTATGTGGGGATACTGGGCTTTGTACTAGTAACTCAACACTTCCAAGGTGACTACAAGTCGATTATGTGTTAATGCGTTTGTTTGACGAAGTTTTTTAAAAACTCTTTTTGGTTTTTTAAGTTCAGAAATGGTTCAAGCGTATCGATAATCTATAGAAAAGATTTGTAATATCATGACAAACTTCACATCAAAAAGGTTTTTGGAAAAACCTCTTTTGAAATATTTATGGGCTTTAAAATTTATATCGAAGTTTAAACTATTAAATATCATAAATTTTATTTTAACAAATTGATTGTATAAACTGTGATATGAAATGGAAAAAGAGACCACCATAAATAATATTTTAAATAAAATTTATAGAATAATAAAATATTTTGCAATATACAACTTGATCAAAGGTAATATTTTATTATGTGTGTAATCTGTTAAAACTTTTTGACTTCAAAATCTTGTTTAAAAAATGTGATTCCCAAATACTTATTGAAAAGTCTCAATTTTTACTCTTTTTTTTTTTTTTCTACTGATTAAAAGCAAGCGTGAAAACTCATTTGAAACAGGCCCCAGAGTGGTTACGCTAGGTTTTGTACTACGAAAATAAGTGGAAATACCATTTTTTTTTAATCTGTGCCCTTTCTTCTTGTCTCTAGCGTTCAAGACAGGAACCCCAGCCAGAAAATGTCGGAAATTGGGGATGCTAGATATGTGCAAGGAACTCAACGCCATCTAATGATCTTTCCTTGTATGTAGCTATAAAAAGGCATCCAGATTTCAAATTTTCTTCCACAAAAAGTTGAAAAAAAAAATAAATAAAACAGACTCAAAGTAATATGGAGGGAAATACTGAACAAAAGTTTATGTCTAGAGGAACGAGGACCGCCACAATAGCGTTAAGGATCACTTGTACCATTTTACTACTAATCTCCTTCGCAATCGTTCTCATCAATGCCTTGCCGTTACGATACAAGGATCGCACCCAAAAAGTTCACTTTTATGATGTCCTGGGATTCAAGTAAGATAAATAAACGCCCCAAAAGCTGATCAATTTAATTTCTGTTGAATTTTTAATCAGCAAGCTTTTTTCACTTTATCATGTCTTCCTTTCACGTTCAATTGCAGGTACATGGTTGCCACAATCGTCCTTCCAACTGTCTATCTGGTGCTCCAAATCGTCTTCGCCATTCGGAGCAAGAAGAAGGAAAATCATGTCGCCAACCCCATATTTGTATTCTTCGCGGACAAGGTACATTAATTTTTTTAACCAATTCAATAGCACCATGCAAATCTTACATTATTTTTTTCAGTAGTAGATAATATTTTTGTGACAACCCACCTAGCGCAGGCCCGTCACTGAACATCTATTCTTACTTCTACTATCTGCTCTTTTCATATTGAAATAAAAAGGTACGGAATTTTTTTTTTTTTTATATATACATACTTATACTTACTCCCTTTCTATCTGACGGATTAAGCATAGCGGGTCCATAACCTTTGACATGACATTCACAACCCATTTCACAAATCCCGTATCTTAATAAACTCAAATGGCAAGTTGTTTAACTTTGTTACCTGCACATGAATAAACTGGTGAGCTAAACGTCCAGTAAGTTCAAACATAAAAACATAAATCATAAAACAGTATATTATACTGTTATATTCTATCATATAAACATATATACTATATGTAGTATATAACTACTAAAAACATATCGTGCGTTAACACCAATAATCACATAATTTGTGATAACTAGTAGTATTCTATAAAATTAGAACAACTATAAATATACCAACTGTAATAACAGTAGTATACTCTGATGTCATTCATGCCATCTCTTAAAACTTTACTCTGATGTAATGACAAATAATCACATTAAATTGTGATAACTATTAGTATTCTATAAAATTAGAATAACTATAAATATACCAACTGTAATAACAGTGGTATCCTCTGATGTCACCCATGACATCTCTTAAAACTTTACTCTAATATACTAACATAACATCACATATAGAGTTAGCACAAACATCACATCATGTGGTAGTGCTCATATTATACTCAATTATTCTTTTCTTCATATTTCTCATTCTTTCTTTCATTACATCATTCTTTGCTTTCAATTTATGGGCCTTGCGCCCTGGGCCTCGCGCCCGTCATACTGTATGGGTCTCACACCCTATATATCATGGGCCTCGCGCCCGTTACACTATATGGGCCTCGTGCTCGTAGTTCTATATCTTTAATAATTAGCACAACAGGTAATTTATAAACATATATATATACAAATGCACATAACATATAAGTTAGCATAAAACATTGCAATCAAACACAACAATTATGTCTTAAGTGTTTTATGCTCAGTTTTTCGATTTATTCTGTTCATTTATTATCTTATCTGTACTTTAACTCTGTATGGACCCGTTTTGGTCATACCGAAAAGCACGCTGTAGAGAGGCCTGGGAGCTACCCTGGCTCTCCCTTATCTGTGCTATGTTTTCTGCTTCAACATGAAATAACCTCCTCTCACGAGAGGCCGGTACGCCAAAACATTAGGTTTTCATTACCCTGTTATTTAATGTTTAAGTGTACATACAATAACATCTTTACTGTACAGTATATTAACTTTCGTAGTCTAGTACAGTAGCTGTACTCAGACCTATGCAGTCATAAAGACTGTATACATCATATATTTAATGCTGTAATTAATCAAGCATTAATACTGCTCTATGATCATAACGTAGTAACTAGAATCATAAAAATGGAATCCAGTAAGTTTGGAACCTCTCGTCCAAACTTGTCACATATACAGGACAGTACATAAATTATATTTAATTTATTTATTCACATTATTTTCATCGTTTCTTTAAAATGATACCTCACACTCTTGGGAGGTTGCCTCATTAATTATAAGGCATGCAAATACTCAATGCAATCATGACAGTATAAAGAATCAGATTCCCGTGAATCTGAAACAATTGTAACAATAGTATAAATTACACAGTTATATCATAAACAATACAGTCTAGTACACAACTATACCAGTAGTTGTGCACCCGTCATCAATCACAAATCAAACAATTATATAGTTTAGGGGAAAATATATTTTTCCACCTAAACATAACCATATCAATTTGTTCGTGCACAGACAATTAAATGTCTGAACTTACCTCAATGCTGCTAACATCAGCTTTCAGTGGTTTCTCGACAGTCTATCATCACTATCCCGTTGAACTCCTATAACCGAAAAATTAACGGTTATTTAAAATCTTTATTTCATATATAAAACTTTATAAAATGTAAAAATACTACGTTTTATTTCTTAATAAAGAACTTAGCAGCTTAACGTTTCATTTTTAACTTTTCTGTAAACTTTTGACAAAATTACCATTTTGCCCCAATCAGAACTTTTCTTATTTTTTTCATGCTTAACTCTTAACTTTAGCCTTTAAAACTTTAATTAAAGTCTTAGGATTATGTTCTAGGCTTTAACGGCTCTTTTTTTAACTTTCTGAAATTTTTGGTCAAAACGACCGTTTTTCCCTTGACGGTTCTTTAAATCTTAACCTTCTCGTTTTAAATGCTTAGACTGAATTTTCTAAGTTCAAAAATCATCCATTTGACTTTTAAAAACTTTCTGGACCTTTTCCAGATTAATTTCTATATTTTTCACAATTTTTACTATTCTCGACCCTCGGGAAGTTCTATTCCGACATAAAAGTCGGTTTCTTACTTTTCTTACATTTCAGACCTCGAAGGTCGTTTTACAATTCTTAAAACATCCATTTTCCATTTTTTATTTTAAATTCATAAGGGGCTCGGGTTTACCTGCCCGATCACATTTTTAAATCCTTATTTCCAGAAATACCATTTACGCCATTTTAAAAATTTCGATAGCATTTCCTCTTAATTTTTAGGCTCCCGGCGTTTAGGAAACGCCTCAAAATCATCTAACCTCGTCTAATCTATCACGTACTATACCAGAAGCCTAATTTTACATAAAAGTTACACACTTTTTACGTAAAATTCACACTTTTTCATATCTGCTATTTCATTCATTTTTCTTTCTTTCTTTTACAATTTCTCATATCAATACATCACATTAACATACATTCATCTCAATTAATAAATTAAGGAACAAGAGTGGTTGAGATTATACCGAAAATGCAGTTCGGTCTCGATCGCATAAACTTTATTCTTTCGTTCTTTGCATCTGGAGTTCCGTTTTGCAAATCTGACTCCGCGGATGCGTCTGGAACATTGAAAATAGGCCAATGGGCTAATCTTCAAAATTTGGTTAACGGTCGCCGTTGATCAACGTTGATCGTCGTTGACCGGCGTTGACTCGCCATTGACCGGCGGTTGACTGCGGCGACGGTGGCAAGTGAGTAGCCCATCTTGAAGAGCTCGACGAGAGGAATCCATTGGTGGCCTCAATTTTATGTTTGGAGGCCCCTATCGTCGGAAAACCACCTCAAAAGCCACGGCCACGATGGCGACAGTGGAACACCGCCGTGCCGGACTTTTTTCCCAAAATTGGTTGAGGGCTTTTGCTCCCCACAACCCCACGACCATTTCTGCACTGGTGGCTCTCTTCAATTTGGCCGGAATCGACGCAAATCGACGGCGATTGCCACAGCGGCGACGGCGGATTTCTCGAAGGTTGGTCAGCACGATACGGCAGTTGTTGCCGTGAACCACCACATGGGTTTTGTAGTACTCTTCACCACGAATCTTTTGGGATCGGTTTCGTGACAAACGGTGGTCGAACAGCAGAGAATCGGCCGTTTGAAATGCACGGCTCTGGCGAGCTTCGGGCGGCGCGTGCGACTTGTTCCGGCGGCTACTGCGTTGCGTCAACCTACCGTTGGACTCAGCTCGGCGAGAGCTTTCCAACGGTGCCGGCGGTGTCGTGAACGGAGGTCGTATGTGAAAGTTGGTCACTGTTCATATTTGAGAGAATTTTGGGGGTAGAATTTCGGATTTTTCGAATTTATAGGGAATTTTTGAATTTAACCCCCAAGATTTCCTATTTATACTCTTCTCCCCAAAATTTTTAACTTGGGCTATCCTGACTAATTTGGACGTGCTGAATCCAAATTTATCAGTTTTATCTTAATCCGAGGTCATCTCGACCAGTTTTCGATACTGCATTTTTTTCGCATTCCCAGTCGAAATTTCTGTTTTGTGCTCAATTGACTAATTTGAGCATTCTGATTCCAAATATATCAGTTTCAAGTCGAGAAAATATTGTCTTGTCCTTTTCTCGATACTGTACATACGATATACACATTTTCTGAGAATAGTAAAATTTTCCGGTTGTCACAATTTTTGCACATGTTATGAAAAATGTATGACATAAAAAAAAAAAAAAAAGAGCTTTTCAGATATGAACACTTATAGATCACATCGTTTGACCTGTGGGGCACATGTAGGTGATATCAAATCTATTAGCCACAGGTGCTGTTGCGGGATTTCTCGCGACCAGAGGCCTACAGTAGCGGGTTGGTCGTGAATATTCAAGGTATGAAAGATCTTATTTTAGGATGTCCTATGCATCAGCAGGCTTGCTTCTTCTTGGTTCCTTCTGCTCTTTGATATTATCAGTCATCTCATCGTACGCTCTCCCCAGGACACTGTAGTAGTCGATCATCGAATAATCATCGTCGTTATCGAATTCATCACATGAAACGGCTTAATGGCGATGTAATAAATTTTGTTCATTTTTTCAGTTTTTCTTCAAAGCACAATGTTGAGATTTAAAAGTGCTTCAAAGAAGACTCTTCATATATGTATACATGTTACCGTTCTCATTTGGTATGTGAAAAGATTTTTCATTTCTCCTATTGCTTTAATTATGCTTTTAATGGATTAAATCAGGAGATAGATTAATATAATCTGTTAAGGGAAACTTTTTATCCCTGTTATAATTTACTCAATAATAGTTTATATACGTCAGTAGATCAAGGCAAATCTTCAATGCTTTGATAAAAAAATCTTAAAGCAAGTGCGCTTCTGAAAATCTTGCTGCATGTTTAATTTCATGTATCAAATATAAAATGAAAAATGTATCAAAATTTTTTTTTATATAAGTAAGTACTCACGAGTTCTCTTTCCAACTTGAACTCAAAATTTCCCACTTAACTCCCAATACCCCATGTTACTAGACCAACCGGTCATGCGCAAAAAATGTATCAACTTGACCTTATTGAAAAGACAATATACTTTGGATTGATTTAAGAATCTTTTAAAGATTTCTTTTAATTCTTTAATCTAATTAAATTTTGTATTGCGTTATTTATCATTTCAACCAATTTTAAAAAAGAGAAGACCCCTATTTTATTTTTGTTGTCCTTTGCTAAAGTCACTTTCTAGTAATTACATTTATATATATATATGTGTGTAATTCCCAGTAAAACAATGAAAGAATTTGTGGTGGGCAAAGGGTCTCACATTCTTTAATTTGCCTCAAAGGCTATATATCTATTCGGTATTTCTAACTAAATAATATTAGAGATATCAATTATAATCTTAATTTTTTAAATACTAATTCACTTATAAATATAATTAAATAATATAATAATATTTTAAAAATTTATTAATAAATAATAATAATAATACACTTAATATATATATTGATATATAAAAATTGAAATTAAAACTGATGCTTTTGGGATTTTTCTTTTCGATTTAGGCATATCTTGGTAACTAATAAATGATGCAGGAGAGCAATTGTACTATTTTGTTTAGTATAATTTCCAAGTTGTAGTAAATGACCAGTACACGTGTCATTTAGTTGGGTGTTCGTTTCATGTTGTCATTTAGAGCTCGCGTAGCACTTCGATTGGGGCTTTTGCTCAAGCTTTCTTTTATATTTCTATTTGTATCGTGAAGAGGACTCAGATCTGACTATTACTGTAGAATTTAGTATTGTTTTTAAAATCTTTTTTGTTTTTTAAAAAAAATTGAAAATAAAAATGTTTTAAAAATAATGTTGAGATCATTTCTGAAATTATATTTAATTATATTTTTTGAGTGTATGTTTTGAGAAATAAAAAAAATGAAACTGTATTTGGTTATATTTTTGAAAACCAATCATTTCATAAATATTTTCTGAAAACATATTTATGTTTACTTATAAAAAATTATTATGAATATCAAAAAATTAAATTAATAAAATTTTTTAATTGAAAAATAAATTAAAAATTAATAACCATAATACCAAAAAATATGATAGAACCTATAGCCAAACTGCTCAAATCATGATTTAATCTCCTTAAAAAAATTAAATTCATAAATCTAGTAGTTCTCTCTTAGAATTTTGATCAGCCTAGAAAGTAACAACTTATAAATTATATTTTAGGGGTAACGAAAACTAAGAAAATTCTCAAAGAAAATCACATATGGAACGCAATCAAGAGATATGATGACAAATTTTACCTTGTTCAATTATTTTGTTTTAGTAATCTATAAATCAATTTCAAATCCACCTAATATCAACCAAATTTCTTCATAATAAACAAAATACATGTCCAAACCCAAAAGGAATAACCATAAAATCTAAATAAATTCTCGACTGCCCATCAAAGCATAAAGCTTTGTGATCCAAACTACCCAACAATCTCAACCCAATTAACAAAAAAATTATGAGAAAAATGAAAAAAAAAAAAAGGTAAAATGTGGGAATAAAAAGTTACTAGAAAAGCAATGAAAGGAGGAGGTTCTGGAGTAAGGGTACTGGGGATAAAAGTTAAATCCACAATATATATATAGCAGAACAATGTGCATCTTTATCAATTAATCATAAAATTAGGACCTAAATTAAACGCGAATAATCTTTCTCAGGTTCCCAAAATAAATATTGAAATAAAGTGAGGAAATAACTTTTATGAACTAAATTGAAAATCAACAGAGCCAAAACAAAATATTCAAATTCCTTATAAAATATTCAAACCAAACTTTAATAGTTCAAGAAGAAGAAGATCTCCTAATCTAGTTCCATATAAATGTCCTTTGACAAAGCCAGATATCAAGAAATTCGAATTACTACTAGAACCATTTTTTACAAAATAAGTAAACATGACAATTCTATAATATTGCATCAGAAACTCGGTTGAAATCAATTCTTTCCAATTCTGTGCATAAGAATCTAAATTTCAAAAGCCTAAAACTAAGTAAGAACAAGACATGTTTAATTCCACTAATGATTCACATAAACTCACAACTATTTATCAAAACCTAACGAACAAGCACACCAAAAACGGGGGAGGAAGGAGATAAAATTCAATGAAATATACCCTATCTTCGAGGTGAAAACATGAATGAATGATTTGTTGGATAAAATCGGTAAAAATACATTAGAGTGACACAGTAGAATTATAAAAATTTTTCGAGATCGTTAAACATCTCGTGATGTTATATATAATAAATTAACAACAATATAAACTCATACCTCTAGAGGACACCAAACTACAGGAGAAGAATGACTGAAGGGCTTCAACCAACTAACCTTCTCTACTATTCTTTAATTCCTAAATGGTAGAGTGTATGGGCACTCGGATCCTCGACCAGTATGCTAACACTGCTAGTATTCTTTCAACCACCCAGATCTCTAAATAACTTATTGTCACGGTGAGTTATGCAGCAATAAGCCTGCTCACGTGAGAGTCTGTAGTTTGAGAGAACTAGAGTGGCAGAACCCCTATTTATAGACTTGCATGAGGTGATCCCTTAAATTCGAATTAGACCAGAAAAAGATTTTCTCCCTTCCTCACACTCAAAATCCGAATTTCTTATAGGCCACAATTAAGGGAAGATTCGGCCAACTCTAGGGGATTTTGCATTCTAAATTCAAACAGAATTTTAACTTGAATTTTATCTCATCATTATCCACTAAAACCGAATTTTCCTTTAAACCAAAAGCATGTCTAGATTCGGCCATCCAAGTGTGAGGAGAATTAAAATTCAAATAGGGTTTTCTTGTTTGAATTTTTTCTCACCCTTATCCACATAAAAACTGATTCTCTTAGCCTTATCCACTAAGATTTTCGACCACTTTTATAAGAGAGAGAATCAAAATTCAAATAAGATTGAAACTTGAATTTTTCACTCATCTTTATCCACATAAAATCTGAATTCTCCTAAGGATAAATACCTTTAACAAATTTAGCCATTATCCAATAGATTTAGGATTTAAAATTCAAGTAGGATTTAAACAAGATCTTCCTCTCCCTTATCCACTATAAATCTGAATTTTCCTTTGTGGATTTATCCACAACAAATTCAGTTATTACAAGATATTGTGATTCAAAATTTGAATTCAAATTTCAAAGTTTAAATTTCAAAATTCAAACTTCTAATTCAAATTTCAACTTTAAATTTCGAATTCAAATTTCAAATTTAAATTTCAAATTCAAATGTCAAATTCAAATGTCAAATTCAAATTTCAAATTTAAATCTCAAATTCAAATTTTAAATTCAAAATTTAAATTTCAAATTTCAAAATCCACAAGAAGGTTGTATTTCAAATCTTTATCCTCATGAATAATTTTTCACAACTCCAATTCAAACTCAAATAAAATCATGATAACTTTATTTGGAATTCGAATAATTGTGTAATCTCTTATTCAAAACAAAATTCGAATTCAACTGAAAAGAATCTTATCTTCCATCCTTATCCTATGTAGACACAATCTATATCATGCAAAGACAATTAGCCAATAAGCATACACTGATTAATTTGCCATCCGTTAAAGAATTATGTGGAGCTAGTAGAGGGACCAATTGGATATGTATAATCGGACTCTCATGATTCTATATGATCATCATTCTGTACTAAAAAACTCAATCATATGATCATTAATTTCAGAGTAACACTACTATAAATCTGAAACTGAACACCTAATTATATACCGTATTACGAAAGCCTATGACAAGCTATTATCCAATGACCTTTTTATGTATGCAAAACTCTCATATGATATCCATGATCAGCCTTAGGTCAAAGTCTATTCAACCTACTGATCAGGCTATCTTAAAGTTCCATTATACTACAGAATAAGAAAATAATTATTCACCATATGTGAATAAGAATTCATCCGCCTAGCAGACGACTCAAGACCTTGTCTATTTTCACATCCAGTATAATGCCTTTAAGAGGATACCCTTAACTCTTTATCAGAGCTATGATTTCAATATCTGCAAATCCATCGTATACAAGTCATGCACCTAACGAATCGATCTATAAGCTTACTACTTCTGAGACGCTTTAGCCATTAGAACATCAAAGTACACAATTCATATACATGAAGTAGTCCATCTACTCAGGATTAAGGTTATTACATAATGAAAGTCAAAAGCAGATTGATCCACTCATAGCAGACTATGTAGATCAATCACGCTTTAGTCCCAGTCCAACATATCACCATCAAGCAATATATCCATGTCTCTACTCGGGAGTCTATACTCTAGACAGTCAAGACAAACCATCCCCACCATGGCTTTAGACAACATAATAGTCTTAACATGAGTTAGATGATCGGTCTAACTCCATAAACTACGGACCATAATTTAGGCTGCTTACTTTAAAACATTGTCTTCTCGCATACAAAAGTCCATTGCATGCAACGGTCTAACAGCTTTAACATAAACAGTCAGTGAGCTATATTTGCCTACATTTATTTTAGCATGTAAATAGAATAAGGACAAATAGCAATGTAATGAATAACTTCTATATAATTTTATTATCCAATTCAAAATAAAATACATCAAATGTCTTTCTTGCTTAGAGCATTTCCTAACATGATTCCATTCATGTCGAGGTAGAGATTATCGAATTTGAGGTCATTAGGATTTGGTTTACTGGTGTCTATTGGAATCGTGATGCCTTCGATCACGACAGGCTCTTCTTCGACGACATTAACCACCACTAGTGGATACTTCCTTGCTAGCCATCGATAGAAAGTCGGAACTCCCATTGCTGAATCACTTTGAGCTCAGAGGTTAGTTGGATCTAAGCGAGAAAATGTGGGAAAGGCCGAGAAAATCAAAGCCCTATGCCCCAAATTTGAAACATCTTTGAAGGGAGACAAAGGAAAAAACAAGCCAGAGAACAAACCACACACAGGGGACTCTTTTTGGAATTTGCTTCTTTGATGACAATCTAGGGCATGGGATTTTTAAAGGGAAGGTTTTGCCCCTGCTTAATTAGAAGAACGGTTGGGAAGGTTGAAGATGAAAGAAGAGGCAAGTAGTCTGGCTATGGAGGAATTGTGGAAGTGAAGAGAACTGGTAGAATTTATTTGCCCATAGCTCTTGAGGCTAAGAGAGATGAAGAAGCTGATGGTGATACCCTTATTGACTCCAAAGCCCCCAGACACCGCATCTTTTCTTCCTCTATTGTTCTCTGCATTGTTCTTCTTCAATAAATATTCCTCGTTAAGATTGGGTCTATGTGTGTATACGGGAGCTGAGAACAAAAAATGAAAACAATTCTCAGCTGTTTTCAAAGCTAAGCAAAAAAAATTAGAAATAAACTTAATGTTTTCAAGTATGATTTTCAAAATAATGCTATTAGAAAACATTTATCTAAGAAACGGTGAAAACCATTTCAAAATTAAAAACAAACACAGCCTATAATTTTCTTGATTGAGCTCTGCTTCTGAAGGAGAAATTCTCTCTCTAAAATTTGATTCGAAGAAATCAATCTATGTTTATCTTCAAACTCTTGAGACTTCCTACGTTAAGTGGTATCGAAGCAACAAATCCTTCCCGCAAGTGTAATGGCCGACTATGGCAGAAAGAGTCATCATATCATCGACATAGATTGTGGTACGTAGGCTTTTAGGTAGATCAAACTCTCTGATGGGATCAATTGGGAAATTTAGCTCTCTTTTGATGTGACAGGGAGGGAGATCCATGGTTACGACACTCAAGATTTGATTTCGTGATGGGAGGAGCCAGACCTAAGCTCTAACAACAGTTGATGATGGATGGAGTTAGCCTTCGATGCTGTTGTTCAGTGGTACTAGAGTGAAGAATTCGTAGAATACAGCAACAGATGTATGGCTGCCAGAGAGAGCTTCACAATCAGATCTTCAACGTTAGGGTCAAGAAGATTTCAGAGATTTGATTTTCCTCGATAAACACAAGTATTCTAATGGGATCATTGAAGATGGGTTTAGGGAAGATTATTGTCATGAAGTTAAGATGTCTAGTTTTGATGGTTATTCTGATTTTGAGGAAAAATACTTTGAATGGATTGATCTAAAAGATAAGTTCTTTGAAATTGTGCATGTAGAGCCTGCACAACAAGCAAAGTTAGTCGCAAGAAAATTGAAAAATTACGCTAATTGGTGGAATAGGGTCAAAAAAAAAAGGGGGGGATTCGTATAGAAAACAGAAAATTAGGACTTGAGTAGATATGAGAAAGAAATTCTTGAATAGATTTCTTGCAGAACAACATGAATATAAGTTGCAATGTGACTATTGGTACAATCTGCCGTCCCAAAGCTTTTGGAGTTCGAAGCTTAATTTTGATTTGAAGAGAATTGTTAAAGATTCTAATATGTCACTTCTTAGAAAATCTGCTCCAAAGTCCCTTGAAAAATAGAGCAAAAAACATTGCAATGCTTTGAATCTGGGTTTAGAACAATCAAGGACTATAAAATTTGAGAAGAAAGTTGAAGAAAATTGTGAAGATATGAACGTTGGCGTGAAATTTGAGGACTGTGCTATCCAGGGTCCTAAGTAGGATGATGAAAGTGTTGATGAAGTCATTTATTTGGAGCTAATGGCAACCCTTGACAATACAACTAAAGAGGTTACAGGAGGTGAAAAGGAGATTGGAACTTTTGTTGTTGAACCAAATTTGCCTATTTTTAATTTGAAACAAGCTTTGGGATGTTTTGACATTGGCTATGAAGTTAATACAGTCTTTGTTACTAATGATTTTAGTCACAATATGGGGGCTGCTGATTTGCAGTCAATTTCCAGACCATTAGAAGCTCAAAGTGAAGATTTCAAAGAAACCAATGCCTCTGCTTTCGGAAGTTACTTAAAGCTTGCACTTGAGATATGGCCACAGTTAGAAAGTCTTTAGGTCCTAATACGCTTCAGTTAGGTAGTCCACCTATTTCGTGGTTCTATTGGCTGCAAGGCTTTGTGATGAAGTACTAATATCTCTTAAGCATGATGGCGTGTGGCTGCTTTACTACAGGATAGTACTACTCTTGTCTCCCAAATTAATGAGCTGGCACCAATATCTCATGTCTTCACCCAACAGATGTCCAAGTCCAGACGAAGCATTTAGGCTCATTGACGAAATTGATCATGGTTATTGATTTTCAAAGCAAAGGGCAACGAACAGAAGAAGTCCAAAAAGTATTGACTTGGGATTTATAAGGATTTGGTTGCTTGCTTCATTGTCTAAATGGTTCTCTGTTGGAGTATATCGTAATCATGTTTAAAAAAAAAAAAAAATCCTTTAATGTCTTGAATGTTGCTGCAACTATTTAGGTTCTTGTTGTTTGTTTGAAGGTATTATTTCCAAGTCTTAATGCGTTTTCTAGCTTATGGAGTAAATGACCAGTACACATGTCATTTGGTTGTGGTATTGGTTGTTAGTTTTGGAGTCTTTTTTTTTTTTTTTGGTTAGAAAAAGTTGTTTTAAAAAATATATTTGGGAAAAAACTGTTTATGGTGAAAAAATGTAAAATTTTAAAATAATTTTTAGAAAAAAAATCAATATGGATATTGTTTCATTTTTTTCGAAATTCTATACAATTTAAAAAAAATTATCTCATTTGAACTCGTATATATAAAGTTATAGATTTTTAAAATTTAGAGTTTATTATAATATTTTAGAGATATAAATAGTGAAAAGTAATAATAAGGTGGAAACAGACTGTTTAGAGATTTTTTTTTTTTTTGCCCTCCAAACGGGCCTAGTTGGGGATTTATTTTGTGTTTTCGTTTGGAGCTCGTGTGACACTTCGTTTGGCGGGCTTTTGCTCAAGCTTTCTCTTATTTTTCGTTTAATACTGTGAAGAGGACTCTGATCTAAATATCGTAATTTTCTTGGTTGAGCTTTGCTCTTGAAGGAGAAATTCTCTCTCTAAGATTTGGTTTGAATAAACCAATCTCTGATCATCTTCAAACTCTTGAGACTTCGTACAACAATAAATGGTAGATTCTGTGAAGTACCTCATATGATAACACTAGGTCAACTGTTTTTATTTTTATTTTTTATTTTTTTGTGAAAATCAAATTAAAGTTTTAGTTAGTTTTTCAATATTAAAGGTTAATAAAACAAAATTTATATAAAATTTTATTTTTTAAAATATTTTAAAATTTTACACTTTTAATTTTAAATAACTTTTTAAATTAAATGTGTATTTTTAAATCTCAACTCAATCCCAATTGAAATTTATCCAATACTCTATCTTCAATCAATCGTACCAAATTATAAAGCTACAAGGTTTTCTCCTTTCTTTCGAGGCATTGTTAATACTGTTAATAATATTCTCTGTGTAAAGATGAGGACTGGCTTAAAGGAAGCCCAAATTGACAACCTTGAGAAACCCAATTCCGAAGGGGCCCAAAATCCTAGCCCAAAGCACATAACCCACTTTCCACGTCCACGGACAATAAGCTTGCTTTTGATATAGCAGTTTGATTTGAAACATTTTAATTAAAATTATTTGAATTTTTAAAATTAGTTAAAACTTTTCAGAAAAAAAAAAAAAAAATAAATTATAATATTTTAGTTTGAATCTGTGCTCCAAAAACCCCTAAGATTTTTCATCTTTTTCGAGACAAAAAACTTTATTTTAACTGATACCCATTTTTGCCAATATGTTTGTACGTGTTAGCCAGCCATTAAGTGGATAGATTAATCCTTTTATGCATATGTGTTTTTTTTTTTTTCCTAGTGAGAAAATATTATTAGTCTCTATGTATAATTTATAAAAGAATCCTAATTTTAACGATATTCTCAATTTATATAAATTATTGTGAGTTCAATCCTACGTAACACATTAATCAAACAAAACCTTTTATATTCGATCAAATTTAAGAGCATCTTTATAACAAAAAAGTAAATATATATATCTCCTTATTGCGACATCATGATTAATCATTTATACATTACACATAAGAACAACAGAAGCAAAAGTACTTATCATTAGTATTATTTTTTTTAAACAAACTGCACGATATAAACTATGTAGCTGCCACAAAGGTATATATGCATAACCTAACTTACACTTGGATCTTTCTTCGTTCTTCGTTCACATGTATATTATTCACTAGTATTGCAGTGTGCTCATCTTTAACAATATTCTTGTAACAAAGCAAAGGTCACAAGCTCATCGTGCATAATTTCCCTCTTCTTCAACCACAAACCCACCCCACCCCGTGGCTCCACCACCCACCAAACCCACCCCCCCTCCTTCTTTACATTTAGGCTTGAGAAAAAAAAAAAAAAAACTCACTTATAATCCTAACTCTTATGTTACTCAAAAAACAAACAAAACTACAAAACTGCACAACGATAAAATCATCCGACATAGAAAACGTACTACTTCCTCTTAATTTCTAATAACGACCCGAACAACATTTGTGTCAATTAGTCACCAACTCAGCTACAAGACAAACAGTTGCAATGGTAGGATCACCAAGAAGCACAAGCGCAATGGCCTTAAAAATCGCCTTCATTCTTTTCCAGTACTTGTTACCCCTTCTTCCTCCACTTCGCCAAAGCAAGAAGCTCAAATCTCTTTAAATCCAAACATTCATATTTCTCATTACTAGTACTTTTAACTCCCCAGCTTAACGATAATGATGATAATTTCAACACGTGCATTACCATCTCCCTCGAAATTAGTTGTTTGCATCTTTAAATGACCCAAAAATATCAATAATAATAACACAAGAATTTTATGGTAACTATACTGCCATTATAGTGTTAGCTCAATGAGTAAGAATGTGGTGGTCCGTAAAGTAGATCATATGCTCAAATCGTCGGAAAACCTAGTAATGTATTGTTAAAAAAATAAAAAATTAGCTCAGGATGTAATTAATTTAGCAAGGATAAAAATTATTCCTCTCTTTCAAAACAGTTTCTGTTAATCCTTTGATGCCAGTTCTATTTTTGCAGTCTATATCTTTCTCGCTTGCACATTGCATGACACATTGCATGACAAATTAGTTGGGAAGTGAATATTAATGATGGATAAGCACATTGATAGTCATAATTGGGGACGACAAGGATTAAATAAGAATATGAACACTAACCAACTACTATCATTTATCCTCAAGAAAATTAATTAATGTCGTTTTACCCTCTAACCATGATTAATTTGATATTTTTAATTACTAGAATTTCTCATATCTACCTCTTATTAAATTTTCGCAACGTGCCTTGGATCCCTTCAAAATTTTATATTGGTAAATACAAACCCAATTCCCCAATTTTTCATTTTTGTTTAAGTCTTAAACGTATAATATATATATATATTTTTTAAGACTTGGATTTTATATTCAAACATGAAACAAATTATCTTTGTTAAATCGCTAATAATAGAAGGAAATTTTATTGAGTTGGCATCAGTTGGTTTATAATTTATTTTATTTTATTGCTCGGAGTTGAGAGGCGAATTGATTTTTTGGGTGACAACAACTAAGAACTTCAAACTCGCACATATGAACGTTGCCATGTGAAGATGGGCCCACTTTTACTATAATCCGACAGTCAATTATCCAACGGTCCTAGATTACTGACTTGCACAGATTTCACATGTAATAAAAAGAAACCTGGTCCCCCAAATTAAAAAAAAAAGTAAAAAAAAAAAAAACGTTATGAATGAACCAAAAAAAAAAAATGTGGTTCGTAAGTCTGCAATGTTAGCTCTTCCACCCCAACCGTAAGCCATTAATTTGCTCCACTTGCCATCTTCCGAACGAATTCCTACTCCTACTCTGCCCAAACCTTGCGTCTTATTAGTGTCACCTGAAGTGAAGCCCTACCCATTTCGGATGTCGCGCTCTTCCCCGTTTCTGCTGCTCTGAGTTACTGCGTTTTGGTTTATGGATCTTGCATAACATTTGCTCTACAGATTTGAAAGAAACTTGTTGGTGAATTTGGGTCTCTCTCTCGCTCGCTTGGTTTTCGAAGATGAAGGTGAACGTAGTCTCGCGGAGCGGAAAAGAAATCGTCAAGGATGGCGTGCATCTCAGCGACTCTGTATGTTTTCTTTTCTCTCTGTGCTTGGTTCTCGAGAATTTATACTGCAAGATTTGGGATTTTGTTTAATAATTAACTTAGCGTGCGTTTGTTTTTGAATCTAATTTAATTTAAAAATTAAACTAGATCGGAAATTTCAACGTAATTTAATTTTATTTATATTGAAAATTATAAAAATAAAAATAATTTTTATTAAAAATTATATTAAAATATTAAAAGTAAATTAAATTAAATTAAAATTAATTTAAATAATTTAATTATAAATTAAATTAAATTAGATTGAAGAATTAAAAAGATTATTAGATACTTTAAATTTTGTTCTGTATGGATTTTTTTTTTTTAAATCTGGTCGAGCCCAATTTGATTGTTGTTATTATTGTGTTAAAGTAATCCAAATTTTGTTTTGGTAAGAAATTTTTTTGAAATCTATTGGAGTCCAATATGATTGTTGTTATGATTGTGTTAGTATGAAATAAAATAAAATATTTAAATTTAATCATAATTTTTATTAATTTTAAAAAAATAGAACTTAATTTAAAAATGTAAGTTTCAATTATACAAACAAAGCAAAAGTGTTTTCGGTGTTTTGGTTTTCGCAGGCTACAGTGGCTGATCTGCAGGAAGCCATCAATCAGCCACAAGGTAAAAAGCTTTAAAGCTAATTAAAATTATTTTTAAACAGTCATATCAAGTTATAAAGCTACAAAGTTACCTCCTTTCCAGGTATTGTTAATTCTGTTAACAACATTGTCTGTGTGGAGACCAAGACTGACTTAACAGAAGCCCAAATTGACACCCATGAGAAAACCAATTCCGAAGGGGCCCAAAAGCCTAGCTCAAAGCACAAAACCTACTTTCCACGTCCATGGACAATATCCACGGCCAAGCTTGCATTAATTGAAATATTTCGATTGAAATTGTTTAATTTTTTAAAAATTAATTAAAATTTTTATTATTTTTTAGATAAAGATAAAAATAAATTATAATATTTTAGTTTGAATCCACTCTCTAGAACCACTAAGATTTTTCATCTTTATCCACAGAAAAAAAAAAAAAACTTTCTTTGCTTTGACTAATACCCCTTTTAGCCAATGTGTATGTACCTGTTAGCTAGCCACTAAGTAGATAGATTAATCCTTTTTATATATGTGTTTTTCTTTTATACTGAGAAAATATTATTGGTGTCATTTTTCTTGTACATAAAAAAAAAATTTTCTAGCCTTTATGTATAGTTTATAGAAGAGTTCTAACTTTAACAATTGACCCAATTTATACAAATTTTCATGAGTTCAATAGCACACAACATACGTGTTAGCTAGCGACTAAGTAGATAGATTAATTCAATTAATCTTTTCTATATATGTGTTTTTCTTTTCTATTGAGAAAATATTATTAGTGTCATTTTTCCTCCACATAAAAAAAAAATTTTCTAGCCTTTATGTATAGTATATAGAAGAATTCTAACTTTAACAATAGACCCAATTTATACAAATTATCATGAGTTCAATAGCACACAACATACGTGTTAGCTAGCCACTAAGTAGATATATTAATCTGATTAATCCTTTCTATATATGTGTTTTTCTTTTCTATTGAGAAAATATTATTAATGTCATTTTTCCTCCACATAAAGAAAAAAAAATTCTAGCCTTTATGTATAGTTTATAGAAGAGTTCTAACTTTAACAATAGACCCAATTTATACAAATTATCATGAGTTCAATTGCACACAACATACGTGTTAGCTAGCTACTAAGTAGATAGATTAATCCTTTCTATATATGTGTTTTTCTTTTCTATGAGAAAACATTATTGGTGTCATTTTTCCTCCACATAAAAAAAAAAAATTTCTTCCTAGCCTTTATCTATAGTTTATAGAAGAGTTCTAACTTTAACAATAGACCCAATTTATACAAATTATCATGAGTTCAATCGCACACAACATACGTGCTAGCTAGCCACTAAGTAGATAAATTAATCTTTTCTATATATGTGTTTTTCTTTTGTATTGAGAAAATATTATTGGTGTCATTTTTCATCCATATAAAATTTTTTTTTTTTCTAGCCTTTATGAATAGTTTATAGAAGAGTTTTAACTTTAACAATAGACCCAATTTATACAAATTATCATGAGTTTAATTGAAAATAACATATTGATCAGACAAGACCTTTTATATTAGATCAAACCTCAAAGCATCTTAAGAACAAAAAAGTAAAGATAAAATATATATATCTCTCCTTATTGCGACATCAACCCATTAGCGATGATTAATCGTTTATACATTACACATAACAACAACAGAAGCAAAAGTACTAATCATTAGTATTATTTTCTTCAAACAAACTGCACGATATAAACTATGTAGCTGCCTCAAAGGTACATATGCATAACCTAACTTACACTGATCTTTCTTCGTTCATATGTATATTCTTCACCAGTATTGCGGTGTGCTTATCTCTGACAATATTCCCGTAACATAGCAAAGGTCACAAGCTCATTTTGCATAATTTCCCTTTTCTTCTTTTTCCCCCCTTTACTTTTCGGCTTGGAAAAATAAAAAAAATAATTAAAAAAAAAACACTTATAATCCAAACTCTTATGCAACTCAGAAAGCAAACAAAACTACAAAACTGCACAACAATAAAATCATCCGACATAGAAAACGTGATACTCCCTCTTAATTTCTAAGAACGACCCGAACAACATTTGTGTTAATTGGTCACCAACTCAGCTAAAAGAGAAACAGCTGTAATGGTGGGATCACCAAGAAGCACAAGCGCAATGGCCTTGAAAATCGCCTTCATTATTTTCCAGTACTTGTTACCCTTTCTTCCTCCACTTCTCTTCAACTTCACCAAAGCAGGAAGCTCAAATCTCTCCAAATCCAAACACTCATAATCCTCATTACTGATACTTTTAACCCCCCCGCTTAACGATGGTAACGACGACGACGATGATTTCCAGATGAGCATCACTATCTCCGTCACGCAGTGCACGTGTAGGTGGTACTCCTCGCTCTTCGACACGTACGACCACGGTCTCACGTGCGACGACCTCGACGTTGACCTAACTTTAACTTTGCACAAAAGGCACTTCTTGTCTAGCCTCTTGCGGAGCTCAAACTCTTCGCCTCCGATATTAATCTTTTGCTTGAGATTTGCGCAACAAGGGTGGAGATCCAGATTTTCCTTGCTGCAGTGGTAGACGAAGCCGTGGACGGGTTTTCCACAGGCGTCGCAGTACCTGGTATTGCATTCGCCGCAGTTGAGTTTTTTGCATTTTTTCGATATTGGCGGTTTGGAGAATAGCTTGAAGATGCACGTTCCGAAGAAGTCATGAGAGATTTTGGGGCAGGCAGACATGCAGTCCTCGTGGAGATTAAATTTGCAGAGATCGCACCGGTATCGCCTTCCGAAACCGGGTTCTTTGCAGCCGTCGCAGGTGTAGGGTTCGTGGAAGTGTTTGAGCTCCAGCTCGTGATCTGGGTGGCTGGCGTGAGTCTTAGATTTTGTTCCCATTTTGTAGTTGGGAGGAGACAGTGATTGTAAGGAAGATATGTTATTGATCGGAATTTCAGATAAGAAAGAGTTTTCTGAGTTTTGGGAAGTTACGCTACCTGCATGCACATTGCATAAGATACACACATATATATAATAGTGGAAAACATTAGACCAAAAAAAAAAAAAAAGGAAATATAATTAATATTGTAAATTGGAATTTAGTTTCCGAAGAATTACTCGGAAGTTTTCATCCCTTGTTAATCCTCTGTTCAGCCTAATTAATAGGAATAGAATGTTAAATTTAATGTTTATTATACTTAATGGATAATTTAACATCAAGGTTTTTTTTTTTTAATAACAAACCCAATATGAAAATAGCGCTTTATTTGATAACAATTTTTTAACCCAAAGACTAAAATCAATTATTGACACATTATTTTAACACTTCACTATATATGTTCTTATTAGCATTTTCGCTATCTTTCAAGCTAATATGGACATATTACTTAGTAATTAAGGAAAATCGTTAAGCGCGCATCTGGAAGGCTACACTCTATTGCTGTTTGTTTTCCACGGAATTTCTTTCTCCCTTCCTTCTTTCTGTGTGAAAGTGAAAGGCTCTTCTTTCTTTCTCTCCTTCCTTCCACCCATCCAACCTTCTATTTTGTGTGAAAGTGGAAGGAAGGCACATGTAGGTAGGGCTCACACGTAAATATTGAAAGGAAAATGCAAACACCATTAATAAATGAGCAGAGTATTAGTTTATTTTATTTATTTTATATTTTAAGTTGGGACGTCGTGGGTATTTACTATGAGATTCTATGGATATTTATTTTATTTTATTTTTTAAAAATACCCTTTTAGGTTTTGAATATTGGATATCCAAAATTCTAAAATCTATTTCTTATCCGTTGGGGACGTAGTATGAGCAGGTAGCCTTACATTTCTTACATTAACTTGTGTACGTCTAGGATTTAGATCATATGTCCCTTATTTTTATCTTCATTTAATAATATTGTATTATATGTGTAACTATAATCTGATTTTTTAAATTGCTATAATATGATATTATAATAAAATATTTTTTTTTCTTAACATGTTATGATATTATTGAAAACATAAAAGAGAATAGGAATAACAGGATGCAGGAATTGAAGCCATACATCTACGCTTGGGTGCGTAGGATAACTTCCTATGCATGTGAAAGTGTGGGGGAAGTTTGTAGAACTTGGAAGGAAAGAAGGAAAGAGCTTTCGAGTGAGGAAAGTTGATAAAATCCCATCTTCTTTAAATTCAAGACTTATTTGTATAGATGCCCCCTTAGTTTTTTATATTTTGATAATTTAGTCCCTAAATTTTTTTTTTTTGTAATCAACCTCTTGAACTTATAATTTTTAGTAATTCAGTCTTTTTAATTTGAATTAATTAAAATTACGATAGTTTTAAACACAACATTTACATATTATAATCTAAAAAGGACATTATTGATCATTTTTACTTAATTTGAATACCAATTTCTTTTTAAAATTTAGGTTTAAATTTGAGTATATTTTAATTAAGTTAAACATTTTAAAGAAAATTATATTGAAAATAAGTAAATATGATCAATATCACTTTTCTTAAACTATAATGTGCAAATTACGTGTAAAGAATCAAAAAAATTTAAAAAAATTCAAGAGGCATCCATATAAATAAATTTAATAAAATTGCTGTAAACTTGTTTGAGGGAGGCCAGGGGGAAATTTCGTACTATTCATTTCTACCTGCTTTTTGTAGCGGTACACATATTTAATTACATGAAAACGAGAGCCAATGCAGCACATATTGTTGAAGAATAAGGGTTTGAATAAGTGTTTCCGTGGGGTAGATTCCAATCCACCCTGTAAATAGCTAAGTGTTTTTTTTCTCTAATTTTACTCTTAAATTTTACTATTTCAATCCTCTCCAACTTTCAAATAAATATTTTAGCCGTTCTTTCGTACGAATCCTAAATTACATGTTAATTGAGAATGATATTAATTTGAAGGTATATATTGTGGAGGAAAAGTCAAATTTTATTCTTTTTAGAGCAATCATTCTAGATGACATATTCACGATAGTATACTAAATGGCTATATAAGCTTCTTCGAAACGAGAAGGAATTAATTTTTTTTTTTTTGGTGATCTTCTGAGATAATGTTGTAGGGAATTAAGTTGACTTAAGTTGACCTGGAATTTAATTCCACATTAAGCTTTTGCCTGCATAGATGATAGATGCTGAGCACGGTCTATATGCCTTTCTTAAATTTAAAAAAAAAAAAAAAGAAAAAGAATATTCAATGCATCGTGACTATTAATAATAATGATATGTCGTCTTGTGTATTTGGTGTGTGAAGAAGGAGACAATGAAACTTCTAATCAAACATACCGGAGCAAATTGACAAAATTGGTAATATATGATTGATTTGTTGACAGTGAACCACTTTATTTTTGTTTTCTTTTTCTATATCATGCCTGGTTGTAGTTTGGTCAGTTGAAATATTTAAAACGTGAACTTGGAGATACATTCGGAAATAATAATAATAATGATAACAATACAATAATAACAACAATCATGTATTAATAATCATTAATATTGC
This sequence comes from Antiaris toxicaria, assembly GCA_035233585.1. Lineage (NCBI taxonomy): Eukaryota > Viridiplantae > Streptophyta > Magnoliopsida > Rosales > Moraceae > Antiaris > Antiaris toxicaria. Next base: position 10,729,544 of record CP141162.1, on the reverse strand, counting down.
TTCAAAAAATAATAGTCATATCAGTAATTGCTATGAAGATCGTAGTTATATCAAAACTAATTTATTTGCAAGGCAACTCCAAATTATGTTTTATCAAAGTACTTTTATACTTATTTATTCACACCAGGCAAATTAGTTCTCTAGGATGACTATATACAATGTTCAGATAATTTTTTGCCACTAAAGTGCCAAACAACGGTAGTACCCATAAAAAAACGCAAGTACAAAGGGGGAACAATTGCATAGAGGAGAAGAGTATAGTTTTAATAACACACAAACTGTAAACTATATCTTTTCTCCTACGAAATTAAGGATTCAATTAGAATTGCCACTCCACCACTTGGATCTCCAAAAATGGCAGATATGATGAGCTTGAAAACCATTTTCGCAACTTTCCAAAACATTTTGGCTTTATCCCCAAAAATTGAACTGTTACGCCTTCGTGCTAGAGCAGTACTAGTACTACTACTTGGCAATGCCAAGTAATTTCTCGTCTGATGATCAATCGATTGATTGAAGTAGCCTTGTTTGAAATTTTGAACGACCAGGTCCTTCACGCATGCCACATGATAGCACAAATTTCCGCAATCAGAATTGTAGCACCAACCCTTGATCCCATTCGAGGCTTCTTTGCTTTCGCACTTAAGGCACTTGGACAAAACCTTATTGCTAAGTCTTAACTGAGTCCCGTCGTCGCAGGTTATGGTTCGAGTAAGATTTAGACAACAGGGATGGAGGTCGTGAGCTTTCTTGTGCGTGCACTGGTAAGAAAACCCTAACACGTCCTTTCCACAAGCATCGCAAAATTTGTTGCGGGATTCTTTGCGAAACACAAGCTCACAGCCTTTCAAATATGGGTGTGACATCGGAGGAGGATCAACCAATGAACATTCCTCATGAAGATGGAAGTTGCACTGTTGATGCTTGCAGACGTAACATGAGCCAAACCCTAGCTCTTTGCATCCGTTGCACTTGTATGGTTCCTTGGCTGATTCGAGTTTCAAAACATGAGGGTGGCTCGGATGCTGGATCTCGGTGATTATCGTCATTTCTTCAGGATGATCAAAGTGTCCGATCAATTATTATTGGTTGGACGTATGTGCCTTTGCTCCACCTAATATAGAATTAGAGTTGAATTGGTCAGAGATTTGTTGTTGCGGAATAGAATAAGTTGCAAATACGAATCAATATGTATATCTTGGTATAGCATTTCTTATATGCATATGTTTATATAAATATATGTGTGTGTGTGTGTGTGTGTGGATGGACTTGGGTATGGATACGCTATCTTAAAAGTTAAGGAAAAATATTGAATCGATCAAACTCTTTTGAATACTTATCCAAGTAGTAAGCGCATAAAGAAATAAAAAAAATATAAAATAAATAAAGAATTTATAAGTTATAAAACTGATTTTTATCTATATATATAATATTTTACTAAAATATCAATTAGCCGGAGACCAAAACTTGGCCACCAAGCATCATAAAAGGTATTCTGGGTATTTTAAAATTCAAACGGTTTATATAACATGAAAATAATAGCACATCCATGACGATGGTGGTCATATAGATGAGATATTTTTGGACACTAAACCTGTAACTAATAAAAATAATTAATTAATTAAAATTAAAGATACATTGTAAAGCTTATTTTAGGGTTTCTCAACCTCTATTAATAGATTCAAAAACAACAAAATATCATGAATAATCATAATTTTTTTTAAGATTTCATTTAATGAGTTAATATAATCTAAAAAACAAAGGAACATTATCCCATTAAACGGGTTCCAGCAAGGTTTTACTACCTTTAAAAACTAAAGATAAATTCCATGATCTTCTAGCTTTTTTTTTTTTCCTTTAAAAAATCTTTCCATTTTTTTTTAACTTTTTCAAATAAAAAATCTCAAAATACAAGATAAATAATTTTTTAAAAAATACAAGATAAATATTTATTTGTTTAAAATAAGAATATGGAACTGTAATATAATCTATATATATCTTTTAAAAAAATACTTTCCGAAAAGGATTAAAACAGACTATACAAATAGGAATTTTTTTAATATTCATAGAAAAAAATAAAATACCTTCAAAAAATTCGAAAAAAACTTAACGTCTTTCTTTCGGCCTCTCTAATATAGTAAAACAATAGATAGATCAATCAAAAGAAATAATAATAACAATAATAATGATACATACAACAAAGGCAAATGTAATCGATAAGAGGAGCAACAGATACTATTTTTTGGCAGAGTTACATGTCTTACCAAGAATGATATTAGTGAACTCCTAGGTTGTAACAAGAGCTGCAACGTGTGGTTCACCACTGCTGATCTTTAGGGCAACAACTGCGGTTGAATAATAAAATGATATATATAGAAAATTTAAGAAGAAAGAAGAAGCTAGCATATAGAAGTAGTGGAGATGAAGAAATATACAAAAGAACATATAACGTGTCATAAAGCCTTTGTACACGGACCTATTTATAAAGGCAGAGATCAAAGAGTAAAAGATATTGGACTTTTATATCTCTTGGGCTATTAGCTCGCATTTTATTATTGTATTATATTCGTATTATATTTAATATAATATATTTTTCATTTAAATGTAAAAATATTATATTTAAATATAAATCACATTATAATTTAAATTTAATATAATTATTATTTATTTTTTTATTTTTTCTTATTATTTTTACTAATTACATTATATATTCTTTTTCGCTTTCCCTTTTTGTCTCTTTACTTTTACCAATTATGTCAAAACTCAATATTCAAATATAATTTAAATATTTTTTATCCAAACAAACACTACATTTGAATGAAATGTAAATGCTTTTCATCTAAATATATATTACATTTAATACATTATATTCAAATGCAATACCAATACAATATTTTATTCAAATAAATGTTATCATATAACACCCAAGAAATTCCATGGACACGGCCTAATTAATAAATTATATAATATAATATAAATGCACCAATCTTTGTACTTACGTTTTCCTATCTTCTAGAGTACGAACGTGTATATGTTTTAATCTTTTGTTTACACACACACACATATATATATATATATATTTCTGATATTTGGGCGGTTTAGTGAGGAAATATAAGGTATTTGCTTCTTTTATTCAACGTTGGTTGTTTAAGTAGTAATATAAAAAAGGTATTGTTTAGATCTTTTGACCCGTGAAGTGCAGGCTCCTCTTCTGATCCATATGTAAGTTATATATACATATAATTATAAATATACATATATATTTGAAAATCAAGACTCATGGAAAATGTACAGAAGCTGCAAAACTTGTAATCTCATCCTCCAGTTTAAGGATTAGAAAAAGAAAAGGAAAGAATATTCAACGTAAATTTCATTTTTCAGGGCTTTTTTTATTCATATAAAATACGTATGTCAATCTATACAACTCTCAAACCCTGCAAAAACTTGAAATCTCATCCTCCGGTTTAAGGAAAAGAAAAAGAAAACAAAACAAAACAAAAGAATATTCTACGTAAATTCCCTTTTATTTTTCAGGGTTTTATTTATACATACAAAGTACATATGCCAATTTATACAACTCTCAACACTCCTTTATATATATATATATTTATATATATGAAAATTTTGTGGTGGGAACTTAATTTTATGTATTATTTGTTATTAAATTTTCTATATGTTTGTGTAAATTGAAGATTAATTCATATTCTTTTAGAACAATTTCAATTAGAGATTAATTGCGAGCTCTATTAAAATGGTGTAAGTTAATTATTGCACATATTTCGAAAAAGTAAGACCTCTTTTATGTATAATTCTATTAATAATCAATAAAATATTTAGTCAGAGAATAATCACACATTTCTTGCTGATGAATTTTTCTTATCTGTGACGAACCATTGTCATGAAACTTTCACAATAAAATAGTTTCGAAAGAAAACCAATTGACTTTTACAAAGACAATTCATTGTGTAAGATTTATAAATCGATTATTAAAGACAAATATGCCTCGTCTAAAATTTTGCTTAAGCGTTCATATTGCCGTAGGCCGCGAACTTTCCGTGCAGCATCCATTCAATTTATATGATATGACAAATAAGTTGACTAGTAAATTTGACTTTTCTTGTGTACCTCTTGCAGTTATAGTCATAATAATAGTTTAAATTATAATTCTATTCATTACAAGATTTAAAGTTTAAATTATCTTTTATTAGAAAAAAAACGAAAATCAATTAATTTCTCTTACCCAAGAAGGGATATTTCTAATTTCTAGCTCTCTACATAGAAATTACGAGGAAGTTGCCGTCAAACAATGGAAAATTGTAATACGTATTACGCCAATGGCTGAGATGTTCAGTCGAATCCGTCGCTTTTGTGGGGATCTAGACTGCCATTAGTCAGCAGAAAAGGGAGGAGAAAAGGGAACAACATCCGGCGCAATGACCCCAACCGTTTGGAGAAATCTTGAGAAAAGATCAAAGGATGCTTTTAAACCACAAGAAGAAGAAGAGCACGAAGAAGAAGACGAATCTCCACTCCAAAGGAGTAATGACTATAGGCCATAAATTCACCCGACCAAAAAAAAAAAAAAAGAAGAGGACCGCCATACGTATACACAAATGATCAACGATAGTTTGCATAGTGTGTCTACTAAAAACAAATTAACAATGATATTGATTCCAAAAGAAAATTACAGATATTTACCAAAAAATGAAAAAAGAAAACCAAGGAGACAAATTTCGGTAAAATTAAATTCTCACACCTTATATTGCTTGGTTGAAATTCAATTGACCAACAAAAAACGACATTTTTTTTGCCGACCTGAAAAACGACATTCATTAATCACTAACTTTGCTGAACGTTTGGCAGAAAGAAAGTAAGTACTTTGTCAAAAACTAACTGAGAAAAGTTCTGAGTTGAGAAAATCCTTTGGCTTTGCTAGCTTAGCTCACTGCGACCAAGAAAAGGAGAAAATTTCCAAACGACACGTGTTGACAGTTAAAACCGATCAACTCGTAGAATTTTCACCGTAAAGCATTCCATTCATCTCTCCTGTATGTTTAAATGATAATAAGTCATTCCATTCAACGTGATAGTTGTTAATCACGTCAGAATAAGTCAGCCGTTATTGATATTGGTTGCCATTGACTTGACCAATTCCACTCGATGTTGGGAATTTCATCATCTGGTGATATATTGAAGTAATAGCGTTAAGACCTCACAACATAGGCCAGCCTATCACACCATTAAACTGGTTGCCTTCCTTGACCACCAAATAATTCGACATCACGGTTGAGGTGATCTGTTGGTCACCGACGGTGATTAGTAACTTGATCATCCCTTCTAGAATGATGCTGTCACCAGTGAATCCGTTGAGGGGTTGAGTGTTAGGTTATAGCTGGGACTTCATAATCCCCATCTTCTTTAGGCAATTGAGGTAGAGTATATCCACTGAGCTTCCATTATCAATTAGTATCCTGCATGCAGTGTGGCTCCCAATCATAGCTTCGACAACAAGTGTGTTACTGTGCGGAAAATGGACTCTATTCACATCTGCTTCTAAGAACGTGATTTCCTCTCCGCTGAATTTAGCTGACTTCTTTCGTTTTCCCGAGATGCCCATCACCCTCTGGCGGTACTATCGCGTGCCTCCTTCGCGTAGTTCTTTTGGAATCTTTTTGGCTCTCCGCGGATATATAACCCTCCGTAAATAACACTAATCCTAGTGACTGGTTCTGGGGTTTGATACAACGTGGATAATTCCTATCATTAGATATATCTCTTCTATACTCATAGTAAGATTGTGATAGTTATCGTACCTAGACTGGAGATGATATCTTATTGTCTTGTCATCCAAACGATGCCTCTTGAATTTCTCTTGACAGTGTTCCATGTGGCCTCGTTCCTCTTAATCACCCTTCAAATTTCCCTGTCCATGGTGGTTTGGCTGTTCGATTATTTACCAATGTTTTCTTTTTGTTTTAAAATTTGGATTTTTTTTTTCAGTGGATCAAAAAAAAAAAAGAAAAAAAAAGTAGTAAATAGTCTTTTTACGAGATCGAAAAATGTAAATAATAAAATTGTAGAATATCCGAAGTAAACAGTAAATTTATGGCAAGCAATCAAAGATTTTGGTTGAAGGCAAATATATCCGCTGGTTAGATGAACTAAATCCAGATTTCTATTTATTCTAATGCCTTGAAAGACTTCTATGAATTAAATTGAAAAATGGACTTGTCTTTTTTTTTTTTTTTTTTTTTTTGCAATCTTAAATAGTAAGACGGATGGAAAATAAAAAGAAAGGAGAAGCAAAATATCAAAGTGAGGGAAAAAAAATGTGATAGAATTTTTTTTTATATTGCTTGGTAAAAGAGAAAGAAAAGAATAAAGGAAATATCTAATATAATGTAGTTTATATTTATCCACTTGTATAAATAAGAAGATGAAAATGTATTAAGATTAAAATAATTACCTTATAGATCATTTAATTTAGGTTAAAATTTTCTCTTATCATGAGCGCTACGATACGGCTCTGGAGCAAACAACTCTGCATGACTTTGCAATTTAAGATGTTAAAAAAAAGGGAAAAATTGTAGTAAATGTCATAAACATGAAACTAATGGAAGAAAATAGTAGGTTTTTAAAAAAATCTAGAAGAAAATAACATATACACATTAAAAAAATTTTCCAAATCCAATTTTGTCCCTCTTCCTCTATCCTCTATCCTTTCTCTTTCCCGTCTGTAAGATTCGTTTTTATATTATTTACTAGATTTAATTAATAAATCCAATTAATTAATTATCAAAAGCAAGTAAATATATAACACAGGTAATTTTAACGAAGTTCGGTGATGCAACACATGACACAACATCAAGGGAACCAGTTCAAGTATCAATTGGGCCGGTTACGAGGACACGAGCTAAGAAGTTCAAAGATACACTTAATGGGCTAATTCAAGAGGTTTAGGCTCAATCAAATTTATGGAGGCCTATTAAGCATGACTTATATGGTCAACAAGGATACATTAACTTAATTCAAACCCATGAGGAATTCGGCTAATTTCAAGCCCATGACGTTTTTTGGCATGAATTTTAAACAAGGAGCTGATCGCAAACAGAATAACTATATTCCTTCTTTTACGTTTTTTGTTTCCAGATTTTGTGGCATGTGAGTGGTTGATAATGAAGTCAATAAATTAGTCAACTTTCCTTTTCTAATGTAGGCGTGATTTGGTTAAGATTTAGGAAGATTTAGGATTATCCTTTGCAACAAACTTCCGGATTTTGTGAGCACAATTAGGATTATCCTTTGTAACAAATTTTTGGATTTTGTGAGCATAATTAGGAATATTCTTTGTAACAAATGCCTATAAATAGGCATCTCTATGATAATGAAAAAAAAAATCAGATCAATTTTATTCACAAATTTGAGAATTTTATTTCTCTTTGGTTATTTGAAGAACTATTCGAACTTATCAGAATTTTCTGTGGCATTCACTTCCGACTTATCAATCAACCCTTCCATAATTGATTGTAGCGTCTTCCTTATATCGAGGTTCTTATTTCGCATTAAGCAATGGGTTGAGGTCAAAATACTAAGGTACTTGTTTTTGCTGAAGCAACAAGTCGGGATCTCCCATCCATTCGAACCTGACTTAGAACATTTTTGGGTTCATGATCTTGACGGGTCTCATTATTCTTGACGGGGTTCGCATCATTCGGTTTTTCTACTCCTCGAGGCCACGTTTATATGTTGAACACTTCACTAACTACCAAATGATTATAAGCACTAATGGACTTATGCAATCTAAAGACTCCCTCTTCGTTTTGCCACTGGTCATCTTGATTTCAGTTAATGAACTCGTTCAACAAGATCCCCTTGCAAGCATATGTTGAAATCCCTTCAAATGCTATTGTCTCCTCCCGAAGAATTTAAATCTTTCTCCCGAAAGACGCAAATACTGTAGAAAGTTTTAAAATCACTAAGGACTCAAAATCACGCGATCTAAACTCTTGCTCTCTGTCCCAAGGACGAGTATTGTGAGCTCTTATATAGAACTTCAAATATCTCTTTCAAAATCTTAGATTTATTTTGAATTTTGAAGATATTACAGATAATATTACAACATCTGTTGTAACATCCTTAAAAATTTAAATTTCAAATTTTCTAAATTTTAAACACAAATATTCTTCAAATATCTTTTAAAATATATTTGTATGTTTTCCCAATTAAAATCACAATATATATTGACAAATCTTGGGTTTTTTGAAATCCTAATTTAAAAAGGATTAGAAAATCCAATTTAAATTAGTTTTTCTTTTTTCAGGCTTATTTACACCTTAACTAACTGCCCAAATCTTATTTGAACTTGATTTGCCGTGATTCTCTCAATCCCAATCGAATTTCACAATTTTGCAGTAAAACTCGATGTTACAATAAATGTTGTAACATCTTATAGTACATCTAGTACTTAATTGAATCTGCATGTTGCAGCAGATGTTGTAACATCCTGTAGCACATATTGCAAAACTTGCATAAACACCTGCAAAACCTGCATATACTTCTAATATTTCTGGTTTTTCCTAAATTGCTATAAATGTCAATACTAAATAACCTAGCAATCTCCCCCTTTGACATTTTTGGCTCAAAACAAAAACTTAACATACTTCATAATTCAATGTTCCAACATCAAATAATTACATCAAAGTAAAAGTCAACTAAAAACCAGAAATCAATAATTAGTAACCAAAATAACTACAAAACTATCTATTCTCCCTAAATTCCAACTATACTCCCCCTTTTGAATTAACAAATTCCAAAGTCCTGCATAAAAACAAACAAAAAAAATGTCAATCATTAAAAGAGTCTTCTTGATCAGAATCTGGGGCTATATTACCACAAGTTTGAAGAACTTTTTTAATCTCCTTCTCTCTTTGAGCAATCTTTTTTTGTTCTTACAGAAATTGTAATTCAGCCTTCAGTAGCTAGATCATCATCTTATTTTGGCCTCTGCTTGTTGTTGGAACTGGTTCCTCACTTTGCCAAGATGCTTCTGCTTGTCTTTCATGAATATCCATCACATGTCTGTGAGATAGCAACTTATTGGACCCTTTCAATGGTCAAGCAATAGATTGTATTACATCTAAAGGTTGTTTGACATTTTATTGCATTTAAAGGTTGTTTGACATTCTTCTACGACATCAGCACTTTATAGATCAGTGAAGGAAATGGCAATTGTCCATGTTTCTTCTTGTTGTCAGCATAAGCAATAATTGTTTCAAAAATGTGTTTTGTCATGTCAAACTCCCTTTGTGTTCCTACTGTATGAAGTAAAACACACATATCCCTAGTGACTGTGGCAGTGTGTTTAGTTGGTAACCAATTTGTTACTACAATCTTGTGTAAAACCAAATATTTCACAATCAAATCATATGCAGACAAACATTGAGGACCTGTCCAATTGGCTTTCTTTCCTCTAGTTAGCACAACCACCACAGAGTTCATATCAACATCTTGATCCAGTTTTCTTGCCTTGTCAGAAATGCTCTCAGGCAAATCATAAAACTCTCTTATTACATCTGGAGAAAAACTAAAAATGTCAACTCTAACACAAGTCTTCATAAACCTGGCTGAGGACGAGTTACTAATGTCAGATGACAGATTAGCATAGAACTCGTGTACAAGCCCACCAGCAAAGTTTTTGACATGAGACACAGTACTAAATGGGCCAAGATTTTTCAAAAATTGAGAGACAACTACTTGTTTATGACTCTTTTCATCAATCAGTCTCTCACACATAAACTTCCTTGTGGACACCAATTTTCAGATATCTTGACTCTGTTCAATGTAAAATTTAAGAGAGAATGCTTTAGACAAAACATACCGATTAGATTGAATTGGTGCTTGCCTCTTTCGAGTCTTTTTGCAGCATCGAACTTGGTTTTTTTCAGAGTCTCTTGTTAAGATATCAATGGTTGGTTGATATAGGGGATCACTATCCTCCACATCTTTTTGCTTATTTTTGTCTTTAGAGACAGTAGAAGGACCAGCTTGAGCATCCTGTTGAGCTCGAAAAGCTTTGTCTATTGGAAAGCTTGTGGGTAGGAAAAAGGACTCTCATGTTCTTCTCGAATACCTTTATCTTGATCTTTAGAGTCTGAATTTAAGGAATGTTTCTTTGTTAATGTTAATGGTGTGCTTGTAGATAGAGAGGTCTCCATTAAGGGTGAAACATCAACCCTCTCCTTGGGTTTGTTTGTGCTTAGAGCCGAAAACTCAAAACTTTCTTCAACCCTACTTTGTAAATTGTCAAACCACTAGATAAGGGTGGAAGAACAACGATCGGTATAGGGTCTATCAAAGGTTCTTCCTCAGGACATTGTCGTTTTTCGTTTCCCTGAGAAGATGTCGAGATTTTCACCAGCGATTTCTCTTTCCTCTTTTTTGACCTTTGATTGATAGAGCTTGAACCTCCTCTTGTTCTCATCCTTTTCAAACCTACAGAGAAAAATAAGCCAAACACAGAGACAAAGGGGAAAACAGAGAATCAAATGGTTTTTTGAAATTTGAAATTAGGGTTCAGATATATAAAAGGGGACAAAAACTCTCACGAAATTGTAGGCACAAAATTGGCTTTAAACATAACTGAAACCCGCGAATATAGCTTTCCCAAATTTAAATAAATTCAAAACGACATGTAGCATGCTTATTAAACAATTGATATGAAACTTAAAACCTGTTGTTATAGAAAATGTTGCAACATGTCGTACAACATCGAAATTTTTTTTTAAATTAAATTAAAATGATATGCCACATGTAACACATGAATGTAAAGGATATCACATGGATTATAACTCACAAAAACATCAAATTATTATGTTATTATAGAATTTCAACTCAAATGTTAAAACAATCATCTCAGTCCTTATGTGTATGTGTATATAAATTGTCACTCTCAAATAATCACCACATGAATAAGTTTACACATACTCGTGAATAAAGTGTGAAAACTCCATAAGCTTATTTTTCCTACAACTCTCCACTAATGTCAACTACATAGCATCTCAGATCATTAAGACTTTTTCAATATATGATGTAGGGCTATGGTTCAGGTAGGATATAGGATATTAATGTGGCTAAAGACACCCATAAATTCTGAAACCACTATTTGATTGTTACAAATTACACTTTCTTTCAAATCCTTGAAATCAACTTTTATTTTCCCTTTTTTCATTTTTCATTCATCCCTTTTTTTTTTCATTCATATGTATATAATATCTCACATTTTTTTCCTTTTCTTTTTGTTTATACGACATTTTTTTTTAAATTGACAAGGGATGTATTCATCTTCACTCTTTTAATTTTTTACCTTCAACATATCACATCTTTAATCATTATAATCTAAGAAAGACTAAACATGCAGATGGGTGATGGTTAAGGTTAGGAAATGATATGTATAGCTTGGTTAAGCATGGGTGATAAAGGAAAGATAAATGCCAGGCTTAAAGGGGTGAACTATGGATATACAATGTATAGGTAGGCTTGAAAAGCTCAAATGATCCAAGGATGGCCTAAATTGTGACAGCCCGCCCTGCTTTGGAGGTTCTACAACGCTATTACAGTCAACTCTATAGTCAACCGCAATAGCATGTAGGCCTCTAGGGTCACCGGCATCATGCTTAACTTGTAAATTTTACGGAATTTTTTTTTTATAACAACTTATTCGAGAATGTGATGAGGAAATCATATTAACAAAATAACATGTACATGGGCCATGATTCCCCTATCACATAATCTTGACTTGAAATCGTGTTCTTGAAATTTCATGTTTAATTTTCAAAACTGTACAGCGGAATACTCATGGTAGGACCACAATCCCTCGCCCAGTTCCCCCTGGAATGTATATACCCTATCCGTCGTCCACCATATACTACTGGTGAATAGGTCTCTTACCTGCAACATGTAAATAAACTGGTGAGCTATGAGCTCAATAAGTTCAAACATAAAAACATGAATCATAACATGTAATGCTGTGCTCATGCATGAAACTTGACTCTGAAGAACATGTTCATGGCTGTATGTTAAGTCTTAGGACATTATCTGAAATTAGGATCTGGTTTTGGGCCCCTGATTAGTTGTATCGAAATGTTAGCATGACTGGGAGCGGTACTTTAGTGCTGACCTCCTTAGCCTTAACTGAAGCTGAACATGAAAACCTCCCCATAGGTCGAGAGGCCGGTACACCAATAACTAGTTTAATTACCATCTTGTCTGGAGTTCCAACTGAGTAGCTTACTGATTGCCCCATAGTAGGAACCTATTACATGCTTTACTTGGGGTATGAGTTTTAAAATCTCACTAAGGTGCCTTGTGCACCTACATATTTTCGTGTGCTTGAAACTTGTCTGACATGTGTACCTGAATCATCTACATGGAACATGAATCTCTACATGCATGACATGAAACTGACATGTGTATCATGATGCAGACAGTCAATGTCTGACATACACATCAAACAACATACATAACATCATAAACATAACATGATTGTCCACGTTGCAGTCAGGATAATGCTTGAACTTACAGAAAATCTGCTAGCGTGAGCCTCTGCTGGTCTGGAACTGCTGCCTCAGGGTGTCTGGCTTGAACTCCTATAAAAGAAATAATCGTTGATTATTTCCAGTATTCATCTTATACTTGAAACATGGCAAATATGAAAAATCACATTTCCAAACTCTTTTTTTACTTCGAACACGCCCTCTTACATGGGCGTGTTCATGGCCATGTAATCCTCTGGACTTACATGCATGGCCATGTAATTCATGCAACATGGCCGTGTAATTCATGCAACATGGTCGTGTAACTCATGCATGCTTACACGGGTGGCTACACGGCCGTGTTTCTGGTCGTGTTTTCCTGCTGTCGAACATGATCTGTTACACGCCTTTTCTATGACCGTGTGTCCTTTGACACGGCTCGATACACGGTCGTGTTCTTGGCCGTGTACCTCTCGGGTCTCAACTTTCTTGAAACATGGTCGTGCATGTGGGCATGTTCGTGGCCGTGTTCTGAACACACCCGTGTTCATCCCAGAATCCTGATTCTAGGTCTGAAATTCTCTACTCTGATTTTCTAAGGCTTTTATGGCCTTTGTTCTACTTCTTGCACTCAAAATCGATTTCAATAAGATCATTTCAAGGTATCAAATACATTTCTACAATCATGAATCCATGGTTTCATAAGCAAATTTTCATATTTTACTTATACACATCTCTTGACTCAACATTTAAAAAATATCAGAACTTTCTTGAAGAAAACTCACTGAAACTTGGTTTTCTAAACCATCAACTCACGAGTTCGTGTTTAAAAACAACTAGACTGGAACCATGTTTCAATTTAACCAAAAATCTCAACATGCTAAACTCATCTTTTCTTTTTCTTCCTCAAAACCCCAGATTTTTCACCCAAGAAAACGTGAGAAAAACGAGAGTTTACCTTGCTTGAAGCTTAAGAACTTCTTACTATGGAATCTTGAGCTGAAACTTGAACGATCTGCTGCTTGAAGAGAGAAATCCAAAACTGTTGAAAGGAATCACAGAGGAGGGTTTTCTTTTTCCTTTTCTTCTCTTTCTCTCTCTTTCTTTCTCTCTTTCTCTTTCTCTCTCTTAAGCGTTTCTCTTTCTTTTGCAGCCAAGTGAAGTGAATTAATTTACTTGGGCTGTTTGAGGCCTCTCCTTCACGTGCCCTCTACTCTCTCTCTCTCACTTTCTTTAATTTCTTTTAAAGAAAATTAAAATTTCTTGGCTAATCTTAGCCATTAATCAAGTAGCTTGCTTGTGAGCTCTTGTCTCTTAATATGTATTTTCCACATACTTTTCTAATAAATTTAAACATTATGATTTGAATTAATGTTTAGCTTTTGCACTATGTTCATTAATTCATTGTAAAATTTTGACTAATATCCAATAGTTCAAAATTTTCATCTGTTCTATGTTCTGTAACATGTCTTATCATGAAAATACATTTATTTACATATCTTGTACAAAATTTCCGAGAACGATAGATTTCTCGGTTATCACATTCACCCCTCCTTATAAGATTTTCGTCCTCGAAAATTGAAACAAGTGAGGGTATGAAAGTCTTATCTCATCTTCTCTTTCCCACGTAACTTCTTCAATGTTGTGATTTCTCCACAATACCTTAACTAGTGGGATGGTCTTGTTTCTCAGCACCTTTTCTTCTTTAGCCAGTATCTGAACAGGCTGTTCTTCATAGGTTAGATCCTTTTGGACTTGGACTGGTTCATGTTGTAACACATGAGATGGATCTGACATGTACTTTCTGAGCATTAAGATATGAAATACGTTGTGTACTGCTGACAGCTCAGGAGGTAGTGCCAACTTGTAGGTAACCTTCCCAACGCATTTGATAATCTCATAAGGTCCAATATACCTTGGACTCAGTTTTCCTTTCTTAGCAAAACGCATAATCCACTTCATGGGTGACACTTTTAGAAATACGAAGTCCCCTTCCTTGAATTCTAGGGATCTCCGTCTTCTATCTACATAGCTCTTCTGTCTGCTCTGACTACTCTTCATCCTTTGCTGGATCTTCGCAACTGCATCACAAGTTTCCTGCATGCAATCTATTTTATGCAACTGTTTTTCCTTCAGATCATATCAGTGGATTGGTAATCTGCACTTCCATCCATACACGGCCTCATGCGGTGCCATCTTAATGGAAGCTTGGTAACTGTTGTTATATGAGAATTTTACTAGTGGTAGCTTCTCGTTCCAAGCTCCTGGAAAATCCATTACACATGCTCGGAGCATATCCTCTAAAGTCTGGATAGTCCGTTCTGATTGTCCGTCTGTCTGAGGATGGAAAGCTGTAATGAACTTTAGTTCTGTGCCCATGGCTCTTTGCACACACTCCCAAAAGTTTGAAGTGAATTGTGCATCTCTGTTAGATACTATGGACCTTGGAACTCCATGTAACCTGACAACATGAGCTACATAAAGGTGTGCCAACTTCTCCAATAAGTAAGTGATCTTCATTGCTACGAACCTGGCTATCCTCGTTAACCTGTCCACGATTACCCAGATAGCATCGTGTCCTTCTCTTGTTTTGGGTAGCCCTACCACAAAATCCATAGTAATATGCTCCCATTTCCATTCTAGAATCTCTAGAGGTTCTAACTTTCCTCCAGGATGCTGATGTTCAGCCTTGACTTTCTGGCAAGTCAGGCATTTACTCACGAACCTTGCAATATCTCCTTTCATCCCTTACCACCAAAACTGTAGTTTTAAGTCTTGATACATCTTGGTGGCTCCAGGAAGAACTGAATATGGTGTTTCCTGAGCTTCTGACATGATTCGCCCTTGAAGTTCTTCATTTACTAGAACACAAATTCTCCCCTGATACATGATTAATCCATCTTTGGAAATCTCTTCCTGAGAGTCTGTTAAACTTGAATCTTGCTTCTGAGCTTCTTTGATATCATCAAATAATGATGACTTCAGCTGCAGTGCTGACAATTTTCCTGATATCAGCTCCAGCTCGAGCGAATGAATCGCTTGCTGCAATGGTCTTGATAACTTGTCAATGGGCAACTGCTGCGAACTGTAGCTTTTCTGCTCAATGCATCTGCTACTTGGTTAGCTTTTCCTTTATGATAAAGGATCTCACAGTCATAGTCCTTCACTAACTCCAACCATCTTCTTTGCCTTATGTTTAACTTCTTCTGTGTGAAGAAGTATTTTAGACTCTGATGATCCGTGTAAATCTGGTACTGTGCTCCATACAGATAGTGTCGCCAAATTTTGAGTGCAAACACTACTGCAGCAAGTTCTAGGTCATGGGTGAGATAATTCTTCTCGTACTCTTTCAATTGGCGTGAAACATAGGCAATCACTCTGCCTTCTTGCATCAATACTGCTCCCAAACCCACTTTTGAAGCATCACTGTAGATTTCATACTTCTCCCCTTCAGTAGGGAGTGTGAGGATCGGCGCGCTTGTCAGCCGTCTCTTTAGCTCTTGGAAACTTCTTTCACATTCATCTGTCCATACATACTTCTTTTTCTTGCGTGTGAAGGTTGTGAGAGGTGCTGCTAATCGTGCAAACCCTTTCACAAATCTCCTGTAATAGCCAGCTAACCCTAAGAAACTACGTATCTCTGTCACGCTCTTAGGTGTAGGCCATTTATTTATCGCATCTACTTTGATTGGATCCACTGCAATTCCCTCCTTAGACACTACATGTCTGAGGAAATGTACTCTGTCTAGCCAAAACTCACATTTTGAGAATTTGGCATAGAGTTAATGCTCTTTCAGCTTCTGAAAAACAATTCTTAACTGTGCTTCGTGCTATGCGTGAGTCTTTGAATATACAAGAATGTCATCGATGAACACAATGACAAACTTGTCAAGATACTCCTTAAAGACTCTATTCATCAGGTCCATGAAAGTCACTGGAGCATTCGTTAACCCAAACGGCATTACTAGAAATTCATAATACCCATAACGGGTTCTGAAAGCTGTCTTGAAAACATCATCTTCCTTGATTCTCAGCTAATGGTATCCTGATCTCAAATCAATCTTTGAGAACACTGCTGCACCCTTGAGTTAATCGAACAGGTCATCAATCCTAGGTAATGGATACCTATTCTTGATTGTAACCTTATTCAATTCTTGGTAATCTATGCATATGCGGAACGTCCCGTCTTTCTTCTTGAAAAACAGTACGGGAGCATCCCATGGGGTATAGCTTGGTCTGATGAGTCAAGCAGATCTTTCAACTACACTTGTAACTCTTTTAACTTCACTGGTGCCATGCGATACGGCACCTTGGAGATCGGTGCTGTTCCTGGTAGAAGCTCTATCTCAAAAGAGATTCCCGTTCTGGAGGTACTCCTGGTAGTTCCTCAGGAAAGACTTCAAGAAATTCTCTGACAACAGGAATATCTTCTGGTTGTAACTTCTTCTTTTCTACTGTATCCGTCACATAAGCTAAATATCCAGTACAGCCACTGGCTATTAGCTTCTTGGCTTTCAATGAACTGATTATCATCTTGCTTAACCTTCTTGAGGAATCGACATATTCAAAACTATCTTCCTCTTCTGGCTTGAACACTATTCTTCTGTCTTTGCAGTCGATCGTGACTTGATATTTTCCTAGGAAATCCATTCCTAAGATTACATCATAGTCTACTATCTTCATTATGATCAATTCTACATATAGCTCCCTATTTGCCATGATTACTGGTACATAAGGTAACCAGTACTCAGACAACATGATTTCTCCTGATGGGAGAGTAGTTGTAAAAGTTCTTCCCATGTGATCTTTAGGATATTCTAACTTATCAGCAAATGCACATGATATGAAGGAATGGGTGGCCCTAGAGTAAAAAAAAACAGATGCCAAGTGGTTAGCGACAGAAATCTGACCTGTCACCACGTTGGACGTCCCTGCCTCTGCCTATTCTCTGGTGTAGGCTATTACCCTAACATCTGCCTGAGGAGCTCTTTCTTGTCTTTCTTGCACTGCTGGAGGCACTTTTGATGGGCTTTCATAACTTAATCTGAGTGTATGAACTTGTGACTGCTGTGGACGTGAAACATTTGATCCTGACACAGACTGGCGGTTCATACGGCAACTCTTAATGAAATAACCCTCTTTTTCGCACTAGAAACATGCAGTTGTGCTAGCTCTGCACTGACCCACATGTTTCTTCCCACAATTTGGACAGGTGGGGTTACTTGATACTGGAGTGGGGTTAGTCCTCTATGACTGGCTTCTATTGTCTTGACTTTGGGTTCCCTGGAAATTACCCTTTCTCTTCTGTTGGGACTGAGGGCCTTGATTACTGGACTGTTCTAGTCTTGTACTCTAACTGCCCTTACCATGTTGTCCAGGTTGAGAGGCCTTAACCAAGATCTTTTCTTTCTTTCTGGCTTCCCAGACCTTTTCCCTTTTTTCTCTATGTTGGGCTAGATGGTACTCTGCCCTCAAAGCACGACTAATACAGTCGGCTACTGAGATTGACGGGAATGGGCTACTGTCAACTACGACAGAAATCTCAGGCCTAAACATGCCTATTATCTTCTGTCTCCCTTTCTGTTGGCACTACATAAGGACACAGGCAAGAGAGCTGATCAAATCTCTTGCATACCTCGCTGACGGACATGTCACCCTGCTGTAACTCTGAAATCTCTTTCTGTTGGGGTCGAAGTGATGCAGGATCATAGTATTTCTAGTTGAACTCCTCTAAGAACTCCACCCACGACATTGTGGTCACGTCCCTCCTCATACGGACCGTGTCCCACCAAAATCTTGCGTCCTTCCTAAGAACAAAGGATACACACAAGACTTTCTCTTCCTCGGTTAGTCTCATAAAATCCATAATCATCTAGATCGAAGAAAGCCAATCTTCTGCTTCCAGAGGATTGGTTGAACCCTCAAAGTCCAGAGGCCTCATTTTCTGGAATCTTTTGTATAGTGGCTCTGGGTTCACCCTAACCGGTGGTTCCTGAACCACTTCTGGTGCTACTGGTGGCACTACTTGTTCTGCCTCAACTGCTGGTTGTGCAGGAATCCCTACTGATCCCTACCCCTATTCCAGCTGTTCTAAACTCTGTCTTAATTCTGCATTTTCTCTCATTTGATTTTCTAGAAGAGCTTGCAACTCTTCTAATCATTGAGACAGAGTTGGGCGTTCCCTTCTCCGTCTTTAGCCTTGACTCTGGGTTTCCATCGTGCTACCTTATATCCTATAATCACACGATGAATTTGTATTAGATCCTCTACAAGAGGACTCACATCATTTCTTACATTATTACATCATCATATACTTACTACAAAGTATAGGTCTCTACAGACCTTTACTTTCATACATAACTAACTGCTTATCTTAACATAAACTTAACTTACTTATATCGGTGAATAGGACATGCATAGAGCCAGGTGGGATATAGTCTACCAACTTTTCTGATAATACAAACGGTGGCAATGGTTGGTATTCTAAACTAGATCCATTTTAAACTTGGATTCTGATACCAACTGTGGCGGCCCGCCCTGCTGTGGAGGTTCTACAGTGCTATTACAGTCAACTCTGTAGTCAACCGCGATAGCATATAGGTCTCTAGGGTCGTCGACATCTTGCTTAACTTGTAAATTTTATAGAATATTTTTTTTTATAACAACTTATTCGAAAATGTGATAAGAAAATCATGTTAACAAAATAACATCTACATGGGTCATGATTCTCCTATCACATAATCTTAACTTGAAATCGTGTTCTTGAAATTTTATGTTTAATTTTCAAAACTGTACAGTGGAATACTCATGGTAGGACGACAATCCCTCGTCCAGTTCCCCCTGGAATGTACATACCCTGTCCGTCGTCCACCGTATACTACTGGTGAACAAGTCTCTTACGTGCAACATGTGAACAAACTGGTGAGCTATGAGCTCAGTAAGTTCAAACATAAAAACATGAATCATAACATGTAATGCTGTGCTCATGCATGAAACTTGACTCTGAAGAACATGTTCATGGTTGTATGTTAAGTCTTAGGATATTATCTGAAATTAGGTTCTGGTTTTGGGCCCCTGATTGATCGTACCGAAATGTTAGCATGACTGGGAGTGGTACTTTAGTGCTGACCTTCTCAACCTTAACTGAAACTGAACATGAAAACCTCCCCATGAGTCGAGAGGCCGGTACTCCAATAACTGGTTTAATTACCATCTTGTCTGGAGTTCCAACTGGATAGCTTACTGATTGCCCCATAGTAGGAACCTATTACATGCTTTACTTGGGGTATAAGTTTTAAAATCTTACTAAGGTGCCTTGTGTACCTACATGTTTTCGTGTGCTTGAAACTTGTCTGACATGTGTACCTGAATCATCTACATGGAACATGAATCTCTACATGCATGACATGAAACTGACATGTGTATCGTGATGCAGATGGTCAACGTCTAACATACACGTCAAACAACATACATAATATCATAAACATAACACGATTGTCCACGTTACAGTCAGGACAATGCTTGAACTTACAGAAAGTCTGCTAGCATGAACCTCTGCTGGTCTGGAACTGCTGATTCAGGGGTGTCTGGCTTGAACTCTTATAAAAGAAATAATCGTTGATTATTTCCAGTATTCATCTTATACTTGAAACATGGCAAATATGAAAAATCACATTTCTAGACTCTTTTTTTTTTTTTTTACTTCGAACACGCCCTCCTACACGGGCGTGTTCATGGCCGTGTAATACTCTGAACTTACGTGCATGGTCGTGTAATTCATGCAACATGACCATGTAACTCATGCAAGCTTACATGGGTGGCTACACGGCCGTGTTTCTGGCTGTGTTTTCCTGCTGTCGAGCATGGTCTATTACACGCCTTTCCTATGACCGTGTGCCCTTTGACACAGCCCGATACACAGCCGTGTTCTTGGTCGTGTACCTCTCGGGTCTCAACTCTCTCGAAACACGATCATGTATGTGGGCATGTTCGGGGACGTGTTCTGAACACGCCCTTGTACACGCCTGTATACACGCCCGTGTTCATCCCAGAATCCTGATTCTGGGTTTGAAATTCTCTACTCTGATTTTCTAAGGTTTTTATGGCCTTTGTTCTACTTCTTGCACTCAAAATCGATCTCAATAAGGCCGTTTCAACGTACCAACTGCTTTTATACAATCATGAATCCATGGTTTTATAAGCAAAATTCATATTTTGCTTATACATATCTCTTGACTCAACATTTAAAAAATATCAGAACATTCTTAAAGAAAACTCACTGAAACTTGGTTTTCTAAACCATCAACTCACGAGTTCATATTTAAAAACAACTAGACTTGAACCATGTTTCGATTTAACCGAAAATCTCAACATGCTAAACTCATCTTTTCTTTTTCTTCCTCAAAACCCTAGATTTTTTACCCAAGAAAACGTGAGAAAAACGAGGGTTTACCTTGCTTGAAGCTTGAGAACTTCTTGCTATGGAATCTTGAGCTGAAACTTGAACGATCTGCTACTTGAAGAGAGAAATCTGAAACTGTTGAAAGGAATCACAGAGGAGGGTTTTCTTTTTCCTCTTCTTCTCTTTCTCTCTTTTTCTTTCTCTTTCTTTCTTTCTCTTTCTCTCTCTCAGGCGTTTCTCTTTCTTTTACAGCCAAGTGAAGTGAATTAATTCACTTGGGCTGTTTGAGGCCTCTCCCTCACGTGGCCTCTACTCTCTCTCTCACTTTCTTTAATTTCTTTTAAAGAAAATTAAAATTTCTTGGCTAATCTTACCCATTAATCAAGTAGCTTGCTTATGAGCCCTTGTCTCTTAATATGTATTTTCCACATACTTTTCTAATAAATTTAAACATCATGATTTGAATTAATATTTAGCTGTTGCATTATGTTTATTAATTCATTGTAAAATTTTGACTAATATCCAACAGTTTAAAATTTTCATCTGTTCTATATTTTGTAATATGTCTTATCATGAAAATACATTTATTTATATATCTTGTATAAAATTTTTCGAGAACGATAGATTTCTCGGTTTTCACATAAATCATATCCTAAATACTATGCAACCTAAAATTTTGCCTCGAGTGATAAACAAAAATAAGTTCTAGAATTCTATTAAGTCACCAAGTTTACATAAAAGTTCTCTACGCATGCAAAAAATTAAGAGATCCAATTTTATGTGCTTGAGAAGTAAAAATCACAGATATGATTATTCCAACGCAAGAGTCAAGCACACACAATAACAAAACTCTTATTAATTTTCAAAAGTTATAGTTAGTTCAATCCAATGTAATTATGAACACAAGAAAATTATGTAATATCATGCAAAACTAAATGCAAACCTAAATATAAAGCAAAGTAGACAATCACATCATGCAAATCCCTAAGGATTTTCTTAAAGATACAAATTGTGCTGAATTAAGAGCTTTTGTAAAAATATCAACTAGTTGTTTTGATATTGCAGCATGTTCTAACACAATTGTTTTGCTTTCAACCAATTCTCTAATGAAGTGATGTCTGATATCAATATGCTTAATCCTAAAGTGTTGAACAAGATTTTTAGATATATTTATAGTACTAAAGTTATCACAATAAATAACCAAAGTATCCTGTAAAATACCGTAATCCTCAAGCATTTGCTTCATCCAAAATAATGGTGTACAATAACTATCTGCAGCTATGTAGCCTCTGCAGTTAATAAAGAGATTGAGTTTTGTGTCTTACTGTACCATGAAACAAGATTGTTCTCTAAGTAGAAACAACCTCCAGAGGTGCTTTTTCGGTCATCAACATTACCCGCCCAATCAGCATCACTATAACCTACAAGACTTGAATTTGTGTCATTAGTGTACCAAATACCATAATCAATTGTCCTACTCACATATTTTATGATTCTTTTGATCGCAATTAAATGGGACTCCTTAGAATTAAATTGATACCTAGCACAAACTCCTACGTTAAAACAGATATCTGATCTACTTGCAGTTAGGTAAAGAAGGCTTCCAATCATACTCCTATATAAACTAGGATCAACTGACACTCCATTTTCTTCCTTAGTTAATTTGACATTGGATCCCATGGGCACACTCATATGCTTGGCCTTTTCTAAACCAAATTTCTTAACTAAGTTTTTTGCATACTTACTTTGTGTGTTAAAGATCTCATCCCTAAGTTGCTTAACTTATAGTCCTAAGAAATAGTTTAGTTCTCCAAACATGCTCATTTCAAACTCCTTTTTCATTTGATCAACAAATTCTTCTATTTTTGATTTAGAGGAAGATCCAAAGACTATGTCATCAACATAGATTTATGCTATAATGATCCCAGATTTAAAGGTCTTAATGAATAAGATCTTATCAACTCCCCCTCTCTTGTAGCCCTTCTCTAAAAGAAACTTTGTCAATTTCTTATACCATGCTCTAGGAGCTTGTTTCAGTCCTTATAAAGCATTTTTTAACTTATAGACATAGTCAGGGTGATGTAGATCCTCGAAGCTTTTAGGTTGCTCAATATATGCTTTTTCATTTAGAATTCCATTTAGAAAGGCACTCTTAATATCCATTTGATATAATTTAAAACCTAGCATGTAGGCTATACCCAGAAACAACCTTATTGATTCAAGCCTAGCTACGGGTATAAAGGTTTCATCAAAGTCTATGCCTTCTACTTGAGTGTATCCTTGAGCAACTAGTCTAGCCTTATTCCTAATGATGTTCCCAAACTCATCAGTTTTATTCTTGAATATCCACTTAGTTCCAATCACATTAGAATCTTTAGGCCTAGGTACTAAAGTGCACACATCATTCCTTACAAACTACTCTAGCTCTTCTTGCATGGCACATAACCAATATTCATCTAATAAAGCTTTTTTCATATTTTTGGGTTCAATTTGGGAGGTATAGCAAACAAACTTGAGCATTTTATGGTAATTTAACCTCTATTTATCTCTAATACGCCTTCCTTTATAGAGACCACCTATTACTTCATCAAAAGGATGATTTTTCTGTACTCGAGTAGATGGCTCTGTTCTGTTTGGATTGGTTACACCTTAATTGAATCTCTCTAGTGTTTCTGGTTCTGCTGCTGAGGATATTGCATCATTGGTCGATGTGCCAGTAGATGTTACAACATTAGTTGATGTGTTAGGGAATGTTGTAACATTATTTGGAGCTGAGTTTTCAAGTGGCAAAGTAACAGCATTGGAACCTGTTTCTTATGATACCTGATCTTCAGCCTCATCAGTAAGGCTGAGAATCTCTTGCTCTTTGGAAAATTCTACAAAATCTTTAAAGTCATCAAAAACAATATTAGCAGATTCCATAATGGTCTGTGTTCACAAGTTATACATATGATATGCTCAACTATTGGTTGAATACATGAGAAAAATACTTTCATCACTTTTTTGCATCAAACTTACCTAGATGTTCATGATCATTTAAGATGTAACAAACACAACTAAAGACATGAAAATAACTAAGATTAGGTTTCTTATCTTTCCAAATTTCATAGGGAGTTTTGGTTGTACCTGGTCTTATATAAACACAGTTGATCATGTAACATGCAGTATTGATAGCCTCTGCCTATAGTCGAAAAGCTAGTGTTTTAGAATTCAACATAACCCGTGCCATCTCTTGAAGAGTCCTATTTTTCCTCTCAACCACACTATTTTGTTGTGGTGTTTTGAGTGCAGAAAATTCATGTACAATACCATGTTCATTGTAAAAGTTAGCAAAAACAACATTCTCAAATTCTCTTCCATGGTCACTCTTGATTCTTACTATTTTACCAATATTACTGTCTTTTTCAGTTCTCAATTTCATGCACAATGCTTTAAAAACATCAAAGGTATCATATTTGTCTCTAATAAAACTTACTCAAGTAAACCTAGAGTAATCATCTACATAGACAAAAACGTACCTTTTACCTGCTATACTTTCTACTTGCATTGCACTCATTAAATCCATATGAAGAAGTTCTAAAACACGAGTTGTATTGATGTGCTGTAATACTTTGTGAGTCACCTTCACTTGTTTCCTGATTTGACAGGGTCCACAACTTTCAGGTTCTCTTTTTCCCAGCTTTGGCATTCCACGTACAGCACCTATACTAACAATTTTTTTTTTCAGATTTTTATAGTTCAAATGACCCAGTTTTTGATGTCAAAGATCAATGTCATTTATTACAGTTTTATAACATGTGAGTGGATGGTGTAACATGTAGCAATTATCTAAAGATCTAGAACCTATCAAAACACACTTGTTAGATTTGTCATAGACACGACATTCATCCTTTGTAAAGTTTACCAATAAGTTTTGATCACAAAGTTGACTGATACTTATCAGATTTGCTTGAAGCCCTTCTACTAACAGCACATCCTTTAGTCTCGGCATTTCTTCTACATTAAGAGTTCTTTTCCCAATAATGCAACCTTTGATTCCATCTCTATAGGTGACATAACCGAGAGCACACTTCTGAAAGTTCTTTAAAAATGCTTTGTTACCTATCATATACCTGGAACAACCACTATCAAAATACCAAGAGTTAGTAGTACCTACTTTAAAAGAAGTATAAGTAGCATAACACATTAAATCAGATTTTCTTATCCAAATTTTCCTAGTGGAATTATTTTTCAAATCAATCTTAAGTTTTGGTGTTCTTCTAGGATATGAATCATTCGGTGATCTAATAATCATACCTCTTTCTAAAGCATTTTAATACTTATAACATCTAGGTCTTATATGTCCAGGTATGCTACAATAATGATAAATAGGAACAAATCTCTTAGGCTTAGATTTTGGATGTACAAGTTTAGATTTCTTACTTGGTTTGGATTCTGGAACCGAAGATTTTGTTTCTTTCACTAACACAGTCTTGAATGAAGAGGCTTCACCTATATAGCCTAGGCCATGATGATCTTCACAAGATTTACTAATTGACAAGATATGATCGAGTTTGCCTGTTCCCGAATTGAGCATCTTTAAGGACTTCTGAGTTTCCTCCAATTTAATTCGAGTTTCCTGAAGTATCTTATCTTTCTCAGTCACTTGGATTTCATAACTAGCAATAACTTTCTTCAGGGAATCCCTCTCCTTTACTAACTCGGTCACTTGATCTTACAATTTCTTATTTAATTTGCATAATTGAATCCACTTGAAATACATCTTCTCATGGGTCTTCTCAATTTCATTATCACTGAGTTCTTCATCACCACTACTACATTCAGAGTCAGAATAATACGTGCCATTAGTCTCAGCAGATGTGTCATCAGATGTTGCAACATGTGTTGACACATTAGTCAAGTTGTCTATAGGTTTGGTTTCAGTGCAGACAGTAAGAGCAACATGATTGATTACATTATCTTCACATTCCTCTTTATTACCTTCAGATTCATCATCACTCAAGGTTGTTTTCAGAGACTTTCCCTTCTTCTTATGCGTGTTAGCATACTCCACTTGAATATGACCAAAGCCTTCACATTTACGACATTAAATCCTCTTATTTTTGTTCTTCTGATATGAAGTATTTGTCACGGTCTTCTCCATTTTAGGAATAAACTTTCTTGGTTTTTGTCCCTTGTAATGGTTTCTCATCTTCTTCCACATCTTGTTGAAATTCTTTGTAAGTAGAGCAAGGGGCTCATTCATGTCAGCCTTATCAGCATCGATTTCATCTTCATCACTAGAGTCCTGAACTTTAGCTTGCAAAGCAATACTTTTATCCTTCTTGTTTTGCTTCAAATTCATCTCAAAAGTTTGCAAGGATCCCATAAGTTCATCAAGCCTCATCGTGCTAACATCTCTAGCTTCCTTAATGGTCGTGACATTATAAGTAAATCTCTCTGGTAAAGATCTCAAGGTTTTCTTTACTAGCTTTATCTCAGAATATTTTTCACCTAGAGCAAAAGCTTCATTAGCAATATCACACAGTTTGGCATTGAACTCGGCTATAGTCTTACACTCAAGCATTCAGAGATTTTCAAATCGAGTAGCCAAAATTTACAGCTTTGACATCTTCACAGTAGTGGTTCCTTCATAAACAACCTCAAGAATTGTCCATGCCTCCTTAGTAGTCTCATAAGTGGAGATGAGCTTGAATTGATTGGCATCGACGACATTAAAGATCGCATTTAAAGCCTTTGAATTGTTATTTGCGAATCTATCCTCATCACTTGACCAGTTTTCTTCAGGTTTAAGGATAATCTTGCCCAGATCATCCTTAGTAGTGGGGTGTGTCCAGCCAGTCAAAACTGCACGCCAAGCTTTTTCATTAAGAGCCTTGATAAATGCCTTCATACGTGCCTTCCCATAAGGATAATTTGTTCCATCCAATAGTGGTGGATGTGAAACAGATTCTCCTTCTCGTAGAAAATCCACGCCTGCAAAACAGATCAATTCCCAAAATCTAACCAAAAAGAGATATTAGTAACCCGCTCTGATACCAATTGTAAGATTTGTTTTTATATCATTTACTAGATTTAATTAATTAATCTAATTAATTTTACCAAAAGCAAGTAAATATATAACACAGGCAATTTTAATGAGGTTTAGTTTCCCTACTCCTTGAGGCCACGCCCAGATATTGAACACTTCACTAACTACCAAATGATTACAAACACTAATGGACTTATACAATCTAAAGACTCCTTCTTCGTTGTTGCCACCGGTCGTCTTGATTCCAGTTAATGAACTCGTTCAACAAGATCTCCTTGCAAGCATATGTTGAAATTCGTTCAACTACTATTGTCTCCTCTCGAAGACTTCAAATCTTTCTCCTGAAAAATGTAAATAATGTAGAAAGCTTCAAAATCACTAAGGACTCAAAATCACACGATTTAAACTCTTGCTCTCTATCTCAAGGATGAGTATTGTGAGCCCTTATATAGAACTTCAAAGATCTCCTTCAAAATTTCAAATTTATTTTGAATTTTGAAGATGTTACAGATAATGTTGCAACATCTGTTGTAACATCCTTCAAAATTCAAATTCCAAATTCTAAATTTTAAACACAAATATTCTTTAAATATCATCCAAAATATATCTGCACGTTTTCCCAATTAAAATCACAATATATATAGGCAAATCTTGGGTTTTTTGAAATTCAAATTTAAATAAGATTAGAAAATCCAATTTAAATTAGTTTTTCCTTTTTCAAGCTTATCCACACCTTAACAAACTGTCCAAATCTTATTTGAACTTGATTTGCCGGGATTCTCCCAATCTAAATCGAATTTCATAATTCTGCAGTAAAACTCGATGTTACAATAAATATTGTAACATCTTATAGCATATCTAGTACTTAATTGAATCTGCATGTTAGAACAAATGTTATAATATCCTGTAGCACATCTTGCAAAACTTGCATGAACACCTGCAAAACTTGCATATACTTTTAATATTTCTAGTTTTTCCTAAATTATCATAAATGCCAATAATGAAAAACCTAATTTCGTCTCTCTCTCTTCTCGTCGATCGGAGAGGATGTGGCATCGATGATGAAGAACGCGCCCGACGGTGATGAAATCATAATTCATCACAACCGAGATGAAGATCATGATCTCCAGAGCTTTGCGATCGCAGTTGCCCACATGAATTGGTTGAAACACAAGCCTAGCACCGCCGTCATCCACCGTTGAAGATCTGAGATCATCACCATCTTCGCCGCGAGCTCAGTGGCCCATAGGATCTTGGTGACGTCACAAAATACAAAAGTGTAGTATTATGCAAGCCCATTCAGATTTTGCACCATCACCAACATGATGCCAGAGTTGTGATGGACGAAGGCAGATCACTAAATCACGGAGGCGTAAGAATCACGAGGCTCGACAATCGCGATCTCCTTGGCGACCGGCAATGCGATCTTAATCACAACGTAATATTGATATCATAGAATCACGCTGGCAAATGGAAACGCGAGCCACCAGATATCTTCTTCGTGTAACTTCGCGAGTCCGTCGGCGTAGAGAGAAACAACGACACCACTGTTATCGTCCACCGCATGGCAAAGAGGAGAGAGAAGGCAAACGACAAGAGTATATTTGTATTTTCAATATGTATAAATCAGTAGATTTAAAGACAGTCGACATTTATTAACCTTGTGTAAATTTCTTGTTATTTGCTTTAATTTTTTTTCTTAAATCTGCTATTTTTTTTATTCTAAAAAAAACAACAATATAAAAAAAAAAGAAGTAAATAGTATTTTTATAATAAATAATTAAAAATATATTTTTATATAATATTTATAGTAGTAACAGCAAAATTATTGGATAGTAAGCTAATATTTAAATTCATTTAATAAATAAATAATCTATCAAATAAATTAATTTACTTTTAAAATTATATCATTTATTTCATTCAATTTTATAAATGAAATCTCAAATTGATTATTATTATTATTAATTTTTCATAACAAGTGTTATTTTAAGCTGTCGACATATGTCCTTCTGTGCAAATAGCTCCAATTTTAAGATTCAAAAACTACTTTTTTTTTTAATTATTTGTTAACTAGTATGTAGACTTGTTTTCATCTATTATCTGAATAAACTTATAAACTCACAATTTCTGATACAGGGAACTTTTCACTAATTATCAAATATCTGTATTTATCTAAAAACAATATTACATAGGATAAGATTCTCTATCAATTGTCACGTGGTTTGGAATATGGTATATTATATAAATTTACAACTTTTTCTCTCTCTTTTTTTTTTTTTTCTACCAAACAACTTAAAATTACTTTTTCCTCGTTTAACCCTTCATCCAACTTCCTTTATATCTCTTTTATACTCTACCAAACATGCTTATAGTCGACGTGGGATACAATTCCAAATTAGTTCTTTTTTTTTTTTAATTAAACACTTGTAGAAGAACAAAAATAATATCTACGTATACAATAACAAGATGTAAAAGTCGGCCCTAGCAAAGAAACAATAGGGAGAAGAAAAAAAAAAGAGTACATTAGTTAGAGTTTTGAGATCATCTTTGGGTACATCTTTGAACCTCCAATCCTGAAATTTGGTTACAGGGCTTGTATTGTTATGGGCTTTTGATGGCAATGGTTGTGTTTGGCAAGGTGGTTTTGTTGGGGTGGATCTATTTTCATTTAAAGGATGGAATCCATATGACTTGAAAGCATTTTTATACGCATTTCTTTTCTAGTGGTTGTCCTCTTTCGGGGTTTTGTTTTGAATGATAGTGGGCTTTTTGTGGAGGTGGTGGTGTCGGCTTTGGATGTTGAATTCAGTGGCGCATGTTTTCATGTTTTGTTATTCGAAGGCATCTTGTCGATAATATTGTTGCTTGTCCCGAAAAGCATCCTTCCTACTCCAATGGTCATGTTGTTTGTTGTGCTTTCATTGAAGGCTTGTAGCGGTTGTATTTTAGGATTTAGGGTTTTATGTTTTAGTCTAATAAAGACAGCATTTTTTGTCATGTAGTCTTAGTATTTTTTTCTTTTTTTATAATAATGGAAGAGATTCTCCCACCGGTGGAGTTTATTTTTAGTTTGTTAAATTTAGGTCTTAGTAAGTTAGAAGTTCTATTAATTATAAATCTATGAATATATGTTGGTGGGTTTAAAGCTACATTTTACATGATCTTGATAGATCAAAAGCCTCTATCAATTGTAGTAATTTCAAAAGGAGACTTTTGTGTGTTCAAATTGATGTGTTGAGGAATTTTTCCAATATCAAATCTCGTTTTGCATGATTTTCCTTATGTTTTATCAGAATTTACTGATGAAATCGATTTTTATCAAGTGTTTATATTATATATCATAGGCTCATCTATGTTATTGACGTGTGCAAAACTTTTTAATTAAAGAAAATTTTATCTTAAAATAATGATAATAATAATAAAAATGTGTCACGTCTCGAATAAACGGTGAGATTTCTTACACAAGACACTAACATGGAATGACAACCCTAACACAACATATCTAACAAAACGATGATATTTAAAAAATAATAAAAAGAAAAAATGATGTTATTTATAGAACGACAACATATTATATAATGATAGTAACATTACTGACAAGTGTACAAAAGCAATTCCGCCTCTTATAGCTACGCACAAATTCTATTACAACAATTAATCTAAATCTTTAACTATTCAAAACTTTGATTAATGGAATGACTTTTCATCTAAGAGTTATTATATCTTTTTTCGTTAAATAACAGTTATTATATCTTTATTATAAAAAAAAATGTACCTTAATAGTTTTAGCCATTCATTATAAATTTATAATATTAAATAAATTGCAACCAACCTCACTCTTTTTTCTTTTTCTTTTTTTTTTTATAAATAATATACTATATCTTTTAATTTAAAAATATATATCTCATAAGTGTTTATGATAAGGAGAGGCTGCGATAGGCTCTTTTTTTTAAACCCTATCGTAGTATTCATTTTTTAAGTTGTTTAAAGACAATGATAAGATTAAAATATTGTATGTGTACGGTAACTATAATATATACTAGCTTATAAGTTTAGAGAGTAAAAAATTAAAAAAATTGAAAAGATTGAATAATTAAAAATAATATTACAAACACCGTCAACCACCCCCTGTTTGATGAGTAATTCGAGGGCTCTTTGGCACTGTTGGAGGATGGCTAGCAAGGTCTTCCGCTAGACAAGGACCTAATCAGTCTCCAAATTCTCCCTCCACATCGTCATCACCACTACCATGGCCATGTAGGAATAAAATTGGAAAAAACGCATCAGAGCGGCGCAACGGAACTATAAAAATTTTTCAAGATCGTTAAATATCTCATGGTCCCATATACAATAAACTAACAACAATTTAAACTCATACCTCAGAGAACACCAATCTGCAGGAGGAGAATGATCGGAAGGTTTCAACTAACTATCCTTCTCTACTATTCTCTAATTCCCGAATGGCTGAATGTATGGACACTT
Organism: Antiaris toxicaria; assembly: GCA_035233585.1. Classification (NCBI taxonomy): domain Eukaryota; kingdom Viridiplantae; phylum Streptophyta; class Magnoliopsida; order Rosales; family Moraceae; genus Antiaris; species Antiaris toxicaria. The sequence goes on along the minus strand of CP141162.1, from coordinate 10,698,100 downwards.
TGAACCTTGATCGGTATGTTAGCACTGCTAGTCTTCTTCCGACCACCCAGATATCTAAAGAACTTATTGTCACGGTGAGTTGTGCAACAATAAGCCTGCTCACCTGAGAGTCTGTGGTCTGAGAGAACTGGAGTGGCAAGACCTCTATTTCTAAACTTGCATGAGATGATCCCTTGAATTCGAATTGGATTAGGAGAAGATTTTCTCCCTTATCCATTAATAAAAATTCAAAAATCCCATAGGCCACAATAATGGGAAGATTCAGCCAACCTTGGGATTTTTGCAATCCAAATTCAAACAAGATTTTAACTTGAATTTAATCTCCTCATTTATCCTTAATAACCGAATTTCCCTAGGCCGTAAACAAGGCTAGATTCGGCCACTTTAATGTGAGGAGATTCAAAATTCAAATAGGATTTTCTAATTTGAATTTTATCTTACCCTTATCCACTAAAAAACCGAAAATCTCCCTTAGGATTATCCTTGAATTTTCGGCCACTTTTATGAGAGGAAGAATAAAAATTCAAACAGGATTTTCTAGCTTGAATTTAATCTCACTGTTATCCACAAAAACAGAAAAATCTCCTTGGATTTATCTACAAAATTTTCATGCACTTTAGAGAGGGAGAGAATCCAAATTCAATTAGGATTGGAACTTGAATTTTCCCTGCATCCTTATCCACTAAGAATCTGAATTTTCCTAAGAGTTATCCTCCTTAAGAAACTCGATTTTTCTAGATATATTAGGACTCAAAATTCAAGTAGGATTCAAATAAGATTTTCCTCTCCATAATCCAACTCAAATTCAAATTCTAATCCTTTGGAATTATCCACAAAGAATTCGAATTCCATTTGAACTGTGATTTAAAATTTGAATTTCAAATTTCAAGATTCAAATTTCAAATTTCAAATTTAAATTTAAAATTTAAAATTAAAATTTCAAATTTCAAATTTCAAAATCAACAAAAAGTTGTATTTCAAATTTTGTCCTCATGGATAATTTTCTACAACTCCAATTCAATCTCAAATAAAATTATGACAACTTTATTTGGAGTTCGAATAATCGTGTACTCTATTATCCAAAACAAAATCTGAATTCAACCGGAGAGAATCTTATTTACCATCCTAATCCTATGTTAACACCATCCATGTAAAGTCAACTAGTCAACAAGCATACACAGATCAATTTGCCATTCATTAAGGAATTATGTGGAGCTAGTAGAGGAACCAATTAGACATATATAATCGAGCTCCCATGATTCCATATGATCATCATTCTGTACCGAACAACTCAATTATATGATCACTAATTTCAGAGTCACACCACTATAAACCTGAAACTGAATTCCCAATTATATACCGTATTACGTAAGCCTGTAACGAGTTACTGTCCAATGATCTTGTCATATATGCAAAACTCTCATATAATATCCATGATCAGCCTTAGGTCAAAGTCCATTCAATCCTACCGATCAAGCTATCTTAAAGTTCCATTATATTACTGAATAAGAAAATGATAATTCACCATATGTGAATAAGAAGTCATCCACCCAGCAGACGACCTAAGGCCTTGTCCATTTTCACATCCAGTATAATGCCTTTAAGAGGATACCTTTAACTCCTTAGAGTTATGATTCCGATATCTGCAAACAAACCCTTCATCATATACAAGTCATGCACCTAACGAACCGGTCTATAAGTTTACTACCTCTGAGACGCTTTAGCTATTGGAATATCAAAGTACACAGGTCATATACATGAAGCAGTTCATCTACTTAGGATTAAGGTTATTGTATAATGAACATCAAAAGCAGATTAATCCATTCATAGTAGACTACGTAGATCAATCACGCTTTAGTCCCGGTCTAATATGTCACCAGCAAGCAACATATATATGTCTCTACATGAGAGTCTATACTCCGGACAGTCAAAACAAACCGTCCCCACCATGGCTTTAGACAACATAATAGTCTTAACATGAGTTAGATGCTTAGTCTAACCCCATAGACTACAGACCTTAGTTTAGACCGCTTACTTCATAACATTGTTTTCTCGCATACAAAAAGTCCATTGCATGCAACGTTCTAACAATTTTAACACAAGCAGTCAGTGAGTCATATTTGCTTACATTTACTTTAACATGTTAATAAAATAAGGACAAACAGTAATATAATGAATAACCTCTATATATGATTTTATTATCCAGTTCAAAATAAATACATTAAAATGTCTCTAATGCTTAGGGTATTTCCTAACAGGCCAAGGATTTGACACCTGATACCTTGACCTCCATAGTTATAGCACCTAATTCCACAAAATTCAGCATTGCCCGATCCTTTATCAATTTGCAAACACTAAACAGAAAAATCTTTGGTTTTATTCTTTTTTTTTCTCAACCTGGAGCACGGAGAGATCATATGATTTGGAAAGTCTAAGGTGGAGAAGGAAGATAATTATCAATGGTTAGTGGTACGGCCTCGAAGGCTCAGAGAATAAGGATTATCAGTTTTAGAGAATCATTTGAGGAAGGTAATTAAGCCAAATCATGACAGCGAGGATGAGGTGTTGGGGTTGTTGTCTTGGGGCTGGAGGGGTGGCCGAGGAAGGCTAATAAGGGAGTGGGGGCTCGATGTCGAGGGGAGGGCGGTGTTACCAGAGTTAGAGAAGGTGAGTTAATTTTTTTATTTCTTTTTTTGCTTGAATATTTTTTAAAATTTTTGAGTGTATCATATAAATCAAGATGTATGATAACTATTATAAACAAACAAAGTTCGATTATATCTAAATGGTTAAAAGATAAATTCTACCGTAATTGTTATAAGGCCCCTCAAAAGAGTTCTATCCACAATTTCTCCCTTTATTATAAACCTAAAATATGGAAAAAAAAAAAAAAAAAAAGATTGTAATAAAATCTCCGACACGTAGACGGCCGTGTTTTCAACTTGTGTCATTTAAACGACGACTTTCCCAAGCATGGTGGGGTATAACCGTGAACGACATACTCTCTGGCAAATCAGCAAAAGATCCAAAACACCGTATTAAACGACAATTCAGTCCCGATTCGTGCGTGTGAAACGCAGCTCTGTTGTCTCCTCTTTTCAGCTGTTCTTCCCAATTCCGAATTAGGGTTTTCGATTTCCCCCAATTTGCCCCTCCCCCCAAATCCGCCGTCTTTCAATTCGATTCTTTGATCAAAAATCAAAATCTCAATCGGAGCAATGGGGAAGAACGACTTCCTAACACCAAAGGCGATCGCGAACAGGATAAAGGCAAAAGGGCTGCAGAAGCTGCGGTGGTACTGCCAGATGTGCCAGAAGCAGTGCCGGGACGAGAATGGGTTTAAATGCCACTGCATGAGCGAGAGCCACCAGCGCCAGATGCAGGTCTTCGGCCAAAACCCCACCCGCATCATCGATGGCTACTCCGAGGAGTTCGAGTCCAGCTTCCTCGAGCACATGAAGCGCAGCCACCGCTTCAGCCGCGTCGCTGCCACCGTCGTCTACAACGAGTACATCAACGACCGCCACCACATCCACATGAACTCCACCCAGTGGGCCACCCTCACCGAGTTCGTCAAGCACCTCGGCCGCACCGGCAAGTGCAAGGTCGACGAGACGCCCAAGGGCTGGTTCCTCACCTACATCGACCGCGATTCCGAGGCTCTCTTCAAGGAGAGGCTCAAGAACAAGCGGCTCAAGGCCGATCTGGCCGAGGAGGAGAAGCAGGAGCGAGAAATTCGGAAGCAGATCGAGCGAGCTGAGCAGTTAATGCCGGAGCAGAGTCAAGACCCCGCTGTCGTCGACGCCTCTGCGAAGGAATTGAAGTTGGAGGGCGGAGTTAAGGTCGGTTTCGCCCTTGGAAGCTCGTCGAAAAAGGAAAAGCCGGAGGGCGCGAAATTGGTGTTTGATGAGCCGGAGAGCGATAGAGGAGCGAAGAGAAAAGCTGAGGGGAGTGGGAATAAATCGGCGTTGGAGGAATTGATGAGGGAAGAGGAGAAGAAGAAGGAGAAGATTAACAGAAAGGATTATTGGCTGTGTGAGGGTATAATTGTTAAGGTTATGAGCAAGGCGTTGGCTGAGAAGGGGTACTACAAGCAGAAAGGGGTTGTGCGGAAGGTGATCGACAAGTACGTTGGGGAAATCGAAATGCTCGATAGCAAGCATGTGTTGAGGATTGATCAGGAAGAGCTGGAGACTGTCATTCCACAGATTGGGGGACTTGTTAGGATCGTGAATGGCGCGTATCGCGGGTCGAATGCAAGGCTTTTGGCGGTGGATATGGATAAGTTTTGCGCGAAATTGCAAATAGAGAAAGGGGTTTATGATGGTAGACTGCTTAAAGCTGTTGACTACGAGGATATCTGTAAAATTGTGCAATGAGTTTGATTGATACACAAATTTTTCTTTTTTGATCAGAAATTTGGAAATGTATCTTGTTTTTTGAAGTATTGCCCTTTCAAGCTCATTTAATAGAAATGAATGAAGCATTGTGAACATTGTGTTTATATAGTTCTTTGTTGTTATTATATGCGTAATAGACATTATGTATGTCTGTTAACACACTGAACATTAGCTTTTCTGCGATTTTTGTGGCCTTGTTGTGTGGTTTTGGACTAAGAATTAATGCTCAGAGCGGTCGATTTTTTGTGATGCCATGCTGAGAAGTTTCTTTGGTTGAGCCTTTTAGTAAGTTTTATTCTATAATTTTGGTTTCGACGTTTGCTTAATAAGGCGTTAAAAACTGCTACTTGGTAGAAATAACGTTGTTCTGGGTCATGGAGTTTCATCGCTGACGAGGTTAAGTTTCCATTCATCGTCTCTAGCACTTTTTTCTCGTTCAGATTTTTAGTTTTTGGACAAATCTGAAGTTGGTTCAAATTTTTCAAGCCGTTGCATTGTGTTACCATTTGACACCATGACCATTACTTGTTACAGCGGTTTTGTGTATGACAATTGTGATCCTTTTGACACCATGACCATTACTTGTTACAGCGGTTTTGTGTTGTTCCACGCTGAGAAAGGTTGAAATAAGTTTTCTCTGCAACATCGCACCGATAACTTTTCAGCTCTATGAATTGACAGCAACATGTGACAATTCCTATAGGCAAGAAAATAATAGGCTGGAAAAAGAGAGAGTGAGTGAGTGAGGAAGGGAGGGAAAAATAAAAAATGGGCCTTTCATTGAGTTTTATAGTTGCTTCTTGCATGTTTGGATAACAAGGGAAAAATAAAAGGCGGTCCTTTCATTGAGTTTTATATTTGCTATTTACATGTTCGGATAAGAAGGTAATAAAACTGCTGTTCTTGGTGGAGGTAACATTCTTTTTCTTTTTTTCCTTACTAAGAAAAGAAACATTGGTAAAGCCTGACATTCCTTTTTCCCTTTTTTTCTTTTCCTTAATAAGAAAAGAAACATTGGTAGAGCTAACAGCATTCTTTTCATTTGAGAATAAAAAGACTCTGAGTTGGTCTTGAATTCTTGTTCCTTTTTAAGTATTTTGTTGTTTTAGGTTCAATGATTCCCATAGATGAAAAGAGTAGATTCTGTGGATATGGTCTCTAACCTCTAATTTTGGAATGGCAAATGTTCACTTCCACGGTACAGGCCACAGTCTAACACCGAAAAGTCCACTCATATCTGGGATGACAAGTGTTTATGGATCACAAGTGATGGTTTGTACTGTTGAAGTTGAACATTTCACTACAATGGAGGATCTTGGGCCATCCCAGCTCAAAGAAAATTATGTATACATTGTTGGACAGCAGATCCACTTTTTGCCTTTTCTTTTCTGGATATTCAATACTTTACTCGTGCTATTAATTAGAATTCAATTAGTGTCATAAAACTTACGAAAATGAGAATAGAAATTTGGTTACTTTCTGTATGGGTGTTTGTTTGTGCTTTTTCTTTATCTTGTAAATCTTATCTTCTTTCTTTAATGGTACGTAATGGGATTCAAAAATATTCAGCACGCTGAAGACATAAAGTTTGTAAAGATATAAAAGCAGAAACAGTCATGCAGGTCTCTATGTTTACTTGCCTGTAGTTTTGATTACTTATTTGATTGATCCTTTGATGTTGTGAAAAGGATATATAAATGCCTTAATGCCAACTGCCCAGAGGCACCTTATATTTAAGCCATTGATTAAAGCAAGAGATTCTTAAACTTTTGGTCAAATTCGCCTATTCTTTGTTTGAAGTGCAACATGAACCATTTTTCTGTTTTCCCTCTTTTACTTCCTACTTACGTGCTTGGTTTTGAAACAGAGAACACACCAGCTCAAGACTTCATTCCCCGAAAAGTGAGGTAATTATTGGTGCAGTTGCTTGCAGCTTTATTTCGACTCATGAAATCGCACATTTTGATTAATTGAATCTGATATATTGTGATTACATCTGGCCCTTTTTTTTTTTTTTTAATGAGAGTGAAGATGAAATTACTACAAAGTTATGCTTGTGATCACGATTACATCTGTTTTATGCTACAATGGTTTCATGAATATAGTAGTTATGTTTTCTCCCTGTAATTTAAGTGAACATGGAGTGGTTGGTTTTGGATAAAAATAGCTAATAGACACGCATAAGATTACATGTGACCGTAGTCAATTACAATGCTTGCTTAAAGTGAGACAACTAAGATGATCTAAGCACAAAAAATAGATAATGAGCTCGCATAATCTATTTTTCATTTGTATCCAGATATGTTTATTGAAGGCATACGGCTAAACTTTTATGCAAAGTTATATAAAGACCTTGAGTGGCCTTTCTTCTGCCACCGTCGTTGATTCAACTGAAGTTAGAATTTTCGCTTTTAGTCAACTAATTATGAACTGCATTAACCAGCCAATTGGAATATATTTCGCACAAACAGATGCCAAGCAAAAGGTCTGAGTGTGAATTTTGTTCTTCACTAACACAGCAAAGTCAGTGGGGTGTGTGTGTGTGTGTGCGTGTTTGTTTTGTTTTGTTTTGTTTTTTTTTTTTTTTTTTTGTTTTTCCCCCCTCCAAATTAGTTGTTTACTAACAAAGCAGTTTTTGTTAATCCTTTGATGCCGGTTCTATTTTTGCAGTCTCTATCTTTCTCGATTGCACATTGCATGACAGATTAGTTAGGAAGTGAATATTAATAAAGGATAAACACATTGCACGGCAGATTAGTTAGGAAGTGAATATTAATGATGGACAAGCACATTGATAGACCTAATTGGAGACAACAAGGATTAAATAGGAATATGAACACTAACCAACTACTGTCGTTTATCCTCAAGAAAATTAACTACTGTCGTTTTCCCTCCAACCATGATTAATTTGATATTTTTAGTTACCAGAATTTCTCTTTTTATTTTATTTTATTTTATGTTTTTGGTCGGAGTAGAGAGGCGAATTTATTTTTTGGGCGATAATATCTGTGACCATCGAGCTCGACAATAAAGATGGGACCACTTTTACTATAATCAGACAGTCACCCATCCAACGGTCCAAGATTGCTTACTTGCACAGATTTCACAAGTAATGAAAAGAAACCTGGTCCACCAAAAAAGTAAAGTTTAAAAAAAAAAAAAACGTTATGAATGAACAAAAAAAAAAAAAAAATGTGGTTTACGAGTCTGCAATGTTAGCTCTCCTACCCCAACCGAAAACCATTAATTTGTTCCACTTGCCATCTTCCGAACCAATTCCTACTCCTACTCTGCCCAACTCCTGCATCTTATTAGTGTCATCCGGGGTGAAGCCCTACCCATTTCGGATCTCGCGCTCTTCCCCATTTCTGCTGCTCTGAGTTACTGCGTTTTGGTTTATGGATCTTGCATAACATTTGCTCTACAGATTTGAAAGAAACTTGTTGGTGAATTTGGGTCTCTCTCTAGCTCGCTTGGTTTTCGAAGATGAAGGTGAACGTAGTCTCGCGAAACGGAAAAGAAATCGTCAAGGGTGGTGTGCATCTCAGCGACTCTGTATGTTTTCTTTTCTTTCTCTGCTTGGTTCTCGATAATTTATACTCGAAGATTTGGGTTTTTGTTTAATATAATTGACGAAATGCTCGAAATTTTATTCTGGTGTGGAATTTCTTTGAAATCCATTGGAGCCCAATTTGGTTGTTGTTATGATTGTGTTAAAATAAGTGTTTTGGGTGCTTTGGTTTTCGCAGGCCACAGTGGCTGATCTGCAGGAGGCCATCAATCAGCGAAGTAAGTTCTTGATATGCCTCATTTGTGGTTAATTTTTTTTGTTAAGTTTTATCAATAAATTGAACCGGTTTGGAGTCTTTAAGCTCTCCTGCTGGTCAAAACTCTTAGGCTTAGAGCACGTTTGGAGCAATGGTTGGAGTTGGAGTTCTATAGGTTGGAATTTAAATGTTTTTTTGGTTGAAATGTGAATCATAAATTATCTGTAATTATATGTGATACACGGAATAGTGTAAAAATTTGAAATATGTTCCATAAAAAATTATGTAATACGGATTTTATTTTGTTTTTCTTTGTCATTGTGAGTATTTAAATACAAGAATTGTCTAATTTTGACTTAAAATAAAAATGTTATAGACTTTTGAAGTTTGAATTTCATGAAAATTTAAGGGAGAGAAAGTGAGATGTAGATTCGGGAGTATTGGAATTCAATAGGTAAAATTTTGTCTCTAATGGTTGTTTCAAATGGCCTTAGCAACACGTTACTGGTTTTTCCGATGATTTTTTTTTTTTGGGTACTTTGTGGGTGGGGGATTTGAAGTCTATAGCGGCAAGGTTGAATCAAGTGTGAAATTATTGTGACATTATACATGCAACCACGTTTCCCCATCTATGAATTTTGCTTCTTAGGTGTTTACTCTGGTATTTTTTAAAAAAATAAATTTGGTCATCATAGTTGCTATTGTGAGTTAAAACATGAGATATTTAAATTTTAGAAAGGACATAAATAAAAATTTTTGTTCAGGCTCAATTCTTTACAATTTTAATTTAGCCTAGTGCGGTTCGGTATTTGATGCAGTTGCCACACTGGTATTTTGTTGAGAACTAGTTTTTTCAAATTTCGGAGATGCTTGCACATTTATATTGATATGTTTTTTTACTGCTTGATAAAAGGAAGTTTTCAATTATACATTGTCGTTAGTATGTGTGTGTTTTGTATTAGAACTTAAAGTTTGGTTCATATTGTTGGTTATGGACCTGTAGGCCGGTCGATGTTCATAGATTTTGAAGTTGTCATTGCTGATATTGATTAGAAATGCTTTCTGATTTCTGTTCACTCCAAAAAACAAGCAATAAATCGACTCCCTTAAAGCATAAAGGAAAAGGAGGAACTTTGTGTCTGTTTTAGTCCATGTCAATCTGGAACATTATGTATTGCGATTAACTAATGTTTTTTTATCATGCCTTAAAATTAACAGCCAAAAAATTCTATCCCGAAAGACAAAGGCTTACCCTCCCCATAGAACCAGGATCGAAAGAGAGGCCTATCGTCCTCAGCTCGAGGAAGAGTCTCAAAGATTATTGCAGTGGAAGCTCGGATAACTTGACTGTTGCGTTCAAGGACCTTGGCCCACAAGTTTCCTACCGTATACTCTTCTTCTGGGAGTACTTGGGTCCTCTGATCATCTATCCTCTCTTCTACTACCTTCCTGTGTACCAGTTCTTCGGCTACAAAGGAGAGCGTGTCATCCATCCAGTCCAGACCTATGCAATGTACTACTGGTGTTTCCACTACTTCAAACGCATTATGGAAACATTTTTTGTGCATCGGTTCAGCCACGCAACCTCGCCACTCTCCAATGTGTTCCGTAACTGTGCATACTATTGGACCTTTGGTGCTTACGTTGCTTACTACGTGAACCATCCACTTTACACCCCTGTGAGTGACCTGCAAATGAAGATTGGTTTTGGGTTTGGGATAATTTGTCAAATCGCAAACTTCTATTGCCACATCTTGCTTAGCAATCTGCGTGGCCCTGATGGAAGCGGCGGATACCAAATTCCACGTGGGTGTTTGTTCAATATCGTGACTTGTGCAAATTACACAACAGAGATTTATCAGTGGTTGGGCTTCAATGTTGCTACACAGACAGTCGCTGGTTATGTCTTCCTTGTAGTTGCTGCTCTTATAATGATCAACTGGGCTCTTGCAAAGCACCGTCGTTTGAGAAAGGTAATGTCCTTTACTTCTTGTTGCATGAGTTCCATACTTAAAATTCCATTTCTTCATGTTTATGGTGTATTCCTTCCCCTTTAGTATATCGGATATCCAAGTCCTTGATAGAACATGAACTTTACCAAGCGAACAAAATACTTATTAAATTACTATTTGATTAAACTAAATCAGACTTAAGTTTTTTTAACTGTTATGCTTTTTAATTGCTGTATCAGGTTTATGAGTCTCTCGTCTCTTGTAAAAATTCTTGAATGTCATTATGTTCCGAGATATTTTTGGGTCACTGTCAATACCCCGTCCGGGATAATCCTTTGTTCCACAGTATGGACTTATTTACAACTATCCAATTAAGAATTCTCATCGATTCACTCGAGAGGCCACAATTACCACACACTCGCAATGTTTAGACATAGGTCAATTTAACACTTTTTTGTTGTTTCCTTGTCACCTGCAGCTATTCGACGGAAAAGATGGAAGACCCAAGTATCCACGCAGATGGGTAATTTTACCCCCATTCCTGTAGAAGCTAATGGCGAGTCTGCTGCTCCTTTTTCGCCTATTTGGTACGATGTTCTAGGTTCAAGAGCATGACTTGTCTTGAAGAACTGTTAGAGATCTATTCTCGGCATATCTGAGATCATTACATTTCAATCCAATTTTTATTGCTGGTTTTTGTTTACTTTTCTAGACATTATAGTAGGTTTCAAGGATAATTATTGTCACGGTTGTGCTCCACATCCTTAATATTATTGAATTACTTTATTGAATTTGCTTTTTACCCAAATATTTTTTCTCCCCCCTTGGGAACTGCCTCTGATTATATTAATATGTCAATTAAATGACAATAATAGACAAAATTCTCTATATTCTTACATAGTTTCATCAGCATACTTACTACGAACACCTTAAACAATTGTGCATGCACGTATGTTAATTTGAATACTGAATTCAAATTCTACTTTTGAATTTAAACATTCCGTTGGAATGTCATTCAAATGCAACAGTTTTGATTCTCTGTACCTAGTCTGTCGGTCTTTTACTCTGTATTTCTAAAGAGATAGTGTGAAGAGCTTTCCTGTGGAGTAGAAACATTACAAAATGCTGAAAAAAAAAAAAAGCGAGCGACATTTTTTATTTACTCAACTCTCTTTCCAACAGTAATAATCCTTTTTTTTTTTGATTAAATAATCCATTGTTCTGTTACATTCAAGTTTGAAGATTTCCTCTTTTTATATAACAGAGATAGGTATGAAATTAGAGTTAGACCTTCCCCAAGTCCCAAAAATATATATATATATTTGTTTTAATGGATTGTTTGATAAACGTATTGCGTTTTAATCGCGTTTGAACGTAATTAATTTTTTGAGTGTTGTATTTGGTTGAAAAGTATTTATTTTGTATTTGAATGAAATGTGTGTTTGAATAAAAAGTATTTGAATTGTATTTTAGAGTTGAAAAGTTAATGTGGTTGGTAAAAGTAGAGATAAAAAAGTTAGAATTGAAAAGTTGTTGTGGTTGTTTTAAAAAACAAAATAATAGTAATTATATTCGTAATACTATTGAAAATAACTGTATTTAAATATAAAATTTTTACATTTGATTGAAAATTATATTGCGCTTTTGTAACGGTGACCATAAGCTTTAGTTGAAGTAATTTTCAATTATAAATCCTAGAAAGCTTTTTTTTTTTTTTTTTAATCACTTTTAATAGCAGTAGGGTTGTAAAGTTAATGGTCACCAACTACCATGCTATAGCTTTATAGCCAAGCTGTTGACAATCATTAGTGTAAGGAATGCCACGTAGGATGAGTAGTTTTTTAAGCCTGTCTTAGTAAATGTTATTCAATGTTTTTTTTTTCACATATAATAACTAAAAAAATAATAATAATAGCATAAAGAGCTTTTTATAATGTGATATGGTAAGTTTAATCTAAATCACACGACAGTTCTTACTAAATATCTTAAAATTCTCAATTGAAAAAAAAAAAGCTACAATCTAAAATAAAATTGCAAAAAGAAGTAAAGGTAGAAGGCACAACTTACAAATTGGAAATGCAAAAACATTTCATCATTAAGAAAATAAACATACACCATGGCATTAGGCCATTGACGTTCTAATTCCCTAATTTTATGGTTCAATTTGTATTAAAAGTTGGGCGTCATTCCTTGCGGTCCACAGCTCTGCTGTCCTCGATCAAACTTCAGCGTTAGGACGGGGGAATACCTATTTGTACTTTCTGTCTTTTTTCTTTTATTTCGTTTTGCGTTTATAATCTTCGAAAATATGGCAGCAACTTGCAAGAAAATGTATATTTTTAACTTTTTTTAAAAAATATTTTTTCTACAGTTTAAGCTTATTTGTCATGCGATAGCTCCAACTCAGAGAGGCTCAATCAATGTATATTTTTTAAGTTCTTATATATACATTCAATCAATCCTTGGTTCCCAAATTTTTAAACACTAAGGGTGTTTGGAATCAATGTTTGGAGATTTTTTTTGGATTAGAAAAAAATTATTTTAAAAAATATGATTGGGAAAAAAAAATTGTTTGGAGTGAAAAAATATAAAATTTTAAAAAAAATTTTAGAAAAAAAATCAATATATATATTGTTTTGTTCCTCTCGAAATTTTATACAATCTAAAAAAAAATCATCTCATTTGGATTTGTATACACAAAATTATAGATTTTTAAAATTTAAAATTTACTATATTGTTTTAAAAATATAAATAATAAAAAATAATAATATATTAAAAAAAATTATTTTAGAGATATTATTTTGAGCCCTCAAACACCCCTTAGTCAACACATTGAACTAAGGTGGACTCTATGAATATGTATATATATACACAATTTTAATAATATTTGATGTAGAAAAATAAAAATAATAATAATTATAATATAACGATGATAATTTCATGTTTAATTATATTAATATATATATATATAAAGCACAAGTCCCACGCTCATAATTTAAAAAAAAAAAAAAATGTTGGATCCGTACATTATCACAGAGGTAATGTAGTAGTGGAAGATCATATCAAAACTTGACGTTGCAAATCCAGTGGTTGTGGATACTTTTTGACTTTTGTAAACTTGCGGGGGTAATATTTGCATGGTTTTGGACCAAAAAATAAAGAATATTGGTTGTAAGCTACAATTAGGGTTCGTTTGGACCAGTTCTACAGTTTCTAAAAATTAATTTTTTTTTAAAAATTTTATCACTTTTCATTATATAAATCTAAATGAGATAATTTTTTTAAATTACATAAAATTTTGAGAAGAATGAAATAATATCTATATTGATATTTTTTTTCTAAAAAATTTTTTAAAATTTTTCATTTTTTCACCTCAAATAATTTTTTCTCCAAAACATATTTCTCAATATAATTTTTTCTAATCAAAAAATAATATCTCCAACCCCCTTCCGAACTCCCGCTTAACAAGGGACACATTAATTTTTTTCATTTTTTACTTGAAGATAATAATAAGATGGGAGTAACCATGTCAAAAAGGAGGAGGACTATTTTTCGACGATTTAAAAATAAAAAAGGAGATGAGGTACTATTTTTTGGATCTTAAAAAAATAATAGTAATAATAAAAAGTCAGAAAAAAAATAAAAATTAAAAAAAAAACAAGCCCAGCCCACAGAGCGGCCCATAAAGTCATTGTTCTGACAAACGTTGGGATCATGGAAAATTGGAAATGAATTTGTTTGAAGACAATCAGAAATGATGTTGATTCCAGACTGTACTCTTTTAATCTTACGGCCCACATTGCATCAACTTCTCTATCACTGATCTTTTATAGCATCACCGGCCTCCATTTTCTCCGTCCTCTCAATCAGACGCTCTTTCTCCATCTCCATCTACCCTTGTGACGTTCAGACAGGTTAATCTCTCTCTCTCTCTCTCTCTCACCCTCCTCACTTTCTCTCTCCTCTCCGATCTCTTATCTTTTTTTTCGATCTCTTAGTTTCTACTTGGATCTGCTCGTTTTGTTTCTTTGATTCCTGAATCTTCTTTGTTTCTGTAAAGTTCTGATCTTAAGATTTCTTCTTTCACAACTCATTTTTCGTTTATGAATAGATATATATATATATATTTAGTGTATCGCTTTTCTTGCATGTCTTGACTTATCTGTTCTATTTCATTTGTATTTTTTTCTTTTTCCTTTTTTTTTTTTCTGGTTTTGATTTTTTTCGATATATGCGAATTGTTTGAGCGATTCTTGTTGATTTTCATTTGGTGGAAAAATGGTATAAATGAGGTGCGAATTTGAGAATTCAGATGAGCGATCCGATTGAAGAAACTGTTCAAACCAAGAATAGTGATGTAATTATGAAGAAATAACGCGAAATTAAGGAAAAGAAGAAAAAGATTAAGCCCATAAACTTGAAAATGGTTATTTAATGTAATTCTTTTCTGTTTATGATTGTGTTGTTTCGCTTGTAAATAGCCAATCATTACTTTTATGTATTTCTCTACTCCTTAACGGTTTTGTTATCCGCTTCAGAGATCAAAATTGTGGGATTTTTTTATTTAAAAAAAAAAAAAAAGAAAAAAGAAAACCCATTGTTTTTCAATACCTTGTACATTAGAATTTGGTTGTGCCGTGTTAATCGTATGTTTGGGAAAATCTAGCTAAGAGATTGCAAGTATTTTTTTTTTCTTTTATTGGTTTGAGAGAGTTAGAAAGAAGTTTCTAGGATCCTTTTCTATGTTTTTGCGTGTTGAAAAATGGGCAAGTTATTCTGATAGATTTTGGTAAAACTTGACAGGTAATTGAAGATGGCAGACGGTGAGGATATTCAGCCACTCGTTTGTGATAATGGAACCGGAATGGTTAAGGTATTAATTTGGTTTGTTTGAATTTAGAATTTTCTCGTTTTAACTTAATCTGCTGTGTAAGGTAGTAGCTGTTTGTTTTGCTGTCTCTTGGGTAGTGACTGATTGAAATGTTACGTTTTAGGCTGGATTTGCCGGAGATGATGCTCCACGAGCAGTGTTTCCCAGCATTGTAGGGCGTCCTCGTCACACTGGTGTGATGGTTGGCATGGGCCAGAAAGACGCTTATGTTGGTGATGAGGCTCAATCAAAGCGAGGTATCTTAACTCTGAAATACCCAATTGAGCACGGTATTGTGAGCAACTGGGATGACATGGAGAAGATTTGGCATCACACTTTCTACAATGAGCTTCGTGTTGCGCCTGAAGAACACCCTGTTCTTCTGACCGAGGCTCCTCTCAACCCCAAAGCTAACCGTGAGAAGATGACCCAGATCATGTTTGAGACGTTCAACACCCCCGCCATGTATGTGGCCATTCAAGCCGTGCTTTCTCTCTATGCCAGTGGTCGTACAACCGGTATGTGGTGTCAATTTGTTAGACTTGAAAGATTTTAAGGATGCTGACAGGGGCATTTTTAGATATGTTGAGAAACTTCTAGTCAACATAGGATTATAGGACGAGGTTTCAGTCTATTTACCACCTGAATCATGATGATGGTTTCTCACCTGAGTGAACTAACTTGGCGTGGCTTTTGTAATTGTTTCTATAGCTTCTAATTTAGTTGATCTCGCATGGTGTATACATTTTTTTTTTTTTTTAGTTGGTTCCTTTTGTTTCACAAATATTTAGCTGGAAGTCTTTCATTTCTTGTGTAGGTATTGTGTTGGACTCTGGTGATGGTGTCAGCCACACTGTTCCCATCTATGAGGGTTATGCCCTCCCCCATGCCATTCTCCGTCTTGACCTGGCTGGTCGTGATCTCACTGACCACTTGATGAAAATTCTTACGGAGCGTGGATACTCCTTCACTACTACTGCTGAACGGGAAATTGTCAGGGACATGAAGGAGAAGCTGGCTTACATTGCTCTTGACTTTGAGCAGGAGATGGAGACTGCCAAGACCAGCTCTGCAGTTGAGAAGAGCTATGAATTGCCAGATGGACAGGTCATCACAATTGGTGCTGAGCGTTTCCGATGCCCAGAAGTTCTTTTCCAGCCATCCATGATAGGGATGGAAGCTGCAGGCATTCACGAAACCACCTACAACTCGATCATGAAGTGCGATGTCGATATCAGGAAAGACCTGTATGGTAACATCGTCCTGTCTGGTGGTTCAACCATGTTCCCGGGCATTGCTGATAGAATGAGCAAGGAAATTTCTGCCCTTGCACCAAGCAGCATGAAGATCAAGGTCGTGGCACCACCTGAGAGGAAATACAGTGTCTGGATTGGAGGCTCTATCTTAGCATCACTTAGCACCTTCCAGCAGGTTGGTTTATATATTTACATTTCAAAATGATGTATTTATTTGATCTCTGATAATTTCTGTTCTGAATTCCGAGTAATTCGCGTGTTTACCGTGCAGATGTGGATTGCAAAGTCAGAGTACGATGAGTCTGGGCCTTCAATTGTTCACAGGAAGTGCTTCTAAGCGTTTGAGAATAGGATCATTGAATGGAGAGAGAGAGAGAGAGAGAGAGAGAGGGAGAGGAGAGTACTACTGTGTTTTATTTCTTGGACAAAAGTGCAGTTTGCAGAAGGCTGATTCTAGCTTTGCTACCCTTTTATGTTGTTCTCTTTTTGGATTGTCTTCAGAAGGCGAGGAGTTTAATGATCCAATTTCTTTTATAATCGTTTGTCTTGAGAATTTTATCTTGTTATTATATGATGAAAGCTTTTTGGTCTTTGCAGCCCAGTATGCCTAAGTTATTTATTGAAACTCTTAGGGCAGGGGCTTGTTAAATGCTATTTGATTCGTTCATAATGTGTTGATCTAATAATATTTAGGCATGCTCATTTCACTTTGAAGATAGAGCTGTCATAAAATTGAATGCTGCTGTTTTTTCCTATCCAGTTGATGGACCTTTTGTCAAAGTAATGGATCAGCATAAAACTTATAAAAGATGACTGAATAAAAGACGAACGAAATGCCTGTTGCTTGAAAACTAACGTTGCTTGATTTATGGGTTCGAAGTTACAATTCAAACTTATTTTTAAAAGTTTCGTTCAAAATGAACCCAAGAGGTAGTAAAAACACTCTCTTATAAGCAAGTAGTTCTCCCTTTGGCAATAAGCATACAAGCAGTTTTATCCACGCTTAAAACAAAGTAATTCTATACATCATAAACTATGGTTCAGCTAAGGCTAACAAGAGTTTCTAAGCAACACTAGTATTCCTAAAAAAGTGTCAAACAGAGATCTTTGACAGATCTAAACAGCTACATTATCTCAAACTGAAGTTATATTATGTAACAACATTTACGTAACTTAACTTAATTGCAACTTAAGTTAAGTTGGTCAAATTTATTCAAGTTTAGTTTAATTTTATAGGGTTCATTTTCATTATTTCACCTCTATTTTTACTATTTCAATAATAATTTTTAATATAAGTTATTTTTATTTTTATAATTTATAATATAAGTCAAGTTAAATTAAATTAGAACAAAATAACTAACTTAACTTAAAAACTAAATCAAGCTAAATGTTTAACCAAAGGGACACTAAAACTAACCCCTCCTTTCACAGTTTATTTCCCGGAAGAAAGCAGGGATTTTGTGGTCTGAAGCTCATTATCACAAAATGGGTGATTCCCTCTGGGAGTCTCATCTCCTGTGCTCAGCCAAGACTCTGAAACCCCTTTTTCCTTCGTCGATTTTGAGTTCCTTTGCTCGGCAGAGTGCCTATTTTCCTCATTCAGGTGATCAATATAGTGAGAATTACACCTGCCATATACTTTAGAAGGAAAGTCTTTCACCAAGCCTGCGTCTGTGGAAGATGATCGCTGGATGAAGCTCCCGAACCCTTCGATTCCTCGAGTCAAGCTACGAGCTCTCTCTCTTTCTTCTTTGAGATACGCTGAGTTCTCAATAAGCTTCAACACTCTGTCCGATAACTTGTTAACGCGCAAACCCCAGTTGAACCTAAAGCAAGTTAAACACAAATAGATATTGAGACCTCAACCACAAATGACCAAAGAGATTATGTCAAAACAAAAACCAACCCCTTCTCATCTGTATACTGAAAACTTCCCATCTTCTTGATGACATCTATATCATCCTTGAACTCCTCAGCAACTCTAAGTGGTCCATGAGTCAAAAGGTGTTCCAACAAAATTAGAGCTTTGTAAGGTCCTCTCCAGTTCTCTCTATCAAAATTCAGCAGCCTGATCAATCAGAAACTTTTTTAAGAGTTATTGCAAAGACAAGATGAGTTCTAATCAAGTTTCAACGTAAGAATTAAAGATTCATAAAGAACATTAACCTGGTGTGCAGAATCTCAACAATCCTCCAATAATCATCAACTTCAAAGGCAGACCTTGATATCACCCCTATGGCACGTGTGTCTGGTGGCCACGTGTTCCCATTTGTGGCATCTTCTGCCATTCTACAAGAACCTTAAACCATTAAGAACACAGTACGTATACATACGTACTTACATATACAAACATATACACATATATACATATATATGTAAACATATATGAGAAGAAAATTATGCAAAATCTCACAGTTGTGCAGGTGTTACATCAGTGAGAGCCAAACGAGCGGTTTTGATCTTGTCCTTGAAGAAGGAAGAAGCTTGCTTCTTCAATTCATGGAAAAATGGAGTACTACTGCCCATGTTTTTTTTTTTTTTTAATTTGTTTGAAAGGATCAACGTGCTTGACGAAAGGGAAATTATAATAGTTTTGGTTTAGATTTGTGAATTATAGAAATGTACGTAAGAGGAGCAACCACTCCACAGCGAAAAAGAAAAAGAAGAAAAAAAAAATACTGACTTCACTTTTGAAAGTCGTTTTTCTATGCGTAACTAGAAGACTAAAAGGGCTAACTATATTTTATGATATCCCATAATATCAACGTCATGTTATGCGAGAGAGAAAAGAGGAAGGTAACTCTCTCTCTCTCTCTCTCTCTCTCTTTATTTGGTACAGTAGTATGATCCGCAAGTTCCAAGGCGACTTTGTCAGCACTTTTTTCCTGGAAGATTATTTCGCTAAATAGTGCTAGAAATTAGCTAGTGAAGATGTGATATTTTGGCTCTGTGAAAAGAAAAATATTTTGAGACATTGTGACGTTAAATAATATATTATATTATAATTAATTTAAATGGATTCTATGAATAAACTTCGTGGGATTTATTTTATATTAATGTATAATGTTTAATATTATTAATTCATTTTTTTAAAGTTATGATTAATGCATTTTAATATGATTATTCTGCTGAAAAATAACACCAAAATTGATTGAGGTAGAAATTGAAAACTTATAAAATTATAGTTATAGTCTAACAATAATTGTATATCCACTTTATTTAAAAATGAAAAGTTTGAATCCCATCATCTTCATGTTCTCTCTATAAAAAAAAAAATTAAGAACTTTTTTATTGGAGTCAACTTAATGTGTTTTTTTTTCTCTTTTTGAATTTCTTTTTGAATTTATTTTTACCAAATAAGTACATTTTTCCCTTTTATTTTTTATTAATGAAAAATTATTTTAGAATTGAAAAGCAATCTTAATTAGATGTATACAATATAATAAAAATACAAAAATATTTAGGTAGTCTATTATTCGAGAGAAGTTGAAAAATTAGATAGAAAATTAATTAGAAAATACTGTAATAAAGTATTACTTGAGAGGCCAGCACCAAAAAAAAAACTATGAGTATGGATAAATTTGTGAAAAAAAAAAATTTTAATCGGAGTAAAAAAAAAAAGAATAAATAAAATTAAAAGATGAAAGCAAGAAAGGGGGAAAAAAAGGAAGCCATTGGGGAGTGGGGATTAAATAGATGTGTATACATTTTTTTTAAATCATTTGTAATGCTAAGTTTAGAATTTTGAACGTGTGAACTTATCTAATTGGAGGTAAAAAAAAGCTTAAACTATTATAATTTGAAAAAAAAAAAAAGAGAAATTATAGTAAATAGACCAGTTAAATAGTATAATTTTATATCTTTAAAAATTTATAGTATAATTTAATTTTAGTATAGATAATATTCTCATTTTATTTTTGAACTAGATTTTTGACTTTTTTTTTTTTTCCCGATTCTCCAATCCCATTCATTTCTCTCTCTTTTGCCTCTCTCTCTCTCTCTCTCTTGTCTTCCTCACCAAACCATTTCTCTCTTGTCTTCTTCGTTAGTTGCAAATTTTTGATCGTGGCCCGATCTCGATGTGGAAAGGATGTCAATCTAGATTGGAAGACAGTTGCTTATTGAGATCATAATTGCAAGATTGTGAGATCCTAATCGTGAAACCTAGATCTAGCATTAATGCCATCACCAATAACAAGGTTGCTGGCGCTGGAGAAGATAATATGGCTCAGGGTTGGCGACAATGACCAACTTCTTGCGGCGGCATCCTTCGAGCTCGCTCTGGATAGATTGAGATCACAAATTATAATCTCTCTCTCTTTCCTTTCCTTTTCTCTATCATTCCCTAGCCACAAACCTTGCAACGAGGCTTCCAATCACCAGATTGTGAGATGGACGAGGTTCTGACCACCGCAATGAGGCTTCATGAGATCGTTGTACCCATGCACTGCCACTTCGCTGCTATTGATGGGTCATGACGGAGAGGTCATGGTTGGCCTCAAGCTTTCTAAAATCATTTCAAATCCTAACGTCAACGAAGGAGTAGTTGGAGTTTCGGAGGAAGTCGATGATTTGTTGTTGTCAATGTCCAATCTGGTGATGGTAATGGATTTTATGGAATTTGGGTTAGTCTGGGGTTATGGTTAGGGTTTGTTTCATTTAGGTTTTTTTTTTTTTTTTTTTTTTTAAATTGGTAAATAAATGCTTTGCCGAAGTTGTTAAATTAATGATTTATGATATCAAGAATTTACACCCATAAAATAAAAAATGTATAACTAATTAAACCGATAACTAAATATTTACGAATGATTTACTAAAATAAATGATTTATCGAATATTAATGATTTATTAAAATCGGTAAATAGATGATTTACTAAAGGGTCGTTTGGGGGGCTGTCTCCAACCCTCAATTTTTCACTTTTTCCAAAACTTTCTTATTTTTTATTATTTACATCTCCAAAATACTACAGTAAACTCCAAATTTTAAAAATTCATAACCTTTTGTATACAAGTCCAAATGAGATGATTTTTTTTTAAATTGCATAGAATTTCGAGAGGAACAAAACAAGATCCATATTGATATTTTTTTTCTAAAAAAATTTTTAAAATTTTTAATTTTTCACCCTAAACAGTTTTTTCTCCCAAACATATTCTCCAAAACCAACTTTTTTCTAAACCCCAAAACCACATCTCCAAAACCTCCCCCAAACTCCCCCTAAGTAAAAAAAAAAAGTGATTTACTAGATAAGTCTCTCAAAAGTTTATCAAAATCAATAAATAAATGATTTACAAAATAAAAAAGTGATTTACTAGATAAATTTATCAAAATTTACACAAGGGGTATTTTTAAAATTTTATACTGTATAAATTAATGTAAATCATTGATTTATAAAAAATATGTAATTTACTAAAAATACAAAACTTTTATGCTATTATTTTTATTCAAGTTGATTTTTGGTTTATTTCCCTTCATCTCTCAAAAACATGCGTAATTTTGTTTTTTGAAAGGCAAGCTTTCAGATCACCCCACAGTTTAAGAGAGCCACATTCAGTCTTTCAGATCACCCGTCAGTTTATGAGAGCCATCGATGATTTGAGGGCCTAGAGGCCCTATAGCTGGCCCAGAGTTTTTGAAAGGCCCAACTAAAGAGTAGATACTTGGCCGAATCAGAATGATTAGTAACATCAGCGGAGCCAGGAGCGTACAACAAAAAAAAAAAAAAAATTTTAAGAAAAATAAAGTTTAATCAGAGTTATATGAGAAATTTTAATTTTTAATAAGATAGAACATATAAATCATAAAATTTTTGGGTAGGAAAAAAGAACAAAAAAATTTCGCCCCATGTGAATCCACCATTGTGTATGTATATATATACCATGAAAGTTCACAAGGATAGTGATGTCTTCTCTTACGGGAGATCATATGAATGGTATTATCCATGAAATACCAACGATCGATTAAAAAAAAAAAATAAAGAGTTTTCATTTTTACAAGAAACGACACTTACTGTTCAAATTCATGTCTTTTTCGGTAAATGTTATGTCGTTTTTGTATGGTTACTTTTTCTTACCTCTTGTGTTCATACATTTGTTTACAATCGGTAACTTGATCGGGAGTCCGATAGTTTAGATGGACAAAATTTTCATGGGATATTCTCAATTATTTCGATCAATTATCTTTCTGTGAGTTTTCAATCTAAAGGTGTCAGGTCATATTATATATATATATATTAAAGAGATACGACACAACGTTTTATTTGAAACTCCCCATTTTTTTCGTTTTCGTTTTCCTATTCATGCATGCACTTGATTTAGTTTTGATCTACTACGACTTTGTAGTTTTTAATATTAGTGGTTGACAATGTATAAAGTTGAGAAGACAACGTAAAGCTAAGAAACCGACCGTATGTTACTTTTTTGTTAACAACTAATTAGCGGCCGCTATAAAATATTGTATGCCTTTGGTCAACAGGCTAGTTAGCCTTTTGTATGCTCTAAGCTTCATATATATAGATATGTATGTTTTTTAAGTAGAATGTAGTTCACCAACTAATTATATATGCAGTTGAAGTTAGTAATATATAGTACTTTTTGAGAGACTACTTTGTTTAGTACTAGAAGCAATTGACTTATAATAATCTTATCATCAATATTATATAATTTGCTTGAACCATTAGTTGCGCACTTAATTTGGCTACACTTTTTTTTTTTTAAATAAAAGGTAAGGCATACCATTAATAAAATGCCACTAAAACGCCACTAAAGGGTAAGAGTTACAAAGGACAATCAAAACCGATAGAAAATAACTAGACCAGACTACAATTCGAAAGTCAATATCAGACAAACCGAAAATGAAAATAAGACAAATCAACCAGACACCGTTAAATAGTTAGAAAAATGGGTAGAACTTGAGTCCATAACGAAGTCTCAAAAAACTTTAAATGAGTCACAACGAACCAGCAAGACATCATGCAGAAATTAAATCCACTTGGAAATTGTTGAGGCAATCTCTATCCTGATCATGGATCAAATCTCCATGAAACTTAATTTGGCTACACATGCATGCATGCAACGTTTAAACTGGCTAGGAATATTGAATTGTACTTTAGCATATTGGATGAACACTACGTACTTCTAGTCAAATTACTAGTCTTTGGCCATCATATATATATATATATTGTTGCTTTGTCCAATCATTCGATTTAAAATTGATACTGATCACGTGTATAACATTCTAAACTACGGAAAAAATTGATTAACTAATAGCCAATTCGGCGCATAGGTAATTCAAAAACTTGTATTAATATCTAAATATATTCTCATCAGATCATTCATGAAGGTTAATGTTGATCAAAGAATTGTGTTAACATATACATATAATACGGAGATGTTGACAGACGATGCGGCTAGTTTTTACCATTTGTTACAATTGTCTTTATCCATTTGATATATATATATATATATATAGCGAGAGAGATAGAGAGAGACACACACACATACACACACACATGTATATGGGTGAAATAGTTGAACTAGAAGGTAGAACTTGCAAATCTATTTGAATGCTTGATTTCACTCAAATGTTAGTTATTCATTCTCTTTCTTAAAAAAAAAAAAAAAAAAAAAAAGAATAGTTGAACTAGAAGTGGCCACGTACGTGCCTAATCTAATTTTTGTGTGGGGTGTACAAGGAGGTCAATAATAATCACATGGGTGCTACTCCAAATAAAAATTGCCTAAAATAGGGAAGCCCAAAAACAAGGCATGTATTATTTATAGATAAAATTCCTAAACTTTATTTTTCCCTACCCAAATGTAATTCCCATTTACATCTAGAAAACACTAATTTCAGCTTCTTTTTTCTATCAATCTCTTGAGAAATTATTCAATAAAACAAGTGTATCACATCATTAAACTTACCTAATATGTCCGTTTAACTAAAATTTGATAATTAAAAATATTTTTTACATCAGTTTTTTATAATTAAATTTTTTTTCCTCATTTGTACCACATTAATTATTAATTCAAAATTCACATAAATACTATACTTAAAATTTTTTAATATATAAAATTTATATTAGATAATTTGATATACTCAACTTATTAAATAATTTCTACAACCTCTGTGTATTGAAATTTAGGGACACGTCCGCTCATAAAAACTTTATTTACTATTCGTCGTATAATAATTCTTTTTAAAAGACCCTGTCTTGCTTTTAATCGGAAGCATGAACGAATTTTGGTTCTACTTCTATGTCACCGCGGGCTGTCATGTAATTGATCGGAGCTGCAACTGCATCATTACCTTATTCAAATAAATCTATATACACCCATTATCTCAGTATTTTTACAGATCAGCTTTTCTGTTTTTTTAAACATTAATATAAGAATTAGCTGATTTTAATATATCATTTTTTTAATGATATATGTCATTTGCATTAATATTTCCAACTCGCATCATTTTACTTATGATTTTATATATAATTACATATAAATCAACAAGAAGATACGTGATTTTATATAGAAAATTACAACTATCGAATTTGTCCATTAACTGAATAAAAACAATTCCTATATATTTATAAATATATATATTTTTTAATTAATTATTTTCTTAAGTTTTTATATTTTTTTTCCGAGAGTAATTATTAAAATTAAAGAAGCATATTTTAGAGAAACGAAATTGCTATCTTATACGTATAACAATATACAGGACCAAGGTAGAAATAAATAATTAATACCACTCATATTTTCTCTGCAGATACGTACATATACAATTGATACAAGCAGAGACTATATCATTATCAGCGGATACAGACATATAGAGGCAGAGGCTAGAGGAAAGTAGTTTTGTAAATCTATATATGTTTGCCACACGACCACAATTCCGCCACACGACCACAATTCCACTATATTTTATGTATTCGTACACCTCCCCCAACACTTGCAGTTAGTCAAAATGCATGAACTTAAATCATGTAATACATATACATATATATACATATATGTATGTATATGAGAAGCTCTTTCTTTGCTTATTACTTGATACAGTGTGCAGGCTCAACATGCCTGCAGAGTATTCAAGATATATGGATCAACTTACAACTAGCTAAATCCTTAATTATAAATTCAACTAATCATTTGATAACATAATTAAAAAGTATATTGATGTTTTTGTTAATGAGTATATTAATGTTTCTCTCCTTTTTTTCTTTTTTTTTGCGCTAAAGGTATATTAATGTTTCCAAACAAATAAAAATTCAATGCAAATGATAGTAATTGCCATTGTGGTGGCATGTATAATTTTACAAACGTGATAATTAGTGATTTTATTATAAAATGCAAAGTTTGAATTCTTTCTCAAATGAGAAGCAATCAGATTGCGGCACACGAAAGGAGACCAAAGAGAATAATATTGGTCTTAAATCATGCATTGAAGATAGCAAGCAACCAATCTAGACCATATATAGAGCATGTGTGTTGATAGCCGCATTCTCACATGCATTGCATCCGTGGTCATTGCCAAATATAACATGTCACCCTTTTTTTTCTTTTTTGGAAAAAAAAAAAAAAAACATATCACCTACTCTTAACAAAAACGCTAGTTTCTCTGTAAGAGTGGCCATGAATATGAATATTGTCATCACACCATTCAAACCTTTCTTTCCCCTCTTCTTTACCAATAAAATATGCTGCCATTGGCCAACAATAAATCTAATGCGTAGAAACTTAAGCTACTTAATTTGATCCGTTATCTTTTTTTTTCTTATGATCTTAACCTTGTCTTTTTTGGGGGATAATGCTAAGAACAACTTTTAACTAATCCTGTCCAAATTCAAAAACCCATAACCAATCAAGAAAAATAATATCACACAATTAATGGAATTAAAAAAAAGAAAAAGGAAGAAGAAGAAGTGGGCAAAGGGTGTGCGGATGAGGTCTAAAGGCATGACGAGGCCGATTTCTTCTCCGTTTTATGCTCCATTTGTCACGTATTACCCCCACGTTTCCCATCCCATTTCTTGTCCTATCCTGAATGTTTTCATTTTTTCTCTTTAAATCTTTATTTTTGCTTTATATAATTGTAGGGTTATAAATAAAGTGTTACAGGACCAGTTATATCCTTCTCATAAGGGATAACCCAACTTTCGGAGGAGGAACACACCCAAAAAAAAAAAAAAAAAAAAAAACAAAGAATGAAAGAAAAAGAAAGAAAGAACTTGGCTAAAAAAGAGCATATGAAAAATGCAATCGAGCAAATATGGGCATCTCTAAATTGGCAACATTGTCTGTCTCATTGGACAGCCCCAAATACACAAATCCCGTCAACCTCTTCATCCAGCCTTGCTCCATTTTTTAGTACTCTATTGACGTTTGTAAAACAATTTTTTGGTGAATATTGCAAAACACTTTTAGACAACCATAATGCGTGCATTATTCTGTCATAAACACTAATATTATTTTAGTGTTGAATTTTCAAATTAATATGGTTTAGTTTTGATTGTTCCAAATGTTAGACTTTGATATTGAAATTTTCAACCTAATTTTAATATTTTAAATCGTATCTAACTAATTAAATTATGATATATTATCAAAAGAATTTAGATCTTAACATATAAAAAAAGTAATCGTAAAAATTTAAATATTTTAAAATAATATGACATTATATTATTAATTAAAAATTGTTTAGGACACTAAAAATTGAATAGATTACTTGAATCCTGGACTTTGCAACACGTTACCTATTGGTCTGGGTACGGCTAACCACAGAAACAATTCCTCTCTCTCTCTCTCTCTCTCTCTCTCTCTCTCTCCGGTGAAATTCCAAATTCTCTTAATAATTAGTATTTACAAATTGCGGGACAAACATTTGAGCAATACGTATAGTGTGCACACAAACAGACGCACATGTTCGCCTTTAATTTATGCATATATCTCATTTAGTTCTCACACCTTTTAATTCTTTATTATTATTATTATTATTTTAATCTTAAAAGACGTAATAAATAAAAGGATCACTATACATTATTCAAGTTCTCGTGGCTTTTTTTCTTTCAACAAAATAGTTTTCAGTTAAAAGATCAATTCATTAAAAAAAAATGTAAAAATATCAGTGAGCCAATTATGCCAACGTTTTTTAAGGAATGCCAATGATTTATTTATTTATTTATTGATAGGACCAATGATTTAATTTTAGTATATATAAACACAATATAGATATATGTATAGTATAAATGAAAGGTAAAGAGAAAAATCCGGTGAAGAATTGAAATTGGGAGAGTATATAACATATTGATATAAATAAGAAAAAAGAAGAGATACATACATAGGTGGGAAAGCATACAACTTGTGGACCTGTGGTGAAAGCAACCAGTAGGCCAAGGCATAAGCAAGTACCACAAAAAAAGAGCCTCATGAAACGATCAGCTGTCTATTAAGATTGAGGTTGGCTTAGTGGGATGTTTTGCTTGGATAGATATGTCACGCTTATAACCGTCACACCTTTCTTAAGAAATATATATTAATTATACTATATATATGAATGCAGTATGTAGCAGTGTATTCAAGAATCTTTTCCTATTCCAGCCTATAATTTATTTATTTATTTTTAATATTTAATAGAAATTGACCTTTACAATTCTATACCTCCAATCAAGCAGTCATATATGGACGCAACTATATTGGAGCCTCGTTGAACTTGGGAAAATTTATTAACAAAATATTTAGCCCATTGATTATTCCTTCCTACTAATAATTTTCAAGTCATTTTTTTCCCCAATATTCCATATTATCTCTTGATTTGCTTGACCACCTTTTTATATATTTTTTAAGAAATTCATTTTTTTTTTTACTCCAATACTCCCTAACTAGTCAGCTACTTGTATAATTTTTCTTGATAGGACTATTACATCGTACAATTGGCTTTCAATCTTGTGGATATGAGTGAAAGCACATTTGTTGTACATAAATACAAAACTAACTACCGAATCATATATTGATTAATTAAACATGTGATCATGTATATATTAGAAATTCAAAAGCTCTAATATATGGGTAGGACAACTTATAGGATGGAGAATCAATTAAAGTTCCTATATATAGAAACTAGATAGAATAACCTACTGAGGGCCTTTTAATAGGAACTGATTAACAGCTTAATTCTCATGCTTATAGAGTGAGAGATAATAGGTAGCTCCGATATAGCATTGATTAGGCAAATAACATGCACCAGGCACGTACCTATACCCCCAAAGAGTAACAAAGATCTGGTCGCTTATTCCTCAACTGTTTATATATTACATATATTAGGATCAATCTCATCCACATATGCCCTTAAATTGTTAGATCATTTATACTCTACTCCTTAAACTTTAAAATACTCTAACTTTATCTCCCGAATTCTAAGCTTAGTCCCATTAGAGTGTGGTTTATATAATTAAGTAAGCCGTTTGTCTGGTTGGCAAAGGGCATGTTGATCTCACCAGTCAAGTGATGTGAGAACAACAAAGTTAAAAGAGTAGAAAAATAAAAAATAATAGAGACACAATATTTTATAGAGATTTACTCATTAATTAGAGCTACTCCTCTATAGGTTTCAGGGGATTTTCCTCTATAGTCAAAAAATATATTACAATGAAGTTGGAGAATGAGAATAGAGAGAGAAGAAGAGAATTTCAGGAAATACAAAAAACATGAAGGAAACATGAGCTGGTACTCCATTGACTTAATTTGACTTGTCGATGAATCATTATCGAATTGATACTTGTACAATGAGAATGTACAAAATCTGACCTCGAGACCCTTGCGTTAGAATTAAAAAAAAAAAAAAACCAAATACGAAAATAGGGATTAAGCATGATCATATGGGCCTTTTTGTTAGTGTTTTTTCACAGGAATTCTAACAGAATGACCACGTGATGCTCTGCTCTATTTTTTTTTTCTGTACATCTTTAACATAAATTAAAAAAAAAAAGGGTTAAGTGGGAGGACTAATTGAAAATTTAAAGAAAACATAGTGTATAGAATTCAGAGGATAAAATGAGATTGACCTTATAAATCAATGGTCGCAAGTTAAAAAAACCCTATTTTTAATGCACATAAAAGATAGAACTAAGTCGGTTAACCATTTCATTTTGGACAAGTACACACATGTAATTAGGATATGATCCAAACTATAATGCCAATAAAAAGTGTTTTACTTAAAACTTAGGGGGCGTTTGGTAAACGCATTGCATTTTGATTGTATTTGAATGAAATTTGTTTTTTGAATGTTGTATTTAGTTGAAAAGTGTTTGTTTTGTATTTGAATGAAATATGTGTTTGGATGAAAAGTATTTTAGAATTGAAAAGTTGATGTGATTGGTAAAAGTAGAGATAAATAGTGGAGTTGAAAAGTTGATGTGCTTGTTTTAAAAATGTTTTAAATAGTAATTGTTTTCATAGCACTGTTGCAAAATTTGTGTTTGGTGTAAAATTGTATTGTATTTGAGTAAAATTAAAATGAAATTTTTCCCCAAATGCCCCCTTGATTAGAACCGCTGCTAAGCGAGTAGGCAAGTACACATAATGTCATTTTTGTAAAGTAATAGCTATAAGTTGCATCAAAAAGTAACAAATGCTTTGCTCTCTTTTTTTGTTTTGTTTTGTTGGGTTTTTTTTTTTTGGCGGCGATGTATGTAGAGTAATAGTATTAAATTATAATTAACCAATCCCATAAGTAATTGATTCGACTCACGTATCTACCTCTATAACTACATCTATAAATACGGCCTCAAACCGTTTCAACTCCTTACCACTACTCTCAAACTCTTTCATCATCTTCTCTTTTCTTCAAAATATTTCAATACTCAACAACATTTTTAAGCTGTCCTTTCAAACTTCCAAAAACTCCTTGTTTTAACTTGCACTGCCAAACAACATGGCTATTCTTACCTGCAGAATAGTAGCTCTTCTCCATCTCATGACAATCTTTGCGACAATATTGTCCCACATGTCCTTATCCGCCTCCGCCGCTGCAACGACGTACAATGTGGTGAGTCTAGGAGCTAAAGCCGATGGCAAGACGGACTCCACCAAAGCTTTCGTCGCTGCATGGGCCAAAGCCTGCGCTTCGCCAAAGCCCGCCGTCGTTTACGTGCCACAGGGAAGGTACTTCCTAGAAAAAGTGGTGTTCGGCGGCGAGTGCAACAGCAACGACGTCACCTTCAGCATTGCCGGAACCCTAGTCGCTCCATCGGAATACCGGGTCATGGGAGATGCCGGCAACTGGATCTTCTTTGAGCATGTTAATGGAGTCACCATATCTGGTGGGATTCTTGACGCCCAAGGCACCTCTCTCTGGGCTTGCAAGGGATCCGGCAAGAGTTGCCCCAGCGGAGCAACCGTAAGTTAAATTTTTCAATTTTCTTTTTGTTTCTCTCTCTCTATATATATATTTTTATGTAAATATATATTATTTTGAGTCACTTTCTTTCACTTAAAAGATAGTGTTAATATAGGCCTGATTGCACTAAATAATGGTAAGAAGAAGAATGATCAGCAAAAAGAGAATATTCTTTTCAAGAATACTATTTCAAGTTATTGCCAGCTTTCATACAGTTGGCTAGCTAGCAACTATATCGTCTGGCATACTAAAATAAGTAATTTCACCTCTCACATCATGATAAAATATAAAACTTAAACTCCTCATCTTCAGTTTAAAACATAAATATATATATATATTTTGTCTACGAACGCTGGAAAAATAGTCGATGTTGCCTTATTTTCCTATTGATTTTTCCACACAATTAAACTGTTTGAGGATGATTCTTCCAAAAAAAATTGGAAAACTGTTTATGGAACATAATTCAATTTCTGGGAAAATCAGAATGTATCAGTGGATAAGTAACTGATATTTTGTATTTTTGTTAGTTTAGTATCAGGAATCCTTTTTTTTTTTTTTTTTCATTGTCGAAGTGTCAGCAAAAGTAACCGTAAATTGCTAATTAATTAATTAATTATTCCATATTAATAGGGAATTAATTACAAGATTATGTTAATATTGTAATATAAGAAACCAGAACAATGTGCTTATGGGAATATGGTTTTGGAGTCGGTGTGAACGTCAAAAGTCAATAATTTTGCTTAAGAGATTTAATATAATATTACTTAAATATAATGAGCTAATGATAATAAACATTATATACTAATAGAGATCTATATGTTCCCATACCATGAAGTCCACTCGAGAAAACTGGTGCCACTAATGTATATGCTTTAGCATTGTAAATTCAACTGTTTATACAGGTGGTTTTTGTTTCAATTTACTCGAAAAGCATATGATGTCCACAATTCAAAAACCAATTAATCACGTGCTTGCAGATCACTCGTCTTCCGTCATATATTAATTAAATAAGATTATTCTTTTTCATAGTCAATAAATTATAATTTTGGAGATGTGTATATGTGCAGACATTGGGATTTTCCAACTCAAAGAACATAAAGATCACGGGATTAACATCCCTCAACAGCCAGATGTTCCACATCGTCGTCAACGGCTGCAACAACGTCAAAATGCAAGGCGTGAAGGTGTCGGCCTCCGGCAACAGCCCCAACACCGACGGCATCCACGTCCAGGGGTCGACCGGCGTCACAATCCTCAACTCCCAGATCGGAACCGGTGACGACTGCATCTCAATTGGGCCCGGCACCGCCAATTTGTGGGTTGAAGACATTGTATGTGGACCTGGCCATGGAATCAGGTACCTTGCTAGCTATTGATTTCTGTCATCATCATTTATACATTAAAAAATCCAGAAATTTCCACTGGACGAAGGTTACTGGACGAAGGTTAATAAAGTACAAGCTAGTTTTATAATTACTAATTAGCTACTGTAATATGATGCTAATTGGACATTGGTCAATCATAATGCAGCATTGGGAGCCTAGGCAAGGAGCTAAAGGAGGCAGGCGTGCAAAATGTGACCGTTAAAACGGCGACATTTAGAGGTACACAAAATGGTTTGAGGATAAAGTCGTGGGGAAGGCCCAGCAATGGGTTCGCGAGGAACATCCTATTCCAGCACGCCGTCATGATCGACGCCCAAAATCCGATCCTCATCGATCAAAATTACTGCCCCAACAACAAGAACTGCCCCAGTCAGGTACCACATTGTATAAAAATACTTAAAAGCTACCATTTATCGTGCGACAATTTTATTGTATTGTCACATGTGCGGTGAATAATGGCCACCCGCCATATTTGTTGCACGTACTTCTAATGTATTAATCACCATGATCATAACATAATGATGAGGCTTGATTTGGATGATCTCGCAGGATTCGGGTGTTAAAGTTAGTGATGTGGTGTACCAAGACATCCGCGGGACTTCGGCGACGGAAGTAGCGGTGAAATTCGATTGCAGCTCAAAGAATCCATGCAAGAACATTAGATTGCAGGACGTGAAACTGACCTACAAGAATGCTGTACCTGCGCAAGCTTCCTGCAACCACGCTGTCGGAACGGCTTCTGGTTTTGTCCAGCCTTCCAGTTGCCTGTAGATGGGGCCAACAACTACAACCACACAAGTTTTGTTCATTATATATATATGTGTGTGTTATTTAAGCCCCCTAAAAGATATAAAACATATAATTTTGTCCTTTTCCACAAATTGAAGGACAAAAGCGAGAAAAAAAATGTGTTAGCTTATATTTGATAGATTAATCAAGTCAATAAGTTGTTTGAGCCTGTGGCGATGGTAGCTGGGATTCCTCCTGCTTATTCGAGCCTGGCCGCGCAATCATCAAACCCCCTTCTTGGGAGTTAATTATTATACATTTTATAGTGTAACAAGTTCTATTATGATTTTCAGATGAACGTAATTGTTCTCTACAGATCTCTGACACGAGATCATGTCATGATGATGACCAGTCTTATATTTTCACTTTATTGAAATCACAGTTTTTTTTTCCTTGTTTTTATATTGAAAGGGAAATAGTAAAAACTAATTGACGGTACTAGTAGGAAGACAAGGATGGTAACGTGAAAACAAAATTTTTTAATAAATTCCTAGAAAAAGTGGTTGTATTTGTACATATTAAACTTATCAATATCGTCACCTATATAATTCTCTTTTATTAAAAATTCAAAAAATAAATATAAAAAAACTCTTCTATAGATACTATATTTTTTATGCCATCTAATTTCTTATTTTATTTTGTAATAAACATGAATGATCAGAAAATGGAATGACTAACTGTATTCCCTTCCTTTTTACATGCCCTAAAATTAAAGTGGAGAATGAGTAAAGTGAATGTCAATCCTGACATTTATCTTGACATTGATTTCTTATCAAATGTAACAAATGAAAAATTTGCTTATACTCCTAATTTTACAAAGTTCACATGTGCTGGTGATTGTTTGATTCAGTACAAGAATATTTTAATAATTGCAATAATAAGATTAATATTTCTAAGTTTGGTAAATATATTAGAAACTCTTTCTATATAAAATAATAATAAAAAGTCAATACTATAAACGAAATAACATTATTTTCTATTTTACTATCTAAATGCAAGTAAATACTAGAAAGAAAATCAATTATCATCTTTTTTATTTCTTTACTTCATTTTATAATTTCATTATTAAAAATAGTAGCATTTGTTGCTGGGAATAAGGATGACATTTTTATTTATGGATGCAGGTATCCACTACTATAGGAGTGGATATGATGGCAAGTATGAGAGTTTAAGGGGTACCAATACCTATTGGAATGGGTATGAGAGCGGGATAACCCCCTCCACAGGTGTAAGGTAGGGGTGGGGAAAGCTCCTATATATCTGTATTCATCTCGCATATTTTCATTATTATTAAAATATACATTTATATGAATTTGAATTTTTCATTAGAAATAAAAAGGGAACTTTCATAAAGGAAAAAAAAAGAAAGAAACTATCAATCATCCCTAAATTTGGCATTCTTTTTAAAAGCTATACATATTGCTACCATTTAACCTTTTTTTTTTTAATGAGAACTTGAGTGGAATTTAAAAAAAAAAAATCTTAATGGATAAATAGGTAAGGTATGGATATAACCTCCTCAATGGAGGTTACTTACCCTCTATCATGACCTAAATTTGGTGGTTGTGATTAATCATGGTTAAACATAATTAATTAAATAAACTCAAGATTTATTAACAAAATCTAATAAAAATTTTAATCACAAATAACTAATATTATATACTACTTTGGAGTTTTTAAATTATATATATTTACCAAACAGTCTTTTTAAAATATACAAATTTTGAAATGATACAACATAAGAACAATGTTGCTAATACAATCCATTACAAAAGATTATAGTACAACTCAGAATTAAAAATGCTGATATAACAATACAAACTGAATAACTAGTCTTCACGATACTGCTGCACCTCAAACATAACTCTTCAAATGCATTCTGCTAACCTTGGAGGGGAAAAAATTAATAAAACTGAGTGAATCGAATGCTCAGCAAGGAGCATAAAGGGGAATACAATAATAAAATGACTCTAAACTAAAATAATGGTTAACAACACTAATTAGATTAGTTACAAGCACAAACATATGCAAACAATCAATAAACAACTTTCATATCCACATAGAACCAGAATTCAAATGTACATATCATTTATCAATCACTATGAAAATGTATGTTCGCTAGGGTGTGCAAGGGCAAACTTGAAGCTTTCTTTGAGCTCTTATACCTGCCAATATTCTTTGAAGTCTTTATCGATCTGAATATCTTTGAATCAATAGAATCCTAACTACACCATGCACAATCATCCATAAACGTTATGGAAAGCCTACCTATTCTCCCAATCTACTACAGGGTAGAATAGGTTCAATGGGAGTGGGATGCTTGCCGAGCATGGCCAATAACATAAAAGTAAATAGTAGAATTTAAATGTCAAAGATAAATTCCATTTACCTGAGCTTGTCTTGCATAGAAAAAAATCACTTACCCTTTAATCATAATCCAAAGCTACAAAGCATCACATGCTTTCATGTATGGTGTCATTTACTAAAATTTATAACAAATGTAACATGAATGCAAAATGAAATACACATAAATTTCGAAATCAATGATAAAACATGTTGAGCACTCTAAAATTCCAAAACATCTTATTTTCATTATATTAGTCTTATATTAAATTTCTACTTGTTTGACGCATCCCCATTATTCAATTTCATTTTCATTTTTGTACTTAAAATATTTATTTAGGACTGTAGATCATGCGTTATTCATCCACATAACATTTCCTTGCTCAGAACTGTTTTCTCCATGAAAACAGTTCATGCAATGACACTTGGGCAGATTTGGCATCCCGCGTGAGAAAATTCATAAAATATTCCTCAAGTCTCTACAATTTACAAAATTAGTGTCTAAATAAAATAAACAAACGTAACTTGCCGTAAGCTATTAAACTCCACTTTTCGTGTTTGTTAACACAATTGGGACTAACAATCAAGATTTTCGTAGGAGTTCCCTGCATTTTTCCTTAAACTTAAAAATATCATCACTTAGGCCACAGGTGTATTTGAGCAAAATAACAATATGCAATTTTAACATTAGAAAATATAATTATTTGAAACAAAGGTAAAAATAAAAAAATAAGGACCAACTCTTTTATATACCTTAGATTCAAAAAACAATTTGGCATTAGAAGAATTAACAATCTCTTTCATATGACGGATGACAGAGTAGTCACATTCTACGTAAGAAGATTGATGATTTGATATTGTAAAATATCAAAAATTAAATGTTTATTTACCTACGTACACTTGGGAATTAGAGAAGTTAGAGATAGAATTCCAAATCAGTTATTCAAGTACATTAAACTAGACTTAGACATCTTACCTTAACCGAATGCTAATGTGGATGTTGCCTTCCCTTTCTCTCCTTTTGTGCTTTTTACAATCTTATACCCCTTTATTGAAAATTAAAACATTAAGTTAAAAAAAATACAAGAATAATACTAAAAATGGTTAAGATAGGCCATTTTTTGCTATATAAAATGATAGCTTTCCCTCAGGATATCTCCTTTAAGCCAAGATATCAGAAATTACAAGTTAATTACTTCTTTCATGCGATTAGGGACTTTATTTTCAAGTGAAGCAAGAAAGTATATTACTTTATTGTCTATATCAATGTTCAACAACCAATGCCCCCTGAGTAAACCAATTAACGTAAGTAAAAATCATGATCCGTAAAATAATAAAACTTAAGACTATATATACACACACGCACACACCATATGTTATATGAACAAAAAAAAAAAAGAGCTCGCCGTGCACACCCTCCTTCAATCTATCTGATAATATATGTGCACATTCATCTAGTTGGGTGACTCCATGTGATATAGCATTTGGATCAACAAAGGCGTAATAACTGAAACACCCATGTGATATAGCTCAGTTACGTTTCTCAAACAATATAAGTTATATCAAATGACCATATACATTACAGCTTAGCTACATTAAAGCTCAGCTATATCAAATGACCATATAAAATTATATATCGTGTGTTAAGAATGATATTAAAGTAAGAAATTACATTGACTGTTTCCCAGATTTTGTCTTTGATGGAATCAGAAACACCATACCAATTTCTATGTTAATCGGTACCATAGTTCGAGCTAATACACCCAAATAATTTTTTAATTGTTTTGCTTCTTTCCCTATACCTTATTCATACCTATTATATCGAATATCTTTTTTTTCCCCCCCAAAACTTCTGATGCTTGTATTTTTTTCATGGAAGTGCAACCTATGCCTTTCTTTTTTTTTTTTTTTTTTTCCCTACCCTTTTGTTGCTGCTTCTTTTAAGGACATAGCATCAACATTTTCTACACCAGATTCATCCATTGACCTGCATGTTAAAGAAAAGCTATATATTAGCAGGGCTTAATAATAGAAGAAAAATTAACAAGTAACAAAAAAATGCAAAAATGTAAAATGAAGTGAAAGTTATAAGAAAAAATTTACATATATAGCACATGATAAAGTTAAAGAGATGTATAAGCAACCTTTAGAGTTTTTTTAATATTTTGTTGAACTAACTTACATTTGTATATATGCAAGTATATTTGTCCAGTATTCATGATGAATTCTTGTTACTATTATCAATCCAATTTCCTTTACAATCAGTTCGTGCGTATGTGCTCTCATTATCTCTCTATCCATCAGATTATTCACTTAATGGTAATTCGTTAGTAAAACTTTGATGTTCCACTATAATGTCACCAAGTGCATCATCATTGTGCTATCATTGAAGTCCCGTTGGTGGAATGGAACTAGTGATGACCATTGAGGATCACGTTTATCAATGGAACTAGTGATGACCATTGAGGATCACGTTTATCATTAATATAGAATACTTGTTTAGCTTGACTGGCCTATATAAAAGGGTCAGCTTTATGACCTATTCTGTTGAGGTCAACAAAAGTCAAACCAAACTCATTTTGTCTGATCCCAGTATTATTCTCAACCCAATCACAAATAAACACCCGAACTCGAAAAGTTCAATAATCAATCTCCCAGAATTCTTGGATAACCTCATAGAATGTCATATCACTATACACTGGATTTAATTCTTTGCACTAGAAAATTGCATTGCTTTTGCTACTATACTCACGCCACGAGTTCGCACAGTTCGAGTATCATCTCTTTTTTTAGTGTAAAACTGACA
Source organism: Antiaris toxicaria (assembly GCA_035233585.1). Taxonomy (NCBI): domain Eukaryota; kingdom Viridiplantae; phylum Streptophyta; class Magnoliopsida; order Rosales; family Moraceae; genus Antiaris; species Antiaris toxicaria. The sequence goes on along the minus strand of CP141162.1, from coordinate 10,660,149 downwards.
TCCATTAATGATACATTTAGTATGCTTTAAAACTTCAATTCGTCTTATATGCATGATTATGATAACAACCTTGTTATTAAAAATGGTATTTAGTCACATAACAATATTGTTACTATAACTTTTTTTTTTTTAATTTTGTATTGTGGTTTAGATGAACAAAAGATTTACAAAATCTTCTCAGTTTTTTCTATCAATTATCATTGGTGGAAATGTTAATTCTGTAGGCGTTATGTCATATGTCAAAGAGATACAGCGTTGTTTATCTGAAACACCCACACCACACTTTCTATTTTCCTAAAATCAGACTCTATCTGCCTTGCATGCCCATGATGCACTTGATTTAGTTTTGATCTGTTACAGTACTTCACAGCTTTCAACATTAGTTGTTGACAATGTTTAACGTTGAGAAGACTATTACTTAAGAAACCTGCCGTATTTTACTTTTTTGTAGCATGTAATTAGCGGCCGCTATAAAATATTGAACGCCTTGGTCAACAGGTGATTTAGCCTTTATGTGAACCAAAATTCAAATATAACACACACACACACACACACACACACATGTAGAATGTAGTTCACCAACTAATTTTACATTGAAGTTAGTTATATAATATTTTTTGAGAGACTAATTTTTTTGGTTGAAGCAATTGAGTCATAATTTTAGCATTAATATTATAATGTAATTGAAGCATAAGTTGCGCACTTAATTTAGCTAAATGCATGCATGCAATGTTCAAACTAGCTAGCAATATTTATAGCATAAGGATGAGCCCTCCGTATTTTCTAGTCAAATTAATTAGTAGTCTTTAATCTGACCATCTTATATATATATATATATACATACATAAATATATACATATGTATACTATATACGTTGTTGTTTTGTTTAAATTTAAAACTGATAATATTACAATACTAATATACGTACGTTCTAAACTCATAATACTTAAATTATATATATTCTCATTGGATTATTTATATACATAAATTATTAATGTTGATCAAATTTTGTGTTAGCATATACATTATTGTACTATTGATATTGATAAATGATGGTGCGAGCTTTTACTATTTATTATAAATGATCTTTGAGATCACACACACATATATAATATGGGCGACATATAGTTGAACCAGAAGGCATGGACTTGGTGCGGGAAGAGTTAAGATTTTGGGTGTCAATGTTTGAAATTACTCAAATGCCTTGCTTATTCTGCTCATTCAAAAAATAAAAAAATAAAAAGGAAAAGAAAAGAAATTATTGAACTTAAAGGGTCCACGTGCCTAATCCAATATTTTGGGTCTCCAAACAAAAATTGCCTGAAGCAGGGAAGCCCTAAAACATGATACATATCTCCTTTTTTTTTTCACGACTGAATTTACACCCCAGAACACTCATTACGGCCTCTTCTTTTATTCTATATATCTGTATATTGAAATTTAAGAATAATTTGAATCATTTAATTCCTGAATTATGCACATCTTAAATTACTATTATAATTTTTTTTTTTAATTTCGCGATGGGGATTTAAAAGTATTCACCTTAATGTTATGAGATTTGTAATTATTACTAAACTATACCTATAATTTTACATATCTTAAATTATTGTTTCAACTAAATTTTTATATCTAAAAAAATATAGAATCAACATAAATGATCTTAGTAATTGCCTTTTTAATTACGAATAAATGAATATATATCTATGATTCTATATGTGTATAAATATATACACACATATTGTTTATGATCTGATTGATTAACTAGTTTAACACCACAGCAAATGAGAAACAATGGGCTGTGCCACGTGGATGGAGACCAAAGAGAACGATATTGACCTTTAATCATGAAGCAAGTTATGCAAGCTATATAGACCATATAGACACGTGCGCTGATGGCTGCACTCTCCGCATGCATTGCATGCGTGTTCATCACTATATTTTCTGTCTACATGTTGCCATGTATACGAAAAATGTCATTACAGTATTCAAAACCTCATTTTTCCTCCTTCTTTACCAATTAGAAAATATGTTCCATTGTCCAACAATATAAACCTAATGCGTTGAATAACAAGGTACTTAATTTAGTTATTTTTTGTTTTTCCCCTTATCCCTCATCTTTTTTAGTGGATTATGATAAAACGTACTTTTAACCGATACCTGTCCAAATTCAAAAACTCGTAACCAAACAAGAAATAACGATATTCCACAAATTAGTAATGATAAAAAGAATGGAATTAAACACATATGTAGTATCACATTTCACATATTGCTTTACTAGCCGTTCTTGTCTTATTCTAAATATTTTCCTTTTTTTCTGCTTTATATCTTTATATATTGCTTTATAAAACTTGATGGTAACAAATAAGGTGTTAGAAAGAAAAAGAAGAACGACTTGGCTGAAAAGAAGAAGAGCATGTGTAAAATGCAACCATGCCCATACGGGCATGTCTAAATTGGCAACTACATTCTCTAGGCCAACAAAGGAAACCAAAGAAACAAGCTACATTCTCTGTATATGCCTTTGGTTTGTCTCGTTGGTCATTTCTAAACACGCAAAGCCCCTCAATATCTTTTATCCGGTCTCCATCGATTTTTAGTGTTGTATTGCAAACAATTTTTTTAAGTAAATACAGCAAAACACTCTTAGAAAAATATAACGCAATGTATGCATTATATCATAGGAAATATATTTGGGGATACCGGCCTTAATCCCAAATTTTAAGTTAAAAATGAAAATAAATCCTCAGCTGCCTATTAAGATTGAGGTTGCCTTGGTGGGATGTTGTTCTTAGCTGTTTATGTCATGCTTATATCCGTCACACCTTTCTTGAGATTTAAGAAATATATTAAACCATTTATATGCATGTAACATGAACTTGCCAATGAATCGTAAATCTTTTTCTATTCCAACCTATAATATATTTATTTTTAGTAATAGAAATTGACGCTCAAAATTCTTTATCTCCAATCAAGCAATCATACATGGAGCCAGCTATACTGGAACCTCGTTGACCTTTCGGAAATATCTTCACTATGTAGCCCATAGATTATTGCTTCCTACTATTAATTTTCAAGCCAATAAAAAAAAAAAAACGCCGTATTCCATATTATCTCTTAATTTGCTTGATCATATTTCTTGATAGGTGTATTTTATCGTACAACTGGCTTTCAATCATGTTGATTTGAGTGAATTCATAATTGGATGTATATATATATAAATAACTGTCGAATCATATAATTGATTAATTAAACATAGGATCACGTTTATAATTAGAAATTCATAAAGGCTCTAATGTATGGCTATATATAGCTAGGACTACTTATAGGATATTGGAGAATCAAATAGCTCCTAAATGTAGAAACTAGAATAACCTGCTAAATCTTTTTTTAAAATAACTGACTAACTGCTTTATTCTCTTGCTTGTAGAGTTAGAGATAATAGGTAGTCTAGTTTCGACTTTCAGTGTATTAATCATTGATTAGGCAAACACCATACACCAAGCAAGTTAGCATACATAGTTCCTGTTTCCAAGTAGTGACAAGATATGGTCAATTTCTATCAAATACGTCTTTGTTTATATAAACACGTATATTTTAAAGAAAATTGCATCCATACCCTTGATTTATAAGGTCATTTTACTTTGTTTTTTGAAATTTTAAAAGTTACTTTGTACTTCCTGAATTTTGAGTTTATAAGTCCAAATTAACCCCTCTTGTTAGAATTTCTCTTTAGAAAAAAGGATTGATAGAGGTTAATTGTGACCATATGATCTTTTTTGTTAGTTTTTTGAACGAAAATTCTGATAGACTAACCACTTGGGAGAGAAGAAGAGAATTTCTGGAAATATAAAGAACATTAAGGAAATATGAGCTGGTTCTCCATTGAGTCGATTTGACTTGTTGGTCAATCACTACGGCTCGTTTTCTAGTTTTTGTTAAAATTAAAAAAAAAAAAACAGATAGAAATAGGGATTAAACACGATCATATGGACTATTTTATTAGTGTTTTTTAATAGAAATTCTAACAGAATGATCACGTGATGCCCTGCTTATTTTTTTTTTTTGTACATCTTTAACATAAATTAAATAAAAAACGTTAAGTGGGAGGACTAATTGAAAATTGAAGAAAACATAGTGTCTAAAATTCACAGAATAAAATGAGATTAACCTTATAAATCAATGGCCATAAGTTAAAATAATCCTATTTTTAATGCACATAAAAGAAAAAAAAAAAAGAAAAAATAACTGAGCCGGTTAAGCATTTCATTATGGACAAGTACACACACGTAATTTGGACCTTATCCAAACAATAATGCCAATAAAAAGAGTTTTACTTAAAAATCAATTGGAACCGCCGCTAAGCTAGTAGGCAAGTACACATAATGTCATTTTGGCAAAGTGTAATAGCTATGAGTTGCATCAAAAAGTAACAAATGCTTTGCTCTGTTTTTTTGTTTTGTTCTTTTGTTTTGTTTTGTTTTTTTTTTTTTTTGTTTTTTTTTGTTTTGGCGGCGATGTATGTAGATTAATAGTATTCAAGTATAATTAACCAATCCCATACGTAATTGATTCGACTCACATATCTACCACTACCACTACATCTATAAATACGGCCTCAAACCGTTTCGACTCCTCACCACTACTCTCAAACTCTTTTATCATCTTCTCTTTTCTTCAAAATATTTCTATACTCAACAACATTTTTAAGCTGTCCTTTCAAACTTCCAAAAACTGCTTGTTTTAACTTGCACTGCCAAACAAAATGGCTATTCTTACCTGCAGAATAGTAGCTCTTCTCCATCTCATGACAATCTTTGTGACAATACTGTCCCACACGGCCTTATCAGCCTCCGCCGCCGCCGCTGCAGTAACGTACAATGTGGTGAGTCTAGGAGCTAAAGCCGATGGCAAGACGGACTCCACCAAAGCCTTCGTCGCTGCATGGGCCAAAGCCTGCGCTTCGCGGAAGCCCGCCGTCGTTTACGTGCCACAGGGAAGGTTCTTCCTAAAAAAGGTGGTGTTCGGTGGCGAGTGCAACAGCAACGACGTTACCTTCCGCATTGCCGGAACCCTAGTCGCTCCATCGGATTACCGGGTCATCGGAGATGCCGGCAACTGGATCTTCTTTGAGCATGTTAATGGAGTCACCATATCTGGTGGGATTCTTGACGCCCAAGGCACCTCTCTCTGGGCTTGCAAGAGATCCGGCAAGAGTTGCCCCAGTGGAGCAACCGTAAGTTCAATTTTTCCTTTTTCTTTTTGTTTCTCTCTTTATATAGTTTTATGTAAATATATATTATTTTGAGTCACTTTCTTTCACTTAAAAGATAGTGTTAATATAGACCTGATTGCACTAAATAACAGTAAGAAGAAGCATGATCTGCAAAAAGAGAATATTCTTTTCAATAATACTATTTCAGGTTATTGCCAACTTTCATATGTTTGGCTAGCTAGCAACTATATAGTCTAGTATACTAAAATAAGTAATTTCACATCTCACATCATGATAAAATATAAAATTTAAACTCCTCCTCTTCAGTTTAAAACATATATATATATATTTACGTACGCTGGAAAAATAGTCGATGTTGCCTTATTTACCTATTGATTTTTCCACGCATTTAAACTGTTTGAGGATGTTTCTTCCAACAAAAATATTGGAAAACTATTTGTGGAGCACAATTCAATTTCTGGGAAAATCAGTATGTATTAATGGATAAGTAACTGATATTTTGTATTTTTGTTAGTTTAGGATCAGGAATCGTTTTTTTTTTTTTTTGACTGTCGAAGTGTCAGCGAAAGTAACCGTAAATTGCTAATTAATTAATTACTTAATCCATATTAATAAGGAATTAATTACAAGATTATGTTAATATAGTAGTATAAGAAACCAAAACAATGTGCTTATAGGAATATGGTTTTGGAGTCGGTGTGAACGTCAAAATTGAATAATTTTGCTTAAGAGATTTAGTATAATATTACTTAAATATAGTGAGCTAAATGATAATGAACACTATATACTAATTACTAATACAGAGTGTAATTGAGGGTGAGATGCCATTTATATGTTCCCATACCATGAAATTCACATAAGAGAACTGGTGCCACTAATATATATATATATATGATTTAGCATTGTAAATTCTACAGTTTATGCAGGTGGTTTTTATTTCAATTTACTTGAAAAGCATATGATGTCCACAATTCAAAAACTGATTAATCACGTGCTCAGATCGCTCGTATTACGTCACATAATAATTAATTAAAGATTATTCTTTTTCATAGTAAATGAAGTATAATTTTGGAGTTGTGTATATGTGCAGACATTGGGATTTTCCAACTCAAACAACATAAAGATCACGGGATTAACATCCCTCAACAGCCAGATGTTCCACATCGTCGTCAACGGCTGCAACAACGTCAAAATGCAAGGCGTGAAGGTGTCGGCCTCCGGCAACAGCCCCAACACCGACGGCATCCACGTCCAGGGGTCGACCGGCGTCACCATCCTCAACTCCCAGATCGGAACCGGCGACGACTGCATCTCAATTGGGCCCGGCACCGCCAATTTGTGGGTTGAAGATATTGTATGTGGACCTGGCCATGGAATCAGGTACCTTGCTAGCTATTGATTTCTGTCATCATAATTTGTACAATAAAATATCCAAAAATTTCCACTGGACGAAGGTTAAAAGATTACTAACTAATTTTATAATTACTAATTAATTACTGTAATATGATGCTAATTAAAGATTGGTCAATTATGATTGCAGCATTGGGAGCCTAGGCAAGGAGCTAAAGGAGGCAGGCGTGCAAAATGTGACCGTTAAAACGGCGACATTTAGAGGTACACAAAATGGTTTGAGGATAAAGTCGTGGGGAAGGCCCAGCAATGGGTTCGCAAGGAACATCCTATTCCAGCACGCCGTCATGATCGACGCCCAAAATCCGATCCTCATCGATCAAAATTACTGCCCCAACAACAAGAACTGCCCCGGTCAGGTATCACATTGTATAAAATACTTTAAAGCTACCACTTATCGTGCAACAATTTTGTTGTACTGTCACATGTGCGGTGAATAATGGGCCACCTACCATATTTGTTACATGTACTTCTAATGTCATAATCACTATGATCATAGCATAATGATGCGGCTTGATTTGGCCGACCTCGCAGGATTCGGGTGTTAAAGTTAGTGATGTGGTTTACCAAGACATCCACGGGACTTCGGCGACAGAAGTAGCGATGAAATTCGATTGCAGCTCAAAGAATCCATGCAAGAACATCAGATTGCAGGACGTGAAACTAACCTACAAGAATGTTCTACCTGCGCAAGCTCTCTGTAACCACGCTGTCGGAATGGCTTCTGGTCTTGTCCAGCCTTCCAGTTGCCTGTAGATGGGGCCAACAACTACAACCACACAAGTTTCGTTCATTATATGTATGTGTGTGTGTGTTATTTAAGCCCCCTAAAAGATATAGAACTTATAATTTTGTCCTTGTCCACAAATTGAAGGACAAAAGCGAGAAAAAAAAAGGTGTTAGCTTATATTTGATATATTAATCAAGTCAATAAGTTGCTTGAGCCTGTGGCGACGGTGGCTGGGATTCCTCCTGCTTATTCGTGCCTGGCCACGCAATCATCAAACCCCCTTCTTGGGAGTTAATTATTATACATTGTAGTGTAACAAGTTCTATTATGAATTTCACATGAATGTAATTTTTCTCTACAGGTCTCTAACACGAGATCATGTCATGATGATGATCAGTCTTATATTTTCACTTTATTGAAATCACAGTTTTTTTTTTTTTCCTGTTTTTGTATTGAAAGGGAAATAGTAAAAACTAATTGACGGTACTAGTAGGAAGACAAGGATGGTAACGTAAAAACAAAATTTTTTGATAAATCCCTAGAAAAAGTGGCTGTATTTATACCCATTAAATTTATTAATATCGTCACTTATTTACTTCTCTTTTATTAAAAATTCAAAAATAAAAATAAAAATAACCCTTCTATGGATACTATATTTTTTATGCCATCTAATTTCTTATTCTATTTTGTAATAAACATCTATGATTTGGAATGACTAACTCATACTCCCTTCCTTTTTACATGCCCTAAAATTAAAGTGGGAGAATGAGTAAAGTGAATGTCAATCCTGACATTTATCTTGATATCTGATTTCTTATCAAATGTAATAAATGACAAATTTGCTTATACTCCTAATTTGACAAAGTTCACATGTGTTGGTGATTGTTTGATTGTGAACAAGAATATTTTAATAATTAAAATAATAAGATTAATATTTTTAAGTTTGATAAATATATTAGAAAGTCTTTTATATAAAAATAATAATAAAAAAGTCAATACAATAAAGGGAATAACATTATTTTCTATTTTACTATCTCAAATGCAAGTAAATATTGGGAAGAAAATCAATTATCATCCTTTTTTATTTCTTTACTTCAATTTTTAATCCTATTATTAATAATAGCAGCATTTTCTTCTTCGAATAGCCTTGATATTTTTACCTATGGGTGCACGTATCTACTACTACAGGAGTGGGTACAAGGATAGATATGAGGATAATTATGAGAGTTCAAGGGATACCCCACCTATTGAAATGGGTATGAAAGAGGATATGGGAGTTTTAAGATTAACACCTTACCCCCCCTCCCCCCGGGTATAGGGTAGGGGTGGGGGAAGCTCCTATATATCATACTCATCTCGCATATATTCATTATTATTAAAATATATAATTAAATATTTGAAGTTGAATTTTTGATTAGAAATAAAAAGGGAACTTTCATAAAGGGGAAAAAATGGAAATTATGAATTATCCCTAAATTTGACATTTTTTTTAAAGCTATATATATTGCTGTCATTTAACCTTTTTTTTTTTTATGAAAACTAAAATGGAATTTGTGTTTTATTTATTTTTTAATTCTTAATGGATAAATAGGTAAGGGATAGATATAGCCTCCCAATGGGGATTACTTGCCCCCTATCACAACCCAAACTTAGGGGTTATGAATAATCATGATCAAACATAATTAATTTAAATAAAATCAGGATTTATTAACAAAATCTAATAAAAATTTTATTCACAAAATAATTAATATTATATATTACTCTGGAGTTTTTAATTATATATATTTAACAAATAGTCCTTTTAAAATATACAAATTTTGAAATGATACAACATATGGATAATGTTGAATGATACAATCTATTACATAAGATTACAGTATAATTCAGAATTAAATATACTGAAATAATGATACAAACTAAGTAACTAGTTTTTGCAATACTGCACATCAAACATAACTCTTCAAATGCATTTTGCTAACCCTGGAGGGGAAAAAAATTAATAAAATTGAGTGAATTGACTGCTCAGTAGGGAGGATATAGGGGAAGACGATAACATAATGACTCCAAACTAAATCCATGATTAACAACGTTGATTAGATTAATAATAAGCATAAACATATGCAAACAATCAATAAACAACTTTCATATCCCACATATAACCAGAATTCAAATGTACATATCATTTATCAATCACTATGAAAATGTATGTTGGCTAGGGTGTGCAAGGGCAAACTTGAAGCTTTCTTTGTGCTCTTATACCTGGCAATATTCTTTGAAGTATTTATCAGTCTGAATATCTTTGAATTAATAGAAGGCACCATCATCCATAAACATTATGAAAGCCCACCTATTCTCCCAATCTACTACAGGGTAGAATAGGTTCGATCGGAGTAGGATGCTTGCCGAACATGGCCAATAACATAAAAGTAAACTGTGGAATTTAAATGACAAAAATAAATTCCATTCATTTGAGCTTCTCTTGCATAGAAAAAATCACTTACCCTTTAATCATAATCCAAAGCTACACAGCATCAGATGCTTTCATATACGGTGTCATTTAATAAAAATTATGACAAATGTAACATGAATGCAAAGTGAAATACACATAAATTCCGAAATCAAAGATAAAACATGTTGAGCACTCTAAAATTCCAAAACATGAACATCTTAGTCTTATATTAAATTTCTTCCTGTTTGACACATCTCCATTATTCAATTTAATTTTCATTTTTTGTACTTAAAAATATTTATTTAGGAATGTTGATCATGTATTGTTCATCCACATAACATTTCCTTGCTCAGAACTGTTTCTACATGAAAACAGTTCATGCAATGACACTTGGACAGATTTGGCATCCCGAGTGAGAAAATTCATAAAATATTCCTCAAGTCTCTACAATTTACAAAATTAGTGTCTAAATAACCCCCATTTAAGGACAGTTAAAAAGCTGTGTATTTAACAACAGTCATATAAGCAATAGTGGTTAGAACTAACTAGTAAAAACAGAGGGTTTTTTTTTTTTTTTTTTAACATAAACACCTAATATAAAAGGCTTTTTTATAATATATATATAATTTCCATTTCCTAATTTCTGATCCTCATATTTACACGAAACATTTTTAGTGAATTTAGAATTCATTTGCAATAGTGAAAATAAGTCAACAGTTTTATAGGTAAATATTTGACGTACAAAGAAACTAAAACATATACAAGACTAAATAAAACTATATGCAAGAGGTTTGTAGCTAGTTTCGATAAATCCTATGTTAATTATATCACTGATACGTAAGAACTAAAGTAATGATATCGCTCTTGTTCAGTAAGTAGATGGGACTTTGACGTACTTTACTCTAGTGCAGCAGCTAACAGAACTTCAACAATACTATTTGCCCTTTCTACGCGAATTTCATCAATCTCTCTTTGTGAATAAGTTTGATTTCTATAAAACTGCATTTGAGCAAAATAATAATATGCAATTTTAAAATTAGAAAATATAATTATTTGAAACAAAGGAAAAAAAAAAAAAAGGACCAACTTTGTTATATACCTTAGATTCAAAAACAATTTGATATTAGAAAAATTAACAATATCCTTCATATAACGTATGACAGGATAGTCATATTCTACATAAGAAGGTTGACGACAGCGTTGTAAAATATCAAAAATTAAATGTTGATTTGCCTACATACACTTAGGAATTGGAGAAGTTAGAGATAGAACTCCAAATCAGTTATTCGAGTACATTAAACTAGACTTAGACATCTTACCTTAACCGAATGCTAATGTGGATGTTGCTTTCCCTTTCTCCCCTTTTGTGCTTTATACAGTCTTATACCCCTTTATTGAAAGTTAATCATTAAGTTAAAAAAATACAAGAATAATACTAAAAATGGTTAAGATAGACCATTTTTTGCTTTATAAAACGATAGCTTTTCCCTCAGGATATCTCCTTTAATCCAAGATATCAGAACTTACAAGTTAATTACTTCTTTCATGCGATTAGGGACTTTATTTTCAAGTGAAGCAAGAAAGTATATTACTTTATTGTCTATATCAATGTTCAACAACCAATGCTCCCTGAGTAAACCAATTAACCTAAGTAGAATTCATGATATGTAAAATAATAAAACTTAAGGCTAAATATATATATATATATATACACCATATGTTATATGGAAAAAAAAAAAAAAAAGAGCTCGCCTTGTGCACCCTCCTTCAATCTATCTGATAATATATGTGCACATTCATCTAGTTGGGTGACTCCATGTGATATAGCATTTGATTAACAAAGGCATAATAACTGAAACACCAAAGTGATATAGCTCAGTTACATTTCTCAAACAATTTAAGTTATATCAAATGACCATATACATTAAAGTTTAGCTACATTAAAGCTCAGCTATATCAAATGACCATATAAAATTATATATTGTGTGTTAAGAATGATATTAAAGTAAGAAATTACATTGACGGTTTCCCAGATTTTGTCTTTGATGGAATCAGAAACACCATACCAATTTCTTATGTTAATTGGCACCGTAGGTCGAGCTAATACACCCAAATAATTTTTTTATTGTTTTGCTTCTTTCCCTATACCTTTTTCATACCTATTATGTCGAATATCTTTTTTTTCCCCCCAAAACTTCGGATGCGTTTGAGTTTTTTTCATGATAGTACAACCTCTGCCTTTTTTTTTTTTTTCTTTTGTTGTTGCTTCTTTTAAGGACATAGCATCAACATTTTCTACACCAGATTCATCCACTGACCTACATGTAAAAAAAAAAGCTATATATTAGTAGAGCTTAATAATATGAAAAAAATTGATAAGTCACAAAAAAAATATATGCAAAAATTTAAGATGAAGTGAAGTTATAAGAAAAAAACTACATATATAGCACATGATAAAGTTAAAGAGATTTATAAACAACCTTTAGAGTTTTTTTAATATTTTGTTGAACTAACTTACATTTGTATATATACAAGTATATTTGTCCAGTATTCATGATGAATACTTGTTACTATTATCAATCCGATTTCCTTTACATTCAGTTCTTACATATGTGCTCTCATTATATCTCTATCCATCAAATTCTTCAATTAAAGATAATTCGTTAGTAAAACTTTGATATTCCACTATAGTGTCACCAAGTGCATCATCATTGGTGGAATGGAACTACTGATGACCATTGAGGATCACGTTTATCACTAATATAAAATACTTGTTTAGCTTGACTGGCCTATATGAAAGGGTAAGCTTTATGACCTATTCCATTAAGGTCAACCAAAGTCAAACCATACTCATTTTTTCTGATCCCAGTATTATTCTCAACCCAATCACATTTAAACACTGGAACTCGAAAAGTTCAATAATCAATCTCCCAGATTTCTTGAATGACTTCATAGAATGTCATATCACTATACACTGGATTTTATCCCTCACACTAGAACATTGCATTGCTTTTGCTACTGCATTCACTCCACAAATTCGCATAGTTTGAGCATCATTTCTTTATTTAGTATGAAACTGACATCCATTAATGATATATTTAGTATACTTTAAAACTTCAATACATCTTATATGCATGATTATGATCACAAACTTGTTACTAAAAATGGCATTTAGTCACAAAAAAATATTGTGACTACGAGTTTTTATTTTATTTTATTTTGTATTGTAGTTTAGATGAACAAAAGATTTACAAAATCTTCTCAGTTTTTTCTATCAATTATCATTGGTGGAAATGTTAATTCTGTAGGCGTTATATCATATGTCAAAGAGATACGGCATTGTTTATCTGAAACACCCACACCACACCTTTTATTTTCCTAAAATCAGATTCTGTCTGCTTTGCATGCCCATGCATGCACTTGATTTAGTTTTGATCCGTTACAGTACTTCATAGTTTTCAACATTAGTTGTTGACAATGTTTAACGTTGAGAAGACTATTACTTAAGAAACCCGCCGTATTTTACATTTTTGTAGCATGTAATTAGCGGCCTCTATAAATTATTGAATGCCTTGGTCAACAGGTGATTTAGCCATTGCGTGAACGAAGGTTCAAATAGAACATATATATATATATGTAGAATGTAGTTCACCAACTAATTTTATATTGAAGTTAGTTATATAATACTTTTTGAGGGATTAATTTTTTTGGTTGAAGCAATTGACTCATAATTTTAGCATTAATATCATAATGTAGTTGAAGCATAAGTTGCGCACTTAATTTAGCTACATGCATGCATGCAATGTTCAAACTAGCAAACAATATTTATAGCATAAGGATGTGCCCTTCGTATTTTCTAGTCAATTTAATTAGTAGTCTTTATTCTGACCATCTTATATATATATACATATATATTTACATACATACATAAACAAATATATACATCTATATAATATATGCGTTGTAATTTCGTTTAAATTTAAAACTGATAATATTGTAGTACTAATATATATATGTACATTCCAAACTCATAATACTTAAATTATATATATTCTCATCAGATTATGTATATACATAAATGATTAATATTGATCAAATTTTGTGTTAGCATATACAATATTGTACAAGTGATGTCGATAAATGATGCTGCGAACTTTTACTATTTATTATAAATGATCTTTGAGATCACACACACACACATGTATAATATGGGTGACATATAGTTGAACCAGAAGGCATGGACTTGGCGCGGGAAGAGCAAAGATTTTGGGTGTCAATGTTTGATGTTACACAAATGTCTTATTTATTCTGCTCATTCGAAAAAATAAAAAATTAAAAAAAGAAAAGAAATAATTGAACTTAAAGGGTCCACGTGACTAATTCAATATTTTGGGTCTCAACAAAAATTGCCTAAAAGAGGGAAAGCCTAAAAAAAGGCACATATCTCCCTTTTTTCGCCACTAAATTTACACCCCAGAAACACTCATTACGGCCTCTTCTTTCACTCTATATATCTGTATATTGAAATTTAAGAGTGATTTGAATCTTTTAATTCCTGAATTATGTACATCTTAAATTACTATTATATATATTTTTTAATTTGGTGATCGGGATTTAAAAGTATTTATTTATTGTCAGATTTGTAATTATCACTAAACTATACTTACAACTTTACACATCCTAAATTATTAATTCAACAAAATTTTTATATCTAAAAAATATAGAATCGACACAAATGATATTAGTAATTGCCTTTTTAATTACGAATAAATGAATATATATCTATGATTCTATATGCGTATAAATATACACACACATAGTAAATATATACACACACATAGTTTATGATCTGATTGATTAACTAGTTTAACACCACAGCAAATGAGAAGCAATGGGCTGTGCCACGTGGATGGAGACCAAAAAGAACGATATTGGCCTTTAATTATGAAGCAAGTTTAGCAAGCAATATGGACCATATAGAGCACGTGCGTTGATGGCAGCACTCTCCGCATGCATTGCATGCATGGTCATCACTATATTTTCTGTCTACATGTCGCCATGAAAACGAATATTGTCATTACAGTATTCAAAACCTCATTGTTCCTCTTTCTTTACCAATTAGAAAATATGTTCCATTGTCCAACAATATAAACCTAATGCGTAGAATAATAAGGTACTTAATTTAGCTCTTTTTTTTTTTTTCCCTTATGTCCTCGTCTTTTTTAGTGGATTATGATAAAAGTACTTTTAACTGATATCTGTCCAAATTCAAAAACCCATAACCAAACAAGAAATAATGATATTTCACAAATTAATAATGATAAACAGAATGGAATTAAACATGTACGTAGTATCACATTTCACACCTTACTTTACTAGCCGTTCTTGTCTTATTCTAAATATTTTCAATTTTTTTCCGCTTTAAATCTTTATATATGCTTTATAAAATTTGATGGTTCAAATAAGGTGTTAGAAAGAAAAAGAAGAACGACTAGGCTGAAAAGAAAAAGAGCATGTGTAAAATGCATTTATGCCCATACCGGCATGTCTAAATTGGCAACCCCATTCTCTAGGCCCACAAAGGAAACCAAAGAAACAAGCTACTTTCTGTATATATGCCTTTGGTTTGTCTCGTTCGACATCCCTAAACACACAAAGCCCCTCGATATCTTTTATCCTGTCCCCCTCCATTTTTAGTATTGTATTGCAAACAATTTTTTTAAGTGAATATCGCAAAACACTCTTAGAAAAATATAACACAATGCATGCATTATATCATAAGAAAAATATAAAGATACCATCTCTAATCTCAATTTTTAAATTAAAAAAAAAAAAACTCAGCTTCCTATTAAGATTGAGGTTGCCTTGATGGGATGGTTTTCTTAGCTGTATATGTCATGCTTATAACCGTCACATATTTTTGAGATTTAAGAAATATATTAAACTATTTAAAAGCATGTACCATGAACGTACCAATGAATCGTGAATCTTTATCTATTCCAACCTATAATATATTTATTTTTAGTAATAGCAATTGACACTCAAATTTCTGTACCTCCAATCAAGCAATCATACATGGAGGAACTATATTGGAACCTTGTTGACCTTAGGGAAATATCTTCACTATGTAGCCCATAGATTATTGCTTCCTACTATTAAATTTCAAGTCAATAAAAAAAAAAAAGCCGTATTCCATATTTTCTCTTAATTTGCCTAACCACTTTTCTTGATAGGAGTATTTTATCGTATAACTGGCTTTCAATCATGTTGATTTGAGTGAATTCATAATTGTATGTATATATATGACTAACTGCCGAATCATTTAATTAAACATAGGATCACATTTATAATTAGAAATTCATAAAGGCTCCAATATATGGCTGTATATAGCTAGGACTACTTATCGGATATTGGAGAGTCCAATGGTTCCTAAATGTAGAAACTAGAATAACATGCTAAATCCCTTTTTATAATTACAGACTAACTGCTTATTCTCTTGCTTGTAGAGTTAGAGATAATAGGTAGTCTAGTTTCAAGTTTCATTGTTTTAATCATTGACTAGGCAAACAATATACAAAAAGCAAGTTAGCGTACATGGTACCTGTTTCCAAGAAGTGACAGGGTATGGTCACTTGCTATCAAATACGTCTTTATTTATATAAACATGTATATTTTAAGGAAAATTGCATCCATACCCTCAATTTATAAGGTCATTTTACTTTTTGTTTTTTTTTTTTGAAATCTAAAGGCCGCTTTGTACTTCCTGAATTTTGAGTTTATAGGTCCAAATTAACCCCTCGTGTTAGAATTTCTCTTTAAAAAAAAAAAGAATAAAAAGGTGTTAATTGCGACCATGTAATCTTTTCTGTTAGTTTTTTAAACAAAAATTCTGATAGACTAACCACTTGAGAGAGAAGAAGAGAATTCCTGGAAATACAAAGAACATGAAGGACATATGAGCTGGTTCTCCATTGAGTGGATTTGACCTGTTAGTCAATCGCTATGGCTCATTTTCCAGTAATTATAAGACTTGAATTGACACTTGTACTTTGTTAAAAAAATTTTAAAAAACCAGATAGAAAAATAGGGATTAAGCACAATCATATGGACTTTTTATTAGTGTTTTTTAACAGAAATTCTAATAGAATGACCACGTGATGCCTTGCTTAATTTTTTTTTATTTGTACATCTTTAATATGAATTAAATAAAAAAGTTTAAGTGGGAGGACTATTTAAAAATTTAAAGAAAATATAGCATCTAAAATTTAGAGGATAAAATGAAATTGACCTTATAAATCAATGCCCACAAGTTAAAATAATCCTATTTTTAATGCACATAAAAAATAGAACGAAGCCGGTTAAGCATTTCTTTATGGACTAGTCCACACATGTAATTTGGACCTCATCCAAACTATAATGCCGGTAAAAGAGTTTTAATTAAAAATTAATTAGAACCGCCGCTAAGCTAGTAGGCAAGTCCACGTAACGTCATTTTGGTAAAGAAATAGCTATGAGTTTCATCAAAAAGTAACAAATGCTTTGCCCTCTCCTTTTCTTTTTTTTTTTTTTTTTGCTTTTTTTCGGCGGCGATGTATGTAGATTAATAGTATTAAATTATAATTGACCAATCCCACAAGCAATTGATTCGACTCACATATCTACCACTACCACTACCACCACCACTACCACTACCACTACATCTATAAATACGGCCTCAAACCGCTTCAACTCCTCGCCACCACTCTCAAACTCTTTCATCATCTTCTCTTTTCTTCACAATATTTCAAAGCCCAACAACATTTTTAAGCTGTCCTTTCAAACTTCCAAAAGCTCCTTGTTTTAACTTGTACTGCCAAACAAAATGGCTATTCTTACCTGCAGAATAGTATCTCTTCTCTATCTCATGACAATCTTTGTGACAATATTGTCCCGCACGGCCTCAACCGCCTCCGCCGCAGCCGCTGCAGCGACGTACAATGTGGTGAGTCTAGGAGCTAAGGCCGACGGCAAGGCAGACTCCACCAAAGCCTTCGTCGCTGCATGGGCCAAAGCCTGCGCCTCGGCGAAGCCCGCCGTCGTTTTCGTGCCACAGGGAAGGTTCTTCCTAGAAAAAGTGGTGTTCGGCGGCAGGTGCAACAGCAACGACGTCACCTTCCGCATTGCCGGAACCCTAGTCGCTCCATCGGATTACCGGGTCATCGGAGATGCCAGCAACTGGATCTTCTTTGAGCATGTTAATGGAGTCACCATATCTGGTGGGATTCTTGATGCCCAAGGCACCTCTCTCTGGGCTTGCAAGAGATCCGACAAGAGTTGCCCCAGTGGAGCAACCGTAAGTTCAATTTTTCTTTTTTCTTTTTGTTTGTCTCTCTGTATATTTTTATGTAAATATATATTATTTTGAGTCACTTTCTTTCACTTAAAGGATAAGTGTTTATATAGGCCTGATTGCACTAAATAACAGTAAGAAGAAGAATGATCGGCAAAAAGAGAATATTCTTTTCAATAATACCGATTCAAGTTATTGCCTACTTTCATATGTTTGGCTAGCTAGCAACTATATATTCTAGCATACTAAAATAAATAATTCATTTCCGATACCACAATGAAATATAAAATTTAAACTCCTCATCTTCGGTATTAAAACATATATGTATTTTGTCTACGTACGCTGGAAAAATCGTCGATGTTGCCTTATTTTCCTATTGATTTTTTTGCAAAATTAAACGGTCTGGGGAAGTTTCTTCAAAAAAAAAAAAAAAAAAAAAAGGAAAACCGTTTATGGAACACAATTCAATTTCTGGGAAAATGAGTACGCATTAATGGATAAGTAACTAATATTTTGTATTTTTGTTAGTTCAGGACAAGGAATCTTGTGTATTTTTATTTTCCTCACTGTCGAAGTGTCAGCAAAAGTAACCATAAATTGCTAATTAATTGATTAATCCATATTAATATTAATAAGGAATTAATTGCAAGATTATGTTAATACTGTAATATAAGAAACAACAATGTGCTCATAGGAATATGGTTTTGGAGTCGGTGTGAACATCAAAAGTCAATACTTTTGCTTAAGAGTTTTAATGTAATATTACTTAAATACAGT
The DNA here is from genome assembly GCA_035233585.1 of Antiaris toxicaria. Classification (NCBI taxonomy): domain Eukaryota; kingdom Viridiplantae; phylum Streptophyta; class Magnoliopsida; order Rosales; family Moraceae; genus Antiaris; species Antiaris toxicaria. The sequence continues at coordinate 10,641,221 of CP141162.1, read as the reverse complement.
GAGCTAAATAATAATGAACACTATATATTAATAGAGAGTGGATCCTATCTACATATCCCATACCCTGAGAACCACCCAAGAGAACTGGTGCCACAAATATATATGCTTTAGCATGTAAATTCAACTGTTTAGGCAGGTGGTTTTTATTTTTATTTACTTCAAAGCATATGATGTCCACAATTCAAAAGCTAATTAATCACGTGCTTGCGGATCACTCGTCTTGAGTCACATATTAATTTATTAGAGATTATTCTTTTTCATTGTCAGTGAAGTATAATTTTGGAGTTGTGTATCTGCGCAGACATTGGAATTTTCCAACTCAAACAACATAAAGATCACGGGATTAACATCCCTCAACAGCCAGATGTTCCACATCGTCGTCAACGGCTGCAACAACGTCAAAATGCAAGGCGTGAAGGTGTCGGCCTCCGGCGACAGCCCCAACACCGACGGCATCCACGTCCAGGGGTCGACCGATGTCACCATCCTCAACTCCCAGATCGGAACCGGCGATGATTGCATCTCAATTGGGCCCGGCACCGCCAATTTGTGGATTGAAGACATTGCATGTGGACCTGGCCACGGAATCAGGTACCTTGCTAGCTATTGATTTCTATCATCATCATTTATATAATAAAAAATCCAGAAATTTCCACGGACGAAGGTTATTAGATTACTAGCTAGTTTTATAATTACTGATTAGTTACTGTAATATGAAGCTAATTGGAGATTGGTCAATTATGACGCAGCATTGGGAGCCTAGGCAAGGAGCTAAAGGAGGCAGGCGTGCAAAATGTAACCGTTAAAACGGCGACATTTAGAGGTACACAAAATGGTTTGAGGATAAAATCGTGGGGAAGGCCCAGCAGTGGGTTCGCGAGGAACATCCTATTCCAGCACGCCGTCATGATCGACGCCCAAAATCCAATCCTCATCGATCAAAATTACTGCCCCGACAACAAGAACTGCCCCAGTCAGGTATCACATTGCATAAAATTCTTTAAAACTACCACTTATCATGCGACAATTTTTTTGTACTGTCACATATGCGGTGAATAATGGGCTACCTACCATATTTGTTACGCGTACTTCTAATGTATTAATCACCATGATTATAACATAATGATGAGGCTTGATTTGGCCGACCTTGCAGGATTCGGGTGTTAAAGTTAGTGATGTGGTGTACCAAGACATCCACGGGACTTCGGCGACAGAAGTAGCGGTGAAATTCGATTGCAGCTCAAAGATTCCATGCAAGAACATCAGATTGCAGGACGTGAAACTGACTTACAAGAATGTTCTACCTGCACAAGCTTCCTGCAACCACGTTGTCGGAACGGCTTCTGGTCTTGTCCAGCCTTCCAGTTGCCTGTAGATGGGGCCGACAACTACAACCACACAAGTTTCGTTCATTATATATATATATATATATAAGTTATTTAAGCCCACTAAAAGATAAATAACTTGTAAGTTTGTCCTTCTCCACAAATTGTAGGACAAAAGCGAGGAAAAAAAATGTGTTAGCTTATATTTGATATAGTAATCAAGTCAATAGTTTGCTTGAGCCTGTGGCGATGGAAGCAGGGATTCCTCCTGCTTATTCGAGCCTGGCCACGCCATCATCAAACCCCCGTCTTGGAGTTTGTTATCATAAATATTTTATAGTGTAACAAGTTTTGTTATGATTTTCAGATGAATGTAATTGTTCTCTACAGGTCTCTGATATGAGATCGGGTCATGATGATAATCAGTCCTATATTTTCACTTTATTGAAATCATATTTTTTTTTTTTGTTTTTGTATTGAAAGGGAAATAGTAAAAACCAATTGACGGTACTAGTAGGAAGACAAGGATGGTAACGTGAAAACAAAACTTTTTAAAAATTCCTAGAAAAAGTGGTTGTATTTGTACCCATTAAACTTACTAATATCGTCACCTATATAATTCTCTTTCATTAAAAATTCAAAAAATAAAATTAACATGTATGATCAAATAGAATATGGAATGACTAACTCATACTCCCTTCCTTTTTACATACCCTAAAATTAAAGTGGGAGAATGTGTAAAGTGAATGTCAATCCTGATATTTATCTTGATATTGATTTCTTATCAAATGTAATAATTCGCAAATTTGCTTAAACTCTTAATTTTACAAAGTTCACATGTGCTGGCGATTGTTTGGTAGTGTAGAAAAATATTTTAATAATTACAATAATGAAATTAATATTTCTAAATTTGGTAAATATATTAGAAAATCTTCTGTATAAAAAAATTATTCAAAAGTCAATATTATAAACGAAATAAGATTTTTTTTTTATTTTACTATCTAAAATGCAAGTAGATACTAGAAAGAAAATGAATTATCATCCTTCTTATTTCTTTACTTCTTTTTTTAATCCCATTATTAAAAATAACAGCAATTGTTGCTGAAAATAGGAATGAAATTTTTATCTACAGCCGTGGGTATCCACCCTTATTGGAGTGGGTACGAGGGTGGGTATAAGAGTTTATAGGGTATCAAGATAAATCCCCCGCAGGTGTAGTGTGGGGGTAAGGGAAGCTCCTTCGTATCTGTACTCATCCCGCATATATTCATTATTATTATAATATATTTATATATATGAATTTGAATTTTTGATTGAAAATAAAAAAGGAACTTTCATAAAAATAAAAAAAAAAGAAAACTATGAAGTATCCATAAACTTGACATTTTTTAAAACCTATATATATTGCTACCATTTAACCTTTTTTTTTTTTTTTATGAAAACTTGAATGGAATTGCTTTTTTATTCTTACTGGATTAATGGGTAAGGTATGGATATAACCTCTTCAAAGGGGATTACTTGCCTGGGTCATGATTAATTATGGTTATAAATAATTAATTTCAATAAATTCAGGATTTATAAACAAAATCTAATAAAAATTTTAATCACAACTAATTAATATTATATATTACTCTAAAGTTTTTAAATTATATATGTTTACCAAATAATCCTTTCAAAATATACTAATTTTGAAATAATACAACATAGGGACAATGTTGGCTAATACAATTTATTACACAAGATTCCAGTATAACTTAGAATTAAAAATACTGAAATAATGATACAAATTGAGTAACTAATCTTCACAATACTGCACCTCAAATTCAAATGCATTCTGCTAAACTTGGAGTGGGAAAAAATAATAAACTGAGTGAATCGTATACTCAATAAGAAGGATAAAAGAGAAGACAATAATAAAATGACTCCAAACTAAAATCATGGTTAACAACATGGATTAAGAAGAGGCATAAACTTATGCAAACAATTAATAAACAACTTTCATATCCCATATCTAACCAGAATTCAAATGTACATATCATTTATCAATCACTATGAAAATGTATGTTATCTAGGGTGCGCAAGGGCAAACTTAAAGCTTTCTTTGAGCTCTTGTACCTGGCAATATTCTTTGAAGTCTCTATCAATCTGAATATATTTGAATCAATAGAAGTCTAACTATACACCATGCGTAATCATCCATAAACATTACGAAAAGCCTATCTACTCTCTGAATCTACTACAAGGTAGAATAGGTTCGATCAGAATGGGATGCTTGCCCAACATGGCCAATAACATAAAAATGAACAGAAAAATTTAAATGACAAAAATAAATTGCATTCACTTGAGCTTGTCTTGGGTAGAAAAAAAAAAAATCACTTACCCTTTAATCATAATCCAAAGCTACAAATGATCACATGCTTTCATTTATGGTGTCATTTACTAAAACCATAACAAATGTAACATGAATGCAAAATGAAATACGCATAAATTCCAAAATCAAAGATAAAACATGTTGAGCACTCTAAAATTCCAAAACATGAACATCTTAGTGTTATATTAAATTTGTTCTCGTTTGACACATCCCCATTATTCATAAAAATATATTTTTAGTACTTAAAATATTTATTTAGGACTGTAGATCATGCATTGTTCATCCACATAACATTTCCTTGCTCAGAACTGTTTTCTACATGAAAACAGTTCATGAAATGACACTTGGACAGATTTCGCATCCAGAGTGAGAAAATTCATAAAATATTCCTCAAGTCTCTCTTAAATTTACAAAATTGGTGTCTAAAAAAAATAAACAAACGTAGCGTTCCGTAAGCTATTAAACTCCACTTTTGTCGGATGAGTCTTGCAGGAAGATTAATTTCAAATTATATAATCTCAAGTTCTAAGTTGACAGTTGCTTAAAAAAACTGTCGTTAGAATATCACTAAATATTTTTATACACGCTTTTGATAACAGTGATTTACAATAACTATCATAATTAGCAACTGGCTTTTTTAACAACAGTTGTGAGAGAGACTGTTGTTGTTTGCAGTCGTCTATGCATGCCTTTCTTATAGTAAATCAAAGCTTAGGATGTCTAAATTTAGGTTAAATAACTTTCTAATACAGAAAGATAGCACGGAAACACAATTTTTCTGTTTTCTATGGGCTGCCACTGTTTTAAACCATAAAACAGTACTGCAACTTCTAATCCCTTTTAGGAAGACCACCAGGAATTTAGGATTGGTAACAGAGACGTGAGAGCCTGATATAGACCCTTAAGAGTCGTCCAGTCGACCTGTGGTGCGTCTTCGGTTGACCAGTTAAACACAGAATTGGGTAGAACCTCACATGTTCTGCTCGAATCCTAACATTACTCAAATAATGAAACAATTCCCACCACCATGAAAACATGGTCAGCACCTAACAAACCTAAATACACGTAAGGAAAACAATTCCAAGAATCACAATCATCTAATATTCAAGATAATAATAAAACTTAGAACATTGTTACTAAAAATGGCATTTAGTCACACAAAAATGTTGTGACTAATTTTTTTTTTATTATTTTGTATTGTGGGTTAGATGAACAAAAGATTTACAAAATCTTCTCAGTTTTTTCTGTCAATTGTCATCGGTGGAAATGTTAATCCTGTAGGCGTTATGTCATATGTCAAAGAGATACAGTATTGTTTTACCTGAAACACCCACACCACACTTTTTATTTTGCTAAAATCAGATTATGTCTGCCATGCATGCATTTGATTTAGTTTTGATCCGCTACGATACTTCATAGTTTCAACATTAGTTGTTGACGAATGTTTAATGTTGAGAAGACTATTACTTAAGATACCTGCGGTATTTTATTTTTTTGAAACATGTAATTACCGGCCGCTATAAAATATTGAATGCCTTGGTCAACAGGTGATTTAGCCTTTGTGTGAACCAAGATTCAAATATAACATACACGCACGCGCACACGCACGCGCACACACACACACACACACACACACACACACATAGAATGTAGTTCACCAACTAATTTTATATTGAAGTTAGTCAGTTATATAATACTTTTTGAGAGATTAATTTTTTTGGTTGAAGCAATTGACTTATAATCTTAGCATTAATATCATAATGTAGTTGAAGCATAAGTTGCGCACTTAATTTAGCTACATGCATGCATGCAATGTTCAAACTAGCCAGCAATATTGATTCAGGGGGCATTTTTTATAGCATAAGGATGACCCCCTCGTATTTTTCAGTCAAATTATTTAGAAATCTTTAATCTGACCATCTTTATATATAAATATATATATACACATACATAAGTATATACATATGTATAATATATGTATCGTTGCTTCATTTAAATTTAAAACTGATAATATTACAGTACAAATATACGTCCATTTCAAACTCATAATACTTAGATTACATATATTCTTATCAGATTATTTATATACATAAATGATTAGTGTTGATCAAATTTTGTGTTAGCATATACATTATTTTACCAGTGATCATTATTATAAATGATCTTTGAGATCACACACACATATAATATAGATGGCATATGGTTGAACCATAAGGCATGGACTTGCGGCGGGAAGAGTTAAGATTTTGGGTGTCAATATTTGAATTTACCCAAACGTCTTGTTTATTCTGCTCATTCAAAACATAAAAACCAAAAAGGAAAAGAAAAGGAAAAAAAATAATTGAACTAAAAGGGTCCACATCCCTAATCCAATATTTTGGGTCTCCATACAAAAATTGCCTGAAACGGGGAAGCCCTGAAACAAGGCACATATCTCCTTTCGTTTTTGTTTTGCCCGCCTAACACCACAAACCACACAACAGCCCCAGCCCCAACAGCGCCCGCCACCGCACCACCGCACGCCCCCCACACCCCCTTCTATGACCCCAGAAATACTCATCACGGCCTCTTCTTTCACTCTATGTAACAGTATGTTGAAATTTAAGAGTAATTTGAATCATTTAATCCTTGAACTATGCACATTTTAATTTACAATTATAATTTTTTTATAATTTGGTGATGGGGATTTGAAAGTATCCTTAATGTCATAAAACCTATAATTATCACTAGACTATACCTATAACTTTACACATCCTAAATTATTAATTTAACTATTTTTTTATATCTAAAAAATATAGAATCGACATAAATGATATTAGAAATTGTCATTTTAATTACGAATATATAAATATATATCTATAATTTTATATGTGCGCATATATACACACACAGTTTATGATCGGATTGATTACCTAGTTTAACACCACAGCAAACGAGAAGCAATGGGCTGTGCCACGTGGATGGAGACCAAAGAGAACGATATTGGCCTTTAATCATGAAGCAAGTTTAGCAAGCAATATAGACCATATGAGCACGTGCGTTGATGGCAGCACTCTCCGCATGCATTGCATGCCTGGTCATCATTATATTTTCTGTCTACATGTTGCCATGAATATGAATATTGTCATTACGGTATTCAAAATCTCATTTTTCCTCTTTCTTTACCATATAGAAAATATGCTTCCATTGTCCAACAATATAAACCTAATGCGTAGAATACTAAGGTACTCAATTTAGTTCTTTTTTGTTTTTTCCCTTATGTACTCTTCTTTTTTAGTGGATTATGATAAGAAGCACTTTTAACCGATACTTGTCCAAATTCAAAAACCCATAACCAAACAAGAAATAATGATATCCCACAAATTAGTAACGACAAAAATAATGGAATTTAACACGTACATAGTATCTCATTTCACATATTGCTTTACTAGCCATTCTTCTCTTATACTAAATATTTTCATTTTTTTTCCGCTTTAAATCTTTATATTTTGCTTTATATTTGATGGTAACTATCACAACAATTGAGTGATTGGAGAGGAAGAAAATAGAGAAGAGGATCAGAGAAATGTGGACGAGTGAAAACTATATTGAATTGTTCTATTCAATCGTAAAATGAGCATTACAAAATATATAATCTGGTTTTGGTCTAGAAACGGTTATAACTAATTAAGTTACATTAACAAACTCAAACAATAAGTGAGTTACACGTTTTCTATTTCTAAAACTAATTAACAACCTCTTAAGACTCCCCCTCAAGATGGACTGCGTATGTTCTTAACAGTCATCTTGGATAGAAGAGGAAACAAGGTAGCAGATGGTAGAGCCTTGGTGAAAACATCTGCCAATTGTAGTTGAGATCGAATAGGAAGAAGTTTGATGAAGCCTTCAGTGACTTTGTCTCAAACAAAATGGCAATCGATTTCGATATGTTTGGTACATTCATGAAATGTTGGGTTAGAGGCTATGTGAATGATTGCTTGATTGTCACAGAATAGAAGGGCTGGCAAGGTAATGTCCACTTAGAAATCTTTTAATAACTGATGTATTCATAGAAGCTCATTGGTGGTGGCTGCTAAGGCTCTATACTCGGCTTCAACAGAGGACCGAGAGATGGTTGATTGTTTCTTTGACTTCCAAGAGATAAGGGAATCTCCCAAAAATATGCAAAAGCCAGTAACTGATTTTCTGGAATCAACACAGGCAGCCTAATTTGCATCTGAAAAAGCTCATAATTGCAAAGAACCAGAAGCAGGAAAGAAAATACCTTGTCCTGGTGTGATTTAAGGTACCTTAATAGATGATGAACTACTTGTAAGTGTGGTTGTCGAGGTTGAGCAAGAAATTAGCTCAGTTTGTGTACTACAAAGGTAATGTCCGGGTGAGATAAAGTAAGATACAAAAGTCTTCCAGCAAGCCGTCAATATTGAGAACTATCGTTTAGTAAATCACCCTCTGATGCATTCAACGACAGCTTGGGATCCATTGGTATAGTGGCTAGTTTGGAGGCTAGGAAGCCTGTATCTTCAAGTAACTACAATGTATAATGTCTTTGGGATAGCACTAGTCTTGATGACGAGCGAGCAATTTCCAGGCCTAGAAAATACTTGAGATCACCAAGGTCTTTGAGCTTAAATTTGCTGTGGAGAAATTTCTTCAAATTGTCTAGAACCTATAAAGACGGTCATGTGATAACTATATCATCAATATAAACCAGCAGGGCAATGAAAGAAGCACCGGTACCCTTAGTGAATAATGAATAATCAGCTTTGGATTGTCTGAAACCAAAACAAAGCAGGGCATTTGAGAACTTGGAACACCATTGTCTAGAAGCTTGGCGCAGACCATATATAGATTTGTGCAATCTGCAGACCAGTTTATTTGATGAATCATGGTTCTCCCCTTGTCTCCTATATCCCATAGGTAGGTCCATGTAGACTTCCTCAAAAAGATCACCATTTAGGAAAGCATTGTTGACATCTAATTGGAAAAGGTGCCAACGTTGGCTGGCTACAAGTACAAGTAGCATTTTAACCGTGACGAGTTTAGCAAAAGGTGAGAATGTCTCAAAAAAATCTACCCCTTCTTGTTAAGTATACCCTTTTGCAACAAGTCTGGCTTTATAACGTTCAATGGATCCATTCGAACGATACTTGATCTTGTAAATCCACCGACAACTAATAGAATGTTTGTCATGTGGTAAGGGAACTACAGTCCATGTATTGTTTGCCTCCATAGCATCAATTTCAGTTTTCATTGCTTTTTTCCAGTGAGGAAAAGAAATGGCTTGATGAAAAAACTAACGCTCATAGTTAGAGGAGACACTCATGACAAAATGTCTATGGGAGGGTGATAGAGAGTCATAGGAAATGACTTTGGATAAGGGATATAAGCTGCTGTTTGCTGGCATTGATGAGTTAGCTATGAGGCTATAGTGAAAATCTCGTAGGTAAGAAAGTGGTTTCAGGATTCTCATTGATTTTCTAACTGGTAAGTTTGTTGTGGGTGGTGTTGTTGTTTGTGAGTCTGATGACATTGTTGGTTGTTTTGGTTGTTGATGTTTCTGTGGTTCAGGAGTCAAATCTTGAGTTGGTCGTGGTATAACTAGATCAGGAAAAGGATCTGCAATACTAGTTTCATCAACTACCAAGTGAAATGGAAAGACCTCCTCATGGAAGACAATATCCCAGGAGACAAAAATCTATTTGGACAGTATATCATACAACCGATAACCCTTCATACTAAGTGGGAATCCAATAAACACACAAAGTCTTGCCTAAAGTTCAAACTTGGTGCGATGTACAGGGAGTATGGAAGCAAAAGCAAGGCAGCCAAATACTCGAAATGCAGAGTAATCAACACTTTTCTTGTAAAGTAAGTAATAAGGGGAATCATTACTAAGTAAAGGAGAAGACAACCTGTTAATTAGAAAAGCAGCAGTGAGTATGCAATCGGGCCAGAATTAAATAGGAATTCGTGATTAAAAATAAAGTGCTCTAGCCACATTCAAAAGATGTTGACACTTGTGTTCAACCACTGAATTGTGTTGAGGATGATCTACACAAGAAAATTGGTGTAAAACTCCTTGTTCACCAAAAAAATCAGTAAAAGATAGTTCCTTAGCATTATCAGTTTGAAAACTATTGATCTTACAATTGAACTGAGTCTGGATCATGGAGAAGAATCTTGGAACTATAGTAACAGCCTTTGATTTATTTTTCATTAGAAACACCCAAGTGAATCTTATACAATCATCAACAAGAGTAAGAAAAACTCTATGTCCAGAATGACTAGTTACATGATAAGGACCCTAAATATCACAATGCACCAAGTCAAAAGGCTGTGAAGACATGTGATTATTGCATATGAATGGTAGTCTCCGTTGCTTTGCTAATGGAAAAATTTAGCATAGACTTGGCTGGTTACACTTTGACAAATCACCAGGCAATTGCGACTTTATAGTGTCAAAATTTTTGGTTGATATACGCCCAAGTGTGTTGTGCCATATTTACGTAGACACATTATTGACCAGTGCTTTCTGGAGGGAACCTGCAAAATGATTAGAAAAAAGATCGTCTGCATGCAAAACATAGAGATCTTCCATTTTGTTACCCTTGTCAATCGTCCTCTGTTGATTGAGGTCCTAAACCAAAAAGTGATCAGGAAAAAAAGAAATGGTAATTTGAGAATCTGTGGCTATGGCACTAACTGATATCAAGTTGAACCAAAAGTGGGGAACATAAAGCACATCTTTGAGAACTAGTTGAGATGTCAACTTCACAACACCTATTTATTTCACAGGAACCCAATTGTTATCAAGTTAAGTAACAGTGGTGTTGAAAACCGGGTGCAATGATTCAAAGAGAGCTTCATCAGAACAAATATGTCTAGATGCACCAGAGTCAACTATCCAAAACTTTGTTGAGGAAATTTTAGAATTCAATGAAACTGACATGTGTATACCTATCGAAAAAGAGGTAGACAAAGGATCTTGTTGGTCATTTGTCTTGAAGGATGAGGACAAATGAGTAGACAGCATGGACATTAGCTGTTGATACTGATTTGTGTTGAGATTCCGAAGAAAGGTCCCAACACCTTTTTCATCTTGGTCTCCACTTTCGAAAGAAGCAGGCTGAATTGAAGTTTGATTAACAGTGGCAGATTGAGGCTTGGATCATGGCTTGTATCCAGGTGGATATCCATGTAGTTTAAAACACTTGTCCACGGTACGACCATGGAGGTTGCAGTGTGTACACAGAGGTCTTTCTTTCTTCTGCCCTTTGTTATTTCCTATATTACCCAAATTCCCTTCATTCTTAGCTTTAGCAGCAAAAGCCATAGCATTTGAAGGATCTACACTTCCTGACTGTTGAGTAGTGATCTTTCTCTGATTCTCTTCTTGAGAAACAAATGAGAATACTTTATTAATTGGAGGAAATGGATCAAGAAGCAGAATTTGACCTCGAATTTGAGCAAAGGAATTATTCAATCCCATCAAGAAAGACATGCCATACTCCATTTGAAAAAAATTGCTGAGTTCTTTGACACCACCACATGACCACTTGCCACAGGAATAAAAAGGTCGAAAATTGTTCAACTTCTCCTAAATAGCTTTTAATTTTGTGAAGTAGACTCCAACATAATGCTGATCTTGACAGAGATTGATCAACTCACACCGCAACTGAAAGATTCTAGGGCCATTGCTCTATTGAAACCCGTCTTTCAAATCCAACCAAATCTCATGAGTTGAATCTGTGAAAATAACACTGGCTGAAATCTCTTGGGAGACCAAATTTAAGATCCACGAGATGACCATATTATTATTATGAATCCAAGAAGACAGAAGATCCGAATCTGTGGGTTTAGGTATAGAACCATCAACGAAACCAAGTTTATTTTTGACAGACAAGGCAATCATCGTGGCTCTACTCCAGGAGGCATAATTATCTCCGGTAAGCTGTTGTGAGACCAAAATTAGACCTGGACTGTCCGAATGGTGCAGAAAGTTGGGGCTAAGAGAGTCATCAACGGCGGACTTGCCTAACGATGAAGAAGATATGGTAGATCCAGCTGACGTCATGGATGTACGATGAAGAAGCTCGAATTTTGCTCAAAGAACAACGAAGATAGTAGATCACAGAGAGGCGAAGCAAGAAGACTGCTTTGATACCATATCACAATAATCAAGTGATTGAAGAAGAAGAAAACAAAGAAGAAGAACAAAGAAATGTGGACAAGTGAAAACTGTATTGAATTGTTCCATTCAGTGGTAAAATGAGCATTATAGAATATATAATCTGGTTTTGGTCTAGAAACAGTTATAGCTAATTAAGTTACATTAACAAACTCAACCAATGAGTGAGTGACACGTTTCCTATTTCTAAAACTAATTAACAACCTCTTAAGAGTAACAATAAGGTGTTCGAAAAAAGAAGAAGAACGACTTGGCTGAAAAGAAGAAGAGCATGTATAAAGTGCAATCATGGCCATACCGGCATTTCTAAATTGGCAACTACATTCTCTAAGCCAACAAAGGAAACCAAAGAAACAAGCTACATTCTCTATATATGCCTTTGGTTTGTCTATTTTGACATCCCTAAACACACAAAGCCCCTCAATATCTTTTATCCTATCCCCCTCCATTTTTAGTATTGTATTGCAAACAATTTTTTAAGTGAATATCACAAAACACTCTTACAAAAATATAACGCAATGCATACATTATATCATAAGAAAAATATTGGGGAGACCAGCCCTAATCCTAATTTTTGAGTTAATAAAAAATAAAAAACCTTAGCTGCCTATTAAGATTGAGGTTGCCTTGGTGGGATGTTTTTCTTAGCTGTATATGTCATGCTTATAACCGTCACACCCTTCTTGAGATTTAATAAATATATTAAACTATTTATATGCATGTAATATGAACGCACCAATGAATCATGAATCTTTTTCTATTTTAACCTATAATATATATATATTTTTAGTAATAGAAATTGACATTCAAAATTCTGTACCTCCAATCAAGCAATCTTACATGGAGGCTAATATATTGGAACCTCGTTGACCATGGGGAAATATCTTCTCTATGTAGCCATAGATTATTGCTACCTACTGTAGGAATAAAATCGGTAAAAACGCATCAGAGCGGCGTAGCGGAACAATAAAAATTTTTCAAGATCATTAAATATCTCATGATGCCATATACAACAAAATTAACAACAATAAAACTCATACCTCAAGAAGACGCCAACTGTAGGAGGAGAATGATTGGAGGGCTTCAACCAACTAGCCTTCTCTACTATTCTCCAACTCCCGGATGGCAGAGTGTGTAGGTACTCGGTTCCTCGACCGGTATGCTAGCACTACTAGTCTTCTTTCGACCACCCAAATCTCTAAAGAACTTATTGTCACGGTGAGTTATGCAACAATAAGCCTACTCACCTGAGAGTCTGTGGTCTGAGAGAACTGGAGTAACAAGACCTCTATTTATAGACTTACATGAGGTGATCCTCTGAATTCGAATTGGATTAGGAGAAGATTTTCTCCCTTATCTACTTACAAAAATCTAAAAATTCAAGGCCTTATCCAACCAAAAAGAATTCGGCCACTTTAAGGATTTTCCTTTCAAAATTCAAACAAGATTTTAACTTAAATTTTATCTCCTCATTCCCTCATAAAAACTGATTCCCCTTTGTGCCAAAAACATGACTAGATTCGGTCATAAAAGTGTGAGGAGAATCAGAATTCAAATAGAATTTTCTAGCTTGAATTTTATCTCACCCTTATCTATTAAAACCGAAAATCTCCCTTGAGATTATCCTCAAAATTTTCGGCCAAACTAGGGAGGAGAGAATCCAAATTCAACTAGGATTGAAACTTGAATTTTTTCCTGCATCCTTATCTAAAAAATCTGAAAATTCTAGGAGGATATTCCTCAACTAATTTCAGTTTTTTCTTAATGGATTTGGGATTCAAAATTCAAGTAAGATTCAAACAAGATCTTCCTCTCCATAATCCAACTCAAATTCGAATTCTAACACTGTGAAATTATCCACAAAGAATTCGAATTCCACTTGGACTGTGATTCAAAATTTAAATTTCAAATTTCAAATTTCAAATTTCAAATTTCAAATTTCAAAATCCACAAAAAAGTTGTATTTCAAATTTTGTTCTCATGGATAATTTTCTACAACTCCAATCCAATCTCAAATAAAATCATGGCAACTTTATTTGAAGTTTGAATAATTGTGTACTCTATTATCCAAAACAAAATATGAATTCAACCGGAGAGAATCTTGTCCACCATCCTGATCCTATGTCAACACCATCCATGCATAATCAACTAGCCAATAAGCATATACAAATCAATTTGCCAACCGTTAAGGAATTATGTGTAGCTAGTAGAGGGACCAATTGGATATATATAATTGGGCTCCCGTGAATCCATATGATCATCATTCTGTACCGAATAACTCAATCACATGATCACTAACTTCAGAGTTACACTACTATAAACCTGAAACTGAACTCCCAATTATATACCATATTACGAAAGCCTGTGACAAGCTAATGTTCAATGACCTTGTCATGTATGCAGAACCCTCATATGATATCTATGATCAGCCTTAGGTCAAAGTCCATTTAATCCTACTGATCAGGCTATCTTAAAGTTTCATTATACGACCGAATAAAAAAATGATTATTTTCAGTAAGTATTGAAATGAAGGGTGTCAGTGACATTTTGAACTAAAATAAAATTATACCAGACATCATTATAAAGCCAAAGCAAATATATAGATAATTTAGCAAATAAAACATACAAGTACGTTCCTACATGAAACTTGGGAAAAACATGTAGTATTGCAACGGTAATTCCCAGCACCTATTACCTTAAGCCACCAAGGGGTGGTCATAAGACAAATAGGCGAAACATGGACCCCGTCCAATTAATATATGTTGACTTAAATCCATCAATGTTAAGACATATATTAATAACCGCTTATTTTGGCCACCAATTCAATTAACAGAGCATCTAGGGAAGGTTAATAACTGAATAAGTTTTGAGTGTATAACCATTGTTTACGTAGCCCAATCCACGTCCTATCAAGCCACCGATCGGTGGTCATGAATAGAATCATACTCGAACACATTTTCCACATAGGAGATCTAACTTAGTATACCGGCGGCGGTAAACACCTACCGAGGGGTGTGGTCAGGACAGAACTGACACGAGACATTACTGTAATTTCACATACGGATCAACAATGGAGGCCGTGGGTTTTGTTTGAAACCCTCTCCCACTCAATATTTTGAAAAAACATGCAAGTTTTGACAAATACGTATAATCAATATAGTCTGAACGGCATTCACCTTTCCTATATGACATGTTATCAAATATGCATACAAAACATTCATCAATATATATTTATACATCCATGACATATCATAGAAAAATAATTGATGAAATAATCAAGCCATTGTTTCATCCTAGAACAAAGAAAATAAAGATTACAAAATTCCATCCAAAGCATTCTTTGGGTCTTGAATTTTGTTCCGTTTTCTTATATCCATCTTTATTTAGCCTCTCCATTTATTTTCTATCCCAAGAATAATTTAAAATTTAAATTTCAAAATTTAAATTTCAAATTCAAATTTCAAATTCAAATTTTAAATTTAAATTTCAAATTCAAATTTTAAACAATTTTAAATACCATGTGTAATAATATGTAATTTCAAAAAAATTTAAAATTTTTTAATTACATATTTTTTAAACATGATTTAAAAATTAAATCACAAATTTAAAAATTAAAATTTTTTAATTTTCAATCCATCGACCCGACGGCCCCCGGGGGCCGGAAGCCGCCGTGGGTAGCCCCCAGCCCTCGGGGGGGTTGGTAACCCACGGCCCACAGCCCGTGTGCAGCCATTGCAGGCTGCAGGCAGAGCCTGCAACCCCAGACTGCAAGCGCCTAGGTGGGCGCTACAGCCCGCTAGGTTACAAGCGTCGCCTGCAGCCATGGGCTGCATCCCAAGAACTGGGCCAGCCCCTAGGAGGGCCACGGCCACCCTCGGCTGCAGGCAGAGCTTGTGGCCGTGGGTGGTGCAACCTTGGGCAAGGGCTGCCGCAGCCCCATCTTGCCAGAGGGCAGGGGCTGCTGCCCCACCAGGGCAGATGGCATATCCCGAGGGGTATGTCCTCGATTTTCGTGTCATATTCCAATTTACCTATTAGGACCTCAAAAAATTAATTTAAATCCTAATTAAATTGGAATTTTCCACACAATCAAAATTTCAACCTTTAAATTAAATTTAACTTTTAGAAAAAATAAATTACGGTATTCAAACTTCAATCTCTTCCAAGAATAATTACATAAAATTTCCTAAACCGTTTCCGGCGTATAAAAATTCTAATCTTAATAATTCTAAGAGACAAAAAATAAAAATCCATGGGAAAATTACGGTGATAATAAACCGCTCTTATGATTATACAAAAAATCCTAAACACAATGTTCTAAATTCTAAGGAACCATAACCGACACAAAACAAGCATGCTTATAATAATTTAAAAAATTAAAATGACCACATACTACATACATAATACATAATAACAACATAAAAGAATCCTAGAATGCCACTCTCTAAATATCAAATCCATACATAAATAAAAAGACTAACTAATTGTTTAATTTATATACATAGCATAGTCACGAGATGGTTCTGATACCAATTACAGGAATAAAATCGGTACAAACGCATCAGAGCGGCGCAACGGAACATTAAAAATTTTTCAAGATCGTTAAATATCTCGTGATGCTATATACAATAAATTAACAACAATAAAACTCATACCTCAAGAGGATGCCAATTGTAGAAGGAGAATGACTAGAGGGCTTCAACCAACTAGCCTTCTCTACTATTCTCCAATTCTCGGATGGCAGAGTGTGTGGGCACTCGGTTCCTCGACCGGTATGCTAGCACTACTAGTCTTCTTCCGACCACCCAGATCTCTAAAGAACTTATTATCACGGTGAGTTATGCAATAATAAGCCTGCTCACCTGAGAGTCTGTGGTCTGAGAGAACTGGAGTGGCAGGACCTCTATTTATAGACTCGCATGAGGCGATCCTCTGAATTTGAATTAGATTAGGAGAAGATTTTCTCGCTTATCCACTCACAAAAATCTGAAAATTCAAGGCCTTATCCAACCAAAAAGAATTCAGCCATTTTAAGGATTTTCCTTTCAAAATTCAAACAGGATTTTAACTTAAATTTTATCTCCTTATTCTCTCATAAAAACCGATTCTCCTTTGTACCAAAAACATGACTAGATTTAGTCATTAAAGTGTGAGGAGAATCAAAATTCAAATAGGATTTTCTAGCTTGAATTTTATCTCACCCTTATCCATTAAAACAGAAAATCTCCCTTGAGATTATCCTCAAAATTTTCAACCAAACTAGGGAGGAGAGAATCCAAATTCAACTGGGATTGAAATTTGAATTTTTCCCTACATACTTATCCAAAAAATCTGAAAATTGTAGGAAGATATTCCTCAATTAATTTCGGTTTTTTCTATATGGATTTGGGATTCAAAATTCAAGTAGGATTCAAACAAGATTTTCCTCTCCATAATCCCACTCAAATTCGAATTCTAACCCTGTGGAATTATCCACAAAGAATTTGAATTCCACTTGAACTGTGATTCAAAATTTGAATTTCAAATTTCAAAATTCAAATTTCAAATTTCAAATTAAATTTCAAATTTAAATTTCAAATTCAAAATTTAAATTTCAAAATCCACAGAAAGGTTGTATTTCAAATTTTGTTCTCATGGATAATTTTCTACAACTCCAATCCAATCTCAAATAAAATCATGACAACTTTATTTGGAGTTTGAATAATTGTGTACTCTATTATCCAAAATAAAATATGAATTCAACCGGAGAGAATCTTGTCCACCATCCTGATCCTATATCAACACCATCCATGTATAATCAACTAGCCAATAAGCATACACAAATAAATTTGCCAACCATTAAGGAATTATGTGTAGCTAGTAGAGAGGCCAATTAGACATATATTGTGACGTTTCATACGTTACCATACCAACCAGTCGAGCTCTGATGCCGACCGTGATGGCTGGCAACCTCATGGGTCATCGTCCTCTTACTTAATATATTTAACTTTCTATTTTTTTAGGTTCTCTTTTTAAAGCGGAAGCAATTTCTATAGCAAAATTTTTTTTTTAATTTACATATTATACCTATATCCCTATCATACTCTTATAACATATAATTCATAAATTTCTTTCTTTCAACTTCCTTTTTGAATGCTCAGCGACAGATTCATAGTAGTACCATACCCTCACCCACTCCCTTGGCACGTACAAATCCGTCCATTTTCCATCATATTACTTTAAACTAACAGGTTACTTACTTGTAACATATGAATAACTAATGAGCTAGATGCTCAGTAAGTTCAAACATACATTCATTAACTTATAAATACTAGTAATATGTATTATTACTAGAATATATGACATCACATATAGATACATCATACACATAATCAAAACATAACATCGAAACATAACATAATATGTTAGCCTTTTCATGCTCATTTATCTCTTCGCTAATTATTCTCATCATTCTATCGATCATCTCTTATCATTCTATTCTAATCTCTTCATTTCTTTTCTTTTCGTTCCTATCATTTCTTAACTTTCTGTTCTAAACCTTCTTATCTTTTCTATCATTTTATCATCATTTCTTAATCTTTCGTATCTTAAAAGCCAGTAATATATACACTAGTATAATATCACGTAAAAACATGTCATTCACATCATACACATAACATCAAATACCTCGCATCACATATATTAATTCTATTATGTTCTTTTAAGTTTCATTTTATTATTTATCTATTTTTCATTGATTTTATTATGTCATTCTTTCATATCGTTTGTTTCTTTTCATGTCTTTCTTTACTTTTCCTTTCTTTTCGTATCGTTTCTTTTCTTTTCACTTTCCTTTGGTGGGCCCATTGTTGAACGTACTTATTTGCGTGCAGACAGTGGGAGGAGGGGGAGCAACCCACCAACCTACCTCACAGTTACATATGTTTACCTCATTTTAGGGGTAAAACATTAGCTCCGCACCTTCGGGGTAGGGTCCAACCTATAAACTACCACACCTTCGGGGTAGCACCACATCTGCGTGGAGGATATAGACCTTAAGTCTCGACCGTATAGGGAGACCTTAAGTCTCGACCGTATAGGGAGACCGGTATGCCAACAATTAAGTTTTCAGTTTTATTACTTGCATACTTTTATTTTTCTTATATTGATTTTTCATGGTATATCTTTTTCATGACATTCATAATCTTTTCTTTCTCATTTTTCATAGAACATTTCATAGGATATTTGTTCTTTTGTTGTTCTATCTTTCTTTCGTAATTCTTTCTCATTGGCATCTCATTCTTTCATTCTCATTTCGTAAGACATATATCGTTGTTTCATATTGTTGTTTTTGTTTTCTTAATTCTTTACTTTACTTGTGTGAATTATGTCAGTCACACTTTAGCATATATAGCACATATTACTTATATATCATCACATCACATCATAACAAACAAAAATACGTTTAGTTATGTGCAAACAATTATTCTCTGTTTATCATTTGCATCATTCTATCTATCGTATCTTATCATCATACTCCTATCGATCATAGCCTATCATTGCTTCTCTTTCTTATCTAATTTTTAACTTTCATATCACTTTTCATAAAACATCTCTATTTTCGTTCTCATAAAACATACCCTTTCTTAATTCCTTTCATTACAGATCATCGTTGCTCTATCAATCATAACTTAACTTCCATAAAACTTTTCATAAACATCTATTCTTTCCTTTCATATCTCATCTCTTTTTTTATGTATTCTATCATAACATTCTCATTCTTACTCTTTCCATTCTTCTATCTCTCTTTCTCACATCTTTACTCTCACAAAGCTTTTATAATACATTTCCTTCTTAATTCAATATATATTCATATATATATTTTTATAAATTATTTATTAAAACCTATCTTTTAATATCATCATAGTATTGCTATAGCATTACTATAGCATCATCATAAATCACATCATGATATTTGCATACAAAACATATAAATACTATAAGCTTGTTCATAGTTGTAGACAGATAAATGTCTGAACTTACTCATAGCATGCTTATCCTCTTCTTGCAATCCATCAACGTCCTTTGTCGCGTCTGGATCGGGTTTCTATAGAAAAACTTTATCCGTTAATCACATTTTCATTTATAGCTTTTACTTTATTAAAAAGCTTGATTCTGATCTTATAACCCTTAATTATAGCCTTACAACAGCTTTTTAAACCTTAATGGTCATTTTTGAATTTTTCTCCAACTTTTTGAAAAATTACGATTTTACTCCTAACTTTTGACAAAATTACAATTTTACCCTTGACGTGATTTTTCATAACTTAAACCTCAATTTTGGCTTTTACAAACTTCATTACCCTATTCCGGGGTCATTGGGGCTCTTTTCTCATAATTTGAGAATCTTTGGGCAAAATAACCATTTTGCCCCTATTGGGTTGTTTAACCATAACATTTTCATTTTCACACTTAGGCTGGATTTTCTAAACCCAAAAATGATCTAATTAACTTTTTAAATCTTATCGGACCTTTTTCGGATCAATTCTTATCATTTTACTAATTTTTCACATTCCCAGCTCTCGGGAAGTATTATTTCGACCTAAGAGTCGGTTTACTAATCGTAACTTGCCTATTCCTTTTTCCATGCCCTAATTCCTCGAGGGGGCTCTGGTTACCTTCTCAATCATATTTTACGCCTCATTTTCCATATTATCCCTAATGCCGTTTTTAGAAATTTCGGCAGCATTTCCGCTTAATTTTTGAGGTTCCAACGTTTAAGAAACGCCTGAAAACCATCTATCCTGATCTAATTCTATCACGTACTGTACCAGAGGCCTAAATTTTATGTAAAACTCATACTATTTACGTAAAATCGTTACATCATCACATAATTTTCTTTTCCTCCATTACAGTAATTTTCTTCTTTTTACATACATTCTTTTCCATAATTTTCATACCAATAATCATAAAATCATACAATAGTCCCAAACAATTAAATTGCGGAACGTAAAGAGGTCGGGATTTATATCGAATTGCAGTCCGGTCTCAATAACATAAACCATAATTCTTTGTTCTTCATATCTGAGGTCCCGTCTTGTAAATCCGACTCTGCGGATGCATCCGAAACGTCGAAAATAGGCTAACGGGCCAAACTTCTAAAATTTGGTCAACAGTCGCCGTTGACCGGCGTTGACTGCCGTTGACCGGCGGCGATGGTGGAAGGTAGGTAGTCCATCTTGAAGATCTCGATGAGAGGAATCCATTGGTGACTTCAATTTTACCATTCGATACCTCTATCGCTGGAAATCACCCCTCGAAAAATCGGTCACGGCAGCGACCCTCGATCTCCGCCTTGCCGAGGTTGTGGCGTGCAATTGACTTGGGGCTTTTGCTTACCTCTTCACAGTGAGCATTTCTATACCGGTGGCGCAGCTCGACATCACCGGAAACGGGGAGTTCCACGACTGCGACGTGGCAACTCCACGTCGAGGCTCGACGGCGCGATTCCTTCGGAGTTGACGTGAAACAAGACATGGGTTTTCTTCCTCTCCTCACCACGATTCCATTGGGACCAGAATCGTGGCAAATGGTGGCCGGACGGCGGAGATACGGCGTTCAAAAACTCTCGGCTCCGACGACCTTCAGGCGGCGCGTGCAGCATGCTCCAACGATCATTCCGTCGCGTCGACCCACCATCGGACTCAGCTCATCCAGGGCTTTCTGATGACATCGACGGTGTCGAAAACAGAGGCCGTATGTAAAAGTTGGTTACTGTTCATCCATGGGGGTCGTGAGAAAGGAGAGAGAATCTCTCTGGGCTGTTTTTGCAGTTTTTCAAAATTATTCAATCTCTGCCCTTTATATACTTTTTCGCCCAAAATTTCAACATGAGTTATTCTGACTAATTTGAGCGTCTTGAATCCAAATATATCAGTTTTATTTTCATCTGAGGTCATTTTGGCCAGTTTCCGATACTGTGAATTCCCGATCAAAAATTAGCTTTGTACTCAATTATCTAATTTGAGCATGCTAATAGGCTATCCTGACTAATTTGGGATTGCTGAGCCCAAATTTATCAGTTTTAACTTCATTCAAGGTTATCTAGACCAGTTTTCTGATACTGCCTGTTTCTCAGTCAAAATTCACATTTTATGCTCAATTGACTAAATTGAGCATACTGATTCCAAATATATTCATTTTATGTCAAGATAATATCATCTTGACCTACTTCTTGATACTGTGAGTAGCACACACATATACACACATAATATTACTGTCAATCATTTTTCATCCTTTAACATTGTTAGAACATTTTATTTAGTTCTAAACAATATTAAATCACTTAATTTCACATTTTAACGCTTAAATTTATTGTATATTTATTCTCCGAGAAATATAAATTTTTCCGGTTATTACATATATAATCGGGCTCCCGTGAATCCATATGATCATTATCTGTACCGAACAACTCAATCACATGATCACTAACTTCAGAGTCACACTACTATAAACCTAAAACTGAACTCCTAATTATATACCGTATTACGAAAGCCTGTGACAAGCTAGTGTCCAATGACCTTGTCATGTATGCAGAACCCTCATATAATATCTATGATCAGCCTTAGGTCAAAGTCTATTTAATCCTACTGATCAGGCTATCTTAAAGTTCCATTATACTACCGAATAAGAAAAATGATTATTCACCATATGTGAATAAGAAGTCATCTACCCAGCAGACGACCCAAGACTTTGTCCATTTTCACATCCAGTATAATGCCTTTAAGAGGATACCTTTAACTCCTTAGAGCTATGATTCCGATATCTGTAAACAAACCCTTCATCGTATACAAGTCATGCACATAACGAACCGGTCTATAAGATTACTACCTCTGAGATGCTTTAGCCATTGGAACATTAAAGTACACAAGTCATATACATGAGGTAAGTCATTTACTTAGGATTAATGTTATTGCATAATGAACGTCAAAAGCAGATTGATCCACTCATAGCAGACTACATAGATCAATCATGCTTTAATCCCGGTCTAATATGTCACCACTAAGCAACATATCTATGTCTCTACTTGGGAGTCTATGCTCCGGACAATCAAGACAAACCATCCCTACCATGACTTTAGACAACATAATAATTTTAACATGAGTTAAATGCTCGGTCTAACCCCATAGACTACAGACCTTAGTTTAGACCGCTTATTTTATAACATTGTCTTCTTGCATATAAAAGTCCATTGCATGCAACGTTCTAACAGTTTTAACACAAGCAGTCAGTGAGCCATATTTGGTTATATTTACTTTAACATGTAAATAGAATAAGGACAAACAGCAATGTAATGACTAACCTCTATATTATAATTTTATTTTCCAGTTTAAAATAAATACATAAAATATCTCTAATGCTTAGGACATTTCCTAACAATCTCCCACTTGCCCTAAGTCAGCAGATGTGCCATGTTACGCATCCACATCGCCTCTACATGCCTTTAAAAGCTTCTAGCGACCAAAATCTTAGTAAAGGGATCGGCAATGTTGTCCTCGGACGTGATCTTATATATATCCACTTGTCTTGTGTCCACGTGCCCTCTTATAATGTGATACCTCCGATTTATGTGCTTGGTCCTCTTGTAGTGCCGAGATTCCCTTGTGTTGGCAATAGCCTCAGTGTTATCACAGTAAAGTGTGATAGGCTTGTCAACACCCGGATGATCTCAAGGTCTCTAAAGAACTTGTGGAGCCAAACCGCTTCTTTAGATACCTCAGCATCAGCCACATACTCAGTCTTCATCATAGAGTCAGCTGTGCAACCCTACTTCACACCCCTCCACACAATGGCGCCTCCTCCGAGTAAGAACACTGATCCTGATGTCGATTTCCTCGAATCCTTGCAAGTCTGGAAGTCTGAACCCGTGTATCCTACGGGTGTTAGGTCCCCTCCAGAATACACCAGCATATAATCCCTCGTTCTCTCAAGATACTTGAGTATATGCTTTACTACTTACCAGTACTTGGTTCCAGGATTCGCTTAATATTGACTCACCATACCTACTACAAAACATATGTCCGGGCGAGTACAAAGCATAGCGTACATAAGGCTACCCATAGTGGATGCATAAGGGACCTTACTCATACGCTCTCTTTCTTCCGATATCTTGGGACAGTCATCCAATGAAAGAGTTAGACCAGCAATGGAAGGTTGTGAATCTTTCTTTGCCTATTGCATTGCATATTTGTCAATTATTTTATCTATATATGAAGCTTGGGATAATGCGATCATTTTGTTCTTTCGATCTCTGAAGAGATGAATGCCCAGAATATAATTAGCTTCTCT
Organism: Antiaris toxicaria; assembly: GCA_035233585.1. Taxonomy (NCBI): domain Eukaryota; kingdom Viridiplantae; phylum Streptophyta; class Magnoliopsida; order Rosales; family Moraceae; genus Antiaris; species Antiaris toxicaria. Next base: position 10,617,007 of record CP141162.1, on the reverse strand, counting down.
CAAGTCCTTCATGTCAAACTGTTGGTGTAGTTAGAGCTTGACCGATGATAAATTCCCTATATCATTCCCAATGAGCAGTATATCATCGACATAGAATACTAGAAAGACCACTTTACCATCCTTAATATGTTTATAAACACAGGATTCATCAACGTTCTGCTCAAAACTGAACGTCTTGATTGCTTGATCAAATCTCTGGTTCCATGAGCGGGATGCTTGCTTTAATCCATAAATAGATCTAAGCAACTTGCAAACTTTTCTTTCTTGGCCTTTTGCCATGAACCCTTCGGCCTGTATCATGTAGATACATTCCTTAAGATGGCCATTCAAGAATGTTGTCTTGACGTCCATTTGCCAGATCTCGTAATCGAGAGCCGCAGCAATGGACAGAAGAATATGGATAGACTTCAGCATCACAACAGGTGAAAAGGTTTCATCGTAATCGATTCTAGCCTTTTGCGTATACCCCTTTGCAACCAGTCTAGCTTTGAAAGTTTCCACTCTCCCTTCCGCATCCTTCTTTCTTTTGTAGACCCACTTGCATCCAATGGGTTTTATCCCATCTGGTAGATCTACTAGTTCCCAAACAGAGTTGGATTTCATAGAATCCATCTCATTGTTCATGGCCTGTTTCCAAGATTTAGAATCAACATAATTTATAGCTCCATCATAAGTGACCGGATCATCCTCATGCTCATAAGCCTTGGTCTGGTATACCTCAGCATTATACATGAAGAAATTAGGCTTCTTTGAAACCCTCCCACTACGACGAGGCACCCTAAATTGTTGATTATCTGTAGGTCTTTTACTGGAACTCAGACTTACGTCCAAGACCGAAACCTGTGGAGCAGTTCTTTCACCCGATGACTCCTCTAGCACCACTTTGCTTCGAGGCTTAAAGTCATTCATGTGACTTTCCTCTAAGAATGTCGCATGGTTTGAAACAATGACTTTTTATTCCTTTAGGTTATAGAACTGACCTCCTTTAATTCACTTTGGATACCTTATAAACATGCACAATTCTGATCTTGATTCTAACTTCTTCGCATCCCCATCCAGTACATGTGTCGGGTAACCCCATATTCTCATATGTCCAAGGGAGGGCTTTCTGCCATGCCACAATTCATACGGAGTCCTGGGAACTGACTTGCTTGGAATATGGTTCAGAATATAGCATGCCGTTTGCAATGTATATTCCCAAAATGATAACGGCAGCGTTGAATAACTCATCATGGACCGTACCATATCCAATAAGGTTCTGTTTCTCCTTTCGGTTACACCATTCTGTTGTGGAGCACCAGATGCAGTTAACTGGGATAATATCTCATTCTCTACAAGATGTCCTAGAAATTCATCGGAGAGGTATTCGCCACCTCGATCAGATCGAAGTGTCTTTATGGATTTACCCAATTGCTTTTCCATTTCCACACGATACTCTTTGAACTTATCAAAGGTTTCATTCTTGCGGTGCATCGGGTACACATATCCATACCTTGAGTAATCGTCTATAAAGGAGACATAATACTTGAACCCTCCTCGTGCTGTAACGTTCATGGGGCCACATACGTCAGTGTGCACAATTTCAAAGAGATCTTGAGCCCTAGTACCTTTAGCTCCAAAAGATCTCTTAGTCATCTTACTCTCAAGACAAGACTCACATTGAGAAAGATGTACCTCCTACAGAGATTCTAGAGGACCATCTTTCACCAACCTTTGAATTCTATCCTGATTAATATGATCACGTCTTAAATGCCAAAGATACGCCTTGTTAGAGTGAGAAACTTTCAACCTTTTAGAGTTATTTATTAATTCGGTGTCAAGCAATAAGTACATCTTTGGTTTAATCAAATACAGGTTTCTATCCATCCATCCAAAATAGATAAAAGACTTATTTCCCCAGGCTGCAGGCAACGCCATTATGGGCTATAGGCAGAGCCTGTAGCCCTAGGCTGCACGCCTGGGTGCTGCTGCAGCCTGCCAGGCTGCAGGCGACGCCTACAGCCATGGGCTGCAGCTCAGGGACTGGGCCAGCCCCTAGGGGGGCCACAGCCACCCTCAGCTGCAGGTAGAGCCTGCTGCCGTGGGTGGTGCAGTCTTGGGCAGAGGCTGCCGTAACCCCATCCTGCCCGAGGGCAGGGGCTGCAGCCCCACCAAGGCCGATGGCCTATCCCGAGGGGTGTGTCTTCGATTTCCGTATCATATTCCATTTACCCATTAGGACCTCCAAAAATTAATTTGAATCCTAATTAAATTGGAATTTTCCACACAATCAAAATTTCAACCTTTAAATTAAATTTAACTTTTGGGAAAAATAAATTACGGTCTTCAAACTTCAATCTCCTCCAAGAATAATTACATAAAATTTCCTAAACCGTTTCCGGCGTATAAAAATTTTAATCATAATAATTCTAAGAGATAAAAAATTAAAATCCATGGGAAAATTATGGTGATAATAAACCGCTCCTATGGTTATATAAAAATCCTAGATACAATTTTCTAAATTCTAAGGAACCATAACCGGTATAAAACAAGCAAACTTATAATAATTTAAAAAATTAAAATAACCACATACTACATACATAATATATGATAACAACATAAAGGAATCTTAGAATGCCACTCTCTAAATATCAAATCCATACATAAATAAAAAGACTAACTAATTGTCTAATTTATGTACATGGCATAGTCACGAGATGGCTCTGATACCAATTGTAGCAATAAAATCGGTAAAAACGCATCAGAGCTGCGCAGTGGAATAATAAAAATTTTTCAAGATCGTTAAATATCTCGTGATGCCATATATAATAAATTAACAACAATAAAACTCATACCTCAAGAGGACGCTAACTGTAGGAGGAGAATGACTGGAGGACTTCAACCAACTAGTCTTCTCTACTATTCTCCAATTCCCGGATGGGAGAGTGTGTGGGCACTCAGTTCCTCGACAGGTATGCTAGCACTGCTAGGCTTCTTTCAACCACCCAGATCTCTAAAGAACTTATTGTCACGGTGAGTTATGCAACAATAAACCTGCTCACCTGAGAGTCTGTGGTCTGAGAGAACTGAAGTGGCAGGACCTCTATTTATAGACTTGCATGAGGTGATCCTCTGAATTCGAATTGGATTAGGAGAAGATTTTCTCCCTTATCCACTCACAAAAATTCGAAAATTCAAGGCCTTATCCAACCAAAAAGAATTCGGCCATTTTAAGCGTTTTCCTTTCAAAATTCAAACAGGATTTTAACTTAAATTTTATCTCCTCATTCCCTCATAAAAATTGATTCCCCTTTGTACCAAAAACATGACTAGATTCGGTCATTAAAGTCTAAGGAGAATCAGAATTCAAATAGGATTTTATAGCTTGAATTTTATCTCACCCTTATCCATTAAAACCGAAAATCTCCTTTGAGATTATCCTCAAAATTATCGCCAAACTAGGGAGGAGAGAATCCAAATTCAATTAGGATTGAAACTTTAATTTTTCCCTGCATCCTTATCCAAAAAATCTGAAAATTCTAGGAGGATATTCCTCAACTAATTTCGGTTTTTTCTTAATGGATTTGGGATTCAAAATTCAAGTAAGATTCAAACAAGATTTTTCTCTCCATAATCCAACTCAAATTCAAATTCTAACCCTGTGAAATTATCCACTAAGAATTCGAATTCCAATTAGACTGTGATTCAAAATTTGAATTTTAAATTTCAAATTAAATTTCAAATTTAAATTTCAAATTTGAATTTCAAATTTAAATTTCAAATTCAAATTTCAAATTCAAAATTTAAATTTCAAAATTCAAAATTCAAATTTCAAAATCCACAAAAATGTTGTATTACAAATTTTATTCTTATGGATAATTTTCTACAACTCCAATCCAATCTCATATAAAATCATGACAACTTTATTTGGAGTTCGAATAATTGTGTACTCTATTATCTAAAACAAAATATGAATTCAACCAAAGAGAATCTTGTCCACCATCCTGATCCTATGTCAATACCATCCACACATAATCAACTAGCCAATAATAAGCATATACAAATCAATTTGCTAACCTTTAAGGAATTATGTGTAGTTGGTCGAAGGACCAATTGGACATATAATCAGGCTCTCATGAATCCATATGATCATCATTCTATACCGAACAACTCAATCACATGATCACTAATTTCAGAGTCACACCACTATAAACCTAAAACTGAACTCCCAATTATATACCTTATTACGAAAGCTTGTGACAAGCTAATGTCCAATGACCTCGTCATGTATGCAGAACCCTCATATGATATTCATGATCAGCCTTAGGTCAAAATCTGTTTAATCCTACTGATTAGGCTATCTTAAATTTCTATTATACTACCGAATAAGAAAAATGATTATTCACCATATGTGAATAAGAAGTCATCTGCCCAGCAGACGACCCAAGATCTTGTCTATTTTCACATCCAGTATAATGCCTTTAAGAAGATACCTTTAACTCCTTAGAGTTATGATTCCGATATCTGTAAACAAACCCTTCATCGTATACAAGTCATGCACATAACAAACCGGTCTATAAGCTTACTACCTCTGAGATGCTTTAGCCATTGGAACATCAAAGTATACAAGTCATATACATGAAGTAGGTCATCTACTTAGAATTAATGTTATTGCATAATGAATGTCAAAAGCAGATTGATCCACTCATAGCAGACTACATAGATCAATCACGCTTTAGTCCCGGTCTAATATGTCACCACCAAGCAACATATCTATGTCTCTACTTGGGAGTCTATACTCTGGACAGTCAAAACAAACTGTCCCCACCATAGTTTTAGACAACATAATAGTCTTAACATGAGTTAAATATTCGGTCTAACCCCATAGACTACAGACCTTAGTTTAAACCGGTTACTTTAGAACATTATCTTCTTGCATACAAAAGTCCATTGCATGTAACGTTCTAACAGTTTTAACACAAGCAGTCAGTGAGCCATATTTGATTACATTTACTTTAACATGTAAATAAAACAAGGACAAACAGCAATGTAATGAATAATCTCTATATTATAATTTTATTATTTAGTTTAAAATAAATACATAAAATATCTTTAATGCTTAGGGTATTTCCTAACATCTACTATTTATTTTCAAGCCAATTTAAAAAAAAAAAAAAAAACGTCGTATTCCATATTATCTCTTAATTTGCTTGACCACTTTTCTTGATAGGAGTATTTCATCGTACAACTGGCTTTCAATCATGTTGATCTGAGTGAAATCATAATTTTGTGTGTGTGTAATACTGTGTATATATAACTAACTGCCAAATCTTATAATTGATTTATTAAATATAGGATCACATTTATGATTAGAAATTCATAAAGGCTCTAGTTTATGGCTATATATAGTTAGAACTACTATAGGATATCGGAGAGTCAAATAGTTCTTAAATGTAGAAACTAGAGTAGCCTGCTAAATCACTTTTTATAATAATTGACTAACTGCTTTATTCTCTTGCTTTTAGATTTAGAGATAATAGGTAGTCCAGTTTTTACTTTCACTGTATTAATCGTTAACTAGGCAAACACCATACACCAGACATGTCATCATACATAGTTCCTGTTTCCAAGGAGTGACAAGATATGGTCACTTTCTATCAAATATGCCTTCATTTATCTAAACATGTATAGTTTAAAGAAAATTGCATCCATACCCTCAATTTATAAGATCATTTTACTTTGTTTTTTGAAATTTAAAAGGTCGATTTGTACTTCTTGAATTTTGAGTTTATAAGTCCAAATTAACCCCTCGTGTTAGAATTTCTCTTTAAAAAAAGAACAGATAGGTATTAATTGCAATCATATGATATTTCCTGATAGTTTTTTAAACAAAAATTCTGATAAACTAACCACTTGATGACACTTTTCCTTTTTTTTTTTTTTTTTGTGTCTGTCTTTAACATAAATTATAAGAGAATTTGTAACTAATTCAAAATTTTATACAGTGCGAATAAAAGTAACAATTCAAATTTTGGGATTGACAGTATCAAGGACCATAGATGATTTTTTTTTTTTTTTTTAGTGTACGTAAAAAATAGTAGCTGGTTATTGAGCCTTTCTTTATGAACACATACTTATATATAATTTTTACCATATCGAAGTGATAACTTTAATAACGCTACAAAATATAATTTGTACTTTATGAACACATATTTAAATAAAATAGAGTTATTTTACCACTTTTTCATTAACAAAAATTGACTTATTTTTAAGAATTTAAGTTGTTTTTTATTTGTTTTTAATCTATTTTGTTTTGTATACTTTAATTTAGATTTTTATAAATTTCATAAAGTTTTTATTTAATTTTACTTTATTCTGCTTATCGTTTTCTACTAGTATACTATATAAACTTAAAATTAAATATTTCTAATGAGTTTACTAATAGTATTATATTTTGAAAATATCTAATTTTAACACTTTATTTATTTATTTTCTTTTTAGCGTCAAGTCAAGAAGCTGTGAAAACCAAGTGTATCATGCATCCTACCACGTTGGATCCTTCCTAATTTCAGGCGTCGGATTGTAACTAATATACTACTTTAGCACCGTAGCAAAGTATGCGCCAACACTATAGCTACTATAACAAGTGCACGTCGATTACTATAGCATGCATGCATCGACCATTGTAGCAGTCTGTATCATTGTAGCACATGTGTGTCGGCAATATAGTACTGTACCAAGTTTGAAAAATTTGTGTTGTATTTACATCAAATATTATAATAGTTTTGGAAAGTTGCATTGTGTGTGCACCAAATATTATAGTAAGTTTGAAAAGTTTGTGTGGAAATTAGGTAGAACAGTGCAAAATTATACTTATAAAAGAGGCATTCTTGGAGAGGCTTGAGGAGAGGAGGAAATACACTTTTTCTGTCCCATTTTTGTCTTGCTTTCATTCTCATGTTTTCTCTCTAAAATTTTATGAGAATGTTTTATAAGTTATGTTACAGTTCTTGGGTGAGATTAGAGATGATCCTATATGTGTAGTGAGTTTGTTTGTATTTTGATTCTTTAATGGCTTGTAAGATTTATACATTTGAGTAAATAATTTTTTTTCATCTTATTTATTTCTCACATCAATATATATTGTTGACAACTTTTGTATAAATTCAGTGAAGCTTTTTTATGTAATTGTTGCATGATACAATATATTGATAAATATAGATTTATGAGTAGTCTTTTACTACATTATCGTTAATAGCACATTATCGCTTTTAGATTTATTAAAAGACAATTTTTTCTAATTCTTAACTTGAGAATTTTATTTACTTAAATACATTTAATTAACAAGTTATTCAAATTTTATCTTCAAATTGATTATTTAGGGTATGAAACTTTTAATTGAGTCAAAATCTAAATAGGTAAATAAAGTATATAGGAGATTTTCAATGTCTTACCTGTTTTAACTATTAAATTTTCTCCTTATTTTTTAATTATATTACTCTAAAATCACAAAAACACTTTTTTCTTTTTCTTTTTCTTTTTTCTTTGTTTGATTGTGTATCTCTCTAACGCTTTTGTTTTACTAATCTTTTTTGTTTGTTTTTATTATTTTCTTATGAGATCGATCATCCTAATTGTATTACAATTAACTGTTTTGTTTTTCACAATTTGGGTATAATCACCAAGCTATACTACGGGGAGAAAAAGTTTAAAGCTAAAAACCAATTAGAACCGTAAATGCAGCTATTGGACAAGTTCACGTAAGTTCAAGCAAAAAAAAAAAAAAAGAAAAGGAGATACAAGTTCACGTAAGGTCATTTTGGTAAAGAAATAGCTAAAATTCATCAAAAAGGAGCAAAAAGTTTGCCGCGAGGCCTTGCTTCTTTTTAATTTTTTGGCGGCGATGTATATGTAGGTTGATGTGTTTACTTCTCATTAAAAAAAAAAAAAAAGAAAAAAAAAGAGAAAGTGAGCAATTATTTGCTTTCTTTTTTTATTATGTATTTGTTTAGAAAATAAAAAATGAGAATTCTGTTAGTGTGATAATCGGAGAATTTCATCATTCTCGAAAAATCGGTACAGGAAATGTACATAATGTATTTCATGTTTTAAATGTATATCGCAGGGATTTTATGTGTGTGTAACACAGTATCAAGAAATTAGTCAAGATGATCTTTTCTTGATATAAAACGGATATATTTAGAATCAGTATGTTTAATTTAGTCAATTGAGCACAAAATATAAATTTTGACCGAGAAACAAGCAGTATCAGAAAACTAGTTTAGATGACCTTGAATGAAGTTAAAACTGATAAATTGAGCACAAGGGTAATTTTTGACCGGGAATTTACAGTATCAGAAACTGGTCGAAATGACCTCAGATGAAAATAAAACTGATATATTTGGATTCAGGACGCCCAAATTAGTCAGGATAGCCTATGTTGAAATTATGGGCGAAAAAGTATATAAGGGGCGAAAAATCAGAAATTTGAAGAAAAGGCCCATAAACTTTTCTTCTCCTCTCTTTTTCCTCCCCCCCCCCCGGCCAAACACCCCCATAAATGAACAGTAACTAATTGCCGGAAACAGTGTCCGTTTTCGACACCGCCGGCACCGTTGGGAAGCTCTCGCCGAGCTGAGTCTAACGGTGGGTCGAGTCGACGGATTGAACGCCGGAGCAGCCCGCACGCGCCGCCCGAAGGTGACGGTCGCTAGAATTTTCAAACGCCGATTTCTCGGCCGGCCGACCTCCGATCAAGGTGATTCCGGTCTCAAAAGACTCATGGTAAAGAGTAGAACAAAACCCAGGTGTTGTTTCAGGTCAACGGCCGCCGGATTGCGTCGCCCGAAGTCGCGCCGTCGTCGTCGTGTCGCTGCCGTGAAACTCGTCGTTTCCAATGGAGTTGAGTAATGTGGTGGGTACCAAAATGCTCAGAATTTCATGAAGAACAAAAGCCCCAAGCTAATTTCAAAAAAAAAAAGTCGGGAAAATGGTGATTCAAGCACGCCGCCGCCGTCGCACTTTTGGGGGTTAGTTTCCAGCCATAGGAGTTTCGATTGGTGAAATTGACACCACCAATGAGTTCCTTACGTCGAGATCTACGAGATGGTGGCCTCCTTTCTCCACGCCGTCGCCGGTCAACGGCGGTCTACGGCGACTGGACCCAAAAATTTAAGAGTGGTCCGTTGGCCTATTTTCGACGTTCCGGACACATCCGCGGCGTCGGAATTTCAAGATGGAATTTTAAATGTGAAGAACGGCGAATCAAAGTTTGTACACGCGAGATCGAACGGTGCATTCGATCGCCGATGGGACGATTTCGATAGTGACTTCTGTCCCTTCATTTCTTAATTTTTATTTTGGAATGATTATAAGTTAATTATGTAATTTGGCATGTGAAATTATAAGAAAAATGGATGAAAATGATGAAAAAGAAAATATGTAGAAATGTGAATATTTTTACGTAAAAGTTGAGTTTTATGTAAAAATATAGGCCTCTGGTATAGTACGTGGTAAAATAGAAATAGGTTAGATGGTTTCGAGGCGTTTCTTAAACGTCGGGAACCTAAAAATTAAGCGGAAATGCTGCTGAAATTTCTAAAACGGCACAAAAAGGGTATTTAGGAAACGAGGGGCAAAATGTGGTCAAGACGGAAACCCGAGCCCCCTCGAACGATTTTAAGGATTAATGAATGAGTTAGGCTCAGAAAAGGATGACAGATGTTCTAAGGATAAGTAAACCGAGAATTTCAGCAATTAATGCTGTAAAAGCTTGGTAAAGCCTAAGAAAAATTATTTTATGATTGTTGGGTTTAGAAAATCTAGTCTAAGCATTTAAAATAAAAATGATACGACCTAAAGACCCGTCAAGGGCAAAACGGACATTTTGACCGAAAATTCCAGGAATGATAGAAAAATGCCCTAATGGATTTAAAACGACTTAAGTAAGATTCTAAGGGCCAGAACTAAGTTGTGAATCAAGGAAAAGTAAGGTTACGATGAAAAAAAAAATCACGTTAGGGGCAAAATGGTAATTTTGTTAAAGTTTAGCAAAAATGTCATAAATGGGATATTAGGCCCCTAAGTTTATATCAGGGAATGAAACGTAGAATTTTTACGTTTTATTAAGTTGTATGTATGAGATAAGTGTGCAAAGAATAACCATGATTCTTTCGGTTATAGGAACCCGCTCTAGACGCAACGAAGGAACGTTTGCAGATCTAGAAAGCAAGAAAGGAGATACTAGCAAATTAAAAAAAAAAATTAGCTGGTATCAGAATAAGTTAAAAGCAAGTTAAAAGTAAGTTGCCGACGACCCAAGTGGTTACAGTCTATTGCAGTTGGCAACAGTAGCTGACTGTAATAGTACTGTTTAACCCTACGTAGGGCGGGACGTCACAGTTAGTCTCACAAACACTGGGTATATTGATTGTTATCAAAAGAAATAGTAAATATACTTTTAATAAGCTCTCAGTTTACCAATATTTGTTGGTTAATGTTGAGAAATAACATTTTAGTGATTATATTGACAAAATTACTATTATTAAGTCTAGTAAACACTAAAAAAATAAAAGATTAATAGATAAATAAACACTATAAAATTAATCAAATTATCTTCATCTTTTCTTACTTTACTTTTCTTTTTTAATCCTGCTATCTTTTCCTGTTACATTCTTTACAATTTTACAAACACACCTTAAAAGTATAAAATTATAATTAATGAATACCCTGAGTAATGAATTTGGAAGGATTGCTACAAGTATAAATATGGCCTCACACCGTTTAAACTCCCCACCACCATTCTCCAACTCTCTCTCATCTCTTCTCTTCCTCGAAATATTCCAATATTTATCAAAGCTTATTTTTAGCTCTGCCTTTCAAACTTCCAAAATGACTTCTTTTAATTAAATTGTACTTCCAACCAAAATGGCTATTCTTCCTAGCAAAATCGTTGCTCTCATGATCATCTTTGTGACATTAATGTCCTACACGGCCTTACCTACGGCAGTCGTAGCCGCAGCTACTGCCACTTACAACGTGGTGACTCTAGGAGCTAAAGCTGACGACAAGACAGACTCCAGCCAAGCCTTCGTTGCTGCATGGGCCAAAGCCTGCGTAATGACTGCCCTGTTCATGTAACCTAGTTACTATGTAAAGAGTAATTAAGTTAATGAATCCAACATAATTTTTCCAGTAAAATAAATTAAACAGATATAGTAACTTTTAATTACTATTTATGCAGTGAAATGGATAACTGACAGTGCAATCGATCCACTCTATTATGTGTATGTGCATATAAGACACGCAGTGTCAAGGGAATCGGTCCAGACGACCATTTCTTGACGCAGAACTGATAAGTTAGTCATCAGTAAGATCAGGCTGGTTATCTGAGCACAGCAGCGATAATTACCCTAATAGATATACAGTATCAAGAAAAGTAGTCCAAATAACCTCTTCCCATCCAGAAACTGACAAAATCAAAATCAGAACGCTCAGACTAGTCAGTTAAACAGAAAACAGTGAATAGTAGATATGCAATGTTAGATTAATGGCCAAGATGGCCTTAATTTGACATAAAACTGATATATTTACAGCTAGCAGGCTCAATTTAATCAATTGAGTACAAAACGTGAAATTTTGTTGGAGAGATACACAGTATCAAAAGAGGGGTCAAGATAACCTTTTCTCATCCCGAAACTGATATATTTAGACTCATTACGCTCAAATTAGTCAATTGAGCGCAAAACAAGTTTTTCGAAGTAAGGTCACACAGATCCGAAAACTGGTCCAGACAACCTCAAATGGACATAAAACTGATAAATTTGAAATCAGCACATCCCAATTAGTCAGGATGGACTGTGTTTGCAATTTCGCACGAAACAGCTTTATTATGCATGCGCAGTGTCAACACAGTGTAGGTACAATCACAGTACAGGAAATAAACAGTAAAATAGATACAGAATGGGCTCATAGGCATTACAACCAACTAGGAATGATCAGAATAAGAATCAGATCAAAAAAATCTAATTTTCGGCCAAAGTTTAGAACACCATTGAGAAAGGACCGAACACCGCTATGGGAAATTAGACTGCGAAGAGAAGACAACACAGATCATTTTATCCCCTTAAAAATCCATGTATTTCAGATGGAAAAGTAGCAAAAGTCAACTGTAAAGTAACCCAAAAGTTGTCTTAAAATATTGATATAGACTTATGACACATTGGATTAAAATATACAAAAGATGTATAAAGGCACATGTAACTTTTAGCCTTGCATTTAATGAAAATCTTGGCCCCAAATTGCAACAGCCACCCTCGGTTTTTGAGGGCTGCAAACAGCCAAAATTTTTCCTCTTAAGCTTAGTTAAATGGGCTTAATTAAGGTTGCTAAAGGTTAATCTATATTGCTTAGTTTTACCTATAAAAGGATATGCTTGGCCTAGGGTGTCATTTTCTTCTTTTGCTCACCCAAAGACATAACTTTTCTCTCCCTTTTTCTTCAGAAAATTTGACCCCTTTTCAACCAAAAGACAGCCTGAAAAATCAGCCACAACCTAGCTTGTACTGGAGCCATTATCTTAAGCCATTTCAAGGTTGTTTTTTGGTAGGATCCTAGAATCGATTTTTGTGGTTTTGTTAGTTTTCTTTTGGCTTGATATTAAGAAAAAAATTTTGGTGTTCCCTTCTAGTATAAGTCGACCCCATCTCCCCTTGGTCCACACGGCAATTTTTGGTCCCCCTTGATTCGAATTGTGCTAGATCAAGCACACTAAGGTAAAACACCAAAAACCCTCTTTTGTGGTTAGTTTCGTTTAAGTTTGATATCAAGAAATTTATGTGAATTTATTTGAGTAATGGGTTGTAATAATCTTTATTTTGAGCCCTTAGCATCTTGGTTGTGTATTTTTGTAGTTATGTGCGTGAGCTTTAAGTTTTTGTAGATGGATGTGTGAATAGACGTTTAGGGCTGGCTGGGAACCAACCTGTTCCAATTTTTAGGCCATAGGTTTGGCCATTTTTGAACATGTTGTGGTCCGATTTTAAGAATTTATAAAACATGAAGTGTTAAGAAAATTTCATTATGAGAGTTTTTGTATCAAATAACCTTTAGTCAAAAATGACTCTAAGATAAGTTTTCGAGGTAGTTTTCAACTAGAGTTCAAAACTAAGACTGAAATCCTGAGCAACAGGAACAGTCTTAGATTTTTATAAAAATGATCAACTTAGAGTCCGAATTGGACTCCAGACTTAACATGAAAGTTTTAGATCCCATCAAAACTTTAAGATAACCTGCACAAGTTTTAAAAATTTGGCCATTTCGGCCCCCAAACAGAGCAGTTTTTAAACAAGCGTAAAATTGGAATTTTTCTAAAACTGGGCACGAGTTTTAGCTATGGGTTTTGAGTGTTTCAGACTTGTTAGAGGTTAAACTGAGCTCCGAGATGAACACGAAAGTTGTTTATCTCGTCGAGAACTAAAAGTTTCATGTTCGCCAAGTTCACAAATTAAATCGTTTCAAACAAGTTTTAAACGGTTTTTGGTAAAATGGTTCAAGAACCATCTTATCACATGAACACCAAAATGTGTTCTTTTTAAACAACAAAATGGTTCAAAACTCAAGTTTGTGCTCAAAACAAGAAAATGGTTTAAACAATAAAATATGTTACATAAACTCGATCATTTTAAGTAAGTTTTACGCAGTTTTCAAAAAAGGATTCAAAAACCCCCTTATCAAACGAATACCAAAATATGTTCTTTTTAGTCAAGAAAATGAATTTAAGAAAAAAACCCTCATCTACCAATGGGGTGCAAGAGATTTGTATTTAAATCCTAAAGAAAGGAATTGTACAAAAACAAACGGCGTTTTTCAGTGATACGTTTTAAACCGGTAAATGTAACCCGGTAGGTTATATGGTTAATATACGCAAAGTAACCCGGTAAGCTACATAGTTAACGATGCGCAAGGTAACCGGTCAGTTGACTGGTCAATTAACCAATTAAGAACTGAGTTTGAATGGGATTGTGAGAGACGGTGATTAATTTATCAAGTAAACAAATTAATCAAGCATGATTAGAAATTAGATACCAAATTCCCAAAGTAGAGCAGTTGGGTACCGATGCCTATCAGTACCATACAACAATAAAATTCATAGTCACTAACGATGTAGTGGCCTGAGAGCGACGTTAATTAATTTATTGGGTAAATAAATTAATTAACCACAATTAGAAAAATCAAACTCTCAAAAGGAGAGCAGTTAGTACCGATAAGGATCGGTACCACATAACGATAGATTTATTAGTCATTAATGACTGTAGTGACTTAAGAACGGAATTTAACAGAAATACGTTATGATTATAGGAAGATACCTATATTGTGACAAGGGCGAGAGTACACACTGTCCGCTAACAGGTAAGTACAGCTCCGCCTACAGCATGAGCAAAAATGAGTTTAAAGTGTTGTTTTTACACTATATTGAGTATGCAAACCGTGCACAGTTATTGCATAGCATGATAGAAGTGTTTATATTTTATGACCGCGTAGATTAATGAAAGCATGAGTTAGATGCCATACATCCCTATCACGTAAGATTATGAGATAGCCTAATAGAGCATATGGCCTGATCAGATAAAGAATTGGGTAATTAAATTAAGATATCTGTATAATGGGTGTAAGGCCCAGAATATATATATCGGGCCCAAGGCCCATAACTATTACTAGGCGCAAGGCCCACATTATGTATATAAATATAATGGGCATAAGGCCCACGAGCACAAGGCTCACTCTGCCCTTTCAGATAAGAAAAGGAAGCATAATATGAGCATAATCGGTTCTGCATTATTCACGATATGCCTTAATTATAGTTATAGCATGCTTCCAGCTATAGTTTATATGCATCCAGTTATATGATATTTTTTGTTATGCATCCAGTTATATAATGTTTTCTGTTATGCATTCAGTTATGTGATGTTTCAGTCATGTATTCAGTTATGTGTGATGCTTTGGATTTGCATCTAGTATGTGCAATGTTTTAGTGCATGGTACATATTGTGTGTACATAACATGCTTGTACGTTTAAAGTATGACTTATGTTTTGAACACGTTTTGTGAATAGAATGTTGTACTTATTGAGCATAAAGCTCACAGTGTGTGTGTTCACACTGCAGGTAAGAGACCTATGGCCTAGACTCCGATGGATGGTGACGGCGGTAGAGGCGGATGTGAGGGTGAAGTTGTGGATACCACTGCCAGTGTTGACTTTTGCACAGTATTAAACAAACATTTTATTTTTGAGTAGTAACCAGTTAAATAATTTCATAGGTATGTATTTAAGATTAAATTTCAGTTGTTTTAGACTTTTATATTTGTAAAGTATATGTATGCACGTAAATAATAGAACGTACATATATATACATTTAAAAAAATATATATCCCTAAAAATTATGGTATTAAAATAAGTTTGAGTATCAGTTTTCAAGTCAGATAAGTTAAGCAACTGTTTTTTAAGTAAGTAAGAATAGATTTCAAGTAAGTTAAGTATCAGCAAGTTTTAAGTGACGGTTCGGATCACTCAGGGTCCGGGCTATCATAGCCTGTGCCTTGCTGAAGCCCGCCGTCGTTTACGTGCCACAGGGAAGGTTCTTCCTGAAAAACATGGTGTCCGGCAGCGAGTATAGCAACAACGACATCACATTCTGCATTGCTGGATCCCTAGTTGCTCCGTCGGATTACCGGGTCATCGGAGACGCCGGCAACTGGATCTTATTTAACCATGTTGATGGGGTCACCATATCTGGCGGGATTCTTGACGCCCAAGGCACCTCTCTCTGGGCTTGCAAGATATCCGGCAACAGTTGCCCCAGCGGAGCAACCGTATGTCCTATTTTTTTCTTCTCTCCATGTATATAAATATATTGCAAATATATATTATTATGAGTCACTGTCATTCACATAGAAGATGGTGTTTTAATATAGGCCTGTTTGGACGAACACTAACTAAGAATAAGTTTTTTAAGATCACCTTGGTTCTCAAGTAATTAATAAAATGACTGGTTCAGTTTTGTTAGCAAGAAATTAAAAAGAATGAGCAGCGAAGGAAGAAATTCTTCTTCTCTTTTTTTTTTTTTAATAACTATTTCAAGTTAAGTTCTATAAAAATATAATCTAATAATAATTTTATTTTAAACTTAGTCGAATAAGATATAGAGTTTGAGTTTAAATCCCCTTCTGATCAGTTGGAAAAAAAAAAATTACCTACGTAACAATACATCAGGTACTTATCAATTCATACTTACCCATTTTCCCAGATATTGAATTGTGCTAAAAAAAAAAAAATTGCCTGTTTGCTTTTTATTTTTATTTTTTTGGAAGAAATTTGCACAAAAAGTACTGACAATATGTAACCATCTACAATTTTATTAAACCGTAAATTACTAATTAATTAAAAAGGAAATAATTGTGATGATTAGATTATAATAAAATACAAAACCACAACAAAAGCGCTTGTAATAAATATGGTTGTGGATTCAGAGCGAACGTCAAAAGTCAACCATTTTAGGAGGTTTAATATTTGCTTAAATGCTATGAGCTATCTATTATTTAAGCGCGCGGGTGGTTTTGATTTCAGTTCACCAGAAAAGCGCATGTCACCAACAAGTCCAAAAACTGATTAATTAGAGATTATTAGTCTTTTCTCATAATCAATGAAGTATAATGTTGGAGTTCGTGTTGTGTTAATTATGCGCAGTCACTGGAATTTTCAAACTCAAAAAACATAAAGATCGTGGGATTAACATCCCTCAACAGCCAGATGTTCCACATCGTCATCAACGCCTGCAACAACGTCAAAATGCAAGGCGTGAAGGTGTCGGCCTCCGGCAACAGCCCCAATACCGACGGTATCCAAGTCCAGGCGTCGACCGGCGTCACCATCCTCAACTCCCAGATCGGAACCGGCGACGACTGCATCTCAATCCGGCCCGGCACGGCCAATTTGTGGATTGAAGACGTTGCATGTGGACCTGGCCACGGTATCAGGTACCTAACTAGCTAAAACTATATTTAGAACAATAAAACAATATTTACCTTTTTTACAGCTTATTGATTTTTGTTATCACCACTTGCCAAAAAAAAAAAAACTCCGGAGGACGAAGGATGTTTTTAAAAAATAATTGAAGTAATAAGTTTATAAAATATTTATAGTAAATATCAGATTTATTAAATAAGTAATTTATTCATAATATATTTCTCAATAAATGATGCATTTATATATCTAGAAAATAATTTGTTTACGTTATTTATCACTTAAATAATTTATTTACGTCTGGTAAATATATTATTTATGTAATAAAATTTGTATTTAAACGATAAATCTACTATTTACTACTAATACATGCTATTTACTATAATTTTCCAAAAAAATTTACCCCTTGACTAATACTATAAGATTACTAGTTTATAATTACCAATTAATTGGTTACTGGAAATGGTTATGATGCAGCATTGGGAGTCTAGGCAAGGAGATGAAGGAAGCAGGCGTGCAAAACGTGACAGTTAAAATGGCGACATTTAGAGGAACCCAATCCGGTTTGAGGATGAAGTCATGGGGAAGGCCGAGCAGCGGGTTCGCTAGGAACATCCTATTCCAGCACGCCGTCATGATCGACGTCCAAAATCCCATCCTCATCGATCAAAATTACTGTCCTGACCACAAAGGTTGCCCTAGTCAGGAATCATGTCATGAAAATTTTATTTTACTGTCACATGTGCGGTGAATATATAATGATGAGGCTTAATAATTTGGTCGACCTCACAGGATTCGAGTGTTAAAGTGAGCGATGTGACGTACCAAGATATCCATGGGACCTCGGCGACACAAGTAGCAGTGAAGTTCGATTGCAGCTCAAAGTCTCCGTGCAACGACATCAAATTGCAAGACGTGAAGCTGACATACAAGAATGTTCTGCCCGCGCAAGCTTTCTGCAACCACGCTATCGGAATTGCTTCTGGTCTTGTCCAGCCTTCCAGTTGCTTGTAGATGGTGGGGCAACAACTGATTAGACCACACAAGTTCCTTTTTTTCATTGCATGTAGAATAAGCAGTAAATTAAGTTATAAGAAGCCAAAAAGATATATAAATGTAATACTGTCCTAATCCACAAATTGTAGGACTAAAGCAAGCAAAAAATTGGTTGGCTATTTGATATTGAAATCAAGTCAACTAGTTATTGCTTGAGCCTGTGGCGCTGGCAGCTTGGATTCCTCCTAGTTATTCGAGCATGGCCTTGCAATCATCAAACCCCTTTTTGGGAGTCGATTGTTTACGGATTTAGTAGTGTAACAAGTTTATTATGATTTTCATATAAATGTAATTGGTCGCTACAGGTCTCCGATATGAGATCATGTTATGATGATCTGTTTTATAATTTTCACTTCATCGAAGTCGATATAGTTTATTTCTATTTTTATATTGAAAGGAAAATGCACCAATTCTATTTAATGGTATAGTTAGTAGGAAGATAAGGATGGTAACATGAAAACAATATCTTCTAAATAATTTTTTGAAAGAGTGGTTATATTTGCATGATTGCATCTATATTTTTTTTTTTTTAAATCAAAAATAAATTTTTGATATTGTTTTCATTTTACCTAGTTTCTCGTTAGCCATTTTATAAGTAAACATAATTAGAAGAGAAAAAAAATCGGATTATTTTTCTTTGATGCAAAGTAAGCGTACCCTAAAATTATAATAGAGAAACGAGAATGTAATCCTTACATTCCGTTGGCATTGATTATTTGTCAAAAAAATGGATATCAAAATTACTTACACACTCTTAGTAAGTTCAAAGTGCCAATAATTGATGTATGATGATTATTTGATTCTGTAAAAAGATATTAGAATTACAATTTAGATTAATAAGACAAACGTTCCTAAATTATTAAATATACTAGGAATTGAATTGTTTTTTTACTGTACCATTGTTTTTTATTGTACCATCTAACAGGCAAATAAATACTAGAAAATAAACCGCAGACAGGTAGTTGATGATCATCCTCTTTAAAGATGCTAAATGTCTTGACCCGACCTGCTTGACCTGTTTATTTTGAGTCTATTTCATATCAGGTCGATCCACTTAATAAACATATTATATGATCTTATGTTTATTTTTTTTATTTATAACATCAAACCCAACCCACAGTCTATTTATAAATATGTTGTTGTACTCTTAACGTGTTGTTACCTTAATCATACTTAACAATAAAAATTTCAAATAAATAGGAAAAAATAGTTTTGAATACAATACCAAATTTTGATTTTTAACGAAAATAAAGTACATTGTAAAAAGAAACTATAATTTTTTTTAATTTAAAATGAGAGATTTAAATTCTATATCTTATAGATAATAGAATTACATGTAAAATTACCACTAGGTTATGTCTACAACCACAAATAAAATAAAAACTACAACATTAAAAATCTTATTATATAAAAACTCAATATAAATAAAATCTTTATAAGAAAATTAAAAATAAAAAAAACACTATAATACTTATATGATTATTGTTAGAAATACTATAAAAAATATTTAAAAAATACCATAATCCTTATATAATAATTGTTAAAAATACTACTACAAAAATAATATTGTATTATTTTCATGTCCCTTGTCATATGGATGGAGCCAAGGGGGGCGTGGAGGCATGTGCCCACTGGAAAAATATATATAGATATACATATATATATATACGTATATTTTTATAAGTCATAAATTTATTTTATATTTATTAATAAAAGGACGACAACTCCCATAAAAAAGTAAGTCAGTGCTAAAAAAAAATTGGAATTAGAATAGAATCTTTTTCTACTATAAGTTGAAGACACTAAAAGGGGCATTTGGTGAAACTTAGTAACAATAGCAGCAATTGCTGCCGAATGGTCAAACTTCAAAGCAACTTAAGTGATTTCCAACATCTCCCAAAACAACCCAAACGTTGAATAAAGCATCATATCATAGCATAAACGATAGATATAAAAAGGCATAAATAGTGAAAGGCCTGCTAATTTAAGTCAAGAAAGCACTAATTTTCGTCTACCTGCTCCTTTTTATCCTACGAAACGTTTGTAACTATAGCTTCAAGTTCTCAAGAAAGTGATTCCACTCTATATTCAGTCAGCAAAAAAACTGTAAGGTTAAAAACTGAGAATCAAGTACCTCGTTAGTTCTTTCCTTTGCATAAAACAAACTCATGTTACTTAATAGAACTTTTTTGGCCCCTGCATGGATGCTGCGCATTTGTCTCCTCCAATATTGCAAATAAAGTAAGCGACGATGACAAGGGCCGGGATTCTCCTCCTAAATTGAGGTTCAAGTATGATCACTTAGGTGCGGATTCTCCAAACGCTGGTCCTATATCCGATAGACATCAGCACAAGCTCCCAGAGCATGTTGGGAATACTTAACAGATTCACCTTCGACCCTGGAATTTCAGACCAGTTCACAGACGTCTCAATCATTCGGATGCTAAACCGTTTACATAGGTAAACTAATTCGACATCAAAGCACCACCTGCAAAAAATTCATATTACAATCCATCAAAGTTCCATCTGCATACATTTGTTCAATTTCATACAGTGCCTATGATCTAATATATCGATCCCTATATGTCATTTAGAAAGCATTTAATGGCAAAACGATATTCTTCAACTTTGACTGAAATGTTTTAGCATACAGAGAATTTAGGTCATTTATAAGGTGTATATGCAATTACCTTTTCAAGCGTATGTTAGTGAAAAGTTTCCTTGCAGCAGCCCTTGTAAACATCTTAAAACCGCACTGTGATGCAAGGAGAATCCTCTTCAGGATAACAAATTGTATTTCCACTATCATTTAAACTATTCAAACAGTAGTAGAAAATAACCTGTGTGTCCCGAATTCCAGGACCAGCAGCCAAGAGAACCACAAGATGGAAACCCTTCATTAAAAAGTTGCGGTACCACTTCCTCTGTAACATTAAGAGAATGAGTTCAACAAAAGAAATAAAGAATAGAGGATCAGAGTAGGCATACATTGGCTATAACAGCAAGCAGCACAAGAAAGACTCAACTGTAGCCAGGGCCTTCTCCTCAAGATGAGCGCGAGAACCAAATGCAGCAATTGGGATATCAGATAATTTAAAATTTGAATCACTAGCCACTGAATCTCCAAAATTAAATTCCGTTTTGGCAACTGCATGGATCTAGATGGTAAAAAGGAAGTTGTTTTAATAGCTTAGTTAAAATGTCAAAAGACCTAGGACAAAAGTGTATTAGTTCTAATATGCTCAAAACTACTACAAACCTGACTTTCAAGTTTTTCTAGGTCATTAACCTTGGTTGCCCCATCAGCATCCAGCATTAAAAGTAGTTCACCACGTGAATGAAACATTCCCTGTTTTACAATGCTTTCACAAAGGTAAAGAGCTTCAATCAGTAAGCAATGTTGTCATACATTCGGGTAACGTGGACCCTCAACAGCATGAGAAAATGTTCACTAGTAAATGGATTACATCAGACTCACTTTTCGAATAGCTTCACCCTTTCCATGATTTCTACCGAGAAGTATAATCCTCACGTTATCCACAGTGTATTTCTTGACATATTCAAAAGCTATCCTTTTGGTTCCATCAGTACTTCCATCATCAATAATCACCACCTGTTCAACAAATCATCCCCAAGTAACGTAAAGATTAAAAAAAAAGAAGAAGAAGAAGAAGAAGAAATAGGTGTGTGTGTATACATAAATATATATATATATATATTCTCAGATCAATGACAACTGCTTAACACGATAACTTAAATTATTAATCAGTCTCTGATGTCTAGAATATTCAAAGTTCTACGATACCTATTGAACTAATTTCGGCTATCCAAAAACCAGAGGGAAACATAGTACCTCATATGAAAAGGATTTATCGTTTGCTGCACGTTGTTGAAGATAACTACAGAATAGAAACAGGTATATCATTATAACTCATAATGTTATACCAAACAAGATATATACGTTTTTATATGTGTGTGTGCCTTATTTTAGTTTGCATTTTCAAAATTTCTGGTGGCGTAACAATTGCAATGAAGTTCTACGATGTTTGAGCCCCCCAGATAACTCCCTTCCCCAACCGGCCAGTCCCCCTCTTTGGCGAAACTCAAGGATCATAGAAAATTGTATACCAAACTAGAATTCTATGTTTTTATATATGTATGTGCGCATTAACTTAGTTTGTGTTTTCAAAATTCCCGGTGGCATAACAATTGTCATGAAGTTCTACGATGTTTGAGCCCCCAAGACAGCCCCCTTCCCCAACTGGCCAGTTCCCCTCTTCAGGGAAACTCAAGGCTCATAGAAAAAAAGGTGTGAGGGCATCAAAACGATTGGAATGTCTGAAAGACTACATATACTACAATAAATATATTTGTAAATCAAAACGCACAACAACTAATTTTAGTCCAACTTACTTCATTGTCTCCTCAAGAGCGCCAGGAAGCCTAAGCTCTTCATTGAATGCAGGAATAATCAAAGATATGTACTTTTCTGCTGGATCAAAAACCGAAGGGCAAGGAACCTAGAACAAATCCATCAAAAAACCAGCATATTACCAAACCACTTGGATTTCCATTCATTAACAAAACAAACATATCCCCACTCAATAATAAAAGTATATAACTATGTATCCTTTCCATAAAAAACACTATCTCCACATTTCTTTCTGCCCCCGCTGGGAAAAAAAAATTTCCTGGCTCCACCACTGCTTTAGATAACTGTTACTTTGCTTGAAGAATATACTCTATTGCCATGCTCAAACCGAAAAACCTGACAATTGCAATATCATGGAGAGAGTTGGCAATGGCACCATTCCAATGCAATTAACAAGGCCCACAGCATACCCCAGACGATAAATCGGTATAGCTGTGTCCAAACAAAAACAAGGACTTGACTTTACATTAAATTGATCAAATTCCAGTTTGTTGGAATTGATTTTACTCCCTTTTTTTTTTTTCTTTATCTTTATTCTTTAACACCAGTAAGAATCAACCATTTGATCGGCAGAATCCCGATTTACACGAAATCCAGAAGGCATTCGGGTTTGCAGGGCGTTGACTAATTATCCTCAAACAAACGAAAAATCAGTAAAAGTAGTCCCAAATCATGGGAAATTTTTCAATCAAGTTTCGATCTTTCCCATAAATAACTCACATTGAAATAATAAAATTAAAAAAAAAATTGCAACCATAACAACCGAATTAAACCGATAATGGTTTTCACCAACCTGTGTCAACGAATTCGGATCCTCGAAGATCGCTGGAGATTCGACGTGCCTACAATAAACAAAACAAAAAAATTGAAAATCAAGCAAAATAAAATCAGGGAATGAAAAGAATAAAGGAAGAAGAAGGAATTGAGGCGGTACAAGTGGTTATGTCTTCTTCGATAAGCTTCGAGAAATACAACGGAAACTAAACCTAGGATTAGGATTACTGTCATGGTAACTATGATTTCCACCATTGTCAATAAGCTTAAAATCTCCATTCCCTTTTTTTTCTTTCTTTTTTTTTTTTTTTTTTTTTTTTTTTTTGGGTATTCTTCTTCTTGTCAATCTCAATCTTCTGCTTGGCTTGCAGTCCTGCGTCTCGCTGCCTATGTTAAAGGGCTGAATTCTAAAACTGGACCTAACTACCAGTTTTATCATGCTATAAGGAAAGATTTAGGGAAGCGAATGCACAACATGCCCGTCTAGCTCAGTCGGTAGAGCGCAAGGCTCTTAACCTTGTGGTCGTGGGTTCGAGCCCCACGGTGGGCGTTTTTTTTTTTTTTTTGGAGGTTTTTGGAAGAATGTTAAAGCAAAAACGACACTGAACTGAGCTGTCATTTTAAAAACTAAATGAAAGATATAACAGAAACGAGAAGGTGGTTTTAAACTCACAGCTATTTATTCACAAGAAGAAGAAGAAGAAAGACTCCGCAACTACCACATAAACCAAACGAGTGGCGAGATTGATTTTGAAGTAGACTCTGCATTATAGATGATTCAGAAATAAATAAATAAATAACTGGAAATGATGATTAGAAGGAAACGACAGCTAAAGTAAAAGAAAAGTTAATGTTAATTGGTCATTTTTTTATATAGAAAAAATTAATAATAACAATAGAAAAACGACAATGAAATGAAAACTACGACATTTTAATAGGAAAAGACAAATAATTCACGAAAACAACTACAAATGGCATCAACGGATTCGTTTAGTAAATGTATTATGTTTTAATTACGCTTGAATATAATGTAAATTTTGAGTGTTGCATTTGGTTGAATATTTTTGTTTTGTATTTAAATTTGAATGAAATGTGTATTTGGATGAAAAAGTATTTTAATTATACTTTACAATTAAAAAGTTGATGTGATTAATAAAAATTGATAAAAAAAATGTGAATTGTGAAAATAAAATTATATTAGTAAAACAATAAACAATTTGCGCCATGGCCTTGACTAAGGAGAGGGTGTACACAATGGCCAGCGACTTGTCAGACGCAGTAACAGAAAATATATTCGTTGAGGCAGTAAATGACAGAAGGTTAAAAAAATGAGAGTTTAAAATGTAAATGTACAGTGTTTGTATTAATAATACTGTTAAGATATAGTGTAATTTTGAATGTCAAAATATTGTGTTTGGTGTTAATTTGTATTACAATATAATTCCAATGTGTTTGCCAAATGTGTGGTTTAATAATAGCGTGAAAAGAGAAGAAATATAGGGTTTTACTCTATAATATAGTAAAGTGAGATGAAAATATCAAAGATTATGTGAACAACCACTTTATATAAGTAACTTGTAACTATACAAGACAATATTGATAGACAATATTTAATAAAGTAGAATTAAAAACACCGATTCTAATATTAATATTTTAAAACCGACTCGCATGAGTAAGATGTACTGTTGTTATTGGTAGATACATTCTTTTTATTAATTAACATGATAATATTTTTGATATCAACAAAATGAAAACGGCAGCAATCATAGATGATAAGGAAAAAAAAAAAAAAAGGCACCTAACATGAAACGATGAGTAGAGGGAAACGACAGCTAAAGTAAGAGAAAAGTTAATGCCAATGGGCCATGTTTTTCATGGAAAAAACTAATAATAACAATTAGAAAAACGACAATAAAATGAAAACTGCGACATTTTAATATAAAAAGACAGATAATGAACGAAAACAACTACCAACGGCAACTTAATAAATAGTGTGGAAAGAGAAATGTCAATGAAAAGAATTATAGGGTCTTACTATTAATGATCCTCTGTGTCTTTTTTTTTATTTTTTAATAAACTTAACATGGGAATTTAAACTATAGGTCTGTATTAAAATGAAAAATTAGGATACCAAATCATCTGTGAAATTTAATCTCAAAGAACGTAGCGTCTCTAGCTGACCCTAAGGGGTCTACCAGAAAATACTCCACTCACCTCCATGTGGTTCTCAATTGATTCATCCCTGGTTATTCATAGTTGCAAAAAGACAACAAAAGAGTTAGCAAGTCTCTCTCTTGGCCTTAGGAAATCGCCAACCAAAGGCATTTAACTTGCAACAATGAAAGTAGCTTGTGAAACATTAATAAACGCCCCATTCACATAAGTTTTGACAATTTTTTTCAAATGTAGAAATCCCAATTTTTAAAACTCCCACATTTACATGATTTGTCATTTTTTTTTTAAATTTTTTGGTTAGTAGGTGCTTAAAATTTGTCATATCAATTAAATATTAAAAATTATATCTATTAGTTAAAAGATAATAACTTATTATTATATGATTTCATCGTATCAAAATTGAGATTTTTAACAAAAACTATATATCAATTGTGGGTGACAATGACATTTGTAGGACCTAGAAAACATTTATTACTCTGAACTCTCTTAAGTTATAATACATATGTTCCAAATACATGCTAAACTCAAATGCGAAACTACATATGATACTTTCCCTCATTAGAGAATATACAAATAAGAACTTCCCTTTAAAGTATTGGATTTGCATGTGACAACTTATAATGGCTTTTTATGGAATTCCCAAAAACACACTTCAGGGTCCAACAAAAAGGACTGTCGCACACTTATTATCAGAATTACCCCACGCGTTAGAGGAACAGAAAACAGCACACATACTCAACGACACCCAATTGATTTCTAGAAATTGCATGAGTAGGACGACAGGGATGTGCGCATGATTCATGTGGAAAAAGTTAGCCGGGATGGGCCTTCTGAGCCCTCAGGCCATGATTAAAGCCACAACAACAGAGATATAGATAAGGAAAGGGGTAAAAAAAGGTGTTCCTTTTTCATGACTTTACTAGACCACTAAAACTTTATTAAGAACTCGTTTAGGAGGTTTTAGATATGCATTTTGGAGGTTGAAAAAAAAAAAAAAAAAGAGTTTCAAAAAATATGTTTTGTAGAAAAAAACTATTTCGTTTTTTTTTTTTAATTCTATATAAAAAAATCATGTTATTTGGATTTATATATATAAAATTATGGACTTTTAAAATTTAAGTTTAATGTAAAGTTTTAAAATTTTAAATAGTAAAAAATAATTATGACGTGGGAAAAGGTATTAAAAAAAATGTCCAAAATGTATTTCTAAAACACCCCCAAACACAAACTGGTCCTTCGTCCAACTCCTACCAAATTTTTCTTGCTTGTTCCATCTCACCAAACAACCTTTTTTTTCCCTCCATCATCAACATTATCATTTATGATCAAAGCTATCCGTCTTTGCATAATAATGCATTTGTTAATAAATTTGACAAATGAGTCCTCGGATCAAAGGTGACAAATAAACGAATTGATATAAACTCGGTTAACACAAATTGTCACCAGCTACTCGTGAAACTTGTTGTTAATTATAATTCTTATCTGCAAAGAACAAAGAGGAACCGTTTTATGCGGCTACCCTTAACGAGAAATTCTGAGAATCTGAGGATTGTAATACGTGCAACTTCCAATATAATATTTAGGTAACAAGTTGTTGTTTTTTTTTAACAATTAAATAGCAGCCGGTGTAACTTGCATGCAGTTAGTTCACGGGTTAAATCCGTTATGGCACAATCAACGAGGATGAAAGAGGTCGGAATGTTATGGTAAATAAACTACTAAAAAAAAAAAAAAACCATTTACTTTTCTCTATACTTGCCTACCAAAAGAGAATAATGAATTATGAAGCAAAGAAAAAGTTTTCCTGGAAGAACATTTCAGTCACGCAAAAACATTGAAAACATTCAAACTTACACAGACATGGGATTTATATGTATATGTTTATTTATTTACTGAGAGAACATGGGATTTGTATTTTAACATGTATTATTTAGCTATTCATGTCATGTAAACTATAAGTAATTCACATTATTTCACCACAAAAAAAAAATGTAAATTTAGGATGCCGCGGAACTTAAAATCTAGAAAACAAAGCAAAACAAAACAAAATACAAAAAAAACATAACATAACAAAAACAAAACAAACCAAAACAAAAAACAAAAAACAGAAAACACCCACACAATCTACTTAGCAGAATAGCATGTCATATTTGATTAGAATGTAACTCATTTAGTGCCACTACTTTAACCAAAAAAAAGAAGTTAAATCTGTCGCTTACCATTTCACTTATATCTACAGAGACACCAACACAACCAGAGCAAATTCCCTCTCTAATACAACTCCACGTTTATTCATACTAAAAATACAATTTCCCCCATCCGAAAAAAAAAATAACAAAAATAAAAACCCCAACAAATAAACCAATACCTTATAATAAAAAAAAAAAAAAAAAAACAACAGGAAGAAGAAGATTAGAAATGAAAAGTATGAAATTAATACATCAGTGAGCCATGGCCGCCACGGGAGGAGGAGAAGCGTAGTTAATACTCCTCTGGTTAGGCAGGGCCAGCATGGCCGTGTGGTCCAAGAAATCCTTGAGCGCCACCACTGTCTGCAGCACCGTCCTCAGATCCTCGGCGCACGAGAACCCCAAGCTCCCCACCCTCCTCACGGCGTACACGTAGAACGTTAAGCACCCTTTTCTGAACTTGAATCTGGCCATTTCGCAGCCAGTCAAGCCCCTTATGAGCCGCTTGTTGACCTCGCCGAGCGGGATTTCCGCCGGCCAGAGGCGGTCGACGACGGTCGTCTTCATCGCCTCCGACTCGAACACGAACAGCACCACCTTGCTCTTCTTCGTGCCCAGCCCCAGCGTGAGGGTATGCCACGCGTGGTGGGCCAGGATGGTGAAGTTCGTCGGCAGAAATGCCGCCGTCGACGGGAAAAGGGTCTTTTGGTTAGGGGCCTGTTTGGCTGCCGGGAAAGAGAGGAGCTGGAGGAGCTCCAGCGGCCGCGCGCGGCGGATCGTGAAGGACTTCACGATGAACTGGCCGCCGAACCGGAGACCCTTTACGTCGGAGCAGGGCTTGAAGGAGAAATCCGATGTCGTTGGTGTCGGAGATGGTGTCGTTTTGGTGGTTTGGTCGTTTGGGTGTTGGTGTTTTTGCTTCTTCTTATGGTTTGTTGAGGAGTTGCTCAGCTTCTTTTTGATCTTCTCTTTCTCTTCCATGGCGATGGTGTTATTGTGCAAGGCTGGTGGACTAGAGGGGTTGGATTTTGAGGGGTGGGTGCAAGGCTAGAGGACTAGAGGGGTTGGGTTTTGTTAGGGCTGTAACTGGAATGAAAATAATTCTTTGTTTGAGGGTTTTTTTTTTTTTTTTATGGTGTATTATTGTATTGTGTGGCTTTTAACTTTTTTTTTTTTTTTGGGTTTGCTTTATCTTTTATATAAAATGGTGGATTATTTCAGTCAAAAAGAGGGCCGAGTAGCCACTGACGACCGGTACTGACCACAGTGTATACATACTACATAGCAGTATAGTGCAAAAAAATTGATTAGCTTTTAGTTTTTGTGAAAATAAGTTCGGATAAGTAATAATAAAAAGATTAGGGATATCACTTTACGTTGGTTAGGTTGGAGTTCTCTAGTGCCCCCTCTCATACCCCCTTCATCAAACAATACATAAAATAAATTATAAATTATGATGTGAATTATGCTTTTATCATATCCGTAAATTGTTAGGTTGATTTTTTAATATTTTGATTTGTGACTGTTGATGTTTATGTTTTGTTCTTTATTCATTCTCCTTTATTCCAAAAATGAACTAGCTTGTTTCTTTTTAGCTGGAAAAGTACATTGCATACGATTATTGTTCTTAATGCAAGAACAAATAGGGTTATGAAACGTTATTTTTTGGGGGGGTGTCCAATTGTAAGCATGTGTATTGAAGTAGTTTCTGATGTTATTTTTCAGATAAAAAAAAATTCTTAATTGAACTATTATCTATCGAAACGCTTTATTCTATGTTAGATGGTGAATAAAGTACAAAATAAAAATAAAAAACTAACATTTGAAAACTTTTTGTTGTTGATTCCTCAAATATTTTCAACGGCTCATATTGAAATTTTCATCATCCAGCAATTGAATTACTAATATGGTACAATCAAGAAAAAAAATAATGATCAGTTTTAGTGTAATCTTCTTACCCTTGTTTGTCGTATTGGTATTACATGTGCCAAATGATTTGAGTAAAACTCATTTTTAAAAGTATAAACACTGTAACAACCCAATAATCATGTGCAAAAACCTGACTTTGATACTTAAAAAGAACTAATTTTTAAAAGCTAACTCAAGAAAATATAGTTTCATATTCACATACAAATATCATAATACTCAATTCAATTCAACAATGTGTGACAAATTTATGTAGCTATCAAGTAAACGGAAACAATAAAAAACAAGATATAATGAATAAGTTCGTTTGATTCATGAGTTAAGTTTATAATAGAATAAAAACTTTTAAGTTTAAATTGATTGACTTAGTTTTTTTTTTTTACATTAAAAAAAATAAAATTGAACCTAAAAATTTAAATTCGGAGCTGAATCAAAGGAAACCTAAAAGCTAAAATCTTATATGCGGACTTATAGGATTAAAACTGGCGTATTTATGTGAACACCATGGCGTATAATAATGTCAACGAAAAGTGCTTGTGAATGTCTCAGTATTGCAATTTGCAAAGTTTGGTAGATCACAAATCTCTTATAATTGCAGATGTGGGATGTGACTTTTTTTTTTTTTGGCGAAGGCGGCAAATTCTATAAGTTGTACCTATCCATTTCAAAACACAAAGCACAGAAAAAACTCCATTAAAAACAACAAAAAGTCTTCATGTGCATGCCCACCAGAAGATTTTGGGTTTACAAGATAATTTCGTACCTAATAAGTTCATTAACAGAGGAATTGGGACCACTAATAGTGGAACTGAAAGAGGTAAATTGCACTGACCAAGAAGTTGAACAGCTCCATCCTCTTATCATAATTACACCCATTTGTTTAAGTCGCTTCTAAACTGCCTAACCTAATGTTAAAAGCATAAATATTTTTTCTCATTAATGTACTCTAAGCAACATTGTCAATGAATATATATATATATATTTATATATACAATTCAATCTAGCTAGCTAAGCTTGTCCACTTTACAAGAATATTCACGAAATACCTATTTTAAATTAATTGTTAACTCTATATAATTTTTTTATTTAAATACGATTTTGATCAAATCTAACATTATACCGTAACAATTTAATATACCTACCACATATCAAAGAGCACCTTCAAATATTTATCAGAAAAAGGTGAGAGCTAATTAACATAGTAAAGTCTCATGTCGCATTTGAGACCTTGATATCTTATCTGGATTTATCTCACAATGAGGAAGATATACGGAAAAGAAACAAAAACCAAAAAAAGGGATTTATCTTTCATTCTCTAATAGTCCATGGATTCTTTTTTAAATAAAATATAGAGAAAGAAAAAAAAAAACCCTAAACTTTGGTTGTAACCGGTCCCATTTAATGTACATGGTTTTGGTGGAAGTTGATAAAATAAAGAAAAAGAAAAGAAAAGAAGTGGTTGCATTTGATTCTTAGGAGTTTGATAGAGAGATAAGGGAGGCTTACCTCATTCGACAACCCAAAAGTCTTCCAATTAAAGTTGTTTCCTTCCAAAGGCACCATTGTCTTTAATCATTTCGTTAAAAAGATATATTCCAGAGGTTTTGAGGGCACCAACTAGAAAGTAATAACCCCTTGTGATTGAGAAAGGCTACCGTTGCCCTACGGGAAAAACCAAAGGGGGTTGAAAAAAAAAAAAAGAAAAGATACTTGTATAAATTAAATCTATTATAACTTGTTTGGCTAGGAGAGATAAAAATTTGAGAGGATTAGCTCTAGGATTTGAGGACTTATTGGTCGTTTAATAAGAAGGAATAGACCTAGATGGAATGGATTAGGCGCGTAAGCTATCCTTCATAACAAGGAAAGGACCTCCTCTTTTTTTTTTTTTTTTCCATTTTCCTTATCTACATTGAAAAATTAATCTAGTAACTAAAATAGTAATTCCCATATCAATAGCGTTAAAACAGAATGCATTATCATAAAAATTCCCAAAGAAAAGGAAAAAAAAAGATTAAAAAAGGCAAAATTTATGTTAAGAAATTTATTTTTGCCTAACTGATAAGAATTATTAGTTTAATCATTATATTAACTTTTTAATAGCATGATATTTGAGTGTCTACTACATGACAAGCACGCTTCCAATTGTTGATTGGATTGTTAGAAAATATAACTGAAACAACTCAAGTTAAGAAAAAAAAAAAAAACAGCAATACCTGTTTAAAAAACAAAATTACAAATGTTATAAAAAATTTTCCAAAGCTACCAAGTAGTTAATTCTAATAATGTATGCTATTGCTCAGCATTAATAATCATTGTACGTATTGACTAGTTGACAATATTATAGAACATTTAAATAGGCATGCAACTACATAGTACGTCACTATTTCAACAACTTAACTTAGGTTAACATAACATATGAATAAAGTATCACATGAGCAGGCCGACAAAAACATTATGTAACTCATCTGATTTTCTTGATAAAGTGGAACAAAAAAGAACTTACCACAAAAAATGGGTATATATTGACCAGTCATCCTACAATTATGGCCCTCCCTTGAGCAATAAACAGTCGTTACCAGTCTTATGTATATTTACAAGACGCTTTGGTGATGAGAATTAAGATGAATAGTATCAATATGCTTGACATATATCATTTGGTTGGCCTACGCCTCTATAATTCTATTGTTTGTCGCCATGCCCGTGAAAAAGACTGCCTAAATCTGAACATCATTTATTTTGGACGCAACCAACAGGTTTTATTAATGTATTGCCTCGTTCACCGACTAGGGATTTTGCCATGTGATGGATCCAATTGATGTTAAATATCTTATCTAAAAATGAACAATTACTTACATATGCATATATATATATAGTGATTTGTTATGAAATTGGATTCTATTTTACAATTATCATATAAAAAATTTGTATTTACGTGATTTTGATTAAATCTAAAAATAAAATATGTATACTATCGATATAAAATCAAACCATATTGTAAAATGACTCTATATATACATAAATATATTTCATTTTTCGTCCAACAATAATATCCTAAGCGCTGGGGATTCCCCTGCTTTTGTTGGAATGAAATTAATATGGTTTGGTCGTAACAATAATAGGCACTGGAGATTCTATCTGTACCGATAGCAATGGTTGGTGGCTGAGACTATTCCCAGCAAGAAAAATTGCTATAGCTAATAAATATCCCATTGAAGTCAGCTCAGACTCTGATTGAATTTAGGTAATTAAATTGGAGCTACGCCTTGGTCTTGTCCACATCATCTCTCTCTCTCTCTCGCTCTCTCTCTCTCTCTCTGGCTTGCGTAATGGTCTACATCTTCTTAGGTTACACGGGAACCATTTGGATATAATCAATTTACGCCGAAAAAATGTTCAAAACAAGAAAAAAATTAAGGCAAAAGGAGAAAGTAAGAGGTTATAGAGGCAGAAAATATACCTAGATATTGGTTGATTATAAAGGATTGCGTGGTTTGTGGATATGTTATAGTATTGTACAATAAGGAAATATATATATCTATTTTTGGGTAAAGTCAAATAAGCAAAAATTTGAATAAAGTAAGGTCATCAAAAAAAATAGTGGTCTTTTTTTTTTTTCTTATAAAAAAAAAATGCCATCAAAGTATAAGTTGGCATAAAAGACGTTATGGTACCATAAACGTCCTCTCACTATTAGCTAGATTGTGACACTTCACACGCACACACAAATACGTATATTAAGTCAAGCGTTACACAGGTAAAGGATATCCTCTTTTATAAATTAAGGCCCCAAATACCTACTCTCCTAGATAGATCTGAAATACCTCTCTAACGAGGCAGGACGGTGCAAAAAAAAGTTATTGGATGTTACATAGATTTTGAAGGGCTTATCGAAATGCAATTCACTGTTAATGTATAACGAAGAAGCTGTGTCTATATATATATATAGTTATACCACACTTCGTTAGATATCCACTCATCATACATTGTTTGGTATAAATATTTGAACCACAAATTTGAGTTTTTTTTTTTAATAATGTTTTCTTTTATAAAAAGTTTGAATCTTTTGTTTGAATACGTATTCTAAATGCCAATTGAGTTTTTATTTTTCTAAAGTTTTTTTAGATACATTTGCTCGATTAATATTTTCTTTCCTTAGCGTAAGCAATAGCAGTAATGATAATAATTATTATAATGATAATAATTATTATAATAATAATAAACTGTGTGAAAAAGCTTCGTTGTCTTTCTATCTCGTACATGAACCAAACAGCATTAATGACGCCAAATGGGCTCCCTTAGACATGGAAAAGCATTTGCAAGCTTCTCTTGCAAGTAATTTATATGTTAACTTTGCATGTAATAATAGTTTTCAAAGTGGTCAAAAAATAAAAAAAAAAGAAAGGAGAATTTGGAAATTAACAGACAAAAATGTCAAAAAGCAGTACGCCAATCATGCAAAGTATAGCAACACAATGAAAGATTTTGTTGTTTGATTCGAATAATTACGGATGGACAGTTGTTATCAAGGCTTGTTAAAGTTTGTTGTTTTTGCATTTCTTACATGTAATAATTAGCTCTATGTTTCCCTCTCCTCCTTCTTCTTCTTCCTTTTTTTTTTTTTTTTAAGGAGAATCATAATCTACATAATAATATAAATACTGATGTAATTGAACTCGGGACTAAATTAATGATTGATAATAAAATCTGATAAAATTTAAAAAGATGTATATAAAGATTTAATATTAAGTAAATTCCTCGCTACATCAATAATTAAATATACAAAAACTCTTTTTGATAAAATCTTTACAAATGATAAAATGATTCGATTAATTAGGAGTTAGAAACATATTCTCCGTTTCTTATATTTTAAGTATTTAAGATTGAGATACAAGCAAACCAATGAAGCATGTAGAGGTTCTCTTTCTCCCAAAAAAAGATACAAAGCAAAAGGAAGTAATCAAGTTCTTTGAGATATATGGCCATCCACCGTCCGCATTTTGTCTAATTAAAGTTCTTTGAGATACATGCCCCTCGAAAAAATATATATTTATTGCAATAAATAAATATATATATAAAAGAAGCAATATTACTTTTTATTTATTTATTTATTTATTTATTTTAGATTAGAAGCAATATCACATTGGATCAATATATAGTAAATAGGCAAACATCAAAAGTCCGTAACACACATAAAAGGTCAAAAAGCAAAAGTCTAAAATATTATCATGACATAAAACAACTTTTTGAATATATAATGATTGGATTTATGCACAAATATATAGTCTTATATATTTAAGCAAACAAATATATAGTCTTATATAATTTCATTCTCTTGCGTGAACCATATAATATTCGATATTATGGTCTCCCCCGTCTAGGTTCTGATTTCAAGAATACTGTGCGGTGTTAAACAACTCAAATTATGGTCATTGATTTTCTGACGTTTTTCTTTTGTTTTTCTCCTTACAAGATAAGAATAATCAAATTCAATAATCATTCCAATTATAAAAACAGAAAGGAAAAGATACAAAAATATTCCCACGCATATCAACTTTCCACCGTATTAAAATATATAACTAAAATGAAGCTTTTTTTTTTTTTTTTTACTGCTCTTTGTATAATGGATTTGCATCTTTATCCTTAATGTGTATTTTATCATTTTATCTTTTTGTGTCACTTGGGTTCTTTTTTTTTTTTTTTTTAACATATTAGGTTTTTGAGAAAGCATTTTTTTTTTACTGTTATTTGTATAGTGAATTCTCATCTTTGTCCTGATACGGTGTTTTGTTTTTTTTGTCGTTGGGTTTTTGATGAGTAATAAAACCCTTATCCTCCCTTGTATCTCTCTTCCTGCTTTTTGTCATTACCGCCTCTGTCCTCCTCTATCTCTCTTGCTTCCTTTGCCAACATCTGATATAAAAAAATATATATTATAAAGTAACAAATTATTATTAAAATATATTTCATAAATTATTATAAAAAAAAGAATTAATAAAAATAATATTATATTTTATCGTTTTAATATTAAAAGTAAGAATAATAGAAATATCGACAAAATATAAACTAATTACGTAATTAATTTATTTACAATTAACATAAACACTTTTACGCTATACTTATACTATTTTCTAAAATAATTATAATTTCCATTACAAGGTGGAAAAGTAATAAAAGAAAGACAAATAAAAACTCATATGTAATTATATAAATATTTTGTAATACTAACATTTATAATTATAAATAATGTATAACATCTGTAATTATATAATATTTTTAATTATATAATCGTATTATAAATATAATCTAATATAACATATATAACATAATTTAAATTTTATATATTTTCAACTACATAATATAACAACTTATAACGTACTACAATACTGTCATATATATAAATTTTTTATAATATCAATATTTATAATTATATAATCATATTATAACATATTCTAATATAATACACACCCGCTCTACGTAATATAATAAATTATAAAATCCCGCGATACCATATCAGAGTGGATATCTTTGCTCGTTTTCAATATACAGAGCATATCTAATTGAAAGACAGAAATTTTTTCAAATTATTCTACAGAATATTGTAGTGAACTCACAGGCATATAATTTAGCATTATACCGAAAAGCGACATCGCTCTTTTTTTTTTTTTTTTTGCCTTCTTTCTTTTCTTTTTTCCTTTTTCAAATTAATGCAATTCTTAGAACCGACATTAATGCTAGCTGCCGACAAAATTAAGCAAAACAACTTTCTTTGAAGACATCAGTTTGCAATACGTGATAATTAATTTGTGAAGACAATCATATGTAGGATATATGCTATAAAATTAGATTTTATCATTTTTTTTATTTATTTTTCATCTTATATATGATTTAATTAAATTTAAGTTTAGAAACATA
This sequence comes from Antiaris toxicaria, assembly GCA_035233585.1. Classification (NCBI taxonomy): domain Eukaryota; kingdom Viridiplantae; phylum Streptophyta; class Magnoliopsida; order Rosales; family Moraceae; genus Antiaris; species Antiaris toxicaria. The sequence goes on along the minus strand of CP141162.1, from coordinate 10,580,541 downwards.
ATAATAAAGACACTTTATGCATGCATTTTACTCTTTTTTTATTACTAAAAATGCGTTTGGTAAAAATTTTATATTTTAATCATATTTAAATATAAATATAATTTTATACGAAACGTAAACTTTTACATTCAAATACAATCTTTTTTAACAATGTTATGAAATCAATTACTATTCAAAAGTTTTTTAAAATAATCACATCAATTTTTCAACTCCACTATTTATCTCTATTTTTACTAATCACATCAACTTTTAAACTCTAAATACTTTTCATCCAAACAAACATTTCATTCAAATACAAGACAAATACTTTTCAACTAAATACAACACTCAAAAACCAAATTACATTCAAATATAATTAAAACACAATATAAATACAATTACAATACATGCTCAGAAGCCGAAGGCAAAGAACTCAGACTGAAAGAAACATATATTATAATTTTGATTGGCTCGAAGAGGATACAACTAAGTATAACTCATACGACACTATTCTCATTCGACCTCATCTCCTAATCGGCCAATCTTTATAATCAGAAAGAAGTTACAAAGAATTACATATAGTGTGTATATATATATAACAGTGCCAAAAGAAATCATAAGTACTTGAGAATAATAATAATAATAATAATAATAATTGGCTAGAAAAATTTCCTATCAAATTAGTAAGAATGTTGGATCATCTTCAAAAATAGCTCCAATTCTCAAGAGAGGTAAGCACAAGTGCCATGACCTGTTCAGAAACACCAAATTAAACATGAACAAAAAAATCAGAAAAATACTTACGAAACACCACTGATACTAAATAACACAATTAACCAAAAAAAAAAATCCCATCAATAAGTTTCACGCTCAACGTGGAATCCACATTCTATAGTATATGATATTTAACACTGTAAGTATCTTTAGTGTAGTTAATTTTAATAATAAAAGAGAAGCTTCTGATATTAGTAAATAATAATTTTACGTACTTGGATTAGTGAAAGTAATAACTCCGGTTTTGGCAAAATCGCAGTTGTAGTCGTTGCGGCCTTTGGTTTGATAGAAAGAGTTCATGATGAATGAGGCGTGGGACCTGATATCATTGGGCTCAAAGCACGGCCCACCAGCTTGAATGGGACTGCAGTCCACACCTGAGCTGCAGACGTAGTCAATGTTGGCCTGCAGAGCTTGGGTGCTGGCGTCCGGCTTGGGTACGCACCATTTCTTGCCCAATCCACCGCCGGGCTTTGGCTGTAAGAATATAAAAGCAGAGTTTAAAACAAAACAAAAGACCGTGATATTGACGATAATAAATTAAAGGCTATGGAAACAAAGAGGAAAAAGGAAATAATATTGAACTTAAGGAATTTGATTTTGATATGCAAGTGATCTGGCAATCAAGAATAATAGGAAAAGATTTGCTTAGCTGCAAATAAGAAAGAATATAAAATGAAAAAACTAATGATGTTGTAAAATAAGACTGAGATCTCCACAATATATATTAATTTTATGTGGCAAAGTTAGCAAAGATTAGGATCCACATGTGAGCTAACTATTTTCAATTTCTTAGGACAGCTAATAACTACAACAAATGTTTTGTGCTACTTCTTTAAGGGAGAGAGAGAGAGAGAGAGAAACATCTCTGTTGAACTTTATTATGCTTTTTTATAAGTAAAAAAATTAAGTTAATCTGCACTTTATAATGTTAAACTAGTTAATAGGTATTTCTTTCATTTCCAGCTTAAAATGCCTTTATTGTGTTTCAGGAGCCTAGTATTAGTTGTTATGAATCTACGATTGTAATTAAAAAGAAATAAATAAATTTTCACGCCATATTCACAGAGAAAAAGAGTTCACTGTCGGTAGTAAATTTATTATGATTGTTCAGTTCACTATCGATATTAAAAATGACAATGTTGTTCGTCTCTCGTAAAGTCTTTCACCCTTTGCGAATGACTGATAGTTCATGTGATTATAAATACTATATTGCCATATTTTCATAAAGTTATCATTGTTATTACATAAAATAAATATCACATATGGTCATGTTTTTTAAATCTCATGGTTCACAAATCCAAATCTAAATTTTTGAGTTTGAATTTTATTTTATTTTATTTTTAAAAAATCAATAAAAATTATAATTAAATCAATTAGATTAAACTAAAAATTTTATGTTATTTAAGACTCAATTCATAACCTAAACAAACCCTTATTTCTTCTTAGTATAAACCTGTCATTTGATTTGGGAATCAATTAACCTAAATATAAATAAAAAAAATAAAAGACAAAAAGAGAGAGAATTAAAAATAATCAATTACTTATTAGCCATGTAACGCAGAAGAGAAAGAAAACTTACCTGAACTCCATTGCGCAAAATTCCAGTATCATAAACCGGAGTGAAATCCGGCTGAAACAGCCCCCAATTCCTCTCGGCGGTGGGACCTGGTTTCAGATTCTCATTAAACAAAGAAAACAGGTACGTCTCAAATTTCCGGTTCGGCATCAACGGCGTTCCCTTCCCGGAGTTCACATGCCTCACCAAGTTGGCATTGTAGTCCCTCGCATTCTGCACCGAACACGCCGGATACTCGCAGGCCGAGGCCCATCCTGTCTCGCCAATCACGATGTCCACGTCCCCGAAGCCGACGGACTTGGCGGCGGAGTGGACGGCGTCGAGCATGGCGTCGAACATGTTGGTATAGGTGATGCCAGTGTTGGAGTCTCGGACGCCGGGGTTGGGCTTGAAGAGGGCGTAGTTCGCCATTTGCGGTGAGTAGCCGAAGTAGGGATAGGGGTTCACCATGAATGGCGCGTTGGTGTCGCGGAGGAACTTGAGCATCGGAGTAAATATCGCCCTGTCGTAGCCGCGGCGGAAACGGGCTAGACTTGGGGGTTCCGATCTTGAGAGTATGCCAAGAGAGTGTGGTGATGTTACCTAAATGTTAACAAAAAATCAATTAGTACCATATAAACAAGATACTCAAGTTGTATTCTTTTTTTTACGTTGCCACTTAATCTAATAGTAAATCAAAAAATGTAAAGTTCCAATTCTCACCTTAAACTAAAAAAATATATTATTTTTATTTTTTATAATTTTCAGCATGACAAATATAGTAACATGTGTATTTTTTTTTCAAATGTCTATTGAAAAATCAATTAATATGACTAATTTTTTTGCAAGTAGATGTTTTCATTTCATTTCCAAAATTAGATGAACTTAGTAACAAGCTTTTCTCTTACACAATTCAACCTATTAATAAACAATATTGGTTAATGTGACTATATTTATATTTCCCTATGGTTACGCGCAGAGCACCGTAACGGCTATATATGTTCTCCAAACCAATACAATATATAAATTATTTATTCCAAAGGAATTAACATTATAGTAACGGTTACCTGTATAAGCCTTATATTAATGTCATTAAATAAAACAAAAAGCATTCTGTGTCATTAATGTTATAAAACTACTACTTTATTTTATTACTTGCACTTCTTACAACAATGGTACCTTTAGATATTATTATAGCTATATGTTCTTGCAATTAATGGTTTGTAGATTTTTCTTATTTAAAAAAAAAATGATATTAGCTATCCTTGTAGAAGTTTTAATTTTAAGCGTATTAAGTTTAGTTGGAGGAAACTGTACTTTGGAGATGAATAAAACTACACGTTCTGACAATTCTTACTTTCTGGAATATATTGTTATGAATGAGCAGAAAAAAGAATTTAGAAAAGGAAACAAAAAAAAAACATGCCAATATTATACGTCCATCAAGATATTAAAACCTCCAAAAAAATAGTTCTTCCTAAAAAGATCAAATCATTTTTTTTTTTAAATCTTCTAAAAACATGTCCCCAAAAAAAAAAAAGAAAAAAAAAATTTACAAACAGTAAAAGACAGATAATTTGAGTGGGGGGCCAAAAAAAAAAGGGAAAGTAGAAAAATCTTATCGTAAAAATCATCAATTAGTATTTGCTCTGAGCGGTATAGACAATCATTCCATATAAAATACATTACAGTGCTGGTTCGGATCCCATTCCAAGTTCAAAAATATGTATATGTATATATATATATGTTTGATGTAATTACCTTAATATCCCTGATGCCTTCTTGAAGGAGAGCATGGTAGAGACTCCTCATGGCAGGGACGAGGCTAGCGACAAGCACTTTGTCTCCCCAGTGGATCACCTCATTCCCGACCGCTATGTAATTGATTCTGGTTCTCGGACGGAACGGCTTTATGTGGGCCGACACCCACCTCCGGGCCGTCTTGGGATCCTTCAGCCCCACTATCTCCCCGTTTCCGACAGTCACCGTCACGGCAATCCCGCTTCCGGCGAAAGCCCGCAGGATGTCCGGGTTCGCGTCGAAGATCTTGACTCGGTCCACCGTCGTCTGCGTCTTCAGGAAGTTCACCACCTGCTCCGGCGGCGGCAGGTTGTTCCCCAGGGTGCCGTAGTTTACTCCGATGGCGCTTGCGGCGCTGCAGAGGTGGTGGAGGACGATCAGAGAGAGGAAGACGGTGGTGGTGGTGGACATGGTTTGGGTTTGTGGTTGGGATTCTAGAGAGAGAGAAAGAGAGATAGAGATAGACGAGAGTTTGAGGATTGTTGTAATATATTTGGAAGTTTATATATTCATAGAGGGAGGGTTGGAAGCCAATGGCACGTTGTAATCTGTAAAGTTTGTGCATTCTGTTTTTTTTTTTTTTTTTTTTTGGGTTGGATAAATTAGGTTGTGGTGTTTCTTGGTGGGTAAAAACTAAAAATATTTTTGTTTTTTGTTTTCTTTTTTTAGGCGTATTAACTGAATTTTGGGTTTGTCTAGGTGGTTTGCTTATCTTAAACATGTTCTGTCTGACAGGATTGTTTTAGTTATTTGCTTATGAGATTTGTTTATAAATGAAATAATGTAGTGAATATCGTTTTTAATTGTAACTTTTTAAATACTGATCTATTATTAATATTATTAATAAGTATTTAAAATATTATTATATAAATTAAAATTAAAAGATCATATTAATAAATAAAAAGATAACGTCCCGACACTGTGAGTTGATATCATAGACATTGATTAATTAAAAAAAATAGATTGAGTTGTCGATGTCCAACTGGCTATGTGATTAGCAATTTTCCTGAATCCAAGGAGATGATTATGCAAATAAAGTGCTAGTTAGCCAGAAGGGGGCAAAAAAAAAAGAAAAAAGACACCAAGGGAGTGTTTGGAGGAGGAGGTTTGAGACATTATTTTTTGGTTAGAAAAAAGTTATTTTAAAAAATGTGTTTGGAAAAAAAATTGTTTGAGATGAAAAAATAAAAAATTTTAAAAATTTTTTAAGAACAAAAATATCAATATAGATATTATTTCGTTCCTTTTAAAATTCTATGTAATTTAAAAAAATTATATCATTTGAACTTGTATACATAAAGTTATGAATTTTTAAAATTTAGAGTTTATTATAATGTTTTAAAAATATAAATAATAAAAGGTGATAAAATTTAAAAAAAATTGATTTTTGAGATACGAAGAACACGCAGATGAGGCCTAAGTTAACTGCCAAAACAACAAATCTCTGTCCTCTTCTAGCTTATTATGATACGTACGGTTTGTGTAAACAAAAATCTTAAACTGGATACACTAAAATCTTATAAACAAATTTTTTCTATCTTTCATATCGTTAGTGCTAACCATTGCACAGCCATATTAGAGATCAGGGTAGGTTTTAAATCGAGACTTTTTTTTTTATTTTTATCATCCATTATCTAATTTAATTATGAAAAAAAATCTTTTTAAATCCAACAAATTCAATCCAATTTATTTTTTCATCCAGTTTGATCTAACTCAAAATCTAATGATTGAATTATATTTATCTTTTCTTATAAATTATTAAAACAAACTTAAAGGACAAAACACATTTTGTAGGCATTAATTTAATTCTTCATCATCTATTTATCATACAATAATAAATCAAAATCACCTAATATAGTAAATAAAATTAATATTATATTACAATTGGTATGACAAACCCGTCAAAGAGAAGTTTCTTTCGATTTCTCAATATGTTTTGAGTTATTCAATTCTAATTAAAATATTTACAAAAATTAAAATGGAGAAAACAAAACAAAAACAAAAAGAAACCCAAAAAAAGTTTAGTGGAGAAAGGTTAAAAAAATGGACCTGTAAAAAAAAGAGAAATAAATTAAATAATATATTATATTTACATACATATTATATAATATAATATAAATTTAATTATTTTTATATAAAATATAAGTATATGAATTGGATTCAATTTATTAGACTTTTTAATTAAAATCTAATACCAATTGAATTTAATCAGATTAATTAAATTATTATCTAAATCTAATTTAATCTAATAGTATTTGGATATCTGATTTTTTTTTTATATAGATTAAATTGGTTTGGTTGGATGCAGTGAATAAATAGAAGTTGTGTCTATCCTTATTAGAGACACTTTCGGATTTTTTTGTTTTGTTTTTGTTTTGAGACACTTCTTAATGTGAACAGGTAAAGAAGACATACTTCACGTGTCGATTAAGTTGTTCGGAAAACGTTTCCTTCTCAAACAAATGAGCTCAAAGGTGGTGGTATTACCACTCTAGGGCCTACCAGAAGAGACTTGTCTCAATTTGGTTCATGTTTAAAGACTTAGAATAATGGGACCCCAAGAAGAAGATTTTGACCAACAGACAGCAACTTGCGTATTTGGGTTTGGCTTTTTCTTTTCTTTGCCTAAAGAGTAAAGGATCTTTTCTAGATGTCATCAGCTTTGGCCTCAGGTTTGTGACTTCTGCCTCTCTGGAAAGCAGAAAAAGAAAATGCACCGTGTTTCAGCAGCCGCGTTACGCCTTTTTTTTTTTTTTTTAATTCATTTGCCCTCACCTACACTGATCACAGAGTGCATGTGTAAGAAGCTGCCTTACACTTTCTTCCCACGCAGCAGGTGTGGCACCCAGACTCTTCCGACCAAATCCCAAATTCCCAACCATGTTTTTTTTGGAGTAGTAAGTGTAGATAGAATTCTAGCAAAAAATAAAAATGAAAGAAAGAAAAAGTTGTAGTGTGCATGGAAAAATGTTATGTGAACAAATATATTTGGAGAAATTGTTGAATAGAACAAGAATACTGCGTTATTATATTTATATGATACATTTGTTTAATTAACATTTAACATTTAGAAGATTTGTTTATATTTAACTTTATATTACTTTTTTTTTCTAATGTGTATCATGTTAATTATTAATTCAAAATCCTCATAAGTATTTTATTTAAAATTTCTTAATATCTAAAAATTCTACTGATTGGATCTATCATATAAATATGATAACATGATACGCTTATCTACTAAATAATTTCTTATATGTTTGAATATGACAATTAATACATAATGGACTTTATTTATGAGTTTCATATTGTGAGACTCACCTTTTATATATAAGAGTATAATAATAAATATCACTGTTATTTTCTACCCTAATGTTGTTTTTATAACGATCCAATTCAGACACACAATTTCTGGTATATCAGATGTGTGTGCTTATTGCTTAATATTCTACCGAGGTTTTGGTAGTGATCCAGATTGCATTTAAATATGACCATTTGGATGCAATGGTTGCATGCTTCTAAGTTATAGTAAGAAACTCAATTTTAAAAAAAAAAAAAACCATTAATGGATTTGTGCAATCGTAAAGATATCTTTCGGTACTCTTCCATTTTTATAGTGTGTTTTACTTCGATAGTCAGTAGCCCAAATTTGTATAAGGTATTACTCGGTAAATATGTTGTGCAACGTTAAAACAAAGGGGATTTGCGTAAAAGTGATCCATTTTTCAAATAAAATTGTATCATGATCTTTCTCTTCTATTGGTATTAGACCCTAAAAAATTTTTTAATAATCAATTAAAAACGAGATGACATAATAATCTGTTGAAAAAAGAAAAATTAAAGACTTTGTTTTTTTCTTTCCGGTGCAGGAGTGGTGTACAAATATACCGCCTAGCACTGCCCTTTAGCTACCATAGAGCTAATTCTATTGCTTTGCAGTATAATTAAGGTTTACACCATCTAACAGAATTAAACGTTGTGTCTCTGTGTGTGTGCGTGTGTGACTCATTTAAGTTGCATGCGGTATTTTCATTTGTTATATTTCTTATTAAGAAAACCTGGTAAATTTTGTTATAAGTTTTAAAATCTACAGAGAATAGTTTTTATCAGAAGTCATAGTTTTTGAGGTTTGATAGAAAGCACATTTACAAACTAAAAACTCTCATAATAGATTATCCAAACATTCAGAAGCTACTTCTGTATTTAGAAAGTAAAAAATAACGTTTAATAAACTCTACCAAACAGATTTTATATCGTTTTTACAATCAATGTCCTGAATATATAAGTTGGTCATGAATATTTGAAGTAAAAAATTTAACAGTAGTTAAAGATAAATTTCATAAATATAATAAATATATTTGCTAACACTAGCAATTATACAATTGGATGCCTTGGGTACAAAACATGAAAGATAGAAATATGAAAGGAAAATTGTAATAAATAGACCAATTTTTTTAGTCAATAAAAATAAATAACATATTTACTTAATTTAGAAAATAAATAGTAATTTTGATTTAAGATTCATATAATTTTACAATTGTATCCATACTTCTTTCTAAATTTTTTTTTCTTTCCCTTTCTCTCTCTATGTCATCATTCACAATCAAAGCCTAACAATTGGGCATGCCCTGGGGCCCAACTAGAACAGATCCCCAATTCTCTACCTAACAATTGGACCTGTAACGATGAGATTCCTACAAGGCACAGCTTGATTTACAGGGGTTTGCTTCCCCTATAGGCCAAAGGATCAACTAAGGTCATTGATGCAGAATCCACCGATGTGATCTTGGAAGTTGCACTGAAATCGGCAACTGAGAGGGGGCTGTGCAAGCCTGGTGATGCAATTGTTGCACTTTATCGTATCGGAACTGCGTCTTTGATTAAGATCTGTATAGTGAACTGATTTGATCAACGATCAATGTGGTAAATCAATGACTTATATACGTAAATAAATAATTTACTAGTAAAATTTGATTTATCAGATAAATTTATCAAAAGTGGTAAATAAATAATCTACTGAGTAAAAAGTGATTTACCAAATAAATTTATCAAGATTTATACATAAGGGGTATTTTTAAAATTTTAATTGTGGTAAATTAGGATTTATTAAAAATATGTTATTTATAAAATGGTCAAAACTTTTTACTATTTATTTTTATTCAATTTTAATTTTAGTCTATTTCCCTCTCTCTCCCAAGTTAATAGTACATTAGCCCAGTCAGTAGCTTATCCCCACCGTGGGCCTGTCAAGGACTAATCATCCATTGAGATAAAAAGCCCAAACCCACGTGGATGTGAAGCCCAAACCAGATACTTAGCAGTTTACATTCAAAAGAGGGAGAGAGAATCAAATAGCCATCTTTTTGGGATAATTAAGACACATATCATAACTTTTGAATATGGATTGATTTTTATCATAATTTAAAAATTATTATAAAAAATACTATAAATATGATGTCATAAATTGATTTAATTTTTTAATCTTTTTTTCTCTCTCCCTTACCTTTCTTTCTCTCACCACACACACACTATCTCTTGTCTTTTTCCCACCCCCTCTATCTTTGCCCTCTTTCTTTTCTCTCTTCACCTAAGCCAAAGTCCTTCATGTGATCCTATGGATGTCACCACCAACAGCATTAACTCTAATCGAGGTATCACTCGCGACTACCATGTCTACAACTCGATGTTTGTAGAGGGTTAATTCTATGATTAATTAATCGAATGGCTAATGATTGAATTTAGGAGTCGCTTGATGGGTGGGTCGATCAACAAGTCGATATCACCGGTCAGTGTTATGTAAGAACAACAACAATAAAGCATTGTGAAGTAAATAGTGCAGAAAATAAAGAAAATAAATAGTAGAGTCATGAAATTTATAGCGATTCACTCAATAATGAGAGCTACTCCACTATAAGGTCTTCAAGGACTGTCCACTATATTTAAAGAATGTATTACAATAAGATCATGAATAAGAAGATGAGGGAAAAGAGGAGAATGCAAAAAGTAAATACAAAGGGTTTGTACATATTCAGCAAAGGGTCTCCATGAGTATTTGTATGTATTTGGGTGTCTCTGAATTTGTATATAGATATCTTAGACGTTGGACATTTGGTGTGTCAGTGAATATCTTGAATGTGTTCATGTATGTGAATATCTTGAACTTTCCATTTTGTGTGTAAAGGGTCTTTTATGTATAATTGAAGTAGCTTAGCTTATTTCATAATTTGATTATGGAGATGCTTTCTTCTTCTTGGTGAATTAACTTTCCTTGTTGCGATTGGCTTAATTTGAGGTTGACCATGAGCCTTGACAGTTGTTTGATTTAATTTCCTTACTCATCGTGGGTGGACTTCTCTTCTTGGGTATGATTTCATCATGCATTAAATATTTCCAAGTTTCCTTCTTTGGATTGATGCGATTGATCTCATTCCTGATTCAGATGATTTGATTGTTAATTTAACAAGGAAGGGAGATCCCGTAATATTATTTGCTAACTTGATGTCTAAAGTCATATATCGACTCATAGGATTGACTGCTTGAGCAATCAATATAACCTATCAAGGGGTTATCATGATTTGCTGGGCGAGTTTTTGATTGTTATATGTAAGGTGAGAGATAAGGTACGAAATCTGACTTCAACAATAAGCCTACCCACTCCTTAACTCATAAAAATAAGTTGAGGAGTAATTTAGCAATTCATATGGCAATCTATATTGACCCATGAGGTCAACTCTTAAAATGGCTCGTAAAATGAGCAACTCGTGGGTTGTTCATGATGATAGTGAATTGACTCGTGAGAGGAGTTGTTAGCAATGAAATTTAATCGTCAACGAGTCGACTGCAGGAGCCAACTGTTAAGTGGCTCATTAATCTTTTTGCATAGTTTGTATTGTGTTGAATTAACTATACACATCTATTTGTGAATTTGCTTTAAGTTAATCTGAGTTGACTATATGGGAGTATGATTTTATTTATAGTCAATTGTAGGTGTTTGAATCGACTATATAAGTTTGCCAAGTTATTGTCTTAATTGAAGGCATTGTTTATAGTTGTTGATTTGAATGTTCCCACCATCCCTAAGCCTCTACCCTACAATTACAAATCAGGAGAGACTTAGAGAATCAGGACTACTATGCTTATATTTAATAGTAGGCTTTTGTTTTTATCTATACTTGTACATGAAGTATGATAAATCATTGGTTGACTTATTTGGTATTATTTAATGAGTCATTTGTAGGCTTGTTAGATGAGTCATTAATTAACTCAGGGGATGAGTCATTATAATTATTTCATATAACTTTAAAATATTCGTTGAAGTGTAGAAATAAATTAGGATGCTTGGGATTCTATATTCTTTGCTTGTTTCAAGTCTTGTCCTACATTTGCAAATTGGATAAGACTTAAGTGGTTAAAGTCACTAGTTGATTACTCAAGAGAGATAGATTGACTGAAAGAATCACCTTCAACCCTAAGGTTGACTTCAATGCAGAACCAGCATTGACTTATCAACATCAGCATTGACTTATTGTCAACAGTGATCTAGAGATCAAAATAAAGTGTTGCCTAATGAAAGGGCCCTCTACCTATGTTAAGACTTTCCACAGTTTAATTATACAAGTTATGATGGGTGTTCTATGTAGTTTGACGAACTATTAGATACTACTGCACTAGATCACTTGAACAATAAAAGGTATGATCATGACCACAATACTCCTCTAATCACCATACTGTGGGGTTGATCATTCCCCACATAATTTGCATGATTTGTTATGGGATGATTTCACATGTGAGGGGACAACAGGTGAAATGATTTTTCCTATGGTAGCTTTTGAGAATCAATAATTAATACTACCTGGCTTGTTTAATCAATTTGTCCTTACGAATGAAGGCCTTTCTTATTTTTTGGTTATTCATCTATTTGTAATAGTCTAGAGTTTCGACTTATTTCACAAACCAATTCATCGATTGTTTGTTCATGGAATCATATTGATCCAAAATATGCTATAGGTTGACTCATTTCAACGAATGTAAGAGCTTCTTCTTAAAAAGCCTGAATGCGATAATAGACCTCATGCAGGATATCGTGGTGTTGAGAGCATTCGAAAAGACCCTTCCAAAACAAAGTCACTATTCAATAAAAAATCTCAAGTCATGAAATAAAAAAGGATGGAAAAACACAACTTATGTAGCAAAGTTGACTTACCCTTTGTAGAGTTTCATTAATTGGGGAGTCAATTGTTGGATAATAAACTAAGTGATGCTTACCGTAAAATCAATCAATCTTTGAAGGAATTAATATAAAGCAAATTGATCCTTTAGTTTTTCATGTGATATATCAACATAGAAGTCAATGTAGTAGATTAACTTGGAGTCAATGTGCTGACTCTTGAGTTAAGATCTTGATAGATGCCAGAGTTAACATGACTGATGATTGGAAGTCTATGTGGCTGAATGACTTAAGAAGTCAATGTAGGTGATTAGCTCGTGACTTATCATCTTGGAATTAATGTGACTGATCAACTCGAGAGGTCGATGTGGTTGACCGATCAAGGAATCGATGTGGTCAATGTGGCTAATCAACATATAAGCTAATATGAAAGGTTGAGTCAATGTCATTGATCGACTCATGATGCATCTAATTGACTTTGGAGTCAATGTGAGAAATCATGTGGTAGTAACTATCATCAATCAATTCACTTCATATGTAGTGCCGTCTCTAAGGCCGAGTTGTTAACCTAACATTAAGGTACTCTAATTTAGGCTAAACATGTTGATTCGAGTGACTTAGAGATGTACATATCTCAATTTGATTGGTTAGTAAATGGAACTCCTTATACTGAAGGTGACTCTCAAGAGATCCTTGAAAATTTGGAACATTTGAAAGTAAGTCACTGAACTAGATAAAAAGACCCCACGTAATTAAATAGAGATCGGACAGGTATCAGAGATAGTGATGTTGCCCTAATCCGTGCTAAGTTTGATAAGTGGATGAGTCAATTATTGCAAAATAGACAAGTTTGACCTTGGTAAAATCATATTTGTTTATATGATTGAAGAAGTCATTAGTTGAGAAGTTGACTATAGTTAAGTTAGCTCAAAGAGAGCATCGCGTCTCCTATAGTGGGTTGTAAAAAACCCCCATAAGTGGTAAGTTGGACATGAGAGACCTGTCAGAACATCCCTATAATTGTTATAGGTTGATTAACATGTCCAGGAGTTAATCTGACTTGTATGTTGATTGACCGATCATAAAGTCGATCTAATTCTATATAGACTTTGAGTCTTCATTTTCTGCAAAGTGTAGATAAAAGACCTATGATAGGTCTCCTTGTTGGGTTGATCTTCAAGTGCTAAGTGGAACACATCAAAAAGGTAGGCAATTTGACTAAAGAGTCATTACATATACATTGGTCGTCGTGATTGAAGCAGCAAGATAAGTTCATGAAGAGTTGATCTATGTAGGATGGCTCCTAGAGAAGTTGATCCAAATAGTTTCATCACTTTAGAGAGTGATGATGTTGGGTATAGTAGATTGAATGGCACAAAGACTGTAGTCGGCTATTGTATACCCAAGAAAGTGAGGAATCGACTCGTGAGGTGTCAACCTATGAAAAGTCTACTATAAGGAGTTGATCTGAGATAATTTGCTCCATAAGATGAGTTGAGTCATCACTAAAGGAAATGATGATATGGAATAGAGTGGATTGTATGGTATGAAGGCCTTAGTTGGTTGAAACCCACCCACTAATGAGTCAAAACATTATCAAGGATTGTGTGGAACCCCATAAGTTTGTACCTTTAAATTGATAGTCGAGCATGCAATGGCTCGCCTTTGCCATTCTTTGTCCTCTGCCATCAATTGTGCAATGCTGTAATAGGATGACTAGTGTTTAATCATTGAATTATTGATTAGACTCCATGTGAGGAGCTGTTCTAATAAGTAGTGACGTTAGTGTTGTTCTTGTTCGTTTTAGCGGATGCAATTTTTTATAGAGTTTTTTGGTACGTGGCAAAAATTAATCCAATGCATTATTTTGTGGCATTTCTCTAAAGTTCCCATCTTTTTTTATCCATTGACTATAAAGACATAAATTCTCCTATCTTGATTAACATAATACAATCTTTAGTTTTATTTTTGTGTTATATTGGTTTTATGTCAAATTTTTATATTATGCTAGTGTAATGTTCTTTAAATTTGTATTATTTAGGTTGTTTTCCTTTATAAAAATACATTGATATTTTTTGAAGACATTCAAAACTACAGCCACATTAGCATTAGATGAGTGCTAACGGATCAAAGAGGAATTTCGTGGAACATTTTAAAGTTTGAAGGATGCAAAAGACACTTTTGAAGTTTGAGGGGTAATATGAAACTAAGAGAGACAAAAGTTTAGGGATTATTTTTAAAATATATCCAAAATAGAATGTAGATGGCCGGTTAAACAAAGGTTATGTTTGGTATTGTTTTGTAAATGTTTTTTGTTTTCTTAAAAACTGAAAATAAGAATGTTTTGATAATTGTACTAGAACCGTTTTTGAAATTGTGTTTGGTATTATTCTTTTAGTGTTAATTTTGAAAATATCAAAAATTAATTATTGCACATAATTAAAAAAAAGAAAACTAGCTTCCTCCAAATCTGTAAAATAGAGATGTCGAAAAGACTTAGGCAGAGACACTTGCATAGAAATTAAACAAGTCATAAAGCTCAATCAGAGCTTCCATGGCGACCCAAAATAAAGAAATCAAACACCAAAAACTTGTAAAAAAATTTTTAAAAAAAAGTGGAAATATTGATCTCGAAAACTCTTTGAAAATCAGCCCATCAAAAACCACCATGGCTATATGACATCAAAGAAAAAAAAGCCAGAAGAAGATAATGCATGTGTTGGGATTTGTAGAGAAGAACATTGTTCGTTTTCTTAATTTCAAAAAAAAAGAAGGTATGGCCACACATTTTGTTGTGACAAGAAGCTCTTTTGTGACGAAGGTCAACAAAGGAGAGGGGAGAGAAAGCAGCAATGGCGATGGAAGAGAGAGATGAGTGTCACGAAGGCCATCAAACATGAGGAAAGAGAGAGGGCTGGAGGGGTGATGGCAATGAAAGAGAAAGAGAGAGAGAGAGAGAGAGATCACGGTAGAGTCGAGTGCAGGGAAGAGAGAGAGAGTTTGGGGGTGATGGTAGAGAAAGATAAGAGAGCGAGAGATGAGTCTATAGGGTTGGGTTTAGAAATGAAAAAAGAAAATGACTTTTGGGCATTTTCAAAGTTGCAGGTAAAAAGGTGAAATTTTTTTTTGTATTTTCATTTTTAGTGTTTAGAATTAAGTATAACCAAACAAGATTTGAAAATCATTAATTTCTCTTAGAAAAGTGTAAAAAAACATTTCAAAACCCTCCACTAAATTTATTATATTTTCTCTACTTTAACTATAATGCTAGGTTAATATTATATTAGAATAAGAAAAAAAAAATCCTCCCCAAATAATTTTTCGTACTTTATTATTTTTTTGATGATTGCAAAATATCCAGTCTTTAAGCGAAATACAAGTTTCCACCCCGTGATTTTAGAAAAAGTCAGAAGAAACCCTCTGTTTTACTACCCAAAAAAAAAAAAAAAAAAACTCCACTCAGATGTGGACTTGCTAGTTAACAGTGCATTCCCACCAACCACCCCGCACCACAACCCACACCCCCCCCCCCCCCCCAACAATATACCCATATTATCCTTAACAATGCTGTAAGACCTAAAAAATGCATAAAACGGAATGTCCTAGAACAAAAGTAACATTTTAACTTTGTGTTTGACAACGTTGTAGTCGTGAATCAGCTTTTTGTTGAGAGGTGGGAAGAGCAACTGGTGAGAGCGTCTCTTCCATTGGTGAAGGAGGCGATTGTAGAGACAAGGGAATGCTTTTTGCACAGTTCAATTATAATTACTACTTTTTCCAAACTCATTTTTTCATTTTATTTCTTATTTCTAGAAACATAAATTTGTTAAAGAGGAAAATTTTAATGGTATTTCTGTCTTTTCACCGTTTAATTTTGCCTAAATTAGAGATTTTTGTATGATTTGCAAATTAGGAGGATGGTTTTTTTAATATTCTTTAGAAATCTGAGGTGAAAAGTCTCAATTCCACAAATTAAAGAGGGTTTTTGTAGTTATTATCCTTCATCATGAACGCATGATGCTGTCGATTGAAACGGTCAGAGACCTTGATAGCATATGAGGTAAGAGGAATACCACTTCTAAAAATTTAGAACTTAATATACCATTTTAGCTTCATTATAAGTTCAAATTTAATCTAATTTAATCTAATTTTTAAGTTAAATTAAATTAATCATTTTATTTCAACTTAATTTAACTTGACTTATATTAAAAATTATAAAAGTAAAAATAATTTATATTAAAAATTATGTTACAATAATAAAAATATAGATAAAAAATAATAAAAATAGACCCTATATAGCTAAATTAAATTAAAACTAATTTGATCAACTTAATTTAACTTGTAAATTAGATAAAAATAATAAAAATGAACCAAACCTAACTAAACTAAATTAGAACTAATTTAATCAATTTAACTTAATTTATAAATTAAATTAAGTTAAACCTTAAAATCAAAGGAACTCTTAAATTTTATTTTTCATTTTAAAGCGTTGTAAATAAATTAATTAGTAGAATTTGAAAGCGATATAAATTCTCGTTAACATGAACTCACAGTGTGGCACACAAATTCTCTGCGTAAAAATTGTCGGAAAAAAAAAAAGAAATTATAGCGTAAAAGCTCTGACAAACCTGTTAAATAGCGGTTACATTTTTTATGGGCCCAGAGGAACTGCAAAGTGACAACTAAAATCCAATGCAGATTTTGTCTGTTTATTATTTCAATATTATTATTATTATTACTTCATTTGCATATCACATTCACTATCTTACTATACTAGGCCTTTTTTTTTTTTTTTTGGCTGATTTCAGGTACCATTTGTGGGTCCACGAGTACCGTAATTTGTCCTTTTTACAAATTGGCCGCTAACTTCTTGTTTATTGTCGAAGCATTGAAAGATTAATGAAATGTTATTCATTCATAGCTATCTTTCTATGAATTTATTATTATTATTATTTTTTTTTTGGTAATATGAACTTTGAAGTGTCCTAAGACTTAAGTCAATGCCGGCTCATATAGCTGAGTGAGCCTCATCTCCTCTAGCGTTCAATGTTGGTTACGGTTTTGAAATTTTATAACTTTTAACCATACACATAATTTTTAAAGCGCTGAATATGCGGTTAAATTTTTCACACTTCAAATTGTGTGCCCCGTGATTTTGATTTAGTTTCTTTATGATATGAGTTACTTCTACTAGTTTAATTAAATATTATAATTCATAATAGGTAATTTCTCATGAATTGATTAGTTAGACTCTTATTATCATAAATACTATTATTGAATCGTCAAATTGACAAAGATAATACGTTATTTAATGTAAAGAAGTAATTTAATACAATCATAGAAATAAAAAAAAATAAAGATTCATACGATTGTATAATAGTTAACGTCATTATCTTTATTAGAAAAGTCATCATTTGTCGTATTATATGTTAGCAAAATGCAACAAATAGGGGATACCATGCATGCTGTTGATCATATACGTAACATCGATCATATACATAATATCAATCTGTGAACTTGACTCTCTATAATCTCAAATAGCATTCCTAAAACTAATGAACCTCTCACTCTAAGCTTTTTCTTTTTCTTTTCTTTTTTTTTATTTTTGAAGTCATGACATTGCTAAAAAGTTGTAAATTAAAAAAAAAAAAACCAAGGGCACAAACAAAAAAAGTCATATAGTTTGTGGTTCAAACAGGATTTTAATTAAAAAAGGGGAGAGAAATGAGAACAATACTTTCACCCCAATATAAAAGGGCGGCAGAGAAGTCATAATTTGCCTTCAACTCCACTAAGCATTTAGTCTACTGAAATACTACAAGAACCATTTGAGCCATGGAGCAAGGTGGCGGACGAAGTGGTTCCCATGGCGGCCAGCTGTCGGCGCAAGCGTACTTGGTGTCGCCGTTGGTCGCGTCGATCATAACGGAACGAGTCCGCCGGAGGCCACGGGCGCCGGGGACTACTTGCACCATTCACAATAACAAGTCGCCGGGGTACGGCTGGCTGCTACCTGGATGGGTCGCCGAAGAGCGCCATATGATCTCCGGAAGGGTCTACAGGGTAAATGATAATGAATTGTGCAGCTCTTCTATTTATTTTCTCTTTTTATTTAATTTATTTATTTTTCCTTTATCGATTTTCTTTTACATTCGATCTCTTGGATTAATCTTTTTGCATATACATTTAAACATGATTTTTAATATTGTATCTGTTGAATAGATCGCTTAGGAAATGCATTTTGAGGCTTGTTCTTGATGAAAACGTACGTATCTCATTTTTGTTCAACTTTCAGTTACATTACATAGAAATTATCAATTTCTAAAGCCTAAAGAATTACAAATATTGTTTTTAAAAAAATGCAAATATATGTTATATTTGAATTTTGTGGATGGAAAAAATTATTAATTATACTTTTTTCTCAACTTGATTTTTGGATTTGGCCCTTTTTTTTCCTTTTTTTCTTTTTTTTTCTTTTTATTCTTGGGGATATAATTGAACTAGCTCGTGTAAATTGTCTGAAAGAGACAGACATGCATTGGACCGTTCTTTTATTTTTTGCAACTTTTATTTTTTAATTTGGGTCAAGTATTTTATGCACTGTTATGTTAATGGAGAAATTTTTTTGGTGAGATATCTATAGATGCATGCATTATCTATTAGATGGTATTATTTAAATGGTAGATTATTTAAAATCTAATTATATGGATGAATTGGTAGATTATAAACATAAACATCCAATAGGAACTCAAGCCGGTCTAATAGATTATATACACATATATATTATTTATTTATTTTTGTTTTCGAATATCTAAAAAACATACAAATTGGTTCATTTTACATAAAAATAAATCCAATAGAAAAATATAACATGTAGTACCTATTTATAATAGAAGTACTTAGTAATTACCAAAACAAAAGGTTATTTCTTAAGAAAATCAAACTAGATAGTCTCTTTTCCTCTCAAATCAAAATATACTCTAAACCCAAAATCTTAAATTTTCTTTTGAACAATTAATCTGTTGGAGTGGATTGAATTGATTAGACTTAAATGGGTTCATATACAATATTTGGATGAGTTAATAGATGGTAAAAGTTCATATTGCTTTCAAACAGACGCCCACTTTATATATATGTCACATCTGTGATGAAGGTATATGTCTCTTTTTCTTTCTCTTTGAATGATATATCAAAGATTAGTTCCCTAAGTTTTAGCTAGCTTAAGCAATTATATATATAGAAATATATGAGTGGGGAAAAACAAGAGATTGGAAAGGTAAGGTAACACAATATTCTTTAAATTGTTGGGAATGGTAAGTGGATATATATATATAGATATATATGTATGAATAGCCTTTTTTATCCGACACTAATACAAGCGACAAACTTATTCGGCATTTGTAATAATTAAAGTCAATAAGGTCATATATATAACATTAGGCGCTTATATAAAACGGTAAGATTTTCTGTTAATAGGTAATGTACAATTCTTACATGTACTAACACATAATGTCTTGTTCATTTTTCATTACGCATAAAGTTATATTAAAATCAACCGAAGGTTATACAAACCTATAAAATGTTAAAACACTTATTCACAGAATGTTCCGAGACTGCTAAACATATATATGTGAGTGTGTGTGTTCACTTCCTAGCTAATTTTATCTTCCCATTTCATGCCAGTAAAAATATGATTTTCCTTTCATATTAATCTATAATTTAACTTTTTGTTGTCTTCCAAACTAAAACAATGACAATGCCAGTAAAATGTGGCGCAGTACTATTATGATCCATCTGGCCGTCTGTACTATACCCAGGCTGAAGTTCTTCGTGCTTGGGAAGAGAGTGGACTTATTCTTCTTGACAAATAAAGAAGAAGGTAATACATTTATTCATTTTTTCTATTGAGTTCTATTGTTGCCTCTTTATGAGTCAATTACTCCTACTGTATTTATGCTTTGTTTCTTGTAAGATCTTAATTTAATCAGTGGTTATGTACTGATGTTCGTTCTCAAGTAGAAGCATTCAAGAACATATTTAGTTATCACAGAAGGATGTGGTCTAGTGGTTAGGATACCTTTATTAGGTATCTCTTTTTCGTTCACCAAGATTCGATTCTTCCTACCTCCCGTAAGTTCCATCGCTCTAGCTTGGCTATTAATGCATACAGTATGGTGAGCAAAGGCCTTAGCCCTTGATGGACGATTGAGAGAAACTAGTATAAGGTCTTGACTACTATTTTAATGGCCTCGAGATTGCCAGTTGTGTCTAAGGGGAGTAAAGGTCAGACGTGGACTACGTGATCCCCTTTTTTCTTAGCCAAAAAAATTACATATTTAGTTTCAGTTTTAAAAGTTTGTATCCTATTCACTATTGATCTATTAGGAAGTCTAAAATAATATACTAATTATAAGTTATAGTAGAGTCTCATATCGATAATACACGTTCTTAAATATTAGATTGGTTAAAATCACATTGAAGGAGATTGTAATGCTAGAAATTGTCCTTTTCCATTATCAATAGAATCTGCATTAAAATCATTAAATAAACTTTTCAAAAGGTGTAATTTACAAATGGGAATAGTTTTGTGTTGATACTATATTTTTAATATGAATATTCATATATCAAACTATTGAAAATTAATCCAATGATAAAAATAAATATTGATTATGGAATTATCAATTATAAGTAGCTATATATTATTTTTAACTTTTCCTTTATCGATATCTATACCTATATAGATAAGATGTACAGTTTATATAGAAGTGGAAACGTGTTTTTTTGCTTGAACTTGCAGCTATTGAATCAATCATTCTTGTTTCACTTAGTTGAATACAATGACCTAGATTTATCCAGGTGACTTATTCTTTACATACATATATATACATATATATATATACACACACACTATTAAGAAATATTCTTGTAATAGAATGTAATTAATTTAGTTAGTTGACTTGCCTTAGTTAGCATAGGTCAGATCCCACTATAAGTGGATCACGGATTATTAACCTTAGGAAATGATTTAATTGATTCTTGTATATGTGTATATATTGTGTACATCTTTTATAGAGAAATATATAGAATTCATATTCCACCAAACCTATTTCACTTTTCCTTTCCATATGCATCGTTCTTTACATGGTATCAGAGCAGTTTTTGGGCTTCTGATCATCTCACAACATCCCTGCAAATACAATGTGATATGAATCTCACCAAGAATAACAAGACCCGTCAAGATTATGAATCCAAGAACGTTCTAAAATCAGGTTCGAATGGATGGGAGACCTCGACCCGTTGCTTCAGCAAAAACAAGAACCTTGGTATATTGACCTCAACCCGTTGCTTAATGCGAAATAAGAACCTTTGGTATAATGAAGACGTCACAATCAACTATGGAAATGTTGATTGATAAGTCAGAAGCGAACGCCACGGAAAATTCTGATAAGTTCAGATAGTTTTTCAAAGAACTAAAGAGAATTAAAACTCTCAAATTTATGAATTAAACTGATGTGTTCTTTTATTGCTATGGGGACGCCTATTTATAAGCAATTGTTACAAAGAATATTACTAAAAAAAATCTGAAACAAATAAGCCTAAAAAATCTGAAAATTATTTGAAAATTCGGAACAAAAGATATTCTTAACAAATCCTAACAAAGATAAGCCTAAACAAAATCCGAATTTTGTTTCAAATCGGAATTTTGTTTGAAAGTTTGTTACAAAAGATATTCTCAAATTCTAACTGAAATCCTAACAAATTCGAAAAGATATTCTCAAATCTTCCTAAATCCTAACAAATCTGAAAAGATAATCCCAACCAAATCCGAAGGTAGTTATTCTGCTTGTCTTCGAAAATCCCTTGGTTAAAAAAAACGTCTTTGGCTTGTCTTGGGCTTGATTGAATTAGTTGAATTCCTCATGGGCTTGAATCAAGTTAATGCATCCTTGCTGATTACATGAATCATACTCAATGAGCCTCCACGAATTTGATTGAGCCCAAACCTATTGAATCAGCCCATTAAATGCTTCTTTAAATTTCTTTGCTCTTACTCTTGTAACTGGCCCAATTGGTACTTGAACTGGTTCTCGAACTGGTTCTCTTGGTGGTGTCATGTCTTGCGTTGCATCATTCCCCTCTTCTTGAATAGGATTTGTCCTCAAATCATCACCTACATCAAAAGGACTCAGATCAGTAACATTAAAAGTTGCACTTACGTTATATTCACTAGGTAGTTCTAGCTTGTATGCGTTGTCATTGATGCGCTCCAGAACTTGGAATGGACCATTTTCTCGTGGCAACAATTTGGAATGTCTTTGTGCCGGAAATCGTTCCTTTCTCATGTGCAACCATACCCAATCTCCGGGTTCAAAGACTATCTTGTGTCGCCCTTTGTTGGCTTGTTTTGCATATTACTCCGTTCTTCGTTCTATGTTGAGCCTTGCCTTCTCATGTATCTGCTTAACAAATTCAGCCCTTTTCTTTCCATCTAAATTAATACGTTCAGAAACAGGTAATGGGGATAAATTCAATGGGGTTAAAGGATTAAAACCATAAACAATTTCAAATGGTGAAAATTTAGTAGCAGAATGAATAGATCTATTATAAGCAAACTCAACATGCGATAAACACTCCTCCCATGTCTTGGTGTTTTTCCTAATGATTGCCCTCAATAGAGTAGTCAAAGTCCTATTCACTACCTCAATTTAGCCATCAGTTTGTAGGTGACAAGTTAGAAAATAGTAACTTAGTTCCTAACTTACACCACAAAGTTTTCTAAAAGTAGCTCAAAAACTTAGCATCTTTATCCGATACAATTGTCCTAGGCATACCATGTAACCTCACAATTTCCTTAAAGAATAAATCTGCAATATGTGAGGTATCATCTGTTTTGTGACATGGAATAAAATGTGTCATCTTAGAGAATCTGTCTACAACCACAAAAATCGAATCCTTTCCTCGTTTCGTCCTAGGCAGTCCTAACACAAATTCCATTGAGATATCTATCCAAGGCTTACTAGGAATGGATAAAGGGGTATATAAACCATTAGGTTGCACTCGGGATTTAGCTTGCCTACATGTGACACATCTACCACAAATTCTCTCAACATCTCGTTTCATATGTGACCAATAGAAGTGTTCCTGCAAAACAGCTAAAGTTTTTACAACTCCAAAATGTCCCATTAATCCTCCACCATGAGATTCCTACATTAACAAATCCCTCAAAGAGTAATTTGGCACGCATAACTTATTTTCTCGAAACAGGAATCCATCATGCCTAAAGAACTTACCACAAGCATTTTTCTCACAGGCCCGGTATACTTCGCTAAATTCATGGTCATCACTATATAAATCTTTAATGTGCTTAAAACCAAGTAACTTTGCATCAAGTGTAGAAAGTAAGGCATACCTACGAGAAAGGGCATCGGCGACCACATTCTCCTTACCTTGTTTATACCGGATGACGTAGGGAAACGTCTCTATGAATTCCACCCAACAAGCATGCCTTTTGTTTAGCTTGTGTTGGCCCTTCAAGTGTTTCAAGGACTCATGATCGGTGTGAATCACGAATTCCTTAGGCCATAGGTAGTGCTGCCATGTCTCTAATGCTCGAACCAATGCATACTCTCCTTGTCATAAGTCGGGTAGTTTAAGGCTGCCCCACTTAATTTTTCACTGAAGTAAGCAATTGGTCGTCCCTCCTGCATGAGAACTGCACCTATACCAATACCTGAAGCATTACATTCGATTTCAAACGTTTTAGAAAAGTTAGGTAAAGATAATAAGGGAGCGTTGGTCAGCTTCTCTTTGATTAGCTAAAACGCCTTCTCTTGTTCTTCTCCCCATCTAAAGTCAACGTTCTTCTTGATCACTTCGGTAAGTGGCGCAGCTATGCTGCTAAAGTCCTTCACGAACCGCTGATAAAAACCAGCAAGTCCATGAAAACTACGCACATTACCTACAGTTGTGGGACTCGACCACTCTCGAATTGCACGTACCTTCTCTTCATCAACCTGTATACCTTGAGCACTAACAACAAAACCAAGAAATACAAGCTTATCCATGTAAAAGGTACACTTCTTTATATTAGCAAATAACTTTTCTTTCCTAAGCACATCCAAAACAGATTTCAAATGTACGACATGGTCATCTAAGTTTTTGCTATAAATTAGTATATCATCAAAATAGACGACAACAAACCTACCTATAAATGCTTGCAACGCATGATTCATAAGTCTCATAAAAGTGCTCAGTGCATTAGTCAAACCAAAGGGCATAACTAACCATTCATACAAACCATGTTTTGTTTTAAAGGCAGTTTTGCATTCGTCTCCTTCTTTCATTCTAATATGATGATAACCACTTTTTAAATCAATTATATAGAACACACATGAACCATGCAATTCATCTAGCATATCATCTAAACGAGGAATGGGATGACGATACTTTACCGTTATATTGATGATGGCTCGGCAATCAACACACATCCTCCACATCCCATCCTTCTTAGGAACAAGTAAAACTGGAACGGCGCATGGGCTCATGCTCTCTCTCACATGTCTTTTTTCCAACAACTCACTTACCTACCGTTGAAGCTCCTTTGTCTCCTCGGGATTGCTCCTATAGGCTGGTCTATTTGGAATTGTTACTCCGAGAACAAAATCTATTTGATGTTCAATCCCTCGAATTGGAGGTAACCCATGTGGGGTTTCTTCGGGAAAGACATCCTCGTACTCCTACAAAAGAGAAACAGCTGAACTAGGCAAAGAAAGGTCAAGTTCGTTAGTGTTTAAAAATACCTCTTTGTACAAAAGTACAATCATCGGCTGTTTTGAAAACATTGCTCGCTTGATTTCGCTCACTTTTGCATAAAAATTCTTTTGTTTTCTCTCTGATTTTCTCTCCGCTTTTCTCTCAATGACCGAATTTTGATTTGTTTTTTCTCTCTCAGTTTGTTCGGTCCCTCTCTGATTTTCACTCTTTTTCTTTTCCTCACTCTCTTTCTTTTGCTCACTCTCTTTTTGTAACCTCACTTGATCTTCATAAACTTGTTTTGGTGTCATTGGCACAAGAGTGATGGGTTTTCCTTTGATCGCGAATGAGTATTTGTTGGAGAAGCCATCATGCTTAACTCGTCGATCAAATTGCCACGGTCAGCCTAGCAACAAGTGCCCGGCTTGCATCAGAACTACATCACACAAAACTTCATCTCTGTATTTTCCAATGCGGAAGGCAACCAACACCTGTTTATTCACCTTTACCTCGCCACTATCATTCAACCATTGTAGCTTGTATGGTCGGGGATGTTTCAACGTGGGCAGTCCTAATTTCTCCACCATGGTTGTGCTCGCCACATTAGTACAATTTCCTCCGTCAATAATCATACTACATACTTTGTCGTTGACGTGGCACCTAGTATGAAATATGTTTTCTCGTTGCACTTCTTCATCTTCTTTTGCATGCGAGCTTAAAACTCTCCTTATGACCAACAATTCCCCTTAGACTGCATGTTCCTCCTCATCCACGTCATCTAGTGGTGGCATGTCATCTTCGTCACTCTCCTCCTCTGTTTCATACTCACCGTCATCGTGTAGGATCATCACGCGCTTGTTTGGACACTGACTAGCAATGTGACCCCTATCTTGACATTTAAAATACTTAATGTCACGATTTCGAGAATTGGAAGGGTCAGATTTACCTTGAGACCCATGGTTGGGCGTCTCCTGTCTTGGCTCAAATTTGGGTTTTACAGCGAGTTTCTCCTCTTTCTTCGATTTCCATGGGGAAGAACCTAGATTATGGGTTGCACGTGTACCACCCCTCCTCTTGAGCTATCGCTTCGCTTTGATGGCCATGTGTACCATGTCTTCCACTTCTACGTAATGCTGCATCTCCACCCTATCGTGAATATCTTGGTTCAAGCCATTTAAGAACCTGGTCATAGTAGCCTCTCGATCTTCTTCAACGTTAGCCCGGATCATCGCAACCTCCATGTCTTGGTAATATTCCTCCACACTCCGGTTACCCTGTCAAAGCCTTTGCAATTTATTGTACAAGTCCCGATAGTAACGGCTGGGTACGAATCACTTCCTCATTACTCTCTTCATCTCTTCCCACATATCAATTGGACGTTCTCCAGCTCGTCGCCTGTTCAACACCAATTGATCCCACCAAACAATGTCATAGTTAGAAAACTCAATAGCAGCTAGTTTTACCTTTTTCAACTCAGAGTAGTTATGGCAATCGAACATCAACTCCACCTTCTTCTCCCACTCGAGATAAACTTCGGGGTCGCTTCTTCCCTGAAACGATGGAATCTTCATCTTAATACTACCCAAGTTATTATCTTCTCGAATCCTAGCTTCTCTAAACCGTCCTCCATGCCTACCTCGATCATTCTCTTCTTCGAAACCAGCCTCAAAATATTCTTCATCTTCATCTCTCACCTCCCCTATATGGAACCCTTTCTTTCCTATGCATATTTGGAACATCCTGCGGCTGCTTTACACGCGTATTCTCGACTCGATCTAATCGTTCATGAATATGCTCCAACTTCGTCCTCATCATCGCCTCATCTCTCCTACCATTGCCTCCATGAACATCTTCGGATCAGCCATCCCTGTAGCGCCTTCGGCAAAGCTCTTTTTACTGTTGTGAGACATGATTACTGCAAAACAAGGTTAGAGTAAACTATAAGACCTCTCACACTCCCTCACGTGTTTCACTCAAAGAATGGGTTTCACTCGACTTCACTCGTGTTTCACATAATAATTACGGCTTTTACCCTCTAATGTACTCACCACTCTTGTCTTTTTCCACTCGTAGTAATTTCTCACTCGACTCTTATCAAACTACTCAACTCAGTATCAAAATTTCCTTCGCAATTCCTGAATGACTACACCAAGGCAATTTGGGTTATGGACAGCAAGGATTACAATGAAAAAAAAAAAAACAACAACGGTGGTTTAGGTTTCCGAAAACGTGAAAATTTACCCAAAAATTTTGGACTATGGGATAAGTTGATTTCTGGAATATTAGAAGCCTCAATGTATGATATCAAACAAAAAATTTGTTCTTGGGCCAAAATACTCTTTTTTTTTTAGGATCCTCTTGATTTCCTTTTTTTTTTTTTTTTTTTGCTTGGATCCTCTTGATTTGAATTCTGAATAACACAACTAAAAAAAAATTACAACCTTAATTTGTAACCAAAAAAAAACGAAAATAAATGGGATAGGCAAACCTGAGTTTAAGAACCTAAGCTCTGATACCAAATGATACGAACCTCGCCAAGAATAACGAGACCCGTCAAGATTATGAACCTAAGAACTTTCTAAAATCAGGTTCGAATGGATGGGAGACCTCAACCCGTTGCTTCAGTAAAAACAAGAACCTTAGTATACTGACCTCAACCCGTTGCTTAATATGAAACAAGAACCTTGGTATAATGAAGACGCCACAATCAACTATGAAAAGGTTGATTGATAAGTCAGAAGCGAATACCACGGAAAATTCCGATAAGTGTAGATAGTTCTTCAAAGAACCAAAGAGAATTAAAACTCTCAAATTTATGAATTAAACTGATGTGTTCTTTTATTGCTATGGGGACGCCTATTTATAGGCAATTGTTACAAAAAATATTCCTAAAAAAAATCTGAAAAAAATAAGCCTAAAAAATCCAAAAATTATTTGAAAATTCGGAACAAAAGATATTCTTAACAAATCCTAACAAAGATAAGCCTAAACAAAATCCGAATTTTGTTTGAAATCGGAATTTTGTTTGAAAGTTTGTTACAAAATATATTTTCAAATCCTAACTAAAATCCTAACAAATTCGAAAAGATATTCCCAAATCTTCCTAAATCCTAACAAATCCGAAAAGATAATCCCAACCAAATCCGAAGGTAGTTATTCTGCTTGTCTTCGAAAATCCCTTGGTTAAAAAAAACGTTTTGGGCTTGTCTTGGGCTTGATTGAATTAGTTGAATTCCTCATGGGCTTGAATCAAGTTAATGCATCCTTGCTGATTACATGAATCGTACTCAATGGGCCTCCACGAATTTGATTGAGCCCAAACCTCTTGAATCAGCCCATTAAGTGTTTCTTTAAATTTCTTTACTCTTGCTCTTGTAACTGGCCCAATTGGTACTTGAACTGATTCCCTTGGTGGTGTCATGTCTTGCGTTGCATCACAATGGCAAATGAAAACCAAACATCACCATCACAAATGTCACTTTCCAACCGTCCAAACTCTAGCAACATCAACTCCACCATGGATCCTTCAAATCCCTACTTTGTCCATCATTCAGACCAACCTGGGCACATTCTTGTTCAAACAAAACTAAATGGAGCCAACTATCCATCATGGAGCAAAGCCATGCTTCATGCCCTCACAGCCAAAAACAAAATTGGATTTATCAATGGATCAATCCAGCTACCATCTGAAGAAGAACGACTAGCAGAATATGCTTTATGGAATCAATGCAATAGCATGATTTTGTCATGGCTCACTCATTCGGTCGAGCTAGACCTCGCCAAAGGGGTGGTTCATGCAAAAACCACTCAACAAGTCTAGGAGGATTTCAAAGATCAATTTTCACAGAGAAACGCACCAACAATCTATCAGATTCAGAAATCCTTGGCATCTCTTTCACAAGGCACCATGACAGTTTCATCATATTTCACAAAAATTAAAGGCCTCTGGGGTAAATTAGAGACGTACCGATCGATCCCCACCTGCAACCAAATGAAGGCACACTATGATCAGAGAAAAGAAGATCATTTGATGCAGTTTCTCATGGGGCTCAATGACACCTACAACATCGTCCGCACCAATATCCTCATGATGACACCATTGCCTAATGTTCGCCAAGCTTATTCTCTTGTGATCCAAGAAGAAACACAGCGGCAAATAACAACGGAATCGACTGAAAATTTGTCCATTGCCGCTGCAGTACGTGGGAAGACAAACAACTCATTGAACAATCACAAAGATAAGTACTGTGATCATTATAATAGAGTAGGTCATACAATTGAAAATTGTCGAACTCTAAAATTTCATTGTAAGTATTGTGACAAGAAAGGTCATACTGAGGATAGATGCAAGTACAAAAATGGTACATGGGTTCTTAACAATGCAGGAAATCAAAACAATCGACAAAGTCACCAACAACAACATGGACTTCGAGGAAACGGACGCAATACTTTTCCTGCTGCTAATGCAATGGATTCTTCACAATTTGCACATGAAGAACATCCAAGAGACACAAGTACACCTGCTCATTTGAACAGACTAATCGATTCTTCCAAACCAGCACATAATCTTACTACAAAACAACTCCAACGATTGCTCATGCCATATCCATGATGAATCAAAATCATACTTTGGGTAATAGCAATGTCTATGCAAATGTTGCAGGTCTGTTTACTTTTCTCAATACGTCAATTAATTCTGTATTCAAAAAGCCTTGGATTTTGGATAGTGGAGCTACAGATCACATAATTTCTGACCCTACACTTTTTACTCTAACAAAACCCTCATCAATACCCACTGTCAATCTACCCACTAGGTCTTCCGCATCAATTACAGCCACAGGAACAGTACCATTCAATCCATACATAACCTTAGATAATGTTCTCTGTGCCCCCTCCTTTCATTTAAACTTAATGTCTGTAAGCAAGCTTACCTCTGTACTAAACTGTTGTATGATATCGTTTCCAAATTTATGTGTCTTACAGGACTTGGCTATGGGGAAGATGGTTGGCTCGGGTAAACAACATTGTGGTCTTTATTACATGTCACCATTGTAAAAGACACCAACTTCTCATCAAGTTTCTCAGTCACCGAACCTATGGCACATGCGTCTTGGACACCCATCACCAGCTCGCCTAAAATTGGTTTCTTCATTATTATCTTCCAATAATATCTCTTTTGATAACAATTGTATTGTTTGTCCTATGGCTAAACAAACAAGACTTTCGTTCCCTTTAAGTTCAATATCAACTCATGCTCCATTTGATTTATTACATTGTGATATTTGGGGTCCACATAAAGTTCCCACACATTCAGGGGCAGGTTTTTTTCTCACCATTGTTGATGATTTTACAAGATGCACATGGACATTTCTTATGCAAAACAAATCTAAAACACAAGCCATTTTGAAATCCTTCATTGATTTTGCTTACACACAATTTCAAGCTTATGTTAAAGCTGTTAGAGTTGACAATGGGTCTGAGTTTCTATCCATGAGAAATTTCTTTCGATTTCATGGGATTGAATACCAATGCACTTGTGTTTACACCCCATAACAAAATGGGGTTGTGGAACAAAAACAACGTCATATCCTTATTGTTGCACATGCATTGCTTTTTCAATCTCACTTGCCACTTACTTTTTGGGAAGAATGTGTTCTAACTGCCGTATACCTAATCAACCGATTACTATCAACATTGTTATCAAATAAACCTCCTTTTGAGCTGCTATACAATCGCCCACCGTCACTTGATCACTTGAAGGTTTTTGGTTGTCTATGTTATGCAACTGTTGTTCATCCAATTCAAAAATTTGATCCTCATGCAAAACGTTGTTTATTTATTGGATACCCCAGTGGTCAAAAGGGATACAAGCTCTATGACATGGAAACTGGAAAGTTCTTTGTTAGTCGTGATGTCAAATTTTATGAAACAATTTTTCCCTTTTCCGACATTCAAGTTTCATCCAATCAAGAGCTTGTTTTACCCAATTTATCCTTTGACATTATAGACAATATACCTTCCAAACTTTTTCCACTACAAATATTCCTTCTTCTGAAACACAACAAACCGAGCCACCTGAGTTCCACGAATAAGCAACAGATGCTCACAACACACCTGAGATATCTCCCACAACAACCGAACCCACCTCATCTCCATCTGAAACTGGGCAAAATACTACAATTACAACAGCACCAGATCTTCAAACAATCTCTGATCCTCAAATAAGACACTCCACTCGTCCTAGACAGCCCCCGGTATGGCATAAAGACTACGTGCTATCATCTCAAGTCAATCATTCCTCCTCAGGCTCAAGTCCAACACCAAGTACTCGGTATCCATTCTCAAACTTTCTTTCATATACCCGCATAAATCCAAAACATCTTTCTAGCTGACATTACAGGACACACAGAGCCCAAGACTTATGCTCAAGCTATTCTTGACCCACATTAGCAAGAGGCCGTGAATACAGAATTAAAAGTATTGCAACAAGACAACACATGAACTCTAGTTCCTCTTCCTGATGGACATAAACCAATCGGATGCAAATGGGTTTACAAAATCAAATATAAATCTGATGGCACCATTGAACGCTACAAAGCTTGTCTTGTTGCCAAAGGATATAATTAAGTTGAGGGCATTGATTATCAAGAAACATTTTCTCCCACAGCCAAACTAACTACACTTCGCTGCATTCTCACTATTGCCGCAGCCAAGAATTGGTTTGCACACTAGTTAGATGTCCAAAATGCTTTCCTTCATGGGGACTTAAATGAAACAGTATATATGGAACCTCTACCAGGCCTACGACGACAGGGGGAGAATAATGTTGTGTGTCGTCTTAACAAGTCACTCTATGGGCTCAAGCAGGCATCAAGAAACTGGTTTTCTACTTTCTCAAATACCATCCAGAAGGCAGGTTATCAACAGTCAAAGGCTGATTATTCACTTTTCACAAAGGCTCAAGGTACCTCATTTACTACAGTTCTCATCTATGTCGATGACATCCTTTTAACAGGGAATGACCTCCAAGAGATTGATCGGCTCAAAGCATTTCTTCTCAAGCGCTTTTGTATCAAAGATCTGGGAGATTTAAAATATTTTTTGGGAATTGAATTTTCACGTTCCAAGAAAGGTATCTTTATGTCTCAAAGGAAATATGCCTTGGATATTTTACAAGATTCTGGACTCATGGGTGCTCGTTCAGACAAATTCCCAATGGAACAAAATTTAAAACTTACTCCCACAAATGGAACATTGCTGCATGATCCTACCAAGTATAGAAGATTAATTGAAAGGCTAATTTATCTCACTGTCACGAGACCAAATATAGCATATTCAGTTCGAGTATTGAGCCAATTCATGCAAGATCCTCGAAAACCTCATTAGGATGCAGCCGTACGAATCCTCAAGTATGTGAAAGGCACTCCTGGACAAGGTTTATTGCTGTACTCCACCAACAATCTTACTTTAAAGGCCTTTTGCGATTCGGATTGGGGAGGTTGTCGCGCCACAAGACGATTGGTTACAGGATATTGCATCTTCCTTAGGAATTCACTTATTTCATGGAAATCCAAGAAACAGAGTAATGTTTCCAGATCATCTGCAGAAGCTGAATACTGAGCTATGGCAAACACATGTTTGGAGCTAACTTGGCTGCGCTACATTTTGCAAGATTTAAGGGTTCCACAAATAGCTCCCATACCGCTATTCTGTGACAATCAAGCTGCTTTACATATTGCAGCTAATCTTGTCTTTCATGAGCGTACAAAACACATTGAAATAGATTGTCACATAGTACGGGAAAAGTTACAAGTTGGAATAATTAATCCTTCTTATATACCAACACGCTTCCAACTGGCAGATGTTTTCACAAAGGCCTTAGGGAAGGATCAATTTGTGACTTTACGAAACAAGTTGGGACTTCATGATATTCACTCTCCAACTTGAGGGAGAGTATTAAGAAATATTCTTGTCATAGAATGTAATTAATTTAGTTAGTTGACTTTCCTTAGTTAGCATAGGTCAGATTCCACTATAAATGGATCACGGATTATTACTTTTAGGAAATGATTTAATTGATTCTTGTATACGTGTATATATTGTGTACATCTTTTATAGAGAAATATGCAGAATTCATATTCCACCAAACCTATTTCACTTTTCCTTTCCATATGCATCATTCTTTACGCACACCTCACAACTCAATTTTTCATCTTGCTAACTCCAACAAATTGACTTCATCATTATTTTTCCATTTTCCACCTTTTATTTATTTTTTTCCCTTTTGATCTTTGATTTCATCAGTTCTACGGCTTCAGTGAAATAAAATTTGCAAAAAGAGACAACTTTGAGATTATCTTAGTTGTAAATATAACTATATATAAAAAGAAATTGTAAACAACAATCTCAGTATCTCTCCTCTTAAATTAAGGGTACATACTACATCGTGTGATTTTCTTTTACAATTTAGAATAATAACCTCTCTATCTGTTAATTATTTCTCTTGGAATATAAGTGTAAAAGACATGTACTTTTAAGCTCCTTATTGGTTTTTTTCTTTTTCTTTTTTTTTTTTAGAGTAAATTATTGATTAGTACCTTCATGTTATCAATATATTTTTTTAATTATATGATTTTTGGACAATGTACGCCGGCTTATAATTATATCACATCGATTGTTTTTTCAAACCCTCCAAAAGAAAATATATATATATCTGTCATGGATTTAATTATTTAATAAGTCAAAATTTTAAAGTCTAAAATACTTTTGGACCTTTTGCCAATTCCAGCTAAATCAGTGTTTTGGTTTAGTTTGATTTTCTTGTAACTTATTTGATCATTTGTACAGGTAATATTAAATCAATGCAATGTATTTGATCATTGTCAAATTAATATATTAATTCAATAAAATTCTTGATTTTTTTTTTCTGCTATATATTGTGTTATTACCAATAAACATAATGTGTCCATTAAAAAAAACCATAATATGTTGTATCGTGTCACTTTGAACCCTCTTAGGCTTAGTCTCTTTTTTCTTTTTTAAATAAGATCTGTTTGGATTATGAATTGCAATTGAATTTTTGAGAATAATGTTGTCATCAAATTAAATATATAAATCAAAATATAGAATTTAAATTGTGTATTCAACTTGAGTGTGTACTTGACATTGTATTAAAAATAATATTTGAATACTATAAAAGCAGAAAAAATTAATATGGTGGGGATTTGTAAAGAATGGAAATTTTTGTATAGTTATGTTAAAAGTAACATTTGAATAAAGTAAAAGTAGAAAAATTTTAATATGGTGTGGATTTCTAAAAAATGAAAAATTTATATTTGAATTTGAATTTGAGTTAAACTATTATAAATAGTAAAACTACTTAAATATAGTGAAACTACTTCAATGTTTTATCATTAACCAAACACACATTATATTTAAAATATAAAAAAATTCAAATCGAGGTGATGACCAAAACAAGAGTTAGAGTAAAAAGGTGGGATAGGCACGAACTATAAGAAGTTTTGACATGTATAGTAGTCATAGGCTAGTAGCTCTGGGAGTTACAATTAGTGATGAAAATTGTCACCCAACATGTTTCTGATCATATAATTTATAATTAGATAATTCACTTTTTTTTACCAACAGATATGGTCTCTAATATTTTGTATAGAGCCTTGGTATCTTAACATTCAATTATCTCGGATTTGTTCACGCTTTCACATGGATTCATATTCATCTTATCCACAGGGCATGATCGAGACTCTCCGAAGACTTGACGACTAGGAGCTACAAAACAGACCAAGAGGATGGTAGTGTGCTGGGTTTCAATCTTAAATCTCTTTACGAGGACATTTTGTCGTTTATTTATCCTTTGGCTTCCCTTTTATTCTAGAACTTTATGTTATGATATTAAAAGTCTATTCGAGAACGTATCGTGTTTTGATCTCACAGGTTGTACAGCCTGTAACTTGCTTTCAAATCACAGCTGCCGTTTCAACTTGGTTTAAGTGTTGAATTACGGGACCTCTTACAACTTAATCCAGATTTTGTTGAACTGTTGTTTATGCGTGACCATCCCTCTGGTCACTCTGATATTGCGGACTTAACCATTTGGATCAACCATTGAAATTGAAATTTTTAAGTCTATTTTGCCGTCTTATTTCAAAATACTTTTAATGATAAATAAAACAAAATCTATATTAAATATTTATTTTCTAATCATACTTTAAATTTTTACATTATTCTCTGTGTATTCCAATTAACACTTTAACCAAACATATATTTCTTAAAATTCACTCATTTCCGATAAAAAAATTCAAAACTCCAATTGCAAAGCTGTTCTAAACAAGCTCTTGTAGTGAGATGTTTTACAGCCCACGAATCCTTAAACATTAATGTTATTAGAGATTAGAGAACTTGTTAAAATAAGATATCCCAATCTATAACTGAATATTATAAATATTAAATTGGATCAAAATCACAATTAAAAAAATGTAAAAATGATATAACCTAATACATATTCCCATTATTCAAGTATGTTTCTCATAAAGGAGGGAATCTCCCACCGCAGGGTAGGTGTAGCAATATTTGAATTTCGATTATTAATATGATAAATGTCTCTGTCTTAGAGGGGCACAAGAAAGAGCAAGGCTAGATCTACCTGAAAGATGAGAATGTCGGTAATTTGATGGAAGTTGTATTCAGAAAACACAAAAATATACTAATGTAATCCACAAAGGATGAGAAAACAACAACAGTGGACAGCCATAACTACAAACACCCCATCATATCCAACTATATAAAACCGAACCATCCAAGCAAACCCATATGGTTCTGAATCTTCTAATAGATGGAAAATATTTTTTTTTTAAAATAATACCAACTTTATATAACAAATAATAAATGATAACAAGAACGAGTAATACTATTTTCGGAGCAAAAAATAAAAAGAACGAGTAATAGCATTTTCGCAGCGAAAAAAAAGAATCGAGTAATATTAGATGTGAGGACAAAATTTCCTATGCCCACAAAAACAGAGGCAAGGAATAATATTGTATATAGGAGGATCTCCAAAACAAATAAACAAAAATCTATAAAGGTGATACATGAAGCAAATAACGAAATGAAAACACACAACAATATAATTCCCCAATGAAAGAAACGCTGAAAAAATTCCTCTCCCCGCCATAGCTAATATTGGTCTTGGCCACATGAACCTGTTCTTCATTCTGGTTCACTTATTTGGTGTCCGCTGTGGATATAAGAAGAAAAAAAGAATCTCGATAAGCCGCAAATGCACATGGTCTCTCACAAAATGCAACTCTTTCAGTCACAAAATCCGGGCAAAAATCTATACATCTCAAGGATTCTTTTAGTAAAGATAATGCCTCATTCTCTCGGGCTTCCGTCTCCAACTGTTCTCGCTGTTCATGGGCTTCAACAGCCTCTCTGTTTCGATTTCAGCTTGTAGCAGAGACTGAAGCCTCTTCAAATGGCCACCACATTGCTCGTGGTCAAAAGGGTTGGCTCTACTCATGTCCTTCTCCTCTGGGTGGAGCTGTCTTTGGTAAGGCGACTGCCATTTTGCCTGCAAATAGGCGAGTGATCGCCACGGTGGAAGAGGCATAGAGTTCTGCTTCAGGGAAAATCTGGCAGCCTCAGCCATCACCTGGAGAAACTGACTAAGCCTAGCTAATGACCCCACGTAAACAACCGGCAGAGAATTCAATATCCTGTCGTATGAATCTACTGCTCTGGCTATTTCGAAATGGCTACGGAAATCAATATCCACAATTAAACGCTCGGAGCTCCCCGTATGGCCATGGCTGACCACATCAATGTATTCATGATCCCCTGAATAACATGTAACAAAAATCTCACCTTCCATACTCAAAAATGATCTAAATTTCAGCCAAATTATCTAAAAACTTTACTACTAGCAAAATTCTCATCATAAAACTAAATTTTCTAATTCAAGAGCTATAGTCCTAAACTTGTTGCTCGATATGACTAGTAAGGAGTCTTAAGCACTAATTTCTCTGGATACAGAATTTAAATGACTCGATCACTTTCTTTTATTTGTTAAAAAAATATTCCAAAAAATTTTATTAGGAAATTGACTCCGGAACGATCGAGAATAACTGTGAATAACCAGTATTTGAGTCCGTGTTAAAATGAAAGAAGGTTATTTACTAATTTCCATTTTTAAGGTTGTTACTTTGATAAATTCATCCTAAAGGAAACAAAGGATTAATATTAATTCAAGGTAAAATTATGAAGTGGGTGCCGAAATTACCTCCGGGAACCTTGCCGGTGCCCTGCCACCGCGACGAACACACCGCGGCGTCGTAGCCGGCGAGCCTCAGAAGCTTCACGAGAGCGAACCTGATGCAGCCGGCGTTACAACCGGCGTTACAAGCTCCAGACTTTACGCCGTTAAGCTCCGTCTTGTTCATCGACAGTATCAGAGAATTCACCGCCGACAAAACCTCGTTCTCGAACTGCGCCAACGGACGCTTACAAGTCTAGAGAATTCCAATCCTAAATCAGAAATTACAAATTGAAAAAAAAAAAAAGGAAAATCAAATTGGAAGAGGAACTTACTGGAATTTTCTCGGCGAGGTGGGAGAGATCGGAGAGACCAGACTCGCTGTCGCTGCTACACCAGGAGTCGGCGCCGGAGCTTCCGTTCTCCAAGAAATCGCTGACCATGAGTGCCAAATCGTGCTCGCTCTCGTGGCTGAGTCCGCCGCCGATCTGGCCCCTCGTCCAGGGGTCACCGCCCGCCACCAGCACACGGCAGTCCATTTTCCTCCCTCCGCCAAAAAAAAAGAAAAAAGAAGAAGAAAAAAACCTCGTACTTTCTCCGCCGCCAAAAAAAAAACCTCGTACTTTCTCTCCTCCGCAGTCCGATCACAACCGCCGTCGCTTCTCCTCCGCCCGATTATTTTCTCCGTCAATCGCTAACCTCACCGCCATAGAAACAAAACAAAATCAAATAATAAAAAATTCCGTTTCATTTACGCAAATTCGAAAACCGATTTCGTTTTTTATTTTTTTTAATTTTCTCTCAAGAATCACAAAAAGGTTTCAAGCTTTTATCGATCTTCCTAGCAAGGAAAACGTTAAGAAATTTATGTTTCAGTTTTCAGAGTACGGAGATTGGCGTGGCTTCCAGGAAAATGGTTTTGTTTGGGAATAAAGAGGAGGGAACGAAAGTCGAAAGTAATGAAGAAAGAATCCGAGGGACGGAAAGGCGAAGGAAAGCACCGGAAGAGGGATTTGATATAAAGGCATGAGAGGACGGGAAATGACGATAATAGCCTTGTGGGGGGGGGGGGGGGTGTTTATTTTGAAAGAGTCCCTTTTCACAGCAGGTTTTTAAGTTAGAGTTCGCTCGGCTTACCGAAAGTGTCGAGGGAAATGGATGACGATGGAAACTGAATTTGGACGGGAATAAAAGGCATATTCTTATCCGGTGGAGTTGGAACTGGAATTTGGTTTTGTTTTCTTGGGGAAACGGAAAATCGCTCCTCCTTTTTGATCCAATAATCTTTCTCCAATCAATTTGATAACTGAAATTGTTTTTTTTTTTTTTAATTATTCTAGAAGTGGAGATTCAAACTTCAAATTTAAGTGAAATATTAACTGAAACTGTTAAACACAAATAATATAACTTCTTATTTTTCCTTTTTTATTTTTTATTTTATAGAACTTCTTTTTATCCAACGATCTTTCTCAAAATAACTGAATTTGTTTTCTTTTCGTTAAATGGCTAACTAAAATTTTTTTTTTTTAATTATTCTAGAAGCGGAGATTCAAACTCTAAACTTCAGTCAAATATTACCTAAAATTGTTAAATATAATTAATATAATTTCTTATTTTTTTCTTTTTATTTTTTATAAGCTCACAACGATATGCTACCTAGTTCTTTTTTTAGCCCGAGAAAGGGTTTAAATTATTTACTTTATGTTAAATTTTGATGTGAATTTATTATTATATGTGCCTGCAATTATTTTAGGGTGCATTGTAAAAAAATAAAGATCTTTTTTGCAAACTTAATGATAATCTTTTTAAAAAATTAAAAAAAATGGCAGCAAAAGTGAAATTCTATAGATTTTTATGCATAAAAATTATTAATAAAAAATATCTGCATTGTATTTAAATACAATATTTGTTTGAGACATTATAGTGGTGTTTGATATTATTTTTGAAATTTTTTCTGTTTTTAAAAAAATAAAAAATAAGAATATTTTAAAAACTGTATTAAGACCATTTTTAAAACTGTGTTTAGTTATGTTTTCTGAATATATATTCTGAGAAACATAAAAATAAAATTTTGTTTAGTTATATTTTTGAAAACCCATTTTATAAATGCGTATTTTATAAAAACATATTTACGTTTAACTTTTAAAAAATAACAAAAAATAAATTATTAGTCATGATTAAAAAAAAACTTTGGTGATGGGCTTTGCAATAAATGACAGGGATAGAAGATATTGATGGTCTGAATCTTAAGTGACAACAATAATAAGATTTAGGTCTTAAATTGATGGTCGTCGCCGCGGGTCGATTATCGTCATCACTAGGGGGTCATCGCCAGTCCGTCGTTATTGTCTTTCACCAAAGATGGGGGCATCGTCAAATACGATCATTGTCATTGTGCATAGACACAGAGAGAGAGAGAGAGAGAAGGAGAAAATGAAAACAAAAAATTGAAAACATATATTTTTTTTTGTTTTCAAAAAACACTAAAAAATAACATAGTTAAAAATAGTATTTTTAAAATGATTTTGAAAATACTGAACAAACAAACGCTATTTTAAGATCGTTTTTATTTTCTATATTTTTAAAAATATAAAATCATTTTCAAAAATAAAAACAAGCACTCTTTGTATATCTTAAAAAATGTCGTAATACTTCAAGTATAATAAATGCTATCGCAATAAAATTGAATTTTTCATTCATTAAAATTTTAAAAACACTAGTAATGAAGTTTATACTTAAGATAATACACATTAATCATACAAATACATTGCAAAACTATAGGGGCCATATCGTATTTTATTTGGGGAATTATGTTACACCAAATATAATAATGTAAGTGCCTCCCCTTCTGTCTGTCTTTTTGACGACTTCAATATAAACAATGTATAAAATAATCTAAAAAAATAAAAATAAAAAAGCAATGTCCAAAGCTAACATACATAAATTGAGATGTCTCCATCCTATATAACTCCTTTCCTCCAATTCCATTTATAAAATTAATTGCCACCTATCTTTTGGGCTTCGATCACATGCCTCCAAACTAGACTTATAAACAAAACCGTGTAGGGGGGGAACTTTTTATTAACCTCAAACAATTATAAAATTGGTTGGAAGGCCTAAACTAATAATAATTCCTATGAATAACTACAGCTTTCACTTTTCATGACATATTTAGGTGTACAAGTCTATTTAAGGTTACTACCAGATGGGCATAATAGGAATCTCGTGAAGACAAACTATACAAACCCATCAACCCAACTTGAATGAATCTTAAGAACACATGAAACTTACAACAACTATATATATATATATATATATTTGTAAGTGTTGACGTGAGCTACACGGCAATACTTCCTCTTACGTCCGATTCATTTGATCGTTATCGAAAATTGACCAGTGACTTGGAAACTCTTGATCTTCGGCTGCATGAATATACCATAAGAATGATATTAGAATTTGCTTGATTTATGGTTGAATCTAGAATGAAATGAAATTTTTAAGTTTAAATTAATTAATTCAGTTATAATTTTTATTGATTTTTCAGAAAAATAAAAAATGAACCAAAAATTTAAGTTTAGACTCGTGGATGAAAAGAAGCCTTAGGGTTCGTTTAGTTGCAAGATCTAGCTTGATCTAATTTGTAAGTTAAGTCAAATTGATTAAATTGATTCCAATTTAACTTGACTTGATACAACCTATTTTTACTATTTATTATCTCTATTTTTATTATTTCAGTATAATTTTTAATATAAATTATCTTTATTTTTACAATCTCGAATACAAATTAAGTTAAACTAAACTAAAAAAAATGATCAATTTAACTTTATTTACAAGCTAAATTAAAATAGAAGTTAAACTAAACACACGCTTAGTATCCAATTTATAATTAGTATATATGAACAAATTCATATTACTTGCTGTGAATTTTATGTTACCTTTTCGATATTCAATTTAAATTAATTATTCCACAAAATATTGCAGTGATGACCATTAAAAAGATATTCTCGCGTACATATTATGATTAAAAGAAAAATAATAAACTAGATGATGTTGATCAAACCACGTCATTGCATCATGGAATTTCTTTTAAACATTAACGAACTCTTTAACGTTTTGTTAAAGTCATACGGTAAATATAACATAAATAACTTGTAAATTTACTCAAAAATCAGGCACAAAAACACCTATTTAATAATTGAGCGTTGACTTGGAAACTCTTGGCCTCCCTCCAATTAAAAAAATACGATTCCTCTACTCTTTTTTTTTTTTTTTAAGTATTCACACTTGCAATATTGTCGATAAATAATATTAAAACTAAGTAGATGTTTTGTATAATCATTTTAAAGATAACTGTCTCTCTTGTACGCTATTGATGTTAAAAATTTGATGATTTTTTTTCTTTTTTTTTTTTGCTAAAAACCTTGACATCACTTGGAAGAATTTGTCAACGTCAACAATATTGTAAAAAAAATAAAAATAAAAACATTGTTTTTTCCATAAAATTGTTAGTAGATTATGCAAACACGTGCGCAACCAACCAACGTTTTGTCGCCATCAGTGTTCACGATAATTGTTGGCAAATTAATCGACTTAAAAATGAAAATTATCTAAGAACTTTAATTTCTGTGTTTGAATGTTGACCATATGAAAAACGTTCCAAAGTCTTCAAAAACTCGTAAAAATTTAACAGAAAAGGCTTGTATGTTGCGAGGTACATCTGGTCATATAGAACCCTAAAAAACAATGTGGTTGTGTAATTTGCTTTTTCTATAATTTTTCTTTTCTTTTCTTTTTAATCAGAATTACACATACAAAATAATTTTACGGCGTTTTGTTAAAAAAAAAATTTAACTGAAAAAATAACACAACACCGAATGCATAGTGAGTGATTGGTGTTTCTAAGCATATAAAGATTGATTTATAATTATATGAAAACTGAGATGTTATATATGACATTTATTTTATATATCAATTAACTTTATAAAAATATAAGAATTGATATGCCATAAAAAAGAATTACATATATCTGAAATCACTATAATAAATATCTTGTTACGCCTAATAAGAAACCAAGTTTGCATGTTAAACCCATTACTCAACAAGAAACCACACTATTACATCTTAATCTTTTCATGTTACAGGTTTAGCACCATGCCCATGTGAAAGGATCAAAGGGAGAAAAAAAAAAAGGCTTAATATCATATCAAATAAAAATCTTATACTATAATATCACGTTATATCTTACCAATAACAAAATTTTAAAAAAAATAATAAGAAATTTGAAATTTGAAATGAGGTCCACAAGAGCCATTGGGTTTCAGTGGCTAATGCCTAATGGGCACCACATTTTTTGGGGCAATATGAATCTCTCATATTTTTATTTTTATTATATTGTATATATAAGTATATATATATATATATAAGATAATCTCTTTTGTCTACTTGAAAAAGAGACGCGGGTAGTGGGGCAAGCCAACCTGCAAATTGAGGGTGGACCCCACTTTGAGCTAACCACAACCAGCTCACGTATTTTTCCAATTGGTTAGGCGGCCAAACAGGACCAGTTTTCTGAAAAAGATATACAATTGCAGATTAAACTCAACTTCTCACGCTTCTATTCTTTCTTAGCTTGGCTCGGGAGAAAAAACCATGAAACTTCACGTGGCCTGCAGAGGCATAAGTTGAGCCACACACTTTGTATGACCTACAGTTCCTGTTCTTTATTGGTTTGGTATCTGTTAGGTTGTACGACTTAATTAATAGAGATAAACATGTGAATTGACCTCTCCACCTTCGAAAAGTTTGCATAATTGACAATTGTTTTCATCATGGGTTACGGTTGTAATTTTGATTGTTTTGTTATTTTATTTTATTTTATTTTATTAGAAATAAGAGGTGTTGTAAAAAAATTAAAAAAAAAAGATTTCATAAATATATAGATTTCTCTTGTAAACGTCTTAATTATCATAATAAATTATTACAGCGATTGAAACTGGATAAAGTTTCATGTAAATCTTGTGTATTTGTGATTGTTTGAAAGTACATGCTTGAATATAAGAACGAGGGTGACATTCAAATTTACCGGCCCAAAAAACATGAATTTCCATCGTTGGAGAATTGGGGGGGATAATTTAATCCGTGTTTCTTGTTTGTCAAGAATAAAACAGTTGAATAGCCAGCTCGTTTCACGTGAAACCTGCATTGGTGTAGGGAAAAAA
The DNA here is from genome assembly GCA_035233585.1 of Antiaris toxicaria. Lineage (NCBI taxonomy): Eukaryota > Viridiplantae > Streptophyta > Magnoliopsida > Rosales > Moraceae > Antiaris > Antiaris toxicaria. The sequence continues at coordinate 10,537,027 of CP141162.1, read as the reverse complement.
GAGTGCGATGATTTTTGACCAAAAAATAAATAAAAAGGGGGCATTGGATAATGTTACTGTATGTGTAGATAAGGTAGGTTGACGTTTGGACCAACTCAACAAGTAAGAAAGAAAGTATGATTATCTAAGGTCATAGATTCAAAATTTGAGAGTTTTTTTTTTTTTTTAATTGATAAAATGAGTGTTAATAAAACCTGATACATACTCACGAAAAGAGTAAAATGACAGATAAATCAACTACTTAGTTTTATGAAAAAATTTTGCGATAACCCTATTTATAATTATGGGAACTATTAATTATAAAATTTATATTAGATTTTATTAATTTTGCATATTTGTAAATTTAATATGGATTTTAATCATGTCAAATATTCATAAAAGCTCGCTATCCTTATTAATACCCACCCCGTTAATGGCCAATCGTATGAAAGCGTCTTGTTTTATTTGGTGTAGTATTATATTTGTACTGTATTTAAATATAATATAATTTTTAAATAAATATAAAAATATTACATTCAAATATTAATTATATTATATTTTAAATCTAATACAACCTCTATTTATTATTTTACTTTTTTTATTATTATTTTTAATTATATTACATATTCTCTTTTTCTTTTTCTTTTTTTCTTTTTATTTTTACTCATCATATTATATATTTATTATTAAAATATAATTTATATATTTTTTATTTAAATATATATTATATTATAATATAAATATTCTTACTTTAAATATAAATTATATTTAATACATCACGTATATAGATATAATGCAATGTGTTTGTCGTGTAAATTATACGCTGGCATGTGATATTGACCTCATTTTCAAGCTGTGTGGTCTGTGCATCCACAGATGTCGTTCCCTGAGACCACTGAATATATATATTTATATATATATTAAATTAGAATACAGAGACCACTGAATTTGAAATAGGGGAACATGTCCTAAAACCCAAAGTCATAATGAGCTAATCATTGACTTCTAATAGACGTTATTTGATGCAAATAAATTGCAAAAATAAAAAATAAAAAAAAACCAGAGAACAAAACAAAGGCTTTGATTATTTTATTGGTTTCAGATACAAAATTTTAATTTTAATTTTAATTTATTTTCTTTAAAAATTAATAAAAATTATAACCGACTCCTGAATTTATAATGAAATAAAATTTTTTTAAATTTTATTTCATTATAAATTCAGGGGACGTTTGGTAAACGTATTGTATTTTAATTGTATTTGAATGAAATTTGTTTTTTAAATGTTGTATTTGATTGAAAAGTATTTTTTTTGTATTTGAATGAAATATATATTTGGATGAAAAATATTTTAGAGTTGAAAAGTTGATGTGATTGATAAAAGTAAAGATAAATAATAACATTAAAAAGTTGATATGATTGTTTTAAAAATATTTTAAATAATAATTATTTTCATAATACTATTATAAAATTTATATTTATTATAAAATTATATTATATTTAAGTAAAATTAAAATAAAAAATTTTCTTCAAACAACACCTCAATTCGTGAACCATATCTAAAACGGCACCTTGAACTCGGGGCTGTTGGCCAGGCTTGACGTTTCTTTTAATAAAAGACCTGCCAACTACCAAATCAGGAGCAAACTGCGATTGGGCAGCCGAGGTTTTAATGCCATGTTTTCATTTTTCCCAATAAAGAATCATTCTGTAGGTCTGTTTGACAAAACATTGTACAAGCTGTTATATGGTTTTCCACGTCTTGAAATTGTATTTAAAACTATTGGAATGATTTGTAAAAGAGTTTTAGAAGAAAATATTTTTAGGATAGTTTTTAAAATTTATGTCAAAATTTAAGTTTAACATTATATAAGTTTTATTTTAGCATCTTTTTTAACTTATTAGAAACTTTAAAAATTATTTTAATCTTATAAGTTTTTTTAAATGTAATTTGAAATATTTATTAAAATTTTATTATTTTTATTTTTATTTTTCTAATAATTAAAAATAAAAATAAAGGTCTCGTCTGATTTATTAACCTAAACTTAAATTTTTTAATATAATTTTATTTTTTTTAAATAATAAAAATTATAATTAAATCAATTAATTTAAACTTAAAAATTTTATTTTATTTTAAATTTAATTTATAAACCAAATAAATTCAAAAATTTTGTTAAATGGATCATATTTATAATAAACAACAAAATTGAGTCATTTCCTGCGGCAGCATGTAATGGCAATAAAACGCCGGCTGCTAGGAAGGTAAGGAAATCGGCATGATTTGATATTTAATTTGAAAACATTAAAGTATTGGGATTATTTAGAGCTTTTCCACCGAACGGGAATCTCATGATTGCAAAACCAGTGGACCTTTAAGAGGAATTTAATAATAGCTGATAAGAAATTAACTTTACAAAATTCTAGCAAAAAAATGGCTTTATAAACAAAAAAAAACCAAAGAACTTACTTTTGTCTTAAAATATTCGATTTGGATTCAACTAACGTAATAATTTTGCTTTTGAAGTGGTTTCACCTTTTGGTTATGGGTTAATTTAGGTTTGATTGATTTAATCAACTTTACAAACTAAGTTGTTTAAATTAGTTATAGATTAATTTAATTTGATAAAATTTATTTTTATTATTTATTATTTATATTTTTATCATTTTAATATAACGTTCAATATAATTTATTTTTATTTTTGTAATCACTAATACTAATCAATTTAAATTAAGATAGAATAAAATGTTTAATCCAATTTAACTTTTAATTTAGATTAAACTAGATCGATAAACCAACCATATACTTAATATAACTTTATTTAAGTGAAAAATAATTTAGCATATATATATATACACTAGTTGTATATCATGTATTTTACATGTATAGAATAAAGAAGCAAAACAAAAAAATATATAACGATTTATGATATGTGATGTGACTGACATATGATGATGACAAAGATATTACATGGCAATAATAAAGCTAACATATAATAACTTGAAAGCAATAACAAAAAAAAGCAGTATTCATAAACTATTCACTTTTTTTAATATGTAATATAGATACAGGTTGGCAAAGATGAACATGCTTCCTAGACATAACACTGCAACTAAGAAAACATGTAATGTGGAGACGTACACTCTGAATTGGAGTGGGAGGTGGGCTTATGTTATTTGGGTCTCCAAAAAATGTCTGCCCAAACATCTATAAAGAATTTCTCCAAGTAAAAACCTAAATAAGTAGTGCTTGGATTAAAATCTCAAGTATAAACCTAGATATAGTGTTTAAAGGATGTGATGGTTGCTCTCCTAGCAATTGCAGCTTTTTAAAATAAAAAATAAAAAATCAGTCCAATTTCAACATGAAACAGATGAGTATGGACATATTTCTTTAGCTGGCATTTGATGACAACAAGAGAAAATGGATAATAAAGTAAATGACAAAATCATAAGAGATGAATGTGATGGGATTTTTTTAGGGCTCCTTTTTTTTGCTTTCAGTCTTTTGCTAAACAAATTACCCTCCTAACTCTATATATATTTTTTTTTCACCAAATGTAATTAGAATTTTGAGCAACTCAAAATTAAAACAATATTCTGGATATTCTCCATCCACTCATCTAAATATGGGTTGTAGGCCGGCATGCCAAGAAATATTTGATGGGCCAAATGCATTATGCGTCTGGACCAACGTTGACAGACAATGAATAAAAATGTCCCCATAATTGAGGGTAGGGACAGGGATCATGAGGTATATTGGTGATACTTTGCTTTTGTGAATCATCATTGAAGAATATATATCTGAACATGTTTATTTCTCGAGTCACTAAAGGATCAAATATATTGTGGGTTCTTTTTTTTTTTTTTACTCTGAATCATAAAGTGGAGAAAAAAAAAAACATTGATATATATAATAGCGATCATTTGAAAATTTGGACACCCTTAAGAAGTAGAATATTCTGTTTTTCGGTTGTCTGATTTTGTGACTAACCAGATGGAAGGGTAAAATTTATTGTTCTTTTCAACTATTAGGTTCAGATAAGTTTTATCATAGTGGTAGGAATATATAAAACTTATCAACTCAAATTTCGTTTTCCGAAGTCATAAAAATAAAATTGAGAAATAGGGGTTGTTAATAAACGGCGTGTAGTGTACCATAAAAAATAATAAAAATAATAAATACATAAAACTTCATTCACTTATTATGTACACTCTCACCTCTACCTTTTGTCGTCCCTTCTTCTCACCCAAATCCCTTCAATTCCTCGAGTTGTCATTTACAATTATAATTAACACTTAAATATATATTTTATAGCACTTAATAGTGTGTCGAATGCCTGTCTCTACCAAACCCAATTGGTAAGTTTTTTTTTTTTTTTTAACCCCTACTTGTGTCATTTACTTGGTATAATCTATTCACCACCCAGAAATTATGTATATACCATTGATAGTATAAATTAGCTTATAATTGTATTATAAATTTGTTTTATATTTTAAAAAAGTTTTGGAGAATAAATGAATTTAGATAAAATTCTAATTATAAATAGTACTCAACAATTAGGGTTTTTTACGATGATATTATTTGTGATGACAAATTAGATAAAATTCTAATTATAAATAGCACTACAATAATTAGGGTTTTTTACGATGACATTATTTGCGATAATATTTGTCATCGCTAATAAATCGTATTTAACGACGACATGTCATCGCAAATAAATTAAAATGACATGTCACCACAACAGGTAAATGTGACGGTATATCGTTGTGAATTTGCAACGACATGTCATCGTAAATAAGTTTAGAAAGTTTCCTGATAAAAAATTAATGGCGTGAAATATTTCCCTACAATTAGAACTTTTTTACGATAACATATCGTCGAAAATAAAAAAGATAGTAAATTCTTACAAAAATAAATGGGGTATGTACAACGACAAGTCGTCGCAAATATAAATAGAGAATTTATTAATTTATTTTTTACAATGACATGTAACATTTGCGATAACTTATCGCCGCAAATATCAATCGATTTACAACTGTTGTCAACCAACTACTGTGAATTTAATGTTGCTGTCATCGTAATAAAAAATGAGAATTCAAATTTTGACAAAAAATTAATAGAATTTTTAGCGGTTTTGCTACAAGATTTGCAACAATATCTAGAAAATGTCGTCGCAAAAATTTTTTCCTTAGTTATTCCAGAACATTTGTAGAAGCCGACCATTATTTAGGAAGACATTTTGCTAATATTTACACCAACTTGTTGCCGCAAATACCAATCAATTTACAACTGTTATCAACCAACTATTATGAATTTAATGTGTTTTTTTTGTTTTTGTGACGACTTGTCATTGTAAAAAAAAAATGGAATTCAAGTTTTGACGAAAAATTGACGGAATTTTTGACGATTTTTCTACAATATTTGTGACGACATATAGAAAAAAATGTTGCAAAAATTTTTTCCTTAATTATTCCAGAAAATTCGTGGAAACCGACCATTATTTGCGACGACGTTTTGCTAATACTTGTGATGACTTGTTGCCGCAAATACCAATAGGTTTACAGCTGTAATCAACTAACTGCTATGAATTTAATGTTGATTTTTTGCAACGACTTGTCGTCACAAAAAAAAAAAAAAGGGAATTCAAATTTTGACAAAAAATTGACAGAATTTTTGGCAGTTTTTCTACAGTATTTGCGATGACATGTAGAAAAAATCATCGTAAAAAATGTTTTCTTAATTGTTCCAGAACATTCGTAGAATATTCCTTCTGTATATTTAATGAACCATACAAAACGACATCGTTTTGACCTGTATTTGCAATGACATCTTATTTTTGGCGACGAAAATTGTCGTCACAAAACATACGGTTTATAAATTTTCTCCCTGAGCTTTCTTCCTCATTTTTGCCGGTTTTCTTTCTCTGGTTTCACCATTTCTCTGCCTTTTGCCACCATCTCTTTGTTTTTCGACCACAAAACCAATCGTTTTCTCTCTCTAACCTAAAACCGTCTCTCCCAACCTCTCTCCCTCAAATCTTCTAACATTTTTCTCATTTTTTCTCTTTTTTCTCTTGTTTGTCCTCGCCTCACAATCGCTGTTGCCGTCTCATAATAGCTGCCTGTCCCATGTTGTTTGTGGGTTTGGATTTTTAGAAGTATTATTTTTATGTTTTTAAATGAAATTATGTTTTGTTAATATTGGTATTGAATTATTTGTTGTGGTTGGATATATATAGATTAATATGTATATTGTGATGGTGTATTATTATAGTGTGTTGTTGGATTTGGTTTTCTTGTTTGTTAATGTTAAATTGATTTATATTAAGATTGGTTAAATTGTTATTAGAGAAAATATATGTCGCAAATAATTTGTTAAATTGATGTTAAATTTGGTTAGATTAAATAGATAAAAATAAAGATTGGTTAAACAAAAAAATTTTGATCATAATTTATAATTACAAATAAAAATTTGAAATTTCTAGATAGATAATAAAAATTGTTAATAACTGAAAATTAATAATATTTTGATCATAATATACATGTTATAAATAAAAATTAAATAGATTTAAATTTAATGATATATATGTATACTTCCGTTACAATAATAATTATGTAAAATTTCATATATAAACATACAAATAATTATAAATACACAATTAATTATAATAATATATAATTTAATAAAATATAATTGATAAATTGATATAATGTAAAAAAGTATGAACGTGAAATTTTGTAATAAATATTAGAAAAAACTTGTTAATAAAAATTTAAATGAATGAATAATAAGCATTTATAAAAAAATTTGATGATATAATAAAAAAATCAATATTAATATTGAAATATGTTTAAAGGAAAAAAAAAAGTGTAAAACTAAAAATGTATTTAGAATAAAAAAATTAATAAATTTTTGTACAAACATCATAAATTTATATAAATTATACATATAGTTTTTTGTTCTTTATGTTATGATTTGTAACTTTATAGTTACAAAATAAAAATAAAAATTTCATACGTGGGTATGATTTGTTGATTTGTATTTTACATTTGCATTCATGAATTATCTTTAGACTCGTTCAAGGATCGGTATATAATAATCGATACTTGAATTATATCATTTGGATAGTTTAATATTGTAGTTTACGTGTTTGCCATTATATTTTTTTTACAATTGAATACATTTTACTTTATTTATTTGGTCTTTTTTTTTTAAATAAATGTATGACTTTCATGTAATATTTTTAATATTTTTATTTATTTTTATTAATATAATTCACTTATATCAATTTAATTTTGAATTTAAGTATAAAACAGTAGTAAATATCAATAAAATTATCAGATTAATAAATAATAATAAATTATTAAAAATTTGAAAAAAAGTTATTTGCGACAACAAAATATTTTTTGTGACAACAACAAAATGTCACAACATAAGCAATATTTGCGACGACATTTTTTTGCGATGACAAAAAATCTTTGCAAAAAATAAATCATTAGCGACGCTATTTAAAATTTTCATCACAAATAATGTGGTCAGATCCACTATATTTGCGACAACATTTTTAAATTTTGCCGTCACAAAAAAAAAAACTGTCATGTCAAACTGACTGATATTTCGTCGACTTAATTGCAATGATATTTTTTTGACGAATGTTGTCACAAATGTTATTGCGACAACGTCATGTTGTTGCAAAAAAATATTTATGACAGGGTATTAGTGTTGACTTAAATGCGATGATATGTCGTCACAAAAGGGTTATTTACATTGACTTTTGATTTTTTGCGATGACTTTTTGTTCTTGTAAAAAACCCTAATTATTGCAGTGTAGTTATAGATATTATAAAAACTTGAATTTCATGGAGAACTAGTAGAGAATAACGTGGAGGTGGAGTGGGAAGAGGCGAAGTAGGCATGTGGTCTCAATTCTCGAAGCAACCTCGGCAAGGTGGAACTTGCTTATTATGGTGGCGAGGAAAAATATTAAAAGAGCTTCAATTAGCTAGATTACAGGTTCTTTTTTTTTTTTTTTATCTCTATGTTTTTTTTTTATTTTGGGTTGGTATAATTTTAATTCATTTAAGAAATGAAAATTGTGCCAAATTATTCGAATTTAAAAAAGGGAGAGTATTTCTCCATGGGAAAAAAATCAGACTAATATGAAAACAAAATACAAAAACGGTTTCCCTTCCAAAAATTTCAAAATATATAGTTGGCGGCAATTTTGCCCACGTTTATGAATTTAGTTCCAGTTATGAAATTCAACTTCTTTTTTCTTTTTTTTTTTTTTTTTGCCTTTTTTGACTGAGAAAACATACTGACCATCCTTACAAAACAAGCACCAGTTCATGTCTTATATCCATTATCGAGTCCCCATCAGAGATTTATAAAACTATGTTTGTTGCAAACCTTTTTTTTTCCTGATATTTAATATCACGTTTATGTGCTTTTTCACTTGCTAGAATGTTAAGAACATGTAGTTAAATTAAAGAAATGATATAAACACATAATAGAAATTAGAGGCTATTGGGTTTTGCTAATGTAATCTAATGAAGTTCTTGGTGGTGATAACTATTTTCATTTCCTAGATTTTTAAGAACACATGTACTTAAATCAAATAAACAAGATGTTTAAGAAATCAAAGAACACATGTGATTAATCCTTGTTTCACTTCTAAGGGATAAAGATGAATGGTTCTCTGTTTTCATCAAACAATTTGTGTTTTTATCTGTTTGGCTTTGTATTTTGTGTCTTTCTCTTTTTTTTACTATTTACACCCTTCTTTATTGGCTTGGTTTTCGTTGCTGGTTTAGGGTTTGTTTTTACCCTTTTTTTTTTTGTTCCCGTTTTTGGGGTCTCTAATAAAATTCTGATTTAGTAAAAAAAAAAAAAAAAAGATAATAGAGGTGAAAATTTTAAGGCTATTGTGTTTTGTTAATTATTAACTCTAATGGAGTTCTTGGTGTTGATAACTATTATCATTTGCTAGATTTTTAATAACACATGTAGTTAAATCAAAGAAACAAGATAAACAGAGATGAAAATTTTGAGGCTCTCGTGTTTTGAAAAACAAAGATAAATTGAAAATGAAAGCATATCATATAAAACCATTGGAGAATGATAGGGATATTAGTTAATCTATTAAATTATTTGGACCACGTTAAAAGCGATGTGTATGTTTCAAGGCATAAAGTAGGCAACTAAAACAATAGTTATTATGTGGACTAAACTTCTTGAAAAATTTCAATTTAGAATTATGTTTTTTTAAGCTAGTTGATGGAACTGAGGCAACAAAGAAAAGAAAACACACTACAATAATTAGGGATTTTTTTTTCAGAATAAAATATCATTACAAAAGATGGAAAGTCGTCACAAATATCTCTTTTGTGAAGACATGTCATTCCATATAAGTCAACACTAATACCACTTTGCAAATGAATTTTTTATGACAACAAGTCGTCACAAATATATCATTAGTGATGACATATCGTTATAAATATTACACTATTAAATGACTACGGTTGGTTGATGTCAACTATAACTGTTTAGTATTTACGATAACATGTTGTTGCAAATAAAACAAAAATTTCTTCATTTTTGTAAAATTTTAAATTTTATTTACAACGACATCTCATCATAAAAAACCCCTTAATAAATGTTATTCAATATCCAATACCGCTCTAATCAACTATATTTTGCGATGATATGTCGTCGCATTTAACTTCATCATTTGCAATGCGATGTCATCGTAAATATGTGTCGACATAAGTTGCAATGACATATTGTTACAAATAAAGTTTGCTACCAAAACATGTCATCAGCATAAATACAGCATTAGCGACGACAATTGTCGTTGCTAATAACGTTGTCATTAAAACCCCATTTTGTAGTAGTGACAATGAGATTTTAGATGAGGCTGCAATACGTGCTCAAGTTCTTGGTTGTGAAAGAATAGATATATACTAAGTCTTGGACCTATCTCTCACGCATAAAGGACACTCTCAATCTTCGTCTCAAGTTAAGGCACAAATTTAAAGTGTTAGTGACGTGATTGATTAAATGTGAATGGATTTTCAGAGAGTGCGAAACGAGATGATTATAACTTTATGACGACAACTATGAGATGAGCATTTTAAGGAGGTGCAAAGGGAGATGATAGCTTTCATGAATGGACCATATGAACATTTTTTAATACTATATCAACGACAGCTGCTGCCACTATTGCCAACTCCTATACTAGTTATTTGATATTTACTTGTAGTGTTTTTTTTTTTTTTTATGGAGATATGCTCATCTACTTGGTTTGATATCTTTATATTTTGAGATATACTCATTTATTTGGTTGATGCTTATTTTTAATTTTTAATTGGATCTATTTTATTTATGTAGTAATTAATACTATTTAGGTATATTCAACATTAATTGTTTATTATTTTTGTATATTTAATTCTTGGATGTTGATTCTTAATTCTTTTAATCCAATTTAAATGAGAACTAAAAAAACAAAAAACACATTTTAACAACCATAAATTTAGTCACTAACGTGAAACATACTTGATTCTATCAACCACATGTTAGTCGTTGAAAGGAAAACAAAATATTTTCATTAACGTGAAGTAGCGACTAAAAGTTGCTCACTTAAAGTTTGCAACCAAATTATTTTGTGACTAATTAGTTATCATTACAAATATTAAAAGTAAAAACTTTAGCGACTAACTATTTGTCGAAAACACGATTCTCTGGGCAATTAATAAGCTAGTCATTATATGTTTAACAATTGATTCAACAATAACTAATGGTTAATCAGCAATTAACTTTCATGTAGTTGATGTGAGTAATTTAGTCTCATGACAACACAAACTTTTGGTATCCTTTAAGTTAACTAATTAAAAATTAATTTGCTACTATAGCATTAGTCATAAAAAGCAAGTATATTCAACGACTACAACTTTTTAGTCACAAATGATATTTTACAACCACCTTTCAGCGACCAGGACAACTAAATTTTCTTAGTCACAAATGGTGTTTCATGACTTATTTCAAGCTTTTTATGACCAAATCATTAGTTGTTGAAGGTCAAATTTCTTGCCTTTAAAGGGAAAAAAAAAGGCAAACTAATAATACATGATAGAAAATCGAGAAAACAGAAATAAAGTGAAAACAATACCAACTAAGGTAAACAACACGTGAGAAAGATAAAACGACACCAATAATAATTATTAACAATACAAATATAGAAAACGACCCAAAAAAAAAGAGAGAATCAATACTAAATATGAAAAAAATAAAAAATAAAAGACCATAAAACAAGGAAAAAAAAATAGAGAAAATGACATCAACAGCGACAACTAGTAGTGGATTTAAAAAACAAATATAAGATGTAATTACAAACATAGCATAATATTAATTTCACATCTTATTTTATTGTTAGATGTAGAGTTTCAATTGTATTATTCTTAAAAATATATATATATATATAATCAATACCATTAAAGATGACGCACAAAATACATAGAAAAATAGAAAAATTGACAACCACGTTAAAACGGACCAACTAAACAAGACTACATAACAAAATATAAAAAATAAAAATAAAAATACCATGCCATGACAATCCCAGAAACTCATAAAGTAACAACAACTGGGAAAATGACATCAAAGTTGATCAACAACAGAAACTTTAAACCGACGTCTACTCCAAAACGACATCAAAATGAAAATGATACCCAAAAGAATAAACGACAAGAACAAAAATACTACACCTGAAATTTCGTTACGAGAAAGAGACAATGATGGCAAGGTCAAAACCATATCAGAAAAAGAAATGACAAGACCATGAAAACAACAACATAAGTAAATGACACCAGTCAGAACTAAGGAGAAATAGTGAAATACAATATAAACTACGACAACGACTTGAAAAATACGACCACAAAAAATCGAGAAGAAAACGTGAAAAGGACACCAAAACCATATATACATTAACATTGTTGACCAACAAAAACGAACTTTTTTTATGAATAATTTTTTGTCTTTAAAAATGACAGTATAATCCTAAAAAATTCGAATTCGAAAGAGAAGCAATGATTTGTTTATTTATTTATTATATTATTGTGTTGCAATCGTTTTATTCATATTATTATTTTCTTTTTCGCCGCTTCAACCACGATAAAATTCAAGTGATGTTTTCAACTAATACTGAAACATACAAACACAAGTCAACTCGAGGACATGAAACTATGCCTCGTTGTTACGTTTAGCTTACTTATAATATATACAACCAAGTCAATGTCTCCCAAAAAATATGTCAAAAATATGTCAATGCCAAAAATATATCAAGCATATATAATGCGTTTACGCTTGATTCCTGACTGGCTCATGCGTGATTACTGGTAAGTATATTCCATATATACTATGATAGGGTACAAACAAATTATTCGTAATCTATTGTTTTAGATAGTTAAATTTGAGGAAATTATATTAAATTTATACACAAATATTTTATCTTTGTTCTAATATTATTCTTATAAAAACTTACATAATAAACTACTACGTGAAGAACTTAATTACAATGTGAATGAATTAAAGGAAGAAAATACTATCTTAGTAAAAAATTTAAATGACGAACAACGATATATTTATGAACAAATTATTGAATCGCTTCAAAACAAAAAACAAAACTTATTATTTATTTACGGCCATGGAGGAATAGGTAAAACATATTTGTGGAATGCAATTACTATTAAAATAAGATCAAATAAAGAAATTGTACTAGCAGTTACATCTTCAGGAATTGCTTCATTATTATTACCGAAAGGAAGAATAGCACATTCTAGATTTTGAATACCATTATCAACAGATAAATTTTCAACCTGCCATATAAAAAAAAGTTCTCAACTAGCAAAATTAATTGAAAAAACATCAATAGTTATTTAGGATGAAGCACCCATGAATAATAAATATTGTTTTGAAGCTCTAGACAAAACATTTCAAGATCTCAAAGATAATTTTAATCAACCATTTGGAGGAATGACAATTATTTTATGCGGTAACTTTCGACAGATCTTATCAGTTATACCTGTAGGAACAAAAGAACGTATAATAAGTGTATGTATAAACAATTCATATTTATGGCCATATTTCAAAATACATACATTAACACATAATATAAGATTAAAACACCTAAACATAACAACACAGGAAAAAATAGAAATAAATGAATTCTCAGACTGGGTATTAAGCATTGGAGATGGCATAATAAAAGGAATAAAATGTCTAGAAGATGCTACGTGGATTAAAATTCCAGAAAAGTATATAATACATTACGACTCAAATCCAATTGAGAAAATTTCTAAAATAATTTATGAAAACATAGAAAATAACTATAATAACATTGACTACTTATAACAACGAGCTATAATAACTCCAAAAAATAAAATAGCAAATGATATTAATAAATATATACTATCATTAATACCAGGTGAATCAAAGTATTATTATAGTTATGATACAATAATATCTTTAACTGAGAATATTGATGAACTTAATCTATTATATCCAGAAGTATACTTACATACACTAAATTTTAACGGTGTACCACCACATGAACTAAGTCTTCAAATTAGAGTTCCAATAATGTTGCTACGAAACCTAAATCAATCCATAGGTTTATACCATGGAACAAGACTTATTATCACACAATTAACACCTAGAATTATAGAAGGACAAATCATAAGTCAAAAAAGCTCAAATGAAAAAGTTTATATTCCTAGAATTGAAATAATTATTAACGAGCCTAAATCGCCTTTTAAATTAAAAAGACAACAATTCCCCATAAAAATTTGTTATGCTATGACGATAAATAAAAGTCAAGGTCAATCATTGAATAAAATAGGTATTTACGTAGAAAATGATATTTTTACACATGGTCAATTATACGTAGCATTATCCAGAGTAACAACACCTAAAGGACTGTATATATTAATTCATAAATCAATAGAAAAATACTCAGGTCATGTTAAGAATATTGTTTACAAAGAAGTCTTTCACAACATTTTATAAAGACCAAAAAATAGACTCATCAATTCAATAATGTAAAAATATTATGCCATTCATAGCAACTTATTATTTCAAAATAACAAAAACATAATCAATTCATTGAATATCATTGCTACAAATATTTTGCAGTAATTTAAGTAGCATGACAACACCAATACGATCACTGAGGCCAAACGAATTATACGGATCAATTGAAACCCGCATCAGTAGATTATGGTGTAATACTGATTATACAACAGGCTGCCTCATTAGCCTAGACTATGTCTTGGTCGACAATGAGGTAAGAAAATCTTTTAATATTATTTTAGGTTATATTCTTTTACTTTTATAATATGATATCTTATATTAAATCATAATTTATAAAATTTACACATATGTCACATCATATTATCTTATAATACATAATTAAGTAAATAATAACGCATTTATAAAATATAGCATGAAGCAATACATGGCTCAATTAGAGCTCAGCATGCCGACTACTTGTCGGAGAAAATAAATGAAGGACAAATATATCAAATCAATAACTTCAACGTGGCTCCAAACAATCCAAGATATAAGATCATACCTCATTATGCAATGCTGCAACTTGCAAGGGCAATATCATTTATTCCTATAAGAGAGGAAATAATAAATATTCCATTGCACAAGTTTTATTTCATAGAATTTGACCAACTACCTCCTAAAACTGATATCAATGATGTATTATCAGGTACTATCTATGTACTTTATATATATATACATACACATACATGCACACATATACACTACTAACAAAAATTTCTATCCCTATTTTTTTTTATTTACAAACTAATATCAGTTTCAATTTTATATTCATCAGATGTCATCGGTATGCTAATTAAAGTTAAAGAAATTGACCAAACAAATATTAAAGGTAAAATGACATCGAGACACATATTAATGCTGCAAAACATTAGGTAATCATATTTAAGCTATTTATAATAAATATCATAAATAAATATTTACCAATTATTACTATTATATTTTTATATCAATTTTCTTCCAATTGCAAGAGTGAAAAATTACAAGTAACATTGTGGGGAGAAACTGTGGAAAAATTTGATAAAAATGTTTTGAAGACCTTGGATACTCTAATAATAACATTTTTCACTTCAATGGCTGTAAAACAATACATGTGTAATTGACTACAATTGCTACATTACATTTTTACACACACATTATCATATTAATAACATATAACTAACCATGGCTTTTCTTTGTTCAACAGGAAACACATATGTCACAAGTACAAGTGCAACAATATATTATATTGATCTAGACACACCCGAGACAAAAACATTAAAAACAAGGTAATAAACATTTTATTATCCTTATATCATATATTATACAAAAATAATTAAATTTTATTATATAAACTTGTAACAAATACATTTATTCACCTTACAAATCTACAGGTTTCGTCACACAACACAACATATAGACATCGTACCCACTTCGATCAAGCAAATCCAACCATCTAAAAAGTAGAAACAAGAGAATAGAAAAACAGTTGATGAGCTAAACTAACTACATCCTCTGGAACATCAAGTAAGTATAAATAAACCAATATTTATAATAATTAAAGTGAAAAATACATTAAATACTAATATATAACTCTTATGTACAAAGAGAACAAAATTTACAGTGAGAGCAACAACAATATTCCAATTTAAAATACAACAAGATTAGTACTATAACTCCTGCCATCAATGCTATAAACAAGTAAGAGAAGCAGGGAGTGGATGGTGGTGTGATACCCATGGCCATTTAACAACAATACCAACACCATGGTAAATAAACTTAATTTAATACATTGCAAATACATCATTAATAGTTAATTAACCTTTACTCTCACTTTTTTCTAACAATATTTTCATTGTTTTTTTTTTTCTACATATACATTTATCTCTTCATGTCTTATAAATTTATTTATAGAACATTGCTTATTCCATCATAATACACTAAGTAATTTCTATTACATTTTATGACAGGTACTAAATGCAAGAATTCAAGACGAAATTGGTTACAAAGTAATAACAATATTTGGAAGAGCAGCGCAAGTATTGATTAAAAAACCATGCTCTACATTAATAATAAAAGAAGGCTATATAGATCCATTAGTGTTGCCACCTATAATTGAACAATTAAGAGGTCAGACAAAAATGTTTCAGGTATATTTCAAACCCAGGGAAACGCTTATCGACACTATTGTATCAAAAATTTTTGACGATGATGATTATACACCACAACTCCCAACCCCTGCATCAGCTATTGCACTAGATCCGAAAACACTTGATTCCAAAAAAATTATCACAAGGTAACAAATCATTATTAGAGTACATTTAATAATATACTTAAAAAAAACAGCATTAATAATGATAGTTTTGATTCTTTCAGTGGAGAAATAAAAGCAGTGGACTCATCAACAAAACGAAAACTAGCCAGATAATAAAATTATCTATAATTAAAACAAATATTTGTATATTATTAATTAAGATTATTAAATTTTATTCAATAATGCTTCTACTTTTCTTTAAACTAACAAAATATTTTTTGCCAACACTTTTTTTTATTTTTTTCACAATAACGAGGAGCAGCAACAAAAAGGCTAACAAAAATTGTAATAGTTATACATTATTACCATAACTGTATAAATATTATATATAATCTCATATATATGATATTGTATAATAATAAAAACAATGTCATGTAAATTATATAGCCTATACATTATTACTATAATTGTATAAATATTATGTACAATCTCATATACAAAGTATTATATATTAATAAAGATAATATCACATAAATTATATAATCTATACATTATTACTATAATTATATAAATACTATATATAATCTCATATACATATTATTATATAACAACAAAAATAATACCCTATAAATTATATAGTCTATATATTATATATGATTAATTAAGCATTAACTCCGGCGATTTTGCTCGTATATATATATATATATCTCTAAAGCATAGGCACGGTTCTCGAGACGCTACCTAATCAGCAGGTAAATAACGACCCACCTTGGTTGTAACGCAGCAAAGAATCCGTGGGCTGAAAGGCCCAAAAGCTATCTCTCGCAAAACAGTGGGCCTCCCCCAAATACCTAAATTCCTTTACAAATTGACGAAATCACCCCTATTCTCTACTATGTGACGTCGTTCGATTCCCCAAGGATATTCCGAATCCCTAGGCTATTACGGTAATTTCGAGGATTAAAAATCGGACGGCAAACATTTGGAATCCACAGAAATTTCTTTTTATTTTTTATTTTTATTTCTCTCACTAGAAAAAAAATTACAATAATCCACTGGTATCATCCATCTTTCCATCTCCACTCCAACCCACACAAAACACACAACACTCTCTCTCTCTCTCTCTCTCTCTCTCTCTCTCCGTTGCGATTTCGATTCTCTCAAGAAAGATGGGAAGGAAGTTCTTCGTCGGCGGTAACTGGAAATGCGTAAGTCCCTGATTCCTGTTTGGTTGCCTAGTAAACGGAGGAAAGTAGATGAATCGGATTCTCATCATCCTATGTTTCGGAGCTTAGTTTTTTTTTTTAATTTTTTTAATCTGGGAGTGGAAATAAAGGAAAAAAAAAAAAGAGTTGATTAGATCTTAATTTGCTTTTTTTTTTTTATAGTATGTTTTCAGCTAGCTGATGGTAAATAATCGTCAATCTCTCGTCAGATCTGCATTTTCTGTTGTGTGTGTTATTTGGTTTTGTGAATATGGATTGGTAGTATAGAGTAATAATGATAGAGATAATTTTTTTAAAATTTTTTCGTGGCTAAAGTCTTGCTAAATCGGTTTGGTATAGAATGGAACTACTGAGGAGGTGAAGAAGATTGTGAAGACACTGAACGACGGTCAAGTTCCTTCCCAGGATGTTGTTGGTGAGTAAATGTCTGTAATTGCTTGTTCCTTCTTTTTTTTTTTTAAATATTCTGGTTATTATTGTCTTGGATTTGTAATTTGGATTCTTTTTTTTTTTTTTTAAGGAATTTAGACTTCTTTAATGAATTATTCTTAATGTGGGTTGTTGTAAAAATTAAGCAGTTTGGAAATTTGGAATATGATTAGACTTTTAGCTGTAGCAAATTCATATTCTAGAACAAATTTTTTGTCTGAATAACTTGTTAGTCTTTGTTATAAATTATTCTCTTTAGAGGATTTTGTCAATATTGTATTATGAAGTTATAACTTTTCTTGGCCGCTAGCTTAACTGTCGAATGTACCTGTTTAAATGCAGAGGTTGTGGTTAGCCCTCCATTTGTGTATCTTCCCTTGGTGAAAAGCATATTGAGGTCTGATTTTCATGTTGCGGCACAAAACTGCTGGGTTAAGAAAGGGGGTGCTTACACCGGTGAAGTAAGGTAAGTTAATATTGACTGTTTAGTACAATTTATTTCGGTGTATCATTGACGTTATATTCTAAACTTGATCCTTAACCCTGATAATTGGTTGAGCGATCAAGCTTGTGGTTTGCTCCCACATGGTCTGGGGTTCAATTGTTGAGGGCCTCCTATCTGGTGAATAACCAAGTGTTTCAAGCTTCCTGAAGATTGTGGGGTTCGATCGGGGGTCCAGTTCCTAATTCAAATGAACTAAGCGGTTTTGGAGGATTTTTGGGCTATCAAAGAGAAAAATGTCTGAACTTGAAATTTTTTGGAGAGGGTGGGAGGCGAATAGCATCCAACCTGGTAGAAAAATGAATGCTGGTAAACGTGGATAAATAGATGAAACTTAAACTTTAAGATGGTAAGGTTGAGGAGATATTTATGTTTGACACTTTTGACACCTACCATATGCCAACGTATGGATTTTTTGTTGTCGTCGTTGTCGTTTATTTATTTATTTATTTTTGAATTAATGTTTTCCAAAGCATAAATACGTTCTCACAGACACATCTATGCAATGTGAGACATAAGTATTTAAAAGTACATGTAGTTCTGTTAACATCTATCAAATTACTCGCTGAGCTTATTTGGACATTGTAAAAGGCTTGGTTTATGTTTAGTTTGTTCGGCCTTTCATTTCTTGATGGTTTCATTATATTTGTAAAGGATTACTGTGTGTGAAAATTAAATGTTGTCTTGTGAATTGCAGTGCAGAGATTCTTGTCGATTTGGATATTCCTTGGGTCATCATTGGTCACTCAGAAAGAAGACTTATATTGGGTGAATCCAATGAGGTAATCTTTAATACTTTCCCTACCCTTTTGTTGTGACAATCACACCTTAAGTGGGTATGAATTAATAAATATGGTGCAGAATTATTTTACATTCAATAATGCTTCATTGGTTGTCATCCAAATTCCAAAAATGACAAGTTTCTTTTTGCTTTCCATTATTTCAGTTTGTCGGGGATAAGGTAGCGTATGCACTTTCTAAAGGTTTGAAGGTCATTGCTTGTGTTGGTGAGACTCTTGAACAGCGTGAAGCAGGAACAACCATGGAGGTTGTTGCTACCCAAACCAAGGCCATTGCAGGTGAATCTTTTGTATCGTATGTGATTTAGTTTGAATTGTATAGGCGTCTGATATTTGATACTATAGTCTGTCTTTTATTTGTATCTGTTCGAGATGATTATGATTCTCAGATATTGGATGGTCATTGGTCATTGAAAATTTGCTCCGTTTCTTACACATTAGTAATTGGATCTGAAATGCTGAGTTGTAGATAGTGAAGCTCTGTTTAGAAATCTAATGATCGATTGAGAGTTATGAGTTAAGGTTTCATATTTGCTATGAGGACTGTTTATGTTTCTGAAAGATGTTTGTACGGGTGTTATGGAGTTGGTAATGTCAAGATGTTTGTAGCTGAATTCGTGGTTATATTGAATTTTTTTTCTCGTTCTGTTTCAAATTCTATGGCAGACCGGGTGTCAGACTGGACCAATATTGTGTTGGCTTATGAGCCTGTGTGGGCTATTGGAACCGGGAAGGTTGCAACTCCAGCTCAGGCTCAGGAAGTAAGTCACATACCTTTACCTTATTCCTTGAAGTAGTCTTGTGAGATTAGGTTATATTCCATGGGTAATATATTTTTATGTGTTGGTTGTATTTGCTGCATGAACATAATATGCTAGGACTGTTAGGGTGACATCTCTGTTTGCATCTTTAATTTACAAATATCCTTCGGTAGTCAGTAACCGTGGTGAGCTGATGATGGATGTGTTAATTGCCTAAACCATCACATAACCATATTTGCAGCGTCTATTTTGTGTTAGAACTTTGATACTCCGTCATGGTTGTTGCTGTTTGGGTGTTGACGTTTTTCCTGTGTCAAGTGGTACCTACCCTTTATTTGGTTCTTTTAACCATGTGAGTGTTTCGTAAGAATTTTGATTGTGAAACAGGTACACTCCGAATTGAGGAAATGGCTGCACGAGAAAATCAGTCCTGAAGTTGCTGCCGCTACTCGGATTATCTATGGAGGTGTGCAAAAGATCCTATACTAAGTTGTTTTTGTGTTATGTGTTATTTTATATTACCTTGTAGTGGCGTCAAAACGTAAATCTTCTTTTCTCCTGCTATGCATGCGGACGCTATTTGTATACTTCATTTGTTTTTTGTGGTGTGTGGGTGGAGAAAATGAGATTTGTTTTAATCCATTATTTGAAATTGTGACATTACAAAGGCACCATTTGTCCAAAATTGCCGTCTAAACAAGTAGGCTTTGACCCATTTAAGGTAGAATCCTGAGTTGGGCCAAGTTAGCATATTTTAATCCATTATTATGGAGGGAAAAATGTGTTAGCATATTTAAAGTAGTCAAAGCTTGAGGGATCCTTATTATCGCTACGAGGTTTGCATAATGGAAAACTTGAAATCTCTAAGAATGATATTCAGAAGTTTTGTAATCAATTACACACGTTCTTTGTGTCCTCTTTGCCTTGTTCGATAACAAACACATTTCTGTTTCAGGATCTGTCAATGGTGCAAACTGTAAGGAACTAGCAGGACAGCCTGATGTTGATGGATTTTTGGTTGGAGGAGCTTCTCTCAAGGTATTGTTATGCTGTTGCTTTGCTTATATACACTTGCTCATGTTTTCTTTCTATTATTCTCTTGTTTGGTCTTGCCTGGTCGGTTCACTTATATGTGTTTCTCATTTTGTGCTTTTTTTGCAGCCCGAGTTCATTGACATTATCAAGTCAGCCGAGGTGAAGAAAAGTGCATGAGCCTGAACTGTTGAAACTGAGCATGATTAGCCGGTGAATTTTAACCTTTTTGTTTTGGAGGTAGATAATCTATCCGCACAATTTTATAGATAATTGAGGAATAACATGTTCTTTTTTTTGGTAATTGGGAGAGCACCCAAATCTGATCTTGGATTTTAATGTATGAATAAATTTGTTTTATGGCGTGAATCCGCAATTGGCAGTTTGTTCCTTGTAATATGCTTCAGCTTTTGCATATTACGTACAAGTTCTATAAGAAAAATTTTCTTCAATGCATCCTCCCTGAATGAATGGAGTCTAGATATATTGTTTCGAATTTCCTGTCTTGTTAACCGTCATGAATGGAGCCTAATTATTAGGATGGATTCGACCTCGTTACTAGACATTGTTCTATCTGACATTGGTCTATTTGACAGTCGATGGTACTTGGTATCAACTTTGATACTTGTAAGACATTGGTCTTACAAGGAGTTGCATTGTTAATAGTTATTGGTCATTCTTCTCCATTTTTCGTCTTTCGACAAGTATTATATTGTTAACTTATATAATAAATTTCAAAACTAGTTCTTAGAGAAAGGAGATCTCCTCGATGATCCTCTTCCCAATGACACAGGCAAAAGAATTTAGAAGTTTCAGTAGCATTTTGTTATTATTTTTGAAATGTTTTCTATTTTTAAAAAAATTAAAAATGAGTATGTTTGAAAAATTGTATTGATATTATTTTTAAAATTGTGTTTATTTATATTTTTTGAATGTATATTATGAGAAATATATAAATAAAATTTTATTTGGTTATATTTTTGGAAATTTATTTAAAAAGTGAGTATTTTATAAATATATATTTATGTTTAATTTTAAAAAAATAACAAAAAATATATTATTAGTCATAATTTAAAAAAAAAACTCATTTTGTGGTGGGTTTTGTAATAAGGAATAAAGGTAAAAAATATTAGTGATTTGAGTCATATGTGGTGACAATGGTATGATTTAGATTACAAATTAGTAATTGTCATCTTAAGGGAGGTGACACCAGTCTATTAGGGATGGAGGTTATTATTGGATATGATCATTATTACTGACACTGCACAAATGGTAAGGGAGAAAGAAAAATAATATCGTTAAAAAGGTGTTTTTAAAGTGTTTTTGAAATTATTGTCTAAATAAACATTATTTTGAGATTATTTTTATTTTTTATATATTTAAAAAATAGAAAATTATTTTTAAAAATAAAAACAAAGGCGGTTTTGATTTCTCTTTGTTACTTGTGTAATGTCTCTTATCTTGTTATTGTTCTTTGACCACCTTTTTATTTATTTATTTTTAAATAACCCCTCTTCTTAACTAACTCTCTTCTCTACACTCACTTTATATGCATGCGTGTGGTCTATAGGTAGAAAATTCGGCTCAACGCCCTTCTGGATTGACTGATCTAGAATAATGTTTTTGAATATAATTTTTTAAAAATACGTACAAGTGTACTATATTTATAAGCAATCAAGAAAACTGGTTGATCGTCAAACTTATGCCAATTATTATTTTAATAGTCCTCTCGCAGCGCCATCTTTTGTGGACTTTGAGGAGGCGGAGCTTCGCCGCTGTATCAATTTCTGTCTCAAATTTCCAAACGTGGGATGTTCATAGTGCCCCTGAAAATTCAATTATAAGGTTAAAAAGGTGGATTCTTGGTGGTTCTTTAAGTAGATTTTTTTATAAAATAATTAGGAAGATCTCCACTATAAAACAGTGGTATTATCCGCGTACCCCTATTATTGATTTAAAAAGTGAATCAATTCACGCTCTCGCTAATTGTTCTAAAAGGGTTCACGAATCACTATGGCAAACAAGGAAAACGCATGGAAGTCTAATGAGAAAGGAGTTATACGGTAATCATTCCGGGTTAATCCCTATTGATTATGGTTGATGAACATTTGTAAATAGGTACCAGCCGAAGGAATATTCATTAATATTCATTTTCATGAGAGGCATTAGCCCAAGAAAACATGCTTTGAGATTTGCAATTCCGACACGAAAATTAGTTTGGAAAATGGAAACTATCGAAGGTTGGTTGAATACTGGACGATCTTTCAAGCTTTCTTGGACTTGTTCTTTCTTTTCATTTTTTTTTTAATTGGTTTTTGTTTTTTTGGTTCTTTCCAATGAAGCGTCCTTATACGCTGCAACTAAAATGACCAAAATAATAATAATAATAATAAAAATAACGTGCTAATTTTATTGCTTGATTACGTTATTGTTAGAAATCCAGAAAAAAGGAGTCACTAGTCTTTGTATACTCTCAATACATGTTACAAAAAGCTTCACAAAGGCTAAAAAGACTGTTAATTGAAAACTCTATAGATAAAGACGTCACTTTTATTCTATTGAACATATTAAAAAAAATATATGAATGTGTAATCTCGTATATAAGTTTTTATATTTGAGAACTTTAAACAAGTCTTTCAAATTTCAAATGTAAACAAGACTGTTAACCGAAGATCCTATAGAGAAAGACATCATTATTATCTTATCAAACATATTTAAAAATACATGAATGTATAATTCTGTATATAAGTTTTTATATTTAAGACCTTCAAAAAGTCTATCAAAATTCAAATATTTGATATAAAATAATCATAATCATCTATTATAGACCACCATATTTAGACTGTGATAAAACAAAGGAACATAATTGCATAAGCCATGAGGTAATTAGGAAGGCAAGGAATAAATGAATAAATAATAAACGCAAGCAACCAAGGATTTTCATAGCCTCACAGACACAGACACAGACACACACACTCTGATAATATGATATCATAGAATTGCATATCCCTTTCGCGCTTTCTAAAGTCAAAACTATAGCAAAAAAGTTTGGCATTGAAAGTTCAAAAGTCGCGGGGTGTTGGTTGGCTGACGTTTTGCATACATTATACTTACATACGCAACCCTTGGCGTTTCCTTCTCACCTCCAAAAATAAATAAAATAAATAAAATCTCATAGACCTTTGGTCCCACTCTCTTACCCTTTGTGCAAGGAAAAAAAACACACAAAAAAAAAAAAAACAAGGGTTATATGTATAATCTAAAAATAATTTTATATTTATTTGTTTAGAAATAATGAATTTGAATTTCCATATCTAAATTAAAAAATTTTACAAAATTAAAAAAAAAAATAACAACAAAATAACTTGGAGCGAATGAACCAGTGACGGTGTATCATATGCCAATATTTTGACCACATTAACTAGGTACGTTGATGTTAACGTTTTCCAAAAATGAGGATTTATTTCACATTCCTTGTTTTATTATATAAAATAATAATAATAATAATGAAGTACGTCTCGACATTAACAGCATCATTTTTAAGCAAAATACCATCACGAATCAGCTTTTGACCATTAGGCAAAGACGTCTTGGCCAGACAGAGGTCGTCCATTTGCCACTATAATTGTTTAAACTGCTCATTTCATCGGTAAAGACAACTTTTACAAATATTCTAGAAGACTATGAAAAAACCCCCTGTCAAAAAGTTAAAATTTGAAACTTCTTGCCACAATAATAATAGCTTACTGGTATTGGCCCACCATTTACATGTTTAGAATTTTTACTTATTTTTATCTAAAACCACTTTTTTTATTTAAGATTCTTATAAAAGATAAATTTATATTTATATTTAATAGATCGAAAAAATTAAAATAATTAAAATTAATAGTAAAGGTGTAAAAAAAAGAAAAAAAACATTGAAGTAAATTATATTTAATGGATTAATATCTATTATCAAATAAGTTCTCAGTATTGTTAGAGGAACAAAAATTCTGAAATTATTATACATAAAGTAATATTTTAGAATTATATTATTTTTGGAACATTTCTTATAAAACCCTTAGAACATCTTTAATATAATTTTAAATTATTATGTTAATGATAAATATTTAAAGTTTAATTTTAGAAGTTTTAAATAATAATAATAATAAACAAATATAATATTAAAAATAACATTAAATATTAAAATATAAAAATAAGATTATGATATTTTTTATATTTATTATATTATAATATTATTGATATGTACAAATACACTAGTGATGTGGTTTTTCAGCTTGAGTTTCATGAGAAGCACTCATACCATTTTTAAGTTACTCACTCAACAATATTGTCTTCATTAACCCTTGGTGAAATTTGGATAAGACATTCCATTTTCGATGTAACGTAAGTAATTATGACTTATGACTTAATATGGCCTTTTCTCAAATTTTTAATATATTTTTCAATTATTAAAGAAAAGCATCGCGGTATTAATAGAAGAAGTTTGGTGTAGTAGGGTCCACAATATAGGTACGTGTGAAAGCCCACTCGACCGGCCAACCTGCACCAGTAATCCCATACATGGGTGACTTTGGAAGAGATATTTAGAGATATTATTTTTAAATTGAAAAAAAATATTTTAAAATATATATTTGAGGAAAAAAATTATTTGGGATGAAAAAATAAAAAATTTTAAAATTTTTTATAGAAAAAAATATCAATATTGATCTTATTTTGTTCCTTTTGAAATTCTATATAATTTAAAAAAAATTATTTCATTTGAAGTTATATATATAAAGTTATAAACTTTTAAAATTTATAGTTTATTGTAGTATTTTAAAGATATAAATAGTAAAAAATGATAAAGTTTTGAAAAAAATAATTATAAATGTCTCTAAAACTAAACCTAAAAGAAAACTGATAAAAACTTAATCTTAGTAACTTCAGGTGTTGTTTGAAGAAAAAATTTCATTTTAATTTTACTCAAATACAATACAATTTTACACCAAACACAAATTTTACAATAATGTTACAAAAATAATTACTATTCAAAATATTTTTAAAACAATCACATCAACTTTTCAACTCTACTATTTATCTCTATTTTTATCAATCACATTAACTTTTCAACTCTAAAATACTTTTCATCCAAACACACATTTTATTCAAATACAAAACAAATACTTTTCAACTAAATACAATATTAAAAAAATAAATTTCATTCAAATATAATCAAAATATAATACGTTTATCAGACGCCCCTCGATTATTACTTATTATAAACATTGTTAAATTTAATAATCAAAGTTAGCTCACCGTCAACTTTGTCAAACTCTGTTTCTTTATCCCCATTTGGGTATTAAAATGGAGAGACAAAGAAAACGACATTGACATGTTTGCCTTTTTTTATTTTTAATAAATGTTTTGATTGAAGCTTATCCATAAGATAGTTAACCTCTCCTTTTCTCTCCCACACTTTTTATTATTTATTTATTAGTTGGGAAGCTCTCTTTTTTTCTCCCACACTTTTTATTTATTTAAATATTTATTGGTTAGGAAAATCTCCAACTTGCAGATAAAGAAACCAAACCATTGGAGTGAAGTCAACCATTTCACTTTTGTCGTTCGTGAATGTATACACAGGAAAAGAACGTTCCCAGAACCCAACATGCCAACACCCAATGCCAACAAAACCAAGAAACTTCACGTTCTCAAACCAAAAAGGGCTCCCTCTCTCTCTCTCTCTCTCTCTCTCTCTCTTTTCTTCTTCTTCAATTTTTTTTTTCCCACGTTTTGTTCCCCTAAATTGATTAGAACCTCAGAATATTCTTAATAATACTGTATTATGTTCACTAAATTATTAAAGAAATGCATATACAAAGCTATAAAACCTTATATATGTAAGACATAAACAACTCATTCTTAAAAACTAATTTTAAGAGAAAAGGGTATCTAAGATATATAAAAACATTACAATAGAACCCAACCATTTAATGAACTGAGATAAATTTGACTTTTAACGTGGTGGGAAAATCCAATTTTTCATATCCTGACGTTTAAATTTAGATAAAACTCATCTTTAAAAATTATTCTAGAAAACGTATTTAATGTATATATAATCATCACAACAACCCAATAATTCAATATTATGGGTATAAATTCAACTTCAACGTATAAAACTAAAAATGATATTGGGAGCATATAAATTTATGTATAAGAATTTTCTGCAAATGAAAAAGATAAGTACCCTTGAAAAAATTACATTTGAATCAACTACAAACTACAAATGGAGATGTGTAGAAGTGTCGGGTAGGAGATAATGTGTATATATGCTCATATATGACATCCCTCTTACACGTCACTCACAAATGACTTATATCATACTATAACAACCAATTTAAATGTAATATTTTTATAATAATATAAATGTAAAATTTTAAATAACAACTTATATGTAAATTAACTAAACGTTACAAGTTATTTATATTATACTGATTTAAATATAATATTTTTATAATAATATATATGTTAATATAATAAATAAAAAATTATGTATAACTCAATTAGGTGTTATAGGTTATATATGTTATACTTTAACGATAATATGTTTTAAATATAATATTTTTATAATAAGATTTTAAATAAAATGTCGTATAGTTTTTAAATAAAAAATTATAAATATTGCGTGATACACGGTGGTACATATTATACGTTAAGAACATAACTTTTTTCTTTCTATATTTTGTTTTTTTTTGTTTTTGTTTTTGATAAGAAACTAATTTCTCTCTCAATTGAATGGTCATGCATGCGGCTGACAGCTAACCTTTTTTTTTCTTTTTTAAAATTTTTTTGGGTATTGAAAAAATAGCCTCTTTCACACTTGGGGGCAAAATCTTCCGACGCTTCACGGGATTGGATTTGCTAGTTTGTTTCAACTTGTTCACACTTTTGGTTTATATATCTTTCCTTTGACTGTAGCTCTGGGTCTTTTGAGTCTTGTCTCTGGTTTGGGAGAGAGAGAGAGAGAGAGAGAGAGAGAGAGGTTTAAGCTTTTCCTTGCCGTTCATGGGTTCTTGTTTCAGTTCTCGAATCAAAGCTGAGAGCCCAGATCGAAATGGTATATCAACAAAATCCTCACCTATTTTGCTTCTCTCTTTCTTTTTGATTCTGATTTTATTTAATGGAAAGAAATGTAGTTTGTTCTTGTTTTGCATATTTGGATCAAGTTTTGAGGTGCCCATGAGCTAGTTTTGATCAGAAATGGATTCTGTTAAAGTGTTTTTAAATGAGTTAAAGCGCAGATTACCTGTTTGAGAAATTTACTCTGAGAGATATAACAAACGTTGGCCTTATTAGTTTCTGTTTTTTTGCATAATCATGTACAGGGTTGAACTCAAACTATGGAAGCAAGGTGTCGTCCGTGTCCGTGCCTTCGACTCCTCGGACGGAGGGTGAGATCTTGCAGTCCTCGAACATGAAGTGCTTCAGCTTCAATGAGCTTAAAACAGCCACCAGGAACTTCCGTCCGGACAGTATGGTCGGCGAGGGTGGTTTTGGCTGCGTCTTCAAGGGATGGATTGATGAGAATTCTTTAAAAGCCGCTAAACCCGGAACTGGCTTGGTCATTGCCGTGAAGCGGCTTAACCAAGAAGGTCTTCAGGGTCACAAGGAATGGTTGGTTAGTACCGATTTTCTGTTTCTCAGCAAGTCCTCGGATTTGTTTATTTATATTGTTGTTTAATTGGTTACATTATAGTATAGCTAATGTTTTGTTTCTTCATGACATATAGGCAGAAATCAACTTCCTTGGACAGCTGGAGCATCCCAATCTCGTGAAATTGATTGGTTATTGCTTGGAGGATGATCATCGCCTTCTAGTGTACGAATTTTTGTCGCGGGGCAGCTTGGATAATCATCTATTTAGGAGTAAGTGGTGGAAATCTATACTCTTGGTTCATCCAGTTTCAACTTTCTTTTTTAAGGAATAACATAGTTTTTGTTGTAACAGGGGCTTCTCACTTTCAACCGCTTTCGTGGAGTATTCGGATGAAAGTTGCACTAGGGGCTGCAAAAGGTCTAGCATTCCTTCATAGTGACGAAGCAAGAGTGATCTACCGAGACTTTAAAACCTCAAACATCCTGCTAGATTCAGTATGATGAAACATGTCCAAATTGATAAATTTAATTAGCTACCGATCAAGTTTTGTTAGACTTACGGATCTGTTTTTTTTATACAATTACAGAACTATAATGCAAAACTCTCTGATTTTGGTTTGGCCAAGGATGGTCCCGAGGGTGATAGAAGCCACGTCTCAACTAGGGTAATGGGAACATTTGGGTATGCAGCCCCAGAGTATATGGCCACAGGTATCTTTATTCCGCAACATCACTTGTGAAAAGCATGATCTGTATATATATCATAGAGAAATGTCTTGGATGTTTGTTTCTAATTTCCTTAATTTCCGCTGAACATTTACCACTCTTCCTTGCTTAGAAGTGTCTTAAGTCTGCCATGTTTTATTCTTTTCTGGAGACAATCAAGTACTAATTTAATTCATTCTTCCTTGTATGAAGGTCATTTAACTGCCAAAAGCGATGTGTACAGTTTTGGAGTTGTTATGCTAGAAGTGTTGTCTGGCAAACGAGCAGTGGACAAAAACAGACCCTCTGGAGAACACAATCTAGTAGAATGGGCTAAACCTTATCTAGCCAGCAAAAGAAGAGTTCTCCAAATCTTTGACTCTCGCATTGAAGGCCAGTACTCGGTTGGTGGAGCTATAAGAGCAGTTAATATTGCGATTCAGTGCTTAGCCACAGAACCAAAGTACAGACCAAGCATGAAAGAGGTGGTAAAATCACTAGAGCAACTTCAGGAACCTGATAATGTGGGCGGCCATGGCCCAGCAAGCACTCAAAATCAACATCACCACCAAAGTCTCAATGGAAGATCATCCAAAGGCCACATTCATCCAAGGGCTAGTGGCAATGCAGTTGGCACCAGAAAAGCAACTTCATATCCTCCTCAGCCATCTGTTTCCCCCATGCGTACATAAAATGGAGAACAGCTATATTTAACGAAGTTCTGCAACATTTTATCATCAACTCAATGGCAATCTACAGACGTTATTTGGAGGAATACAAATATCTTGTGTCGTGAGTGTTTATCGCCGTGGTTGATTACTGTATATATACCTTCTTTGTTGCCTAATAATGAGCATACTCCATTTTGGTGCATTTCTATCTTTCCCTATTGTGCTTGGAATGCGAGAAAATTTGAGCAGGTTTGAGCTCTGCGATTGCCGTCACAATTTCAACTCCTATACCTACCTGCAAAAGATAGAATTTCCATAGTCGGGTGGTGGAGATTGTCTCCATGGATGAAGCTGATACAAACCTTCTGTAACTTCTGTTTCTATGATTATATATATGCTTTACTGTTGTTTGTTTAGTGGCTTAATGTCTTGTTGAGAGAATTAAAGTGTACCTTTTTTTTTTTTTTTTGTGTGTTGTTGTTTGGGGGGGGGGGGGGGAGGGGGGGGGGGTGGGGTTGTGGGGCGTGTGGTGTTTGGATTCGTTCTGCGCAGAGAGAGAGAGTGAGAGAGAGACAGCATATAATGAGAGCCAAAAAAGAGAAGGTAGAGAACAGTTGGTCAATAGTTGATTGTAAATAGAAAAAAGGAAAATGATCGGTGTAAGTTGATCCCTCTGTTGAGTGATTTCTGATAGCAGGAGGGTTTGAGTCTAAAACTGAGTCCTGACATTTCATTATTGAGTTCTGACTTTCAAAGAATTACAGTTGCATGTATAGAACTGAATCACCAGAACAACACTCGTTTTTTTTTTTTTTTCCTCAAATACTCTTTCTTTCCGGATTCTCAATTTGAATTGGTTTTTTCCAATTGAAATCTACGTGCCAAACAACCCCTATATAACTAAAGAGTTTTCAGTTTTATTTAAGAAATGTGGCACTTTTAATTTGCTAGGTCTACATTATGTAAGGAATGAAAAATGGAAAAACTAAGTCACACCATATTGCTATTGTTTAACCTTTCCGTTGGAACATGCCATATAATAGTTTTGTAACTTTGGATTTTATCTAAATATCAACTGGAAAAGGACATTTAGTTACTTAAAACTACTCTTATTCTAAAGTTAGTGGATACTAGGTATAAGTAGATCAGTAATCTTCTTTCCTCTTTGTTTCCTTCACTCTCCAACGCTTTTCCCTTTCCCAATTTCCAGTTACGTGTGCGATTGCACTCTTGGGCATGTTTACTTTGCAGTCTGCATAAAAAGAGAGAGTGAGTCATCATTCTCTTTCCCAATTTAAGATACGTTTACTTATAAGATGCAGAACGTCAATATGGTGGACCCTACATAATATAGGAAACGAAAAAAAAGAATGTCAATTCTTACATCTCCTTAGTATTGATTCCTTATGGAAGAAAATAAATATCAAATTTACTTATATATCCTTAATAAGTTTCAATGTATATGTACTAATGATTTTTTGGATTGTATAAGAGGATATATTAGTGATTATATTAATAAAATTAACATTATTAAGGTTGATAAATACAAGAAAGGGAATGAAATTGTTTCTCTTTACACCATCCGACAAGTAAATATTAGTAAGAATCAATGGTCTTCCTTTCTACTTTTTTCCTTTACTTTCCAATCTTATTAACTTTTCCATTGCATTGCTTTATAATTTGATAAACACGCTCTCAATTTAATGATAAATTCACACATGATTTTATTCTAGAATATAGTTTTCCAATCTCAAATCTTTATATACATAAAAAGAAAGACAGATCTAATTGCATTTCATTTCAAATTAGTAAACATGTCCTAAATAGTAAATTCCTCACTCAACTACAGTGTTAAGATCCAAGCATGTTAATTATCTATAACAAGTGTCTAAACAGGAGGAAACCATCTATAACAAGTGTCTAAATAGGAAGAAAGGAGTGAACTAAATAACAAGGTTTTTAAAACATTTGAGTGAATTACTTGCTCCATATATTTTAGAAACATGTTATCTATTTTAATTATTTATTAAGACCGTCTTTAATGCATTGGACTATATCCATGCTACATTTGTTACAAAGAAAGTGAGAAGTAGCATTGTTATACTTTATGGTTCAATAGTACAATGTTATTTCAAATGATATCTTTACTTTTGTTATCTTTATTATGCTTTTGAATTTGTAAAAGTGAACTTTTATTAAAATAATATAAGAATAAAATGCATGATTACATTGAAAACTGAATTCATCAACCAATAAGAAGTAAAAGTTAAATTTAATATTGGTTATATCTTCTAGCAAGTTTATTACAAAATTTGGCATTAAAGATTGCACTTAATTAGACATCCCCAATGTAATTGTGTATGCTAATGCTATATTTATTACAAAATAATATAAAAAATAGCTTATCTTACTTTATCCTCTAATACATTTGCTATTTTTAATACTATTTCTATTTTTTTGTCATTGATATTGTGCTTTAGAAGTTGTAAAAACAAACTTTTAGTATTTAAATAAATAAAAAAATAAATTTTAATAAATATATGAGATAATAATTAATAAGAATTAAAAGTGAAATTTGACATTGATTATACCTTGTTACAAAGTTTGATACATAAAAAATTTGACATGAAAGATAGCATTATATTGAAGAGTTTTTTTTTTTTTCATTTTATACTAAATGTTTGTAAAATTAGAATGAACGAGAAAGATAACGAATTTTGAACCGCTAACGAAATGCGAAAGTAGGATAAATAATTAGGGAATCAAATGGGCCTTTTTGGGGATAGAGGGACTTGAACCCTCACGATTTTTAAAGTCGACGGATAAGTTGATCTTTAAATTGCGGATACATATGTACTCTTACCATACTGAAACGACTTCCATTATTGGTATCAAACCAATAGCGATTCATACAAGCGAAATCTTCTAATCGATAATTCATTTAAATGCTAAAATTTACTATTAATACACCTATTCAAAATTGTATTTGGTATGTTCTAAGAACTTGTATTTATTGCAATTTCTCGTCTAATAGACAACGCAACAAGTCTAACAAGGCCGAAATTTGAATTGGGCTAGATTCCTCATGGCCCAATAGAAGGGCCGGAATTTCAAGCGTCTCTTCCTTACCACACACACACGCATGGAAACATTTTATTACAGCTCAAGATACGTTCGAAACCAAAAGAAATTTGGTGGGTTTCGAGTTTCGACGTCTCCTCCTACTGAATTTCCAGAACAATCCCAGCAAACCAAAGTGTATTTCTCTTACAAAGACGACATAATATTCTTGTTTTCATCCATTAGTTGTTCTTCATTGTTAAAATTCAATCAGATATATCATATATTTTTTTGGTTATCGTTCTGGTTTTTTCAAAAGACATTAAAGAAAAGGAAAAGTAAATGGGCAATCGGTAAAAAGTTGGGTTTATGTGTTTTTGCTCACCACTCATTCGACGAAATGGTCGACTGTGTTTCCTTATCAATCAAGTCTTTGCCATTTTGACAGGGCAGAGAAACGAGTGTGAAGTTAATCCATGGACCCCTTTGAAGCGGCGACTAAAGAGGAGTATTTTTCATCGGATGACGATGAGACTGAAACTCAGTCCCCTACTTCCGATGTCTCGGGACCTTTAACAATGGCGGACCCGTCTTTTAACGATATGTCGAAAGCTGTTAATGACGAGGAGGAAAAGGAAGAAGAGGAGAACATGGACGTCGTGTTTCGGAATATCTCCACTGCTGCAACTGGTGGTGACACCGATAAACTGGCGAAGAAGAAGTAAGCTCAAATACTGTTTCAAAGTTTTTCGTCTCTTTCTTTTGCTTTTTCTTGGTTGATTCTTGCGACTAGTACTTGCTTATCTTGCTTTGTTTTGTGTTTTTCTCTCCGTTTCTTGATGATTTTGTATTCGTCTCTTCAAGGGAGATCATGCCGCAGTTGACAGAGGACCAGACGGAAAGATATGAGTTCTTTCGGAGATCTCGGTTCAAGAAAGCGGATATGCGTAGGGTATATGCTGATTCTTCTTCTTCTTCTTTGTCTTTGTTAAATTCCCATTTCTCCTTTTGCTTTGTGCACTAATCCTTGTAGTTGATATTTGAGGCGTCGAAAAATTGTGTTTTGACCACAACAAGGGTGGTTTTGTTTTTGTTCTCTCCACATTAAATCTTGTTCTGTTTTGCCTAATATCTCTAGTTCCCCTTGTAACCCAATATATGTACTTTCTGTTTGCTTGTATCCAATGTTGCAGTTGTTGCTTGGAATCACCGGAATGAAGTCAATTTCGGAGCCAATGATAGTTGTAGTCTCTGCAACTGCAAAGTTGTTTGTTGGTGACATTGTTGAAATGGGTACGCTTGCAACGCAATTTTTCCCAATTCACATTGAAGTGACTTTCCGCATTCAAGTTATCACCTAAAACTTTTATAAACGTTACCAACTGTCTATTTGCATCGGAATTATATTTTGGAAGTTGGAACTGACCTTACCCTTTCTATATTCATCTTACCCTGGTGCTAAATTTCTATGTGCTGGGGAACACTTACGGCGATTATATACATAAAGGAAAATTGAAGAAGCATATGGTTTTTTCTTTTTTTTTTTTAATAAGGAAAATGGCTTGTAAATTAGATAAAAATTAAACTTAGGTAGATTTTCTGATATGATTGTGACTGCAATAGTTAGGAAGTTTTCTTTATTAGCTTCACTAGAATGCATGGCTTGGTCTATTCGATGCATGCCATGTATTTGTAATGGATAAGGTGATTCACTATTGCATTTGCAGCTAGAACAGTTATGTTGGAAAGGAAGGATTCGGGGCCAATCAGGCCTGGCCATCTCAGAGAAGCTTATAGAAGACTAAAGCTTGAAGGCAAAGTACCAAAGAGATCGGTTCCGAGACTCTTCTTGTAGATGGAAATTCTCTGACCATGCTTAATGCGCGTGCTTAAACGATTGGCACCACCGAGTTTTTGTGTTAATCTTCTAGTGAGGTGTGAATTGATAGAAGAGAAACCAAGGATCCATTTTGAGTGTTCACACTAATATAGTTTCGATGATAACCTTCTAGCGAGCTGTGAAGTGATGGTAGATAAACCAATGATCCATTTTAAGTGTTCATATTAGCATTGTTTGGATTTGGCTCATTTCTTATCATTGTTGCTCATTTCCAAGTTCGTACTATGAGTCTAGAAATGTGCTTTTCATTTTTTTTATTTTATTATTTTTTAATAATCCTAGTTTAGAAAATGTTAGTTAACTATATATGTATAATGGTAACCACTGTTCATTTTGAACTAACAAGAATTCAAATGATAAGGTAACATTTCAGGATTCACATAATTTTCATACTGAGAATACCATGTGCTCTTGAGTATTATTTTTTATGCGATGAGTTTCTTAACATGTGTCAAGGTCAATATGAAAAATATTTTGACTTTCTTTGTTGAACAACAATTAACAATGAAAAATTTGACATGAAGTTCCTCAAAATCTGTCAGCAAAAAAAAATTCTTTGCCGATCAAATGTTATCATACAAAATCTATCGTAACACCTCTTCAT
Source organism: Antiaris toxicaria (assembly GCA_035233585.1). Taxonomy (NCBI): domain Eukaryota; kingdom Viridiplantae; phylum Streptophyta; class Magnoliopsida; order Rosales; family Moraceae; genus Antiaris; species Antiaris toxicaria. The sequence continues at coordinate 10,501,368 of CP141162.1, read as the reverse complement.
TAATTTGTAAATTTACTTCAGACCGCTATGAACATAACAACAAGCTACGTTTCTTAACACAAAAAGTTTGAGGCCATTACACCTACCGTCATATAATTTTGCATAAATAATTTCTAAGGAACCTATATGTTTATAAATTACCCTTTCTAGTACTTATTAGACTCCTAATAGAGTAAATTTCTTGTTTAGTCTTTAATCTTTTTACGAAATTACAATTTGATTTTTAATTTTTTTATGTGGCTAAAAGATCCCTTAATTCTTTAAAAGAATGTAAAATGATATTTGTTATTAACAAAGATTAAAATATGAAAGGAATAAATCACGTATAGAGACTTGAATCATACAATTTTTTTATCTAAATTATTTTTAAATGGAAAATCATGTCTATCAATAAGATGGGATTAGAATCCTTTTTTAATAAAGAGTCATTTTAATAGCAAAAAAAAAAAAAATTATGGATCAAATCACAATTTTATAAAAATGTTAAGACCAAATAAGCAATAAATATCCAACTTGAAGGAAACGTAAAATGGGCCCAAGGTTTTGACCCGAATTACCTGGGCCTAGGCAACAAAATCCAAAAACAAAACCAAGTTTAAAGGGCGCAATCGCCTTTTCACCTAAAAGCTGAGGTTTTAGCTCTTCTTCTCCTCCCTCCACGACCGGCAAATTCTGTAACCATTCGAAAGCGGTCGGAGCTTCAAGTTCAAACAACGGTGAACTGAAGAAGCACGACGATGACGACATCAATGGCGTTTATTCAGCACGTGTGCTCAGCCCCTTTCGCACGTGCGGCTGCCCGCACTCGCTCCTTAGCAGCCAGTGTTGCCATTCCCTCGCACAAGCACAGAAACCTCTCTTCCACCACCACCGCCGCCACCCTTCCGACGACCTCGTCTTCTTCCTCGCCTGCCCACGATAACGACTCACGTGTCCTCCTCGGATTGTCCGAAACCGACCTCCAACAGCTCGCCCTCGACTTGGGTCAGGTGTTACGATTTTCCAACACTTTTTATTCATATGACCTTTCTTTTCTTTTTCTGTGTTTATTAGCTGCAAAGAATTTATTTCGTAATTTCTTTTTTTCTTTTTTGTTTTTATAAAAGCAAAGTTACAGAGGCAAACAACTGCATCATTTTATTTACCAAAGAAAGGTTAGAAATATCGAGGATTTTACTCAGTGTAAGTTTTCTTTTTCTTTTTCCCAATTATTATTCATCTCATCAAAACTGTTACAATAATCGGATGGCTAATATTTCATTGGTTTCCGTGTATACATTAACCCAAAAAAAAAAAAAGTGCCTAAGGCTTTCAGGAGTGAGCTTCAGGAAGCTGGATGGAGAGTTGGGCGGTCACCCATTTACCAAAGTGTCACTGCTCCTGATGGAACTATTAAGGTAGTTAAATAATCTCTTATTATGATCATTTCAGAATGCTTCATCGGTTTGGCGTTTAACGAATTTCCGTTTTCGATTATTGTTCTTAATTGGTATAATGCGATAGGATGCTGATCTTTTGTTTCCCTTTGCTCTTTTTTAGAGCCAGATATTCATGATGTGGTGGTTAATTTGTCTGTCTCTTGTATCACCACTCGCGGGGTTTTTTGGGCTTTGCATATTTGTTGATTTTGGTTTGTTAACAATGTAGTATTTTTGGGGAGATTTTGCCTCTCTTTGTACGAGTATCTCTTACAGTTTCTCTTGTTTATGGTATTGTAAATTGTCTAACTGTGGTTTTGCTACTGATCTTGCAGTTATTGATAAAATTGGAAGATAACAGGCTGATTGAAACTGTCGGCATACCGGTTCAAGATGACAAAGGCTTAATGCGCCTTACTGCGTGCGTGTCATCACAGGTTATTATCTGAAACGATTATCAGAAAGTTTCCAATCTTGGGTTTTTGTGTATCTGTGCACGTGCACAATGGTTGGCGTAAGTTATATCGTCACACCTTGTCCTTCAATTAATCAGGTAGGCTGTCCTCTGCGCTGCTCATTTTGTGCAACTGGAAAAGGGGGTTTCTCAAGGAATCTTCGAGCACATGAAATTGTGGAGCAGGTGACATTCTATTCCCATGCTCATTTGTGCAGAGTCCAGGGCCATTTAGGTTTTCGTTATATGCTTTTCGCTTTGCACAATCTTTTTGGACAAGATGGGTACACATGATTGAAATTTATTTCAAGAGTCCTCCTTTTAAAAAGAGAAGAAATCCTATCATTATCTCTCACAATTTATATATATGCAATTTTTTTTTCTATGTTAATCACAAAATCTGCTTCTTTTTTTTTTTTTGGTCCTAGGTATTGGCTATTGAGGAAACCTTCAAGCATAGGGTGACAAATGTAGTTTTTATGGGAATGGGTGAGCCAATGCTGAATATGAAAGCAGTACTTGAAGCCCACCGCTGCCTGAATAAGGTGTGCCTATTCGGATCTCATGTATTTTGCCGCTTTATCACTTTTTTTTTTTTTTTTCCCTTAAATTCCTTAATGGTACCTTTAAATATACTCCCTTTTCAGCTCAAGTTGCCTCATTTTAAATTTTTTGTAAGATTGTCAAAGTATCGTTTTAGAGTGGAAACTTATTTGTGATTGAACTTCGTTTGTTTCTCAAGGATATACAAATTGGACAAAGAATGATCACAATTTCAACTGTGGGTGTTCCGAACACGATTAAAATGCTGGCTTCTCACAAACTTCAGTCCACATTAGCGATCAGGTACATTAGCTTGTTAAGAGTGTTAAATGACTTTGTAGATTATATGAATTTTCACACTTGTATTATTTCAGTTGATAATCTTTTCAATTTTTCTGCATCAGCCTGCATGCGCCTAACCAGAAACTTAGGGAGGCAATTGTGCCAAGTGCAAAAGCCTATCCTTTGGAAGCGATCATGAAGGATTGCAAGAACTACTTCCTTGAAACCAGTCGAAGGGTCTCTTTCGAGTATGCACTTTTAGGTACTGCAATACTTGGGTTAGATTACTGGTCTCTTGTCCATTACTTGCCTTCTTGCTTGACATCAACTGACAAAGACAGATTTTTTGTTGCAATAACGAATATATTCTGGCAGCTGGAGTCAACGATGCTGTAGAACATGCGACAGAACTTGCAGAGCTACTTCATCGGTGGGGACGTAGTTATCATGTGAATCTCATACCTTTCAATCCCATAGAAGGGTCTGAGTATAAGCGTCCAAGCAAGAAAGTGGTATTTGTTTACTATATTCTTTTTTCTTTTTGCAAAGAAGGATGCTCTTCACCCTAATAATCGAGCTTTGTGCTTGATTTTTTTCGTTTTTTATTGACTTAATATTGCTTTCTTTAAATGATCTCAAGGCGTTGGCATTTGCGGCCGCTCTGGAGTCCCGTAAAATAACTGTCAGCATACGCCAAACAAGGGGCCTAGAGGCAAATGCAGCCTGTGGGCAGCTCAGAAACAAGTTTCAGAAGAGGCCTTTGGTCCTTGACTCGGACAATGAACCGTCTCAATCAGAAGTTGCCATTGCATGTTGATGCTAAATATGTCTGAGCTTTTGCTCCTCCACATGCCCTTGCTCTATTCCATACAATTGAATTATTCTTGCCTCTACATTTGCACAAGATTAGGTGCGGTATGCTCTCCTACTTGCGGGGAAGACGTTAGCTTCAACATTTGGCTGCCTTTTAATCTGCACATGACTTCGATGGAACTCGGACAATGAAAGTGCAGCTTTGCTGATTCACACCAGTGCGGTTACTAATGCTGCTGTTGGCCTGCAGAAGCATGAGAAAGTTAGCCAGTCAGTTTTATGATATGGTTCACTTATTAAACGAATGTGTAGTTGTGTATACTTGTTGTTACAAGAAAAAAAGGGTCTTTAATTGCTCAATCATCATATATGGTTTTTCCAAAGCGCAAGAAAAAAAGTGTTTTTTTTTTCTTCTAAATTCCTATATATATATATATTTTACAACAAATTCATACATCTTTTTTTAGCTCTGCGACAAATTCATATATCTGGTAGCAAATAAAGTACTTTTGTTTTTGTTTTTGTTTTTTTGTTTTTTTGTTTTTTTGTTTTGTATAATAATAAAACACGTTTTAATTAAAGATATTCATTGCCAAAGTATAAATTGTTATCAGATTAAAGTGATATTGATAATTATACAAAATTATAGGTACATGACATGATCTACCATTTCCAATGTAGGTCATAGGATAACACATAATATGTATTCAATATTATACAGAAACTATTGTTACTCTTCTAACTCGGTATTGACTGGTGCGGAGCTAGGGGTGCAAGTGGTGAGATTTTTTGTTCTTCTATTTTCATCTTAAAAATTTTATGATTTTTATATTTTTCCTTTATTAAAAAGAAAAAATTCTTATATAGGCTTTATTTTATCCCTATTAAAAATTAAAAATTGTTATATAACCCCATCAAAATTAATTAATTTAAAAAAATGTTTATGATATTTAAGTTTTACTCCTATTAAGATTAAAAATTCTCATATATCCCTCATTAAAATTTATTTTTCTTCAAAAAGTAAATTTTGGTGTACACGTATAGCAAAATAAGTTTCTAGCTCCATCCCTATGTTGATATCGAAAGACGAATATTGAGAATCTCGTCCTATCATTAATTACTAAGCTTTTAAATTTAAAATCAAGCTCTTTTTTAACATCTTATTTAAACAATTTATACAATATTTTTTTTGGATGATTAACATAGATGGCCAAATTAGACACCCTGTTTTAATAATTGTCCTAAAACAAATTTATTTGCAAGAATAAACAAAATAGAAAATTGATTATATTACAGTGACCAAAATACCTATATTTAAAATTATTAATATTTAAAATAAAAAAATCGAAAACCAAAAAATATTCCACTAATATCGTTCTTTTGAAATATCATGAAAATAGCAATTACATTAAGTTGAAATCTCGTAATAAATGATCCCCTTTTAATTTGAAATCCACTTGTCTTCCCATGTGCCAGTGAGAGAATACCCATAATTGGTGAACACATTGAAAGAGGCGACGACTTCTCCCTCATCTTCCTAAGTAGCCATTAATGTTCTTACTCATTAACGAGGTTAGAAATGGATCGTTTTTAGTTTTTGGGTGCTTTTAAGCCTTAAATGACCTTATTCTTGATGGTGTATTGTGATTAAAATGATTTTTTGGCTTAAGGACCCAAATGGTGGCTTACACCCCTTTTATAGGCTCTTCCCATCAAAGAATCCAATTTAGTGATTTTAGATCAATTAGTAGACGTATTCAAATTGCTTAACATCATGAAATGTATATAGATCATATTATGATTTTATTCAAAAATAGAGAAAACCTCCAAATTCAAAGTTGGTAACTGCCAACGAAAGAAGAAAATTCAAAAGAAAATTCTAATAAAAAACACACGTTTTAATTAAAGATCTTTATTGCCAAAGTATAAAATGTTATTTGATTAATTTTTGAAAAAATGATATTGAAAATTATACAAAATTGACATGATGTACTCTTTCCAGTGTAAGTCATAGGAATAACACATAATATGTATTCAACATTACACCGAAACTATTGTTATTCTTCTAACTCAGTTTTGACGGTTGCGGAGCCAGGGGTGCAAGTGGGACTACACTCATTGAAAATTTTTATTTTTCAAATTTTATCTAAAAAATTTTATAATTTTTATATTTTTCTCTTATTAAAAATAAAAAATTCTCAAATAAATTCTATTTTGTTTTTATTAAAAATTAAAATTCTTATATAACTCTATTAAAATTAATTCTATAAAAAATATTTGTGATATTTATGTTTTACCACCATAAAGAATAAAAATTCTCATATAACTACCACTAAAATTTATTTTACTTCAACAAACAAATTTTGGTGTACACTTCTACTAAAATAAATTTTTGACTTCAACCCTGTATTGACATTGAAAGTCATATATGGATAAATTTAATTATCTCATCCTATCACTAATTACCAATTTTTAAAGTTAGAATTAAGCTCTTGTTCAACACCTTATTTAAACTTTTTTATACAATACTTTTTTGGATGATTTATATAGATGACCAAATTAGGCACCTTGTTCTAATAATTGTACAAAAACAAATTTATTTGCAAGAATAACCAAAAAAGAAAACTGATTATATTACAGTGACCAAAATGCCCATATTTAAAATTATTCTTAAAATTGAAAAAAAAATCGAAAACCAAAAAATATACCCTAAAATTGTTGTTTTGAAATCCCATAAAAATAGCAATTACATTATTTTGAAATTTATTATCTGATCCCCTTTTATTTGAAATCCCATAATCTGCTCGTGCCTCGTCTTCCACAGTGTCAGCTAAAGAACGCCGACGAGCACATTGAAAGAGGCGACGGGTTCTTCCTCACGAAGACGGTCGTCCCAATTGTTGTAAATGGCAAAGGAATCGGCTGATATTCCACAAGAAAATGTTGCGTTTGTTGATCGACAGGTGGTTTTACAGTCATTATATCATTTTATTTTATTTTATTTTATTTTTTCTGTTTTTGTAATGAACTGGGATAGTTTTTATGGTGTTTTTCATATTCGAAATTAGTTGTTAGTATATTGAAAGTATTATTCTCACCCATGTGTCATTTAATTGAAAGTGAACCGATGACTTGCTTCTAAATTAACCACTTTCATGCTAAATTCTTTTACTCAACGTTTCACAACAAACTCTTGTACTCATTTTTGTCAGTTCCATCTGTCAAAACCTCACTTGTTCATTCTCTTTTGCCCATAATTTCCACAAGCATGATCTCCAACTACATCCTTCTCAGATCACCCATAATGAAATTGTTGAATTCTTCGATTCCTTTCTTAGACAATACACTGAAACCCAACACTGCAAACAAGCTCATTCCCAAGTTACTGTGATTGAAAGATAAGAATTGAACTGAAAACAGAGAGAAACAGAAAGAAATAGAGAGAGAGAGAGAGAAAATGGAGAGAGAGATTGGTTTGAATTTGTAATTGCTCAACCCAATCAGTGCGACCATGTTCCATATTTACATAAGTTTATGTTATTTACATAAGGAATTTTCTTGCAACTACCTACACTAGAAAATAACAAAATGAGTTACAAATGGTTACAAGCTGTTACAGGTTGTTGCAAACTAACTACAATGCTTAATATTGAATCATATTCATTTATGATATATTGGTTTCTATGAATCAATTTTAATTTGATTTTTCAAGATTTTCTCTCACTGTTTACTAGCTGTTCATCAATGCACATATTGATATGTTCATTACTATATATTGAGTTTTTTTTTCTTTTTTTTTGTTCCACAACAGTTTATAAGTATAGACTTCGTCGTCATGGTTTGTTTGGCGACGATACCATCCATGCCTGTTTGTTCGATTTTGAATTTCGTTTCCTTTTCTTTCTGCACACTGATTTGTTCTTGAAACTTATTCTATTCACCAGGTCATTATGGTATATCACTTGGTTGTGAATATTTAGAATTTTACGTTGGCTTTGAGGTATGGTCGTCGTACTGAATATTTTGTTTTCTCTATTAAGTCTTAAATGAGGTCATTATGGTATATCACTTGTTCTTGAAACTTAAATCTGCACACTGATTTGCTCTTGAAACTTATTTTAGTGACCAGGTCATTATGATATATCACTTGGCTGTGAAAATTTAGAATTTTTATGTTGGCTTTGAGGTATGATCGTTGTATTGAACATTTTGTTTTCTCTGTTAAGTCTCAAATGGGGTTATTATGTTATTTTATCTATCAAAATCATATTGGTTAGATTATTTTGTTATGTTATTATAAAATTTTGGAAATATATATATATTTTTATTAATGACTAGATCGATATGGTAGTGATCCTTTTTTTTTTTTTTTTTCTCTTTTTGTGTATTTGTTTTAAGTTGGTCTCTTGATTTCTTGTCAATTTCATGTGACTCTATGAGTTTGATCTGGAAAATTGAATTGATTAATTTAGAACAGTGTCTTTGTAATAACTTGGTCATTAAGATATTAATATATTTTATTAAAATGATTTTGAAATTCATGCATGCAGGAGAATGACGACAACCCAACGTCATCATCGTAATAATCAATGAGAAAGAAGATAGTCAAGGCCACTAAAGAGATCAAGTTCGTATCTTTCGAGCCTTCTAATGATCACGTTTCCATAAGTCCTATGGAGGAAAACACACGATCATGGTCTTTCCATGGTCATGCAACCAATCTCCTGTTCAAAAATTTATCCATTTTGCTTGAATATGTATTTGATGACTATGATATTGCTAAAGGTTAAATATGTACTCCATTATATGGAATTGTTGAATATGTATATGACGACTATGATGTTACTTAAGGTTACACATATACTCCATTATATACGGAATTGGCAAGACAACTTAAGAATTTCTGTAAGGCAGAAATTGAATTCTTTATGGATTACAATATGAAACTATATTTAGTAAATGTTTCTTATTCTTTTCTCAATGACACAGCAGTGATACAAAATTTTTTGTAGATATACAAATTAATTTGATAAATAAAATCCTTTATTATAATTTATAATAACTAAACGATATATGAAAACAAATCATAAATATCAAGTATTACATATTAATAATAACTCAATCAATATGATAAAATAAACTACAAATATGAATATAATGTGATTTTTATTAAGTTGTTATCTGATTTTTCTATGTCCTTAAACAAGTACTGTATATTGGGTGTCAATAATATATGGACACCTTTAGTTTCCCAAAAAAAAAAAAAAAAACTACACAAAAAGGAAGGTCACTGCTACTAATATGCAACATTTTTTTTTTTTTGAAACTGCATCCTTGATAACATATTTTCAGTAACGGGGAAAATTATCTTAAAAAGAGAGGGGAAAACTAATATAACCAAATAGTATAATTTAAGTTAATTATATATTAAATATCAAATTTACTCATATTTTTTTTTTCTTTCTCCTCCTCCCCCCATCTACGTTTTATTTTTCTCTCTCCTCTGTCTTTTTCTCTTTCTACTTCCCTCCTTCCCGTTCCCAATGGGATTGTGTCGGAGGACATTACGACAGCAACACCAGATCAGATGGAATAATGGCAAAGAGAATAATTAGATCGTGATGGAAATATTGGATTTCTATGAAGATATGAGAAAATACTTATATTTTCTATATTTCCAGTATATTTCTAATAAATTTCGTATATTTCCGTTGTGTTCATTCACAATATTTTTAGTATTTCTAGTATTTCCTATGTTTTCTATATTTCTATTTACAAAAAAAAAAAAGCACAAAAGAACAACAAATCAGGCTCAAAATTCAAAAATAATTCCCAAATTAGATCTTAGATTCGAAAATCATACATCCACATACCTCAACCCATTTCCTAGACACCATTGAACCACCTCTCGCCACCCATTGTCAACCTTCTTCGTTAAGTCATCGGAGGTTGCGATATTCTCGAGCTCACAATGAGATGCAAGAAAGTCAGGAGCTTCATCTCTGACGAGATCTCAACTTCATTAGTGTAAAATCTCCTTTTCAGCTTCCTCCTCTTAGTTTGGTCGTGAAATCCTGACTAGTCATTGCCAATCTCCATCCCATGAACAACTCACCTGTAAAAAGGAAATCCAACAAAACCCAGAGAAAAGATGCGATGGGATTTGTGCCCATGATCGATTTGTGTAGCATCGCCGAGAGGAACATCACAATTGAGGTTCAAGGCAATCACCGAAGGGTTCTTGTCACTGTCGCAGTCCCAACTTCGTCGCTTCAGTCAACAACGAGAGAGAGAGAGACAAAGGTGGAAGAGAAAGAGGAGAGGGAAATGTAGAAGATGAGGGCAAATTTAAAATAAATTTAAAACGAATTAAAATGTGCTATAATTTTATGTCATTTTAAAAATATATTATAATTTTTATTAGTACTTTCTATTTATGCTAAATGATAGTAAATCAAATATCTTGGAAAAAAGGAATTCAATAATATATTTATGATTTTTTTTAATTCGTTAAACGCAAATTGTGGGGGAAAGACCATGAATTATTATTTTAAAAAATTGCAAAATACAAGTTATGGAGGGGTATTTATGGAAGGAAAAAAATATTAAAATCTCTTTAGAAATAAGCTTGTTTGTGGACGTTCTTAAAAAAAAAAAGTCATTTTTTTGTGTAAATGCTTCTCACGAAAATTTGAATCACCATACAAAGGGAAATTGTAATAAATAGGCCAATTATTTTAGTCAATTATTTACTTAACTTAGAAAATAAATAGCAATTTTGATTTAAGAGTCATGTAATTTTACAATTATACCCATATTTCTTTCTAGATTTTATTTCTCTCTCTTTCCCTTTCCCTTTCTTTTTCTTCTGTGAACTTTTGTTGGGGGTTAGACTTCTCGTTTTTGTTTTTTCTGAGGAATTACCTACTTGTTTCTTGAGAAAATTTTGGGTGGAGAATTGGTAAATCAATGATTTACACACGTAAATAAATGATTTACCAATAAAATTTGAAAGCTATCTACTTGTTTCCTGAGAAAATTCCGGGTGGAGAATTGATAAATCAATGATTTACACACATAAATAAATGATTTATCAAGTAAAAATGATTTCTAAATAAATTTATCAAGATTTACATATAAGAAGTATTTTTAGAATTTTAATTATAAAAAATTATTATTTACAAAAAATATACTATTTATTAAAGGTCTAAAACTTTTTTATTATTTATTTTTATTTAATCTTAATTTTCATCTATTTATCTCTTTTTTCCGTACGAATCATGTATTGGGCTTTAGCCCAGCCCACAACTTTAGGGTTCGGATTCGCGACGTCAGCCCGTTATTCTTCAGATTTAAGTAAACTTCTTAGTAAAAGCGTTTCTCTCTCTCTCTCTCTCTCTCTTCTACGAATCGAAGGTTGCTTGCTCGTTGACGTCGTAGGTCGTACAGGTAAATGCTTTTCTATTCTCTTTCTCTCATGTAATACATCCTCAAGATCGGAGGGAATTCCCAGGTTGTTTGGCTCCTGAGAAATCGCAGGAAAAAAGAAAGAAAGAAAAATAATGTAATTTTTTGAACTTTTTCATTCATTTATTGCTCTGTCGAAATCAAACATGCTATCTTGATCCCCAATCTTCCATTTTTTTTCCCCTTCTCCTCACAGTGAGATTTTCTGAGCAGCCAAAAAAGCAGCGAATTTTTTCGTCGTGTTTTTTTCTCCGTTTGGTAGGGGAGAAAATGATGGAAAAATGGGTTAGAAAATAAAGTTTTAAATGTTTGAATTTTTCTGTTTTAAATTAATGTCCAAATACCGAGCAATTTGGCTGAGGAAACTAAGGGGCCGTTTGGTAAACGCATTGTATTTTGATTGTATTTAAATGAAATTTATTTTTGAATGTTGTATTTGATTGAAAAGTATTTATTTTGTATTTGAATGAAATGTGTGTTTCGATGAAAAGTATTTTAGAGTTGAAAAGTTGATGTGATTGGTAAGAGTAGAGATAAATAGTAGAGTTGAAAAGTTGATGTGATTGTTTTAAAAATATTTTGAATAGTAATTGTTTTCGTAGTACTGTTGTAAAATTTATGTTTGGTATAAAATTATATTGTATTTGAGTAAAATTAAAATGAAATTTTTTCTCTAAACACCCCCTAAATTCACCGAGTATTTTGTGAACAGGAAACTAAAAGAGGAGAAATTAAAATGTGAATGGTCTAACTTTGTTGATCGGCATACACACACGCACACATATTTATATATATTATTAAAAGAGGACATAACTACATTATTCAAATTTAAAAATTTGTATAGATTACAAATCCTTATCAAAGGGCTTGTTGAAAGAGATGATCCTTTTTTTCTAATAAAAAATTACTTGTTTTTTTTCTTTAGTCATTTATGTTTAATGTAAAATGTTCTTCAGGCAAAACTAAGAGAATGAGAAGGTACAGTCCTCAGTACTATAGTCCTCCAAGGAGAGATTATGGTGGTCGAGGAAGAAGCCCACCAAGGAGGGGTTATGGTGGCGGCAGTGGATATGGAAGACGCAAGGAACAGAATCACGGAAGCCTGTTGGTTCGCAATATTCCTCTAGATTGCAGGTGAGCTTTTTTTTACCAGTTAACATTATTGTGCAATTTGGATTGCGTCTAATATTTGCAATTTGTGTTTTAGTTTTCTTCTTTTTTATTTGGCCAAGCTGGAGTAATGTGTTATTTACTGATCTTTTAATGTTTCAACAGGCCAGAAGAATTACGGGCTCCGTTTGAGAGGTTTGGAATTGTTAGGGATGTCTATATCCCGAAGGACTATTACACAGGGTGAGTCTCTTTTCATATTACATTGAGACTTGCCAACATATTGTGGTTTGATTAGCTTTATATCTACTATGATTTGGGGATGTGTAGTATTTCTTACTCATTCAGAATCTTAGTTGTAGAACTGAGATTTTCCACAAGTGTGTATGGGAGGGCTTCTTAATCCGGCGATTTTAGATCTCCTCATGGATGTATAGAAACTTTCAGTGCGATGGTGATTTTCCATGAAGTTTATATTGATCAGTAGTTTGCCTTTAGTTTTAATTCTTGTATAGGTTTTAGGATTGAAGTTCTCGGAATGGATAAAACAAATCTCACTTTCCTTACAATTTTCTAAACACTTATGAAGGTTTTATTATTTTTTTTCTTTTTTATAGTGGATTTTGAACTGGTTTGTTCAGGGTTTATGTTGGTTTGAACTTTGAAGTTAAAACAAGCCCAAGCCCTCCATTTGATGAAGGCCTACTGTTTATCTTTGCCTAACATAGTGGTATACCAAGCGTGTTAGAGTTATGTTCAAATGAAGCATGTTCCATTTATGAAGAGAAATATATAATTACACAATCATTAGAAGTTTGATGAGGAAGAAGATTGATACTTGACAATTTGAAGACTACATGAGGAGATTATTTTTAGTTTCAGACAACGTTGATGTTGATTTCAAGTGCTTGTAATAACGAGAATGTGAAGACTTTTCAAGTCACTTGGATCTTTTGAAGTTACCTTTCATACTTGACTATAAAGAAAAGGTCAGCTACTTAGCCTCGATGTTACATGCTTTATGTAAATACAGCATCCACTTATGTGGAATAGCTATTGAGCTGAAAGCTGTGTAAGTTATAATCGTTGTTATGCTATGGCGTTAACTCACTATCCAAATTTTGGCCATTCGCTGATGTTCTACAGCCATAGTATTGGTGCACTAATTTTGTGGTTTACATACTTTGATAAAGCTTTGTTCATTGTTCTATGTAGGGAACCTAGAGGATTTGCATTTGTGCAGTTTGTGGATTCATATGATGCATCAGAGGCTCAATACCATATGAATGGGAAAACTTTTGCCGGAAGGGAGATATCAGTGGTTGTTGCTGCAGAGTCGAGGAAAAGGCCGGAAGAGATGCGTCAAAGGTCTAGGCCTAGGTAGTTCACTATCTCCTGTCTCTGTAGTCTCCTTTTGTTGCTCCTACTTAAATAAAGTTAAAGGGGAAAAAAAAAAGTAAAGAAACTCATGCTTGTTCTTCTATGTTTTGTTATTCCAATGGTTTGCTATGGTTTCTGCAGAGGACCAGGACCAAGATATGGGGAAAGACGTTCATCGCATTATGGTATGTTTTTTCTATAGATACTTATTAGACATCTGTAGATATTTTCCATTACTTTTATTTAGGGTTGAAGTTTTTCCTTTTCTCTAAATTTTTAAACCACTTGTTCCTGTGCATGAGGTTTTCCCCCTTTAAACGTAGGACAGAAAACTTGAGTTGATAAATTTGTTGCATCCTTGCTGTTATAGCGTTTTTATATACTGTTTTATTACTTCTGGCGTCTAGAACTAGTGTGGCTGGATTGGCCGGTTTGGATCACTATTAACCTCAAAACCAGAGTGGTTGTATGTGCTATTAGGAAAGTTCTTCCAGGTTGTTAACTTTATAACCTTCCATTGAAGATAAATTCTTATATTTCTCCATCTTTTATCAAGTGCGTGATATGGATTTCAAAGTTTTATCTTAATCACTAGTGCCTGCCAAGTTATAAGGGTATTACACCTTTGAATAAGTGCCGACATAAGTTTGTCTTCACCACTTCTTTTCATTAATGAGGATGATGAAGTTTTATGCTTTCTCTTTTACCCTGTAATCCCACTTAAACAGAATTGAATAAGGACTCACTGTGGGTGCTTTGAATTTTGCACCTTTAGCCATTACCTTTTGGTAAATATGTATTAGTCGTCGACTAATGTCTTAATGGGTTCCATGATGTCCTGAAGACTGATATTATGTGTAATCGCCGGTTTTTGGTGCAATGTGTATTCCCGTAGCACCTTTATGTGCTCAATGTGTAGATAATGGTTGTGTAATGGATGTTTGTTTTTGTTTTTTGTTTTTGTTTTTCTCCCTTCTCAATATAGATTTAATGTCAAAATAAGGGCTTTTAATGATGCCAGACTTGAAACGTTTTGTCAACCTTTTTGCTTCTTAAAATAACATGTCTATATATAAATTAACATTACTTTTCCTGGGTCATTTTGATCTCTTTTCAGTTTTCTTTGTTGAATCTGATGTCTATTTTGTATACAATATGACTTAGGACGTTCTCGATCTCGTTCTATATCCCGTTCACGCTCTCCCCATTATCCATCGGGTTCTAGAAGTCGATACCGCTCAAGGTAAGCTGTCAATTATGCTGGAGTCATCTTTGTCCAATTTGTACCAAATCAATGAGCATTGGTCCTTTTAACTCTGCCAGGTCCCGTTCTCCTGCCCCAAAGCGGCGTGATGACTACCCTGTTTCCCCAATTAGAAGGCATGCAGAGCATCCAAGATCGCCTAGAGGTCCTCCACGAGAGCGAGAGGGCGATCACAATCGCAGGTCATATTCTCCTGGTTATGACAATGCTGCTGAGCAAAATCCAAACAATGATGGGTATGGAAATAGGAAACCTATCTGATAGTCAACTTTCTAGCATTTTAGCTAAACAACATGGTTTTGTGAGCTATTCTTTTCATATTGTAGAATCATTATGAAGCAGTGATTCGTAAGTACAAACTTAAATTAATACTGCGATATGTAGCTTACATTTTATTGTGGGTTCTGTGTCCATTTAGTTGGGAAGTTATTGCAATGAAATGGCGTCAATAATCTTTATTATTATTCTTTAGTAGGTCTACTTTGTTTCATCTAAGGTTGTCTGTTTATTTCTTGGCACTTGCTGGGAGGTTGGACATTTTTTTCCGATGATTTCATGTTCTCATAACGAATATGCTGTTGTAGGAAACCCGCATACGAGTCTGAGGACATGCAGGGCCATTGGAGCCAGAGGTCACCTGGTAGGACATCGATATCACCGCCTGGATCCAGGTGATGGCGGGACGAGAAGGCTGCCGAAATTTCATTGGTTGTTAATGTTGGCTGAATTATCTACCTTTTAGATTGTAAAATTGTGTCTAGTGGTATGCGTGGATATTGAAGATAGCTGTGCCTTCACTTTAAGACCTGGTTCGATTATGTGCAAGAAGAAAAGGAGATTTTATTTAATTTTGTTTTTGAGGAATTTGTCAAGTTCTTATGTTTTGTTTGTTGTCTTTTAATTTGATATGAATTTTACATGGAACATTCATGATCAAATACTTTTTTACAAATACCCCCCCGTCTACTTTTATTTTTTTCCTTGTTTGGGCGCATCCTTTCTCGACTTCACATCCACACTGATATCAGAGACTTAGTCGACTTGTTGTCAATTAGGTCGTCCGAGTCATCCTCCTATCAACTTTTTCTTAGCAAAAGATCGTTCCTGGCAAAATAATAATAATGATAATAATAATAATAATAATAAGGAATGGAGATATTATAACATTTATCAGTGGAGTTATTTTTTATTAATAATAATGTTTAATATTAGTGATGTTTTTAAGTTTTTTTTTTTTTTTGGGATTGATCGGAAGACAATTATTTGTTGGTCCATGTTAATAGATTATTAACTTGATATCCTTTTATGGATGTCCAAAATTGTAAATCGAAAACTCTGTGAAGCCGCTTTAATGTGTGCAGCATAAATTTCACGTGTTACTGTCAAAAGTATAAGCAAATATATTGACCCTTTCGTTCAACAATTACAAGTTATTGTGAAATTATTCAAAAGCTAAAAGTTTACTTTTATAAAGATCAAAGTTTAATAATTTATAATTGAAAGCCGATTCTTTTTTTTTTTTTTTTTTTTAAGTGGATATGATATTTAAAAACTGGAATTGGGACATTCAAGTATAAAATAAAATATTAAAGATGTTATCTGCATTTTTTTGTGCGTCAAATATGTCACTAGATTCAACATTAAATGGTACTTCTTGAATCACGTAACCAAAAATAAAAAATAAAAATCATACATGCAACTTTGGCATGAAATTAGACCCTTTTTGAAAACCACTTTTAAACCGTAGTTTTTTCTCGATTCATTTGCCATGTTCGACATTAAAGCTGAAAGTTGAAATATTCCTTAAGCGTAACTATTTGGAAAGTGCGTTGCCTAAAACCTGTTGCCCTTTAAAGATATTATTACCCACGTGTCTTTAAGAGCTTTTTCTATTATTTCCAGAAAAAGCGTAACAAGTTGTATTACATTTTTTAAATAATAATACTTAATAATTTTAATCCTAATTTTTTTACTTAATAATATAATATACGAGTTATTATTCTTAAATAAATAATAGATAAAGTGTAAAATACCATGATTCTCTTTTTTAAAAATAATTAAAAAATCAGTAAAAAAAATGAAAACTCACTAAAATACCATGATCCTCTTTTTATAAATAATTAAAAAAATCGATGAAAAAAATGATAACACACTAAAACACAAGTTGGTGAAAAATTTTAAAAAAATATTAATTTGTCCTAAGGAGTTATAATCTCACTTTTATTTGTCAAAATTTAATCGTAAAAAATGAGGTGAAAGTATCAACTCAAAAAAAAAAAAAAAAGGCTTTGAAAAAAAAAAAAGCATAAAATTAATATCCCTAATACTACCATATATTTTCTTTTTGAATATTTAATACTGTATTAGCTGTCATAATTGCAGCATTCAACTCAGCAAAGCCACATGACGAAATTTAATAATATTAAGAAATGTAATTAACTGGAGAAGTCTCGGCGGCTTTGTTGTCTGAGGTGGCTGACCTTGACTTGTTATGCATTGCGCAATCTTCAACGCCTGTCACTGCATCATCCTTCCTTCTACTGTACACTCTCTCTCTCTCTCTATATATATGGCTTCCATTCCCTGTACGATACTTAAAATCTTACCAAAACCGTGGCTCTTATTCTTAAGGACGAAGAAAGATATTCCCAAAAATAAAAGAGAGAGAAAGAGAGAGAGAGAGAGAGAGATCACACACACTCACGGAAACAGAATAGAGATGGCAACCGGGATCATGGAGGTGTTGCTGGTGAATGCCAAGGGCCTTGGAAACACAGATTTCTTTGGTACCTTCTCTCTCTCTCTCTCTCTCTCTATTGATATATATGTACATATATAATATATACAAACATATATTACTTTCTGGGTGTTTGGATTTCAGGGTGACGTAGTTCATAAATACCCCAAAATCAAATACGCACTTAATTTGATGGGTTTTTTTTTAAGAGTTCTTTATGTTACTCAACTTCCACTTTCTTTTAATTTTTTGATTTTTCCTTTTTCACCTGTTTCTCCTATGTTTTATGTTATTCCTCTATTTTTATCAGAATATTGAAGGTTTTTTTTTTTTTTTTTTGAGGTGTGTAGGTGATATGGATCCTTATGTTCTGATTCAGTACAAAGGCCAAGAGCGCAAGAGCAGCGTCGCCCGAGGTTAGTTTCCCACTTTGAGAGAGAAATAGAGAGAGAAGAGAGAGATAATTAGATGGTGAGTGAGTAGTGTATTGGGCATATTCTTCGTGAAGTTGACACGGATTAATGCAATCCCATTTGTTTTTAGCATCTGTTTTAATCATAAATTATCACTGTATGTTTGAAAGAGAGAAAAATAAATGAATAAAGATTTTTAAGAGCAAGATTGTGGTAGAATCCTCGATCATAAATTGTTAAAAAATTTATTTTTGACATAATTTAATAATTAAAAATTGTTTGTTTTTAATAATTATATTACATCTTAATTCATAATATATACTTAAAAATAAAAAAAAATCAAGCAAAAAAAAAAAAAAAAAACTTCTCTTCTAACCTCCCACCTACCCCTTGATGGTGAACACCCTCCCTCTTCAGACGACCCAGCACCCCACCCCATCCCCCAATCTTCAAAATAGCGTTCCAAACACACAATTAGATTGTTGGACGTTCATGCTTGTTTGCATTTAATAGATGCCCCCACCTCACCTTCTTTTATTAATGATAACATTAAATGAGATATCAGTAGTTTGGTTCTCGTCTATTAATTAACCTAAAAGACAACCAGACGGCGCCAAGTAAACGTTTGATGTTATATATAATATTTTGTACAAATGGAAAGCTGGAAAATATATATATATATATATAATTCAGGATTTCAATTCAAGCAATAATGACTAATTGAGTATAATATAAAAGGCTGTCTCCAAAAGAAGAATAAGAAAATATATGAGATTACAATAAGTGGCTGAGCAAGTCTGGCCTAATTCTGACAGCTAGACAAACGCTTGCCAAGACATGAATATTTGTTTGTGCTTTTACTCTATGTTTTCCTTGCGATTATGAAAATTTGACCGGGATATACTTCTTGGAAGAATATATTGGTTATTCAAAAGTGGTTGAGTTATTCTACGAAACATATTATATTCCTATATTGTAACATATAGATTTTACAAAAGTTGGACAAAAGTGGTTATTCAAAACACTGTACATTAAAAAGTGGTTAAATAAATGTACATAATATATTATGTATACATGTCTCAAGTCCGACTGGAAAGATCTGGTAGTTTCAAAACTCTATTTAGAATATTATGATTATTAGTTGATTTATAATGATCCTGGATATGAAAGTATATCTATATATATATATACTGAATTTGTGATATTGTCAAAAAAAAGAAAAGGAAAAAAAAGAGAGGGTTGGTTGGTTTAATCTCAGAACTGTGCACTTCAGGGCAAGGTGGGAGTCCAGTATGGAACGAGAAATTCAGCTTCAGGGCAGAGTATCCAGGTTCTGGTGACAACTACAAGATCATCCTCAAAATCCTTGACAAGGACACCTTCTCTGCCGATGATTTCATTGGACAAGCCACGTAAGAAATTGCCTTTCACAATTTAAAAAAAAATTGACAACTCTATATTTCCATCTGTAGTTTGCCAGCTTTTGAATTTTTTTATATAAAAAAAACAGGATTGGTGGTGTTCTCGTATTCCTATCTTATATTGGGTGAATCTACTAATTATATTGATAGGATGATAAAGAATCTAACTTTAAGTTTTCATAGTTAACAGATCTCAAATTTTAAGAACATGTAATATATAATCTTTCTTACTAAGGTTAAATTCTTATATATACTATGATTCAAATATGAGATCTGATAAAAGTAAAGACTCTAAATATATCTTTTATGTCGTCATGTTATCACCATCAATGATTTTGCCTTTCTTCCGAATTGATTCGTAATCAATGTGTTACACTTTTTTAACAAATAAGTGCATTGCTAATGAAAATGAGTGTTTTATGAGTTGTTTTGGTTGGTGAAAATAACTTTTATAATTATTTTTTTTCCCCTAAGTTGAATAATTGTTGAGGCAGGATCTATGTGGAGGATTTATTAGTACTCGGAGCTGAGAAAGGAACTGCTGAAATGCATTCTCTCAAGTACAGCGTCGTTGGCAAGGACAATACTTATCGGGGAGAGATACAAGTTGGAGTCACTTTTACCCGGAAGGTACTTTTTTCTTTCTTTTTTCTTTTTAAATAAAAATTAAAATGGATAGCCAGAATGTAATGCATTATCAATCCAACCTTTCATTTTGCATTATTGTAAAAACTATTGTATTAATCATTTAATTATTTTTTCAATGATCTCATCTATAAATAAAATAGTTCTATTTTATGTGTTACAAATTTTTGACATAACATTCATAAATTAGACAATTAACAATTAAAAAATTATTTTTTATTAGTAATATAAAATAAAAGATCCTATCGTAACAAGATCAGAAATTGAGATTATTTGGTTTTAGTGATCGGTTTCTTCTTTTTTTTTCTTTTCTTTTTTTTTTTTTGGGAATATAAACTACTTCTATAGAGTTCGTTGATCATGCTTTATTGTTGCATATTGTAGGTGGAAGAGGAAAGTGGCCATAAGTTTGGAGGATGGGAGGAGAGCAATTTTTAGTTTATGTAGTAGTTGCTCGAAAAGAAAAAAAATATATAAAAAAGTACCATGATTTATGTTGTTGTATTTGTTTTGCTTTTCTTTCTCTCTTTGTGTGTAGAGTGAACAAGAATTTCCTTGTGTTGGATTACTAGTTTTAATGGAAAATTCGTTCTTTCTTTTATTTAATTATCAATAATTAAGTTTTCATTATTTTGTTATTTCTTGTTGTTCGAAGCCCACAAAGAAAAAAAGTAGCATGAAATTTTGTTTTGTATGTGTGTTTTAATTAGCTGCTTTAGAAACTACTTGCTCTCTTTTGTGTTATCTTAATTTTCAGCTATACATCTATTTAAGGATGAAAATATCAGTATTAAAACATTAGTAGTTTAATTTTATGAAAATTTTGAAGAAATATTATCAATATCGATAATATTATAGAAAAATAAAATTTATAAAAATTTGCTTTGAAATATATTTCTAAAATTTTGTGACTATACAAACATTAAAAATATATATAAACACATAAGTTTTACATTTAAAAACAAAAAAAAAAAAGACCCCATTTTATGTTTTACATAACTTAATACCAACAGAATTATGAGATTTAAACATGATTGGGATGTCATTTTGATTCAAATAATATTGATGTCGTAAAATATTGTTTAATAGAGTTAAATATATTGTAAATATGCTATGTGTAAATTTGTTGACCTCTCCCAATATAATTGTAAATATGCTATGTGTAGATTTGTTGATTTCTTCCTTTGTATTTTCACAAATAGAAAATTGTGTAAAGTTTATGGAGGTCTGGGAGAATATATTTTCTTAACTTTTATGTGTTGTTTTTTTATTTTATTTATATCTTTTTTTTTAAAGATAATTATAGCATTCTTGTTTCTAAATGCTCTCTCACCATTTATATTAAAAAATAGAAGATAATTATAACATAATAAAAAAGATAGTATATGACAAGAAATCCAAAATTTTTAAAATTTTCAAACTGAAATATTACTTCGGTATTTGTAAAAATTACACTATATTTTACTGATATCAAATTTTTTTTATATGTGCCAATATTTTTATGATATTTTGATTAAAAAAATATTATGCTTAAAATATATTTCAATACTTTTC
This sequence comes from Antiaris toxicaria, assembly GCA_035233585.1. Classification (NCBI taxonomy): domain Eukaryota; kingdom Viridiplantae; phylum Streptophyta; class Magnoliopsida; order Rosales; family Moraceae; genus Antiaris; species Antiaris toxicaria. Next base: position 10,479,867 of record CP141162.1, on the reverse strand, counting down.
AAATATGAAAATTTTAATGAAAGTTCCAAAAATGTTGTAGATATTTACGCTTATACAACTATTGTATTTTTATTTAATGGTCTTGGTATATTAAAGGGAGGCAAGATGGTGGCCTCTCGTTGATATTTGACACAAGCAGTTTATGGGGTACAGTTTTACATTTATATTGTGTTTAAACGTCATGTAATTTTCATCTAAACATAAAAGTTTTGTACTCAAATAAAATGTTTTTTAATAGTATTTCAAATATATTTACTATTTTAAGATATTTTGAAAATAAATTTTTTTCCCATTTACATTATATTCTCTCTCTATTTTACTTTTTCTATCTATTTTTACCAATAACATCAACTTTTTAACTTTAAAATACAATTCAAATATTGTTCATCTAAATAGAAAATGTATTCAATATATTTTATTAACGTAATGCGAATGTAATACATTTACCAAACACCTCATTAATTTATCTTTATAAAGTTAGAGATTTCTACAATAAAGAATTATAGTTTTGCCCCATTAATTTATCTATTTTTACCAATTACATCAACTTTTTAACTCTAAAATACAATTCAAATGCTATTCATCCAAATACAAAATGTATTCAACATATTTTGTTAACGCAATACAAACGTAATATATTTACCAAACACTTCATTAATTTATCTTTATAAACTTAGAGATTTCTACAATAAAGAATTATAGTTTTGCCCCATTGTATTATTTTTTTAATTGTCTAATCGTTAGCAAGAACTTGAACCAGCCGTCTTAGCTCAGCCGGTAGAGCGCGTGGCTTTTAACCACGTGGTCGTGGGTTCGATTCCCACAGACGGCGTTTTTTGAAATTACATTATTGTATTTTCTGAAATTTTTGTGTTTATTCTTTTTATATTTTAATTAGACAATAGTTAAAATTAATAAAATAACCGAAAAAAAAAAAACTAACAATTGACTTTTATGTGTGTACATAAAATTAAATTCAAATCTTTAAATTTGATTTCAAAGCGATGATCTTTTACGGTGTAGAGAATGAAAATATCAATGATGACAGAATTATCAAGGTTTTGATTTATAGATAATATGGATGGATATAAAAAAAAATATTTATAGAAAATTTATAATTTGATATTATATTATTGTATTCCCACAGACGGCGCTTTTTGAAATTACATTATTGTATTTTTTAAAACTTTTGTGTTTTTACTTTTTATATTTTAATTACACAATAGTTAAAATTAATAAAATAACCAAAAGAAAAAAAGATCTAACAATTGTCTTTTATGTTTGTACATAAAATTAAATATTCAAATTTTTAAATTTGATTTCAAAGCCATATTTTTTACAGTGTAGAGGAATGAAAATATCGATATTGATAAAGTTATTGAGGTTTTGATTTATAGATAATATCGATGGATATCACTAGAAAAAATATATATTTATGGAAAATTAATAATTTTTGGTAAAACTTTACAAGATGTTAAAATAATCAACATGATATAAATTCTCCTTTATTAACTAACATGACACTATATTGTGTTATATTGGTCTACTATTTATTTTTTTTAATATCATGTTGGTGTAATGATCTCCTAATTTATACTATTCATGTACTTTTCCTATCTAATATGAGAGATATGTTGCATAGTGCAATAGAAAATCATCATAATTATACAATGAGTATACTTTGCAATAAAAAATCATTGCAATTATATATTGATCATAATTCAGAGTTGATATTAAATACTTATTGCAACCAGGAGCGGAGGCAGACTACGAGTTCAGTGGTAGTTTAACTAAAGATAAAAATTATGAACTAATAACATAATAATCAAGTAAAATTTTCAATACTTTTTCGTAATTGTCTATGAAAATCACGCAAAATTTCCAATACTTTTTCATAATAAAATTTTTTTGAATAAGCAAAACATTACAATTGTAGAAGAATGAGTGCAAGAGGGGAAAAAAAATTATTGACTTCAGCCAAAAGAATAAAGAGATAGAGAAAAAGAAAATATCTAACAAACGTAATACTTGCAACTGATTTGAATTAAAAAAAAAAGGATTTCCAAAAAAAATTAAAGAGTAGCCGAAATTAGTTACTAATTTAAAAAAATTTAAAAAAATTTAAAAAAATTAATTGTTTATTTATAATTAGTGGTGAAGACCACTATTTTAGAAAGTTACCAAAAGTTTTGAAAATAAAAATATGTTAAAAGAAAATCTAGATGCTTAATAGGTGCCCAAGTTGGTTTTTAAATATCATAAATTAAACAATCATTAAAAAATATATATTTTTGTAATTTCTGGGGGGCTCCACAAGGCCTCTACGTCCGTCTTTAGTTGCAACCAAGCTACAATAACATTATAGAATACATAAAAATTAAATGTTAAACAAATAGTTTACATACACACTCAAGTGTCTTAAGTACTAAATGGAGTTTAGTTTCTACAAGTTGAAAGAGATAGGTTTTGATCTTGACATTTACAAATTCAAACTAATTTAGCACATATATAATAACATTAAAAATTATGGATTTTTTTTTATTATGCACTGAAGAATGGTATCATATTTTATTGTGAACAAAAAAGAAAGAAAATGAAATATACTATAAGAATTTAATTTTTTTTTAAAAGTAATATTTTCTCGAGAGATTTGGTCATTATGTAGATATATCCAAAAATATCATGGATATTGACAGACATTCGTTGATATTGTAAATATTTTTTGACGTTATAAACATTTGACATACACTCCGAAAAATATATCATTTTCTTTAGTTATCAACGTCGAGTCTTTAAAATATAGATAATATTATGAAAATGTTGATAACGTTGTGGATAAAAAATGGAAAAACAAAAAAAAAACAAAAAAGAGTGTCTTTACTCTTTAAGCCCGCAAATCTTCGTTACCAAAAAAATTATTGTATTTTCTGAAAATTTTTGTTTTTATATTTTATATTTTAAGTAGACAAACCAAAAACGAATCTAATGATACTTTTGTGTGTCTATATATATATATATATAATATTAAATATTAGAATTTTTAAATTTAATTTTTTTCAGTGTAGAATGTGGTAGTAAATAGTAATCATATAAATCAATGGCTCAATTTTCCTATGCTATTGACGGTGAAAAACAGATCTATTACATAATTTTCGGTTTTTCAAATTCTCTATCATTATGAAATAATAGTTTTGGTTTTTTTTTTTAAGGTGTATTCAGCAATTTGTAGTAACAGAGCAAAAATAGCGTACTTGGCCGTCTTAGCTCAGCCGGTAGAGCGCGTGGCTTTTAACCACGTGGTCGTGGGTTCGATTCCCACAGACGGCGTATTTGAAATGGATTCTTTGGTTTTTTTTTTGCTAAATCCTTTTCTTATAGAAAATAAAATAGTGACTTGGATTCTAAAATAAAATTAACATTGACACTTACTTAAATATGAATTGTTTATTAAATAGATGTTATATATAAATATGATGACATGACATGAATAATAAATTAAGAGAAGTGTTTTTGGTGTTATAGCATGTGATTGCGATGAGCTTTCTTGTAGCCGTCTATACGTATGCACAACGGAAAGATTGGCTAGCGACAATAAAGAGAAAACAAGATCAAAGACCTTCATTACAATGTCGACAATGGAAGATAAAGAAAATTCCTCGTAACCATTTCAATCGGATGCATAGTGAAAAATGCGTCATGCGGTGATGAAAATAACGACGAGATTGGGACCTCCTATTGGCAATGATGGAAGACAAACCAGCTAAAAACAGTATTTTAGAGGAAAAAAATGTTTTCAAATACAAAATATGGTTTTTTTTTTCTTCTAACATTTCAAAAATCTACCACTGTTTTTTGTTTTTTAATTTAGGGATAATGAGATTTAAATTCTATACCTTTAAGTAAAATTGAGTGTGGAATTAACATTAGATTATGTCTATAACTACAAAAATATACTACTTAGTATAATGAAGATTGTAAATTATGTTATTCACTGTAATTTCTGAAAAAAAAAAACCATGATATTTGAGAGATTTTGGTGATTGTGTAAGACTACAACAAACTCCTCCAATGTATTAAAAAAAAAAAAAAAAAACTCTTCATGTATATTTTTAATTTTAACAATTTATTCCTAAACTTGAAAATATGCAATTTAAAACCACGTGATCGTGGGTTCGTTTCCCACAGACGGCGTATTTGAAATGGATTCTTTGGTTTTTTTTTTTTTTTTTGCTAAATCCTTTTCTTATAGAAAATAAAATAGTGACTTGGATTCTAAAATAAAATTAACATTAACACTTACTTAAATGTGAATTGTTTATTAGATAGATGTTATATATAAATATGATGACATGACATGAATAATAAATTAAGAGGAGTGTTTTTGGTGTTGTAGCGTGTGATTGCGATGAGCTTTCTTGTAGCCGTCTATACGTGTGCACAACGGAAAGATTGGCTAGCGACAATAAAGAGAAAACAAAATCAAAGACCTTCATTACAATGTCGACAATAAAGAGAAAACAAAATCAAAGACCTTCATTACAATGTCGACAATGGAAGATAAAGAAGATTCCTCGTAAACATTTCAATCGGATGCATAGTGAAAAATGCGTCATGCGGTGATGAAAATAACGACGAGATTGGGACCTCCTATTGGCAATGATGGAAGACAAACCAGCTAAAAACAGTATTTTAGGGGAAAAAAATGTTTTCAAATACGAAATATGGTTTTTTTTTCTAACATTTCAAAAATCTACCACTGTTTTTTGTTTTTTAATTTAGGGATAATGGGATTTAAATTCTATACCTTTACGTAAAATTGAGTGTGGAATTAACATTAGATTATGCCTATAACTACAAAAATATAATACTTAGTATAATGAAGATTGTAAATTATGTTATTCACTGTAATTTCTGAAAAAAAAAACCATGATATTTGAGAGATTTTGGTGATTGTGTAAGACTACAACAAACTCCTCCTATGTATTAAAAAAAAAAAAAAAACTCTTCGTGTGCCTGCTACTATTGTTTGTTTATTCTGAGATTATTTCATTGGTAAATTTTGAATTTATGTATATTTGCAATTTATAACCTAATTTTTTAATTTTAACAATTTATTCCTAAACTTGAAAATATGCAATTTAAAACCACGTGGTCGTGGGTACGATTCCCACAGACGGCGTATTTGAAATGGATTCTTTGGTTTTTTTTTTTTTTTTGCTAAATCCTTTTCTTATAGAAAATAAAATAGTGACTTGGATTCTAAAATAAAATTAACATTGACACTTACTTAAATGTGAATTGTTTATTAAATAGATGTTATATATAAATATGATGACATGACATGAATAATAAATTAAGAGGAGTGTTTTTGGTGTTGTAGCGTGTGATTGCGATGAGCTTTCTTGTAGCTGTCTATACGTGTGCACAACGGAAAGATTGGCTAGCGACAATAAAGAGAAAACAAGATCAAAGACCTTCATTACAATGTCGACAATGGAAGATAAAGAAGATTCCTCGTAACCATTTCAATCGGATGCATAATGAAAAATGCGTCATGCGGTGATGAAAATAACGACGAGATTGGGACCTCCTATTGGCAATGATGGAAGACAAACCAGCTAAAAACAGTATTTTAGGGGAAAAAAATGTTTTCAAATACGAAATATGGTTTTTTTTCTCTAACATTTCAAAAATCTACCACTGTTTTTTGTTTTTTAATTTAGGGATAATGAGATTTAAATTCTATACCTTTAAGTAAAATTGGGTGTGGAATTAACATTAGATTATACCTATAACTACAAAAATATACTACTTAGTATAATGAAGATTGTAAATTATGTTATTCACTGTAATTTCTGAAAAAAAAAAACCATGATATTTGAGAGATTTTGGTGATTGTGTAAGACTACAACAAACTCCTCCTATGTATTAAAAAAAAAAAAAAAACTCTTCATGTGCCCGCTACTATTGTTTGTTTATTCTGAGATTATTTCATTGGTAAATTATGAATTTATGTAAATTTGCAATTTATAACCTAATTTTTTAATTTTAACAATTTATTCCTAAATTTGAAAATATGCAATTTAAAACCACATGGTCGTGGGTTTGATTCCCACAGACGGCGTATTTGAAATGGATTCTTTGGTTTTTTTTTTTTTTTTTGCTAAATCCTTTTCTTATAGAAAATAAAATAGTGACTTGGATTCTAAAATAAAATTAACATTGACACTTACTTAAATGTGAATTGTTTATTAAATAGATGTTATATATAAATATGATGACATGACATGAATAATAAATTAAGAGGAGTGTTTTTGGTGTTGTAGCGTGTGATTGTGATGAGCTTTCTTGTAGCCGTCTATACGTGTGCACAACGGAAAGATTGGCTAGCGACAATAAAGAGAAAACAAAATCAAAGACCTTCATTACAATGTCGACAATGGAAGATAAAGAAGATTCCTCGTAAACATTTCAATCGGATGCATAGTGAAAAATGCGTCATGCGGTGATGAAAATAACGACGAGATTGGGACCTCCTATTGGCAATGATGGAAGACAAACCAGCTAAAAACAGTATTTTAGGGGAAAAAAATGTTTTCAAATACGAAATATGGTTTTTTTTTCTTCTAACATTTCAAAAATCTACCACTGTTTTTTGTTTTTTAATTTAGGGATAATGGGATTTAAATTCTATACTTTTAAGTAAAATTGGGTGTGGAATTAACATTAGATTATGCCTATAACTATAAAAATATACTACTTAGTATAATGAAGATTGTAAATTATGTAATTCACTATAATTTCAGAAAAAAAAAACCATGATATTTGAGAGATTTTGGTGATTGCGTAAGACTACAACAAACTCCTCCTATGTATTAAAAAAAAAAAAAAACTCTTTGTGTGCCTGTTACTATTGTTTGTTTATTCTGAGATTATTTCATTAGTAAATTATGAATTTATGTATATTTGCAATTTATAACCTAATTTTTTAATTTTAACAATTTATTCCTAAACTTGAAAATATGTAATAGAATCCTATAAATTATTAAATAGAGCATGTTTTCTTACATACTGGTAAATTGTCAAAATTAAAATTTAAAAGACAATATATCTACATGATAAATTTCGGGACCTCATTGAAAAAAAAAAAAAAAAAAAAAAAAAAAAGCCTTATTTATGTCACCGACTTTTTTCCCAACTTTCTAGCTCCCCTCCCCCTGTTCATGCGCTTCACGTCGTCTGTCAACTTCCCCGCCAACACTTGCAATTTGCAAAACATTAATTAAATCGCCAACAAACATAAAACAAAAAAACTGAAACTCTGAACTGAACAAGAAGAGATTTCATGTGATAATACAAATGTACCAATTATTTCAACCGTCCATTCTAATCCACTACATATTCTTCCACCGCAATTCCATTTCTTTTTTCTTTTTTTTTTTTAAATAATTTTCCCTCCTTCTTTGGCTACCTTCCCTCTTGTTTTTCTTTCCTTGCCACCTAACCTTTAATGGCGCCCACGATCCCACCACCTCCATTTTTTTGTTCTAGATAAGACCCTTCTTTTTCTCTGGCTCTTCCTTCGTCTTCCACTCCAACAAAAGCCGGCATTTCTTCGTGTTCAGAAAACATTATAATGAAATTCGAGCAACTTCTGATGCAGAGAAGTGAAGATCAGCACCAGAGGAGACTTGCTCTCGAGGAAGAGGTGTTGTTCATCATGTCTCTCTCTCACACACACACACACACACATATATATATATACCCATTTATATAGATTTTCCCATCTGGGATTTTGCTATTATGATTTAAAATCCATGTTTTAACATGATAAAAGTGTAAACAATAAATAAAAAGCATTTTCTCTTGCAGGTTAAGCAGTTGCAAGCAGAACTAGAAGGAGAAGAAACGCTTCGAAATGTCCTGCAATATGCTCTGGACGGTCCTATGCTTTCACATCCATGCCTTTCCTCCTTTCTTCCACCTCATGTACATACTTCACTACAACTATTTACGCATATAAAATATAGAGATAATAACAAAACCCCTTATTTCGTTTCAGCTCGTGTTGGTATTCAAGAATGCTTCAATTAAATTCTTGTCTCCGTGTGGCATTCTTGAAAATATAGAATTGTGCTTGCATGAATTGCAGGTTCAGGTGCTACTTTCTGAGCTGGTAATGATTGAGGAGGAGATATATATTTTGGAAAGAAAAGTTGATGAGCTGAAACTTCGGTTGTATCAAGAGAGGGCGGAGGCAAGAGAATGGGAGATAAGACAGAAAAAGAGGCTTTTGCACCAGAATAATGATAGTTTGTTAAGTGAAGCGGTGAATCATCGGTCAGTGCTCAATGATCAACGGTCTAGGTCGCAGAATTATGAGGATATAAGGAAAGAAAGAGTGACCCGAGACAGAAGAGCATCGTTGAGTTCTGCCTCGGATATCAGAAGCTTGTCTTCGACTGCATCAAATAGTAAACTCCTTTATCCACATTAGCGAAATTGCTACTAATCAAGACCTGCCTTTTTGACCTTTGTAACTTTTGTGTTTGTTGTACATTTTGTTTACCGAAAACGTAAGGATTGAGTCTATATTCCTTTTGTAAAACACGGTCCATTTTCTTTGTAATGCTTGGTAAAATATGTTGAATTGTTTATGTGTCTGAATGAAAAACAGCAGACAATCAAACCAAGTTAAGTCTCGTGTAATTTTTGTGTTTAGCTGGTCTTTGTTTGTTAAAAAAAAAAAATAGCAGAGTAGCATGTAATGTTGTGTTTTTGTCCCATCGGGGACGTCCGATGAGGCTTTGTTTCTTAACACATTAAATTTTGAATTTTCGAAACGATGCCAAACAAAAGTTATCAAATCTCTTTTAATTGTCTTTTTTCCTTTTTGGTGTGTGTGTATTTGAGCAGGAGAAATTGCTGAGATATCAAGGAGAGTTGAAGGAAGAAGAACAAACCGGGGCAAGGTAGACAATGCAAGTGGCATAGTGAAGCCAAATGAAGTATCAGAAGAATTGCTCAAGTGTCTAATAGGCATATTTCATGAGCTAAACCAGACATCTCTTGATAAAGAAGGATCGGTTCCGCAAAACGTTCCGAAAATCACTCTCTCGTGCATGAATTCAAAAGGGTTCATGGGAAAGACCTCATTGATCAACCGCAAATATTCCCCCACATATCTCTTTAACTACAACTCTTCAAACTATGACCCTTACGGAATTTTCTCAGATTTGGATGGCTCCACAAGGGATGTGGGCCCCTACAAGAGCTTCATTCAAATCACCAGCTCATCTTTAGATATCGGCCGCTTCTCTCGGTGTTTGACCGAAATTAAAAAACTAAGGTTTGGTTATCAAAGTCTTCATGATGACTTTTTTTTTTTTTTCTTTTTGCATATCAGTTGCTTAAACTTGAGTTCTAATTACGTGTTCTTCTTTGGTTGAACTCAGGGTTTTGATGCATAAGCTTTGTGATTTAGACTTGACTTTCTTGACATACAAACAGAAGTTAGCTTTCTGGATCAATATCTACAATGCCTGCATAATGCATGTACAGTAAGACACCTAAATGCAATAAAAAGCCCAAAAAAAAAAAAAGGGACTTTTCAAATATCAAAGATGACTAAACTATTATTGGCTATAAGTTCAGGCATTTCTGGAACATGGTCTGCCATCCACACAGGAGAAGTTGCTGGCATTGATGAACAAGGTATGAAGAATTTCTACTTCACAACCATAGTATATAATCAACATGACCATCAAAATTATTCCTCAAATTATGTCACATTGATAAAACAAGGCATTATTTTTACACCAGGCTGCACTAAATGTGGGCGGGATAGTACTGAATGCCCTTGCCATTGAGCACTTCATCCTCCGGTATCCTTCCGAACCAAAACACGTAAGTCGGATAAGAAATTTTCTCTCGAGTCTATATACATCATCACGCATTAGCTCTTTACATCTCCAACAATTTCTTTGAACAATTTCCAGTCACAACCAAGAAGGTTTTGACATTTATTACAAGTTTTTAGGATTGAAAGATCTTGAAAAATACTAGGACATCTTATTTTTATTTATTGTTAAGCTGCTAAGAATTCTCACTATATATTTCTTTTTTCTTTTGAATTTTCTCCTAATTGATCTATATCCAATTTTATCAGAAGGAACCTGCTTATGAGAAAGAAATGTTACTTCGACATGCCTATGGTTTGGGATACCCCGAACCTAATGTTACATTTGCTCTGTGCCGTGGCACTTGGTCTTCACCAGCAGTAAGGAGATCAATCTCATAACACTAAATTCACTCTGAACTTTTTTGTCCTTTGCAAATTGGATGCCATGCTTTGAATTTTGACATTAGGACCCCATATTTGACAAATCATTAAAATTGTAGTCGAACCAATAACTGACGGCAATTAAGGTCTCAAATGTCAAGAACTAAAAATTTCAAGATATAACTCGTCAACTATTAACAAAAAGTTTCTGGTGCATTTGTATGAAAACCTTGGAGCATTAAGTTGTCGAACATTAAAATGAAAATATTCGGGAGCATTACCGATACTGACACTACAGTTAATAAAAAGTTGCGGATCCCACTTTCATTAACAAGCAGTGCTGCCAAGAAACTACCAGCGGCCTTGGCACTGTTCATATTAAATTGGGGTTTTACAATCCCAAGAAGTTTGACCAAAGAAAGATTTTTACTGTGCAGTTAAGGGTCTATACCCCAGAGAACATAGCAAACGAAATGGAGAGAGCAAAAGTGGAGTACTTGGAAGCTGCGGTTGGAGTTACAAGCAGGAAAAGGATTGTCGTCCCCAAGCTTCTTCAATGGCATATGTGCGATTTCGCTGACGACATGGAATCATTACTGGAATGGATTTACAGCCAATTGCCACGTTCTGGATCGTTGAAGAGATTGATGATGGAGTGCTTGAATGGGGAAGCAAGGTCAGCTATAAGCAAAATGGTGGAAGTCCAGCCTTATGAATCCGAGTTCCGATACTTGTTGCCCTCGATTAGCTTCTCGTGCGACAAGTGACGTGCATGGATATCAAAAAATTAGTACTAATTAAGTCAATTCTTTCTTGTATGTTTTGACAACTTTTTTAGTATTAAGAAACTTGATCATGTGTTGGTTTAGATTTAATTATATCCATACATTGTAAATAGCCTAAACTAGATGGTTTTTGAAATGGAATTCAGCAAATAAGCAGATCACAGCCCGGCCAAGAAACTTGGTTACTTGTCAACTGTTTTTCTTTGTAGGCAGATCCTTCCTACAACGGAAAAACACGTTGTTCATAAGATCAAGATTCATATTTGCTATTTTTTTTAACATATTTCAAACACATATTTCCAAACATTCACTCATTTCTATTAAAAAAATCTCCAAAACTCCAATTCCATTGGTGTTCCAAACAGGCCCTTCCATTTACAACGTCTGGATGTGCGGGATCTTAGATTTACAACAACACAAGGCAATCGTACATTTGGACCAACCAAGTCACACATGCTCTTCTTGTTTTCTAATTCAAAATCAATAACAAAATCAGAGTTCCTGTCTACCATCTTGCTAATTACGACGAGGGCTCAACCAAGAAATTCACGATCCTATTCAACAAATTTAAGCCAAACACGGTTTCTTCACAGTTGACTTTAACAGATATGTTGAGTGGTTCCCAGCATTTACCATTAACAGTAATTGTGATTAAGCACATTTTTGAGGCACTTAAGATCTCGCTGCTGAACCGTAAGCACAAACCCGATGCATCATCAAGATTTGAATCGACTGGCATATCCACGGATACGAGGAATAGGTTTGAATTGCTTAGCATCTTCAATGCCAGACTATTGCAGATCCCAAGGAATTTGTCTGTTGTTACCAATGAGCTCTCATCTTTATCCTTGTTTGACTCCCCAATGTGGTCGCTAAAGGTGCAACTGTTACACGCAATGGAAGATAAACAAACTTTGAATATCAATGATACATGACAAAACAGAAGGGGATATTGAAAACTTGAGATTCATGTTGTGGCTAGAAAATAGCAGCTGCGAGAGATTATTCTGAATATTTTGACCCCAACTCAAGGTAAAGCTGGCAATGCTTCCATAAGTATAGGTTGGACCCTGTAATTTTGGTCAAGACCGTTTTAAGAATAAAATTTTAAAATTTGCTTGTCTTATTTCTATATAATTCTTTCACAGAATATTTAATTTGTCTACCAAGGGAAAAAAGGTCGAGTCACAGTACCCTGTCCAAGAACCATTTTGACCAGCCAAATGAACACCAGAAGCACTAATGCCCCCTAAACTTGTTACCAAAACACGATAAATTTAGGGAGGCATCAGTGCTAAATACCAAAAATGCTAAGGCATGTTTATCGAGAAAGATACTGGTTTTGGAAGGGAAAGTAATGAAAATATGGATCCTTGGGTCCGTTTTTAGAGTTTACTTATCTATCAGAAAGTATTACAGGATCTAATTCCCTTTCCAGTGTTTACTAAACTTAGGATTAGGTGCTTATAAATTCAATTACTACATTGACCTTGTCACATAATTAATTATTGGATTGACAAGGGCATATATAAATAAATTTGGTGTTTATACCAATTAACTAAGAAAGAACACCAAGAAGGAAGTTAGGATATGCATTCCCTTTTCTAATAGCCTAAATCATGTGAGACCCACTAAATTATAATTCTTTATTATTATTATTTTTTAATTAAATACATGAATAGATGACAAAGTAACACCTGTCTTTCACTTATCCATTCATGTGAATTAAGCATGCTTTTAGTTTAAACAATAACCAACAGAAAGTGATAAAAATAGGATTGGAGGAATATGAAAAAGAAAACAAAAATTGAGTTGCTTACCTCCTTGTGCATTCAAACATTCCCTTTAGACGAGATTCATTACTTATGAAGGCGTCTAGGTCCAAGGGAACAGCTTTTATAAAAAATCCAATGTCAGGCCATAGTTTGACAGGATACCTCTTCCCATTACAATACAAAGCCAGCTTTAGAGGCAAGAGATGGTGATGGAAGCGAACTTGGAGAATTCTTGTTGTAGTTTGATCAGGTTCCAGAGAGGTGATTTCTTCCCCGGAAACCAAGGTTGGCACATCATCTTGAGATGTCATGGTGCTGTCACATCAAGTCAAGTTAGAAATTAGACCTTACTTAAGCTTCAATGACAAGGTTCCAAAGACTTATATGCAAACAAGAAAGAAAAAGAAAAAAACTGCTGATTCCATGAATGCGGAACCCTAGGTATCAACCTATTTATGGACGGTAAAAGCAAAAATTTACAATAAAAATAAGGTTAAAAAAAAAAAAACAGCATGATTTGTTCCAATAAATAATAGTGTAATAACGAGAACTTGCAACAATTATACAAGAACCTCGTGAACAACAATGAACAATCCTGCAATAAGGACATCAAAGATCAACAAGATTTGATGGGGTGATTGGAAACGTGACCATATGTTGCAATATCATCAACTAGAGTCTAGACAAAACTCAACATTGGAAACGTGACCATAAGTTACAGTATCATCAATTAGAGTCTAGACAAAACTCATCAAATACAAAAATGATACTATGCCTACTGTCAGGTAAGTTAATGCATCACCCCAAAGCAATTAAATTTTAACCATCTAGCTTCAACTGTAAGATCGAGGACGTATTAAACTCAGACTAACAAAAGGCTTGAATGTTTCTAACTCAGAATATCTATCTTATTCAATGATTAAATACAAAAATTAACCAGGCTAAAAAAGATTGCCACATTCCAGCGCTTTTTAGGCATGAACCATTTTGAGCGCCACCAAACAAATGGTTCAGATAATCAAGTGATGTAACAAGTACAAACATTGACAACCGAGCAAACAAGAACACTTAACTTTTCTGAGATAGGCATAATTCAGAATTATAAGTTGTTTCGCATAAAATTTAGAATTTTCTTGAGCAAATATAAAAATATCACCTCTCAGTCATAGTCAAAGCTTGATCTGCATTATCCAAGACTTTGCTAGATTCCTCATCAGCTAAAGTTATGCTAGACATAGGATCCGTTGAACAGTTCTTGAAAGAAGCTTCTACACAAACAAGGAGGGGGGAGACACTTGAAATCTCAGATGAAAAGCAATAGTCCACCTTTAGGCCGTTTCCATTTACTGGATCCAAGAGCACATAGCTTTTACGTTTTATTTTCTCTTTAATATTTCCAATTGAGATTCTTGCTGACGATCTATTAATTGGACTTGGCTCCGAAGAATCCACATTTGAAAAACCAGGCTGATCATCCAACCACGACTCTAGTGCACTCTTTGATATCAATTCCCCAAAATCAGCAGAACCAGTCTCAGAAGCATGACTTTGCACTTTGTAAGTATTTCCAGGATCTGATAATTGAATCAATGGATTAGTGTTGTCATCATCTTCTCTTTCCAAACCAGCTTCATCACTGCCACGGCTGCCACTGGAACCTATGCTAGAGTGCTGTGAACTGTACTGAGAAGCAGTTTCTTCATCCAACGATCCAGATACAGAGTCAACTTCATCAGATACTGAGGGATCACTAGTGGCTTGATTCCCAGATGCATTTATTTCCAGATCATCACATTTTAAACTACAAGGCTTTGGGAGAGGTTCATAACCTGGAGCAGCATGAAGTACTATCTGTGATAAAGACCCTGGGAGATAAATCCGATGATTACTGATTTCAGGAATCAATGCTTTTCTCTGTCCGCTAAATATGGATTTTGCAAGTACACGTGACAACTCCTTATTTTCGGGTGGACAATCTGTTTCCGCTTCTGCAGCACGGGAGTCTAAATAGGATGACAGAAGTTTCTTCAGAAAACAAGCTCGGTCACGAACATCATAGCTCAAGTCACATTCCGCCAGTTCAAGCAAATAGCTTAAAATTCTTTCAAATGTCAATATGTCTTCACCTTTTGCACATAATAAAACCTACAGAAAAGACAAGTTGAACCTTTGAAATAACAGGTGCCAGTGACGTTTGAGACCTTCACCAATCAAATGAATCTAGGAGCGAAAAAAGTAAAGAACCACCTAAAGAAACACACTTAAAATAACAAAA
The DNA here is from genome assembly GCA_035233585.1 of Antiaris toxicaria. Lineage (NCBI taxonomy): Eukaryota > Viridiplantae > Streptophyta > Magnoliopsida > Rosales > Moraceae > Antiaris > Antiaris toxicaria. The sequence continues at coordinate 10,464,750 of CP141162.1, read as the reverse complement.
ACGATTGGAAAAGAAAAGCCTTCATAAAACAATCTGAAACGATAAGAGATACATTACAAATGTAAATAAGTCTTACAGCAACGAACAATAATAAGATTCTATCAGTAAAAAAAAAAAAAAAAAGGATTAGTTTCAAATTACCCTGACAGTAGTATTAAGAATCTGAAGTTTTGTTTCTAATGCTTCAGAAGTAAAACACCATGCAAGATATTTAAGTACTGTGGTTAACATCCTCGGAATCAACTCCCCCAAAGAGTTATATTCTCCCACCATCCAAATGATCATTGCACGAGCTGCAGGCACCTTTATTGAATCCAAACTACGAACCAACTGAATAATGACCTTTTAATAAACAGGAATCAGTTTCACATAAAGAAAAATAGATGGTATGACATGATAATGACTCAAAGTAAAACGACAAACATATCTCAACCCAACATACAAGTGACTAATGGCAAGGAACGACCAAACTGACATATTAACTGAGTAACTAATTCTTAACTCTGCACTTTATATACTAGCATGCCAGATGTTGAAGTCCAATGCCACCATTAAAGTTACCATCTTTCCAGAAATGGGTACACACCCTGTACTTAAGTGGTTTGAGACAAGAACTAACTGACCACCAATAGCTCAAAGCTTATATGCACAATTGCTTTGACAAACAACCACTAGAAAATGTTTTAATCAGGTGCCATGCTTTCACTCAGTAACTTGAAGTATTATCAACTTCCCTTAAGCAAAAGAAGAAGCACAAAAGAGATGACACCATGCAGCCATTAGAAACGAAAATACAACAAACCAAAGCATCAAACAAGAATTCATTTTTCCCCAAAACAGACTCTCAAACATGTCAAATTCTCTTTCCATCTCATTTATATTAGACCTCTTCCATGAAAATTTGTTTGAATGAATAGAGGAGACAGGCAGACAGGAAAAATAAACATAAAAAACAAATGAAACAACCATCATCGGAATCAGAAAAAAAGAATACTTTCTCATGACTGAGCGGATCTTGCCTAATGATTGATTTAATAGACAATACCGCTTGAACCAAAACCCCCGCTTCTCCTTCCAGTGATCCAATGTCACTAGTGTAAAATTCTGCAATAAAAGATGTAATTAGTGAGATGAAACAGAAGAAAATTTAGAAATACATTTTCTTGATTCTCAAAAGCTGCGAACCTTGTTTAGTCAAAGCCAATAGCCATTCCAAGCATGCATTTGCCATCTTTGGAAGTCGTTGCATACAGATACCAATTGCAGCAATGGTGTCAGCAGCAAATCTCCGATCAGGATCTTTAATATAATCCTGGAAAACATTATAAGGCATCATTTTAATTTCATAATATTGAATCCGTGAAACTTTTTGACATGGAAAATCTAAAACAAAAGTTATAAATAACAGGACATGCAGCAAGTATTAAGAATATATATACATACATCCATCCGTATATATATATACACACACACCCACACACACACACACACACACACACACAATCATTGGTGCACCCGTGCATGTAGGTTGAACTTTCAGCAGATGGAACAACTTAGAGCTAGCTTAGGAATCAGGATCAACATATTTGGTCAATTGATTTCTTACGAGTTCTATGAACTGGCATGCGTATTGGTGATATGGAGTGACCTTAGCATCAGAAATAATTTAACATCAGATAATTTGTCCTCGAGTTTACCTTTTTCTCAAAAACAGTATATGATCTAATTGTACTACTAGAGTGGTAACATCAAAAACTTAAAGGACCAGACAACTGAACAAGCCAAGCTGTTATGAGAACCCTCAAAAGGTGTCAATTTCCAGGACAAAAATCATAATCAACATGATTCGCTGAATTGTTAAAGACCAATAGCTTCTCTGATAATATACCAAGTGTGAGAAACTGTGTAATTAGGGTAGGAATTAGCTGTAAATTAGCTATAGAATCGTTGGGTAATCAGCCTATTTTAGGTTCATTCTATTTTTGGTAAAATCATTTATTCTAATTATGGGAGATTGTATTAATTGTATAGTTGATCCTAGGCTATACTCAGCTATTTAAAGGCATGGTGATAGATCATTTGTACTGTGAGATATTATTCAATTTCAGAAACAGTTTTTTCATATCTCTTGGCAGTATTTAGAATTACTTTTCTTTCTATTATCTTTTATGGTATCAGAGCTAAGAAGATAATAGAAATTTGAAAAGTTAACCACGTCTGGAGCAAGCGGTGAAGGCAACTCAACCCCACCTTCCTTAGCGTCTGAGTTGATTCCCAAAATTGCTCCCATTGCCGTGTTTGATAATACCAAACCTTCCCGTCCTGTACCTAAATGTGACCATTGCCACAAGTCCTGGCACACACGTGATAACCATTGTCAACTTCTGGGTGTTTCTACCAAGCTGAGCATCTCTCTTATGGTTCAACAAGGTATCTCAGGTGTTCCTGTGCCTGACATGACTGAGAAAGGTGAGTAGTGGATTATGGATTCAGGTGCTAGTGATCACATGACTGGCTGTGCAACTTCGTTTCAAACTTATACTCCTAGTTCTGGACAAAAAAAGGTTCAAGTGGTTGATGGCTCTTTTTCGCCTGTTGCGGGCATAGGCATAATCCAAATAAGCCCTTCTCTTTGTCTAAAAAATGTTTTACATGTTTCACAGCTTTCTTACAATCTTATCTCTGTGTGTAAATTGACAGTAGATAACCTGCACCGTGTTAACTTCACTTCTACTTCTTGTGTTTTTCAGGATGTGACAACGGGGAGGACGATTGGCAAAGCTAGAGTCTTCAACGGCCTCTATTTCTCGTTTCCTGAGAATAATTCATGTGCTCTTTCTGTCTGTTTGAATAATCAAATAATGTTATTATATTATCGTCTAGACCATCCTAGTTTTACCTACATGAAATATGTATTTCCTTCTCTTTTCTGAAATAAAAATATTCCTCTGCAATGTGAAGTCTGTCAAATGGCTAAGCATACACGTCAATTTCTTCCTCCACAACCATATCGCCCATCTAAACCATTTGCTTTGATTCACAATGAAATTTGGGGCCCTTCCCGTGTTCTAACACTTAAATCTCAAAAATGATTTATTACCTTCATCGACGATCATACACGTGTCAGTTGGGTGTATATTCCTAAAAGACAAATCTGATACCGCTGCAGTTTTTAAAAATTTTTACCAAATGATCCATACTCAGTTTGACATACAAATAAAATTACTCCGTACTGATAATGGTACTGAATACTTCAATTCCATTCTTGGGGAATTTTTTCAAACTAAAGGGATTCTACACCAAAGTTCGTGCATTGATACCCCAAAACAAAATGGAGTGGCGGAGCACAAAAATAGACATCTTGTGGAGGTGGCACGTTCCCTTTTGTTTGCAACACATGTTCCTAAGTTTTTCTAGGGGGATGCTATCCTTACTACTTGCTACCTCATTAATCGCATGCCATCCAAAGTACTCCACTTCAAAACATCCTTAGACACACTCACATCTTCCTACCCTGCCTACAGACTATTCTCAACCCTTGAATCCCGTGTCTTCGGTTGTGTGGCCTTTTTCCATAACCCTTCTCAAGGTCGATCTAAGTTTGATCCTTGCTCTCACAAATGTATATTCCTAGGATATTCCTCGTCACAGAAGGCTTACATATGCTATTCTCCAGACCAGCGAAAATACTTCATTTCAATTGATGTCACCTTCTTTGAAAACCTTCCATACTATAAACGTCATTTGCCTTAGGGGGAGAATGCAAACGAGCCAAATTCTGATTCCATGATGCTAGGTAGTAAAGGATTCGATTTCCTGACTCCCTTATCCGAAAATGATTTCCCAAACAAACAACCAATTCCAAAAAAAGAACTATAGACTTATTCTCGAAGGAAACAAAAAAGGGATGTCAAAAATCTCGAGCACTCTCAGTTGTCTATCTCGGAGTCGTGTTTGGAAATATGTGAGGATCCTATTGCTCTCAGGAAAGCTTCTCGAGCATACACAAGATACCCCATTTCAAACTCCGTAGAATACAGGCATCTTTCAAAATGATCGATGACGTTTATTGGCAATCTGTCTAATGAGAATATCCCAGCAAATGCAGAAGAAGCCATGAAAAATCCTGAGTGGAAGGCTGCCTTACTTGAAAAGGTATACGCTCTTGAGAAAAATGGGACTTGGGAAGTTGTTGAAAACCACGAGATAAAAAAATAGTTGGCTATAAGTGGGTCTTCACAGTGAAATATAACGCGGATGGCACAATTGAAAGATACAAAGCTAGGTTAGTAGCTAAAGGATTTACTCAAACGTATGGTGTCGATTACGAAGAAACATTTGTTCATGTTGCCAAGATCAACACTGTACGAGTTCTCTTATCTTTAGCTGCAACTATAGATTGGCCATTAGAGCAACTTGATGTTAAAAATGCTTTCCTAAATGGGGAGTTAGAAGAAGAAGTGTTTATGGATCCTCCTCCTGGGTTTAACTATGATGAGAATAAGTGTGCAGGTTATGCAAGGCTTTGTACGGCTTAAAACAGTCACCTCGGGCTTGGTTTGATCATTTCTCGAAAGCCATAAAAGGACAAGGATATGTGCAGGCTCAAGCTTACCATACTCTCTTCTATAAATACCGAGAGGGTAAGGTATCCATCCTTATAGTCTATGTTGATGATATTATCCTTACAGGAGATGACTTGGAAGAGATGTCGCGTGTCAAGAAAGGTCTCTCATCCGAATTTGAAATGAAAGGCTTAGAGAAGCTTCGATATTTCTTCGGAATGGAAGTCGCCAAGAGTAAAGCAGGAATTTCTGTCTCACAAAAGAAGTATATCCTTGATTTACTTGAAGAAATAGGTATGTTGGGATGAGAGCCAATAGATACTCCCATGGATCCCAATCTCAAGTTCAATGATTAGGGGTCAACCAACCCAGTGGATAGGGGGAGATACCAACGATTAGTTGGTAAATTGATATACCTAGCCCATACAAGACCTGATATTGGCTTTGCTGTGAACTATATTAGTCAGTTTATGCATGATCCTAAAGAAGAACACTTGGGGGCTGTTAATCGGATACTTAGATATTTAAAGGGAACTCCAGGGTGAGGTCTTCTGTTCAAGAAAACTACAAAAAGGAATATTGAAACCTTTACTGATGCAGATTGGGCAGGATTGGTTATTGACAGATGGTTGACATTTGGTTACTATTCATATGTATGGGGCAACCTGGTTACATGGAGAAGTAAGAAGCAGACGGTAGTAATCAGAAAAAGTGCTGAGGCTTAACTAAAATCTTTGGCTCATGGTCTTTGTGAAGCTTTGTGGCTAAAGAATCTACTGAGTGAATTGTGCCTAGAAGCACAGGAGTCTATAAAGGTGTTTTGTGACAACAAGGCAGCCATCAACATTTACCATAATCCGGTTTACCATGGCAGAACAAAACATGTGGGAATAGATAGAAACTTCATTAAGGAAAAGATGGAGAATGGAACAATCTGCATCATATACATCCCAACAACCAAGCAGATAGCAGACATTTTAACAAAGAGTCTTTGGAAGCCAGATTATAAGCAGTTAATTAGCAAGCTCAATCTTTTCAATGTGTACAATTGAGCTTGAGGTGGAGTGTAAGAAACAAGGTAATTAGGGCAGGAATTAGCTGTAAATTAGCTATAGAATCCTTGGGTAATCAGCCTATTTTAGGTTCATTCTATTTTTGGTAAAATCATTTATTCTAATTATGAGAGATTGTATTAATTGTATAATTGACCCTAGGCTATACTCGGCTATTTAAAGCCATGGTGATAGATCATTTGTACTGTGAGATATTATTCAATTTCAGAAACAGTTTTTTCATATCTCTTGGTAGTGTTTAGGATTACTTTTCTTTCTATTATCTTTTACCAAGAAACAAAAATAAAAACACAAGTGCAATGATACACAAGTTTCATCCAAGTGTGTACCTACTAATTAGGGAAAAGAAAAGGAGAATAAATGTACCTGAAACTCTTTGAGTATTGATGAAATTGATGAATCTGTAGCAATGCAAGCCAGTATATCTAGCTTCAATGCTTTTACAGGATAGGAATCAGAAGAGCATATAAAAAAATCCTCAAAAAAAGGAGCAAAAAGAGAAGGCATTGCTTTTGCGAACACTTGAATGTTGCTGAGGACCTAAAAGAGGTAACCATCAAACAATCTTCACTATCAATATCTTTGAAAAACTGATAAAGAAATAAAAGATGATAGACAAGAAAAGAGATCTTAGCATTATTTGCCAAATAAGGTATCTAAAAGTACGTGAAGCATTTCCCAAATAGTGCATATTTAAAGAGACAAAGTGGCATGTATCAACACATCAAAATGCACACTTTAAAGCAGCAAATCAAGCTCTTCATAAACTTACACAATAACATATTAAACGAGAGTGTGTAAGATGTAAGGAAAGATTCACGCTTACTTTACCATATGAATATTACTTAAAACTAGGAAAAATAAAAAACGTAATAAGAAGACATGGAACAAAGTAAGCTAGTAAGGAAGCAACATAGACCATATTAACATACTCACACATCAATTAGTTAAGCAAACTGAAAGGTAAGGAAATGGTTTTAAGTACCACATATCTTGAGGCACTAGACGATCTTAGGACAAACAATAGTGGTTTAACAATCCGTTTAACATCCTCCTTTGGAGCCATAATCCAGTGCACCCCGGCAGCTGCTAGTAAGACTGCACTGTTGTTGCTCCACAACAATGGCGATGTACACTGCAGCAGGATCTTCACATCTTCATTACTTCTGCTAGATGTAAAACACTCCCCTTTAAATTCTGAAGAACCTTTGTCCAAGAAACTTGATCTAGATAAATATACATCTGGTCCTTCAATATAGCATTGGGAGACCATCTTTGCCAATTCAGACTCATAATTCCAGCCCATGTCACCATTATCCTCCTCCAATGTGAAATTCAAATTGGATTCTGAGCTGCCCTTCTCAGATTTATTACTTTCAGTATGTTGCAAAGAAAACATAACTGATTCCCGTACAAGTCCATGCCTTGCAACTGCATAGCGTAATAGAATGCCAATTAAAATTATCTGACCCCATTCTTCCACATCAGGAAGAATTTCACATAGTCTTCGAAAGTTTCTTCCAACCAGAGGCCAATTATTAGGACAAACTGAAGCAAATGCTGCAGCTGCTGCTCCAACAACACTCGGTGAATGATCTTTTAATAGTATTCCTACAACCTGCAGAGAGACAGAGCAATCTCAAGGTTAGAAATTAATATAAACAATTCCTTAACAATTAGGTATATCTAGCCCCAAGAGACTATGGGGGCGTTTGTTTTTGGTCTTGAAAATGATTTTCTATTTTCAAAAACACAGAAAATGAAAACGGTTTCAAAATAGCGTTTGTTTATTTAACGTTTTCAAAACCGTTTCGAAAACACCGTTTTCAACTATGTTGTTTTTTTGGGTTTTTTGAAAACGAAAAAAAGTTGTTTTCACTTTTTGTTTTCATTTTCAAAAAATATTGTGTTTTTTAGGTTTTTTGAAAATGAAATGGGTTTTGAAAAAATATAACCAAACAAAGTTTTATTTTTATGTTTTTCAAAATATACACTCAGAAAACATAACCAAACACAGTTTCAGAAATAATCTTAACACAGTTTTCAAAACATTCTCATTTTCAATTTTTTTGAAAACAGAAAACATTTCAAAAACAATACCAAACGCCACCTATAATACTTGGCAGCATGGTCTCTGCAAGACTGCAACTAGGGGCAAAAACAAACAATTTTTATTAAAAGACGGGAAATTCGTGTATAACTGAAACTTCACAACAAATAAAAATATGGCAGAAAAAATTCCCATGATAGATTACATGCACATGCTTGTGCATGTAAGACGTGTGGACATTTCTTGTTCACTGATGCACATAGTTGTGTAAGAGATACATGTATTGTAAACTGGCTTCTAAACTAGCAACTCGCTTCAATATAAACACGCTTGTGCACGACAAACCAAGAAAGAGTAGACGTTTCAAACTTCTGATAATATGTTTACAAAAGATAAGAAGATGACATTCCAAGACTATGGGGGAGTTTGGGGGAGGGTGTTGGAGATGTTATTTTTGGGTTGGAAAAAAGTTGTTTTAGAGAATGTGTTTGGGAGAAAAAACTGTCTGAGGTGAAAAAATAAAAAATTTTAAAAATTTTTTTAGAAAAAAAATTATCAATATGGATATTGTTTCGTTCCTCTCGAAATTCTATGCAATTTTAAAAAAAAAATTTATCTCATTTGGACTTGTATACACAAAGTTATGAATTTTTAAAGTTTGGAGTATACTGTAGCGTTTTGGAGATGTAAATAGTGAAAAGTAAGGAAGTTTTGGAAAAAAGTGAAATTTTGGGGGCGGGTAAACGGCCCCTATATCTTGGTCAATATGTTTCCAAATTCACGTATAACAGAATACAAAAATAAGGGTACCACTTAACAAAGTCTGAGCATATGTTATCATTTAAAAAGGCAAAGATATCTTCCTAGCAAATAAAACAGATACTTGGTCCATGAGATTCTTATACATATAACACCTTGTCAAATAACCATAGACACGAAGAAAACAGAAATACATCTTCAACCACTCAAAATGAACAAATCAACAATTTATCAATTAAAACAAAAACCAACCAGACCTCTTCAATAGTGGTTGCGTTTTCCTCCAGCCGCAAATCATGCAGTTTAGGAAGAGCATTTGCTGCACATTTACGGACATACACAGATGGATCTCTTGCACATTTTCCAACAGCAACTAGAACAATAGGTGCAATGACGTGCAATCGAATTCCCGCCATCGTCCGAAGCGCCCACGCCCTGACCAATGGGTTCGGATCCCCCAGATCCTTCTGGAAATAATTAATCGATAGCAATGCCTCGTTGGGGCGCCTAATTTTGTAAAAGAAAACCCTCATGATCAAAACATCAAACAGATCCTATACTAAGCTAATCAAAACAACTTAACTTCACATCTAAGAAACATCTAAAATAAGAATTTTTTTCGAATTATTCAACAAAATCAATGTGATAAATAAGAATTTCACAATAGAAGCATACTTTTCGGCATAATGCAACAAGTACAAGTAAACCAGCTTCTTCACTTCCAAAGACTGAGACGCCACGTTTTTAACGACCTGCAATTCCAATGCAATACGAACATCACCAAACATAGAAATTTCTCTCATTTTCCGCGATTGTCTTTTCCGATCAAACAAACAGAAGGAATAGAGAGCGAAATCGTGACCTGAGGGAAGAAATTGGAGACGTCGAAGCCCTGGGCGATGAAAGCGAGCAAGCGCTTGAGAGCCTCGCACTTCTCGGAGTCGAACTTGCTGTCGAGGAGGGGAGCGATGTTAACGTCGTCGGGGTCGTCGTAGAGGTGGGCGTCGGTACCGATCCGGAACACCAATGTGGAGGCCTTGCTCAGACTCTCCGCCGTCGCGCCGAATTGTGGGAACATCTTCTCCGGCGTCGAGCTCCGATGGTAAATTCTCCTCCCCTGTGCCCTGGTAATGGCTCTCTAGTCTCTACCTATCTAAACAGTGGGTAAAATGGCCGAATGTAATCGGAGTGGAGACTCACCACCACCGTTGCAGAGGTTGAAGATGACGTGATGTTTGGGATCTCTTTGGATACTCGGAAAGTGTAACTTTTATTCTGGGGTGAAGGGCCAGGAAAATTTTTAAGTGCTCGTTGGAACCAAATTTTGATATTTAAGAAAACCTTTTTTTTATATATATATATTTTCCTTCTTTTATTATTATTTTTTACTATTTATATTTTTTAAATATTATTTTTTATTATTTATATATTTAAAATATTATAATAAATTTTAAATTTTAAAATTTTATGTATATAAATTTAAATAAGATAAATTTTTAAAAATTATATATAATTTAAAAAAATTAAAATAAAATTTATATTAATATTTTTTTTTGATAAACTTTTAAAATTTTACATTTTTTATCCTTACATCATTTTTTTCTTTAAATATATTTTTCAAAATTACACTTTTCTAAAAAAAATAAAAATAAAAATCCTTTAATACCTCCGTAAACGACCCCCAAGTCTCTGTATAAAAAGCATGTATATTAGAATATTTGGAAAAACTCATATATGAAAATATTTAAAATAGAAATATTTAAATTATTATTTAAATAGATATTTAAATTTTGAATATTAATATTTAAAAAAGAATATTTACATGAAAATATTTAAATTTATATTAAATAGTTAGTAAAATGTTTGAATTGTTTGAGTTAAAAATTGTAAAAATAAAAATATATTTGAAAAAAAATCAATATAAATCTTATTTTATTTATCTTGAAATTTTATATAATTTAAAAAAAATGTCACATTTAGATTTGTATATGTAAAATTATGTATTTTTTATAATAGTAATTATAAATAGTGAAACTGAGGTTGATTTTAAAAAAATATATAAAAATATCAAATTGTATCATCTAGTTGGAAAAAAAAAACATATATTTCACAAGAATTCTCAGAATTTTTATTTATCTATTAGGGGGAAATATTTAAAATAAAAACATTTTAGACAAAAACATTTAACACTATTGAAAAACATCTGGATAGATAAAATGTTGACCCTTAACATTTAGAACTTTATTTAAAAATTACAAATAATAATATTTTGTAATATTTTATATTATTTCAAATGTTGATTTCCAAATGCTCATTTAAAATTTTAGAAGAGGAAAAAATTAGAAATATTAGCAATAATTGAAACAAACGAAACCTATGTCCTTAGTATCAACATGGCAACATGTCTTCTGAGTTCCAACATGCAAATGGATATGTTGTGTTCTCTGAATTATATTGTACCTTTAGGTTTACCATCAAACAGTGAAATATGCTAATTTTAACATTCAAACGGATATGTTGTGCTTTTTAAATTAAAATATTTCTTTAGATTTACCCTCAAACATTGAATTGTGCTAACTTTAACATAATTGATGAATTATCATTTGATTAGAAATTAGATTCAAATTAATTGGCCACCAATTATTTTATATTCTCTTCTTGAAATAGTTGTTTAGAAGTTAGAAAATTGGGTAAAAATATAGAAAAGAAGATTTAATATGATTAGTTAATGGTTTACATAAATGCTACTTATGATCCAATCATGTACTTAATTAAAGATTAGGAGAATTGATCAATTAGCATATTTGACTATAATATTTTAAAATAATAATAGGATTAAAAATAATATAGTATATTTAGATTCATTGCATATTAAAATACTAAATTTATCCTTTATTCTTCCTCTCTCTCTTCCCTCTCTCTTCTCTACCTCTCATTTTTCACTCTCTACCTTCCTCCCGCCCTCCTTATCCTAATAGTACTGTGTCAGAGAACATTACGACAGTGATGATAAGACCAAATCGCATCGATGATGGTGATGGTGGCAAGCGATGATAGTATTAAATCGTGATGAAAATATTATATTTGTATAGAAATATGAGAAAATACTTATAATAGTAGTATATTTCTAGTATTTCAAATATATTCATTTATATTATTTTCAGCATTTTCTATATTTTTATTTATTGTAAAAAAAAAAAGAAGAATAACAAGAGAATAACAAAAATTACCAACAAATACTAAATAAATTTCAATAAATAACCACAAATACCAGCAAATAATTATAGTTGCAACTTATCTCATAGTGAAACTCGCTACCTCTTACCATGGATCTCGTCTCCCCTTTTTCTTTCTCTTTCCCCTTTCTCGTTGCTATTTCTCTCTCTTGTTGCTGTTGCAAAAGATTCTAACTCCAGAGAAGAAAACGAAGTCCACGACAATCACGTCCGGCAATTTCATAGCTGGAATCGTTGGTTGTCACTCACAGACGTTTGGCGAGGTTGCAATCACTGTTATCTATCAGATTGTGATCCAAATCGTCATTCAAATTGCTATCACGAACACAACGGATCGCGAACACCATTTTCACCATCAGTGAACTTGAGATTTAGATCATGACCTTTGATATAGTAAACCTCCATCTTCATCGACGACAGCATTGGATATCTGCTAGAGCTCATTGTCTTCTCTAGTGAGTGAGCGTGCTAGAGAGGTAGGGAGCGAAAGTAGGTAGAGAAGAGAGAAAGAGATGGAAAGGAAAGAGGGAGAGAGAGTAAGAGGGAGACAGGGGTATTTCTAGAAATTGGGGGGAAAAAGAAAAGAAATATGCCATTTTATTCCTTAATATGTAAAATATGCTATAATTTTCAGTAAGTGTATTAAAATATGCTATTCAATGTAATTTTTCCTTAAAAATTTAAAAATGTATTTTTCTTATGTTTATGTCATTTATTTTGAGATTACCAAAACCTTGTAGTGTATTTGGGTAAATAAACTTTAAACTTCAAATTTTTTGGTTGAATTTTAGTTAGATATAAAACACAAAAGTGATGGATATGTTGGCACCTCCTTTTTAATTCTTTATACCCAATTTTAAATAGGAAAGTTTGGTTTGGTGGTTGATTTTAGTTACTAAATTATATAGATGACCGAACTTTTTTTGTATTTGACAAAATGGTCATTTGCCATTTTTTTTAAGATTTGTTCAATCATTATAAAAATTGATAAATTATATTATAATCAATCAATAATTGATCATAATTTAATCAATTAATGATTAATCATTTAAAAAAATAAATTGACTATTTTAGAAAAAACAACATTTTTAACTAATTTTTAAATATTTAGGTTATTTGTTAAAAAAACTTACTAAAAAATGAAAAAGATTGTTTCGCTATATATCCCTTCTAAATATATATCCATTTTAATTTTGAAATAAATAAATTTTTTTGAATTATATTCACACATCCAATTTTACTCATGATATATTTTTTAAATTAAATAAAATTTAATACATTTGCTTCTGTTTGGATGGGTATCCAATTTTTGAAAATGAAAAAAAGTGTTGATTAGATTAGAAAAATTTTTCTGTCTAAAAATGAAAAAGTGTTTGGATGTGTAAAAAAATTTTCATCTCTAAAAAGAAAATTTTTTTTCCAATTCCAATAGGAAAAATTTTTTTATACTTGCATAAGAAAATTTAAGAAACTCTATTTTTAGAAATGAACATTTTTGATCTAAAAGTAAAAATTTTTCATATATGGACTTGTCAAACAGACACAAGGGAAGATCTTTTTTTTTTTTTTTTTGAGGAAAAGGCAATAATATAAAAGATCCTTACATAAAAGAACATTTCTCAAATTGGCTTAATTAAAATAATATACCTAGTAAATAAAATTCTTTCTGCTTTGATTTCTACAATCCAAACCTTAATTTCTCTAAATTTCACAGATAAAACTATAATATTTTTCACTGATTTTTAGATTGAGACGTGTAATAAGTTCAACTTGATTGTGCAGCCTTTTTTTTCAGTTCAAAGTGCTTTGTGACGTTCTTTTTCCTTTAGTTGCATGAAATTTTGCAATTAGATGAATCATGATTATGCATTGAGTCAGAACATTATGACCCATTCGCTGCAGTATGTGATATGATCGTTCCCATGGCGTGATATAAGCAATAAGATCATTTCTGGAGCTTAATGTAGTTTTTCGGACGGGATATTTGTATTACAAACGTTTGTGCTTCAAAAAAATAAATAAATAAGTAAAAAAAATGCCACATAACAGTAAGCATTGGCTCTTTATTATTAAGTATAGATAACTTTCCAATTTGCTTTACGTATTAATAACAAAAATATAGATACACACATATATAAATATATACGGAGAGGAAAATAATAAAGTAAATATAATAAAATGAATGATGGATGTGAAAAGGTATTTAAAATGTAAAAATAAAATTTATTTTATAAAATTAGTTAGGGTAATTTTGGTATACGTAGCATAGAGTATATAATAAGTAAATTTAACTACTTTATATTAAAAATGATATGTATTTAGAATAAGTGTAGAGAGTTAAAAAAGTGTATGAATAGAACCATTATTAAATTTTCTTGTTACGTATCCTTATAAATTTCAAAACTACCATTCTAATTATGTGAAAGGTTATGGTATGGATTCTTTTATATATCCTACTATAGTTTGTGGTCGGAATCAAATTTAAACTGTTTAAATTTTATCAAATGGTTAAAATATGCTTGTATATGATAATTATGGTGCATTTTAGCTTATAGTATTATGAAATTTAAAAAATTTAAGCAAAAAAAAAAAAAAATCAAATACCAGCTTTGCCCTTGTCTTCTTCACTTCCGGTGACTTTGTCTCCGATGAAGGAGTCATCACGGTGTGGGCTCCTATTGGTGTGGCAACAACAGATGGACAGCGGCGACACCCACAGCCCTTTCTCTCCCTTTTGATCCCTCTCCCTCTCAGTCTCTTTGAGATCTTGACCCCTTCGCTAGTGGAAGCTCGCGATCACAATGAAGGTTGGTGAAGGGTGATTTTAGAAGGTCCTTCGTGAGGGGAGGTGGACGATTTCAGAAGTTTGTTAGCAGGGGCTATTTGGTGAGTCTTGAGGGGCGATATTGTGTTAAAGGTCGGTGAGGGGAGGTGGATGATTTTAGAAGGCAAACAACGAAAATCAATAAAGTAAGCAAGTCTTTTTTTTTTCCTCTTTAATTTCTTTTGTTGTTTGCCCATTTTTTCCCTTTTTTGCAAACTTTTTCTAAAATTTTTTTAATTGATAAATATAATATAACTAAGAAATATATTTTTTATAGTGACAGGCATGATTTAGTAATAATTTTATTATTGACTCTATCATAGGATGAATGGTTTGAATTTTCCCACTATGAAATTCAAAAAATATATATATACTTATTTTTTTGACAATGTGATTTTATGTACGAAAAAAAAAGGCTCCAAAGTTTTAAGTTTCAATGAAATGGAGAGACAAAAAAAAAACATAGAGAAAAATTAATATCAAAGTAAATGAAAATAAATGCAGTTTAAAAAATATTTAAAGTGATAGAATAGACTTTATTTTATAAAAAAATACTAGTAGTTATTTTAGAATATTAAGCATGTGTAATATGTATATTAAAATATTTTAGAATTAAAATGAGTGATAATGAGATATGAAAAGTTAAGAGAATTGTGCTATTAAAACCACCTAATAAAAAATGGTTTGAGCAATCTTAATAGATGGGACATAAGACGTTTGGATATGAACATCCATATTTGAAATCCGAAAGTATTTTTATTAGTTTTTTATAAGTGTGAGATATAAGTTCCATATGATAAAAAAAGACTATTTAAACCATAATAATATTTGTTTGAAAGATTTAGTTCATATGTCTCCGTATGTATGTCCTCATACCTGTTCTTTCAATAATATTATGACATGTGTGTAACAAATTTGATTTTTTAATTGTTGTGCTATGAAGATGTAATTAAATATATATATTTTTGATATGTTCTGATATTTTTAGGACACATGAAAGGGACATGAATAAGGATATATAAGAGTTGAATCCTTATTTGAATGCTTACCTAAACACCACATTATATATTATAATTAGATTGTATCACATTTAAACTTTTGCATTTAAAATTGATATCGAATTCTTACCTTTTTATGGTAAAAAATTATTTTTTTTATAAGAAAAAAGAGATTGGTTATGTCTTTACACCTCTGTTCTAGTGGTCACTAGGTAAGCTCACTGGTCGCATCGGTGGAATGATATGAAACTAAACCTTAGGTCTTTATAACTAATAGACATCACACTTTAAAAGTAGATAACATATGGTCTTTTTTGTCAAAAAATAAACTCTTACGTGCATCACAATTCGAACTTGAGATTTACTATAAGTGGGGGCTCTAAATAGGTCTTTCCTGCCATTATGCCACCATCGTCGGTAATTAATGATAAAAAATTATTGTCAACTATAAAAAGCCCTAAATGTCCTTTATATTTTGAAAAATTTATTTTGATACATTAAAAAAAAAAAAAGAAACATTCAAATAAAAATATATCATAAAAAAAAATAAATTATCAAAATTGTAGTCCCCTCCATTTTGGATTTTGCCAAAACATTCAAATGGCAATTTGAATGTTGCATCCTCTTGTATATTGAAGTGTTCTATTTGGAAATACTTGAAATGTTTCTAAATGCTATTCTTTTTCTTATTCGTTCCCCCTTTTCATTTTAAGGACTTTTCGGGTATTTTGTTGGGTCAAAATTAATCTTTCATGGTTTTTTTTTTTTTCAATTTAAAGAATTGATCTTTAATGGGTTGATGCATATTAAAATACAAAATATTAATTACCTAAAAAAATACCGAAATATTATAGAACATAAAGTATGACTTTTTGGATATCATCAAAATATATGCATTTCTAAAAATAATCATGATTTTATATAACAGGAAATTAATTTCCATGAAAAAAAAAAGAAATTCTAAAATTCTATGAAATTTTTTTAATTTATTAAGAAATCAAATTATTTGAGAAATTTAATTTCTACTATATTGTTTATTTTTTAAGAAATTGAAATAATTTAGAATTAAAATACAATAATTACAAAAGTATTCTTATAGGAACAAAATAATTAAATATAAATAATAATATATTTAGAGTCTGTTTGAGAAAAATTTTCTAACGTAAATTTAATTTACAAATATAAGACTCTATATATTTTATTGATTCGAACTTAAAATTTTTAATTTTAATATTTTTTTAAAAAATTGATAAAAATTATAATTATTTTTGACTTAAAATTTTATTACATTAACGATTCAGTCCTTAAAACATTAATTATTTTTTCTCGAATCGAAAAACTGTAAAAAAATAAAAAAAAAGAAAAAAAAAATATTAGGAGCAACTAGGAAGAGTCTCAATTCCCACCGGCGATCTCCGTCATCGTGACGCGCGTGATCCCCCTCGCGCGAGTTAAACGTCTCTCATGACTCCACACTTTGAACCAACACCACCAAACAGCATCAAGTACAGCGTACCACAGTACCCACCAATGTCTCTTTATCAGTGAAGAATCTCTCACAACTCTCAACACTAACACAAATACAAACACATAACTCATAGCACACTTCCCCAGTTCAGAGTCCTTCTCTTGTCGTCTTCTTCGGCGTTTTCCCAGTCCCCAGTTCAATTATCACCGCTCTCTCGATTCTCATTCACTCCACACCCCCCGTTTGACCACCATTTCTTACCCTCACCCACACAAAAAAAAAAAAAAAAAAAAAGGAATAATAATAAAATAAAAAAATCCTCCAATTTGCTCCTCCGGAATTCCAATCCCCTCCACCGAGGCCCGGCCAGTTCTGTCTTCGCCGGCGAGAGGCGGTTTTTTGTTCGCCGATCCAGGTTTGGTTTGAAGTCCTCTTTCGTAGTTATGCATTTTTTGGGCCGTTTTCTGTTCTTGCATGTCGATAATATCGATCCTGCATTGTCGTTTTTTGTGCTTTTTTACGGTTCTCGCTTATTTAGTGCCTCGATTTAGATCAGCATTTTGCTTTGCATGATGGGGTTTTGGTATATTTTCGTGTGCTGATTGTGTTAACTTATTTTATTTTATTTTTTTTTCTGAGTTTGAAATTTTGGGTATTTAGGGCTCGTTTGGAGCGCGGATTAGAGTTGGAAATTTGGGTATTTTTTTTAATTTGGAAATGAGTGAATGTTTGAAAATATGTATTTGTTTTGTGTGAATTGGAATTGAACTTTCGCATTAGCAATAGTGTGAAAATTTAAAATGTGTTTAGAATCATGTTTTATTTCGCTTGTCAATGTGGGTATTTTAATATAAGAATAATCTTTTTTTCCATTCAAAATAAGAAAGTTATGAACTTTCAAATTATGAGTTTGAGTTTTCTGAAAATGGAAGAGAGAGAAAAAGCTATGTAGATTCGAAATTGGATGGTGAAACAAGTGACTTTTGGAAAAGAATTTGAAAAATTTCAACTCTAATGGTTGTTCCAAATGGTCCCTCAGTTCTTACTTCCTTAACCCAAATGAAGAAGCCTGAGGACAAGAAGTTAATAAAGTTCTCAAAGAGAATACAGAAGAAACTAAAAGAACTGAAAATAACAAAAACCAACTTAATAAAAAAAAAAAATGAAAAGTGATTCTGTGGTATATGGTTGATTATGATTTCTTTTTCACATCTATACGAGGTTAAACTTTTAAAGAGGTTTTTATTTCTCAAGTACATTGCATCCAAGGGAGATTATCCCCGTGAAAAGGTTTGATAGCTAATGGATATTTCGATTTTTCAGGTAGAAGAATGGGAAGTTCAGCGATTGCATCAGACGATTCAGATGTAAGTGACACTGAAATGGAGGATTCTGTTGAGGAAGTTTACAAAGAGCTAAAGAGTGGGAAGCATCATGTGAAACTTTGGGATGGGACCTTTACTTGCCCATATTGCCCGAAGAAGAAAAAGCAAAATTATCAGTATAAAGACCTAATCCAACATGCTTCTGGGGTGGGAAAGAGTTCTTCGGACAAGAGAAGTGTAAAGCAAAAGACTGAACACTTGGCTCTGGCCAGATTTTTGGAGAAAGATTTGCCTGATGGAGTTGGTCCCTCAAAACCCGCGGGTGAGGGTGGCAGTGTGGGGGCAGACGCAGGTGCTGGTGCAGGCACAGGCGAGAGAAAAGGTAATGCCATGGTTGCTAGTTGTGACAATGATGACAAGTTTGTGTGGCCTTGGATAGGGATTGTGGTTAACATTCCCACTACACAGACGGAGGATGGGCGTTATGCGGGAGGAAGTGGATCCAAGCTGAGAGATGAGCTGATAAGAAGAGGCTTCAACCCGACTCGAGTGCGTCCTCTGTGGAATTACCGAGGTCACTCAGGAACTGCTGTTGTGGAATTCAACAAAGGGTGGCCTGGCTTACATAACGCTCTGTCATTTGAGCGGGCTTACGAGGCAGATCGTCATGGGAAAAAGGATTGGTTTGCCAAGAATGGAGAAAAATCTGGTATTTATGGTTGGGTTGCTCGTGGAGATGACTATAACTTGACCAACATAGTTGGAGAACACTTGAGGAAGATTGGAGACCTTAAAAGCATTTCTGAAATCATGGAGGAAGAAGCCAGGAAGCAAGATAAGCTTGTATCTAACCTTACAAATATGATTGAGGTAAAAAACAAACACTTGGAAGAGATGGCAGTGAAGTGTAGGGAAACCACAAACACAATTGAAGCTTTGATGGCAGAGAATGATAAGCTCCATCAAACTTATAATGAAGGTATGGTTTGGTTAGATTGTGTTCTGTATTAAAACTGGATTTTAAAATCCCATCTTTTCTATATTTTGGTTTATCAAGTGTCTAGCTATTCCAATTCTTGAAATGTGCTAGTACTGGGTCAGAAGGGTAAACTTTAAAGCAGATTCAATTTGTTATTTTTCCCTTCGCTATGGTTTTTCTGTTTTGTTTTGTTTTTTTTCCTATAAGGTATAATTGTGTTTTGTGAACTTAATTTAAGCCATGTTACTATTTGTATTTGTAGAGATTAAAAAGATTCAATCAAGTTCACGAGATCACCTACAGAGAATTTTTAATGACCACGAAAAACTTAAGTCTCAATTGGAATCTCAAAAAAAGGAGCTTGAGTTGCGTGGCGTGGAGTTGGAGAAGCGTGAGGCTGACAACGACAGTGAAAGAAAAAAGCTTGCTGAGATGCTTGAAGAGGTTTGGCTTCTTTCACTTCATTTTACTTCATACTTCAGATCATGTGAATATTCTGAAGCATGAAGCAAAGCAAGTGCAAAGATTATGAAAAATAGCTAAAAGTAATTGGTGTAAACTATAATTAGGGGTGGGCATTAGATCAAAACAACCTTTTTTTTTTTAACAATCTTCATCCAATCCAATTATCCAATTATGGAAAATCCCTTTCAAATCCGACCAATCCACTCCGATCAATTTTATCATCCAGTCCGATCTAGTCCAAAATTCGTTGGATTGGATGATTGCATTATGCTTATGTTTTCATATAAACTTATTAAAACCAACTCAAAAATACAAAGCACATTTTGTAGGCATTAATATAATCATCCATCATTCATTCATCATATAACAATAAACCAAAATCACCTAATATAGTAAATAAAGTAAAAACTTTAAATTAATATGGCATAATCTTTGCTCAAATTAAAAACAAGACACTAGGAAAAATATAATCACTAAAACAGATATCAAATATCACATCACAATTGGCATGACAAGTTCTTCAAGGAGAAGCCTCTTCTGATTTGTCAATCTATTTTGAGCTAATATATCTACAAAAATTAGAAGTGAAAATACAAAACATAAAAAAAAAAAAAAAAAAAAAAAACTGAAAAAAAGGGTTAAGCAGAGAAAGGTAAAAAATTGTGCCTGCATAAAAAAGATGATAAATAAAGTAGATAATATATTATATATATATTATGTAATATAAAATTTAATTATTTTATATAAAATTTAAGTATATGGACTGGATTGGATTTATTGGATTTTCAAAATTGAAATCCAATATCCAATCCAATTGGATGAGTCAAATTATAATCCAAATCCAATCTAATAGTATTTGGATATTTGATTTTTTTGGATGGATTGGATTTGTTCGGTTGGTAGCATTAGATGAAATGGATGTTGTCCCCACCCCTAACTATAATTCACATGTCATTGCTTATGATGATTCATCTTGCTTCTGTGTACTTGGTTGAGGTATTTGCCATTGGTTTTGTCGGAGGTCATTTATGATGTAATATTTAACCTCAGTTATATCTAATATCTAGGTGATGTTCTGTGCATTTATGATGTTAGCATACACCTGATGGCTGATGATACCTGTTGTTCTTTCAGAATGCGGTCAGAAACAGTTCTCTTGAAATGGCTTCTTTGGCACAAAAGAAGGCCGATGAAAAAGTACTGAAACTGGCTGAAGATCAGAAGGTTGTTAAGTTGTTTTTAAGTATTTATAATAACCAAGTTATTTCCTTATGAATTCTAGAGGGAAGAAAATTAACGTATATTGCAATCAATTTCATCCAGAGGCAAAAGGAGGAGCTCCATAATAGAATAATCCAGCTGGAAAAGAAACTGGATGCAAAGCAAAAGCTTGAGCTGGAAATTGAGAGGCTAAGAGGCTCATTAAATGTTATGAAGCACATGGGTGATGATGATCTAGAAGTTCTTCAGAAGGTGGAGGCAATACACAAAGAATTGAGAGAAAAGGAAGGAGAGTATGAGGATTTAGATGCTTTGAATCAAACTCTAATTATAAAGGAGCGTAAGTGCAATGATGAGCTGCAGGAAGCTCGTAAGGAACTGATCAGCGTAAGTTTTGTGTGTGTGTGTGTGTGTGTGTGCGTGCGTGTGCGCATGCGCCCCCTCTCTCTCTCTCTCTATCTATTTGCCTCCCTGATATATAGCCTCTTTTCCTATTACTTTTGAAGCTTCTTCTTGTTTATTTAAAACCCACAATTGTATGTTTAACTTTTGATGCATGTGCCCATGTTTATGGACATAACATTCTTTTACTTGAAACAAATGGTCAATGTATATTGTTTTACGCCATAAACTACATCAGAAATCAACCTTTCTGCCCTCCTTTTTTTTTTGGGAAATATTGTTCTAAATATTGTTCTTAAAGTCAGTATTTGTAGTCATGTCCATCAGGAGATCATGTGGACATTTAACTTTTAAGGGCTAAAATACAAACTAATTTCTTTCATTGGACTTCATTGTAAACACTAGTTAAGTTTACGTACCAATCACTTCAAAAGGTTCAACGATGATAGTGTAATTGAGGTGTAGTTTAATCCTTCAACTGCGATTTGCTTTACAAAGTTTAATAGTTCAATTCGGGCGAACATATGGTGAACCATGATCTTAACTAATTTTGTACTCGTAGGGCTTGAAAGAAATACCAAGCCGTTCCTCCATTTGTGTTAAAAGAATGGGAGAACTAGATGGCAAGCCATTCTTGGAATCAATGAAGAGAAAATACAGGGAGGAAGAAGCAGAAGATCGTGCGATGGAGCTGTGCTCATTGTGGGAGGAATATCTTAAGGACCCGGACTGGCATCCTTTCAAAGTTACCATGGTTGATGGGAAACACAAGGTTTGCTTTCTGTAATCATTTTCAAGTTTGTTTCTGTCAGCTTTCTTCCTTGCTGCTGGTTTGGCTATGTTCTTAATTCTTATCAAGCACAGCACGTGATTTTGCTGAAACTTTCTCCAAATTGAGTCCTTTTCTTATCAATGAAACAAGCACTGTGAAACTTACTTTGACTTTGTATCACCAGCACAGACGATCTTTCACATAAATGCCAAAAAAAAAAAAAAAAAAAAAAAAAAAAGAGTTAAATTGTTTCTTTGAAGTATTTGCATTACTGTGGTCTGTAAATATGCCTTGAAGAAAAAAGTTGAGTGATATTACAAATTTTCTTACATACCACGCTCAGAAATGGTTCTTAACATTAATCTGCTAATTTATATATTAAGGGATGACAACTAAGATCTGTTAATGCTCCATTTTCTTGGGTGAGCACATCCTGTGCGCTCCTGGTTACCTTGCTATCATTTTAGTGTCTAATGCCAATTTAATTGATTCAGGAAATTATAGATATTGAAGATGAAAAGTTGAAAGGCTTGAAGAAGGAACTGGGTGAAGATGTTTACAAATCTGTGACAAATGCTTTAATTGAGATAAACGAATACAACCCAAGTGGGAGGTATATTACCTCAGAACTGTGGAACTATGAGGAAGGAAAAAGGGCTAGGCTAAAGGAGGGAGTTGATGTACTGCTTAACCACTGGAGAAGGAAGAAACGCCTGATTGAAATGGATTGAAGGTTTATTTTTAGTTTCTTAATGTTTTAGATTTCTAGTTATTAGTAATTTTTTTTTTCCATTGCATAAGTAATCTATTTTCTCTATTCAGCAATTTAAGTTGATAACCAGGTACATAAAACTTCGTTAGTTAATTACTTGTCAGGACACTGAAATTCAGGCCCAGGAGTTCGGTTTCATGCTTAGGTTGGTGTTTCCTTTCTTATACTTTCTAGCATCGTTATTCGACACCACTGGTTTCCGACTTCAGGTACCACAAGACACAGGGGCATGGTCCACGGTGAGCCCGTGCCCCTGTTTCCTGCGATTTTCAGCATCAATGGCATCGAAAAGTATGTACTTTTGCTAGGAGATGGAATAAGGATATGCTAATAAATACTGTTTAGCTGTTGGCATTACAAAGAGACTTTGGTTGTCAATTCTCAGTAGAGTGATAAAACCATGCATGTATTTGTCATAAAATTGTAACATGCGGAATCACCTACCATTCAGTATTTCACTTTGAACTAAACAAACAGAGCCGTAACTCCTTTTCCATTTTTTTTTTCAATTTTTTGGGGTTGTTGCAGGAAATAATTTATCGAGTGCCAAGATAGAATAATGATCTTGGATGCTGGAATGTGTTACCAGAAGATGGATGGAGAACCGGTGTCATTCGACGGTCCTGTATTCTTATAGATAAGGCATCATCTACTCGGAATATCTTTGTGTATCATTGGATTTTATAATCTAAGGACTTAATGATGTGTGGTTCTGGAAACTTCCTGGGAAGAACTGCATTTAGTTAACATTTAGCATTTTAGTAATCTTGACGTTCAATGTGTAGGAACGGACGTGGTCGGAAAAAGCTGTTTGGCCATCTAATCCATGCAACAATGCATTTTCCTGGTTTTGCTTTTTTGTTTTTATTTTGTTCTGTTTTTTTTGTTGGTGTACGTGTCTTAAGATAAATATAGGTATAGGTGTATGATTATTTGATCATCTATTCATCTGCCCATGGAAGTAGTCTCTTGGGCGCATTTTCTTCTCGTTCTTTATGTGCTATTTTCTTGTTATTTGGGTGTTTTGATGTCTTTTACAGGGTCTTGTATGTAAGGGAAAACCCTCTTATTATTCAAATGTCCAAAACACCGCCGTGTAACATTGGTCTCAAAATACCCTCCAAAGCGATTAAAGTTTTGAAAATACCATGACGATCCTCTCGGGGTCTACAATAAATTTTATTTAAAGCATAAAATTACCTTGTTGGGTCTAATATAGCGAGTAGGAGGGGAGGGGAGGGGTCTAATTTAGAGTGTTTTTTATCTTCTTTAGTAAGTGTGAATTACATTTCACATTTAAAATAATAATGATAATAATATTAATATTACAATTTAATACTAAAATATAATAAATTTTAAAGCGCAAAAGCACAAAAAAAATTGCATTATTCCGTGCACAAAAATACGCTTTCTTATTTTTTGCTCAATTCTTAGAAGTTCCTCGGTGAACTACAAATAATATCGACATTGAAAAGGGTGGTCATCACAGATTTTGTAAACACTTTTTCCTTCTTGTCTTTGTTCTACTGTTGTATGTAAGTTTATGAGTTTTGTCAATAAAACGACACTTTCCAGTTAGAGCTAACTAGATCATTTATCAGGAGCAAGTCACTAAATATGAATGGCACGTTATACAAGCGAATAAATCTCCTTACCAATTTCAATATTTCTTTCTGGTTATCATGTCATAGTCTAGTTAATGTAGCAGTTCAGTTATTGTCACTTCGTTAAGTCACTACTATGAGGATTTTTCATTTTTCATTTTTTGTTTATTCTGTCCGTGCTTGTCAATTAGTTGATCCAATTAGTTAGAAAGCCTCCAAAGCATCATCAGATCGAGGCTGGCTTGTAAAGATTAGATTCTGTCTAGTAACTTGTATATAATTTATAGGAAAAGCACAAGACATACTAAGCAAAATGACATGCATTCGTTCACAAGTAAAGACATGCTGAAACATTCAAGAGATCAGTCTGTATTACAATGTCACCAAACAGACAACACAACATTTGCATTCTTTCAGAAAACATATCACAGAAATATAAAAATACAGATTCCGACTCCAATTGGTCAAAAGGTAAAACGTTTACATTGGAACAAAAGGTACATATTACTGAGCATGGTCTTGAAGCCGAGATGCTATTTAGTTATGGTAAACAAGGTCTGCAGGAAGGTGAGAATCAGGAGAACAGCGGCGGCAAGAACCGAAACAAGTGCCCATGGGTGTTTGAAATAATCACGCACCAGCACTGTTCGATATCTTGGCCAACGGCGTCCACAATATTTCCTCACTTTTGCAACAAGACGTAAATAGTAAAATTTTTTGACAAAAGTGCCGTGGTAGAGTTGATTGAAGAAAACCGCAGTATCATCAATATTCAACCAGTTGTCAACGATCCCGCTTTTGCAGGGTATCTCCATGTCCTCTGCAGTGTTAATTAGATTGTCTAATAGTACGGCATAAGAAGTAACTCTAGGAGCACAGTTTGGAAGACATTGCTCCAAGCAGACGAGGTTTCGAAACAGAGACTCAGTGTCTTCATGAATGGTTAGTGGCGGCATTTCGAGGACACCATCTTCAAATTTAATATCTAGGATGGACTTTGATGATTCAGTTCCCTTCTTGAACTCAATTCCAGCTTCCCTCAGTCTTGTAGCTGAAGCAATAGATGTCCATTCAATACTTTCTTCATCCATACTTTTTTCTTCCATCATACTAGAAGGTAACACCAATGAGTTCCTCAACATATCAAGAATATGCTTGCTGTCATGTTTCCTTGAAAGAAATGCGTTATTGTTGGAAGGTGATCTCGAGAGACTGATATCGACATCATAGCAGTAATCTAGGACCAAACTTCTTAGGTCAGACGTCGCCCGGTCTCGGGGCTTCATGTAGGTAATATTAAACAAAAGCTCGAGAACCAGCCAAGGAATTTGGTTCTCCAGCAACATCAAGTCATGACCTAAAAATTCCTGCATACAACTAGTCGTGAATATCATGTCATCAACCTTTCGAAGATTCTTATATGCATTCTTGCGGAACAGCTCAATGAGAAAGCAACCATCAAGTACCAAAATCCTGACAAACTCATCTTTACCGATACCATCAATAGGTTCTGCATAACAATCACGAGCCTCTTGCTCAACCTCGCTAACGGCTCCAGTGAGAGTCCTTAACACCGTCTTTGGATCTGTACCCCGAAAACTGGAGATAAGATCTCGCAAGTACATTAGCTTGATTTTTTGTGTGGCTTTCAGATGTTCCTCGCCATAATGATAGGGCCCTATGGAAAATGCATTGGGTGCATAAGCTTTTGGGTTGTGCCTTTTCAGTATGTTTGGGACTTTGAAGATGCAGCATTTAGGTGACAGGCTCAAGTTTGTAGAGTTCATCATGTTCTCTAATTCATTTGCCGGAGCATCAAATTCAGCTGTAATATAATCTCCTCTAGCCTCTGCCATTGTATTGGCTGTATGATATTCCCTAAGAAATCAAAATAAAATGAGAATAGTTTACCAGCAAAACCATATATATATGTGTGTGTGTGTGAGACAAATTGTTACCTGAAACTTTGGAGGTACTAGGTAGTAGTCATATCTATATATATATATATATATATATAAAATAAAGGTAGAACTTGTCATTTTATGAATAAAACCACCATCTTTAAAATAAGAAAATTTTCTTTTACAAAACACCTAATTTATGTTGGAGCCTAAGTAAATTTTTTGATTTTAACACAATAATTGCAATTATAACAAAATTTAAGTTGGTTTGATTTCTTCCAAATAACAACATAAATAAACATATATTCCAATTAGTGCTTAACCAAATGCAGGTAGATTTTTCACTGGTTGTCCTACTCTAAATTTCAGTCATTCAAGTGCCTTTCTTCTTTAAGCATATTCCATGTAAGGAAAACAATAACAATTGGTATGTGTTTTTGCTACTTTACTTTGGATCATAGGTTGGATTTAAGTTTGTTATTTATTTATTTTATTTAAATTGATTCTATGAATTCAAATATTTGTCTGAGTGAGAGAGAAAAATAAGTGTGATACAGGTTTTTAAGAAACGAAAATATGAATTTATATTTGAGTTGAATTAAAATGATCCAAACATAATAAAAGTTCCTTACCTTAGTTGGATCTCGCTGGTGCCACCTAAACGGTAGGTAGGCAACGGAGGTGTGACGTTTGGAGTTGTCATTTGCTTAGCCATCCCCGATGGAAGAATAAATGATTTATTCGCCTGTTGACACATGGCCTTACCACTTGGCTCCTGAGGGCCAATGGGGATTCGGTATAAGCAGCATAACAATTATAAACACAGTTTCCCTCGTTTAATGCAGATCAAATATACAAAATACAAAAGATTTCCGGTTTACCGATTCACAGTTAGCTAAGTGATGACAAAAGATTTCCTTATCCAGCTAGAATTACAGAGAAAAGAACAAAACTAAAAGAAAAAAAAAAAAAGAGAAAAGAATGAAGCAGCAGATCTAAATGAAGTATGAAACAAATATAAGAAACACAAGTTTAATTCTTTACCCGGCTGGCTGTATATCTGATCTCGTGATCACTTGTGAAAAACGAGTTTTGTGATTCACTTCTTGTGTATATAGTGTGATTTAATTGGAGGAAGCAAAAAGGGCTGTCACTGAAATTTGGTTGGGATTGGGCAAACTATAGCCTGTAGATATTAAGTTTAAGAGATAGCCATTTGTTGACCAAAGAGTCCTTTTACCTTCTGTTTTTTTTTTTTTAACAAAAAAAAAAAAAAATTACGCATCACTTTCCCATTCTCTCTCTCTTTTAAATTACTTTTTGATTTTATTTTATATTTTATAAAATTATTGTTAACATATAATTTTAAATATAATTTAACAATAATTTTATATTTAACTTTATTATAAAACTTAGAATTCAAACCCCATCCTAAGTCCAAATATTATTGTTGACTTTATTATTTGCTTCCGTGCAGTAATTAAAACAAACAGGAAATGAAGTTAATAGTTTTTGCTGAATAAAATGAAGGTCAATGTCATTTTTGGCCCTCAAAGTAAAATTCAAAATTTATTTTGGTCCCTAATTTTTTAAACATTTCAGAACATGTCCTTGAACTATGCAAGTTGTACCCGCCTTTCTCTCCACTTCACGGTTAAAATCCTGACAGGAAAAAGCACACGAGGATCATATGTAATTTCGAAAAGTAAATTTTGTATTTTACATGTTAGGATGTGAATAAAAACACTAGCCTTTGCAGACGGGAAAATTTTTTTATTGGAGTTCATGTGACAATTATTTGTCATAATTTCGGAAAATAAAAAGATCCCAACATTCATCAAAATGTTACAAATTCATTTAAATTGTAACTAACAAGGACAACTTTGCGGTAGGGTATATTTATCACACAATTCTCTATTAATAGGGTACAAATTTTAATTGTGACATCAAAATTAGATGCAATTAACTAGCAAATTAGTTCAATTATAATAATATCATATTAGTAAATGACAACTTATCATAACTTAACACACATAGTATGTTTAACTGGTAGTATATTTTTTCATACCTTCCAAAATTTCTCCTTTGCTGCATTCAAGAAAATGATCGTTCAGAAAAATTCTGGTAATTTCCATGAATAGTAAAATAATAATAATAATAACAACTTCTTATGTATTTAATTGAAATGTTGTGTTATATCTTATCTTCAATAAGTAAAACAAGTAAGTTGTCTTCATGGTAGAGTTCAACTCTTATTTCTATATATTATAAATCCGGTACTTAAAATTATTTTTATCGTTTATAAATGAAAAATTAGACTGAATGGCCTGTTTTAATCACCTAATATAATAGATAACCTAAGTTTTTTTTATTTAGTTAAATGGCTTATTGAGTATGTTTTGATCAATAAATTTTAAATTTACCCAAATCCCCCATCTCTTTCTCTCTCCTCTCTCCTTATGAAATCCGAAACCGGTGGTGGAGAAGGCTGGCTTTGTAACTCCAGTAGCAATGCTATTGAACTTCGCTTGCGATTCACATTTTGGTGTTGCTTCAAGCCACATGGAGGAGATCGATTCTGCCATTGGTTCTTTCTCTCCTTTCTACAACTGGTGGTTTAAGATCGACGGTGTTGGAAGGCGTAGAAATTTGGCTCTGTGGCTATGAATTTCTCTTTTTCCCCTTACAATCTAGTGTAGCCAACCTCTAGAAATGGTGAGGTGTGCAAGATGACGTGAGGCGAAAGCTTCTTCAAGCTACAACAATTTCGACACCTAGCGAAGCTTATTTGGTAGGGAGGCAACGACGATGGCTATGGCAATGTAGATCTTGATCTTTTACAGATCTGATGATGATCACGATCTTGTCCCCAATGAGACCTCGTTAGAAGGGGCAGAGGAAAAGGGGGGGTTTAGGCTGTCAAATGTTGGGAGAGAAAGAGAAAGTTGTAGTATTTTTTAATGATAAATAAATGATTTATTATAGTTAATCATTGATTAATTAGAAAATTAATTATTTTGTTTACGATCAATCAGTGATTAATTAAAAAATTAGTGATTTATATTGTGATCAATTAATAATCGAGTAGTTAATTAGTGATTGACTGTGATCAATAGTGATATACTGTAATTAATAAATAATATATTATAAGTGAATTAGTGATTGATCATATTAATTATATTATATAATTAATCAATAATTGACTATTTATAAAATTGATTGATAATTTTAAGAAAAAAAAAGATCATTTAACTATTTTTTAATAACTTAACCATTTATTTAAAAAAAAATTCTTAAAAAAAAAAGTTATTTCACTATAAATCTTGTTGAAAACCTTTTCAGATCTCCCCTGATTTACTGGCTTTTGGTTTTAAAGCATAGATATGTTCCATGGACTATCATTAGTTTTTGCTTAATTATATTTTGATGTTATTCTTTAATTTTTAGGTGAATTAACTTCTAAGTCATATGGACTCACACAGACCATTATTTTTCCTCTAGAGTAGAAAGTCATGAAAGCTTTGTAATTCATAATGAATTCTAGATAAAAGATAAAAGGGTTTATTTAACTTTTGAAAGTGTTAAGATAATTTGTCAAAAGAGCTTTTAGTTTTTAAAAATATGACTTTAAGAAAAAAACTATTCTAAATAAATTTTAAACTTGTTTTAAAGTTTATATTAGACATTACAAACTTTATTTCAGTATTTTTATTATTTATTATGAAACATTAAAATCATTTTGACTTCAAATGCTCTTTCAAAAAATATTTACCAAACATTTCTTGAAAAGTCATAGTTTGCTTCCTTCTTCTACTAAGAGCATCCCAATGCAATGCCAAATTAATGTGTTAATGGTAAATTTTAGCATTTGGATGAAAAGGTGCTCTCTAATGCAATGTTATTTTAAATGTTAAATTTGTCATATATTAAACTTTGTGGTAAATTTACCATAAACCTTATTTTAAAGTTTAAGTTAGACATTATCAACTTTATTTCAGTATTTTTATTATTTATTATGAAACATTAAAATCATTTTGACTTCAAATGCTCTTTCAAAAAATATTTACCAAACATTTCTTGAAAAGTCATAGCTTGCTTGCTTCTTCTACTAAGAGCATATTCAATGCAATACTAAATTAATGTGTTGATGGTAAATTTTGACATTTAGGTGAAAAATGTGCTCTCTAATGCAATGTTATCTTTTATGTTAAATTTGTTATATATTAAACTTTGTGGCAAATTTGCCATAAGGCATAGACAATATTAAAATTCATTTTTGATTTTTATTAGTTGTTGTCTCATATAATTATTATAATAATTTTATTTTTATTTATTTAAATATAAAAAGTTCACTTTTACGACATTTAAAGCAAAATAATGATAATAAAAAATAGAAATAACATTAGAAATAGTATAATGCTTTAGAGTATAAAGTAAAATAATATTATTTTCATACTATTTTATATCAAATATAGCATTGGTATACACAAACGTATTGGATATGGTCTAAGGGCAAATGTTCTGCCAAAGGGGCCTAAAAACCTGTGCAGTAAGCTTTTTAGAAGTTTCTATTTTTACCTTATGACTTCAAAAACTGCTTTTGAAGTATATTGGACAATCTGTCAGAAGAGCTTTTTATCTCTGAAAGAGCTCAAGTCAAATAGTTATTCTAAATAGATTTTGAAAATTGTATTAGAGTTCAATTTGGAAGACATTAAAAATTTCATTCTAACAATATTTTTATAGATCATTAGAAATTTTTAAAATCATTTTTACATATCAAAACTCTTTTAAAAATGTGGTTTAGACACTTAGGTCACGTTTGGTTAGAGAAAGGAATGGTAATGGTAATTTTAATGGAATTTAAGGGAAAAGAAACTCAATTCGTGTTTGATTAGAATTTCTTGAATAACATTGAATGAGATATAAGTATTGTAATTTTGACAAATCTACCCTTGTCGTTAATATGTGCATATATATAGCAATTTTTTTTCTTTTTATTTTATTTTTATGAAACTCTTTTAAAATGCTTTTGAAGCAGACAAACAATTAACATATATTTTTTTTTGCTTATAAAACTTCATATACCCTTTCTATCAGATAAAATAAAATTAAAAAAACTTCATAAATATTTTTTTTTAAAAAGAGACAAGCTTGAATGCGCAATGTGCATGTATGGTCATCACTAAGTTTGAGAACACCATTGTTGTCGAAGTTGAGAGTGCAACGATCTAGGCAAGGAGCCAATTGCTGGAAGAGGGCTACCTTGGGTGGAGGACAATCGATCTGGGCAAAGGTCGATGGGTTTTGGGCAAGGTGGATTTGAGCAAATCTTGGTGAGGACGAGTTTAGGGACAGGAGCAAATGTCAGTGAATAGGGTCTGGTGGAGGAGGCCGACTCAAGATGGGGATAGACTTGACTAGAAGAAGAGAAGATCAGACAGCGGCAAGGGGCGTCGGTGGTGGCTGTCATCAGAAATGATGAAGGAGATAATGTAAGAAGAGTTTAAAAAAAAAAAATGAACGTAAAAATAAAAGGATAATCATGAAGAAAAAATTATAACCTCCAGTGTAATGAAGGAATGACAATTCCATCAAATAGGTGAAACGAGATTATCTTAGAATGGCCATTCTGTGCACTTTTTTTCAACCTGAAGTCAAAATCAGTGGTCTTTCCTTTCCATTCCGTTCCTTTTCCACAAACCAAATGGGACCTTAAGGCCTATTTAAGGGACTTTTGAGATGGAGTCTTGGAGGTTAAGCTAGAAATGTATGTTTGCAGGGAGGACTTTTGAAAATAAATCATGATATAGAAAATAGTGCAAAATTTTGAAATGTGTTTAGGAAAAAAGGGAAAATGAAACTTGTTTTGTTCGTCTTGCCTTTGTAAGCATTTTGGCACAAAATTATTTTATTTCAATTTAAAATAAAAAAGTTATTACCTTTTAAATTTGAGTTTTTTGAAAAATGGAATAGAGAGAAAGCAAAATGAAAAAAGGATGTGGTAATATAATATATAATAATTAAATGTGGGCACAATAATTTTTTTTTAGAATAAAATGGGTGCATACTAATTATACATATACTTTGGAAGTGTATATACTAAAATCTCAAAAATTGGGTGGGGACATAATTGTTATTTTCATATAAAATGAGGGTACAATAGAAATTTAATAAAAATATTTAGGGTTAAAATTTAATTTTGAATAATATGAGTAAGGGCCTCTAGCCCCACTAGCATAAACGTGGCTCCCCACCGTGGTTCTATGCCCTGGATTGTTCTTCATTGATCCATAGGGATTTGGACAGGGGTTTATTATTCCCAGCTATAGATAGAGTACTTAACCATGGCTTCCCCACTGCGTGGTTGGATGCTCTGGATTGTTCTTTATTGATCCATAGAGATTTGGATATAGGTTTATTATTCTTAGCTATAGATTTAGTACTTACCAACTTTGATAGTAAGTTGACTATTTTTGCTTTAGAGTTTTGGATTTTGAAGGCTACGTTTTAAAGAAGAGTTTTGATTAGGATTTGTATTGTTTATTTTTCCCCCATATACAAACTTTTTTGTGTTATGTTATTTTCTTTTCTATTAAAAAAATTTCGTGGAATGGGAAAGTAATGATGATATTAAAAAATATATCAACCTAATTAAAATGTTTTGATGGACTTATTTATTTTATTACCATTGTTTACTTAAAAATAAAAATTAAAAACGCGTTATCTAGTTGGAACAAATTTAACTGAAGTTCCTTTCAGAAACGATTCACTAGCGAGTGATTGAATAGAGTGATCCAAAAGTAAAGGGTAATCAAAGCATCAGAATAAGGCCGGCTTGCAAAGACTGGATTCTATCTACTACAGCTTATCTATACAATCCATAGGAATTACTCAAAAAAAAAAATAAAAAAAAATCCAAAAGTACATGCAAAACACATAAGAGCTCATTCCAAGTCTTAGAATATCACCAAACACAACACTTCAATTCTTTTAAAATAACAAATCATAACAAAGATAATAAATTGCACAGTATAGATTGAACATAATGGTGCACATTGCTGAACCTACGCAGCAAAACTAGTGAGCTGGGCGCGCAAGATAAGATGCTACTTAAATTTTAATGACGGTAAACAAGGTCTGTACTATGGTAAAAATAAGGAGGATAGTGGCTGCAACGACCGAACCAAGTGGCCAAGGGTGTTTGAAATAATCATGCATCAGCACTGCTCGATATCTTGGTCAATTGTGTTTGCAATATTTGCCTATGTCTGCCATAAGATGGCTATAGTAGATTTCTTTGACATAAGCATCATCGTAAAGTTGATTGAAGACACTCGTAGCGTAATCAAAGTTCAAGTGGTTGTCAATGATCCTACTCTTGCAAAGTATCTCCATGTCTTCGCTAGTGTTTACGAGGTTGTCTAATAGCATGGCGTAACAGGTAAGTACAGGAGCACAATTTGAAAGACATTGCTCCAAGCAGATGGGGTTTCAAAACAAAGATTCTGTATCTTCATGAATGGCTAGTGGCGGAATTTTGAGGACCACATTGGTGCCTTTAAATTCAATATCTAAGATGGGTGGTGTTGGTGATGTACCCTTGTTGAACCTGATTCCAGCTTCCTTTAATCTTGTAGCCAAAGGCATAGATTGTTCTTGAACCATACTTTTTTTTTACCATTATGCCAGAAGGTAACACCAATGAGTTCCTCAACATATCAAGAAAATGCTTGTTGCTCTCATGTTTTCCAGAAAGAAATGGTATATTGACAGTATCAATTTCCGACAAGAAGGTACCGGTGTGATGGCGGTAGTTTAGGACCAGTAAACTTAGGGATTCAGCCATCGGGTCTACAAGTTTACTGGTAATTATGTCAAACAAAAGCTCCAGAACCAGCCAAGGAATTTGGTTCTCTGGCAGTATTAGATCATGACCTAAAAGTTCAGGCATACAACTCACCGTGAATAAAGGGTCATCTTTTTGGAGATTCTTGTTGGCATTCCTGCGAACAGCTCAACGAGAAAGCAACCATCAACTACAAAAATTTTTACAAACTCATCCGCACTGATATGGTCGATAGGGTCGGCGTAACAATCACGAGCCTTTTGCTGAACTTCTCTAATGGCTCCAATGAGAGTCCTTAACATTGACTCTGGATCTTCAAAACGGGAGATGAGATCGTGCAAATACTTCAACTTGATTTTCTGTGTGGCCTAAAAGTGTTTTCTTTCCATAATGATAGGGCCCTATGGAAAATGCGTTGGGTGTATAAGATTTTGGATTGTGTCTTTTCAATATATTTGGGACTTTGAAGATGCGACGTTGAGGTGACATGGTCAAGTTTGTAGTTCTCATCGTATTCTTTAATTTATTTGCCAGAGCATCGACTTCAAGTGTAATATGATCTCCTCTAACCTCCGCCATTGTGTTGATTACGTGATAGTCTCTAAGAAATTAAGAGAAAAGAGAATAAGTTCAATAGCCCAATATACTTTTATAGTTAAATTATAACGATCCTATTTTTAAATGGGGTTGGTTTATTGGCACCTCTCAGTTTACTTTTCTCACATACTCTAACCATAATTTTTATTATTACTAAATATTCCAATAATAAAATTACTTTTCAAGGACAAAATTATTTTAAAAATAGTGATTGCAGGTATAACTTAACGATAATTCAATATTTGATCTTTTTATAAGGTGAATGATTCAAATCCCTCCACTCCTAAACTAAAAAGAAAAAACAATTTGTTAAAAATACTCTCTACACACCTTATTCTAAACAGTAAAAAAATTCATCTTTTAAATACAATATATATTAAAATTAACCGTAACTAAGTAGTAAACAAAAATGTAGGATCGCTTCCAAAACAAATTCATCAAGTAAAATTGAATTTTTTTTTCTTTTTATGAAAAAGAAAAACACAAATATGCAATTCCATTATATAATACACAAATATGCAATTCCATTAGCTTCCGTAGAGAGAATTTTGGAAGGGGAAAAAAAAAAAAGCAAAAGATATATATGTTTATATTTACACTGTATAATTTACGTGTGCTAAATTGTTTTTTTGCATAAAATGAGGAGAGGAGGGAACTCCTTTAGAAAAAGCAAGCACATTCCAACTACATTAATATTATCATAACAATTCAGTAATTTCAATAATAAAAAATAAAATTTTAATCAATATATTTTATAATATTCTCACTGAAAATACTTTTTGACCGTCATTGACGACAACTACAACTATTGGTAATTATACATACAGTTTCCAATACGTAACAAAAAGTGTGTATCACTCAAAAAGAAAAGGAAAAAAAAAAAAGCGGAATCAAAAAGAGTAAAAAACTCAATAAAAAAAAAAAAAAAGAAGAGTGATTAAGGAGTCAACATGAGAACTGAGAATTCATACAACTTAAACTACTTCACCGCAGTTTGTCTGGTGCGCAGTTTAGCTAGCGATGGTTCCCTCCAACTTGGATAAAAATACAAAATAATTAAAACAAAAATTAAACGAAAAAAAAAATGAAGAAACAGATAAAATGAGTTATGCAACAAAACGAGAACACAAGTTTCTTTACCGCTGAAATTTGGTTGAGAATGGGCATGAAGAGACGAGGTAATTTAAAGAGATATCTGGCCACTATTAAATTTAAAGTTGACTTACCAACTCCCATATTCCTTCTTCTTTTAATTATATATGTTGGAAAAATCTAAAAAAAAGCAACTGATCATGTATATAAATTCTATTTTATTTTCCGGCTGCTTGTTGTGTTCTGTAACATTGATGTCTACGTGATTTACTTTATTCCATGCATAATAAATAAAAGGAAATGACTAGTTTTTGCTGAATAAAATCAGATAATTACTAACATAACATATAACCAACTGTAAAGGCATTTGAGCCAGAGCGAAACGCTATGATTATCAAATGGGATTCCTCCCTTTCATCAATTAGTAGACTCGGTCTCCGGGAAGGTCCCAAATACTTTTAAGTGAGGGGCACTTCGTGTCATCTATCATCGTGTTTTAGTCATGTGCATATTAATTTTGACTCCATTTCGAATACGACTCTTGACATGAAAATTTTTGAAAACCAGACGCAACATGAAATGACTAGAAAATGACTTGTGAACTTGTTAAAATGAAAATAATGTAAAGAACTAGAAGTTCACAACTTACTAAAATAAGATAATATACATCCATCAAAATTAAGCAAATAATAAGACTACAAGTTGATAAAAAATTCATATATTTAAAAAATCTCGACTCGTGTTTGGACTAGACATGTCTAAACCTGAAATTAACCTATTTCTTTATTATCAATTTCTTTAGGTAGACCCAAAACTGACCCACCATCCCTCTTTTCTCAATACTAATAGTCTTTAAAATTTGTGTTGTTTTTAAATCATGTCATCGTGTTGACCGTTCAACTTTAATTGCCTAATTTTGCGTTGGTGATTGGATCTTAATACCAAGTACTGCAGGTTCAACATAATATCTAATCGGCTTCTCTTCCCCAATAAAATAAATTTACATAAAATTCAGAAAAATTAAAATAATAAAAAAGAAAAATAATAAAGACTCATCATTTTTTGATATATAAAATTGAGCGCAAACAAGAAGTTAGGATTTAATCCTCAAGACAAGAAAGGCGACAAAAGCCTTTTATCAAGAGATTTGATAAAAATTCACAAAAATTAAACTGTCATGTAAATAAATTCTTAAAATATGACATGATAATTGTGCATATGACGAGTTCTTGTGTCTGTAGTGTGCCCCCAGGCATCAAAATCCGAAATCCACAGCCGAGGAGCAACTGAGGAGCTAAAGGGTTGGCACTGAAATTTGTTTCGGACTGGCCATGCAGACGGTAATATAAAGAGATATCTCGCCATTATTAAAGTTAATTTACCTACTCCCATATATATTCTTTTTTTTTTAATATATGTTGGAAAATCTAAAAAGAAGTAATTGCTCAGGTATATAAATTATATTCTATTTTTCGGTACTTTTTGTGTTCTGTAATATTATTGTCTACGTGATTTTTTTTTTCATGCATAATAAATAAAAGGAAATGACTAGTTTTTGCTGAATAAAAATAAATAATTACTAGGTCAATTGGTCCGACATAAGTAGTTAATGGCTGATTAGTGGGCAAGCGGATTTTCTTCCTTGGAATATTATCATAAAATAAAACCAACTCTAAAGGCATTTGACCAAAGCATAACGCTATGATTCATCAATTAGTAGGCTCGGTCTCGGGAAGGCCCTGAGAACTTTAAGGTGCACATCGTGTCATATGTCGTGCTTTAATCGTATGCATCTTAATTTTGACTCTATTTCAAAGAAATACGATTCTTGACATGAAAATTCTATAAATTAGGTGCAGTATGAATATGACACAGCATGACTCGAAAATGACTCGTGAATTTGTGATTGACACAAAAATAATGTATTTTTCTTTTTCATACCTTTAAAAATATAGATAATTCACAATTTGCTGTAATATCCATCAAAATTAAGCAAATAAGAGTACACTATTATTTAAAAAAAAACCTATAATATGATTATAAATTCACAACAAAATAATAAAAAATTAACATATTTAAAAATTCACGTGTTGTGTTTGGGCTAGGCATGTCTACCCTAAATTAATTTCTTTTATGTCAAGTTTAGGTCGACTTGATCTACATCTCTTCTTTCCCAACACTAATAACCCGTAAAATTCATGTTGTTTTTAAATCGGGTTACCATATCCATATTGCTGGTCTAACTTTTAATTGCCTAATTTTGCTTTGGTGATTGGATCTTAATCCTAAGTATGGGTTCAACGTGCAATAACTAGTCAGCTGCCCTTCTCAAAAAAAAAAAAAAAAAAAAAAAAATTTACATAAAATTCAGAAAACAAAAATAAAAAAGACAATAATAAAAACTTATCTTTTGAGATATAAAATCAAGCGCAAACAACAAGTTAGGATTTAATCCATAGACATGAAAGACCACATAAACCTTTTATCAAGAGATTTGATAGAAATCCACAAAACTAAACTGTCATGTAAATAAAATCTTAAAAAATGACGCTCGGCGCAATTATGTTTGTTGCCATATCGTTAAATAAATAAATAAATAAATGTTTGAGCAGTAATAGCTACTGATAATTTACAATGCTCTAGTATTGTCTTCCGTCATTAATCAGAAGATTAACTAACTCTCGTAACATATGTAAATACACATATATATATTTAAGAAAGTTCGGATAGTCATGTGGAAGGAGTTTTATTGAAAAAACTAAAGGGAGACAAAGTGTTTTGAACTTCGAAGTGGACAAGTTGAGAAACAGTGGAATTTGGAGTACTGTACAGAAAGTTGAATTGAGGCAACAAGTTGATGCTGGTAAAAAGAAGTTTAGGTTGATTATCAATTATATAAAAAATAAAAAATATTTGGGTCAATTATCAAAAATAAAAATTTTTTCGGTCAATTACAAAAATTAAAAATTGTTTAGGTCCACTAGCAAATTGGTATTTTTACGCTGGAAAAAATAGGGATCAAAATCTTGTTAGCCAGCTAGCTTGATTCATCTTCCTAGCCCCCCTACAAAAACCAATTTCCTTCTTTAACTGTTTATTGCAAAATTCCCACTCAGCATTCTAGCTAAAACAAGTAATTTTTTTTTTTAAAACGACTTGCCTAACTAAAGTTTTGTCTTTTATTACACAACGTACTAAACATGTTGCTTTAATTTATCCCCCAAGTGAATAACTTATTGACTATTTGCAAATTGCGACTAGCTTTAAGCCATGGCGACATGCTTGTATCTTTAGTTTGACGTCAGTTATTTAATTGTCAAGATTTTGTTAGCTCCGAATTATTGGTAAAATCATATTTTTAATTCTTGATTCTTAAAACATTCAAGAACGGGAGTCTATCTATTAAATAGTCCTAAATTAGTTCTTTCGTCCAGATAAAATCTCGATGAGAGAGGCACAGTTGTTTTTTTAATAGTCACTTTTTAACATATGAAATTACCAAACTTAACCTCTATTAATGAAACATACATGTTCTTTATGTGTTTTTTTTGTGTTTAGATTAATTAACAGTTAAGAAGAGACAAGGTTTAATTTGGGATAACTTAATAGATATGACTGTCCTAACACGTTTTAAGAAGTCAAGGACTAAAATAAAAAATTGACTTACAGGTTTGGAGATTTGACTCTGTATCCTCTAATATCTATATCCTTTGATGTCCTTATAATAATATTATAACCTAATAATAATATGGAAAAATTAGGTAAACTAATAGTCATGACACTTATTTAAAAACGGTCTTTTTTTTTTAATAATAGATTGATCAGTAGATGATCATTAAAATGTTAATTCACTTATAGATATATTGGTGATCAATCAACCATTTGTAGAAACAAGCATCAATTTTTCTAATTAAAACAACACTTGATATACTTACAAAAAAAAAGCCATTCTTTCATCTATCCCTATGAATATAATCATGATTTATAAACATTTCTTTAATAGAAATTACAAAGTACTATAAATTAATAATTGAGAACTAGACCAAAGCGAAGTAAGATAATTAAGCCAAAATAAAAACAAAAAACTGTACTAACAACAGAAAAATTTTAACTAAAGTAAAAACTGATTACTAAAGCTAATAACTAGTATATGATATGTGGTTGTTGACGTAATCTAATAATAATATTTCTAACATGGTGTAGATTTCAAATCTCTTAACCTATAAGTTCAATGTATATACGTATCTCCATGTCACGCCGGCGAATGGCCATAATTTTCAAAATAACCACTGCATTGCTGGAGGATTAGAATACCTCCAATATCGCCACCTAGCAATGGCCTCCGCCTTCACCGCCGCCTTCCTCTTAATCCGCAGAGACATGTGAGCCTTGAAGTCGTCCTTCCAGCGGATCACTACCGCTGCTGATCTCCGCCTGCTCTTTATTATTCCAAACTCCTCGGCAAACTTCTTCTTCCACATATCATTATTGCATAACAAGTACTGCAGTTCCTTGCAGACGCCCGGCTTTCGCGATATCAACACCCGGAAGGAAGGACAAGATCTTCATCTGAAGCTCCGACGGAAGCGCCGTGAAGCACGGCGAAGAGGGATTCGGGCTAGAATCACCTTCAATTTCCATTTAATCTAATAGGGTTTCGGGCTCTTGTGAAGCTACACTAGCTAGGATTCTGAGGGAGTACGCCGTCGTCGACAGTGAGAGCGGAGGGAGTTGCGAGGGGAGGAGACGCGGAGCTCGTTGATCCGGTTGAGGAAGAGCCGAGGGAGGAAGGGATGACGATGGAATTGCATGGCTAATGGCTTATTGTAATATAATTGTATGTGTGTGTGTGTATTCTTTTGGAAACAAGCCAGTAAGATCAATATTAATATGAACCGACTTTACACAAATTTAAAAAAAATTTATTGTATATATCTATATATGAAAAATTCATATTTAGATGGAATATGTCGTTTAAAATCTAAAATAACTAATCAAGCATCTAATACTGCGTCGTTAAATTAGGGAAAGCCATCGTTATCTGTATTGTGATAATTAATTTTAAATTAGCTTTTATTTTTAACAAGAAATTTTTTAATCTCAAAAGATTTGATGGTTTTTAGTAATCGACTGTTTTGTGTCTGTAAATCATATTTACATTTAGCTCAGTGATATAGTCCTACTAGCAAGTTTTGTTTTTCTCTTAATGTGTGGATGGAGGCAGGTTAAATCTTTCTACTTCTCTATCTTCCTTTTCGTTTCTTTCTTTATTATTATTTTTTAATATGTCACACTTATCCTCAACAATTGAACTTAATCCCTAAAATTTCTATTCTTGCATGATCTCTTAACTTGATTACTAATTCATAGAACATACAGAATAAAATTACCTTTTAGAACATTTGGGTATGGCAATTCTCTATTACTTAGGGAAATTTCATCCTCAAAATTCACTTACAGTTCTAGTACCTTAGAGTTAACTCTTCTAACCATTACAAATAGTGAACCAAAAGGAAATAAACAGGTTGATCAAGTTTTTTGGTCCCATGACGTTTTAGACATATCTAAAATGCATTGCTCTGAAAATTTGAGAAGTTATTGTTTTACATTGACAACCTTACAAAGAGAAAATTCATACTGAACATAAAACAAGCCCATATATATAAAAAATAATAATAATAAAATCAAAATTTTTAGTGAAGATACACTGTAAAGATATAATATATATCTTTACAGTTAAAACTACTGTGAAGATGTTTTCCAAAAAAAATAAACTACTGTAAAGATATAACATATACTTACTAAGTGAGAATACTTTATTTTCATTTAATAAAATAATTATTAGTTTTTATTTATATTATAAAGGTTAACGTTCATAAATGCTTACACCAAAATTGTAGAAAAAATAAATAATTTTTTTTATTTTATTATTTCAAAAATATCTTTGTAACAAATTAATTATGGGAATTCATAGCAAATAGCATTTTTTTAATATCTCTATTAATTTTATAACATATTTAATTAAATAACATATTTAAATAATCTTGTTAAATTATAATATATTTCAAAATTTTGATTATATTAAATTCCTTTTTTACCCCAATTAATGAGTATCTTTTATACTAATTGAGCTATTTAGTCTATTTCCCTCTCTTTCTCTTTCTAAGTTTCTCTCACTCCTCAATCATCTTTGTCTTTCTATCTCTTCAAGTTCCATTGTTGAAGCTCCCATCACGATTTCATGTCGGAGACCCACAAGGTCTAGATTTTTGAGATTTGGGCATCTAATTTTCACTACATTTTGAAGTAGATCACCATCAGCATCGATTGCAAGATTGTGGATTCTTCTATAGGTTTCAACATTTGCATTCTTGCAGATTTGAGGTTTGATTTTCCGTTAATTATGAATTTTTTTGGATTCTATTGCTGAAATTTTTGATTTTTAGTTATTTTTTGGATTATTTCTTGAGTTTTTTTTAACAATGACAATATTGTCTTTCGTTTTCCTCTTTATTCAATTTGTTTGTTCATTTTTTGGTTGTTATTAGTGTTTACTTTTCTTGTGCTTTTGGATTATGTTAATTTATGTGTCAATTTGTGTTTAATTTCTTATTTGATCAGTTTATGTTTATGTCATTGTGCTTGATTTTTTATTATGAATCCATATATATTTGTTTGGTTTTTTTTAATCCTTTTTTATCTGTTTTTCTTTACTTTTGTGTTTTTTATCATGGAGTTTTACTGTAGGAGTTATGATTTTGACAAAAATTAAGGTAAATCCATATTGTACTGCAAATATGTGTCTTTTTTTTTTTAATATAGAATTTGTATGGTAGTGTTTTCTTTCTTGGTGGTTACCTTCTGTTTAATAATTTGTTCTTGTATAAGAGCTTGTTTGTTAACAACCCCCCCCCCCCCCCCCCCCCAAAACACACACAACACACACTCGTCCGAAGTTTTGTATAGATTTTGTTAATTTTTTTAATGTAAATTTATATATTGTATTGATAATCTTTGTATTTATAGGGATGCTACAGGTTTCTTTTGTTGCTGTGTGTAGGAGGAGATGGGATTCTAATAATTTGTTTTCCAACTTTGTTTTTTGAGCAGTTGAAGCTAATGATAGTGTTGACTTTAAGGATTTTAAAGAGTTTTTGGTAGGAGAATTGCATTTAGATTTATTGTGAGCTCTGATTTTGTAAAAACAATTAATAGGCTTGTGGATTTGACTACTATTAAAAAAAATTGAAATGGTTTTTTGAACTTGTTAGATTTGATAAGTGAGTAGAAACCTTTCGTTTAGCAATGTGTAAAAAGGCTTGCATGGAGAGGCTTATTCAGATTTTGGAGGTCTCTCTTGGTCTGGCGATGTTATTGTTAATGCTCTAACAAATTGGTTTTTTGTTGAAAATTGTGATGTTGGGAAGTTTCCATTGTCTTTTGATATTAAGGAAAGCAATTTCAAAGTAAATCCATGTTGAAGAAAGTTTTGCATTTAATTGCTGTTATAGGAAATTCTGAGTTTAAGGTTGTTAGGTTTGATGCATATTTTTGCATTTTGAGCTGTATTGTCGATGGGTATAGTTGCATGATGCGTGCATCAATGATTTCTCATAAGGATATTTAGGGTGTGTGGAAGTATGTTTCTTAATATGCTTGTCCTTGCAATTGTGTTAGCAATGAATATCGCCAAGCCACTAGTCAATTTATGGTTGAATTATTGAAAATGGATTTCAATAAGAGCATATATTGTAATATCCATCATGATCATGGACATAATTATTCTGTAAAAATAATTAAGTCTATGAATACTGTTTAAATTAGCAATTTGAATAAATTAAACAGAGTAAATAAACGTTTAATTTTATTCATACAATGAAAGGGACAACCGAAAATAAATCGGTTCACCTT
The DNA here is from genome assembly GCA_035233585.1 of Antiaris toxicaria. NCBI lineage: Eukaryota > Viridiplantae > Streptophyta > Magnoliopsida > Rosales > Moraceae > Antiaris > Antiaris toxicaria. The sequence goes on along the minus strand of CP141162.1, from coordinate 10,420,887 downwards.
ATTACATGTAAGTGCGCATGAGTGGCACATAGTATCAGGAAACTGGGTCAGACGACCATTTCTTGACACAGAACTGATGAGCTAGTCATCAGTATGCTCAGACTAGTTATTTAGACACAATAGTGAAATTTTGAATAATAAATATACAATATCAAGAAAATGGTCGGGATGATGTTTTCTTGACACCACACTAATATATTTATAATCAACGTGCTCAATTTAGTCAATTGGGGACAAAATGTGAAGTCAAGTATGAGACATACACAGTATCGGGAAAGGGGTCAAGACGATATTTCCTTAACTTGAAACTGATATATTTAGAGTTAGAATGCTCAAACGAGTCAGTTGAGCACAAAAGGTGATTTCCAGGTAGGAGTCACACAGATTTAGAAATTGGTTCAGACGACCTCAGATGGACATAAAACTGATAAATTCAGAATCAGAGCGTTCAAATTAGTCAGGATAGCTTGTGTCTGAAATTTCGCAAGAGAAAGTTGTACTATGTGTGCGCAGTGTTAGCATAGTCTAAGACACAGCCACAATACCGTAGATGAATAGTAACTAACTCAGAGTGAGCTCATAAGCACTTACAACCTATTAGAAATGATTAGAATAAGAATCGGATCAAGAGAATTCATTTTCGGTCAAGGTTTAGAACACGGCTAAAAAAGGGCCGAACATTGTTAGAGGAAATTAGACTACTAAGAGAAGATTTTGCAGATGAAATTTTCAACCTTAAAACCCGTGTATGCAGCAAGGGACAAAGCTGAAAAGTTTCCCTTGAAACAAGGAAACATGCTTGTAAGCTTTTGATTAAAAAAATTGAAAAGGGTGTAGACAAGTCCTATAGACTTTATCATGCATTTAATGCAAAATTGGGCTCTTTTTCACCATGTCTCCCATCAGTTTTTGGAAGGGGGCTGGAGCACAAAATTTTTCCTCCAAATTTAGTTAAAGTTTGGCTTAATTAAGGTTGTTTAGGTTAATTACATATTGCTTAAGTTGGCCTATAAATATGTGTGCATGGTCTTTTGCACCATTTTTCCTTCTTTTGCACACCAAAACACCAAAGCCTCTTCTTCATTTTTTTTTCCTTTGCCAGCCGAAGCCACATAGCCCCCAGGCGACCCCTCTTTCAGCCAAAAGACAGCCTAAATTTTGTTTAGTTTGTTGCTTGGATTGCGCCTTCCTTCAAGATCACTTAAGGTAAAAGTGTTGGAACCCTTTCCTTTGTAGTTTTGCTTATTTATTTAGCTTTGTGAACTAAGGAAAATTTCTATGTTTTTCTCAGCCCAAGCCAACCTCTTGTTCACCTTGGTCCACACAAAATTTTGGTCCCAAGCCTTGTTCAGTTTGTGCAAGTTTTGAGCATGTTAAGATAAAAACTCTAGAACCCATCTTTTTGAGGGTTTTGTCCTCTATTACGTTTTTATATCATAGAGATTTATTATGTATTTTTAGCAATGGGTTGTAATATGTTTATTTTGAGTCTTGAGCCTTGTTTTTTTTTATGTTTATGTGGTTATGTGATTGTGATTTAAGTTTTTATGGTTTGTGGATGCCATGGACGTTTTAGGATTTGGTTGAAAACCAAACTGTCCTAGATTTTTAGCCACGGTTTTGTTAAGTTTTGAGCATGTTATGGACAGATTTTGAGTTTTTGCAAAACATGAAAGTTCTAGGAAATTTCGTTATGGATATTTTTGTGTCAAATAGTCTTTGGCCAAATATGATGTTAAGATAGGTTTTTGGGATGATTTCTGACCGAAGGTCAATATTGGGACTGGAAAGAGGGAACAGTCTCGGAGTAAAAACGGCCAACCTCGAGTCCGAACCGGGTTTCGGGCTTAACATGAAAAACATAGAGCACGTCGAAACTTAAAAATGAATCATGTTAGGAACAAAAATTCGGCCATTTTAGGGCTCATATAGAGCAGTTTTTCCTTGAACTAAAAACTGGAAAATTTTTCTAAAGTGAACCAAGCTAAGCCACAGGTTTGTGATCATTAGGAGAGAGGCTAGAGTCTGAAACAATCTCTGAGATAAACACGAAAGTTGTCTGTCTTGTTGAGGCCTTGAAATATTGTATTCGCTAATTTTACAAATTTGATCTTTTTAAGCAAGTGGTGATCGGTTTTTCAAAAGAGGTTCAAAAATCACATTTTTTGGCTTAACACCAATAGTGTTCTCTCAAAACGAGACAAGGATTTAAGATAATGACCACACCTTCCAATGGGGTGTTAAGAGGAATTGTTTTTAAAGAATATGTGTTTCTCAAAATAAAAATACGCTTGCAAACAGTCTTCAAAATCGATAGGGTAGTAAACGCATCCCGATTACCTTAAGAGGCCGATTAGTTAACTAGCCAATTAGCTAGTATTACCAAGAGAGAGAGAGAGAAAGAGACGTTAATTGAGCTATTAAACAAATAAATCGATTAACCATGATTAGAAGATAGTTAAAATGAACTGTCCAAAAAGAGAGCAGTTTAGTACCGATGGTAATCGGTAACATATGTTAATAAATACTTTAATCACTAACGATATTAGTGACTAAAAAATAAGTGTTAATGGAATGCGTTATGATGACAGGTACATACCTGTATTACGATAAGGTGAAGTACAAACTTCCTGCAGACAGGTAAGTTCAACTCCGCCTATAGCATGAATGAAAAATTTTTAAATAGTTATTTTTACGATAAGAATGCTTTTTGATTGCGTATGATTGATGAATAACACGATGAAAATGTTTCAGTCAGCTTTTACGACAAGCATGTTTTCATTATTTGATCGTGTATAATTAATGAATAACATAATAAAGATTATGACATGATGATAGTCATTCATGATCTCCACAATTGGGTAATAGTTAAATGTGTCGTACCGGCCTCTCGACCTATGGGGAGGTTTTCATGTTAAGTATAACGAGCGTAAGGCTCTTAAGGAAAGTTTTAGTCTTGGTGAATCCAAAGATCGCACATATAACGGTACTGACACAAGGGCCCTCATGAAACGTAAAGAAGAGATAATGTATAATGAAACATAATTGAGCATAATCGGTTCATGCATGATACATAATGTGCTGTGATATGCTTTTGAAGTCATGATATGCCTTTGAAGTTTTGATATACCTTCAAGTCATGATTTACGCTTATGAGTTATGCCACGTTTTTAAGTTATGATTTTGCGGATTAAGTGTTGTACTTGCTAAGTGTAAAGCTCATCATGGGTGTTTATGCTGTAGGTAAGAAACTTCGGACTAGACCCCGATGGTCGATGATGGTGGTAGGACTAATGTGAGGGTTGAGGTTATGGATACCATTACGAGTTTGTCTTCTGCATTATATTGAGTAAATCTTTTTATTTTAAGAACCAAACTTATATTAAGTAATGACTAGTTTAGTATTTATTAAGTATGTATGTATGTTCGATCTCAAGATGTATTAAGACCCATAACTGTTCGTAAAGTATACTTAAGTATGTATGTCTATAGTAAAGCATACGTTTATAAAAAAAAAATCCCCTAAAATTATGGTACGAAGATAAGTAGTTTTAAGCAAATTAAGTATGTTTAAGTTTAAGTTAAGCAAGTTTTAAGTGACGGTTTGGGCCGCCAACGCTACAGGTCGCGCCGTAGTTAGTATTAAAGCAGTATCCTACTACCCGACCTCACATCGTTGCATACCCGCTTCATCTGTCCAAGTAATTTAGTTTGTATTTTATGTTGATAGTATGTAAGTTAACGTTTAAGTTATAATGGGTGACCATGGCTGCACCAGTTGAACCCACACTAGTAGATCCCCATCAGAGAGAAGATGATCGTGTTGTGAGTGCTGCTTTCGCCAACATGGATCCTGATAGATTCGATGGTCACCGCCGACCTTACGAGCTCATGGGATGGATTCACCGCATGGAGGTCGTTTTTCGTTCCTGCCACGTTCCACCTCATTTGCAGGTGGAATTAACAAGCAGTAGGCTAGATGAACCTGCATCAACTAAGTGGTTGGATCGATGTAGGGAAGGAGGACCTATGTTGAACTGGGTAAATTTTTGCCAAGAGCTCCGCATTACTTTTGCACTATCTCCATTTGATGGGATTTGCAGGCCAGAACGGGAAGTGGATATTTAAAGAGACATGCACGAGAGATGATACGATATCCTTTCTGGTATTTGGGACGTCTACGAAGGGGAGACCATGACCCACTATTGTTAGAGTTTTAGGGATGCTATGCTACCCCACATCCCCTTAGATAGACCTTTTAGGGAGGTAGCTAAATTTTTATAGAGAGGAGTTCCATGGGACGTAAGGGAGCTTGTCTGCTACCCTTCGCGTCATAAGGATTTGAGGCGATTCATACAAGAGATAGTAGATGCTGACGTTGATGTGATTGACATCAGGTACTACGAACAAGCTCACAACATTGTAGATGCTGTCAACATTAAAGGCAACTCGGGGGATCCAGTCCCCCAACCGATAGAGGAGGACCCCATGGCTGATTACACCCTGAGGCATCGGTGGACGACGATGAAGCCATAGAAGGCCCCGCACCAGCCCCACCATCTCCAGAACACCATCCCGAGGTATATGACAATGATGATGATGGCATTCCTGACTACCTTTCTGAGGATGAGGAAATGGGAGATGATGAAGAGGATGACATCCTTTATTTCGTCTGCGATGATGAGTGGATGGAATGGGATGAACCTGATCCTCAGGTCATTACAGCCAGTGATGATGAGGTCAGCTCCGGTATGGAAGATGAGGAGGATCCAGAGGAATTTCCCTTCGATGAGAGTGGCGAGGAGGACATCTCTGATATAGAGTCAGAACTTACGTCAGAGTAGCCAAGCCTCACCTCTATTGTAGTCCTTTTGTTTAAGCCATGTACATAGATATTGTAGGAAGTAGTGGCCTACTCCCACCAAACCTAGCAATGTATGTCTTATGTATCTCGGGAAGTACCTATTACTCTCGACAGACTAGATTAATGTGTTTTGTTTATACAAGGGACAATATAGAAAGTAATATGCTATTTTTAAATGATGTATAACCAGCATTAGACACATGGTGCAATTGAAAGTATAGAATAACTTTTTGACACCATGATGATGTTTTTATGACATGATACGATATGTTATGGTCTTAACGAATATTATGATGGTTATAGGGGATAGATATAATAGCAACGTGATTAAGCCGAGTAATGTGTAATTATGACTCCTAAGCATAAAGGCAAAATACTTACAAACTTATTCCTTTCGTCATAGGACTTCGCAAGTTAACATGGTTTAACCTCGCTTATAAGCAGCCCGAATACCACGGGATGAGGACTTAGTGGCTCAGCTTGCAGTTATGAGGGAAATGTTGGAGAAGAAACAACATGACGTGGACCAACTAAGAGAATAACTAAGTCAACGAAACCAGGTACCACTAGTTGAAAGGGTGCCAGCTCAGGAGATTCTGTCGACTCAAGAGACTCTGCAAGAGCAAGTAACTCCTCTAATCCAGGGGGTTCTGCAAGGATGGGGATTTCCTAAACCACCATCAGTACCTCCAGCAATGGCTACTCCCATGGTAGTAAGCATTTCTCAGCCGGTCTTCAGGGACGATGAATTAGATGAGAGATTCCGGCGTATGAAAGCGTCAAAATTCGAAGGATCTACTAACCTTTTAGAGGCTAACGATTGGCTGACAGATATTCAAGTAATCCTGAATTTCATGAGATTGACAGACCAAGAAAAAGTAATGTACGCATCTTTTGCCCTATGAAAGGAGGCACATCAGTGGTGGAAGATTGTGGTAATCAGAAGAAACGTCAAGGAGATGAGTTGGATGGAATTTATTAAGGAGTTTAAGGAGATGTATTTCAATGAAGAAGCCCTAGCAGCACAACAGGATGAATTCAACAACTTGCGCTAGGGGAATATGACCGTGATGGAAGCGATCAGGAAGTTTGAACAGTTAGCTCAACTCTATCCCAACTTGGTGCCCACAGAAAGAGAAAGAGTCAGACGAATGCTAAAGATATCCAGAACCGACATCGCAGTTCAGGTCTACGGTGAGAGTCGCGGACCAGCAACTGTAGCAGAATGCGTAAGCAGGGCCATCCGAGCTGAGTACTGGTTGGGACAGGATAGGGAACGAAAGGCTTAGATTTTCAAGGCAAAGAAGGAAGAAAAAGCTCAGGCTAAGCTGACTCAGAGGAAGCAGAACTCGGAGTTTCAACACAGAGGAAAAAACGCAGGTACTGGCCAGAATAGCAAGCAACCCCATAAAAACAACAAGAGGAAGGGAAATCCAAGCAATTAAGGTCCAAAGAAGAACTTTCCACAGAGGAAGAACAACTGGCGGGGATGTGACGCCTCGTGCCCTCAGTGGCCCAGACTGTTACTAAAAATTATTACTTGCTTACTTTAGCTTTTACCTTAAAACTGATACTTAGCTTGCTTAATTTGATACCATAAATTAGAGGATTCTTTTATAAAGGCGTACGTATTTACTGCTCACGTACGTATTCTTTAAAAATAGAATGTCTATATCATTAGAAGTTCATTCGTGCATACATATTTACGAACTGTTTAACTAAATACTATTTAAAAATACTATTCATATAATTACTATTTATTGTTTAACTACTACCATTCAAAAATACTATTTAACGATTACTATTCAAAAATACTATTTAATGGTTACTATTTATAAATACTATGTAATGGTTACTATTCATAAATACTGTTAACGATTACTATTCATAAATACTGTTTAACCATCACTATTCAAAAATATTGTTTACTCAAACTGTACAGAAGTGAAACTTGTGGTGTCATCCATAACCTCGCCCTCACATCCGCCTCCGCCGCCGTCATTGTCCATTGGTGTTTAAGACGTAGGACGCTTACCTACAGCATGAACGCACTCCATGAGCTTTATGCCTAGTAAGTACAACATGTTAACCGTAAAACATATTTAAAACATAGTACATACTTAAAATCTCATAAGCATGACATATACCACTTAATATATCACATACAATATAAACATATCACATATCAGCTCATATATCATGTCGTCACATAACATGTCATAACACTGAATATAAAATTTCACATACTTTATGCATGACAGAAGTATCGTGTACTGTATGCACTTTACTGAAAATGAAAGCATAGCGAACTATAACTAATGCATGGTCCGATTATGTTCATGTATACTTCAAACTTCTCTTTTCTTTTTCTTGTCTACTTAGGGTCCGTGTGTCAGTACGGTGAGCGCGCAGACCATCGGTAACGCCCGTGCTCAAAAGCCGGAGAGCCATCAACAGATGCTCAACTTTCTACTTTAACTTACTTTAAAACCCTTTCAACTGAAAGAGTCAGTACGACACGCCTATAAAATTCCATCTTGTTTATCTTTTCTAGCCATATGCTTCTTTAAGCTGTTCCTAATCCTACGCGGTAGGGATATATGACATCTAACTTGCTCTTTCATCAATCTACTTGATTGTGAATCTATATGCTCTAAAACATGCTGTGCAACATCGTGTGCATAATAGACATACTTAACATACTGTCAAAGCATCATTTTAAATTCACTTTATTTATACTGTAGGCGGAGTTGTACTTACCTGTCAACGGACAGTTTATACTCTTGCTTTCGTCACAATACAGGTACCTCCCTGTAATCATAATGCATTTCATTAACATTCACTCTTAGGTCACTGTAGTCATTAGTGACTAGTAAAAACTTTATCATTATGTGGTACTGATCCTTATCGGTACTAATTGCCTTCCTCTCAAGAGTTTGATTTTCTTCTAATTTCTAATCGTGGTTAATTAATTAATTTATCCAATAAATTAATTAACGTCGCTCTTAGGTCGCTCTATCGTTAGGAACTAATAAATCTATCGTTGTGTGGAAACGATGCCTATTAGTACCCAACTGCTCTACTTTGGGAATTTGATATTAATTTCTAATCGTGCTTGATTAATTTGTTTACTTGATAAATTAATCACTGTCTCTAACTATCCCGTTCAGACTTGGTCCTTGACTGGTTAACCGACCAGTCAACTGACTGAATACCTCGTGTATTGATTGGTTAGCTAATCGGGTTATCTTTCCCGATTTAATCGCTCCAAATTTTATATCTAGATCACACCCGTCCCTCGGATGGTACTATTCTGACCTAGGGGTCGTTTTCTTACAGTTCGAGATTTTAAATGGGCGGTTTACTAATCCTCCAAAATGTCCATCCTTCTTTCCCGGGCCTAGGTCACCGAGGGGGCTTGGGTTTCCATCCTGATCACCTTTTTATCTCTCGTTTCCTAAAATACCCCTTTGTGCCGTTTTAGAAATTTCGACAATATTTCCGCTTAATTTTTGGGTTCTTGGCGTTTAGGAAACGCCTCAAAACCATCTAGCCTATTTTAACCTGCCACGTACTAAATCAGAGGCCTAATTTTTATGTAAAAGCTCAGCTTTTTACGTAAAAATATTCACATTTTCTTTTTCGACATTTCATCCCTTTTTTTTACAATTCCTCAAGTCAGTATCCATAATTAATACGTAATTATTCCAATAATAATATGAGGAATAAAGGAATCAAAATTACTACCAAAATTGTTTCTGTCGCCGGTCAAAAGAACTGTTCGGTCTCGACCGCATAATCTTTGAATCGTTGTTCTTCATTTTTGAAATCTCGGTTTGCAAATCCGATGCCGCGGATGTGTCCAGAATGTCTAAAATAGGCCAACAGCCCATTCTTCAATTTTTGGTCTCCGGGTCGCCGTTGACCGACGTTGACCGCGGGAATGAAGGAAGTGGCGATCATCATCTTGAAAAGCTCGACGAGAGGAACCCATTGGTGGTGTAAATTTCACCAATCTAGACTCCTATCGCGGGAAATCGGGCCTAAAAAGTCGACGGATTCCACGGCGGCAACGGCGACAGCGACAAGCGGACTTGGGTGGCGTGATCAGGTGGCCGTTGAGGTGAAATGAGGCATGGGTTTTGTTCTATTCTTCACCACGAATCCATTGGGACTGGAATCGTGGCATTTGGACGTCGAACGGCAGAGATACGGCCGCAAGAAGATTTCGGTCACCGGTCGCTTCGGGTGACGTGTGTGGCGTGCTCCGGCGGTTGCTCTATCGACTCGACTCACCGTTGGACTTAGCTCGGTGAGACCTTTCCAACGAGACCGGCGATGTTGAAAACGGACACTGTTTCCGATGGTTGGTTACTATTCATATTCGTGTAGTGTGAGAGAGAAAATGAGATAAGGAAAAAAATAATGAGGGCCTTTTTACAAAGATCCCAAAATTTCGACCATTTTATACTAATTTTTGAAAAAATTTTAAGATAGGCTATACTGACTAATTTGGGCATGCTGAACCCAAATATATCAGTTTTATCTTCATCTGAGGTCGTCTCGACCAGTTTTCTGACACTGTGATTTCCTGGTCAAAAATTTCGTTTTGTGATCAAATGGCTAATTTGAGCATTTTGATTCCAAACATATCAGTTTTATATCAAGAAAATGTCATTATTGTGATATTTTTAAGTATGCAAAACCACAAGTGTACGGTGTCAAGTTTTAATAGTATAATGATAAGAAGGGTTGTCGAATCCACAGGTAAAAATATTTAAATCCTGTTAATTACTGTAATATGAGAGATATCAACTTTATTTAGAAACCGATTAAATGGAATTGTAAAGTTAAATAAACAAATAAAAAGAAACCATTAACGAGCTAAAGTAACGAATAACAATTAGCAAGAGAACCAATATGATTAAACACTAGAGATTTGATTTCACTTAACCTTCAACTATGTTTTTCATGCCAAACACCAATTTATTTTCCTAGTTTATAAACCAAGAATCCTAATGTATTTAATTCCCTCTTCCGAGCGCTAAATCAAACGTATTCCTATTTCCCAATTTCCACATTCCTGCGCCAAAACTAAGAAATAGAAATCCCTTAAGAACTTAATTCTCTTGAATGGTTTCCAAGGCGATTAACCATTTCCCAACCAATTAATTAGCCTAGGTTGTTCTATCCATGTTCCAATTCAATATTTCCCCTCCCGGGGACTAAACATCAAATTCAAAATCATCTAAAAGTTGATCAGAAATTCAGAAGCATTAAGAACGGAATAGAAAAAATAAACTGAATGGAAAAATTACATAAATGAAATTGGCACTCAAAACATAGTATCCGGCTAGGCTACATCAAATCCTTAACTAAGAAATTAACCAAGCATATTCAATATAGAAATAGCCATGGTGTTCATCATATCCACAATAAAGAGAAAGAAAGGAATTAAGAGATGAAAACTCTTGAGAAGCCGTCTTCTATCTCCAAATCTACCTTCTCTAGGCTAGAATGGCTTCCAAGCTCTCTAGAGTTCGTTCATCCGCCAAAAGTCCTCTCTTCGGTCGAAACTTGGCTATTTATATGAGAAGCACCGACCTAAGACGTCTTAAAAAGGCTCGGCATAAAAATCGCAACTCATCGCGGCAGGAAAGAATCTTGCCGCGGCGAGTTTCGGGCTTCAAAATTCGTACATTTTTATGCAAAATGCGTTGCAGCAGGAAAGAATCTTGCTGCAGCGAGTTTGATTCCGCTCGAAACGCTCCTCGGGTGCTTTTCTCTCTACAGCGAAAACGGAATTCGCCATAACTTGATCTTTTAGCTTAAGAGACATTCTCAAATGCTTGAATCACCTACCTATTCAATTGTGAATAAAACACACCAAAATACCAAACATAAACTCGTAAAAACTAATAAATTACCAATGAGAAATATATGACAAATGTGCCTTATCAAATACCCCCAAACTTAGTATTTTGCTAGTCTCGAGCAAAATAAAATAAAACTAAAAGACACAACTAAAAACTCAACAATCAAGTGATCGAGTAGTAATTCAATTTCATCTAAAAATTGTCTAAGGACCGAATAAACCTGCAACTCATTAAAAATTTCATAACATTATAACTTTATATGTTTTTCACTCAAGCACTGATTTCATTCAACTTTCTAACTTTTGATAGTGTGTGTATGCGATTCCTTTCTACTCAATTACTGCCAACCCAAACAAGTTCATGCAACCAACAATCATAAAATAACACACAGAACTTTATATGCCAAATTTTCGAGTCATTCTCCACTAATGTAGGTAAAACATACCATTGAGAATCAAAAGAACTTTATTGGCTTGTAAGGAGGCTTCAGCTGACAAAATTTTTTTTTTTTTGCTGGACAATCGCTCATGTCACTACTTCCTTTTGACGCGAATACCAACATTTGTGATGAAGGCACCCGGTTACTCAACAGAGTCACCATTAAGAAACATTGCACTCATATCTTGAACTACTTTTTGATGCAAAAATACACATGGGGCTCAAGTTACTCCTGGTTACTAGGTGGCTCAAGATAGCGGAGTAAGTCCATATATTTATTTTCTTATTTTTTTCTTATTTTTTTCACTGCTTAACACCCCCAAACTTTTTTTCAACAATATGCTTGCCTAGGATTTCGCCTCAAGTAACTCTCAAAGTGGTTCTAGAGTTCACATAAAATCACAAAATAATCATTAATTGCATAAACTTTCTCTAAGCTAACAACAACTAAGCAGTCAGGAATATGTTCTTTAAAATAATCAACAAGTTACAAAGTAAAATTTCAATCAGCACGAGAGTAAATCACACATCAAATCACAATGTTAATCAATTTTAACAAGTCACAGGCAATTCAATCACACATATTAATAGCTTAAGACTCCATTAAATCACCACTCAATCAAAATTTTTTTTTGAACCTGAACTTGTTCAATCGCCCGTTGATGATCTTGATTGTCTGCCATTACTTCGGTCTCAAGAGCTTGTTTCTGTCGTCTTTCAGCTCTGTTTCTTCTAGATTCACCTTCTTGAGACTGAACCACACAGATACCTGTTCACCTGTTGAGCAAAAGTAAACAAGTTTAATAATAAAAAAATATAGATCTAAATTAAAGCTAATATCACTTGATAACAATATTAACAAAATCTAAATTATTTTTCCCTAGCAACGGCGCCAAAAACTTGTTGCAATATTTTAAGTATGCAAAACCACAAGTGTGCGATGTCAAGTTTTAATAGTATAATGATAAGAAGGGTTGTCGAATTCACAGGGAAAAATATTTAAATCCTGTTAATTACTGTAATATAAGAGATATCAACTTTATTTAGAAACCGATTAAATGGAATTGTAAAGTTAAATAAACAAATAAAAAGAAACCATTAACGAGCTAAAGTAACGAATGACAATTAGTAAGAGAACCAATATGATTAAACACTAGAAATTTGATTTCACTTAACCTTCAACTATGTTTTTCATACCAAACACCAATTTATTTTCCTAGTTTATAAACCAAGAATCCTAATGTATTTAATTCCCTCTTCCGAGCCCTAAATCAAATGTATTCTTAATTCCCAATTTCCACATTCCTGCGCCAAAACTAAGAAATAGAAATCCCTTAAGAACTTAATTCTCTTGAATGGTTTCCAAGGCGATTAACCGTTTCCCAACTAATTAATTAGCCTAGGTTGTTCTATTCATGTTCCAATTCAATATTTCCCCTCCCGGGCGCTAAACATCAAATTCAAAATCATCTAAAAGTTGATCAGAAATTCAGAAGCATTAAGAACGGAATAGAAAAAATAAACTGAATGGAAAAATTACATAAATGAAATTGGCACTCAAAACATAGTATCCGGCTAGGCTACATCAAATCCCTAACTAAGAAATTAGCTAAGCATATTCAATATAAAAATAGCCATGGTGTTCATCATATCTACAATAAAGAGAAAGAAAGGAATTAAGAGATGAAAACTCTTGAGAAGCCGTCTTCCATCTCCAAATCCACCTCCTCTAGGCTAGAATGGCCTCCAAGCTCTCTAGGGTTCGTTCATCTGCCAAAAGTCCTCTCTTCGGTCGAAACTTGGTTATTTATATGAGAAGTATCGACCTAAGACGTCTTAAAAAGGCTCGGCATAAAAATCGCAACTCACCACGGCAGGAAAGAATCTTGCTGCGGCGAGTTTCGGGCTTCAAAATTCGTACATTTTTACGCGAAACTCGCTGCAGCAGGAAAGAATCTCGTTGCAGCGAGTTTGATTCCGCTCGAAACGCTCCTCGGGTGCTTTTCTCTCCACAGCCAAAACGGAATTCGACATAACTTGATCTTTTAGCTTTATAAACACTCTCAAATGCTTGAATCACTTACCTATTCAATTGTAAATAAAACACACCAAAATACAAAACATAAACTCGGAAAAGCCAATAAATTACTAATGAGAAATATATGAAAAATGTGCCTTATCAGTTATCTTGACCAATTTCTTGATACTGTGATTGTGCCTACATTGTGTTAACACTGTGCATGCATAACGTGGTGTTTTCGTGCGAAATTTCAAATACAGTCTATCCTGACTACTTTGGATGTGCTGATTTCAAATTTATCATTTTTATGTCCATCTGAGGTCGTCTGAACTAGTTTTCAGATACCTACCTCGAAAAACATGTAAGGAGTCCGATTGACTAATTTGAGCGTCTTGAATCTAAATATATCAGTTTTGAGATGAGAAAAGGTCGTCTTGACCCTCATCCCGATATTATGTGTCTTTGAAACAAAATCTACATTTTGTGCTTAATTAACTAAATTGAGCATGCTGACTATTAATATATCAGTTTTACGTTAGATTAAGGCCGTTTTGGCCATTAACCTGACACTGTATTTTTCACTATTTACTATTCATTATTTTCTGTTTGACTGACTAGTCTGAGCGTTCTGACTTCGATTTTGTCAATCTCTGGGCGAGAAGAGGTCATCAAGACCACTTTTCTCGATATTGCACATTTATGAGGGCAATTATCGCTGTTGTACTTAGATGACCAGTCTGAGCGTACTGATGACTAGCTCATCAGTTCTGTGTCAAGAAATGGTCGTCTGGACCGGTTTCTTGATACGGCGTGTCTCGCATGCACACTCGCATAATAGGGTGGGCCGATTTCACTGTCGGTTACCCTTTTCACTGCATAAATAGTAATTAAACGTTACTGTACTCATTTAATTCATTCAACTGGAAAGTATACTGTGTTTTCTAACTTAATTACTCACTACATAGTAATTAAGTTTCATAATTCATGAGAGTCATTACAGCGGCTCTCGGCTCATTACACAACCTTCTACATGGACTCTTACACGGGCGTGTGCAAGGCAACATAGGCGTGTACGTTTCGGACATGGGTGTGTACTAGTTGAGACTACTTAACATGGCTTTGTCTTTAAAACACATTCATTTATCTGAGCGGTACACGGCCTCTTACACGGCTGTGTACCTGACCGTGTTACACTACACGGCCATGTACACTCGCACGGCTTCTTACATATACACAGTGTGAATGGTACACGATCACTCACACGGCAGTGTACCTGACCGTGTTACTTAAATTTGCACCAAAAGACATCAAATTATTCCTCAATTTTCCATTTTATGGAATTTAAGTTACATGAGTGGGGTGGTCTTTACAATCTACCCTCCTTACATAATTTTCATCCTTGAAAATTAGAATGATTATAGGAAGTCTCTTATCATGTCTTATTCCCGTCCTCATGTGGCTTCCTCAACGCCATGATTCCGCCACAACACTTTTGCTAGCAGTATATTTTATTTCTAAGTACTTTCTCCTCTCTGACTAGGATCCGCACAGGTTTCTCCTCGTACGTCGGATCAGTATGTACTATGACAGGTTCTTGACTCAGAATATGGGAGCTGTCTGGCACGTACTTCTTCAACATCAAGACGTGAAAGACGTTGTGTACTGTAGCTAACTCAGGAGGAAGCACTAGTCTATAAGCCACCTTCCCGACTTTCTCTATTATCTCAAGGGTCTTATGTACCTAGGACTGAGCTTTTATTTGTTTTCACATCACCTCTTTCATGGGTGCCGTCTTGAGAATGACCGAGTCTCCTACTTGAAACTCGAGGGATCTACAACGCTTATTTTCAAAATTCTTTTGTCGACTGTGCGCTATATCTAATGTTTCTCGGATCAGCTTCACGTCTGTCGTGGTATTCTTGATGATGTCCGAGCTAACTAGTTGTTTCTCTCCGGGCTCGTACTAATGAACTGGAGATCTGCATTTCTTTTCATAAGGTGAATCGTACGGTGCCATTCCTATCGAGGAATGGTAGTTGTTGTTGTACAAGAACTCGCTCAAGGGTAGCTTCTGATCCTAATTTCCCTTGAGGTCTAGGACGTAGGCTCTCAACATGTCCTCTAATGTCGGTATGGTCCTCTCAGACTGACCGTTGGTCTGAAGATGGGATACTGTGCTGAACCTTAACTTGGACCCTAATGCGGCTTGAACGCTTTGCCAAAATCTGGAGGTGAAGCGTCCGTTACGATATGAGATGATCGACTCTGGCATTCCGTGCAGTTTTACGAATTGAGCCACATAGATTTCTGCTAGTCGGTCCACTGAGTAGCTAACTTTATTGCAAGAAATTTGGTTGATTTTGTCAGTCCGTCTACAATCACCCAGATTGCATCCTTGCCATTTGATATCCCTGGCAGTCCGACCACGAAGTCCATCATGATCTAGTCCCATTTCCACTCGGGTAGCTTAATTTTCTGTAATTCACTTGCTGGGTGCTGTTGTTCTGCCTTAACTTTCTGGCATGTAAGGTATCTGACGACGAACTCGATAATGTCATTCTTCATTCCAGGTCACTAAAAGCTTTCCTTCAGGTACTTATATATCTTATTCGCCACTGGATGTATGGAATATGACGTCTCATAAGCTTCCAAAAGGATTCTCTTCTTGAGTTCTTCATTATTCAGAACACATACTCGACCCTTCTAATAGAGTATGCCATCCTTAACGACTCTAAACTCTAAACTTTGGTCCTCTGTAGTCTCCTTTTTGAGCTTGTTCAGGGACAAATCGAAGCCTTGACTGTGGGCGACCCCTCTAGCTTAGGTCGTCCACCTTATCTTGCTTACTTTCTTTATTCTTTGCTTAATCTTACTTAGCTTGCTTGTCTCTATAACTTTCCTCTCCTTGGGGTTTAAAAGATTTGTTCTTGAAAAACTAGGAATATATTTTTTTTTTCTTTAACTGGAGGAAACTACTAATTCTTGAAAATTGTGTATACGTAAATATATACGTACTTCTTAATACTTTTCCTCAAAATATATTTTGGAATCTTGTTACTTTAAAGTACGTAAAAATAGAAACATACTTTTAAGCTTGTTTCACTACTTTACATACTACACTCTTGTCTTGTCTTTATACATATATCTCACTATTACACTTTCTTTCTTTTACACCTTGAGTACAGCGGAATTCTGTGAAACGGAACCATAACCCGTCCATGACATCACTGGGATCTGCCTGCCAGTCCGCTACTCTTATTTCATCTTGCCGGTTGCTTTCCTTTATTACCTACAGCACGAATAGACTAATGAGCTAAAGCTCAGTAAGTACAAACATACATACAAGTAAATAAGCTGAATACACCATTCTAGGGTTAGTCAACTTAGGACCAATTATTTTCTTTAGTCCTATACTACTTGTTCTTTCTATTCTATTTCTTTCTTTTCTTTGCTTTACTTCATCTGCTTAATCTTTCACTTGTGGGCCCGTGGTTGGACGTACCTAGTGCGCGCAGACCAATAGAGGATCAGGGGAGCGACCCACCGATCAACCCTAAGGTCATCTCTGGACTACTGACCTTATAGGTAGTAAGTCATGCCATGAACTACCTCATTATTAACGAGGCAGCGCCACACTTCTGGGGTGGAGGCAGGAAGTTAAGCCATAAACTACCTCATTATTAACGAGGCAGCGCCACACTTCTGGGGTGGAGGCTATCTTGGAACCTCACAACTGGGGAGGCCGGTACGCCAACCTTAACTTTTAAGTCTTATTATCCGACTTATCTTATTCTTCTTTTCTGTTTCTGATCTTGCTTACTATTCTTGTGAACATGTTAGTATCATGTCACAAACTGAATAGCTTAAATGTGTATATATATATAACACAACTTTATGGTAAGTCCATTCGTGAGTAGACAATTAAATATCTGTACTTACCTTATCAATCTCTTCTCTTCTTCTCTCTAGGATCTTTGATCGCCCTCCTTGTAGGTCGATTTTTGGATTCTACAGACAAACTTTGTCTATTAATTTCATTTCCATTTATAGTTTTTATTTTTCATTAAAAAGCTTAAATAGAACCTATTTACAACTTTTTGGGCTTTATTTATCATTTCCCCAATTTTCCCCAACTTTTACAAAATTACTATTTTGCCCCTATATTTTGGTAAAATTGCAGTTTTGCCCCTGACGGAATTTTATTGATCCAGACTGCATTTTTGGCCCTCAGGAACTTTTCTGACTCTTTTCTAATCATTACCGGGTTCGTTTCTATTATATTTCCACTTTTCACTTTCCCGACCCTCGGGAAGTACTATTCCGACCCTTATGTCGGTTTAGTGATTTTCTATCGTTTCGGAGCCTCAAATGGACGTTTTACTAGTATTTAAAACGTTCATCTAGACTTTCCCGACCTAGGTCTCCGAGGCTCGGATTTTCCGTACCCGACTCGGACCTTTATTTCATTTCCAAAAACGCCCCCCCCTCGGGGTCGGTTTTTCCGTTTCACTCTCATTTTACATTTTTAGGGGACGGTCTACTATTCACGAACCACCCCTTAGGTTTTCCCTATTCAATTCTCCGTTAGGGACTCGGGTTTCTGACCCGACCCTAAACTTTTATTTTTAATTCCTATTTTACCCCGAAAGCCGTTTTCGAAATTTCGGCAGCATTTCGGCGTAATTTTAAGGCTTCCGGCGTTAGGTACGCCTCGAACCATATGTACCTGCCACGTACTATACCACAAGCCTATTTTATGTAAAAGTTTTCCAAACTTTTACATAAAAGCTCACAAATTCCAATTTCACATTTTTAACCACATTACAAAATTTTTTCACAATTTTGCCCTTAGTTTTGGTTTCGGTTTTCACCACCAAACCGAACCAAAATTTCTCAAACTTTTCAACCACTTTTTAGGCTATTCAATGCCATTTTTCTAACACTTTTTCAAGCCCATTTCCTTGTACTTTTCAACTAAATTCTTAGGGTTTTTAAACACTTAAACCCACGGCCTCATTAGAAAACACATGCCAAATATTTTTGTTTCCTTCTTTCAATCACAATTTCCTCATTAACATCACAAAATGCATGATTTCAATTAACCAAACATCATATGAAACATGCAAAATTTTCACCAAAACCCTAAGTAACACCCACGGCCACCTTGAGTAAATGAACACCAAAATTTTTTTCAAGCTTTTCCATAATGAATTTCATGCTTTATTCTTAACAAAATTCAACTTGAAAGCATGTTAACACATAAATCACACAAATTTCTCATTGCTTACCAATGGTAACCCACGGATTTTCCTTTGGAAAACCAACCAAAAATTGGTTTTTCTTTTAACCAATTACATGGTTTTCTTCCTTATTACACCCTTAACAAAACCCATCATCAACTTAATGAAAAACACCCAAAATTTTTCCATCTTTTTCTCACTATTCACCCACGGATTTCATGAAGAAAAACCATGAAAAATTAAGTGAAAAAGGAAGTTACCTTGGTCTAATGCTTCCTTTGTCTTCTAGGAACACTTTGACACTCTTTTTGTGAAGAAATGTTGAAGGAATTACTTGGTTCTCCTTTGGTCACCCACGGCTCCCCATGGAAAATAACTTAGCAAAAATTTTTGTTATGTTTTGCTTGAAAATTGGCTTCGGCCACTTTATTCCCAAACTTGCCGACTTATGCATGGAAGAAAGCCAATTAATTTGGCTCTAAACCAATCAAATTTCAACACCTTTCCACCTAATTCTTTCCACCTTTTTCAAAAATTAAAAAGGTATATTTTTGGCCAAATCTTGGCCTTTGGATCAAAAAGCAAATGAATCATGGCCATTCATCCTACCTAACACCAATTTCTTTCCATTTCTTAAATGGATTTATGATGTCATAATTACTAAAGTGAAAGTTGACTTTGACTTTCACTATTCACATTAATTCGACTACTTTTTGACCGATGCCGGTTCGAGTCGAAATTTTCCTGAAATCTTCCCGGCGTGTTCCTGAGGTCTTCTGTGCAGTCGGATCAATTTAAATTGCTTCCGTTTGATCAAAATCAATCCCGGAAGTTTACCGTCTTTTTGAGCTCCGGTTAGGGTTTCAATGCCGGTTTTGGCACCGTTTCACTCGTTTCAACTCAGTGAATTTTTCCAACACTGAATTCTTATTTGTCAGTATTGTTAGAACATTTTAATATATTCTAAACAATATAAATACATCTAGTTCACTCTTTAACTAGTACAAATTATTATATACATATATTTGTACTTTTCTTACTATGCTCTTACTTTGACTTGCCATATTCTTATCTTTATACTGTTCAGATACCGAAACTACTCCTTTTTTAGCGTTTTGGGCCTGAATTCACTTTCTTACTCATATACTTTATTCTCTACTTATTTTTGGAGATTTTAATTTCCTCCAAAACATTTATTTATTTCTATCAACACTATAATTTGTCTAATTACAACCATAGTGTTTCTTTACATTCTTACTTACAGAACTCATAGAAAACCCTAGATTAAACTAGGTCACACCACTAAAATTCTCTGGTCGTCACATTGACTGATCTTGATCTCTTCTTGGAGCATCGATTGGAAGGTTATGTTAGACAACCTCCTTGTCAAAAATCTTGATCTCGCTGCTACATAGCTCCCCTTATAGCGCTCTTGACAAGGCACAGATAGCCATAAGTGTAGTAAAATGCTTCCGACTCTACGCTTCGATCACTTTATTGGCTTTTTCTCAGATGGTATAGGATCTCATAGTCATAATCTTTTACCAACTCTAGCCATTTACACTACCTCATGTTGAGCACTTTCTACGTGAAGAGGTGGTCGGTGTAAATCTCGCACTTGACCCCGTACAAGTAGTGCCTCCATGCTTTTAATTCAAAACTACTGCTGCTAGTTCCAGATCTCGCGTTGGGCAGCTTTTCTCAGGGTTTTTGAGTTGTCGTGAAGCATATGTGACTACTCTACCACTCTGCATCGACACGGTTCCCAACTCAGTTTTTAATGCGTCGTTTTAAATCACAAAGCTTCCCTGACCAGCATCTGTAATGGTCAATATTGGAGTGCTTGTGAGTCTTCGTTTCAGCTCTTGAAAGCTTTTCTCACACTTATGGTCCACTCATACCTTTTTCCCTTCTTGGTGAATGCTGTGAATGATGCGGCTAATCTTGAAAAACCCTTGACAAAAAATCGATAGTATCCTGCTAAGCCTAGGAAGTTGCGGATCTCTATCATGTTTCTTGGAGCTAGCCACGCGCTAACTGCGTCAATTTTCATTGGGTCAACAGACACTCCCTCCTTAGAGACTACGTGGCCTAGGAAATAGACCTTCTCCAACTAACACTCGTACTTAGAGAACTTGGCGTATAGCTGACAGTCTTGTTACATGCGCAAGACAGTCCTTAAGTGCTCTTTGTGCTCTTCTTTCATTTTAGAGTATATAAGTATGTCATGTTCCTCAGTTTCATGAAAGCTGCTGGCGTGTTTGTCAATCCGAACGACATGACCAGAAACTTGTAATGTCCGTAACGTATTTGAAAGGCTGTTTTGGGTACATCTTCATCCCTGATTCGCTGTTGACGGTACCCTGAACGTAGATCGATATTCGAGAACACTGCAGCGTTTCAGAGCTGATCAAATAAATCGTCAACCCATGGTAACGGATTTTTATTCTTAATCGTAATCCTATTCAATTCTCTGTAGTCGATGCACATTCTCAATGTTCCACCTTTCTTCTTCATGAATGGTACGGGCACTACCCAGGGTGAACATCTCTGTCAAATGAATCCCTTGTCCATTCAGTCCTTCAGCTGGGCTTGGAGCTCCTTTAGCTCGGCAGGGCCCATTCTTTATGGGCCCTTAGAGATAGGGGTTGATTCTGGTAGACTTCAGTCTCAAACGAGATTCACGCTCTGGCGGGAGTCCTGGAAGATTTTCTGGAAATACCTCCACGAATTCCCTAACTATCGGCATGTTTTCAGGTCCTATCTCTATCACACGCGTCTTATCTACTACATATGCTAGGGAGTCCGTGCATCCATTGGATAGCATTTCGTGAGCCTTCACTGCTAATATTTTTGTCTTTGGTTGATCCAGCCATAAACCTTTGTAGGCGAACTTTTTGCATCTGATTGGTTCGAAAGTAACCCCCCGCCTTCGACAGTCTATGACGGCATCGTATTTTGTGAGGAAGTCCATTTCCACAATTACATCATAGTCATACATGTCGATGACGATTAGGTTAACGCTCAATTATTGCCCGCAGATAATTACTGGCACCTAACGTATCCAGTAATTAGACAAATAAACTTCCCCTGAAGGAAGTGACATTTTAAAAGTTTATTTCATCCTATCTAAGCTCCTACCTAGCGTTCTAGTGGAATCTGATGATGCAACGAATGGGTGGCTCCACAATCAAATAGAACTAATGCATCAAAATTGGCGACAAAAAGCTGGCCCGTCACTGCATAGAAGTTCCAGCTTTAGCGTCACTCCTCGTGTAAGCATAGATTCTCCCTTAGTTGTCCGAAGCTTTCAGTCTGTGTTGTGTGATTGAAGGGTCTTTGATCCTGGTCTGGGTGGTGTGAAGTTGATTATTCCCAGTGCGGGGTTGATTGTGTCGATCCTGTGGGTTGGAGTATTTTTGGCGTAGTGGCCTTCCATGCCATAGATGAAATAGCCACTTGCTCCCTACTTGTATTCTCCTGGGTGCCTTTTTCCACATTTTGGGCACGTCGGGTATTGGCTGCCGTTTCCTTCCTAGTCGTTTCTCTTCTAGGGAAGATTCTTCTATGAATCTTGATTGCCCTGATTCTCCTTTTCTCTTGTTGTTGTTGTAGGAATGCCTGCTATTCTAGCCGGTCCCCACGTTCTGCCCTCTTTATTGTGACTCGGGAATCTGCTTCCCCTGAGCCTGCTCAGCTTACGTTTTCTCCTCCTTTTGTGCCTTTAAATTCTAAGCCTTTCGTTCCTTATCCTAACCCAACCAGTACTCGGCTCGGATAGCCCTACTGACACATTCTAATACTGTTGCTGGTCTATGGCTTCCGCTACAGACCTGAACTGTGATGTCTATTCTGAACTGAACATCTTCAGCATTCGTCTGACTCTTTTTCTTTCAGTCGGTACCAAATCTGGACAAGGTTAAGCTAGCTGCTCAAACTTCCTGACTACCTCCATGACAGTCATGCTACCTTGGCGCAGGTTGTTGAACTCGTCTTGCTGCACTGCTAGTGCTTTTTCGTTGAAGTACATCTCTTTGAATTCCCTAATGAAGTCGTTTCATCCCATCTCTCTAATGTTCCTCCTAATAGTTACCATCTCCCACCACTAACGCACCTCATTGCGCAGGGTGAAGGATGCGTACATCACTTTCTCTCTATATGTTAACCCTATAAAATCCAAGATTACTTGGATATCCATTAGCCAGTCATCGGCCTCTATAGGGTTGATGGTTTCTCTAAATTCTAACACTTTCATGCGCCAAAATTTCTCATACAAGTCGCCTTCCGTAGGGGTTGGTAGAAAATCAATGGCTGCTTCGAGAGCAGCGGTTGCTAAAGGTGCTAGTGCCACCTGGGCTGGAGGAGCTGCTTGCTCCCTCAAAGTTTCTGGGGATGCTAGTGCCTCCTGGGCTGGCATCTCTGCTAGCTGTGGTGCCTGGGGTTGCTGGCCCAACCGTTCCCTAAGCTGGTTTAGTTCCCATTGCTGGTTCTCCATCATCTCTCGCATAGCGCGAGTTGTGCCATTAATTCATCCTTTCGGGATACTTGGTTGGTCTAAGCTCTTGTTTTTGCCGTACTTTCCTACGTAACCCTATCGTACAGCGGGAAAGGAAAATATAAGTCTTTTAAACTCTGTACTTGAGGCTCGTATCACATATCAATTTCTTTCTTACTTAACAATCCTTCTTAAACGTTATGGATATAAATATACATATTATATCCATATTTCTTTCTCTCATACTATGAAGTTCAATACAATTACCGCATTGTATTGGAATATCGTCTGAGTGCTAGGATTTGTCCTGCACTTTCTGTCATACTATACTCACACTATGGAAAAATTATATCTGGCCCCTTGGACAAAACTTTACTGCTTATCTCATAATATATTTCACATAATATATATATATACATATATTCAAGATTCTAGTTCAATGGAAGTGACACACACTTCCCCTATACGATCTCAACAAGTACATTATACTACAGCTGATGGGGGAGAGCTATTGCTTCCCTTTATATATTTTCATAACATACTATTGGAAGGACAATCCTGATTTAGTATCAGTCATCTCTTCATCATCACTATCGCTGAGGGAGAACTCCTCTAGGTCCTCCTCTTCGTCTGGGGAGACAAAACTAGCTTTTTCTGGGGAGACAAAACTGGCTTCGTCATCGTTGGCTAGGATACTTGGGGTTCATACATCCCCATCCAATCGTCATCACTAAGGTGGTCGGGGATCTCATTCCCTTCATCGTCACCCGTCTCCGCATCCTTGGGAGGGGCATCCGGAAGTTCTTCATTATCATCGTCGTTGTCTATCACCTCTAGAAGGTGTTCAGGAGATGGAGGGGCTAGTTCGGGGTCTTCCATCGGTTCCCTGTTGTTTCCAAGTACTTCCGGCTGATACTCAGCCATGAACTCTTAGTCGATCAGTTGGAGTACTAGGTCTATCGGGTCACCCTCTATAATGGCAGCTGCTGCAATGCCTTGGGCTTGTGCAGGGTTCCCGAGGTTGAGCACTTTTCTCTTGGCGTTCACTATCTCTTGGATAAGGCTTGCTACTCTTTCTGCTTGATCGCTCATCTAATACTGTTTGGCAAGGTCTCTTTCTCTCTTTTGGTCTTCTCCTGCCTTGGTCCACTTTTGCCTTGGCCTTGGTTTCTTCATAAGCCTTCCTCAACATGTATTATAGAAGTCCATATCAGTTCCTCGTAGCGCACAGCATACGTTAGAACTGTGTCACGGACATCAGCTGCAGTCATTCAGTCCGATGAACAAATTCTCGTATATCCACAACTCTAGGGAACTTAGACGGTTTCACTTCCCCGCTTGCCCATAAAGAAAAACTGGGGCTGATACTGGACTGCTTTCAGAGATTTGTTCGATCGTGGTATGGCGAAACTCGACCCAGTTAAGAGCTCATCCTGGTCATGAGAATTCCCGATACACACGAGAGCATCTTCCTGAGAGATATCAACAGCCAAAAGGACTCTGTTAGCCTGATCAGTGGCGTACAATCGGGGAATCACTTTGATAACGTGAAACCAGTCCTGACATTCTCATGGAGTGCAGGAGTACTGTTTGCTACTCAAAACTTAATGGACAACTAACCCTGAAGATCGGTACAACTCGGGCAACAATCCATGTTCTTACTCTGAGCAGTTCTCTAGCACTGCACGGTCGTGATTTTACGTATATTGTTCTCAGCATCTCTTCATCTTATCCTTGCCATCATAGATTTCATCGTTTCATTACTATAAAATGTTATCTTCTATAGATAAATATTTACTGACAAAAATAAAACTAACTTACTTGGACAGATGAGGCTGGCATGTGGTGATGTGAGGTAGGGTGGTAGGAAACCGCTCTTATACCAACTGTGACGCCCCATGCACTCAGTGGCCCGGACCGTCACGAAAAACTATAACTTGCTTACTTTAGCTTTTACTTTAAAACTGATACTTAACTTGCTTAATTTAATACCATAAATTTAGATGATTTTTTTTAAAGGCGTACGTATTTACTGCTCACGTATGTATATTTTAAAAATATAATGTCTACATCATTGGAAGTTCATTCATACATACATATTTACAAACTGTTTAACTAAATACTATTTAAAAATACTATTTATA
The DNA here is from genome assembly GCA_035233585.1 of Antiaris toxicaria. Lineage (NCBI taxonomy): Eukaryota > Viridiplantae > Streptophyta > Magnoliopsida > Rosales > Moraceae > Antiaris > Antiaris toxicaria. Next base: position 10,395,810 of record CP141162.1, on the reverse strand, counting down.
TAATTACTGTTTACTATTTAACTACTACTATTCAAAAATATTATTTAACGGTTACTATTTAAAAATACTATTTAATGGTTACTATTTATAAATATTGTGTAATGGTTACTATTCATAAATACTATTAATGATTACTATTCATAAATACTGTTTAATTATCACTATTCAAAAATACTGTTTACTCAAACTGTGCAGAAGTGAAACTTGCGATGTCATCCATAACCTCACACTCACATCCGCCTCCGCCGCTGTCATCGTCCATTGGTGTTTAAGCCGTAGGACGTTTACCTACAGTATGAACACACTCCGTGAGCTTTACGCCCAGTAAGTACAACATGTTAACCGTAAAACATGTTTAAAACATTGTACATACTTAAAATCTCATAAGCATGACATATTCCACTTAATATATCACATACAATATAAACATATCACATATCAGCTCACATATCATATCATTACATAACATGTCATAATACTGAATATAAAATTTCATATACTTTATGCATGACAGAAGCATCATGTACTGTATGCACTTTACTGAAAATAAAAGCATAGCAAACTATAACTAATGCATGGTCCGGTTATGTTCATTTATGCTACAAACTTCTCTTTTCTTTCTCTTGTCTACTTAGGGCCTGTGTGTCAGTACCGTGAGCGTGCAGACCATCGGTAACGCCCATGCTCAAAAGCCGGAGAGCCATCAACGGATGCTCAACTTTCTGCTTTAACTTACTTTAAAACCCTTTCAACTGAAAGAGCCGGTACGACTGTGACGCCTTAAATTCTATTTAAGGGTCAATATATAATTTAAATAAAATTAGTGTGCCAAAAATTAATTAAAAATCTTTTGGAAACCCTAGGTTGGTTTCCTAGTCAAATTCCGCTCAAAAAGTCAACAATTTGAACTTCAAAAAGAAACCCTAAAATATTCGGCCATCACTTGGGATTTTAATTAAAATTAAAATTCCATAAATCCAAGGAGGATTTAAATTCAAATTTCATCCCTTAGATATAAAGAAGAAATTTCGGCCATAAAGTATAGGAAATAAAGAAGATTTTTATTTGAATCAAAAGCTAGGTCAAAACTCAATCAAAATTCAAATTATTTTTCCTTAAAAACTAAGGGATTATTTTGGCCACCTAAAGGGAAATAAGAGAGAAAACCCTAGCCTCAAAACAGCACAAAAGCTTTTCCTTTTACCCTTAGAAATTTCAGCCAAACAAGGAAGAGAAAGGGAAAGAAAGAAAACCTAGTATAAAAACCCTCTTTTAACTCTCATTCACCCTTCCTTTCATACTTAAAAATTCGGCCAGCTTTCCCTTCTCTCCTCTCTGAATTTTCTCTCCCAAAACACACCCAAAACAGCAACAAAACCTATCAAAAGGCAGCTCAAAGATTCAACAATTTTTGAGACAAAAACAAGGTGAGAAATCAAACTTTTTCCTTCCTTCTCCTTTTGGTTTTAAATCTGAATTTTTATATGGTTTTCTCCACTGTTTTCCCTACTGTTTTGAAGACTCTAACACTCACACAAATTCAGCCAAAAAGGAGACCAAGCATCAAAAATAGTGCAGTACAAACAAGGTGTGAATCTCTCTCTCAAATCCTAAAAATTTTCTTTGTTCCCTTTCAACCCCGGGAACACACAGCCTCAAGGGAGACAGAATGCAGCGGTTCTTACCCCGAATGATCAGCTAACGGCAATGCAGAATCTCACGGCGGCGATACAGGCTCTCCTCACCGTCTTACCTTTTGGAACACCTAACCCAACTCCTGTAGCCAATGTTGTTCCTAATGAGACCCCGAGAGTGGGGAGTTCTTCTCAGACTCCTCAGCAAACGCCTACCACCGAAAACCCTACCTCTGGAGTAGTACCTACCCAGCCTATGATACATCCTAAACAAGCAGCCCTACCTCTTTTCTTTAAGCCTCACGTACCCACTTTCGACGGCACGGGCACAGAGATGGATGCCGACTACTGGTTTGATGCCATTCGTAAGCAGCTAAAGTTGACCGCCACACCCGCAGAGTTTTGGGTTGAGTTTGCTTCCAACAAGCTGGTGGGTCTAGCCTCTACCTGGCGGGCTAGTATTGAGGATGGTTTGACAGAGGAGCAGAGGTCTTCTTGGACAGTTTTCGAGGAGCGTTTTCACGAGCATTTCTTTTCAGCTCAGTTCCGCGACAGAAAAGCTAGGGAGTTCGTCCGTTTGAAGCAAGGGTCTATGTCAGTATGGGAATATGAAGCCAAGTTCACTGAGTTGGCCCGGTATGCGAAGAATCAGGTTTTGGATGAAGCTACTAAGTGTCTCCGCTTTGAGGAAGGGCTTAGCCTCTATATGAAGAGGGGTGTACAACCGTTCCAGATCAGGGATAGCTACCAGCAGATAGTTGCTAAGGCATTGACAGTGGAAGAGGGCGACAAGGAGTTCCTTGAAGCTCGTAACAAAAACAAGTCTGGACCAATCCGCAACAAGCCTCAACACAAGCCGCAGACTCCTTACCAGAAGAACCAGCAGTCTCAGGGATCGGGTTCTCATCAGTTCTCTGGACAGCGACAGGGTCGGGTGAATGTGATTACCTGCTTCGAGTGTGGTGATGAAGGCCACAAAAGAAATGTCTGCCCGAAGAGACAGTCGAGAGACAATGCTCATAGACATCATCATCAGCGGAATCAGAATGGTCTTCCACAGAGACAACAGTTTACTTCCCAGTCTTCGCAGTCACAGCGCCCTCAGCTTCCGGCTCTCTATCAGCCTCAGCGCACGAGCCAGTACACTGCGCCTTATGCTTCACATGCTACACCGCTACAGCAGTTCCCAGTGCCGAGTTATCAGAGACCACCACCACAGGGTCAGAGTACAGGCTATCAGCGAGGGAATACAGCTCAAAATCGTGGTAAGGCACCACAGGTACACGCTCTTGAAGCTGACAGCATGGATATAGATCATGCACCGACTGCATTAGATGGTATAATTCCTATCTTTGGTACATATGCATATGTTTTGTTTGACACCGGGCTACATACTCTTTTATAGCCCAACATTATGCTCGTTCATTTGGTTTAAAACTGCAAAATCTTGACTCTCCCTTATGTGTGAAATCCCCGTTGGGCACGACTACCGTTAGTGATGGGTGTCAGGCCTATGTTTATGTTGGGGATGTTTGTTTGGAGGCATCACTTGTAGTAATGCCTATGTTTGCTTATGATGTTATTCTGGGATATGACTGGCTTTCCCGATATGGGATTATGCTTGATTGTCGTAATCGTCGCGTTATCTTTACAACTGATTTCAGACATGTAGTGTCCTATCAGTTAAGCTCAGTTTCAGATGTTGATAGATCTGCTCTGAGGTTAGTGTCGAAGAGTAGACAGGATATTCTTTGTTTCTTATCCTTGTGTGCGGTGGAAGGATCCAGTTCTGAAAAGAGTACCCAACCTATACCTGTTGTCGATAGTTTTCCAGATGTTTTTCCACAAGCTCTTCCAGGTTTACCGCCTCATCGAGAAATAGAGTTTCGTATCGACTTAGTTCCCTGAACAGCTCCTTTTGCTTCTACTACGTATCGTATGGCACCTCTAGAGATGAAAGAGTTGAGCAAGCAGCTGGATGAGTTGAAATCGCTGGGCTTTATTCGAGACAGTAACTTACCTTGGGGTTCGTCGGTCCTTTTCGTTAAGAAAGCTAACGGTTCGCTACGTCTCTGTGTGGACTACAGAAAGGTCAACAGTGTGACCATCAAAAATAAGTATCCGTTACCACGTATAGATGACTTGTTCGATCAGTTGGGTGGAGCTTGTTTCTTCTCCAAGGTTGATTTGAGATCCGGTTATCATCAACTTCATGTTAGAGAGGAGGATATCCCGAAGACGGCGTTCCGAACGAGGTATGGCAGTTATGAGTTCTTAGTAATGCCTTTCGGTTTGACAAACGTGCCAGCAGCCTTCATGGATATGATGAATAGAGTCTTCCGACCTTTTCTTGATAAGTTCGTCATCGTATTCATCGACGACATCCTCATCTACTCCTGAACTCGTGAAGATCATGCACAGCATCTCAATATAGTTTTACAGACTCTTCGTGAACATCAGTTGTACGCCAAGAAAGAAAAATGTGAGTTTTGGATGACAGAGGTTAAGTTTCTCCGGCATATAATCTCAAGAGACGGTATATCAGTGGATCCATCCAAGGTTAAAGCGATTCTTAAGTGGGAACGACCGAAGAATGTTCCAGAGATCCGAAACTTCTTGGGCTTAGCGAGATATTATCGACGTTTTGTACAGGACTTCAACAAGCTCGCCGCTCCCCTCACCAATCTGACAAAGAAGGATGTACCTTTCGTTTGGGACAACAGCTGTGAGTCAGTTTTCCAGGAGTTAAAGAGTCGTTTGACGTCTGCACCTATCCTTATTATTCTGGATCAGGATCAAGTATATGACGTCTACACCGATGCTTCTCATCAAGGTCTTGAAGCAGTTTTAATGCAGCAGAACCGAGTTGTCGCTTATGCCTCACGACAACTGAAACAACATGAACGAAACTACCCTACACACGATCTAGAGTTAGCTGCAGTAGTGTTCGCACTTAAGATTTGGCGTTGTTATCTGTATGGTGCCAGTTTTAGACTGTTTTCAGATCACAAGAGTTTGAAATACCTAGCTACACAGAAAGATCTAAACCTGCGTCAAAGAAGATGGGTAGAATACATGCAAGACTACGACTTCCAAGTCGAGTATCATCCGGGTAAAGCAAACGTGGTTGCAGATGCACTAAGTAGGAAAAGAGAGGTAGTTCCCAATCCTGATCATGACGCTTCTATAATGGCTATGCAGATAGATGAGTGGGAAAAGGACAGAGTTCTTACAGCTTATCAGGTTCGTTTTGGCGAAGTTCAGGGTCACCCAGTATTGTACAACTTAGTGATGGAACCAGACTACGTGCAGAGGATCAAGGAGAATCAGTTGGCAGATACACGTTTCGTTGACATCCGAGAGAGATTGTTAAAGGGCAAGCATGTTGCAGAGTGGTCGATGGACGCCATTGGAATTCTTTACAACGAGGGTCGCTTAGCAGTGCCACACATTCCAGAGCTTATACAGGAGATCTTGTCAGAGTTTCATCAGTCGAGGTTCGCCATGCACCCAGGTGGAAACAAGATGTATCAAAACCTAAGACGGCAGCTTTGGTGGAGAGGTATGAAGTTAGATGTAAAGAACTTCATGGCCAACTGTTTAACGTGTCAAAAAGTAAGGCAGTACGGGAGAGACCTGCAGGTCTGCTCCAACCACTTCCAATACCTCAGTGGAAGTGGGATAGTATAGGAATGGACTTCCTAACCAGCTTACCAAAAGCACAGGATGGATCTGATGGAGTCTGGGTAGTAGTAGATCGTCTCACGAAGACCGCGCACTTCATCCCGTTCAAGACGACTTGCACCAGGAACCAGCTAGCCGAGCTTTACATAAGGAACGTAGTCAGATTGCATGGAGTCCCTTCAGTGATCATTTCTGATCGTGATACGTGCTTCAACGCTCGTTTTTGGCAAAGTCTACAGGAAGCTCTAGGCACAGAACTGAACTTCAGCACCGCTTTTCATCCGCAGACAGATGGTCAGTCAGAGCGTCTCATACAGATTCTCGAGGATATGCTACGTGCCTGCGTTCTTGATCTTGGAGATGGATAGAGTAAACACCTCTACCTGGCAGAGTTCGCATACAACAACAGTTATCAAACGAGTATCGGAATGGCACCCTTTGAAGCGTTGTACGGAAAGCCTTGTCGATCACCCATCTATTGGGTTGACAACCAGGAAGCACCCGTGGGTGGACCTGATATAATCCTAGACCAGTACGAGAAGATTGCCATCATCAAACAACGACTTCTAACAGCACAGAGTAGACAGAAGAGCTATGCAGATCAACGCAGAAAGCCGTTAGAGTTCGAGATCGGAGAGTTTGTGTTGCTAAAGGTTTCACCGAAGAAAGGTATCTCTCGTTTCGGAGTTAAAGGGAAGCTAGCACCGCGTTACATTGGACCTTTTGAGATCGTACGCAGAGTTGGTAAGGTCGCATATGAGCTGAAGTTACCGACACCTTGGGAGTGCACAACGTTTTCCATGTATCGATGCTAAGGAAGAGTGCATGAGCAGAGTCAGAAGTCATTTCAACAGATGATGTAGAAATCCAACCAGATGTCTCTTACGTCGAGGTTCCAGTGAAGATTTTGGATCGTAAGATCAAGCAGCTGAGAACGAAAACAATACCCATGGTGAAGGTTCTTTGGAGTAACCATGGTGAAGAGGAAGCCACATAGGAAACCGAGAAAGATATGCGCGAGAACCATGCCGAATGGTTCGCTAAGCAGTAGAATACATATAAGGTAGTCGACCTTAGTTTGTTTTGTAACCCTACTCTATTCATAGTGGTAGAAATACCACTATATGTTTTGAAAGGTGCATTTAGATTTGCTTAATGAAATGAGAAGTGACTCATATTCTTATTCTCTTCTTTAGTGTGAAGAAATTCTTAAATTTTCGAGGACGAAACTATTTTTAGTGGTAGATATTTGTGACGTCTTAAATTCTATTTAAGGGTCAATATATAATTTAAATAAAATTAGTATGTCAAAAATTAATTAAAAATCTTTTGGAAACCCTAGGTTGGTTTCCTAGTCAAATTCCGCTCAAAAAGTCAACAATTTGAACTTCAAAAAGAAACCCTAAAATATTCGGCCATCACTTGGGATTTTAATTATAATTTAAATTCTACAAATCTAAGGAGGATTTAAATTCAAATTTCATCCCTTAGATATAAAGAAGAAATTTCGGCCATAAAGTATAGGAAATAAAGGAGATTTTTATTTGAATCAAAAGCTAGGTCAAAACTCAACCAAAATTCAAATTATTTTTCCTTAAAAACTAAGGGATAATTTTGGCCACCTAAAGGGAAATAAGAGAGAAAACCCTAGCCTCAAAACAGCACAAAAACTTTCCCTTTTACCCTTAGAAATTTCGGCCAAACAAGGAAGAGAAAGGGAAAGAAAGAAAACCTAGTATAAAAACCCTCTTTTAACTCTCATTCACCCTTCCTTTCACACTCAAAAATTTGGCCAGCTTTCCCTTCTCTCCTCTCTGAATTTTCTCTCCCAAAACACACCCAAAACAGCAACAAAACCTATCAAAAGGCAGCTCAAAGATTCAATAATTTTTGAGACAAAAACAAGGTGAGAAATCAAACTTTTTCCTTCCTTCTCCTTTTGGTTTTAAATCCGAATTTTTATATGGTTTTCTCCACTGTTTTCCCTACTGTTTTGAAGACTCCAACACTCACACAAATTCAGCCAAAAAGGAGACCAAGCATCAAAAATAGTGCAGCACAAACAAGGCGTGAATCTCTCTCTCAAATCCTAAAAATTTTGCCTCTTTGTTTCCTTTCAAAAACCCTATTATCACATGTGAAAATTTTATGATTTTTGCCAATTTGATTCCTGGGTTGTGTTAATGACATATAAATAAGGTTTTCCACAAAATTTCGTGATCATTGGATGAAAATTGAATTGGTTTGAGGATAATCGAAATTCGGACACAGAAAAACGGAAATCTGAAAAATTATCATATGAACAGTAAATTTGTGTCAGCCATAACTTGAGTTTTAAAAACTATATTTGAGTGATTCTTGAGCCTAAAATTAAATTCAAGATGTCCCCTAAATGCATGCAAAATTTCAGAACCAAACTCATCCGTTTGCCCAGTCAAAATATTTTTCTAATATAGGCGGACAGAACTGCCAGTTTTTGAACTGAAACTGAAACCCAGATTTTATGCCTGAAAACAACCCCTCGGTTTTTGGCCTAATTGAATGACCAAATGATGTCTAAAAATTATATGGAATTAAAGCTACAGATGTCTAGTTTAACATATTAAAAATTTAGAATTTTTAGGGTTAAAAATGAATTGATATTGATTTTACAATCAGCCTAGATCGGTCTGCCCATGACCAGAAATATCCTAACTTAGAGTTTTTCACAAATTTTTTTAAATCCCAAATGTTTATTAAACGTTTTATAATCTTTTGTGGCACACTAAAATGATTGGATGATTATATCTAGACCTAGACTGATCATATGTTTTGATTATAGGATTTATTTGACATTCTTGCTTGATTGGTGGATCACGTTATCGCAACGCTTGTGCGAAAATTAAGGTAGGACGTTCTAGCCTTTTCTGAGAGTAGTCAAGTGTTTTAAATTCTCCTGTTTTATCGATGGCATACTGTTTTCAGTTTATGAAATTTTTATACTGTTTTTGGATGGAATAAACGCATGCAAAGTGTTTTGTATTAAATGTGTATTTCAAAGCGTGTTTTGATTAATGGCATAATATAACTTGGTAAATACCATCTTTTGAATAATCCGGTGAGCATAATTGAGCTCTAGTTCACGATCATTGTAAATGATGCGTGCGTCCCAGAGTTGACGCCATGGGGGAAGGTCCCTAAACCTGCGCAGGGCCGTTCGGCCTATTTAGACCGTAACGAGATGATCTAGGATAATTCAAATTCGAGGCACGTATATTATAGCTACGACAAGTCCTCACTCATAATAAGATGGTTGTTTTAATGATTTATTATTTTAATATTGGGGCACGTATATTGCAACTACGCTAAGTCCTCAGCAGAATAAAACTTGCATTAAAAATGTTTTTCACGAAATTGTTGATTATTTTTTTTTTGTTATGATTATTATGTCATGTATTTTTTTTAAATTGTTGATTATTTTTGGAAACGAATATTATGCCATATTTTTAAATGTTATCTGTTAACCCACCTTTGTTTCTGTCCTACTGAGCCAGCGCTCACGTCCCTTTTTCTTTGTGATTTCGAAATGACTACTTCCAGGTACGGGAGGTAGCAGTTCCGAAATTCGTTGAGATATCCGTTACTACCGAAGATGATGCTATCCGTTTTCTCCATCTTCTTCTTTCTGTTTCTCGTTCTGATGTAATGAGACTTTAAGTTTGTATTTTATTTCACGTTATTCAAATTTCATGCTTGGGAATATTTTATGGTTGGTAATTTCTTTTGAAAACCGATTTTGTGTTTGACTTCCGCATTAAAAAGCATTTATTTTCTCCTTTATTTTATTTTATGGTTATGATGCTACTTTATAATTAGGCTTAGCTAAATTATAATGTTAACCCGTTGTTTTTGTAATAAATATTTTCCTTAAATCTCGGGTTGATATTATGATTTGACTGCCGTGTCACGTGTCTAAATTTTGGGCCGTGACAACGACACACCTATAAAATTCCATTTTGTTTATCTTTTCTAGCCATATGCTTCTCTAAGCTGTCCCTAATCCTACACAGTAGGGATATATGGCTTCTAAGTTGCTCTTTCATTAATCTACTTGATTGTGAATCTATATGCTCTAAAACATGCTGTGTAACATCGTGTGCATAATAGACATACTAACATACTGTCAAAGCATCATTTTAAATTCATTTTATTCATACTGTAGGCGAAGTTGTACTTACCTGTCAACAGACAGTTTATATTCTTGCCTTCGTCACAATATAGGTACCTCCCTGTAATCATAATGCATTTCGTTAACATTCACTCTTAGGTCACTGTGGTCATTAGTGACTAATAAAAACTTTATCGTTATGTGGTACCGATCCTTATCGGTACTAATTGCCCTCCTCTTAAGAGTTTGATTTTCTTCTAATTTCTAATCGTGGTTAATTAATTTATTTACCCAATAAATTAATTAACGTTGCTCTTAGGTCGCTCTATTATTAGGAACTAATAAATCTATCTTTATATGGCACCGATGCCTATCGGTACCCAACTGCTCTATTTTGGGAATTTGATATTAATTTCTAATCGTGCTTGATTAATTTCTCTACTTGACAAATTAATCACTGTCTCACTATCCTGTTTAGATTCGGTCCTTGACTGGTTAACCGACCAGTCAACTGACCGGATACCTCGTGTATTGATTGGTTAGCCAATTGGGTTATCTTTACCGATTTAATCGTCCTAAATTTTATACTTAGATCACACCCATCCCTCGGGTGGTACTATTCTGACCTAGGGGTCGTTTTCTTACATTTCGAGATTTTGAATGGGCGGTTTACTAATCCTCCAAAACGTCCATCCTTCTTTCCTGGGTTTAGGTCACTGAAGGGGCTCAGGTTTCCATCTCGATCACCTTTTTACCCCTTGTTTCCCAAAATACCCCTTTGTGCCGTTTTAGAAATTTCGGTAGCATTTCTGCTTAATTTTTGGGTTCCATCCAAACTTTTCTAACCTGCCACGTACTAAACTAGATGCCTAATTTTTACGTAAAAGCTCAGCTTTTTACGTAAAAATATTTACATTTTCTCACATTTTCTTTTTCGACATTTCATCAATTTTTCTTACAATTCCTCAAGTCAATATCCATAATTAATACATAATTATTCCAATAACAATATGAGGAATAAAGGAATCAAAATTACTACCAAAATTGTTTCCGTCGACGGTCAAAAGAACTGTTCAGTCTCGACCGCACAATATTTGAATCGTCGTTCTATACTTTTGAAATTCTGATTTGCAAATCCGATGCCGCGGATGTGTCCGAAATGTCGAAAATAGGCCAACAGGCCATTCTTCAATTTTTGGTGTCCAGGTCGCCGTTGACCGGCGTTGACTGGCATTGACCGTAGCGGCGAGGGAAGTGGCGACCACCATCTTGAAAAGCTCGACGAGAGGAACCCATTGGTGGTGTCAATTTCACCAATCGAGGCTCCTATCGCTGGAAATCGACCCTCGAAGGTCGGCGACGGCGGCGATGGTTGGATCTCCGTTTTCCGGCATTGTTGTCCAAAATTGATTTGGAGCTTTTGATCTACGTGTTGTTCTGAGCATTTTGGTGCCAACCCTGTGACTCAACTCTGCCAGAATCGATTGATTCCACGGCGACGATGGTGGGGGCAGACTTAGGTGGCGCGATTTGGCGGTGGTTGAGGTGAAATGAGGTATGGGTTTTGTTCTACTCTTCACCACGAATCCATTGGGACCGGAATTGTGACATTTGGACGCCGGACGGCGGAGATACGGCGGCTTCGGGCTACGTGTGCGGCGTGCTCTGGCGGCTGCTCCATCGACTCGACCTACCGTTGGACTCAGCTCGGCGAGAGCTTTCCAATGAGACTGGCGATGTCGAAAACAGGCACCGTTTCCGATGGTTGGTTACTATTCATATTCGTGTGATGTGGGGGAGAAAATAAAGTAAGAAAAAAATAATGGAAGCCTTTTTACAAAGATCCCAAACTTTCGACCATTTTATACTAATTTTTGAAAAAATTTAAGATAAGCTATACTGACTAATTCGGGCATTTTGAATCCAAATATATCAATTTTATCTTCATCCGAGGTCATCTCAACCAGTTTTCTGACACTGTGATTTCCCGGTCAAAAATTTCGTTTTGTGCTTAAATGGCTAATTTGAGCATTCTGATTCCAAATATATCAATTTTATATCAAGAAAAGGTTATCTTGACCAATTTCTTGATACTGTGGTTGATCTTACACTTTGTTGACATTGGGCATACATAACAAGGCGTTTTCGCACGAAATTTCAGATACAGTATATCCTGACTAATTTGGACGTGCTGATTTCAAATTTATTAGTTACGTCCATCTGAGGCCGTTTTTTCGGGATCGGTGTGACCCCATCTTGAAAAATGTATCAGGTGCCCGATTGACTAATTTGGGTGTCCTAAGTCTAAATATATCAGTTTCGGGATGAGAAAAGGTCGTCTTGACCCTCATCCCGATACTGCGTGTCTCTCAAACAAAATCTACATTGTATGCTCGATTAACTAAATTGAGCATGCTGACTATTAATATATCAATTTTATGCCAGATTAAGGCCGTCTTGGCCATTAACCCGACACTGCGTTTTTTACTATTCACTAGTTTCTGTCTAACTGACTAGTCTGAGCGTTCTGACTCTGATTTTGTCAATCTCTGGACAAGAAGAGGTCATCTAGACCACTTTTCTCTATACTACACATCTTTGAGGGCAATTATCACTGTTGTGCTCAGATGACTAGTCTGAACGTACTGATGACTAGCTCATCAGTTCTGTGTCAAGAAATGGTCGTCTGGACCGGTTTCTTGATACTGCGTGTCTCGCATGCACACTCACATAATAGGGTGGACCGATTTCACTGTCGGTTGCCCCTTTCATTGCAAAAATAGTAATTAAACATTATTGTAACCGTTTAATTCATTCAACTGGAAAGTATACTGTGTTTACTAACTTAATTACTCATTACATAGTAATTAAGTTTCATAATTTATAAGAGTCATTACAACGGCTCTCGGCTCATTACACAGCCTTCTACAAGAACTCTTACACGGGCGTGTGCAAGGCAACATGGGCGTGTACATTTCAGACACGGACGTGTACTAGTTAAGACTACTCAACATGGTCATGTCTTTGAAACACATTCATTTATCCGAGCGGTACACGGCCGTGTACCTGACTGTGTTATACTACATGGCCATGTACATTCACACGGCTTCTTACATATACACAGTCCGAATGGTACATGGTCACTCACACGATCCTGACCATGTTACTTAAATTTGCACCAAAAGACATCAAATTATCCTTCAATTTTTCATTTTATGGAATATAAGTTACATGAGTGGGGCGGTCTTTACAAGGGAATCGGCAACCAACACCCAACATGCCCTAAGTGTGGAAAGAAGCATCTAGGAGAATGCAAGCTAGGGACAAATAGTTGTTTCATCTGTGGCAAGGAAGGTCACTTTGTCAAAAAATATTTTTCTAACCTACAGAACCAGCAAAACCAAGCCCGTACCACGAGCAACCAACTTCATGCCGTTCAAGCCAGAATCGAAGGTCCTTCGATATCGCAAGGTAGATTGGAAGCTTCGGAAAACCAAGGGAGAATCTACGCTTATACGAGAAATGATGTGGAAGCTGGAATTTCTGCCGTGGTAACAGATCAGCTTTCTATCACCAACTCAACGACATTAGTGTTGTTTGATTTTGAAGCCACTCATTCTTTTGCATCATCTGAGTTTACTAGAAGGATAGATAGAGACTTGGATAAGATGAACCAGACTTTTAGGACAGCTCTTCCTTCAGGGGAAGTTTTGTTGTCTAATTACTGGGTGCATTATGTACCAGTAATTATCTGTGGTAGAGAAATAAGCATTGATCTGATCATCATCGAGATGTTCGATTATTATGTAATCTTGGGAATGGACTTGTTCGTGAAGTACAATGCCATCATAGACTGTCGGAGGCGGAAAGTTACCTTTGGACCTATCGGATGTGAAAAGTTCGTCTACTCGGGTATGCCCCTGAAGCAACCAAAGCCGATGATTTCAGCAATGAAGGCTTATAAGATGTTATCCAGTGGATGCACGAGATTTCTAGCATATGTGGTGGATAAGACCCAAGAACGAAAATAGGACTCGAGAACATGCCAATAGTCAAAGGGTTCATGGAAGTATTTCTAGGGAACCTTCCAAGAGTTCCATCAGAGCGCGAAATCTCATTTGAGATTGAGCTTCTACCAGGATCAGCCCTCATCTCTAAGGCTCCATACCGAATGGCTCTCACAGAGCTCAAGGAGCTCCAAGCCCAACTGAGGGACTTGTTGGACCAGAGATTTATTAGACAGAGTTTTTCACCCTGGGGAGCACCCGTATTATTCGTAGGGAAGAAAGATGGAACACTGAGGATGTGCATCAACTACAGAGAACTGAACAAAATCACGATTAATAATAAGTATCCATTGCCACGAATCGATGACTTGTTTGACCAACTTCGAGGCATTACAGTATCCTCAAAGATCGATCTGCGTTCAGGATACCATCAACTATGAATCAGGGAGGAAGATGTACTTAAGGCAGCCTTTAAAACGCGATACGGATATTACGAATTTCTTGTCATGGCATTCGGGCTAACCAATGCCCCAGCGGCCTTCATGGATTTAATGGACCACGTATTTAAGGACTATTTGTATAAGTTTATCATTGTATTCATCGATTACATACTCATATATTCCAAGACGGAGGAGGAGCATGCAGAGCACCTAGGGATCATCTTACGTGTGTTGAAGGACCACCAGCTGTATGCCAAATTCTCTAAGTACGAGTTTTGACTAGAGAAAGTTCATTTCTTAGGTCACGTAGTCTCCAAAGAAGGAGTGACCGTTGACCCCACAAAGATTGAGGCGGTTAGTGTGTGGCCAGCTCTAAAGAACGTGACAGGAATACATAGTTATCTTAGCTTAGCAGGATATTACCGACCCTTTATCAAAGGTTTTTCAAGATCACCCGCTCCACTCACAACACTTACCAGAAAGGAAAGGAGGTTTGAGTAGATAGATATTGTAAGGAAGTTTTTCAAGAGCTGAAACGGTGACTCACAATCGCTCCAGTATTAACCATTCCAGACGCCAGTCAAGGAAGCTTCGTAATTTACAGTGATGTATCTAAGACTGGATTAGGAGCCGTCTTGATGCAGAATGGCAAAGTAGTCGTATACGCCTCTCGACAGCTTAAAGATCACGAGAAGAATTACTCGACACATGATCTAAAACTCGCAGTGGTAGTTTTTGCACTGAAAATTTGGAGGCACTATCTCTACAGAGTCAAGTATGAGATTTACACTGACCACCAGAGCCTCAAGTATATATTCACGCAGAAGGAACTCAACATAAGGCAACGAAGATAGCTAGAGTTAGTCAAGAATTATGACTGTGAAATCCTTTACCACCTGGGAAAACCCAACAAGGTGGCCGATGCATTAAGCTGAAAGTATTCTACTTCGCTTATGGCTATCAACGCCCTACCAAGAGCTCTACAGAGGGAGCTATACAGCAACAAGTTCGAAGATTGTCAGACCTGACTCTCCAACTGACACTTTTAGATGAGATCAAGGCCAACCAAAACTTGATTCATCCTTGATCAAGTCAAGAAATGAAGCTATGGAGGATAAAGATTTAGGATTTAAAGTTTCTAAGGACGACGTACTCTACTATAAGGACAGAGTATATGTCCTGAAGGATGAAGAGCTCAAGAAATGAATCCTTTCAAAGGCTCACGAGGTGCCATATTCCATGCATCCGGAAGCCAACAAGATGTATAAAGACCTGTAAAGAAACTTTTTGTGGCCTAGAATGAAGAACGACATCATTGAATTCGTAGCCAAATGCCTTACTTGTCAAAAGGTTAAGGCGGAGCACCAACGCCCAGCAGGGGAATTATAAAAAATCGAGTTACCAGAATGAAAATGAGACTAGATCACCATGGATGTTGTATTCGGATTACCAAGAACCTCTGATGGCAATGATGCAATCTGGGTAATCGTGGACAGATTGATGAAATTAGCCCGATTCTTAGCTATAAAGGTTAGCTATTCAATAGAACGATTAGCAGAGATATATGTGACCCAGATAGTAAGGCTACATGGAGTACCAAAGTCAATCATTTCAGATCGTGACAGTCATTTCACATCTAGGTTTTGGCAAAGTGTTCAGCCTGCATTAGGATCTAAGTTAAAGTTTAGTACAGCCTTCCACCCTCAAATTGATAGACAGTCTAAGAGGATCATACATGTAGAAAAAAAAACGGTTAAAAACGCATTAGAGCGATGCAGCGGAACAATAAAAATTTTTCAAGATCATTAAATATCTTGTGATGCCATATACAATAAATTAACAACAATAAAACTCATACCTCAAGAGGACGCCAACTGTAGGAGGAGAATGACTGGAGGGCTTCAGCCAACTAGCCTTCTCTACTATTCTCTAATTCCCGGATGGCAGAGTGTGTGGGCACTCGGTTCCTCAACTGGTATGCTAGCACTACTAGTCTTCTTCCGACCACTCAGATCTCTAAAGAACTTATTGTCATGGTGAGTTATGTAACAATAAGTCTACTCACCTGAGAGTCTGTGGTCTGAGAGAACTGGAGTGGCAGGATCTTTATTTATAGACTTGCATAACGTGATCCCTTAAACTCGAATTGGATTAGGAGAAGATTTCTCCCTTATCCATTAATAAAATTCGCAAATCCCATAGGCCACAATCATGGAAAGATTCGGCCAACCTTGGGATTTTCCCAATCCAAATTCAAACAGAATTTTAACTTGAATTTAATCTCCTTATTTGTCCATAATAACCGAATTTCCTTAGGCCATAAACAAGGCTAGATTCGGCCACTTTAATGTGAGGAGAATCAAAATTCAAATAGGATTTTCTAATTTGAATTTTATCTCACCTTTACCACTAAAAAATCGAAAATCTCCCTTAGGATTATCCTTGAATTTTTGGCCACTTTTGTGAGGGGAAGAATCAAAATTCAAACAGGAATTTCTAACTTGAATTTAATCTCACCCTTATCCACAAAAACCAAAAAATCTCCTTGAATTTATCTATAAAATTTCGTGCACTTTAGGGAGGAAGAGAATCCAAATTTAACTGGGATTGAAACTTGAATTTTTTTTCCTGCATCCTTATCCAAAAAATCTGAAAATTTCTAGGAGGATGTTCCTCAACTAATTTCAGTTTTCCTTGATGGATTAGGACTCTAAATTCAAGTAGGATTCAAACAAGATTTTCCTCTCCATAATCCAACTCAAATTCAAATTCTAACATTGTGGAATTATCCACAAAGAATTCAAATTCCACTTGGACTATGATTCAAAATTTGAATTTCAAATTTCAAAATTTAAAATTCAAATTCAAATTTCAAATTTGAATTTCAAATTTAAATTTCAATTTCAAATTTCAAATTCAAAATTTAAATTTCAAATTTCAAAATTCAAATTTCAAAATCCACAAAATTCAAATTTCAAATTCAAAATTTAAAATTCAAATTTCAAAATCCACAAAAAAGTTGTATTTCAAATTTGTTCTAATGGATAGTTTTCTACAACTCCAATCTAATCTTAAATAAAATCATGGCAACTTTATTTGGAGTTCGAATAATTGTGTACTCTATTATCCAAAACAAAATATGAATTTAACCGGAGAGAATCTTGTCCACCATCCTGATCCTATGTTAACATTATCCATGCATAATTAACTAGCCAATAAGCATACACAAATCAATTTGCCAACCGTTAAGGAATTATGTGGAACTAGTAGAGGGACCAATTGGACGTATGTAATCAGGCTCCCATGAATCCATATGATCATCATTCTGTACCGAACAACTCAATCAAATGATCACTAATTTCAAAGTCACACCACTATAAACCTGAAACTGAACTCCCAATTATATACCGTATTACGAAAGTCTGTGACAAGTTAATGTCCAATGACCTTGTCATGTATGCAAAACCCTCATATGATATCCATGATCAGCCTTAGGTTAAAGTCCGTTCAATCCTACTGATCAAGCTATCTTAAAGTTCCATTATACTACTAAATAAGAAAATGATTATTCGCCATGTGTGAATAAGAAGTCATCCGCCCTGCAGACGACCCAAGGCCTTGTCCATTTTCACATCCAGTATAATGCCTTTAAGAGAATACCCTTAACTCCTTAGAGCTATGCCTCCGATATCTGTAAACAAACCCTTCATTGTATATAAGTTATGCACCCAACAAACCGGTCTATAAGCTTATTACCTCTGAGACGTTTTAGCCATTGGAACATCAAAGTACACAACTCATATACATGAAGTAGTTCATTTACTCAGGATTAAAATTATTACATAATGAACATCAAAAGCAAATTGATCCACTCATAGCGGACTACGTTGATCAATCACGCTTTAGTCCTGGTCTAATATGTCACCACCAAGCAACATATCTATGTCTCTACTTGAGAGTCTATGCTCTGGACAGTCAAGACAAACCGTCCCCACCATGGCTTTAGACAATATAATAGTCCTAACATGAGTTAGATGCTCGGTCTAACCCCTTAGACTATAGACCTTAGTTTAGACCGCTTACTTTAGAACATTGTCTTCTTGCACACAAAAGTCCATTACATGTAACGTTTTAACAGTTTTAACACAAGCAGTCAGTGAGCCATATTTGCTTACATTTACTTTAACATGTAAATAGAATAAGGAAAACAGTAATATAATGAATAACCTCTATATTATAATTTTATTATCCAGTTCAAAATAAATACATAAAATGTCTCTAATGCTTAAGATATTTCCTAACAATACAGACATTGAAAGACATATTAAGAGCTTGCGTCCTAGACTTTAAGGGGAACTGGGACAAAAAGCTACCCTTAATTGAATTTTCGTACAACAATAGTTATCACTCCTCAATAGGAATGGCACCGTACGAGGCACTTTATGGAAGGAAATGCCTCTCCCTAATTCATTGGCACGAGACAGGAGAGAAACATCTAGTTAGTACGGACTTCATCAAGAATACCATGACAGATGTGAAGCTGATACGAGAAAGGTTGGATACAGCGTACAGTCACAAAAGAGTTTTTCCGATAAGCGCCATAAGCCCTTAGAGTTTCAAGTAGGAAACTCAGTCCTTCTTAAGGTAGCACCTATGAAAGGGGTGATGCATTTTGGAAAGAAAAGGAAGCTCAGCCTTAGGTACATAGGACCTTTCGAGATAATCGAGAGAGTCGAGAACGTAATGTGTAGAATAGCGCTTCTTGTCGAGTTAGCTTCAGTACACAATGTCTTTCACATTTCTATACTGAAGAAGTATGTGCCAGATAGCTCTCATGTTCTGAGTCAAGAACCCATTGAGGTGTATGCTGATCTGACCTACGAGGAGAAACTTATGCATATCCTGGCTAGAGAAGAAAAAGTATTGAGGAATAAAGTCATACTCTTTGTGAAAGTCTTGTGGTGAAATCACAACATTGAGGAAGCCACGTGGGAACGCGAAGAGGACATGAAAAGAGACTTCCGAAGTTATTCTAATTTTCAGGGATGAAAATTTTTAAGGGGAGTAAATTGTAATATCCGTCATAATCATAGACATAATTATTCTGTAAAAGTAATTAAGTCTATGAATACTGTTTAAATTAGCAATTTGAATAAATTAAATTGAGTAAAGAAACATTTAATTTCTATTCATACAATGAAAGGGACAACCAAAAATAAATCGGTTCACCTTATTACGTGTGGGTGCACATGAGTGGCACACAATATTAGGAAACTGGTCTAGACGACCATTTTTTGACACAGAACCGATGAGCTAGTCATCAGTATGCTCAAACTAGTTATCTGAGCACAATAATAAAATTTTGAATAATAAATATACAATATCAAGATAATGGTCGGAACAACGTTTTCTTGACACCACATTGATATATTTATAATCAGCGTACTCAATTTAGTCAATTGAACACAAAACTTGAAGTCAGGTATGAGACATATGCAGTATTGAGAAAGGGGTTAAGACGGCATTTTCTCAACCCGAAACTGATATATTTAGAGTCAGAACGCTCAAACGAGTCAGTTGAGCACAAAAGGTGATTTCTAGGTAGGAGTCACACATATCCAGAAACTGGTCCAGATGATCTCAGGTGGGCATAAAACTGATAAATTCAGAATCAGCACGTCCAAATTTATTAGGATAGCCTGTGTTTGAAATTTCGGACGAGAAAGTTGTACTATACGTGCGTAGTGTCAGCACAGTCTAAGACACAACCATAGTACCATAGATGAATAGTAACTGACTCAAAGTGAGCTCATAAGCACTTACAACCTATTAGAAATTATTAGAATAAGAATTGGATCAAGAGAATCTATTTTCGGTCAAGGTTTAGAACACGGTTGAAAAAGGACCAAACACCGTTAGAGGAAATTAAACTGCTAAGAGAGGCTTTTACAGATGAATTTTTCCATGTTAAAACCCGTGTATGTAGCAAGGGACAAGGCTGAAAAGTTTCCCTTGAAACAGGGAAACATGGTTGTAAGCTTTTGATTAAAAAAATTGAAAAGGGTGTAGACAAGTCACTATAGACTTTATCATGCATTTAATGCATAATTGGACTCTTTTTCACCATGTCTCCCATCGGTTTTTGGAAGGGGGCTGGAGCATAAAATTTTTCCTCCAAATCTAGTTAAATTTTGGCTTAATTAAGGTTGCTTAAGTTAATTACATCTTACTTAAGTTAGCCTATAAATATAGTCTTTTGCACCATTTTTCCCTCTTTTGCACACCAAAACACCAAAGCCTCTTCTTAATTTTTTTTTCCTCTGCCAACTGACGCCCCATAGCCCCTAGGTGACCCTTCTTTTAGCCGAAAGACAGCCCAAAATTTTTTTAGTTTGTTGCTTGGATTGAGCCTTCCTTCAAGATCACTTAAGGTAAAAGTGTTCGAACCCTTTCCTTTGTAGTTTTACTTATTTATTTAGCTTTGTGAACCAAGGAAAATTTCTATGTTTTTCTTAGCCCAAGACAACCTCTTGTTCACCTTGGTCCACACGAAATTTTGGTCCCAAGCCTTGTTCAGTTCGTGCAAGTTTCGAGCACGTTAAGGTAAAAACTCTAGAACCCATCCTTTTGGTGGATTTTGTCTTCTATTATGTTTTGATATCAAAGAGATTTGTTATGTATTTTTAGCAATGGGATATAATAACTTTATTTTGAGCCTTGAGCCTTGTATTTTTATGCTTATGTGGTTATGTGGTTGTGGTTTAAGTTTTTATGGTTTGTGGATGCCATGGACATTTTAGGGTTTGGTTAGAAACCAAACTGTCCTAGATTTTTAGCCACGATTTTGTTAAGTTTCGAGCAGATTTTGAGTTTTTTCAGAATAAAAGTTCTAGAAAATTTTGTTATGGACATTTTTGCATTCAAATAGCCTTTGGCCAAAAATGATGTTAAGATAGGTTTTCAAGACAATTTCTGATCACAGGTCAAAACTGGGACTAGAAACCTGAGAACAGGGAACAGTCTCGGAGTTTTGTAGAAAACGGGTAACCTTGAGTTCAAACCGAGTTCCGGGCTCAACATGAAAAATATAGACCACATTGAAAACTTAAAAATGGGTGCATGAGTGTCAAAAATTCGGCCATTTTAAGGCTCATACAGAGCGGTTTTTCCTTAAACTAAAAACTAAAAAATTTTTCTAAAGTGAACCAAGCTAAGCCATGGGTTTGTGATCATTAGGAGAGGCTAGAGTCCGAATCAAGCTCCATGATGGACACAAAAGTTGTCCGTCTCGTCGAGAGCTTAAAATAACGTGTTTGCCAATTTTACAAATTTGGTCTTTTTAAGCAAGTGGTGATCAGTTTTTTAAAAGAGGTTCAAAAACCACATTTTTTGACTTAACACCAATAGTGTTCTCTCAAAATGAGACAAGGATTTAAGATAATGACTACACCTTCCAACGGGGTGTTAAGAGGAATTGGTTTTAAAGAATATGTGCTTTTCAGAACAAAAATATAATTGCGAACAGTCTTCAAAATCGGTAGAGTAGTAAACGTATCCTGATTACCTTAAGAGGCCGATTAGTTAACTAGTCGATTAGCTAGTATTACCAAGAGAGAGAGAGAGAGAGAGAGAAAGAGAGAGACGTTAATTGATCTATTAAACAAATAAATTGATTAACCATGATTAGAAGATAGTTAAACAAACTCTCCAAAAAAAGAGCAGTTTAGTACCAATGGTAATCGGTAACATATGTTAATAGATGCTTTAGTCACTAACGATATTAGTGACTCAAAAATAAGTGTTAATGGAATGCGTTATGATGATAGGTAGATACCTATATTACGATAAGGCGAAGTATAAACTGCCTGCAGATAGGTGAGTACAACTCCGCCTACAGCATGAATGAAAATGTTTTTAAATAGTTATTTTTACGATAAGAATGCTTTTTGATTGTGTATGATTGATGAATAACACGATGAAAATGTTTTAGTCAACTTTTACGATAAGCATGTTTTCATTCTTTGATCACGTATGATTAATGAGTAATATGATAAAGATTATGACATGATGATAGTCATTTATGATCTTCACAATTGGGTAATAGTTAAGTGTGCGTACTGGCCTCTCGATCTTTGGGGAGGTTTTCATGTTAAGTATGACGAGTGCAAGGTTCTTAAGGAAAGTTTTGGTCTCGATGAATTTGAAGATCGCACGCATAACGGTACTGACACAAGGGCCCTCATGACCCGTAAAGAAGAGATAATGTATAATAAAGCATAATTGAGCATAATCCGTTCATGCATAATACATAATGTGCTGTGATATGCTTTTAAAGTCATGATATGCCTTTGAAGTTTTGATATACCTTCAAGTCATGATTTACGCTTATGAGTTATGCCACGCTTTTAAGTTATGGTTTTGCGGATTAAGTGTTGTACTTGTTGAGCGTAAAGCTCATTATGTGTCTTTATGCTGTAGGCTACAGGCTAGATTCCGATGGACGATGATGGTGGCAGGACTGATATGAGGGTTAAGGTTATGGATACCATTACGAGTTTGTCTTCCGCACTATGTTGAGTAAACCTTTTTATTTTAAGAACCAAATTTATATTAAGTAACGACCAGTTTGGTATTTATTAAGTATATATGTATATTCGATCTCAAGATGTATTAAGACCATATGTGTTCATAAAGTATACTTAAGTATGTATGTCCATAGTAAAGCATACGTATATAAAATAAAATCCCCTAAAATTATGGTATTGAGATAAGTAGTTTTAAGCAAATTAAGTATGTTTAAGTTTAAGTTAACCAAGTTTTAAGTGACAGTCTGGGTCGCCAAGGCTACGGGTCGTGACATATATGATAGAGCTCGTTTGAGGGATATGGTGGCTTTAATGCATGGCAAACATGGTGTAGCTCAGAAAGCTTTAATGTGTTGGAATTAGCTATCATGTAGGTCCAAAAGCTTAGTCTTTTGCTTTAAGTGCTATTAGAGGTATTGCAGAGCAATCTTAAAATCCATGTAGTTGTTTTGTTTTACTTAAGAAAATACATGTATTCTAATACAAAAATATAAGATTTACTTGTTAATACATATATTTCCTTTGTTCCTAGGGTCTTTTTATCCATACGAACTGGATTCCATTGGCAGTTTTTTCTATTTTTTCATATGCTTAAGAGCTTCAATGGTACAATGCCTATGGTAGTGGCACTAGATGATAATAACCATTATATTCTTTTAGCTTTTGCTATGATTGACTCTAAGAATAAGAATTCTTGAGAACGGTTCTTTATGAACTTAAGGCAGGCCATTGGTGATCACGAGGGGTTGGTTATAGTTTCTAATCAAAAATTTTGCATTCTCAAGGCTGTGGAGACAATTTACCTCATAGCTGAGCATGAATATGCATCCAACATCTTTTAAGGAACATGAATAGAAGATTTAAGGGCTTGCAAGTGGATGGTTTGTTTTATCATTGTGCAAAGGCATATTGCGTGAAAGATTTTGAATACTTCATGTGGCCAGTGGAAGCTGTTAGATCGGGGATTCAATAATACTTTTATGATGCTGATTATGAGAAGTGGGCTTTTGCTTTTTTTAAACAGAGGACATATGATATCATGACAACCAACATTTCTAAGTCTTAAGACTAGATAATATTCAGTTATCTCGTTGGTTGAGTCATTTTATAATTTATTACAGAAATAGTATTACGAAAGTAGGAATCAAGCTGATGAGGACCTCACACTTCTTACAGCGTGAGCTGATTGTCAGTTGTGAGATGTAGAGATGATAGCATGTTCCATGAGTTTAAGATTTTTTTTCTCCTTTTTCTCCTGTAAATATGTGGATTTTCTAAGAAATATTTGGGTCAATTATCAAAAATAAAAAATGTTTGAGTAAATTATCAAAAATAATTTTGGGTGGGTCAATTGCAAAAAATAAAAAACCGCTAGCAAGTTATTTTGCGTTGGAAAAAATAAATAAGGATCAAAATCTTGCTAAGCCAGCCTGCTCGATTCATCTCTTCCTAGGTCCCCTACAAAAACCAATTTCATTCTTTAAAAGTTTATTGCAAAATTCACACTTGACCTTCTAGCTAAAACAAATAAATAAAAAAAAAAAAAAAAACGACTTGCCCAACTAAAGTTTTGCCTTTAATTACACTACGTAATAAACATGTTGCGTTAATTTATCTCTAAAATGAAATTATTTATTGACTATTTGCAAATTGCGACTACCTTTCATGACGACATGCTTGTATCTTTAGTTTGACGTCAGTCATTTAATTGTTAAAATTTGACTTTGTCCACAAATTATTGGTAAAATCATATTTTTAGTTCTTGATTCTTAAAACGTTCCATTTGTGTGTTTAGTCTATTAACTATCCTAAATTAGTCCTAAATAGTCCTAAATTACACGTTGCATTGTTTCCCATTATAATCACCTTACCCCATTAATCTCTTGGAAGGAATTGAGCCAATGCTTTGTTAAAAAATTCATCATCAACTCTTAATTTAGAAATTTCTATACAAGTATTGGCCCAAGCCTATTTTCAACCTTTAGCCTATACTAGTAGAAGCTTCTAAATGAAGTTGCTACCACCAGAAACTTCAAGACAAGCTCCTTCAACTTGCAAAGTCGGCAACATTTAGCTGACATACTAGAAGCCTCTAAAATTCATAGTAACTGACTTTATTGGCCTATATATAGAGACCTTTGGTCTCAGTGGAGTGTAGGGCTAAAGTGAGTCCAAAAACAAATAGGTGTCTAAGGTGTGTCCAAGGGTGAAGTGCTCAAAGTGTCCAGTAAAGTTCAAAGTTCTTAGTTAGTGGGTACATGTCCAAGAGTGTGAGTGGAATGAGTATTTAATTCTTGTGGTGTGTGAGTGGTAATTTAAAATAATTAGTGTTGTCGTCTTCTTTTTGTTTCAAAAGTAGTCTTAATATTTCATTATAATTATTTTTAGAAATTAATAAAAGTAATTATACAACCACATGTGTTTTCTTCTACATGCTTTTTAGGGCACATATGGAAAGAAAAACCCGAGGAAAGAACCCACTCTGTTTCAACTTTCTTGTTTGCAACAAACAGCGCGTCTACTAATTCATAACCATCTGAGGCTGTTGAGACATCCCTAGAGTCGGAATTTTTGTCCATTTTCTTATTCTTCTCTCAGGGCAATCACGTTTTACATGTCCTTCTTTGTGGCAGTGATAGCACTTCTTGTTCTTGGATTTGGACTTTGATCTCGACTTATCCCTTGGCTTGAATTCCCTCTTCTCTGGTCTTCCAATTGCTATGAGACCCTCGTCATTTCCATCTTCCTTAACCACTGATTTCTTCATCAATTCCTTCGACATCAAGGCTGACTAGACCTTTTCCAATGTCAAGGAATCACGGCCATAAACCAGAGTGTCACGAAGAACTTCATACACGGAAGAAAGCACTCTGAGAAGAAGCAAAGGCTGATCCTCATCTTCAATCTTAATCTTTACATTTTCAAGATCAAGGATGATCTTGATAAACTCATCCAAGTGGTATTCAACTGACAAGTTCGATTGCATCTTGAAAGTATAGAGCTTCTATTTAATATGAAGCCTATTCCCCAGAGACTTGATCATGTACAAATTCTCCAATTTCAATCAAATCACTACTGCCAATTTCTCTTTTGAAAGTTCTTTCAACAGTGTCTCCAAGACTCAAGATCGGAGCATTATGAGCCTTGTCAAGAAGATCTTTCTTCTTCTTTTCCATGAGTGCCATGGACAGATTCTTCTTGCCGCTAAGAGGATCTTCAAGACCCTGTTCAGCCAACAGCGCCCTCATCTTCAGCCACCACAATCCCAAGTCGTTCTTGCCATTGAACTTGTCGATATCGTATTTTGCCATTCCCATCGTTGTGGCTCTGATGCCACTTGTTAAAACAATCCAGTTGAAACAACGCTACGAATACAAATGGAATCCAGAAATAATAAGAAAGAAAGCAAAACACAAATATGAGAAAACCTTTGAGACGTTTATTCACCATTGGAATTAAGAAAACAATCACTGTCTAATAACACACACAAGCTCTCTATCTTCACAGCACATCTCTAACCCATCGTCTACACATAGCTTTCCCGTTGTTACAATCAATTGTTTCTTTCTATCACACTAGACTCTCTCTCTCACTCTAGGCTTACTTTCTCTAATTCTCAATTATAGAATTGAACTTCTAAAACTAACGAAAAAAAAAAGAAGCCTATTTATATGTTTCAACAAGAAGTTGAAACTTCTTAGCTAAAAGACTAACTACACTCTCACAAGTCCTAACAAGATCTAGTCTCCAATTTTTTTTACAGCAAATAGTATAGGTTCGAGTTCAGCTCTCAGTTTCTTTATTGGTATGTTATTATTTTCTTAAAGTCTTTTAGTTGATTGTTGTTAGTTTATTAGTTTGTTTTACTAATAAAACAACACTGTTCCAGTTAGAACCAGCTAAAGTAAAGTCATTTAGGAGAAATTCACTATATGGTAGCTAGTTATACAAGCAAATGAATTGATCCAAAAGTACAGGGTAATCAAAGCATCGATAGAACGAGTTTGGCTTGTAAAGATTACATTATATCTAGTAGCTTTTATCTTATCAATTGGAATTTATACATGAAAATGTCGTCCAATATCTGAAAAGCAAAGCAGAAGACATACTACATACAGCAAAATCACATTTATTCTTTCAAAAAGTATAGACGTACAGAAACACATAAGAGCTCAGTACTATAACATCACTAAATAAAGTACAACACTAAGCACTTAAATAATTTCAAATAACTTATTCAAACAGATATTTAAGGATACAGAATAGACTAGTCTTAGGACAACGTTTACTTTCTTTTTTTCTTCTTTTTCTCCATATAAAAGATGGGCACTTGAAAGCTGAGGAGCTGCGCAGGATAAGATGCTACTAAATGATGCTAACAAGGTCTGCAGGAAGGTGAGAATCAAGAGAATCGTAGCAGCAATGACTGAAACAAGTGCCCATGGGTTGTTGAAATAATCATGCATGAGCACTGTTCGATGTCTTGGCCACCTACGTTGACAATATTTATTCACTTTCACAATAAGATGGGAATAGTAAAACTCTTTTACAAAAGTGTCATCGTAGAGTTGATTGAAGAATTTTGTAGCATCGTCAATATTCAACCAGTTGTCAATGATCCCACTATTGCAAAGTATCTCCATGTCTTCGGTAGTGTTTATAAGGTTGTCTAATAGTATGGCATAAGAAGTAACTTCATGAGAACAATTTGGAAGACACTGCTCCAAGCATATGAGGTTTCGAAATAAAGATTCCGTGTTCTCTGCAATGAATAGCGGTCGAATTTCAAGGACACCATCGTTAAATTTAACATCTAAGCTGGATATTGATCCACCCTTCTTGAACTTGATTCCAGCCTCCCTCAGTGTGGTAGCTGAAGGCATGGATGGCCAACCCAAATTTTGAGCATCTGGTTTTCTTTCAAAAGGTAAGACCATTAAGTTCCTCAATAGATCAAGAATATGCTTGCTCCCATGTTCCCCAGAATGAAATGATCGACAAGATAATTCAACGTCACGATGCCGTCTCCAGAGAGGTATACTTACACGAAAGCAGTATTCTAGGACCAAATCACTTAGGTGAGACGCCATCAGGTCTCCGGGCTTCCTGGTAATCTTAAACAAATTCTCCAGAACCTGCCAAGGAATTTGGTTCTCTACCAATATCAGGTCATGACATAAATTTTGGGTCATGCAACTCGTTGTGAATACAGGGTCATCATCTCTTTGAAGATTCTTATTTGCACTCTTGCGGAACAGCTCAATGAGAAAGCAACCATCAACTACCAAAATTTTCACAAATTCATTCCTACTGATATGATCAATAGGTTCGGCATAACAACCACGAGCCTCTTCCTGCACCTCGCTAATGGCTCCTATGAGAGTCCTTAACATAGCCTTTGGATCTTCAAAACGGGAGATGAGATCGTCCAAATACTTCAATTTGATGTTTTGTGTAGCTTTCAGATGTTCGTTGCCATCGTGATAGGGCCCCAAGGAAAATGCATTGGGTGCATAAGCTTTTGGATTGTGTCTTTTCAATATGTTTGGAACTTTAAAGATGCAACGTTGAGGTGGCATGGCCAAGTTTGTAGATTTCATCGTATTTTCTATTTCATCTGCCAGAGCATCTAATTCAATTGTAATTTGATCTCTTCCAACCTCAGTCATTGTGTTGATTATATGATATTCTATAAGAAATCAAGAAAAAGAAAATAAGATCAGTAGCCCAGTGCATGCATACATACGAACGTACATACATTTTTTTTTTTTAAGAGAATATTTGGAGGCAGTCAGATAAAAGTAGAATCGAATTTTTTAGCACCGAAATGCCAAGTATATTAGATACATCAAAATTCTGTTCTATGTATCACAAAAAAAAACAAAACAAAAAAAAACCCAAAAAAAAAAAAACAAAACAAAACAAAACAATTCATGTAGGATCCTAAACAAAGTTTAAAGTTTTAAAACAAAAATTGTAATAACCAAATATAATGCTATGAATTTGCGACCTAAACGTGCATTCCAACGAAATGCTATACAAAATACAGGCTAAGATGGTTCGCCAGTCGATCTCTAATTTCTAGAATTGTATATGAAAAACCACAAATCGTTGGACTGGATCAATTCGACGGTTTTATATCAGCAGTCTAGTTCCACATCAAAAACATTATAAAAAATAAAAAATAAAAAATAAAAAGTAAAAAAAAAAAGTCTACTACTGCCTACTGAAAAAATACGAAATATATTTCTAATTAATATATTTATTTCAAGTTTTCAATCTTTAATGTTTAAAAAACTTGAAAGAACCATAAAAAGTAAAAATATATATAACTACACACACACAGACACACGCAAACCTCCCCCTTCCTGAAAAATAAAGTAAAATAAACTTACTAAAAATTCCATTGTACTGCTCTAAGGATTCATTTGGTTTATGTGTTGAGTTTGAAATAAAATAAAATTTTTTTGTTAAAATTAGTTAACTTATTTATAATTTTGTTGACTAAAAAAAAAAAACTAAGATGAATATTTTGATTTCGGACTTAGACTTTGTTTGAATGGAAGGTTCACTTTTGAAATAAGAAAAAATTTTGCAAACAAGTATTTATTTCAAGTTTTTCTATTATATTTCTTATTCTAAAAAAGGAAAGAGAATCTTTTTTTTTAATATGACTTGTAAAGTAACCTTAAGAAAAAGAAAAGGAATATTTTGCAACCTACTCACAATACCTATTTTCCAATACCATTTCTTCTTATTCCAAACAATTTTTTGTTTTCAAAAAGGAAAATTTTTTACACATCTAAACATTATCTTATTTGTTAAAACAAAAAGACTTTCTTATCCAAAAAAAGCAAATTTTCCTTTCTGAAAATGAACATCATCCAAGCAGAGGGTCAAGTTTCAAATCCGAATTATGTATAGAAAACGATAAGGTCTTATTTGTGTGTTTTTTTTTTTAAATTACATCAAAAATGGTCTTTTTTTAGGATCTGATCGTAGTACCTTAAATATTGGTGAAGTGTTTCTTGTAAGGGGCACCTGCTTCCACTTTAGTTTGTTAAATTTTGAAAAAAAAAAAAAAAAAAAGATGTTATCCCCTAGTTTACAAGAAAATTTCTAATTATATCTCTACTCAATAATTAAAATATAAAAAATATTTTTCAATTCACTAAATTTTTTTTAGTGCCTCATTGAAGAAAACCTTTTGGTTCTTGCCCCGTTGACAACAGCAACGGTAGGTAATTATACAGTAACTTAATAGATCTTCTCATAAACTAAGACAATCGAGCTTATCAACTTAAACTACAAACACTAGTCAACATGAGAATTCATGCGCAGTCTGGATCCGGGCAATTTCGGTACTCCAATTTCCTAGTGCACAGTTGGCTAGTGATGGCAAAAAGATTTCCCCTTTCTAACTAGGATTAAAGACATACACACACATATACATATATATATATACATATATATATTCATAATATAATATAATATATAAAAGAAGAAGATCTAAATGAATTAAGCAAAAAACTGTGAAACACAAGTTTGTTCTTTACTGCTTGCTGGCTGGGGTGACGAGTTTTGTGATTTACTTTATGTGTCTGCAGTGTCCCCCCAAGGCACCAAAATTCCACAATGGAATTGCAGGAGCAAGAAATTAAGGGTTGTCCATGGTATTTGGTTTGCAGTACTGGGCATACGAGGTTTAAAGAGATGACCATTTGTTGACTAAGTTCATTTACCTACCCCTTTTTTGCTTTCTTTCTTTCTTTCTTCCTTTTTTTCTGCAGTGAAAATTTCCAAAAAGAAATAATCTATTTCTCAGGTAGATAGTTTTTATTTTTTCCAGCTTCGTTATGTGTTTTGTAATATTATTGCCCACGGCATGTTTCCACGCAGAATATAAAAACAGAAGAAATGACTTGTTTCTGCTGAACAAAATTATAGCTTGTGTATAAGTACTCAAGTCCCAAAGAAATTAGGACATGTGGAAGGAGTTCTATTGGAAAAAGGGCAAAGAAGTAATATTTTATCAAACTCCGAAATGCACAAGTTGAGAAACATTGTGGAATTGGAGTGATACAGAGTTAATTAAGTCGAAGAAAGGCGCCAAATTGATGCCGGTAAAATAATGTTTAGCTCGATTGTCCAAAAATTTAAAAAAAAAATGCTTAGGTCTGCAAGCAAGTTGGTGTTCTAAGGCTCTGTTTGAAACTATTTTTTGGACAAAAATTTACTGTTTAATCCAAAACCTTCAATTTGCATCTCATTTTCTATCTCTTTTATTTTCAAAAAATCAAACTTTAAAGTCTATAAATAAAATGATTCTTATGTCATAATATTCACAATAACAAGATGAATAAAAAAAATTTATTTTACATATTTTTTTCTAAATACATTTCATATTTTTGTATTATTTTTATATTGTAGAATTTTTCTAAAAATCCTCCCTAAACACACATTTTCACCCAACCTCTTCAAAACTCATCTCCAAAGGTCTCCTCAAGTAGCTCTAAATGTGGTTGGTGACAAAACAAGTTGACCATTCTTTGGAATAAATAAGGCTCAAAATCTTGGGGCTCGTTTAAATAAAATTATTAATTTTCCACCATATGAACCTCTACTATATGAATCTCAAGTGTCATTTTCCACTAAGATTTTTAATAAACAAGAAGACATAAGGATTAATTTGTATAACTCAATAAACTACTTGTTCTGAAATGTTTTAAAAAGGTAAGGACGGTTTCGCCTACTTTTGTTTTGCAAGGGCATTTCGCATGCTTTGTTCCCCAATGATTTGTGATTAGGCAAAAAGGAAACGTAATATGCTTGTTTGACATTCCATTTAAATGAGTCATAGTACGAGAAAGTGAGAGAAGTTGAAATGAGTTAAAAAAAAAAAAATAGAGAGAGAGAAGAGAAAAGATTGGGAATTAATGGCGTATCACTGGGGGAAAAAAAATTATACACTTTTTCTATGGCAGGACCTGTCTAACACATTTAGATTTAACAAGGAAAGATGGAAGTGTACAAACCTACACGCATATGTGTGATGTTAATAAACAATCGTGGAAGGGCGACTTGGCAGCGGCAGTGGGAGCTCGTGGTTGGGGGGTTGGGGGGGGTGGCTGTGGTGGGGTGTGGGGTGGGGGGTGTGGTGCGGGTTGGGTGGCGCTCTGTTCGCTGCGGGATCTGGTACGGTGGGAGGTCGTGGTGGGGGAGGGAGGTCATGTGGGGTGACCGTCAGATTTGATTGTGGGTATTTAAGAGGCCAATTCGGACATTGTTCAGAATTTCGTGCAATGTTGTGAATTTGGAAACCAGAGACACTTTGATATGCTATTTCTCACTTAATGATCAGATATCTTGTCTCTTATTTTATAATTAATTACAGCTTTGATGCAGGTTCCGTACAAAGAGGGGGTAAGCTTGTCCGGTCTTCTTATATCCCTTCTTGCCTTTCAATTCATGTATGGATCAAGATTGTGCAAAAACCACATCCAACTGAAGTTGCTCTTTAGAGAAGCGGTTTAGCTTCAGTTGTCACAGTTTTTCTTCCTATTCTGAGACCATGGATCATCACTCTTTTTTCGCTGGGAGTATGCTAAGTTCGTGTGACATGTTAGTTTTGATCTCTACTTCTTTGGATTTTTTTTTCTGAAGACTTAAAGTATTTCATTGTTACTGCTTCTCGTGAGAATTATTTTTGTGTTGATAGACTTGTTTCTGGTAATGTCACATTAGATCATATGTTATTGTGAATATACTCTAAAATTTATTTCCTTTTTTGTTAGGAGAAATATGATTCCTTTTTTCTTATTCTCGATTTTAGGTTGGGGTATGACTTTGTTTGGTGTTTGTTTCTGTTGATTGGTTACAGGACAAGTCTAGACACTCTTTTTTTCATTCTTAGTTTTTCTCATTCTGTTTTTGTAACAATCGGGAAAAATTCATACTTCTCAGAAAATAAATACACATTAAATTTAAGTGTTAAAATGTGAAATTAAGTGATTTAATATTGTTTAGAACTAAATAAAATGTTCTAACAATGTTAAAGGATGAAAAATGATTGATAGTGATATTATGTGTGTACGCATGTGTGCCACTCACAGTATCAAAAAGTAGGTCAAGATGATATTATCTTGACATAAAACTGATAAATCTGGGTTCAGCACACCCAAATTAGTCAGGATAGCCTATCAGCACGCTCAAATTTGATAATTAAGCACAAGGGTAATTTTTGACCGAAAATTCGCAGTATCGGAAACTGGTCGAAATGACCTCAGATGAAAATAAAACTGATATATTTGGATTCAGGACACCCAAATTAGTCAGGAAAGCCCATGTTGAAATTTTGGGCGAAAAAGTATATAAAGAACGGAAAAAAGTGAAATTCCCTCATTTATCTATACACATTCTCTCTCTCCTCCTTCTCTTTCTCTCTCTACCCGAATGTGTACAGTAACCAACTTTCACATACGGCCTCCGTTCATGACACTGTCGGTACCGTTGGAAAGCTCTCGCCAAACTGAGTTCAACGGTAGGTCTACGCGATGGAACGACCGCCGCACGCCGCTGCATGCGCCGCCCGAAGCCGCCGGCCACCGAAAATTTCGCGACGCCGTATCTCCGCCGTCCGACGTCTGATCAAGCTGAAACCGGTCCCAAAAGACTCGTGGTGAAGAGTAGAACAAAACCCAGGTGGAGTTTCAGCCCAACGGCCGCCGGATTGCGCCGCCCAACTCCGCCCATCGCCGTCGCCGGCGTGGAATCTGCCGTTTTCGGCGGAGTTGAGTTGCAAGGTTGGTATCAAAATACTCAGAACAACATGTAGATCAAAAGCCCCAAATCAATTTTGGGTAACAATCGCCGGAAAATGGAGATTCAAGCTCGCCGCCACCGTCGGTTTTTCGAGGGGCGATTTCCGGCGATAGAGGTATCGAATGGTGAAATTGAAGCCACCAATGGATTCCTCTCATTGAGATCTTCAAGATGGACTACCCACTTGCCACCGTCGCCGCCGGTCAACGGTGGTCAACGGTGACCGTTGACCAAATTTTGGAAGTTTGGCCCGTTGGCCTATTTTCGACGTTCCGAACGCATCCGCAGGGTCAGAATTTCAAGACTAGACCTCAAATATGAAGAACGAGGAATTAGGGTTTATGCCATCGAGATCGGACTGCAATTCGGTATAAGTCCCGACCCCTTTACGTTCCGCAATTTAATTGTTTGGGACTATTGTATGATTTTATGATTATTGGTATGAAAAATGTGGAAAAGAATGTATGTAAAAAGAAGAAAATGACTGTAATGGAGAAAAAGAAAAATATGTGATAATGTAATGATTTTACGTAAACAGTATGAGTTTTACGTAAAATCTAGGCCTCTGGTATAGTACGTGATAGAATTAGATCAGGATAGATGGTTTTCAGGCGTTTCCTAAACGCTGGAACCTCAAAAATTAAGCGGAAATGCTGTCGAAATTTCTAAAAATGGCACCAGGGGTAATATGGAAAATGAGGGGTAAAAATATGATCGGGAAGAGAACCTGAGTCCCCTCGAGGAATTAGGGCAAGGAAAAAGGAATGGGTAAGTTACGATTAGTAAACCGACCCTTCAAGGCCCTAGAACGCAAGAAAAACATGAAACTGATTCTTAGGTCGGAATAGTACTTTCCGAGGGCCGGAAATGTGAAAAATTGGTAAAATGATAAGAATTGATCCGGAAAAGGTCCGATAAGATTTAGAAAGTTAATTAAATGATTTTGGGTTTAGAAAATCCAGTCTAAGTATGAAAATGAAAATGTTATGATTAAACGACCCATTAGGGGCAAAATGGTCATTTTGCCCAAAGATTCTCAAATTATGGGAAAAGAGCCTCAATGATCTTAGAATAGGGTAATGAAGTTTGTAAAAGCCAAAATTGAGGTTTAAGTCATGAAAAATCACTCAAGGGTAAAATTGTAATTTTGTCAAAAGTTAGGGGTAAAATCGTAATTTTTCAAAAGTTGGAGAAAAAATTCGAAAAGGGCCATTAAGGTTTAAAAAAAGCTGTCCTAAGACTATAATTAAGGGTTATAAGATCAGAATCAAGCTTTTTAATAAAATAAAAGCTATAAATGAAAATGTGATTAACGGACAAAGTTTGTCTGTAGGAACCCGATCCAAACGTGACAAAGGACGTCGATGGATTCCAAGAAGGGGATAAGCACGCTATGAGTAAGTTCAGACATTTACTCGTCTGCAACTATGAACAAGTTTATCGTGTTTATATGTTTTATATGCAAATATCATGATGTGATTTATGATGATGCTATAGTAATACTATAGTAATACTATGATGATGTTAAAAGTTATGCTTTAATAAATAATTTATAAAAAATATATATATATAAATATATGTATATATTGAATTACGAAGGAAAGGTATTATAAAAGTTTTATGAGAATAAAGATGTGAGAAAGAGAGATAGAAGAATAGAAAGAGTAAGAATGAGAATGTTATGATAGAATGCATAAGAAAAAGATGATATATGAAAAGAAAGAATAGGATGTTTATGAAAAGCTTTATGGAAGTTAAGTTATGATTGATAGAGCAACGATGATCGGTGATGAAAGGAATTAAGAAATATATGTTTTATGATAACGAAAGGATAGATGTTTTATGAAAAATGATATGAAAGCAAAGAGTTAGACAAGAAAGAGAAACAATGATAGGTTATGATGAAAGGTATGATGAAAGGATTAGAACATAACATAAAATGTGATTGATAGAATAGAACGATAGGTTATGATTGATAGAATGATGCAAATGATAAGATAAACAGAGAATAATTGTCTGCACATAATTGAACATAATTTTGTTTGTTATGATGTGATGTGATGTTATATAAGTAATATGTGCTATATACGCTATGCTAAAGTGTGATTAACATAATTCACACAAGTAAAGTAAAGAATTAAGAAAAGAAAAACAACGAAAGAACAAATGTTCCATGAAATGTTTTATGAAAATGAGAAAGGAAAGATGATGAATGCCATGAAAAAGATGTATAACGAAAAATCAATATAAGAAAAATAAAAGTCTACAAGATAATAAGACTACAAACTTAAGTTGTTGGCGTACCGGTCTCCCTACAAGGTCGAGACTTCCGGTCTATATCCTCCGCGTAGATGTGGCGCTACCCCGAAGGTGCGGTAGATTATAGGATGGACCAACCCCGAAGGTGCGGTTTTTATGTGACTGGGAGGTAGGTTGGTGGGTCGCTCCCCCTCCTCCCACTGTCCGCGCGCAACTAGGTATGTCCAACAACGGGCCTAACCAAAGGAAAGTGGAAAGAAAGCAAACTAAACGAGAGTGAAAAGAAAAGAAAGGAAAAAAAAAGGAAAAAAAAAAAGAAAGGAAAAGAAAAGGAAAGAAAAGAAAAGAAAAGAAAGGAAAGGAGAGAGAAAAGAAAAGAAAAGTAAAGAACGATAAGAAAAGAAACGAACGATATGAAAGAACGACATAATGAAATTGATGAAAAATAAATAAATAACAAAACGAAGTTTATAAGAACATAATAGAATCATATATGTGATGTGATGTTATGCTAGTGTGTATGTTACTAGCTTTTAAGATATGAAATATTAAGAGATGATGACAAAGCGATAGAGAAGTTATAAAGGTTTAGAACAGAAAGTTAAGGAATAATAGGAATGAGAAGAAAAGAAATGAACAAATTAGAATAGAATGATAAGAGATTATCAATAGAATGATGGGAATGATTAGCTAAGAG
Source organism: Antiaris toxicaria (assembly GCA_035233585.1). Lineage (NCBI taxonomy): Eukaryota > Viridiplantae > Streptophyta > Magnoliopsida > Rosales > Moraceae > Antiaris > Antiaris toxicaria. The sequence goes on along the minus strand of CP141162.1, from coordinate 10,359,536 downwards.
ATAAATGAGCATGAGGAAGCTCACATAATATGTTATGTTTCGAGGATATGTATAGACGATGTGTATGATGTGTATATATGTGATATTATATATTCTAGTAATAATACATATTACTAGTATTTATAAGTTAATGAATGTATGTTTGAACTTACTGAGCATCTAGCTCATTAGTTGTTTATATGTTGCATGTAAGTAACCTGTTAGTTTAAAGTAATATGATGGACAACGGACGGATCTACACGTGCCAAGGGACTGGGCGAGGGTATGGTACTACCATGAGTCTTTCGCTGAGCGTTCAAAAAGGAAGATAAAAGAAAGAAATTTATGAAATATGTGTTATAAGAGTATGATAGAGATATGTATAATATGTAAGTTAAAAGAAAAAAAAATTTGCTATAGAAATTGCTTCCGCTTTAAATGAGAACGTTAAGAAGGGAAAGTTAAGTATGTTAAGTAAGAGGATGACGACCCACGAGGTTGCCAGCCATCGCGGTCGGTGTAAGAGCTCGACTGGTTGGTATGGTAACGTACGTGGGGGGTGTCACAGTTTTACAAGAAAGGTTTTTAATAATATCTATTTTAGAATTTGATTTTTAAACGCGTGGTTTCTACAAATCCTTTTGACGTCAGATTATGCTTGTTACATTACTTGGTTATTCTTATTAGAGGAATTAATTATTTAATTGTGTATTTTTGTAATTATCTCGTTAGTTTCCTATTTAGGAGTGGTAAATATTTTTGAATTGATAACAAATCCCATAGATTAGGTAATTAGTTACGTTTAGAATATTTGATTGGCTATTAATAGAGATTTGGATAACAACCCAATCTCATCTTATACGTGTATATATTCCTCTCCTTTATTCAATGAAAAGCAAGCCATTATTTCTAATTTCTTCATGGTATCAGAGCGGTCACGTTTCTGACCTGTCTTTTCCCCCTCTCTCTCTCTTCTGTTTCCTTTTCCCACAATTCTCCACGTTCTTCTTCAACCATAATGACTTCTGAAGACATCTCTGCATCCTCCACTGCTCATACCACTATTCAAAACACCCAAGACCCAAATAATCCTCTTGTTACCATCAACACTACAAACATCACAAAACTGACCACCACCAACTACATCACGTGGAGCCTCCAAATCAAAATTCTATTAGAAGGATATGATCTCTATGGCTTTCTCGATGGTTCTCATCCCAGTCCCACACCAACCGTCATCATTAATGGTAAGTCGGCTCCAAATCCAGCCTACACAACATGGAAGCGCCAGGATCGTCTTCTTTTTAGTGCACTCCTTGGTGCAGTCTCTCTACCCATCTAACCTCTTCTTGCCCGTAACTCTACCTCTCAAGAGGCCTGGACCACCTTGACTAACACCTATGCCAAACCATCCCGTGGTCGGATCAAACAGATCAAGGACCAATTGAAGAATTGTGTCAAGGGTTCCAAGACGATCTCTGAGTATATGCAATTTATTAAGAACCGGGCTGACGAACTTGCTCTTCTTGGAAAAACCGTTGATGAAGAAGATCTCATTGATAAAATTCTTGATGGCCTTGGCGAGGAATACAAAGGAATTGTCGACGCGGTTAATGCTCGTGAAACGCCAATCTCCTTTGATGAAATACATGAAAAACTCATCAATAAGGAGGCGTCTCTCCAACAATCACACGCACCACCATCATTCTTTCCGGCCACCGCCAATCCTGTCAATCAACGCAACAATCAATCTTGGCGTCCTTCCACAACCACCTTTCACAATCAAGGACAACAATCCAATGCTCCTCGTAATGATCGTCCTCCACCACGTCCATATCTTGGGTATTGCCAAGGATGTGGCGCTCAGGGACACACTGTCAAACGATGCCCCATTTATCGACTTGTCAACACCCAATCCTCATCGGCTCCATCGGCAACACGTCCACAGGCTCCACGTCCTGCTTCTCCATGGCAACCGCGTGCACACTTTGCATCTCTTGAGACCACCGACACCCCTGCATGGCTACTTGATAGTGGGGCATCGCACCACGTCACCACAGATTTGAATAATCTTTCACTTCACACTCCTTATACAGGGTCTGATGATGTTATGATCGGCGATGGCTCGGGTCTTCACATTACCCATACTGGTTCCACTACCATTCCTACCCCTACTCGCACCTTTAATTTACATAATATCCTTTGCGTGCCTAACATGAAAAAGAACCTTATTTCTATCTACCAATTTTGCAATACTAATCACGTTTCTATTGAATTCTTACCCACTGTCTTTCATGTAAAGGATCTGAGCACGGGGGCAATCCTTTTGACGGGAAACACTAAAGATGGCGTCTATGAGTGGCCAACCTCCTCTCCAACATTGTCTTCTCCACTCGTTGTCTTTTCAAGTGTCAAGACCACTTCCTTCGAGTGGCACTCCAGATTAGGTCATCCATCATCATCTATTCTTCAGCATATTATGTCAACTTTTTCTTTACCTTATTCTATGTCACAAAATTCTCATTGTAATGCGTGTTTAAGCAATAAAAGTCACAAGCTACCTTTTTCTACATCTACAATTGTTTCATCTCAGCCCTTACAAATCATATTTTCAGATGTTTGGACCTCTCCAGTTTATTCTGTTGATGATTTCAAGTATTATGTCATTTTCGTTGATCACTTTACACGTTATGTATGGTATTACCCCTTAAAGAAGAAATCTCATGTCTGTGATGTCTTTCTTCGTTTCAAAGCACTAGTAGAAAATCACTTCAAACACTCCATTGTCACTCTTTACTCCGATAATGGTGGGGAATATCAAGCATTAAATCAAATTCTATCCCTTCATGGAATTTCTCATCTCACCTCTCCCCCACATACACCTGAACACAATGGTCTCTCCGAACGCCGACATCGACATATTGTTGAAACCAGTCTTTCTTTACTCACTCACGCCTCACTTCCGCTCATATATTGGAACTATGCCTTTGCAACCGCTGTGTATCTCATTAATCGCATGCCCACACCCACACTTTCCCTTTCCTCTCCTTATGAGTCCCTATTCTACTCTCCACCAAACTACACAAAACTTCGTATCTTTGGTTGTTTATGCTATCCATGGCTTCGTCCCTATTCTAGTCATAAACTTGAGCCTCGATCCATCCCTTGTGTGTTTGTTGGGTACTCTCTCACCCAAAGTGCCTATCTTTGTCTTGATCCTTCCACTTCCAAAATTTACACATCCCGTCATGTTAAATTTGTGGAATCTGTCTTTCCATTCAAATCTCTTCAAAGTCATCTTAGTCGTCCAAGTCCAGAAACACTCCCAAATTGGTTTCCATCAGTGTCATTTCTTCCCACTATGGATACGCCACTCAACACACCCTCTCCCCCAGGCTCAGATCCATCTCCGGTTGACCACTCCACATCCTCCATCCACCACACATCCTCTGAAACTTCAGGTCCCATAACCGAAACCCCATTTCCTCTCGGCCAATCTTCGGTAGATCGAGCCCCGCCATCTGATTGCCTAGAGCACTCCACCAACACCAACAATAACCCACACAATCCATCCTCTAGTTCTTTACTACTTCCACCAAACTCCCTTCCTCTAAACCCACCCACCAACAACCATACCATGACCACTCGTGCTAAAAGCAACATCCATAAACCTATCCAAAAACTTAATCTTACTGCTACCATCACCTCGAACCATCAACTTGAACCTCACACATTGACCCAAGCCCTCAAAGAGCCTAAATGGCGTCAGGCTATGTCTGAGGAGTATGATGCTCTTGTGCGGAATGGAACATGGGAACTTGTTCCCCCTGATTCAACGCAAAATCTTGTCGGCTGTAAATGGATTTTTAGAATTAAACGTTTACCTGATGGCTCAATTGACAGGTACAAAGCGCGATTAGTTGCTAAAGGGTTTCATCAACGTCCTGGTGTTGATTATCATGACACATTCAGTCCAGTTGTCAAACCTACCACTATTCGCTTGGTTCTCAGTCTTGCTGTTAGTCGAGGGTGGTCTCTTCGTCAACTTGATGTCAACAATGCCTTTCTACAAGGTCATCTTTCTGAAGATGTTTTCATGGCACAGCCACCGGGTTTTCTTGATCGTGATAATCCCACACATGTCTGCAAGTTACGAAAAGCTATATATGGTCTCAAACAAGCACCACGGGCCTGGTACCATGAGCTAAGACAATTTCTTGTAGCCTCTGGGTTTATAAACTCTCATGCAGACACATCACTCTTTGTCTTCAACAACAGCGCTAATCTAGTCTATCTCCTTGTGTATGTTGATGACATAATTATTACTGGATGCAATGCCACTACAGTTCAACGGTTTATTGATCTTCTTGGCAAAAGATTTTCCATCAAAGATCTTGGTGATTTGACTTACTTTCTTGGTGTTGAAGTTGCTACTACTTCCACTGGTTTACTTCTCTCTCAACGGAAATATATCACAGATCTTCTCGCTCGCACAACTATGATAGGGGCCAAACCTGTCGCCACTCCACTTGCCACCGAGCCAACACTTACAGTTCTTTCCGGCACTGCTTTGACAGATCCTTCTGAATATAGAACAATTGTTGGAAGTCTCCAATACTTGTGCCTCACTCGCCTTGATATTGCTTATGCTGTTAATAAGTTGTCTCAATTCATGCATCGACCTACTACTGATCATTGGAATGCTGTCAAGCGCTTGCTTCGCTATCTTTCTGGTACAGCTGACCATGGTCTTGCCTTGCACCGTCACACATCTTTATCTCTTCATGCCTTCTCCGATGCTGATTGGGCTGGTAATAAGGATGACTACACCTCCACTAGTGCTTATATTGTGTACCTCGGTCGCAATCCGATATCCTGGTCCTCCAAGAAACAACGCACGGTTGCACGATCCTCCACTGAAGCTGAATATCGTGCTGTTGCTTCTACAGCTGCTGAGTTACGTTGGATTTGTTCTCTTCTAACTGAGCTTGGCATCTGTATTCCTACTCCTCCTATTATCTATTGTGACAATGTTGGTGCAACTCATCTTTGTTCTAATCCTGTCTTCCATTCACGAATGAAGCACGTTGCAATTGATTATCATTTTATTCGGGATCAAGTACAAAGTGGAGCTTTACGTGTCACTCATGTGTCCTCAGAGGATCAACTAGCCGATGTCTTAACCAAACCTCTTCCACGCACTCGCTTTCAACTTTTGAAGATCAAGATTGGACTCTCTACCCGAGCTCCATCTTGAGGGGGCATATTAGAGGAATTAATTATTTAATTGTGTATTTTTGTAATTATCTCGTTAGTTTCCTATTTAGGAGTGGTAAATATTTTTGAATTGATAACAAATCCCATAGATTAGGTAATTAGTTACGTTTAGAATATTTGATTGGCTATTAATAGAGATTTGGATAACAACCCAATCTCATCTTATACGTGTATATATTCCTCTCCTTTATTCAATGAAAAGCAAGCCATTATTTCTAATTTCTTCAATTCTAGTAGTTTTCCTTTATGAGTAATTATTATTTTAATTTATGAAATTTATTTAAATTATTGATTTTTTTTATTCATAATATGAGTAGGGAGCTTAGTGAGTTAGCATGGGACGTGGTTTTTAAAGAGTATTAAGTAAGTCGATGTGCTAGATTTTTTCGATGGTAGTTGTTCCCTCTCACTATTTACATACATTTATGCATAAACTGAATATATTATATTAATATATATAATGAACATATATATTCCATCGGTACTGCTAAATCAAAAATAAAACGTGAAGAAACCCAACAACGGTTGGTGCCATGTTTTGGCTTTAGTTTGAATGCCAAATAATTTTGCATGCAAACATAATTTCCCTTCTTTTATGCAGTACGTACGTAGTAGCCCAAATTTTAAGCAACGAAGTCGAAAAGTACGAAATATCCACTCAAAAGAAAGAGTATGAATAAATTAGAAGAGTAAATTTTTGAGTAACTAGAAACGCCGGTAGTCAACATGAAAATTCATACCACTTAAACTTCTTCAACGCAGTGTAGTTTGCTAGTGATGGTAAAAGATTTCCCTTTCCAACTACCATATAAAGACAAAAGAAAGAAAATAAATAAATAAGCAACAAGAAGCAGATCTAAATGAATTATGTGCGACAAATACGATAAACACTTAAATTTTCTTCTTTACCGTTGGGTGGTTGACGTGGCTTGTGCGATGGGGTTTTGTGATTGCCTTCTTAGCGTGCACCAAAATCTACTAACGCAATATGGAGGAGCAAGAAAGGTTTTTTCACTGAAATTTGGTTGAGAATATTTGGGCAATCGAGAGGTATATATATATGTAAAGATGGCCATTTGTTGACTTGATAAGTTCTTTACCTATATACCCTCATCCTTTTTTGAGTTGGAAATCTAAAAAGAATAAAACATGCGGACCTACTCAACCCTTTACCCACTCTCTTTCTTTATGCCTCTCTTCATTTTCTCTCTTTTTTCTTCTGTCAATCAAAAAATACTTCTTCTACATTTTTTTTTTTTGACTTAAAAATCTTCTTTTTTGGTGAACACCCTCCTTTTTATATATATAGAGTATTGTGAAATTTGAATTTTCTCAAATATAAGAAGTTAGGAGTGCTTGTTGTATTAGAATTTTTTGCTCGGCATTTATATTGAAATAGTTGACAACTTTGTTATCATAGATTTTTTTAAAAAAATCATTTTTATTCTCAACCCAAGGTTGCCAAACAACATAAATATTTTTATTTTCAATTTTTTTTCCTTCTAATTAACCGAATGTGATAGATTGTGATGGTGAAAAATGGAAAAATTCCTGCCTCTATTTGGCTGTTCTATATAAACCCATTTTCATTAGACAAATAATATGAACCTATATGCTCTCTTCATAAAAGAAATTATGTTAATAATTTTGAATAATGAACTTTTACGTCTTTAAAAGTAGTGCCGTGTTTAGAGAGAAGGGAAAAAAAAAAAAAAAACGAATACTGGCTGTAAAGTGTAAGGGAACATAAGTGAACAAAATTAAAAATGTCAATTCAACTTAATCAAAGATGTAAAAAAGAAAAATGAAAGGTAGTGTATTTAGATTTAGATTTTTACTTTTCTGATAAAAAAATTAAGTGGGATTGAAGAGAGAAAATTAGAAGATAACAAGGAAATAGGTGCCACAAATTCGTACCACTTAAACTTCTTCAACGCAGTGTAGTTTGCTAGTGATGGCAAAAGATTTTTCTTTCCAACTACGATGTGAAGACAAAGGACAGAAAATAAATAAATAAGAATCAAGAAGCAGATCTAAATGAATTATGTGCAACAAAAAAGAGAAAGACATGGAAAGCTTTGGTTTTATTTTTGAAAATGATTTTTTATTTTTAAAAATATAAAAAATAAAAATCGTTTTAAAATAATGTTTATATATTTAATATTTTTAAAATCATTTCAAAAATATTGTTTTTAACTATATTTTTTTTATTTTTTAAAAATGAATAAAAGTTATTTTCATTTTCTCCTTCTCCTCTCCTCTCCTCTCTCTCTTTCTCTCTCTTTGCTTGTACAGCATTGATGACAACAACCACGTCCGACGATGGCCTACATCTCTGGCAACGAGCGATGACCGCAGACTATCGACAATGGTGACGGCTCCCTCGCGGCAACAACCATCGACTTGTAGTCATGACCATCGACTCATGACCTAACACTTACCATCAGTACTACTTAGAGTTCAAACCACTAATATCTTCTACTCCTGCCTCTTATTGAAAACCCATCACCAAAGGGTTTTTTTTAATTATGACTAATAATTTATTTTTTTTATTTTTCTAAAATTAAACAAAAATACGCTTTTATAAAATACTCACTTATAAAATGGGTTTTCAAAATTATACCCAAACAAAGTTCATTTTCATGTTCTTCAGAATATACACTCAGAAAATATAATCAAATACAATTTTAGAAATTGTCTCAATATAGTTTTCATAATATTTATATTTTTAATTTTTTTGAAAACAGAAAACATTTCAAAACCAATACTAAACATCACTATAAATAATATTAAACATCAAAATATTAAACATCACAATATACAATCAAAAAATATAATCAAATACAGTTTTAAAATAGTCTCAACATAATTTTCATAATATTTATATTTTTAATTTTTTAAAAACAACACTAAACATCGCTTAAATTTTCTTATTTACCGTTGGGTTGCTGACGTGGCTTGTGCAATGGGGTTTTGTGAATTACTTCTTAGCGTGCACCTAACGGAATATGGAGGAGTAAGAAAGGTTTTTTCACTGAAATTTGGTTGAGAATATTTGGGCAATCGAGAAGTATACATGTAAAGATAGCCATTAGTTGGCTGATAAGTTCTTTTAACTGTATAGAGAAACAAGCTCATCTTTTTTTGAGCTGGAAATCTAAAAAGAGGAAAACTTGTCCTACTGATAGAGAAACAACGTCTTTTCAAGAGTACTTCAAAAGTAAATTCATTTCCAAAATTTAAAGAAAAAGCCAAAAACAAAGAAATCAGAACCTTATTCCACTTTTGCTTCGTCCATTGATAAACTTGAAGCTCATCAAGGACCTGAAATTAACAAGGAAGAGGCTTTAACTGACATCTGCTTAATACTAGAATAAAAGAGTTGACAGTGATAGTAATCCATTTTAATAAAACATGAGTATACTTTCTCAGTTTTTCCTATAATTTCTACTAGGAATAATAATAAAACCTCCCGCATATTGAAGTATTATGTTCACCTTATAGTTTATCAAATACTTTCTAAATATTGTGTACGTAAAATTACCCCTTCCGTTTTATAAATGGCGTGGAAAATCTCCCCATAACTCTCTCGACTACAATTTTATAAATGTTCGTCTGCAAGTCATGTAGTGAAATCTTTGAAAGTGAGAAATGGAGAGCTAATTAGAGAAATGTGAGGGTTGACTTATATTATCTTCAATGTATTATGAACACCAACATTATATCTTAATCTTAAATATAATAAAAGAGAGAATATATTCGCTGTTCATTTTGTCGAAAAAAACGCAAGATTTGGGTGCGTTTAGGGAAATTTTGAGGATTGTGAACCCCTTTTTTTCCGCTGATTCTACAACATTTCTCGCAGTACAGCAGTCCACTTAAAAAAAAAATGTCCTACTTCTGTAAGAATCGATTCTGCTGACACAATTTAAAGCATGCGGGACCTACTCAAACCTTTACCCACTCTCTTTCGCCGTGCCTCTCCTCATTTTCTCTATTTTTTCCTGTCAATCAAAAAATACTTCTTCTACATTTTTTTTTTTTTTTTTTTTACTTATGATCTGTTTTACGTGGACGTATTTTATTTATATTGTATTTAAATAAAATATATTAAATATAATTTATGTTTGAAGAAAAAATATTAGTATTACATTTGAATACAATATGTGTTTGGATGAAAATTATTTAAATTATATTTTAATAATAAATATGTGATGTGATGATAAAAGTAGAGAGAAAAAAAGAGAGAAAGAGAATATATGATGTAATTAATAAAAGTAATAAAAAAAGTGAAATAATAAATAGTAATTGTATTGGATTTAAAATGTGATGTGATTGATATTTGAATGAAATATTTTTGTATTTAGAAAAAAAATTATATTATATTTAAATACAATATAATTTGAATGTATGTGTCAAACATATGCTTAGAAATCTTTTTTTGTTGGTAAACACCCTCCTTTTTATATATATAGAGTATCGTGAAATTTGAATTTTCTCAAATATAAGAAGTTTGGAGTGTCAGTTGTATTAAAACTTTTTGCTCAGCATTAATATTGAAACAGTTAACACCTTTGTTATTATAGATCCAAAAAAATTTATTTATTTTATTCTCAACTCAAAGTTGCCAAACAACGTAAATATATATTTTTTTAAATTTTCTTTTTTCCGTCTAATTAACCGAATGTGATAGATTGTGATGGAAAAAAATGATAAAATTCCTGACTCTATTTGGCTGTTCTATGTAAACCCATTTTCATTGGGGAAATAATATGAACCTATATTCTCTCTTCAAAATAGAAATCATGTTAACAATTTTGAAAAATGAACTTTTACATCTTTAAAAGTAGTGCCGTGTTTAGAGAGAGAAAAAAAGAAAGAATAATGGCTGTAAAGTGTAAAGCAACATAAGTGAACAAAATTAAAGAAGTTAATTCGACTTAATTAAAGATGTAAAAAAGAAATATGGAAGGAAGTGTATTTAGATTTTGGTTTTCATTTTTCTGATAAAAAATTAAGTGGGAGTGAAGAGAGAAAATTAGAAGATAACAAGCAAATAGGTGTCACAAATTCACCGCATTCTCATATAATAGTTAAGTGAACAACCACACAGGAACCCTAGACCACCAACTCATATGATTGAGGTTTTACTCTTTACCAAAAGAAACAAATTACATAAATAAAATAAAATAAAACATGTATAAATTTTTTTGTTGAAGAGTTTAAACGACAGGTCAAAATTGTTTATTAACATTATCCATTAATATTAATAAAAAGTTGTCATTTTAAGTATTAAAGTTTTAAACTGAACTTTTTTCTAAGCGTCTTTTTATTTTTTGGAAAAAATGCATAGTTGTAATTCGAATTTCTAAATTTTTTGTAAAAATGTTCATCAATATAAGTATTAAATAGGAAAGATTTTAAAATGTTTTCTCAAATTCCAATCATAAATTGAAAGTGTGATCAAGTCTAATTATGATGAATTTTTTCACCGTCATTTTAAGATCAAATTTGTACATTTGTGTTTTTTTTTTTTTTAATCTTGACGACTGATTTAGTCGGGTTTTTTTTTTCACACTAAAAAAGATAAAAAACTATTTCAACTTCTATTAAAATGATATAAATGTGACTATTTTAGTTCGTCTACTACAAAGAAACATTTTTTTCACCCTTTGTACTTTCACATAAAAAAAATATATTCAACAATTTTTACTCAAATAGTCTGATTGATAAATAAAATGATGAGTTTGCTGCTATATTTGACTTCCTGTGTTCAACATAATGATGTAAAATTAATTTATGATAACAATCGGGAGCTACAAATTTTATGAGGAGTAAAATGAATTATATTTTGAGTAGAATATTTCATGCCATAAATAATATATCATTATAAATAATAATTAAATTTGACTTTCTTTTAAATTAATTTTTAATTATACATTTTTACGTATTGTTGTTCATATTTTAGTTATCAAAATTTCAATCACAACTTATTACATGCATTGCAGGTAATTTTAACTAGTTATTATAAAGTAGTGTAAAAAATAAGATATTTGAGATTTATGTTCTAAGTCTATCTTTAATATATTTTTGTATATCAATACTATATTTATTATAAAATAGTATAAAAAACAGTATTATCTTACTCCATCCCAATCATTATGTTATTTTTATTTTTTATTATCATTATTATGCTTCAAAAGTTATAAAAGTAAATTTTTGAAATTTAAATAAATTAAAAATATAATTTTTGTAATAATTATCTAAGGAAAAATCAATAAGAAGTAATAGTGAATTTTTTGTAATAATTATATCTATATTTTATCCTAATCGTTAAAGCTTTGGAATTCATAAAATAAAGTAATAATATTGAAATATTTTAAAAATGGCATAATTGTAAATATTTGATGAAAAGGTTGATTACCAACTAATTAATGGCGATGTGATCAAATTTAATATTTGTTTTATTTTAGTGAGAAATTTGTTTTAAGTTTACTATAGTAAATTTAATATTAAAGATTACATTTTATTAAAAGAAATATTTTTTATTAAAATTTATTATTAATACATTAATATAGTACTCGGCTTAGGAAGCTCTTAGGCTATATGACATTGCATAGATGACGTTAGTTGGAAGGTGTAAGCAACATGACATCAGCAACACCTATCATTTTTTTGTTCTTGATAAAAAATGTTTCATCGAAGTTATTTCGTAGCTTTTGATAAAAAATGTACTATTTAATTATGATTATTATTTATAGCATAGGTCTGTTTGATGGGCCTCAAAAAGATTGACCAATCGCATTTTGACGTGTTGTGCTTTATTGTTTTGGTAATAGATTATATGATATTTTTAATCCTTTAATAGATTAAGTTATATAAAGTGCTGTCTTTAGCAAAAAAAAAAAAAAAAAAACGAAAGTTACGCAGAGTGCTGATGTTCCTCCCGATCGAGTTGAAAGTCATAACACTTTTATCATTCAAGATATAACTTTTATTTTCTTGATAATTGAAATGTGTTGCCATTGAAGTAAAAACTCCTTAGGAATTATTTCTGGATTCTAGTACATATGCATCTATTTATTACTTAAAAGGGAAGATATCTTCAAGACAAGGCTAATACTTTAAACGAAAGAGCATAATGTTATAGATATAATTCAGAGGGGAAAAAAAATCCCCAAGAGAGCAATACCAGAACGCCGATTAATAATCACGAATGACATTTCGTGTTCACCCAATAAAATTGGGAAAAAGGACTGGTCATATCTCAATCCATGTATTTATATTCGACACCTATTTAGTAGAAATATCTGTTTTAAACCTTTTTTCTAGATAATAATATGTTAGATTATAAATTCCACTCCATTAAATTACTAAGCCGTTATAATATTTATAACGTGGATTTGACATCTTCTTTTTCTAAGTCGATAGTTGAAAAATAAGTTCTAACTAAGACCATTTAACATACATAAGAGTTAAATTTTATAAATGATATCCTAACCCAAGTCTTTAAATATTCAATTATAGCGTGAAGTTCTGACTTGTATTAACATTATTGTCTCTCATAATAGTGAAAATTATTGATATTGTTGTCTAACTCGTGAGGTTGACAAAGCACGTGTATCACATTTTAGTGTCTTTCTTGTCTTAATCATACGATTATACAATATTAAATTTTGTCAGTTCACATGTCTTGTCAATTGTTTGTCAATGGCTCTATTGCCGCCTCCAATCTATCCTTCCTTTGCGTTGGAGTCGCCGTAAACGCGTTTTGATTGTAATTGAATGAAATTTATTTTTTAAATATTGTATTTGATTGAAAAGTATTTTTTATATTTAAATAAAATATATATTTAAATAAAAAGTATTTTAAAATTAAAAAATTAATGTGATTGATAAAAATATAAATAAATAATAAAATTAAAAAATTGATATAATTGTTTTAAAAATATTTTAAATAATAATTATTTTTATAACAATATTGTAAAATTTATATTTAATATAAAATTATATTATATTTAAATAAAATTAAAATTAAATACTTCCCGCAAATGCCTCTTAATTTTCTAACCACCAGATGGAGGTAATAAGTGCCACAACATGTGGTCATTAATTAAGGCCATTTAATAGATGTTCAGAATTAAAAATATATATATATTTGGAAAATTCTGACGAGTAACACTCGTTTTCCATAAATGCTATATCAAGAAGAAAAGTAATATTTAAACAATAAATAGATTTCGAAACTAGGTTACTTGTACAGTGAGGCAAACTCTACCGTCGAATTAGTACCTTAAAACCTGAAGTATTTTCAAAATTTAAAGAGAAACCAAAAAACGAAGAAAAGAAACCCTTTATGGGGAGAGTTGACACGGAAAAGAAACCCTTTAAAAATGTAAAGTGTAAAGGAACATAAGCGAACAAAATTAAAAATGTTAATTCAACTTAATTAAAGATGTAAGAAATAAAAATGAAAGGAAGTGTATTGAGACTTCTGGTTTTAATTTTTTTGATAAAAAAATTAAGTGGGATTGAAGAGAGAAAATTAGAAGATAACAAAATTAAAAATGTTAATTCAACTTAATTAAAGATGTAAGAAATAAAAATGAAAGGAAGTGTATTGAAACTTTTGGTTTTAATTTTTTTGATAAAAAATTAAGTGGGACTGAAGAGAGAAAATTAGAAGATAACAAATAAATAAGTGCCACAAATTCCTAGCAATCTCATATCACAGTTAAGTGAACAACAACGTAGGGGCCCTGGGCCACCATGTCATATGATAAGGTTTTACTCTTTACTAAAAGAAACTATTCACATAAAAAAAAAAAAAAACTTGTATACAATTTTTTTTGTTGAAGAGTTTGAAGCACAGGTTAAAATAGTTTATTAACATTATCCTTTAATATTAATAAAAAGTTGCCATTTCAAGTATTAAAGTTTTAAATTGAACTTTTTTTTTTTCTTAACGTCTAAAATAATTTTTTTTAAATGCATACTTTTAATTCAAATTTCTAAAATTTTCATAGAAATGTTCATCAAAATAAGTGTTAAATATGAGGAATTTCAATATGTTTTTCTCAAATTCCAATCATAAATTGAAATTGTGATCAAGTTTAATTATGATAAAATTTTTCGCCGTCTTTTTAATATCAAATTTGTATGTTTATGTTTTTTTGTATCTTCGTGATAGATTAAGTCGTTTTTTTTCTCACTTAAAAAAGATTAACAACTGTTTCAACTTCTATTGAATAATATATATGTGTTTATTTTAGTTCGTCTACTACGAAGAAAAATTTTTTTTTTTCACCCTTTGCACTTTCACATAAAAAATATGTTCAACAAGTTTTACTCAAATAGTCTAATTGATAAATAAATAATGAGTTTACTGCTATTTTTGACTACCCGTGTTCACATGATGATGTATAATTAATTTATGATAACAAATCGGGAGCTACAAAATTTACGAGGAGTAAAATGAATTATATTTTGAATAGAATATTTCATACCCTAATAATATATCATCATAAATAATAATTAAATTTAACTTTCTTTTAAAGTAATTTTTAATTATACATTTTTACATTATCAAAATTTCAATTACAACTTACCATGTGCGTTGGACGTAATTTTAACTAGTTGTTATTAAAAAGTGTGAAAAATAGGATATTTGAGATTTATGTTCTAAGACAATTTTTAATAAATCTGTACATCCCAATATTATACTTGTTACAGAATAGTGTGAAAAATAATATCATCTTACTTTATACTTTAATATAATATGCTATTTTTATTTTGTTATCATTATTATACTTTAAAAGTTATAAAAGTGAACTTTTATGAGACATTTGTTTTTTGTGCTACATTCACATTACGTTTAAATGTAATGTAATTTTCATCCAAATGTAAAAATTTTGTATATAAATATAATGATTTTCTACAGTACCTCAAATACATTTATTATTTTAGAATATTTTAAAAATAAATTTTTTAAAATCTATTTACATCGTATTTTCTCTTTATCTCACTTTTTCTAATAACTTTTACTAATCACATCAACTTTAAAAGTCTAAAATACAATTTAAATCTGTTTTATCTAAACACACATTATATTTAAATACAAAGCAAAAATTTTTCATCTAAATACAAAATATATTCAATGTATTACGTTTAAATGCAACGTGAACATAATACTTTTACCAAATGTCCCATTAGTATTTAAATAAATGAAAATTATATTTTTGTAATAATTACACAAGGCAATAATTAATAAGAATAAAAAATGAAATTTAGCATTGCTTATATCTTGTGATAAATTTGTCATAAAGTTTAATATATAATAAATTTGATATGAAAAATAATATTGTATTTAAAATCATTTTTTAATTCAAATATCAAAATTTATCCTTAATATATTAATTTAACATCATATTAAGAATATTTTAATATATCATGTTATTTCTCATATTATATCTATTTTTTATTGTAATCGTAAAAGCTTTGGAATTCATAAAATAAAGTATTAATGTTGAAATAATTTAAAATGACATAACTGTAATTACTAGATGAAAAGGTTGATATACTAAGTACCAATTATTTAATGATAATTAACTATGATCAAATTTAACATTTGTTCTGTTTTGATGAGAGATTTTCGATCAAGTTTACTATAATAAATTTAATATCAATGATTATATCTTATTAAAAATAATTTTTTTGGTTAAAATTTATCATTAACACGTCAACATAACACTATAGGATATGCTCTTAGGCTATATGACATTGCATAAATGACGTGAGTTGGAAGATGTAGCAACATGGCATCAGCAATACCTATCATTTTATTGTTATTGACCTACCTACATTCATTTCATCAAAGTTATTTGTAGCTTTTGGATAAAAACGTACAATGTAATTCTGATTTTTATTTATAGCATAGGTCTGTTTGAGGGACATCAAGAATTTTGACCAATCGCATTTTGACGTGTTGTGCTTTAATTTTTGATACTATATTATATGATATTTTAACGACAAATTAAAATTACATGTATATTTAATTCAATATCATAGATCCATAGTTTCGTACAAGACGAAATAATATCAAAACTAAAAGCTTTTGGGAGGTGGAAATGTCTATTTTGATGTTAAGAATGACTATTTTGTTAAAAAGCTTGTCGTTTTTTTTTTTTTTTTTTTCCTAACTTTGAAAAACTAGTCGTTTTTCGAAAACAAGCTTATTAAACAGCCATTTACCTGTATCATGTCCCCCCGAAGATTCACCTATAATTTACCGACACTTTTGACCTCGCAGCTTTCAAAATAAGGGGAACCGAATGTACGAGCCATGAATTTAATTTGATTTCTTTCTATTTTTCCAAGTTATTGGGATAGCGGAGCACAAATAGATTTGGACCCTATTTTTTTTTTTTTCAATTGTTTTATTAACGACTATGAACGTCTAGTTGTTAAACAACGAATGTTCCTTGACAGAGGCTCGGGAACGACGTTGTTAATTGTTATTAATTCCCATATTTGAACAAGCTGGTGACGTATTAATTTCTTATTGAGGGACAATGAGCAGAACAAAGAACTGGGGACAACAATGTCGGTCGTCATAAAAGTCGAGATGTCAATTTTTCGTCTCATTAAATGTCCTTGACATTATTTTGACACTTTTTTAAAATAAAAATAAAACTATTCTGACAACTCTAGTTAATTTTTTAAGTATTTTCAATATTAGTATTTATTATGTCATTAAATTTTTAAATTTAGATGACATAATTAATAAAATAGAATTATAAAATAGAATTACAAAAGACGATGGATGTGATAAAAAATTAGAGATAATGGATATATAGACTCGTTGTAATATATTCTGTAATTATCCTTCCTCTTAAAATAAAAGGCACTCGCAATTAAGAAAACAACAAATATCAAGAATACTTGCTTTTTTTTTTTTTTCTTTTTCAATTGTCACTTGATCCAGATGAAGGTGCTGACAAAGAGACTCTCGACGAGGCAACCAAGAAGAGTGCGCGAAAGTAACGGCTACTGGGTTTCATAATAAAAAAGGACTTGTGATGTGTGGTTCTGGAAAACTTGCTGGGAAAGAATTGCATTTGAGATGAAATTTAGCATTTTTAGCAATGACGTTCGACGTATAGGACGGACCTGGTTGCAAAAACTTGTTTGGCAATCCAACACATGTTACAAAACAAATTCCCGATTTTGTTTGTTTGTTTCTATTTTATATTTTATATTTTATATTTTTCATGTTTCAAGATAGATCATATAAGATGATTACAGATATAAAATTAATGGTAATACCATACTCAACTTTACAAATTCAAAAAAAGAAAAATAAAATATATATGTATACATATATATCATATAGGTGCATGTGTATGATCGCATGATCAACTGTTACTTTTGGAAACAGAGAAATAAACTTTGGAAAAAGGAAATTTATTTTAAAATGACGGTGTTATCCCGCTCAAGGCCCTAGTTTAATGCGCTTGAGAGTTCAAGATGTTCGTTGTAACCGGTGACGGATCCCTAATTTGAATTCAATAGCCGTATAAATAAGGACAAAAATTATAACAAAATTAGACATAACTTCTTAAATTTATAACAATGATAATATCTAGGAAGAATAAGGGATATAGACAAAAACCAGTTTGAATAAAATTCAAAGAGTAATAAATTTTTAGACTTTTGATAAATAGCATATTTTTAGTTTCATAGTTTAAAATTTAAAAAATACTCTTCATGTATAAATCTTAGATTTACTTGTAAATCCATTATTTATGTGTATAAATCTTTAATTTATCTGTAAAAGTAAATTCTTTATTTATGTAGTATATTGATATGTAAATCTTTGATTTTATTTTAGTAAATTTTATATTTACACGTAAATATTTAATTTATTATGTAAATCATGTATTTATATAATTACAGATCTGTATAAATTCTTAATTTATTTCGGCAAATCTTTATTTATAATGTAAATCTTTTATTTACACTATATTTACCATTCTTTTTTAATTTAAAAAGCTTCTAAAATTGCAAAAAAAAAAAATCAAAATATCCCCAAATTAAGCTCCAATTTAACCAAACCCTAACCTAAAAATTTTCCCCAAATTAAACCCCAAATCCAATTAAATCCTAACCCTAATTTTTCCAATATCCATAAACCACAAACTTAGTCAGATCCAAAAACCAAATAACATTGATCACCATGGTCGTCACTATCACAGTCACCTATACCGTCCCATTCCTCAGATATCATGTCGATCTGAGAATGGTGCAACTTCACTAGAGATCACATTGCCATGCAAAAGTATCTGAGAACATTGACCTACTTCATTGGATATCATGCCCGATATCATGAGAGGTGATGTGTTGGAATGAGTGTGACGACAATCGAGATATTGATCACATATAGGCTTACCAGATTTGCATCGTCTGTCTAGAGCACTCAATGGAAAAATGCTGTATCATTGTTGATAAGATAGATTGTGAATGATCATGTCTACTCAGTTGTCAGGATCTTCCCATTGCCACGACTTGGCCTAGCCATGATCTCTTTATGACTCTAACTCCGACGGTGATGTATGATGCTGCTTCGAAGAAAAGAGAGGAAGAAGGGGGGGGGGGGGGGGGGGGGGTGTGGGTGGAAAACAAAGTGAGAAAATGAGAAGGAAAAACAAAGTAAATCTTATAAGAATAAAAAACAAAATTCAAATGCCTATTAATTTAGAAATGCTATTTATTTTTTGGGATCTATGGTAGGTACTATAAAATACTACTTATCGGTAAATATTCATTTTTAATCATCAAGATGTAATTGAATGATTAAGATGTTGTATGTGTATAATAGTTATGATGTATATTAACTGTGACGTCTCCCCACCTCGTACGATACCATACCAACCAGTCGAGCTCTGACGCCGACCGCGATGGCTGGCAACCTCGTGGGTCGTCATCCTCTTACTTAACTTAACTTTCCATTCTTAACGTTCTCATCTTATAGCGGAAGCAATTTCTATAGCAAATATTTTTTTTTTTAACTTACATACTATACCTATCCCTATCATACTCTTATAACACATATTTCATAACTTTCTTTCATCATCCTTTTTGAACGCTCAGCGAAAAACTCATGGTAGTACCATACCCTCGCCCAGTCCCTTGGCACGTGCAGATCCGTCCGTTGTCCATCATATTACTTTAAATAAACACGTTGCTTACCTGCAACATATAAACAACTAATGAGCTAGATGCTCAGTAAGTTCAAACATACATTCATTAACTTATAAATACTAGTAATATATATTATTATTAGAATATATGACATCACATATATATACACATCATACACCTTGTCTATACATATCCTCAAGACATAACATAGAATATGAGCTTCATCATGCTCGTTTATCTCTTCGTTCATCGTTCTTATCATTCTATCGATCATCTCTTATTATTCTAATCTAATCTCTTCATTTCTTTGCTTTTTCATTTCTATCATTTCTTAACTTTCTGTTCTAAACCTTTATAACTTTTCTATCGCTTCATCATTATCTCTTAACATTTCATATCTTAAAACTAGTAACATATACACTAGCACAACATCACGTATAAACTTGACATTCCATACATATAACATCAAACACATCACATCACATATATAATTTTATCATGTTCTTTTAACTTCGTTTTATTATTTTTCATTGATTTCATTGTGTTGTTCTTTCATATCGTTCGTTTCTTTTCTTTTCTTTTCGTATCATTTTTTTTTCTTTTCTTTCCACTCTCTTTTTCCTTGTTTTTTTTTTTTTACGCACTCTCTTTTCTTTTCTTTTCACGCTCTTCTCTTTTCTTTTCTTTTCACGCTCTTTTCTTTTCTTTTCTTTTCACGCACTCTCTTTTCTTTTCCTTTCACGCTCTTTTCCTTTCTTTTCTTTTCTTCTCTTTTCCTTTCTTTTCTCTTCTTCTCTTTTCCTTTCTTTTCCTTTCTTTTCTTTTCTTTTCACTCTTCTTTCGTTTGTTTTCTTTCCACTTTCCTTTGGTTGGGCCCGTTGTTGGACGTACCTAGTTGCGCGCGGATAGTGGGAGGAGGGGGAGCGACCCACCAACCTACCTCACAGTCACATAAAAACCGCACCTTCGGGGTTGGTCCATCCTATAATCTACCGCATCTTCGGGGTAGCGCCACATCTACGCGGAGGATATAGACCGGAAGTCTCGACCTTGTAGGGAGACCGGTACGCCAACAACTTAAGTTTTCAGTCTTATTATCTTGTAGGCTTTTATTTTTTTCTTATATTGATTTTTCATTGTACGTCCTTTTTCATGATATTCATAATCTTTCCTTTCTCATTTTTCATAAACATTTCATGAAACATTTGTTCTTTCGTTGTTTTTCTTTTCTTAATTCTTATGTATTATCATATCACATCACATCATATCACATCATAACAACAAAAACACGTTTAGTTATGTGCAAATAATTATTCTCCATTTATCTTATCATTTGCATCATTCGATCTATCGTATCTTATCATCATATTTCTATCAATCATAGCCCATCGATCATAGCTTATTGTTCTATTCTATCAATCACATCTTATCGTTATGTTCTAATCCTTTCATCATACATTTTATCATAACCTATCATTGTTTTTCTTTCTTGTCTAACTCTTTGCTTTCATATCATTTTTCCATAAAATATCTATCCTTTCGTTATCATAAAACATACCTTTTTCTTAATTTCTTTCATCCCCGATCGTCGTTGGTCTATCAATCATAACCTAACTTTCATAAAACTTTTCATAAAACATCTATTCTTTCAATCTCATAAAACATCCCTTTCTTAATTCCTTTCATCACCGATCATCATTGCTCTATCAATCATAACTTAATTTCCATAAAACTTTTCATAAAACATCTATTCTTTCCTTTCATATCTCATCTCTTTCTTATGCATCCTACCATAATATTCTTGTTCTTACTCTTTCCATTCTTCTATTCCTCTTTATCACATCGTTACTCTCATAAAGTTTTTATAATGCATTTCCTTTTCAATATATACACACATATATATATATTTTATAAATTATTTATTAAAACATAACTTTTAACATCATCATATCATTGCTATAGCATATACTATAGCATCATCATAAATCACATCATGACATTTTCATACAAAACATATAAACACGATAAACTTGTTCATAGTTGCAGATGGGTAAATGTCTGAACTTACTCATAGCGTGCTTATCCTCTTCTTGGAGTCCATAGACGTCTTTTGTCGCGTCTGGATCGGGTTCCTATAGACAAATTCTGTCCGTTAATCACATTTTCATTTATAGCTTTTATTTTATTAAAAAGCTAAATTATGATCTTATAATCCTTAATTATAGCCTTAGGACAGCTTTCTAAACCTTAATGGTCATTTTCGAATTTTTCTCCAACTTTTTGAAAAATTACAATTTAACCCCTAACTTTTGACAAAATTACAATTTTACCCTTGACGTGATTTTTCATAACTTAAACCTCAATTTTGGCTTTTACAAACTTCATTCACCTATTCCAGGGTCATTGGGGCTCTTTTCCCATAATTTGAGAATCTTTGGGCAAAATGACCATTTTGCCCTTGATGGGTCGTTTAACCTTAACATTTTCATTTTCATGTTTAGGCTGGATTTTCTAAACCCAAAATCATCAAATTAACTTTTTAAATCTTATCGGATCTTTTCCGGATCAATTCTTATCATTTTACTAATTTTCACATTCCCGGCCCTCGGGAAGTACTATTCTGACCTAAAAGTCGGTTTCATGTTTTCCTTACGTTCTAGGGTTTCGAAGGGTCGGTTTACTAGTCGTACCTTACCCATTCCTTTTTCCATGCCTTAATTCCTCGAGGGGGCTCGGGTTCCCTTCCCGATCATATTTTTACCCCTCGTTTCCCATTTTACCCCTGGTGTCATTTTTTAGAAATTTCGGCAGCATTTCCGCTTAATTTTTGAGGTTCCAGCGTTTAGGAAACGCCTGAAAACCATCTATCCTAATCTAATTCTATCACGTACTATACCAGATGCCTAGATTTTACGTAAAACTCATACTGTTTACGTAAAATCGTTACATCATCACATATTTTTTTATTTTTCTCTATTTCAGTCATTTTCTTCTTTTTACATACATTCTTTTCCACATTTTTCATACCAAAAATCATAAAATCATATAACAGTCCCAAACAATTAAATTGCGGAATGTAAAGGGGTCAGGATTTATACCGAATTGCAGTCCAGTCTCGACGGCATAAACCCTAATTCCTCGTTCTTCATATTTGAGGTCCCGTCTTGCAAATCTGACTCCGCGGATGCGTCCGGAACGTCGAAAATAGGCTAACGGGCCAAACTTGCATTTTCGGTCAACGGTCGCCGTTGACCGGCGTTGACCAGCCGTTGACCGGCCGTTGACCGGCGGCGACGGCGGCGACGGTGGCAAGTGGGTAGTCTATTTTGAAGATCTCGGCGAGAGGAATCCATTGGTAGCCTCAATTTCACATTTGGAGGCCCCAATCGCCGGAAAATGCCCTCGAAAGTCTCGGCCACGGCGGCGACGGTGGAGCTCCGCCGTGCCGGACTTTTTCCCCGAAATTGATGGAGGGCTTTTGCTCCCCTCTTCACGGCGACCATTTCTGCACCGGTGGTGCAGCTCAACATCGCCGGAAACGACGGGTTTCACGGCGGCGACGGCGACGGCGACGGCGACGGGGGGAGTTGGGCGGCGCGATCCGGCGGCCGTTGGGCTGAAACTCCACCTGGGTTTTGTAGTACTCTTCACCACGAGTCTTTTGGGACCGGTTTCAGCTTGATAGGACGTCGGACGGCGAAGATATCGGCGATCGAAATTTCCGGTGGCCGGCGGCTTCGGGCGGCGCGTGCGCTCTCCTCCGGCGTCGGTTCCGTCGACTCGGCACACCGTTGAACTCAGCTCAGCGAGAGCTTTCCAACGGTGCCGGCGGTGTCGAAAACGGACACCGTTTTCGGTGGTCGATTACTATTCATCAATGGGGGTAGAGAGAGAAAGAGAAGTGATGAGAGAGAGTACACACGGGCAAATGAGGCAATTCCACTTTTTCCCGCTCTTTATATACTTTTTCACCCAAAATTCCAACACGGGCTATCCTGACTAATTTCGGCGTCCTGAATCCAAATATATCAGTTTTATTTTCATCTGAGGTCATTTTAACCAATTTCCGATACTGTGAATTTTTGGTCAAAAATTACCCTTGTGCTCAATTATCAAATTTAAGCGTGTTGATAGGCTATCCTGACTAATTTGGGTGTGCTGAACCCAAATTTATCAGTTTTATGTCAAGATAATATCATCTTGACCTACTTTTTGATACTGTGAGTGGCATATACGTGCACACACATAATATCACTATTACTCATTTTTCATTCTTTAACATTGTTAGAACATTTTATTTTAGTTCTAAACAATATTAAATCACTTAATTTGACATTTTAATGCTTAAATCCATTGTGTATTTATTTTCCAAGAAATGTGAATTTTCCCGGTTGTTACATTAACTCATAATATTATATATTAAGAAATAAAAAAAAAAACCCCAGCCTTCCACTGCGACCCCCCTCTCTGTCCTCATCCATCAGAATCAACCCGTCGACATTCCACCCTCGGCCTTTACCCGTTTGAAATCACCCTCCTCCCCATGACCTTTACAATGAAAATCGCCCATGACCTTCTTGATTTTGCAAATTACTGGTTTGAGGGTGGGGGGAGGTTGGTTTGTCGGTTAGGGATCTTGTCGATAAGTAGGGCTTCACTGGCTGAACATGGGGAGGTCTCGCCGACGGTTGAAGTGGGGTGCAAGCTTCACCACTTTGGGGTATTTTTCAAATTTTTTTTAATTTCTTATTCTATAATACTATGTGCTAGGGTGTATCATAACTATCATGCACAAATAACATCTTAGCCATTGAATTGAACTTGGACAATTAAAAATGAGTACCCACTGAAAGGTACTATTTTAGAGTACCTACTACAGAATTTCCTTTATTTATTAGTTAAAAAGATTATGCTATTAACAATAAATTATGCAACAAAATGGCTTATAACGTGCAATTTTCCTAGTATTTAATTGAGTATTATAAATATTCCAAGATTATATCATATTTATGGAAAAAATACAAATTATAAAAAAATTAAGATGAACTAAAATTAAAAATGTTAATAAGCTCACGTTTGATACATATTTTTTTTCTACATTGCATTTAAATATAATGTAATATTTTCCCAAATACAAAAGCATTTCATTCAAATACCAATCACATCATATTTTAAATCCAATACAATCACTATTTATTATTTTACTTTTTCTATTACTTTTATTAATTACATCATATATTCTCCTTCTCTCTCTTTTTTTCCTCTCTAATTTTATCCATCAAATCATATATTTATTTTTAAAATACAATTCAAATACTTTTCACCCAAACACACATTGCATTCAAATGCAATGCTAATGCTTTTCCTTCAAATACAAATTACATTTAATCCATTGAATTCAAACGCAATGCAAATGCAATGCGTTTACCAAACGAGCCATAAATGTTCAAAATATAATTGCTAAACATTAGGGGGCATTGGATAAAGTATTGTATTTGTATTAAAATAGAGTACAATGCACTTAATATAATATGTGTTTATATATTTTGTATTTGCATTACATTCAAATATAATGTATGTTTGAGTTATTGGTGAGATATAGATAAAGTATGGTGATATAATTAGTAAAAGTAGATAGAAAAAAAGAGAGAGAAAGAGAGTATATGATGTGATTAGTAAAAGTAGATAAAAAAAAGTAAATAATGAATAATTATTGTATTACATTTAAAATTTATAAGTATTTGTACAATGCTTGCTTAACCAAAAACACATTTAATTGCATTGCAAAATTGAATATGTTATCTAAACACCTCCTAAATGTGCATGCCTTGATATGTTAAATGTGGTAACCAAACTTTTTATATAAAAGTATTGAGAAATAAAATTAGAAAAAAGAAAGGGGTGAGAAAGAATATGAGGTGAAAGAAAAAATAAAGCAATAATAGTGGTATAATTTGCTAAAACTGAAGAGGAATAAAAAGAGAGATAGATAAAAGGAAATGATAGGAATTGGGAGAGAAGGGAAGGAAACAAATAAAAAGAAAAAGGAAGATTTCAGTGGAGGAAGAAAAAAAATGAATAAAAAGAGATATAGTGCGTACAAGCAATTTAAAAAATAAAAATCTGAAAATTTTTTCAATTACAACGACCGAGAGAAATGATAAACTAAACGATCAATAAATTCACAAAAAAAAAAAAAAAAAAAACGTACCACCTAATTTCGAAAGAAAAAGGAAAATGAAACTGATCCATTTAGAAATATGGTAAAGTGATCTTCCTATTTAGAAAAGGAATCTAAATTTAGTAAAGGCCAAAAAAACTCTAAAAGCTCGACACTTAAACATGTAGACAGCAAACTCTGAATACGTAGAGTTGTTTGTAGTTTTCTCAATGGTGGCACGTGCCCCGTGGCCCCACTAGCACTAAGCTCCATCCGTCCCTGGTTGCAACAACTTGAATATTTGCCATTGTGAACTATCTGAAACTTAAAATAAACTAATTTGATCCCTTGCCCTCTGGTATAAGTTAATTTAATGTGGTTGGGTTACGTGTATATATATGGGTACTTTTCAAGGTGGGCATATCATTTTGTGATATCGAATTCAATTTTTAATTGTCGAATTTATGTTTATATCCATGTTAAAAAAAATACACCAAAGACACAAAAGTACTCTCACTAATAAATCCCACCTTTAAAATTTAATTAACGGTTAAAAAAACTGTTCTACTGATCAGGTAAACAAGTGTATACTGTAGAAGTACGCATGAACTATGCACGGAAAGGTATTAAATACTCTGTGATGTAGATTGAAGGATTAATTCTGTTTGTACATGTATCCTGAGTTGGGCATGTTCGAGAAATTATTCATGGAAAAGCACCAAACATTTTGAAGATGTAAACATGACTTGTATCCTTTCAAGATAGTATAGAGACATATTACACAAACTTGCATAAGAAATCACAATAAGTCTATAATAACACCAAACAGACACTACTTGCACCCTTTAAAATATAACATATTGTACAAGAAACATAAAAAAACAGATCATAGAGTATTAGACATAAGGACAACGTTTACCATTTTTTTTCTCCACGGAACACACGGTACACACGTTGCTGAACATAGGCTTGAAAGTTGAGACGCTACTTGATGATGGTAAACAAGGTCTGGACGAAGGTAAGAATCAGGAGGACAGCGGCAGCAACGACCGAAACAAGTGACCAGGGATGTTTGAAATAATCATGCATCAGAACTGTTCGATATTTTGGCCAACGGTGTCGACAATATTTGTTCACTTCTGCAATCAGATCGGCATAGTAAAACTGTTCTACAAAAGTGTCGTCGTAGAGTTGATTGAAGAGTCTTGTAGCATCATCAATATTCAACCAGTTGTCAATGATCCCACGCTTGCAAAGTATCTCCATGTCTTCGGTAGTGTTAATGAGGTTGTCTAATAGTATGGCGTAAGAAGTAATTACATGAGGACAATTTGGAAGACACTGCTCCAAACAGATGAGGTTTCGAAAGAGAGATTCTGTAGTCTCCTGAATTATTATTGGTGGAATTTCAAGGACACCATCTTCAAATTTAACATCTAAGGTGAATACTGATGTACCCTTCTTGAACTTGATTCCGGCCTCCCTCAGTCTTGTGGCTGAAGGCATGGATTGCGGTACCAAATTTTGATTATCTTGTGCTATACTAGAAGGTAAGACCATTGAGTTCCTCAACAGATCAAGAATATGCCTGCTTCCATGGAGGTCCCTAGAAAGTAATGGTTGAATAACTGTGTTAACGTCGGAAAACAACCTCGAGATAGGGATACTGGAAGTATAGCAGTAATTTAGGACCAGTTTTCTAAGGTCCAACTTCGACTTTTCTACAGCATTCAGGATATGGTCAAACAAAAGCTCCAGAACAAACCAAGGAATTTGGTTCTCCAGCAATATCAGGTCATGACATAAAAATTGGCGCGTGCAACTCATCTTGAATACAGGGTCATCATCATTTCGAGGATCCTTATTTGCATTCTTGAGGAACAGCTCAATGAGAAAGCAACCATCCAGTACCAAAATCTTTACAAATTCATCCCTACTGATATGACCAATAGGTTCGGCATAAAAACCACGAGCTTCTTGCTGGACCTGATCTCTATCAATGGCGCTAACGAGAGTCCTTAAAGTCGCACTTGGCCTGGTATTGATCAGATCTTGCAAATACTTGAGTTTGATTTTTTTTGTGGCTTGGAGATGATCATCGTAATAATGATAGGGCCCTATGGAAAATGCATTGGGTGCATAGGCTTTTGGATTATGCCTTGACAATATGATTGGAGCTTTGAAGATGCAGCGTTGAGGTGACATGTTCAAGTTTGTAGGGTTCATCATGTTCTCTAAATCAATTATTATATGATCTCCTCTATCCTCTGCCATTATGTTGATTACGTGATATTCTCTAGGAAATCAGGAGAAAAGAGAATTCTTTAGCAAAAAGGGGGGAAAAAAGTTTGCGCGCCAAAAAAATTATATTCTTATAGCAAATTAAGGCCAAATTGTAGCTTGAAATTAAATTTGGAAGTATGGTATGAGTAATAAAGATGAAAATATATATCAAGACCAGTGGAAATATCAGTGCTTGGATTTTATGAAAATAACAATATTGGAGGAAATCAAGGATCGGTAGAATATCAACATTGTTGCTTAAAATTTTTATTTTTATTTTGAATGGAGTTAAATTCTTTTTCTTTTTTAAACCTAACTTATAATTTGCACATAGAGAGATAGTGAGTAGAGATCAAGAGACATATAACATGTCATATAAGAAACTACTCAAGACTCAATATTATTTAAACCAAAAAGTTATATATTCTAAATGCCTTTGAACCTCCTAAAAGCTCCTTTTGCATGAAGTTATGGATATAAGATATCTGTCTTAGCTTGACTTTGAATTAATATTTTATTTAATTTGTTGACTTGTCCTTATCTATTAAATTACTATGATTATTTTTTTTAAAATATTATGATCACTTCTTAACATGCATGCAGATTTATCATATATTTATTATCTTAGAATTTTGATTGGAAAGTCATTTAATATAAATTAAATTTATGTATTATTAATTATATGAAAGTTTTAGTTATAAGTTTAGTGTTTTAGGATTGATTGTCATATACTATGTCAATTTCTACCAATATCTTATTTACCTAACATCTAGGTACCAATATTTCCATGAATATAGATATTTTCACCCTTGGTGGAAATTAGTGTCAAATAATTAGGAACTTATATTAACAAGCTTGAATTTTTAAATGAAACTTTTACAAACTCTAAAATAAATTATAACACATAAATTAGCTAATTATCAATCAAAACACTAAGTATATGATAAATATATATAGCAAGAAGTGATTAAAGATAAGCACATATTTAAAAATTAAGTAAAATAACTTTAAAGGTTATATGGATATTTAATTCAATGCCATACATGCATAGTTTCATATAAGATGAAAGAATATCAAAACTAAAAGCTTTTAGAAGGTGGTAATGTCTATTTGATGTTAGGAATGACTATTTTGTTTTCTTATATCACTTGAAAGCATTTAAGATTGTAGGAAAAATAAGTATACATGAATTTTTTTTTTTTAAAGAAAGTATACACGTATTTGACCACATTAAAAAAAACATAATTTTATGAAAAACAAAAATATTGCCCAAATTTTCATTAATATCATTTTAGGTAAATTTCCGCAAAATTTTATTACATGGCATAACGCTTTTTGATGTTTATTGAAACTCACAGAGAAAATTTTGGATATTCTATAAAAAAAAGTGCCAAAATACGGAAATTCCGCATATATATTGGTGAGAAATTTTTGTTTTTACTCTCATAATTTTAATTTAGCGACAAAAACTATCTTTTTTTTTTGTTGATAAATTACTCTTTTTCTTGTGAATTTTAGGCTTTGTCACAAAATATCTCATAAATTTCAATTTGTAACATTCTTTTTGCTTGAATTTTGAAACATTTATAGATTTCCCCTCTCAATTGAATTTTTTTTATGAAAAAATAAACGTGACACTTGTTGACAACATGTGTTAAGAGGTGTTAAGTATGAAATTATAAAGTTACTAGTATAATTAGGTAAAAAGATTTAGGATTGATTTTCATTTTTTTCTATACCGCTCTCTTATATTTAACTTTATAATTTCACATTAAATAAAAATAGTGAGTACTATTTGTGCTGTCAATGAGTTCCACTTTGTAATTTCATATTTAATACTACTATCAAGCGTGTTTTTCTGTAAAAAATTTAACGAAGAGGGAAATCTGTAAATGGTTCAAAGTTTGGGGAGAAAGAATATTACAAATTGAAATTCGGGGGCATTTTATGGCATAGCATAAAGTTTAGGGGGGAAAATGTGATAACCGAGAAATTAATCACTCTCGGAAAATTTTGTACAAGAAATGTAAATAAATGTACATTCATGATGAGACATGTTACAGAATACAGAACAGATGAAAATTTTGATTAACTGAGTTTTAATCAAAATTTAACAATGAATTAATGAACATAGTGTAAAAGTTAAGCATTAATTCAAATTAAGATGTTTTAAAATTAATAAAAAAGCATGTGAAAAACACATATTAAAATATCAATGGCACACAAGTAAGCCACATTGATCAATGGCCAAGATTAGCCAAACAAGCCCTTGCAATTTTCTTAAAGAAAATTAAAGAAATTAAAGAAAATTAAAAGAAATGAAAGAAAGTGAGAGAGAGAGAGAGTTAGGCACATGAGTTTAAGGGGGGGAATTAAATCACTCCCCTTAGCTGCAAAGAGAAACGCCCGAGAAAGAAAGAAAGAGAAAGAGAGAGAAACCGAGAAAGAGAGAGAGCAGAAGAGTAAATCCATTCAAGTTCGGATTATTCTCTTCCAACCAGCAGATCGATCATGTATTCAGTCAAGAATCAGCAGCAAGAAGTTCTCAAGCTTCAAGCAAGATAAATCCTCGTTTTTCTCACGTTTTCTTGGATGAAAAATCTGGGGTTTTGAGTAGAAATGTGAGTAAATCATGTTGAGATTTTTGGTTAAATCGAAACATGGCTCAAGTCTAGTTTTTTTAAACACGAATCCATGAGTTGATGGTTTAGAAAACTAAGTTTAGTGAGTTTTCTTCAAGAAAGTTCAGATTTTTCAAAAGTTGAGTCAAGAGAAGTAAATAAGCAAAATGTGAAATTTTGTTTATGAAACCATGGATTTGTGATAATAGAAATGTAGTTGATACCTTGAAACGATCTTATTGAGATTGATTTTGAGAGTAAGAAGTAGAACAAAGGCTATAAAGCCTTAGAAAATCAGAGCAGAGCAGTTCGGACCCAAAATCTTGATTCTGGTATGAACACGGGCGTATACACGGGCGTGTACAAGGGCGTGTTCAGAATACGGCCCGAACATGCCCACAGGCATGACCGTGTTCCAAGAAAAATTAAGACCTGAGAGGTATACGACCAAGAACACGGCCCGGGGGCACACGGTCACGGAAAGGGCATGTAGAAGACCATGTTCGACAATAAGAAAACACGGCCAGAAACACGGCGATGTAAGTAACCGTGTAAGCATGCACGCATAGTCCAGAAGAGTACACGGCCAGAAACACGACCGTGTATCCACCCATGTAAGTATACATGGATTACATGGCCATGCTCCATGAACCACATGACCATGCACGTAAAGTCCAGAAGAGTACACGGCCAAAGACACGCCCGTGTAGGAGGGCGTGTTCGAAGCCAAAGTAAAAAAAAAAATGAAAAAAAAGAGAGTCTGGAAATGTGAATTACATGTTTTGCCATGTTTCAAATATAAGATGAATATTGGAAATAATCAACGATTATTTCTTTGATAGGAGTTCAAGTCAGAGACCCCGATACAGCAGTCTCAGAGTAGTAGAGGCTCACATTCGTAGATTTTCTGTAAGTTCAAGCATTGTCCTGACTACAACGTGGATAATCTTGTTATGTTATGATGTCATGTTTTATTGTATGACGTGTATGTTAGATATTGATTGTCTGCATTACGATACTCAGGTCAGTTCATGTTATGCATATAGAATTTCATGTTTCAGTACACATGTCAGACAGGTATCAGGTACACGAAAACAGGTAGGTCCACAATGCATCTTAGTGTGTTAATAAAACTCACACCCTAAGTAAATCATGTAACAGGTTCCTACTGTTGGGGCAATCAGTATGCTACCCAGTTGGAACTCCAGCAAATATGGTAATTAAATTAGTTATTGGCGTATCGGCCTCTCGACCCACGGGGAGGTTTTCATGTTTAGCTCCAGTTAAGACTAAGGAGGTCAGCACTAAAGTACCACTCCCAGTTATGCTAACATGTCGATACGACCAATTAGGGGCCCAAAACCAGAACTTAATAACAGATAATGTCCTAAGACTAATCTTTCAGTCAAGAGCATGTTTTACAGAGTCAAGTTTTATGTATGAGCACAGCAGTACAGTATGTCATGATTCATGTTTTTATGTTTGAACTTACTGAGCTCATAGCTCACCAGTTTGTTCACACGTTGCAGGTAAGAGACCTATTTACCAGTAGTATACGGTGGACGACGGACAGGGTAGATGCATGCCAGGAAGATTGGGCGAGGGATTGTGGTTACTATTAGTTTTCCGCTGTACAGTTTTGAAAAGTTTAAACTTGTAATTTCAATAATAAGATTTCAGATTAAGGTTATGTGATAGGGGAATCATGAATTCATATGTATGTTATTTTGTTAACATGATTTCCTTATCACATTCTTTAACAGTTGTTATGTTAAAAAAAAAATTTATTCCACAAAATTGGCAAGCAGTTTTCAAGTTCAGTATGATTGCCGGCGACTCTAGAGGCCTGCATACTATTGTGGTTAACTATGGAGTTGACTATAATAGCACTGTAGAACCTCCACAACAGAATGGGCCGCCACATTTGGTGTAATTTGTTCTTTTTTGTTTTTTTGTTTTTTTGTTTTTTTTTTGTGTGTGTGTTTTTTTTTTTTTTTTTTTTTGGAGTTTGAATTCTAAGATATTTCCAGATTTTCTTTAAAATTACACTAAATTAATTAATGGGATATAGGAGAGACTAGACAGATTTTAAAATTTTAATTAATACGAAAATTGAAATATGCTTTGACATTCTCTAAAAACTGCTGAGAAATAACATAGATCATGTACATCCAATATGTGCTAAACCAAATACAGGAAATAGTCGGCCGTGCTCTAGTCTCAGTCATTCAAGTGCCTGTCTTCTTTGAGCATCCTTATATGTACTGTATAATAAGACCTATAACTTTATTAAAAAGAAATGAAAACACTTAAAAATTTCGAACCTAACAACTTTTACCCAATTCTCCTCGCCTCACACCTAAATATTGTTATATATGTGTAAAGAACCTCTCTTTTATGCAGTAATAGAGCAGATAAGCTATGAAATTAAATTATTTGAAACAAAAAACAAAAAAAAAATTACAAACAGACAAACAAAAAATGAAAGGAAAAAGGAGTCTAAAAGAGTAAATTTGAGTAAGTACTATCGAAACGACAGTCTAGAATAAGAGAATTCATACCACTAAAACTTCTTCAAACGCAGTTTCAGTTTGTGTGGACAAGTTTCAGCAAAAGATTTCCCTTTCTCAAGTAGGATTAAAGATGCAACCCAAAGTTTTGTGATGTACTTCTCTTCTGTCCAAAATCCACAAATGGAGGAGCAAAGAAAGGGTTTGTTGCTGAAGTTCAGTTTGAGTTCTTTTACCTACCCCAAGCAGAATTATAAAGATATAATTATTAGTTTTTGTGGTTCTTATACCCAATCCGGGCACCTATTTCCTTTTCTTTTCCTTTTTTTTTCGTGGTTCTTATATTCAAAGATGTCGCTCTCTCTCTCTCTCTCTCTCTTCTTTCTTCCCTTTCGTTGTTGGAAATTATTGTCCACTTGATTATTTAAATATTTGGTGACTGAGCTGTTTACTCACAAATAAAATACTTTTGAGTTTAAATATTTGTGAATTTTTAAGTATTTTTATTAGTTTAATATGTTTTGTGTAATTTTTATAGGAATTATAAATAAAGGAGATCTAGGCAAAAATATGGCAAAAATAGGGGTGTTGAAGTTATTGGGACAAGCCATGAGGGAATGGAGCAAACTGACATGCGAAATGAAGCAAAACGTAAAAACACGACGAAAAATGGCTATTGCTGGACGCTGCAGCCCTAACATGGGTGCTGCAACGCACCCTAAAGGGCCAGGGCCCAGGCCCAAGTGCTGGCATTGTAGCCCCAACACTAGCGCGCTACAGCGCTACAGCATCAGCTGCTACCCTATGCTTGTTTTGCCTGGCGCTATGGCACCATAGGGCTCACCGCAGCACCAATTCCAGCTCATGCCAGATATTTTCTCGTGCTACAGCACTGTCATGCGTTTTTAGCTCAAAATATCCACTTTTCAACCCTAAAACGAGGAGGATATAAAAGGAAAAGAGAAGGACTCATTTTTGTAGCTTTGGGAGGACGGGAAACAGAGAAAAAATGGCCGATTAGAGAGAAGCAGAGAAAATCAACATCTTAATTTTCAATTTAAGGGCTAAACTTAATGAATATATGGATAACAAATTAGATAGGGATATCAATTTGGTAATTTATACATATTATCTCAATTGACACTTAGGAGAAACAATAAGATTAGATTAGGTCCATTAATTAATAAATTGAATGAAATTGACTAGCAATTATTAAATAGGATAAACATAGGAATGACAAAGTGAAGTCATGTCCCTAGTGCATTTGTGCATAAAAGTTTCTATATTTTAATTTATTTTCATTTTTATATTTGTTTTTATTTTATTTAATTTCATTTAGTTTGGATGTCTAAATAAAGTTGGGTTATAATAATTGTGATACTTAGTGGTAATCTTAAAATCTAATTCTTATGGAAACGATATTCACTCACCATATACTCAAAATTTGATACCGTAAGCTTGCGGTCTTTTACTATCAATATTCCATGCAAAATAAATAAAAGGAAATGACATAACAAGATTTTACTAAATAAAATTAATTTTTTTATATGAAAATAAAATGAAATTATTTCTAGCTCATTTGTTTCGACATAAATTCTGAATGGTTGAGCTGACACGCGGACTTTTTTTTTTTTTTTGTTCCTTGGACTTCACTCGCCAACTTAAAAAAAATAAAAAAAGAAATTAAAACTTAAAAAATGCTCCTAAAAATTTAACAAAAAAATCGCCGATGAACTCAAGATTTCATAACTAAGATTATTTATGTAATAAGGTATTAAAAATTCTCAACCAATAGGATACAAATTTTTGTCATCAGAATAATCAGGTACAATTTTTAATATAATCTAATAATTTAATTGAACTTGATGGAAATCTGAAGGTTAAAAAAAAAATACATGCATTGATATTTTTTTTTTATGCCATTGCGAAGAATTCTCCTTCAACTAACAAAAGAATATTGACTAAAACATCAACTCTTTATAGGTAAATGTCATATGATCTATAATAGAACAAATTTTTTTATGCCAAGAAAACAAACTAGTTATTCTATCTTCTACATTGTCGACTCATAAACTTGTAACTAATCGAAGACCACAAAGAAGAAGCTTCATCTAAAATCTCCTGAAAGTTGATGCAGAAAATACATGCATTTCAATCCACACAAGGTGTGCTTACTGAATTTTTCCTAATTTCCATTAGGAATAACAGTAATAATAATAATAACCTTTTATCGGTTTTATGGAAATGTTGCGTTCCGTCTTATCTATCACTTATGCTTTATAAATCGTGTACTTAAAATCATATCTCCCCTATGTTGTACAAATCTTGTTAAAAACCTTGCTAACCTTCTATGATTTATTGGGATTTTGGTTTTAAAACATAGGTTTTTTTTTTTTAATTGTCATAGGTGATCTGTTTCATGGGCCTGATGATTTATCTAATATTCTGTCATAAGTCATATAGAGTATACTGTTTTTCCTCACGACTGGAAAGTTCCATAAGAGTTTTGCCATCATGATCAGTTATAGATTATAAAGACAAAATACTGGTCACATCTTCTAACCTTCATTTATTTAGTTTTTTTTTTCCCCTAAAATTAACGTCTAATCTCTTTATGTGCAGCTTGTTTTGTTTTGTCTTTTTTTTTTTTTTAGTAAAAATTGTTTAAAGTAACTGTACTCTTGTTTTTCCCCCTCAAGTAATAACTTTGTATTCTGTTGGTATCGTTTCACGTTAGTTACTCCCTATCGATAATGCATGTTTTCTAAATATTAAATCTAACCAAAAGTATATCAAAGCGAAAAAATGTATAAAATTGATAATTTTCCTTTCAAATCATATAATTTGAAACAGAATCCTTCCTATAGTCTATTTTTTTAATACCTATTGTATAATTCTCTCTCCCTCTCTCTCTATAGGCTAATATCTCTGTATTATTCATAATGTTACCTTAAATTTGAAACTCATTACAAATTTCTTGTAAAGTTCCATATCAATTACTTGAAAGGGAGTCATCTTCGAGAATCAAGACTTTTACAAGCGAGGAACGTATACGCGTTTCAGGAAAACCATTAGGTACATAGCAACACCAAAACACAAACAATATTCACCAAGGCTACTCTTGTATTTAACTTGACAGGTTTGAATCCGAGTCTCTCACAAATAAGGTGACCGAGCCTGCACGGGACTACTATTCAATCCTGTCGGCTGGAATCCTATTTTTGATTAATTACTGGCATTGCTTTGTTCAGCCAGTCAAATTGGGAAAAGGGTCTAATCATATATACATGAATACATATATATATATATAGTTAATGCTTGTTTGTAATTGTACCTCTGTGGGGACAATAACTTTGTAGTACTTCAGTGGAAATTTCTTGAAACATTGTTGTGATTTGTGGAGTTTATAAAGCGCGTAGATCACGTTCTAGGGTCTGCCGTGCCTTGGCCACGCGATGATGATATTACCATGTTAGAAATTTCCTTGGGTTCGCCAGTCAAGTCAACTCTTTTTGGAAGGATTAGAGATGACACTTTTTTCCTCTCACGAGTTAGAAATATTGAAAGTTGGCAAGTCAAGTCAATCTTACAACTTATGTATCCTGCCCTCCACGAAACCAGCTAATTGGAGGAACGAAAGGGTAAAATTAGGGGTAAACATCGAGTGAGTTTTTGTAAATTTTCAACCCACCTAATGAATATTGGGTGAGTTGACAAATTTTTACCACCCACCCAATCAACCCAATGTAAAAAATAAACCCACCCAATTAATATCGGGTTGGGGTTGGGTGAGTTATATATTTTTTTAATAAAAATAATAAATGATACTAAACATCTAATAACAAATAAAAAATTTAATAGGAAAAAAAGAAATTAAACTCATGACATAGTTTTTAAAATAAATTCTATCATAGATTTTGTACAAATAAAAAAATTTCTAATATAATCTCATTAACAGTCAAATGTAAAATAAATATAAGTTATAAGAATTACCAAAAGATACAAAAATACTAAAGTAATTAGTGATATTTTTATAAAATTATCAAAAATTACATCCATATTGAATATCAAGTAATACATTTTATATATTTAAATGATGTAAACAACACTTAGGGGTGAACATCATAGTAAAAAAGAAAAAATAGTAAGTGAGTGAATATTGGATAGGTTGGGTGGGTTTTTCAAATTTTTTCAACCCACCCAATCTTTATTGGGTGGGTTGAAAATTTTTTTTACCCACTTAATTAACTAAATATAGCAAATCAACCCACCCAATTAAGGTCGGGTTGGATAGATTGGATGGGTTTGTTGGGTGATCGGGTTTTTTGTTCACCCCTAGGTAAAATAAAGAAAGGAAACTAGTGGAAGAAGAGCCCTTATCAGATATCATATTAATTCTCCCCATCTGTTTTTTTTTTCCTACTTTTATCGTTTTTTGATGAATCTACTTTTATTTGCGTTTTGTCAAATTATTGTCCCCTTTATTATTTGATTTTGATTCCACGCATAGTTTCTAGGAAAATTCTATGGTAAATTCAGGTCGTTAGGAATTAGGAATATATACAAATTCTAATTCCCCGTCAAAAATCTAATTTATATAGAAAAGTAAAAATTAATATAAAGAATTGTATTTAATGGAAAACTTTTCAATTCAGAAAGGAAAAACCACAGCACACACAGAGAAAAACTTCCACTATAAAAATGTGTATACAACAAATTCTCAAATTTTAACAATAATTTGAGAAATATTCTCAATAAAATTTCTCTCACACTTACAAATGATAGGTTCGGGTTGTTAGGAATATGTACAAATTCCAATTCCCATTCAAAATCTAATTTGTATAGAAAAAATAAAAATTGACATAAAGAATTTTATTTCGTGGAAAACTTTTCAATTTAGAAAGGAAAAATCACGGCACGCACAGAGAAAAACTTCCATTATAAAAATGAGTATATAACAAACTATCAAATTTTAACAGTAACTTGAGGAATATTCTCAATAAAAATTCTCTCACAATTACAAGTGTAGTAATCTCACTATTTTCTTTACAAAATAAAACTTTTATAGGTGCAAAAACTCTCTCTTAATAGTCTTATTTTTGCTATTGGAATATGTAACTTGCAACTCTCTCTTGCTATTTCATTTTTTCTTTTCTACAGCTCACCACTTACTCTCTGCTTCAAAATGAAGGAGGGGGGCTTTATTTATAAAACCCCCATATGCACGTTAAAAAGTTTTTTTTTTCTTTTTTCTTTTTTTTTTTTTCATTTTGGACGTCGAACATCACTGAATTCAACACCCTTTTTTTCTCTTCTTCCTTCCTTTGTTTGGTTTTTTTTTTTTTTTGTTTAGTTGATGTGGACGCTATTGGCGCCCACACCTTTTTACCAAAAAGAAAAGCCAACAATTTTCCTCCTTTTTCTTTTTTAACCCATCCTAACAAGCTTGGAACACCACTCAAGCTTGTGTCGAGTGATCACCTTTGTTACTATATCCGCTACTTTTTTCTTAGTATGAATCTTCTACGCCTAGAATAGCTTCTTCTCAAGTGCTTCACGAGTCCAGTGATATCTAATGTCAATGTGCTTCGTTTTGTAGTGCTAGGTGGTATTTTTACTTAGATTAATTGCACTCTAACTGTCGCAGTAAACCACGTACCCATCTTGCTTCAAATAAAGATCTTAAAGAAAATTCTTTAGTTATAACATATGTTTTCCCACTTCTACAAGCATTGCATTGTGGATAGTGCAACACATTTTTATAGCGTGGACTGCCATGATATAGCTCCCCCTGCAAAAGTAAACAAGTAACTGGATGTAGACTTTCTACCATCAAGATCACTAGCCATGTCTGCATCCACATATCCTTCTAAGACTAGTTGTCTTTTCCCGAAGATCAGGCATATTTTAGATGTGCCCCTTAGATATTTGAAAACCATTTAATAGCTTCCTAATGTTTCTTGTTAGGATTCGCTAGGAAATAGCTCACAACACCTACTGTGTAAGCAATATTCGACCTTGTACAAACCATTGCTACATCAGACTTCCAATTGTTAAAAAGTAAAGAATAGCCAACATCATTTTCTTTTCTTCTTTTAAAGAAGGACATGTCTTTTTGGTGAGTTTGAATTGACTACCAAGGGATGAAGTAATTGACTTCTTCACTCTTTCCATGTTGAACCTCTTAGGTATCTGTTCAACGTAATTCTTTTGTGATAACCATAATCTTCAAGACTGCCTGTTTTGGATAATTTTCATTCCCAAAATCTGTTTAGCTGGACCCAACTCTTTTATATCGAAGACTCCAAATAGTTCTTTCTTCAGCTGATTGATCATTTCAGCATCCGGGTTAATTATTAATATATCATCAACATGTAACAATAGGGTGATGAATTTCTCATCAGGAAATTGCCTGATGTAGATGTATGAACTTGCTGATGTTCTCTTTTATTCTCAATCCGTCATAAATGAATCAAACTTCTTGTACCATCGTCATAGAGCTTGTTTTAGACCATACAGGCTGTTTTTCAATCTACAGACTAGATGTTCTTTTCCTTTTGCCTTAAAACCTTCAAGTTGCTACATTTAGATTTTTTTTTTCTTCTAAATCTCCATGAAAAAATACAGTCTTCATATCCATCTGTTCAATCGCAAGATCTAGGTTGGCTGCTAATCCCAAGATTACTCTGATCGATGACATTCGAAAAGAAAATTTCATCAAAATCAATTCCTTTCTTTTGTCCAAAGCCCTTGACGACTAATCAAGGTTTGTACTTCACCAGATTAACTCGTCCATCATCTTTCAATCTGAACACTCATTTGTTCCTCAAGACTATCCTACCTTTTGGAAGTCTTGCCAACTCATAGGTGTTGTTTTTCATAAGGGAATTCATTTCTTTCTGCATGAACTCCACCCACCTATCTTTGTCTTTATAGGCCATTGCTTCTTGAAAACTTTTTAACTCCCTCTTTTCGGTAAAAAAGACATAATCTAACAATGGGCATATTCTGGATGGCATTCAATTTCTAGTTGATATTCTAAGCAATTGTTCGTCATTCTTGTGTTCTTAACTCTCCTCCCCTTGATTGTTATCTTCTTGTGTTAACACATCCTCTTAAGCATCATCATCATCAAAAGGCACTTCGAAGTTGTTAGTTGCTTCTTGCATTTCCTCTCCACCTGATAACTATTGTTGTGGAAGGATTAGCTTAATGGTAGCTTTTTCAAGCTGTCTTTCTTCTTCACCTGAATCTTCAATTGGCTAGTCTTCATGAAAGACCACGTCTCTACTTCTTACAATACTCTTCTTCATTAGATCCCAAAATCTATATCCGAACTCTTCATCTCCATAGTCGATAAAGATACATGGAAGTGTTTTATCATCGAGTTTTGTTCTTTGTTCCTTTGGTACATGCACAAATGCTTTGCACCCAAACACCTTCAGATGAGTGTAGGAAACATCTTTTCTGGTCCACACTCTTTATGGAATGTCAAGCTTCAAAGGAACTGATGGAGACCTGTTGATCAAGTAGCATGTAGTTTGCATAGCTGGTGGCTAAAAAGGCTTCAACGGTTTCAACGATCTCATCATGTA
This sequence comes from Antiaris toxicaria, assembly GCA_035233585.1. NCBI lineage: Eukaryota > Viridiplantae > Streptophyta > Magnoliopsida > Rosales > Moraceae > Antiaris > Antiaris toxicaria. The sequence goes on along the minus strand of CP141162.1, from coordinate 10,318,912 downwards.
TTTGACTCTCTTTATAATAGTGCGATTCATTCCTTTTGCTATAGCGTTATATTATAGAGTACCAGGTATCGTCTTCTCATGCTGAATCCCATGTTTAGAGCAATAATCTCTAAACACATGAGAAGTATAGTTGCCTTCATTATCTGACCGGAGACATTTTAGCTTCTTCCCTATTCCTCTTTCTACCATGGCACATAATTGTTGAAAAAATCTAAAAACCTAATCTTTTGTTTTCAATAGATACACTAAAACTTTTCTAGATGTATTATCTATAAAAGTTATAAAATATCGGGTACCTCCTAAAGACTCAACTACTATAGGACCACATACATCAGAGTATATACACTCTAATACTCTTTTTCTTTTAATATAGGAATTTTTAAAAGAAACTTCGTGTGTTTTCCAAACAAACAATGGTCATAAGGATCTAATAAATTACCTCTCTCCAAAGAAATAAACTTTTTCTGCATAAGGAGTTGCAGTCCCTTTTCATTCATATGACCAAGTCGCTTATGCCATAAATTTGATGACGTATTGACCGCTATATTTACTTTGTTCACACAAGCCTTCCCATTAGTCTTGTCTAGCATGCGACAAAGCTTTCTTCTCACGACGACCATCGATCATTTGCAGAATATCCACTTCTTGTTGCTAAAGCAACTCTCGTATACTTGTTCATCCAAGGCATTTGTCGAAATTAGATTAAGACATAAATTTGGAACATGCCTCATATCTTTTAATGTCAGTTAGCAACCCATATTTGCTTGAATTGTTATATCTCTAATTCTGATAATCTTGGAGCATGCAGAATTTTCCATCTTTACATTACCAAAGTCACCTGCTTTATACATGGTAAACATTTCTCTACAAGAAGTGCCTAGAAAGAAGCTACTAAATCAACTTCCCACTTAATCATGTTATCGTCGACATTTAAACATTTATCGACAAGCACTACAGTTAATTCTTTTTCTATGGTTATTACTGTAGTCGTGTTATTATTGTCACCATTCTACTTCTGGTTGCTTCTTGCAGTTCTCTCTTCAAATCTGATAATTCGTTTTCATGTGGGCCCTCTTTCCATAATGAAAATTACCATCATTTTTAGTTCTGGATTTTGATCTTCCGACAGACTTGTCTTTCCTATTCCTTCCTCCTTCTGTTTTCACTTCTACTGCTATTTTCCATAACAAAGGCTTGAGAATCTACACTTCGTGCCTTGTTTTTCTTCTCAAAGGATACCAAGGCTTATATAATAACTTTATACTCTAACTTATCTTTTCCGTAAGTTAAAGTGGTGATGAGGTGATCATACGATGAAGGGAGCATCACCATGATAAGTACAGCTTTTTCTTCGTCATTAAATTTCATATCAAACTTTAACAATTACAAAATCATACCGTTAAAGTTGCCCAAGTGCTGCAACATATTTATATTATCTGGCATACGCATCCGGTACAGCTCTTTCTATAAGAACTTGTTGGAAAGATTAGTTAACATGTACAACTTTTTTAAAGTCTCCCAGATATCTGTCACTACCTTGAACTCCTTGGAATAGATATTTTGTAAGACTGTATCTGAGAGACTTAGATGAATAGTACTAGTTGCAATCTCATCCATCTCTTCCCAATCTTTGTCCTTGATCGTATAAGGCTTCTTTTCTTTGTCTAATAGAGTCTTATGGAACTTTTGTTAGATTAGGAGATCCTTCATTCTCCTCTGCTAAAAGGAAAAGTTACCGCTACTGTTGAATTTCTCGATCTCAATCTCTTGGGCTACCAAGTTGGTATAGTAACTGTACTCTGCTACAGGAACGATATTATGCCATAGGACCATACTTTACTACAATATACACTATTACAGGAACTACTACAGGGATTGCTACAGTGACCTTTATAATGACGCTACAGTGTCTGTTACAGGAACCATCTTTGTTCACTATTCATGAACAATAATCACAGAGAAATCTGCTCTTCTAAGACTGATCCTAGCGCTTTAATACCAATTGTTGGGAAAATGGACAAATTCCAATTCTCCTTCAGGATCTAAACTTGTGCAGAAAAAATAAAAACTGACACAAAGAATTTTATATCATAGAAAACCTTTCAATTTTAAGAGGAAAAACCATAGCATACACAGAGAAAAACTTCCACTATAAAAATAAATATATAACAAACTCTTAAATTTTAATAGTAACTTGAGGAATATTCTCAACAAAAATTTTTTCATACTCACAAATGTTGTAATCTCTATTTTCTCCACAAAATAAAACTTTTGTAGGTACACAAAACTTTCTTTCAGTAGCCTTATTTTTCTACTAAAATACTTAACTTACAACTCTCTCTTGTTGCTTCTTTTTTTCTTTTTTACAGCTCATCACTTAAAATGAAGGAGGGAGGGGCTCTATTTATAGAGCCCCAATACGTGCATTAAAATGCGATTTTATTTTTCTTTTCTCTTTTTTTTTTGTGGGCATCAAATATCACCAAATTTGGCTCCCACCTTTTTCTCTTCTTCCTCCCTTTGTTTTTTTTTTTTTTTTTTTAAGTTGATGTGGGTATTTGGCACCCACACTTTTTTACCAAAAAGAAAAAGCCAATAGTTTCTAGGAAAATTCTATGGTAGGTGCCGATAACTTTTCAACATCAATAGAGAAAAAAATAGTAACTTTTCCGCATCAATGGGGAAAAACTTTTCTACCATTTGATTGAAAAGAACAAAAGAGCAAATAATTAAAATAAAACCTACCATATGTGATAAATCCCTCATTATCTGAGTTTAGAAAAAAAGAACAGAAGTGCCCGCGACGTTGCTGCAGTGTAGTTGTATATTTACATAATAAAAGGAGTTCAATAATCAAGTTACAGCTTTTATTTGTTTTTATGCCGCAGTTCTTCATCATTCTGGGAGGGGAACAAATAGAGGGACTAAATTAGAATAGCAGAAAATTAGTAATTATATGTTATTAAATTTGGTGGAAAGTTGAGATTTTTGTTAGTACCTGGCTGCCTCTTACTTGTTGGAAGATAGTGCTGCCTTGGTTTTATAACTGCAACGATAAAGTAGATGATAATTTATATTAGTATTTGTGTGCCGTAATCTAAAAAAAATTTAGATGTGCATTTGGTTTGTTATAATCAGTTACCTTGTAACAATCTTTTTTGGAATAGGTGTTTTTGGATCTAATGTTGCTTATGTGAGCAGTTGCAGTGCATGAGTAATTTCTATTGGTGGAGGTAATAAGGGTGTAGATCGATTCTCAACCAATATCCTTGATATAACTGTATCAATGAATACTCTTTGTGGTTTGAGGCAGAGATGGAAAATTTCTGTTTAGTTTGTCAGTTACTTTATTATAAGTGGCAGCATTATTGAATTAGTATATGGGCAGCGTCATTTTGTTTGACCGTGAGGGAAAAAGTTTTGTACAGACGAAGTTATAAAGATATTATTAACTTGTTGTTGTTTGTAAGTTAAGGATTTGTATATACATTATTTTATTACTACGGTATATTAGTAATAATTAGGTGATGGTATTGTTATTATTATTTTGTAATGTTATGTAAAATTTCTTTGTAAACTATATTTTTAACGTAATTTGGATGTTTGTTAATAGATTTGTGAATCAATATGTATAATCCTTTGGGAGTTGTTACTCTTGATAGAGCAACGTAAATTGACCGTGTGTAAAGATTTCATTTTCTAAGTAAATACCAATTTTGTTTAATGATTGTCCCTAACTTTTATTTATTGTTATTGTATAACAAATTTTTACAGGGAATTGCCTTCTTTTCAGTGCAAATGGCCATTTAGATTCGTGTATGATCATTTCAATTCTTGGTATATAAGCTTTTTCATTTGTATTGTTTGAGTTTACAATCTGTCCTTCTATTATTCTGTTTGTTAATTGTGTAATGATGAGTCTTGTTCTATTACATAAACCTATTGATTGATTTAGGTTTCTTAACAACATAATTGGAGCGTCAATTTTAAGATTTAGTTCGTGTGGTGGTATACCATTGAAATTTAGTATGTGTAAAAGTTCTTGTGGGTATAAAATATTAAGTTCATCAATATTGTCGGTCGATGATGTTATTGTATCATAACTGTAGTATGATTTTGATTCATCAGGAATTAAAGATAGTATATATTTGTTGATATCATCAGCTGTTTTATTTTTTGGAGTTACTATTGCTCGTTGTTGTAGGTAATTGATATTGTTATAATTTTCTTTAATATTATCATATATGATGGTTGAGATTTTTTGAATTGGAATTTATCAGGTATTTTAACCCATGTAGCATCTTCGTTTTCTGGATCATTGATTCCTTCAACTGTACTATTTCCAACGCTTAATATCCAATTTGAAAATTCAAGGATTTCGTTTTTTTCTTATTCTGTGATTCTTGGATATTTTAATCACATATTTTCTGTAAGGTCAATATTTTGAAATACGGCCATAGGTAAGAGCTATTTATGCTTGCATCTATTATATGCTCCTTTATTCCTGCTGGAATCACAGGTAATATTTATCGAAAATCTCCACCTAGTATAATAGACATTCCGCCGAATGGTTGGTTATAGTTATTTTTTAAATCTTGTAATGTTTTGTCTAAAACTTCAAAACAATATTTGTTATTCATTGGCACTTCATCCCAAAGAATCAACGATGTTTTTTCTATTAGTTTAGCTAGTTGAGTACCTTTTTTGATGTAACAGGTAGAAAATTTATCTATTGATAATGGTATTTGAAATCTTGAATGCATAGTTCTACCTTGAGGTAATAATAATGATGCTATTCCAGAGGATGCAACAGCCAGAACAATTTCATTGTTTGATCTTATTTTTGTAATAATTGTGTTCCATAAATAAGTTTTTCCTGTTCCTCCATGACCATAAACAAATAATAAATCTTGCTTTTTATTATTAAGTGATTGTATTATTTGTTCATAAATATGTCGTTGTTCGTTATTTAAATTCTTTGTTAATACAGAATTTTCTTCTTTTAATTTGTTTGTATCGTAATTAAGTTTTTTTCGTAATAGTCTATTATTTAAATCATGAATCAGCGTTCCAGTAGGAAGGGGTAAGTTAAAATTTATTAAAGAAGATGCGTTTAAGTTTAATAATTTTTCCAATTCGTATAATACATAGTTATAAAGTTCTTTTTCAGGAATGCGGAAATTTGAATTGTTGAATAGCTTTTTGATTCTGTGTACAATATCATCCGTCATGAGTTTCCAGTGTTTTTTAAGTAATTTTTTCGGATTGTTTATGTTACAAAATAATAAGATTATAGTGAATAATTACCGTAATTGATTTGATGTTGACTATAGGGAAGCTTCTTGTATCGAATTGTCCCACTCTTTATCATCACCTAACAAACCTAATGCATTACATGCTGCTAAATTTGTCGGATATATTATATTATTGATTGTTCGAAGAGATTCGTAGCTTGTTGCATATTTTTGATGATTTAATAATAATTTTAGATAATATAGCTCTCCAGAACTTAGATGAATATTAAATGTTCATCTGATTACATATCCTGTTTGTCTTGGTGTCTAAATTTTGTCTTTATTATTCCATACCCATTTTGTTAGAAATTCTGTATATAGTAGTTGTCTTGCTTCAGTATTAGATTTATTTATTTCCACCCATTTAGTCAGAGTTGTTTTATGAATTCCTGGTTGTCTTATTACATTAGTAAGATGTTGATTTGCATGAAAAGTTATATTTTGCATACGCGGTAAATGAATTGATAATCGCTGCACTGCAGGATTTTTATGATGCACTGGGTATTCATATAATCTCCACATAGCTTCATATGGTGTAGTGTATCGATAATTTATGTAGTTTTTAATTTCGTCGATTTCTTTATAAATAGTTTGTCCTGTTTGTGCTGTACAAATATTATCTTCAATTGCTGTTCTAATTCTATCTGGTCATTTTGTTAAGTATTTGAATAAGTATTTTATAAGCATAGACTATGAACATACTTCAACATTTATATGAGCATGATATTTTAAACATGAGTCTTTGTCATAGGGAATTACAAATCTGTTGTCTAATTTGATACCTTCTTTTTGTACGTAGAAGGCTGTGTTCCTGCGTTTGTAATTAATGAATCCATTTTCTTCTATTGTTATTTCATTTCGAAATTTTCTTGGGAATTTTTTAGAGCAGAATGAATTTTTCATACATGGAGCCTTTGATTTAGCGGCATTACAGGGTCCATGCATCATAAATTCTGCTACAGCATGAAATAATCGGGGATTTTTTTCGGATTCGGTATTTCAGTTGTAATAAAGTTGTCTATTTGTGATGGCTCTAATAATTTATTGTCAGGATGTAACCAAAAAAGGAAGTGACAATGTGGTAAGCCGCGTTTTTGAAATTCGACAACGTACAGATCTACAAAATAAAGCAAGTGTAAGAAAAAGAAAAAAAGGATCAAAAATTTTTTTTTTTATATATTATGTTAAAGGTGTTATTATTAGAGTGATAAAGTATTTATATATGCATATATATAGTTTTCCTTTTTTATTTTTTGGTTTCTATCTTTATTCTATTGTTTTCCATTTTTTTTACTCTCTTTTGTTATCTTAATTATCGCTTTCATTCCTTTTTTTTTAACTTTTTTCTTTTTTTTTTTTTTTTTGTGTTTGTTTATTTTTTGCTTGTTTGATTTTGTTTTTTGGTTTTTTTTCCTTTTTTTATTCTTTTTATATTTTCTTTGTTTTTACCCTCTTTCTTCTTTTTTTTTTTTTGGTATTTTTTTCTTTGTCTTTGTTTTTCTTTTCCTTCTTTTGTCTTTTTTTTTTTCATTTTTTTTCTTTTACCGAGCCTTCTTCTGTCTCTGCCATTTTTTTTTTTTGCTGTTTGTGGTAAAAGCAAAAGGTATTTAAGTAATGAATCTTACCTGTAATGATTTTTCCGAATATGGTTCCTGATTTTATGATTGATAAAATATGTTCTAGTTTCATTTTGAAGATTCTAGAAATAATATCTGGTCTATCTTTAGGTTTTTGTCCTGGAATTTTAGATAATGCTCGAATAATTTTTGGCTATTTAGGGTTGCATTTAAATGTTATGAATAAATCTGGGTTTCCATATTGTCTACAAATTGCCATTGCATCTTGATAGTTTTGAATCATATATCTTGGACTTCCTGTATGACTGGAGGGGAGAATAATTCTTTTACTTATTGCCTTTGCATCTCTGTCTCCTCTTGTAATAGCGTCTTGAATACCTTGATAAATTTCAGATCTTAAGTTGTTTTGATTTTTTCTGATATAGTGTAATCGATCTTCTTCAACAGAATCATATGTATCGACTGCATATTGTTGGAATAATCTACCGCTTTTGAGTAAGGTATTATCTTGACATTCACGATATTGTAGCTGAAAGTAATAAAATGCTCTCATGGAAATTCTTTTTCTTGAATGTTCTTTGGTTCCAGTTGTGTTGCATTTTATGTCGATTTTATAACCATCTTCTCGATAAGGAAATAACAATGGATATTGTAAAGCCATATATGATGGATGTAATTTTGAGATTCTTTGTAAATTATTCGATTTGTCTTCGATACTAATATCTCTACCATGTTCATATTCTCCAATATCTCCATCAATTAAACCGGCTATATCATCTGAAGTTGGAAGTTCATATTGGCTGCTATCTGTATTTCGTCATCCTATTAGTCGCAGTTTCATTGAAAGAATTTCTTGTTCTTGATATTTGTCTCTCACTGTACGAAATACTTTAACTAATTTATTATTTTCATCAAGCATTTTGGTTAAGCTTTCAGCAATTGACTTGATTAAATTTTCTGGAGCATCATCGAACAAAAATGTTGTCATTCAATTTTGAATTTCATTTTCTGTATCATATATATATAACTGTGTAAATCTTGGGGATTGTTATTAGTTGGTAATAGAGATCCCATAAGATGATGTATTTGGCCACTTATCTTAAAAATATATGGACTATCTACGTTTTTTGCATTTGGTTCAATATTTGCTCCGAACGATGTAAATGCAAATATAGAGTTAAAAGTTCTAATGTTTTTTCTAAAATATGTACTCATTGGTCCTCCATAATAATCTAGTAAATTTTACAGTGTAGAAGGGGTTTCTCTTATAAATGGTAATTTGATTTTTCCATCTTTACAACATAGGTTAAATTTAGGTGGGTTGCTTTTTTTAAGACGTTTGTTGAACCAAAAAAGTGCACCGCAGCGTCTGCATACGCAGGAACAGTCCCCCAGGTCGTAATATATGTCATTGTCATCTGTAAAAAGAAAGCCAAGAATCTATAAAAAATCATTATTGTGATAAATTATTAAGCTGTATTTTTTTTTCTTTTTCTTTTCCCTTCATTTTTCTTTTTCTCCTTTCTTAGTTTTTTTATCCCTTTTTTTGGTCAATTTTTTTGGTTTATCTTTGTTTCTTTCCCTCTAAATGTTTTTAAATTTTTCTCATATTCTCACTAGTTTTATCTTTTTTTATATATTTTAACTTTAATCTTTTTTTATTCTTTGTTTCTCTTTTTGTTCCCTTTAGCCTTTTTCTCCCCTCCCTAGCCTTTTTTTATCCTTTTATTTTACTTAATTTTTTTCTCCTTATATTTTACTTAATTTTTTTCCTTATCTTTTCCTGGTCTTCTTTTTGTTGTGCCTAATTTTTTTTTTCATTTATCTTCTCGTTTTTCCTTTTTGTCTTTTTTTTAAAATTTTTTTTTGTGGGTTTTTTTGTTTCCTTCTTTCATTGTTTTTTTTAATTCCTTGTTCTATCAATCCCTTTCCTTTTTATATTTTTATTATCTATCTCTTTTTTTTTTTTAAATAAAGATGAAGGCAATTAAGCTATAGTTTTTTATTATAACCTTTTGATATCTGTGATTGGTTTAGAAAAGACGTTTGTTCTTCAGCGCCTTGATTTGTTAGCATTGCTGTAAACTTGGTACGCCGAACGTTGCATGTGAATCTCCAAATTGTTTGCATTGATTAATTAAGGAACATCGTTCCAAGATGTGGACAGTTGGTCTGAATGCATGCAAGAACTTCGTTTATATCGACAGCTCGATTCTGCGTTATTGATTCTCTGTCCCCTCCTCTTCATCTGATCATAAGGAAGGGAAACATTTTTTAAATTTATAATCAAATTGTTATTGGATGTTGTTTTTTTTAATGTTTAAATAAATGATTTGATAATTAGCGTTGTTGATATTAATTGTCAACCATGTTTTAAGCTGTTGCAAATTTTGATTTTGCAAGTATCTATGTAGTTTTTTATCAATAATATTTTTAAGTTATATTTAATTCCATAGATTTTTATTGATAATCATAATTTGTATAGTTTAAATTGATTTTAAATTGCTCTCATTATAAATTGTTGTTGTCTGATATTTATTAATAGTCTATATATATGTTTTGCTTTTGTGAATACGTTGTGCGTATATTTAATTAGATTGATTTTTTGTTTTGTTTATTTAGTTTATTTTTGTTTGTTTTTAATTTTTTATGGCTGCCACATTTTTTTATCAATTATTTAGTTTTTGTCCTTTTCGTTTTTTGTTCCATTCATTTTTTGCTTTGTTTTTGTCTTGTTTTCCTTTAATTTTTTTTTGAGTATTTGTACATGACATTTGATTACATCTATATAAACATCACCACGTATTATATGTATTTTTATTATAATATAATATAACTTTGTCCGATATATTATAGAATATCTGCATGATAAAAGGAATTTGGTGACTAAGGAACAAGCTTTGTTTTAAAAACACTATATATCATACATATATTTTTATTACAGTACAACATTGCTTTTCTGATATATTATATAATATTTACATGATAACAGGAGTTCAGTAATTAAGTCACAGCTTTTGTTTGCTTTTGCGTCGCATATCTTCGTCGCTTCAAATGAGGGGAAAAAAGAATAGAGAAATTAAATTTAGTTAGGAAAAAAATCATTAACTATATGTTATTAAATTTGGTGGAAGATTGAGATTTTTGTTGGCACCTAGTTGTCTTCCATTTTTTGGATGATTCTATTGCCTTTGTTTCATAACTGCAGTAACAAATTAAGTGATAGTTTACATCAATATTTATGTAACGTAATTAAAAAAAAAAAAAAAGGGATGTGTTTTTTGCTAGTTATAATTCATTACCTTGTAATAGCTTTTTTTGGATCAGGTGTTTTGGGATCCAATGTTGTTTCTGTTGGCAGCTGCAATTCAGGAGTAACTGTTGTTGGAGCAGGTAGTAAGGGTGCAGACTCATCGTCATCAAATATTCTTGATATAACTGCATCAATGATTGCTCCACGTGGTCTGAAATGGAGTTGGAAATTTTTTGTCTGGCCTCTCAACTGCTCTGTTATAGGTGGTAGTACTGTTGGATCTGTGTAACCTTGTTCTATCGTGAGTTCGAAGCATGTTTTTTTTTTGTTAATGTTTGTATTGTTTTTCCAAATATTATCACCATCATGTAACTGGTACTGTCCTGTATCCTTACGCTTAATTTGTACCTATTGATAAAAGTTAAGATTATTCAATATGTAATAAATAAATTGAGTAAATGCTAGTACATAGTGTTAGGTTATATCTGGTACCATGGAGTTGGGATTGATGTTAGATGCCCATGCGTGTCACACCACCTGTGATAACCGAGAAACTAATCACTCTCGAAAAATTTTGTACAAGATATGTAAATAAATGTACATTTATGATGAGACATGTTATAGAATACAGAGCAGATGAAAAATGTACATTCATGATGAGACATGTTATAGAATACAAAGCAGATGAAAATTTTGATTAACTGAATTTTAATCCAAATTTGACAATGAATTAATGAATATAATTTAAAAGCCAAGCATTAATTCAAATTAAGATGTTTTAAAATTTATAGAAAAGTATGTGGAAAATGCATATTAAGAGATCAATGGCACACAAATAAGCCACATTGATCAATGGCCAAGATTAACCAAACAAGCCCTTGTTATTTTCTTAAAGAAAATTAAAGAAATGAATGAAGAGAGAGGAGGGGAGGTCATGTGAGGGAGAGGCCTCCCACAGCCCTAAAGTGAATTAATTCACTTATGCTGGCTGCAAAGAAGCAGTTGAGAGAGAGAGAAAGAAAGAGAAAGAAAGAGAAAGAGAGAGAGCAGAAAAGAGAAACCCTTATCTACCATTGCTTCAACCAAGTTCGGATTTTTCTCTTCAAGTAGCCAATCGATCAAGCATTTAGCCAAGAATCAGTAGCAAGAAGTTCTCAAGCTTCAAGCAAGGTAAACCCTCGTTTTTTTTCTCACATGTTTGGGTGGAAAGAAAATCTAGGGTTTTGAGTGGAAAAAGAGGATGTGAGCTTAGCATGTTGAGATTTTTAGTTAAATCGAAATATGGCTCAAGTCTAGTTGTTTTTAAACACGAATCTATGAGTTGATGGTTTAGAAAACCAAGTTTAGTGAGTTTTCTTCAAGAAAGTTCAGCTTTTTCAAAAGTTAAGTCAAGAGAAGTAAATAAGCAAAATGTGAAATTTTGCTTATGAAACCATAGATTTGTGATAGTAGAAATGTAGTTGATACCTTAAAATGATCTTATTGAGATCGATTTTGAGAGTAAGAAGTAGAACAAAGGCCATAAAAGCCTTAGAAAATCAGAGCAGAGCAGTTCGGACTCAGAATCTTGATTCTGGTATGAACACGGGCATGTACAAGGGTGTGTTCAGAACACGGGCCCGAACATGCCCACATGCACGACCATGTTTCAAGAAAAATTCAGACTCGAGAGGTACACGGCCATGTTAAGGGGCACACGGTCACGGAAAGGACGTGTAGCAGACCATGTTCGATAGCAAGAAAACACGGCCAGAAACACGGCCGTATAAGTAACCGTGTAAGCATGCACATATAGTCCAGATGAGTACACGGCCGTGTACGAATCACACGGCTATGCTCCACAAATCACATGGCCATGCACGTAAGTCCAGAGGAGTACACGGCCAGAGACACGCCCGTGTAGGAGGGCGTGTTCGAAGCCAAAGTAAAAAAAAAAAAAGAGTCTGGAAATGTGAGTTACATGTTTTGCCATGTTTCAAGTATAAGATGAATATTAGAAATAATCAGCAATTATTTCTTTTATAAGAGTTCAAGCCAGAGACCCAGATACAGCAGTCCCAGAGCAGCAGAGGCTCACATTCGTAGATTTTCTGTAAGTTCAAGCATTGTCCTGACAGCAACGTGGATAATCTTATTATGTTATGATGACATGTTTTATTGTGTATGTTAGACATTGATTGTCTGCATCACGATACTCAGGTCAGTTCATGTCATGCATATAGAATTTCATGTTTCAGTACACATGTCAGACAGGTATCAGGTACACGAAAACAGGTAGGTACACAAGGCACCTTAGTGTGTTAATAAAAACTTACACCTTAAGTAAATCATGTAACAGGTTCCTACTGTGGGGGCAATCAGTATGCTACCCAGTTGGAACTCCAGCAAAGATGGTAATTAAACCAGTTATTAGCGTATCGGCCTCTCGACCCACGGGGAGGTTTTCGTGTTTAGCTCCAGTTAAGACTGAGGAGGTCAGCACTAAAGTACCGCTCCTAGTTATGCTAACATATCGGTACGACCAATCAGGGGCCCAAAACCAGAACTTAATAACAAATAATGTCCTAAGACTAATCTTTCAGCCAAGAACATGTTTTATAGAGTCAAGTTTCATGCATAAACACAGCAGTACAACATGTTATAATTCATGTTTTTATGTTTGAACTTACTGAGCCCATAGCTCACCAGTTTGTTCATATGTTGCAGGTAAGAGACCTGTTCACCAGTAGTACACGGTGGACGACGGATAGGGTATGTACATACCAGGGAGATTTGGACGAGGGATTGTGGTCACTATTAATCTTCCGCTGTATAGTTTTGAAAAGTTTAAACATGTAACTTCAAAAAGAACAAGATTTCAAGTTAAGATTATGTGATAGGGGAATCATGATCCATGTATATGTTATTTTGTTAACATGATTTACTTATCACATTCTCGAACAGTTGTTATGCTAAGAAAAAAAATTTTATTCTGCAAAATTAACAAGCAGTTTTTCAAGTTCAGCATGATTGCCGGCGACCCTAGAGGCCTACATACTATTGCAGTTAACTACAGAGTTAACTGTGATAACACTGTAGAGCCCCAGCAGCAGGGCGGGCAGCCACACCACCAACCGACGCCTGCTTCTCTTACTTACATATTACATTGGTGGCAAGAGCTATAGTACCATCCTTGTTGCGTTTCAAATTGAAATATTATTGCCTTCACTGTAAATTCGATTCCCTATATAGATAAACATTATGTCAAAAATTGTTCGTAAGTATATGATATAATTTTGTTTTTCTAAATATTATGCTATCTATACTTACCTGATGTTCAAGGTGATTTACTTTGTTTAGCTCTTCGATTGTTCTTCTGTTTTCTAGTTTTTGCTGTTCAAGTGGTTGTGTTTGTTTAATTGAAACTGGTATGAAATCGATGTGCTGCGCTGTGTGGCGGAATCTGTATGTGCAATATATTAGAATTAAAAATAATTTTTAGTGAGGATTAATTAAGTTATGCAAGGCCTTTTTTTAGTTTCCCTTTTTTTTTTGTTATCTTTTATTTATTTATTTATTTTGCTTTTATTCATCATTTCTTTTAAATATGTTTATTTAGCGTAAAGATAAGAAGCAGTTGTTACCTTATTTTTAAAGTGTTTGTCTCTAGTATATCCAAGTCTATGTAATACATTGTTGCACCAGTACTTGCGACGTATATGTTCCCTATTTAAGAATTGAAACAGTATTAAATTATGTGTAATTTAGGTTAGTAAGAATATTTGTGTGTGTATAATTAATGTGATAATAAATTACCTAGATTGTTTTACATTCATTGATGTAAAGATTGTCACTATTGGATTATTCATTGTCTTTAGAATGCCTTCATCGAATTTTTGTGCTGTTTCTCCCCATAATGTGACTTGTAGTTTTTCACTTTTGTAATCAACAAACAATAATGTTAAATTACTAATGTTAAGCTGACTATAATATAGATGCTTAGACATAATCCCTTAATTACCTTATATTTTGTATGGTTAATGTGCGTCTCGGTGTCGTTTTACCTTTGATGTTTGTTTGTTCAATTTCTTGGACTTTCAGCAACATCCCTATGACATCTGCTATAGAAGTAGTCAAAGTGGTTATTGGCAAGTTGAGTAAATATTGTTATAATGTATGTATATATGTTGTGTAACAATGTGTATTTTAATTAATCAAAGAAGTTGTCATACCTGTTAGTGTTTCATTGACATCTATCTTTGGTGGTAGCTGATCAAATTCCGTGAAGAAAAATTTATATAGAGGAATATCAGGTTTTTCCTCTATTATTGGGAGAAAGGACAATGCCCTTGCAAGCTGTATCATTGCTACATGAGGCACAATTCTGTATCTTAGCTTGTTTGGTACAACGTTGAAGTTGCTTATTTGGTACATTTGTCCTTCTGCTATTTTTTCGGAGAGGTAGTCTGCATCCCGAGTTTTAATTGATGCATGAATTGCTTCGTGCTACATCATATGAAATTGATATTAGTTATTATTTACTATATTTTCAGTGTTCTGTAGTGTGAAACGTGTGCTCAAAACTTTTTTTTTTCCCTTAAAATGAAATGCAATGTAGATTAATGTAAGAGTTGGTGATTACCTCGTTGTCAACCATAACACAATCGAGGCTTATCAAATGTCCTGTTGTGTAGTTGTTGTTACGCTACAGTCTGATAATACGAACTTCTATCATTCCGTATAGCTCGTTTGGTTTTAGAGAACGTATAGGTGTTGCCATTCTACTTGACTGTAGAGAAAAACTTTGCATAGATAAAATTGTAAAAGTATCATTTGAATTCTGATTATTTGTAAGCGTTTTTTTTTTTGCCAATTGTTTAGTTTATTTGGCTACTTTTTTTTTTAATTCGTTAATTTCATCTATACATGTTCAATAGTTTCTTTAACTTTTTTTTTTCTTTCGAAGTCTATAATTGAGATCAACATTTTATCTATGACCAATTTTTGCTTCTCATTTTTTACCTGTCTAATATTATTTATATTGTTTCAATAACAATATCAGTAAATTCTTTTTCCCTCTTTAAGCCTCCAGATCATTTATTTAATGATTTAGTTGAATTGTTTTTTAAATCATGAATTTGATGATTACGAAATATTTTGAGAACCAAATCATCAGGTTTTGTTATCATAATAATAGTATTTTTATTGATGGTATGTATATAATATTTAAATAAAAAAATATTTATAAGCAACGAACTAATATACCTATAAATTAAGATCAGATTAATTATTTAGTACGAAATATTGAAATCAAAAAAAATTTAAATGATATAAACATGTTTTTAATGAAATCATGGATTTGATGATTACAAAATAGTTTGAGTACCAAATCGTCGAACTATATTATTATTTTGATTGATATAATATGTGTAATATTTGATCTAAAAAATATTGGTAATTAATGAATTAACAGGAATATAAATTAAGATTATTAATTAATCAGTATGAAACATTGAAATTAAAAACAACTTTTCATATGAAAAAATAAACCAAATTTTTTCTTTTATTCAATAATCTTGTTCTAACAAAATGTGAAATTATGTATTTAATAATTACAGAGAGATTAATATTTACAACATTATTTTCTTTATTTAGTCTAATGTAGTATAGATAATAAAACATTCATTCTCTGTCGCTTACTCTGTTGTCACTGCACTTATATTCATGTCTTTATCATCACTATTCTTCCGATCACTACCATATCTTATATTATTTTTATCGTCATCATTTCCAATGCTATTATTGTTACAACTATTTTATTATTTTCATTGTTGTTTCGAAAAGAAATGAAACTTGGACGAAAAAGGGGGAAAAAAAGCAAACTCCAAATTGAGTAAAAGATTATAACGACAATTATTAATGGCTCAAATCATTTACGGATTTAACCATATGTAGCAAATAATTCAACACATATTTTTTGAAACTGTATTACTGCTACCTAACCAAATATTCATCTAAACTTTTGTGGCAACCAAATGATATCATAAAATGTGGTTAAATATATCATTTGTTGCATACATTATGTTGTGCAAATAACGTAAGGTCAATTGATGTTAAAGATTATTATATTTTTGTCCAAAAACCTACCAGGTGGATGGGATCATTGATCAAAGACGAAAACTGAAGGATACATGATATTGTAAGACCAGTAATTAAAAAATAAGACTGCACAATCAAAAACAAAACAAAGAGCTAAATCTAATGTCGTTTTTAATTGCATGACTGAATGTGGAGTGGAGAATAGAATGGTAGTAATGTTACAATACTGATTTTGTTAATGTGCCTATCAGCTTTTTTTTTTTTCCCCTCCCTGCCTTCCCTTTTTTTTTCGGTCTAACCAATGGGTCTATACTATGTGCATTTAAATTCATGCTTCCGTAGCTATTATGGTCTCGTTTGCTAGACATTTTAAAGCTACTATCACCATAGAAAGCAAACAATGCAGGATATAAAAGGCAAGAATGACAAAGCAGCCAATGGCTACAAATTGCCGAAGATGATTTAAGAGAAAGGCCGGCCTAATGGGCAGTCTAACAATGGTACTCTATAAACATCAATTATACAAAATAAATCTCCATAAATATGATAGCCAACTAAAGTCAATGACTACAAACTTCCCATCCACAGCAACTTTTGGAAAAAATGTAAAATCTTTAACATTATCGATAAAAAATGATCATCATTGTCGAGAAATAGTAAGAACTATAACAAAGTCAATAACTAAGAGATAAAACTACCATCATCACAGAAAGTAGACAACGTAATATATAGAAGGTAGAAGTGACAAAGCAGCCAACGGCTGCAAAATCCCCAAAATAATTCAATAGAAAGGCTTGCCTAACGGACAATCTAGCAATTGTATCAAATAAACATCAATTTCAGAAAACAAATCTGCATGAATATGGCAGTCAACTAAAGGTAATAGCTACAAACTTTATATTCATAGTAGTTTTTAGGCAAAACATAGAATCTTGAACGTTATTGGTAGAAAATGATTATCATCGATAAGAAATAGTAAAAAACACAGCAAATATTAAAGCACTTTACGGAAGATTACTGCACCAATAAAAATAAAGAACTTTATGCATTACAATGTTAATACTGTAAAGAGTATACTGATTATAATAATATGTGGAAATGAAATAGAAGATCCGTGACATGCAGAAACAAAAAATATAATCAAATTATACAAAAAGCTAAAGAAATAGGATAGTAGGTGTGATAACCGGGAAAATTCATATTTCTCGGAGAATAAATACATAATGAATTTAAGTGTTAAAATATGAAATTAAGTGATTTAATATTGTTTAAAACTAAATAAAATGTTCTAACAATGTTAAAGGATGAAAAATGATTGATAGTGATGTTATGTGTGTACACATGTGTGCCACTCGTAGTATCAAGAAGTAGGTCAAGATGATATTATCTTGACATAAAACTGATAAATTTGGGTTCAGCACTCCCAAATTAGTTAGGATAGCCTATCAGCACGCTCAAATTTGATAATTGAGCACAAGGGTAATTTTTGACCGAGAATTCGCAGTATCGGAAACTGGTCGAAAGGGACCTCAAATGAAAATAAAACTGATATATTTGGATTCAGGATGCCCAAATTAGTCAGGAAAGCCCATGTTGAAATTTTGGACGAAAAAGTATATAAAGAGCGAAAAAAAGTGAAATTTCCTCATTTTTTCACATGCACTCTCTCTCCTCCCTTCTCTTTCTCTCTCTACCCGCACGTGTACAGTAACCAACTATCAGAAACGGTGTCCATTTTTTACACCGCCGGTGTCATCGGAAAGCTCTCGCCGAGCTGAGTCCGACGGTGGGCCGAGTCGACGGAACCGACGCCAGAGGAGCCCGCACGCGCCGCCCGAAGCTCTCCGGAGCTGAAAAATTCAAACGCCGATTTCTTCACCGTCCGGCCACCATTTGCCACGAAATCGGTCCCAAAATGTTCGTGGTGAAGAGTACTACAAAACCCATGTGGTGGTTCGTCTCAACGGCCGTCGGATCGCACCGCCCAAAGCCACGACGTCGCCACTGTGGAACTCATCGTTTCTGGCGATGTTAAGTCGCGCCACAGGTACAGAAATGCTCGCCGTGAAGATGGGAGCAAAAGCCCCAAGTCAATTGCACACCACAACCCCGGCACGGCGGAGTTTCAAAGCCGCCGCCGTGACCGATATTTTGGGGGTTAGTTTCCAGCCATTGAGGCGTCGAATGGTGAAATTGAGACCACCAATGAGTTCCTCACGTCGAGATCTTCAAGATGGACTACCCACATTCCACCGTCGCCGCCGATCAACGCCGGTCAACGGCGACCTGTGACCGAAAATTGAAGAATGGCCCGTTGGCCTATTTTCGACATTCCGGATGCATCCGCGGAGTCAGAATTGCAAGACGGGATCTCAAATATGAAGAACAAAGAATTAGGGTTTATGCCGCCAAGACCGGACTGCAATTCGGTATAAATCTCGACCTCTTTAGGTTCCGCAATTTAATTGTCTGGGACTACTGTATGATTTTATAATTTATTGGTATGAAAATTATGGAAAAGAATGTATGTAAAAAGAAGAAAATGGTTGTAATGGAGAAAAAGAAAAATATGTGATAATGTAACGATTTTACGTAAAATCTAGGCCTCTGATATAGTACGTGATAGAATTAGATCAGGATAGATGGTTTTCAGGCGTTTCCTAAACGCTGGAACCTCAAAAATTAAGCGGAAATGCTGTCGAAATTTCAAAAAAAAAACGGCACCAGGGGTAATATAGGAAACGAGGGGTAAAAAATATGATCGGGAAGGTAACCCGAGCCCCTTCAAGGAATTAGGGCATGGAAAAAGGAATGGGCAAGTTACGATTAGCAAACCGAATCTTAGGTCGGAATAGTACTTCCCGAGGACCGAGAATGTGAAAATTGGTAAAATGATAAGAATTGATCCGGAAAAGGTCTGATAAAATTTAAAAAGTAAATTAGATGATTTTGGGTTTAGAAAATCCAGTCAAAGTATGAAAATGAAAATGTCATGATTAAATGACCCATTAGGGGCAAAATGGTCATTTTACCCAAAGATTCTCAAATTATGGGAAAAGAGCCCCAATGACCCTAGAATAGGGTAATGAAGTTTGTAAAAGCCAAAATTGAGGTTTAAGTTATGAAAAATCACGCCAAGAGCAAAATTGTAATTTTGTCAAAAGTTAGGGGTAAAATCGTAATTTTTCAAAAAGTTGGAGAAAAATTCGAAAATGGCTATTAAGGTTTAAAAAGCTGTCCTAAGGCTATAATTAATTGTTATAAGATCAGAATCAAGCTTTTAAATAAAATAAAAGTTATAAATGAAAATGTGATTAACGGATAAAGTTTGTCTGTAGGAACCCGATCCAGACGCGACAAAGGACGTCGATGGATTCTAAGAAGAGGATAAGCACGCTATGAGTAAGTTCAGACATTTACCCGTCTGCAACTATGAACAAACTTATAGTATTTATATGTTTCATATGTAAATGTCATGATGTGATTTACGATGATGCTATAATAACACTAGCAATACTATGATGATATTAAAAGATAGGTTTTAATAAATAATTTATAAATATATATATATATATTGAATTACGAAGGAAAAGTATTATAAAAGTTTTATGAGAGTAAAGATGTGATAAAGAGTGATAGAAGAATAGAAAAAATAAGAATGAGAATGTTATGATAGAATGCATAAGAAAGAGATGAGATATGAAAGGAAAGAATAGATGTTTCATGAAAAGTTTTATGGAAGTTAAGTTATGATTGATAGAGCAACGATGATCGGTAATGAAAGGAATTAAGAAAGGGTATGTTTTATGAAAACGAAAGGATAGATGTTTTATGAAAAATGATATGAACGCAAAGAGTTAGATAAGAAAGAGAAACAATGATAGGTTATGATGAAAGGTATGACGAAAGGATTAGAACATAATAATAAGATGTGATTGATAGAATAGAACGATAGGCTATGATCGATAGGAGTATGATGATAAGATATGATAGATAGAATGATGCAAATTATAACAGAGAATAATTGTCTGCACATAACTAAACGTGTTTTTGTTTGTTATGATGTGATGTGATGTGATGATATATAAGTAATATGTGCTATATATGCTAAAGTGTGACTGACATAATTCACACGAGTAAAGTACAGAATTAAGAAAAGAAAAATAACAAAACGAAACAACGATATATATCTTATGAAATAAGAATGAAAGAATAAGATGTCAATGAGAAAGAATTACGAAAGAAAGATAAAACGACGAAAGAACAAATATCCCATGAAATGTTCTATGAAAAATGAGAAAGGAAAGATAATGAATGTCATGAAAAAGATGTACAATGAAAAAATCAATATAAGAAAAATAAAAGCATACAAGATAATACGACTGAAAACTTAAGTTGTTGGTGTAACGACCTCCCTACAAGGTCAAAACTTCAGGTCTATATCCTCGACGCAGATGTGGTGCTACCCCGAAGGTGTGGTAGATTATAGGTTAGACCAACCCCGAAGGTGTGGTAATTAATGTGACTGTGAGGTAGGTTAGTGGGTCGCTCCCCCTCCTCCCACTGTCTGCGCGCAAATAGGTACGCTCAACAACAGACCCACCAAACGAAAGTGAAAAGAAAAGAAAGGAAAGGAAAGTGAAAAGAAAAGAAAGGAAAAGAGCGTGAAAAGAAAAGAAAGGAAAGGAGAGTGCGTGAAAAGAAAAGAAAGGAAAAGAGCGTGAAAAGAAAAGAAAGGAAAGGAGAGTGAAAAGAAAAGAAAGGAAAAGAGAGTAAAAAGAAAACAAATGAAATGATATGATATGAAAAGAAAAGAAAAGTAAAGAGCGATAAGAAAAGAAACGAACGATAAGAAAAGAAACGAACGATATGAAAGAGTGACATAATGAAATCGATGAAAAATAGATAAATAATAAAACGAAGTTTAAAAGAACATAATAGAATTAATATATGTGATATGATGTATTTGATGTTATATGTATGATGTGACACATTTTTACGTGATGTTATGCTAGTGTATATGTTACTGGCTTCTAAGATACGAAAGGTTAAGAAATGATGATAAAACGATAGAAAAGATCAGAAGGTTTAGAACGGAAAGTTAAGAAATGATATGGATGAAAAAAAAATGAAGAGATTAGATTAAAACGATAAGAGATGATGGATAGAATGATAAGAATGATGAACGAAGAGATAAATGAGCATGAAGAGGCTAACATAATATGTTATGTTTCGAGGATATGTATAGACAATGTGTATGATGTGTATATACATGATGTCATATATTCTAGTAATAACATATATTACCAGTATTTATAAGTTAATGAGTGTATGTTTGAACTTACTGAGCATCTAGCTCATTAGTTGTTCATATATTGCAGGTAAATAACCTGTTAGTTTAAAGTAATATGATGGACAACGGACGGATCTGCACGTGCCAAGTGACTGGGCGAGGGTATGGTACTACCACGAGTCTTTCGCTGAGCGTTCAAAAAGGAAGTTGAAAGAAAGAAACTTATGAATTATATGTTATAAAAGTATGATAAAGATATAGATATAATATGTAAGTTAAAAGAAAAAAAAATTTTGCTATAGAAATTACTTCCGCTTTAAAATGAGAACGTTAAGAATGGAAAGTTAAGTATGTTAAGTAAGAGGACGACGACCTACGAGGTTGCCAACCATCTCGGTCGGCGTCAGAGCTCGACTGGTTGGTATGGTAACTTACGGGGGACGTCACAATAGGAAATTCAAATAAATAATAATCGATGTCAATAAGGCCATCTAAACAAATTAAGCATAACAGTAAAAGAGCACAAACGAAACCAGTATATGAAAGTCACTGTTAATAATAAAGTAAAGAACAACACCAGCATCAAACGTAATTCTTTATCAGAGTATAATAAATAGAAGTATTAGAGCATAATAAATAGAGGTAGTAAATAAATAGAGTACCTTAATTAAAGTGAAAACGACTAAAGAAAATAGTAGACACAGCAAGTCAATGTTCACCGAACAACAGAGAGGAGAATAAAAGAGTTGCAGTCGTAATATAGGAGATCACAAACAGCTCAGTTATGTGTGATCGGGAAAGCAATAAAAGCACTGGAAATATATATAGACGCACGGGCGTTCTCTCTGAATGCATTTATAGAAAGAGCACTATAGACGTTTGAAACAGAAAGCATAATCAGAAATGCATCAAAAATATCAACTATCAGCAAATAGCCGAATTACACCTTAGTAAGAAAAGTATAATAATATTATGTGTCAAGGACAAACCACTAAATACAGTCGATTTTTTTACTACAGAAAAGCTGATGATAATAAATAAAATCAGTAATCTAGCAACTTAAAGAAAAGACAAAAGCCGACGACTCGTTCTATTCTAACTGAACAATAAACACACAATTAATCAAGAGAATTAATATATAAAGCGGATAAATAGTTTAAAATCTGAGGGGGGGGGGACCCCGAATGCCAGCTAAGGAAAAAAAAAATCTCACCATTAGCATTCTACATTCTTTGCATGCCGCAGAAATAAGCAATAAAGGAGGAAAAAAATATAGCAAAAGCTTAAAATGGGCAAGATACTGCAGTAAACTTTCGGACTGCAAGAAAACTTCAAACATAATAAACATATATTGAGAATGGAAATTTCAAGAGATAGAATAAACAACAAAACAGAAGCAACGATGGACCAGGGAGCAAATAACATATTCAGACGACAAAATCAAAGAAGAAAAGGGGGGGGGGGGGAAGAAAAGGTGGAGAGAATAATGTTAGTGAATAGTCAAATCAAAAAACCCAAAATGCATATACTGACACAAATGTAGAAGCAAAGTAGCCCAAGAAAGCATTACCAATCCACCAAGAAACTTAAAATCAGATCATCAAACATAAAAAGCAAAATAAGGTTGAACATTTTTCACTACACTTTAAACCCAACATCTAACACCAGGTGCAACCACATTATCTACAGGGAAAAAAAAAACTACAATGTCAGAATAAGGAAAAATACAAATATGTAACGAAAAAAAAAAAAAGAAAAAGAGAGAGAGAAAAATGCGTAAAAAAAAAAACCCACCATTAACATCCTCCACAACACCCTCCATTCTCTGCACATTAAAGAACAGAGCAAAAGGGTAGGAAAAGACAGAAAAAAGGCAAAGCAAACATGAACAACGAAAGAAAAAGACAAACTCAAGAAAAATTTGAAAAAGAGAGAGAGAGAGAGAGAGAGAGAAATGCATTAAAAAAAAAACCCACCATTAACATCCTCCATAACACCCTCCATTCTCTGCACATTAAAGAACAGAGCAAAAGGGTAGGAAATGTAACAACCGAGATTTTCTAACCGTTCTCGGGATCATTGTATAGTGAAAATTTATATATATTAATGTGACGAAGATATATAAATTTCACTCTAATAAATCATTATTAGAGTTGATAAATATATTTATTAGAGTTGATAAATGCTTTATGACTATAGATGTAACGATTTTCGAATCGAAATGCCTCAAATAGTGCATTTTTGGTATCGAAAAACAGAATTCTACTGAGACTTAAAATGTGGCAAACATAGACCCCAGATGGAAAATAATGAAATATCTAGGGTTTATGGAGTATTTTAAATGATATAAATGCATCGAAAGGCTCTAATAGCATTTCGAGAGGTAAACTGCGAAATTTGGCCAGTATAGCTTTTCGGTCAAAATTTCGACAGATGAAAATTATACTGTAATTAAAGAAAAACCTATACTGTATAAACAAATAATATTTTCTTATTAATATAAGAATCAATAGATGAGATCAAATCATCATTTTTTATCCAAGGGTTACCAAAAATAAGGAATTTTTAGAATTTCCTTTAAAAAAATCAAATTGAGAAAGAAAAATTGCATTAAATCAATGTCTAGCTGATCATGCACATGGAAGAGAGGGGGAGAAACAGCTATATTTCAGCTGAAAAAGTTTCAAAATTTTTTGCAAAAATGCCCCCAAGAAAATTTCATTTTGACCCCAAACTTTTTAAAAATTACAAAAAGGCCCCTAAGGATTTGTATAAACTTTTTCTTCTGATTTTTCACGTCCCCCATAGCAGAAAACACCATTTCCCCTGTTCTTCTTCTTCTCCCACATTCCCACACTCACAAAAATTTCCAAAATTTTGAAGGTTGCAAATTTTGAAGAAAAAGGGTGAGAAAACTTCCATTTGAGGAGTATTCATCTTAAAGCTCAAGTAAGTTCTTCAAAATTCTATTTTAATGCTTGTTTTTAAGTATTTTTGTGTTTATGTGAATAGTGGAACAAAATGGGTTTAAGATGGTTTGAAGTGTTTTAATGAAAATCATGTGGAAAAACATGTTTTGAACTTGTTTTTGAAGTGTTTGTGGGGTTAGTTTTGAAAAACAAATGTGTTACATGGGGGAGGGAAAATTGACGTGAAAGGAAGGGTGAAAACTCTTATGGAATAGTGATGATTATGTATTATGAATTGGAAAAGAAATTAATGTGGTACATGAGTGTTGAAAGGAAGAAAGACAAAGATGAAAATTTAGGGTTGTGAGTAAAACCCTAAATTTTGGAAATATTACTAAACCCTGAATATGAGAATGAATTATTGTTATGTACTGGGATTTTGAGCAGGTTTATAATGAAAACTGTGTTCAATAACGCGATTTAAGCGGTTTTGGCACAGTGGAAAAATAAGAATTTAAACCGTTATAATGCCGAAATTTTTGGACTTATAACTAAGACTAAGGGTTTAAGGATGACAATGTATAGAAGAAATGTTTAAATGTTCTAGTGTTGACCTATAAACATTTCACTGAATGTTGGACTGTTTCATTATAGGGCAACGACTGAATAACTAAGGAAAGGAAACAGTAGCAGATTTCTGGTAAGTTCTGGCATTTAATTATCTGAACATGAACAACTGGAACCCTATGTTATTTTGGAACTTAAATTTATGAATAGCCTAAATGCCTTGGGCTAGAAAAGTTATATGTTGTTGTGAACTAGTTAAAACGCCTAAATTGGCGAGTATACGAGTGTGCATTGATGTGTTATGTGTATATGATTATGTTTTATGGATTTTGACCCTAGAATGCTTTAATCATGTTTTAGGGTTGAATGTATGCATGAGAAATGGCTTTGGTGTCAAAATGTGTTCAAAAACCTATTTTAGCCGAAGTCAAGCGCTAAGCGCTGGCCAAAGAGCGCCCCGGCACTGAGCTCTCGGCCAAAATTTGATGTTAAAAACTCAGTAGGAGCGCCAGGCGCTAGGGTATGAGCGCCAGGCGTTAGTGTAAAAATTGATGAAAGCGCCAGGCTCTAGGGTATGAGCGCCAGGCACTAGTGTAAAAATTGAAGGAAGTGCCAGGCTCTAGGGTATGAGCTCTAGACGCTAGGGTAAATATCCAGTAGGAGTGCCAGGCTCTAGGGTATGAGTGCCAGGCACTAGTATAAAAATCAGCATGAGCGTCAGGCGCTAGTGTAAAGTTGTTTGAAGTGCCAGGCGCTTGCACCGGATTTCAAGAGCGCCAAGCGCTGTAAGGAGAGCACCAAAACGCTGAAGTCTCTGTCCTAAGTTTTGCAGAAAAATAAGATGAAGGGCCAGGCGCTCGGGGATGAGTGCCAAGCGCTCCAACTGTTCCAAAAATGTATAATTAAAGTTTTGTGCCTCATTTTCAGTTCCAATCACGCCCCGATGTTTAAGTGCGTGGATGATGATTTTTAAACAGTATTTTTGGACTGAATAGGCATAACATTGAGTACATTAATTATGAATATGTACACTGGGACAGTTAAGACATCATAGTAAGTAACATCGCACAGTAAACAACAGGGTAATGAAAAAGACCTAATGTTTTGGCGTACCGACCTCTCGCGAGGGGAGGTTACCTTATGTCGAAGCAAAAGACATACCATAGATGAGGGAGAGTCAGGGTCGCTCCTAGGCCTCTCTAACAGAGCGCATAAGGTACGACCAAAACGGGCCCATAGACATAGTAAATGAACAATGCAAAATGTAAATTGAGCATAATGAACTCCATGCATTTTGTAGAGTTGCATTGTGATATTTTATTGTTTTAAATGTATGTCTGAACTTACTGGGCATGTAGCTCACCAGTTTGTTCTTGTTCAGGTAATCGAGGTAAACAACCTGTAACCTGAGCCACAGTGTATGGATTGGACTGCAGGAATGAAGTGCCAGTGTCATGATAAAGGTTATGGACCTGCCACGCTAATTCCGCAAGAAGAGAGAAAAAGGACAAAGAAGAGTATAATCGTATGATATTGTATAAAGTACACTGCTATGTTTGACTTAACTATTTCAAATATAGTATGATATTATTATATGCAAGTAATACAAAATAGTTTCCAACTATAATAATTTAGTTTTGGGAAGTTGTAATACTACGTATATCGATGGTTTTTAAAAAAAAAATTTTCCGCAACCCATTATATTATGTTTTGAAAAAAAAGAATTAAAATAACAAAGAGTTTTTAGGTGACATCTCGTGCGGTGTTACAGGAAAAGACGGAATAAAGGCAAAGCAAACATGAACAACGAAAGAAAAAAACAAACTTAAGAAAAATTTGGAAGCCTAAATTCCCCACACCATAGCAACCGAATAAATTTCCCACGAAACGAAGCAAAGTAGATAATGCAGTGACGGGAAGGGAGAATAAAGGGGAAAATAGGTTTCGGTTCGAAACGAAACGTCGAGCATAAAAGGCCAGGGGAAAATTTTGATTCAGAAAAGGAAGCAAAAAAAAGGGAAAAAGAAACCTAAGCATCAGGGAGAAAACTGATTCAACAAGGGAAAAAAAAAAACCATTAACAAAAAATCACATTTGAAGAAGGAAGGAAAAAAAAAAAGGAGAAAACTGAGAAAAGCAACAGCAACAGAAATGAAGGAGAAGAGGGGGAAAAAAGACCAAAGCATCAAGAGAAAATCTCATTTGAAGGAGCAAAGGAAAAAAAAAAAAAAAAAAGAGGAGCAGAAAGGGAAACGGGGAAGAGCAAATGCGAGAGAAAGGGAAGAAGGCAAATGAAATGCAGAGAACAAGACGAAAACCCAAAGGGAGAACCAAAGCATCGAGAGAAAATCTCATTAGAAGGGGAAAAGGGGAAAAAAAAGGGAGAAGAAAGGGAAACGGGGAAGAGCAGCGGCGAGAGAAAGGGAAGAGGGCAAATAAAATGCAGAGAACAACACGAAAACCCAAAGGGAGAACCAAAGCATCAAGGAGCAAAAGGAAGAAAAAAAAATGAAAAAAAAAAGAGGAGCAGAAAGGGAAACGGGGAAGAGCAGCGGCGAGAGAAAGGGAAGAGGGCAAATGAAATGCAGAGAACAACACGAAGCCCTAATGCCCAACGTTAAAATGACCAAAACAACCCCCACCAAAGGCTAACTGAAGGAGCATATTGGGGACGGCACTGTACAAGAAACAGTGAATCTGTCCCCGCTTTTAGTTATGTATAATAATATGTCAGCAGCCACACGATGGCCTGCATCTCACGGCAGCACCACCTCTAGTGAACACAAACTCTAGCCATCTCACGACAAACACATGACTACTTAGTTTGTTTTTTTTTTATATATAATTGTTTTGTAATTAGATGTGGTTATATTTACAATAGATTTCACGTGTACATAATATTTGAATCGTTCAAATGAAATCTAATGGTAAAAAATTATTTTCCCATTAATGGGTAAAAGAAAGGAGTTCTAATTATAGAACTTCCCCAGTTAATAAAAAGGTCCAAATCTTAATAGGTGGTTGTATATCCCACCGTCGTCAGGAGAGGCTAAGTGAGACCTGAAGGCTGTTGTGAGCAACATCTGATAAGAGGCTTTTCCATAAAGCAAAAATATGAAGGTTAGCTTTGCATGAACTAGAGAAACGTGAAATTAATAGACTTAATAGTTTTTGCTAAACAAAATGAAATTACGACCTCCTTTTTCCGAATGGAAACTTTTGAATGGCAGAGTTGGCATGCGGATTTTTTTTTTTCCTTGGACCTCGAATCACACGCCAATTATTGTCTTCTTAATCTGCAAAACGTTGTAAATGCACCCATGTTCAAACTGGGAGAATTTTATAAAAATATACCCTTTTGTAAAAAAATAAATTTCAACCATCATATCAAAATCGGGTACAGTTTTAACCATCTAAAATTGTGTGGGTTGAACCCACAATTCCCACCCATAAACGATAAACCTCCCTAACCCTCCCTCTACATGTCATTAGACCACAAGGTCTTAGACTTTGATATAAAATTAACAGCCAAAAATATACATTATTTTATTGGTTGAGTATTACCATTAATCCAAAGAATTTACCATTATCTACTTAAAATCTGCTGATTAAGTCCATATTTGATTGGTCCACTTCAACCAAATTTTTCAAAAAGTTTTATCTTTTTCTCTGTAAGTTAACCAATTTCATTATTCATATCTTTAAATCTCTCTTAAAAATTCAGATTTTAAAAGTCTATAACTTTTTTAATACAAGTCGAAATAAGATCATTTTTTTAAATTACATGGAATGATAAGAAAAATAAAATAAGATTCACGTTACCTTTTTTTTTCCTAAACACATTTCAACTTTAAATAGTTCATTTTTAGCAAAAACATATATTTACAAAACTCAACTTAACTTCAATCAAACTATTTTCAAAACTTTAATTAAAGTGACACACCAAACAGAGCCTAAAATATCAACTCTTTATCGTTCAAATTTGTAAGAATATGAAGAATGACTTATAATCTATATTCAAAGATTATCGCCAATATTAACAAGCTAAGTAATTATTTAACAAAATAGATTTTAAAACTAAAATCTTTTCAAACTTTAAAGAAAAACCAAAAAACAAGAAAACAAAACCCTTTATTCCACTTCTCCTTCGTCGACTAATAATAAATTCGACGCCAATCGAGGATTGCAAACAAGGAAGAAGCTTCAACTGAAATCTTCTCGATACTAGAGGGAAGGGTAATTAACACGGGTTAATTAATTTAGTTCTCAATTTTTTTATAAAGTTACAATTTAGTCCCTAATCTTTTTTTTCTTGAATAAATCTAATCAAACAAGCAGTTTCTCAATTATTTTGCACTCTTTTGAAAAGCTTAGGGAGTTTTAATCAAGAAAAAAAAGATTAGGGCCCAAATTGTAACTTTGTAAAAAGGTTGGGACGAATCAAGTAATTTACCCTTACCTCAAAAACGTAAGCCATTTAAATAAAATACAAATTTCCTATAATTTCTATTGCGTTTTATCTAACTGTTGTTTACATTTTCAAGAATGCTACACCTATCATTTACATTTTAGAAATTGTATCTTTTTATTTACCCCTACATTTTACAAGTCATATTTATTTAAAAATACTCCTACGTTTTAGGAATTGTGTTAAAATCTCTTTAAACCTCTCCTGATTAGTTTGTTGGCTTTTGGTTCTTATAAAAAAATTATTAGCTTTAGGTTTTAAAACATGGGTTTTAATGATGGACCTCAAGTTACATTTGATCCTGTGATACCTTTTTTTATTTTCTGGGGTACTAGTACTCTTTACGTGGTAATTTTAATCTTTTTGTACATGTCTTTTTTATTTTCTGGGGTACTAGTTCTCTTTATGTGGTAATTTTAAGCCTTTTGTACATGTCATTGGTAATAGAAAATCGGTTTAGGAAATTAGTATCACGGTAGGAGTCTTATAATTTTTCATCAATAGGAATTGTTATTTTTTAATTATTACATTAATCAGTTGTTTAATAGTTTGAGCTATGATATTAAGCAGTTCTACATTATATGTTATAAATTTTTAGTATAAACAATCATTAATATGATAATTAAAACAACAATTTGTCGATAGTAAAAAAATAATGTTTTATTTATTTATTTTTCTTAAGTGGAAACTGGAAAGTCACGAGAGTCTTGTCATTCACGATGAGTTATGGGCAACAGAGAGAAACTATAAATCGGCAGCTCTATTTATTCTTTTTCGTAGCCAAAAAAAAAAAACTATATTTTTTCTTTTTTTTTTTTTTTCCTGAAAGTATCGTCCTATATCTATCATGTGCTCGGTAAATTAATTTCATTCTTAGTAAAGATTATTCAAAGTAACTAATTTCTACTCTCTCTATTTTTCCCCTTCCCCCTAGAGATGAATTAATTTTTATATCCTTGATAATTAAAATGTACAATGATTGGATTAAAAATTATTTATGGTAAAATTTCCATATTAATTATTTGAAAGGGAGACCTGTTCTAGACTTAAACCTTTTTAGGGAAAAAAAAAAAAAAACCTTATTTTGTAGATGCATTTTATAGAAACGCCAGATCACACAAACAATTGGTCTATTTGAGAAAGCTTTTCAAAAATTGCTTTTAAAGTCCAAAAGCTACTTCTTAAATTGTTGGATAACTTGTTGGAAGAGCTTCTATTTTTCAAAAAGAGTTTTTTAACAAAGCAATAATAAAAAAAAAGTTTTTAGATTTTAAAACTTATATTAAAATTTAAGTTAGATATATAAACTTTATTTTAACATTTTTAATATTTATTCAAAAAAAATTTAATGTTAATTTAATTTTAAAACCTCTTTTAAAAATATAATTTTTAAATATTTACTGAAAAATCATAGCTTTTGTTTTCCTGTTTTTTTTTTTTTTTTTTCAACTAACTAAAAACAAAATCAAAAGTTCTGTCCGTCAGGTCCAATATATTCACAAGTGGCATTCCTTATTCAGCCAATCAAATTGGAAAAAAGGTATACTAATATCCACGTGTCTAAATTCAATTCTTTTTTTTTTTTTGGTAGAAATTAATGTTTGTGTTTAAATTTTTGTTCGTATCTCTAGGTGAATCTTTGTTCAAATTTAACTCTTGTATTCCATTCACATCCCATCAATAATGACATAATATGTTAAAAAAATATTAAATTATAATGTTATATTACATTAATTAAAAAATCAAGATAATTATATATATATCAAAATATTATTATTAGATGTATACCAATATGCACACAAGTAACGGGACTTACCAAATAAATCCTTTTTGTCCCTTTTAGTAGTGGAAATTATTGGCAAATGATTCTTAACTCATGATTCATGTGAGAACAAACCATGCAGATCACGTTCGATTGTTGATCATTATAGTTGGAAAACCCGACTATTGGCCAAACCCATGCAAGTACGGAGGAAAAAGGAATTCGGCCAAATCTAATAAATTAGTCATGGGAGAAAAAAAATAAATAGCAGTTTTCAAAATATAATTAGAGTAAATATTATGTTTTTAAAATATTTATAACAAAATAATAAATTTATTAAATAAATAATTTATTTATATTAAATTTATTAAATAAATAATACATATTCGTATTACATAAATGATTTATTTATACCAAAAGCAAATAAATGATTTACTTACATTCTTAATAAATTTTTTACTGTTTTCATAAATATATGATTTGTTATGTATATTTTAAAAATATTTTATTCACTTCAATTGGTTTCTAAAAACTACTATTATTACGGGGCATTTAGTTTTGTTTTTGAAAATGATTTTCTATTTTCAAAAATATATAAAATCAAAATGGTTCTAAAATAACGTTTGTTTATTCAATGTTTTCAAAATCATTTTTGTGATAACCGAGAAATCTACGTTCTCGGAAATAATTGTACAAATATGTAAATAAATGTACAATTACAATGATACAGTTTACAGAATAAAGAACAGAGGAAAATTTTGATTAATCAAGTTTTTAATCAAAATTTGAAAATGAATTAATGAATATAGTTTAAAAGCTAAGCATTAATTCAATTATGAAGTTTTAAATTAATAGAAAAGTATGTGGAAAATACATACTAAGAGATCAATGGCACACAAGTGAGCCACGTTGATCAATGGGCAAAGGACTAGCCAAACAAGGCCTAACCTTTTAAAAAAAAAAATGAAAGATGTGAGAGAGAGGGAGTGAGGCACGTGTGTCTCAAATCCCACGGCAGTAAGTGAATTAATTCACTTTTGCCTTAGCTGCAAAGAGAGGCAGACGAGAAAGAAAGAAAAAGAAAAGAAAGAGAGAAAAGGGAAACCGAGAGAAAGAAAAGGGGAAATCCAAGCAAAGTTCAGATTTTCTAGTGCAAGCAACAGATCGATCAAGATTCGGTCAAGGATTAGCAGCAAGAAAAGCTCACGATCAAAGCAAGGTAAACCTTAGTTCTCACGTTTTTCGTTTGGGGAAAATCTGGGGTTTGAGTGAGAAAAAGAGAATGTGAGTGAATCACATTTAGGTTTTCGGTTAAAAATCGAAATGTGATTCAAGTCTAGATGTTTTCAAACACGAATCCATGAACAGATGGTTTAGAAAACCGAGTTTAGTGAAATTTCTTCACAAAATATAGATTTTTCAAAAGTTAAGTCAAGAGTTTTAAATGAGCAAAATGTTGGAATTTTTTGCTTATGAAATCATGGATTTGTGCTAGTAGGAATGCAGTAGATACCTTGAAAAGATCTTATGAAGATCGATTTCAAGTGTAAGAAGCAGAACAGAGGCCATAAAAGCCTTAGAAAATCAGAGCAGCTCAGTTCGGACCCAGAATCTTGATTCTGGTATGAACACGGGCGTGTACACGGGCGTGTACAAGGGCGTGTTCAGAACACGGCCCCGAACATGCCCATACGCATGACCGTGTTGCAAGAAAAATCAGACCCGAGAGGTACACGGTCAAGAACACGGCCGTGTATCAGACCGTGTCAAGAGGCATACGGTCAAAGAGAGGCGTGTAAGCAGCCGTGTAAGAGCACAGAGGAGTACACGGCCAGAGACACGGCCGTGTACCCACCCGTGTAAGCATACACGGGCATGTTCCAGAAAGTACACGGCCAAGCTTAAAAATCCAGAGGGGTACACGGGCACGAACACGGCCATGTAGGAGGGCGTGTTCGAGGCCAGAGAATGTAAAAGAAAAAAGAGTCCGGAAAGGAAAAATTTCATGTTTTGCCATATTTCCAGTATAAGCTAAATATGGTAAATAATCAGTGATTTTGCCATTTATAGGAGTCCAAGCCAGAGACCCCAAATCAGCAATCCCAGAGCAGCAGCAGCTTACGCTAGAGGACTTTCTGTAAGTTCAAGCATTGTCCTGACTGCAACGTGGACAAGCTTGCTTTATTACAATGTTGTGTATATTGTATGACGTGTTGTTAGACATTGAGTGTCTGCATCACGCTGTTATGTCAGTTAATGTCAGTCACAACACAGGTCAGTTCATGTCAGTGCATGTCATGCATATAGAGTTGCATGTCCCTGTACACAGACCAGACAGTATCAGAACCAGAAAACAGTTAGGTGCACAAGGCACCCTAATGTGTTGATTAATTCACACCCCAGTAAATAGATTAACAGGTTCCGACTGTGGGGGCAAGCAGTATGCTACCCAGTTGGAACACCAGAAAGATGGTAATTAACCAGTTATTGGCGTATCGGCCTCTCGACCCACGGGGAGGTTATCATGTTTAGCATCAGTTAAGACTGAGGAGGTCAGCACTAAAGTACCGCTCCCGGTTGCGCTAACATGTCGGTACGTCCAATCAGGAGCCCAAAACCAGAACTAAAATAACATATTAATGTTCTAAGACTGAACCTTTAGTCAGTACAGCATGTTTACAGAGTCCAGTCAGCATGAGCACAGCAGTACAGCAAGAGTACAGCAGTCAGCATGAGTACAGCAGTACAGTAAGAGTACAGCAGTACAGCATGAGCACAGTAGTACAGCATGAGCACAGCAGTATAGCATGTTAGTTACATGTTTTTATGTTTGAACTTACTGAGCTCATAGCTCATTAGTTTGTTCACATGTTGCAGGTAAGAGACCTGTTCACCAGTAGTATCGGTGGACGACGAACAGGGTAGATGCATGCCGGAGAGGATTGGGCGAGGGATATTGGTCACAGTTAATTCTTCCGCTGCATAGTTTTAAATGTAATTTCAAAGAAACAAGTTTCAAGTTAAGAGTATGTGATAGAGGAATCATGAGTCAGTTTGTTAACATGATTTCCTTATCACATTCTCAAACAGTTTATGTATTTAAAGAAAAAAAAATTTATTCCGCAAAATTAGCAGTAGTTACAGCTCAGCATGATTGCCGGCGACCCTAGAGGCCTGCAGACTATTGCGGTTGACTACAGAGTTGGCCATAGTAGCACTGTAGAGCCTCTACAGCAGGGCGGGCCGCCACAGTTGGTATCAGAGCGAGAGCTTTTACGACGAGTCTAGTTTAGGATACCAACCGTAGCCACAGTTGGTATCAGAGCAGTTCGACGAGTCTAGTTTAGGATACCAACCGTAGCCACAGTTGGTATCAGAGCGGTTAGTTGACCATATCTCGCCTGACTCCGTGCATGTCCTGTTCGCCGATCCAAGTAAGTTAAGTTTATCTTAAAATAAGCAGCTAGTTATGCATGAAAGTAAAGGTCTGTAGAGACCTATACCTTGTAGTAAGTACATGGTAATATGTAAATGCAAGAAATCATGTAGATCCTTTTTATACAGGATCTAACACAAGTTCATCGTGTGATTATAGCAGATACAATAGCACGATGGATAATCAGGACCAAGGCCAAGGTCAGAGAAGGAGAAGGGGACGCCCATCTCTAACTCAACGACTAGAAGAGATGCAAGCTCTTCTAGAAAACCAGATGAAAGAGAATGCAGAGTTGAGACAGAGATTAGAACAGTTAGAACAGGGGCAGGGATCAGTAGGGACTCCTGCACAGCCAGCAGCAGAGGCAGAACAGGTAGTGCCACCAGCGGCACCAGAAGTGGTTCAGCAACCACCGGCCAGGGTAAACCCAGAGCCATTATATGAAAGATTCCGGAAGATGAGGCCTCCAGAATTTGAGGGTTCAATAAATCCTCTAGAGGCAGAAGATTGGCTTTCTTCAATGCAGATGATCATGGAGTTCATGAGACTCACAGATGAGGAGAAAGTCATGTGTGCGTCCTTTGTTCTAAGGAAGGATGCAAGATTTTGGTGGGACACAGTCCGCATGAGGAGGGATGTGACCACAATGACATGGGCAGAGTTTCTAGAGGAATTCAACCAGAAATATTATGATCCTGCATCACTCCAACCCCAGCAGAAAGAATTTGCAGAGTTACAGCAGGGGGACATGTCAGTCAGTGAAGTTTGCAGGAAATTTGATCAGCTCTCCCGCTTATGTCCGTATATGGTACCTACGGAGAGGGAGAAGATACAGAAGATGATGGGTATGTTCAGGCCTGAGATCTCTACATTGATTGATGTTGGCCCATTCCCACCAGTTTCAGTAGCCGACTGTGTTAGTCACGCTTTGAGGGTAGAGTTCCATCTAGCCCGACAGAAAGAAGCAAGAGAAAAGGTCTGGGAAGCCAGGAAGCAAGAAACGATCCTGGCTAAGGCCGCTCAACCAGGACAGCACAGTAAGGGCAGCCAGAGTACAAGACCAGAGCAGTCCAGTCATCCAGGCCCTCAGTCCCAACAGAAAAGAAAGGGGAATTTCCAGGGAGCTCAGAGTCAGGATAACAGAAGTCAGTCAAGGAGGACTCACACCACCACAGCTCCAAGTAACCCCGCTTGTCCAAATTGTGGGAGGAAGCATGTGGGTCAGTGCAAAGCTGGCACGACTGCTTGTTTCCAGTGTGGTAGAGAGGGCCACTTCATCAAGAACTGCCCCATGAACCGCCAGTCAGTATCAGCATCAGGGGCAAACTCTTCACGCCCACAGCAGTCCCAAGTACATGCACTCAGGTTGAGTTATGAAAGCCCAACAGAAGTGCCTCCAGCAGTGCAAGACAGAGCTCCTCAGGCAGATGCTAGGGTGATGGCCTACACCAGAGAAGAGGCAGAAGCAGGGACGTCCAACGTGGTGACAGGTCAGATTTCTGTCGCTAACCACTTGGCATCTATACTATTTGACTCTGGGGCCACACATTCTTTCATATCATGTGCATTTGCTGATAAGTTAGAATACCCTAGAGATCACATGGGAAGAACTTTTAGAACTGCTCTCCCATCAGGAGAAGTCATGTTGTCAGAGTACTGGTTACCTCATGTACCAGTAATCGTGGCAAATAGAGAACTGTATGCAGAGTTGATCATGATGAAGATCGTAGACTATGATGTGATCTTGGGAATAGATTTCCTAGGAAAATATCAAGCTACGATAGATTGCAGAAACAGAAGAATAGTGTTCAATCCAGAAGAGGAAGAAAGTTTCGAGTATGTCAATTCTTCGAGAAAATCAAGCAAGATGATGATCAGTTCAATGAGAGCCAAGAAGCTAATAGCCAGTGGTTGTACTGGATATTTAGCTTATGTGACAGATACAACAGAAGAGAAGAAGTTACAGCCAGAAGAGGTTCCAGTTGTCAGGGAATTTCTCGAGGTCTTTCCCGAGGAACTACCAGGATTACCTCCAGAACGGGAGATCTCGTTTGAGATAAAGCTCCTACCTGGAACAGCACCCATCTCCAAGGCGCCGTACCGCATGGCACCAGTGGAGTTGAAAGAGTTACAGGTACAGTTAAAGGATCTGCTTGACAAGGGGTTCATCAGACCGAGCTATGCCCCATGGGGAGCTCCCGTACTGTTTGTCAAGAAGAAGGACGGGACGTTCCACATGTGCATAGACTACAGAGAATTGAACAAGGTTACAGTAAAAAATAGGTACCCATTACCTAGGATTGATGACCTGTTCGATCAGCTCAAGGGCGCAGCAGTGTTCTCAAAGATTGATTTGAGATCAGGATATCATCAGCTGAGAATCAAGGAAGATGATGTTCCCAAGACAGCTTTCAGAACCCGTTATGGGCATTATGAGTTCCTAGTAATGCCATTTGGGTTAACGAACGCGCCAGCCGCTTTCATGGACCTGATGAACAGAGTCTTCAGAGAGTATCTAGACAAGTTTGTCATTGTGTTCATCGATGACATCCTTGTATATCCAAAGACTCACTCAGAGCATGAAGCCCAGTTGAGAGTTGTTTTTCAGAAGCTAAGAGAGCATCAACTCTATGCCAAATTCTCAAAATGTGAGTTCTGGCTAGACAGAGTGCATTTCCTCGGTCATGTAGTGTCCAAAGAGGGAATTACAGTAGATCTAGTCAAGGTGGAAGCAATCAACCAATGGCCTGCACCTAAGAGCGTAACAGAGATACGCAGCTTCTTAGGGTTAGCTGGCTATTACAGGAGATTTGTAGAGGGGTTTGCAAGATTGGCAGCACCTCTCACCACCCTCACACGCAAGGAAAAGAAGTACATATGGACAGATGAGTGTGAAAGAAGCTTCCAAGAGCTGAAACAACGGCTGACAAGCGCGCCGATCCTCACACTCCCTACTGAAGGGGAGAAGTATGAGATCTACAGCGACGCTTCCAAAGTGGGTTTGGGAGCAGTATTGATGCAAGAAGGTAGAGTGATTGCCTATGCTTCGCATCAATTGAAAGAGCACGAGAAGAATTATCCCACCCACGACCTAGAACTTGCTGCAGTAGTGTTCGCACTCAAAATTTGGCGACACTATCTGTATGGAGCGCAGTGCCAGATTTACACAGATCATCAGAGCCTAAAATACTTCCTCACACAGAAGGAGTTAAATATGAGGCAAAGAAGATGGTTGGAGTTGGTGAAGGATTATGACTGTGAGATCCTTTATCACCCAGGAAAAGCCAACCGAGTAGCAGATGCCTTAAGTAGAAAGGCTACAGTTCCACAGCAGCTGCCTATTGACAGGTTGCCAAGACCATTGCAGCAAGAGATTCATTCACTCGAGCTAGAGCTGATATCAGGAAAATTGTCAGCACTGCAGTTGAAGTCATCATTGTTTGATGATATCAAGGAAGCTCAGAAGCAAGATTCAAGCCTGACAGACTCCCAGGGAGAGATGTCCACAGATGGATTAATCAGGCATCAGGGGAGAATACATATGCCAGCAGATGAAGAGCTACGAAGGCGAATCATGTCAGAGGCTCATGAGACGCCATACTCAGTCCATCCTGGAGCCACCAAGATGTACCAAGACTTGAAGCTACAGTTTTGGTGGAAAGGGATGAAAGGAGACATTGTAAGATTCGTGAGTAAGTGCCTTACTTGTCAGAAAGTCAAGGCTGAGCATCAGCATCCTGGAGGAAAGTTAGAACCTCTAGAGATTCTAGAATGGAAATGGGAGAACGTTACCATGGATTTTGTGGTAGGGTTACCCAAAACCAGAGGAGGACACGATGCCATCTGGGTAATCGTGGACAGATTGACAAAGACAGCTAGATTCATACCAATCAGGATCACTTACTCATTAGAGAAGCTGGCACAGCTGTACGTAGATCATGTTGTCAGGTTACATGGAGTGCCAAAGTCCATAGTATCTGACAGAGATGCACGATTCACTTCAAACTTTTGGGAGTGTGTGCAAAGAGCCATGGGCACAGAACTGAGGTTCAGTACAGCTTTCCATCCTCAGACAGATGGACAGTCAGAACGGACTATCCAGACTTTAGAGGATATGCTCCGAGCATGTGTCATGGATTTTCCAGGAGCTTGGAATGAGAAGCTGCCACTAGTGGAATTCTCATACAACAACAGTTACCAAGCTTCCATCAAGATGGCACCTTATGAGGCTCTTTATGGGAGAAAGTGCAGATCACCCATCCACTGGTATGATCTGAAGGAAAAACAACTGCATAAGACAGATTTAATGCAGGAAACTTGCGATGCAGTTACCAAGATTCAGCAGAGAATGAAGAGTGCTCAGAGCAGACAAAAGAGTTATGCAGACAGAAGGCGGAGATCCCTAGAATTCAAGGAAGGGGACTTCGTTTTTCTGAAAGTGTCACCCATGAAGGGGATTATGCGTTTTGGTAAGAAGGGAAAACTGAGTCCAAGATACATTGGACCTTATGAGATTATCAAACGCATTGGGAAGGTTGCCTACAAGTTGGCATTACCTCCTGAGCTATCAGCAGTACACAACGTGTTCCATGTCTCCATGCTCAGATAGTACATGTCAGATCCATCTCATGTGCTACAGCATGAACCAGTCCAAGTCCAAGAAGATTTGACTTATGAAGAACAGCCTGTTCAGATACTGGCTAGAGAAGAAAAGGAGCTGAGAAACAAGACCATCCCACTAGTCAAAGTATTGTGGAGAAATCACAACGTCGAAGAGGCTACATGGGAGAGAGAAGATGAGATGAGACGTTCATACCCTCACTTGTTCTAAATTTTCGAGGACGAAAATCTTATAAGGAGGGGTGAATGTGATAACCGAGAAATCTACGTTCTCGGAAATAATTGTACAAATATGTAAATAAATGTACAATTACAGTGATACAGTTTACAGAATAAAGAGCAGAGGAAAATTTTGATTAATCAAGTTTTTAATCAAAATTTGAAAATGAATTAATGAATATAGTTTAAAAGCTAAGCATTAATTCAATTATGAAGTTTTAAATTAATAGAAAAGTATGTGGAAAATACATACTAAGAGATCAATGGCACACAAGTGAGCCACATTGATCAATGGGCAAAGGATTAGCCAAACAAGGCCTAACCTTTTAAAAAAAAAATGAAAGATGTGAGAGAGAGGGAGTGAGGCACGTGTGTCTCAAATCCCACGGCAGTAAGTGAATTAATTCACTTTTGCCTTAGCTGCAAAGAGAGGCAGACGAGAAAGAAAGAAAAAGAAAAGAAAGAGAGAAAAGGGAAACCGAGAGAAAGAAAAGGGGAAATCCAAGCAAAGTTCGGATTTTCTAGTGCAAGCAACAGATCGATCAAGATTCGGTCAAGGATTAGCAGCAAGAAAAGCTCACGATCAAAGCAAGGTAAACCCTAGTTCTCACGTTTTTCGTTTGGAGAAAATCTGGGGTTTGAGTGAGAAAAAGAGAATGTGAGTGAATCACATTTAGGTTTTCGGTTAAAAATCGAAATGTGATTCAAGTCTAGATGTTTTCAAACACGAATCCATGAACAGATGGTTTAGAAAACCGAGTTTAGTGAAATTTCTTCACAAAATATAGATTTTTCAAAAGTTAAGTCAAGAGTTTTAAATGAGCAAAATGTTGGAATTTTTTGCTTATGAAATCATGGATTTGTGCTAGTAGGAATGTAATAGATACCTTGAAACGATCTTATGAAGATCGATTTCAAGTGTAAGAAGCAGAACAGAGGCCATAAAAGCCTTAGAAAATCAGAGCAGCTCAGTTCGGACCCAGAATCTTGATTCTGGTATGAACACGGGCGTGTACACGGGCGTGTACAAGGGCGTGTTCAGAACACGGCCCCGAACATGCCCATACGCACGACCGTGTTGCAAGAAAAATCAGACCCGAGAAGTACACGGTCAAGAACACGGCCGTGTATCAGACCGTGTCAAGAGGCACACGGTCAAAGAGAGGCGTGTAAGCAGCCGTGTAAGAGCACAGAGGAGTACACGGCCAGAGACACGGCCGTGTACCCACCCGTGTAAGCATACACGGGCATGTTCCAGAAAGTACACGGCTAGGCTTAAAAATCCAGAGGGGTACACGGGCACGAACACGGTCGTGTAGGAGGGCGTGTTCGAGGCCAGAGAGTGTAAAAAAAAAAAAGAGTCTGGAAAGGAAAATTTTCATGTTTTGCCATATTTCCAGTATAAGCTAAATATGGTAAATAATCAGTGATTTTGCCATTTATAGGATTCCAAGCCAGAGACCCCAAATCAGCAGTCCCAGAGCAGCAGCAGCTTACGCTAGAGGACTTTCTGTAAGTTCAAGCATTGTCTTGACTACAACGTGGACAAGCTTGCTTTATTACAATGTTGTGTATATTGTATGACGTGTTGTTAGACATTGAGTGTCTGCATCACGATGTTATGTCAGTTAATGTCAGTCACAGCACAGGTCAGTTCATGTCAGTGCATGTCATGCATATAGAGTTGCATGTCCCTGTACACAGACCAGACAGTATCAGAACCAGAAAACAGTTAGGTGCACAAGGCACCCTAATGTGTTGATTAATTCACACCCCAGTAAATAGATTAACAGGTTCCGACTGTGGGGGCAAGCAGTATGCTACCCAGTTGGAACACCAGAAAGATGGTAATTAACCAGTTATTGGCGTATCGGCCTCTCGACCCACGGGGAGGTTATCATG
This sequence comes from Antiaris toxicaria, assembly GCA_035233585.1. NCBI lineage: Eukaryota > Viridiplantae > Streptophyta > Magnoliopsida > Rosales > Moraceae > Antiaris > Antiaris toxicaria. Next base: position 10,277,534 of record CP141162.1, on the reverse strand, counting down.
TTTAGCATCAGTTAAGACTGAGGAGGTCAGCACTAAAGTACCGCTCCCGGTTGCGCTAACATGTCGGTACGTCCAATCAGGAGCCCAAAACCAGAACTAAAATAACATATTAATGTTCTAAGACTGAACCTTTAGTCAGTACAGCATGTTTACAGAGTCCAGTCAGCATGAGCACAGCAGTACAGCATGAGTACAGCAGTCAGCATGAGTACAGCAGTACAGTAAGAGTACAGCAGTACAGCATGAGCACAGTAGTACAGCATGAGCACAGCAGTATAGCATGTTAGTTACATGTTTTTATGTTTGAACTTACTGAGCCCATAGCTCATTAGTTTGTTCACATGTTGCAGGTAAGAGACCTGTTCACCAGTAGTATCGGTGGACGACGAACAGGGTAGATGCATGCCGGAGAGGATTGGGCGAAGGATATTGGTCACAGTTAATTCTTCAGCTGCATAGTTTTAAATGTAATTTCAAATAAACAAGTTTCAAGTTAAGAGTATGTGATAGAGGAATCATGAGTCAGTTTATTAACATGATTTCCTTATCACATTCTCAAACAGTTTATGTATTTAAAGAAAAAAAAAATTTATTTCGCAAAATTAGCAGTAGTTACAGCTCAGCATGATTGCCGGCGACCCTAGAGGCCTGCAGACTATTGCGGTTGACTACAGAGTTGGCCGTAGTAGCACTGTAGAGCCTCTACAGCAGGGCGGGCCGCCACAATTTTGAAAAATATCGTTTTTAACTTTTTTTTTTTGTTTTTTGAAAATGAAAAAAATTTGTTTTCACTTTTTTGTTTTTATTTTCCCTCCTTCTCCTCTCTCTTTGCTTAGATAGTGTTGGTGACGACGTCCATATTCGACAATGGCCTCCATCTCCTATGAAGAGCGATGTCCACTAACTAACGATAATAGCGAAAGCCCCCTCATGATGATGATCACCAACTCGCGACGACAACCATCGACCCGTGACCTAAATTTTGACATCACCGTCACGTAGGACTCAAACCACCAATGTCTTCATCCCTATCCCTCATTACAAAACCCACCATTAAAGGGGTTTTTTTTTTTTATTATGACTAATAAATTATTTTTGGTTATTTTTTTAAAATTAAACATAAATATATTTTCATAAAATACTCATTTATAAAATGAATTTTCAAAATTATAACCAAACAAAGTTTATTTTTATATTTTTCAGAATATACATTCAAAAAATATAATCAAATACAGTTTTAAAAATAATCTCAGTATAGTTTTTAAAACATTCTCATTTTCAAGTTTTTTGAAAATAAAAAATATTTTAAAAATAATAACAAACGTCACATATAATTTTTATATAAGGGGGCCAAGGCCCGTTATGGCAAGAGCCTCCTTCATTTCTCCGAAAGTCAACAAGATGAATCATTGACCTTCCCCCACATTCCATTTTGGCAATTTTTGATTTTTCATTTAAACAAAACTAACCCCCCGTTTCGTATATGTATTGCATTCACATTGTATTCAAATGCAATATAATTTTCATTCAAATATTAATTATATCACATTTTAAATTCAATACAATTATTATTTATTATTTCACTTTTTCTATTACTTTTACTAATCACATTACATATTTTCTTTCTCTCTCCTTTTTTTTCTTTTTATTTTTACCCATCACATCACATATTCATTATTAAAATACAATTTGAATACTTTTCACCTAAACACATATTATATTCAAATGCAATGTAAATATTTTTTCTCTAAATGTAAATTACATTTAATGCATTGTATTTAAATACAACGCAAATACAATATGTATACCAAACGGAGCATAAATCAAATCGGATTTCTAGTAAAAACAAACAAATCAATTTAGGGGATGTTTGGATTACGTTCTCCAGACATCCAAAACCAACTTTTTTCCATAACTTCACAAATTTTTATTATTTACATCTTTAAAACGCTATAGTAAACTTCAAACTTTAAAAGTTCATAATTTTATGTATACAAGTCCAAATGAGATAATTTTTTTTTAATTACATAGAATTTCGAGAGGAACGAAACAATATCCATATTGATATTTTTTTCTAAAAAAATTTTTAAAATTTTTATTTTTTACCCCAAACAATTTTTTCTCCTAAACACATTTTTCAAAACAATTTTTTTCTAACCAAAAAATAATGTCTCCCTCTATCTCCACCTTAGTAAAAGAAAGTTCACCAACAAAAATAAAAAATAAAAAATAAAATAAAATAAGCAGCTTAAGAGTCATCACCAAACGATTTGGGACACGCGTTTCTGCTTTTTGGCGGGAAAGCGGTTGTTTTTATTTCTTCAACACATATAAAAACACACACACACAACTGGCGTGGATTTCTCCTCTGCTTTCCTTTTGCTCTCTCTCTTCTCTTCTGTACGTCTCTCCTATCTCTAATTCTCTCTCTGTTATTTTGTTTTCTTTGATTTAAAAAAAAAAAATTTTTGCTTTAATCTTTTTTATTTTTATTTTAATTTACTTATTATTACTTTAATCCTTCTTCCGTCGATTTTGATGTTTTTCATTCAAATGTGCAATGGCTATACATATACTTATATACATGTACACACACACACACACACACACACACACACACACACACACACACACACACACACACACACACACACAAAAACATTCACATTAGTAGTAGTATCTCAGTACTTGTTTGTTTTTCTCTGCTTTAATCGAACTCATGCTTTCAGGCACAAATGGCGAGAAACAAGAGACAGCGAGAAAGTCACCCTTCTGAGGAAAATTCTGGAGTTTATGAAGAATATTACGAAGGTAATTTATTATGATCAACTCCAATTTTTAGTTTTTAATAATTTAGGGTTAATGTAAAAGATTTGCCAAATTGTAAGTCATGTGACCTGAAGTTTCCAACTTTTTGGTTAAATTTTGCTCCTTCCAAGTTGAATTCTTGAAATTTAATATATGGATAAACTACATGTATGGTTTTGAAAAATTGTTTCAATTTGGTATATTTCTTGTTTTTGTTTCATTTCTATTAGTGAAATGAAGGTTGATGCTCTTCTCAATGTGTTATTTGCGAGAATCGCAGTTATTGTTTTCGCTTGTTACAACGGTCAACAAAAGATAAAGTGCTGTTAAGTGCAGCCCGAATATTGTTCTTGAAAGGGGGATATCTTTGTATTATTGTTTCGCACGACGCCTAGGATACGATTTTTGTTTGTGCTTGATTTTTGCATTTTATGTTTTAATCAGCTCTGAAGAAGGCGCGAGAAATCGTCAAGCAACAACACTTGAAGCTTCAGCAGCAGACAGACCAAGTTGACAAGATGAAAGGTAGTCAGAATAAGAACGAGATGAGAAGGTTACTCGGTGAGAGGAAGAAAGTAAGCTTTCTTTTTTCATTAGCTTCTCAATTGAATTAAGTATAGTGTGGTTTGCAGCCCGGATAAAGAAAAGATTATTGTCAGCTCATAAGCTAATTTGTTTAGTTCTTTGATCTTGCTCATGCTTGTAAGGTTTTATGGTTGGTTCAAGGCTATTTTAACCTGTTCTTGTCATCTGAAATCATTGAAATCTATACATATTTTTTTCATGGACACTATATTGACCACTATAGTTACTCATTTTTATGTCCTTCTTGTACTTATAATTGCCTATGAAAAGATGGAGGCAATGCTCAAACTGTTGGGTGATGAAGTGGAAGTTGGAGAATCTGAAGATACAGAAGCTTTGGATGAAGCTCTGATAGTTAAGGAGGGAGGGAAAGAGGAGGACGAGATTTGTGAAGCTCGAGAACTTTTGATTGACGTACGTGTAATATAAATGTGATTGGATGTTTACTTATTGATGCCTACTTTTCTATAATAAGTAACTTCTCTGTATGTCAAAGTGCAGTTTAATGATTTTAGACATAATACATGCATAGGAGTATATATATTTCAACAAAACGGCTTATCCATGAAGTTGATGACGAAAATCATTATTGTGCAGGATTTGCATAATCAAACTTTCATTTTGATGAAATTGGTATTGATTTTGTTACTTAATAATAGGGTCTTAAAGAATTGGATTCTAATCCAATTGGTGTTAAGAGAATGGGAGAAGTCGACTGTAAGCCATTCTATGCAGCAATTAAGAGAAACTCTAAGAAGGAAGATGCTCTACACAATGCCTTGAATTTGTGTGCAATGTGGAGTGAACGTGTTAGGGATCGACACTGGAAACCTTTTAAAGTTATTGAAGTTGAGGGAAAATCTGTGGTATGTTTTGACAGAACTTTATTTTTGAAAGATTATTTGGTACTGCTATTGCTTGTTGCTTTACATTTGGCCCTTTTATGTATCATTAATTTAATACATGGAGACTAGTATTTATGTATAAATAGATGTGCAAGCAAATAAATTTTACAGGCATAGCCAGCGTTATAGCAACCAATGACCGAGACCTTACAAGCAATTTTCATTCTTACACTACTAAAACCATTTCAGTTTGTTAAGCTTCAATTATACCTTTTTTTTATATCAACTTTTGATATTTATTCCGATCACTGATTCAGGAAGTTGTCGATGATGGTGACAAGAAATTAATAGCATTGAAAAAGGAAATGGGTGAAAAGGTATACAACTCTGTAACCAAAGCCTTAACTGAGATGAAAGAGTATAATCCGAAAGGTCGTTACCCAGTACTTGAGCTTTGGAATTTTAAAGAAGGCAGGAAAGCAACCTTAAAGGAGGGAATTACATTCATTCTCAACCAACAGGAACAAAAGAAACGCACAAGGTTAGTATTTCTTTAAATCTTTGATAGTCATCTTTGTCTTTATGAAAAATGAAATTGAAGAACACCGATAAAATGAGTTATTTAATTGTATGTGTAATGCACTACTTTTGCAGGCTATTACCATAACAAGACTCGGAATTGAAAGGCTTTTTTGGTTCCTTTTGGATGGAGGATTTTGAATCAGGCTAAGATTGGTCTGTAATTAAACTTTCTTTTTGGAGTGAACTTAAAGACTTCACTGGTGTTTTTGTATATACAGGATACAGCAGTTTCTGTTGATCTGTGCCACTAAATGCTGTTCGATTCGGGGCTCTTTGTTACTTGTTTTTAGCCAGCACCATATTGTTGTGCAATTTCTTTTGCGTTGTCAATCGTAATTAACTTACATTTTGGAAGCTCCTAATTGTAGAATTTTTACCTGTCACCTTTTCACACCAGAAGATATGATTTATACACTCTGTTTCTAAAGACCAGCCACTATAAACACCTACTTATAAAAGTTATTGATTAATTGGTTTGTTAGAAAATGAATAAAAATTAAAGAATAAGGACGGGACGAGAAGATGTATAGTCATGAGGTCTGTTCAGTTAGTTGATGTCGTTTTTTAGTTGTCACTGTTTTAACTTGTCGTGTTAGGTTGCCCCCCCCCCCCCCCACGTTTCTTCTATCTCAAAGTGTTTGCCGTTTTAAAATTGCTATGTGAAAATTTTCTTTTGTCGTCTCAAATATGTTCTGTTTCAAGTTTTCTTCATATATAATTGTTGTGGCGTTTTCGTGTTTGTCGTCGATTTCCAAGTTTTCTGTCTTTTTGCAAACTTCTATCGTTTTGTAATTCTAATGTGGTTTGTGTTGTAGTCTTTTTATTTTTTTGAAAATATATTTTCGAAGTAGGAAGAATTTATTTGTTATCTCGTATTTTCTTATATATTGTGTTTTGGTTGATTTAGGAAATATTGAATTTATCAAAAATTCGTTTTGCGAAGCTAATTAGAAGCAAAAACCAACTATTTGTTTCATAAAAGGGTAACTTTATCAGTTTTAAGTAGTGTTTGGAGGTCAAAACCAATGCTTTTAAAACTTTTTTTTTTCAATATATTATCATTTTTTACTATTTACATTTTTAAAATACTATAATAAACTCTAAACTTTAAAAGTCCATAACTTTACATATACAAGTCCAAATGAGACTTTTTTTTTTAAATTGCATAGAATTTCGCGAGAATAAAACAAAATCCTTATTGAATTTTTCTTAAAAAAATTTTAAATTTTTATATTTTTTCATCCTAAACAGTTTTTTCTTAAAATATATTTTCTAAGATAACTTTTTTCTAACTAAAACAAAATGTCTCCAAGCATTGGTTCTAAACACCCTCTTAAAAAAAATAATAATATAAAGGTATAATTTGTTTTATATAAGACCAAAAGTATATAGTAGATGCTGTAATTTATGTACAAACTGAATATATGGCGTAGAAACATGTAAAAATTTCCCCTAGGATCAAGCTTTACATAGGAGGAAAAAAGTATGTATGTTTATTCAGTTATTTATATGTAATTATCTAGGTTAGATTTAAATTTGCTCTAAGAATTATCTAGTTAGTTATTTAGTTTAGATTTTGAATTTAGTTGAATTATAAAGTTAGATTTAAATTTACTCTAAGAAACAATATCTATATTGATTTTTTCTAAAAAAAATTCTAAATTTTTATATTTTTTCATCCCAAATAGTTTTTTCCCAAAACATATTTTTCAAAATAACTTTTTTCTAACCCAAAAAAATGTCTCCAAGCATTGATTCCAAACACCCCCTAAAAAAAAATAATATAAAGGTATAATTTGTTTTATATAAGACCAAAAGTATAGAGTAGATGGTGTAATTTATGCACAAATTGAATATACGGCGTAGAAACATGTAAAAATTTCCCCTAGGATCAAGCTTTACATAGGAGGAAAAAAGTATGTATGTTTATTCAGTTATTTATATGTAATTATCTATGTTAGATTTAAATTTACTCTAAGAATTATCTAGTTAGTTATTTAGTTTAGATTTTGAATTTAGTTGAATTATAAAGTTAGATTTAAATTTACTCCAAGAAACAATATCTATATTGATTTTTTCTAAAAAAAATTCTAAATTTTTATATTTTTTCATCCCAAATAATTTTTTCCCAAAACATATTTTTCAAAATAACTTTTTTCTAACCCAAAAAAATGTCTCCAAGCATTGATTCCAAACACCCCCTAAAAAAAAATAATATAAAGGTATAATTTGTTTTATATAAGACCAAAAGTATATAGTAGATGGTGTAATTTATGCACAAATTGAATATACGGCGTAGAAACATGTAAAAATTTCCCCTAGGATCAAGCTTTACATAGGAGGAAAAAAGTATTTATGTTTATTCAGTTATTTATATGTAATTATCTAGGTTAGATTTAAATTTACTCTAAGAATTATCTAGTTAGTTATTTAGTTTAGATTTTGAATTTAGTTAAATTATAAAGTTAGATTTAAATTTACTCTAAGAAACAATATCTATATTGATTTTTTCTAAAAAAAATTCTAAATTTTTATATTTTTTCATCCCAAATAGTTTTTTCCCAAAACATATTTTTCAAAATAACTTTTTTCTAACCCAAAAAAAATGTCTCCAAGCATTGATTCCAAACACCCCCTTAAAAAAAATAATATAAAGGTATAATTTGTTTTATATAAGACCAAAAGTATATAGTAGATGTGACACCACGCCTCACGCGGGCCTGTCACTTGACATCTATTCTTACTTCTACTATTTGTTCTTTTCATATTGATATAAAAAGATGCGGAAATTTTTTTTTTTCCTTATACATACTTACACTTACTCTCTTTCTCTCTTCCTATCTTACGGATTAAGCATAGCGGGTCCATAACCTTTGACATGACATTCGCAACCCATTCCACCAATCCCGTATCTCAATAAACTCAAATAGCAGGATGTTTAACTTTGTTACCTGCACACGAACAAACTGGTGAGCTAAACGCCCAGTAAGTTCAAACATAAAAACATGAATCATAAAACAGTATATTATATTGTTATATTCTGTCATATAAATATATATATACTATCTGTAGTATATAACTACTAAAAACATATCGTGTATTAATACAAATAATCACATAATTTGTGATAACTATTAGTATTCTATAAAATTAGAATAACTATAAATATACCAACTGTAATAACAGTGGTATATTCTGATGTCATTCATGTCATCTCTTAAAACTTTACTCTGATGTAATGACAAATAATCACATAAATTGTAATAACTATAAGTATTCTATAAAATTAGAATAACTATAAATATACCAACTGTAATAACAGTGGTATCCTCTGATGTCACCCATGACATCTCTTTAAACTTTACTCTGATATAATGACAAATAATCACATATAGGGTTAGCACAAACATCACATCATGTGATAGTGCTCATATTATATCCAATTATTCTTTTCTTCATATTTCTCATTCTTTCTTTTATTACATCATTCATTGCTTTCAGTTTATGGACCTTGCGCCCTGGGCTCGCGCCCGTCACATTATATGGGCCTCGCGCCCTATATATCATGGGTCTCGTGCCCGTTAAACTGTATGGGCCTCGCGCCCTATATATCATGGGCCTCGCGCCCATTAAACTGTATGGGCCTCGTGCCCGTAGTGCAATATCTTTAATAATTAGCACATGTAATTTACAAACATATATATACAAATGCGCATAACATATAAGTTAGCGCAAAAACATTGGAATCAAACACAACAATTTTGTATTGAGTGTTTTATGCTCAATTTTTCGACTTATTCTGTTCATTTATTATCTTATCTGTACTTTAACTCTGTATGGACCCGTTTTGGTCGTACCGAAAAGCACGCTGTAGAGGGGCCTGGGAGCTACCCTGGCTCTCCCTCATCTATGCTATGTCTTTGCTTTAACAATGAAATAACCTCCCTTCGCGAGAGGCCGGTACGCCAAAACATTAGGTTTTCATTACCCTGTTGTTTAATGTTCAAGTGTACATATGATAACATCTTTATTGTGCAGTCATAAAGACTGTAAACATCACATATTAATACTGTGATTAATCAAATATTAATACTACTCTACGATCATAACGTAGTAACTGGAATCATAAAAATGGAATCCAGTAAGTTTGGAACTTCTCGTCCAAACTTGTCACATATACAGAACAGTACATAAATTATACTTAATTTATTTATTCTCATTATTTTCATCGTTTCTTTAAAACGATACCTCACACTCTTGGGAGGTTGCCTCATTAATTATAAGGCATGCAAATACTCAATGCAATCATGACAATATAAAGAATCAGATTCTCGTGAATCTGAAACAATTGTAACAATAGTATAAATTACACAGTCATATTATAAACCGTATAGTCTAATACACAACTATACCGGTAGTTGTGCACCCGTCATCAATCACAAATCAAACAATTATATAATTTAAGGGAAAATATATTTTTCCACCTAAACATAACCATATCAATTTGTTCGTGCACAGACAATTAAATGTCTGAACTTACCTCAATGCTGCTAACGTCAGCTTTCTGTGGTTCCTCGACAGTCCATCATCACTGTCCCGTTGAACTCCTATAACCGAAAAATTAACGGTTATTTAAAATCTTTATTTCATGTATAAAACTTTATAAAACGTAAAAATACTACGTTTTATTTCTTAATAAAGAACTTAGGAGCTTAACATTTCATTTTTAACTTTTCTGTAAACTTTTGGTAAAATTACTATTTTACCCCAATCGGAACTTTTCTCATTTTTTTCATGCTTAACTCTTAACTTTGGCTTTTAAAACTTTAATTAAAGCCTTAGGATTATGTTCTAGGCTTTAACGACTCTTTTTCTAACTTTCTGAAATTTCTGGTCCAAATGACCGTTTTACCCCTGACGGGTCTTTGAATCTTAACCTTCTCGTTTTAAATGCTTAGATTGAATTTTCTAAGCTCAAAAATCATCAATTTGACTTTTAAAAACTTGCCGGACCTTTTCCAGATTAATTTATATATTTTTCACAATTTTTACTATTCCGGGCCGGGAAAATTCTATTCCGACATAAAAGTCGATTTCTTGCTTTTCTTACATTTCAAGCCTCGAAGGTTGTTTTACAATTCTTAAAACATCCATTTTCCATTTCTTATCTTAAATTTATAAGGGGCTCGGGTTTACCTGCCCGATCACATTTTTAAACCCTTATTTCCAGAAATGCCCTTTACGCCATTTTAAAAATTTCGACAGCATTTCCACTTAATTTTTAGGCTCCCGACGTTTAGGAAACGCCTCAAAACCATCTAACCTCATCTAATCTATCACGTACTATACCGGAGGCCTAATTTTACGTAAAAGTTACACACTTTTTACGTAAAATTTACATATTTTCATACTTTTTTCACATCTGCTATTTGATCCATTTTTCTTTCTTTTTTTTACAATTTCTCATATCAATACATCATATTAACATACATTCATCTCAATTACTAAATTGAGGAACAAGAGTGGTCGAGATTATACCGAAAATGCCGTTCGGTCTCGATCGCACAAACTTTATTCTTTCATTCTTTGCATCTGGAGTTCCGTTTTGCAAATCCGACTCCGCAGATGCGTCCGGAACATCGAAAATAGGCCAATGGGCCAATCTTCAAAATTTGGTCAACGGTCGCCGTTGACTGGCGTTAACTCGCCATTGACCGGCGGTTGATGGCGGCGATGGTGGCAAGTGAGTAGCCCATCTTGAAGAGCTCGACGAGAGGAATCCATTGGTGGCCTCAATTTCATGTTTGGAGGCTCCTATCGTCGGAAAATCCCCTCGAAACCTACGGCCACGACGGCGACGGTAGAACTCCGCCGTGTCGGACTTTTTCCCCGAAATTGGTTGAGGGCTTTTGCTCCCCACAACCCCACGACCATTTCTGCACCGGTGGCTCTCTTCAATTTGGCCGGAATCGGCGAAAATCGACGGTGGCTCCCACGGCGACGACGACGGAATTCTCGAAGCTCGGTCGGTGCGATACGGCGGTTGTTGCCGTGAACCACCACATGGGTTTTGTAGTACTCTTCACCACGAACCTTTTGAGACCGGTTTCGTGGTAAACGGTGGCCGGACGGCGGAGATACGGCTGTTTGAAATTCACGGCTCCGATGAGCTTCGGGCGGCGCGTGCGGCTTGTTCCGGCGGTTGCTCCGTCGCATCGACCTGCCGTTGGACTCAGCTCGGCGAGAGCTTTCCAATGGTGCCGGCGGTGTCATGAACGGAGGTCGTATATGAAAGTTGGTCACTGTTCATATTTGAGAGAATTTGGGGGTAGAATTTCGGATTTTTGGGATTTATGAGGAATTTATGAATTAAACCCCCAAGATTTCCTATTTATACTCTTCTCCCCAAAATTTTTAACTTGGGCTATCCTGACTAATTTGGACGTGCTGAATCCAAATTTATCAGTTTTATCTTAATCTGGGGTCATCTCGACCAGTTTTCAATACTGCGTATTTTTCGCATTCCCGGTCGAAATTTCTGTTTTGTGCTCAATTGACTAATTTGAGTATCCTGATTCCAAATATATCAGTTTCAGGTCGAGAAAATGTCGTCTTAACCCTTTTCTCGATACTGTACATACGATATACACATTTCCCGAAAATAGTAAAATTTTTCCGGTTGTTACAGTAGATGACGTAATTTATGCACAAACTGAATATACGGTGTAGAAACATGTAAAAATTTCCCCTAGGACCAAGCTTTACATAGGAGGAAAAAAATATTTATGTTTATTCAGTTTTTTATTTGTAATTATCTAGGTTAGATTTAAATTTACTCTAAGAATTATCTAGTTAGTTATTTAGTTTAGATTTTGAATTTAGTTGAATTGTTCAAGTGGATTTAGATAGATTACGTAATGTGTATTGTTACGGGAAAAATTCACCTCAAATCCCACAATAATGGGGATCCCCAAAAACTATCACGAACACAAGACAATACAAAATATAATAAAAAGTAACGTGCAGAAAATAGAGAACATAAAGGTTATAATGGTTCATGATGAATAGTAAAGCTATGTCCTCTCTTCAATGTTTAGGTTTTCACTATATTTTTAGAATTGTAGTAGTGTAATTTGCTAAATTGTCATTATGACTTCTAGAGGCCTATCGTTAAGTATTTATATGCACCTAGGAGATAACTCTTAATGGATATTTAAAATATAAATATTTAATGTTCGAATTTAATTATAGAAATAATCTCCTGCATTGTAGATTTTGCAGGGGATATTAAATCTTGTCACACGAGCTATTTGGGATTCAAATGATCAACATGTCAATTTCGAGATTCTCAGACGCTGTAGTTATAGCTCAGCAAAGTGGCCACGTCATAATGGTAGAAATGTGTTGGATTTCGACAGCTCATCAACATGTATATATATGAAGCTCTACTCGTTGTGCTCATCACCATTGAATCTCATTTTTCTATTATTCTTAATCCATGGACATCAACACATCCATGTTAATTATCTCTGTGTTCTTCTCCTTCTTTTCACCTTATTATTTCCTTCAATATGGTTTCAGAGCCTCTAATCCCCTACACCATTGCCCTCTCTTTTGTTTTATTTTATTTTATTATTTCGATTATACTCCAACTAGTCATTGATCTTTTGACCCTTCCCGTGTATTTGTTGTTGACAATTGTCGTCTTGACGCATTGTGTCATGTATTTCTGATGATTGTCATCCTAGTAGCTATGTGCCTCTTTCCTTCTCCCTCTATGTCTGATGCATACTGTCCCAATGCCCATGAGCCCTTTCTCCTTGATGATTGTCATCCCTATACCTAAGTGCCATCTACCTTTTCCCTCTTCTTTTGACATGCACCCAAGTGCCCTCTCTTGATAATCACCATCCCAAAATCTCTGCACTCATGTGCCCTACACTCAATGCTTGTCATCCCTTGCACACTTGTGCCCTTACATCTTTGAAGATTAGCGGGTATTTGGGGAGAATGAATGCTTGGAGACATTTTTTTTTATTGTAAAAAAAGTGTTTTGGAAAATATGTTTGGGGGGAAAAACTATTTGGAGTGAAAAAATATAAAATTTTAAAAAAAAATTTAGAAAAAAAAATATCAATATGGATATTGTTTTATTCTTCTTGAAATTCTATACAATTTAAAAAAAAAATCATCTCATTTGGAGTTGTATATGCAAAGTTATAGACTTTTAAAATTTGGAGTTTGCTGTAGGGTTTTAGAAATGTAAGTAGTGAAAAGTGATCAAGTATTAGAAAAAATGTATTTTGGAAAAAGCAAAAATTTACCCTAAACACCCCCTAAATTTTTATTTTATGTAAATTCATAAAAAAGAAAAAAGAAAAGAAGAACAAAGGAGAAACAAAATTATATATATTTTATTTATATAGGTTGCCTATATTATGGTTCAAGATTGGAACTCCTTTCGGAGCTCCATCTTGCGGGAGCATATAAGAGGAAATAAATATTTTTTTTAGTTATTTACTTGTAATTATCTAGGTTAGATTTAAATTTATTCTAAAAATTATTTAGTTAGTTATTTAGTTGAGATTTTAAATTTATTTGAATTTTAAAGTTAGATTTAGATTTACATTGAATTGTTAAAGTAGATTTTAATAAATTTTGTAATGAATGTGTATATAAAGTCTCACTCATTGCACTCTTTATTACTGATTTTTTTTTTTATTATTTCCAATCTGTGGACATCAACACACTCATGTCAAACATCTATGTGTAGTTCTTCTTACTTTTACCTTATTATTTCCTCGTTTAATTTCTATGCTTTTTACTTGTTATCTCAAACGTGAAATAATAAGCCTCACTCATTGCGCTCTTCATTAATGAATCTTATTTTTTTATTATTCCCCATCAGTGGACATCAACACACTCATGTCAAACATCTATGTGTTCTTCTTCTTACTTTTACCTTACTATTTCCTCGTTTAATTTCTATGCTTTTTACTTTGTTATTTCAGACGTGAAAAGAAAATCTCCTTCAAAAGAAGAAAAAAAAATTAAGAAAAACAATAAATCCATGTTGTTGAGAAAGAAAGAACAATGTTTTTGGTGAATAGAAAGAAGGAAGGGTTAATAGTTACGAGATGGGACCTTCCTGCACTTTCATTAATCATTACAAAAATAAAAAATGTCTGTTGAAATCCCAAAAAATTAAAAAAAAAAAAGTTTTGTAAATGGGACCATTTAAATGAAGCCCTTTGGTGACTCCATTTGAACAAGAATTGCAAAAGTAAGCTTGTCTTTTGGTTTCAGAATCTCCTAATTACTCCCCTTTTGGGTTGGTCTAATCTAATATTTTTTTTTTTTTCGTCAGAATCTAATCCAATCTAATGTTTTTTTTTTTCATTAATGCTTAGCCGTTGTATGTTGCTTTTCTGATGTTTTTCCTTTTAATTTATGTATTATTAAGCAGCTAAAATTTACTTCTCATGAACGTTACACATGAAAAAATTGAATATTTTCATACATAGATTTCATTTTCAGGCAAGGACTCTCTGAGAAAGTTAAGTAGGAGGCTCAAACATTCTGATATAAGTGAAACAAAAATGAGCAAGTGGGAAGGGCTGGAGAATGGAAATGATCACCGGGAAAAAGTTTAGGGGGGTGGAAAATAGTTCGGAAAAAATAAGTCCAAAAGAAAAGGCTTTTGTTAATCTCTTGGAAAATGATCTCTCCGACATATCGAATTGTGACAAGCTTGTTTGGCCACTGACTGGGATTGTGATCAACATTCCCACTAGACAGGAAGATAACGGGCAATATGTTGGAGAAATTAGTGAATCCGAGTTGATAAAAAGAGGGATCAATCCTATACAAGTCGAAGAGGTTCGAGGTCATAGTCGAGGTCATTTAGGAACTGCCCTTGTGAAATTCAACAAGAGTTGGCATGGTCTTTATGATATTGTGTCGTTCGAGACAGCTTACGAGGAAGATCGGCATGGGAAAGAGGACTAGTTTGCTGAGACTAGTAGTGTTCGTAAAAGGTCTGGCCTTTATGCTTGGCTTGCTAAGGAAGATGACTACAATTTGGGAACCGAAATTGAAGCCCTCTTACAGGAGATTGGAGACCTTAAAACACCTGGTGAAATTGCGGATGACGAAGTTAGGAAGAATGATAAATTTGCGTCTAGTCTTTCCCGAGTCGTTGTCATGAAAAATGAAAACTTGAAAAAGATGGAGCTCAAGTATAGTGCTTCTTCAATCTCCGTCAGGAAGATGAGAGAAGAGAAAGATAAGATCTATCAAGCTTACAATGAAGGTAAAAACTAATCCATTGTGTTTTGATCCGCCAATATTTGGGATTTTTTTTTATCCTTTTTTTTTTTTTTCCTGTTAAGATGCTATATAGGTTTAATTTTATACCAATTTGTTTGTTCTTGAAGAGATAACTAAGATTCAGTCTAGAGAGCGGGATCAGCTTGAGCGAATTCTTTATTACCAGAAAAAACTCAAGTCAGAAATTGAATTCAGAAAAAAGGAGCTCAAGTCACAATGGAAAGGGTTAAAGAGGCGTGAGGCAGAGAGCGAAAGCGAAAGGAAAAGGCTTGCTATTGAGACCGTAAATGTTAGAAGTTTTGCGCTTCATTAAATTTTGCAATTCACACATTGATATGGTCTTTGACAAAGAGTTTACTTTTTTTTTTTTTTTGGCTGCTTGTGTTCTGCTCTTTCAGAGCCATTTGAGAGCATGTTATCTTCACTTAGCTGCTAATTTGAAGAAACAGAAAGCGGATGAAAATGCCTTGAGAACGCTAGAAGATCAAAAGGAGGACTTCAAGAGGAAAGCACTTGAACTCGAAAAGATCGTGGACAATATGCACTCCATTCAATCAGAAGCTGAGCAGCTAATAAAGTTGAAGCTAATGGAATGTGGAAATTGGTACTTGATTGTCTTGATGTTGAGGATCTATTGCAGGTCAAAAAAAAGAATCTTCAATTGATAGATGAGGTCTATCAATCTGTGATGATGAAGGAGCATGACAGCAATGCCGAGCCGCAGGAAGCTCGTAAACTACTGATTAATGTAGGTTTTTGTTTGAGTAGTTATCCTTCTCTCTAGATGCTTTTAGAAGATCTTAGCGTACACTTTACGCTATGTTTTGTTACGATTTCATTGTTTGACGCATACGTGCTTTAGTTGCCGAAATAAGCTTCGTGTATAACCCTTGAGTTGTGTCTTGTTCAGGGCACATCATATTATGATACTCTGCTCTTTCTTATCCTCACAAGAAGCTATTCTATCTTGTGAGTAAGTACTAATTCATATCACCTAATAGGGTTTGAAAAATGTATCATGTCAAGCACAAATCGGCGTTAAGAGAATTGGAGTGGTCGACCTGAAACTGATCCTTGAAGTAGTGAAGAGAAAATACGACAAGGAAAAAGCAGAAGTTCAAGCGTTGGAGCTTTGTTCTATCTGGCAGGAACATGTTGAGGACCAAAGCTGGCATCCTTTCAAAGTTATGAATGTGAAAGGCAAAGATAAGGTTTGGTTTTATCCTTTCACACTTGATTCTTTTTTCATTGTTAATTCAATGTTGGTACTTACCGCGCAATGTTTCTGATTGTTCATCAGGAATTCATTAATGAAAACGACGAGAAAATGAAATCCCTGCGAATGGAATTGGGAGAAGAATTGTATGAAGCGGTTAAAACAGCCTTACTTGAAATGATCGAATATAATCTGAATAGTCGTGAAATAGTTTCGGAGCTGTGGAATTTTGAAGAAGGCAGAAAAGCCAGATTACGGGACGGAATCGCGTTTATGCTGAAGAAAACACAAGGTTGATTGGTATTTGTTAAGATATGCGGAAGAATTAAGTCTATAGGTATTACTTACAGAACATGGCGTTTTAGTTTTTTGAAGAAGTGCCTTAAAGATTGGTCGATGACTTTCTTTCCCTCTTGGCTCCTTTTCTCAATGCAGGTCTTTCTTATGAAGAAGTCTAGTTCTGTTTGTGAAGTAATTGAGGCATAAAGATCTTTAATTTGATGAGTCAAGAAATCGACCATGTTAATCAGCCATTCGGCATTAATTAATTAAGCTTTAGACACGTTGTTACAAATTTTCTTTGAAAAGTAAAAGGAAAGAGAGTAGTGAAGGGACTGTAGATGAGGAAAATTGAAAATATATTGTTTGGTAGGGAATTTTTGAAGAGAAAACTTGTAGAATAAAAAAAAATTTGTAGGGATGAAAAAACTCACTTTGATTGTACAATTCCAATTTATCCGACACACTTGCATGTTGAAACTTAGACTTACAAAGGTCTTGTATGAAATCAACATTATATTTCTAATATTCCATAGCTGACATGAGATTTAACGTCAGGATTGAAGGAGAATGATTAAATCTTTTTTTTTTTTTAATTAAACTTTAGAAACCCTCTTAGAATTGACAGGATTTGCATTGGCATAACTCCCATGTACTAATTAATCAAGGTCCCACATCGTTATGGGAAAACTGCTCTAATTTAAAAAGGGTATCATTTATATTACAAGGATTTTATTCGACAAACTTGGAAACCCTCTCAAAATGCTAAAAAGAACTTTTAAGAGAGGGAGAAGAGAGGGGTTGTACGGTAATCGTGATATTTTTGTGTATAATTGAGAGTAATATGTTATTTATCACTCGTCTTTAAAAATTATGAAATAATTTTAAATTAGAATTATCAAGTACGTTATTTGGCTCTTTATCTCTTCATTTTATTTTTTGGTTTTGATAGGGTTTTATTGTGTCTAAAGATTCTGTTACTTTGAAAATGAGATTGATAATAAAAATACTTTCTAAATGACAAGTCTTGAAACACTTTATCCCAACTTTCAAAATATAGCATTTGTTCCACCAAATTTTACGTTCCGTTGACAAATTTAGTCATTCTATAGTGATGGATGGAAATTACACTTTTGGGGCATTCATGCACAGTTGTTACCATATTAAATTCTTATTTAATTACTATTTTACCCTCTATTTTAATGTCTTTTTTAAGATCAAAGCAATAATAAATATTAAAAATAACATTTAAAAAACAAAACATAAATAAACTCTTACAACAAAAACAAAAAGAAATAATCTTAGATCTGGCAAAATGGAAAAAAAAAAAAAAAAGCCATAAAAAAACCAGATATGAAAAGAAACAAGCTCACCTGCCAATAAGAATTCAAATCTTTCACATTCAATAGCCATTTTCTTTTCAGTTTTTATGCAAATTTTTCCAAAAGCTTCCTATCACATATTTCTATCTAGTAGGGTGGATTGTAATATCATTGTCATATAAAAAAATAAGATTCAAAAACATCATCATGGTCATAAAAATGAAATAATTTGATAACAAAAGTACTTTATTTGATAACAGAACATGGATGGAGAACGGATGTTATGTTTTGAGATTCGTAAAGCAAAGTGTTATAGGACCTATAAAATGCTAAATGTTATGGGGTGCACTGATGTATTCACCATAGAACCAGTTACCTTGGCGGTTGAATCAGGTGTAGGATGTGCTAGGCATGGAGAATAGCCGCAGATGGTATAAGGAATGTGAAAGTCGAATTGAAAAAAGAAGGAAAAAAATTTGAACTTTGATGGAAAAAAGAAAAGAAGGAACAGTTACAAATTTAATGGAAGTGTGAGTTTGTTTGGAGATTAGTTTAAAATCACCTGTTTGTATTAGTGTCCAAGGATATTTAAAAAAAAAGTTTAAAAAAAAAATGTGAGTAGGGCTGGAGCTGAAAACAATAGTAGTGAACTAGTTAAATTAAGCATTCAATCTGTGGTGTGAATATGATAGGTAATACATTTTTGCAGGACTGGTGTTCACATCAGATACATTTTTTGTAGTTTCAGGAAGACGATGCAGTCAAAAATATATGATAATACAAAGTGCAGAGACAAGACTACTTTCAAGAGATAAAGTTGATTGATTGGTTAATAAATAGGAGTCTTTGTATATTGGTTGTTTTATTGAAAATGTGTGTCGAGAAAAGGTATTAAAAGAGTGGAGGAATGAGCGGTGGAGTAAGAAATATGGTAGAAAATTAGTAAAACTAAGAAACTCACTGAATAAATGTAATGGTCTAATATGTGAATTCAATGAATAGTCAAATGACATCGACCGTGTAAAAACAAATGGTTGTCCAACCAAATATGCAATGTTTGTTTACTAAAGTGTTTGATTACACTTTTGACCAAATCGAATGTGGAAAACCAGTTAATGTGATATACAGTACTAGTACTAACATAATGTAAATGTAGGAGTATGTAATTGTTGCCTAGGTTCCAATGTGCTGATTGAAAGTGTAAATTTGAGTTTAGTTTTGCAAGGGCACAGGACAAGGATGGCTAGGATGCGTGGAATGAAGAGGAAGGCGGGTTTGTTGGGAAATAAACAAAGATAAAGCTGAACCGTCGAGACTAGTTGGGTTTTCTACTGAGCCGGTGGATGTTCGAGAGAAATTTGTGAATAACAATCAAGCAGGTGAAGATGGAAATATGGGGGTGACAACAAAACTATCTGCAGGTGTTAGGTATTTTTTGCATCTCATACATCAATACAGGTTCATAAAGAGATACTTTTGTTTTACTCAATTTACTCTTCACATCGTTAATCTGCTTTTATATTCAACATGTCATTATTTAATTTCAACATTTGATAAATTTACCTTTCACCTCATTTAATGATTTCACTTCTTCTTTTTCAACTGTATATCCAGTAAATTTTTTTGCCTTTGTTCCTTCTTGCAGGTCAATTTTACATAACATTTTAAAGACGGTCTCGCGGATAACTAGAGAATAACACCTATCAGACATATATTATCACTTAGTGGACTATTACGCAATAATGTAACCTTGCAATGTAGCTTCCACAATCTATGTATCTTTGCATCTCCATATTTAATCCACTCCCTACCTCGTTCACTTTATTACGTTGTATTTAATGTCCACTAAACCAACAACTAATGCATTTATGATTATTCATAACAGCATTCGGATCTCTTGGTATATTTTTTTTTTCCCTACTACGAACTCTTTAACTTTTGCTGGTTTCTTTCTATTTCATTTTGGGATAAGTTTATGTTCTTGTTGTCCATTCCCTACATCCATCCTGCTCCGACCCTCTTTTCCGTAATATAGGGTTGACTTTATGTATTACATCTTTTATTTTCATATACTCTTTTTCATTGTTGCCAGCCATATGCTCTATTCAGAGGATTTGTTTTCATCACAAGGCATATGGTACACCGCTCATGTTGCTGTGCAAAACAATCACTAATATTGTTTAAAATACTCCCCTTTCCCATCTCAAAATTTTCCCATCCATATAAAAGTGGAGATATATTTTCATATTTTCAGTTTAAATTACCACCACTTTGGTGCATCATTTGTTCTTTTTTTATTTTTGATTTTGATTTTTTCCGAGCTTACTCCCTCTTTAGTTACACATTCCCTTTAATATCTCTCAATCATCTTCCATTTATGTGAGCGGATTATTGGCCCACCTACCTTCCTGATCCTCTATCTTTTATTCACATTCGATCTACAACACGTAGTTCAGTAATCTTTTGTCCTAAATATGCACATCTACCAACAGCAATACACAATCCTCCCCATATTTATTCCCTTTATTTTTTTTTTCCCTATACATGCACCATATTCCATTTGTCTAATCCCGACTATGCATGTATCTATACTCTGTTTACTTATCTCCTATTGTCTTATCATCGCGTCAATCATGGCCAGCTTTTTTTTTTTTTTTCTCTTTTTTTTTTCCTTTACCAACTCTAAACTAAAGTTCTTATTATTATTATTATTATTATTATTATTATTATTTGCCTTTACCAGTTCTAAACCTAGTTCTCGTTTTCAACACTGCTTTCCCATTTATGTTCATGTAAATATACACTTCAATCATCGGCAATCCACATTCATCCAAACGTTTATTTTGCTACCTACATTGTATTTACATATCTCTTGTTGTCTTATCATCGCGTCAATCATGGCCAGCATTTTTTTTCTCTTTTTTTTTTTTTTCCCTTTACCAGCTCTAAACTAAAGTTCTTATCATTATTATTATTATAATTCGCCTTTACCAGTTCTAAACCATAGTTCTCGTTTTCAACGCTGCTTTCCCATTTATGTTCTCATAAATATAGGGGTGTTCGTCGGGTGGGTTGGGTGGATTTTTGGCATTTTTCAACTCTTGGGTGGGTTGAAAATTTTTTTCACCCACCCAATTAACCCAATATACAAAATCGACCCACCCAATTAAAGTTTGGATGGGTTTTGCGGGATTTTCGGATTCGTCGGGTTCGGCAATTTATAAAAACAAAATAATAAAACATAACTTAAAAATTTAATCACAAATCAAAATACAAACTCAAATATTCAAATAAAGAAGTCGTATAAAGACAATAAAAACTAATTAAAACATGCTTTTAATGAATACTAAGAAACATCAACCACAAACAATCAAATTTATTTCACAAGAATAATCTCTAACTCCAATGTATGTAGTAACAAGAACTAAAGTCAGGCAAATTAAAATAAACTTGAAATCTTGTTCCTAAATCCTAACAGAAGGGAGGATCAGGGGAGGCTAGTGACAAGTGGCGGCTAGGGTTGGGCAAGGGCAAGGCACGAGACGAACACGGGCTTGGGGAGACAAAAATGAATACGTCAAGGGGTGACGACCGATGGTCGAAGAAAGGGACGATTGGAGGAGGCTGGTGGGACATCGGGTTTGGTAAGGGCAAGGCACGAACTTTGGCTTGGGGGAGGCATAAATGGGAAATGACAATCGGATCAACAAAATTGACTTAGGTTAATCATTATATTTTTTCTAAATATAAAAAAAAAACACACATTCATTGGGTGGGTTGGGTTTTGATCGGGTTTTAGAATTCTAACCCGAACCCACCCAATTTGACATTGGGTTGGGTGGGTCAACAACCGGGAAAATTCACATTTTTTGGAAAATAAATGCACAATGAATTTAAGCATTAAAATGTGAAATTAAGTGATGTAATATTGTTTAGAATTAAATAAAATGTTCTAACAATATTAAAGGATGAAAAATGAGTAATAGTGATATTATGTGTGTGCACGTGTGTGCCACTCACAGTATCAGGAAGTAGGTCAAGATGATATTTTCTTGACATAAAACTGATAAATTTGGGTTCAGCACTCCGAAATTAGTAAGGATAGCCTATCAGTACGCTCAAATATGATAATTGAGCACAAGGGTAAATTTTGACCGAAAATTGGCAGTATCGGAAATTGGTCGAAATGACCTCAGATGAAAATAAAACTGATATATTTGGATTCAGGACGCCCAAATTAATCAGGATAGCCCATATTGAAATTTTGGGCGAAAAAGTATATAAAGAGCGGGAAAAAGTGGAATTTTCTCATTTATCTACA
The DNA here is from genome assembly GCA_035233585.1 of Antiaris toxicaria. Lineage (NCBI taxonomy): Eukaryota > Viridiplantae > Streptophyta > Magnoliopsida > Rosales > Moraceae > Antiaris > Antiaris toxicaria. Next base: position 10,255,247 of record CP141162.1, on the reverse strand, counting down.
CACACTCTCTCTCCTCCTTCTCTTTCTCTCTCTAGCCGAATATGTACAGTAACCGACCATCGGAAATGGTGTCCGTTTTCGACACCGCCGGTGTCATCGGAAAGCTCTCGCCGAGCTGAGTCCGATGGTGGGTCGACGCGACGGAGCAGCCGCCGGAGCAAGCCGCACGCGCCGCCTGAAGGTCGCCGGAGCCGAAATCTTCCCGGCGAGATTTCTCCGCCGTCCGGCCACCATTTGCCACGAAACCGGTCCCAAAAGATTCGTGGTGAAGAGTACTACAAAACCCATGTGATGGATCGCCTCAACACCGGCGGAATCGCGCCGCCCGAGTTTCGAAAAATCCGGTGAAACGCCGCCGTGGAGCCGCCGTCGAAACCGTCGATTCCGGCGGAGTTGAAGGACGCCGTCGGTACAGAAATGGTCGCCGTGAAGAGGGGAGCAAAAGCCCTCAATCAATTTCGGGGAAAAAGTCCGGCACGGCGGAGTTCCACCACCGCCGCCGTGGCCGTGACTTTCGGGGTGATTTTCCGGCGATTGGGGCCTCCAAATGTGAAATTGAGGCTACCAATGAGTTCCTCATGTCGAGATCTTCAAGATGGGCTACTCATTTTCCACCGTCGCCGCCGCCGCCGCCGGTCAACGCTGGTCAACGGCCGGTCAACGCCGGTCAACGGCGACCGTTGACCGAAAATACAAGTTTGGCCCGTTAGCCTATTTTCGACGTTCCGGACGCATCCGCGGAGTCGGATTTGCAAGACGGGACCTCAAATATGAAGAACGAGGAATTAGGGTTTATGCCGCCGAGACCGGACTGCAATTCGGTATAAATCCCGATCCCTTTACGTTCCTTAATTTAATTGTTTGGGACTGTTATGTGATTTTATAATTATTGGTATGAAAAATGTGGAAAAGAATGTATATAAAAAGAAGAAAATTGCTGTAATGGAGAAAAAGAAAAATATGTGATGATGTAACGATTTTACGTAAACGGTACAAGTTTTACGTAAAATCTAGGCCTCTGGTATAGTACGTGATAGAATTAGATCAGGATAGATGGTTTTCAGGCGTTTCCTAAACGCTGGAACCTTAAAAATTAAGGGGAAACTCTGCCGAAATTTCTAAAAAAATGACACCAGGGGTAAAATGGGAAACGAGGGGTAAAAATATGATCGGGAAGGGAACCCGAGCCCCCTCGAGGAATTAAGGCATGGAAAAAGGAATGGGTAAGGTACGACTAGTAAACCGACCCTTCAAAACCCTAGAACGTAAGGAAAAATATGAAACTGACACTTAGGTCGGAATAGTACTTCCCGAGAGCCGGGAATGTGAAAAATTGGTAAAATGATAAGAATTGATCCGGAAAAGGTCTGATAAGATTTAGAAAGTTAATTAAATGATTTTGGGTTTAGAAAATCCAACCTAAGTATGAAAATGAAAATGTTAGGTTTAAACGACCCATCAGGGGCAAAATGGTCATTTTGCCCAAAGATACTCAAATTATGGGAAAAGAGCCACAATGACCCTGAAATAGGTGAATGAAGTTTGTAAAAGCCAAAATTGAGATTTAAGTTATGAAAAATCACGTCAAGGGCAAAATTGTAATTTTGTCAAAAATTAGGGGTAAAATCGTAATTTTTCAAAAGTTGGAGAAAAAATTCGAAAATGGCCATTAAGGTTTAAAAAGCTGTCCTAAGACTATAATTAAGGGTTATAAGATCAGAATCAAGCTTTTTTTTTTATAAAAAAAAAAAAAGCTATAGATGAAAATGTGATTAACGGACAAAATTTGTCTGTAGGAACCCGATTCAGAAGCGACAAAGGACGTCTATGGATTCCAAGAAAAGGATAAGCACGCTATGAGTAAGTTCAGACATTTACCCGTCTGCAACTATGAACAAGCTTATAGTATTATATGTTTTGTATGTATATGTCATGATGTGATTTATGATGATGCTATAGTAAATACTATAGCAATGCTATGACGATGTAAAAAAATATATATATATATGCTTTAATAAATAATTTATAAAAATATATATATATAAATATATGTATATATTGAATTATGAAGGAAAGGTATTATAAAAGTTTTATGAGAGTAACGATGTGATAAAGAGGGATAGAAGAATGGAAAGAGTAAGAACAAGAATGTTATGATAGAATGCATAAGAAAGAGATGAGATATGAAAGGAAAGAATAGGTGTTTATGAAAAGTTTTATGGAAATTAAGTTATGATTGATAGAGCAATGATGATCGGTGATGAAAAGAATTAAGAAAGGGATGTTTTATGAGGACGAAAGGATAAATGTTTTATGAAAAATGATATGAAAGTAAAGAGTTAGACAAGAAAGAAAAACAATGATAGGTTATGATAAAAGGTATGATGAATGTTTTATGGAAAATGATATGAAAGCAAAGAGTTAGACAAGAAAGAAAAACAATGATAGGTTATGATGAAAAGTATGATGAAAGGATTAGAATATAACGATAAGATGTGATTGATGGAATAGAACGATAGGCTATGATCGATAGGCTATGATTGATGGAATGATGCAAATGATAAGATGAACAAAGAATAATTGTCTACCCGTAACAAAACATGTTTTTGTTTGATGTGATGTGATGTGATGTTATATAAGTAATATGTGCTATATGTGTTATGTTTTTGAAAGAAAAAGATGTTCAACGAAAAATCAATATAAGAAAAATAAAAGCCTACAAGATAATAAGACTGAAAACTTAAGTTGTTGGCGTACCGGTCTCCCTACAAGGTCGAGACTTCCGGTCTATATCCTCCGCGTAGATGTGGCGCTACCCCGAAGGTGCGGTAGATTATAGGATGGACCAACCCCGAAGGTGCGGTTTTTATGTGACTGTGAGGTAGGTTGGTGGGTCGCTCCCCCTCCTCCCACTGTCCGCGCGCAACTAGGTGCGTCCAACAACGGGCCCAACCAATGGAAAGTGGAAAGAAAACAAACGAAAGAAGAGTGAAAAGAAAGGAAAAGAAAGGAAAAGAGAAGAAAAGAAAAGAAAAGAAAAGAGCGTGAAAAGAAAAGAAAGGAAAAGAGCGTGAAAAAAAAAAAAAAAAAAGAGAAAAGAGAGTGCGTGAAAAGAAAAGAAAAGAAAAGAGCGTGAAAAGAAAAGAAAAGAGAGTGCGTGAGGAAAAAAAAAAACAAGGAAAAAGAGAGTGGAAAGAAAAAAAAAATGAAATGATACGAAAAGAAAAGAAAAGAAACGAACGATATGAAAGAACAACACAATGAAATCAATGAAAAATAATAAAACGAAGTTAAAAGAACATGATAGAATTATATATGTGATGTGATGTGTTTGATGTTATATGTATGGAATGACACGTTTTTACGTGATGTTGTGCTAGTGTATATGTTACTAGCTTTAAGATATGAAATGTTAGGAGATGATGAAGCGATACAAAAGTTATAAAGGTTTAGAACAGAAAGTTAAGAAATGATAGGAATGAAAAGCAAAGAAATGAAAAGATTGGATTAGAATGATAAGAGATGATCGATAGAATGATAAGAACGATGAACGAAGAGATAAACGAGCATGATGAAGCTCCTATTTTATGTTATGTTTTGAGGATATGTATGAATGATGTATATGGTGTGTATATACGTGATGATATATATTCTAGTAATAATATATATTACTAGTATTTATAAGTTAATGAATGTATGTTTGAACTTACTGAGCATCTAGCTCATTAGTTGTTTATATGTTGCAGGTAAGCAACGTGTTTATTTAAAGTAATATGATGGACAACGGACGGATCTGCATGTGCCAAGGGACTGGGCGAGGGTATGGTACTACCATGAGTCTTTCGCTGAGCGTTCAAAAAGGAAGACGAAAGAAAGAAAGAAAGTTATGAAATATGTATTATAAGAGTATGATACAGATAGGTATAGTATGTAAGTTAAAAAAAAAAAAAAAAGAAAAAAAAATTGCTATAGAAATTGCTTCCGCTATAAGATGAGAACGTTAAGAATGGAAAGTTAAGTTAAGTAAGAGGATGACGACCCACGAGGTTGCCAGCCATCGCGGTCGGCGTCAGAGCTTGACTGGTTGGTATGGTAACGTACGTGGCGTGGGGGACGCCACAGGTGGTATCAGAGCAAGGTTTACGATGGGTCTAGTTTAGAGTACCACCTGTCGCCACACAACCCAACTTGTTTTTGGGTCTGACGTAGACCCAACCCGTCGGGTTTTCCTTGGGTGGGTTGGGTGGGTTATTTGGGTTTTTGGATTTTTTGTTCACCCCTACATAAATATACCTTTCAATCATCGGCAATCCACATTCATCCAACGTTTATTTTCTACCTACATTGTATTTACATAACTCTTGTTGCCTTATCATCGCATCATCATGGCCAGTTTTTTTTTTTTTTTTTTACCTTTTTTCTTTTTTCCCTTTACCAGAACTAAACTATAGTTCTTGTTATTTTTTATTTTTTATTTTTACATTTACCCGCTGTAAACTATAGTTCTTGTCATTGTTCAACACAGCTTTCACGCTTATTTTCTCATTAACATACACTTTAATTATCGGCAATCCACGTTCATCCAGACTTTTGTTTTCTAATCAACCCGGCGTAATATTTACCAACCATTGAATTACTAAATTGACCTTTATTGTATTATTTTACTTCAGCTACCATTTGAACAAATCCTGCGTGAATTCAGACTTACTATCTTCTCCTCCAGCAGCTGTCCACTGCCTGACAGCATATCGGACGCCACGTTGATTCCGGTTGATAAATGGTACCAGATCCTAGGGTGTAATATGTGTGTGTGTGTATTTACTACTATGCCACTTGTTCATGCACAAGGTTGATATCTTTTTATGTTTGGTGAGTAGGCCCCCTAGAAAATTGTATTAGGTATGTAAACACAAGAAGGGTTGCTGTACGTCATTCCTTCCATACAGAACTTGTGTTGTATTATACTAATTAGATATATTAAATTTTTTTGCAAAAAAAAAAAATTAAGTTAAGTATAATATTTTTTTAATAATATTTGTTCTTTATACATATATCTATATCATATCATATGACAAATTTCTAGATGGAATGTTGAATTTAAATCAACTAATTATTAAAAAATTTTAAATAAAAAGGTACAAGTGTTACATGAGGTGTCGTATACAAGGCATTTCCTATAGACACCGTGTGTCAAGAATGTTTTGGAATAGAATAGGCCTTTTTTCCTAGTTGTCTAACATTTTTGGTTGTCCCGGTCTCTAAATTTCAATTTTGTTTGTTTGTTTCTTTAATTCTCTTTTTTGTTTCAAATTCCAATCAATGTCGCTTTTTATGCTTGTTGTCGTTTTGTTTTGTCCCCCAATTGATTCCTAAACTCAAAAAGAAGTGTTTCGTAAATGATCCTTCAGTTCACTTTTTGGATGAAAACAGTTAAATTGGATGGTAATTATGCTTGACATTTTGTCTTCATTTATATCTTAATCTTGAGTTTTTTCTTTTCCTCTTTTTTTTTTTTTTTAATTAAATTGCTATAATAGTTTCTAAACTTTTAATAAAGGTGTTGTTTGGTCCTCAAACTCTTTTTTTTTTTTTTTTTAGTGAAAGGTTCACAAACTTTTAAAAATTACATAGATTAGGGAAAAACCCTAATAGCTGTTAAAAGTTTAAACAGAGAAGTACATGAACCTCCCGTAATTAATCATTTTTATTGAAATTATTAAAATAACCCTAAAGAAAATAAAAAAAAATTAATATCAATCCATCTTCTTCCTCTCAAACAAAAAAAAAAAAAAAATCCTAATAGCATGCATGAACTATTAAGACAAGTAAACTAAAAAAAATTACACACGATACATACAAACAATAAAAAATGGGAAACTAATTATAGAGAAAAAAAAAATTAAGCCCCCGCTTGGAGGCAATATTTTGGCATTTCCAAGACCAACTTTTTTTCAACACTCTATCACTTTTCACTATTTATATCTCCAAAATACTACAGTAAATTCTAAATTTTAAAAGTTTATAACACTGTGTATACAAATCTAAATGAAATATTTTTTTTAATTACATAGAATTTCGATAAAAACAAAATAATATCCATATTGATTTTTTTTAAAAAAGAATTTTAAAATTTTATATTTTTTCACTCCAAACAGTTTTTTCCCCTAACAAATTTTTCTAAAATAACTTTTTTCCAATAAAAAATAATAATATCTTTGAAACCTTTCCCAAACTCCTCCTAAAAACTGGTTTTAAAAATGAAAATTCAAGAACTAATTTTAAGGAGGACAGGTTCATGGGCTTTGATAGACAAAAGTGTTTTTTTTTTTCCTTGCTGAACTAATAGGACAAAGAGTTTGTCAGAGCAGTATGATGATATTTTTAGAGGTTTTTTGTTTTTATGGTAAACACATTGCATTTACATTGCGTTTGAATGCAATGCATTGAATGCAATTTGTATTTGGAGAAAAAGCATTAGCATTGCATTTAAATGCAATGTGTGTTTGGGAAAAAAGTATTTGAATTGTATTTTAATAATAAATATGTGATGTGATGGATAAAAGTAGAAAGAAAAAAAGGAGAGAGAGGGAATATATGATGTAATTAATAAAAATAATAGAAAAAGTGAAATAATAAATAGTGATTGTGTTAGATTTAAAATGTGATGTGATTGGTATTTGAATGAAATGTTTTTGTATTTGAGGGAAAATTGCATTACATTTAAATACAATGCTAAAAAAATGCTAGTACCAAACGGGTGCTAAGAATGTCTAAGAAAAGAATTAGAATTTAAGAATATTACCCTCCTTGCAATGATTTTAAGATTTTTATTATTTTATAATATCAAATAAAAATTATTTTATAATAAAAACATAAATTATAATATAAAAATTCACTATCTATAAGTGTTATTTCCGCAATTTCTTTTTTTAAAGAAAAGCTATTAAATGATTTACCAACCATAATTATCTTTTAGGACCTATTTGATGATTGGAGTTAAGGATGCGTTTGGTAAACGCATTGTATTTTGATTATATTTGAATGAAATTTGTTTTTTGAGTATTATATTTGGTTGAAAAGTATTTATTTTGTATTCAAATGAAATGTGTGTTTGGATGAAAAGTATTTTAGAGTTGAAAATCTGATGTGATTGGTAAAAGTAGAGATAAATAGTAAAGTTGAAAAGTTGATGTGATTGTTTTAAAAATGTTTTAAATAGTAATTATTTTCATAACACTGTTACAACATTTGTATTTGGTGTAAAATTATATTGTATTTGAGTAAAATTATATTGTATTTGAGTAAAATTAAAATGAAATACTTTTCTCAAACATCTCCTAAGATTTTATAATTGGAATTGAAATATATATCTAGTCAAAGTGTAAATTAGAAATAAATGGAAATATACATAAAAAAATGTAAAAATTTAAAATATGTTCAGAAAAACATATAAAATATGAATTTTTTTTTCTTTTATCGTTTGATTTTTTTAAAGATCAAGTTTAAATTTTATGAAAATTTAAAAGAAAGAAAGTAGAACGAAAATTTGGTGTTTTAGAATTAAATAATATTTCATCTGGAATTGTTATGGATATTAGGGAGAAGTTTTGGAGACATATTTTGAAAGTTGAAAAAAAGTAAGTTTTGAAAAATTTGTTTAGGAAAAAAATAATTTAAAGTGAAAAAGATGTAAAATCTTAAAAATTTATTTAAAAAAAATATCAATATGGATTTTATTTTATTTTATCGAAATTTTATACAATTAAAAAAAATCTTATTTATATTTGTATACATAAGATTATAAATTTTTAAAATTTGAATTTATTATAAAATTTTAAAAATATAAATAATATTTTATAAAAAAATAAATAATAAAAAATCATGATAAAGTGAAAAAATATATATATTTATATCTTAAAAAAATATCCCCGAACACTCTCAAAGCAGGCCCTAAGGCGAACTCTAACCGTACTGTATTTTGGCATTAAACGTCGAATTGGAGTTGGAGTTGGCCTCCAACCCAACGTTAAAGGTAGTGCTATTTTAACGCAGCGCTACACAGTCGAAATAGCATTGAATGTCTTTTTTTTTTTTTTTCCCCCTTCATTTGTTAGTTTTAAAATTAAGAAAATGTACCATAAACATTTTTATAAATCCTAGTTTTACCCCAAATGTATGTTATTCAAAAAATTTTCTTTATTTTTGTGTAATTTGGTTATTTTAAGATGATTTTAATGATTCAAAAGAAATATTAAATTTTAATGTAATTTATGTTAAATTTAATAAAATACATTAGAATAAATATCATACAAAATATTAAGATAAATTGTTTCGATTCATAAATTGTAAATTCAAACTCATAAAAAAAAAACATACATATTTTGAAAACACATAAAAATTTTAATAGTTTCACATTAAAAGAAAACAACAGTGCTCTTAAAAAAAGTTACAACTAAAATTAATACAATAAATAAGCTAGTAATCTGGTATATTATTTCCAAATCCCCCAATATCTTGAAAATAATAGCTAATAAGGTTAGAAATATTTTTAGATTTTTCTATATGTTCTTTTGGAGGTCTTTTTCGTAAAATCCTTGCCTATTTGTGGATAACATGCTCATGTATATTTGGATCAATGATAAAATTCACATCTATGAATATGTTTAATGACTTATATGTTAAAAAAATCATGTAAAAAATAATTGATAAAATATATTAATTGTTTAGAATAAAAATGGAATATTTTGAAAATATTTTTTTTGAAGTAATTTTTTAAGTTATTGCATTGAAAAACGACTTTAAAATAAAGTTTTTAACTATAAAATAAAATAATAAGCCGGAGTTGGCCTAATGTTAAAGAGAGAAGAATTTGGGGGACCTCTCGTAAATTTATCTCAAGAAAAATATATCATACGAGACATATACAGAATCCACAGTTATTCCTCGTGTTTCTCGTGCAGGGGAGAAAAGTAGGAAAACTCCAGAGTCTACAGAGAGAGAGAGAGAGAGAGAGAGAGAGTCGCCGTTTGGCGCATTGGAAAAGGAAGGCTTTGAAAAGGTGAGCTTAATTTTAGAAGACAAGAAAGTGTAAGCAAAAATTTAATTTCATGCATGAGCTAGAATGTTTTGTTCTTGAAAAGAAAATGTTGTTTTCTTCTTCTTTTTTTTTTTTCAAGCATACGTAATTATTTCACGCAAGTTTTGATTTTGAAACTTAATTAGTGCCAGTTTTCCATGAATGTTCATTTAATTTATATGAAGAACATTATTTTTTTTTTCTTTCGTTTTTTTTTTTTTTTGCCTCTGTTTTGGTTGATGATCTAGTGGGCTTAATTTGCTTTCTCACTTCTATTGAATTTTTATTTGTTAATACCACTCCAAGAGATTTCACTTCCGACACATGAAATTTTTTTTTATACTGCAGTAACTGCTGGCTTTTCAAACAGTAATGTCTGAAATGAGGAATTTCAATTGTCAAGAAGGGGAAAACAATGAGCGTCAAACCATTCTGAGCCTTGCAAGAGAAATTGATTACAAGAACCACCGGTTGTTGGAGCTGGAGCACAAGTATAACGATACGAATGCGCTTTTTCGCAAAGTTGTTATCGGCCTCACGGAGGCCATCAATGCGAAAGATGGAGCTTGTTTGGAAATGGAGCAGAGGTACTGTGAGTCCTCCAAGGCTCACAGAGAGTTGGTAAGAGAGAAAGAAATGCTGTTCAAACAATATAGCTCAGGTATTGTTGTATGCTTTTACGAAGGATAAAAGATGGTTCGTTACTTCATTTCACTTTCGTTTCTGTGTATAGTTTGTTCGAAGTTTTCGCTACTTTTTCTGCTTTTGCTTTACATTTTTCCCATTGTCTTTTGAGGTTTTGTGTAGAAATGAGTTCGTTGCAATCAAGTAAAAGAAAGCTGGAGCATGTTGTGGAAAGTCAAAAGAAAGAACTTGAGCGGCTAGCGAAAGAGTTGGAGGAAAGTAAAACCCAAAATGATGAGGTTCAGAGAGATCTAAAGGATGAGATTGCAAAGGTATGAATCTATTTGGAAAGTTTATAAATGAAAAGGCCCTTCAATTTGTTGTGATTAGTGTGGTTAATTTACGATTTTGTTATACGTTTGTATCCTCTTAATGATAAGGTTATGTGAGATCCATTTAATTAAATGAGAGAATTATGTAAGTATACATGTATACATGTAGTATACATGTATTCTCTTAATGATAGCATGATGTAGTAACCATGTTGTGGCATAGATGAATGTAAGTATTATCACATCAACTTCATGTTCGAAATTTTTGACTTAAAAGCGGAATTGAAGAACCGACACCAGAATTTGCCCCTTTTATGGAAGAGAGGATGACAGGTGAAATTCGAATGTATAGATTTGTCCGTCGTTGTAGTATATGTTCTTTGATCACTTAAAAATATCATATCTGTCATTATACCGGAGCCATGCCAAGGAATTCATAATTTTACTGTGTTTCCAATCCATTTTGTTGGAAGAATGTGCCATGTCACTTACTGTCTTTCCAAATTTTTATAATTCCCAAGCACCGTTTTGTTAATTCTTGCGGGTCCATCTTTTAGGTTTTCTTTTTAAGTAAATGAACAAACTTGTGAAGAGATTTATTTAGCTAGTTCTGCTACTGATATAACCGATGCAGTTGAAAGAAAAATTGCAAGATCAGAACCCTGTAACGAGCAACAGCAGTTTGAATGCTCAGATTAACGCCTTGGAAAGAGAAATAGAGGAGAAAAATGAGGAAATTATTAGTCTCCAGAGCCTCAATCATATCCTGGCCTCTAGAGATTTTAAGAGCAATGAAGAAATACAAGATTGTCATAAAGAGTTGATTGATGTAAGCTTTCGTTCCCTTTCAGTCACGCAGGTTCAACAAAAGACTATTCTGAATCAAGAACTGTCCTGATTTTCTTCCTTGCAGGGCTTGCAAGATGTGTTGAATAGGAGGACAAAACTTGTAATCAAAAGAATGGGAGAAGTGGATCAAATCCCTTTTCAACAGATGTGCTTGGAGAGGATTCCAAGTGAAGACTGGCTGGGTGCAGCTGCTAAAATATGTTCGTGTTGGCAAGAAAAAGTGCAGGATCCACGTTGGCATCCTTTCAAAATTGACACTCTGGATGGGATAACACGAGTATGTTTACTCTCCACATCCATACACAGGGCAGTTTTGAAACAAAAAATTATAATTTATATTACTGCATAAGAATTGCTGTGATATAGGCTAGCCTCTCAAACTAAAGTCGTGTGAACACTACATGATATTGACAGGAAAAATAATTGTACCAAAAAATTTAGGACTAAAGTGATGTGGGTGTGTAATGCATGCTTCAGTGAAACTAAAAGACTTGTAAGTGAAATCATTCAAACTGGCCAATGTTGGAAGTCTTAGCCATCCTCTTTGTCTCCTTGACTGATGGTCTTAGGAGGAATTACAAATTATGATTCGGTTACAACTTTTGATTGCGTAGATGGTTAAATATTTTCAATTAGAGTCTTCTTTGAAACTATCCACCAAGTTGTCACTATCTGTTTAGGCCAATTATTGATTTCAGTTGCCCAAGTGCAGGAATTATTAAATGAAGACGATCAAACACTGATAGCATTAAGGCATGAATTTGGTGAGTCTGCCTACAATGCCGTAACTAATGCACTGTTGGAGATAAATGAATACAACCCGAGTGGACGTTATGCAGTCCCGGAAATTTGGAACTCAAAAGAGAATAGAAAGGCCAGTTTGAAAGAAGTCATCCAGTACATAATAGCGCAATTGAAGAATCAGAAGAAAAAGAGAAAGCGAATCTAATCTTGGTACCATGCCAAGTACTTTTCCATTCATGTATGTGTTATCTTTCTGGTCTTGTGTCATTAACGGGTTCTGATCTTAGTAACGAAACAAATCATAACTTTTATGTACTAGGATATATGTGGAAGTAGCTTAGACCGTCTGGTCAAGGAAGTATCGAAACTTTAAGACAATGTTCCTGTGTAATGTAAATACAGAGGTTTTGTAAACGGATTGCTGATTTACTTGTCAGTCAAGCAAGTCACCTTTTGTTTGAGTAGCTTAGACCTCTTGCTCGAGGATGTATCAAACTCTACTTATGTCCTAAGCTTTAGTGTAAAAACAGAACTTGAAGGAAATATATTAGTTAGTTGTATAGTTGCTTGAACTTCTAAATCTGGTCTCCATTTGCATTGTTCTTTTGTATCACACAAGGAAAGCCACATTGGAGCGGAGGGAATACAGCTATATAGCAGATTGAAAAGTATCGTGATCATAGCGAATTCTTTTGTACAATTAGATTTAAAAGCTGTTTGATTATGATATGATTGTGATATGATATGATGGTGGTCATAGCTCAACACAAAAGCCCCTTGAATGAGATGGTAATTGTATTGTATTTTAGGACTGTTGGCTTTTTTTTTTTTTTTTTTTTTTTTCAGCTTGTTTATATATTACTAGTTTATGCTTTTTGCAAAAGTTCTATAACTTCAAAATTTTTCTTGTGTAATTAGTTTGTTAAACGTAATTTGTTCTTCTTTTCTTTAAGTCACGTATATTTTGACAGCGATCTCACTATTTAGTAGGATACATCTTTAAGTTCTAACTTTGATCTCTAAAGAAGTAAAATTAGCTCTCATGCTTATTTATTTTTTTAATTTAAAAAAGTCATAATATTTTGATTACTAGATGAGAAGGATAACATATTCACTGATATGCAATCAAATGCTAAAATTTGAAATATATTTAATGCTAATTCGGCATCTACAATCGTAGTGTAAGACCATCTTTAACGTAGATGTCAATTAAGTGTGAAAATGGCATATTTGACATTCTATTTTATTTTGTGTACTGATAAATAATACAATTTTTTAATGTCATGGTTGATACATGGTCAAATGGGAAATGAAAAGAAACATCAAAAATTTTCCACCGATTTTTTTTTTTTTTTCGTCAGAAAAAATTTTAAGTTAGTATTGTTTTTCCGTCTTATCAATAATAAATTTTAGGTAAGAGAGTCTTTACTATTAGAACATTTTTAATATAATATTAAATTATTATATTATTGATAAATTTTGATATTTAGATAAAAAAATTATTTCTAATGGAATGTTATTTTGATAAATTTATTATATGATATATTTTATAATAAAAACATAATTATTATACTATTTTTATTTAGTATTTAAATGTTAAAAATTTACTTTTATAATTTTTAAAGTATAATAATAATAATAATAATAATAATAAACAATCAAACACGTTAGAAATAACATTATAAGTTAGATTATAAAATGAAATAATATTATTTTTTATACTTTTTTATAATATATTAAAGATTAATAAATGCATTGAAAATAATCTCATATCACCGCTATCAACTCATGCTGTGTATTCTTTTGTTTTCTCCAATCTAATCGGTTTATTCTATTATTGAAAAATTGTACCAATTCTGCCTAAAAGAAAATAGACCAATTCTAAAATAAATAATATAATAATTAATTCGATGATTTCATCAAATTTGACAATTTGCAGCTCATAAAAAACAACCAAATGAAAATGTTATTTCAAACAATATAATTCCAATTTTTTCTACAGGTTCAGTTTGCACTGAAGGACATCTCTTACAAAAAAAATAAATAAATAAATAAAAAATGAAACTGAAAGAACATATTTTTCATTTGACTAAAGAAATCGAAGCAGTTGAACAAAGTCAAACAATCTTTAGCCCTAGGATTCTACGAATCTACTTCACTCGCAGACCGAGTTTCAACACCCGAACCCCAACTCTAACCCTAACCCCTCTTTCTTCTCCGCCCAAATTCACGAGATGAGGAACAAACGAGCTGCTCGGAAAAGAGTCAGCAGCTTCGAATTCGATGCCGAGCCCTCTACACCCAACCTTCTTTTCGACAGAATCGAGGATGTTCCGCCGCCATTACCCGACAACAAGCGAAGGCTCGACATCGTCGTTGTTGAACCTGAGCCCTTTTCCGAGAACAAACTCGCCGTTGTGGCGCCGCCAGTACCCAAGAAAACGAAGCTAGACGTCGCTGTTCAACCTCTGCCTGAGAAACACTCGATTACCGAGGTAAACCGATGGGTTTCAGTTTCGATTTCGATTTGTCCTCTCCGAATTTTGAATTTTTGGGGGATTTGGTCGTGTTTTGGATTCGGATCTTTGTGGTGAGCGAATTTTTTATGAATCTGGGATAGTTTTCGGATTTTTAAGGTTTTTTCTTTGTTGACTCGTTCGATTTGATCGTTTTGTTAATTCTGCAGCTAAAAAGTTGTGTTCTTGAGCTTAATTTCTCTGTAAAACATTCGAAAAATAGTATAGAAGAGCTTTTCCTTTGCAGAAATGCAAATATTTTACCTTTTTCTCTTCAAATTTACTAGAAGATTGCCAGAATTCAAATTTCTCATGTTTTTTCGTTGAATTTTGCGTTTCTTTTCTAATATGGTGATTTACGTATTTTTCAATCATTTTCTTGGTTGATGTGGTTTAAGTAATTGCTTTCTGTAAATGTTTTTTTGTTTACGATCAACGAATATGCGCTGATTCCTTGCTTTTTGACTGAATTTTGTTTGCTATAAGCTCATTTATTAGGTTGCTTTGTTTTAGGTTGATGTACAGGCTGAAAGATTAATTGTGCCGAAAGAGAATTGGAATACCAAACAAAAGGTGAACCTGTACTCAAAGACCAGAGTCATCGAACTTATCAATGAAAAACTAACAGCAAAACAAAAGGATTTGTTCAGGAAAGGATGCTTCGGGCATTTGCTTGATTTTAAATTCAAAAAGTTTCCGTCACAGTTGATACACCACCTTATCCTGAGGCAATGTCCGCAAGCAAAACCAAATGAACTATGGTTCGACATAGAGGGCACTATTCTTAAGTTTGGAATGAGGGAATTTGCGGTCATTACAGGGCTTAACTGCAGCAAGTATCCCTTTATTTTCAAGAAAAATTTACCTGAGAGTACTACCAAGCGAAAGTTCTTTAGAAAAGGAAAGTCAGTTTCAAGAAAGACATTGAATGATGTATTCCGTGCCAATAAGGGAGGCAAGGATGAAGAAATTGTGAGGCTGGCGAAGATATACTGCTTAGAGAGCTTGTTAATTCCCAAGAAAGTAGAAAACAACATTGATCCATATCACTTGAAGATGGTTGATGACCCTGAGTTGTTTGACAACTATCCTTGGGGAAGAATGTCGTATGAGATGACAATTGAGTATATTAAGAGGAGTATTAACAGCCAACAAGCAGAAGCTTACGGGATTGGTGGTTTTCCATATGCTGTGATTGTGTGGGCATACGAAACTATCCCGACTTTGATAAAAAAGAACTTTGCAAAGAAGATTGGAAATGGAATCCCAAGAATTATAAACTGGGAAGCTGATCAACAACCATCATTTAGGGAAATAACTGACAGAGTGTTTGATTCCCTTGAGGTATGTGTTCAATAACAATAGTTTTTTCCCTCTCTGAAATTTGAAGCATGTATAGGGTGAAATCATTTGTTTATCTTGGAAGTTACCGATATACCATGTCATCTATGAAGCTCTATTGCTGTTTAAGTTTTTTTGGATGGACTGATGATTAGCGCATTGATTTGACATTTCAGCTTGAAGTGTGCCACATTGTTCCCAGTAAAGAAGAAATGGAACAACCTTTTATGGCTCCTTTTGTAAAGGAGAAAAAGAAAGAAGTCAATGGCGTGGAAGAGGAAAAAGAGGAGGAAAGTGAGTATGAAGACATTATGCTGACGCCAACTCCCATTAGAGAGGTACGGAGGAATGAAAATGATGGTGAAATAAATCGAGTGGTAAAAAGTTTGATGTCCAAGGTTGAAAGAATGGAGAAAACACAATTGGAGATGAAGAAAGATATGGAAGAAATGTACACCATGCTTCTCGAGATACACAGTAGTGTAGTTGATCAACCAAGTTACTTTGTAGGAAAATATAGCAACAAAGAACGAGTGAATTTGGAAGACAATGATGACAAAATCATTGAAGGCGAGAATCAGAAAATGGGGGAGAATGATGGTGAAAAGAATGATGAGCAGAAGGTATGATGCATATTGCAGCGTTGTAAGTTTCTGATTTTACTGCAAAAGGACTTCCAACTTAATTATAGTTTCTTGATCTTGTAGGATGGTACTGAAAAAATAGATGAGCATGGTAACGAACTCATTGACGATGTGAATAAGAAGACAGAGGGCAAGGATAGTGAAAAGAATAATGGCCAGAAGGTGTGTAAGAATAATGAATAAAACTTGGTAAGTTTCTGATTTGTTAACAATAGACTTGCACATTGATAATGGTTTCTTGATCTTGTAGAAGGATACTGGAATAGAGTATGAAAAAGATAATGAAAAAGTCAATGGAGACAGGAATGAGAAAATGGAGGACCAAGAAACTGATAAGAATCAGCATAAGGTAAGCTTATTGAAAATTTGCAGTTTCTCATTTACTAAGAGTTCCAAGCTAATTACAGTCTCCTTATCAAGTAGGATGGTACTGGAAAAGAAGCTAAAGAACGTAACGATGAAGTCGTTGAAGATGTTAATGGGAAAATGGAGAACAAGGATGGTGAAAAGCATGGTGAGCAGAAGGTAAATAAGAATATTGAAACTCGTTTCTGATTAACACTTTTAAGTTTCTGATTTATTGGGGAAAAGAGAGATCCAAATTAATTATAGCTTCTTGATCTTGTAGGATGATACTGTAAAAAAAGATGAAGCACGTAAAGAGAAAGTCATTCAAAAAGTTAATGAGAAAATGGAGAACGAGGATAGTGGAAAGCATGGTGAGCAGAAGGTATGTAAGGTGTGTAAGAATAATGAATAAAACTTGGTAAGTTTCTGACTTGTTAACAATGCATTTCCATGTTGATAACGGTTTCTTGATCTTGTAGGAGAGTACTGTAAGAGAATATGAAAAAGATAATGAAAAAGTCGATAAAGACGGGGATGAGAGAATGGAGGACCAAGAGACTGATAAGAATGAGCATAAGGTAAGCTTGTTGAAAATTTGTAATTTCTCATTTAGTAAGGATTTCACGCTAATTACAGTTTCCTTATCAAGTAGGATGGTACTGGAAAAGAAGATAAAGAACGTAACGATGAAGTTGTTGAAGATGTTAATGGGAAAATGGAGAACAAGGATGGTGAAAAGCATGGTGAGCAGAAGGTAAATAAGAATATTGAAACTCTTTTAAGTTTCCGATTTAAACTCTTTTAAGTTTCTGATTTATTAGGGAAAAGAGAGATCCAAATTAATTATGGCTTCTTGATCTTGTAGTATGATACTGTAAAAGAAGAGAGAGAATTAATTATAGCTTCTTGAACTTGTAGGGTGATACTGTAAAAGAAGAGAGAGAGATCCAAGTTAATTATAGCTTCTTCATCTTGTAGGATGATACTGTAAAAGAAGATGAAGCACAAAATAACAAAGTCTTTCAAAAAGTTAATGAGAAAATGGAGAACAAGGATAGTGGAAAGCATGGTGAGCAGAAGGTATGTATGGATATTGAAGCACACAATGACAAAGTCATTCAAAAAGTTAATGAGAAAATGGAGGACAAGGATAGTGGAAAGCATGGTGAGCAGAAGGTATGTAAGGATATTGAAACTCATTTTTCTCTAATTTACTGTTCAAAGAATTCCAAATTAATAAGTCTCTTATATTGTAGGTGAATACTCGAACAGAAGGTGAAAAAGATAATGAAAAAGTCCACGAACCCGGGAATGTGAAAGTAGCAGACAAGAATATTGATTAGAATGGTGAGCATAAGATTATTCTTATTTAACCTCTGTAACTCCAACTTAATTGCAGTCGTTATCTTGTAGGATGATACTGAAGGAAAAATAAAACTAAAATAATTAAGAGGTAATTAAATGCTGAAACCCCTTTTTTTTTTTTTTTTTTGGGGTGCAAAAGCATGAATGGATTGCCCTTCCTTAAAGTAATAAAGTGTAATGTATTTGTGAGCAAAATGTGGGTTCTTTTCGTGCTTTCTTAATTATTTTTCTTGCCTGGTCATATTAACCAACGAATAAGAAGCATATCATGGTACAGATTTGAGCGTGCGCTATGTACAATTTGTTATTAATATTGCTAACTGAACTAGCATACATTATCTATAACATAGTTGTGTTGCTTAAACATGATGAGTACTGATTTTCTGAGAAAGAATAAGATTCTTCAAAGTTGAAGCCTTCATTTGACTTTTGTATTGAGTGAAACATGACGAGATCTGTTGTTTACGGGCATGAAGATTGTCAGGGGTCATTATAGCTGATTTCTGAACTACTGAGCGTAGTTATGTCTCGTTTCTTTTCAACTTATTCATTGACCTAATTCCAACAAGGTTCATATCCGATGCATCAGTTTTCTTACTAGTAATTACAGGCTCCTCAATGAGGTAGCTCAATTGTGAGGTGCAGCAGGAATATTGTTCTGCTGAAGCAATATAGGAAAGAAAATATTTTTTCTCTGAACTACCAACTTATTAATGATAAATACTTTATGAAGAATGAGATGGTTTAACAAACCCCTTCTTTTATCTAGTTTGTTGTGTTGTATAGCACCCCAATAGTATAGTTCTAGCTGGCTTAATACTTTTCCAACTATTTTCCAGATTTTTTTCCCCCTGCAGATATGAGTAAGGTGCAGTTGAAGAAAAGCCAAAGCCAAAGCCAAAAGTTGGAGAAAAGTACAAGTGAGAATTATTTGGTGCAAAGTGACAATGAAGAGGTACGGATGTACAACTATTTAAATGCCTGTGAATATTTTTTCGTTGATATGAATTTCAAAGGCCCCTTAGTCTAGATTTGACAACTGACAAAAGGGTCTTCCCAATTCGTTGGAAGACTACTGCGTGTCCCCACCTCATGTTTTAATTTTAATTCAACCTTTATTTCTTCTTTTCTTTCTTGTAGATCCACTTTATGTATTTATTTCGTTGTAAATTAGTAACCCTGTGAAAAGAATTGTTCAACTAGCCCAATGACTGATACAACTGACGTAGAAAGAAAATATGCAGTTGTCTAAATGCTCAGATTTATGACTTGAATGGGAGGTTTATAGGAAATGCATGTTCTCTTCTCCCTCAACGCTGTTGGTAATAGCTTGGACTGTTTGTACAAATTTTCGAAAACTGATGTTCTGCTGTTTGTACTTTGTTTCATATGCAATGCAAGTGCTTGGATGTGCACTTGTGTAACATTAAATTGACTCTTTCTAAGTTTCTACTGTAGATCATGATCAATGCTACATGATCACTCCTTTGTCCCAGCCATGGTACCGAACGACATGTCGCATTTACCTACTCCTAACTTTAAAAAGACGTAAAATAAAACAATAAACAACATGTAGTTCTTTTGAGTAACCCCGCATGAATATGAATATTGGCAAGAGCAGGTCTTTTGTGTTTATGCAAACCATTAAAGACGCTCTCGGCATGAGCAAGAAAAATGTGGATATCACTTGTTGGATGTCCTCGTTCAGTTGTATCGTTTGCTGTCATACAACGCATGCATACAACATTAAGTCGTAGTCCATTACTTTCATTGTAAAAGAATGTTCGATCCTTTTATTTACCCTTTCATCTAACCATCTTCCAAGTTGTTTAGGGTTAGTTTTAAATTTGATCCTCAAAAAATAGTGATTGTCCCTTTTGAAATGTCAAATTTTTAATTGGTTTAATCACCAACGGATCATGTGACAAGTTGGTGAAAAATAATAGAGGAGGAAGACGATGATGTGGGGTTTGCGAGTAAATGAGGTGGCGAAACCCAAGGCTTGATTGGGGAAGAATTTTGTATTTTATTTAAATTGACGTTGTTGCCCTTTATCAATCATCGTCATGATCTAAGCGTGATTAAAACCGTTGAAAAACTTTAACGTTAATAACTCAAGTATCAAAATTACCAAGAGAAATTATAGCAAATTGCAATTTTGAAAAAATGATTGAAGTAAAT
This sequence comes from Antiaris toxicaria, assembly GCA_035233585.1. Lineage (NCBI taxonomy): Eukaryota > Viridiplantae > Streptophyta > Magnoliopsida > Rosales > Moraceae > Antiaris > Antiaris toxicaria. The sequence goes on along the minus strand of CP141162.1, from coordinate 10,235,227 downwards.
GACACGTGTTTAAAATTTTTATAGTAAATAACATATTTGTTATATAAATATAAATATAAATTTTATTAAGTAAATAATATACTGTAAAATATAAATAAATTAATTTTCTGGTAAAAATATAAACAATTTATTTATTTAATAAATATGATGGAAATCACTTATTTATGTCTCGTTTGGTAAACTCATTACATTTGTATTGCATTTGAATGTAACGCATTGAATACAATTTATGTTTGGAGGAAAAGTATTAGTATTGTATTTGAATCGCATGTGTGTTTAGGTGAAAAATATTTGAATTGTATTTTAATAATAAATATGTGATGTGATAGGTAAAAGTAGAGAGGAAAAAAGAGAGAGAAAGAGAATATATGATGTAATTAATAAAAGTAATAGAAAAAGTGAAATAATAAATAGTGATTATATTGGATTTAAAATGTGATGTGATTGGTATTTGAATAAATGCTTTTGTATTGGGGAGAAAATTACATTGCATTTAAATGCAATGTAAAAAAAAAATGTGTACTAAACATGAGCTTAAAACTTTTTATTTGCTTTAATTATTTTTTGAAATTTACTATTTACTTCCTTCTTCCAATTCTTAACTGTGACAAGCTCACACGTTTGTGTCATTATATATTGTGGGGGATAAAATGAGACAGCCCCATTGCTCATGGAGCTAAATTTGACATTAACGTTAAAAAAATTAAAAAATTAAAAACGAAATATTATTTTAAGAAATGATAAAAATGGAACGCAACATTTTCAAACCAAAAAAAGAAAGAAGAAACGCAACGTCGTGTCACTTTAACAAAGGGTACACCATACGAACGACGTGTCGTTCTGACTATAATTTTGTCGCCTCCAAAGCCTCTCCCCCTCTTCGGGGTTATAAAACCCTAGCCAGTGAAGTCCCAATATATATATATAAGGCATGTCTTCCTCTGAAAACTCGTCACCTCAAATCTCCGTCCACTCAAAAGCTGAAAACCAACAAAATCTCGACTTTTTTTTTTTTTTTCCCCAAACGATTTATACCCACCGACAAAGCTCATTCCTTGGGGCTGTGATTGGAAAGAGAGAGGCTCGAGTGGGTTGCAAAAACCCAAATCCCAATTCCAAAGGAAAATCCAATAGCAGCAAGAAACAAAAAAAGAAAAAAAAAATGAATCTTTGGTCGCCGCCCCTTTTTCACTGAAAAGGCAGGCCTTGTTTGGCGTCCGAGAATCTCATTTTCCATCTTCTTTTTGTTCTCTTGGTTCGTTTTCCCTTGTGTCCTTGGATTTGGGTTTTTTTCTTCCCCACTGTGACGGTCCTTTAATTCTATACACTTGATATGAGCCCTTTCCGGCTTATATAACAAAATTTCACATTTTTTAATTCAAAGTGTTTTCTTTTTCATGTTCTGCGATTCTGGGTTGTTACTCTTTTGTGCATTTGTTGTATTAATGGCGAGAAACAATTTGTTCTTGTTTTCTTGCCCAAACGACAGTGCGTACAGAGAAAGCCTGGTTCTTTGAGCTTCTTTTTTCTATTGTTATTGTTATGATGGAAAAAGACGTTTGGGGATTAGGCAGCGGCCAGACAACCGTAGGGATGGTATCCACAGATGAAAGGCTAATTCCTATCCCTTTCCTGTCTACTGATTCCATCTCACATTTTATATTTATATATATATATAGTTGTCGTATGTATATATATTGGTTTACTTGTGCTTGAGATTTGAGGTTTTTAAAGCTGTGTTTGGAAAGGTTGAACCAGTATACCTCTTCTTTTTATCTGCTGATTTCATTTTGGCGATGCTATTATACTTTCATTTTGGGCCTTGTTTCAGCATAGACATAGAGGATGAATTTCTAATATGGTTAGGAAGTGTTTGTGGAGACGAAAGTATTGCATAGAAAAATGCTTTAGGACTCCAAGATCAAATGTTAGATCCACTTTCTATGTCGTATGTTGAACAAAGTAGAGAAATAAACTAGGTAGCATGTCTCTTTTGAGACTCACAAGATGTCTCTCATGTTTATGACCCACTTATAATTAATTTTTATTCAATCCGAGTCGGGATGGATAGTATTGCTCTTATCATTATTTAATGAGAGTGATGCTATTTATCTTGATTTTGGTTGAGGAGATTAGTTTGAGGTGGTCCTCATTTACTTGGAATGAATGACACATTAGGCTTTACATTGGGGTATTGGTCTTATCTAAGTACCGGATAGGAGATTTCTTTTATAAATGACCATGTGTTGTTGTTGAGAATTAAACATGTTTCAAAATCTAATAATTTGATCCAATAACCAAAGTCTAGACGATAGGAACTTCCAATGTCCGGTGTGATAGGTAAGATAGGTCTTAATAAGAAATGTGTATTATAGGTAAGTGATTTTGTGAAAACTAAATTAAATAGTTGAGATGAATTAAGGTGTTAGGCGTGACAACCAAACATCTCGATCATTTATTTTAGTCTCCATCATTCATTTGATTATATTTTTAATTGATTTTATACATATTATCTTGAATTTGATTTAAAATTAGTTAGTGAGTATGTATTTTACGCGTGTGGAATAGACAAGTAAAGTAAATAAATAAATAAATAAAAAGAGTCAAGTGATAGTTGTTAGTACCATCACATGATGGATCAAGAATAGTGATGATTTTGTACTTTTATAATGTAGTAAGAGTTAAGAAACATAATTTGTTTAACATCTTTTTTTGTAATATCTATTACTACATTATAAAATTGCAGAAGACACTTTCTATCCTTAGGTTATCATGTGGTAGGTTCACCTCCAGTCATTTGGCTTTTTAATATTATTTTGTTTTGTTTGTCTATTTCCCACGGGTAGAATATGTGCTTTACAATTAATTAGTTATTATTCAAGGAAACTGTGAAAATAGCTCTTTTAACGTACATGTCAAGGATTTTTGTCTTATGATTCGGATTCATGTTTTAAAATCACTTTTATTTGATATTATAAAAGGGTAAAAAATTTAAGTTATTATAGATAGAACTGTCAATTTAGGTCACGATACAATAATACGGCACGAAAGTTATATGAAGTTAGAAGGTTTAGGTTTTTTTTAAATGTGTTTGGGTCAAAAAGGGTCGAATCTGTCAAATATGATTAAATAAATGATCGAATCTGCACGAATTCGTTAATCCGTAATTGATACGAAATAACTTGTTTAACAAATTAATTATATATGGGATAACATGAATGAATATGATTCATAAATTAGTCATTTATAATCTTTAATATATTTATATTATTATATATATTATAATGTTTTATTATTTTTAATTTTGAGTTTTTAAAATTCAAAATTTAAATATAATATATATCTTTTATTTTATATATATTTTTTAAAATTTTTTAATATAGTAAAGAAAATTTATATTTTATTTTATTTTTTTTAGTCTTTCATTGTTTTTACAGTTTTGCTTACCTCATTCAATTGTCTTCTCTTTTCTTCGCTCCATCGATTTTCATGATAATATAATTAATTGTTTTTAATTTTATTATCATTATTTTATTTATATTTAATTTAAACAAGTTAATTTGAGTCAATACGATTAACACGATTAATAAATGAGTTAGGTTTGGGTTTAGTTAATAGTGTTAATTAAAGAGTAAAATACAACATGAATACGATATGATAATACGAATTGTCAGTCTTAATTATAGATGAGAGAATATTATAAAGATGTGTTTTTTATAGTATTCTTAAAAAAAAAAAATCCCTTGTTAATAAATGTAAATAACGTCCCATTCGATTTGGACCTACTTCTCTTTCCTTCAACTTTTATATCTCAATTTCAGATTTCATTTTTCCCCTATTTTTCATTTCCCTTTTAATCAATTTTGTCGTATTTTTTTGTTTTGGTTTTAATTTCTTGATTTAGATTGAGATATTTCATCCCACAAGAAACTAAGAAGATATATCCCATATCCATTTTTAGTTGGTATGGGGTGGTCGTCTTTGAGGCTTCAAGCTTTGTCTAAAGTTCATTACTTTTAAGGACTGGTGTTTTCTGTAACTTTAAAGTTTAGAATTCATCCAATTTTCATAAATTTATGCTTAGTAAGACTTTCAAAAATTATAAAACCTCAATTTTTAATGTTGTCAACGTGAATCTGAGTAATGAGAAATACAACTGATTTCTACGAGTGCTGAAAAATTGAGTGGATTACGATAAAATAAAATAAAAATAAAAAATCCATGCAAACATTACAAAAATTTTAAGGATTTGTTCTTTTTTCTAATTTCAGCATGTTCAGAGATAATCATGATAAAAAGAACATGTTATTCGGGTATATTTGGGTGAGGATTTGGATGTGTTTAAAGATGAGGGGAAATAAGTTTTGAAAAATGTATTTAAAAAAAACTATTTAAAGTAAAAAAAATATAAAATTTTAAAAATTTATCTAAAAATTGTTAATATAAATTTTGTTTTATGTTTATTTTTGAAATTTCATGTAATTGAAAAAAAATCGTTTACCTATATATGGTTAAGACTTTTTATGGTTTTAATTTATTTTAGTGTTTTAAAATCGTAAATAATAATAGATAATTATAAAATTAAAAAAAATCAAAATAATGTTTAAAGTACATCCCTAAAACACCCCTTGAATGCCCTCTTAATTGGATGCACACGGTTTAGGAAAGTTGGGTAGTAAGTACAACTATTTATGCATCCAAAAGCTTTCGAGGCGTTTTCATTCTTCTTCAATATTCCCTTGCACCTTTGCTTCTTTACTCGTTGAGTTGAATGGTCCAATTATTTTCCTGACATAAATATAGTGGGTTGTCCTTTTTTTTTTTTTTTTAAACAAGTTAATGTATGATCATTTTCAATGAATTTACGAGTGTAAATGATATATTTATTATAAATAATATAAAAAATAATATTATTTTATTTTATATTACAATATATTATGGTTTTTTAAATATTATTTTTTATTTTAATAGTGAATTTTTAATATATAAATAAATAAATAAATAAAATTATTGTGATATTATATGAGGTAATAATCAATAATAATTAAAAGTAAATTTTGATATTATTTATATTTTACAGTAATTTGTTATAAAATTTAATAAATAATAATTTAACATAAAAAATAACATTATATTAAAAAATATGTTTTTTATTTAAATATCAAAATTTGTCATTGATATATTAATTTGATATTATACTTGATTAGGTTGATTGTTCAGGAGGAAATCGCTTTCACTATAAGAAATTAAAAGATGATGTAGTCTTACATGGAGACAAAATCTTTATAAAATTTACATGTTCTTATATTTATTTAGTTATTTTTTTTTCTTTACGATTTTTATCGTTCTTGGTGATGAAGAATAAGTAGGCGTTTGGGACACAAATTTTTTTGGCATTGCATTTAAATGCAATGTAATTTTCCCCTAAATACAAAAATATTTCATTCAAATACCAATCAAATCACATTTTAAATCTAACACAATCACTATTTATTATTTCACTTTTCTATTACTTTTATTAATTACATCACATATTCTCTCTCCCTCTTTTTTTTCTCTCTACTTTTACCCATCACATCACATATTTATTATTAAAATACAATTCAAATACTTTTCCCCCAAACACACATTGCATTCAAATGCAATGCTAATACTTTTCCTCTAAATACAAATTGTATTCAATACATTGTATTCAAACGCAATGCAAATACAATGCGTTCACTAAACGAACCCTAAAAGCCTCTAATTCTCAACAATCGACGGTGCAGTCATTGAGGAATGTTGAATTTCATGCCCTTTATGTTGGCCTCTCAGTGTCTGGTTTTGCAGCTGCACCATTCTTTCTTCATGGAATTTTGTTATATATTAGGGACGGTTTCCAGAGCATCACTCGGATATTTATTAAGTTAAAAGGTAAATAATCTTAAGAATGTATCTTAATAGATTATAACTACGTAAAGTTACGTTATAAATTCCAATTTTTTTTTTTCTTCATCAATATAATGATTAATATGCATCCGAAAGTAAAAAGAAAAAATAAACTTGACAACTAAATAAGCTGGGAATGCTCCTTTTTTTTTTTTTTTTTTTTAAATAAGCCTCATTCTAAAAGAATTTTGCAACCCATTACTGCACAATTGTTTGGCTATTCCACCTGTTGAAAAGCAAAACGAAAGGAAGAATCCTACTTAGCTGAGTCGAAAGATATGTCGCTCGCTAATTGGCGGTTCGTATGTAATTGAGTGATTTTAGAACCCCTTAACCCTAATATTATTAGGATTACATTCATAATGTCTCAAGTTGCAGATAAATATCTTTTGAACAAGGGAAACGCCAAGTTAGACAGTGAAATATTTTCCATATTGACTGAGGAAAAAAGGAAACGCTAAAATTGCACGCTTTTGAGCTATAAGCTCGTTGGACACGAAAATGATTACTTTTTTGTGGCGTGTAACCACTAAATAAAGATATTGAAAGTTTTAGGTTTGAGTTAGGCCCTTCTTCAGCTTCCTAAAAGGAACTTTTTTTTTTTTTTTTTTTTTGGAAAATAATGTCAATAAAAAGCTTGAAATGGTTGGGTACATGGCTAACCATGTGAATTTCAAATCATGTACATTTTATTATATCAAGGTCAACTTTTAGTTTGAATGAAAAGTCCCCTATTTTTAACCGACAGAATAATTATAAATTATTTTTTCTTGGAAAAAAAAAATCGTATTCTTTCTCCCAAATTAGCTAATTTTCCACCGGTCGGAATTCTAAGTAAAATATTCTGCATAAGATAAGACCTAACAATTGAATAAATATCCAACAACTTTTTACGTATTGTGGAAAAATAACCAAATGAATATGATAAATTTGAACCGAATAATTTTTTATTATTTTATTTTATTATAACCGGCTACTCTAGTACTCTACTACTCGACTAATTATAATATAAAATGACTTTTGTAAAAATTTTGATTCTTAAACCGCCAAACAAAAGCTACTAATACGTTCGAATAGATTCACGTTTTGAGAGAACACAGCCAATCTTTTCTGCTTGTTCTTGATTCCATATTTATGTTGAGCTAAAAATGCCTTCAAAGTAAGATTTAATAATGGTATGGTCCTCGCCAAACCAAGTCAAATTCATATCTTCTTGCAGTAATTTTACTCTTTTCCTCTTTTGGTATTAGGTACTGTTGGTACCTATTGGTTTCTTCCACCTTTCCCAGGTTCAAAAAAAAAAAAAAAATCTTTTTTCTTTCTCTCTCTCTCTCTATTTTTTTTCCCCCTAAAAGGACACAAATATTATTAAAAGATTTTAAAAAAAGGGGCTAAAAGTACAACAAAGGGACAGAATCCACAAAAACAACTACAAAACAACGGCGTAAAAACCAAATCATAAATCCACTGAGATGTTACGAAATCATATGAAACTAGAGTTTACAACAAGCCAACGGGACATCACACATGAATTAAGTCCTCTCGGAGAATGCCGCAGCATCCCCTTGTCTCAACAGTAGAGCAAACTCTTACAAAAGGCGGACCAAAAGCGAGTTCTGCCCCCCAAAACAAGACCTAGCCAAACAAAAACCACCAAACTACAAACTGGTTCAAATGGAGAATCCATTAAGCTTGTTACAAACATGGAAGATACAACACAAAAATCAGGGGAAAACCAAAGGATCTAACTGACAAGGACAAGCTCCTCAATACCAAAAAAATAAAAAGAGCATCTAGAGTTGCGCCAAAAAAAAAACTCCCAAAAAGGCGGTAGGAGCTCTCTCACAACACAATGTGAGGTACACACACCATCGACAATAGCCAGCTATTGCTTGGCACGTCGAACCACCATTCTTGCATCCTTCCTACTATCTAGTTCCCAAAGTTTCAGCGGGATCCCATGGCGAATGCGTCCTGGATCTAGTATGGAAAAGCAGCAATTAAAACCCTGAAAACAGCTTCATTTTGGTGACATCCTACACAATAGGCATGAAATTGACTCTGGGAGTCTCTACAACTTCCCCAAACAAATTTTGGAGGCCAATAGCCAAACGAAACCTTGGACTTCCAACCCCAAGACTCTCTCTCTCTCTCTCTCTCTGTTTTCTTTTAGATCATCTTTCTCTCTCTTTTTTCCCCTCTCCCTCTCTAAACAAAGACCATCTACAATTTATATGTCAATGTCAACATTATATTTGTTATTAACAAAATATAAAAAGAGCATGTTGAAGACTTTATACGGAACTATTTCTAATGTTATGTCTACCTTTACTCATCTTCTTCAACCTTTAAATTCATAAGAGTTAAGTTTTGAAATCTAGATAATAAAATAGTTGAAAAAAAATTAATAGAATGTTTAGTAAACGCAATTAAAATGCATTGCGTTTTAATTACGTTTGAATATAATTCGTTTTTTAAGTGTTGTATTTGGTTGAAAAGTATTTGTTTTATATTTAAATGAAATGTGTGTTTGGATGAAAAGTATTTTAGAGTTGAAAAGTTGATGTGATTGGTAAAAGTAAAGATAAAAAGTTAAAGTTAAAAAGTTGATGTGATTGTTTTAAAAAACTTTTAAATAGTAATTATTTTCATAATACTATTGAAAAGAATTGTATTTAAATATAAAACTTTACGTTTAGTATAAAATTGATTTTCATAACATAAAAAACGTTTTCCAACATGCCATTATACACTAATAAAAAACAATCAAATATTTAAGTTTTAACATGTGCTATACTTCATGGCAGATTTACTATTAAAATAGCTTTATAACTTTTTCATTAAAATGTCAAAATTTGACATTAGCATACATCTTTGACATTCTGTTAAAGATGCTTTAAAATTAACAATTATATGGTGGCAAACTCCGTAATAAATTTTAAATTTTGATTTTTTAAATAAAAATTAGATTGATGATGTCTTTATACTTTGAGATGTTTTAGCTTTAAAAACAGACAATCCTTTTTGTTCTTCAAATTATTATTATTTTTTTAAATTCTGGCAGCCATATGTTCTAAAATTAGTTTACAAACCGAAGTTCGTAGGCATCACTAATTAACATTGACTTATGGATAAATATATTAGATTACAAGAGCAAAGAGGAATGACTAATCATTTTTATTTATTGTAAATATAAAATGCTTATATCAAACCATACTTACTGGCATCTAGGGATGAAGTCAAAAAAACTTTAGTTGAATCAAGCTAAATATTATTTAAGAGAATTAAAGGGAGGGCTAAAATAGGAAACTTCTTTAATTGCAATTTTTGATATAAAATTTCAATGGGCCACCAACGTAGATGAACATTTATGCCAACAACCTAAAAGTAGCCCCAAACACTTCTCATAAATCCCAAACTTGAAATCTCTCGTCTATCAAACTACGTGAGAGCGTTATTAGGATAATTGATCACGATTAGAATGCATAAATATGAGCTTAAAGAAGTGCAAAGCCAAACAAAATTTGACCAAAATCATTAAGGGGGGAGAAAAGTATATAAGTTACATATATATATATATATATCATGCTTAATGAGCAAAGCTGCGGGCCACAACTTTCCAGCCACTTCAGCTCCCTTACATTCGAAGTTTAACTCTTTTAATCTGTGATTTCTCAAAAAAAACACCATCAAGGTAACTCATAACAACAACCCTCTTTTTTCTTTTTTAATTCAAAAAAAAAAAAAGGAAGACAACAACTCTCTTTTTCAGTCTTCAGTCTTCACCCCCCAAAAAGTCAAAAGAGTTTACTGCTCCCAACACGCTTTTCCCTTCGTTTTCTCACTATCTCTCCGTCTTTTTCCAAATAAAGTTTTCCATAATTTAAAAAGAAAAAAAAAAAAGGAACAAAATTACATATATAGGACCGGGAAATTGTAAAAAGACAAATCAGACCCTAAAGTTCTTGCCAGCGAAGGTCTGGCCAAACTGCCAATGGGCGGGGGCAATGTTCCAAGAGGTGGAAGTGCGTCGGTCACTACCTGTGACCCTGAAGGAGAGTGACTGACCAACCAGGATCGCGTTTGACTGCCAGTTCTGACCCCAGTTCCGGCTCATGCTCATCCAACCAGTCTTTGTACCCTTCACGCTCGCCCTCACGATATCCCCTGCACCCGCGACGTTGGTGATCAGGACCAAGTTGAAGTATTTGAAGCCGTTGATCGTGAACCTGATTCCTCCTTGCTTCCGGCACGGCACCCTAGATAATTAAAAATTAAAAAAAAAAAAAAAAGACATCAGATTTTTTTTTTCCACGAGGGTATTAGAGTAATTTTGACCGAGAGGGCTATTTTCTCGTGCGACGCGATTCTTGAGATTTTTGCATCTGTTGTAGATCAGGCTCTGATTGGACGTGACATGCGTGTGGGACAAAAATGGGATACGATTCTCTGTTAAATATACATTTTTTTTTAATTTGGATGGTTATGATTCTTTGGGATTAAAAACAAAAGGCCAACCTTACAAAAGTACAACAAAACAATTTTGCCATCGGCTCTTTACATAATCCCAAGGAGTAATTAATTACTAATTAGCGTAATTCCCTCGGCCTGATTGCCAATCACTTTTGATGAAAATAAAAGAGCCAATCAAAAAATTATTTATGATTTGCCCAGTCAATTTTCTTTTAGTGCCTCATAATTTTAAAAGATTTTGTGTCTGTGGACTTTTTATTACGGTAAATTATTATAAGGTTATAAGGGACAATTTAAAAAAAATACGCGAAAATTCTATTTTGTGCTTGTGAACTTTATTACGGTAAACTATTATAAGGGTATAAGGGATAATTAAAAAAAATAAAAGATAATTTTATATTTAATTTTATTATAAAATGTAAAATTTAAATTTTCTTGTCTTTGGATTAAAAAAAGATTGATTTTATTTTGTTGATGAATTATAAATTCAATTTTATTTTAGTTCTCAAACTTTTAAAACATTTTAATATCCAGCATTGAATTATTAATTTATTTAATAATAGTTATTTTTTCAAAAACATTAAAAACTATAAGGAATTATCATTTGGGCTAAAACTATATCCCCAATTTTTTACTTAAAAAAAGTTAATTATGATTAAAAAAAATGAAAAATTAACTGATATTAATTACTTAAAATTCAACTCCGTGGTCCCTAAGTTAAAAAATAAAAATAAAAAAAAAAGTGAAGAAGCTGACCGGCGGTAAGAGACGGGGACAATGCCGGCGCGGTACTCGGCGATCTTGAGGAACATGGGCATGGCGAGGTCGAAATGCGGGCGGGGAGGGTTGCACCAGCCGCCGTTGTCGCTTGGGAGCGCATAGTTTGGCGGGCAGAAGTTGGTTGCCGTCACCAGTATCGACGGACTCCCAGAGTGGCACCACTGCGGCTCGTTCGCGCACTTTATCTCAAAACACGCTCCGCAGCTCAGCCCGTTGTTGAACAGCGCCGTGCTCAGCGCCGCCGTGTTCACTCCGTACCCCTGGCTGTACAAGTTCCCGTATCCACATGCCCCTCCTGTCATACATTTATATATATAGATATATAGATACATGTACACACATTCATCAGATTTTGCTTATAGTAATAATGTTACAGTTTTTTTCGGGTTGTTGCGGTAATTACCCATGGTGCCGGAGGCGTCACTGCCGCCGTAGAAGGTGGCATGAGCGGTCTGCCACGCTCCGCCGCCGTAGTTGCCAGCGATTCTGGCATCGACGAAGGCGGCGGAGACTAGGAGGGAAAGAACTAGTAGAGAAATCACGGTCGTCATTTTTTTTCTTTTTTGTTTGGTTTGATTTTCCCTTACTGGAGAGACAGAGTGAGGGGTTGGGAAAAGATGAGTGAGTTTGTTTGTGTGAGGAGAGAAGCAGAGGATGGGGTGCTATTTATGCAGCAAAAACTAGAGGAGAGAAGGGGAAAATTTTAAAAATAAAAATAAAAGTTGGCATTGTCAAAAAGTGAGATTAGGGGAAGGTACAAAATTATCACCCTTAATTAATGCTGTTTGGTCTCCCGTTTGTTAGTTAAGACTCAGATGAGCTTTTTTTTTTTTTTTTTTTCAATTTTTGGCGGTAAATCTATTCAACTATCCTAGAACTCTTTTCCGACTTGGACAGAGGGAAATGCCATTGGAGTTTGGTGGCTCTTTTGTGACGTCTAGATGGGGTTTTGTGGGAGGAAAAAAAAAAAAGAGAGAGAGAGAAAGAAAATATTGTAGTTCGGTCGAATGATAATGATGGTAGGGTCTAAAAAGGGTCGGAGCTCAAGGCTGATATGAAAACAGCTTTGCTTCAATTGTAAGTTGTGCCATTATCTGCGGCTCTCTATGTGATCAGAGTAGAATTCTTTGCTCCTTTTTGTTGTCACTTTGAAATTTTAGGCATTTGGGTTGTCGACCCTATGGGAGGGAAGACCTTGGCCTTTTGTCCCAAATTGTACGAATTAAAGGGCTCTTCCACTTGCTTGCTTATGAATTTACCACTAGCAACAATTCACGTTTTTTTTTTAATTTTATTGTATAACCAAGATAATAAAAAGTTTTTTTTTTATTTTCTAAATGTGTTGAACGTTATAGTTAACTTATTTTCTATTATGATTATAGTATAGTACTTATACACTGATTCAGGATTATCTTTAAACTCTAGACATGAAGGATGCTTATATTTTACTATTGACAAGACTTGTCAATTATTTTATTGAGTCTTTATATAAAACAGAAAAAAATAGCTATATTTGTAATTACAGATATAGCTTGGTGTTAATTATACACTGATTTAATCATAAAATAAAACTTGTAACATTTATTAATCTAGAATTCAAAGAATGAGAAATTAAAATTTAAAAAATAAAAGAATTAAAATTGAAAACTTAATTCACTTTCTAAATTGAATTGCCCATTAATAAACGCACATTAAATAAAAATTTTTTAAAAAAATCAATCCATTAGCCAAATTAGAGAGACACTATCAGATAAATTTGCGCCAAATATTCATCCTTCTATTAATAGGAGTTTGGGGGAGGTTTTGGAGACGTGGTTTTGGGGTTTGGAAAAAAGTTGGTTTTGGAGAATATGTTTGGGAGAAAAAACTGTTTAGGGTGAAAAATTAAAAAAATTTTTTGAAAAAAAATATCAATATGGATCTTGTTTTGTTCCTCTTGAAATTTTATGCAATTTAAAAAAAATCATCTCATTTAAACTTGTATACAAAAAGTTATGAATTTTTAAAATTTAGAGTTTACTGTAATGTTTTGAAGATATAAATAGTAAAAAATAAGAAAGTTTTAGAAAAAAATGAAAATCTGGGGCCGGGACAGCCCAAACGAACCTGAATTCAACCGGTAAAGAATAGCAAAAGTTTCCCACTTTCAAATAAATACCATATTCCCTTTTTTTTTTTTTTTCCCATTTCCTTACACCGAATTCCCGCCGTCAGAGTTTACCCGCCGAATTAGACGTCTTTTTAACGGCAAAAGATCGAAGACCGAGATTGAGAGAGAGAACATGAACGGACGAAGATTGGGCTCGATATGGGACCCACCCTTCCGCATTCATCGGTCCACGTATTGCGCCGTGCATTAGCCGTACATTAGCGTGGACTCTCTACACCGTTGGATGCACTTTTTTTTGCCTACGTCACTCACACATTTGCTTACTCTTGCTTGCGGTCTCCTATTTGTCTATGATTTAAACAAGTCAACTGTGGAATACGGATGTACAAGCACAAAACATATACATATCCACGTATCTAGAATGCTGAAGACGTCAATTTTAGTCGTTTAATGTCAATTTATATGATATATAAAATTTTTTTTAAATTATATCAATTAATAATTATTATCAATGATAAGAAATAATTTATCATTGCATGGGTTAATATTTAAAAGTTAAGCCTCTATTTAATAAATACATTACGTTTGTATTATATTTAAATACAATGTATTGAATACAATTTATATTTAGAGAAAAAATATTAATATTATATTTAAACACAATGTGTGTTTAGATGAAAAATATTTGAATTGTATTTTAATAATAAATATGTGATGTAATAAGTGAAAGTAGAAAAAAAAAAGAGAGAGAAAGAGAATATATGATGTGATTGATCAAAATAATAGAAAAAGTGAAATAATGAATAATAATTGTATTATATTTAAAATTTAATATAATTGGTATTTAAATAAAATACTTTTATATTTAAAAAAAATTGTATTATATTTAAATGTAATGCAAATTAAATATTACAATCAAACACCCTCTAAAGTTAGTACTCCTAATTTATTACTTTTAGTACACGTTTGGAAAAACCTTTGAAGAGAGACTTTTGAATATGCTTTATTTAGAATTAAAATTAGTTTTGGAAATATGAATTTAGGATAAAAACATTTGGGAAAAAGTTGGTTTGGCATTTTGTGTTTGATGAAATGATAATTGGAAAAAATGAATGTTTTGGAGTGTGTATTTTGTTGATTTAATAAAACAACAGAAAATAATAAGTATTTTAAAATTTGTGAAATGGTTGAAGTAAATATTTACATTTGGAAATCAAATTATACCCCAAGACAAAGGTTTTGAAACAAAACTCTATTTTACCAGTTGTAAAAAAGACCCCAAACGGGCCCTTAAAAACAACATTAGGGGCTTGTGTTTATAGTTCAACACCATACATTCATGAAAATATATTGCACAATAGAAAATCCATACTTAAAGTTCATTCTATGTTAATTACAATGTTCAACAATATTAGTATCCGAGTATTTTGTAATCTTTAAAATAAATTTTAATTTTCCAAATAACCATGCATTCATGAAAATATATTGCACAATAGAAGATTCATTCGTAAAGTTCATTATATATTAATTACAATGTTCAATAATATTAGTATCCGACCATTTCTTTAATCTTTAAAATAAATTTTAATTTTTTAAATAACCATGTTTCAAATTAAGAGACTTTACTTGGAATAATTGTATATTATGGGAGACTTAGGGTAACGAGCCCCATCATTGAGACGATTTCATCTCATCATTAATTGTTAGGAGGTCAGAAAAAAAAAAAAAAAAATTTCCCCTCCTATTCTTCTTCTACTTCTTCATCCAATGGCCTATTAAAGATGTTATCCACAATAACTTAGCTATAACCACCTTTTTTTTTTTTTGGAAAAGTCCATAACCACCTATTTAAACTTTCCAAAATATTACGTTTTTCTTTTATTTTTACAATATTTCAAGGCAGGACCCAAAATGTCACGTCGAAATTGTAATGTGAATGCATAGCGTAATTTATCAAGAAATTTTTTAAAATTTTTTTAATAAGATTTGGGCCCCATTTTGGACAAATTTTGGAGACATCCAAAACTATCTTTTTTTGAAAACTTCATCACTTTTTATTATTTATATCTCCAAAATGTTACAGTAAATTTCAAATTTTAAAAGTTTATAACTTTATGTATACAAATCCAAATGAGATAATTTTTTTTAAAAATTTCATAGAATTTCGAGAGGAACGAAACAATTTCAATATTGATATTTTTTTTCTAAAAAAATTTTTAAAATTTTTTATTTTTTCACCCAAAATAATTTTTACTCCCAAACACATTTTTCAAAACAATTTTTATCCAACTTAAATATAATATCTCCAAACATCTCCCACAAACTCCTCTTTAGCTTTCTGTTTTTTTCCCCCCTTGATATCGTCGAACTTAGGAAAAAGATGCGGCTGGTTTTATTGAAAAAAAAAATGAAAAGCAAAAGATAAAAGGGGAGATAAGAGAATTAACGTGGAGGAGAAGATTCACGTAACAGGACCACTTGAAATTTTTTTTTTTTCTCTCTCCCCTTCAAGCATTACATGTGGTAAGTGGGCTTCCATATAAATCTAAATAATTACTTAATATTAACAAATCGTCTAAAATCAAAATTTTCTAATTATGAAAATTGATATAAACAAATTCATATTTCCTAATCTAAAGATCAATATACAATAATCACCTATACCGCTTCAAACTTGAGCTTCGTTTGGTTTATGAGTTCGAACTCAACTTTTTTAATTCAAAAAAATATATTTTTAAAAAAGTAACAAAAATTATAATTAAGTCAATTAATTAAACCTAAAAATTTGAGATTTAACCCATAAACCAAACGAATTCTTATTATTTCTGTGTCATTGCAAGCTTTAACTGAATGGAAAATTATTGTCCCTCAACAATTTAATACAGTTTGACAAATAGCATTCTCCACCATGTAACGATTTTCCCTTTCTTTTTTTTATCCAAGTCTTTGGGTACTTCAGATTTTCTGGTCTGTTAATTGAGTAAGAAGAATAAGATATTTTTGGTTGTAGTTTTTAGCACATTTTTAATAAGATGTATTTACTTGTACTTTTTTACCATCGAACTTCAGGTGATTTATTGTTTTTGTACTTGAAATTTTATTTATTTATTTATTTTGACAATGGAGTCCCACACGACTCTCGTGATATATCAATAGATTAATTATACGAAATCCTCTAAATTATATATCTTAATTTATCTTACTCTTCGTATTTATAAAACTGTTGATCATATATTTTAACCTATATAAAATTATTCATTTTATCTCTTTTGTATACTTTTGTTTATTTTATTTTATTTTATTTACAGAATCATTAATATGACATACTAATAAGACTAAATAAAAGATACTTTAAAATTATAAATTTTAATTATTAAAAAATATTAATAAAAACTGATAAAAAAATTACATTTTAAAAAAAAAAAATCTTCTCTCTCTCTTTCTCTCTTACACCTTCCTACTACAACCACCAATCTCCCTCCTCCCTTTCTCCCTCAATCCTCAATGCCCCATCTTTCTTCCTCACTGATCTCTCTCATCTTCCTCTTTCATTCTCTCTCACTATCCTCCTCTCTGTCTCTCTCATCCCTTCTCTTTATCCCTCTCGATCGCCGTTAGTCCTACCTACGGCCTTTACTGAGCTTGCCTCCGCCAGCTGCCACCTCTCCAAGCTTGCCCAATCTCGCCACTACCGACCCCACCACCGCCTAGTTTGCGATGCCATGGACCTAGACTTTGTCCATGCCAAGATCCAAGTGCGACGCCTTCCTCGCCGCTGTGAATCTGTTGCAAAATAGCTTCTCCGGCTCGATTTCCTCCAACGCCTTCAACCTCACCACCACCTCCGCCCTCCTCTCCACCATGTTTGCAATAATAACCAGAAGAGAAAAAAAAAAAAAAAACCCCCTAATTTTGCTCAAAAAATTTCAAAATTTTTCTTTGTTTTCACACAATTGAAATTAAGGCTGGCAATTCATATTATCGTCTCATGTTCATGTCGTGTTATTCTCCTTAATTGACACTATTATACTAAACCCAAACCCGATCTATTTAATAATTGTATCAAAATCTCAAATCCAAACCCAACCTATTTATTAATTGTTTAATCGTTTCGACACGAATTAACCTGTTTAAATTAAATATAAATAAAATAATAACTTATTCAATATAATTGTGATACTTTAATATGTTTATTAGATAACATATCTTTTCTTTTATAAAACGCAAATGAAATTTACTTATAAAGTTTTAAAATTCATATTATTTGTACTTTATTAGTTATGAAAATTCTTATTTTATATCATATACAATTAAGTAAAAAAAAAAAAATAGTATTAGGGTGAGGAGGAGGAGAGGGCAATGAGGAGCAGTGAGGGGGGAAGAGGAGTAATGAGCCATGTTGTCACGAAGGTCAATGGAGTGAGGGGAGGGGAAGGGAGAGCAACGGGGTAAGGTAAATAGAGAGGAGGGGGAGGGGAGGCCGATGGGGTCAAGGACAACTGATTATATTGTCACGCAAGTCAATTGAGTGAGGGAAGGGGAGGACGATGGGGTGAACTGAGCAAAGCTATAAAGGCAATAAAAAACTTAAAAAAAAAGTAAAATCTAGATTTTTTTTCTATGTTAAAAATTTTAAAATATATATATAAAAAATAAAATATATATTTTATATTTGAATTTTGAATTTTGAAAACTCAAAATTAAAAATAGTAAAATATTATAATATATATAACAATATAAATATATTAAAGATAATAAATAGATAATTTATGAGTCATGTTTATATCAACCCATCTATGATCCATTTATTAAACGAGTTATTTCGTGTCAATTGTATGTTGACGGGTTCATACGGGTTCGACTTTTTATTTATTCGTGTTTGACGGGTTCAAACGTTTTTGACCTAAACCCATTTAAGGAAAACCCAAACCCTCTAATTTCGTACGGTTTCGTATCGTGTTATCGTATTGTGACTCGAATTGCCAGTCCTAATTGAAATAACAAATTCCCTTTGTTTTCCTTTTAGGAGACGTCTTTGGTGTGGTAAAGGGACTTATGGATGTCCACGTCGTAGTCGACAATGTTGGTCTTGTTAAGGAGCTTGATCTTGGACTTAACAATTTCACTTTAGATCTGTGTGCAACGGCACACTGGACCAACAGTGAGGACAAGAGAGAGAGAAGAGAGGAGTGAAAGAAATATATTTTTTAATATATTTTTTAATTAAAAATTAATTTTTGATTTGATAATCAAAATATATATTTTAAAACGTTTATTTAATATTTAACAGGTTGCAACGTTAGTAATTTCATTAAATTTATAAATGGAAGTGAACGGAGGGTAAAAAAAAAAGAACAATTTTATGTAAATTAGAGGGTACAATAAAACGGTTGGGAGGACAAGGTGAATTAGAGTATATAGTAAGAGGAATTCAAATAATTAATCTTACATTAATAATAATTGAAGTTAAGTTCTACTTGTTTATGAACATGGGCTAGAATAAATTGTCAAGGAAGAAAAAAAATTCAAGAACTATTGTTTGGATGGGTGATTTATTTTTTAAAAATGAAAAACTTTTATATTAGGAAAATAAAATTTTGTATGGATTTTTTCCTAAAGGTAAAAAGTTGTTTGAATAGGTAAAAAATTTTCTTTGTCCAGAGAAAACTCTTTTTTTATTTTTCAAAAATGAAAAATTTTGAATATTCAAGTACGAAAATTTAGGAAAATCTATTTTGTTAAAGTGAAAAATTTTTCATTTTTCAAAAATAATATGCCAAACAAACATATCATAAAGGTGCTAAATCACGAAAATTTTATAAGGCACAAGTATTAAAAATCTTAATTGTAAGTTTAACATGAATATGGCAAGAATCATAGTCCAAATCCTTCTTCGATGGTTGTTGGAGTTAAAATTAAATTAAAAAATATGTTGTAAGAACTTTTTATTTTTAAGTACCATAACCTAATATTCAAAAAAATAAATGTCTTATGTCTAATATATAGGTCATATATTGTATTTAAAGATGAACTATATTGAAATAATTTCCTGCCTGTTAATTAACCACTCCTATTTGTCCACTGTTATTTTCTTTTGTTTTTCTGTTTTTTCCCTCTTCTCTTCATCTCTCCATTAATTATCTTCCCCGTCGACTCTCTGTTCGATAAGAATTTTCTTTTCGACTTATTTTTATGTTGGTTTTATTCAGTTTTTTGTTATTTTATATGTTTTTCTTTTTATATATCTAATTCTTGGCTCAAATTTGAGAGGCTTCATGATGTTCAAGTTCAAATTCAATCGTTATTATATCAAGTGGAAGAACCAATTATACAATGGTAAATTGTGTTCTAAAAATGCTGAAAAAAAAAACTCTATACACTACTTATAAGTCCGTTAGGAAGTGTGTACATAATTTTTATAAATTGTGTTGTCTAATCTTTGGTAAAACACAATAGTTTAATTGTTTATTATCTTAACGAATAAGTTGTATTAGATTTCATTTTCTGTGGTGGACTTAATATGTACTATGTGTTTGGTTGAATGATTTAATTTAAACTATATACATATATACATAGCTCATAAATTCATGGAAAGAGATAGAAAAATAGTTTAGAGACAACTCTCATTCGTCTTTAACTTAATTTCTTTATACCCAACAAAGAAAAAAAATAAAGGAAAAAGCTTAAAGCTTATTAGTGAGAAGGCCTCTCCCATCTCTTCACATGCACTTGGAATACAAAAATGAAAAATAAGAGTAGAGGCGCCATATGGAGCCTACACGAGAGATTAGAAGAATTATCAGCTGCTTAAGTCAACAAAATAGTCTTAAAAAAAATAGAAGCCATATCAAAATGGATTTGTTTTTTGAAAAAACTAAAAAGAAAAGAAAAGAAAATGGTTCTTATTTATTTTTATCTCTCTCTCTTTTTTTTTTTTTTTTAATTTCATTTCGTTATCTTCATGGGACGGTTAGAGAAGATTTGCTTTAGGGCTATTGCATTGTGGGGGTGACTAATAACAAATATGGCTAGGCCGACTCATAAATTCATCCCCATCAACAAAATCCCAAGAGAGATTTTTGGGACACGTCATTATGCAAAAATCAAATAATGTAAAATCTTATTAGTTGAACAACACACAACAACCCCTCACAACAAACCCCTTTATACACTTTTTTTGAGTCCCATTAAAACATCCCCATGCATATGAAAAAAAGCCTACATTTTACCCCCCACCCCATCGCCATCTCAATACTACTTCCCCCAAACCGGCCCTTATTAATTCCCCCCACAACCTTCTTACCAAAGATAACCATAATAATAACTTGGATTCATAAATATATTTTTCCCGAATCTTTTTTTTTTAGTAAATCTTTTTTCCCACACATACGTGTGTATTGGTATACTTGTCTACATATATCTATATATATATATATATGCGTGCGTGTGAAGAGAGAGATATAAAGATAAAGGCCCAATTTGTGGCATGCCTAGCTAACTTATAATGTTTTTTTTTTTTTGAGATTTTTTTTATTTTTTATTTTTTATTTTTTCGACATGACGTATGTTGGGATGTGGTCACCCAACATGTTTGATTTACTTTGTCCGTGAATGTCCAGTGTGACTCAAATAATTCACCCACTTCATAACCACAATGAATGATATAATAAGTGAAGTTAAAATTGTTGGTGGAGATTGTAATATTAAAGGGAAAGTTGAAAGATTATGAGAAAGGGGAATTATTTTTTTTTTTTAAGAAAAAATGTATATACCAAAGGAACAAAACCGTTCCATATATCGTATCAAAAACTTTGTTATGGATATTGAGATTTTGAAAAATTTATAAAATCTGTTTTCAATATCTATTTAAAGGTACCTATTCAAATGCTTTGTTTAAATTACAAAATCCAAACACCAATTTAACAAACAATCCAAATATTTTTATTTAAATATTTTTATTCAAATATTTCTATTTAAAATATTATCATTCAAGTGATTTCACTAAACGGATTTATAGTTATTTTTACTCTTTATAGATATGTGACTGTACTTTTTTTTTTTTTTTTAAGTCTAGTGAGACGGCTTGGAGCTCAAGGGCATGGCAAGGCAATCATGTTACTGGTTGAGAGTTGAGACTTGCGAGATCTTTAAGTTTAAAAAATGGTGTCTCCAAAAGCAATTATACATATTTTCAACAAGTCAACGCCATGCGTATTATAACTCAAGCCTTTATTTTTTATTTTTTATTTTCAAGAGTATTATAATAGAAGTCTACGTTCAAGTGCTTTCATCAATCAACACCCACGTATTATACGTTTTTCAATTATTAATAAATAAATAATTGAATAACGAATAAATAAATTGCTCATGAAGGACGTTGCCCATTAAGAAACATAGTAGGCTAAATTTAAGTTTATCATAATTAATGCTCGTCCTAAGCATGTCTTTTCATTAACAGCGACAAACAACGAAAAAGTTTCTCAAACAGATTCCACCTCGGATTTTAGATTTTTCGTTAATAACTCTATTATTTATTATGTTATATTTACATAATATTTAAATATAATATAACTCTCCTTCTAGTGTTAAAATATTATATTCAAATATTAATTATATAAAATTTTAAATTTAATACAATTATTATTTATTATTTTATTTATTTTATTATTTTTACTAATCACATCACATATTTTTTTCTCTCTACTTTTATTAATTACATCATATATTAATTATTTAAATACAATTCATATACTTTTCATCCAAACACATAGTATATTTAAATTCAACGTAAATACTTTTTATATAAATGCAAATTACATTCAAACGCAATACATTTGCCAAACATCCCTTAAGAATGATGCAGTTCTTATTATTGATAAAGCTCTATTAATTTAATAATTCATCTCAAAAGCTTAAATTATTAAAAAATAAGTAGTCAATAATAATTTTATATTTTAATATTTTCCTTTACTTATAGACTAGAAAATTAGAAAACATTTAGACAAATATTAATCAGAAAATCTAACATAAGTATGAAACTCGAAACATATTAAAGACTCATCATGTCATGATATTAAAGAAGATAAAGAGTGTAATTGTAAGGGTTCGAACTCATGCTTTGATGTCATGTTAATTTAACAATTAATTATAAAAGCTTAAGCTATTAGAAGATTGGATTAGCTAACAAAAATTTTATATTCTAGCATTATTTTCAATCATTAGATTTATATTATATTCTGTCAATTTTATATATATTTTTATTTCAATTTGATTTTGACTAAATCTGTAAGACCGGAATGGAGAAACAATGCTAACTGTCTACATAATGGGCAAACATTGGCTATGTTGTTAGTAAAAAAAAAAAAAAAAGGCTAAATAACCATAAATTTAAACAAATGACACGATGAATATGATTATTTAACGTTGCCAAAAATCCTCAAGGAAAAAGCCATAGGTGCTAAGCACACTAGCTCAATTCAAAGGACTTTATTGATCACGAATTACTATTGTAGAGATTAAAATTAAAAGTCTAATCCTAAACTTGATTAATCCATAACACACGGGTTCTCTCCTTCCTGACTTGCCTTCAGACGCCTCATTATACTCCAAGTCAGTTGCTCGCCTTTAGTACATGTCTTACTTCAAGCTTTCTTATGCCTTCAATCCACCACGACATACTCTAGATCAACAAATATAAAAAAACCAGTGTATGAGGGCAAGGAATTGAGTTTTGAACACACTCAGGAAAAACTCTCACATTAAAGCTTTAAAGACTTGGTTTTCAATTTGAGAATACATAAATACTTGTTTTGGGAGACCGTTTTCGTTGGATGAAATGAAGGAAGCTCTTTTTAGCATGAGTGCTTGGAAAGCACCGGGACCTAATGGCTTTCGTGCTGGCTTTTATCAGGAAAATCGGGAGCTAGTAGGCAAAGATATTGAGGAAGTGTTTGTAGGTGCTGAATGGTCAACGTTCTGAAGAGATATTAATTCCACTTATATTGTCCTCATTCCTAAGAAGAAAGCATCATCGGAGTAAGATTTTAGGCCTATAAGCCTGTGCAATGTGATTTATAAAATAATGACAAAAACATTTGCAAATAGGCTTAAATCTCATCTTTCATCCATCATTTCAGATGTGGAGAGTGCGTTTATTCCTAGACGTCTTATTACGGACAATATTATTGTTGCTTTTGAAACTTTGCATACTATTCGGAGGAAGAGTGAGGGGAGGAATGGTTTGATGGCCCTCAAACTTGACATGAACAAGGCGTATGACAAGGTGGAATGGCTATTTCTTTGAGCCATTATGATCAAGTTAGGGTTTCCAAACTGTTGGGTGGAGTGAATTATGGACTGCATTAGTACCTCTTGCTTCTCTTTCTTGTTAAATGGGGAATTGGTTAGAGACGTTTTACCATCTAGGGGCTTTAGACAGGGGATTTAGACAGGGTTGCCCTCTCTTGTCTTATGTCCTTCTCTCATGTTTGGAAGGATTTTCAGCACTATTGCAGAAAATGGAAAGGGAGAAACTGTAAAACTCCGAAATTTTTGAATAGGAATTTTAGTTAATTAATAATATAATTCATAAATTTCCTTAATTAAAGTTTGAGTTATAATTTTTAACTTAAAGTTATGAAAATGTATTTTATGATATGACAATTATAAGATTTGTTGCATGTTACAAAGTCACTTTATTTTATTCAAAAACATGAATAGTAAATATGATCAATTAATAAAAGTGTAAATAAATTATTAAATTATCAATACAGTATTCCAACAACTTTAATAATATAGAAATTAGCAATTTAAGGTTTTCTCAAATATGATTTTTTTGCATATTAAAATACAGTAGTAGAATTAGACAGTAAAATTCTGGATAGATCCATATTTAGTTTGTCTACTCTTTGATAGACATAAATTAGATAAATCTATTTTTGTAGTATAAGTTAACTTTTTCAATATAAGTAAACCATTTTTGTAGTATTAGTTAACTATTTCTATATAGATTAACTTTTGCAATATAAGTTATTGGGATGTATAATGTTGGCAGAAGGGAGAAATATTGTTATGCTTATATAATAGTACAAATTTTATCTATTGAAGATAATATCCAAAATTATCTTCAAATATTTTAAATTTGAGAAAGAAAAAGCTTGATTCAATGGCTAGGGTTTAGAAGCACAAAAGATCAAGGGCTAGAATTTAAAGAAAACATTAGAAACTCTCATGTTTCATCATGCTTATGTCATTAGAGTTTAGAATGAAATTAAACCTATTTAAGTTGTCGAGACAACATTAATAAGCATAAATTATGATTACTAATTTGATCTAATCCCATTAGCTCAAGCCCATAAATAGGCCTCATCTCCCTCATCATTTTTCCACACACCAAAAGTTCCCAAAAGTTCTCTAGTTCTCTCTAGTTTTCTCTCTAGCTTTCCCAAAGTTCTCTTTTGTTTCTTCAAGAACTTCAAAAATTTTCTTGAGCTTTCTTGCATTTTCTCTCTAATTTTCCCACCTTTCAAACACTTTCTTAGCTCCTTAGAATATGAAGAAATCATCAAACCTTCATCATAGAAATCATTCTCGAAGAAGTTCTAGTCTAAATTTCCAGCCGGAAATCGATCTTTGAGGTAGTTTTTTGATCAAAAACTCTTTTTGATTTTCTTCAAATTTACAAATTTTAGTGGGTTGAAATTTAAGTAGAAATAATGAGTGTTCATAATTTTTCAAAAAATTTCCAAGCTTATGTTGATGGTGATAGAATGTTAGGATGAATTTAGAAATGACAATGGTATGAATATGTTTATGAATATATTTAGAAAGTTAACGATTTAAATAGTGAAAATTTAAAAATTTAAAATGGGTTGTATAAGTTGGGGAAACAATTAAGAAAATCTAGAAAAAGTTTATGGAATATATGTTATAGTGTATATGTATGTGTTTCAAAATTTTCAACAAAGAAATCTAATAATGTTAGAAGGAGATTTAAATTAAATTGATAAGAAATATCAATATTTGAATTTGTGTAAAAAAGAAGTCCTTACGAGTAAAATTAAACTTTCTCTTGAAATTGAAAATTGTAAATAAAATATACATGAACATTTTTTGTGAAGAAATTTTCATCAAATTCTAAACGGTTTAAAAGATATAATTTTTCAAATAATTGCAAAACTAAGAGGGCGTTTGGTAAACGCATTGCATTTTGATTGTATTTGAATGAAATTTGTTTTTTGAATGTTATATTTGGTTGGAAAGTATTTGTTTTGTATTTGAACGCATTGCATTTTGATTGTATTTGAATGAAATTTGTTTTTTGAATGTTGTATTTGGTTAAAAAGTATTTGTTTTGTATTTGAATGAAATGTCTGTTTGGATGAAAAATATTTTAGAGTTGAAAAGTTGATGTGATTGGTAAAAGTAGAGATAAATAGTAGAATTGAAAAGTTGATGTGATTATTTTAAAAAAAATTTGAATAATAATTGTTTTCATAGCACTGTTGTAAAATTTGTGTTTGGTGTAATATTATATTGCATTTGAATAAAATTAAAATGAAATATTTTTGTCAAATGACATCTAAGGATTTTAGGAAGGCCCAAAAATGGCCATTGCACCTAGGGCTGCAATGCCTATGTTTGGTGTTGCAGTGCCTAGCTGGGCTGAGCAGTGGCCAAGAGTGCAGGCTAAGCATGCTGTAGCTGGCCAGCAGAGCTGTTTAGGCACAGCCATGGGCGATGTAACACCCAACCACCTAAAAAAAATAGAGAGAGAGAAGGAAAAAAAAAAAGAGAATTTAAAGATTTTAAATTTTTGTTAAAGAGTATTTTGTTAGAAAATGATAAGTTTTAAATAAGATGATTTTTAAAAGATATGGAATTTCAAATTAAAGTGTCAAAATAATTATCTTGACTCAAAATTAGAAAAATGAAGTTAGATTTTTTAAACTGATTTTTAAAGGGAAATATTTAACATATTTAAGAAAAATGGATTAAAATTCTTAGATCCAATTTCCTATAAACTTAAATAAAAATTATGTTTCATATTTCACCACAACTTTATGTTTATTAGATCTTGATTTTCCTTTTTATAAAAAGGACTTTAAATAAAAGTTCATCCAAGGGGTTTAAATTTAGTAGTTTTTGAATGTTTCAAATATTTTATAATTTTGAATTTTAAAGAGTGTCAAAATTATAATTTTGATACAAAATTAAATGAGATTAAATTCTCTAAACAGAAATCTATAGGTTTGTTTAAAATACACCGTAATCATATAATAATAACTAGTAAAGAGTTATTTTAGATCAAGTTCTTTTTTCCTTTATACAAAAAGGAATTTAGATACAATGATATCCAATAAGAGTATTAATTTAATACTTAACACAAATATATTTTTAAGCAGTAAGATTTAGACCGCATGCAAGTTTAGGAAATGAAAAAAGCTATGTATAAGATAAGTACAAATCTCACTTACAATATAGAAATATTAAATATTTTCGAATGTGATGTGCCATGATTTAAATACATGCCAAAATACATGTTTTATGAAAATACATAATATATTTTATGAAAATATCATGTTTTGTGAAAATTACATGATTTATAAATATACAGACATAGTTTCAATTTATGTCATAGATCTATATATCATGTCATTGCATATGTATTAAGACTAAAGAGTTCATAATTAAAGAACTTAAGTTTCAGGCTTAGTCTTTGAGTAAGACGATTATATTAGAGTATTAGATATATTTAGATTCAGTTAAACAAAGGTTAATGCTAATACAAAATAAATAAGGTGTTATACTAACCTCCTTTCAAATAGGGGAGGATTATGTTATGTTATATTATGGATAAGTCCAGTTTATGATCTCGGTGTTGTTAGGGACCTTGTGAACCTTAAGCTCTCATTGATCAGGCACACTCGATAGTACATATAAGAGCCTACAGACAAACAAGTTAAATAAAGAAATATAAGTTCATAATGAAAAATAAGACATTCATAATTGAATTGTGACTTAATTTTATAATGAAACATAACTAGATTATGTATCTATGTATATTGTTTATGTATGTATATGTACTATAAGATATATGTTTATACTTGTTGAATGAAAACTCATTAGTTATATTCATATTGTAGATAAGAAAACTGTAGTATAGTATTTAGAGGGCAACTAAGGATTAAGATATTAAGCAAGTGAAGGCGGTGTAAGATATTACTACGTAGATTTTACACACAAGTTATTTGGTTATTAATATATTGTTAAGCACATAATTATATATATGGTAATAAGTTTCTAATATGAAAAACTTTATAAAAATTTACTCTCATATATTCATAAAAGTATTTTTATAAAGAAAGATGATAAATGAAGAAGTTTATGAAAAGTTACTCTTATATATATAATAAGTGTTTTTGTAAAAAGTTATGAATAAAGATAATATATGAAAAAGTTTTATGTTAAGTTATAAAAAAAATTATTATGAAATTTTCAGTACCCAAATCCAAGTAATTATAAGTAATTATGATTCAAGATTAGGTTTAAATAGTTAAAGTAACAACCTACGTAAACGGGTCATTACAGGAGCAGCTTATGAAGGGTGACTTGCGCGAGAGGCACTCTAAAGATCAATCATCTTCTTTTTGAGGATGACAGCATAATCTTTGGAAAAGCAGATGAGATGAATGCTTTGGCGATTGACGATGTTCTTGCTCTCTATGAACGTGCATCAGAATAAGCTATTAATTTTCAGAAGATTACAATCTCTTTTAGCCCTAACAGGATGGGGAGAAACAAGGTATCGTCACTGACCTTTTGGGTTTGAATTCTAATGATTCCCATGACAAGTACGTTGGGTTACCCTCCTTTGTGGGGAAAGATAAAAGGAGAATTTTTTGACATCTTAAGGAGAGGATTTGTAAAAAGTTGCAAATGTGGAAGTGTAACTTGTTTTCCATTGGAGGTAGAGAAGTTCTTATAAAGGCCGTAGCCCAAGCTTCCTCCACCTATACTATGAGTGTATTCCGCCTACCTTCTACACTTTGTGATGAATTGCAAACCCTCATCTAGAGATTTTGGTTAGGTGGTGGGGAAAAGGACATGAAAATTCATTGATTAGGTGCGAGAATCTTTGCAAGGCTAAGTTGGAAGGAGATATGTTCTTAGCAAAACTAGGTTGGAGGATTCGTACTTCTCTCACATCCCTTATAGCCTGAGTCCTAAAGACTAAGTATTTTTGAGATTCAAGTTTTTTAAAGGCTAGGGCTAGTAATGATCCATCTATCATCTGGAGAAGCATTGTTTGTGGGGGGATGAAGTGATTAAATCATGTGCTCATTGGTTTGTGGGAGATAGGAGAGATATTAAAGTGTTTAAGGATCCTTGGGTGACTTGACCCTCTTGTTTTCATCTTATCATCAGCCATTGAGTGGATCAAGAAGACATGAAAATCTGTGAGCTTATTAAGGATTCTAGATGGGACAGAGAGGTTGTGGATAACGTGCTGTGGCAAGTGGACTATGAAGCATTGTATAGTATCCGCTTGGGTGATAATAGCAATAAAGACCAGTGGGTATGGCATCATGAATCTAAGGAAGATTTCTCTGTTAAGTCGGCCTATAAGTTGGTGATAGAGCAAAGAAGGCATTCTGAGCCTAATAGTGACTTAAGGTGGTGGTGAAGTTTATGAAAGGCTTGTGTTCCAAGTAAAGTCAAAATTCGTCTTTGGAGAGCTTAGTATGATGCTCTTCCTACTGCAGTTCACCTGGGACGACGAGGAATTGCCATTGCTCGGGGGTGTAGACGATGTAAGGATGGCTACGAGGACACTACACAAGCTGTTTGGAATTGCAGCTATTAATGTGGTAAATTGCATTAAGAAATCCCATAATACTGTAGCCCATTATTTGCTATTAATGTGGTAAATTGCATTGGTCTCATAATAGTGGTATTATTCGCTACAAATCCCATTAAGGAAACTTTGTAGCCCACTATTTAGCTAATTATGCTTTCTTAATTTGTTACGATTTTTGTTGGACTATAAAGATTCCTGGATCTTTAGGTCCTACAATCATGTCAGATTTTTCTGGTCGAATTAAATCCAATCTTTTCCTAAAAAAAAAATACTGAAACTCTTGGGTACAAAATATCGTCTAAATACATCTACCTAAACCTAGGAACTGATCTCCTTCTAAAAATCACGCTTACAATCTGTTTCAGGATAAATTATGATAAAAGGTTCCTCTCATGAATTTAGTTCAAGAGTACTGCAATAAATTTTAACATGTGGGTATGGCTAATGAACAAATTAAAGTCATGTACAATAGCAATATTGCTAGCTTCATTAACAGACAATTTTATATTTCTGTCTTCTAATTAACCTATGGAGACCATGAATTTTCTTGAGTACTTTTATTAAACTGACAATAACTGCAAATATATAAAATTATACTTTCATTAAATCTTAACCCCTGAGCTAATTAAAGTAAACTTGAACAAAACCAGCGGGGACGATTTGCTTCATCATTTTTATAAACTGATTAAACGTGTGTGGCATGTGCCCATGTAAAAGTATTATAACATGTAAAAAATGCAGCCAAAATGATTATAGATAGCAGTTTTCAAAAAATAATTAAAGTAAATAGCATGTTTTAAAAATATTTGTGGTAAATAACAGATTTATTGATAAATGTTTTAATTATATTAAATTTACCACATAAATGATTAATTTATATTTTATAAATACGTCATTTACGTCAGTTTTATCAAATAAATGATTGATCTACGTTTTGTAGATATATTATTTATCTGTAAAATTTATATTTACTCGATAAATCTAATATTTACTACAAATATTTTAAAAACTTGTTATTTATTTCAATTATTTTCTGAAAACTTCTACTTACTTCTGAATCCAAGTTTTTAGAAGATTAACACTTGCAATTTTCCCCGCGTTGCTCCATTCTATGGGTCAAAGCGTCCTCAAAGAGACATTTGAAATTGTAGCTGTAATCTTTTTCAACCCCAACCCCAAACCACTCCCCCCCCAAAAGAACTTTGGCAACCCAATGCTGCTATTTTGGCAATATAGATTATCACTGAAAACACGGAATTTAGCTGTGCTTAAGCAAAGAGACATATTCCGGGTTAACTTATTTATCACATAATATTAGACCCATTATATCCTTAATGCATGCTTTAGTATCAGTACTAATTAAAATTTGCCTGGTCTTTACTAGACCAAGGGGACCATTTCCCAATTTTTTAATGTTCCCTCTTTAGATGGAAAAATCTGCAAATCTAACAATATATGTAGCTTCCATTGAGCTTTACGCCATCCCCCAAGAAAAAAAAAAGTTAATTTAATAATAATAAAAAGGGTTCCAAGTTTCTCAAGCAAGCAAATTCAGAATCATATGATATCTAAAAAGTTCAATCTTCCTTACCATGCACCACCACACATCTACTACTACTTTTATACTTTGCTTTTGTCTCTCTTTCTTTTTCCCTTTTGTAGGCCAATAACTAAATCTTTGCTGATTATTCGCATGAAGGGCCACCATGTAGTGCCATTCCCCCGTATATTATTTTTTGACTCCAACCGCTTTTTATCCACTTTAAGCTCCATGAAATTTAACGACCATTTTAACTGATATTAACTACCGTTCAATATGCAAAAAGTGCCAAAAGAATCGTTCTCATAAGATAAAATAAGAATTTAGGAGGTTTCTTTTTCCTTTGTGTGGCGTGGGAGAGGGGAGGAACATATGGTTTTGACATGCTTTATTAAATTCTTCTTAATTCAAGCATAGCCTCTTAATCAAAGGTTTTCAATGAGGCCAATTTTTTTTATTTGCCTAAGACCTAAAAGAATAGATTAAGACTTGAATAGAATTTTTTTTTTTGATAGCTAGTTCATTTTTTTATTATCATTTTGACTGTTACGTCTATTTTATTTTTTTGGTTATTATACTCAGGAGGCTAATTTATATGGAATAAGTGGTGGTGATAGTCACAACTGAATTGTTTTGTTTTTTATTTCTACTCTAAAAATTTTATAATTTTTATATTTTTCTCCTTCTAAAAATAAAAATTTCTCATATAGTCTCTACTTTACTATTATTAAAAATTAAAAATTCTCACACAGCCCCGCTAAAATTAATTCTATCAAAAAAAATTTATAATTTTTATGCTTTGTCCCCCACTAAAGTTAAAAATTTTTATATAAACCCACTAAAATTTATTTTTTTCTTAAAAAATATTTTGATATATGCCTCCACTGAAATATATTTCTAGTTCATTGTTCTTGATTTTTCTTGGTTTTATGCAAGTGGATTTGACATTTATTTCCGTAATTTTTTTTTCTTTTCATTACTAGATTTGAGTGATGGACTTAGACACGATAGATGATGACGGTTTTAAAAATGTGTCGATCTAATTGAGATGTTCAAATATACTTAATAATTCTTGTTTCCGTCGTTAAATAAATAAATAAAGGTTCTACTTGTTTCCTTGAAAACAAAAGTTTCTACTTATAATGTATAGTTTTTAGATAAAATTCTAATTATTTTATTATGTTTTTGAAACATAACTCTAAAGTAGTCAGTATGATCAACTTGATATATATGGACAGGGAGGATACCATTGAATTTGTTTGTCAGGATAATGGTTATTCTTCTATTTGTTACTTGTTAAGGAATATTAGATGCATAGACTATATATACAGAGAGCAATAAAAATCTCAAAAGAAAACAAACAAGCACAAGCACGTAAGATTTATATATATTTGTCTTAATGTGAGACTATGTCTATTGTAATCATTCATTATAATGATTGAAAAAAATTACAAGAGAAATTCACACACCCTCAGACTTTCTATATTTTTTCCCCTTTTAATCTCTCTTATAATTAAACTCCAAGGATAGCGCCCCTACTTATTAAAAAAAAAAACTAAGACATCAAATTTAAATTATTAAATTCAAATTACTCTTAAGGAAACAATTGTCATTGATGTAACCGCCTCCCTCCCAATCCCCATGGCGATCTTATCACAAAAGTTGATTCACATACACTCTTTATATAGTGCATTAAGTACACTCTCGAAATGTGCTTTGATTCAATACTCCACGATCTCACTTATCTACGAACCATGTTAACGATGTGTATGGGGTGGCCTAGTGAATTGGGCCATGCATGCTTTGGTAAAATTGGGTAAGCCTCTTTTTTTTTATTTACAAGCCTCTTAAAAGTGACGAAAGAGTAGGTGAATTTAAAGATACTAATAATCCTCTTCCTTTCATACAAAAAAAAAAAAAAAAAAAAAAAAAAAAAAAAAGAGGAAAAAAAATCATTGAATTTCATCATACTAGTACTAATTATGCCTTCAACACATGGTCCACATGACTTTCACAAAAGGGTTTATAGTTGGGGGACTTGGTTGATGCTTCACACATTGTGTATTTTCACATTATTGATGGGACAAGCAACTAACGTTAATGCTTTTGTATTTATTATTACGGTATTCATTGTCAAACATAAGTGTGTTCAATTAATGTTTCATGTCACCATACGAAACTTAATTATAAAAAACTTATTATTTTTCATTTTTCATTTTGGCTTCCTTCAAACTTGTGTTTTCTAAAAATTATAAAATAAAACAAAACCTTGATCTCAAGTTTAGTCCACCGGAAGTTCTAGCTGATACGACCCATTTGAGGGCTCATTTTCATACGAAGATTTGCTTTCTAATCCAAAACTCTCAAATTTATTTCTCATTTTCTTCATCTTTCATTTTCAAAAAATTCAAAATTTAGAAGTCTCTAACTTTTTTATTTAGAATCAAAATAAGATGATTATTATGTCAAAATACTCATAATAACAAGTGGATAAAACAAGATTCATTTTGTATATATATAAATATTTTTTCTGAACACATTTCAAGTTTTTATACTAATTTTATATCATAGCTCATTTTCAAAAGTCCCACCTCTAAACACACATTTACGACCCAATCTTCAAAATTTTATCTCTAAAAGTCTCCTAAATGGACCATGCAAAGGCATATGCTATTTAGTACACGTCCAAATTTTTTTTTAAATGATAATATTAATAATATTAACATTAATAAGGGAACTGGTGTTGTTGTTGTTATTAAAAGCTTAAATATATTCCATGTCCCTATGCACACTAGTGAGTCCCACCTAATTAATGAAAAAAAATCAATTACGCACGACCCTGAAATTAATGTAACTAATGATCAATGCACTTAAATGGTGCTTCGGTACCAGGAATGATTATGAGAATATTATAGACATATATACATACACAAATGTATATACTCATCCTTGATTCACAATTAATGTTGTTGGGTAATTATACACTGTATGGGACAAGTTATTGAAGATTCTTCAAGTGTACTATACTTTCTTATATGTATTTGGCTTATGAAAGAGAGCTTAGAGTTTTGGTATGCTGGTTTAATTGATCATTAATCTTATGTGTTAAGCGTCTATTTGATTAATTTGTATCGTTTCACATTATTACAAATTAAAAAAAAAAAAAAAAGCCATTTGCCTCTCTCATAAGATTAGGAATAGGAATTAAAAATTTTAGAAGCCCTAACTAGCTCTTTTCATTCAAGTGTAGTAAGAACAAGAATTAATCAAAGCCCTACAAGTTCACTCTTAATTTGAAAATTAGATGCACTTGACATTGTAGATTATCACGATAGTATACGGTACAATCACTTTTTATACAACTATTAATCTCAATTGAAAACATAAGCCTTAAAAATCTTTCGAAAAATTTTACAGTAAAAATTGTTTTTTTTTTTTCATTATTTATATAGGAATTGTTTTTTCACTATAAAGTAAATCTTAGAACAATAGAATAATTATATTTTATCAGAATAAATATTAATAAAAGATTGTGACGAATGTAAATAGGACTATGTTGTACAAAGAATTCATAATTATATGACAATGATCACCAAATGGACCTATTTTTTACTTAAAAATAAGTCCATGGCACCTTCAATGGATTTACTCGTTTGAGAAATTAGGAAAAGTATACTCATTTTAAACTCTCTTATTTAGTTTTAAGTCATTTTATTAATATTAATTCACTATTAATATGATTTTGAAAGGAAAAAAGAAGTGTACTAAACCTGAGAACAAAAATCTTTTTATCCTTTCATTAGACAGACATTATTTATTTTTTCCCTTCTTTTTTTCTTTATTTGTTCATGCATTGGACTGCTAACGGGAGATTTACATCAACACTGCCCTTTCATAGTCAATATCTATATCTATACTACGTATTAAAAAAAAGCTAATAATATATAAATAGTGTTCTTTAATCATTATTTTCAAGTTATGACATCTCTATCACTCTCACATGATAATTTTATCATCGTTATGTGGCCGCGACATCATATGTCAAAAATCACCATGTAACTTTTTTTTTTAATCTATTTTGCAATCGAAGCAGACAACAAGTATAAGTAAAACTACCACCCACAATGAGTTTGGTAGCCTAGTAATAAAATTATTATCATGGTTAATTCTATAGCATAAGATGTTCTAATATGAATACTAATTTTGTGTTTTTGTTATCATACTTTCATATATCTTGATTACTAGCATTCTCAATAAGACTAAGGTGATGTAGTCCTTGTTTAAGAGGTATGACATATCGTTAGCGCCTTCAATGAATATTTAGGTCAACATTTGGGATAGCTCCTTAAATAAAGCTCATACTGGGTATGCTATCCCTTTCCCGATTTTTCTTCAACAAAAAAAAAAAAAGTTAAAAATTCATTTATGAATACAATTTGAAAGGACAATGCTGTAGGATATTGGCATTGTCTAAAACCATACATTAATAAAAATTAAAAAAAAAAAGTCCCAACTGTGAGACCCATGAAGCTTTTTTTTATTTATTAAATAATAAATTGTTGTGCTCAACATAACAACGCCCTCAAAATTTTTTGTTTCAAACATTTAGAGAATATGCCTCTTTAATTTCTTTTTTTTTTTTTTTCTTTATTCAGTTTTTTGCTTTTAGAAGTGTACAATCTTAATTTGATTCTAAAAATTTTACTTTAAAAAGACAAAGAAGAAATATGAGATTAAAACGTTGTGGAAGAGACACAAATTTATGATCTTTCAATTAAGGGATATTTCCTCTAGTTCTACTTGTAGATTCTACTTTTCAACTAGGCTCTTCATTTACAGGTGTTCCTCTGCATTTTTCCCCTCCCTTCGAATTGCGGGCCTGTCATGTTTACTTTCAAGTAAGCCCGTATCAATTGGTTGCATGCCAATCCTAGATGGTTTTAATTCCTATTCAATGGGATTGAGATAACGCCATCTTCATTCAAAGGATATGTAGCTTGTCATTAGGGCATTCAAAAAACATTTCTGTAGGATAAAGTTCGAGACGGGTATGCTAATGTTAGTTGATCTGTTCCCGAACTTTTCTTCATCACAGAAAATTAAAAATATATATTTATATACACACAAACACCATAAGAACAATGTTAAAAAGCACGAACGGTGTCTGGCACAACACGCTGACAATGAAGAATTACTAACTGCGGGATCGTTTATTCAGACCTCCCCTTTTTTAAGTTATTTTCAGGTGTTGAATTGTTGACTTTGACATCTTTTCAAATAAGCTCGTTTCTATCGGTTGCCTACAAAAGTAATCGTTTAGGAAGTGTTTGGAAACTGCATTCTGTTTATATTATATTTAAATATAATATAATTTTCATCTAAATATAAAAATATTATATTTAAATACTAGTTATATCATAATTTAAATTCAATATAATTCTTATTTATTATTTTATTTTATTTTATTATTTTCATCAATTACATCATAAATTAAATATTTAAATATAATTCAGTCATATTTATAGTTAAAATAAATATTATATTTAAATATAATATAAATATTTTTTATCTAAATATATATTATATTTAAATACCATAATTTGTTATTTAAACCTCACTCTAAAGCAAAATACATGGGTGTCATGGTTATACACTACTTGCATTCTCATTTATCAAGTACCAATTTTACCCTTATCCTAATTGAGGGTAACTAATTGAGTTGTGATATATTTTTCTTTCTTTCCCCATCTTTCTGATCTCTTTGAAGGCGTTTGATATTATTTTTGAAATATTTTTTGTTTTCAAAAAAATTGAAAATGAGAATGTTTTAAAAACTGTATTAATATTATTTTTAAAATTGTGTTTAGTTATATTTTCTGAATGTATGTTTTGAGAAACAAAAAAAAAAAAGAAACTTTCTTTTTTGGTTATATTTTTAAAAACCAGTTATTTCATAAGTATTTTATAAAAACATATTTATGTTTAATTTTAAAAAAATTATTATGAATAACAAATATTGAAAACTAATAAAATTATTTAATTGAAAAATAAATTAATAATTAATAATCGTGATATTTAAATAATTATTATATCAGTTAAACTCTAATTAACTATAATAATTAGTGACAAGTACATCACAAAATAGTTCTTAATGCTAGAAGTAACATTTAACTTAAAAATTACCAAATCTATCCACCATTATCTTATACATATTGTTCTCATATTACTTGTGTTATTTAGTTCTTAAATTGACTTATATGTTGTCAGTCCCTATTAGTGGAATCTACATCAAAAGCGGTTCAGATTCATGGTAATTCCTGCATTGTCGATTTCCTCTTCACCTCTCAATATCTTCCACAGGCCATAGTCTTTAAACAAATCATCATTTGTATCATGCATGTTAATACAATTATGAATAACACAATATGCAAGTACTATTTGGGCATGTTTTTGCAAAAGAAAATTGGATATGTTTTTCAAAATACCAAACCGTGCTTTAAGAATACCAAAACACCTCTCTATACAATTGCACAATAACAAATGCCTGTAATTGAATAATTCAATAAGTCCTGTTGATTGTTCATTGTTTCTAAATTCTGATAGATTGTAACTTTGACCCCGGTATGGTGTAAGGAATTCTGACATGT
The DNA here is from genome assembly GCA_035233585.1 of Antiaris toxicaria. NCBI lineage: Eukaryota > Viridiplantae > Streptophyta > Magnoliopsida > Rosales > Moraceae > Antiaris > Antiaris toxicaria. Next base: position 10,197,890 of record CP141162.1, on the reverse strand, counting down.
TACTATATCCATAATCAACAACATAATATTTAGGTCATGGTAGCCTAAAAAATTGGTTATGTTGATCTTGTAATACATGTACTAGACAGTGCTTTAAGAACACCAAAACACCTCTCTATGCAATTGCGCAATGACAAATGCCTGTAATTGAATAATTCGATAGGTCATGTTGATTGTTTATTGTTTCTAAATTTTGATAGATTGTAACTTTGACCCCCAGTATGGTGTAAGGAATCCTGACATATTACTATATCCAGAACCAATAACATAATATTTAGGTCATGGTGGCCTAAAAAATTAGTTATGTTGATCTTGTAATGCATGTACTAACACTCTAGAATCTACAACTAAACATTCCCATCCACTACAAACATAGGTATATCTTATATCAACACTGTATGTTGCCATTATATTATAAGTACAAGTATCTTCTTCCTCGATAAACTCTTTACTCTTCCATAAGGACAATAACCATCACATGTGTGCCGTCAATAGCTCCAATACAATCCTTACATAGGTAAAGAACTAAAACCTTGTTAAACCCTATTATGAAAGTAAAAACAATTTGGGTCAAACTTTAATATTAATTTTACCTTAAACTATAGCTAATACTTTTCACTATCTTGAATTTTCGAAAGCACGATGTTGGGGTCTGGTTTGTAGATAAATTCTGAGGCCAATGCACAAATAGCATTAAGAACACTATCAAAATGTCGATTTACTGTTTCTTCAGAATAATAAAATCTATCTTCTATGACTTTATTGTAGTCGGAATGACTAATGATCTTCAAGAATATCATTAACTGCTCTTTCAATGATAGTCGACTTCTAGGTAATAATTAACATTGTTCAAGTAGACAAACTAATGCCAAAAATGGTTCCCTATACATACAATACATTTTATAGAATACTTCAGCATGCCCTTCCAGCATATTTAACACATATTGTCGTCTTGTTAGTTTATCATTATGTCGAGGTTGCTTAGTAATAATTAGTGCAAGATCTAGTAATAACCATAAGATCTCTTCATTATTATCAGATGACTCAAGTGACTCAAAAAAAGCCAACTTCTCATCAGTATCTTAACCATCCGATTCCATAATAGTAACATAAGATAATCAAACAATTCATACCCATTTGCTATCGATAATTATAGATTAATTAAACAAATATCTTATAATTACATAATTCAACAAACCAGTCATTACATAAAAGTTCAATAAACTAAAATCATGAAAGCAAATAGTATAAAGCAATTTAACTCAATAAACCAGTCATTACATAAGAGTTCAACATACTAAAATCACGAAAGTAAACAATATAAAGCAATTTAACTTAACAAACCAATCATTAAATAAGAGTTCAACAAACTGAAAGAGTTTAACAAACCGAAACAAGTCATTAACCAGTGGCTACTCCATTATGTTGAGGAAAAACTTGTGACAACATTCCGGTTTAATCTTTTACAAATGACCTCCTGAAGTCCTTGTCCTTAGACAACTTTTTAATTACCATCACGTATGTCTTGTCATCCAAGTCTCCTATTTTATCCAATAACTGAATACAAATTTCAATACTATTAGGATCTTCAACCAAGGTCTCAGCCTCACTTGTGTCCTCAACACATGCTGGCTTTGTCACTAGATATTATTGCGAGTCATTAGTGCATTGCACCGGTGGCCTCACTTTGAATACTGACTGACTTTGCCAATAACTCTACTGCTGACTCCATTGTAGTTTTGCTTTTCTTCTTGGAATGGCCACTGCTGGCCTTAGCATTTTGAGAAAGTTGCGGTCTTTCTGTACTTTGTGCGAGTCTCCCGTACCTTTTCTTTCAGTTTCGAGATTCACAGAATCTGGTGGTACTACACATGGCACATTGGCCACTGTTTGTGGACCCATGCCATTACGTCTTGTTGTAACAATCCCACCAAAGATATTTTTTAGGAGGGAAAAGTTTGTTAAACCCTTCTTCTTGTACTTTTTAGCTTTTGGATTTTGCTACACAATGGAAAAATATTTAGTTAAGCCAATAATTAGTAACTCACGTAAATAAATCTAAATTATATTAAATTAAAGGTACATTACATGTAAATAGAAATCTCAAACTTCTTTTAAGACTATGACTATGTTTACTTTAAAATTCCATCAAATCCAGTAGTTTCAACCAAGCTTTCAAACTCTCTAGTGCTATGTCTAAGCCTATTCTATTTTGTTTTAAGTTGTGTCACTGTAATTTGTTTATTGTACTTATTATGTATTTTATTTGAAATGTTCATCCACATTTTGTCTAAAGTAGATATTTGAATTCCTTTTTATGCCTCGTCATATAGCAACTTGATAAAAAAGGATTCCAAATTTTCTCCTCATGAGGCATGATCCTCAATAGTATTATCTTTATTATCATCCATAATTTAATTTTACTATCCTTGTATCACATATCAATAAAATAGCAAGAGTTATAAACAAAAGGAACTCAATCAAATGTTTTCCTAATATTTTGTACCAAATTATATACCATCGAACCAATATATCACTTAGGCAATCATAAACTGCAACTTTATTCATAAGTTTAATTTATTTGCATTTTTTATCTGCCCTCTAACATGTCCTCTAACATGTCAAATAGAAGAATTGATAAAAAGGTTGAGATTATCCAACTATTTCAGAAAATACTTCCAAAACAACTTTTGAATCAGGAAGGAAAAAAACAGAGGCCATGCCAAAACATGTGCTTTGTTTTTAACTTATCTACCACTATAGCTAGAACCAATACATAGGGAAAAAAAAAAGAGGTTGAGAAAATGATCAAAAAGGCTTTGTTAAAGGCACAAAAAAATACAAAAACAAGACATTACTTATGTACTACTTCAGCCAAGAACAAACATTGACAATCCCAAAACTAGAGAAACCAATACACATAATAGATCTCATGAACCTCCCTCCTTTATTGTAAATTCAACATTTTAGTGACATTACTAAATTTGTTTATCTCAAAATAATAATAACAAATAAAAATAAAAATAAAAAACACACATAGACGAAGCTGCATTAGATAAAAATAAAAATAAACATTTTGTCACAAGGATATAAAAATGGGGAAATGAGATGAGGTGTGGTCAAAGTTCGTTCATCCAAGCATCTTAGGCTTAATGAAGCTACATCTTTAAATACATTATCTAGGACAAACTTAGGTCTTGAAGATCGTGGTGAAAAAGAGAATGTTTGTCATTAGATATGTAAAAACTGAAAGGGATTCTACTCCTGATGTACAAATGCAAAAACGCAAGGTTACCAAAGATGGAGTGGTGATAACAGTTGAGAGAACTATGGGTAATGGTACCTATAATCAGGCCAATGAGATAGAGTATTCAAGTTCTACCAAATGTGGGAATCATGATACATCAATATTCTATGACATGGCTCCTCACAATGCAATTGTTTCTTCAGCCGATGGTAAAAACATGGCTGATCTTTCACAAATTGACAACCCTTATTTAAGTTCTACAAAACTAAGGCTGAAGATGATCTCCAGAGATCCTTATAGTCCTTGCGAGGAGACATTATCTTTAGTAGGAAACTTGGAGAACAGGAGATGTAAGTCCTTGTATGACAAGTCGTTGGACATGGAACAAGACTCAGCTGTGCCTAAGGATGATACAACCAAAAAAATTAATCCAGATCACAGCAAATGGTGGTGCACTAGGATCTAACATTTGATGCGATAAGAATGCCAAATTTAGCGTCAAGGACTCAACGGAGTCTCATTTGAGTGGAGATAAAAAGGTATATTATTGTTTATAGAAGGTCTAGATCCCATAAGGGTAAAACTACCATGGTAGGTGATGGTGATGGGAAAGTAAGAAGCACTTTAAATTTAAGCAATAATAATCTCAGTGTTGGAGAAGACTCAATTGATCAATCCATTAGATTGAAGGCCTCAACATGTAGTCCCAATGTTACAGTTGACAATGTTAAGCTGGATCAAGTGCTTGAACCACGGCGCAAGCTTAGAAATACCTAGAATGGTTCTAGGACCAAACATTAAGTGCCACATGGAGAGTGGGAATCTAATTCTGGGACGACAGTTGGATTGAGGTCTAGTAGAAACAGAAGGTGTAGTTTGTAATCCAAGGGAGACGAGTCCAACAGATGTAAAGAAGTTGAATAAATCATTGAAAGGGAACATGGCTAATGCTAACCACACACATATAGGGAACAAGCACCTCTTCTGAATCCACCAAGTACCATAGCGAAAGGAAAAAAAAATTAAAAAAAAAACATCTTGCCAAAAAATGAACTAACACATTTGTTAAGCATTTGCAACAAAAATTGAGATCAAACCAAGTTTATACATTAATCCAAATTCTAGTTCAAACATCAATTGCAAAATCTCTGACCCAAATCATTGGCCAAAAGAAAAAAATCATCACCTAAGTTCTAGCTCAGATCTACTAAATAATCAAATCAACAGTCCAAAAAATAATATAATTAAAAATCGAGAGAGATGAGATGTTTACCTTGTGATGAAGATGAGCAAAAGAGAAAAGAAAGAAAGCATTAATGGTGATGGCGATGGAGGAGAATGACAATGCCGTGAAGACCAGCGAATGAAAGGAGAGAGAGATTGGGGCGATGGAGATGAAGGAGAAAGAGACAGAGCAACAGAGTTGAGCCTAAGGGAAGAAAGAGTGCTCGAAGCAATAGTGATGAATGAGAAAGAGAGAGAGAGTGTGGTGGAATCGAGCGTAGAGAAAGAGAGTGAACTAAGGAGAGAGAAAAAGGTTGTGTTTGGAATTATTTTTGAGATGGTTTCACAATTTCTTAGGTAAATATTTTCCAAATGGTTTTAAAATATTGTTTGGTTAACTCGCTCGTCTCACTCCTGACGACGAGGATGAGATTCCAGCAGCACAGATGGCAATCTAACTGTGATAACCAGGAATTTTGGATTCTCGGAATAGGTTAAAATTGTATGTATATAGCAATTTTAATAAATAAAATATGAAAAAATTGTGTTTTGATACTATTGTGAATAGTATAAAAATGTTCCGGCAGTGTTAAAGTGAGTGAGTTCGGGGATGGAAAATCTTACCGGACTGAATCGGGTAAGACGGTTCAAAATCAGAACCGAAAACCCTAGAGAGTGCATTGAAATGTACTAAAACAATAGAAATTTACGGTAGAGAATTCTGATCAAACGGAAGTAAAATAAGACAAACCGATCGCACCAGAGGCACCGGGAACCAGCCTACGTGATTTCGGTACAGTTCCGTTCGGTTCGGTTTTCGGTCAAAATTTGACTATAAATTAATTAGTGAATTAATATGAATAGTAGGATGATATCATCAAGATGATGTCATAAATCCATTTTAATTTACATGGTTTGGAAATTAAAAATGAAAGGTGTATGGCTATGATTATCCCATTTTTTGATTAAGGGTTATGATCTTGTCAAAAAGCCATTTGAAATTTTTTTAAAATTCTGGAAAAAGGCCATTCAACCATGTGGAAAGGAAGAAGAAAAAAAAATTAGGTTTTAACCCCAAAATCCTTACTTTTTAGTCCTTGAACAATTAGCAAATTGTTGAAAAATTTTGCTAAAAAACCCTTGATTTTTGCCTATAAATAGGCATCATAATTCAATAAAAAAAAATGAAAAATTTAAGCCAAACTCTTGCCTTTTCTTCAGCCCAAAAACCGTGAGCTTTCTTTCTCCATTAAGCCAAAAATTTGTTCCAAAATTCACACCAAACTAAGCTTGCATTGCATTTCTAACATCAAGCCAACAATTAGTTAAGGTGAGTTTTTAAATTGAAGCATTTTTCCTTTATTTTCCATAGAAAATCTGTGGGTTTGGAGTGTTGAAAAACAATGAAAAAAATTGTTGTTTTGTTGGTTATATGATTGGTTTGATGTTGTAGAATTTAAAGCATGATTTAGGGTTTAGAAACAAGCAAAAATTTTGCATGTTTCCCTTGAAAAACCGTGGCTTCAATGGTGTGAAAAATGTATCAGAATTGATGTTTTGGTTTAGTATTTATGTTCACTTAATTATGTGTTGAACTAAGCATGAATTGGAATAGGAAAACAAGAAAATTTTGATGTAATTTTCTGGCTAAAACCGTGGGTATGAACACTAAGAAATGGAAAATTTTTAGTGTTGAAAAAGGTTGATAAAAACCCTAGGAAAGAAAACAAGATTTTCTATGCGTTTATGCATTAAAATCCGTGGCTATGCTAGGGTTACAATGCATGTTTTGTTAGGTTTTGATGTTGAGATATACATTAGAAAACCTAATAGTGATATATTGTGATGAAAAATTATTTGGTGATGATTAATATGTAAACCGAGGCTAGTTTGGAAAAAAAATATTGTTACTTTGTGTTGATTCTTGAATATTGAATCATGTGAAAAATTTTTATACAAAATTTGGAAACTTTATATAAAATAGGCCTCTGGTATAGTACGTGGCAGATACAAAGGTTCTGAGGCGTACCTAACGCCGGGAAACCTAATAATATAAGCGGAAATGCTACCAAAATTTTTAAAACGGTATAAGGGTATTTCGGGAAACGAGGGGTAAAAATATTAGACTCGGGGAAGAAACCGGGACCACTCGGTGGATTAGGGTTAGAAATGAAAAACCAACCCAAAAGGAATAGTAAACCGACCCTAAAAGACTAAAATGCCTAAAACAGGAAAAAATTCATGTTAGGGGTATTTTGGGAAACGAGGGAAAAATATAGGTCGGGATCGGAAACTCGAGCCTCTCGAGGACTGAGGGCCGGGGGTGGGATGAAAAACGTTTTAAGAGTAGTGAAATGGCCATTTGAGGCTCTGAAACGCTCGAAAAACGAGAAAACGACCCTAGGTGATGGATGAATAGTAACCGAGGGTCGGAAAAATGAAATTGAGATTTTACAGCAATTTAAGCTGTAAAATGATACGGAAGCCTAGGGAATATTATTTTAAAATATTTGACCTTAGAAAATTTGAGAAAAGTGATAGAACTGAATAATTACGGTCCCAAGACCCGTTAAGGGTAAAATGATCATTTTGACCTAAAATTTTTGAAAGGCTCGGAAAGGACTCAGAAAGACCTAGAATCACTTAAATAAAGTTCTAAGACTCAAAATAAAGGTTTTAGAGTTAAAAATTCAAAAATTTCTAAGAACACGGGCATGTAAAAGAATACACGGCCGTGTATAGGAAAAATTTTATAACCCGAGAGGTACACGGGCTTGAACATGAGCGTGTATCAAGCCGTGTAACTAGTAAACAACATAGCCGTGTAACTAGTCAACAACATGGCCGTGTAGAGTAAACCCTAGAGGTACACGGGCGTGTTGTAGGCCGTGTACCACAAACAAAGTTTAAATGTGTTGAATTGTTAAGTGAAATGAATGTATATTTAAAGTGATAATTAATATAGGGTATTAACAGACAATATTATGTTTATAGGAATCCAAAATAAAGACAGAACTGCGGAAGAGTTTCAGAAGTAGACGTTATCGCAGTACGGTAAGTTCAAGCATGTTCGTGTCTGCAACATGAAATACTGTGTTGATTTATTCTGTACTAGATATACACTAGATATAAAGTCTTATAGACATTTGGGGATTAGTTAGAATAACATATCCCAGTTAATGAAAATGAGTAAGACCTACGGGCAATGAAGGATAGTGACCTTGAGGTGATGATTAATATCACTTGGTCAAGACTATAAATTGAAAGATGGTAATGAAACCATTAAAGCATACCGCCCCTCCAACATAGTAGTGGAGGTTTTTCTCAGATCCTACGAGGATATCAGGGCTGTGGAGGCCGATGTTCTAAGGTCACTCCTTAGACCCTCCCAATCAGTGCGCTAATAATCATCGGTACTGCCATAAACAGAGCTCTAAACTAGAAATTAAATAGAGAATGAACAAACAATAAAATGATAAAAATCATAATTGAGCATAACCGAAGTACACTAAGTATAGTAATTTCAGTTAGGGTTTGTGAAAGTATCCGGTTATAGTAATGTGAATAGTATCCCGTTATAGTAAAGTGAATAGTAATCAGTTAAGGTAACTGTTACTATTCATCGATCAAATGTCAAAGTCACTATTCGTGGTGAATAGTATTATTTATGGTGAATAGTATTATTCATAAGAAATTGAGTTTTTAGTGTTTTTGAATCTGTATGATTCTTACTAAGTATGTTTGAACTTACTGAGCCTGTTAGCTCACCAGTTTGTTCATATTGCAGGTAAGAAACCTGTCTTGTAGATTTCTGGGTGGCAGCAGGATGCGAGCGTGTCAAGGAATAGGGAACTCACCGTGGACTTGGTCCTGCCATAAGTTTTCCGCTGAGCTTTTTAAATTAAAGAATTAAAGAGAATGTATTTGGAAACAAAATATACAGTACATATATATTATATGTTGTATATTATATTGTACTTTATTAAGACATATAAAAGTTAGCATATTACATGGCTTTCTTACTTAGTTTTCTTAAGGGAAAGTATGTATTAACAAAAAAAAATTATGGCTAAAATTTTAGGCCCTGATAATTAAGTATTGTGAGAAAAAGAGTTTAAAAACTGACGACTCGGATTCGGCACACAAGCCGTCTTGGTCGGCCTTAGAGGCGGTTTATGACTGTTGCGGGTGGTCGGAATCAGGGGCCGTCACACTAACGGTGGCGAGTAGGGTTGCAAGATACCTATAGCAATCTACCGTGGTGGCGTGGTGAAAATGCTATCTGTTGTCACAATCGCGATCTCACGCGCTTGTTGGAGTAAGCGCAAATTGAAGGTAGATGATTAGATCTGCTCACCAGAGAGAGCCTCACGAACGCCTTCACCTTGGTCTTGCCCTTGTGAACGCTGCCAATTATGGAGTGGTTGTGGTCGCAGTCGCCACTATGGGAGGGTGGCTTAATCATAAGCTATAGATCCATTAAAGATTGTGTTAGAGATTATGCCAGCTTTGTGCTCCAACAAATGCAGTTGATCATCCACGCTGCTGGGAACTAGACCGTTGGCCAATCATCAGCCATGAGTACAAAACTCTGATATAAGGAAAAGTAGTTCAATTTGATGATTCTATTTGACAGCTGAGAAAGTGTTAGAAAAATGAGCATTTTTTTTTGTTTGGCCGCTGAGAAAGGACAAAAGGGAGCATTAATTCTTTTTAACTTCCCTTTCTGTTTGTTATAGTCCTCGAACAAAAATGTGCACCATATCTGTAGTGGTTTTGTTAGGCAGGATTATGTGGTTTTTGGACTTGAATTCTGGTTTCGTAAGTGCTGCGGAAGAGTATATGACTGAAAATTAGGGTTTGGATGAGATTGGAGATGGAACCAGGTGATTTGAGGCCGTCTTAGTTCAAATTAAGGATATTCTTCATCGTTTTTCTAGGGAAAGGAAAATGATTGAGCTGTTGTGATATTTGATTTTTATTGCTTACTAATGCAAACAGTTGCATGGCTGATTTAGTGTGATTTATGCATTTCTTACTCATTGATTGATGCTAGATATGATTTCCAAGGGGTAGTTTTGAGTTAGTTCTCATTGATGGAAAGTTGGACTTTTTGTGATTTGAGCTTGTTTACAATCCATGCCATATGCAGAGTCTCTAGATTATTGTGATTTGCACAATATTTGTCTATAATCCACGCCATAGGACATGGATTGTTGCCTATGTTTGCTCTATGCATCCTATGGTTGATTATTATCTCTCTCTGTTACTGAATTGCAGCGACCTTTGGAAGAGTATTTGTTTGTTTTAAGTGGGATTACTAAAAAAGGTCAGGAATATAGGAAGTTTTTTTCATTCTCATCCCATTCTTTGAATTATTTATTTGTAGTTTGTAGGATCTGCCCCCTCATATATGTAGTCATTTTGAAATATTGTGGAACTTTACAATAAGCATTGCAACATTCTTTGATCAGGACAGTTTGACTGCTTGGAAATTGTTCGCAAAAAAAGGTTAACTGATGTTTTCGGTTGAACAATGTTTGTAATGCTAGGATTTGTTCTTGAACGTTCAATTGAATGAAATTGTTAGTAGGAAAAAAATCTACCACTTCGTGCAGAAAAATCTTGATGATTTATTTTATTGAAAATTAAGCACATCTTTTTTTTTTATTATTATTTTATTTTGTTATTAGAGTTGGAGATGCCTAGCTAGTTACGTTGAAAACAATAAATATTCTAGTAAAATATATAAAATATTATGGTAAAATAGATAAAATATTCTATCAAAATATATTTTGGTGATCGAAATTTAGACATTCATATTAAAAACTGAAATATTCTAATATAGTATACAATATACTTTATTAAAATATTTCAATAACAGATGCCAGTGGTCGGAGCTAGAGATACCTGACCATTTATATTAAAAAATGAAAATATTTTAGTATAATATCGAAAATATTCTAATAGAATATGTAGTATACTTTATTAGAATATTCCAATGAGTGGTAGTCTAACATCCAGCCATCTATGTTAAAAACTGAAAACATAATAATAAAATATCTAAAATATTCTAATAAAATATGCAATATACACTACTAGAATATTCCGATAGTCAGTGATAGATAGTCAGAGTTGGAGACATCCAGTTATTCATATTAAAAATTTAAAATATTTTAGTAGAATACTTAAAATACTATACTAGAATATTCCGGTAACTCATATTGGTGGTTGGTACTGAAGGCATTCCACCATCTATGTTATAAATACTAAATTTTCTAGCAAAATATCCATAATATGAGCAATTTAGTGTCTTTTTAGAATTTTTTTTAATTAATATGGATAATTTGGTGTTTAGTATTTTTTTTAATTAATAAGGATATTTTAGGTAAAACAAATAATGTTGACGGATCAATATCAGTACCTTTGGATGATAAAAAAGGCCTTTGGGTGACAAAAAAAGGAAAATGTTCACAGACCATGTCAAATATTTTGGGTTGTAATTTGTGTTATTGTTTCGTATTCGAGTCGTGTTATACTTCTAATATTACATTAAATCCAAACCTTATGTATTTAATATTTGTATTAAGATCTCAAATTCAAACTTAACTCATTTATTAATTGTGTTGATTCTGTCAATCTGAATTAATTTGTTTAAATTAATAAAAAATAAAATAATAACTTATTCGATATAATTGTGATACTTTGATACGTTTATTAGTCAACATATCTTTTATTTTATGCAAAATAAATGAAATTTACTTATAAATTTTAAAATTCATATTATTTATATTTTATTAATTATGAAAACTTTTATTTTATATCGTATACCATTAAGTAAAATATATATATAAAAGCAATCATATCAATTTATGTCAACATATATTAGGAGGTAAACCTATGTTTAGTTTATTTATTAATTGTGTTAACTCATTATTGATCTAAACTTATTTATAAAAAATTAAAACCAACTAATTTTATATCATATTTTTGTTAACTTATCATATTATGAGTTAAAATTGTTAGCTCTATCAAAAATGTTAAAGTGGTATTAACATTACGGCATTTGTGTCATTTATCTCAATCATTTATGGTTTAGTTGTCCAATCACATGCACAGCCCATCATGGCCCTAAAACATTCTTGGCCCATAATCTTAGCCATCATGCGCCAGAAACATTTCCTTCACAATTTCAAGCTCGTGCCCCAATAGCGGACGCAATCATAAGAAAAAAATGAGAGGAAAACGTGCAAATAATTCTTTTGATGCATATGTTAGGAATTTGTGTTTTATGATTAGATTTTTACTTTAAAATCATTTTTAATTTTTTATTTGATACCATAAAGGAGTGAAAATCTTAAATTTATTATAAATATGATAATATTTTTAAAATGTGTTTATTTTTAGGTCTTCTAAAAAGAACCCCTAAATATAATCTCCCAAAAAAGAAAAAGAATATTTGATAATTGTTTGAAAAGATTTATCTTTTAATTATTGCCTTACCTAGTTTTAGCATTTTTTTTTTTTTTTACTTTCAATGACATTAACGAGGGGTTTGTTTTCTATATTGCATTTGCATTGCGTTCAAACGCAATGTAATTTTTATCTAAACGTAAAAATTTTACGTTCAAATATAATATATTTTTACAGTACTTAAAATATATCTATTATTTTAGAATATTTTAAAAATAAATTTTTTAATATCCATTCATATTATATTTTCTTTTTATTGCACTTTTTCTATCTACTTTTACCAACCATATCAACTTTTCAATTCTAAAATACAATTCAAATACTTTTTATTCAAATACACATTTCATTTAAATGCAAAGTAATGGGACATTTGGTAAACGCATTACATTTTAATTGCATTTGAATACAATTCATTTTTTGAGTATTGTATTTGATTGAAAAGTATTTGTTTTGTATTTGAATGTAATATGTGTTTAGATGAAAAGTATTTTAGAGTTGAAAAGTTGATGTAATTGGTAAAAATAGAGATAAAAAGTTAGAGTTAAAATGTTGATGTGATTGTTTTAAAAAACTTTTGAATAATAATTGTTTTCATAGTACTGTTGAAAAGAATTATATTTGAATACAAAACTTTATGTTTGATGTAAAATTGATTTTCATAATATTAAAAAATATTTGCCAAACATATCATAAATACTTTTCATCTAAATATAGAATATATTTAATACATTTTATTTGATGTTTATTGATGTTTTCACAATTTTCATGGGAAAAGAAAACTCAACGATAAGACTGCACTACAATGCAAGAATATTCTATGGTTTCTCACCCCGACTTCTAACTGAAGAGGTATTCCTAAAATTAATTCCAAACTCGCAAAAAAAAAAAATATATTGTCCTTAGAAAATTCGCCAAGACAAAACAATTACGATTTCATGCCTAGACCGAAGAATATCTTGGCTGTATTTTACATTGTTTATTTCTTCTTTATGTTAGCATATTATTCACCATTTAACGTGAAATATTATCCTTGGCGTGCTTTTCCTTGTTGAGTCTCCATTTGAAGCATTGACTCGTTATGCATTTTTCTAGCTTTGTGCATTTATAAGTTTATCTATAAATATCCCAACTCTTAAAATTGACAATAAATGTTGGATAGCCTTCAAACATGGCCACAGTAAAAAAAAAGGAAAATTTTAGCTCCGGTCCTAATCTTTTAAAGTGTTACACTTAAGATTTAACTATTAAAAATTACATTGGGAATCATTATAATAACAAAAACAATGCTTGTATGGATCTTGCCTCTAATTCTCATTGTTTATGTTAAGTGTAATATTAAAAATACTAACTTCAATTTTAATTTTTTGAGTATCATATGTCATATTTTTTTTTATTAATAGATTTAATCAATTGATGTGATAATGTCATAAGCATTTATTAATAAAAATGATATTTAATATACCATATATATTGATTTTTAAAAATTAAGATTAGAGTTTGTGTTCTTATTTTTTTTTTAATGTTAAGTTTGACTAAAGAATCATGTATATGTATATATTTTTTGAGTTTGGGGTTTTGTTTAATTAAATTGTTTTTTGGTCAATTGAAGGTGGCTAAATTGATAGAGTTAGATAGAAGGACCCAACACGTATTGTTTTTATTGGTTGGAGGACACAATATCCATATTTTAACTTTTTTTTTTTTTTTGAATGGACATTTCAACGATTGCAAACTAGTTTAACGCTTGTAAAACTGATCAATGACCAGAACCGCAAAATTCCACAACGGCACTCACCTTAAACATTGACCAACATTTTTTGACATATGACCAGATAATTTTTAGTTCGTAATTTTAAAAAGAAAGTGGGATAAAAAAAAAAAAAAAAAGAGGAAAAGTCAAAAATAAATGCATAAAGCCATTTTCCTTATCCGTGAAGGAGGAAATTTTATCTTTTATGTCCCTGATCTGCCGCTCCAATCAGTAATGGTGCCAGAAAATTTTTTTTTAAGTAGAGGAGTGAGTTAAACTATATTTTAGATTAAAAGAATGTTTGAATTTATATTTTTCTTTTTAATTTTTTTTATATAAACTTTATAACCTAAAACAATCAACTTTAAAAAACCTCAAACCGAATTTAAATAATAGTATTATTAACTTTTTGTTTGTTTGGAGTGTTAAGTGTGAAATAATTTACATTTATAAATCAAATCTTTTACACATAATTTAAAATTTTTAGAAAAATCTGAACAAATTTTGAAATTCCAAAATTTCAGGGTGCAAGTAAAGGACTTAATTGAAAAAAAAAAGTTAATATGATAGGGTAGAAAATCAATGAACCCATTAAGTTGGGACAGCTACCTGAGCTCAATGTGACTCCACTAGTAGTTTCACTGTTTCTCTTATAATTCTTATCTTAATACTATTATAGAATATCAATAATATTAAATATTATCTATTAATAAAAGATGAATCTTTCTATATTTATCTTTTATTGATTATATTAATTAACATTTTTCTTCGTATCCTTTTGTTTTGATCTCTCTCCCTAGAGAGAGAGAGAGATTAAGAGACAGACAGCTAGGTTGCTGGTGGAGCTAACATAGCCATGCTGGAATCACAAGCAATCACATGCGAACTCAGGCCTATACATATATATATATATATACATAGACTCACACACTTAAGCAACACTCGTATATATACATATATTTGATGTTATATATATGTATATATGTAAATTAATAAATAAATCACAGTTTGAGATTCTTGTATCTGTACTTTCATGTGTTTCTGAATACGTATCTAGCTTAGCTACAGCTGCCTCGTTACTTTGCTTTCATCATTATCTGCTTAATCCCCGCTGTAATGTATTAGTGAGAGAAAGAGAGAGATATAACGGCACTTTAATTGCGTAACATGTTTTGTCTACTACATCTTCTTCTTTTCCCTTTTCTTTTTCTTTAAATAATAATAATAATAATTGATTCTTTATTTTAGGAAGATTCCCTTCTTTGGTCTCTAAATTTTGCCCTCGCGGTAAGGACGTTGGCATTTTGCGTTCACACTTTACCGGGTTCATTCGTTAATCTTTGCATCTAATGCCATTCTTTTTCCCCACGAAATTTCTATACTCATGTATTTTATTTTACACTATCAATAAAAAACAGTTATTTTAATTGTCTGAATTAAATTTTCAATAAATTAATTTACAATTGAAACATTTCTTGATCGCACACAATAAATTTATGCACATATAGGTCAGATCATCAAATAATCGATCTAATAATTAAAAAAAAACTTATAACCAATAATATAAAATAAGAAATCTTATACTAAAAGTTCTTTTAAAAAAAAAAAAAACACACATGTTTTTCATTCTCTTTTCTAAGGGTCATTGACAATTCATGTTCAACGTTTTTCATTTTTCATTTTTTTGGTTTGAATTTGAGACTCTCAAATTGAATTGGGGACGGTGTTTTTTTTATTTATTTAACATTTACATAGCCAAATTAATAAAATAATAATAATACAATAAGTGAAACTGAACAGTCTCATGCATTCGTTGACTATGTACGTTTTCCTTAAAGTTTTTGGATTTCAAAAGGGAATTAAGGAGACATGTTAAGATGAATATATATATATATAATTATAGAAAATATTGGATTATAAGTGGATTTTTCCAAATATTATAAAACAAAATTTTCTGACGTGCAGCATTTAATTGGCTGGTGAAGCTCAACCGCCACCAAGCAAATTCCCAATCCACTCCTCAAGTCCCAACAACCCACCCACCCCCACAAGAATTGTTTTTTCACATAATCTTTTTTTCTCTTTTTTTTTTTTTTTGAACGGAAGCTATAATCTTGTTTACCAAAGGTAAAATTATTGTTTTTTAACATAAAATGTAAAAATTATTGTTAGTTTGTAAGGTTAAAATTTTGTTATCCATACTCCTATCACAAAACCAAAATAAAAAAATGTAAAGGTTATTATGGGGCAAAATTTGCAGTATGATTAGGGAAAAAAATTATAACGGAGAATATTTTGTTGCGACAAGTTTTGCTAACATAAAAATCAATTTATATCATCAATGGTTTAAATTTTTAGTGCTAGACTTGTTTTCATTAAGTGAAACGTCAAATAAATTGTAGTGCAGGTACACATTATACGTATAATTGTTTGGATAATGATTTATACATATATAAATTATACGTAATAGTTAATACTATGTAACATTATATCTTATATCAAAACCAAGTATACCAACCTTTAATTTTTTTTATAATATATGATTATAAACTATCAATTATTAACAAAAGATAACCCTTTTCATGTTTCACATTCAAAAGCTCTTATTTAAATTTCTTATCCTTTATTCATTGAGCTAGTTTTTGAGAATAAAAACAAATATTGCATTAGATATCACTTTTTTTTTCCCTTCTAATATTACCTTAGGTTAATCCTGCTTTAGGAATCTTAATGACAGCTGTATATTAAGTTTAAGTTCCCTTTTTTATTTTTTTATTTTGGCGGAAGTCTTTTTATCTTTCGCTGAATCGCGTATTAAATTAACAAATAATAAGAAAGGGAGAGAGAGAAAGCAACTGACCGACACGTGTAGACAAAGCAACATATTGACCGGCTACCTGACACTTGGCATATTTAAGCTCAGAACTCCAAGATACCGATAATGCAGACACCTTTTTTTATTATTATATAATTTTCAATATACATGTACTTCTTTTCTTTCTTTCTTTCTTTCTTTCTTTCTTTCTTTCTTTATTTATGTATTTGTTATTTATTTATTTTTTACGGGATAAACCCATAGGTCCCAACGAACTTTCTGGCCGCTCTTTTTTCTCTTGTACTTTCTAAACCTTGCAAACACCACGAAAAAAAGGTACATCAACCAGACACACGCGTGAAAACCAAGTGCAGAACAAACCCCCCACGTGGAATTATAAGCTCACCCACTAATCCCTTGGCTTAGCAATTTTGTTGGCTTAAGGGTGACTAAAAAATCCGATCACCTAATAAATTTATTTAATCTACCAAACTAAATCTTAATTGGGTGGGTTTGTCACGTCCCAAAACCCGAGACAGCGACAAGTGTCACTTCCCAAAGTCGGGATAGTGACGGATATTAAATTTTAAAAGAATAAGGGAAAGGAAATAATTCGGTGGAGGGAGAGAGAGAGAGAAAAAAATGCAGAGAAAGTGAGAGTGGAGGAGAGAGCTCGGCAGGAAAAAAAACAGAGGGGGAGTGAGGCGTGGAGCAGAAAAACAAAGGGAGAGAGAGAGGCGGTGGGAATAATTCCGGAAGGATCCGGAAAGAAAAAGAAAGAGAGAAAAGAAAAAAATAATAAATGAATGAATAAATAAAAAAATTTAATATTTGTTAAATTTTGATTGGTTAAAAATTATTAAAACTTTAAAATTTGTAAAAATGTTTTAAATATCCTCAAATTAGTATTTAATATCCCAAAAATTTGAACTTGAATTCCCATGATAATAAGAAAAATTTTATTGGCATACTAACAAATTGAGTTTATACATTCACGCGCGAAATTTTAAATTCAAAAATTTCGCGGCGTGACAAATTCTCCCCTCCTACAAAAGAATTTCGTCCTCGAAATTCGAATTATCTAGATTTTCAAACAAATGGGGGTATTTCTCTAACATCTTGCTTTCCACTTCCCAAGTAGCGTCTTCACTTCCGTGATGTTGCCACAAAACCTTAACTAACGCTATCTCTTGACGTCGTGTTCTCTTGACCTTTCTATCGAGAATTCGTACCGGTGCTTCTTCGTAGGAAACATCTTCTCGAATGGGTATGTCCTCGGGCGAAACTATCGCAGTAGGACCCGGTTCGCATTTCCGAAGCATCGAGACATGAAATACATCATGCACGTGGGACAACTCTGATGGCAGCGCTAAACGATACGTAACTTTTCCAACTTGTTGAATAATAAGGAACGGTCCCACATATCGTGGAGCTAATTTCCCTTTCTTGCCGAAACGAGAAACTCCCTTTCGAGGGGAAACCTTTAGAAGCACGAAATCTCCTACCTCAAATTCCAATGGTCTCCGTCGTCTATCAGCGTAACTCTTTTGTCGGCTCTGCGCTGTTTTTAAGTGTTCTCGAATAATTCGAATTTTCTCGATAGTCTCCCCGATAATAGTTGCTCCAGTATGAACTCGATCTTCAGGTTCGATCCAGCATATAGGTGATCTACATGGTCTTCCGTAAAGAGCTTCAAATGGTGCCATTTTGATGCTAGATTGATAACTGTTGTTGTAGGTGAATTCTGCCAACGACAAATTATCAATCCATTTGTTCCCATAATCTAACGCACAAGCACGTAACATGTCTTCAAGGATTTGAATAACTCTTTCGGATTGTCCGTCGGTTTGTGGATGGAAAGCGGTGCTGAATTTTAAATCTGTCCCAAAAGTTGCCTGGAAACTCTTCCAATATCGAGCGGTAAATCGAGGATCTCGATCAGAAATAATACTTAATGGTATTCCATGATATTTCACTATCTCGTCCAAATATGCTTTGGCTAAGTTCTGCCTACCATATGTGGACTTGATAGGAATGAAGTGCGCTGATTTCGTCAATCGATCTACCACTACCCAAATTGCATCGAAGCCATTCCGTGTTTTTGGTAATCCCATAAGGAAATCCATGGTAATTTCTTCTCACTTCCACTCTGGAACAGGTAACGGCTGTAGCATCCCTCCAGGTTTCTGACGTTCCGCTTTGACTTTAAGACAATTCTGACAAGTCTTCACATAATTTGTCACGTCATTTTTCATGTTTCGCCACCAGTATTGCCTTTTCAGATCCTTATGCATCTTGATGACTCCTGGATGTATTGCAAATCGAGATTTATGAGCTTCATCCATGATTGCCTTTTTCAAGTCCGGTATTTATGGAACAGTTAGGTGATGTTTGAAATACAAAGTTCCATCACGACGGATGTTCCAATGTTCCAGTTGTTCTCCATTCTGAAGCTTGGACCAGACGTTTTGCAAATGGCTATCTTTATGTTGACTCTCCTTGACTTGCTGAATCAAGTAAGGTGGAGTCACCAAATTGTACAGAGTGATTGAATCTTGACCCTCAGAGATCTGAAGATCATAATCCTCAACCACTGCTGTTCTTTTCCAATCAAGCACGGCTAATGAAGCAAGAACACCTGCACCTTTTCAACTAAGAGCATCCGCAACGACGTTAGCCTTACCTGGATGATATTCCAGAGTAAAGTCATAATCTTCTATATACTCTACCCAACGTCTTTGTCTCAAATTCAGATCTTTCTGAGTAAAGAGATACTGCAAACTCTTATGATCAGAGAAAATCCGAAATGAGACACCATAGAGATAGCATCTCGAAATTTTTAAAGCAAAAATAATAGCTGTCAACTCTAAATCATGTGTTCGGTAGTTTTTCTCATGCATCTTCAATTGTCGAGATGCGTATGCTACCACATGTCCTCTCTGCATTAGAACACACCTGAGTCCTTCTTTCGATGCATCAGTATAAACTTTATAAGGTTCTTCAGGCTTAGGAATTATAAGAACTGGAGCGCTGGTCAAGCGAGTTTTCAATTCTTGAAAAGCGTTCTCGCATTTGCTGTCCCAGTCGAATCGAACGCCCTTTCTTGTCAGTCGTGTCATTGGGGCTGCAATTCGCGAGAAATCCTGAACGAATTTACGATAATATCCCACCAATCCCAAAAAACTTCTGATTTCGGTTACGTTTCTAGGTCGTTCCCATTTCAATATTGCCTCGACTTTTGTAGGGTCCACGGCTATGCCTTGGCTAGAGATAACATGTCCAAGAAATTTGACTTCAGATAACCAGAAGTCGCATTTCTCCCTCTTAGCGTATAGCTGATGCTCTCGCAGAGTTTGTAGGACCAATCTTAAGTGTTCGTGTTCTTCCCGAGTCTTAGAATAGATCAGAATATCATCAATGAAGACGATGACAAACTGATCTAGAAATGGTCGAAAAACACGATTCATCAAGTCCATAAAAGCTGCTGGGGCATTCGTTAAACCAAAAGGCATAACCAAGAATTCGTAAGATCCATACCGAGTTCGAAATGCAGTTTTTGGGATGTCTTCCTCTCGGATTTTCAATTGATGATATCCGGATCTCAGATCAATCTTTGAGAAGTACTGAGCACCTTCAAGTTGATCAAATAACTCGTCGATTCTTGGCAAAGGATATTTATTCTTGATGGTCATCCTGTTCAGTTGCCTATAGTCAACACACAGTCGTAAGCTTCCATCTTGTTTCTTTGCAAATAGGACTGGTGCTCCCCATGGTGATTTGCTGAGTCGGATGAATCCCTTGAATTCTAGCTCAGTCAATTGCTTCCGCAATTCAGCTTTCTCCGCAGGTGCCATTTTGTAAGGCAGAATCGATATCGGGGCTGTGCCGGGAATAAGGTTGATGCAGAATTTTACCTCTCGGTCAGGTGGCAAACCAGGTAAATCTTCAAGAAATACATCCGGAAATTCATCTACCACTGGAGTGCAGTGATCATCTCTTTCCACGTTGTTGTCACCTTCCAATGCGAAAATAATAACGGCGCAGGATAACTTTCGTCGACCACCGATGGCTGATCTCAACAGCTCGCTGGTCATCACTCGATCTGGATCTTCGAGTTCGATCACCGTTGGGTTTGGCTCTATGAATAATATCACCTTTCGGTGATGACAATCTAACGTTGCCCTATTCTGAGTTAACCAATCCATACCAAGAATCACATCATAGCGTCTCATTGGTAGGATAATGAATTGGACATTAAGTTGTTCGCCTTCTCGCGTAACAACATTAGTCCAACATATCATTGAAGCTTCGGTTTTTCCAAGTGGCGTACTTAGGTGCAAAGGTGACTCTAAAGGTTTAATTTCTAATTCTAATGCTTTTGCAAACGTGGATGCAATAAAAGAATGACTGGCACCAGTATCAAACAATACGTGTGCCCAACTAGAAGAGATCAGAATCATACCCTCCATGACCGTGGGACTATTCTGAGTTGTCGGTTCTTCCCCTTCCACAGCATACATTTTTCCTTTTCCCTTGTCATTCATACTATTCCTCGAGATAG
Organism: Antiaris toxicaria; assembly: GCA_035233585.1. Taxonomy (NCBI): domain Eukaryota; kingdom Viridiplantae; phylum Streptophyta; class Magnoliopsida; order Rosales; family Moraceae; genus Antiaris; species Antiaris toxicaria. Next base: position 10,176,820 of record CP141162.1, on the reverse strand, counting down.
TGGGTCCCGCTGGCCTGAATTGTGGCGGTTGCGAAGATGCCTGCCTACTATTGGACACCTGAGGTCTCCACTGTGATTGGAATGACTGGGGTCCAAAATTTGACTGATAAGGGGCTTGTGGCGGCCTATATTGTGGCTGGCCAAATCCTGACTGTCCTTGATTACCCTGTCCCTGGGTAAATTGTCCCGATCCAGATTGACGAGATCCGGCTGATGATTGGCTGGACTGCTGGAATTGTTGAGACGGCTGCTGTTGCCTGTAAGGACAGTTCCTCTTTAAATGTCCTGTTTGGCCACAGTTATAACAGCTCCTCTCATATGGGTGTACTCTTCCGGTAGAGGTATTACTAGTACTGTCAGTTCTTCTACCTTCAACGTTGACCCCACTAACATGAGTACGATTCCCACGTTGACTTCTGGTCGGTCCACCAGATGTCCTTGGAGCTTCAGATTTCTCCTTCTGAAAATTTTGATTATCCTGCTCAATACGCAGGGCAGCTGACACGAGCGTGGGGTAGTCCCGGATCTGCATACCCATCACCAATCTTCTTATCGATGGTTTAAGTCCTTGCTCAAACTTGATACATTTAGTGCGCTCAGTCGCCACCATCGTAGAAACAAATCTGGATAATTCTCCAAACTTTGACACGTACTCGAATACGGTCATATTTCCTTGTTGTAGGCTCATGAATTCTATAATCTTTTGATCCCTAAAGCTCTCAGGGAAAAATTGATCATAGAATAATTGTTCAAACATCTCCCATGTCATCTCTTGGAGATTGTGCGTTCTCCTAATTTGTCTCCACCATATGCCAGCTTTACCGTCCAAATAGGTGGAAATAATTTCAATCCGGTATTCAGGTGGGGTCTGGATAGTGTCCATCTTCATCACCACACTTTGGAACCAATCGTCTGTTTCTTGAGGATCGCCTTCACCAGTAAAGGCTGGAACTCGAAATCGTTGGAAATCACGTAGGCTCCGGTTCATGTTACAAACGACAGGTTCATCTCTCGCACGAGCAGCCATGTGTTGTAATACTTGATACATGGCTTCCGCGACGTTTGCCTCGACCGGCTCTGGCGTCGGTGCTGAGGTTGGGGTTGGAGTAGTTCTCGGGACGGTTCCCCTTCTACGTCTGGGCGGCATTCTATAAAATAAAATTCCGGGTTGTAAATTAGCATTTTATTTTACTCCAAGTATGCATATAATTCCTATGGGAACCCCAAACCATGCTCTGATACCAAAAATCCTGTCACGTCCCAAAACCCGGGACAGCGACAAGTGTCACTTCCTAAAGCCGGGATAGTGACGGATATTAAATTTTAAAAGAATAAGGGAAAGGAAATAATTCGGTGGAGGGAGAGAGAAAGAGAAAAAAATGCAGAGAAAGTGAGAGTGGAGGAGAGAGCTCGGCAGGAAAAAAAACAGAGGGGGAGTGAGGCGTGGAGCAGAAAAACAAAGGGAGAGAGAGAGGCGGTGGGAATAATTCCAGAAGGATCCGGAAAGAAAAAGAAAGAGAGAAAAGAAAAAAAATAAATAAATGAATAAATAAAAAAATTTAATATTTGTTAAATTTTGATTGGTTAAAAATTATTAAAACTTTAAAATTTGTAAAAATGTTTTAAATATCCTCAAATTTGTATTTAATATCCCAAAAATTTGAACTTGAATTCCCATGATAATAAGAAAAATTTTATTGGCATACTAACAAATTGAGTTTATACATTCACGCGCGAAATTTTAAATTCAAAAATTTCGCGACGTGACAGGGTTAATTTGTTATATTTAGTTGATTGGGTGAGTAAAAAAATTTTCAACCCACCCAATCTTAACTCACTTATTATTTGTTTTTTTTTTGTTAAATGATGTTTACCTCTAAATGTTGTTTAGATTATTTAAATATATAAAATACATTACTTGATATTCAATATGGACGTAATTTTTGGTAATTTTGTAAAAAATACTACTAATTACTTTAATATTCTTGTATCTTTTGGTGGTTGTTATAACTTATATTTATTTTATATTTGACTATTAATGAGATTATATTAGAAATTTTTTTATTTGTGTAAAATCTATGATAGAATTTATTTTAAAAACTATGTCATGAGTTTATTTTTTTTTCTTATTAAGTTTTTCATTTATTATTGGATGTTTAGTATCATTTATTATTTTTATTAATAAAATACATAACCTATCCAACCTACCAAACCCAACCCAATATTAATTGGGTGGGTTGATTTTTTACATTGGATTAATTGGGTGGGTAAAAAGAATTGTCAACCCACCCAATATTCATTAGGTGGGTTGAAAATTCACAAAAACCCACCCAACCCACCCGATATTCACCCCCACGTGGCTGTCTCAATCTCTAATTGTGTCACAAAATGGGTTGTGTATTTTCTCGAACTTTATGCCAACGTTTTACGGTGAGACGTTCTTATGGAAAAGATGTTAACGGACGTTTAACAAATGTATTATATTCGTATTAACATAATATATTAGATATATTTTATATTTATATGAAAAATATTTATTTTGTATTTGAATATAATGTGTATTTAAATAAAAAATATTTAAATTATATTTTAAAGTTAAAAAATTGATGTGATTAGTAAAAGTAGATAGAAAAAGTATATAGAAAGAGAATATAATGTAGATAGAAAAAAATTTATTTTTAAAATATTTTGAAATAGTAAATAAATTTGAAGTACTGTTGAAAAGCATTATATTTAAATATAAAACTTTTACATTTAGATAAAAATTGTATTATGTTTAAATGCAATACAAATACAAAACTGTAAATAACGCCCCATAAATCTAGTATCAAATGTAATCTGACAATATTATAAATGAAAATTTTAGTTATTAAAAATGTAAACTTATACAGCATGAAATGTAAAATAATGATATTAAAAAATATTATATGAATGTAAAAATTCTCATATTCATATTTATTTATATATTTATACTAACAGTAATTCACATTTATATTAGTGTGTCAAATTAAACGTGGTACCATCAAATAAGATTATTAATTGTATAAATAAGATTTTGGATAAGAGATTGGATAGAAATAGATATTGTAAATGAGTTTCATCAGCTATGTTGCTGACGTTGCACTCTTTATACATGGTCTGATTTAAATTACAATAGTGATTTAATGATGACCTTGACCTAACAGTGAAGCTATGTTATTATGAGTGTGAAACAACCTGCGCCTATTCAAATTAGAGTTGGTAATTTAGATCACGACATGACAACACGACATGAAATCCGCACGAAATTAGAGGGTTTGAATTTTCTTTAAATGGGTTTGGATCAAAATAGGTCGAACCTGTCAAACACGATTAAATAAAGGGTTGAACCCGCACGAATCCATCAACCCGCAATTGACACGAAATAACCTGTTTAATAAATGAGTCATATATGAGTTAACACGAACACGACTCATGAATTACCCATTTATAATTTTTAATATATATTATATAAATTTTTAAAGTTTAAAAATTTAAAATTTAAAATTTAAATATAAAATATATATTTTAGTTTTTATATGTATATTTTTAGTTTTGTATTTATCTTTTGTGATCTAAATTTAGGTGTAGCTTGATTATGAACTTAATTTGATTGTTATAACTTGATTGTTATTTAGGTGTTTAATAAGTTTTTTTAATGTTAAAATTGATGATAGGTTAGTTAAATTGGTTAATTAAATAGATCAATAACAAGTTAGTTAAATGGGTCAATAATAAATTTAGTTACCCGTTTATGACCCTTTTAATAAGTGGGTTTAGCATACACGACACGACACGTTTATGACCCATTTAATAAACGGGTCATAAACGTATTGTGTCGTGTCAACCTGTTTATTAACAGGTCGTGTTTCGGTTGTGATTTTTGACACGATTATTAAACGGGTCGTGTTCATATCAAGCATATTCGTGTTAACAAACGGGTCAGACACGACATGAACGCGATCCGCTAACACGATTTGCCACCCTTAATTCAAATCTTTAGATTTAGATTTTTCGTTATTTAAAAATTATCAAAAATTTTAGTTCAGTTTCTCTTTTATAAAGAAAAATAGTATTTATGTCCCGTTCGAAACGGAAATATGTTATTGTACCTCAATTTTACAAGAACAATTTTATTTGTGCTTATATTCAATAGTTGAAAATATATAATTATGTCTTTGTTTAATAAAATTCTTTTTATAATTTTTACTAAAAATTTTTATGGCTCTGCTATTGATTGCACTGTAGATTTTCCTACGTCTTGGTACTTGGTTAAGAATTTAAGAAAGAAAATAATAGCTTTGATGAGGATTTTCTTTTCTACATGGAGGGTATTTTCCATATATATGTGATAGTAACGCGGTGGGATCTTTCTTTAATTTTGAGTTTCACATTTATTAGTAATGTCATCAATTGTTTGTGTCATTAATTTATTATGCCAAGTTTGCATATCAACATGTGCGTTGAACTTAGGTTCCGTCCATGATTTTAAAAATTATGCTACCGACTCCTCTTGAAATTTATGAAATACTTTTTAAAATGGCTTGTTTTGATCCATGTTACCAATTACATTCTCCGTGCAAAACCTTATTATCTCTCTCTTTAGCCAGGAAAGATTTAGACTCTATTTGAAAGAACCATCTAGATTACAACATTTTGTGATAAAAATATTTAAAAGAAAACATTTGACCAATAATATTTAAATTGTTTATTTAAATTGTTGTGTGAACTGATGTTTAGATGTTAGCATTTAGAACAGTACATTTAAACATAAACATTTGAATTTATGCCTAAATATCAAAATAGACATCCAAATGCTCCATTTCAGATGTGCAAAGTAGACACAATATTTGGAAGGGTTATTCAAATGGAGTTGCCCAAATTGAAGCAAATGATTGTCCCAAACAGAGGCTTAGCATGCGTTTGATGTATAGGTTTAAATTGAGCTTTTTTTAGTTGAATTTGAATTAAATTATTATGCATTTGGTACTAAGTTTGAATTATTTCAGATAAAAAGTATAAAAACTTGTTTGAAAAAAAAAAGAATTAATATGAAGTTAATTTTTTTGTCTTGAAATTTTATGTAATTTATATAAAAAAAATCTTTTTTTGAACTTATAAATGTAAAGATATGAACTTTTAAAATTTAAATTATAAATTTATAATAATAATCGGACATTGTTGAAATTGAAAAAAATAAATAAATAAATAAGTTGCATTTAAATGCAAACTATGAAACCAAACGCTTCACATACACATGCTAATATTAGAAATTATTCATAATTTGTTTATATGGTTACCAACCACAGTGAAAAGTACTTTGTATTTAAAACCATTGATCGGAAAACCTGATCAACTCCTCTCATTATAAAATCATAACATAATGGACAGGTCACATGTTGTACCTTAACCTCAATTTATTAGGCATATTCTATTCTATGGGGAGGAAGGTGGGCGCATGATTTACTTAAAAATCTCTTGAATCTAATACTTTATCTTTGCATTTCAAATGTTCCTCTCATCACATGGAATTTGAGTGTAGATACTAAATTTCTTTTTTTTTTTTCTCTTTCTTATTTATTTTAATTAACATGAAGGTGGATAATTCGAATTTTTCATGTTATAATGAATTCATGTATTGAATTACTGTTAATTTATATCTAAAATTACTCTTTCTCTCTTTTTTTTAAATTAATAAAATTGTTAAAAATTCATTAGTATGATAAACATATATATATATAACACTTGTCAACATGACTTTAATTTTTAAACTTATAAATAAATTGAAATTCACATCTTTTTTTTTTTGAGAAAATAATAATTTAACATTTGAAACCATAACATATGGAAAATATTTCTTTGGACCCTATCATAGATTCTTCTACAGTTGTACACGTTAAAATGATAGGATTACTTCCAAGAATTGGTAGGTTATACAAACCGTAGAGGACTTCTCTCTCTCTCTCTCTCTCTCTCTCTCTATGTACAATATCCTTGCCAAATGGACCGATAGGAAAGAAGATGGAAGTGACCGGGAAAACGCTATCTCTAACTTTCATTGTTTAATCCGTGTAATCTTTCTTTTCCTTATCCCAGATATAGAAATCAATTTAATAACGAAGGTGAAATTTATAATTTCATATTTTATCTATTTTATATTATATTCCATAATTTAATTATTATGATTATTTTATAAAAAAACTTTTTATAATTACATGTAAAAAATATTTTATAAAAAATAGTGTAGAATTGTAGTCAAATCTAATAACAAATAATGAAAATGAAAAAAAATTTTAAGAAACCTGACATAGGTTTCTGAACGAAGAGGGGAGAGGACACGTGGCAAAAGCCATTTATCTTGCGCCTTGTGGAACAATGGCGGGTGTTGAGATTTAGGATACGGTTGTCTCCTCGTTTTAACTCTGTTTTAGCTTAATTCATATTGAAATGTGCATTTAGGCGCTTTTTTATTTTTTTTACTGGAATCAATTTTTTTAAAATTTATTTCACTATCTTAATATAATTTTTAATATAAATTTATATTTATATTTATTTTAATTATTTTAATATAATTTTTAATATAATATTAAAATAAAATTTTAAATTAAACTAAAACATTAAATATTTAATTTTTATTTATATTTATCTTAACTTAAACTAAATTATTTAAGTTAAAAATGGGCACCAACCAGAAATCCAGAATACAAGAACAAGTCCAAAAACCACGGGATATTTTCGTAAAATCACAATCTTTTTCCCCGGGACATTAATGCCCTTTTACTGGATGGTCAGGTTTTGTGGTCAGAAAACTTGCAAAATTATATATTTACATGTATAGATACACATATATATAAAAATAGAAAAATAAGGGGTTTAAGCCACTGTTCTTATTTTTCGCATATGGTTTTTGTTTATATTGATTTAGTGGTGGGGTTTTGTTTCGGTTTTGTCATCTTCATCAGAAACTCCAAACCAAAAAAAAAAGAAAAAAAAGAAAAACCAGAGAGAAAAATGAAGGGAGATTCTTTTCAATTCTGAATTCCGAGTCTTCTTTCATGGCGGATCTCTTCGGACATTCATCGGAAACACGATCTTTCTCTCGAAATTTCGATATCTGAACGAAATTGTTTGAAGATTTTTTTTTTTTTACTTTTTCAATTTTAAGGTGAGTTAATCGAGCTCTTTCGAGGTTTTTGTAGCTGAATTATGGGTTTTTTCGATCGTGATCTTCCTGTGTGCTATTGTTGCTTCTCGTGGAATGCGTATTGCGGTTGGGTTGTCGCGAATTTGGCTGGTTTTTGCTTGATCAACGAGTCGTTTTTTTGTTTCAAAATTGCTTTGAATTTTGAAATTCCGATCGAGATCCGATCGCGGGAATTTCCTCTGTGTTTCTTGGTGGTGAATTTGGCATAAAATTTGAAATTTGTAATTCTCTTTTTTTTTTTTTTTCATAATTAGGAAATGTCGGTTAATTATGTTTGCACTTGCTATTTAATTAATCTGTCGTATTCGAAATTCGTTTACGATTTTGAATTCGTTGGTCAAATTCAACAAGATTAGGCCATGAATTATATCTTCTTATGCTGAATTTGGCCTGATTTGGAATTCCAATTATGCATGTAACTCGATCAAGGTTCTTTTTTATTTTTCTTTTCTTGGTTCGTTTTTTTATAGAAATGTAAATTAATTAAAGCTGTTAGACATGTAATTATTGGCTTACTTTGTCAGTCCGGTTTTGATTAATTGGTGATTTAACTGGCTTTATTCCTTTTTTTTTAATTATAAAATCAACTTCTGATCAAGGCTTTGAGGTCTGAAAGTTGGGTATTTGGAAGCGGTGTCCTTTGAGGAAAGCACTATTGTGATTTGAATTTTGTTTAATCATCTTAGATGTTTAAGCCTAATCTACCAAACAAATTCGTTTTTTTTTTTTAATTTTATTTTGAATTATGGTAGTTTCCCTTTTGAGCTTAAGATGGTCTCTGTTGTGAAAGTCATATTTGGTTCTTTATACACACACACACACACACACACACACACACATATTATTCTGATATCAGTGGCTGCGTTTGAACTTTGAAAGTAATGCTTGATTTATTTACTTTTTACTTTTTATTTTTGGTTTATTTTTGCTGAAATTGTTGGTAGTGCTTGTCATGTTTTGGATTGTTGAGATTGTTTTCTTGTAAATCAAGCACAACTATCCGGTGAAATACATTGCTGCATTTTCTCTTACATCCTTTTCTTTGTCTTTCTTTTCTTATATGAGAACAGCAAACAGAACGCAAATATAATGGTTGGAATAATCCGTATTGCCATGTATGCCTAAGATATGGTGTTGAAGAAAAGGCTAGGAAGCGAATTTAATGGCTTTCAGGTCGCCACTATACCTAGAGCTCCCAGATCAGCTAGGGTAGGTTTGTGGGTTTTGTTTTGTTTTATATAATTTTAAAAATTTGGAGATGAAATTTGATATACTCGTTGCATCATGGTTATGGTTTCAGAGGGGCTCAAATAAGAAGAAAGACGAGGACAGTCAAATATGTGCATTTGAATTACTGGCTTCTTTAGCTGGCAAGTTATTGCAGGAGAGCGAAAGTTCTTCTTCTGCCTCTAGTAATGCTTCCGAAGGAAATAACCACCCTGCTTTTGATAAAGATGTTATCAAGCAGGAGAGACAAGAAGGAGACAAGCTATTGAAAGAGTGCCTTGAACAGGGAAGCTCGGAAGAGAGTGCTTTTGTATCTGAGATCACCTCACCAGACATTGATCAGAAGGTTATTCCGAAGGAATTCCCCAATGCCGTTACAGAGCACACTTCAAACCAATGTGACTTCTTAGATAAAGTGGACAGTGATGTGAAATCTATAATTTGCAATACTAAGCCCACATTTCATAATTATCCCACTAAGGTAGAGGGAAGCTTCCCTCTTGAGGAGTCTTGTGATGCTAATGTAGGGAGTGGAATTGGAGGTCAGCAAAAGGTTGAGAGATTAGAGAATGCTGGCTTGACTATGGCTAACAAATGCAGCTCCAATGACCCAATGGAGTTGCAAGTAGAATTTCCTGCAATGATTAATTCAGACAACGATGTTGAATTACCATTGCATAGGGAACCTGTTCATGCTTCTTTTTGCAGGCATAGGAATAACATTAAGTTAGGTGGTAGGGATGATGATGAAAACTTTTCTAGATGCAATAAGCGCAGCACTAAGGTTAAGGCTTATAGGCCTCCAGCTCGTATTGCAGACCGTAGAATAAGGAAGTTGCTGACATCCAAGTACTGGAAAGCAGCCCCAAAATTAAAGGATTATGAAGTCTTTAAATCAGGTAAGTTGCTGAAAATGTCTGTGCTAACTTCAGTCCAATCATATAACATTATTCTGATGTCATTTCTGTCTGTGCATGCATGACAAACATATAAGACTATCACTCAATAATATAAATTTCTGGATTTGACATTTGTAGATGTTGGAATGAAAACTGTATATAATAAGAGAAAAAGCTGTCACAGCCGTGACAGATGTCAGCATGACACTCTTAATAAGAGGAGGAAGTTATTCGACCGAAGCTCAGTGGTGTTGTGCGATGGAGGGTTCAGTAGTGAAAGTGTTTCTAATTCTCCAGAGAAAAGCAGAAATGAAGACACTAATGGAACATCACGTGGAGGTCCTTCTCTACCTTATTACATTATTGTTGGTAGCTTAAACCTGTGACAAAAACAGTTAATGGTTTTAAGTAGTTTGCTAAATGATTCTACTTTCATGCAGCAAATGGGGCATCATCTTCAGTCGTTAGTCGCCAAGCATCTTTCCGCTCTAAAGATTCTCATGGTACTAGATACTTGACATTCTGGTTGCATTGCATTTTCCATTTCTTTTTCATGTGGCATGTAAAACCTTCTCATGCTGCGTTACTTTTATTTGGCAGTGAAATTTAGTATCAAATCCTTCAAGATACCTGAACTTTATATTGAGGTCCCAGAAACTGCAACAGTTGGTTCGTTGAAGGTACCACCATTCTTTACTCTTTTTAATTCTGACAATAATGCTCTTTATATTCCTTGTTCATACTAGCTATTTTCATTGAATTTAGTTTTCCCTCAGAATAGGTCCTTTTATTTTATTTTTAATAGCACCGTGGTGATTGTCTTGTAACTAATTTAAATGCAAAATCTGTTTTCCATTTTGTTTTCCCATGGTTTCAGTTTATATCTGTTTCAGTCTACGATCTCTCACATAAAGAGGGGGAAGATGCTTGTTCACTAGTCGAGTTATTTTATGGGTTTTGTTTCCAAAGTTGTTGCCTGGTGTTGGTTGCTTCTTTTTTTATTTTTTATTTTTTTTCATGCCTTCTGAATTTGCTCTTCTTTTGCAGAGGACAGTTATGGAGGCAGTTACTGCTATTCTTGGAGGTGGATTACATGTTGGGATACTTCTCGAAGGGGAAAAGATTAGAGATGACAACAGAACTCTTCTGCAGACTGGTCTTTCATGTAAAGATAATCTCGATTCTCTGGGCTTTACATTGGAGCCAAATACCATGGAAGTTTTGCCAGCTATTTGTTCTAATGATCAACTTCCTTCGTTGTCATACGATACACCTGAACCATTAACTAGGTAATTCTAGTCGGTCTTTTGCTAAATGGTTGAGATTTGTAATGGATAGTAGTTAACTTCTTACTGAGATTAGATTCCTATGCCTTGAATCTTGGGCAGCATTTCTTCCAATTCACAATATTTTGACATCATATTACTTTATTCCAGGTCTTCGGGTACTCCTGTGGTAGATTTGGGAATTTCTGATGCCTTATCTGAACTCCCACCTCCCGTAATCAATTCGGGAACTCATGCTCAGAGTAAAAATGAAACTGTTTCCTCCCAGACTGACTTATTAACTAACAACAGAACACCAGATTCTCAAGCTCTAGTTGTGGTTCCTCCCGTTAGTGCAGAAGCACTAGCTGTTATTCCTGTGACCCCCAAGAATAGGAAATCTGAGCTTGTGCAACGTCGGACCAGGAGACCATTCTCTGTGTCAGAAGTAGAATCATTAGTTCAGGCTGTTGAGGAACTTGGAACTGGAAGGTTGGTGATTTATCCTTGACCACTTAATTAGCTTCCCTTAATAGTTTAGAGATGCCTCCTTATTTTTGGAGGGTACACATTGCTTTAATGATGCTTCATGGCTTTAGGTGGAGAGATGTAAAATTGCGTGCTTTCGAGGATGCAGATCATCGTACTTACGTGGACTTGAAGGTAGGCCTTTGTTTCCCTCCTGCACATACTATTGCACTGTCCATGAGTTAGTTCCGTCATGGAAAACACAAAAGTGCACCTTCTTTTTAGGTCATTCTTGTTAGTTGCACTTTATATAAGTTCATGCAAATGTAAAACTTTTATAATGATGGATCATGGGTTAGAGCTTACTTGGCCTGATATTGTTTTGTCGGTGCGCGTAGGATAAATGGAAGACATTGGTTCACACGGCAACAATTTCTCCTCAGCAAAGACGGGGAGAGCCTGTTCCACAGGAGCTCTTGGACCGAGTATTGGCTGCCCATGCGTACTGGTCTCAGCATCAAGCCAAGCAACATGGCAAGCCTCAGGCCGGTACTCCTCCAAAGATTGTTGAGCTGCCAACTGAGAAGCACGGTGTTGAAGGTGTCTGTTCATCATGATGTAAAGAAAAAAAAAAACCAAGAAAATAATGTTTGACTAGCAACAGGGGGGGAAAAAACACTTGTACAAATCACGAAACTGTAATATTTCTTACACTCACATTATTCATTGTCAACTCTACTGTCAAGAGAGGTTTGGCATTTGTAAATGATTTGTTGGAATAAGATGGTTCTAACAGAACTTAGTTGTTTCTCTCTCTCTCTTTTTTAAATTTAATTGATTCAATTTTAAGAACTTACATTGTAGAAATTTGAAAGAAATAGAACTGTAATGAAGGTCTTTTATTTTCTTGACATTATTGCCCCTTCTTTTATCTGTGGATGTAATTGTTCTGATACCTTTTTTTTTTTTTTGGATTTTATGATTAGAATGTTCTTTCTATGGTAGTACCTCGTATTATGTACTAACGCAGAAATTGCTTGTTAGTTGGATTAATATTTTAACCGTTTGATTTATAAGTGCCATCTTAAAATTTGAGTAATTCGGTTGAATCCAAGCGGGTTTTCGCCCCATTCACATGTTGCTTTGTGGCATATGCCACCAAACTCGTAAAGACAGCTTATCTGTCACGTGACAGAGTCAATACAATATTGTTTATATTATGTATTTGCTTTTGTTTTCATCTCTTTTTCAATTTGGTCTCTCTCTCACTTCTGGCCCTAAATTCTTCCCACAACCCAAGTCTTCACTTTCACGATTTCATCTGGACCTTAACTTGTCCGTCTCATCTCCTCTTTAGTTCTTGGCTACCTCTTTCCTGACTGGAATTTCAGCTTCATCTACAGGCTGTGTTCTGAGAATTGCTAAATGATGTTTTTCCGAGGATATTGCTTCTCAATACCATAATGTTTCCTCAGTTTAATCCAGTAGAGAATTAGTTTGGATTTCACTTTTGTTTATGATTGAACTCTCTTGAGTTAAAGAACCAATCTGGGTTTGCATTTTTCCTGGAATTTAAGAGAATAAAGTTTCTGGGTTCCTCCATTTTTTCGCGCCTGTTTGGGGCAAAAACTTTGATGGCTATTGTCTTTTATCAGAGTAGTGTTCGTTTTCCAGGCCTCTTCGGGTAGCATTCCAGATCATAATAATCCTTCCAAATGTGGGAATAACGCAAATAGCTTTGCATCAGATCTCCAAACTTCAACATTTGCCCAAACCTTTTTTTTTTTTTTTTTTTTCCCTCACATGTAAACACCGAAGGCAAAAACTGGAAAATGAAAAAAAGAGAAAGGAGGGACTTAAAAGTTAAAAAGGGTTTTTCTTTTTTCTTTTTTCTTTTTTTCTTTTGAAGATACATTAACCGTAATATACATTTAGTGCACTTTTGCTTCTTTAGGCATAACTTGACGTGCAATGCTTGCAATGAAAGTCAAAAGTATTGAAAGTCTTTGCTTCAAAGATGGCTGTATGATGAAGGTTGGTATAACTTCCGCCCTTTCAATTCCATCCAACAATAATATAATTTGGTTGTTATGTTTAATTACTTGGCACGTGATATATTAGCAAAGCTGACACCATATAATTATGGTCATTATATTATATATGGATCAGGCTGCGATTTCTGTGCTGTATTATTTGCTTAACCTTTGTTTTTGTTTTTGTTTTTTTTTGTATTTTGAAATAAAGTTTCATATTGTAAATGGTTTGATTATTCCATCGACAATGGTGATACGTATCTGGTTTAAACACGTTCCCATTCAGTGTTCTTGGTTGTGGACTTGGTCTAATGGAATAATCCCATTGGCATATTAACCATTCTGATTAATGATTGGAACAAACCACCTAGAAAAAAAAAAAAAAAAAAAAAAAAAAAAAAAAAAAAAAAGGTCTTTCTAGTTCTTAAGGTAGCTTTGTACCAATGGTGCATATTGCTAACTGCTAAATCTGATTTAAATTATATCAACATCAAAAACAAAAAATTGTAAAACAAATAGTTTCTAATATAAATCTAAGGTCGTTTTAAAAAAAAAAAAAAAAAAAAAAAAAGAAGGTCGTTTTTACTTGCACGGCAGGACTTTATTCACTAACTGTCCAACGGTTGACAAGTATAACAAGCGGATATATGTGCATCAGTGGCGTGATTATGTTTACGTGCCTGGTATCGTAATTTGAAAACTACACATATTTAGTTCTTGCTCCTAATACACAACGAAGGCATTCTATATAATTTCAAGTATGGATGATATGGGTTACTGCAATTTTTTTGGGGACCAAAAAGGTGTCACATTTTATTTCATAAGCAAAGCCTCAATCTTAACAATTAATAGTTTAGCACTTAAAAAAAAAAAAAAAAAAACTTTGCCAGGAGTTGAAATGTTTAAAAAGGCAATTGGGCAGCCGTGGACCTTGGTAGAATGGTAGGAGTATCCCAAATGGAACAACTAATGTGGGCATTTTTTTTTTTAAATTTTTGGCTAGCGTAAACAACATTATTGAAAGCACAAAGCTAAAACATAGTGATCACAGAGTGATACCGAACGGATGGATATTGGAAGGGTTGGAATGTTGGGGATTTTTTTTTTTTTTTTCTTTTGGATAAAGATCAAAGCAGCAAGGCTAATTTGGGTTTTGGAAGGGGTAGAATGTGTTTTTTTTTTTTTTTTTTAGGGGGTAAGGATCAAAACAGCAAGGCCAATTGGGTTTTAGGATAAAATGAAAAACGTTTTTTTTTTTTTTAAGGGATAAAGGAATGAAATTTTTACCACTTAAGGATAAGATTTATCTATTTTGAGATACAGAAATTTAAGCATTCGTCACTAAATGAAAATTCATCAAAGAGATAAGAAATTCAAGAATAAAGCTGAATAACTTCAGTTTTCATTTCTCAACATCATCGTATCTTTCAAGTACGGGTATATACAACCATTTATAGTCTTAGGGAATGTTTGGTAAGTATATTATATTCAAATACAATGTATTGAATGTAATTTGTATTTGGATAAAAAGTATTTACATTGCCTTTAAATGCAATATGTGTTTAAATAAAAATTAATTGATTTGTATTTAAATAATGTATATGTGATATGATTGGTAAAAGTAGAGAAAAATAAGGGTAAGAGAAAGAGAATATATGATATGATTAGTAAAAGTAATAGAAAAAGTGACAAATAATGAACAGTGATTGTATTGAACTTAAAATGTGATGTGATTGGTATTTGAATGTAATACTTTTGTGTTTGGATGAAAATTGCATTGTATTTGAATACAATGTAAATACAATGTAATAAACAAACGAAGCATTAGAAAGACCTTTTACATGCTAAAACATTTTTCTAATTACTGAAATGATCAGCCACTAATTACAAGCTTAAAAAACTGAAAACATAACTCCTTTTCATCTATTTATCTCACACATAAAAGGCTGAAGTTACAAACCCCACAAATTCCACCGTTACAACTAATAAACATAGTTGAAAACCCCTAATTAAAGCACACTAAATAATTAATCAATTACAATACGACTTTCGGTTACCCTTGAACATACAAATAAACACACCTTAAGCACACACTTAAAGACTACTTTCAGCCAACTATAAACACACCTAAAACACAAAATTAACGCCACCAAATAGCCCAAGAAACGTCCACATTTAGATCAGATCAACCACCAAATAATTTAGGTCTGAACTTGAACTTCTGTTTGACCTTATCCCACTTTGAACTTCATCATTCTCCCCTGGTTGGACAAGACTCGGTCTTGAGTCAAACAATTCATCATCATCCAAGTAAAAAGACAAGTCTGCCACATGGTTGCCACCTTGATCCAATGAACTTGAACAATAATTCCACATCATTGGAAACTTGGATCATACATGCATCAATCTTATCACATAGGAAGCCACCATATCATAGAAGGAGCCACCTCCTCGAGACTGAAACATCCAACAGATTTAGAGGCTAAAAGCGCATTTAGCTATAGCATCAGCACAAAAATTCAGACCTAGGAATCCCTCTAAGCGCCACTTCGTCACCCAGTCTCTTTTTGTTTAAAACATGGGAAAACAAAGGAGCAACATGCCAGAATCCTGGGCACTTCTCCTCATGCAGCGCCTTAATCACCACCTGAGCATCACCGTTGATAGTAATAGGTACAGGCTAAGCTGCAACAACATCCAAAGCCATCATATCATGCATTAATTTAGCGTGAAGACTACATCTAACAGAAATCACGTCCAACCAAATGGCCACTATCTCTCCATCAACACTAAAGCACAACACTCCTAACCCCGCCTTGGTTATCGAAAAAGCAGCATCAAAAAAGAACTTCAATTCATGCTGTTGGTCTAGATATAAAGATAGAGTAGTTGTAGTAGTCAACTGGTTTGTACAAAGACTGGAACTACCAAGCACCTCCACTGCTCTATCGTGACACTGATATGAGAGCCAACTTTGAATGGTGCATGATAGACCCATCTGGTTTAGAGGTTTCGCCTAAAAAATTATCTTATATCTGATACAGTGCCACTGTTGTCCACAATACAAACATCTCACAGTCCACTCCTTTTGGGGTCTAATAGCCACTTCAAAATATCAAAACCAGAAGAGAAAAGTAGTTGATCAATACTGATGCTCCACTAGCTAGAGAACCAAATTACTCCGATGGCCTGACATCGAGTGAATAAATAGACGGCATTCTCTTTCTCCACCCCACAGAAATGGCAGGTGCTCCCAGAGTAGCCAAAAACCTTCCCAACTCGCAGAAGCGGGCAACAAATCCTCGGCCAGGCACCACAAAAACACTTTAAGTCTCTCATGTAAATGGACCTTCCATAACCACTTCCATACTCTGTCCTCAGGCTTAAAGCATCCCGAAGCCATAAACTAATATGCGCTCTTTACTGAAAAAACTCCATTTCTGGAAGGCCTCCTAACAAGTCTATCCTTTAAAGGCGGGGAAAAATAGCAAATGATCTTAATACAATTTGCCGAATCTCGGTGAAACAAACCATTAATCAGCTCCATATTCTGGTTCCTAGAATTCAGCTAAAAGAGTTTGCCAACGGTTATAGAAATCCAAAAGGTAAAGAGGCTGACCATACAAGCTTGGATTGAAGGCCGCTCTATGGAGTCTTGAAGCTAAGTTCGGAATCCAGGGGGTATTACAAATTTCCAATATGCTCTCATCTCCAATAAGAGACAAACATCCCTGCTTCACGATTGGTTTTTTATCCAAGATACCTTTCCAAATGAAGGAGTCAGGGATACGTCTTTTAACCTGCCAAAAAGATGACTCACTACAGTAATGAGCTCTCAATACCCGTGCACATGATGTCTGTTTGCCAGAAACAATTCCCCAAGCCAACTTTGCAATTAAGGCTTGGTTCATGTCAGCAAACAATCGAAAACCAAGACCTCTGCAATTCTTTGGCTGACAAATGGCATTCCAGTCAAGTAGCAACAAGAATCAATTCTTTGCCATAGCTCTCGTCAATCAAAACCTCTTATAGTACCATCCAAATCTTCACATAGCGTTTTTTGAACCTTAAAAGTCAACATAATGTAAAGGGAAATATTCTGCACAATCGATTTAACAATTGTGGACCTTCTTGCTCAAGAGAGTGTTCTTGCCTTCCATCCGTTAGGACGCTTGAATACCTTACCCTTTAAAAACTTGAAATCTGCCATTCTATTCCACGAAAAGAATAAAGGATTCCCAAGATAATTCATGATAATTTTATAAAGTAAATCACTTTTTCACTTTTTCATTTATAAAAATTATTTTAAAAATTTTATTTATTTATTTTAATTTTAATTTTTTTACAAATTTTATGATATTTTAATTTAATTTAATTTAGTTTAATTTTATCTTTTTCTTTTAGTAACAGTATATTAAGTTTAAAATTGAATATTTTTAATAAGTTTATCTATAATATTTTATTTTAAAAATATCTAATTTTAACATTTTGTTTATCTGCAATGTTAAATTGTGATGAAAAATTTGTATTTGATGTAGATTCCACCGAATGTCATTATTTATGATCGGAAAACTATAACTTAACTTGTCTTATTTTGATCATTTCATCAATATGAGTAGTTTGAATAAAGAATTACTCAAATCAAAACTCATATGAAGAAATTATGACAGATTCAAAATTCAGATCAATAAGAATATAACTGAGACCATGCATAGTTTTTTTTTTTATTTTATTTCTTTTTATTTTTTCTTTCCTTTTTCTTTTTCTTATCTGCGCCAAAAACTGCCTACATCAAAAACTATGTGCACCGAACCAGTCGCCCATATTCGGACTAAAAAATATAAATTATTTGTGTGCAATAGTTTGTTTTACTGCCTATAAAAGGCTAAGGAGTAGAGGCAAAGAGGAGGTAGAGCAGAGAAGGCAAAGATATCTGCAGACCTACGAGGGAGATTAGAGTGTAAAATAAACCTTGCTATGAAGCTAAAAAAATTTTCTTTTCTTTTGTTTAGTTTTATTTTAAAAAGAGGAGGTTACAGAGGTTTTGGCATCGCAAATATCAGTTACTATTCTAGATTTATTTCTTTTATTTTTATTTTATCAATGTGTTTAATTTATTTTGTTGTATTATTTTATTTTCCTTTATAATTTAAATAAATTTTTGCTAGGAGTTATAATATGACTCGATTATGATAGTTTAATTAATTTAAGTATATTATTATGATTGTCAGATTTGTTAAAGTATTTATTTTCAAACTTAATGCTTTCAAATTTTTGACCAACTTTTGAATGATTTAAGGAACAAAATGAGACGGAAAGGAGATTTTTGTGACATGACTCTAGAATAAATACTATGAAATCGGATATAAAATAGATATATATCTATCAGCTTTTTTTATAATCATATTATTAATTATCACAAATTTTTCAACGGACACTTTTTATAATTAAATTTAGATTCATATTTTTACTATTCACATATATAATAATGTCCACATATATAGTGGTGCTCGCATATATGAAATTATTCATATATACAATACTGTTCATCATGATTTTTAATTTATTAATTTTTTATGTAAATTTAATTATAAAAATATAGAATTTATGTATAATTTAAGAACGTGTACATAAAGCAAAAATGTAGTTGACCATTCACAAATATGAACACAAAAATATAATAATATACTTAAATAAAATAAAATTTGATTAATTACGGTAAAGTCATAATTCTTAACAACTGTATGCTTGATTATTTATGATCAATTTATGTTCATTTATTTTTGTAATTTTATTAAAATTTTCAATTATAACATTTTTCGGTCGCTCAAATATAATTAAAATTAACTAATTTTGATATTTAATAATACTATACTTATGAGAACGATACTTTGCGCATCACTTAATTACTTGTTCGATTCATGCATTTACATAAATCTACAACAAGTTTTTAGTACTGTTACTGGGGATAATTAATTATTAATATCAATACCAATTGATTTTAATTTTAATTTAAGCTTTATTTTTCTTTTTATTTTTTGTGTGTTTTTAGTTAAAAAAATATCAAAAAGTTGAAAAAAAAAGAAGATGATTTTCGATAAGGCTTTGGAAAAAACATCTCATCAATTAATCCTTAAAATTTTTGCTTAACAAGATTCAAAACTGTCTCATAATACCTGATGGATATTTAACGATTCCTAATTAGGTTTCCATATTATGGATTTTTTAAAGAATGTCAATTAAAAATCTTCTTTAGTGGGTTGTATTACATAACCAGACAATAGGTTGAAAAAGGAAATGGTACAACCTCTTTCTACTAGTAATCTGTGGATAAAGCCTATTGCATGTTGAAAGAAATGGTAAAATTTGATCATTGGAATTATTCAATGAACAATCAAATTTGAGAAAATAATTTCAATATGGAGGAGCTATGGATTCACACTCAAATTCAAGAGATGGAGGTGTTCTCTGGATTGCAAAGCCAAGTTGCTCAAGGCGTAGAGAAGGTGAATCAATTTATTAATAGAATGGATGATATTTTAGAAGAATCATTTGATACTGCAAGGTGCACAGAGACAATGGTGGAGAATTTCAAAGCATTGAGAGCATCCATTTCCATAATAGATGTCCTGATAGAAGTCATGCATCATTGCCATCTTAAAGAGCCTATACTAAAAAAGGAGCACTTGAAGTTGTTTCATGACAACAACTTTCTAAGTAAGGGAGGGACCGATGACTTAATCATTAAAGAAGATTCACATGAAAACGTCTCAAAAGCCCAACCTATACTAGCATCGATCTTTTAAGATCATATATATCAAGATCCTATGCAATAAACTCCTTTGAAACTATCAATAGCATCAACCATTAGGGTTTACTAAGCAAATTATTCAAAACCAATTTTTATTAGACACACGTGCTAAATAGTTCTACATCCAACCAAGCTTGAAGGCTTTATTTACAAAGACTTGTATGTGGTATTGCATGACACTTATTACACTTATTATGGGTGGAAGCCGTTTTTTGATAAAACGTGTTCTTGAAGTTGAGTCGATGACTATAAATCAAGTGTTTCTTGAGAGGCAACCCAAGCTGTATTTTATTTATCTTTCTTTTATTTTATTTTTATGTTTTTATCTTCTGTTTATTTTCACATATTTTCTTCACTTTCTTAACTATAGATATAATAGACACTTTATCAAAGCTCGAGAATAAGTTTCCCTATCTTCCTCAAAATACATTAATGAAAATATACAGGTGTAGATTAAAGATGATGAAGCAGCCCATGCACTTTGGCATGCCAGAAGATCTGCATTAGATTATCGAGGCGAAGGTGTGACTATCAAGTGAATTTTCTGATTCATTTGATAAACATATGCTAGGAATGAGAAAAATTACTTTCGCCAAGAAAAGG
This sequence comes from Antiaris toxicaria, assembly GCA_035233585.1. Taxonomy (NCBI): domain Eukaryota; kingdom Viridiplantae; phylum Streptophyta; class Magnoliopsida; order Rosales; family Moraceae; genus Antiaris; species Antiaris toxicaria. The sequence continues at coordinate 10,156,292 of CP141162.1, read as the reverse complement.
AGACCAAAGAGAATGGGATTATGTTTCAAATATGCAAGATTGAAGTGCAACAAACATTGCAAAAACATAGGAATAACCTCAATAAATCAAGATGACAAAATTTAGTTTATAAAGAATGGTTTGAGTATAAAGTCATTGGATCATATCTTTTTGTCTCTTTATACACATTCGAGCAGACAAGTTCAAGGTGTCATTCTCAATCTATAGAGTTTATTCATAAATATATGGGAGCATTGTAGTTTAAGGAATCTGATGTTAAAAGACCCTATTTGCAAGTATATAAAATAACTGGATGGGAAGCTCATTCTTATCTTATAAAGGTCGTATAATATGTTACTAGATGTAAAATCAAAGGAAGAAATGAACAGAAATCACAACTATTGTATAAAATCTTACTTTCTTTTTTTGTAAATTTCCTTTTTATTTTTCCTATGTTTCACTGTTATCATAATCATTATTATTTTTTCATCGAATGTGCATTTTTTACTTTTCTTTTAGCATCAAGTGTGCATTTTTTACTTTTTCTTTTTGTATCAAATATGTATTTTTTACTTTTTTTTTTTTCAAATTATTCTGGTAACAGTCGATGTATCCCTTGATAGACTTAACCCAATATCCTCCTTCCTCATCTTATAAATACAAATACATTTTCACCATTATTATTACACACATCTCCATTTGTAAGATTAGAAAGAAGTGAATTAAGATAGAAGGTTTTTCATTTTGCAAGTTTAAAACTATTTGTGTTTTCGATGGGATTAGTCTTGAAAATGGTAGATAATTTTTAAAAATAGCAAACAACCTTTGCAGGGTTTTAGTTGCCAGACCAATTAAACTAATATATAGGAGAGAATGTTTTGGGTTAATAGGTTGTGTGTCATTCACTACATACACAGAGGTTAGCATCATTCATAGTGTTTTAGTGAATAAAAACATTATCAATTACACCTTAAGTAATAAGTTAAAGGTCTCGACCATATGTGAAAAAATGGCTAACAAGATGCTTAATGCAGATGCCTTTATCGTTTTACTTGGTAGTTTAGGAACCCTAGAAGAAATTTTCAATACTATTCTTGGGCCTAACTCAATCTTCATCAAAAGTTATTAGGATTATTAAATGTTAATGGTTTTGATAGTTTGTTGTCTTTTTTAGACCACGATGTGGAATAGGAATTCATTATATCACCGGCCCAAAAAATCATGGTCTCAGCTTTAACTGCTGATCAGCTGATTGATCAACTATAGATCTTTATGTTTGATCCATTAATGTGGAATAGATATTCATTATATTACCGGCCCAACGATAGATCTTTTCTAGACCATGATGTGGAATAGGAATTCATTATATCACCGGCCTAAAAAATCATGGTCTCAGCTTCAACTGCTGATTAGCTGATTGATCAACTATAGATCTTTATGTCTGATCCATTAATGTCATAGGTAGTATGGTCAATTGTGGATAGCAAAAGCAACAAGAAGCACGGGTTGGATCTAACGCTCCCGTTGTAACATTCCTTACCTCTTTAATTTTACTCAGAACAGTTGATTTTCTTTTTTAGTTTCAATTTGTGAATTTTTGCTTTCAATAGCACCAAATCAGGTGAGATTGTTCACTTTTTATTTTTTTATATCAAACACTGGGGACAATGTCTCAGATAGGTTAAGGGAGAGAATAACTTGATTTTTTTTAATTTTTGGAATTTTCATTCAATTTCTTGTGTTTGTATTAAAATTTATTTTTATAACATGGTTAAGTAAAGAGTTACTTTGGTATTTTTAATGCGTATCTTATAGTAATAATTATTTTCTTGTATTATTGTTTTGTCTTTGTTTTAAAATATAAAAAAATGATAGGAAAAAATAAAAAAAAAGGTGATTTCTTTAAAATCCGATGATGAAAATTTTGATTGCTTTATTTTATATAGTCCTTCAAAAAAATATGAATTTTTGACTAATTTGCATTTAAATTTTTTTAAGTTAATCTAAATTAGTTGTGATATTTAACATTTGAGTACTAATTATTATTGATCTATGAATTGTGTGTTTGTTTAAAGAAAATTTTTGTGAATATGAAATATTTCTGATCTTATAAGTCTTAGAAATCTTTTAATTTTCTTTCAAGGCAAATTTCTAAACAATACAAATACTAATGAAATAATTTAGGTAATTTTTGAAACGTTTGAACTTTTCAAACCAATTTTGAAATATCTTTATCCCAAGTTTACTATATTTTGAGTTTTGTTTTATATAATTTTTTCTTTATCATCCACAATTTTAACCTAATCTTTTAAATAAAATATCTAACTTTTAGTCTTTAAGTATGTTGATCATTTTATAAATTATTTTGAATTATGCTGAAAATTGAAATTATGAAATACCAAAAAAATTTAAAAAACAGACTACTGTATCTTTTTGTTAATCACAATAAGTTTAGACATGTAGTAAATTTTTAGAAAAAAACAAACAAACGAAAAAATATATATCAAAAAGTTAAAAAAAAAAAAAAGAGGATTTTAGACAAGGCTAAAATCCAAACTAATTTGGAAATCATAGGATATAAGTGAGAATGAAACTGAATTGAAATGATAAAGAAAGTCAAGAAATTGCGTAAATAGAAGGTACAAATTCTACAAATTAATTTGGATGCAATTTTACAAGTCAAGAATCTATTGAAAGATTGAAGAGAATGCAAAATAGCGTCTGGTAAATTCGAAAGTGCTAATCATTATTGCAACGGTGAAAAATGGGTTCTGACTTCCGACGAGATGGTTTTAATGATTGGGCCATGGAATTACTTGTATATCGTTAGCTGGAAGAAACACACCGTGAAGTCTTTGTTGGCCCCAGGTCCTATCTTGTTCTGTTCCTAGTCTGCAGGACTCTCAGAAATCAATTTTGTGGGCCCCACGTTGCTGTTTAAATGGGCCCCTTCTCAATAGGCATTAAACAAGTTAATGGGCTTAAAAATAAGGTCCAATGAGTGATTTGGAGGATTTTCTTAAAAAAAACACGGGGTGTTTTTGAGGAATTTCAAAAAAAAAAAAAAAGTATCTATAATATTGTCAAATGATTCAAATTTTGACCTTATTATTATTATTATTATTATTATTATTATTATTTAGATAAGTGGATATGAACTTTTTACCTTTTGATAAAATCAGATATAGAATTACTACTAGATTATATTTACAAGCACGATTTTGGTCTCTTATAATGTCAAATAAAAAGTGATTTTAGAAGAAAAAATCTGAATAAGGTAAAAATCCTAAACATGTGCCCTAAAGGGACTATTGCCATAATTTTCTCAAAAATATATTTCTAAAATATCACCTCAATTATAATATTTTTATTTTTTTTAACTCAAATTAGATATGTATGAAAGGTTAAAAGTCCAAACAAGTATTTAGAGATGACAAAAAAAATTAACATATTTGTTTGAGAGGTTGTTGTCCCAACTATCACTAATTACATCCTTTTTTGGAATTCATTGTTCTAATTCAAATTAGGGAGGATGTTCGTATAGAAATGTAGAGTGATTTGTTGGATCCTCAAAAGCATATATTGATTCTTGTTCCAATTATAAAAATATTTTTAACCTATGATTAGATAAATATAAAGGAAATCACAAGCATTAATAGAGGGTAAAAGAATATAAACATATCTATTTGAAAGATTGCTTCAATAATTTTCTCAGGAAAAAAATGTGTTTCAAAATTAGAAAAGTGAAAAATCTAATTCGTATTGAACTTTTTTCTATTTGAGTCGATGTACCAAACAAATTATCATTTTTCTGAAAGGACATTTCTTTGGATTTTCTAATTTTTCTTCCTCTCTCTCTTTAATTGAATTCCATTTTTAATTTCAAGTTCTGCGTGTTATAGCAGCAGAAGTATTAATGGATTTGTGATCTTTCTCTCTTTTGAGGGTGGCTTCAATTCTGGTTTCACTAATAAGAAAACATCAAACAATGGAGATCCTAATATGTACTAAAAAATATATATGTATATATATATATATTTTTTAGAGCACAGGTTTTACGACTTTTGAGGTTTAATAGAATTTAGTAGTATTCATAGAATAATATGCATATAAGTTGTAGGTTAAAGTGTGACTTTTTTTCTAAAGCAAAAGGATTGTAGTGATAGCGGATTGTGGCGCCCGCCGACCCAGCTCGTCCGAGTCGACGTTTGCCATTTCTTTTCCTGTTAACTTTGTACATATAAACGTTCCTTTTCATTTGCAGAAGTGTAATTTAAAAGCTTTACTTTCAAAAATAGAGTGAAAATTTTTGGGAAATTTTTTTTTTTAAACATATTTACATAACTTCTGTTTTCTTCAAAACATACTAGCTTATATATATATATATATTTTTTTTTTTTTTCATTTTTGTTCCATTTCATTTACGTATGGTCTGCATATATATATACATTTGAACATATGCTTATACAAAAATGCTCTGGCAGCTGAAAGCATAGCGGGTCCGTCCCCTTGTCCATGGCATCTCTGGAATCTGTCTGCCAGTCTCCCTGTCATTCTATCCTGTCCTGTGTTGCTTACCTTTATCACCTACACCACAAACAGACTTGTGAGCTAGACTTAGTAAGCACAAACATACAAATAATAAACTTATATGCATAACCTCTAAGGTTAGTCACATAATGCAATTCTAATTCCTCATAGGTTAGTATTTGAGGTTCTTTATCATAACTTATCGCAACATCCTCATATTTTCATGACATGTCTTCCTTTCTTTCTTATCATCATTTTTCTTTTTCTTTCTTTTTTTCTTTCTTTTCTTTCTTTACTTTCACTGGTGGGCCCCTTCGTTGAACGTACCTATTTGCGCGCTGACAGTAGGAGGAGGGAGAGCGACCCACCAACCTACCTCACAGTCACATAAATACCTCACCTTTGGGGTTGCTCCATCCTATAATCTACTACACTTCGGGGTAGCACCACATCTACGCGGAGGATATAGACCTGAAGTCTCGACCATATAGGGAGACCGGTACGCCAACATTAAATTTTCAGTTTTATTATCTTGTATTCTTTTAGCTTTTAGATCATAACCTATCATGCATACATACCATTCCTAAGACATCTCTACGAAATCTTTTATCTAGCTCATGTCACAGAACACATCAAAGTTAGTCAGTTCGTGGGTAGACAAGTAAATGTTTGTACTTATAGTATCTGTGTAAGAGTGATTCCTTTTAGATCCTTGATACTGCTTTCCCCTTCACTTCTTGGGTTTCCTATAATAGAAATAATCATGGATTATTTCTCATATTCACTTTTTTTTTAAATCATAGTAAAATTTATATTAAATTTCTACATTTTCCTTATTCCTCTCTCTTTCTCTAATTCAACTCTTAAAATATTATTACTATCTTTGGTATTTTGTTTTCACCCTTTTTCCTTAACATTCCAATTTTTTCTTAACATTCTAATCTCTATAATGTCCACACTCTCAGTTTCTTACAACTAATTCACCTCATTATCGTTACCGAAATTTCGGCAGCATTTCCGCTTAAAAACTAAGGTCCCGGCGTTTAAGTAACGCCTCAAAACTTAGGTACCTGCAAATTACTATACCAGAGGCCTAATTTTTCATAGAACATTCAAAACGTTATATGAAAAATGCTTATCAATCCCACACATTACTCATTAACACATTCCAAATCATATCCATAAATCAACCATCACTTTCATCATCATTTTTTTTTCATTATCCATTTATTCATTCAAAATCACTAACAACATAAAACATTCAATTTCAATAACCAAAACTTCCAACTCAACTTTCAACTTAACTAATCTCTTCCAAACAATTACATAATCATTTTAAATCTCTTTTCTTAACTCTAACTCAACAAAACTAGCTTTAAGATTTCACAATCCCATTTCAAAATCATCACAATCCATCTCAAGAAACTTAACCATCATTTGTTCAAAATTGAACCCAAATACATTTATTGTTAATATACCCCTTATAACCAATTTTTTTCACTTAAATCATCAAGTTAACAATCATAAAGTTCAATTATCTCACCAAAAAGAGCCACAAATTCATCATGAAAATCATCAAATTTTCAAACCCTAACTTTGTACATTTTCGGTTTCCTCAAGAAAACCTATTCAAACTTTTGCATTCAAGTTCCCAAACTCACATGCATTCTTTCCTAAGCCATCCTCAATCAATTCTAACAATTTTCGGATCCTAACATTTCCATTTAAACAATTTTTCACACTACCCTATATTAAATCCGAAAATCATCAAAAATTCAAGGAAAAATGTTACCTTTGTTCAAAAACGTTCCTTTGCTTCTAGAGGAACTAAAGCTGCGGTTTTTGGAAGGAAACTCGAAGAAAATCCGAGTTTGGAGACACCAGAAGTCGCGGCTTCCACACGGCTGCACAGGGCCGGTTCGCGTGGAAGGAGGAAGGGGAAGAGGAGCTCGCGTTTTCACCCTTTCTCGCACTCCCTCTCTCTTGTTTTTCGCCGCCAAAGTTTCGGCTTACCGCCGGAACTCACGCCAGCAGCCGAATGGAGGAAGAAGAAGAAAAGAAGAAGAAGAAGGAGAAGGAGAAGAAGAAGAAGATCTCTCTCTCCTCCCGTCGCTCTCCCTCTCTCTCGCCGGATTTCCTTCCCTCTCTCGCCGGATCTCTCTCTCTCTCGCTCTGCTCTCTTCGGCGTGGGCTGAAGAAACAATAAGGGGAAGGGGCTGTGGTGAGTTAATTAACTCACCCTCCCCCTTTTCCCTTTTATCCGAAAAAACATCCCCCCACCCCCCCCCCCCCCCCCCCCCACCCCCCTTTTTTTTTTCCTTGCCCCAAACTTTTTAAATTTGTCTTAAGCCCCTAGTTTTCAAAAATTATTTTTTTATTATAATCCTCTCTTTTTCCTCTTTTTTTTTAACACTGTTAGAATATTTTTTTTTATTCTAGCAGTATTAAATCATTCATATATATATACATATGTATAAAAATATCATTACATTAATAAAAAAAATGATTCTGAGAAAATGAAAATTTTTGGTTGTTACATTCACCCCTCCTTATAAAATTTTTCGTCCTCGAAAATTCAGAACAAGTGGGGGTATTTTTCTCTCATCTCTTCTTTACACTCCCACGTAGCTTCTTCCATATCATGATTTCTCCACAACACTTTGACTAGCGAGATGCTTTTATTTCTTAGCGTCTTATCCTCTCGAGCAAGTATTCGAACTGGTTGCTCCTCATACGATAAGTCTTCTTGGACTTGGATTGGTTCGTACTCAAGAACATGTGAAGGGTCTGAAATGTACTTCTTCAACATCGACACGTGGAAGACATTATGCACGGTAGACAATTCGGGTGGTAGCGCTAACTTATAGGCTACTTTTCCTACTCGACTGATAATAGGAAAATGTCCTATGTATCTGGGACTCAGCTTCCCTTTCTTCCCAAATCACATTACACCCTTCATTGGCGAAACCTTCAAGAATACGAAGTCTCCTTCTTCGAATTCTAAGGGTCTTCGTCTGTGGTCTGTGTAGCTCTTTTAGCGGCTCTGTGCAGTCTTCATCCTCTGTTGGATTTTCTTGACCGCATCAATTGTCTCTTGGATAAACTCAGTCTTGTGTATCTCCTTTTCTCTTAAGTCATACCAATGAATTGGTGATCTGCATTTCTGCCCATACAATGCTTCATATGGTGCCATTCCAATAGAAGCCTGGAAACTATTGTTGTATGCAAACTCGATCAGTGGCAGCTTCTTATTGCATGCTCCTTGGAAGTCTAGTGTACATGCGCGAAGCATATCCTCCAGTGTTTGGATTGTGCGCTCAGATTGCCCATCTGTCTGAGGATGAAATGCTATACTGAATCTCAGTTCTGAGCCCATTGCAGCTTGAACACTCTTCCAAAAGTTTGATGTAAACCGTCTGTCGCGATCAGACACTATCTCTATTGGTATTCCATGCAGTCTCACTATGTTTGAGATGTACAGCTCTGCCAACTTTTCCAATGTATACGTCATCTTTACAAGTATAAAGTGAGCAGACTTGGTTAATCGATCTACCACTACCCATATAGCATCAAATCCTTCAATTGTCCTTGGTAGTCCCACAACAAAATCCATAGTTACTTTCTCCCATTTCCATTCTGGGATGTCCAGTGGTTGCAGTTCACCTGCTGGTCTTTGATGTTCTGCCTTGACCCTTTGGCATGTTAAACAGTGACTGACGTGTTCGACTATGTCATTTTTCATGTTTCTCTACCAAAATTACTGCTTTATGTCTTGATACATCTTTGTACTACCGGGATGTACTGAGTAAGGGGTGTTGTGGGCTTCTGTTAGGATTCTCTTCCTCAATTCTTCTTTATCGGGCACACAAATCCTCTCTTGAAAAAGTAGTACCCCATCGTCAGTAATGCGGAACTCTGTCCTTTCACCCTTGGAAACTTCTTCCTTCAATTTTCTCAGAACAGCATCAACCTCTTGAGCTTCTTTAATCTCTTCAAAAAGTGTCGGCTGGATTTGCATTGCCGCCAATTTTCCTGAAATTAGCTCCATTCTTAGCGTAGAAATTTCTTGTTGTAGCGGCTTGGGCAGCTTATCGATGGCTATTCGTTCCGGCATCGTCGACTTACTGCTCAATGCATCCGCTACCTTATTCGCTTTGCCGGGATGATACAAAATCTCACAGTCATAATCTTTAACCAACTCAAGCCATCTTTTTTTGTCTCATGTTGAGTTCCTTCTGGGTGAAGAAATACTTCAAACTCTGGTGGTCGGTAAAGATCCTACACCAAACTCCATATAAATAATGCCGCCATATCTTAAGAGCAAATACTACAGCAGCCAATTCTAAATCGTGAGTCGGATAGTTCTTCTCATGTTTTTTTAGCTGTCTGGAAGCATAGGCTATCATCTTTCTATCTTGCATCAATACAGTTCTTAATCCCATCTTCGATGCGTCGCTGTAGATGTCAAATTCTCCTTCATCCTTAGGCAATGTGAGAACTGGGGCACTCGTCAACCGTCTCTTTAATTCCTGAAAGCTTTCCTCGCATCTGTTTGTCCAATCAAATTTCTTCTCCTTGCGAGTGAGAGCTGTGAGAGGGGCAGCTAACTTTGCAAATCCCTCCACAAATCTACGGTAGTAACCTGCCAATCCGAGGAAACTCCGTATCTCTGTGACGTTCTTCGGAGGTACCCATTTGCTAACAGCTTCAACTTTTGCAGGATCGACTTTAATCCCATCTTTTGAGACGATGTGTCCGAGGAAATGGACTTCATCTAACCAAAATTCGCATTTTGAGAACTTGGCGTACAATCGATGCTCCCTTAGTGTCTGCAGTGTGGTCCGAAGATGTTCCTCATGCTCTTCTTGGTTCTTCGAGTAGATGAGGATATCGTCAATAAATACGATGACAAATTTATCCAAGTATTTCTTAAATACTTGATTCATAAGATCCATGAAGGCAGCTGGAGCATTTGTCAATCCAAAGCGCATAACAAGAAATTCAAAATGTCCATATCTCGTGCGAAAGGCAGTCTTAGGAACATCTCCTCCCTTGATCTTCAACTGATAATAACCGGATCGAAGATCAATCTTGGAAAACATTGCAGCTCCCTTGAGTTGATCAAACAAATCATCGATCCTCGGCAGTGGATACCTGTTCTTGATTGTAGCCTTGTTGAGTTCACGGTAATCAATGCACATTCTCAAGCTTCCGTCTTTCTTCTTCACGAACAAAACGGATGCTTCCCATGGCAAACAGCTGGGGCGGATGAATCATTTTTCTAACAACTCTTTCAGCTGCACCTGTAATTCCTTCAGTTCTGCAGGGGCCATTCTGTAAGGTGCTTTTGAAATAGGGGTTGTGCCTGGCAACAACTCAATCTCAAAAGTGATATCCCGGTCTGGAGGGAGTCCTGGCAATTCTTCTGGAAATACTTCTAAGAAGTCCCTAATCACCGGTACTTCACTTGGTTGGAGTTTCGCTTCGATGCTTGTATCCGTGATGTAGGCTAGGTAGCCAGTGCATCCACTCTTTATCAGTTTCTATGCCCTCATTGAACTTATCAGCATACCGGACGATCTTGGAGTATGACCCACATATTCGAACTGGTCATCTCCTCCTAACTGAAACACTACTTTCCGCTGCTGACAATCAATTGTCGCTCGATACTTGCTAAGGAAATCCATTCCGAAAATAACATCATAGTCAACTATCTCTAGTATGACTAAATTGATGTATAATTCTTGGTCAGCAATAATCACTGGAACATTACGTAACCAGTGATCCGACAACATTACCTCACCAGACGGTAGGGTGGTCTTGAACACTTGACCAATCCTCTCCTTAACATGCTTAATTTTTGCAGCAAAAGTATGTGAAGCAAATGAATGTGATGCACTTGGGTCAAATAATACATAGGCAATACTTTGGGCAACATGAAGCTGACCTATCACCACATTTGAGGCTCCCGCCTCAACGCCTTCTTTGGAGTAGGCCAGGATATGTGCATCAGCTCGAGGTGAGTCTTCTGGTCGGTTCATGTGAGTCTGCACTCCTTGGGACCTTGTTTGCATGGCGTGTGTTTGGCTAGCAGTCGGTCGCGGCTGAAAAGATCTTGACTGGTTTTGGGGATTGGTAGGGCAACTTTTGGCATAATGGCCTTCCTTGCCACATAAATAACATACATTTGTCCCCATTCTATATTCCCCTGGATGCATCTTCCCACATTGTTGACATGTGAGTCTAGTCTGGCCGATGGTCTGATTCAGCCTTCTTTGGACATTTCTTACATTCTGACCTCCGGAATCACTAGTATTAGTCTTCTGCTTGTTCGTACTCGATTGACTTTGGTTGCCGCTCTGACTAGGCCTCGGACCTGAGAAAGGCTTGCTACTTTGGCTTGGTTGATTGCCTTTCTGTGTCGGTCTTGCCAAATCTCTTTCTCTCTTCTTGTCCTCCCAAGCCTTAGCCTTCTCTTCTTTCGCTCGGGCCAACCTGTGCTCAGCTCTCATTGCCCTGCTAATGCAGTCTGCGACGGTGGTGGGTGGAGTTTCACCACTCTCTACCAATGTGGCAATATCCGGCCTAAACATGTCAATCATTCGACGGACCTATTCCCCTTCTGTTGGTACCATCTGTGGACATAGGCGGGCCAGCCGGTCAAACTTATGGCAAGCTTCAGTCACCGACATCTTTCCTTGCTTTAACCCATCAAATTCTCGCTGTTGAGCTCGCAAAGTGTCTAAGTTGAAAAATTTCCGGTTGAATTCTTCCAGGAAGTCATCCCAAGTCATGCTTTTCACATCTCTTCTCATCTTTACCATCTCCCACCAATATCTGGCATCTTTCTTAAGTAAGTAGGAGGCACAGAGAATTCGTTCTTGATCCGTGAGATTCATGAACTCAAAAATCATCTGTATGGAGGCCAACCATTCTTCAGCCTTAAGTGGATCAGTAGACCCCTCAAACCCTGGCGGTTTCGTTTTCCTAAACCGCTTATATAAGGACTCCTGATTGATTACCATCTGAGTAGGAGTACCCATATCCCCTTCTGATGGAACTGGCATTATTGGAGCGGTTGACCTTGGAGTCGGTTGAGGTTCTGGCATGGATGTTTGGGACGGAGTCATTTGAGGTTGGGAGGGTCCACTCCTATCAGTTTGCTCTACATTTCTTTCAGTTAACAACTCCCTTAGCCTTTGGTTTTCCTGTTCTTGAGCCTCCAATCGTGCCTGTATATTGGCTAAGAGGTTGGTTATCTCGGCATCTTGATCTACTCTTGACGCTTTAGATCGTGGTCTAACCATATTGTCGTGTACTACCTATTGTAAACAATAACATAGTTTAGTGCTTACATAACAACAATAACTCTTAATTTAAAAACAATCTTACTTGGACTATGCAGAAGCAGATACTTGAAATGTCATTGAGGGTCAATGGACAACCGCCGGCGCTCTGATACCAACTGTGGCGCCCGCCGACCCAGCTCGCCCGAGTCGACGTTCGCCATCTCTTTTCCTGTTAACTTTGTACACATAAACGTTCCTTTTCGTTTGCGGAAGTGTAATTTAAAAGCTTTACTTTCAAAAATAGAGTGAAAATTTTTGGGAAATTTTTTTTTTTAAACATATTTACATAACTTCTGTTTTCTTCAAAACATACTAGCTTATATATATATATATATATTTTTTTTTTTCATTTTTGTTCCATTTCATTTACATATGGTCTGCATATATATATATACATTTGAACATATGCTTATACAAAAATGCTCTGGCAGCTGAAAGTATAGCGGGTCCGTCCCCTTGTCCATGACATCTCTGGAATCTGTCTGCCAGTCTCCCTGTCATTCTATCCTGTCCTGTGTTGCTTACCTTTATCACCTACACCACAAACAGACTTGTGAGCTAAACTTAGTAAGCACAAACATACAAACAATAAACTTATATGCATAACCTCTAAGGTTAGTCACATAATGCAATTCTAATTCCTCATAGGTTAGTATTTGAGGTTCTTTATCATAACTTATCGCAACATCCTCATATTTTCATGACATGTCTTCCTTTATTTCTTATCATCACTTTTCTTTTTCTTTTTCTGTTTTTTTCTTTCTTTTCTTTCTTTACTTTCACTGGTGGGCCCCGTCGTTGAACGTACCTATTTGCGCGCTGACAGTGGGAGGAGGGGGAACGACCCACTAACCTACCTCACAGTCACATAAATACCTCACCTTTGGGGTTGGTCCATCCTATAATCTACCACACTTCGGGGTAGCACCACATCTGCGCGGAGGATATAGACCTGAAGTCTCGACCATATAGGGAGACCGGTACGCCAACATTAAATTTTCAGTTTTATTATCTTGTATTCTTTTAGCTTTTAGATCATAACCTATCATGCATACATACCATTCCTAAGACATCTCTACGAAATCTTTTATCTAGCTCATGTCACAAAACACATCAAAGTTAGTCAGTTCGTGGGTAGACAAGTAAATGTTTGTACTTACAGTATCTGTGCAAGAGTGATTCCTTTTGGATCCTTGATACTGCTTTCCCCTTCACTTCTTGGGTTTCCTATAATAGAAATAATCATGGATTATTTCTCATATTCACTTTTTTTTTTAAATCATAGTAAGATTTATATTAAATTTCTACATTTTCTTTATTCCTCTCTCTTTCTCCAATTTAACTCTTAAAATATTGTTACTATCTTTGGTATTTTGTTTTCACCCTTTTTCCTTAACATTCCAATTTTTTCTTAACATTCTAATCTCCATAATGTCCACACTCTCAGTTTCTTACAACTAATTCACCTCATTATCGTTACCGAAATTTCGGCAGCATTTCCGCTTAAAAACTAAGGTCCCGGCGCTTAAGTAATGCCTCAAAACTTAGGTACCTGTCAATTACTATACCAGATGCCTAATTTTTCATAGAACATTCAAAACGTTCTATGAAAAATACTTATCAATCCCACACATTACTCATTAACACATTCCAAATCATATCCATAAATCAACCATCACTTTCATCATCATTTTTTTTTTCATTATCCATTCATTCATTCAAAATCACTAACAACATAAAACATTTAATTTCAATAACCAAAACTTCCAACTCAACTTTCAACTTAACTAATCTCTTCCAAACAATTACATAATCATTTTAAATCTCTTTTCTTAACTCTAACTCAACAAAACTAGCTTTAAGATTTCACAATCCCATTTCAAAATCATCACAATCCATCTCAAGAAACTTAACCATCATTTGTTCAAAATTGAACCCAAATACATTTATTGTTAATATACCCCTTATAACCAATTTTTTTCACTTAAATCATCAAGTTAACAATCATAAAGTTCAATTATCTCACCAAAAAGAGCCACAAATTCATCATGAAAAATCATCAAATTTTCAAACCCTAACTTTGTACATTTTCGGTTTCCTCAAGAAAACCTATTCAAACTTTTGCATTCAAATTCCCAAACTCACATACATTCTTTCCTAAGCCATCCTCAATCAATTCTAACAATTTTCGGACCCTAACATTTCCATTTAAACAATTTTTCACACTACCCTATATTAAATCCGAAAATCATCAAAAATTCAAGGAAAAATATTACCTTTGTTCAAAAACGTTCCTTTGCTTCTAGAGGAACTAAAGTTGCGATTTTTGGAAGGAAACTCGAAGAAAATCCGAGTTTGGAGACGCCGGAAGTCGCGGCTTCCACACGGCTGCACAGGGCCGGTTCGCGTGGAAGGAGGAAGGGGAAGAGGAGCTCGCGTTTTCACCTTTTCTCGCGCTCCCTCTCTCTTGTTTTTCACCGTCGAAGTTTCGGCTTACCGCCGGAACTCACGCCAGCAGCCGAACGGAGGAAGAAGAAGAAAAGAAGAAGAACAAGAAGAAGGAGAAGAAGCAGAAGATCTCTCTCTCCTCCCGTCGCTCTCCCTCTCTCTCGCCGGATCTCTCTCTCTCTCGCTCTGCTCTCTTCGGCGTGGGCTGAAGAAACAATAAGGGGAAAGGGTTGTGGTGAGTTAATTAACTCACCCTCCCCCTTTTCCCTTTTATCCGAAAAAACATCCCCCCCTCCCCCCCGCCCACCTTTTTTTTTTCCTTGCCCCAAACTTTTTAAATTTATCTTAAGCCCCTAGTTTTCAAAAATTATTTTTTTATTATAATCCTCTCTTTTTCCTCTTTTTTTTTAACACTGTTAGAATATTTTTTTTATTCTAGTAGTATTAAATCATTCATATATATATGTATAAAAATATCATTACATTAATTAAAAAAAATGATTCTGAGAAAATGAAAATTCTTAGTTGTTACACGGATAGTATATATAGATAATCATAAGGGTAGTATATGAAATTCTCGTGAAATACATTATTCATGCATTATAATTATTGTGATGGTTTCAACTCAAATCCCACGATACATCTAAAAAATACTAAAAGATACTATGGTGTTTAATGTCATTATTAATAGAAAATTGATTCCATTGACATATTCGGAGTTCTTTAGTATACGTTGGCCCGAGTGGCCAAAAAATCTTGTCATGACAAGAAATGGAGTAAAAATATTTGATGGAAATCAAAGAGCTGGAGCCTCTATAAAAAGCTTGTGGTCCAGATTTCCAAATATGTCATGTCTTGTTTGTGATAAAAGCTAGAAAGCAACACGATGAGAGATAGACTGATGTTGACTGCTCACTCCCGTCCCCACCCGGAAAATAACAAGTCAATTCCTTGATTCCTTCGTTTCAACCCAAACAAAAAAAAAAAAAAAGGTTATTAAAAAAAAAAGTGTTTCTTGATAACTTGCTGGTGATATGAGAATTAATATCAAAGGGGATAAAACAGTTGGTTAATTATATACGCGGATGCCAATTCATGCAGAATATACCAAATGATATAAATAGTAAATATGCGGAGAAATCAATATCAGCTACAGAGCATATATAATATATTCCAAAGAGCTTTGAACCTGTTCATGCGTGCGTGCGTGCATGCATGGCTAGAATATCGACATATATATATATTATATATTTGTGTGTAGGCCCCTCTAACAGAAAGCATCCTGTATATTGGACACTAATCTGCAAAAGTTTTCATTTTTATTTTTTAATAGTGGTATGCAAAAGATTAATTTAAAAAAAATTAATTTAAAAAAATTCAGATATGTAGCTATCTCATCCATATTTTCTGATTGTGCAGCTAGATTTGCCTCTAGGAGTCTCTCCCAAGTTGACGAAACTGTAATTTTGTTTTTTGGTTGTTGTTTGTATTTAATAACAACGATGTTGTCGATAGGTATAGTGTGAATTTTGTTGTGGTCTTTTTTTTCCATTTTTTTTTTGTCTTTAATAACGAAGATGGCTTCCCACCCTTTGTTTGCGATCTGCTAGATTTGTGTCTTAAGGGTGTTTTGCTTTCTTTTGATTTGTGTTTTGGTATTGGCTTTAGTGCCACAGGATGCTGACTTTTTATTGATGAAAAAGATTCCATCGATTATTATTTGTGTACCCATGTTCAATTATTATTGTGCTGAGGTACTTTTTGTGTAGTTGGATTTCAATATTAATCATTCTCCTTGAATTTTATGGGTGAAATCTATTTCAGTTGGGGGTTTTATTTCTTTCAATGTGGGATTATATACATCAGTATTAATGTTTAAGAAGTTTCACAATATAATTTCTAAATAGGATCCCTAAAAAAAAATATTATATAAACTGTCCATTTTCGAGACTTCAATTTAAAATATGTCTTTTTTATGTAAAAAAAAAAAAAAAGATTATAATTGTGCCTATTTTTTAAAATCAATTGTTTATATTGCCCCATTTTGAATTTTTTAAAATTTTAGGTCTAAAAGGAATTAAAACCTAGGGTTATTATTATTATTATTATTATTATTATTTACGTTTGTTTTTTCAAATTCTAACTTGAATATTTGCTTCAACGTTTTTGCCTCAAAATTACGTGCTCTAGCCAACGTTTTCTTGTACTTGTTCATTATTGATTTTAAAATGATTAAATTTATTTTTTTGCCCATAAATTGAATCTTTTGAATTTAAAAAATATACCTAAATATTCTCATAAAATCAAGGAACAGTAGTGAGGTAGCTCAATAACCCTAACAAACACCGGCTAAATAAGTAGGGCAAGCTGCTAACCATCCATAGAAGACTACTTAGCAAATGAAGAGAAGCTTTACTAAAGAGAGGACTACTTCACAAATGAAAGGTACAACATATGAATTGAATCTAACACGACGGGTGTCAATTTCCAAAAACGACTCGACTATTAACTTTAGTTTTGCAGGTAACACAAGGCCGAAGATGGATGCGGATTTGTATGTTTAGTCCCTAAATTATGTACATTATACAACTTTTGGTTCCTTAACTTTTTATTTTAATAACCTTTTATGTTAACAGTTTTGATCCTTGACATTAATATTAATGAATTTTTTGTTTACATTTAACGTAATCGTGTTGTCTCAATTCCATACTAACATGAAATTTTATAAAAATGATGCATATATATCCTCCATATTCCTATTAAAAACCTTAAAAACTAGAACATTATTAATAATTTTTTTTTATAAAAAATTTTATTATTATGAGATGAAGATGCGATTGTCTTTATTAAAATTCAAAAAAATCCATCAATTTCATTTGAAGGTTCAAAGCTATTAAAAAAAAAGTTTAAGGACTAATATTTTCAATATTAAAAGTTTTAAAATCATAGCGACAAAATATTCTATGGGGTAAACGACCAAATTCCTTTATTCACCAAAAAAAAAATAAAAAGACCAAATAACCTTAAAATAACGTTAATTCACCACCGTTAAGCATCTTTCCATATCATCGGTTTATTTTTATTATTTATTTAATTTTAAAATATTGAAAACGGTTTATGAGGATAAATAAAATAAAATAAAATAAAATAAGAGAGACAAGACGTAGAGAGGTGCCACCATGACCTCTTGTCCAGCATGCACGTAAATTTGATTGACTATTATTATTAATTTGTTTCTTCCTTTTTTTTTTTTTTTCGAGAGGATTGTTATCATTTATTCATAATTAGCGCCCGACAAAAAAAATTAAACAAATAAAACCCAACAAATGGACCGTCATTTACCCGCCAAGGTTTTCAACGGCTGAGATTTACTCTCTCTCTCTCTCTGTCTCCAAGCGCCCCATTTCATCTCCTAATTAAAAGGGTTTGTGTGTGTCATTCCAGCCACCTCCCTTCTGAATTGTCTGTCGGTAAAAAAGCAGGCACTTTTTTTTTTTCAAGAAAAAAAAAAAAAACTTTCTTTAGAACTGAATTATTATTATTTTCTTAAGAAAAAAAAAAAAAAACTTTCTTTAGAACTGAATTATTATTATTTTCTTCTTTTCCTCTCTTCCGAGTTGATCCAGGTAAATATTCTCTTCTATATTTTCCCTACTTCTTTTGCTTTCTGTTTTTACAGTTTTAGTTCACTGTCCTTGAAACAATTGATAAAATGGGTTATGGGTTGTTCATATTTCATGATTTTGTTTTATTGAAAAAAATGATATTTTGGTACCCAGTTACTCGTATTACTTGTTTAGCGTGTTTATGACTATAACTGTATTAATTTTTAATAAAAAGATTCAATTCTTCTTCAACCCTATTGGCTGGTGAATCTGATTATGTTTTTTTTTTTTGGTTTTGGTTTTTTTTTTTTTTAAGGATTGAATATTCTGGGTTTTGTAAAGTGAGCCGAACCCTGCATGATAAGTAAATCAACTGTTGAAGCATAGCCTCTTTACGAGAGATTTTTTTTTTTTTTTTTTTTGGAAGGGTTTCAATAGTGTGAAAGGCATATTGTTATCTACGATGGTCATGGATCAATCTTTTGGTGGACTTTATGGTTCTGATAAAGGATTGGAATTAGGCGACGAGTACCGTTTGGATTTGTCGAATCGAAACGATGACGGTATTAGGGCCGGGACAAATGGAAAGTTTGCTGATCAAAAGTATTTCAATTTGCCCCTATTGCCTCCAGGTCCAATACACACTGATTTAGCCCTGATTCAGGAGGGGGAGGCACCTGAGGACTTTGATTTTAGTGATGTAGTTCTTAAGTATATAAGTCAAATGCTTATGGAAGAAGATATGGAAGACAAGACCTGCATGTTTCAAGAGTCTGCGGCACTTCAGGCGCAAGAACAGTCGTTATATGAACTTATCGGGAAGAAATACCCTTCACCCTCCGATGATTTAGCGATTCCTTGTGCTGATCAGAAGCTTGAGAGCCCGGATAACTGTAGCACTAGCACTAGTACTAGCACTGGCACTGGCACTGGCACTGGCACTGGCACCAGCACTGGCACCGGCACTAGCACTCTTACCAACCAAGTGGACCCGGGAGCGGGATGGAATTCTGATTCTGGGGACTATAAGTCGCTTCAAGTTGCTTCTCAATGTACTTCTCAGTCGTCTTATGGCTCTTCATACGGCGCAGGTAATGTTGTTGATGGGTTCGTGGATTCTCCAATGAGCACTCTTAGGGTCCATGAAGCGTTTAACGAGATTGAATCGGTCATGCAGTTCAAGAGAGGGTTTGAGGAAGCAAGCAAGTTTATTCCAAATGCGGATAGTCTGATTGTTGATTTAGAGAGTTACAAATTTTTATCCAAAGAGTTGAAGGATTCTAAGGATAACATTGTTGATGTAGAGAAGAAATACGAGAGTGAGTACTTGGTGGATGGATCGAGGGGAAAGAAGAATCCTCATAGTGAGGATGCCACTTTAGAGGAGGGGAGGAGCAGCAAGCAATCGGCATTTTGTAGCGAATCAAATGTGACTTCAGATATGTTCGACATGGTTTTGCTAAATTGCGGAAAAAATGATTCTTCTTTTCGTGAAGTTTTGCAAAATGGGGCAAGCAAGAATTCTCAGCAGAATGGTCAATCCAAAGGTACAAACGGTGGAAAAGCTCGAGGGAAGAAGCAAGGAAAGAGAGACGTGGTGGATTTGAGAACTCTCTTGACGCTGTGTGCGCAATCTGTTGCAGCTGATGATAGGAGGAGTGCTGAGGAGTTTCTAAAGCAGATCAGACAGCACTCCTCTCCTATGGGTGATGGGATGCAGAGAATGGCCCAGTGTTTTGCCGATGGTCTTGAGGCACGCATAGCTGGTTCGGGTACTCGCATCTACAAAGCACTTATAACCAAGCCAACATCAGCTGCTGATGTTTTGAAAGCCTACCATCTATTTCTTGCTGCATGCCCATTTAGGAAGCTGTCGAACTTCTTTTCAAATAAGACGATTATGAATATAGCAAAAGAAGCATCGAGGATCCACATTATCGATTTCGGTATCCTTTATGGATTTCAATGGCCTTGCCTGATACAACGCCTCTCATCTAGGCCTGAAGGTCCTCCTAAGCTTCGGATTACAGGAATTGATTTTCCTCAACCGGGTTTCCGACCTGCAGAGAGGGTTGAGGAGACAGGACAGCGCCTAGCAAGGTATGCTGAGACTTTCAAAGTCCCATTTGAGTTCAACGCCATAGCACAGAAGTGGGACACCATTCAAATTGAGGATCTTAAACTTGACCGTGATGAAGTGCTTGTTGTCAACTGTATATACAGGCTGAAAAACCTGCTTGATGAAACTGTTGTTGTAGACAGTCCCAGAGACATCGTTCTGAACCTTATCAGGAAGATGAATCCAGATGTTTTCATCTTGGGGACTGTGAATGGGGCTTATAGTGCACCCTTCTTCATCACGCGATTCCGAGAGGCTCTGTTCCACTACTCTACACTGTTCGATATGCTTGAGACGAATGTTCCTCGTGAGATTCCTGAGAGGATGCTGATTGAGAGGGAGATATTTGGTCGCGAAGCTATGAATGTCATAGCATGTGAAGGCTCAGAAAGAATTGAAAGGCCGGAAACATATAAGCAGTGGCATGTCCGCAACTTGAGGGCTGGGTTCAGGCAGCTTCCTTTGGACCAGGAGATCATGCAGATGGCTAAGGAGAGGGTAAAATCGTGCTATCACAAGGACTTTGTCATCAACAACGATGGTCGGTGGCTGCTGCAGGGGTGGAAGGGAAGGATTGTTTATGCGCTCTCTTCTTGGAGCCCAGCTTGATGAATTCACAGACCATATTGATGTTCACCAAGTGTGAGATCAGAGGGTTACCAAAGGGGTCGATTTGCCGCAGCATTCATCATGTGATTGCCCCATGGATTTCTGATGCATGAAGTGAAGGTATTCAAGTGAAAAATGCAAGATTCTATCTCTGTCATGACATTGTTGATGTTTATGCATTAGTTCTTTTTTTTTTTTTTTTTTTTTTAAATAAATGTTTTCTTAGGCTTTTAAACCATCTGAATAGGCTTTATTTGCAATATGTTCTGGTAAGCAGGTTTATTACCGTCAGAAGTTTGGTTGCTGGCAACTTATCTCCAAGCTTCAAAAGACCTGTTTTTGAAGTGAGGTAGAGGATCCAAACATTTTAATGCTTGACTGAATAATGAGTTAGTTTGTCTAAATTTCCATCTGACTGGATAATTTTGGCGCATAAGTTTCAATCTTACCAATGTCTAGGCCAATATAAGCATAGTATATAGTAAGTAGTAGAATATTTGAATGAACTGCAACGACATAACAATCAAGAAATTTTTGTTTTTGGTATCATTATCGCTGATGTAGTGTTTTCTAAGCTTGATTTTTTGGGCAACTGATCATATTGGTTCATGCGGCTGCATCGACAGCGTCGATGAGGTTGACGACAACGGGAAGTGACGTCTGTCTGTTGTTCCATCACTTCTCCTTTGGTTTTTGTTGTATACTCGTAGACACTCGATAACTGTTGCTGAAATGGCTTAGGAAATGAAAGAGGGAGGGGGGAGCCTGTTCTTCGTTACTTTTACTGTTATTATCATGTAAATATGAAGTACTGTATCGAATAATTTCTCATTTTATTTTGGTAAGTCAATGGAAAGAGTCCAAGTGCATTGCTCCCACCAGGCGTGTAAGGTGGGTTGCTGTCTCTTTTAAATGTGTCTTTTTGTGGTAAAGTATGTAATAAAGTCAGCCTCTCAGTTCCTGCAAGCCTATTCACATGTTTACACTTTTTTTATCCTGTCAAATCACTCTTTTGTTCTATTCCCTTTCGATTCCGGGAAAGATAGATGGAAACTTCCCCAGTTCGGTCTGGGGCATACATGTCAGTTTAGATGAAAATTGTCTGAGATGTACATACGGCTCAATTTTCAGCCATTGGATAACGAAACGAAATGAATGGTCTCAGCCGTTGAAAAAGGTCGATTTTTAATGTTTGGTATGAGTGAAAAGTGAAGTAAAAGATAAGATAAGGGGGATCTTATGGTGTAAATTGATAATTAGGATATAAATTTGGATAGAAAATAAAAGGTGCACGGAAGATTTAGAAGTTAAGTCACATCAAAACTTATATTCTCAAATGTGAAAATATTTTGTGAGGGAAAAATTTGATACCGACGTAAAGAAATAAAGTTACATAATTATCTTAGTACGTCCAAATTCCAACAAGAATACGATTAGGGTAAAATAATAATTGTAAATTTTCTATTTTTTGGTGTCATTACAATACTAAATAAGAAAAAGTAAAATCATTTTCTTCTTATCTTCTCATACTAAATACCTAAAAAGAAACTCAAAATATTTTCTTTCTTTACAATTTTCTTTTCATCATAATTTTTTTATTCTATTTTTTTTCCTTCTTATCAAATAGAGTTTGTTTAAACAAAAAAAAAAAAAATTCTCAAGCTTTTGTCACGACGCTGTTTGATGCAGAGAATGTAATCAATATATAACTAGATATACAAAGAGAATCAGTCAAACTGCCACTCAATTTTGTGAGGAAGGTCAGCAGTTACGTCGACTGTCAAGTCCAGGATTCCATGATCTCATTCGGATGAATATATATACACATATATGTGTGTGTGTGTATATATATATATGTTTGGTTAAATTAGATGAATATATAATTAAAACAAGAGTTTGTCATGATTACATATGTGTGGCGCAGAAAGGAAGTAGAAACAGTTGATCACCGTTAGTTAACACCGGGGCAGAGAGAGAAAGATTTAACAGATTTGAATATTATATCATGACCCACGCCTTTTGTGGCACTTGTAATTAATTATAAATATATTTTATGCTATTGTGTTTGTCATCAAACTTTCCACAGACAGGTAGATATGTGTTACATTCAAGGGAATTATAATACAATATACACTAAACATCCACAGCACAAGCATGAGTCATGAGTCATGAGTCATGACAATTCATTTAATTGATTAATTATGTATAGTATTTCTTATGATCAATTTCTTAAATAAGATGATTTGATAAAATAATATTAACATAAAATTCGAGACAACAAGAAGAGTATTTTTTTTTTATTGAATGCAAAAAAGCAATTCGAGAAAAGGAGAAATAGAAAAAAGATTAAGTATTCGAGCCTATGATTTTGTTTGGTTTATGGATTGAGTTTGAAATGAAATAAAATTTATAAATTTAAATTGATTGATTTAATTATAATTTTTAATGATTTAAAAAAAAGTAAAATTAAGTTAAAAAATTTGAATTCAGGCTTATAAATCAAACAAAGCCTATTTCTAAAGTGCATTAAACTAAACTAGTGTTTAAAACTAGTTGAAACTTGAGGATTGGAATTGTGTTATTTCCGGTTGCAATTAAAGAAACCATGCAGGTCTGAATGTGTAAAATTTGATAATATAAATTAGTATATATAATATTTAGATCAACTCCTGATACCACCTCCATTGTCGTCTAGTCCGGTTTAGGATACCTGGCTTTCACCCAGGCGACCCGGGTTCAAATCCCGGCAATGGAAAACCAAATGTTTTGCTCTCTCTATAATTTTTTTTTAATGATTTTTATTTTGGTTCTGTTCTTGTGTAGGGTTTCCGGTTTAAAGGAAAATTCGTTCAAGGGGCTTTAAAGATTAACAAATACCCAAAAAAAAAAATCTTTTGCAGTGAAGAAGAGGGAAAAAGGGTTAGACTTATATCTAGATTTAGATTTTAGAGTTAGAAGATGAGTGGGGCAGGGGCTCCAGATTTCTTCTACAGAGAAGCTCAACGCCTTGGCTATGTCGCTCGCTCTGCTTTTAAAGTACTTACTACTTCTTTCCTCTTTATCTTATTCTTTTTAAAAATATATATATATACACATACATATATATATATGTATTGTTTTGATTGTCTATAATTTGGATTCAACAGCTACTTCAAATGCAGAAGCAGTACAAGCTCATAATACCAGGTTCCTCTGTTCTCGACCTTGGTTGTGCTCCTGGCGCCTGGCTTCAGGTCCCGCCACCAACCCTTTTCGATTATCTCAACAACTTTCATTATTTTCCCTTTCAATCCTCATGTAATTTTAGTTTTTTCCTAACCCAAAAAAAAAAAAAACGATATACCGAATACCAGGTAGCTTGTCAGAGCTTGGGTCCTCTCACAAAAGGTGGGGTTGTTGTGGGCATTGATATCAAGGTCTGGCTCTTTTTGTTCACTTAATTCTTTAATTAAACATTTTTTTTAAAAATATTTTTGGTAAGCAATTAAGTTTGGAAAATGTGGAATGTGCATAGCAGAAGGTGAAGGTTCCTCAGCTTTACTGTGATTTGAGGGTTCAAACCGTTTGTGCTGATATCATGAACTTCCCCAGAGACCGAATTAGAGCTCTCTCTCCTAAGGTAAGTAGTTTTTTCCGAAATACATTGTTTCTATATCTTTGGAACATAATGTTGATTTGGTTTGCTTGGTGTTTTGTTCTTGTGTTTTAGAAAAGTTTTTCTGTCATACTTTCCGATATGTGTCCCCCTGTTTCTGGAATCAGTACCAAGGATTCAGCTATATCGGTCGAATTAGGTACGCGAGCACTGGATATCGCTGTTGGTAGAGCCGCCTTGGCGCAGATGGAGAGTTATTTGGAAGGTTCGGCTGCTTGTTCGAATGAAGAGAACAAGGATGGTGTTTTGCAGAAGGGGGGTCACCTTGTGATTAAGCTTTTAGAGAGTGAAGATGTGCAAGGTCCTCCTTTATTATTATTATTTTTTTCACCACACCACCCCCCCACTCTCTTTTTTTGCCCTTTTATGGATGGTTAGTAGTATAGTGCTGCTCTGAGTGTCTTGTAACCGTTTCTTGTTTCCAGAACTCAGCCGAATTTGCAAACCGTTGTTTCGAAAGGCATCGTGGTTGAGGCCTAAAGCTACAAGGTCTTCGTCAAGGGAGATTTATTTGATATGTCAAGATCTGCAGTAACAGACAAAGCACAGACAATAACAGGACAGGCAAAATATTGGAAATTGACAATGCTTTTTGGCTAATCAGGAAATTCGCTTGCAGACAGAGATATTTGTTCCCTATTGGAATGCCTATTAATTTGGTCCTTAGGCTATTAATTTATAGTTTTGTAATTGTATAATGCCACACTTCACCAGACATGAACAACGAGGAATCAGAATATATACTGTCGTTTTTATGAACAATCATGTTTTTTCTGTTTAGACACTTTTTTTGAAGGAACAAAGAATGTCATGCCTGAAAGATGAAGAAAACTCAAATCTTTTTATGAAAACCTATATTACAATTGCACCAGGTCTTCTCAGTCTAGGTCCACACTTTACAGGGTTGTCAAAGGAAAAAGAATAAAAAAAAAAAAAAAAGAATGAAAGAAAGAGAGAATTTAATAAACATGTAACAAAAATATCTTCCATCTTTTGCCCCCTCTCCTCTCATTTTGGCCGGGAGGTCATGGTGCTGTGCAGAAACATCAACGAATCTGGGTTCGTCCTAATGACCAGAGGCCAACATCTTTAACAGGTGCCTATAAAAAACACAAGGAACCGAAAATAATATGGTGAGAGGATGTGCACAAGTCTAAGTTTTAATCCAAAGTGACCGGTTTTTCATCTAGGATCAGTCATGCTTACCGGTGTTTTCATGGATGGGAACACATTCCAGAACCGAAGAGTCTCGTCACCGGCTCCAGTAACTATCGTCTGCAAATAAGCAAGTTTAGATTAGGCTTCTGAAACTTCTCTTTCCCAGTAAGGAAACATTTCAAGTTCTGTTTGCTATGTAGATGTAAAGATCCTTACCTGCCCATCAGGTGACATTGCAAGGTAGAGCACTCGCATGTTATGGCCAGTTAGAGTTGCTACCTATTAAGAGGACAACAAATCAGTTCTGAGTGAAAAGAACAATTTTCTGAGAGATAATGGGATATTTAACCATGCATAACAAATGGGCGTGATATATTCATATAGTAACAGAAGAACATCTATAGATGAAATCAAATATTTCATCGTTGAAGACGAAAAAATCAGTAGATGATGATATACCTTTGCCATTGAAGGATACTTCCACACCATGATTTGGTTCTGCGAATACCCGTGAGTGCTGACTAGCTCATTAACATTCTTGCTCCAAGCAAGGTTGCATACCTGCATTATGATGATTAGTTAAAGGAATGAGATATTTCCCTATGCCCAGTATTCTAAAAAAAAAAAAACCCAGAGAAAAGAAACAAGAAAACTTGCGGAAATATAAACCTGGCTTCCTGTGTCAACGCAGTTCAATTGGTGGCCATTTGTAGTGTTCCAGAAGCGAATACATCTGTCTGCGGTTCCGCCTCCAGATGCAAGAAGGCCACTCTGGTGGGGTGACCAAGCAATGGCTTTTACAGCTGCTGTATGTTCCGTAAGTTTTAGGATTGGTTGCTGTGAGTGCTGGTTCCAGACCAAGAGCTGGACATCAAGAAGCCATCAACATCGAGTTAATACTAATTCAGAGTTACGGGCAAAAAATTGAAGTGGGATAAGAGAAAAATGGACAGAGGAAAGAATTCAAAAACATCAATGGTATACCTGATTATCATTGCCACCGGAAGCGAGTTCCCTATCATCATGAGACCATTTCAGCCCGCATACCTATAAGCATGGAAATTTAATGTCAGATTTGTTTCTGGAAAGAAAACAATGGCAAATTTTTCTTGATTCAAACTAAATGTGGTTTGTTAACTGCAAAATGTTGTCATACTCGATTCAATACTAGTAATGATGTAATAAACAATTACTGCTTAAGCTTTCAAAAGAGTTCTTATTTCTAGAAGTGTTTAGGTTCACCTCTGACTTGTGGCCAACATGCTTGCTAATGAAGTCATTGGCGACTCGGAGATCATGTTGAAGAATGTTCCTGTCCCTGCTTCCCGAAGCTAAAGTACGAGAGTTCCATGCCAAAACACCTGTTCTTGTTTGATGGCCGCCCATCGTTCGGACCTTTTTGCACTGACTACCATCCCAAACCTATACAAGACAAGCCCGCAATTCTTGATCATACTCCAAAAACTTTGCATGTTATGACTAAAAAGGAAGGAAGTATTACTATTGTGCAAATGAAGTACCTGAACTTGGCCAAGATTTGTACCAACTGCTATGTATGACCATACTCCAAAAACTTTGCATGTTATGACTAAAAAGGAAGGAAGTATTACTATTGTGCAAATGAAGTACCTGAACTTGGCCAAGACTTGTACCAACTGCTATGTATGACCCCTCCCGTGTCCACTGGACCGAGCAAATTCCGTCATTAGGTCCCAAGTCACACAACTTTGTCACCTAAGCGTGGAAAAAAAATAAATAAACGAACAAGTCAATCCGAAAATTCACACTTCCATTTTGCCAATCTAGTTGGTGGGAAACACAAACAAGGACAAGTTTGTTGGAAAGAAAATCACCTTGCTGTTTGCAGCACTCCATAGATAAACACATGTGCCCAGTCCAACAGCGAGAACATTTTGGGAGGACCAGTCCACAAGATTCAAGTAAAAATCATCTTGCAGTGACGGAGCATCAAGAACCTGCAACCAATTTTCGCAGTTTTCACTCTTTATTTACTTGACTTACTAATATTTGCAATACAATCCTAATCGATTGTTTACTTTTAAGCACGGATAGAAATATTGGCATATATGAGAAAATGGATACTTATAGCGAACAATTAAGCGGATAGGTTCCAATCCAAGTGACTTGAGATGTAGAACAAATTCAACTTTAACAAGTAGGTCATTTTACAGGAATATTTACGAAAATATTGGGAAAATGGAGAATATTTTCATCCTTGCTTTTATTTTAAGTACATAAGCTTTCTAGTGATTCGTATAAATATCTCATGATTATAGCTTTAGGGTTTAGATACGCACAATCATCTGAGTTTTGCACATTTACTGCAAAATCATTCAGTTCTTATTCAAAATATAGCACAAGATCGGATTAAAAATGAGCTAGATTTGGCCTTTGGGAATTAGATCTGAACTCAGCTAATTTATTCACATTTTTGTTCAGAAAGTAAAATTAAATGCAAAAAACCATGACAGTTTCGATCCTCAAGAGAGACTAAATAATAGATGACCTTATGGGGCGTCTTGGGGACTTTGCGAGGTGGCTTCGGAGGCGTCGAACACTCGTTGGAGAACCCGCTGTCGTGCCCTAGAATCGAAGGCGAGTAGGGGGAGCTCGGTCCGGAGTGTTCGGTCTTGAACCGCAGCATGTTCTTGCTCGGACTACTCATCGGCGACCCGGCCTGGTTCCCAGCAGTACCTGCAGGAGAAGAAAAACAGGCAAAATCAGCACCGAAAAGCTCCGATTTCAACAGCCTCGAGTAGGCCTCATTGGCGCCTTCCTTGGCGGGCGAGGCCTTCTCGATCAGACCGAAGGTGTGGAGCCTCGACGACGAGCGGCAGGGAATGAACCGGTCGCTGCAGGTCGAGGACTTGGAGGAGGGCGAGGAGAGGCTGGAGATCCCCCGAAGCGATGCCGAGGTGAAGGTCTCGAGGCGAAGCGAGGTCTCGGACATCCCAGCTGGGAGATTCAGCCCCGTTTTCCTTGTCTGTGGGGAATCCATTTTTACAGAGCTTTTTCCAAGGTCAAATTCTTCTTCTTCTTCTTCTTCTTCTTCTTCTTCTTTGTGAGCTTTGTGTGTGGACTGAGAAAGAGAGAAGACAAAAACACTCTCCGCAAGCAAAGAGGGCTTTTCGTTTCTATTGGTGTTTTGGGACGAAGATTTGCAACGGTCGAATTTTTGACAGGGTTTATAGGCGCGGATTAGGAGCTTCACAAAAGGAAAATCAGTTGTTTTTTTCTTTTAAAATTTTCAATTTAATTTTGATGTACTAAATTGTGTTTAAATAATTGTTTAATGAGACATCTAAAAAAAAATCTAGATTTTATCATATAACAAATTATTTATAAAATATTTATAAAATTTTTAAAAATAATGTGATATAATATTATTAATTAAACATTATTAAAACACTAATTTTTTAATAAAAAATTTGGATCTCACTTTTTTTTTTTGGTCATTCTGTGCCATTTTTTGGGTGGATCCAACGGTCTAATGTGTTGATGAAGCTTTTACGACGCGGGGTTTAGTTGCCAAGAACTAGAAAAAGTAGCCGTTGCTTTCAATCAATATAATTCTTAATTATTTGTTGAAGGGGTTTTTTTTTTTTTAGCTTTTTTTGCTCTGAAGGTTTTTTTTTTTTTAGCTTAATTTTTTTGCTCATTTTTTTGTGCCTTTAGTCCCTTTTCTCTTAGAAAATTTAGTCCCCTTTATAGTATCACGGTTGAGTTACAAGTTACTTATTTGCTAATCACATAGTAGGACTTATAGCCGTAAATTTTTTTGTATAATAACTAATTACCATATAATAGCACATGTTATCGTGATTCTACATGAGTTGTAATGTTGAAGCGATATTGCATGGATTTTACGTGGGTCTCACTTTTTTGTAAATAAAATTTAATTGGATTAAAAGCTAGCATCATTGCTAAGCCGGTCCTAATTAAAAACGTTATTTTTTTTTCCTTTTACATTTAATGATATTCCAATCTTACCAAAACATACTTAACAAATCTTCCAAAAAAAAAAAAAAAAAACATGCCCTTGATTTTTTAGGTTGTTTCCCACTTAATTTTAGTGGGTTTTCATAAAGTAAAACCATATAATTTGTGGGTGGTGACATTTAATGCTACATCTAACAATCTTTTTTAACGAGTGGAGGCTTTTTTTTTAGTATTCATTTTGAAGTCGTGGTTCTGATTTGGTGTAAGAGGAAGGTGAATTCAAACTTATTGCGGTTATACCGAAACGAACGAACTACTTACAAACTGGATTTTCTTTGAGGCACTGCTCTTAGAGAACACAATTGTGTAAAATTAAAACTTTATTTTTTTTATAATAAAAATTATAACTAATTTTTAAAAAATCAACTAATTTTTTCAAATTTATTGTGTAACAATTAAGGGGTGAACAAACATGTGGAATACGTATCACTTTTTGTACGGAACAACTTTTTTTTTTAAAACCCTTTTCGTTTTAACATTTTTTGCTCAAATAGTTGAATAGGAAGTTCAAGTCTCATGTTCGGTTTTGAGAGGTGTGAATCCTACTTGTTGTTGTGTTCATAACAGATATAGATAAATGAATCTATTATCGTACGTTTTTTTTTTTTCCCTACTATAGTTAAAGTCAGTTTTTAGGTGTTTAAATAATACATTATATTCGTATTATATTTGAATATAATATATTTAGATAAAAGATATTTTTATTGTATTTAATTACAATATTAATTCAGATAAAAAATATTTAAATTATATTATATATGTCTAATTAATAAAAATAAAAAGATAAAAAAAAAAAGAAAATATATAATTTAATTAATAAATATAATAATAAATTAATTTTATTAAATTTAAAATATAATATAATTAATATTTAAATATAATATTTTTATATTTAAATAAAAATTATATTATATTTAAATATGATATAAATATAATACGATGATAAAAAAGAAGTATAAGTGCTCTTTTATCCATAAATTTGACGTTGATTTTCATTTTACAATGAGTTCGGTGGCTGCTTGTCTCATGCGTGGGACCCATATATTGACAAAATAACTGTCTTTTCTCCATCAAGTCTTTTTTTTTTTTTTTTTTTTCATCGCCGTTGGTTTTTTTTTTAATATTTGTTTGATAAATATCTTATATTTAAATAAAATAAATTAAATATAATTTGAAAAAATATTAATATTATATTTAAATAGAATACAGGTTTATATGAAAAGTATGTGATTTATATTTTAATAATAAATACGTGATGTGATGGATAAAAATAAAGAAAAAAAAAGAAAAGAGAAAGAGAAAATATAACGTGAGTAATAAAAATAATAAAAAGTGAAATAATAAATAATAATTATATTAAATTTAAAATATAATATGATTAATATTTAAATATAATATTTTTATTTTTAAATAAAAATTATATTACATTTTGAATGTAATAAGAATATAATATATTATATAAACAAATAAAGTTATTAAAAAAAGTTATTAGACCCAATAAATATTATAAACATATATCTTTTGGTTTAAAATATTAGTGTATATTAAGTTTTGTTTTCTTGTTCACTTTCTAAAATTTAAAATAACCTTAATATTTTTTAGGGGAGCTCTTTTATTTTTTCTAAAGTGGTGGAACCTTTATTATATATATATTTGTTACTACCTAATAACCAAATCTAAAACAGTCAATCCAATAAAAAACATTTTTAACCATTTTTTCTTGTTGACATTTGTCATTAATAAGGTATTATTACGGTACTAAATATAAATCTTACTAATATTATAAACGAGTTTAGCATGAGGGTCGATCTCATGAATATTAAGTCTAATTAATTTATTACTAATACTAACTTAATAATTTAATGACTGGAAATAAAACTAAAAGATGAAAATGTAAAAAGGGTTTTAAGAAATTATATTGATAAAGAAAATAAAAATGATAAAATGGAAATAAATTGAAGAAGAAAACAACAATGAGAAAATTGGTCAAATGATCAACCTCCGTTACCAGACAATGACAAATAATTAATCAGGATATTATCACTAATTTTCTATTGAAACTATCAATTATAGTCAACAACAAGCTCTGTTACCCTAATTTTTCCTTACCTCTTCACCCAATTCCCTCCCCGTTAAACAACCTAAAATAAACTCTTTAGATTTAATCCAATAGAACAACCATTAAGACAAGAAAAATAAGTTAATCTAAGCAATAAACACACAAACTCAGATTAATTAATCTAAGTTATGTTCTACATGTTATTATAAGAAAATATCCCATAATCAATGACCACAATGCTACTAATGATAAGTAAATTAAGACAATTACAGATCAAGGCTCTTAATCTAGCAATAAAAAATAATGAAGTCCTATTTAGTTATGCACCTAAATAAAACAAAAAAAAAAATCATTGACAATAATTAAAGAAGAATATAAACAATCTCAATTGAAAAATAGTATCTCAAAATTAATTACATAGCTATGTCTAAGGTTTTAAAAACCCCTTCAACCAAAAGAAAACTTTAACCTAACATAATGAAAAAGAACACAAAGTAACAATCTATCAACATGAAGAATTCAAAGGAAAGAATGAGAAGAAGAATGGTAATCTTTAAAAATATCCTCAAGCCATACTTTTTACCTCTCTCTCTATTCATTTTGGTCTCTTAAAATTGATAAAATGCTCCCTAAATTTGTCCTAGAATGATATATTTATAACTTCTAAAAGATATGATCAAAAGGAGAAAGTTTAGATTTTTAATTTGAATTTTAAACTAAAATCAGGTGTGGGTGTCGCGACGCTCGACTCTAAGCATTGGGGTACTATTTGGGTGTCGTAACACCCACCCACAAGTCTTTGGCCTGAGTTTTTTAGTTTTCTTGCTTTCTTGCCTGTCGTTTAATTTTGAATCATCCAAAACTTCTCCAAATTTATCCTTTTTGCTTCCAAATTATCCATAGGACTTTAAAACATCTAATAAACACAAAATAAACATACTTACCTAAAAATCTCAAAAAACTAATACTAAATCATAGGAAAATTAACATTAAATAATGAAAAAAAATACAATTATCAATCATCATTTTAGAAAAATAAAATTTTTTTTAAACTAATCCAACTAAAAACTTTTGTAATCTATCTATTTCTCCTTTTAACGCTTGTCACCAATTTAGAAAAAAATTAGTTTTTCTTTTCAACTATTTTATCCAACTAAAAACCTTTTTAACACATTTCTCTTTTTAAGACTAATCAACCCCTCTGGGTGCCACGTAGAAGCCACGTAGTGGCCACGTCACTGCCATATTGATGCCACGTGGTAGGTCCAAAATGGCCATACCACTAAATTGAATAAATGAATAAATAAATAGATAAATAAATAAATATACTACTAAATTGGATAATTTGGTACACCACTGTTAGAGAACACAATTGTGTGGAACTTGTAGAACAATACCGCTCAATAGTCACAGCGTCAAAGAACACAATCGTGTAGAATGTATAGAACTTGTGCAAAACACCTACAATGTCAGGTAAGAATTTTTTTCTACTTACTAAAACTTCATTAGCCATACGCAAATGTTAGTCTAAATAACATTGATTTTTTTTTTTTTCATCTGTTACAAAAGATAATATTGCTACAAGCATGTGACTAAACAAAATCAAATCAAAATGTGTAATGAAATTGGTATCTCCGAAGCCAATCTTCACCTTTCTCATAATAGTCCGTCTTACTGAATGTTTGAGTTAAGAACTGGGGGGAGGCAGCATAAGCAGAAGCTCCACGCCAAGCATCGAGAATTGGATCCAGTGCTTTCACCACCCTTATGGGCGAACCACAAGGCCTAATCATCCGGATCCCAGCTTCCAAGCGCTCACTTATACCAGGAAAAAGACAACTCCCACCAGTCATGAATATTGAACTGGTCAGTCTCTCCTCCAACTCGTGGTCCTTGGATGGCAACCTCCTTACTGAGACCCCAGCCATCTCATCTAACCCTGCTTGATCGATGCCAATCCAATTGGGACGAAATAGTATCTCAGGACATCTAAACCTCTCAACCCCAATAACAATCTGGAAATCTTCCTTGGTGAGAGGACGGAGCCGTGGAACTTCAGTAGGTTGTGAGGTTCCAACTTCTGACTTCGGAACAAAAGTTGGGTCTACTTCCTGCCACAGTAATAATCCATCAGAATAAAAAGGAGATTGACAACAATCAGAATAGAGTAATGGTGTCATCACACAATGGCAAGATCAATTAGATAAATTAACCTGAAGCCTAGAGGATATGCGAGTTAGCTCTGCTTCGTCTTCATCTGGTCCGTCATCCTCATCATCATTATCTCTGCTCATCAATTTGTATAGTTGCCAATCTTCATCCCTTGCACCAAAAGTATCTTCACCCTTACCACGATCAAAGGCAGCAGTTGTTAAAAGACGCATCCTCTCTCTCTGGGCAGCATTCAACCTCTCACCACGGCCAACACCTCCAGATACATTGTTTCCATTTGTATGTCCCCCATTTGTTTTTAGTCGCTTTCTTTGTTCCACTTTCTCATACAGTTCTTTGTATTTGGCATGCAATTGCTCTAAGTAAAGCTCCGGATTTTCTCTACATCATGATGAAAAAGAAAACAAAATGACTATAAGGGTTTCATAACTTAAAAAAGTACAAAGTCTATTAATATATAGATATCTAATACATACAAGCGTTTTATTTCATCTTCCTGATTTTTCCTTTCTCGCTCCAATTCTTCTTCTTGACGCTTCTGTTTAGCACGTTGCCGGCCTTCAGATGTGGTCTTAAGAAACAATTGCCTTCTCTTTTCCTTGAGCTGTCAAGAACACGAATTAAAGATGTCAGGTGTTTGGAAGCAGAGACATCAAGTACATACGTATTCTCAAGTGCCCAAGAGCTACCTCAAGGCGATTAAAACATTGATAAACATTTTAGTATGCAACAGCATACCTGCTCTGCAGTCAGCATGTTGTCAGGGACGTTAATAAGAGGAAATTTTTCACCCAAAGCAGGATCAGTCTTCTCCTCGATATCAGCTTGCTCACCTTTCGGTTCACCTTTAGCCTTTCGTAAAGATTGTGTTACCTTCACCACAGCAGATTCTATTTCCTGCTTTGAAACATATCCAGTTTCTGACAGAAAAGATGGTATATCATCTGCTTCCACTTGCTCAAGCTGCTTCAGGAGAAATTCTAAGCCATGTAACTCATTCTCAAGTTCATTTATCCTAGAAGACCTCTTTGCCTCAGCCATTTCTCGCAAACGTTGACCTTGTTTCTCCTTTATGGCTGCCTTTCTTGCAATCTCTTCTTCCGAAGGCAGGGCCTCAGTGGGAGGGGGAACCCAGGGAAGCTGCCAACACCTGGTTTTCTCTTCCGCTTCCTTGGTCCCTTTCTATCAAATCATATAAAAGTGCACATCTTTAGAAATAAAAATGCAGAATTTAGCAACCCCCCCACCAAAAAAAAAAAAAAGTGAATGAGAAATGGAACATAAGGTTGGAAGACAGTTTATGAAACCTGAAATAATTGAGCTTCTGAGCCATAGTCTTGGGAAATATAACAGTGCTCCATCTTCAGGTCTTCAACCTTCTCCCAAGTAAACCTAGCCCTTTTTTGAAAATAATAAACATTATCAGAAGTTTTATGCATTTATCAACTTGAAAACACCAGAACCTGTATCCAATTCTACTCACATGTGATGGGGGTATTTAAGGGAAAGAAGTTGCTTCAGATAATCAGTGACATGGAATCCACCGATGTTGGTTCTACAGCAGCCATTATAAACCGGCTCACCATCGATAAACTGGATTCAGAAAACACATCATAATCTTCCTTTTAATTAGATATTGCACATAATACAGAAACAGATAAATAAATACTGGACAATTGCACACATTTTCCGATTGACAAAACCACATGAGAATGTATGAAGACTTAACACTGATTGATATTGCCTGAAGAATAGACATGATTCAGCAGGAAACATGAAGTCAAAAATAACTTGATGTAAAATTATGATGAACTAGAAGATCAACCAGCTTTTATTTAAAAACATAAACTTATAACAAAAGTACGTGTTGCTGATATGAGCTGAAGAGAGAGAATTATCTCGTTTCTAGCGGATATGTAACATCTGGTAATGAATTCTTCTTCTTTTTTTTTTTTTTTTTTTTTAACAATTTAAAAAATCTACTGATGAACAATTTCAAACTGGTTACACATTAGCACTTGATTTTTAATAACAATACAGTATCAAGATTAATGCTTGAATTAACTGAATACCAAGGCTAGAAAATCATACTGGAATAACATGAGTAGTTGTAAATCCAGGGGAGATAGCAAGGCCATCTTTATTGCAAACCCCACGTTGTTGGTTATACTTATAGCTGAATGCAGCATCAACACCATACGCTGCAAAAAAAAAAAAATAATGTTTTTAGATAG
The DNA here is from genome assembly GCA_035233585.1 of Antiaris toxicaria. Taxonomy (NCBI): domain Eukaryota; kingdom Viridiplantae; phylum Streptophyta; class Magnoliopsida; order Rosales; family Moraceae; genus Antiaris; species Antiaris toxicaria. Next base: position 10,120,355 of record CP141162.1, on the reverse strand, counting down.
CAGTACTTATGGCAAAGGACAAAAGATATCTTTAGAACAACATAGAAAAGACATAGAATTGTATGTAAGTATACAAGCATAAGACCAAGCGTATCCAGTAACAACCAGAAAACACAATGGGCTGCTCATCAGGATAATAAATATCTCGACTTCTCAGTTTTTAGCTCACTCATCAAAACCAAGACCATAATTCTATGATGCAATGATACAACTAGACCGCCCACAAGAGATTAATATTTCTGGGTAATGACAGTTAATGTTGTTACCTATCGATGGAACTCCGTAAGTCTCAAATAGAAGCTCAGCCATTTTACTCCGAGAATGAACTGGGTTGCATACACATTCAGTAATCAATATAGGATGATCAATCTGCTCTGCCTTTAAAATGAATATAAAATCAAGGGTCAAACAAATATAATCCAAAACCTTCAGAAAAATAACAAGATCACCTGAAAAAAGTAACTTGGACGTAAATCATAAAGGGAAAAAAAAAAAAAAAATTTAACCATCATTGCTAATAGTGCCGACTTTACAGTCTAAAAACAACTCTACTCATATCACTGATCAGCCATTTCCATTTAGGACACAAATGTAGCAGGAGGTGAATGAGCCTAACCAATACCCTCGTGCTCTACAAGAAACCCACTAAAATCAAACACTGTGCCAGTAAAACACAGAATTCCAAACGCTAGGGAACAGCATAAAATACCAGTGCATAAGGGGGTTTATAGAGTAAAATATGCAGAGAATTGTCACTGAACCAATCCATGACCTTTGCAGGGAGATACAAAAAACAAACAGAAAACGTAAAAACTTATTTTTTCTTTATTAAATCATACCTGTGATCCATCTGCACCCAATCGATCGAAGCCAAAGTCAAGAATCTATGGATACAAGAATATGTTATCTAGAATTAAGACCCAAAATTTCTGAATCATTCGAATAATATGATGATCATAAGGACGCATACATGGAGTGGCTGTAATACAAACAGAATAGAAATTGAGTTCTTTGAAAGCGACTTTAACTAATATATGGAAGTTCCCCCACAAAAAACAATAATTATAATAAGCTTACATATTCCATTATTTCAAATTGAAAAACAACATTGCTGTCGAAAGCCGAGCGAGGTCCCGAGCGAGTGCAGTCAAAGTACTTGAGCAGTGCAGGATCATGGTCACCAACAATAGTGACGGTTTCACCTGTGTCATGACCAAATTTACCATCTCAAGACGCCAAAAACACCAAAATGACACTTTCAAGTTACCTATTTCTCAATTCTACGAACTATTTCTCAAGAGAGAGAGAGAGAGCAAAACTAAATTCAAAGTTACTAATTGAGGATTTCGCTCAGCTTTTGATCCTTGCTAGAGCATAAAACCGAATATCATCTAATATGCTAGAATTTCTATAACCATTTCTCAATTCTACGAACACCACTTTTTTTTAATTCCTTTTTCTTAGCTCAATTCCAAAGCGACAGAAAACAAAAACAAAAACCAAAAAAAAAAAGATTTTTACCGGTGGTCTTATGGCGAGGTCTCTGGACAATGTTGCGGAAAACAACGCGAGGATCCGTCTCACCAGCCCATCTGAAAAAGTTCACCCAAACACATTCTCATATTCAATTTACTTACAAAAACGAACAAGAACAACATAAAAGTTTTAGGGTTTTCTTTTTTTTTTTTGGCTCCACTGCATATATATATAGAGAGAGAGAGAGAGAGAGAGAGGGACCCAATTCGGAAATAGGAAGCGCCATTGTCGATGACGATGGGAGTGGAGGGAGAGAAGAGGCTGTAATCGGACTGTCTCTGAATCTGCGAAACGAAGGGCATTTCTTTGTTGTTTGGAATGCACCTGTGAGAGGTTTCTCCGAGTCTCTCTGTCTCCGTCTCTGGGCTCCTTGGGGGGGTTTTACCGGAAAGCTCGGCGCTGGTTCTTCTTTTTTACTGACTCACCGGTTCAGGCACGCCGGTTCGAACCCAACCGGTTCCGGAGGTTTTTTTTTTTTTTTTTTGTCTGTGCGCATTTACGTGGTAGCTTCCTCTTCAGCTTGTCTTCTGAGTGCAACTGGATCTGGATCCATGTCAGCCCAAGAAACCACAGCTGTTCCAAAGCCAAGCCCAAGGCTTTGGTCCGGTCCAAGAATAAAGCCCAAAACCGGGCCCAAGATGGTGGTTAAGTGATAGTCTGGTGGCGTGACTTTGCTTTTGTCGACCACGTGGTAAGACGTGGGTTCTACACGTGGAAGATAATGAACCAGTCATACGCCAAACGCCCACCAACAAAGGACACAACTGAGAAGTGTGGTTCACACTTGCGAGTCGGGATAAACTAGGGCGGAACAAAACCGTCCGCACCCACCAACGGCCATGCACCTGAAGCTTCCTGCTCACCTTAGGTAGGTCCACATCATCAACCTGCCCATCAATATATTTTGATGGGTGATAGGTGATTTATTGATTGGTGACAGGTGATTTGGATTTTTTCTTGATAAATTGAATTTGAGCTATCCACTCGTCCACATATATATATATATATTTTTTAATTATATATATTGTTTTTGTTTACCTTTCCAGTGAATTTGTATTTGATCATTGATGTATTTTTTTAATTATATATTGTTTTATTTATCTTTTTAATGAATTTTTATTTGATTAATCATTGATGCATTTTTTTTATATGGATGAACCTTTTTTATGATTTAATTTAAAATTAATTTTAAAAGTCTATTTAATTTTATTATTTTACATATTTTTTTTTGGGAAATAAATCGATGGATCAACGTAGACTAACCCCCACCATCCGACTTGCAATCCACCCATAAACTGCCCGTCAATCTTTAGGCGGTTAGCGGTTTCATACTTTCCCAGTCCAATCTTAAAAAAAACCCAACTTACTCCCATCCAAAACCGTCAACTAGCTTGTGTGTTCACCACTAGAATAAACCTCCGTCAAGGCATGAGCTTAATTAAATAAGAAAAAAAAAAAAGATGATAATGAATGCCAATATACTGTCTCACTTTCCTTGTATCTTGATTGTTTTTCAAATCTTTAATTGACACATCATTTAAATTTAATAACTTGATCATATAAATAGAAGTTAAATATTAATATTATTTAAGCAATTTATTTAAATGTAAAAATTTAATTAGTAAAACAGTTAGGAGGATATAAAAATAAAACAATAAATCTCAACATTATAATAATAGGCGCTAATAAATGTAATTATTAAAGTTCAACATGTAAATCTCAATTTAAGTCAGTAAATTTCCAACAAAGAAAACTGTATTTAAATTAAAAAAAAAAAGGAAGGAAAGAAATAAAGCTTAAGGTTCAAATCAATTGGGCGCAATAACTACTAGTGTCTCAAATTTCAAAAATTGTACAACATCTATATCATGCATATAAAATCCGTTAGACAAATCAAAACTTGATTTAAAAAAAATTGAAAGCCGTATAATTATCGGTTGAAAAAATAAATAAATAAAAGTTGCACAAAATATAGCCATATCCCAACCGCCAATGAAGTGTGTGGTCCAGATTTAAACCCCGTCCACAAGATATGTACAGCGTGGCAAAAATGGCGGGAAACCTTCGACACGTCGGTCCACGTCGGATCCACGTCGGCCTTAGATTCAAACTTCAAGCTTCAAATCAATACTAGCCATTCCTTCGACCACACGTTTTCACTCGTCCAGGTAACTCAAGAACTCAAAAATAGAAAGTGAAAAATATTGCTCTTCTTCTGAAAATTTATTTAAACCTAATACGACAACATCTCTGGCTATATAAAAAGCGTCGTATCACCATATTTTCAATACACTTTTTTCTCTCATAAATAACGATGGAGGTCGATTTCGGGGTGATCACCAAGCCGTCGGAGGGGAAGTACGATCAGGAGGAGTGCGTAACGCCGAGGGACGGCGGGAGCAGGATTACGCAGTCGACGGTGTGCCCTCCGGCGCCGAGGAAGAAGCGGATGGTTTTCGATGTCGATAAACGACACGAGAAAGCACCAAAGGAGTCGCAGCGGAGCGAGGAGGAGTATAGATTTGACGGGGCTGCTCTTGAGCTTTTGTTTGCCCTACATAGTACTGCCAAGAAAAAGACCAAGAAAGAAACAGATCGGCAAGGAAGCTTTTCTCCTACTTTCGACTCTGATTTTTAATGCTTTTCTTTTTTGTTTTATTTTTACTTTCTGGGAATTTCACTCCATACATTATATGGGGTATGTGACATATGTGCTATATGAATTCATGAGATTGTCCGATTAATGGTAAACATATTATGAACAGTATTTTTCTTTAAACAAAAGAAATCTCAAATTCAATTAATTTTCTTCGCCCAGAAAAATTAGTCCTGGTTATGGCGATTTCTGAATTGCTATTGATAATGGCGACGAAGGTTTTTGCGTTCTGTTTGTGGGCCTCTCCAATGACGCCATTCCGAGATTTTTGTGGGCCGGGAGAAGTTGGGCCTTGATAGAGGCCCATTAAGAAGCTTTGTCGCCTGCGAGGGGAAGTGGGCCTACTTTTGAAGGAGAATTTTGGTGTAGGCTTGATGAAATGGGCTAGTTAGTCTTAGATCCGCTTTACATCACTTGTGGAGAGAAGAAGAGGAAGGACAAGAATTTCTTAAGTGGGGTGGTACATGTATCCCTTGTTGTGGTGTTGATGAGTTATTAATTCATTTCTATCATTTTGATATGAAAATTGATGCGTTTGGATCTCAAATTTTAAAACTGTTACTCCTCCAAATTAACCTTAAAAAATAGAAAAAAGAGGTATAAGGATTTATAGCTGAATAGCTTTTTTTTTTAACATGTTTTTAATTAATGATCTAAGTTTTTAAAAATTAATTAAAATATTGTTTTTTTTAAATAGTTAATCAATTTTCTTAAATAGTCAATCAGTAATTGATTAAATTATGGTCAATCACTGATCGATTATGATATAAATTATCAATTTTTTTAGTCAATTACTGATTGACTAATAATTAATCACTGATTGATCAAATCTGCATATTAGGCTATGCTGGGTTTAATTGCAATCTTGCCACCAAAATAGGTGTTTTTTTTTTTTTTTGTTTTATAGCAACGCCATATTTTTCCAGAACATCCGGTTTTAGCTTGAGGGTTAAGTCTTTTTGTATTGCAGGATCATCGGGTCGATTTTGAAGATTGCATCATTTGAATATTTAAATACAATTTCCCTTAAAAACTAGAAAGAAAAAAAAGCATGCAACATAACCCTCGTATACAAAGACATTCACGACGGAAGCAGCGAAGAAAAAGGGCCCTTAAGCTCCCCTCAACTTTTCTATTAGCCTGTAATTTTGAATCAAATTTCATGATAAAAAAATAGAACTTAATCATAGTAGTCTTTAATTATCCATGACATAGTTATTAGCCCTTTAAGTAAAAAATTTTTGGCTTCATCACTATAAATATTTGGTCATTTTTACTTTATTTGAGAGAGACAAATATATATATATATATTAATTATGCTGTCCAAAGCTTTCGCAAAAGCTACTTTATTGAAGCAAATAAATTTAAAATAATAGTTATTATAAGGGATATTGTTAAATTCCAACAATGTCAAAAGAAATTAAAGTGATATCATAAACTACTGCAAATTCTTTTACAAAACAACCCCAATGGAAATACCCCATTACCTATGATCCTACCTTTTGTCAAGGGAAAAGAATTTCGAGTCTCATATCGTAAAAATATAATAATAATAATAATAATAATAAACATATAAAAGTATTAGATCACTTAACAAATTGATCTTTTTAAGTTGGAAGCTTATTCTCTTAACAGTCGTAAATTCTTTTTTTTTTTTTCTCATTAACATTCACATGATATCAAAGCCTAACAAGCTCAAACATGTAGCTTGATCCATTCAATATAAGATTGATGATTCTAAAGAAAGCATCATCTTGTAAGAACATGTTAAATATAAAAAGAATCTCGAGTCTCGTATCGTAAAATACAATAAAAATGATAAATATATAAAAGTATTATCATGTTAAGGGGGTGTTTGGAATCTGTTTTGGAGATATTCAACGCTAACTTTTTTCCAAAATTTCACTACTTCTCACTATTTACATCTCCAAAATGTTAAAATAAATTCCAAATTTTAAAAATTCATAACTTTATGTATACAAGTCCAAATGAGATAATTTTTTTTAAATTACATAGAATTTCAAGAGGAACAAAACAATATCTATATTAATATTTTTTTTTAAAAAAATTTTAAATTTTTTATTTTTTCACCTCAAACAGCTTTTTTCCCTAAACACATTTTTCAAAACTATTTTTTTCCAACCTAAAAATAAAGTCTCCAAACATCTTTTCCAAACACTCCTAAATTATTATACTTAATATATTAATAATTTAAATTACAAATCCAATCTCATGACAGCCTCAAATTCTTCTTCGTTCCTCTCTCACATCTTCGAACCTTTTTGCCAAGACCTACAATATTCTTACCTAAATAATATTCATGTGAGCCTAGAAAGAATAGAATGAATAGGGTAAAAGTTTCAAAATGCAAAGAGCACTCTTAAATACGTGGAAAGTGCATGAGCCATCTTGTATGGGGCATGAAAAATTGTACGGGGGAGGGCAAACCCCAGTGAATAAAATGTTACTTTCCGTACAAAATATATTCTATGGCCACCTGGAAATCTTTGATTTTGGGAACTTATACACAGCTGCATTACTTGATGCCCCTTTCCGTAAGATTTTATGGCAGGCCGAGGAAAATGTTTTATCCCAAATAATTACATTTTTTTTCATTTTATCTGTTTTATATAAAAAAAATCGTAATCAAATTTTTTTATAATAAATTTTTATGTGAAATTATGTCTAGATTATATATGGAAATATAATCATACACATTTTGATGAAATAAAATTGTAAGCATCCATATTCCATAAGTTTTTATTTTTTATTTTTTATTTTTTCTCCAGGTGGTTTAAATTTTGAAGATTCTGTAACCCCCCCCCCCCAAAAAAAAAAAAAAAAAAAAGAGACAATTATGTCAGTCCTCAACAACGCAGCACTCTTCTATGGAAAATAGGCAATTTCAATAACAAAGGATCAGTTCTAAGAACTCCGTCAGTCCTCAACTACGAATTATCTTTTACGCATTGGTATATGCAGTTTTTATTACTTAGTAGATGGTTTAATAGATAGGGTTAGTCTTTACCAAAACTACGCTAAAATTGTATGTGTCTTTTTGCATTTATATTTTAATAAATTTGATAATAACTAAAATCAGTAAAATAGTTAAAACAATTCTAGCATTATCTATGATATTGCTTTCAAGACCATAGTATATGCTTAAACTGGTCAAAACTCCCATTAATCGATCGGAAAAATAATGAAAAATTATGTTAAATAACTCATTTTGATCATTTAATTTAATAAATAGTTAAATTTTTTTATTTAATAAAATGATTAATTGTCATTTTTTTCAAATTTGATCATTTATTGATTAATTAAAAAAATCGATAATTTATATTATGATCAATTAATAATTGATCGTAATTTAATCAATCATTTATTAATTATTTAAAAAATTGGTTAATTATTAAAAAAATAATATTTTAATTAATTTTTAAGAATTTGAGTTATTTATAAAAAAACTTATTAAGAAAAAAACATTTTAGTTATAAATACAAAAAATGAAAGTCAGAGCAGAAGAGATTTTCTGCCAAATATTCATTTCTAAAGCGGAGAAACGTCAAATCATTAAGTGAAATAATAAAAAGGAGAATTTTGTGTTCGACGGTAAGAAAAAATATCTTTAGGAGTAGAATATTAATCTGAACCATTGTAACCATTATAACCATTATATAAAAAAATACAAGATAATCAAAATCTAGCTATTAAAATTTTAAATTCAAGAAATACTCATTAAACATTTACTGTACGTAATTATTAAGTGTACAACTTAATCATAGTATAATACCTAAGGAGGCATTTGACAAAAATTTTATATTTTAATTCTATTTAAATATAATGTAATTTTATATCAAATACAAAATTTTGTATTTAAATATAATCTTTTTTAACAGTATTATAAAAATAATTACTATTTAAAAGTTTTTAAAATAATCACATTAACATTTTAATTTTATTATTTATTTCAATCACATCAATTTTTCAACTCTAAAATAATTTTCATTCAAACACACATTTTATTCAAATACAAAGCAAATACATTTTAATCAAATACAACACTCAAAAAATAAATTACATTCAAACGTAATTAAAACGTAATGCATTTATCAAACGCTCTATAACCCTACCTATAAATGTCAAGTTCAGATCACATTCTGAAGTTTAAATAATTTTCAAATTTGATACCTCAAATAATAATAAAAAATTAGCGTTTCTAAATTCTCAGATTTGCTTAGTGCTTACCTTTGTTAATATAATCTCACCCTCGTATACACATAGCACTCACATAGATATATATTCTTTTACCAAAGAATTCTTTATACGAGCCAAGTAATTGGCGTCATAATGACCACGATCACGTCAAACAGATACAGTAATTGTACGCAGCAGAAATATTGAGCCATTAAAAGTGTATCACTTCTTATTTAGTATCTTTTATTTTCTGAGAACGAAAATGACTGTCATTTATTCGAGAAATCGTCACTCCTGCGTATATGATTGATCATGTATGTGTGTGTATATATATATATATAACTATATATTCAAAGATGTGAGAATTATGTAATGTTATTGGATTAAATTAGAAAATTTAAATTAAATTGAAAATAAGTTGAATTATAAAATAAATTTTATATTTGATATTAAAATTTAAAATAAAGAATTTATTTTAATTAAAAGCGTTTAGACAGTAAAAATTAGATTTGAATTTCATTAAAAATTTTGATTTCTTTTATTTTTTCATAGAGTTGGTACAAATTTTTTTGATATAAAAAAGATTTATAAATAATATTTTTTTTGTTTAAAATATTATATAAATCATGTAAAAATATATTTTTATTTCCATAAAATTATCTTTCAATAGATTTACTTTCTTAATTAAATTTATCCCATAAAGGTGTATTTTTAAATATGTATTTACTTACGATTTTTCTTACAAAAGTCTAACATATGTGTTAAAATATTATATAATTAAAATTTTTATATTTATATTTATAAAATGAATATACAACAACTTCAATATATAAGTACTCGTTCATGCAAAACACGTGATTTCGATTAATATAAATATATATATATTTATATCACCATGTCCAGTCTCGCAATAACTAAAATTTTACCTTTTCCCATTTCAAGTCCTTCCATCATTGCACTGTTTGTTAACACTGTTGGGGGAGAGAGAGAGAGCCTTAGATAGCAAAATCGTGTGCATGGGGCAAGTATGAGAAAGAGCCAGCTTTACCACACAGTTAGGTCAAACTGATAAACTAATTCTCTCAGAATAAATAATTTATACAATAAAGTTGAAAATTGAACCCAAAGAACCCTTTTTCCTCATCCCTCGATTGATGGGATGCCACGAATAAATATATTTGTCATGATATGTACAAACCCATGACTAATAAATTTGGATTCACAGTTCAATTCAATTAGAATTATAGTAAAATACAATATATTAAATATGATAGTTATTTAAATATTTTATATTTATATTATATTTAAATATAATTTATATTTAAGTATTTTATATTTATATTATATTTAAATATAAAATATATAATATGATTGTTAAAAGTAAATAAAAAATATAGAATAGTAAAAAACAATTAAATTAGATTTAAAATTTAAAAATATTTGTATTTAAATAAAATGAGTGTGGATTCAAATAAAAATTACATTGTATTTAAATACAATGCTAATTTAATAGAAAATCTGAACACACTCTAAGAGTTTTTTGACGAATGCCTAAAAAGAGCATATTTGTGGAATTAATTATTATACATTTTATAATAATTTCAAAATTTTTATATAATATTAAATAAAAAATGATTTTGAATAAAAATCTGAATAATAAAACAAAAATCCTTAACATGTGCACAAAATAAGCTGTTTCCATAATTTTCTTTTTTTAAAAAGATAGATGTAGGTTCATCCGAGAGCCTCCACCTTGAGAGATTCAAAAACCTCCCAAAAACATCGAGATATCAAAGTCATTCATTCACTATCTCAAAATATATATATATATATATATATTCACATATGTATCTATATTCACACCCTTTTTTGATTTCATTCATTGGTTTGAATAGAGAAACTACAACCTAAAAATAAGGGAACGTCATCCGACTAAAAGAGTAACAAGTTCCACTAAAGATAATGCCTAAAATTTAGGGATAAATATCTCATGATTTCTACAACTCGCCATTGACTATTTAAAAAAAATATAAATAATAAATACATAATTTATTTAAAAAGAAAATATGAGTGCGTAATACAATACAATCTAATATATATTTAGAATACAAATATGATAGTGTAACATAGTACAATAATTGTAGATATAATCTAACAATATTTTCATATATGATTCCATCAAAAGGTGAAGAATTCAAATCTTTTATCCTTAAGTTAAAGAAAAAAAAAAACATAAAAAAAGCATACTATAATATATATAAAAGATAATATAATATAACACAATATTTTTATCACGAATGATTTTGCCTAAGAATTCTTCCTTACAATTCGACAATGTCATAAAACAATAAGAATGAAGACTCTTACAAAAAATTATCTTGTGAAAACTATATCTTACATATTCAAGAGGAGATGATAGTTACTATTTGAGTTTAACAGTAATTTTACGCAACTAATTAACTAACTAATTGAAAAGTTGGTTCACAAAATAATAATTAGCTAAGTATACTCATGCAATTGTTCTAAACATCCCACATTGCTATCAATATATATCATGTGCTTTCTTAACTTTGTAACATAATACATTCAATCATGTCTTCTTTTTTTCCTCCTTTTTTTCTTTTTTTGGGATATAACAAGCACATGCAATCTAACTTAAGGTAATTAAATTTACTTGAAAAAAAACATAAAGTTAAAGTCTAGCAATTTTGTAAGGACTAAGATATATGTAGTTACTGTACTCAGTGACCTACATGATCAAAACAATATGGGAGAGCAAAGATGAGAATTGTAGGGTATGTTTGGCATTGGTTTAGGAAATATCTGCTTTTTCCAAGACAACAGAAAACAAAAATGGTTTTAAGACAATGTTTGTTTATTTAAAACCACAAAATTCATTTACAAAACATCCCAAAACATCATTACCAACTGTTTTTTTTTTTTGGGCTTTTTAAAAATGGAAAAAATATTGTCTTCATTTTGTATTTTATTCTCTACCTCTTTCTCCTTTCCCCCCCCCCCCTCTCTCTCTCTCTCTCTCTCTCTCTACCTTTGCAAACTCCAATAATGGCCACCCCCAAACTCGTGACGGCCTCCATCTCGAGTAAAAGGGGTTGACCATGGACTCGTGAAAGGCTCACTAGTGACAAACTCACAACCATGGCTAACCAAAGACTCACGACAGCTCTATATCATCACAATTTGGTTGCCACGATCTCGTTCTCACGAGGCCACTGTGATCTCACCGTTATTGTGATTCTGCCACGAGCCTGCCATTGCCTTGATCTGGCCCTCTTGAAGCCGCAATCTTATCTGTCATCGCCATTGGAACCTAGCCATTGCCATGGGAGGGTTAGATATGTTGCAAATATTTTTTGTTTTTATTTTTATTTTTGTATTTTCTAGGTCATATTTTTTTATTTTCATAAATACAATAAAAAAAATAATTTTAAAAATGATCTTAGTAAAATTTTCAAAATACTTTTATTTTTATTTTTCTTTAAAAAACAAATTTATTTCCAAAATAATACAAAACGCAACCTTAGAATATTGGTCCAATATCATAAACTAACAATTTACCCAAAAAAAAAAAAAGAATTTGCTATATATGTTAGAATGTGATGGCCCGAATTTTGTTTGGCCCAGCCCAAAAAGCTTACTATGCAATATATTATAAGTATATACGAACTTGTTTTATTCTAGCACTATATGTATGATGTATTTAGGATTTTGTTATTATGTTTTTTGCAATAACCACTCATTAAACTTACCTCTTGTACAATATTTGATATAGTGGACTTTGTTCTCCTCTACACAGGATTTTTTCTCATTTAGGATTTTTTACGTAAATCTATGTATTTTTTATTTTTCATTTGTTATTGCCTATTATCGTTATTTTTCATAACAATATATATAGTAGGAAATGAGAGGGTAATCAAATGACATGTTTAGAATTAAAACGTACATACACAGGTGTAAATATAAATACCTCACGAAGAAGGCCATATCAATTTGTATATAGCTCATAGAGTTTCCATTTGGAGAAAGCTATAAATGAAGTGCAGCCTCGCATCTGTTATGTATTGTGTGCACATATCTATGCAACCGTAAGTACTAATCCCAGCGAGATTTCTGAGCTGCATTTGACAGATCATTTCAGATGGTGTAGCAAGAAATAATAGAACTGTAGGTTATGGCCGGCTTGATGGTTGAAGAAAGAGAGACAAGAGAAGAGTGTGCATATGTAGCATATATGAAGATCATATGAACCACAAATATGTGGCAAAAAATCACCAAAATAGGTAGTTGACATCAATATAAATATATATATATATGTATATAAAAAGTTAGTAGGGTCGGTAATTTGGGTTACAATCCACAATATGATTCAAAAATAACATGAATTTCATATATTAGGGTTGAAAGAAGAAGTGTTGGTTAGATTTTTGAGTGACCTAAAATTGATAATAATAAATAAATAAATTTCAAGTTGGACATGATTAACTCGAAAACCACACAATTTTTTTAGAGTTGTATTTTAATAAAACTTTGTTATGATTTTATGATCTTATGATCTTATGATATTTATTCTCTTAATCATGTAATTCTTATTTGCTTAATTTTGATGGATATCATTATTTTTAATAGATTGTAAACTTTTAATTTTTAAAAAGGGTATTAAAAACATGAGAAGAGTTCATTATTTTCCTACGAGTCATTTTTTAGTCATGTCACATTTGTTACCCATGAAGTGATCATATTGTATTCATGTCACAGTTTTCAAAGATTTTTGTGTCACGGGTCATGTTCAGGTTAAGTTAAATCAAAGCATAGACGATCAAAACACGCATGCACACAAATTCCCACCCTTATTCAAAACTTTTAGGACCCATTTAGAGGAGGTTCTAGAGATGTATTTTAGAGATTAGAGAAAAGTAAATTTTGGAAAATGTATTTAGGATAAGAAAACTATTTGGAGTAGAAAAGTATAAAATCTTAAAAACTTACTTGGAAAAAAATTATGTATATAGATCTTGTTTCATTTCTCTTAAAATCATATGCAATCTATTAAAAAAAAATCATCTCATTTAGACTTGTATACACAAAATTATGAAATTTTAAAATTTGAAATTAATATAGAGTTTTATAGATATAAATGATAAAAAAATTTTATAAGATGAAAAAATATACTAAAAAAGTAACACTCCTGAACGCCTCCTTATATTTTTAACATGGTGGTGATGCAGTTGGGCGGGTGGGAAAAAGAATTTAGGATCATAGATGTCATATATGAAATATTGAAGATTTTCTTTAAAATTAATAGAAGTATCACAAGGTCCCAGGAGAACTATATATGTATATTGAATTTTGGGTGGCACTGGTTTTTATTTTTTTAAAGTCACATATCGGTTGTTATGGATAACAACCCAATATATGTATATTGAATTTTGTGTGGCACTGGTTTTTTCAATTGTAATTCGTATCGCACCTACAATATTTAAAAATGACAAGACTTTCTTTCTTGTCATAACATCCCAAGTTTTTAAGGTTATTAAAGAGATTTTCCCTTTTCCTCTTATTCAAATATTTTTTTAGAATATCTTTTTCCTTAGGCATTTATTATTTCTAGGTATTGTTTTGATTGTTATCAAAAGTTTGATTTCCTAATGATCAAGGTTTGTTTTGCACAATTGATTTTTGCCGGAGGCCCGCAGCATATTGAGAAATTGAGAAGAGGCATTTGCCGTGGTATATTTGTATTTAGGAACACTACTTTTCACAACTTTTATATATCATAAATTTGGGATAAAAAAAACTATGCCATGTTTGTGGAATTAACTTCTATGTTTTCTTATTTTTATCTCCTTCATGTCCCTTTAATAATATCATAAAACGTCAAAAAAAAAATATATAATTAATTATAATTTTATATCATACTAATTAAAAAATCAAATTAGTTATTCACGTATCATAATAATATTATTATAAAGATAAGACATATATCTGTTTTTTAAAAAAAGAACCAGATTTGTTTTCACATTTCCTTTTTAATATCATACTAAAATCTATTAGGCTCACAAATGAGATGAATCCGTAGTTTTGCGGAGGCTTTCTACCTCCAATAAACTTTTATTTTTCCAATTTTACTTCTAAATTAGCTTTATACTTTCTCATTTTTCCCAATTATTAAAAAAATTAATTATCTATTTATGAGCTTCATTAAAAACTTTATCATTTAATGAGCGTTTTTATTGAAACAATAGACTAGCTTCATTACTGAAGATAATGATTCTAGTCATAGGTTTTTAACAACTAACAATCCTCATGTTTTAAAAGCGGTAGAATGTAGTTTTTTTTTTTTTTTTTTTAAACTAAAAACTAGACAAAGTATATAAGTCAAGAGTCAACAGAGAACGGTAGAAAATAATCTTATTATTAGATTTATGTATATATGACTCCAAATTCCATTTTATATATATCTCAATTATATGAGCTTTAATTATTTTCGTCTAAGAAGATGACAAGTTTTGTAGGGCACGAGAAGAACACGTAGTCCCCACCCTCGTGATGAAAAGAAGATCTTCAAGTAATTAATCAATCAAGGACGATCATGGGCAAACACAGCCCGGTTATGTGTATCTCTTGTACTCTCTTAACATTTCTCTTTCCATGCCAATCTGACGCTTGTATGAGGTAAATATTATAGATTCTCACAAGTAACTTTATTTTGTTTTTGTTCTTGTTCTTTTTTTTTTTTTTTGTATTTTTTTCACTATTATTGTAATGAGTTGTGACATTGTGATGATGGTGAAGAGGACGAGACGGGATCAAATGTATCCAATATGACTGCCCTCTGTGAAAGAAATATTTGCTTTCGAGCTATTTGTAAAATTCAAAAAAGCAATAAAGAGTAGTGTGACTTGACAGAGACTTAATAATGTTCCAATTCCCTTGCTATGATCTTCCGGAATTATGATGTAATATATTTGGACAAAATGTAAACTCATTTGATATGCAATATATTAATCCAATAAGAAATTAATCATTTAATTTAAGGATGAACATAAGATAGATTAGATGAGATTCCATGTAAATAAATTTAGATAGGTTGAAAAAAATTTTAACCCATTCAATCAACTCAAAATTTAAGATCAACTCATCTAATTAAAATCGGATTAGATTAAATAGGTTGATCAGATTGAGCGAGCTGATCGGATTGAGCATATAATTAAAAAAAACTAATAATACAATTTTAAATAAGAAATGTATGAAAAAATAATAAATTTATAACATAATTTTTATATATGAAGTTGACAAGATCAAATCTATTTTAATTTCTAAAAAATTATAACAAAGAAAAAACAAAAATAAAATATCATCGGATGTTAATATTAAAACATATATCATAAGTCATAATAAAAATTAATTGATATATAATTAAAATATATTTTGATGATATAAATAAATTTGATTAAGTGAGTTGGGTTTATATTAAGTTATTAAATTTGAATCTAAACCCACCTAATAAAAACTTAGTTGGATGAGTTGGGTTAAACTTAAGATTGGGTTAATTGAATTAAATTCAGGTGAGTTTGAATGATCAAACAGATTACAGGTTTTTTTATTCATCCTTAATTTAATTCAATACACAAATATATGGCAAATGGCAATTATAATTAATATGTGTATATATATATATATATATTCTTAGCTGTTCAATGATCAGGACGCGCAGATATATAATAACAGCATTTAATTGGATTGGTAGTCGACGATCTGAAAATGGGTAAAAAATGAAAAATTCACCGTAGACAAAATGTTACGTAAGGACCAAGGACAATTGTATGACGTGATAAGGATATTATATACATCCCCACACACGTTTAATATCCCTAATGCAATTTTACATATTTGGGATTGTAGCGAAAAGAAGCTAATTTTTTATTGGAGCTGGGAAGTGGTCAATAAGCACATTTGAATTTGGTGCTACTATAGCTTGCACATGGTGAGCATGCAACTAATTACCCGCTAAAACACAGAAAATGGTCTTAACAAAAAAGAAAAGAAAAGAAACGAAAGGACAACAAATAGAGCAATATTAAGCATGAGATTATGAAAATAAAGGGCTCTTTACTCGTTGTGCATATTTTAAGATGAAAGATTGTATGTATTATAAATAGTTGATATTGAGAGTTCTTTTTAATAAAATTTTTATTTCGAGTTAATCCAATTATGATAAAGTACACAAGATCATCATATGTCATGACATATGAGCAATTCCCCTTCAGCACTTTATATCACAAGCCCTCCAAGTACTATATGATTAGTTCCTTTTTTTTTTTTTTCCTTTGAAATAAGATAGAATTACCAAAATTAGGGGCAGTCTTTTACAATTGACTACGAAGTACTATTACTACTATATATTATATTACTAGCACTATTACTTAATTTGAGTTCAAATTAATCTCATCACGATTGGGTAAGTCATAATATCATAACATATAAACAATTCACTTACTATCATCTATATCACCCAAAAATGCACTGCTTTTCCAATGCTAGGCAACTCTATGGACTACGCTACTATATGAGCGACATTTTTCTTTTCCTTTGAAATAAAATAGAAATGGCAGTGTTCCACAATTGACTACTATATATTCTATTACTAGTACTCTTACTAAATAACTTTAAGTAGGAACTAATCTCATTGAGATTTTAAAATCGGAATATGTAAATAAATTCACTTTTCTTCATCCATATCACCCGATAATGCACTGCTTTTCTAATGTTACACAATCCTTTGCCACGATAATGTATATATATTTTTTTTTCTTTTCTTAAAAAATTATTGAAAACAAGAAATAAGATGGAATTAACAAAAGTTGAGTGTATTACAATTGACTAACAAGTATTACTAGTATATGCGTATATGTATATATTTACATATTCATATACTAATAATATTAAACGTCATCTATTAATAAATAAAATATATATATATATCGTATGATATAAAATTTTGAGACAGAATCATCTGTTATTAGCGATGATTTTTTACATCAACGATGTCTTCAAGCACTTTTTTTTTTTTTTTTTCATTTGTACGAGGGCGAGAGGCACGGTCACCAAAGTAAAATATCGGGTGAAGAAGCCGTCCGTGCGAGGTTATAATAAGTATAATTGATATTGATTAAGGAGAGAGATGTGTGTGTCACTGGCATCTCTCTGGACCTGTGAACAATGCCTCCACTGCAGCGCGCGTGATGTCTATATTTATAGAGAGAGAAAGAGAAACGCAGAATGATCAAGAACCCCACTTCTCCGTGTTCGACGATTGTCGCACTCAAAGGCTTTGACTCATTTCACCACCAAATCTGAATATATACATATTACCTTACGGATCATAAATTGTAACTTATTCTCCTTAACCGGAGTATATATTAATGCAGCATCACACAACCACCTGGTATCACATATACTTATGGTTATTTTATTCTATCACACTTTATGAGATGATTGATAAATATATTATCTATATATTGTGTTTTGAATATAATAAATTAAATATATTTTATATTTAGATAAAAATATTTATTTTGTAATTAAATATAATGTGTATTTGAATGAAAAGTGTTTGAATTGTATTTTATAGTTGAAAAATTAATATAATTAGTGAAAATAAATAGAAAAAGTGAAATAGAGAAAGAATATAATGAGTATGGAAAAAAAAATATTTTTCAAAATATTCTGAAATAATAAATATATTTGAGGTATGAAAATTATATTGCCTTTAAATATAATATAAATGCAAAACTGTAAACCAAAACCCTATTAATTTATAAATTTAACAATTTAATTTTCAAACATTTTTTTATTGACAATTAATACCATGAGTTTATAATTTTTTGACACCATCAGTACTTGTATATGATAGCTCAAAAAGGTAATATTGTTTGTCATTTCTATTTAATTTCAATATAAATTTCTTTTAAAAATCAGGCTAAAATTTGAGTTACAATTGAATTATTGATTCAAGTTTTCAAATGAACTTACATTAAAATTAGTAAAAATAACCAACTATGTCCTTATTGGGCTATAACATGCAAAAAAAAAAAAAAAAACTGTCCAAATTTTTAATTGGACGAGAGCAAAAAATAAAAACTGAAAATGTTAAAATTATGAGTTCAGGATGGTAGGTTGTCAAGAAAAAAATTTTCAAAACTAAATTGTAAAATTGAAAATTTAGGGAAATATCTTAAAAAAAAAAAAAAAGAACTGTATGTATTGCATTCAATGCCTGTTGGTAGTACCACTACTGATATATTCTTGAGATTTGCTAAATTTCGTCCGCTAATTGTGGGGGAGATACATGTGGAGTTTTTATTTTTATTTTTAATTTTTCTTTTTCTAAAATGTTTTCGTGTTGTGTGTAGTTTTTGCCCTTTCTATACAGAGGGGTTGTATAATCCCCAGAAGGGACCAGGTTTCCCTGCATAACATGTGCAATTACTTCTTCAACTTTCCAGGTTTTCCAATTACTGGTATGCGAAGCTAGTCAGAAATCAGACTACATTTGGACAATTTTGGATCAATATCTTTTCTTCAGAAACTAATTTTGGATCATCATATAGCTGGAGTTCGATAAAAAATATTGATGATTGAGCTACTTGGTGATTAAAAAAAAGTTCTCTTGGTAATTTTTGTTTTTGACTGAATCAATCATCCTATAGCCTTTTTCCCGTTTTATCCTCGGTGCTCTTATAAATTATAAATTAAGTACTTATTATTAAAAAGGTGAATCAATAATAGATTTTAATGTCGAATGATATCTTCGTACCTAAATATCTGTGTCATTTAAAATTAGAACCAGCACAGTATGTGTATAAACTATAGTTAAAAAAAAAGTTACCAATGTAATTAAAACATGATCATGACATTCGCGTTAAGATTTGCGAATCTAATCACACTTTCTCAAAGTTTAGTAAATCGCGTGCGCAAGTAGTAAAAAAAATTATATAAAAAAATCAATCCAAAGTTAGTGCCTTTAACGTTTGATATAAACTAGAAGCTTATAGGAAATCAAGCTTTATTAAAGGGTTGATCATAAACAACTAATAGGAAAAAGTTAATAGATGATGTAATAACATCCACTAATTACAATTTACAAGAGACGTGGTGATTAAACTAGATTAGGTATAAAAAACTATTATATGAAGTTGAAATCATATGAATATCTAGGATTGACACCTTGATTTAACAACTAGAGCAAGAAAAGTAAAAATGATGACAAAATTTTGAATTTGAAAGGAGGGAGGGAGGGGCTTTGATGGAATGTAAAACCAATATTAATGACCAAGAAGAGCTAATTAATTTGATAGCTAGGTATATTCAAGTATTGAGTTCAATTCGAGTACACAAGGACGGCATATAGTGTTCATATAGTGGGGACTGGATGATGATCAGTCGGAAAATGACTACCATAAATATATATGTGTACATATATATATATATAAATTTATGTATCACAAAATGAGCGGCTACAAATGTCCATTTTTCAAAAGTTTCCAATGTAGTACTACTGCAAATGACCCTTCAACCAGTGCAAATGGCCATGTCTATTCTGCGCCTAAATGGCACCTTGAATGATCCGTGAAATTTGGTTAATTTGTCTACTCTAATTAAGCATCTCAATGGCATTAGTTCACTTAAAAAAAAAGTAGTCAACCATAACCTTATGGATATTGGGCGAAAATCTTAATAGTCGAATGTCATATTCTATGCAAAACAAAGATGGTTAATCAAGCTCAATTAACTAAAACAAGTCCAAGCAGAGGAGAGAGGACAGGGAAAACATTTTTTTTTTTTTTTAAGAAGTGAAAAAGTGATGACCAGGAATGACAGGGAAAGTAGCCCTTTGGAGGTAAGGGTGAGTCGACATTGTATAAAGAAGCAGAAATAATTAAAAAAAATTATGGTTTGGCCTTTTAATTTATAATATAAAAGGTCATAACTACTTACACAGTCGTCTCTCACTAAAGAAATAAGAATCCAAAAGTAGGAAAATTAGGGATACAGAAGAAACCCTTCAAACCCTAGAAGGAGAGAGAGAGAGAGAGAGAGAGAGAGAGAGAGAGAGAGGCAGTCACATAGGGGGTGGTCTTAGGGCCCGTTCATATTTATACAAATGGCCTGTCAACTCCGCAATCGCGCCCCCACTTCAAACAAAAATTAATGCTTGTGGAGGACGCAACATCTCAATCCCCATCTCCAAAATTGATATTTACTTTGGTAAGATTTTTATTTTTATATTATTTTTGTTTTAAACGTCTTCCCAAATTTTCCTCCTATAATATCAATGATGGCTTTTATTCTCTTGACATCTGTGGAAGAGAAACTGCGTCAGAGAGATTAAAATTTTTGGTTAATTTGGTCCCTAGGATTACGATGGATAACCGTTGTGAGCCAAGTAAGTTTAACTCTCTCTCTCTCTCTCTCTCTCTCTAAAAATCTCTTTGGCACCACCACCAACCAATCCCTCTCTCTCTCTCTCTCTCTCTCTCTCTCTCTCATTCATTATCATTATCACTTCTCTCTCTCTCTCTCTCTCTCTACTGAAGCTCTATATATTTACACCCCCAAACTCCATCAGCTTCTCAGGCTAGTTTCCTCCTCAAATGTTGATCTCCACTTCCCTGTAAACATTTCCCTCTTTCCGTTTCTTCCTTTTTCGTCTCTTTTAGCAGTCTTAGGTTTATTATATCTGGTTTTGCAAACATAGCCTTGGATGGGATTTGATTCTTTTTTGTTTCTGTTCTTCTTTTTGGTTTTTACCAAGTGGGTCTTCACTCAGTTCATAAGTCTAGACATTTGGTTAGAATTCTGAGGCTTTTTAAGTCCTGCTTTTCACACTTCTCTTTTTTTTCGCCCCTTTTATCCAATTAATATTTTACTTTTCTCTCAGCGGATGGGATTTGGATAGTGTTAGGGTTAGGGTTTAATCTTCCACTTTTTCAGCCGAAGAGATCTAGGGTTATATCCAGTTGTAATCAGTACTTGATCTTTCTCTTTTTCCTTTTTGCATGGGGTTAGTGGATGATGCTAATGATGGAGAAGATCCAAAAGCAAGATATATGCGTGTGTGTGTGTGTATATATATATAACCAGTCACTGATTGCCACTGCAGCAGCATCAAGATTCACAAGTGCTTTTTATTGTGGGGTTAGAATATATATATATGTATATTATAATAATAGTAAAAACAAAAATAAGAATAATAATCCCTTTTGATCCATATGAGAATCTTGATGATGCTGCAGCGACAATATTTGACTAACACTCCCACTTTGATCAGATTTTAGTTAGTGATCATCATCATGACACAGCTTCAGAATCATGTACGGATCAGGTGATACAAAATTTTTTTTTATTTTTATTTTTTTGTCAAACCTTGATTTTGGTGCGTATTATTATTAACAGCTAGCTCAAGTAAATTATAAACTGATATTAGTAATTTGAATCACTTTGGTGATGACAAAAAAAAAAAAAACCATATATACCTGTTGTTTTGCCCTTGATGTGATGGTGTATATTTAAATCTCACAGATTTAAATAACCATGATTTGGGCTTTGTGCATCAACTTACACCACCATGTTTTTATTTTTACTATGTTGTCTTTCTGTTTCTTCTTCTTTTCTTTTTTTTTTTTTTAATTTTTTGGCATAAGGAAAAGAAGTAAATAGAAAAATAAATTATAAAGGACTGTTAAATGTCTTATAAAGTGGTTTCTATTGGATTCGCAGGTGTTTTCTGTTTTGCTGTTTTGAGGATAATTATCATGAGTAGCAAATATAAGTAACCATTGGATGCTTTCTATCATTTTATTCTGATCAGTTTCAAACTTTCAGGTTTTCTGAGAAAAGCAAGTAAATATTTGAATCTTCTTCTTTTTTTTTTCTTTTTCCTTTTTCTTTTGAATTCTGGATATTGATCTTGATCTTGATCTTGATATGGACCTGTATATGTCAATCTATGCCAGCTTTCAGATCGGGTGTCAAGTAAGCTTTTTCTCTCGTAGTGGAAGTTATGTCCTGCACCATAATCATTTTGTTTCTGCCGTACGTTAATTCGATGCAGTCTTTGTCTGTCCTCCCTATAGCTTTGGTCTTCAAATCTGCTTCTTTGTGCCGCTTTGTTTTGTGTTTTGGTTTGTTTTTTCAATTTTCTTCTTTTCTAATGAATGATTTCTCAGCCCCCATGTTTTTTTTTTAATTTCTCCGGTGGATTTTATTTTATTTTATTTTATTTTTTCATATTAAGAATACTAGTTCGCATGCAGTTGTTTTTCTTGAATTTTATGCAGCCAACAGGTGAATTAGTCAAATTTTTTGGCAGCTGGGAAGGATGAGAAGGCACATGTTTGTCATCATATGACCAATATTTTAGAGTTAGGTGAAAGGTAAGTTTTATCGTGAGATATTAAGAGCTTCAGATTTGCACAAGCTTTTTCCAAGAAAATAATTAGCTTGGTGGAAGATTTATTAGTTTTGTTCTTTTTGCAACAAATATTTTCCCCATTAATTTGCATATTCCTGTGTATGGGATCTGTACATACGTATAAGAATGTTTGATACATGTGATTTGGATCTTGCTTCTTATTAATTTTTTTTTTTTACAATATTTTTCAGAATCCGGTTCACTAGCAAGTCTTAGCAGGGCAAAAACAAATTGAATGTGCCAAAATATTTTTAAGAAAAGTTAAAGAACTCTGAAAACAAATTCTTTCGATCGCATATGCTACTTTCCAAAATTGAACAAATTTTTTTCGTAGAATCACAAGAGAATGCGACCATAGTAATTGTTCTAAAGACTTCCTAAATTAAAGATGAAAAAAGGTGTTTGTTTTGTGGCTTATTTTCTTCTTCTAAATAATCAGTTTCCTCATGTACTTGTGATCTCATATGAATTTGTCCATCGTTCTATGGATAAGACGTGCTCGACCACGACATCCTTGGCTTAACCCAAAAATAATAATAATAATAATAACTTAAATGGATTAGCTATTTATATTTTTCTGCTCATTTTGTCCTACAAATGCTTTGTTTTAGCATATCTCTATTATCTCTCTCTTTTTTTTCCTTTTTTTTTACCGGTCTCATATACACAGTGGCACTAACCTTAATTACTTGCCAAGTTATTGGATAACTATAGGAGTGATTTTCTTTCAAGCCAGAATTACCCAAGCATTAGGGTTTTCAGATGGTGCTTCCCATAAATTTTCTTGCTTTGGAGTTAGATCGAGTTTTCATCAAAGATTGGAGGGTTTCGGGCTACGGCTTACTTTGTTTTAGATGTTTTTATTTTAGTTTTCCTTTTGCCCATGGTTTTGATTTGATTTTTTGGGGGGTTTTTTTTTCTTTTCTTGAGGACAGTTTGATTTCGTTTCTGTTGTTATGTTTTAGCCCTTTGAGTTATAATTTCACTTTTCAGCTTTTGTATTTTTTTTTTTCTTTCAATTCAAAAAATCAAAATAGAGAGCCTGGAGGTAGGAAAGAATTTTTAATGGATGCCAACCACATCTAGTGACAACGACGTGGATATATGCCCCCACTCATATTTTCAAAAATTAAAATAGCCTATATAATTTAAGGTATTCATATATTTCCTCTTGGATACCATCCCACTCTTTTTTTAGACCAACCACAATCAGTGATAACGACGTTCCTTGTGAGGACATATGCCCCCACTCATATTTTAAAAAATTAAAATTGCCTTCATAATTTAAGGTATTCATATATTTTCTCGGGAGTAATGTCCCACTCTTTTTTTATTTCCCCTAAAATTTAAGTGTAGCCTCTCTCATGTTGCCCCCTAATTATCCCATTCAAATTTAATTATTTCAAATTATTATCTTTTATGAATTTTTGAATTTCCAACTTGAATATTACAGTAAAATATTGTTTTTATCTTCTTCATAACCTTATTATTATTATTATTATTGTAAATTACTCCATCTATCTCAATTATAAAAACGTAACATTAGAGTTTTCATATATGTATTATTTACTCGTAATTACTTGTGTACTCCCAATCAAACAAAAAGATAAGGAAAAACAATATTAATGCGGCAAATAATCATGCATGACCGCAACTTGAAGCTCAAAGAAAAGTATCGGCTTAATGAGTTAATTCCCACCTTAGCTCTCACCTCTCCCATCGGTAAAAATATCAATATATGTGTGTCAGTGTGTGTGCGGGTGTGTATACTTGTGGGGACAAATGCTTTCCCTAAATAAAACAGTATCAACGACATCGTTTATTATGAGAAAGAAGCAATGTGAATCTTGAAAAAAGACAAAAGTATAAAGGCTGCATCCAAAAACTGGTCTGGATTAGATTGAAAAAACATTAGAGAGGAATTAGATAGAAGAAGAACAAAGAATTCACTCTAAACATGGCAAGATAAAAGAAATATCTTTGAAACTTTCAACAAGGGCTCAGAAGCCTATAATAGAGAAGAAACATCATAATTTAGGATATTAAAAAAATTCATTAGAGGAATTTTGTTTTAGATTTTAGATAGAGAACAATTTTTCAAGAAATAAGCTTTGAGAGAGTTTTTAGGATTAAAAGAGAGAATTTTTATAAAGAATTGAATGAATATTCTAAGATTTTATTGTTGGAGAGTATCTAGGATGAAAGAAATCACCCCAACGATACTTTTTCACGTATTTCAATTTCAAAAGCCAAAGGACAAAAAAAAAATGAAAAGAAAAAAAGAAAACCATTACTGAGACATAAATCTTCTGAATATTTGACATTTTTCAGCGTGCGTATTCGTTCGTTCGATGTCTGCTTTCAGCAATTTTTTTTTAAGTTAATTGTATGCCTATTAATTTGTAGGCATTTTCTGTAATTTATTTTTAGGAAAAAGAAAAAGAATATACAACAAAACATGTTTGGTGAGATGGCCTATGGTAGGTTCTGCATTTGAGTAAAAACAAAAAGAAAAAGAAAAGGAAATCTACAGTAGGGAATGTTTCTTAATTAGTTACAGTAAAAAAAAAATCATAATAGCAATATAATAATAAATACTTACTAAGCTTATGTTTATTTAACGTACAGCATTAAAGTTTATTCCTTTTTCCCCATAAAATTTTCACCTCTTCAAGATGATCACAAATACATCTTTCTTATCTTCACAAAAAAATCCATATAATTTCAAAAATTAGGGCTAGTTTGGGGGTGTTCTCCAGACCTCAAAAATCAACTTTTTTCTAAAATTTCACCACTTTTCATTATTTACATCTCTAAAACGTTACAGTAAATTTCAAACTTTTAAAGTTCATAACTTTATGTATACAAGTCCAAATGAGATAATTTTTTTTTAAATTGCATAGAATTTCGAAAAAACGAAACAATATCCATATTAATATTCTTTTTCTAAAAAAATTTTTAAAATTT
Source organism: Antiaris toxicaria (assembly GCA_035233585.1). Taxonomy (NCBI): domain Eukaryota; kingdom Viridiplantae; phylum Streptophyta; class Magnoliopsida; order Rosales; family Moraceae; genus Antiaris; species Antiaris toxicaria. The sequence continues at coordinate 10,094,505 of CP141162.1, read as the reverse complement.
TTTATTTTTTCATCCCAGACAGTTTTTTCTTCTAAACATATTTTCCAAAACAACTTTTTTCAACTCAAAAATAATGTTTCCAAAACAACAGCCATATGTCCTTTTTTTTTTTTTTTATTTCATTTACATCAACTATCAAATTGAACGTTATAGATGATAATTACTGTGATTTATTCAGTGTTCAGTACTTTTAAAGTACATTATTTAACATTCTCATTAGTTACATTTGTCAAAAGGTTCTTTTCTTCTTTTTTTAAAAAAATCAGTTAAAAAAAATGGAAGCTATACAAATCCATTAAAATTTTGGCCTTAATAACCTTGGAGCATCTCCAATTGAGTATTAAATTGGTGTGCCAATAATAATATTTAATATTTAATTAAAAAAAACTCTCCAAATATAGTGCTATCTTTTATATTAAATTTTTTGTAGGATAAGCTTGGTGATAAATTTACTATCAAATATAGCTAATGTCATGTCTAATATTTAGTTCTTATTTGATGGTTTCTTGATGTCATGTCTAATATTTAGTTCTTATTTGATGGTTTCTTGATATTTTCGTCTAGTCATTAAAGTAATTTCATTTTTAAATTATATAAATACTTAAAGTTTAATAAATACAAAAGTAAAATAGTATTACAAATAATATTGTATATTAGAATATAATATAAGATAATTTTGTTTTTACTTTTTTTTTTCCATAAATGTAACATAGACATATGCATCTACATTGAAGATGCTATTAGCATCCAACAATTTCCAACTTCCAACTTGTTGGTGTTCATTATTGCCAAATTTCAATGCTTCAAAGGTTTATTGTTTCACCTTTGTATGGTTTTAAGGCCCAATACAATCCATCTTGTTGTTGGGCTACTCCTTTTCTTGCATACTAGTCTTCAAAAGTAAATTCGGCCTAATATGAAGTCTAGCTATTTGCCCTTGTCATTGTCTATTATATTTATGCTAATGGAAATTTTAAGTGAAGTAAAAAGAGGGCGTTTTTATCTTTTTAATTTCATTAAAAGAATATTTCCCAAATCTTTTCACATAAATAATTTATACATCTCCTAATCTTTTGGTATTCCTCTAGCTCATCTTAGTTTTCTATCTCTATTTGTCATCCAACTAACAATTATAAATATGGAATATCATGCAGGTAGTACATGTTTACTAGTCATCGATTTCAATATGATTTTTTTCTTTTCAATTTTAAGAAGGAATCCTAAATTTACTTTACACCTTATAATTGGGTATTAGACTACAGTTTTAATCATAGTATTGTTGTTTTTAACAAATCACGGGTATTTTTTTAAAATCTAATTATAATAATATCTAAAGAAAATAAAAGTTTTTTTTTTTCGTTGATTTTGGAATGAATGTTTCCCTCAAACTGAAATCCATAAGCCAAAGACGATGAACTAGATAAAGTGAAGGAGCAGCAGTTATGTATCTGTGCATAATGAATTTAAGGATCATATTGTCATGGAAACCCCCAAACTGGGAAAATACAACGCATTGCAAACTCCAAAAGAAGAAGCAATATTAATGTGGACTAACTAATTTGAGTTCCTTTGCATTCAAGTTATGGTTTTGTGCATCATTTATTGCATGTGCCATATTTCCTTGTTGAAAATCCGACAACAATTGGGGTGATTCTGAAGAATTGCCTTGAGGGTGTCTTTCTGCTTGTCCAATAATTTTAATGTCAATGTACATGCATTAGCGTATAAGATGATATTTGTCACCAACCTCGCAATTTGATCCCATTTATGGCATCATTGTAGTAATTTTCCATGGAATAATATGAACGTCTAATTTTTGTAGTTAGAGAGTTGCTTTTTGTAGATTCATAACTTTATTATTTATGATTGAACTAATTAATTATCGGGTAATATAAATATTCTCTCTATAAACTTTATTTATTTATTTATTTATTTTTGAGAGGTTGGAGATATTGATCAAACAAAGTAAGATTTATGATTATTAATAATATGATAATTGAGAAGATTGGATTCGCAAAAGTAGAAGGAACAACATCCTTTTTTTTTTTTTTTGTGCATAATTCATGATCTTAGCAGCAGGCAGTCTGACATGGCAGATGCAGAAAATCTCTTCCAATCAGAATTCATTAAATCACAAATGCATGCCAAGAAAAGGAACCCCAGATTAAAATATGTTTAATTCAATCATCTAAGGCGATTTCTTGTCGCTTTAATTCATGCATGTTTTAGTTTGTTCGCAAATGGACAGAATTTGAGGAAATTGAGCTTTCTGTGCTCAAAACAAAGATATAGGGAATAACGTCTCTTGTCCCCTATTGATCTCTCTCTCTCTCTCTCTCTTGCTTGTGCTCAAAGTTTGACTGCGTTTTGGTTGGTTCTCTCTCTCTTCTTTTTTTTTGGTCGTTTTTTGATATTCTCTAGTGGCGTTTGGTCACCAATATGAAATGTTTTCAGAACATGTAGCTCACATGGAGGCATGTGATGGATTCGCATACCTTTTGATGAAATAGACAACAATGTTGTGATGCCAATTTTTCTCATATCTGCATATATGTGTATGTGAATATATACATATACCTTCTCTTATGTCATCTCAGAAAGGACAAAAGCCTTGCTTTGACCAGATGGGAATAGGATCTTGTTCTTGCCATAACCTATTATAAGATATATTTACTGAGGTGTGCTCTGCTCATGCGGGCTCAAGTTAACATGCAGAATCTTATACTATCACATGTTTACCATCTTATGAGAGTTTGGAAGTAAGCTAATTTTGTTTCTTCTAAGGAGAAATGCTGCTGATATATATATATATGTGTGTGTGTGTGTGTGTAGCTCAAATAATTATGACTATAGAGGAATGGAGATAAAAGGAATGTTACTATAAATAGCATGCATGTGTAGTCAGTTGTAATTTTTGGCTTAGAGTAGTTTACTTTTACCTTTTTTTCATACTATTTCTTAACCATCCGGTTGTATTGTCATATAATATATGATCCCTCCAGCTTGCGATCAACTTTGTATTCTTAGTTTTTGATACGTAATCAAAATTAATCAGAGAACTTTCAAGTAGAGTAGTAGAAAAATAGATGCAGTAGTTATGAAGTTAGAAAAGGATTTTTTTTTTTTTTTTTAACTATTGAGTATTTGGGATGATTTAGATCCCGACTAATTCAACAAAACTTGTGTATCATACTGTCAGAGGTTTCTTATACAAGTCAGGGCAAGTTGCTTGTTTATACTAGAGGACGTATCCTTAAGTGAATACATTTAAGAGAATTTGAACCATCCATCTTAAAGGGATCCCACACTCTCCAACCACTTGAGCTATCCCTTAAAGTTAACATGGAAAAGAATATTTGTCTGTATGTAATATTGTTCATGTATTATGGTCTACTTGTGATTTGCTATACATTATAGAAATTAGTCTATATATGTGTATACATGTGTATATATATATGTATATATAGAGTATTTGGATATGTTACTTACTAGTTCCCTCCAACATTTTTCAGCCAACTCGAAGTAAAATCAAAAAATCAGTTCACTTTTCGGATGCTATCCTTTAATTTGAGTTGAAGTTTGTATAAGTTGACATAAATAATTGACCACCAACTTAAGTTCTTTAAAAATATCTGATGACCAAAAAAAATTCCCATATTATATCCAATATTCTTCGTTTTCATGACAGAATATTTTGCGTTAACTGTGTGACCACATCCAATGAACATGGCATTACTTTAAAAAAATTGCTTCCCATAAAAGTGATGTTTTTTCTTCTATTACTAAAGATTATGGTTGATCTTAATGCAGAAAACGAAGCATTTTGTCGTAATAAAAAGGTACATACATATATACACAGATACATATATTTCCGTAAATATAATATTATGGTTCATGGAAAGTAATTTATGCCTTTATGGTCTCTAACAACCAAAAGAAAACGCTGCAAAGGGGAAAAAAAAAGTTATGTAACTCGTGGAGAATCGGCAATTTTGTCTGAGAATTACTCGTTTGGATGGAAAAAGAGACTCAGAGTCTTGGCCGGTTCTGGTTTTGCAAGAGAAACTTTTCTTTGTACAGCTGCGCAATGCCAGATAGCAATCGCACATTGCACTTGACACTATATATATATATATAAACATGAAACAACAATAAGAAACTAGTTAGAGACTTTTGTATGAGAAATCCATGCTGATGCAAAATAAAATACATGTTATCATGTACATATATATATAAATATATATAACACAAGGATAAAGTATATGCTTGATCTCTTATAACCAAATAGCATATGCGTATATTAAAATGCTTCCATTGTGGTCCTCAGCTTTTGAAAAGAGAAACAAGAAAAGAGGGTCGAAGATGGCGAGGAAGGACAAAACATTGTTAATTGGCGAAAAGAAGCGTGATTAAGGTGGATATAAGCCGAAGAGGTCGAGGGTATTAACAACCCGCATGCATGATCCAAGATTCCCTCTAGGGCATTTCTTTAATTTGGTTGTTGAAAGCTCTTTATCATGTGGTGGATGAGACTAATTAACATTAAAAACCTACTTTTGTTGTGCTTATGGAGCTAATTTTGACTGACTCTAGCTAGTTTCTTAATCACAAGTCAAACTCAGAGAGATACCACAATAACTACCATTAAAAAATAATAACACGAAATAATCGAGATGAATATTTTTAGAGAGCAGTGTTCCCCGTTTCTTGAACACATAGCATGCTAAAAGCTGCGGCAAAAATTCTTCTTTGGGGGAGAGAGATATATTAATTTAAAGCCTAGGTGCAATGATAATAAAAACCAGGAAAGAAGTATATGTGACATGTTTTAAGTTAATTTATATACTTCGTTTTATGGATTGTCGATTGAGTAAATATGTAGTGTAAACCATCAAGGCCGTAGAAAGCAAGCCAAACATACTCTTTTGTTCCTGATCTGTTTATAATTGGTGATTTAGCCACTTGGGGACGTGTGTGAGGGCAGCCGCTTTCACCGGATTTTATTGCTTTTTAAGTTGAATTATGATTTTTCTGTTTTAATTTTAAGATTCAGTTTTTTCATGCCCAATAAACTTTGCACTTTCTTTTTTGTTTAAATATATATTATATGAAAAATAGTACCCTACTAAAATAGAAAATTGATTCTACTGCTGTTTATGATAAAACATTGTATACCACGTTAATTTGAGTGTTATTAATAGGAGTATCTTCAAAATTCTGATCATTTTTTTAGGGATTTTTTAGATATATAATCGTTCAAATAAGCGTGAATGTTTGGTGTAAAACGAGTATAATTCCAACAAATCATGTTTATTTGTCCATGCAAAGTTGCTTGGACGCTCGTTGATGTTTAGCAATAATAACATTATGCATGAGAATTTAAAAAGGTATTATTCTAATTACTTGTCTAAAAATATCTCATTTGTACAAAAATACATAGTTTATCTCAAAGGAACCAAAGATAATAGTAAGTACTCCTGTCATGAGCTCTAGTTTTTAGAAATATTTCACATCAACTATAGGGCCCATTTAAGACCAAGTTGTCTGCATCTGAATTCAAAATATGGTTATTGCGTGATCAAGCACAATCAAATTTAGATAAAATTACCGATAAAGAGTTGAACACTTTCTTCACTGTTTTTTCTACCGCCTGTTTTCTTTTGTTTCTTTTTACCAAGTTACTAAAATCATGGAAAGAAAGCAATAAAAATATATATAATAATCATAATAATAATAAAGCACAGAGAATAGCCTTTCGAGATTTGTAGCAGTCTCAAGCAAATGCAAATTTTAAAAACACAATTTCCTTAAAAAATTTTTAATTTGTAACAAAATGAGCTGGTAAGCACATCCCAAAAGGGAGGGATGAAAACTTTGACTAATAATATATGTTTTCCCCATAATTAGTGGTCCCAATTTCTATATTTTGGGATAAATTATAGTGACAATGGAAAAGGACGAGACCGTGTAAGACAAAAATTTTCCCTTAAAACAATTTTGAAAAACTCAACTAATCAAGCTTTAAACAAAGTGATAATACAAAGCCATGAGGCCATGATCTTGCAGTCTAGTTATGGGGTTAGTTAATTAGGCTATAAATCAAAAGCTTTTTGTCTGCGACGGCATGCTTATATTGCAATTAACAGGAACTTTGAATGGTCAAGTGCTCATCTAATTAATGGAAAAGGCAAAACCAAAGATTCCTATAAAATCCAATGCGGGAAAGCTTGGTGGAATTATTTTTTTGGACTTATTGTTCCCCTTTCCATCAACATGTGCATGCAAAAAGATTGCTTCTCCCCACATTATGCCTATATTTCCATGCAAGCATTTGAAGGTTAAAATAAAAGTTGAATCTGGTATGGTTTTTAGGAGAATTTTGTGATAAAATATGGAAAAAAAAAAATTAAATCATTAAGCTACATACAGTAAATCATCATATTACATTAGATTAAAAGAATATATATGTTAAATAGTCAAAATTAATAAGAATCTGGTGATTTATAATTGTATTTTATTAAAATAATTTTTTTTTCCTCATGAGCAGTGACATATTTTCCCAACTCATTAGAGCCTAAATTAGGATGTGACCAGTGATCGACAATTCGGCCGAATCAAAAAGGAGAAGACTGATTTGGACTTTGGACTACATTGGATATCGGAAAATCTATGATTGGTACGATTAGACGCAAAGTAACATTTTTCAGTCAAAAAAACAACCAAGGAAAAAGTAGCACGCCTCAAAATAAGATACTAATAATGAACGACTTTTCTTGCTCAATGTACCGTGGTCTAGATTATAAAGATCTTGGCTTTAGCGAGAAATTTGCCCTGTCTCGGTGGAAGATGGTGATAAAAGGAAGAATCATAGTCTTGGATTTCTGGCAAGCAAGAAAATTTCGTGTTTGTGAGATCGATGAAGATTAAAAGTTGCCCTTGTTTGAGTGGAAATGAAGTGATTCAAAAATAAAAATATTGCCCTTTTTTTAAATCACATAAATTACATAAAGCAAAACACACATACTCGATTACAAAGACTTTTAAAGAAGACAAAATATAAGAAATCTATAAATAAAGAGAATTGTTAATTGAAAAAAAAAAGGCTTATTTGTTTATAAAATTGTTGCATACCATGGAGGAGTTTGGAGGAGGAAGTTGGTGGCATTATTTTTAGATTGGAAAAAAATTGTTTTAGAAAATGTATTTGAAAGAAAAAACTATTTGAGGTGAAAAAATAAAAAATTTTAAAAAATTTTTTTTTAAAAAATATCAATATGAATATTATTTCGTTCCTCTCGAAATTCTATGCGATTTAAAAAAAATATCTCATTTGGATTTGTATACATAAAGTTATGAATTTTTAAAATTTAGAGTTTACTGTAATATTTTAGAGATATAAATAGTATAAAGTGGTAAAGTTTTGAAAAAAAGTTGATTTTTAGAAACTAGAAAACAATTCCCAAACGAACCCTAAATATGAGATATATATATATAATTATTATAATATAATAAAGTTTTTTGTGATAAAATATATTTATCGATGTTGCATGTTTATATATGAATATAAAATTTTAACAAATCACTCCTAAATTAAAAAAAAAAAAAAGGTAATAGGATCGAATATAATGTCTCGTTTGACACACAAATTTCACTATAATTTCATTCAAATGAAATACAATTTTACACCAAACATAAATTTTACAACAATGCTATGAAAACAATTATTATTCAAAATATTTTTAAAACAATCACATTAACTTTTTAATTCCATTATTTATCTCTACTTTTACTAATTACATCAACTTTTCAACTCTAAAATATTTTTTATCCAAATACACATTTCATTTAAATATAAAACAAATACTTTTCAATCAAATATAATATTTAAAAAATAAATTTTATTCATATAATAAAAATAAAATACGTTTACTAAATGTGCTGAATCTAGCAGATAAGAACAAAATCCTATTAATAGCATATTTGAATGTATTACTCCGTAGAATTCTCGATAATGGTGTGCGATACTATCCACATCTATAGACAACTAAAGAGAGAAAAACCCTAGGATGTAGTATCGTGTGTTGTCCAAATGCTTTTAACCAAACCAATGAACTAACATGTGGGTATTAATTTGAAAGCAGACTGATGATGGAAGGGAAAAATACAAAAAACAGTACGTACAAGAAACCAAGACTACCCAATTAATGAAAAATTAAAAGCGCCAGCTGATAATTTTACGGTAAGTGTACTTATCAAAGAAAGGTCGCTTTTTCCACAAAATCAAGACTTGATATTTTGTGTGAGAAATGGAATGGAAACCAATAAGCCAAAGACACTCTTCTACTGAGAATTCCACGAATACACAAACGACCAGTCAATTCTGATTTGGTACAATTTGGAGAATTAGGCAGGCCGTTCAACTAAAACTACAACGGTAACAAATCGCGGTATTAATAAATATGTTCGGAGCCTTCTTCGTATTTATTAATTTATTTGCCAACTCCAAGTCTTGCGTGTTCAGATCTGCCGTGTAAAAGGCTCAAGCCGTCAAGGAATCGGAACGACAACCGGGGGGGTGTTAGTTCTTCATCATCAAATAATTATACGTTATGACAGAACCAATTTATTATTTTACACCTTTTTTACCTACCAATTTATATTCATATGAAATTTTTATTTACCCATAAAAATTATTATATTTAAATATTAATTATATTATATATTAAATCTAATATAATTGTTATTTATAATTATATTTTTTTATTATTTTTATTAATCACATCACACACTTTCTTTCTCTTTCTTTTTTTTCACTTTTATCAATCACATCACTTATAATACAATTCAAATACTTTTCATCCGAACACATATTGTATTCAAATATAATACAAATATTTTTCATCTAAATATAAATTGCATTCAGCCTTTGTTTGTTTCTAACATTACATTCGCATTACATTCAAATACCAATCACATCATATTTTAAATACTAATCCAAATATAAATTGCATTCAGCCTTTATTTGTTGCCAACATTACATTCGCATTGCATTCAAATACAATACGATTTTCTCCCAAATGCAAAAGTATTGATTCAAATACCAATCACATCATATTTTAAATTCAATACAATCACTATTTATTATTTTATTTTTATTATTATTTTTATTAATCATATGACATACTCTCTTTCTCTCTCTCTTTTTTTCTCTTTACTTTTACTCATCACATCATATATTCATTATTTAAATACAATTTATATTCTTTTCATCCAAACACATATTGCATTCAAATGTAATGCAAATATTTTTCATTCAAATACATATTGCATTTAAAGGTAATGTAAATACTTTTCCTCTAAATGCAAATTGTATTTAAATGTAATGTAAACGTAATACGTTTCTAAATAAAGCATCAATGTATTATATTCAAATATAATGCAAATGTAATTCATTACTCAAACACTCTATCAGAGAAACACTAATAAATTTGTAAGAAATTTATATAAAGAAAATCAATTTTAATAAAAGTAAAATAAAAAAATAATAAGTTTGTTAAGGATAACATTGTTAAAAACAAAAGTTTATTAAAACGAACGTAGTGATTCTGCCTTCATTTATTTTAGACTTTCACTTTAGATGAGCTGTATAGCGGCCGGATTCATATATTATAGGTGGCCTGTTTGAGCTTTAAATTTCATAATTGTTGTTAGGAGCAGAGTCAAAAAGAAAGCCTAGTCCTGCTTGAGAAGATCAAGTGGCATCAAGAGTGAGAATCAAATAAAGGTTCTTAGGCGTCTAATTCCACTTAAGAATAGTGCTACTAAATCCTTATTATGTAGAACGTATGAATTTATCTGCGTACTTATATAGCTGCTTAGGCCCCCTTTTTTTTGGAATGAAAATTGGGAGAAGAAATAGTGGTGGGAGAATTAGTGGGTAGACTTTTAAAACTAATAATTGTTTGGTAAAAAGATGGATTGGAGGAGAATTGAGGATTATTTTATTTTGTTTTTTTTAAGAATCAAAAATGGTTATCATTTAGTCAAAGCATTTTATACAATATTAGATTTTGTGGATAAAGAAGAATCCTCCAATGAAATAAGTGTATCATATGTATTCATGATATAAGAAGTCAAGAAGTGAACTACATGTCGTTGTTCATCCAAAAATTTATGGTTTGTTTTAACTTTTATAAAGTAAGATAATAAGCTAAAGAGACATTTGACAAGAGATTTCCAAATTAATTACAACTGAAATTATCAGTAGTTAAAACTTATACATCCGACTCCACATGTTAGAAAATTTAGTTCCACATGCTTTATCCAAATCAAAAATCAAACTTAAAACAAGGAATTTAACTTCAGCCTTACCATCCTTTTTTTTTTTTTTTACCAAAGCCAGCCAGCTTCATACTTCATAGAGAAAGAAAAAGGAGATTTTAACTTGTCACCGCAAACTACATTTTCATTTACTTATTCATTCTTTTTCGCTTGTTTTCATATGCTTATTTCAAATTTACTGACATTTATGAATCTATGTATATATAATTAAAGCTACTATTCTTTTATCAATGATTTTGTTTTGTCCATTTATATTTATAAATGTGCTATTTAAAGATGGTCGTTCAAATTTGGTTGTATTGAATTGTATAACTAATAGATACACTTTATGAAACTGTTTTGTTTAAGACATCAACTACGTCCATATTATCACTCCAACAAGATTTAGGACTAGTTTGGTGTATGCATCTAAGTTCAGAATAAAATTAATTTTTAAGTTCAAACTTATTGATTTAGTTATAATTTTTATTAACTTTTCATAAAAAAAAAAAGACAAAATTAAAACAAAAAATTTGAATCCAATACTACAAAATAAACCATGCCTTAAAAATTTAAAGGGGCGTTTGTTTTTATTTTCGAGAACGATTTTCTATTTTCAAAAACATAGAAAATGAAAACGGTTTCAAAATAACGTTTATATATTCAACATTTTCAAAATCATTTCGAAAATATCGTTTTCAAATACGTTTTTTTTTTTGGTTTTTTGAAAACAAAAAAAAAGTTATTTTCACTTTTTGTTTTCGTTTTCTCCCTCCATCTCCTCTCTCTCTCTCTCTCTCTCTCTCTCTCTTTCTCTTTCTGCTTGTGCAGCATTAGTGATGATCATGTCTGACAATGACATCCATTTTCGACAAATGGTGACGACCATAGACTAGTGACAATAACGACGACCCCTTCGTAACGATGATTATCGACTCATGACCAAAATATTGTTGTCATTGCCACCTAGAGCTCAAACTATCAATATCTTCCACCCTTATCCCTCATTGTAAAATCTACCACCAAAGGTTTTTTTTTTTAATTATGACTAATAATTTATTTTTTGTTATTTTTTTAAAATTAAAAATAAATATGTTTTTATAAGATAATTACTTATAAAATGAGTTTTCAAAATATATAATCAAACAAAATTTCATTTTTATGTTTTTCAGAATATACACTCAGAAAACATAATCAAATATAATTTCAGAAATAGTCTTAATACAGTTTTCAAAATATTCTCATTTTCAATTTTTTTGAAAACAGAAAACATTTTAAAACCAATACCAAATGTCACTTAAGATTTTTTTGTTTTAAATTACTTTTTACTAAATCATTATTCTTAAACAAAACATTTAAATAACGTTAGGTGGTGTTTGGCAAAAAAAAATTACATTTTAATTTTATTCAAACGTAGTGCAATTTTATACCAAACGTAAATTTTACATTCAAATACAATTCTTTTCAACAGTGCTACGAAAACAATTACTATTCAAAAGTTTTTTAAAACAATCACATCAACTTTTCAACTTCACTATTTATCTCTACTTTTACTAATTACATCAACTTTTCAACTCTAAAATACTTTTCATCTAAATACATATTTCATTCAAATACAAAACAAATACTTTTTAATCAAAAAAACATTTAAAAAATAAATTTTATTTAAATATAATCAAAATGTAATGCGTTTACTAAACGGTACCTTATAAAAGCAAACAAATTGGAATGATAGAGATAGTGGAATCACTAATGCTGGGAGTGAGCGAGGCAGAGATGTTTTTGACGGTTCTTTGTTTCAGATTAAACAATAAAATTAAGAAAGTTAATTTGTTTCCATTAATGAACAGTTGCAAACTTTAAATACAATGCTGAACATTAAATTACTGATATTATTTTTGTCGTTTTTACATGCACACGTGCCAATTAAAATATATGTGCTTAATTTTCGTTGACGGTTGACCAAAAAAACTTAGAACAGTAATGACATTTGGTCCAAACGACAGGGGACACAAAAGCTTCCGCGTTGGTGAACGCCACGGGTGTAAAGCGACGGGTGGTATTAAATTTTTTTTTTTTAATTTAAAGATGAAAAAATTTAAACCTTATATTTTATAAACAAAATTAAATATAAATTTACGTTAAATTATATTTATAATTTTTTTATATAAACTTTTTTTTTAATTTTATTCGAAAAAATTAAAGCAAACACCCATTAAAAAATAATAAAAAGAGGGCCCACTATACGGACTGTTGCCATGTGCACCATGTGATATCACGATCCTTTGCTAGTATTTGAAACTCGAAATTCGAAGTAGGTAAATTTAATTTCTATTTGGAAAAATACGATATAAAACATTATTTGTTAGAGTTTCTATAATTGTAATATGTGTGTAACATGTTTCGTAATTTATCTTTGTTGGATGTCAACTATTTTAATGAAAGTTTCTACTCGGCAACAAGATGTATTTTTTTAATGAGAATTCAGCAAAAAGATGTAAACTATTTGCTTAAATATGTCTCAAATAAGATATCTTCAAAGAATCTCATCTTTCACTGCCATTTATAGTTCTTGAATTATACGTTCAACCTATTTTTAGTTCATTTTGAGTTCTTAAGTTTTTAAAATGTCAGAATAAATTCTCGAACTACATGCCAATTTGTTTCATAATAATTTGTCACTTCAACACATTGAAGGGTAATTACCCCAAAAAAAAATAATAATAAGTCCTGTCATTTTGATACTAGAAAACAAGTTTTTGAAGAATTTATAACAACTTTCAAAATTAAAATGCAAAACATGAAAAATAACAAAATTAACCATCATTAAAAGGTAATTATAATACAAATATTTTACAAGTTCTGTGATGTTTGAATTTTTTATTTTGTTTCAACTTGGAGTTTGGGAGATTTAAACTTTACATCTTATAATAGAGTTAAGTGTGAAATTATTATTAAACTATACATGTAACTACTGTAATATTTGAACTTTTGTGTATTAAAATAATATTTGATCTATAACTCTAAAACTAAAAAAAAAATTTTAATATATTTTTATTTAAGTATGGTAACATAATGTCTGAAAAAGATATAACTTATATATATTAAAAAAAAGATAATAACTTAGTAGTAGTAGGCTAATTTAACGATGATACTATACTTAATTTTATTTAAATATACAAAGTTTAAATCCCAATTTTAAATTAAAAAAAATTATAACTTATATGTAATATTAGCCCATTTCCAATCTGTAGGTTTTTTTTTTTTTTTTTTTGGCAAAGGGAAATTATTGTACCTAACTAGAAATAATATAAATGTCGTCAAAAGTAAGCACCCGTGAAAACACATGCGTGTAGTGTGGAATCTGGAGTAGGAATAGTACTACTGCAACTAATTTATTTTTCCAATTCGCAGAAGGGAATGCAATTAATTTGACTTTCACATTTGGTGACGATATCTTAGAGATTTAAAGTTGCATCCATGCACATGCGTAAGAAAGATATATAGAATTTGGTCTATATTTATTAGCCTTTCAAAAGGACCCCATACAAATTAATGTTCACTGTACATAACTACAGTACAAATCTCAAACTCATGTATTGACGACTAAATTGACTAAACAAGTGTACTAAAAGCAAAATTAAAAACAATAATAATATCAACTATTTTTCCCTTTTTTTTCACTCGGTTTTATAATGCCAACGAGTCCATGACGAAATATTTCAGTACTAGCTAGATATGGGTCCAGCTTTAGTTGATACATTTGCATCCATCCTACCCCAAATTCCAATCATACCATATGATATGTTACCATCATGTTTTTTTTTTTTTTTTAATAACGTGTGTCCTGATAATTTATTTCATATCACTTTTAGAATATATTAAGTTCATAGATAAAATGAAAACAAAACCGATTCACACCTTCATCAGTTATATTAGTAAATTTATAAACGTCAAATACATAATTTAGTTTATTCGTAATAATAATTGCAATTTTAAGACCAAATCTTTGAGGAACTAAGGAGAGTCATGAATGATTATCTGTTTCCATTATTATTACGCAAGTTGACAAAGAGTGTGTGTATATGTATATATATATATATATATTGATCAAGCGACCCCTCAACAAAACACCATGTTAATTCACTGAACACGGGTCTCACGCACGTCATAGTCGCATCCTCTGATCAGTTTACAGACACGTTAAAAAAATCATAAGGCCATATTAATAATTACAAAGAGACTCATCAAACAACGTTAAGCGAGAGACAATGATAAAACCAAAAAAGGAAAGAATGAAGAAGATGGTGTGTTTGAAGGATTTCGATGCAAATGTGCATGTGTGTGCCTGGATGAGATGTTTGGACGGTTTAAGATTTTCATGAGGAGGTCGGTGCAAGTTTCATGAACTACACAAAAGGGATATATATATATATGTATACATATATATAAAGGAAGTCGCAAATTCTTTGAACTATCATTTCCAAGACTGCGGGGAGCACAAACTATTCACCACCACAGACGTCATGACTCCAAATTACTCTTTCTTTGATAAGGAATCGATGCCTTTGTACAACGGTGGAAATTTGGAATGAGAATAATCTACAATTTTTCTTTTCTTTTCTACTTTTTTGCTTTATCCAAACTTTGTAACTTCCGAGTACTTTCCTTTATGCGCATGTTCGTTGGGTTAATTTCAACACCGCTCCGGCCCAATCACCACTCTGATTTTTTGAAGTTTATCCTAAAAAACAAAAATGCTAATATTAGGAAGTTTTATCTATTTGCATTATATTACATAAATAATACTATTATTATAGTTA
Source organism: Antiaris toxicaria (assembly GCA_035233585.1). NCBI lineage: Eukaryota > Viridiplantae > Streptophyta > Magnoliopsida > Rosales > Moraceae > Antiaris > Antiaris toxicaria. The sequence goes on along the minus strand of CP141162.1, from coordinate 10,079,362 downwards.
TTAGATTAATTTTTTAAAAGTTCAAATTCATGAAAGAAATTTTATGTCTTGTATGTTATATATTTTTCATATGGATATATACTTACAGATCAAATAGTTGATAAGTTAATTTAATAGTTAAAATAACAATAACTCTTATCGTAAATTTTTTTTTTAACATTGATAAACATAGGGTAAGCAATTTTTCCTTTTGTTTTTCCTTTAATTAATTAATTTGATATTAAGATACTTGGTTGAAAGTGTAGCCAGTTATTGGATTCTTCATTGATGATATCAAATTCAAATGATCCCAACAAAGCCATAATTTAAAAACTGATCAACAGTGCTGGAATCTCTAGCTAGCATTTTGATCTTTGCCTTCCAATTGATACTTTTCCAGTCATTTTTCTCTAGCCAGTGCTTTTCAAGCTTTTATATGATAAGAAATTACTGCCCTAAAACGCTTAAAATCTTAAACTAATACCTAGCTAGGCTGATTCTCAAAAAAATTAAATAAATAAATAAAAGGGCATAATAGAAAAAGAAATAATAATAGGGTATAATGGACCACCACAGAATAGTTTTTGGTGGTCTAAAAGTCTTCAAATATCAAATTGTTCAGAAGGGAACATGCACTATGAACTCAACTTGCAGTTTCAAAAAATACATAGCGGATTGGCCCTAAAACGAAAGGTTACCATATACCTTAAGTATCACGAGAGGACCTTTTTTTTTTTTGCTTAAGAGGACGAAAACATATTGTTTAGGCACATTTACTAATCCGAAATGAAAATATATTATTTATAGATATATACAAGAATTAGAATATGACAGGCACCAGTAGTTATGTAGAAATTCAAGTTAATCATTGCACGTTACTGAAGGAGTTAAGTTATTTTTGTAAGCTAATCAATCAAATTATGTAGGTAACCTAACTAATTTAGGTATGATCATATTCCTCGCCATAATTTTGTTACTGTTGGCTTGTTAGAAGTAAATATACCAAAGTTTTTTTTCCCCACTTTGCGGAGCTGATGTGTTGTGTATGGATTTAAATTGAGTTTTTTAAATTGGATTTTAAGTTAAATTGTTATACGTTTGATGTATGGATTTTAATGACTGAAATTAAAAAGTGTAAAATTTTGAATCATCAATATAGAACATGTTTCGTTTATATTGAAATTCTATATAATTAAAAAAATACATCACTATTTGAACTTGTATATACTAAGTTTTAGACTTTTAAAATTTGAATTACAAAATTAATAGAGCAAATTCTATGAATATTAAAAATTGAAAAAAAAATGTATTTGAGTCGAATCATTGCACCAAATGCTTTCTTGATGTGAGATGGCTGGTGTGAACGTGTGCCAAGATAGATAACTCTATTAGGCTCATTTTAATGTGTGGGTTGGGAAGAAATCCACCATATATTGTTTCAAGTTGTGTAAGACTGGATTGGTTTATACTAATACGAGCATTATTAAGTATTTGCATTGTCCACTATCATGGATTTAGGTCATTCATACTGATAAATCTTAATGCTCCAACTAATAATGGTTTCATTTAATTCGTCGATCTAGCTTACAAGTTAAGTTAAATTGTCTAAATTGATTCTAATTTAGTTTAGCTTGGTATAATCCACTTTCACTATTTCAGTGTCACTTTCAATATAAGATATCTCTACTTTCACCATCTTTAATATAAATTAAGTTAAATTAAGTTGGAACAAAATATTTGATCCAACTTAACTTTTAAACCAGATTAAACTAGATCGGTAAATTAAACATATGCATGTTATAGTGATTAGAGTACATAAACTTATCTACATATACATTACATATGCACGAGATTGTACTCTGGAGTTTGGACTAGCTTAATTATCGAGATTTGATATCTAATTAAGATATTTAATATAAATTAAGTTAAATTAAATTGAAATAAAATATCTAATTTAATTTAATTTTTAAATTAGATTAAACTAGATCGATAAATTAAACATATGCATGTTATAGTGATCAAAGTACATAAATTTATCTACATATACATTACATATACACAAGATTATACTCTGGAGTCTGGACTAGCTTAATCATCAAGAATTGATATCCAATTAAGATATTTAATAAACCCTTATTTTTCCCTGTTAATTCCAACAAAATTAATAATTCTTAATATAGAAGTGCAAATAAAATGGCGGAGAAACAGGCTATCAATATGGTTATATAATGTATTTTTCACTTGTCTCAAGGCAAATAATCAACAGTTACAATGGGCGGTGGCACAGTCGTGTCACCGAGTGCCACACTCGTCAGCACAGTTTCGAACTTTAATAAAGTGACATCTTTTTCTATTTTTTTTGCCGAGAAAAAATGATTGGCCTGTTTACTTCAGTTACTCATTTATCAAATGAGCTCAAATTTAACTAAAAAAATCATTTTGATTGCTCTTCTCCGAACTTTTAAAAGAAAATCTTTTTCTTTGTCAATGCAAGACTACTCATTCAAACATTTAATTTAGAGCCTTTCTCATATCCAAAAAGAAGATTATTTTTTTTTAATATTCAAATGCTATTTTGTTCTCAAAATAAAATAATTTTCTTATTTTAAATAAAAAATTTTCATTTTTGAAAATGAATATACTATCCAACCATGCCATGGGGCATTATGACCTGTTTGGATTACCAATTACATTTATATGCATTGTAATGCAATTAAATATTTATTTGATGCAAACATTCATAAAAAAAAAAAACAAATATTTCTAAATTTTAAAATTAATGTAATTACTATTTATCTACAAATATTTTTAAATTTTAAATTCAATATATTTATTATTTTTTATTTTTTATTTATCACATAATATATTTTCTCTTTTTAATAATCTAAATATGCATTATAGTTAAGTGTAATAAAAATAAAAAAAATCCAAACTTAAATTATTTTCACTGCATTGTATTTTAATATAATATTATAAATCAATATTTTATCTAAGGGGGAGTTTGGAGGAGGGTGTTAGAGATGTTATTTTTGGATTAGAAAAAAGTTGTTCTGGAAAATGTGTTTGGGTGAAAAAACTGTTTGAGGTGAAAAAATAAAAAATTTTAAAATTAAAAAAAAATCAATATGAATATTGTTTCGTTCATCTCAAAATTCTGTGTAATTTAAAAAAAATTTATCTCATTTAGACTTGTATACACAAAATTATGAATTTTTAAAGTTTAAAGTTTATTATAATATTTTAAAAATATAAATAATAAAAAATAAAGAAATTTTAGAAAAAAAAAAAAGAAATTTTGAGACCGGAAACAGCCCGAAATGACCCCAAACGTCTAGGTGGTGTTTGGTATTGTTTTTAAAATATTTTCTGTTTTCAAAAAAATTGAAAATGAGAATATTTTGAAAACTGTGTTAAGATCATTTCTGAAATTGTGTTTGATTATGTTTTCTGAGTGTATATTTTATAAAACATAAAAATAAAACTTTGTTTGGTTATATTTTTTCAAAACCTATTTCATTTTCAAAAAACCCAAAAAACACAATATTTTATGGAAATGAAAACAAAAAGTAAAAACAACTTTTTTTTGTTTTCAAAAAACTAAAAAAAACAATATAGTTGAAAACGGCGTTTTCGAAACGGTTTTGAAAACGTTAAATAAACAAATACTATTTTAAAATCATTTTCATTTTCTCTATTTTTTAAAATAAAAAATTATTTTCAAAAAAAAAACAAAAGCCACATAATTTTTCCTTTTGTATATGCTTCTGTAGCCAAAGTGAAGTAATTTTCACGTCAGACAAACACCACCTTGGAGATCTCCTAAGTGCAAATTTCAGCAGGCTAAGCTAGTCAAAAGACTCCTAAAGTGTAATTTTCACGTCAACCTCTCTCTCTCTCTCTCTCTCTCTCTCTCTTAGTTGATACTTTTTTTTTTTAACCTAACTACACTTCTTTCCCTCTCTGCAACAGCATTTCTCTTTCTGCTGCCAAAATGAGTTACTTGCAGAAAAAGCAGTATCTCAAATTTGATAGTCTGTGAAATTTTCCCTTTGGTCTCCACGTATCGACTCTCTCTTGCAGCTTTTTTTTAATTTTTATTAATTTTTATTTTGATTTTTAGAGCAGAAATATCAAAATGATCTACACACTACTTTTGTAAGATGTCATTTTAAATTTTAGTTATTGGATGGGGCTTAAAAATAATTCCAATATATATATATTTTTTCTTTTGGACTTTGATGGGGAAACGGCCTATTACTTTTTCCTTTCTTTAAGGTTTAAAGGATTCTTAATTTTTCATTGCCAAGCATTAAAAAATAGATGTAAAATTAAAAATAAGATCATTGGAATTCTACAACAAAATCCCTAATATATATATATTTATATATAGAAAATTAAGCATTAGGCATATATATATGCAGTTACATCTGACTTGTGGCTTTTAAATTTCTAGAGAAAAAAATTAAATTATTAGAAAAAAAAAAGAAACAGAGTCTACCTCTCATTTTATGTTATTAGTAGGAGTTGTTTTTACATTTGAATTAATTATTTAACAATTTGATTTATCAGTATACGTTAAAAAAAATATAATATTGATTGTTGAAGAATTAATTCAATGATAAAAATTAACAGTTTTTTTTTATAAAAATAGAAATTCCCTAAATAATACTTAAGGGGAAAAAAAAAAAACCTTCAATTTGAAAAATCCTGGAAAATTTACAGAGCACACACGAAGTAGCTCCAGTGAGATTTGGTGCATTAAATTCCCTCCCTCCCTTTCACTGAATTAAGTAGCTCTAGCCCTCCATCCATGACGTCTGCTTTCGGAACCCACCACTCTATATTAATTTTTAACCAAAAACAAAAAAAACAAAAACAAAATTTTTGATCATTCAACAAAAAAAAACAACAAAATTAGAAAATTTTTAATCCAAAAAAAAAAAAATCATGGTGGGCCTACCGAGGCAAGAGAAGGCCCAGGTTATAACCACTGCCACAACCCACACCCCCCTAAAAATCCATTATAAATAACGCTCTAATCCCTCCTTCTCTCCAACAAATTTTCACTTCTCACTTCCCAACTTTTCTCTTCAAATTCACCCACGAAAAGAGGGAAGAAGAAAAAGGGGAATTTTTTTTTAGGGGTTTTTTTTTGCTTTGGAAAATCAATGGCGGCTTCTGTAACTTCCGGCGCCGTCGCCGTCGTGAACTCTCACCACCACCACCACCACCACCAGCAGCCAAGCTTCTACTTCGACGAGAAATGGAAGCTCTCAAAGAAGGAAAGTCTCTCTCGCAGCCGCTCTTCGTCGTTTCTCGTTAAGAATTCTTCTTCTTCGTCGTCTTCGTCGTCTTCTTCGTCGCGGAGAAGGTGTTCGTTCACGAGAAAGTGCGCCAGGCTGGTGAAGGAGCAGAGAGCTCGCTTCTACATCATGAGGCGCTGCGTAGCCATGCTCATCTGCTGGCGCGACTACAGCGACTCCTGATCATCAGTCACTCGGATTTAGAGAGAGAAAGTGCTGATTATGTTCCAAAGATCTAGAGAGGGATAGAAAGAAACAAAGAAACAAAGAAAGAAGATAGATAGCTTTTTTCTTTACAAAGAAACAAAGAAAGAAGATAGATAGCTTTTTTCTTTCTTTTTCTGCTTTGTTCTGTTATGTTCTTCTCTCTCTCTCTCTCTCTCTCTCTCTCTCTCTTTTCAATCTGGTGAGATTTTTTTTGGAGGCTTTTTCTCGAGCAGAAGAAGAAGATGTTGAGATATATATATATACACACACATGTAAATATAGATTTTTTTTTAATTTTTCTTTTGTAGGGGTTTAGATATTTTTGGGCTCTGAATCTCCAACGATGAAGGGGATGAGTTCTTGGTGTTGTTTTTCTCTGTTATGACTAGAGTTTTTGTATTTTGTTTTTTGTATTTTTTTTTAACATTTCAACGAAGAAGAAAAAAATCGAAAGTACTGATTTTTTTTTTCCTTGATTTGTGATTTATTTTCTGGTGTTTGGGAATATTTGTTTTATGATGATGATGATGATGATTGAAGTGATGAGGTTTTTGCGTAAAAAAAAAAAAAAAGAGAAAAAGAAATCTGACATTGAGAGGAGATTCCATCTCAGGCTTTCAGTTTCAGCCATTGCAGAAGCCCTAATGGAATTGTGGATCTGGTGAGTTCGGCTGACGCAGATTTTTCTATTTCTTTAATTTGTTTTTTCTGCCTTTATTTTAGTTATTATTTATATATATATATTTCCTATCATGGACGTTCAAAAATTAATACTTTAATCTTTATTAGAAAAAATAGTAATAATTTGTCTGATTAGTCATGCTAGAAGATGGCTCAACGTGAGGGTAGGCAGAGGTGAGCCTCTTTCAATGCTCATAGAGCCAGAAGAGAGAAAGTAGGGGATGCCCTTTGTTTAATTTTAGGACGGTTTAATTTATAAAATAACGAATTTTAATGTGAAATTATGCTTATACTTAAAAAGTTAATCTAAAATTATACATGCAATTCTTTTTTATTATAAAAATTCACTTATTAGTTAAAAATTTTGGTTGATTTACCAAATATTAGTTTTACTTTTGGTACTTGTTTGTATGGTTACAATTAAGTAAAATATTGATAATACTACATGCTAATATTACATTTTTTTTTAATTTTTATTATTAATTTTTACTATTTTTATATTCTCAAATCTCTAAAAAAAAGTTAATCCACCTTACACGAGCCATATTGTGTTCTAGAGTAGGAAAGGACGAAGATAAGTGATAACAATTATTTAAAAAAAAAAAGTTTTAATCCTCCTTACACGCGCCATCTTTGTTCTAGAGGAGGAAAGGACAAAGACAAATGTTTTAACATTTATTTTTACGGATTTTTTATATTTTTCATTATTGATATTAAGGGGACGTTTGGCACGTAATTGTATTTTAATTATATTCAAATACAATATAATTTTACATCAAACGTAAATTTTTATATTTAAATATAATTTTTATCAACAGGACTACGAAAATAATTACTATTTAAAAGTCTTTTAAAACAATCATATCACTTTTCAATTCTATTATTTATCTCCACTTTTACCAATTACATTAGCTTTTTAACTCTAAAATATTTTTCATCCAAACACATATTTCATTCAAATATAAAACAAATACTTTTCAACCAAATACATTCAAAAAATAAATTTCATTCAAATACAATCAAAATATAATACATTTACCAAACGTCTTCTAAATTTTTACATCTAGTTATAATTTTAAATTATATATTATATGAATATAGATATAATTTCATAATAATTTTATATTTTATTTTATCTAAAAATTTGAATCTTTTATTTTTAACTTAAAAAAAATCACATATTGTAAATTTTTTTAAGTAGATATGCAATATAAATCAGATAATTATAAAACTAATTTAACGATTAAAAACGATTTTTACTAGTAATAAAGGACCTTAAAAATAAATAAAAAAATTAGTAAAGGCCCACCGATTCCACATGAATGCTGTCACTTCTACACTACTAGGGCTGGTAGCTGGACAATTAATTGGAGCTCTGCCTCCGATGCCTTGTCACTCAAATGACTCTTTTGTCCTACAAACTTAACTTTTGACCCAGTGTGAGGACCACTTTGACCTCTTATCCAATTACAGGCGTTGCAGGGTAATTTTGAACTTTTGCATCTTTCCTTCGTTCGTTAAAATAAAAAATAAAAAGATTAAAATTAAAAAATAAAAAGACAGAAAAAAAAAAAAAAATCTAAAATTGGATTCCAAATCAAGAGGGGGCTAAAGGGGGTAATTCCGATGTGTTCGTGAGGGCAATTTCGTCCCCTTGAAATTCCTACAGCTTGGTTCTGCTCACAGTTTAACCTGTGGGCTCCTGGTGGAGTCTGTCGTCGTGGATCTGACAATACAACACAATACATGCATTAAAATAAAAGCAAAATTGGGGAAAATCATAAAAGCTTCAACTATTCAGCCAAAAAAACGTTACAATAATAATAATAATAATAATTAAAAAAAAACTTATATCTACACTCAAATGGTTGCTTTTTAACCTAGAATTTTAATATAATTTTTTACATGTTAGTCTTCTGTTTCAGCTGTTTACGACAGCATGAAGATGAAAGGTTATGTTTTAGTTTGTGGAAATTTAAAGTGACGAACTTGGTTGTTTGTTAATTGTCGAAGCAAAATATATTAAAAATTATGAGTAAAAGCTTTGGGAATGGCAGGTGGGGGCGGTTGCTGACAATGCAGCACAGCAGCTTACACAGCGGTTGCTTACACAGCGGTTGCTTACACATGGGGTTCACACACACACGCGCACACTCAAAGTCCTTTCTAGAATTCACAAGACTTGCATAACAATGCACCACCCCCCATTCTTTGAATCAACATGCAGTAAAAACAGCTCCATATAAATTTCAAATCCTGTCAGAATTAAGAATATGTTTGATTTATGCGTTTAGATTTAAAATTTTGAATTCAATTTTTTTAATTAATAAAAATTATAATTAGATTAATTAGTTTTAATAATAAAATATCAATTTATTTTAAATTTAATCTATAAACTAAATATACAGGCGGAAAGTATTTAGGATATTAGATCTTATATTCAAAATTTTAGAGGTTTTTATTACTAAAATGAGTATTCATAAAATCTCATATGGAGATATACAACTAAAGCTACAAGTCAAGCAAAATAAATAAAAGCAAAAAAAAAAAAATAGCGTTCCCTTTTTTTTTTTTTTAAATGGAAATGGGCATTCTTGAAACATACTAAAAATTGCTTTATTATCAACGTTAGATATGTATTAAAATCTGTTATTTTTAATTATATAGTTTTAATTTGATGTGACTTTTGTGGTATCTATTATTAAAAATGCATACTTATTGGTAGTGATATGTTAACATAGAAACTCCGTAAATAAGTTTTTTGGTAATACTTGATGAATTTACAGTAAAAATAACTATTGGTACATTCAAGCTAAAGGTAAAAGGGGAGAAGGATTTTATTTTTTCTTTGTGTGTAGGGTAAATTTCTTGTCTTCATTTTTTATTAAGACGACTGATTTAATTTAAGTTTAGTTTAAAATAAATTAAATTAGAGTTAAAATTAGGTATTTGATATGTAAAAGTTTTAATATTTTGTTTTAATATAAGTTTAGTTTGAGTTAAGATAAATTCAAATTAAGTTTAGGTATTTGGTGGTTAACTTTAGTTTGAAAGTTTTGCTTGACTTTAGTTTAATTTGTCTTAAAAATTATAAAACAATGAAAATAAAAATAAACTCATTTTGAAAATTATACTAAAATATTGAAAAAAGTTTAAACCAAGCTAAAATATAACTTAGGCCAAATGCACATTTTAGTCCAAATCAAATTAAAAATAAAGCTAAAATAAAGAATTAAACGAACCCTAAATTTTTATTGAAAATTATGCTGAAATAATAAAAATAAAGATAAAAAATTATTAAATAGAGATTTATCAAACTAAATTAAACTTTCATCAAATGTAAAATTTAACTTGATTTATCCTAAATTGTGTCACCAAACAAATTTTGTCAGCTTTGTAAATTGCAGTTAATTGATACTTGTAAGATTACTATGTCATGTGATATTAAAAAAGAAAAGATTAGGAAAGAAAAGTACCTTAATATTTTAAGATTGAAAAAGACTACGGTTATTAAAATTAAAAAAAAAAAAAAAGTGTTGTTCGGAGACCGGAAATCGTATGAAAGCATTTAAGCGGCTTAATCTTATCCGATTTTGTCACTTTAATAATTAGTAATATACGGGAGGAAAATAAGTCAATGCACTTTTTATTTATTTTTTTTCCGTCTGCTTTATATATGATATGTAATATAAAATCGTACAAAAAAGTAAAAGATTATTCTTGGCGATCATAATAAACTCAATCGGCTGCTTACTCGTGATTTATGAACAGTAGGGCGTCAAAAAATATATGATCATATCAGTAGTAAAATTCATGCTTAATCATGAAGGCAAGGACGTGAAGTTGAACTTTGTCATGCCGATGGGGAAAAAATTGGCAAAGCTATGTCCCATTCTTCTTTTTCATTTTTTTTTTTTCCTTATTCAACTTCTCCAAAATCAAATCAAATCAAAATGCCTTCTTTTCACTAAAATATATTATAATAAATGATTTATAGATTCTCATAATTATGCTTCACTTCCTTTGTGTTCCTTTCTTTTCTCCCACATTTTCATTTCGGTTGTCCCTTTTGTTCAAGGTCAAACAGAAACAATAAAAAATAACAACAAGAATTAAAAACGTTTGTTTTCCTCAAGATCATCTTCTCCTTTTTTTCCACTTTAGACTAGGCAATCAAATGAACATTATCAACTTGAATGGACCATTATTGGAATGTTAATCATTGGAATTTCGCTTGGCGTGCCAAGTGTGGTCCTTGCAAAAACACAAAAAAAATAATAATACTAAACAAATTCCAATCTTGGGACTTTAGTGTAAGATTATCAATACCCAAATAGATTCAGTGAAGAAAAAGTGTACACAAAATCTTCCCCCAAAATCTTAATCTACTTTAAATCAGATAATGAGAGGGGAAAAAAAAAAAAAAAAGAGGAAATCTTAGGAGATTTGTTGCTTACTTTTGAAAAATAATTCAAATCATACACATTATGTCTCTTTTGGCATTAACTCATTGGGATCAAGTAGTTTTTCTTCAACTCGTGATTTTGTCAAGTTAAAAAATTCCATTACAAAAGGATGAAACGTCTTCGAAAGTTTCCATAGTGTAACCTTGGTAGATGAGATGATTATGAATTCATATTTTATTTTATTTTTATAAGCAAGTCATTTTCAAACACAGATGGCATACAAATCTGTTTGTTTTATGTAATTAAACATAAAATTTTAACAGAAATTATAATTTTTTTGTGAGAAAAAGATTATTTTATAAAAGAGTTTGATATTATCGAATTAATAAAACAAAAGGACACTACATCGCACAAGATATCTAGTAATTTCAGAAACTATATTTAATATTACAACATACAACAAGTTTCGATAAATTTGAACACTAAACATTCATATGCGAAGTGGATATCAATTCATCAATAGACTTAAAAAATTGGAGTTTAAGGTTTAATGAATTCTGTTATAATTTCGATAGTCAAATTTAGGAGGCAGATCTCTATTTAATATTAGGACTATTAGCCTAATTATTATTATTATTATTATTATTATTATTATTATTATATTTTAAAGAGTATGCAGTGCAGAGGCAGCTCCAACCTTAAATGGACCGTAGCCATAGGGGCACTAATGGAAGTTATCATTTAGTGTTCTCCAAGAGACTCATTTTGATTTTCATAAATCAATAACGAGTAAGGGGATGTTAAGTGCATTGCATTTTGATTGTATTTGAATGTTGTATTTGATTGAAAAGTATTTGTTTTGTATTTGAATGAAATGTGTGTTTAGATAAAAAGTATTTTAGAGTTAAAAAGTTGATGTAATTGGTAAAAGTAGAGATAAATAGTGAAGTTGAAAAGTTGATGTGATTGTTTTAAAAATATTTTGAATAGTAATTGTTTTCGTAGTATTGTTGTAAAATTTGTGTTTGGTGTAAAATTGTATTGCATTTGAGTAAAATTAAAATGAAATTTTTTTGCCAAATTTTTTTTATAAGCAAAATAATGAACTAAAAGTTTGCTGATTTGTATTTCTATCGTAATTTGAATGATTTATAAACTGCCACCTACTGCTGTGCAATGTTTCTACACTGAACCTTTTGTGCAATAATTTTACTGTTGAATTCTTCAAACCAAATGTTAATCATCAAAGCTTTCATTTTGTGCAAAACCAACTTCTAAATCAGCATTACGTATGCATATGTATATAGGAAATGTCTCGTATGTAATATTGTTTATCATGCAACACTTGCGATTTTTTATTTATAAATTTATAAATTTTTTTTAATTTATATGTAATTTTTTATTTAAAATCTTATTCTAGGATAATATTCAGATACCATGTAAAAATTAATTATTACAGGAAAATGATATTATTGAATTCCTTGATCAATATAATATAACACAAGTTACATTACAAATGAAGCATGGGAGGTATAGTGTATTGGATTCCCTCCCTATGTATATATGTATGTATAGGCGAATATATATTTATATATATATATATGCATGTATATACACACATATTAAGCCAAATAATGAATTATCCAATCCAAACCTGACTGGTAACCGACTTGGATCCCAAGGCTCTCTCTTTTGAAAGCCCGGCAATAAATGAAATTGGTCCAAAACGCTCTAAACATGTCCAGGGTCTAAGGATGGTCGTACGAGATTCTTTGAAAAACATTGAATAGCAACAAAAATTGTGGGCCACCCCGCACCTTTCCTTTCGGTGAATCCCAAGTTATTTATTGAAGTGGACCCCTAAAACCTCCCGCATGCATGGGTTAATTAATCGTTTGTGTCGAGTGTCTTTGCCCACAAAATTTCTTCGTAGAGGACAAAAAACCCTTTGAACAAGTCAGAGGAAAAGCAAGGCTACGTCGCAGGCACCATCATTCACACTTAGGTTTCACATGCAAAGCCTTCTATTGTGTATGTCGTCGTGTTGGACATTAGTGTTGTTTTATAATTATTATTAGGAAATTTTTACTAGATAAAGATTGTTTTTATACTATTGGTATTGCAGACTCCTTTAATTATTAAATTAATTTTTTAATGTCTTATATTAAATATGTACACTGTACTATATAAAATATATCATAATTATAAATCAAAACCATAAAAAATTAATTCAATAGTCAAAAAGTCTTCATCACAAGTAAGATAAAATAATATAAAAACTCCCTTGTTTCTTAAATTTTTTTATTAGACACCTTTTGTAAAAAGAATATAGAGGCAACACTTCTATTGTTAGTGGCTAGTGGAAAATAGCCACTCAGTTTATAGACTTTATATATATATATATCCTGTATTTTAAAAACACCGTCAAAAAGCAAGATACCCCCCACCATAAAATTTATGTGAAGAGTTTTTATTTCTTCCTAATTCTCATGTTGTTTTCAAAAGTTATGATCATCGAACAACCATTCGTTTATTGAAACGAACAAGTGATGATCCTTGCTAGGACCAAAAGGCAATTTGTTATACATTTCGAACCAATAAAATAAATAAATATATAAAGAATTTCCAAGGCAGGTTTATTGGATGTCAAAATTAAAAAAATAGACCTTCAAAAAAGAAGCAATACTTGTAAACATATATATATATTGGGAAGTTTGGAGGAAGAACTCAAAAATAATATCTATATGTAGATATTCTTTTTTAAATAATTTTAATGTAATTAAATAGTTGATATTTGTTTTTTTTAATAATTAAGATGTACATTCATTTATTGTATAATAGACTGAGAAATTAAAAAAAAAAAAACACCCAAACGCAATGAAAAGTTAACAACCACCCAATTTAGAACACAAAATCTAGATTCCAAAACAAATGAAAATTTGAAGGAACTCAAACTGGGTACAAGATTATCTTACCGAGGAGTTCGAGAAACTGGATTTTGTGGCCAAAGAAGGTCGATTTGATTAGAGAAAGAACTTAAAACTTTGGTGGGAACTTGAGATTAAGGAAGAAAAAGAAAATGAAGAAAGAAAGAAAACTTTGATTATCCTGATGGGGTTTGTCTTGGTGACTTGGAACTCACAGAAACTCGTGCGGTACATGAGAGAGAGAGAGAGTCCAACAGATATGGCCTAATATGTTGTTATATCTCTCCTCTGATTCTAAATTCCATGATTTACTTGCAACAAAGCCATAAGCCTAGGTTTGTGCAAAACTCCAATGAAGAAGAAGAGGGAGAAGGAGACAGGTCTCCGGAGCGTTGGACTCGGAATGGGCATGGAAACAAATACTCTAGTGCTTGCGATTTTCAGAGTCTGACGTTAGAGATCTGGGGGGCTTTGCCGAAATCTGGTTGGGACTTTGCCGGCTCGAGGGGGTCTAACAGTTGAATGGGGGGGGTCTCGTCGGCAATTGAAAGAGAGATATACCAAATAACATCTCAGTCATTCAATTATATCTGAATCATTTAAAAAATATATCTATCATAGGTATTATTTTTAAATACTTACCACATATTTTTCTTATACTTTTAACCCCTAAATAGCTTCTCTAGAAAAATATTCTCAAAATTCTTATCATTTTCATTCCTCAAAACAATATAAAAATAGATATGTGAAGATTATAAATATAATACAACTATAATTTTATATATGATTTCATCGCAATACATACATAGAATTAAAATTTTCCTACCTCAAATTTAAAAAAAAAAAAAAGGGTCAATAGTCACTTATAAGAATGTACGGACGTGCTGAAATGGTCGAGGAATTAAAAAAAATAAAAAAGGTGCCAACTCATTCTCATCGCAAGACGCCCAAGGGCCCCAAGCTCACATCGATCGTGGGCCTTGATCTAACTTCTACGTGGGTCCCAACCCTGAGTTGTTGATGATAATACGAGATACATGGATATCTCATGGTCGCTTATGTAACCATGAATCATGATGTGTTTATTTCTTTTTCTTTTTTAATTTTCCAGGAAGAAAATACTAAACAATCACCAAATTTCAAAACTGATTCAGGCTAAACAATCATAGTAGTGTTGCATATAATAAAGTAGTCTCATGTATAAATAATACTAAAGATACAATAGACTGTAATAGAATAAAATAAAATAAGATAAGATTTAACTTTGAAAGGACGTGAATTTAATTATATATTGTATTGTATTAAAAAGAAGATAGAATTGTTAGATTATTCATTGAATAAGATTATTTTAGAGGTTTGAATTAGTTATCCCTTCCCTATTTTATTGCCAAACATATGATTAGGATTCCAGTCCCATGTTCTTTCCTACGCACTAAGTAGGGTCATACGAGATAATTATAAGGTTAAAGCATTTTTCTTGCATATATATATATAATGGATCATTGGTCACATCCGCATGAGAGTGTTCGTCACCATGACCTATATAATAGATAAGGATCCTCTCAAGTCTCAACATTATATAGAAAAACACAAAATGGGGTAAAAGCACAGAAAAATAATATAAGTCTAAACTCTTCATTTTGACACAACCGTGTGTTATGACATTTTAAGCACTGCGATGGTGACCCTTTAAGCTTTAATTTTAAAATGTGCTGTGGACACTTCCATGACTTCGTGTCTTATCTCCTGCGGTGACTAGAAGAGACAATGATGTTATATAAGTTGATGGATGAATTATGGGAAAACAAACGCACACAAAGAGCTGAGCATATCAGTTTTTAGGTAAAATCCTTGAAAAAAAAAAAAAAACAAAAGAAAGGAAGAATATTTATCTTTTTTGCAGTTTGTAAAAAAAATGAAAGCACAGTAGCTTTTTAGAAGATAATGTTAAACCTCATTTGTATTATAAATCCGAATCCGCAGCTCAAATATTTTTACAAAATTTCTTTGTTTTCACATCAACTTATCATCCAAACAGATTACAACACTTGCTTGGAGATTTGATTCTTTTTAATAACTATTTATAAATACAACTATCAAGTATAAAATTACAAATTAAAGTGTCATTGTTGCCACGGCCCCTTTATCAGAATGGAGTTGTGTACTAATAATAAGACAAAGATAGACTACAAATGCAGACTTAGTCCAAAAATATTCGGTGTCTTTATTATAAAGTTGTATTCCATTTCCTTCTCCAACAAAAGTTGTATTGTTATCTCTTCACGGAATTGTTGCTATGAGTTTCAATTAATAACGAAACTCTAACCTCCACGCCTATTTTTCTCAGGTATCACACACATTTTACAAATTTCATGTGAAAATCGAATTGTCAATTTCGAAAAAAAATTAAATAAAAGAAATGGAGAACGTAATAGATATTTCTTTTTCTTTTTTTTCCCCGAAAAGGAACGAAGTGATAATTGTTTTCTAACTATCAAGATAATCTTTTTTTTTTAAAACCTTAACGTGAAACATTTGGTTTTAAATCCAAAGAAAATAATTTTTTAATGTATCAATTCCATTTTAAATAGCTCAAAATTACTGTTTAGCCTTTCAATATAAGTAAAATACCCCCCTTAAAAAATATAAGTAAATAACACTTGCTTCATGGACGTCATATATTTTAATATCATAAAGTCACAATTGAGCTTATGAACATTTTTCTTTTTTTCTTTTTTTTTTTTCTTCTTTTGTGGAACTGTATCTAACTATCTTGTTACAACTCTCAAGGGCTAACTTGTCACTTAAATCAAGTTTAAAGAATAGAACTTACGTAATAACAAATTGACACTAGTGATAAAGTTCAAACAGTATATTTAATTGATAAGATAAACGAGGAAAGAAAAGTGTTAACAAAAGGAGTAATATATATTATTTGATTAGATCGAGGAAAGTAGGGAAAAGAGAAGTAAGGTAGAGGCATAAGTCCTCCCATTCCAATCACCAAATTGATAATGAAAGGATTCAAGTTGAAGTTCGGCAAAATACCATCTTATTATCACATGGCTTATATTTCACTAAATTCGCACCACTGTGATGGCCTCAGTGCCCACCACCTAATCAGCCAACAAACCAACACAAAACACATACAATCACGAGGAATCACACACAAATAGCAACGACCAGCAATATTCACATACGTAAGGCACCATTCTTATAGGAAATCTCCTTCAAGCCTTTATTAATCTCTCAATAAAGGAATAATAGGACGTGCTTCAAATTTGCAGAAATATGACATGCCGATGTCTCTGTCTACAAACGTACATATAAACCATTCAAGCGTGGTTGACTACCTCAACCGACAGCCACCTAGGGTGTGCCGGGACCAAACCAGGTAAAGCCATTCGGTCAAGTATGGCCAGACATAATCGCAGACTTGATGTCTTGCTCCGCAGTGCGCCACTTGGCTGCCAATGGCCATCGGTCTCACCCACATGTGCCATCTGACCGGGTAAGTTGGCCACAAGGATAACTTACCAAGCCACTAAGGCTTGCCCAGGCCCACTGGGCCAGGCCACGCCTGCCTATTGACATGCCTTGGCGTCTACGCCGGTGGCCTTGGTGCGCTCAGTCACCAAGCAACTCTCCACCAAGTCAGGTCGTAGGAACTGACACCTACCGAACTTATAAACTTATCATACATTATTGTAATAAACAGTTGATTTCATTGTAACTTTTCTCAATGATAGTTATGTTTTGCATAAGATAGTCTTATACATCATTTTACATAAAGTTACAAAAAGTTACAAGTAAATTAACTAATTACAGTAAGTTATTTATCGAAAGTTATAACTACTAGATATGTCTGGCAGCTGACCAAGACTGTGCGGCTAAAAAATTATATATAATATATAATAAAATAAACACAATTTAATAAATTGAAAATGTTACGAAACTTTAATATGTGTATGCCTTCACAAACTTTTAAAGTGCAAACTATCAAATAATATATAAGAATTGTCTTCTATATTCATAAAGTAGATGTATGAATCTTCTAGGAAATTGCATGAAGCTTACAAGGTATTCGTTTAGTTGCATGTTTTAATTTGAATTTCGTTTAAGATAAACTAAGTCCGAGTTAAAGTTGAGTATTTAATATATAAAAGTTTAATTTAAACTTATATTAAAAATTATACTGAAATAGTAAAGATAGAGAGTAAAGATTGTTATAATAGGGCCTATCAAGCTAAATTTAAAGCTTGATTTGAATGTACAATTTAGCTTGATCCAAGCTATATCTAAGCTAAAACATTATACTAAATAAACGCTCTAAGAAATGCCTATAAATGGGCATTATAATTCGAAACCGACTTCTATATCCCCTTATACCTGTCCACTTTATGTCTCTAAATAATATCATAACACGTCAAGAAAAAATGTATAATTAGTTTCAATTTCATACCATATCAATTTAAAAAATCAAGTTAATTAAATACATGTTATAATATTATTGGAGGGACAGAAATAGAGACACAAAAAGGAAACATATTAACTAAAGAAAGAAAAGAGAATTGAGAAAGAAAGAAAAATAAAAAATAGTTTTTTTTATTTTTTGATTTTTATTATATTGGCAAAAAAATAAATATCAAAAATAAAAATAAATGATACTAATGTACACAACATAATTTCACCTATACTAATGTTTAGTTAGTATATGAGTTTATTATTTTTGGGTTTAATCTATCAAGATTATAAAAATAATCTCTTAATTACAATCCCTTGGTACAAGGGAAAATTTTAATGTACTGATTATGATAATATAAAATTTACTTGTGTCATTTAAGAGGAAACTTGGGTTTATCTGGATTGTGGCTGCACTCAAGAAAAGATTTGACCGAGTTGTTTACATACCCTATATTGAGGGATTAAATCACTTGTAATTCTTAGTTTTAAAATTTAAAATTTGTGATTTTGGATATTTTGATATAAATGACCTTTTTGGGATTTTTGGGGTAAATTTTGAGGTAATTTGGATTGATAAGTGAAATTTGTGATTTGGAGGTGAATGGCCTCGTTTTGACTTTAGTTGGATTTTGGAATTTGAAATTTTGTGGTTAATGACCTCATTTTTACTTTTGAGAGATGTCATTTATTTTAAATTTTGAACCACACCTAATTTAGGTTGCCTACGTATCCACTTAGGGAATCAAGTCGACGTAGTTTGAATATGGGATTTAAAATTTATGCTTGGACAATTACTTGGTGTATGACTTTTTGAAGAATTAAAGGGACTTCTTTGAAATTTTGAGATTTGTGATGCACCTAAATTTTGTGACTAGGTTGTCTTCGTATCCGTTTGTAGAATTAAGTATTCATAGTTCTTAAAAATGGAGTTTTGATTTTTGATTTAGATTTTTTTATCCCTATTTAAGGTTTTTTTTTTGGGCAAGATAATTTGAATTTACAATTCTTTATTTGAAATATAATTGTAAAGAAAAAAATATTTATTTGGGGAAAAAATATTTTTGGACTGACTTTAACCCTTTTTTTTTTTTTTTAATTGCCGTATCCCACTTATTTATTTTGGGATTGGGCTTCATGCCGTTTGAGTCTTCAGAGAAAATAGACATTCTTTCTTTGCTAAGATTGCTTAACGAGGCTGCAAACTAATTATGAGCCCATTTTTTATTTGGGCCAAAGTCTAGCATGAGGCCCATTTGAAATCGGGCTTGGTAAATGTTGCTTCTGCATTCCAATGGGATTATTATTATTGTTGTTGTTTCTTTTTCCGAGCATTGCATAAGAAATTACAGTTACTGATTTACTGTTATTCCCTTGGAAATTTGGCATTGACCCCCCGCAAGTTACAACTTTGGATTATTTTCGTTTAATGCCGTCTTTGCACGGTAGGCAGTTTTGGACATTTTTTAGTTCTCCATTTTAGCATATAGGGCTTTCTAATATGTGGAGTTCAAAACTTACAACTCCAATTTTTTAGAGATTCAAAACATTACAAACTCTATATTTTTGTTTAGCGAAATACTAACCAATATGGTATAGAATGCCTAAAATATAAAATAGCATAGAGCCCTTATAATTTTTTTTATTATTAGGGATTACTAACCAATTTAGCTATAGATTCCTTTAAAAGAGATTTGTTAGTGGGTAGCATGGAATCCATAAAAATAATGGCTTACTAACCAATTTGATTTCTTTTGAATTTTCTTTTTAAGGATTCCTAACCCAATGGTATAGAATCCTTAGAAGATAACAATTTTCTTTCAAGAATTATCAACGAATTTTGGTATATAATTTTGAAAATTTTCTTTTTGAGAATTTACAATCGAACGGTATAAAACCCCTAGAAGTTAAAACTTTCCTTTTAGGGATTACTAACCATTTTAAGTATAGAATCCTCTAAAAGAGTTTTTCCAAATGGTGGTATAGAACCCATAAAAAATAATGGATTACTAACCAATTTGAAGTTGAATTTTGCTTCTAAGGATTACTAATCCAATGGTATAGAATCCATAGATGATTACAATTTTCTTTCAAGAATTACTAATCAATTTTGGTATAGATTTCTCAAAAGTTTATTTCCAAGGATTTACTAACCGAATGGTAGAGAACCCTTAGAAGTTTACTCTCCCTCTCTTTCTTTGTCTTCTTTTTTCTTTCTCTCACAGTCGTGCACTTGGCTGCACTTTTTTCTTTTTGTCAAAGGGTCCATTTGGGAGAGTCTTGGAGAGTTATTATGGAGATTAATGAAAAATAAATTTTGAAAAATGTGTTTGAAAAAAAAAAACCATTTAGAGTAAAAAGGTATAAAATTTTAAAAATTTATTCATAAAAATTTATCAATATAGATCTTGTACCATTTTATTTAAAATTTTATACAATTTAAAAAAAATAATGAGGTTAAAAAAAATCAAAAAATATCTCTTAACACCCTAAGCGAGTCATGATCGGTCAATTCACATCCACACCACTCAATAATACTAAAATCTGACTGGTCAATTCTTAATTTAACTCATTTTAATTTTCTCTTAATAAAAAAAATAGTTTTACTTTTATTTTTATTTTTTTATCAATTATCTGTTTCTCTATTTTATAATTTCTCATAATATTATAGCATATAAATAATTATCATCTATAATTTCCCTCTATCCTACCAAATAATAGGAAGAATTACCCTAAGCTCTTCGTATTACTCTAATCTCCTCCTATGCTAGACGACAGTGGCGTGGTTCAATAGTGGAGTAAACGACACGCGCTACAAATGCATCTAAGATTAAAATCCGCAATTTCAATTTGACTAGATACAGTGGCTATAAAAGTCACTTCGCCGTTTAACTTCCACAGTCAGACGCCTATGGCAACCGGAGCTCTCGGCTATGAAGACCATCTGATCCACTTTTCGTCTCCGATTCAACCCCGACAACCCGATTTTCTCTCTTCTTCTCTCCATTTCCGTTGCGGGCTATCAAACGGGTCAGTCCGATTCCACTTCTCTCTCTTCCTCACTCAAAACCCTAGCTCCTTTTTTTAGTCCTTTGGAATTGAATTTGATTTACGATTCGTTTATGTGTTTGCTTAATTGTGTCCTTGTTTGTTCTATGAAAAGATTAATTTGATGGTTGGTGATTCTTTAGGTGTATTTACTTGTTTGTCTATTTTGTTACTTGGAAGTTTCGGGAATTTTCATTTCTAATTCTGTTTTCGTTGGAGTCATGAAGATTTGATGCTTTTATTTGACTCTGAATTTGAGGGAATTCGATGAAAATGTTGATGGCTTTTGCACTTCGACTCTTTCTTTCTCTCTCTCTCTCTCTCTTTTTTTTTTTTTTTGATGCTGGTGTTCCTGTTCATCATCGCCGGAACTTTTTAACTGATTTCTAACATATAATAATTAATAGCTAGGGCTAATTCTTGATCTTATTTGTTTAATCTGCTTGTGTAATTTGACTGTTCGATAAGTTTCCAAGATTTCCGGATGATGTTTCGTTTAATTGACCAGAGCGTCGAAAGCTTGCAAGCCATGGGGGATGCAGTTGATCTAACTGGAGATGGAGGTGTCATTAAGACAATTGTAAGGCACGCAAAAGCAGAGGCAATTGCTCCGACCGAAGATCTTCCCCTTGTTGATGGTATGTAATGTACCGGCGAAATGTTTTCATCGTTTATGTTTGTGAAACGTATAGAAAAACAATGTTCAATAGAAGTAGAAATTTGGAGTGAATAGTCCTTTTCCCAATTCATTTGAGAAATTAGTGCCCCAGATTCAAGTAGTTGACACTCTCTTTGGTTTTACTTTGGAATTTTTGTGCTTCTTAGATTGAGGCTTGCGGTATATTTAAAGACATTATTAGTTTCCATGTTCCAAACGTCGTTTGATTTCTTGGAATATTATGACTATTACTGTTGTAGTAATTTGCTTGTTTGCACTGAGCAGTTCATTATGAAGGCACTCTGGCAGAAACTGGTGACATCTTTGATACTACACGTGAAGACAATACCATTTTCTCCTTTGAGCTTGGAAAGGGGACTGTGATCAAGGCTTGGGACATTGCATTACGAACTATGAAGGTGTGGTTGTTCTCCTGGTGCAAAATTTTGTCAGTTTTGATGTTCAGGGCTTTCCCTTTACCTAGTCTTTGTTGTTGGTTCCAGGTTGGGGAGATTGCAAAAATCACTTGCAAGCCGGAATATGCCTATGGAAGTGCCGGTTCCCCGCCTGATATTCCACCAGAGTAAAGTCATTTCTTCTTCTTCTTCTTCTTCTTTTTGGTCTTCTTAGAACCACAAATGAGGGGCTATATTCGGAGGACACAAAAATAAATAAACAAATGAGGAACTCGAGTCTCAGCAGTGGTATGGTCACCACTGCATGTTGTTTCACGTGTTCTGCATGCGTTGCAACTAAAATCGGAATATTTCAAAGGAATTGACCCGATTTAGCAAATAAACATACTCAAACCATAAAGCCAAATCCATATCTGGATAGAAAAAGACCCCCATAAAACCCCAACTTTTTAAAGCTCATGTCGTGTGACATGTTTGCATCAGTTGTCTTACTAGAAGTTCTGGTCAATGTTTCTGTTGTGATTGTATGGGCCTTTCTTGCAGTGCGACACTTATATTTGAGGTGGAGTTAGTTTCCTGCAATCCGCGGAAGGGATCAAGTCTTGGCAGCGTTTCAGAGGAGAGGGCCAGACTAGAGTATGTTGAATCCATCTCTACAACAGTCATGGTTCTTTTTTGATACCCTGAAGAGTCTCATTATCATCAGACTCTTACTTTAAGACTAAATATACTCTGATGAACAATATCCAAATCAAACCTTGGCACAGAGAGCTGAAGAAGCAGAGGGAGATTGCCGCCGCAACCAAGGAGGAAGAAAAGAAAAGGAGAGAAGAAGCCAAAGCTGCTGCAGCTGCCCGAATTCAAGCTAAGTTGGAATCGAAGAAAGGGAAGGGAAAGGGCAAAGCAAAATAGGGCCATATGACATTTACATGTAGGTGAAAGTAGTATTTTCATTTGCTATATTTGCATACTTTGATTATGTTTCTATATGAGGTACCCTTAGGTGAAAGTACCTATCATGCTGCAATGCTAAAGACAATTAACTAATAGGTTTCTGATTGTGACAGAGATTGGCCTTGACTTGTAATAAATATTAAAACTTGAGATTACCGGTCAGCTCGCGATGGTTCATCTATAAACCAGAATAGTTTCCCGAGTAAAATAACATCAACAAGAATATTAAAGGGCAGGTGCGTAAGCTTTTAATTAGTGAGTCAAAGAACCATCCGACTAGCTTATTTCAATGTAAAGCGCAAATTCTTTGGGAAATTAATAAAAAGATTGTAGTTGGTTAAATCATACTAAATGTGGAGAATGATAATGTTGCTATCTTTTATTGTCAAAATGCTGGAAAAACCTGCATTTGCTCGTCATTCGCTCTAGTAAAAAATTGACAAACAAACAAAAAAAAATGCAGTCTTGTTTCAAACTTCCTAGATTGGTTTCGGTATATAGAATTTGCCAAAAACGAAACAAGAGAGTTTTCTTCTGTATAAATATTTTTTTCCACAACAAACAACGTTAGTGAAGATGGTCAAAGGGGATCGTACAGGATTTTGTCACTCTTCTAAATATGCCTACGTCGATATAGTTACAACACACTGGCAATAAAGCCAATAACTTATAAGCTTGCTTTGTATTCCAAGGACAACCCCTTTTTATGCAATGGAATGCCTTCTTCAGGCGGATGCACTCGTCGGTTAAGGCTCATCATTTTTTTTTTTTTTAATTTTTTTTCAAAGCGGGGAAGGTCGTTGGAGAGGATTAAACCATATAAGAAGCATCTTCTTCACCTTGTCCATTTTCATGCCAACCAGATCCCGCTCTGAATTTACAAACAGGGCAAGTTCCCTGTTGCCTTAGCCAAGGGTCAATGCAATTAGCATGGAACTGCAATATGAAAAGTTCTTTTCAAGGTTAGAAACACAATACCTCCTTCCAAACTTATTAGCAAACGATGAAAAAGAACCATTCATTTATCATCTATTTTCACAATTAAACAATAAAAGCCGGGAAAGGCAACTAAAGGCTTTGTGAAGTATCGATTACAAATAAATATGCACACAGATGCAAAACGTGCAACTTTGGATGCCTTATGTTCGAGTCATTGCAAGACGCCGGTAAATATTCTGTAGGTGGTATAACGCACTCGTTCATATAGAAAATATCAAAAACAAAGTCCAAAAAAAGAAAAAAAATCAGCTTAAGAATATTGAATTAATTGAAACAAGATGTGAAACCTGATGCAAGCATGGCAAGCTCCGGATGAGTTCTCCAACATTAACTTGCTCCAAGCAAACACTACAAGTCAGTTCATCTTCTGAGGCCTTGGTGCTCCCAGCTGCATCACTGCTGGTTTCTTGCTTCTGGTATAAACAATAGGAAATATACATCCGCGAGAAAAAATGGTAAGACAAACCAATAACTCAGGCAATATACGAAGAAAGAATCAGTCTTTCCTTTATGATGAGCTCGAGTGACAGAAACCTAACAGCCAAACTAACGCAAATAATTAAAATAAAGGCAGCAAAAGGATTGTTAATACCTCTGCGGATGCTGACGATGTGGCCTGTTGCATAGACGAGGCACCGCTACAAAAAAAAAAAAAAAAAATTCGAATTAATGGATTCTTGGACCCAACTACTAAATAATTGTAATGATACAAATTTTAACTCCTTCAGATAACAATAATCTATAAGTTAGAAGATTTCAAACAATTTTTAGGAATCAACTTAAATTTGTCCAAAGGTTTGACACTGTATCTCCCTTTCTTAGCCCATTTTCCTTTTTCTCCTCCCAACCTTTCTCTGCTCATAGCTACATTAACTAAAGCCTTAAGATCCAAACTTTAGTCAAATTATTCCACATAGCATGAGAAAGATCGTCTATCTATGTACGTTAAAACTTAAATGTAACAATGTTTTCAATAGATAAAGGTTCAACCAGCAAATTTACGAACAGTATAAGAAAATTTCATTGCTAGGAAAGTCATATGAGGAATGAATTTAGCCCAAACAGCGAATAACTTGTAACTATCAGTAACCTTACTTTATTTTTTATCTTCAAAAAAAAAAAAAAAGAAAAAAGAAAAGAAAGCCAAAGACAGCAAGTAAAACTTGAAACTTACGTTTGAGAACCAGCAGCCTTGTATTTATGGACAGGAAGAGCATTTATCTCTTCCTCACTCATTGAAGAAGCCGTTGGAACATTATCAGCATCCAATGCTCTCAATGTTTCATAATCTGCTTACAGTTAAAAAAAAAAAAAAGGGGGGGGTTTAAAATGAGCAAGGTGAAAAGCTAAAATATGAATCAAAATTAGACATAATAACTAATAATCTTATCTAATGTTAATGCTTTCAACAGAAAATTTTGGAGCTATGAGAATTAATCTGATTTGAAAAATTAAATGATTGATTTACCACTCCGCTTTTGAAGAAAAGTCAAAAAATACGATAATGCAAGAAAATAAACTATAGTTCACCAAATACTAAAAATGTCTGCATTAAAAATTACAACTCAATATACACTTATCAAATTCAAGTGTTTTATTGATAACAGACCTAAGTCATCAAATTCACGGTCAAGAAGAGCAAGCTGAAGCCTGAGGCCCTGAAGACGTCCTCTTGTTGCCAGTGATATGGATGGTGGCATGTGCAGGCGCAATTCAGTATGACCAAGAAGGCCACTGGCTGCCGCAGCATGAGCTTGGGCTTGAGCTTGAAGTTGCTGGCAAGTTGCATACATCCTTAATGTTGTGGCCATCAAAAAGACACCGAGCACAAGCCATAGCTGCAGAAATATTAAAGAGAAGCCTCAGTAAATTTTATTATGATTTGGAAACCCAATGGCAACCTTAGCCAACAAGATTAAAGCTCCTTACTCATAGTCAGAGAAAGAAAAATACCAGAAAGTTAGGTGACATCTGGTGTGAGTTTAGTATCATGAAGAGCAATAAAACTGACACAAAAGATACAATAAGGGAAATTAACGTCTGCATACAAAACAGCTAATAATATAACTGTAAGAACATATATACCTGTTACAAGAAAAGTAAGTGAGTTGGAATTAACTGGACGTGCTGAATGTACACGCTAATGGGAGGAAAAAAAATAAAATATAAAAAAAATTAGTAGATGTATAATGGTTGAACACTGCGCTTGTAATTTGGAACTCTAATGTAGAACAATTAGAAAACTACATGTACCATTGGACGCCGCTCGGGTACGAACCCTGGAAATCCACTTTCTATATCTGCTCTTGTCCCCCGGAAAACAAAACTCATGGTGATGAATGTTCAAAAGAACCTCAATAAATTATATAGTCACAAGTTTGCAGATCCCCAAGGTAAAATATATATTAGCAAATTTCCAAATCTCTGCAGCATTAAGAAAACAAATACTCAAACAGGGGTTTCAATGAACGTTACTATAACCATTCACAAGCCTCAGAAGCCCCATCGTATGCAACAGGTAAGTAAATAAGTAACAGATCAAAATCAACAAATCACACTGAATTTACATCAACAGTGGTAGAAATCAGTGCCACCGCATGAAAGAACGCCATTCCCTCATTCTTTTATGTTTTCCACTTTGCTAAAGCCTCAGATTCAATATCGTTATATCACTTACTCAGACCCTTGTTTCTCTCTGTTGTAAATGAAATCGCAATAACTCAATTGTTTGTTCTTTCTCCCTAATGTTTACATGAAAAATATTCATTTACTAGTTCATCCGTTATCCGACAATATTAAATCTCCACTGAATCTGAAGTATCGTCCTATCAATAATCTATGGTTTCTAAAGCATGCATTGCTTAAATCAAGACCGTCCAAAAGCTCAAATGAATTTTCCATAACCTTCTCAACCCAATAATGTCTAGGATTCTTCCCCTTGCTTATCACAGGGGCAAAACAATAAAGCAGACCAACACTAACTTGACAAAAACCATGCAGCTGAACATCAAACTAAATTAATATCAGAGACTCAAAAACAAAAACAAAAACAAAAACAAAAAAAACCCGTAAAAGAACAAAAACCAATGCAGATTTCACCTCATATATGTGTCTATATATGTATATATAATTTTGAATTCTCCAACATCCGATCAATTAAAGATTCCAAAATAAGAATTTGAGAAAGAGACTCTTTGATCCCCAAAACCTAGTTCAATTCGCTCCGATATCATAGGAAAATTCACGTATTGAGATCAAACGAAACGAAACGAAATGCACACCGAGATGATATGATCAGTAAAGCTTTTTTCTTTTTAGGTTAACAATCCGAGATCAACAGAGATCAAGAGAAACGGTGAGAAGCAAATCAAAGGGGAAGCAAATGATGAGAGAGAGAGAGATGGCGAATTTACCGGAGATGGTACCAGAAAAGGCTCCGAAAGCAACCGGAGAATATGGATTTGGATTGGTCGGCGTCTCGGAGATTGTTTCTGAACACCAGAGGAGAAATTGGGAACGACCGAGTTGTTGCTGCTCACCGATTTGAGTTTGAGTCCGTCTCGGACTTCTTCTTGTTCTTGGGCTCTGTTGAGCTTTCTATTTATTGGGCCTTCCCTTTCGGCCTTCTCTCAAAACAACGATAGGCTCAAATGTGGGGAAGTATTTTTGAAATTTTTAAATATTTATTTGCATGGATGTTACTTGAACTTTTGAATTTAATAATTTAATTTTTAAACTTTTTTTCTTAACAATTAATCTTTTAAACTTATTATTTTTTAATAATTCGTTCTTTTTTTTTTTCTTAAATCTGTTAAAATTTAGACGTTTCTTTACGCATGACTTGTATATTATAATCCAAGAAGATCATTAATGATTACTTTTGTTTATTTTTAATATAATTTTTTAAAATTTTTAACTTAATTAAATTATACTCATATTTAAACTTAAATTTTAAAATAAATTTGTATTCAAATTAAGTAAAAATATTAATGATGTCCCTTTTGAATTATAATATATAAGTTTTGTACAAGTATCTGTCCTAACATTAATAGATTTAATAAAAAAGATTGAATTATCAAAAATTATAAATTCAAAGGTAATTGTCAAGAAAAAAATTTTGACTAAATTGTCAAATTTAAAAAATTCAATAACATTAATATAAATAAGTCATTTTTGAACTTAAGATGGTGATTAGAACTTTATATCTTGTAGTCGAGTTGGTTACATTATATGACTTAACTATGTCCGCAACCAATTATTTTTAAAATTTTTATTACATCTTTTTTTTTTGCATAAGGTAATAGAGATTTTTTTTTTTTATTTTTCGTTTAACATTTTATAGACTATAGAACATTTTTTAAAATTTAGGGTTCGTTTGGTGAACACATTGCATTTGTATTGCATGTGAATGTAATGTATTGAATGCAATTTGTATTTGGAGGAAAAGCATTAGCATTGCATTTGAATGCAATGTGTGTTTGGGGGAAAAGTATTTGAATTGTATTTTAATAATAAATATGTGATGTGATGGGTAAAAGTAGAGAGAAAAAAAAGAGGGAGAGAGAATATATGATATAATTAATAAAAGTAATAAAAAAGTGAAATAATAAATAGTGATTGTGTTTGATTTAAAATGTGATGTGATTGGTATTTAAATGAAATATTTTTGTATTTGGGGGAAAATTTCATTGCATTTAAATGCAATGCTAAAAAAATTTGTGTACCAAACACTAGCTTAATTTCTTTTGAGAAGAATGGGCCTCCGTTTGGTGGAAATGGTCTGGTATGAGTAGTTGTGGGAAAAGGTAAGTCGTGAATTTCTAATAGTGTCGTGTTCTGTATGGTGGATCATATATCGTTCTATGTTCTTCGTAAAAGTGTGATAATCCCTATATCATGTGGAGCTGTGCAAAATATTTTAAATGAAAACATTTAGGAGGCATTTGATCAGTAATTATATTTTAATTATATTTAAATATGTAATTTTATATTAAATGTAAAGTTTTACATTCAAATATAATTCTTTTTAACAGTATTACGAAAATAATTACTATTCAAAAGTTTTTAAAACAATCACATCAACTTTTCAACTCTACTATTTATCTTTATTTTTATTAATCACATCAATTTTTCAACTTTAAAATACTTTTTATCAAAACACATATTTTATTCAAATACAAAACAAATACTTTTCAATCAAATACAACATTCAAAAAACAAATTTCATTCAAATACAATTAAAATATAATACGTTTACCAAACAACCACTACTTTATAAAAAAAATTCATATATGCGATAAAAAGTTAGTCCTTAATATTTAGATTTTTGCCTAAAAATTGTAAATGAAAACATTTTATAAAATTTTATACCATTTCAAATATTATATCTGAAATGTCCTTTTGAAATGTTAGAAAATAAAAATATTGAAAATAGCTGAAACAAATGGAGCTTGAGCCTCTAAGTTAAAAAGGGCACCTTTAAGTAGATATTAAGTTAAAAAATTATTATTATTATTATTATAAATTTGAAATGAGAAAATTCAAATTCTTTATTTTATAATTTAATTACAATTTTATAATTTAATTATGTGTAAAATAATTATTAGACTATATTATTATTATTATTATTATTATTATTATTATAGAATGAGAATGTTTCTGTCTCTTTCTATTTTTTTATTTTTTCTCTTCTGCCTTAACGTTTATGCCTGCATTTCCTGCGAACTAAATCTATTGTTCTCATTCATTACTACAAATCATTGGTACTCAATTTTTTGTCTCAAATTGAACAACAATGTGGTTTATGATTTGTCCAAAAAATTACATACAGTTTGCAAGAAGATTTTTCTGTTGATTATGAAATAAGAACCTTATCAAGCGTTAAAATAATTTTGTAAGAAAAGATTGTGGAAATCTTTTGTGTTGTTTAATAAGAAAGAGAGAGTTAAAATGATAGATATTATTTATTGTCTTTTTACCAAAAAAAATTGTACTAATTTAAAATGAGAATAAAACCATCATTTCAAGCTCAAAAAGGGATTGAGAGCTTGCATTCTTATATTAGTGAAAGTATGCAAAATGATGGGTTTGGAAATTCTTCTTCCGCCTCTCTTCTCCCTTCACTCTTCTTTCCACCAAGCGATGGAAAGGTACTCACTTTCCACCTCTCCCCTTTTATTCATCTCTCCCTCCAACAAAAGAGGCTGTTAAGACTGTATTTGAATTGGAGGTTTTCTTCCACAATGAGAAAACGTTATTATAAATATGTGTTTGTTTCAAGTTTTTTCATTATTTTTTTTATTTAAAAAAAAAAGAAATCTATTTTTTCAAATATGTATTCTACAAAACAATTTAAGAAAATGAAAAAGAATATTTTCTAATCTTTTCACAATATATATTTCTCAATACTATTTATTTTCATTTCAAATAATTTTTTATTTTTAAAAAAGAAAATTTTTTTACACATTTAAACATTATTTTATTTTAAAAAACGAAAATACTTTCTCATTTAAAAAAAAAATTCGGTTTTGAAAATGTACCTCTCGTTCAAATGAGGTAAGCATGGAGTAAAGAAATGCCGAAAAGAAGGTTGTTGGTGTGTGATTAATATAAATGATTGGATATCTTTGAGAGGACAAAGATCTCAACCCTCAAGTGACTTTGCCTCTACTCCGTTAGTTACAACACCCGCTTCCCCATTTCGCAAACCTCTTCCACTCTTTTTTTTTTTTTTTTTCTATTTAATTAGTACTTTCTTTTTTAATAATTACCTACATATATCTTGATCTTGATCTGTCTAATAATAATTGAACTTTTCTTTTTAAAAGTTCTAGTATAAAATGTGAAATTTTCATTTTTTTAAATAATGGACGAATGAAAACTCTCACGTTTATTAGACATGAAATTGTAAATAAAACTCTAAGGTCCCAATATTTTGTTTTTAACATCCTATATATTTCTTTTGTTATAATTCTTGATTAAATCATATTCGCTGATTTATTTGCACTTCCGGTGGAGCAGGAAGCAATCGTGTGCTTAAAATACAGAGACGCTTTGTAAGAAAAAGAAATTGAAAGCCAAGCAAAAAGGAGGCTGAGCTTTTTAGATTAGGTCGAACGGGTGTGTAATGATGAAGACGACAGACTTTTAGTCCGAAAATACGTGCATACATATATATATATATATGTGTGTGTGTGTGTGTGTATGTGTATATGGGGTGGTCTCCAAATCAACATCTAGTTCCCCTCAAAGGGAAAAAATATATATATATATATACATGTATATATCAACGTCTGGTTGGTTGGCAATTTGACACTTGCCTAATGGCTGACAAACTGACCACTCAACTAGAACGGAATCACCATGTGGTTCATGTTTATCCACTTACTGATATTATTGCCTGTTGTCTTCTTCGGCTCATCCTGGCTAAGACATTAACTGCTGAAAACGAGTATGAAAAATTGCTATAACATGACCATATCATTGTGGAAGTACTTCGTGGCTTCTATTTTAGGATTGGTGTCCATCCTCCTCTTCCTCACTGTAATAGTCCTGATCGGGTCCACTGATAGAAAATAAAGAACAATAATAGGAAAATGAACTTAAAATCACAAGTTTTAGGCGTTACATATATATATATATAATTGTATTTTACACATTGAGCCAGTATGTATTTAACCAACCAACTGTAATTAATATTTAATTTTATTAGATACGTTTTTAGTTATGTATCAAATTTAATTAAGTATGAGATTAATTAAATTATCAAAAATATAAATAAATAAAATACACAAATAATATCTACAAGATTTGGATCCACCTACTCATTGTGATCATGTTCAGCTATTATATAATCTAATAACTCTTAAATAGTTATAGGTTATTGTACATGCTAAAAATCTACAGGCAAATAAAATCTAATGAAATCTGTAAATTGGGCCCTTAGACATTGTAATTAAGAACAAATAAATCAGCACGAAGAAGCATATAAATCCAAGACACTGGAAGTTAAAGAAGTTTGCCAGAATGTGTTATTTTTTTGAGAGTCCTTCACTATATTTTATAAAAGATACAATATTCTAAGTTTATACTGATTTTGATAAAGTTGATGTATATTCATGTATCTCCCTGTTTGAGGGGTTTTTTGCTTTACTTATAGAGGGAGAGTAGTAATTGATGATCCCCCAATCTTGGGGACTTAGTGGGCTACGAACCCACTACTGAGGTCGTCAAGATCGTGAGATCCACATAGTCACGATAGCAAATAAAAGCTGAATTTCTAGGTACTTATGCTCTCAGAACTGCCATGTAAACCCACTAGATATCGAATATTAACATGTGGTATGGGAATTGTATGTAGCCATAGCTGAGTTCTTGGTAATTATTAGAGGCAACATCTATGCCTGAAGAGACAATAGACACTTGAGCATTCGATCACCGATGATACAGATCAATGAACGTCGCTAGTAGGTACCTAGTGCTCGACACTCGATCTTCATGGAAATGATCTAATGACCCATTAGCTTTATCTCAAATCGCCCGACGTTCAATAGCAAACATACCACGTATGTAATCTACAAAATGAATGAAAGTTTACCGCAACGGGAAGCCTCCCCACCCTATCAAGTACTTGTACTTGGTAGAATGTTAGTTTTATCTTGGCAACCAATTGCTGCGTCAGATGCTTTCCTATCAACCGACGTTGACAACGATAAATTAGGATAAGCTTTACATGTGGTTGATTATCAATGGCTTACCCAAAACGATGGTTATTTCTGGAATTTAAAATTCAAAATTTGAACATTGGGATTCGAAATTTGAAATTATAGTTATACATGCTTTAATTGCCTCTGGCAAAGCCTCAAAGGTCACGAGTCTTAAACCATCAGATTAAATCACACTATACAAACATGAGCCGTTAGATCGTTTCTAAAAGTTACAACCCTTGAGAAACCTCATTTCCTTTTATATTTCTTCGCTCTTGTGCACGAAGAATGCAAAGACCTTCCAAGTTCCATCAAAGCTTCCAGGCAAGAACTACTCCTCCTTCTGCTTTTCCTGTGATTTTTCTCCAAAAATCTTTTCCTTCTTGCACTTTTGGATTGTTTAGTGTGGATTTCTGCGTTGAACTCCCTTCAACTGTAAAACGTCTTCTCTCGAAGACTGTAAATTCTACTCCCAAAAAATGAGAAAACAAAATGTCTTCTCCTGAAGAATGATAGAACAAATAAAAGTTTAAAAGTCAGATATTTCTAACTGAAAAGAACATAAAGCCCAAAAACTAGATTTATACACTTAAAGCTCAGGGTCTGCCTTTTCTCTTATAAGCACAAATATCATCTAATGCAAAGCTCACCTTCAATATTCATCTCTTACTCCTTTATACAGTGTATACACTTTTTATCTCAATAAGAAACATAATCCAATAAGGATATTAATTAGACGTTTACCCCAAAACTATATTAGCACTTTTTTCAATCATGATCTAATTAGAATTTTGTTTTTATCTTCAGTAATTCGAACTCTAATTTGACTTATTTTCATCTGCTAAAATCGATTTTGAATTTATCCAAACAATTTTCTTAATTTTAATCAAACTCAAACTACATTATAGACTTAGATATAGATGTTACCATAAGATGCCAATACTGAAATACCTAATAAATTTTAATATACTTATAGCATTATTTGACCGTTATATGTCCATATATGCTATTAACGAGAGTACATAATAACATTCTATATTGCGAATCCCTAATATATGGTGATCAACATTAAAATCAAATAGTAGTTTTCTTTAAAAAAATTAACTTATTGTATTTAACATTATATAACATGTGCTGTCTAATTTAAGAGGGTATTTGGATTAAGGGTTTGGAGACATAATTTTGGTGTCTCTAAGCTAAATTTTGTTTACATTTAACATTTCTCCAAATTTTCAACAGTACTTACACGCATTCTCAGACATTAGGGGACGTTTGGTAAACGGATTGCATTTTGATTGTATTTGAATGAAATTTGTTTTTTAAATGTTGTATTTGGTTAAAAAGTATTTGTTTTGTATTTGAATGAAATATGTGTTTGGATGAAAAGTATTTTAAGAGTTGAAAAGTTAATGTGATTGATAAAAGTAGAGATAAATAGTAAAGTTGAAAAGTTAATATGATTGTTTTTAAAATGTTTTCAATAGTAATTGTTTTTGTAGCACTGTTGTAAAATTTGTGTTTAATATAAAATTGTATTGTATTTGAGTAAAATTAAAATGAAATATTTTTCCCAAACATCCCCTAAGTTTTTACCATATAATTTAAAATTCAAAAACTCTTATTTCTATAATAGCTTTTTTCTAAAACATTTACTCCAAATACAATCTCTAAAATCATATCTGGTTTTTAAAACTAACATATTTAAAAATACATCTCTAAAACTCTATCCAAATTAACCCTAAATCTTACAAGCACAATCATGACTCTATTCAACTTATTAACGAGCATCGTATCTTAGAATCTTCAATTATTAGTAGGGAGAGAATTTAAAAAAATTTGTCACTTTAATGTTTTAAGGGGGGGTCGCAAAAAAAAAATTCAAAATAATTTTTTTTATCTCATTACCACTTTTTATTAGTTATATCTCTAAAATGGATGAAAAAAATCCAAAATAATTTTTTTTATCTCATTATCACTTTTTACTATTTATATCTCTAAAATGTTATGGTAAATTCCAAATTTTAAAAGTTTATAATTTTACATATACAAATTCAAATGAGATGATTTTTTTTAAATTGC
The DNA here is from genome assembly GCA_035233585.1 of Antiaris toxicaria. Classification (NCBI taxonomy): domain Eukaryota; kingdom Viridiplantae; phylum Streptophyta; class Magnoliopsida; order Rosales; family Moraceae; genus Antiaris; species Antiaris toxicaria. The sequence goes on along the minus strand of CP141162.1, from coordinate 10,044,539 downwards.
ATAAAATTTTGAAACAAACGAAATAACATTTTAATATTTTTTTTATTTAGGGGGGGCAAAAAAAATCTAAAATAATTTTTTTATCTCATTATCGCTTTTTACTATTTATATCTCTAAAATATTATAATAAATTCTAAATTTTAAATGTTTATAATTTTACATATACAAATTCAAATAAAATGATTTTTTTTAAATTACATAAAATTTTGAAAGAAACGAATTAATAATTTAATATTTTTTAAAAAAAATTAAATTTTTATTTTATTTTTTCACTTCAAATATTTTTTTATCAAACGTATTTTTTAAAACAATTTTTTTAATTAAAAAAAAAATCTTACATCCAAACGAAATAAATCTTTGATGCAAGGGACGACACGAAATGTCACCTTGCTTACAAGTTACAACCAAGAAAAATAAAATACCCAAAAAAAAAAAAATTCTGTCGACACTAATCATCTTTTTCTAGCTGGATAGCACCAATCACCATCATGGTTTAGCTCCAAAAACACTCACACCAACACGGCAACGCCTGCCAAATTCCTACCTGCTTTACCATAAACAAGTCAACAAAAACACCTTCAAACTATGCATATTGAAAGATACTTCTTCAGTGAGATATTCAGACTCAGAGGGCTCAGACTTTTCAGATGAGGAGAGAATCTCACAGTCGTTGGGAAATTCCAAACTGGCGCACCCAACACCATATCTTTTCTACGCTCTTCCACGTGGCCGTGAATCATTACGCCACGATAAGATTAAGTGGGACCAAGACATAGGAGGATCAACCACAAAAAACGACATCGATGTTGGCACCCTAACTCTACATAATTTTACACCATTGAGAGCAATAAATTCTTTTAAAAAAAAAATTTACAAAACATATAACTTTTAGTATAGTCTTCTTTCATCTTGAAACTACATTTTATTTCGATCAACCGCTGTAATAATTCATTATAATAAGAAATTTACAAGAAAAATTGTACACCTTCAAAACCCACTGTTTCTGCACACTCACTCCGCATATTGTCTCTGTCGTAGGCATTTTATTTGTACGTATCAGTTAGATTCTACGACTTAGACAAATCAAAACAATCTTCTATACGTTGAGACCTGAGGTCCCAAGTCTTTGACTAGCTAAATCACACCTAACTTCCGCGAATCCCACTCTTGATTTCGCCAGATCAAACTCCATCCACACGTTCTGCTGATGATGATGGCCGATCACGAACGCCTCTATCCCGAGCATGTCGGAGTTGCCAAACGTAAAGCAATACACCGAATCCCCGCCCTTCGCCGTCACCCCCTGCACCCGATACAGCAGTCTATCGCCGGATACGCTCATCTCTGCCCCGGAAAACACCAAACTCACAGCCGGAAAATCCGAAAACCCCGTCCGAGTCGGCGGTATTCTGTAGCACAAATCCATAGCCCCTTGGAAGACAAAGTTCGAGTTTTCATAAACCGTCGCTAACCCTCTCGTCTGCCGAACGAACTCGGTCTTTAACGCCGAATATACCGGTCCCAGGAGGAAAGTGAACTGCGTTCCCGAGTCGACCATGGTCTGACCCGCTCCGGTGTGGTCCGGCACAAAGTCCGACCGCGGGATGGGTACCAACTTCCCCCCAACCTTGATTCCTTCGAGCTGGACGCTGTACGCGACGCGGTCGAAGTACGGCAATGGCGTCGAGATCTTCACGAACGGCGTGTAGTTCAGCGGGCCCAGCCACGAGAAGCTCGCGTCGCCGAATAGCAGAACGCCGGACGAGTCGCGGCCGGATATGCAGTAGGAGAATTTGGGGAAACCCATCTGAGTCACGAACGACAACGAGCCACGGTTCATGCCGATCAAGCCAGTGGTTTTGGCGTCCTCGTCGGAGTTGGAGCTGAACCCGGTCTCCATGCAGCCGAATATGGTTCCGGGTCGGATCGACGATCCGATCCGAAACGTCTCGGTGGCAAGGTTGCCATCGAGGGAGGAGGCGTCGGCGTAGGAGAGGCTGACATGGCAGAGTTTGTTCGGGTCGCAGGAGGCGGGTATGGGTAGGTCCCGGGTTCGGGTTCGGCAGACGGGTGAGGAGCAGGGGATTGCGGTGTAAGAGGAGGAGGAGAGTGGGGTGTAGACGGAGGAGAGGGTGGGGGATTTCTTGCAGTGGAGCCAGGAGAGCTCGCTGCCTGTGTCGAGGACCATGGTAACGCTCTGTGGGGGCGAGCCCACGGTCAACGACACGGTCAACGACACGTTATGGCGGAAGGAGAGCTTGTTGTTGTTGTTTGAAATTTTTAGGTTTTGGAGAGACCCTTTTGGTAGTGCTTGGATTTTCAGAGGCAAAAGGAGCGTTTTGGTTGAAACCGGAGAAGGAGGAGGGAGACGAGGAGAAGATAGGATTTGGGGAATGAGGAAGCAAAAGAGTTGGAGGAGGAGGTGAAGGAAGGAGATATGGAATTTGTTGTTGGTCATGGTTTTGGGGGATTTGTTAAGGTTTGAAGTTTTGTTGTTTGGTTTGCTGTTTTTTTTTTTTTTTCCCCCTTTCTTTTTTAAGGATGTTTTGGTCAGAAGATGAGGCTACTTCTCATCTTGTGTGCTGGTTAGTTGTTGGTTAAGTAGGAGGCTGCAAAATGTGAAAGTTTTGAATAATGAACGCTTTTGTTCGTTTGCCTTTCCATTTTCAGTCCTTTGCTTGGGTTTTGGTTTCTGTTATAATGACAAGAAAGGACGCACGGGATTGCATTGTAATTTTTCAGTCCACATAAAAAAGGGAAAAAAAATTACTGTAAATATAATATTTTATACCTTTCATAAGTATTTTTATTTTTAACTATTAAAATAATTTTTTAACCATTTGATTTGTAAATACTAATGTTAAAATTTTACAACACATAATAATACTGCTCTGTTATAATTTTGCCAATCAGCTTCCATTACTATTGTAGGAATTCAAAGACTACTTTTTTTTTAAGTAGAGTAAATAAAATTATCATTAAGTTATAGTTATGATAAAAAAATAAAAATAAAAATAAAAATAAAACTCTCCATCCTTGCTCTCTCTCTATATATATATATACACACACATATATCTAGACGCTGCATATTTTTATATTCTCTTTATTGTCCTACCTAGATGTTGCATATTTTTTGTGACAACTTTTCCCAACTCTTTTGTTTTCATAGTTAAAGAATAATTCTCGTAAATGACTAGAGTAATGCAAATGACTAACACTACGAATAGTTTTGTAATAACTGTTTTTTAAGCATTAAAATCAAATAAACTTTTTTTTTTTGGGAAATGTAGTAGTTTTCGTGGCAACTTGCCCTACCCTAATATACATCATGTATGTAGTACTTGTTTCTCTTTTTCTATTCCCTCCACATTCATCTTCCCTTTCATTTTCATTAGGTTCTCTCTCTACTTGGATGTTAATATTTACAGCACTAATGATGCTTCCAACAATTATTTGGTACACCTAGACGACCATATACTAATAACGTAAAAAATAAGCTATATACATAGTATACAAAAATATATATTTTCACCACTTCGTGTGTACGTGGGGATCCACAAGGGCAATGCACGTGACTTCGTCGAGTTCACGTTTAAAAAAAAAAAAAAGTTCTGAAGTTCTCTTTTCCATTATTATTATTATTTTATGACGGTAAATAAAGAATTGACCTAAACACTTTCACGGATATAATTCTTCGTTACCTTCTAGACACGACACTTCTTCCAACAAGAAAATTATTCACTCGTCCCAGCCAGCTGCTCAAAGCCCAGCATATATGTGTGTTTCTATATATATATATATATATATATGTATATAATAGCCACTGGTAAATGTGAAACGTATTTGTGAAGAAGAATTTCTTTCAAAACATCGATTCTTGGTACTTTCGATTTCCTTGGATTCACAAAACAAAACCAAAAATTTATAGCGTTGAGTGTAACACCCAGCTGGAATTTGCTGTTGTTTGTATAGTTTTATGTGCGTGTTACTCTGTCTAAGCGCATTTTGAACTGGAATTTCTTCTTTGCGATTCATAATCTTGGAATCCATCAATCACAAGAAGATAAAAAAGACCAATCTTGGGTACTATCAATGCATATACCATAATTTAGGACCAGCACTAGATGCAACGCACTGGTGTAGCTAGCAATACTTTCTCGTTTTTAAATTAGCTAGCTATATACACTTAGAATTGAGTAATTGAATAGTCCGTTGTTAAAAAATAGAAAAAAAAAAGTCTCCTTTTAAAAAAATATACGTTTTAAATTTTCATATATAAACATAAAAATTTTTTTAATTGTGGACATCTAAAAACTAAAAAAAAAATTTCTTTTTGGAAAAAAAAATGTTTTTACTTATCCAAATAAATTTTCACTTTTGAATAACAAATTTTTTCATTCTAACAGTGAAAATTTTTCATTTTTCAAAAGTGAACACCTCATACTAATGGAAGATAAGTTTTTATATATATTTTTTATTTTAGTTTTGCCCCGTTTAAAAAGAAAACTAATGGTTATATCCCTAAATAATTAAAAATATATTTTATTATGTTTTTCACATAATGGAGAATAACGCGTAAACAATAACATAAACAACTAAAATTTAACATCTCTTTAATCTGTCGACTATGTTTTATATTAATTAGATCATATAATACAAGCCTTAAAGTGGTTAGATAAATGGAAATTTCATATATAACTCATCACAAAATGAAGAGCATAAAAAAAAAAAAAAAAGTCTTAGAAGATTGTGAAGTTCGTAGACAGGGGGCAAAGAACGACATACGTTTTTTTTCCCAAAAAGTGTGTTTGGTAGGTGAAGCTGGGGACAACCGTGGATACTTGAAAATCCCACTATTCCATAGAAATCTATTTTTGTATATAGAGAAGATAAACTCATTTATTTTAATTCATTGACTCTTGACCCTAATCAATAGATAATTGATTAATTAACAAGTAGCTGGGCAATACAGTGTTGATTACGACCCTTAAATGTATAAACAAACTCTTGATAAACTTCTTGCTCTTTTTTTTTTTTTTTATGATGGGGACTTTTACTAAACTTTCGGCTGCTAAAAACTAGCAAAAAAGCTAGGTTATGGTCTCTTATCTAGGAGCAGCCGACTCTACAGCAATCTGGCCAGTCCTTTTTCTTTTTTTCATTTTTAGTGTGGGTTGAACGCTTATGTTTAAACTTTAATTGGTGTTTTTTGGGATAGTTGAATAATATCTTTGCACGGGTTTAGAAGCCAATTAATAACTTTTGAGATGGTGCCTCCTCGTTTTGCTGAAACTTATGAATTAACTGGGTTTTTCAATCACCCATTTGCAGTGTTCTATTAATTTACTTACTAAAAAAAAAAAATCTAGTCTTGGAAGAAATTATGTGTTAGGCTCACCTTTCAACTATTTTTTAAAAAATAGTAATAATAATAACAACCCACTTTTCAACAAGCACGTTTGTGATCTGTCACAAACTCACAGTTGGCTATGTATGCTGGAAATTGACTAGTTTCTAGAAGAACATTTGTAATTTTTACTTTATAACAATGCGATATTATCCCTGAGTAATTTAAATCCAACTAAATTCCATGTCATTATTTCGTGGTCATTTGCTAAACATATACGACTGGGATTCAACAATGTTTAGTGTTAAATTTAATTAACGATAATTAATGAGTGTTCAAGGAACATATATAGTTTAGTAATGCATGCTTTTCTCGTTATCTTTAGTTTTTTTATTTTTTCCAAATTGCTTAATGTTTTTTAAAGAACATGAAATTGCAGAAAGTTGCTCTGTTATTAGAAAAAAAAAATTCCGGGTATCAGAAACTTTTCTGTTTACTAGGTCTGAAGCTGCATAAATGCATTATGCATAGCTGCAGCCTTTCTTTTTCAGTTTCATATTCATCCAAACACCTTTTCCACAATTATGTCAAATTTGTCAAATTTTCCACAATTATCAAGCACCTTTTCCACTGAGAAAAAAATAAGAACAAAGAAAAGAATAAATAAGAGACCACTATGATAGTATGTCTAGAAAACATAGCTGTGAACATCTTGGCTCTTAGGCAATCAAATTGAATCTTAGCAACCAAAAAAAAAGGACAATCAAATTAAATGTTCAAACAATTTTTCATGAATGTACAACCAGATGTATCCCGTCACGGATCCTTCAGTTTGGTCATCCAAAATTGTCTGCTTGTTATTAGTAGTTACCCACAGCTAGCTTAGATTTATATACAAGGGGACCATCCACATTATCAACACCAATAAAAGTAGTTCCCTTTTTTTCTAGACTTTTGAAAATATTTTACATAATGACAAAGTATGATTGATTAAAAAAATTTGACCAATTCGATAATTGAAGAATTTAAAAAGAAATTCTCTCTCTCTCTTTCTCTTTTTTTTTTTCATGCAGAATGGGCCAAAGGGTTTGGTAATACTTGAATTTTCTTTACACACACATACACATATATGGGTCAAGTCGTCCAATGCTAAATTGTCATGAGACTCGATCGTAACTACATTAAATGTCACTAAAAAGTTCAGAGGAGAATTGGTACTTTAACATCTATAGTTTGACATGATGGCAAAGTATATATAGGCTTTGAATTATAGATGTTAAAGACTAAAGAGCAAAAATATAATTATTAGTGTATTGAGGCTCCGGAGGGTTTAGAGTGCTCGTAAAATATATGTATATATATATATGTATATAGAGACAGGTTTTATTTATATATGGGCCCGCCCCTATGTTATCAGTATTGCTTTCAGCGTCTAACTGTGCTATATGTTTGATCATTCTTAACAACTCTCAAAGCTTGCAAACCCTAAAATAGGGGTTTTTCAAAACTATGCCCCATTTTTATATGGTAGTTTGGTATTGACTATACTCCCTATGTGAGAGGGAAAAGGGAAAGGAATTACAGGAGGGAAGAAAGAAAAGGTTGAGTGATTAGTAGAAGAAAAGAATCATACAAAGTACTCGCATTTAAGTCGTTGACTTTGACCAAAGACCATATTAAAATTTTTCCATTCACATTTGCATGTCAGCAAGGACAACATGCAAATAATATATTCAGTGTTTCATATCCTTTTTGTTTGTAAAGTGCACATCCCACTACGCAGAAATTGACTTATTGAGTATCCTTTTTACACACTGAAGTTCTTTGCTTTTCATTTTTTTGTTTTATTTTCTTCGGTAAGTTGATGACAGTGCTAGTAGTAAGAGTACTAACTCATATTTGATTATGAAACATGCATGGACGTATTCGGCCTAAGCCGGCATAAGAAACAAAACTTGTCCATGATGACACCAAAGAAAGTTGTCCTCACTAAAACAGAATGATAATATAAAATCTCCTTTAAAATAAATTTAAAAAAAAAAAGAATGATGTAAAGGCATTTCAACGTTTGCGGAAAGGGGGAAAAGGGTGGACCAAAATAAGGACAATTTCAAAGAAACGGAAAAAATAAATTGCTGCATGGCCATTAACATTTAGAAAAATAATTAAAAAAACCGCAAAGGTCGTTTTTAGAGATGATATTTATGACAGAAAAATAGTCCAATAGAACATAATTTTTTTTTGGGGGGCTTATAATCCAAATATCTGTAAACAGCATTGCAGAAAGTGAAAGGTGTAGGAATAAATCGGTAAAAACGCATCAGAGCAACGTAATGGAATAACAAAATTTTTTCAAAATCGTTAAATATCTCATGATGCCATATACAATAAACTAACAATAATAAAACTCATACCTCAAGAGAACGCCAAACTGCAGGAGGAGAATGACCAGAGGGTTTCAACCAACTAGTCTTCTCTACTACTCTCCAATTCCCAGATGGCAGAGTGTGTGGGCACTCGATTCCTCGACCGGTATACTAACACTGCTAGTCTCCTTCCGACCACTCAGATCTCTAAAGAACTTATTGTCACGATGCGTTATACAACAATAAGCCTGTTCTCCTGAGAGTCTGTAGTCTAAGAGAACTGGAGTGATAGGATCCCTATTTATAGACTAACATGAGGTGATCTCTTGAATTCGAATTGGACTAGGAGAAGATTTTCTTTCTTATCCACTCACAAAAAATCCGAATTTTCTAGGCCAAATCCAAGGATAATTTTAGGCCACTTTTGGATTTTTTGCATTCTAAATTCAAATAGGATTTTAACTTGAATTTTATCTCCTCATTTATTCATAAAAACCGATTTCCCCTAATGCCATAAATAAGACTAGATTCGGCCATTAAAAAGTAAGGAGAATCAAAATCCAAATAGGATTTTCTAGCTGGAATTTAATCTCACCTTTATCGACTCACAACCAAAAATCTCCGTTAGGTTTATCCTCAAAATTTTCGACTATTTTAGAAGGGAGAGAATCCAAATTCAATTGGAATTGAAACTTGAATTTTTCCCTGCATCCTTATCCCATAAAATCCGAATTCTCCTAGGACTTATCCACCCTAATAAATTCGATTTTTCCTTGATAGATTTAGGATTCAAAATTCAAGTAGGATTCAAATAAGATTTTCCTCTCTATTATCCAAATCAAATTCGAATTCTAACCTTGTGGAATTATCCACAAAAAATTCGAATTCTTCATGGATTGTGATTCAAAATTTGAATTCAAATTTCAAAGTTTAAATTTTAAAATTCAAACTTCAAATTCAAAATTCAAATTTAAATATAAATTTCGAATTCAAATTTCAAATTTAAATTTCAAATTTAAATGTCAAATTCAAATGTCAAATTCGAATTTCAAATTCGAATTTCAAATTCAAACTTCAAATTCGAATTTCAAATTCAAACTTCAAATTCAAAATTTAAATTTCAAATTTCAAAATCCACAAAAAGTTGTATTTCAAATTTTATTCTCATGGATAATTTTCTACAACTCCAATTCAATCTTAAATAAAATCATGGCAACTTTATTTGGAGTTTGAATAATTGTGTACTCTATTATCCAAAATAAAATTCGAATTCAGCCGGAGAGAATCTTCTCCACTATTCTAATCCTATGTCAACACCATCCATACAAAGTCAACTAGCCAATAAGCATACACAGATCAATTTGCCATTCATTGAAAAATTATGTGGAGCTAGTAGAGGGACCAATTGGACATATATAATCGGGTTCCCATGAATCCATATGATCATTATTCTGTACCGAACAACTCAATCATATGATCACTAATTTCAGAGTCACACTACTATAAACCTGAAACTGAACTCCCAATTATATACTGTATTACGAAAGCCTGTGACAAGCTAAAACCCTCATATGATAGCCATGATCAGTCTTAGGTCAAAGTTCGTTCAATCCTACTGATCAGGCTATCTTAAAGTTCCATTATACTACCGAATAAGAAAATGATTATTCACCATGTGTGAATAAAAAGTCATCCGCTCAGCAGACGACTCAAGGTCTTATCCATTTTCACATCCAGCATAATGTCTTTAAGAGGATACTTTTAACTCCTTAGAGCTATAATTTCGATATCTGTAAACAAACCCTTCATCATATATAAATCATGCACCCAACGAACTGATCTATAAGCTTACTACCTCTAAGATACTTTAGCCATTGGAACATCAAAATACACAAGTCATGTATATGAAGTAGTTCATTTTCTCAAGATTAAGATTATTGCATAATGAACGTCAAAAGCAGATTGATCTACTTATAGCGAACTACGTAAATCAATCACGCTTTAGTCCCGGTCTAATATGTCATCACCAAGTAATATATCTACGTCTCTACTTGTGAGTCTATGCTCTGGACAGTCAAGATAAACCGTCCACACCATAACTTTAGACAACATAATAGTCTTAACATGAGTTAGATGCTCGGTCTAACCGCATAGACTACAGACCTTAGTTTAGACTGCTTACTTTAGAACATTGTCTTCTCTCATACAAAAGTCCATTGCATACAATGTTCTAACAATTTTAACACAAGCAGTCAGTAAGTCATATTTGCTTACATTTACTTTAACATGTAAATATAATAACGACAAATAGTAATGTAATGAATAACCTCTATATTATAATTTTATTATTCAGTTCAAAATAAATACATCAAAATGTCTCTCATACTTAGGGCATTTCCTAAGAAAATGGTAGTCATATGATTATAAGAATCAATAGCATATACCAAGTGTGTGTTTAGTATACACATTCAAATTACATTACATTTAAATATAATGCAATTTTCATCCAAATACAAAAATATTTCATTCAAATACCAATCACATCACATTTTAAATCCAATACAATCACGATTTATTATTTCACTTTTTCTATTATTTTTATTAATTACATCATATATTATCTCTCTCTCTCTCTTTTTTCTCTCTACTTTTACCCATCACATCACATATTTATTATTAAAATACAATTCAAATATTTTTCACCTAAACACACATTACATTCAAATGCAACGTTAATACTTTTCCTCCAAACACAAATTACATTCAATGCATTACATTCAAACGTAATGCAAATATGATGCGTTCACCAAACAGACCATTAATATCTAGTCCGGCATTACAAAATCTATTGGATTAGCTTAGCTGGTAAGAGAGTAAAGAATTAGATAAAAACTTTAAGATTGAAATCTAAAAGTGTTTTCATTTGTTTTTAATAAGTGAAAACCATACCATAAAATAAATATAAAAGAAGATCATTATTAATATAGCTTAGATCCATTGATATGGATCCAATGATTTATTTTAGGGAAAAAAAATTTAGGGTAGAATACAAAAAATAAAAATGCTTTATTGATAATACAGAACTTTAAATAGTTGATCAATTTAGAATCACGTTAGATATTAGAGGTAGAGTTTTGTGGACGATTTTGAATTATCGATTAGTTGAGTTTTAAAAATGTATATTTTTAAATAATGTAAAAATCTTAAAATAAGTTTAGAAAAAAATATTAATATTAATATTATTTCGTTTCTCCTAAAATTATATGTAATTTAAAAAAAATCATCTAATTTGTACTTGAAATTACAAAGTTATAAAATTTTTAAGTTTTGATTTTACTCTAGATATTTGAAAAAAAAAACAGTGAAAAGCAATGTTGAGTTGAAGAAAAAAGACACAAAATAGTTTTTTTTGAAAATGTAGTTTGCAAACCTCCCTCGAACACCCGTAATTGTTCAAATATTACTGGTATTATGTGTTCTTGTTAGTTAATGCAATGTTTGCAAAAGAAATATGACTCCATAGTTCATCTCCATCGAAGAGTTGAACCATGGAAAGGCATCGAAGTTGGAAGGTCATCTACCACCCTCAATCTCCTGAAGTAGGAATTAGTTATCCCATTTTGTATGAGTTCATTAATTATTGAATCTTGTCGTTTGGTAAAAAAATTGAATTTTAATTTTATTCAAATGTAATATAATTTTACATCAAATACAAATTTTATAACAGTGCTATGAAAACAATTACTATTCAAAATATTTTTAAAATAATCACATTAACTTTTCAACTCCACTATTTGTCTCTATTTTTACCAATCACGTCAACTTTTTAACTCTAAAATACTTTTCATTCAAACATACATTTCATTCAAATACAAAAAAATACTTTTCAATCAAATACAATATTTAAAAAATAAATTTCATTCAAATACAATCAAAATATAATGTGTTTACTAAATGGCTCCTAAATAAATTCTTTTATGGTGTTTGTTACATTTTTGGAGGTCACAATTCCCAAAAGAATCCAACTATTGTGTCTACTCCTCATTCCTTCCTTATATCCCCAGTGATAATACATCAAATCAATTAAAATGTCACATAGAGTTTAAAAAGAGAAAACCATAAAAGTCAAATATTAAAAGTTGATTTTATATGATAATTTAATTCACATGATTTTTTTAAAAAGGAGAAAGAAAGTAAGTAGTATTTATACAATAAATAAGTTAAGCAAAAAACAAGTTTTAACTAATGAATCTTGTCTACTTTTACTCCTTTCTTTTACTTAGTTTACTTGTTATTTTCTCAAAATATTTTAAAATCATATTATTTAAATTTTTATAACTATTTCCGTTAAAAAGTATATAGTATACAGTACTTTAATAACATGTCATGGTAAGGATTGATGGGGATAGAGCGAAATGAGACACAAGAGTCCACAACGAAACTACTTTACTTTCATTGGTTGTTTTATGGGGATTTCTTTCCTAGAATAAATTACGAGAACTATTTTTTTATGTAGACATAAATATGTTTTTATACTCTCTAATGATTTTTGAGGGCACTCTGGTGGATCACTTTATTATAATTTTTTTTTAGAAAGAAGTAAGATTTCAAAAATAATTAAAATAAACGATAGATTTTTAAATAAATTTAATAAATAATAGATTTATTATATAAATAATTAATTTATGTCAAATTTATCAACAAATAGTGAGTTTATGTTTTACGTCTTCATCAAACAAAGAGTAAACTTATGTCTTATAAATATAAAATTTATATTTATTTAATAAATTTATTATTTATTATAAATATTTTAAAAATTTATTATTTAAATTATTTTTTAAAAACTGATATTTACTTTAAAGTCCCTTTTCATTTTTTCTCAAAACGAATCTCCCTTTTTCGTACGCTCAAAAAGGGGCTCCATTAAGTCGATGGTGGATTGGGACAGAGCCGGTCTCAACGGGCTATGCAAGATCCACATTAAAAACGGGCCGTATTGATTGGCCCAACTTAGTTATTCCATTCAAGGACCCTTTGAACATGCATGAAATGTATCCTTTCTTGCGTAGATTGGCTTCCTCAATCTTTTACCCACTGACTCTCTCTTCTATGTTTGATAGATTACTTTATTAATTGATTAAAGGGGCCATTTCAGGGTGGTTTTGGATATGGAAACTAACTCTTTTTTAATATTTCTTTTCAACTTTTTATTATTTTTTATTAATTATATCTCAAAAATTATACAATAAATTTTTAATTTTAAAAATCTATAATTTTATATATATAAATTCAAATAAGATGAATTTTTTTAAAATAACATAAAATTTTGAGAGAAACAAAATAATATTCATATTGATTTTTTTTTTGAATAAATTTCTTAAACACATATTTCAAAATTTACTTTTTTTTCAACAAAATTTTTTTTTTAAAAACTCCCATTTGGATCCTAATTATTTTTAGCATATTCCAATTGAATAACAGTTGTTTAAGTTAAGTGTTTGGATAGAATTATGATGGCGCACCTCACCTGAACTTGTTTGATCGAAAAGATTTGAATTTTGGATGATGTGAATGTTAAGTTGTAGAGTTTAATAATTATGTTCGCACAAAGACACATGCAGATCACTCACTAATTTTTCTTTATATACAAGGAGTACATTCATTATAAGTGGGTGTTTGAGTGACTTGTTTTTGGAGTCTCTTACCTTTTTTTAATATATTATTATTTTTTATTATTTATATCTTTAAAATATTATAATAAATTTTAAACTTTAAAAGTAAATTAAAATGAGATGATTTTTTTTAATTATATAGAATTTTGAGATGAACAAAATAATATCTATGTTGATATCTTTTTTCAAAATAAATTTTAAAAATTTTTATTTTTTCACTTCAAACAGTTTTTTTTTTCCTCAAACATATCTTTCAAAATAACTTTTTTTCAATAAAAAAAAAGTCTTCAAGCAACCCTCTCAAAGACCCCCTAACATGAGAGGTCATAGAGAGAACATAAAGAATTAGATGTGTTATTTTCTCTTGTAAACTTTTTTACCGATGTAAATTATTGTAACCATTAACAACGGATATAACTCTTACACTAAAAGTGAATAATTATTTTGATTTGTTTATTTGTTCAATGATTTTATTACTTCTGGTAGTATAGAATTAAAACGGAATAGACGAAGCACATTACACCAAAAAAATAATAATAATAAATGAAGATGTTTCCACTTAAATTTTTGCAAAAATTATCAATTTAAGAGCACTCAACGATATTTTATTAAGTTCAAAAATGAAAGGCATACACCAGTAAAAATCAATCATCAACCTAAAAGATAAATTTGCATTTGATGTACCATTTTAACTCAAATATATTGTCTTTTTTTTTTATAGTTTATTCACAATTTACAATTTCAATTACAACTATGCAACATATAAAAATCAATCATCAACCTAAAAAAGATAAACTTGCGTTTGGTGTATTATTTCAACTCAAATAAAATTGTCTTTTTTTACAGTTTATTCACAATTTATAGTTTTACTTACAATTATGCAACTCAAACTTAAAAATTCAAAACCTTACATATACTGTTTCAACTCTAATAAAATTATCTTTTTTTACAGTTTATTCACAATTTATAGTTTTACTTACAATTATGCAACTCAAACTTAAAAATTCAAAACCTTACATATACTATTTCAACTCAAATAAAATTGTCTTTTTTTACAGTTTATTTACAATTTATAGTTTTACTTACAATTATGCAACTCAAACTTAAAAATTTAAAACTTTACATATATATAAATCCAAATACGATGAATTTTTTTTTTAATAAATTGCATAAAATAATCAAAAAAGCAAAACAAGCTCTACGTGATTTTTTTTTTTTTTCTTTTGCCCCAAGCACATTTAATTCTTACACTTTCTAGTTTAAGTCAATCAAATCTATACACTAAACACATAACAATTCAATTCAATTTCAACATAGAAATCATAATTCAAACTGGTGGACCAAATATAAAGATTCGAGGGGTAACAAATGTAACAATACCATCTAATTAGTTGTAGGAGTCGGGAAAGCGAGCGACAAAAGCCAAACGAGCATTGCCGCCTTCTTACATTTGTCAGGGACAAACAAGAATTCAACATCTAGAGAACAACACATCAATCTTCTTGGATCAGTCTTGAGTCTCGTTGGTTGCTAGTAGAGGAATTATATTACTTGATGCGAAGCAAAACCTATACAAAACACGCAACATTTGGACCACAATTCTCCCCTTCACACAGCTTACATTGACTATTCTATAAGTTTGGTTAACGAAAGAGCCACAAACTGGCGCAAAATGATGGAAGAAGGACCGTGAGGGCTAGGAGCTGCTGCCGGGTGGGCAGGTCCCGGCTTCCTTCGGATTTCGGTGATGGAGATGGCGTGGCTTAATGTTTCAACGCGTAGAAACTACGGTGGGCCAATATGCCATTACCAGACAAGAAATAGAACAACTAATTGAAAAGGTTGGTTTAGCAGAACGACAAACGAGATAAACATTATCCAATAAATCAAACATATCAAATCACCATACTTATATAATAACACGCTTAATAAATGTCACAATATTTCTGTCACTTATATCCACTGGGACGTGTCTTTAACTAAATATATCATCGCCTATCGTACTACGTCGGTGGTGTTGTTCAATACACCCTCAGATTTAAATCGGACTGTAGACCCAACGAACTCATCCGAGTAAAGTATATTTGGATGCTTCCACGGTAAATTAAAAATCGGTCCAACAGTTTAGCTACGACATCTTTCCACGTGAAGAACATGTCAAAGGGAGTGTCAAAAAATATTAATTTCTTGTGCAGCATCCCATGCCTTGTTGCACATTTTAAGAAAAGAAAAAACCTCCCCATATTTGTCTCGTGGGGGAGTTTTTCAGTGGTTGTAGCTTTCTGTGGTGCGATCCATAATTGCGGGGCTAATGGCATCTTTCACACTCAGACCGGATGGGCATATAAACTCTTTAAATATCACCAGGTATCAACTGTCTGCCTCAAATATCTGGCATGAAATTTGTTGTTATCCTATAACCAACTAGCCAAACTTGCATCATAATAGATCGAATCAAATCCCAATCCAAATCCCCTTCCAGATATTTATGAGTTAAAAACACTTGTAAAAGAAGCATTTACAATAAGCATGTGCAAGAAAATTTCCAAAAATCAAAAACCCCAGTAAGATGTTTAAAGTTTCAAACATTAAAATACCGATAAAAGGTTTATTATCAGAGTACTGAGGTCAATTGTGCCAAACCTTACCCATAAGACGTATTGGCGAACTGGTATGTAGCACTCTTGTACTAAATATTTTGCCAAAACAGGTTCTTGATAAGCCAAACGTACTTACCAGAAATCCAATTTGAACTCGAGTAATTCTCAAGAACCTTTAACAAAGAAACGAGGAACAACCATTAAACATCATACAAAATGCTATATAAAGAATGTTATATATAGAGAACTAACCTACTTGTATGTACAAAGTACTTGCCAAAAGAGGTCATTGATAACTCAAACACTTGGAATCTAAGACTAAAACACAGTACTTACCGTCATCCCAATTTGAACTCATGGCCAATTCTCAAGAACCACTTTAACGGAAAAAAAAAAAAAAAAAAAGAGCAAGAAACATCTTAATTCTCATACAACATTGGCTTGTGTTCTGAACCAAATCTTATAAGTTCTCTTTTAACAATTAATGACAGGAAGAAAGAAACGTAAGACAACAGATTGAATCTGACTACAGCTTACAGGTTACAAGTACAACAAAAATACAGTAAAGAAAAAAAAATTACTCTAATTCAATCCATAGAACTTTGGAAAGCCCTGTTAAAGAGGTGGTCTACCTTCTTCTTCTTCTTATCCGAAAGCCGCCTCTCAGTACCAAGTCTGTCTCCTTTACGAGACGTTATACTTGCTTCTTCTTCTTCTTCTTCTTCAGCTTCTTATGCTTCATCTTTGGCTTAGAGAACCTGGGATCCCCATATCAGGGGAATAAAAGAAAGCCCTTCCATAATTTTAAGGATCATCCAAGAGCCCAATTTCAGAATCCGGAACGGCACATAGGCGTTTGTTCTTCAATATTTACAGTGACTACTATAATTGTCTCCTATTACACAATTCACCATCTCACAACGCCTCCACCATTTACTTCCATGGACCAGGTTCTCCGCCTCCGTGGCCCCTCCATTGCACCGGAATTCGATAGGGAGCGAACCCTTCTCGCGGTCCTGGACTCCGAACCAGAGCTCGAATCGGAGCTGGAAGCCCGATTCCCACCAAAGCAACCAAACAAATTGCGGAAAATCCGCCTCAATCCACCTCTCTCCCTTCCTCTACTCCCTCTTGAAGACCACGATATTCTTCTAGGCAGACCGCCATTGTTAAACCCTCCGTCCATCTCCGTATAAACTACAGGTAGTTCTCTCTCTCCCCCTCTTCTCCCTCCAGAAAACCTCCCCACAGCGAATCCACCTCCGGGAAGCCTCCAAATCGTGAGACCCACATTCTCTTCCTCGCTCGGAGTCAAAGGTTGACCATTTTCGGGCACCGACGAGCTCGGCGCATCGGCGGGCAGCTCGTGTCGACAAACAGGACAAGAATTGTGAAGTGAAAGCCAAGGGAGAATACAATCCTGGTGGTATATGTGCTTACAAGGCATTTCTCGAGCTTCTATTCCCAATTCGAAAGGCTCTTTGCAAACAGCGCAGTGAGATTCCGTCGTTATGTGGGAGTCGTCGATCTCGATCGTCGGCATCGACTCGATCGCGGCTTTGGACGCCGGAGGCTGCTCCAGCCGTCCGATTCCGTTGATCTCGATCTGCGAGAGCTGCTCCAGAAGGCGGTCAAACCCTGACCCTAACAAGAACTCCGACATGCTCGCCGGCAGAGGCCTCAAGCCGGAACCACCGCCATCGTCGTAGTAAAGCTCAAACCCTCTACCCTCCCCGTCGCCGCCGCCTCCGCCGCCTTCAGAAGATCCTCGCAGCACGATCACCGGGTTGAAAGGGGACCGATCGCCGCCGTTCCTCCGCGTTCTCCTGAGGATCGGGCCGGAATCGCTCCGATCCGAGCTCGACGGCGCGTTTCGCTGCGCGGCTCCGATCATGTACATCGCGGCCGCGGGGAATCTCCTCCTCCGCGAGCCGCCGACATGGACGGCTGACTGCGGTGGGTTCTCGATCGCCTCCACGAACCCGCCGTCGCAGTCCGGGCACACCACGGCGTCGTCGTTCCAAACCCTAACGAATCGGCTGCATCTGTAACACCAATAAGACGACCTCGCCGCCGAAGACATCTACGGAAGGCGAAAATCCAACCAACCGAACCTGGAATTCCTTAATCTTCACCGATTGGGTTTCGGAAACCTCCTCCAGCGAAATGGACAACACTCCACGGAGAAAATAGGAGAGAGAAAGAAGAGAGAGAGAGAGGGGAGCGGCTTTAGGGAGACGGCAAAATGAAGAGCCTCGCAATTCCCTGGAAAAGTTATTCTTTTTCTTTTTCCTTTCTTTTCTTTTCTTTCCCTTTCCTCTTTTTCTTTTTCTTTTTCCTTTTTCTTTATCGGTGGGGGTCAAATTTGTATGGATGTCAGGAAAAAATATATGAGGAAATATTATTTTATTATTGGCTTTTTTGCACCCATATGCCCCTAAACTTGCCTCATAAGTCTAATTTAGACCCTAAATTTCTAGTTTTTGTAATTTTCACTGCAAACGTACAAAATCCTTAGCAATTTATCCATTATTGAAAATAATATTATTATTTTAATGAAAATTAACTTATGATTTACACATTTGGTGTAAATTATTAATTTCATCTATTTAAATCCTAATTATTATCAAAATAAAAAAATTGAATTAACTTTGTCTTAAAAATAAATTTATGTTGATATCAATTAATAAATATCTTTTATTCTTTTATGAAATGTTTAGGAAATATATGTTCGTATTACATTTGAATATAATACATTAAATATATTTTATATTTAGATAAAAAATATTTACTTTATATTTAAATATAATGTGTGTTTGAATAAAAAGTATTTGAATTATATTTTAGAGTTGAAAAGTTGATGTGATTGATAAAAATATATAGAAAAAGTAAGATAAAAGAAAATATGATGTGAATGAAAAAAAAAATTTTATTTTTAAAATATTTTAAAATAATTAATGTATTCGAGGTATCGTTATAAAGTATTGTATTTAAACACATAATTTTTATGTTTACATAAAAATTATATTATGTTTAAATGTAATACAAATATAAAACTGTAAATAAATACAATTAATGACTTATATGAAAGTCAATTGTCAATTTTTGTAAAAGAAATCAGCATTTTTATTAACGAGGATAAACTGTAAATTACTGCAAATTGTCAATATTTTTTACAGACTAGTAAATTGAGAGATAAATTATTAAACTTTATTGTTTAGAGTATAAATTATAATTATTTGATAAAATTATAATTATTTGATATGTTTAGGATGCTTTGGTGTTAAAATAATAATTATGGAAATTGGGAAGAAGAGATATTTATGGCAAAACCGCGTCGGCTTTTGTTAACGTGACAAGCACGCTGTCATATTCGGGCCAAGTGGGGAAACGTCATTGGCCGTTGTAGACAACGACGATCAGTACGCGGTAAGGTCTGTTTGTTGTGACTGTGAGAGACGGTCGGTCAATTTTTAAAACTTTTTTTTTCCCTTATTTTTTTATCTGTTCTTTGTTTTTTTTATAATAAAGGAGAGAGGGGCAATTACTTTTTTTTTTTTGCTTGAAAATAAGAGCTAAAGATGTAATGTTTTAGAGTGTTTCTATTTTTTTATTTTTTATTAATAATATTATAATATATTAAATATATATTTAATTATATTTTATATTAAATTAATTAAAAATTAGATTAATTATATATATAATATAATATTAGTAAGGAGACATAAATAAAAATATAAATAAAGAAATGTATAATTTAAATTTATTTTTGAGAAAAGATTGTATTTAAATCTTTTCTATTGTATGAAAATGATTTTCCAAGTTACTTTTAATAAATATCATATTAAATCAAAAAATAATATTTTTTAAAAAATAAATCAAAAATATTTTTACTGATTAATTATTAATTAGTTATAATGATTATAGGATGTTTTTCTTTTTTTTTTTAAGAAAGTTTATTTTTTGAATACTGTATCACTTATTTAAGGGGACATTTGGTAAACACATTATATTTTGATTATATTTAAATGTTGTATTTAGTTGAAAAATATTTGTTTTGTATTTGAATGAAATGTGTGTTTAAATGAAAAGTATTTTAGAATTGAAAAGTTGATGTGATTAGTAAAAGTAGAGATAAATAGTAAAAATGAAAAGTTAATGTGCTTGTTTTAAAAAACTTTTGAATAGTAATTGTTTTCGTAACACTATTAAAAAATTTATGTTTAGTATAAAATTGTATTATATTTGAATAAAATTAAAATATAATTTTTTTACCAAACGACACCTAATTTCTTCTTTTTATTTTTATTTTTATGTTTTTGGGTTTTTACCCTAAAAATCTTTTTCTTTCCCGTATAGCTGATGGCTTCAACATCTTCAAGAAAAAGAGCCTTACGGCAAACTAGAAATTAGTTCACTTCTCCTGAATTAACGAAAAGGGCAAAAAAAAAAAAAAAAGGAATCTCTGTCTTTTGCCAACCATAAAGAAATAAATATAAAGTTGTTGTTTTCTTTTATTAGCGTGGTGTGGGCCATTTCGTAATCCTACATTAATTTCCATTTTTGAATATAATCGTTATTCTTTGAGAAACATAATCCTGTATTATTTAGTGAATATAGATTTCTATTTTTCATTTTAAAACTGTTTTTCTTTTTACATTTTGAGCGATCTACATCGGGTTTCGTTTGCTTATAAGGTTTAGATTAAAATTTTTAATTTCAATTTTATTTTTTTTTTAAATTAATAAAAATTATAATTAAATCAATCAATTTAAATTTAATATTTGATGTAATTCTAAATTCAACTCATACATCAAATAAAGTCCACAGCAATAAGAGATAATTTTAAAATATTAATCAAGGGAGTTAAGAGGAGCTGAACTTACATTTGACAATAACCCCTTTTTTTTTTTTTTTAGGTAGACGTTAACTTCTTTTACTCGTAATTATATATCATAAGTTGTCGATTTTGCATTGATAAAAGAGAAAATTAAGATTGCAGTAAAACTTAAAGTAGAAAACACACATTTATTCAATTTGTAAAAACGATTGTTACCTTTCTTATAAATTAAAAAAAAAAAAAAAACACTATTGCTCCTTTAGAACCAAGGCCACAATAAAATTTTTTTTTTTCTTTTTCGTTATTAAACATCTCTAGGTTACATTAATAAAAGAAAAACATATATATATTTACATATGTGTGCATCTTTCCTCATTGCAGTAATTTCTCAAATGAAATCAAGTGAACAACGAAACTTAATTCAATTTGATGAGTTAAAGATATAAGAAAATAAAGAATTTCTCCATTCATATGCACTAGCTATTCCGTTTAGAAAATAACAAGCTTGTCCTTTTCGTGTATCTCGCATAAGTTATTTCGTCAAAAAATTACGTGTTTCAAAATTGTTCAACCAAAAAAAAAACGTGTTTCAAAATTGGGGAGCGTGAAGGTGAATCTAAAAACATATCAGATATAGAGAGACATAGGAGATAAATTTTAAAATTCAAATGACATGTTGACATAAATAATATAGTTCATAATGCATTAGACATAAGACATAACAAATATGTTTTAAAATTGGAAAGACATGTAATAAATAATATAATTCAGATATTCTTTTAGGAATTTGATTTGTCATCTAAAAGCCACCAAACGAACATTTTATCATCTAAGTAATATGAAATTGGGAACTTCTATAATTGAGTAAGATTTTTTATCTTATGATAGGGTAAAAATTTGATGAGTTTTTAATGTTGAGACAAAAAGTCATACCTAAACAAAAAAAAAAAATCACACTTGATATTTTAAAAACCTTTGAAAAAAATTTTCAAAAAAAAAAAAAAACTTCCATTTGCAACTCAGCCAACAACCCCATGACTCCTTCTAGGCGACAACATATGACCCCCTTGGTAACTCCAAACTTAGCAAAAACCCAACCCCCCTTCCCTCGTGACTTCCCTTTGCAATGCCCTTGCCACGTGCCACCGACGACCTACCCCCTCCCTTTATCAACCTTCCACCGATGACTCCTCCTACACCGTGATTCCCTCTTAGTGACTCCAAACTTGGCAAAGACCCAACCCCCTTTCCCCTACGACTTCCCTTTAGCGACGATCTAAGCCCCCTTCCCCCGTGACTCCAAGCAATGACCCAAGGAACAGTTCCTCTATAACTAGCTCTTTGCCTTTACTTTACCTCCATGGGCTACTCTGTCACTCGGACTATCACCATTCCCTTTGGCTATTCTTGTTCCAAGAACCCAAAGATTCTCGATTAGACGACTATCAATGGAGAAGCATGAGATCTAGCTTTTGCCGTATTTGAGGCTAAGGAAGGGGGAGAGGTCGAGGAAGGTGGGGGCCTGGGCGGAGGAGGGTAAATGATCGGCTTTTGCCACCTTTGCAAGCCCAGAATCCGGTGACCTATGATGGTGATTCCAATTGTGATTCTGAGCTTGCAAGATTGATGATAGGGAGCTTTATCGTGCAAATCCTCACCCAAATTGAGCACAAGATGTGGTGGGGTGGCTGTCAGTAGAGGATGGTCATTGGATTTTTTAAGCTCATACAAGGTTTTTTTTTTTTTTGAAATATTTGGATTATTTGGATTTTAATCACATGTAATAGAATACACATGCACTCTCATTCAAATTATATAGTGATCGTCAGATTTGTCCTTATAAATAGGATAAAATTCCTTATATCATTGTAGAATTTTCTTATAAAATTAATTGATTGTTTTTTAATTTATAAGAAGCATAAAGGACTAAATAAAGTAATATTACTATTGTCATTAAAAAAGATAGTTTTTTTTTTATTAACAAGGTAAAAATCCTTACATCATTAAACAAATTTCCTATAAAATTAATTGGTTGTTATTAAATTAATCAGAAGCATTTATTTTTTGTATAACAAATAAAATACCAAAGAACTAAATAAATTAATATTTCCATTCTCTATTTCTCTTTAAAAAAGTAATATTTTTCCATTCTCTTTTATTAAATAGTAGTTCTTATCACCACTGATTTCACTAATATTGCTCTTCTCTTAAATCAAAAGCAGTAACACTAGCCTTATTACTTTTACAAACTTAGGGCTTGTTTGGATACTGGTTTAAACCAGAATTTTATATTTTATTTTTATTTTTTTTAAAATAATAAAACTTTTAACTAATTTAATAATAATTACATAGTCAATTATATATATAATAGAATTTAAATATTCTTACCTTAATTTAAAAAATAAAGATAAAAAATCATCAAGTTGCAGCCATGTTTCGGTGAAGAGATTGGATCACTCCATTAATTAGTAAAAGATTTTAATTAGTCAATTATCTATTTGTTAATTGTAGGACTGGCAATTTAGGTCACGACACGAAACCCTCGGGTTTTCCTTAAATGGGTTTGGGTCAAAAAGGGGTCAAACCCGTCAAACACGATTAAATAAATGATCGAACCCGTACGAACCCGCCAACCCGCAATTGACACGAAATAACCCATTTAACAAATTAATTATATATGAGTTGACATGAATATAACTCATAAATTACTCATTTATTATCTTTAATATATTTATATTATTATATATATTATAATGTTTTATTATTTTTAATTTTGAGTTTTCAAAATTCAGAAATAATATATATATTTTATTATATATATTTAAAAAAAATTTAACATAAAAAAGAAAATCTAGATGAAAATCTAGATTTTACTTTATTTTTTTTAGTCTTTCATTGCTTTTGTAACTTTGCTCATCTCACTCAATCGCCCTCCCCTTCCCTCGCGATAACACGACTAGTCGTTTCTGATCTTGTTATCATTATTTTATTTATATTTAATTTAAACGGGTTAATTTGGATCAACACGATTAATAAAGAGAGAATGAGGGAAATAGACCAAAATTAAAATTGAATAAAAATAAATAGCAGAAAAGTTTTGGACTTTTAATAAATAGCATATTTTTGGTAAATAATGATTTACCATAACTAAAATTTCAAAAATACTCCTTATATGTAAATCTTGGTAAATTTATTTGGAAATCATTTTTTACTTGGTAAATCATTTATTTACGTGTGTAAATCATAGATTTACCAGTTCTGCACCCAGAATTTTCTCAAGAAACAAGCAGATAGTTTTAAAATTTTACTGGTAAATCATTTATTTACGTGTGTAAATAATTGATTTACCAATTTTTCACCCAAAATTTTCTCAAGAAACAAGCAGATAATTCCTCAGAAAAACAAAAACGAGAAGTTTAGCCCTCAACAAAAGTTCGCAGAAGAAAAAGAAAGGGAAAGGGAAAGAGAAAGAAATAAAATCTAGAAAAAAATATGAGTATAATTGTAAAATTACATGACTCCTAAATTAAAATTGCTATTTATTTTTTAAGTTAAGTAAATATGCTATTTACTTTTATTGACTAAAACAATTGATCTATTTATTACAATTTCTCATTAATAAATGGGTTAGGTTTGAATTTGAGATTTTGACACGAATATTAAATGAGTTGGGTTTGAGTTTGAGATTTTACATGAATATTTAATAAACAAGACATGAACACGACACATGATATCACGAACTGCGAACCCTAATTAATTGTATGTACTACTAACATGGACCGGTACTGTCTTTAATAGAATAATAGTTTAATTACACAAAATTTGTTCAAGTGTTCTTTGCTTTATACGGGTATTGACTAATAATCTAGTCATATAAAAAATTACTATGGCACTGTTGGCCATGCAACTTGTAATAATTTTTTATGTTTCTATTATAAATAAACAATACTTATAATGTAATGCTTTTATTATGTATTTTTATTGATAAATAATACTTATTATGTTTGAATAAAAATTGTCCCCTCCTTTTTCACTTAAAAAGAAATTAGAATAATATCACCATTACGTGTTTTCTATAATAAATTATTTTCTTAAGGTAACCGATCATTGTATTCAAAATTATGGGTTAATCCACGTACGCCCCTAAATATAAGTGTCTTCGTATACTTTCAATAAATTTGGTTTGTTCCTCCTGACCAAATGGTGTTTTGCATATGTGCTTACGATCTCAAATCATAAAAAAGAATTCATGCTTTACAAAAATAGAACTAACAAATTAATAAATAATTAATAAATAAATAAATAAAGGTGGTGATTTGACATGTTTTCCAACCTAGCATCTTATATGGTATATTCATATAATGGCATCTATATCTGTTACATCACTTGAATTTTATTTTATTTTATTTTATTTTTATAAACCATGGAAATCGGGGGAAAAGAAGTCTAAGGAGCGGACAATGACCGCTACATCAATAAAAGATAGGACTTGGTGGGTTTGCATTTAAAACAACGCGGATATATTCAGGTATTGTATTAAAAAGTTCAAAAAAAAAATGTAAAGAAGTATGGTAGACCACGCCGAATAGCCTTTGGCAATAACAATAACAATAACAATAATAATAATAATAAAGACCATTATGAATAGAACGGGGGCTCTGAAAAAAAAAAAAAAAAAGCCACAAAATCATGATTTTTGTCAAGGAGAAAAAATCTTTTACTCTTACAAAAATTATTATTTATAAATAAATTATTTATCAATAAAAAATATTCATTTATCAATTTTTTTAATAAATATATATTTATCATCAAAATAAATATTTCATTTATCATTCATTTATCCTTATTATTTTAACACTTTTTCTCTCTCCTCTCTTCTTCCAAAAGCCACCACCATTGTTGTCATCGCCACTGCTGCCGCCATGAGCCATCATTGCTAAAGTTGTAGAATGGCAATCTAGACCATCGTAAAGCAAGCCCAAGCCCCGCAACTGTGATCTCTTTTTCCTACGATAGTCACTCGACATTGTCTCTCTGCCTTGGCTTGCAATGGCTTCGATCTCCATCCACCAGAGATCAAGAGAATGGAGTCATCTTGCGACGCAACTTCGACGGTAAACTTGCAATTGGAGTTACAACAATATGGTGTTCACTACCTTCAATCGTCGTTCAACACTTTTGGTGGACAAGAAAATGCCATGAAAGAGAAATAAGAGAAAGAGAGAAGGAAGAGAGAGAATCAGGTGATAGGGAAGGAGAAAGAGGAAGGGGGGATTGGGAAGAGACGTTTTTGACAATCTTCGGTGAAAGCTTCGATGATCTTCGTGTCATGATTTCAGTTGGTGCGATCTCGCCTGCGACGATGCTGGGGTTGCGATGGTGACAAGAGAGTATGGATGGTTGCCTAAGAATCCTTTAGGAGAGAGAGAGGGAAGAGAGAGAGACGGTGGATGTGGAGGAGTGAGGGAGAGAGCACAAAAATTTTTTATTGTAAATAATTTTAAAACTTTTTAAATGTGACAAAAATCAAGCCACTCTCCATTTTTTATTAATATTCTAATTATCTTAATAGAATGTTCTTAGTTTTAGGCCCACAAAAAATTTGTCTCTTGGATAATCCCATAATCTTCTCTTTTTTTTTTATGAAGAATTTAATATTTATTGTTCTTTTTAATTTGAGGGAATTTTTTTTTGCTAGCTAAGAAATTTAGCGATCATTCATTTGGTGTATCTATTGGAAATAGAATTTTTAATTTAAAATTGTTAATTTTTAAAAAATTAATTATAATTTTTATTGATTTAAAAAAAAATGGCAGAACCTGAAATAGAATTTTTAAACTTCTACTGTGAAACCAAATACAAGTTTAGTATATAATTCTTATTTCAATCCTTTTTAGTACAAGGAAATAAGGATAAATAACAATTTTATGTATTTTTACAAGTTAGATAAACAAAAAAAAAGGTATAGTTTTGATATTTTTAATTAAGAGTTCATTTGGTTTGCTTACATAATTTAGTGTAATTTAAAAGTTAAGTTAAATCGGATATTTTATAATTTAACTTAAATTAAAAATTAAATTAGATCAGATATTTTGTATATAATTTAACTTGAAATCTTTTTAACTGTCTTAAAAAGTATGCTTGACTAAGAAAATAAAAAAATTTAACAAGTAATTAAATTAAATTTCTACCTACTTAATTTTTATAATACTAATTAAAAAAATAACTGACTCCATGACTCAATTTTTTTCCTTTTATCTAACAAATTGTATGCAAAAAAAAAAAATCGTTAATATTGTTATTGTTATGGTTGTTGAATGCCAATATGAAGGACCATGAAAAGGTGAAACAAATTTTGTTTTTTTCCATTAGCTAACATGTCAGATTTAAAAATACATCAAACAATAAAAAAAATCTCATTTCTATTTGTCTCATTCATATTCTCTGAATTTGAATATATATTGGTAAAAAGAAAAAAGAAAAAAAGTTTGTTTTAAGTTATGAAGTACTTTATAACTTTAAAAAAATGTGTGTTTTAAACTATAAGCTATTGTTTAACTTAAAAAAAAAATTTGTTTTAAGCTAGACTGAATTAAGTTAGATTATTTCAAAATGATTAATATAATATAATCTAAAAGTTAGATTAAGTTATATTTATTTACCAAATATACACTAATTCTTTTATAATTTGAGAACTGAGGATCTTAAGATAAAATCAAATGTAACCATTTATCTTGTATTAGCATAATTGTACTTCGGTATTTTGAATATATCAAAATGATGTCATGAGATTTAAAATAATACAAATCAAAAGCCCAAAACTCGTTCTTTTTTTTTTTTTCAATCTAAAGACGTAAATTAAGAAAAGAGGAAAGCTTTTGGTATTTTTTTTAAATATTTTTTATTTTCAAAAAAAATGAAAATGAGAAGAATTTAAAAATTGTGCTGAAATCATTTCTAAAACTGTATTTAGTTATATTTTCAGAATATATTTTGAGGGAAAAAAAAAGAAATTGTGTTTGATTATATTTTTAAAAATTAATCATTTTATAAGTATTTTAAGAAAACATGTTTATATTTATTTAAAAAAACATTATAAATAACAAAAATTAAAAAATAATAAAATTTTTTAATTAAAAGATGAATTAAAAATTAATAATCATAATTTTTAAATAATTACTATGAAAATTAAAAGTTAAAATGGTCTTAGCACTTTAAAGGGGTCGCGTGTACCCTGCTGAGGAAAACAAAGTCAAAACAAGAAGTGAAATCGACTTTAGGCAGTTTTCAAAGTTAAGGCAAAAAAGATTAAAATGTTCTCAGTATTTTCTTTTTTTTCTTTTTTCAAAACTCTACCAACCCAATCAAGATTCCCAAACCACTTTAAAAGCATTTACCCAGGGAACTGTGAATTCAATCTCCAGTTCAAAAACAAACACAACCTAAGTAATCTAAAAAAAAAAAAACAACATTTTAATTATAGACCTCATCTTTTTTTTTTTTTCAACATTTCATGTTCCTTTTTTCATAAAGCAATAAAGAGAAAATTTCTGTCTCAAAAAACTGTCTGAGGGTATTCAAATAACATATTTTTGTAGGGGATTCAAATAATATATTCTAAACATAATATATTATTTTAGCATTTCCAAAATACAGAAATACTGATGGAATAATGTAAAAGATCACGAAGTATTAGGACAATAATTTGTTTAAAGGAATTTTAAACAAATAAAAAGGGTGAGCAGTCCTTTTCTACTTTCATGCTTCGACGTTGTTTTACGTATTAATTTTATCCAAAACATCATAAAGAATTTATTTTTCATATATTAAACATCGTGCAATTTATAATCATTGGCACACAATGTAAATATCATATTACACTTTTACTTTTATAATATTTTTTTGTTAGAAAAAAGATTAAAATTAGAGAGTGACGTGGCCACTGTGGCAGAACGATTCTAACCCAAGATTTTATTGAGACGAGTGATCAACCATGCCATCCCATTCTGATATGATACCTTTTACATTTTTTTTTTATGTTGTAGTGAATAAGAAATTGAATACAAACCTATAAACACACACATATAAGAGATTGTAATGACAAGCCATATAGAGGATAAGAAACGGAATCCCTTGATGAAACTATTCCTTAAGCAAAGCAGCCGATAAGTCATTTAAGGATTTGTGTGTCTTAATCGTTGTAGCCCGTGTGTCGTCCAGGACATAAAGGGTATGATGATTTGACGTGCATTTAATTTATTGTGTAATGTTTTGGAGATTAATAATAACACAAGATTCTAATCATGTGAAATGAAAATTAAAATAGTAGTTTGATCATTAAGAAGATTAGTTTGTACTCGATGTGATTTGATAAAAATAAATAAAAAAAATTAAAACACTAAAATTGGCAATGAAGTCGTGTGAATGTTTAATTTTCCATGTACTACAAATAACAACATGAGATTATACTAATATTATCAGATTTGATCTAACTGCTTTACACTCGATATGATAGCTTTAATTAATGTATGAAATAGTTTATATACCAACAAGGAAGTCTGTCACGTGTATATATGTATATATAAGCTCATAGCTATAGAAAGTGCATACAATTTCGTAACATTTTAATATTTGTGTCTATTTATGCATAAATATATAATTCTTTATTAAAAGGAAGAATTGTATCAACTAAATAAGACATGCAAACATTGTTGAGAAAATATTAGAGACTTGAAACACGTAAAGAAACACGCTTTCTTTAAAGCGTTATTTGCCCCCTCTCCATAGAGATTGCTTTTTGGGTTTCAGTAGCAAAACGTTCTCAGGATATGATAAGCCTCACGTAAATTTCCAGTAAGCAAAATTAGAAATTTACAAAAAAAAAATAAGAATACAGTTGAGTATCTGGTAAAGAAAGAATAGAGGAAAACTGAAAACGAAAGGAAAAAATAATAATCTTAAACGTTTTCTAATTTCCCTTAATATAGATTCAATGGCATCCATTCATCAACACATACAACTGTTGATACAAACAGTTGTTTTAATTTATTTTTTATTGCTGCTATATCTGAAAAGTCACATCTTTTCAGAAAAATTAAATTTAAATGCTAATTCTGAAAAGTCATATCTTTTCAGAAAAATTAAATTTGAATGCTAATTCTGAAAAGTCACATCTTTTCAGAAATTCAAAAAATTCGAATGTTTAATGAGCGCCAAAAGCGCCTCTACAGCCTTACTGCCCACACCACGCGCGCGCGTATGCAAGTTGTGTGGGCATGTCCCTTCACTTATCACATCATTGGCTCATTAGAAAGGTATTCTCTTATAAAGAGTTATGACTCTTTATCTTTTCTCTATGTGGGACTTTAGCATATCTTTTTGCACTTATAGTTAAACAATTCCAACAAACATCAATGCTAATGATCCATATGAGGCAAAACCTTTAACCAATACCAGATTCATCAGTAAAATATGATAAAGTGTAGGAAAAAAGACCTACACTAAGACCCGATAATGGAAAACTTCTTTGACATTCCAATAATTGTTCGTGTATAAGGCTTGTTTGACTAAATTTCTATAATTGATAGAATCTTCTGATGACTTAAAAGTTAGAAACATATATCATTAATGCAACCATTACACAGTATAGAAACAAATCTAGCACATATAACAACATCACCAACAAACAACTTAAATGGATCAAACACATAAATAAAATCGAAAGATGAAAAAACCATCTCTATTTTGACACAGCAAAACTAGAGACAAACCAACAATAAAATTCACGTACATGGCGAAAATAACATCGTCTTTATTAAAAATAAACAACCATCAAAAGAGACACAATCCCAACAACACATTAAGACCATCGACGTAGAATCGGCCATTGTGACCAAAGGGACCTAGAGAAGCAATGTCTTGATGAAATAGAGCCACTGTCAGGAATATGGCACTACACCAGTATGGAAGAGCCACCCTCCGTCATTGACAAACACCAAGGGAGGCAATCATCCATTCCACTGCACCATGGGATATGCCCTTGGGGTTCAAATCCACTAGATCCATCCCAAGCCATGCACCCCTGAGCATTGGTGAAACACCACCTCCAACATCAGACACTTGGTAATACTCTGGCTACCACCCATCTCCTCCGGCTAGCCACGAGGCAAAAACAGATGCCTAGGCCTTCATTAAGCCGTCCAAGGCTTCCCCTCTAGGGCCGGGAGTCCGGAAGCCAGCCAATGAAGTGTTAAGACTCTGGTCCAAAAAGAGAAGAGAACCTTCGCATACCCGAGGGGAAGAGAGAGGGGTTTCCCATTGGCTTGGTTTCTAAGGAATAAAGAATATGAATCCACCTATATATTTTACATAATACTACTTTACTTTCTTTTTTTTTGGCTGATTGGAGAGTTAAAGCTAGCTTCAATTCAATCCCATGACTCTTTAAAAGATGCTAAGTACGTACTTCTGAAATTATTGACGGGCATTTTAAACACCACTTGACATATCCAAAAAACCAAAAATTAATTGAAGTATATTAGTAGTTGTGCAGAGAATATCATCAATGTCTCATGAATAAAAACAGCACAATTTTTTTTAAAGCAATTATATTCTGAACGCGATATCTCTCACCATTCTTTTTAACGTCATCGTCAACTTTATTCTAACTTTACGCGTTAAAAAATGAAAAATTCCGCACTCATAGTTGCTTTACGACTCTTTTTTTTTTATTTTTTTGGCTTAAATACTGCTTTACATTTCTTTCATTCCAAGAGTTTGCTTTTTCATTTTGTGATATTTTCTCAATACGTCATTTTTTACGACGTTGACAGGAGTTTGCAGAAAAATTTATAAAATTTATTGGATAAATAATGATAGTATTTTAATCAATTCGTACAATAGTACAACTACATATTCTGGCAAAATATTGTTGAAATTTCTAACAAAATCCAAAGATAAATTCACACGTATATTTCTATTATAAAAAATGTATCGACAATTAAATTCTCTGACTTCAAGTTCAAAAGAAAAAGAAAAAAAAATCGATGTTATTGTTACATTATTTCCACCCGAACGACTTTGGATTTAATCCTTTGACTTCAAGTTCAAAAGTAAAAGGAAAAAAAAAAAATCGAATGTTATTGTTACGTTATTCCACACGTACGGCTTTGTCCATATAAGGCTCCAACCCCCTGATCAGTCTTAGAGAGCTAGGGCCTAGAGAAGAAAATTTATTATCTGTAAAATAGGCAAAAACAAGATATTATTATTAATTTCGTGTTATGATTTGTGTCCCTACCAATTATATTTCTTCCAACTAGTACCAAACAGTATTCATAGAAATACCAGTCATTAAATGGCTTAATTTGATATTTTAACAACCGGTCGTATATATGCCGGTCGCAAGTGAGACTTTATATACATTGATATATGTCAGTGGAGGTACATCTCTTAAAATTTTAAATTTTAAGCTCCGTTCACACTAACTCAATCAGTGAGATATGAAAGATTTGGATAGAAATTTTTAAATTTAAAATCTAAATGTGTTTTTTTTTTTTTAATAAGTGGAAGGTATAGATTTCTTATGAGAAAAAACACCAAAAATTTTAATAGATGGCTATATATAATCACACTGTTGGTGACGATATATACAATTTCTAGAGTCTATAGTTGATTTTATTAGTTACAACTAGGTGAGAATGGTACTGCGTGTCAAATCTACCTCACCAGATCAAAAGATTAAAAACGTAAGTGTATATGAAGTCACAGAAACTGTTCTAATCCGCCCACCAAATCAAGCAAATATTAAGAATCATAAGTAATATATAGATATATATATATGTAAGCTATTAGTGGAAGTATTTATTTATTATAATATACTGCAGCTATATATATATATAGCAGCGCTATATACAAATGAGCGTTGTCATTGATTGGGTGAGAAATTAAAAACAAAAAAACTCATATGAATTATGCTTCTAAAAATAAAAAGTCAATCCGAATTATTATTTAGAATATATATGGTTCCAAAATTGTGGGTGTCATGCGTCAACCGTCAAGGATATTGTGGCCTTATCGCCACCCTGTGAGGGTACTCTTCTATCGATTAGGGAGACAAAATAAGTGATCCACGTTTATATAGTTTTAAAAGTGGGTCTCATGTGCCTTAATAACTTGGCAAACGTTGATCGTTCACTGATAAACGACAGCTGTTCAACAGCCCACATATTATTAATAATATTCCCAAAAAAAAAAAAACAACAGCAACATGTATATATATGATGTAAAATATGTGAGAAAATATAAATTATTGCAAAAAGGAACATGGAAATGTACTAGGAGAATTATTGAGCGGGGAAGAAAAAGAGATTTAGACTGTAGTTCTAATGTGTTAATGATATCTGTGTATTGGAAATTTTAAATACAGTTAAACACTACAGTTAATATATATATGAATGATTGTTATATAAAAAAAAAGTACTTATTAATTAATATATATGTATATGGATTTATATAAGTTGTCGCCCTAGTATCTCTTAAATAGAAAAGAAAAGAAAAAAGAATATCTGCTGAAGTATTGTGCTGAGTCCACGTGCATGTAATTTACTAAGAAATTTTACGAAGTACCTAAATTGTATTTATATATACGCCTATATGCATGCACAAATTCTTGTCTTTCAAAAAATGCCTGCACAAGTTAAATAATTCTCGTATTAAGCAGGTGAGCAAAATCCATCTTTAAGGCCGAGGAATTGGAAACTCCCATTACAATAGGAGATAATTTAATATACACGTACTTTTGGACTTTGCATATTTTAATAAAGTGGTCGCGTACAGACAAATATACTTAAAAAAATATCAATTATGTATGTACTTTTTTCAATGTAAAGCCCCTTAAAGGATCCAAATACTAGTTCAGCTAATGAAAATAAAGAAATATGACTTGGAGTATTCATGCTCAAAGTTTGAGTTTTTTTTTTTAATTATTTTATTTTTTTTAGATTTTTTGAAAATGAAAAAAAAAATTCACTTTTTTGTTTTCATTTTCTCTCTCACTCTCCTCTCTCTCTCTGTCTGTATGTAGTATCAGTAACGACGATCATGTCTGATAATGACCTCTATCTGTAGCAAAAGGTGACAACCACAAACTAGCGATAACGACAATGGCCCTATCACGACAATGACCAATGACTCATGGCGATAACTACTGACTTGTGACCCACATCTAGTGAAGACGACCATTGTGATAGCCTCCATTTTCGTCAAAATGATGATAATCATAGATTGGCAACAACGACCACAGACTAGCGACGATGATGACGGCCCTCTTATGATGACAACCACAGACTCGCGACCCAGATCTCACAAAGATGTCACCTAAGAAACCCATTACAACAGCCTCCTTTTTGGTGGTGACAAAGACCATTAGGTCGCGAGCTTGCAAGTTGCTGCTAGTGTTAAGATTTCATGTCTTTGAAGTTATGGTCGTAATCACATCTGGTCTAAAACAGTGCTATCACTACTGTCGCCATCGCCACCGCCACCGTCGCTCTAACTGCCAGCTAGGGCTCAAACTACTACGCCTCATTACGAAACCCACCACTAACTGCCAGCTAGGGCTCAAACTACTACGCCTCATTGTCGATCATGTCTGATAATGACCTCTATCTGTAGCAAAAGGTGACAACCATAAACTAGCGATAACGACAATGGCCCTATCACGACAATGACCAACGACTCATGGCAATAACTACTGACTTGTGACCCACATCTAGTGAAGACGACCATTGTGACAGCCTCCATTTTCGTCAAAATGATGATAATCATAGATTGGCAACAACGACCACAGACTAGCGACGATGATGACAGCCCTCTTATGATGACAACCACAGACTCGCGACCCATATCTCACAAAGATGTCACCTAAGAAACCCATTACAACAGCCTCCTTTTTGGTAGTGACAAAGACCATTAGGTCGCGAGTTTGCAAGTTGCTGCTAGTGCTAAGATTTCATGTCTTTGAAGTTATGGTCATAATCACATCTGGTCTAAAACAGTGCTATCACTACTACCGCCATCGCCATCGCCACCGTCGCTCTAACTGCCAGCTAGGGCTCAAACTATTACGTCTCATTACGAAACCCACCACTAACTGCCAGCTAGGGCTCAAACTACTACGCCTCATTGTCGATCATGTCCAATAATGACCTCTATCTGTAGCAAAAGGTGACAACCACAAACTAACGATAACGACAATGGCCCTATCATGACAATGACCAACGACTCATGACGATAACTACTGACTTGTGACCCACATCTAGTGAAGACGATAATTGTGACAGCCTCTATTTTCGTCAAAATGATGATAATCATAGATTGGCAACAACGACCATAGACTGGCGATGATGATGACAGCCCTCTTATGATGACAACCACAGATTCGCGATCCAGATCTCACAAAGATGTCACCTAAGAAACCCACTACAACAGCCTCCTTTTTGGTGGTGACAAAGACCATTAGGTCGCGAGCTTGCAAGTTACTGTTAGTGCTAAGATTTCATGTCTTTGGAATTATGGTCGTAATCACATCTGGTCTAAAACAGTGCTATCACTAGTGCCGCCATCGCCACCGCCACCGTCGCTCTAACTGCCAGCTAGGGCTCAAACTACTACGCCTCATTACGAA
The DNA here is from genome assembly GCA_035233585.1 of Antiaris toxicaria. Lineage (NCBI taxonomy): Eukaryota > Viridiplantae > Streptophyta > Magnoliopsida > Rosales > Moraceae > Antiaris > Antiaris toxicaria. The sequence continues at coordinate 10,009,028 of CP141162.1, read as the reverse complement.
ACCCACCACTAAAGGGTTTTTTTTTTTTAATTATGACTAATAATTTATTTTTTGTTATTTTTTTAACTTAAACATAAATATTTTTTCATTAAATACTCACTTATAAAATAGATTTTCAAAAATACAACAAAAACAGAGTTTTATTTTTATGTTTTTCAGAATATTCACTCAAAAAACATAATTAAATATAATTTCATAAATAGTCTCAATATTGTTTTTAAAACATTCTTATTTTTAGTTTTTTTTTTAAAACAAAAAAATATCTCAAAAATAATATGGAACGCCACTGATATTTTCAAGATAATTTTAAAAATATTAAATTAATAAACTTTTTAAAAATTGTTTTCATTTTTTATATCTTTACTAATGGAAAATCATGCTCAAAAAATAAAACTAAACTAAACTCCACTTTATTTTTTTTAAACAAACAAGAGTTATAAGCACTATATACACACACACACACACACACACTAAAACTTAGATCTGATTTTTGTCTGATTAGCAAGCTAGATTATTTTAAAATTGATTTTGCTGTGGTTAAGGCAAACGAACATTTTTTATTTTGTAAATTGATGGGACAAAACAAAAACATGTATCTTCAATCAATATTACAACGAACTCCAGGTCCCATATTAAAGATAACCAACGTTAATAATAATAACTAATCAACATTAGTTATCCATATATATAGTACATTTATTTAACACTTCCAGAAATAATAATTGACTCCAAAAAAACAAAGCAAAAGGCAAAAAAATACATATCCGCGCCAATTAATTTACAAAACAAAACCAAAAAAGTAAATATTATAACATTAACACTAATTAATCACTCCCCAACCACCCAATCCAACCGATCAGGTGAAGTCGTTCTAGTGAAAGAAGGGCTTAAAGGTGCTGACCACCTTCTTTACCTGGTCAACAAACGACGACGTTGTACTCGAAACGACGACGTTGCCGTCGTTTCCGGCCAAAACCCTGTACTTGTCCTTCCTGGTGAAGTTGGTGCACTCAAACCCCAGCGTCGCCGCCAGAATCCTCTGCACGTAGTTGGCCACGTCATGCGGGCTCTTCCCCGACGAACACGTGGCCTCCGCCGGCAACTGGTTGAGGAACGTGACCTCGTAAACCGGCCGTGGATTCATGAAGAAGAAGATCGGGTCGAGTCCCTTCCAGCCTCTCGCCGTCGTCGCGTGGAAGAACCCGACCCGGTAGTTCATCGCGACGGGCACGATCCGGTCTGTGAGCTCTGCGAAAAGGGCGCTGAAGCGGAGGAGGAAGGGCTCGCGGCACGTCGTGCCCTCGGGGCAAACGACGAGGTCTCCCTTGGCCAGCTGTCGTTTGATCTTGTCGGCGTCGACGGCGCGGGTGCGGGTGAGGCGGACGGTGGGGATCGGGGAGAGGATTTCGGAAAGGCGGGAGATGGAATAGGTGACGGCGGGGATCTTGCGGCAGAGGACGGCTGAGAGGACGACAGGGTCCATTAGGGTTCGGTGGGTGCAGACGAAGAGCACGCCGGAGTTGGACGAGGAGGCCGGGGGCGGCGGGGGTTTCCCTTTGACGATGACCTTGCCGCCGAAGAGGCGGGACGCTTGGGGGATGGCCCACATTGGGAGGATCAGGCCGACCGCGATGCGGAGGATGGCGAGCAGGACGCCGAAGGGCATCCAGAGGAGGATGAGGAGGGCGGTGGAGGGCGTCGGCCGTTTGACGAGGCGGCCGTCATGGAAGATCACCGGGAGTGGCCGGAGGACCGCCGCGCGATCGGGCTTTTGGTTGGTGGTGAATGGCGGGTGCATTTGTTCCTGTGATGAGAAAACAAAATTTGGTTAATTTCATTTAGTATTTTCTGGCCAATTAGTGCATGCATGATGAGTAAAGGAGGATTAAGTTTTGGATTTTGAACAAATTAAAGGGAAGAGAAGAGAAGAGGAATAAAGAATAAGAAAATCCAAACTCACTATTCCTCAGTGGAGAGATAAACAAGTCCCTGTCAACTTCTTTTAGAAGTATCGTGTTGATTTGCAGCTTTATTATTATAAAAAGTTAATTAGCATAGTTTGTAAGCTTAGACATAATTATAACATCACTTCCATATATTTCAATTTACCCTCCGTTTTTTTTTTTTATGATAGGTTTGTTTTTGAAAAATGAAAAATTTTTAAATATGAAAAATAAAAAATTGTTTAGAATTTTTTTTTAAAAGTGTAAAGTTGTTTGAATAAGTGAAAACTTTTTTTTGTCTAGAGAGCTCTTTTTCAATTTTCCAAAAACGAAAAATTTTGGATGTTCTGATACAGAAATTTAAGAAGGTTGCTTTTTCTTATAATGAAAAAATTTTCATTTTTCAACTTTGAACATGTCAAACAAACAGAGCATTAATTAAGCGAAGATCTTGAAGCTATCTCATGATTTAAACTCTTAATGTTGAAGTAATCTCATAATTTCTCAACAGAAAAAAAAAAGAAAAAATAATAAAAAAACACAAATAGTATACTAGATATTAACTATGAATTTTCATCATACAATATCTAAAAGAACCATAAAATAGTATACTAGATACTAACTATGAATTTTCATCATATAATATCTAAAAGAACCATGAATTTCGGTTTTTTTTTTATCTAATAATTAATAGAATAAACAGCTTGTTTAATTTACGTGCTAATTTATTTAATATTTCCTCTACCATATATGCATAAATTTTTCTCCTTTCTCTTCACGATATATCCATTTATCTTTTCTCCTCAACATATAGCAGGACATACATATATACATATATATAATTTTTTCAAACTAAATGGATAAATACAAATTTAAACAAAAATCAAGCGTTCTTACCATTTTTCCACCATATCTTCTTGATTATCTCTAATTCATTCATAATATGCCCAGTTAAGTTTACAATTACAGAGTAAACAATATAGCCCAAAATCTCTATAATAAAAATCTACATGGTACTACTCACCTTGCACAAAGACAAAAATGAAGACGCGGATGAAGCCCTCCCCAATCCAGCCGAGGGTGGTTCATCCATAAACATCTTAGCCACACGTCTTGAAATGCTCGAGCCAATATCACCACCACCACCCTTGACGAGCCCGGTGGCGAACCCGAACCGGGTCACCACCAGTTGACTCCCCACAACCTCATCAGCCCTAAGATGCTCCTTCACGAACCTCTCCACCATCACCCTCGGCATCTTTGTCACCACCACCCTCCGATCGTAGCCGCTAAACTCATTCCACGCCTCCATGTCCACATCGTCCATGTAAAACTTCGGCAGCACCGCCCTCGCCACAGACTCTATCTCCGACTCCGGCACGCCCGCCATCGCGACGAATGTCATCAGCTTCAGCCCCGCATCTCCCATCCCCATCACCTCCATCAACCGGATCAACGGCCATAGGAGCAGCAACAAGGCGAACCGGACCAAACCGGACGCTTCAAACGCTACCAACATGAAGTAGGAGAAAGGATCCGGGTCTTTCAAAAGTGTTCCTTCGAACTCCGAAACAACTGACGACGACGACGATGATACTGTTGATGAGTTCTCCATAACTAGGGTTTAATTTTTTTTTTCCCAATGTATTTTTTTTTTATGTTTTGGTTATGAAGTTACAAACAAAGGGGTATAACTTATAAGGACGTTTTTTTGGGGAGCTATAATTTGACTGGTGCGCTCTAAGTTGGGAATTCAGGCAGTTTATCCGTTTACAACTACTTCTCTTCTTATACACTATTTTTTTCCCCTTTCCTTTTCTTTTTTGTAAATAATATTTGATGTTCATACTCTGACAATTTGGTAGATATATCTACGAAGGAAATATGAATTATACGCCACGTAAATATAGCCAAGATCGATTACTTAACTCCAACAACTTTGGGCTGAAAGTTTTGGAGTGGTGTCTACGTGTACACCAAACAGTGCATGTAAACGATACCCTTTAGGTTACTGACCGTAGATCATGTATTACAATTGACTCGCGTGTTTTTGTGTGTGTGTGTGTGTTATATGTATATATGTCGATGACGTTACCGAACTGTTCGTATATAGCACATAAATTTTTGCTAAAAGTTGAATTTGTGACTATGGTCACCCCAACGTTGTAGTATGGAGAGAATTAGGATCACGATGATGAACAAAATTTCTGCTCCATACTACATACGTCCTGATTTTGGGTGCATCTTTTGTCACCTCTTATATCATCCTAGAACTCTCTCTCTCTCTCTCTCTCTCTCTCTCTCTCTCTCTCTCTCTCGTGCTCCTGTATTCTTTGATTTTAAAGCACAATCTCTTAATAAAGATATTGGAATGAAATTTTCGTTATTCTGCATTAAGCATTTAACATTTTTAAGCACAAAATTAGTTTTTTAGTGTTGAGGAATTAGCTTGGCTAATATTTTTACGCGAGCGCACAAAAAGTAAACTGTAATTGGTTTTAGCATTTAAAAGTGAGACTGCAGCGTTTTAAACAGAATACATTATGTAACTTATAATCTCAACTCTCTTTTTTTTGTTAATTTGATGATCTCACTGCAGTAGTGTACTTAAATCACACAAAAAATATATTTAACTTTAAGGCAATGTTTGGTTAAAGGGAAAGAAAATAGGATGGAGAGAAATGGACATACATGTATATAAAGAAAAATATATAGAAAGAAAATGAACTTTATTGTGTTTGGTATGAATTCACAACTATAATATTTTCATATGGCAAATAGGGTTCTTTAAAAATTTTATTTGAATCCCCTATTTAATATTATGCATTCTCTTCTATTCTCTCTCCTACCAAAAAAGATATAAACTCCAAAATCCCCATTTTAATTCCCTCACCCCTCTTCCTCCTTTCACATTTTCGTCTACTAAACAGGCTCTAAATATGATACTTATAAGTACATATACATATAGATACAAATATACATATAAATATATATATATATATGCGTCGGTGATGGTGGTAAAGGTATAGCCTGGGTGCTGGGCGTATACGGACTAATCATCAGGTTTCGTATATACTACATTGCCAAGTAACGTCATTTTCAAATTCGATATAGTAGAAGATGATTAAGCTTGACTGTTAATTAATTACAATGTTTATCGGCAAATGGGCGGAATGTGAGATCTTTAGAGCTGATGCCTGCTCATATGTGCCTACTAGGTACGCCAATTATGTGTGGTTTTACATCATATCATTCATAGTTGTAGGCCATAGCATAAATATTAATTAGGTGATTTATATAATTGTCTATTAAAAAGGATATTTCTGAACTATTGTCCAAATTATAATAGCTTCATTTGGTTTTTTTACACTTTCAATTGAATTAATACAGAAGGCTAAAAATTAAAATAAAATAACCAAAAAAAAAAAACAGTAAACCATGTTTATTTGAAAGACTGCTCCCACAATTTTCTGTTAATTTTAGTAAGATCCGTTTTATACGTTGCATTTATCGTGAAACAATAAAAAGGTATGGTTCAATTTGTGGGCTTTTACCACCTTATAAGGCAGCCGTCGGTAGCAAGTTGCAACGCTACTTGGTCAAATGATACAATAATATATATTAGGCATATTAATTTATATGCTTGTCCATTTTTGGGACAAACGTACTAATTATTATTTTACAAAGCACGAGCTAGTATTGGCTCTATCTTGTAAGAATAATACTTTGGGCTTCAATTTCCAGTCTATCAAGGCTCAAACCAACCTTACCTAACCTAAAGACCAAAAAAACTTGCATGCATTGTCAACGTGGAAAACACACACGAGTTTATAGTATTTTATATTTCTTTTATTAATTATTATAATTAACAAAAGCTTATGGTAATAACTGTATTTTTATCCTACTTTTAATATTTAAATTCTTTTATCATATCAACTCTACAATTAGGAACACTATTTTGCATTCGTTCATGTAAATTTTTAATGTAACATAACTTATAAATCAAATTGTTGAAAAATTATTAATCTAACTACTTAAACAACAATAACAATGGCTATTAGTATATATAGAAAAGAAACACAGTTTCTATACCGTAAGTTTTTTCTAATTATACATTATCATCACTTTACCCCTCCCTTGTGGAACTTGATAGAAAAAGAAATAGTAATCTATTTGCCAAAGGCGTTGAGCAACTATCTCATCAAGGAAAAAGCGTTGAGGTGGTAACTATTCTTAAGCATTGTATTAGTTAATTTCCTACCTACTTTAAATTAGCACGAATTTAGTTTTTTAGACATCAATTTAACAACTTTTTTATATCTGCTTTAATTATTTTCGTATAATTTTCAATATAAGTTTAAAATAAACTTTTACATATTAAATATTTAATTTTAATTATAACTTAACTTATTTTAAGTTAAATTTAAATTAAATCAGTTGTCTAAACGAATGCAATGTTGTCTTGTAAAGTTTCCATAACCAGCCCTAAAAGCCGCCTTTCTTTTCAATACAGACGTACTAGTTTGACCAGGACCCATGCATGCTCAAAGAACCACTAAGAGGAAATTGGTTTTGAATTTCTAAGTCTAATTTTGATGGTTTACTCCATTGTAAATAATTAGCTAGCTAGATTACGTATAAACGACATATTAATTTTCTTTGATAGGAAAACACAACACACACAATTATGATTAGGCCGCCTAGAGTAACTTGCAAGCTACCTAGAAACATTTCATCGTTTATTTGAAATCTCATCTCACCGTTGTTGACTTCCATGGAGAGACCTTGGGTGCGGTGCTGATTTCTTCCACGGTCGGAGAATATTGTTCTTTGTCTGCATACACATACAAGAAAAACTTACGGCTCGTTTGGGACGTTGTCTCCATGTGAATATTTGCCATCTAATTCTAAAACTCACAATCTACATCTCGTTTTCTCTCTTTTATTTAAAAAAAAATTTTAAAAATTCATAATTTCTGTATTTCAAATTGAAATGGTCAAATGATTCTTGTGACAATGCTTTAACGACAAAATAAACTAAATAAGATTTTTTTTTCTGACACATATCAAAATTTTTATATTATTTTCTGTATTATAGTTTATCTCTAAAAGTCCTTCAACCAAACAAATATTTCTAGGGTTGCATAGTGGATGGCTTGAGCAATTATTGGGCGGTTTAGACGATTTTATTTTTCTGCAGTTTATGAACAGTCAAAATCATAACTGTTCAAAATTTAAGTAGTTTGGACAGATTTCTTGATGGTAGCTTGGGCAACATATTGAACGATTTGACATTTATACTTATCATTTTATGTATATTTACAAAAGTTTTAAAGTATTTGATATAAATAAAAAAAATCAAATATAATTATTGATAAATAATCATTATAATCACAATTGTAACTAAATATATCAATGCAAAAAACTAAACTCATAAATTATAATAATTCAAAATCAAAAATATGCAATGCGCAAAAATGATATGCTACGAATAATGTTAACTACGCCCCACATGCTTTGACTTTTGGAAAAGCGCAAATGTGTGGATTTACACGCAATGCAATTTTGAATTTTGGACTAGAGACAAATCTGGTAGAGTGGGAGGAGGGACTATTAGCGGCAAGAATGAAAATGAGCAATGGGATGGAAGATTGGAATTAATTTCACAATTAATGAGAATTAGAGGCATTTGGCACATCAATTATATTTTAATTGTATTTAAATACAATACAATTTTATATCAAATACAGAGTTTTACATTCAAATACAATTTTTTTAACAGTGCTATAAAAACAATTACTATTTAAAAGTTTTTTTAAACAATCACATCAATTAACTCCACTATTTATCTCTATTTTTATCAATCATATCAGCTTTTCAACTCTAAAATACTTTTCATCTAAACACACATTTCATTCAAATACAAAACATATACTTTTCAATCAAATATAATATTAAAAAAATAAATTTTATTCAAATACAATCAAAATATAATGCGTTTACCAAACACCACTCGTAGAGTGAAAGAGTGGACTACGTGGTGTATTCTTGGAAACTCAAACGACAAATTGAGAATTGAGACTTTTCAGTTTTTTTTTCTTTCTCTATCTTTCTCTTTTTTAAAAATGAGACTTTTCAATTTTAATTATTTTAATATAAATAAATTATATATATTGTATATTATTAAAATATATATATATACTAGTCACACGCGTGGGACAATTTTAAACTGCCTTCTCAGACCTGAAACCATAACCATCTGTAAAAAATGAGAGATTGAAACTACTCTGCCCGTTTGAAGAGTGGTTTTACATATACCTGCTAATAGCAGGGCAGAGCCGAACGAAGTGGGTGAATAGATGGTTTACGAATATTTTTGTGCACTCCTATACACTTCCATCCAACCTCCAAAACTCAAAACTTCAAAAGTCTTCCAAATCTTACGGAACTTTATACTTTTATACTGATAAGTATTGTTACTTTAACTGTTAGATTAACATTTCAACTGTTTATTCAGTTAGTATTCATATCAAAAATTCATAGCATAGTACTATTTCAAGTTAAATATCAAATTATCATTAAAAAATTAATCCAATAACCGTATCTATTAATGGGATAAAAATACAATTCTTATCAGAAGATAGATAGAACAAAAATATAATTTCTATTGTAAATTATTCCCCACACACGTATATTTATTCAATTAGTAGTATATCTTCTTCCAAAGAAGTTATGGAAAGCCCCGTATCATTTCTATGTGATAAAAAAAAAAAAAGGATAATTGGCACCATGCACCCCCATCCCTATCTTTGTAGTGAAATTCTTGGGTACACTAATGAAATGGAAAATAGTAGGAGTGAATATCGGGTGGGTTGGATGGGTTTTTGTGAATTTTTAACCCACTTAATGAATATTGAGTGGGTTGACATTTTTTTTTTCCCCACCCAATCAACCAAATGTAAAAATTCAACCCACCTAATTAATATCAAGTTGGGTTTGGTGGGTTATGTATTTTATTAATAAAAATAATAAATGAAAAACTTAATAGGAAAAAAAAATAAACTAATGACATAGTTTTTAAAATAAATTCTATCATAAATTTTGCACAAATAAAATTTTTTTTAACATAATCTCATTAATAGTCAAATGTAAAATAAATTAAGTTATAACAACTACCAAAAGATACAAGAATACTAAAGTAATTAGTAGTATTTTTTATAAAATTATCAAAAATTACATCCATATTAAATATCAAGTAATGCATTTTATATATTTAAATAATCTAAACAACACTAGGGGTAAACATCATTTAACAAAAAAGAAAAAATAATAAGTGAGTGAATATTTGGTGGGTTTGGTAGGTTTTTGAAATTTTTTCAACCCACCCAATCTTTATTGGATGAGATTGAGTAGGTTGAAAATTTTTTTTACCCACCCAATCAACTAAATATAGCAAATCAACCCACTCAATTAAAATCAAATTGGGTAGATTGAATGAGTTTGTTGGGTGATTGGATTTTTTGTTCACCCCTAGAAAATAGGCATGCACTGCACATTTTGGAAATAAAGCATTGACGTTTTGACCTAATTACTTCTAAGAGCTAAAAATAGTAATATATTGGGTAAAATTATGCTAATAAGCAATAATACCTATGGCTAAGGTACAACCGTGCAAGTAAAAATGAACACGTATACAAAACCAATGACCTAAGCATTTCTATTTTCTTTTTAAACGTTTATAAAGAAAAAAGATAACACAGTCAGATAAGCTCGAAGAACATATATTCCTACATGACATGTATTAATTCTCATAGAATGAAATGTTCATATTCCATTTTCATCATTGAAAATAACTTAAACCCAAAATTGTACTGAGAAGACTTAACATTCTTATCGTCCCACCAATAAGTGACCAGCGGCAAACAAACAACTGTAATATATATACAGAAGCAAGAATAGTTGTTGAAGTTTTGTATTTCAACCTTTTTTTATCCTATGGTTTAATTTCATTCTTTTTCATTTCATTTAAATCTAATGGTCTAATTTTACTCCATATGTCACCTAATGATCTATTGAATAATTTCTCCCACAACTAATGTATAGAAGAGAGAAAAATTACAATTTTTCTTTGTTCTTCAACCCACTTTTTGTCCTAATTTTGTTATTTTAATCGCTTTATTTTTGGTAAATAGTTTAATCTCTTTAGACGTTGATTGCATTTGAGAGTCATGCATAATTTAATTATTGTGTGCATATAAAATATATAAGGATTATTTTCATAAATAATCCATGAACTATAAAATTCAATTTAAATTGGTCTCTATTTATTCGAAATTGGTCTTTTTATCCGTTGATATATAAAAAATCGTTCAAAATGCATTTTTCGTGTAAATATGTTTATAATTTTAACGGAAATTTGAAGTACATGAAAAGTTAATATAGGATTCTTTTTTATAAATAGCGTATAAACTATAAATCTTCATTTAAGTTGATCATTATTTGTTTGAAATCGTTTAAAATACCCCATAATATATAGAAGATCATTCAAAATACCCCTTTCGTATTCATGTGCTATTTATGAAAATAATCCAATATATAAACTTAATCAATAGTTTCTTATTTTTGGATAAACAGAGATCCAAGAAGGAGTTTAAGCATATTACTACAATACGGATCCTTGTGAGCCTAGCATTTTCCTTATTTATAAATACTTCAATAAATAATGATGCTTCGCAATTTAAAAAACGCTACAAATCTTTGCAAATATTTTTATCAAAATAATATTCAACATAAATAATTAAATACTCATAATTTCAAATTTTTACAAGCTATACATAAATTCCTATACGCACGTCTGAGAGGATGTGCTTCAATCCTAGTTTTTATATAAATCTTGTGATGCACATCATGATCACTGCATTAGCTATGCACTTAACCAGTAAGTGCTTTATGTAACTGAGTACACTTTGGTTTTAATTTGAGGCAAACCATTTGCGACACTCGTTAATTTGCATTTTTAATTGTGAATACTGGATTGAAATGCGTTTCTCGCTCGCCAGTAAATAACAGTTTTTAGAAAATAATTTAAATAAATAGTAGATTTTTAAATTATTTTATTAAATAGCGTATTCTCGTAGCTATATATAAATTTGATTAGGTAAAGTGATAATTTATAAAACATAAACAAATTATTTATTTGATAAAGATATAAATCATTTATTTGATAAATAAATATATCATTTATCTGATAAATTATTTACATGATAAACATATTATTTATTATAAATATTTTAAAAACATAGTATTTATTTAAATTATTTAATAAAAATTACTATTTACTTCCTTCTTCCTCTTTTTATTATTTTTTCACAGCTTGAGACGGCGGCGGAGCCAAGAGATGTGAGTGGGGAATGCCATCCAAATGAAAATTTTTATTTTTTTTATTTTTATCCCAAAAATTTTATAATTTTTATATTTTTGTCTACATTAAAAATAAAAAATTATCATATAATTCTTATTTTACTTTATTAAAAATTATAAATTTTCATATATCTTATTAAAATTAATTATATAAAAATAATGTTTATTATTATTTTGTTTCGCCGCTATTAAAATTAAAAATTTTTACATAACACTTACAAAAATTTATTTTTCTTTATAAACCAAATTTTGACATGTGCCTAACTGAAATAAGTTCCTGATTCTATTCCTGACTTGTGATGGGATGGCTTCCAAACTTCAAGATCCAATCATTGTTTTGGGCTTCTAAACGTTACAAATAATATGTATTTGAAGGCCGGATCTCTTTTCACAGCCCAACCCTCCGATGATCATGCATTATCGTGACATCCCTGTAATTATTGCATTCACTCTTGGACAATCGAAAGGCGAAAGGAGTGGGAGAGGTTCAAAACGTGTATAAGAGAAAAATGAGTTAAAAAATACATTTAAAAGAAAAAAATTATTTAAAGTGGAAAAATATGAAATTGTATAAATTTATTTAAAAAATTATCAATATAGATTTTTTTAATTTTATGTAATTTTAAAAAATAATTTTATTTAAATTTATATATATAATTATTGATTTTTAAAATTTAAGTTTTTAAATATATAAATAATAAAACATGATTGTGGGGTAAAAAAAATAAAAAAATCTAAAATATATCACTGAAATATCTACAAACACCCCCTAATTGAAATTACCTTAAGCGCAAAAAGAAAAGAAAAAGGACAAATAGAAGACAAAATTACAAATAATTATAATTATATGTTCCTAAAAAATATTGTTTCCAGAAAAGTATACCGTACATATAAAAACTTGCTCTTGTTTTATTTGGAGAAAAACGTACGGGAGACAATTATACATGTTTCTTTAGGGTTTCTTTTTTTTTTTTTCTTTGCATTGGTACATCACAAATTTAGGGTTCGTTTGGTGAACACATTGTATTTACATTGCGTTTAAATGCAATGCATTGAATGCAATTTGTATTTAGAGAAAAAACATTAGCATTGCATTTGAATGCAATGTGTGTTTGGGGGAAAAGTATTTGAATTGTATTTTAATAATAAATATGTGATGTGATGGGTAAAAGTAGAGAGAAAAAAAAGAGGGAGAGAGAATATATGATGTAATTAATAAAAGTAATAGAAAAAGTGAAATAATAAATAATGATTGTATTAGATTTAAAATGTGATGTGATTGGTATTTGAATGAAATGTTTTTATATTTGGGAGAAAATTGCATTGCATTTAAATGCAATGCCAAAAAAATGCTTGTCCCAAACGCTGGCTTAATGCAAAATTGTAATTTGTATTTGAATTTTTAATTTAATAATTTACATTCTTAATTTATAAATATATAGCAATTTACACTTTGTTAATAATAATATTAATCTTTTAAAGGAAATTAATATGTATTTATTCATGAGTTGTTAATTCGTGATATGAATAATTATTTTTTATCTATGATAAGCTAAATTTATTGAGTTTAAAATCTTTAATTAAGTTTTATTAAAATAGAAAAGTATGAATTAATTATATTATAAATATAAATTTGGATTAACATTAATTAAAATAAAAATTTTATGCTCCTAATTAATAATTTTTATGCAAGTGAAATGTTAATTTTCATTAAAAAATCAATATTGTTTACAAATGGGATGCAAATTATTACAAATTTATAAATTCAAAGTATAAATTATCAAAATTAAAAATTTATAATGTAAATTATAGCTTTACAATAAGTTTAGAATGCACTAATAAAAAAAATGGCCGTATTTTTATATATATATATATATATTGTGTCCTCTTAAGGATCAAGGCCACATTTAAGAGGTTTAATATATATATATATATGTGTGTGTGTGTGTGTTTTATCTGTCACAATAATATGGTCGATCCACTTAATTATCAAACTATGAGATAATTGCAAAGACAAGTATATTTACGAAAAATCAAAACTTGCAGACCAATAATTAAGTCAACCTAGCTATTCCAATCCTCGAGACACAGATGTCCGGTAAACCAAATTTCATACTTATTTATCTCTCTTTCAATTATAGAAATATATATATAACAATATATATATATCTGTATGTTAATATTCATGTCACTAAGTATAATTATTAAGATTATATTATAATTTTATAATTATTAAGATTATATTATAAGTTTGTTCAGAGGGCCTGAAGTTTTGCTCAGGCAATACCATTGAATCCATTGTAAGTAGACAAAATCCAGATGCTACAAAGATAACAATAATACAATTGACATGATGCTACCATTGGAGATATGCCAAACAAACAAGATGAACATTAATTTTGGGATTTGACTATTTCCTCATTTTGTAATTATCTCGGGGTTGAAAGGATATTGTCCATAAGAGTTTTTGACAAAAGGCCTGCTAAATGAGTCATATGAGGAAACTTTCTCTTTACCAGCCTATGTCACATGTCCGTTGGAAAAAATACGTAATAATTTGATAAGAAAAAACAATTATGGTAAGATTTCTCATTTTAATATATTATTTAGAGTCGTTATTTTAACTATTTGATTAATTTTTAAAGATGATTTAAGTTATAATTGGGAGCACTTTTGTGTTGTGAGTTACAAATTTCTAACGTGAATATTCATGAATCAAATAACTAAAAAAATTTAATTCAACAATTAAAACATTGTTTTATATTTATCGATATTGTAAGATAAAAGGTATTATCATCAAGCGATTGTTTATAGTTTTGCGTGTCTTGCATTCACAATCGGGAAGCTTTACACGAGACCAAGTAATTGACTCAGTTTTTATTTTTATGCTGGAAGATGTTGGATATGAAACTGGACAACAACTTTGTAATTGAATAGCTGGTTCAAGAAGTTGTGGAGCACAAAAATTTCAATACTTGTGAATTCAGAAACTTAGTCGCGAGGGTTAGGCAATTTGGAGAAATTTGAGATATATTATTTTTCACCGCCCAGTCCAGGCTTCCTTTCAACCTCTTATTTATTTCAATCTTGTTTTTATTAGGCATTTATTTATGGTATCATCTGTTTTTGCTTAATAAAAAATTTTGACTCGCCGATTACCTACACGAATTTGTCACCCCACGCGAGTGAGAGGTACCATGTGCGCAGAATAAAAGATAAACATAATTAATATTATAGATGGAATTGAATATGTGCATACTTAACCCACTAATAGAGCGCATAATAAATTAATTATTATGGTTTTAATAATTTATTTGTTCCTGTCACCACCATATTTAAGCACTAATCAATGATTTTGTATTTTTTATTTTTACTTTTTTAAAGAGAAGCATTATAATCAGAATCTATACATATATGTAATTAATTTAAATTAAACAACAAAGGGATGTGTTGGTAACAGTAGTCAAATGATATATTTTGCACTAGAATATGCTTGGAAAAATGACATATCAATGACAAAACTTTTGGCATCACTTAGATTAAAATATAAAAGCCAAAAATATTTGAGCAACTTTGGAAATTTATCTCCTTAACAATTAATTTACTTCTTTAGTTTTTTTTTTTAACCCTTATTTTAGATCAATTCCATCATTCTTGAGATGATATATCTATATCTACATCTATAATATGAAGAAGAGTAGTAAAAAACAATTTGGTATTTCTATTTTGTGCTCTTTTTTTTTATTTCTTTTTCTTTTTTATGTTGTTTACTTTCTTCTTTTGTTTTATTTTTTTTTTTGTTTTGACTTTTCCTCTCCAAAAATTTTACAATTTATATCAGCTCATTTAAAATGCTTTTCACATACTCAATTTGCTCTATATAAAATAATTTTTTTTTCAAATATGTCTGAATAAAATTTTTTCTTTTAATTCTTCAAATTACTATATTCTCTTTTAACTACTAGTTACTTGATTCGGTTAAACTTTTTATAAGACAATAATTAAATTAAAAATATATATATTGATTTCTTCAAAAATTTAACATCTACTAATTATTTTTAAAATATTAACATTTGTATTTAAAAAAAAATCAATACTTAAATCCAAACATGCTTCACACATGTCTAAAAATTAGTAATAAGAAAAAAGGTGAGTATAAATATTTCAATTTTAAAGACTAATAAATGGGTTTTCCTTTATGTTATGTATAAACTTAGTAGTATAGGATATACACGTATATAATACATTAAAAAAAATTTATGATAAGATATCTTTGACACTTTATTATAAATATATATATATACACACTAAATATAATCAAAATCACATTAAAATTTATAAAAACTATATCCATATAAAGATGAGCAAAACAATCACAGACAAGTCACGTGAGCCTCTAACCAAAAATATGATACTTTAATATTGGGACTGAACGCCCTCACATGTATGCAATGGACAAAGTCATCGTTATCCATTGCATACATACACAAGATGTAAAACAAGGCTGACATAATGAAGACCCACCTTATAATAATAATTTTTGCTTCTTTGTCCTTTTTTTTTTTTTCCCTCTACAATTAATTGCTTCTTTTTGTGTTATTTAATGAAAGGAATAGCTTCTTGTTCGCCTGTGGTATGGTGTTCTTTAAAACCATTATTTTTTTTCTTTGGTATTGGCCAGGGCATGGTTTTGCTGCCCTCAGCTAAAGCAAATTATTCTTTGCAGCCTTTTTTAATTGCAGTGGGTGGCAATGCGTTGAAAAAGAAGGTTGCAATATTTCCATGCCTCATTATTGCCATTGATTTGGTTCGGTGAGGAAAAACTGCTTTGTAAGATTGTCTTTTAAAATAAATACATTTCGGATTACTCTCTTTGTTATAACATATATATATATATACATAGTTTCATGTTCCGTGTAGATGACAAGCATTTAAGAGGGTTATTTTTAATACAACAAGTGAGTAGTTGGGTTACTACTGAAAAAAAAAGAAAGTTTTTTTATTTCATAATAATTTAATTTAAATTTATATCTTAATGCAAATATTTATTTATTAAAAATTTGTATCACTCATTTTTTTAATCGTTGTACTATTTAAATATTTTATTTAACAAAAACTATTCAAATCACATACAGTTTATATAAACATACGGTTTAAATTCTCTATTTAAGGCTCATATAAGAAAGGATTTGAACTTTTATTTAATATATAAATGATGATTGGAATGATAAAAGATAAAAATTGGAGAAAATGAAAAAAAAAATACTATAACAACTTATAAAGTGAATATGAGTCCCCAAATGTAAATATTTGGTTTGAATGAAGTATTTTCAAATTTTCTCATCACGTTCAAAGTAATATTGCACTCTCAATTTCCAAATCTGTCCATGAACGTTTTAAAAAAACCACTCTCTGGTTGAAAGAAGACATTGATGATCAACACTAATTCAAATACAAATGAGTAATAAACCTTTATTTGGTTAGACAAAACAAGATATGAAGAAAGAAGATGACCTATATTTAATAGGTTAGGCACATAATTTGACCCTTACAGTAGCAAAAGAACTTGAACCAGAAACCTCTCGAGGAAGAAATTGAGGTTGTGTTTGTTTGCACTTGAGAAAGCTCTTTGCATATCCTTCAGTATAATCTTCTATTTTCTTTCTTTAAAAAAAAAAACTTGAGTTACACTACCATATGCTTTTTGTTATTATCATTTTTTGAAATCTACATTCACACGTGTTTTAATATATGAAAAGGGAGGTTTTTTTTTTTTTGACAATAATATACATATAGATAGCATATGTTTTTGAACCATAAATCTAATCAAAATAGACATTAAAAAAAGATTTATAAAATCTAATATAGATTTAACAATATAAAACATTGTTTAATCATTTTTTTTTTTCATATTTTACCGTAAAATTCCCAACAAAAGAAAAAATAGTAACAAGATATCTTTGCATTTCTGAAAAAACAAAATATCTTTAACAAAAATCTATCGGTGGACAAAAAAAAAAAAAAAAACTATCGGTTGAAAAACGAATATAATAACGAAATAAAAAAAAGATTAATATAATGGGCTGACAACAGGGCCTATCAACCATCATGTAGGCAAGAGCTCCTGCAGATGGATCTCAAATTCGTTGGGCCATAAGGGCAACACCATGCTGCTGCCTTTCCTGTGGCAAGTGGCAAAACAGTTCGTCTATTGTGTTGTATTTCTTATCATTGAAGCTAGGGATATATACTGAGGGAACGTTCAGTAAACATTTTTTTTTTATGTTAAGAAAATCAATTTTATACAAAAATATAAAGTTTTATATTTAAATATAATTATTTTGTTAACAGTGTTATGAAAATAATTATTATTTAAAAGTTTTTTAAAATAAGTACCTCAACTTTTTAATTTTAACTGTTTAGTTTTATTTTTACCAATCGCATCAACTTTTTAATTTTAAAATATTTTTCATCCAAACATACATTTTATTCAAATACAAAACAAATATTTTTCAACCAAATACAATACTCAAAAAAGAATTGTATTCAAATATAATTAAAACATAATGTATTTATCAAACGTCTCCTGAATTCATCAATCTGTTCAATTGCTTATTTGATGGGTTGGATTAAATTTAAAGACTAATGGATTTGATTGGATTATAGATTTAAAGATTGAAAATTTTTTAATTTGTAAAATCATCAAATAGTACCTTATTATAGATGCAAATTTAAATATATTTTTCTTATATAGTTTTAACGAGGAAGCATGTATAAGTTGAAGTTTGAATATCTGTGTTCAATTTTTAAACCAAATTTAGTTTGGCATCGAAAAGTTAAATTTGATTATATTGTTATCATTTTTTTTAACTTAAAAAGTCGAGAATTTAAATTTTACACTTATTAAATAAAATAGATATAAAATTACTATTAAATTATATTTATAATCATATTATATTATTATTTTATTAAATTATTTATTTATTTGATATATTTATTTTAGTTTCTAGATTCTAAAGATGTTTAGAAACTAAATTGAATTAAATTAGGAGTCTTACAAATTAATATAACAAATTAAGAAAATCTCAATTTAAATATTATGAATTGAATTATAAGAGGAGATGAATATCTCTAATTAAAACATAAAAAAAATCAAACACACTTTAAAAAAAACTAAAATACGTAATAAAAAAAATAAAAAAATAAAAAATAAAACAAAACTTTATGCCATTCATATCTTCCAAGCACAAAAAAAAAAAAAAAAATCCCCCTTTACATCAAGGTGTGCAATAAATTTTTGCAAGGTGTTCACACTTGTCCTGCCCAACGCTAGAAAAAAAAAAAAAAAGGTCAAAATATCTTCTTCTCGATTTCCGTGAAAGTTTTGTCATACGGTGCCGTTTAATTGAGCCCCAAAAATAAATTAAAAAAATAAATATGACAAAAGTCACGCGCGGTCAAAAAGAGCGTGCTTCAGGACCCATGTTGGGTCGCTTTATGGGGACCGAGTCAGAACACCTGTCTTTATCTTATTGGATACGCGCCGACTTTGAGCGTAGCTTGCTGGTACTTACCACTTGCCATTACTAGTTTCAGCGATGACGTGGCTTGGCCAGTAGATTTTTTTTTTTTTTTGGTAGAAGGCTTTACCAGTACTTGCAATTTGCAAACACCATGACCATGTCTGATGATCTTCTTCTTCTGCTTCATTCTTCCGTGTACTTTTGTAGTTACACCTGCAAACTTTTTTTTTTCTCCTTTTTAGTGATAATTTCTTTAGTTTTAGTTTAGATATAGTGTTTATTTTTAATAAGAAAAAAAATCTTATTTAAGATAAAAAAATTTTTTATTTAAAAATAAATAAAATACTTAAATGATAAAAAAATTTATATTTTTGAAAATATTTTTCTTTTCTAAAGAAAATTTTAATAATGAAACACAGAATTATAAAATGATTCGGTTTTAATCATACAAGCCTTTGGCCTAAATTTGAAAAATTTACAAGTTGGAACCCCTCTTCGAAACAAAACTTTAATTTTATGTAATTCATGAATGAGAGGTTGGAATGCCATCATGTTTTTATTATTGAATTCATCTATTTCGATGTTATCTATTTGGTTAGTTGCTAATTAAAGGATGAGGATAAATCTAGGGTTTGTTTGACATAGACTCTTGAAGACGAGCTTTTTTGAGGTTGAAGAAGGAATTTTAGAAGTTAAAAGAAAAGGGATGTAAATTTGAGAGTTTAAAAATTAAGTGATAATATACCATCTGAAGATGTTGCTCTTAAACAAACTCCTAATATTGTGTGAAGAATCACATAATGAGAGATTTTTAGCTTAGCTTAAGCCTAAGCAGTGAGTAGTTTTTTTAGGGACATAAATTTTGTGGAGAAATTTAATATAATTTATTTACATTTGATGGAAAATCTTTAAAAATAAAAAAAGAAGGGACAGGGAGAGATTTTTTTAAGTATAATAATTGGTAAAATGTGCAAACTTTTGCAATTTTGTTGTAGTGAAAAATAAAAAATAAAACAAAAGAAAGAGCCCCATGATGATTGATAAGTAACCGACCGCACTCGTAGACATTCTTGTAAATCATATAAGGGGCCCTTAGATTTTTCGTTTTCTCAAAGTTTTTTTTTTTTTCCCTCTCTATAAGATTTTCTCAATGATTTGCTCTTGCTATGAGAAAAAAAAAAAAATCAAATATATATTTTTTTTCACCTTCATTTGGTTGTTAAAAAAAAAAAAACCAACACAAAAAAATGAAAGAATTACTACCAAATCCACTTGAAATATTCTGAGCAAAAAAAAAAAAAAATTCCTCTTGAAATAATCAATGTGGCTATGTATCTATTGGTGCATCTTAATTATAACAACAAATATGTTTTTTCAATACAAATATATTAATAAAAAACACTAAAAAAATCATTTGATCCTCTCAGAAATAAAACCCTAAAGACCTTGTAACAACAAATCCATTTGCAACGAATCCTCACCGTCAATTCTCAAATCCAACGGCCGTTATCCCTCCACTTCTTGTGCTTATCACTCCCCTCTTTTTCACTTCACTGTCTTCCTTTTCTCAGTCTCTCTCTCTCTCTCTCTCTCTAACACTCTCTCTCTCTCTCTCTGCAAAAATGGCTGAACCCACTACCGATCGTCTTTGCCTCCCAATCTCAACTCCATCCCTGTTCCTTCCAGAAGATTCCTAACCTTCTCAGAGTATAGAATTCATTTCCGTTAACACAAAACTCAGACTTTTTTTTTGTTGTTTTTTTGGTTTCTTCTTCTTGTATCTTCCATTTTCTCAGCTCAAATTCTGGGCTGCGACTTTGTTGTTTTGTTCCATAACGGAAGAGACTTTTCAGGCCTCCGCGACTAAATCTTCCCGGGCTTGAACAAATTTCGGCACAAAGTTACAATCTTTACGCAGTTTCATTTGTTTCAAGTTTTTTTTTTTAGAATTTTTTTTTAGAAATTTTGATCTTGTGATATGATCACCGATACCTACTCGAAGATGATGTCGGAGATTTCAATGCGATCGATGCTCAAAAACGCCGATTACGGCGAGGATTTGGGGATGTTGATTCGCGAGCAGAGACGTCAGCAGGAATCGAGCGAGCGAGAGAGGGAGCTCAGCCTCTACCGGAGCGGCTCAGCTCCGCCGACCGTCGAGGGCTCCCTCAGCGCCGTCGGGGGACTGTTCGACTCATCCTCAGCGACCACCGCCGCAGCCGCGGCTGCCGCGCTCTCGAGCTTCAAGAATAACAGCGGCAAAGGGTTCGCCACTGAGGAGGAGCTCCGCTCCGATCCCGCTTACGTCAATTACTACTACTCGAACGTGAATCTCAACCCTAGGCTCCCTCCGCCGCTGGTTTCAAAGGAGGACTGGCGGTTCTCGCAGCGGCTGCACGGCGGGAGCGGCGCCGCCGCTGCAGCGGTGGCCTCGAGTCCGAACAGGTCGTCGCTCTTCTCGGTCCAGCCGGGGATTGTTGGGAAGGAGGAGAGCGAGGTCGACTCCAGGAAAGGCGCCGCGGCGGATTGGGGCGTCGACGGGTTGATCGGGTTGCCCGGCTTGGGACTCGGCGGTAGGCAGAAGAGTTTTTCCGAGATCATTCAGGTGAAGTTAATGAACTTGTTCTAAAGTTGTTGTTGTAATTTTTTTTTAAAATCTAAAAATTTGAAAATGTTAAAATTAGTTATGTCTATTGTATTTGTATATTGAATCGTTGATATGGTAATTGGTAAAGTTCAATCTTTAAGAATAAGGTCTTTGGTTCTTCCATTGTCAGTCAAATATTAATTTCTCCGATTGTGATTGATTTACGTTATTAATAATTTGAAGTTGTGTTTATTTCTGCAGTTCATTAATCAAATCTAAATGCTTTATGCTTTATATTTGTTTTCAATACAGGATGATTTGCATCAAGCAAAATCCGTCTCGAGGCAACCTTCTCGTCCGGCTAGTCGCAACGCATTTGATGAGGGTGTTGAAACCTCAGAAACCCAGTTTTCTCATTTGCATCATGATTTAGCATCGAGGGATGCTCTTCGCTCTGGCGGAAACAAACAGGGCATGTCTGCTGTCCAAAACATTGGTTCATCGGCTTCTCATAGTTATGCGTCTGCTTTAGGTGCTTCCTTATCGCGAAGCACCACTCCTGACCCTCAACTTGTAGCCAGGGCTCCTAGTCCCCGCATTCCGACTGCTGGAGGAAGGGCTACCCCTATAGATAGAAGAAGTGTCAATGGTCAAAACTCATTTAATGGAATCTCGCCCAGTCTTGGCGAGTCCGAAGATCTTGTAGCTGCTTTATCCGGCATGAACGTGTCAGCAAGTGGTATGATAGATGAAGAGAAGCATGCACGATCACAAATTCAGCATGAGCTTGATAATCGCCGTAATATCTTCAATTTGCAAAATGAGCATAATCATACCAAGCAGAATTCTTATTTGAATAAGCCGGATTCTGGGAATTTTCATGCACATTCTTTTTCCCAATCGGCTAAAGGATCTTATCAGAACATGGGTAAAGGCAGTATGGTTGGAATGGATTCTCCAACTCTTAATGGCAGAGGGAGCTCATCTTCTCACTACCATACCGTTGACAATTCAAATTCCTCGTTCCCAAGCTATGGGTTAAGTGGGTATGGTGTTAGTCCTCCTTCTCCAACCATGATAGGGAGTCCAATGGGGAATGGTAATTTGCCACCCTTGTTTGAAAGTGCTGCTGCTGCATCCGGAATGGGTGGCTTGGACTCTGGGGCATTCGGAGGAGGTTTGGCTCTAGGACCAAGCATGTTGGCAGTGGCAACTGAATTGCAGAATATTGGTAGAGTGGGAAATCACTCTGGAGGGAGCCTTCAGGTGCCCCTGATGGATCCGCTATATCTTCAGTACTTGAGGTCAAATGAGTATGCTGCAGCACAGGCTGCTGCTCTTAATGATGCCAGTATGGATAGGGAAGGCATGGGCAATACGTATATGGACATATTTGGACTCCAGAAAGCTTACCTTGGTGCATTGCTTTCACCTCAAAAATCGCAGTTTGGTGTTCCGTACATGGGCAAGTCTAGCAGCTTGAATCACGGATATTATGGAAACCCTGCGTTTGGACTTGGCATGTCCTATCCTGGAAGCCCTTTGGGCGGTCCACTTCTTTCAAACTCCCCTGTTGGCTCAGGCAGTCCAGTCAGGCACAGTGAGCGGAACTTGCGTTTCTCCTCTGGGATGAGAAACCTGGCAGGTGGCCTCATGGGAGGTTGGCATTCGGAAGCTGGTGGAAACTTGGATGACGGTTTTCCATCCTCTTTACTGGACGAGTTCAAAAGCAACAAAACTAAATGTTTTGAACTTGCAGAAATTGCGGGCCACGTTGTCGAGTTCAGGTATGTGTATGATGATGTTTATTTCAACCTTGCACAAGTTTAATTCAACTTTTCTTCCAGAAATATAAAGAACATGTCTTTTCAAAACAGTGCGGATCAGTATGGGAGTCGCTTTATTCAACAGAAACTTGAGACTGCCACAACAGAAGAAAAGAACATGGTTTTCAATGAAATTATGCCACAAGCCCTTTCTCTAATGACAGATGTGTTTGGTAATTATGTGATTCAGAAGGTACTTTAAATTAGATTTTTTGGATATTATGTGCCAACTGCAATGTGCTATTGAGTTTCAGCGCATGCGACATATGCTGAGATTTATTGAGTCTTAACATTTAGCTTTCACTTAGTTTTTTGAGCATGGTACCGCATCACAAATAAGAGAACTAGCCGACCAGCTCACCGGACATGTTCTTACCCTTAGCCTTCAAATGTATGGCTGTCGAGTGATCCAGAAGGTATGTTTAATCAATTGACACAAGTTCAATATGCATTTTTTTTTTTGTTGCTTTTGCTGGGTGGGAACCTTGACGCAAATGGAATTACCGCTTGTTATTTATGGCTAGAAGAATTTTGTCTGATCTTCCATGGAATTGTTTGCGTGTTTGTGTCTGGCTTGATTTTTGTTGATGCCTAAAGTTCATGTATGATTTGTTTACTTTGATTTATTTGTTCAGGCTATAGAAGTTGTTGGTCTGGACCAGCAGACCAAAATGGTTATGGAACTGGATGGTCAGATTATGCGTTGTGTGCGTGATCAGAATGGAAACCATGTCATCCAGAAGTGTATTGAATGCGTTCCTGAAGATGCCATCCAGTTTATTGTTTCAACTTTTTATGACCAAGTTGTAACGCTATCAACTCATCCATATGGTTGTCGTGTTATACAGGTTAGAATGTATCTGTATACTACAGAGTCTAGTGCTCAGTTCATTTATTTATTTGAGTGAGAATATATGAATTCACATTTTGCGATTCAAAAAACTAAATAGATACAGTTTTGACATAACAGAGAGTCTTGGAACACTGCCATGACCCGAAAACACAGCGGATAATGATGGATGAGATTTTGCAGTCTGTTTGCATGTTGGCACAAGATCAATACGGGAACTATGTTGTACAGGTTTGTTGTATTTCTTTAACCTATGCCCAACAAACTACGAGGCTCGATTGTTTGCTACTCGAGCTTCAATTTGTAACAATTGCATTCTCACATTATAAAAAGGTTTCATTTAATATCATTCATCACATTCTAGTAGTTCCCCAAAAGAAATTAATAGGATGTGACAGAAGGTGCAAGCTGATAGTTTTTAAAATGGATAGAATGCCTATATTTTATTTGTTATTTTGTTGTTGATAAATTTTAGCTCTATATTTTCCCATCATTTTCACTTCAATTTCTCTAAAATGTGGGTTTAGGATGTTAGGAATTATGCCAATGCTCCCCTATTGCGAACAACCTACATTCTTTTTGTGCTACTTGTCAATTGTGGGCATTTGGTAAACGCATTGCATTTTGATTGTATTTGAATGAAATTTGTTTTTTGAATGTTGTATTTGGTTGAAAAGTATTTGTTTTGTATTTGAATGAAATGTGTGTTTGGATGAAAAGTATTTTAGAGTTGAAAAGTTGATGTGATTGGTAAAAGTAGAGATAAATAGTGGAGTTGAAAAGTTGATGTGATTGTTTTAAAAATGTTTTAAATAGTAATTGTTTTCGTAGCACTGTTGCAAAATTTGTATTTGGTGTAAAATTGTATTGTATTTGAGTAAAATTAAAATGAAATTTTTTCTCCAAACAACACCGTAGTAATATCAGTTTATAGGTGTTCAAGAAAAACGTCTAAATTAAATGGAGGCATGGCAAAATTTTTTTTTTTGGGGTCTTTTATCTTGCTTTTTAAAATTGAACTTGTTTTATACTTTTAGTTTTATGATTGTTCTAATGTCATTTTGCAGCATGTTCTGGAGCATGGAAAGCCGCATGAACGTACGGCTATTATTACCAAGTTGACTGGACAGATTGTTCAAATGAGCCAGCAAAAGTTTGCCTCAAATGTGATTGAAAAGTGTTTAACTTTTGGAACTCCTGTTGAACGCCAAACCCTCGTGAATGAAATGCTTGGATCCACCGATGAAAATGAGCCCCTTCAGGTTTGACAACCATTTGTGCATTCTATCTATAAATCAAAGAACGCGTTTTCATTTTTTCGTTTACAATGGATTAAATGATTTAAGTTTCTCCTACATTTCCTTCCCTCTCTCTCTCTCTCTCTCTCTCTCTCTCATATTCATCTTTTCTTGTTATTATTATCTTGTGTATTTCCCTTTGCAGTCTTAAGAATGTTTAAAAGGCCTTTGATTGGCGAACGTTCTTCTAAGATCATGTTTTCATATATGTTTTGAATTATACATAAAAAAGTTATGTTTATGTGTTGTTTCTTATCTTTAATGCTTATTTTTGTAATTTTGTTTCCTGCTAATTGAATTTAGGTGATGATGAAGGATCAGTTTGCGAACTATGTTGTACAAAAAGTGCTAGAAACTTGTGATGACCAGCAGCTTGAACTAATCCTTAATCGTATAAAGGTTCATCTGAATGCGCTAAAGAAATATACTTACGGAAAACATATAGTTGCACGTGTAGAGAAGCTTGTTGCCGCTGGAGGTAATTATTATATCTTTCTCTTCTTTATCGTATATGTTCTTTGCTTTTTATTTTCTTCCTATGTAGAAAGCACTCTTCCTTATTGCAAATTTTTGTTTTGATTTTTTTTTTTTCTTGTTTCTCCACCCTTATTTTTGTAAGATGTTAAGCAAACAACTGGGTTTAGGCATCATTGATCATTGTTAATGTCGACTTTAAGGCGCTCTCCGAGTGTGATGTTATGCAATTTAATGAATCAGAAGATCATCTGAAAAGAACTGTTTATCTTTAGCCAGAAAAAAAAAAAAAAAGGCTTGTTCGCAGAAAGAATCATATTTTCCTCTTAGAACCAAACCGATGTTGTTGAAAACACGCTTTTTAAAAGATCACTATTTGCTTGTCCCAGCATATGGAAAATGATATGCAAGATGAACTTAGCAAATGTTTCCTCGCATCATGTCAAGAACGAGGACCTTTTCTTGTTTATGTTTCCCCTTTTATAACATGCTGAAGAGCATGTAATTCTGTCTTCCAGATTTGAAGTTTAGAACATACAAAATATTACCAATTCTTTTACAATGGATCAGTTCTTCATCGACGGGGGAGACACCATTGAAGTAAAGTAGCTTTTATATGTTAATATTCTACAGAAGTTTCCACAATAGCTAACGAGGTGATCTGAATCTTTTGCAGAGAGGAGGATTAGCATTCTGACTCCACATCCCGCCGCTTAGGCGATGGCATAGGAACCGAAGTTGTTGTACAGCTAACTGAGGATAGTATGAGTGCCCTCTCTCTTTGTTCTTCTTTCTTTAATGTCTAGTAAAAGCTCCGCCTAATTATTAGGTTCGGATGGACGGAAGCTTATTGGAAAAATAAAATTTCTGGTTGTACCTAAAACTGTACATTTTTTTTTAGTTTGAGGATATATATAGCTAGAGTCAGGCTAGTTGATGATGAGGCTCAGATGGTGTTGAACTCGCGCACACACACACACACACACACACACACCTGATGCCCTTTGCAGAGGAGAAAGAGAAGTCAGTGTACAAGTTCAAAAGGGTGTAAAAAAAGGGAGGAGGTAGTAAAATATGTTATCGTGACTGTACAAATGTGTTTACCAGGTCCAGATATGTGCCTGTTTATGGGAGAGTCCTGAATTTTTCTATGTATGGGATTCGATTTTTTTTCCCCGGTAATTTAAGAGACTTTTATCTTTAGTAGCATGTCTGAGTTTATCATATCTACCATGTTTTCGATTACTTGTTGAGATGACAATTTTGTAGCCGAATAAAAGGTTTTTTTTTTTTTTTATTACTTCTAAAGCAGAATTTTCAGACATGATTTTATGCAATTACATGTGGCACAAGAAAAAACAATTAGCAGTTGGCACCCGGTTCGAATATTGCATTCATTTGCTTTTAGCCTTTGTTGAAACAAGTTGATTCAAACACTCACAATGTTAATACTAACCATGTCGATAGATGTGAAAATTATGTTGTATGGTTTTGCTGGCTTATTTTAAAATTTTGTGTCTGACTATAGTTTAATAAAAGAATTTAAAAGATAAAGCCGACATGTTTGGTCTTATTTTATGTAGTTTTTCTGGCATAAAATTCTCGATTTTCATTAATTACAAAATCTAAGCACTGAATCATTGAACGGATAACTAAACAAGAAAAGAGTGAAAAGTAAAGTTAAAAAAAAAAGGAAAGGATTTAAAGCTGAAGATGATCTTCAAGAGCTCGACATAATCCATGAATGTGGGTGCTTTTTTCATCGCCTTTGATCTTCGCGTTTTGTTCCTCTTCTCACATGCTCAAACGAGTCTTCCTTGTTCAGAAAAGTCATGCATGTCCGTCAGATCATGAGTTCGATAGAACGTGTACCCCAACGCCCATTTGTCTCTAAATCCTTATGAATATGTTTAGAAAAAGCTTTGGCAGAAGAAGATAGAGACAATGAAATGGCATTAGTATATTTTGGTTTCTGCGTTGCCTTCCATAATCGCAGTCGCCTATGCATGTGCCATACTCATGATCAGCTCCTATTGCCGTGACCAAATACAGAATTCAAAATTCTCTGATTGAATATAGAAGAGAGAAATAAAATAAGCGAATTTCGGTAATGATTTTGGTAATTTGATATATGTTTGATGGGATTCTTATTATAAGAATTGCAGTTTTTATGTTTATGAAGAAAACATGTATGTTCTCTTATCCTTAATAGGATAGGATTTTGTTGCTAAGTGAAATTCAAAAAAGATAAAAATAAGAATAAACATCCTTTCAAAATTTTGTTTTCTACTTAGGATTTATCCTGAATTTATTTATCATATTGGACCAACCTATGAAAATGAAGATAAACAAAAATTACATTGTATATTGGAATAATTATCAAGTTTGGACATAAAAATACTTATTTCCTAGTCAATGTTTTAGCAAGTAATATTTGTACATTACATCTATTCTACTTGTTTGTATCTTACGGATTTAAAATTAAATTAAATTAAAGTCTATTGAGTATGAGTTGAGAATGTGAATAGCAAAAGCAAATTAGAACGGCATTTTCTCTGAAATCTAAAGTACACAAAGATAATGATTGCACATATTATCTAAAGGATAATTTTAGATTTGATTCTATGTGAAAAGTTCGAATCCCTTTCTCAAAGTTTATGAAAAAAAGCTCCACAAATGCACAAAATTCTAAGAAGCCTCCAACTAGTCCGTTATATTTATATATACGTATTTAAAAAAACAAAAAACAAAAACACACACACACACACCTCAAATATGAAAACCAACCAAATTGTGGAAGTGGAATTCTATACTTGTAGTCTTAACGCATTAAAGTTAACGAACTTGACGAGTGTTGACCGGTCGAACTTGAGTCTTGAAGAGAAGAAAACTCAGCTTCTCCACCGAATAATACACAAAGCCTCCACTAGAATGTGTCACAAACGACCCGAAACTCTTTCCCACTATGCAGTGCCATGCCGGACCATACATTGCATCAAATTCCTAACCCAAACAGTAAAATTAAAAAAAAAAATTTGAAATTTTGAGTTTTAGAAGAAGTAGAATAAAAATAAAATTTTTAAATTTGTGTAATTTTAATTCTCATTTTTTTTTAAATTTGAAAGCCTTATACTATTAAAACGTTATCACAGTTTAAAATTTAACGGAAAAAAAAAAAACCTATTATAACAACGTTTCTAATTGTTTAGGATAACTTAATTTACAAAAACGAAAATGAAAGTTAAACAAATTTAAAAAGCTTAAAGATTAATCTAATTATTTTTTTAAAAATAGTGTTGATGCTAAAAAAAAAAAAAAGAAAAAGAAAAAAAAGCTCACTTTCTTGAGGGACATGGCCAGGAAGGAGGGATTGCGCCTTCTCTTCTCCTCGGGATTGGCGTTAAGGAGTGCTCGGGTGCACCGGAAGGCACGTTTTTGCATCACCAACGGCATGTCGGCGGATCTCAGCCGTACATTCAGATCAACTGCAATCGCTGCCAGCGTCACCTCGCTCCCCACTCCCAGAGGCCTCGCCACGGCCGGCAACATGGGCCGGGCCGGGCCCACCACGACGGCCTTGCTGGGCCTGGCCGCTCTTCTCCTCGTCGTCGTCGTCGTCCTCCTCCTCGCCTCCTCGTCCTCCAAATCTGGCCTCTCCATTGAAGTGAGCGAAAGGAGGAGAGAGAAAACGCACGACTGTTTCTGTTTGAATGGAAGGCTCGAAGTTTGACTATTTGACTGGAGGCCTGAGGGTGGGTGTATATTATCTTGTGGTTCTCACGTACGAATTATATGATTGATTTAAAGGCTTAGAAGTTGGGCCCAGATGTTGTGGTTTTGATTTGGTGATGGGGAAATGTGGCACCGATTTCGAATATTTAGGCGGGGGCTCCATGGATGATTAGACTGATGGGGTGGATCACGTGCAGTGCACCACCCACCTGTACAATTCCACATGATACATTACATTGGAAAACTACTAAAACTAGGAGTGTTTTAATCATGTAATTGTTTGATGCAAATTAACAACCTTGGTTGTGATGATTTAAAGTGGAATCGTGTTAATATGTTTAATATATATATAGGAGTTTTTATTATAGGATTTATTTTGTATTAATAGGTTAAACTACATCATAGTAATACGTTTATTTTAATTTTAAACAATTTGATTTATAAATGTCTATATTGTAAGATATAAGATATAATATAAAAATTTTTGTAGTCGTAAATTAGATTCCTTAAAAATTAATCCAACGGTAAGAACATCATTTTTTATCAATAATGTAAAATAGTAGGATGTTAGGTTTTTTTTAACGTTGACATTTATAATAATTATGTTTAGGAAAAACTAAAAACAAAATTTGTTAGTTAGAAAAAATTTTAAACAACTTTTAAATTCTGTTTTGCATAGTCTATCTTTGTTTAGGCAGGTTGCGTTTTGAATCAAGTTCCAGCTGGTGTGACAAGCTATGATAAGGATTATTGATGTGGATAAGCACAGGGAAAAAGATTTCTAAATTTGAATTAATTTTAGAGATAATTGTAGAAGATATTATGTAAATCTTGACGAATAAATTTTGGAGATTTGAAAAATGAATTTGTTGGAGTTAGTTGAGTGATTTGTGGTTGGATAAGTCAGAGATAATTTTGGGATTTGAAATTAAAAAGAAATCCTAGCTAAAGTAGGAATTTAAGTCCATTTGAATTAGGATTACTTTCCCATATCAAAGGTAAAAAATTTCTGAGTATTTAAGCATATCTACTGAAGATTTGGTGAGGATAAATGCATGGATTTAAAACAAGATGATTTTAGCTTAAATCTGGAAGATTTGAAATTCGGATGTTTCACGGTATATCGCAACAGGCTGATAAACAATTTGAAATTTGAATACTTTACAAGTCTGAGATTGACTTGGATTTTTGAGGGTTGCCTATTTAAGTCTCAATATAGTGAATGATAGGGATACTGAGCACAAATTCATTAGAGCATATTTTGATACTATTAAAGCTATTGCGTGTTTCGTTTTTCTAAAGAGAGATTTGACGTTTTTGAGAGGAGACAAAAGTAGTTGAAGGGAGTTCAACATATGCTAACAAGAGGATCTTGCTAAATGAGTGCATTAACTGAATTTCAAAACAATTGGCGATAACAACAAAGAGGGAGGTTTTAAATTACATAAGACCTAGTAACGTGTAATTTTTTAAGAGTTAGTAAATTGTTCAACGTTTGTACATAATCTCGAGGAATAGCGAAACCAAACTTTGTTAAAATTGTTTGTCTCCTTTATTTACTTGTTTTTGATAATTAATTAATTAGATTAATTAATTAAGTTTGATAAATAAAATAAAAGTAGATCTTTCAGAAGTTATTCTACAAAACTCCTTAAAAAAAATTTTAGCAAAAAAGAAAACGATTGACTATAAAAGTTCCGCAAAAACTATGATCTTTAACATTATATTCTCCAAATTTCAAAACGTAATAGCGTCTCCTCAATCTATGTTTGTTAACTCTCTTTCTGTTTAAGGCTTTTCCTTCTACCGCAATATTGGTCTCTTTTTCTCACCATTATACTTCTTATAGAGTCGACTGACTTTGTTTAAAAGCATTATATTATTAAGAATCACTATCACAACAACGAGTCCTTAGCTATTTCATTTTCATTGAAAAACCAAATCTCCTGCTTTAAATGTTATATTTATATCAGGAGTATGTAAAGACTTACTTCTTTTCCTATTCAATTTGTCATGTTATTGTGAAGGTACATTATAGATGGTAAATAATTATCTTTTGGGACTGTTTATCTGTGAACCAAAGTAACTCCTTGTCTAATAGACTTGTCAGATGAGCACGGAATTAAATCGAAAAAAAGTGGAGACCAAGTTTAGGCTTGCATGAAATTGGTATAAGTAAGACTTACTATAGGGTGTAGTTGATATTTTTTAGAAGATTATTGTTTAGAATGGGATTTCATAAGTCATTATTTCAGTTAATGCTTGACATGAAGATTTGTGATAGTCATGAGCAAGGGTTACGCTCCTTATTAGCTAGACGTGATGTGAACTTTCTTTTTAATTAATTAATTTATTTTTTTGGAAAATCGAAAAGAAATTTCGGAGAAAGTCCTCTAAGTTGGTAAAAGAAATTGTTTTATTACTATTTTCTATACCATGCTTGATTTACTTGTTGACATAACAAATTTGTTGTCGAATAAAGGATTTATTACTTCAAAAGCAAAGATTTTCAGAGAAGTTTTTATTCAATTAGTAACAATGAGCGTTTTTTTTTTTTCATGAAGCTTTGCTTCACTCCTTATATCCGATT
Source organism: Antiaris toxicaria (assembly GCA_035233585.1). Classification (NCBI taxonomy): domain Eukaryota; kingdom Viridiplantae; phylum Streptophyta; class Magnoliopsida; order Rosales; family Moraceae; genus Antiaris; species Antiaris toxicaria. Next base: position 9,976,785 of record CP141162.1, on the reverse strand, counting down.
CATGACTTAGCTTTCTAACATGAGAAAGCTTGTGTGAGCTTTTCCATCCATTTTCCTCTCTAAAACGTGCTTAAAGCAATACAAATACTTGATGTGTCTGTACATTCTTGAACGATCCTTTATCATCGATTTCACTGGACTAATGTTAATTCCCGCGTCTAGAAGCACAAATGTCGCAATCGACATTTTTGCTTTGTTCGCATTTGTGACGGCTCTGTGATCAATGCTTTTGTACATCCCGTTGCTCCAAGCCTGCAGACCGTCGCAAAAATTTGCACTTTTGGTGGTCAAAAAAACCATGAAAAAATCCATTGCCAAATTAGTAACAAGAGTGTTGCAGGTACCTCAATGACCTCACCGAAATTGACCACCAATGGATTTGGAATAGGCTTCCCAGAAGCCATCCTTCCGTTTATTTGATCTGAAGATCGGTGATCTCAACGTCCTGCAAAAGTATGGTTATGGATCCGCCATCTGAGTGGGGTCTAACACTGAGAACGAGATCAGGACAAAATAGGTTAGACAGTAGTTAATTCTCACATATTGTTTCATCACCGCATGAAGCCTTTCTAAGTAATTCTTAGAACAACTCTAACCCACGTCATATTAGCGTGGGAAAGGAGAATTGGTATTGGATTGATGCTCTAACCCAATGTCAAATTAAACACCATATTTGGTGTTTTGTACAGTGGAGCACCAAATTTGGTGCTCTACTGTTCATTCACGCCATTTTTGGTGTGGTTTTTATTTTTGAACACCATCCGAGTAGGGTCGAACACTATAAATGAGGTCAGGACGAAGCAGGTTGGATAGTAGTTAATTCTCATAGATTATTTCATCACCGCATGAAGCCTTTCTAAGCAATTCTTAGAGCAACTCCAACCCACGTCATATTGGCGTGGGAAAGGAGAAATTGGGGTTGGATTGATGCTCCAACCCAATGTCAAATTAAATACCATATTTGGTGTTTTGAATGGTGGAGTACCAAATTCTGTTTATTCACGCCATTTTTTATGTGGTTTTTATTTTTATTTTTAGTTTTAGTTAGTAAAAAGGAATAAAAAAATAAAAGAGAATATGTATGAAATATTTTATTTGTGTTAGAAATAGTGTAATAAATTAGAAATGAGTTTACTATTTGATATGATATTTACATCATGATGTGAAATTTGATTTTTTGGATTGGAGATGCCCTGTCCCTTCCCATCAATACCGACAGATTGGCCATGACTTCCTCAGTTACCCTTCGTAAAAGTAATCCTCAACTGCCTCCCTGTTTAGTGACAAATAAGCAGAGGAAAATTCTCGAATCTTCGGTTTCGTGTAAATTATTTAATGCAAAAATGAGAGGAAAGATGGAGTTACATACTTGAAACCTGGTATTGCTGTTGGCCAGTACTTTATATTCCTATCTTCACTTGGTCATATCATGAGGAAAATCAGGTCACCCCAATCCAGTTTTTGGTGTTCAGAAACTACGTACGCTTGTCCATATCCTTGAACATAGTTCGCCGGCATGGAATGCTTCTTTTTCTCTTCCAATGGCAAAAAATTGACGGCAGAGCAGCCTTCATTCTACTTAAAAACTTCACTGCCACCCCGTGACTTGTTATCTACATAAATAAACATGTTCCCATATTGAATCTCAGCACTATACACATATAAGAACCCGAAATATATGTTAGCAAGAAATGGTAACACGTACCTGGAAAAAACCCCATTCTTTACAAGCAAAGTCTGGTTTGTTTAGTTCATCTTCATCTTCATCTCCACTAATCAGCAAGGAGACATCTATGACTGGAATGTCCGAAGAATCGGAAGAGAAGGTCGGAGAGTGCAATGGCCTGTTCTTGTGATCTTGTATGTATCTTTCCGGAGCATACTCTTAGTCATTCCTGACCATCTCCTGTACACTTGGTACTGCTAAGGATTTCCGCCAACCCAATTCCCCATCTTCTTTCATGCTTTTGCCTTCAAATCTTGAGTCCACCATTTGCACTTAACCATGCATTTCTTTGCTCTAGTGTGGGTTATTGCATACAAATTCATAAGGAGCTTAAGATGAGTTTGTTCAACAATGGAATCTGTATCCCTTTTCTTGAAATATGCCCGTTTTATAGTTTTCTATAATTTTTCCCCAACTTGATTTATGTTAACATATAGTTTACAGGTAGTTATGTTCAACGATTGATGAAAATGATGGGATGATTTATTAATAAGGCCGTAGAGTTTAAGTCTTGGATGCTAACGGAAATTTGTGTTTGTTATGTAATTGTCATGAAAGAAGTCTATGCTAAGCTACGAAGGAAAAAAAAAAAAAAAACCAAAAAAACTATCGATATGACATTATTCTTCTGAAACGATAAATTTTAATCAAAATTCTAGAAATTGACAAAATTTTATTAATTTAATATGACATCACTGTTAAAAAATAGTGTCATACCTGTTTTTTCAATGCCCGCAATGTAAGTCTCCTCGTGATAATTAATTTGATGATTAAAATAATGACGTTGCAAAATATTTTGTTACACCATATATATTGCATGCGTAAAAGTCAATGGTATATTTGTTAAATAAAATGTAAAAATAGTTTAGTTGAGATTATCATATTTTTGTATTCTAGTGTATTATATTATCTCTAATGACAAATCTACTTTTGTGTACGAGTTTTAAAATTCATAAAAATAAATTTTTAATATTTAAAATATTTAAAAATGATAGTATTATAATACTTAAATAAAATGGTAAAGGCACCAAAATTAATAATCAAATGTCAAACTTAACATTTGTTATATGTAGTGAAAATTTATCATCAAGTTTAGTATTTGTCAAATTTAGTATTAGAGATAGCACTTTATTGATGAATCTAAGGTGTTGTTTAGTATACATTTTTTTTTACATTGCATTTAAATAGAATGTAATTTTCTCCTAAATACAAAAACATCTCATTCAAATACCAATCACATCACATTTTAAATCCAATATAATTATTATTCATTATTTCATTTTTTCTATTATTTTTATTAATTACATCATATATTCTCTTTCTCTCTGCTTTTTTTCTCTCTACTTTTATCCATCACATCACATATTTATTATTAAAATATAATTCAAATACTTTTTATCCAAACACACGTTGCATTCAAATGCAATGCTAATATTTTTCCTCTAAATACAAATTACATTCAATGTATTACATTCAAATGCAATGCAAATGCAATGCGTTCACCAAACGGGACATAAATGTTAAAAATTAGTATTCATACATTGATTTGGCACTCCATAAATTATTATGGAAATGATAGTTTTTACCTTGGTAACGCAATGATGCTTTTAATTTCTTCATATATTGGATGAATGATTTAAAGGATTATTAGATATTGTATTCAAATTACTAACAAAATATTTTAAAAATACAAGTGTTACTCTTTTCTGAGGCAGCTAAATACCAGCTAGCACTTCAACCAAATGACTCGCTTTCTAACTTGACAAAGTTTATGTTAGCTTTTCCATCCATTTTCCTCCATAGACGATGTCTAATGGAATCTAGTGACTTGACTTTTCGGTACATTCTTGGGCGATCGCGAGTCATTGATCCGACCGAACCAATTTCAGCTTCATCATATGCAAGCAGAAATGTTGCAATCGGCATTCTTGCTCCTTTCGCATTCGTGACAGCTCTGTGCTTAATGCTTCTGCATAACCCATTTATCCAAGCCTAAAATCTTGCCATAATGTGTACTTTCCAGGTTTTGATATAATTATTATTACAAGAAGTGCAACACTTTGCAAATTATTTAACTCAAAAAATCATGAATTAAGACAATTTGATGGGAAAAAAAAAAAAACACCCTGCAACTCTAAAGGAAATTGTATCACAAAATTTTACCTGAACAAGATCACCCATGTTGACAACCAATGCATTTGGAATTGGCTTTATAGGAATCCAACTTCCTTTGTATTTGATCTGAAGGCTGGTGATGTGATCGTCCTGGAGAAGTACGGTCAAGTATCCGCCATGGGAATGTGGACTAACACCGAGAACAACGTGAGGCCTTGTGCAGGGTGGATCGATATGCCCTTAGGCATGGCCATACATAACATAGGAATCACACTTGAAAAGGGTGAACAATTAGTTAGAGCAGCAGGTGCTGTAGCAAAACGGATTGCAAAAGAGAGAAAATCGGCCACATTAAAATTACCTTCTACAGAAGTCCGTTTGATACCTAAAAACTGCTCAACAACGGTTGAACAAGTGAGGGATGTTAGTAGTTCATTCTCATGAACCGTTTCAACACTATATGAAGCCTTTTCAAGCCACTGGAGTCCATTCCCATCAATGCAGACTCAGTTACCTTCTGTATTTCCGTCTAGTATTCATCAACTGCCTCTCTGTTGAAAGCAGATTAGTCAGCAATGTTGTCCAAAGTAGAAAATATCACAAACAAGCGTCACAATTTCTAGCTACAAGAGAAGAAAAAGAGAATTTTCTAACTTTGTAGTGAGTGGAAACTAAAGAGACTTGCGTACTTGAAACCCAGCAATAAACTAGGCCACTACTTCATATTCCTGTTTTCAAGTGGTCGTGTTGCCAAGAACATCATGTCATTCCAATCCAGTTTTTGCTCTTCCGTGACCACAAACACTTGCCCATACCCTTGAACATCATTTTCCGCCATTGCATACTTCTTTTTCTCCTCTAATCGGAGGTCAAAAAACGCTGCCACGTCAGCCTTGACATTACTCAAAACCTCTGCACTGCGGCCACTCCATGGTTTACTATCTGGAGAGAACCAAAAGAAATAAAAAATAAAAAATGTCCAATATCAAATGTTGTTGCCAAAATATTGTACAAAAACATCATGTAGTGACTGAAAAACATGCCTGGAAAAAACCCCACTCCTTGCAAGCGAAATCCGGCTTGTTGAGTTCTTCTGCATCTCCATTGTTCATCAAAGCCAAATCTATGACTGGAATGCTGGGAAGTAAAGTAAAATCTTTGGTTTGATTATCATTGTAGTCTTTTTTATACCTTTCAGTAATACGCTCAGGGTCATTTCTCACCATCTCCTGAGACACTTGGAACCGCCAAAAATCTTCCCCAATCCAACCCCATATCAAAGCTTGTTTTTCCTTTTTCAAGTTTTAAATCCATTTGCACTTAATTATCAGATATGCTTGTATAGAATGTAGGCATATATATAAACGTTGTACTGATTTTAAGGGTCAACAAGTCAAATCTAAAATAGAATGATATTTTGAGTTGAAACTGGTTAATTTAATTATAATTTTTGTTGACTTTTCATAAAAAATTGACTTTTCAAAAAAAGATAAAATTGAAATCAAAATTTTGAATCTGAGTCAAATCGGATCTAAAAATAATAAGGAATCTTTTTCACCTATCCGTGAAAGAAGTAAGCTGCATGGAAACGGCAAATGGTAGTAAAAGAAACAAATATTTTATTTTGGGATATTTACATTATAGGGAATGACATTTGACATATTCAGTGCATGAAGATTCTCCTAGGAATAACAGTTGATAGTGGTACTGTAAATGGCATTTAGAGGTATTCATTCGGTGATGAGGAACTGTAGATTTTGAGGAAGTTTAATATAGATAGTATTAATTTTATATTCTAATATTTTGTTAGAGATTGTGATTGGATAATTTCCATCACGTGTTAGTTTTGAATATTATGTAGTATGAGTAACAATGATAATCTATAGAACTTTTATAGAGAAATATAAATAACAAGAAAACGAAAATTAAAAAGTAAACTAACGAATACCGGAAACTAATCCATATACATCATTTTTGAAATAACAAAAACTAAATTCTCCATTTATAATTTATTGTGTTTACAAAAGAATTAGTAAATATATGATTATAAATATAATTTAATAATAATCCTATACTTAACTCTATTTAAAGATCTATTTAAAGATACAGAGTTTGAATTATAATCACTGAAGCTGCATTAAGTGTACTGTACATTATCACCTTATAATAGCAAAACTGGGTAAGGCTCGATGCGAAGGAGTAAGAATGAACGGAAGGCGACTAATAAATCTCTTTTTTAAATAATATGTTTATTTGTTATAGAGATAACTAAATGGCACTATTCATTCTCTTCCCAAGAGTAAGTTAACTTGTACTCATAAAATTTATAAGGCTTCTGTAATTGCGGATTTGGACTTCTAAGATAATGGAAGAGCTTTTAATTTGTGTTATAACCTGGCACATCCTATAATATTGTCTTAAGAGAGCACTCTTTCTTAAATTAAAATAGGCTATCCCCAATGTGGGCCTTTTCAAGCACTGAGTTTCAATCCCCGTCTTTGACAACTATATCATATTATTATGTAAATTTGCACAATTATAGTATAAAGAACTCTTAACATAAGCAACTTCTGACATGCTTAACAAAATAGCAGTGTCTTAAAATTTGCTGGATAAAAGCATATTATTTACCTAACATGTTGTGTAGCTCCTTCACGCTTCCAAAAGCAGTGCTAGTTAAACTGACTCATCGGAGTGTTGATATTACCAGTAATCCAGTCTAGACTCTGTCCTTCGTCCTTGCCTTGAGTTGCAAAAGTGAAATGCTTGTCTAATTTCATATTCTTCCATTTTTATTTTTTAGTTTTCCAAAGAACACTGTACTAAAAAAATAACTCTTCCCCCATGTTAAAAGTGGTGAACTACAACAAATAACCCCCTTAAAAAAAAATAAAAAAACCAATAACTAGAGCAGTTATAATATACTTTACGAGATGAGATTGCAAAGAACTTTATTTTTTTTAATTTCGGTTTTTTTTTTATTGGTAGAATACGTTATGGTGCAAAATTGTTTACAGCAATTTTATCACCCAAAAAAAAATTTTTTTTTTCTTTACGGCAAATTGAACCGTTACCACGCACAGTTATTTCACCGTAAAGATTAAAGAACTAAATAATAGTCATGATTGCTAAAAACAAGGAAATCATGCCTCTTCGACTTTTTCACGTTGTAGAATATGAATCATGATAAGACACCACCACATCCATCTCTATACCAATACCACCTTAATTATATTTATGTATATCTCCTCTATCATCCCCCACCTTTTCCACTCAAATTCCAACTTTCTCCCATCTCTCTTCTTTTTCATCTCCATATCTCTTCTTCACATCTATACATGCCATACACACACACACACACACACACACGTATATATTAATATATATCTAATCCATATCATAAACATCATTATTCGAATCAAATGTCATCTTTTTCCCTAATCTCCTTCTTCTTCTACTCTCTCATCTCCCTCGCCTTAACAGGTACCTCTCTCTCCCTGATCATATATATATATATATGTATGTATCATAAAAAAATATTTCTTTGTTTCTATTTTTTTTTTAATTTTTTGGGCAGATGGGACTCAACTTATCCTAGTGAACAACTGCAAAGAAACAATCTGGCCAGGAGTCCTCGGCACAGCGGGCCACGAGACCCCGAACGGAGGTGGATTCGGCCTCCAAAGCGGCGAAGAGCAAATCCTCGAAGTCCCCGAGAATTGGTCGGGCAGAATCTGGCCCAGACACGGCTGCTGCTTCGACCAACAAACCGGCAAAGGCGCCTGCCAGACCGGAGACTGCTCCGGCCTGCTCCGCTGCGCCGGCGTTGGCGGAAAACCCCCCGCCACCGTCGTGGAGATGACTCTCGGAACTCCTCTATCCCCACTGCATTACTACGACGTCAGCTTGGTCGACGGCTTCAACGTCCCGGTCTCCATGAGGCCAATTGGCGATAATCGTGCCGGTTCGTGCGGTGTCGCTGCCTGCGAGGCGGACTTGAACGCGTGTTGTCCGGCCGCGATGGCGGTGAAGAGTGCTGAAGGGAAGGTTGTGGGGTGCAAGAGCGCATGCTTGGCTTTGAATTCGGATATGTATTGTTGTAGAGGGGAGTTTTCGGACCCGGAGCGGTGTAAACCTACGGTTTTCGGGCGCATTTTCAAGGCGGTTTGTCCCCGGGCGTATAGCTATGCCTTTGATGAGGCGTCGGGGCTCAAGAATTGCAGGGCCAGTCGTTATGTCATCACGTTTTGCCCTCCTAACTGATGTTTGGAAGTTATGTCGTTTACAATACATTATCATGATACTTCGGTTTTGCAAGTACTCTGTTTTGGGGGTTTTAAAATTTGCAAAGTGTGGTAAGTTGAGATATGATTGTTTTAACTTTTAATTAAGGATTTTGAGTATGTTTGTTGACCTTTTTCTTTTTTAATCGTTCTTTGTTGGGTTAGTCTTTTTATTTTTCAGGTCCTTATTTGTTGAATCCTTTCATTTGAAAAATATTAGAGCTTGAATTCAACTTGAAATGACCTAATCTCCATTTAGAAGAGTCATGTATATGGAGACATTTATATGGAAATATGTGAATGAAAATATTTAAAATGATAATATTTAAATTATCATTTAAATAATGATTGGATGTTAATTTTTAAAAAATAACATTTAAATGGAAATATTTTGATTTATGTTTAAAAAATTGACAAGGTGATTGAATTGCTCGAGTTAAAAAATATAAAATCTTAAAATATATTAAAAAAATCAATACGGAACTTATTTCATTTATTTTGAAATTTTATATTATTTAAAAAAAACATCTCATTTGTACTTTCATTCTTATACACAAAATTATGAACTTTTAAAATTTAGTTATAAAGTTACGATAGAAACTGTGAATTGTGTTGACTTTTAAATTAAAAAACAAAAACAAAAATTTCATATTGTGTTATGTAGATGGAGTATTTGAGATTGAAATAATAAAATGTATTTCACAAGATTATGTAGATAAAATAGCCATTTGTGAAAATGGTTTAAACAAATGAGGGCTTGGATGGCAATAACAATAAGCAACCATTTTTTTAGAGATGATTCTTTTATTATTTTTCTTCTCAGATAAAATATGTGAATAAGGATTATATGTGATGCTTGGAATAACAGTGATAGTAAAAGAGAAAAAAGAAAAAAACACCCTAGACTTGGAAAATCTTCGACTACTTATGGTTGTACTTATTTAGCTTGTTCATTTACAATACCATCACGTAATTTCCATTGTTTCCATTGGACTCTTCCTGTATTTAAGCATAACAAGGCTCCTTATTCACATAAACAAAGCAAAAATATACAATTTTCCTCTCAATTTTTCTTCAACCATTTGTCATTATCATCTAACGAATGCATAAATTTTCTGTAAGATGCAAACTCCAAATGCCTTACAAGAAAAGTAGAAGGCCATTTGCAACGGCCTTGTTATTAATCATTAAGAACAATAGTCCATAATTTCAAGTAAAGCGGATACCATTTACTAAGTGTCCAAGAGATGGTGAGGAATGGCTTCGAGTGTGTTCCCGAAAGGATTCATGCAAGACTACGAGGATTCGGCTTTGAATCACAAGCATTTTTCGATCTCGAATCGGAAGAGAAGAAGAAGTATTCGATGTCGGAGAATGACTAATAAGATTTCGGATGAGCAAAAACTGGATTGGAACAAAGGAATATGAAGCACTGGCCAGTGGCTTTACCAGGTTTCAATCGTATATAACCTTATCTAATTCGATGTGACAAGGCTTGAATTTCAGCAAAAATTACCGTCTAAAATTAACAATATATGAGAATAAACTACTATTCACCCTGCTCAAGGCCTGACCTTGTTCTTTGTTTTAGTCTGCATTCCAACATAACTTGAATTTGAACGATTATAATTAAATTACGTTCAAATTATCAAAGGAATTTATATTGCAATTAAGTAAAAATGATCATCAATGTGTTACATTCACACTCCTTATATGTGTTATTTTAAAATTACATAGATTCCTTAATCAAAATTAATAACACCAAAACCCTATTTTCTTAATTCTGTTAAATTTAAATTTAAAATGATTAAAATACTCTTAATAAATCTTAACTATTTATCTTACTAAACTAAATCATAATCATTTATTTGTTTTTTATTTTTTAATTTAACTATTTATTTGTTAAAAAGAAAAAAGAATTTATCAATAAAAAGTAATGCCTCCTATTTATTAATGAAGTACAAAATAATGAGTAGTTTATTGTTATTAGTCATAAATATATTATTAAAAATATGTTAATGGTTTTTTATTATATCAATGTTTAATTTTGAAAAATAATTTTATTTTTATATTCTTGTTATAATTATATATGCTTTTTAATAACAAATTATATTATCTATTAAAATTTAAAAGAGATTTTTTAAAAAATAAAAAATATTTTTTATTAGTATGAATTATGATTAAAAAGCTTAAAAATCAATTCTAATATGGTTTTTGGTATTAAATAAGGATAAAAATGTTATTTTATGTCTTTATATATATAATTAAAGACTTTTCTATGTGAAAAGAAATATATTTAGTATTTTAAACATAACTAATAAATAGTAAAAAAATAATTAACTAATAAAAATGAAGTTTGTATAATTTTTTTAAAAGATAAAAGAATTGAAGTTATTAATTTTAATAAAAAAGTATCCCCGTAATTTTGAAAATACATATATATATATATCAATATAGTACATTTTAAGAGAGAGAGAGAGAGAGAAGAGGGCCATTGAAAGTGTGATATACGTCAACTGCCATGAACCCGATTCGCTGCCACCGGCTGGGTCTAAGCAGCGGTGAACAAGTAACCGAAAGGTCCGGTTTCTCCTCACCAAAACCGGCCCAACCCTCCAGAAGCTACACAACCGGTTTATCCGGTTATCTACATATGCTTCCACGGTTTCTTTATTTAACAAAACCGCCCAACCACCCTAACTCGGTTTTGTTCCAAAAAATCCAAAGCTCCTCCCCTCTCTCTCTCTCTCTCTCTCTCTCTTCGTCAAAACTCCTTGAAAGTGCCATTGAACAAGTAAGCTTCCTAAAGTCTCTCACTTATATAAATATATATATTTTTGCTTTTTCTTACTTGGGTTTGTGAGATTTATATGAATTATTGCCCTGGTTTAGTATTGGATTAAAAAGTGGAAATAGTTTGGGATTTTTTTGGCCAATTTTTACTTATTTTTTTGGATGATAATATAAAATTTCCTTGGAAATGAAAAATGGCGTCTGGTTTGGAACCCATACCTATAACGTCTCAAAAGCACGACGTGGCTTGGAAACATTGCCAAATGTTCAGGAATGGGGATAGGGTCCAGCTCAAATGCATATATTGTAGCAAATTGTTTAAGGGTGGTGGGATTCATAGGATCAAGGAACATCTTGCTGGACACAAGGGCAATGCCTCGACTTGTCTTCGGGTCCCGCCCGATGTTCGGGCCTTGATGCAGCAGAGTCTAGATGGGGTTGTGGTTAAGAAGAGGAATAGGCAAAAGCTTGATGAAGAAATCACCAACATTAACACCAGGCCTCATGGTGAGGTGGACTCACTAGCCCATCAGGATGATGTTAGTGCTGGGGTTAATTTGATTGGAGTTCCTGATCACGCACTCGAACCAGATTCAAGCTTGGTGGTGAGTCGAGAAGAGGGGGCAACTAGTGGTAGGAGTTTGGGTAGGAGGAAGAGAGCGAGGGGCAAGAGTTCTTCAGCACGCGAGGCCGTAGTTGTAACTAATAGTGTTGATTTAGCCTCTAAGAAGGTGAATTACTTTGTGAGCATGGCGATTGCGCGGTTTTTGTATGACATTGGAGCACCTTTGGATGCGGTGAACTCTGCTTATTTCCAGCCAATGATTGATGCGATTGCTTCAGGAGGTTCAGGGCTTTTGTTGCCCTCATATCACGATCTTCGTGGGTGGATATTAAAGAAGTCGGTAGAAGAACTGAGGGATGATGTTGATAAAAGCAGATTGGCATGGGAAAAAGCTGGTTGTTCTGTCTTGGTTGATGAGTGGAGCACAGAAGTTGGTAGAGTTTTCCTTGGTTTTTTTGTGAATTGTCCTGAAGGAACGGTGTTTTTGAGAACAGTGGATGCATCTGACATTGTTAATTCATCAGACGCTCTTTATGAGCTCCTGAAGAGAATTGTGGAAGAAATTGGGCCAAAACATGTGCTGCAAGTGATTACCAGAAGTAGCAAAGAGAAATATGTTGTTGTAGGGAGAAGGTTGTGTGAAACTTTCCCTAGTCTGTATTGGGCTCCGTGTGCTGTTCATTCGATAGATTTGATACTCGGAGATTTCGGAAATATGAACTGGATAAGTGAGGTGATTGAACAAGCTAGAACTATTACAAGATTTGTCTACAACAATAGTGATGTTTTGAATATTGTCAGAAGATACACTTTTGGCAATGACATTGTAGAACCAGGTGTCACCCGGTTTGCTACAAACTTTACGACATTAAAACGACTAGTTGATTTTAGACACAATTTGCAGGCCATGGTTACCTCGCAGGATTGGATGGATTGCCCACATTCAAAGAAACCAGGTGGTCTGGAAATGTTAGATTCCATTAGCAATCAGTCATTTTGGTCCTCATGCGCCATAGTCATTCATCTAACAAGTTCTCTCTTGCGAGTTTTGAGAATTGTTAGTACTGCAAAGAGGCCTGCAATGGGATACATTTATGCAGCCATGTATCGAGCGAAAGAAACAATTAAGAAAGAACTTGTTAAGAGGGACGATTATGCAGTTTATTGGGATATCATAGATCACAGATGGGAACACCACCGAAATCTTCCTCTTCATGCTGCAGGGTTCTACCTTAACCCCAAATATTTTTACAGTATCGAAGGAGATATGCACAATGAAATCCTCTCGGGGATGTTTGATTGCATTGAGAGACTGGTTCCCGACACAAAAGTCCAAGATAAAATAATAAAAGAGATTAGCTCATTCAAGAATGCTGCTGGAGATTTCGGGAGGAAGATGGCTATTAGGACTAGGGACACTCTGCTGCCTGGTAAGGATTTAATGTTAGTTTGCTTTCCTTCTCGGAAATTTGTTTACACTTTCAAGTATTTTAAACATATGATAATTTTGGCCTCTGGTTAACCATGAGTAAGGTTTAGATATCAGCTGTTGGGTTTTGAGGATCTTGGTATAACATTTCAGCATCTTTACATCAAATGATACAGCCGGTGTGAACATTACTTCTCCACATCAGCAGCTTTCTTCTTAAGGCATTGCATTGAAAAGAGAAGTATCAACATTATAAAGTCATCTCACATTGCTGACTTTTTCCATTAATATCTTTGTCCTAGCTGAATGGTGGTCAACATATGGAGGAGGTTGCCCGAATTTGGCACGTTTGGCTATCCGTATTCTCAGTCAAACTTGCAGCTTGATCGGGTGTAAGCGGAACCAAGTTTGTGTCCAGAAAATACATGATACAGAGAACTCCCTGGAGCATCAGCGTCTCAGCGACCTCGCTTTTGTTCAGTACAACTTGCAACTGAGACAGATGTAAGTTGATGTAGGAACATTCATATGACTTTATAGGTCGATTCTTTATGTATTTCAACAGTTTTATGGTCGCACAAGGAAAGCAAAAATTCATTCCTTTCACTAACAAACATTCTTCCAGGGGTAATAAGAGCAATGGACAAGATTCTATGGACCCGATTTCATCTGAGAGTGCTAGTGTTGTAGAAGATTGGGTTAGAAGGAAAGAAGTGTGCTTAGAGGACAATGGGGATTCAGATTGGATGGCGATTGATCCTCCCTCCGCTAACACAACGCTTTTAAAACCCGCGAACGATGACGCTGAGGACTTGGGCCCCGGTAATCTTGTCTTGCTTTGCAATTTGAATGTGAAAGCATAAATACAATACACTACGTTTTTCATTTAACTAGTTGTTTGGGTCAATATGCAGGATTCGACGATTATGAGATCTTTAGTAGGGTGAAAGAGGGCGAAGAATAAAACGCCGAAGACAACGATTTAGTACACTAGAATCCTATACCGATGAGAAGATGCAAATAATGTATTTTCCTACATCAGACGAGTAGTTCATAAAGAAAAACGACACTTTGGCTGATAAGCATGAAAGAATATAGAGGTATAAATTCAATTCAAGTTGTTAATATCATCACATTGTAACTTTAATTAAGAGGGTTTGTTAGCAGAATATGCAAAGACACAAGGACAAATGAATCAAATAACAGGAATATAAATATACAAACAAGATTACAATATGGAATTTTAAAAAAATATAAGACAACAGGAGATTAAACTGGAAAGATAGATAACCAATGATGATGTATCACCGAGACACGTTTTAGAAATGCTATCCTTAAGACGAATTCTCCACCTCACCGTTTGTGCTTGATGTTCCTTCCGGCGTTTATTTTCAACGATACAACGGTATAAACAATAACGAACTAGCATGTATAAACAATAACGAAGTAATATGAGAATACTGTTATTGACAAACTGAAATGGAGTTATTACTCAATCACACTGAAATGCCTATCACTCCAGAATATCGTTGGAAGCAAAATGGAACAATTTATGTGTGTGTCTTAGTGTGCATTTGGTATACCCATTTAATTTGCATTGTATTTAAATACAATGTAATTTTCACCCAAGTACAAAAATATTTCATTAAAATATTAATTATATCACATTTTTAATCTAATACAATTACTATTTATTATTTCACTTTTTTTATTACTTTTATTAATTACATCATATATTCTTTTTCTCTCTTTTTTTTTTCTCTTTATTTTTATCTATCACATCACATATTTATTATTAATATACAATTCAAATACTTTTCACCTAAATATACATTGCATTCAAATGCAATGCTTATACTTTTTCTTCCAAACACAAATTGCATTTAATGTATTACATTTAAATGTAATGCAAATACAATGCGTTTACCAAACGAGCCCTTAAACTGAGAATAGATGCTAATTTATAGGCATTCAGGTGATGGAAAACTACTCGGCCATTTACAATGGCTTTAACTCACTGAAAGCCAAAAGTTTTGGCTATTAAAACCAACCAAAACAAATTGCCATTCTTGTTTGCTTTAAATTGATGGCAGCCAAAAAGATTGAGCATCAAAATGGTTTGATATTTATCAGCAGTTAAATGCTTTGTGGAGAAATAAAAAATAAACAATAACAATGCTTAGCGGAGAAAAGTTATAACTTAATCGCACTGAAATGCCTATGACTCAAGAATATTTTTGGAGGCAAAGGAGAACAATTTCTGTGTGTGTCTTGGACTGAGAATAGATGCTAATTTATAGGCATTCAGGTGATGGAAAACTGCTCAGCCATATACAATGGCTTTAACTAATTGAAAGCCAATAGTTTTGGCTGTTAAAACCAATCAAAACAAATTGCCGTTCTTGTTTGCTTTAAATTGCTGGCAGCCAAAACGTTTGAGCATCAAAACGGTTTGGTATTTATCAGCAGTGAAATACTTAGTGGAGAAATAAAAAATGAACAATAACAAAATCAAGCCCATGCTCGTACACAAATCCTGTGGGTTTCTTCATGGTTTTTGGTCAAGGATTTCACTCCCTCAATGCTTAAGCACATGAGAGAGCCTCTATGAACAATAACAATGCTTAGTGGAGAAATAAAAAATGAACAATAACAAAATCAAGCCCATGCTCATACACAAATCCTGTGGGTTTCTTTATGGTTTTTGGTCAAGGATTTCACTCCCTCAATGCTTAAGCACATGAGAGAGCCTCTATGATTAATTGGTTACAAATATGATAATGTGCAATCTATTATAAAGTCATTTATGTTTTATCTCTTTCCCAGGTAGGACAAGAGTTTTTACATTTCTTTTTTCTAAAATTTCAACTTCATTGATATATTTTTGAGAGTCAATTTCTTATTCATCTGTTTATTGTTTTAAATATATAAGTATATAATTTCGATCTTCTCACAAGAAAGAACACAAATCCACCTTAAAATTGAAACTATCACAAAATGAATTCTGCTTAGATTTAAATCTTAAAATACCAATTTATCACATCTAATATAGGTGTTTCACCAACAGGATTTACCCACTTAGAAGATTGTAAACAAATGTAAGATGATACAACATACATTCACCTTGTTACAACATACAACATACACGTGGGGAATGTGTTAGATCTTTGCTCTCTCTCTCTCTCTATGGTGGGGACACTCACTTTTCGTCACCCGTGAAGTAAGATCTGTAGGCCATGTTTGTTTCGATCTTATGTGGGACCAACATATAACTCGAAGCAATAAAAACACAGGTACCAGAACTCTTACTAGGAGTTGTTCATCTGGCCTCAGTATAAATTCTGATCATCATTCTTCCAATTATAACACGTCACATACTCTTTTTAAGTTGAACTCAAAAAGAAAAGTTTTAAGTAATATTCATAAATTCTTTTTTATTTTTTATTTTTTATTTTTTAACTTTTGGTAAATCCTCACCATGACACAACTCAAAACTCATGTTCCTCATCTAGCTTACTGGATGATGACGGTGACGAGGTAAAAAGGTAAATAAATTACTGGATGTGAGAACTGACAGGTGAGATAAGGGTACGAGGGTGAGAGAGAAAATTTGAGAGGTTTTGATACTTCTGATTTTATTCTTCGACAACTAAGCTCCTTTAATTGTTGTCCTTTGATTAAAATCAATTGGGTTTTTATTTTTTTTTACCTCATCGGTGAGGCAAAGTAACTATCTCCCAGCGTACAAGTCTCCAGTGTCCAAATGGGAGGGGAAGTAGTGTGAAAATACATGGATATTGGGAAGGCAGAGAAGTGAGCCCAGCTCATGTCAATGGCAAGTGGGGTTACAATCCCGCATGTATGACTATTTAGTAGGCAGGTAATAAGCAGTTGAATTTGGACATTTGGAGATAACGTGACCAAACGCGCCAGATTTTGAATGGTTTTATCATGGTTTTTTCATGCTATATTACAACACCCCCCCCAATAATTGTCTTCTGGTTTATCCAAAATACAAATAAAATAATAATAATAATAATAAAGAAAGCTGTTTTCGCTTTCCGACTGTCCTATTCTGAGGAATGTTTTTGTTATTGATATTATTTTTATTTCGCTTTTCGTTATACATGATTTGGCGGTTCAAGGTGGCAAATTCATGCCACATGGTCTATCTAGATTCGGTCTTCTGTCATATTTATTTTATCCCGGATAAGTCTTGGTTGATGATGGATTGCTGGTATTAATGCTAACCAATAACCATTAAGCTAATCTTACATGATTGTAAAAACAAACACATTTTTATGTATGAATCTCGGAAGCCAGGTGTGGACTTTTTTCCCAGGCCAAGTTTCAAACCGTCTTTCTCAATATCTAGCCATCAGCACCACCACTTTTTGTTTTAAGTTCTCTCTTGCTCACTTCTAGTGTCTTGCGATAACAACTTCGCACCGCATTTTTCACGACTATTTGCGCACTCTTTCAGACGAGTAAAGCTACCTGATTGATTACTGTACAAAAATGCTATAAATAATTTAAAAGTGGACCTCCTGTTCAGTTTCTAATACTCTCCAACACATCAAACGTGTCTCTTTTTAATATCAAAAGTCAAAATTCGCTTCTTTCTCCTCCACTCCTCCACCAGAATAAATAAATAAATAAATAAATAACATGATAAATCAGTGTTATAAAGATTTTGTTTATTTTATTTATTTATATTCAAAACTTTAATTTTATTTTTATTTTTTTTAAATTAATAAAAATTATAATTAAAGCAATCAGTTTCAATTAACAATTTTATTTTATTTCAAACTCATCTCGTCAACAATTCAAAATCTAAAATTTCCACAACCAAAAACGGAAGAGAAAAATCAATTTACATTAATCTTTTTAATTTTACTACAACAAAAAGAGCATAGAGTCATTCGTTCACTTCTCCAAGTGCATCTCGTGACTTTTTCAATGCTCATCACGTGATATATATATATATTTTTTAACCTATTCCGCACGAGCAAATCTCCAACTAATAAAAACAAATATAAAACAAAAACACAAACAAAAACAAAATACTAATTTCAAAAAAAAAGGGGGGGGCTGTAGGGAAAGAGTTCACTACCGAAGGATTGAAAGAGAAGTTGAGCCAGCTTCAATATCATCATCCTCATCACCCCTTGACGAGAACGTACTCGCCCTCTCGAAAACCGACGACGTCGGATAAGAATGCACGTAATCCTCAAACCCGCCGCCACCACCCACTTTCTTTCCCCCATCCGGCGGCACCACCACCTCCGGCAGCGCCATCTCCCCTTCCAAGTACCTCACCACCTGCCTCATCGTGGGCCGGGCCTCGGGCCAATTATTCGAACACATCAGGCCCAACTTCAGCACCACCACAGCCTCAACCTCATCAAACACCCCGCCCAACCTTGGGTCCACAACGTCAAGCACCGCCCCAACTCCCCACTTGTCCCAGACCCAGTCCACCAGAATGAGCTCCTCCGGCATGGCCTTGGGCTCAATAGGCCTCCTCCCACAAACCACCTCCAACAACAGCCCGCCGAAAGCGAACACGTCAGCCCTTGCCGTGGGCTTCCCGGTCCTGGTCAGCTCCGGCGCCAGGTACCCCAAAGTCCCAACCACCCTCGTCGTCGCCGGGTTCGAACCGTGCTCGTAAAGCTTCGCTAGTCCAAAGTCCCCGAGCCGTCCGTTCAGGTCAGAGTCCAACAAAACGTTGCCGGCCTTGATGTCTCGGTGGATCACGGTCTGCTCCCACTCCTCGTGGAGGTACAGGAGTCCGTATGCCACGCCCTTGATGATCTTGAACCGCTCTTCCCAGGAGAGAATCCGCTTGGGCTCTTCGAAGAGGTACTTGTCCAAGCTCCCGTTGGGCATGTAGTCGTAGACGAGAAGGAGATCGCCGCGGCGGCGGCACCAGCCGAGGAGCTGGACCAGGTTCCGGTGCCGGAGCCGCCCGATGCTCGAGATTTCCGACACGAATTCTCGGATCCCTTGCTTCGACTCGTGCGAGATTCGCTTCACAGCGACGTGGGTTTTCGAGCTCGGCAATGTCCCTTTATAGACCTTCCCGAAACCTCCGAAACCCAGAAGCTCCTTGTCTTTGAACCCTTTTGTCGCTTTTTTTAGTTCTTCGTAGGAGAATCTGTGAGGTCCGATGTCTAGCTCCCAAGCTTCGATCACGTCGGCGTTCTTGATCTTTCGGATAATGTAAAAGGCGATTCCTGATACGAAGATTATGAGCAGAATCGAAGCCATACAGACGATGAGAATCAGAACTGTTTGGTTCTTTTTTGGAGCTGGGAGTGAAGGCAATTCGTCTAGATCAAGAGGTCTCGTTTCGCCATTGTTAAGTTTGAAGCTCCAGCCGAAGATGTAGTGCGAGCTGGCTAATAACCCGGTTGAAGAAGAGAACCCGACGTACATGGAATCTTCTAGAAACGGCGAGAGATCGACATCGAAGGTGAGAATCGAGGAGTTGGGTTTTGTGGAAGAAGGAGAGAGCTTGACCGTCAGCTGGGTTTTGGCCGAATCGTAGTCGATCCAAGCTTGGATTCGCTTGCCGGACCCGAGGTTAAGGTCCGTCTTAGCGCCGGTTTTGTCGTCGAAATACGAGGCCGGCGCGGACGCGTTGGAGGCGAGGCTGTTGATGTCGATGCCGACGTGGTTGTCGTTGATGTCGCCGAACTCGAAGTCCTGGACGGTATCGAACTCGACTGCAAGGACGTGGTTCGAGAAGTTTCCAACGTCGGTGGAGTTGAGGAGTCCCAGGTACTGGCTGGGGAGGGCCTTACGGAGCTCCTTGGAGGGCGAGATCGTGAAGGCGAAGCCGTGGCCGCCGAGCTTCGGGTACTCCGGGACGATGGCGAACACGAAGGAGGTCGAGAACGACAGCGCTTTCTTCGTCGTCGCGTTCTTGAACAGGAACGGAGACGAGTAGAAGGCGTGGCCGAGGACCCGGAGAGTGTCGTTTGTCAGCTTCAGGATGCCGTTGCTTTGGATCTCCGCCACGCCGTTGAGGGTCAGGTTGGCGCCGCCGTCTTTGAATCCGGCGAAGTAGAGCTCGCCGGAGTCTGGTTTCACTGGGTTCCAGAGGAAGACGAAGAAGAAGAAGAAGATGACCCAAATGAGATTGGTTTTGGCCATGGGAAAATGGATGGGCGTTTGGCATAAGTTTGGGGCTTTTATGATGGTGAGTTGGGTTGGTTTAATACTGTCTGAAAAAATGTGTGAGTGTGTGTGGTTTTTTTTTTTTAGGCTGTTTAATAAGAAAAAATTTTATTAAAAAATATTTGTTTTGAATTTTTTTATTTTTTATTAAAAAAAGAATTTTATTTAAAAAAATCTTTTTTAATTCACTTATAATACATACTTTTTTATTTTTATTTTTTAAAAAAATTTTATATGTTCAAATATCATCTAATTAAAAAAAATAAAAACCTTCCCATTTAAAATAAAAACATTTTCAACAGGGGATTTGTAATTATTTGGTCGGTTGTGGAGGAGGAAAAGGACAGGTGGGGGTGTCTGGGAAACATGCGAATTGAGACATTAGTTGATGAATCCAGAGATGGCAGTGTGAGGTGGCACTACGCTTTATACTACAGCCATTC
This sequence comes from Antiaris toxicaria, assembly GCA_035233585.1. Lineage (NCBI taxonomy): Eukaryota > Viridiplantae > Streptophyta > Magnoliopsida > Rosales > Moraceae > Antiaris > Antiaris toxicaria. The sequence goes on along the minus strand of CP141162.1, from coordinate 9,956,249 downwards.
CAGCCTCAAATCCCCTAAACCATCCCCGAATTGCAAACCACACATGTTAACGCCACACTGGTCTCGCTACTTTTTCAGACTGACTTCTGTTTACTCTTTTGAATGCACCATATAATTTTAAGTCACTCCCCTTTTTTTTTTTTTTTTAAATTCTTGCTACTACTCTTGCAAAGATGCCTTTGTACGTCTCATTATAATTGATATTATATTCAATATATATACACGTTATTATATGTTTAAAAGTGTGTTTAATAAGGGTATTATATTTATATTATATTTAATTATAATATAATATTTATTTAAAAATAAAAATATTATATTTAGGTATTAATTATATCATAATTTAGTTTATATATAATTATTAATTATTATTTTATTACTTTTATCAATCACATCATATTTTTTTCTTTTATTTTTTGTCTCTATTTAATCAATTACATCACATATAGTATAATTCAAATACTTTTTTTTAAGTAAATATTATATTTAATCTAAATACATATTATATTCAAATACAATGTGAATACAATACGTTATTCAAACACCCTAAATATCATAAAATATATTTGAATGTATTTATTCTAATAAAATATGTGTTCCGATGTTAATATTAAAATATATTTGAAGTGTATGTTGATGTAATCTAAATTAGGAATAAATCATTGGTGTTAATGATTGTATTTTCAGCTTCCAGATAAGTGTTATAAAAGGGAATTCTATTTTTGGAGGCTTCAAGATAAATAAATTAGCAATTTGTAATCAAGAAAGTTTCATTGTGTAATTATTTAGTTCAGTAAATCAAGTTTAACTTTGGCTTAATTGTTGGGTTAAATATAAGTTAGTTTCCTATTTTTATTTTTAATTTTTGGAATTATTTAGTTGCCTAATTTTATTTGTAGTTTCCAATTTTTGTTTAGGATAGTTCAGCTTAAAAATATGATAGTCCAATCATATGTAAAAGGGGGAAATTTTTTGAGATATATTAGATTATTTACTCTTCTTATTTTATCAATTCTCTCGATATTAGATTATGAACTGTTAGATTTTATCAGATTCTGTTAAATTTACACATAATCTTATATATCCATTTAGAAAAATGGGTTTGAACTCAAAATTCAAACTTAGCTCTACAATTTTTCTCTAACAAAAATTTATTTTTTCTGTTTAGATTTGTGAATCAAATATCAACTTAGCTTGTGATTGGTTCATTGGTTATAACTAAACTTTTTGGATTAGAATTATTTGAATTTTGTTGATTTTTCAAGAAAAATACAAAAATGAGTTGGAAAATTTTAATTTAAAATAATAATCTAAATAAGGACTTAATGTAATTAATATAATTTTTAAAAGAAATAACATCTAAATTATTTTTGAATTTTGTAAATATTAAGATTCACTTTGGATTCTCTTTTAATTATCTTTTAGTTTCTTAGAAGTTATCCAGTTTCATTTTAAGATTTCAATTGCAATTCAAGTAAATTGCTCTTGTAAACTCTATTTATATCCATATTTCATAAATGGAAAATATATGTCATTTTTCCTATCTATTATATGCTTTATGATATCAGATCTATCTTTCTTGAGCTTCTCTCTCTTCTTCTTCTCTTCTCTCTTACATTGATCTCCTCTTTTCTTTGTGTCTTCCCTTATAAATCTCATTCTACAAACTTTTCCTTGTCACAACTATAGGAAAATTGATTAATTTACATAGTAGAATTTTAAAAATTTTTACTTAAATCGTACAAACTTGAGTTGCCATATACAGTAAATTATTTTACAATCTTCATACTTAGGAAAAAAAAACAACAGGAACATTCGAGAAGGTGACTAAGAGAGCTTCAACTAACTAGCTTTTTTTATTATTCTTTAATTCTTGAATGGTGAAATGTGTGGGCATTTGGTCTCTCAATTGATATTCGGTGTGTGGTTTTCTTCTTTCAACCACCTAAAGCTCTTAGAACTTATTATTACTATTAATAGAAAAATTATAGTAAGCTCTTTTACCTTCGAGTCTATAATTTGATTAAAGCAGGAAATCTTAGGGTCCTATTTAAAATGAATAGATGAAGTGAGTTTGAATTCGAATAAGACACTTAAAAAAAAATTTTTTCTCTCCATTATCCTTAAAAGTAATGTTTTTTCTTAGCCTGGAGTGACACAAAAATTGCCCACTAATAGGATAATGCCTTATCTATATCTCTTAATTTAAATTAATTTCATATTTATCTCAAAAGATAATTACAATTAGTGTAAAAAACACATACACCTTGTAGAAGATATTTCAGATTTTTCTCTTCACTAAGTCTAAGAATCAAAGACATAATGAATAATTTGATTGATTATTATCTTTTAAGAGATTGTATTAAGCTAGTAAAGGAATTAATTAGATATGTATAAAATAAAGTCCAATAATCTATGTAATTAATTATTCTATACCAACAAAAAATTAATTACACAATTATTAGTTTCAGAATCACACCACTGTTAACCTGAAATTGCATTCCTACTTATATACCGTATTACGTAAGCTAGTGTATAATCACAATCTAATGACCTTATCATATATGCAATACGTTTTTATGATATTCATGATTAACTTAAGCTAAAGTCCGTTCAATCTTTTGATCACTTTATTATACATTCAATAGGAAAATTATTATTCATCAAATGCGAATAATACATCATTTGTTAAGAAAATGCCCAAGATCTTATTTATTTTTACATTATATATAATACTGTTAAAAAAAACAACATTTGCTCTTTATAGGAGCTAGGATAACCTTGCTACCACCAACAATTCTGATAATTCTACATTGTTTTTAGATAGTGGTACTTTGCGCCATGTTACCACCATTTGAGTAATCTCATCATCCATACTCTGTATGATGGTTCTAATGACATTATGACTGGCGATGGCTTGACACACACTAGTTCCACATCTCTCTCTACTACCTCTAATACTTTTTCTTTACAAAATGTTCTCTATTAACCTGTCTATGCAAAATAACCTAATTTCAATTTCTCAGTCTTGCAAATCTAATAATACCTCTGTTGATTTCTTATATTTTTCTTTTACGTAAAGGATCTTCAAACGGGGCAATTGCAGGGATAGACTAAAAGTGATGTGTATGAATGGCTAATTTCTTCCAAGACATATCCTATCGTTGCCTTTTTCTAGTGTCAAGACCATTCCATCCGAGTGGCATCAAAGATTAGGGCATTTGTCTTTTATAATTCTTAGGTACATTACTTCCAATTTCCGTTTACAATTGTCTAGTCCTCTATCTCCATTTTTTAATTGTAATGCTTTTCAATGCGATAAGAGTCACAAATTGCCATTCTCTATCTCTACTCTTGAATCTTCTTTTCCTTTTCAAATTATTTTCTCTGATGTATGGACATTGCCTATTCACTCAATTCACGACTTTAAGTATTATGTTATCTTTTTAGACCATTATACAAAATATATATGGTTTTATCCCCTCAAGCAAAAATCTCATGTTTCCATTGTTTTTCTTTACTTTAAAGCTATTGTCGAAAAATATTTCAATAGGGACAATGTTAATTTATAATCTGATAATAAGAAGAATATCTCATGCTCAAAAATTTTTTGTCATCTTATGGGATATCACCCTCAACTTTTCCTCCACATATACCAGAACATAATGGGTATTCTGAGTGTTGTCATTGTCAAATCATTGAAATAGATCTTTCACTACTTTCTCATGCTTCTGAACCTCTTTCTTCTTGGTCTTATGCTTTTTCTACTATCATTTATATTATTAATCACTTACCTACTCCTACCCTTATCTGTTTTCTCCCTATGTCACTCTTTTTCAATCTTTTCCTAATTACTTAAATTGTGTGTCTTTGGTTGTCTATTTTATCCATGGCTTTGGCCATATTCTTCGCATAAACTTGCTCCATGTTCTATTCCTTGTATTTTTATTAGTTATTCTTTAATTTAGAGTGTGTATTTGCATCTTGATTCGTCGTCTTCTTGCATCTATATGTCTCATTATGTCAAGTTTGTTGAAACTATCTTTTCTTTTTCCTCTCTTTAGTCTAATCTTCCATGTCTAACCTCTAACAATCTCTTATTTTGGTTCTAATCTATGCCACAGTTCTTACCATCTTACACCTTATCTATTAGTCTAGCCCCCCATGCCATTATAGGATTCCCCTAATGTTGATTTTTGGAATGCCTATCACATCCTTTATTCCTTATTGCTCTGACATTACCAAACTAGCCATCGATCCACATTCTAACGTCTATGCCAACCCATGCCTCTGTTCCCACAAGCCTAGCCCATTTCAGCTCAACTCAACTTTGATTCACTTGTTTAAAACCCTAAATAGCCCGCATACGTAGTCCGTTCACCCAATCTACATCCCCAACCTAAAGTAACCCTCTTAATTAAGCCTAAAACCTGACCAAATCTCCTTCCACACTTATACCATTTGATCTTGAACAACCAATCCCTGTTAACCCAACTACTTGAGTTATTGTTACTGGGTCGAAAAATAATATCCACAAACCAATACAGAAATTAAATCTCACATCTTAATTGGCTTTCTTTGATCTTGAACCCACTATTGTGACCCAAGCTCACAAAGATCCTGAATGGCATCAAGCTATGTTTGACAAATATGACGATTTTGTTTAGAATGGTACTTGGGAACTTGTACCTTCGAAGGCTATATAGAATGTTGTTGGTTGTAAGTAGATTTTTCATACTCAACACTAACCTGATGGAATTGTTGATAGGTACAAAGCTTGTCTAGTGGCCAAGGGGTTTCATTAATGCCCTAGAAATGATTACAATGATACATTTATTCATGATGTCAAGCCAATCATCGTGTGTTTAGTTCTTACTCTTGCAGTAAATCATGGCTGGTCTCCATGACAACTTGATGCAAATAATGCCTTTCTTTGTGGTCATCTTTCTAAGTATGTTTTTATGGCTCAACCACAGGGGTTTGTTGATCATGATCATCCTCATTATGTCTACAAACTTCATAAAGCTATTTATGGCCTTAAACAGGCACCTAGAGCTTGGTATCACGAGTTATGCTAGTTTCTTACACCTTTGGCTTTGTTAACTCACATACAGACACTTTTCTTTTTGTCTTCAAAAAAGCTAAACTCCTTATGTTTCTTCTTGTCTATATTGATAACATTATTATTACAAGTGACAATATTGCATCGATACAAAGGTTTATTACTCTATTTGCACTGTGATTTTCAATCAAGGATCTTGGGTCCTTGACATATTTTTTAGGTGTTGAAGTTCTCTTTCACCATCAGGGCTTATTTCTATCTTAATGCCAAGATATTGCTAATGTTCTTACTCACACTCGCATGACAGATGCTATGCATATGACTGCACCACTTGCGACTACTCCAACTCTTGACCTTGTTTATGGTATGATATTCCTGGATCCCTCTAAATACAACACTATTGTTGTACCTTACAGTATCTTTTGCTTACACGACCAGATATAGCTTATGCAGTGAATAAATTATGTCAATGCATCATCCTACTATTGATCACTGGAACACCATTAAGTGACTTTTGCAATATTTATCTGGCATTCTGGATCATGGCATTGTTCTTTACAAAGATTCTTCTTTGACTCTTCATGCCTTTTCTGATATTGATTGGGCTGGTGACAAAAATGATTATACTTCCTCTAATGCTTATTTTGTTTACCTTGGTCGTAATCTTACCTCTTGGAGTTCTAAGAAACTACAAATGGTTGTCTGATCATTAACTAAGGCCAAGTATCGTTCCGTTGCTACTATTATTTTAGAATTGTGTTGGATTTGCTCATTTCTTGACAAACTTGGTGTCACCATATCTCAACCTCTAGTTATCTACTATGACAATGTTGGTGCAACTAATCTATGCTTGAATCCTGTTTTTCACTCTTACATGAAGCATATTGCATTGGATTATCATTTTATTTATAAACAAGTTAAGAGTGGTATTCTTTGTATTACACATGTTTCCTTAAAAGGACCAGTTTGCAGATGCTCTTACCAAATCTCTATTGCATGCAGGATTTCTTACATCAAAGGTCAAGATTGAACTCTTCTCTTAGAGCTCCATCTTGTAAGGCCATGGAAGAAATAATATTTGAATTATTTTTAAATTTTGTAAATATTAGGATTTCTTACATCAAAGGTCAAGATTGAACTATTTTCTTACAGCTCCATCTTATAGGGGCATGAAAGAAATAATATTTGAATTATTTTTAAATTTTGTAAATATCAGGATTTATTTTAGAATCTCTTTTAATTATCAGTTAGTTTTTTAGAAATTATTTGGTTTCCTTTTAAAATTTAAATTATAATTCAATTAAAATTGTTCTTGTAAACTTTATTTATATTCAGATTTGATTAACGAAAAATATATGCCATATTTTTTTTTTGAATTATTTGCTTTAATTTTAATTTAATTTAATTTAATGGTTTAAAAGTGCCTCATTATATGGTTTGGCGACTAGGGTGTCTTATGTGATATCCGATTGTGTATTTTTAACTGCTAAGCGGGCTCTTAATTAATCCTTTTCTTAGCCACCTGTCTATAAAAATCGGTTGAAACATTTTATTATTATTATTTTTAAGATAGGTTGAAACTCTTGTTGTACACGCACCAATGACTCCATGCTTCACGTCCACTTCTGACATGTAAATGAATGAAGTGGAGAAGGTCGTATCAAAGAAATAGATTTTACTTACCTGCCTTGATCACATGATTCTGACATATAAAAGGAGCTTTTCTTTGCTGTTTTGAAAGCTGGCAGCGTGTTTCTTTACAGTTATATATTTATATTATACTTAAATATAATATTTTTAATAATATTTTAAATATATTTATTATTTTTAAATAATTTAAAAATAGATTTAAATTTTTATTCGTATCATATTTTTTTTATATTAATTTTTTAGTTTTATTATTTATATTAATTTTTAATTTTAAAATATAATTGAAATACTTTTTATCTAAATACACATTGTATTCAAATATAAAATAAATATTTTTCATCAAATATAAAATATATTTAATGTATTATATTTGACGTATTACGTTTGATGCAATATGAACGCAATACGTTTATTAAACATCGTATAAGCTTTTGTTTATTTTTATTGTTATATTTATATTATATTTAAATATAATATAATTTTATATAAATATGAAAAGATTATATTTAAATTTTAATCACATCATATTTTAAATTTAATACAATTATTATTTATTATTTTATTATTTTTATTAATTACATCACATATTTTCTTTCTTTCTTTCTATTTTTACCCACAACAACACATATTTATTATTTAAATACAATTAAATACTTTTCATATAAATAAACATTGTATTTAAATATAATACAAATACTTTCTCTCTAAATACAAATTATATTTAATATATTACATTTAAACACAATAAAAACTTAATGTGTTTACTAAATGAAGTCTTAAGATCCGTAGTTTTAGAGTTTTTTTTTTTAGAAACAAATAGTTTTGAAAAATATATTCAAGGAAAAAATTATTTAAAGTGGAAAAATATAAAATTTTAAAAATTTATTTAAAAAATTATTAATATATATTTTATTTTATCTTTTTTTTAATTTTATATAATTTTTAAAAAATTTATTTTATTTAAATTTGTATATATAAAATTATAAATATTTGAAATTTAAACTTTATTATAATATTTTATAAATATAAATAGTACAAAAATAATGACATGAAAAAAATTCAAATAATTTGTTTTGAAAACCAAAATTTTAATTTCCAATAGACTCTAATTTCACGACCTTATTTCACTTTTATATCATGAATTATAAAAATTGGTCATTATACTTTATAAATTATATAAAACCATTTGGTTTTTTTTTTTCTTTTTTCCGTTGAACTCCGTGTATCAATTAATAACTCTGTGCATGTTATTAAAGATATATAAATATTATTTTAAAATGATAACAGAAAAAAACTAATTATTAAAAAAATATTAACAAAATAATCCTTGATAAAAAATCAAATTTTGAATTAAAAGAAAATAAAAATAAAAATAAAAATAATCAAGAATTAGCGTCTAAATTAATTTAGAATTTCTGATATATTAAATTGAATCCATATCTTTTGTCCAAAATTTCCCGTCCCAAACTACGTCTAACTACTTATTTCATGCCACCTCATAAAAAAAACTGCATTTATTTTTCCATCTATTTTTCGTCTTATGAGATGGCATGATATAAGTGGTTGGATATGATTTGAGACAAAGAATTTTAGACAGAAGATATGGGTTCGATTAAACTCGCCCATTTTAGAAAAAGGATAATAGGCATCCAAATGCAACAAAATTAAAAACCCTAAACTTTTTCACAAATCCACCCAATAATCCATTATTTTCCCCCGCAAACAAACCAAAATCGGATTCAAGCAAAAACACCTTCCAAAACTTCTTGTTGTACAAAATAAATAAGAACAAACCTAGAAATCCAGTTATTGCACAGATCCATAAGATCCCAAAATCATTATCTCACATATTCTATTTTCAAATACCATCCTCCAATAAGAATTTAGAGAGCATTGGGAGCTTCTTACATTGATGGCTCGTCAATTTCCTTAGCTCTATCTCCCCCATTTCTTTCACTCTCTCTATCTTTTGTGTAGGATAAATCGATCAAAATAATACAATGGAATTATAAAAATTTTTCAAAATCGTTAAATATCTTGTAATGTTATATACAATAAATTAATAACAATAAATTTATACCTTCAAAGGACGTCAAGAATGCAAGAGAAAAGTGACCAGAGGACTTCAACCAATTAGTTTTCTCTACTATTCTTCAATTTCTGGACGGCATAGTTTGTGGGCACCCGGATCCTCAATCAGTATACTAGCACAGCTAATCTCCTTCCGACCACCTAGATCTTTTTAAGAACTTATTACCACGGTGATTTATGTAATAATAAGCCTGCTCACCTGAAAGTCTGTGGTCTAAGAGAACTAGAGTAGTAGGACCCCTATTTATAATTTTGCATGAAGTGATCCCTTAAATTTTGAATTGAACCAAGAAAAGATTTTCTCCCCTTTTTCCACACAAAAATCACGAACTCCCTTAGGCCAAAATTTCCCTTGAATTTTTGGCCACACCTAGGAGATCTTGTATTCAAAATTTAAATAGGATTTGACTTGAATTTTTATCTAATTTTTCAACCAAAAACCGATTCCTTCTAAGGCCAAGATCATGGCTAGATTCGGCCACACCAAAAGGAAGTAAGACACAAAATTCAAACAAGATTTTCACTTGAATTTCATCTCACCCTTATCCACAAAAACCAATTCTCCCTTTAGCATTATCCATAGAGGAAATTCCGTTACACTATGTAAGGGAAAGATTCAAAATTCAAATAGGATTAAAACTTGAATTTTCCTTCATCCTTATCTACCAAAACCAATTCCTCTCATAGGAGATAAGCCTAAAGAAATTCGGCCACACTAGGAGGATCATGATTCAAAATTCAAGTAGAATTCAAACAAGATTTTCCTCTCCACCTTTATCCACAAAAAAAAACCGAATTTGTCATGTGGATTTATCCACAACAAAATTCCGTTACCACTTAGTTTGTGATTCAAAATTTGAATTTAAATTTTAAAGTTCCAATTTCAAAATTCAAACTTCAAATACAAATTTCAAATTCAAATATCAAATTCAAATTTTAAATTTAAATTTTAAATTTAAATTTTAAATTTAAATTTCAAATTTCAAATTTAAATTTTAAATTTCAAATTTCAAAATTCAAATTTCAAACTCCATAAAAAACTTGAATCTTAAATTTTTGTTCTCATTAATAATTTTCTATAACTCCAATTTAAATTCAAATAAAATCATGGAAACTTTATTTGGAATTTGAATAATTGTGTAATCTTTTATCCAAAACAAAATTCAAATTCAATTAGGAGAGAATCTTGTTTTCCACCCTTATCCTTTAAGGACACCACCTATATCCATGCATGACAACAAGCCAATAAGTATACCCTGATCAATTTACCATCTGTTAAGGAATTATATGAAGCTAGTATAGAGACCATTTTGACATACATAATCAGGCTCCCATGAATCCATGTAATCATCGTTCTGTACCGAACAACTCAATCATATGATTACAAATTTCAGAGTCATACCACTACAAACCTGAAACTGAACTCCTAATTATGTACCATATTACAAAAGCCTATGACAAGCTATTGTCCAATGACCTTATCATGTATGCAAAAGCCTCATATGATATCCATGATCAGCCTTAGGTCAAAGTCCGTCCAACCTACTGATCAAGCTATCTTAAAGTTCCATTATACTACCGAATAAGAAAATGATTGTTCCCCATATGTAAATAAGAAGTCATCCGCCTAACAGATGACCGAAGACTTTGTCCAATTTCACATCCAGTATAATGCCTTTAAGAGGATACCCTTAACTCCTTATTGGAGTTATGATTCTAATATCTACAAACAAACCCTCCATCATATACAAATCATGTACCCAACGAGCCGTTCTATAAGCTTACTACCTCTGAGATGCTTTAATCATTAGAACATTAAAATACATAAGTTATATACATAAAGTAGTTCATCTACTCAAGATTAAGGTTATTGCATAATGAACGACAAAATCAGATTGATCCACTCATAGCTGATTACGTAGATCAACCACGCTTTAATCTCGATCTAATATGTCACCACTAAGCAACATATTTATGTTTCTACTTGGGAGTCTATGTTCCGGACAATCAAGACAAACCGTCCCCACCATGACTTTAGACAATATGATAGTCTTAACATGAGTTAGATGCTCGATCTAACCCCATAGATTACAGACCATAGTTTAAACTGCTTACCTTAGAACGTTGTCTTCTCGCATACAAAAGTCCATTATATGCAATATTCTAACGGTTTAACTAAATCAATCAGTAAGTCATATTTGTTTATATTTACTTTAATATGTAAATAGAATGATGACAAATAACAATGTAATGAACAACCTCTAAATATAATTTTATTATACAGTTCAAAATAAATGAAATACATTAAAATATCTTTCATGCTTAGTGCATTTCCTAATATTTTGAACTCATCCTTCTCTGCTCGTTCTAAACTCTATCTCTCTCTATGTTTGACTATCTATTCTTCCTTTCCAATTTTAATGGCAATAAGAAAGAGAAGAGAAAGACCAGTGAAGGGTTAGAGAGAGAAGCAAAACACACTCATAAGAAATAAGGGATTTTTGCCTTTTTTTTTTTTTTTAGGTTCTTTATGGCTATTGAGGTCTTGATCAATTTGACGTTCAAGTTTAAGTCCATTGGGAGAGGTATAAGAGACATTTTCAAGGGTTAGAAAAAGTAAGTTTTGAAAAATAGATTTGAGGAAAAAATTATTTGGAGTAAAAAAATATAAAATTTTAAAAATTTATTCAGACAAAAATTATTCATATGAATCATATTTTGTTTTTGTAGAAATTTTATGTAATTTATTAAAAAAATCATCTCATTTAAACTTATATATGTAAAATTCTATATTTTTAATATTTGAGTTTAGTATATAATTTTGAAGATGTAAATGATAAAAAATGATTGTGAGATTAAAAAAACCAAAAAATATTCAAAATATGTCTTTAAGACATCCCCAAACAACCCTTTTGTTAGGCAGCTTCTTGACTACCCCAATTCTGGATATGGCTTTAAGAAAAAGCTTCTGTCTCGTGAAAAAGTTTAATTAATTATTAAATTTTAAATTAGTTTTTATAATTACTGTAACAATGATTTATCTTTTTTTAGCTTTTAAGACTTGTTGCCATATAAAAAGATGAAGGAGGGAGGTAAGTCAAAAACCAACTTGAATAAAAATAAATAATATAAAAATTTCAAACTTTTAATAAATAGCATATTTTTTATAAATAAATAATTTATATAATTTAAAATTTTAAAAATACTCTTTAAGTTAAATTTTTTATTTACTTATAAATCATTTATTAACATGTGTAAATCTTTAATTTACTTATGAATTTTATATTTACATAGTATGTTGATGTGCAAATCCTTAATTTTATTTTGTTTAATTTTTTATTTACATGTAAGTGTTGATTTATCATGTAAATCATTTATTTATGTAATTACTAATTATGTAAATTATTAATTTACCTTGGTAAATTGTAGGTTTATAATGTAAATTCTTTGTTTTCGTATATACCAATTTATATAAATTCTTAATTTACTCTAGCATTTAATTTACTGCGTGTGTAAATCAATGATTTACATTGTGTGTAATCAATGATTTACATTGATTTATCACGTAAACCATTTATTTGGTATACGATATAAATTATTGATTTACATTTTGTAAAAAAAAAAAAACCCAAATCGAACAAATCCTAACCCTAACCCCCAAAATTGACCCAACCACTCCAAGATCCCAAAATATCCTAAATGGCATAACCCAAAAATGCATTGCCGCTATAACAACTTGCCAGAAGATCACTATGAGAAGCAATTGGTCACAATCAGAAAGGTGTCACCCCCTGCCACCAATGGTTGTCATCTATTGGAGAAGTCACCATCGCGAGGAGAAATGCCATTTCATGACTGAATCTAAGGGAAAGGAGAGTGGATCATCTAGTTGTGGAAGAGAGAGAGAAAGAGGACAAGATATGATGGCCTCACTTGTGATCGATGGATGACCAAAGTTGTGACAACAGTGGTTAGGAATTGGAGGATGTTGTGGTCGGAGAAGATGATTGATTACGCCCAGATTATCACAAAACAAAGTGATTAGTCATAATATAATTAGGACGGTTGATACCATGGGGAGGTGATAAAAAAAACAAAATAGATTAGTAGAACAAAAGCGTTAAAGAGATACGCAATCAAACAAAAAAAAGAAAGAAAGAAGTGTTTTTGTTATTTAAAGCAATTTAATTGAAAGATAAATTTGAAATAAAGAAAATTCAATAGTTAAAAACAGTAAGATATCGAGAATCTCTTGTATACTTCGTTTACCTATTTGTATTTTAAATCATAAATTAACTCAATTGAAAGTTTTACATTTCAAACAATCAATTGAAAGATAAGATTCAAAGAATTTATAAATTAAATATATTCAAGTAAATAAAATTCACACGTTAAGAATTAGAAAAAATTATCTTATAAAAAATCCAAGAGTGACAATATGCCACCGATGATATTGCAGTAAAATAATACTCATAAAACTATATTTATCAATATATTGTATCATGCGACAATCACTTAAAAAAAGTTTGACTGAATTTATATAAAAGTTGTCAACAAAATATATTGATATAATAAATAAATAAGATGAAATAAAATTATTTACTCAAATGTATAAACTTTATAAACTATTAGAAAATCAAAACTCAAAGAAGCTCATTACACATATAGGATCATCTCTAATCTCACCTAAGAACTTTAGCTTAACTTGCAAGACATTCTCATAAAATTTTAGAGAGAAATATGAGAATGAAAATAAGGCAAAAATGAGAGAAAAAGAGCGTATCTTCCCCTCTTTCTAACCTCCCCAAGAATGTCTCTTTTATAAGCATAATTTTACATTATTCAACCTAACTTTCATACAAACTTTTCAAACTTACTACAGTAGTATATGCATAACTTTCAAACTTGCTACAGCATTTGGTGTACACATAACACAAAATTTTCAGGGGGCGTTTGGTAAACGTATTGCGTTTTGATTGTATTTGAATGAAATTTGTTTTCTGAATGTTATATTTGGTTGAAAAGTATTTGTTTTGTATTTGAATGAAATGTGTGTTTGGACGAAAAATATTTTAGAGTTAAAAAGTTGATGTGATTGGTAAAAGTAGAGATAAATAGTAGAGTTGAAAAGTTGATGTGATTGTTTTAAAAATGTTTTGAATAGTAATTGTTTTCGTAGCACTGTTGTAAAATTTGTATTTGGTGTAAAATTGTATTGTATTTGAGTGAAGTTAAAATTGAATTTGTTCTCCAAATGCCCCCTCAAACTACTACAATGCTATTGTATTGCTTTAATGCTACAGTGGTTGGCATATACTTGCTACATTGCTACAGTAGCTGCAGTACTATAGTAATACATTAGCTACAATCCGGTATATGAACGTAGGAAGGATCCAATGTGATAGAATATATGATAAACTTAGTTTTCAAACTTACTACAGTAGTCAATGTATAACTTTTCAAACTTGTTACAGTATTCGGTCCACACATTACACAAAATTTTCAAACTGCTACAATGCTGTAGTACTGCTATAATGTTACAATGGTTGGCGCATACTTACTACACTGCTATAGTGGTCGGTGCGCACTTGTTACATGTTATAGCCGGAGCATGTTTACTATAATAGCTATAGTAGTCAAGCACACTTTGCTATAGTACTATAGTAATACTTAGCTACAATCTGGTATATAAAAGTAGGAAGAATCCAGTGTGATAGAATGCATGATAAGCTTGGTTTTCACAGTTCTCTGACATAAATAGTAATACCCACTTCCTCAATTTGACCCTACAGAAAAACAAAGTGTTAAAATTAAATATTTTCAAAATACGATGTCGTAGGTTAACTCATTGAAAATATTTAATTTTAAGTTTATTAAATATACTATTAGAAAACAATAAGACATAATAAAGCAAATTTAAATTAAAGTTTTACAAAATTTATAAATATGCTAAACTAAAGTACTCAAAACTAAATAAATTAAAACAAATTAAAAACAACTACAATTTTCAAGAATAAACTAATCTTTGTATATGAAAAAGTGATAAAAATAACTCTATTTTATAAAGTTATCAACAATGATGACTAATGATTCAGCTAAACATGATGGACTATGATGACTGTGATGAGTTTAAGGAGAGAGAGAGGTAGTGATGAAGGAAAGAGAATGTGTGTTTGAAGATAGAGAAATAATGGAGATTCAAAAGAAAAAAAAAAGGGAAAAACATGTAAGGTTAAATAAGAAATATAACTTGTACTTATACTTAATTATGCTATTAATTTCTAATATTTTCAAATTATATTATTTACCACAAATCAGGTAATAAAACGACCTATAATATGCAATTTTCTTATAAAAATCCCTTAATACCCATGTAACATCAATAACTCTACTTGCATTTATAGACAGAGTTGGATGGAGGAGGTAGAGCAAGTGGTATTATATAGTTTAGCGGACGTAATGATTGGTTTTAAAAATCTAAGGACAAAATGAAATAAGATATATAATCCAGGATTATAGATAGAGTTGAAAATGATATAATGATCAATTTTAAAAGTCCAAAAAACAAATTAAAATAAGATACATGGTTCAGGAGCATTCACAGTCCTATCATTAATCATTAAAATCTTAGTCAACACTGTTTTAGAATAGAAACTTGATTGATCTTATGATTTTTTAACAAACTCTTTCTAGTCAGTTATTCTAAATTAAATATTGACCAACATGGACTAGCTTTTCATATTTTCATGGAAAAAAAAAAATTGCAAGCATGTAAAGTCTTTCAGGAATCTAAAGAGCTATAGATGGTTGATTTTAATTTAAAATATTTTTAGAACTCTATTTTAAAAATATTTTTCAATCTGAAAATTTAAATTTTAAAAAAAGAAAACTATTAAAACTAGATAAAAAATAATTTAAATTATAATTGGCTTAATTTAGTTGGTTACCCTTAGTTCTACTGATAGAAATTCTCAAAAGAGAAGTATAGTCATTCATGATATTAACCTGAGAAAATCACACATATAAAATGAGTGAACCTTAGAATGGGTACGAGGTCAAACCTTAAACGACAAACTTATAATGATTGAATTCAAATTTTTTGTTTAAATATTAGTATCTTAAATAGTATCTAATCAATAATATTATATTATATTATTTTAAAAAAGTTTAAAACATTTTATAATAGATTTTTATATCTTAAAATTTAAATTTTTTTTGAGGTATCACAATATAATTAATTAGATATAATTTAAGATATTAAAATTATATAAAAAATTTTGGTTGTTCATTATCAAGTCCAATTCTTAACCGTAGAATAGGGCAAATATTTCAACTCTAATGCTAATTATCACATGGCAAAGTGTCCGCTAGATTGTCTTTAAAGATGTGACAATTCATGATGGACAGAATTGATAAAAGGGTTCATATGGTTAATACTTATTATTATTATTATTATTTAAAGAATCAATGCCTTACGAATTTCTAAAAAGTAATAATAATAGAAAATCATAAAATACATAAATTATTATATAAATTCAACTAAACGTGAGATTATATCCTATTTCAATTGTTATAACTATTCATTATAAGTAATCAAAAGTTTATATAAAAAAATCAAATACCCTCGAAACTTTAAATGTTTCTTTCTCTAACCTCTCCATTAGATGTAATAAATAACCTTAATGACAACATCCCTATTCATAAAGAAAAAAAAAATCAAGACAATCCAAATTATAAATGTAAAATAATTAGGCTACGTTTGAATGGGGTATCTATATTTTAAAAATGGAAATATTTCAAAATTAGAATGGAAAAATTTTCACTCCAAATGTGAAAAGTAGTTTGGAATGATAGGAAAAAGTTTAGTTCTGAAAAGAAAATGTTGTTTGGTAAGTTCATCTTTCCATTTCAAGAAAGAAAAAGTTGTTTGATAAACAAAATACTCAAAAATAACTTTTACAATACATTTCACATATGTTACTAGTTTTTTAATTTTGTTTAATTTTTTTAATAATATTAAAAAATTTTAATTTTCAGTTACAGGCAGCGTGTGTATGTATGTATATATATTTTTGTATTAACTGTTTATATGAGAGGGAAATAAATACAAGAGAAATAAAAGGATAATATGATATAAAGATAATTTGTAATCAAAAAAGTCTTTTTTTCATTAATTTGAACATCACACAGGTCGCGTAATACCAATTTGAATGTTGTTTACTAATAATACATTAAAAATATAATACCATGTATTAAAGTCAAATTTCTTCTAACACATATACCAAGGGTTCTGCTGAAATGTTTTATATATGTATTATGCCAATCCATTTTTAAACTTGCCCATTATCGCTCAGTACCATGTTCAACCTCGAGTCCAGTAGGGACTGTATTGTCGTTATTATTGTTTTCGTTGCCACAATCAAAGTCATCTTCTACTAAAGATTCATCCATAGAATAAGCATATACGAGATCATCATCTTGCTGGTTAGCCATTATAATAAAATTATGAAGTACTGCACCTGCCATGAGGATCATAACCAGCTTATCCATATCAAACTGATACATACATTGTAATATTCTCAATCTTTTCTTCCACATCTTAAATGTATGCTCTATACAATTTCTAAGTGAGGAGTGGGTGTAGTTGAACACTTCTTTCGGCCCATTTAATCCACACCGATGCTTCCTATACTCTTGAATGTGGTACGTGCTTCCGCGATAAGATGCAAGAAAACAATCCCTATTTGCATACCCTGAATTCACTAAGAAGAACTTTCCTACAACATCCCAAAACATAATTAACTATAAATAGTTAACACGTTTATTCTAACTTATATTGAACACCAACATAAGGTATTACTACGTGGGGGCCGTGGGAATGAGTTAATAAGATCTGATAATGCTGCTTCAAGTACTCTAGAATCGTGAGCAGATCTCTCCCATCTAACTAACATTTAACTGAATCTCAAATTAAAAGAGCAAACCGCCAATATGTTCATTGACAAGAACCTTTTTTTGTTTGGATAGCGTTCTTGTTCCTCACTAGATGGATAGTATGGAATATGAGTCCCATCTAAAGCACCAACACAGTTTTGCATGTTAACCATGATGAATTTGTTAAAACAATAGCATGCATATAAAACATGTACCTGAAATTCGATCACATGGTAATATAATTGATTGAATCCAAGGCCTCAATCAACATAATTAATTGAAAAGTGCACACATACATTGAACCATGGTTTGTATTTGTGTCCATTCTCAATAATAAAATCTTGCATTGTATCATAATCTGTCGGTGTAACAAACACGTCTTTAAGACTGCATATTACTCGAAGCACATGATCAAACCAACGGCCAATTGTCTCCCTAGAATGTTGCCATCGATCTTGCATTTCTCGATTTGTACTCCCTTGACAAACAATTTCTAAAAATATAAATAGTTACTCCTCCACACATATTTTACACATGTTTGTTAATGCATTATTGTCTCTAAGATATTGTGGTATCATCCAGAAGGCCTCTTTGTTCATACAAATCTTATTACTAATAATTTTTTCAGGACCATGTAATAGCTCCAGAACTTTTTAAATCCTGTTTAACGTACTATTATGGATTGGTTTTGGCTTCGATCGAAATTGGGTGTACGCCTTCTCCTTTATGTGGTGATCCCATCTTTTTCTTATTCTCTGACATTCATCAACATTGTTGTCATCATCATTCGAAGCTCCAGATGAACCACCGCGATATATTGCTGACAACATTGTAAATTATCAAAAGTAGTAAAATAGTTACCAAAAACATAACCACAGTTGAAAATTAACAAATTATTATGCAAAAATTACGATACCTGTTTGTCGCAATTAATAACTAATAAATAGTACTAAGGTCTTATTCTTCACTCAAGGGTTACTTGCAATTGCATAAATGAAGTATAAATCTCATGTAATATAAGCATGCGATACATGTACATGCACATCATTCATAATGGTTTATGTTCAATTAAGCACATAAAGTTGTTACACGTATACGCTTATAGTAGTCATATACAAAGAACAAAACATGACACAAACACAAACACAGTTGAAAATCCAACATGAATTAGAGCGTAAATCATAGGACGTTTAAATTAGAGTTCATAAGTTACATGAAAAACAGAATGTATCAAGTCAACAAGTACAACAAGTCAACGTACCGCAAACATAGTCCTAACATACAAGTAAATAAAAAATGGTTAAACAAACAAATTATAGTGATGGTAGGCAACGATTTAGAGGATCTGGATAGGGTGGATAGCTTGGAGGTGATTGGGGCTGAGAGAGTTTAGTCATCAGCCATTCGTGCCATCTCGATTCAGCCATGTTCACAAAAAACTCACACTTGCAAGGGTTTGCACTAAATCCGTCAAGTGCCTTAGAGTCTGTGTCGTCATCCATGCCCATTTGCTCAATGATATCCTGGCAGCATTACCTAAGTGTAAGGGAATTAGTTGTCCTTCCTCCTAACTCGATTGATTGACTAGCATAGATGATAGCGGCTATCAACTCTATAGCGTTCAAACACCTCGCTTGATTGCTGAAAGCTATTTTTTCTTTTTCTTGCTGATAACTCTAGATTTGTGGTCATTACTACCACCAATAAGACCCACATCCCTATCGTCTTCGTTATTTGATACATCAAGTGATGGTTCGATTACGTGACCTAAACCATATTGGCCAACGCCAGTAACTATTCCCTTTCCAAACACCACATCCAACATCTCTTCTCCTAAACTACCACCGTGTCGTAATGAACACGCCTTGGGATTTTTCTACAAATGTAATTGTAAAAGCATTTCACATAAAGCCTCAGTGTAACAACTAAAAAAAAAAAATTATTAGAATAAACATGAACCAACGCCTCGATTAGTACTACCTTAATGTATTCCCTCTAAAACTTATTCGAGCAAGTTATTGTTTTGAGTGTCACATTCCAACCCAAACTGATATTGCTCTTTAATTTTTGAAACGCATTGTAAAGGCAACATAAGCGGTCGCTTTTGCCACTTAATTATGCAGCCGTGAATTCCTTTCCGTTATTGATTTTAAATGTGCTGACCATGCGTCCCAATCAGTTGGGTCGGGCCTTTGACGACCGTGCTCTAATACATAGTTATAGAGTAGCCAAATTAACGTGAGAGTTGCCTCATTATCCCACAACTTCTCATCTTTTCTAAGAATATGAAATAGATTAAGAACATAAAGAATAAATAGGCAAAACCATAATACTGTATATGATAAATTGTTAATTTCAATGAGTCTGTATGTAACGAATCAGATAATAACTTATAGGTGAAAAAAAAATGAATGTCTAGTTATTGTAAAATTCGACAAGCAACAGTAGAATGTTGCATGAACTGTCAATGTTATAAAACATGCAAAACAGAGTACATAAGAAACAATAATCCAATGTAACCAAGTGCATGTGACAACAGTGACGAGCATACCACAACTTGGCCATCCCTCCCATGTAATTTTTGGTAGAATGAGTAACATAAATGTAGCACTATTTTAGTGAGTCACCATTGTGATGTGAATTTCTGTTTTATCTTCCATGTTCACATAATGAAACATACATCCACAAGTTTTTGTCCAAAAGGATACTTTTATATGGTTGTTATATTTATAATACATATATAGCTGTTTTAGTTCAAGACTATATATCGAACACATAAACAATACAATATGTTGCACAACAAGTGATCCTCTATTCTAGTGCAGACCATGTACGGTATACAAAAAATTGTTGTTGTAGGTGGGCAAAGTTTAGCAAAACTACATTTTAATAACATATTTGGATGGTTTGCATGAGTTTTGATTGTTTCGTACACACCAAATTGTTTAATACAAAACAAAGACAAACAAAACACCAAAAATACACAATACAATATACGGCATAACGTGAGCCAACAAACTGTTTAGTTTGAATTTGAAGTGCTCGGTTTACATCATCAAGTAAAGTAAAACATCTAAGAAACATAACAATTTATGGTAAAAGGCAAATATGAAAAACTATGTTCAATTTGGGAGTAAAATGAGATCAAACCACAGCTGATACCGAACATATTTTCCACAAACTCAGAAGTCGTTGGACCCTTTGAGCAAGATATTTAGGCTAAGCATATTTTTAGAGAAAAAGCAGAACAACAAAAGCATTTTTACACAACCAGTATTTTGTTTTTGAAGTGAAACACTATAGATGCCGCTACCTAGTACATCGATTTCAAGACAAATGTGTTGAAATAGTTTAATCCTCATCAACATTTTATACATATCCTTTTGGTATAGATGTTTCAGTGATATCATTTTCAAACATAACACAAAATAGAGTCAGAAAAAGTTTAATGTTTGATTGAGCTGAAGATTCCAAAAAAATTCTTACAATACAAATTTATTTACACATGCATGACTAGATTCAAAATAGCCAAATAAACACAAACTTTTCCTTAGGCAATTCGTCGGATCTGAGGGGGGGAAAGTGAAAAAAAGAAATGAATCAGTTTATCGGAGAGGAAGATCCAACTGATTCGCAAGAAGAACTAATTGGGATAACATCCCGACATGAAGTGGCCGGAAGCTGGGGAGGAGTCGACAGTGGAAAGGGGTATTGCGGTCGGTGAAATTTCCATTGATAATACCGTCGAAAGTAATGCTGAACCTTGAGCTTCTTAGTTAACGATGTCTGCATAGTAATTCTAGTTCTCATAAAAAAAATTGTTGAATCTTGTGGTTAGTTGGTGATCGGTCTGCCCTGCGTTGTCGTAAAAATTTGGGCTTTGGGTGGTAAGGAAAACAACGTTCGGTGAAGGAGATGGCCAGAAACCTCAAATGGGCTTCTCAAGAATAATAGTGCCGTTGGGTGGAGTAATACTTTCCAAGAAAGAAATAGTAGGCTCTCTGACGCATTATATTGTGCACCCATGATAGGCTGCAAAAAAGGAATAAAACTGTTACTGAAAAATTTATTTTTTCAACTGCCACGGCCAAACACTTTTTCAACTCTCGTTTTGTCAAACAAACAAAGAGTTAAATTAAATATCTTCGGTGAATAACTTGTTTATATTGTAGACTTTTTGGGGTAGTCCTCCGGGAGGGAGGCATTACACCCGACGGACACCTTATCATATTTTATCGTTAAACGGGACATTGTTTCCACAGGACATTTATTAGACCTCACAGCTTGACATTTTTCTGAATAGTAACTAATTTAATGAGAGTATTACATACATGTATATTATCAGGAGATGATGAAAACAGACATAAAACATTAGCTCATCGACTTGAAATAAAAAATTTAAGCCCTAATTAAGTTAAATAAGTTAACTTTTCTCTAATACACGCGTAATTTTTTTAATTCATGAATAAGCACATAACATCAAGCCTTTTTTTTTTTTTTTTAATGCTTGCTGGTAACTGAGAATTGACAAACCACAGCTTAAATACTTTCTTAAGCCCAAAAAAAAAAAAAAAAAGCTTAAATACGTTGTACTCCTGCAGTTATTTATTTATTTTTCAAGTTCTAATCTGTTACAAGTTACAACTATAACATGACAAAAGAAAAAAAATGTAGATTTTCTTTTAAAATAAAAAAAATATGTATTTTTTCTTTGAGATCATGCTGTCCACTACTAAAATACCAAACACGTGGATTATAATTCAATTTGTCCATAGTTGAGGTGGTACCCTGGAATCTCGTAAAGAAGGACGTTGATGGCTGATTGTAATGTCCTTGTAGATTCACAGAACTTGAACATGGAGCTTCCTCTTTCCTGATAAATATACCTAAGTCTCTATATTTTGTTTGGAAATTTCCTAAAGTATTTATAAAAAAATATAGTTATGTGTAAAGATTGTTCTTTTATTTATTGTATTAATTTTTCTAATAATTTGATTTCTAAATAAGAATACTTTTCTGTCGGATATTTTTAACGCAAAAAAGCTCTGAAGTTGTTAGTAGTTATGTTGTTCTTTCTCTGATCATTGTTGGTGCACCTAAGGAGGCCATTTTCTGGACGGTGCTAAGAAAGAAATTTTAGATAATTTATTTTACCATTTTACCCTTGATTAATACTCATGTGAGGGTGTTTTTACCATTTTCCATCTAATTTTAACATATATCTAGTAGAAGAGGTAAACATGTAACACAAGTATAGTTTAAGGTGATTTAACGTTTAAAGGTGAAAGTCAATAGTTGAAATAAAAAAATTATTGTAATATAGAGGCCATGGTGAAACTAACCTAAAAATGTATTAAAAGTTAGTTTGGATCACAAGTTTAAGCTAGAAAATTTGATTAAATTTAGAACAAGTTGAACCATAAAATGAATTTTGTATTTGATGTTTAAATTTGAATCAGATAATTTCATTTTGACTTAAAAGTGTTCGAAAGATAAATGTTAAGTTTGAATTTATATTGAAAACTATACTTTCCTTTACTTTTTTATGTGGTTAATATAAATTTTTTTTGGTTTGAGAGAAGATTTGTGAATAATATTTTTGAATTCAAAACACTGTACAAGTAATGAACTAAGAAGTTTGAAACACACTAGTAAACCAAATACAATATTAAGCTCAAACTCAATTTTTTAAGTTCAAAATCGTGATCAAAATGAATCCTAAAATAGCAATTAAAATATAAAAAATTAAGGTCTTATTTGGTTCACGAATCCAAACATAAAAATTTTATGTTCAATTTTTTTTAAATCGATAAAAATTATAATTAAATCAATTAATTTGAACCTAAAAATTTTATTTTATTCCATATTCAACTTACGAAACAAATAAGTTTTTACCCTATTATGGTTGCACCCTAACTTTTTTTTTGCTTTTTTGTGGAAATAATTGCTGCCTGATGTTATGGTTTCGTGTGGAAGCTTCTTCCCTCTCTCTTCTTTGAAGTGTTAATATCAAAATTGATTTTTTCCTCTTCTGAATTTATTTGCAGTCTGTTAGAATTAACAAAATTTTAATGGGATTCGAACCAAAAATAAAAAAGAAGAAGAAGAAAGAGTTATATTTGGGCTACGGAATAAGAGTAGCATGCCTACTTATTAGTGGTAAAAGCAATCACTTGTTTGTTCTTTCAAGATATCATCTATTGATAAAATGAACCCTCTAAAAAAAAATTCCAATATACTGACGAATTATAAGATAAGTCATGTAAATATGGAAATTGAAAAAAATTATCATCTAAGCACGAATACCATTGGGACGTTAATATTGAAGGAACCAAAATTTACTTTCATTAACATGTTTGGTCGAACAAACATTCATTTTATCATAAAGATAGGAAAACTTAGTCAAGTTATCACCAACATGACACGAATCTTATGAAATAATTTGTATATGACAATATTTAAATTAATTCCCACGTGCCCGGAAATGGGTTAGAGGGACACGTATTCTATACGGTGCATTTTTGATAAGAGATGCACATATATATGTGAAATAATCGGTTTATTTGGCGGTGTTTGGGAGAGATACTTAGAGACATTATTTGTGGGTTGGAAAAAAATTGTTTTGAAAAACGTATTTGGGAGAAAAAACTATTTGGGGTGAAAAATAAAAAATTTTACAAATTTTTTTTAAAAAAAAATATCAATATGGATATTGTTTCGTTCCTCTCGAAATTCTATGTAATTTTAAAAAAAATATATCTCACTTGGATTTGTATACATAAAGTTATAAACTTATAAAGTTTGGAATTTATTATAGCGTTTTAGAGATATAAATAGTGAAAAGTGGTGAAGTTTTAGAAAAAAGTTGATTGTGGATGTCTCCAAAACAGATTCCAAACACTCCCTTGGATTTTCATTCTAAACCCATTTTTTAAACTAATAATTTTTATTTTTATTTAAAAAAACAGCGTAAAAAAACATTTGAACAATAAATTTAAAACGGAGGTCTAAAAGAAGAATTATTAGTATTTTTACATTTAAAATTGCTAGTGTGAGATAAGATATTCATAAAAATATAAAATTGGATTCGCTGGAAAAAATAAAAATAAAAATCATAAGGCTTGGGATCTATGTACCCAGTGCCCTTTTTTTTTTTTTATAAAATCTTTTTCTTTTTTTTTTTCATTTTGCCGATTTTCGAAATCTTTTCACACTATGGAATAATCGTATTTTTGTCTCTTCAACTAACCTCTACGAAGTCATGTTTTCCATTAAAAAAAATTATAAATTGACCATGATTAATAAAGTTGGTAGGACTTCAACAAGAAGGCAATAATCCAGTCATATAGGAGAATTAGAGTTCAACTTGAAGTCTACTAAGCTTAATTAGCCGTCAAACATTTCCTTTAATTTTAAGATTATTGGGAATCATTCTGAGCACATGAGACACTTTTCATTTTCGCACGAAAAAGATTGTTTTGGATGGACTATCATTAATCAGGAGAATTTCTATAGGGAAATACCTAATAGTCATGTATAGTTATGAAATTCCAATTGTTTACGAGAGTATGCTGAATTGTGATTTGACAGTTTATAATTATATCTTATAATTTTATAATTAAATATGTTTTTTTGGCATATTCTACCACAAATTGCTCATATAAACAAAAATTTATTATAAAGACAGAATAATTCAAACCAACGACTTGGTTCCCACGGCAAAGGTATCTACCAGGAAAGGTTTTACGTCAAAGTGATTAAACTACTTCAACAGCAAGTCGTGGTAATACTAATTATTTTAGTAGGGCCTTTTGACTAATACCAAGCTAGCCACCCTACTTAATCAATTGACGAAGCTCATTGGACCATTTTAGAGCGACAATATGCCATGTGAGTTGTGCCTCATTCTATAAACTATTCCCTCACTCTCTCTCTATATATATATATATGTACATATATGTAAACTTTATTATGCTTAAACATGTATTGGCTCAATTATACTAGTGGATAAGGGATTGTTTAGTTCTCTAAGGAGTACATGTGGAATGTGGGATTAGTTAAATCCGTTTTCCCATCTTACAAGAAAAGTAATGGCGTGCCACCAAACTCAAGAAATGTAGGTGTCCTTGGTTTTTATATGTCAGGATTCATAAGGGCTTACGACACAATTTGTGCTTCACAGATTTAATGGCACTAGTTGGCTTCTTTCTTGACTTGTTAGAAAAACAAAGATATATTGTATATACACACATATGTATATATATACTTGTAAATAAATATATATATATCCATATATATATAGTGATCAAGGTGTGGTAAAAGGATTATGGAAATCTTGCCGACTATAAAATGTATCTAAGGTAATGCAACGAGCCCTAGCTATATAAATGGCAGGTTAGACGTCTATTTCAATGGTGTCACTAATTTAAAGGGAGTAGAACAATTGCATTTATAATTTTTTTGAAAAGGAAAATTTTCATTCATTCATTTAAAAAAAAAATATAACAAATAAATACCATTTTGACATATCCATATCGATCACTCATATAACACTTTTTGAAACTATGACTCTTTTTGAAACCGTCCACAATCAATGGAAACTAATTGATTCAAAGTAGGAATTTCATAGCTTAAAGGCCACCACAAATCTTCGTATCGAAACAGCTTGAGTATAACTAAAACTATATTTAACACATTATTTGAACACACCAAAGACAGAGGCAAAAACAAGCAACACAACCAAAGAGGGTTGGATAGGGAAACCACCGTCCTTATTACATAGAAAAAACAACTAAACAAACAAAAAAACAAAAACACACGAGAAAATTTAAACACTACTGAAGACATCAACATCAACAAGATAGTCACCAAAGAGTTGAGCAACATGGATCCAAAACCACCAAATCCAAAACCAACACCCACAAGTTGTGGCACCTTCAGCCACCACCCACACCCCAGATCTGAGCAGAACCTCATAGAAAGCCTCTCTCTGGTAAGATCATAGTCAACCATCTTCTCCACCTCCAAGGACTCCCTAACAAGCAAATCGATGACCACGACATCTAGATCCACCATTTTTGGCACTTTCCAGCCATCAGAATCCGAACCATTCATCCCGCTTTCGTCCCTCCTACTTCGCTATCCACTCAGCCTCCAACTCTTCCTTCGAGAGTCTATATTGCCATCTTTGGGGCCGAGAGCCTGTAGCTAGCCTAGTGTTGCCATGATACTCCCATCCCCCCCACTAAATGCCACCACTCAAAACCTAGAGAAAAAACTCAGTGTCTTTCTCTCCACATTCTCTCTCTAAATTGCATTTTGTTTGATATTTCTCTATATTTTTGGTGTGCAGTTGCATATATAATTGGTTGGATTAAAAATGACAAGAAAAGTTAAAAAAAAAAAAACCATTTCTCTAAATCTCTTGGCGTCTACTTATCCATCAAGGTAGGAAGGTTCCTTTAATTTTTGCATTGTAATCTTTTTGTATCCCACCTAAGATCATCATGTCAACGAATGACCTTATTATATATAGCAAAAATAAATAAATAAATATGTGTGTGTGTGTGTATTATAACTTATTTCGAGTAAGAAAAATGGTATAGTATCGCGTCAGTTGCCAAAAGGAGAATAAAATAGCAGGACGGAATCCATAATGGTTTTCAAGCCAGAATCAGAAGAGATTTTTTTTTTTGGCCGAAAAGATTTATAGGAAGAGACTTTTAGGTTACTTTTTTCATTTCATTTCCTTTTGAGTGCGATTAACTTGATTAGAAATCATTCAAGACCTGAGTGCCCAAATGGACGATCTTGTTTCCCCTTCAGGCTATCCATGTGTGTGTCGTGTGGCATTTTTTTTTTTGGGAAGTATGTTATGGGAACAATTTATGCCCTTTTTTTTTTTTCATTTTTTCATTTTTTTATTTTGCCTTGCTTTTGGCTGAAGAGCCTTATTTCTTATGAGTAAACATGCACATGAATACTTAATGAAATAAATTTTCGTTTTGAGCTCCATTAGGGTTCATTTAGGATGGATTTCAATTTATATTTCATAAATAGTTGTAGTATTTTTTTAATTTTTACTTTTAACTTTTATTATTTTAATTCATATCAATCTGTACTATATAAATTTTAATCTGTTTGTTATATGTACTTAAAACTATAAGAGTAAACAGTATTAAATATGATAATACCTCGCGTTCATTATACTTCGTGTAGGTTCTAAGAAGTGGTTATTTAAGACCAGGCTGGTCCTGTTAAAATCAACATAGTATTAGATTAACATTAATGACAGAATTTAGGGATCTTTTTTTTTTTTTGGGGAAAATTGAAGATTTATTTTTAATAAATGGTTGAATTAGTTTTTAATTCTTAAGTATGAACCAAAAATGTTAAAAAAAATTAGTCCATTTGTTAGGAGAATAAAAAGATTTATGCTCTTTTACATGCTTTATGATTAAAAAAAAAAATCAGTATTATCTTTACACCCATTATTCAGTGGCTATAAGATAAGCTTGCTGAGACCACCGGTCTGGAATTTTAGACTTGGGCCTTCAATAAGTATAGTCCAAGGCTTGAAGAACTTACCAGCTAATACGTGGTTTATGTTAAAAGCATGTTCTTGCCTGCTGCTCAAACCATGGATAAATAGAAGACAAGGCTCCAAATATGACCTTCTTCATCGGTGATGGCCTTCTCAATCTAAGCCATCACCACCTGTAGTAAGTAAATAATTTTCTTGTCAATCATTATTTTTATCTTTTTTGTTTTTAAGAGATTGAGTAGATTATGCCTACCTCCATAATCAAGAAATAGATAAATTGGTCCTTTTTTAAATTGATTTGTAGTATTACCTCTAAATAACATATATTTTTACATTATTAACCCAGTTGAATTAATTTTAGTTTTTTTAATCTCCAATTATATAAGTAAGGAGGATTAAAAATCCATACCAATCAATTTATTAAAATAAAAAGAAAAAGAAAAGTATATATAATAAATTAGAATCCTACCTAAAAGGCAAAGCAAACAAAAATGAAAACAAAACAATCCTAAACAAAAGACACAAGTACCCGACCAAAATTGAGCCATTTATATTTCTTGAAACCTTTTTTTTTTTTTTTTTCAGAACACAAAGTTTATAAACACTTTTTTTTAGAGTCAATAATATGTCTTATCGCACATTATTAAATTCTGGCAATTTTTTCTACGATTTTGAAGCCACATACTCCACTCTTTTTTTTTTTTTTTTTTTTTGAGCAAGTGTATAATCACCACATGAAATAATGCTCTTGGACATCGAAATCCCTTCAATATCATTTGTCCTTTTCATGCTTGTCCATTTAATAGATAGTTTCCACAATTTTATCCATTTTTTCAAGCCTTATTGTTGTGATTGTGTGGCCAACAATACCCTCTATAGTTTAGCCCAGCCCAGCCTTCACAACCTACCCAAATAAGTGAAGCCCTTAATCTGCATCCAAAAAATAATTTTTTTTTTACTCGAATAGGTATTTTTTTTAGATCCACTAATATAACACAAATTCTCCTTTCTTAACTAATGTGAAACAATTTTTTTTATTAGTGGCTAGTTTTTATATTGATTTAGTGTCAAATTTTCAAGTCATATTAGCATAATTGTCTTTAAATTTTTACCGTTCAGTGTTTTTCCTTTTTTTTTTTTCAACCAAAAACTTATGGGACGATTGTAAATATATTGCATTTGTATTATATTTGAACACAATACATTGAATATATTTTGTATATGGATGAAAAGTATTTGTTTAACATTTGAATGCAATGTGTGTTTGGATGAAAAGTCTTTGAATTGTATTTTAGAATTAAAAAGTTGATGTGATTGATAAAAATATATAGAAAAAATGAGATAGAAAGAGAATATGATGTGAATGGAAAAAAATTATTTGTAAAATATTTTGGAATAGTAAATATATTTGAAGTACAATTGAAAAACACTATATTTGAATGTAAAATTTTTGCATTTGAATAAAAATTATATTATATTTAAATATAATGCGAATGTAAAATTGTAAACAATAGTGGTATGAATAATAGGGAGAGCATTAAGTATATATGAGAAAACAATAGAGACTATAGTCTTTTCAGAAAGAAAAGAAAAGAAAAGAAAAGAAACAGTGGTGATTATAGGTAAGGGGGAAAAAACAAATAGGAAAAAGGGGAAAAAAAAAAAATCAAGACCAAAGAGTGTAACAATATAACTTAAAACAAAGCAAAACAGTAATACTGTTTTCTTATTAACATCCTGGACAAAAAAGGGAAAAAAAAAAAAAAGGTTCCTCCTTCCAAATTGATGAAATCCAGAAAAAGGCTTTAGAACGTATAAAAGCAGCTACCGTCATCACTCCTTAGCCATTGGACAGTACTTCAACCTTCAGGAAAAAGATTAATATTTACTTGCCGGGCTGCTTTGCCTGCCTCCAAACAACAAAAAAATCACTAAACTGATTAAGTAAAAAATTATCATCTTTGCACTTAAGCACATACAATCACGTCATATAATTACGAGATTCACTTAAAATCGTAATTTTCGATTAGTTAAAAAGACAGTAATGATGATCATATTTCACGATTTCGAAAAGAGAAACGCTAGATACACACAAAATGCTAAATTACAATTGTTGAATATTGGTTAAAAGGCCTGTAATGATGAACACAATTGTGTATTTTTGAGAAGAGAAGAACAATAAATAATAAATAGAAGCAAACCTCCCATCAAAGCGTCCACAGGATCTAAGCGAAGCCTAGAAAGTTCCTCTGTTAATGGAATCTCTGTTTGCATCACCAAGAGCAGCCTCGCTCAAGTACTTGTCGGCCAATTGGACTCTCTTCACGTTCTCTTGCTCTTGCACAAGCATGTTTCCGTACTCGAGCAGCTTCTCAAGGGTCATCTTTGGCTGCTCGAAGGTCGGTGGTCCTTCCCTCGAGTTCACCAGCTTCTTCCCGACGGTGTCGACCCCGACACCGGAGATCCACTTCCTCACTTCGTCGTCGTAAACTCTAGCCCTCAGGGCACCAAAGAAATCTACCACACAACACATCGTACAATTTTCATTTCTTGTCACTTAATTTATTATCTGAAACATGTTACGATTACATTTTAAAAAAATCATGACATGAGATAAACTCGATTAATCCTATGACCTAAACAACAGGAAACAAGTCAACATCATTAGTTCTTGTATTAAGAAAAAGCAACTGTACTAAAAAAACTTGTCATGTTACTATTTTTTACGTTGTTGTGTCACTATAATATACTAAATAAGGTGTAACAAATTAGGAATTTAGGCGTAATTAGCCTTGGATTTAATTTGATTAAAAAAGGGAGAAGAACTGACCGATGGACTGGCCGGGGAAGGTGTCGACGATCTTGACGATGTCCTCGTCGGGGACGTTGTCGCTGCGGAAGATTCCCTTGCAGACGCCGATGCGGTCTTCGCGGGTGGGAGCCCAGTAGAACTTCTCCATACGTCCGTCACGGATGAGCGGAGCGTACAAAGTGGAGAAATCGTTGCCGGTGACGATGATGGGGACGCGGGGGTTATCCTCCTTGTTGTACATTCCGGGGAGCTGCACGTTGGTGGGGTTATCGGCGATGTTCATGAGCGTGGCGTTCACCATCTGGTTGTTGACAGTGTACTGGGTGGTCCCGCCGAGACGACCGGCACCGGCGTCCAGATCGTTGATGAAGAGGCAGCACATCTTTCCCTTCTTGATCATGTCCGCCGCCTCACGGTACCTCTGCCTGATCAGCTTCGCGGGCTCTCCGGCGTTCCCGCTTTCGAGCTCTCCGGCGCTCATCATGATGGGGCTGCATAAAATTTAGGTTGCAGTGTTGACGTCACTGTTAGATTGTATGGAGATAGCGAGTAATATACATATATGGTACGGAAAATCTACACATGTCACAAAATGTTTTGTCATGATTATCACGTACAAATTATTTTTCATGGTGTACACATTATTTTCCTAGCCAATTTTGTTTCATTTGGTCAAATAAATAAAACTATAATATATTACAGCCATAAATTAAATCAAGTAACAACTTGGAGGGATTTTACTGATGAAATTAATTATGGTTATGTAATATTTGTGATTATGGTAATAATATATATATATATCTTATATGAGAAGAGAATATATGAACCCACTTGATTCCCATCTTGGAAAAGACAAGCTCACACTGAAAGGATTTTCCCTGACCTTTGCCTCCCCAAATACCCAAGATAAGAGGAACCTGTAATATTGTTAGGAGAAAAAAAAAAAAGGTCACTAAAAATTAGTATAGTGGTTCAATAATAGCATCTAACTTAAAATAATTAATATAATCATTAAAAAGAAAAAAGAAAAAAGAAGAAGAAGAAGACTTGAGCAAACCTTGATGTTGGGCAAAGTCATGAAGTTTTTGGTTATGTGAACGACAAGCTTGTCCATGAAAGCAGGGGCAATGTAGAAACCGTCCTTCATGTTGTCATAGTCGTACCTGAAAGTTTGTACGAACATCATTAGTAACCTTAATTAAGTTAGTTAAGTTAAAGAATGAGTAGTAAAGTTGATTAATTGTTTGACATACTGGCGAAGTCCGGTACTGAGGTACTCGTAAGAGCTCATGACGGCGTAGTGAGTACCACTGTCCTGGGGGGCTTGGAAGAGGGAGTCGACCATACCCTTTCCTCTGGTGATGTCTTGTTGGTCGTCGGAGGTGTCGTAGGCAAGGCCACTCCACCTATCCTTCTTCGTCTGCTTCTCCTCCTGGGCGTCCTGCGAGGCCGCGACCTTGAAGTTTCCGCTCGACGCCTTGGTGTTGACGAATCTTGGGCTCATTTTCTTCAAGCTGCTGCCCATGAAGGCCGAGCCTGGAACCGATGATGCTCCACTGCTTGAGCCATTCAAGCTCAGCTACGCATAAGCGTCAGATTACCATTACTACTATTAGTAGTTATCTAATTTTTTAACTATTTCGAGATTAGAGTATGACAAAGTTTTGAACAACAATGAACATAGACTCTAAAACTGAAAATTTTAGCTAATTGAAAATTTGTGTCATATTTTGATCAAAAACAGTGTGTGTGTATAAAAAAAAAAAAAGACATTATTTCATGGATGAGATGAAAATAGTAGTAAGAGTTAGGAATGAGATGAATTAGGTGATCAGGTGGGTGGCCGTTTTTTGAATTTCTCGTGGTTGTCAAAACACAAACACAAAATTTAAGACACCAAGAATGAGGGAGGGAAATGAAAGTAATGGTACCGGAACTCGGTTAACAGCTCCGACGGTGGAGACGGCGGCAGCCATTGGTTTCCGAGGGATAGGACGGTTGTGAATAAGAGTTAAGAAGATTGGAAGTAGGCACCTTACCGGCTGCAATGCAGAGTGTGTATTAGGTGGGACGGGAATTTTGGCAGAGGAGGAGACTTATAGTAGTATTTCCGAGTGTACACCAAAAGTGATAATCTTGAGGATTGGTTTTCAAATGGTTAACGGCCACACACTCAAGATTGCCCTCAACGACACGTGGTGAAAGGAGAGTGAGTGTAACTGAGCCCTCAATTAGTCCTTGAGGTTAGAATTTGAGCTCTTCTCTTCTCCACAAAAATGTAGGTGGTTTTGTTGCCACAAAATTACCTTGGAAAGCCCATGCTTTGTTCTTTTTTTCTTTTTGTTGCTTTCTGCTAAGAAACTTCTTTCACAATAGCCAATGGTTGATGAGGTGATTGAATAAAATGTTTGTGATTGGAAATAATTCATTGGTTTTATTTTTTTTTTAAATTCCCTTTGTGGGAATAAATGAGATAAGAGTGACTTTTGATAAGCTAGTTTTATGTCCCACAAAGAGCGCTGTTTTTTTTTTTTTTTTTGCAACGAGTGTGGTTAAAAGGGTACAAAAATATCCTGAAAGGTTACTTGGTTCCATTCCACAACCACCAGAATAATTGTGAAGTGATATATTCAAAAAGTAGTCATTTATTTTTGGTCAAAATGGGTTTTTATTTTGGTGGACCAAACAAGCAATCTGATAACAAACTCATGGTCTCCCGCACAGATCAGATTAGGGGGGCCAAATTTAGTAGGTGAATTTCTTTTGCCTCTCTTACTTTTTAGCTACTTAATTTTCCTCTTTTGTTTCAATGAAAAAGTCTACTCGGTAGGATTTGACCATAATCATTAGCTTCAAATAAATGTTTTAGTTGGAAATTTTTTTTAGAAATTTTAGCTAAATTGAGCTTATAAGAAGATCTTATTAGTAATTAGATCCACCAAATCGTAATAACATGATTTTTTTTTTAATGAAAACCTAAAAGGGAGGAGAAAATACATTTTAAAGAGACAAAAGTAATCTCATAAGTAACTTGCTAAAGTTTCTTTTAATCATGAATACACGCATGCCATATGTGCGTTTTGCATGCTTTCGGTGGTCAAAAAGAAGTGAAAATCGTTTGGGCTTGGGCTTTATTTATATTTGGAAACCCTTTTTTAGCTGTATTTTGTTTAAGGGATAACGAAGTAAATAGCAATTTTTAAATATAATTAAAATAAATAGTTAGTTTTCAAAATATTTATAATAAATAATGGATTTATTATGTATATAATTTATTCACATCAAATTAATTATATAAATAATATATTTATGTATTAAGTAAATAATTTGTTTATGTTTTAATCAAGTAAATTAAACAAGTAAATAATGTTTTTATATACTAAGTAAATACATCTTTATCAAGTAAGTGATTTATTTATATTTTATAAATATGTCATTTATCTCATAAAATTTCAACTTAATTGATAAATCTATTATTTATTATAAATATTTTAAAAACTTGCCTTTAATTATTTTTTAAAAACTACTATTTACTATAATTTTCCGTTGTTTTTTTAATACAAACTGTACAAACAAATAAACATAAACAAACATAAATTATTATGGCTAATTAATGATCATCATTAAAACATAAGTATAGGATCCACTAATAAGATCTATGTACATAAAGAATAGTATTATATACCACCAACGATGACTATCACTGCATCTTTTTAAGCACTCATAACTTCACTTGTCAATCTTAGGATGTATGTCAATTGTAGGATGTGCTAATTATAACAAAGCTCGTTACCATCTTTTATATATCAATTTTTAACTGGTTAAAATATATATATATACACACGATAATCAACATTACCAATGATAAATAGCATTTTTCATAGATAAAATGCATACTCTACTTAAAGTAGATGGTACATCTGGCTAACCTTTAACCCAACCAACACAAAAAAATAGATGGGGCAGTTTAACTCTAGTTAATAATTAAATATTGTTTATGTATTAGTCATGATTAAGACCATGTTTCTAAACAAAATAATTAGCTATTAAGAAGTGTGTTGATACCTAATGTTGTAATTTTCTCGACGTCGTTCAAGGGATGGTGACTAAAGGGAGAATTATTTTTGTTTTTGTTATTTTCAAAAGAATACTTGTACAAATTGATTTAGTAAAAGAATATTTATTGAGCATCACTTATGCCTAAAGCCATATACGTTTAGTCAAATCACATGCGGAAAACGAGCATTCCAATGCACATCACATATTACAGGTCATGGAACTGGAGGTGAAAAAATCGACCACCCGACCTCATCCACCCATGTAAGTCTAACAAAAAAGGCGGGACGAGCTGAAACAAAGGCCAACCCATACCAATTCTATAACTTGACAGGCAAAAGAAAAAAGATATATATATATTTTAATTTGAAGGTGTGAAATTCAAAAAGAAAAAAAAGTTTGAAATGGCATTAGCCCGTTTGTGGCTTAAGCCTAGACGCAACCTACTCCGAAAAGATTTTGGCCAACTAGATAGGTTACAAGTCGATTCTTTTAGTCCGATTCATATTTACAGCTCTTTTTAGAAAGTGATTATTGCTATAGAGAAGTTTAAGGCTAGTAAAGATTTTCAAATACAAAAGACATGTAAAGAGCTGGTTCCAACATCATTTGGCACTTCGATGAATTTATGAATCGATGATCATGCAATCTTCTTTAAAGGCCCTAATTAGCTTGTTCTTATGAGAGCTAAAATCTACACACAAGTTCCACGTTACTTGAACGAGCAAAAGAAAAACATAAAATTAATTAATGAAAAACGGAAAATTAATTAATCTTTGAGCAAATTAAAGAGTACTTGGAAGAGCATATTCTATGAATTACTGCTAGAAAGAATAACAAGGAACTTTCAAGTGAATAACTTTCGTTAATTTGTTTTGTGAACTTATATGCTATTCCATTCATAATTCGATTATTCTCAAACTTTTTCAGTGAGTTAAACATTCTCTGCTGTTTGAACATGAATCTCACATAAAACCTGCAAAAAGAAGTTGTCATTTCTTTACATGAACTGAAAAATATCATTACTTGGTTGATTACAGCTCAAAAACTTTCCTGAGAAATATATAGAAGACATCACTGGGAATTAAGATCACAACTCACTACTACGTGCTATAATTCTCTCTCAGGCCCCTATAAGCCGCGGAAACTACGGTAATAGGTTCATTGCACAAGCAAAAAACAGACACAGAGAGAGAGAGAGAGAGAGAGAGCAGCTTTGAGAGCTACGAAGAGTAGACCATGCAGATGAGAAAAAACGGACGATAATTGAGCCATGATAGAGAAAGACACTTTCATCGTTAAGCTCGAAAGCCGAAAAGCTCACCCACCATTCCCATGCAAGACACTTTTAGCTCGAAAACAAAAGACTCAAACAGTTACGAAACGACACAAAGTTGTGGTTCATTTTACTGAAAATGGTGTTTTGTCTCCCCAAAATTCTCTCTCTCTCTTTTCCTCATTAGCCAACTCTTCTTTTATCTATATGCAGGAATAGACTTACAACTCTTTCATATATATTAAAAATATAAAACGAGTCTCATATCCATAAATGTTTTTTTTTTCAAACTCAAATAATTACTAGTTATCTATATATGTGTCATTATATAACTTTATATATAAAATGATACAATTTGAGCCTACACATTAATAACTTTATATATAATATGTTACAATTTGAGCCTACACATTAATAAGTCAGTGTTATAAAATATTAATCTTAATGTTACATAGATTATATATCAGACGATATATGATCATTAGATGTATAGTCGCTAGATACGAGACTTTACCTCATTTTAATATATATATTTATATTTTTTGTTATGATAGTTACGTGAGCCTGTTTTCTTGGTTTCTTAAGCATGAAAGAAGTTGGATTTTTGCTGTTCCAACCTCTTTTAAATTTTTTCTTTCTTTTCTAGGGAAGACAAGAGTACTGACTCATAATGAAGTGGCCAACAGCCAAACTCGATAATGCAGGATTAATAGCGGAAAATATGAATTATTAACTACGTTAAGGGCTTAAAATATTGGTGATTATGGAGAATTAGTTACGTCCAGACAAATGGCCGTCATGAGTCACGGAATCTATGTCCATTAGTCCCTAATTGAGCCAGGACAAACCAAGCTAGTAAAAGTAATTATTCTTTATAATTTGTTTTCACTAGAATTAAAAATATGCATGTCTTTACCAAAGTGCACTAGCCCAAAAGTTTGATTTTGACTGCAGGCATAAAAAATATGGATAACGTTGGGCATATTAATTTTAATATTAATTGCTATAGTAATTATATAAAGATTGATAGATTATAATTAAAATGACAATTCATATATCATCAAAAATTGATATCCAATCCAGTAGTTATAAATTAGGCTCTCGTTATAGCTATATAAGAGCTTTGCGTAATTCCCCTCACGTAATTATTGACATGTGGGACTTGCTCAAGTGGCCGCAAATATTGTATATATAAAGAATTGGACACTAATAATTGTATGTGCTGGATAAGCATTCAATATTAGTTGCAGATAAAATCTAGTGTTAGTATAGACAATAGTTGAGCCATATTGTCTTGAGTGGGCGCGTTCACTCAAGTTTCGAAATTTCAATTTTTTTCCTAACTTTTTTTAAAAGATCCTAGTTGTGCCCCTCTTACAAAAATAAAAGCCCCCACTTAATAACTGAAGCATATAACTATGATTTCATTCAATAAAGATACTATTTCTAATTTTTTTTTAACAGTGTCCCTGTTAAAAAACAATTTATAGCTTTGTCATTGAGTATAGAATTCGAATATTTGCCTTCCAAGTTATTTAAAAAACAAAACAACACAAAGCAAAGAACAAACGAATTATTCACGAATGTTAATACGGCGGTAGAATTTTTAACATGCTTGAAAAAGAACTTTGATATGGAACAACTACCATTGAATGGTGAAAGAATAGAACCTTATAATGGAATAATTACTAATAGATGAACTTTAGTTGGAATTCTTGATTGATTTTGAAGTCATGATTCTACCAATCAACTATCAAGGAACATATTTTAAAGTTTACATGTGGAGGACCTTGTTGCTATATCTTTATTTCTTTTCTTTTCTTTTCTTTTTTTAAACAAGAAACTCTAAGCCAATATGAGCTCTTCATAATTCATAATTTTGAGATGTGTTGACGAGAAAAAAAAAAACAAAACAAAACAAAAGAAAAGAAAGCTAACAGCTGTTGCCTCCCTGGTCCTCTTGCTAGATGTTCTTGGCTTAAAAAGGTATTATTCAAAAACGATTATCTCTTGTTTTAAGAACCCAACTAATGATAATAATGATTAGGTCTTCCATTCATACAGTCAAATTAATTTCTTAAAGAATCTTTATGGAAAGAGCCCTTTTAAGGCACTAATTTGGAAACCTTACCCGATTTGAGAATGACAATGTAGGCCATAAAGGAGACCTAAAAAGCACTACTTTTCAGTAAAAAGAAGAATGTCCAGTGGAGAAAACCAAAAGAATTTCTAATATTCCCTTCCCAACTTGATGGCTATAAAGAGCAAATCTAATCCCAAATCATTTCGTACACAGACATATTACTCTCCCAAGTTACTAGAGTACATTGTTACTAGTCGGGAAAAAAAAGAAAAGAAAAGAAAAGGAAAAAAAAAAAAGAAAGAAAAATCATTTGACACACACAGATAATTAGTGAATTAAAAAGGCCTAGGACAATGACAGGATTTGGCTCTTCATGTGGAGCGTGCAAGTTCCTAAGGAGAAAATGCTCGAGCGAGTGCATCTTCGCTCCTTACTTCTGCTACGATGAGGCCCCGAGCCATTTTTCTGCGGTTCACAAGGTGTTCGGAGCGAGCAATGTCTCCAAGCTGTTGTTACACTTGCCGGTACACAACAGAAGTGATGCCGCTACTACTATCTCCTACGAAGCACTTGCTCGGATGAGAGACCCTGTTTACGGTTGTGTTGCTCACATCTTCGCTCTCCAACAACAGGCTAGTTTCCAACTTTCCATGCTTTTCACTTCCAATTTTTCATTAACTATACTTTTAGCCAAATGAAAATTAAAAAAAAAAAAAAGAACTATAATTTTCTTCGTCTTGTAATAGATTGCATGCTTGCAAGAGGAGATAGAGATTCTTGGCAACCAAATTGCTAACAATCTCACAGTTGGCGTTGCAAGCTGTGGAAGTTCTGAACCAATAACAAACAATAATGGCTCGAATGTTAATGGAATTACTCAAATTTCTTCGCAAACTGATGCGATCATGAACTCGCACTGTTATCAGAGTCAACAGGAAATTCTGCTTTCCCAGATTGGGAATTCAACTGGAAATAACATAAGTAACCAAGGCTTTGAACATGGGGAGATGGGTGTTCAATTTCCACCTTTGTATGGTTGGGATCAAGAAGAGAAATATGTCCCTTGTCACTCTTTCTCGGACCCTCTGGCAAAACTCTTTGAGGGGATGCAACAAGACGACCACGGAAATACCAGCCCATGGTTGGATGATGACATTCCCATCGTGGAAAACTGTATAGGTCCAATCAAGGATTGAGACTTTTGAGCTTCTACGTTTTATTTTAAATCCACTTTTCAAACCTTTTTTTTTTTTTTAAAGTATTTTCTCGCTTGAATCGTGTATTTGAACTTACGGGCGAGGACA
This sequence comes from Antiaris toxicaria, assembly GCA_035233585.1. Classification (NCBI taxonomy): domain Eukaryota; kingdom Viridiplantae; phylum Streptophyta; class Magnoliopsida; order Rosales; family Moraceae; genus Antiaris; species Antiaris toxicaria. The sequence continues at coordinate 9,916,438 of CP141162.1, read as the reverse complement.
TAGCCTTTGAAAAGTGACGAGAAAATAGTATTTCGGGGCTATATGGGAAATATTGCCTTTTTTGACTGCACAAGAGAATAGATTTTGTACTCAAAAGCAGTGTTACTAAAAAGGACTAGTACTAGTGATGAGTGAACTGCCATGTTGTACTAGAAGGATTGTACTGTCACATACCAAAATGATGATCAGGTGGACACCAGGCCTGCCACACTTGGATTCAATAATCTGTACATTTCACCTGCCAGAGTATCAACCATTTTGTACTAGCATTTGTTATTTCTTTCTCTCTTTCTTTTCTTTTTTTTCTTCTTTTGTACTACGTTTGATTTTGATATATTCTAATAACTAATCTTCTATCATTTTCAGTATATTCCTTGATGCTCATTATTCTTACGCAGTATCGTGGATTAATGCTATGTGTACAGAAATCTTGCTTTTAGCTTCTTCTTTTTTTTTTTTTTGTCTGTCTAAGGATCCGTTTAGTTAAGAGAATAAAAAATTTTTAAATATAAAAAATAAAAAGTTATCTGAAATTTTTTTTAAAAGTGAAAAATTGTTTGATAGGTGAAAATTTTTTATTTTTAGAGAATTCTTTTTCTATTTTTTAAAAATTAAAGATTTTGGATATTTAGATACGAAAATTTAAGAAGATTTATTTTTCTTAGAATGAAATATTTTCCATTTTTCAAATTTGGAGGTGTCAAACAAACGGAGTGTAAGGCATCATAGAAATATTCAAAAAAATCAAAAATAAAAAATGGCACAGCCAGAGGAAATCTGCTAGTTTAATACATTCTCAAAAGATACTAAAATATATAAAGAACATGGAATGTCACTCACACTCTAATATGTGAGGTCAGAGTGGGATTTTGGCTAATTAAACACGCTAACTTAAGCCGACATATTTAAGTGCTTTTTTAATCAAGGTTAACAATAATACTAGTAGAAGAAATTGAAACTGGCCATTTGTTTTGGGTACAGAACTCTTTAACTTTATCAGGTAAAAAAACAATGTTGTAAGCTTAAGACTGGATCTTTTTTCTGAAGATGGCTAGTTCAAGAATTCATATTACAGTACCTGACCTGCGATTTGCCCGCTCAACTTAACTAAAATAATTCGAGTTTAAATATGGTATATTTCATAATTACTTCTAGTACTTCAAATCTGCTGAAAATCTGGTAAATTCCGTTTTCACTGCTTGGTTTTCCAGACCAAACCATGAACCACTCAAATTCAATAAAATAGATGTTAATATCCATTTTTCAAAATAAAAATTTAAATTTTTATAAACCGTAGAAAAGTGTTTGAACAATTGGTTTACAACAGAGATCCAAATTGAGGCTAAAGAGGTCCAGATCTGGTGTTTAATTATATTATTTATTATTCCCCTATGGGGTCCAATAATGACAAGTCAGTTTTTTTCACTCTAAAAACTTTAACTAATACTTAAAAAAAAAAAAATCAGAATTTCCAATACAGAGTTGAACAATTCTCTCTCACTCATTATGCATTTTAATTACATTCGAATTTATTCATTTGTTTTCATTTGTTCTTCTCTGTAACTTAAGTTGAAGGTTTCAGAACATTTATGACTAGTGAATGAAATCTTAGCGAATTATGGGCCTACTTGAAAAATACCACAAAATCATATTTTGGATTGATTTTTGATACATAAAAAAAAATTATTGCAAAATATGTCATTAGTAAATATTTCATTTACCAAATAAAAATGTTCATTTATTATTTTTTTGATAAATCTTATATTTACTAATGTAAATGTTTCATTTACCGAATATGATTTCATTTACTAAATTATACGATGGCAAATGACACATTTACCATGCATTTTAGCTCGAAAACTTCCGATTTACTGGATTTTTCAGGTTCTATCATTGGAAAAAACACATATTTTATCGTTGAAACACTAAAAAATTCAACAAAAATCATAAACCAAAACAAAGTTTAAACATATTTGTGAAACAAAGTTCAAAATCCACCAAAACAAAAAATTTCCAAAAACCAAAAAACAACAACTGGAGCCATGAGGTCACGATCGGAGGTCAGGAGGTAGTGATTAGAGGTAGCGTTGGAGCTAGGAGGTTGTGATCAGAGCTATGTGGAAGCTTGCACAGAAGATTAGAGCTCGCAACATGACTTTAAAGTGAAGGAAAGAGAGATAACTTTCCATGAATTAATCTCCAGATTTTCTCGAAAGGCCATCAAGTGGAAGGAAGAACGGTGGCGATGAACGTAGGGTATGCTCTCTTTCTTCCTTGGACGAGATCTCGCTCAGTACCATGGGCAAATCAGAACATCGATGATCTAGATTGCAATTTGTGAGGCAATTTGGGAAGTCGTTGCAATAGAGATCACGACAATGACTAGATGCTACTCCACCGAACGTCTGTGGAGCTCAACCCAACGCCATGCATGGCATTGTGATCTTGCTATGTTAGTGTTAGCTCGTCCTCAAAGGATGGTGATGGGATTCGGAGGGAAAAGGGAAAGGAAGAGAGAGAGATTGGGGAAGAGAGAGAATAGTAAAAAAAATTAATTTACCAAATGTAAATCGAATTTATGATATTTTCTGTAAAACTTTTTAACTTGTGACAAAAATCAATCCACCTCTCATTTTTGTAGCATATACTCTAATTATCCCAAGTTCTCAATAATGCTACAATTGGAAATGCCCATTAAAAAAATAAAAGGTTAATGAAAACTTTTTTTTAATATAAATATCTAAATTAGAAGTGTTGAATTGAAATACTTACATTTTCGTTCGTTTACACTAACGTCTAAAAAAGTACTTATAATAACAACATTACCCATTATAAAGAATTATATTTATATGTTATTTTTGGTAATCAAATTTTATATAAAAGGTAATTTTAATTTTGTTTATTTGATTTATTATAAAAAAGGTATGATATGGATTTTTAAAGAATTAGTCTTTCTCATAAAGATATCATCAATTCCATTTGTAGCAATTCATATAAATAATATGGCATTTTTGTAAAGCATTCAAAACGCTTTGCTGTGGTATTTTTTTTTTTCATTTAGGCACATAGATCCCGTTTTTTTTTTTTTAGTAGTTAGCATAAATAATAAGATTTTTTCACAAAGAATTCAATGGTTTTTTTTTTTTTATAAAAAGTTTGAGTTAATATTATTAGTAATTGAATTTTTTTGTTGTGTAATTTTTAGTGATCAGTATAAATAATAAGTTTTTTTTTTTTAAGAATTCATTTTTTATCAAAAAATATTTTGTGTTAATATAATTTTTTTAATTTATTTATCAATCTTTATTATAAATAATTATTATGATGTGTTTATTTTTTGATTTAAGGCATTATCTTTGCAATAAATATTTTATATTTATTATAACTCTTTTGAAGTTATTGAAATTAAAAATAAAAAAGGTTTTGAGTTCATATTTTATGTTTAAGCTTAAAGTTAAAACTGATTTGATTTTATATAAAGTAATGACGAGCTGCTAGCAAAAAAAAAAAAATCATTATTATAATAAAATAAATAAATAAAAGAGAGATAATATCAATTAACATAAAAATACAAAACTACATTTATTTATTTAAAAATAAATATTTATGTAATAATATTAAAAAACGGACATATTTTAAAACAAGATATTTAAAATGGACTTTTTGTATAGTTATTTCATGAAAGAGATCTTGTACGATTGGAATTGGATTTTTTTTTTTAAAGGTTAATAACACCAAAAACTTGTTAAAGATATAGTTACAAACTTTAGGCACTAAAATCAAATTCACTTTTAATTTATATCTAAAGTTAGAATTCTCAAATTTGGGGGCAAAATAACTTTTTTAATATTTTTTTCTACCTCACAATAATTTTTTAATATTTATATTTCTAAAATTTTACAGTAAACTCCAAATTTTAAAAGTTTATAATTTTGCGTATACAAATCCAAAGAAGATTTTTTTAAATTACACAAAATATTGAGAGAAACTAAATAAGATTTATATTGATAATTTTTTCTAAATATATTTTTAAAATTTTAAAATTTTTTTACTTAAAACAGTTTTTTTCCCAAACAAATTTTCCAAAACTACTTTTTTTATATTATAAAAAAAATCTCAAAAACTCTCCTAGGCTCTTAAATTATTATTGTTTTCAAGTTGCAACCATCTTTTAGAGGTGTGTAGTTTTTACTTATCTATTTTTTTAAATGGGAGGTGCAGATCAAAAAGTACATAATTCTTTTTTTTTTTTTTGACAGAATTAAGAAAAGCTAACATTTTATTTTACTAATACTTAGTCATTGAATCAACTTTTCAATAATATAATCTATAACTTAAAACATTATAATCTATGACTTGAAACATTTATGCCTGTAATGTTGAAATTTTTTATATAAACATCCACAAATCAAATGTTAATAAGTTAATTTAACAAATAAAACAATAATACACATAAATATGATTAAAAAAATTCATATAGTTAATTCCGTTAAAAAAAAACCCTATGTATTGATAGAAAATGCGACTACAGGAATAACAACGTAACAGTGATTTCTCAAGTTGAAAAATGAAAAAAAACAAACAAGATTTTATGTACTTTCTTTCTCCTTTCCTAAACAACCATCACCTACCAGTCAGTGGTCACCAACTAATTGCTAAATTGCCGGTAGTCATGGCCAGACCACCATCGCCAAAAGTAATTGGATCATTTTGCACCTAATAAGTGACTCATTTCACCTAATATTTCGTTACTCCAACATTTGATAACAATTTTTTTTCATCTGACGAAATATGATCAAGTTATTGACGCCTGGCAATGAGAAAAGGAGAATCATTAAATATTATAGAAGAGATATTGATAAAAGTCTTTTGTCTAAGTTGGGACAATTCTGGTAGGAAAACCATCCTTTTTTTTAATACAAATTACTCAATTAGAGTTGGGATTTTTTTTTTTTTAAGGAATGACAAAAAAAAAAAAAAAAAAAAAGAGAATTAAACACATCTTGACTCAAAAAAAAAAAAATGGCATACACTAATCCAACAAAAGTTGGTTATAAATATTTATTAATAGGTTCTATCATCCATTAGGGTTAGCTCTAAGATCAAGAAAGAAAATATTTAAATAGGAACTCTTAAGTTCAAAACTAAAGAACGATTGTAACTTGTAACCTGATATCGTAATTTTTTTTCCTTGGATATTAAAATGATGATCTCACCAATGGCATTGATCTTATGCTAGGCTTTACCTTTAAGAAAACTACTACTTTCTTTTTTTGCTTCAATTAAAGTTCGCTGCTTGATCATCAGAAAGGAAGTGGGGGAACTATATGCAGCATTTTTCTCCCATATAACATCACTTTTTTCTTGTCTCGATAGGAATCAAGGTCGCACTCGTCAAACCACTAAAGTGCACTGTGCACATATATAATATCAACCAATATAACAACCGAGTGGTGCTGGTTAGGTAGCAGTAAGAGATGACCGCGGCTGCATTTGTTGTGGTCTACGAGTCTTAAGTGCTGGGTGAATATCCTCTCAAGGATCTTGAATGCTTGTTAAATCGAATGCCTACGACCTCATTTTCACGTTTTGATATCAGTAAATTAGCACATTCGATGAGGGATAAAGTGACGCCTTCCTCATTCGAGGATTGGAACAACCGTCAAGAATGTTAGCGATTAGAACATCCCTTTTGATTTGGATCCTGAGAAACATTCTGTTATACACGAGGACAACCTCTTTCTTTTTTTGATAGATCCAAACGAGGTATCTTAAACATCAATCATATTTTTTTCAACAATGTATATAGGAATGTCCACCAAATCTATCAATCCATTCAATCGATGAATAGATTGGAATTTTTCGAATCTAAAAGTTATGCTTTGAGGATTTCTCAATTCGTATAATCTATAAATTCAAACTTTACACATATATAACTCTACATATATATATACATATGTATATATACTTTTCCTTTCAAATCAAGGATTGGAGTTAAAGATGATTGAATCCATAAATTCAAGCTTTACATATATATATACACACATATGTATATATTCTTTTACTTTCAAAGACTCGTACGGATAAGGATTGAAATTAAAGATGATTGAAATACTAAAAACTGAAAGTAAAAATATTAAAAAAAAAAAGCCCAAAAAAAAGAACTTGTAGCAACCATGGTGGGCAGATTCCAATCCACACCTTTGTCTTTGTCTCCTTTTTTTTTTTTTTTTTTTTGATATTTGAAGAAACCATGTCTCTGGACTTGTACATTCACGCCGTAATACAGTCGGTTTGGTTCTCTTTGTGACCAGCCAGTACAAGAGCTCAAGACAACACCATATACATACGCAGTAACATATAAAATTTATATGTACATGATAGTACTCCGACTGCCCCGAGCACATGCGTTTCAAGCAAGCCTTCTTTTATTGGAACGAATATTTTGATTTGGTTATTTTTTACGAAAGAAAAGAAAATCTTATTAACGAGAAAGAATTGCTTCTAGTAAGAGCGCCAAAGCATGTACGCATATGGTTTGTAGGCAGAAACCAGTTCGCATACAATAAACAATGTGTACATATGTGTATATACATAAGCTATGAATACCGATTTTAATCCAAATATTTTGATAACAAAAATTCAAATATTTTAATAACTATCTATATGACATCATAATTGTCGTTCTTTTATTAACAGATATATATCCATATAAATTCATAAAAAGATATGACACCACAGCTACATGAATTAGCACTCAAAATTTGATATTAAATTGATTCCTATGGCATCACTCCTATGTATAAATGGAATAAATATATATGTATCAAAAAATGAAATTTCAGACAATTCACAATTACGGCTATTAGATTAAGAGCAGCTAATTTAGAGAAAAATAATAATAAAAAAAAAAGAACACAACCTAATGCAATTGCGCAGGTTGATTGGGGACATACTAATAACACAGACAAGGAAGATCACACCAACTGGGAATCACGTAGTACTAATAGGCCAATGTTTTATATTTACTTACACACACATATATAAGCAAACGCCAATTGTGCTTAAATATATATATATGTACAAAGTGACAAGAATTATATTATAAGATAGTAAGCAAGATCAACAACACTGCTACTTTGAATTGATCCAAAGAGACGCAAAACTATAATTGTAGCAATTGAATTTATTGACAAAATTAGGCGCAGCATGCCACAACTTTTATACCGCAAATGAAATAGGAAGACGGTTCTCTCATCCGTGATGATTTTATGAGAAACTGGACCGCACAATTTACCTAGGTAATATTACAGTTTTTTATTTTTATTTTTTTTCTTTCAAAACGATAGACGATCCAGAAATTTTTAATACAACACAAGGGACAGTCAATATCAAAAGGATGAGTAGTTATTTAAAAAAAAAAAGAAAAAACGTTTCCAAACAATAAATAGTCGTCAAGCAGCTGAAGGGAGGGAGAACACATAGGACATAAACAAATTTATTATTAGAATGTGAAGAATCCATATATATATATATATATATATGCTGTCTCATTTTCCTGTCTCCGTAGTTATTCCTTCACCCTTTCTAAATTCAACAATCTGAACACAGACAGGATCTAAAAATTGAAAATACTCAAACAATTCACTCAAATGTCAATATCAAAATGGTGAAATAGGAAAACAAGACAACGTATCTGAATTCAAGGCCAATATATATATTTATCACAAGTTTTGAGATGTAAAATGAAAAGGTAACAACACAAAAAAAAAAAAAAAAATCATTGGTGAAAATGGTGGCGAGTAGAACAAGTAACCACAAATTGACCACGTCATATTATCTATAATCGAGAACATCAAATACATTTTTGACGTAGACTAACTGATCAAGAAAGCCACAGACAAGTACATAGTTTGAACCGCTACCAAGTTTCCACCTTAAAGACCGATTCTTCCTATATCAGCTATACATGTGTGCAGTGTATTTTTGTTTGTATTAATTTATATGTTGATTTTTTTTTTTTTTATAAATTTTGAGACTTAAGAAACCAACCGAGAAGCATACCAAAGACTTCTTCAAACATTTATCCAATACTAATTGCTATCCACGTATTTTCAAACTGGAAAAATTTTCTTATTCTAACATCAACTTTGAAACGAAAAGTCAAAATTCTGTTACTGTTTGGAAAATAAAACAAACGAGTCATTTATGATACCTAAAAGAGACTTCCACTGAAGATTTATCCACTTCTTTATTACTCAGTTATATATCAATTATTTACATATCCCATTCAACTTTTATTTACAGCAACCACTTTTTGAAGCTTTTTTTTTTTTTTTTAACTAGCCATATATCAGTTGTCTAATCCTCATTAATTATAAGCCAATGCGAACTTAAATGCCTTATCCATTTGTTAAACCTAACATTTTGACCACATGTCGTTACTGATAGCATTAAATTGAAGTAAACTTCTATCTTCCTTCTAAATTCTGATCAAATAGTCCGAAACCCTACCCTAAATGCCCCATATAATAAATAACATAACAGTAACATTGAAGATTTGTCAACACTACTAAACTATCTCAAGTCTCATCCAGCATATAAAACTAGGTCTTTTTAAATATGAAATACCCGATGAAACTAGTTTCAAAATGTACTTTCATTATTCACTTTTTACCCTTAAGAGTTCTTAGATAAACTCAAACAATTGTAATTAACTATAATATAATATTAAACTAGATATAATGAATTTGGTACTCTCCATATCAACACAAGCTTCTATCCCTTAAACTGTATGCAAAGTTCTGTAATTTAGTTGATAAAGTTAGCAAATACAAAATCGTAATATATACATATATAAAATAAGACTACCACATGAGGACATGAAGATGCAAGTACATATAAGCCATCCGTAGTGTCAGACAAAAGAAACAGCACCTAAAATGTATTTACACGATTACAAAATGTCAATTAATAAATGACTAGCCAGGTAAATACTTATGACCCCCTCGGGTCTTATATAGCCCCAAAACCCTAAATCCCTGCCAAGTCCAATGCACACAAATCAACTTGCACCACTAACAAGGCTGATTTTGGAAAACTACACAGATATCCAGCTGTGCCATAAGGTATATCATCGGCACTTGTATATTAATACAGGTTTTATTTTTCTACCTTGATTTAAGCAAAACCCTTCTATTGAATCGTGTCGTACATTTATATATAAACAAAAATATAACGCAGAAATTTGACATGAAATCAAGCGTGCTTACCATGTTTTGATGAGTAGCTCGACTCCATTTAGCTTTCTTTACCCTACAACCATAAAAACGAATTCTTCCACAACAAGTTGATCAGATATATAGACAAATAACAATAGAAAAAAGAGGCCTCATAAGGTTATCAAATTTGAAACATGATAAATTGAAAGCTTAAAAAACCTAAATAAGATACAACAGTTAGTTAACATTGACAAACAAGAGGAAGGATATAGAATTAAAAAACAACTCAAACGAGGAAATTAAGTAGTCCTAACTTAACTCCTAACCTTGCTAATTGCTTACAAAACCCAAAAACTTCCATTTTTTTTTTTTTTGCACAAAGACAAAATGTGAGATATGGCAATACCACTAGTCGTACATGTCCCTCTCTCTCTCTATATGTATGTCTCTATAAACTCTTTCTCTCTTAGTAAGACGGAGGAGGCCGTGGCGGAGGACACCAAAACATGTCATGAGGCATATTCTGCCCATTGTTAGGCATCAAATTCGGGGGCAAATTATACATAGGAACCGAAGAAGCTTGTTGTTGTTGTTGTTGTTGTTCACTACTAGTTGAAACTCCCGGAGTCCCTCCTGAATTACTCCCCCCGGCTTGCTGCTGCTGCACCGGCATCGATGGCGATCCTTCTGCGCCGCCGCCTTCCTCCTCGATCGGCAGCCGCTCGTAGGTGGCGTTAGTAAACGTGGCGCCAATAACGATGACCGGTCCAGAAGCGACGAGAGCCCCCGCCACCGCGCCGCCCACGACCTGCCCCTGGCCACCGGCGAGGTAGACGGTGAGGCCGGTGGCCCCCGGTGGCGAGGGGCTGGGCAGGAAGGACCCCGAGAGGGAGAGGATCTCGAAGCGGCCGTGCAGCGTGATGACTCCCCCTGGCGCCGCCGGCTGCCGGAGCGTGACGTTGGTGACAATGCCGCTGCCGCTGAGGACCGAGACCCCCCTGTGCCGCCGCTGCGCGAAGGAGGCGATGCTCTCCACGATGTCGCTCCCGCTGCCGATCTCCAGCACATGGCTCCGCAGCGCGTTCGGGCTCTCCTTCGCGATCACCACCGGCGGCTTTGGCTTGTTCTTCGACCCCGGAGGCCTGCCACGTGGCCTCCTCCCTCCGCCGCCGCCGCTCCCGGTTCCACCGGACGCGCCCGCACTGCTGCTCCCGGGGTCGAGGCTCTCGTCCGCGTTGTTGTTGTCGTCGTCTCTCGGGCTGCTGTTCGTCGGAGTTGCAGTGTTGTCGTTGTCTTCTTCTATTGTTGAGTTTCTTAGTTGAAGAGATGGAGGTGAAGAAATGGGGTCCACGCCTCTCATGGCCACATTTCCAGCCCACCACCGATTCGCCATAGCTGTTGTGATGATTGCTTGTTGGTGTTGGTCTTGTTCTTTGTCAGGTTAAAAGGGTTAAGGAAAATAATGAAGAAAATACCCCAAATCGAAGGAAGAATAATAAGAGGAGAGCAAAAGGAGAAGGAAAAGGAAGACGAAATGAGGGATGAGGATAGTTACCCCTTTGGTATTGTATTGTACTTGGTCTTGGTTTTCGTTTTTTTACCTCTCTCTCTCTCTCTTTTGAATTTGGGTAGAAAGATAATGACAAAAAAAGAGAGCTAACTAAATAGAGAAGGTAGCTTGGATGCACCAAACCAAGAAATAATAGAGAGAGCGTTTTTGCTTTCTTTCTTTCTTTTCCTCCTTTTCTATCTCTTTCCTTCTTTCTTACTTATTGAGATCCCAAATGAGGAGTACCAGCCTCCCCCAAATACACAAGAAACTATTCAAAATCTTATCTTTTAATCTTTCTTCTCTCTCTGACTTTCACACTCCAAACCCACCAAAAACCTTATCTCTCTGAATAATGAAATCCCAGAGATAAACACAAACAAATAGGGGTAATGTGGTTCCCTCCTCCTCATGAAAACCCTAACAATAATCCGAATCTCAAAAACTCAGAGATCGATTCAGATCGAACAAACCCATCGAACCAAAACCCACTTTTTTAAGGTAAAAACCCACTTCTCCGAACCAAAACAAACCCACAACCCACCTCCTCAAACACAAAAAAACTCACCCATCTTCCACTTCTCCACTTTTTTGTTTTGGCCACCTCTCCTTCCTCCTCAAACCTCGACTTATAAAATAAGCACAGAACAGAATAGCTCGGTACAGTACAGTACAGTCCTGCGCTGTGCAAAATCGGCTGGTCAGAACGGCCCAAAGCCGCAGAAACACAGAAACAGGAAAAAGCAAACAAAAAAAAAAAAGGAAGAGACAGAGAAACAGAGAGAGCAACAAACGAAGACTAGTTGTATGTTTCTCTGGGGCCTCCTCCAACTCCAAGCTTTACCACCTGCTTCTGCGGCTGCTCTGGGCGTACGTTAAGGGACCCCCCACCTCTCTCGTCCCCCCCCCCCCCCCCCCCCGCAGTCTACTCCCCTGGCCCACTATAAGGAAGTTGATGCCCCACCCCCACCTCTGTTTATTTTCTTTTCTTTTTTTTTTTAAATTATTGTACTACATATGTATTCTTTTTTTATTTTTTTTTCATATACTACATATGTATCTATTTATTTATTGGTTGTCTTTATCAATTATTAAATTACAAGCTTACAATTTTATATTCTACGCTAACTATTACAATTTAATTATTATATTTATATTATTTAATATTATGATATTTTTTTAATTTAATATTAATCATTTATTTAATTTTACAAAATAATTCTTACTTTTTATGTAATTTGCATTTTACAAAAATTTTTATAAAATCATAAATTTGATCATAAATATAATAATTTATTAATTGTAATATAATATTTATTAATTACATTATTTAGTATATTTAATTTTTAATAATAACATATTATTTTAATAAATTACATGATTCTTTAAAAAAAATATTAATATAATTTTAAATAAAATAATACAATTGTTTTTAACTTTAAAGCATGAGATTTTTTTTTTTACATGAGATTATTATTTTACACGTTTAATTTTTACGTCATGCATATTATATTATATAATTTAATTATTATAGTTTTTTTGGGTATAAAAATAAACGTGTAATTATAGATTTTATTTTATATGCACGTGAATGAGGGACATTTGGTGAAATATTCAATTTTAATTTTACTCAAATACAATACAATTTTACAACAGTGTTACGAAAATAATTACTATTTAAAACATTTTTAAAACAATCACATCAACTTTTTAATTCTACTATTTATCTCTACTTTTATCAATCACATCAACTTTTCAATTCTAAAATACTTTTCATCCAAACACACATTTCATTCAAATATAAAACAAATACTTTTTAACCAAATACAACGTTTAAAAAACAAATTTCATTCAAATACAATCAAAATACAATGTGTTTACCAAACGCACTTAATATATGTAGGTAGAATATCTAGGATGTAGTCTCTCTAGAGTGGTTTTGCAGAAAATGGTTTCGTCTTGTCTCGTCCACTGGCAAACGGTTTTAGCCTTCCAGTTTGTACTAGTATTACAACTAATGTACAAGTTCCGAGCCACCGAGCCGCGGGTGAGCTGTAATATTCTACGCCCATTCCCATGAACTGGTTCGACGTGAAGTCACCGGAATGCACTTTTGGCTTACGTGCTAAGATGTGATTGGTTGAGAGAATTTTAGAGATAGAGAGAGAAAGATAAGGTGTGGTGGTGTCAACGTGGGATAACGTGTCATTGAGAATGATTGTGGGGGCGTTGACACGTCAGCAAATTGCGAGTCCCGACGCGGTGGGGGAGGTGGGGGTGTCTACCGAAAGGAAATGTGAGGTCTGAAACATCACCGCCAAAAACCGACCCATACCCCCCCATGAGGCCACCACCCAACCAAGGCCATGTCGCAGCCCTAGGGCTGAGCACTTGTTTAGTGCAAAAGTTAGGACTGAAAAATAAATTTGGATCGTGATTTAAGTTAAATTATGTATTTAATATGCATTTCAACGGTTCAACTAAAAATATAAAAATTCAAAATATATTCAAAAAAAATATTAATATAAATTTTATTTCATTTATTTTTAAATTTTATGAAATTTAAAATAAGATTATCTCATCTTGATTTTTATATTTAAAGTAATGGATTTTTACAGTTCTATTTAATTTAATTTAGTTTACAATTAATTAAATTGTTTAAATTAATTTTAACTTAATTTAATAGGGTTTAATTTTATTATTTCAGTATAATTTTTGATATAAATTATTTTTATTTTTACGATTTTTAATATGAGTCAAGTTAACCTAAGTTGAAATAAAATGTCATTTTAAGTTTGATTAATCTACATCAAGGAATCAAAAGTAAGATTAAAGCTTGAGTTTTTAAATTGTAATATTAACTATTAAATAATAAAACTAATTAATTTTTTAGAAAAGACAAACAAAGTCATGGTTTTTGGGTTTAGAGCTTGAAATCAAACATGTACTAAATATTGCAATAGAAGTGGACACTAATTTAAATCTCAACTTGTGTTTATTGACTTGTTAGAGTTGAAATATTTATGTTGATATTGTTTGATTTTTAAAATTTTAATTAAAATTTTTGTTAAATTAAAAACAAAGATAAAAATTAGTTTAAAAAGTTTAATTTAAACCAATGAATCAAATGTTCTCTTAATTTTTTTAATAATTTATAAGCTATGTGAATGGTTTTTTATTTTTAATTAATAAACAGATAATAAATTGTGATGCTAAAAACATGATTGATGGCATTGGCTTGTCCGAACGATAGTGAGAGATATACACCAAATACATAGCTTGAAACTAGCTCCAAAATAGCAAGAACAAAAGCAAGTAAAGCTTCTACCACGCTTACTGCACCTTCCCACGGCCCAGCTCCTAGGCTCCTCATCAAAGACTCAAGCTTTGAAACCGTCTGTAAAGCCAACTTCTTTCTCGACGGTTTCAACCATAATTCATGCCATTTCTCGACCGTACTGAAGTCCGAAGAGAGGTTCGCATTCAGGGTTCGCACCTGCTCAGAAAGCGTGTTCCATGGGTCGCATTATAGTTTTTATGCTGGCCAATTGGTAGCAGAAGATCACTCCCAGTTCCTTTTTCTTTCTTCAGTCATTTTTCCCGACAATAAATTAAGCATTCCATTAAAGCAAAGGGAAGGAGGCAAAGCAGTTCCTTAAAGTTTGTCCATTGAGCCAGTAGAACCCTTGCAAGGTTGAAAGCGGACGTGTGCCATTGAATCGGATGTGAACAAGTTCCTTAAATCCGTTCTCTTACACTTGAATTTTTAATTTAAATTGAAGATTCCAATAATGTAAAAGTTTAAAAATCATCCTCATATATATGCCAATAAAAGTGATCTTTGTTATTAAAAAATACGAATGTTTTAAGATACTACTCCAATATATTATATTATTTATAAAATATTATTTATAATCTTATACCTATTTTATTAGTATCTAATATTAAATTATAAAATTGAAAAAAAAAGATTTAAATAGTTAAATAATATAAAAAAAAAACATCAATCAATAATAGTTAAATTTTAAAATTTTAGATTGGTGATATTTCATGATAAATTTTCTACTAAATATAATATTTTGCAAATTTGTTGTTTAAAAATATTACCTATCTTTTTATTTAAAAACTTATAATGGGATGGACTGAAATTGTTAACATGATATTTTTTTGTGAAAAAATTAATTAAAATTTAGAAAAAAAAAAAGATAAAATTCAATTCATAAATAGATTTCACTACTTTTTCTCAAAAGATTTCTTTCATATTGAAAACATGCGGAAAAAAAAAAAAAAAAAACTTTTGCTTTTTCTGAAAAATGTTTTGGTAATACCAAATGCCCAACTGCTTTTTTTGACAATGATGCTGCTTTTTTTTTTTTTTTTTTTTTTTAAATATGTATGTCAACGAGTAAGACGGCGTGGAAACAGTTGCGTGGGAGTTGTTACCCACTTGAAATTTACCTTCGAAGAGGGAGAATTTGAGTGGGATGTGTAGTTCTGTGTGGAAAGTGTAAATCTGTGTGCTGTATGGGATGCTCGTGTAACGTGCAAAGGAAAACGAGCCAACCACGATGGTATTCTCATGGTATTCTCTTTTTTTTTTTTTTTTAATTACAAAAACATCTTTTTTATTAAAATTAATCATGATAATTTTTTAAATTTTTTCAAAAAAATTATAAAAACACCTCATTTTTTTAATTGATTATTAATTTGATTGTTAATTATTTTAGAAATACTCCTTCGGATATTAAAAAAAGTTTTTAACCACTAAATTAATTATTGGATGATATTTTTATTCTTTTTGACATAAAAAATGATTTCTAATTGATTTTTAAATATTTTAAAATCATAATTTACATTTTTTAAAAATCATTTTTTATTAGTATTTGATGGACAATTTGCACTTAATAGAGATATTAAAAAAAATTAAGCAATATATTATTATAAAGCATACATAATCATGACAATAATATTAATAATATCCATTATAGAAGTTTTGTTTTTATAAGAAAAATAATGAAAGTTATTATCCAAAACAAAATACTAACATAATAAATGACAATTGATATTTCTAATAAAAAAAAAGCTAATTACATTAAATAAAAAAGGTTATCTTCTATTAAAGATAACAAATATTTAATTTAAATAAGCCATAATAAGATAACAATTACATAATCCAACTAAGTCCCATTAAAAAGTTGACAATCACATCATCTGAATATATCATAATATGAATATAAGAGAAAACAAACAAAGATATAATTAATATCTTCGTATTTAATTAACTCCTTCAAATTCAAAGCAAAAAAAAAAATCACTTAGCTTTCGTCTGTTTGATACGTTCAAATTTGGAAAATGAAAAATTTTTCATTTCAAAAAAAATGAATCTTCTTAAATTTCCGTATCTGAACATCCAACATTTTTCATTTTAAAAAAATGAAAAAAGAGCTCTCTAAAAACAAAAAGTTTTCACCCACCCAAATAACTTTTCACTTTTAAAAAAAATTCCAAACAACTTTTAATTTTTCATATCTAAAAATTTTTCATTTTTCAAAAATAAACACCCCATCTAAACGGATCCTTAGTCCCTCGTCAAAAAAACAAAAAACAAAGATACGGCTAATATCTTTATTTCAAACGAGAGATACGAGGTATTTTTTAGCTCAATAGATAGAAGTTTTGACAAGAGCAAACAAACAATAAAGATTCATGTCTGGATTTTGTTTCAGCCATGCAAAAACCTGTGCCTATTTACCCGTAAAAAATAAGCACCATCATCTATTGTAGAAATCTCATCAATCACCAAAAAAACAAAAAAAAATAAAAAAAAAATGAAAAACAAAAACAAAAATACCATTTTCAATAATGGGCTTCATAGAGGGAGTGACGGCAGGTTCATGTCTAATGAAAGTGGGATGGCAAGCTTCACAGGCAGGATTCCACAACTTGGGCTCGAGAGAACGACGGCACAAGGAAAAGTGGCACAACCAACTCCAGCACGGACAAACTCTGGTGTGACGAACGACGGCATGGGAATGGCGACGCCTAGTCCATATCTGCCAAGGAGAAGGGTTGGGTGTTTGTTGGTGGCTGGGTTCTCTTGCTCTTTAGTATGATTTTTTTTTTTTGGCACACAAATGTACTAAAGAAAACATAAAGGGTCATAATGTAATGTAGGAAAAAATAGTAATATATGTACAGCCAAATTTTAAAAATTTCTAAAGATTGTTAAAAGCTCGTATTAATATATAAAATAAATTATTCAATAATTATTATACATTTGAAAGAGATCATTAGGAACGTCAGAGGATATGACTAAGAGGCTTCAACAATTAGCCTTCTTTACTATTCTCCAACTCTCGGATGATGGAGTATATGTGCACTTGGTTCTTCGGTCGGTACTTTAATACGGCTTGTCTCCTTTCAACCGGCTAGATCTCCAAGAATTTGTTATTATGAGTGTGAGATATAATGATAAATTTGTTCACGTGAGAATCTGTGGTATAAAGAGAATAAGAATCCTGAGAGTCCTATTTATAAAATTACATTAGGTGCCTTTCAAACTTTAAATAGGACTCACGAAAAGATTTTCCTCTTTCCTCCCTCACACCATGGCCAAATTTTTCTTGAGAAAAACCATTAAAATTTTCTACCACCACAGGCACAAAGACATTCAAAAGTCAAAAAGGATTCCAATAAATATTTTTTTCTTTCCTCTCACAAGCGTGGTTGAAATTTATCTTGGGATTTTTCCTCATAAATTTCGTTTGCCTATATTTAGAGAATTAAAAATTTGATTCAAATTTCAAACTCTACAAATTTTGTGATTTTCTCTACATAGATAATTTTTCGCGACTCCAGTTGAAAATAATAGCTATTTGAGAGAGTGTTTGAATAACCTTTCATAAAATAGAAAAAAAGGTAAAATAAAATAATTGACCTTCCAAGGTAGTAGTGTTTGTTTTTATATTATATACTTGTCAAAAACTCGTACGTTACAGCGAGAGATATTGTTGTATCATATAAAAATCATTCTCATATTCTTGCAATATTTAAATTAAGTTGATTTTTTGTTATGATTTTTAGATATTAATAGCTGAGTTGAATAAGATGTTTATCTTTTAGACTTAAAAAAAGACTAACATCATATCAATATAATTATATAAAATTCAAGAATACAATTAAACAAAATTTAAAATTTCTCCCCATTTCCAACAGCTATAAATAGTAAGGATTCATTCATCCTTAACTTTTTACAAACATATTGTATTTAATAGGTACATCTACTATTTGTATTTATGTTATTTGCATCATTCAAGAATATAATTATACAAAATTTAAAAATTTTCCCACACTTCCAATGGTTATAAATGGCTTGTTTTTACCTTATAAATTTATTCATCCTCAAGTTTTTATAAACACATATTTCATCTGTTTTTCATCTTTCTAATTCTTTCATTTGCTCAACTAAAGTTCTTCTCTTAGTTAAAAAAATTTCACAACATGCTTTGTGTTTTATAATTACTTCTTATTATTTTAGTTATCATAAATTTTATTCTCATATTTGTTGCGGAGTTTTCTCAATAAGCCTTTCAATTTTTCATTTTGCTTCATACTCTTGTAATATTCTCTCTTTTATTTATTACCATAATGATTGGCTAGTAATGTAATAATTATCATGAATTCCAATCATATTTATTTCTTTTATACTCTTGTATTTTTTATTTTATTTTATTTTTCCCTTGTGAAATTATAATAACTCATTCATTCATGCTTTCTTGAAAAGATACTCAAAAGCACAATTACTTGGAGTGCTATAAGAGTTTAAGCCCTTTGTCTATTTTGTTAGGAAATGCCCTAAGCATGAGAGGCATTTTGATGTATTTATTTTGAACTGGATAATAAAATTATATATATAGAGGTTATTCATTATATTACTATCTGTGCTTGTTTTATTTACATGTTAAAGTAAATGTAAGCAAATATGGCTCCCTGACTGCTTGTGTTAAACTGTTAGAACGTTGCATTCAATGGACTTTTGTATGCGAGAAGACAATGTTCTAAAGTTAGCGGTCTAAACTATGGTCTGTAGTCTATGGGGTTAGACCGAGCATCTAACTCATGTTAAGATTATTATGTTGTCTAAAGCCTTGGAGAGGACGGTTTGTCTTGGCTGTCTGGAGCATAGACTCCTAAGTAGAGACATATATATGTTATTTGGTGGTGACATATTAGACCGGAACTAAAGCGTGATTGATCTACGAAGTCCGCTTTGAGTGGATCGATCTGCTTTTGACGTTCATTATGCAGTAACCTTAATCCTGAGTAAATGGACAGCTTCATGTATATGACTTGTGTACTTTGATGTTCTAATGGCTAAAGCGTCTCAGAGGTAGTAAGCTTATAGACCGATTCGTTAGGTGCATGACTTGTATATGATGAAGGGTTCGTTTACAGATATCGGAATCATAACTCTAATAAGGAGTTAAGGGTATCCTCTTAAAGGCATTATACTAAATGTGAAAATGGATAAGGCCTTGGGTCGTCTGCTGGGCAGATGACTTCTTATTCACATATGGTGAATAATCATTTTCTTTATTTAGCAGTATAATGGAACTTTAAGATAGCCTGATCAGTAAAATTAAACGGACTTTGGCCTAAGGCTGATCATGGATATTATATGAGGGTTCTACATACATGACAAGGTCATTGGACGATAACTTGTCACAGGCTTACGTAATACGATATATAATTGAGAGTTCAGTTTCAGGTTTATAATGGTGTGACTCTGAAATTAGTGATCATATAATTGAGTTGTTCGGTAAAGAATGATGATCATATGGATTTGCGGGAGCCTGATTATATATGTCCAATCAGTCCCTCTACTAGCTCCACATAATTCCTTAACGTTTGGTAAAATTGATCTGTGTATGCTATTAGCTAGTTTATTATGCATGGATGGTGTTGACATAGGATTAGGATGGTAGACAAGATTCCATCCGGTTAGATTCAGATTTTATCTTGAATAATAGAGTACACAATTATTCGAACTCCAAATAAAGTTGCCATGATTTTATTTGAGATTGAATTGGAGTTGTAGAAAATTATCCATGAGAACAAGAATTTGAAATACAACTGTTTTGTGGATTTTGAAATTTGAATTTTGAAATTTGAGATTTGAATTTTGAATTTTGAAATTTGAGATTTGAATTTTGAATTTTGAAATTTGAAAGTTGAATTTTGAATTTGAAATTTGAGTTTGAAATTTGAATTTGAAATTCGAATTTGAAATTTGAAATTTTGAATCACAGTCCAAGTGGGATTCGAATTTGTTGTGGTAAATCCACAAGGAATGAAATTCGAATTTGAGTTGGATATGGAGAGGAAATCTTGTTTGAATCCTACTTGAATTTTGAATCCAAATTCTAACCAACTATGGACGAAAATTTTGAAGATTATCTTCAATGAATTTTCATATTTTTGTGGATAAGGTTCAAGGAAAATTTCAAGTTTCAATTCCAGTTGAATTTGGATTCTCTCTTCCCTGATAATAGTCGAATTTTTTGAGTAAATCTCTTAGGAGATTTTCGATTATTTTGGATAAGGATGAGATAAGATTCAAGCTTGAAAATCCTTATGAATTTTTTATTCTTCCTTATCTAAAAGTGACCGAAATTTTGGTGAGGATTTTCCCCTTGGATTTTTGGATTTTTTGGTTGAAAAAGGGAGATAAAATTCTAATTAAAATCTTATTTAGATTTAGATTGGAATTATCCTAAAGTGGCTGAATTTATTATTGGGATTTTCCCCTTAAAAAATTCAGATTTTGTGCTTGTGGGTAAGGGAGAATATCTTCTCCTAATCCAATTCAAATTTAGAGAATCACCTCATGCATGTCTATAAATAGAGGTTCTGCCACTCCAGTTCTCTAAGACCATAGACTCTCAGGTGAGCAGGTTTATTGTTGCACAACTCGCCGTGACAATAAGTTCTTTAGAGATCTGGGTAGTCGGAAGAAGACTAGCAATGCTAGCATACTGATTGAGGTTTAGAGTGCCCACACACTCAGCCATTCGGGAATTGGAGAATAGTAGAGAAGGCTAGTTGGTTGAAGCCCTCTAGTCATTCTCCTCCTGCAGATTGGCGTCCTTGAGGTATGAGTTTTAATTGTTGTTAGTTTATTGTATATGGCATCATGAGATATTTAACGATCTAAAAATTTTTATTGTTCCGCTGCGTCACTCTGATACGTTTTTATCGATTTATTTTCCTACACATTTCATTTCTTTGCACAATTCAAGATAGAATAACAAAGATATTAGTGCAAATAAAAAAAGACTACTACGTATACCTACTTTATTTATGAGTATTAACTATTCATTTTTGTACTATTCCTTTTTTTTTTTTTTGACAAATTGGAAAGTGTTTTTCTATAATCCCATGACTTTATATTTATTTCTAATCTTTTTAAATAAAGGTTAGTTGGGTTATGTCCCTAACTACATATTTTATACATAAATAAATACAGTTAGCAATCACAATCTTATCAATTCTTTTATTTTTTTTCTTATTGAAAAAAAAACCATTATCTTATCCTAAATATGATAAAAAGAAAACAAAGGGTAAAAAAAGAAATTTACACAAATAAAAATAAAAAGACTAAAAATCCATAACCAATTAAAAGTAAAATTGACATATCACTATTCTAAGAATAATGAATGAATAGGAAATTTTTAAAAGGTAAAAAAGGAAATTCACATAAATAAATGTGGAAAGACCAAAACCAATAACCATCAATAATAAAATTGGTACATTACTATTCTAGAAATAATAAATAAATAGTGATTTCCCCCTTCATTTTAGTATATATAATAATATGTGAAATAAAAAATGGTATTGGCTATATAGAAAGAAAGAGAGAGTTGGACCCACTTTAAATCCCAATGAAAGAGGATGTGTAAGAAGAATAAAATTTTCAAAATAAAATGTAGTTTTGATTATTTATCAATAGGGACACCCCCGTTATATCCAGCCTATGTGATTATTGACGATAATCCTATGATTTAAATCAAATAATGCTATAATTTAGTAATAGATACTGTGAGAATTATTAAATTTTTTTGTTTTTTATAAGGATCGTTCCCCTAATGACTGTAGTTAATAACAATACGAGGACGGTACTCGATGTGAAAATGATTTTCTCCTAATAATTAGATTTCATGAACTTTTGCAGCGTTTGATTTTTATATGTGACACGTTAAAAACACACAATATTAATGAACTATCATACTATAGTTAAATAATAATAATAATAAAGGATAGGCTTGGTTACATTGGAGTTTAACATTATTTTTAATGCTTAATTTATATAAAAGACACAATTACTGTCACACCATATCAACTTATCAGATTAAAAAATACAATAGTTTTACCGAATTTGATTTAAAAAAAAAAAGATTAAAATCCAACAAAGTATTTTATATTCGTAAATGTGGAAGTTAAAATAATTCCTTTTGGGAATAATTACTTTTATTGATATCGTAAAAAAGAAACAAACACTAACATTAATTAACTTAAAAGAAAATAAGAAAAATGACGGTGTTTTGACTATATACATATATATATATGTATATTTATATTATATTTGAATGTAATGAGAATATAATACTGAAAACACACGTAGGGTAAATAAAACACAAAACACAATTAACTTAAGAGAAAATAAGAAAAATGATGTTTTGAGAATATATATACACACATATATGTTATATATATATATTTTGTTTGGAAGCATTTTCTATACGAAGATTTGTTTGTCTAATTTAAAACTTTCAATTTTGTATATCATTTTCTCTTTATTTTATTTTCAAAAAACTCAAAATTTAATCGCACGTTCAGTTTGTCGATTTAACTTAATCTAACTTAAAAGTTAAGCTAAATTGGATATTTTGTTCGATATTAATTTAACTTGACTTATATTGGAGATTGTGAAAGTAAAGATAATTTGTATTGAAAATTATATTAAAAAATTAAAAGTAGGGATAAGAAATAATAAAAGTGAGCTCTATTAAGTTAAACTAAATTAAAACTAATTTGAATAATTTAATTTAACTTAAAAAACTAAATTAAGCTAAATCAACGAACTAAACGAACCAACCTTATAAGTTTATGAATTTTTCATTTCAAATAGAAATGAGATTGTGATAACCGAGAAATCTATGTTCTCGGAAATATTTATACAAATATGTAAATAAATGTACAATTATAGTGAGACATGTTACAGAATAAAGAGCAGAGGAAAATTTTGATTAATTGAGTTTTAATCAAAATTTGACAATGAATTAATGAACATAGTTGAAAGCTAAATATTAATTCAATTTATGATGTTTTAAAAACTAATAGAGAAGTATGTGGAAAACACACATTAAGAGATCAATGGCACACAAGTGAGCCACATTGATCAAGGGCCAAAAGAAGTAGCCAAACAAGCCCTAGCCTTTTTCAAAAAAAAAAAAAGAAAAAAAAAAGAAAGCAAGTGAGAGAAGGTGAGGCACGTGAGCTTAAGGGGATTCAATAATTTCCCTTAGCTGCACAGCAGCCGGAAGAAAGAAAGAAAGAAAGAGAAAAGAAAGAAAGAGAAAAAGAAAGAAAGAAGAGAAAGAAAGAGAAAGGGAAAGAGAGAAAGTGGTCGAGAAAGAGAGAGAAAAGAAAGAGAAATCCATTCAAGTTCGGATTTCTAGTTCAAGCAGCAGATCAATCGAGATTTGGTCACGAATCAGCAGTAAGAAAAGCTCAAGATTAAAGTAAGGTAAACCCTAGTTTCTCAAATTTGCTTAGGGGGAAAATCTGGGGTTTTGAGAGGAAAAACGGAATGTGAGTAAATCATGTTTAGGTTTTCGATTAAAATCAAAACGTGGTTCGAGTCTAGATGTTTTCAAACACGAATCCATGAACAGATGGTTTAGAAAACCAAGATTAGTGAATATTCTTCACAAAAATGCAGATTTTTCAAAAGTTGAGTCAAGAGAGGTTCATAAGCAAAATGTGGAATTTTTGCTTATGAAATCATGGATTTGTGATAGTAGAAATGTAGTAGATACCTTGAAACGATCTTATGAAGATCGATTTCAAGTGTAAGAAGTAGAACAAAGGCCATAAAAGCCTTAGAAAATCAGAGCAGAGCAGTTCGGACCCAGAATCTTGATTCTGGTATGAACACAGACGTGTACATGGGCGTGTATAAGGGCGTGTTCAGTACACGGCCCTGAACATGCCCATACGCATTACCGTGTTGCAAAAAAAATCAGACCCGAGAGGTACACAGCCAAGAACAAGGCCGTGTATCAGGCCGTGTCAAGGGGCACACGGTCAAGGGATAGGCTTGTAGCAGACCATGTTAGACAGTAGGAAAACACGGCCAGAAACACGGCCGTGTAAGTAACTGTGTAAGAGTACAGAGGAGTACACGGCCAGTAACACGGCCGTGTATCCACCTGTGTAAGAATACACGGCCATGTTCCACGAATTACACGGCCAGGCTTAAAAGTCCAGAGGGGTACACGGGCAGAGACATGCCCGTGTAGGAGGGCGTGTTCGAAGCCAGAAAGTAAAAAAAAAAAAAAAAAGAGTCTGGAAATGAAAAAGTTCATGTTTTGCCATATTTCCAGTATAAGATAAATAGGGTAAATAATCAGTGAATATTCCTTTTATAGGAGTTCAAGCAAGAGACCCTGAATCAGCAGTCCCAGAGCAGCAGAGGCTTACGCTAGAGGATTATCTGTAAGTTCAAGTATTGTCCTGACTGCAACGTGGGCAAGCTTGTTAAATTGTGATGTTATGTATGTTGTATGACGTGTATGTCAGATATTGATTGTCTGCATCACGATGTTTATGTCAGTTCATGTCATGCATGTAGAGTTGCATGTCCCAGTACACATGTCAGACAGTACCAGAACACGAAAACAGGTAGGTGCACAAGGCACCCTTGTGTGTTAATATAAATCACACCCCAGTAATTTGATTAACAGGTTCCGACTATGGGGGCAATCAGTATGCTACCCAGTTGGAACACCAGCAAGATGGTAATTAAACCAGTTATTGGTGTATCGGCCTCTCAATCCACGGGGAGGTTTGCATGTTTAGCATCAGTTAAGACTGAGGAGGTCAGCACTAAAGTACCGCTCCCGGTTGCACTAACATGTCGGTACGACCAATCAGGGGCCCAAAACCAGAACTTTATAACAGATAATATCCTAAGACTAAACTTCAGCCACGAGCATGTTCACAGAGTCCAGTTCATGCATGAGCACAGCAGTACAGCATGTCTGTTTCATGTTTTTATGTTTGAACTTACTGAGCTCATAGCTCATCAGTTTGTTCACATGTTGCAGGTAAGAGACCTGTTCACCGGTAGTATATGGTGGACGACGAACAGGGAAGTTGCATGCTGAGCAGGTTGGGCGAGGGATTTGGTCACCGATAGTCTTCCGCTGTATAGATTTTGAATGTAATTTCCAAGAGACAAGTTTTCAAGTCAAGAGTATGTGATAGGAGAATCATGATCAGGTGCATGTTATTTTGTTAACATAATTTCCTTATCACATTCTCGAACAGTTTATGTTTTTAAAGAAAAAAAAATTTGTTCCGCAAAATTAGCAAGTAGTTTACAGTTCAGCATAATTACCGGCGACCTTAAAGGCCTGCGGACTATTGCGGTTAACTACAGAGTTGACCGTAATAGCACTGTAGAGCCTCTACAGTAGGGCGGACTGCTACAGTTGGTATCAGAGCGAGCTTTTACGATGAGTCTAGTTTAGGATACCAACCGTAGCCACAGTTGGTATCAGAGACAACGTTTTAAAATGAGTCTAGTTTAGAATACTTACTGCAGTCACAGTGGGTATTATCAGAAAAGTTGGTTGATCATATCCCGCCTGACTCCGTGCATGTCCTGTTCGCCGATCCAAGTAAGTTAAATTTATGTTAATATAAGCAAGTAGTTATGCATGAAAGTAAAGGTCTGTAGAGACCTATACTTTGTAGTAAGTATATGATGTTATGATAATGTAAGAAATCATGTGGATCCTTTTTATACAGGATCTAACACAAGTTAATCGTGTGATTATAGGATAAAAAGTAGCACGATGGAAAATCAAGGTCAAGGCCAAGGTCAAAGAAGGAGAAGGGGACGCCCATCTCTAACTCAACGACTAGAAGAGATGCAAGCTCTTCTAGAAAATCAAATGAGAGAAAATGCTGAGTTGAGACAGAGACTAGAACAGTTAGAACAAGGGCAGGGATCAGTAGGGACTCCTACACAACCAGCAGCAGAGGCAGAACAGGTAGTGCCACCAGCGGCATAAGAAGTGGTTCAGGAACCACCGGTTAGGGTGAATCCAGAGCCATTATATGAGAGATTTCGGAAGATGAGGCCTCCGGAATTTGAGGGTTCAACAAATCCTCTAAAGGCAGAAGATTGGCTTTCTTCCATACAGATGATTATGGAGTTCATGAGACTCACAGATGAAGAGAAGGTCATGTGCGCATCCTTTGTTCTAAGGAAGGTTGCAAGATTTTGGTGGGACACAGTCCGCATGAGGAGGGACGTGACCACAATGTCATGGGCAGAGTTTCTGGAGGAGTTCAACCAGAAATATTATGATCCTGTATCACTCAGGCCCCAGCAGAAAGAATTTGCAGAGTTACAGCAGGGGGACATGTCAGTTAGTGAAGTTTGCAGGAAATTTGATCAGCTCTCCCGTTTATGTCCGTATATGTTGCCTACGGAGAGAGAGAAGATACAGAAGATGATAGGCATGTTCAGGCCTGAGGTCTCTACTTTGATTGACGTTGGCCCATTTCCGCCAGTTCAGTAGCCGACTGTGTTAGTCATGCTTTGAGGGCAGAGTACCATTTAGCCCGACAGAAAGAGGAAAAGGAAAAGGTCTGGGAAGCCAGGAAGAAAGAAAAGATGTTGGCTAAGGCCTTTCAACCTAGACAACCCAGTAAGGGCAGTCAGAGTACAAGACCAGAGCAGTCCAGTCATCCAGGCCCTCAGTCCCAATAAAAGAGAAAGGGGAATTTTCAGGGAACTCAGAGTCAGGACAACAGAAGTCAGTCAAGGAGGACTAACACCACCATAGTTCCAAGTAACCCCACCTGTCCAAATTGTGGGAGGAAACATGTGGGTCAGTGCAAAGCTGGCACGACTGCCTGTTTTTAGTGTGGAAGAGAATGCCACTTCATCAAGAATTACCCCATGAACCGTCAGTCAGTATCAGTATCAGGAGCAAACTCTTCACGTCCACAGCAGTCACAAGTACATGCACTTAGAATGAGTTATGAAAGCCCAACAGAAGTGCATCCAGCAGTGCAGGAAAGACAAGAAATAGCTCCACAGGCAGATGCTAGGGTGATGACCTACACCAGAGAGGAAGTAGAGGCAGGGACGTCCAACGTGGTGACAGGTTAGATTTCTGTCGCTAACCACTTGGCATCTGTTCTATTTGACTCTGGGGCCACACATTCTTTCATATCATGTGCATTTGCTGATAAGTTAGAATACCCTAGAGATCACATGGGAAGAACTTTTAGAACTGCTCTTCCATCAGGAGAAATTATGTTGTCAGAGTACTGGTTACCTCATGTACCAGTAATCGTGACAAATAGAGAGCTGTATGCAGAGTTGATCATAATGAAGATTGTAGACTATGATGTAATTTTGGGAATGGATTTCCTAAGAAAATATCAAGCTACGATAGATTGCAGAAACAGAAGAATAGTATTCAAGCCAGAAGATGAAGAAAATTTCGAGTATGTCGATTCTTCGAGAAGATGCAGCAAGATGATGATCAGTTCAATGAAGGCCAAGAAGTTAATAGCTAGTGGTTGTACTGGATATTTAGCTTATGTGACAGATACAGCAGGAGAGAAGAAGTTACAGCCAAAAGATGTTCCAGTTGTCAGAGAATTTCTCGAAGTCTTTCCCGAGGAACTACCAGGACTACCTCCAGAACGGGAAATCTTATTTGAGATAGAGCTCCTACCTGGAACAGCACCGATCTCCAAGGCACCGTACCGCATGGCACCAGTGGAGTTGAAAGAGTTACAAGTGCAGTTGAAGGATCTACTTGACAAGGGATTCATCAGACTGAGTCATGCCCCATGGGGAGCTCCCGTACTGTTTGTCAAGAAGAAAGATGGGACGTTCCGCATGTGCATAGATTACAGAGAATTGAACAAGGTTACAGTCAAGAATAGGTACCCATTACCTAGGATTGATGACCTATTCGATCAGCTCAAGAGTGCAGCAGTATTCTCAAAGATTGATTTGAGATCAGGATATCATCAACTAAGGATCAAGGAAGATGACGTTCCCAAGACAGCTTTCAGAACCGGTTATGGGCATTATGAGTTTCTAGTAATGCCATTTGGGTTAAGGAACGCGCCAGCTGCTTTCATGGACCTGATGAACAGAGTCTTCAAGGAGTATCTAGACAAGTTTGTCATTGTGTTCATCGATGACATCCTTGTATATTCAAAGACTCACGCAGAGCATGAAACCCAGTTAAGAGTTGTTTTTCAGAAGCTGAGAGAGCATCAACTCTATGCCAAATTTTCAAAATGTGAGTTTTGGCTAGATAGAGTGCATTTGCTCGGTCATGTAGTATCCAAGGAAGGAATTGCAGTAGATCCAGTCAAGGTAGAAGCAATCAACAAATGGCCTGCACCTAAGAGCGTAACAGAGATACGCAGTTTCTTAGGGCTAGCTGGTTAATACAGGAGATTTGTAGAGGGATTTGCAAAATTGGTAGCATCTCTCACCACCCTCACACGCAAGGAAAAGAAGTATATATGGACAGATGAGTGTGAAAGAAGCTCAGAAGCAAGATTCAAGTCTGACAGACTCCCAAGAAGAGATGTCCACAGATGGATTAATCAGGTATCAGGGGAGAATTCATGTGCCAGCAGATGAAGAACTTCGAGGGCGAATCATGTCAGAAGCTCATGAGACGCCATATTCAGTTCATCCTGGAGCCACCAAGATGTACCAAGACTTGAAGTTACAGTTTTGGTGGAGAGGGATGAAGGGAGACATTGCAAGATTCGTGAGTAAGTGCCTTACTTGTCAGAAAGTCAAGGCTAAGCATCAGCATCCTGAAGGAAAGTTAGAACCTCTGGAGATTCCAAAATGGAAATGGGAGGATGTTACCATGGATTTTGTGGTAGGATTACCCAAAACAAGAGGAGGACACGATGTCATCTGGGTAATCGTGGACAGATTGACAAAGACAACCAGATTCATACCAATAAAGATCACTTACTCATTGGAGAAGCTGGCACAGCTGTATGTAGATCATGTTGTCAGGTTACATGGAGTGCCAAAGTCCATAGTATCTGACCGAGATGCACGATTCACTTCAAACTTTTGGGAGTGTGTGCAAAGTGCCATGGGCACAGAACTGAGGTTCAGTACAGCCTTCCATCCTCAGACAGACGGGCAATCAGAATGGACTATCCAGACTTTGGAGGATATGCTCCGAGCATGTGTCATGGATTTTCTAGGAGCTTGGAATGAGAAGCTGCCACTAGTGGAATTCTTATATAACAACAGTTACCAAGCTTCCATCAAGATGGCACCTTATGAGGCCCTGTATGGACGAAAGTGCAGATCACCTATCCACTGGTATGATCTAAAGGAAAAACAACTGCATAAAACAGATTTCATGCAGGAGACTTGCGATGCAGTTGCCAAGATCCAGCAAAGAATGAAGAGTGCTCAGAGCAGACAGAAGAGCTATGCAGATAGAAGACGGAGATCCCTGGAATTCAAAGAAGGGGACTTCGTTTTTCTGAAAGTGTCACCCATGAAGGGGATCATGCGTTTTGGTAAGAAGGGAAAACTAAGTCCAAGGTACATTAGACCTTATGAGATTATCAAACGCATTGGGAAGGTTGCCTATAAGTTGGCATTACCTCCTAAGCTATCAGCAGTACACAACGTATTCCATGTCTCCATGCTTAGAAAGTACATGTCAGATCCATCTCATGTGCTACAACATGAACCAGTCCAAGTCCAAGAGGATTTGACCTATGAAGAGCAGCCAGTTCAGATACTGGCTAGAGAAGAAAAGGAGCTGAGAAACAAGACCATCCCACTAGTCAAAGTATTGTGGAGAAATCACAACGTTGAAGAGGCTACGTGGGAGAGAGAAGATAAGATGAGACGTTCATACCCTTACTTGTTCTAAATTTTCGAGGACGAAAATCCTATAAGGAGGGGTGAATGTGATAACCGAGAAATTTATGTTCTCGGAAATATTTGTACAAATATATAAATAAATATACAATTATAGTGAGACATGTTACAGAATAAAGAGCACAGGAAAATTTTGATTAATTGAGTTTTAATCAAAATTTGACAATGAATTAATGAATATAGTTGAAAGCTAAACATTAATTCAATTTATGATATTTTAAAAATTAATAGAGAAGTATGTGGAAAACACACATTAAGAGATCAATGGCACACAAATGAGCCACATTGATTAAGGGCTAAAAGAAGTAGCCAAACAAGCCCTAGCCTTTTTCAAAAAAAAAAAAAAAAAAAGAAAGCAAGTGAGAGAGGGTGAGGCACGTGAGCTTAAGGGGATTCAATAATTCCCTTAGCTGCACAGCAGCCGGAAGAAAGAAAGAAAGAAAGAGAAAAAGAAAGAAAGAAGAGAAAGAAAGAGAAAGGGAAAGAGAGAAAGTGGCCGAGAAAGAGAGAGAAAAGAAAGAGAAATCCATTCAAGTTCGGATTTCTAGTTCAAGCAGCAGATCAATAGAAATGCGGTCACGAATTAGCAGTAAGAAAAACTCAAGATTAAAGCAAGGTAAACCCTAGTTTCTCACGTTTTATTAGGGGGAAAATCTAGGGTTTTGAGAGGAAAAAGGGAATGTGAGTGAATCATGTTTAGGTTTTCGGTTAAAATCGAAACGTGGTTCGAGTCTAGATGTTTTCAAACACGAATCCATGAACAGATGGTTTAGAAAACCAAGATTAGTGAATATTCTTCACAAAAATGTAGATTTTTCAAAAGTTAAGTCAAGAGAGGTTCATAAGCAAAATGTGGAATTTTTGCTTATGAAATCATGGATTTGCGATAGTAGAAATGTAGTAGATACCTTGAAACGATCTTATGAAGGTCGATTTCAAGTGTAAGAAGTAGAACAAAGGCCATAAAAGCCTTAGAAAATCAGAGCAGAGCAGTTCGGACCCAGAATCTTGATTCTGGTATGAACACGGGCGTGTACACGGGCGTGTACAAGGGCGTGTTCAGTACACGGCCTCGAACATGCCTATACACACGATCGTGTTGCAAGAAAAATCAGACCCGAGAGGTACACGGCCAAGAACACGGCCGTGTTTCAGGCCGTGTCAAGGGGCACACGGTCAAGGGATAGGCGTGTAGCAGACCATGTTAAACAGCAGGAAAACACGGCTAGAAACACGGCCGTGTAAGTAACCGTGTAAGAGTACAGAGGAGTACACGGACAGTAACACGGCCATGTATCCACCCGTGTAAGCATACACGGCCATGTTCCACGAATTACACGGCCAGGCTTAAAAGTCCAGAGGGGTACACGGGCAGAGACACACCCGTGTAGGAGGGCGTGTTCGAAGCCAGAGAGTAAAAAAAAAAAAAAAAGAGTCTGGAAATGAAAAAGTTCATGTTTTGCCATATTTCCAGTATAAGATAAATAGGGTAAATAATCAGTGAATATTCCTTTTATAGGAGTTCAAGCAAGAGACCCTGAATCAGCAGTCCTAGAGCAGCAGAGGCTCACGCTAGAGGATTATCTGTAAGTTCAAGTATTGTCCTGACTGCAACGTGGACAAGCTTGTTAAATTGTGATGTTATGTATGTTGTATGACGTGTATGTCAGATATTGATTGTCTGCATCACGATGTTTATGTCAGTTTATGTCATGCATGTAGAGTTGCATGTCCCAGTACACATGTCAGACAGTACCAGAACACGAAAACAAGTAGGTGCACAATGCACCCTAGTGTGTTAATATAAATCACACCCCAGTAATTTGATTAACAGGTTCCGACTGTGGGGGCAATCAGTATGCTATCCAGTTGGAACACCAGCAAGATGGCAATTAAACCAGTTATTGGCGTATCGGCCTCTCGATCCACGGGGAGGTTTGCATGTTTAGCATCAGTTAAGACTGAGGAGGTCAGCACTAAAGTACCACTCCCGGTTGCACTAACATGTCGGTACGACCAATCAGGGGCCCAAAACCAGAACTTAATAACAGATAATATCCTAAGACTAAACTTCAGCCACGAGCATGTTCACAGAGTCTAGTTCATGCATGAGCACAGCAGTACAGTATGTCAGTTTCATGTTTTTATGTTTGAACTTACTGAGCTCATAGCTCATCAGTTTGTTCACATGTTGCAGGTAAGAAACCTGTTCACCAGTAGTATATGGTGGACGACGAACAGGGAAGTTGCATGCCGAGCAGGATTGGGTGAGGGATTTAGTCACCGATAGTCTTCCGCTGTATAGATTTTGAATGTAATTTCCAAGAGACAAGTTTTCAAGTCAAGAGTATGTGATAGGGGAATCATAATCAGGTGCATGTTATTTTGTTAACATGATTTCCTTATCACATTCTCGAACAGTTTATGTTTTTAAAGAAAAAAAAGTTTGTTCCGCAAAATTAGCAAGTAGTTTACAGTTCAGCATGATTGCTGGCGACCCTAGAGGCCTGCGGACTATTGCGGTTAACTACAGAGTTGACCGTAATAGCACTGTAGAGAGTTAACCGTAATAGCACTGTAGAGCCTCTACAGTAGGACGGGCAGCTACAGAGATTCTTATATTAAAATGTTTGTAACGATGAGACAATTAAAACAAAATCTATTTTTATTTTCCAAATATATTTTAAATATTTGCACTAAGTTTTATATCATAATTTATTTAAAAAGTCACTCTGCCGGATACATATTTCCAAATTCCAGTTTAACCTGCAAATCCCCGTATCAAAATAACCCCCCAAGGCCCATAGTCAGAACACGTCCAGGTTCCCAGCACAATAAAGGAGAATAAATGAGAAAGTGCAAAACTCTAGTGCGTAACTTATGATCAGAGCATATCATGTAAAAGCAATGAAAGGCTGATTTTAAATAAAACATTTGGTGAATTCTACTCTGAAGGCTGAGACCACCGTTATGAATCGACAATCAATATGAAGTAAACCTATGGGAGAAGGGCACACTGTTGTAATTGTAAATAGGGAGAAGTGCGACGAGAAAGGTAACCATAAATTTTTTTTTTTTCCCCGTCTTTGAAATGACAATTCTTTTCTTAATTTGATTACTTTTCAACTTGAATAACATAGAGTTTTATTGAGACCTCTATGTTGCCTAATTTTGTGAAGCTTTGAAATCAGATATCAAAATCAAACTAGTCATGATTTAGAGAGAGAGAGAGAGATTGTGGAGATTTTCAACCCTTAATACCATACCATATTAATACTACCACAAATTGAACATTCGGCTACTAAACTTTCGATAACGTTTAGTCGCTAATACGAACTTTTAGTAACTATATTGATGACTAAATTTGCTTTCTGACTAAGGCAAAAAAATTTTCCCAACTAAATTTGAACTTTCTATGACTAACTTTTTAGTTGTTAAAAGTGACTTTTCTTGTATTAATGAAGCATCTTGCAGTGGTCTTTGGTAAAAATACTATTAGGTGTCTCGAGTATGAACGCGACCAGGCAAACAAACTTTTACCTACTCTGTCTTTTATGAGTTTCAAAGGTTTATCTTTTTTCATTTTTTTTTAATTGGTCAAGTCCATGGTGACGACTACTACCCTGCCGTATTAATTTGTTGTGTAGATTTTGACTTGATTGTTTTGAATCCCTGTATATGTATATATTTGTTCAGCATGCACGAATAAATAAAGTAAAACAAAGAAAAAATAAAAAAACATTATGTGGGGTTGATCACGCTGCTGCATGGACCCTCGATGACCTAATTGTTAGGTAATAACCAAAACAGGGATCAAAAGTCCGTTTGAAAAAGATTCTGAAATTAAATTTTAGATATGGAAGAAAAGTAGTGGTTTGTTTATTTATTATATTATATTTATATTATATTTTAAATTTAATATAATCATTATTTATCATTTTATTTTTTTTATTATTTTTACCAATCACATTATATACTCTTTTTTTCTCTTTTTTTTTTCTCTTTTTTTTTATCACATCATATAAAATACAATTCAAATATTTTTTATCCAAACAAACATTACATCTAAATACATATTACATTCAATGCTTTACATTTAAATGTAATACGAATGCAATGCGTTACCCAAATGCCCTTTAGAAAAGTATTTAGAGGAAAAAAAAACTATTTGGAATTACAAGGTGTAAAATTTTAAAAATTTGTGCAAAAAAAATTTATTAACATGATTTTTTTTTTGTTTCTTTGGCATTCTATGTAATTAAAAATATCATCTCATTTGAATTTATATACATAAAATTATAAACTTTTAAAATTTAAATTAAATGTAAAATTTTAAAGATATAAGTAATAAAAAATAATTATGAGGTGAAAAAAAAGTATTTAAAATTTATTTCCAATAACATCCGCCTATTTTATTAATTGGTAGATGAGAGGCTAGGGTTATATATATATATGTGTGTGTGTGTGTGTGTGTCTCTGATTCTGGACATTGTTGTATGCTCATTCGTTGACTATTATGAATCGACTAATAATTATTTAACTGGTAATTTTATCTTTTTTTTTTTTTTGCAAGAAAACTATTATTGGTTTGATAATTTTATCTGTTAGTAGTTTTTTCAACGAAGAATAAGCCCCATTTGAGGTTTAGTTTTGGAAACATTTAAAACTATTTTTTTTAACACTTTACCATTTTTTATTATTTATATCTTTAAAATATTATAGTAAATTTCAAATTTTAAAAATTTATAACGTTGTGTATACAAATCTAAATGATATGTTTTTTTATAAATTGCATAGAATTTTGAAAGGAACGAAATAATATTCATATTGATTTTTTTTTCTAAAATAATTTTTAAAATTTTTTATTTTTTCACACCATACAGTTTTTTCTCCCAAACACATTTTTCAAAATAACTTTTTCCCAATCCAAAAATAATGTCTCCAAACTCCCCCTAACTGATAATTTTGCAAACCAATTAGCCATTTATGTTTAAATCATTTTAATAAACGTAAGATGTTCACTAGATTTTTTTTTTTTTTTTTTTTTGGTGAGAAGTAAGATGTTCGGTAGTCGTTTATTCTTAAGATGTCTTAAGCCGAAATAAGTTTGGCCCCCTTTTTTTTTTTTTTTTTTTTTCGTGTTGTAACATAGCGGCTTGATTGCTCCGATAAAGAAGTATGTGAAAATTATATAGCCTAAAGAGATTTTAGGCGTGTCATAACTTGCTATAATGTCTCTTTGTTAAATTACATGACAAAATATCATGATGAAAATTTCTATGTAAAACTCATTGTATATATAGGTTTGAAATTGCTTGTAAAATATGTAATGTGTACATTGGCCAAAAAAAAGTGATTTTGATACACCTTCTTCTTTTACTCCATCATGATGTAGGGGAAAATATGTAGGGATTTATGGGCAAAAAAAAATTTTTTTAAAGAATTTTTTTAATAAAGATGGGCGGTTGGTAAACGTATTGTATTCGCATTACGTTTGAATACAATTTTAAGAATGCATTTTGTATTTAGATGAAAAGTATTTGATTTGTATTCGAATAAAATGTGTGTTTCGATAAAAAGTATTTGAATTGTATTTTAAAGTTGAAAAGTTGACATGATTGGTAAAAATAGATAAAAAAAATAGAGAAAGAAAAAGTATGATATGAATAAAAAAATTGAAAAACTAATAAATAATTGTTTTCAAAAATCAAAGAAATAGTAATTGTTTTCGTAGTACTTTTGAAATATATTATATTTGAACGCAAAATTTTTGTGTTTGGGTGAAAATTACGTTATGTTTAAACTAAATAATAATATAATTATGATATCAAACGCCAAGTTTTATGAAATTAGAGAAATAACCTTTTTTTTATTTTGTAAATGATCAATATATATATATTGATCAATTACTAATTTAGGTACCAAACTAGTAATTGATTAATTATTGTTAATCAATATATATATATTTGCATTTTAAAAAGGAAAGGTTATTGTAGGTTCTCGTTTAAAAACCCTATTAATGGGGTTCTTTTTTAAATCATCCGATGTAATTAAATAGTTGAGATATTATTTATATATAATAATTATAATGTACTTTAACTATAGTATTGAAAACTAAAAAATAAAAAAATTCAAGCAAAAAAAGGAAATTAAAAAAAAATACACCCAACCTTCTCTAGGAGTCGAAGTCGATGGAGGATCGTTTTTTTGTGTGTGTGTGCACGCGCATGTGCATGCGTGGTTGCGTGTGTGTTTTTTGCTTGGATTTTTTTGCTTAGAATTTTTTTTGTTTGGATTTTTTTTATTTCTTATTTTATAATATTATAAGTTAAAATACATTATAATTATTATATATAAATAGTATATTAACAATTGAAATTTATCGAACAGTTTATAAAATAAGCCTTATTGCCAGGGGTTCCAAATAAGACCCTACAACCGGTAGAGCTTCTAGTTGGTCCGAGTAGAAAATGTGGGGCATCTCTAATGGAGAGTGAGATGGTCTCCACATGCTTCCAAACCGCTTTAATTATTCTTTAGTTTTGTAAATTACCTGCTTCCCAACTTTCCATACATTGACCTGTGGAGCAAGCCAACCTGAACGACAATCATTTGTACTTTACCTAGCAAAAGAAATTATAGTCGATAAGCCAATTATAGAATAAATTAAAAAACTTGTATGGGAGATATTACTAATTATAACAATAAATATATTTTCAATAATTTGATCTATGATTAGAAGTAACTTTGTGTGATTTATTAAAAATTTTTAACGTAAATATTGACATATCAAACTGTAAAACATTTTACAAATATTTACAAATTCAATGTTGAAAAGAACTAATGATTAAACAATATATTTATTGACTGAACAAAAATATAATTATTATTGTAAAATTTTTCATAAATTAAAAGAAAAGGTAACTTTTTAATTATTTATTTTTCTTTCCCCGCTTCGAGTGTGTAACACGTAGAAGTATCCGGAAAAGATTTTTATTTTAAAGGAGAGTAGGAGACTGTTTTTCTTAAGTTAAATATTGCCTTGACATGGAAACTAAAGCATGAAGGTTATTTTCATTCGTGTACCATGAACATGAAGTTTTATATTCAATTTACTTTGTCCCTTGATATCTAAAACTTCAACAGCTTTAAAATTTGAATTAGTCTCGATTAATCATTTAATTAAAATTTATGTTAAAAACAAACAAAATATATTCTATTTTAGTAGTAATCACACCATAAAAAACCAGCGGTCACTACTTAACAAAGAATTGAATATTTTTACGTAGTAAAAATTGAAGACCTGTATCACCGGTTGAAAATTTTCTATTCATACGGTTTGTTTTAAACGGAAATTCTACTGGAAAGTACCAAGCGAGACTAATTTTAAAAATTGGAGCAAAGTAATGAGCATTTTTAAAGACAATGGCAAAGTGAAAATGGGTGTGAAAATTTAGGAAGCACCTGCATTGATGCAACGTAACAATAAAAGTAAAAGTTACAACTTTTGAATCAGTAGCGTTTAAAACCATATTTTTAAAAGAGTTCAATACTATACTTAGATCTTATAATGAACAATAAATAAGTATTATTAAAGTTTTTAAAGCCATATTTAAACTTTCGTGAGAGTTTAAAAGTCTTGTTAAGAGCATCTTCAAAACAATACTAAATTGTTGTGTTAATAATAAATTTTGATATTTAAATAAAATAATAATAATGCTTTCCAATAAAGTGCTATGTTTAATATTAAATCTGTAATATGCTACACTTTTGCCATGAGGTAAAGTTTATGAAAAATTTATCATAATGTATAATTAATATCAAATTTAATATTTGATTTTCATTGGTTGTTGCATTGATTATTTGTGTGATTATCAAAATGTTTCCATTTATAATTTATTTAAATATTAGATCCTATATGGGGGAACTTTTCTAAATAGAGTTTTACTGTCTAATCCAAAACTCCTAATTTTACATCTTACTTTCTCTCTCTTTCATTTTTAAAAAACTTAAATTTTACAAATTTACAATTTTCTTATTTTAAATCGAAATAGGATGATTTTTATGTCCAAATGCTTAAGACAAAGAGATGAACAAAATAAGAACCATTTTGTATACTTTTTCTGAATGCATTTTAAAATTTTGTACTATTTTTCTTTATCATAAAACTTCTCCAAAAGTTATCCTCCAAGGACATATTTTCAACCCAACCTCCAAAACTTTATCTCTAAAATTCTCCTCAAATAAGCCCTAAAAATTCACTTCTATAAATTTCAAAATATTTTAACGATGACAAAAAAGAAAGCATAATAATGATGTCAAAAGTAGAAATAACCTTATGAATTGAATATAAAATAAGATAAAATATTCTAAACACTTATAGTTTCAACCCTAAAAAGTCAAAAACAATTTTAGAAAACTTTAACGATTCGCATGACATAGATCTTGTAACTTTATGTCATATCTTAACTAGGGCTACAAATAATTTGATCCAACTCGATGAACTTGCCCAATCCAGCTCAAAATTTGGGCCCCAAATCTCTTATCTAGAATAGGCTGAATTCAGTTAGCCTTGTAATTACCCAAACCTAAACTGTATGGGTTGGCCATAGGTTCTTGGATTTAAAATTTGATATGGGATGACCCAAAAAAATAATTAAAAAATATAAATAAAAAAACATGAATGTATTTTGTTAAGATTAGGGTTTCACTTTCTCCCACAATCGCGCCTTCCTTATTTCCTCTGATAGAATTTCTAGAATCATCCAAAATCCAAACCTTTGTCTTCTTTTATGAATCAATTCCTTTTCTTTTGAAATCTAAATGCTCTTCATCTTCCATCTCTATCGATTTCCTAGATTTTTTTCTTCTTGTTTTCTTTGATTTCAATATCCATTTTAGATTGGTAAGTAATAGTTTGTTTTTTTTTTTTTTTTTGGTTTTAGTGAGAGCTGCGATCGGAGATCATCTAAATGTTGTCACCACTACAAATGTAGTTTTCAACAATGACCTTATTAGTAACGACTGATGACCTCGTTAATAAATAATTATTTGTGATGACGTATTGTTGCAGATAATTATTATTTTTTAATGTCAGACACTCTATGACATTAAGTAATTATGACGATATGTCGTTACATGAGATTAATTATTTGCGATGATATGTCGTTGCAACTGCTTACTAATTTGTTCGTACATATTTACGATGACATATTATCGCAACAACTATTTTGCCACCAAAAAGAAGCCAACTAAGAGTTATTTGCGACGACAATCGTAAATATAGGTTGATTACAATTGGTATTGACTAGTTAAAACTATTTATTATGGTAGTATTTGTGACAACATATCATCGCAAATACATTTAAAATTTAAAATTTGACAAAAAATTGACGGAATATTTGGCAGTTTCCTAATAATTTTTTTTTTTCAAAAATTGTTCCTGAACAATCTTCGAATATTTTCACATTAATGTTAATAAGTTAGGGTCAAACGACATTGTTTTGTATTTATTTTCAACGAATTATAACTTATGTACAATGACATATGTTGTCGCAAAAAAAACTGGGTATAAGTTAGAACATCGAGCCTTTTTTCTCATTTTCTCTGGTTTTTCTTTCTTCTCACACTCTCAACCTCTCTCCTTTTCTTTGACCTAAATCTAGCCTCTCTTTACCAAAACTTACCAAATTTCTCCCATTTCCTTGTAGTTCTAAAATACCTATTCCAAACACATTGGAAGGAAAAAAAAAAAAAACCCCCCAAATCCTTCCCAATAAATCTAACCCCAAAAATCCCATTTTCCTATTTCCATTCTTTGCCATTGCTGGTCATCCCTTTGCCACCATTCACCATTATTTACTGCTTTCTCTCTCAACACAAGTTAAAATATCTAGTCACCCCTCCTATATTTTGATTCTTTCTCTCACCCGCTTTCTCATTGTTGGTTTTACAATCTGGTTGCCACCATCTGTCACTACAGTCGGTCATCTTTGGTAGTTGTCACCACCCCCTCTGTCTTCAATTTCAGACCCTTGTTATTTGTGGGTTTGGTTTTTTATAATTAATTTGTTTTTTTTTGTTGACTAATTTAATTGTGTTTTTTTTATATGAGTTTGATAATATTGATGGGTGTTGATTATGTTTGTGGTATGGTTTTGTCGCAATGTTTGGTTGAAAAATTTTTTTGGTTTGTTTTTTAATGTTAAATTTAAGGAAATTGATTGGATAAACTGTTTATAGAAATTTAGTATTGGAAAATTTTTGTATGGAAATTGATTATTAAATTTAGTTAGATGGAAGGTTTAATAATTAGTAAATTTTTTATCAAAAAATAAATAGTAAAATTAAAAATTGAATTCATAGTTATATGGAAAGTTTAATAATTGTTAATAAATTAAAAATAATAAAAATATGAAAATAATTATTAATTATAAAAAATATTGAAATTGTGAATAAATTGGTGTTTACGTGGAGAGTTTAATTATTAGCTTAAAAAAGAATGATTTATTTAATAAATTACAAAATTATTTAAATAATTAAAAAATAAATATATGAAAAATTAAAAATGAATAGCAAATTATAATATTATTTAAATAATTAAACAATAAAAATATGATTCATTAGAAATAAATAAAAAAATTTTGTAATAAATTAAAAAATATTAAATAAATATTTTAAAAAAAAATTAAAAAATTTATAATTAGATTAATACAAAAATTGATAATAAATTAAAAAAATCATTATAAATAAAAGAATATATTAAAGTACAAAAGTAATAATTTATTTAGAAGAAAAATAATTTTAATAAAATTTTATAAAATATCATAAATTTATATAAAATGTACCATATAATGTTTAATCCCTATGTTGTGATTTGGAACTATAATTACAAAAAAAAAAAAAAATACGTGGGTATGACTTTTTGATATTCATTTTGTATATGCATGCATGAATTAACCTTAGACCCATTTGAGGATTAATACATAGTGATCGATGCTTGACTAGTCCCATTTGGATAGCTTGGTATTATACTTTGTATGTTTGTCATTCTATTTCACTCACGTCTTTGGTAGAGGTTTTGGTACGTCTTTCTTTATTCTTCAGGTTTGCGTATGGTAACATACTTAAAAGAACCAAAGGGAGATGCTGTTGAAATTTCTACAAAAAATCGTTGTTGTGGGATAAGTGACACAATACGTAAACTACAATGCTAAATGGGACAGGGCCTTATAAAGTAGATTAGGAGAAAAGGTAGTGGGTAGAATTACATGTATGCATACATTATATGATTAAATTACATGTAGAATTACATGCTGTTGAAATTTCTTTAGAAAATCGGTATTGTGGGACAAGTGACATAATATGTAAATTACAATGCTAAATGGGATAGGGCCTTATAAAGTAGATTAGGAGAAAAGGTGGTGTGTACAATTGCATGCATGCATACATTATATGATTAACTTTAATGATTGTGTATATTATTGTCTATAGTTAAAATGTTGATGGTTTAGAGTTGAATATATATAAAGACTGGTTGTATGATGAGTTTTGGGATGGTCTGTCTGCATTTATTGAGGTCGTAAAGAACTATACGAATTCTGTTAGGCGTATCAATTGTCCCTATATCAGATGTAGAAACCATAATATGATTCCAATAGAAATAATGAGAGCAAACATATATTGATTTGGCTTTGATACGATGTACACTAAATGGATTTACCACGGTGAAGTTGAATTGGTTTCAAGTATTGATCAAGTTGTCAGTGAACCGATTAATGAGATGCAAAGTGTTAAATGATATTGCTGGGATTAATGATGATAACAATACGTTAGGTGAGATAGAATTGGTCATAGAAGATACGTAATATAATGAATTCAACGATTTCTTATATGAACTCCAAGTAGGATTGTATTTGAGCTGCACTTAATATTCATCATTAAATTTCTTAGTGAAACTAATGCATCTAAAGGTGCTATATAAGTGGTCTAATGAGTACATAAATGTAACTTTGAAGCTATTAAAAGATGCATTCCCGGATGGGAACAATTTACGTACTTCTTATTACAAATCAAAAAAGTTATTGAGTAAACTAAGATTGAGTTATAAAACAATTGATGTATGGAAGTACGATTTTGCTTTGTTTGGAATGAGAATACTGATCGGCAATCTTATCCAATTTATAACATAAGTCATTAGAAGAATAGAAAGGGAAAGAAAGTTCAATGAAAAGTACTCTATTATTTCCCTTTAAAGGATCAATTGAAGCATTTGTATGCTTCCAGTCACATTGTTAAGGAAATAATGTGGCACGTATGCAGGCGATCAAAGAATGAAGACTTAATACGTCATTCAGTTAATGCTAAAGAGTGGAAAGAGCTTGATGAAAAAAATCTTGACTTTACACATAATCCGAGAAATGTGATTAGGGCTAGTTGTTGTTAGGTTTAGCCCGTTTGGAATTATGAGTCTCGTATACAGTATCTAGCCGATGGTTATTATTGCTTATAATTTACCTCTGCGGTTGTGCACCAAAGACCTATACAAGATGTTGACCTTATTGATACTTGGTCCAAATGCTCCTGAGAAGGACATATATGTGTTCTTAAAGCCCTTTGTGGATGAGTTAAAAAAATTGTGGGATGAAAGGGTTGTTATACGTGATGCTGCTTCGAATACATCGTTTCAGATCCAAGCTGTATTGCTCATGATAGGTAACAACCTTCCTACCCATAGTAGTTTATTTGGTTGGAGTGGTTAAGGGGTATTTAGCACGCCCCTACAATGATGTAGCCCTATTTAAGCAGATAACGAGTAAAACTTATTTTATTGGACATCGATAAAGGCTTCCTATTAATTATAGCATGAGAAACAATAAAAAGTTTGATGGTAAGGTTGATCAATGACATCTCTCACCTTGGAAATCCGTTAAGCAAATATTAACTCAATTAGAAAAGGTTGGACTTAGATTGCATGATAAACATGAAAAATATGAGTGCAAGAAGCGGAAGAGATATCAGACGGAGCTTAATTGGATAAAAAAGAGTATCTTTTGAGAATTACCTTACTGGATCTCATTATCATTACATGATAACTTAGATGTCATACATATTGAGAAGAATATGTGTGACAACTTGTTGGACACAATTCTGAACATTGATGGAGAAAGCAAGGATTTAGACAAGGCGAAAATTGACTTGCAAAACATGGGTGTATATAAGGAATTACATTAATATAAGGAAGGTGATCATTGGATGAAATCATATATGATGTACACATTAATCTCAGATGATGGCAAAAGATTTTGTGAGTTTTTAAAGTCAGTAATATTTTCGAATGGGTTTGCTTTAAATCGAAGGAAAAACGTGATTAAGGAAACAATAAGATTACTAGGTTAAAATCACACTATTGTTATATCATAATGTAGTTATGAT
Organism: Antiaris toxicaria; assembly: GCA_035233585.1. NCBI lineage: Eukaryota > Viridiplantae > Streptophyta > Magnoliopsida > Rosales > Moraceae > Antiaris > Antiaris toxicaria. Next base: position 9,872,979 of record CP141162.1, on the reverse strand, counting down.
TGCCAATTGGGATTTGACTATTCATGAAGAAAGAGATTGTTAATGTGATAACAAAATTAAGCAATTCCTTTCAGTTGATATGTTCAAGGATATTGAGGATTAGTGATTTAGAGAAAACCCAGTAAAATATTGTATTCATTTTATGAAGTTGAAAACAATTTTCTTTCCAGCCTTTTTTAATATTATGGTTCATTTAGTAATGCACTTGCTAAAAGAAACCATTCGAGGAGGACCTATTAATTTGAGGTGGATGTATCCTTTTGAACGTTTTATTGGATTATTGGAGAAATATATCATGAATTATGCATGACCAGAGAGATCGATTACTAATGCATATATCATCAATTAAGGTCTAGTTTTTTATTCGATGTATCTAAGTGGTATTGAGACAAGATTTAACAGATTTGAGAGAAATTGGGTAGAGGACGAAGATCGTAATGTCTAAAAGATTTTTGTTTTCGAAGACCGATATCGTCCAATTGGGAAGATGACCTTCATCACATTAGAGAATCATTTGTGGAATAAAGTTAAGTGATACATATTATACAACTATTCAAAAATTCAACAATACATCAAGTAATTATTACCCTATATTTCATTACATAGTTGTGTTAAATATAATTGTATCACTCACTTAAATTCTCTAATAAATAGTGACCATAAGACAGAGTTAGAGGATAGTGGTCGAATCGGATTATTGGAAGAAATTCATGAATTTCTAAAATGGTTTCGAAATAAGGTATATTCTTAACTTACAATTTTGCACATCATAAATAGAATATCTAGATTGTCTAACTGTGTTTAATTTCTAAGAATATTCTTTACTATTGACAGGTGTTTGATATTCAAGAGCAAAACATGGTAAAGACGATCACACAATTGGTTTTGTTTTCGTCTGGTTTAAGCTTCTCCGTTAGAAGCTATTTGAGTTGTGTAGTAAACGGAGTCAAGTTTCTAATATACAATCGAGATATCTCGTGGACTAGCTAAACCAAACATATTACAGAATCTTAGAGGAGATTTACGAATTATCCTACATAAATGACAACTCTATTATTCTTTATAAGCGTAAGTGATTTAACACTTATCTAGAAAAAAATAAAGTTTAACAATACAAGAACAGAATAAACATATTTGATAAGGACTCGTGGTATAAGAATAAAAAATTTATACTTGCATGCAGAACAAGTTTTTTATATGGATAATTTGTTCAATGGTCTAAATTGGAAAGTTATTGAACACTTTTGACATCAACATATTTAGGATATTCCAAAAGTAGATGTAGACGACGTGATGGTAGTTCAACATACTGAGTTTACAAATATTGACTTAGTACCGAAACTATCAGAGATTGACATGTTGGCATGAAATTAAGTAGATATATCATCTAATGTTTTTACATTTGGCATTGATGTAATCTTGAAAGACAAGTCCTTCGTTGAAGATGATGACTCTCATATGTTGGAAGAGGAGGATGAAACTTTATAAGAGTACATTAAAATTTTGAAGACGATGATGACATAAATGATGGTGGCGACATTCAAGTCAAAAGCAGCGATGATGACTAAAAAATATGTATTGTGATTATTGCTTTTCTTATTATTTCCTTTTAATATCACAAACATTAATGTATAGTATTTGTAGACACAAATATGATATTAAACTAATTTTAATTTGTTAATAGGCAACTGTATTTGGTCTAGTCGCTACTTGTGCTAGCTCTTTAAGAATAGCAAAACGTCTATCTAGTTCTTTTAGATTGCCATCACACTGTGAGTAAAATATGCTATAATTATCTAATTATAAATTTATTAAATTTATTAAGTCAGTATTGTATAATTAGTAAACATAATAGTAAATTCTATTTAATTTGTGTTTCCAGCAACGGATACCGCACTGACATGAAGGTCGAGGGAAGGCAAAGGGTTATGAAATCACAGCAAAGTTGGTGAAAGACGAAAAGATTACCCTCACATTGGACAAGGATGGAGGTACTTAGAAAACACTTGGCTACTACAGTCGCTGATTTGATAGTGTGATTGACATTCACACTAAAGATATATGTAAGTCGTTTCATGATGCCTGAAAAGATGTAGAACCTTAGCATAAGAAAGAGAGTTAGGAAGGCATACTGGTATCATTCAATTTCATTGTTATTCAATTTTTTCTAAAGTTAAACATAATAAAACTACTTAACAGGTTAATTGTGTTGCAAGATTTGTTTAATTTTGATTACAATTACAAGGGTGATATCCACTGTTGTATAATTGATAAGGATGCTTCAAAATAACACAAGGACTAGAAACCTCCATGATCACTTTAAAGAACTTGGTGGGGCAACAAAGAAAAGGTGGTTAGAGCCAACTCCTTGACTAATCTCAAGAATCACGATCACTGGGTTCCTTGCTACAATATGTTTATGTTTGATAAGTTTTAGGTAATTGTAGATCTAGTAAGTTAGTGATTGATTATATATAATCATTTCAATTTCACTAACGTTGAATATAATCATAAACAAAAAAAGTCAAAAATAAACAAAATTAATTGTAGCAACCAGAAGTGATCATGCTTACGTTGTCAGATATTGATTGCCCAACATCGTTGAAAGAAGGTTAGGAAGATTGTTCAATGTAATAATTTTCTTTGGTAATTGAATATATTATACTAACACATTTAAATTGTTAAATAAGCTAACACTGATACCTAGTAATTGATATCTGTCAGAGACAATTGGGGCGACATGCATCATCATGAGGATACTTGAATTAACTCCCAAGCTGAGCATACTTTTATAAGTATTTTTTATTTTTTAAAATTATCTTTTCTTATTTGAATTAGTTTATATATTAATAACATGTGTTTATTTTTTATTGTATACATGCGATGAAGGGGAAGAGAGAAACCTATAGGACACAATATACTTTCAGTTCATCTGTGGAAACTTTGGTAAATATGGGGGAATTTTGGAGTATTATTGGATACACATAGTAGATACAAGATTAGAGTAGGCCTCTCACTTCCACGCTGGATTCTATTTGGCACTTCTTCATCCTCTAGTTTCCAGTTAGACGAAATATCTTTGACCCGTATTGACTCACATGTGGAACAATATTTACAATGACAATACAAGTAAAACCTACAATTGTACGAGAGTTAGAAGATGATGTAAGAGTTAATGGTCTAAATACACCCAAATATTCAGTTTCCATCTATTACTCATCCTGAACCTTATGTCCTTCTAGGTCCTCCACTCTTCCAGATGTTATCAATGATGACGATGCTAGTAATACTGTCCATTTAGGGGATTAGATCAGTAGTTGTTATAATTTATCTAGTTTTTTTTTTTTTTTTTTTACACTTTTATACATTATAGTTAATTTATAGTGTTTAGTTTGTTTTATTGAAAAATTATTTTATTATCATTTGTCTTTTTTAATATTGTAATTTATTTTCATTATTATAATTCACACATTTATATTTAATTTTAAATTTAAATATACTATAATAAAATTTATTAATAAAAATAATAAATTAATAAAATTTATTAATAAAAAATAGAAAAATATTTTGTGACGACATGTATTATCATAAATAACAACAAAAAAACTATGTATATTAGCGACAACATTTTCCAATTGTCATTGTAAAAATTTGATGCCACATCAACAACATTAGACATATTTGTAATGATAGTTTTTGAATTTGTCATCGTCATAAAAAATGGATGCCACTTTAGGTCAACCAAACTTTTGACAACATAATTGTAGTGACTTTTCAGCGACAATTATCATTGTTATTATAATTGTGGTAATGAGTTGTCGTTGCAACAAATCTATTAGTAACCAGTTATTAGCAGCGACATATATGCAATGAAATATTGTCACAAAAAATACATTTACAATGACTCTTTTTTTTTTGCGATGACTTTATATTGTCATAAAAAACCCTATTTGTTTTAGTGTGCTGGCAGCGATTCTCATGATCTTGATGGATGAGAAGATTCAATGTTCATCATTAGAGGCAATTTGCACAATCTCTGCATCGGCAACATTGACCTCCGACAAGTAAGAAGCTCACACACGACTTCCTTTATTGTTTCCGATGGCGAGTTAGACGGTATGGTTTTGATTTCGCCAACAGAGCTCTCATTCTCACAACACTCGTTTCTGAGGAAGGGAATAGGAATATGGATTTGGATGCCACGGGGTAGAGAAGAAGATTTGAACGGTATTTTTGAGATTTGAGTGTATTATCTGCTATTTATTTTAATCTTTTAAAATCCTGACATTAATTTTTGTTCCTACCCCATATGAATATACTATACTATTTACCTTGTTATCCTGAAAATGGTTTTTTTTTTTTTTTTTTGTGAAGCCCCAAACCAACTAGCCCAACCCAACCTAAGTTGAACTTTGACTCAGCCTGCAGCTCGGGTTTTTGGACTTGAATTTGAGCTATGGCCGATATTTTTGTGAAGCTGAGTATTACAGATTGACCCAATTTTTGGCCCTTAACCTGCCCAACCAAACTGTACATAGCCTTGATTATAACCTAATAAGATAAGAATGCACTTCCTAACACAAAACCAATAAGATAATCCAAGCATTTGATGGCTTTTTCTCTCTGTATTTGTTCATATGCATAAAATGAAAGAAAAAAAAAATACTAAGAAAAATTTATAGTAAAAACTATACTTTTATTCTATTAATAGATAGTATGTGCTATTGTTTGAACTATTAGATAAAATTTTTAACAATATAATTTATGTATATCTATAATAAAAAAAATTACAGCATAATGCATAACTACTTTAAATCATATATCAGACTGTTAAAATGTTAATTCAATAATAAAAATGTAATTCAATAATAAAAACAACAATACAAATCGGATGCCTTATGTCCATATACTAGTTATTTAGCTTAATAATTTCTTTTTAATCCAACGATAAAAACAACAGAACCAATCCATAAAATTTATGCCCATATACTAGTCATTTAGCCGGATCACTCCTTTTTTTATTTTTATTTTTTTATTCCCTCCAAAAAGAAAACCAAAGACAAACAACAAAAGGCGCTAAAATAGGCAGAATCAGAATTTAGAATCGAAGGAAAAGTTTATGAGAATCCAAGTCAAGCATAACTATTAGCTGACTGCCAATTGCCACATTCCTAGCCCTCCTTTGTCCCTTTCTTTTTGCCACCTAAATTCTGCCTCTCGATCAAACTGGCTCAACAAAACTTCAAAATGCTCTTTTAATCTTAATATTCTGCAATGACTGTGCCGGCTCCTCTCCTCTCTTTCTCCCTCCCACAGAATTGTCTGCAAAAAGTTGGTTGCCATCAACCGCTTGATTCTTTACAATTCACTGCAAGCTCCATCGTCCAAAGAGACGAAATGCATAAGCTGTAGACACACACACACACACGCACTAGTCAATTCACTGCAACTTATGCGCTTAATGCATGAGCTACAAATATACGCATACATATATATATATATGTGTGTGTATTTACTTGTCACTGTGCTCGTGTGGCATTTCACCTCAAACCAGAATTCATCCACTAATCTTTAACACTAGTCCGTTTGGATCTCTACTTAGTTTCACCCAAAGCATCATCCTAGTCAAAGATAGACACATATTCGGGTCCATAAATAGTGATAATTGCCCTTATAAAGACTCACTTTAGCTACAACTGCGGTGGTTTTACTCAACCAAGCCACTGCAAGAACTGCATCCCAAGGTAGCGTTTGGTATTGTTTTTAAAATCTGTTATGTTTTCAAAAAAATTAAAAATGAAATCGTTTTGAAAATTGTTCTGAGATTGTTTCTGAAACTGTGTTTAGTTATATTTTTTGAGTGTATGTTTTCAAAAAAAATTCTGAAATTGTGTTTGGTTATATTTTTGAAAACCAGTCATTTTATAAGTAGTTTATATTAATTAGTGTGCCATTGATTTAATATTTTAAAACAACATTTTATTTTCAAAATACCCGAATATTTCATTTTTACTTTATAAAATTTTTGGCATGATCTACCCTAAAATATGACTGTCCAAAAACTCCAAAAACTTAACCAGTAGAAAAACAAATTTCAATTCTCAGAACAGTTTTAGATACAATTTCAAATCTCAAATATATCTAACAATATTTATCAAAATCTATTATTATTATTATTTTCTTTATTTCAATTCTTTTCTTTTACCTTCTACATATACACACACACATATATATATATTGTTCTTAAAGGGTCGGCCGGCAGAGACTAACGGCGGCGGCGTGGTCTCAAGGATAGCGTCGTGGGCTGGACGAAATGGAGAATGGTTCGGCGTTCATGAGGCGAGGACTCAGGCTGGGCTCACGAGGGTTGGTTGCGGTTGAGGAAGGGCGACTGGGTCATGATGCGATGGCTCGAGCTCGATAGGCAAGCTTTGGGCCGGTCGGATGGCGATGGGTGAGGGAGGCCGCGAGCTCGGGCTTGGCATTCACGAGGCGGCGGGGCAGCGACAGGGGTTTGCGAGGCTAGCGTGGCTTGGGCCTATCGATGACCTCTCGAGCTCCGTGAACAGCAGCCGTCGTGAGCCTAACACCACCACCCCTCATTCGCCATTCATACACCCGAATAAAACCACAGCCTCCATCTCCACCGTGAGCCATCGTGAGTACAACCGGCCAAAGCAAGCTGTTGGCAGTCCCTCGCTTCCGTCCTCGTTGTCTCACGTTCGACCAAGCCTAGATCAACCACCATCACCGCCCTCCTCTCCTGCTCCACCTTCGCCACGACGAACCTAGAACGCTTCACCTCCTGCTGCTCCATCGGCCGCGAGAACGAGAAAGAGAGAGAGAGAGTCATCGGGCTGGGTTTTGGGGGTGGGAGTTGAGAATGAAAGAAGAAAACGAATGGGTGGGGGGTTGAGAATGAAAGAAGAAAACGATATTATATCGTTTTCATGCTCAGTTACAAAAAATTGAATTTAACTTATTGATTTCAAATTCAATTTTCAAAACCAAAGCTAACCAAACACATTTTCAATTTGATTTAGAAAATGATTTCCTAGAGAATCGTGAAATCCGTTTTGAAATCAAAAACAAACATAACCTAAGATTCTCTCTGAGTCTTGAGTAACTCTTGTTCTACAGTCCTATAAATTTAGGAGGCCTTTGAGAGGTCAAAACAATACCTCTAAAATAATTTTTTTCCAATACATTATCACTTTTTACTATTTATATTTTCAAAATATTACAATAAATTTCAAATTTTAAAAATTTATAACTTTACATATATAAATTCAAATAAGATGATTTTTTTTGAATTACATATAATTCTTTGATAAACAAAATAATATTTATATTAATTTTTTTATAAACTTTTTTAAATTTTTAAATTTTTTCATCTCAAACAATTTTTTCTTTAAAACATTTTTTTTAAATAATTTTTTTCTAACCTTAACAAAAAAAAAAGTCTCCGTGGTTCAAACACCCCTTAATTAAGGGTTCGGCAAAATGACAACCTGGATCAAGGTTGGCCTGACGAGCACCACATGTACAATGGTCTCTTTCTGCCCATACTCGAGGCTGGGATAATTCCCTGTACTTTTTATACCCTATCCGAAATAATGAAAGGGTCCACAACGAGTTGTCATTACTTTCCTCCTCGATATCTGAAAAGGAGCTCAACTTTTTTTTTTTTAATTTAAAATAGAAGATTTAAATTTTATACATTTAATTAAAATTAAATCTTTATTTAATTAAATATAATATTTTTATTAAAGTATTCTTGTGAACACGAAGAGTGTCAAATCAAGTTATTTGGTTTGATGCGACTCATTAATCATCCTGATTAGTTTACGTTTAACATTATTTTTACTGGCTAATACAACTCCAGCGGCTTACGGTATGATTTATTTGACACTCTTCCTAAAGACTATTTCGGGTAGTGTTTAGAAAGTTTTTTTTTTTTTTTTTTTCCAATTTTTCCTATATTTAAACGGTGGTTTAGTGTAATTGCACAAGGACTCGTTTTAAAGTGATAAATGACAGACCAATAACCCGTCAGAAAATTATTTAAAAAATAATAATAATATGGCAGAACAGTCACCGTCATGGCAAGGCAGTGACCAGAAGTTTCAACTTTAAAGCCCCATCTTAAACATTTGAATTGTCATGGTAGCTAACATACTACTTATGAGCAACCTTGGCTCGGTACACAAACGAGCAAGCCAATACAAAATTATAAGAGGATTGTTTGCTCTCTGGTATAATATGTCGAATACAGCATAAAAAAAAATAATGGTCAAAATTCTTGGCCTAAAAAGCACTCTACTACAAATAGGCTCGAGAAAAGATCATTACAGAAAAGCACTATTTATGCGCGATCTACACATTACTAAAGTTCCATAGAGGAAGAAAATGAAGGGGAACTGAATTCAATCCAAGAATAATCCTTGCAAGGAATCTGACCAACCTGCCATGCTTTCCACAAGACCAAGCACATCCCTTCTATTTGCAGCAATTAACGACGCCTAGCAGCTAACGACCAAATCTACAAGTGGCTCGCCTCTGCCCCGGCTCTGTAAACTCTGATCACGCGATAGAGAGTAAGAGTAGCTCTTAGAAAAAGACTTAATTTCTCATGAGCATGTGGGTTTGCACACATTGACAAAACCGTTCTCAGTTGCAAACATGCAACTTCCTAACCACCACCGGAAGGAACCTCAGAGTATGCCGTTAGAGTTGAAGGTGGGCCTGTTTCATCGGATACCTCATCACCCCCTGCTTTACCACTCTGTGACTGCTCTTCTAAACTTTGATCAGGAAAGACCTCGGATTGCAAGGTCGGATCAATGTTATTCACATGTAACCATGTCAGCTCCCACAAACTGTCTCCGCCTAAAGCACTTTTTTGCGTAAGCACTCCCCTACTCTTCATAACAAGCAAGATGTTCTTTAGAAGCTCGGGTATTAGTTCCTGAAGCTTCTCACTTTTCCTGCCTCTCAGTTTCACCTTTATATAATTTTCCATTCGGCTGAGAATACCGAGCCATAATTTGCCAAAAGTTGTTAACTGAGATAAATCTGGAAGAGACTGGAGAAACACCTTTGGCAAAAGCTTCATAGCAAGTACAAGCGTTCCTTCCATATTTCGGTAGTCTTTATAGGACTGCCCTTGTGCAATTTCAAGCAAGTCATCAAGCAGCGTAAAGATCACCATATCAAAGCACTGTAACCACAATCCATGAGGAAGATTCATCCCATCCACTCCTTTCAAGCACTTCTGCAATGACAACAAAGCATGATTTCTAACCCCCTCTCTCTGGTCCAAACAAACTTTTCTTAATCCCTGAACAAGACGAAACCACATCTCGCCAATATCCTGAGACATTCTTAAAGCTTCCTCCTCTTGCATTGTGTCCTTGGCTTCACAGACCCACCGTGCTAAACTATTAATTGAACCTGCCATTAGATCTACAGCAAGAATTGAACGCTCTGCCTGTCCAACTCGAGACTCAGCAAACTGCCTTGATGCATCCACACAAAGAAAATAATTGGCCGGCAACAAGTGGGCCCCATCAGACATGATATACAATAGCGTGTCAAATCCAGCATCAGAAGCTTCTGGGTGTCGAGCAGTGATGGAAAGAAGGGATGCAATGGTGCGCCACCCTAACTGGGATCTGATGTGAGAAGCATTTGCCTTTACAAGGCGGCTGACTTCTTGTGTAATTTGCTCACAGTATGCATCAGCAACACGTGCATCAAGTTTTAAGACTAGTTGCAATGACCTCAAAAGTTCATCCGCAACATTCTCTTTGTAAGGAAGCAGCCGCTGACAAATACGGAGGAGGCCGAAAACAGCCTTTTCCACCAGGGCACATGGCATGACAGTTGACTGAACAATGTTGGCTATGTGCTCATAGACACCCTGCCACAGAAGCACAATTCTGTCCCTGTTATTCAGGGTTATTGCAATTAGCAACTCCAGGCAGAAAACTGCAGTGTCTTCATCCTCGAGAGAGCTTCCACCTTTCTGGGATCGCCCAGCAGCCCAAATAATTGCTCGTGCAAGCTGCAATAGAGACTCAGCTTGCAGAAACTTACTCTCGGTAAATATGCTGTCAATGTGGCACTTCTGAATTGTCTGAAGGCTGCATTGATGAGCTGCTAGTTCTTCCTCAGTAGGTTGTATCCTTGGCTCCTCTGTGTCAAGGGACAAGAGCTGACTAAATCGGCCCATCAATCCATAGGATCTCCTAGGAGTTGTCATGGAAGGCATATGAGACGAAGATAGAGAATTTTTAAGAGGTTTTCCATGCCCATTATCAGTGGAAAGTTCTGGCCCATCAGCTGCATCACTGGCCACACATGCCGGAAGAAGACCAAGCTTGTGCAACCTTAAGATGCAATCAAAAATATTTCTCCAACCTGCTCGAATGTAATCACCATAACTGTTGGCAATTGTAAAAACTGTCTCAGTTGCCATTCTAGCTTTAGTATCATCCCCAAATGCCAGCACAGGTTCCTCAAGAAATGATGGGTTGAGCAGTGTTGTGAACTTACACAAAGACACAACAAGATCATCAAGTACATCTTCAAGATGATGGGATGCCGAGATCTTTGCAACCGCTAGGAACCCATCAATACATGTTTGGTAAACCTCTTCATGTTCAGCATGATCAAATACCACAGAAATAGCAGCAATAGTTGGCCCAGACATTATAGCAAACATATCTTGGTCAAGGTAGGCTCTTGAATCTGGTACTATGAATGGAGCAGTCTTCTTTGATTTGTGTATTAAATCAATCCATCGGCTTGGGGTCATTTCAAGAAAACCAGGACCTTGTTCTGGGATTGTGCGAATCTCATTCCGGCATATTGAATGATACAACTCTGACAGGAATTCTCGAGGTAGGTCGTTGCCGCCATTTATGCGTCGATTATTTCGGATGAAATCCTCTTCTGTCATTTTTTTCTTCACTTGTGCGTTGTGCAGATCTGTATTCAGCAATATGAGTGAATATGATAACAACAGGGCGGCATCCTTATTCACAAGAATCTGTGGTGACTGCTCGTAATATCTTTCTGAGAAGGCCTCAAGCACTCTTTGTATCTTTTGTGACTCTCCAGGTAATCGGAAAGTTTCTAGAAACAGTCGCAATGCTGTATCTAAATTCATGTCCTGAAAGTCAAATGTCCCAGCAAATTCATGAAGAACCTGAATACAAAACTCGTCATGATTTCCTAGAAAATCTCCTACTAGATTCTTATCCAACCCAGCAGTATACCTAAAAAAGCAGGCCACACTTTGAGGATCAAGTTTGTCAGGCAAGAGATGTGATCCTTGGAGGAATTCTAACCCCTTCTTTGGATCATGATTAAAGTGATCAGCTCCAATCATCAACCTTTTCTTGATATATTTCTTCCTGCGAACAAATGGAACCCAGTGACTTGCATCACTGTAGTTGTCACACTGCACCATCCAGAATGGAGTATACTCTTCCATTACCAGAGTCTGCTCTGGAACAGATCCATTGCCTACCCTCTCAGCCATTCCCTGAATTACAGCAATAAGACCATCCAATGCAAGAATATGCATTGATGACAGGGGGCTATTAACTGGAAAAGCACTCTTTGACAATAAATTAGCGAGTTCTTCAAAGACATTGCTGCAAGTTATGTCACAATCAAAGTTAGCATACATCTCCACCATAAATGATTTCTGTCGGCAGAAGTCAACAAGAGCCTCCATAGCAACTTCCTGCAGCTGATAAGAGGCCCCATATTTGCTTTGTGCAATCCTCAAAATCACACAAGAAAAGAAAGCCTCGAGCTGTAATTTGAGTTCAGTACGCAGATGATGAAACAGATTAAGAACAATACTGCATACCATCGAAAGAGTAAGTGGACTCATTGACAGGCCAAACTGCATCAGATTATGAAACAGTTCATCCTGAATTAAACTCAACAATCTGGGGTGATGTCGAATATAGGGACCAACCAACTCTATAGCAGAATTAATCAAACCCAGAGCAAAAAGTGGCACATCTTCATCAAACGCTATGGTATTTGATCTGGGACCCATTCCCACATGCTCAACAACATTTACCAAAGAGCACAAAAAATGAAATATTTCCACCATGCAGGGTACTCCAAATGGCTCAGTCACCATACGCAAGTCATATGGAACAGCATCCTTCCCAACCCCAATCCCGATTGGATATTCATCCATTCCTACTGCTGCTTGACCAACAGAATCATTCAAAGTAAACTTTGAGGATGACGTTTGACTATCATATTCAGGGATCATGTTGCCATTTTCCATTTGTCTACTAACCAGTTCATACTCAGTGTCCAACTCAGCGCTCTGCAAAGGAAACAAAAACTTCATCTATGCTTTAAGGAATATTTTTAAATAATGAATATCAAAATTACAAATTCATTATTTATTTTTTCAGGCCCAAATATAGCAATAAGTAATACCCAGCCTCTAGCCAATAAAAATACGCAATTTTTTCTTTAAGGCATCAGAACACAACCTCTCTCTTGAAAAAGCCAAACAGAAACCAAATGCCTGTTTATTTACACACACACACACAAAATAAACTTGCTAAATAGAGAAAGTCACTTCTCCCAAAAAAAAAAAACACAGGGAGAGAGAGAGAGAGAGAGAAATTCAAGTACAATACAAGGCATTGGTGTCAACATATAGATTTGGGATATATATTCACCTAAGAATTCTTCCATATAGCCAACAAAGTAAAGAAAAATTACAAAGGAAAAAAAGAAAATAGATGTAGAGATGGAGAGAGGAGGGGGGGGGGGGGGGGGGGGATGGGTGTGTTGTTGGGGGTAGGTGGGGGGTTGTTGTGGTTGGGGAGGGGAAATACCAGCTTCAATAAATTGCTAAAAAAAATCAGCTTCCTTCATTCCCAACAACTAAAACAGAGCATAGAGAATTGAAATATTCAAAAGAGAATAAGAAAGCAACAAGCATATATACCTTGCCATCAGCAGTATCTACTCCATCTATTGGAGCACTTTCTGAGTTTCCAACATGAGGAAGGTGTGAGAAAATACACCTTACAAGCTCATGCATGGTATGCCGAGCAATCCGTTGCAATAACTCACCTTTTGATCCTGCCTGGTGGACTATACGGAAACATGTATTGACTATGGTGCAAACATCCTGATTGCTCAACACGACAGAGACTTTACTCTTCATGCATGCCAAAAAAACTTGAAGTATCTTCATTAGAACTACCTCCTCTGATGCAGGATCAGTCACCTCAAATCGGCAGCTACTGACCGCATCAACTAACACATGCATTGCTTCTTTTGCATTCACAGTGTTTTGATCAATAATATCAAGCGTTAAGATCTTGTAAACAGAAGATAAAGCAACACCAGTGATTGGAGCACCAGTTTCATCTGATTGAATCACATCCAGAAATGGTTGAAGATACTCAGCAGGGTTGATAGTATTCCAGTGATGCTGCCATGTAAAAATCTTCTTGCGTAACGCCTTTAAGGACTGAATTAAGGAATGTTCAAGCTCATCATCACCAGACATATAACGCACACCCCATCTTACATTTCTCCTCATAACAGCTAATACAGCTCCTATTTCTGAATTAATTATACATGCTAAAGTAGCTCTACTAGCATAGCCATCACAGCCCTCAGGTTCTTCAATTCTCATGATTCCCCGCTTTATACGGCCCATCTTTGAACAATATTCTGAAGATAGAACCCAAATTTCTACCTGTAGTTACAAACTGCTACAGACAGACGGCAGATAAACAAGAGCTAAGCATACCTTCAGAATCTACAGGGATGAAATGATATATTATTAGAGAATGCACATGTGGAATAAGTTGAGGTGCAAAGGGCAATACAGAGAAGGGTCATCCAAATATTTCATAACATATCAAAAGAAGTCTTTGAAGCAATCATAAGAGTAAGAATACATTTAATAGTGACTCCTTTAAATATCAAATACATGCGCGAAAAAGTTCAGCAAAAAAAAGAATAACAACAACAATACAAGAATGAAAAGAGCATAGAGACATACATAAGTGAATGCAGATAACCACCTCACGGTATTTCATATGGCAACTGCAAAGTTAATTCTTACGTTCCCAATCCCCTTTCCACCAAAAGTGAAACCACATCCATATGCACACATGCACGTGCTTGCATGCTTAGACATTTATTTTATGGAGAAACACTTGATCATGAATTGTGAGTTATGCTAAAAAAAAATAACCAAAAATTGCCTTTTAGGTGGGATTTTTTTCCAAAAAAAAAAAAAAATGGTATTTGACACATCTCCCTAAACATTTTACAAAACTACTCCTTAAACTTTTAATATTAACAAATTACCTTCAATTTATCAAAGTGTTGTAGGGTAACCCCTAAATTGATGACGAAAATTTAAATTTAGATGGAATCACCCCATAAATGTCATATGAGCTTGTTTGAAGGACGAGACTGACAATTGGAGAGAGTCATGTCACGTCCATGAGGGCGTTTTCTTCCATATTTTAACATCATTCATCGATTTGGAGGCACTCATAACATCTTATCAAATTCAAGATGTAACTTATCGTAACTGAAATTTTAGGGGGCAAGTTGCCAATTCAAACAAAGTTCAGGCGAAAAAGCACCAAAAAAACTTTGATGACTACTAAAAACCCAGCAGCAGCATAACAACACTTTGATCCTGTCTCTTTACATCAACCGAACACTTATCACTTGCTTTGTCCGATCTAATTATCACTTCTTCTACAATGCTTCTAAGTTTACAAAATTCGATTGCCACAATCAAATTTGACAATTTCTTCACCACTATAACTATCATTTTATATGACTTACATTTTAAACTTTCAATTTTCCAACAGGCATTATCCGAACAGATTTGACCAACCCAACATGCAACAAAAATCTTATTTCCATCAGATCGGCCCTCCAAATTTCAGAACTCAAACAGCATTCCGAATTCATAGACCTCATGAAAAATATGAACCAGTATTATCACGTCCCAAAATCAAGCTCAGATATTCAGGACTGAAAATGCAAAACCAAGATAATTCAAAGAAATTCCCAACAGCTTTCAGATCTAACAAGAAAATCATCAAGGAAAAAACTCGATTAGGTCCATTTCCAAGTCTGATAATTTCAGGATTTTAGGGATTTTTTTTTTCAGCAAATGACAAAAAAGATTTCATCACAATTAGAATTGAAATCTAAGACGAAAACACCAATTGAATCAGGAAAATTTTTCAGATTAAGGCCATTCGACAGAAAGAAGAAGATCCTAACCTCAAAATTTCTCCCTTTTGCTCCAAAAAGCTTCGCAGCAGAAATTAGTCTTTCTCTTCTACTGAGTTGAACGCTATCAGTGGTGAAGGCCAGGACAGAAACTGTGCTTCCTTTGAGGGGAGAGAGAAGACAGGAGAAAGAAGAATCAAATTAAAAATATCAACGCAAAAAATGAAAAATGAAAATAGAGGGTAAGAAAAAAAAGAGAGTAAATAATGGGGTTACATTTACAAATTCTAGAAGTTTTGAGGGACAAAACAAATTTTATTAAAAATTAGGTTTACGAATCAATGTCTTGATTATTGCTACAATTATTTAATTAAAAAAAAAGGATAAATAAGCCTTTTATAAACACAAATTTAAATGGATGACTGAATTTATTTTATTTACGAAAATTATTGTTAATTAGTTAATGAACGTAACCAACTAATGATTAATAATAGTTAATCAATAAAAAATATATATTAACACTTATTAATTACTAATATAAAAAAAATTTATTATTTTCTTAATTTTATAAAATTTGAATCAAATTAAAACAAATTTCTTAAAAATAGATCATTTAAAATGATAACCACCCTTAGCAAAGAAAAAAGAGGGGGATAAAATGAAAGAGTGCATTGACCAGAGTTTCAGAATCGCTTTAGACACGACTTTGGACCTTCGATCCTAAAATTTGGTCACAGGGCTCATATCATTATGTGGTTTTTTTTTTTTTTTTCCTAGTAGTGGTTATGTTTAGTGAGGTGGCTTTATTGGACGGATCTGATTTCGTTTAGAGGATGGAATCTAGACGGCTTGGAGGCCTTTTTTGGCATATTTCTCATCTCCTAGTTGTCCTCTTTGGGGTTTTGTTCCGAATGTTGGAAGCTTTTTGTAGAGGTAGTGGTGATGCCTTGGACATTGACGGTAATGGTGCGTGCTTTTAATGTTTCGTCGGCATCTCCGCTTATTCCCCAAAGCATTCTTTTACTTTGATGGTCATCTTATCGTTAGTACTTTCAACGAGGGCTTGTAGCGGTTGTGTTTTAGGCTTTAGGTTTATGTTCTATTCTAATATAGATGTTGATTTTTTTATCATGTAGTCTTAATATTTTCTTTGTAATAATATATATGATTCTCCCACTGTTAGAGCTTGTTTTTTATCAACTAAATTTAGGTCTTAGCGAGTTAAAAGTTTTGTTAGCCATACATTTATGTGAAAATGTTGGTGGCCTTAGAGCTACATTTTACATGCTTTCGATAGATCAAAAACTTCTATTGATTGTAGTGGTTTCAAAAAGGACTTTATGCATAGTCAGATTGATATGTTGAAAAATTTTCTTAATATTGGGTCTTGTCTTGCATCGTTTTCCCTATGTTTCATCAAAATTTACTGATGGAATCGGTTTTAATTAAGTTTTTGTATTATGAATCAAAGGATCATTTATATTATCAGTGTCAGAAAGACTTTTTAATTAAATGTAATTTACCTTTTAAAAATTTACCTTTTAAAAAAATAGATCATTTACCTACAAATTCAAACACTTAAACTTTTTGTTTCCACAATTAAATAATTCCTTTTCAATTTCAGTTATAATCATGCTCCTCATAATTTTTCTTCTTTTGAAGAGTTTTAAAAGAAAAGATAAAATAGTAGATCAATTGTTATATTTTTTTATTTTAAATTTGTCCTTTTTTTTTTTGTTTACCACTAATTTATCTAATTTTCTATGGTTTTTTATTTTCACAAGAATTTTTATTTGTTTTAATTTTGTTTATAAAATAAGAGCAATTTGTTTGTTAGTCCTTAAATCTTAAATAGATGAGAGTTTGATCCCTAATCATTTTTTTTATTAAAAAATCCCTAAATTCTTAAGTACGTGAGAACTTGATCTATGATTTATTTTTTTGATTAAACAATCCCCTAGAACTCTTAAAATTGGTGTGTTTTGAATCTTCCATTAATTTTTAGATGGAGGGTAGGGATAAGATGGCGTGATAGTAATAGGGGAGGTCATCTTGGGACAGCAATGGACATTAGTATTTTTTTTTTTTTAATCAATGCAAAAAGAAGATCAACATTGTATTTATCCTCCCCAACCGGCCTCATGCTATGATATCAAGTGGGGACAAGACCACTGCTAGGATGGCGATCTTGATCCTTCAACAGCTATTTCTCCCACGTATATTTTAGCTCACGAAGGGAAAAATTGACTTCTTGGAATTTAGCATAATAAACCGACTCAATTCACTAGTGGTCCTTGATTCTTGAATATGGATTGAAATCTAACTTTTAAGTCTCTAGACTTTAGATTCCTACTCTTTAGCCCCTAAACTTAACAGAAATATTTTAAGCAGGATAATCAATTGAATAGAAAATGGGGTGTCCTCGAATAAAAAATAATTATGATAACTACTTTTCTCCCGATCCATGACTTGCTTAAAGTAAAATTTCTGAACGCATGGCTATATTTTATTTTCATTTTTCCCCTCCTTTTTCTGACAGCTACTATTTCCTCCAAAAGTGGTTCACGTTGTGACATTTCGGTTATTCCTTGCGCTTGAGCGGATGTTTCAAAGCAAGAATTTTTTTTGGTTCATTATTTTCCTGTGATTGACATAACCCAATAGCCCCGAAGATGGGGAGAGTTATCGCATGACATGAAGACAGTCCGTATACTTTTACTGCTGTGATAAGACTAATTCGAATTCAAGAACAGTCTTACCACCTCAATTTACATATCACGAAGTGCAGATAACTGTATTACTATACCGGTTATGAAAAAATTTTTTCTCTTCCCCGAAATCCTTCCCACCAAAAAAGAGAACACACGTGGTTGACAAAGGCGAACAAATACATACGTACTTTGGGAACTCAGTCGCGGCAGCATGCAATCTACGCTTGTAAAATTGCCATTCACGAGGGAATTCTTAAAAAAAATATATACTAAAACGCTCCGGAAGCAGCATAACAACAATGCTATTCCATTACTGCAGCCAAAATGCCGCTACTAGCATCGATCCTCACTGTCTCTCGACAATTGATCAAACATTGCAAATTTAACAATGCTACGACAACTCATTTCTTAGTATAATCAAATCTTCCAACTTATAAGGCCAACATGACAACCTTAAATTGAAATTAATAAAATAATCATCTTTCATTTTAGCACTAAGATGTACAAAAGCATCGAGCACAGAGCCATCACAAATGCAAACAAAACAAGAATGTCGATTGCGACATTTGTGCTTCTAGATGTGGGAATTGCATTGGTCCAGTGGAATCGATGATGAAGGATCGTCCAAGAATGTACAAAGACATTAAGTACTTGGATTACATTAAGCACGTTCTAGAGAGGAAAATAGATGGAAAAGCTCACACAAGCTTTCTCATGTTTAGAAGGCAGGTCATGAATCAGATACAAGGTGTGAGTCAAAGCTTCATGTGAAAAGTAAGGTTCATTGTTTTCCAAAGGTGTTTGTAATAGTCTACTGATTGCATAAAATCTGCTCTGAAAATCTTTGCTTTTGAAGTAATAATCCTTTATTCGCGACTACAAAATTGTCATGTCAACAAGTAAATAAAACATGGTAGAAAATAGCAATAAAGCAATTGATTTTGCCAACTTAGAGGGCTTTCTTCAAATCTTCTTTTCCATGTTTCAAGAAAATAAAATAAAATAAAATAAAATAAATTCACGTCACGTCTAGTTAAGGAAGGTAATCTTTGATAATGCTCATGACGATCACAAATCTTCATGGCAAGCATGAACTGAAAATGTTAATTGTGTATAATGAACCTTCACAATTACATGATAAGTTGAACAAGAAAGTGAAAATTCGTATACTCCTAATATAAATATAATGTTGAAAGCAGGAGATTAAATATTGCATTGAAAGTGGGAAATTAGGCTTTTCAATAAAAACGAAACAACTAAGAACTTCTTGTAGTGATGGTGATTCTTAAATAGAATGCTTTTAATTAAACGAAGTCAGTTAACTCTATAAGAAGAGTAAACAAAAAGTACAATGGTAAGAAAAAGAGATCAATATTACTATTGGAGGGGGGGAAAACGTTGAAGAGTGCTTAATTTATAGAATTCTAATATTTCTATCTCAAAAACCCTAACAGAAAGAGATTTGACAAACATAGAATGAATAGACATTGTTACATTTTGAAACTCAAAGAATAAAGTTTTAGTAAGGGTCATAGTTCGAAGGCAATAAATTGTAAGTGTACGGATCAAGTTTTGATAATATAATGATGAGTAAATTATGATCTCTACAAGGACTGAATTTAGAATTGCTGTTAACTACCACAATTATCATAACTTAACTTTATTTAGACAATCGAATTCAAAGAAGTTAAAATAAAATAAAAACAAATATAAAAATAAAAATAAACTAATAAGGAAACTTCAATGCACAAATGTTTTAGAGACTTGGTTTTATCTTGTCATTCCTGTATTCATCCTAATAAGTAATTGATAGTCAAATCCACTTAATTTATTAACCAAGGCTCCTAGTCCAACCTCATTATCTCTCCCAAGTGTCAAACGAAGTCATATACATGAATATCCGAATTAATATCCCTATCTAACCCGTCTATTCATATATTTATTAAGTTCGGCTCTCAAATAGATTCAAGACATTGATTGGCTCCTAGCCTTACAACAACCTAAATCCTAATTCTCCTCCTAGTCTCACAATATTCTGGACTCTTAACGAGATTATCCAAGTATTGATCACCTTTTGGTCTCACAACAACCTAGACTATGCTTTTCAATTCTGAGTAACAAACTCAATCTCTCTTGAGCATCAAATTTCACAATCTAAAATCATTTAACTCATTGGCCACATAAATTAAAAGCATTAAGCTTAGAGAAATATAAATAAATTAGAATTAGAATTTAAAATTAATAATCAAAAAACTATTCAAAATATAGTTCAAACAATACTACACTAAGTTCTAGAATGAGAAACTTAGTTCAACGTAGTAGAATCCACGAATAAAAATACAAAAGGATTCACAAAAATGCATAAAATTGTTCAAGACAATTCTACAATATAAATCCATGAAAACAAAGAAAATAAAAAGGAACGAATGAGGAAAGGGAAAAAAAGAAACTAATTTGGAGAAAGTATTCCTCAAAAGCTTCAAATTTTCAATCCATCTTCAAGATCTTTAAGGATTCCCTATGAAAGATTGATTCTCCAAGCTCTCTTTCTCTCTCTAGAACTTGGTTTCTTTTCTTCTTTTCTAATTTGGGAACTAGGGTTTGTTTCCCTTAAGCAGACTCAAAGTTAGCAAAAATCCACCATCAAATCTCATCCAAGGGCCATAAATGGCCCACAAATTCACTCAGCACGGAGAGAGGCGCAGCTGCGCACTTGGAAAGTGAGGTCATGTAGGAGGTGGCATGGGTTGTTGTTTGTGTGCTCCTAATGGGTGAGTACCAAAATTTCCCTAAATCCCCTTATTATTAATGATTCCTACAAAATTATACACAACACATTAAACTAACAAAAATACTTGAAAATTTACAAATATCTGAATTCAAAAATACTTGATTTGTTGGTAAATAGCCTTATCATCAAATACTCTCAAACTAAAACATTTGTTTCTCCTCAAGCAAAATAAAAGAGAGTTAAAGAGCACACAAACCAAGTACTAAGATATAAATGATAAAGTGTGAGTTTTATATTGAGTCAAAAACCATGTAAGTATCTCTGAAGCCACAAAATACTCTAAGCTTAAATGAAATGCCAACATTGAGATTATCTAGAATTTTAATATCAAGCATCAATTTCACTCCACTCAAGGCTCTTAATGTGTAAATTGTACACAATCAATCTCACTCAACCATTTGCACTCCAAATAGACCTATGTGCTTAGGAGACTAAGAATGATCTCTCGATAGTGAAGTTAAGAATTAACATGTCACTCTCCACGAATGTAGGTTTGTGTGTTATTGAAGATCAAAAGGACTTTTAAGGATTGTAATTTATGGTTAAGGTAAAGGTTGAATGAGGTTGAAAATTTTTTTTTAGACTATAATCATTCTAAGCATGTATCACAACTCATGGATCTACCCCAAGAAAACAACCACGAACTCCATATCTGATCATTCTTTTCGTTCAATTAATCCCACATAAGGTTATTTACAACAATGCAAAAAAACAAAAAAAACAAAAAAACAAAATGCATAAGAAATTATTTTCTTTTTTACTTTTTTTTCCTTTTCTCTTTCTTTTTTTTTTCTTTTCCTCTTTCTTTTTTTTCCTAAAGCCACATCCTCAAACTCATTCTTTTATTTATACTTTTTTGAGTTTGGGAGTAGTCATATTTTCTTTCCTTTTTTTTTTTGAATTTATATAAATAAAAAAGAAAGAATAAATAACAACTCATAAATAAAATAAAGCAAGACAAACCAATCCATCAATGACTTTCCAAACACAACTTATACTTATCTGCAATGATCTATGCAAGAAGTTACATACCTATCAGTGATGGGTTTAAAAAATGAAAATTCATCTCGTGGATTGGATGCATTTATGTGGATGATAAATGAAAGAGGCTATAAGACTCAACGAGGTTAACCAAGAATGAACTTTTCATGGGTTAGCTTCAAAGGCCCAAACGATCCAAGGAAAATACCTAAATTATCTCTCCAACAACACTTAACATAGTATTTTGCCTCGAGTTTTACTCAGATGGGCTTTAGTGTTAATGAGATATCAAGGCCTATCTAATGCAAATTGTTTTCTAAATATTCAAAAGATTAAGTGATCATGATTCATGGTTCTCAAATGCAAAGAGTCAAGAATGAAATTCAATAAATGCGAGTCAAGCACACAAAAATCTCAATGAATTACATTTCAAAAGACCTAAAGAAACATAAAGTAACTGTGTCCAACATTAATAACAAGTAATCTCATTTCAACAAAACTCACAACTTATTCAACAACATATAACAAATTAAAAAAAAAATTATAGCCAAAAGAACACAATTTATAGAAAGAAAAATAACAGCAACCAACACACAAGCAAAGTCAAAATCCCATAAATAATCAACACACAAGTGTTCCCTCTACCATACTCAAACCAAACATTATCCTTAATATTTAAATATTTAAATAAAGCACAAAGGGATAGAAAATGTATCAAGAAGGCGAGTCAACAGTGCCTCCTAAAGTGGTTGTCAAAAGTGCTCCGGGCTTGATGGCTTTAGATTAGGTTAGTGCCGAGCTTTCCTTCATAACTTGTGTCTTTAAGCTTAACTATGTATATGTCAAAGAGTAGCTTTCACCTATAGTACTTGTCGTATAACACGACATATGGGTCTTGGTTCTTAACGCCCTCAAGCTTGGTAAGATATGGAAGTAAACGGCACATAAGCTCAACTCAACTCAGCTTTGGCACATGGCTTGAGGATAGGTGAGCCACATTGGATCCTTATAGGCATCTTCTTATTTGATTGGTTATGGTATCACAACTTGGATTTCAAGAAGTGGAGACTCGAAATCATTATCTTTTGATTTTTTGTCAACGGACAATTCTTGAGTCACTTCCTCACTTAAATCATCATCATAAAACCAATTCAACGTCCTCCCACTTGTACTCAGCTCCTCATGCTGGCTTTCACACATGTAAATGACTTGTGTATCCCTTATTGCCACCGTACTTGTCATAGCTTCAATGAAGTAATTTGAAGACCGGCCTTGTAGGTCATGATCAATCTTTATCTTCTTTAACTTTTCTATACGAGATATTGTTTCCTCTGAAAATTGGGAGACAAGGTCTTCAAGGGTATGAAAAGACTCCACTTGGTGACTGGGGATGTCGAGCCATGGCTCTAAAATGTTGGAACTATCATTCGAACTTTGGTGGTTTGTTGAATAATTATAACATCAATAGTCAAAATCAGTCATGTCTTCCAACAACTAATAGACTTCGTCTGCAAATAATTGATAAAAAGAAGTGGTACCATTTCTTCTTTCCACCCATATTCTTGTTATGGCATGTAACCCATTGAGAAAGTTTTGTAGTTGATACTCCCTCAAAAAACCATGATCGGGGAGCTGAATAAGCACCTCATTGTATCTCTCTAAAGCATTATAAAATAGCTTGGAGTCTCATTGACCAAATCTCGAGAGGACTTGTCAATCAACCATTTCTAAGTACCTCGTAAAACAAAAACAAAAAATTAAAAATGAAAGTAAATGCCTAGATTAAAATAAGTTATTTACTCATAATATCAACAACAAGCTAAAGCGCTAATCCCCGGTAACAACACCAAAAAATTGATAAATCACAAGTGTATTGGTCAAGTTTTGATAGTATAGTGATGAGTAGAGTATCATTTTCATGGGAATTGAGTTTAAAATTGCCACTAAGTACCACGATTATTGTAACTTAACTTTATTTAGGCAACCAAATTAAATGAAATTAAAATAAAATAAAAACTAAAATAAACTAAAATATAGAAATTTCCATGTACAAATGTTTTAGAGACTTGGTTTTATCTTATCTTTCCGATGTTCATCCTATTAAGCAATTGGTAGCCAAATCCACTCAATTTACTAATTAAAAGTCTTAGTCTAACCCCATTACCTCTCCCAAATGTCAAACGAAGTCATATGCATGAATATCTAAATTGATATCCCCATCTAATTTATCAATTCATACATTTATTAAGTTTGGATCTTAAATGGATTCAAGATGTCGCTCACCTCTTAACCTTACAACATATTAAATCCTAGTTGATAATCAAGAATTTAATTTCTTTTTAGTCTCATAATATCCTAGACTCTTGACGAGAATATCCAAGCATTGATCACCTCCGAGTCTCATAATAACCTAAACCATGCCTCTCAATTTTAGGTTACAAACTCAATCTTTCCTGAACATTAAATTTCACAATCTAAAATCATCTAACTCATTGGTCATATAAATTAAAAGTATTAAATATAGAAAAACATAAATAAATTGGAATTAGAACTTAAAATTTACAATAAACAAAATATTCCAAATATAGTTCAAATAAGATTATACTTAGTTTTAGAATGAGAAATTTAGCTCAACATAGTAGAATCCATGAATAAAAACACAAAAGAATTCATAAAAGTGTATAAATTGTTCAAGACAATTCTACAAATATAAATCCATGAAAGTAAAGAAAATAAAAAAGAAAGAGAGAAGAAGAAACTAATTTGGAAAAGAATTCTTTAAAAGCTTCAAATCTTCAAACTATCTTCTAGATCTTCAAGGAATCCCTATAGAAGATTGAAACTCTCTTTCTCTCTATGGAAAATGACCTCATTTCCTTTCTTTTTTTCTAATTTGGGAATAGGGTTTGTTTCCCTTAAATAGTCTCAAAGTTAGGCATAATTCCACCATCAAATCTCATCAAAGGGCCAAAAGAAAGGCACAGTAGCACGCTTGGGAGATGCACCCGCCCTAAGTTTGCTGTCTATGTGCTCTTGACAGGCGTGGAGGAATGACAGCACAGGTGG
The DNA here is from genome assembly GCA_035233585.1 of Antiaris toxicaria. Taxonomy (NCBI): domain Eukaryota; kingdom Viridiplantae; phylum Streptophyta; class Magnoliopsida; order Rosales; family Moraceae; genus Antiaris; species Antiaris toxicaria. Next base: position 9,848,163 of record CP141162.1, on the reverse strand, counting down.
TGGTTGAGGGGCATGCCACACTTACTATCTAACTAATAAAAACGCTTGAAAACTTACAAATATTTGAAATCAAAAGTACTTGATTTGTTGGTAAACAACCTCCTTATCAGAAGGGAACTTTGTAATCAATCTTTTCTTGTTTTTTTTTCTGAAAATTTTTTTATGGAGTTTATATGGAATAACTTTCTATTTTGCATTATTGCTAAGCATGAACCTACCCACAAGTATATGAGGTCAAGTTTTAGCAAAATGATGAGAAAAGATTATCATCCTCAAGGATTGTAATCTAATCTTTGCTAAGTACTTAATTAGAGTAATCTTAATTTTATCTAGAAAATATGAAGTAAAAAATGCAAATATTAGCAAAAAGGAAAATAAAAATAATAAGACAATTTAAATGAAGGATGATACTTTGAATGAAAAAGAGAATTCAATAATAATAAACGTCCTAGAGGATTAATTACACATACTATCAATTATGCTCATATTTGGCTTCTAACTTTCACTAATCAATTTTTCTTCGCAAATCATTAGTCTAGAATCAACTGTATTCTCACTACCTTTCCTGAGTGTCTATGGGGAAAATATGCTCAAAGTTAATTTCAATATCCCTATTCAAAATCATACAATTAATCATTTAGTTTAAATTCCCATATGACTACAAAGGTGTCATTGGTCTCCTAACTCCAATAACATATTAAGTTATGTTTTTCAAACCCAATACTTTTCCCCTCCCAAGTACCAAATCCTGCATATACATATCAATCTAGATCAATAGCCAAGTGTAATAGAAGCATTGAACATTAGAAAAATTCAAATGACTTGAAAATAAATTTACTTACCAATACATTAAAGCCATCAAAGCATAATGTCAAGTAGGTTACTAATTTGTTTAATCCCCTAGATTAAACAAATTAGTTCATGGCTAGGTTACAAGAATACACAAAATAAACTGAGATCCACAACATCTTGAACAAGAAATAACAAAACAAAGATGACTTGATAGAAATAAACTAGAAGATTCAATTTCTTTAAGTCTTCAAGCCTCCTTCTTCATTATTAAGTGCATCCCCTTCTTTCAAGTGTATACCAAGCTTCTATAAATGCTCTCCTTCTTCCAAATGGTGGCTGATTCCTTTGCACAAAATCTAAGGATGATCCTTTAAAGGCTCTAACGCTCTAAAATTGATCTCCATACTCTTGAAAGTAAGAAATCCACGACTCAAAATGCAACCTTGAGAGCGTCGGCGTCATTTAGAGAGCGATGGAGTGCTCTACTTGACAAAAAGGGCGAGTAACAGTTAGTAGAGTGATGGGATGCCTAAAATGAGTGATGGGTTAGTCAGCTTTCTGTCTTGGGCTTTCTTTCTTTGTCCAATTTTGTGCCAAAAATTCCAAGACTTGTCCCAAAAACTTATAATTTTCTACTTTTCCCTACAAAATAAAATGTGAACCACAAACACACATAAAAATACCTAAAACTAATAATTAGTAAGCTCAAGGCAACAAATAATTAAGTATAAAATCACATTATCAACTTTCGACAGGAAATGCTATTCTAAACATTGAATTAATTTTTTAAGAATCTGATTTAGGACTAGAATAATTTTTTATTATATTATGTTCATTGTAACGTAGACATTTATAAATCAAACTATTAAAAAAATAAACATATAATTAAAAAATAATTTTACCTTTAATACAAAATTGATTTTTTTAATAAAACTCCTATATTTTTTTAAAATAATATTAATAAAATACTATTTTAATTTATCGCAATCAAAATTTATTAATTTGTATCAAATAATCACTTGTTTAATACACCTTTTTTTTTTTAATAATTGAGAAACACTCTTATTTTTAGTAGTATCACAATGTGGATGAATCATGGGATGCTGAACACGTTCACAGTGGTCCTATACAGAAACAAAAGTAATCATGACACAAAAAACAAGTGTAAGTTTTGAGTTTTCCCATGGTTTAAAAATAATACCAAATTTCCCATTTAGAGTTACCCGATATAAAAAATCTAAAAAGGATATCTATCAAAATAATATGAAATATGGCAGAAATATCACAAAATATCAATATCATTTATTGTTAATTATAAAAATACATAACATCACAAAATTTCACAAAAATATCGCAATAATTTGGCAAAATATCCAAAGTGCTCCCGTGTGAGTTTTTGTGTGCTTTGTTTTTTTTTTTTTTTCTTTCCTACTTTTTCTTTTATTAATTTTGATGTTCTTTTGTTTGTTTGTTTTGAACCTGCGAAAACATTGTTTTGGTATTACAATTTGTAGTTAATGACTTGAATTTATATTTTTACATTCAAGGACTTATTTAATGACTTATGTTATGCATATGTATTTTGTTTTATTTATTTTAGTTTATTTGTATATATTGTGCTTTATATTATATTACATGTATGACCAGGGCAATGTTTAGTACGTCCTTTTACAGGTGTAATCATTTTTATATAATTAATAAAAATTATCCTTGTACTGTCAGGTTTCTTTACTTATAAAACTAACTTATATGTTTTAACATTTGAAAGGTGACAATCCAATACAAATTACTCATTATAATAAAAACTTTCAAGTATTACAACTATTATAATTCAACATGTATATATACTTAAATATATTATACAATATATGTATTTTTTTAACAAAATAATGTTCAATCAATATAATAATATTTGTTTTAACATATCTAAAAATTACACAATAATTTATATTTTTTAAGACAATATCCCTCATTTTGCCTTTTTTTTTTTTTAATATCGATATTTCTGTAAGACATATGTAAATCCATTAAAATCCATTAAAATATATATATATTTTGAAAGTATATAACATTTTAACACTTTTTATAGTAAGAAAATGATAGTATTCTTAAAGAAAATTACAACTAAAATTAATACAAGAAATAAGCTATTAATCCAGTAAATCAGTTCTCTATTCTCCAATATATTTGAAATAATGGCCAATAGAGTAAGAAGCATTTTCAAATCTCTGAGCTGTTCTTTTTTAGCCATTTTTTCTTTTCTTTTTTCTTTTTGTTTTTTTTGATAAAATCCTTGCCTGTTTACGCATAACATACTCACATACATTTGGATCGGTGATGGAATTCACATCCATGAATATGTATTTATCTTCTCCTTTCAATTCCTTTAATGCTAGTCTTTCTGTCTCATTTTGAGCTATCAACACTTGCAGCTCTAGATTTTGTTCTCCATCTGAACTACCTTATTGTAAAATTTGTCGAAATTATCAATTTTATTCTATTATTGTTTTGACAATAATATAACTGTCTTTTTCTTTTATTGTGCTTTCTTTACCCCAATGGATCATTCAGATGAACTTCCCCTTGCATCATCTTCATTTAAGTTCAAAGAAAATAATGACAATCCAGGAAATGTTGAATTGAGAGACTCTAAAACTGGAGTGTCTGACTATGAAGAGCTAAAATTATCAATTTGCCTCCTAAATGATGATGTGGAATTGTTGGCATGGTTGCCAAACTTTTTAGTGTCTTTAAGGATGGACTAGACACGATTAAAATTAAATCCTTAAGAGTAAATCTTTTCATGTTTGAATAATACATTTGCTTGGTCATACTAGAAGTATATATAAGGTTATTTGCAAAATAAAGTATTTTATGCCTAACCTAATTCAAACAAATACTTGCAATGTCTTGTTCTGAAGTTCCACTTAGATTCATGTGCTTAATTTGTCGGATGCATCCTCGAACTTGGACGTATATTGAAGGATAAATTGCATTCTCGATTGCAGGGACCTTTTGGACCGACTCTGAGTTACAGTTGTCGGTATAGTGTTGTTGTAGTTTTCTTTCACCCAAGACCAAAATTGATCTCTAGATTAATTTATCCTTGTTACCGGGTCTTGTGAAATATCAAGATATACACGATATAAGTGTTTAACTTCCTCGTGATTGTAATTTCCCATTCATGCTGATGAAGCCATGGAGTTTTCACAGATGATTGATTAGAAAATAGAAAAGGGGATTGGCCGTTGGAGGGAAAATGGTTTTAAGAAGATTAGATTAAGAGTTCAGGGGTGTTAAAGTAGTTGGTAGTATGCTATGATGTTTATGAAACCAATAAAAGAGATAACATTGGAAAGTAAAATCTAATCCAACAGTTAAGATGATGCTGAAATCCATGAGACTGTTATGATCATTCTGGTACATATTACTTATCTGATAAAATTGGAAATAGTGGAAATAAGATCATATAGTGAAATTTGATTCAATGGTTGAGATAATGATGAAATCTATCGAACGGTCACGATAAATGTGCTACGGATTCCTTATCTAATAACATTGGAAACGTTAGAGATAAGATTAGATATTAAAATCTAATTCGACGACTGAGATGATGATGAAATCCATCGAACGGCACGCTCAATCTGGTACAAATGTTAAGAATGCCCTAAGAGGGAAAGATTTTTTTATGTATTTTATTTATTTTTGAACTGGTTAATAATATATTAAAAATTATTCATTTCATTGCTATATAGCTTTATTCTATTTACATGTTAAAATAAATATAAGCAAATATGACTCATTCACTACTTAATGTTAAACTATTAAAATATTACATATAATGACCTTTTGTTTGTGAGAAGACAACGTTCTAAAATAAATAGTCAGTAGTCTCTAGGATTAGAGTGAGCATTCAACTCATGTTAAGACTACTATGTCATCTAAAGTCAATTGAAAAGATAGTTTGTCTTGACCGTCTAGGATGAGTCAACTCCCGAATAAATACATAGATATGTTACTTGATAGTGACATATTAGACTTAGACCAATGTGTAATTAACCTACGCAGTTTGCTTGAGTGAATTAATTTGCTTTTGAGCATTCATTATGTAATAATCTTAATCCTAAATAAGTAAACAGTTTCATTTGTATAACTTGTATACTTTAATATTCCAAAGGCTAAGTTGTTCTCAAATTAGTAAGTTCTAGACCAGTTCATTAGGTATATGATTTATATATAATGAAGGATTGCTTATGTTCACATACAGTGAATTAACCTATGCAGTCTGCTTGAGTGAATTAATTTGCTTTTGAGCATTCATTATGCAATAATCTTAATCCTAACTAAGTAAACAACTTTATTTGTATAACTTGTATATTTTAATATTCTAAAGGCTAAGTTGTTCTCAAATTAGTAAGTTACTAGACCGGTTCATTAGGTATATAACTTATATACAATGAAAGATTGCTTATAGACATAGAATTATAGGTCTAATAAGGAGTAACAGTTATCCTCTTAATGGCAGTATATAGGATGTGAATATAGACAAGGTTTTAGATCGTTTGTTTGGCAAAATGATTTATTATTTCACATACGGTGAATAATTATTTTCCTATTAGAGATATAATAGATCTTTAAGATAGCGTGATCAAAAAGTTAAATGGACTTTGATTATGGTTGATCACGAATATCATATGAAGGTATTGCATATATAACAAGGTCATTGGACTGTGATTATTCACTGACTTATGTAATACAATATATAATTGGAAGTGCAGTTTCATATTTATAGCGGTCTGATTTTGAAATTAATAATTATATAATTGATTTATTTGGTATAGAATAGTTAATTACATAGATTATTAGAGCTCACAATACATATATCTAATCGATCCATTTACTAACTTTACATAATTTCTTAATGGATAGAAATTCATTGGGATATTCTTAATGACTTTTATTCTTGGATAGTAAACAGAAAAAATCCGGATCACCTTATATTAGCTGTAGGCATTTTTTCTAGACTGAGAGTAGAATGAGAATTTTGTTTTATTTAATCAATGAGAAAAATGTTTAATTTGTATAAATATTTATTTGAAAGATAAGATTTAAAATTTATATTGATTGTCTTTGTCTTTTGAGATAAATATGATATTGATTTAAATTTTGAAAGATATGAATAAATTCATTATTTATTTAAATGATTAATTTAAATATCTAAATAATCTTATTTAAATAAATATTTTAAATTAAATGTGTAGATTGTCCTATTTAAATTTGAATTAAAAAAAAAATTTGTCCTGTTGTATTTAAAGTTGGCATAAATATGAGAATAAGGCAAGGAAAAGACTTTCTCCTTATTTGATTTTATTTGTATAATTATTACATGATTGTTTAATTCAAATAAAATTTTTGTGATTTTGTTTTAAATTTAAACTAGATTTATAAAATATTATCCATGTGAATGAAATCATAAAATTTATGAATATTGAAATTTGAATCCAGTTTTTAAATCTTCTATGCCAAAAATGAGTGAATTTTTGTGCCTCCTTAGGAAAGACAAAAAATGCCACTCTATAGGAAAAGGAGACAGAAAATTCTTTTCAAGTGTCCTATTCAAATTTGAAATCCATCCAGAGCATTCACTATAAATAGGACCCTTAGGACTCTTATTTTTCTCAAACCATAGACTCTCAAGTGAAAAAATATATTATTATATCTCACTTATAATAATAAATTCCTAGTGTTTTTTGTGGTTTGAAGGAGACAAACTTCAGAAATACAAATTAAGAAATCATCTAGAAATTGAAGAATAGTAAAGAAGGTTAGTTGGTTAAAACCTTAACGGTCATGATCATATCCCGTGGCATTCTTGGTACTTTTCTCACAAGGTATAAATATTATTGTGTAATTTATTATATATGACAACATGAGTAAATATAATCTTTTAAAAAAATTTCAAAATTCTATTGTGTACGTTTTTCGATTTTCCTAAAACAGATTCCTTATCTTATAATATTGGATACGATAGAGATAAGATCAGATAGTGAAATCTGATTTGATGGTTAAGATGATAATGAAATCTATTGAACGGTCACAATCAATCTAGTACATATTCTTTATCTGATAACATTGGAAATGATGGAGATAAGATAGATTGTGAAATCTGATCTGATAATTGAGATAACGATGAAATTTATTGAATAATCATGATCAATCTAGTACAGATTCCTTATATGATATATTATTATTATTAATAACTCTAAAAAGTGTAAACTCAATGTAAACAAAGCACAACACAGTTACTTTCATTAAATAAAAAATAAAAAAAACTTATATTGTTTCTCCATCTTCCAAAATGAATTTCCAATATGGAGATCCATTTTACTTTTCATCTTCCATTTCATCTACATCTTCTACTATTGAAGATGAGGTTGATGAAAAATCACAGAAAGGTTTTGAAGCGATGGAAGCATCATATTCATTAATGGGTCAAGTTGCTACTAACAACAACATCCTACTCACTCACTATCTCAACAAACAAGCCAACCGAGTGACCCATGGAGGCTCAGTCCCTGGTCATATAATAATAAATCGTGATTGAGAAAGTGCCAATCATTGACTATTCAATGATTATTTTGCCCCAAATTTACAATATAACAAAAAGATGTAGTTTGTCTAACATCCATATGATGCCTCTCTTACGCACCAAATTCCATCAAGAAAGCCATTCAAATGACGTAGAATCAATAATGTAGGAAGTCTATCACATTATCTGTTTCTTTCAAATTTGCACAAGTTCTAAGAAGTTTTATAGGTAATCTAACAACCATATGCTCTCCTATCCATGCAAATTGTATCTAAACAAGCTAGGTCACTTTTGTGTATCAACCTACAATGATTCAGCTGACAAATTCTCCTACAGAAAGTACTTAGTTTACTAGGACTACAAACTCTCGATGAATGTTTTTTTTGCTAATTACTACAAGTAAGATTAGCATAAGCAACATTGACATTTCATTTAACATAAGCATTTGTTGAACTAAAACTACAACAACTCTCAAATTTGCTTCCATTGGAACAATAAGATCAGTACAAGCAATCAGTACAAGTAACACTAGTATAAGCAACATTAATGAATGTTTTTAATTTACTAATTACTACAAGTAATCTGTACAAGGACTCACAAATTTGCATTGATGAATGTTTTTTACTAATCAGTACAAGTAACATTAGCATAAGCAACATTGACATTTCATTTAACATATGTATTTGTTGAACAAAAACTGCAACAACTCTCAAATTTGCATCGATTGGAACAACACGATCCATATGTATAGTTTACAACTCGACATCATTAAAACAAATCAAAATGGTGTGAAATACAAGATAAGAGAGAAAATCACACTTATATCACATTCCAAAGGGAATTATTTCCAAATCCCAAAAACCAAATGGCACAGACTGAGCCGGCTCTAGGGTAAACCAGCAGATGGGCCTTGATTATTAGGAAGCTTTTAACTATAGTATCCATCTCAAAATACTGAAATTAATGATGTTGAGTACTATTATCAAAACATAGAAAATCCTATCAATTAGGCTTTAGTTTGATTCAACCATTTTTCCAGAACTCTTTTATTCCTTTTTTTGTAAAGATAAATCTTATAAAAATATGACCTAGTATTATCACATCCGAAAATCAAGCTTAGATCTTTAGCTGAAAATGCAAAACCAAGATAATAGAAAGATATTCCCATCAGTTTTCAAAATTAGCAAGAAAATCATCCATCTCTAATGCTTAGAACTGAAATCGAAGAAGGAAACACTAATTGATACTAGGGAAAATTTCAGATTTAAGGCCATTCAAGAGAAAAAAGAAAATCCTAACCTTAAGATTTCTCCTTCTTGGTCCAAAAAGTTTCGCAACAGAAATTGGCCTTTCTCTTCTTCTACCGAGTGGAACGCCCCCAGTGATAAAGCCAAGGATAGAAATGTGCTTCTACTCCTTTAGTTGAAGGAGAGAGGGAGAAGAAAGGGAAAAGGCTGAAAGCGAATACGAAAAAAATTAAAGAAATTGAGATTTAGGGCTACATTTACAAATTTTAAAATTTTTGGGGGGACAAAACAAATTTTTAAAAATTTAGGTTAACACATAGCTTGTTTGTTCATGGTAGTCTTGCTGATTATTGCTACAGTTGTTGAATAAATACACTTCAACTTTTTATTATTTCTAGAAGTAAATAATGTTTTTTAAACTCGATTACAATCATACTCCTTTTCGTAATTTTTCCATTTCTTTTAAAGAGTTTTGGGAAAAAAAAAAAAGAACGATGGATTAATCTTTAATTTTTTTTATTTAAACTTGTTCATTTTTCTCATTACTTTATCTTATTATATATGGATTTTATTTTTCACAAGAATTTTTATTGTATTAGAATTCGGTTTACTTATATTTTTACTTTCTAACTTATATTAAATGTATCCAATATTTTGATGTGCATCATTTGATTAGAAATAAATGGCTAGATATATTCATAATTTTAAAGGATGACCTTTCTCATATAATCTGACACCTTTTGTGTAATAGGGTGCTATATCAATAAGAATGGTTTTAAAAAGTGTCGTAATTTTTCTCATTTCCCAAACTTTTCATCTGCCATTCGACAAAATAAGAAAACGACAGACCTCTAGAATTCTTTCCCGTCTCTCTCTCTCTCTAGAGCAACGACAACTCACCTTCCAACAACCAACAATGGCGCCCCCTACCCCTACCACTGCTGCTGCCTCCTCCTGCTCACAGGTCATTCCCACTCCGTCGAGGATGTTATTCTCTCCTCCATTTTATTTATTTATTTTTTCGTGATTGCCCTTTTCTTCTTCTTCTTCTTTATTTCTTGTAACGCCACCACCACCACCACCATCACCTCCTTCCCTTCACCGCCTACAGCCCACCTCTGACGATCCATCCCAACGGTCTGAGAGACGCCATCGCTCCGGCAAGATGGACTCCTACTTCTCTGCAGTCCTCCACCAGCTCCTCGCTGAGACTGCGCTGCTCCATCGAAAGCCACCCTCGGCCAGGTCCGCCTTCGTCCCGATCCGTACTCTTCTACTTGTAGATCCGTCGCTCTTCGCCTTCAACCCTCGACGGTGCTCAGCTTTATCGCCTTCCTCAACCTCCGGGCATTTTCAAACACGAGCTCTACCCATAAGCTTAGCCCCAACGTTAATATTTTTTTTATTTAATTATTTTGTTCAAGACTCAAAATTTAAAATGAGATCAATGAAAACGTTAAAAGAAATTTTTTTAGTTACTATTGCCATCATGGAGCCACACCCAGTAGCTTGTGGGTGAATTTTAATGGAGCTAGGTTAGTGATTTTTATAGTCTGGAGTGGAAGAATGGAGGCTGCGAGTTCGGGTGACAAGGTGACGGTATGCAACAAGTTAGCGTTTATCAGTCGTTTGTGTTTGTAAAAATAAATAAATAAATAAATGAACGAATGAATTCAGATATGTAATTGCAAACGAATGCATAAAAAAAAAAAAAAAAAAATTCTTTGGAACCTTCAAGATAATCTGGTGTGGTATAACCACTTTGGTGCTCTTGTTTGTTAAAACCAGGGAAGGAAAAAAATAAAATAAAATAAAAGTCTTTGGAACCTTCAAGATAATCTGGTGTGGTTTTACAACTTCGGTGCTCTGTTTGTTAAAACCAGGAAGAAAATGGATTTTTTTTTTTTTTTTCACCTTGCAGAAAGACGAATGAATTTGAAACTGTTTTAATTTTTTTTTTTTAATTTATTTTCCTATGAAAGGTGACACTCCTTCTTCATATATATCATCCATCCATAGCCTCACGACATTGCATTTTACATTCCCTTTCTCACGAAATTACATTTCTGTAATCTCGATGCCACGTCCACCACCAAATAATATACACTTTTTCACTATTTTTTTTATCATTTACAATTACTCTTCTATCCTTGTCACTGTTAAAATATATTTTTCTTGTCCAACTCCGTCTCGAGATAAGTCTTGTCTTTCTGTCTTAATCAGTCTCAATTCTCATGAATTTGTCTATGTCCAATTGCTGACACATCCACCATATCATGTTATTGTCGTTTGTAATTTGATATCAGATTTGAAACTTTTAATATATATATAAATTGGGAATTTAAGGTTGTAAATTGCAATAATTTTAACAATTCTGGGGTTTTTTTAATCAACATTAAAAAAAAAAAGGAACCAAATCGTTATTTTTTAAAGAGTTTCACATCGATTGCTCACATATTACATGGCTGCTCTTGTGTCTTTAGTTGTTATTGGCTACTACATGTAAGTAATTTCCAAGGCTGGGCTTTACCCGTCCTCAACTTGAATGTAGCTTCTATGGGAGAATGAGAAACTCTCGGAAAAAAACAAAAAAACTAAAAAACAAAAACAAAACAAAACAAAACAAAAACAAAAACAAACACGAACCATACAAAGCCCACTCGGTTCGTTTTTTGCTGTCACTGGCCAATTGCCGGGGAAATACCGCCCTTCCCCCTCTCAGGAAACAAGGGTGGGAGTCCAACAAGCACTTGCTGCAGAGTGGGGACTAAGAAAGAGAAAGAAAGCATGATAGAGGCAAGGGAATGCAAAGTATACAGGCGGATTTACATATGTTTAAACATATACCATGTTAAATTTCATCAAATATATGTTAAGATATTTAAAGCAGGGATTTATAGATAAATGACTCTTTTTTAATAAGTTTTTTAATAAATGATTAAAATTTTAAAAATTAATTAAAAAATCAATTTTGTAAATAGTTATATTGTATAATTAATTATTGATGAATCATCAATAAATCATTTATTGATCACGATCAATCATTGATAACTATTAGTTGATCAATCATTGATTAATAACAGTTTATCAGTGATTGATCATAATACATATCACTAATTTTTATAATCAATAACTGATTAACATAAATAAAATCGCTAATTTTCTGATCAATCAACGGTTAATTATAATAAATTAGTGATTTACCAAAAAAAAAATTAAACACGAAAATTAACTACACACTTTTACTCTCTTCCCCAGTCCCACTTTCTCTCTTAGATACCCCTCCCCCCTCTCTCTCTTCCCGGTGAACAAACCATGCACAATTCTCTCTTACCTCAAAAAAGCCCCTCTCTCTTCCTTGTGAACGAAACAGACCACCATTAAAGCTTGATTGTGATATTCCTAGAACAACCACTGCAATCTCCTCCCAAACGATGAGATTTGAGCTCCGCATCAAGAGCCGCAATTAGATGCCGTGTACTCCTTTTAGGGATGGCAATATTACGTGCGAAGACCCGCCCCAAACGCGGCTAGGATGGGAGGGCAAAGTTCAAGGACGAGGATGGAGATAAAATTTCATTCCCAAAGGTTAGCAGGGCCAGGATGGGGAAAGCACTCCTTACCTTGGCCCCGCCCCGTCTCATCCCTAATATATATATAATTTCTATATAGAAATATACAAATATATATTATATTACAAAATATTATTTTTAAACATTGTTTATGTTTATTTTTTATGTTAAAAAACTTGTAAGTAGTGTTATAAAGCTTTAGTTTTAAGACTTTATAATGTTTTGATGAAACCTTCAAGGATTCTATAATTAATATTTCACGTGAATATATTTAGAATTTGATTTGTTTATGTCTTTGATTTTGAACAAAACTTATGATGCATTTCAACTTTATCGTTTGTTTTTAAGTTATTATATTTTCAAATGTGTAATTCAAAATAGATGGAACATAGGGTGGGTATAGGAAAAGCCCCTCTAACGGGGAATCCACATCCCTAACCTTGCTTTTGTTTATGCGAGGATGGAGACGGGGGATAAGGATGGTTTTGGGAGGCGGGGACGGGAAAGCATTCCATGGCCCCATCCCACTCCATTACCATCCCTAACTCCTCTCTCTCTTCTCTTTTTGCACTGCCCCTCCCTATTCCAACGCCGGCCGATCTCCTCTACACCTTTACCGATTCGCTATCATGGCACTGCTTGTCGATTGCTCGCGATCTTCTGTGCCAATCTCTAACTTCGATGAGATCTGACGAACTCTAACATCAAGCATGAGATAGGCTTTGCGAGATCCTTCGGAAGACAAGTCCTTCTTCTTCTTCTTCTCCATCACCGACGGTTATCCTCCATTGTTGCTCCTTGAGGTCAGATCTTTTTTTGTCTGTCACGACCAAATCTCTAACCATGGCTTCGAAGCTGATTGATTAAAAAAGAGGAATCCGATCGTTTACCTAACAAAAAAAAGGTTGAATCATATATTTTAGCTAGGTGGCAAATCTGGCCAACCACCATAGTATTCCTTTAAAGTATATAGTAAATCCATATACTTCATAATGATTGATGCTTAATTTTGACTAATTTATTGACGAAATTATCCTCAAAGAAAAGAAAATGTATGTATAATTTTTAAAATAAATAGAACCAAAAATTGTTAAAAAAAGTACATTTATAATATGAGATTCTACGACTTTCTATTTACACAACCCGATAGAAACTAGTAATTGCTGAATTATTTTCTTAATGATCTTATGTATAAGTGTTCAAGTAAAAATTTAAAACATACAATACAAAATTGCGCCATTGGATTACGTCAAGCACGTCCTGGCAAGGAAATTGGATGAAAAAGCACACACAAGCTTTCTCATGTTGGAAAGCGAGTCATAATTCAGACAAGGGATGAATCAAAGCATCATCAGAAGAAAAACTTGCCAATTGTTTTTTCTAGGACCATATGTAATTGCATAAAATCATGTCTGAAAATTCTGCTTTAGAAGTAATAAAAAAGCAACCTTTATTTGGCTACAAAATTGTCATCTCAACAAGTAAACGAAAACATGGTAGATATGGTAAACTAAGACATGCTACTAAAGGAAAAAAGTCTCTTAAATTACCGGGGGAAAAAAATTCGAATCCCATGCATAGAAAAATTCAGGATTCCCCCACAAACAGGCACATTTCTGGACCTGGTAAACACATTTGTACAGTCACGATAACATATTTTACTACCTCTTCCCTTTTTTAACACCCTTTTGAACTTGTACACTAACATTTTTATATCCTCTGCAAAGGGCATCAGGGGTGTGTGTGAGAGTTCAACACCATCTAAGCCTCATCATCAACTAGCCTGACTCTAGCCATATGTCTCCTCAAAACTTAAAAAAAAAAAAAAATGTAGTCTTAGGTACAACCAGAAATTTTAGTTTTCCAATAAGCTTCCGTCCATCCGAACCTAATAAGCAGGGGAGCTTTTACCAGACATTAAAGAAAGAAGAACAAAGAGAGAGGGCACTTGTACCATCCTCAGTTAGCTGTACAATAACTTCGGTTCCTATTCCATCACCTAAGCGGCAGGATGTGGAGTCAGAGTGCTAATCCTCCTCTCTGCAAAGGAAGACTCGCTTGAGCATGTGAGAAGAGGAACAAAATGGGAAGATCAAAGGCAATGGAGGAAAGAGCCCACATTCGTGGATTAAGTCGAGTTTTTGAAGATCATCTTCAGATTTAAATCTTAATTTCATTTTTATTTTCCTTTTCAGTGTTTTCTTGCTTAGTTTAATCTGCTTAATCGGGTAAAAAAAGAAATGTATTTTGATTATGAATGAAAAGTACGAGAATTTTATGCCAAAAAAATTACAACAAAAATAAAACCATACTACTCGGCTTTTATCTTTTCAATTATTTTCTCAAACTATTATCACAGACACAGAAATTTAACATAAGCCATACAACATAATCTTCACATGTATTGACATGGTAAGTATTACCAATGAGAGTGTTTGAATCAATTAGTTTCAACAAGACTAAAAGCAAATGAATGAAATATTCTCACTGGGTTTCCCAGGTTAAAGAGAAACAGATTGGACAAGAAATTAACTGCCAGCATGAATACAATTGAATTTCTACGTGCGAAAGCTCCGTCCAAAGGTAAATGTATTCTGGCCAAGTAGAGATAATTGAAGTCGTCGAAAGAAGTTGACACCCCCGATATATTCCTAGAAAGTGGAGTTGGGCCTTTGATCTTAACCGGAAAAAATAAAGAACAAAAATAATCAAAAATTAAGGATACGAACCAATAATCATCTCGCCTCTTGTGAATCTGAGTCATTTTTCTCATTCATGTTGCTATGCATTTCGAGTAACTTCTGTTGCTCTTCCTCGGCCTCTTGTGGTTGTGCTTTAATTTCTTGTGTAGCCTTGGGCTTACTTGTGGATTGCTGATACATAACACCCCCAAGCATGCATATCAAAAGCCCTACAGTTCCAATGAATGACGAATGCTTGTCCCAAATAACCAAATTAATCACAACTGTTAGTAACTTGTTCACTATCCCAAGAACTGTAAAACCAGTAGCAGAGATAGCCCGCCGGCAAGAAAACCCAAAGAAAGAGATCGACAAGCCTAACAAACATGATAGCCCCACAGGCAAAATCACCCCAACTGAGTACCAGTCTGACTCATCAGAGATTTCATGCTTTATCTTCTTCAACTCACCCATAATAAGCAGTTCCAATGGAAACAATAGAAGGGCCTCCAGGTTGTTATACAACACCAACCCCCATGTATTTAAACCAATGGTCATAACCACATGCTTTATGTAGACAAAGTCTATGGACATGCTAACAAGGTAAGCCAGAGCCCAACTATAAGCCATGAAGGTGAACTGGTAATCCGTCAACACGTAAAGCACACTTCCACCGAATATGGTACCAAGTGAAACCCAAGTCTTCAAAGACGGCCAAGGCTGGTGTAAGAACAGAGTCTCTCCTATTGCAACAAAGATTGGAACGACTGAACGGAAGACGATGAAGGTGTCAACATTGGCATGGAGAAGGAGCTCGCTGTTGGTGAAGAGGGACAGATAGAATATGATAGCAGCAGGTAGAAATCTCCACATTGTGAGGAGGTCAAGCCGGTCATGCTTTATGAACTTGAGCCATCCACAAGCAATGACCCCAAGAGCACTGGTGAAGTACTGCAATGCAGTCAGCGCACCAGGGTAAGGGAATTTCATGACGGCCCATTTGTTGATGATGGAGAGCAGGGATGCAGATATACAGTACCCAGCAGCTATGCCATACACAGAGGCTTGTTGTAGTAAGACATTGAACCAATTTGCATGGATTTCAACAAAGTATTTGGAGTTTATCTGGGCTTCTCCCAATTTCTGACTCTCTTCGTCATTTTCAGTTGACATCTAACAACAAACCAAAAGCATCTAAAGTTAGTAGCCAAGACAGGAAAATCTTTATGACACCACTCTTACACACCAAATTCCATCAAGAAAGACATTCAAATGATGCAGAAGCAATAACGTAGGAAGTCTACCATATTCTCTGTTCCTCTCAAATTTGCACAAGTTCTAAGAAGTTTTGTGGCTAGTCTAACATCCATATGCTCTCCTATCCATGTGAGTGGTATCTAAACAAGCTAGGTCATTTTCATGTATCAACCTACGGTGGTTCAGTTGACAAATTCAAGTCCTACAGAAAGTACTTAGTTTACTAGGACTACTACCTCTCGATGAATTTTTTTTGCTAATCAGTACAACATTAGCATGGCAACATTGACATTTCATTTAACACATGCATTTGTTGAACTAAAACTGTAACAACTCTTAAATTTGCATCAATTGGAACAACACTATCCATATCTTTAGTTTACAACTCGACATATTTGAAACAAATCAAAATGGTGTGAAATACAAAATAAAAGGGAGAATCACCCTTATACCATGTTCCAAAGGGAATTTTCCAAATCCCAAAACCCAGCAGAGGGCCCCTTATTATTAGGGAGCTTTTAACTATATTATCCATCTCAAAATACTAAAATTAATCACATTAATTAGGGCTTATCAACATATATAAAATCCTATCAATTAGGCCTTAGTTTGATTCTACAATCTTTACATAACTCTTTCATTCTTTTTTTTTTTAAAGACAAACCTCACAAAAAAAATGATCTAGTATTTTCACGTTCCAAAATCAAGCTCAGATCTTTAGCTGAAAATGCAAAACCAAGATAATAGAAAGACATTTCCATCAGTTTTCAGAATTAACAAGAGAATGATCGCCATTTCTAAGTACTTAGAACTGAAATCTAAGAAGGAAACACAAATTAGTGTTAGGGAAAATTTCAGATTTAAGGCCATTCAAGAGAAAAAAGAAAATCCTAACCTCAAAATTTCCCCTTTTTGCTCCCGAAAGCTTCGCAACCTTTCTCTTCTTCTGCTGAGTTGAACGCTCCCAGTGGTGAAGCCAAGGACAGAAATGTGCTCTTCTTCAGGGGGGAGAGAGAGGGAGAGAGAGAGAGAGGGAGAGGACGGTAGAAAGAAGAATTAAAAAAATAACAACGCAAAAATTGAAAAATGAAAATAGAGGGCAGAAAAAATACAAAAGAGTAAATAATGGGTTACATTTACTAATTTTAGAAGTTTCGAGGTAAAAAAACAAAAAAGCTTTTTTTTTTTTTAATTTAGGTTGACGAATCAGTTGTCTTGATTATTGCCGCAATTTATTTTATTTATGGAAATTACTGGTCATTAGTTGATGACCATAATCAATCAAAAATTGGAATTACAAAAAAAAAAAAAGCTATTTTCTTAATTTTATTAAATTTCAGTTACTAAATAGGTCATTTACCTACAATTTCCTTTAATAAAAAAACTTTAAACTTTTTGTTTCTACAATTAAATAATTTCTTTTCAACTTCGGTTATCATCATATTCCTGATACTTTTTCTTCTTTTGAAGGGTTTTGGAAGAGGAGATAAAATAAGAGATCAATTTTTGTATATTTTATTTTAAATTTATTCCTTTTTACTGTTTACTACTATATTATTTTATTTTCTAATTTTTATTTCTTTGAAATTTCTATGGTTTTTATTTTGTCTTTTCTTCCAATTTGTTTTACCTTCAATTTTTACCAGAGTAAATTGTTAAGTTTTTAAACTCTTATATAAGTGATAGATGAGAGTTTGACCCAAATATATTTTTTTTTGTTTTTTGTTAAAACATTCCTAAACTCTCGAGTATGCGAGAATTTGGTCCATGATCTATTTTTGTGATTAAATAAGATTCGGAATTCTTAATATAGGTGTGTTTTGAATCTCCTATAAATTTTTGGATGGAAGATGAGAATACGATGGTAGTATAATAATAATGAAGGAGGTCATCTTGACTCGTTGAAAATGACAATGAATATTAATTGTGTTATTTTTTTTATGCAAAAAGAAGATCAATATTGTATTTATACTCCCCGTTTAGTGAACCTGCCTCGTGCTATAGTATCAAGTGGGACAAGACCATTGATAGGATGGCGATCTTGATACCTTCAACATCTATTTCTCCCCCTTATATTTTAGCTCATGAGGAGGGAAAAAGGACTCTTAGAAAATGAAGTTTTAGCAAAATGAACCAACTGAATTCACTTGTAGTCCTTGATTCTTTAATGCAGATTATAATCTAACTTTTAAGTATCTGGACTTTAGAATCCAATTGTTTAGCTGTTGAACTTAAAAAAAAAAAAAAAAAAATTTAAGCACGATAATCAATTGAACAAATAACGGGTTGTCCGCGTATAAAAAATAATAATGATAGCTACTTTTCTTCCGATCCATAATTTGCTTTGAAGTAAGATTTCTCAACGCAAGGCTATGTTTCTTTTTCATTTTTTTCCCCCCTTTTTCTGACAACTACTATTTCCTCCAAATTGGTATGCATTGTGAATTTTGGGTTATTCTTTGCGCTTGGGCGGGTGTTTCGAAGCAAGTTTTTGTTTTGTTTTATTATTTTCTTGTGATTGAAATGCCCAATAACCCCGAAGATGGGTGAGTTATCGCATGACATATATCCATATAATTTTATTACTGTGATAAGACGTTTAAATTCTAATATCATCGAGAAATGCGATCAGCCTTACGACCTCATCTGACACCCCCATTTGAACTCCCTTAGTGGCCCGTAAGTTTCTAATTTGCTTCAACAGAATTGTAGATATACTCGGGTATCCTTGCAATTATTCTTAATTTTCTTGTGCATTTTCTGTCATTTTCTAGAGAATCTCGCCCTAGATCTAATCAGCTGTCCATTCAATTAGGTGATATTCAATCAGTATCCCTGTGCTTGTAATGAATATGAGTATTGTATCATACTTTAACTAATACAACGGTGTCGATAAGCCTCCAAGCAAAGGGCAAAAAAATGGTATGAATAAGCCTTATATAAGTGAACAAGTGAACTACCTCAAACACTAATTCAATTCTCTTGATCACATTTGGTTATGGACACGCATTAACAAGACCAGTTTCAAGTCACCAATCATATATTATACAACATCCTAACCCCCACCTGCAGCACCTTCAGGCAACGACGTCGTTTGGTCTGAAGGTACTTGGCCTGTTTCATCCGATAATAGAACTGCTACTTCACCACTGTGTGATGGCTCTTCTGAACTTTGATCAGGAAAGACCTCAGACTGCAAGGATGGAGCAATGTTATTCACATGTAACCATGTCAACTCCCACAAGCTATCTCCACCTAAAGCACTTCTCTGCACAAGCACACCCCTTGTCTTCATGACAAGCAAAGTGTTCTTAAGCAGCTCAGGGACGAGCTCCTGAAGCTTCTCGCTCTTCTTACCTCTAACTTTCACCTTTATATACTTTTCCATCCGGCTGAGAACACCGAGCCATAATTTGCAGAAGGTTGTTAACTGAGATAAGTCAGGAAGCAACTGGAGAAACACCTTCGGCAAGAGCTTCATGGCAAGTATAAGAGTGCCTTCCATGTTACGATAGTCTTTTTGTGAGTGTCCTTGTGCAATTTCAAGCAAGTCATCAAGCATCGTAAAGATCACCAGATCAAAGCACTGTAACCACAGTGCATGAAGAAGATGTATCCCATCCACTCCCGTCAAGCACTTTTGCAATGACAACAAAGCATGATTCCTAACCTCTTCTCTCTGGTCCAAACAAACTTTTCTGAGTCCTTGAACAAGTCTCAACCACATCTCCCCAATATCCTGAGACATCCTTGCAGCCTCCTCCTCTCCCATTGCTTCCTTAGCCTCAGAGGCCCACCGCGCTAAACAGTCAACAGAAGCTGCCATTAAATCTAGCGCACGAACTGAACGCTCTGCCTGTCCAACTCGAGACTCTGCAAACTGCCTTGATGCATCCATACATAGAACGTAATTGGCTGGCAACAAGTGAGCCCCATCAGACATGATGAATAGCAATGCATCAAATCCAGCCTCTGAGGCTTCTGGATGTCGGGCAGTGTGGGAAAGAAGGGATGTAACAGTGCGCCATCCTAATTGTGATTTGATGTGAGGGGCATTTGCTTTAACTAGGCGGCTGACCTCTTGTGTAATTTGCTCACAGTATGCATCAGCTACCCGAGCATCTAGTTTTAAGACAAGTTGCAATGACCTCAAAAGTTCATCGGCAAGATTCTCTTTGTAAGGAAGCAGCCGCTGACAAATGCGGAGGAGCCCAAAAACAGCCTTCTCCACTAGGGCACATGGCATGACAGTTGACTGAACAATGTTGGCTATGTGCTCATAGACACCCTGCCAAAGAAGCACAATTCTGTCCCTGTTGTTCAGGGTTATTGCAATTAGCAACTCCAGGCAGAAAACTGCAGTGTCTTCATCCTCAGGAGAGCTGCCCACTTTCTGAGGACGCCCTGCGGCCCAAATGAGTGCCCTTGCAAGCTGCAATAGAGATTCAGCTTGCAAAAACTTACTCTCGGTAAATATGCTGTCAATGTGGCACTTTTGAATCGTCTGAAGGGTGCGTTGATGAGCAGCTAGTTGTTGCTCGGTAGGTTGTGACCTCGGCTCCTCTGTTTCAAGGGATAACAGCTGACTAAATCGGCCCATCAATCCAGAGGATCTCCTAGGAGTACCGATGGAAGGCATGTGTGCAGAAGATAGAGAATTTGTAAGAGGTTTGCCATGCCCAGTGTCAGCAGAGAGCTCAGACTCATCAGCTGCATCACTGGCCACACGGGCTGGAAGAAGACCAAGCTTGTGCAACCTTAAAATGCAGTCCAGAATATTTCTCCAACCTGTGCGAATGTAATCCCCATACCTGTTGGCAATGGTGAAAACAGTCACAGTTGCCATTCTAGCTTTTGTGTCATCACCAAATGCTAGCACTGGTTCCTCAACTGATGACGGGTTCAGCAATGTTGTGAACTTACACAAAGACACAACAAGATCATCAAGCACATCTTCAAGATGATGACACGCTGAGATCTTCGCAACAGCTAGGAATCCATCAATACATGTTTGGTAAACTTCATCTTGTTCTGCATGATCAAATACCACAGAAATAGCTGCAATTGTTGGCCCTGACATTATAGCAAACATATCATGGTCAAGGTAGGCTCTAGAATCTGATACTGTGAATGGAGCAGTTTTCCTTGATTTGTGCATTAGATCAATCCATCGGCTTGGGGTCATTTCAGGAAAACCAGCACCTTGTTCAGGGGTCGTGCGAATCTCATTCCTACATATCGAGTGGTAGAGCTCTGAGAGGAATTCTCGAGGTAGGTCATTGCCTCCATTTATGTGTCGATTATTACGGATGAAATCCTCTTCTGTCATTTTTTTCTTCACTTGTACATTGTGCTGATCTGTATTAAGCATTATGAGTGAATATGATAACAAGAGAGCAGCATCCTTGTTTGCTAGAATATGTGGTGACTGCTCATAGTATCTCTCTGAAAATGCCTCGAGCACTCTTTGTATCTTTTGAGACTCCCCAGGTAGTCGAAACGTTTCCAAAAACAGTCGCAATGCAGTGTCCAAATTCATGTCTTGGAAATCAAAAGTACCAGCAAATTCATGAAGAACCTGAACACAAAACTCATCATGATTCCCCAGAAAATCCCCTACTAGATTCTTATCCAGCCCACCAGTGTACCTGAAAAAGCATGCCACACTTTGAGGATCAAGTTTGTCAGGCAAGAGATGTGTTCCTTGGAGGAACTCTAGCCCTTTCTTTGGATCACGATTAAAGTGATCCGCTCCAATCATCAACCTTCTCTTGATGTATTTCCTCCGGCGAACAAATGGAACCCAATGACTTGGATCACTGTAGTTATCACACTTCACCATCCAGAATGGAGTATACTCTTCAAGAGTTACTGGAGTGTGCTCTGAACCAACCGATCCATTCCCTACCCTCTCAGCCATTCCCTGAATAACGGCAATAAGACCATCCAAAGCAAGAATGTGCATTGATGATAGAGGGCAATTAACAGGGAAAGCACTCTTGGACAAGAGATTTGCAAGGTCTTCAAAGACGTTACTGCAAGTAATGTCACAATCTAAGTTAGCATACATCTCCACCATAAATGTTTTCTGCCGGCAGAAGTCAACAAGAGCCTCCATAGCTACCTCCTGTTGCTGGTAAGATGCTCCATATCTGCTTTGTGCAAGCCTCAAAATCACACAAGAAAAGAAAGCCTCAAGTTGTAATTTGAGTTCAGTGCGCAGATGATGGTACAGATTAAGAACAATGCTGCATACCATAGAAAGAATAAGCGGGCTCATTGACAGACCAAACTGCATCAAATTACGAAACAACTCATCCTGTATTAAACTTAACAATCTAGGATGGTGGCGAATGGAGGGACCACCCAACTCTATAGCGGAATTAATCAAACCCAGGGCAAAAAGAGGCACGTCTTCATCAAATGCTATGGTATTTGATCTGGGACCCATTCCCACCTGCTCAACAAGATTTAGCAAAGAGCACAAGAAGTGAAATATTTCCACCATGCAGGGTACTCCGTATGGCTCAGTCATTGGACGAAGATCATACGGTATGGTATCATTCCCTGTCCCATTTGCATCCTCATCCATTCCTACTGCTCCTGGACCTACAGAAGCATTGGGTGCAAGATTCGTGGATAATGCTTGACCATCATATTCAGTTATGCTGTTGCCATTCTCCAATTGCCTACTCCCAAATGCATACTCATTGTTCAAACTGCAGCTCTGTAAGGGAAGCAACAACAACAACAACATTTTATTAAGAACATTTTGTACACACACATGCACCCAAACATATAGACACACAAATTACAAAATATATATCTATGCATATTTGTCCTTTTTTTTTTAACATAATTTCTTCAAATTAAAGTAAAATATTATGTCCAATCACTAGCATATAAAAAAATGCCTCTTTTGCTAACACCGTCGAACAGTCCTTTTCTCACCATGAGGGAAGGAATAAATGCAGTGCTACTTACCAAGTAGAGAAAGCCTAGAGCAAGACAGAGCATCGACTCGAATTATAAAATTGGGATCTATAGTCACCCAGGACTTTTTCCTCAATCCTCATACCCAAGAAAGAAAATTAAAAGAACCAAAAAATAAAAATTTTAAATGATGGGTATGATGTTTCATATACCCTGCTTCTCAGTAACCAAAGAGCGATAATAAAGGAAAGAAAATATAGGAAGAACACAAATTTTTTTTTAAAGCAAAACTTTAACTAGGCCAAAGCTAATTCAGGAAACCAATAAAAATATTCTTACCTCCTATTGTTGCTAATTTTAACTTTAAGCCATCTGCTCTACAACTTATCAATATTCTGTTTCTCTTTCCTTCTTTCACAAGTTGCTTTTATTTTCCTTTCACATCCCAACAACTAAGACAAAGCACAGAGAAAGGAAATATTCCAGAAGAAAAGAGGAAAGGAAAGGTTGTCTATACCTCTCGATTGATAGCATTGACTCCATTTACCAATGCATTTTCTGAGTTGCCAACGTCAGGAAGGTGCGAGAAAATACATCGAACAAGTTCATGCATGGTGTATCGAGCCATCCGTTGCAATAGCTCACTTTTTGACCCTGCTTGGTGGACTATACGGAAACATGTATTCACTATAGTGCAAACATCTTGATTACTCAGCATAACAGATGCTTTACTCTTCATGCATGCCAAAAGAACTTGTAGTATTTTCATTAGAACTACCTCTTCTGATGTGGGATCAGTCACCTCAAATCTGCAACTAGTGACTGCATCAACTAACAAATGCATTGCATCTTCAACATTTAGAGTGTTTTGATCAATAACATCAAGTGTTAAGATCTTATAAACAGAGGATAAAGCAACACCAGTAATTGGAGCACCAGTTTCGTCTGAACGAATCACATCAAGAAATGGCTGAAGATATGCAGCAGGGTTGATGGTATGCCAATGATGCTGCCATGTAAAAATCTGCTTGCGTAATGCCTTCAAAGACTGAATCAGGGAGTGTTCCAGCTGATCATCACCAGACATGTAACGCCCACCCCATCTTACATTTCTCCTCATAACTGCTAATACAGCTCCTATTTCTGAATTAACCATGCATGCCAAAGTAGCTTTGTTAGAATAGCAGTCACAGTCCTCAGGCTCCTCTTCAATTGCCTTGATTCCAGACTGCAGCTTTAGACGCCCCATCTTTGAACAATACTCCTAAGATAGAACTTGAACCCAAGTTCTACCTTTGGAAGCTAACTCCTACTGCACCTTCACCATATACATATTTCAGTAAATCATATTAAATAAGTTGATGAAGTGCAAAATACTTACCAAGGAAGTCCATTCAAATCTTTCCACAACCTATCTAGGTGAAATTTCTGAAGCTAGGCTAAGTGATTATATGACACGATTGGAGGAACATATATTCACCAATGAAAGTCACACATATTTGATACGTGCGTGATGCTTACATATAATAGGGTGCAAATAATTGCCTCAAGTGTTAGTATACAGGTAATGCAAACAATTTTCTCTTCCCACCAAAAAAGAGAACTCACGTGGTTGACACGCGTGCACAAAGACATACATATACTGGGAACTCAGTCACAACGACATACAAAGTACGCTCGTAAAATTACCATTCAAGAGGCAATTTAAAATAAAAATTAAAAAATTAAAAAATTGCTAAAACGCTCCAGAAGCTACATAACAACAATGCAACTCCATTACCGCAGTTCAAAGTGCCGCTACCAGCACCGACCCTCACTATATCACTATCTCTGGACAATCGATCAAACATTTAAAACTTAAACAATGCTGCGACAACTCATTTCTTAGCATAAAAAGCTCTTCCCAACTTATAAGCATTATCACCATACCAATAACTTAAGTGCCTACTATAGTAATCTTTCTCAATGGGTGCATCCAAACCGACTTTACCAACCCAGAAATGCAAAGGAATCTCATTTCATGAATCCAACAATAGCACTCTGAAGTTGCCACACACAAGCTAAAAATTTTTTTTTTTTTTTAAATCTTTTTAGTGTGCCCATTTCCAACAACACAACACAAAGATTTAACAAATCACTTAGAAAAAACAAAACACAAAAAGAAAAAGAAAAAGAAATTAGTTTACACAAAGCAAAATCGAAATGCAGAATTGAACACAAACAAAAATAGATGTAGATCTGACTCAACAATGTGATCCCAATTACACTACGGAGCACCCTTCTAATTGAGATCGAGAAGAAAAACATAAAATTCAATGGGGAGATTTTAGACCAAGGTCATTTTAGAGAGAAAAAACCCTACCTCAAAATTTGAAGATCTCTGAAAATTCTCGTCGTACTGGAAAGTTCCACGGCAGAATTTTGCGTTCTACTCAGTTGAGAGCTCGGTGGTGAAACCAAGGTAAAGAAAGCTTGGGTTGTGCTTCGTTGAGGAGAGAGAGAGAGAAAGAGGGAGGGAAGGAGAGTGTTTCGGTCAATGAGAGAAGAAAGGAAGTTCATGGGGGGCTCTTTTGCAAGTTTCAGAAATTTTGAATAGTACAAGAATTTTTGAAAATTAGGGGCTTACAATACAATTAATTTTCTCATCAATACCTCAAATTCATACACATATATTTCTTTTTCTTTTTTTAGGAAATAAATAAATGGGAGTCACGTCAAGATTCTAGGCTCTTAATACAGTAATATTATATATAAATTTAATTAACATAAAATTTAAATTTTCTATTTTTAATTCAAGAAAATATATATGGCCTTAGTTTTTAATAATTAAATAACCTTTTTATTCAATTTTTTAATAAATAGTTAAATTTTAAAAATAAGTTACAAAGCTCAATTTTTTTAAAATTAGGTGAAAGGTTAATTTTTTCTTTAAAATAATTAATTAATAATTAATTATATAATATAATTAATTATTAATTGATTACTGATAAATTATTAATTAATCATAATTAATCACTGATACGATGAATCACTGATTAATTATTATCAATTATTAATTGATTATAATATAAACCATAAATTTTTATACTCAAACATCAATTAATTATAATTAATTATTGATTAATTATAATCAAAATCACTAATTTTTTATTAATCAATAATTTTACAATTAAAAATAAAAAATAAAACAAGATAAAACATGCCAATATCTCTCTCTCTCTCTCCCCTCCCTGAGTTTCTCTCTCTCTTCCTCACTGTCAATGAAGTAGCCGCCACTAGCCTCACCTTTTGTCATCGTCCTCGTTGACGACCGAAAGCACCTCCACTCCCAGATGTGTGACAACTGCAGCTCCAGGCCATCGTTATCTACTCCATCGAGAATCTCCTCCTCTACCACGACTGCGAGTGTGACACCACGCCAGTGGCCCCTTCCTCTCTGCCTCTCACAACCGCTTCTCCAACGGCAACAACAACCAACAAACTTCGAGGGTTGCTACCAATGAGTTCAAAGAGGCAGGTAAGAAAAAAAAAATGGCGATCCAGAGAAAGAGAGGAACGTGAGAAAAATTAAAAATTCCACCATTTAACTAAAAAATAAATAGTTGAGTTATATATTAGGCTGGGTTTCTACAAAAGACCACCAAACCTAATCTTCTTAAATATATTTCCTTTTTTTTTTTACTAAACAAAAATGCAATGCCCCTAAAAAAAAACCAAAGATATAATCAAAGAAATAAGAATTAATATGTAAATTTATACTAAAAAAACAAAAAATATGTAAATTTTAAATAATTAACAATAATTAAAATTTTAGGTGCTATACATATGATATTAGAGATATGTTTTTCTTAAATAACTTCGCAATTTAAAATTTGTTTTAAAACTATAAATTAACAAATATGAAAAGTGAAAAAATATCTAAATAAGGAAATATTATTAAAAATATTTATTTTTTAAAATTATATATTTTAATGGAGCTATTAGAACATAAAAGCTATTTCAACGAGTAGTTAGAATGTATCTATTAACGTCACACTGTTAAAGCAACATTAACGCAGAAAATAAATATTTTGATGAAATACCTTTAAAGACGAATAATTTGACTGAGGAAAAAAAAGAAAAAAAAAAAAGGAAATCCAAAAAGAAGGACATTTGAGTAAAAATAAAAAAAGGACGGACAAAAAGTGAGAAAAAGGTCGATTGCGTAAGATCCCTCTTCATGAGATCTCACTACCGTGTGTGGGGAAGTCATGTGTGAAGACAACACAAACCAGAGCTTTACAACATCACTTTGTCATTGGATCATAGCAAATAGCAAATAAATAAAATCAAGAAAGAATGGAACGTAAATAGAAAAACAAAATTGATCAATTCAGGAGCAACTAATTCATGAAAACCAATTGTGATTATTCTTGCAAATTCAAAGAAGTTAATGGGACGTTTGGTAAACGCATTGCGTTTTGATTGCATTTAAATGTAATTCGTTTTTTGAGTGTTATATTTGATTAAAAAATATTTGTTTTGCATTGGAATGAAAGATGTGTTTGGATGAAAAGTATTTTAGTATTGAAAAGTTGATGTAATTAGTAGAAGTAAAGATAAATAATGGAGTTAAAAAGTTGATGTGATTGTTTTAAAAAACTTTTAAATAGTAATTGTTTTCGTAGCACTATTGAAAAAGATTGTATTTAAATGTAAAATTTTACGTTTGGTGTAAAATTACATTGTGTTTGAATATAATTAAAATGCAAAACTTTTACCAAATACCCCTTTAGACTTAATTTGATTTATGAGTTGACTATAAAATGGAATTCAAATTTTAAATTCAAATTAATTGATGTAATTATAATTTTTATTAATTTTTTAGAAAAAAATAAAATAAAATCTAAATTTTTAAGTTTAGATACAATAATCAAACAAGGTCTTATTTGATAACAAGACAAAGTTACAAAAGGATGCATGGAGATGGTATTAAGAATTTTCATCTCACTCATAAAATATATATGTATATGGATTATATATGATTAAGAATTTATAATATTGTGTTTGAATTTGATTAAAATGTAAAACTTTTACCAAATACTCCTTTAAACTTAATTTGATTTATGAGTTAACTATAAAATAGAATTCAAATTTTAAATTTAAATTAATTGATGTAATTATAATTTTTATTAATTTAAAAAAAATAAAATTAAATCTAAATTTTTAAATTTAGATACAATAACCAAAAAAGGTCTTATTTGATAACTGACAAAGTTACAAAAGGATGGTATTAAGATGACCTTATTTGATAACTAGACAAAGTTACAAAAGGATGGTATTAAGAATTTTCGTCTCACTCATAAAATATATATATATATATATATATGGATTATAATTTGGAATGACAAAATTTACATTCCAGTCATAGGTGGGAGCAAGTAGACACAAAAACACCCTCCTATATCCATTTCCAGATTACGCCAGTTAATCGTTATCCAGACTAGAGAGAGAAAATTCCCACTGCAAATACCAAAACCAAAACCAAAAAGCTTGCAAATTTGGCGAATGGCTCTTCTCAACGTCTCTCCAGTATCTTCCAAACTCCCAACCAAACCCCTTCTTTCTCCTCCTCTCTCCTCTCCTCCACACTTCTCTCTCTCCTGCTATCCTGCGCTCCAGGTAGGTACACTGCGCACCCCTCCCCCTCCCCTCCTGCTCCTCCTCCTCCTCTCAGAAATTGCCAAGCTTTTATCTCCATATCTGTGTTGCTTCTGCAGGCAACGAGGAACCGTCTCGAAGCTTCTCAAGCTCTGCTTTCATCTCTGCGTGAATCGGTAACGAAGGCGAGCGTGCTGGCTCTGCTCTCCGCTTCTCTGTTGGTCGCCGATCCCGCACTCGCCTTTAAGGTAAAGTTTTTTTGTCATTAACTGCCTGTTTGGCTGCCGAGAAACCAAAGGAAAAGGAGAGAAATTGATTGATTTTGGCAATGTGGAATTGGTTGTTTCGAAAGGGTGGAGGTCCGTACGGCCAAGAGGTGACTCGGGGACAGGATCTCAGCGGGAAGGACTTTAGTGGAAAGACTCTGATCAAACAAGACTTCAAAACGGTCAGAATCAATTGAATATTTGCCTTTCGGAATATATAATAACGTGTCATGGTAAAGAATTGATCTTGTGTTGCTTTTTCGGCACAGTCGATTCTGCGGCAGGCCAAGTTCAAAGGCGCCAAATTGCTTGGTGCTAGCTTCTTCGATGCTGACCTAACTGGTAATTTAAGTTCTTCGCTCTTATCATCGCCATGGTAGATTCAGTTTTTTTTTTTTCTCTTTGTTTGGCTTCATATTCCTAATTGATGTCTCAAATTTAGTAACATATCAACGCAAGATGTTGTCTGATTGACACAATGAAAACATATTGAACTGAAAACGATCACATTGTCTAATGATTTTTCTCCGCTTTTTGTTAGGGGCTGATCTTTCGGATGCTGATTTGAGAGGTGCAGATTTTTCTTTGGCCAATGTAACAAAGGTGACTTTACTGTAAACATTTTGAAATCATTTAGGTGAATTTCCATTAATACAACTCTCTTGTGATTGCAATAGATTTGATTCAACGATACTCCAAGGAACTTCTCAGGTGAAAGTGTTGGGAGTGAAATTTTTCCAAATTTCTAAATATCTCCTGGCTTTGATGTTTCCAGGCAGAAAATTTGAAACAAAAGGAAATCTTCATATGTGTGTAAATGATATCCTTAGTTGTATGTGTGCCTTTCTCTGCAGGCAAATTTAACCAACGCTAACTTGGAAGGTGCATTAGCTACAGGCAATACAACTTTCAGGGGTTCCGACATAACAGGGGCTGGTATGTATTTGACGCTGCTCAGACATGTTTCTTACCATCATCTCTTGCAAATATTGTGTGTGATATTGGTCGCTTTATGTGTCTCTGTGTGTGTGTGTGTGTGCGCGTGCGCACGCATGCGTGTGCGTGTGTGTACTTGCTAATCCGGTTGTTTGTGATCAGACTTCACTGATGTGCCGCTGAGAGATGATCAACGGGAGTACCTTTGTAAAGTTGCTGATGGGTAAGAAATAGTTTCTGTAATACAATTATCACCTGATACAATATGATTTTGTTTACGATGAATCTACGTTTTTCTGCACCAGGACAAATCCAACAACAGGAAATGCGACGCGCGAAACATTGCTTTGCAATTAGTGTATTTTTTTGTTGATTGGACTGTGGTGTTCAATAAAGGGGACCAGTGTTGCTGCACTTGTAACAGGCTGCAGTTTACATGAGATGAGGTTGGTCCTTAATCTGCTACAGATATTGTTGATATGTACTATAAGGATCTATGTAATCAGAACGTGAAATTCTTTTTTGTTACGAAACATATCCTGTAAATCGGAACATTATGCTATGTGTTGTACATTAGAATCATGGGACATCTAATCATTCGACGATGTATCTAAGCGGTAGAGTTTCACACCTTCTCTCTCAAAAGAATAAATTTCTTCACGTTTAGAAGTTGAATTTGTTCTGCATCACCAAGTCAATGGGCTGATATGATGTTAATATATGAATTGGGCGCCCTCTCCCCTAGAACTAGCTTTCGGACGTAATTCTACCCGAGCTCATTTAATCACTCCCTTCATGAACTTCTGGTTATTGTCACATTTACTTTCAACCAGTCCAAGCTCATATTTATCCATGGAGCTGTCCACATTAGTGATGCTCTATTGGTGCGTTTTTCTAAATACTAAGTTGATCAAAATTACAATAACAAGAAATACGCAAAACTGAAATATGGCGGCTTTTTCATAACCAACCAAAAAGTCTTCATTTTCTCTATTCCGTATCTACTTAATGGTTTTACATTTTTCTTTCATTTAAAACTCCTCTTGGATTTCAGATAGAAACATAGCATGTCTAAACAAGAACATTACTACACTACACAAACCATATACCTATAGACCAGAAATGATAAATAGACTCTCTCTTTATATAGATAATATTACACAAAGTACTCTGAGCTGACCACTCTACCTAAAAATTATTGTTTTCCCGCCCACCATCTTTCTTCCAGAAAAAGGGTAAATTCCACCAATATAGCTTTTGAAGACGACATGAAAGTCCCCTTTCCTTTTTCTCCTTTCAATTTTTCCACTAAAATAGCTTTTGAAGACGACATGAAAGTCCCCTTTCCTTTTCCTCCTTTCAATTTTCCTTTTCACCTCGTCAGCATTTAAATGCTTTTGCACCTTTTGATGACATAAAGTTACACATTACGCTAATTCTTGGAGACCTTTTAGAGATAAAATATATTCTCTATATGTGGTGAAATCAGTGTTATACTTGAAGGCAATCTTTTGTGATTTCAAGAAGAATTATTTACCGAAAGTGTGAAAGCGTATAACGTCCTGGTGGAATTTCTGACTACACAGTTATTGTTTCCCATGGTCTGCATTTTCTGATTCGAATCCGCATGGTGCCGTTCTTTGCACTCCCATGATCCATAATCTCGCAGCACTGTCTAACAGGAGCCTGCTCATCATCACCGTCAAATCAGAATTGTTTGATCATGTGAGGCAAGAAAAGTTGATCGTAAATCAAGTTTGTCGATACTGAGAGTGTTATGTGTTTGATAGAGCATTTTCACCAAGTGTTGTTCTTTATGACTAAATGTTTAGCAGTATGTAAGGGTAAAGATAAACTCTCACCTTCTTCCAATAATCATCGTCCATCTTCAACGAAGAGACCACAACTCTCCTTACTGCCATTGCCTTTTTATACTCCTCTGTGTTGCATTTCATCCCATTTTCGGTCAGGAACATCTCATAACTAGTCAGGCTTCCACTGTCACTGATCTCCTCAACCCGGTCCATAAAATAAACAAGTGGCTGCTGGCATGGGTCAGGGTTCACCGGTCGGGTATTAAACGTGAAAGGCCCATCACTCGAGCTCCGCCATGTCTTGAACGTCTGCATTGGCGTCTGCAGATCCATGGCTGCCACCATGAAGGGGTAGATCTGCACGGTGTAGCCCCATGCTATAGAAATCGACCATTTTCGCTTCTTGTCGTGGCAAAAACATTGCTGTAGGATACGTCTTGGGTCAACCTGGTATGCTTTCATAAGGGTCTTCACCGAGTCTATTCGGGTGTGCTCTGGGAACATTGGGTTTAAGTAGTCAAGATGGTGGAGGGACACTAGTGGAGCCAAAGGATGAGCTGCTAGGATTCCATACGGATCTCCCCTGATATCCAACTGAAGAAAAAATTACAGGGAACCAAATCAATCATTTTGAACCTTCAAATTTTAGTTTAGTCATTCACTAAATTAGCTACACTAACACATTAGTTCATATATTGCCTAGGAATTATGTGGACATTTAAAAGCTATAAATACCCTCATGGGGCTTGGGATCAGAACAATTAAAGCACACACTTATATTAGACGTAAACATAAAAATCAGTACTAAGTTTACTTTCCTAATATTCTCATTATAGTTTGAGGACAAACTTTCAGTAGGAACTGTTCTTTTATGTTATGGTAGACACTACTAGTTTACTTATTAAATTAATTTTTTTAATTGTCTGACCTCCAAAGTTAAAATAACAATTAAAACAGTAACAAGCGGGTAAAAGTACGGTTTCTCAACGTAAGTTTTCCAAAATCATTTCAGTAAATTTCCATATTCTGCAAAAAAAATCTAGATAGATCCCGACATTTCAATCGGTCTGGCCGATTCTTTAGCATCTATTCGTTGAAAAGTCGTTCAGCGACCCACCAACCAACCACGAAGAGAAAACCGCGCAAGTAAGTAACAGCAAACACTTGGGGACCTTAGCAGCAGGGTACTGTCATATGAAAGGATGGTTTCAGTAGAAAAAGACGAACAACAC
Source organism: Antiaris toxicaria (assembly GCA_035233585.1). Lineage (NCBI taxonomy): Eukaryota > Viridiplantae > Streptophyta > Magnoliopsida > Rosales > Moraceae > Antiaris > Antiaris toxicaria. Next base: position 9,815,204 of record CP141162.1, on the reverse strand, counting down.
TTTAATTTCTGTACCATAAGACAACCCCCACAGAAGGAAAAAAGAAAACAAAAAACATTATTATAAAACACCGATGAGAGTGATATGCCCCTAAAAATTGGAAAAGAAAAATCAACAGACAAAGTATTACATAAGTATTTACATACGCTTTTCATGCGTATTACCTATGGAAAAAGTCGCTTACGTATTACATACGTTTTTTTTTTCTCAACTTTCCTTTATGAAGCTTGCAATTTTGTAATAGGATTAAGAATGGGAGAACTAGTCCATTTCTTAATTCTACCAAAAAACTAATCACGTTTCTTAAAGAAGATTTGGTGAAGAGTCAATCATAATGTGAAAAACGTTAACTACACGATAAAATATGACTTCGAAAAGTTACTTGTTCTAAAAATTTTTTTGACAAATTGGACTTTCATATCCTTTATGAGGCCTTGGATTATATGGAAACAGTGGAGTTTTATTTTTTATTTTTTATTTTTATTTTGGGTTGGAAAAAAGAAGGGTAGAGATTGGGACAACTAGAACTGGTAATATTTCTACGACTTTTGGAGAATGGTGATCAACTGGTCATGCGTTGAGTACTCGCCCAGGTAGAACAGGGTAAGATAAGATTCCAAAAACAAAGAAAAAAAGGTTGGGTAAGAAAATCAAATAATTCATTTTAATGAATTATTTGATAAACGCATTGTGTTTTAATTACGTCTAAATATAATTTATTTTTTAAATATTATATTTAATTAAAAAATATTTATTTTGTATTTAAATAAAATATTTATTTAGATAAAAAATATTTTAAAATTAAAAAATTAATGTAATTAATAAAAATAAAAATTTTTTAATATTGTTAAAAAAAATTATATTTAAATATAAAATTTTACGATTAAAATAAATTATATTATGGATAAATATAATGAAACTGAGGTAGCGTTTGGTATTATTTTTAAAATCTGTTATGTTTTCAAATTCTCTGAATTTGAGATCGTTTTGAAAATAATTCTGAGAACGTTTTCGAAATTGTGTTTGGTTTTATTTTCTGAGTGTATGTTTTGAGAAACAAAAAAATGAAACTGTGTTTGGTTATATTTTTTAAAATCAGTCATTTTATAAGTATTTTATAAAAACATATTTATGTTTGATTTAAAAAAATTATTATGAATACCAAAAATTAAAAATTAATAAAATTTTTTAATTAAAAAATGAATTAAAAATTAATAATCATAATATTTAAGTAATTACTATATCAATTAAATCTTAATTAACCATAATAATTTAATCAGAGAAATGAGAGAAATGAAAAAAATGAAATCAGAGAAAACGACTTTTAATCGTTTTCAATTTTACATTGGGAGTAAAGGCGATTTTAGATTCGTTTTGAAATCTGTTTTTAAAAACAATACAAATCAAACACAATTTCACACCGATTTTGAAATCGATTTCCTAGAGAATCGTGAAATTAGTTTTAGAAACAAAACCAAACACCCTCTAAATGTCTACTAATTGTTTATTTAAAATTTTATTGTATGGACAAAATATTTTTCCACTCGAACTCGGAATTCTCAGCAGGGATTTTCTCGCGGACAAGTACAAAAGAGCAAAGCCAACCAGATTACGGCAGGACTTTTTCACAAACCCAGACTCCATGCCAGCTCGCCACGTCTCATGAGATCACATGAGAGGAACATACAACATGTTCCTCCTTTTCCACTTTCTTATTATTTTAGTTCGATTTGCTTTACGAAAGGTCCAATCACAGTTTTTCCATTTATTATTGTCTTTTTCCCACAACTTTTCTTTATTAAGTCCGAGGACTTAACGCCGAATGCCAAATGCACATATACCATTGTGTCACCCTTTCGGCCAATCTCACAATTTATTACCCACATCCCGTACACCTGTACTACCGCACTGGTTTCATTCTATGAGGGCTTTTTTTTACTTTTTTTTATTTTTTGGTGATTAGAGATTCGGCGCTATGAATACATTTTAAACGTAAAGTAATGTTTGGTATTTTTTTTTTTTATTATGAAAATCATGTAAAATTTTATATTTAAATATAATTATATTTAATAATATTATAAAAATAATTATTATTTAAAATTTTTTAAAATAATCCTATCAATTTTTTAATTTTAATTTTTTATCTTTATCCTTACTAATTACATCAACTTTTTAATTCTAAAATATTTTTTATCCAAAGACATAATTCATTCAAATACAAAATAATACTTTTCGATCAAATACAACACTCAAAAAATGAATTTCATTCAAATACAATTGAAACACAACGTGTTTATCAAACTTTTCCTAAATATGAGAATCCTAAATATCAGATCCGAATGATTAACAATGATTCTATTATCTATCTCACATTTAAACTTTAGGTTCAAATCTTTCATTTTAAATTCAAAAAAGGAATTTTACTTCATCCCATATTTTAAATTGAATTCTAACTTCAAAGATTCTCTCTCCATACCTGATTTAAAATTCTTCAAATTCAAAATGCAAGTCCTCCTCCTCTTTTTTTTTATTTTTTTTAAAGGTCTACCAAGATTTTAAACATTAGTATCTTTGATGATTTATTTACGCCTCCACGGCGACGTGGCAAAGCCAATATTTTCATTTGCTAATTGATTTAAATGCCAATTTTGCCACCCGACAAACTCCCACTCACTCCAACCAAATATTCGCCCATTGGTAACACCTGAAGAAACGACGGTAAAAAAAAAAGAAACAAATGCCGTGATACGTGGCGAAAGCCAAATGGACAACGAACTCTCCGTCAAGGACGGACGGGTGACCGGCCCAAAACTTTTTTGACCACTTTACCTCACACACGCGACACCGAATAAAAATAAAATTTAAAAAGGGAAGGAAAAAAATAAAGCCACGGAATATCAATTCTATTAAAAACCAACACGTAGGTACGTACCTGGTGGAACCCACGATGGAGAGTGAGAGGTATGCCGATCTCACTTAGGCACGCCCAGATCCTCTGATCAGAGCCGTAGAAATAGTAGTACCGGTCGAGACAGCCGTCCAATAGGTTGACCAGCCGTGCCGCGAGAGGGTAGCTGATGGCGAACCCGCCGCCGCCAAAGGCCATGCCGTACGAGTGCATCACATCTTGCTCCACGCTCTCGGAGTTCCCTCCAACATACACCATCTGATCATGATCGAACGTCGCCAACACCGAGACGAGATTATCAATGAAGAAAACCGTATCATCGTCTCCCATAACGAACCACCTCACGTTAGGCGAGCCGAGCTCGAAGCTGTCCTTCACGACCCGGGCGATCCGGACAGCCGACCGCGAGCTGGAGAACCTGAACCGGGTCCAGTCGGACGAGACCTTGTGCGGGACAGAAACGCCGTCGTTTTTTTTGTCCTCCGGTTCGCGGTCGAGCCATGCGTAGCCGCGGGTGGAGCCCGGGTCCCACCACTGCTGGCTGTAGCGGCTGCGGTCGCGCCACGTGTGCACGGATGCTCCGATTCCGAAGAGGACGTGCGAGATGTTGGTGGGCCCCGCGGAGGAGTCTCGACCGGGCGAGAGCGAGGAGGCGGTGGTTCGGACCCGGTCCGGGATGGCGAACCGGCCGGGCGATTGGGAGAAAGCCGAGTGGAGAGCGAGCGAGATGAACGCGAAGAGGCAGACCAGAAGGCCTACGCGCATTAAGAGGACGAAGAAGTCGCTTGGCTTATCGGGAATAGCAAAAAAATTGGGGTCTTGACTCGGTCCGAGCCTACTCGCCTTCATCTTCATCTTCTTCTTCTTCTTCTTCTTCTGTCTGTCATCAAAAGTTCTTCTCTCTCTGATTCTGATAAATTAAGGTTAAACAAAAAAAACAGGAAGAGTTCAGGGACGATAAAACTGCCCAAGAAAATGTTTCGGGGCTGCCCAGAATGTAGGACGTCAAGCTCAGAGTTTCCTTCTCCTTTTCAGGATTTTTTTTTTTTTCACCCAAGCTCTCACAGAAAGAGAAAGCTTCCCTTTTTTTTTCTTTTTTCCTTTTTATTTATATCTCTGAGGTTTTTTTTTTTTTTTTTGGGTTGTCTCCAAAGCTTCGCGAAGGAGCTGGAGAGATGACTCTGTACAATGATATGAGAACTGTACGGAAAAATTAGTAACAAGGGGGGTGGGGGTTCGTCCTTTCTTTTTTCACTCTTTTGAAATGGAAACTTTTCTTTTCAACTTCATTTTAAAGTCAGCAGAAAAACGAAAAACAAAACCATTATTGAAAAAAAAAAAAAAAAGGAAAACAAATTTAATTGGGTCGTTGAAAAACAGAGTGACACCGGATTTTTAGTTGCCAGCCACGTGGCTTGTTTTATTAATTTTTTTATAAGACCTTCTGATTATTGTTAATGTTATGATTTTTTAGGGGAGTGGCTTGTTATTATTGGAACGGGTCAATCACGGTCGAATGTGAAATGACCAATGGAGTCTCAATTCTATGGTCTAATAATTAATGTATTCTCCACTCTTTAATTCCCACTTACGTATAGTGGGCTGAAAATAAATAAAGCGTGATAATAAAACGTGATGTTTAGAATGTAACAATAATTTTATATTTGGTTTTATTTTAAAATATAAAATTAAAATTTATCTATTTTTAAGTTTAAAAAAATAACTTAAAATAAATAATAAAATTACGGTTTATCTCCAAAAAAAAAATATGTGTTATATATCATATAAATCTTAATTATTAAATAAAAAAACGATTTTTTAGCTATTTGGAAAAAAAATTCATCGTCATTTGAGAATTTTTCAAGGGATGAGGATAAGGTTGCACGATTCATTAAAATAAATAAATTAACAAAAGGCTATGTTTGCTGGGATATAGGCGGAAAAACATGAGATAATAGAGAGAGAAGCAGTTTTAAGAAATTTTCGTGAGAACTTCTCCTTCTTCTCTTTTTTTGTTGTTGTTTTTTTTTTTTTTTTTTGGGTTTATTTTGGCAAATGCCATTATCCGGTTAGGAATTTGTTGGGAACTTGAAACGCCAAAAACAAACATAGAGAACATTTTTGCGTAATCAATTTACCACTTAAATGAGCATTATTCTGTAATATATCAGCCCATCTTATGTATAATGCACGAATGGAGGAGCTAACAGAACTTATTCAATTTGAAGAATCAGATGCCCCACCTCGCTGCTTTCATGTCGTTAATGTTTCCTTTTTTCCTTTGAAAACGAAAAGTCCTCTAAAATACATAAATAAATAGCTTAAACCATGAAACGGGTTTACTTATCCACGTACATGTGGTGTGCCATGAATATAGAGAACGAAAATAATTAAGTCGTCGTTTTATAAATTAAAAAAAAAAAAATTTCAGGGAGCTTTACCTCTCTGCATTTCAATTAATTTTTTTTTATTTTTCTATCATTTTTATGATTTTTATGATTTCAGCCCCACTTTAAAAAAAGAAAATTCAAGATTGCATCAGATGCTACCCATAATCTTCTGAGGGAATTCAAGCAAGTTCAAGTGATTAGTGACCCCGGTCTCAGATTCAAAACCTATGAGTGTTCTTATTTTTTTAATTAGTTAGAATCATATGTCTCATATATATATATTTATATACACACACATACATACATTAAAAAGAAGTGACTAGTGTTAGAAAAATTCTTATAGCAAAACCATCACCTAAAATTTAAAGAACATTTATATTGGATCACCAAGAATCAATTAAAGAATAAGTAGAAGTGTACTTAAATTCATATTAATAAATCACTTTCTAGAACCTTATAGCAAAACCATCACCTAAAATCCCTAGAATATTAATGTTGGATCATTAAGAATCAATTAACGAATAAGCAAAAACGTATCTAAATCCATATTAATAAATCACTTTCTAGAGCTACATGGTTTACCTTTTAGATCAAAAAAATCCTTATATATTCTCTATTTTCTCTCTATTTGATAATGGGATATTAGAAAAAGAATGAAGATTATAATACGTGTGATCTAGGCACTATAACCACTATATATAGATAATTTTCCTATTATCTCTTGTTGGTATCTTTATTTTAGCCCATTATAAAAATAAAAATTATCTTTTAAGTCTTTACACATTAAAGACCCACACTCTATTAAATGCATTAAAGCCTAAATTACCCAAAACTTAATAGATAACTTTTAATTAGACTTAAATTTATTTGACAGCTCACAACACATAATTATTCATATATAAGCCCAACATTGGATTAAGGATCCAACAATTTCCCACTTGGGCTATAAGTATAACTTTATAATTATGCTTTGCAAAAATAACCGAACGAGCTCAACTTTGTTGTCATTACCAAAATGTATCTATAACCAACCCAATCCATCAATCATTCCAACATAAGATCAAAGCAGCCTTTATTACAGCTGTTGTAACTCAATCCATTAATGGTCAGTATATTGATACAACTGAATAACATAGATCATAATATGGACGTGTAGCATGAAAATTTCATGTACTGTGATCTGAACATACCTATTTCCGACTGGTCCACCCTTAAACCTTAGTGAGATCAAACCATGCCAAAACCAGAGTGTAAATAATCAGAAACTTTATTTTTGTTGAGAATAATCTCAAAATATCCATAAACTAAAATAACTAAAGATATGTCTATATCATAAAAGCATCTAAAAAAAAATAACATGAGCTTTCACCAAAACTGAATATCATTAACCGACATGACACACATACGAGCAGTGTGCTTATAAAACACTTTGGGTGGCAATACCTTAGTAAGCGGATCCGCAACCATGGAATTTGTCCTGATATGCTCTATGGACAGCTTTGTTCTCTAAACTCTTTCTTTAACAGCTAGGAATTTGATGTCTATATGTTTTGACTTTGTTAAGCTTCTATTGTTGTTGGAATACCAAACTGTTGACTTATTATCACAAAATAACTTGGGTGCTCTTTCAACATCATCCACTATACGCAGTCTCATGACAAAATTCTGCAGCCATAGTTTATGATTGGATGTCTTATAACATGCTATAAACTATGTTGCCATGGTGGAAAAGGATATAAGTGACTGTTTAGCACTCTTAGAGGAGATAGCACCTCTATTAGCATATAGATATAGCTTAGCATAGATTTCATACTATCTTGACATCTACAAAAATTAGAGTCAGTATAGAATGATCTCAAGCTGATCCAACCTCTAATACATGAATATATAGTCTTTTGTTCTTTATAAATACCGCAAGACCCGTTTAGCTGCCTTACAATGGTCTACTCCTAAATTGCTTAAATATCTGTCTAACATCCTAGTAATGTATGCAATATTTAGATGCATACAGACCTGAGCATATATTAGACACCCTACTACTAAGGCATAGGGAAGATTCTACATTTCCTTTTTTTCAAAATCATTCTTTACGTATTGGTTGAGACTAAATTTATCTCCCTTAGCCATAAGGGCATTACTTGGTTTGCAATCCTACATTCTATATCGTTTGAGAGCCTTTTCAATATAGCTCTTTTGTGATAATCTAAGAATACTCTAAGAGTGATCTCGATATATATGCATGCCTAATATAAAAGAGGCGTCACTAAGATCTTTCGTCTCAAAATTCTTAACTAGAAATCTCTTGGTTTCATGCAGTAAGCTATATTGTTGCCGGCAAGTAAGAAGTCATCGACATATAAAACTAGAAAAATATATTTACTCCCATAAAACTTATAGTATATACAATTATCAACCAAATTCACCTCAAAACAGAACGAGATGAACACTTGATAAAACTTGAAATACCATTATCAAGATGCTTATTTGAGTCTATAGATGGATTTCTTAAGCTTGTAGACCATATTCTTTGGGTCTTCTAATATAAAGTTTTCTAGCTGTACCGTATAAATAGTTTCATCAATGTTACCATTAAAAAAATACTATCTTTACATTTATCTGATATAACTCAAGAATGAAATGCACCACCAATGCCACTATCATCTTAGAAAAGTCTTTCAAAAAACTAGAGTGAAAGTCTCTTTATAATCGATGTCTTCTTTCTGTGTAAAGCCATTTGCAACAAAACAAGTCTTATACCTCTCTATATCACCTTTTGAATCTCTCTTGATCTTAAATATTTATTTGCAACCAATAGGTTCACACCTTTTGGCAATGGGACAAGATCCTAAATGTCATTATCCTTTATGAACTTGATCTCTTTATTCATGACATCAATTCACTTCTGAGAGTTAGAACTTTTCATGACTTGACAGAATTTGATCGATCATCTTCCGTCACTCTAATATTTACCTCATGATCTTCAAAAATGGGATCCTGATCAATGCCAATATTACCTATGAGAATATCAACATATTTTTCTTCAAAAACAAAGTCCCTAGATGCATCTCCCTTGGCAAACTTGACATCTTTAAATAACCAAGCGTTCCTCGACTCAAAAATTGACTTAGTTATGGGATCATAAAACTTATACCCTTTGGATCTTTAAAGTATCCAACAAAATAACAACTCACCGTCCTTGAGTCTAGTTTTTTTTATTAGGCCTATAAGGCCTTGTCTCAGTTGAACATCCCAAAGCATGCAAGTGCTATTGACTAGGCTTTTTGCTCGTCCAAAGTTCGTAAGAAGTTTTGGCAGTCGCTTTAGTTGGAACTTTGTTAAAGATATATGCTGTAGTCTTAAGTGCTTTTTTCTAGAATGATTCTGATAAAGTAAAGTGACTAATCATACTCTTCATCATGTCTTTAAGCATCCTTTTTTGTTTTTCAACAATACTATTCATAGTGGACGAACCCTGTATAGTATACTATAGGACGATATCGCGTTCCTCTGAGAATTTAGCAAACGATCCTAGACGTTAAAACTTTGGACATCAATCCACTTCTGAAAGTTAGAACTTTCCATGGCTTGACGGAAATTAATCAAATCATCTTCCATCACTCTAATATCTACCTCATATTCTTGGAGAAATACAATGTAATCATTTGGCACTATACTTCTCTTCTCTCTAGTAGATCTCTTTAATAGCATAGGTTTTTAAAGTGCTAAAGTTTGTTTTTTTAGAACAATTTCTTGAATGGGAGGTTCTATGACGTCGTCTTGATTTGTTATGTCTTGAATAAGGTAAAGAATAGAATCCTGTTCAATGCCAATAACACTTGCGGGAATATCAACATATTCCTTTTCAAAGACAAAGTCCCTAGATGTATATCCCCCAGCAAACTCGACATCCTCAAAGAACTAGGCATTTCTCGACGTGAAAATTGACTTAGTTGTGGGGTCATAAAACTTATTCCTCCTAGATCTTTCAGAGTATCCAATAAAATAGCAACTCACCGTCCTTGAGTCTATTTTTTTTTCATTAGGCCTATAAGGCCTTGCCTCAACTGGACATCCGAAAATATGCAAGTGTTTTAGACTAGGCTTCTTGCCCATCTAAAGTTCATAAACGGTTTTGACTGTTGTTTTAATTAGAACTCTGTTAAGGATATATGTTATAGTCTTAGGTGCTTTTCTCCAAAGTGATTCTGCTAAGGTAGAATGACTAATTATATTCCTCATTATGTACTTAAGTGTCTTATTTCATCTTTTAGCAACCTATTCATAGCGGGCGAACCTTGCATGGTATATTATGGGACAATACTGCATTTTTCTAGGAACTTAGCAAACGATCGTGCACGTTGTTCACTTAAACCGTCATATCTATCATAGTCTTCACCACCACGGTCAGATCTAATACTTTTGATCTTTTTGCTGAGTTGGTTCTCAACTTCAGTTTTATAATTTTTGAACACATTCAACAAATGTGACTTCTCATGAATGAGACATATATGGCCATATCTGGAAAACCATCTATGAATGTTATATAGATTATTGACCACTCTAAGCAACCACAGGGAACGACCCATAAATATCTGTATGTATAAGTGTTAAGATGTCCAAAGTCCTGTTGGCTTCAATATCCTTTTGTTGGTTTGTTTTCCTTTAATACAGTTAACAAAAATATCAAAATCTGTGAAATCTAAGGGATCTAGAATTTCGTCTAACACAAGTTTCTTTATTCTCTGTCTAGAGATATGACCTAATCTTTTGTATCATAACATAGCCGAATTCTTATTTGGTAATTTTTTCTTTATACCTCATGTACTTAATTGCAAGATTCATTAAATGAAGCAATTGTATCAATTAAACAATTATTGTAACTTGACAAGAAACCAAAACGAACCAATTTTAAATCAAAAAAAGGCTAAATTTTTAATTCCCAAATGAATAAGAATAACCAGTTATGTTCAAAGCAGAAATAGAAATCAAATTTCGTTTAAAAGATGGTACAATAAATTTCTTATCAAGATCAAAATAAAATCTAGTCTTTAACAATAATTTAAATTTTATGATTGCCTTAACTTGAATCGTCTTGCCATCACCCACATAAATGTATCTTGCAACATCACTTGGCTTTCGCTAGCTTAAGCAACTTTGCATAGACACATTGATATGAGTTATTACACCAGAATCTATCCACCATGTGTATCTATGTATCGAAGTTAAATTAATCTCATAACAAACCAAATTAAGAAGCATACATTTCTTAGCACATCATGTGTGATAGTTGGTGTATTACTTCTTCTTATGCTCTTCAGTTCCACAGAAGTAACAACCAATACCTTTTAGGTCAACCAGTTTCTTTTGTTGTTTCTTGTAAGGTGCTATACCTGTAGCTTCCTTATCCTTCTTCCTTTTCTTTCCTTTGTCCTCATCCTTAGAGGTTAAGGTCAGATGAGTACTTTTCGTCTTATCTTGCATCAACCTTTCCTTTTCTTGGACATAGTGTGATATGAGATCATTCAGAGACCAAGTCTCTTTCTGACAGTTGTAACTCACCTTAAACTGGTTAAACTATGATGGAAGGGAGATCAAAACTAGATGCACCAATAAATCTTCAAAAAGATTGAGTTTAAGTGCTTTTAACTTGGAAGTAAGATGAGACATCTCAAGGATGTACTCCCTGATATTACCTTTGCCTTTATACCTCGTTGAAATTAGACTTTTCAAGAATGCACCTATTTCAGCCTTTTCGTTCTTGACAAACCTTTTTTCAATATCTACAAAAAATTCCTTAGTTGTAGTAATCTTTTTAGACACTGTACTCCTGAATGTTTCTAGAATGGCCTTCTTCTTGATCATCATATACATGTGATTTGATTTCTCCCACCTTTCCATATCCTTTTTTTTTTTTTATTAGAGATACTATCATCCATAAGAAGTATAGGAGAATCGACCCTTATCACAAAGTCGAGATCCATGACTCTGAGAACTATCAAGATGTTTACTTGTTATGTCTTGAAGTTAGAGCCATTTAGCATAAGAATAGAATTGATGGTGGTAGTAATATTAGCAGAAATCATAACTGAACAGAAAACAACATACAAATAAAACAAGCTCATGTAAGCCTCAAAACAAAAATAAATTCAAATAAAGGTAAACCCTATCTCAAGATACTGAACACTTAATTAATATTTTGTCCAAAGACAATATACTAACTTGTAAGTGATATCTTGAAGCAATAATCAAGCACTAATAGTAAGAATATGTCAAACAATAAATCTTTCTTTAGGCCGATTTGTTGTTTACATGTAAATCAAAATAATCATCACGCATTTATTACCATAAGTACACATACAATTATGTTAAATATTTACCATCTTTTTGACTAATAAATATTCACATAAATTACATGCACACAACCGTTTATATTTCAAAACAAAATTAATTTTTACAAGAGAGTTTACTTTAATAACATGTTATTTCAATTAATTCATCTAAAAAAATATACATAATCATACTAATATTCGAATTTAAAATTGCACCAAAGTTGATCCTTAAAAAAAAAAAAATTTAAGTCAACGATCAAAGTCAACAATTAACCATTAATCGGATTGACTGTTGATTCGTTCAGCGGTTAGACTAGGTCGGATCAGCCCAACCTGAATCCTACACCCGTCCGTTACCCTAAAACCTCTTTTTTTTTTTTTTTTAAATTGCTGTAGACCAAAGCCTGTATTCCAAATCTTGTTAGGCCTGTGTACTGAAAACCTAAACTTAATGTAGATAGTCGTATGGCTGCCGTTCCTAAGAAATCATACAATTCATACGACCCCCTACAAGTCATATAGGGTCGAGCGAGGACTGTTTTGTATGGAATTCATACATAATCGTACAGTCTGTACAAGTTCAGCTGAATTATTCCGTATGAAATCTGCACAGTATTTTGAATTTCAAAATTTAGGATCGAAAATTCACATTCTAGAACCTAATATGTAAATTTTAACCCTAAAATTCTTCCTTATTGTTCTTGATCCTTAAACATGTGTTAACAAACCCTAATCTAACACAATCACATACCAAAACAATTAAATTTCTAGAAAATTACGCGATTTCATGACTTTTTATAAACGAATCCCAAAACCTTAATTTACACATCAATAAAATCGATACATGAATTTAAAATCATCTAATTGAATGAAATTTTGATTCCCAATGATTTAACATGAATTTGCTGTGATACCACTTATTAGAAAAATCCTTATGGCAAAATCATTATTTAAAATCCCAAGAATATTCATATTGGATCACTAAGAATCAATTAACGAATAAACGGAAGCGTACCTGAATCCATATTGATAAATCACTTTTTAGAGCTGTATAGTTTTCTTTCCAGATCAACACATTTTCTTAAGGAATCCTTATGTATTCTTTGTATTCTCTCTCTCTCTCTTTCTCTGATGATGGGATATCAGAAAAAGAATGAAGATGATAATATATACGATTTGAGGATCATAACCACTATATATAGATAATTCCCCGTTATCTTTTTAGTATTTCTATTTTAGCTTATCATAAAAATAGAAATTACCCTTTAAATCTATACTCATTAAAAGCTTATACCCTATCAGATACATAAAGCCCAAGTTACTCAAAATTTAGTAGATCACCTTTAATTGGACTTAACCTCATTTGACAGTCCTCAACACGTAATTATCCACATATAAACCCAACACTGGATTAAGGATCCAACAATTAGCATAAAATTAGTAATCTTAAATAAAATATAAACAAATTTAAAAAAAATTGGGTTGTTTATCCTGCTTTGGTTGATTAGAAAACTAGCAATCTATACATACGCAATTGTAAAGGTGAATGTGGACGCAACGGTCAATGAAGCATTGGAGTTTACATAGTTGGGTATTGTGACATGGGAAGTGGAAGGGACGGTCATAGGGGCAGCGTCTCCTTGCATATTTGGGGTTTTTCTCCCCATGTTGGTGAATGCTTAACATGTGGGAAGGAGTTTGGTTTACTACAAGCAGTGGTTATGATAAGTGGATTGTTGAGACAGATGCATTTAATGTTTGTCAAACAATTCAAAATCCTCAGTAACAATATTTGGAAGCTAATAATATTATTGACAACATTATTGATTGTCTATCATGTTCGAGAAGTGATTCCGTTTGTTATGTTTTCCGTAAAAGAAATTTCGCAGTCCGCTTTGTAACAAGTTTAGTTCTTTCTAGTTCGGCTTCTTATTTTGTTTGGTTGGATTATTTGCCCATAATTTTTAGTCCTTTTGTAAAGGCAGGCATTTGATCAATTCAATAAAATCCAATATTCCCACAAAATGGAAAAGAAACGTCAATCTATGGAATAATGAACACTAATTATTCAAACATGCGGCTTCTCTTTTTTCTTCATAAATAACTTGCTATTGTAAAATAATTGCGTTACGAAGAAAATTATATTACAAAAAACCCAAAACTATTTTAAAGAAGTAGATATTATATATTCTCCATACAATAATAGACAACAATTTGGACTGAAACCAAACCGATTTTATTTTTAATAACAAAAATCTTATGTTAAGTGAGTTGTTTTTAAGAAAGAAAAAAAAATGGTTGTTATTACTTTTTTAAAATTTATAATTGCTTAAACAATTGTCACGTAGGAAAAACGTGAAATTGGGTTTACTTACTGCACGACGTCCTTTGGACGTACATTAAACTCGTCTCTGGGTTGTACGAACATGCTTTCTAGTTGGCAAATCATGATTATTCACGATCAACTTTAAAATCATGGCGTCCTTTATGCACGTATATGATGAACAATTGCCTCATTAAAAATGAAGCTTTGGATCCCAAAGATTAGGAGAGAGGATTTTTATTTTAGAATTCTGCACCAAAAAAAAAAAACCGTTTATTGGTATTGTACGTTTCTAAATATCGGATTTAGCCAAAATCACATCAAAGCTAAAATCATGCAAAACTGAAAATTTCTGAAACATATTCAATAGTTTGAGAATGTTTTTTTCACGTCATATTATAATATTCTCGAAGGCAAGAAAGAAGAATGGACATTGCCATTGTGCTTTTCTCGGTGAAAGGGATATAAAACATGATTTGTTTAAAGTCAAGGAAAAAATTTGAAGAACAAGGAAAAAAAAAATTATATACCAGATACATAGCTAATTTACTAATTTCAATGGCTGTACCTCATATTGGGGACGAACTTTTTACCCGCACGTAGAATCAGGTGTAGTATTGTGTATTGAACCGTGAGTAGGGTTAGACAATCCCCATCCCGTCTTTGTCCCAATATAAATTATCTTTATTTTTGAAACCATATAATACGTATTAAATAAACAAAGAAATGTTCTTAATTGGAATTTTGATGATTTAGTGTTTGGATTCAAATTTAAGAATTTGGTTTCATAATGTTGGAGTTCGGTACCGTTTTGAGATTTGGTTAGTTATTTTTAGAGTTTAGAGTTCTCTTGAGATTTTGGTTTGTTTCATAACATAATAATCGCTATATTATTGATTTTTTTTTTTTTGATTTAAGGGAATTTATTGAGTTTTGATAAGTGGTGATGGGGGACAGGCAGAGAGTCAGGGTAGCGAACATGTCGTCTATGACTGCTTGTTGCGATTCCAACGAAATCGGAGATGTTGCTAAGCTGGAGCAAAGACTAAGATACGCTTCCATCATTGTATAGGCTCGTTAGACTCAAAAGATTTCAAGAGACTATGGTTTTCAAGACGTTCTCCGTTGTCAAATCGTCAAAGAACCTGCAAACTACTTTAACAACAACTAGAAAGAACACGCAAGATCGAAGAAGAGAGGAGATCAAATAGTTAATGGAGAACTCAATAAAGTGGTTTTGGGTAAGGCACGCTCTCTGGAATGTTTATGGAAAAAGGGAGTGTTTAGTATCGCTCCAAAGACGAAAACAGGTTACCTTCAAAGATGAACTTACATGATTTATGAAAAAGTTCTATATATGGAGGATTGAATGGCAATGGTAAGGGTGATAAAAGTTTTGAAGGTTTTCTGGATTTTTATGGTGTATTTCTAGGATTTGTAAAGAGAGAAAGAGATAGAGATACAAGGAGAGTGATTTAGCTTCTGTTCCAAGGCTTCTTCTTCTTGTAGTTGTTGTTGTAATTGTTATTGTGATTAATATTGTTTTGGAATTACGAATGGGAGCTTATTTATGGAAGCGGAATAAAATCTTTGGTGTCAGCTTTGGAGCACAAGTTCTCGAGCTTTAGCAGACCATCCTGACACAATTAATCTCTTGAGCTTGATCATGATGGCTTTGTGTGGAGCTCAAGGAATTCCAAAGGTAGAAGGTGTGAAAGAAAAATGCTCTTCGAGTGTATCAGATGACTGAAAGACCTTTAAGAGTGATTTGATTATATGAATAACAACTTTTCCTATCTCTTGATGAAGATTTTACTAAAAATTTTAATGCAATGCCATTAATCTGAGCATGAATTCTATATGGAACATATATAGAAGAAAATCTCGTGTTGTTTTATACTAAGCTTTAAGCTAATTCTTTCCCAATATCAAAACCATTACAAATCTTCTGTCATACCACAACTCTCTCCATCTCTCTCTCTCTCTCTCTCTAAGAAGTATATTCAAAAAGGGATCGAGCTCTTGAACTCTGTACATAGTCATGGAGAGTTTTGAACTCAATTTGGTTGAGCAGCACAAGCTAGAGAAGCGCCTAATTAAGAGAACAAGGTTTTCCTTTTAAAAGAATTAAAAAAAAAAAAAGTCTTAACTAGAGTATCTCTCATCGATTTTTATATTTTTAAAGACAAGAAAAAGATCGCTATGATTATCAATGAAATGACGTAGAATCCATCAATTTCTTAGCAGATAAAACTTACACATGTTATTAAACTTTTTGGTTCAAGGTTCATTCTACAGTTCTTTATTTATCAAAATAGTGTAGACAATAAAAAATTGTCTTGACAACGGTTCGACGGACCGTTAGTGCCAATTTGGATATTGCGTCCAAATAGGATATTCTTACATAAAAAAGCCCTTCTGTGAATTAATTACTTTTAGTAACCAAGGGTCACCAGCTTTGTTCAGTTGTTGAAGATTTTCTTCCAACTAAATCGCACTTTTCGTGACAAAAATCTGGGGGAAAGAGGTAAACGACATTTAAAAAAAATATTTATGATAAAAATCGCACTTAGAATTTATTTTTTTGGTCCATCAGTTTCCTTTTTTTTATTTTCCTTTCCACCTTTTTCCTTTCCACCTTTTTTTTTTCCACTTTAATCCTTAATGTTATTTGTTGGTCTTTCAATTTTCTTTTTTTTTTTTTCCTTTTAACTAAAATGTTTTTTAATCCTTTTTTTATTGGTTTATTTGTTACCTTTTAGTCTTTTTGTCTTTTTAATCTTCTTATTGTGTGTCTTTTTTTTATTTATTTTCAAGTTGTTTTTTTATTTTTAATTTTTATGTATGTTTCTTTTTAAGTTTACCTCCTACTACTTAGATAAAACAAGAAAAGATACCTTTACTGGTGTCGTGGGATTTTATAATTTATTATATTATGTATAATGCTGTATGTATTATATTAGATTATATTATAATATAATTATATAATTATAAAATATTATATATTTATAAATAGTATAAAATATTTATAATTATAGATGTTAATGTTATAAAATATATATTTATAATGGTATTATAGTATGTTATAATTTGTTATATTATGTGATTGAAGATGTATAAAATTTCAGTTATGTTATATTTATTATATTAGATTATATTATAATACGGTTATATAATAACAAAATATTATATAATTACAGATGTTACAAACTATTTATAATTATAAATGTTGGTATTACAAAATATTTATATAATTACAGATATTAAACTTTTGTATCACAGTTTTTATTTATCTTTCTTTTACTACTCCTTGTCACTGTGATGAAAATTATAATTATTTTATAAAATAGTATAAATATAGCGTAAAAATGTTTATGTTGGACGTAAATAAATTAATTACTCAGTTAGTTTACATTTTGTCAAAGATTATATTATTCTTACTTCAACACTAAAAGTTAGTACTTTTTTAGAAATATATCTCAAAAACCAATATGCCCAAAAAAAAAAAAAAGGAACTCAAGTGAAGTAAGGGGGTAAAAACGGCAAAATACCAAATCAGGGACAAAGATGGGAATTCATTATACAAACAACAGTAAAAAATGCTTTCTCAAAAATCCAATATGCCGAAAAAAAAAAAAAAAGGAACCCAAATAAAATAGAAGAGCAAAAATTGCAAAACACTACATCAAGAGTAAAAAAGGAAATTTACTGTATAATAACCAGGAAAAATGGGCTTTTTTTTTTAGTTATATATAATAATTTTCAAATATGTCCAATTTGCACATGCTTTAGACTAGAATTTAAAAAACAATGGCCTATTCGTTATAACTTCAGTAAAAATTTTAGTCCTTAAAGGTGGTTGTATGGTGATGGACCAGTACTTGGCTGGGCTCTTAATTGCAGGCTTTATTTTTGCCACTTGTAGCTGGTGGATCAAGCCTAGCAAGATTATCCCACACGGTTGAGAACTCAACAGCACATATGAGGATAAAACTTCAGGGATTCTTATGAAATCATGTTACTTATGTTAACATACGAAATCATCTTTAAAACATACGCAATCACCTTTTATATGTCCCTAAATTCACCTTTTTCGTTTATCTTGATCCGTTTTTAGACAAAATCATTGAGATTAAAGCAATGAATTCATTAATTTTCAAAGAGTGCTTTAATAATACGACGTTCAATTAATTAAAAAAGGGGGGGAAAATGCCATTTTCAAAACTTTCCCTTTTACTGATGATGACTTATACCTGATTTCAGTTTTTTTAAATACAAATAAATTAAACGTTCTTGTGATGGGATGGTGCTAATTATATTGCATTGCGGTTTGGTAGACTTGCTGGCCATTTGCTGACATACATAAACGTGGTATATTGATCAATTCTTCAAAGAAGAAACTCGGCTAAATTCCATCAGCTGGTCTCTTTTTATTTATTTTTATTTGAGAAGATTATAAGCTCAAGGAAGTTTACTTATACTAGTTTGGCATCAAAGCATATATATTAATAAATTATGTTTCCGGGTTGCGATTTTAAAATTCGTGAAATACCTAACTTCCGTTCAAAGCCTTCATATATATGTACATATATCAGTATTTAACTGCAACCTAACTTTCCACATTTGAAAACTTAGGGTGCGTTTTGAAGGTTTTTTAGAGATAGAGTTTTAGATATTAGGTTAGAAATGTGTGTTTACGAGCGGATTTTTGAAAAAGTTCAGTAATATAGATAATAGTATAAAACTTTGAAATATGTTAAATTATTTATATATATAGTGGATCTTGTATTGTTTGTTTTCTCATTATGAGCATTTTGACATAGGAATCATTTCATTTTAATTTGAAAAGAGAAAATTACATACTTTTACAGTTTGAGTTTTTTTTTTTAAATAAGAGAGAAAGTGATATGTAGAATTATAAGTTTTGAATTGAACGGAAATATGTCACCCGAAAAAATTGCTCCAAACGAGCATTTGAAAACAAGGAAAGAACAATCCTTTTTATTTTTTAATTTACAATTATTTTGTTTTGCATGGATAGTTCTTAAAATAAAGTTCATGCTATGTTTATCATATCTAGCTATACTCAAACGTTTGACTATATCATCTTTTACTCTACAATTTATATAAAAAAAAAAACATCATTAAACTAATATTAATTTACGTTTTCCTTTTAGTCATCGAGTGTCCATGTCACAGCAAAAAATTAATAATAACATACGCGTGTTCTGCTGAAATTCTCAATCGGCACAAGGAAGTTCATTAATTATATCATATGTTTCATTATGAACCTATAATTATCATATTAAAATAGTTATAATATTTTATAGTTTTTTTTCTTTGTTTTTATGCAATCAAGTCATAAACTTTGAAAGAGCCATAGTGTCGTGATTCTGAATATTTTCTTATTCTACAAGTTGAGAATGAAGACATCTCTCAGTAGAAGACAATGTTTAGCTGCCTTAATTTGTGTTTAAAACTAACAACCCGCGTAGCTAATCGTTGATTATAGAGTCAATAATTAGGATAATAATAAGTACATATTAATCCACGGCCGATTTAATTGTTAATTACCAAGTCCTTGGCATATTATGGACACATTAATCCTCTACCGATCCAAGGAAATAATTAAAAAATATATATATGATAGGCGTTTGAAATAATCTGCCGTTCATTGGGCTACTAATCAACGAAAAGGAATCCTCTAACATGATAAGGAGCAAAATGAATTAGCTGAGATAAGTTATATTTTATATATTACAAGAAATTTTTGTGTACGTAGTCATTTTTGTTTTTATAATCAAAATGAAGAATCATATTGTAAGGTGTGAAAAGATATACAGATGGGAATTAGTTATGAACGGTTAAATAACATCATAATTTTGTATCTTATAATATGACAATATTAACTAAACAAGATAATTTAATAAAATTTAATAAAAATCTGATTATTAAGAACTACTGTTTTTTATGTATATAATAAGGTATTTTTTTGTACTCTCATGCACTTCAAAGTTCTCCTAAGAAAGTTATTGTTACTTTTTTTTTTTGGCTCTTACAGGAAAATTATTTCTTATAGTAACCCTCGATCAAAAATTATGCATACTAACTAGTCAAGGTCTCTGCCATATGTACAACGCTAGGTCAATTCTGGCTTTGATTGTTGTGTAATTAAATTATTACTCTGTATTTTCCTTGGATATCTTAGCTATCGAAGTTCTTTTTTTTTTTTTTTTAAATCTGATTAGTAGTGTTTTTACGCCTTCTAACCAACATATATAAAAATATAGAGTTGGACTATTTACAGGATAACAAAGAATCAGAGGTTGTAATATGAGTACTGCTAGTGAAGTCTTCATCAACTAATAGGCCAAAGGCAAAAAGAGTTCATTATGAAATCCATACCAAATCTAACAGACACGTAATACATGACTCAAACTCTTAGTTTAATAGAAGCAAAAACTCTAATGGTTAGCTAAAAATATCTACAATTGATTCTATGCTTCAATTATAAACGTTTGTCCCTCGTTTGCTTTTAAAATAACATCGACTCTGGTGTGAATATATAAATATACACGTATATGTTGTACTAAACTCTACATGAAGATAGAAACAAAACCAGTCAGTTCAGCTTTTAAAAACCAACCTAGCGCTCGGCCCCGAAGATTAAGACAATTACCAAGAGTGTTGGTTTCTTCAGGTGCGCCTAATAAAGTTGACTATTCAAATGACAAGACACTAATATTTGTCTTACATATATATATATATATAAATATATATACATATATATATTATACATTATAAATCTTTTGGTTTTATCCATTGGCTGCTCCATTCAATACGTTAATCATGGGTGGCCTCGTCGATCGCTTCTTAGTTGGCTGCACTAGTTGAAATTTTGTACAAAACTAAATCCACCAAGTTTTTAACCTCCTCTCATTGCTTCTGAATCAGTAAAAAGACCTTTGTTATTTACATATATTGTATAAGAATGCATACTTATCCGTGGCTTGGTTACAAAGTCATGATTCATATGAGGCCAATAATTGTATAAGCAGTCGACTGGGGCTGGTTAAGTGGATGGTAAAGAAAGTTTGGGTCTCAAATTTAAGAGGGTGTTGCTTTAAGTTTCTAAAATAAAGGATCCTAATGATTAAATTAAGTCGTGAATATGGTTATTAATATAGCATAAGGATAATAATAATAATAATATCACACATAATTCCATAAAATATTAAATTTTAATCCCATAGAGATAATTGACATCATAAAATAACACCCACTAAACCGCTCGTATGGTACAAGGTATCTATTTTATCACATTGATTACCGCTTGCTTAGTTTGGAAGACAACCAGTTATACATTAAATCCAGATTATCTAATTTCCATATAAATATACATGCACGATTCCATAATTTTATTAACTTAATAACGAAACTTATCATCATTTTAAAAATAAAAGAAGCAACAAATAAAAAAAGAACTTTATTTAAATGTTCTAGTCTTTTTAAAAATTAAAATAAAAAACTCATCTTGCTTAATTAGAATGTTCTTTTTTTTTTTTTTACGTACAAAAAAGCAAAAACGGAAAAATGAAAATGAAAAAGGAACCTTATGGATAATTAAAAAATTTTGAATATCTGTGAAAATCAAGCTGAAAATTAGTCAACTAAAGCTCGATCGCAACTATTACATATATAAATATTACATACATATATATATATATATAGAAATTGTCTTACTTACATCCAACAGATGTGTACGGTATGTGAATCGTAGCCGTTGAAATCGATGTGGACGGCTAAGTTTAGAGTTGTCGGGTGAACGGCAACGTAGAAGAAAGTCAACAGATGTTTGCATAAGTTTTCAAAGGGATTAAGATATAAAAAAGGGTATAAGGTAAAGAGAAATATGGCATTTATGAGTTCTTCCTTTCCCGAGATTTTTTTTTTTTTAAAGGAGACTCTCACTGTCATTGGATCCTTAATATACTCATTATTAGATTTTTTTTATATTTAATTTTGAGAAATACCACTACTTAGATTTTTTGTAATTAATAGCATGTAACGTTGTTCTACATTTCAATTAAAAAGTTTGAGAAAGAAAGGTCATTACTATTTTCAGCATTTTCACATTCTGATGACACGTCCCAAATTATTATTGGGTTATTTAAGTTTATATACCTTGTATTTTGCTTTATTCAAAATAGAACTAAGGGCGTTTGAATTCTTTCACGTACAAGTATGGTAATTACACTAACTAGTCCATATCATGTTTTTTAGGCAAATGAAAAAAAAAAAAAAATCAACAATAGAATTAAAAAAATTATCAAAAATTCCGAAAATAAAGAAACAACCCTAAGTTTTAAGGGGTCATTTGGACAGTTTTTAGATCATTATGTAATCTACATTTAACACCTTATTAGTGGTACTAGATTAATAAAAGCAAATTCCATGGAATCTACTTTTAATCAATAACGAAATTAACAAAATTATTAAAAATCCTGAAAATGAAGGAATAACCCTAAGGGTCATTTGTTAGTTTTTAGAGGTTGTTTGGCAATTTTTGGGTCATTCTTGATGGGAGGCCATGTCCAAATAGTTTTTAAAGCAAGTATTTGTGTTATTATGATGACTAGTACTACCTACAAAAGAGACATTACAATTAAGTACTAGTGTAATATTAACAAATCCCATGTAATCTATTTTTAACACAATCTTCTTGTTTTTTATTTTTTACTTTTTCAAAAGTTAACAAAGAAAATCAAAAGGACTAATTATATCACCTACAAATATTAGTGGTCAGAATACAAAAACTTTAATTTTTTACTTCTCTATTTACTATGATGAAACCCTTAATCTTGTTCAATATTGTTATTATAAAGAATTATTCAATCCAAGATGCCAAAATAAAACTAGAGGCATTTGAATTCTTTTACATACAATTATGTTAATTCGCTCTAACTAATCTATATCATCTTTTTTATGCAAAAGAAAAATTAAAAAAAAATCAATGATGAAATTGATAAAATTATCAAAAATCCAGAAAACAAAAGAACGAGGGTCGTTCATCAGTTTTCAGGGGTCATTGGGATAGTTTTTGGGTCATTTCGTTATAATTTACATTTAACACATTATTATTGGTACTAGATTAATACTAGCAAATCTCATATAATTTACTTTTAATCAATAACAAAATTAATAAAATTATCAAAAATCTTGAAAACTCATTTTGGGGGTTGTTCGGCAATTTTTTTGATCATTTGTGGTCATTTTTGATGGGAGGCCAAGTCCAAATAGCTTTTAGAGTAAGTATTTATGTTACTATGATGACTACTGCAACCTACAAAAAAGACATTGCAATTAGTGGTATTAGAGTAATACTAGCAAATCCTATGTAATATACTTTTGGCACAATCTTTTTGCTTTTTAATTTTTATTTTTTCAAAAGACAACAAAAAAAATTAGAAGGACTAATTATATTACCTACTAATATTAGCTGTAAAAAAAAACTTTAATTTTTTACTACTATATTTACTCCGATTAAACTATTGATCTTGTTCAATATTGTTATTATAAAGAATTATTCAACCCAAGATGCCAAAATAGAACTAGAGGCATTTGTATTCTTTTACATACAATTACATTAATTCGTTTTAACTAGTCCACATCATGTTTTTCAGGCAAAAGAAAAATAAAAAAATTCAATAATGAAATTAATAAAATTATCAAAAATCCTGAAAACAAAGGAATGACATTCATTAGTTTTTAGAGGTCCTTCGAACAATTTTTGGATCATTTTGATATATTCTACATTTACACCTTATTAGTGGGGTTAGTTTAACACCAGCAAATCTCATGTAATCTATTTTTAATCAATATTGGAATCAATAAAATTCTCAAAAATCACAAAATGTAATGAACAACCCTTACCAAAAATGAAAGAATGACTCTAAGGGTCATTCGTCAGTTTTCAGGGGATGTTTGGCAATTTTTAAGGTCGTTCGTGGTCATTCTTGATGGAAGGTCACATCTAAATAGTTTTTAGACTGAGTATTTATGTTATTGTGATGACTTATGCAATTTACAAAAGAGACATTACAATTAATAGTATTAGAGTAATACTAGGAAATCCCATGTAATCTATTTTTAACACAATCAACTTGTTTTTTATTTTTTTATTTTTTCAAAAAACAACTAAGAAAATCAAAAGGAATAATTATATTACCTATAAATTATTTAACATAAGATGCCAAAATAGAACTAAAGGCATTTGCATTCTTTTACAATCACGTTAATTCACTCTAACTAGTCCACGTCATACTTTTTAGGCAAAAGAAAAATAAATAAAAAAATAACAGAATTAATAATTATCAAAACTCACGAAAACAATGGAACAACCCTGAAGGTCGTTTGGATAGTTTTTGGGTCATTCTAATGTAATATATATTTAACACCTTATTAGTGGTACTAGATTAATAATAGCAATCTCATGTAACTAGCTTTTAATCAATAATGGAATTAATAAAATTATCAAAAATCTCAAAAACAAGAAACGACCCCAAGGGTCATTTGGATAGTTTTTGAGTCATTCAGATGTAATCTACATTTAACAACTTATTAGTGGTACTAGATTAATACTAATAATCCCATATAATCAACTTGAATAACGAAATTGGAATTAATAAAATTATAAAAAAAGGAATATCCCTAAAGGCCATTCATTAGTTTTCAAGGGTTGTTCGGAAATATTTTGGGTCGTTTGCGATCATTCTCGATGGGAGGCCATGTCCAAATTACTTTTAGACCAAGTATTTATGTTATTGTAATGACTAGTGCAACCTACAAATTTAAAAGAGACGTTGTAGTTAGTGGTAACCTACTTTTAACATGATCTTCTTGTTTTTTGTTTTTTATTTTTTCAAAAAACAATAAAAAAAATTAGAAGTACTAATTATATCACCAACAAATATTAGTGGTTAGAAAAAAAAATAATTTTTAAATTTTTTACTTCTTTATTTACTCCGATGAAACTCTTGATCTAATTCAACATTGTTATTATAAAGAATTATTCAACCCAAGATGCCAAAATACAACTAGAAGCATTTGAAGTATTTTGCAATCATGTTAATTTGCTCTAACTAATCCATATCATGTTTTTAGAAATAAAAATAAAAAAATCAATAACAAATTAATAAAATTATCAAAAATCCAGAAAATAAAGGAACGACCCTTATTCATTAGTTTTTAGGATCATTCGATAATTCTTTGGGTTGTTTTCAATTGGAAGCCACGTCCAAATAACTTTTAGACCAAGCATATGTATTATTGTGATGACTAATGCAACTTACAAAGGACATACAGCAATTAGCGGTATTAGGGTAATACTTGCAAATCCCATGTAATCTAATTTTAATACAATCTTCTTGTTTTAATTTTTTTTCCTCAAAAAATAACAAAGAAAATCAGAAGAAATAATTATATCACCTATAAATATTAATAGAAAAAAAGAGTTTACAAAAACTTTAATTTTTTTTTACCTCTCTATTTACTTCTATGAAACCCATGATCTTCTTCAACATTCTAGTTATAGAGAATTATTCAACCCAAGACACCAAAATAGAATTAGTGGCATTTGAATTCTTTTACAATGATGTTAATTCGTCCTAACTAGTCTATATCACGTTTTTTAGGCAAAAGAAAAATAAAAAAAAAATAATACAAATTAATAAAATTAACAAAAATCCAGAAAACAAAGGAACGGCGTTGTTCGTTAGTTGTCAAGGTTCATTTGGCAATTCTTTGGGTCATTCAAGATCATTTTCGATGGGAGGCCACGTCCAAATAGCTTTTAGACCAAGTATTTGAATTATTTTGATAACTAATGCAACCTACAAAGGAGACATTGCAATTAGTGGTACAAGAGTAATACTAGCAAATTCCATGTAATCTAATTTTAACACGATTTTTCTTATTTTAATTTCTTTTCAAAAAAACAACGAAGAAAATCAGAAATAATTATGGGCCCTTTTGGAGATTTTTTTTTTTTTGGTTAGAAAAAAAGTTGTTTTGAAATATATATTTGGAAAAAAAAAAACAATTTGCACTGAAAAAATATAAAATTTTAAAATCATTTTTAGAAAAAAAAAAGTATCAATATGAATATTATTTCATTTCTTTCAAAATTTTATGCAATTTATAAAAAATCATCTCATTTGGATTTTTATATGCAAAGTTATAGATTTTTAAAGTTTGAAATTTATTATAGTGTTTTAGAAATGTGAATAGTAAAAAATGATGGCGAGATGGAAAAAAGTCGTTTTGAAGACTTTTTTTTTTTGAACCCCAAACGGCCCCTACATCATCTACAAATATTAGCAATAAAAGAAAAAGGATAACTTTAATCTTTTTACCTCTCTATTTACTCCGATGAAACCCTTGATCTTGTTTAACGTTGTTGTTACAGAAAATTATTCAATACAAGATGCCAAAATAGAATCGGTGGTGTTTGATTCTTTTACAATTACATTAATTCTCCTGAACTAGTCTATATCGTGTTTTTTAGGCAAATGAAAATAAAAAAATAAATAATGGAATTAATAAAATTATAAAAAACCTGAAAACAATAGAACGACCCTTACGGTCATTTTTTTCAAGGGTCATTCGACAATTCTTTGGGTTGTTTGGGATCATTTTCAATGGGAAGCCACATCCAAGTAGCTCTTAGACCAAGTACTTGTTTTATTATGATGAGTAACACAACCTACAAAGGAGACATTACAATTAATGGTACTAGATAATACTAGTAAATTTCATGTAATCTAATTTTAATATGATTTACTTATTTTAAATTTTTTCTAATCAAAAAAACAACAAAAAAAATCAGAAAGAATAATTATATCAACTACAAATATTAGAGATAAAAAAAAACAGAAAAACCTTTAATAAAACTATCAACATCTTATTCTCAAAAATAAAAACACTTTCTTATTTAAAATAACAAAATTTTCCTTTATGAAAGCAGATGTTCTATCTAAATAGGAGTAACACTATAGGTGCTGAAATTGGGGATAGAACCCTCCTCTCTTGCTAAAACAATATTTTACGTTGCATTATGTATCACCCAACCACCATGACGTTTTAACCTATTATTTGCAAATTAATATTAAATAGCGAAGACTGATAAATAGTTTAAACAATAAAACAACATCAAATGGGTACCGTTGAAGGCACCTTCCAATAAAGAGTGCACCGGAACTCTAATTGGGATATACATCCGTAAGTGTGACGTAGTTGCCTGTTTTCCACACGTAGAAAGCTTCTCTTCTACATGACATCCCTCATACACAATACAACCCCACGTCTTCTTGCTTCCCCAACTATTGTAATTACTTCATTGCCCCGATGTTAATTGTTATATAATTTCTAATAACATCACGTATTGACTTTTCCCACACTACCTGTCATTTTCTACAGTCCTTCACAGTTCACCAAGCCAAAACGTTTTCATTCCTGTTACTACCTCTGAAATGCCTAATCACCACGTACCACCTGTTTGTATAAGATGCCGGACTAGAGCCCATGCGTACGTATATATACATATATGTCGCGCGCGTGCGTGTCATTAAATATTGTGAATTTTGTGATTTTTTATTTTGAAACCGTGAAGCCTTAATTTGACGTCAGTATGTGTAAATAAATTCTGATGTGAAACCAGATCATTGAGTCTTCTAGACGACGAACTTGTACTGCCAATACAAGGCAATGAAAAGAAAGATTGACAACAATTATTTGCAATGGAAACCTTCTTCAAATTAAGTAAACAAAACATTCACGAAACGACATGAGATCTACTAGAGCATCCTTATATTTTATAATTCTGAGCTATACGCAGACACTCATAAAGGTACACAGAGACATGCACAAGTGTTAGTTGTGTTGTCCATATGGCTGGCAGTAGCACTCTACCTATATATGTAGATATGGATATTTTATTTTTCCCTTCTAAATGCTTCTATATATATTGTGTTTGTCACATGGAAATATATATATATCTAGAATTAAGAATTCTTTTCCTCAATTTCCCCTCCATCCTTAGTGACAGATACTCATTTTGTTATATTTTAACTATTAGCATGAGAATAGGCTAATTGAGAGAGAGAGTTTTTTTTAATAAAAAAGAATGGGATTTCATCTCCCACTAAAGATCACTATCATATCACTGTCATTGACCGTTGGGAGTGTTGTTTTGTTTTATTTTTTTTAATTTAATTATATATATTTTTTCGTGCATGTGGATCAAATCAAATGCATGCATACATGTGACAGTTGCTTATAAAATAGGATCCTCTTTTACAAATTGCTAAAAACAATAGTGCTAAAAGTCCTGTATATATGTACTACTCATGTAGGAGATAAGCTAGAAAAGTACAATTTTAGCCAAAAAGAAAAATGCTAGAAAAGTACAAACTGCAATATATCAACGGAGGAGACAAATGCATCAGATTAATCCAACGCTTTCTATATAAAAACTTGTCATGAGTAAGACCCTTTTCAGCTAAAACAATAAATAATTAATAATAAGCCCTTTCTTTCTCTAGTTCTACATAGATTTTCAAGTCTCAACTACCGCCCTTTAATTTTCAAATATATTCTAAGCAAGCAGTAGTTGTCAACCAAATATATAAACATATATGTGTGTATAGAATATATCTTGAATTTATCTCTAGCTAGGTAGCTATATATGATGTCTACCAATTCAAATCTAAAATGCTAAAATTCCTAGCAAATTAGAATCTGTATCATACACATACTCCCATTTACTAAGTCCATCAATATTATGATTATCTCCGGTTGATCTGGGATTTTGTCAATATGGAGGAAGCTCATCATGATCATCATAATCAATACTTGACGTGGGTGCAGAAGAGGAAAGAAATGATCCTGATGAACTCATCAATCAACGGCTCATCACCATCATCATCATGGGAAGAAAGGGCCTTTTCGGAAGATCTGCACGCGGCGGAGGCAGTGGCAGTGGCGGCGGCGGGGTCACTCGGCGGTGGTTGCGTCTGGCCTCCGAGATCTTACACTTGTAGCTTCTGTATGAGAGAGTTCAAATCAGCTCAAGCCCTAGGTGGTCACATGAACATTCACCGGAGAGATAGAGCAAGGCTTAAGCAATTCTGCCTCATCCCTAGCCCCACCTTGCACACTAGTACTAGCCATGATCACAATGATCATATGATCTCTCGTCATGATCATCACATTATTAATCCTGATCATCATGATCATCAGTATTCTTTGAAGCTTGACCCAGTTAAATATTCTAGCCCTAGTTCTGGCACTAATATAATTACCAGCAGTACTGCCTCAAGATATGTTTCAACTAATTATGGTAATTCTAGGGTTTCAGCTGAAGATCAACCTCCTAATTTTGTCACCAATAGCGCTGTGGAAACAGATTTGCATGTGGGCCTGAATTCGGTTGTCGGTCGGAACAACCGAACATCGTCATCGTCTTCACCGACCGGGCGGCGGTTCTGTGGAGATCAATATCATCATCAACATGAGACGACGGACAACTATTACAAGAGACCGAAGTTAATGTCGTTTTTCTTGAAGCCGTGTCGTCTTGAATCCCATAAGGTAATTCATGATGAAGTACTTGTTACTGAGCTGGCTACAGGAACTTGTATGGATGAAAATTTGGATCTTGAGCTTAGGCTTGGTGAACCTCCAAAGTGATCAAAATAGTAGTTTTCTGCTGAATTACAATCTGTCTTTTTAGAAGTAGAAATTAGAGAGAATAAATAACTGCTGTACTCTGATTTCCCTTTTTATCATACCAAATATCTCCTAATTCTGATCTCACAAACGAAAGTTTGGAAACTTAATGAAATGCCATGTATCCACATCTATGAAATTTCTTTCATCTGAGAGTTGAAGGTTTTCTTTTTTTTTTAAAGGAGGCTTATTTAATTTTTGTCCCTTTCTTCGTTCACCCAGTAAGTTTCCTCGTTTTCGCAAACAATAGTTAAAGTACAATTACTAAGCTTTATGTTTACGTATAGATGTATGCAATGCATTTCTTCAGCTTATTAATTATAAATTTCCAAATTTTTTTGCTTCATTTTGATAGTTAGAGTTACAGCTTTTGAATTGGGATATGTTTGTTGGTGATATATAAACTTGTTCTCCCTTCAAAATGGAATTAAATTAATTCAGGCATGCAAGTTCTCAGGGGGGGGTTTGTTCTTAGACTATCCGACCTATATTAGAATCTATTCGTTTTACTGACTTCTTTTGTTTTAATTTGATTTTTATCATGTCTAAATTCATTAAAGTGCAGCATTTGTATTCTTACCCCATTAATTAAAAGTAAAAACTTTCAAGCTTTTTTCTGATTATAACCAGTCGCTATCATGTTCTGGGTGCCGGAATTAGGGCTCATTTGAGGAGGGCTTTACAAACAATATTTTCTTTTTTTTTTTTCCTTTTCTTTTAATTCAAAACTGCTTTTCACTGTTTATCTCTTAAAATCTTTATATAAACTCTAACTGTAAAAATTTATACTTTGTTATTTCAAATTAAAATGAAATAATTTTTTTAAATTACATAAATTTTAAAAAAATAAAATAAAATTTATATTGATTTTTTTTTCAAACATATTTTAAAAATTTGTTTTCTCATTTCAATCAATTTTTTTTTTTAATTAAAGGGGTGTTTGAATCATAGTTTTTAAGACATGGTTTTGATGTCTCTAAGCCAAATTTTATTTACCTTCAATATTTTTCTAAACCTCCAACAGTATTTATACATATTCTCGTATATTAATTTTTTATCATATAATTTAAAATTTAATTCTTTTTATTTTTAGAACAACTTTTTTTTCAAAATATTCCTCCTAAACATAATTTCTAAAATTATATCTGATTTTCAAAATCAAAATCTCTAAAAATATATCTTTAAAACTCTATCAAATACCCCTAAATGTACATTTCTAAAACTCCCTCCACCTTCAATCAAAATATCTTTAAAATCGTCCACTAACGCGTCTCCAAGACTCGTTCTTCGATGGTCCCCAAATCGTCTCTTCAACGTAAACAGGTTGATTGTACGAAATTTACTTCTCCAACACAGTACTTCATGCTGTATTCAACTAAGTGGTAGTTCAGACGAACTGCTAAAGAAATCAGTTTGCAAGGAAGAGAAATGAATTTTTAATTGTTTGGCTTTAGCTGGCCGGATGCAAAAGAGACTGACGAGTAACTGATATTAAAAAGTCACTTCAGCTACATTTGAAAAGGACTTAATAGTTTGGTACACTTTATAAAAAAGAAATTAGGGACACATATTTCATCAAAAAGTAAAAACCCTTTTGACCTCATGATCACGTACTTATTAACATCTCCAAGCTCTGTTGGACTCACCTTTTCCCTATTTTCTCTGAGGTTTCCACAAGAAATTTTCTGGTAGGGTAGAAAAATAACTGCTAATGCATGATAGGGAAAATTTTATGTCAATAACTATATTTTTGTCCTACCAATATCTTCTGTTGTTTTAAGTATTATATTAATTTTTGAATAGTCTAATATGTGAATATATGCATCAAAAATTTATAATACATGATGTAAATTAATTTTAATTTTAGATCAAATATGTAAAAAATGAAACTATCGATCAAGATAATAATATATGTCAATAGAGTAAAAAGTGCAGTTCCTACTATAAATTGGATATGTATTTGAGGTGGAAAAATATGTTAAAATAAAAACATGAACTAAAAAAAAAGGTCTAAAATGGCTTTTTTGAATTCGACATTGCTTAACCTAACAAGATTCATGGCCCTAATTGACCTCAAGGATGGGATTCGAGTCACACTTCAGTTCATCTGTTATATCTATGAGGAATACTGACGAGCCTTCTCCTATGTAAACCTAGTATTATCTGATTGTATTAACTGTGTCCTTATAACTTAAAGAAATAAATCTCCAATTAAAAAAAGTTTCTATAACTAATCACCTAGAGGAATTATTATCATTTCTCTTTCTATATATGTGATTCTTCCAAACACGAGACAACTAACCACCCATGGAATCTAATTGAATAAATTACTAGAGCCACGAAACGATTGTAATCAATGTATAGACATGGAACCAAACAAAACAAACATATCATTAATTGGCACTGTCTACCCGTCCTTTTGTTTTTTTCGCTTAGATGCCGGTGCTTTTGCGTATACATTTGTAACAATATATATATATATGTATATATTTACACACACACACGTACATAGAGACCTCATATAAGGTTTGGTCGTGGTGGTCCATGATTTATGCTCGTCATAATAGCTTATATAAATATATATTTATATTTATATATATTGACACATAGACTATAAAGATTCCAGAGAAGAATTAGAATTTGAAACTATTAAGAGATTGAGTTTCTAACTCAAAAGATCAACCTATTAAATAGAGTAGTCAAATACCCTTATATTATTATTATTGTATTTTTATGATGTGAGACTTATGCCTTCTTTTTTTTTTTACCCTTTACATGTTCTCACAAGATGATGCTCTATTTGAAATCACCAATCTTATATTAGATGGATCAAGCTACTTGTTTGAGTTTGTTAAACTCTAATATTATTTGAAAATTAAAAAGAGAAAGAAGAATTTAAGACTGTTAAGAAATTGAACTTCTAATTTATTAATATCTTAATACTCTTATATTATTATTATTATATTTTTATAACGTGGGACTTATCCTTTTTACTTTAATATAAACATATACAAAATTAGGAATCTCCTGCTGGTTATTGTAAATGTGGGATATGAGGCGGCCACAATTTGACACCAACGGTTCCATAATACACGGCCAGCGAGGTCATGATATATATATATATTATATGTATTTATTAATGTAAAAATATATATCTAGGAATCACAATTTTCAAAGTTTCTTTACAAGGGGGACAAAAGGTACGAAACGTCGCTTTTGACTTTAATGGACCATGCGGTGAGAAATCAAGAAAAGCAACAGAGTTTTTATTTTTGTAAAACTTTCCCATTAGTAGAAGTGGTATAAGGATTCATTACGTGTTTGCTTTTAGATCACCGATCATTATTTTATACCCTTATGTCTACAACGGAGCTGTTTTTGTGTAAGCAGAATTTAAAGAGGGGATTGGTTTATTTTGTGTTTTTTTTTTTTTTTTGGAAGTGCCTTGGAGATGTGTCCTATGGAAATATTTGTTTGGTCGATACATGTGTGTGTGTGTGTGTGGTTTGCTTTGCATAACAGACGCAGCGGTCAGAGAGGTGTCTGAATTAGCTCTGTATGTGAGTGAGATGTATGTAGTGGCAGATCATAAGTCAGAGATGCACATGGCCTATTGGGCATATGATGTGTGTGTTAATTCAGTTTCTTCTCGTTTTATGGGAAATTCAGAAGGGAACGGCGAGGGAGTACCCTCTATTTTGGATTGGTAGATGATACATACTGATGTAGGAGGTTTTAGATGTCGTTCATTGGTGTTACTCTGATAGAGTACCCTCTCTCGTTTATGTGTCGTTCTTGTTAATTAAGAGTGTGGTCGTTCATTTCATTTATTAGTTGGTTGTTTTAGTCTATTGTATTAGCCGTTGAGTCCCTGAACTGGAGTGATATAAAAGCTTCATTGTGGGTTGTTTTAGGGGCTGACTTGAATATTTGAGAATTGAATATCAAAGTGTTTTCTCTCTTCTTTTGGGGTATTTCCATTTGTTTCAGCCATGGATTTGGCTTGGGTTTTGATTCATTGAAACCATTCCTAGTCCTCTAATCCGCTGCACCACATATAGCTTGAGGTGTCAAGTCATCCGAATTTAGTAACTAATATAAACACGACATGTTGACACGTTAGGAAGTAGCCACACTTAATCTAACATTTTATTTAATGGAACAGACTTGCATGTTTTTAAGCACGGAACACGTTACGATCGTACTACTGTAATGGGCAGTCACCGCTGGTTTTCAACCCATATCATGTGTATTTATATGTTAATAACCCCTAGACTTGGTAGATTATTGCTACATATACAATGACTACATGAGGACCACGATGAGACGGGGCTTGAACGTGGCCTTGTCACCCACTTTGAACAAAAACGATTATCATACCTATCTTATAAACCATCTAAGTTGATATAAACAAGACAAGTATCGCTATATCACGAGCTTGAGATTCTCAACATACCTAGTTTACCTGATTAGTTATTTTCACGATATAAAAATAACAAAACAGTTGAAAAAAAAAAAACACCTATATATGTAAATCTTTTAAGTTAATAAAAGAAAGCTGTAGCTTTAAAGTTGGTTTGAAAGTCAACACGAATGAAATTATTTCTGATATTTAGGCACGTTTGGACTTTGAGGTTGGAGTTGAAGTTTCGAAGTGAATGTTCGGAGATGTATATTTTGTTAAAATATGAATTGAAATAAATTGTGATATTTAAATATTATAAAAACATGAAATATATGTAGATTGTATTCTATAAATTACTGGAAAACTACAAGGAGAGAAATTATTTAATGAAACACGTATACTACTTTGTTATGCTTATGTGGTGCTAACATGATTTTTCATTTAATAAACAATTGATATTTAGATAATTTGTAAATATCAATTTTATCACCTAAATAATATAAATTATATTAAAAAAGAGAACGATGATTAAGAATCTAAGATATAATTGACGTGAATTATAAATCATCTAAATTACATTGGTTTATTAGATGGTTACATTGGTTTATTAGATGGGCGCACCTGGTAAACTTGATGAAGTAATAATTTCTCTACCAGAAAAAAAAGAATTGAAAAGGGTGCTAATTGGTTTGAGTAGCGATTACACACTAGCAAAATCCAGTGTCATTTAAAAAAAATATTCCAATGTCATTAAAGGGCTATTTTTCATAATCTCATACTCATTTCTCCATATTTTAGCCTAACCCATTGATTTATTTGTGAACTACATATATACACACAAAGTCTCATATTCAATACTAATTGTGATCCCTAATATGAATGTGAATTGTAATTAATAGAAATGCGAATTTATATATAAGCAAATGTAAACATGAGAATTTTCATATTCATATGGTATTTTTTAACATCCCTCTTTTTATATTTCTTGTTACTGTTAGGAAATGCCCTAAGTATTAGAGACATTTTGATGTATTTATTTTGAACTGGATAATAAAATTATATATAGAGGTTATTCATTACATTGCTATCTGTCCTCAATTTATTTACACGTTAAAATAAATGTAAGCAAATATGACTCCCTGACTACTTGTGTTAAAACTGTTAGAACGTTGCATGCAATGGACTTTTGTATGCGAGAAGACAATGTTTTAAAGTAAGTGATCTAAACTATGGCCTGTAGTCTATGGGGTTAGACCAAGCATCTAACTCATGTTAAGACTATTATGTTATTTAAAGTCTTGGAGGGGACGGTTTGTCTTGACTGTCTGGAGCATTGACTCCTAAATAGAGACATAGATATGTCTAAAGTGGCCGAAATTTTGTTGGGATTTTCCCCTTGGATTTTCAGATTTTTTGGTTGAAAATGGGAGACAAAATTATAGTTAAAATCTTATTTGAATTTTGAATGGGAAAATCCTAAAGTGGCTGAATTTTCTTGTTGGGATTTGGCCTTGATAAATTCAGATTTTTTAGTTGTGGATAAGGGAGAATATCTTCTTCTAATCCAATTCAAATTCAGAGAATCACCTCATGGAAGTCTATAAATAGAGGTCCTGTCACTCCAGTTCTCTTAGACCACAGACTCTTAGATGAGCAGGCTTATTGTTGCACAACTCACCGTGACAATAAGTTCTTTAGATATCTGGGTGGTCGGAAGAAGACTAGTAGTGCTAGCATACCGATCGAGATTCAGAGTGCCCACACACTCAGCCATTCGGGAATTGGAGAATAGTAGAGAAAGCTAGTTGGTTGAAGCCCTCCGGTCATTCTCCTCCTGCAAGATTGGCGTCCTTGAGGTATGAGTTTAAATTGTTGTTGGTTTATTGTATATGGCATCATGAGATATTTAATGATCTGAAAATTTTTATTGTTCCGCTGCGCCACTCTGATACGTTTTTTTCTCGATTTAATTTCCTACAATTGGTATTAGAGCCATCTTATGACTATGTCATATACATAAATTAGACAATTAGTTAGTCTTTTTATTTATGTATGGATTTGATATTTAGAAAATGGCATTCTAGGATTTCTTTATGTTGTTATTATGTATAAAGTATGTGGTTATTTTAATTTTTTGAATTATTATAAGCATGCTTGTTTTTACCAGTTATGATTCCTTAGAATTTAGAAAATTGTATCTAGGAATTTTTATGTAACCATGAGAGCAGTTTATTAACACTGTAATTTTCTCATGGATTTTAATTTTTGTCTCTTAGAATTATTATGGTTAGAATTTTTGTTCACCGGAAACGGTTTAGGAAATTTTATGTAATTATTCTTGGAGGAGATTGAAAATTGAAGATCGTAATTTATTTTTCCCAAAAGTTAAATTTAATTTAAAGGTTGAAATTTTTATTGTGTGGAAAATTTCAATTTTAATTGGGATTCAAATTAATTTTTGGAGATCCTAATGGGTAAATTGGAATATGACACGAAAATCGAGATACGATCTCTCGGGATAGGCCATTGGGCCTTGGTGGGGCTGCAGCCCCTTGAGAGGCCATAACCACCTACGGCCGCCAGCTTGGCCTGCAGCCGAGGGTGGTCGTCACCTCCCTAAGGCTGGCCGCAACCTGGGCGTGCAGCCTATGGCTGTAGGCGCTGCCTGCAACCTGCCGGCTACTGTGCCTAGCCTAGGTGTGTAGCCTGGCACTGCAGGCTTGGCCTGCAACCCGGCACGGCTGCATAAGAGGCTGTCGTGAGCTGCCAGCCCCCCGGGGGCTAGGGGCTGCCAACGGCGGCTACCGCCTCCGGGGGCGGTGGTGCAACGATTCAAAAATCAAAAAATTTTGATTTTTAAATTTAAGATTTAATTTTAAATCATGTTTAAAAATATGCAATTGAAAATTTGAAATTTTTGAAATTACATATTATTATACATGATGTTTAAAATTGTTTAAAATTTAAATTTTAAATTTAAATTTGAAATTCAAATTTGAAATTTAAATTTTTAGAATTTAAATTTTAAATGATTCATGGGATGAGAAATAAATGGAGAGGCTACATAAAGATGGATACAAGAAGACGGAACAAAATTCAAGATCCAAAAAATGCTTTGAATGGAATTTTGTAATCTTTAATTTTCTTTGTTCTAGGATGGAATCATGACTTGGTTATTTATCTATCAATTATTTTTTCTGTGATATGTCATGGATGTATAAATATGTATTGATGGATGTTTTACATGTATATTTGATAACATGTCATATAGAATAGGTGAATGCCGCTCATACTATATTGATCATACATATTTATCAAAACTTGCATATTTTTCAAAATATTGAGTGGGAGAGGGTTTCAAACAAAACCCACGGCCTCCATTGTTGATCCATATGTGAAAGCATGATAACGCCTCGCGTTAGTTCTGCCCTGACCACACCCCTCGTTAGGTGTTTACCGCCGCCGGTATACTAGATTGGATCTCCTATATGGAAAACGTGTTAGGGTACGATCCTATTCATGAACACGCCTCGGTGGCTTGGTAGGACGTGGATCAGGCTACGTAAACAATGATTATACACTCAAGACTCGTTTAGTTATTAATCTTCCCTAGAAGCTCTGTTAAATAAACTAGTGGCCAAATAAGCTGTTATTAATATATGTCTTAACCCTAGAGGATTTAAGGCAATATATATTAATTGGACGGGGTCCATGTTCCGGCTATTTGTTTCATGACTACCCCTCGGTAGCTTGGGATAATAGGTGCTGAGAATTACCGTTGCAATGCTACATGTTTTTCAAGTTTCATGTAGAAACATACTTGTATGTTTTATTTGCTAAATTATCTGTATATTTGCTTAGGCTTTGTAATGATGTCTAGTATAATTTTATTTCAGTTCAAAATGTCACCGATACCCCTCATTTCAATACTTACTGAGAATAAACTGAATGGTGATAATTATAAAGATTGAAAAAGAAATCTGTTGATAGTTCTCAGCTGCGAGAGACACAAGTTCGTACTTGACGAACCATGCCCACCAGGGCCCAAACCTGACACACCGCTTGAGGAGGTCCCGGTTGCTTATACTCGTTAGAGAGAATCCAATGAGATAGCTTGATGCTATATTCTGGCTAGCATGTTCGGACGCCAAGAAAAATTGGCTCGACAGTCCGCTATCACCAACATTATGAACTCTAAGCAAAAGGCGAGTACTCTGGTGAAGGACTATATGATCACTCTAATGGGATTCTTTGCTGAGGCTACCGAGAACGGTGCTGAGTTGGACTACCACACCCAGATCGAGATGGTATTCAAAACTCTGTCTAAAGATTTTGTAGGGTTTAAGGCCGCATACAATCTGGCGACAAGGGAGTTAGGACTTACCGAGCTCATGAAGCAACTCCAAGCTTATGAGCGGATGATCAGGGATGGGGATGCGGTCCAACCCAATGGAGAGCGTAATTTGGCGAAATCTTCCAAACCCTCACGGAAGAGGAAGAGGCCAAATCAGAAGCAAGCGGCTGCTAGTTCTTCTAATCCTCCTGTCTTGGATGGGAAAAAGAAGAAGAAAAATAAGAAGCCCAGGGACCCTAAAAAGTCCAAGTGCTTTCCCTGTGGGAAGGTAGGTCACTTTAAGAAGGCTTGCCGAGAATTCCTAGCCGTCAAGGGCAAGGAAGGTAAGGAACTTCACTACTTAGAAGCATGTTTGGTGAAAGAATCGAAAGACACTTGAGTCATTGATTCGAACGTCACTAATCATGTTTGTGTTTCTACGCAGGGGTTTTTGGAAACGAGAAGTCTACATGATAGGAGCCTCTCATTGCGAACTGGAGACGTTAGCTTGGTGGTGGCTGAGGCAGTGGGAGATATTTACCTTTACTTTGATTAATTTAGGTTTATTTTATTGAAAGACTGTTTTTATGTTCCTAATTTTAGGAGGAACCTTATATCGGTAGCTTGTTTAATAAAGGATTCTTATTTAGTTTTTTTTAGTAAAAGAGTTGATATTCGTAGAAATAAGTCTTTTACCTGTTCTGGATGGATGGATGGAAACCTATATTTGATCAAACCAAAGATGTACTCACTGCTTGACACCAAATTAATAGATAACTCTAAAAGGTTGAAAGTTTCTCACTCTAACAAAGCGTATCTTTGGCATTTAAGACTTGATCATATTAATCAGGATAGGATTCAAAGATTGGTGAAAGACGGTCCTCTAGAATCTCTAGAAGAGGTACGTCTTCCTCAGTGTGAGTCTTGTCTAAAGGGAAAGATGACTAAGAGGTCTTTTGGAGATAAGGGTACTAGGGCTCAGAAGCTCTTAGAAATTGTGCACACTAACGTATATGGCCCCATGAACGTCACAGCACAAGGAAGGTTTGAGTATTATGTCTCCTTTATAGACGATTACTTGAGGTATGGATATGTGTATCTGATGCACCGCAAGAGCGAACCTTTGACAAGTTCAAAGAGTATCATGCAGAAGTGGAAAAGCAATTGGATAAATCTATAAAGACACTTCGATCTGATCGAGGTGGTGAATACCTCTCCGACGAATTTTTAGGACATCTTGTAGAGAATGGGATATTATCCCAATTGACTGCACCTGGTACTCCACAACAGAATGGTTGTAGTCGAAAGGAGAAACAGGACCTTGCTGGACATGGTACGGTCCATGATGAGTTATTCAGCGCTGCCATTATCATTTTGAGGATATGCTTTACAAACAGCATGCTATATTCTGAACCAGGTTCCAAGCAAGTCAATTCTCAGGACTCCGTATGAATTGTGGCATGGCAGGAAGCCCTCTCTTGGATATATGAGAATATGGGGTTACCCGGCACATGTACTGGATAGGGATGTGAAGAAGTTGGAACCAAGATCAGAATTGTGCATGTTTATAGGGTATCCAAAGGGAAATAAAGAAGGTCTGTTCTATAACCCGAAGGAACAAAAAGTCATTGTCTCAACCCATATGACATTCTTGGAGGAAAGTCACATGAATGACTTTAAGCCTCGAAGCAAAGAGGGGCTAGAGGAGTTATTGGGTGAAAGGACTGCTCCACAGGTTTCGGTCTTGGACGCAAGTTTGAGTTCCGGTGAAAGACCTGCAGACGATCAACAATTTAGGGTGCCTCGTCATAGTGGGAGGGTTTTTAAGAAACCTAATTTCTTCATGTATGATGCTAAGGTATACCAGGCCGAAACTTATGAGCATGAGGATAATCCGGTCACTTATGATGAAGTTATAAATTATGTTGATTCTAAATCTTAGAAATAGGCTATCAACAATGAGATGGATTCTATGAAATCTAACTCTGTTTGGGAACTTACAAATTTACCAGATGGGATAAAACTCATTGGATGCAAATGGGTCTACAAAAAAAAGAAGGATGCGGAAGGCAGAGTGGAAACTTTCAAAGCTAGACTGGTTGTAAAGTGGTACACGCAAAAGGCTGGAATCGATTACGATGAAACATTTTCACCTGTTGCTATGTTGAAGTCTATCCGTATTCTTCTGTCCATTACTGCGGCTCTCAATTACGAGATCTGGCAAATAGATGTCAAGACGGCTTCCTTGAATGGCCATCTTGAGGAGTGTATCTATATGATACAGCCCGAAGGGTTCATAACAAAAGGCCAAGAAACAAAAGTCTTTAAGTTACTTAGATCCATTTATGGATTAAAGCAAGCATCCCGCTCATGGAATCAGAGATTTAATCAAGCGATCAAGACTTTCGGTTTTGAGCAGAACGTTGATGAACCTTGTGTTTATAAACGTATTAAGGATAGAAAAGTGGTCTTTCTAATACTCTATGTCGATGATATAGTACTCATTAGAAATGATGTAGGGAACTTATCATCGGTCAAACTTTGATTACACCAATAGTTTGATATGAAGGACTTGGGAGAAGCTAATTATGTTCTAGGCATTCGTCTCTTCAGAGATCGAAAGAACAAAATGATAGTGTTATCCCAAGCTTCATACATATATAAAGTAATTGACAAATATGCAATGCAAGAGGCAAAGAAAGGTTCACAACCTTCTATTACCGGTCTAACTCTTTCATTGGATGACTGTCCCAAGACATCAGAAGAAAAAGAGCATATGAGTAAGGTCCCTTATGCATCCGCTGTGGGTAGCCTTATGTACGCTATGCTTTGCACTCGCCCGGATATATATTTTGCAGTAGGTATGGTGAGTCGATATCAAGCAAATCCTGGAACCAAGCACTGGCAAGCAGTAAAGTATATACTCAAGTATATTAAGAGAACGAGGGATTATATACTGGTGTATTCTGAAGGGGACCTAACACCCGTAGGATACACGGACTGAGTCTTCCAGACTTGCAAGGATTCAAGAAAGTCGACATTAGAGGGTACGTGGAGACAGGATTAGTAGATATATGTAAGATCGCATCCAAGGACAACATTGTCGATCCCTTTACTAAGACTTTGATGGCTAGAGGCTTTGAGAGGCATGTAGAGGTAATGGGGATGCGTAACATGGCACATCTGCTGGCTTAGGGCAAGTGGGAGATTGTTAGGAAATGCCCTAAGCATTAGAAACATTTTGATGTATTTATTTTGAACTGGATAATAAAATTATATATAGAGATTATTCATTACATTGCTATCTGTCCTCAATTTATTTACATGTTAAAGTAAATGTAAGCAAATATGGCTCCCTGACTACTTGTGTTAAAACTGTTAGAACGTTGCATGCAATGGACTTTTGTATGTGAGAAGACAATGTTCTAAAGTAAGCGGTCTAAACTATGGTCTGTAGTCTATGGGGTTAGACTGAGCATCTAACTCATGTTAAGATTATTATGTTATCTAAAGCCTTGGAGAGGACGGTTTGTCTTGACTGTCTGGAACATTGACTCCCAAGTAGAGACATAGATATGTTGCTTGGTAGTGACATATTAGACTGGAACTAAAGCGTGATTGATCTACGAAGTCCGTTTTGAGTGGATCAATCGGCTTTTGACGTTCATTGTGCAGTAACCTTAATCCTGAGTAGATGAACAACTTCATGTATATGAATTGTACTTTGATGTTCCAATGGCTAAAGGGTCCTAGAGGTAGTAAGCTTATAAACCGGTCCGTTAGGTGCATGACTTGTATACGATGAAGGGTTCATTTATAGATATCGGAATCATAGCTCTAATGAGAAGTTAAGGGTATCCTCTTAAAGGCATTATACTGAATGTGAAAATGGACAAGGCCTTGGGTCGTCTGCTGGGCGGATGACTTTTTATTCACATATGGTGAATAATCATTTTCTTTATTCGGTAGCATAATGAAACTTTAAGATAGTTTGATCAGTAGGATTAAACGGACTTTGACTTAAGTCTGATCATGGATATCATATGAGGGTTCTGCATACATGACAAGGTTATTGGACGATAGCTTGTCACAGGCTTACGTAATACGGTATATAATTGGGAGTTCAGTTTCAGGTTTATAGTGGTGTGACTCTGAATTAATGATCATATGATTGAGTTGTTCGGTAAAAAATGATGATCATATGGATTTGTGGGAGCCTGATTATATATGTCCAATTAGTCCCTCTACTAGCTCCACGTAATTCCTTAACGTTTAGCAAATTGATTTGTGTATGCTATTGGCTAGTTGATTATGTATGGATGGTGTTGACATAGGATTAGGATGGTGGACAAGATTCTCTTCGGTTGGATTCAGATTTTGTTTTGGATAATAGAGTACACAATTATTCGAACTCCAAATAAAGTTGCCATGATTTTATTTGAGATTGGATTGGAGTTGTAGAAAATTATCCATGAGAACAAGAATTTGAAATACAACTGTTTTTGTGGATTTCGAAATTTGAATTTTAAAATTTGAAATTTGAAATTTGAATTTGAAATTTGAATTTGAAATTCAAATTTGAAATTTTGAATCACAGTCCAAGTAGGAT
The DNA here is from genome assembly GCA_035233585.1 of Antiaris toxicaria. Taxonomy (NCBI): domain Eukaryota; kingdom Viridiplantae; phylum Streptophyta; class Magnoliopsida; order Rosales; family Moraceae; genus Antiaris; species Antiaris toxicaria. The sequence goes on along the minus strand of CP141162.1, from coordinate 9,772,121 downwards.
TCGAATTTGTTGTGGTAAATCCACAATGAATGAAATTCGAATTTGAGTTGGATATGCAGAGGAAAATCTTGTTAGAATCCTACTTGAATTTTGAATCCAAATCCTAACAATAATGGACAAAACTTTTGAGGATTATCCTCATGGGATTTTTGGATTTTTTGTGGATAAGATTCAGAGAAAAATTCAAGTTTCAATCCCAGTTGAATTTAGATTCTCTCCTCCCTGATTATGGCCGAAATTTTAAGGAAGATTTCCTAGGAGATTTTCAGTTATTTTGGATAAGGATGAGATAAAATTCAAGCTTGAAAATTCTAATGGAATTTTGATTCTTCCCTTATCCTAAAGTGGTCGAAATTTTGTTGGGATTTTCCCCTTGGATTTTCGGATTTTTTGGTTGAAAAAGGGAGACAAAATTCTAGTTAAAATCGTATTTGAATTTTGAATGGAAAAATCCTAAAGTGGCCGAATTTTCTTGTTGGGATTTGGCCTTGATAAATTCAGATTTTTTGGTTGTGGATAAAGGAGAATATCTTCTCCTAATCCAATTCAAATTCAGAGAATCACCTCATGTAACTCTATAAATAGAGGTCCTGCCACTCCAGTTCTCTTAGACCACAGACTCTCAAGTAAGCAGGCTTATTGTTGCACAACTCACCGTGACAATAAGTTCTTTAGAGATCTGATTGGTCGGAAGAAGACTAGTAGCGCTAGCATACCGATCGAGGTTCAGAGTGCCCACACACTCAGCCATTCGAGAATTAGAGAATAGAAGAGAAGGCTAGTTGGTTGAAGCCCTCCGGTCATTCTCCTCCTGCAAGATTGGCGTCCTTGAGGTATGAGTTTAAATAATTGTTGGTTTATTGTATATAGCATCATGAGATATTTAACGATCTGAAAATTTTTATTATTCTGCTGCGCCACTCTGATATAGTTTTACCGATTATTTTTCTTACAGTTATATAAGTTCACATTTCTAATGACTGAAATTCATATTTACGACAGTGTCGGATCACACTCGATAACAAATTTAAGATGATTTCTATATATAAATCAAACTATATATATGTCTATGTGTATGTGTATTACTACATCTCAAAAGCGTCAATACTTTACAAATATTGCTTTTTGGACCTCACCTCTATGATTACCATGTGGCAGTCTCATCATCAACTACATGGTAATCTAACTATTGTCACGTGGCAGTTCAATCACTAGCATGTGACTTTTTTCTTTTTTGTTTTGCACTGCTTTGCGTTAGTTGTCTATTCGCACATGTTATACAACTAGTATATATAACAAAGACAAATTATTGATTTAGGCCTATAGTCTTTGGTTGTCACATAGCAACCATGTGATGGTCGTGTCACCTACCATATGGTGACACTGTTACAATCAGCCTAATTTGTGACAACAATTATCATCATAAATAATATACCATTTGCGATAACATGTTGTCATATATAAAGGTCGTGACAGCAAAAAAAAAAAATTTCGTTGCATATAGTATTTGCTACTATATGCCATCAATTTTAATAAACTATTTGCAACAATGTTAATAGTTTCATTGTTATTTGCAATGCCATGTTGTAACAAATAGCTTCTTTTGCACCAAAATGGGTGGCGTGCCAACTTTTTACTGTCAAAATGAAGGCATTTGTCATAAATACTAAATGAATGACAATATGGCATTAAACAATAGTCGCAAATAATATTTTATTAAATTTTCACATATTAAAGTAGTAGTTTCCTAAATATTATTTGTGACGACATGCCAAATGTCATCGCAAATAATATTTCGTTTAATTTTCACGAATAAAAAGATAGTCAAAGTGGCAATTTCTGAAATATTATTTCAACAACATGCTAAATAATTGTCGCAAAAAATATTTTATTTTATTTTCACAAATAAATAAGCGGTCAAAGTAGCGGTTTCTGAAATATTATTTGCAATGACATGCAAAATAGTCATCGTAAATAATGATTCCAAAACATACCTAGTATATTGTAATATTATAATAATTTAGTTAGATCATTTGTGACAACTAATAATGAGCATCTAGAATATTCTTTTTGATTAAACTTAAGGTGCCATATTATTTTGATAATTTTTTACAATAACATTGAAACTTTTTTACAACAACAATATTGTTGCAAAAAGTTCTAATATATATAGTGGAACATAAATACTTTCTTCACTATTTTCTTCATTTTGTCCTATAAACTCTCAGCCTCTCTCCTTTTCTTTGACCCCAAACCCCTCAAATCACATCTCATTTCCTTCAATATCTTCTCCAAATCATCATTTATCATAATCTCTCATCTTGTAGTGTGTTTTTTCATCCAAAAATATAAAAAATAAAAAATAAACCCAAAACCCATTCCGCCACCCTCACCCCCACCCTTGCTATAATCTTTCTCCCCTCATTCTCTGCCGTTTCCAACCCCTATTTTAGTGGGTTTTGGATTTTGTTAATTATATATACATATTGGTTAAAAAGTTTTGGATTTTGGTTGATTGCTTGGACAAAGATTTTGGTTTTTGGATTAGGTTTATTTGGAATGACATAAAATGCCAAAATTTGGATTCAGTATTTGGTTATTGAATTTTATATTTTGGTTTTTGGTTTTTGGTTTTTAGTGTTTACAAATTTGGATTTAGGATAGTAATTTTGTGTGGAACAAAATTGACATTTTGGTGATGATTATGATTATTGAAGATTATATTTATTGATGATTGAATATAGATTGTTTAAAGAGTGTGATTATGTATGGATTGATAAAATTTTTAATTTTGACGAATTGTTATTAATAGGAAAATCAAATGATATGGTAATTTTTTTTAAATATTATTATGTAAATAAATAAAATCGATAATTAAGTAAATCATAAATTATTACGTAAAATATTTAATAATTAACAATTAATTAGGTAAATTATAATTTTACTATAATGAAAAGTTAAAAAGATTTAATTACATTGATAGATAATGAATTAACAATTAATACAAAGTAATTAAAATAGTTAACATGCTTTAATTACATTAATAGAAAGTGAATTAAAAATTAATTACAAACATTAGATTATTAAAAAAAAGGAAAATTTATATTAATTTAGTTCAAAGGAAATTAATAAATAAAGTGACATTTAAAATGGAGAAAAAAATACAAAATGCAATAATAATAGAATAAAATATTGATAAAAATTTATAAAACCTTAAAATATGATTTATAAAATTTTTTTGGTGAATATGACTGTATAGTCACAAAACCAACATATGTGTGTATGAATATTTGTTTATTTGTGATAGCATTTTTGTTAGCATTTGCATTCATGAAATAACCTTAGATCCATTTGAGGATCGGTATATAGTAATCGAAGCTCAAATTGTCTTGCTTGGATGGTTTGGAATTGTTGTTTGCATATTTGTTAGTCAATTTCACTCACATCTTTGGTTGATATTTTGTTGCGTCTTCCTTTGCTCTCTAGATGTGCGTTTGATAGCACACTTTCGAGAACTAAGGAAAGATCCTACCGAAATAGGGAAATGTAGAGACAGAGCAACCAAGATTCTTAACAGACAATTGGGATAACATGCACCATTACGGACATAATTAGATTAACCTGGACATTAAATATGCATTTGTAAGTATTTTTTATATTATTTTTTCATATTTAACTTATATTTGCAATAATATACTATAGTATATTTCTTAATTTTTATTTAATTTACCTCTATAGTCTCAGATGAAAGGGGGAAAGAACCATTCAAGTTACACAGTATGCTAGTAAAAGTTCATCTTCACTTGGAGTTGATGGAGTGAAGATTATGTCCTAAGTCCTGGGCAAGCTCAGAGGACACATGAGGAGAGTTGGACCAACACTCCCATAGAGGATCCACTTAGGCATTTCTACTTCATCTAATTTGCAGTTGGACAGGTATCTTTACCACAAATTCCCCCACACATCCAAAACTGGCTTAACAACTTGTATAGCAACCAGTGCAATATGTTTGACAACCATCAGATGATAATGGTTGCCATGCACCAAATCGATCCCAACATCAACTTTCAGCTTTATTATTGATACTTTATTGTAACATAATTTTTAAATTATCCATACCATAACTATTTTGTTTTATGATTTATCTATCCAGGCTATTATTATTTTGATTTATGATTCTATGATGTATATTACTATAATATTCTTAACAATTAATGTTAATTTAGATATTCAATTTTTTTAGTATAATCTTACTATTTAAATTATCTTTAAATTATTTCCCAAAATTTTTTATTTCTATATATTAAATATTATTATTATTAAATTAAAAAAATAAATTAGATTATTTACAATAATATTTCTAAATATGTTATTACAAATAATGTCGCCTGTTCAAATTTTAGTGATGGCATTTTTAAAAGTTCATCACAAACAATGTAGTAAAAAAATTTGCAACGACTTTTTTAAAATATGTCATCACAAATAATTAACGTCGTGTATCAATGACATCATTCAACAGAACATTTATGATGACTTATTTACGACAATTGTTGTCATAAATGTATTTTCAAAGATACTGTCGTCGCAATTATATTATTTGCATTTGAATTATTTACAATAATCTATTTACGATGACATATCGTCACAAATATTACATTTACGACAACTTCTTTATCTTTTATAACGACAAGTAGTCATTGCAAATCGACTTGTTTGTTGTAATGTGACCATATCACCACCACATGATGGGTCTTAAATTGCAACATGACTTTTTTTATTTTGTTTTGCTAGTTTATTTTGCACATTTAAAGCGCATATTTGCCAACTAGTAACCTTAAAAATAGATATTTAAATATTCAAATTAAGCATGATAAACACTGTACTTTTAAGACATTTTATTGTTTTAATCATTGAATTAATTTTTTAACTATTATATTTATGTATATTCACGTTAAGAATTTATAACCTGATATGTAAACTGTTTCTAATCATAAAACATGTGATATTACCGTAAGTTTTTCCATTAAATTAATTATTACAATTAAGGCACAAGTATATCTAACGGTTGTACCACACAACCGTTAGATATTTTTAAATATGGATTACACGCACGTTTTCATTTCTTCAAAATAGATGTTACAATAATTATTTTGTTTTCTAAAAGAATTATTTGAAATTTTTTATTATAAGTAAAGTATGAGATATAATACACTTAGCAGACATAATATACTTAGCATGTACAGAAGCAATACACTTCTGTGATTTTTTTGATATAATTTCATCTTTTATCATTTGTTGCGAATTTATAACTATTATTATGTATTATAAGCATAATGTTATAATATGACATGATGTAGAGTTCTAATCTTCTTTTTATTTAAGAAAATAAAATTATTTTTATAATTTTAATTATTATTATTATTTTTTGTTGTTGTTAGTAGTAGTTGATATTTTTCCTATAATTAGGGGTGTGTACGATTTGGTATTAAACCGTCAAGTTTGACAAATTAAATTATTTTAAACGATCTGAAAAATAAAGATTGGATCAGATCATTTTGTGCATATAGGCCGGATCAAACCAAATTTTTTAGAATGGTCTAATTTCCAATTTTGAGCCAAAATGAGAGTGACCCAAGAGACTTATTAAACAGGGGTTAAAAGGTTTTTTTGTGATATTTTTAATCACTTTTTGTGGTCTTTATAGTTTATGCTCAAACTCAATGTTTATATCCAAATTAAAATACTAAAAATAATGAAAATTTAGTATCAGTGTTAAAAATAAATATAAACATAAACAAAAAGTGATCAAAACAAACATAAAGGCATTTAAAATTAAGTCCAAACAAACACAAACGCATCCAAACCACAAAGTCTAAAGCCGAAACATGTACTTTTATTAGGTAAAAAATAAATAAAATATATATAGATGAGAAACGACCTGATCTAGTCTAATTTCAAACCCGTTTTCAACGGTACTTACATGAAATCAGAGTGATCATATAAAAATTGCTAGATTGATTCAGTTCGATGGTTTATAATTTTCCCACACAACCATACCTAAAAACCATATTGTACTATCATTATGTTAACTAATGTAAATAACTTTCGTGTAAGAAAAAGAGGGGTGCAACAATATAATTCCACATTTCACACCATTCACGTTACGTTGTATAATTTAACCATTATGTCTATTTTATTTAGTATTATTATTATGATATCTCTTTTAATTTAATATTAGTAATCCATCTAGTTTTACAAAAATAACCCTCACTTTTCTCATGTGGAATGCAAGTTATTGTGGTATTGTAGACTTTTGGCCATGAGAAAAAAAATTAAATAATGTAAATAGCTTATAATCAAGGGCAAGAGTACAGTAAAGACTCATTTATATACCCTATAGATAGGGCTCTTTCTTAAACCATCCGTATATAATCAAACAATTAAAATGTTGCTTGTGTATAATAATTATGGTGTACTACATTTAGCTCATTGTATTAATTTTTTTTAATTCAAGAAAAAAAAAAGAAAAGAAATTTAGCAAAAATCTATCCTTCTTCCACTAGTAAATGCCGCCCCCCACCGCTAGTGACTCTTTCAGTTGGCAACCTGTGAAACCGGCCCTCCTCCAAGATCCACCAACGCACCCCTCCCATAAACTCACTTGCAAAATCCAACGAAATACCACGACCAACCTGCATACCAAAGAGCCCTACCCCACAAAGCCACTTGCAAAATCTGATAAAACCCTATCAGTCTAACTCGAACTCGAGCGATGAGGGAGATCAAGCGAAAAAGAACGTACAGAGGATTTTGAAAGAGGTGAAAAAGACCAAAGAAGCATTGAAAGTGACGGTAGCAATTAAAAAATATATCTTTTTTAATTATCTTATGATTTTGATAGCATGGATCTAAAATAAATAGAAATGAACCTTATTAATAAAGTGTATAATCGAGTACCTATCACTTTATCTATTAATTAATTCAAGGGGTATTTGGGGGGTAAAACTAATATCTTTAAAATAATTTTTTTCAAACACATCATTATTTTTTACTATTTACATATCCAGAAGATTACAGTAAATTCTAAATTTTAAAAGTCTATAACTTTACGTATACAATTCCCAATGAGATATTTTTTTTTTAATTGCATAAAATTTTAAGAAGGACAAAATAATATATATATTGATTTTTTTTAATTTTTTAAATTTTGAATTTTTTTACTTAAAATTTTTTTTTTCTCAACATATTTTCTAAAATAACTTTTTTCTAACAAAAAAAAATCTAAAAAAAGTAGTTACAAACGGCCCTCCTCACTTTCCTTAGATAACAAAACAATATGGGGGTCCATTTTTGTCTTTTCCGCTTGTTCTTTTATAGGGCTTTTTTGCCCTTTTATTAGTAAACGTTTGATAAATGTTTTTTTAGTGTTATGAAAACTAATTTTATACAAAACGTAAAGCTTTATATTCAAATACAATTATTTTCAGTAGTGTTACGAAAACAATTACTATTCAAAAATTTTTTAAAACAATCATATCAACTTTTTAATCCTCATTATTTGTCATGTCCCAAAATCCGGAATAACAACAGGGAAGGGGTGTTAAATAAATAAAATAGAATATCAAATTCCTAAATCTATCAATTTTTATGTTTTACCTTTTATCGTCTCTTTAAACTTATTTACAAATTATGCTTGTATACCTTAAATTAGTTATTATCTGTATTTCAATTTTTATTACAATATCAGGTAGTGAGGCACTCATATCTCACAGATACATACTTGAATAAAATAAAATAAGTGAGAATATAAAAGTAAAATTTAGAATTTACAGTCCCGGAAGGCTCATATATATACTTGGTCCTAAAATAAAGAATACTACTTCAATATCTTTAGTCCTTGTTGTCCACTGGTGATTTCATGTAGTTCGTATCCTCTAGTCACCTTTATCTCCTAGGGGTTTACTAGTTTTAAAATAGTGAGCGAAAGGCCCAGTACGATATTCAAAAAAAAAAACATTTTTCAATATTTTATTTTGACCTTCATACTAAATATGTCAATACAGTATCGAATTACAAACGTGGAATCGTGATTATGCAAATTGTGTCCCTAAATACATCTAGTTCATGTACGATCCGTATGAGCCCCCTCACCATGTCGAAGCATGGTGAGTGATTTTCGATCGAGCTGTGCACTCTTCGCACGTGTGTGCTGGCTCCCGGTATACTTGTTGCGTTATTTTTAGATGTGCACAACTGTAAGTGAACGATGTCAAGTTTTACTAATATAGTGGTGAGAAGAGTTGTCGTCCTCAGGGAAAATACCTAAATTCTATTAAATATTGTGAACTCAATAGACTAATCTTATCTAGACAATAGTAATTTAGTTGAACAAAATATCAATTGCAATAAAATGTAAAGAACAACCAAAGAAAATAAATGACCAATGCAAGAGAAAATCCAAAATAACGAAACCCTAAGAATTTAATTTCACCTAATCTTCCACTGTGTTCTTCGTGCAAATATAATTTCTTTTCAACCATTAAATGGTATAATCCAGAAATCCCAAAATATTCAATTACCTCTCCCAAGCATTATCAAAATTGTTCATGATTTTAATTCTAATATCCCTATCTAGAATTTAACTTCACCTAATCTTCCACTATGTTCTTCGTGCAAATATGATTTCTTTTCAACCATTAAATGGTATAATCCAGAAATCCCAAAATATTCAATTACCTCTCCCAAGCATTATCAAAATTTTTCATGATTTTAATTCTAATATCCCCATCTAGAATTTAACTTCACCTAATCTTCCACTATGTTCTTCGTGCAAATATGATTTCTTTTCAACCATTAAATGGTATAATCCAGAAATCCCAAAATATTTAATTACCTCTCCCAAGCATTATCAAAATTGTTCATGATTTTAATTCTAATATCCCTATCTAGAATTTAAAATCATAAATGCATTAAGTTCATGATCTCCATATAACAGATTCTAAGGAATTCAACCGTCTCCCGACCAATCAATATTTTTAGGTCATACTACCCATGATCCAATTCAATCCCCCTTTCCCAAGTAAAGATTTAAATCTAATTTCATTCAATTCGTGATCAAGGAATCGAAAGCATTAAGCATAAAATAATATGCATAACATCAAAAAGCTTGATTGAAATCAAATAAATAATCCAAACATAGTTTCAAATTCGGCTACATTAAATCCCTAGACAAAATATTTAGCCTAACATAGTATCCATGAAAACATCAATTAACATGGTGTTCATTGTAACACAAAAAGATAATGAGAAGAGAGAAGAAAACTCTTGGGAATTTACTCTCTAATCGTCAACTCCACCTCCCCTAGGCTAGATTGGCCTTCAATCCTTTTTGGAGTTTCTCTCTGCAGTCAAAACGTCCAAAAGTCCCTTTTCTTGGCGGAGCTTCGGCTATTTATATCCCCTGTATTACCCTAGAAGTCATAATTCACATAAACGGAAATTTCGCAAACTCGCTGCAACGCCAATATTTCTCGCTACAGCGAGATGTGATTCGTATTGATTGGCCCCCGAAACTCGCTGCAGCTCGTAAATTTTCCGCTGCAGCTCAATCTCGCTGCAGCAAGAATGAAACTCGCCGCAGCCCCGTGTTCAGCACAAACTTAGCCTCAGGCTGTTTTCTCGCCGCAGCCGATGTGAAGCTCGCTGCAATTGGCTCCCAATTACGCCCACTTGTATTTGACATATGATTTTCTCTATCACCGAGCTCGTGCCACCAAAACCTGTCAAAATATGAACAACAACACCAAAAATACCAAGCATGATCCTGAAAAACTAACAAAATACTAAAGAAAAATATAAGATAAATTGTAATTTATCAATACTTTAACACCAAATGCAACTTTCAACATTTCATTTAAACATAAGATTCACATAATAAAATATGCAGTATTATTTTTCAAAAAAATCCGTGACCGGATATTTTTCCTTTAATTTCTAAAATCATGATATTTTCTAAAATCACAGAAATTTCAAAACTTTATAAACTCATTTTCTTTAAATTATTTTAGCCAAATCATTAAAAACAAAACTAACTACAAGAAAAGAGTAAGATATCCTACCTCGTTAACAATTTATCTACTTTCAATTTCTCGCACGAATTCCAAGACAATCTTTCTCTCCAAATTCGATCAACAAATACCTAAAACAAGAAACTCAGATAATTTAATTATCTGTCCAAGAATTCCATAATCAAATTATGATAAACTCAATTAATTAGTGTGTTGTTAATTTTAAAATTCAAAACAATATTTTATATTAAAATTCCAAGATAATCTTTCTCTCCGAATTCGATCAACGAATACCTAAAATAAGAAAAATAGATAATTTAATTATCTGTCCAAAAATTTCATAATCGAATTACGATAAACTCAATTAATTAGTATGTCGTTGATTTTAAAATTCAAAACAATATTTTATTTTAACACCAAAATTTTAAAACGATAATTTTAAAACAAATATCTAAAATATTTTTAAAAATTTTAATATAACCCACCTTAAAATAAAGATTTCCAAAAACTCCAAATCGCTTATCCTGTATAATAAAAAAAAAAAAAAAAAAAAAAATTCCAACCCTCAGAGCAGTTTAAAATTCAAATTTCAAATCTCAAATAAATTTAAAATACTCGTTTCAATCTTATTATTATTATTATTATTATTTTTATATTATATATATATATACAGATATACATATAACATATATATATATATACTTTTATTATTTTTCTTTTCTTTTCTTTGGGGGGGAATCGGTCGGCTCGGAAAGGAGACTCACGGCAGCGCTCGGGCACGACGGTCGGCGGTGCGGCAAGGAGCAACCGGCGAGGCACGGAGCTGGGCTTGGTGGCTTCGCGAGGAGGAGGGGCAACACGAGACGGGGACGGGGCTGTCGTCCGGGCGCAATGTCGCGAGGAAGCCGGATCGGTGATGATTCGACGAAGGGGAAACTGGGGCGCCCTTCGGTCGGCTGGACTTGGCGACGGTGCGGCAAAGACCCGGTGGCGCTCGGTTGGAAACGGGTGGGGGGTCGGCTTCGGGCTTGGACTGGCGATCGACAGTGAGGAGTTCGGTTGGGCTTCCGTGGGCTTGATCGGCGTCGGTTGGTGGCGCGGAGGCTGGCAACAGGGGCTTGGGTGCGAGGAGGCTTGGTGGCTCACGGAGGCGGTCGGTCGGTTGGTGGCTGCGTGGGGAAGGCTCGTGAGGCCGGTGGGGTTGGGGCTGCCGTGGGTGGAGTCGAAAATGAAGAGGGAGAAGAGAGAGTGAGGGCGTGAGAGGGAGTAAGGAAGTGAGAGGAAGATCGGGAAGGGGAGTGAGAGGGAACGAGTGAGAGAGCAGAGAGAGAGAGTGAAATTTTTTGAATGAAAATTTTGTTAAAAAAAGAGAGGGTGAGTCGGTAAGGAAAAGGAAAAAAAACAGAGTGAGAGTGGAGAGAGGCGGTGAGGGAAAAACAGAGAGAGAGAGAGAGAGGAAGAGAAATAGATTTCCGGAAATATCCGGAAAGAAAAAAGAAAATGAAAATGAAAAAAAAAAAAGATAAAATAGTATTTAATAAAAATTATTGGATAAAAATTATAAAAATTTTAAAATTTATAGAAATATTTTAAATATTTTTAAATTAATATTTAATTCATTAAAAATTTAAAGTTAAATTTTCGTAATTTAAAAATTTATTAATATATTAATAATTAAGTTTTATATATTTACTTATAAAATTTAAATTCAAAAATTTTATAATATAATATTATTTTTAAATTTAAATTTCTTAATATGATATTTTTTATTTTTATTTTTATTAATTATATTAATTTTTTAATTTTAAAATATTTTTTATTTAAATATATATTTAATTTAAATATAAAATAAATATTTTTTAACTAAATACAATATTTAAACAAAAATTATATTAAAATATAATTAAAACCTAAAGTGATTATCAAATGTCATTAATCATTAGCTCATTAGTGAAAGAAGAGAGGTGCGCTGGCCTTGAACAAAGTCGATTATGGCAAACGCAGAGTCAGAAAACAGCCTCGGAGCCTCATCCTCAAGATGGTCTCTCAAGGGAATGAACGCCCTCGTCACCGGTGGCACCCGTGGAATCGGGTGGGTACTTTTCTTTTCTCTTCTTTTCTCTCTCATATTCTTCCCCTTTCCCGAGAAAATTAATGGGATTGTTTCAGAATCTCATAATAGTTGTCTGTTTCAGGCGTGCCGTGGTGGAGGAACTGGCGGAATTCGGTGCGGCCGTGCATACCTGCTCGCGGAACGAGGCTGAGCTCACAAAGTTGCTCAAGGAATGGCAAGCAAAAGGATTATCGGTGTCTGGGTCTGTTTGTGATGCTTCTTCCAAAACCCAGAGAGAGAAGCTCATTCAAGATGTGGCTTCGGCTTTTAATGGCAGACTCAACATTCTTGTAACTTCATCATATCCGGTGCAAAATTTTCAGTTTTTCAGTAATTTTTATAGCAATCTATTTTACTGTAGAGACTTCGAATAGATATTTAGGACCCGTTTTGGAACGCCGGTTAGAGTTCGAGTTTGGATTTTTTTTTTTTTTTTTTACTACTGGGAATGAATGGATGTTTGGAAATGTTTGATTGGTTAAAATATAAATTAATAATAAATTACGATATTTAAATAGCTTAAAAATCTTAAACGTATTAAAAAAATAGGAAAATAAATCTCATTTTGTTATTTTTGTTGTTGTGATCATTTCTTTTTTATTTGAAATAATAAAATTAAGCGTTTTTTTTTTTAAATGAAAGAGAAAGAAAAAGAGATGTGAATTTAAAATGAGATGACAAAACAAACAAATTAATTTTGGGAAATAAAGAAATAAAGAAAAAGAAAAAGAAAAATTCTGTGTCCAATGGCTGTTCTAGACGGCCCCTTAGACTGACAAATGGGGAGGCTTAAGGCTTTGATTAAGATACGTGGATTCAGATGGGGCAGCCAAACCAAATTTGGTTTATGATTATTTGGTTTGTTCTCTGCAACTGATCATTTTGATGATTATGGAATATTAGTTGGTGTCTGTCAGAGAAGCTCAAAACATTGTTAGTGTCATTAAAAATGAAAAAAAAAATTGTCATAAATGTTAATTGTGAATTTGTGATTTGGGTGTGGCAACATAACACTTTGTCTCTACATACGAGTCTAAGCATATTTGGAATTGAAACGAAATTCTTTTAGATATGTGGTGAACTATGTGTCTTCTGTGTGTTCTTCTCAAGAAACTTTGGTATTATCATGGTTGTTTGATACTTTTTCTCTACCTAAAAGCATGAACATACTATGTAAAAATCGATAAGGATATAAGTTAAAGTAATAAATGAAGGAAACTATGAATTTATTTATGTCTTGTGTCGCGACCTTTGAAATGGCCATGTTTTGAGTCTATGATCCCTGTCATTAACATGTAATTCCTGTCTATGTCTGCAAATACCGAGAAACTTCTCTATGTTAAACTTGAGATTTAAGTTCAGCATGATTAGTCGGGGTTTTCATTTTGAGTATTATCTTACACTCAGCACCTCAGAAATCTCGTTTTATTCATGGGAACATTGAGTTTGCATGATCTTTTGGCCTAGGTGAACAATGTAGGAACAAACATCAGGAAGCCCACCGTTGAGTATACAGCTGAAGAATATTCATTGCTTGTTTCTACTAACTTCGAGTCTACATACCATTTGTGTCAACTTGCACACCCTCTTCTAAAAGCGTCGGGACTAGGAAGTATTGTGTTCATTTCTTCCGTTGCTGGTTTGGTTAACATAAGCTCTGGAACCATTTACGCTGCAACGAAAGGTGAGTTGCTCGTTTGATAAGGTGTCAATTATCTTCTTTCGTAGAAGCGTTTGAAAAATAAATTTTGCAACAATGGGTTGAAGCCAATTGTTTTGATACATGATACATTATTTATTTTGTTATTTTTAGCTGCCATCAATCAGCTGACCAAGAGTCTGGCTTGTGAGTGGGCGAAAGATAACATCAGAAGCAATTGTGTTGCTCCTTGGTATACCAGGACCTCGCTTGTCAAACATGTAATATTCTTTCCCGCTTATGATCGATCTTTATGATTTTGTATTTCGACATTTAGGCTAAGCTTTGTAGGAGGGAGCGGTACTAACGTGAGGAAATGGAAAGGGAAGGAGAATATCTTTCCCCATATGTATTTGGTAAAAGAGGAAGGGGAAAAAAATGTAAGTTTACCTCCTCTAGCCGTAAGTGGAGGTAAATTTAATCACGCGAACACTCCTCTGTCCACCCCTATCTGTCCTTCTGCTTTTCTATCCTACAAACAATGCCTTGGATGGTTAAGTTGGTGATTCGTTCTCTGTCTCGAACTTCTTTTACATTTACAGAACCAATGGTGGGATGGTAAACTATTCAAATCACTAAATAGTTTTACTTATCTCCTTTTTACACAGTTGCTTGATAACAAGGAGTTTTTAGAAGAGGTCAACGATAAAACTCCTCTACACCGTGTTGCAGAACCCGAGGAAGTCTCTTCTGTGGTAACTTTCCTCTGCCTGCCCGCTGCTTCTTACATCTCCGGACAAGTTATTTCCGTCGACGGGGGAATGACTGCGAATGGATTTGATCCCAAAAGTAGACCCTTTTGACCCTTTCAGGTGAAGGAATTCTCGTAATTGTTTTATGGGATTCCACAATCTATATGCACTGTTCTGCGTCATTCTGGAAGGCTACTGTTTCCAATATGTTGGTAGGAGGTGGCTTTTGTGTACAACTCTTCTTCAACATGGCTTGGCTGGGTCCGAAAACTAAATAAAAATGTGGATTTAAAACTTTTCCTCTGTTTTCTTGTTCTGTTTCTTAATTCTATGCCTTTTTTTCCATAAGCAATGGAAAACATTTAGGGTTCGTTTGGTGAACGCATTGCATTTGCATTGCTTTGAATGCAATGTATTGAATGCAATTTGTATTTGGAGGAAAAGCATTAGCATTGCATTTGAATGCAATGTGTGTTTGGGGGAAAAGTATTTGAATTGTATTTTAATAATAAATATGTGATGTGATGGGTAAAAGTAGAGAGAAAAAAAAGAAGGAGAGAGAATATATGATGTAATTAATAAAAGTAATAGAAAAAGTGAAATAATAAATAGTGATTGTATTTCATTTTAAATGTGATTTGATTGGTATTTGAATGAAATGTTTTTGTATTTGGGAGAAAATTGCATTACATTTAAATGCAATGCTAAAAAAATTTGTGTTCCAAACACTAGCTTAGGTTTTGTTTGATGAACGCATTTGAATGCAATGCATTGAATGCAATTTGTATTTGGAGGAAAAGCATTAGCATTACATTTGAATACAGTGTGTGTTTGAGTAAAAAGTATTTGAATTGTATTTTAATAATGAATATGTGATGTGATAGATAAAAGTAGAGAGAAAAAAAAGAGAGAAAAACTTTTTGTAATTAAAAAAAGTAATAGAAAAAGTGAAATAATAGATAGTGATTGTGTTTGATTTAAATGGTGATGTGAATGGTATTTGAATGAAATACTTTTGTATTTGGAGGAAAATTGCATTGCATTTAAATGCGATGTTAAAAAAATGCATTAACCAAACGCATGCTTAATCTTCTCAAAAACGTTATGAAAACTGGTGCATGGTGATAAAAATGTAAGATCAAATTTTCAGTCGTGGCTTTCTATGACTGGCTCTATTGAAGGTTCTGTTTACTCAAAACATGCTTTGCATGATAATGTTTTCAAAAGAAGTATGTCCTCTGAAGCCATTATCGAATTTCCTTCGTATCTAGAATAATACATGAATAAATCCTCGAAGAGCCACCACAATAACGGCGAGCAAACATGTCAGTAACGAGGAACACATTTTTACTGTGATACCAGAACTTGCACTGGTATATTGCCTCTTTCAGGCTGAGGAAGAGTTATGGGTTGTAAATATACAAAATTAAATAAATAAAAAATAAAAAGATGGATAGCATTTTTCCATTCTGCATTTGTAAATCTATAATTTTAATCAAATCACTCATTGCATCATACTAGACTTTCTAAATTCTTATTTTAAGGGGCCGCAAACAAGCAAGTGCCAATCCCCAAAATAATTTGAACGATGGATTGAGTGCCTACCGTATACGTCCTCGTCATTTAAAAATACAATTAAGTAATTATCCAAAAAAAAATGTGGTTGTGAAATACAATTGGAGCCAAGGTCGTGCCAAACAGACCGGGCCATGGGTCTGGCCGGCAACTAGCATGCAAGTACCAAACACACCCATTGGACCATAGGGTTAGGACAGGATTGGACGGCCACCCTCTTTATGTGGTTCGATTTGTGTGGATCGGCCAGGTCAAGTCATAGCAATATAAGTAGACATGGAAAAATACGTAACACCAATACTTATACTAATATATTATATAATTATGATATAATCTAACGATAATATCACATATAACTCTTTTTAAAAATGTAGAATTTGAATCCTCACCTTCAAGTTGAAAAGAAAATATATTATGAGGATGGTTGCCCCCGTGTGGTGATCATACTACATGATGAGAGTCTTTAAATAAAAACATTAAAGTTCGGTAAAAAAATAAATAAAAATGTTCGAAAAAAATACTAATGTGTTACAAACTTGATGCATAGAATTGCAAAATAAAAGAATCGTGTCCCTTTTTTTTAAAGCATTTGAAATTATTTGGGGTAACCATTTGTCTACAAACATCATTAACAATTTAATGCCAATTAAAAAAACATTAACAACCTAGCTTATGAACTTTGAATGTTAAAAACACAATTTACGCCTTTCAAAATGAAAAATACAATTTACGAATCGACATTTGATTGATGCCATGAATTAGACTTCTAAGTTCTACCACAACGTTAATTTGATCAACATTGGAGTGGCAAGCTTTAATACGTTGTCATTAAAATCATTATTTTGTCGGTGCTCCGAATGATCTATGACTCTAATAATATTAAATACTATTCATTAATAAAAAATGGATTTCATAATATAAAATCTACAAGTAAAGTTTACTTTTTATTAATGATAATATTTAATATCAATTGTATTCCTAATCGTTTTTCTTTACCTATAGGATATAGCATGCCACGTAGTCTCGTAGGTATAAAATTGACATGGATAAAAAGAAAAATCAATTGGTAGGGCCAAAGAAATATATAAAATAATGAATAAAAAAATCAAGATATAAAACTATTCTATTAAATTGTTGAAAAAAAACAAAGGATTTCTACAATAAAATAAGATTTTTTTGATAAGATCTAATGATCATTATTTAAGGTAACTAAGAGTTTACATGTTCTCCATCTCTATCATATTAGATTGTAACCCAAATAATTCAAATATAAAAAAAAAAAATCACTACTCATCTTGTTATCGTCAATAGCACATTTGTCAAAAACTCAAAAATATGGTCTTTAATCTCATTTCGAGAAATTCGACATTTAGTTCCAATTAAACTAATTCCATCAACCAACATCCTTTTTTAATCTCGAAACATGATCTTTAATCTTTATCTGAGACATTCGACATCCAATTCCAACAAAACTCAATTCCATCAACCAACAACATTCTTTCCCAATAAATGGAATCCTAGAGAAACTAACAAATTTTTTGTAATGTAGTAGCCCATCAAAATTCATGAAATTAAATAGCCAAACTCCACCAATTTTGTTTGATATCATAAAAAGATTCATTAAGAAACCAAGAAACTAAGAAAAAAAATAAAACCAACAAATGATAAGAAAATTGAATAAGAAAGAAAAACATACAAGCTTCCTCAGTCTTCCTAGAAGTAAAGTCGATATGACTCATACAGGCATCATGCTGTTGAAGATCATCTTCCACGCTTCTCCAAGCAATAAGGGAGGGGGGATAGGGAGCTCGCTGCCAAGATTGAGCCACCCACCTTCTATCGAGAGATCTCACCATCAATGTTAGCTCGTTGACTTGGGAGTGTCGGTGGCTGATTATTGACGAGATCGTAACCCTTCCATACAGGTGCAGGGGGGATGAGCTACCAACGATGGGATAGAAGAGGTCATGTTAGATATCAAGGTTGCAGGGAACATCAAAGTAGTCTTAGATGGCAGCGGAGATGATGGAAAAGATTAGGTTGAGGCAGCAAAGTCAGGGGTGTTGGCACCATTTGGGAGAGAAAAAAGGTGGGAGGCTAGAGTTAGACAAGACGAAAGAGTTTTTTTTTTTTTTTTGCTCTTTTTATTAATTATTGTCTTCTAATCTTATTTAGTTAGGCATATGATAAATTTTATGCATGTATATTATTTAAACCGTTAGAATAAGATCTAAAATTTAAAAGAAAAATTTATTTCATTAATAGAATAAAAAACCTCATCCCATTGCAGTGTAGACCAAAAAAACTTTTCGGTAGAAGGAAAAAAAAAAAGTAGTAAACGATGGCGAAGACCAAAGTAACATTTGGTGGCGCTTACCGGCCTAGTGGTAGGCCAATTAAAACACGTTCTGACTTTTTTAAGGCAGTCACGTGGCAACCTACACTATACGTGTCATTCCATTAACAAACCAAAAATTTCCACTCCCAACCCAACCGAGCACCCAATTTTTATTAATTTTTGGGGTCTTTCATTTAATATTTCGCTGGCCGCGACTCACCGGCCCCCTGCCACCTAGTCGTCGTTCATGGTCCCCAATACCATTGGTTGAATTAATTTAATTACTGATTTAAATAGAGGTTAATTAACTGTTGCTTACAAAAGGAGACACGCTTACAAAAGAAGACACGTCATTACATGTACGGACATTAAAAAAAAAAAAAAAGACTATTGGGTTAGAGAAAGTAAGGTTTATTAACACAGTTATTGAATCATAAACGTTGTTTTACTTTGATTCTTGAAATTTTTTTTTTCTGATAAATTATTTCGTGAATTTTGACCTTGTTTTTATAGTTTTTGTCTTTAATATTAAAATTGAAAGAGTTTACAAATTTTTATAGAGTTAATCATCAATAAATAGTTATATTAAGTGCAAAACATATTTGAACGCTAAAACTGCCAAACAACCAAAATTTAGGAAATAATTTGTCTAAAACATATTTTTATATTATTTATTGTTATTTGCTTAAATATTTTTAAAACTTGTTATTTATTTAATTAGTTACTATAAATTAGTATAATTTTATTGCATAACTTTTTCTTTTTAAGATGATGAGCAATTTGTTTTTTTTTTATAATTTATTTATTTAGATTTTGAGGTAGGAGTAGAACAATATATCAAAAGATTGTAAAATCTTTTGGACAGTGAGAGAGTCAACGTATCTTTGATAGTAAGAAAATCAAAGGTCTTATATTAAAAGAATACAAGTAAAGATATTGGTAAATATAAAAACAAACAGTGGATAAGTATTATTTGTGGAAGATGAGTTTATACTAATACCATACAATTATACCACCAAAAGCGCATGAGAGAGCAATTGGGCATTTACGGGGCTTTCGGACACAGTTTACACTTCACACGTATGCATCACCGTAAGGATCTTTGTCTTTTATTTGTTGTATTTTCCATATTAAATCTAAATCGTTAACATGATTGGGCACAATCTAATGGTCAAATTTGAAAAGTTTCAACTTTAATCTAAGGTGTTGTTTGACACTTGATTTACAAGTTGAATTGGGTGAGGTGGGTTGATTGGGTGGGTAAAAAAAATTTTCAACCCACCCAATAAAAATTGGATGAGTTGAAAAATTTTCAAAAACCCATCCAAACTACTCAATATTCACACACTTATTATTTTTTCTTTTTTGCTAAATGATGTTCACCCCTAAATATTATTTAGATTATTTAAATATATAAAATTCATTATTTGATATTCAATATGGATGTAATTCTTGATAATTTTGTAAAAAAAACCATTAATTACTTTAATATTTTTGTATCTTTTGATAATTCTTATAACATATATTTATTTACATTTGACTATTAATGAGATTTTATTAGAAATTTTTTTATTTGTGCAAAATCTATGATAAAATTTATTTTAAAAACTATGTCATAAGTTTAATTTCTTTTTTTCCTATTAAGTTTTTCATTTGTTGTTAGATGTTTAGTATTATTTATTATTTTTATTAATAAAATACATAACCCACCCAACCCAATCCGATATTAATTGGGTAGGTTGATTTTTTATATTGCGTTGATTGGGTGGATTGAAAATTCACAAAAACCCACCCAACCCACTCGATGTTCACCCCTAACTCGACCCAAATAATTATACTAAATCTTTATAGTCATATAATTCCTCATTCTTCTTTCTAACAAAAATGAAAAAGAAAAAACTTAACTTATTTATTTATTTTCAAACTTTTCATGAAATTATCATTAAGCTCCTTTATTCTCGTAGATTTTATTAACAGATATGTAATCTTTATAAAAGAAAAATATTTATTGTTATTTACTTAAATATTTTTAAAACTTGTTATTTATTTAATTAGTTACAACAAATTAGTATAAAATTATTGCATAACTTTTTCTTTTTAAGATGATGAGCAAGTTTTTATTATTTATTTATTTAGTTTTTGAGGTAGAAGTAGAATTGAAAAGATTGTAATATCTTTTAGATAGTAGAAAAGTCAAAGTTCTTTCAAATAGTAGAAAAACCGAAAGTCTTACATTAAAAGAATACAAGTAAATGTCTGGTAAATATAGAAATAAGTGATAAGTAAGAATTATTTGTGTGTGATGGATTTATGTTATTACCATACACCATAACATGTGTGCGTGAGAGGGCGATTCGGTGTTTAGGGTGCTTTTGGGTGCACTTTGCACTTCACATGTACGCATCGTCGCAAGGAGTTCTATCTTTCATTTGTTGTGTTTTCCAAATTAAATGTATATCATTGATTTGATCGGGTACAATCTAACAGTCAAATTTGAAAGGCTTTGATTTTAATATGAACTATTAATCGCATATAATGATTTAACAGTCAGATTAATTTGTCTGTTGAATAAAAATTATATTGTTAAAAATAGATACATTGATGTGTTGTAACCATTACAATTATTCTAAACAAACATGTGTATTGGCTATAAATAAATATCTAATTTTGATATTAGTTTTATTTTTTGTTATGGAATTTAATAAGATTGTTATTTATTAAATTCATGAGTTTGTTGTGTGTTAGGTGATATTTGGATAATGTATTATGTTTGTATTATATTTGGATACAATGCATTGAATACAATATACATTTGGATAAAATATATTTGTATTGCATTTAAATGTAATATTTGTTTGAATATAAGTATTTGAATTGTATTAATGTTGAACATGTAATGTTATTGGTAAAAGTAAAAAAAAAAAGAGAGAGAGAAATAGAGTATGTAATGTGATCGACAAAAATAGTAAAAAAAAAAGTAAAATAATAAATAATGATTGTATGATATTTAAATTGTGATATAATTGGTATCGAATGTAATACTTTTACATTTTGATGAAAATTACATTACATTTAAATACAATACAAATATAATGTAGATGTCAAATGCCTTCTTAGAGATAATTTACTGCAAAATCCTGTTAACAAACTTCATAACGGGGACAAATAAAACATTAAGTACAATTATTCCTTACACCTCAAATCCTAGATTTCTCTATTACTTTTTCTGTTTTCTTTGCACCTATATAGTTTTCCACCATCCATGTCTATTTCATTAACATAACACAAAAAAAAAAACAAAGGAGAAAGCGGGAGTTTGTGCCTACTCAACCCAAATAATTATGCTAAATCTTTATAGTCGTATAATTCCTCAATCTT
Source organism: Antiaris toxicaria (assembly GCA_035233585.1). NCBI lineage: Eukaryota > Viridiplantae > Streptophyta > Magnoliopsida > Rosales > Moraceae > Antiaris > Antiaris toxicaria. The sequence continues at coordinate 9,750,259 of CP141162.1, read as the reverse complement.
CCTTTTAACGAAAAAAGGTCCTCAACTTTCTACACTAAAAAAAAAAAAAGAAAAAGAAAAAGAAAAAAAACTCAACTTATTTATTTATTTTCAAACTTTTCACAAAATTATCATTAAGCTCCTTTATTCTAGTTGATATTATAAGAAAAAATATTTATAGGAAAACTTTATTAAAATTACATACTTATCTAATTAATATATAATTAGGAAAATAAACGTGAAACATGATCCACAATCGAGAAGGTTAGGCCAAAACGGGGAAGTTGGTGGGGGTGTGTAATTACGTAAGGATGTAGGTATTGCATGAGTCCACCTTTGACGGTGACTTATCAAGAAAAAGATATTCCGTGTGGCAGATGACGAGTGGTTGCCCATCTAGCCGGCAAGGCATTGAGGGTTATGAACGTGTCGTTCGATTCACTCCAACCAAAAAAAAAAAGTCACCCAAATATTTATGACGATTGACCTAAACGGTGTCGTTTAGCTAACCATTTTAGATAGTTTATGATGGAAAACAGGCCTTATGCAAAGGCAAGTGGGAAACATTAGATTAAATATCCGTACAAGTGCGTGAAGGCCGCATTATCTGTTTACGGGCACTTCCGTTTTTTCAGTTTTTTATTATATATATAAGATTTCTACAGTAGGGAATTAAAAGATAATCCTGAAATGGCTTTATTTTGAAGTATCATAGGTGTGCAAATTTGGCAGTTTTGTGTGATTGGTCTTTCTACTAGTTTTTATATGTTTTATTTTGATTACCGTATTACATTTATATTATATCTAGATGTAATATAATTTTTATTTAAATATAAAAATATGACATTTAAATATCGATCATATTATATTTTAAATTAAATATAATTATTATTTATTATTCTATTTTTTCTATTATTTTTATTAATTATATAATATACTCTCTTTCTCTCCCTTTTTTCCCTCTATTTTTATTAATTACATCATATACAATACAATTTAAATATTTTTTTATCTAAATAAATATTGTATTTAAATATAATATAAATAATTTTCATTCAAACACATATTGTATTTAGAAATTTACTGATTAATGTTGTTAAAACTAAATGTTTTTGAAGTGTAATATTTCAGTGGAAGCATTACACATGTAGCTAGTATTGTTACGATGTTACTTTGTTATAAAACTTAAGACTAGCTGGAAATTTATAGCTAAAAGAAACAAAGACTGCTTTAATACACAAACTCATTTTCATACATCCGGCAACATCATTTTCCTCTCTTTTTCATTTTAAGAAAACTCAAATTTTAAAAATTTAAAAATATAATTATGTTAAACTAAAATTAAGATAATTCTTGTATCTATATATTCACAATAACAAGATGCATGAAACAAGATCTATAATGTTATTTTTTAAATTTCATTTCAAATTTTTACAATGTTCAAATCTCATATGTCATTTTTAATTTACATTTTAACTAAGCAAACGTTTTCAAACATTAATTAATTTATAATACAAAAACTCCAAAACTCTAATTAGTTGGTGTTCCAAATGCTCTTTAAACATATTTATATTTACAGTAAGACTCACTAAAACTCACAATTAGCATAATTTTCACCAAGACATGCTATCGCTTTTTAAGGATAAACATGCTTATCACTAATGCTCGATTTTGCTCTTATTGAACTACTATTGCCAGTGTTTTCGAATAGAAATGATGCTCATCTAATCGAATTTAGTGCTCTAAAGTATATTTCCTATCATCTAGAGACTAAAGCCTCCATAGTTGAAAAAAGAAATAATTTAATATCATTGTAAATATCTTTAGGATCTCTTCAATTGATATTGTGCTTTTTTTTTTTTTTTGAATCACTGATGAGATCGTGCTTGAAATGTGATGAACAAGCTCACCTTTTTTAATCCTTTCGTGTGCTTAGTGCAGAAGAATCAAACGAATAAATTTGAAACGTTTTGACATCAGTTGGATGGTCAATGCAAAGCCAGTCAAAAGGAAAAATAGATTGAAGTTATATATATATATATATATAAGATATGGGGTCCACAGAGAGACAGTGAACCACGCTGTAAGTTTGTAAAATAAATAAAAAATAAATAAAAAGGTTAATAAAATAATAATAATTTATGATGGAGGAGCAAAGAGAAGAGGGGTGTCACTCTGTATTCTGTTTTGGGGAAGAAGGCAGTAAATAAATTAATTAAGAATCAAGGTTTGTTTGTTAATATAGTTTAACTTTGATTTAATTTAAATGAAGTTAAAATAAATATTTAGTAATAATTTAAATTTAATTTAATTTAATTTTTTATGTTTTATTTTAATAATTTTTTTATCTCTATTTTTAATATAAATTTAATCAAAATTTTTATATATTAAATATCTAATTTTAATTCTAATTTAGCTTATTTAAAACTAAATCAAAACTAAAATATTTTATAAAACAAAACTTAAAAGCGTGTCAACTGTTTATCATATTGAATTCATTATATTCGACTTTCAAATATAATACGATGTTTATATAAATATAAATATATTATATTCACATATTAATTATTTTATTACTTAAGTTTAATATAATTACCATTCACATTTTATTTTTTTATTATTTTCATTAATTACATTATATATTTTATTTTTCTTTCTATCTTTTGTCTCTTAATTTTTATCAATAACATTATATTAAATATAATTCAAATGTTTTTTTATCAAAATAAATATTATATTTAAAATAAAATATAAATATTTTTATATAAATAAATATTATATTTAATATATTTTATTTAAATGTAATATATATATATTTATATACAATGGGCTATTCCAACGTCCCTAAGAGGCGAAGACGGCCAAAAAAATAATAACGGTAGTGTAATAATAATAATTTCAAGGGGCAGGGGGTGGGGCTCACAAAGCAGTGCTCCAAACGTGTCGTGTGCGAGGAACGAGGAACGCACCTTCAGATCCACGTCAGGAGAAACACGTGTCAGAACGCGAGTTAACTGGACCTCTGATATTCTGCAAGCGTCAATCGAGGTTGAAACAGTGGGTCCCACACATGTCTACATCGCCCTCGTTGCATTGACGCTTTCATTGCACAACTGGAGGAACCGGAATCAAGTGACCCACCCTCCAAGTGCACCATTTGCATCACCAACCGCGAGCTCTCACGCTCGAACCCTCGTATATTTATATTACACTTTGATAAAATATTATATTAAAATCAATTTTGAATATACATATAAGATATAATATATATTTAAATAAAAAACATTTAAATTATATTTTATAATTAAATATATAATATAATTAATAAAGTTACATAAAAATAGAAAGAAAAATATAATCCACCATATGATTAATTAAAATAATTAAAAATATTATATTAATAAATAGTAATTATATTAAATTTAAATATAATATAATTAATATTTAAATATAATAATTTTATATTTAGATAAAAGTTATATTATTTTTAAATATAATATAAATATAATAATCAAATGCATCATTATTTTATTTATTTTACTCTGATGTATTTATTTTATTTTTTTTGTTCGTGACTCAATTTTTGTTTTTGTTTTATTTTTTCAAGTTATCTTTTGTTTTTTTTTAAGTTATTTTTAAACTTAGAAAATGAATACTTTGAAAAAAATTAAACAATTCAATCTATTTTTGTCTCCATAAAAAGTTAATTTCAGTTTATTATTTATAATTACTATTATAATTTTGTAATTCAAACTTCATAACTTCATGACTTTGCATATACAAATCAAAATAAGATAATTTTTCTTAAATTATATAAAATTTCTGAGCGATCGAAATAAACTTCATATTGATTTTTTTAATATATTTTTAATTTTTATATTTTTTAGATTAACAGTTAAAACCTTTCCCTAAATGCACATTTCTATTCAATTTAAATTTAAATTTTATAATTCAAGCCTCCTAATCTAATGCTTATAAATTTATAAACAGCTCAAATTGCATTAAACCGCATAGTTAAACCCACCATTTTTTAAATCACCAAAATCATCAATCACTTGATCTGATTTCAATCCAAACCCTTGATTTGAACTTTTTACTTGCTTTGGTTCAGGATTTTTTACTTTAATCTTTTTTAATCATAATAATATTTTTAAAGTTTAGAATAAAATAGAAAAAAGTAAAAAAAAATACAAATTTTCTTTATTTTTCGTCACTTCTTATTTAATCTAGTTTTCCTTATTATTTTGTTTACCAAAATAAAGAAAAATGCAAGTTAAAAAATAAAAAAGAATGTAAGAAACTCAAACACCTAATTTTAATCTCAGTAAAGAAGAATCCCCAAGTCTTATTGCCGTTTCATTTTTTGAAGTCTCATGTTTCCATTCCCTCCCCTTTGATTTCAAATTGTGCTAAATCTCAAGGTTAATGATTTGATTTGATTTGGAATTTTCCAAACCGTGAAATAACAATAAGACTCCGTTTGATAAATGAATTGCATTTACATTGTACTTGAATGTAATTTATATTTGGAGGAAAGTATTAGCATTGTATTTAAATAATGAGTATGTGATGGAATGGATAAAAGTAGAGAGAAAAAAAGGAGAGAGAAAGAGAATATGTGATGTAATTAATAAAAATAATACAAAAAGTAAAATAATAAATAGTAATTGTATTTGATTTAAAATGTGATGTGATTAATATTTGAATATAATACTTTTGTGTTTAGATGAAAATTATATTGTATTTGAATGTAATACGAATACAATACTGAAAACAAACGGAGACTAAAAAAAAGCTTTAACTGCACCAAACTATACCACTTTCAAATATATGTATTAATGAGACGTTTTATAAACGTATTACATTCACATTACATTGCATTAAATATATTTTATATTTAGATGAAAAGTATTTATTTAGCATTTGAATGCAATATGTGTTTGGATAAAAAATATTTAAATTGTATTTTAGAGTTGAAAAGTTAATGTGATTGGTAAAAATTGATAGGAAAAGTGAAATAAAAAGAGAATGTAATGTGAATGAAAAAAAATGTTTCAAAATATTCTAAAATAGTAAATATAAACGAGGTACTGTTAAAAAGTATTATATTTGAACGTAAACTTTTGTATTTGAATAAAAATTACATTATATTTAAACATAATATAAATACAAAACTGTAAACAAATTTTTCATAAATTCATGATGGAAAACTCATATTTACTGAACCAATTGTTTTTTAATATGATCAATTAATATAATTATTTTAGTAAAATAGTAATAGATTCTTTATCATAATTTTGAAAATATAACTATAATATTTGGCCTAGTAGTATTTGGTTTAATACAATTTTTTTTTTTGGAACTTTTAATATTACTCTTTTGAAAGTACCAAATGAAACCAGATAAATTTCCTCTAAATCACGACATGCAATAGAGTAGTTAATTTGCATGAGCCAAAATTTTATGGTCAATTTTATTTTGTATTCATGTTTTGTTTTATATTTGTGTTTTAGTTTTGTCATAAAGGAGTTAGTTTTCCCATCTCTGAATTATATTTGTGTTTGTATTCTTCTTGAGTTGTTTTCTGACAGTACCTATTTAGTTTCATTAGTATTATGGTTGTATGAAATTTATTGCAGTCTCTTTAGTGCAAGTGATTATATCTTGATCAATCAGAATATTTTATCAACTGTAAATGTATTTTTGAATGAATTTGTTGCAGTCTAATCTTGCTAATAGAAAATGTTAAATCATTTCTAAAAATTATATATGTAAGACATTTAAGGGGTGTTTGAGAGTGTTCTCCAAACCTCAAAAATTAACTTTTTTACAAAATTTCACCACTTTTCACTATGTACATCTCCAAAACGTTACAGTAAACTCCAAACTTTAAAAGTTCATAATTTTGTATATACAAGTCTAAATGAGATAATTTTTTTGAAATTGCATAAAATTTCGAGAGGAACGAAACAATATCCATGTTGATATTTTTTTTCTAAAAAAATTTTTAAAATTTTTTATTTTTTCACCTCAAACAATTTTTTCCTCCAAACACATTTTCTAAAACAACCATTTTCCAACCCAAAAATAATGTCTCCAACCTCCTCCCTAAACTCCCCTTTATAAAAGTCACTATTTATATATCTTAAGCAAAAACTTGAAATATGCCTAATATAATAACACATAATACAATAAAAAATATTATAGATACACATAAAATGAATCTATACCTTTCATTAAAATAAAATAAAGCTTATATCAAATTATCAATCGTATCACAATTCTTTTTGAAATTGACATCTAGATATTTTGTAATATGAACTAAAATTTGAAAATGCTAATTTAAGCCTTTTCTATTGCTTTGAATCCTTTGAAGAATTGGGCACGTTAATCTTAATTTAAACAAAATCTTAAGTTGCAAAAACAACCTTTAGCGTGATACTGTACCCAAGGATATGAACACCACTTTTTTTTTTGGCTAAGTTTCTTAAATTCCCCCAGAGCATTGAAAGAACTTTGAAGGTTGGAGGAACAGATTTTTTAAATAATAAAATCATATCAAATTTTGAATCACGTTGGACTTTCATTTTTCAATAATCATGCAAACTATTTTCCTCGGTTAGAAGTCTAATTAAAAACATCTGAAGAGATAGACGACTTGTAAGCTTGTTTTTAGTAAACAAAAATTATAGAAAAAAATTGTTGTAAGATATGAAAATGTATTTCATTGGAGTTAAAAAAATATGTTTTCTCATATTACACGCACATATATTTAAATAAAAATAACGTGTAATATCAACAAAATAAGAATTTTGATCATTCGCGAACGGTCCTTTCCTTTTTTTTTTTAATCGCAAAACCTTATTTTGTTATCACGTAAGTGAAATCTATCCGTGATTATTTAAAAAAAATAAAAAAATTCTAGCATTAGTCTATGGTAAGGGGGAAAATTAAAAAAAAAATGATGAAAGATAAAAAGACCTAACATCCGTTTAGAAAATTCCAGGTTACATCCAAATATAATACAATATGTTTTTTTTTTTATCAAACTCAATACAATATGTATTTAAATAACTCATAAAATTCTATTAAAATATAGATATATTTAAACGACAAACTCTATTTATTATTTTTTAATTATCTAATTTTATCAATCATGTCATTTATTTCTTTTAATCAATAACTAAAACACATTATTATATATAACTAAGATGAAATTTAAATTCACTGTAGCCATTACAGTGGATCCGAGCCCCTTGCCCATAGAAGTGCTTTGACGGATTTGCCCCTTGGTTTGTGGGTGGGCTTTGTGAGTGGGGGTGGGTTTTTTGGTCTTGTTCTGTGCATTAGGAGTTGATTTGATACATTTACCCTTTTGTATGTAGCTGGCCTTTGTTCGTGGTGATGGGCTTTCAGCCTTTTTGTGCTTTTGATGTGCTTTTACACTTTTGCCCTTAGTATTTCTTCTCTTGCTTGCTTTTTACTTATGACTTTTGTGGCATTTTGCTAAGTGCAACAAGATAACAAATTATTATTAAAACACGTTTTATTAAGTAAAGAAAAAAAAGAACAATAATACTAACCTAAATAATAGTATATTTTATTATTTTAGTACTGAAGCAAGAACAACAGAATTTTTAATAAAATGAAAAATAATCAAGTAATTAATTTATTTATAACAATATTTACCTAATACCAACTAATATTGTAATGTTTTATTTAAAATTACACTTATCATATTTTTTAAATTAATTACGATTTTTGATACAGTGAAGAAGACTAGCAAAAAAAAAAAGACAAACAAAAATTGTAATACAAAAGCTTAACTTATGTAATTACAAAAATATTATATAATATCTCAAATACATAATACCGTATAATAATATAGTATAATATAATACATATAATATAACGTTATATAATTAAGATGAAGCTTGAATTCACTATAGCGGCTACAGTGCATCTGAGCACCTTGCCCATTGGAGTGCTTTGACGGATTTGCCCCTCAATTTGTGGACGGGCTTTGTTGGTGGGGGTGGGTTTTTTGGTCTTTTTCTGTGTACTGGGAGTTGATTTGATGCATTTACCCTTTTGTGTGTAGCTGAGCTTTGTTTGTGATGATGAGCTTTCATTCTTTTTGTGCTTTTGATGTGCTTTTACACTTTTGCCCTTGGTGTTCCTTCTCTTACTTGATTTTTGCTTATGGCTTTTATGCTATTTTGCTAAGTGCAACAAGATAACAAATTATTATTAAAACACATTTTATTAATGCTTTGTTTGGTAAACACATTGTATTTACATTACATTTGAATACAATACATTGAATGTAATTTGTATTTGGAGGAAAAGTATTAACATTGCATTTGAATGCAATGTGTGTTTGGGTAAAAAGTATTTGAATTATATTTTAATAATAAATATGTGATGTGATGGATAAAAGTAGAGGGAAAAAAAGAGAGAGAGAGAATATATGATGTAATTAATAAAATAATGAATAATGATTGTATTGGATTTAAAATGTGATGTAATTGGTATTTGAATGAAATACTTTTGTATTTGGGGAAAAATTAATGCAATGTAAAAAAAAAACGTGTACCAAACATGCTATAAGTAAAGAAAATAAAAGAACAATAATACTAACCTAACCAATAATATATTTTATTATTTTAGTACTGAAGTAAGAATAACAGAATTTTCAACAAAACAAAAATTAATCAGGTAATTAATTTATTTATAACCAATGCAAATATTTATCTAATACTAACTAATATTACAATATTTTATTTAAATTACACTTATCATATTTTTTAAATTAATTATAATTTCTAATGTAACCAAAAAGACTAACAAAAAAAAAGACAAACAAAAGTTATAATACAAAAACTTAACTTATATAATTATAAAAATATTATATAATATCTCTAATACATACTACCATATAATAATATAATATAATGTAATATATATAATATAATTTTAATTCTATATATTATTCACCGTATAATATATCAAATTAAAATATACAGGAACAATATCACAAATATTTTGCCACGTTTATATTTAAATATAATATAAAATAAATAGTATTTTCAAATAAATCACTATTCCTTTAAAAAAAATATATAAAGGCGCACAGTATATTTTACGTGTCTTGTATATTCCAAATGAACGTCTAATCCACTTCAAGGTAAAAAAAAAAAATATATATATATATATATATAAAAGGGCCAATTCCACAGGCGCGTAAAGTAACGAGTGGAAACGCGTGTGGAGGGAAGAATCAAATAACGAATATCGCATATCGTAGATCTGCCACGTGGTGATATCACTGAAGCAGTGATTATTATATATATATAAATTTGGAAAAGAAATAAAAAAAAAGTTTTATTAGGCAAAGGAAAGGAAAAGGGGAGGTCGAGGGTCCAAGAACCACATGCGTGTCTGAAAAGAGAGGCCGTTTGAACTGTGCGTGTTGTCCTCCAATTGGTCCACGTACGTGAGTCCTAAAAAGCGAACCACGTGGTCAAATATAACGAGCAGAGATGCCAAGATTTAACGAGATGAACGGCGCCGATCGGATCCTTTTGTATGCAGCAAAATTCTACGTCATGCCAACTGTACATGTCGGATCCTGCCCGTGATGGTGACGGGCAGACCTGCCCGTGCTTTGAGCCTTTGGGTGGGTCCCACCCCAGAGGAAATTGTTTTTTGTTTTTCCGGTGTTTAGGGCGGTCGTCTCCGCATAGAAAAGCTTTGCTGTGAGGCCATTTTATGGGTCTTTCTCTTGCTCTTTCGGAGATCCCCCAATATATCTTCTCTCTCTCTCTCTCTCTCTCTCACACTTTATATCTTTCATTGCTTATTATATAACGCCTAGTAGCTCAAAACCCTTTTGTTTATTTCGATTCAATTCAATTCGATTTCAGTTCGAGTCTTGCAGCGAAGAAGAAGATCGGCTGAGTGGTTTTTTATTTTTCTTTGAAGCTTTTTGTGGTTGATTCGTCGGTTAATTTGGGTTTATTGATGGCTGGAATTTGCTGTGGAGTTGTTGGGGAGGGTGAGACCTCTGCGACGATCGAGACGAGCTCAAGGACGCTAAAGCGCCGGAAAATGGAGCTTCTCACGTACAAGTTAATCGCCGATGTGGCCGTGCCGCCGGCAGTTGAATGCTCCAGGAAGCGGCAGAAGCTGGAGCTATGTGCTTCGACTGCAGCTTCGTTGTCTGGCGAGTGCTGCGGGAACGGAGTAGAGAGTTCTGGAGCGAATTATAAGGACGGGAGTGAAGGGTCTGCGCATGCGAATGAAGCTGTGCGGTTGAGTCGTCCGGCGAATCTGTGTGAAAACTCGGCGTTGACGGAGCATGCGGAGAACGAGAGTTTGCGTCTTGAAAACCCTAAGTTCGGCGTGACGTCGGTTTGTGGTCGGAGAAGAGACATGGAGGATGCTGTTTCCGTTCATCCTAACTTCTTGAAAGAGGAAGGCTCGGTGTCAAATGGATGTCACTTTTTCGGTGTTTTCGACGGTCATGGTTGCTCTCATGTAAGAATCCACGCTCCAAGATTCGGTTTGTTTATTTATTTGTTGTTTTTTATGTTGATTTCTTTAGGCCAATTATTCTGACTTCCGGTTTCGATTTTCGGTTTCGTTAGGTTGCGATGAACTGCAGAGATCGGTTGCACGAAATCGTAAAGGAAGAGCTAGGATCCGATAGACACTCGCCGGTGCAGTGGAAGGAGAAGATGGACCGTAGCTTCACGCGGATGGACGAGGAGGTCCAGGAATCTAACGGCGGCGACAGGATCGCCAACTGCCGTTGCGAACTCCAGACACCGCAGTGTGACGCCGTCGGCTCCACCGCCGTCGTCGCGGTCGTCACGCCGGAGAAGATCGTTGTTTCCAACTGTGGCGATTCCCGCGCTGTGCTTTGCCGTAACGGCGTCGCGATTCCTCTCTCCTCCGATCATAAGGTGAGATCCATGTTTACTGATCAAAATTTATTCCATTGCAAAATCCGATGAAAACTGAGTGAATTTTTTAGAAGAATTTCGAGGTCTAGATACCCGGCGAGTGCACTGTGCTGATACGCTGCACACGTGTGATAGCTATCGCATGTTACGCACGCTCTTAAACTTTTCGCTGCTCGAATTTTGCTAACGCGCGATTCTTATTTCACCGCAGCCGGATCGGTCCGACGAACTGGTTCGGATCGAAGCTGCTGGAGGGCGGGTGATCTACTGGGACGGGGCAAGAGTGCTCGGGATGCTCGCGATGTCCAGAGCGATTGGCGACAATTATCTGAAGCCGTACGTGATACCGGAGCCGGAGGTGACGGTGACGGATCGGACGGACGACGACGAGTGCCTGATCTTGGCCAGCGACGGCCTGTGGGACGTGGTCTCGAACGACACCGCGTGCGGCGTCGCACGCATGTGCCTGCAGGCTCAGAATCCGCCGTCGCCTCCGAGATCGCCGGGGAGCAGCGGCGACGTGAGGAACGACGCCGCTTTCGAGAGCTCCGACAAAGCGTGCTCCGATGCTTCGATTCTCCTCACCAAGCTGGCCTTGGCCAGGCGCAGCACGGACAACATCAGCGTTGTGGTGGTGGATTTGAGGAGAGAACGTCAACAACAACGACAGCAATTATAGTCCTGTAGATCAATCAAATGAATACTTAATTCTATATATATATATATGTATGTTACAAGTATATTAAATACATAAAATGGGGCAAAAAAAAGATACGGATTAGTAGGTTCTTTTTATGTGAATTGTAATTTGTAGGCTCCTTTTCTCCTCCGTTTAACAAAATTGAGGAAAGAAAAAAACTTCCAATCATTTTGTTTAGCAGTCGGTCCTAAATTTGGTCCCCAAGGCTTTGTTTTAAGGAAAAACAAAGCACCAAAAGAAAAAACGAAAGGAGAATTTGGTGTTCGGTGTTCTTGGCATATATCCTTGCAGGCTTTGTACAACAAGTTGTAATTCAATGCAATTTTAAAGTTTAAACTCAGAAAGTTGTGTTTGCTTCGTTGCATCAGTGCCCCTCTTTTTGTTTCAACTTTTATTTTTTAATTTCTGTGGAAAGCGACTGTTTTCATATTTTGATTATACATAGCAAACTGCTTAATTGGATGACGGATCAGGACGCTAATACATTTGGCAATGTTGGGAAAAACATGTAAATGGGCAACACTCACGGGCAATGTAAACGTATGATTTTTTTATGGTTTTTATATTGTGATTTAACGTAATGTATAAATATAATGTAATATATAAGTGAATTTTATGTGTGTTTGGGAGTTTTATTTTTTAAAAATTGAAAAATTTTTATTTTAAATAAAATAATTTTTTATTTTTTTGTATTTAAATATCTAAAATTTTTTATTTTTAAAAAATAAAAAAAGAGTATTTTTAAAATGAAAAGTTTTTATTCATTCTACAAATTTTTTACTTTAAAAAAATTTGAATAATTTTTTTTAAATCTAAAATTTTTTTATTATTTAAAAATAAAATTTTCATTTAAACATATTAGTAGTATATTAAATATATTGTATATTTAAATATAATGTGTGGATGAAAAGTATATAAATTTTATTTTAGATTTGAAAAGTTAATATAATTAGTAAAAATAAATTGAAAAAATGAGATAAAAAGAGAATATGATGTAAATGAAAAAAAAAATATTTTTAAAATATTTTAAATTAATAAATTTATTTGAGATATTATTAAAAAAATATAATATTTAAATGTTAAATTTTTACGTCTAATTGAAAATTATATTATATTTTTAAAAAATTTATTTTTAAAATATTTTAAAATAATAAATATATTTGAGATATTATTAAAAAATATTATATTTAAATGTTAAATATTTATATTTAATTGAAAATTATATTATATTTAAATATAATATTAATATAAAATTATAAATAAACAAATGTTTCGTTATTCTCTTTTATTTGGAATTTTTGTATAAACGTAAAAGTTTGAAACATTTTGAACGGTTAAATACTATCTGATATGTTTATTGTTAAAGGAGTAAATTTGGAGTGTTTTCAATTTTTTTTTTTTTTTTTTAGTCAAAGCGATCTAAAACACGTTGGGAGTGAGATATACTAGGACGGAGATTTGTTGGCTAGATATTAAAAAATATATATATTTTGGTATATTGGTTATTTTGATCAGATGTATTTTTCAAAAATCCATGCCATGCCAATAAAGATATCCTAATCTCGAAGGAACACATTAGGGTTCAAAAGCATGTTGATACTTTAGTTGAATTATTAAGACAGACGCCAAAAGTGTGGGCCATGTCAAAACTCCTGGTACTCAATCCCCATACGGAAAAAGCCGTCGAAAGGAAACAAAGCAAAAACTGTTTCGCACTGGCTGCAAACTTTGTAAAGCCTCTGCTGTTGGCTCTCTCAGAGATACGAGTAAAGACTGCTGTGGGGTGTGTGGGGTTTGCCTTTGTTTCCCAGTTGTGTCCATATCCCAGTAATGAACGAGGGGGGATTTATTTTTTTGGGCTTGTGACCTTTGGGACCCCTTGACGTGTGTGGAATGTGGATAAATGTTAGCACTTTGCTAGCTAGCTAGCTTTTTGAGGATTTTTTTTTTCTCCTAAATATTCATGAAATGACATATTTTTAAAATATTATCGATCTATAATAATTCTAAAATTTTTATGTTTTAATAACATCAAATATAATGATATTAGTATTTTTTTATTCCTACAATATTAATAAAAATTATCTAAGGATAAAAATATGAATTATTAGATAAAATATCCCAGCATTTGTTTTTAAGAGTCGGATTGAATTGTAAAATTTATTACTTATTTGATACTTACGTTGTATTTAAATATAATATAATTTTTATTTAAATTTAAATATATTTTATTTAAATACTAATAATATCACATTTTAAATCTAATATAATCATTATTTATTATTTCATTTTTATTAATTACATCACATATTTTCTTTCTCTCTCTTTTTTTTTCTCTACTTTGGTTCTTCACATCATATATTCATTATTAAAATATAATTCAAATATTTTTCACCTAAACATATATTACATTCAAATACAATGTAAAAATTTTCTTTCAAATACAAATTGTATTCAATATATTATATTTAAATGTAATGTAAACCAAATGGAGCCTTTGGTTTAAATTAATTTGAATTGGAATGTGTATTTAGTGACATGTATAAACTGTTAGAGTTAAAAAAAGTCTAAAAACTTAAAATATATTTTAAAAAATCAATTTAAAATTTATTTTATTTGTTTTAAAATTTTATATAATTTTTAAAAAATCATTTTATTTAGGTTTTATACATAAAAAATTATTAAATTTTGAAGTTTAAATTATTAAATTATAATAATCGTGAATTGTAAAATTAAGATTGATTTAAAAATTAAAAAATATATATATATATTGAATTTTTTAAATTTAGATAATTGATCTAAACAACCTAAGCGTATACGTTAAAAAGTTGTTCTCACAGCTTCCTTTAGCCTCTTTTATTGAGATGTGAGCTGGCTGGCTAGTTGAGAAGGCAGAGTTTGGGGTTCCTCCATTAGGATTCGTATTCCTCAGCAACATGTGTGGGGGTTCACCGGCAAATGCAATCACCTGTAGACACGTCGATAATTGGGTTTGTGTGCCGTCACATCATCATCTCTCTAGTCTGCGCAAAAACTAGATTTGCTTAGATTTTGATGGCGATCTGTCAGTGGTATTATTTTTCATCAATGAAAGGGAGAGAGGGGGGAAAAAAAAAAAAAAAGAGGAGAACAAATTACGTTAGAAAATACCTTACATAAATAATGATAATTGCCTATAAATATCCATCCACCCCTTATGGCAGTGGAGTTTTCAGCAAAATAATAATAACAACAACAACAATAATCATATTGATATTGATAACAATGGTTGTATGGTCATGTGGTTACACATAAATCAATCGGACGGTGTAATATAGGATTCAGATCCAACCTCTAAATTAAAAAAAAAAAATTTGAAGAAGAAGAATTTACTGTGTGAAATTTCTTGATATTTATAAAGTAAATATATTTACATTGTATTCATATTATATTTAAATATAATATATTGAATATATTTTATCTGTTTTATATTTGAATATGATATATATTTAGATAAAAAATATTTGTTTTATATTTGAATATGATATATATTTAGATAAAAAATATTTAAATTATATTTTAAAATTAAAAAGTTAAAGTGATTAATAAAAATAGATTAAAAAAATGAGATAGAAAGAAAATATAATGTGAATTAAAAAAATTATTTTTAAAATATTCTAAAATAATAAATATATTTAAGGTATTATTGAAAAATATTACATTTGAACGTAAAATTTTTATATTTGAATGAAAATTATATTATATTTAAATGTAATATAAATGTAAAACTATAAACAAATATCTCATTAATCCATATACAGACATATGGTAACGAGAGACATAATGATTTATAAATACTGAGGGGCTAATAGTAAATAAGAATGTTGCTTATTCGAAATTATTTTTAAATTAAACTGTTTTAGTATAATTTTATACTTACAAAATGGTACTGTCAAGCAAAGAGCATAAAAAACAAAAAGGAAAAGAAATTGAGCATCATTTTTTTAGCCCAATTGGAATCACCTCAATAATGCAAGATAAATGTAAGTGGTCGGTTATACTCTCCAATCCCCACGTCAGGCAATTTGGACCACATAAACGGCTGTCTTCCACGGAGAAATGTTTGTGGCTGAGCTTTTTCTGTCTTGAATCTGTATGTGTGTGTGCGTGTGTGTGTGTGTATATATATATATATATATCTTCATGTGTGCGTATACGTATATAATTTGATGGTACGATGAATTCCGTATTGTTATCATCATCTAAAAGACTAAAATATGAAACGCAATCGGTTTTTTATCGTCGATAATAACATTCAACCAACTTGATGATAATTTGAACTACTTGAGAAAAATAACGGGTTATTCAAGTGGGGTAAAGTGGGCGGTTTTTATTATAATTTATTGTAAAATGAGAATAGAATTAAGTAAATTATTTTAGAAAATTTAAGGATGAAAATAAAGATTTCAAAAATCGAGTACTGCCCTGACTCATAATAATATGACTCGTAATGCACTCATCTCTTATATTTATGTTTAACGTTTAAATTCCCTAATTTTATTTAAAAAAAAAAAAAGAAAGTCGAAAAGTGAAGAAAAAGAAGAAGGAAAAAATAAAAAAAAATAAAAAAAATCGAGCATGACAGCTTAGCTTGTGAAGAAGACATGTGATAGAGAACTTTAGCACACATTTATTAACGTAGATCTTTTGATTTGGACAATTTCTTTAATTTCAAAGTTTATCCTGTGCCATATTATCACCAGAATATGATTAAAACTCTCCATGCAAAGAATCTGTCACTAAGTGTAAATCACAAAAATATCAATCAAAATAAATGAGTTCGTGTCTTTTGTTTCATTACTATTATTTTTTTTATTAACGTCGTTCTTATTATTTTGACATGTTGTCATAGTGTTTTCAACATTTTGGATTAAATATGTGGTTAGATTCTTAAATCTAAAAGAGGTGTCAAAATAGGATTATTAAAAAAAGAGAGAGACAAAATTGGCTTAATAGATCTGAACTCCTAAATAAGAGTCTGGATGGACTTAAATGAAAACCCTACCAAATCATCTTTTGGATATAAGATTATATGTGTGTGTGTGTTTGTTTCGTGCATGTTATTTTATTACATCTGTTTTAACGTTCCAAATATAATGACAAATTAGTCAAACGTAAATGTAACAAGGTATTCTAGTCTATAAATTACATGCATGTTTTTTTTTTTTTTGGCTGAATAAAAAAAATACATGCATGATTAACTCCTTAGAAAATGGTTTCTTTTATCGATAGTCAATATCATAAAACGTGTTGAGAACAAGAATAAAGTTTCATTCTCAATAGTGGAAGCATGTTCTAATGCTTTGAAAACATGCTGCATTCTCAATAGTGGAAGCATGTTCTAATGCTTTGAAAACATGCTGCAGTAACCCCCCAAAAACAAGGCGTGCTCTGAATTCTGAACATAATTCTCGAAAAACTGGTGCTGGATGTCCACATAAGAAGCTCTGCCGCTTTCATGACATCCTATTTGTCGTCAACACATCATCCATTTTTAGAGAAAGATTGTTAAGACAACATGCATACACACATATATATATATATCAATTTGATTTAAATCCCAGAATTTTGAGATCATTTTCATTTTGTGCTCGAAATTTTAAAACCCTCATTTCATCTTTAAATTTTAAATTAGTTCTGTCTACAAACACTTTAATTAATTGGTTAAAAACATATTGACAAATTAGGAATTAATCGGATTACAATGCCTCTTATATTAGGGTTATTGAAAAAAATTAAACCGAAGATGATCACAAGATTACATTTAAGTCTCTCTTTTTTCGTTCATTTTTAACAAAAATTATAACAAAAATAGTTAAATATGACTAATTCAAAAATCAAGGGATAAAGTTTGGAGCTTTTAGAGCTAAAATGAAGATGAGCCTAAAATTTAAAAAAATATAAATAAAAATAATCCTATATATTATTATAAATATGTAGAATCATGAACAAACGGGCTTTCAGAAAAGAAAATGAAACAATAAGCAAACAAACAAAAAAATAAAAGAGACCAGGAATAAGCATTTTCATATGCCAAATTCCTTCTGCAGCA
Organism: Antiaris toxicaria; assembly: GCA_035233585.1. NCBI lineage: Eukaryota > Viridiplantae > Streptophyta > Magnoliopsida > Rosales > Moraceae > Antiaris > Antiaris toxicaria. The sequence continues at coordinate 9,732,522 of CP141162.1, read as the reverse complement.
TAGGATTCTATAACATTTATCTACTATTGTCAATGAGCATAAATTTCAACTACTTGCATGGATCCAATTTTGTTCATTTTGATGACCATTCTTCCAAACCATAAGGGAACATTCTCAGTACATGCATATATATATATGTACATGCATATACATATATATATGTAAAAGTAAAACAAAATTTGCAGTAAATATTGTTCCTACATATCTCTTCAGCGAGCATCACAAAGGACATTAGAAAAGAAGAAAATCTTTTCACGCCTTATTTGGTAATTAAGTAGGCGTTTGGGACACAAATTTTTTTGGCATTGCATTTAAATGCAATGCAATTTTCCCCCAAATACAAAAATATTTTATTCAAATACCAATCACATCACATTTTAAATCTAACACAATCACTATTTATTATTTCACTTTTTCTATTATTTTTATTAATTACATCACATATTCTCTCTCCCTCTTTTTTTTCTCTACTTTTACCCATCACATCACATATTTATTATTAAAATACAATTCAAATACTTTTTCTCCAAACACACATTGCATTCAAATGCAATGCTAATGCTTTTCTTCCAAATACAAATTGCATTTAAACGCAATGCAAATACAATGCGTTCACCAAACGAACCCTAAATAAGAAATTGCTTCTAGGTAAGCATTTTAACCTGTCAATGTTGTTTAACTTAAAGTCACTAGTAAACCCACTTGTTACTCATTAATTTTTTGTTTATTATCTTCTAGCTACGAGTTTAGGTTTATCATGTAATATAAAGAAAATGGTTTTTTTTCCCCCTAAAAAAAATAAATAAATAAATAAAGAAAGAAAGAAAGAAAGATCAAGCGGCTAATTATCAGACAACAAGTGACAAAATGTGGTCCAAATGACAGAGGGCCTAAAGTTGTACGAAGCCCAAATAGTAACAGAACCCAATCCGTTCCGATTAAGTTGCTTGGGCTTGGTCCCTGATCAAACTAAAAGGGGTAAAAGTAAATAGCATTTTTAAATACAGTATGTAACAAATCTATCAGTTAAATGATTTATTTTACTTCTTCTAAATATACTATTTATCTAGTAAATTTGTTGTTTACCTAGTAACATTTTCTATTTACTTAGCTTCAAATATTTTAAAATATTTTTTTTTTGGTAATGTTTCTACATATGCAGAAAGGTGGTTTATATATATAGAATGATTTTACAATAGGTGTTTATGTTTACACTTACGACACGTACTAACATTTTTATGAGAATATGTAAAATGGTGAAAGCAGGCATTTAAGAATAGTAAGTTGAAATTGCCTTGTTATTGGTAAACTCTGTTGTCAATTACGTGTTACAATTTTAAAGATTAATTATTGTTGGTTACTATGCAACATTGTTGTATAACACTATAATCATGTCCCTTTGGTAAATTGATTTAGCTTTGATTTAGTTTGATCAAGCTAAACTAAATTAAATCGAACATTTTATTCCAGTTTAATTTAGTTTGATAGGATTTATTTTAATAATTTCTTATATTTACTTTTATTATTTTAACACAATTTTCAATACAAATTTCTAGTTAAACTAAGTTAGAATCAAATATCTAGTTTAGTTTAATCTAAGCTAAATCAGTTTAGCAAGCGGAAGTTAATTATGGAAAAGACAGAGTAAAAGCATGTTGTGGATAGAGATTGAAAGTTGTGTGAATAAGATGGGGGATGTTGAGGACGCACATGTATATAACATCAGACAGAATAGCTTGAGCCTAATAGTACTATGGAGATTAAGGTGGCATAAATAATGAAAAAGTTTGAACTAGATGTTCTAATTATACACATGTTGAAGGAGACTTTGGATTTTCTTTTGGGAACACAGGATTGCCATTTTCTTGCTAGATGGCTTCAATAAAATAGCAATGGAGATGCAGTGTTGACAAGGACATGTTCTCTTTCTTGTTTAAAGGCCTCACGTGGGATTTCTAACCCTCCATTTGTTTGATACTTCTAAATTTAGAATATAAAAAATTTTTCATTTTAAAAAGAATGAACCTTCTTAAATTTCCGTACATGAAAAATTTTTGAAAAATGAAAAAAGAGTTATCTAGAAACAAAAAGTTTTCACCTAACCAAACAACTTTTCACATTTAAAAAAAATTCAAAACAACTTTTTATTTTTCATATCTAAAAATTTTTTATTTTCCAAAAACGGACCTCTCATCTAAATGGACCAGATCTTTTGAGGTAAAATGTGAAGACAGGAGAGGTGAATCCCCGTTGGATTCGGCTAGTGTTGACGATGTTTAATGGCTGAGGTTGTAGTTTTCAAAAGTGAAATCGATATCTCTTCAGCCAACATAAGATGCAAGGGAAAAGTGAAAAATTCATTTCAAAAAAAAAAAAAAAAAAGAAGGAAAACTAAATGAATCGAAAGATGATCATTAAAAGTTTTTTTAAGTTCAATGAAAAATAAGTACTTGAAAGAAATTGAATCCCACGTCTAAAAGCGAAAAAAATGATTAACAATTGTTATTCTATTTTAATGGTTATTGACCATAAGAGATTACATTCATTTTTAAATATTTTAATGGTCATTTCATAAATTCAATGAGCAAGCATTTCTATTTGCCTGTGAAGTATTTAAGTTTTGCTATCTATATCAATCCACTCTCATGTGTGGCCTTTTCTTTTCTTTTCTTGGACTTTTTTCTCATCCCATTTCCTTCATTTGTTTGGTGCCTTTCTATACTATCTGATCAGATGCTCTATGTGTCTCTGAAGGTCACGTAATGGCCTTGGAGATGCACCAAAGATTGTAGCACGGGGACTATAAAAACATGCGCCGGTGATGTTGTCAACCCTTCCTCGTTACCCAATACTTAACCAATCAATGTATTAGATACCGAGTCCTTTTTAATGTATATGCAAGTTTAATATTCTCAATTAAATTAACATAACAACATGCGCACTAGTAAATTAACATAAAATGATACTAAGAATGTAAAATATCTTAGTACCAATAGTGACATTGTCATCATACATTGTGTTAAAGTTATTTAACAAATTAGTACTAATTATATTTTATTAGTATTATTTATGTCTATATATTTTATTTTAACGAAAGGCCCTCACAGAAATATATATTGGATCATCGCTCCTTGTAAAAACGAAGAAGAAATATTTTCTAGATCAACTCCAAATCTTGTCCATAAATTGAAGGATAGTGGCCTCAAGGGTAACTTTCTACATTCCTTAAGGGTGAAAAAGGTAACAGGGGTTCACAGCTAAATAACCTTTTATTAACAAGTTTTTTAACAAATAATCTAAATTTTAAAAAATTTATTAAAATATCATTTTTCTTAAAATAATTAATTAATTTTTTTAATAGTCAATCAATGATTGATCAAAGTATAATTAATTATTGATTGATCATAATGTAAATTATCAATTTTTTTAATCAATCGTTGATTGATCAATAATGTAAATAATAAACATATATTTTTCTAAATAAAAAAAAATTCATTTATCTATTAAATTAAATAATCAATATTGATCAAACAGTTAAATTTATCAAGATACTAACTTTTAATGATAATGTCTAGCATAATGATGTGGAGTATGCTTGATGTATATATTAAAATCACATGCCAGTTAAAAAATCTTTGTAAAATCCATAAAAGTGATTAAGACAGCTATGTAACCAGAGGTTCTTAAAATAAATTTAAATAGCAGTAAAACTGTCACAATAAAAATAATCCTACAGTCTATGTTGACCAAGGGTTGGTATAACCCATATTGATGGCTGCGCAGTCTTTTGGAGCATCGATGCCGAGTACATTGAAGAATTCAGCGTGTACCGTTTATCTTCAAGATCATACACGCCCAAATCCAAAGGATGTTGCAAGCCAAATGCTGCTTCAAAATCGTGGGTGAAATATATGCAATTAAGAAGTGTATATACGAGTGTATAAATTACCCCCGAAACAGGTTTGGGCGGTGGTTTCGCTTTCTTTCACTCACTCCAGCCCCGCTGCCGCCATAATCCTTGTACCAACTATCACCGCACCCCTAGCCTCCATCTAATTATCTAGCAATCTGCGGGGGAAAAACACAATTATTTAGCAATAATCTCAGGTGTGTCTTCATTCCCGTGTGTTGGAATATCGATTAACAAATGAAAAAGACCACGTGTCTGGGTTTAGCTTCTTTTATTTAATTTAATTTTTAATGTATGTTTTAAGAGGGTCGGTTTCTTTTTTCAAAATGTATATTCAAAATTATCTTGAAGTACAAATGACACAAATAAATATACCTCTTTTTTTCATCAGATAAAGATTAAAAAAGTTATTATATGTATCATCTGACGATAGTTTTACATATAAAAATACACTTTCATATATAAAGTTCAAATCCTTCTACTTCAAATTCCAAAAAAAAAAAAGACTAATGAAAAGTTTTAACAAATAGTCTTTTAAATAAAATTTGAGATAAATTAATTTAAACTCGTCGATTTGTGATAGAATTGGACATGAAATTACTTTAGTTCTATTTAAATAACAAGATCAATGTTGTAATAAGGGTGAATTTTTATTTTTATATTTAAAAAACTAGAGAGAGAGACTAGAACATTTTAAGTAGGATAAGTTCTTATTTATTTATTTATTTTTAAAATGAGGATAAGTTATTTATTAAGTAAGTATTATGAACTAAAATCTAATGCTTCTTTTAGGGATTAAAATCTAATGTCTTAAATGTGGAAATTTGATAATATGGATTATTAAACGACAGTAGTCTAAGATACAATATTATAGAGTTGGGGATATTTGTCGTACAATGATGTGATTTGTTTTCTCTTGATTATTATAATAGGATTAAATCTAAAATTACTTTTAGATTATACTATAATAATTATATATACATTTAATTAGTTATCATGAACACATATTTATTAATCCTAGCGATCGAGTTGCTTTCCAACAAATATTTATTTGCACCGAAGCTTGCTTATGCAAAAGGACTTTGAAGAACTTTTGGCTAATTGGTGTAGACAGCTTGTTATTGGCCTCTTACGAATCATGTTTTCATAACTATGCCATGAATATAAAATTAAACATTATTTATAAGTACATATATGACAATGTCTTTTTACTGATTCAGAGGCAATAATATATATGTGTATATGTGTATGTATATATTTATATGAAGGTAATTTACAATTTAACTAGTCCATAACAATTCAAACCTCGAGGTGAAATAGGAATTCAACCAGTGCAGCCAACTAAGAACCGGCGAGCCACCCATGATTGACGTATTGAATTGAGCAATCAATGGATAAACTAAAAGATTTATAAGATATGTATATTATACACACACTTATACATAAGACAAAAGGTTTTGTATAATTGGAGTGGTCAATCTCCCGGGCTGAGCTAGCTTGGTTTTTAAAAGCTGAACTGATCGGTTTTGATTCTTTCTTCATGTACAGTTTGGTACAATATGCATGCAAACATATGCATAAACACACACATATACATATATATATATGTGTGTATGAGTGTGATAAATCGGTCTATTGAATAAGACCAAAAAAAAAAGGGCATTAGGTATTTTTTTTTAAATGATTTTTCATTTATAAAAATATAAGAAATGAAAACGGTTTTAAAATAACGTTTGTTTATTTAACATTTTTAAAATCATTTTGAAAATATTATTTTTAACTATGTTATTTTTTGAATTTTTTGAAAATAAAAAAAATTGTTTTCACTTTTTTGTTTTCATTTTCTCCCTTCCTCTCCTCTTTCTCTTTTTACTTGTACAGCATCGGTGACGACAACCATATCTGACAATGGACTCCATCTTCGACGAAAGGCGACCACCGCGATGGCCCTTTCACGACGACGACCATTGACTCATAACCCAAGTCTCGTGAAGATCACCATCACAACAACCCTCAATTCCAGTGAAAGGACGACAATCATGGATTGGCTACGATGACGACCACGAACTCCCGATTCAAATCCTGCAAAGATGACGCCCAAGAAACCTACTACGACGGCCTCCATCTCCTGTAGTGACAAAGACCATTAGGTTACGAGTTTGGGGGTCGTTGCTGGCATTAGGATTTTGTGTATTTGGGTTTGTTACTGTAATTACATCTATTCTAAAACGACAATCCTGTCACCACTGCTCTAGGTCACTACCGCTTCAGGTCGTCGTCGTTACTATCACTTAGGAGTCAGACCACCAATATGTTTCACTCTTGCCACTCATTGCAAGACCTACCACTAAAAGAGTTTTTTTTTTTTAAATTATAACTAATAATTTTTTTTTGTTATTTTTTGAAAATTAAACATAAATATGTTTTTATAAAAAACTTAATTATGAAATAGATTTACAAAAATATAATCCAATAGAATTTCAATTTTATGTTTTTCATAATATATACTCAAAAAATATAACTAAACACAATTTAAAAAATGATCTTAATATAATTTTCAAAATATTTTTATTTTTAATTTTTTTAAAACAAAAAATATTTTAAAAATAACATCAAACAGCATAAAAAATTTTCAAAAATAAATGAAAAATATATCAAATCACCCTTTCTCACGCAATCAGATTCTTCCTGTTATCCGCCTCTTCACGATCCCTACTTTCGCCCAAATCTTCCCTCATTTAAACACATACAAAAATAAATAAATAAATAAAGAAATAGCTGAAATGCCTTATCTGTGTTAAGATTGCATATTTCTTTTATTTTTTACTTTTTTTTTTAGCAGTGCAATTCATTGCCGATTCAACATATGATTATTTCATTTTATTTTTTTAGAAGGGGTTGGAGATATAGATTAACTCAAATGTAGTTTTCTTTTTACGGTTCATTCATTATTTATAATTTTAATTTTTACAATTTATTTATTATTTACAGTTTTAATTATAATTTTATGATTTAAATGTTTAACATATATAATTTTATATATATAAATTTAAATAAAATAATTTTTTTAAATTATATAAAATTTTTAAATGAACAAAACAAACTCTAAATTTTTTTTTTGGAATAGATTTTAAGTTTTTATATTTTTTAACTTCAGTTACGCAAACTATATACCTAACTCAAATAATTCAATTCAAATCTAATTTAAAAAACTTGACATGTCTTCTGTTTGAATGCAGTGTTTATTTTTAAAAATGAAATTTTTCTTATTTGAAATAAAATGAAAAAAGTATTTTTGTTTTGAGAATGAAAAGGTGTTTAGATGTATAAAAAAAATTTCTTCTAAAAAACAAAAAATTGATTGGAATAAAAAAAAAAGAAATAAGAAGGTGTTTAGATGTATAAAAAAAATTTCTTCTAAAAAACAAAAAATTGGTTGGAATAAAAAAAAGAAATTGAGAATAATAAGTTGTTGAAGGATTAAAAAAAATCTTTTTTTTAAAGAGTATTATATAAAAATTTTTTTGAAATGAAATATTTTTTCCTTTTTTAAAATAGAAGAACGATGAAAAAAAAAAAATTTTTACAAAAAATTTTCTACTTTTTTAAAATGGATATATCTTTAAAATAAAAAATCTTGAATTTAAACCCAACTCCAAACGCACGATTAATCTAAAAAAAAATAATAATAATTTTAACCCACATTTATTTCACTAGGTGAAAATATACCCTGATAATTGTGAGCCTCACATATGCAGGCCTTCCAATTCTAATCGGACGGTTCATAGGTTGATACCTCACCAATACGACGAAGGAGGTTTAACTCCATGACAGGAGACCCTTTTATTTTATTTTATTTTTTTGAAGGCATTACTGCTTTTCGTTTTTCCTCTGTTTGTGAGACGACGAGCATTGAGAAGGGCCTCTGCATTGTAGACATCATAAACTCCCAACCATAAGCCTCGTCCAAAGGCTCAAGACACTTACGAGAAAGCGAACTCTTCTCACAAAGCAATACCAACCCCAATTTTACGCTCAGAGATTCATATAAATATGTCTTTTTGATCCGTGAACTTGTTCAAGCAAAGGAAAATGCAAACGAGACGATAGAGTTCGATATCAAGCCTTTGAAGTTTAGGTAATTGAATTTTATTTTTTCCCCCCCAAGTTTATAACTTCTGGGTTTGGTGTTTGTATTATATTTTTTTTTTCCTTTTGTTCTTCTTTTCATTTTTGACTGTGATTTTGGTATGTTGGTGGGGGTTTTTTTTCAGCTGAATCGAATTCGTTGAAATTTGTTAGCTTAATTGATTGTTTTGGGGCAACAAAAAATGAGTGCCAAGGCAGTACTGGAGCATACCCTTAAAGAAATACTGGTTGTCCTTAAACCCATCAGTAACGATTGGTTGGCTCGGTATCAAGTCATCGATGAGTTACGCGGAGTTGTTGGATCTCTGGAATGCTTGAAAGGTGATTTCTTGTACTGCATTTTCATAGTTGTAGCTCCTAATTTTGTTTAGTTCTAGTTACTGATGTTTTCAGTGTCTTCTTTATTTGTGTTTAGCTGTTTTTGTTGTTTAGAAAGTTCAAGTGATTAATGATAGATGAACATGATTGGCACAAGTAGGTAGAAGTGCAACTGTGGAGCCATTCGGATCATTTTTGACTAACCTCTTTACACGCCGCGGAGACTTGGATATTTCTATTGAGATAAACAATGGTTTACTCGTTCCATCTTCTGGGAAATTGCAGAAACTTATAGTGCTTAGAGATCTGATGAGAACTATGAGAGAAAGAGGTAGATTTGTTTTTTATTTCTATTCTTTTGTCATATTCCTCATTTATTCAGATGATTTTCTTTAGGGGATATCTTTCTTTCCCTTTTATATTTTTGTTGTTTTTGTGTAGGAGGGTTCCGGGGAGGGGTGGGGTGTTTCATCTTAATCACCCGTCTTATTTTTATTTCATAACATACTTGATTTGCAGGTGGGTGGGATAAGTTTCAATTCGTCCCCAGTGCCAGAATTCCTGTTTTAAAAGTTGAAAGCAATATCCGGAATATCACTTGTGACATTTCAGTTGACAATCTGCGAGGCCAAATGAAGTGCAAAATTGTTCGTTGGATCAGTGCAATAGACCCACGCTTCCGTGATATGATTTTACTGGTAAAACTTTATTGTTAGCCACTAGTTGTTATTCTCGGCAAGGCAAGGCAAATCCCGTATGATGTACAGTTGTAGTTTGTGTAGGTAAAAGAATGGGCCAAAGTACACAATATTAACGATTCAAAAGCTGGGACTCTCAGTTCATACTCTCTCACTTTGCTTGTGATCTTCCATTTTCAGGTATTCGTTTATCTTTGTATCTTTTGTTAGTTAGAGGACAGTTTGAATTTTACGGAATTGTCCTTTCTATCCTAGCTGCACCCCGGAATTCAACTAATGATCTAAAGATGGTTTTCTGCGGACCTACTTTGTTCACTCTTTAACTGTTTCCATGTATTTCATAATGGATTTGGTTAAGTTATGTCATCCAATACTCTATTCATAGCTGGAAGTTCCTTCATTCCTTTACCCCTAATTTCAACTATGTAATTTTTTTTTCTCAGACATGTCAACCTCCTATTTTTCCACCTCTTAAGGATATATTTCCGGGAAATGTTTCTGATTATCTTACAGGTACTTCCCCCTAGATGCTACATATAAAAATCATTCAAGCTGTTTACATGTCAGATTTGTATTGCCTGAAGAGATTGGTTTCCAAATATAAAATGTAAAACCAGAGCCTTTGGCTGTTGATGTCAGAGTGCTATATCCTAGTACGACTATTATAATTATCTGATTACAGCAAAGGGATAAGAAAAAGTCTCGTTTCTGCAGTTTAGGCATTTGATCTTTCCCAGGGGAAGTAACATTTTAAGTTTGTACCAGGGTAAGTTGTTGCCATGACAAATATAGGATAGTAGTTTAGCAACTAATATTGCAACTACATGCCATAATATCATTGAGAATTTTATTTTGCATTTCTGATTTCATAGATGTGTTCTCGGTCTTCAGACCAAGAATAGGAATATTGCTGGTATCTTTTGGCCTTTTAGAGACTTAACATAGTTTCCATACCGAATTATTGTAGTTTAAACCTTGCAAGCATTATGTTAGAGAAGTAACAGGACATGTTGAAATAGAACAACTGTGTTTTCTCAATCCTTTTAGAACAACTGTGTTTTTCCAATCCTTTTAGAACAACTGTGTTTGGAAATTTGATAGATAGCCAATAGGATAGGCATTATCAAGCGATTGCCTCCTCACCCTTTTACTGGTAACTAATTCCTGTTCGAAGTTATTGTACACAGTATTATTCCAACTATGCTTTTCAACTTTTTGTGTCTTATCGTCCGGAAGGTGTTAAGAATATGTGAAGAATACTCATGAGAAGAACTACTTGGTCTTTGAACTCCTAATTGACCATTTAATACAGAGAAGACTCATTTCAGTTTGCAACTTCGCGTTTTGGAAGGTTTGAGGGCCGATGCAGAGAGACATATTGCTGAGACATGTTCTGAGAACATATTCAGGTTCATGTCAGACAGACAGCGAGTGGTTAACCAGAGTTCGTTGTCCGAGCTTTACACTTCATTCTTTGCAAAGGTTATTGTTGGAACTAATTTCACTGCTTCATTTCATGTGGCTTTATTTAAGACGAAAGTTGCAAAGAATGAATTTTTACTCCTTATAATTCTTGAAGTTGTCTGTGTACTGCAGTTTGAAACTTTTTATTTTTTTGCCGAATCATATTCACTTTACCAATCTCAGTCACTATATAGAAACTATATAACATATTTGAATCATATCCACTTTACCAATGGAAGTTATTTAAACATTGCAGTTTTCAGACATGCGCTCTTGGGCCTCAGAGTTTAAGATTTGTCCATACACAGGGCAGTGGGAATACAGAAGACGTGATTCAACATGGTTGCTTGAAACTTCTGAAATACATGTAATTCCTCTCTGATGTCTATTGCTTAAGTTAATGAAATACCTATTCCTTCCTCTACTGACTTCATGCTGGCACTGCTATGGTTGATTAGATCGAGGATCCTTTAGCGCGGTCTGAGAATAGTGCAGGTGGTGTTAAGACAGGCCAATTGATGAGGATATCCGAAGCATTTGAATCAACTCGTGACAGGCTCATGTCAGCTAATTTAAACCCGGATTCCATCCTTGACACACTAGTCCAACAGCATACATTCCAGTTGGTGAAACCAAGACACAGCACCAGCGAGGTGCACAACCAACCAACACAACCACAGGCAGCGCACACATGCTCCCAAGTTCAATCTCAGTGGCAGAACATGATCTTTGCACGCCTTTTCAGTGGTTCGACTAAACCAGGACCTTCCATTCCAGCATATCATGGTCAAGACAGCAGATGTGAAGACCAAGATCTGAGAGACAACACTTGTTACGAGGAATTGCGGATGAAGTGATATTTTTGCTCTCTGTTTTGTTGCAGAGCAAAGTTAGTCCTAAAAGAGGCTTTATGCAAATAAGCTAGTTTGAGCTGAGAACAAGGGCTCACAGGGTTTGATTCATACCGGGAAGGAATACCGGGGATTCTAGTGGATAACTAACTCTACATCTCATAGGAACAGGAAAAAGTTTACTTTGGTTAGGCAGCTTTAGGTTTTGCTAGAAAATTTTTCAGTTTTACTTTGATCATGTCCCCGTATATGCCCTTTAGTCACGATGATTTTTGTTCCATTTGACTTGGCACACACCAGTAAGACCTCCTAACTTTTTGGTATTCACACAAGCAAGAGCACAAATTATCACACGAAATGTTGTGGCACTTGTAAATCACTCAAAATCCTCATAGCCCACCGATGTGAACTAGTCATTATGGCTACCAGTTTTGGTATTTACATAAACAAGAACACTAATAATCCTACGAGACATATTGATTACAAGGAGAATACCTCCTAACTAAGTAAAAGAAATACATATAATTAATGTAGCTTATATACATATATACATACATATACATATATATATATGCATATAATATTCTGTCGTCATGGATTTAGTATGGGAGAAATGTTAGAATCAATCTTTTGATCATTCTTTTTGTCACTCTCTAACTTTTCCTTTGGACACATGTTATCTCACTTTTCTATAAAAACAAAACATAATTTTAAGTCATTGTTTTTCCTTTTATTACAGCTTTAGCATTCTAAAATGTCATTTCTTTGAGGTTTCATCTTTATTTATTTATTTATTTTGGAAATCAATTATTATTATAAGATAATCAGTGAAATAAATGGGAAAGAACTGATGGAACAAAAAAAGAAAGGAAGCAGTTAAGATCAATAAAAAAAATAAAACAATTTTAGATGGTTAGAGAAAAGAAAATGCTCAAAATTATTACATATTATTATATATATTAAAGTGAAGGTAAGAAATACTTGCTCCGTTTGTTTGGCACCTCCAAAATTGAAAAATGAAAAATTTTTCATTCTAGACCTTCCTAAATTTTCATATCTGAATATCCAAAAATTTTCATTTTCGAAAATGAAAAAAATACTCTCTAGAAACAAAAAAGTTTTTACCCATCCAAACAACTTTTCACTTTTAAAAAAAATTCCAAATAACTTTTCATTTTACTTTTTTCACTTTCCAAAAATGGACCTCCCATCCAAACGGACACAATTTATTCATTGTTACTTAAACAGTAGTGTGTCGATATTGTTCTAGATTGGTTATGGTTTTTTTATCTTTTTACATTTCTCATGTGAATTTTCTTTTTTGCCTTTATTTTAATTTCATGGCCCTTATTCGTTATGGTCTTTTGATTATTCTATCTAAGAAATCTTAGCTTATTTTCTTGCTTTGTTTAGGTTGCCTTTATCACATTTGGTTGGTTTTGGATTTTTTGCCTTCCTTTCTCTTTCTCTCCTCTATTTGCTACTTGTTGCCTTTCATGGATGATGGGATTTTTTTTCCTTCTCTTTGTATTCTCTTGGTTTAAAAAGGGTTTTTTTTCCTCCTTGTTTTCTTTTTCCTTTTTTGATTGTTTCTTACATATGCACACACATATGTACCTATCTTCTCCATTTCTTTTACTCTCAAGCCTCTCACATACTATTTTTTACACTTTTTTTTTTGTTGAAGTTTGTACTGTTAATATTTGGTTATTTAAGACAATTTTGAGTCAATTTATGTATTGTTTATATTTTCTTTATATGATTTTATTTGTGTTTATTTGTGATAGAGTATCGCATAAACATTTTTGTTATTTGATTACAATTGACTCTATTTTTATTTTAAATAATATGATGAAAGACATTTTTATTTGAACTCAAATAGAATTCTAAACAAAACCTAGACTAAGTAGATGTTTGGTGAAAGCATTTTTTTGGCATTGCATTTAAATGCAATGTAATTTTCCTCCAAATACAAAAGCATTTCATTCAAATACCAATCACATCACATTTTAAATCTAACACAATCACTATTTATTATTTTACTTTTTCTATTATTTTTATTAATTACATCATATATTCCCTCTCCCTCTTTTTTTTTTCTCTACTTTTACCTATCACATCACATATTTATTATTAAAATATAATTTAAATACTTTTCCCCCAAACACACATTGTATTCAAATGCAATGATAATACTTTTCCTCCAAATACAAATTGCATTCAATGCATTGCATTCAAATGCAATACAAATGCAATGCGTTCACCAAACGAACCCTAAGTTAAAATTTGAGGAAGAGTTTTATAAAACAAGAAATAAGAAAAAAATGATCATATAATTTGATGTTAGAGGTAAGATTTATCATTATTTTTATCTATATGAAGTTAATTTATTGAAAATAAATTTTCATTTCTTAAAAAAAAAAATAGAGAGAGAGAGTTGAATTTAAACTTCATGATTCTTTGATAATGAAGTGATGGTGTAGTTAAAATTTTTTAAAGTTGTCATTATTTTAACTACAAATTTTTCTTCATCTTATTCTTATTTTATTTTAACATAATCATAAAAAATAATTATAAAAAATGAATAGCATTTTATGTTATTAATACTTTATAATAATGTTTTTCCAAAAGGGAGTGATTTGACTTTCTTTAGTTCTTAATTACCAACTTATTCTTTTCCCTATTGTCTTTTGTAATAATTTGATGACAAAAGGGAAAACCAAGTACAAGATTTATAAAAGCAGTTCAAATAGTAAAATATAAATATTGGAGATTATAAAATAACAAGGCCTACCAAAAACTATAAGATATAAAATTTTGCATGATTTTTCAATAATTGAGTTATTATAGCACCTAAAAGTTGTCATTATTTTATTTTTATAATTTATTTAATTTGTTGTATATAATATCCCTATTGCCTTTTAATTAGAGTGAGAAAAAAATATGAGAGAATAATAAAAAGAAAAGATGAAGTAAATGACACTCATGAAAGAGAAAAGATAAAAGAAAAGAGAAGTAAAAGAAAAGGAAAAGAAAGATAAATAATTAGAACATGAAAATGCGAGTGTACAAATTCAAAACGTGGGTGACAAACCATCTGCTTAAAGAATTAATATAAATTATGAGGACCCTCCACTATGTTTAAACATCTTATCTTGTGTTTGAATGATACAGTGTATGACTAAGACAACGTACGAGTTTTATTATTGTGTGAGCTAATCCATATTGAGAGGATATAATTAAATAAAATATAATTAAAAAATAATATTGAAAGAATATAATTAAACAAAACATAATTCGAATCACAATATAATCATAAAATATAATTACATTACTAACCAATCATTATGACAATAAATAAAAAAGGAAGCATTATAAGAGTATAAAGTAAAATGAAAAATTGAAAATCTTCTTAAAAAAGCTCTGCAACAATAATGAGAATTAAAACTTATGACATTCAAAATAATAAGAACTAATAATAATGTACTAACCATGTTGAGAAATTTTTTTTTTTAAACTAAGAGGAACTTTAGTGAAGCATAGAAATGAATTAAAGAGATGAAAAGTAGATGAGATGTGTGCTTGTAAAAACTTAAAGATGAATAAATTTATAAAGAAAAAACTAGCTGTTTATAACTGTTAGAAGTATGAGGAAATTTTTGAATTTTGTATAATTGTATTCGTGAATAATACAGATAAAATGAATACAAATAGTAGATATACCTACTAAATACAATGTATTTGTAAATACTTGAGAATAAATAAATTTATAAGATAAAAAATAGCTATTTATAGCTGTTGAAAGTAAAAGAAAATTTTTAAATTTTATATAATTATATTCTTAAATGATGCAGATAAAACAAATACAAATAGTAGATATACCCACTAAATATAAAAATTTACAATTCAAAATTGAAAATCATTTTAAATTGTTATTAATAAAAAATTTTAAAATATATATAGTAATAATCAAATTAGTTTAAACGTTGTAAAAATGTAAAAATAATTTTTATAGAATGTAATAATATCTTACGTTGTGAGGTGTAAAAATTTTTGACTAGTATACGTCTAAAACAGGGTTGAAAAACTTTCCAAAAAAAATTATAAACATTAAACATAATACATATGTATATTATTATTAGAAAAAAAAAAAAAAGATCCGTACAGATACAAAGGTCCGTTGATGTACCGCACTCACGAAAATATTCTTTAGGAAATAAATTACATATTTTATTTCAACTTTGATCTGCTGAAAATTTTTAAAAGAAAAAAGAATGTATATTTTGAACTTTTTAAAAACGTAAATATAATTTTTCCAAAAGCAAAAGACCCTCGTTCTCAGTTTACTAAATATGCATTTATAGAGTGGCAGAAGTGTGGTAAAAGAAAAAATAATGATCCATAAATATGTTTATTTTTATGAGAAAATAAAAGGATATATAATAAAAGGAGAAGTTCAAGATCAACCAAAAGAGTGTCTGCTTTAGAACTATTTGTTGCAAATGTTTTTGCAATAGCTAGTGTGGTGATTAGGGGAATTGCTCTTTATCCATTTAGACAAACACAAAATGCTGAGACCAAATCGATCTTTGGTTTGTTATTTTTATATAATTGTATGTACGATAGATATGGTACGCTTTATGAGAGTATATCTTGGCTATTTAATAACACAAAAATTATGAATTGCCCATCATAGTTATCTTTTTCCTATCCATGTGATCACGTGGCAGAAAGTTGTTAGGGTCTTGTTATGGTCACTTATTAAAGCAAACGACACTACTATATTCGTGAGGATCCATATTGTGTCGTACCGATAGGATTTTTATTTTAGACAACTTGATGGGGATGGGGGGAGAGAGGGAGAGGAGAGTGCCAATAAAACAACCTGTAGAAAAAGAACTAAAGTCCAATCATACTTGATTTACATGAGACGGATAAAGTCAACATTAAGGGAGTGTTTTTGGGAGAGATATTCGGAGATTTTTTTTTTAAATTGATAAAAAGTTATTTTAGAAAATATTAGAAAAAAAATTATTTAAGGTGAAAAAATAAAAGATTTTAAATTTTTTTAGAAAAAAATATCAATATAGATATTATTTTATTTCTCTTAAAATTCTATATAATTTTAAAAAAATCATTTTATTTAGATTCATATATATAAAGTGGTGGACTTTAAAAGTTTAGAATTTATTATAATGTTTTGAAGAGATAAATAACAAAAAATGAGGTTGTGTTAAAAAAAAGGTATTTTAGAGAAAATAAAAATATTGTCCCAAATACTCTGTGAGAAAAGGTACATTTGTAAAATATACATATATTATTTATTTTTATAATTATTTAAGGATTTGATATTCTAATCTAATCTAATTTAATTTAACTTAATTTAATTTAATACGATAATATTTTTTAATTATTTTTTATATCTATTATTATTATTTTAATATAAATTTTAATATAAATTAATTATAATTTTTAATATACGTTAAAGCAAACACATAGAAAAAAGGTATGCCATTTCACATGACTTTCTACGTTTATTTTATATTATTTTATTTTTTTAAATGTTCGTTGTACATGGCTATTTGACGGGCACTTCCAAAACACGCCCAATAATGTTTTCCTAATATTTGTAATTTGTTGTGTAATAAAAATTTTTTATACAAATTTCAGGCTAAATAATAAAATATAATTTAAAATATAACCCTTTTTAATAAGCTGTGCTGTAGCTCTCCTATTCCTCATATTTTCTAAAAATCTTATACGTCTGACCTTATTTTTGTCAAAGTATTTCCTAAGAAGAAAAAACACTTGTTATTATTATTATTATCTCTTATTATTTTATTGTTTTTGGAAAGTGAAAAAACATTTGTTGAAGAAAGCCTTTTCACCAAAATACTTAGGGGTGTTTGGGGAGGAGGCTGGAGACATTATTTTTGGGTTGTAAAAAAGTTATTTTAGAAAATGTGTTTAGAAGAAAAAACTGTTTTGGGTGAAAAAATAAAAAATTTAAAAAAATTTTTTAGAAAAAAAAAATCAATATGGATATTTTTTCGTTCTTCTTGAAATTCTATGTAATTTAAAAAAAAATTATCTCATTTGGACTTGTATATACAAAGTTATGAACTTTTAAAGTTTAGAGTTTACTGTAACATTTTAGAGATGTAAATAGTGAAAAGTGGTAAAATTTTAAAAAAAAGTTGATTTTGGATGTCTAAAAAACCAATCCAAACACCCCTTCATTTATTCTAAATACATCTCTTTTCCTCCCAGTGAATGACAAAACAAAAAACAGAGAACGTTTTAATTACACAACCAAAAGAAAGGAAGGCATAAGAGGTGGGTATTCTTTTTCTTCTCTTTTCTTTTTCAAAGGAACATGAGGGTGGATTCTTTCACATTATGGTATTGCATATTTACAACATCAAATCATATCAAAATTACACCATATAAAAAATAATAATAATGCATAACTAATTATTGCGATGCAAATTTAACAATCTAAAAACAAAAACTTAGACCCTATTTGTAAATAAATTATTCCCTATTGCCAAAAAAGAATTCCTAACTCTTCAATGAAATTTTTGTCTACCACAATTTCTTTCTTTTATTTTCAACATGACCAATCAATTCCCTTCACAATGACTAACAAAACACTTCCCGTTAACACCAAAGTCACTTATGTTGCATTTTGTACACGCATTCAATTTACATTATATTTAAATATAATATAATTTTCATTCACATACAAAAGTATTTCATTCAAATACCAATCACATCACATTTTAAATTCAATATAATCATTATTTATTATTTCACTTTTTCTATTACTTTTATTAATCACATCATATATTCTGTTCTCTCTCTTTTTTTTCTCTTTATTTTAACCAATCTCATCACATATTTATTATTAAAATATAATTCAAATACTTTTTATCTAAACACACATTGCATTCAAATACAATGCTAATGCTTTCCTCTAAATACAAATTACATTCAATGTATTACATTTAAATATAATACAAATACAATACATTCACCAAACGTAATACAAATTCTATTCAACTACCAAACATTCCTTAAAAAAATAAATTAAAAAAAAAACCATCTTTTTCTTTCCCTAAGATGTTATCAAGTGGATACGCCAGGATTCAACTTTGAAGGAAGCGTCACTCGAGTCTCTCCTTTTTCCCGCTTCAGTATTATTGCCGTACCCAAGAGCAAAAAAGTCCCAAAAACACTCACACTTCAAGTCAAAACAAATGTCCAGCTCTGCCTCCTCAACAACGTGAGGGAAAACCAAACCCTTCTGACTAAGCAAACCCAAAAGTTTCATCTTGCTTTACTAAACAATGTCTTCTTTTAAAGAAAGCATGATCAGGTGTTGCTGAGAAGTTCGACATTCGACCCTCGTAAGTTCCGCTAATGTTATGATTCTGGTTGGTTTAATTCAATTCTGAGTTTTTCCTTTGAAGTGTGAGTATTTTGGTTTTTTTTTTTTTTTTTTTGTTTGGGGGGGTGGGCGCGCGGCGGGGCGGGGGCGCGCTTCTTCTGAGGAAATGGCGTGCTGGGTTTTCGATATGTGGGGTTTTATTGTTTAAGTTCTTAATTTTGGTTAATCTTCTCGTTCGATCGTATCCAATGTGCAATGGGTTTTGGTTATTCAATCGAAATTAGTGAAATTTCGTCGCCTCCTGTGAATTTCTTTAGCATTGTTATAGAGTGCTCGCTTTTTTTTTTTTTCCTCTCTCTTTCTCGGGGAAAAGGGGAAATATAAGAAAAAGAAAAAGATTGAAGAGGAAAAGCTTTTCTTTCAATTTTGTTTTTCTTTCTTGGAAAGGAACTGCCTTCTGTGGCATGGAAGAAAGGATAAGAATAGACAACTAGTAAACTTGCTTTCTTAAAGGGCCTGGCTTTGAAACTTTTGTGATTTAAATTCCCGCCCTTGAGTTGTGTTAAAGGGCATTATCAATCAATTTGTGGTGGGCTCAAGTGCATTTACCTTTTTTAACTTGTTTTTGGGGTTTTGACCCACTCAGTTACGTGGTCTATGTTTTACAGTAACCGAAAATGAATGCCAATGGAGTACTACTGGATCATACTCTGAAGGAGATACTGGGTGTGCTTCAACCAGTAACTAGTGATAGGGCGGCACGGTTTCAAGTCATCGAGGAGTTAAGGAGAGTTGTGGAAACCATTGAAAGCTTGAGAGGTGGTTTAAGCTGCACAGTTGTGATTCCTGATTGTTTCAGTGTCTTGTTAATTTGGAAAAATTTGTTTCTTTTGGCTAGAATGATCAGGACTGATGATATAGATTTATCAATTGTTTGTTGCGATTAATAGGCGCGACTGTGGAGCCATTTGGATCATTTGTGTCTAATCTCTTCACACGCTGGGGAGACTTGGATATTTCTATTGAATTAGCCAATGGTTCATTTATTTCATCTTCTGGGAAGAAGCACAGGCAGCAATTGCTTAAAGCTGTGATGAAAGCTATGAGACAGAGAGGTAGACTTGTTTTTCTTTTTGGTATTTTTGGCCTTTTCCACTGTTGTTGTATAATAACAATTTTTTTATTTTGTATTTTTTATTTTATATATACATATATTTTTTTTTTGCTGTCTGATTTATGTCAATTACAAATTTCATGTTTTGATGTAACGGGCATGTGATTTGCAGGTGGGTGGAATAAGTATCAATGTGTCCCGAATGCAAGAGTGCCTATTCTAAAAGTTCAAAGCAATATCCAGAACATCTCATGTGACATTTCGGTTGACAATCTCCTAGGCCAAATGAAGTCCAAAATATTGCTTTGGATCAACGAAATAGATACACGCTTCCATGATATGGTTTTACTTGTATGATTCTGCTGTTGGTTAAAGGTTGCTAATTTTTAGCGAGAAGCTTTCTGTATGATGCATTGTTCTAGTTCGTGTAGGTAAAGGAATGGGCCAAAGCACACAATATCAATAACCCAAAATCCGGGACTTTCAATTCGTACTCTCTCTGTTTGCTTGTGGTTTTCCATTTTCAGGTGATTCTCTCTCTTTATATCTTGTCTTGTGTTTGAAAAGTGTTATGAGATATACGAAGATGTACCTTCTATTTTCAGCTGCACTATGAATTACATCAAATGTTCTATAGACTGTACTGTGGGAGTATCAGATTCCTCGTAAGCATCTTCATGTTTTTTTTTTCACATTTACCAATTCGGTATCTAGATAAATATGCTTGTCTGTGTGTCGAACATTGCAGCCCTTTGACTGAATAAATTATTATATTATTTTGTTCCATCACTTTGTTATAATTCTGTGTTCCCCGTTCCTCATTTTCTCTATCCCTTATCTTTTTTTTCTGTCAATCTTCTCTCTTTCTCTCCCTATCTTTTATTTTATTTCCGTTGGTCTTTTGTCATTTAACTTTTGTCCACCAAAAATCATTATAAAACTCTCACCCAATTCATGTTATGTTTTCATCTAGTATTTTTATCTTCCACTTGTGGGACTGTTAAATTAACACCTTTTTATCCTTGTGGTTTATGTCTCGCTCTTTCTTTTTAAGTTTGTTTGTCTTATTTTAGATGGTTTTTGTTTGATTTATCTTATGCCTAGTTATCTGAGGGGCTTGTTCATTGCTGGAAAATCTAACTATCATGTTCTTTTTTTTTTTTTTTTTTGTTAGACATGTGTACCTGCCATTTTTCCACCTCTTAAAGATATATATCCAGGAAATATTGCTGATGATTTTCAAGGTACTTTTCCATTTAACATGATTCAAGCTGTGTACCTATCAGGGTGAATCACTTGAACAGATTGGTACTAAATATAAAATGTACATTGACTGGAGCCTTTAGTTGTTGATTTTATGGTGCAATATCATATTGGAATATCACAATTATTGGATCACTCAGGAATCTAAATATATATATATATACACGTCAGTTGAGTTTAAAGATTTTAGAATATCCAAGCGACAGAAAAGAGTCTTTAAATGCCAACTTCTTGATTTTTGAAAACGTTGATCTCGGTTTTGTAAATTAGCTCTAATCTTCAACTTCTTGAGTTAACAAACCTCGAGGATCTGAAGATTATATGCTAGCTCTAATTTGCAACTAAGGATTGAAATGAACTTGAATTTATTGTCTGTGTTTCGATTTTTTGTCTTTAACAGACCTTGTTTTATGTGGAATAATAATTGAAGTGTTCTTTTTTCATTTTTGTTAGAAAATACTTGTATTTCATTCAAACATCCAAATATTACGGATGATAACGTGTTTTTTTTTTTTTTTTAATAAGAAGATAAAAAAATATAAAATAAAATGGTGCAAGTTACAAATTAACTAATTTATAGAGAATAGACTTATCACAGCATGTCCCTTGCAGGTTTGAGGGCGAATGTAGAAAGACATATTGCTGAAACATGTGCTGCAAACATAGCCAGGTTCAGGTCAGAAAGAGGGACAGCAGTTAACCAAAGTTCTTTGTCCGATCTTTTCATTTCATTCCTTGCGAAGGTTTTTCTTTTTGTTCTGATACTCCATCTATGGAAATAATTTCACGGCAGATGTCATTTGGTTTTAATCAAGGCACAATCTATTTCTCACATTGCAGTTTTCCAACATAAACTTGAGGGCCTCAGAGTTAGGAATTTGTCCATTCACAGGACAGTGGGAGCATGTTAGCAGCAATACAAGATGGTTGCCTCGAACTTACGCGATTTTTGTAATTCCCTTATAAGCTTCCTTTTTTTTTTGGCTCAAAGAACCTTTCTAAGCCATTTTTTTTTTTTACTCAAATTTTTTTTGACTGGTCCATCTTCTAACTAGTAGTTAATGTTTTCTCTACAAATTTGGGACTTTTCATTGCGTATTGATGGTCAGGTTGAGGATCCTTTTGAGCAACCAGCAAATAGTGCAAGGGCTGTCAACGCGAACCAATTGACGAAGATATCAGAAGCATTTGAGTCGACTCAACGCAGGCTCATGTCAGCTAATCAAAACCCGAGTGCCTTTTTTTCTGCCCTAGTCCAGCAGCGAACATCTCAATTGATTATGAGGAACCCAAGATACAATCCGGTGGGCAGCTATCCGCCAACTCGTCCACAGTGGCAGACAACCAACCACTTGCAATTGCAGAACACACCGAATGGTGGTGGCCACAGCCAACCAAGGCGTCCGCGGCCACAGGTGGTGCAAGGCATGGCAACTCCTCCACATTGGCAGTCAACCAATCACTTGCAGTTGCAGAACATGCCAAATGGTGGCGGCCACCACCAATCGATACGTCCACCGTCACAGGTGGTGCAAAGGGTGGCATACTCGAGCACAAGAGGACCTTCCGTTCAGAAACGTCGGGTACAAGGCCAGCAAACGTGGAGACCAAAAGCTGGGACATAACTTGTGGGTTGTTGCGGTTAAAGCAGTCAGACCAAATGGTATTTTAAGTCGTGCCAAACGAGGTCAATCAAATCAAAGTTGATTGTGCATGTATTGGAGACACGTTTTGGTGAAAATTTGTCAAAACTCCTGAAACCCTTCTAATTGCTAGAATGCAGATTTAAGCATTTTGTTTTCTAGCTAATACAAATCAGTTAATTTTTTTCCCCCTTGTCTATGTTATTATTATTATTATTTTTCTTTTCTTTTCTTTTCTTTTCTTTTTTTAACGGTTCTACTTTTGAGAATGAATCATCCGGGGCATGGCCACCCATTTCATCGCTCATGACCATGGCACGTAAAAACAATCGCTGTTGGAATTGTTTAACTATAAGTGCAAAAAGATATTCTAAAGTCCCACATAGAGAGAAGATAAAGAGTCATAGCTTTTTATAAGAGAATACCTTTCTAATGAACCAATGATGTGGTAAGTGAAGGGACATGCCTACACAACTTGCACATGCACGCGCGCGCACATGGCGTGGGCAGTGAGGCTGTAGAGGCGCACTTGACACTTAACACGTGTCGCGTGGAGATTAAATGCTGTAATTAATATTTATTTATTTTTATTTTATTTTTATAAAATGAAAATAAAATAATTCAAATTTGAATTTCGAATTTATGAAAAGATGTGACTTTTCAGATTTAGCATTCAAATTTAATTTTTCTGAAAAGATGTGACTTTTCAGATATAACAGTAATAAAATAACAACTGTTTGTATCAACAGTTGTATGTGTTGATGAATGGATGCCATTGAGTCTATATTAAGGGAAATCAGAAAACGTTTAACTGAATAATATTTCCTTTCGTTTTCAGTTTTCTCTATTCTTTCTTTACCAGATACTCAACTGAGTTCTTATGTTCTTTTTGTAAAATTTCTAGTTTTGCTTACTGGAAATTTACGTGAGACTTATCATATCCTAAGAGCGATTTGCTATTGAAACCCAAAGCAATCTCTACGAAGAGGGGGCAAATAACGCTTTAAAAAAAGCGTATTTCTTTACGTGTTTCAAGTCTTCAAAATTTTCTCAACAATCGCTAAGCAAATTATGTTCATAATAGAGACATTGTGCAGGAGCCATGTAACACGTAATAACTTTGGAAAAAAAATTATGAAATTTACATATACTGACCAGAAAAATTAATTTAAAAAAATAGGAAAAAAAAGTTTAAGCTCTAGCTAAAGAACTAGTGTTTATGATTTTTTTTCTTTTATATATTTTACAAATTGCGTGATGGGCTTCTCCAAGTTAAAAAAAAAAAGACAAAAATAATAATAATAAAGGACTTGCATCTATTCCAATGTGTAGTCGTTACGCTTAGCTGATGAAGATCAGAGAAAAAAGTATATACCATCTGGGTTTCCTGGTCCTCTAAATGCTTTCAATTTAATGACGTAGAAGGCGTTTCTCGGCAGTAAAGAGCTTATAACTTGCATGAGGACCCTCGGCAGTGTCTCGCAGGTCTACTTTCCAGCCCATAGCAACTCCAATATCTTTAAGTTCATCCATGATGGAAACAGAGTCCCGGATATATACTTTCCCGCCGGGTCTTAAAATTCGATCCATCTCAAGCATAATTGAGAGAATATTGCACCTGCTCAGCAGAGAAATTAAACATCACAAATATGTTGGAGCGTGGTTTAGAAAAACAGATTTTAAACGAAAAATGATCAAAGCCCGCTAGTTCTTTACTCAGTAAGATGAATACCGTTTTTTCTCAACAGATAAGAGGCCAGATGCATGCAGGAAATCGTAGGTTCTGGGATATGTATCAAATGGTTCACACCTGATAGATATAAATTCAAATCAGATATAAAGCATCAAATACTGCAGACATCCAAAACAAGTTATTATCTTTTTTTTGGAATCGGCAGGCTTTTTCTTGTTATTTACGATGAAAGAATGAGATGAAAAAGGGAAAAGGGAAAACAATAATCAAAACAAAATGAGAGCAGTGTCAGAGAAGAAGTCTAGAAATTGATAACAGTTTGGCAATTAGAAACAGCTGAGAAGCGTACCAGTCGTGCATAACTCCAATAAGTCCACGATCATATATGACCGGCAAGGTGTTGGGCCCACTAACAGGAACTACATTCATAACCCAGGCATCTATACCTTGATCTATCAATGCTGCCGCAAATCTGCAAATGCCAAGTGATGGATCATAAGTTCATTTGAACAGGAAAAAGAAAATGAAAAGTAGATTCTTAGAGTATGGGATTAATCTAATACCCTCCAAAGCCAGCTTTCATGTCCATTACGTTTCTAAATTTGAATTTCTTCTTCCAGAAAGCACGTTTATATCCTGATAGGATATCAGCCCAGTATTTGTATTCTGCCATGAAGAGCTCCTTCCTAGATATATATGCATCAAACTGTATAGACTGAAGCCTATCAGGGGGAGTTTGTAATCGTTCAGGCCACTTAGTGACATTTGCTCCATAACCGTTTTCAGGAAGCCGGGTGATACACGGCTTCAGATCAGTATACCTAAATGACAACAAGGATACAACAACGTAAAATATCAAGCCAATTTATTATGCCTGCCACGAGATGAGCATAAAAGCAGAACTACACTACATTTTTTCTTTGCTAGCTATGTTCTTCAAGAACATGTATGCAGCCAAACTCTATGTGTTCAAACCCTACATCATAATACACAAGCCCAAACTTTGTAGACCGATAATAATGCTAGCATACAACCCTATCCAATGATCATATTTACCAAAGTTAAAATTCAAGGTAAAAAAATAGTACCAGACTTTGTCAGGGTCATCATTTGGATCGCACAATGGAGGTTGAGTGCCTTCCTCTCTGTTCAAGTAGCAGTTATTGTTTAAGGGCTTCTTCCATATGGCCTTATATTGATCCTTTTTCAGAAACTCCCAGCAAAGACGAGAAGTAAGATTTAACATCTCTGAAAATATGAAATACAACCATCAGAAGAGAAAAAAGAGACTTATTTCTTGCTCGAGTCCTGAAAACAAGGTTATCAATTACAAGTTACCCGTAACCTAACAACTCAAATCTTTCCTAAATGTTCCTTTTTGGAACTTCCCTTTAATGGGTTCAAAAATTGGAACAGGATCAATCTACATGAGGTTTAACATAAAGCTAGATAGAAATTTCCCATAAGCATTATTCTTGGTCAGATGAAGCATCATGGAGCAATGGTCAATTCAAGTAATGTGAGTTAAAACATAATTTATAGCAATAATTATCAGATGATACCATCCCATTGGACCTCAAGGGCTTCCTCATGCTTATAAACTGGCTGTGCCGCCCAAACAAAGTATCCTCCTGCCCGGAGCATCCTATCAATCTCAAGCAGTAATATTCCATCTTCATTACATAGTAATTGAAGGTGGATTAAGGAGAAAAAAAAACATAATTAGTAATCAATCCCAAATTAGTGAGCTCATTATATGAGATTCAAGGAAAAATTTCATATACATATACAATATATTATTTACATTCTCTTAAAATTCTTTTTTAAACCTTTTATTAGTTATGAGAAAAAGAAGGCATACCATCACGAGTCCAATTAATCCTACAACGCGAACAATGTATTAAGTCAAATGCTTGACTCGGATACGGTAAACGCCGAGTTGCAACTGCTGCGACCATTGCAGGCACACCACGCTCAAGAGCAAATTGAATCTGGTTCTCATGAACATCTTTAGGAGCAATTGACATAGTCAGTACATTACGCGACAGCATATAAGCACCAAAACTTGCAACCCCACATCCAACATCCAAAACAACTCGGATATTCTGACCAAGTTTTATGTCTCGGACCATCTGCACTTGAATAATAAATAGTACACAATCACAATATACATGAGAAAATAAACTGTTCCTATCCCTCCTATGATGAATAAGTATAATAACGTAATAACCTTTGGTATATGATCTATGTACTCCCCCGCTCCATGTATAAATTGAGTACCACCTCCGGGGAAAGTAAACTTATTACCCTCCAGTTTTAACCAGTTTTGACCTCCCTTATCGTCAACTAGACGCTTATGAGGTACATTGCTGAACCAAACCTGCAAAATCATGGCATTCTCTTAAGCAAAGCTCAACAAGAAGGGTGGGAAAAAATCTTGAATAATATGAAAATAAAAGCTAAAAAAACTGCTGGCAAGCCAAACTACAATCTCTACCGAAATTTATTATAGAGATATCAAAAGATGAGAGAGAGAGAGAGAGAGAGAGAGAGAGGGGGGGGGGGGGGGGGTAGAGAGAGAATCGGTGCACTGTGCAATACTTGATTCCATAGAACTTGAATTTATACGACTAGGATTAAATTAATTATTACGAAGCCAAAAGGGAAAAGAATAGGTTCGTCACCGACTTATTAAAAAAAAAAAAAAAAAAATCTGCTTGTAGGCCTAACTACGTTATATCTTTGGCGAAATTCGTAATAGATATTAAAAAATAAAATCGTTTGAAACTAAATCCAATCACATTGATTCCAGAGATCTTGAATTTCTCTAACTAGGATCCATGTGCAACAAAAAAAAAAAAACCGAGAAAGATAGATTCAACACCGACATATCTATTTATGTTCGATTTTAACTGGTCCAAGGTCATGGAGGGAGCGAAAATAGCGGGAAAAGAAAGCGAAAATACCTCGTCGCGGCTTCGCGGCCACGGAATCGGAGGCTTGTACTTCTTCGGCGGCGGAACTAAGCAATCCAAACCGCGATCAGGCTCGGGACAATGCCGCTCGAATTTCTCCCCTTTCTTCGTCGATTTGAGCTTCCGAATCGCCCCCTCGTTGTCCAAGCAAGGTATGTACTCGCTCTTCCTCCCCGGACACGCAGCGAACTTCCCAAGTTTAACCCTACCGGAACCGCCACTGCTTTCGCTCTCAATCTCAGTCCCATTCTCGCTCCAATTCTCGACGACATCCGCCGGATCGAACTCGCCGACCTCGAAGTTGTCCGACATCGTCCCGTTCTGGTCCACGATCCCGAACCTCTTCACCTGCTCCGAATCCGGCGGCGGCGGCGGAGGCGGCGGCGGCGAAGGGGAGGTGACGGCGACGATGTAGGAGACGTTAAAGGAGGTGTTGAAATTGGGGGAAGTCGAGACGTGAGATTGAGAAGTGTCCTCGCGGGGAGTGTAGAAGACGAGCTGCGTGACGTTCCTGGACCACAGCTTTCCGATTTGGTGGAATGCGACGACCACGACAAGGCAGATCGCGATCTTCGCTATCAGTCGAGGCCTAAACAGGTCGCCGTTTCTCAGGGACTTCATCGCCGTCGCCGGGAGAGAGAGAGAGAGAGAGCACGGATTTGCGGATCTTGTGGTGAAGTGGAGTGTGCGAGTGTCGTGGAATTTTTTGGAGTGTTAAAGTGTTTTTAGAATCTCGACCTTGATCAGCCACGAAAGGCTGCTAATGTTTAGATACATATAGTGATGGAGAAAAGAACACCATTGGAATCGTCCATTCCCGTGTTGAGACGGATTTGGAGTCTTGTGATAAATCCAATTGGGCCACGTGGAAATTCGAAAAATATAAGAGTAATTAGATAAGTTAACTTTTTATTTGATAAATAGTGAAAATTTGTAATGCGCATGTTTTTATCATTATTTTATTTTCCCTATTCTCTCTCCTCTCTCTCCTCCTCGCTCTTCCTTCGTCTCTATCTCTCTCCATCCTCCCTTCCCCCGCCTCATTCTTCGTCCGCCAAATTTAAATTCCAGACCCAAACTTTTCTTTTTTGATCTCATTTTTTAAGATTATAAATACATCATTCCAAGGTAAATTTAGGAGGTTTTTTTATCAGTTTTAAGAAACCAAAAGGAATAGAGAAAAAGAGAGGTAAAATTTAAGGTTTAAAGAGGATTATCTACGTAAAAGTCTTTGAAGATTATCATTATTCTTCTTCTTTTCTTTCTTTCTCTTGGGTTTCTAATATTGAAAATTAGTGTTTTTGCTTTTTTTTTCATTATGATAGGCTAGATTTTCCTTTTGGTTGAAATGGATTTTAAAACCCTATACTTAGCTATGTAGCTAATTTTACAATATTATTTTTCAAATTTTCAATTAAGATTATTTATGTTCTTTTATAATTATTGTCTATGATTATTTTCTAGTTTTATTTATGTGCACAACTAAATAAGACTTAATTGTTTTCCATTACTAAATTAGGAGTCTTCATCTGTAATTATCTTGATTTCATTTTCATTAATAGCAGTGGTGATTATTGATTATGAGATATTTTTATATGATTGTATGTGGAATATAACTTAAGTTAAATAATCTGAGCTTGTGCATTTATTACTTAGAATAACATATCTTTCTCACTTTAATACTTCTATTGAATTAAATCTAAAGAGCTTATTATAGGTTGTTTATTAAAAAGAGAATTAGATGAATAGCTTGTTTTGTTTAACGACACAATATAGAAAGATTAGAATAACAGAACTTGTTGTTATGTATAGATGGTAGTTTAAATAGAAAATTAGAAATAATATTTTACTTAATTATATGTCATTATCTGTTATAGAGATTGATCATTTGATTAAACTTTCTCATTATTGTTTTCATTTTTAATTTATTAACGTTTTGTTATCTTAAATTTTTTTATTAGTATAATTCATCAAAAACCTCCTTTTATATTATTGTCTTTTAGACGAATCCTGGCTGCCGGTAAATCTTAGGGAAAAAAAAAAAAAAAAAGGAAAGAGAGAAAGAGAGATCAAAGGACCCCAAACCTCCATTGGCGCTTGTGACGACAACCCACCTCCTTCCCCCCCGCCCCGCAACAAGACTACCCCTGCTGCCTGGTAAATCTCAGAAAAAAAAAAAAAAAAAAGGAAAATGAGAGAGAGAGGGTCAATTTCACAAGTCACTGGCAAGGGGAGTGAGGGGATCATTATCGTTGTTGTCCAGGGGGGTGAGGGGACAGAGGTGGTTTATGGCATCGGTTAGGGGCTTGCCATCGGCTGGAGAGGGAGAAGGGGGTCACAGAGGTGGGAAACTAGGAAGGTTTCTTTTTTTTAAATTTCTTTATCTGTTTTATTTTTTTTTTAATTTTTTATTGTACAATTCTATAAATTAATATATATTATAGTTATAATAGATAAGTAAATTTAAACTGTTTAATTAAATATGAAGAGTTTAAAAATTAATATAATTGATAGAGTATATAAATTAAATCCTATCACACACTTTTTTTCTTTTTTTACCATTTCTTAGGATAATATTTTAACAATAAGTAATTTAAAATTTTGTTTTTGTTTTATGTTTTTTTTTTTCAGTTGCTTTATTTTATTAGTCTATCCCGCAAGGACGAAGCGTTCTATCTTATTATTATCCTAAAAGATCATTATCAGGCTTTCTTTTTCTCCTCACAATCTTTCAATTAGCACAGTGGTGTGAGAGAACTTATAAAACAAAAATTGCTAGTAATGCTATTTTTATTTATCAATTTTTCTTCAATTTTAGGCATTCTAACAATGTCCTTTTTTATGATTTGTTGTTTTTAACATAAGGAATGTCCATTATTACTTTAATACATAAGGTTACTATTGAGAAAATGTTGTTTTGGAGATTTGAAATACATAATGAAATACATTTTCTTTAAAACATTATTTACCCTATCTTAGTAGAGTTTATTTTGGGTTTAGTAACAAATCGTTTTCAAAATATAACAAGCTTAATGTAAATTTCCAGCGTGTAAAAACTAAAAACTCACCAAAAAAAAATAAGATTGTTATTTGAATATTTGGAAGAGAAAGAGAGAAAAACTGAAAACGAGAAAAATTAATATTTTTTTATTTTTCCTTAATATAGACTGAATGACACTATTCATCAATATATATAACTATTTTTATTAATAGTTATTTTTAACCGTTGTTATTACCAAAAGGTTATCTTTTTAAGAAATTCAAAATTTAAATTAAAATTTAAATAATTATATATATTTTTTATATAAATAATAATAATAAATGAATAAAATAATTATTAATTATAATATTTAATATTCATAACACTTGTCACATTCACCTGCAAAGTTCTAAATATACCTAATAAGTATAAAAAAAAAATCTCTATAGTCTTATTTGTCCAAACCACGTATAAATATGTTTTTTTACTTATCATATTATTAACGCATTAAAAAGATATTTTCTTTTAGACTTTTTATCTTTTTCTTTTTATGATTAAACAATTCCAATAATTACATAAGAGAAATTATCTAATAAATACATTACATTACCGTATATACGTGATATATCCGTCAGAATTTCACATGTATTTATTATCATTTGTTGCTGAAATACTTGCGTAAGCATTAATGCAGCCATAATACCAAAATCCATTTAACCCGGCAAATACATAAATCTCTGAACCGAAGCCACACCCTTACTAAATGAAACTGGCCGGGCCCACCGGTTTAATGCGACCGGACGACAAGCAGACCGGTCTGATACCGGATTTTTTAAAAAAATCCCAATTTCGCAAACAACCGAAAAAGGGCCTAAACACCTGTTACATAAAGAGAAAAGCAATTGAACTGAAAAATATAAAATATAAAAAATAAAAAATAACAAATAAAAACCTTTCCAGTTTCCACTCTTTAGTCGCTCTCTCTCTTTCTCTCTCTCTCTCTCTCGCTCTCCGGTCGGGTCACATACCTTAAAGTTCGTGTGCTGGCCGGAAAGCCGGAATCCGCGACAGAATCGGAAAATTTGCCGCCGGAACCTGTGGAATGTGGGAGGAGAAGGAAGGATGGAAAGAAAGAAGGTGTCAATTGACTTAGCCATGGCGAGTTCGAAGAATCAGCCGCGGGTGGAGCTCGAGGCGGAGGTAGAGTCGGGGCCGTCGTGCTCTCGGTCGGTGAGCGAGACGGTGAACGGGTCGCACCGGTTCACGATCAAGGGGTACTCGCTGGCGAAGGGCATGGGGGCCGGGAAGTACATCGCGAGCGACACGTTCGCGGTGGGAGGGTACGACTGGGCGATCTACTTCTACCCGGACGGGAAGAACCCTGAGGACAACTCCATGTACGTCTCGGTCTTCATCGCCCTGGCCAGCGACGGCAACGACGTCAGGGCCTTGTTCGAGCTGACTCTCGTTGACCAGACCAACAACGGGAAGAACAAGGTCCACAGCCACTTCGATCGGGCGCTGGAGAGCGGGCCGTACACTTTGAAGTACAGGGGCAGCATGTGGTATGTTTTCCTTTTGCTTGTTTTAATTTTTGGAGGAATTATTGATGGATTAATTATTGTTTTGTTTGGTGTGGAGTTTGAAGAAATGTATAGGTTTTTCAAATCTGTGCAAGTATTTTGGAATTTCCAGTGGTATTTTTTGCTTTGATGCTAGTAAAGTTTGCTGCTTTATGAGGTGAAGAATTAGGGTCGAGTGCTCGGTTGATTAACGATTGTTTAATTGTTGTTTTATTTATTTATTTTTGGTGGCTTGGTGTTGAATTTGAATAAATGAATTGGGTTTTGTTAAATTTATGTTAGTGTTTCGGAATTTCCAGTGATGATTTTTGCTTTGATGCTAGTAAACGTTGCTTCTTTATCTGGTGAAAAATCAAGGTCGAGTGCTTAGCTGATGAATGATTGTTTAATTGTTGATTTTTTGGTGGTTTGGTGTTGAATTAAAAAAAACAAATGGGTTTAGTTTATTATGCAACTATTTTATAACTTCTGGTGGTGATTTTTTTGTTTTGATATTGGCAAAGGGTGCTTCTTTATATGGTGAAAAATTATGGGTCGCTGTTTTGTAGTTCATACATTTCCTCAAAGCTTAAATCATTAGGAAGCTTGAGACCCTTCAGTGAGGATTAGACAATGCTAGTTGACATTTTTTGAAGAAATGTTTATTGACAGATTGAACATGGTGTAATATTTATTCTTGATGTAGAAAGTGGAATTTTGTGTGGTTTGCTCAAGTTGATTATACAACTATTTAGAACCATGCTTGATAAATTTCATTTAGTGGATGATTCTTTATGTGGTGAAAAATTGCTGTCAAGTGTTTGGGTTTAGTATGAAAGTTTAATGGCCAGTGACTTAACATAATGTTTAATGTGTATTGACTTCAGTCTGTAGTTAGTTTAGTGTATCTATTAAGGTGGTTTATACTTTTTCAGCAGTTAAAGTGATTTGCATAACTGTTTTTACTTGAACATGCGACCACCATGCTAAAGCATCTGCCAGTGGGGGGAAATAATGTATTTTCTTATATCCCATTGCAAAAGAGTTTGCATCCTATTAATATCAGTAGGTAGTTAATTTACCAAATTCTCCTGGAAATAATCGCTGTTTTCTTGAAGTACTATTATGGCATAGCGCTTTAGTGTTAGGGAATACGACATAACAACATGCTTTTCTGATTGAATTAATGTATCTTTGTGTGTATACAAATATGCATTTTTGGGTAGGTTTTGTTTGAACTTTCTTTTATTGCACCTCATTATTCTTCTTTATGTCCATTTCAGGGGGTACAAGCGCTTTTTCAGGAGGGCATCTGTAGAAACTTCTGATTATCTAAAGGATGATTGTCTTGTAATGAAGTGCACTGTTGGAGTTGTCAGAACTCACCTTGAGGGACCAAAACAGTTTGCCATTCCTGTGCCACTGTCAGACATGGGACGAGAGCTTAAGGACTTGCTAAGTTCTGAAGTTGGTTGTGACATAGTTTTCGAGGTGGGGGATGAAAGCTTCAAAGCCCATAAGTTGATCCTTGCAGCTCGTTCTCCTGTTTTTAGAGCTCAGTTTTTTGGACTTGTTGGGGATCCTAACATTGATAAAGTAGTGGTAAAGGATGTTGAGCCCTTTATTTTTAAGGTAAGTGATTAGATCTAACACTGAGATTAATGGTTTGGTCTTTTATCAAATTGACTGAAGGAAAAACAGAGGAAAATTACAGGAAAGAAATGAAATACGGATAGATGTTGAGCTTTCGAGAGGCTCAGCTCTCTCTCTAACAGAAATCCTCTGCCAATTTCCTGAGAACAACCTGTCTACCCTTCATCCTTCTTCATATAATCCATCAATAAGTAACTTGTCCAACAAACTCACACTTCCCCACGATATCTAACAGCAACTCCCTACACCAGCACTCACATAACTATGTCACGTGCTTGGCATGCCTAGCATAAGTAAAGCAGATGGGAGGCATATCAGTAAGCTTCTTGTTGACCGTATTGCTTAATTCTGTTTCAATTTGAGTGGAAAGAAAAAATTCAATCATGTCCACTCATTTCGATTTCAAGATTCTTCTCGCACAACTACTGTAATGCTATGCTCCTTTTGTTGCCTTGTGTCTTTGAAGTTAGTACTGGTAGTTAATTGGTGAATGCAAATATGAATATAGCTGCCTGATTAGTTCATGTATATCTATTATGTCGCTTTTATTTAGCAATAGCATGTATCGTAAATTCATCTAATTTGTTCTGCTTTTCTAGGCGATGCTTCTGTTTATTTACAGTGACAAACTTCCCGATGTTTACGAAGTTATGGGCTCATCATCTATGTGCTCATTCACTGTCATGGTGCAGCATCTCTTGGCTGCTGCTGACCTTTATAATCTAGATCGACTTAAATTGTTGTGTGAATCGAAATTGTCTGAAGAAATCAATACTGAAACAGTGGCAACCACACTTTCCCTGGCTGAGCAGCATCATTGTCCACAGCTCAAGGCTATGTGTCTAAAATTCGCGGCAAATCCAACAAACTTGGGAGGTGGGTGTTGACCATAGAATCTTATCGTACAAACTCTCAGTTTGCATAAATTTCAAAAATTTCTTATGCTATTAACTTACACTAGGTCGTGATGTTTCTCTCGTGTCTAGTTTGGAATTTTATTTAAAGTTCTTTTTCATTGAACTGCATTCTTGGTCTACTGGGTCCTTTTCCTTTTGCATATCAGAACTGTAGAAGTAAAACAACTCATATGGCATAATGGCAACATGCAAAAATGTTTTTAACTTTGTGTGTTGTGATCATTATGGAACCTGTATTTGCGTCCTCCTCCATAGATTTTAGCTCAAATGCTTTGTGCTCAGCTTCATAGTTTTTGTCTTTGCATTATTCATTGAAGATTTCAAGTGGTGTATGTATCCTTTGTGTGTTTTACAGCGGTAATGCAATCAGAAGGGTTCAAGGATTTAGTGGAAAGCTGTCCGTCAATGCTGTCAGAGTTGTTGAAGACATTTGCCTCAGGGGATGAGAATTTGAATATGGTTTCATGTAAGAAGAGGACTGGCAGCACTATAGGGTTAGATCTGCCAGCAGATGGAAATGGGGCTCCAGCAGAATTGGCTAATCCCAATGGCAGGCGCATCAGGCGGCGACTTTAGTGTATGTAATTTGCTCTTAGGCGAGGCGAACATGAGAGAGTCAAGTCATTAGTGTTGTGAACAAACTTTTGTACTTGGTCCTTGGAAAAGTTTTTATGCCTTCAAGAACGCTGCAAAGTCTGTTCAGTTTGCTCTCATATTTAGGCCTTATAGGGGCTCTTTCAGCCCAGAACATTATAATTTTACTGGTTTGAGTATGTTTTTCCATTTGAAGTAAAAAACAGTGTTTTCCTTGTCCACATTCAGGCTATTCCGTTGTATACTTGTTACTATGTGGTGTGTGCAAGCCCTTTGGCCTTATATCGAGCAGGCGTTTGTTCTTCCTTGCAAATTTTTAAACAGCTTGTATGTGGATGGCAACAAAATTATGTACAAGAATTCTATAATAATGGTAATATTAATAATAAGATGCAAGTACGAACAAGCTTTTGATCAAGCAAACGAAGTTTACGTATATTTGTATATGTATATGTATACTATACAGCTGCTTTGAAATACTTATGCTTAAAGCACAGGGGTAGTAAAAGACCTTAACAAAATACTTAAAAGGAAAGCTGGAAAAGTACCAACTTAGCTAATACCCGACATAACATAGGTAGCTATTTAAGTTTCTTGTCAAGACGAGAAGAATCACTAATGCTGCGGTAAGGAGAAGGCTTGGAATCCTGGTGAAAATCTGGCCACAGAAAGGCGCCGATGGCAAAGTCTCTCTTGTAAGCCAAGTCGCCATGAGTCGGCAGGCCATACTGAGCCAGAAGTTGGTTGAGCTTCCACTCCGGCATGTCCTGGTACTCCTTCATGGTGTACCTTGGGTAGTGTAGTGGCATCTGAAAGTAGCTTCCCCCGCTATTGCTCTTCTTCTTCAGGCTTCCCATCGCATGTGTGATCTTCAGGCTAATTTTGGGTCGTGAAAATGATGGTTTAAGAAAGAAACTTAAATAGTCAAAGTGAGAGAGCCAGGGTTCAAGAGGCCCGCAAGTGAGGAGGGTCACAAGGATTTGTTGGTGTACCTTCTCAAGTAACACAAGTATTGGCTGGTTGTTTTGGTAGACTTTGTTCATGCATGCATGTGCACGCTTCCATGACTAAGGAGCATGCAAACAGACTATCAAACTAATTAACCTCATATTAAAAAAAACATTATTGATAAATTTGGAAATTTTGCATCATAGAACTCATGTTAATAAGAAATTAGGGGTGAAAAAAAAATCGATTAGACTGAAAATAAATAATAAACTGGTCAAACCAAATCAAAACTAACAAGTTTGGTGTGATTACAAGTGGTCAAATAATTTAATTTCAACGTTATCTCTAATGATCCATCAATGGGGAAAAAAATGAAAATCTAATCTCTCAACTACTAAAGATGTATTTCCAAACGCATCTT
Organism: Antiaris toxicaria; assembly: GCA_035233585.1. NCBI lineage: Eukaryota > Viridiplantae > Streptophyta > Magnoliopsida > Rosales > Moraceae > Antiaris > Antiaris toxicaria. The sequence goes on along the minus strand of CP141162.1, from coordinate 9,695,979 downwards.
TGCCATTTTCTTGATCATTGTCATTCTCACATTGATGTCATTTTTCTTAATTGTCATTTTTCAATTTGATGTCCTTTCATAACACTGTCATTTTATTATTGTCGTTTTCCTAAAATGAATTTTTCAAATTTTTATCAAGATAAAATCGTTGTTTTGGTTGATAGCCTAATCATAGCATGTTGCATACTAAATATAAATTTATCAAATATTTTCATCAAAACAAAATCATTATTATGATTTATACATTATAGACTTATATTGGGTGGATTAAAATCTACTCCCTTAAATTATAATAATATTTTTTTTTATTTTTTTTTCTTTTATTATTATCTTTTATTATTTTAATTCTCTCCAACTTTTTAGACAAAATTCCAGTCCACCCCTTACATATGCCCATGCAGACAAGGGTGATTATATTGCCCCTTTCATATGATAATATGAGCACCATAATCTCATTTAGACGAAGTCCAAGAGGATGAAAAACACAAGAAAAAGATTACTACGTACAGCAATAAAGTCCGAATTTTGGCATTTTAGATGGTATTGGAGATAATTATAATGCAATGCTTTTAAAACATGAAAACTCGTTATCATCTATTTTAATATGTTTCTATATATTTAATAGTTCGTGGAATATATTGTAATATAATTTTAAAAAAATATTTTTACATTATTTAATTTTTAATAAAAAAATAAACACCCCACTAAAATAGGAGTTTGACTCTATCACTGTTTAGTGAAACAAAATTATGGATACTTTCTGTTAGTAAGTATCCAAATTAGACGTTCAATTCCATTAGAAGCATTTCTTCTTTAGAAGTGGGCGAGCACATGTACCACGAGTGCGGAATATATAGACAAAATAGAGGTAAAAAAAAAAAGCAAAAAATAAAATAATACGTGATAGGTAATTGGACCATTATTTGATAATCGAAGAACAAAGATGAAAGCATTATTTATTATGCATTCTGTATTTTTAAAGGATATATATATAGATATATATATATGTATAATAGATTCTATCATCAAATAACTCTTAGGATTCATTTAGATAAAATATTGTATTAGTATTGTATTTGAATAAAAAAATATTTATATTATATTTAAATACAATGTGTATTTAGAGGAAAAGTATTTGAATTATATTCAAATTTTAAATTTATAATGTGATTGGTAAAAATAGATAAAAGGAAGGAGAGAAAAAGAGAGTATATGATGTGATTGATTAAAATAATAAAAAAAAAAGATAGATAATGATTATATTATATTTAAATTATAATATAATTAGTATTTAAATATAATATTTTTATATTTAAATAAAAATTATATTATATTTATATATAATATAAAGACAGTACCAAAACCAAACACACCATTATTTTCTTCCCAAAATAATTTTTATTTTGTGGGACTTTCGGCCAACAAATATATAAATGCTTTAGAAAATCAGGTGACCCCCCGGTTAAAACGTTGCCAAGGCACCAACCGGGTCACTCCTTCAAAATTCTGCACCATAGGAACTCTCCAAGGACAAGATCCACCACCCATTCGTAGGGCTACCCATAGGCAATCATTGAATCGAAATTACTAGCCGCACGATCACCTTACTTGAAGATCAATGACCCCACAAATGATTGAATTTGACTCATCTACAATAGGCCACATGAGGCTCAAACTTGAAGTTTGATCTGCAACATTGATCAGTTATGTGGTGCTATGAATACGTATCAAATGGACCACTTAAGCTCAAGTCCCCACCTCTGACCGTGGGGTCCACCTTAGACTGACCCACTTGATGTGGATTTCTAGCCACACGATGAGGCTGATCCTGATGGGTTGACTCCATCCAATTATGAAATCAATCAATCATGTACCGACGGTTTGTACATTCACCATGGATTAGATCAAGGGCCCAATGGCAATTATTTGGATAAGTTTTAACACGAAAATCATTGATACGATGAAATGATTGCTGCTCTATTATGATAAATATATTATATTTATAGTATGTTTAAATATAATATATTAAATATAATTTATATTTTAAAAAAATATTTATATTGTAATTAATTATAATATATGTTTAGATAAAAAGTATTTGAATTGTATTTAAATAATGAATATGTAATGTGATGGGTAAAAATAGATTAAAAAAAAAAGAGAGAGAAAGAGAGTATGTAATGTGATTAATAAAAATAATAAACAGTGATTGTATTTGATTTAAAATGTGATGTGATTGGCATTTGAATGTAATATTTTTATATTTGAATGAAAATTATATTATATTTAAGCGTGATACGAATACAATACTAGAAACAAACAAAGATTAAATATAGTATACACTTTGGCAACACATAAGTGTTCTCGCTGTTTTAACCAACTTCAGCCCTAACATATTTGTGCTAACCTACATGATACGTCGGTTATCTCATATATATATATATATTATTGATAGACATTTTAAAAAGAAGTTAGCACCTCAATTAAACTAAAAAGATTGTTACCTCGAGAAAATATCAACCTACCATCGTATAACATCTTATTAGTTATAGTCGGTGCCCAATTATTGTGTGAGGCCCAAGAATGGGTATGGAACAGAACCCAGGCCTAACGAGTAACGTGTTCATGCACTTTTTCCTGTTGGGCTGGGCCTTCTGGGGCATATATGTCAAAATCTAAATGGAGTCGTTGGTGTACGACTGTGCGTATGGCTAAGGACGGTCTAGGCTTTGTTCCATGTACGTTATTGGATTTACCAGTTTGTATAGAATGAGAACAAAAAAAAAAAAAAATACATACGTACATATATATATATATATATACAGGGGGCATGTCAAAATCTAAAAGGAGTCGTTGGTGTACGACTGTGCGTATGGCTAAGGACTGTCTAGGTTTTGTTCCATGTACATTATCGGATTTACCAGTTTGCATTGAATGAGAAAAAAAAAAAAAAAAAAAAAACACACGTACATATATATATATATACAGAGACAATATTGAAAGTATCTTATTCGCCAAAACAATAATATTCAATATTAAAAATAGTTAAAACATGACGTATCTTCACTTTAATATCAAATTTCTTTTTGATTGTAAAAGATTTGATCTTTGAAGATTTCATCTTAATACTAATTAAATTAGAGCAAGATGAATTCTTTCATAACCAAATCTCTTTAGGTTTTTTAGATGTTCTATCAATCCTCTCTCTTTAATGTGTTTAACCCAATGCTAAGAACACAAGAAGGTTTGATTGCAGAAGAATCCATCCCAATACAAATTGAATTAGAGTAGGAGGGATTCTTCCACACTCAAATCTCCTTAAGTTCTTAAGATACTCTATTAATTCTCTCTCTTTAATGAGAAGGAGGAGGAGAACAAATATTACATATGATTTGATTTAGGAACAAGAACTCTTATAATGTCCTTTATATACTAATTCAAATTAAAGTCCTATCAATTCTAATTCAATTAGTATTAGGTTTCTACATATTAAAGTCCCATCAATCCTAATTCAATTAGTATTAGGTTTCTACCCACTAAAGCTTATGCTAAATAGATATTTCTAAAACTCAATCAATAAATTACTTATTTGACCCTATTAAATTAGATAGTTTATAATATAATTATTATGTAATATATAAATCCCAACCTAAAGATATTATTGAACTTTAAACTTGTATTTCAAAATTTCAACACCATAATTTTGTTTTATTTTTTTGCTCAGAGCAAAAGTCAAACGTATAACACTAGCAACCAATCCTTAACGAAAAAACGAGGCAATATGCTAGATATTTTACCTTAGAAAAGAACGGAAAAAGCGCCAACTATAAATGGCGTATATCAAACCATTTATGGAGTGGTTCACGTAAAAAGGACATATTGCAATACCTGCCCATGACAAAAGGGAAAAGAAAGGTTAAAAAAAAAATGTTGTTTGTAAGCATAGTTATATACTATGATATTTTCGTTAAATTTTGTTTTGTTATAATTTTTTTTTATTATGATCTTAGTCTGATTTGATAATTTATGATCATTATTAAGTCTAAAAACAAAAATTTATTTTAAAAGAAGAATTATAAAAGTCAACCCGTTTATCCTAAAAATAATTTGAATTGGTTTCTGAAAATTTTCTTACCTTCCAATCACTCGTTATATATTTTTTTATTGATCAAATCCGCTATACACACTCCTAAATTTATATAAGAAATTATCAATTTTACATATATATATAAATATATTTTATTTTGATTTTATATTTTAAATTAACATAATTTTGAAAAGGTCGGCGTTACCATAAAAAGTCTCAAAAAATAGGACCATAAACTTTTAAAAAAATTTAAAAAATAAAAAATAAAAAGAGCATTGAGCGAAGCGCATGGGCCCAGAGGATGGGCAAAAATAATTGACAGAGGACACGTGGCGACGCACAATGATTGGAGTTCGCGTGAGAACCGAAAACGTGTCACGCTCTCATAGTGGACACGCCAGCTCCCGCGGATGGCCTCTAAGACTCCTGAGATCCCCCACCTTCCAGAAACTTCCAGCAATCTCCTGGCTACAATTCGTTGAAGAATCTACGGGCTCACATCGCGCCATGTGTCACAACCCACGTGGGTTCGTCCTACGTGGCACCCTAAATTCTCGTGAAAATGATACGATTCGGTTCGGTCCCTCTTTCCCCTCTCCCCACCCCACCTCCCCCCCCTCCTCTCCTTTTCTCCACCCTTTCTTTTCTTGGGGCACTTTCCGACACACTTTCTAGTCCACCAAACACTCCTTCCCTCGTTTTTCAGCTCTCCAACAAAACCACAACTAAGATTTTTATTTCAACCCGAACAACCACAGAGTCTTGAAAAGTATTTCACTTGTTTTTTTTAATTATTACATATATTTTTTTAATTCTTTGCTCTTTCTTTCACATTTTCGTTCTTCCGTCATGAATGGCGATGGATTTGGAACAAGTCAGGAAGTAAAAATGGAAGAGAAAGAGTCTGCGCAGAAAGTGGTTTACATGTGGGGGTACCTTCCCGGAGCTTTGCAGCAGCGGTCGCCGCTCTTATCGCCGACAATCGTCCGCCTCCCGCCGCCGTTCTCCTGGATGGACGTTTGCGGCGGAGGATGCGGATTCGCTATGGCTATTTCAGGTGCTTCATTCGATCTTCGATCCTTCAAGACTCGGTTTTTCTCTCCTACATTGTGGCTTCTTTTGAGATTAGTTGAATTCGATGTCGATTGGGGTCAGGTTTTTAAGGTCAATTGGTTTTTGCCACTATTTTATTTCCCTGTTTGGTCAGCTGGAAAATGCGGTGTTGTAGGAGAGAAAAAATCTAAGAAATCTCCTTAAAAATGGTCCGACTCTAATCAAAATCATTACTTTTCACTGTCAGGCGTTATTACCTGACCACACTAGAATCTGAAGATCTGATTTGTTTTCCTTTTCCTTTCTTCTTTCTTCTTTCTTCTTTCTTCTTTCTTCTTCTTTATTATTATTTTTTTTTAACAACTGCATTGTCAAGTGAATTAAATTGCTCAGACTTCTTCTTTTCTTCTAAATAATGAGGCATTTTTGCATATAAGATTCTGGATTTTGTGTCAAATTCGCAGCGGTTTTACCCTTTTTTTTTTCTTTCCAATTCTCTGCTGGTTTGGTTGTAATTTGTATTGCAAGACAAATTTGTTTATACATTACTCGTTTGTGTTTGTTGTCTGCTTCAGAGTCTGGAAAGCTCATTACATGGGGTTCCACGGATGATTTAGGTCAAAGTTATGTGACATCCGGGAAGCATGGGGTAGTACATCAACATAAGATGCTAAACATGATTCGCTTTTTTTTTTTTTTTTGCTTAACTTGAATTGTTTGGCTCTGGAACTTACCACATTGCTGTCAATTTCACTTGTTTAGGAAACCCCGGAGCCTTTCCCTCTTCCGACTGAGGCTTCTATAGCAAAGGCAGCTGCAGGTTGGGCCCATTGTGTTGCAGTTACAGGTACTATAGTAACTCCTTATGAATTTCGTGTGAAAAGGTTATTGTTTTTCTCAAGGTAATGAATTGAAATTGTTTGAAAAAAATGGGTGTATTGTTGTTCTGCAAGTCATCTTTAGGTTGTAAAGCACGTTCAAGCCATTGATAGTCGGGATATGTGGGAAAATAACCTTCTTTAAGCTCTTAAAAAGAAAAAATCAATGTCCAAAGTTTTATTAAATTAGGAAAATGGCCTTTTCTTATAAGTGGTCAATCACTGATTAACCACTCTTAACATCTATGTGTGTTTATGGCCACCGGCCGTTTTCCTTAAGAAAAAAGTCGGTCTTTTTTTAAATTAATTTCCAAAAAACAGCACATCTACCTAATTTTTACTTGATAATCATCCCTTTTTTTTTTTTTTTTTTTTGGTTAAGTAAGTTCATTAAAAGACGCCAAGGGGTTGCAAACAATGTAGACAAGAGGTTTTGCAAGTGAAGCACCTTATACAAGTAATTTGGTTTTTCTGATTAAAGTACAGAAAGAAAAAGTATGTTTATGTAATTTTAACTTTTTGTTTATTATTCTGCACTACGGAAATTTAGTTATCTAGTAAGTTTTATGGTTTTTATTGTGTGCTTGGTGCAGATAGTGGAGAAGTTTACACTTGGGGTTGGAAAGAGTGTATTCCTTCTGGGAAGGTCTTTGGAGACCTATCTGCAGGTGCAAGCACAGAAAGGGAAGTACTTGAAAGGCAGAGCTCCTTTTCGGCAGAGCAAGGTAGTAGAAATAACTGCTTTTCATGAGTTCCAAAAGAGAGTTTCATTTTTTTTCAGCTATAGATTGATGCTTATATTTTGGTGCATATGTTACAGTTAGCCCTCGTACTCAAGGATCCCGGTCCAGTGGAGGTGCAGGTTCTGGCAATGATGCTAGAAGTGGGGAAGAAAATACAAAACGCAGAAGGGTATCTTCAGCAAAGCAAGCAGCCGAGAGTTCGTCTGCCGAAGAAAGCCTATCAGCCTTGCCATGTCTCGTGACACTGAATGCAGGTGTCAGAATAGCCACTGTTGCTGCTGGAGGACGCCACACGCTAGCATTGTCTGGTAAGTTTACCATGTTTTGAATAAATGTTGTTCTAAAACTGCAGATCTGATGCATGGTTTCTCTCCAATGCATCATTTTACATCGAGTACAAAGTCAGAAGTAACGAAGTTCTATTTTCTGAACCAAGATGTATTATGCATTCTGATTTTCCCAAGGTTGCAGATATAGGTCAGGTGTGGGGTTGGGGTTATGGAGGCGAAGGACAACTTGGTTTGGGCTCTCGAATACGCATGGTGTCATCCCCTCATCCTGTACCTTGCATCAATACCTCTTCTTATGGAAGGGATCGTTCTTCAGCAATCTCTCGTGGAAGCATGAGTGAAGGGCAGAGTTATAGAGTTCCTGGAAATTACATCAAGGCAATAGCTTGTGGAGGACGGCACAGTGCAGTTATTACAGGTAGTGCTACAGTAGTTGTCTTGTTTTAGTCAAAAAACATTCCTGCTGGATATCATTTTTTCTCTGAGTCTCCAATAAACTGGTTCTGCAGCCCGTATCAAAGTTCTCCGACTTTGACTTGAAGTCTGTTATCAACATTTACATGTCACAAATGCTTTGACTTTTTTTTTTTTTTTAAAGTAATAGGCTTATCTTGCAATAGACATAAACAGTTCAGATTTGTTAATTAGAGAAGAAATAGATAATTTCTTATTTACTACTTGTATGCTTGTTATAACTAACATTAGCGTCTCTTTTTGCATTACAGATGCTGGAGCACTCCTGACATTTGGCTGGGGGCTTTATGGACAGGTGAGTTATTCTAGAGCATTAGTTTCTTGTCGTCATTTTCTCTCATATTTTCTTACTTATGTCGGCAGAGGTGCTCCTTTGCCACTTTACTCTCTATTTATAACTACCCAGAGATGTAGTTCAGGTCAATGTCTCCTTTCTCATTCTCACTCCTAGTCCCTTCGAAAAACCATCACCTTTCTTTCTAATTAATTCTTCATTTGATTAAAACTTTATAACCTACAATTTGCAGGGAGTTAGTATTTTGTTGGATTATGATAATTCTTTTCAGTAGTTGAATAGCGACACTCTATTGGAAAACAATGGCTTTGTTCATGTTTAGGGCATAGTTTGTCTTGGTTTTGCTTGAAAGTTAGTGTTGGCCAAGTTGAATTTTGTAATTATAAACATAGTAAAGTAAAAGAGTACATTTCCTAGAGTTCTTTGCATAATAGTCTCTTAGAAGTTGGGATGAATTTTTTCCAAAACTATTGTGGAGGCCTCTTATAAATGAGTGGGTTCTTTCTCCCTACTTTTGAAGTTCAAATGGTAGTGTGTTTCACAATGTGTTGGGTAGAATCTTTTAGGGTCTTTCTTGAATTTGTGGTAAAATACTAGAATACATTTCAGTTATATGCACATAAATTATGGATTTTGAATCCTATTGGTCATAAGTAAGTACTTACGCAACAAACTTGCTTCTGTTAAATGATTTATTGTTTGCGAGACAATTCACGATGAGCATGAAAAAGAAATTCATCCGCTGCAGCTTCGAGATATGCTAACAAATGTGGTAATATATGTTCCATTTCCTCAGCTGGCAATCCAGGAATTTTTTAACATTTTAATCCTTACATCCACCTGTGACTGGTTGGCGTTTCCCATTTTAACCGTTCTCAGGATTAATGTAGGTAAAGTAGAATTGTTGCTGAAAAGGAAGTGTAGATATGCAAGATGAGGTTTCATCAAACAAGGAATATATCTATTCTGTTCCCTTCTAATGATCTCTCTCTCACACCTCGTTCTTCGCTGCTCGTTTTCTTTTAATGATGATGAAGTACAACTAATTGTTGTTATGTTGTTTTCTTCAAGTGTGGGCAAGGATGTACAGATGATGAGTTAAGCCCGGTTTGTGTGTCTTCCTTACTGGGTATTAGGATAGAGAGTGTTGCAGCGGGACTGTGGCACACTGTATGCGTATCTTCTGATGGTGATGTTTACGCATTTGGTGGGAATCAGTTTGGGCAGCTGGGCACTGGTGCTGAGCAAGCGGAGGTACTCACTAAATTCAATTAGAAGTTATGAATGTGTGGTTACCCTTTTTCTAGACTATATGTGAGTTGCAAAGAGTTGTTATGTCGTATGTCTTTATATCACTAGTGCCATGGTTTTAATGATTTACCATCATGTCTTGACCAGATTATTGCTTAGGAAAATGATACAAGTACCAATATATTGGTTAATATTCCTAATTGAACTCTAGATACTGACAACCAATATATTTGTTTATATTCCTAATTGAGCTCTAGATTCTGACAACTTAATAATGGCAACTTTTGTTTTTGCCACACGCTTTTTGATGTGGAGTGTTGAACTATACAGCTGTGATCATTTAATCATGTATTGTCATTTCGTTACCTTTTTTGCAAGATAGTCGAATTATTATTACAATATATTTTGCTTATAGATCAGGTTCCAACTAATTTTGAATTCCTATTCAGACAGTCCCAAGGCTTCTTGATTCTCCAAGTCTGGAAAATACAAACGCAAAAAACATATCTTGTGGGGCTCGTCATAGTGCCATAATCACAGGTATGCCACCATATATTTGCATATATTTGCTAGGATCATGAACTCCCATTCTTTGACCATTAGGCATTAGCCTATATTATACAAAACTAAAAACAGTCAAAATTTGTTTGATAACTCCATATAATGTGTGCTGAGAGAGACATGTTGAATGGATATTTCATTAGCATATTCTGTTTTCCAGTAATTATTCTAAAATGAAACAACCAGAAATTCTCTAACCGAAGAATGACCAAGGAGAATTTTACTTTCTTAGAAGGCAAGGCTAAAGGCTGTTAGCTATAAATCAGTTAGTGTTGTGGCTTTGTACAAAACAAAAGATGAATTTGGATTAAATGGCTGTCGGTTCCCTATTTGGATTTGAGTGATAGTTGCTATTGCTGCCGAGTGAATTTGGATTAAATGGAGGTTGGTTCCCCATTTAGACTTTGAGTGATAGTTCCTATTGCCGAGTCTTATCATTCCAGTGTGCATGTCTCAGCGTTAATTTACTTGAGAATGTTAACCTAGCATTTACATAAATAGACGCCTAATGGGATTCTAACTTCTATCCTTTCTCTTTCCGTGCTCCTGCGTTTCAAAGAGGATGGCAAAGTGTTTTGCTGGGGATGGAACAAATATGGCCAGGTATGATACTCATTTCATTTTTTGTAAATATATATATATATAAATATCATTTTTTTTCCTGGGTGTCATCATATCATCTTAAATGTGCCCTGTCATGCTATAAGATGTATATCCAATCCTGCATTTTTCTAGTACATTGACACCTGGTCTTTATGGCAGCTCGGCTTGGGGGATGTTATCGATCGCAACATTCCTTCTGAAGTCGCTATGGCTGGCTGTGTCCCTAAAAAAGTGGCTTGTGGCTGGTGGCATACTCTACTCTTAGCTGAATCACCCACTTGAGTTCCTTCTCCTCCTGATTGCCTTGGCACAGTTTTGTTAGGTAGGAGTTGTATGGACTCGTAATTCTTGAGTTATAAGATATGTATATGTACATACAATAGGTTTGGAATGCATATGCATAAATATATGCAAATCTGCTCATTCTTTGGTGGCCGAGGGTTCACCGTGACTCGCACAATCATAACACCGTTGCAAGAGTGAGGCATCGGCTTGTCATGTAGAAAACAGATTTAGGCCGTTGTGTATATCTTATTTCATGCAATTTGAACCACTCGATGTAATTATATGCTTTCAAATGATGGGTAATCTATGTGAAGGGGAGCTTCTGTACCTCACCACTGGTTGAACTTGAATGGTTTATGTTTCTTTTCTTCTGTCATTTGAGTCATTTAACTTTGGATATCTTATTTTCCATTTAGGAAATAACTTTTTAATTGTTGTATTTAATTTTTAAATTATTTGATTTATAAATAGCCAAATTAAAAATTTACAACTCGACACACTAAATTGCTCCTAGTAATAAATTATATTGTTGAAAAACTAATCTAAAGACTAAATAACAGTTTTTAAGCCTGTATTATAAAAACTGTCATCTTCCCCTTCAGTAATGTGAAAAATAAAGAGAGATTATTCCCAGAATATTAATGATGATGATGATGATGATTATAATTATATAGGATCAGTATTTTCTGATCCATTAATAGCGAGTCTCTTATATTACATTATTTGCGGAGACGGTTTTTTAATTGTTAAGATCGTTTTTCAAATGATTGCTCATTTTAAAAAATTTACAATGTCAAATAGGCAATTTTAATGTGGAAAATTTTCCTCCATATTGTTATGCCTTTTCCTTGTAATTTGATATAAAATAATTCTCAATAAAGGACTCCTATCCGGGGTCTGAAAGTCGTTCTGCTTGCTCCTCTCCTTCTCTGTTTTTCATCCACAGGGGTGTTACCACTGAGATCAATGATTTCTCCAGACGGGGCCGTCGCGGAAGGAAACGGGGAGATAGAAGCAAGGGCACAATGGAGAATATACTGCTCTTCTGCGTGGAAATTCAGGACACTCATATAGAAAAGTAAAACAAATAAGTGAAATTCAACCCACTGCCATTTTCCATCGCTGCCATCTGGTGATTGACTTATTGGGTCTTTCTAGATACAAGCTTCCATTCGGTCAGGTCCCATCGTGGAGTCATTTTCTTTAGGATTATTGGACGCAAAACCTTTTGACCACAGCAGGCTTGGATTCTTCTCGATCGGCCTTCTTCTATTCAGTTCTCTCTTTCATGAATACATTTCGTTGTTATTTTCAAATCCGATTGGATGTGACTTAAAGTACACGCGCTTCTTAATATTCAATAACATGAACCGAATTTAAAATTTTCAATCTATTTTTATCTTTTTTTTTTTTTTTAATTTCATCTCAAATTTAATATTTTTAAATATTATTATAACTTTATGTTTTATACTTTAAAAATTTATAATTATATATATAAATATAAATAAGATGATTTTTTTTATTAAAATTCCAGATAAATAAAAAAAATTCTTATATTAATATATATTTTTAGAATATATTTCAAGTTTTTATATATTTTTTAATTTCAGTAGTTCAGTTATCTTATAACATATACACTTCAACTTAATTTAAACTTAAAATATTAACCTCTATTTATTTTTAGTATTGTATTCGTATTATATTCAAATGTAACGTAATTTTCATCAAAACATAAAAATATTAAATTCAAATACCAATCACATCACATTTTAAATCCAATATAATTATTATTTATTATTTTATTATTTTTATTAATTATATTACATATTCTTTTTCTCCCTCATTTTTTTCCTCCCTACTTTTACTTATCACATCACATATTCATTATTTAAATACAATTTAAGTATTTTTTATTAAAACACACATTGTATTCAAATACAATGTATTTATTAAATGGAGCCTCAATTTAAACTCGTACATCAAATTAAAGTAGAGTCCTCTTTATGTCACAAATGTCATCTTCTTATATTTTTTTTTACTCAATATATGTTGTTTTCTAGACAAAAAGAGAAGAAAAACGGCCTATCAAGAAGAACATAACATTATACGAAGAGAAAATAAAAATGGTGGGAAAGTCGAGAATTAAGCAAAGCGTTAAAAAAATACCAAACAATGGAGGGGAGGGGGTCGTACATAAAATTATTGTCGACCAAATTAAGGCGAAAAGTTAGCTCCTTTAGTTGGAATAGTATAGTGATCTTCCCTAAAAAATTTACAAACAAAATTATGGATATTTTTTCATATTCCACCAAAGGTCAGTTACAAAAGTAAAAGTACTGAGATGAAGACAAACCATAAACCTGATGTGTAAAGCAGGAGAGAAGAAAATATTCTGAATGGTGTTGCTTTATTCAACCAACCAAAGGCCTTTAAATTGGCATTACACCAGCGGACAAATGCTAAAAAAGAGCAACATACTCGTAAACATTAGCTCCTACCATGTACCACTTACTCCCTAAAGACAAGGCACACATCTGCCACTTACTAAAGCAATAAAAAGCAAACAAGGTAACTCCTTAAGATTAGGACCACACAATTGATTAGATAAACATAAAATAAAATAAACGGACTTGATCAAAACAAAAGACTACGTGACTCAACATTTCTCCCTTAGACTGAAGTCTTCAAACATCCAGTTTATCCAATGTCTTGCAGCACCTTTACTCAAACAGGATTCTCCAAGGAACATACACCAAGTAAACTTGTGAGCTTCTGAAATGCAGCCAAACTGAGAGACTTTGTAAATGTATCAGCAACTTGATTTTCACTTTTGCAGTAGCTAAGATTGGTAACTCCTTCCTTTGTGAGGTCTTTCAAGAAGTGAAACTTCACGTCTATTTGGTTTGCTTCTTCGGTGTAAAACAAGATTTTTGGAGAGCTTGATTGTAGAGCTGCTGTCACAAAAAATTGTTGTAGGTCCTTTTTGCTTAAACTTCAGCTCTTCAAGAATTTTCTGCAGCAAAACAGCTTGACAGGCACATGCAGTTGCAACCACGAATTCAGCTTCTGTAGTTGATAAAGTGACAATTGGTTGCCTCTTGGATGACCATGAAACAGGTCCAGAGCCCAACATAAAAGCATATCCTGAAGTGCTCGCTCTTCCTGTCATCTAAATCTCATGTATAGTCACTATCAGTAAAACGAATAAATTTGACTTTACTCCTTTTCTGTAGAAAAGCCCAAAACCAATACTGCCTTGCAAGCATAGCTAAATTCGTTTTGCAGCAAGAAGATGCATCTCCCTTGGGCATTCCATGCACCTGCTAATAACACTCACAGCATGCATTATATCAGGTCTATTTGTAGTCAAATACATCAAGCTTCCAACGATTTGCTTGTACATAGTGTTCTCAATCCTTTTTCCTTCTGGATCTTTTGTTAGCTTCAAACCAAACTCAGTTGGTGTGCTCACTGCATTGCAATTCTTCATCTGAAACCTGTCTAGAATTTCTCCAACATACTGTCCTTCCAAATCTCCATGCAAGAATGCCGATCTCACGTCCAATTGGAAGATAGACCATGAGTATCGTGCAGCCAATGCGATCACCAATCGAATTGTATCATGCCTTGCAACTGGAACAAGAACTTCTTTATAATCAACTCCATACTCTTACTTATAGCCTTCAGTTACCAAACACGCCTTATGTTTGTCAACTTCGCCATTCTCCATCAATTTTGTTTAGTAAACCCATCTGACACCAACAGTTTTGTGCCCTCTTGGAAGATCAGTCAACTCCCAGGTGTTGTTCTTTTCAATAGATGCTATTTCATCATCCATAGCCTTCTGCCATTCTGTTTCTTTGACAGCGTCTTCAAAAACAGCAGGATCACAAACTGAAAATATAGCAAATTGGGTAAGTGGATCCTCAGATTGTCCAAGTCGAGTTACCTCATAAACAGTCCTCCATGCCAGTCTCGTTTTAACACGTTGCGGCCATTATTCATCATCAGCTATAGCTGTAGGGAAGATTTGAGTGCCGCTGGAGCATCTTGTGAGATTATTGGAAGTTGCACACTCTCCATAGGTTGCTTCTCTTTCTCCTAACTATCATTTTCACCATCAAAATCCGCTGGAATCACTTATTCAGCTCCACTATTTTCACCCCATGGCTAGGCTCGTTCTTCATAAAAAATGAGAACACGGCTGATAATAATTTTCTTATATGTCGTTTGTTTACCACGTTATATTCGTATTGTGTTTGAATGAAATATAATTTTATCTAAACGCAAAAATATTGATGGCGTTTGGTATTGGTTTTGAAATATTTCTGTTTTCAAAAAAAATGAAAATGAGAATATTTTGAAAATTGTGTTGAAATCATTTCTGAAATTGTGTTTAGTTATGTTTTCTGAGTGTATATTCTGAAAAACATAAAAATGAAATTTTGTTTGGTTATATATTTTGAAAACTCATTTTATAAATGAGTATCTTATAAAAATATATTTATTTTTAATTTTAAAAAAAAAATAAAAAATAAATTATTAGTTATAATTAAAAAAAACTTTGGTGGTAGGTTTTGCAATGAGCTATAAGGGTGTAAGAGACTGGTGGTTTGAGCTCTAAGTGGCAGTGATGACTAGATTTAGGTTATAAGTCGATAGTCATCGTCACGAGGGAACCGTCGTCATCGTCACTAACCCATGGTCATCAACCTTCATTGGAGATGGATGCCATTGTTGGACATGATCATCATTGACGCTATACAGACAGAAAGAGAAAGAAAGAGAGAGGAGATGGAGGGAGAAAACGAAAATAAAAAATGAAAAACAATTTTTTTTCGTTTTCAAAAAATTCAAAAAAACAACATAGTTGAAAACGATGTTTTCGAAATGGTTTTGAAAACGTTAAATAAACCAACACTATTTTGGAACCGTTTTCATTTTCTATATTTTTGAAAATGGAAAATCATTCTCGAGAACAAAAACAAACGCCACTATTGTATTCAAATACTATTCATATTACATTTTAAATTTAATACAATCATTATTTACTATTCTATTTTTTCTATTATTTTTATAATCATAACACGTACTTTTTTTTCTATCTCTTTTTTTTTCTCTTTATTTTTATCAATCACATTAAATATAATACAATTTAAATATTTTTTTATTTAAATAAACATTTTATTTAAATACAATACAAATATTATTTATCCAAATATATATAATAACCAATATATTATATTCAAATTTAATACAAACGCCCCGTTAGTGTTGGAATTATAAAGCTTATAAGCTTTTGATCGATCACTAACACCAAGAAAGAAAGATAAATTTTTCTGCCCTGTCAACTAGTTTTTTCCTCTTCTCATCTGGAATGTGGGCATAAGCAATATACCGAAAAATTATGAAATCATCTACAGTCGGTCTTCATCCACTCCGTGCTTCCTCCGGTGTTATATTTGAATAGCAACAGCGGAAATTCTGTTCAATACATGGATGCTCCAATTGATTGCTTCGTCCACTCTCGGCTGCGATTCAAATTATAGGAGAGATTATAACATTAAATCAAATAGATATAATACTCAAATTATAAAAAATAATGTAAAATGTGTAGAATATAAAATTGTAAATTTGATCTTTTAGTATAATTAATGATCAAATTAATAACAACTAACTTTTTTCTAAAGTTTGATAAGGTTAATATAATTAAGTTTCAATCAATAATATATCTTTGTAATTTTTAAAAAATACAAGAGGTGTTGGTGTATTCACTTTTTTTTAAATAAAAAATTTGTATTCATATTTGAGTTAAATTATTATAAAATAATAAAACATTTAAATAATTTTACTTTAGTAGTTGATGAAATCCGATATTACAGACATGTGTAATTTATAAGTTTGAACTCAAAAATTTTAAATTTATTTTTTTTTAAAAAAATCAATAAAAAATATAATTAAATCAATTAATTTTAATAATAAAATATTAATTTATTTTAAACTTAATTTATAAATCAAATATACCAAACATTAAGCTTATCTTTTGAAAAATAAAAAGTTTTCACTTTTAGAGAATAAAAAGTCGTTTGTTTTTTTTTTTTTTTCAAAAGTAAAACGTAGTTTAGATTAGTAAAATTATTTCTATTTTTTAGAGAAAAACTCATTTTTTATTTTTTAAAAATAAATTTTTTTTTTATTTTTAGATATGAAAATTTAGAGAGTTATTTTTTAAAAATAACGAATTTTTCATTTTTTTAAAATGTATATTTCAATTAAACAAAGCGTTAGGTAAAATTATTGGACGTTTGGTAAACGCATTATATTTTGATTGTATTTGAATGAAATTTGTTTTTTGAATGTTGTATTTGGTTGAAAAGTATTTGTTTTGTATTTGAATGAAATGTGTGTTTAGATGAAAAGTATTTTAGAGTCGAAAAATTGATGTGATTGGTAAAAGTAGAGATAAATAGTGGAATTGAAAAGTTGATGTGATTGTTTTAAAAATGTTTTAAATAGTAATTGTTTTCGTTACACTGTTACAAAATTTGTGTTTGGTGTAAAATTGTATTGTATTTAAATGAAGTTAAAATGAAATATTTATCAAAATACCTCAAAACTATTCATCCAAAGCACACCACAAGTTGATTGGAACACAGAATGACGTCAAAAAGTCAGCCCACTGTAACAAAATTTTATGCGTTCGTTCACAAGACAGGCAATAATAAACCAAACGAGTCGTCGTTCGTACTCCATAAAGAGCATTGCAAGTTCCAACTTACGACAAAACTTTTGACAAAAACTTCTCACGACAACTCATAAATTTTCACAACAAACACACCATTACCACACCACCATCCAAACCAGTCTCCCCAACATCTCTCTCTCTCTCTAAATGGCGACGCCAAAGCTCCTCCTCCTCACGGCGGCGCTCCTATCCCTCGCCGCCGTCTCAGCCCCCCTAAAGCCCTGCCCCAACTGCGGGTCCAACCCTGTCCCCTACCCTCTCAGCACCTCCCCCACCTGCGGCGACCAGTCCTACAAGATCCGCTGCGACGCAGGATCAGGCAAAAACAAACAACCCCAACTCCTGTTCGACACCCTCAACAACTCCTACCCAATCACGTCCATCTCCGGCCCCACCCAGCGGCTCGTGATCGCTCCCTCACCGCTGCTCTCCAACGCCTGCGTCGCAGAGGATTTCCGCCACCAGGGCCTCCAGCTCAACAGCTCCCTCCCCTTCAACGTCACCTCCGCCAACACCATCGTCTACCTCAACTGCTCCGACTCCCTGCTCCGCTCCCCGCTCAACTGCTCCTCCGCCAGCCTCTGCCACACCTACCTCAACGCCACCGGCGGCGCCTGCCTCCAAGCGCCGCTCTGCTGCACCTTCAGAGCCGGCGGCTCCTCCACCTCCTACATGATCCGCGTCAGGAGCTCCGGCTGCAGCGCCTACACCAGCTTCGTGGACCTGGACCCGGCCATGCCCGTGGCCCGCTGGCCCGAGCCCGGCGTCGAGATCCAGTGGGTCTCGCCGAGGGAGCCCCTTTGCGCGGCCCAGTCCGACTGTGATGACCGGTCGACTTGTGGGGCCGATCCGGTGAGTGGCGGCGAAGTACGGAGATGCTTCTGTAACGGTCGGCTCGTGTGGGACCCGATCGCGGGACTCTGTGCAGAGAGTGAGTTTTGTTTTTTGTTTTTCGTTGGTCAATTGTTTTGACGAAGCTAAGGAGATGCGGAAGAGATATGTATTTGTTGACTTTTGATCTTTTGTCGTTTTGGTTTTGCAGATGTTACGTGTCGTGATGCTGACGGTTGTGGGGATTCCAACCGGACTGCACTTATAGCAGGTGCCTATAGCGTTTAAGTCCATTGCCTTTGTTTATTTATTGCGTAAAACTGCGATAGCAACCTCTTTAATATTACTTATCTGTTTTAGTCCGTTCAGATGATATCGGACGGATAAAACATTACCTATATATGATAATTATAGAATGCGTTAGCTCACAGGATTAGATACTAAAAAAATTGAAAAAATTATAAAAATTAAAAATTATTTCCACTATCATCGTTGACCACCACCACCGTCGACTTTCACCACCGCCGTCCAAATTAGCTCCCCTTTCCACCGGCGATTTGTCCCCCCTCCCTCGACTTTCCACAGGTAAAACCCCCCCCTCCATTTTTGACCTTCTACGGACGCAACCAGCCCCCTCCCCCGCCTTTCCACTGGCGGGATCCGGCCGACGTCGAACTTGGACTACGTGAAATTGCAAGGACGACAGTGAGAGGGGAAAAAGTGCGAAGACAGGGCAGCGACCTCCCACCACGAAAGCCAGACCTCGCGGTGAGAGGAAGGCGGCTACGCCGGACCGTCGTCAGAGACTCACCACTTCGAGGGGGAGTGGGTCGTCGCGCTTTGGCATTCGAGATCTGCCGTGAGAGTAGCGTCAGAGATGTGGATGAGGAAGGCGATGTCGGAGGTGAGGACGGGGCTGAGTTTGAGGTGAGCTTTCGTCGTCACCAGAGTCCGGATCGCCTCCTTCCTCGTTGCCACGGTTCTCCCACCCCTCCTCGGCGGCGTCTCAGCTACGGCGGCCGACGGGCTAAAATTGGGAAAGGGGTTTTTTTTTTTTTTTTAATTTCTTAATTCTAAGATATAAGGTGCGTTACAGTTATCACAAACTAGTAAATTTTAACCGTAGGATCAAATTTGAACGGTTTTAAAGTTATTTCTATCACAAACTATGATAAAATATATAAAAAGGTTTCACTATAATCTTACTCTTATTTATTTGAAAGTTTTTAAGAAAATACCTTTTAAGCCATATCTACAGTATTATATTTATTAATTTTACATTTCATTTTATAATTATAATTATTTTATTTAATATTATGATTATTTTAATTTAATATTAATTATTTATTTAATTTTATAAAAATATTCTTTATATTTATATGTAGAATTATATTTTATAAAAATTGTTGTGGAGTTACAATCAAACCCTATCTTATATTTTAAACTACAGTAAAAACAATATTTAATAATTAGATTAATTTTTAACAATTTAGTATACAAGTGTTAATTATAAAAATAGCAAGGTATAATTGCATATGAATTAAATGTCAAACCGTTAATATTATATTTTATAATTTTATGATTATGTCTATTTTATTCAATATTATAATCTTTTTTTAGTTTAATATTAGTTATTTATCTAATTATAATAATCACTTTTTTTTTTATAAGAAGTTGCATTTTATAAAAATTTTTGTAAAATTATAGATTTGATCATAATTTATAACTAATGACATAGAATTATTTCAATAAATTGGATTATTGAAAAATTCATTTAACAAATTTTTATTAATACGACGAAATAGAAGGTATTTTGGAAGAAAAAAAACCCTATTTATTTATTTTATTTTCTTTGCAGTCAATAGATTTCTGGTCCAACTCTACCTAATCAAGTTCATTACCAAATGGCGTCTTTTTCAAATGAGCGGACGATAACGTTTCTTTTCATTTTTTTTTTGGTTAGGTGATAATGTTTTCTTATTTGCTTGTTTGATACACCTATTAAATAAAATGGTGTGTTGTGCTACATATGCAAATGAAAGAAACACTAAGTTAAAGATAATGAAAAAGAAAGAAACAGATTTGGAGTGTCTTCAAAAAAGGGGTACTACCACTACCTATTATTTTTTAAATGGAATTTGATCTACTAGCTATGAATTGGTTGGTTTTGACTTTTGACCCTTAATCAATTAATTAATACTTGATTAGTTGATAATGTCAACCACTTAGTGATAATATCTAATAAGACTGCAGGCATGTGAACATTGTGAACCATTAGTGACAACGATTATTATTTTTTCTTTCTTTCAACAAAGCGTATTATTATGTAGTTTTTAAGCCCGTTTGAGCAATATTATTTCTTCTATAATTAGTCTATTTTGCAAGTTCTATATATATAGGTTGCAAGATGATAACTTTTCATACATAGTACCAAACAAAACAAAAATGATTGAGTTAATATTTGAATAATGGAGACTTGGTTGTATAAGTACATATATTTCAAAACTTTCTTATATAGATGAAAAAAATAAACTTTTAAACCTTGGTTTGAGTTTGATGTATAGGTTAGAATTAAATTTTTGGATTGAAGTTATTAGATTTTTTTAAAAATTATGGTTTGTTTGGATGGTAGGTTTATTTTTGAAAAACGAAAAATTTTTAGTTTTAGAAAATAAAAAGTTGTTTGGATTTTTTTTTTTAGTTAAAAAGTTATTTGGATGGATAAAAAATTTTCTTTGTATAGAGAAAACTCTTTTTTTATTTTTCAAAAATAAAAAATTTTAGATGTTCGAATATGAAAATTTAAAAAGATCTATTTTTTAAAGTGAAAAATATTTTATTTTTCAAAAATTAATATGCCAAACAAATTAATTAAAATTTTTGTTGACCTTTTATTAATAAAACAAAAAAATAAAAGGATTATAAAAGTTTAGTTTAACCTGGTGTTGTAAAGGAAACCATAAAGATTACACTTTAAAAATACTACTTTTTATTGCAATGAATAATGAATATGATACATACAGACGTGTATACATATTTATATAAACATATGTCTCCTTGCATAAAAATAGAAGTTCAAACTTCAAACTTCAAATTCTAAACTTCTATTCAAGTTGATGATCACAACAACAAAAATGTCCCTGCAGGCTTAACCTCCGGCATTGGAGGAGTCCTCGCTGCCGCCGCCGTCGCGGCGTTCCTCTACAAGCGACACAAGCGCATTAAGGCAGCGCAAGAGCGCCTGACCAGAGAGCGGGAGGAGATACTTAACGCCAACGGCACCGGAAGAACCTCGAAGGTCTTCACCGGCAAGGAGATCAAGAGAGCCACCAACAACTTCGCCAAAGACCGCCTCCTCGGCTCCGGCGGCTACGGCGAGGTCTACAAAGGCTTCCTCCAAGACGGCACCGCCGTGGCCATAAAATGTGCCAAGCTCGGCAACAGCAAGGGCACCGACCAGATCCTCAACGAGGTCCGCATCCTCTGTCAGGTCAATCACCGATGCCTCGTCCGCCTCCTTGGCTGCTGCGTCGAGCTCGAGCAGCCGATCATGGTCTACGAGTTTATCGAAAACGGGACGCTTTTCGACCATCTCCGGGGCCTGATCGCCACTGGAAAGCCGCAACGTCTTTCGTGGGAAGAGCGTCTCCGAATCGCTCACGACACGGCAGAGGGGCTGGCTTACCTCCACTTCTCTGCCGTCCCTCCGATTTACCACCGCGACGTCAAGTCCAGCAACATCCTTCTAGACGGGAGGATGAACGCGAAAGTGTCCGATTTCGGGCTGTCCAGGCTGGCTCACACGGACTTGAGCCATGTCTCGACGTGCGCTCAGGGCACTCTGGGATACCTTGACCCCGAGTACTACCGGAACTATCAGCTGACCGATAAGAGCGATGTTTATAGCTTTGGAATGGTGTTGTTGGAGCTACTGACGTCTCAGAAGGCGATTGATTTTACGAGAGAATCGGATGACGTAAATTTAGCGGTTTATGTGCAGAGGATGGTGGGGGAGGAGAGGCTGATGGAGGTTGTGGATCCGGTGTTGAAGGAAGGAGCGAGTGATTTTGAAAGAGATACAATGAAGGCGCTCGGGTTTTTGGCCGTGGGGTGCTTGGAGGAGAGAAGGCAGAATAGGCCTTCAATGAAGGAAGTTGCAGAGGAGATTGAGTACATTATGAGTATTTCCAAGGCCAAGGTTGTGGAGGACTAAAATAATTTCATTACTTGTGTTGCAAAGAGAAAAAATGGTTATAAAAATAGATGATAACGTAGTTAAGATAATGTTAAGAAAACGAGACATTAATCTGGTGAAAGTGACTCGAATTCTAAACTTTCAGAACAACGATCAGCCTTCGTCACTACATCAAAGACTGGGGTAACAAAAATGAATTTTGTTATTGTGTAATAACATGAGGATTGTTTGTATATACATGGTAAATGTCTGTGTTGGGTCGTTTACAAGTACGTTGTTTGAGAATGTATGGAGGGTGGAAATTAGTGCTTGAGTTGCAATTCAATGTTTTGTTTTCAAGTATAATAGAATTGTGAAACCTAGGATTGGTTTGGCTTAAGTTGATTAGAACTTTATATGCTAATTGTGTCACTCAAATCGGCATGGTTGTAGAACATCATTTCTCTAGTGATTGTTGTTCAAGTTATTATACAAAATAGTACTCAGTTAAGTACTAAAAGTTTTCAAGAGGAATATATCTATGTTTCTTGCAGATATATTTTCTGCTAAATTTTCTCTCTTAAACTAAAGTATATATAGTTATATATATATATACAAATATAAATTAAACGTTCATAATTATTGGTCCTACCAAATGCGCCAAATCTGGATCAAGTTGGTCAATTAAGTGTATTGATCATTCTGCTGATTTGGGTTCAAATTCTGGTTCTTTAATTTCCCTTTGCAGCTAACTTGAAACTACAATAGTCTTTGCTATACATAATATTTACTCTTGAAAACTGAAATCATAAGATTTTCATAATAGTCTTTGCAATCAGTTTAAGTAGGATTAAGGAAAACAGAAAACTCTAGCACATTTTCTTCCAAAACTCTTTCAACACTAAGAAAAGTTTCTGGGCCGTGCTTTCCTTGTTTGGGGCCTTTGGGCTTTCTTTTTGTCTAATGGAACCTTTGGGCCCATTAGTCCTGTTTTTTGAGAATGCCCTACCTGTTTTATTTTGTGAATGACATTTTTACAATAAACAAATACTAGGTTTCATAAATATTTAGAATAAACAGTAGTAAATAGAAATTAGATTATTTTCCTAATAAGTTTATCATTTATTGTTATTTATTTGCATAATGGGGCCGTTTGTGAAAGCATTAAATATCACGCCACTAGTTCAACATAAATTTTTAGTTAAATTTTCCACTAGCATTCATGTTTGATGTGTATTCTTCTCACGGTAAAAATCAAAAAAAGGACTTTAGAATATTTATAATATTCTCATATCTTCACAACTATCTACCAATACCTTCCAATGTTTTTAACATTTGCTTTAAGGCTAAGTAAGTTTGTTTGAGAGCAAAACGTAGTTTTAAGGGAAAACATTTCAAAGAACTCTCCAATTTGAATTCAAGTCAGAGATAGAGAGGTAACTGGTCTTATTTCAGTAAGTTTTGTGGTAGGAGATGATAGAAAATAAAGCCTAAAAACTCTTTGACCTGCCTTGTTCTTTGTTGACACCTTCCCTCTAAAGGCGTAGTTGATGAATAACATTGACTATTCCTATCCTTTTTTTAAGCCCAGAGAAAATAATAATCTAAAATTGTAGGTAGACAAAAACTTTCTAGGTGTTTTTAAGGAATGTCTTAAAAAAAAGTATATCTATAGAATATTGTTCAATCTATAATAAATTCAAGATTTTTATTATTTTATAATATGAAATAAAAAGTAATTTTAAAACAAAAATTCGAATCATGAGGCAAATATCCGAAATATATGCAATAACGGGGTTCATTTCCACAATTTCTTTTATGAGCCAAATCTGTTTTATAACCGATTGTTGTTGGTGAAACACCAAGAAAACACATAATGAAGGGTTAAATTCAGAGTAATGCCTGTACGGAATGAACATTTGAGTGAGCTAAGCTGTCCACTAAAGAGAGATTGACCAATGATCATTAAGTAGTTACATGGTTGCAATCTCATTTCTCATATTTATTTTCTTGTTTGAGTAGTACATTGGAAAGTTCGGCCGTCTTTGTTTTGATGGTTAGAGGGTTGGTAATCATACGAAGCAGAAGCCCATAGTGTTGACTCTATATTTGAACCACCCCTACCATTCCCCCACAACCCGAACTAAAAGAGGAAAGAAAGAAAGCTCAAATGAAGAAGAAATTCAAACTAGATGTTCAAATTCTTTTGAGGAGCATTGTACCATTAGTGGTATGGAACGTTATAATTGTCATTAAAATGTGTATATCTTGGGCTAAGACTCAATTTTATTCTTAAAAAATATAAACACTCGTGTCACTCGCGACTGTCCTTAACACTATCTTATTTTAGAATCTCTCGATACTTTTTCTATTTTATCATAATGATAGTTTATTAGAGAAAATTTTTTGAATAGTAGAATCGAAAGTGAAACATACCCTTTGGCTATTTCCAAAAGTGCCCTTCCCTTATGTTTTGCCCATGTAACTTGTGGTGCTAAACACTGCATAGACAAGGGGAATGTCGGTGCCTCTTGGCTTCTCAAATTCGCCAACTGAAGAAGAATTCAAAAAGGCTTTCATGCACATGTGATGCCAACTAATGCTGGATTTGGAAACCTCTCAAGTTATGGTCTTGGTAGATTGCCATTTTGGACTTTTTTTATGATCAAAAATTCAAATAGAATCTACTTGTTACTTCATATACAGCCTAATATTTTATGTGTTCACACCCTTTTTTGGCATTATAAAATTTGCCAAAAAAAAAAATGCCATATAAGAGGAGCATAACCATATATAAGTACATGTGTATGTGTGTGTATAAACTTCCATTCCTACGTTATCAAAGGGAGACGTATATGTACAAATACCAAAAGGTGAACGCGTATAGTTAGGCTATTTGCATACATAGCTCAGGCTTCTAAAAGATAAAATAAAGAACATGGAAATGCTGACCAACACAAACGAGTTGCGAGATTTTGGTCTACACCCACAGTTTCGGTTTGCTTGTCTATCATTGTTTTTGCTTCACAAGAAAAGTGCCCCTTTTTAATGCCCTTCGGCAGGTGATCTGCATTATTTCAGATTTCCGTTGATCGTTACATCCTCTCCGAGCCATGCTTTGTTGACGAATTCTCAAGTCAGGACTTGAAGTTTGTTTCAAGGCTTATTAATGTTCAGACTCTTCTTCTTCTTCTTCTTCTTCTTTTAATGAAAAAAAATAAGAGAACTAATCAATCGAATTACTCTTTTGTAGAGACAAAAAAAGGGCAGACGTCTCTAAAACCATCCCATTCACTTCCTTATCCTCATTTATTAAGAAAAATTGGGATGGGGAATGAAATTTCGTGTTGGAGGGACAATTTTCACTCTCTCACAATAGACATTTCAAATTTACAACAATTTACGACAAAACAAAAATAAGAACAGAAAAATTCAATATAACTTTATACCAAAATAATAAATCTACAAAATTTTGGCAATTGAACCAGAAAAAGTCTAATCAAACATTTCGAAGTCTGAAAACTAAAAACATAAATAGCACATAAGCTAAGGGACAAAAAAAAAAAAAAGGACTTTAAAACATTTTAAAGTTCTTTATTATTATTATTTTTTGTATTGATCAAATCCTATAAATGATATATATGAAAAATATATCTATATACACGTACAATACATGATGGAGTTGGGATGGAAAATCCTCAGATGTTATTCACTATCTCGTATGAAATGAATCTTTGCATGTTCTATCTTCGTGAGAAATACTATCAATATCCCTATAATTTTCTAAATATAGGCAAAGGTATTCAAAATTTATATATACGAAATATCCATTTTGAGTTATAATCATTTGCATTAAGGACAAAGTAAATATCAAGTTGATATATATTGAATTAATAAGTTTATAAATAATCTCAAGTTGATATACATACATACATATATATATATATATACACACATCGTGTTCATTGAATAAAATTTTCCATGTTGCCCCATTATTGCCACAACTGACCGATCCTGGCAGCTGGACCAGTTTATCATCCAATATTTAATGTTTTTCTATTTCCAATAAAAAGTGATAAAAATTATTATAGGCATGAGAATTGGAAGGGGGAAATTAGCTGGAAATTTCATTCTAGTAATTTTAATGTGGATCTTGCACTGAACTCAAATTCTATTTTTGTGTCTCCATGCGCGTATATCCATAAGGGAATATGCTGCTGGCTTACTTTGCACATATTTTTCAAGTTATGGTGGATGTACCCTTGTGAGTTGTGACATTTTATGCGCAACATTTTCCCTTATTTTGAGTTTAGCAACCACAGATTTTTATTTATTCCCCTAATATATAGTAATTTTTCAACACATCAATCTGGTTGGAATTTTGTAAAGTTGCCATATCATGGGAATAAGCAAAATAAGAAAGATTACTAGTAAAAATTCCTCCGATTGTGATCAATATAACATTTTGATTATTGATTTTCAACATATAACATCCAAATCTATAAAAAGTTAATTTAAAAAAAAAAAACTCCTTTCATTAAGTTTTTAACAGAAAGAAACATGTGATTGACTTGTGATAAGAACTTAGGAGTATATTGGTAATCAACTCCTCTTTAAAACCCAAGTTAAATTAATATAATTATTAGAAAAGGCCTAAGTCTAAGAATTAAAAAAAAAATTTTGAAAAATTTTTATTTCTCATTTTTTAAATTGTAAATTAAACATTTATTATCCAATAACTTAAATGTTACTTAAAAAAGATGGATAAATTAGTACGCCCTTAATATCTTAGCAACCACACTTTAATGCTTTGATATGTGTAGTTAATGTTATTCAAACTAACAGAATAATTGTTTTGCAGGTTAGAAAATAAATTTGAATTTTTGTAAAGAAAATACTGTAGAAAACTTTGTAAATAATACTAAAAAATATCTCTAAACAGGATGTCAAACAAATTAGAAGTTTTTTTTTTTTAATAATATTTCATGGATCAAGGGTACATATGTTATATTTTAAAAAAGACAAGAATGAAGTTGAACTTTATTGAACTTCAACCTTTCAATCTAATGATTAAGAATTTATTCTTTTTCTAATTTAATTGGATAAACAGCTTATATTAATCCACATGATTAATTTTTTATTGACATCTTACATTTGAACTTTATACTTCACTTTTTTTTTTTATCTTATCTTTTTCTTCTTTAAGTCATTTTTGTCTTTTCTTTTACAATAGCAAACAATATACTTCAACTTTTATTTAATCATTTGTATATGTTTATATATATATCTTTGGTGCATGGCATATGATTAGATCGGTTTCTCTTTTTTGCTTTTCTAATTTTTGCATTTTGAATGAAGAAATATTTGTGTTCTAAATTTTCTTAAACATGTCCTATTTAAATAATTTTTTAATATAGTCCTCTAGAATATTATTTTTAAAATATGATTCGATAACTAATTTTTTTAACTAATTATCCCAATTGAAATAATTTTTCTCAAATGTGTATTTTTTAAAATCTTATTTTTATTATGTTTGTAAGTGCATGTTTCGCTGAACAAAATAAAGAACACATACTTGCTTGTTTGTCTTTTTTTTTTTTTTTTTTTTAAATAAACGTTCCATATTTGTTTGTGTGTTTTTTTAATGTTTCCCATTAATTTTTTTTTTTGGCCATGTCATACTGTTATCCAGTCAAGATATTCTCCATTAAATTTTAAAATTAAAGTGGTGATTAAAAATGACTCATACTTTTTAAAGTATTTTAACTTGTAAATGTTATATAGTAATATATGTCTATATCCATAACATAAAAAGAAGAAAATATGCATTTGTTTATAATTTTCTCCTTTTGTGTTTGTGTTTAATATCATTAGTATGTTATACAATTTAGACAATTTATTTTTATTATAAATTCAGAACTTTCAATAAGTTTGCGTATTTTTAATAAGTAAATACTTGAAATATTCACCTATTTTCAACTCTATATATTTTTAAACATTTTTTAGCTCTATATTTTAACAATATAAAAATATTGTTAAATATGTTTAACAATTTAAAATGATATTTTTAGATAAAGTGCCTTAGGTACGTTCCACAAACTAGTAAAAATAAAGTGATGCTTTGAGTATTTTTGACAAAATTATGCAATTGTATTAAGCGCATCTATTGCCTTGATTAACGCTAACATCTGTTTTCCATTTTGTTTATATGTAGTCAGTTTGCACAAAAAGTTAAAAAAAAAAAAAAAGGAAGGAATTAATGATTTGTGGCATATGATAATCGTTAAAAAATGGAATTTACAAAAAGGAAGAAGAAATTAATTCAGTGAGTTGAGTTGAGAGAATCCTAAGCCTTGGTTAAGGATAATGTCCCTAATCACTGATTTTTTTTATAAGGGAAAGTTACTGATTTTTTTTTCCCTGATTACTATTTCTTTTTAGGGAAAGTTACTGATTTTTTTTTTTAAGATAAAGCATATGAAGCTGCATTGTCCGAGTTTTAATATTAAAAAATGAAAATGAAATTCTGACAGGGTTTTAAATGCATCTTTAAATAAAATTATGTTATATTTGTTTAGAGATTTTATTTTTTAAAAATAAAAAATTTTTAATTTTAAGAAAATAGATTTTTTTAACTTTTTGTATCTAAATATTTAAATTTTTTTTAAAAATAAAATAAAAATTTCTAAAACAAAATAATTTTTATCTGTTTAAAAAATTTTTCGCTTTTAAAAAAAATTTATATAACTTTTTTTTTCAAATCTAAATTTTTTTTATTTTTTAAAAATAAATCTCTCATCTAAATATATCATTAAAATAATATTATTATTAAATTATATTTACAATCAAATTATATTAGATTTTGTAATTTAAGAACATCAACTACTATTTGACTTTTCCATTAAAAAATTAATAATTTAATCAATAATCAATGGGAAATATATCCGTCATCTCTCCCAATCAAGTTTAAATGCTTAAATATATTTATTCCATTCATTTTTATGAAAACGAGACATACCCACCATAACGCCAATAGAATATTCTACCTAATTTTCGTGCCTGGCTCCACTCCAAATTTTTGAAATAAAAAAAATATCAATTTAAGGGAAATGAGGTTTTTTTTTTTTTTTTTTTCTTTTCCTAACTACTTGAAAAAAAGGTCAGTGAACTCAAGTCAACTGTTCCATGCTACAATAAAATAAACATTGATGATTCACATGATTTTTTTTTTTTCCATAAAGATTCACAAATTACTTACATATGTTATATCATATTCATACACTGATCTCATTTATCACCAACTATCTCAAGAATATACAAATGTCAAATGATCCATAAAGCACATAAATAATAATAATAGTACTAATAAAAAAGAAAGTTTGTATTTTTTTTTTTTTTTAGGAAAGTTAAGTATGATGAAATTTTTGACACAAAATATGGTCCTATATCAAAGTTATTGTTAAGGGTGAATGTATTGTTTCATAATAGGTTATGAAAGTTCCAAAGTATAATCACCGAAGGCTTTAAGTGGTTTGGATGAATTTTTTATTATGCAGAATGAGTGACATATTAGGCGATTTGATTTTTATGCTGTTTTTTTTCTTTTAGAGATTTTAACAAGGTTAAAAGTATTAAACATAAACAATAAAAGCTAAATATGATTATTGATAAATAATCATTGATAAAACAATTTGAACTAAATATGTTAATGTGAAATTAAAGTACATAATCAAAAATTGGGAAAATAGCTCTATATTAGAGCCAATGAAAAACGAGCAAAGGAAGAAAGTTAAAAAACTCATGAAAAACAAAGGACGAAAGTTTTAGCTACTTATTCAAGGATGTAATTAATAAAGCAAAGGATTTTTAAAAGAAAAAAATAGTTAGGAACGAGTGGGGAGGTTTCAAACCGTCTATTAAAAACTCAATCTGTAACCACCTGTGTATAAGAGTGGATTGAAATCGCCCTACTTACTTTAAGGATGATTTTGATATGAACCCACTCATGGTGGGTTGGGTTGAGTTGGGTTGGATTGGGTTGGATAAGGTGGGCAGTTTAGGTGAACGACGGATATTTTTGGTGCATCCCTAGACTATTGTAGTGAAAAAGGT
This sequence comes from Antiaris toxicaria, assembly GCA_035233585.1. Classification (NCBI taxonomy): domain Eukaryota; kingdom Viridiplantae; phylum Streptophyta; class Magnoliopsida; order Rosales; family Moraceae; genus Antiaris; species Antiaris toxicaria. Next base: position 9,665,597 of record CP141162.1, on the reverse strand, counting down.
TATACAATTTACTTTTTTAAAATATGTATATTGACAAAAATAGAATGGCAATAAAAATGTCAATTATCAGAGCCAATTTCCATTCTCCTGCCCCGGTGAACCCTCTCCACGTACCGAGACAGTGTTGTTCCATTTCTTGCCAAACAAAATTACAAAAACAAATTTCAACAAAATGAAAAAAATAATAAAAACAAATAGTACTGATTTATCCATAATATGAAACTGACAAAATTACGAAACCACCCCGAAGCCCTCACCCACAACCAACGTCACCCCTCTTTCTTCAACCACTCAAAAACTAGTTTTTTAAACGCCCTCTTCATTTTATAACTAAAAAAAAAAAAAAGATAAATAAATAAATGTTTTAATTTTTATTTTTGTTAAAAAAAAATAAAAAAACGACTTTAGTTTTAAGGCGCGTATATATAAATCCCGGGAAGCTCTGCTTAGCCAATGCCATTTGCACGGCTCAGCGTAAAGAACCCGAAGGAGGACGGACGTGAGCGAGTTTGCGAGCCTCACTACTCAGTCGCCGACGTCAACGCCGACTCAGTCGTGACTCGTTCCGATTCCGATTTCCAGCTTCCTTCTTTGGCTTTGATCCCGGGAGATCCGAGGTAATTCTCCGTTCCTTTCTCCCCGTTTTCCTCTTTGAGGTTCCGCAATTTCCGACCGTACGGACATTAACGTCTGGCCACGGATTCGTTTCGTTTCGTTTCGGTTCGATTTCTGGTGAATTAGGCAATGCCGATGCGTTTCGGTTGTGCTTGTCGGTGGTAATTGTGGTTCGCATTGGTTTAATGGGTTTCAAATTTCATCTTCGATTTTTTTTTTAGGAGATTTGGCGTGATTTTCGATTTTACTTGAATTAATGGTGCATTTTGGCTTCAGATCTGGTGGAAAGATGTATTTTTCTTCTGTAATTTTGTTAATTTGGTTGGTAGTCGTCCTAATACGGGTTTAACTTTTTCTCGCGTAAGAGATCTCTTGTTTGTTTGGTGCTTTGTTAAAATGGGCTTCAACTGTGTAAAGATCGTGTTTTTGCGTAGCCAGAGACGCCATTTTGACAAGGATTAGACCTTCTGAGTTGCATGGTAAACTAATTTGAGCGCAGACAACCTTTTTATTTTTATTTTTATTAAAATAAGATCCGCGTGTTTCGCCTCCGGTTTAGAGAGAAGACTTCTTGTTGCTTTTCTTTTTCTGTCTCTTCCCTTTTTTTTTTTTTGAATTACTGATTAAGCTTTGTTGTCATCATTTATGGATTGAAGTTGATGTTTCGGCCTTCTGGATGATTTAACAAGAAGAAAAATAAATAAATAAATAAATAATAAAAAATTGCTTCGCCAACTCCAAATGTAGGCCTTTGGCTTTTCTGGAGTCCTTTGTAACACTTGAGATCTTTTTGCTTATGGTTGCAGCATCTGCAGATCTATTAACAGAAAAAAAATTTAACAGCGTTAAAATATATGAATCTGTTGACTGTAGAGGTGAAAATAATTAAGAAAATTTGCCTTTTCCTTGACGTAATATCTAATATTGCTGGTAGTATTTTATTTTTTTACATAGTCTCATGGAGTGATCAATTGCAAAGGTTTAACGGCTTTGTCATTCTCTCATTTAAAAGTCCAGCCTGTGGTATGGCTGGAATTTGGATGGATGTTCGTGATCATTTACTCTTTTTAGAAGTACGATTTGTCTTATGTCACATATTTGTATCTTTTAATTTCGTCCCGTGCTCTCGGCTCTAAAATTTTTTTTTCTTTCATTTCTACTTTTGTGATAAGCTGCTGTTATTTTCTCTTTGCTGCGGGCTATATTCGTGTCAAACTCAGTTAGATACCCGTCAGCTAAAGTTTGACAACTTCATTCTAGCAGATGGGCACTAGCAATATTATCTTAGACCTACAAATGTTAGAGTTCCATTTTTGTGTTTTATTTACTTTTCCGACGTCTCTATATAGCAGAGAGTATCGATACTAAATTCTGTCTTAATCTGCATTTAGCTGCACATTTCTGAATACTGTAATTAACAGGAAAAACAAGGGGCAAATAGAAAATGAAGGCGCTAATTCTTGTTGGAGGTTTTGGCACACGTTTGAGGCCACTGACACTCAGTGTTCCCAAGCCACTTGTTGATTTTGCGAACAAACCCATGATCCTGCATCAGGTAAACTTCTTCCCTGCCCTTTATCTAAAACTCCTGATTCCCATCGAATCTCCGTGCTGTATGATAATCAGCCCTCAAAATTTTCAAGATTAATGAACTTCTGAGTTGATTCTCTTTTGGGGGTCGACCCCAGTTTTTATCCATGAAATGGAAGATTTAGAGAAATATGGTCCATTACATTATAGATATCATGAAAGATTACTGTTATGTAGTATGGTTACTCCCTATTCTGGTACTCTGCTATTTGGATAGTTGGGATCCTATAACACCTTTCATTTTTTACACTGTTGCACATGTCTCAACTATGGTTGATGTGCCCATGTTTTTTCAGATAGAGGCTCTTAAGGCTATTGGAGTGACTGAAGTGGTTTTGGCCATCAATTACCAACCAGAGGTAACAATATGATGCCTTTATTTTATTTTATTTTATTTATAATGCATATTTTGTTTTAAGACTCAATAAACCAGGCATCTTAAGTTTGAAAATCTGTCCTTCGTTTTTGTAGGTGATGTTGAACTTCTTGAAGGATTTTGAAACAAAGCTTGGGATCAAGATCACTTGCTCACAAGAGACTGAGCCACTTGGCACAGCTGGTCCTCTGGCTCTTGCCAGGGACAAATTGATAGATGATTCTGGTGAGCCATTTTTTGTCCTTAACAGTGATGTCATCAGTGACTACCCACTTAAGGAAATGATTGACTTCCACAAGGCCCATGGAGGGGAGGCCTCCATAATGGTGACAAAGGTAAAACCTGAATAAAAGATGTACCTTTTTGGAGAAATTTACATTGAAAATATCTACTTGCTTTGAAACTTCTAGATGAAGATTTTTTGAATATTTCTCATGTCATGTAGGTGGATGAGCCATCAAAATATGGCGTGGTTGTTATGGAAGAATCAACAGGGAAGGTTGAGAAATTTGTGGAAAAACCAAAATTATTTGTTGGGAACAAAATTAATGCTGGAATTTACCTGTTAAGCCCTTCAGTTCTTGATCGAATTGAGCTGAGGCCAACCTCGATCGAGAAAGAGGTCTTTCCAAAAATTGCAGCAGAACAGAAGCTCTATGCAATGGTGCTGCCAGGGTTTTGGATGGACATCGGACAACCAAGGGACTACATTACTGGCCTTAGACTCTACCTAGATTCACTGAGGAAGAAATCTTCATCTAAGTTGGCCACTGGCTTCCACATCGTGGGAAATGTTATCGTTGATGAGACAGCCAAAATTGGCGAGGGATGCTTGATTGGGCCTGATGTTGCAATTGGCCCTGGCTGTGTCGTTGAGTCAGGAGTTAGACTCTCACGCTGTACAGTAATGCGTGGAGTCCGCATCAAGAAGCACGCTTGCATTTCCAGCAGTATCATTGGTTGGCACTCCACCGTTGGACAATGGGCACGTGTGGAGAATATGACTATTCTTGGAGAAGATGTCCATGTTAGCGATGAAATCTACAGCAACGGAGGCGTGGTTTTGCCGCACAAAGAGATCAAATCTAGCATTCTGAAGCCAGAGATCGTCATGTGAGGGCTTGTTGCTTAAATAAGTAGTCTGGTTTAGGCGGTAAGTTATATCATGTGTCTGAAATGCGTTTGTTCTTTTTCATTTTATTTTTTTCAATTCACTTTTCTCCTACGCGGTTTCTGCTGGTCTGCCTGATGTGTGTCATAAGCGTTGGAGGGTCAGTTGTCCTTGAGATCATTGTTGTGAAATGTGTAACATTAGTGTATATAGAAATAAGTCGTCAGTTGGTTCTGAGATTTGTAATTTATTTGTCAAGAATAAGGGTTTTTTTTTTTAATTTAAATGAATGTATCATTTTGGCATGTTCGGTGCAAATCACGATATCTCTGCCTTTGGTTTCTGTTACATAATTTAGAAGATTCCCTGAACTGTTCTGTTGGCAAGTTACGAAACTACAAGTTACTCAAGCAGTTTCTTCTTTAACACTTTTCTTGGTTAAACGAACGCCTCCAAAAACTACAGCAGAACCGCGGTATGACCGGTCCCTTTCTGAGAATACCCATAGGTATCAAGAACTAAATGTTGGGATAAATCGATAGTTGAATATTAGGATAAATCGATTTGAACGGTTGAAATTTTGAGCTGTTTTTGTTAGATAAGTTCCAACAGCAAAAGATTTTAATGTTGTTTGGGGAAAATTTAAATCACGGGTGCGGCCACAATTGGTTGATCGTACGCAGTCAAATTCTTAAATCCATCCTATTCACCGTTTGAGTACAGGTTCTATATTTAGACAAGGGGTGGCGGTCCTAATTTTCTTCACAAGACATGGGCATCAGACCAGTCCTTATCTTATAAATGATGTCGTGTTGTGAATCATAAAAAAGCATTTAAAAAAAAAAATTTGATAATGGGAAAATTGGCTGCCAAATGAAATAGATACCAGTGGAAAAACTATAAAAGGTGAACATTATTTCCACGCAAGTAAGGGTCCCAAATTTGATAACGCGGTTGCCTTCAGTGCTGCAGGCTGCAAAAAGCTATATCAGCAATTGTGTTGGTGTGAAACTGACCTGAAGACCCTGCTAGAATTATGATAACAATTCATTTATCATGTTGGCTAATCTTCTCAATCATACTCATTAAATTTATTAGGACTGATTACAATTCCATGTAATCCAGCTCAAATTTAAGTTGACTAAACAAAATAAGACTTTTTTTTAATTTTCATTTTTTGCTTTGAATAACAAAATAATAATTTAACAACCAACAAACAGGAACCACTGTGTCTCAACTTGCATATCTAACTTCTCATTTTGATTTAAATTTCTTTGAGCTAAATCCATTTCTTTATGGTACAAAATTTATTATTATTCATGATTTGATAACACGCCTTGCTAATCTTATGCTGAAGGTTGGCCCAAACAAGAAGTAAAAGAAAAGAAAATATTTTCATATGTCAGCACAATCAGACCACTACCCACGAGGTCTTTTGATATTCCTTGTTTTCTTTGTTATAATAACAAAAATAAACTATTATTATTTGTTGATAGGTACCATGTGCAAAATTCTTTGTGATCTCTTTTTATTCAATATGATCAATTTGTTATGTAATACCCAAAATTAAAAAAAAAAAAATGTCCGCTCCCAACTAATTTTTTTTTTTGCCCAATAATTCAATCGAATATAGCAACAACTACAAATTGATGTTATTTTGTTGATAGATACCATGTGTAAATTTCTTTCTGGTCTCTTTTTATTCATTATGATCAATTTTTAATGGACAACAAACAAAAAGAAAAAAAAAAAAAAAAGGTCCTGTCCAAACTTCTTTTTTAGTCCAATTATTCAACAGAATATATAATATTGTCCAATTTCTTAAACAAATTAACAATAAAGTATCCCACATTTCTCCCCATATTTATATATATATATCCTAAATTCCACAATGCTATCACCGACGGTGATAGGCCATGGCAGCAAACCCCACACGCCCTTTTAAACATAAGGACCCAAAAATATACAGGGACCACCTAAAATTTAGTCTTAGGTGTTCTATTAGTTGCCTTGGAATTTTATATGGCCAAAGATCTTCTGGCTATCTTAACCCAAGGATCCAATGATAATGAAGGCTTTAATTATCTTTTATTAATGAATGGATATATGAGTGAAAAAGAACGTTGAATTAGTGGGAATGGTCCATAATTTTGAATATTTTGGCATCATGTGGCTGCAAAAGAAACAATAACATTACCATCACCAGATAGGAGCCAAGGAGGCTTTGGAGAAAATGAGAGAAAAGATTTTGTGTCCTATCACGTGTAATGGTACCTCCTCCTCTCATAATCCACGATTTTATTTTTCTTACAAAAGCACCCCTCCTTTTTTTTTTTTTCTATTTAAGTAAAATTTAATCTAAAAGCTATTCTTTTACTCGGTTGATTTATGAGTATTTATGATAAAAATTTATAACTCAATACAGAAAATCACTTCTTCACTTAAATTAAATTGTTATAAAGTTAATCTAATAACTAAAATAATAGTACCTATCAATAATATAAAAATGTAGTTTTTACTGTAAGTTTTTCCTTCTACTAAGGGGGACTTATTTTAGTCTTTTCATTAAAAAACAAGAAGAAAAGAAACATGTCAAACGAAATAGGAAATGTGGAAATTTTGGTTGTGAGAAGGAAAATGCTCTATCGTGTTAAATGGAGTGAAAGTGCAAAGCTAAAATGCCATATATGCATATGCATACATATACACACACACGCACATATATATGTATATATATGCGTTGGCTTAAACAGAATCCAGATTCTAGTCCTACTAAGTTTGGGCAATAAATGGTCAACAGCTGTAACATATAATCCAGGTACCCCCTTAAAAATATCAGATCTGCACGCTTTGTTACAAGATCCAATGAGATAGAAAATATACATATGGCTGAAAAACATGTCCTTTCTTCCTCATGAAAACTGTGGGCTGTCTTTGTTTTATCATCCGACAGTTTTTGGATCCTTTAGCGTGTGTGGGTCAAACTAAACATGTTTCAGATCATGACCCATTAAACCAATCAAATAATACATGTGCTTTCCATTCACACATTTTAAAAGTAGGAAAAAAAAAATTACAAAAGTTGTCTGAAGATTTATTCCAGAGTCCAGACTGAAACTGTAAAAGAGAGAAAAAGAATGGGGAAATGCAATAACAAGTTGATATGTTTAGCTTGTCTTACGCTATTTGTCATGTCCTTTCATTAGCTGTGGTTCGTATCATTTATTGTCGTTTGGAATTTATATTGCTTCCAAGTTGTCGTCGTTTACAGGGTCCCCGTTAAAACTTAAGGTCTATTGTTTGTTATTCCTCTTATATTGAGTATATAATCTAGTTTATAGGCGTCTCTCCAAAACATATTTTTAGTTTTATAGTCGTAGGCCAACTCCAACGGAGCGGCATTTTGCCGTGAGAAAGTAGAAATGGTGCTCCAATTATCTCCAATCCAACGCCATAATGCACACCAAATTTGGTGTTTTGAATAGTAGAACACCAAATATGGTGTTCTACTATTCATCACACCATTTTGGTGTTTTTATTTTTTTTAATTATAAAAAAACCTAAGTTATTATATATTTTAAATTTTTACCCTAATTTTTACTTTTAGACAAATTATTATTATTTTTTCATTTTGTTGATGATAAAAAGAAAAAATTTTCTCCACATTGTTAATTTTGTTTTAATGTAGTTAATTTTATATGAAAAAAATTAATATGTGAATAATACGAAATGTAATTATATAATTTAAAAATATCATACATAAACACCAACACGAATTAAAATAACATACTATTAATATAAACTAAAAACCAAATACACTGCAAAATAAAATAACATAGAGTAATGAAATTCTACATCTTTTAGACTAAAAACTTAGTATTCTAGTAGATCGGTTCCAGATCCACCAATATCATTGAAATAATTGCCAAAAACATTAGTCGCAGGAGGAGGCTGTGGTGGTTGTTGTTGTTTAGCTCTTTTTTGTAAAATCCGTGCTTGTTCAGCTTGAATATATGCACGAATATTTGGATCATGGATTGAATTCAAGTCTTGTAACAAAATTTTGTTTTCTTCTTTAAATTCTTTCAACGTCAAATTCTTGTTTTGAATCTCCAATTGCTGCTACCTATCCGAGCTTGTCTTTTTTAACATCTCTTAAAGCTGTCGATTTTCTTCTTTCAAGCTAGTGATAATAGTTGAAATTTGCTCATCATTTTTTCTCTTTAATACGGTATTGTTAAATAATAAAATATATTTTATTGGACGAATATGTAAAAATTAATTGTATGTGGGCAATATTCATAAAATATGAAAAAAGTATGGAGTTAATAAAAAAAATATAAAAAGAAAGGTAAAAAGAAATATGTGTGGAATATTCTTTTTGGTGTTAAAAATGATGTAATGAATTGGAGATGAATTTACTGTTTGATGTGATATTTACACCATTTTGATGTAAAATTTGGTGTTATGGGTTGGAGTTGGCCTTAGTAACTACATTGTCGTATGCCTGACTTTTTAATTGTCGTATATAAGACGTTGTTTGTTTGTTATGTCGTTTTAGTTTCTTCTTGTTTTATCTATGTGCTATCGCCTATCGGTTACAAATTATTGTAGTTTTACCACATCCATCGGTGTTCTCTGGAATTATTGGTGTCACTCGGATGAATTATTGTATTTGGGGACAAGAACGTTAAGTGATACATTTCCACTTTTAAAAGCTTTCGTTGTTTCTCCAAATCCTGTAGTTTTGGGGTTGTCGTTTGTTGTAACACATGCTGTCGTTTCCCAAAATAATACAGTTATTGGTGTCAACGACCGTCGTGTTAAATTTTAAAGACTTGTCAATGTGCTGAGCCATCATCGTCTTAGTAGTAAATATTTTTCACAATAATTTACCCAAAAAAAAAAATATTTTTAGTAATAAATATAATTAATTGATGTGATAATATTTTAAATACATATCAATAAAAAAAAATATATATATTATATTGATAATTAAAAGTTAAAATTAATATTAGCATCTCTAATATTATTCTTTTTTTTTTTTGTTATTAACCAAATATAACATATTTTAATAGAAAAATAGTTCAAAATTCACCACAACATGAAAAGATTATTTTAAGTACATTAAAAAAGGTTTGCTTTTAAAATGGGTTTGAGAGTTATTGATGATGTAGTTTTTATTTTAAAGTTAAATAATTTCATAAAATTAATCTCTGTGCACCTACGGATCCTATTTAGATTGACGGTCCTTCCCTCCTCCTCTTCCCTCCCTCTCTCTTAAGGAAATAACCCTTTTCCTTTAATATTCCCATTATAGAACATATATATATATATAAAGTTTCTGGCAAATGATAAAATAACAGTTTTAGTCCTATCTAAATAATATTTACGTGGAGATTGATCTAAATTGATTGGATTCGTCCATAAACTGTTTTGGTGTTTTGGTATTATTTAAAAAGCAATGACCAGACTCAAAATTTATACATCAAACGAGTCTTTTCTCATTTAAGTCTTATACTTGTATTCACCCTGTATTATTTTGATTTTCAGTAGTGGATCCAATCTTTGATTCGGGATAGAATTCTTTTGTATTTGGGATTATTTGGGTCTTGTTGATTTTGTTTATTATGAAATAAAATTTCACATTTCAAAAATAAATAAATAAATAATAAATAAATTGGAGAAAATGAAACCGACCTATAAACTATGAACTCGGTAATAAATAACAACTATAAAGATGTATCAAACTTTTAATTCTCACCAAAACTAATGTGTTTCAACAACAATAATTACATGGGAAATTAAAAAAGAGGGAAAAAAATTACAGCTTGTTTTAGTGGGATTGTTGTTCATACAGCGCCCAAAAGCCAAAACATGACAAGGGATGAAACGGCAAGGAGGAACCATGAGATAAAGGCCAATGCAACAGAAATTTGGAACCTGTTACATGGAAGATGGGGCGGCGAATTGCAGTAATCCAAATCTTTCGAATAAAGAACTGTCACCCCAGCAGAGGAGCAAGCAGCTGCAAGCGATAGTATGGCAGTAACCTGCAACATGAAAATGACTCCTCAAAATGGAATGAAAAAAGAAAAGGCGGTAAACAATTACTTAGCGGAAAGAATGAAAAAAATCGTTGAGCATACTCTCAAGAACAGAAGGTAAATCATGTTTCTAATCTGTGCTTTAAAGGGTTTGCAAAGCATGCATAGTACACTAAAAACAAAGGAAATGAATTAATCGAACAAGAGAAATTTACCCAATCACCGACAACAAAGAGGCTCACTAGAACAGGATTAAACAAGCTTCTGTTTGATCTCAAAGCATGCAAATCAAGGCATGCAAGTCCAAAACTCCAAAGAACTTGAAGCCCCATTGATGCAATTAAATAGCTGGATCAACAAATGCAGGTCATTTAAGTACCAAATTTATGCAAATAGCATTTACTAAAGAAAAATAATCTAAAACGTAGCAAGGGAAACAGAGACCACTATGTTAGCAGATTAGAACATGAAGCATTCACCAATATGCACGTGTAAGAAAATGTGCGACTGTACATTTGCCTTCCCGTACAAACAACCCAATTTTCTTCTAGAGATAGCGAGAAATTAAGGAAGTTTCTATTTCATCAAAACATGTAAGAAACTGGCAATGAAAGAATTTTTTAAAGCAAGATACTAAAACATTATGTAAATAACGGCTAAGAACATTACAAGAGAATTTCCCCCCTCTGACCTGAATGGAGAAAACAGTGTCCCGATGCAAATAATATTCCAAAGGATTTACGTAATATCTAGATATGTGAAATGAGTAATTATGCGATATTGTTTCTACCATGAGAACTCAAGGTTAGTGTCATTATTTCTTTATGCCAAAAGTGACTTATTTGGATAATGGGGGTTCGAAGACGTTTTACATTATCACAACTCAAAAATGTAGAGCAATCTATTGAAAATAGACTCTATAATAGAATGAATAAGTTTAAATAACACCATATTACAACAGGAAAGCCTTGCGTCCTCTTTTAAATGCAAAAACTAAAGCCAACACTATGGGACGGGTCAGAGTCCAATTATCAAAGACAAGAATATTCCAAAGGATAATAAGAATGATCGGAGTCAAGAACAAGTGTTTCAAGGCATGAGTTGATAAAAAAGTATAAGAGGGAAAACCTTCGAAAGGGCACTATACAAACATCTGACACATAGAAGTTAAAAGTGTGGCTGTAGCCATTAGTCCACAGTCGATATTTTGGAAAAGGTAAGGACTTTGAAAATTAGAAAAAATATGAATCTGTCCATCATTCTGAACTAAACATGCCATCTGAAATTAAGTTAATCCAATCATGGGCACTTGCTAGACTAAATAAAATAGGGTGAATATCGGGTGGGTTGAGTGGGTTTTTGTGAATTTTCAACCCACCCAATGATTGGGTGGGTTGACAATTTTTTTTACCCACCCAATTAATATCGGGTTGGGTTGGGTTGGGTTGGGTTGGGTTGAGTGGATTAGGTACGTTATGTATTTTATTAATAAAAATAATAAATGATACTGAACATCTAATAACAAAAGAAAATTTTAATAGGAAAAAAAGAAATTAAACTCATGACATAGTTTTTAAAATAAATTCTATCATAGATTTTGTACAAATAAAAAAATTCTAATATAATCTCATTAATAGTCAAATATAAAATAAATATAAATTATAAGAATTATCAAAAGATACAAGAATACTGAAGTAATTAGTGGTATTTTTTATAAAATTATCAAAAATTACATCCATATTAAATATTAAATAATACATTTTATATATTTAAATAATCTAAACAACACTTGGGGTGAACATCATTTAGCAAAAAAGAAAAAATAGTAAGTGAGTGAATATTGAGTGGGTTTGGTGGGTTTTTGAAATTTTTTCAACCCAACCAATCTTTATTGGGTGGGTTGAAAATTTTTTTTACCCATCCAATCAACTAAATATAGCAAATCAACCCACCCAATTAAGATCGGATTGGGTAGATTGGATAGGTTTGTTGAGTGATCGGGTTTTTTGTTCACCTCTAAAGTGAACATCAAAATAGCCAGTAACAAATCAGATCCTGAAAAAATTCATAATATTTGGTTTATTATATATTACAAGATAATGCAATTACTTTAAGTTTATCTTCCATTTTTATCCTATTTAGACTAGAAAGAAATTTTCTCACTGTCAAAACCATATAATAGCATAAGTGAGGCAGTACTTACCATTACTTAAAATTGTTAGTGAGATAGATACACGGTTCAACATGTGGACAAAGACCCTGCCAGATTAAGACGGTCTCCGATCATTCACTTTCATAGAATCACCACTAGTATACTTACTAGACCAACCAAGTGATCGTTCAAATAAACAATATGATCCTAATTATCTTTTGAAAAACCAAAGACATTAGTTCATATGGACGACGTAGAACAATGTGTTGTGGTGAAGGCATGTGTTTGGATTGGACTAGGTATGTGTTTGGATTGGACCTAGCATTTGCCACTAACTATTAAAAACCATGAAAAGAAACATAAAACATAACATAGAGCATTAATATGTCAACACAAAATTCACCACTAGGTTATTTTGATAAGAAAACTTAGGAAGTGGAAAGGTCCCTTTGCATTGTCTCTCCATTCATGGCAGGCACTTAAGTATTTTGGAAACAAACTAAAAACCAATGACAATTTTTCTCCATTATCCAAATCCTCAATCTTCTTCTTGTAGCTAACATTGATTCTGAAATTCGAAGTATATCAAGGCACACCGAAAATTATCAAGATGATAGCAACTAAACACCCAACAAAGCAGATCCTTTTTTTCCCCTTTTTTTTTTGGTTAAAAAAAAAAAAAAAAACCAAATGCAACTTACAAGAACAAGCCTAACAGACTGAAAATTTCCTAGATTATCTCACAGTTACTTTTATGCCCAAACCCCAGAAAATGATCCTTAAAAAACCCAAAAAAAAAAAAAATGAAAAAAAGAGGAACTTGGAAGAACAAGCCTGAAAAAGCACATCAGTTCGAAACGAAGATTGCCTAGATCAGTTTTACAGCAGGAATATGCCACCCAACGCGCAAAAAAAAAAAATATATATATATATATTTTGAAGCGAAAAGGATACACCCAAAATGCAAAAGAGAAAATCAAAAGCAGAAACAAGGGAATTAAAAAAAAAAAAAAAAGAAAAAGAAAAGGTACCAGAAGGCAGTGGAGTTGAAGAAGCCAGGAGCAGAGATCATGGTCGCAATAGAAGCAGCGGCGAAAGAGAACTGCCCTATTCTCAGTCCCAACCCACTCACCTTCCCTGGACTCCCAAACATCTCCTTCATCAATTCCCGCTCTTCTTCTTCTTCCTCTTCTTTCTCTCTCCTCTTTCCCTCTCTTGTTTTCTTTCACAAACCTCCTTCCATGGAAATTTCAATTTCGAATATCACTTGGCAACTACTTTAAATACATATAAGTGTGTGTGTGTGTGTGTATTTGCAGAACACTGAGGAAAATCGGAGGAATCTTCTCATCTCATTCTTCCCTTCGTAATCGTAATGTCAACTAGGAATCTTATGTTGTATACTGTCCCAAAATATCATTTTATTTTTTCCACAGCAGAATTTTTTTTTTCTACGTAATAGAATGTCATTTTTTTATTTTTTAATTTCATTTATACTTATACTAGATTGAATGATTAAATGGATTTTTGCGACCGTATTGTCTATTTGTATAACGACGAAGAACCATGCGATGAGACAAAATCAATGTTTTATCAATAATATATAATTTTCTAACACATTTTGGTCGATTTATTTATTATATATATTGTTTTCGTTAAAAAAAAAAAAACTTCCAATTTGATATTTTGTTCATAAATGTGCAGTGGTGTACGGATTTCTTATATTTAAAACACACATAAAATAAAAAATTAATGATACACTTTATATAATACATGCAATTATTTTAAGTATGTTTATCAGTATTGACAAAAAATAGTATTTTGGAGGGAAATGATACATATATTAAAAAATAATTCCTCTCATTTACTTCAGTGGAAGATTTTCCATGTCAAACTGTCAATTAACCAAAAAAAAAAAAACTTTAAACTTTTACATATCCTTTTTTTTTAATATCTATTTATATACTATGTGAATTATAATTTTTTTTTTTCATGTGAAAGCAATTAAAAGGTTCTTATGTCAATTAATTATGTTTACTAGATGATAATTTATTATTATATATTAGGATTAAAATTGATAACTTTAATATTACTATCATCAAAGTTAAGAAACCACTTATTAAATTCGTGAATAATGTCTCATTTGGTAAAAATTTTACATTTTAATCATATTCAAACGCAATGTAATTTTATACCAAACGTAAAATTTTGTATTCAAATACAATCCTTTTAAATAATGTTATGAAAATAATTACTATTCATTTATTTTTTAAAACAATTACATCAACTTTTTAATTCTAACTTTTTATCTCTACTTTTACCAATCACATCAACTTTTTAACTCTAAAATACAATTTAAATACAAAACAAATACTTTTTAATCAAATACAACACTAAAAAAAAAAAATATTTAAACGTAATTAAAGCATAATATATTAGGGGTGAACAAAAAACTCGATCACCTAACAAACCCACCCAATTCACTCACTTACTATTTTTTCTTTTTTACTAAATGATGTTCATCCCTAAGTGTTGTTTAAATTATTTAAATATATAAAATGCATTACTTGATATTCAATATGGATGTAATTTTTGTTAATTTTGTAAAAAATACCACTAATTAATTTAGTATTCTTGTATCTTTTGATGATTCTTATAACTTATATTTATTTTACATTTGACTATTAATGAGATTATATTAGAAATTTTTTTTATTTGTGTAAAGTCTATGATAAAATTTATTTTAAAAATTATGTTATGAGTTTAATTTCCTTTTTTCCCATTAAATTTTTTATTTATTGTTGGATGTTTAGTATCATTTATTATTTTTATTAATAAAATACATAACTCACCCAACCCACCTAAGCTAACCCGATATTAATTGGGTAGATTGATTTTTTATATTGGATTGATTGAATGAGTAAAAAAATTATCAACTCACCTAATATTTATTGAGTAGATTGAAAATTCATAAAAGCCTGTATGGTTATTAAACAACCCATAATGCTACATAGTAACGTTGAATATAATACATTAGCAGAGGACCATCCTCTGTTAGTAGTGGACGTTTCTATACTCCGAAGCATTTTTCTAATCGCTCCAGAAAAACGACACAGTAGCTCTATAAATATCTGTCGTTTGTTTCTAATATAAATGGAAGAAGCATTGGGGTGTCCTTAAACCCTGAACAAAAAACCCTCGTCTCGTCTCTCTTCTGCGCGACTCTGATAAAAATGGCTGCTTTCACTTCCATTATTCGCAAATCGGCCTCGTCCATGGCTCCTCTGGCTTTTCGCGTTGTTCGGGGCCAGAGAAATCACTCTTCTCTCGTTTTAGCCGCCGTAAACCATGCCCGTATCTCCCACAACACCCGTTCTCTCGCCCCTCTGGCCCCGACCTTCCGCTTCTACTCATCCGAGTCGAAGAAGCCCAGCACCGACGAGTCACTTCTCCGAGTCATCGAGTCTGAGATCCAGTGCGCCGTAGAATCCGCAGATAACGAGCAGGTGATTGAGATTTCTCATTATTTTCCTTTTTCCTTTTTTTTTTTGCCCCTTGACGAAATAAATTAAAGAAATGGATTATTATTATTATTATTATTATTATTATTATCTGTTTTCAGCCCGTTTTGTATTGATCAATTATTTGGGTGTTGAATGAAGATGAGACATTAGTAAGCTTTGAAATATTTGAAAGATTGAGTTTTTTTTTTTTCCGAAGAAAATTATTTCACTTTTATTTCATTATTTCGTCGTAGAGTGAAATGAGTTGCTTATTTTATTTGATTATTAGTTTACTCCAAACAATTGGCAGAGCTTATGGATGCTGAAGGTCTAAATTGATTTTTCATTTTTCCTTCTTCGTGTTTGAATTATAAGCTTTTAGAATTTGAAGTAATGAGTCTTGTCGTGGTCTTTTAGTGATCCATAATCTTCCTCAGTTTCAAAGTTTGTCTGTTGCTAATTGTTCTGGATAGTAAGAAAAACAGATGACTGAGAGTTTCTACAGATTCCTTCGTTTTGACGCTGTTAATCTGTGTGACATGACCAAATTTATTAGCTTGAGATAGGGATGCTATTCAAAAACGATCAGGAGTCATTATCTTGTTATTTTATTTTTTGTGTTAGAAGACGATGACGAGTTGTTATCTTGTCCTTGTATCTTTGTTTGTTGGAAGTTTTACTTTGAAACTTTAATTTGTGATCAAAATCTCTCATAGTTAGGGATTTTTTGTTTTCCCTTTTAAGTCGGATGCCTTTGTTTGAAGCTCTTAAATGTAAACAATAAAAGTACGTATTTCCTGCTTAAGAAGTTTGGTGTGCAATGCTACGTTATTCTAACAAGACTTGAGTTGCGGTTACTTTCTGATAGGTGGAGGAGATTCCAAGTGGTTTTCCTTTTGAAATTCAAGATAATCCTGGAGTTCAGACCATAACACTGAAAAGAACATATCTTGGTGAAGACATACGAGTTGATGTTCATATGCCTGATCTAGTTACTGGTGAGAAAAACGATGATCATGATGAAGATGAGCATGATGAACAAGCGACACAGTCTAGCATCCCACTCCTTGTCAATGTCTCTAAGAAGGATGGACCCTCACTGGAGTTTACTTGCACCGCCTATCCAGATGAGATTGTGATTGACAGCTTAGCGGTGAAACATCCAGAAAATGAAGATGAACTTGCCTACTCGGGGCCTGACTTCCAGTAAGCCTATATTGTTATCGCTTGTGGTGTATTATGATGGCCAATCTATTTTGTCTAATTCATGTGAGTGTGTTGTGCGTGTCTTCTCCAGTGATTTGGATGAGAATCTGCAGAAGTCTTTCCACAAGTACTTGGAGATCAGAGGAATCAAGCCCAGCACAACGAATTTCTTGCACGAGTACATGATCAACAAAGACAGTAAAGAGTACTTGTTGTGGTTGGAGAAAGTTAAGAGTTTCATCGAAGCATGAAGTTCTAACTAATTTTTGGCTATTTTTGGCAGAAGGAACAATCAACTAGTTGTTAATTATAGAGTAGTGATAAGATATTCAACCTCTGTGGTTTATGAATCAAGATAAACACTTTTTAAAAAAATAATTTTTTGGATTTAAAATATTAGATGCTTCGTGGACATGTTGAGAGATTGTGGTTTTTATGTACAAGCTTCAATTGAAGAATCCAAAAGTTCTTTTCCCGCAGTTGTATCAGTGAATTCTATCAAATTTAGCAGGGAGCTATTTCGAAGATGGTTTCTCGTTTTCCCCTTCCTTTTTATTTTTATTTATACTTTTCCTTTCCTTTGTTGATGTAAACTTGGAGTCTAGATCCACTCCAATGACTGATGAATTGCTTTTGGCCGGGCAAAGATGTAAAAATCCATTTACTTCTTACAAGGGTGTTCAATTTTCAGCTCTTTGGATGCGACTAACATGTTTCAAAGTGATACGATTTAATTTTGTTATGAAAGCTCTAGGATCCAATTAAAGGCATGATTTATATATATATATATATTTTTTGCTGGGCAAACCAAGTAGAGAAAGAACACGAATCGAATGCCTTGCATTGGACTACTTTTCGCCATTTTCCAAAAAACCACCTACTGATTGATGGCAAGACAATACTTTCAAAGTTCAGTTTTCCCATCTCTCGAACCAGTCTTGCAGCTATTTATTTCATTGCCAATTTTTCTCATGTCCATAAAATTAAAATTATCCCAACAAGTTACTACACACTAATTGTAACAACAGCCACCCACAAAGACAAACAATCCTTTTCCTTCAATATCCCCCCCTTAAATAGACGGAGACGTTTTTTTTTTTTTTATCTTTCCTGGTGGAAGCTGGGGCTGTGGCAATGGCGGCAGCTGTAGCAAGGATGCTGATTTATGGATCTTACGTATGGGTCAGGTTTCAACAGGGAGGTCCTTGTGGGTGGATACAACCCCTTTATCACCATCTACTACTTGCCCACTTCCTTTGAGGATCCTGCAATTGCAGCATTTCAGCATTAGTTATTTTCAGCAGATCAATTTTTTGTTATTATTCAGCATATAAACGTTTTGAAATCTTCATATTCATTCCTAAGAATATCATGCTTGAGTTAAGAATCTGCATCCCAAGAAATTCAAAATGCTCTTCATGTCTGCTAATTGCTAACTGATATATATGCAAGTGATCAATGAGTCTTGAACTAGAAAAGAAAACTTGGGATATATTTTCTCATTCATAATGTACAGCTTTATACAAATACAACAAGACTATTTTAGGAAACTAGTTTTACTTCTACCAGCTAATCATAGCAAAAAATGCTATAAATAAGACTTTCCTAAATAATACAAAATTGACAGCTAGAACAATTTATAATTACAAGATTCTTCCCAAAATATTTCCGGTATTTTCCACACCCCGCTCAAGCTAGTTTAAAAATGTCTTCCATGGCCAGCTTGCTAACTGACCAATCAGACTAAATCCTTGATAGCCCTTTTGTGAACAAATCGGCTACTTGATCTCTAGTGTGGACGTAAGTCATGCATATCAAACTGTCTTTTATCTTCTCCTTGATAAAGTGTTTATCCACTTCAATATGTTTTGTGTGATCATGAACAACCTGATTGTGGGTAATAGAAATAGTAGCATTATTATCACAATACAACTTCATAGGCAGAGACTCTGAAACATTCAGCTCTTGAAGTATTCTTCTTATCCACAACACCTCACATATACCATGAGTTACTGCTCTGAACTCTGCTTCTACACTACTCCTTGCAACCGCATTTTGTTTCTTACTTCGCCATGTTACAAGGTTGCCTCCTACATAAGTACAATAGTCAGAGGTTGATCTTCTATCAGTGACACTTCCTACCTAATCTGCATCAGTGTAGATCTCAACCTGGAGGTGCCCTCAAGGTTTAAAAAGAAGACCTTTACCTGGTGACCCTTTAAGGTATCTTAGGATTCTGTAAACTGCTTAAAATGCTCAGGTCCAAGTGAATGCATAAACTGACTAACTACACTTACTGAAAATGCTATGTCTGGATGTGTATGTGATAGGTAGATTAACCTTCCAACAAGTCTTTGATACCGTTCCTTCACCTCACATCTTTGGCTCTAGCAGGCTGTAGTTTTACATTGGGTTCCATGGGAGTTTTTGCTGGCTTACATCCCAGCATACCTGTTTTATCAAGTAAGTCAAGCACATACTTATGTTGATTAACAAAAATTCCTTCTTTGAACCTCACAAACTCCATTCTAAGGAAGTATTTTAAAGCTCCCAGGTCTTTAATCTCAAACTCCTTAGCTAATCTCTCTTTCAGCTTGTTCAACTCCATATCGCCATCCCCTGTTATAATAATGTTATCAACATACACAATCAAGATAACAATTTTACTTTCTCTCGAGCGCCTGTAAAACATAGTATGATCCACTTGACTCTGCATAAACCTATACCTCTTTATTGCTTTGCCAAAGCGTTCAAACCACGCTCGAGGTGATTGCTTAAGTCCATATAAAGACTTCTTCAATTTACAGACTTATCCAGCTCCAAATTTCTCCTCAAATCCTAGTGGGGGACTCATGAAAACTTCACCTTCTAGGTCCCCATTGAGGAAAGCATTCTTTACATCAAGTTGAAACAAAGGCCAACTAGAGTTTACAGCTAATGATAACAAAACTTGAATTGTGTTTATCTTAGCTACAGGGGCAAAGGTTTCTTGATAATCTATGCCATAAGTTTGGGTGAATCCTTTCCTTACTAATCTGACCTTATACCTGTCTACACTCCCATTAGCCTTGCTTTTAACTGTGAACACCCATTTGCATTCTACGACCTTTTTATTCTTAGGTAATTAAACTACCTCCCAAGTACCGTTCTTTCTCAGTGCCTCTATTTCTTCAAACACCGCTGATTTCCAATTCGGTTCATCCAGTACTTCCTGAATGTTTTTTGGCACCATAACCTTTGAAATTTTTATGGTAAATGCTCTATGTCGATCTGAAAAGTTATCATAACAAATGTATTTGGCAATGGGATATTTGGTACAGGCTCGAGTTCCCTTCCCGAGGGCAAGAGGAAGATCAAGGTCTGACTTTTGGATAGGTATGATAGACACAGGTTTTAGACTAGGCTATGGGACAATAGATGTTTGAGGAGTAGGAATAGAAGACACCAATTGTGGGAAGTCACTGGGAACAGAATTTGAGTTACCAAACATTTTGGGATGGACTTCACTTGGAGCTTCCTCATGGCCGTGTGCTGAAATGATCAATGGATCTTTATTTCTTTCAAGAATATTTTTCCTAGTATAAACCACAAGCTCAAGATTGGATCTATTTTTCTCCATCCGTAATATTTCTATATCTGACAGAGCAATAACATACTCAATATTTTTAGATTGTATAGTCTTAGTTTCTTTATCTAGATTAAAAAACATATTTGGTAAAGGTTCTATTTTCCAAAAACTTGATTCCATTAACTTCTCCCCTTGAATTAGATTTTTGCTTAAATATGGCGTGTTTTCTAAAAACATAGCATTCATAGTGATGTGAGATCATTTCATTTGGAGATTAAAAAATTTGTACCCTTTTTTGTTAAGGACATAACCTAAAAAAAGGCACTTTTCTACCCTTGGGTCTAATTTGATGCGTGATCTTTTTGGAGTATGCACATATGCAATGCAGTCGAAAGCTTTTAAAGGTAAATATGAATTAATGCGAGATTCTGGAAATACCTTTTTCAAACAATCCAAGGGTATGATATATTCCAAAACTCTGGTGGGCATCCTGTTGATCAAATATGATATGGTTAAAATAGCATCACCCCAAAAATATTTTGGCATAGTCATGTAAAACATCATAGCACGAGCGACTTCTAACAAATATTTATTTTTCCGCTCAGCTATTCCATTTTGTTCAGGAGCATGTGGGTAGGAAGATTGGTGTAAAATCCCTTTTTTTTTTAAAAGGTTTCTAAAACTTTATTGTAGTACTCTGTTCCATTATCAGATCTTAAAATGCTTATATTAACCTGAAATTGGTTTCCAATCATACTGTAAAAATCTTTAAAAATGTTTTCAACTTCAGATTTTTCACGCATCAGATAGACCCAACATAGACGAGTATGGTCGTCTAGAAAGGTTACAAACTAATTTTTTCCTGAAATTGTGGTTACTTTTAAAGGTTCCCACACATCACTATGGAAAGGTAAAAAGGTTTTGAGGGTTGATATATTCTTAGAATATAAGTATTTCGATGACTTTTAGCAAGTAAACAACTGTCACATTTCAACAATAAGGGGTTGATTTTTTTGAACAAAGTAGGAAACAAACGTTTTAGATAAATAAAATGAGGATGACCCAATCTGTAATGCCAAACCATTATTTGTTCAATAACAGACATAGAACTTATACTACTAAACCCTTGAGCAATTTTAAAACTAGGTAAATTATCCTTAAAATAATAAAGACCATTGATCATCCTAGCACTGCCAATCGTTGTCCTCGAGCTCCTATTCTGGAAAACATAATAAGAATCAAAAAAGGTAACATAACAATTAGAATCTTTAGAGAGTTTACTGACGGACAAAAGATTGTTAGCAAGTTTAGGAACGTGGAGAACAGATTTAGGATTTATCCTCTCAGAAATTTGTATCGAACCTTTTCCTATTATAAGAGAAAAACTACCATTAGCAATCTTTACCTTTTTGTTCCCAGGACATGGTGTATAGGACTGGAATAATTTATGTGAGTTAGTCATATGATCAGATGCTCTTAAATCTATTACCCATGGAGTAGATGTATTTAAACAGGATAAGAGAGCTTCGGGTTCATTACGTGTGTGTGCCACAGAAACACTAGGAGCACCAGATGACAACAAATTAGATTTCAACAGTGCAAGAAGATGCTCCATTTGTTCTTTGGTGAAGGTGCTGGATTCGGCCTTATTTGCAGCAAAGAAGTTTCTTCGTCCAGTGCCTTTTCCAGTTTTCCCTTTGAAGTTTACCGGTTTTCCATGAATCTTCCAGCAAGTCTCGCGCGTGTGGCATGGTTTTTTGCAGTAATCACACCAAACAGGACTCTTCTCATCAGGTTTGCGTTGGTATATAGGGTTTTTGGGGGAACCTATACCAATACCTATCATTGCAGAACCCTCCATAGCAATTCCAGACCCCTAGCATGACACTTCTCTGACTCTCTTCTCTCCTTACTTCAGAAAATACTTTACCAATTGAAGGGAGAGGCTCTCTACCAATGATTCTCCCCCTCACTTCATCAAACTTGACATTCAGACCTGCCAGAAACTTAAAGATACGATTGTCTTCTACCATCTTCTTGTGGTGGCATGCATCCTCCGATGACTTCCACTCATAAGAGTTAAACAGGTCTAGGTCTTGTCAGATTCGCTTCAACGAGTTGAAATACTTTGTGACATTGTCCTCTCCTTGCCGAATCTGATCGAGTTTAAGGCTCAACTCCAATATTTGAGATTGATTCCCCAAGTCAGAATACATCTAGTTCACATTCTCCCATAGCTCTTGTGTCGTGGAGTAGCATATATAATTAGCACTAATTTCTTCTTACATTGAATTTATGAGCCAAATCATAATCATGGAATTTTCAGCATCCCATGAAGCATAGCTCGGGTCTGTCTCCTGTGGAACCTTCTTGTCGCCCGTCAAGTAGCCCATCTTCCCACGTCCTCTAATATACATTCTAACAGCCTGTGACTAGCGCAGAAAATTATGACCATTCAAGCGAATAGTGGTGATTTAAACTAAGTGAGAGTCCACGCTTGTCTTTGTAGGGTCAGCTAGGGTTTGTGTAGGATTTGGATGGTAGAGATTTGAGGGTTACTGGTAGAATCAGACGATATATCAGCCATGGTGGTCTATAATAAGGAAGGAATGGAGGAGAAAAAAAATACAGGAAAAGAGCATGGGAAACAAAGAAAGGCACCAGGCAGATCGTGTATGGCTCTGATACCAACTAGAAAAGAAAACTTCGGATATATTTTCTCATTCACAATGTACAGCTTTATACAAATAATACAAGACTATTTTAGGAAACTAGTTTTATTGCTAACAGCTAATCCTAGCAAGAAAGGTTATAAATAAGACTTTCCTAAATAATACAAAATTGACAGTTAGAACAATTTACAATTACAAGATTCTTCCCAAAATATTTCCGGTATTTTCCACACTTGAATCAGAAACTTTATACCATCTTGTTGTCAACAACCCTTCCACTCCAACCGGACCACGAGCATGAATTCGACTTGTGCCTTTATTAGGAGGAATAATATGGAAAATCTCTTGGCAAGTCCATGTGGATTAACAAAAAAAAAAAAAATTCAATTTGTTCCAACAGCAAAAATAAAGTTTCAAAAAACTACAAAACTAAAAGAACAATAAATTTTCTTTGGTTGCTAAAGAATCATAACATTTAACTTGGGACATTGTATTTGCATATAACCAAGAGCTCACGGCTTTTCTCAATTCTCCAGACAAACTGAGACATGTTAGTTTGTTTGGAGAAAGGTTGATTCATAAAATTTAAACTAATGAACAACAAAAGCATACCATGATGGACTAAAGATCAGAGAACAGCAAGTGAAGTTGGTTGATGATAAAGTAATTACTAGTTTTAAAAAGAACGTATATGCTATAAAGAACAACTAGAAACTGGAACGGTGGCCAGAGGAGGAGACTAAAAAGAAATGAAGTGAAAAGGATTACAGCAAACATTAAGAAAAGAAATATTTAGAGAAGCTGTTCAATGCGGAGGTCACCAATAAGCTCATTAAGACCACTAGCATGTTGAGATTTTGAGATTTGTGATTATAAATTAGTGATTGTTTTCCTTTGTTAACAGATTGTTTTGTGATTGACTTGATTAACTGTAATTGTGGGAGGGATTGGGAAACTTTCCTTTAATTGTAGGCCGTCCTCTTCTATATATTGGTCTGTATATTGTCTATCATGAATATGAATGAAAAAATACCATTCATCCTTTTTGAGTTGGTATCAGAGCCACACCAAAATCTGTTATTTCCCCTCAAATTTCTTCTTGAATTTCTGAGAATCTCACCCACCATCACCATTAAAACTCTTGGGAATCAGAACTATTGAAACCCAGAATATTTGAAAAACAATTGAAAACACCATTGAATCACAGAGCCCATTGAAATCCTCAAATCAAAAGCGAAAAAAAAGGGGGAGGCGGGAGAAAAAAATTTCATCGCCGATCTCCGTGCCGAATCACCGCCCCATGCCCTGTCGATCTCCTGCAGCTTGCCACTCGTCGTCTGCCACTCCGATTGCTACGTATACCCAGAACCATCTTTGCATCTTGCTGCCGTCGTCGTCTGTTTGGAGTAGATTATTGTGTTGACCGTTAAAAGACTAACGCCACCACAAGTCATAGCCCAATATAAACACTCCCCCTTGTTGTCGTTTATATTCTCCCTGTACTATTTATGTTCTCAGTAAGCAAAAGCTAAACTTTGTTGTCATTTACCTAGAACCATATAGCAAGTTACTTTGTTGTAAAAAAAAAAAAGGAAAAAAAAAAAGAAAAAAAAGGAAAAGAAAAAAGAAAAAAAATGAATGAAAAAAAATTGAATCATCTGGAATAAAATCAGTTCCATTTGACGTTCAGTCAGAAAGTATCTTTAATGCAGAAATCATTCTCACTGAATCCAATTATGATGTCTGGTCACAACTAATGGAGATGCATATTGCTGAACGTGAAAAACTTTCCTACATTCGAGGGAAGACATAGCCACCCAAAGAGTCAGAAGATGGATATGAAAAATGGTATACCGAAAATCAGAAGGTGAAAAAATGGTTGTTAAAGTCTATGAGTCCAGAAATCATGAAGCGTTAATTACGCTTGCCCACCGCTCATGAAATTTGGAATGCATTATCAAAGGCCTTCTATGATGGAAGTGATGAATTACAGGTCTTCACTTTGAATCAAAAGGCCTTCACTGCCAGACAAATTGACAAATCTCTATCTGAATATTATGGGGAGTAGATAGAGATTTTTTGAGAATTGGATCATCGAGATAAGGTCGTCATGAAGGACCCAGAAGACATTGTAGCATATCGAAAGGCCATCGAATGACTTCGGGTGCATATCTTTCTTGCCAAATTAGATAGTGACTTCGAACAAGTTTGAGGAGAGATTTTACGCAAAGATCCAATTCCAGATTTGGAAGAATGTTACGCATTGATTCGACGAGAAGCAGTACGTCGTGCTACTTTGAGTGGAGAATCTAATAATCCTGACTCCTCTGCCATGGTAGCTCGACATCGATCAACTCAAAAAAGAAAGAATCGATCTGAGAGCAACCATCCTAAGATGACCACTAGTGCTAATAAGTCAACCTTGAAATGCACTCATTGCAACAAGACTGGACATACCAAAGATCGTTGCTTTGAACTTGTTGGATATCCGGAATGGTGGGATCATAATCGTGATTCGTAAAAGAAGGATTCCAAGAAAGCCTCAACTGCAGCTGCTGTTAAAACAGAAGAGCATGATGCTAAGAAGACTTCTGCATTAATAACTACTACAAATAATGAAGGTAAGGTTTTACACATTTCTGTATTTGTTAGTAATAGTGCATGGATAATTGATTTTGATGCTACAGATCATATGATTTTTGATTCTAGACAGGTCTCACTTTTAAGACCTTCAACACAAAAAATGGTTTCCACAGCCAATGGTAACATGACCCCAATCATTGGGGAAGGATCCTTGACCTTTACTGATACCTTGAATTTGGATTCTGTCTTAGTTGTTCCCTCATTAGATTACAATCTCTTATCAGTTTCTCAAATCACTACAGCCTTATCTTGTGTTGTCATTTTTTGGCCTAATTTTTGTATTTTTAAGGACATCCAGACAAGATAGGCAATTGGTTGTGGTATTAAAAAAGGGAAATTGTATTACTTGGATATGAAGGATTCCAGCAAGCTGAGACAAGCTTTGATAGCAGATGGGTCTAAGGGGGAGAAAAAGAGATCTGAAATTTGGTTGTGGCATCGATGTCTGGGACATGCTTCCTTTGCTTATTTAAAAAAATTATTTCCTAGTTTATTTACAAAGTGTGATGTTTCTAGTTTCCGCTGTGATGTTTGTGAATTGGCAAAAAGCCATCGTGCTTCATTTCCTTTACTTTTGAATAAAAGTCCACTTTCATTTATAATTATACATTCTGATGTTTGGGGTCCATCTAAAATTCGAAATATGGGTGGATCATGTTGGTTTGTCACATTTATTGATGATTGTACTAGAATGATCTAGTTATGTCTAATGCAGTCAAAAGATAAAGTGACCTTGTTATTCCAATAATTTCATAAAATGATTGAAACTCAGTACAATGCAAAAGTTTGGGTTCTGCACAACAATAATGGTGGAGAATATCAAAGTTCAGATCTTCAGCGATACTTGGAAGCACATGGAACTATTCATCAGATCACTTGTTCCGATACACCTCAGCAGAATAGAGTGGCTGAACGAAAAAATCGACACTTGCTGGAAGTTGTTCGAGCCTCCTTAATAGCAGCACATATGTTGATATCTTATTGGGAAGAAACAATTACATTTGCAGCATATACAATCAATCGAGTCCCTTCCAGCTTAATTGACTTCCAAACACCCTTCCAAGCACTGACTAGTGCTGTAGTTGCTCCGACCGTCCCAAACATGCCCCCTTATGTCTTCGGTTGTATGGCCTTTGTGCATCTACATAAGCACCAATGAAATAAGTTGACTCCCTGAGCATTGCGCTGTGTGTTTGTTGGATATGCCTTACACCAAAAAGGATATAGATGCTACCATCCTCCAACTTGACATATGTTTGTTACAATGGATGTGATATTTCATGAGGATACGATGTATTTTTCCTCTGAGTCTGAACTTCAGGGGGAGTACCATAAGGAAATTCAAACTCTTGATTATGATTATCGCACCACTGAGGTAGAAGAATCTAAACAATCTAAACCAGTGAATCAAGAAGTGAGAAACTTGGAACCAAGTAGTAATGAGTACCCAGAAGCTGAAGATATGTCAAACGAAAGTGTTCAACCTCCATCGCTAACCAAAGTATTCGGGTTTGAGGATGCAGTAATTGATACACCAAACCAATGGTCATTTGAGGGTGTTCTTAATTCAGAGTCTGAGCCACCCAGAAAACAGTTATCTCACCATCACAATAGAGGTATTCCTAAATCCACATATGAACCTGAGTTGACTAGTAAAGTCAGATATCCCATAAGCAACTATGTGTCTAACCATCGTTTGTCTGAATCAAATAAGTCATTTGTGAATCAATTATCTGCTGTGGTTATTCCTAACAGTGTGCAAGAAACCTTAGCTGATCCAAGGTGGAAAGCAGCAATGAATGAAGAGATGAAATCATTGCAGAAGAATGAGACATGGGAACTTGTAGAGTGTCCACCGGGAAAAAAACTAGTCGGATGTCGTTGGATTTATACTGTAAAGTATAAGGTAGATGGTAGTATTGAGCACTTCAAAGCAAGACTAGTTGCAAAAAGGTACACTCAAGCTTATGGGATCGACTACATAGAGACTTTTGCACCTATGGCTAAGATCAACACGGTATGAGTATTACTGTCTTTAGTTGCAAACTTGGATTGGCCTTTATAATAATTCGATGTGAAGAATGCCTTTCTCATGGAAAGTTGATAGAAGAAGTATATATGAATCTTCCATCAGGATGCATGATGTCAGAAAAACAGAGTCAAAAGGTATGTAGGTTGAAGAAGTCATTATATGGACTAAAGCAATCCCCGAGAGCATAGTTTGGAAGGTTCATAAAGTCTATGAGAGATTTTGGCTACCATCAAAGTAATTCAAATCACACTTTGTTCATGAAGAAGCAACATGATAAGATTACAGCACTTATCGTATATGTGGATGACATGGTGGTTACAGGGAATGATCCTCAGGAAAGAAAAGCTCTACAGAATTATCTGTCTAGAGAATTTGAAATAAAAGATCTAGGTCCTCTAAAATACTTCCTTGGGATTGAAGTTTCTTGATCCAGTACTGGAATTTTCCTAGCTCAAAGAAAGTATACCTTAGATCTTTTACAAGAGACCGGAATGTCAGGATGTCAACCTATTGATACGCCAATAGAAGAAGGTCTGAAATTGTGTACTAAACCAGATTAAATACCTATCGATAAAGGAAGATACCAAAGACTAGTGGGAAGATTGATGTATTTAACCCGTACAAGGCCATATCTTACTTATGCATTAAGTGTGGTAAGTCAATACATGCATAATCCTGGAGAACAACATATGAATGTAGTCATGCGCATCTTTAGGTATTTGAAGAGTGCTCCTGGGAAAGGAATTTTGTTCACAAAACATGATGATCATCAAAGTATTGAAGTGTATACTGATGCTGATTAGGCTGGTGCTGTGGATGATAGGAGATCTATCTCCGGATACTTTACATTTGTAGGTGGTAACCTTGTGACATGGAGAAGTAAGAAACAAAATGTAGTCGCTCGCTCAAGTGCAGAAGCTGAATTCAGAGGCATGGCATTAGGACTTTGTGAGGCATTATGGTTAAGACTCCTCTTACAAGATTTGGGGTATCTATCTAAGCAACCAATTCAGTTGTTTTGTGATAATAAATCAGCATGTGATATTGCTCATAATCTAGTACAACATGATCGTACAAAGCATGTTGAAGTACACAGATTTTTCATCAAGGAGAAGTTAGATGAAAAGATTATAGTGTTGCCTAAGATAAAGTCAGAAGATCAGTTGGCCAACATTCTCACTAAAACAATCTCCTATCGAGTATTATCATCTTTCTTAGGCAAGTTGGCCATGTGTGATATCTATGTACTAACTTGAGGGGGAGTGTTGAGATTTTGAGATTTGTGATTGTAAATTAGTGATTGTTTTCCTTTGTTAACAGATTGTTTTGTAATTGATTTGATTAGCTGTAATTGTGGGAGGGATTGGGAAACTTTTCTTAATTGTAAGCCGTTCTTTTCTATATATTGATCTGTATATTGTCTGTCATGAATATGAACGAAAAAATACCATTCATCCTTTTTGAGTTAGCATCCATTAAATCCTTATGAACAAGGAGTGTTTCCTAAGAATAGCAGACAGTAAAATTAGGAACGTGAAAAAACATGAATAAAATAGGATAACGGTTACTGATATAGGCTATCGAAACTAGTGCTGACACAAGAAAAATGTTATCATCTGACAGGAGATTATTCGCAAAGAACTGCACGTGACAAATATCGTTACCATGGCATTACAAGCTGCTGGATGGTCCAGTTTTGCATCAGAAACAATTCGCTTTGCCACATCCATTTTACCAGACATATCGACGTAGACGTGGTAGATTCCATCTGAAGATATAACAATGAAGTGTCTTATTAAATATCAAGAATCGTGTTCTAATCAGGAAGAAAAGCAATTTATCAGCGAAGTATGTGCTGCAGTATATTTATATAAGCAGATGACAGATTTAGTTTATCTCACCAGATGGCCCAGAACAGAAATCTTGGTAAGACTTTTTATTTGAGAAACTAGCTTATTGCTGCCCCTTGGGATCACTAGATCTATCACATCATCAAGCTAGAATATATACACCAAAAAAAAAAAATGATCCGACTTCAGTCTAATTTCAATTGTGATCTTAAAGTCTATAGACAAAGGAAGGTAATCATTCTGAGCTTTATGCACCTTGAGTAGATCCGGAATCTCCTCTCTTGTAGTCACAAGCCCGATTAGTTTCCCTCCAACAGTTTCTGGGATGGCTTCTGTGATAATCTACAAAATGATATGGAAGGAGAATTAAAGAATGATGGGAAATAACAGCCACTAATAGCTTCAAGTAAATTCTATTGTGATTTATAAGATACAAACCTTGTGCAGAATAGCATTTGATAGTTTGGCCTCCTTTCCACCTTTCAGAAGCAGCCCGTTGCCACTACGGATCGCTAGTGAAGCTATCTGTTTAAATATAAAGAAAATCATATGCTGATAATGAGGAGCAGCAACTCACGTTTAGAAACAAATTTAAAAACAATATTAGGTATTTTCCTAAGAATTCAACTAAAACAGATCCCAATATAGCTTCCTTTCGATTCATAAGTAAAATTGCAGAATTCTCATATTTCCACACCGGGCTGACAAAGTTTCATAAGAGTTGACTGTTGAGAAAGGAGGACTAAAAAGTTGATCACAAGCACAACAGAGTCTTGCCTACTCATCCAAACAACTTGTTAGGAACTAGAGATGCATAGTTTAAGATCCCTAAAATGTGGGTAAAGTTTACCTGAGCTAGTGCATTCAGGGCGGGACTCAAAAACAATCAAGAGAACTCCCAAGGGACTTTTTGTTTCTCTAAAATGAACCCATCTGCAAGCTATAGAAAAGATTAATCATGAGAAACACTAAATTTCAGTAATATAAAAAGGAAGAAGAAGAAGAAGAAGAGGAAACTAAAGATGTAATTTAGTCTCGGACTGCAAACCGTCATTCAATAATGTACATGCCAGAAACCTAGCTTGTTTAAAACTACATGAAGCGTGACAGGATTTGGAGCAAAGGCTGTGAATGGACGTAAAAATTCCTACCTGATCAAACTCTCGTTGTGGAATAAATAACTATACTAGACCCTGTTTATTTACCTCAGTTCTCTTCCAATAACGACCAATTGGATCTTCCATGTTTGCAAGAACACGGATAGAGTTTGCAAGGCTTTTTATCTCTTAAGATATTCGAAAAGTGCAAAAAAGTGAAGTTGGGCAAGAAACCACATCAGAAAAATATAAGTGGTGTGGCACAAATTCTTTGAACAAATAATAGAGACTTGGAAGGCCCAAAAAATAAATAAATAAATAAAGAAGCACTCAACTAAAACATTGGCACTTGTTATCTATACCTTTCCTGTCTTCAGGGCCAGCCGAGCTACCAAGGGTTTTTCATAACCTGCTAGCTCTGCTGCAGCAACGTCAGCTTCATTTTCAGCAATGATCACCTTTTCATTTGCCTCTATGGCATCACCAGCGTCAAGCAAAATTTTTTTCCGATCTTGCGAAGATAAGCCCTATGCAATAATCTGCACCAAGTAAATTTTTACTGCTGAACAAAGAGCGACTCAGGCACTAGAAGAAAGCAAAAAGCTACCTGAAGTCGTCTTGAACTCTCCCTAGCAGCAACTGCCGTCTGGGGCGTCTCGACTTCTATAAGTGGGGCCAATAAATGCGCATCTTGGTGAAAGAGGGTACCAATACGCTTTCCTTGAAGGATCTTACTAATGTTTTCAGGAGCATACCTACTTCAAAAGCAAGAAACAAATATTTTCAGCAGTACTAGCATATACATTGGGTAGAAATACTACCAACTACAGCTAGCTTAAAGTTTGTGGCTTCTTAAGTTGAAATTAAGACATGAACAACTTGGGACCTTTTTTTTTTTAACACTGATCTTACTCCTTACCTTTTGATAAAAGTGGCTTTAACATTTTTGTTTCCATTTCAAACGATCGAAATTTTCCATAGATTAGGATTGTAACCATCAAATTATTGTGATACCATGAACATAAAATTTTTGCGATGATACCATGATGCTCACTTCATGAAACTTTTACGATGTCACAAGCATAAATCATAAAGCCATGCCTGGTGATGACAAAAGGAATTCCAGCATAAGCTGCATTGACAGCAGCTTTTACTCTGGCCATCATACCCTCTGGGCATACTCTAGATTTGTCTCCAAAAGTAATTTCACTCTGATGCTTTTCCCTAATGTATGTGTGGATAAGCTTTGAATTTGGATCACTCGGAGGGCCACTATACAGACCCTCCACATTACTCGGTAGAACAAGAAAACAAAGGAGTGAAGGTGTGTTCCATGTCGTGTCTAGGATTTTACCTGGAAACGAATGTATATACTATGTATATATATACCATGTGTTGGTTATGAATTACAATTTTAATTTTTATATTGTGAGTTTTTCCGCAAGCATTTCTTCAAATTTTTAGTACGTTAATCTATTGTAATTTTAGTTTAATTTACACTCCTTTAGATTTAAAAAAAATAAAAAAATAAAAAATAAAAGGAACCTGTGACTCCACTACCGTTAATCTGGGATTGAGATTTAAGAGAATTTAATAAACGTTAAAGACAAATCATTTTAAGAGTTGCATCAGATAATAAGCAGCCTGATCTTCCTATAAGCTAAAGAAACGTTAAAGAAAAATCATTTTAAGAGTTGCATAGAAAAATAAACGTCATATGAAAGTGTTTTGATGATTTATTATTATAGTTTATGATATTCAAAAAAACTTCCTGTCAAAGTCAGAAAAATATAACTTGTAGAAAAAAAACCTCTTCTAAATAAACATAAAAACTTAAATTAGAATTTAAGATAGGCATTATAAATTTTATTTTAATCTTTATCATTAATTATTAGAGAACTTTATTGTTTTGACTTCAAATTCTCTTTTAAAAATAATTTCTAAATATTTATTGAAAAGTTGTGACTTTTGATTCATTTCTTTTATTGAATAAAAGCAAAATTAAAAACCCTACTAGACCCATACTTAGGATTTTTCTTTCCGAGTTATAAATGGGATCTTATCTATTAACCTTTCATACATCAAAGTTGTGTCATAAAATTTCATTCTTAACTATCATTCTCTCTCTCTCTTGATTTTTTACCCTCTTCGTAGCTGATATGGAATTAGATTAATGATTTCAGGCGACATTGTTATTTCTTGGTTTCGAGTAAAGATATGGTAATTCCAAGTTAAAGCTCAATTAAGTCCTAAAAGAGATATACATGTTTTTTTAGGGAAGATATTTTTGTTTTGAATCTTCAATTTATTGTAATTAGATCCTTTTTTTTCTATCATTATATTTATATATTTTTTGGGTCTTATAAAAGATGAAATAATTGTTACCAATATAATAAAATTAGAATTAACAGACAAAACCATCAACAGTTTTTTTTAAAGTCCTTTTTTTTATATATATATATATATAACTATGCAAATTGGACAGGATTGCCAAAATATCTTTTGGATTCAATTTTAAAGAAGTTGAATTCATCAAAATACTATTTAAGATTTGGTATAGTTTGTATATTGTGGTATTTTGTGATGAGAGATACGAGTACAAAACGCACCAAATTTTACCAATTATGAGAAATTTCAGCAATTCCTCCATCAATATGATTCTTCGTGAAGAGTTAAATATCATTTATTATTGGATACTTTCTTTTATCTTTCATTTATTTACTATACAATTTGTTTTTCTCAAATCACTGTTGGACTTGAGTTTTTTCGTAATTATTGGAGTAATGATTTGAATACTAACTCATATAATAGTAAATTATTATTTTTAAAGATAAATACATTTAATTAACAATTTATGTATTTAGTAATTTTCTTACTTCATATGCCACTAATGAAAACGCAAGGTAATTGGCACCAAGCTCATCTGTGGGGCTGCACTTACGAAATGCCACTCACAAAAAGGCAAAAGCTTTGTAAAATTCATCTTTGTTGTCCAAAAACATGGAAATGAGTTTTAAAGACGCAACATCATTACAAAAGTTAATCAATGTACTGCATTTCCTTACTCAACCGAAACCATAAACGCCTCATTCTTGTACGTCTTCACACCCTTACAAAGTCAATGAGGATAAAATATCTCTCTCCAAGGAAATGATTTACGCATTCTTCCCGATCAATTTTATGGGATTAATGAAACAACTAATAAAGCATTATTCTTAATAAACAAACGGAACCCTCCAACTTCCTGTTACTGGCAAACAAAATTTGAAATGACTATAAAATGCTACAACTGGACTAACTGTTTGCAAAGAATAGCATCTTTAATTCCCATGGAAGCCGATTTGGTATCTCAGCCGATTTTGCTACAGTTATGTGCGGCAGAAGCATATGAACAATCATTCAAAAAACCGACCCAAAAATTTGAGATGATCTCCTTCGTTTGCCCATCGCCGGAGCATGTTTGAGGTAGAAGAAACTATAAATTCGGGGTATTAAACTGGATTTGATGTCTCACTTCTTGACCAATCTCAACACATCACCCACAAGATGTAGAGAACCAGTTACAAGGACCTGATATACCACGAAGAAAAATAGAAGCCATTACAAGAGAACATTTGATCTTTTGTAGAAAGTGAACATAGTTAATGGCTATGGAGAAAGGCTAACAGAAGTATTGGCATTACCTGAAAACGAACGGATTGATTCTGTCGGACACTATCCCGGAGCCATTTAATTGCCAAAGGGAGAGAGGAAAATACTGCACTAGATTCACCACTCTTTACACACATCTCTGTATCAGTCTTCAAGTCTTCACTAACAGCATCAGCGGTCTTTTCATCACCACCTGATTCGAAAATAATATTTTGGGTTTAATATAAAAAGAATTAAGACTGCAAGGATTAAACATACGGAAAACGTCTACAATTCTTCAAGGCTAGTTAGTTCAGCAAAAAAACGAAATTATGTTGTAGAGACGAAAAGAAAACTTGCAATATACACAATTTTCATGTCTCACCCTTGTTTGTCTGCATGAAATTTTCCCATACTCTTTGAAGAGCAAACTGCCATGACAAATCGACTTCTCTCGGTGGCGAAGAATGGGATCCAACCTTATAATACAATGATGTGTTTGGTACAAAAAGAGCTTTCTTGAAGCAGACGCCTAAAATATTAAAGAGATATTTGAGTCAAACGATGAATTAAATGTATTTCTCTGCTTAGATGTAATTTCTTTCCAAATTCCATATGCTCTAAGGGTCTTTGCCTTTTTCATTCTCCAGATACTCCATCCATATTTATTTTGATCATTATTTTGCAAAAACTCCTTAACCGTAATGCTTAAAGACAGATCTAAATCTGATGGCCTTTAACATTCTCATAATCGCAATATTGACCAAGACATTCATTTTGGATGAAGAAATAAAAGTATCCGGTAAATATATTTAAAAAAAACTCAAGAAATGTCCAAATACACGTTTTGATTAAAAAAAATTACTCACCATGACTAGCACATGTTTCCATCAGACGTGGAAGCAGTACATGAGGATCCCGCACTGACATACAATTAAAGAGCAGTATCTGGAATGTATTCCCATAACTTTCAGCCATTGACCAAGAAAATGAAATATGCTTCCAGATTTAGAAAAGGAAAAAAAAAAAAAAGAGAGAGATATTGGCTCAAATATTGCACATGATTTTGCTAAATCTTAAACACACACATATAAAAAAAAGCATGCTTGATTATCTTTACCAATTCATATGCAAGTGTGGGGACGTATACAAATGTTGCAGATGATTATGCTAAATCTTAAACACACACACATAAAAAAAATCATGCTTGATTATCTTACCGATTCACATGCAACTACAGAGACACATCGGATATAAAATGGATTTCTATAAACATAAATTGCATAAAGATCAAGCGTTTGTACTCCACCTGCGTGGATTTTTTCCTAGGACTGTCTTCAAGGTGCCTGTTTACCAATTCATTCGAGGATTTAGAATTATCTTCTGGTTGGTAACTCAAAACTTGTTGGCTATCTTCTTTAATTGAAAGCGAAAACCATCTTGCACATATTTCCATACTTTCTGGGCTATGGGCTCCATCCAGATGGAACACAAGATCTCCAGGGCTGTTGATGTCAATACATCTATCAAGGACAATCTGAGCCCGCCCTTGCAAACTGGCTGTTGTTAATCCTCTTACAAACTGCTCTGGCAAAGAGTTCTGTTCCACGCAGAGGAGAAAAAGAATCAAGCAATGTCCAAGTTTATGCATGTCAAACAAAAATGCCTTGTTTGTGGAACTTACAGTATGTTCCAGATGCATGATTCCAGCATGACCAGTTCTCTGAAGCCAAGAAGAACATAGTGCAACAGCAAGACCAGCATTAAGATATTGGTGCTCACCTTCAAGCCCAAGCCTTAGACCATTCAGTAAATTGGCATCTAATGGTTGCACAACTTGAAGAGGTACCTGTGATAAGTAGCATGCTTTCATTCACTTGTTGAATGATACAAACAAATATGGTTTCGTAGATAAACATGTATTTACTCTGAATAATCGGTTTTACATTTTATAGGAAAGAAAGGGTTAGGTAAAAAAATAGATGAAATTACATCCAGCCTATAAGCCTTGTCCTCAAGTACACGCATTGCTTCATCGGGTTGAGGTGCAGTAAATGCGGGAATGCTATGCTGAACCAAAAGAGAAAACAGGACAATTAGAGTGTGGTACACACTAAATATAGCTGTAGTATTTGTTGAAAATTAGAAATGTTTCTGGTTCGCGTATCCTCTAAAGAGCACCTTGAAGATACCAGCCTTCTCCCCTGCAATTTCTCCAAGAGTATATCCTGCAATCAGCATCAACAACAAGAATACTAATCAACAGATTATAACCATAAAGCTATTGAGCAAAAATAATTCTCACCAGACAGAAAGATTAGAAAGTGGAGTATAATATGAAGCAAGCAATGTGATAGTTAATAATAAACTCCTCTCCATTGACCAACAGTGTATTTCCAATAATGTCACTACGAAAGATGCTATGACATTACTAAGCTTTAACTAGTAGCAGGCACAGTAGTCACAACACAATTCCTAAAACATAGAGACATATTTCAGATACGCCTACATCTGCAATTATAGTGCATCAGATAATCATAATATAATTACCTAGTTTACAGAAGCAGAAAACTAACCAAGAATTTCCATGTGGTCATACCCAAGGGAAGAAACACCGCACACAACAGGTGCCTGAACCTGAAACATAATCACCATCTATAAATAACCCTACTCCTGAAACAAACAATTTTTATGACGATCTTCTTGCACATACCAAATTAGTCGCGTCAAATCTTCCTCCTAAACCAACCTCAATGATAGCAACATCTACCTGCATAAAATTTCACACTAATTTCATTGTTTGATATTACTTGCAAGTTCAAGGAAGGATTCTAAGTGGAAGCAGCCTATCCTCAACAGTCAAAAGACATGCATCAAACCTGCTCTGCTGAGAATATCTTGAACGCAAGCAATGCAAGGAAGCGAAAATAAGTAGGCATTGGAATATCCTCTGTAGCCTTTTCCTGAATCAAATATATATAAACAGATAATAGGAACAATAATATAAGAAGTTAAATTTAAATATGAAAGTAAACTGGAGCAGCTCGCAAGAAATCTTTTATGGAAGATAGGCTTCAGTTTTCAAACAAAGTGAGAAATAAAAATGAAACATGGCATAATACCTTTAGTCTATCAAAGCACCACCAGAAATATGCTAAAAATTTCTCTTCACATATATCCACACTGTAGCATCCCACCGTAATGAGAATAATAAATCAGTGAAACTGACATAGAATAAAAGTGTCCGTAAACAACATCCAATAGACGTAATGCAATTATCCGTTCAATAAATCTGCTCAAAAGAATAAACTACAAGGGAGAAGAACCAAGAGTTAAGAACTAAAAAAGGTTCTCTTTAAAACAAACAAGACCCCAACAAAAATATGTGCAAATTCTTTACCCTTCGAACTACCCATGAATACTAATTTCCCTTGCATAATTTCAATTGATAGAAAAGCAAACTTATGCATTTGCAAAACTCACCCATCCAAACGAAACCTTTCTCTGACATCAATAAGATGAGGAGACGTGAAAAGTCCAGTGTGGAAGCCACAATTTCGCAGTATCGATTCCGCAAATGTGCAAGTTGATCCCTTTTCGTCCCACAAAAAAAAAAAAAAAAAAAGGGACTTAGCATCACAACAACATATAAGAAGCAGCTTTTGGGACTAAAAAGCAGAGAGCAAGCACAAAGTTCTATATTGTACCTTCCCCTTTGTGCCAGCGACATGGATAATCTTCAACCGTGATATTTGCTCCTCCAAATCCAGAATCTATCATCATTCGCAGTCCAAAACGCCATTAACACGCCAATTTGAACCAAATTACGAGCTTTCATTCGAATCAAACTAAAAGTGATCTACCTTAACGTAATCGAAAAGCAGGTCGAATCGATCGCCCTTGTTGTTCTTATCGGCGCGAGAGCGCTTCGTGATGAGAGAAGACAGAGCGTCCATTGCCTCTTCGTATGGAGCTTGTTTCGGCTTTGGAGATCCATTTCCATCGTCTTTCATTTCATTTTGAAAACCAAAATGTGAATTCTAAGTATACATATATATATACATATGAAGAAGAAGATTGGAATTTTTGGGGCGGTACCTTCATCAGCCATGGCGATGGGGAGTGGGGGCGACTAGAGAGAGAGAGGGAGAGAGCGAGAGAGAGAGTGGGTTTGGTGAGGTGAAGAAGATGCGCATGGGTATGCGTTACGAGTAGGATTGCGTATGAAGGGTGGAAAGCGAAAAGGGTGTTTTGGTGGCTGGTGTGTGTTCATGCATAAGTATTTATGTAAAAGTATTTATATTATATTATATTTAAGTGTAATATATTGGATATAATTATTATTTAAAAAAATATTAATATTATATTTAAATATAATAAATATTTAAGTAAAAGTTATTTAAATTATATTTAAATAATAAATATGTAATGTGATAAATAAAAATAGAGAAAAAAAGAATATATGATATGATTAATAAAAATAATAAAGTAATAAATAGTGATTGTATTAGATTTAATGTGTGATATGATTGACATTTGAATGTAATATTTTTGTATTTGAGTGAAAATTGTATTACATTTGAACTGAAAACAAAGAGCATCTAAACGTATATATATGTATATATATTATGGGGCGTTTAATAGATGTATTGTGTTTGCATTACATTTGAATGTAATGCATTAAATGAATTTTGTATTTAAATGAAAAGTATTTGCTTTGTATTTAAATGTAATGTGTGTTTTGATGAAAAGTATTTAAATTATATTTTAGAGTTAAAAAATTGATATATTTGTATAAGTAGATAGAAAAAGTAAGATAGAGAGAAAATATGATATGAATGAGAAAAAAATTTTCTTTTCAAAATATTTTAGAATAATAAATATATCTGAAATACTGTTAAAAAATATTATATTTGAATGTAAAACTTTTATATTTGAATGAAAATTAAACTGTATTTAAATATAATACGAACGTAAAACTATAAACAAACATTCTATTAAGTGTCGTTTGGTAAAAAAATTACGTTTTAATTTTACTCAAATGCAATACAATTTTACATCAAATATAAATTTTGCAACAGTACTACGAAAACAATTACTATTTAAAACATTTTTAAAACAATCATATCAACTTTTTAACTCCACTATTTATCTCTACTTTTACCAATCACATCAACTTTTCAACTCTAAAATACTTTTCATCCAAACACATATTTCA
Source organism: Antiaris toxicaria (assembly GCA_035233585.1). Lineage (NCBI taxonomy): Eukaryota > Viridiplantae > Streptophyta > Magnoliopsida > Rosales > Moraceae > Antiaris > Antiaris toxicaria. The sequence continues at coordinate 9,626,287 of CP141162.1, read as the reverse complement.
TTCAAATACAAAATAAATATTTTTCAATCAAATACAACATTCAAAATGTGGCGACCCCCCCACGTACGTTACCATACCAACCAGTCGAGCTCTAACGCCGACCGCGATGGCTGGCAACCTCGTGGGTCGTCATCCTCTTACTTAACTTAACTTTCCATTCTTAACGTTCTCATCTTATAGCGGAAGCAATTTCTATAGCAAATTTTTTTTTTTCTTTTAACTTACATGTTATACCTATCTCTATCATACTCTTATAATACATATTTCATAAATTTCTTTCTTTCATCTTCCTTTTTGAACGCTCAGCGAAAGACTCATGGTAGTACCATACCCTCGCCCAGTCCCTTGGCACGTGCAGATCCGTCCGTTGTCCATCATATTACTTTAAATAAACACGTTGCTTACCTGCAACATATAAACAACTAATGAGCTAGATGCTCAGTAAGTTCAAACATACATTCATTAACTTATAATTACTAGTAATATATATTATTACTAGAATATATGTCATCACGTATATACACATCATATACATCATTTATACATATCCTCAAAACATAACATAAAATGTGAGCTTCTTCATGCTCATTTATCTCTTCGTTCATTGTTCTTATCATTCTATCGATCATCTCTTATCATTCAAATCTAATCTCTTCGTTTCTTTGCTTTTTCATTTCTATCATTTCTTAACTTTCTGTTCTAAACCTTTATAACTTCTCTATCGCTTTGTCATCATATCTTAACATTTCATATCTTAAAGCTAGTAACATATACACTAGCACAACATCACGTAAAAACGTGTCATTCCATACATATAACATCAAACACGTCACATCACATATATAATTCTATCATGTTCTTTTAACTTCGTTTTATTATTTTTCATTGATTTCATTGTGTTGTTCTTTCATATCGTTCGTTTCTTTTCTTTTCTTTTCGTATCATTTTTTTTTTCTTTCCACTCTCTTTTTCCTTGTTTTTTTTTTCTCACGCTCTCTTTTTTTTTTTTCTTTTCACGCTCTTTTCTTTTCTTTTCACGCACTCTCTTTTCTTTTCTTTTCACGCTCTTTTCCTTTCTTTTCTTTTCTTCTCTTTTCCTTTCTTTTCTTTTCTTTTCTTTTCTTTTCACTCTTCTTTCGTTTGTTTTCTTTCCACTTTCCTTTGGTTGGGCCCGTTGTTGGACGTACCTAGTTGCGCGCGGACAGTGGGAGGAGGGGGAGCGACCCACCAACCTACCTCACAGTCACATAAAAACCGCACCTTCGGGGTTGGTCCATCCTATAATCTACCACACCTTCGGGGTAGCGCCACATCTACGCGGAGGATATAGACCGGAAGTCTCGACCTTGTAGGGAGACCGGTACGCCAACAACTTAAGTTTTCAGTCTTATTATCTTGTAGGCTTTTATTTTTCTTATATTGATTTTTCGTTGAACATCTTTTTCTTTCAAAAACATAACACATATAGCACATATTACTTATATAACATCACATCACATCATAACAAACAAAAACATGTTTTGTTACCTGTAGACAATTATTATTTGTTCGTCTTATCATTTGCATCATTCCATCAATCATAGCCTATCGATCATAGCATATCGTTCTATTCCATCAATCACATCTTATCGTTATGTTCTAATCCTTTCATCATACCTTTAATCATAACCTATCATTGTTTTTCTTTCTTGTCTAACTCTTTGCTTTCATATAATTTTTCATAAAAGCCCTATCATTTCGTTATCATAAAACATACCATTTTCTTAATTCCTTTCATCACCGATCATCGTTGCTCTATCAATCATAACCTAACTTTCATAAAACTTTTCATAAAACATCTATTCTTTCTTTTCCTATCTCATCTCTTCTTAGGCATTCTATCATAATATTCTCATTCTTACTCTTTCCATTCTTCTATCCCTCTTTATCACATCGTTATTCTCATAAAACTTTTATAATACCTTTCCTTTATAATTCAATATATACATATATATACATATATATATATTTTTTATAAATTATTTATTAAAACATAACTTTTAGCAGCATCATAGTATTGCTATAGTATTACTATAGCATCATCATAATTCACATCATGACATTTGTATACAAAACATATAAACATGATAAACTTGTTCATAGTTGCAGACGGGTAAATGTCTGAACTTACTCATAGCGTGCTTATCCTCTTCTTAAAATCCATTGACGTCCTTTGTCGCGTCGGGATTGGATTCCTACAAATAAATTTTATCCGTTAATCACATTTTCATCTATAGCTTTTATTTTATTAAAAAGCTTGATTCTGATCCTATAACCCTTAATTATAGCCTTAGGACAGCTTTTTAAACCTTAATGGTCATTTTTGAAATTTTTTCCCCAACTTTTTGAAAAATTACGATTTTACCCCTCACTTTTGACAAAATTACAATTTTTGCCCTTGACGTAATTTTTCATAACTTAAACCTCAATTTTGACTTTTACAAATTTCATTCACCTATTCCGAGGTCATTGGGGCTCTTTTCCCATAATTTGAGAATCTTTGGGCAAAATGACCATTTTGCCCCTGATGGGTCGTTTAACTATAACATTTTCATTTTCATGCTTAGACTGGATTTTCTAAACCCAAAATCATTTAATTAACTTTCTAAATCTTATCGGACTTTTCCCGGATCAATTCTTATCATTTTACCAATTTTCACATTCCCGGCCCTCGGGAAGTACTATTCTGACCTAAGTGTCAGTTTCATGTTTTTCTTGCGTTCTAGGGTTTCGAAGGGTCGGTTTACTAATCGTACCTTACCCATTCCTTTTTCCTTGCCCTAATTCCTCGAGGGGGCTCGGGTTACCTTTCCGATCATATTTTTACCCCTCGTTTTTCATATTACCCCTAGTGTCGTTTTTAGAAATTTCGGCAGAGTTTCCCCTTAATTTTTGAGATTCCAGCGTTTAGGAAACGCCTGAAAACCATCTATCCTAATCTAATTCTATCACGTACTATACCAGAGGCCTAGATTTTACGTAAAACTCATACTGTTTACGTAAAATCGTTACATTATCACATATTTTTCTTTTTTCTCCATTACAGTCATTTTCTTCTTTTTACATACATTCTTTTCCACATTTTTCATACCAATAATCATAAAATCATATAACAGCCCCAAACAATTAAATTACGGAACGTAACGGGGTCGGAATTTATATCGAATTGCAGTCCGGTCTCGACGGCATAAACCCTAATTCCTCGTTCTTCATATTTGAGGTCCCGTCTTGCAAATCCGACTCCGCGGATACGTCCGGAACGCCGAAAATAGGCTAACGGGCCAAACTTGCATTTTCGGTCAACGGTCGCCGTTGACCGGCGTTGACCGCCGTTGACCGGCCGTTGACCGGCGGCGACGGTGGCAAGTGGGTAGTCCATCTTGAATATCTCGACGAGAGGAATCCATTGGTGGCTTCAATTTCACCATTCGAAGCTCCTATGGCCGGAAACTGACCCTCGAAAACTCGGTCACGGCGGCGACGGTGGAGCTCCGCCGTGCCGGACTTTTTCCCCGAAATTGATTGAGGGCTTTTGCTCCCCTCTTCATGGCGACCATTTCTGTACAAGTGGTGCAGCTCAACATTGCCAGAAACGGCGAGTTTCACGGCGGCGACAGCGACAGCGATGGGCGGAGTTGGGCGGCGCGATCCGGCGACCGTTGGGCTGAAACTCCACCTGGGTTTTGTTCTACTCTTCACCACGAGTCTTTTGGGACCGGTTTCAGCTTGATCGGACGTCGGACGGCGGAGATACGGCGTCGCGAATTTTTCGGTGGCCGGCGGCTTCGGGCGGCGCGTGCGCTCTCCTCCGGCGTCGGTTCTGTCGACTCGGCACACCGTTGAACTCAGCTCGGCGAGAGCTTTCTAACGGTGCCGGCGGTGTCGAAAACGGACACCGTTTCCGGTGGTCGGTTACTATTCATCAATGGGGGTAGAGAGAGAAAGAGAAATGTAGAGAAAGAGAGTTCATGGGCAAATGAGGAAATTCCACTTTTTCCCCGCTCTTTATATACTTTTTCACCCAAAATTGCAACACGGGCTATCCTGACTAATTTCGGCGTCCTGAATCCAAATATATCAGTTTTATGTTCATCTGAGGTCATTTTGACCAATTTCCGATACTGTGAATTTTTCGGTCAAAAATTACCCTTGTGCTCAATTATCAAATTTGAGCGTGCTGATAGGCTATCCTGACTAATTTCGGTGTGCTGAACCCAAATTTATCAGTTTTATGTCAAGATAATATCATCTTGACCTACTTCTTGATACTGTGAGTGGCACACACGTGCACACACATAATATCACTATTACTCATTTTTCATCCTTTAATATTGTTAGAACATTTTATTTAGTTCTAAACAATATTAAATCACTAAATTTCACATTTTAACGCTTAAATCTATTGTGTATTTATTTTCTGAAAAATGTGAATTTTCCCGGTTGTTACACAAAAAATAAATTTCATTCAAATATAATCAAAATACAATATGTTTACCAAACACTCTCTTAATATTTCATAATTAATGAGGAACAACAACGACAACAACGTCATCACGTGTGGCCATAACAAGTCAATTGCTTTGGAAGCATTTGAACATCTCTCTCCCTATTTACTTCCTCATCTCTACAGTCAGCGACAGAGTTTTCGGTGAGTCTTCTAGGTTGGGTTAAGGGTTACTAGCATGCGTGTGGTTGGTATTTTTATTTGGAGCATTGTTACAGGACAGCGCTAATTTTAGGCATTTGAGGGCTATAAGCAAAACTTTTACATGAGGCCTATTTAAAAAGAAGTTTCTTTTCTTTCTTTTTTTTAGAACAAATACTATGCATTAAAATGAAAAGAATAAAAAAATATCATTCAAAATAACAAAACACCAATTACATAGACAAAAAAAATCAAAATAAATACAACAAAAGCAAAATAATAATATTAACCAAAAGTATAATATTAAAACTTATTATATCTCTCGTGATACTTATCAGCAATTTTTTAAGAGCTCTTTTTGAAAATGAATAAAACTTTCTTGATATTTTATACCAGATGTATACTTTCCACTTGACACGTCTACTCACCTTTTTTTGAACAAAATTAACACAATACAATCATGATTAAAAAAATAAACTGTGACTACTATAAAATGACAATTTAAGAGTAATAATTAACAAGTAGAGTATAAATGAGTAAAAAAGATGAAACCTAGAGATTTATGATCGAATAATGTAATATTTCTTCAACAAAAGTCTCTTAATCGCATTTTTTTCCTTATATTTTCTAATGTTTTTTCCCCCTAGGGAGATTTTGTTCCTTTTCTTTCAAGTCTAAAGATTTTTACATTCTTTTCTTATTATTATTTCTCTTTAATTATAGGTAAACTTAGTTGTAGTTATTTCCCTTCCTTAATTTCCAGAAATTTCTCAACCAGTTTTTTTTTTTTTAGGCCTTCAACTGCAATTAATTGATTTTTTAAGGGATGCACAATATTCCTACATTCCAAAAAAATCTCAACCACCTTTTTTTATTATTTTTAGAAAATACTAAAAACACCAACTCTAGCCTCAATCTTTGAGTATTAATTTATATGATAAATTTTATTTTATTTATTAATAAATATTTAAAGTATTTCTATATCATTTAATTGCATCTACTAATAGAATTACAACAAATGAATTGGTACTTAAAAAATTAAAATTAAAATTGATATGTCTAACATTACTCCTTTTTTTTTGTTTCAATGCCACCACAAAATTGTAAAAAATAAACAAATATAAAAAGGTTATAATTATTCAATTAATTTTTAAAATGCAATACTAACATAAATATAGTGTATTTTAAAAAAATTTTGGGGCCTTCCTAATAATAGGTCCTTAACGCACTTACTTAAATGGCCTTAAGTAAAAATTGGTATTACTAAATATCATCCTCTAATAAAATTAATTCTGCTGTAGGACTCACAAGTGAGTCCACTTTTTATTAATAATAGTGTTTATCACTGGTTGAGCCCTAAGCATTTTTCTCTTATTTAGGCGGAGGGGATGTTACGGAGAGAACTTTACCACGCAAGAATTAAGATCAATCAAATTGTCATTTTGTTTTTTAAATTTTGAGATGACTTTTTTTCAAAAAAGATTTGAAATGATTCTCATCTAATTTAGCAGTGAAAACTGCATTCTACAGAACTTTCTAACATACTAATTAAGCTCTGGCAAGTTTTTGGTTTGGCATATTGTTATTAATGAGGCGTTTGTTTTGAGTTTTACGTTTAACGAGGCGTTTGTTTTGAGTTTTACGTTTGTTTTGTTTCTAAACGTAATACAATTTTTATTGAAATGTAAAAGTTGTATATTCAAATATAATATTTTTTAATAATACATCAAATATATTTAGTATTTCAGAATATTTTAAAAATAAATTTTTTTTATTCACATCATATTTTTTCTTTATCTTACTTTTCTTATCTACTATTACCAATCACATCAACTTTTCAACTCTAAAATATAATTCAAATATTTTTCATCCAAACACACATTACATTTAAATACAAAATAAATATTTTTCATTCAAATACAAAATACATACAATGCATTACGTTCAAACGTAATATATTTACCAAATATATCATAAGTCGTTAGTATACAACACAAAAACTTTTTTTTAATTAAAGGTAAAAGATTTTTTTTTAATTAAAAGTAAAAGAATGAAACTCTACCATTTATATAACGGGTATGATTAAGCTATAATGTAATCATATATACACGTGTATATATATAACAATTTATATATATATAATAAATATATCATTTATCTAATAAATTTTTTATTATCATGATATTATCATGATATTTATTATCATAATAAATTTATTATTTATTATAAATATTTAAAAAGCATATTACATATTTTAATTATTTTTGAAAACTGCTATTATTTATTATAAATATTTAAAAAGCATATAATTTCCCTTCTTCCATACTCTCGCTCTCTCACTCTTTTTTTTTTTTACTTCAAGAGTACTGTTTTAGGACGACACGGGTCGCATAAAACCACGTGTCGTTAAGGAAAAAAACACACACAGTGATACATATACATATGTATTCTCCTGTACACGGTTGAAAGACACGACAATTCTACTATATTTAAAAAATGATATAACGTTGACGAAGTTCTGTATTTCTCTTAAAACATTCCACGTGAAAACCGAGAATTTTAGAGTGAGTATGTTGTTATTTTTGAAAATGATTTTTCATTTTCAAGAACACAGAAAATGAAAACAATTTCAAAATAACATTTGTTTATTTAACGTTTTCAAAACCGTTTCGAAAATACTGTTTTCAATGATATTGTTTTTTTGAGTTTTTTAAAAACGAAAAAAAGTTGTTTTCACTTTTTGTTTTCATTTCCAAAAAATATTGTGTTTTTTGGGTTTTTTAAAAATGAAATGGGTTTTGAAAAAATATAACCAAACAAAGTTTTATTTTTATTCTTTTTCAAAATATACACTCAGAAAACATAACCAAACACAGTTTCAGAAATGATCTTAACACAGTTTTCAAAACATTCTCATTTTCAATTTTTTTGAAAACAGAAAACATTTCACAAATAATACCAAACGCCACCTTAAGAAATGCAACTTTATTAGGAGCTCTTCAACGTAAACAATTTATGGATGTACTTTTCCAACAGTGTAGCAAATTCGTCTTAGTCAATTTTAAGGAAACAATGCATGATGCATTATTCTTAATAGACAGGCCTAACCGTCTTCAACTTGCTGGTGCTGACAGAACAAGTGCCTGAATGAAATGCCAAAATTGAATTGAAATATCATGCAGAGAATGTCACCTCCCAAAGCCTGCGGAAACCGACTTGATATTGTGGCCATCATTGAAAATATTGTGTGGTGGAAGCATATGAAAAATCTTTCAAAAACTGTTATCAAAATTGCACAAGTTCTGGGGGGCTAGCAATACACCTGTAGACAATCAGCAGTCTTACCGTTTCATGCATTCCTTTCCATTGCAACTTACATGTAAATATAGCTTCATGTCTCTTGGTTTTTGATTGTATAAATCATCACGGGTTGTCCTTTATTTTTCTTTTTTCCTTTTTTTTATTCCTTCCTCATTTGCTTTCTTTGTTTAATTGTTTGTAAACACAGCCTTGTAGCTATAATGCACACAAAATATAGCAAACTCATTCAACCATTTCATTCCCTATATTTTACCATAAAGAACAGACTTGAATATTTGAGATGATCTCGTCCTTTTGCCCATCTTCAGCGCCAACTTTAAGGGATTCAACTTAATCCGATGTCTCACTCTTAACCAATCTCAACACGTCACCCACAAGACGTAAAGAACCGGTTACAAGGACCTGATTATATCAATAAGAAAATTGAAAGCTGTATAAGAGAACATATAAACTTTTGTAGGAAATGAATATAGACATAGATAATTGAGAGAGAGAGAGAGAAGAGAAAAGGGTGACAAAAGAATTTGCATAACCTGGAAATGAGCGGTTTGATTCTGTTGGACGGTATCCCGGAGCCATTTAATCACTAAGGGGAGAGAACAAAATACTGCACTTGTTTCATCACTTTTTGCACACAAGTCTTCATCAACTTTCAAGTCTTTACCAACAGCATCTGTGGTCTTATCACCATCTTAAATAAGGATTCACATTATGGGGAAGAATTCAACATAAGAAAATTTTCTATCAAATCTTCAAGATTAGTTAGCTTAGAGCAAAGTATATACGATCTCCTTGTCTTACCCTTGTTCGCCTGCATGAGATTTTCCCATACTTGTTGCAGAGTGAACTGCCACGACAAATCAACTTCACTTGGAAGCAACGAATGGGATCCAACCTTTTGATGCAATGATGAATTTGGCACAAAGAGAGCTTTCTTGAAGCAGACACCTAAAAATATCAAACAAGAATTAAATGAATTTCTCTATTTAAAGATAGATAAATGCCATATGCAACAAGGGCCGTTCTAGAATTAGATCTTAAGTATTCATTTTGTCCCTTCTCTATGTTGCAAAAACTCTTATGATTTCGTTAGAAGACAGAACTAAATCCAATGTAATATTCTCAAAATACCTGTATTGATAAAATACTCACCATGACTAGCACATGTTTCAAGCAAACGCTTGAGTAAAACATTAGGATCCCGCACTGACATAGAATTAAACACCAAAATCTGCTGTGCATTTCATAACAACTTTCAGTCATTGACTGGTAGAAGACATGAAGCTTCCGAATTTAGCAAGGAAAAAAAAAGAACCACATGCTGCCTATTATCACAGGAACATAAAAAAAAGAAAACACAGAACACGGTGATCATATACATAAACATAGCTTGCATAAGGATCGAGAATTATGTACTTCACCTGTCTGGATTCCTTCTTGGCTTCGTCATCAAGGTGCTTGTTTCCCAATTCATGGGAGGATATAGAATTATGCTGCAGTTGATTTCGAAAAACTTGTTGGCAGTCTTCCTTAATGGAAAGTGAAAACCATCTTGCACATACTTCCATGCTTTCTGGAGTATGGGCTCCATCCAAATAGAACACAAGATTTCTTGGGGTTTTGACGTCAATAGATCGATCAAGGACAATCTGAGCCCGCCCTTGCAAACTTGCTGTTGTTAATCCTTTTATGAACTGCTCTGGCAAAGAAGTCTATTCCATATAGAGAAAAAAAGAAATCATGCAATGTACAATTTTTGTGAAGGCACAAAAGATGTTCTTGTCTGTAGAACTTACAGTATCTTCCAGATGCATGTTTCCAACATGACCAGTTCTCCGAAGCCAAGAAGAACATAGTGCAACAGCAAGACCAGCATTAAGATATTGGTGCTCACCTCCTAGCCCAAGTCCTAAACCATTCAGCAAATTGGCATCCAATGGCGGAACCACTTGAAGAGGTATCTGCAATAAGAATGATTTCATCTTCCTATTGAATCATTTGAATATAATAGACACATAAATACACATATAGCCATTATGATTCCTAATCGAAACATAGAAGTATAGAACCAACCCGCTAGTTGAAATATGTAATGAAGATATACAAGAAAGTCAGTACTTATTCAGGAATTAAGAACAGGATGTGGGACGGTCAAGGAAGCTAGACTTGGAGGTTGGATTTAATTTATATAAAGAACGTGAAAATCCACCTAGGTGTGACGATGCAACTACCTTTACTTGTCTACTCCAAAACAGAAAGGCATCCATTTTCTTCCATCTTTTGTTTTTTGTTTTTCATTTGAAAATTTTCTTATGTTTATACTAGCGGCTTGATTCCATCACTGTTTGTGAGGAGCCAAGACCTGAATCATTGATTTTCATATTCAACTTACATCCAGCTGAGAAGCCTTATCCTTAAGTGCACACATTGCTTCGTCAGGTTGAGGGACAGTGAAAGCAGGAACCCCATGCTGGATCCAAGAAGAAAAAACATGATAATCACATAGCAGTAGATATAGTCGTAGTTTATGTTAGAAATTACAAATGTTCTCAATTCCCACATGCTCTAAAGAGCACCTTGAAGATTCCAGCTTTCTCTCCTGCAATTTCTCTGAGATTATTTCCTGTTAACAGCATTGACAATAGAGAAAAACTAATTACCAGTTTTTAAATTAGGATGAAGAATACTGGCATGTTCTTTTCAAGCTATTAAGCAAAAAGCAATCCTCACGGGATGGAACCATTAAAACAGTGGAGTATAACATGACCAAGCAACAAAATCTGTACATTCATAGGTTTTTAATCCAAGTTATTGCCTTTTGATCGATAACATACTCCAAATCATGCCACTATGACAGATATTACATGACAGGCTATTACTAAATTTCACTTGATGACCAAATACATATTCTTATCACAATCGCAATTCCCAAAGATAGAAGCATATCTAATGCACCCCGACATTTTCAATAGCACGCGTCACATTAAAATACATGTAAATACCAAGGTTACAGAAGCAGAAAACCAACCGAGAATTTCCATGTGATCATACCCAAGTGAAGAAATACCACACACAACAGGTGCCTGCACCTGAAAAGGATCACAATGTACACATCAGCATATTTCTAAAACAATCTGTTTCTTGAGTTGCTTCTTAAACAACAATTGTACACACCACATTAGTCGGGTCTAATTTTCCACCTATTCCAACCTCCAAGATAGCAACATCGACCTGCAATATCACAGTAAGGGCGATGTTCTGATTCCTCTGAGTTTGACTAATGTTACTTGCAAGTTCACATATATGAAGAATTTTAAACATTAAGCAACCTAACTTCAAAACTCAAAAAACACAGCAAACCTGCTCTGCAGCAAATATCTTGAATGCGAGTAATACAAGGAAGCGAAAATAAGGAGGCATGGGAATATCCTCCGTACCCTTCTCCTGCATAAAACAACATTTGGAAAGTTATTATCAAATATCATGAATTACTTTCAAAAACAAGCCCGGGAGGGATAGAGAGAGGGAATGACCCATATGTATTGTTGGAACAGTTCATGAAATTAAATTTGCAGAAGTCTGAGGTTAGGTTTTCAAGAAAAGTTGGAAAGAAAATGAAACAAGGGCATGATACCTTTAGTCTATTAAAGCACCACCAGAAATATGACACAAATTTCTCTTCAGATATCTCCACACTGTAGTATCCATCACAATGGGAAATAGATCAGTGCACCTTCCAAGATGAGAAATGAAATAGGCATAGGACAAAAAAGCCAGTAAATAATAGGCAATTAAGCATAAGGCATTTTATGTAATCCATAAATTTGCTTTAAATAAAAAGGGAATGCACAACAAGGGAGCAAATCCAAACAATTACAATGGTACTAAAAGCAATCTCATAAATGAAATTAGAATGAATAAAAAGTCAAACATATTGCCAAGTTAAAAACATTGCTAAAAACACTAGTCTGATATTTCTTGCACTATATAAAATTGTAAAACTACAAGAGCAAACTTGTGCAACAGCAAAACTCACCCATCCAAACGAAACCTCTCTCTGAATTCAATAACATGAGGAGACGTTAATAGTCCAGTGTGAAAGCCACAATTACGCAATATCGATTCTACGAAGGTGCAAGTGGATCCCTTTTCATCGCCCAAATAGAAGAAGAAGAATTCATATCACAACATATTATGTTATAGGACCAAAATAGAAGAGATAGAATCTAGACAGACGAGAAAGAACCAAGAAGAGAAGAGGAAAAAAAAAAAAAACCACTAAAAATAGAACCAAATGAGAGAGAGGATTCTAGGAGAGCAAGGACCATTAAATAGAACACTGACAGTGTTAACCTTCATTCATAAAGATCTAAGTTTGAAGTTAAATAACTTAGAGTTATTTATAGAGAAATAAAAATAATAGGTTGAACCCAACTAAATTCTAAGTAATCCTCTTTTTTTTTTAGCTGGACATTTCAACTCTTTATTTTATAGTGAAGTCTTTACATTATGATGAAGTCAGATATGAAACGATGCTAGGTTATGCCAAATTTCTAAGGATCAAAAAACAATACCAAATTCAAAAATCACAAAAAAATACTAAAATTGACTAAATCCTATCTCCATCACGATAAAAGCTACTTCTGAGACTAATAAAGCAAAGAGCAAGTATAAATATTTTTTCTTTTTTTCTTTTTTTTTTTTCTGGATTGAATGACTAAAGTGAAGAGTCACAACTTCACATATCAAAGATATAATTTAGACGAGGATTTTGGTACCTTTCCCTTTGTGCCAGCGACATGGATGATCTTCATCTGAGGCATTGACTCTTCCAAATCCAGCAACTATCATTCAAAGTCCAATCCAAACACCATTAACTCTCTTACTATCAGCTCAAAAGACAGTACCAAATTGAACCAAAATTACGAGGTTTGGCTTCCGCGTACCGACAGAATGACGGCGTTTACCTTAACGTAATCGAAAAGCAGTTCGAACCTGACGTCCTGATTGGGGCGATTGCGCTCCGACATCAAAGAAGACAAGGCGTCCATTGCCTCTTCATATGGAGTTGGTTTGAGTCGGAGCTCGGTACCTTCGGCCATGGCGATTTGGCGTGGAACTGAAGTGAGTCGAGAGAGAGGAATGCAGTGGTATTCGGATCAAAGGAGGAAGAACATTCGTGTTTACCAAAAACAACACAAATTCGTGATCAAGACGCGTGCTTTTGACGCATTCGAATATTTTCTGCTTTTAGTTCCCGAATTCTAAAGATGGAGATATCATTTTTGAGAATTTTAAAGCAGCGTCTGCTAAAAGTTTTATATCATACTTAAATATAAATATAATGTAATTTTATATTAAATTTAAAATTTTACACTTTAATATAATTTTTTTTACAACGTCATAAAAATAATTACTATTAAAATTTTTTTTAAAATAACCATATTAACTTTTTAATTTTATTATTTACCTCTATTTTTATTAATCATATCAACTTTTTAATTTTAAAATATTTTTCATCCAAACACATATTTTATTCAAATACAAAACAAATACTTTTAATCAAATACAACACTTAAAAAATAAATTATATTTAAATATAATTAAAACGTAATCTATTTACCAAACATCCCATAAGATTATTAGGTATTTTAATTTTAAGATATTTGGGTTAAAATCTATGGGTTTTAGGTGCTAACATGAAATGCATGGGAAGGTGAGTTTCAGCTTAACCTTTATTTAAAATACTATAATAATCTTAAAATTTAAGTAAAAATGATATGATTATTTAAAAAAAAAAGGGAAAAAAAACATTCCAATAACTTATAACTTGTTTGTTTATTATATTATATTTATATTATATTTAAATATAATATAATTTTTATATAAATATAAAAATATTACATTTAAACATTAATCACATTACGTTTTAAATTCAATATAATTACTATTTATTTTTTAATTTTTTCACTACTTTTACCAATCAAATCACATATTCTCTTTATTTCTATATTTTTTCTCTCTCTACTTTTATCAATTACATCACATATAATATAATTCAAATACTTTTTATCTACATACGTATTACATTCAAATACAATACAAATATTTATCATCTAGATATAAATTATATTTAATACATTACATTTAAATGTAATGCACTGTCTAAACGCTCCATTAATCTTTATTCTCAGTTTCTAACGACTCCACTTGCAATTAGCACCTTTTTTTTTCTTTTAATCTTTCATTTATTTTTTTCTTCTCTTCTTCCCTTGATATATTTTCTCAAAAAACTTTAAAATTTTATTTATCATACTTGGGTTTATTTCTCTTTTTCTTCTTATGATATTATAATTTTACTTCAATGTTCATTAATTTCATTCAAAAAAGTTTGCAATCAATTAATAGCATTTTAAAATCTGTATATTATTTTTTATTTACACAACAAAGAGAACGAAAAAAAAATAAAGTAGGCTTTTGTTTTATTAAAAAATAAATAAAGTTTAAACTATTTTTATTTTTGTTTTATTTATTTTATATGAACTGATAATATTTTATTTTATAATTTCCTTTATTATTGTATTTACAATTATGATAAAAAATAATTATGTTAATCAATTAAATACAAATAACATTTTTATGCACAACTAAATACAATAAAATAATATCTTAAGAATTTTATTAAATATAATTATATATAATTAAATACCATAATTTAACATTTCTAATTATATAATTATTTTAAAAAAATCTCAAGTGCCTTATTATATTAAATTATCCCCGGCAAAACACCCCAAAGCCCTTAGTCGGCAGAGCTGCCAAGGTGACAAAAAGAGGGACCTACAATATTTTTTTATTTTTTTATTTTTCTGAATTTTCCTTTCTCTCCCTGTTTTCCTCACTCTTTCCTAGCCTTCTGTTACTTCTGAAACACGCCGACTCAAATTCGATTCTCTCTCTGTTATTGATACGTTTGAATGGGGTCTATTTTTAATAAATAAAATATATTTAAATTTTTTTAAAAATAAAAAACTTTTAATGTTTAATTAAATTTAAGAAAATCTATTTTTTTAGAGTAAAAATATTTCAAGTTTTTAAAAATAGATACATTAAACGAACAATTTTTTTTAACTGTTGTACAAATATGGACTCACACGCATGCATATGCATATATGTATATATATATTATATATTTGTGTACGTATATTCTTCAAGGCTCAGTTTGGAGCTCACAGCCAAGGGCAGCAGCGGCTCAGGAGACTTGGCGGCTTGGCGCTGGTGGGGCGATTGGCTGCGGCAGAGGCTTAGGGAGGCTGCAGTTGGCAGGGGTAAACAACAAACCGAACAACCCGACTAAATCTGATAAACCCACTCAACTCAATTATTATAACGTAAATCCGACCAATTCGATCAAAAAATTAGCTCAACTTACCGAATCTGACTATTAATTTGATGGGTTTAGGTTATGTTTTTCCAAACTCAACTTAACCTGAACCCACCCAATCTATTAATATGTAAAAATAAATATTTTTCATACTTCATAATATATAGTATTTGTCTTATATTTTACATTAATTAATTCATAATTTATTGTATTTTATATTGTATGAGTTTTTATTATTATTTGTTTATTAGTTTACAACTTTTACATTTAAACTCGTTTTGCGTATATTTTATTTTTATGTCAGTTTTATAATTTATGAAATTATTTTGTAATTTTATAACACTAATATTATATTGAAAGTTATTTTTTTTTCATATATTTCTTATTTTGAGTTGAATGATTAGTTGTATTTATTTTTTTATTACTTAAGTATGTTCAACCCGACCAATCCATCCAACTCACTCAAAATTTAATTAGGTGGGTTGATTTTAAATTTTGAGTTAATTAGATGGGTTGAATTTGAAATCAACCTACCTAAACTTAATTAGATGGATTGAAAATTCTAAAAAACTAACCTGGCTTACCTGATGTTCATCCCTATACTTCACAAATGTGAATATCACGTATATCACAAAAGAGTTATAATAAATTTTTTATATATTAAAAAAATTTGCCAGCTGGCAAAGAAAAATACTTCTCCACATTCTTCTTCTCTCCTGTTCATTCTCTCCCTTCTCATTTTTTTTTTTTTTTTGCTCGCACTCACTCTTAACATCTTTTCCTTCCTTTCTCAACCCTTTTCATTCTTTTTTTTTTTTCTTTTTTAAGGAATTTAATTGCAAGAATATGATCGTCTTCAAGGGAAATCAATTTCAGAACAAATATGATCACTGTAAGAAGATGATGATTCCACACAACAATGACGTGCATGATCGATTTTCGGTGCCTCAACGAAGGCTTCGACGGCAAAGAGATCGACGCTGGCTTCTTCGAAGAAAGGTCTCTAGGCGGAAGTGGAAGCAACCGAGGAAGCGACGGGTGTTGGTGGCACTGGTAAGGAAGGGCCAGAATCCAAACACTTGAGCCAAGGAAAGAGAATATTCAATCTTACCTGATTCTCGTACAGTTGAAAAGTACAGAAGTCATGGAAATTCGACCATATAGTACACCTTGTCCACATGTCATCATCTCATGGTTTTGAGATGTGATTAACAAATTTAAATACATAAATGATATATAAATCGAACTCGAAATGAAATGGATTTTTGAATCCAAACTAATTAACTTATTTATAATTTTTATTAATTTTTTAATAAAATATAAAACTAAAATTTAAAATTTAAATTTGAATCAATAGACAAGCGCCCCCTAACTTTCATCAAACCTATCACCAATCTTATATAGAACAGTGAAAATATTAATGGATAAAAATTAAATATTAAATTTATATACAATATTACATTTTATGATAAAAATTGTCATAAAATTTTTTAAATGATAAATTTATCATTAAAAATATATATTTTTATCTAAACTTTAAAATTTTTTTATTGAAATAATATTATAACATTTTATTTTGATGAATTTTCCTTTCTCTCAAGCTCTCTCTTCCTTAGCCATCTCTTGGCTCTCTCTCTTCTAAAACACACAGATCCAAATTCAAATCTCTTCTTTTCTTTTGTCTCTCGCCCTCTCCTCTCGGCTCTCTCTCATTCTCTATTTCTCACCTTCCCTCAATCTCTCTCTCTCTATATTTCTCAATTTATCTCAATTATCTCTCACCCTTTCGATCTCTCTCTTGCTCATTCTCTCTCTCTCTCTCTCTCTTCCCTTCTCTTTTCCTCTCTGTTGCCGTTAACCTCAACTGCTAGGGGTGAATATCAGGTGTACTGGACCGAGTGGATTGGGTGGATTTTGAAAGTTTTCAACCCACTCAATTAGCCCAAAATTTAAAATCAATCTACCCAATTAAATTTTAGGTGGATTGGGTAGGTTGTCAGGTTGAACATAATTAAGAAATAAAAAAATAAAAAAATAAATATAACTAACTTTCAGTATAATATTAATGTTATAAAGTTACAAAATTATTTCATAAGTTATAAAATTGACATAAAAATAAAATATATGTAAAATGAGTTTAAATGTAAAAGTTGTAAACTAATAAACAAATAATAATAATAACTCATACAATATGAAATATAACAAGTTATGACATAATTAATGTAAAATATAAGACAAATACTATATATTATAAGGTATGAAAAATATTTATTTTTAAATATTAATAAATTAGGTGGGTTTAGATTAAGTTGAATTTAGAAAAACACAACTCAAACATACCCAATTAATAGTCGAGTTAAGTGGGTTGGGCTGATTTTTTGATCGGGTTGGTCGAGTTCGGGTTATAATATGTTGGTTGGATGAGTTTGTCAGGTCTAATCAGGTTTTTGAGTTTATTGTTCATCCTTAATGAAGTATACCATTTCTCTTTACATAATCATACAATATTTTTATTTTTAAACTATATCAAAACCAAAAATTTATTTTTATGTGTTCAAAATTGAAATTATATGAAAAAAGTAGATATATTATTAAAAATAGCATTATATATTAAAATATCTAATAAGATAACATTATCTTTTATATTTGTATGATAAAATAAAATTGATATAAACAAATATATTAAAGATCATCTAATATTAAAAAGCTAAAACAAAAGTGTTATTTATCATTATAGTTGTAATTATTATTATATTAGCATAAAATTTAGGGTTTTTTTTTTTTTTATGAATGCCCCTAAACATTTTGCATTAGGCAGTTTAGTTCTTGAACCTTTTTTGTTTTAGCAATCAACCCCCATATTTATAATTTTTGACACATTTAACCTTATTATGTAACATCCATTTTGATAGCCTAAGAAGGATATTACTAGTTATATTTACTTAACAATTTCCTTTCGACACTTATATTCAAATTTGAGTTTTAATTAAATTAAGTTCAGGTTCTCAAATAAATTTATGTTGAAATTAAATAAAAGTGATCCACAATGCTTTTTTTTGGACTATCATATATAAGTTATGTGTAAAAAATTGTTCTAATTTTAACGAACATGAGCAACGAGGACTAATTATACCAAAAATTACAAGTTTAAAGGATTAATTGTCCAAGAAAATTTTAGAAGGCGTTTGGATAACACGTTATATTTGCATTATATTTGAATGAAATACATTAAGTACAATATGCGTTTAGATAAAAAGTATTTGTATTGCATTTAAATACAATGTTTGTTTGGATGAAAAGCATTTAACTTGTATTGTATATTATATAACTAATAAATGTAGAGAGAAAAAAGGAAGAGAAAAAGAAAGTATGTGATGTGATTTGTAAAATGATCAATTAATATTATTAAATGATTAATTATTAATTATTAATTGTTCAAATTATAGTTTATCAACTAATTACTGATCAATCACCGATTGATTATAATCTAAATTACTAATTTTCATAATCAATCACTAATTATCTATAATTAATAATTGATTGATCAGATTTGAAAAAAATGACAAACAGCTATTTTGCTAAAAGGACGTTTGTAAACACCATTACATTTGTCTTGTATGTAATTGAATTTTTGTTTAATACAAACACCATTGCATTGCTTTAAATATTGCAATCAAATATAAATACTTTTAAATTTTTAATCTAATACAATTACTATTCATTATTTTTTTTATCTACTTTTACCAATTATTTTACATACTCTATTTCTCTCACCAATAGCACAAATTATATCACCTTTGAATGTAATATAAATGCAAAATATCTAAACATATATTTTGTTCACTGCATGCAAATGGAATATTATATCCAAAAGAGGCATAAATTAAAAAAAAATTCGGCTATCTATTAGTTTTAGTTTTAGTAATCAAAATCGACCACCTAATCTAATTTTTAATTTTTTTAACGACTTAACAAACCGTTGAATTAGTAATTGTTACAAACTTAAAAAGGACCTGTAGATCATGTGTTTTAAACATAAATGGGCATTTCTAACTAAATTTTAATAGTTAGAATTTATTTGAGTACGCACTCTACAATGTTTTATTAATATTTAAAAGGCAATTGGTCAAAACTTAAAAAAAATAAATAAAGTTTAGAAGAGTAACTTCATTTGACATACTTTCTTGAAAGAATAATAAAAAAAAGAACTATTTAGAATTGAGAATACAAAATGAATTGTTATTAGAGAGATAGAGAAAAAAAAATATAATAAGGATTTTGAAGAAGTGAAAAAGTAGATTTAGATCATATCGTTGAGATAATGATCTATCAATGAGCTAGTTCTTTTTATGAGACATAGATGGGAAAATTTATTGTGAAACTCTTTTTCCTTTCATTTGAATCGGTGTTTAAGAAAAAAAAATATTTTGCCGAATTAAAAAAAAAAGTGAAAAAGAATGTAAACTTGCATTCTCCACAGATGTAATGCTCCATAAGCTAGCAGGTTAAATATAAAATAGCTTATAAAGCTACTAAAAGACGCTACTTCTCTTAACTTGCCTAATTGGAAATATATACTCTTAGTTAAAATATCTATATTCAGTGAAAATAATACAAAATCATCTTATAAATTAAAAACTTAACAGATTAATTATGAGACCTCGGACCTTCTTGCTCAATCAACATATAACTTTTATTCACTACTTGTTTGCATCACAAGAATTATAATAAGTAAAAGCTTAATACATAAAAACATTCATGCTAAAAATACTTTAACGCATCTTAAAAAGTTACTTTACTAATCATTATACCCTTCTATTTACTAAGGGGGTGTTTTGGGGGCAAAAAAGAAAAGCCTCCAAAATAACTTATTTCTAACACATAATTACTTTTCATCATTCATATATTCAAAAAACTATAATAAATTCCAAACTTTAAAAGTTCATAACTTTATATATACAAGTCCAAATAAGATGTTTTTTTTTTAATTATATAGAATTTCGATAGGAACGAAACAATATTCATATTGAGATATTTTTTCTAAAAAAATTTTCAAAATTTTATATTTTTTTTACTCCAAATTGTTTTTTTTTCAAACATATTTTTTAAAACAATTTTTTTCCAACTTAAAAAAAAATGCCCCTAAAAGGCCCCCCAAACACCCCCTAAAAAGCTTCTATTTGGACCTCTTGGTATGATATTAGTCTCACAGTATCAATAAATCATTTTTCATATTTCTCATATGGCTTACCCTTTCTTGGAAACTAGTCGTGTCCTTAAGGGATTCATCTAATTTTTATTTGTCTATTGAAACTATAAGACCAAACACTGTATCCTTATAAAACCTCTATTTGATACAACATCACCTCGATACTAAAAACTCATAAAAAATTACTTTTCATGCTTGTGCATATAAAAATGTTATTTCAAATATTGTCATATTATCAATAAAACATATCACACACATAATATTATTCTTGCGAGCAGTTAAGGGTCTCACTTGCCTCAAATCACGATAGACATTATGCATGAAGAATCTACAGCTTGACTAAGCCTGACAATTATAGTGCTCCTATAACACGTTAAACAGAGAAGTTATTCCTGTATGTAACATCTAGCAATTGGTGTTTTCAGTATTAAATAAACACGCCCAAACTCTGATATAGCGTAAAACAACTAATTGTCTCTACTATATACACACACACACATATATATGTGTATGTACGAACCTGAAAAACAACCTCCGATTCTTGTTACACAACGAAATCGTATATGGCCAAATATAAAAGCTAAACCATGAACTCTCTCTTTCTTTATATATATATATATCGCATGATCTTTGTATATAGCCCATTTATGTGTGTGTGTGTGTATATAGTTACACAACCCTTGATTCTTTTTTTTTTTTTTTTTTTCCTTATCAAAATAGCATGCCGAAAATGGTATAAAATTCCAACGACAGATGTGCTAATCTAACAAAGGTGGGCAAGCAGCTTCAGCAACCAAACAAGTGACATGAAATAAGTTTTTGTGTGATCGTATAGATTTGGACTCAAAAGGAAATAGCCTTCGTAACACGTCTTTTTTGTATGGACATGTATTCATACCGATTGCTAATTCCTTACCATTTTGTCTTCGTAACTTTGAAAACTGATCTAAAGGAAATTCTTAAAACGTTATATTTTTACTTTTCAGTACATTAAATCCATTAATGTGACGATACATGGATGGATAATTGATATTAATCCATTTGTTTCATAAATTGAATTTAAAATTGAATAGAATTTTTAGGTTGAAATTGGTTGATTTTTTGAAAATTAATTATAATTTTTTGTTGATTTTTCAAAAAAAAAAAAAAGAGTTAGAAAAGTTGAGTTGAGTTCAAAATGAATTCACAAACCAAACAAACTCAACCCTGCGTTTGGAATAAAGTTCTTAAATGTGATGCTCTTTAACTTTTTCAGTGACTTCCACAACCATGCCTCTATGGTGAATCTTTGGTGTAAAAATTAAGGACCCTCTAGCATCTCCAAAATAGCTCTAGGGTTGGCAATTCAGGTCATAATACGACATGAACTCGACATGAAAAAATGCGGGTTAGGATTGGGAAAAAAGAGTGCGGGTTGGTTTTAGGTCGAACCCGTTTGACACGATCAAAAAACGAGTTAAGTTCATATCAACCCATTCGACACAAAATTGACCTATAATAACCTGTAGTATGATGCATGTATTGGATCCATATTTAATATCTTACAGTATGATGTTTCAACTACACCAATAATTGTGATTAAATTTTGAGAACCTATTCCTTTTTTTTTTTTTTGATAGATTAAGATTTTAGACAAAGGGAGAAAAATTACTAAAAGAGAAAAAATGAAACTCTTGTACTTTATCTCCACTACTTACATGTATATTCATTCATTTTAGTTTTTTATTTTTCAACTTTTTTCCCAATTTATTTTCAATAATTAATTAATGTACAAAATAGTCATAATTTTTTTAAGCATTTATTATATTATAATAATTTGATGAACTGGTCACTGGACTAAAAAAATAAGCAATTCATTTTCACTTTTAGATAGAAGTATTGCATCTCAATCTAACCCAATACCTTAATCTTAGCTTTCTTCTAAGTCTTCTTTCTTTGTCCTTTTTTTTTCTTTTGGACATCTTTGTTTTTCTGGCGGGTCAACAGGTTGAGGGTTGGCGTGTCCACAAGTCGTGTCGTGTCAATTAACTCGAAAGCACACTGATTGGCGGATTGTGCGGGTCGTGTCATGTCAACCCGCCAACCCATTGGGTTGGGTTCGGGTCAAAGCTTTTCTGACCCGACAGGTCACGGGTCGTATTCGGGTTATAATTTTAAAAATTGGTGTTGACTTCAACCCGACACGAGCCCGACCTGTTGACACGAATTGCCACCCTTAAATAGCTCTATGACTCTAAAAATCTTTAATTAAATTACAATAAAGTTATCTTAAAAAATATATCTAGTTGAAATACAATTTCCTAAAAAAATATTTAAATACGCATTTATTTGTAAATAAAGCTCAACATAAAATAAGATAAGCCAAAATAATTTTGCATGAAAGTCTTGCACCGACTATTCAACCGAATGGGTTATTGAATTTACTTCCAGTCTTTTAGAAGAGAAGTGAAAATAAGCTAATGTTTGGGACACAAATTTTTTTAGCATTGCATTTAAATGCAATGCAATTTTCCCCCAAATACAAAAACATTTCATTCAAATACCAATCACATCACATTTTAAATCAAACACAATCACTATTTATTATTTCACTTTTTCTATTACTTTTATTAATTACATCATATATTCCCTCTCCCTCTTTTTTTTCTCTCTACTTTTACCCATCACATCACATATTTATTATTAAAATACAATTCAAATACTTTTCCCCCAAACACACATTGCATTCAAATGCAATGCTAATGCTTTTACTCCAAATACAAATTGCATTCAATACATTGCATTCAAACGCAATGCAAATGCAATGTGTTCACCAAATGAACCCTAAATCTAAAGATACGGTTAACTTGATTCTTGAGCTTTTTGGTAATGAACCCGTCACAGATTGACTTACATGATAAGTTTCAAATCAATTGCAAGTATTGGAAACAAGTACTTCTCAACAGTCTCCTGTGGGTTATAGATACCAAACCAGCTTTTAAGGATGATGAGATATACAGCTAACTTGGCATAATTACATGGCACAAAGACAACTAGGAAAAAAATCATTCAAATCATTAAGGTCATTCAATTGTCAAATCATTCAAATTAAGTATTTGTTACCAGTTCAGTCCAGTTTAAATTTACATATAAGATCCTGTTTGGCATCCGACTACATGCCATCAATGTCCTTGGCAAATCAGCAACATTTTTAATTTAACTATATTTTCAACCATGGAACAAGCCATTTTATCAAGCCAAGTAACCAATCATAGAGACTCTTCAAATCAAACCTCTCACATCTGCATACTAGTAGTGCCATCTATTCCAAAGCATTTAGTTTAGACTCACGTAAAATTCCCAGCATCATGTACAGAAATCATGTCATGTATCAGACTGCATAAAAATGCCAAAACAGATCATACCTTTAAGAATGACAGAATAAATCTCATGAACCCTATGAGTCGTACCTGACATTTGTGCTAAGAGCTTTCGACGGAAAGGGATAGACCATTAACCGTGTCAACATTCAAACTTCTCACCAGGAAATGAAGAAAAGGAGTTTTTGTCTATCAAGGACAGTCACTTTGAGGAAGCTGAAAATTGCTCAATTGGCTTTGCATCTATCAAAATACGTTTCTCATTGTCAACGCACCCAAAATCTCTCAAGTATGAAGGAAACGCTTCTTCCAACAGAGCTTGAGAGTTCATTCTTATTACAAGCCATGTTCGATTGTTCTTCTCATCAACAAACCTAAACTGATGGAATGTCAAAGCAAATTGAAACTAAAGAAAAAATACAAAAACTGAGCCAATAATTATGTTGCCACTAACTGATCAATGATGATGAGTATTATTCGTAAAGTATACCCTTAAAATGGATCAAATCTCCACGTTAAATAGCTCTGCATTAACATAAAGTTGTAAGTACATAATCGATTTTTTTTTTTTTAATGATAGTAGTCATGATGTTCTGAAGAAGTCAAGCTTCAACTGCTTAACTTCAACCAACAAGGAAAAAAAAAATCTTGAGTTCAGAGCCAAGATTCAATCTCAACGACCACAACCCCATCATCAGAGCCAAGAATAGTATCATCATTTGATCCCACAACAAAGACCTGACCCACAGAGTAACATACGCTCCCCTTGGCCAATGCATGAAGTGCGATTTGTAGGGACTAATGGTGAGATGCTCGATCCAATGATGCATCCATGGACTTTGTTTCGCACGGTTATCTCATCGATAATCTTTAAATGAGTTAAAGTTGCTAGAGACGAAGTGCAAGTTCCAATAATTGTTGAGTCTTATGCGATTATAGATTCACAGTTGAGCTTGACACAGGATATTGACGGGTTTCCAAGATTTTTTAGACCCCCCTTTGCCATTTGATTCAGCATCCCAATCGGAATTGGTACCCTCAAAGTTCACCACTTCACCATCCAGTTCTACATCCCCATCTGAGCCAAGGTCAGAATCTGGTATTGTACCAGATCCATCATCCCCATCTGGCCAAGGTCAGGATCAGGTATTATACCAAATCCATGATCCGCAAGAATCCAGTGGAGAACTGGCAGGACCATTTTCCCATGTGGTCCTCGGAAGACAAAATTATCATCGCCAATGCATCTTAGTTTACTACTGAACCTATCCGTGGGATCTTCCTTACTAATAGCAGCAAGTTGTAGATGTAACGCTCTAAAAACTCTTGGAAACCAGTTAATATCCTGTGTCAAGCTCAATTGTGAATCTATAGTCTGAATCAAGCTCAACTGTGAATCTATAATCGCATAAGACTCAACAATTATTGGAACTTGCACTTCGTCTCTAGCAACTTCAACTCGTTTAAAGATTATGGATGAGATAACCATGCGAAACAAAGCCCACGAGTACATCACTGGATCGAGCATCTCACCATTAGTCCCTACAAATCGCACTTCATGTATTGGCTAAGGGGAGCATATGTTAATCTGTGGGTCAGGTCTTTGCCATGGGACATTGTAAACTCTTGCATAAGTACTGTACAGCTCCAATGCCAATCGCTGATATCCAAAGAATCTGAAATAGTCTCTTACCAAAGAATCAAATAAAACAACTTCATCCTCCAGGCCTGCGTAGATTAAAATCATTGGAATTTGGTCACCATAATCAGAAGTTGAATCTGAACTTGGATCATTCTCTTCATCTGAGCCCTCTGCTTGTTTCTCTCTCAAAAGCTTCCCATTACTATCCAAGCACTCAGCATTTTCTTCATTTGGATTCCTATCCTCTTCATTTGACATCCCTTCCATATCTTCTTCATCTAAACTCCTTTCACTATCTTGACCGTCTAGTTGATCAACAAATAGCAGGATGTTATTGTTGGCCTTTGTTTCCCTTAATTTTGCAAGGAACATAGCAGCTTTCTTGAGAATGATGGGATAATTTGGAGCCAACACCTGCGGAGAAGAAGGTCATTTTCCAGTCATTAGTAACAAAATTTTCAAAATTCACCAAAGACTTAAATAAATTGATCATATAGTGATGATCTTGATGTAGGCCATTCTAGGTTTCCTGTTCTGCTTGCACTTATTAGCTTAAAAAAGTTGAAGATTTACATAATAGGACTTACATTGTCAACATATGAATAAGACTTCACATAGAAGTAGAACTCTTCCTTCCGAGGGTTGACCCATTTCTGTAGCAACAAGAATAAATAAGTCATGGTACTTTTTACACCTATATTTAGAATGAGATAGAACCGAGACCATACAAAAGCACCCAAGTAAGGAGTATAGTAAATGATTCAAGTACCAAAAACAGACAACAATAAAAGTCAATAATCTCAACAAAAAATAATAATAAAGTTAGCATCTCAAGTTCAGGTAACTTTGAAGTTTCAGGATAACTTGAATATGTAGAATGTATCAAAAGACAGAAAGAACACTGCTTTTACATTTTTCTTGTGCATGCTCATAATGTGTAGACTGACTAAACTGAATCCAGAACCACGGTTGATGAAAACTGATACATGAATACTTAGGCTGGTAGTTTACAGAAGAAATAAATGAGAGCACCTGCTTCTTACAATATAATATTTTCAGAAAGACTAATGCTCTTGGCCAACACCGCTGCTAAGCACCACCAATAAAGTGTGCCCTGTTTGTATATCCCATGTTGTGGGCGGGCTGATTTTTCTATTAGTGACTGGTGCCATGAATTGTCCAATTAGCATTATTAGCATAACTGCATAAGTTGAGCTTGGAATGACAATCAAGCTTTAATTGATGACAAGCCTGCAAGGCTGCAAGCCTTGTAGCTTTGACTTACAGGACATTTTTTATGATATGATTCCAAGAAAAAGAAAAAAAAATCAAATTCGAAAACATTCTCTATCAGCGAATATATATACTTGAGATAGTGCATTACAGGAGTCTAATAACACAACACAAAATCGCACAAAACAAATATGTTCTATTTATATAAAGGAATAAAAAATTTTAAATGAATCTAAAGCAACAGATACCCTATTTTACCAATTCCCAGTTCGATAGTTATTTGAATACCTCATTTGATACATAGTCATGGAGTAACAATGCATCAGATCCACCGAGTTTCACTAGATCCCTCCCGCAAATGATTGATATTTAAGTTGAGGCATTGACCAATTCCTCTCAGTAACGTAATAGGATGAGTCTAAACCACCCAAAACCTAAACAAATAAATGGATGTCATCAACAAATTTAAACCAAATAAAGAATTCCTTGTGGAAAAAAGAAGAAGAAGAAGAAGAAGAAGAAGACGTGGAAGAAGCAACATACCAACAATATTGTAAAAAATATTTGTAATAGTAACTAGTCTGTGTACACATGATGGAAATTCGTAAGATGCCTTACGTACCAACAGTATTTCAATGGGTTTTGGTAAAGAAGTCTTTAAAATAGCCTTCTCATATTCCTCTTTCTTATACGCGCTGCAAAAATAGGCAAAGAAAAGAATTACATACGTAAAATCTTTATACAAAAAGCCGGAAAAACATAAATTGGACAAAAAAGAATCCAAATGTTCAGATATAAAGTTCTTTAATAATGAAGAACTCATTTAAATTAGACAATTGAAAAAATAAAAAACGAAAGGAAAATCATGTATAATCTTGAAGGGGGAATAAAAAAGCCAACGATTTAAACAACAAGAGAAACTTAAATGACAACTTTTGCGGATAAAAGAATAGTTATTACCAACAAGAAGATCGTTCAGGAACGGACACTTCAAGAGAAAATTTTTCAATTTGAAAACCTTGTCGCTTCAACAGCTCCAAATTTGGGGAAGCAAAATCAGGTGGACTGCACTTTGTATTAACCACCGAATAACCAAACTTGCCGCACTTTCCATTTCGTCCAGAATCATCATTGATCGTTGATGATAACACGCAGCAATCGTAAAGATTGCCTCTAATCCCAATTTACCACAGAATGGAGGGGAGGCTTGCCTAAATTAGAAAAAGAAAGGGATAAGTTAAATCGTTAAGGTTCAAATGCATAGAATTAGAGAAAGTCCGCAGACAAGAACGAAGAGATTTGGTTAGGCAAGCGAACCCCGATTGGCAACAGGTCTTCCGAAGAAAACGACAGCAAGGTCTCGCAACAATCACGATTGCCGTCAATACCGTAGATCGCCTGCTTTGCTTGAGGACCGCCGTCACATTCCGGCCACGCATGACAGCTTTTCGCCATTGTTGGAACTCGGAGCAGCTCCATTCAAGAAACTGAGAGAGAGAGTGAGAGGGAGGGAAAATCTGTCATGGAAATTTAAACAAATGAATTATATTATATACCGCACCCGCAAATCCGCGCAACAGAGGCACCGACTCTTGAAATATTAAAATAAAACTATTTCTTAGAAAACATTAAAATAGAATTGCTGTAAACTTTTTTTTTTTTTAAATTGCAATGTTTAGGATTTAATTCTATAAAATATTTTTGATAAAATTAAATAATTATTTATTTTTGTAAATTTATAAAATTTGTTTTTAAAATTTAGAGTGTTTGAAAAAAATTCTTCCAAATTGATATAATTTTCCACATTTTTCTTCATGCTGTAATTTGAGAAATATTTATAAGTGCTTTAAAAATAATTTTTAGTTCACCTTAGGTGCCGTTTGGCACACAAATTTTATTTTAATTTCATTCAAATACAATACAATTTTACACCAAACACAAATTTTGTAACAGTGCTACGAAAACAATTACTATTCAAAACATTTTTAAAACAATCACATTAACTTTTCAACTCCACTATTTATCTCTACTTTTACCAATCACATCAACTTTTCAACTCTAAAATACTTTTCATCCAAACACACATTTTATTCAAATACAAAACAAATACTTTTCAACCAAATAAATATTCAAAAAACAAATTTCATTCAAATACAATCAAAATGCAATTCATTCAAATACAAACACATTTTATGCAATTCTTTTTTTTTTTTAACATTTATCTATATGAACAAATTTTTTTGATAAGAATATAAATTCTTTAGTTCTTGGAAGAAAAAAAAACATTTCAAAGTCCCTTTGTTATTCTAAATCTTTGCTCATTAATATTTTTAATTAAAAAATTGGATATAGGTTTTAAAAAAGAAACGGGTGTAACTTTAACAACAAAAAGAATGTTTTAATTCGACTATAATACTTAACTACTTAAGAACAGGTTTCAATGGTTATTTTTATATTTATCCATAGATAGTTATCATTAATTTTAGTCATTTAATATAAATCCAATGGTTGTAATGTATTAGGTAGTTTGTCTAAAAAATTATGATAATTAATGAATTTTGAACTAATAAAACTCATTAAATACAATTATGGATAGACAACTTATTATTAATTTATTGATATGATTTTTTTTAAATGATTTTTGTATTAAAATAGAATTTAAATAAAATATTTTTTTGTCTAATTTTTAAATCTTATTCATGTGTGTGTGTGGATATATATATATATTAAAAATTTTCCTTAAAAATTACCAATGAACTCTTTTGATCTTTAACCCTAATAAATTTTTAAAACCATTTTTTCCCTGAATTGTGAAATTATTCCAAAAAATGCTAACGTAATTATTTTGTTTTAAAAATTATTACTTCAATATTTTTTTAATGTAATTGCTTCAATCACATTTTTTTTTATTTTTAGAACAATCATATTTTAATTTTAAAAACACAAAAAAATTCATCATATTACTATCTTAAAAAATAATTATAAAAACGCTCAAAAAATTAGAAATCAAATAGATTACTATCTAAATTCACAATCTTTTGGACTTCAAAGTTTAAAAATAAAATAAAATTCTTGCAAAATTTATTTATTTTTATTTAGGGAAAAGATTGAAGAATCAAATGTATAAATAAAGGTAAAGAACTATTGTATCATAGTTTTTGTTCAAAATTTTGCTCCCACCAAAAATTTTTTAACATTGTCATTGATGGTAAAAATATATATTTTGATCAAAATTGAATAACATCCCAAATGGTACATATCATATCACAATCAAACCGAATATCATATCACATATCATATCTAGGTATATTTCAATTCAAATCTAATAGTATGAATCTCTTAGAATACATATTATTTTCAAAACTGTACCACATTGTTATTATATATCACATACATAGTTTTCTATCTCGAGCCTATTTTGATCAAAATTTGAAACTTGTCTTTTTAATAATATGCAACAATTTTTAGAAAAAAAAATCTTAGTAAAAAAAGAAAAGAAAGAAAAAGCTCTTGAGTTTTCTTTCCACAATATAATAAGTATAACCTAATGATAATTCTACATCAAATTCTATTAAAAGATATAGAATTTGAATCCCACTACTTTCAAGTTCATAAGAAGAAGAAAATAAACGAATTCACAAAAATGATAGAGAAAGTTATATGTATTATTTTGTGACCTCTTTTCCATTAAATACAAAAGAAGAAGAAAATATAAAAAATCGAATTTATGCAGTTAATAAATCATGTATATTTAATTAGTAATTTGACAAAAGAAAATGCTTTGTAATTCTGATTGTGAGAATATATACTATGATCGTACAATGGTTTACTAAATATTAAGTGGCACAAATATTTCATTTTTCTTTTATTTTCTTGCTAAAAACTTCATTTGTTGATATGAAACAATTTGCTAAATAACATAGCAAGTCAAGAAATATAAATTTTTAGTCTTTATATTTTTCATCTATTGTATGATTTAATTTTCAAAATCATAAACATCGGTTTCTCAATAAGGATTACATAATCAAATTTACACGCAAATAATTTTCTAGTAAATTTCTAGAAATGGTAGCTTTATTTATTTTTTTTTTTCACTAGATATATTTTTCACATTTTTTGAATCCAAGACTCATATTTTTATGAGGATTAATTTCAATAATTCTAATTATAGTGATTAATAAAAAATCAAAATTTAATTATTTACACTTTTTATAATTATTATTAAATGTGGAGGTTTAAACAAATACTCATTAGTATTTGGCTTTACATGTATAACTCTGAAACAAACACTTGTTTACCTGATAAGAAATGAGAATTTTATACTGGATGAAGCTAGTATTCTAAAATGTTTAATAATGAAATTTGCAAATTGCTCCAAACTTTCAATTACTTGTTTTAAGATAATGCAAGAGAGTTCAAAAGAATAATTAATGACTAGGTAGCTAAGTTATTATATCTTATAGTCTTTTTTCTTTTTTTTTTTTGTTTTGAAATTATTATGTCTTGCAATCTGTAATTCTTAAGGTTGTATGGAAATTTTTATATGCGTTAATTAATCATGTATTAGTCATTAATGAAATTTTTGAAAGAAATTTGTAAAAAAAAAAATGTAACAAAATTAAAATGAAAAAAAAAAAAAAGAAGTTCTATTCAATTATCCAATTTTGATTTCAAATATTCATTTGTCCACCTTCCATAATAATTAATATTTATTTAAAAAAATTGGTTGTTTATTTATTTAAAAAAATTGGCCATTTATTTATTTTTTAAAAAAAGAAAATTGATTATTAAACCTGTTATAACAACTTATATAAAAATACATATTATCAATGCAATTAAAATAAATTCTATTTTTTATAAATTTATCTTTTAACCATCCATGGTTACAAAAGTATAGAAACCATTGAAAACTCTTCCATATATATTCTTAAGGGAAGAGTTTTCAATGGTTACTATATATATAGTGAAAATAAAAGAAACTAAAAGAGCTATGAGATATACAAGTTGTTAAATGGAGGTGAAGATGTCAAAAAAAAAAAAAAACAAGCAATGTAGATAAATTTAGACCATTCAATTCAATTAAATGGAAAGAAGAAAAAAAATGATAGCCATTAGATTGATTCAATGGATAATTAAAGTGCAAAACCAAATTCCCACTTCTATATATATAGATATTGATATAAATATAGAAACACACAAACAAAAGATTAAATAATAATAATAATAATAATAATGATAATGATAATGATGAAAGCAAGCATGCAAATTGAAACAAAAACTTTTGCTACTTCATTCTCCTTTCTACATGTTGATCAGGCCCAGTAGATCTAATGGGTGATGTGTCGGGATTGTCAATGTGGCAAGCTCTAGATGGATGAGGGCAGTTTCGATGTAGCCAGATATGTTAGAGTTTTGGAATGAATACTAAGGTCAAGCCTACATCATGATTTGGGTCTGATTAGGCTCGAAGGAAATCGAAAAAGGATGGCTCCCAAGACGTCCTCTGTTGCCAAATTACCTAGAGAATCTACATAACACAAGAAAATCGACTAAAAGAAACCAGTGAGATCGAAGAATACTAAGAGGAGTAATTGAATAATTGATGGGATTTGGGTAAGGTGAGTTAACGATAGGTTAGAGTCTAAGTGTTTCTGGGTGTGACTTGAGATCGCTCTGGAGACAAACACAGGATGTTCCAGATATGAACTTTGATGAATTCTGAAAAACTTCCAGAATTGAGGAGCTTCAAGAATATGATGGAGTTCTTGAGTTTCTTGCACTTAAAGATGAGTCTTTACAGAGTTTTCTAATGGAAAGATAGAAAGAGCTAAGAATACTCGTGCTTAAGTTAAGAAAGATTTTGTTAATGTGCGCCGTTTTGCTTTGGAGAAGGTGGGCTATTTATAGGGGAGGTTTCAACCACTTTGGAGGTTGCTTGGGATAGAAATGCACTAGGCTCTGGAGAGTTTCTGATGCACTACTTCTCA
Source organism: Antiaris toxicaria (assembly GCA_035233585.1). NCBI lineage: Eukaryota > Viridiplantae > Streptophyta > Magnoliopsida > Rosales > Moraceae > Antiaris > Antiaris toxicaria. The sequence continues at coordinate 9,593,468 of CP141162.1, read as the reverse complement.
TTTTCTGTGTCAAAGCAGTGACGACTGTGTGCTTGGCCTTCAAGTAACACTAGAAATGGGAGGCAATGTGAACAAGGTGGTCAAACTTACAATACTTTTCAGAGGCTCAGAAGCCTTTAGAGGCTGCTCTGCCATGCTTAGTATTTGCTCTTCCATCTCTAGAATAGTGGCTTGCCAAGGACTGGTTCAAAGTAAGCAACTAGAGCAAATATGGAGAAATACTATGTTGCTAAAACTAGAAAAAGTGGCATTCTGGAGACTAATCAAAGAAACATTAGAATGTCATCTTAATCTCTAAAGGGACAAGTACAATTGTAGGAAGTTTCTAAAAGCAATCCTTTTAGGCATTTTGGACCAATATAAAGAAAGTGTGATTTTTTTGGCTTTACATATTCATGTTGGGTACACTTTAGTATACCTAAGGTAAGGAATTGGACTCTTTTGGCTATTTCTCTATCACTCATTTATCCTGACAAAGTTTATTTGAACCCTTTAAGCGGGATGAAAACTAACTTTAACCAAGGATAAATGGGCCTAGTCGATTACTCATGGCCCACCAAACCACCACCCACGTAAGTTTTCCAAGTGTGGCTTGGGTCCACAAAACAAGTTCACTTGTATCATGGGATATAAGTATTAGGCTTAGGCCTTAGTGGATGGCCTTGTTTAAAAATAGGTATCAACACTATATATGTTATGGATATTTAGAAACCATTAATATATAGACTAATTTTGTAAAAACCCCAAAATACCGTTTCTCACTCTTCCTTCTATCTCCCCCATCTCCTAGAAAAATTTCCATTGCTAACCTTGGTGTGACCACGATCGACCGGAAAATCATAACAATGACAACAATCGAAAAAATCTCAGCAACAAGAACAGTGAGATCGTGGGAGAATAAAAAAAGGAAAATCGTGACTAAAATCAGTGGAAAATTGAGGGAAAATTGCAAATAAACTTGTGACTAAAATCATTAGAAAAATGTTGGAAAATCATCGGAAATTCATTGTCAGCCCTTATCATCTTCAGCACCTGATCTCTGACCTCCTTGTGATGGTTTCTCTAATAGTTGCAACTCTCCGAACTCCTTGTCTTCCCTGGCAAAAAGAAGTTTTGGATAACAGATTTTAGGTGGTTTTATAATTTTCATTAAAATTTAAGGGTTATTATTAATTAACAATAAATATCTAATTCCTAAAATGAAAAAAAAAGGTAAATAAATTACTAGTAAATTTTAGTAAATCTCAGTAAATACTGATAAATTTTAATATTTATCAATAATTAAGTTGTTTTAATGATTGTCAATTTCTTATGTAAATCTCAATATTTACTAGTAAATCTCAATATTTATTAGTATTTACCTTATTTGAAAATTTATCAATTTATCGGATAAATAAAATATTTATTAGTGAATTTAATATCTACCAATATTCATGTTGTTTTAACCCTTTCTTCATGGAAGGTTAGTATAATACCTTATTTATCTTAAATTAATCTTTTTCTTTACTTAACTTAATTTGAGTATGCCTAAAATCATACTCTAACACAATGTCTTATTTGAAGACTAAGTCTAAGACTAAAGTATCTTAAATTATGAACTTTTTAATCATGATACATATGCAATAACATATCATAAATTAAAACTATATTTATAGAGTATGATATACTTGTAAATCTTGTCATTTACATAAAACATAGCTTTTTTCGTAAAATGTGGGTCTTTCATAAACATGTAAAATATGGTTTTTTAATAAATCATGTAAAACTGGCTCTTTCGTAAAACATGTCAAACATGACTCTTTTATAAAACATGTAAAACATATATTTTGGCCTATATCATAGCATGTTTTTAAAGATATCATATGAACATACTTAATTTGAAAATATTCAATATTTTTATACTATAGGGGAGAGTTATACTTATCTTACTTATAACAAAATGCTTTTCTTTTTAAATCATAAACTAAAATTCCCTTCTTGAAATATATCTAGATTGAGTATTAATTTTGTATACTTTTGGATAAAGTTTTTCTTTAATTTCTCCTAAAAAGAAATTAAGACTTACATTATATACTATGATCATGAAACTATAGGATATTATCATAGTCTATAACTTAAGAATATGGGATTTCAAATTTAAATCAAATCCTTGCTTTAATATTTTAAAAATTTATCTTTTTCTTTTATTGCATACTTCCTATAAATATCCCTTTTTTTATTCCTCTCTCTTTGCTTTTATTTCTTTTTTTGTTTTTTTTGTTTGCAAGGTGTAGCAACACCATTGCTCAACCCAAACCCATGCTGTAGTGCTAGAAACAGGCACTGCAACCTAGGCTATTGTAGTGGCCTACTTTGTCCCTGTCAAAAATTCTTCTGTTTTTATTAAACTTTGAAAAATTATATCTTAAAAACCATCAAGAACTTGACAAAACTTTATTTATGGAAAATATTCATCTACACGTTATCTTAACTTTTCATGTTTGTGAAAAAGTTTAATTTTATCTATAAAGTCTTCATTTTTATTTTCATAAATCCAAATCTTGATAGTTTTTGTCAATTTTAACTAAATCACTCGTCTAACACCAACATTTTCTTCCTAAAAATTTTGAAACACGTACATATACACCATAGTTCATGTCCCACAATATTTCTGACATTTACTACTCAAACTTAAAACTTTATTCATATGTTCATAAACATATTCTTAGTATGGATTCAATCATAACTCCAACATTGTTAAATTTTCTAAACTCATAACAACATTCTAACACTAGGAACTTGAACTTAAAAAGTTTTTGAAAAACTATGAGCACTTATTATTTCTACTTAAATTTCAACCCACTAAAAATTATAAATTTAAAGAAACTTAAAAAAAGTTTTGGCCAAAAAAGTAGCTGGACAAACGATTCTTCTACCAGAAAATTGAACTAAACTCCTTAGAAGGGGACTTCTTAGAGAAGGATTAAAGAACTTCTTATAATTCTAAAAAGCTAAAAAGTGTTTGTGAGATGGGAAAGTAGGAGAGAAAATGTAAGAAAACTCAAGAAAAATTTTTAAGAACTTCAGAAAATTTTAAGAAACTATAGAGAGTTTTTGAGAGAACTAGAGAGCTTTCTAGGCTTTGGTATGGAAAATGGTGGAGTGGTAATGGCCTATTTATAGGCAAAACTTAATGACTTTGGATCAACTTACTAATCATACTATAGATTGTCTAGAACATTCTAATCAAGCTTAATCATATTTAATTTTAATTTAAACCTAAACCTATAGGTTGTGACAGAAGGTCTTATCTTATGTTTGACATAAGCAAGGGGGTAGAAAAAGATAATTCAAACTTATCTTTTTCCCCCTCCATTGATCAAAGTTTTCTTTAACCACAGTCATTAGATTAGAAATTCTGTTTTTCTTATTTTAAGATAATTCAACAGATAAACTTTGTATTGTTATGTAGGCATAACAATATTGGTTCCTTCTACCAATAGCACACATCCTAGTAGCTTGTACTAAAAAAGTAAAGCAATACAAATTTTTATTACTTAGGACTACTTATCTTACAAGTTAGTGTACTGAAAAAGTAACTTAATAAAAATCCTATATATAATTAGAACTCACCATTTTAGTTCCGATATAGATAAAGGTAATCAGTAAAATTTCTATTTGTCAAAAAGTAATCATACTGAATCTTAATTTGTCTAGACTTTTAATGTCTAATTTTAGTACTGTATTTTTATATGCAAATAAATTCTGTTTAGTAAACTTTAAGATTGCTGATTCTAATACTGTTAAAATTGTTAAAATATTGTATTTAGTGATTTAACTTTTCCACAACATTTTATCAATTGATCACTTTTCACTATTCACACTTTTTAATTGATCACTTTTCATTATTTATACTTTTTAAATAATATTATGTAACCATATATTAAGTGACAAAATTAATATTTGTCATATCATTAAACTTTATACTTTATATTATAATGTTACTTCGTCTTATTTTTCATAATTATAACAACTTTATACTATGGTATTCATTTTTAATCTTAACATAGAGTATATGTCATAAAATCACATTTTAACTATAATAATATATTTGTGACATATTATTAAATTGTCATATCATAAAATTTTATTTCATTTCATCATCTTATGTTAAAATTATAACCTAAGTTTAAATAAAGGAATTTTTATAAATTACACAACTAATTCATTAAAATTCCCTTGTAAAAAGTTGGTCATTACAAAATCCTAGAGATATCATGCAGAAAGAGAAAGGAAAAAGAAGGCTTAAACTCGTTTATTTGTAGCATTGCTTCACATTACATTTAAATGCAATGTAATTTTTATCTAAATACAAAAGTATTACATTTAATCACATCACATTTTAAGGGCCCGTTTGGTTGTGTTTTTTAAAATATTTTTTTTAGGCTGGAAAAAAGTTATTTTGGAAAATATGTTTGAGGAAAAAAACTATTTAGAGTGAAAAAATGTAAAATTTTAAAAATAAAAAAAAATCAATATGAATATTGTTTTGTTCCTCTCGAAATTATATGTAATTTAAAAAAATAATTTTATTTGGACTTGTATAGATAAAGATCTGAACTTTTAAAGTTTAAAGTTTATTGTAACGTTTTAGATATGTAAATAGTAAAAAATAATAGTGAGGTGAAAAAATTTGTTTTAGAGACATTTTTTTTGCCCCCCAAATACCCATAAATACAATACAATCACTATTTATTATTTCACTCTTTGTATTACTTTTACTAACCATATCACATATTTTCTCTCACCCCTTTTTCTTTCTATTTTTACCTATCATATCATATATTCATTATTAAAAAACAATTCAAATATTTTTTATCTAAACACATATTACATTCAAATATAATGTAAATACGTTTCCTCTAAATATAAATTACATTCAATATATCGTATTTAAAAACAATACAAATATAATGTATTTACTAATCAGAATCTTAATTTTCAAAATTTTTTGTGGGCATGCATATATTGTACGCATATCAAGAGAAAGCTATAAAATTGATAATAATTATTGGTGTGCAAATAATCCGCATGCGTGTATACAAATTTACTAAGGGGGCGTTTGGTAAATGCATTGCATTTTGATTGTATTTGAATGAAATTTATTTTTTGAATGTTGTATTTAATTGAAAAGTATTTATTTTGTATTTGAATAAAATGTGTATTTAGATAAAAAAAGTATTTTAGAGTTAAAAAGTTGATATGATTGGTAAAAATAGAGATAAATAGTGAAATTGAAAAGTTGACGTGATTATTTTAAAAATATTTTGAATAGTAATTATTTTCGTAACACTGTTGTAAAATTTGTATTTGATATAAAATTATATTGCATTTGAATAAAATTAAAATGTAATTTTTTTGCCAAACAACACCTAATATTTCAGTTCATTATGTGAAACTTGCATGTCGAAGTAATTATTAACATGTGCGAAATTTATACATAAAACAGGATTTAAATGTCATTTACAAAACAGGACTTATAATATTCAATGGTCAAAATTCACTTTTCGATCATGTATAACGTATGAAGGGTCATTTCTATAATTTTATTCGAAAAGTTAGGGTTTTTTTTTTTTTTTAATTAAGCATTTTATGCTTTGCCAATGTTCTCAAGAAAGCCGAAAAGGATAAATGGGAGAGGCTAATGAGCATTTACTTTTTCACCTTCAACTGACATTCATTAATGTGTCAGATCGCACTTGACAACGGTACAATTGAGTTTGTGAACATACGTTATTCAGGTTGCCAAGATGCCCTACCCTGAAATTCTTCCTGGCTGCCTTGTTCAGGCCATGACTGAATCTTAAAACGCATTACTTCCATGTGCTTCTGATAACTCCTGCACCACAACATGAGGCGGGATAAGAACTGCAGTCCCTGCGTCACGGTACCACTCTTCTTTGGGTGCTGTTCTTCGAGTGCCATGCCTCAACTGCAAGCCTGCATTTTGAAGTCGCAAGAACAGTAAAACAACAAATAAGATCATCATTTAGAACTAACAAGGGACTCAGCAGGGAAAAAAAAAAAGTAATAATAATAATACAGCATGCAGAAATTTTCTTTGTTATAGCTCCTCTTATAATTCATCAACAGACAAACATTATTAGAAAAAGAAAAATACAACATACTTGTGTAACAGAATTCAGAGACAAAATTTCTTTAGTATCTTCGAACGTCACACGTCACTCCTGATGAACAAGCAGAAACAACCGTCTTATCTGACATCAAAACGGAAGCACCAAAATTATTGCTAGCAGATCAACTTTCTCCTGTAGATATAGCTTTCCCTTTTGGCGATGCCATTTGAATTCCCATGCGAGAAGAATTCTGCAATACCATAGGTATAGCAAACTGATGCGGACGTTCAGATGAATCCAAGTCTTTATGAAATTTTACTTTTGTATCAGAAAAAAAACTCAGAAGTCTCTCTTTTAGGATAGGGAAAAGTATATCACAAGAACTCAACACATCTAATGAGCGAATCACTCCTCTCTTTACGAGGCTGCTAAATGATGATGAGACACTTTTAACTATGAGATTGTTCCGATCCACATCATAGTTGTCCACAAGAAGGAATAAAAATTCAAGAACAGTGTGAGTCATATCAATGTATCTGGGTATAGAGTTACCATCAGCAGAACTGCAGGCTCAATATTCATGATATTGTCTAGTCTGTCGTCGAAAAATAGCCAATCATAAAACAGGGCAAGCTTCACGTTGGCTTCAACATGGTTCTTTGTGCAAGATTTAAGCAGCCAACCTATAACCGCCCACCTTGGAATAACTTCGGACTGGATGACTTCATTAGGCGGGTGGTGCGCGCAACATATAAACCGGACAATGTCACTTACTAGAGACTCTCTCTCCAGCCCACATAGAAACTTCTTAGCAAACCATAACTGGTGGCGTTTCTGGCTCCCCAACTTCACATGTGTAAGTAAAAACCTCAACTGGGCCTCCATTTCTGGAGTTATCCGAAGTAAAAAATAACTACTTGGTGTCCTGGTGCAGTAAAGCTGTAAAATATCAGAAAATCCCGGAGTGTTGAAATCACCCGGGTTGAGTATCAAATCCTCCCATATAGCTCTAAACTCGGGTACATGTACCAGATCTTGTAGTACCCGAATGAGATCCCTCCCAATATGAAGACACAAATGGAACTCTTCCTTCAATACTCTAACACAAAACTCAATCTCCATACGCTTTAATGCCTCTAATTTTGTGCTACACTTATGAACTGATCTACAGTGATCAGCTAACAACCGAAGGTAAGTATACAAGGCACTAGTTAAAACCATAGGTTCCTCTTCTAATAGACTGCTCCAATTGGTCGAGAAGATGTTCAACATCTCAGAACACAACCACAGATTGCCATCACTAAAATCTCCACCAACAATTTGCCTCAACAAAGAAACCAACAAATCACTAAAACCTACCGCAGAAACATCAATCATTACTTTAGAAACCCAAATTACCTGACTTTTCACCGTGTCAAAAAGTTTCACATACAGTTCGTTAACAACCTTTATTAGCAAATCAACAAAAGAACGATACCCATCAGTGACCATGGCATGTAGGTGCTTAATATGGGTTTTGGCCAAATGAGTTTCACACAAAACCCCATAAAGGATTGCATAATTGAGCTGTGAGTACTCTTCTTGGTTTGGGATCGCTAATGAAAAGGGGGGTTTCAGCTTCGGTTGAAGAAGCTCAAAGGCTTGTCTGAGAGCGAGTTCCGTTTGGTTTTCTGCTTCATAAGAAGCAATCAGCATAAGTTTGGAAGCCATGTTAAGCTTCTTAGAGATGCAGAGAAAATTGGTTTTGAGAAAACAAGTGAATTTTTAATAGAGACGCCCAGGAATTTCAGAAATTACCCCGTTTTCTCCTAAATTAGAGAATTTGAGATTGAAAATTGAAGTGAGCCTCACATGGGACTGTTTCATCTGTCAAAATCCCTCAAAAAAGCAATCTTTCACCCAGAACCAACAAGGTATTCAATTTCTTAATCTCCTCACACTAAACACAACGGAATAGTGCTCATGTCATCTCCTAGGAACTCACCAGGAGGCCTGGATAACAACCAAGAAAAGGCTAGCCAGTAAATCCCGTACAACATGGCATTAATTATTCCCTCAAGAACAAACAAACTAGGGCAGAATGTAGACCGAAACTGGAGAAAAGAATACACTGCAAGTAAGATTAGCTCAATGAAAAGAAAGAATTGCCAGATACCTCTTCTACAAGTCAAATACTCTAAATCATAACAATGTTTAGAGGAGAATGAATCAACAAAAGTTAAACAGAGAATTTATTACGCCCAAATAGTGGAACTCCAAAAGAATGAACAAGTTAAATAAATTTCATTTTCTTTCTTCAAGAACAACAAGGAAAATGGAAATTGGAAAGCATCGAAAAGAAAATAGCTTTAAGCTTTATTCTGCAAATGGTTTAGTTTAAAAACCTGCATGAAATAACAGTACAACAGTAAGCTTGAAAATATATGCATATAGGTATAAATATGGATGTATATGTATATGTATAGAGCAAAATCAAGTATGTTTGACTACTCTCCTAACCTTGAGTACCAAAAATACACTGGTAATCTTTTAAAAAAAAAAAAAAAACACCGGTAATGAAGCAAAACAACGCAATCCAACTCTAAGACAAAACAAAAAGTGCAAATTCAATAGAAATCTGATCTCAATAATTGACAAAACTATCAATCTCATTAACAAATCAAGCAACAGATCAAAGTACGAATTCACGAAATCAAAATAAAATCATACAGCTAACAGAAGCAATAACAAAAGAGAAATTACACGTGCAGGTTAATAATCGTGCCACCACTAATGCAGAGTCGGCGCAGAACCGGCTCTCAGGTAAAGCCATCAAGGCGCTTGCCTAAGGCCCCTCTTAAGCAAAAGTCTCTTTTTATTAGGAAAATTTTAACAAATTATCCAGTCTAAAAGTCTCAAAAATATTGAAATTAATCATTCTAATTAGGTTTCATCCAAAATAAATCCTATTAATTAGGCCTCAGTTTGATTCTACAATCTTTGCACAACTCCTTTTATTTAAAAAAAAATGACAAACCTACAAAAACATTAACCAGTATTATCACGCCCCAAAATACAACTCAGATTTTTGCAAAACCAAGATAAGAAAAAGATATTCCATTGAGTTTTCAGAATTAAAAAGAAAATCATCAAGAAAAAAAGAAAACTCAACTGAGAATTGAAATCTAAGAAGGAAACACGAATTGGATAGGGAAATTTCAGATTAAAGGCAAATTCAAAGAGAGAAAACCCTAACCTCAAAATTTCTCATTTTTTCTCTAAAAAGTTTCGGCTGCAGAAATTGGCCTTCTCTTCTACTCAGTGGAAAGCTCAGTTGTAAAGGCAGAGACGGAAAATGTTCTTCCAAATCCGCTCAGGAGAGCCAAAAGAAAAGAAAAGAAGATAAAAGAATCAGAAAAAGATTCATATATAGGGGTACACTTACAAATTTTAGAAGTTTTGAGGGATAAAAAATAATTTCATTTGACAAAACGACATTATTTGGAACAAAACGATGCTAGAACCACACAATGAACAGACAATTTTGGAATTAAAATGCGGGAAGGGGGAAATGAAAATTTCATTATGTTTGTTTGGCTAGAAAATTCAACCAATTTTACTATTAAAAAAAAGATTTTTATCAGTAAAATATCCAAAAAAAAAAAACGAAATGAAAAAATAATCGATTGGTAATTCCACAAATTACTTTGCCCTAAACAACATTTCACAACCAAAGTATATGTATAAATTTATACATATAAACAAAAGAGTACTTTTTCTAAATAAAAAAGGGTAAACTTTATCATTAAATCAATGGTAATCAATTTACAAAACGAATCATGATCATAATTTGGTATGTTCATGGAAACCAAAATAAGAATAAAATAACAATACCCTAAATGATAATAGCCGATTTATACAAGTAACAAAAAAAAGTGCTTTAGGGGAAAATAGTACTGCAACTATATACTACATATATTCGTAAACATGCATATTATTATTATTATATAAAGGAGGATTTAAAATCACTGTTACCTCGATAGTGTTGTGCTGTTATTATCCCTGATTGATTATGAATTTTTGATCCTTTTACATTTTATTGTGTGACTTTCCTTTTTTACCCTTCATTTTTATTTCTTGGGCCCTTCTTAGCTACGGCTTTTTGGTCATTTTACCTAAGAATCCCTAGTTTCCTTCTTTGCTTTATTTTGACTGCCTCTTTTTATTTGATTGATTTTGGGTTTTTGTCTTTCTCTTTCTCCACTGTCTATTGCTGATTGTCTTTCATGAATGATTGGATTTTTTTTTTGTTTTTTCCTCTCATTGTATTCTTTCTATTTGAAAACTTTAGATAGCGTTTGATATTTTTTTTAAAATCTGTTATGTTTTAAAAAAAAATAAGAATGAGAATATTTTGAAAACTATGTTTAGATAGTTTTTGAAACTATATTTGATTATATTTTCTGAGTAAATATTTTGAGAAAAAAAATAAAACTGTGTTTAGTTATATTTTTGAAAACCATTCATTTTATAAAACATACATATGTTTATTTTTTTAAAAAATTATTATGAATACCAAAAATTAAAAACTAATAAAATTTTTTAATTGAAAAATGAATTGAAAATTAATAATTATAATATTTAAATACTTACTATATCAATTAAACCCTAATTAACTATTATAATTAGTTGCAAGTATATTACAAAATAGTTCTTAATAGTAGAAATAACATTTAATTAAAAAATTAGTAATTCTATCTACCATTATAAATGAATCATTTCCAATGCTTGGTTTTAACACGACAATTTCTTTCATTACCACCAAACATACATAAACTTATTTGCATATTTTCAAACTCAGATTTTCCTTTTAACATTTCCACTCATATTAACATTTATTTTTCATCTCATTTAGAAAAATAAGGAGGCAAATTCCAATGTCCAAGGAAACAATACAGCTGCTTAAGCTATAAGTTCTACTGACCATGCTTTTACATTAACGTTAGTGTCTAAGTACCAAGTAAGCAAACTATGTACCCAAATTTAATTTAAAAAAAAAACACACGAAAATAGTTCATACTTCAATGATGTAGGGTATTTATTGCCAAAAGATTGATGAACCTACATTTAGTAAAACGTCTTACATGATTCCTCATTTCTACTCCATGAATGTGCTTGACCATGTAACAAATGTTTATTACTGTATTAGATACTTCATAGATATGAAAGCTAAAAACCACTCAACTTCTCCAAGAACATCCTTATCTGCTAGTCAACATTATAGTTCAAGTTATTTTTATTTATTTGTGTTTTTGTATATCAGTAGTCCATAACAATTTGACAATATTTATCATTTTCAGATTTTCAATGATAAGATTTTGATGATTAGTGTAAAAAGATGCGTGCACACTGCAATCAAGCTTCGAAAAAAGTATTTCTACAAGGTTGGCTTCTTTGTTGACATTTGTTTTCTTTCTCTAATTATTAGTCCCATTAGAAATTTCACTTTTGTGTTTACGTAAGCAAACACGCCAATAAAATCTTTTCTGTTTTTTGCATATAATCTACTTCAATTATGTAAGTAAACATGCCGGTAAAATCTATTGAATTTTACATATAATCCACTTCAATTACATAAGTAAACATGCCACTAAAATCTATGGAATTTTACATATTATTCATACTAATTACGTATAAGTAAACACGCGATTAAAAGTTCTTGAGTTTTTTGTATTAGAGAGCACGAGTATTATGCAAGTAAGTTCAAGTCTCAACAACAAAAGCCAATATTAGAAAGGATCAATTGTAATGATCTCCTAATTCGTTCCACATGGGAACAAATTCAGCAATCACTTATAGGACAAATTTTGTAAAAGACATAACCTCTATATTACAAGTAAAGGGGTAGATTTTACCTAGAACATCACTTTTTAGTTTTTGAGACATGGGAGATCTCTAACACAAACTTTTTGGTTATGTGACAAAAAGAGCTCACTCCAAGCAAGAAGAGAAGACTTGGAATTTAGATCAATATACATATATGCAAAAAACACAAACATGTCACGGGAACATCATACAGGTGGCAATACCAAGAGATCAGACGAGAATATATAGGACCAAGAAGAGCAAGAGAAGAACCATCCCAAATACAAATCTTTGGAGGTGGAGATGGGGGTAGAGGTGGAAGGAAAGCATGTCGTCCCGAGTGTGGGAAAGGAGGAGAGAATGCGTATAAGAAAGACTAAAACAAGCAGCATGATAGTAAGGGCTGATCCTACTTGAAAAAGGAAGATTACAATTTCCAAGAAGGACAATAACAAAAGCCAATAAATAAGCAATCCCAAGGCTCCCACCACTAGAAAGGGTAGCAATAGTGATGGCCCTCTTTCTCTCATTGTTCTGCGTCCTTTGTACAGACAGAAAAAGGATGTTTTGGAGAGACTTTGGAAATTACTTATGAAGATGGCTTTACAAAAGCCATGGTCAACCTTTTATATTATATCTAATGATTAGTTTACCTATGCTAATGCCTAAATGTGAGTGTGTATGCAATGTTTCATTTTTCCTCGCCAGATATACACTGGCAGCAGCCACAAGACAACTTATATAATCCATTTGATAGTAGGGGAAAAAAAACAAAAGAATGCGTGCACACTGCAGGCTGTGTTCTAATACATTTTAATCTAACACCCAATTTATAGGTCAGATATACTAAATCAATAGTCCAAAAACAAAAAAATAGAAATTGAGTAAGATGGGGAGCTTACCTTGTGAGGAAGACGAGCAAAATAGAAGATAGAGAGACCGTTGATGGCGACGGCGATGGACGAGAATGAGAACGCCATGAAGACCACCGACCAAGAAGAGATAGAGCTTTGGACGACGGTGATGAAGGAGAAAGAGACGACGAAGTTGAGCTCATGAACGAGAGATTGCTCAGGTCGATGGTGATGAAGGAGAAAGAGAAAAGTGGTGGAGTTGATCGCTGGGAAAGAGAGACAAAGAAAGAGGTAGCAAAGGGGGAGTGATGAGGAAAGGGTTCGTGTGTGGCTTGGTAGATAGAGAAAGGGTTCATGTGCACCTGCTGAGAGAAACAAAAATTGAAATCTTCTTTTAGCTGTTTTCAAAGTTAACCCAAAAAACAAAAAAAAATGATCTCAGCATTTTCAAGTCAAATTTTCAAAATTTCAGCTAAACAAACAAGAGTTCAAAACCTTTTCAAAAATGTTTATTTAGGAAACTGTGAAATTAATCTCTAAGACAAAAACAAACACATTCCTAACCTTTTTTTATTTCTGTTTTTCTCCATCTGTTTTACAACTTTAGGTTGTTTTTTTTTTTTTGTTTTTTTTTCCTCTGTTTTTTTTTTTTTTTTTTTGCCTTTCTCATATTATTGGTTTTGAGTTTTGGTTTTTCTTTCATTCTTTCATATGTAGTTTTGTGCTTGTTATTGCATGTTATGGTTCCTATAATTTTTCCCCTTCATTTTCTCTATTTGAAAACCTTGATTTTTTTCTCCTGTTGTTTCTCTCTATAATGTTTATATAGTTCTAACTTTTTACTAATTCAATTTATTTTTAATAATTTTTTTAAAATATTTTGACTTTTTTCCTTTTATTCTTTTTTACCTTTTTCATGTTTTTCACTCTTTTTATTAATTGGTGATAATGATTATACATATATATATTTTACATATTAAGTATAATATAGTTTGTTCAAGAGTTACTGTGAATATTAAACTCTTTTGTTGTATTAGCCCTAGTTTCTAATATTGGGTTTTTGGTTTTACTATTTTTTCTCTTAGTTTTGCCTAGGCGAGTAGCAGACTCTAGTTGAAATCGGTCTAATAGGATTGCTCTTTTGTGCGTGGGTCAATTTAGTTTCTAATAGTAGACTATTGGTTTTGATGTTGCCTCATGTATGATTTTATTTATTTGTTGTTGTTTTTTCTTCTCATGCTCTATTCTTGCTAATGAATTCTTTAGTCATTTCGGCAAGAAACAGTGGTTTTTATTTCTTTTTTATTTTTTTATTCAAACGGAGGATCCAGAATCACCATTACTTGAACAGTGATGTGCCAGGATTTCTCTTGTTGGTTTTGGGTTTTTGGTTCTTTTTAATTTTCCCGTGTGAATTTTCTTTTTTACTCTTGATTTTTGTTGTTTGGGCAGTTCTTGGCCATTGCCTTTTGGTCATTCTACCTAGGAAACTCTAGCTTCCTTTTTTGCTTTGTTTTGGCCACTTCTCTTTCATTTGGTTGGTTTTGAGTTTTTTTGAGTTTTTGTCTTCCTTTCTCTTCTCTGTTTGCTGTTAATTGCCTTTCATGGATTATTAAATTTTCTTTTTGTGTTTTTTCCCTTTTTTATATTTTCTCTGTTTGAAAACTCTAATATTTTTTATTTCCATTCTTTTCCCTTTCCCCACGATCTGTTATACAACCTTAGGTTGTTTTTTCTTTTTTGTTTTCTTTGTTGTCCTCTATTTTTTTTTTCATCTTCTCACTGTCTATAGAAATTGATCTAATGGAATTGCTCTTTTATGTGCGGATCAACTTAATTTTTAATAGTAGACTTTCGATTTTGATATTGCCTTGTGTATGCCTTTGTTTATTTGCTTTTACTTTTTCTTCTCATGTTGCATTTTTGCCATAACTTCACTGGTCATTAGGTAGGAAACAATGACTACTTTTCTTCTTTTATCTTTGTATTTAAAAGGATTTTCCTTTTCTCTTTGTAGCTGGGTTTAGGTTTAGGCAGTTCTTTCTTCTTCTTTTTTTTTTTTTTTTTGGTCCATGTGAGTTATTTTGACATTATAAACCATTTGTATATCATTAGACTAGGTTGGCGATAATGGGTTGTTGATGTTTTTATTTTCCCTTGTGTGGTCTAAGTTCTTTGATAATGATTCTTTTTTTTTTTTTTTTTCAGTTTTCTTCTAACATATAGTTTTTTGGGACATATTGTTAGAAGATGATAACCTTTTTTCTACTGTCGATTTTGGCTACTTCTCTCATTTTGTTGGTTTTAGTTTTTACTAGTTATTGATTTGGTAGCATTTAAACAAACAAATATTCTATTCTAATTCCTTATTTTTTTTTATGTATGTAATGTAATGTATGTGACAAATCTTGAACTTCCATAACATTTTAAACATATATTTAGTTGCTAATGCTTTTTTCTTTAAAAAGAAAAAAGAAAAAAAGAAGCATTTTATCAGGTAGCAAGTAAATTATTGGAAATGTATTAGTTTGAGAGTTTGTCACATATTACTGATATTACTAAATATCTGAGCCAATTATTACTATTGTTATAATTTACTGGTGTTATTATAATTTTCATTTTTACTTTGGAGTTGCTGCTTAAACTACACTAACTTATACATTTTTTTTTAAACTAATATAACGTACCCTATATTTTACCATTTTGTTATTAATTTCTATATCCTTTTTCTTTATTATTTTTAAATATATAGTTTAAGATTTTTTTTCTTTTCCTTTGTTTTTTATTCACAATATAATTATTACAAATATAATAACATACAAAACTTAATGATTGAGAAAATTTAATCTGTTTGTTCATCAGTGAAGGAACAAGAATATTATAGCAAAAAGAAAGTTAGATTTTGAATTACATTTCTGTATTAATTATTTTGTGAAATTTATTTTGTTCTACTTGTTTATTTTTAATGTAATTATAGTTGATGCTGTATATGTTAAAAGTTAATTGTTACAAATTTGTAATTGATTTAATTATCACCGTTTTATTTAACTTACAAAAAGTTAGAATTAGAAAAATATACTGTTTTCATATTTGATATTGCTCATTATTAACATTACAAAATGGTAAAATAAGGTAAATGATATGTAATTTTGTGAAGTTATAAGTAATGGTAATATAATATATGAAATAGAATTTTAAAAAAATAATATTTATGAAGTAACAAGCAAAAGGATTGGATCTTCTAATAATACCTAAGAGAATATAATTAATGATATGAAAGAGAATAAAATGCATGCAATGAATTCACTAAAAAAAAAACACACACACACACACGTTTTTAGGCATTTGAAAAAGATAAAAAAAATATAGATAGACTATTTGAAAATTAAAAAAGTTATGAACACTAATTATAATTCTAATTTTTTAAATATCAACTCATATATCACTTTTATTAATAAATATAATCAATTAATATGTCAATACTTTAAACACTTATAAATAAACGGACAACAATGCACATACTACATAGGTTGATATTTAAAAGTTAAAATTAAAGTTGGTATTCTTAATATTATTCTTTCTAAAAATATGATTTTGAAATAGTATTTAGAAAGAACATAGATATCCTTTTGTAATTGTGATATTTAGAAATAGTAATGTGATCAGATGTAGTTAGTTAATTTTATATATGTTTCCACAGGGATGATTATCTTGCACAACTCACTCTTCACCCAGATAGTCTAGATTTTTGCCCAATTAATAAGGAAAACAGGGTGTACCCTGTGGAAAAATTCTCCAAAAAGAAAATATATATAATTTTATAAAAGCATCTCTAATATAATGTTAAATTATTGTATCAATGGTAAATTTTAATATTTGATTAATAAAAGTGTCATTAAATATAGTAATATCTTTGATGTTAAAATTGTTCAATGCTAAACTTTATGAAAAATTTATTACAAGATATAGTCATGATAAATTTAATATTTGATTTTCATTGGTTGTTATCTTTATTTTTCATCTAATTATTAGAAATTTTTTGGTTTATTTACATATAAACAGTTCACTTTTATAAATTCTAAAACATAACATCATATAAAAAAATAGAAATAACATTATACGTTAGAACATAAAGTAAGATAATGCTATTTTTCATGTACTTTTATAACAAATATATATTGATATACACAAATGCATTGGAGATGATCTAAGATTGAAACAGATAGCAATTTGTTTTTATATTCAAAATAGATAAATGTTAAGGTCATTCTCTTTATCACTCTCTTTCTCACTTTCTATATTCTTTTTGTGCCAAATATTTGATGAGCTGGTTTTATATTAGTGATTTAAGTACTCTCCCCTTGATATTTTGTTAGTTTATGAGTGCTTTAATATTTTTCTAATTATTTTTACTTTTATTTTTTGCGTGTCAAGAAATTTATAACTTTTGAATGCAATGCTTTGAAACTTTGAGAAAAATGTGCTCAAGGAAAGAAGAACAGGAATTTTGGGCACTACAACACCAAAAAAGAATTTTTTACAGATCATGAGCACTACAGTGCTGGTTATTGAGCGTTGCAGTGTAAGTGGATGATGAAAATGGGTGCTATAGCACTAGCAAAGGTAGATCCTAGGCGCTGCAGCCCTCGTTTGTGACAGTTACTCTTTTTGTGAATTTTTTTTATCCTAAAATTGTCATTTTTGTAATAAGTCTTTAAACAGGAGAAATTAGGGTTAAATTATGGATATTTTTCATTATTTTTCAGTTTTAGAGAAACTTGAAAGAGAGATATGTCAACGAGATTTAAAGAGAAGATGAAGAGTTTAAAGATTGGGAGATTGGCTTATCAAATTGTTCTCTTAATCTTTTCTCTCTTCTAAATTTATTTGCAATTTCAATTATATCAGTAGTCTTTTAGGTTGTACTTTTTATTTGAATTATGAGCTAATTTATTTTTCTATGATTGCAATTGAAACTCAACATATGACTTGAATTGATTTATTCTTTCCCTTGATTTTTATTGATCGTTATTGGATTATTTATTCTATCTTGTGATTAATGCTTATAATTAATTGGATACTAATTAGATTGATTTAGTAAACCTTAATTAACTTAGAAAAAGGATTTTTGTGTTTAACCTTAGATAGAATGATATATGATCAGTATGCAGAAGCATTGAGTTTATATAGAATATAAATATATCTATGTAACATATATGTAACATATGTGATCATTAAGGAAGCCTTTATCTAATGAATTTTTCTTATTCTAAATCTCATAAGAATATAATGAGTTAACTGATGGGGTATTTCTATTCATCGAGGAAGAGGATTTTAGATAATTTAGGACTCTCAGGTAACAATTCGATGCAATTAATTTGTCAAAGGGAGGGTAAAAAGATTCAAGTAAAGTGTTGAGAGAAAATTGTAATCCTAAGTTTTGTTCTATTGATTTTCATCTCATGATATTTTGTTTTATTTTTTTATTTTCATTTATTTTAATATATTTTCATCTTTGTAAATTTATTGTTTAAATGAAATTAAGGAAATATAAGTCTAGTATTTAGCAATTATAATCGCAACTTTCTGAGCGAACGATCTTTATTCCTAATTTTATTATTTGTTAGTGGCATGCACGCTTGTGTTATGAAATCCACAATAGTGTTTCGCACGTCAACCTAAAAAAGTAAAGTACACTAATAATTCAAAACTTGTTAGTTTATTATTAGATTGCCATTGTTTGTTTAAAAGCAAAAATAGAGAGGAAAATTACTGCTTGTGATATAAAAAAAATCCACCGTTTACTTTATTAGATAAAAATAATTTAAAATGTAACAATATTTTCATTTTAAGGTTGAGTTGAATGTTGCGATTTTGATTAATATTTAAAAAAAAGCTGAAAGTTGAACGGTTATATTAGCATGTATTTATTATTTTTAATAATAATAATAATAATCAGGTTATGTGAAATTTGTAAATCAGTAATTGAAAATTATTTAGTTTTTTTTTCCCTAATTAGGGTAAATTTAGTTGTTTTCCTTTCTATTTTTTACTTTTAAACATATCAATAGCAAACTCGTAATAAATTAAAAAATTTTGGTCTAATATTATACTTTATTTTTTTGGATAAATGTGAAAGATACTTGATATAAAAAGAGCGTAAAGAGTAATAAAAATAATGATCCTAACATTTCTTTTCAAAATATCCCCACAAATACCCCCAATACCTCATCTTTCTATGTAGATTTTC
This sequence comes from Antiaris toxicaria, assembly GCA_035233585.1. Taxonomy (NCBI): domain Eukaryota; kingdom Viridiplantae; phylum Streptophyta; class Magnoliopsida; order Rosales; family Moraceae; genus Antiaris; species Antiaris toxicaria. The sequence goes on along the minus strand of CP141162.1, from coordinate 9,574,404 downwards.
ATTGTCACTATCGTCGTTATATTGTTATCACCAGTATTGTCGTGTCGCCGTTGTTGGTGTTAGACTTCGTCTTCTAATCTTGGCCCTGCACGTGTCAAGAATCACACTGTCAAGAAATAATATCTGTCAATAAGGAGATCATGATGATATGAAAACTATCTATTATGAAAGCGGAAGTTCAACTCGCATGCATTTAGGAAAATGAGTTATACCCAATTAACTTAAATAGTGGGCTCAATTCTACTTACTCTAAAAGTAGGCTTAACTGAATAAATTTGAAGTCCATCGTTCAAGAGAAAAGAAGAAACCCCTCTTTACCCTTTCATTCTCTTGTATTCATCATTTTATTAACTTTCATTAATAGTGAAAAGCACCAAACACAAATGACTGGCTAGTATGGTATTATCCATATTCACCCCCATCAAGCGTGGGTATCCATGACTATCCTCCTTTATGAGTAAAAATATCACCCTTAGTTATTTAGAAGAGTTTTAGTATTTTGTTGAAAAAAAAATTTATAGAATGTTTGGTAAATGTATTGTATTTATATTGCATTTGAATGTAATACGTTGAATATAATTTACATTTGGATAAAAAGTATTTACATTGTATTTGAATATAATATATATTTAGATAAAAAAGTGTTTGAATTATACTTAAATAATGAATATGTGATGTGATAGGTAAAAATAGAGAGAAAAAAGGGAGAAAGAAAGAGAGTATGTGATGTGATTAGTAAAAATAAAAAAATAATAATAAATAGTGATTGTATTGAATTTAAAATGTGATATAATTGGTATTTGAATGTAATACTTTTGTGTTTAAATGAAAATTATATTGCATTTAAACGTAATATGCATGTAATACTATAAACAAATGAAGCATTAATTTGTTATCAACTGCTTCTCACCATGTGCGTGAAGCACAAGTCACGATTAGACATAAAATAGCTTCGTACTTCATTCTAGATGAGTTGTTGTTTGAGCATGTGAATGGCAAAAGATTTCAACAACTAATGAAAAAAGCTTTTCCCTATGTTGAGATGCATTCAAGAATAACTGTACAAAGAGACATTTATTAATTATACTTAGATAGTAAGAAAAGTTGAAAAATGAACTAAAGATGTTTGGAGTGTCTCTAACAACTGATTGTTGGACATCCATTCAAAACATTGACTACGTGAATCTGACTGCACATTGGATTGACAATAATTTGAAACTACAGAAGAATATCATAAGTTTTATTCAAGTCCCTAACCATAAGGGTGAAATGATAAGCAAACAGTTGATTGCTTGCTTGAATGAATGGGGTGTGACAAAAGTATTTTCGATCACTGTTGATAATGCTGCTTCCAATTCTGTTGCACTGACGAAAGTTAAAAAGCATCTTCAAGAGATGAGGCATGATATTGTGTTGAATGAGGAGATGTTTCACATGAGATGTTGTGCTCACATCATTAATTTGATTGTTTGCAATGGTTTGAAAGAATTGAGTGGCTCTATTGCAAGTGTTTGTAATGTAGTTAGGTATGTAAGATCCTCCTCAGAATGTCTTAAACGTTTTAAGGAAGCTTGTAAAGAAGCTAACATAGAGTCGAAGGCGTTACTTTGTTTGAATGTCGTGACTAGTTAGAACTCTATCTAAATGATGCTAGTGGCTGCTTTAAAAATCAAGAAAGCTTGTAAAGTATTCGGAATGCAGTTAGGTATGTAAGATCCTCCTTAGAATGGCTTAAATGTTTTAAGGAAGCTTATAAAGAAGCTAACATAGAGTTGAAGGCGTTACTTTGTTTTAATGTCATGACTAGATGGAACTCTACCTACATGATGCTAGTGGCTACTTTGAAATTCAAGAAAGCATTCAAAAATTTAGAAGCTGATGCAAATTATGCTAGGTACTTTGAGGAATAACGATTCGATGGCATGGTAATAGAAGGCCCTCTACAAAACTCGGATTGAGATTAAGTTGAAGTTTTTGTTACGTTTCTCAAGAAGTTTTACGATCTAACCATGAAGTTTAGTAGATCTTTGTATGTGACCGCAAACTTGCTTTTTCAAGATATTCTTAATGTGCATAGTTTGTTGTAAGAATTAGCTTAAGAGCTACATACTTTGTTAGGGAAAACGACAGTAAATATGCAATTAAAGTATGACAAGTATTGGGGAAAAATTGAAAATTAAACTTGTTAATATTTGTGGCAACAGTTCTAGATCCAAGGTTCAAGATGGAGGTTTTAAAAACTGGATTTGCCTTCATCTATGATACTCCTCTTGCGGATAAAATGATAAAAGCAGTTGAAACTATACTGCGTCGTTTGTATGATTTTTACAAAGAGATGATGAGTTCTCCTCCTCCCCAAAGACAGGCTCCAATTTAAAGATCAAATGCAGCTACAAGCTCTTCAACTGTTGCATCTTTGACATCTTCTAATATCCCGACAATGAGATCATCATCATGGGTTAAATTAAGATCTCAATTGGATGAAAAAATTGAAACCAATGATTTGGATTATTACTTGAATGATAGGCGTAAAAGATTGTCTAATGATCACTTTGACATATTGGGATGGTGGAAAAACAATAGAAACAAATACAAAGTTGTTTATCAAATTGTAAAAAATGTGTTGGTAATACAAGTCTTTACAATTGCATCTGAGTCTGCATTTTCCACTGGGGGTCGGATATTTGATCCATTTAGGAGTTATTTGTCACCAAAGATGGTTGAGGTTTTGATTTGTTCAAAGAATTGGCTGGTTTCTGAGGAAGAAGAAGAAGAACCTATAGCACTTATAGAATACATGGATAAAGTGCAAGGCTGGGAGGAATCTCTTGAAGTTGCACCAGGTATTATATATATTCATATCTTTTCAAACTTTATAAACTTTTGTCTTATGTTATATTTGTGTTGCATTCTACATTTATTGATTAAAAACCTGTCCTATTTTACTCTTAAGTGATGGATCTTGCATTACAAGTGCAGGGGAGTGACGCTTAAATTGAGATGTTTGGAGTTGAAAATTAGTCAACCAGGTTTGATTGTTTGTGGTTGATATTTCTTAATATTCATTAAAACCATGTTTTAATTAGTTCTTATTATCTTTGTATGACTTCTTTATTTGATTATTTGAGCTTGTATTTTGATTTGTGGTTGAATTTTTAAGTCATATTTTATTACTTTGTTTTAATTAATTACTCAACTTGAAGAACCCGAACAACCAGACAAACCCACCAAAACTTTAATTGGGTAGGTTGATTTTGTACATTGGGTTAATTGGATGGGTGAAACAATTTTGTAACTCACCCAATCTTCATTGCGTGGGTTGAAAATGTAAAAAATCCACCCAACCCACCAAACGAACACCCCTAGTCAGACGGGCATTAATGAGTTCTACCTAAGGTCATTTAATATGGTATTAGAGTGAATTTTGTGCATGATTGCAAGGTTGGACCTATTGATGACGTTAGTTATGGATTTATCTTATATTATTAAGTTACTAAATTATTATAACGTTTATATGTGGATTGACTAGTTGCATTGCGCAAAGGCTCTAGAGTGCATATAGCCCATCATTTTTAAATTTTTTCTAACAGTATTTCTTTTCATAAGAAAAAATTTGAAACTCTTTTCAATATTTTTGTTCAAAACCCTTATTTAGGGGTTATCCAGTACCAAAACTAAAGCACGTATAGAAAGAAAATAGAGTTATTTTTTGGTACTCTTTGGCAGTTTAAGATGAGCAATTGCCACACTTAAGTTAAGGGTCCGTTTGGATGGGGTGTTTGTTTTTGAAAAATGAAAAATTTTTAGATATGAAAAATAAAAAGTTATTTGGAATTTTTTTGAAAAGTGAAAAGTTGTTTGGGTGGGTGAAAACTTTTTGTTTCTAGAGAGCTTTTTTTTTCATTTTTCAAAAATGAAAAATGTTAGATGTTTAGATACGGAAATTTAGGAATGTTCATTTTTCTTAAAATGAAAAATTTTTCATTTTTCAAATTTGAACGTGTCAAACAGACGGAGGGTAAGAAAGCAGTTTCAAAGTTAAGATGAGCAATTGCCACACTCCTACAGACGGTAATATATTTTGCTATAAGTTTTTACAATTTTTGAAGGCATGTTTCAAAGTTTATGCCATATTTTATTACATTTTTATGCTATTATTACGTCGAATATTTTCTTCTCAGTATCTTATTAATTATTTTACAAGTTTTTTGTTTTACTATAAACTGATTTAATTAAAAAAGAATAATGTTAGAGATACAACTCTAATATCAATTTTTCGAATACTAGTTAACTAGTCATATGTTTATTGATAAATATAATCAATTAATATAATACTATTTTTAATACTTGTCAATTTAAGGAAAAAAAAAACAACTTAAATACTACGCAAGTTAACATTTAAAAATAAGATTAAAATTACTATCTCTAGTAGTTTTTTAAAAGAAGTAATAATCAAATTCTTAAGCAATAGAAGTCGATTAATACAAGAACCATCTATTTAAGATTCTAGTTACATTAATATGGAGAACAACTAGTTTACTTTGACAACTATATACTTTAGTTCTCTCTGTGACGGAGGTAAGTACATTTACCTTAAAATTAAGAAATTCCAGGTTTCCAGGGTACCACGACGAGTTTAAATTCCGAAACATTTAAAGTTATTTATATTAGTTTACAATTAGTTTTTCAGATAAGACTATTTTATAATTCTTTGGAATAAGAGGCTTCGATTTGGGCATCAACTCATACAACTAGCCAAGGCAAAAAAAACACTAAATTAAACTAAACTCACACAACTAGCACGTGTACTACACATTCACACTAATTATAAGGGTGAAGAAGAGAAATAGACCACAACTAAATTTGAATAAAACAAATAATAAAAAGGTTTTGAATTTTTAATAAATAATATATTTTTGATAAATTATGATTTATTATAATTTAAAATTTTAAAAGTACTTTTTATATGTAAATTTTGATAAATTTATTTAATAAATTATTTATGTATTGATTTTGATAAATATATGGTAAATCACAATTTTTTATTTGATAAATTATTTATTTACTAATTTGAATAAATTATTTATTTTGAAAAATCAAGCATAAATTCTTAATTTATCGATATAATTAGTTGTGAATACTTAATTTACTTTAGTAAATCATTAATTTACATTTACTGATTTGTGTAAATTCTTTACACTAATAAATCATTGATGGATTTCAATGGATAGAGGTGGTGGTAGTTGAGGGATGGAGAAGAATCAAAGAATTATGAAGCAGATCAATGAGCTCCACCTATAGTCCCCATGAACCAGAGCAAAGAATCACCAACGAGCTTCGCCCAGAGTCCCTGCGAACCAAATTAGAGAATCACCTACAAGTCCGATCACAGTCTCTCCATTACGAACTCGAGGAAACTCATTGCCATCGTCAAATCAGCCTTTCTATCATGAAGCCAAGGAAAATTGCCACCACCGCCATATCAAAACTTCGCTAGGTCTAACCACGACCTCTCCGTCATGAAGTTGAGGACAGTCGTGATCTCATATCTTTTTCGAGAATGTTCGCTTGTGGACTGATCTGTTGGAGATCGCAATAGTTCGGTAAGGACAGATCCAGGTTGGGCTACCTTAATCGCAACAGTTTCGACTTGTGATCCAGCAATTGTGGAGATGCTCGCGAACTCCGGTGACGATGTTGGTGGACTCCTGATGAGCCAAAGTCGTGATCGTTATGCAAACTTTGACCGGAAAAAATGACGGTAGTGACAGAACAGCAATGAAGACCTAAAAAAAAAAAAAACCAACAACAACAAACCTAGAAATTTGTAGAAAGAACAAGTTGTGATCTCTTCGATGTTGAGATTTGCTATCCTATCGCCATCACCAACGCCGTTGAAAGTCAATTGCCATCTCGATCTCGTCGAGGTTGAGATCCCGTTTCTCTGCGAGGCTCCGCTTGATCACTTGGCTATGATGGTGGTTCCGACATAGAAGAGAAAGAGAGAGAGAGAGAGAGAGAGAGATAATGGGTTTCGAAGTGTGGAGATAGGAGAAAGAGAAGTGGTAGAGAAAAAGAGAATAAATAAGTGAAGACTAAGGATTATATGAAAAAAAAATAAAATAAAATAAAAATATTATTTTTATTAGATTAGATTATATTATAAATTTTTAAGAATTTAAATTTTACTATTTACTTTCAAATCACACAGCAAAAATCCCTACTAACTACAATTTTCCTAGTTATAATACGAATCGACACGGAAATTAAACGGCTTGATTCAACACGTTTTAATATTCTAGCGTGTCCTTTATAGTGTATTTTGTAGCCGTTTAAAGGAACACGCGACATGGTGAACCGTATAATGCGCCAGATTAACGAGGCGCTCTCTCTCTCAAAAGACCTTAATTTTTGTTACACGTTTATAACTTGACTTGTAAGTAATATTTTTAATAAACGCACAACTCATGCCAGATCCGAAATACCAACAAATTTAAAGTGAAAAACGAAAAACAAATTTAAGAAATTTATATATATATATATCAATAAAAATCTTGGCGGGCCCTTAGATTGAAGCCCCACCAAAAACATCCAAATCAGCAAGCCACAATTGTCTAATCAACGGATAAATCATCTCTGAGCATGTATCTGACCACGAACCGCCTCAGCCATAGTTGATACATCAACGTGTTGAAACAATCGTACGGCTCCGGCGGCTCGTGCCACAAGAAATGCCTGCTCGCCGCCACGGCCAGCCGCCTCATCCGCTTGTATTGGTCGCCGGCGCTCGCTCGGCTCAGCGCCAGCTTCAGCTCCTCCGCCCCTCCCCTGGCGCCGACGAACACGGCGATCTCCTGCCACCTCAGCACGTCCATGAACGGCAGGTCCTGGATCGGCCGGTCGGTGATAACCGCCGGCACGCACCCAAACCTCAACGCCTCGCCGATCCTCGAAACCTCGGCGCCGTACTCGAACAGGCAGAACTTGCTGCTCGACAGTCTCTCCGCGTAAACCGCCTGATCAACCTGATCGGCGTCTATCAGGAAGTCCGGATCGCCGGTCAACTGTCTTGCGAGGACCGACTCGTTCGATCCGCTCCGATCGCGACGGAGATAGCCGAGGAACCTCACCGCCGACGACACGTTCTCCGGCGCGTTGAAGGTGGAGACCGGCGGGAGGGAGATGTCCTTGTGGGGGATAAACATGCCGGCGGGAGCGGGGAAGCAGGAGAGCTGGATCGCGTTCTTCCGGAGCTCGAGGACGTTGCGATCTCCGGCGGTGGTGCCTCCGAGGCAGGAGATGAAGAAGTGGTCGGCGCCGAGGGTGCGGTTCCAGTACGGGAAGTCGTTGCGGATCCCCCTGACGACGCGGGAGAGGGAGTTGGTCCGGAGGTCGGAGGGGAAGGGGACGAAGTAGAGGTCAGCTCGCTCGCCGTCTTCCGTCGCGAAGGGACTGCGCTGGAGAGAGGTGTAGAAGAGCGATTCCGACGGGGATTCGTAGGCAAAGGCCGCGTTTGGCTTGTAGATGAAGATTTTCAACCTGTTGACCATGGCTTCGTAGTTTGGGAAGAATTTGACGGGCGAGAGATATGGAGAGGGAAGCTCAGGGGTAGGAAGGGGCTTGGAGAGAATGCAGGTGAGGGAAGTGAAGAGAGTGGGTAGAGAGAGAATGAAGAGAGAGAAGGAGAAGGTGATAGTTATAGACATTTTTGACCAGCCAAGCTGAGAAAAGAAACACCAAACAAGGTCTACTTCTGGAACATGGAGAATTCTCTCATGAGCTTAGTTCTTCAGGAGAAGCGAGGTTGAAGATAGAGGAATAAATAAGCAAAAGATGCTGATCACGTTTAATAATTGACTAATGAAGAAGAATAAATAATTTAATAAATGAATGAGCAAAAGATGGAAGAAAAAGACTTGTAATAAATTGGTGTTTGCACGCAAAGGATGGCATTGGTCAATTCGAAGAAGGAAATTGGAAAATGGAAAATGGAAAATAGAAAATGGTTTGTAGAGGAAAAAATGCATGACCAAAAAATGCACTCTACGTGACTATTTCTTTTCTTTTCTTCCTTTTTTTTTTTTTCTTTTGCGAAGGGGCTATTTCCATTTCTATTTCCATTTCCATTTTCTTTTTCTGTTATTACTACAAGATAGCAACTTGTTCACAAGCATTTATATTTAATGGTTTGCCATCTGAAGGAGAATTGAAGAAAAATGACAGAAAGTGGCAACGTGTGGAACGGGATGCATAGAGCATTATTTCCTTCCAAGTCAAAAGTTATTGTGTATTTGGACGTGTGTTATTAGAAAAATAATCGTTTTCAGCACCAATAATATTTTGATAGACATTTGTTTCAGGGCCTTCTGGCTTCTAAGGAACTGGTGACGACAGAGTGTGATGATCTCCTGGTAAAATATTATTGGGGTGGGTCAATGATAATAGGTTCAAGTGATCAGTGATTTTTTTTTTTTTTAAGTCTTAGATGTCTAAAAGCTTATATTATGCTAGTCTAGTATTTAATTTAAAAGTGTGTGGAATAATATCTTCATGTATTTTTATCATTAGCACGTTAATTAGGGTTAAGATAACATGTTTCTTGTTAAGAGATACAGTCAAAACATAAGTTATTTGGTGAATATTCGTGTCGGCTTACGATACATGAAAACTACATAGCACGGCATCTAGCTTCTTGTTATTTTGACTCTATTTTTTTAAAGGAATTTTAACTATTTATTTATCTACCAAATTAACATTGACACTATTAAAGTATAAAATTATTATTAGTCCTCATCGTAATAATTTAAGCTTTTAAGATAGATTACTGAACTAATATAGTATCAAAATAGGAGGTCTTAAGTTTAAACTCCTACAATTATATTATTTAATCCACTTATTATTATTACTTGCATGTTAGGCCTTTAATATATTTTGAGCTTCTTAAATATCTATGTCAAGCTTTTAAAAATTAATATATATTTGCACATTTGCTCGTTGTTTGCCTGCATGTGAGGAATAGTGTTGAAATATAATTTATTAGCTTTCATCTTAATAATTTAAGTTTTTAAGGCAGATTAGTAAATATAATATTTACCTATATAGCCAACTGCTACAGTATACTGAATAACATTAAAAAAAAAAATGATATTGAGGGGTGTTGCATGAAAATGGTTGTTTTTTCCCAAATAGCCAACATATAAATAAAATCATAGAGCGCAGTACTAAATATCAAGACGCTTGTCTGGGTGGTGTAGTTGGTTATCACGCTAGTCTCACACACTAGAGGTCCCCGGTTCGAACCCGGGCTCAGACATTTAAATATGTAGAAATTTTTTCATTCCCTTGTACAATTTTGATGATGCAATACAACCGAGAATCTTATTACATACTCAAAAGGAATGTAGACATTATTTCTAAGGGGTGGTTATTAACACCCTCACATCCACTTTATATTAAGTTTTAATTTTCATCATTCCCACCAGCCAATAAACAACCTCTTTATTTTTCTAAGTAATTTTTAGTTTTAATTTTTCTTTGAAAAGTATTAATTTGGTTGGTTGAATGAGAAAATACCACGCCATCCACCACTCCTCTTTGTAATTTCAAAAACTCAGAGGTAAATTAGAAGCTTATTTGAACAATTATTATGATTAAGGGGATGTTTAGTAAGCATATTATGTTTGAATTGCGTTTGAATATAACATTTTAAATGTAATTTGTATTATTTACATTATATTTGAATGCAATGTGTGTTTGGATGAAAAATATTTGAATTATATTGAAATATTGAATATATGACATGATGGGTAAAAATATAAAGATAAAAGGAAAAGAAGAAAGAGAGTATGTGATGTAATTAATAAAATAATGAATAATAATTATATTATATTTAAAATGTAATGGGATTAATATTTGAATGTAATACTTTATATTTAAATAAAAATTATATTATAAATATAACGTGATAAATAAACGAGGCATAAGATAAAAAGGCATGGGATTTGGCTTCTCCTGCCCTTGGCTCAACATGACTTTTCCACTGCTCATAGGCCCATGCAGTGTGTTAGGCATGCACAGGTGGACAATTTCAGAGTCCGTAAGTGGGATGTTTGGTTTTACAAGAAGTGATTTGAAAAAACTCAAATCAAGATTGTCCATTTATAAGTGACGATTTGATGATCGTAGTTGGATTTATTAGACCTTGTAAAAAAGGTAAAATTTTCAAAAAATATTTAAAGGTAATTTTGAGGTTATAATTCTAGTATGTCTAGTTCAATCAACTTAGGGGGCGTTTGAAGAAAAAATTTCATTTTAATTTTACTCAAATACAATACAATTTTACACCAAACACAAATTTTGTAACAGTGCTACGAAAATAATTACTATTCAAAATATTTTAAAAATAATCATATCAACTTTTCAACTCCACTATTTATCTTTACTTTTACTAATCACATCAACTTTTCAACTCTAAAATACTTTCATCCAAACACACATTTCATTCAAATACAAAACAAATACTTTTCAATCAAATACAATATTTAAAAAACAAATTTCATTCAAATACAATCAAAATGCAATGCGTTTACCAAACGCTCCCTTATTAATTTATTTGTTGATGTCCCCTCTTGACACTGATTATTGAAGAATATCGGTGACTACTAGATTACATTTTTGGGTGGTAGGTGGTAATTTTAAAATAATATATTATTTTGATATTTAACTTATCTAATGGAAGATCGAAAATCTTGAAATTACTTAATATTTTAGAAGGATTGCTCTTTGAGGGGATATTCTAAACATGTGTACTCTTTGAGGGTTAATTCACTTAGGGAAAATTTTTTTTTTGAATTTCCGTTAGGAATCCATTTGACGACAACGATTCACCATTGGGTCTGGCCTATTTCTAAACTCATAATATTAACCCTCCGTCTGTTTGACACCTTCAAATTTGGAAAATAAAAAAATTTTCATTTCAAGAAAAATGAATCTTCCTAAATTTCTGTACCTGAACATCCAACATTTTTTATTTTTGAAAAATGAAAAAAGAGCTCTCTAGAAATGAAAAATTTTCACCCACTCAAACAACTTTTTACTTTAAAAAAAATTCTAAATAACTTTTTATTTTTCATATCTAAAAATTTTTCATTTTTTAAAAATAAACACCTATTCCAAACGGATCCTAAGAGTTTGCACAAACGATATGATCCAGTAGATCCAGTATTGTAGCTTTAGGCCCACCCAAAATTTGTGCTTAGCCCAACGTCCATCCATGCTGCATGCACGTGTACCATGTCACGACAAAAGCACCAACGAACGCGTGAAGGCAATCGCCATTCAGCCGGCTCGTGGAAACAATCTCACTCCCTCAGTCCCTCTAGGCCTCCTTAACCGTTCTTTAATTCCGGTCAGTCTTCTTTTTTTCTCTCTCTTTCTCTCTCTTTCTCGCCTTCTGTGTTACTTCCAAACCACGAAAAAGCAACGTCTAGGGCTCGTCTCAGACCTCGAATCACCGCCATTTTCAACCTCCGATGACTCGTTGAGCTACAAAATTCTCTCTCTCTCTCTCTCCATCTATTTCTCTCTCTTCAATCTTAGATTCCAATGGACGACTCCTTCAATAATCTCCCCACCAGCCATTTGCTCGGTTCAGTTCCTGTACGTTCTTGTTCTTGTTCTTTGGCTGTTTATATCTGTGATAATCGAATTCGCTTCGAGAAAATTGAAAACGTATAGAATTCGATTTTCCCGTTCTTTTTCATTTTCACGCTGTAAATTTCTGTTTGATTTGGTTGTCTTTTGATGATCAAGAAAATGTAGTGATGATCAAGATTGATTAGTTTTTACGAAAAATTTTTGTTGTTGCTTGTTTCCGGAGAAACCGAGGAAAAAGTTGATCGAGAAAGTTTGTTGAGAAAATTCATCTCTTTAATAATTTCTCCTTTTTGGTAGTTTTTACAGATTGTAATTGAATGTCTTTTCCTTGTAATTGAATGTCTTTTCCTTTTCAATTGTAGTTTTAATCTTTCGTTCTTTATTAAAAAAAAAAATTCTCCTAGCTTTTTATTGAGCTGATAATTATTACTCTATTTTCTTTCTTTCTTCTCCTAAACCAGAAAATTAATATCAGAGCACATTTAGATGTTAAAGTTTAATCTGTCGATATCATTTGAGTGATTACATTCTCTTGTATCTGTGATTATTTCTTTAATACCTGCAACAATTCTTAAGTTTTCGTTTTACAAAGGATTTAACTTGTTAATTTTTTTTAACTTAAACTATTAGTTGTATTAAGAGGGTTTTTACATAGGATTTAACGTGTTAATTTTTTTTAACATTAAACTATTAGTTTTATTAAGAAGGTAATTGAACTATATATATACATATTTATATATCTAGAAAAAGAAGCTAATTGACAGTTGACTGGTTATTGCATATGAGGGAACCTATTTTAGAAAGAGAGAAAAAAAAAAAAAAAAGGTGCTTTTGTTCCAGCCTTGTTCGATGGCCATGCTGTTATCACTTATCGGGGTCCAAGCACAGATACACACAGATGTGTGTATGTGTGTGTGTGTCTGTGTTTGTGTTCACATATTATATGTATATGTGTATATTTATATATGTACGTATATACTAATTATGCCTTTTCCTGAATAGGCTGTTGTCACTGAAGAAAAGGAAAAGAGTACCACAAGCTACGAGGGTATGAGGTTTACTCTATTTGTTTCTCTTATTTTCCTCAGGGTACCCTATAATTTAGGTATATTTTTCCCTAAAGATGTGTTTTTGTAATTCTATGCAGCGCCAGGAGCTAATATGCAAATATTCCCACCCAACAATGGAGGAGACAGAGGACGGGGCTATCAAACTCTTGAAAGCCCATCTGGTAAGTATCTATCATGTTAGACGAATAGCTGATGTGTATTATACAATCGATGTGCACGACTTGGTTTTAGGTTTTAGGTTTTATTTTTTATTTTTTATTTTTTTTAATATATCGTTTTCTTTCTTTTCCATTACTATTTGAATATTATGTAAATTAGTAATGTGCTTAAACATGTGTATTCCGCTAATTAGTTTTAGGTAAAAATTCTGTTTCTTTTCTTTACTAGTTAAAGTGCATGTCGATGGAAGGAAGCATGATTGTTTTATGTTTGATTATGGACATAGTTTAGATTGTATAGAGATGGTTGAAGATTAGTGAATGAGAAATTCGAAGTGGAGATTAAGGTTGATAAATATGTCCATAAACTTTATTCTTCTTCTTCTTTTAGGCTTTTTTGTTCTGAAAGAGAAAAATTTTCTGATTGAAATTATAGACTGTCTGCTTGACTTAGCTTTTGTTATCATGCCACAGTACACCGTTAATGGCTATCAGTTATGTCTTTATTTTAAATCATTTATGACAAGAATTTAATTATACTTCTCGGAAATCATCTAATAACATTTCTAATGCTAGCTTGAGCTTCATTTATTTATTTTGAAAAGAAGCTCCATTTGCTTTGTTGGCAAATTTTCTTCTATTCAACATTTCTAATGCCAGCTTGAGCTTCATTTATTTATTTTGAAAAGAAGCTCCGTTTACTCTGTTGGCAAATTCTCTTCTATTCTTGTACAACTTCCTTGAGTATTGTCAACTTGAAATAACTTGATTTGGTGTCTCTGGGTTCGTTTAGTTTTACATCTTAAAATGCTTACTACTTATGGGTAATTACTAGTAATTTAACTGGAAGAAAATTTCCTGCAAGTTTCATTGCCATGCATCTATAAGCAATACCCCCCTTTCCTTTTCCTTTTAATTTATGTTTATTTGTATATTTTTTCTCTGTCCAAGCAGAAGGATTTGAACAACAACCAGCGAACAACTGGAGAGGGGTATTTAGCATCTCATCATACACACAATATTTCAACGTAGATACAGACATCGTCTTGAACAGATTGCTTAGTTCTTTGTATCCCATCGGTGGAGACTTTTTTAGCAGGATCGATGCTAACCCTGACCTGTTAGTTCTGTTTTCATTTTCTATTGTTCTTTCATTTTTTGGTTTTTAAAGATCTGAGACATTGCAATGTTTTGGTCTTCATATGAAAACATTCCACATTCTAACTTTGGTTGCAAAGTTATGAAATGATGCATGTCTCTGAGGAGGGTATACGATGGGAATCATGAAATCATAAAAGTAAAGAGATATCTATCTATGAACATGAGCCATGAAGAAATATGTTGTAAATTTTCAAAGTTATCTTTGAAGAGTAGGAAAAAGAACAAACACAGAAGTAAGGGTTTGTGAGGTATTTTACGTCATTAGCTAACATGATCATGGTACATTTGTACTAAATGAAGTGTTCATCTTGGGTAAAGCATGTTAATCTTAACAATGTAAAAACTGTATGGCTGGTTGAAAGATAGTATCACTTGTTACTCGAGCTTTTAAAACATGGTGGGTACTGATTTTAATGATTAGGTCACAATCACAGCATTGGCCCAAAATGTTCTTGCATTTGTCTTTAGTATTTGCTCTTGTTGATCTAAATTCTTTTGATATTCTAGGTATGGGCTAATCTGGATCTCCACTACATTGGTATTTGTGCTTGCTTCACTTGGAAACTGTGCCACCTACCTCATGCAGAAGCACACTGACAAGGGTACTTCTTGGAGCTTCGATGTTAGCTATATGAATGTAGCAGCAGGAGTAATCTATGGTTATGCAGCTGCGGTTCCCCTGGCGTTCTATTTCTTGCTTAAGTATCTGGGTTCAAATCCTAGTCTCATTCGATTTTGGTGCATGTGGGGATACTCTCTCTTCATTTTTGCTCCGGCCTCGGTAAGTAGTTGCTACCTCTTCAATGGTTGTATTTTTTTTATTTTTAGTTTTTTAGTATATTCACAGTGTTTTTGTCTAAAATTCACTTGATCAAAAAATGATATTCCAAATTGGAACTTTCTTTATATAACATAAGTCGCCCTGTGGTTTCTTTTGGAAACAGTGTAATTCTTTCAAATCTGCAATCTTTTGATATCTTTATGATTAATGACACTAGTTTTAAGAACATAAAAAAAAAAAAAAAACCTTTGAAAGACTAGGGATCATTGAAGATCAGTCCCTCAAATTGCTAAGATAGATTTAATCACGATCAAAGAAATATCTTAATACTGTTTCGGTAGTTGTAGTCTACTCCTCCGAAGTCACCTGACGCTTTATGCTGCGAACTATTTTCAGTTTCTCTTGCTAATCCCAGTGGAGTTTCTCCGGTGGATGATTATAGTCGTCACCGGTGCTGCCTCAGCTGGCTTTGTTGCCTCGAATCTGAAGTCTTCTACAGAGGGAAGTGATCTTACGATTCTCCTGGCGGCTGCATTTGTCTTGCAATTTGCTCTGGCAGTCTTCATCAAGGTGTGGTTCTTCCCATGAGGTTGATTGTGTTTGATTTTGTTTGGACATAGGACAAGTTGGTTGAGAATCTGCTGGGGATGAGTTTGTGTGGAGCATTTCATTAATCAATCAGAAAGGGAATTTTTGTTTTTCCACAAGACACGTTTGTTGTATGTTGGCATTACTCACTTGATTGCGTTGTAACTCGGTGAAGATCCTGAAACATGGAATGGAAGAAAGAGACTAGTGTCTAACAAGTATTGCAGAATGGTATTAGTTAGTTTTGCGGTGCCGAAAGCTTTTGAGAACAGATAAGCAAAGGGAAAAAAAAAAAATTGTGGATGGAATTTTTGTGATTCACGGTCGTGGAATCTTTCTTGTTCAGATTTGGTTCGTGTGTATACCGTTTTTCTAGTAAGATTTTGATGTTTCATCCCATCGGTTTGTTTCCTCTTATCTCATTCTTTAGTTAGCAGCAGCTCAGACGTTTTTCTCGCACAGAGTCAGGATGAATCTTTTCTCAGGAACAAGAGAATATCCAGTTAAGTAAATAACGATAAAAGGGCCTTTTCTTCTTCTTCTTCTTCTTCCTTTTTTTTTTTTTTCTTTTTTTTCCACTAGAAGGGAAAAAGGTTCGAGCATATACTATTTTAAAGAAATTTTGTTTTCAGGGAAATGCTTGACTTTTATTTTCTTGTTGGCTCGGTTGGTTTGGGTATAGAATGGTTGAATGATGGAAAGAGTAGGAAGGACGAGGGTTGTGAAGGATAACAAGGATTATAAAAATCTATTGATGGAATTATGCAATTTGATGAGTTTAAAGGAAGACTCTCTCTTCATGTCTCCTCCTTTCTCTCTTCCTTCTAATTAGATAATGGATTGGCATTCAGTCAATCTATTATTTTAATGAGAACATAAATTAAAAAAAATACAATTTCAAGTAGATTTATATAATTGTAATTAATTTTTCATAAAGACAACAGTAGAAAAATATAAATATTCACTGGAGATCCACGCTCCGCACCCTCCTTGAAGCAAAAGGCTCCCTATAAGTGATATCATGAAGTGATGTGAGACAGATAGAAAGTGCAATTACACCAATATTAAAACAATAGTGGTGCGCACTACATCGAAACTTCTTTTATCATTAAAAAAATCTTTATAAATTCAACTAATCTAATCTATTTTATTTTGTTATGGAAACTAATTTTTTTTTACTATAAAAAAATTCTTTTAAATTCAACAAATCCAATTTAATTTATTTTGTTATTTAGTCTAATCCACTTTAAAATCCGTTGGATTGGATGATTAGATTATTTTTATATTTTTATATAAATTTATTAAAATGAACTCAAAAGAATAAAGGATATTTACAGACATCAATTTAATTATCCATCATCTATTTATCATATAATAAAATCAAAATCACCTAATATAATAAATAAAGTAAAAACTTTAAGTTAATATAACATAATTCTTGTCCAAATTAAAAACAAAATCTAAAAAAAAAAAAGAATGATCTCCAAAACAAATATTATATCACAATTAGCATAACAAACTTATCAAGAAGAAGCCTAGTTCGATTTGTCAATATATTTTGAGTTATTTAATTCTAGTTATTCTAGTTAAGATATTTACAAAAATTAAAAAGGAGGAAACAAAACAAAAACAAAAAAACAAAGAAAAAAAAAGGTTAAATGGAGAAAGGTTAAAAAAAAAGTGCTTGTAAAAAAAAGATAAGAATAAATTAGATAATATAGTATACTTACTTATATATTATATAATACAAATTTAATTATTTTTATATAAAATATAAGTATATGAATTGGATTTGATTCATTGGATCTTCAAAATTGAAATCTAATGTCCTGCTCAATTCAATTAAATTAGTCAAATTACCATCCAAAATTAATATAATAGTGTTTGGATATTTGATATTTTTTAAATGGATTGGATTAGTTCGATTAGATATATTAAATGAATGAATGTTGTACTCATAGTATTAAACACAACCTTTAATTTTTTTTATCATATAATCTCAATTATATAATTTTTTTGGGCTATTATCAAGTTTAATAATGAGAAAATACAGTATCAATAAATAGTTTTAAATAATTAATAATGCATTTGGTATCGCTACGAGAACGTATTATATTTAAACGCAATGTAATTCTCATTAAAATATAAAAGTTTTACATTTAAATACAATTTTTTTCAACAATGCTATGAAAACAATTACTATTTTTTTATTTTTAAAATAATCACATCAAATTTTAACTTTAACTTTTTTATATTTACTTTTACTAATCACATCAACTTTTTAACTTTAAAATATAATTCAAATATTTTTTATCAAAACACACATTTTATTTATATATAAAATAAATATTTTTTAATTAAATATAACACTCAAAAAATAAATTACATTTAAATACAATTATAATTGGATGTATTTATCAAAAAACGTATAACTTTTTCTAATATCATAAACGTGGAAAGATGCGAATCATGTGGACAGCACAAAAATAAATGATTTTTTTTTCCCCTTTAGGGTATATTCAAAGGTGACGGCCAAATGCACCGATTAAGCCAAACACCAATATTCCAGCAACAAACAAAAGCCAATCACCAATAAATGATTCAAGAGACTTTTTGACACAGAGCCTCGAATGTATGAAATTGAAATGTTTTGGAGGAAAAATCAAAACTTGACACAAACTGAAGCATAATAGAGGTTATTATATTACGTTGGAATCTAGCCATCAATCTCAAGCAGATGCAGTGCAGATGCATCCTCCGCACGGCACGGATCTCTCATTTTCTGCAGCAATCAGTCGTATGGTACAACTTTATCGTGTTGTCGTTTTAGTCGAAATGCATCTTACGACATTATCTCTATTTTATTTTTGTCGTGCTGTCTACACAGCCGCCGACGACTTTTTGTCGTACGCTGTTTTATTATCAAAATAAAAATGAAATTAAAAAAAACTTAAAAAAAAAACTTTAAACATTTATTCAAACAAATGACCATAATTTTTCTTAGAAATAAATATTAATTAATAATGTTTATAGTCAATCAATAAAAAAAATATTAATATTATCAATTATCAAAAATATTAAAGTCACTTTGTTTATTTTTTTAATCAATTATCACTTATTAATCCTTTTTTTAACCACTTATCTTCTTAATTTCTTAAAATAAATAAAACAAAAAACTATCAATCACTCAATAAAGATCCAGATTAATTTTCTCAATTAATCACTACTTTCAAAACAATCATTTTATTAATTTTACAAAACTTTGGTCAAAAACTTATATAAAAAAAATCATTTTCTCACAAACCCTTGATAATATTTATAATATATTTTTAAAAAAATCTTTTAATTCCATTAAAATTTTTTTTTAAATACCCACGTCCCGCAATCCCCCCTGTCAAACTGCCACGTCACCACAACCGAAATCCCCAAAAAGCCCTCTAAATCCCCCCCGCGGGGGACTCTTACATGGCGCACTCTGATTGGCGGACGGTAAATTCGCCAATTCAGCACCGCCATGTATGGCGTCACCTTACTTATAGTAGCCGACCACCTGTTATTTATCCCCTGAATGATTGATTGAGTGATGAGCTGAAAGAGCCGTCCGAGTCCAAAAATAACCCTACAAGTATCAGATAGATAGCTACACTTCTCACTTCACGAGTCGCCTCGTTTTTCGACTCAGTTCCCGGCCGAGTCGCCGCCGAGTCCACAACGTTCAACCGACGCCATGGATCGTTCTCGAGCTTTCCTCAAAGACGTTAAGCGCGTCATCATAAAGGTATCCCTCGCATTCTCTCTCACTCTGGTTATTCATGTCGAGATCCTTTTTTTTTCTTTTTTTTCTGTGTGAAGTAAGCAAAAAATATGGTGTTTTACGGCTGCTTTTTTTTTTTTTTAAGGAGAAAAGTAAGATTTGAAAAATAGGTTAGAAAAAATTTGTTTAAAATGACAAAAAGTGTAAAATTTTATAAATTTATTTAGAAAAAAATTATTAATATATGTTTTATTTTGTTCATAAGAAATTTTATATAATTAAAAAATTATTTTATTTAGAATTTTCTATATAAAATCATGGATCTTTAAAATTTTAGAAATTATTATAAAATTTTAAAGATATAAATAGTAAAAATAGTTATAAGATGGAGAAAAAGATAACAAAGAGTCCAAAATTGAGTCTAGAGACTCACTCTAAACATCCCCTTAGTTATATCGAATCGAGAAGTAGGAAAGAAAGTTCTCGTCTTTTCGATTTTTTTCGCCTGCATTTGGTTATTGATGTCTGCAAACATGTTTCTGCTAGGTGAAATTTAAAGGAAATTGTGTAATTTTTAGTTTTTAATCGATATATTTTCTCTCTCTTTCTATTTGTTGACTTTTTTCAAAGATGACTTCGTAAAGAACCAAAGATGTTGTATTTCAGTCATAGAATCGAGTAATGGGAAAAAAAAGTTATGTTCTTTTCGAATTTTTTCGCTTGCATTTGGTTAATGACATCTGATAACATGTTTTTGCTAGGTGGAATTTAAAGAAAATTATATATTTTTTAGGTTTTAATAAGATTTTTTTTTCCCTCTCTCTGTTGTCTTCGTAAAGAACTGAAGAAATATGGTATCTTTCTTCGGTTGATTTGTTGATTTTGGATCGTTAAAAAATTTTGATGTTGTGTTTTACTTGTTGAAGGTTGGAACTGCGGTTGTTACCCGAAATGATGGAAGATTAGCGCTTGGAAGAGTAGGCGCTCTTTGTGAACAGGTATTTTCGGAGCTACAAATGTTGGATTTGAGGACGCATTGAATGTTGAATTCAAAAAATGAATTTAAGATGTTGGATTTTAAATTTCTTGCAGATTAAGGAGTTAAATTCTCTAGGATTTGAGGTCATTTTGGTGACCTCAGGTGCTGTTGGTCTTGGTCGCCAAAGGCTTCGATACAGGAAATTGATTAACAGCAGGTTTTGTATTGCATATTTGATGTTTGATTGACATTGCCGTGGATTTCTGAGCATTCTAAAACAATGTTGATGTGGAAGCATGTTTTAGATATTTGTGTTCTTATCAGTTGATGGTTGATATTTTTTTTTCCCAGTTTTGCTGATCTCCAGAAACCACAAGTTGAAATTGATGGAAAGGCGTGTGCGGCTGTTGGACAAAACAGTCTTATGGCTCTGTATGACACATTATTTATCCAGGTAGTTTTGGTGTTTTTCAGTTAAAATACTAAACTTGATTAGGTTTTCATAGGTACTTTAGGTCTAATCATACAAGTTCATAACAGCATGGTTTGTCAGGTGGCATTCTTAATGTGAATATGCTTTTTAGTTATTCCGCTATCTTATTGATTTTACTTGTCATTTTCTACCTTGTAGCTTGATGTGACATCGGCCCAGCTTCTTGTAACAGACAATGATTTCAGGGACAAAGAATTTAGAAAACAATTGAGTGAAACTGTGAAATCATTGCTAGCTCTTAAAGTTGTTCCCATACTTAATGAAAATGATGCAGTCAGTACTAGAAAAGCTCCGTACGAGGTATGTTTCTTTTCCCGTTTCTCAGTTCTTGACTGTTCTAGTTGCAGTACAGTTTTGTTCATAAGTACTATTTGCAGGATTCTTCTGGTATATTTTGGGATAATGACAGTTTGTCGGCTCTTCTGGCTTTAGAATTGAAGGCCGATCTTCTTATTCTGTTGAGTGATGTAGAGGGTCTCTATAGTGGCCCTCCAAGTGATCCGAATTCGAAGCTTATCCACACATACATTAAGGAAAAGCATCAAAATGAAATTACTTTTGGAGACAAATCTAGAGTAGGAAGAGGAGGTATGACTGCCAAAGTAAAAGCTGCTGTCAATGCAGCTTATGCTGGCATTCCTGTTGTTATCACGAGGTATGGATTTATTCTAAATGTTTATGATCCATATTTGAGATGTGTCATATTAGTTGTGAAACCTTTACGACATATGCGTGTTACTATCATAGTTTGATGATGTAGATCCCAAGTTTGGGAAATATCAAGCACTAAAAGTGGAAAGGAAAAAAAAAAAAAAGTTACAATGACCATTGAAAGGTTGGGAGTAAGATCCATGTTATTTAAACGAGAAAGCTATCATTTTTCTTTCCTGATTATTAAAATTTGTGGTGGAAGAGAGTGATGTAGGCCCGTGTTCTTCTTTCATTCTTGCCCCAGAATGTTCATGTCTTAATTCCTTCTTAAGAAACCACTAATTTTGAGCTTCCTGTAGTGTGTTATATTTGCTATTTCAACCTAATATGTCTCATGTACAATAATTTATTTTTAATTTCCGTTGGAAGTGGGTATGCTCCTGAAAACATTATTAAGGTCCTTCAAGGACAACGTATTGGTACCCTCTTTCACCAAGATGCACATTTATGGGCACCAGTTAATGAGGTTGATGCACGCCAGATGGCAGTTGCTGCCAAGGAAAGCTCAAGACGACTTCAGGTAGCCTTTTGTCATTCTTCTAGTGCTTTAGTCACTCTTTGCCTCCAAAACTTTGTTGCACGTATGCATTTTGTTCAGCAATCCGTGGTATAATTTACTTGGTGACAAAATATTTCATAGGCTTTATCTTCACAAGATAGGAAAAAGATTTTGCTTGACGTAGCTGATGCCTTAGAGGCAAATGAAATGCTGATTAGTGCTGAAAATGAAGCCGATGTTGCTGCAGCACAGCTGGCAGGATATGAAAAACCCTTAGTAGCTCGACTGGCGCTAAAGCCTGGAAAGGTATGGGAACACAGTTTCATTGAGTTAACAGAGTGTTTGTATATGTTTATTGGTTCTTTTCTTCTTTACTACCTTTTGATACCTTCCAAATCTTTGTCATATCTTGCTTGGAAGTGATTTGTTGATCAACTTGCTATTATTTTTTATTTGACAGGTTAAAAGCCTTGCAAACTCTATTCGTGTTCTAGCAAACATGGAAGATCCAATTGGTCATGTTTTGAAGAGAACCGAGGTAAAAGGAAAAAAAAATGGTATAAGATTATTGTTTGTGTTGAAAATAATTATTGAAGTTCTTGATATTTCTGGCATTCTAAAGTTTTGATTGAATTGGAATGCTATGTCAAGTCAAACCACTTGCTTTAAAATCTGGTACGGTTGGTGTAGTTTTTAACAAGCTAGGTTTCTAAAATGGAAAATAATGAAAGATGGTTACATTACGTGACTAAGTTGGATCTTTTGTTTCTTTCTCTGCTGATTATTGATATATAGATACACATAAATACTTTTCTGGTAAACTGCCAAGTATTGATACTTGGTGTTTCTTCTAATCACTATTCCATATAGCTTGCAGACGGACTTATCTTAGAGAAAACATCAAGTCCGTTGGGCGTTCTCCTGATTGTTTTTGAGTCTCGCCCTGATGCCCTAGTACAGGTAATAATTACCCACTTTTATGATTCATACTTTTTTGTTGGTTCTTGGAATCTGCACGTTAAGTATTGAACTAGTTGTTTTGGACCAAGTTTGTTCTTGGAATTTCTTTATAAACAAGCTGCCATTTTCAGCACATGATTTCTTTATGTTTGAATAGATTGCTTCACTAGCAATCCGTAGTGGCAATGGGCTTCTTCTGAAAGGTGGAAAAGAAGCGAAACGATCAAATGCTATTCTGCACAAGGTTTGTTTCTTATATTCAGTTGATGACTACAAAAGGAATACCCTACAGTGGCCGTTGTTTCCTTTTATTCTTTTAACTTTCCTTCCAAAAAATTTTGTAGGTTATCACTGAAGCCATCCCAGAAACTGTTGGAGGAAAACTAATTGGACTTGTGACCACAAGAGAAGAGATTCCTGATCTACTTAAGGTGTATAAAGCTCAGAATGTTACCAATACCTTTATCTATTGACTCTAAGGTGATCATTGAAACTGATTATTCATATTATTTTGTAGCTTGATGATGTGATAGATTTAGTGATTCCAAGAGGCAGCAACGAGTTGGTTTCTCAAATAAAAAGTTCTACCAAGATTCCTGTTCTGGGTCATGCTGGTGAGATAAACTGGACTTATCAAGTGCTTTTTTTTTCCCCCTCCCTGAGTAGATCACAATTCTAGATATTTTAGTAAGAAATTGCATTTTTTTCAGATGGAATCTGCCATGTCTACCTTGATAAGTCTGCTAAGATGGATGTGGCAAAGCGAATTATTTTTGATGCAAAGCTAGATTATCCAGCCGCTTGTAATGCCATGGTAACCTGTTTGTTGTGTCATGTGTGCCCTCTTTTGATTATATCCTTTCAGATGACATTCTCCGACTGTTTTTATGTGCAAACATAAGTTTTGATAACCTTTTTCATTATGTCTTTGCTTATTCATGTTTTGTCACGTTCCTTACTTTAATGTTTGCTATTCTCAGGAAACACTCCTTGTTCATAAGGATTTAACGCATGCAAGTGATCTGAACGAGCTTATTGTAGATCTTCGCACTGAAGGTAGTACTTCTCTGAAATTGTTCTTTACTTGGTGTATGCTTTATTTTTTTCACTTCCTTTTCTTCTACTCTCACCTCCTCCCCTGGACACTCTTCCTCTTTCTGGTTACTGACAATTCTCAGTATGTTTGGAGAAGCGTTATAAACTCTTAGTTACATGCCAATGCAGTTTCCAAAAATTTTTCATTAGCAAGAGAATTTAATTTTTCTGACTTTTTTTTTTTTGGCTGTTGGTGTTTGTTTGGGGGGGGGGGGGGGGGGGGGGGGGGGGGGGGGGGTGTTGTGGGGATTTTCATTTTACTGTTGGGAAAAAGCAATTCTTGTTAATACACACAAAGATGCTTGGCTCAGATAGTTTTCACCATTTTCCTTGTAATACAGGTCATCTCACTAGTTTATTTTTGGCTGCTTAAAAATTAAGTTTTCAACCTGGTTATGCAAGATAATAAGTTTATGCTTTACTATAAAAGCTAAGTTCCATTTTTATACCGACCTTCAAGAGAACTCTCAGTGAAGCACGACACTGGCACGATCTAAAGGCACAGCTAACTGTGGGATTTCTTTTTGACAGGTGTTACCTTATATGGTGGACCAAGAGCAAGTTCTAAACTGAACATTCCAGAGGCACATTCTTTTCATCACGAGTATAGCTCACTGGCTTGCACTATGGAGTTTGTGGATGATGTGTATGCAGCCATTGATCACATTCATAAGCATGGAAGGCAAGTGTGCACTTTTATATTGGATAAAAATCATGTAACATTTTGAATCTCTCTCATCGTTCTCTCACCCCAAATATAATTATGTGATTTTCTTGTGAATATGTGGAGCTGTAATTTTTCTGATGTTTCTTGCTTTATACAGTGCGCATACTGATTGCATCATAGCAGAAGACCAAGAAGTCGTGGAAATTTTTCTACGTCAAGTTGACAGGTGATAATACTTGTTCTATCTTATTTCAGAGCGTAAAATGTCAGCTGGATCTATTGCCTGTAATCGTGGTTTGTGTTTTCTCAATTTATTAACCTTTTGAGATGTTATGTTATCGTACTAATGGGATGTGAGTTATCTTCATTGGCAGTGCTGCTGTTTTGCACAATGCAAGCACAAGATTTTGTGATGGCGCTCGATTTGGACTCGGTGCAGAGGTATAATAATAATGACGACTATAACTTGCTACTAAAGCTAGTATTTTCATTTTCACTTTCTTATATGTAGTTCTCTTGGATCGCATTACAGGTCGGAATAAGCACGAGTCGAATTCATGCTCGCGGTCCTGTAGGAGTGGAAGGATTACTAACAACAAGATGGTATTAATTACTAATTTAAATAATTTATTGATAACTTATTGCACATTACATCTTGATCTTGTCAATTTCATGCATATTAGTTAGCAACTGGCACGAGCTTCTTAGAGTTTCTTGATTTATATAAAGTTATCAAGATTTATGTGCTGAAAGTGGCTAATGCTGCTACGTTGCAATTGCAGGCTCCTCAAAGGAAGTGGGCAAGTAGTAGATGGCGATAAAGGGGTCGTCTACACCCACAAGGATCTTCCCATCGAGTCCTAAGCCTATGGATAGAGTCACAAAGATCCACTGCACCCTTTCTTGCCGTCTCCATCCCCCCAGCCCCACTGAGGAAAGGTCAGAATCCTCTCTCTTATTCCTTGGGCCATTAATGGAAGGGGGAGCTTATGGAAGGAAAAAGTTCGTTTGTCCTTGTGCGTGGATGTGTTTATATTTAGTGTAGTGACTTATTAGACCAAGTTTATATTTGTTTTTGGACAAATTGGGCTAGTAAATTATATTAAATCACCATTTCAGTTCGTTGTTTGTGTCCTCCTTGCTCGTGTCAATAAAATGGGTGTAACCGAATTTAAATAAGAATACTAAATTATCAGATATACTAATAAATACTGATATTTACATGTAAAAATACTAAATTTGTTAAATAGTTTGAAAAATAATATTGTTAATTAATAGGGAATTTACTTGTAGTAAATACTAGATTTACTTGTAAATAATATATAGATATTTTCTAGTGAATAATTTTTTTACTAACTATAAACTTAGCATAATTGGTAAATATTAAATTTACTAGTAGATTTATATCTATTACTAAATAATTTCTTTAAATCCATTATATAAATTCGGTATTTGCTGGTAAATAATGATTTTTACCAGTAAGTATTGATATTTATGATTAAGATTTATTAATACAAACAAGATTTACTAATAAATACTTGGATTTATTAAGAAATAATTTATTTGCTCTATAATTTACAAGTTTATTTATTGGTAATAAATTCTTTACATTTTTTCTATTATAAGTTGTTTTTTCGATTTCTTTATTTCCAAAGTACACAATTTAAATTAAAATATTTAAAAAGTCCCAATTTGTGAAAAATCCTAAATCTACCTCCAAACAAAAGACAAACCCTAACTTAAAGTCCTCACCCCTAAATTAGCATTGCCACGTTGTCGGCGACGGTAGAGTCAGCAACAAACATTGTTGGAGATTGCAACGTCAAGCTAGGTTGCGATTTTGTGGTGACGAACATTAAGATTGTGACTCCAGATCCTTGCGATTACACTCGACGTTTGGTGGCAATTTTGACCGCAATCTAATCAACCTAATCTTGGTGTCGTCATCAATCGATAAGGAGAGAACGAGACAAGAGAGATGTTAGGGGTATTTCTGAGATTTTATCTTATTATTTTCTTAATTATGTTATTAATTAATAATATTTTAAATTATGTTACAATTTTAATACATATATTGCAATATGCTATTTTATATTTTCTCACTTATTTATCACATGATAGGCATTATATTTTAGAATTTTCAAAATACGATGTAAACTCTTAAACTAATAATGCAGAATTTAATGACTAAATCCTGTCTTGTTTTGGCCTTTTTTTTTCTTTTTTGGTTTTTTGAAAAAGGGGAATGTCATTAATATTAAAATAGTACAAGCCACACGCATAAAGCGACGAACTTTATAAATATAAGGAAAATAACTCTCAGGGAAAGTATGCTTGATATCCAAAAACGAGAAAATACCTTTGCACACCCACATCAAATGTGTATAAGGTTCTTTTTGGAAAAACCCTACAATCAATGTAATTTTTCAATCAGTTGAGGGACAGGACCTTATAACACTAAGACTACCATTGACTTCACATAGACTTATGAGGGACAGGACCTTATAACACTAAAGCTACCATTGTGAAACAAACAATCAAACACGACTCTTGCAAGAAATAGTACGGCCAAATTCTTTTAAATTTTTTAAAAAACTTATTTGATATTTTATTTTATTTGAATTGGAATGTATAGATTCAAACTCTATAACATTTAACGAGTAAATTATTATTAATTTAATGGGTTGTTTGGAAAAGCCATTCATTGAGAATATTATCTAAATGCAATGCAATGAATACAATATACGTTTAAATATTTTATTCTTACATTACATAAAAATAAAATATGTATTTGAATTGTTGATGAGAGAGGGAGAGTATGTGATGTGATTGGTAAAAATGGATAAAGAAAAAAGGAATAATAAATAATTATTGTATTAGATTTTAAATTTAAAAGTATTTGTATTCAAATGTAACACATGATGAATCAAATATATTTTTTATTGTATTTTAATATAATATAAATGTAATGACTTATCCAACAAAAAAAATGTCTCTAAAATAATTTTTTTCTGTCTTACTATCATTTTTCATTATTTACATCTTCAAAACGCTATTATAAAGTTCAAACTTTAAAAGTTTATAATTTTACATATACAAGTCCAAATGAGATGAATTTTTTAAAATTATATAAAATTTCGAGAGAAACGAAATAATATCTATATTGATTTAAAAAAATTTAAAATTTTATATTTTTTCACTCTAAATAAATTTTTTTTACTAAACATGTTTTTTACAATAGCTTTTTTCTAATTAAAAAAAAATCTTTAAAAAGGCAACCAACAACAATTTTTAACTTTATTTTAGGGAAATTATTTTATTTTTTGGCGTACTATAATTGGACCATAAATGGTCGTTTGAAAGGAAAAGAAAATAGACTTTTCTACGATCACGGGAAGTGATGAGATGACTAACATTTGACAAACAAGCCTTCACGGGAGAAGATATAATGACTACTGACCTTTTTTGCGGTGCCGGGAAGGTTGAATGATACCATTGCCAATCATGTGGACCATAAGAAAAAAGCAAATTATAAAAAAGGACACTTTCTGGATGGATATTCCAAAATCAAGGCATTTTCTTTTTAAACCAAACACCTGAAAAGATCCAGCGGCCATTGTTATTTTAAGTCTAAATATTTCAAAAAAAAAAAAAAAGAAATAAACAAGATTTTTTTTCCTCAAATTTAAGATTAAGAGATTTAAATTCTATATATTTTGATAATCCAACTATTATAAACAATATGACAATGAAATCATATTAAATAAAAAAACATAATACATATTTAGAATGATAATATTCATTTATTCGTCTATCTATTTGTCCATAATGATCTAATTTAAATGAGGTGGGGGGAGCTCAATTTAAATAACATGGATTATAAACGAGATATGTTTTCAAAACTTGTGACGGATTCGAGGGTCTTCAACCCTATTATCCATCCAATTTAGGTACAATGCATTTTAAAATATATTTGTATATACATTATAATAAATAACATATGTATATATATTTGAATCTATAAAAAAAATGTCTATCTTCATACGAAGAACATACACTTATATATATGTATATATTACATTTTATATAATTTTTAAAATTTTTATATTCTTTTACATTATCTTTATCTATTTATAAATGAATTAATGAAGAAATCCTAAACCCGTTCTGTAAAAACTATATCCACCCTACCAAGAAAAATAGGTATACGAGTGGCGACGAGAAGATATTTCTACTCACAAGGCGTGTTGGTGGGAAACCTATTCTACCTCGAATCCATTCCGCCATCTTTAATGCAAATGTTTTGTTGTTTAGTGAATTAGTGATGTGAGAGACGCAAACTCTAATTTTAATTTTTTAAATATTTATTCATATGTCATTTTTTTATAATAAATTAATATAATAATATTTTTAATATTTATTAATAAAAAATTGATAATTTATATTATATAAATTAATATTTAAATATAAAGATTAAAGTAGATACGTTGTATTTTTTTTAAGGGAAAATTATCACATGTTTGTCGCATTGTCATTAAATGAAAAACAAAATATCATATTTGTCGCGTTGTCCACATACATGCGCCGTCGTACGCCGCGCCCTTATTTTCTATTTATTACTTTTTTAAATAAATAATTCCCTACCGAATTTCTCGGCTTTCCACCGTTCCCCCTATGCCATAGCGCCACGTCAATATTATTCACCGAATTCCCCAAAAAACCCTTGCTTTCTCCCCCGTGGTGCTGTGTGATTGTGGGAGCAGAAAGCTGCCATATCCAGAAACGCCTTCCCAAAGGCGCCACCTCTACTCTCGCTCTCTCTCTCTCTCTCTCTCTCTATATATAGATATGTATATATTTTTATATATTTTGCAGCAAAAAAATATTTATTTTTCTTTCTTTTTTTTTCAACAAGAACTCATCACCTGAATTGTATTTATAGTTGCTAGTCCTCTGAGTCCTGAATCCAACACGGCAACCCTATCACATTCATATCACAAAAGAAACAAAACAAAACATATATACTTCTCGCTCTCCACGAATATATGAAAATATAATATATACATATATAAATTTGCCTCGTACTGGGATCGAGTCATCCGAATCGCCACCGAGTTTACTTTTGTCAACGACATGGATCATTCTCGAGCTTTCGTCGACAATGTTAAGCGCCTTATCATCAAGGTCTCTCCCTCTTCCTCTCTCTCTCTCTTTCGTGCTTGTTATTTTCTAGTTTCCTTGTAGACTAAGCCCGAATCTTGGAAAACTGGTAGGCTATGAAGAACAAAGTTTTGTTCTCTTCGAATTTTAGTTTGCATTTCTTGTTTCTTAGATGAAGCATTCTTATTTTTCTGTGTAAACTAAGCCAGAGATTTGGAGAACTACGGAGAAAAAGGTTTGATTTTTATTTTTTTACCTCATTTTCTAGGTGTCATTGTAAAGAAAATAAATACTTGTTTGTGTTTAGTTTCTTCCGATCACATCCAATCACCTGATAAAATTCAAGACGTTCTTTATTTTTAATTTTAAATTTTATAAATCTTTTATCAGGAGATAAAACAAGGAATTTTTGAAGAAGCTCGTATTTTGTTTCACTTAATTTTGCTGATTTTGTGTTGTGTGTGGGTGCGGATTTTTTTATTTTTTATTTTTTATTTAAAGGTTGGGACTGCAGTTGTTACTAGAGACGATGGACGATTAGCGCTGGGAAGACTAGGTGCCTTATGCGAGCAGGTACTAATTTTGATACTACATTTGTAAGATAAGGGACTAGTTCAATAAATCAAAATTTTAATTGGTTAATATTTTATTGAATTTGTGTTAGATTGTTACATTCGAAAACGTAATTGAGATGTTCATTTCGAAATTCCTTGCAGATTAAGGAGTTGAATTCTGTAGGATATGAGGTCATTCTAGTGACATCAGGTGCTGTTGGTCTCGGTCGTCAAAGGCTTTCGTACAGGAAATTGATTAACAGCAGGTCTGTTATTTATTGTATATCTTCTGTTTTGTTGAATTGCTATTAACATTCTTAAATCTTGTCGATTTGAAGGGCACACACACATATATATGTTCTTATTAGTTGATATTTTATAATTTTCTTCCAGTTTTGACGATCTCCAAAAACCGCAAAGTGAAATCAATGGGAAATCTTGTGCGGCTGTCGGGCAAAATAGTCTTATGGCTCTCTATGACACATTGTTTACTCAGGTGATTATGGTGTTTTTACAGTTTATAGGCTTTTTATCTTAATAACTAGACTTTCATATCTACTTTAGATTTAGTCATGTAAGTTTATAGAGTGAATGTCCTTTTTGGTTATTAACTATTGATATACTTGATTTTCTTCCGCTTTCTCCTGTGCAGCTTGACATGACATCTGCTCAGCTTCTTGTAACAAATAATGATTTCAATGATAAAGATTTTAGAACGCAGCTAAAAGAAACTATGAACTCTTTGTTATGTCTGAAAGTTATTCCTATACTTAACGAAAATGATGCATTTAGCGGTAGAAAATCTCCAAGCGAGGTAAGTTTCTTTTGCAAATTCTCAACTCTTGATCAGTTCTGTTTTTGTAGTACAGTTCTGTTTATAAGCACTCTTTGCAGGATTCTTCTGGTATATTTTCTGATAATGACAGTTTGTCAGCTCTTCTGGCTATAGAATTGAAGGCCGATCTTCTTGTTCTATTGAGCAATGTGGAGGGTCTCTATAGTGGCCCCCCAAGTGATCCAAATTCAAAGCTTATCCACACATACATTAGGGAAAAGCATCAAAGTGAAATTACTTTTGGAGACAAATCTAGGGTAGGCACAGGGGGTATGACGGCCAAAGTAAAAGCCGCTGTCAATGCAGCTTATGCTGGAATTCCTGTTATCATCACCAGGTATGGCTTTATGATTTATGCTTGTGACGTTGTAAAACTTCCATGGTATGCGCTTTATGATTTATGCTTGTGACATCGTAAAAATTTCATGATGTGAGCATCGTGGTATCATCGTACAAATTTTATGTTAATGGTGTCACAATAATTTGATGGTTATAATCCTAATCTTTGGAAAATTTTGATTGTTTGAAATGGAAACAAAAATGTTAAAGCCACTTTTATTAAAAGGTACGGAGTAATATTAGTGTTAAAAAAAAAAAAAAAAAAGCCCCAAATTGTTCATGTCCTAATTTCAATTTAAGAAGCCAGAAACTTTAAGCTAGCTGTAGTTGGTAGTATTTCTACCCAATGTATGTGCTAGTGCTGCTGAAATAATTTATTTCTTGCTTTTGAAGTGGGTATGCTCCTGAAAACATTAGTAAGATCCTTCAAGGAAAACGTATTGGTACCCTCTTTCACCAAGATGCGCATTTATTGGCCCCACGTAAAGAAGTCGATGCACGCCAAATGGCAGTTGCTTCTAGGGAGAGTTCAAGACGACTTCAGGTAGCTTTTTTGCTTTTTTCTAGTGCCTGAGTCACTCTTTGTTCATCAGTAAAAATTTACTTGGTGCAAATTATTGCATAGGCCTTATCTTCGCAAGACAGGAAAAAAATTTTGCTTGACGTTGCTGATGCCATAGAGGCAAATGAAAAGGTGATCATTGCTGAAAATGACGCTGATGTTGCTGCAGCAGAGCTAGCAGGTCATGAAAAACCCTTGGTAGCTCGGCTGGCTCTGAAGACAGGAAAGGTATTGATAATAAGTCCCAATGTTTTAGTTGAGTGCTTTTTTTTTTTTTTTTTTTTAAACACTATTTTTTGGTCTTCGAAGCCTCTATTATTTGCTCAAAGAATTTGTGTTACACCATTTATGTTTTTCACATGTGGTTTTTTGCCCAACTGCACTTTTTTGCCCTTTCCGAATATAATTCATTATTCTTGACAGATAAAAAGCCTTGCAAACTCTATTCGTGTTCTTGCAAACATGGAAGATCCAATTGGTCGTCTTTTGAAGAGAACTGAGGTAAATAAGCAGGGTTTAGAATAGTTATTTATTCCATAACTTGAGTTTTGATAAAGTAGGAGTTTTTATGTCCATTCACAGCATTTGCTCCACATCCTGTCACACTTCATGTAGTTTTGAACAAGCTAGGTTACGGGCATGTACATTATTGAATGACGGTTTGCAGTTCATGTTTAAGTTACATCTTCAGTTTCTTCTTCTTCTTCTTCTTCTTTATATTACAGAAATATAATGTTTCTAATGATTAATCTTTTCTATAGCTTGCAGATGGGCTCATTTTAGAGAAAACATCAAGTCCCTTGGGAGTTCTCTTGATTGTTTTTGAGTCCCGCCCTGATGCACTAGTTCAGGTAAACTTTACCCGCATTTAAGGGATCTTAAACTATGCATCTCTAGTTCCAAACAAGTTCTTTGGATGAATAGGCTAGACTCTGTTATGCCTGTGATCAACTTTTTAGTCCTCCTTTCTCAACAGTCAACTCTTATGAAACTTTGTCAGCCTTGGTGTGGAAATATGAGAATTTTATAATTTTACTTATAAATTGTAAGGGATCTGTTTTAGTTGAATGCTTAGGAAAATACCTAATTTTGTTTTTTAATTTGTTCTAAACATGAGTCGCTGCTCCTCATTATTGGCATATGATTTTCTTTATATTTGAACAGATAGCTTCACTAGCAATCCGTAGTGGCAACGGGCTGCTTCTGAAAGGTGGAAAGGAGGCCAAACGATCAAATGCTATTCTGCACAAGGTTTGTTTCTTATAAATCACAATAGAATTTTCCTGAAGCTATTAGTGGCTGTTATTTCCCATCATTCTTTTACTCTTCTCCATATCATTTTGTAGATTATCACAGAAGCCATCCCAGAAAATGTTGGAGGGAAACTAATCGGGCTTGTGACTACAAGAGAGGAGATTCCGGATCTGCTCAAGGTGCATAAAGCTCAGAATGATTACCTTCCTTTGTCTATAGACTTTGAGATCACAATTGAAATTAGACTGAAGTCGGATCATTTTTTTTTTTTTGGGTGTATATATTCTAGCTTGATGATGTGATAGATCTAGTGATCCCAAGGGGCAGCAATAAGCTAGTTTCTCAAATAAAAAGTCTTACCAAGATTCCTGTTCTGGGCCATGCTGGTGAGATAAACTAAATTTGTCATCTGCTTATATAAATATACTGCAGCACGTACTTCGCTGATAAATTGCTTTTCTTCCTGATTAGAACACGATTCTTGATATTTAATAAGACACTTTATTGTTATATCTTCAGATGGAATCTGCCATGTCTATGTCGATAAGTCTGCTAAAATGGATTTGGCAAAGCGAATTGTTTCTGATGCAAAACTGGACTATCCAGCAGCTTGTAATGCCATGGTATCGATAATTGTCATGTGCTGTTCTTCGCAAATAATCTCCTGTCAGATGATTAACCTTTTTCTTCTGTCAGCACAAGTTTGGATAGCCTATATCAGTAACCGTTATCCTATTTTATTCATGTTTTTTCACGTTCCTAATTTTGCTGTCTGCTATTCTCAGGAAACACTCCTTGTTCATAAGGATTTAATGGATACTAGTGGTCTTAATGAGCTTATTGGTGACCTCCGCACTGAAGGTGCAGCTTCTCTGAATATTTCTTTTCTTAATGTTTGCTGTTATCCTTTTCACTTCATTTCTTTTTAGTCTCCTCCCCTGGCCACCGTTCCACTTTCTGGTGGTTCTTTATAGCATATACATTCCTTTTAAAACTAGTAATTGCTTTATCATCAGCCAACTTCACCTATTGTTCTCTGACCTTGGGTCCATCATGGTATGCTTTTGATGTTCATTAGTTAAATTTTATGAATCAACCTTTCTCCAGACAAACATGTCTCAGTTTGTCTGGAGAATTGAAAAAGGCTGTGAACTCTTGGTTTTATGCAAGTACAATGTAAATGTTATGATTCTCTAGCGACCAAAGAAAATTTATATTTCTTTTAGTTTTATAGTTTTCTGAAACTTTATTTTTGCTGTTGGAACAAATTGATTTTTTTTTTGGTTAATACACATGGACTTGCCAAGAGATTTTCCATATTATTCCTTCTAATACAGATTATCTCATTAATTCTCTATTTATTGCTATTTGCAAGATAATGCTCCATTTTTTTTTTTTTTTGAACTAACCTTGTAGCATAATTCCTCAATGAAACTCGCGATGATCTAAAGGCACAGCTTTCTGTGGCTTTTTTTTTTTTTTTTCCTTCGCAGGTGTTGCTTTATATGGTGGACCAAGAGCAAGTTCTAAACTAAACATTCCAGAGGCACGTTCATTCCATCATGAGTACAGCTCACTGGCTTGCACTATTGAGTTTGTGGATGATGTTTATGCAGCCATCGATCACATTCATAAACATGGAAGGCAAGTGATCTGCATTTATTTGGATAACAAACATGATAACTTTTTTAATCTTTAATTCATCATTCCTTCTATCCAATTATGAAATATGTAGTTTTCTAGAGACTAGAGACCTGTATTTTTCTAAAATTTTTCCACTTTAAATAGTGCGCATACTGACTGCATCACAGCACAAGACCAAAAAGTTGTGGAGGTTTTTCTACGTCAAGTTGACAGGTGATAATCTGAACCTATCTAATTCCACAGTATGCTTCGCCAGCTTGAGTTAGTAGCCATTTGACATGGTATGTAATACTTATCTGTTCTATATATCTGTGGTTACTAATAAGGTGTGACTTGTTATATGCGTTAGCAGTGCTGCTGTTTTCCACAATGCAAGCACAAGATTTTGTGATGGTGCTCGGTTTGGACTTGGTGCAGAGGTATAATCACAAGCAACAGTTGCCACGAAACTGACATTATTATCACTGTCATTGCTCTTGTATGTGATGAATCTTTGATTTCTTTACAGGTTGGGATAAGCACAAGTCGAATTCATGCTCGTGGTCCAGTTGGAGTGGAAGGGTTATTGACAACAAGATGGTACAAGTTTCTGATTCAAGACTCATTGATCACTTGCGTATATATCAATTAGCAATTAGCAGACACAAGGAGCATTTTGAATTTCTGGTTCATTTACTGTTTGGTAGAGTTCAAAAACTAGTGATGCGGATTCTTAACTCTACCAAAAAGCATAATATTCTTCGTAAAGAATATGAAGATTTCAAAACATTTATATGCTGAATAATATCAAAAAATTGATCAGCTGAAAATAACTAATGCTGAAATGCTGCAATTGCAGGATCCTCAAAGGAAGTGGGCAAGTAGTAGATGGTGATAATGGGGTAGTATACACGCACAAGGACCTCCCTGTTGAGTCCTGACCCATTCATGAGATCCATAAATCACCATCCTTGCCACAGCTGCCGCTCTCGCCACAGCTCCACCTTCCACCAGGAGAGAGGGACATTGAAGGAAAAGGATTGTTTTTCTTTGTGGGTGGCTGATGTTATCATTAGTGTGTAGTTACTTGTCGGGATAATTTTAATTCCATGGATATGAGAAAAAAATTGCTAATGGAATAAATAGCTGCAAGGCAATAGTTTGAGAGATGGGAAAATTGAACTTTGGAAGTACTGTCTTGCCATCAATCCGTCGGTGGTTTTTTGGAAGTTGGTGAAAAGTTGTTCGTCATCTGAGGCATTCGATTCGTGTTCTTTCTCTACTTGGTTTGCCCAAAATAAATTAAAAAAAAAATGGCCAAAGATCATGCCTTTAATTGGATCCTAGAGCTTTCATAATAAAAGTGTTGTATTATCCAGAAACATAGTAGTGACATCCAAAAAGCTGAATGTTGAGCACCCTTGTAAGACGAAAATGGATCTTTATATCTTTGCCCGGCCAAAAGGAATGCATCAGTCATTGGAGTGAATCTTGACTACAAGCTTATCATCAACAGAGGAAATGTATAAACAAAAAGGAACGGGAAAAAGAGAAATCATCTTCGAAATAGTCGACTGCTAAATTTGATAGAATTCAGTAATACAACAGCGAGAAAAGAACTTTTGGCTTTTTCAATTGAAGCTTGTACGTAAAAACCCGAATCTCTCAACATGTCCACTGAGTATCTAATATTTTAAATTCAAAAATTTATTTAAAAAAAAAAATAACCATCTTGTTCCGTAAACCACAGAGGTTGAATTTCTTATCACTACTCTAATTGACAACTAGTTGATCGTTCCTTCTGCCTAAAGTAGCCAAACTTTAGTTAGAACTTCATGCTTTGACAAAGCTCTTTTAACTTTCTTCAACCACGTTAAGTACTCTTTACTGTCCATGTTGATCATGTACTCATCCAAGAAATTCGTTGTGCTGGGCTTGATTCCTCTGATCTCCAAGAACTTGTGGAAAGACTTCTGCAGACTCTCATCCAAATCACTGGAGAAGACGCGCACAGCACACTCACATGAATTACTGGATGTTGCGCCCGAAGCAGGCAAGTTTGCCTTCAGTTGCTAGATGTTTCACTGCTAAGCTGTCAATCACAATCTCATCTGGGTAGGCAATGCAAGTAAAATCCAGTGAGAATGCATCCTTCTTAGAGACATTTTCAAAGAGCAGGATGCTAGACTGTGTAGCTTGTTCATCATGCTCATCTTAATCATGATCGTCGTTTTTCTTGCTAGTAACTAGGTCAGGCATATGAACATCAACTCGTATGTCTTCACCTAAATATGTTCTTTTCATTGATATATCAAATTTAGCAGTGTTCTATTGTGATACCGTGAACATAAAACTTTTTACGATGATACCATGAAGCTTACATCATGAAACTTTTGTGATGTCACAAGCATAAATCATAAAGCCATACCTGGTGATGATAACAGGAATTCCAGCATAAGCTGCATTGACAGCAGCTTTTACTTTGGCCATCATACCCCCTGTGCCTACTCTGGATTTGTCTCCAAAAGTAATTTCACTTTGATGCTTTTCCTAATGTATGTGTGGACAAGCTTTGAATTTGGATCACTTGGCAGGACACTATACAGACCCTCCACATTAGTCAATAGAACAAGAAGATCGGCCTCTAGTTTTATAGCCAGAAGAGCTGTCATACTTTTATTATCAGAAAATATACTAGAAGAATCCTACAAAGAGTGCTTAGGAAGAGAACTGTACTACAAAAATGGAACC
Organism: Antiaris toxicaria; assembly: GCA_035233585.1. Classification (NCBI taxonomy): domain Eukaryota; kingdom Viridiplantae; phylum Streptophyta; class Magnoliopsida; order Rosales; family Moraceae; genus Antiaris; species Antiaris toxicaria. The sequence continues at coordinate 9,536,755 of CP141162.1, read as the reverse complement.
GATCAAGAATTGAGAATTTGCAAAAGAAACTTACCTCACTCAGAGATTTTTAACCACTGAATGGATAATTATCGTTAAGTATAGGTACAACTTTCAGACATAACAACGAGTTCATAGTTTCTTTCAGCTACCTTCTAAATTCTTTATCACCGAAATCATTATGAACAATTAATGCTGGGAAGACTAGATGCCCAACGCGAGCAGGCACTTATTATGATACCACCTTTGTAAGATAAGGGACTAGTTCAAGAAATCAAAATTTTTAGTGGTTACTATTTTATTGACTTGTGTTGATTGTTATATTCGAAAACATAATTGAGATGTTAATTTTCAAAGCATGCTCCAGCCACTTTAAATGTGAGGTGTGTCAATTTTCAAAGCATGTTTATAATTCTTATCACAGTCTTTTATACAAGTCATCGCACCTTTTTTTTAATGATTCATGGTGATGTGTGGGAGCCATCTAGAATAAAAAATGTCACTAGCGCTAGGTAGTTTATTTCATTTATAGATGATCACACTACACTTACATGGTTGTTTCTAATGAAAGAAAAGGCAAAAGTAATCAATATTTTCAAGCAATTTAACACTATGGTTCAAACCCAGTTCCAAACAAAAATACAAGTGTTAAAAACCAACAATGCAAAAGAGTATTTTGAAACAATTCTAGGTGATTATCTTGTGGGTCAAGGGATTATTTATATGAGTTCGTGTGTCAATATACCGCAACAAAATGAGATTGCAAAAAGAAAATATAGACACCTCCTTGAAGTTGCTTGGTCACTTATGTTTACCACACATATTCCCAAATTCTTCTAGGGAGAAGCAGTTTTAATAGCCATCTATGTAATAAATAAGATGCCTTCTCGAGTCTTGAACTTTCAAACTCCTTATCAAGTCCTCCTTTAACGTTTACCAAACACTCATATTTTGTCAACTCTTCCCGTAAAAATCTTTGGTTGTATAGTATTCTTTCATATCCATACCCAACATAGAAGTAAACTTGATCCAAAAGCAACCAAATGTATATTTGTTGGATACCCCTCAAATCAAAAAGGGTATAAATACTATTCTTTAGTCACACAAAAATTCTACAACTCAATGGATGTATCCTTCTTTGAACAATAACCCTATTACAAAGCTAAAATTCAGGGGCAGAACTTTACTCAAGAATATCAGCTTTGGGACCTAAATACCTTGAATTCATCTTCTGTCTCTAACCCGAACCCAATAAAGTCCTTTTAGTCATCTGTTGTTCAATCTGAACCTTTTGACACCCAACTAGAGTCATCTCTACCAAATCTGAGTCAAAGCTCAACTTCATTTGTTCAATCCAAACCTTATTCACAAATAGAGTTTCAAACTCCTTAGCATCCCATTTGCACATAACCTACAGCAACTAGTGAGTTTCATATCTACTTTAGGAGAACCAAGACTCAAGAAAGAAATGAACCACAACTAGCAAAACAAGGCCATGAATCTAATCCAAATCTGAAACCTCAGATTTCATTAGGTAATAATAGTACCAATTTTGCTCATAGTATTTCACTTGTTGATGATAGACCTATCACCCTAAGAAAAAAGCAAGAGATCTTGCACTGATCTTCCTATTTATAATTTTGTCTCATATGGAGGTCTGTCACCCAGTCATTGTGCATTTGTTAGCTATCTTGACAAAATACAAATTCTAAGTTCAATCCATGAGGCACTCAGTGTATTTGGGAAGAAATCCAAACTTTAAAAAAGAATGGGACTTAGGTGATGTTTGAGTTACCTTTAGGAAAACGTCCTATTGGTTGTAAATAGATTTTCTCGGTAAAACACAACGTAAATGGGAGTGTTAACAAATTTAAAGCACGGCTAATAGCTAAAGAATTCACTCGATCTTATAGGATCGATTACTAAGAGATATTTACCTCTGTAGGTGAACTTAATACTGTTCAAGTATTGTTTTCACTTGCTTTTAACTTAGACTGGCCACTATATCAGTTGGATATGAAAAATGCTTTCCTCAATGTAGACCTAAAAGAAGAAGTTTACATAGAGATACTCCCTGGCTTTGAGACTCTGGCAACCATCAACAAAGTCTAAAAACTTAAGAAATTTCTATATTGACTCAAACAGTCACCAAGAGCTAGGTTTGACAGATTCACTGGATCTGTCAAGAAGTTTGGATACGATCAATGTCAGACAAATCACACTATGTTTGTTAAGCATTCAGCCTCAGGAAAAAAGGCAATACTCATCATGTATGTTGATGACATCATTCTAACTAGAGACCACGATGATGAGATATACGAGCTCAAATGTTAATCTCAAGTACTTTCTTGGCATGGAAGTGGCACAATCAAAAAGAGGAATCTCAATTTCATAGCGAAAATATGTGTTAGACCTCTTGGAAGAAATAGGGATGCTCAAATGCAAGCTTGCTGACACTCTCATAGGGTCTAACTCAAAACTGGGAAGTAAGGAGGATAGTGCACCTGTTGACAAGAGAAGGTATCAAAGATTGGTTGGAAGACTCATTTATCTCTTATATATCAGACCTAACATTAGCTTCGCTATAATTGTGGTAAGCCAATTCATGAACAACCAATAGAAGAACACTTAGAGCTATATATAGGATCCTGAGGTACCTGAAGATGATGCCTGATCAAGGATTGTTCTTAAAAAAGACAACAAATAGGAAAGCTTTGATCTTCATTGATATAGATTGGGTTGAATTGATGACTGATAGACGATCAACCTCAGGAAATTGTACTTCTGTCTGGGGAAATTTGATCACTTCGCAAAGTAAGAAACAATCAGTGGCATCTCAAAGTAGTGTAGAAGCAAAGTTCAAAGCATTGGCACACGGTATCCGTGAGGGAATATAGTTAAAAAAAAGGTTCTCAATGAACTAAAAATCTCAATTACAGGACTTATGAAAATGCTATGTGACAATTAGTCTTCAATCAGTATCGCAAAGAATCTAGTGCATCATGACCGGATAAAGCATATGGAGATCGATAAACACTTTGTCAAGGAAAAGATAGAAATAGGCTTGATATCACTTATATACATCCCAACCAATCAACAGATTGCAGACATCCTAAATAAAACCTTGTTTAGTAATGCGAATCTCGCTAAGAATAACGACACCCATCTCAATTAGGAACCCAAGAATGTTCTACAATCAGATTTAAGATGGAAGGACCTCGATCTGTTACCGATATGGAGGTAAGAACCTTGGTACGGTAAAGATGGCACAATCAACTATGGAAAGGTTGATTGATAAATCGGTGTTGAATACCACGGAAAATTTTGATAAGTTCAAGTAGTTCTTCAAAGAACCAAAGAGAAATAAAACTCTCAAATTTTTTTGATGAAAACTGAACTGTGATTTCATTGTTGAATGGACGCCTATTTATATGCTGTTTTACAAGATTTAAATCCTTTAATTGTCCTCTAGAATCCAGAAATTACAAGGATGTAAATCTGGAAACTAATTCCTAAATAATACCTAAACCATGCCTAAAAACTAGAAAAGAAAAGTTGGAAATTTAATTGACTTTATTATCAGCATTCACAGAAAAAAGAAACTTGGCATGCAAGCCAATCCAAAAAAAAAAAAAGGAAAGTAATCAACTTGGCTTGCGAGTAACTCAATCAGATCAAAACATGCCCAAAAAAAATGTCAATTTGCTAGCTGAGATTAAGTTTAGCCTTAGCCGAGTTCCTTTAAGACTTGAATTAGATTGATGCTTGCTTATTAAACACGTGGACCATACTCAATTGGCATCCATAAATTTTATTGAGCCTAAACTTCTTAAATTAACTCATTGAGTGCATCTTTAAACTTATTTGCTCGTGCTCTGGTAACCGATCCAACCAGTATTTGAACTAGATCCCTTGAAGTTATGCTATGATTTGCATTATTTCCCTTCTCTTGAAAAGGATTTGTCCTCAAATCGTCACCTACATCAAAAGGACTCAAATCAGTAACATTAAAAGTAGCACTTACATTGTATTTACTTGTCCTCATATACAACCACACCCAATCTCCGAGTTCGAAAACTAGCTTGTGATGCCCTTTGTTGGCTTGTTTTGCTTACTACTCCGTTCTTCACTAGATGTTGAGTCTAACTCTCTCATGAATCGACATGACAAATTCAACTTTCTTTTTGCCATCTAAATTAATACACACAGTCATAAGTGAAGGAGATAAATCTAATAGAGTCAAGGGATTAAATCCATACATAATTTCAAATGGTGAAAATTTAGTAGTAGAATGAACAGATTTGTTATAAGCAAACCCAACATACGGTAAACACTCTTCCCTTGTTTTGATGTTCTTTTTAATGATTTCCCTCAATAAAGTAGTCAAAGTCCTATTTACTATTTCAGTTTGACCATCGGTTTGTGGCTAACAAATAGTAGAAAACAACAGTTTAATTCGTAATTTACACCACAAAGTCTTCCAAAAGTAGTTCAAGAACTTAACATTTCTATCCAAAACAATTGTCCTAGACATGTCATGTAATTCATAATCTCCTTAAAGAACAAATTAGCAACATGCGAGGCATTATCCGTTTTCTGACATGGTATAAAGTGTGCCATCTTAGAAAATCTATCCACAACCACAAAAATTAAAATTTTCCCACGCTTAGTCCTAGGTAATCCTAACACAAAGTCTATTGAAATATCAATCCAAGACTCACTAGGAATGGATAGTGGTGTGTATAATCCATGGGGTTATGTTCTAGATTTTGCTTACCTAGATGTGATACATTTCTCACAAATCCTCTCAACATCTTTTTTCATACTAGGCCAATAAAAATGCTCTTGTATCACATCTAGGATTTTAATTACACCAAAGTGCTCAATCAACCTTCTAATATGGGCTTCTTTCACTAACAATTTCCTTAAAGAATAATTAGGCACACACAACTTATTTTACCAAAATAAGAAATCCTCATACCTAAAGAACTTACTGTTGGCGGCCTTCTCACAAATGCTATACTCTTCACTAAAGTCATGGTCTAGAGGATACAACTCTTTATATGTTCAAAACCAAGAAGTTTAGTATCAAGAGTAGAGAGTAATATGTACTTGCGAGAAAGTGCATCTGCGTCTATATTCTTTTTACCTTGCTTGTATCGGATGACGTATGAAAATGTCTAGATGAACTCCAGTTAATGAGCATGTCTCTTGTTCAGTTTGTGTTACCCTTTCAAGTGCTTCAATGATTCGTGATCAGTGTGAATTACGAACTTCTTAGGCCATAGATAGTGTTACCATGTTTCCAAAACCCAGACCAATGCGTACAATTCCTTATTATAGGTTGGGTAGTTCAACGCAGCCCCACTTAGCTTTTTACTAAAATACGCAATTAGTTTTCCTTCTTGCATAAGCACGGCGCCAATACCTACACTTGAAGCATCACATACAATCTCAAACATTTTGTCAAAGTTAGGTAAAGATAATGAAGGAACGTTTGTCAATCTTTGCTTAAGGATCTGAAATGCCTTCTCTTGCTCTTCACTCCACTTGAATCCAATGTGTTTCTTGATCACCTCAGTGAATGGTGCAGTCAAAATACTAAAGTCTTTCACAAACCATCTGTAGAAACTAGCGAGTCCATGAAAACTCCATACATCACCAACACTTGTTGGACTCGGCCATTCTTGAATGGCGTGGATCTTCTCTTCATCAACCTGTATTCCTTGTACACTCACAACAGAACCAAGAAACACAAGCTTGTCGGTGTAAAATGTGCATTTCTATAGGTTAACAATAATTTCTCTTTCTTAAGTACTTCTAAAATTGATTTCAAATGCACAACATAACCATCCAAGTCTTTAATATAAATGAGAATATTATCAAAATAGACAACAACAAATCTGTCAATGAAAGCACATAAAACATGGTTCACTAATCATATAAAAATGCTCAGTGCATTAATTAAACCAAAAGGCATTACTAACCATTCGTACAAATCATATTTCATCTTAAAGGTAGTTTTTCATTCGTTACTTTCTTTCATACGAATTTGATAATATTCACTCTTTAAATCAATTTTTGAAAACACATAAGCTCTATGCAGTTTATCTAACATGTCATCTAAGCGAGGAATAGGATGTCGGTACTTTACTGTGATGTTGTTGATAGCTCGGCAGTTAACGCATATTCTCCAAGTCTGATCCTTCTTAGGTACAAGTAAAACTGAAACGACACACAAGCTCATGCTTTCTCTCACGTACCCTTTCTCCATCAACTCATTGACTTGTCTTTGAAGCTCCTTTGTTTCCTTGGGGTTGCTCCTACAAGCTGGTCGATTTGGAATTGTTGATAAAATCAATTTGATATTCAATCTCTCAAATAAGAGGTAATCCATGTGGTACTTTCTCAGGAAAAACACCCTCAAAGTCCTGCAAAAGAGAGATAATAGAATTAGGCAAAGCGGGGTCAATCATGTTAGTGTTTAAAAATACCTCTTTGTACAAAAGTATAATTATTGGCTGATTTAAAAACTTCGCTCTTTTTATTTCACTTGCTTTTACATAAATTTTTTTTCTCTTTATTTTTCTCTCATTGGTCGAATTTACTCTCTTTTTTTCTTTCTCAATTTTCTTGGCCTCTCCTTTCCTCTCACACGATTCTTCACTCATTTTTTTTTTCTCTTTCTCTTTTCTTTATCACTTTCTCTTTTTTGTTCATTCTCCTTTTGCAATCTCACTTGATCCTCATACACTTGTTATGGTGTCAATAGTACAAGAGTGATTAGTCATTGATTAAGTACAAAGGAGTATTTGTTTGTAAAGCCATCATGCTTTACATGCCTATTAAACTACCATGGTCGCCCTAGCAACAAATGTCCCGCTTACATCGGTACTACCTCACACAACATTTCATCTTCGTATTTACTTATTTAAAATGCAACTAACACCTGCTTGTTCACCCTTAGCTCGCCGCTATCATTCAACCATTATAACTTGTACGGTCTAAGGTTTTTAATGTGGGCAATCCCAATTTTTCCATCATGGTTGTGCTTGCAACATTAGCACAGCTTTCATAATCAATAATCATACTACATTCATTGTCCTTGACGTAGCATCTTGTATGAAAGTTGTTATCTCACTACTCTTCTTCCATTTTTTTAGCTTGCAAGCGTAATGCTTTCCTTGCCACCAATGTCAATGCATCAGGGGCTGAGTAGTCTTCCTCAGCAATGTCTTCCAATGGTGGTATGTTGTCAGTGTCGGATCCTTCATTGTCAGTCACAATCTCACCATTGTCTCGCAACATCATAACCTGCTTGTTTGGACTTTGACTTGATATGTACTCCCTGCCTTAGCATTTAAAACACTTAATGTTAAGGTTCACAGAGGTAGAAGTGTTGGATTTACATTGAGGAACGTGACTGGTGTTCTCTGGCCTAGGCTCGGATTTATACTTGGATGTTTGTGGCTTGTCTTCTTTCTTGGGATAACTCGGTTTCCAAGAGGTAGAACCTGAGTTATGGGCTGCTCATGATCCATACCCCATCTTGAGTTATTGCTCTACTTTAATGGCCATGTGCACCATATCTTCCAACTCCACGTAATGCTGCATCTCTATCTTATCATGGATTTCCCAGTTTAATCCAAGTAAAAATCTAGTTATGGTAGCCTCTCGATCTTCTTCTACATTAGTCCAGATCATAGTGACCTCTATCTCCTTATAGTAATATTTTACGCTCCGGCTTCCTTGTCTAAAACCTTGGAGCTTCTTGTACAACTCTCGATAGTAATGAATTGGAACGAACTGCTTCCTCATCACTGTTGTCATCTCCTCCCAAGTCTCTATGGGTCGCTCTCTCTTCCGCCTCCTATTTATAGTAAGTTGATCCTACTAAATAATAGCATAGTTAAATTCAATCACAGCTAGTTTTACCTTCTTTACTTCGGAATAGTTGTGGCAATTAAATACGAACTCCATCTTCTTTACACATTCAAGATATGCTTTAGGATCAGATATACCTTGAAAAGACAGAATCTTCATTTTAATACTATACAAATTGTTATCTTCACAATTCCTAGGTCCTCCCTCCATTTCTCCTATTACTAACAACTAAATCCCGATCATATTTTTTTATCAAAACCAAACTCATAATACTCTTTATTTTCAACCCTCACTCCTTTTAGTTGAACTTTTTCCCTTCTACGCACATTAAGAGCGTTTTATGGCTGTTCTATACGTGCATTCTCAATTCAGTCTATATGTTCATGAATCTGCTCCAATTCCCTTCTCATTATATGCCTCATCTCTCCTACTATAGCCTCCATGAACAACTTCAGATCAACCACTCCTTGAGCACCATCATCATTGTTGCTATTCGACATTTTTTATTTTGTAAAAATTGTAATCTGAAATAATACGCAAAAGTAAAAAGGACCTTACCATATTCCCTCACATGCTTCACTCAAAGAATGATTTCACTCGATTTTACTCGTGTTTCATACAATGTATTTGGCTTTTACCCTCTAATATGCTCTCCACTTTTGCTTTTTTCCACTAGTAGTAATTTCTCACTTAGTTCTTATCAAACTACACAAACCAATATCAAAACTTCTGTAGTAATTTACAAAGACTACACCAAGGTAATTCGGGTTATTAAAAGTAAGAATACAAAGAAAGTGGCAAATTAGGTTTTCGAAAGCACTAAAAATTACCCAAAAAATTTTGGTCTTTTACGTAAGGTGATTTTCGGATTTTTGGGAACCTAAATATATGAAATCAAATAAAAAATTCATTGTTGGATCCGGGGACTCTTTTTTTTTTTTTTTCCTGATTTTCTTGTTTTCTTCTTTCTCTTTTTTGAATCCTTTCTTTTTTTTTTTTAACTTTCAATATTACGAATTGAAAATTACAAACTAATATTCAAAACAAACTAGTACAAGGAAACCACGAAAAAAACAAAAAAATTTCGATTTTTACTAGCCTTAAAAAAAACAAGACCCGATGGATTTGAAAAAAAAAAAAAAACAAGGATAGGTAAACCTAACTTAATGCCTTGTTTTGATGCCAAACGATGTGAACCTCACTAAGAATAATGAGACTCATCTCGATTAGGAATAAAAGAACGTTCTACAGTTAGATTTGGGATAGAAGGAGCTCGACCCGTTACTTATATGGAGGTAAGAACCTTAGTATATTGAAAATGCGACAATCAACTATAAAAGGGTTGATTAATAAGTCGGTGTTGAATGCTACGGAAAATTCTGATAAATTCGAGTAGTTCTTCAAAGAACTAAAGAGAAATAAAACTCTCAAATTTTTTGACGAAAACTGAAATATGATTTCATTGTTGAATGGATGCCTATTTATAGGTTGTTTACAAGATTTGAATCCAATAATTGTCCTCTAGAATTCAAAAATTATAAGGATGTAAATTAATTCCTAAATAATACCTAAATCATGCCTAAAAACTAGAAAATAAAAATTGGAAATTTAATTGGTTTAATTATCAGCCATTCACAGAAAAAGGAAACTTAGCAGGCAAACCAATCCAAAGAAAAAAGGAAAGTAATCAACTTGACTTGCGAGCAACTCAATCAAATCAAAACATGCAAAAAAAAAAGGTCAATTTGCTAGCTGAGATTAAGTCTAGCCTTGGCCGGGTTCCTCTAAGACTTGAATTAGATTGATACTTTCTTGTTGAACACATGGACCATGTTCAATGGGTATCCATAAATTTGATTGAGTCCAAACCTCTTGAATCAGCTTATTAAGTGCATCTTTAAATTTCTTTGCTCGTGTTCTTGTAATTAACACAACTGATACTTGAACTGGATCTCTTAAAATTGTGCCATGATTTGCATCATCTAAGAAGACTTTCCAGGAGCTTATTTCCAAGCTTGGTTTGCTTAACATTTACAAACCAGGCCTGAGGGGGACTATGGAAATTCGTGACTAGCACATGGTTTCTAGGACTACTAGCTTGACTTTTAGGCATTAGCTATTAACAATTAGTCTATTTTGTTTCCTAGAATAAAGGGATTTGGTATGATTATATGGTTTCCCATTTTTTCTATTTTTTAGCTAGCTTTTCTATTTTGTAGCCCCTTAAATTTTAGGAAGTCTTTTTTTGCTACCTATCTTTAAAACCGTGTAACTTTTATTCAACAAAAAACAAAAACAAAAAGAGAGAGAGAGAGAGAATTTCATTGGATTCCAATTTCTCTCATTTTTCTTCCAGTTTTGACGATCTCCAGAAACCGCAAGGTGAAACCAATGGGAAATCTTGTGCCACTATTGGACAAAATAGTCTTATGGCTCTCTATGACACATTTTTTACTCACGTAAGTATGGTGTTTCTACAGTTTATAGGCTTTTTACCTTAATAACTAGGCTTTCATATTTACTTTAGATCTAGTCATGTAAGTTTATAGAGTGAACGTCCTTTTCAGTTATTAATTATTGATATACTTGACTTTCTTTTCGCTTTCTACCATACGGCTTGACATACCATCTGCTCAACTTCTTGTAACAAATAGCGATTTCGGCGATAAAAATTTTAGAAGGCAGTTGAAAGAACTGGGAACTCGTTATGCCTGAAAGTTATTTCTATACTCAACGAAAATTACGCATTCAGCAGTAGAAAATCTTCGAGTGAGGTAAGTTTCTTTTGCAAATTCTCAGTTCTTGATCGATTCTATTTGTAGTACAGTTATGTTCATAAGCACTCTTTGCAAGATTCCTCTTGTATATTTTCTGATAATGACAGTTTGTCAGCTCTTATGGCTGTGGAGCCAAAAACTTAATTTGATGGGGATATATATCAAAATTTGTTTTCTTAAAAAAATAAATTTTTAAGGGAAATATGAATTTTGAGAGAGTATATTTTGGAATGTTTTCAAATGAGAATAGAAGACTTCTTTTATAGGAATAAGGTAAAGTAAAAGTCTTTATTCATTTTTAATGTGTGACTTAGTAACCTTTTAGTTTAAAAAGGATCAACAGCTTTCATCACATTCTAATATGAGATTAGTGATTTCTATCAATTTCATAAGTGTACTTTGAGTATCAATTTCTCGTTTATTAAATTATCATTTTGAACATATTAAAATATGATTTCGATATTCTTGTGATAGAGAATGCAAATCTACTAAAATCAATCATTTTTATTGGAATAAGGTGAAGTAAAAGTCTTTATTCATTTTTGATGTGTAACTTAGTAACCTTTTAGTTTAAAGAGGATCAATAACTTTCATCACATTCTAATATGAGATTAGTGATTTCTATCAATTTCATAAGTACACTTTGAATTTCAATTTCTTGTTCATTAAATTATCATTTTGAACATATTAAAATATGATTTCGATCTTCTTGTGATAGAGAATGCAAATCTACTAAAATCAATCATTTTTATAAAGTAAACTCCACTTAAATTTGAGTTTTAAAACAACTCCTAAAAATGGTTTTTTTATGACAACTATCATGTGTTTAAGGTAAGACCCTTTTGTGTGTGTGCGCACGCATGTTTGTGCGTGTATGTGTTCTTTCCTTATGTATTTTCATTTTAAAACGAACATAAGTGTGTGAATTTTTCTTTTACTGTTTCTTGTTTTTGATTCTTCACTCATCATTTCACAGCAAGATCATGAGATAGTTGATGCCCTTGACAACGAAGAGGACCACCAAGACCATGCTGATCATCGTGTCATTTGCCACAGTCGCCACATTCACGAGGTTTCTAATCCTTTTTTTGCTTTATTAAGTTTATATGTATATATATATATAATTTCCTAATTCTTGTTTTGTTTTATTCTGTTTTATGTATATATGTATGACTTTTTCTCAAAAAATGTACATATAGTGTGATAAAACAATTAATATATTTTATTTATTTAAATCTATTCTTGATTATTGGTGTATTAGACTGAAAATTGATAAATAATTTATTTACAGTAATATCATAGTTAATTGTTTGTTCAAATAATCAACTGTTAATTTTTTTTTCCCTCATTGGAGTTTAAAAATTTGTGATGAGAATCCAAAGGAAGGGGGGAAAAAAAGTCCCACCACTCAAATTTAGAAGATTGAATTTAATTTCTGACAACAAAAGTGGCTTGAAAAATTAATCTCTTCAAAATATTACAAAATTGTATATAGTTTAGTGCTTGCATACTAAACATTGAATATATTTTTGTGCAACTTTTTTTATAGGAATTTTTTGTGCAACTTTTGATCTTTGACAGTCAAAACAATTTCATTTCTTACTTTCAATATCTAGTATCAGCACGTACATTATCAAGATTTTATATATTGTATTTATCTTATAAAACAATAATATATATTGTATTCACCAAATTTATGGTGGTAGCCCCTGGGCGATGGCTGTGGATAGGGGAGGGGGAGAGAGAGACAGAAAGAGAGAAGATTGAGACAATAATAAAATTTTCATTTATCATATTAAGTCAAATTTATGGTTTTTTCTCTAAAAATTATTAAACTGCGATAAAAACTAATCTATACCTCATTACGGCATATAGTCTAATTATCCCTACATGGAGGAGAACCAGAACTACAGCTGTTCTCGTCATTGCATGGTCAAAAAGGAAGAAGAAGACCAAATATCATCAAAATTGCAAGCCCAAGGAGTTACCGACAGAGAACATTGGATCTTCTCCGTGCTGACGCCATTGGAGCTGTGAGGTCGTGATGAGGCTGGCGAAAACGGAGGTGCGATTGCTGTTCTTGAAGTGGCTGCTTCGTCATCGTCGCGGCATTCCTCAAGCAGGTCTCATTTGCAACCGTGTTGCTGCACTGTGATGATACTTTGGTGAAAACAACGCACTCTGTGGCGAGCTGCACCGTCGGTGTTCAGGCGATTGACTTCGTCGTCCTCCACTTGCTGCTTGCTTCTGTTAATCACCATTGAGCTAGGCTGCCGTCGGAAGGGAAGAGAGAGAGAGAGAGAGAGGAGAGATAAAGAAAAAAAAAATGAGAACAGTAATTTAATTTGATACAACAAAATAAATAAAAAATAAAAATGTTTATGATGTTATATACAGGGATAATTTGGTAAACACATTGTATTTTAATTATATTTGAATGAAATTTATTTTTTGAATATTGTATTTGATTCAAAAGTATTTGTTTTGTATTTGAATGAAATGTGTGTTTGGATAAAAAGTATTTTAGAATTGAAAAGTTGATGTGGTTAATAAAAATAAAGATAAATAGTAAAATTGAAAAGTTAATGTAATTATTTTAAAAATATTTTAAATAGTAATTATTTTCATAATATTGTTATAAAATTTATATTTGATATAAAATTATATTATATTTAAATAAAATTAAAATAAAATATTTTTTTCAAACATTCCGTACTATATTTTATAAGAGCTTTTTTTTCTTTTTTTTTTTTTCTGTGGTAAAAATTAATCAAGATATGATTTGATGGCATTTATCTCAAGAATTCAGAAGAAAACCCCCAGCCACAGGCCCAACCACAAGCCTAGCCCAACCGGCTCCAACACATGCACCATGTACAGTCGACCTTCTCGAACATTCGCCAACTACAGCGCGTTCGGGGACGATAGGAAGTGAATGCAGCTGAACTCTGGAAGACGATGGCCTAGTTGTTTAAAATGTCTGGTCAACAAGCAGTGTCTCAGTTATTGTTGTTAATGTCCCTCTAGGTTGTAATAGGTAGTAGGTTGTCGTTTCCTGGTCTTAGCTTGCATGCTGTCGTTTCTGGGTTTTAGCTTTTCCGCGATCGTTGGGACAACTTAACTTTCAAGTCTTGTAATGCATTTACCATCAAATTGTGAATTTCTTCTTGCATTTGATACACGACCTTTGGTCAATTCCTTCTTAATCATAAAAGCTTTCATATAAATTTCTTGTGTTTCTTGTGCAAATTTTTTAATATAACATAGCTAATTTGATCACACTAAATTCATGTATCAATATAAATTTAGTATCAATTGTACAAATTTCTGATTATATATATATATATTTTTCCAACAATGGATGTAAATTTTCTAAAATAATTTCATTTAAATAATAAGCAAAACGAAAATAACATCTTAATCCTACTTAGATTTTTTGGGCTAACCCATCTTTTTTTTTTTTTTTTACCTTATCTACAATTCATACATATACTAGGTCTTAGGTCTCGCAGTGAAGTAACAAAAACAAAAATGCTCATTTTGACTCACAATAAATGGACTCCTTACTTAGTGCATGCAATCTCTTCATCTTTCAGTTTTTTCTTCTTTTCCTCTTTACTTTCACTATAATTGTCAAAAATGAACAGTCCGATTGGCTGAAAACAAATGGCTAGTCATGAAACGCAAATAAGACAAACGAAATAGAGACCCCTACATCCTTCATGAAATGAAAGCCAAATGATCACTTTCCACTAGTTCTCAGAGCATTTGCCTGAGTTACTGGTTTTCTATTCTGAGAGACACATCTCTCATCAACTTAGCTTGGTTTTCCAGAATGGTATTCAACATATTCGATATTTCCATCTGATAAAATCAATCTAAGCATGATTTTAGAGAGAAAATTAAAAAAAAAAAAGTAATGAATCAAAACAAGACAGTCATACACGTACCTTCTGCAGATGAAATTGTCACAAAATTTCTATATGAAAGTTCCTTATGTCTTCATGCATCGATTTCTACACGGAATCAAGTGACTCATTTAGGTTAGGTTTAAAAAGTTGAAAGGTAAATGAGTTTCCTTATTATGTATTCTGCTAAGAGGCCTACTAAGGCTGTGTGGTTCCACCCTATCTATGTGCTTTAAAAAATTATAATCTGATAAAAGCATAATAGGAAGAGCATGATAAAAACATTTGCTTTACTGTCACATCAACTGAGAGATGCATATAACCGAAATGTAACGCTCATAACCTTGTTACAAACAAAAAAAAGTTGACATGATCACTTAAGATGCAATGCGGGCAATTCTTATCTAATGAAAAATGCTAGAAACACTAGTTTTAATCTTAATTTTTAATTAACAACTTTATTATTCTTTTATTAATAAGTGTTTTAAGCTTTATTATATCATTTAAATACATCTATTAATAAAAAAAACTTAAAAAGTTAGTGTCTTTGCCATTATTTCATATCTAATCCATATTGCATTCTTACATTTATCATAGAAAGTATCCCCTTTTCCACAGTACATGATGCATCTGATTTGGAGAACAAGCAACTTTTCAGCACCTGTTTCCTTTATTTTAGGCGAACCCAGTGAGGTTGATATTCCAACACCGAAGGAAGATGTAGTACTTATTCTCTCTGCATATGTAGAGAATCTCCGAGTAAAAGTTGCTGGCGAATCAAGATTAGTCTGTCCTACAATCCCTTTTGAGTTGAGGGACATATACATGAAAGTAAACAAGTGTTCTGGAAATCCCAAGGCACTCCCCTGATTTGTAGAAGCATCTTTGGCTCTCAAGTTTGCACAGCCAAAGTTTAAATGATATACAATAAACCCAAATTTCTTCAACTAAAATTTTTATTCTAGTGTACTATTATTATTATTATTCTTATTATTATCACATCAACTAAACAAAATTGTAAAGTAAATAAATGAAATAAAAGTATCCAAATACTAAATGGTGCTTCACTCTTTACAAAGAATCATATTGATTAAGTATTAAGGTATCGTTGAAATTTCTCATAATACAATACGGAAAATTTACATTGGGTCATCAAGCGAAAAATTAAAAATCCAATTAATCTACTTAACAAAGTTAAATAAGCTCAAAGTGAATCCCAAATGTGCTGACTAATCTCGAACTTAATATAGATACAACAAACCAACAAAGCTTAAAAGCATATGGTAAGATTCATCGACAGAACTTTGAATGTAAAACAATTTTTGATTGGAACGCTCAAGTTAAAGCTTCGGTTGATAGCCAAATGAAAAGGTTCTGTACATGTTTGATAAATTCACCTTAAATGGCACATCCAATCTCCTCATCTTCCATTTTTTTCTTCCTTTCCCCCTTGCTTTCACTATAATTGCCAGTCATGATCCGGTTGGCTATAAACAAAAGGCCGGTGGCAAAAGGCTAATGCAAAAAACAAATCAGAGACCCCCACATCCCTCATGAAATGAAAACCAAAATGACAACTTTCCAAAAGTTCTCAAAGCAATTGCCTGAGTTGCTGGTTTTCTTTCTTGAGAAACTTCACTTCTCTAATCAGCTCAGCTTGGGTTTCCAGAATGGTACTCAACATGTTTGACATTTCCATCTGGTACAATCAATCCAGACATTATTTCAGAAAGAGAGTAAATTAAAGCCATGAATCAAAACAAGACCAGCATAGACGTACCTCCTGCAAATGAAATTGTCTCAGAATTTCTATATGAAGGTTCCTTATATCTTCATGCATTGATTTCTGCACGGAATCAAGAGACTCATCCAGAGTACGTTGAAAAAGCTGAAGGGTAAAAGAATTTCCTTGCAGCACATCCTGTTGAGAGGCCTTCTGAGGTTGCATGGTTCCACCCTGTCCACGTGTTTTTAAACATTATAATCTAATATAAGCATAACAGGAAGAGCATGACAACATGCTTGCTTTGTTGTCACATCAACTGAGACCTGCACATAACCGAAACTTTTATGCTCTTAACCTTCGAAAAAAAAAAGTGGTCTCCTAGATGCATTATCGGAAATTCTTATCTAATACATACTGCATTCTTACATTTATCATAGGAAGCATCCCCATTTCCACGGCACTTGATGCATCTGACTTGGAGAACAAGCTGCCTAAAAGTTCTTCCCTGGTCTCAGCACCTGTTTTCTTTAATTTAGGCGAACCCTGCAAGGCTGATGTTCCATCACTGAAGGAAGATGTAGTACTTATTCTCTCGGCATATGTAGAGAATCTCCGGGTCGAAGTTGCTAGGGAATCAAGATTAGTCTGTCCTGCAATCCCTTTTGAGCCGAGGGACATAGACACGGAAGCAGACAAGTGTTCTGGAAGTCCCAACGACCTCTCCTGATTTATGGAAGCGTCTTTGGTTCTCAAGTTTGCATAGCCAAAGTTTAAATTTGTGGTGGAACTAATGCTTGGCTGACTTGTTGTCAAGGACAGATCTGGTAGCCCTGACAACACCGACCCTGCATTCTGACCACTAGAAGCAAACATTCCCAAACGAGATGGCAAAATACGCATGTGGCCATATTTATCAGATGGTCTCTCACCCCCCCAAGCTTCTGGAGGTGTGATGGAGTCATCTTCACTCCTAGAAGATGGAGAAGGAGTTGATCCCAACAGGCCAAAAGAAGATTTGGACTCATCCTGTCAACAATATATTATAATCATTCAGAACATATAATTTGAAAAACGTAGGTAGATAACCGTCAATATCAAGTTACTAATGACCGAAGTATACATAACATGTATAAAACAAGAAAGAAACTAAAGAACAAAATTCAAATTCAACTTCAAGGCATAACAAAAGAAAGTACGCTACTTTGGTGATCTATTTATTAGAGGAGAAAATGGATCAGAAATGATACTTGACTATAAACAAATGTCAAAAGAACTTATCATCTAGATCTGCCTAGTGAAGTTCAAAATGTAAATATTCAACATTTCTGGTCAACTATGAAATATATAGCTGAGGGGAGAGCAAAGACCTGTTCAGAAGTTGAGCTAGGTTTCCAATCAAATACTGGATGATCAATGCCTCCATCTTTTGAAAAAGGAAATCTCCTGTTGGATGAAGGGAAGGGAAGTGATGAAGGCTTCTTGTCTACAAGTAAATTCTCCTTTTTTGATCTATCATTATCATCCCATAATTTGTCAAGACTAGGTGTGATCGGTTGAACATCCACAAGAGGGGAGAACACCTCCATTTCATCCTTAAAGTTATAAGTAGAACGAGGAGCATGTAGTCTAGACAATGGCCCCCCAGGCCGTAGATGAGTCCGAAATGGTGTTTCATCGGCTGAGGACACATGGAGCATACTTGATGCAAATCCACTACTAGCTGCAGCAACTGGAGATGTTTCAAGAAAGGAACCTGAACGGCTAGGATTCCGAGAACTTGGTACCACTGTAGACAGAGCGAGGCTTGACGAAGTCACAGAAGGAAGTGGATCAGGCATAAGAATTGAATCTTCAACAGCATCTCCTAAGAGGGCGGTCTCAGGAGTGCAACTATTTTCGTTTACAATAACAGGTTTTGACCGTTGCCAGCATAAGCTTGTAATAGCCTGATGAACACTAGATACAATTAGTATAAAACTTCTCAATATGAGCAAGCATTTTTCTCCTAGAAGAAAAACAAAAGGCAAAGGTACCTAAAGAACATATACCTAAGAAACCAAGAGCATAATGGCAAAGAACATATCAGAAAGAACCAAAAACGAGGAAAAATATGTATGCATTTGTACAAAGAGGAAAAATAGTGACAGGAAACACATCAAAAAGTGAGAACAAGTAATATGAAAAGGATTTAAATCTTTAAGCTAAAAATGAAAGTCAGGTTGAGAAGTCAAGTATTTAGGCAAAACTATCCATACTAGAGAGTAAAAAGCAAAGTCTCTTAGATAGACCATGGCCATGTGGATAAAAGCTTAGTTCCTAATATATTGATTCTACTGTTATCAGAAGTTTATTATAGTGGAATACACATTTATATTTAAGCAAGATATATAAAGATTGTAGAAGCTAGCACCTATTAGAAACCAGATAGACATACAAAACAATGAGAAGGAAAAGAAAGGAAACAACCTCTGAACTACTATATGCCCTAAGGACAGTGAATGGTTCTGGCTTTCCACGAACATCATAGAACACAACCCGACCTGTGCTTGTCCCAGCTGCCAGCACTAAGCCATCATCTCTAAATGCCAACGAAGAAAAAGGTGCTTCATAAGGAATGCAAGATGAAGGTCTTCTTGATCCTGAGTCAAATGTATACAACTTTTTGTCCAAACCGATGCTAGCTATTATCTGTAATGAAGAATGGCGTAACAAAATGCTTATTTAGTTTCCTATGGCATTATGACCGCAAGGAAGCTAAATTAGAAGAAGCAATATAAAAATAAAATGTGTAAAGTGAATGCCAATATTCATATTCGTCTGTCAAGTAGATGTATCTATGAGACCT
The DNA here is from genome assembly GCA_035233585.1 of Antiaris toxicaria. NCBI lineage: Eukaryota > Viridiplantae > Streptophyta > Magnoliopsida > Rosales > Moraceae > Antiaris > Antiaris toxicaria. The sequence goes on along the minus strand of CP141162.1, from coordinate 9,517,636 downwards.
TGTCATTGGAAGGTGAGAAGCTGATACCAGCAGTTGGTGCAGAATGCTGCTTCAACCAAGAAACCTGGTTGGGGGGGAAGAGAGAGAGACAGAGAGAGAGAGTCAAATACTCTTAATTTACAAGACAAAAACTTAAAGAACATTCACTATTAGGGGAGGGCGTGTAATACAATATCTAATGTTCATTCTGATTGGCTAGAAAAAAAAATTCATACTTAAATTAAAGTGCAAAAGCCAGAAGCAATAGGAAGATTTCAGCAAAAATTAAAGTCCACTTACACAACAAGAAGTGGCATAAGCATTCTAAAACTAAAGTAGAAACAATTTTACAGAGTAATACCAGGTTAGTTTTAATTTCCATCGGTATTTAGGATCATTGTAAAAAAAAAAAATGATGCAAACCTTTGGGCTGCGACCAGTTGTGTCCCACAAATGTACAGTTCCATCATCACCTGCTGTCACTAGAAGGTGCCGACTAATCCGGGAATAATCAAGAACTCTCAATACCTGGTCTTAAAATCCAGCAGATAGATAATTTACTTGCAAAATATAGACCCATATAACTTGGCCACCAGAAAGACAACATGCAACAAAAGAATCAACCTGCTCATTTGGATCTTTGAGTTCAGCGGTTCGCGCACCAGATGCAAGGTTGTGAAGAATAAGATCCCCACTAAGACTGATGGAAGCCAAGTGTTCGTCCTTGCAATTGTACATTGCCCCTGTTATTGTGTTGGTGTGACCCCTCAACCATTTAATACAGCGCTTCCTTTGCAAATCCCAAATTCTTACAACCTGGGCACTTCCCCCAGTGCATATGTATCTAGAAACCTTGTTGCTAAAGCTAATAGCCAGTATAGACTCCTGTGAAATGGTTTAAATAGAAGTAGATGAGCTTAACAACCCATTCACAAAACCATGATCAGATCTATCAAAAACTAAGCAGCCAACTAAATTCAAGGCAAAATCTACAACATATGTTGATTTAACTACTTCTATATAAGTTTCGATCCGAAATGTAAACAGAGGAACCATGGAGCGTGGTCTTATCCATGCTATTATTGACAAACACACGCACTACAACCACTCCAAATGCTCAAGAGAGATTAAAATAATCACCAAGACTAATACATGATCAAAAGTAACCACAGCATTTACGAGCGTATGAGCCGCGAGGAATCTGCATTGGCCAAATACTTACATCAGTATTATCTCCACTGTCGGCGCCGGCAACTGGGATGGTGCCCATGCTCTGCCCGTTTTTCCGCCACAACGAAATCTTCTTGTCATCTCCAGCGCTGGCCACTATCAAATCTGCAGAATCAAACCCCACGTAAACTAAACTCGAAATCTCTACCTCTAGCTAAGACTTGCACAGGAAATTGGGAAACAATTTGAACCACCAACAGATTGTATCAACATAATTAACTTCTCCCATTGCTAAAATAACAAGAAATTTATAATAATTAAAAAAAAAAAACTCAATCCAACTAATAGTTCTTCTGCATTCAATGAAAATAGAAACAATCACCAAAAACCATCTTCGAAAACCCTCATTACAATGATAAATGACGAAATGCAATCTAAAAAGCCAAAAAAAAAAATCATCTGAAGGAGACAAAATAGAAAAAATCAGTAAAATTCCGAAGAAAGAAAAAAAAATTAAAAAAGAAAAAAGAAAAAAGAAAAGAAAAGTTGAAAAAGGGGAGAAAAATGAGTGACTGACTGGTATGATTCCACTTGACGGAATTGACTTGGGAACCAGGAGAAGGAGTGTAGCTCAGGGCGCACGGATCGCCGGCTTTTCCAGAAACATCGAAGAGCTTCACGGTGTCGCCGCCACTCGCCGCCAGCAACGCCGCCGACGGATCTGCCAGATTCATCCTCGTTCTTTCTCAATTTTCTTACCGTGAGACTTTGTGCGTCGGAGAAAATCGGAGAAACTTTTCAAATCCAGCGAGTTGTGCAAAATTTCCCGGGAATTCTCGGAGCCTACGCTGCCTGGGAAAATTTCCAGAGTGAGGTCGAAGAAAATTAAGCAAGTGAGAAAGTGAGTTTAACCATTAAAATGTTTTTAGAAAAATTATATTTTATATATATATATATATTTGAAATTTGTTGGTGTTAAATATTCTGGTTTAAAAAAGCGAAGTACCAAACCCTATCGGAAAGAGAAAATGAGGGACGAAAAATTTTAAATGAAGAGTGAGCGCCTTTATATGATGGGCTGGGTCAGTGTTTCAGGCTCATGGGCCCATTACTTTGCTTGCTTCCTACTTTTTTTTTTTCTTTTTAGAAAATTATAATAATTATTGTTTTTATTTACAGCCTTGTACCGTGTATTTACCCCGTTTGAATAGGAGGTTTGTTTTTGAAAAATAAAAAATTTTTAGATATAAAAAATAAAAAATTATTTGAAATTTTTTTGAAAAGTAAAAAATTGTTTGAATGAGTAAAAACTTTTTTTTGTCTAGAAAATTTTTTTTTATTTTTAAAAAATGAAAAATTTTATATGTTTAGATATAGAAATTTAGGAAATTTGCTTTTTCTTGAAATGAAAAATTTTTCATTTTCTAACTTTGAATATGTGAAATAGACGGAGCCTTATGTTTCCGTTAGTTTTTATTTATTTGAAATTTTACTTTTGATATATAAAAAATTATTCAAAATATCTATTTCATGTATATTTGTTTATAATGTTAATGAAAGATTAAATTTCTTGATAAATAAATAAATTGATTATTTTCATAAATAGCCTTTGAATTATAAACTTCTATTTAAATTAGTCCCTATTAATTTGATTATTCAAAATACCCTCATATATAAAAAATTATTCAAATGTCTCTTCCATTTCTAATTTAATGAAAGGATTATTTTGAACGAATTTATATATATTAGGGGCACAATAAACGATTTTGAAAAAAAAATAGGCTAACTTAAATAAAGGTCCATGATTCAAGAGTTATTTATGAAAATAATTCTTATAATAATAATACTAATAAATAACAACAACAACCATACTAATAATAACAATAATAATAATATGGCTCTTTTACGGTCCTGTGAATTTGTTTCTTGGGGACCTGTCTCATAAACAATTATGATCATTGATATAATTTTTAAATTGTATCTAATAGTGAGAATGAGAAAACGGGAGGTAGGGGCAAAATATAGAAGGGAAAAATGGACTAACAAGCAACTAGATAATTAACCAGATTAATTAGAAAGTTAAACAACAAAGGTCAAAGGGAACAACCAGATAGAGGGCAAGTTTAAAATATATACTAATACGTGTTTTATGTGTAATATCTATGCTCTGTGGAGGTATATAATCCGGTGGCACGTGAAATTAGAGCTTGAGTGAGATAGAAGAACGGCCGATTGTGTGGATGAAGAGGTAAGTTTGAAAGTCTTCTTGGACACATCCATATTAATCATATTAGACATTTAAAATTAGCAATGAATTAGTAATGTACTATGCACTTCAATGATTAGAAGAAAAGATAATCGCTAAATTATGGGATATAATTGAGTAATTCGATTAAGTTGTTGTAACTGAATTGGGAATCGACTTAGGGTTTTAACAAAAGGGGGTCATGGATGTGAATGGATGATTAGTTTGGTAGGCAACTGGTGTGACTTTGTAGATGGATAAGTTTAGGAGGCTCGAGATAGAGGAAGACCAATCACAATTATGTAAAACACTGGCAAGCTCGACGACTCGATAAATATATTGTCACTATTCCTTTGGTCGTGTAAAAAAATGTTAAGTGGGCCTTCAGAGGAAAAGAAAAATGTAATTAGGGAAACGGGTTTTGTTAAGTTATTGGGGATGAAGTATTCAAAAATTCGAAGGTCATTATTAGCTTAGCTATTGGAAAGGGTTGACATGACTGACAGTACTCTAGAAAGACAAGGGGTCATGTATAGGTTGACAAGAAAGATATTTGGTGAAGTGGTAGATGTGTCAAACAGAGGGAAAGACTTGGTGGTTGGGAAAGTAGGGGAATGGTCATCTATGTTGGAGATTGAGGCGACGATAGGTAGCGTTAATGATAATGGCAACTTAATGAGGAACGTATTGAAGTTTATAGTTGGGACCTGTTAATGCCCACCACAATGTTGAAGTTGAGTATGGGGATAGAAGAGGCAATTGATGGACTGTGAGACGCAACCAACATTTGAAATAAAAACTGGGTGTTGATGTTGTTTACATACCTCATGGAGGAGGGGATACATCATACCAATGTAGCAACAACAAAACAAAGTTCGTGCCTAGATATACTATCTTCCTATAAGTAACAGTTGGGTAATTTTGTAATAGAATTGTAAGGTTGTTGTAGAATGTAAGCAACCTTTCAAATTTAGATGACTAATCATCTATAGAACATGTTGGTGTAGTTATATTTCTTTCATCACCTATTCGGTTACTAGAGGTTTAAGGACAAGCTGTTATGCTCCCTAACGATGTGTCCAAATTAGAAAGCCAAAGAGTTATAACATAGATTGAATTAAAAGGGGGACTTAGTATAATGAAGGCAACATATGATAGTAATTTGTTGATTAGTGTAGATGTTTAGTGTAATTACTAGTTTTCATGTAGGATGGCAGGTTGCATCGCCCTGAAAGGTCTAGTATACGATGGAAGTAGATCGAGGTTATGTCGAGGCTACGTAAGTGGTTGGAGAGATTAGAAGAATAAGCATAGAGTTAAATTAAATTGAAGACTATGGTGGAAAACATGGGGAAAATATATCTCAATAAATTAAGACTAAGGTAGGTAAAATATCAAACAAATTTTTTAAGGTAATTATGAGGATATTTGGTGATGAAGGACAGGGTATAACAGTGGAGACTGATGAAGGGGAGTTGGCTAAAGATAATGAGGGAAAAACAGTTAAGATAAAGGGAGGTAGATCAAGACATGTTGTTAGACATAATGTAAAAAGATGCTCAAACTCCACGTTTGACAAACGTAAGGTCAGAGGTGTAGAGAGAGCAAGCTGTAGTGGTAAGGATGGGAAGTTTATGCGTAAAGGGAGTAAGAAGAAGGCCAGTGTACGATGTTAGGAACGAACGAATGCGTTTTGTTAGTAACAAAAATGTTGAAAACCTGAACAATATGTATAAGGCATTCAAAAAGAATGAAAAGCATCAAGTAGGGCCTTTCAAGTTAAGAAAACCAGTTTACGAAGAGGATTTCATCATGGTTGAGGTAATGATTGAGAGCATTTCTTAAAAGTGTCATTTATAGTTGTTAAAGTAACTTTACATCGAATGACAATGCACCTTAGATTAGTCCTAGTGATAGTATATATAAAGTGGGTAGCCTAACTGGGGAGCATTTGTACATAAGGACTCTACTGCCCAGAGTCGATATAGATGCAAAGGTGATGGAAACCAGAATTACAGGTGTTGTAGGTAGACATCGCGGCACATAAAGGAAATTGAGTGATGTATGTTGTGGCGTAGGTTGTGAATGTGTATTCACGGGTGATGACGTACAAGGTTAGGAGAAGTTGGTGAGCACCAGAAGTTGTATTAGTACATGGCTACAAGGCTCGAGCAACATCGTAATATAATGACAATTTCAGGTTTTTCATCAATGCCATTTCTTATTTAGATATTTTATAATGTCAAGCTGATGATGTAGATATCTTATAAGATTAGCAATTTCTGGTTGTTAAATGGTGGATATATGGTCCAGGGGTGCAGAACAGTTGGGTGAACTCCATTGGTGCTCGAAAGTACAATTTGTGATTAGAATAGTATATTTGTTTATATATTAGATGAGGGTAACTAATCCTAGTGTTGTATCTTAAGGACATAAAGTATTTGATCGCATATGCTTATACTGATATTGGATGACACGGATTGGCACTGGTTCCTATAGGAAGTGAATATGGTGTGGGGATGGTATTTCGTGTGGGATTTGTTAGTGGCTGCAAGAACAAAGAGGATATGGTTAGAAGTCTATTAAGAGATGATAAAATATGCTATAGTTATTTAAATGGAAGTGTATATGTGGCAAATGAAGTATGGTTGTCATTTTAGTAAAGTAGTTTTGAATTATTCGATTGTATGTACTACAGCTGGCTGTATTGGAGGAAACGTTTGATGCGGAAGCTTGCACAAATTTTGGGACAAGATTTTCATTTACATGATCGCCCACGTGTCGAAGGGCCACTTTCCATAACAACAAAATAGTCTTGATTGTGTAGTGTACCTTATGCATTACATTGAGGTAGTTGAGAAATGATATGATAAATGTGATGAGTTATTAATTTCAAATTGCTCGAACACTACACTATGAGAAGGTTGACGTAAAGGTAGAAAGTGTGAATTATTTTTGTGGAAATCACCTATAATGGGCAAAATTTTTTCGAACGTAGATAAACACTGTTTAGGTGTAATTGAGGACAGCGTTAAATATTGTATGATTTGATTGTAACGTGTTGAAAGAGAATGTTGTTAACGCTGTAAGTCATACGTACGCAAAGCAAGTTCTATCCATTAGAATTAACAAAGAGAACAATAGGGAACATATACTCAATCCGTTGAAAGAGGCTACCAATCCTACATTTGTGAAAAGAAATTACGTGACTAATATTGAAGTTGTTCGATAAGAAAAGAAGAGAGGATAGGTGAAGGTGTGGTGTTGGAACAATAACATGTCAAGCACACATAGTGACACAATAATGAATAATGTGGCAACATGAACGATAGCATATGATAACTTATTGTAGGACATATATGTTTTGTAATATTAAATAAGCCATCATATAAAATTAAGTACATTTCATATTGTCTAATTTAGGTAGCCAGATAGAGGATAGGTAAATATGGCACCAAAGAATACAAAACATGTTGGTTACTTCATGAGTTATAAAGCAGTCATGAAGATATGTAGTAAGAGTAAAATTGCTACAGTGGCGACATCTGAAACCAACCAATCGATTCGTGTTGATGGCCTAGACTCCAACACTGAAACTCATGCAAGTAGATCATCTATCCTTTCTAATATTGTCGTGTCAAAGTGAGGCTTTCTACAATCAACTTGATCTTACTACTGGAAGAATCCACATTTAGACACATGATTTGCATCCCTGCATAGGTAATACAACCGATCTGGGTTGTCGTCAGGCTGAGTAATTCATAGCCAAGCTTTGCAATGACAAGAATATTTAAGCTTTGAGAGATGAATCTGGTAATATGAAAGGTTGTCAATGACATAAGTTGTGTATAGATGGTGGTCATCATGGGTTAATGGGATTAGTGAATGCATTGTTTAATAATTAGTTTATTTAGGTATGTAAGTAGACGATGATTACAATTTAGAAAAGAAAGGATCTTAATTAGGCCTTTGTTGGTGATAAGGCACGAAAAATCTAAGATTTATAAAAGGGCCTTTTTCAACCAAATTCGAAGGCTAATTAATAAAATATAAGTTGGAAATGAAAGCAGTTAAAACATAAACTCATTTGAAATGGAAATAACTACCAAACACAAATAGCACATGACGGCTATAAAAGTCATAGGAGCATGACGAGGGTGAATTGATGTAACCATCAATAAGTAACACTATAAAATGAACAGTTATACCCAGTTAATTTGACATATAAATATATTTTGAAGCTAGTTATTAACAAATGTAGAAAGCTATAATGGATATGGAGAAAAGACGACAAAGGCCTGGTAATTAAGGTAGTTTGAGGACAACAGGTAGGAGTGTATCATACAATCTTCATGGACTAAGATGGAAGGGATAATGGTGTCAGTTCCCTGTGTTGTTGACTGAGAACCCCCACCCTCTAATTAACATCATTTCACTAAATGGTACCATGATGGGTTAAAGAAGTCGCATATAGACAGATAATCGGTTAATATATGTTTAAGGTGGTATATTAATACGTATCCAAAGTCATGACCATGGTTGTAGTAAGTGATGGACATATGTCTAGGCTACCATATGAAAATGTATTTGATTTATTAAACATGCACATAATGATGTCATAACCAAATACTCAGACAATTAGAGTGTGATTTCACCTCCATTAGATTTAGGGGTTCAACAAGTGTCTTAGAAGTAGTGATTTAATAGATTAAGGAAAGCAGCTACCGGGTAGATGACAAGGTAGGACAAATATGACTGATTTATTCTACTGTACAATGGTAAGGTTTCTACGAAATTTGATCATAGTTCAATGTTTTGTGTTGTACATAGACATATTGTTTTATTACCTACATAAGAAGAAAAGGTATCACCCTAAGTGCGTGCCACAAAGATTCATAATGACGAACAACCTATTTGATATTATGATCTAGATGTCCTATTTAAAAAAGATCTAGATGGGTTTAAATGGGCGGGTCAGGAGTACCTATAGCAGTGCATACGAGGGAGTTTATGTCGTGCAACTCCTTATAAGGGTCAGTGGATTCTGTGCACATGCTTATACATATGGAAGGATCGAAGCACTAGGTAATTTGTGGTACTATGGATGTCCGACTGATGTCTTTAGTTCATAATTCACTTAGAAGTTTTGAGCATGATGAGGTCATTGAGAACCGATTATTGTGTATTTCAACCATGCTGCTGTATCTGATATGAAGTATAGTAGATGATGGTGGCAGATCGTAAACAAGTGACCAATGTGAATCATTTCCTTTGATGTGGTTAGATGGAATACCTCGTCAGTCAAATCGGTAACGTGATCTGACTAACTATGATGTTATTTCAAATTGATAAAAACAATTTAGTTAGTAGCATATGATGTACTAGATGGGCTTAAGTGTATTCTATAAAATTGCCTAGGCACACTACTGGTAGTGGCAAAGCCAAAAAATGTTTTCAAGTGATGTGATTAAATGAAAATTTTAAATCAAACCTACAGTATTTAAGTATTTTACAGCAAGCTATCTATTTGTATCTTTTTTTTTTCTATATAAACTAAGTTTGTAATAAAGTATAATTTAATTTTTAAGTTTAGAGTTCAAAAATTGTTAATTTTATGTAGTAATATAAAAATTTTGATTTATTTGTAACACTATATCTTAAATTAAAGTAATTAAAAATAAAAAGTTAGGGTAGAATTTAAAGTTTCATTTTTAATTATGTAAATATTGAGAATTAAAAAATTTTAAGGGAGAAAATATTTTTTGAAAAGGAGAGAGAAAGAGTCCTTTTATGACCTTTTCTAATTAAAAATTTCATTAATATTATTAGGACAAAAATTCATGAAAACAAGTACCATAAACATGTTATTAGTAAGAAAGAATGTCACATCTAGGAATAATGCTACATTAATGTGTTTATCAAGTAAACAAAATACTGCAATATCATTAAATAAAACAATTTCTTAAATTTATAGTGTCAACTTATATAATATATATATTGTTATTTTTTGTTGATAACTTTAAAACTTAAAGATTATATTTATTTAGAAGAAAAGGGCAATTTATCATCAGATAAATTAATATTTAAAAGTTAAAATAGGAGTTTGTATTGTAACATTATTTAATCAAAATATGGTAACTTTAAAGTTAATTATGTAAACAAATTAAAGCATCTGAGTTATATATGTATATACGAGTCCTTAATTATCCGATAGTTTTTTTTTATTGGACACAAATAATGTGGCATTTGAGGTCGTTGGATATGAAAATGGAGGGTGTTGATGAAAGGAAGAGTGTGTGTGAGAGAGAGAGAGAGAGAGAGAGAGAACTAGATACAACTTTAAGAGGGAGTCAAACAACTTATAGTGTGTTTGGTACATCATTTTAAGTTAGAATTATTAAGTTAAAGTTGATTGAATTTTTAAAAATTAATTAAAATTTTTGTTAATTTTTTAGAAAAAAAAAACTGAATTTTTATATCGAAACCAATACATCAAATGCACTACTAACTTTCCTATATGTATACATTATATATTACCACTTGATGTAATGCCTAAATTCTGATCAATTAGTTAGTAGTTCTAGTTTTTTGTTTTGTTTTGTTTTTTTGTTTTCCTTTAAATCAAGAAAGCTTCTACCTTACTACCTTAAAATAACATGTGAACATTATCTATAACTTTATAAGCAATTTGTTAATATGACTATGTCTTGATGTGCATGCAAGAATATAATAATCTTGGTACCCCAATCCTTTATCATATTCATATTGCAACCCATTAACTATTTAATCTAAATTGATTATAAGATCTTTAATTAAGTTTTTCTAAAATAATAAATTATGAGTGAACATTTTATAAATACAAATTTGGGTTAATATTGATTTAAAAGAGCCTCGAATGTTTTTGATTAACACTTTATGCGCGAGTCAAGTGTCAGTTTTCATAAATACATCAACATTATTATCAATTATGATAGATTGTTACGAATATGTAAGTTTAGGGGGCGTTTGGTAAACGCATTGTATTTTGATTGTATTTGAATGAAATTTGTTTTTTGAATGTTGTATTTGGTTGAAAAGTATTTGTTTTGTATTTGAATAAAATGTGTGTTTGGATGAGAAGTATTTTAGAGTTGAAAAGTTGATGTGATTGGTAAAAGTAGAGATAAATAGCAGAGTTGAAAAGTTGATGTAATTGTTTTAAAAATGTTTTGAATAGTAATTGTTTTTGTAGCACAGTTGTAAAATTTGTGTTTGGTATAAAATTGTATTGTATTTGAGTAAAATCAAAATAGAATTTTTTCTCCAAACGCCCCCTTAGATATGTAAAATGTCAAATTAAAGATTTAGAGTATAAATTGCAATCATGTTATAGGTTCAGGGACACAAATGTAATTTGGTATATAATTGTAATCTCTATTTTGAAAAATAATATAATGATTCAACTGTCTGTAGTCTTTTCGAGTGATATACATATATTTTCAATAGATATTTATTCGTCCAAATAAGAACAAATATGTCTAGGTACACAATGAAATTCTCCATGCCATTATTATTAATGCAAGCAGTCAGCCAAAAGTGACTATAGGAGTTAGGCCAATTATTCGAGATTAATAAGTTTTAAAAATAATTAAAATAAATAATAAGGTCTGTGAGCTAAATGATTTTTTTACATCAAATCTATTAGATAAATAAACATTTTATATATATCTTGTGAATATATATAATTTACTTGATAAAAGTCCTCCTCTAAATCCTTTCTCAGAGCTCATCGCAAAAGGCACCATCATCGTGCACTCTTAGATCTAGAGTTCGCAGGCATATTTCAGAAAATTGCCACCACCATGTGAACCCCACTCCAACTTCCTTTCCCCATCGTCGACAGCTCTCTTCACATTTTATGAGCCACCAAAAGCACCATCTCTGCAAATCTTGTCTCTTCGACACCTTTGCCACCTCCGCTTATCATCTTCTCCGCCATTATCCTACGAGCCGCCAAAAATAGGAACAACAGCTTGGGGTTGGGTCACGCTAGGCAGGGGTTCATCAATTGCCACCCCCGCCTTTCGTCAAACCCCTCATTGACACCTCTCTCCACCAAATCTGCATGACTCATGGAGGAAACGCTTGTAGTCGAATCCAAGCTGGAAACTCTGGCACAGACCAAAAACTAGTGACTTTTGCCACCCCTGTAATCTAAGCAACGGTAGGAGCTCGTGACGTCGACAATCATTATGCAGGTTGTGGTTTGGCTAATAAGGGCATGATCGGAGACATGGGAGGTCGGACGATGAGGGTTACTGATGAGATCCATGACCATGCTTTCTAATATATATATATATATATATATTTAATTTGTTCTTTTTTTTTTAATGTGAAATTTTTAATATGACATTAATTATATATGGGAAAACTTATTTTAGTTTAATACTCCTTTATTATTTTTTATCGTTTGATTTTAATTTAATGAAAAACAATTTTTCCTTATCAATAGAGAAAAAAATACGTTCTTATTGTAAAATTCGCCTTACTTAAATTATTTTTTTAAAATTGCTATTCATAAAATTTTTCAACCACGGATATCATTTGATTTATAACAGTTAAAAAATATACGTTCTCACCAGAGAACTCCCCTTACTTAAATTTTATTTTGTAAAAATGCTATTTACCCTAATTTTTCAACTAGGGGGCATTCTTTAGGTCTTATTTGGAACTTAATTTTGGAGACATCTAAAATTTTTTTTTTTTTAAACTTCGTTACTTTTCAATATTTACATATCTAAAACGATATAATAAACTCTAAACTTTAAAACTCCATAACTTTGTATATATAAGTCTAAATAAGATAATACTTTTTTAAAATTATATAGAATTTTGAGAGGGATGAAATAATATTCATATTATTTTTTTCTAAAAAAATTTTTAAATTTTTTTCAAACTAAATAGTTTTTTTTCCTAAACATATTTTTCAAAATAACTTTTTTCTAATTCAAAAATAATACCTTTAATTATCTCCGTCAAACTCCCCATTGATTTAAAACAGTTTCAAGTTTGGATCCAAACCTGCAATCGGTCGGGTCGTCGGGTTGGGCCAGGAGAAAAACAAAACAAGACAAAGCAAAAGCGCCCATGCTTCCAATTTTAAAGGGTATTTTTGGGTTTTTAAAATAGCCATACATAAAAGGAAAAAAAAAAAAAAAAAAAAGAAAACAAAGCCATCAAAAGGAGATTTAAAAAAAAAAAAAACACCCGCTGCAAGTCGTTGCCCCTCCTTTGCTCTCCCAACACCCTCTGGTAGGGTTTCCGCGTCGCGAGTCGCCGCTTCTTCATCTCATCCAGTTTTCTCTCTGATTCGGGTTGATCACTCGTTTCGCCTCGCCCAATTCCACTCACCGACTCAATCCAAGTAAGTGTTTTTCCCTCTTTTCGCTTCCTATTCGGCAGTTTTTTCATTTCGATTCCCAGTTGACGCTCCTTATCTGAGTATTTTTGATCCATTGAGTTGTGAAATCGTTTCGGATTTTTTCGTGTCTGTTTTGGTGAACTGGATCGGTTTTTTCACTGTTTATCGGTGTTTGGGGATTGATTTGGTCGTTGTGAAAATGGTTGGGAAATTGTGAAAAAATTGAAAAAAAAAAAAATCGAGTTAAAGATCCGGGTTTGAGTTGTTTGGATATTAGATTAGCAGATACCAATTTCGTTGACATTCTCAGAATCGTGAAACTCTTACGCTCACAATCTCAAACCCTATTCCCGGTGTTCTTTGCCTCTCTTCTAACTCAACTTCATTTCCAAGCTTTCTCATTGCCTGGAAGGTTTTTTCTTTCTTTCTCTGGTTTATGCATTTTAATTTTTCTTTTTCCATTTTTTGGGTAATTTTTTGCTGTGAATTCAAATCACAATGGTGTTTCAGTGGGTTTTTTTTTTCCTCTGCATTTTGTTTTCTTTTAATGTACTTTTTTAATAATTTTTTTAGCTCGAAGTCTCTAACTTGGTTAATCTTGATGACAATTTGTAATATAGATGTTGTTTTTACACATGGCTTAGGATTACAAAGTTTGAACCTTTGAATTTTTTTTTTTTTTGAGTTTAAGCTGGAATTGGAATATATTTGTGTTTGGGAGAGGAAAAATGGGTGTGATTCGGATTTCAAAAATGAGAATCTTATTTGACAATCCGGTTCAGACTGTACACCCAAACTTCTTCGTAGTCTGTTGATAGTTTCTTGTTGGTTGGATTTTTTTCTTCCATTTCATAGCATTAGCTTGGTCATTGTTTTTGGTAATTCATTGTATTGTGTTTATAATTGGCACTCTTAGCATGCATTTGGTGCATGGGTTTGAATATAGTTTTTTGAGTTGAATTGTTATGTGTGTGGTTCATGGGTTTGAATGGTTGGAGCTAAAAAGTGTAAAATTTTGAAATGTGTTTGGAAAAAAAAAATCAATATAGAGCTTGTTACATTGGTTTCGAAATTTTATGCAATTAAAAAAAAAATCTCTTTTGGACTTGTATATGCGAAGTTATTGACTTTTAAGATTGAGGTGCAAAGTTGTAATAGTAAACTGTGAATAGTTGAAACTGAAAACAAAAAAAATTGCATTTGAGTTGAATTGTTGCACCAAACACATGCTTAGGCGTGCTTTGATTACTGTTTGTTATCTTAATCAGTGATATATGTAACTTGTTACATTGATTTCGTTTCTATAACTAACCATCTTTGAGTCAATATTGAAGTGCTGCATTTAGATTTTTTTTTTTTTTTTTTTTGGTTTTGAGCTTTTTCTTAAGATATTTCCATTTTACAGAGTGAGTGGATTCACCTGTCAAGATTTTAAGTCGGGCATGGCTGGTGGAGACACAAAAAAGGCTAATGCCGGTGGAGACACAAAAAAGGCTAATGCTGGTGAGTTTCTTGCGTTGTCATTACTTCTTTTGCATAGACATATTTGTGCGCATATCGTTTCAAAACTCTTGAACATCTGCAAATGTCGTATGGAAATTTGATCTCGTTGTCTGGAAATTTGTGTATTTTTGACATCGTTAAGTGTATAGTGATGCTCTTCTGCATCTGATGGTGGTTATTTGTCCTCCAGGGGGAAAGAAGAAGGAGGTTAAGAAAGAAACTGGATTAGGACTTGCCAACAAGAAGGATGAGAACTTTGGAGAATGGTACTCTGAGGTATTGATTTACTTTATTACTGATACTGATTAGAAAAATCGTATTGACCTCTAAAATCTTTTCCCATTTCCTTCATGTCCCCAAAGTATTAGCTCTACTTTTTTCTACTGCTTTATTATTTTTCTTTTGGGTGGACATGATCCACAAAAGAGAATATATGAAAATTTTCTTGAAAAGTTGGATATAAGTGCATTATTCATGTATGGTTAGAATTAAGAGAGAGCATCTCAAATGTGGATGAGTCAATAAGTGGAATATTGTACATCCGAAGTGGAATGTTGGATCCTATGGCCTTTACTTAACCTAAAATAAATATTTTCATTTTGATTGTTTCCATTATTATATCCTGTGAGCCATCCTAGAGATTAAATTTTCGATCATTTTAATTTTAATACCCATGCTTGAATTCAAGTGCAATGAGGACTAATTATTTTTCATTTAACTGGGATATTTTTTTCTTTTGTTATGGCGTGTAGGTAGTTGTCAACGGAGAAATGATCGAGTACTTTGATATATCTGGTTGCTATATTCTCCGGCCTTGGACGATGTCAATCTGGGAGACCTTGCATGTGAGTTTGAAATCTTTAAACTCATTTGTTGAATTTATAACTACAGTTCAATTAACATTTCTTCCATCTTCCCTGTTGTTTTGTATGCTATTAATTGTTGTGTGAACGTGGATGGTTTTGTTATTCATTTAATGCTAATGAATTGGTTTTATTAGAATATTTCATCTACCATACGTCTCATAAATCTTCATGTCGTGAAACTTTCTGATTGCATGTTCAAATGATGTCAATGTACAGGAGTTTTTTGATGCTGAGATAAAGAAAATGAAAGTAAAGAACTGCTACTTTCCTCTCTTTGTATCTTCTACTGTCTTGGAGAAGGAGAAGGATCACATAGAAGGTTTTGCACCAGAGGTGAGATTCAGAAACAATGATACAATAAAGTTATTTTTTTTTTAAATTCCTTTGTCTCTTTTCTTTAGGATTTTTTATTTTTTGCTTTTGTTATTAGTTTTCTTTTTCCTGAATTGGGTTTGGGATGCTCTTAACACGATTCTTCTGAAAAGTTAATTCCTTGCATTCCGGGAAAATCGGTTTGAAGTCATTTTATCCTGTATCACTATTGAAAATGGGAAATTTATGAGTGTATGCATGCGTGTGTGTGTGTGTTTCAAAGTCGTTGTTGTTGCTTTTGCTGTTGTTGTTGTTTTTTTTTTTTTTCCCCTTTTCTTTTTTCTTTTTTAAAGAAAAACAGCGTTTTTAGTGCATCTTGCAACATTACAAACATGATTTAGTAAATTGCTTCTGAGTTAAACTATTCTGAATTTGGAGCGTATTTGCTGGAAAAATTACCTAAGTTTTAAGTTTTAAATAATGTTTATGTGGTTCTACACCTAGTCTGGTTTTGGTCGTATAAATTCTCTGCCTGGTCATATAAATTCTCTGCCGTCGAGCTTTTTAAACAAAAAAATTTGTACAATCTTTTTGCTTGCTAGTCAAATCATACCTTCGGTGTCTTCAGGTTGCTTGGGTAACTAGATCTGGAAAATCTGAATTGGAGGTCCCTATAGCTATTCGTCCAACCAGTGAGACTGTAATGTATCCCTATTACTCAAAGTGGATAAGGGGACACCGTGACCTTCCTTTAAAACTTAACCAGTGGTGTAATGTTGTTCGGTGGGAATTCAGCAATCCCACTCCATTTATCAGGTTACTTTCCACTAGATTTCTTGATTTGCAATTATTTTATTCTTTTAACCATGTTCTATCCGGTTTCCTAGAGCACCTTAAGACTGAAAATGAAAATATCCCAAAGCATGTCACTCTTATGCATGTGTATTTTTTAATGTAAGCTTCCATAAAACTGGAAGTTAAAAGGAATTTTTGGATCAGAAATTTCTGTATCCAGTGATACGTGTAAATTAAAAACCATCTAGTGCTACAATATCTATCTTTTAGGAGTCGGGAGTTCCTTTGGCAGGAAGGGCATACCGCTTTTGCAACAAAGGCAGAAGCAGATGAAGAGGTATGAGACTCAATCTTCTGTAGATCTTGTGTTCCTTCTCTGTTTTGTTCATGTGCTCTCACAAGTTTTGTTCATCAATTGCTACCGAAAAAAGTTATTAATTACCCTTGAGTTTCTGTGGAGCTCATTATACTTTTTTCCCATATAAATGACGCTTTTTAATTCTTAACTCTCTCTTCTTCCTCTCTATATTGATAAGTTTGATGATTGCTTTGCTTGTGATGTTTTTCTCAATATACAATATGCCCTGCTTTTGTTAAATGGTTGGTGTCTGTTTTGTAGATATGATGGTTTTCCTGTAGATTTTGTGTTGTTTGTGTTTAACAGTGGTGTCGTTGTAATATATTATGTTTCAGGTGCTTCAAATTTTGGAATTGTATAGACGTATCTATGAAGAATTCTTGGCTATTCCTGTCATAAAGGGTAAGAAAAGTGAGTCGGAGAAATTTGCTGGTGGACTTTATACCACAAGTGTTGAGGTATGCGTGCATGTTGAATCCAAATTCTTTTTCAATATTTGACCAAATGAGGTATATATTACATAATTTTTGTACTTTTCTATATTTTTATGCCAGGCATTTATTCCAAACACTGGTCGTGGTGTGCAAGGTGCAACTTCACACTGCCTAGGTCAAAATTTTGCAAAAATGTTTGAGATAAACTTTGAAAATGAGAAGGGAGAGAAGGCTATGGTTTGGCAGAACTCATGGGCCTACAGCACCCGGACGGTACTCTCGGATTATATTATTTATTTGAGCAGAATGGTTGTTTGGGGGTGGGGGGAAGAAAAAGCCGAATTGGCCATATGTTTGTTTTAACATCTTTCTTAGCTGTGCAACTCTTGGTTCCTTTCTTCTTTTCGTTGTTAAATTACAGTTTGATGTTTTTGAAAACTAACTGTTGTTTTGTTCAATCTTTTGGTTTCCAAAAATGTTAAGATCGGGGTCATGGTGATGGTTCATGGGGATGACAAGGGCTTGGTGCTGCCCCCAAAAGTTGCATCTCTCCAAGTTATTGTAGTTCCCGTTCCTTATAAAGATGCTGATACTCAAGGTATTTTTGATGCCTGCACTGCTACTGTGAATGCCTTGAGCGAAGCAGGTATTCGTGCAGAGGCTGACTTCAGAGACAACTATTCCCCTGGTTGGAAGTACTCGCATTGGGAAATGAAAGGCGTTCCTTTAAGAATCGAAATTGGCCCAAAGGACTTAGCAAACAATCAGGTCAACTAGTTTATTTGCTATTTTTTTCTTTAGTTTTTTTATTGCACTTGTTTTACTAATATCTCGTCTTATGGAATTTTTCTTCTAATATTTTTCCATATATAGTTGGTTTCCTAGACAAAATTCATTTGGGGTATGTTTGGTTCATAGGTTGAGTTTGGAATAAAATAACATTTTATTATTGAAGTTGGTTGACCTAGTTATAATTTTTGTTAATTTTTTAGAAAAAGACAATTGGATCTAAAATTTTGAGTCTGGACTCATGAACCAAACGTTGCCTTATTGTTTTTCAAATGCAGGTTCGTGCTGTTCGCCGTGACAATTCAGCGAAAGCAGATATTCCTAGGGCGAGCTTGGTTGAGCAAGTAAAAGAACTTTTAGGGAACATTCAACAGAACCTGTTTGATGTTGCGAAACAAAAACGGGATGCATGTGTTGAGATTGTTAAGACTTGGGAAGAATTCAAGGTAGCACTCGCTAGAAGGAAATTGATCTTAGCTCCTTGGTGTGATGAGGAGGTAATAATATAACTTCTGTATTTCAGTAGTCTCTTAAGGTCTAGGGTTCTCTTTGAATTTGGGTTTCAGAGTTTTGCTTGCTTTTCGTTTTTGTTGGATTGTGATTTTGTTCTGTTGTTTTTCATTTTATTTTATGCCATTGTATGTGCTTTGATTTCCTTTTGGAGTTGGGATCTATTTTATGTTTGCAAAGAGTTGCATGATTTTGTCATGCTAAAGAGGTTCTTTGTGCGGACCGCTCTCCAGGAGGTGGAAAGAGAAGTGAAAAACAAGACAAAGGCTGATGCGGAATCGGGAGGGGGAGCAGCTAAAACTTTATGTTCTCCATTTGATCAGCCAAAGCTTCCTGAAGGTAGAGCATCTCCATTACATGTCAGCATTGTTATAATCTTATCATTTTAGCTTACCTGCCACCTAAGATTTTATGTTAAAAAAAAAAAATTTTTTTTTACATCTATGATTTCGGCCTAAGTTATATATTGTAGCTTGTGAAAATTTCCGAGTAATCAGTATGAGAACCCGGGCACGATAACCAGTTGCAAAAAGATGGGAAAATGAAAATTTATCATTTCCTTGTTGAGCCGTTGCAGAGTACATTCTTATGACATGATTGGACACCCGACTATAATCTCTGTGTGCTAATGGAGCAAGGAAAATTGGTCAAGAGAAAATGAGTAGGGGAAAAAACATAAGTTTGAGGTTGAACCTTTGAATTATAGTTGGTTAGCTTTTGGGCCCATATAATCCAGTTTGAAGTAATTATCAAATAAGATTTTCATTTTGGAAATCTGAACCACACCGAATATTTTTTTTTCTTACTCCCAGAAAATCTTGACAAACTTTCCATTGCATTTCTTGGAATTTTAAGTTTTTCTTATAAACTCTAGATGCTGAAGTGATTTTCGTGTGCTTCTTTTCGAGGGTAGATTTCCTTCCTTGGCATATGAAATAGGCGATTTAAGGTGCCAACTCAGATGATTTGGTTTTATGTTCACATGATGAACTGCTTGTTTTTTTTTTTTTTTTGGTAGGTACTCTGTGCTTTTATTCGGGAAAGCCTGCAAAGAAGTGGACCTATTGGGGCAGGAGCTACTAGTTTTCAAAATTTGCTACCTTTTGCTATACGGTTCTGTGCCCAAGCTTTGATTAGGCAATGAGAGCTGGTCAGAACTAGTTTTGCGACATTATCGAGTTTTTATTTTTTACCTTGGAAAAAAATAAAAAGAGAAAAATAATGTACTGGAATGAAAGCTCTAATCCCTAATTTGGTTCCATTTGTTGTGTTACTCTTCTTTTGGTAGAATATTTTGTTGTGTTACAACCGCAGCAACTTTACAGAATAACACTTCAAAAGTTACAATTGGATTGGATTCTGAGCCTTTTTTTTTTTTGGTTAGGATTTTTGTTTCATAATTATATATATATATTTCTATTCTCTACAATGATGAATATAGTATACAACTCCATGAAAATGCAATATATCTTACCTTCCCTCATTCATATAATTGGAGAGTGACGTTGCATTAAGGCTTTATTTGATAGGAAAGAGAAAAGTTGAAAAAAATGTATATACGTCACTTAAATTAAATGAGAGAGACAGAGAGACAAAAGTGGAAGAGGTGTAAAGATTCTCTTTAGTTTGGTACAAAGATGTAAGTGTAAGTGAAATGAAAGAATAAATTTTATTTGTAAAATAATAATTTTATAAATTGTTAATTTATTTGTTATTTTTTTAATTATTATTTTAATCAAGA
Organism: Antiaris toxicaria; assembly: GCA_035233585.1. Taxonomy (NCBI): domain Eukaryota; kingdom Viridiplantae; phylum Streptophyta; class Magnoliopsida; order Rosales; family Moraceae; genus Antiaris; species Antiaris toxicaria. The sequence goes on along the minus strand of CP141162.1, from coordinate 9,497,534 downwards.
AAAGTATGTATCATTGATATGGGTATTATTTTAATTTTAATTTATAATTAATAAGGTAAGTTGATATCTTTTAAAGTTCTTTTTAACGAGGAGAGATTAAATTTATAGTCTATTGAGAGATCAAAAGTTTTTTCTTGAATCTAATGTCCTGTTTGATGAACGTATTGTATTTACATTGTGTTTGAATGCAATATATTGAATGTAATTTGTGTTTGGAAGAAAAGTATTAGCATTGCATTTGAATGTAATGTGTATTTGGGTAAAAAGTATTTGAATTGTATCTTAATAATAAATATGTGATGTGATAGGTAAAAGTAAAGAGGAAAAAAAGAGAGAGAGAATATATGATGTAATTAATAAAAGTAATAGAAAAAGTGAAATAATGAATAGTGATTGTATTGGATTTAAAATGTGATGTGATTGGTATTTAAATGAAATACTCTTGTATTTGAAGGAAAATTGTATTGCATTTAAATGCAATGTAGAAAAAAAGTGTATACTAAACATGGGTTAATCCTTCGTCTTTTTTCTTATATTAAGTAGTTATGATTATCGTAATTATTCCATAAATTCCTTTGTCTATTTTTTTCATTTCACTTTTCTCTCTAATTAAACGTAGTCTAAAGTTTGCAATTACTATATTAGATCGATTGGCAATTGGTATGTCAGGTACCAGAGAATTTGGCTCATCTGCCTTCTCCTTCTTCTCTCCTTAAATAATATAATGACATGTTAATAAATAAACAACATTTGGTACTTTCACGCAAAATTTTTGTTTCCTTGGATATAGGAAGGTTGATTTAGGACATCAGACGTGTTTGAATTTGAAAAAAATGGACTCTTTTAAGTATTGTGGATGTATATGTAGGATTTTCTAGGGTCCAGTAACTATCTATTTACGAGATAGGTTTCGAACAAAAAAAAAAAAAAAAAAGGCACACGTGAATTAAGGAGAGTTTTTAATTTTTTTTCCCCTTAAAAATGTCTACAGGTTGTAATCAGTAAAGTTATTTGTTTTTGACCTTTACAAAAATTTAGAATAAAATGTAATTATATAAATATTTTTAAGAATAATCATGCCTTTTTATTTCTTTTTATTTTTACAACAAATAATTAAAAGAAAAAGTATGCTTAAAAAATGTCTATAATAAAAAATAGTAAATAGCAAATCGTATTTTCTGAGGTTTCTCTGGATGTCCCAAAATGAAAGTGCATGTTTTGGATGAAATGTGAAGAGGCCAATGGACTTGAATCTTGAAGGCCTAATATCTTTAGGCTGATTCACAGTGGAAAAGTCGTGTCTTAATTTAAAAAAAAAAAAGAAAAAGTAGATGGTAGATATCAATTTCGTTGACATTCTATGAAATGTGAAACTCTTACACTCACAGTCTCAAATCCTAATTTCGGTCTTCTTTGCCTTTCTTCTCACTTAGCTTCATTTCCAAGCTTTCTTATTGCCTGTAAGGTCCCCCCCCCCTCTGATTTATGCATTTTAATTTTAATTTTTCTTTTTTTTTTTGGTGTAAATTTTTTCTATAAAATTCAAGTCACGATGTTGTTTTAATGGGGGTTTTTTTTTTATTTGCTCTGCATTTTGTTTTCTTTTAATGTACTTTTTTAATAATTTTTTTAGCTGGAAGTCTCTAACTAAATCTTGTTGACAATTTGTTATACAGGTGTTGTTTATACACGTGGGTTAAGATTGGAAAGTTCAAACCTTTGAACCTTTTACCTTTTTCTTTTTTGGTTTAAGCTGGAATTGGAATGTATTTGTGTTTGGGAGAGGAAAAATGGGTGTGATTTGGTTTTCGAAAATGAGAATTGTATACCCACAATTCTTTGTAGTCTGCTAATAGTTTCTTATTGGTTGGATTTTTTTTTTTCTTCCACTAGCTTGGTCATTGTCTCTGGCAATTTATTGTATTGTGTTTGTAATTAGCACTTTTAGCATGCGTTTAGTATACGAGTTTGAATTAAGTTTTTTTACTTGGATTTGAGTTGAATTTTATGTGTTTGGTTCATGAGTTTGAATGGTTGGAGTTAAAAAGTGTAAAATCTTATAATGTTCTAAAAAAAAAAAATCAATATACAACTTATTTCATTCATCTTAAAATTTTATGTAATTAAAAAAATTCCTTTTAAACTTGTATATGAAATTATTGACTTTTAAATTTTAAGTTACAAAATTATAATAATAAATAGTGAATAATTGAAACTAAAAAAATGAAAAGACAATTTCATTTGAGTTAAATTGTTGCACTAAACGCATGCTTATTAAGCATGCTCTGATTACTGTTTGTTATCTTAATTAGTAATATATGTAACTTGTTACATTGATTTCGTTTATAAAACTAACTATCTTTAAATCAATGTTAAAGTGTTGCAATGAAATTTTTTTTTCATTTTGAGGTTTTTCTTAAGATATTTCCATTTGACAAGTGGATTTTCTTATCAAGATTTTAAGTCAAGAATAGTTGGTTAAGACACGAAAAAAACTAATGTCAATGGAGACACAAAAAAGGCTAATGTTGGTGAGTTTCTTGCGTTGTTATTACTTCTTTTGCATAGATGTATTTGTGCACATATCATCTCAAAACTCTTGAACATCTAGGCTGGGTGATGGAGGTGGTGGCTCGACGAGCTTCTAGACTAGATCAACGGCAATAGAAATCACGATCGACAGAAATTGCGACTAGAAATTCCCCACATGAAGTTGCCTAATGTTCATAGGAGATCCAAGGCACTGTCGCTTACCCTTGCTGTCACCATTGTCGCTCTCCCTCGCCTTCTTAACGCCGTTGCTACTTGCCCTCACTATTGATGTAACTGGTAGAAATCATTGTAGATATGGGATGCTGAGAGAGAGAGAGTGTGTATGTGTGTGTAAAAAAATTGATGGCTATTTAACAAAATAATGGTTATTAGTCCATTTAATTAAATGAAAAAAAGTTAGACCATTTATTTACTTAGATGATCAAAATGAACCATTCACTCTAATTGTCTTAAAAAAAAATTAGGTTGGTTAACTTATTTTAATCACCTAATAATTAGATAGTCAAAATTTTTTTTAACAGATTGACTGTTTGTCATTTTTTTCAAACTTGTCATTAATAATTAATTAAATTTGCATTATTATCGTTAATTGATCGTAATTTTATTAATTATTAATTGACTATTAAAAAAATTGATTAATTATTAAAATAACAACAACCCTCTTTTAATCAATTTTTAAAATTTCGACTAACTTGTTTCTAGAATTATGAATAAAGGAAAAAATATATATATATATATTGAAAAAATGTTGAAAAAGGGTAGAAAAATGAGCGACTGGTATGATTCCACTTGAATGAATTGGCTTGGGAACCAGGAGGCGTGTAGCCAAAGGCGCACAGATAGCCGCCCTTTCCAGAAACATCGAAGAGCTTCACGGTGTCGCTGCCATTCGCCGCCAGCGACGCCGCCGACGGATCCGCCAAATTCAAGTTTTCATCTTCTATAACTAAACATACACTATATCCATAACTATTTTCTTTTTTGATTTTCAAGTTTTCATCTTCTACCACATCCAGGAAGCTGCCAAATTTCCATTGTCTTGACAATTAAAAAAAAAAAAATCAAACACAAATACTTTAGTGGCGTTTGGTATTGTTTTTGAAATGTTTTCTGTTTTCAAAAAAATTGAAAACGAGAATGTTTTGAAAACTGTGTTAAGATTATTTCTGAAACTGTGTTTGGTTATGTTTTCTGAGTGTATATTTAGAAAAACATAAAAATGAAACTTTGTTTGGTTATATTTTTTCAAAACCCATTTCATTTTCAAAAAACCTAAAAAACACTATTTTTTGAAAATGAAAACAAAAAGTGAAAACAACTTTTTTTCGTTTTCAAAAAACCTAAAAAAACAACATAGTTGAAAACGGTGTTTTCGAAACGGTTTTGAAAACGTTAAATAAACAAACACTATTTTAAAACCGTTTTCATTTTCTGTGTTTTTAAAAATAAAAAATCATTTTCAAAACAAAAAACAAACGTCCCCTTTAATTCTGCAACGTTCTAATTTAACATGTGTAAATAAAAAAAGAACGAACCTCATATCGTGCCTCTAGCTCTATCATAGTACAAAATGAAATAATAATGGATAGACAAATAAATAAACTTCTTCTTTTTTCCTTTTTTTTTTTTTTTCTTTTTTTGGTTTGCAGTAGATATCCTTTTCCTGAGTCGAAAACAAAAGAGACTTCAGGTGAACACTCTGACCTTGCTTTGATTTGATTATGCTAGGAATTTTTTTTTTTTGTTGTTTTGTAAAAAACCTCATTTCATCTAGTTGTGTATTATATAAAATAACTAATCTCAGCTGTCATTTGAGACAGCAAAAACACCATCTGATTTCCAATGTTACGTTTGTGAATTTTGGTTTCCAAAAGACTTTTGGAAATGATAAACAATAGACCCAAATTTTTTTAATTAAAAATTTTATTCTATTTTATTATTATTATTATTATCGAATTATCTAAGTACACAACCTCAAAACCAACTTTTTCCTGTTATTTCTCAACTAAACACAAAATTCAAAACCTACTTTTTTTCAATTTTTTAATTTTAAATACACGTTTTCAAAACTCATTATCTTCAAAAATCCAGTTCTAGAACTCCTCAAAACAAATCCTAAAATAAATTGTGATACGACAATCCCCCACAAGAACTAGCTTAGTAGAATGAAAGATGTTTATGTAGAAAGTTCTAATTCAAAACTCGAAAACCTTTTCACTTCTTTTAATGAGTAGGACTAACTAAGAAAAAACGTGATGCTCAAGTTTGACATGGAAGTTTGCACATTCAAATTGAGAAATCCAGGACAATTTTGTCACCTTCACTTGACATCACCAGCTTTTCCAATTAAAATAGCTTTTCCAATTAAAATAAAAATTTTATTGAAGATACCAAACATACAAAAGACAGGCAACATAAGCCAACGCTCAACAATCTGCACCTACCCAAAAAATAAAAAAATTAAATATATAATCTGCACCGAATCATCCTTACATCACTGTTGATCCATACAAAGGTCAAATAAAACTTTTATTATTATTATTATTTTTGAATTTGAGGTCATGGATTTAAAATCTCCAGCCATATAATGATATCATATGTAAATAATAAATTCATATGTGAAATTATCACTACATAAATTATATTGCCCGCGTTAAAATATGTTTAGACAACATGCAAAATTGAGAAAAAGTCGCCCACTTTAGATATAATTATAAATAAATAGGGTATACGCGAGGTCTAAAGTGGGCAGAGCAACAGCCGAAATGTTGATGATCTCCATTCAAAAGGCTGATCATAGATGGCTGAAAGACATGAACAATGATGACTACTGTATTGTAGTACACGTCCTCCATCACAATTGAACATTTAAACAAGAAACTAGCCTAAGCTCAATACTTAAAACAATTCAATGAAAGGAAATTCCTTAAGTCTTAGAAACCGAATACGTATATAGTAGTGAAATGAGGCCATTTCCTTGCCAACAATCGGCAGCGTAACTATAATTTTCCAAATATCTATACGACTGTTCCAAAATAAGTACAGGGTAGAAGCAGAAGAAGAACATTAACCCTTCTGCTTTGGTTTACTCCTTTGAAGAGTGAACTAACTTGAGGAGATCCTCCCTCGTAGTTTAAAGCATGCACTTGATTTCCGCCAATTACGACAAACTTCTCGAGATCTGGACACCTTCATTTTCATCCACTTTTTTTCTCCAAGCAACGATGGGAAAGATGCCTGCGTGAACAAAATAATTACTGCATAATTAATATGCATATTAAGGAATTTGCGAGGAGAGGGTTATGTCAATAATTTTGCAAGAGCTAAACTGTGGTTGAACGTTATCGTTTAAACAGCAAATGCATAAACACGGTTGTAAATGTTTCCCCTGGAAAATTGCATCAATGTCTTGTGGAATCGAAGGGACTGAGCAAGCATTCTCTACATGTGATGAAAAACCCCCTTATCCAGAATACTACAATAGAGGATACAAAAGCCAACAGACACATACTAGCATGCCAACTAGGCATGCGTACGGAAAACATTGCACTTTTAGAATACCAAAATAAGGAAACAGAGAAAAACAATATTCATCTGACCTTAAATAACATGGGCTCAATTTCACATTTTCGTTGACATCAAGAACTTAGCTTTTTTCTCTGCTGGCTTAAGAATCTGGAAAGAGCACATCAAGTTTTCATCAACAATCATCATTGCACCGGCATTATCAAATTCACCACAGTAGTTTGGGGCTGAAAATATTGTTACAAGTTGCCTGTCAGCAAAGAATTCATACCCATCCTCGACAACCTAACCCAAAAAAAAAAAAAAAAAAAATCTCAGTGTCCAATATGAGTGATACTTCAGTAGAATGGTTTGTTGTGGGGTGGGGCGGTGCGGTGCGGGGTGGTGGTGTGGTTGGTGGTTGAGGAAAGAAAATTAATAACCTGATGGGCACGACAGACAAGGTCCAAATCGTGTTTCTGTAAGAATTCTGCCACCTTATCAGAGCCAAAGGTGTAAGAGACTCCTCTGTCATTCATTCCCCATCCCTTAACATCTCTACCAGGATCTGACCAAAGCAAGTCACAAAGCAGGCCAGTGTCGGGAACAGCAGTTGGACGGGGTAGGTTCCTTATCTGATCTAACTGTGTTAAATCAGGGGACAGACCCCCATGCATGCACAATATTTTGTCATCTATAACAGCTGCCACTGGAAGGCAGTTGAAACAGTCGGTAAACGCTTTCCAAAGTCTCACATTAAAACGCCGCTTACACTCATCATAAAATCCATATATCCGATTGATAGAAGCACACTCATGATTTCCTCTAAGAAGAAAGAAGTTCTCTGGATACTTGATCTTAAAGGCAAGCAAGAGGCAGATTGTTTCCAAACTCTGCTTGCCACGATCAACGTAGTCACCTAAAAATAGATAATTAGCACTCGGAGGAAAACCACCATATTCGAAAAGTCTCAACAAATCACTGTACTGGCCATGGATGTCGCCTGAAGATTTAAAGCAAACAATCATGGGGTCAGAGCTATCAATTAGAAGAAGTTAATGTAATTACAATATTGAAATCAAGTGTAAAAGTATCACCGTCAAGTGAAATACAGAAAGCAAAAACTGGAATGAGAGCATTGAAATTGTCTATTTTGTCCTCAAAATGATCGACTTGATCGATCAAAGCTAAGTATTATCAAGTACTAGGCACAAGTCATGTTACAGGTGAATGGACCTAGGATTTTTTCGTACTCTATACTGACCCTAAACCACAATCACCCGGACAACTCCCTGCACCCCATAACCACAACAGTCCCTCTCCGTAACACGTCTGATCATCCCCCCAAGCTAGAGGAAAAAAAAAAAAAAAAAGAACAATAACCTAAATGCCCTTATGTTATTGTAGGATGCATTAAGGATGGTCAAGGAATTGAACCAAGAGGTTTAATGGAGAATCGGACGGTACAGCTCAAAATCATAAATTTACTATATCCCTGCTTCTCCATTCTCTGGCAATTAAACAGTTTAAAGTCTTCAATAGTGTTGTATGCGAGAAACATGTTCATTCACGTTAACTTAGAGAACATAACACATATGAAACAAGACAGAATTTTTAAGCAACTCAAACCCAAATCTTAAAATACTCGAAAAAGCAATTGAACATCAAAAATTTAAAAGAACAGAGCCAATCGATAAAAAGAAAAATAAATTATCAACTAAGACCTGGTAAATCTATATAAGGAATATATAAAGAACTACTTCCCAATCCAATTAAGCAACATTTCAAGATTTTATAGAACATAATTAAGAAACAATATAAAACGAAACAGCAACGTAAAGCGTACCGCAGATTTTGATAGGGGCTTCAAGCTCGAGCAAATTGGTCTGTCGGAGGAAAATGTCTTTGGAAGCAACACAGAGTTGCTTGATCTCCGACTCTGAAAGTTGGACCTGCTTGCCGGGCCTCGCTGATCGGACCTCCGTGAGCCGTCTGATTATATCATCCAGTACGGCAGGGTCAATCGTGGCCTGCACTTGTGACGCCATTTAGATTCTACAGCGAATCAGCTTCAGCCCCCAATCTGTAAATAGAGAACGAGAAACCCTAGAAATTGTCGAGAAGAGACGAGACTCGGAGTAATTTCCTTCTTTGTTTCGCTGTATCTTTCCCTTTTTGATCGGGATGTTATTGAGGCTTTCTCATGTTTGCGGCTTTTGGCTTCGCTGGGCCGGTCGATTACCCGGAAAATAGATTAAGATTTTGTCATGCGAGGAAAGGGTGGGAAAGTGACGGAAAATATTATTTTATTTATTTTAATAGAAGATGGATTATGTCGGAGGGAGAGGAGAAGATGTCAAAACATTGAAAATGGAGACGGCTGCAACTCCTATGTGGCTAAAATGCCCTATATATTATTAATTAAAAAATTAATTAAAAAAAATGAAAACGCCTATATAATATATAAAATGATATCACGAGAGTAATTGACTTCTTTGCTGGAAAAAAAAAAAAATCAACTCATTTATCCTTTCATTTTCATCTTTTTGTAACTCTTTAATAATATTTAGATACCTTGATTAACATTATTATTTATCATTAAGATATCATTTTATAAAAATCAAAACATTATATTAGTTCATGATTAAATCATCATAACAAATAAAGTAGAACATTATAGTAGTTATATAGGTGATATCATTAAAGGGACACATAAAAAGACCCAAAAAAAAAAAAGGTCAAATGAGTTAAATTCTTTTTTATGGATTAATTACTTAATTATATGTTATTGATTTTAGTGATTTTTTAATTTATTCATTTGTTTCTAAAAAATTATAAAAATATCATCTGAATTTATTTTTTTTTTCAATTTCCATCATTCTAAGTCCTTTGTGAATAGAAAAAATTTAACTCAACAACTTAAATGCCCTTTAATAATTTATGCATTTTCAAAACATTCCTAGAACAAAATATAAATTTTCAAAAAAATTTGAATTTTATGTTTCACATGTATGAAAAATACTACATAATTTTTCAAGAAAAGAAAAACATTTTCAAAAATAAATTTTGTCTAACTAATTGTACTTTTATTTTTTCTCTCTTTTTTTTTTCATATACAAAGTGTGCGAGGATGAAACTGTAACAAAATTTTAAAAGTCAAATGATGTCTTTGTAGTTTCTAAATATAGAGAAAAATTTAAAACTACAAGATATAACATGTCATTAATCCTTTCTTTTTTATCATGATAAAAATTGCTTAAATTGTGTTTAGTAAGGTGATGAAACATATAGAAGATAAGAGCAGTAAAATACCTAGGTTACGGAAAAAAAAAAAAAAAAAGGTAGAAAGTGAGATTCTCTTTTATGTTATTCAGTAGAAGCGAGGAAAAATTGAAAAAGAAGATGGGGAAGGATTAGGGGGCGTTTGGTAAATGCATTACATTTTGATTGTATTTGAATGAAATTTGTTTTTTGAATGTTGTATTTGGTTGAAAAGTATTTGTTTTGTATTTGAATGAAATGTGTGTTTGGATGAAAAGTATTTTAGAGTTGAAAAGTTGATGTGATTGGTAAAAGTAGAGATAAATAATGGAGTTGAAAAGTTGATGTGATTGTTTTAAAAATATTTTAAATAGTAATTGTTTTCGTAGCACTGTTACAAAATTTGTGTTTGGTGTAAAATTATATTGTATTTGAATGAAGTTAAAATGAAATATTAGTGCCAAATGGCACCTTAATGTCAAAATAGATGTTTTACATATTATATTTTTTTTGTCAATATTTTCACTCTTTTTTTTTAAGTTAGAAAAATAAAAAAAAATGTAGAGTTCTAAAAGATTTATAATCTTTTTCTTTCTCAATCTCCTCTTTGTCAAATGACCTAAAATTCATTTTTCCTCTTGAAATCTCCTCTCTCTCTCTCTCTCTCTCAGATCTATCAAATACGGGCTTAAAACATTTACAATGGAAGGTTTTTTTCTTGACTTCAATTAAAAATTTTATATTTGTTATTCATGAGAGTGAGATAGTGTTTGTGTTATTAAGTCAAGGATAGTTTAGCATTCGGATGACTGGTTTAGTTTAGATATAACTTAAAATAAAATAAGTTAGAGTTAAAATTAGGCATTTGATATACAAAAGTTTAGTTAAAATTTAGGACTCATATAGGGGAAGATTAGAATCTTTGTTTGAAAGATTAGAGTAAATTAGAATTAAAAAAAGTTAGCAATAAAAGTTAGGAAAAAAAAAAACACTGTGAAAGTAGCGAATCCATCCACATACGAGCCCTTATATTAGAAATTATATTAAAATAGTAAAAGTAGAGAAAAAAAAATATTAAAGTAGGGCCTATCAAATTAATTTAAGTTAATTTAAAGCTTTTACTAAATGTACAATTTAACTTGATTTAAACTAAATTCAAGCTAAAAACATGAAACTATAATTGGGCTTCTACTAAACTAGTAAATTAACGAGTGAGAAATTGTAATAAATAGGCTATCTTTCATGTGTTTTGAAAGTAAATAGTAGAATTTCAAACTTTATAAAAATTATAGTATTATCTAATTTAGTTGTACATAAAGTCCTTATTTTAACATTGAATTGATTTTTGGTTATTTACACATTTATTCTCTCTCTTGTTTCATATATTCTCTCTCTCATCCCTCAGACTCTCTCTCTCTCTCTTTCCCCTCCCCTCCCCCTTAAATTCTTTCTCTTTCTCCTGTCGGAGTCACGTTGTTAGAGAAGATCACGATTGTCCTCGACTTCGCGATGGAGAAGCCATGGTTGGACTTAACAGTTTTGTGATCGCTGGTGGTTGAGCCTCCGGTTGCGATTCATCTCGCTTCTTTTTCTCTGGATTTGTGGTTTTTTTCTTTGCAGGTTTCTTGCTGGAATCATATCTCCATTTTTCCTAGTAGGTGAGCCTAAGATCTTGACCATCGATGATGAACCGAACTTTATGATCGCCATTTTTTTTTACCGCAAGCTCGTGATCTACGAAAACGAGATTGTTGCCATAACTATCTTCATTTCCATCTCGATTTTTGTTTTCGCGATATGGTCAAAGCTTCCAATCATCACGATCTTCATCTCTGTCGAGAACCAACCACCGCACAAGGCCGGTGTTGAGATTCTAGCATCGTGAGCCAACAGAAGCTCTACAGCTTTGTGGTCTTTAGCCAAGCTTCCATCGTGGCCACCAATTGCAGAGATCTGATCGAACTTCGAATGTGACAGCGACGACGATGATTAGGTGGTGGTGGCAACGATAGTTTTTTGCATTTTAGGTGTTTGGCAAGTTTGGGTCAATTTTGAGTTAGGGTTTGGATATCTTGAAATTGGAACTATTTTTCACAATTGGTAAATAACTTATCAAAATTGGTAAATTAATGATTTAAAAAATCAATAATTTACATTGATAAAATTAAGAATTTACAACTAATTATAACAGTAATCAAAGTATTTACGAATTATTTACCAAAATAAAAAAGGATTGTTTAATTTGGGATTTTTTTTTGCAAAAACAATAAATTAAGATTTACACGGTGAATCAATCAATTAGTAAACTATTATTCACAAAATCAAGAATTTACATCGGTAAATTAAGAATTTACACTTAATTACATTGATAAATTAATTATTTGTGAGATCCAAAGTTATTTGTTTATTTGGTAAATAAATTATTTACTGAGTAATAAATGATTTACTAAAATCAATAAATAAATGATTAACCAAGTAAAAAAATGATTTATCAGATAAATTTATCAAAATTTACTAAAATTAGTAAATAAATGATTTACTAAATTAAAAAGTAATTTATTAAAATTTACATATAAAGGTATTTTAAAAATTTTTAATTATGATAAATCATAATTTATTAAATATATGTTATTTATTAAAGACTTAAACCTTTTTTGTTATTTATTTTTATTGAGGCTGAATTTTAATCTATTTTTCTCGTTCTTCCTTAGCCGATTTCTCTCTTTTAATTCCTCCAGTTTTGGAGAAAACACAGCTGTTTATGCTTGTGAACGGAAGTTATTTATAAACTTTTCATTACTTGTTTTTTAATATAAAAAATACATACTGCTTTTATCAGTTATAAACTCTATATATTACCCTCAATTCACTTCTTCAGTTTTGGAGAAAATAAACCATTAGCTTGCTCTTCTACCCAAAAACAAAAAAAAAACAAAAAACAAAAAACAAAAAAAAAAAAAACAAAAAACAAAAAAACAAAACAAAAATAACTCAATTAGTTTACTCTTTTTTTTCTTCTTATTCCTCTTTTTTTACTCAAACAACTTAGTTTACTTTGATTGAACCGGTAATATATATTTATTTACTTCTAGTTTAAACCACAAATTCTAGCATAAAATTAAGATATTAAGTAAATCATTGGTTTGGCTTTTATTCAACTACCGGCTTTACTTTCATTTAACATATTAACAAAACTTTTTAAAACACACATTTAGATCAAAATAAAGAACAAAAGAAAAGGAGGAAAAAAAAAAAAAAACCTAAATTAAAGCTCCAATTGGTAGCAACAAAGACTGTGCAATAACAACTAGGGATGGCAATGAGAGGGGGGCGGAGTCATGGCAATGGGTTGGGGTGGGGTCAAGGAATACATTATCATATCCTCGTCTCCGCTTCCTAAAACTGTCCCCATTTCCATCTCTGTTCCTGCATAAATAGAAGCGGGGTCGATGATATGAATTCTTTATCAGATAGGCTTTTCTCATACCTATCTCATTCCTCATCTATTTTGAATTACGCACTTGAAGATATAATAACTTAAAAACAAGCAATAAAGTAGAAATACATCATAAATATTGTTCAAAATCAAAGGTATTATAAACAAACCAATTGTGAACATATTCAAATAAAATAATAACCATATAGTCATTAAATGTTTCATCCAAACACTACAAAATCTTAAAACTAAAGCTTTATAATAATACCTAAAGCTTTTTAACATAAATTATGTTTATAAATAATATTTTATAATATAATATATATTTATAGATATTGAAATTATATATATATATATCAAGGATGCGGTGCTTACCCCGTCCCTATCCCGTTAACCTTTGGGATGAGATATTATCTCCATCCTCATTCTCGTCCTTAAACTTTGCCTCCCATTCCTGTTCAGTTTGGGGTAAGTCCCCATGGTGCCCATCCTCATGGGTAATATTGCTATCCCTAACGACAATGACCTGGTGGCATGGTGAGGATAGGGAGGAAATGCTGCTGTGGAAGGGAGGGAATCTGACAGATGCATTGCATATTTGCATGGGGGAGGGAAACATGTCAATGCGGCACTTGAACAAGTAGATCTCACCACAACTGCATCCTCGCATGACACCCATGTAGAAAAATCTCATTGGTGCTGCACCCCCGCGACATGACCTTGCCGTGTTGGCTGACAATTTCATGCAAGAAACAGGTATTGACAACATCGCTTGGAGAGGGAGGTTCATGGTTAGGGCACAGGGAGGAAGGAATGCTCCAACGTTGCGGAGAAAGAGAAATAGCATTTGTATCACTCACCCTTTTTTGTATCATCCTCGTAAATTTCTATTTATAATTTATATGTATGACAAAAGAGAGAGAGAGAAAACACAAATCTTAGAATGCTTAAGAAAGGGCATAAGAGATTTGTCTAAGAAAGGGCATAAGAGATTTGTCTAAGAAAGGGCATTGGCATTTATGATCTTCTAGTGAAAGAGCATTCCTCCACATTTTCATTATGGGATTTCAATGAACAAAGTTCTTTTGCTAACAAAATCAAATTATTGATGAATTTTTACAAAAAAAAAAAACATTATTTTAAAATTTTCAAGGAAAGATGAAAATAACGAGAAAAGGCAAAATGGCGATAAGGTGGATCAAAGTCAAACTTATTTAACTAAAGCACAACTTTGGCACATATAACAATAGTTTGTATGGAGCCCTTGAATAGAGCCCTTACCCACTCTTCTTTCTCCTCATCAGGAAGGCAGAAAAAAAAGTTAACCGAGGCATTGTCGTCAGTAATTAGGCGAGTGGCATTTATGTCGTTCCATTATGGTAAGAGCAAATAAATCCTTGATTCCTACTGCCAGAATATGTGCTGCCTCTTTGATTCCCTTAGAGATTTCTCCAAAATTTCGATTTTTCCTTTTTTCTTTGAGGAGTCGGCTAATTGAGTGTGGTGCATTTCTTCTTGACCATATGAGAAAGAAATGGATTCAAGTTCAACGTTTTCGTCCTTTGCATCTTCCACTTCTTGTTCTCGATCTCAGAATTCCCTTCTCGATCACTAATATTATTGTCCGCTCTTACCTTCTCTATTTCCATCGACAAATCGTCTTGAGTCTCTCTTTCTTTTTCAGTCCAACGCAGTTTGTTTTCAATACGTGTTACGTTTGTATCACTCAGCAAATGGTGGTACTAATTAACTAAATGGAAAAAAGAGTTTTTTTTTTTTTTTTGCTACAGAAATGGAAAAACAGTTTAGTTATAAGGAATTACAAATCATGAAGGAAAATTAAAACTTGTAAATTATAGGTAAAAAACTATCACAAAAATAATTAGTAAGGAAGGAAGAAGAAGTAAAAAAGAATTACATTAGGAATTTTACACTTATAATTTTGATTACGACGGTTTTATTGATTGAGAGTACATTGTAAATAGAGCTTGAGAGATATATGATTTTCTTTTGCAATTTTTTGTTGTAGTGAAATACTGAGTGGGTGCAAATTTTTACTTTTATTTTTCTCCATTTAGAGTAAACCATTAGAAATTGTAGTTATTTCTAATTTTATCATTCTTAATTAGGCAGAAGTAGCATGTCCAATTTCTAGTAAATCTTAACAAAAGAAAGATATATAGTTAGGTAATAATATTGACAACGATGGGTGTTTGGATTTAGGGATCTAGTAAGAGAGAAGTAATCTACATCATCACATTAAAAAGTTGTGAAATTAAATATAACTTGGCTTTTTTTTTTTTTCATTTTTCCATTAAATATAAGCTAAAAATTTATTTTATTCCCTATATATCTATTGCGGTTATGAATGCCGACTGGAATAAAGAAAAAAAAAACAAAAAAAACAATGTCAAATTGCATGAACCAACCAATGATGCATATTTGACTAGCAAACAACAATGATACATGGAGAAAATTGAGCAAACAGCACCTTAAATAGACGTACTCAGGAAAATTTTCCCATCTTAAGCATCATTAGAATTTTTTTTTACCTCTGATTATATTTATTTCTTTATGTTGTTTTATTAAAAGACATTTTACCCTTACTTTGTTAGGTTCTTTTCTCTCTATTCCACTTTCTCTCTCTCTCTCTGTTTGAGACTATCTATTCTAATAAACTATCAAAAGTACTCACTAGATTATATCATATCACTCTACCAAAATACAAATTAAGATGACCTTAAACTTATCTTATAAGAGGGTAAAACGTTTCGAGTCATTATTGATATTACAATATTTTTAAAATATGACCTTTTTAAGGCATTCCTCAAAATCATACCATGTTATCGAGGCATACCATGCCCCCACCTATACCGCCAACAATTCCAGCTGGTTTCTCAACGGCAAGGCATCATACCATGTTATCGCTAACTTGAGTAACCTTCTAATTTATACTCCATATAACATCTTTGATGACACTGGGATTGGACATGGCACGAGTTTTCCCATTACCAATATCGGTTCTACCATATTAGACACATACCTTACCTCTAATGGTATCTCACATCTTAAAACCCCTTTACACACACCGAAACATAATGGGTACTATGAATGTCGCCATCGTCATATAGTTAAAACTAGTTTATCACTTCTTTCTCATGCTTCTCTATCTTTTACCTACTGGAACTACGCATTTGTTATTGCTGTCTATCTGATTAACTGTATGCTACTCCTATACTTCAACTCTTATCCCCTTATGAAAAACTTTTTGGTTCCACTTCCAACTACTCAAAACTTTGAGTCTTTGGTTGTCTTTGCTATTCTTGACTTTGTCTCTATTGTACGCACAAACAATCATCACATTCCACTCCGTATATTTTTATAGGTTGTCTCCCACCCAGAATACTTATTTGTGTCTTGATCCATCTATCACTAAATTATATATTTCGTGTCATGTCAAATTTGTTGAGTCAATATTCCCCTTTTCATTACTTTTGAGTCAGGATGCTTGTCCAAGTCTGCCACAGCCTCAGAATGGCTTCCCCCAATTTATATTATCCCAAGTTTGTCTTTATCTGCACTGCTACTCAGATTGTCTTCTTTGCCAACCCCTGCAACATAGGCCTCATGCATGGATTTACCATAACCGATTGATTGAACATCCTTAACCAATCGACTGGATGTCACCTTGTCTCAAATTTCTAAAAGTTTTCGCTCTTTGGTTGACCAGATCCCTACAACTAGTCATTTGGACTCCCCAATCGAGCCCATATCCAAAACATAACACCCTTCGGTCAATCGAACATCCACAACCGATCAATTGAACAACCTAGAACCTCGAATCATCACTAGTTTGAAAAATAACATTCACAAACCAATTTAGAAACTCAACCTAAATGCCCTGTTTCATTCCTTTGACTTCCTTGAACCCTCAATTATGACCTAAGCTATCAAAGATCCTAAATGGCTTCAAGCTATATCAGAAGAGTATGACGTTCTAGTTCGAAATGAGGCATGGGAACTTATTCCCCCAGATCCAAAGCAAAATTATGTTGGGTGTAAGTGGATTTTCAGAACTAAATGACTTCTGATGGTTATATTGATAGGCATAAAGCTAGTTTGGCTACCAAAGGATTCCACCAATGATCAGGAGTAGACTACCACAA
This sequence comes from Antiaris toxicaria, assembly GCA_035233585.1. Lineage (NCBI taxonomy): Eukaryota > Viridiplantae > Streptophyta > Magnoliopsida > Rosales > Moraceae > Antiaris > Antiaris toxicaria. Next base: position 9,480,614 of record CP141162.1, on the reverse strand, counting down.
AACCTTTAGCTTGATGATCAAATCAACCACAGTTTGCAAGGTTCTCAATCTTGTAGTTAGTTAAGGCTAGTTTCCACTTTAGTTGCATGTCAACTATGCTTTTCTATAAGACCATCTATCAGAGGATAGCTTTATGACACAACCACTAGGCTTTACTATTCAGGATTTCCTTACTTATGTGTACGAACTACACTAGGCTACCTATGGTCCCAAGTAGGCTCCATGTGCTTAGTTCCATGAATTACATCACTCTCTTATCACCTTAGGCTTTTCTAACTCTCATGTAGACATCTCTTCTTTGTCCTTAACACAGGTGAAATTATGATATACTTGTTTATGTTAATGACATAATCATTATAAGCAATAATGATTGTATTGTGCAACATTTCATTGATCTCCGTGTCCAATGTTTCACTCTCAAGGACCTTAGCTCATTCTCATTCTTCCTTGGAGTTAGGGTCATTGTACACCCTTATGGTTTGCTTTTGTCCTAAAGGTGATACATTATTGATCTTCTGACTCGCACACATATGAGAAAAGCCAAACCAGTTCTCATATTTGAAGTCATTATGCCAACAATGACACTACATTTAGGCACGGCTTTATCAGATCTGGCTGAGTTTGGGTCAGTTTTAAGGAGTCTTCAATATCTTTCTCTCACTCATCTTGACATATCATTTGTGGTTAACAAGTTTTCACAATTCATGCACTGCCCAACAATTGAGCATTGGAATGTTGTGAAACGAATATTGTGCTACCTTTGTGTATCCTTGATCAGGGTCTTATCCTATATCACAAATTTCTGTTGTCTCGATATTTCCACTAGTGCTTACATACTATATTTTGGGCTTAATCCGATTTCTTGGAGCTCAAAGAAGCAATGTACTATCATTCGTTCATCCAAAAGGCCAAATATCGATTAGTTGTTGTCATTGCTGCTAAAATGAGTTAGGCATGCTCACTTTTAACTGAACTTAGAGTTACTACTCCTCAGGTTTCCATAGTCTATTGTGACAATGTTAGTACAATTTATCTTTCTTCCAACCTAGTTTTCCATTCACGCATAAAGCATGTTGCATTAGATTATTACTTTATTCGAGATTAAGTTCAAAACAGTGCTCTCCGAGTTGCCCATTTCTCGTCCAAGGATCAATTAGCTAATGCACTTTCCAAGCCTATTCCTTATGACCGCTTTGCCAAACTTCAATCTAAGATTGGACACTCACCTTGAAGCTACATCTTATGGGGGCATATTAGAGAATGTACATAATTATAATTTTGTATTTATTTAGTTTCCTAATTTAGATTTTCCATATTTTTTTGTTTGTAAAATCCTAGATTTAAAGAAATCCTTGAATCAAGAAAATTACTTAGGTTAGGAAAGTTCGAATTTTGTATCTTGTAAATCTTGTATATATATTCAATCAAATCAATGGAAATGTATATGCCATCATTTCCTAAATTTCTACAAAAGAACACCACACAGCAAAACTCATAGTTTAATAGTAGAGGACTTGAGATGTGGTTTACTTTGATTTGGCAAGAGCCAGCAGAGAACTATGATGGTCAATTCACTTCATGAAATTTAAATGTTTTTTTTTTTTGAGAAATACTATACTAAAATGTAAAGACTTACAATGATTCAAAATTGGCGGCATTATTACTATTAGAAAAGAAAGTTTGATGGTATTATTTTATATTTACAAGATAAATGAAAGGGTTTTTGGTGTTGTTAATTCATGAATTATTAGTATTGTAATAGTTTGGTTTTTACACATTTTTTCCCTTCTGGTTAGTCCTTGAATTTATATCTTTTTTGCAATTATCCCTAACCATAAAATAAGACAGTTACATGTCTATTGCCAGATAATTTGAAAGTTTACAGAACAAGACACACAATGTGAAAAATGCTTTCTTAAATGCCTTTAAAATCCTTGAAAATAAGAACATTTATGCAGATCATGATCAATGCCAGTGGGTTGGTTTTAGCTTGGTTTTACTTAGTTGCAATTTGCTATTTTGAAAATCAATGTGCTCGATAGCTCGACTCCAGTTAGGTTTATGCCGCCCAACTCAAAATGTTACACTCCTAAATAGATGTTTATGAAAAATTACTACAGAGATGAGAAATAATATGAGCTTATCTAGGAGAAGTGGAGAGTGAAGTGAAAGATGGGTTAACAATGGGTGGCAATTTGTGTTAGTGGATCATATTCATGTCATATTTGACTCATTTATTGACAAATAATATTTGACATGAGTATCATTTAATAATTGTGTTAAAAAACAAAACCCAAGCACGACCTTTTAATAAAAGGGTTAACACAATACAACACAACACTTTTATGATTTGTTTGATGAACGGGTCATAAACGTGTCATAAAAAGGTCATTCAAATCTGTTAAATCCACTTACTAAAAGGGTCATAAAAGATAAATAGGTCATAAACGTGTCATAAAAGGGTCATTCAATTCTATCAAACTCACTTATTAAAAGGGTCATAAAATGGTCATTTGACCTATTATTGACCTATTTAACTAACTTGTTATCAATTTTAACACTAAAAAAGCTTATTATATACCTAAATAATAATCAAATTTTAACAGTCAAATCAACTCAATTATAATCAAGCTACACATAAACTCAGTTCACAAAAGATAAATACAAAACCAAATTAAAGTCTACAACCAAATTAAGTTCACAACACAAGTCACAACTAAGCTAAAATAAACAAATAAGTCTAGATCCAAGTCATACTATATATATAATTAAAAGATTAAATAAACAAAAGCAAAACTTACGTTTTCTTTTCTATGTTAAAAAATTTTAAAATATATATATATATTAAAAAATATATTTTATATTTGAATTTTGAATTTTGAAAACTTAAGATTGAAAATAGTATAACATTATATAATATATATATAACAATATAAATTTATTAGAGATTATAAATGAGTAATTTATAAGTTGTGTTCGTATCAATTCATATATGACTCATTTATTAAATGAGTTATTTTGTGTCAATTGTGGATTGGCGGGTTCGTGGGTTTGACTTTTTTTGGCATTTTTTGACCTAAACTCATTTAAGGAAAACCCAAATCCTCTAATTTTGTGCGGGTTTCATATCGTATTGTCATGTCATGATCCAAATTACTAGTCCTAGTTGACATGATTAGTTGAAGGATTTTGAGATTTACAATTATTTAGTAGAACAAAAATGAAAAGGAAATGAAACACAAAACCTTTCCTAAGTACCGTACATAAAAATGAGACGGTGATGTAGTTTGGTTTGACAAACTCAATGGTGGCAATAAAAATAAAATAAAAAAAAAGGCAAGTACAAAACAGACTATGCCATTTTACAATCGTGGAAGGTTCCACTAACACGATCGTTTTGGTTTTAATAGTATGGGTTGTGTTTTTTGACTCACTTTTCACGATCGTTTTTAAAAAACGATTGTGAAATCTTAGCTGTGGAATCCAATTTTTCTAGTAGTATGTACATATATTTTTTATTTCACCGAAAATAATAAAAGGAGATAATTAGGATGAGGTAATTGATCAGTATTCGTGACAAGATAATCTATTAGGATAACAACGTTGGCATTGAACTCGAAACGATTTAATGATTTGTGGTGTACTTCTGCATTAGGGACAAGCATTGCTCCTGTCAATGACATGACACGAGGCTGGCTAATGTATAACGGCAACAAGTTTTCGGGGGCTTAAATTGTTGAAGCCCCAACAAGAAATTAGTTTTCCTTTTTATCTTTCCTTACTAGTGAGCAAGTTGCCACAATCTGTCATTGTCTTAAATCATCATACATATCCATATTTTCTCAATCAAGTCTTAGATATCATCTATCATATCATATAGTGGTTGAAATAACAGTTCAAATTAAGGTTTTAATTAACTACACAAATGCCAACAATGGCCTTTAAACCAAAATGATCATCATCTAGGAATGCATGCAAAGCAACAAGTCGTTATAATTAATGAAATAAGCATTATATATTAAATATTTATATGAAAGGTTTCCCATGTCTCAACAAACACTTGAGGCCAAAATTTGTGTACAGACAGCAGAAGAAATCTTGGTCTAAAATCATAAAATTGATCTCCAATGGTCCACAAGAATAGATAACAACATAGCATCAATCAGTTACTAATAAAAAAATTAAAATAACACCATAAATTTGCCCAAAAGTTGTGTTTTTTTTATTTGGTCCTCTTTTTCCTGGGTGGTGGGTCGGCACCCTCTGAATGAATGACATATAAATTTTCAGACATTGAATTAATGCTGGTTTTGTTCTTTAATAAGGGAAGATAAGATTCTCCAAGTGGCTTAATTCGAATGGCGTAATTACATGTTAGTTGGAAATAGAATGTGTGTGTTAATTGTGAATGACACAATACGATAGAAATATCTTGAAGCCACGTAAATTGGACAAATAAACTTACGCACACTTATATATTAAACTGCTGACGCATTAACAAACTTGGAGTCTGACATTGCATGCTTTGCCATAGAAAATACCTAGAGTTTGACAAAGCAGCATTTTTTTTTTTTTTAATTTTCCTTTCAACAGAACACCTAATAGCATGAAAAGTAACAGGAAAAAAAAAAAAAAGGTAAGAGAAAGATGAGGTTGACTATTAGCTCGATAAAAAAATGGAGGATAATTTTGTGATAGGATTTGTTCGAGAGATCGATACTTTTATGATAAGATAAATTATTATGACATATTAGGTTTTTTAATTATTGGATTAGATTTTTAATAATCAAATTCTCACCATCTTAAAGATCATTAAAATTTTTGTTTGAAGGCATAATTTAGCTTAAACTAAGCTAAATTATACATTTGATAAAAACATAATTTTAGCTTAATTTAACTTAGAACACACTTTAACAATTTTTCTTTACATCTGCTTCATTATTTCAGTACAATTTTTAATAAAAAAATTTAAACTAAATATTTGCATATCAAATACCTAACTTAACTTATTTCAAACTAGATCTAAAATAAATCAATCATTCAAACAGACATGTTTGTTTGGTTATACGTTTTAATTTAGATTTAATTTAAATCAAAGAATTTAACTTGGCGGGACACACTTTAATAACTTTTTATCTCTACTTTCATTATTTTAACACAATTTCTAATATAAGTTTAAACTAAACCTTTACATCCCCAAATGTCCAACTTTAGCTTTAACTTAGCTTATTTTAAGCTAAACCCAAGCTAAAATGTACAACTAAAAGAACGTGATAGGTTTAGTTCAAATCAAGCTGTATTTTACAATTGGTTTTTTTTATCTTTTTCTTAAAAATTAATAAAAATTAACACTAATTTTTAAAAAGTCAATCAATTTTTTTAAATTAAAATAAACCAAACTGTTTTTCCAAATAACTCATGATAAGATAAGAAAACATGCGCACAAAGAAACATGCAATAAACGTTTTTCAAGTTTTTCTGGAAAGCTAGAGCTTCTGTTCATTGTATCGTAGCCGGTAATTTTCATCCAACAAAAGGGGAAAAAAAAGGCAAGTGTTTGGAATAAAACAATAGAATATATAGAGACATAAAGTGGATTTTTGCATCTTTGCTCAGCTGTGTTTGACATTGATCAATGGCGATATTCATGTTTGGTTGAACTTAAAGAATGTCACTATCGTGCAGAAATTATTAAATAAACAAATTACATAGGGATTAATGTAGACTATTTAATTAAGGATCTCATTCCATCTAAAAGCAAAGCTGCTTGCCAATTCATCCTGTTTTCTAGTTGACAACCTAAAAGCCAAAGAATTTAGAATATGGGCAGTTTCTTTAAACATACATACATATACATATATATATATATATTAATTGGTAGGGGTGAACAAAAAACTCAACAACCCGAAGAACCCGACAAATCCACCCAACCCAATCCATTATAATCTGAATCCGACCAATCCAATCAAGAGATCAACCCAACCCGACTATTAATTAGGCGGGTTTGGGTTGAATTTTTTTAAACTCAACTTAACCCGAACCCACCCAATCTATTAATATGTAAAAATAAATATATTTCATACCTCATAATATATAGTATTTGTATTATATTTTACATTAATTACTTGACAACTAGTTATATTTTATATTGCATGAAATTTTATTATTATTTGTTTCTTTAGTTTACAACTTTATTATTTAAACTTGTTTTTCATATATTTTATTTTTATATCAGTTTATAACTTATGAGATAATTTTGGAGTTTAATAACACTAATATTATGTTAAAAGTTATCTTTCTTTTCATATATTTCTTATTTTAGGTTGAATGATTAGTCATATTTATTTTTTTATTTTTTTATTATGTTCAACCCAATTAACCCACTCAAAATTTAATTGGGTGGGTCGATTTTAAATTTTGAGTTAATTAGATGAGTTAAATTTGAAATCAACCTATCCAAAATTTAATTGGGTGAGTTGAAAATTCTCAAAAACACACCTAACCTATCCGATGTTCACCCCTATTAATTGGAATTCCTCCGTCATCTTAAGCCCATTTCAATATGGCTTGTTGAAAAATTTATATGTCAAAGAATACTATTTTATTGAGATCGCTGTCAATATTTTGTTCTATAACTCACACCACGATAAACGCTGTTATTTTCATTTACATTGCCATACACGAGACCAGTGATGTCACTATAAAGAACCTCAACCTCTTCCTCTATTATAATTTTCTTAAAGAAAAAATGGTCCTCCTTAGTTTCATGTTCTAATTTTCATCTATTGTTTTTGTTTTCTTTTACAAAATATTAATTTGGGATTTGAATTTTGAGCAATAAACTTTTTAAAACATAAGACCATAGAAGTTTTTCACCATTCTTTGTATAATGTAAATATAACCGTGTTCACACACATGTAATATGTAAAGTAAGGTGTTTTCAACCAAAAAATAATTAGCAATAAAATATAATGATAACGTATAAGATAATATTTATTTATATAACATTGATTGAGAAAAATGTAAGAAAATCTTTGTCATGATTAATTATTATAATTTTGATTTCTAGAATATGCATTATACAATAAGTACATTGTTACATCTCAACTACAACGTAGAACATACATGAACTTTACTTAAGAATATTGTGATGTTACATCATAATTAATAAAAAGTAATCCTATATTAAAAGCAAAGCAAGTTTCACGCTTTCAAAAAGAAATATAATAATAAAAGTTGAGAATTCGAAATCTCCACTGTAGCAATGTTGAGTGTGAAATTATGTTATACTTGTAATCACCCACACAGTTTAATATGTGTTGAGATGTGCTCATATAACCAACAGAAATTAAGGCAGTTGAAACTCCCGGGAAAATCATGGTCGGCTAGTCGAACAAAGACCAGCTGTTGACCACAAACGTCATTGCCAGGTCCTTCTGTATATTGAGCGACCAAACTCAAACCGCGGTTTTTATTTTTGGTTTTTTTTTTCTTTTTCTTTTTATTGAACAAGTAGGAAACTTGGGGGGAAAAAAAAAGGGGAGATGCAATAAAGAATTCTTTACACAAAAGAAAGAGAGGGAAAAATATTTAAAAAAAAAATCAACTTTGTCACGAAATTCTCTCTTTTGTAGTTGCTGAGAGAGAGAGAGAGAGATGTGTATATATGTATATATATATATATATATATACAAAAATTTGGCACGGAATGCTAGTTGGAAGGGCAGGGGGCTGTCCACCGTTCCTTTTAGTTGTTCTCCTCCTCAGCAGATTCCTCTCTCTCTCTCTCTCTCTCTCTCTCTCTCTGCCTTTTTTATTTTCGCCACTCTTTCCATCTGCCCATCTTTCCCTCCCAACTTTTGTCCCTCTTCGTCATCTATTGCTTTCGAAGCCAAGAATCTTCGCCTCTCCTAAAATCATTTCCTTTCCCTCTCAGATATTCCCTTGTTCTCTCTCTTTCAAGTTTCTTCTTCTTCTTCTTCTTTCTATTAATTTTTATTAATTTGTTTTTTATTTTTAACGATGCTCAGTGCCTTGTTCTCCTCCTCCTTTATTTTCAAGCCGTCGCTTAATCTCTCTTTCCTTCTCTCTCTCTCTCTCTCTCTCTGGTTTTGTTCCTCTGTTCTCTCTCTGTCTCTGTCTCTGTCTCTCTCTCTCTCTCTGTCTCTGTCTCTCTCTCCCCTGTTTGTGTGTGTGTGTCCTTTTCGGAATTGGAGCCTATACATATATAGGTGGTTTCCATGGCTTCTTCAGATGTCAACCACCTCTCTCAGCCTTGCATTTACGGTACTCTTTCTTCCTCTTTCCTCCGAAACCTTTTTCTGCTTGATTTTCTCAGTTTGGCGTTGATTCAGCTTACGTTTGTTGTAATCAACATGTTCGTACCAATGCTCCACAGTTATTCCTCAATTCACTCATTGTACCTAGTTTTTTTTTTTTTTTTTTATGTTATTAGTTTGAGAAAAATTGGTTCGTTTTTGTTATTTATAGGAAATATTAAAAAAGTCTCTTTGCGTTTGATCGAAATGCTGCGTTTAATCAACTCGGGAATTGGAATATTTCAATAACCCGAGGGAGGTTTTTGTTGTTATCGGAATATCTGTTTGGACTTTGGCTACAGTTGGTGTTGAAACGTTCCAAGAAATGCTCTTGAGTTATTGAGTTGAATTTAGTTTTTTTTTCCTTAGTTTATGAAAATTGGCTAAAAAATTGATTAAATTTTGTTTTTTTTCTTTTGAATACATTTCTTGTGAAGCATTTTCCTTGATAAAATCTTTTTTTTTTTTTTTTGGTAAGCAGGGGACCTTGTTTCTTCATACGGAGAGAAGAAATCACGCTTTATGAAATGGCTGACTAAGCTTTTCAAGGGCGGTTCCAGTGGTCGACGAGGAGGAAGTGGTCCCAGCAGCTGTCATCCGCAGCTCATTGGCGACGAAAACATGGCTTGGCGTGGACCGATTAGATCCTTGGTTAGACTCTTATCTTGTTATGGTATTTTTGTGGCAGATTGGTGTGAGCTTAGTTCAGTTTAGTTGCAATTTACAGACTGTCAAACATGAATATAGGAGATTTTATCTCTGCATGGTAACTAGAATTTTCAATCGTCATTTTGAAGCATATACATTTTTCAACCTCTGGTTTCCGAGTAATGTAGATCAACTATGCAATGGGTTTAGTCAGAAAATTGAAATGTCAAGTTAATTTCATACGGTTTTTACCTTGAATCCCCAGCTTGTTGAAAACCTATAGTTACTATTAGAATCTGATTATATTAGTTTCTGCTTTAATAAAATGGCATTTTCACTAGTTCTTCTGATCTAATTAGGATGGTCGCTCTAGATCTCAGAGGGAGAAAGATGACTTAGAACGTGCAATTGCACTATCTCTGGCTGAAGATTTGGGGAGAGCAAGGGGTATGTGTTGAATTATTATGTATGCTTGTATGCTTTTATAGATTACATTCACAGAGCATGACTGTAGACTTAGTTTTCTTTTTAATCTCTCAGGACATAGATGGTGGACTGATCATGATGTGGAGCTTGATAGGGCACTTCAAGATGGCCTCAATTTGCCCTTTTTTCCTCGGCGCATCCCTGCACATACCCCTCCACTTCATCCTCCTCCTGCCCATCCACATCACCCTCAGCAGAATTACCCCTGGGGATTCAAGTAAGGATTTCCTACCGTTGGAATAATATATGGCTTAAACCATATGGTTACTTGAAGAATGTCAACCAACGTAAGAAATCAAATGGGTTAATTGGCATTAAAATCCTATTGGTTTATCGATCTAGATCATCAAGCTCAACTTGTTGACTGGTCCTAGTCTAAACGTGAAACATTTAACAAATCTCTTAAACATGTTGACAATTCAATTAGTAGCTCTGCTTAAGCATTCAAAGTAACATATTCATTAAAGCATTTTCACAAGTTAGCAAATGATTGTGGCTAATCGTATGACATCACATGAGGCTTGACCTATCTTGTGACTGAATTAGTATTTTGGATTCCATCTTTTCTTCTTTATGGGGATAATCCAGTTTAGTTTCATAGTTTCTTGATAATGGTCCATAAAGTTTTCATGGTTTGCCTTCCAAACATTTGAAGAAAATAATAATAGCTCTTCTTAAACTTCATTTGAAGATGGTTAAATAGTCTATAAGAAAAAGTTAAAAAGCTCAAAATCACCAGATTTCAATCTTGAATTTGAGAAATGTTAAACTGTTCTTAACAGAATATGTGGCGGCTGCAAAGGTGAAATAATATATGGAAATTATTTAGGATGCATGGGAACTTACTTCCATCCACAGTGCTTCCGCTGTCATGCCTGTGGGCTTCCGATTACTGAGAATGAGGTACTTTGATTTTTCTTTGCCTCCTAAGCTTCTTATTTAGATTATTCTCTTTTCATCTAGATCTTACTGTTGTTTTCTCTTGATTTTTAGTTTTCTTTGTCAGGAAGGAATCCGTACCACAAGATTTGTTTCAAAGAGCTGGCTCATCCTAAGTGTGATGTCTGCTACCAATTTGTAAGAAATGTTTATTATAGTTCATTTATACCTGTTTTCTTTTTGCAGTTTGTGCATTTGCATCAGAATATTAGTTTTCTAATTCAATTTGAGTGTGTTTTAATAATTATCAATCTCACTGAAACAGAAATACATCTTTCTTTCTTGTAAGTTTGAGTCTATTGTACGAATGTTTGTGGGTTAAGAGCAAGAAGTTTCATATAACCCAGGTTGAAATTCTTCAAATTTTAAGTCAGTAATTTTCTTCTACAATAAAACCCGTTATCATTCACCATGATCTATATCATTGAGATTGATAATCTGTTAAAATTGGATTTCATCCCGATGATATTATTAACAATAATGTGTGTTGGATTTCACCAATTTTAGATCCCAACAAATCAGGCTGGTTTGATCGAGTATAGGTGCCACCCATTTTGGTCTCAGAAATACTGTCCTGCACATGAACATGACACTACGGCTCGTTGCTGCAGTTGTGAGCGCTTGGAGGTACTAATCTAAGCCACTGCACTTGACCGGGCTTATAAATTGGTGCCACTAGTATCTTCAAAATATTTTCTTTTCTGTTTTTTCAATTAAACCATGAGTATCATCCTGGGTTTTTTTTTTTTTTTTCTAACATTCAGTCTTTCCTTTCTTTTCCCCCCCCCCCCCCCCCCCCCCCCCCCCCCCCCCCCCTTCTTGAAGTCTTGGGATTCAAGATATGTTTCACTGGGGGATGGACGGAGTTTATGCTTTGAGTGCTTGGAATCTGCAATCATGGATACCGGTGACTGTCAACCCCTTTACCATGCCATTAGAGACTTTTATGAAGGAATGCATATGAAAATAGATCAGCAAATTCCCATGCTTCTTGTTGAAAGACAGGCACTCAATGAAGCAATTGTCGGAGAGAAGAGCGTGAGTTTTTTTTTTTCACCATGTTTTTGCATGTTTTAGATTTTTCGGTTTGTGGAAATTTTCTAACAGAGGGTAGGTTATTTTCAGGGCCTCCATCACATGCCTGAGACGAGGGGTTTATGTCTTTCTGAAGAGCAGACCGTCACCAGTGTATGGTTAAGAAAATGTCGTTTTGGTTTTTAACTATTGCATCTCAAATGATACATGTGTAGAGTTCCTGAAGCTTTTTTTTTTTTTTTAAGTTTTATTTCTTTTAATGACCAGATACTGAGAAGACCGCGAATTGGGGGCCACCAACTTATTGGAATGAGAACTCAACCTCGAAAGCTGACCCGAAAATGCGAAGTTACAGCCATTCTTGTTCTCTATGGTCTTCCAAGGTAATTTTCCTGTTGTTCTTCCAGGTTTGCTTGACCATCCTTTTTTGTTCCTTTTCTAGTTGTTTTTATCTTCTTACATTATCCCAACATTCAGCATTGTAGCCTAATGTGGGGCTTGCCCCATAATATATATATATAAACATCATTTTTCCGGTTCTCAACTAAGATTTGCTGTTATGCCGTGATAGTAGTAGTTCCAAGACTTCTAATGAAAGCATGACGATTATGTGATTAAATTTAATTAGCTCAATTGTAATGATGGTGGGAGGAATTGAAGCAAAAAATGTTTCGCGCTATAAACACAAATCGGAAAAGCCAATATTATTAAAGAGAGCTACTGTTTTCTAATTGTGTTAAAAATAAGTTTTAAGGAATAAGAAACTGCATGATTGGAGTGCCTTTCAAACGATTGATAAGAATTTCATGTCATCTTAACGTTTATGTAATCTGTTAGAAGTTCGAGGTTCTGTGACTAATTCTCATTTTTGTAAATTTCTTTACTGGTTGCAGATTACTAACAGGAGCTATTCTTGCCCATGAATTGATGCATGGTTGGCTACGTCTTAGAGGTAAAACTGCAATCCGAAGCTTCTTTTTTTTTTTTAATCATCTCGTTTTACTTCCATTAAACTTAAACAAGTTGTGCAGGCTTCCGTAATCTTCATCCCGAAGTGGAGGAAGGTATCTGTCAGGTGCTTTCATATATGTGGCTTGAATCCGAAGTAATGCCAGCATCTAGGGGCATGGCTTCTACGTCAGCAGCTTCATCATCCTCCTCATCGTTGTCAAAGAAAGGCGGAAGGTCCGAAGTTGAAAACAAGCTGGGCGAGTTCTTCATACACCAAATTGCCAACGATGCTTCTCCGGCATATGGGGGAGGATTCAGAGCAGCCAATGCAGCCGTCAATAAGTATGGTTTACGTCGTACTCTAGACCACATTCATCTCACAGGAAATTTCCCCTTGTAAATGAGGATTCTAGAATTCTGCAACTCTTTTCCTCTTTCTGTTGCCTTATGTGTTTGTTGGAGATGGCAATTTCTCCTCAAAAAAGAATTAAGCTTCCCTTTAAGGAAAAAAAAAAAAAAAAAAAAAGTAGGTGGCGGTGGGGTAGGGAAGCTACTGGGTGAAGCTTGAGGCACCCCACCAACTTAATGGGGCCCCCATGCAAGGGATACAAGTTCAAAGATGAGTCCTCCAATCTCATAAAGATTCCTATTGTTATTTCACTTGACATAGACCCCGAATTTCTTCACATTTGATTCTTCTGCTTAGCTTCATTTTGGCATTAGCAACTTTTTTACATTTTTTTCTGGAGTTTTCTACTGCAAGATATCATCAAATGATATAAATAATGTCAAAAATCACGTCAAAATAAAGCGATATATTGAACTGGTAGAATTTGATATGCATCAAACGACAAAAAACAGAGCCCATGCTCTACATTCTCCTTTGTTTTTTTCCCAAAAGATTTGTACTGAAAGCTTGGAAACAACGCGACTTCAATACGGGACTGTAGAAAGAACATCACCGTTAATGAGCAAAAAGCAGTGGCCTATGGAATATGATTCTACGAAGTTCATCATGCAAGGTTTCTAGGTCCATGTATGAAATTATCACTAACTAACCTATATGGATGACAGGGGTTGTTAACGCTTGTAAAAACACAAAAATAAAACGCCAATTTTGTCATTAACGGTACCTTTCATAGGGCACTACTAATTAAAGCCAATAATGAGCTAAAAAAGACAGCCAATCACGTAAACAATGTTACTTTTATGAGGATTTGCTAGAGAAAATCTCTTATTCTCTAATGCTATATTTGAGATAGATAATAATAATAATAATAATAGAATTGATTATTTGGTAAGAATTAGGAAAAGTAAAATGGCAAAAGTAGTATATAATAGCTTTCATAAAATAATTAAAATAAATAATAAGATTTTAAAATATTTATAATAAATAATAGGTTTATCATATATATAATTTATTTATATCATATATATTAAATAAATAATATGTTTATGTATTAAATAAATAATTTATTTACGTATTGTAAATACATTATTTTCTTAGTAAATTTTTTATTTACTTAACATACCTGCTCTTTATTATAAATATTTTAAAAATATATTACATACTTCAATTATTTTCTAAATCAATTATTTATTATAATTTTTTAAAAGAAAATTAAATGGATAAAATTTTTTTAGAGTCTGATTAATTTTATTTATTTTTTGTATTTTTTTAAAACTAATTTAATTTTGATCGATAATATAATAATAAATAAGATCAATTATTGATGTCATTCTTGAATTTTTAAGTCAATTATCAATTGATTTCTTTTTTTTTTTTAAAGGTTTCGTTTGATAAACATATTACATTTGTATTGCATTTAAATGTAATATATTAAATATGATTTATATTTAGAAAAAAAGAATTTTCATTGTATTTAAATGTAATTTGTTATGTGTTTAAGAAAAAAATATTTAAAATATATTTTAATAATGAATATATAATATAATTAATAAAAGTAAAAAGAAAAAAATAAGCTATGTGATTAATAAAAATAATTAAAAATAAAAAATAATAATTATATTAGATTTAAAATATAATATGATTAATATTTAAATAAAATATTTTTATATTTAAATAAAAATTTTATTATATTTAAATATAACGTGGGAATGTAATACTATTAAGAAACCGGTAACTCATTAAACTCGTTGAAAATAATGAAAAAGAATATAAAACCCTTTCAGTTGTAAAAAAATAAACAAAATTGACTCATGCAAGCTTCACGGGACTTCAATTAAAGAGCTTTTTGGTAAACGAATATTTTCCTTTTATAAAACAATAATTAAAATTAAAATAGGCATTAAAAAAAAGGAAAACGAAAAGGGTTGATATTCTCCCACTTCTATGTGAAGCTGAACTCAAGCTCTACGCCGGCATCGGTGAAGCTGAAGCCGGTTGAAGCAACGACGGACAACTTCAACCTTGTTTCTCTTTTCATATGTCTCACTCGCTCTCTCTGTAGAATTGTAATTCTGTTTTGTATGGTTTTTGTTGGGCGCTGCAATTTAAAAATGGGTAGTTGTTGGTGTGGGGACTCCTCGTGGTGGGAAATGGTGGATCGCCGTGAGGGAAGGGAATGGGTCGCGGTGGTTTTCGGATCTGGATTCACGACGGCTGTGCAAGGGGGGCCGCAGGCTCTGGGTTCGCGTGGATCTGGGTTTGCGAGCATGGGTTCATGTGGATTCTAGGGTTTGCTCGCACAAAGCTCTCATGGCGGTTCTCGGTGGGTGTTTGGTGTTCACGTCTGGGTAGGTGCTCGAGTTCGCGACGGAGGGTGAATTGGCGCCAGGGAGGGGCAGCGGAGGCTGGATTGTGGAGGGAGTGTGGCGACAAAGGCTGGATTGTGTGCAGTTGGGGCGACGAGGCCAGTTGCCTGCGGTTTGGATTGGGATGACGACCTTTGGGTTTTACAGCAGCGTGGATTTGTGAGGGGGGCTGCGAGCATTAGGTTTTGCAGATCTGGGTTTTCGGTGGGGTTGCATGTTCTATTGGGGGAGGGGGTGACGGCAGTGCCTAGTTTGCCACGGCTTCGGACTTGGGCGAATGTACGACAGGGATGCGATGGGTTCGCGATGGAGGGGCTGCCGACGATTTGGGGAAAGAGAGAGGGTTTTATTTTCAATTTTTTGAGAATTTGTTTTAAACGGTAGAGGATGGATTTTTGGGTTTAAAATGTTAAACCTGTTTAGGGAGTATTTGGAAAAAATATTCAATTTTAATTTTACTTAAATACAATACAATTTCACACTAAACACAAATTTTGTAACAGTGCTACGAAAATAATTACTATTCAAAATATTTTTAAAACAATCACATCAACTTTTCAATTTCACTATTTATCTCTACTTTTACCAATCACATCAATTTTTTAATTTTAAAATACTTTTCATCCATATACACATTTCATTCAAATACAAAACAAATACTTTTCAACCAAATACAACATTCAAAAAACAAATTTCATTCAAATACAATCAAAATGTAATGCGTTTACCAAACCCCCCTTAATTTTAATAATGTATTTATATTATATTTAAATATAAAAAATATTATATTTAAATATAATATTTTTGAAGAGAAATGGAATTATCAATACTGTTTACTCTTGATAGAGTTGTTAAATCAACCAAACATTTTATACTGTTAAAATAAATAAAAAATTATTTTTTATTTAATTTAAAATTATATCTATATAATAAATATATTACTTTTAACAATTTACATATAAATTTTTTTATCAACTTTTCCTAATTATATCATATTTCATCTTTCTCTTATTTTTTCTATTAATTTTTGTTAATTACATTACATATTAATTATTTAAATATAATTTAAATCATTTATATCTAAACACATATTGTATTCAAATATAATATAAATATTTTTTCTTTAAATGCAAATTTCATTCTAAGTATTGTGTTCAAACACAGTGCAAACGTAATACGTTAACATGTATTTTTTCATCAGATTTTTTTCATTTGATTTTTTCAAGATTAGTTTAGTCAATTTACATAAACATTAATGATGCATTTGAGTAATATATTGTATTTGAATGCAATGTGTTAAATATAATATACGATTGGATGAAAAGTATTTACATTGCATTCAAATATAAGTTTGTTTGGATGAAAAGTACTTGAATTGTATTATACGTTATGTGATTGATAAAAATAAAGAGAAGAAAAGAGGAAAAGAAAGAAAATATGTTCCGTGATCAGTAAAAATAGTTGAAAAAATAAAATGATTAATAATAATTGTATTTAATTTAAAATTATATCTATATAATAAATATATTACTTTTAACAATTTACATATAAATTTTTTTATCAACTTTTCCTAATTATATCATATTTCATCTTTCTCTTATTTTTTCTATTAATTTTTGTTAATTACATTACATATTAATTATTTAAATATAATTTAAATCATTTATATCTAAACACACATTGTATTCAAATATAATATAAATATTTTTTCTTTAAATGCAAATTTCATTCCAAGTATTGTGTTCAAACACAGCGCAAACGTAATACGTTAACATGTATTTTTTCATCAGATTTTTTTCATTTGATTTTTTCAAGATTAGTTTAGTCAATTTACATAAACATTAATGATGCATTTGAGTAATATATTGTATTTGAATGCAATGTGTTAAATACAATATACAATTGGATGAAAAGTATTTACATTGTATTCAAATACAAGTTTGTTTGGATGAAAAGTACTTAAATTGTATTATACGTTATGTGATTGATAAAAATAGAGAGAAGAAAAGAGGAAAAGAAAGAAAATATGTTACGTGATCAGTAAAAATAGTTGAAAAAATAAAATGATTAATAATAATTATATTAAATTTAAAATATAATGTGATTGGTATTTAAATGTAATATTTTTATATTTGGATAAAAAAATATAGTGTAAATGTAATACAGAAAATATACGAGACATAAGATTTATTATTGTTTTCCATTTAATGTTTAATAATTGTAAGGATTTGTCCCTGTTTGCACTATTTTTATAAGTTTGGGGACTTTTAAATTAGAAAAAAATTTAGAGATCAACCGGTCATTTATCCAAAAATTCAAGGATCACAAAAGCAATTAACCCTAATAAATAAACAAATTAATTATTTTTTAATTTTTACACCACAATTATAAAGAAAAATATAAGTGAATTTATAACGGCTAATTCTGATTCTGAAATTAAGCACGTAGGAATTGGAGTGACTATTCGTGTTCACTCCATGTATAAGTAAAACATGAATTTAACTCATGTCTTTTTATTTGTATTATTATTTCTATTTTTTTATAATATTATAATATATATATCTAATATATATTTTTAATTAATATGATATAATATTATAATTAAATTTATATTTTTGATTAACATATTTTATTATTATTAAAAAGATGTAAATGAACATGAATAAGGAATGGAAGTTAAATTTATAAAACACCGTTATTTTGGGGGGAAAAAAAAAGCAAGGAGAACGTTCGGACTTGTGACAGGAGTGTGGCCCACTATTTATGTAATTTTCAAAATGAAAAGGTGAAAGTGTCGCGTCATTGTTGAGTCA
Source organism: Antiaris toxicaria (assembly GCA_035233585.1). Classification (NCBI taxonomy): domain Eukaryota; kingdom Viridiplantae; phylum Streptophyta; class Magnoliopsida; order Rosales; family Moraceae; genus Antiaris; species Antiaris toxicaria. The sequence continues at coordinate 9,462,649 of CP141162.1, read as the reverse complement.
CCCAAACTACAAGATTATAAAACCTAAAATCATTGCTGAACATAATTAAAACCAAAAATTGACTAAAAAAAAAAAAAAGGGAAGAAGGGGGAAATAACTAAAATTAAAATTGAATAAAAATAAATAGTAAAAAAGTTTTAGATCTTTAATAAATAGTATATTTTTGGTAAATAATGATTTATCATAACTAAAATTTCAAAAATACCCCTTATGTGTAAATCTTGGTAAATTTATTTGAAAATCATTTTTTACTTAGTAAATCATTTATTTACGTGTGTAAATCATTGATTTACCAATGCTCCATCTAGAATTTTATCAGGAAACAAACAGATAGTTTTAAAATTTTACTGGTAAATCATTTATTTACATGTGTAAATTATTAATTTACCAATTTTCTACCCCAAATATTTTCAAAAAACAAGTAGATAAGTTCTTAGAAAAACAAAAACAAGAAGTCTAACTCCCAACAAAAGTTCGCAGAAGAAAAAGAAAGGGAAAGGAAAAGAGAGAGAAATAAAATTTAGAAAAAAAATATGGGTATAATTATAAAATTATATGAGTCTTAAATCAAAATTACTATTTATTTTCTAAGTTAAGTAAATATGTTATTTACTTTTATTAACTAAAACAATTGACCTATTTATTACAATTTCTCAAAAAAAAAATTGCCCACACAAAGTATACCGGTCCATTATAATTCAAGATTTACAAATATGGAGATGATTATAACCATAAATCTTTAACCTTCTGATGATACAACATCAGGATAAGAGTGATAGAAAAAAAAAAACTAAGAATAAAAATAAAACCATAACAGAAAGAAATTGGGGAAGAACAGAATTTTAAGAAAGAAATAATAAATCCTTCAATATTCATTAATTAAAAAAAAATCTCTCCATAAAATTACAATATTTAAAGTCTCCATAACAATAAATAAATAAAAAAGAAACTTAGTTGAACTTCAAGTGTTCTAGATAACTTAAGAGATAAACAAAAATCTATCTATGTATACTAATGTTGCGTTTGGGTAACACTTTTTTTTTTTACATTGCATTTGAATACAATGCAATTTTCTCCCAAATACAAAAATATTTCATTCAAATACTAATTACATCACATTTTAAATCCAACATAATCACTATTTATTATTTCATTTTTTTATTATTATTTTTAATTATATCATATATTCTCTCTCTCCTTTTTTTTTCTCTACTTTTACCCATCACATCACATATTCATTATTAAAATACAATTCAAATACTTTTCACCCAAACACACATTGCATTCAAATGCAATGCTAATGCTTTTTCTCCAAATACAAATTATATTCAATGCATTGCATTTAAACGTAATGTAAATACAATGCATTTATCAAACAAACGCTAAATGTAAGATATATCCCAACAGAAAACTGTTCAAATTTATGTCCATAAATTTAATATTGTACCTTCTGACTTCTATCTTCTCTTTTTAGTATTGCGTTTATCATCATGTCTATTTTGGATAAAAGCTTCAAGTAGTGAACGGAATCGCTAATCGCATTCCATCTAGTTTTGGATTTGTAATAACTTGACATCCAAAATGAGACCTGTCCAATGACAAATAGAAGGTTCAATCTTAAATGAAAACAATATATATAAGGTGAACATTGTGGAAACAACAATTAAAATAAATAAACACGATAAAGTTTTTTTATTTGTCATCTTACTTGTGTTTTGACCACTATACTTATATAATTAGAGATCTAAAAAAAATTGAAACTATTATATTATAATTGAGATAATAATTCATAGATATTCTTTTTAAATAGATAATTTTATAAATCACCGATATAAAAAGAGGAAAGTGTGAAAATAGTTCTTTTAATGTATATATTTTGGATTTTTATTCGAAAATCATTTGTATTTTATATTATAAAAGGACTAAAATCCTAAAATCATCACAAATATGATAATATTTTAAAAACGTTTCTTTTTTGGAGCATTTATTAAAAAAAAAAAAAAAAACTCTATGATAAATATTTTTAGGGGTAATGGTACAATTGACTGTGAAAGCCTGATTTATTAGATGGAAGTTGGGAGGCTGAAATTACTAAGGTGGAAAGTGTTTCTTATGAGATCATTAACCATCACTTGGCTGTCGAAAACATCGCCATAGAGGTTCAATCGAAAAAGGTGGGGACTGTTGATAAGAAGTTGAAGAAAAGTTCGGGGATACAAAAAGATTTACTTGCAAGCTCGTTGCCTATTACTAGCCATGCAAATGTAGTATTATGTGAGGACAACAACCAATCTCAGGTGGGTGATAAGTTTAAGAAAGAACTCGTGTAATGAAACCATAGCTGATATAGTCAATTTCCCCTGCCAAAAGTATAATGCCCAAGAGTTCTCACGAGAAGTGAGTTCAAATAGAAGTGACCTCTGATTTAGGAATGAAATTATATGGTTTGCTCCTTCTTATGACCTCGTGCAGTGTAAGTTCAAGGGAAGAAATTGCAAATATACATAAAAACGTAGTACTGCAAAAGCAAAAAATTGGCAGAATATCAAGCATCAAGGGTGCTCGTGGTGCACCAGTTACACAAACAATGGAGTTAGCAGAGTTCAAAGATGGAGAACCAGAAAGGGTTGTTTTGCTACCCCAGTGGAACAGAGAAGAGTTAAGAAAGGAGTTTTCGGTAAGAGTTTACCAAAACCATCCTAAGAAAAGAAGTGTAATCGAATTTCTACAGTTTGCTGACTTCCAGAGCTGCCTTCATATTCAAATGTTGTCAAATAGACTTACACTTTCTGAAGTTGATGACAAGTTCTTTTCATGTAGGGGGCAGAACTGACGCAGGAGTTTTAGTGTAACCATCTAGTATTTTGGAGCGCTTTCTAGACTAATGTTGCTTTACGGAGTTTTAGTGTAACCATCTAGTATGCTTGTCGTTTTGTTATTATGTTACAGTTTGGAGTCTTTGGGGCCTGCGAGCTTCGTGAGAGTAGCGGGTGTGGATTTTTTTTTTTTTTTTTTTTGGTCGTTGAGAGTCTCGAATAAAAGTTCTCTCTTGTATTGTTTTTCAAAATCTGAAATCAGAATTTCCCTCTCCCACCTGGGGTTTTTCCTTTGGTCATGGATTTGGCTTTTCTGCTGCACCAGGAAGTAATGCCACTATCCAGGGGCATGGCTTCTACATCAGCAGCTTCATCATCCACATCATCGTCGTCAAAGAAAGGCGAAAGGTCCAAAGTCGAAAACAAGCTGGAGGAGTTCTTCATGCACCAAATTGCCAACGATGCTTCTCCGGCATGTACGGGACGATTCAGGGAAGTCAATAAAGCCGTCATTGTGTATGGTTTACATTATACTCTGGACCATTCGTCTAACAGGAAATTTCCCTTTGTAATCGAGGATTCTAGATTGCCTCACTATTTCTGCATTTATATAAATGAAAAAGTGAAAGTGTCACGTCCTTATGGAGTCATCCGCAACTACAAAATTGTGGAGCTTAAAATTATTACTGAATATGATTAAAAACCATAATTCGATTGGAAGGAAAAAAAAAAAAAGACATTGCCCACAAAAGGTATAGTGGTCCATTATAATTAAGGATCTACAAATATGGGATGATTATAACCATAAATTTTTAACTTAATTAGCTATACAAGCACCTAATGATCACTCACATAGAAAACAGTGCACGACTTTGTAAGGAAAAAACATTGCCAAAAAGGAACAAAAATCGTTGGCATGAAAGCAAAAAACAAGACAACTAACCAGAGTTCGCAAATATTGTCTAAAAGGCCTCTGTGAATATACAGCTCCAGTTATGGATTTAGAATTTCCTAACTTAAGAAGAAGATGAAGTTTCTAAGTGAAAAAGAATATAGTACACTTAAATTCTCTCACCCTAGACTTGTTTGTTTTTTATTTTTTTACATAAAATCAATATTTTGTCACACCCTATTTTTAGGTGTAAGAGTAATGCAAGACCGAGGTATACTTATATATATATGTATGTATGGATATATAAATTACTGTTCTTTGTTATATATGAACATGTATATGCATATATGTGTGTATATTAAGGTCCTTTGTGTTTGTTGGTCGAGAGAGTTACCTATAGAGAGCACTTTAAACGACGAAAGTCCAACTCTTGAAAGCTTAGACATATGCATCATCCAAATCCTCACTGAATTCCTAATTTGACCCGAATCCAGTTCCAAACTCTATAAAAAAATAAAAAAAAATCAAAGCTCTGCTCTTTCCAGATTACAAAAACAGTAGAAAATTAAAAACGGCAACGGATGTTGAACATAGGTACAAAATTTTAAATACAGGAAAAGACAATAACCCAAAAAAAAAAAAAAAAAAACACTACCTGAAATCGATGAAACTACTTTAAACCACGCAAAGCAAAATAAATGAGACAGATTCGAGAAAAATATAATTTAGTCGAAGTTTAGGCTAGAACAAAGTAAAAGTAAAAAAAAATAAAGAGATAGATATAAAACCTGTTACAAAATAAAGAATTGGAGAGAAAATGTGAGTCAAGATTTATTTTATTCAATCAGAATAGTGAATTTCATCATTAGGGGGAGTACTATTTATAAGATTAAAAAACGGGGTGTCAAACCATAAATATGTAATCAAAATTCAAAAATTTAAAACTTTTTAATAAGAATGAAAGCCAAACAATGAAATGAGAAAGGGTAGTCTAAGAACACACCCATCTTAACGAAAAATATACATTTGACTTTTCTTAACACATTAAAGAAAATGGAAATAATAAAAAAGGAATACAATTTAGTAAAAAATAATAACATTAAAGTTCACTAGCAGACCATTATAAAAAACTTATCGTATTTGCGTACTTTTTTCTATAAAAATCTCACAATAGTCTGACTTTTTTATTTTATAAATTTCATAAGTCATTTAGCATCACAAAAATATCTTGGTAAATCTTTTTTTATTTGATAAATTATTTATTTATAAATTTTGATAAATCATTAGTTTTTTGGTAAATCATTAATCATCACAAAAGTAATCTTGGTAAATCTTTTGTTTACCATTTTTATATAGTAAACCTTTTTTATTTAGTAAATTTTTTTATTTACAAATATTGGTAAACTATTAATTAGTGGCATATCATTTGATAGTTTGTATAGGAAAAAATGCATGAACTAAAAATGCACTCTATGTGACTCTATTTCCATTTTTTTAATATATTTTATACTTTCAAGGAAGGGACTATTTCCATTTCCATTTCCATTTTCCATTTTCCATTTTTCTTTTCCATTTCCATTTCCATTTTCTATTTCTATTTGTATAGGAAGGGACTATTTTATACTTTTTAGGAAGGGACTAAAAATGCAACTTGTTCACCAACATAAATATTGACTGGTTTGCTATTTGAACGAGAATTGATCAATTGAAGGAAATTGACAGAAAGTGGCAACGTGTAGAACGGACGCATAGAGCATTATTTCCTTTGAAGTCAATAGATATTGTGTATTTGGACGTGTTATTAGATAAATCATCGTCATCCAACACCAATATTATTTTGATGTAAGCATTTACACAAAATAACCATTTTGTAATATCTCTTTGAAAATATAACATTATCTAACTTATTTGCAAAATTAAACAAAATGTAAAATTTAGTATTTTTTTTCATTCCAGATCTACACTTCCACCCTTTGAAACTAACTTCCAGTCATTAGGATGGGAAACACGCCAACTTCTGTCAATCCACACAACTATTTGTAATAAATAATTGAGAACGCAAAATATATTTATTTACATTTATTTTTCCTTAAAAACTGGCTTTTAAAAGGTCTCATATTGCTAGTGTATAAAGAATTCTCTCTTATGTACGCCTACATAAGAACTAGAACATTTTACACTCAAATTCAAAAACCTTCAATGGGCTTTCGTGAAGTTGAGCTTAAGAAATTTTATTAAATAAATTTTACCACGGTAAATGATAAAAAACCAGCCAAATCAACCGATGTTTTACCTAATGATTAGGATTATTTTTTGTATTAATATAAATATAATCAATTACATCTATTGTCCAAACCCTAATAAATCCTTATGATTGAAATTTCTTCCGTCTGATTCTTCCACCGAAAGAAAAGTCAATTGGCCGTGGACACCCACGAGAAAGTTCCACCTCCTTGAGCGATCTTTCTAAATCCAAGAGACGGGGGAGTAATTTCAGAAAATTCCACCTCCTTGAGCGATCTTTCTAAGATGCCGCCAAGAAGAGCAACTCCCAAAGAAATGGGACTCCCATATGAAGTTACAACATTTCTCAATTTCGAACCAAACCCCCGACGTATAATTTCTTCAAGTATTGGATGATTAGTCATCTGTCCAGCATCTTGAAAGCAGCTTTCAAGAGCTAAGCAAGGCATATTAACAAGTTGATGTATAGGTTTACCAAGTAGTGAAGAAATCTAAGTTTAGGTATGTGAGAACCGTAATATATGCTTAATATGTTAAAGGAATATTTTAAATGTAATTCAGTAGTAGGCAAGAAGGTTAAGGCACGCAATACTAAAAGATTTTTTCATAAGAAATTAACCAGGACTTTAAGATGAACTTACGGAGAATCTTCCCTGAAAAGAGCTATCATTGTAATTGTAGTATGAAATAATAGATTCCTATATAGATAATATAGTCATGCATTATAAATAAGAATGTATGTTGACCCAAAAAAAAAAAAAACACGTGCCTTTTGTATACTCCCCAACGTGAAATCTTCTTCCGCTCACCAATCTAGGTTGATCACTTCTGTTAGTTAATTTTCTTTTTTTCTTTTTTGAAGGTTTTGTAATAATAATCAATTCGAACTCTCTCTTCATCTTGTGTGTATCTTTTCAATTATGATGAAAATGAAATAAACAACTTTAATTTTATTGTTTTCTCTGACAATCATCTTTTTTTTTTTCCTACAAATATAAGCATTATTATGCAATTTTAGTCAGTTAGTATTTTTTTTTTTAATAAACGAAATAGCCTCAGTTTGTTGTGAATTACAAAATAAATAGACTTTAATTTTGGTGGAAACCAAAATATGACCGTCGGTGGAAAGGACAATACTTTTTAAGCACTTTTAAGGTAGGAAAGACTTTTTTTTTTTTTTTTAATGTATGTTATAATATATATATATATATATATGCCCATCGTCATTTGATGGTAAGTTTTAACGGTCCATTGACAAAAAGGAATGCACGAAATCGTGTTGGAATAAAGTGTAAGAATTATTTTGACGCTTTTGAAGTTAATGGATGGATTACCCTTACATAAGTACAAATTTTAAGTGCTCCTCCTGATTTTAAATTATTACACACTAATTTTGTCAGTTACATAAGTTATAAATTGTGTAAATTTGATGAATGAGTTGTTAGCCTGTTATTTTGGTACTATTATGTTGTGTTGTATTGCAAATGAAAGCGTTTGGCACATAAGACACATAAGTCGACTTCAAATTCAATGAATTGATTTGAAATTCACCCGTCTACCTATTACGATCTTATGTGTCACGGATTATGTGTCAATATGCAAAATAAACCATAATGTTAGGATCGCTAATGAAAGCTTTTCATAAATAATTTAAATTGATTCATAGTTGAGTTTGAAATAAAAATAAGTTATTTTTGTTGTTAAAGTCGGTTGATTTTTTAAAAAATTAGTTATAATTTTTACTAATATTTCAAAAAAAATACTAAATTGATATGAAAAATTTAAGTTTGAACTCAAATTCTAAACATACTAAATAATAGGTTTCAAAAACATCAGAATACCATGCATGGTGAGTCATCATCAAAAGAACCTATTTGTAACCTTTAAAAGTACTTTTAAAATTCATAATAGGATTTTTAAAGATGATATATTAAAACATTTATTTACGGGTAAATCAATTGATTTTTTAAATAAATTCATGGATTTTTTTTAATAAATAACAGATTTACAATTAATTTTTAGTAATAGATTTATGTACATAGCTTCAATTTAAAGAGAAAGAGAAAGGAAGGTTTATAAATATATAATATGATCATAAATTAGAATATGCTATTTATTACGATATTTAAAATTTTATGTTATCATTTAGAAATTTATAGATTGACTAAAATATAATCATTAAATCATTTACGTTAAAAAAAAAAAAAGAAAATTGATTATCTATCAGACGAGGTAACTAAGTGCCATCCAACCTAATTCTATCACTCTATTAAAAAAAAAAAAAAAACTCTATTAAAAAATGACGTTCTACATAAAACTTTTGAAGAATAAAGTCAGGAAATATCCTTAAAACCCAAGAAAACTAATATTTGCATAGATGAAAAACTAAAGAAAATACTGCAAAATTTCCTATAAAGATTGTGGCAATAAGTTATGCGTGTGTCATCCTTTGTGCGAGTACGTGTGTTTCAGAGTCTTTGAAACAAATACATAATAGTAATAAATTTAAAAAAAAAAAAAAAAGACGAGTAAAACAAAATCTCAACAAAATTTTGTGTTTTTTGGTTTTTTTTTTTGTTTTTGTGAAGATATAACAGGGAAGAGAATTTGATGACGTTAAGGTGTAAAAGTGAAATGACACAATGTTATGTCTTGAAATTGATGGAGCAAAAATGCTATGACGATCATAATTTAAGCGAATCTTTTGTAATTAATTAGAGATCAGCAAAAGCCGTATGGAAAACGTGGACTCCAAAGTAATATTTTAGAGAGAACAATGCAGCAGCAAAATACTAGGCTCAAAAAATGGGAAACTTCATTGCATTGAAGACAAACAACAGACAACAGCAAGTGTAATTCGTATAAATTTAATTTGTAGAATAAAGTTTGAATCTATACACGGAAAAATTCAGTTCTCACGGTGGAATCGCAATATCGACCACTATGAGAAGTCCATTAAAAGAAATGAGCTCTGTTGTTAACATAACAGTCAGTTCCAACTGCCTCCTCGCCTCGCCTTTAGTTGCAGAGAAGCTCCCGGATTTGTTATCAGCAAAGATCTGCTAAAAGCAGCTTAAGGGTCTCATAAGTCATAAAACAAATTCCAACACCGGGCACGACCTTGTAGTATTCCGGCAGAATTCCTCTGTAAAGGCCACGCAGACCTTCGGTCTGAAATATGTGCTTAAATGTGCCAAAAAGACCTGTTTTGTAAACACGGGCTCGACCTGCTGCTCCCTCCAACTGTTTCCTTCTTCTGACAAGATCCAATGGGAAAGTTGCTGCACATTCATAGTTGAGAACAACATGAAAAATCAGCTGTGGAAATCTTTATATAAATCTTTTGCTAAGTTTACTTTGTCAAGGTGAGAAGAAAAGAGAAACATCAACAAGAAAACACTTTCCAGCTAAATTCCAACTGTATCGTATTATTAAGTTAAAAACCACAGCATACAAACTTTTGAATTGCACATACATATGATAACACTGAAAAAGATCACAACCTTAGGTCATTGTCAGTATCAAGGTGCAGCATTAGAGTTTTTGGCTCTACAAGGAACAGTTATTGAGAGCCAGTTACTACCAGAGAATTGAAGGCCTTAGCAATAGAGGGCCTGGAGTAAATGCAGCACTAAAAAACAAAAAATAACAATCCACATCCCAAAGCTACAGGTGATAAAAACACATGATTTTTGTGAAATTTAGCAAATTGTTATCAGATTTTAGATCTGATTTGGTACTGTAAGTTGAGTATTTCCCGCTGCACGTTTCTGATGCATGCAAAAGCACCCACTTCAAGTCGAACTAGATCAATACTACATCTCATTTTAACATAAAACCAGAAAAGTGGTGCAACTAATCTATATCGGATGTAGATCAATGAATATAGTACTTCCATATGCACTGGTGAAACTTGGAAAATCCAACAACCGTGAAGCCATTGGAACAGGAAGCCGAAGTGAGAAGCATACCTCAAAGAGGACACCTCTCACAATCAATAACCGAGATAAGATAGGTTCACCTGAGAGTAGTGCCACCCAATAAAGGAACCCACTGCAATGCTTGGGGAGACATGTCATTGGAATAAATGTTGAAAAGATTAAATTAATTTGAGCAAGATTTTCATGCAAAATTAGTTAGATGAATGACAAAGGAAAAACAACAATTTCTTATTTGCTTCCTTACTAAAATTCTCAAATGCCATATTAAAAAAACCACTCCAGTCTGGTCTCTGGTTCTAGGGTTCAATCTGGTTAGATAATTGGTGCAGAGCCTGCACCACAGCTTGTTTCTCTGCATCAAAATCATAGTAAACAGCTACATTTATTAACTTCTGTTTGAAGACATTGACAGCGTCTAATTATTACAAAAGTGAAACTAATTCAACCAAAAGTTGTCATTGCTAATTAATCAGCAACAGATTCGGATGGACCAGTTTGAGACTAATCTAACGACGAATAAAGCTCTTGTCAACTAATACAAAATATCACAAAAGCGAATTGTTACGAGGAAAATGTGTGCCAACAAATTAACACAGAAAAATCACAGCCATGTAGGTAATGATGTTACCAGTTACCACCACGTCTAAATGAAGAATAAAAGTTATCGTGCAATCTTCCATAGACATGAAAACAAAACTCCCTAAAAAGTTCCAAGGACAAACAGGCTTATGATCACTCACCTGTTGACGATGCAATGCCTGCAAGACTGCCACACGCCAGACTAACCATGATAGGAGAATCATGGGGCCTGGGATAAGAATGAAACACTAATGTTAGAATAATGCCCGATACAAACAGCAATAGAATGGCAATAATTAGACGTTATAATGACACCCATAACTGCAATCTGACTACCTATGCAACTGCCAAGAAGATCTCAAACTCTCATACACTGAGAAGCTAATTGCTATATTCGGCCCAACTCCCTGCATTATAGCCAGAACAATCAGATACGTACGCCAAAGAAAAAAACAAAACAAAACAAAACAAAACAATTGGCATAAACAAAGCTGAAATTAACATCAAAGCATATACCAAGAGGGTTGCTCCAAGTCCTTTATAGAGTCCTAAAATTCCCTCATCACAGCCAATAGTTCGCAAAGCGTGCCAAATACCTCGGTAGTACATTGTATTCGTCTGTAAATTTCAAAACCCAAATGTTAAATAGAACCATATTTAACACTAAAAACTATAAAAACAACAATTAGAGCTACTACTCAAAATTATATAAAAAATACAATTAGAGCTCCTTAAAATGAACAATTCGCCGATTTCAACCACACAAAAAAATAGTAAATACTTTCTCTACAAAATCATAATCTCACCTGAGCTGCAAGCCGTGTCCTGACAAGATCTAAAGGATAAGTGGCCGAAGCAGCTGTTATTCCAGCCAAGCCACCGCCTACAAAGTGCACAAAGAGGTCCGTTTTCATACTTTCACTATGAGTTTCTAGCCCCGGAATCATCTGAAGTAACTGCCACAGATTAAATTCCAAAAAATAAGATTTTGAGAAACAAAACTTGGCAAAGAAAAATTCAACAAAAAAAAATAAAAAGGAACAATTTTTGAAAAACAAAAACCTTTTTGTAGTGCTCGTAAGCGTAGAAATTGACAGAAGAATAGGGCAATCTGTGAGCGATTGTGACCAAATTTCCCTTCCAGAAAGCTCTAAACCCTTCTTCCCCAACGATTCGCGACGCCTCGCGCCACATGCTGGCCTTTCTCAATGTAGCAACATCGGAGTGCATTCCTTGCACCTAAAAAAAATCAAAGGAAAAAATTTAAAAAAAAAAGAGAGAGAGACGAAATTTGGAAATTCGTGGAAGAGGAGAAAATCACGAGGACCTGAAAGAGTATGGTGAGTCTAGCGAGCGGCGCCGTACAGGTCTTGCTTAGAGCGCCGGCGACGCCTCCGGCGACGAGCTGAGATATCGTCCCGATCTGAGACTGCTGGTGCATTGGCCGCTGCTGCGTTTGGGGTTGCGGCTGTGGCGTCAGATTCCTGACGCCGCCTTCGACGGCGACTCCGCCATGGACGGTGTTTAGTGCCCTCTGCCCTCCTTCGACCACCATGGACGGTGTTCCAACTCTAGCCTCCGTCTGCATCTCTTCCTTCAAAATCCCGAAAATCCCCCCCTTTCTCTCTCTACTTTCTCTCTTTAAAACCCCCACGCGACGAACTCCCGACCCGATTCTATTCTGAGCGTGATTTGAACGCACAGATGCTTCCAAAACGACGCCGTCCGCCAGGGGGTTTCGCTTTCCCCTTTACACTATGACTTGGAAGAGTGAAAAAGCGGCGAGGGGCAGCAAAAAAGCCGCTTCGACGCGGTCGGTTCTATTGTAGCGTAGGACTGTTGATCAATTAGGGTTGCAAGTTGAACGGCTCGTGATGAGGTTTTATTCAGCATTTTGATTTAATAATAGACGCGGATGCAGAGAAATAATTTTCCGCAGCGGGATATCTGCTAGATTTTGGAATATTCTTGGGCCAAGTTGAACTGGGCTTTGGCGTACTAATGACAGTTGTGGTTTTTTTAACACTGCTGTAAAAAGTCGGTCAAGGCAATGTCCGCTCAGGTGTTGCCACGTGGTGGCGGCCTTGGAAATCTGAAACTTGAAGTCTATGTTTATTTGTGGATGACAGGCCTATTTTTAGAAAGCGAAAAACTTTTCTTAAAAAAAAAAAAAGGGTTTTTTTTTCATATTTTCTTATTTTTAAAATAAAATTTTCCAACACTTCCATAACATATATTTTTTAATATAATTTTTATTTTAAATAAGTTTTTATCACCAGAAACAAAATTTTATACATGTAAATATAATTTAACTTTAAAAAAAATTTCAAAAAAAATTTCATATTTAAATTTTTTTTAAATAAACCTTCTATTTAAATAAAAAAATATTTCTTTTTCTCAACTTTATTATTATTTTTTTATTTTGTAATTAATGGAGCACTGACCAACTTTTCGCGCCAGCTCAGGGGCGGGTTTGGGTCACACGACAGCACTGTGATGATTTCTTATGGACTATTATCAATGGAACGGGTTATTTGGACTGAAGATTTACTTCTAAAAAGAGAAAAGATTTAGAAAAATAAAAAAGAACTTAATTTAAGTTTTCCAATTATTTTTTATTTAAAAAATTCCTTCTTAAATATATTTTTTGGAGTATACTTTTTAAAGAAAGAAAATGATATCTAGTTTATTTATCATATTATATTTATATTATGTATAAATATAATATAATTTTTATATAAATATAAAAATATTATATTTAAATATCAATCATATCGCATTTTAAATTCAATATAATCACTATTTATCATTCTATTTTTTTTACTGCTTTTATCAATCATATCACATATTTTCTTTCTCTCTCTATTTTTTCTCTCTAATTTTATCAATTACATCACATATAATACAATTCAAATATTTTTCATTTAAACAAATATTACATTTAAATGCAATACAAACACAATACATTCCCCAAACACCTTGTGAATCTTTTTTCAATCATCTTATAATACATATTTCTTAACACTATTTCTTCTCGTTTCAAACAATCTTTTGTTTTCAAAAAGAAAATTTTTTTACACATCTAAATATCATTTCATTGAAAATGAAATGATTTTCTCATCTAAAATAAAAAAAATTATTTTCCAAAACTGAACCTTTAATTGGAACAAGGGAGAAGCTCCACACGTGTTAAAACTTTGGTCCGTTTCTTTTATTTTCTAAATTTAAGGCTCATATGAGGAGAAGTCTAGAATCTTTGTTTGAGATGTTGGAGAGGATTGAAATAAAAAGATAAAAAAACATTGTTACAACAGATGGGAATGAATTGGAATACACCTGCATATGAGTCATTAATTCCGATCTTGTTAGATACATCGTCTTACATTAAAAATTCTCGATTTGAATTAAAAATCTAAAATAAATAGTTGTTTAGGAAAAAAAAATGAGCAATGCAAAAAACTAAATAAATAGAAATAGATTTACATGTATTTGGTTCCACAATTACATTTAAATGAATTTTTTTCCCTAATTTTAATTACTTATATTTTATTATTATAATTTTATAATTCAAACTTAAAAATTTATAATTTTACATATACAAGTTTAAATAAGATTTTTTTTAATTACATAGAGTTTCTAAACAAATAAAACAAATTTTATTTTGAAATTTTTTTTCAAACATATTTTAAGTTTTGCATATTTTAACTCTAGTCATTGAAAACCATGTTCCAAACATATAAAAATTCAATTCAAATCAACCCAAAAATCTTAATTCAACCCCGCATATTGAATGAATGTTTAGGTTTAAAGTCAATTTGAATTCTTTTAGTTTTTAGACTGTCCCAAATACGCACGAAATTCATTTTGAATTGGTCCTCCTGTAAGTTTTTCCGCGTGAATTTTGCTCAATGATCTGTCGAATTAATTTCACGTGATACACACATGTGCCCGGTTATAATGCACCTTAGAAGAAAAATTCTCGCCTTTTACTATTTATCATCAATAATGGAAGTATTTTAAAAAATATATATATCGGAGTTAAATTTTTTTTCTAATAATTATTTAGAAAACACGTGCGAATAGAAAAAAAAAAAAAAAAAAAAAAAGGTCCTGGAAGCGCCATGTAATTTGCCCATGAAAGTGCTGTAGAAGAGTAAAAGAAAAAATTTATTCTTTTGTTAACAGCTCACAACTTGCCACAACATTAGGCAAAAACGATAGCAGATCAGTTAGGATGGCCATGGACAGTGACCAAAATCTGAAAATGTATAGGCAGCCAAACAAATATAGCAACAGATTAGATATCATAAAATACATGAACTAAATTTTTTAACACTAGCTTATCTGTCACAATCACATGAGTCATGACATACAGAATTTTACCTTTCAACTATCACCTGATCTTTGATATTCAAATAGCAACATACTTTGCCCTCAAAACCAGTTTCTGAAAGCCGCTTCGCCGCGCTCAAGATTTTGCTGCAGATTCAATGCCAATGTGGCCGATGATCCTGAACTGCTATTGTTTGCATAGTTACCAACATATGCTACCACATTACTCCGCGCTTTCTCATGGGTGCAAGCGCTACTACTGCTATCGCAGCGTTCATTTCTAGAGCGTTTGGTCGAGATCATGTCGCGAACGTTAGGAAGATTGTCCAAAGAAATTGAGTTTTCCAGGGATGCCATGCTGTGATGAGGGAGTACTTGAGTTTTCTGTGCTTGGAGAACATGGATTTCTTCCACCATTGGCTTCCAGAGTCTCACCCTTGAATTGATAAACCAATTTGAAATCTGCTACATGAGAAACTATTAACGCTATCCAATACTGCCATGAATGCAAAACAATGGACAGGATTTGGTGTAGGAAAAAGACATGATGATCAAAGTGACTTCACCTGAGCTCTTGATAGCCCTGTTTGTTGAGCCAGCATGTGCTTCTCTGAATCAGTAGGATACCTAAACAACAACATGAATAAGAAAAATAGAAAAGTTGATGTTACCTTTTTTCTGATTCTCTGTAATATGATCTAAATAAATGCTAATGATTTCTAACCACCAATTATATTGAGTTAAGAAAAATAAAATATCTATTTAACAGAATACAAACGAAATCTGACGATTTAAAAAATATATCCTAAATATAGGAAGGTATTTATTCATATTTTATCATAGTCTTCTTTAAATTAAATAAAAATGTTACCAAACCCCTAATTAATCACGTACGGATGCAGGAAGTGTTCGAACAGCCATTTCTTCAGCACGGCCACGGCATGCTCCGGCAGTCCTCTTTGCGATCGCCAGACGGGATTTCGGAGATTTGAAAAGTTATGAATTGGGTTTTGGCCACAACTTGCTTTAGGGGCCAAAAACAATCTTGGGATTTCATTTTCTTTCACAACATGGCCAGTATCGGCTAGATTGATAAAAGAACTGGTTTTGCTGCGGAAGTGAAGTTGGTCCAAAATGGCATTTTTCAAGCAACCGAAGTGGCTTGAAATTGCTCTAATTGCAGAAGATATAAACGGAGCTGCATTATATAACCCAGCAACTGCTTCAAAGGATGTCACGACTGACTGGATCTGTTGGCAATACAGCTTGCATCTGCTGTAAACCTATAATAATAAGGCAAGTTTGGTCACAAAATAATAATAATAATAATAATAACAACAACAATATTATATATATTATTTGTATTAGATTTGGAAATTAATCTAAAATAATTTCCCTAGTGCATGAGGTTGTTGGCCAATAAGATAATATTTGGATTAACGAATGAGATCAACAGTGCTCTTTTCTAATGAATTTATATATATATATATCAATACTGTATTTGCTACCAAACAAGAGTAAAAAGAAAACATTATTCTATTTTATACTCTAATAGTACAATACTATTTTTAATGTAATTTTTATATTTTGTCATTTTTATTATATTTTAAAACTCAAAAAAGCAAACTTTTAGTACTAAACTAAAATATAATTTCTAAATATAATAATTACATTAAAAAGTGAAGACTTTAATTAATAAGAATTAAAAGTTAGATTTAACATTAGTCATAAAGTTTAACATAGGATAAATTTGATATACTAATTTTACATCATATTGTAGATACTCTAACACCAATATATTAATGCCAAAAGTTTTTTTTATTATTTTAATTTAATTTACATATTAAAGATTCTTTTATTAGCGTATTGTCTCTGTCAAGTGAAGACAAAAATATTTCTGATTATATTATATATGCAGTTTACTAACATGTTTGTTGTGTCATGAAATATGCGGATTAATATTCAATCCAACGGCCATACTGATTCAATAAATATAACTTTAAAAAAAATTTATAAGACTACTAATTAATCTTTATGTAATTTTATGCATCAATATTTAAAATTGCACAATTAGATATTAAGGCGTTTTTTGTTTGTGAGTTAAGGCGTAAGCCTTGACACTTTTTGAGGCGTAAGCCTCAACATAAAACCCCAAAATAAGCTGAAACAATATGGAAAATCAAGTAGTAGGTAGAAATCATAACATAGCATCATAAAAAGTCTAAAATAAATAAGTTTCACGAGCAAGAAGCCTAAAAGAAACACAAGCAGCAAACAAAGATGGATTTTCAAACATGGAGGAGCAGCCAACAGTGGAGGATTTTCAAACAGTGAGTAGCAAAGGAGCAGCCA
This sequence comes from Antiaris toxicaria, assembly GCA_035233585.1. Lineage (NCBI taxonomy): Eukaryota > Viridiplantae > Streptophyta > Magnoliopsida > Rosales > Moraceae > Antiaris > Antiaris toxicaria. Next base: position 9,445,493 of record CP141162.1, on the reverse strand, counting down.
ACAGTGGAGGATTTTCAAACAGTGAGTAGCAAAGGAGCAGCCAACCGTAACGTTTGATTCAGCATATCCTTCTTTTTCTTGGGTTTCGTTTGTTTAATTGTTTTCATCACCAAATATGGCATGATTTGGGCTTTTTATTTATTTATTTTTATTTTTTCTGAAAAATCCTGTTTTGGCCCTTGGGTCTTTGGCCGGAAACATTTGAAAATTAATGCTACGCTTTAGGATATGTTTGAAGAAAGTTTCGAAAATATTTTTTTTTTGGTTAAAAAATAATAAGTTTCAAAAACATGTGTTTAAGGAAAAAAAAATTATTTAGAATGAAAAAAATATAATATCTTAAAAATTTATTAACAAATTATCAATATAAATTTTAATTTATTTTTATCAAAATTTTATATAATTTTAAAAAATTATCTCATTGAAACATATTAAAACATAATTATGATTTTTAAAATATCAAATCTAGAATTCTAAAAATATAAATAATAAAAATATGATAAGTTAAAAAAAATACTAAAAAAAAACTGATTTTGATCTCCTGAATGAGCAATCCATCCTGGTCTTGAGGCTTAGGCCTCAGTACTATTTTTTTACCGCAATTCCTTGAGGCGCGCCTCAATGATTGCCTCTTATTGCGCAATTTTAAACAGTGTTATGCACAACGTATTATTTATTTGAAAATCTTATTGCAAATAACAAGTTCAACCAAACAAGTTATCTATTAGAGACACTAACATTACGGGACATTATACGTTATAAGCCCAAATTTAATACTGCTGGACTTATCCAATTGAACTAAGAACGTGTTTGGTAAATATTTTTTCATATTATGAATACTAATTTTACATTAAATGTAAAGTTTTATATTCAAATATAATTATTTTCAATAATACTATAAAAACAACTACTATTCAAAAAATTTTTAAACCAATCACATCAACTTTTCAACCGTAACTATTTATCTCTACTTTTACCAATTACATCAACTTTTCAATTCTAAAATACTTTTCATCTAAACACACATTTTATTCAAATATAAAATAAATACTTTTCAACTAAATACAACACTCAAAAATAAATTATATTCAAATACAATTAAAACACAATACGTTTATCAAACGTCCCCTTAACATTATATTTAAATAATTAAAAAATTACCTCTCCTACCATTTAAAATTTTATCTAAAAATTATAAATAACAACAATATAAAACATTTCATGACGTCTTAAAAGCAAGGAACAAAATTGAAAGGTTACAAAATAACAATAAGATACTCAAACACGGACAAGATAATATGGATAAGATAGGAGTGTAAAAAAAAATCTCTAAAATAATTTTTTTCTATCTAATCATTATTTTTTATTATTTATATCTTTAAAATATTATAATAAATTCTACTTTTAAAATTTATAATTTTATATATACAATTCTAAATAAAATGATTTTTTTTAAAATTATATAAAATTTAAAGAGAAACAAAATAATATTTATATTAATTTTATTAAAAAAAATTTTAAAATTTTATATTTTTTTAATATAAATAATTTTTTCCTCCAAACACATTTTTTTTAAAATAAATTTTTTTTTAAATCTCCGAATCCATACCTAAATTCTCTAACTCTCCCTCTAAAACCAAAAAAGCCAAAAGGCCAGATTCCTAAAAGTAAAAGATTTTAGATTAAATAAGATAAATATAAAAAAAATGCAGAAAAAGTATATATATATATGAAAAGGGTAGAAGAATAGTATTGGAATTTAATGTTTGACAAGACAAGACAACTTTTCGCTAGTGTGGAGTGCTGAAGCAGATCAAATCAAATGATCAAAGCCCGAGATATTGATTCCCTTGACAGTAACAATCTTACCATTACATAGTTCTTCATCGGAAAAACATTAATACAGACAAACAGATTGCCTCAACAAATTAAAACAAACAACCCCATTGGCTCTTGCATTTATTTGCATACCCTTAAAACAGTCAAACCAAAATCCAAACAAACCAAATAATTTATCATAAATTTATTTAAATCATAAATTTAAATTAAAAAATTTAAATTAAATTTAAAATAAATTAAATCATAAAAAATATTTAAATTTAAATTAAAAAATTTTTATTTTAAATTTAAAAAATATTATATAAATTATAAATTAAAAAAATAATAATAAACTTATAAATCTAACACATTATTAAATTTTAAAATCTAATGTCCTGTTTGGTAAATGCATTACATTTACATTACGTTTGAATGTAATGCATTGAATGTAATTTGTATTTGGAGGAAAAGTATTAATATTACATTTGAATGTAATGTGTATTTAGGTGAAAAGTATTTGAATTATATTTTAATAATAAATATGTGATGTGATGGATAAAAATAGAGAGAAAAAAAAAAGAGAATATATGATATAATTAATAAAAGTAATAGAAAAAATAAAATAATAAATAATGATTGTATTGAATTTAAAATGTGATGTGATTGATATTTGAATGAAATACTTTTGTATTTGAGGGAAATTGTATTTCATTTAAATGAAAAAAAAAAATATGTGTACCAAAATGACACATAAACCTATCAATCAAACATAATACATAATATATAATCTCGAATTTTACTTACAAATAACATTCCTTTTTATTATATTAAATTATAATATAAATTATTAAGAAAAAATAAATATAATGTAATTAATAAATATAAATAAATAAATAAATAAAATAATAAATATTAATTATATTAAATCAATATTATAATTTTACACAAGTCATATTTCTTACCATTCATAACAGGTTTTATCAATTATGTCTATCTTATCAATTATGTCTATCATAATACGTTTTCAATGACCCATTAGATATAATAATATATATTCAAATGAACCATTCAATTTGCTATATCTACCCACTGTTTATCAAAACCGTCTGGGCAGATGATAAGGAAAGAATTTATTGTATGAAACGTTTTTAAAAAACATAGGATTAGCAAAAAACCAAAACTTAATTAAATTAATTAAGCTCTTAAACAAGACGTAATTACCTCCTCCAGCATGAAGACGAGACTGGAATCCTTAAACGGAAACCCCACCCGGTATTTGTCCCCAGAGCTGAGGCTAAGAGCGGCGGTCGGCGGATCCTCAGCGATCCGGAAACCCGACCCGCAGAAGTCCTGCAGGAGCTGCTGGGCGGGTTTGAGGAAGGTGGAACGCTTCAGGATCGAAGCGTAGCCTGTGAACGGCCCCAGCGGAACCGAGCTCCGGATGAGCTTGTCGTCCGGCAGTGAAACGCCGCCGAATTGGCGTTGCTGCCGGTTTTCCGAGAAAAGTTGGTAGAGTGGCGGGTTGGAGTTGGAAACGGCGTCGTTTGGGGTGATAATGGGGAGGGGAGTAATATTTGTCTGGAAAGTAGTGATGAGTGGGAGTTTTTGTGGGGTGATCTCTTGGGGTTGGAAAAGTTCGAAGGTCCTCTCGGCCATGGATGAGTTTTAGAGAGAGAGAGAGAGAGAGAAGAGAGAGAGAGAGAGGGGTGAGGTTACAAAGGTTGATGAAGTAAAGCAAAGGAAAGGAAATGAAGTACTGCAGAGAGTTTGGCAGAAACTTGCAGTTTTAGTCGTATGGGAGATAGCTTTGACAAAAAAGAGAACTATACTCAACTCAGTGCTGTACGTAATGGTTGTGTTAGTTTTCTTCCTCTCCTTCTTCTTCTTTCATTTATTTATCTATTTTTTTAGATTGCTGAGATTGAAGACAGATAAGTTTTTTACGGGAAAATTACAGCGAATAGACAAAACAGAAAGAAATTACAGTTTCTAGAAATAATTATCATAAATAATAAAATTTTAAAATATTTATAATAAATAATACATTTATTAAATAAATAAAAAATTTATTAAATAAATAATATTTTTATAATATATAAAGAAATTATTTATTTGAAAATATATTATTTATTTAAAAATTTTAACTTTAATTAATTATTTATCTGATAAATTTAATAAATTTATTATTCATGATGAATTTTAAAAACAAGCTATTTAATTTTATTATTTTCTAATAATTTAATATTTACTTGAAATATTTTAAATATATTATTTATTTTAATTTTTTTAAAAACTGTTATTTACATAATTTTTTTCTTGAATTATTTATATGTTAATTATTTATTAAATGAATTTATACGATAACATGATTGTTAATAAATGATGGAGAGAATACCCCTTGAAATTTTGGAAATTTCTTTTAGCCATTCAAATTCTTCGTAGTTTTTCCTATTACAAAATATTTTTACAATTTTATTGTTTATTTACCCCTTAGAACTATATTTGCATATTTTCATTTTAAAAAAATCCTTACTTTTGTTATAAACTTCAATTTGAGAAAAAAAAATATTATAAATATGATTGTAAATATAATTTAAAAGTAATTTTATATTTAAATCAATTTTAAAATATAAAATGAATAATTTAAATTCTCTTATCTCAAGTTTAAATATATATATATTATATGTCAATTTATTGTATTGTTATATATCTCAATTCAGTAATAAGAAAATCAACAATATTGCTATGTAAATTCACTGTATTTTTAAATTTCAAACTTTAAAATGAAGTTAGATGTTATTATAAAACTAGGAAAAAAAAATCAAAGATATAAATAAATAAATAATGATGATATATTTTTACATTATAGTTTTACAATCCTTGTCGTAATAGTATTATATTCACATTGTATTTAAGTACAATATATCATCCATTTGTTTGACACATCCAAATTTAAAAAATGAAAAATTTTTCATTTTAAGAAAAATAGACCTTTCTAAATTTTCATATCAGAACATCCACAATTTTTCATTTTTGGAAAATAGAAAAAGAGCTCTCTAGACAAAAAAAATTTCCATTTACCCAAATAACTTTTCACTTTTAAAAAAAATTCCAAACAACTTTTTATTTTTCATATCTAAAAATTTTTCGTTTTCCAAAAAGAACCTCTCATCCAAATGAAGTCGTAATTTTCACTTAAATACAAAAGCATTCTATTCAAATACTAATCACATTACATTTTAAATTCAATGCAATCATTATTCATTATTTCACTTTTTCTAATACTATGTTTGTTTGACCGGTCCAAATTTGAAAAATAAAAAATTTTTTATTTCAAGAAAATAGATCTTTCTAAATTTCCGTATCTAAATATCCAAAATTTTTCATTTTTGGAAAACGGAAAAAAAGCTCTCTAAAACAAAAAAAAAAAAGTTTTCACTCACCCAAACAACTTTTTACTTTTAAAAAATATTCCAAACAACTTTTTACTTTTCATATCTAAAAATTTTTTATTTTCCAAAAACAAACCTCTCATAATACTTTTACTAATTGCATCACATATTCTTTTTCTCTCTTTTTTTTTTCTCTACTTTTACTTAATATGTCACATATTTATTATTAAAATACAATTCAAATATTTTTCATCCAAACACACATTACATTCAAATGTAATACAAATACTTTTTCTCTAAATACAAATTATATTTAATGTATTAAATTTAAATATAATATAAATATAATGTATTTATCAAAAGAAACCTTAATCTAAATTTTCTATTTAATTTTCATGCTTTAAAAACAAAATTTTCTACTCCACCACTCAACATATAATATATCCTATTCATCGAATAATTCCTCCCCAAACATCCTACTACCGCTGCCGCCCTCCTGGGAACTAGCCTCGGCACCAACCATTTGCCATTTAGTACACCACTAAAGTAGACTGCAGGGACAAGACAGAGAAGTGCCGAGACCAATGATAACTTTTCATGCAAAGAATTTTATTTTATTTATTTTATTCATTTTGACATACGCCCACAACAATGATTACTAATTGTGCCGACACTGACCAAGTTAGGAATTTTTAGGGGCTCATATCTATAACAAATAATTAAAAAAAAGATCAACCACATATCTCATGCCTTGAAGAATGTTAGCAAAATAACCATATTATCAACCTGGCCATTGAATGTCTTTCGGGGTAATTAATTACAAGTCTATACTTTGAAGCAGTGTAATCTATGCGAATATTGATATACAAGGTATTAATTAATGATATTAAGCATTATCAGTTAATAAAAAGATAAATCTTATAATATAAAATTTATAAATATAGTTTTTTTTATTAATAATGATATTTAATATTGATAATATTTTTAAGTATTTTTCAATTTATATACATATTTATAACATTCTTTAAAGGAAGAGTGAATAAAGGATTTCATTCCTTCTTGTCAATTGGTTATATAACAGTCATAAAATTGGTGTTACGTTATTATCATGTAATTTTCACATTATTGTTGCGTGGATTTTTTTTATCTACTGCACGAAAGCATAGTGTGCGCTTATCAAATATATATATATATTTGCATTATGTCTATTCATCAAGTTCAATGATTATTTATGTTTGCACAAAAGTCCTAGACGTTCATTGTCACATCTCAAGTGACTATACTAGTTCGTTCTCATTACTATGAACCACGGCCACTTTGTCCCTGACCACATTTTTGTAAGTATAACCCCTTGCGACAACCGTATACAGACTCAAATTCAGCGCACTAATGGCTGCCAAAAGCCAGTACAATTTGTCCAAGCGACTAGTGTTCAGGTCCTTCCCAATCCAACTTCTTCCATTCTTTTCGGTGATGTGATTCACAACCGAAATCAGAAGGCTGCTTAAGAAGCTCCCAACACCAAGCACGCTGAGATAGAGAGCCAGTCCTAAGCTTCTCATGGAATCAGGAACTTGGTCATAGAAGTACTCTTGCAACCCCACCAGAGCGAACCCGTCTCCGACGCCGAAAATTATGAATTGCGGCGCCAACCAGAACACGCTCATGCGATCCGGCACTGCAGTCGCTTGCCTTTTCCTCTCGACCAACGCTGCGACCGCCATCGCCACGACTGGGAAAACCATGCCGAATCCAATCCTCTGGAGGATATTCAGGCCCCTTTCGTTGCCGGTGGATTTCCTTAAGAACGGGACGAGAACTCGGTCATAGACGGTGACTGTGACTATCATCGCGATGGCCCCGACCGCGTAAACAGAGGCCGGCGGGATCTTGAAATTGTTGGTGATGTTTAGGTTCATTGTGGCTGCTTGTTTAACGAAGAACGTCGAAGGCTGTGCGAGGCAAAGTCCGAAAGCTAGTGAAGTTAGCCATATGGGGATTGTGCTGACAATTAGCTTTACTTCCTCAACCTTTGTCACTGTCGCTAATCTCCAAGGATCATGTTTCTGCTCATTGATTGTTGTGTTCTTCTCCTTCTCTTCGACTACTGCAGCTTTGTCTAGAAACCTGGATCAAAAGCTGATAGAATTACATCCTATGATTTAAAACTTATTTCTACATGTTTTTTTACTTATTAAAATCTGAATTTTCTATTTAAACATACTGTTTAAACCTATGAATCAAGTGAACCGTTGGTGTCTTTGAGTCTTGCATAGCACAAAATCACGTAATTAGTACGCTTACTAAATAAATTTTTTTAAGATTAAGCTATCTATTAAAAGAAAAATACTACATATCGGAACCATTATTATTGATTTTTTAACTAATCAAAAATTATTTTGTAAAACTTTTAATCTTTGTTATTTAATTTGTGAGTATCAAGTTGGCACGTAAATGTGTAATAATCACCCTAGTAATATTTGAGCTAATTAAAATTCTACACAAAATATTTGCTTACCCAAGTCTATTGGTATGACAAAGAAGCCTTCCTTGGATATTCTGTGACTTGGGAACTTCATATAGTAGAGCAGGGTCAGAAGGACAAGTTAAATTTCTCTTTCGTATGGCTGCAACAAAGACCTGAATTATGGGAGTTAAGGGGCTTCCTTGAGGCACCCTATATCGGAAACAAGACCGACCGAAATAAAACGTTGCAATCGAGATTGCCATGGTCATAGCCAGAATAAGATACGAAAGGCCCCAGCTCACATAATCTTGAACATAGACAATAACAGTCACGCCAACAAAGAGTCCACAACACAAAGCGAAGTTCCACCAGTTGAAGAAAGACATCTTCTTCCTTCGTTCCACCGGGTGATCGTCGTCAAACTGGTCCGCTCCAAAGCTCTCGAGGCAAGGCTTGATCCCTCCGGTCCCGAAAGAGATCATGTACAAGGCAAGGAAAAAGACCACCTCATGAATCTTCATAGGCCTATTGCACATCCCACTAGTACTACAAGGCTTTAGACTTGGGATGAACCGGGACATTGTCAAAAGACTAAGACCCTGTTTTCCAAATTGGCAAATTTAGTGAATTTGTACATGTAATTAGTGTAATTAAATTTCATAATTAAGGTATAAAGTAAGTGAATAATTTAAATTTTACCATCAGATAAAAAAGTGATGAACATAGGACCATAGTGAATCGGCCAGTGTAAGAATCAGCTAGGAAGGCTCCAACCAAAGGTATGATTGTGGTCACTCCTGACCAGTAATTCACATTCTTGGCAGCCATATTAAGGTCTTGATGAATTATTTTGGTGAGGTATATTATTAGATTTGTCGCAATCCCAAAGTAACTTAGCCTCTCGCTAAACTCAATAGCTGCAAAGAAATTTAAATGTCAAACAAAGTTACCAATAAGTATTTGTACATCACATTGCATTGCAAAACTATGGAGATATTTTTTTTCTTTTTCTTTTTCATGTTCTTATTTATAATAAATTCACAGCTCGATTAGTCTTAAGTGGTGCTGAGTTGACATTCGTGAGAGGAATTTACTTGAATGACAAAGTTACGAAGTGAAATTAGCATATTGATCTTTTTCTAATTTTTATATTGAGTGTCTTATAAGGTGTGCAGTATAAATTCAAGGCATTTTTCGTAAAATAAATATTTAAAGTCATGCAAATTAGATTTTTTTTTAATTTAGAGTGTTTTTTAATCTCTACACTTTTTGACAGAGTGTATATGTTATTATCCTGTAACATGTTATAAATGCTAATATTAGTAACTGTTGTAATTGTCACTGTTATTAAGTTTTTTTTTTTTTTTTTTGGGGGGGGGGGTGGTGGGGGACAACTGTGTACAATATTAGAGGGCGTTTGGTAAAAGTTTTACATTTTAATCATATTCAAACATAATATAATTTTACACTAAATATAAAGTTTTACATTCAAATACAATAATTTTCAACAGTATTATGAAAAATTCCTATTTAAAAGTTTTTTAAAACAATCACATCAATTTTTTTAACTCCACTATTTATCTCTACTTTTACTAATCATATCAACTTTTCAACTTTAAAATACTTTTCATTCAAACACACATTTCATTTAAATATAAAACAAATACTTTTCAACCAAATACAACACTCAAAAAATGAATTACATTCAAATGTAATTAAAACACAATACGTTTATCAAACGTCTCATTAGTAAAATGTTTGTAACATTTCCTAATAAAAAAAGGTAAAAAATTATTCTTCTTTATACCTCTTTAATTTTAAAAACATTCTTATTTTATTTTATTTTTATTTTATACAATATCAGTGAAATGTTAGTAACATTTTTGAATAAAAAAGATCAAAAATTATTCTTCTTTATAACTCTTTAATTTTAGAATTTCTTATATCATTTAGATATTAAAAACTCGTGTTTTATTTTTAAATTAGTAGTACATTAACTTCTCTGTTAGACTTTCTATTTAAAAGCAGACCAAAAAAAAAAAAACCCAAAGGGAGAGAAAGTCAAATGGCAAATCGGAGGAATTTAGGATTCCTTGATTTATAAATAAAGTTTTAAAAAAAAATTTTAAATTCAAATTAATTGATTTAATTATAATATTTATTGATTTAAAAAAATAAAAATTAAACAAAAAAAATAAATTCAGACTCATGCGACACCTTAAAATTTAAGAGTAAAATGATATTGGTTAAAATTTAAAAGCAAATTGAGAGTGATCTTCCAATTTGAAAGGAAGGAATACATGAAATTGATGACAATGATGCTGATAATAATAATAATAAAAGAAGAAGAAATTTACAATATTTATAACCAACAAAGGAACGAAAGCTTTTTTGATGCATGTATGGCTACAAGAGACCAAATCAACTTTACAAGATCTCACTTTTTTTTTTCTTTTTATTTGAAGCTGTTAAACGAATCTTCTCTTGCAAATCTATTTCTTTATCATCTCTCTGCCGAATGATATTAAACTTTTTGCCCAATTATTAAAACATTTGTGCTTTAAATATGCACATGCATAACATAAAAGAATAAGAAGATTTTGTTATAACACTTTGTTTTACACTGTTGCCAGTGATTATTTTTTAACTTTTGAGTTAATTTATTAACAGTGTGATTTATAAAAATTTATAATATTCAACATAGAATTACTCTAATCATAACTAAGACAGTTGAAAAAAATTAATCTGATTAAAATAATAATTCCTACCGATAACGTATTATTAAAAAATTTTCTCAAGAAATAGGGAGAATCGAGGCGTTAGAAGGTAATTCTAGAGATTAAAATCAATTTTTTAGTATTTTTTATTATTTATATTTTAAAATTCTATAATAAACTTTAATCTCTAAAAATTTATGATTTTATTTATATAATTTTTTCTTAATTTATTTTTTTTCTAACTTAAAAAAGAAAAAACACCTTCAAAACTTTTCTCGAACAGATGCTGAAGAAGAACAAAAGTGCTGTTCACCGATTTTTCACACGGGTTGATGATTAGAAATAGTCGAGGCAGTACAAGTAGAAAAAGAGAGAGGCCAAAAGCAACCAGAGAATACAGTTGAGAGCTAAAAAGAGTCAAAAAGTAGTAGTAAAACTTACTGATAACAAAGAGAGAAGCTTTCCAAACGCCGGTGGAAGCTCTGAGAGGAACTTTTCCTTTATAATCCACTGAGGAGTCATAAACCCATTTCTCATCTTCACTCGTTTCTCTCTCTTGCTCCATATTTTGGACAAATATGATAAAAAGGCTACAAAAAAAAAAAAAAAAAAAAAAGAAAGCTAGAATTCTGAGAAAAGGGGACAGAGGAGAGTGTTTTCTCCTATTATGCCTAATTGCTCTGTTTTGTAAAGCTTTTATAGCTGGACAAAAGGTCAGGACTCGTGTAAATTAACTGTGGTAGGTTGCGATTATTAAAAAAATATGAAATAATAATTTAAAAAAGAAAAAAATAAATTGTGGTTAGGTTCTTCATTTATTTCCGATGAAAAACAGGTAGCATAAGATAAGCAACAGCAGCTCTGATAACAGCGTTATTGAATAACCAAAATTTTTAGAAAAGTGTCTGATTTCCGACTTATTTTGCAAGCCTTTTTTAATTCCTATAAAGAACAAACATGTGCATAAATCAAGCTGACTTGACCTAAGCGGGAAACTTAATTGATTGCACTACTTCATGAAACAGGTGTGGGCGGTGGGGGCTAACTAGTACCACAAGCGTGCACGCTCACGTACATCTACACCTACATAGATAAATATATAATATTTATAGGACATACAACAAAGATAATAGTGGAGTTACTTTGAGGGTAAGCATCGTTATTAACAACATTCACCACCGTTATTATCTTTCAAGAATATTTTTAGAAAAATATTTCGAGACATCAATAGTGTTGAAAATCATAATTAACAGATAGTGAGTCTCATTTGGTAGAGTCCATTATACAGAACCTATCTATGTAATGTTGAACATGATATTCTTATTCTTATTGTATTTCTAATTGCTAGAAGTTGAATTTATTACTTTTTTTAAACTAGATTTTAGAGGTAAGTTCTACCAAACTCATTAAACATGATATTAAAGTTAGTTGTTCATTTTGCATGACACTTTATGCCTGAGAGATGGTGTTAGAAATTAACTTTGTTTCATATCACTAAGTTATTAGGTTGTTATAGTGCTTAGAATTAGATTGAGGTCAATTTTTTTTTTTTAACATTTAGTGATGACATTATTTTATACAGTATTTAAATATATATTTTTAGTATTTTAAATGATATCTAAACAATCTTATTGTATGTCACTTGATTTAAGAAAGGAAAATCATAAAATGTAGTATATTTAAAAGTATTAGTAAAAATTATAGCATATTTTCAAAATAATATAAAATTATAAGAAATTTGTTACATTATAAAATACTAAAATTATTCCTATCATTTTTTTAAATCCCTCAAACCCCTTTTCTCTCTTTTCTTGCTCTCTCCTCTCTCTCTCTCTCTCTCTCTCTTCTTTTTCTCCTCAAACTAGGAAAAAAAAAACCTCCAAAACCCTAGGCCTATGCCGTCATCAAAAAAGGCGAGCCCGTCGCCAAAGAAGAAGACAACTCAGCAATAGGTACATCTGGCAATCTCATGGCAATGGGTCGTTGCTTGTTGCTCACAAAGCTTCGACAAAGTCGCGAAATCGTGAGGTTGCTATGCAAAAACAAGGTCATCGAAATCACGATTTCAATGCAATTCCCACCGTCGCGAGGCCAAAATAGACAATGATCCGTCAGGATTTCATGGTTGAACTGAGAGAAGGAAGCCAGAGAGGAGATTTCACACCAACGAAGTCGGGATCTCATCGGAGATGAAGCTCACGACTATCATGACCTCTGAAGATTTGCCGAAGAAGGTCGATGACAACGGAAGTCCTATGCTACAGATCCATTGAGTTGAGTCGCAATGTTTGTAATGGCGAGGGAGAAAGAATGATGAGTTGCACAATTCTGATGTGGTTGGTGAGGATTTCAAAGAGATCAAGGGTGAATTTGAACAGATCAAGATAGATTCTAATGAGATCCAGCATGATTGTTGGAATTTGTGGTTATTTATTGTTATTTGTTTAGTATTTATTGGTTTTTTTTTGTTGTTCTCTTGTAATTTTAGTTTTTTTTTTTTTTGTGAATAGAAATATAAGAAGTATTAGAAATATTGAAAATATTATAAATGAATATATTGAAAATATATATACTTTCTCTTTTTTTTTCATGGAAATCTAATATTTTTACTGCGATCTGATCTCTCCACTGCTCATTGACGCGCTCAAGTCTTGCCATCGTCGTCGTGATGTCCTCTAGCAAAATACCATTGGCAACAGGAGGGAGGGAGGGAGGGAGGGAGGGAGGTAGAGAGAGAAAGTGATAGAGGAGAGAGAAATGGGAGGTAGCGAAGAGATAGGGAAAAGAGAGAAAAAATAAGGGATGTAATTAATTTAAATTATACTATTTGATTATATTAATTTTAATCCTACTATTATTTTAAAACATCATAGTTAAATTTATTATTTAGTCAATTCACCTTTTAAAAAAATTTAAAAGGCTTTCGATTAATTTCATTGAACTCTAAATTTTAAATTATTAAATAAATAACATAATATGATTGATTAAATATCATTTTAAGGCCTGAAAAAATCAAAATGCTATTTAATTCCTTATTACACAGTACGCTAAGTTGTGACGATTAGAGAAAAGTAATATTCATTTAACTAAAATTGAATTAGAAAGACATTTTTACGAGCTTTCTCTGACCATATAAGTATTTGAGTAAATAAAGTATAAATTAATTCCGTGAAGTAAATCACCACCATGAACTTAAAGCTAGCCAATTGATTATATTCCAAATGGCCTTAGTAGCTTAGACTAATTCCACCTAATCCGGCCACTGAGTCAAACTATTTTGAGTTGTCAATATAAATTATTTAGCAACATTAAAGGATTCTTATTCCACTATTAATATTCTAGATATATCAAAAATTTCAAGCACTTAATTCTATTTGCATAGAACGTGACCTTAACTAGTCTTTAATTTCTATACGTTAACTATACTTATATATTTACTCAATAGTGGTAATTGAGTTGGAGTTCTTTTCTAAAGAGAAATTTTCTATATTTGGTACTACTTTTTGATGAAATATTAAAGCATATTAATTACCTTTCTAAATACTGAAGCATACATTCTAGATATATATCTATATACATACATATATATATATATGTCCATGATTAAAATTGACATCTATTTATGTTGTGGTACAAAAGTCCTAGATGTTTAACTATCAATTTACAATAAATCATCATATTTAAAAAACTGGCCACGGTCGTTTTTGGTGCTAAGTTTCAAAATATTTCTCTTCCAAATAAACTCTCTGTCTCGATATATCAGTGTAACACAATTCCAGTTCAATGGTTTCCCACCATTAGCATGAGTACGTAGTGGTAAGTAAAACTACAACAAATGAGCTAATGAATCAACGGACCAAAAGATTTTTTGTCACATGATCTTTCGGAGACCAAAAACTGGACATCTATATGTTAAATCTTTTAGGTCTTAAAAATTATTATAATTATTTTTAAAAAAAAAAAGGTAAATTGAAGCAAAATTTTGAACTTGAAACTTCAAAAAAAATTTTTAAATAATTTGATGCCTTATTTCAGGATTTTTAGTGCCTTTCAAATGTATAAAAGTTCTTTCATAGACTATTTAAGGATAATTATGTCTTTTCACTCTCATTTTTTTTTAATTCACAAAGTATGTAAGGATTGAAATTAAAATATGTTTTTTAAATTTAAATGACACTTTTATAGTTTTTACAAACATAAATATAATTTGAGAAGTCATCAAAATTAAGAGGTAGAATAATAAACCCAAAAATGACTTGAATTGGCATTCATATACATTACATCACGACTCTCACTTCACTTAATTTGAACTGTTTTCCAATATAAATGATGAATTTATAAAAAATTATAATGAGTGAACGTGGTGACATCCGTGGTCAATGATTATATATTTTATATGACTTTGTACATTGATGGATCCCCATCTAGAAGAGCAAGAATCTGTTGAAAAGAAAAAAGTATATCTTCTCCAACCATTCGTAATGGTTATTAAATATTGATCAACTTGATTATATTTGTGTAGACTAAATTTAAACCACATTGACTTCTTAGGCTTTATCATCAACTTTTTTTTTAAAGGCTTAATCGTGTACTTAGTGTTCATATTTTATAGGGGCATATATTCAAAGTAGTGATGTCTAGTGGGAGAGTGAAAGAACCACTTTAGATGTTGTGGTGTGTGTGTATTTTAGGGTAAGGGATGTAGTTTAGTTTGCTTAACTATAATTAATTATATGCTCGACAAATAATAAATAAAATAAAATTATAACAATCTTTTTATAAGTATCTATCCTTATTATTAAAAGAAATAGACTTAATTAGTGAGTTAGCGTTTTATTATATAAAACCACCAACTCTTCAGACAAAATACATGATATATCGCACTATAATATAATATAGGGACTTATAGGTTGGTGCCCACTTGGACAGAGATATCTAAATCAACGTTGATGTCAATGAGAAACGTTCTTCATCGTTTCTTAGGATTATATTCTGGGAAGTATTTTTAACCAATATAAATTTTCATGCTGCACTATTTCATCACAATGAAATATCCAAGGGGCATTTAGATAATACAAGTTCGTATTACATTCGAATTTAATATGCATTTGATAACAAATATTTGTATTATATTTAAATATAATATTTGTTTAGATGAAAAGTATTTAAACTGAATATAGATATTTTTGGGAAGTATTTTTAACCCGTATAAGTTTCCAAACTATGCTATTTTATCACTACGAAATATTTAAGTGAGCATTTAAATAACGCACTGTGGTGGCCCGCCCTGCTATAGAGGCTCTACAGTGCTACTACGGCTAACTCTGTAGTCAACCGCAATAGTCTGCAGGCCTCTAGGGTCGCCGGCAATTATGCTGAACTGTAACTACTGCTAATTTTACGGAATAAAAATTTTTTTTTCTTTAAATTCATAAACTGTTTGAGAATGTGATAAAGAAATCATGCTAACAACTGATCATGATTCCCCTATCACATACTCCTGACTTGAAAACTTGTCTCTTTGAAATTACATTCAAAATCTGTACAGCGGAAGACTATCGGTGACCAATATCCCTCGCCCAATCCTCTCCGGCATGCTTCTTCCCTGTTCGTCGTCCACCGATACTACTGGTGAACAGGTTTCTTACCTGCAACATGTGAACAAACTAATGAGCTATGGGCTCAGTAAGTTCAAATATAAAAACATGTAACTAACATGCTATACCGCTATGCTCATGCTGACTGAACTCTGTATACATGCTGTATTGACTAAAGGTTTAGTCTTAGAACATTAATCTGTTATTTTAGTTCTAGTTTTGGGCCCCTGATTGGACGTACCGACATGTTAGCGCAACCGGGAGCGGTACTTTAGTGCTGACCTCCTCAGTCTTAACTGATGCTAAACATGATAACCTCCCCGTGGGTCGAGAGGCCGATACGCCAATAACTGGTTAATTACCATCTTTCTGGTGTTCCAACTGGGTAGCATACTGCTTGCCCCCACAGTCGGAACCTGTTAATCTATTTACTGGGGTGTGAATTAATCAACACACTAAGGTGCCTTGTGCACCTAACTGTTTTCTTGTTCTGGTACTGTCTGGTCTGTGTACTGGACATGCAACTCTATATGCATGACATGCACTGATATGAACTGACCTGTGCTGTGACTGACATTAACTGACATAACATCGTGATACAGACAATCAATGTCTAACAACACGTCATACAATATACATAACATTGTAATAAAGCAAGCTTGTCCACGTTGCAGTCAGGACAATGCTTGAACTTACAGAAAGTCCTCTAGCGTAAGCTGCTGCTGCTCTGGGACTGCTGATTTGGGGTCTCTGGCTTGGACTCCTATAAATGGCAAAATCACTGATTATTTACCATATTTAGCTTATACTGGAAATATGGCAAAACATGAAAATTTTCCTTTCCAGACTCTTTTTTTTTTTTTTTTACTCTCTGACATCGAACACGCCCTCCTACACGGCCGTGTTCGTGCCCGTGTACCCCCTCTGGATTTTTAAGCCTGGCCGTGTACTTTCTGGAACATGCCCGTGTATGCTTACACGGGTGGGTACACGGCCGTGTTACTGGCCGTGTACTCCTCTGTGCTCTTACACGGCTACTTACACGCCTCTCTTTGACCGTGTGCCTCTTGACACGGTCTGATACACGGCCGTGTTCTTGACCGTGTACCTCTCGGGTTTGATTTTTCTTGCAACACGGTCGTGCGTATGGGCATGTTCGGGGCCGTGTTCTGAACACGCCCTTGTACACGCCCGTGTTCATACCAGAATCAAGATTCTGGGTCCGAACTGCTCTGCTCTGCTTTGCTAAGGCTTTTATGGCCTTTGTTTTACTTCTTACACTTGAAATCGATCTTCCTAAGATCATTTCAAGGTATCTACTACACTTATACTATCACAAATCCTTGATTTCATAAGCAAAAATTCCACATTTTGCTTATGAATCTCTCTTGACTTAACTTTTGAAAAATCTGCGTTTTGTGAAGAAATTTCACTAAACTCGGTTTTCTAAACCATCTGTTCATGGATTCGTATTTGAAAACGT
Source organism: Antiaris toxicaria (assembly GCA_035233585.1). Taxonomy (NCBI): domain Eukaryota; kingdom Viridiplantae; phylum Streptophyta; class Magnoliopsida; order Rosales; family Moraceae; genus Antiaris; species Antiaris toxicaria. The sequence continues at coordinate 9,428,019 of CP141162.1, read as the reverse complement.
CTAGACTCGAATCATATTTCGATTTTAACCGAAAACTTAAATGTGATTCACTCACATTCTCTGTTTTCTCTCAAAACCCCAGATTTTCTTCCCCCAAAGAAAAGCGTGAAAACTAGGGTTTACCTTGCTTGAACCTGAGACTTTCTTGCTGCTGGTCCTTGACTGAATCTTGATCTATCTCTTACTTGCACTAGAAAATCCGAACTGAGTTGGATTTCCTTCTCTTTCTCTCTCTTTCTCGGTCACTTTCTCCCTTTCTTTTCTTTCTTTCTTTTCTTCTTTCTTTCTTTCTCTTTCTTTCTTTTCTCTTTATTTCTTCCGGCTGCTGTGCAGCTAAGGGGATTAATTCCCTCTCTATCTCATGCTCACGTGCATCACACTCTCTCCCTTACTTTCTTTTTTTGTTTTTTAAAAGGTAAGGCCTTGTTTGGCTATCTCTTGGCCCTTGATCAATGTGGCTCACTTATGTGCCATTGATCTCTTAGTATGTATTTTCCACATACTTTTCTATCAAATTTTAAAACATCATAATTGAATTAATGCTTAGCTTTTAAACTATATTCATTAATTCATTTTCAAATTTTGATTAAAAACTTGATTAATCAAAATTTTCCTCTGCTCTTTATTCTGAAATCTGTATCACTGTAATTGTACATTTATTTACATATTTGTACAAAATATTCCCGAGAATGTAGATTTCTCGGGTATCACATTCACCCCTTCTTATAAGATTTTCATCCTCGAAAATTTAGAACAAGTGAGGGTATGAACGTCTCATCTTATCTTCTCTCTCCCACGTAACCTCTTCAATGTTGTGATTTCTCCATAATACTTTGACTAGTGGGATGGTCTTGTTTCTCAGCTCCTTTTCCTCTCTAGCTAGTATCTGAACAGGCTGTTCTTCATAAGTCAGATCCTCTTGGACTTGGACTGGTTCATATTGTAGCACATGAGATGGATCTGACATGTACTTTCTGAGTATAGAGACATGGAATACATTGTGTACTGCTGACAGCTCAGGAGGTAATGCCAACTTGTAGGCAACCTTCCCAATGCGTTTGATAATCTCATAAGGTCCAATGTACCTTGGACTCAGCTTTCCCTTCTTACCAAAACGCATGATCCCCTTCATATGTGACACTTTCAGAAAAACGAAGTCTCCTTCCTTGTATTCTAGGGATCTCCGCCTTCTGTCTGCATAGCTCTTCTGTCTGCTCTGAGCACTCTTCATTCTTTGCTGGATCTTGGCAACTGCATCACAAGTTTCCTGCATGAAATCTGTCTTATGCAGTTGCTTTTCCTTCAGATCATACCAGTGGATGGGTGATCTGCACTTTCTTCCATATAGAGCCTCATACGGTGCCATCTTGATGGAAGCTTGGTAGCTGTTGTTGTATGAGAACTCCAGTAGTGGCAGCTTCTCATTCCAAGCTCCTGGAAAATCCATGACACATGCTCGGAGCATATCCTCCAGAGTCTGGATAGTCCGTTCTGACTGTCCATCTGTCTGAGGATGGAAGGCTGTACTGAATCTCAATTCTGTGCCCATGGCTCTCTGCACACACTCCCAAAAGTTTGAAGTGAATCGTGCATCTCTGTCAGATACTATGGACTTTAGAACTCCATGTAACCTGACAACATGATCTACGTACAGCTGTGCCAGCTTCTCCAATGAGTAAGTGATCCTGATTGGTATGAATCTGGCTGTCTTTGTCAATCTATCCACGATTACCCAGATGGCATCGTGTCCTCCTCTTGTTTTGGGTAACCCTACCACAAAATCCATCGTAACGTTCTCCCATTTCCACTCTGGAATCTCCAGAGGCTCTAACTTTCCTCCAGGATGCTGATGCTCAGCCTTTACTCTTTGACAAGTAAGGCACTTACTGAAAAATCTTGCAATGTCCCCCTTCATCCCTTTTCACCAAAACTGTAACTTCAAGTCTTGGTACATCTTGGTGGCTCCAAGATGGACTGAGTATGGCGTCTCATGAGCTTCTGACATGATTCGCCTTCGTAGCTCTTCATCTGCTGGCACATGAATTCTCCCCTGATACCTGATTAATCCATCTGTGGATATCTTTTCCTGGGAGTCTGTCAGACTTGAATCCTGCTTCTGTGCTTCTTTGATATCATCAAACAATGATGATTTCAACTGCAGTGCTGACAATTTTCCTGATATCAGCTCTAGCTCGAGTGAATGGATCTCTTGCTGCAATGGTCTTGACAACCTGTCAATTGGCAGCTGCTGTGGAACTGTAGCCTTTCTACTTAAGGCATCTGCTACTCGGTTGGCTTTTCCTGGGTGATAAAGGATCTCACAGTCATAATCCTTCACCAACTCCAACCATCTTCTTTGCCTCATGTTTAACTCCTTCTGTGTGAAGAAGTATTTTAGGCTCTGATGATCTGTGTAGATCTGGCACTGCGCTCCATACAGATAGTGTCGCCAAATTTTGAGTGCGAAAACTACTGCAGCAAGTTCTAGGTCGTGGGTGGGATAGTTCTTCTCATGCTCTTTCAGTTGACGCGAAGCATAGGCAATCACTCTGCCTTCTTGCATCAATACTGCTCCCAAACCCACTCTTGAGGTATCACTGTAGATCTCATACTTCTCCCCTTCAGTAGGGAGTGTGAGGATCGGCGTACTTGTTAGCCGTCTCTTCAGCTCTTGGAAGCTTCTTTCACACTCATCTGTCCATATGTACTTCTTTTCCTTGCGTGTGAGGGTGGTGAGAGGTGCTGCTAATCTAGCAAATCCCTCCACAAACCTCTTGTAATAGCCAGCTAACCCTAAGAAACTGCGTATCTCTGTTACGCTCTTAGGTGCAGGCCATTGGTTGATTGCTTCCACTTTGCTTGGATCTACTGCAATTCCCTCCTTGGACACTACATGACCGAGGAAATGTACTCTGTCTAGCCAGAACTCACATTTTGAGAATTTGGCATAGAGTTGATGCTCTCTCAGCTTCTGAAAGACAACTCTCAACTGGACTTCGTGCTCTGCGTGAGTCTTTGAATATACAAGGATATCATCGATGAATACAATGACAAACTTGTCTAGATACTCCTTGAAGACTCTGTTCATCAGGTCCATGAAAGCGGCTGGCGCATTCGTTAACCCAAATGGCATGACTAAGAACTCATAATGCCCATAACGGGTTCTGAAAGCTGTCTTGGGAACATCATCTTCCTTGATTCTCAGCTGATGATATCCTGATCTCAAATCAATCTTTGAGAACACTGCTGCACCCTTGAGCTGATCGAACAGGTCATCAATCCTAGGTAATGGGTACCTATTCTTGACTGTAACCTTGTTCAATTCTCTGTAATCTATGCACATGCGGAACGTCCCGTCCTTCTTCTTGACAAACAGTACGGGAGCTCCCCATGGGGCATAGCTCGGTCTGATGAATCCCTTGTCAAGCAGATCCTTTAGCTGTACCTGTAACTCTTTCAACTCCACTGGTGCCATGCGGTACGGCGCCTTGGAGATCGGTGCTGTTCCAGGTAGGAGCTCTATCTCAAACGAGATCTCCCGTTCTGGAGGTAGTCCTGGTAGTTCCTCGGGAAAGACCTCGAGAAATTCCCTGACAACTGGAACCTCTTCTGGCTGTAACTTCTTCTCTTCTGCTGTATCTGTGACATAAGCTAAATATCTAGTACAACCACTGGCTATTAGCTTCTTGGCTCTCATTGAACTGATCATCATCTTGCTTGATTTTCTCGAAAAATCGACATACTCGAAGCATTCTTCACCTTCTGGCTTGAATACTATTCTTTTGTTTCTGCAATCTATCGTAGCTTGATATTTTCCTAGGAAATCCATTCCCAAGATCACATCATAGTCTACGATCCTCATCATGATCAACTCTGCATACAGTTCTCTATCTTCCACGATTACTGGTACATGGGGTAACCAGTACTCTGACAACATGATTTCTCCTGATGGGAGAGCAGTTCTAAAAGTTCTTCCCATGTGGTCTCTAGGGTATTCTAACTTATCAGCAAATGCACATGATATGAAAGAATGTGTGGCCCCAGAGTTAAATAGTACAGATGCCAAGTGGTTAGCGACAGAAATCTGACCTGTCACCACGTTGGACGTCCCTGCTTCTGCCTCTTCTCTGGTGTAGGCCATCACCCTTGCATCTGCCTGAGGAGCTCTGTCTTGCACTACTGGAGGCACTTCTGTTGGGCTTTCATAACTCAACCTGAGTGCATGTACTTGGGACTGTTGTGGGCGTGAAGAGTTTGCCCCTGATGCTGATACTGACTGGCGTTTCATGGGGCAATTCTTGATGAAGTGGCCCTCTCTTCCACACTGAAAACAGGCGGTCGTGCCAGCTTTGCACTGACCCACATGTTTTCTCCCACAATTTGGACAAGCGGGGTTACCTGGAGCTGTGGTGGTGTGAGTCCTCCTTGACTGACTTCTGTTTTCCTGACCCTGAGCTCCCTGGAAATTCGCCTTTCTTTTCTGTTGGGGCTGAGGACCTGGATGACTGGACTACTCTGGTCTTGTGCTCTGACTGCCCTTACTGTGCTGTCCTGGTTGAGAGGCCTTAGCCAGGATCTTTTCTTGCTTCCTGGCTTCCCAGACCTTTTCTCTTGCTTCTTTCTGTCGGGCTAGATGGAACTCTGCCCTCAAAGCGCGACTAACACAGTTGGCTACTGAAACTGGTGGGAATGGGCCAACGTCAATCAATGTAGAGATCTCAGGCCTGAACATACCCATCATCTTCTGTATTTTCTCCCTCTCCGTAGGCACCATGTACGGACATAAACGGGAGAGCTGATCAAATTTCCTGCAAACCTCACTGACTGACATGTCCCCCTGCTGTAACTCTGCAAATTCTTTCTGCTGGGGTTGGAGTGATGCAGGATCATAATATTTCTGGTTGAACTCTTCCAGAAACTCTGCCCATGTCATTGTGGTCACATCCCTCCTCATGCAGACTGTGTCCCACCAAAACCTTGCATCCTTCCTTAGAACAAAGGACGCGCACATGACTTTCTCCTCATCTGTGAGTCTCATGAACTCCATTATCATCTGTATTGAGGAGAGCCAATCTTTTGCCTCTAGAGGATTTATTGAACCCTCAAATTCCGGAGGCCTCATCTTCCGGAATCTTTCATATAATGGCTCTGGGTTCACCCTGGCCGGTGGTTGCTGAACCACTTCTGGTGCCGCTGGTGGCACTACCTGTTCTGCCTCTGCTGCTGGTTGTGCAGGAGTCCCTACTGATCCCTGCCCCTGTTCTAACTGTTCTAATCTCTGTCTCAACTCTGCGTTTTATTTCATCTGATTTTCTAGAAGAGCTTGCATCTCTTCTAATCTCTGAGTTAGGGATGGGCGTCCCCTTCTCCTTCTCTGGCCTTGGCCTTGGCCCTGATTTTTCATCGTGCTACTGTATCTGCTATAATCACACGATGAACTGGTGTTAGATCCTGTATAAAAAGGATCCACATGATTTCTTGCATTTACATATTACCATGTACTTACTACAAAGTATAGGTCTCTACAGACCTTTACTTTCATGCATAACTAGCTGCTTATATTAACATAAACTGAACTTACTTGGATCGGCGAACAGGACATGCACGGAGTCAGGCGGGATATGGTCAACCAACTGCTCTGATAATACCCGCTGTGACTACAGCAAGTATTCTAAACTAGACCCATTTTAAAACGTGGGCTTTGATACCAACTGTGGCGGCCGGCCCTGCTGTAGAGGCTCTACAGTGCTACTACGGCCAACTCTGTAGTCAACCGCAATAGTCTGCAGGCCTCTAGGGTCGCCGGCAATCATGCTGAACTGTAACTACTGCTAATTTTGCGGAATAAAATTTTTTTTTCTTTAAATTCATAAACTGTTTAAGAATGTGATAAAGAAATCATGCTAACAATTGATCATGATTCCCCTATCACATACTCCTGGCCTGTTCGTCGTCCACCGATACTACTGGTGAACAGGTCTCTTACCTGCAACATGTGAACAAACTAATGAGCTATGGGCTCAATAAGTTCAAACATAAAAACATGTAACTAACATGCTATACTGCTGTGCTCATGCTGACTGAACTCTGTATACATGCTGTATTGACTAAAGGTTTAGTCTTAGAACATTAATCTGTTATTTTAGTTCTAGTTTTGGGCCCCTGATTGGACGTACCGACATGTTAGCGCAACCGGGAGCGGTACTTTAGTGCTGACCTCCTCAGTCTTAACTGATGCTAAACATGATAACCTCCCCGTGGGTCGAGAGGCCGATACGCCAATAACTGGTTAATTACCATCTTTCTGGTGTTCCAACTGGGTAGCATACTGCTTGCCCCCACAGTCGGAACCTGTTAATCTATTTACTGGGGTGTGAATTAATCAACACACTAAGGTGCCTTGTGCACCTAACTGTTTTCTTGTTCTGGTACTGTCTGGTCTGTGTACTGGGACATGCAACTCTATATGCATGACATGCACTGATATGAACTGACCTGTGCTGTGACTGACATTAACTGACATAACATCATGATGCAGACAATCAATGTCTAACAACACGTCATACAATATACATAACATTGTAATAAAGCAAGCTTGTCCACGTTGCAGTCAGGACAATGCTTGAACTTACAGAAAGTCCTCTAGCGTAAGCTGCTGCTGCTCTGGGACTGCTGATTTGGGGTCTCTCTCTTGGACTCCTATAAATGGCAAAATCACTGATTATTTACCATATTTAGCTTATACTGGAAATATAGCAAAACATGAAAATTTTCCTTTCCAGACTCTTTTTTTTTTTTTTTTACTCTCTGGCCTCGAACACGCCCTCCTACACGGTCGTGTTCGTGCCCGTGTACCCCCTCTGGATTTTTAAGTCTGGCCGTGTACTTTCTGGAACATGCCCGTGTATGCTTACACGGATGGGTACACGGCCGTGTTACTGGCCGTGTACTCCTCTGTGCTCTTACACGGCTACTTACACGCCTCTCTTTGACCGTGTGCCTCTTGACACGGTCTGATACACGGCCGTGTTCTTGACCGTGTACCTCTCGGGTCTGATTTTTCTTGCAACACAGTCGTGCGTATGGGCATGTTCGGGGCCGTGTTCTGAACACGCCCTTGTACACGCCCGTGTTCATACCAGAATCAAGATTCTGGGTCCGAACTGCTCTGCTCTGCTTTGCTAAGGCTTTTATGGCCTTTGTTTTACTTCTTACACTTGAAATCGATCTTCCTAAGATCATTTCAAGGTATCTACTACACTTATACTATCACAAATCCTTGATTTCATAAGCAAAAAATTCCACATTTTGCTTATGAATCTCTCTTGACTTAACTTTTGAAAAATCTGCGTTTTGTGAAGAAATTTCACTAAACTCGGTTTTCTAAACCATCTGTTCATGGATTCGTATTTGAAAACGTCTAGACTCGAATCACATTTCGATTTTAACCGAAAACCTAAATGTGATTCACTCACATTCTCTGTTTTCTCTCAAAACCCCAGATTTTCTTCCCCTAAAGAAAACGTGAAAACTAGGGTTTACCTTGCTTGAACCTGAGACTTTCTTGCTGCTGGTCCTTGACTGAATCTTGATTTATCTCTTACTTGCACTAGAAAATCCAAACTGAGTTGGATTTCCTTCTCTTTCTCTCTCTTTCTCGGTCACTTTCTCCCTTTCTTTTCTTTCTTTCTTTTCTTCTTTCTTTCTTTTCTTCTTTCTTTCTTTCTCTTTCTTTCTTTTCTCTTTCTTTCTTCCGGCTGCTGTGCAGCTAAGGGGATTAATTCCCTCTTTATCTCATGCTCACGTGCATCACACTCTCTCCCTTACTTTCTTTTTTTGTTTTTTAAAAGGTAAGGTCTTGTTTGGCTATCTCTTGGCCCTTGATCAATGTGGTTCACTTGTGTGCCATTGATCTCTTAGTATGTATTTTCCACATACTTTTCTATCAAATTTTAAAACATCATAATTGAATTAATGCTTAGCTTTTAAACTATATTCATTAATTCATTTTCAAATTTTGATTAAAAACTTGATTAATCAAAATTTTCCTCTGCTCTTTATTCTGAAATCTGTATCACTGTAATTGTACATTTATTTACATATTTGTACAAAATATTCCCGAAAATATAGATTTCTCGGGTATCACACGCACTAAGTTCACATTGCATTTAAATGCAATATGTATTTGGATAAAAAATATTTACATTATATTCCAATGTAATATTTGTTTGGATGAAAAATATTTGAATTGTATTTCAATATTGAGTATGTGATATAGCTTCGGTTTGTATGGAACGTTCATTTCTGGAAATGAAAAATTTTTATTTTTAAAAAATAAAAAGTTGTTTGGATTTTTGATAAAAGTGAAAAATTATTTGGATAAGTAGAATATTTCCATTTTCAAGAGAGATTTTTTTTTTTCAATTTTCCAAAAATGAAAAGTTTTTAATGTTCAAGTACAGAAATTTCGGAGAGTCTATATTTTAAAAGTGAAAAATTTTCTATTTTCTAAAAATGGATATGCTTAACGAACAAAACAAAAATTGGTAAAAGTAAAGAGAAAAAAAAAAGTGAGAGAACGAGAGTGTATGATATGATTAGTAAAAATTATAAAAAATAAATAAATAGTAATTGTATTATATTTAAATTGTGAAATAATTAATATTTAAATTCAATACTTTTGTGTTTAAATAAAAATCACATTTTATTTAAATGCAATATAGATACCAAATGCCCCTAAGGCTATCTTGAACTTTGAATTATGTGATCTTCCTTGTCGTGGCTACAATCTATAAATGAATTAAAAACTATTTATGGCTCATTTGTTTAAAAAAAAAAAAAAAAAATCTAAAAAATGAATTTGTGTATGAGGTCCGGATTAAGGATTGAAAAATCGACATGTTCGTCGATATTTGGAAGTATTGATATGGAAACAGGGTATAATACTTTTTTCAGCAGAATATTCACGAAATTTCTTTGGAAATTTTTGTAAATATTGATTTTTTTTTTCTGAATATACAATTTCTATGAAAAATATAGTGTTAAATAACAAACGATCATGAAAACTTCTAGAAATTTTTGCGGAAATATCAAAAAAAATTTCGTAAAATATCGGTTTTGATAATTTGCAAATTTATATTTTAGAGTAGCAATTTTTTTTTTAAATCAGCTCATTATTTAGAAAGAGGTAAGTTGTAAAATATAATATATACATGCCTGTTTGAAATTAATTAGAAAAATACTCAATGCCATTATTTAAACTAATAAGATATTGTAGATATTTTTAAACATTTTACAAGCTTCTTGTAATACTATTATTTTCTTATCATATTTAAAATTATAGATGTAATATACTTATATTATTAGGTTATCTGTCATTATTTAACTAAATAATGAATATATATTTACGATTTATAATACTATAATCATTTTTATTATGAAAATTTATCATGCACTTGGTATTTTAATTGAATGTTTCATTTAAGGGGCATTTGGTAAACACATTACGTTTTAATTGCGTTTGAATAAAATTTTTTTTGAGTGTTATATTTAGTTGAAAAGTATTTATTTTGTATTTGAATAAAATATGTGTTTGGATGAAAAGTAATTTAAAGTAAAAAGTTGATGTGATTGATAAAAGTAGAAATAAATAGTTAGAGTTGAAAGTTGATGTGATTGTTTCACAAAACTTTTGAATAGTAATTGTTTTTGTAGCATTGTTAAAAATAATTGTATTTGAATATAAAACTTTACGTTTGATGTAAAATTAATTTTTGTAACGCTAAAAAACGTTTACCAAAGTTACCTTAATTTATGTATTATTAACTATTTTAAATTTCTTAAACTTTTATTAAAAAATTTAGTATTTTAAAATAAATTTTTATATTTTATATTAATTTTAATTGATATTGATATTTTTGTCCATGTTTTATAAAATCTTAATCTAGGAGACGTTTGGTAAACGCATTGTATTTTGATTATATTTGAATGAAATTTGTTTTTTGAATGTTGTATTTGGTTGAAAAATATTTGTTTTGTATTTGAATGAAATGTGTGTTTGGATGAAAAGTATTTTAGAGTTGAAAAGTTGATGTGATTAGTAAAAGTAGAGATAAATAGTGAAATTAAAAAGTTGATGTGATTATTTTAAAAATATTTTAAATAGTAATTATTTTCATAAAACTGTTATAAAATTTATGTTTGATGTAAAATTATATTATATTTGAGTAAAATTAAAATAAAATTTTCTCTCTAAATGCCCCCTTAGTTTCACTTGCCAGGTTGTAGAAAAGACTTGCAAAACAAACGTCAGCACAGCAACGCTCTGGTCAACAATTGTTCTAATGTAGAAAAAAAAAAGGTAAAAGAATAAGACAGCTTTTCCATAGAATCTCTTATTTTGCGATATATTAATAATAATTAAATTTTCAATTATTTGATTAATTTTTTTAATTATATGATTAATTATTGTTTACATTAAACATTCATAATATGTAGTGCAGAATTATTTTAATTATAAATCTGGTGGTTTATGCTACGTTTGATAAATAAATTTTGGTGTTACGAATACTAATTTTACACAAAACGTAAAGTTTTATATTCAAATACAATCTTTTTCAACAGTATTACGAAAACAATTACTATTTAAAAGTTTTTTAAAACAATCACATCAATTTTTTAACGATAACTATTTATCTCTACTTTTACTAATCATATCAACTTTTCAACTTTAAACCACTTTTCATCCAAATACACATTTTATTCAAATACAAAACAAATACTTTTCAACCAAATACAATACTTAAAAATGAATTTTATTTAAATATAACTAAAACGTAATACGTTTACCAACTGTCCTTTAAAAATTAATCTTATAATTTAGACAATAATTTCTTTTGATAATATAAAATAAAAATCCATACCTGGTCAAACAGTATACAAGTAAAAGTTCATTTTAAAATGACAATTTATTTGAATTGAACAGGCTAACATGGGGTAGGTATCCTTGCATGACAAGGTTGACCAATTTACTTTTGAATTTGATATTTTGATATTAAATTTAATATCTTTTATGATGTTTACATTTAGAGGAGATATTTTGAATTTATTAGTTTTTTGAATTTGATGTTTTCTTGACTATTTATTTATCGAAAATTATAGCAAATAGCATGGAATTAAAAATAAAGTTCAAAAGATTTCCAATAACTTATTACAACACGTTTGGTAAATATTTTTTGGTGTTACAAAAACTAATTTTATATCAAATATAAAGTTTTATATTCAAATATAATCATTTTATATAATGCTACGAAAATAATTACTATTTAAAAGTTTTTTAAAATAATCACATCAACTTTTTAACCATAATTATTTGTCTGTACTTTTACTAATCACATCAACTTTTTAATTCTAAAAATACTTTTTATTCAAACACACATTTTATTCAAATATAAAATAAATACTTTTCAATCAAATATAATACTAAAAAAAGAATTATATTCAAATGTAATTAAAACGTAATGTGTTTACAAGACACCTTAAGAGGTTATCCTAAGTATGAGACATTCTTAATTAGTTGGACCCTTAAAAATTGCGGGGAAATAAATATTTGAATACCTCTTAATAAGCTACCTCAATTGGTCACGCAACAAAAGCATTCCTAGGCCGGCAAGGTGCTACCAAGGCTCAACCCTGATCCAACTCGAATCAATCAAACTCACTTAAAAGCAAGTTTTTGTTTTGAAAATATCTTCAAAACCCTACATTTTGTAATTCGAATAAATATTTACAGTAATATAGAAGAAAATTAGCTGAAGTTGTTCTACTCGAGACTTTATCCATTATTAGTTGGCAGACTAGCAGCGTCAGTCATGGTCCAACATTTTGTCTTCTTTGCCTGAAAAAGAAAAAGAAAAAGAAAAAGAAGAAAAAAAAAGAAGAAGATAATTTTAATTGCTTCTTTAAGGAAATGATCATTGACGGATACCCAAATTATGTTCAATATTTTTAACATTGGTATTCCGTGTAATCTTCATTCAAAGCTTCGAAAAGATTTCAAAATATAAATAAATTAGACATAGCATATGTCAGTTCCAGAATATTATTGTTTGATTGACTAGAGGACCGTCATAGTCATGCGGTCAGTAATTTTAGACATCTTATTTTTGTCAAGTTTCATGTTCGTCATTAGTTTTTTAATGAGTTAATTAAAAGATCTTATGCAAAATGAGATATATGAATCATATAGCTTGGATATCATTATCACTTTGAATCAAAAACTATACTTTCTGATTAGCAACAGGACCAAAAAAAAAAAAAAAAGGGCCTATACTTTCTCACGCTACTAAGTCAAAGAAAATTACTACACTTGCTATTTTTCCAATCACGTTTCTTTGAATGAGATTTTAGTTTTTGACCACGGACATATAACACATCAACGGAGGCTATTGTCTACGTTGTGGAAAAAAAAAAAAAAAAGCCTTTTTTTTCCCAACATCAAACGACTTTTATAATTATAGATAAAATTAAGGATGTGTTTAGTATATTGTCTTAAAATAAAATTTATAGATTTGAATTGGTTGATATTTTGGATAATAATAAAAATTTTTATTATTTAAAGAAAAAAAAAAGATAAAAATGAGTTTGAAAAGTTTGATTTGAATCAAAGAGTCAAATACATTGTAAAAAATCGTAATTGATATATTAAAACATTCATAATGATAGATAAAACAGTTAAATCAATATTGTTTTGACTAAATTCTCATTTAAAACACAATTTAATTTAATTGATTGATTTTTTAAAAATTAATTATTATTATTTTATTGAAATTTTAGGGGAAAAAACACAAAAAAAAAAAAAAATACACATATATATAATCTAAACCAAGCTATATTAGATGTCCAAACAAGACGAAGGAACAAGTGACGTTTCAGCGTGCACTTTTTTCAATTGGCCGTGTGGACGTACCCCGCATGCTTTGACTAAAAAGCAGGTTAAATCAATCATAATGATAGAGTAAGCAGTTAGTCAATCATAATGATAAGAATAAACAGTTAAATCAATACTGCTTTGACTAGAACAAGACAAGTGAAGATTTCGGCATGTACTTTTTCCAAGGCACAAAAAATAGAATATTGACTCCTTTTTTAGAGCACCTTTCTCACTGGACAGATTGTACTGGTGTCAATTTCCATCCGCTTAAAAGCTTATAAATCATATCGTTTATTTTATGTAATTCATATAAACCAGTGGAGTGCTTCGGACGTGCGTGTTCCCCTTTTGAAAATTAACTATAAATAAAATTTAAAATTATGTATGAACAGTCTATTTTTTCTGTTATTCTTTAGAAAAAGAATTGGGTTTATTAATAATTTTGAGAGTAGTTATTTTATTGAGAATGCATTAAATTTGTTAGTATATATGGAAAATGTGCAAATAAAGGTCGTAATAATTTAGACCATGGGTATTTTAAAAACTCCTCATCAACATAAAGTGCAATTGAAGTAATTTATTTTACACTTTATGGCAACAAGTAATTCAATCTATACCATGATTCAGATGGAGGAGTCTACCTAAGCTAAAGTGATCCTTGAAAGATGTTCAACTCCGTAATAAGAAAAACCGGGTATCATTAATATATTTGATTCTGCACATCAAAATGAATAAACTCTTCTTCTTTCTAAGTTTATTCCCTAAAACATCTCAGACCATAAATCCCCTTTTACAAGAAGATTTAGACCAGGCAGGTAAAAGGTGATCTTCTTCACATAAAAGTCCCAACTTCAAGGTCACTGCTATAAACATTTGTTGGCAAGATTGACTGAGATTCACAAACAGAATCTACTTGTTTAGGTTGGTCAATAATTACTTCACCAGATAGAGCAGCAGATGTTGCTATCTTCGTTTTCAGCCGAGCTTCCTAATTAAGCGAAAAATCAGAACATTATGAATTATTATAATCCTAACCTTGCCATAGTCGCATGTACTACACTCTTATATGAAGCTAACAAGGGTAAAAATATCATTCTTCGCATTCCTTACAGACATGAATTGTCCTATACTACGCTATAGAAAGAATTGTCTTTAGGTATCCTTTCTTCTGTTACAATGATTTTACCAACAGTGTCAAATGTTCTAGAGCGGTAAAACATGAAAAAAGCAGAAGTGTAGCAAGTTCACCTTCAATCTGTTTAAGCTTTATTTTGCAGCTCTTTTCTTCTCCGTGTTCAGACACATAGTTGCTATTTCCTTCTTAATAGTATGAGAAACACAACAGTCAACCATCTTAAATTAGCTTATATTTGATAGCAAAAGCATAACATAAAATATCTTGTTTGAATGGGAAATATGTCTCATAAATTCGTCCTTTCCTTCGACAACAGGGTCTCCTCCTCTTTTAAGTTGAACTAATGTCTGTAAGCATTAAAAAGTAGTGTATATATGAGATATTAATCTCCATAATTTCACGCAACAAGACCAAAAAGAACAAAGAGAAGTATTAAAAAAAAAAAAAACATATAAAATCAAGAGAGAAAGGGTGCTTTGGGGCAAGAGAACTGAGTATCGATTGCATTAAAAGAAATACTAAGGTGTCGTTTGACAAACAAATTGTATTTTAATTTTATTCAAATACAATATAATTTTACACCAAATACAAATTTTATAACAGTGCTGAAAAAAATTACTATTCAAAACATTTTTAAAACAATCACATTAACTTTTCAACTCCACTTTTTATCTCTACTTTTACCAATCATATCAACATTTTAACTCTAAAATACTTTTCATCCAAACACACATTTCATTTAAATACAAAACAAATACTTTTTAACCAAATACAACATTCAAAAAATAAATTTCATTCAAATACAATCAAAATATAATACGTTTACCAAATACTCCCTAAGTGAAAGATGTTTTGCTTTTAAGAACTGAAAATGTTGTTAATTGGAATATGTGCAGTACTCACACAAAACCATCATGTAATTTTGACTGCAAACTCCCTTGAGAAAAATGTTTGAAAAATCCAATTTTTAAAAAGTTACCCAATAAAAAGAGAAAAGCATAATTACATTGTTACAGAAAAATGTGTCAGATGAAACCATCAACAGGACTAAAAAAAAAAACATTTAAATCATAATCATGCTATAAGGTACCCAATAGCACTTTTCTGTGTTCTTATTTTTCAATTCAATGTTTAGCACATAACCTTCCTCTTGGCCTCTTGGAAGCAGTTGCTTTACTTCCAACAGGAATTTGTTCATAGATAATTTAGTCTTTGGTTTTCTAATCCATCATTCTTCAACTTCTTCATAATTTATTGTATTGGCCTTCTGTACTTTCCCGTTAAAAAATAATTCCTTAAAATTACAAACAAATTATAATTACCACATAGGAACTTTGGTAATAAGAATAAAAAAAAATTCAAATAATCACTTAAATCATTGACTCTAACAAGGGTCAACTCTCTTCTCTTTTCTGCATACAACCCTCTTCTACATTTTTTCCTTAACTCATTTGGCCTAACTTTAAAACGACTAATGTTACAATTATGACAAGCGGTAACGTTGGAGTCACAACTTGAAGTAATATTAGAATTAGAATCAATAGCAATCTTGGAAGTAGAACTAATGGTAGCATTGGAGTTTAAACCGGTAGGAATGTTGTAGATAAAACTATTAGTAACATTCAAGAGAGAACTCATACTATTTGTTGAGTAACAACCAGAACTGATATTAAAAATCTCTGAGCCACAACTAATGTTCAAGCAACTTGAATTGCTAGCACTCAAATAAGTACAAATGTGGTTCAACTTATAAGCCGCTAGTTTCGTATTCTTTTTTTCTGTATATAATTCCCTTCGTTGCCTCTTTCGGACAACAGCCTTTTCCTAATCTATAGTGATACGCTCCATATCCTTTGAAAAACTAAATAACATTTAGCTTACCCTTCAAGAACCCCAACACAAATCTGCCTTTAAGTATAATTGTTTGACCAGTTTTCTCATTATATGTTCTACAAGCAGCTGCCCAACGGGGAACAACTTGCTAGTTAAACTAAAAGAACGTGATTAGAGTAGAAGAATAGAATACGAGTGCAATCCACTCCATAGTTTCCACCAAATCTTTAAAGGCTCTTACAGTACAATTAATGATTACAGTCTTTTCATAAGAAATCAACGATAGAAACAGGAAACAATAAAAACTTAACTTAGCAATCATATTAAATAGGCCAAGTTTACGAACTAACAACCAAGTTGCACAGGGGGTAAAAAACAAGGAAACTCACCCAAATGCTTACAAATGACAAGCAATTATTACAGACATAAGAAATAAAAATGGAGAAAAACGGAAGGAAAAGCAATTCCTAATTTGTCAATTTTATCTTAGAAATGCTTTTACATGACAAATAACTTTTTTCTTATTAATTATCAATTTCCCTTTCACATACTTGCAAAAATAAAAACTTTCTTATAGAACTTTTAGTCATATTGCTTTGAGTCAAATTGCATTTGACCAGAATATTTTGAGCATAAGAAAGCTCGCGATTGTTCAAAATCAGTGAGTGAACTTAAAAAATAAAAGAGAGTTAAAAGAATTCTATCTTTAAAATTACTTAATTAACTTTACAATTTACGTGTTAAAACAGGATATCAGCAGTTTTTCAGTTACAAGACACGAAACAATGATGTCTATATCAGCAAGGAGTCCAATATTTATTTTAATGATCAATCACTGTACCAATAAGCAGATTATGTTAAAAGGGAAAGTTTTTGCAATAGAGTATTCCACATCGACATGTTTTCTCAAACATCATCGAAAGAAAAATCATATCTACATATAAACTCCTGCCAGTTAATTTAACTAACTTTTGTGGCCTCAATTCTCAAACATGCAAGTTTGTCAATACGTGATATTCTTTTCCACGAGTTTCCTGAGAAATCAACTAAAAAAATCAAACAAGTAGATATTGGATTCCAAAATTGGAAATTGTGATGTTTCAAAAACATAAAATATCAATGTTTGAAACATGTCATAAGTCATTAAAAGCCCATATAACTGAAACGTCAAAACTCATAATTTCATAAAAATCCATTTTGAAGCACTTAAGTGATTAGGCTAAACACCTCTTTTTAAGAAAGAACTTCTAGCGGTTATGCTAAACAATTTTTCTCGAAGAATTTCTCATAGAAACATACTAAATTCCCATGTTGCATCTAGGCTTTGGGCAATACATAGCTAACCTTGTTACAAGCATATTTGCATCATCTATTTTATGGTTCAACTACTAATTATGTCGGAAATCTCTCTATACCGTCAAAATAAGAATAGACACATAAATTTATAACTGAACCCAGTAACTTAATTCCACCAAAAAAGAGAGATATTAGTATGAAATGAAACATCCAACGCAATTCCATCAAAATATACAAGCTAAAAGATTGCAATTATATGAAATGGAATGAAAAAGTGCAAAACCCAGCCTCTCCACGTTTGAAAGCACCAAATTTTCATACTCCAATAATTCTACAACATACTACCATATGATTCTCAAATAGATAGCAATAGGAAGATTGAGCAAGCATAAAGATTCTAATTTGAATCAATACATACCAAGAATAACCTACAATTTATTTCTAAGCTACTTCGAGAAAATACCCACTGAAACCTACAAAAAATCAATGGTGGCACAAATGCAATATTAGTTGAATAAAGAAACGATTACCAGAAAATGGGAAGAGCACCAAAGAACGCTAAGAGACAAATGGTTAAAGGAGAATCACGTTCACTGAATCAAACATTCAATAGCAATTCTCGGCCCTCTCTATTCTTTGGATTTTCCTAAGCCATGTTTCCAAATTAACCAACACAAAACTCCAACCAAGCATTAAAATTAAAAAGGCAGATTCGATATGGTTGCTTTACTTCAAATTTTCAAAGCCTAACATTCGTTTAACATCACTAAAAGCATTGGGAAAACTCGAAAACAATATAAAAATCTATATTTAGATATGAACCCACTGTTATCTAGCACTACAAAACCACAACCAACCAAATTCTCACAGCTCTTCAGCAAAAAAAATTAAGAACCAAAAAAAAACCCAAAATTTCATAGCACAAGCAAAAGGAAAACCAAAAAAAAAGAAAAAAGGATGGAGGCCTAACAGTTCGTTAACCATCACAAAAAGCAAAAGGAAACCCCAAAAACAACGAAAAAGATGAAGGAAAAATACGGCCGGAAACTCTGGCGGAAACCTGAGATGAATCTTGAAGAGAGAGAGAGAGAGAGAGAGAGAGAGAGAGAGGGAGGGAGAGACGAACCTCTGGGATTCAAGAGAGATTAGAGCCGAGCCCGAAACGAACCTCTGTAATCCAAGGAAGACTAGAGCGGAGAGATGTCTTATAAAGTCCAGAGGCGTGTACTGACACAGAGAGAGAGAGAGAGCGAGAGTCCGTGGTAGGTGAAGAAGAAAGTGGATGGAGCGTGGAAGAAGCAAGGAGGAGGGGAAAAAAATCAAAACGCGAGTTTCGACCAAAACGCTCGATTTGGTCGAAAAGTGAAAGGATAGTGAAAATATTTTAGCCTTCCACATTAGTTATCAATTATAGATTATAGATAATAGATAGATAATTTAAAATATTTTTAGAATATATAGAAATTGAGTTAAAAAAAAAAGAGGAGAGAGAGAGGGAGAGGTCCCTTGCCTCTCCACTTGTGGGGACAACACTAGAATTTAAGACGAAGAATAAAAAGGAAAATGAGTATGCAATTTAGCATAAGATCAAACACAAATAGCATGATATCCAATCCCTTCCCTAGCTAACCGCAATAATGGTCAATAACAATTAATAAGCTTAATATTGTGGTATTGCATATTAAATTATGAATTTATCTTACATCTCTTTTTATTTGAGATAGTTTTTAAAAATGAGTTCAATCCAAGTCTATGTTTAATGGTATCAAAGTTAGATTTTACAGACAATGGTGATCATATGACAGGCTATGGGTGATAAAGGGAGCTAGATTATAAATTTGTCTTATAATACTAAAGCTATGTAGGAGAGAAAAGTGGAAAGAAGGAAAGAAGTAGAGGAATTTGTAGAAAGATTATGACAATCATAGTTATTTAGTACGAAAAAAGAGAGGGAGGAAGGAATTAGAGAAGGAACTCACGACCCCTTAAAATGTCACAATTTTAATCTCTTCAAATTAAAGAAATTTTTAGAGAGAATCACTTTATCTATTAATTATAGGTTAAAATTATAATAGTACTTTCATTTGTGATAAAGGTTCTCTTATTGATTAAAAGAATTATAAGAAGATTAAAATATATTCTTTTCTTTCCTTTATATCTTTATACCAAATAAAAAAGATGATTTTTACTTTTTTTCTTCTTATTATACCAAACATCATAAATGAAATGATCTCTCTCTCTCCTTCCTTATCTCCACACCTAGGTAATATACCACTCATTCATTTTACTTTTCTCTCCTTCATACCAAACATAACCTAAGTTATTGGGTTATCGTGGTATTTATTGTATCAATAAACACGGGTAAGTTACTCGTTTGGTCCCCAATCTTTTTATAAAATTACGATTTGGTCTTCAACCTTTTTTTTGGTTGAAAAGTTCTTAAACTCTTTAAAAAGGTGTAATTTGGTCTTTTTTTTTAACTAAAAATGATTAAAAATTAGATGAAATAAATTATATATATGACATATATAAGTTAAATCCGTAATTTTTTTCTTAATTGCCTTTAAATAATAAATTATGTGTTATTCTTGTTATATAATTGAACCTATATATGTGATTTATTTCAACTAATATTTTACATTTTTAAGTAAAAATAACTAATATGCACCCTTTTAAAAAATTTAGAAACCTTATAGCTAAAAAAAGATTAAAGATTAAATTGTAACTTTATAAAAAAGTTAGGGACCAAACTAATAATATGCCTATATATGTACACACATATGACAATATTGTAATAAAAGAAAGGTCCCAAATGTACTGGATGACAAAATCATTTACTTTGGTTTTGATGAATTACAAAATCATTTAATTGTCTGCCGTTACTTATTGGTATTAGGTTTGCCAAGAAATTATATGGGAGGTGGATTTCTTTTCTGTAATTTTTATTCTAAATTTTTACTATTTCTGCCCTTTAAATAAAGAGTGAAAAAAGGTTATTGGAATTTAAGTAAGCAGGGGGTTTTGCGTGAGGGCAGTATTGGCAAACTCGGCTCTTGTGAAGATTGCGTGTAGGGGAAAGCATGTAGGGTCAAATTCAGTACTACAATGCACTGAACAAAGTCGTCAATGGACTTCGTTTATTCTGACTTATTGGGCCTGTCAAGAACTCTCTCTCACGGAGGGGCCAGTTGCTTTTTGAGTATTATTGATGACTATACAAGTGTACTTGCTTAAAAGTAAGAATGAGGCTTTTGAGAAATTTAAGGCCTGCAAGCTTTTGATATAAAATTTAACTGGAAAAAGATTGAAAAAACTAAAAATAGATAATAGGTTGGAGTATTTTTCAAATGAGTTCAATAAACTCTGTGAGAAAGAAGGGATTACTAGGCATAAGACTATTAGAAGAACTCTACAGCAAAATGGTTTAGCTAAAAGAATAAATAGAATCATTAATCATTTTTGAGAGGGTTAGATGTAGGGGTGGCAAATCATGTCAGTGGGTCATGTTTGTGTCATATCTGACTCATTTGTTGACACGAATACACTTGACACGAATACAACCTGTTTAATAATCATGTCAAAAAACAAAACCAGAACACGATCCGCTAATAAACGGGTTAACACGATACGACAAGTTTATGACTTGTTTATTAAATGGGTCATAAACGTGTGTCGTGGCTACTAAATCTACTTACTAAAAGAGTTATAAACAGGTCATTCAATTTGTTATTGACCCATTTAACTAATTTGTTATTAACCTATTTAGCTAACATATTATTGACCAATTTAACTAACCGATCATTAATTTTAACATTAAAAAAACTTATTAAACACCTAAATAAAAATAAAGTTATAATAACTAAATTAAGTTCACAATCAAGTTATATCTAAATTCAGATCATAAAAGATAAATACAAAATTAAAAATATACATATAAAAACTAAAATATATATTTTATATTTAAATTTTGAATTTTAAATTTTTAAACCTTAAAAATTTATATAATATATATTAAAAATTATAAATAGGTAATTCATAAGTCGTGTTTGTGTTAATACATATATGATCAATTTATTAAACGGGTTATTTCGTGTCAATTGTGGGTTGGCGGGTTCGTGCGGGTTCAACCCTTCATTTAATCGTGTTTGACAGGTTCAATCTTTTTTCATCCAAACTCATTTAAAGAAAACCCAAACCCTCTAATTTCGTGCGGGTTTCGTGCCGTGCCACCCCTAGTTAGATATATGTTAGATTCAGCAGGTCTACCTAAGGCGTTATGGGCAGAGGTTGTGGCTATAGCTAGTTCCCTGATTAATAGGTGTCCATTATCAACAATTGGTTTTATCAACAATTGATTACCTAATAGGTGTCCAAACTCGTTTAAAAAAAACCCAAACCCTCTAATTTTGTGTGGGTTTTGTGCCATGCCATCCCTAGTTAGATGTATGTTAGCTTCAGCAGGTCTACCTAAGGCGTTATGGGCAGAGGCTGTGGCTGTAGCTAGTTACCTGATTAATAGGTGTCCATTATCGACAATTGGTTTTAAAACACCTGAGGAGCTATGGAGTGGAAAGTCAGCCGACTACAGTAATCTGAGAGTATTTGGCTGTAAACCTTATGCACATTTCAGACAAGATAAGCTACCACCTAGAGCCTTAAAATGTATTTTTATAGGCCACCTTGAGGGAGTTAATGTAACAACCGATATTTTCTAAACCGTTCTCGGGATCACTGTATAGTAGAAATTTATATATATTAATGTGATGTAAATATATATAAATTTTACTCTAATGATGATTTATTAGAGTTGATAAATGCTTTATGGCTATGAATGTAACGATTTTCGAATCGAAACGCCTCAAATAGTGCATTTTTGATATCGAAAAACAGAATTTTACTGAGACTTAAAATGTGGCAAACATGGACTCCAGATGGAAAATAATGAAATATCTAGAGTTTATGGAGTGTTTCAAATGATATAAATGCATCGAAAGGCTCTAATAGCATTTCGGGAGGTAAACTGCGAAATTTGGCTAGTATAGCTTTTTGGTTAAAATTTCGACAGATGAAAATTATACTGTAATTAAAGAAAAACCTATACTGTATAAACAAATAATATTTTCTTATTAATATAAGAATCAATGGATGAGATCACATCTTCATTTTGATCCAAGGGTCATCAAAAATAGTGGATTTTTAGAACTTCTTTCAAAATTCACTTAAGAAAGAAATTTTGCATTTAATGCAAGGCATGGCTGTCCATGCACGTGGAAGAGAGGGGGAGAAACAGCTGCGTTTCAGCTGAAAAGGTTCCAAAAATTTTGCAAAAATGCCCCCAAGAAATTTTTATTTTGACCCTAAAATTTTCAAAAATTACAAAAAGACCCCTAAGGATTTGTATAAACTTTTTGCTCTGATTTCTCACATCCCCCACAGTAGAAAAATCACAATTCCCCCTGTTCTTCATCTTCTCCACGTTCCCAAAACCACCAAAATTTCTAAGTTTTTAAAAGTTGCAAATTTTGAAGAAAAAGTGTGAGAAAACTTCATCTTGAGGAGTCTTCACTTTAAAGTTCAAGTAAGTTCTTCAAAATCCTGTTGTAATGCTTGTTTTTAAGTGTTTTTATGTTTATGGGAATAGTGGAACAAAATGAGGTTAGAATGGTTTTGAGTGTTTTGATGAAATTTATGTAGAAAAACATGTTTTAAACTTGTTTTTGAAGTGTTTGTGGGGTTAGTTTTTGAAAAAAAATGTGTTGCATGGGAGAGGGAGATTTGACGTGAAAAAAGGGTGAAAACCCTTATGGAATAGTGATGAACATGTATTGTGAATTAGAAAAGGAATTGATGTTGTGTATAAGTGTTGAAAGGAAGAAAGAAAAAGAGGAAATTTAGGATTGTGAGTAAAACCCTAAGTTTGGAAATTTTGCTATGCCTTGTATA
Source organism: Antiaris toxicaria (assembly GCA_035233585.1). Taxonomy (NCBI): domain Eukaryota; kingdom Viridiplantae; phylum Streptophyta; class Magnoliopsida; order Rosales; family Moraceae; genus Antiaris; species Antiaris toxicaria. Next base: position 9,404,881 of record CP141162.1, on the reverse strand, counting down.
TGAGAATGAATTATTATTATGTACTGGGATTTTGAGTAGGTTTATAATGAAAACTGTGTTCAATAACGCAATTTAAGTCGTTTTGGCACAGTGGGAAAATAAGAATTTAAGCCGTTATAATGCCGAAATTTTCAGACTTATAACTAAGGCTAAGGGTTTAAGGATGATAATGTATAGAAGAAATGTTTAAATGCCCTAGTGTTGACTTATAAACATTTCACTGAATGTTGAACTGTTTCATTATAGGGCAACGACTGGAAACCAAGGAAAAGAAACATTAGTAGATTTCTGATAAGTTCTGGCATTTAAATGTCTGGACATGAACAATTGGAACCCTATGTTGTTTTTGAATTTCAATTCAGGTGTAGCCTAATTTCTTTGGCTAGAAAAATTCTATGTTGTTGTGAACTCGTTAAAACTCCTAAATTGACGAGTGTACGAGTGTGTATTGACGTGTTATGTGTATGTGATAATGTTTTATGGATTTTTGACCCTAGAATGCTTTAAGCATGTCTTAGGGTTGATTGTATGTGTGAGAAATGGCTTTGGTGTCAAAATGTATTTAAAAACCTATTTTAGCCGGAACCAAGCACTAAGCATTGGCCAAAGAGCGCCCTGGCGCTGAGCTCTTGGCCAAAATTTGGTGTCAAAAATCTAGTAGGAGCACCAGGCGCTAGGGTATGAGCGCCAGGCGCTATTGTAAAAATTGGTGAAAGCGCCAGACTCTAGGGTATGAGTGGGTATGAGTGCCTAGCGCTAGTGTAAAAAAATCAGTAGGAGAGTCAGGTGCTAGGGTATGAGCGCCAGACGCTAGTGTAAAAGTTGGCGAAAGTGCCAGGTGCTAGTGCAAAAGTTGGCGGAAGTGCCAGGCGTTAGGGTATGAGCGCCAGATGCTTACACCGGATTTTCAAAAGCGCCAAGCGCTGCAAGGAGAGCGCCGAAGCGCTGAAGTTTCTGTCCAAAGTTTTACAGAAAAATAAGATGAAGGGCCAGGCGCTCCAACTATTTCAAAAATGTATAATTAAAGTTTTGTGCCTCATTTTTAGTTCCAATCACGCCCTAATGTTTAAGTGCGTGGATGATGAGTTTTAAACAGTATTTTTGGACTGAATATGCATAATATCGAGTACATTAATTATTAATATGTACACTGGAACAGTTAAGATATCATAGTAAGTAGCATCGCACAGTAAATAACAGGATAATGAAAAACCTAATGTTTTGGCGTACCGGCCTCTCGTGAGGGGAGGTTACCTTATGTCGAAGCAGAAGACATACCATAGATGAGGGAAAGTCAGGGTCGCTCCCAGGCCTCTCTTACAGCGCGCATAAGGTACGACTAAAACGGGCCCATAGACATAGTACATGAACAATGTAAATGTAAATTAAGCATAATGAACTCCATGCATATTTGTTGAGTTACATTGTGATGTTTTATTGTTTTAAATGTTATGTCTGAACTTACTGGGCATGTAGCTCATCAGTTTGTTCGTATTCAGGTAATCGTGGTAAACAACCTGTGACCTAAGCTATAGGGTATGGATTGGACTGCAGGGATGAAGTGACAGTGTCATGATAAAAGGTTATGGACCTACCAGGCTAATTCCGCAAGAAGAAAGAAAAGGAAAAAGAAAAGTATAATTGTATGATATTGTATAAAGTACACTGCTATATTTGACTTTAACTATTTCTAATATAGTATGATATTATTATATGCAAGTAATACGAAATAGTTTCCAACTATAATAATTTAGTTTTGGGAAGTTGTAGTACTATGTATATCGATGGTTCAAAAAAAAAAAAATTTCCGCATTCTAGTATGTTATGTTTTGAAAAAGAAGAAGTAAAGAAGCAGAGTTTTCAGTGACATTTCCCGCGCGAGGCGGAGGGTGTCACAGTTAAAGGGTATAAGCTATGGTGTTTAGAACCGGGACACAATGAGTGTATAATAAGTAGAGATGTGGTGTTCAACTAGTCAAAATGGAAACATCATCTCACAGAAGACTTCTTAAAAGGCTTCGGTTCAGGTGGAGACTAGAAGTTCTAGAGTGGACATTGAAACAGACATTGCAAAGATTTTGGATATGCCCTAGGAGACAGCACAACAGCAAGCCCGAAATACAAAAGCTTAGAAGGATTATAGTTTGGTCATAGACAGAACAAGAAGAATCGTCAAACCACTAGAGAGGTTTGGATATGTAGATTTTATCTCCTACGCATTTACAATTGCAGATCACTTGGAAGAAAACGAGCCGAAATCATACATAGAAGCAATTATCAGCACAAAGAAGGATCAAAGGATAAGAGAAATGGAAGAAGAACTTAGACCGTTGGAAATGAACAAAACCTGGGAACTTGTTAAGAAACCTATAAATCACAAGACAATTGGCTGTAAATGAGCGTACAAGAGGAAGGATGGGATTCCAGGAGTAGAAAAACCAAGATATAAAGCCAGACTCGTGGCCAAAGGCTTTACACAACAGGAAGGGATAGATTTCAATGAAATTTACTCACTCGTAGTGAAGTATAGGTCTATAAGAATGGTTTTGGCTATGATAGCTCAGTGGGACGTGGAACTAAAATAAATAGGTGTCGAAACTGCGTTTCTGCATGGTGAATTAGAAGAATAGATCTATATAAGCCAGCCAGAAGGGTTTGCAATTAAAGGCCAAGACAAGTATGTGTATTCAAAAAATCTGTGCATGGACTTAAACAATCTCCCAGACAATGGAACAAGAGGTTTGATGATTTCATGAGCTGGAGTGGTTTCCGAAGGAGCAAATTTAATCAGTGTGTGTACTTCAAGGAGACAACTGATGAGAGTATGATATATCTATTGTGATATGTGGATGACATTTTAATTGCGTGTTTACAAGGAAAAGAGATCGCTAAATTGAAGGACCATCTCAAAACTGAATTTGAGATGAGGGATCTTGAGCCGGCCATGATTTAGGCATAGAGATAAAACAAGACAGGAAAAAGTGGTTGTTATACTTGTCTCAGAAGGGGGATCTTGAAAAGGTACTTGGGAGATTTGGAATGATAGATTCCAAGGCTGTTGGGATGCCATTGGCACAACACTTCAAGTTAATTGCCTCATAAATGCCTGAAACAGATGAAGAAAAGGCATATAGGTCAAGAGTTCCATATGTAAGTGTAGTGGGTTCCGTAATATATGCGATGATATGCTCTAAACCTGATGTAGCCTATGCTGTAAGTGTTGTTAGCAGGTTTATGTCAAACCTAGGGAAGATTCATTGGCAAGCTCTAAATGGGTTCTAAGATATTTGAGAGGAACGTTGAGTTGGGGTCCGACTCATGGTGAAGTTGAAACTAGTGCTCAAGCTATTAAATTAGATTAGTCAACTTAATTTAAGTTAGAGCTAGATTAAGTTAGATTTCAAAACCAAACTAACCCTTAAAGTCCAAGTTACATCAACTTTAAGTGGCTTGTTCATTATTGTTAGAAGTCCATAAAAACTAGAGTATTCTGCTTTCCAATATATATATATATTTTAAAAGGATTTATGTTGTACTTTTATTGGCTGATGAGAGTTTATCTTGTACTTATTAAAGACATTGTTTACGGCCGCGGGTGGGTAAGATCAGGTGAGTTTTAAGATATTTCAACCTATCCAAATGATGTTGATGAATTGGATAAAAAAAATAAAAAACCTAAGTTGATAAGTTCAAATCTAGTTCAGTTTTTCAGAATTATAATACGTTAAATGTATAAACCAAAGATTAACATATAAATTTAAATATATAAAGACATAAAACATTGTAAAACTATGAACATGATATACTTTAAAATACTATTAACAACATATAAAAACGTATTGTGCTGGTTGGATTTATGGTGACTTGTTAAAAATTGAACCTCTCAGGTTTAGTGGGCTAACACATACTTAAAATCAGATTAAACTAAATTTGATTTTATTATATTAGATTGGGTTGAGTTGTATGGATTATTTGGACATGCATATAGAGTTATTATTGTTGTTATTGTTATTATTATTTTATTTTACACTGTAGATGTGATAACTGAGAAATCTATAGTCTCAAAAATTTTTGTATAAAATATGTAAATAAATGTATATTTATAGTGAGACATGTTATAGAATACAGAGCAGATGAAAATTTTGATTAACTGAGTTTTAATCAAAAAAATTTGACAATGAATTAATGAATATAGTTAAAAGCTAAACATTAATTCAATTTATGATGTTTTAATTAATAGAAAAGTATGTGGAAAATGCTTATTAAGAGATCAATGGCACACAAACAAGCCACATTGATCAATGGCTAAGATTAGCCAAATAAGCCCTTGTAATTTTCTTATTTTCTTTAAAGAAAATTAAGGAAATGTGAGAGGAGAAAGCACGTGAGGGGCCACAAGCAAGCAGCCCAAGTGATATTATTTCACTTGGTTGAGCTGCAAAAAGAAACGGCAGAAAGAGAAAGAGAAAGAGAAAGAGAAAGAGAGAGAAACCGAGAAAGAGAGAGAGCAGAAGAGTAAATCCAAGAAAGTTCAGATTTTTCTCTTCAAGCAGCAGATCGATCAAGCATTCAGCCAAGAATTAGCAGCAATAAGTTCTCAAGCTTCAAGTAAGGTAAACCCTCGTTTTTCTCACGTTTTCTTGGGTGAACAATCTGAGGTTTTAGTAGAAATGTGAGTAAATCATGTTGAGATTTTCGGTTAAAATCAAAACATGTTTCAAGTCTAGTTGTTTTTAAACACGAATCCATGAGTTGATGGTTTAGAAAACCAAGTTTAGTGAGTTTTCTTCAAGAAAGTTCAGATTTTTCAAATATTGAGTTAAGAGATGTTAATAAGCAAAATGTGAAATTTTGCTTATGTAACCATGGATTTGTGACAGTAGAGATGTAGTCTATACCTTGAAACGATCTTATTGAGATCGATTTTGAGTGTAAGAAGTAGAACAAAGGCCATAAAAGCCTTAGAAAATCAGAGCAAAGCAGTTCGGACCCATAATCTTGATTCTAGTATGAACGCGGGCGTGTACAAGGGCGTGTTCTAAACACCGCCCCGAACATTCCCACAGGCACGATCATGTTTCAAGAAAAAAAATTAAGACCCGAGAGGTACAACCCAATAACACAGCCATGTCAAAAGGCACACGGTTATAGGGAGGGCGTGTAGCAGACCATGTTAAACAGCAGGAAAACACGGCCAGAAACACGGCCATGTAGGTCACCGTGTAAGCATACATGAATTACACGGTCATGTTCCACGAAGTACACGGCTAAGCATGTAAGTCCAGAGGAGTACACGGCCACACCCGTGTAAGTATACATGGCCGTGTAGACACCCGTGTAAGTATATACGGCCATGCTCCATGAACCACACGGCCATGCACGTAAGTCCAGAGGAGTACACGGCCAGAGATACGCCCGTGTAGAAGGGCGTGTTCGAAGTCAAAGTAAAAAAAAAAAAGAGTTTGGAAATGTGAATTACATATTTTGCCATGTTTCCAATATAAGATGAATATGGGAATAATCAGCGATTATTTCTTTTATAGGAGTTCAAGACAGAGACCCCGATACAGCAGTCCCAGAGCAGCAGAGGCTCACGCTAGCAGATTTCCTGTAAGTTCAAGTATTGTCCTGACTGCAACGTGGACAATCTTGTTATGTTATGATGTTATGTATATTGTTTGGTGTGTATGATAGACATTGATTGTCTATATCACGATACTCATGTCAGTTTCATGTCATGCATATAGAATTTTATGTATCAAGTACACATGTTAGACAGGTAGCAGGTTCACGAAAATATGTAGGTGCACAATGCACCTTAGTGTGTTAATAAAACTCACACCCCAGTAAAACATGTAACAGGTTTCTACTGTAGGGGCAATCAGTATGCTACCCAGTTGGAACTCCAGATAAGATGGTAATTAAACCAATTATTGGCGTACCGGCCTCTCAACCCATGGGGAGGTTTTCATGTTCAGTTTCAGTTAAGACTGAGGAGGTCAGCACTAAAGTACCACTCCCAGTTATGCTAACATGTCGGTAAGACCAATCAGGGGCCCAAAACCAGAACTAAATATCAGATAATGTCCTAAGACTAATCCTTCAGCCAAGAGTATGTTTTACAGAGTCAAGTTTCATGCATAAGCACAGTACAACATGTTATGATTCATGTTTTTATGTTTGAACTTACTGAGCTCATAGCTCACCAGTTTGTTCACATGTTGCAGGTAAGAGACCTGTTCACTAGTAGTATACGGTGGACGACGGACAGGGTATGTACATGTCAGGGAGATTGGGCGAGGGATTTGGTCACCATTAGTCTTCCGCAGTACAGTTTTGAAATGTAATTTCAAGAACAAGATTTCAAGTCAAGATTATGTGATAGGGGAATCATGATCTATGTACATGTTATTTTGTTAACATGATTTCCTTATCACACTCTCTAACAATTGTTATGTTAAGAAAAAAAAAATTTATTCCGCAAAATTAACAAGCAGTTTTCAAGTTCAGCATGATTGCCGGCAACCCTAGAGGCCTACATACTATTACGGTTAATTACAGAGTTGACTGTAATAGCACTGTAGAGCCTCGGTAGCAGGACGGGCTGTCACAGTAGATCTTGGTTATGAATCTATTTTGTTCATCCTTTCTTCTGGCTATATTTTCAGTTACTTATCTAAATGTATATGCGTGTCCATCTAACCTCATGCAATTAGTTTTCCTATTACGGTATTTTATCATCAGTTTCAAATTCCATCTTTAGTTTCAAATTGTGCGGTTATCCTAGATCAAATTACATTTTTATTTTTAGCCTTATCCTATTTTTAGTCTTCAAATCATAAATCAATTTTAGTTCCCGACTTTTAAAATATCTCAGGATCAAGTCTCCAATCTACTAAGTTCCCTCAAATTAATCATAACGTCCATTCAATTAATAATGCAAGACTTCTTACACATGACTTCGATATTAACCATTACGTTCATTCAATTATTAAAATCTTTATATCGTGTATTGAGATTTTGTTTTTATATAACGTCCAGTTGTGCCATTTATATATATATATATATATAAAATTTTGTTTGCTTGCCTATATATGTATTGTCAAGTTTAATTCATGGACGACGTTCCCATAAATTTAGGTTTAAAACTTTCCTGAGCATAGATTTGTTGTCACATGATTGTTAATTATTTTAAGTATATTTTTTATATTTAATTTCTAGCTATGTGGTCAGATTATTTAATTTATATATATAAGAAGTAGAAAGACAACCAAATGTGAACTTATGATTCCTTAGACATATAATAAAGTCTAACTTTGAAATTGAAATATGGTGAAAACTTTAAAATGTTTTATAAATAGCAAAAAAATCACATCATTATAATAATTGATATATAATATTTTGAGAGAAATTACTATTTATGTAGCATAAAATTTGAAAATCATTGTAAATAATTTTACGCTATTCTTGAAATATTGCAAAAATTTTGCTATATTTCAATTCCACATGCATAAACCTATCATGAAGAGGCCTTTTTCAGAAAAGGAAAGTACATCATTTATAACTACTATAAAATTACAAATTTTTTTAGGTTGAAACTCATAAAGTTAAAGGTAATGCAAGTTCGAGTGTGCTTTGCGCATAGATAACCAGTTATAAAGAGTTCCTACATAATGACAAAAAGGCATAATGTACTGATCTGCAGTCTTTCATCTACGCATCCTGTCTACGCCAACATCATAGTTTCGTCCAAGCTCTTTTTGCTATAGGAGTAAGAAAAATCGACATTTTGATTTATTTATTTTTATTTTGAAAGTGCTGATATAAAAATCTAGGTATAATATTTTTTTGTAAAATATTCATAAAATTTTCATAAAAGTTTTTATAAGTATCGATTTTTTCTGAAATATCGATTTTCATGAAAATTAAAGTATTAAATAATAAAATATTATGAAAATATCCATAGAAATATCAATAAAATTACTATAAAAATATCAATTTTGATATTTTTTAAATGGTCAATCTAATTGACTGAATAATGATCAATCACTAATTAATCATAATATAAATTATTAATTTTTAATCAATCATTAATAATTAATAACTGATTAACCAAATCTTAAAAACTGACAAACAGCCATTTTGCTTAAAAAAAAAAAGCTTGGTTGTTTATTAAATTGGTGACTAAAATAGGCTACTCGACCTAATTTTCCTATATAAATTTATTTTATACTCAGTATTTTAATTAAGTGTTTCATTTAATTTATGTATTATTAACTATTTTAAAGTCTTTTTTTATTTAAAAATTTAGTGTTTTAAAATGAATTTCTATATTTTACGTTAATTTCCAACGATATTGATATTTTTATTTATATTTCCTAAAATCTAAGTACCAATAAGGAAATTTCTATGAAAATATCGATAGAGATGATTTTTCAATCCTGACATACAAAATGATAATGTTGTTACTCTATAAAGTACTCCAAAATACCTATAGTAATCATAAAGAGCATCACAAATAATTTTCAATCAATTACATATTGGTAGAATAATACTAAAAAAAAATTTTTTTTTACTATGTTTAACATCATATCCTAATAAAATATAGATACCATAATACGAGACTCACAAATATAACCTATCTTCTATACTTTATAATGTTTAGCACTACACATGCTTCAAATCTGTAATGTACTAAAATACTCAAATGTCATTGTTTAAACTAATCAGATATTGCCTTTGCTTACAAGATATTAAGTCTCAACAAATGAATGAAACTACTCGTCACAAAATAAATAAATAAATAAATAATAATAATAATAATAATAAAAACAACAACAACAACAACAACTACAATTATCAATTCCATGAGTATTATATATGCATTTTTCTCAACGCACACTTGTTCACAATTTCTGATCTCCAGCAATACCTCATGTGTTAGTCAACTAGAACAACATGCTTTCTTGCTGATACTACTCGTAAAATTGGACATATTAATGGTGGTGCCCTGAGGTATGACAGGTAACGTGGAAGCAGCCTCTTGAGCAGCCAGAGCCTTCTTGCTGATTATCTGGTAAATGTCCAGCAAAATTGTCTGGAACGCGTTCTCGACATTGACGGCTTCCAGGGCCGAGGTCTCGAGGAACGACAGGCCTTCCTTCTCGGCCAAGGCCCCCGCATCCTCTGGCGAGACCGATCTAAGGTGGTTGAGATCGGCCTTGTTGCCGGCCATCATGATGACGATGTTCGAGTCGGCATGGTCCCGCAACTCGCGCAGCCACCGCTGGACGTTGTCGAAGGTCTGCCTCTTGGTTATGTCGTAGACCAAGAGCGCGCCCACGGCTCCTCTGTAGTATGCGCTTGTTATGGCTCTGTACCTCTCTTGACCCGCGGTGTCCCATATTTGTGCCTTGACTGTTTTCCCTTCTATCTGCTCGATCAGATCAATGCACACGCACAATTATTAATGTCGTAAATGTTATGCAACTAAGATCGCAGAATAGATTTTTTTTTTTTTTTTTTTGCCGTAGGTGCGAATCCAATTAGGGCGTGTCAAGTTCAGTTACTTCCTGCATTTATAATTACGGAATAAAGCATGTATTTGGAATAAAGGTTTAGAATGGAATTTTAAGATTGAAGTTGACTGATTTTTAAAAAACTACTATAATTTTTATTAACTTAAAAAAAAGACAAAAATCTAACCGAAATTTTTAGACTCGACCTATTATTCAAACAAGTTATAAGTATTGTCCTTTGTGCTTTGGATTTTAATCTTGTGTTTGCATGTGTAATCTTGTTGTAAACAGCATAGTTTATACGATCATTTTAATATTTATCAGTTGGTGATTATTGTTATTTTAACCATAGAATAATATAATAAATTGGATAGTTGATTTATTATTTAGACGATAATAGATGATAGTTTAAAAATGTAACTATCAAAAAAACTCGTTCATATATAAAAACACATTGACAAACAATTGATAACCTATTATACTTGATAATTATCAAATTAGCAAATTAGGCAAAGCAACAAAATGGAAAAACGAAAGCAGTAATAATTTATAAAAAGAAAGGCAAACCTGTAAGGTCCGAGTTGCAAACTCAACACCAATGGTAGACTTAGACTCGAGACAGAACTCGTTTCTGGTAAACCTAGAGAGAATATTGGATTTGCCAACGCCTGAATCTCCAATCAAAACGATCTTAAAGAGATAATCATATTCGTGATCTACTTTGTACGCCATATCTGATTATAATTATTTTCCGCTTAATTACACCATGTAACACAATTAAGACCTGCACGAGATCAGTCAAATATTATTTATCCAAATTAATCGATAATTTAATTCAATGACTAAAGAAATTTGATAATCTAAAATTTTAACCAAAGATCAGTGAAAAAAAAAAAAGAACCGCGTTGATTTTTTTTTTTTGGTTGTTTTTGAAGGAAAATGAAAATGGGAAAGGAACAATACCGCTGAGTTTGGGAATTAGTTTTCTGTTTTTCATCGTTCATGGAGAAGTTTGAGCACAAGAGAGGTAATGAAAACAAAAATGTGTTTGGGGATACTTTGCAAAGCCAGGGAGAAGAATTGACAGTTAAACGGATGAAAAGGCACTGAAAACGGAGAAACTATTCTAATAAGGTTCCGGACTACCAGGTCAGATCCAGCCAGTTGAAAGCCACGGATTTACATGTCAAAATTATATCTCGTATTCATATATAAATATATATTTTACGTATATATATTTGAGAGAAATTCCATCGTCATATTTTGTTTGAGTAAATAATTACATCCTCATGTTTACGAGTCGCAAAGAAAAAATATACGATTGCACATAGCCTAATATTAATTATGTATCTAATCCCACCATAAAATATAAAATTTGAAAACCTCCACCTTCAAATTAAGAAAAAAGGTAAATCAGTATTGAAAATTATAACATATTTTAAAATTGATTATAAATTATAGCATATATATTTTTTGTTATTCAAATAAATTAATTGTTTTCATTTTTTACCCTATGTTTCATCAAATCTCTCTCTTTCTCTCTTCTTTCTCTTGGTCTCTTGCATGCAAGTTTTTCCCGACCATTTTTCCTAGAGTTTACGGTCGCCATTTTTCGGAGCCACGGAAGAATCGCGGAGATCTACTTTGTATATATCTCTTTCTCTCTTTCCTCTGGTGATGAAGGCCATGGACGGTGGTGAGTAGCATGGCAAACCTTTGTCCTCTTTGTGTTGGTGATGAAGCTCATTGCTGTGACCAACCTCTCTCCCTTTGCCTAGGTTCGAACTCAACGAAATCACCTCAATTTAAGTTTGAACTTGACGAAATCGCCGCGATGACTACCTGGGTTTGATGCTCCATACATGGAGAGGCCAGATCCGACAAGATTCAACTAAATCTGGTTGAAGTTAAGCCACGAAAATTGGCAAAGGTGGCGATCTAGCTCTGATAATCCAGATTGGAATCAAATAGCTGTCATGCGACGTCGCAATGGTGAAGCAATGGCTATCAAGCTTTGTTTTTTTACATTTCTGGGTTTTGTTGTTATTTGTCAATATTTGTGATTATTTGTTGGTATTTATTCGTATTTTTTGTTATTCCCTTATGATTTTGAGGTCTGTTGATCTCTAGCGATTGCGATAGGAAATCTACTCATCGATATACTCCATGGTTGACTGCGAACTCTTCAGTGCAGTGTTATTTCTTATTGCTGTGAATGAAAATATAAGAAATACCTATATTTCTATAGAAATCCAGCAAATCCTTCCCACATTTTTATATAAATCCAATATTTCCTAATTTTATGTAGTTTAGAAAATGATAGGAAAAACCCACATTTCCATGAATTTTACTGGTGTTTTCCGGCATCGTAATTTTCCTATCAGTGACTGATGACAATCCAAGGTGGCGAAAAAGCCATCGTCAGAGAAGACGACAACCTCATCGATTCTTCGAGCATTGTTGAGTGAGGTCAAAATTTTTTATTGCGATTCTTCGTGCGATCTCTGGTTCACCAGGTATTGCAACACAAGCAATGACTTCTCTGGTGAGGGAGAGAAAAGGGTAGGTCACGTGATTTTGGTGTGGTTGGTGAAGATTTCGATGAGATCAAGGCAGATTTGGACGGATTTGGTGAAATAAGTTACGAATAAGGTTGAGTTTCTCCCAATATTCACACACCAGATCAAGTTAGGATTAGGCCTCACATATCCAGTGACGTCTAGTTGGAAATAAGCCAGATGTGCCTATTACAGACTTTATCTTCCTCTCTAATGTTCTGCAATGGCGACGACACGAGGAGAGAGAGAGAGACAGAAGGCAACGGGAGAGAGAGGAGAGAGGAAGAAAAAGAGAAAGAGAACTAGATACCCACGGGAAGATAGAGAAAGAAGTGAGAGAAAGATGGGGGGTAGAGGGGAGAGGGAAGAGAGAGAAAGACGACGATAAAGTTAGTATTTTAATGTATAATTAATTTAAATTTTGCTATTTGATTATATTAGTTTTAATCCTATTATTATTTTGAAACATTTATTCTTAAAAAAAAAAAAGGGTATATCAAGTACCATAGCAATTAGATCGAATGTTTTTCTAAATATTCTTTAACTAAATGATTAAGCACGATTTTTTTTTTTTTCTAAATATATTTGGTCCCATTTCAGGTAATTGATAATGTTTCTTATTTTTTTATTTATTTAATTTTTTAGAATAGATTATTCGGTAATTAAAATCAATAAATTTTTTAATATTTCAAAGAAAACAACATGACCTCTTAAAAAAAGAGAGAAACTTGGTTGATTGAACGGAGGGCGAAACTGATCTCTTTGCTGCAACTTCGTTTAAAGAATGAATCCGTCAAGGAGGTAATTTTGTAATATTTTTACAAACAAATAGTGGATATGGTTTTTTATTTTTTTAAAAGAGGAAAAGTGGTATAATTTGTTTAAATAAATGAGATATTTAAAGGATTTTTTTTCTAAAAGAAATAATTCCCACAACGAAAAATGATATGCGTACATTAAAAATTTAAACACGATTTGTACGGTTTTTTAAAAAAAAAATAAAAATAAAAATAAAAATAAAAATAAAAATAAAGAAAGAGTAAAGACATGTGAAAAAATAGTTTATACATTAAGTCATAAAAATTTTGACATATATATTTACGACTAAGTTATTCCGTGACGTCTAATGTTTTTCCTATCATAAATGATTCAATTCTACACTTAAATATTTAAAAAAAATTACACCTAAATTTGTCGATTATGGGTGGTTGTATTGTTGAATCTGTATAATATTCTTTGATTGTTTATATAGAACATGAATTTTTTTTTTTATCAATGCTTGAGCTGCTTTTTTAAATTGTGTTATACATATTTATCCAGTTTCATTGTAGATTATTGTATTTAAATTATATTTGTTGGAGAAAACAATATTTAATTAGTGACTGAGGATGTATTATGTAGTTTTTTTTGTTTGAAGAAATGTATTACGTAATTGTTTATAAGTAAATTAATTAAGAAAAATATTAATATAAGGTATTAAGTTATATTTGATACCATGGAGTTGGATTGAGGATAAATATATCCATGAGTGTCATACTACTATCTGTTAATTGCTTTTTTTACTTATCTGTAGCATTAGCAAGAGTTGTATTACCAACCTTATTATATTTCAAATCAAAATATTATTACTTTCACTATGAATTTGACTTATTGGATATATAATAATTAAATGTTAGTTTTAATTATAATACATAATTTTATTTTATGAATGTTGTTTTATTTACGCTTACTTGGTGTTTTAGATGATATAATCTATTCAAATCTCCAATTGTTTTTCTATTTTCTAGTTTTTATACTTGAGGCTGGAACATAGTCGATGTATTGTATTGTGTAATGAAATTTCCATATACTATGGATGGAAAAAAGTATTCAATAGAGATTAATAAAATATGGTAAAATTATTTTTATGCTGTATTTAAAGCAAAGACAAGAAATATTTGTTATATTATTTTTAAAGTTTTTGTCTTTGGTATATCTAAATTTATATAATATATAGTTGCATTAGTGCTTACAACACATGTGCGTCCTGTCTGATAAAAAAATTATAGTATGTATTATTTAATTAAAATAATAAAGCATATATATACATATATAATAATTATAGTAGTTAATTACCTAGATATTGTTTTACAGTTATTGATGTAAAAATCGTATTATTAGATCATTTATTGTCTTTAAAATATTTGTATCGAATTTTTCAACTGTTACTACCCATAACATTACTTGCAATTTTTTACTCTTGCAATCAAATAGAAATAATATTAAAATATAATTGAAGCAAATAATAAAATGCTATTTATAAAATGAGTAGTTAAAGTTACTAAATAATTTAACTACCTAATATTTTACATTGTTAGTGTGCATCTTTATATCATTTTTCCTTTTATCTTTGTTTGTTTGATTTCTTGAACTTTTGTTAACAATTCTATAACATTTGATATAAACAAAATTAAAATAGTTATTAATATATGAAGAAAAAAATCATAGTAATATATATATAAATTAATAAAAAAATATTTGTCAATATTTCATTGATATCTGGTCTTGATGATATTTGATTAAATTTTGCGAAGTAAAATTTATGCATGGAAATATCAGATTTTTCTTCTGTTACTGAGACAAAAGATATTGCTATTGCAAACTATAACAGTGCACTATAAAGTACAATTTTGTATTTTGATTTATTTAGTGCAACATTCAAATTGTTGATTTGATATATCTGCTATTCTATTATTTTGTCAAATAAATGATCCGCATCCCAAGCTCTTATTGATCCATATATTGCCTCGTGTTGGAGTTCATAAAAGTACATTTATTTATTACATTTGATATTTTAAATTTGTGTAATAAAATATATATGTTATTTATTTTAAATAATAAAAAATATAATATAAAATAATGTAAGACAAAATTCTTACCTTTTTATCAATCAAAACGCAATCGAGGCTCATTAAATGTCCTGTTGTCTAATTATTGTTATGCCATAGTTTGTTAATACAAGCTTCTATTGCTTTATATAATTCGTTTGATTTAAAAGAGTACATTTTTATTTTTATTAATTATGAAAAAAATTATTAAAATGGAAATTATATAAATGATATTTGTAAAATTTTGTAAGTAACTTAAGAAAAAATTTATATATAAACTGTTATTAATACTATATATTGATAATGTTTGGTTAATGATATGACTTTTATAATTATGAAATGTTATGTAAAATTTCTTTATAAACTATATTTTTATTTGGATGTTTATTAATTAATTCATGAATTAATTAATATAATCTTTTAGATATTGTAACTCTTTATAAAGTTACATATAATTAACCATGTGTCAATATTTTATTTTCTAAATAAATACTAATTTTATTTAATTATTTTCCTTGACTTTTAATTATTGTCATAACATAACAAATTTTTACAAGAAATTGTCATCTTTTTAATGAAAATGCCATTTAGGTTCATGTACAATCATTTATATATGAGCCATATAAACTTTTTCATTAATGTTATTTGAATTTATAATTTGTCTTTCTATAATTTTATTTGTTAATTATATAATAATAAGTCTTGTTTAGTTACATAAGCCCATTGATTAATTTAAATTTTTTAATAATATAATATGTGATAATCGAGAAATCTACGTTCTCGGAAATATTTGTACAAATATGTAAATAAATGTACATTTACAGTGATACAGATTATAGAATACAGAGCAGAGGAAAATTTTGATTAATTGAGTTTTAATCAAAATTTGATGATGAATTAATGAATATAGTTAAAAGCTAAGCATTAATTCAAATTCATGATGTTTTAAAATTTAATAGAAAAGTATGTGGAAAACACATACTAAAAGATCAATGGCACACAAGTGAGCCACATTGATCAAGGGCCAAAAGAATAGGCAAACAAGGCCTTACATTTAAAAAAAAAAAAAAGAAAGTGAGAGTGAGGGAATGAGGCACGTGAGCAAAAGGGGATTAATTAATCCCTTAGCTGCAGATGCAGCTGGCAGAAAAAGAAAAGAAAGAAAGAAGAAAAGAAAGAAAGAAAGGGAAAGAGAGAAAGTGGCCGAGAGAAAGAAAGGGAAGGAAAAAGGAAATCCAAGGCAAGTTCGGATTTTCTTGTCCCAGCAGCAGATCAATCGAGATTCGGTCAAGGAGTAGCAGCAAGAAAAGCTCACGATTAAAGCAAGGTAAACCCTAGTTTCTCACGTTTTCTTTGGGGGAAAAGTCTGGGGTTTTAAGTGAAAAACAGGGAATGTGAGTGAATCATGTGAGGTTTTCGGTTAAAATCGAAACATGATTCGAGTCTAGATATTTTCAAACACGAATCCATGAACAGATGGTTTAGAAAACCGAGTTTAGTGAATATTCTTTACAAAAATGCAGATTTTTCAAAAAAGGTGTAAATAAGCAAAATGTGGAAATTTTGCTTATGAAATCATGGATTTGTGATAGTAGAAATATAATGGACACCTTGAAACGATCTTATGGAGATCGATTTCGAGTGTAAGAAGTAGAACAAAGGCCATAAAAGCCTTAGAAAATCGGAGCAGAGTAGTTCGGACCCAGAATCTTGATTCTGGTATGAACACGGACGTGTACAAGGGCGTGTTCAGTACACGACCGTGTTCAGTATGTTAGGAAATGCCCTAAGCATTAGAGACATTTTGATGTATTCATTTTGAACTGGATAATAAAATTATATATATATAGGTTATTCATTACATTGCTATTTGTCCTTGTCTTATTTACATGTTAAAGTAAATGTAAGCAAATATGACTCACTGATTGCTTGTGTTGTGATAACTGGAGAACCTCATCATTCTCAAAGAATCAGTATGTTCAATTTAGTCAACTGAGCACAAAATGTGAATTTTGACCGAGAAACAGGCAGTATCAGAAAACTGGTCTAGATGACCTTGAATGAAGTTAAAACTGATAAATTTGGATTCAGCATGTCCAAATTAGTCAGGATAGCCTATCAGCATGCTCAAATTTGATAATTGAGCACAAGGGTAATTTTTGACCGGGAATTTACAGTATCAGAAACTGGTCAAAATGACCTCAGATGAAAATAAAACTGATATATTTGGATTCAGGACGTCCAAATTAGTCAGGATAGCCTATGATGAAATTTTGGGTGAAAAAGTATATAAGGGGTGAGAAATTAGAAATTGAAAAAAGGCCCATAAACTTTCTTCTCTTCTCCTTTTTTCCCCCCCATACACCCGCATAAATGAACAGTAGCTAATCGCCGGAAACGGTGTCCGTTTTCGACACCGCCGGTACCGTTGGGAAGCTCTCGCCGAGCTGAGTCCAACGGTGGGTCAAGTCGACGGATTGGACGCCGGAGCAGCCCGCACGCGCCGCCGAAGGTCACAGTGGCCGGAAATTTCCAACGCCGATTTCTCCGCCGTCCGACCTCCGATCAAGGTGATTCCGGTCTCAAAAGACTCGCGGTGAAGAGTAGAACAAAACCCAGGTGGTGTTTCAGCCCAACAGCCGCCGGATCGCGCCGCCCAACACCGCCCGTCGCCGTCGCCACCGTGGAATTCGACGATTCCGGCGGAGTTGAGTTGCAAGGTTGGTATCAAAATGCTCAGAACAACACGTAGATCAAAAGCCCCAAATCAATTTTGGGCAACGATCACCGGAAAACGGAGATCCAACACCGCCGCCGCCGCCAGTCTTTCGAGGGGTGATTTCCGGTGATAGAGGTGTCGAATGGTGAAATTGAAGCCACCAATGGATTCCTCTCGTCGAGATCTTCAAGATGGACTACCCACATTCCACCGCCGCCGCCGTCGCCGCCGGTCAACGGCCGGTCAACGGCGGCCGAACCCCAAAAATTTAAGAGTGGCCCGTTGGCCTATTTTCGACGTTCCGAACACATCCGCGGCGTCGGAATTTCAAGATGAAATTTTAAATGTGAAGAACGGCGAATCAAAGTTTGTGCACGCGAGATCGAACGGTGCATTCGATCGCCGATGGGACGATTTCGGTAGTGACTTCTGTCCCTTTGTTCCTTAATTTTTATTTTGGAATGATATATGTTAATTATGTAATTTGGCATGTGAAATTGTAAGAAAAACGGATGAAAATGATGAAAAAGAAAGTATGCAGAAATGTGAGTATTTTTACGTAAAAGTTGAGCTTTACGTAAAAATATAGGCCTCTGGTATAGTACGTGGCAAGATAGAAATAGGTTAGATGGTTTTGAGGCGTTTCCTAAACGCCGGGAACCTAAAAATTAAGCGGAAATGCTGCCGAAATTTCTAAAACGGCACAAAAAGGGTATTTTAGGAAACGAGGGACAAAATGTGGTCGGGATGGAAGCCCGAGCCCCCTCGAACGATTTTAAGGATTAATAAATGAGTTAGACTCAGCAAAAGGACGACAGATGTTCCAAGGATAAGTAAACCAAGAATTTCAGCAATTAATGCTGTAAAAGTTTGGTAAAGCATAAGAAAAAATTATTTTATGATTGTTGGGCTTAGAAAATCTAGTCTAAGCATTTAAAATGAAAAATGATACGACCTAAAGACCCGTCAAGGGCAAAACGGACATTTTGACCGAAAATTCCAGGAATGATAGAAAAATGCCCTAATGGATTTAAAACGACTTAAGTAAGATTCTAAGGGTCAGAACTAAGTTGTGAATCAAGAAAAAGTAAGGTTACACAAAAAAAAGAAAATCATGATAGGGACAAAATGGTAATTTTGTCAAAGTTTAGCAAAAATGCTATAAATGGGATATTAGGTCCCTAAGTTTATATCAGGGAATGAAACGTAGAATTTTTAAGTTTTATTAAGTTTTATGTATGAGATAAGTGCAGAAAGAGTAACCATGATTCTTTCGGTTATAGGAACCGATCCAGACGCAACGAAGGAACGTTTGCGGATCCAGAAAGCAAGAAAGGAGATACTAGCAAAGTAACAGTAAGTTCAAGCATTTATTTGTCTGCAACATAAACTGACATGTTAGGTCTATGTTTATGTGTTCTATGTGCAGTTTTAGTGTCAAGACACTATGATATGAATGTCACGAAAGCCATGTTATGAACTATGTATTATGTTCAAGTCAAATGTAAATTGACTTGATACGTTTATGATTGTGATGTATGTTTTGTTGCATGACGTGTATGCTAGACATTGATTGTCTACATCATGATGTCTATGTCAGTGCATGTCAGTCACAGCACATGTCAGTGCATGTCAGTCACAGCACAGGTCAGTTCATATCAGTTCATGTCATGCATATAGAGTTGCATGTCCCAGTACACAGACCAGACAGTACCAGAGCAAGAAAACAGTTAGGTGCACAAGGCACCCTAGTGTGTTGATTAATTCACACTCCAGTAATTTGATTAACAGGTTCCGACTGTGGAAGGCAATCAGTATGCTACCCAGTTGGAACACCAGAAAGATGGTAATTAACCAGTTATTAGCGTATCGGCCTCTCGACCCACGGGGAGGTTATCATGTTTAGCATCAGTTAAGACTGAGGAGGTCAGCACTAAAGTACCACTCCCGGTTGCGCTAACATGTCGGTACGACCAATCAGGGGCCCAAAACCAGAACTTAATAACAGATAATATCCTAAGATTAATCCTTAGCCAGTACAGCATGTTTACAGAGTCCAGTATCATGCATGAGCACAGCAGCACAGCATGTCAGTACACATGTTAGACAGTATCAGAATACGAAAACAGATAGGTGCACAAGGCACCCTAGTGTGTTAATTAATTCACACCCCAGTAATTTGACTAACAGGTTCCGACTGTGGAGGCAATCAGTATGCTACCCAGTTGGAACACCAGCAAGACGGTAATTAAACCAGTTATTGGCGTATCGGCCTCTCGACCCACGGGGAGGTTATTATGTTTAACATCAGTTAAGACTGAGGAGGTCAGCACTAAAGTACCGTTCCCGGTTGCGCTAACATGTCGGTACGTCCAATCAGGGGCCCAAAACCAGAACTAAAATAACAGATTAATGTTCTAAGACTAAACCTTTAGTCAATATAGCATGTTTACAGAGTCTAGTCAGCATGAGCACAGCAGTACAGCAGTACAGTATGTTTACAGAGTCTAGTCAGCATGAGCACAGCAGTACAGCAGTACAGTATGTTTACAGAGTCTAGAGCACAGCAGTACAGTAAGTTTACAGAGTTCAGAGCACAGCAGTACAGTAAGTTTACAGAGTCCAGAGCACAGCAGTACAACATGAGTACAGCAGTACAGCATGTTTACAGAGTCTAGAGTACAGCAGTACAGTAAGTTTACAGAGTCCAGAGTACAGCAGTACAGTAAGTTTATAGAGTCCAGAGCATAGCAGTACAACATGAGTACAGCAGTACAGTATGTTTACAGAGTCCAGCAGTACAGCAATACAGCATGTTTACAGAGTCTAGTCAGCATGACCACAGCAGTACAGCATGAGTACGGCAGTACAGCATATTTACAGAGTCTAGTCAGCATGAGCACAGCAGTACAGCATGAGTACAGCAGTACAGTATGTTTACAGAGTCCAGCAGTACAGCAGTACAGCATGTTTACAGAGTCTAGTCAGCATGAGCACAGCAGTACAGCATGAGTACAGTAGTACATCATGTTTACAGAGTCCAGTCAGTTCACGAGATTCAAATATGAAAGCATGTTCAAGAGGTTAAGCATGATAAGTGCAGTTAATATGTTCGTGATTGTGATGTGAAGTATGTTCACAGTGTTAAGTAATGTACGATATACGTTATGAAATGCTTAGAAGTCACAGCAGGTATCAGATTTATCCTACGCTATGTAGTGTGGATTATTACACGTCATGAATGTATGTTTGAACTTACTGAGCCTGTCGCTCATAAGCTTGTTTATGTTGCAGGTAAGTATCCTGCACGAAGATAAGACAAGTGTTGGATGACGGATGGGATCTGCATGTGTCAAGGGACTGGGTGAGGGTTATGGTACTGCTATGAGTCTTCCGCTGAGCTGTTTAAAAGAGTATTAAAATGATGTATATCAAGTTATGATAAAGAAAGAAAATGTTTACTATAGTAAATGTTTTTACGAAAATAGAATTTCCACGTTGAGTTAAAAGAAAAAAAAAAATTTTTTTTTTTTAGCTGGTATCAGAATAAGTTAAAAGCAAGTTAAAAGTAAGTTACCGACGACCCAAGTGGTTACAGTCTATTGCAGTTGGCAACAGTAGCCGACTGTAATAGTGCTGTTTAACCCTAGGTAGGGCGGGTCGCCACATGTGTTAAAACTGTTAGAACGTTGCATGCAATAGACTTTTTGTATGCAAGAAGACAATGTTTTAAAGTTAGCGGTCTAAACTATGGTCTGTAGTCTATGGGGTTAGACCGAGCATCTAACTCATGTTAAGACTATTATGTTGTCTAAAGCCTTGGAGGAGACGGTTTGTCTTGACTGTCTGGAGCTGGACTCTCAAGTAGAGACATAGATATGTTGCTTGGTAGTGACATATTAGACCGGGACTAAAGCGTGATTGATCTACGTAGTCCGCTATGAGTGGATCAATCTGCTTTTAACGTTCATTGTGCAATAACCTTAATCCTGAGTAAATGAACTACTTCATGTATATGACTTGTGTACTTTGATGTTCCAATGGCTAAAGCGTCTCAGAGGTAGTAAGCTTATAGACCGGTTCGTTGGGTGCATGACTTGTATACGATGAAGGGTTTGTTTGCAGATATCGGAATCATAGCTCTGAGGAGTTAAAGGTATCCTCTTAAAGGCATTATACTGAATGTGAAAATGGACAAGACCTTGGGTCGTTTGCTGGGCGGATGACTTCTTATTCACATATGGTGAATAATCATTTTCTTAATTCGGTAGTATAATGGACCTTTAAGATAGCCTGATCAGTAGGATTAAACGGACTTTGACCTAAGGCTGATCATGGATATCATATGAGGGTTTTGCATATATGACAAGGTCATTGGATAGTAGCTCGTCACAGGCTTACGTAATATGGTATATAATTGGGAGTTCAGTTTCAGGTTTATAGTGGTGTGACTCTGAAATTAGTGATCATATGATTGAGTTGTTCGGTACAGAATGATGATCATACGAAATCACGAGAGTCCGATTATATATGTCCAATCAGTCCCTCTACTAGCTCCACATAATTCCTTAACATTTGGAAAATTGATTTGTGTATGCTATTGGTTGGTTTATTATGCATGGATGGTGATGACACAGGATTAGGATGGTAGACAAGATTTTCTCCGGTTAGATTCAGATTTTGTTTTGGATAATAAAGTACACAATTATTCGAACTCCAAATAAAGTTGCCATGATTTTATTTGAGATTGGATTGGAGTTGTAGAAAATTATCCATGAGAATAAGAATATGAAACACAACCGTTTTGTGGAATTTGAAATTTGAATTTGAAATTTGAATTTGAAATTCGAATTTGAAATTTGAATTTGAAATTTAAATTTGAAATTTGAAATTTGAAATTTGAATTTGAAATTTGAAATTCAAATTTTGAATCACAGTCCAAGTAGGATTCGAATTTGTTGTGGAAAATCCACAAGGTTTGAAATTCGAATTTGAGTTGGATTTGGAGAGGATAATCTTGTTAGAATCCTACTCGAATTTTGAATCCAAATCCCAACAAAAGTGGACGAAATTTTTGAGGATAATCCTCAATGGAATTTCGGTTTTTGTGGATAAGGTTTAAGGGAAAATTCAAGCTTCAATCCTAGTTGAATTTGGATTCTCACCTTCCCTGAAAAGTGGCCGAAATTAGGGAGAAAATCTCTTAGGAAAATTCGGTTATTTTGGATAAGGTTGAGATAAGATTCAAGCTTGAAAATCCTAGTGGAATTTTTGATTCTCCCTTATCCATAATGGCCGAAATCTTTAAGAGAGATTCTCCTTGTAATTTTTGGATTTTTGGGTTGAAAAAGGGAGATAAAATTCTAGTTAAAATCTTGTTTAGATTTGGATTGGATTTATCCTAAGAAAAACCGAATTTTATTGTGGAGATTCTCCCTTGGAAAATTCGGATTTTTATGGTTTTGGATAAGGGAAAATATCTTTTCTTAATCTAATTCAAATTCAGAGAATCACCTCATGCAGGTCTATAAATAGAGGTCCTACCACTCCAGTTCTCTTAGACCACAGACTCTCAGGTGAGCAGGCTTATTGTTGCACAGCTCATCGTGACAATAAAGTTCTTTAGAGATCTGGGTGGTCGGAAGAAGACTAGCAGTGCTAGCATACCGATCGAGGTTCAGAGTGCCCACACACTCAGCCATTCGGGAATTGGAGAATAGTAGAGAAAGCTAGTTGGTTGAAGCCTCCGGTCATTCTCCTCCTGCAAGATTGGCGTCCTTGAGGTATGAGTTTTAATTGTTGTTGGTTTATTGTAAATGGCATCATGAGATATTTAACGATCTAAAAATTTTTATTGTTCCACTGCGCCACTCTGATATGTTTTTACCGATTAATTTTCCTACAATTGGTATCAGAGCCATCTCATGACTTTGCCATGTACATAAATTAGACAATTACTTAGTCTTTTTATTTATGTATGGATTTGATATTTAGAGAGTGGCATTCTAGGGTTCTTTTATGTTGTTATCATGGATTATGTATAAAGTATGTGGTTATTTTAATTTTTTGAATTATTATAAGCATGCTTGTTTATACCGGTTATGGTTTCTTAGAATTTAGAAAAATTGTATCTAGGAATTTTTTATGTAATCATGGGAGCAGTTTATTAAGACTATAATTTTCCCATGGATTTTAATTCTTGTCTCTTAGAATTTTTATGGTTAGAATTTTTGTACATCGAAAACGGTTTAGGAATTTTTTATGTAATTATTCTTGGAGGAGATTGAAGATTGAAGACCGTAATTTATTTTTCCCAAAAGTTAAATTTGATTTAAAGGTTGAAATTTTGATTGTGTGGAAAATTTCAATTTAATTGGGATTCAAATTAATTTTTGGAGATCCTAATAGGAAAATTGGAATATGACACGAAAATCGAGACACGACCCCTCGGGATAGGCCGACGGACCTTGATGGGGCTGCAGCCCCTGCCCTCGGGCAGGATGGGGCTGCGGCAGCCCCTGTGCAGGCCCACACCACCCACGGCCGCAGGCTTGGCCTGCAGCCAGGGGTGGCCGTGGCCTGCCCAAGGTTGGCCGCAGCCTGGGCGTGCAGCCTGGCGCTGCAAGCTTGGCCTGCAGCCTGGCAGGGCTACACATGGGGGCGGCCGTGGGCTGCCAGCCCCTCCGGGGCTGGTGGCTGCCCACGGCGGCTGCCGCCTGCGGGGGCGGTGGTCCGACGGTCCAAAAATCAGAAAATTTTGATTTTTAAATTTAAGATTTAATTTTAAATCATGTTTAAAAATATGTAATTAAAAATTTGAAATTTTTTGAAATTACATATTATTACACATGATGTTTAAAATTGTTTAAAATTTAAATTTGAAGTTTAAATTTGAAATTCGAATTTGAAATTTGAATTTGAAATTTAAATTTTTGGATATTTAAATTTTAAATAATTCTTGGGATGAGAAATAAATGGAGAGGCTACATAAAGATGGATACAAGAAGACGGAACAAAATTCAAGACCCAAAGAATGCTTTGGATGGAATTTTGTAATCTTTATTTTCTTTGTTCTAGGATGGAACCATAGCTTGGTTTTTCTGTCAATTATTTTTTCTGTGATATGTCATGGATGTATAAATATGTATTGATGGATGTTTTGTATGCATATTTGATAACATGTCATATAGGATAGGTGAGTGCCACTCATACTATATTGATCATACATAATTTGTCAAAACTTGCATGTTTTTCAAAATATTGAGTGGGAGAGGGTTTCAAACAAAACCCACGGCCTCCATTGTTGATCCATATGTGAAAGCATGGTAACGCCTCGCGTCAGTTCTGCCCTGACCACACCCCTCGGTAGGTGTTTACCGCCGCCGGTATACTAGATTGGATCTCCTATATGGAAAACGTGTTCGGGTACGATCCTATTCATGACCACCCCTCGGTGGCTTGGTAGGACGTGGATCGGGCTACGTAAACAATGGTTATACACTCAAGACTCGTTTAGTTATTAACCTTCCCTAGAAGCTCTGTTAACTAAACTGGTGGCCAAATAAGCGGTTATTAATATATGTCTTAACCTTGGAGGATTTAAGGTAACATATATTAATTGGACGGGGTCCATGTTCCGGCTATTTGTTCTCATGACCACCCCTCGGTGGCTTGGGGCAATAGATGCTGAGAATTACCGTTGCAATGCTACATGTTTTTCAAGTTTCATGTAGGAACATACTTGTATGTTTTATTTGCTAAATTATCTGCATATTTGCTTTGGCTTTGTAATGATGTCTAGTATAATTTTATTTCAGTTCAAAATGTCACCGACACCCCTCATTTCGATACTTACTGAAAATAAGTTGAATGGCGATAATTATAAAGATTGGAAAAGAAATCTATTAATAGTTCTCAGCTGCGAGAGACACAAGTTCGTGCTGGACGAACCATGCCCACCTGGGCCCAAACCTGACACACCACTTGAGGAGGTCCCGGTTGCCTATAATCGTTGGAGAGAATCCAATGAGATAGCTCGATGCTATATCCTTGCTAGCATGATGAGTGCTTTACAAAAGCAGGATGAGACTTATCAAGTTGCTGGGGAGATCATGGAAAATCTGGAGGACATGTTCGGAGGCCAAGAAAATTTGGCTCGACAGTCCGCTATCACCAGCATTATGAACTCTAAGCAAAAGGCGGGTACTCCGGTGAAGGACCATATGATCACTCTAATGGGATTCTTCGCTGAGGCTGCCGAGAATGGTGCTGAGTTGGACTACAACACCCAGATCGAGATGGTGTTCAAGACTCTGTCTAAAGATTTTGTGGGGTTTAAGGCCGCATACAATCTAGCGACAAAGGAGTTAGGACTAACCGAGCTCATGAAGCAACTACAGGCTTATGAGCGGATGATCAGGGATGAGGATACGGTCCGACCTAAAGGAGAGGCCAATTTGGCGGAATCTTCTAATCCCTCATGGGAGAGGAAGAGGCCAAATAAGAAGCAAGTGGCTTCCAGTTCTTCTAATCCTCCTGTCTCGGACGGGAAGAAGAAGAAGAAGAACAAGAAGCCAAAGGACCCTAAAAAGTCCAAATGCTTCCATTGTGGGAAGGTAGGTCACTTCAAGAAGGCTTGCCGGGAATTCCTAGCCCCAAGGGCAAGGAAGGTAAGGAACTTCATTACTTAGAAGTGTGTTTGGTGGAAGAATCGAAAGACACTTGGGTCATTGATTCAGGCGCCACTAATCATGTTTGTGTTTCTATGCAGTGGTTCGTGGAAACGAGAAGTCTACATGATAGGAGCCTCTCGTTGCGGACTGGAGATGGTAGCTTTGTGGTGGCTGAAGCAGTGGGAGATGTTTACCTTTATTTTGATCAATTTAGGTTTATTTTATTGAAAGACTGTTTTTATGTTCCTAATTTTAGGAGGAACCTTATATCGGTAGCTTGTTTAATAAAGGATTCTTATTCAGTTTCTTTTAGTAAAAGAGTTGATATTCGTAGAAATAAGTCTTTTATCTGTTCTGGATGGATGGATGGAAACCTATATTTGATCAAACCAAAGATGTACTCACTGCTTGACACTGAATTAATTGATAACTCTAAAAAGTTGAAAGTTTCTCACTCTAACAAGGCGTATCTTTGGCATTTAAGACTTGGTCATATTAATCAGGATAGGATTCAAAGATTGATGAAAGACGGTCCTCTGGAATCTCTGGAGGAGGTACGACTTCCCTAATGTGAGTCTTGTCTAGAGGGTAAAATGACTAAGAGGTCTTTTGGAGCTAAGGATACAAGGGCTCAGGAGCTCTTAGAAATTGTGCACACTGACGTATGTGGCCCCATGAACGTCACAGCACGAGGAGGGTTCGAGTATTATGTCTCTTTTATAGATGATTGCTCGAGGTATGGATATGTGTATCTGATGCACCGCAAGAGCGAAACCTTTGAAAAGTTCAAAGAGTATCGTGCGGAAGTGGAAAAGCAATTGGATAAATCCATAAAGACACTTCGATCTGATCGAGGTGGCGAATACCTCTCAGATGAATTTCTAGGACATCTTGTAGAGAACGGGATATTATCCCAATTGACTGCACCTGGTACTCCACAACAGAATGGTGTAGCCGAAAGGAGAAACAGGACCTTATTGGATATGGTACGGTCCATGATGAGTTATTCAACGCTGCCATTATCATTTTGGGGATATGCTTTACAAATGGCGTGCTATATTCTGAACCAGGTTCCAAGCAAATCAATTCCCAGAACTTCATATGAATTGTGGCGTGGCAGGAAGCCCTCCCTTGGACATATGAGAATATGGGGCTGCCCGGCACATGTACTGGATGAGGATGCGAAGAAGTTGAACCAAGATCAGAATTGTGCATGTTTGTAGGGTATCCAAAGGGAACTAAAGGAGGTCTGTTCTATAACCCGAAGGAACAAAAGGTCATTGTCTCAACCCATGCGACATTCTTGGAGGAAAGTCACATGAATGACTTTAAGCCTCGAAGCAAAGTGGTGCTAGAGGAGTTATCGGGTGAAAGAACTGCTCCACAGATTTCGGTCTTGGACGCAAGTCCGAGTTCCAGTGAAAGACCTGCAGATGATCAACAATTTAGGGTGCCTCGTCGTAGTGGGAGGGTTTCGAAGAAACCTAATTTCTTCATGTATGATGCTGAGGTATACCAGGCCGAGACCTATGAGCATGAGGAAGATCCGGTCACATATGATGAAACTATAAATGATGTTGATTCTAAATCTTAGAAACAGGCTATGAATAATGAGATGGATTCTATGAAATCCAACTCTATTTGGGAACTTGTAGATTTGCCGGATGGGATAAAACCCATTGGATGCAAATGGGTCTACAAAAGAAAGAAGGATACGGAAGGGAGAGTGGAAACTTTCAAAGCTAGACTGGTTGCAAAGGGATACACCCAAAAGGCTGGAATCGATTATGAGGAAACCTTTTCGCCTGTTGCTATGCTGAAGTCTATCCGTATTCTTCTGTCCATTGCTGCGGCTCTCGATTACGAGATCTGGCAAATGGATGTCAAGACGGCATTCTTGAATGGCCATCTTGAAGAGTGTATCTATATGATACAGCCCGAAGGGTTCATAGCGAAAGGCCAAGAAAGGAAAGTCTGCAAGTTGCTTAGATCCATTTATGGATTAAAGCAGGCGTCCCGCTCATGGAACCAGAGGTTTGATCAAGCGATTAAGACATTTGGTTTTAAGCAGAATGTTGATGAACCTTGTGTTTATAAACGTATTAAGGATGGAAAAGTGGTCTTTCTGATACTCTATGTCGATGATATACTACTCATTGGGAATGATGTAGGGAACTTATCATCGGTCAAGCTTTAGTTACACCAATAGTTTGACATGAAGGACTTGGGAGAAGCTAATTATGTTCTAGGCATTCGTCTCTTCAGAGATCGAAATAACAAAATGATAGCGTTATCCCAAGCTTCATACATAGATAAAATAATTGACAAATATGCAATGCAAGAGGCAAAGAAAGGCTCACAACCTTCTATTGCCGGTCTAACTCTTTCATTGGATGACTGTCCTAAGACATTGGAAGAAAAAGAGCGTATGAGTAAGGTCCCTTATGCATCCACTGTGGGTAGCCTTATGTACGCTACGCTTTGCACTCGCCCAGACATATGTTTTGTAGTAGGTATGGTGAGTCGATATCAAGCGAATCCTGGAACCAAGCACTGGCAAGCGGTAAAGCATATACTCAAGTATCTTAAGAGAACGAGGGATTATATGCTGGTGTATTCTGGAGGGGACCTAACACCCTTAGGATACACGGACTCAGACTTCTAGACTTGTAAGGATTTGAGGAAGTTGACATTAGAGGGCATATGGAGACAAGATAAGTAGATGTATGTAAGATCGCGTCTGAGGACAACATCGCCGATCCCTCTACTAAGACTTTGGTGGCTAGAAGCTTTGAGAGGCACGTAGAGGCGATGGGGATGCGTAACATGGCACATCTGCTGGCTTAGGGCAAGTGGGAGATTGTTAGGAAATGCCCTAAGCATTAGAGACATTTTGATGTATTCATTTTGAACTGGATAATAAAATTATATATATATAGAGGTTATTCATTACATTGCTATTTGTCCTCGTCTTATTTACACGTTAAAGTAAATGTAAACAAATATGGCTCACTGACTGCTTGTGTTAAAACTGTTAGAACGTTGCATGCAATGGACTTTTTGTATGCGAGAAGACAATGTTCTAAAGTTAGCGGTCTAAACTATGGTCTGTAGTCTATGGGGTTAGACCGAGCATCTAACTCATGTTAAGACTATTATGTTGTCTAAAGCCTTGGAGGAGACGGTTTGTCTTGACTGTCTGGAGCTGGACTCCCAAGTAGAGACATAGATATGTTGCTTGGTAGTGACATATTAGACCGGGACTAAAGCGTGATTGATCTACGTAGTCCGCTATGAGTGGATCAATCTGCTTTTGACGTTCATTGTGCAATAACCTTAATCCTAAGTAAATGAACTACTTCATGTATATGACTTGTGTACTTTGATGTTCCAATGGCTAAAGCGTATCAGAGGTAGTAAGCTTATAGACCGGTTCGTTGGGTGCATGACTTGTATACGATGAAGGGTTTGTTTGCAGATATCGGAATCATAACTCTGAGGAGTTAAAGGTATCCTCTTAAAGGCATTATACTGAATGTGAAAATGGACAAGACCTTGGGTCGTCTACTGGGCGGATGACTTCTTATTCACATATGGTGAATAATCATTTTCTTAATTCGGTAGTATAATGGAACTTTAAGATAGCCTGATCAGTAGGATTAAACGGACTTTGACCTAAGGCTGATCATGGATATCATATGAGGGTTTTGCATATATGACAAGGTCATTGGATAGTAGCTCGTCACCGGCTTACGTAATACGGTATATAATTGGGAGTTCAGTTTCAGGTTTATAGTGGTGTGACTCTGAAATTAGTGATCATATGATTGAGTTGTTCGGTACAGAATGATGATCATACGGAATCACGAGAGTCCGATTATATATGTCCAATCAGTCCCTCTACTAGCTCCACATAATTCCTTAACATTTGGAAAATTGATTTGTGTATGCTATTGGTTGGTTTATTATGCATGGATGGTGATGACACAGGATTAGGATGGTAGACAAGATTCTCTCCGGTTAGATTCAGATTTTGTTTTGGATAATAGAGTACACAATTATTCGAACTCCAAATAAAGTTGCCATGATTTTATTTGAGATTGGATTGGAGTTGTAGAAAATTATCCATGAGAATAAGAATATGAAACACAACCGTTTTGTGGAATTTGAAATTCGAATTTGAAATTTGAAATTTGAAATTTGAAATTTGAAATTTGAATTTGAAATTTGAAATTCAAATTTTGAATCACAGTCCAAGTAGGATTCGAATTTGTTGTGGAAAATCCACAAGGTTTGAAATTCGAATTTGAGTTGGATTTGGAGAGGATAATCTTGTTAGAATCCTACTCGAATTTTGAATCCAAATCCCAACAAAAGTGGACGAAATTTTTGAGGATAATCCTCAATGGAATTTCGGTTTTTGTGGATAAGGTTCAAGGGAAAATTCTTCAATCCTAGTTGAATTTGGATTCTCACCTTCCCTGAAAAGTGGCCGAAATTAGGGAGAAAATCTCTTAGGAAAATTCGGTTATTTTGGATAAGGTTGAGATAAGATTCAAGCTTGAAAATTCTAGTGGAAATTTGATTCTCCCTTATCCATAATGGCCGAAATCTTTAAGAGAGATTCTCCTTGTAATTTTTGGATTTTTGGGTTGAAAAAGGGAGATAAAATTCTAGTTAAAATCTTGTTTAGATTTGGATTGGATTTATCCTAAGAAAAACCGAATTTTATTGTGGAGATTCTCCCTTGGAAAATTCGGATTTTTATGGTTTTGGATAAGGGAAAATATCTTTTCCTAATCCAATTCAAATTCAGAGAATCACCTCATGCAGGTCTATAAATAGAGGTCCTACCACTCCAGTTCTCTTAGACCACAGACTCTCAGGTGAGCAGGCTTATTATTGCACAGCTCATCGTGACAATAAAGTTCTTTAGAGATCTGGGTGGTCGGAAGAAGACTAGCAGTGCTAGCATACCGATCGAGGTTCAGAGTGCCCACACACTCAGCCATTCGGGAATTGGAGAATAGTAGAGAAGGCTAGTTGGTTGAAGCCTCTGGTCATTCTCCTCCTGCAAGATTGGCGTCCTTGAGGTATGAGTTTTAATTGTTGTTGGTTTATTGTAAATGGCATCATGAGATGTTTAACGATCTAAAAATTTTTATTGTTCTGCTGCGCCACTCTGATACTTTTTTACCGATTAATTTTCCTACACAGTACACGGCCCCGAACATGCCCATACGCACGACCGTGTTGCAAGAAAAAAAATAGACCCGAGAGGTACACGGCCCAGAACACAGCCGTGTATCGGGCCGTGTCAAGGGGTACACGGTCAAGGGATAGGCGTGTAGCAGGCCATGTTAGGCAGTAAGAGAACATGGCCAGAAACACTGCCGTGTAAGTAACCGTGTAAGAGTGCAGAGGAGTACACGGCCAGTAACACGGCCGTGTACCCACCCGTGTAAGCATACACGACCATGTTCCACGAATTACATGGCCAGGCTTAAAAGTCCAGAGAGGTACACGGGCAGAGACACGCTCGTGTAGGAGGGCGTGTTCGAGGTCAGAGAGTAAAAAAAAAAAAAAAGTCTGGAAATGAAAAAGTTCATGTTTTGCCATATTTTCAGTATAAGATCAATATGGTAAATAATCAGTGATTGTTCCTTTTATAGGAGATCAAACCAAAGACCCCAAAACAGCAGTCCCAGAGCAGCAGAAGCTTACACTAGAAGATTTTCTGTAAGTTCAAGCATTGTCCTGACTGCAACGTGGACAAGCTTGTTAGTTATGATGTTATGTATGTTGTATGACGTGTATGTCAGACATTGATTGTCTGCATCACGATGTTTATGTCAGTGCATGTCAGTCTCATGTCAACACAGGTCAGTTCAAGTCATGTATGTAGAGTTGCATGTTTCAGTACACAGACCAGACAGTACCAGAACAAGAAAACAGTTAGGTGCACAAGGCACCCTAGTGTGTTAATTAATTCACACCCCAGTAATTTGATTAACAGATTCCGACTGTGGGGGCAATCAGTATGCTACCCAGTTGGAACACCAGCAAGATGGTAATTAAACCAGTATGGGCGTATCGGCCTCTCGACCCACGGAGAGGTTATCATGTTTAGCATCAGTTAAGACTGAGGAGGTCAGCCTTAAAGTATCTCTCCCGGTTGCGCTAACATGTCGGTACTACCAATCAGGGGCCCAAAACCAGAACTAAAATATCAGATAATGTCCTAAGATTAAACGTCTCAGCCAGAAGCATGTTTACAGAGTCCAATTTCATACATGAGCACAGCAGTATAGAATGTCAGTTTCATGTTTTTATGTTTGAACTTACTGAGCTCCTAACTCATCAGTTTGTTCACATGTTGCAGGTAAGAGACCTGTTCACCAGTAGTATGGTGGACGACGAACAGGGAAGTTACATGCCGGGCAGGATTGGGCGAGGGATATTGGTCACCGATAGTCTTCCGCTGTACAGATTTTGATTATTTAAACCATGTAGTTAAAAGAACAAGTTTTCAAGTTAAGATTATGTGATAGGAGAATCATGAGTCAGGTGCATGCTATTTTGTTAACATGATTTCCTTATCACATTCTCGAACAGTTTATGTATTTAAAAGAAAAAAAATTTGTTCCGCAAAATTAGCAAGTAGTTTACAGTTCAGCATGATTGCCGGCGACCCTAGAGGCCTGCAGACTATTGTGGTTAACTATAGAGTTGACTGTAATAGCACTGTAGAGCCTCTATAGTAGGGCGGGCCGCCACATAATAGGAGTTCTAATTTTAAAGTTTAGTTCATGTGGTGGTATATCATTGAAATTTTGTGTGTGTAAAAATTCTTAAGAGTATAAAAGATTAAGTTCATCAATATTTTTAGATGTGAACATTATTTGTAGCATAACTATAATAAAA
This sequence comes from Antiaris toxicaria, assembly GCA_035233585.1. NCBI lineage: Eukaryota > Viridiplantae > Streptophyta > Magnoliopsida > Rosales > Moraceae > Antiaris > Antiaris toxicaria. The sequence goes on along the minus strand of CP141162.1, from coordinate 9,371,623 downwards.
ATTTTGATTCACATGATATGAAAGATAGTATATATTTATTGATATCATCAGTTGTTTTGTTTTTGGGGATTATTATTGCTTGTTGTTGTTGTAGATATTCAACATAGTCAAATTTTTTGTCACAGTTATTGTATATTACTTCTGAAATTTTTTTCAATTGGATTTGATTCATACTGTATTATATATTTTTTAGGTACTTTAATCTATATAACATCTTCATTTTCTAGGTTTTTCATTCCTTTAGCAATACCGTTTCCAATGGCTAATATCTAATTTAAAAACTCAATAAATCTGTTTTTTCTTATTTTGTAATTGAAGGATATTTTAATCTCATATTTTCTATTAATATTGAAAATATGATCATAAATAAGAATTGTTTATAATTATGTTTATTATGTACTCTTTTGTTCTTGTAGGAATAACATTTAAAATTTGTCAAAAATCCCCACCTAAGATAATAGTCATTCCACCAAATTATTATTCAAAATTATTTTTTAAATCTTGAAGTGTTTTGTTTAAAGTTTTGAAATAATGTTTGTTATTTATAGGTGTCTCATCCTATAATATTGATGATGTTTTTTCAATTAATTTTACCAGTTGTATTCCTTTTTTGATATGATAAATGAAAAATTTATCTATCAATAATGATATTTGGAATTTGGAATGCATAGTTTACCTTTAGGCTAAGATATTTCGAAAGATGTAATATCTAACTCAATTTCATTATTTGATCTTATTTTAGTAATAATTGCATTCTATAAATATGTTTTTCCAATTTTTCCATGACTATAAATAAAGAATAGATCTTGTTTTCGATAGTTAAGTGATTTTAAAACTTATTCGTAAATGTATCATTGTTCATTATTTAAATTTTATACTAAGTTGGTATTTTCATCTTTTAATTTATTTGTGTCATAATTAAGTTTTTCTCATGAGTTTGTTATTTAAATCATCAATTCGTGATTGAGCAGGAATGGATAAATTAAAATTATTAAACTAGATGAATTTAGATTTAATAGTTTTTCTAATTCATATAATATGTAATTATATAGTTCATTTTTAGGAATTCAAAAATTTTGGTTGTTGAATAAAGGTTTAATTTTATATAAAATATCATTTATTATAAGTTTCCAATGTTTTTTAAACAATTTTGTTGGATTGTTTACATTGTAAAAGAATAAATTATAATAAACAGTTATAAGAGTTAACTTGAAGTTGACTAAAACGAAACTTCTAATATTGAGTTGTGTCATTCTCTATCATCTTGTAATAACCCTAGTGCATGGTGCTTGATTTGTTTAATATATTATATTATTAATTGTTCTAAGGGATTCATTATTTGTTGCACATTTTTTATAATTTAGCGATAATTTTAAATAATATAACTTTCTAAAACTTAGATGAATATAAAAAGTTCATCCAATTATATGTCCTGTTTGTCTAGGAGTATAAACCTTATCTTTATTATTTCATACCCATTTAGTAGGGATTTTATGTAAGAAAGTTATCTGGTTTCAGTATTAAATTTATTTATTTCCATCCATTCAATTAAAGTTGTTTTATGAATTCTTGGTTGTTTTATTATGTTAGTAAGACGTTGGTTTGAACAAAAAGTTATGTTTTGCATGCATGGTAAATGAATGAATAGTTGTTATTCGACTGGATTTTTGTGCTTTATTGAATATTCATATAATCTCCATGTAATTTTATATGATGTTATATATATGCAGTTAATATAATTTTTATTTCATCTATTTCTTTATAAATTATTTCAGATTGTTCTATACTTATGTTATTTTCTATTAGTGCTTTTATTCTATCTAGGCTTTTCTTCAAGTGTTTGAATTAATATTTTATAAGCATAGATATAGAGTATATTCGACGTTTATATAACCATTAAATTTAAGGCATAAGTCCTTGTCATAAGGAACTATGAATCTGTTGTCTAATTTGATACCTTCTTTTTGTATATAAAATGTTGTATTTCTACGTTTGTAATTGACAAGTCTATTTTTCTTTAATTGTTATTTTGTTTCTAAGTTATTTAAGAAATTTTTTAGAACAAAGTGAATTTTTCATATATGGAGTATTTGTTTTAGCAGTGCTGCATGATTCATGTATTATAAATTTAGCTACAACATTATATTTGTTTGAACCTTTTTCAAGAGTAGGTATTTTTGTAGGAATAAATTTGAATATTTGTGATGGTTCAAATAATTTTTAATCGGGATAAAAGCAAAATAAAAAATGACAGTGTAGCAAACTATATTTTTGGAATTCAGCAACATATAAATCTACAAAATAAACTAAAAGAAAAAGAAAAAAAATATTAGTTTTGTTTTAACATATAAATTAATGAGTTTTTTTCTACTAACAAAATTAAGTATTCAAATTTAATAGTAGATAAAATATAATCTAATTTCATGTTAAAGATTCTTGTAATAATATTGGGTCTGTCTTTAGGTTGTTGACCTAGAATTGTAGCTAAGGCACTAGTAATTTTGGATCATTTAAGATTGTATGTGAATGTTATATATAAATCTTTATTTCTGTAGTGTCTACATATGGCTATTGCAATTTGATAATTTTGGATCATATATCTAAGACTTCCAGTATGGCTAGATGGAAAAATGATTCTTTTGTCTATTGCATTTGTATCGGTATCTTCTCTTGTAATAGCAATTTGAACTCTTTGATAAATTTTAGATATTAAATTACTTTAATTGTTTCTGATGTAGTCCAATTGATCTTCTTCAACAGAAACATATGCATCGACCAAGTATTATTGAAACAATCTTTCAGTTCTAAACAAATTAGTGCTTTGAGTCTTACTATAATACCTCTTAGCTGAATGTCACAATTAACTATCTTTTCGTAACATTGAAGCGGTAAAATAAACAATTAATTATCTTTTCCTAACATTGAAACAGAAAAATAACAATGATTCTACACTAAGTGTATATGTATATTAAGATTTAAAACATAAACAAAGCGAAAGTTGGAATAACATTTTTTTTCTTTAAAACCAAAATCTAATTTTTATCATAAACTTATGGGGCATTTGGTAAATGTATTGCATTCGAATTGCATTTGAACGTAATGTATTGAATACATTTTGTATTTGAATGAAAAGTATTTGATTTGCATTTGAATATAATACGTGTTTGGATGAAAAGTACTTGAATTATATTTTAGAGTTGAAAAGTTGATGTGATTGATAAAAGTAGATAGAAAAAGTGAGATAGAGAGAGAATATGATGTGAATAGATTTTAAAAAAATTTATTTTTAAAATATTTTGGAATAGTTATTATATTTGAGGCACTATAAAAAAGCATTGTATTTGAATGCAAAACTTTTGCATATGAACGAAAATTACATTGCGTTTAAATGCAATACGAATGTAATATAGAAAACAAACGTCCTATAAAACTTAAAAATACCAAACTTAATAAATTTTAAGATGATAGAAACATATCTTGAAAGAAATTAAACAATCCGTAAAATCTAATCAATTGAAAGGAAATAACTTTGAAATCTAAATAATATCATATCAAAAGCTAAATATAAAAAAAAAAACTTCAAATAAGAGTTCTATCAAGTAAGAAAGTCTGATAACCTGCTCTGCCATCACGCATCCGTCTACGCCGATCATCCACCAAACCTATATCTTATCTTTACATTTATCTGCAATATGCGAAAACTCTAATAAGCAATTGTTTAATAATTACATCCATATTCTCACAAAACATTAGGTTCATAAATTGATGTAAATAACATATACAACAAAAACATAGTATGACTCATTGCATAAAAACAATTAGATATTACATATATCATAATTTTGAAAATAACATATTAAAATCCTTATTATTCTTCATTACTCTTATCCTTAATGTTGGGCTTTAGGCGATATATAAATGTGCACAACCATGCGAAGGTGAGTTAGCTAGGCTCAACCCTCATTAAGGTAACCATTATCAATGAACCATTACCACAAGAGGGAACATGTCTTAGGTACATGGCTCATAATTACTTTTTAATCCATTACCAATATCATAAACATCACAATTATATGAACAATGAGATGACAATATAGATATACATACATATATGAAATTTTCTTAATAAATCTCATTGAAATATCAATAAAATACACATTAATCATCAACAAAGTAATTCATGAAAATCACATCAATTATAAACCTTGATTTAAGTTTTAAACCAACATGTTAGCAGGTGAGAAGTGTACTTATTTTGTTAAACAAATCAACCAAATTTACTAGTTTGGTGATGTGACGCTTTGAAATCTTGATATGCTTATTTTTAATCAAATTCATGTTACATAATCATAATATCAATATTCTATAATATGGATACAAAACTAAAAATCCCAAAAATCATAAAAGCACCAATTTTCCTATTCTCCATAAACCCTAGAATTCTAATTTCATAAAATTGACATCAACAATTTGAAATCCTAAATTTTAATCTCTTAATTCATCACTCTACATCATTAATTTCATCACTCAAGTCGATAATTAATTAATCTCCCAATTTTAATGAAACCTTAAAATTTAAAAACCCCAAAATTAGCATAAGAAAATAAAATTACCTTGAACTTTCGACAAAATCAAACCTAGAATTCTACATCATCAATTTTATCACCCAAATCAATAATTAATCAATCTCCCAATTTAACGAAACCCTAAAATTCTAAAACCCATAAATTAACATACGAAAATAAAATTACCTTGAACTTTCAACAAAATCAAACCTAAAAGCTCTTGAGAATATCATATTCTTCAGCTTTAGATAGTGGAATTTACACTTGATTGATCTTCTAAGGGTGAGAATGAAGATAGGGGTTTGGGAGAGAAGGAAAGGAAAATTTCTACGAAAATACGTATAATGGTGTTTAATTGAGAGATTTAGACTTTTAATAACTAATTCCTAAAATTCAAGGGCTAGAATTAAAAGTTAGATGGTGATCTAAGAGTTAAAATAGGCCGAGAAAACCCACTATGTTAGTTCCTCTTAATTCCTGAAATTTCTTTTTTTTTTTTTTTTTTTTTATATAATGGCTGTAGTGCGTTCACGTAGCCAAGAGGCGTGGCCATGCCAGGCTATCAACTCCCTACCCTATATAATTTTTTTTTTTTGGCTACTTAACCTCTCATAGTATTTTGATCATAATTTTTTACTCCAATGTCAGAATTGGACCATTTAAAAGGCATTGAAAGCTAACAAAAAGAATTACAATTTTGACGAAGAACTTTTTTGTCTAATTATAACTTCTTCCTAATCAAAATTTCGTATGAATTTAGCATCACATTATTCTTACAAAACTCTTAATACTAAACCTCTTATAAGCATCCCGTAACCTATTTTGTATAAGATAAAGCATATTTGGGCAAAATCTAATATGCTAGGATCATTGTAACATTAACCTAAAACTCTATAGTTTTTGCTTTACTCGTATTTCAAACAAGACATGAATTCTTAAGCGTATCAAAGTCTTTAGTGTCGTTACCTTCAAAAACACTTAATCTTGCATTTACTACAACTATAGCCTATACTTTATAAATAATTAAATGTCTTGCCTATATTTAATTGTTATGAAATTATCGGGTGTTATACTTGTTGTAACTAATAGTAGTAAAGTGCTTTATAGGAATTCATTTTCTCGCAGGTTTTTTATTTGTATTATTTGTACTCTAATTTAAATCAATTCTATAACCATCTTCTCCATAAGGAAATAGAAGAGAATATTATATGGCCATGTAGGATGGATGTAATTTTGCAATTCCTTGTAAATTGTTTGATTTGTCTTGAATTATAATATCTTTTCCTTATTTATGTTCGCCAATATCTCTAACTATTAAACTACTTATATCATTTAAAGTAAGCAATTCATATTGATTACTATCTATATGTCATTGCCCTATCAATCTTAGTTTCATAGATTGAATTTTATGTTCTTGATATCTGTCTTTTACTATTCATTATTTTCATTAAGCATTTTAATTAAGTTTTCAATTATTGATTTTGTTAAATCTTTTGATGCATCATCAAATGAATTTTTTGCTATTCAATTTTCTATTTCATTTTCTATGTCATATATATAATTATGCAAATTTTGAAAGATTGTTGTCAGTTGGTAAAAGAGATCCCATGAGATGACATATTTGTCTGCTTAGTTTGAAAATGTACAGACCGTTTGAATTTTTTGCATTTGATTCTATATTAGCTCTAAAAGATGTAAATTCAAATATAGAATTAAAAGTCACAATTTTTTTTTTCAAAAATGTGTGCTTATAGGTCCTCTGTAGTAATTAAGTAATTTATCTAATATAGGAGGAGTTTTTTTAGTCAGAGGTAATATAATTTTTCTATTTTTATAGTATAGGTTAAATTTGAATGGGTTACTATTTTTGTACGTTCATTAAACTAGAAAAGAGCACTTCAATGTTCACAGGTATAAGAGTTGTCTCCAATATCTAGATATTTATCAGTGAAACCTAAAGGTAATATTAAGGACAAAAATGATGGAGTGAAAATGTGTAAGGTTTTAGTATTATGATAATATAAAGATTTTTAAATTATTTTAATATAATATTTACTAGAGATAAGAAAGTAACATTTTTTATTGTGAGCTTTATATGTTGATGGCTATGTTAATCATATGTTTGACTTTCTGATCCAAAAATGGCTAACACCGTCTCAAGCTTCGATCAAGGAGCTCTAGCAAATAGAGTTTGGAATTTCCATATCCATCACTTGGGTGTTCATTGTTAGCAAATATGGAATCTTGATTTGGATGAGAAATCTTTCATCGCTTATGTTGATGATTTGGTTTTGAAGAATTTTTTCTCGTTTTTTTGTTATTCATTAATTGTTAAAAGGAAAAAAGTTGCTTAGCACTCACATTGGATGTATCAGTATTTATAATTTACTTTTAAAATTTGGTTTTAGAAGTATACATTTAAATATAATAGTACTAATTAACATTTCAAACTAATTTGTTTTACTATATATATAAATATTTTAAAAATTTTTAATTTGTAACAATTTAAAATGATTTATAGATGACTAATTTAAATTAATGTTAATGAATTGATCTTTGTATTCATTACATCACTCATTTTGGTTGCTAGTTTTTGTTTTTTTAGTAAAAATTTCAGTTTTTTTTATTAAATACAGCTTAGGTTTTAACAATTTAGTTTTTGTTTTTTGTTTCATTAAAAACTAGTTTTTGTAACAATTTAGTTTATGTTTTCTTATTAAAAATTTCAGTTTTCAAAAATAAAATTACTCAACATATATCATAATGTTAATTATCTTTTTTATTTTTAGTTAGCGTGTTTACATTTTGGATTAAGCTTATATTTAATGTATGTATTTTTTTTTTTGCTATTAATTAATAATAACTTAAAATGACTTAAAATTCTAAGATATCAATATAACTTATAAATAATTAGAAAAAAATATTTTTATCAATTTTATTATTATTTTTTTACGTTTTAAGTTACAACTATGAAAAATAGAATTAATCAAGGCCTATCAAAATATTAACTATGTTTTTTATTTTAACTCAGTACTATAGTTATGTTGTTTTGAATCATTTTCTCGTATTCCCCCTTTTTCTTATCAAATTTTGAGTGCTTTTATTTTTTTAATTTGTAAATTATTCAATTTTATCGCAAAATTAATCACTAAGTTAGTTAATTTGAATACGAATCTATTAAATTTTCATATCATTATAATTATTTTTAACAATTTCTGAAACAATATGTTTATTTTAATATTTATAGATGATAAGTGTGATAACCGAGAAATCTACGTTCTCGGAAACATTTGTACAAAATGTGTAAATAAATGTACATATATAGTGAGACATGTTACAGAATAAAGAGCAGAGGAAAGTTTTGATTAATTGAGTTTTAATCAAAATTTTATAATGAATTAATGAATATAGTTAAAAGCTAAGCATTAATTCAAATTTATGATGTTTTAAAAATTAATAGAAAAGTATGTGAAAAATACATACTAAGAGATCAATGACACACAAGTGAGCCACCTTGATCAATGGACAAGAAGTAGCCAAACAAGCCCTTGCACTTTAAAAAAATATAATGAAAGTAAGGGAGAGAGTGAGAGGCACGTGAGTTTAAGGGGGGCAAATTAATCCCCTTAGCTGCAAAGCAGCCGGCAGAAAGAGAGAGAGAAAGAGAAAGAGAAAGAAAGAAAGGGAAAGAAAAAGGGAAAGAGAGAAAGGGAGAAACCGAGAAAAGAGAGAGAGAAGAAAAAAGGAAATCCAAACAAGTTCGGATTTTCTAGTTCAAGCAGCAGATCGATCAAGTTCGGTCACGAATCAGTAGCAAGAAACTCACAAGATTCAAGCAAGGTAAACCCTCGTTTTTCTCTTGCTTTTTCGGATGAAAAATCTAGGGTTTAAGTGGGAAATAGAGAATGTGAGTGAATCATGTTGAGGTTTTAGGTTAAAATCGAAACATGGTTCGAGTCTAGATGTTTACAAACACGAATCCATGAGTTGATGGTTTAGAAAATCAAGTTTAGTGAAATTTCTTCATAAAAGTGCAGATTTTTCAAAAGTTGAGTCAAGAGGAGTAAATGAGCAAAATGTGGAATTTTTGCTTATGAAACCATGGATTTGTGATAGTAGAAATATAGTAGATACCTTGAAACGATCTTATAGAGATCGATTTCGAGTGTAAGAAGTAGAACAAAGGCCATAAAAGCCTTAGAAAATCAGAGCAGAGCAGTTCAAACCTAGAATCTTGATTCTGATATGAACACGGGCGTGTACAAGGGCGTGTTCAGTACACGGCCTCGAACATACCATATGCACGACTGTGTTGCAAGAAAAATCAGACCCAAGAGGTACACGGCCAAGAACACGGCCTTGTATCGGGCCGTGTCAAGGGGCACACGATCAAGGGAAAGGCGTGTAGTAGACCATGTTAGACAATAGGAAAATACGGTCAGAAATACGGCCGTGTAAGTAACCGTGTAAGAGTCCAGAGGAGTACACGGCTAGTAACACGGCCGTGTATCCACCCGTGTAAGTATACACGGCCATGTTCCACGAATTACACGGCCAGGTATGTAAGTCCAGAGAGGTACACGACCAGAGACACGCCCCTGTAGGAGGGCGTGTTCAAAGCCAGAGAGTCAAAAAAAAAAAAAAGAGTCTGAAAATGAAAATTTTCATATTTTGCCATATTTCCAGTATAAGATGAGTATTGGAAATAACCAGTGATTATTCCTTTTATAGGAGTTCAAGCCAGAAACCCCGATACAGCAGTCCCAGAGCAGCAGAGACTTACGTTAGCGGATTTTTAGTAAGTTCAAGCATTGTCTTGACTGCAACGTGGACAAGCTTGTTATATTATGATGTTATGTATGTTGTATGACGTGGTTGTAGACATTGATTGTCTACATCACGATATTCATGTCAGTCTCATGTCAGCACAGGTCAGTTCATGTCATGCATATAGAGTTGCATGTTTCAGTACACATGTCAGACAGGTACCAGAACACGAAAACAGGTGGGTGCATAAGGCATCCTAGTATGTTAATATAATTCACACCCCAGTAATTCATGTAACAGGTTCCGACTGCGGGGGCAAACAGTATGCTACCCAGTTGGAACACCAGCAAGATGGTAAATAAACCAGATATTGGCGTATCGGCCTCTCGATCACGGGGAGGTTTGCATGTTTAGCATCAGTTAAGACCGAGGAGGTCAGCACTAAAGTACCGCTCCCAGTTGCGCTAACATGTCGGTACGTCCAATCAGGGGCCCAAAACCAGAACTAAAATATCAGATAATGTCCTAAAACTAAACCTCTTAGCCAGAAGCATGTACACAGAGTTCAGTTTCATGCATGAGCACAGCAGTACAGCATGTCAGTTTCATGTTTTTATGTTTGAACTTACTGAGCTTATAGCTCATCAATTTGTTCACATGTTGCAGGTAAGAGACCTGTTCACCAGTAGTATTGGTGGACGACGAACAGGGAGGATGCATGCCGGGGAGGATTGGGCGAGGGATTGTGGTCACCTTTAATTCTTCCGCTGTATAGTTTTGAAATGTAATTTCAAAAAGAACAAGTTTCAAGTTAAGATTATGTGATAGGGGAATCATGATTCAGGTCCATGTTATTTTGTTAACATGATTTCCTTATCACATTCTCGAACAGTTTATGATTATAAAGAAAAAAAAATTTATTCCGTAAATTAGCAAGTAAGTTTTCAGTTCAGCATGATTACCGGCGACCCTAGAGGTCTGCAGACTATTGCGGTTAATTACAGAGTTGATTGTAATAGCACTGTAGAGCCTCTACAGCAGGGCGGGCCGCCACAATAAGACTATATCATTCTATGATAAGTTTTTTCCAGAATTTTTTAGGTTTATATCTTTGGCATACATAATATAAACAATTATCAATTCAAATAGAATTACATACCTTTATTTCTAATCTATTCTAAGTCATGATATAACAGTATTCAAATTAATTATATATTTACAATTATTAAATTTAAATATACAACATATTAATGGATAAATAAGGAAAAAAGACTTAATAAAATAATTATTATGAAAAATTAAAACTAAATATAGTTCTACTCTACTACTGCATCCTTATTTCTTAATAAATGAACAAATAAATTAAAATTTTCCAATGATCATATTTAGTATTTATAATATACATAATAATCATGTTATGAACAAAAAATAGAAAAGGGAAAAAAATTATCAAAACTATATGTATAATAGTTATACAGATTTAAAATAAAAAATATTAATAAATCACGTTAAAATATGTAATACATTATATTAATACAAAAAATATAACTAAATACAGTGTAAGTAATAAAAACTGAAAAAAAAAATCACAAAGGAAAAAAATTTATGAAAAAAAATTGGCGCAGATGGTTAACAATATCAGCAATATATGACAAATTCATTATTTTACACATTCAAAAGCATTATTTGACTACCTGATTAAATATTTCTTTCAAAAAAAAAAAATGGTGACAACCAAATGAATGCATAAATAATTATCATACATAAAATTTGTCACATATATTATATTATACAAATAATGTAAATTAAACGACCAGAGTAAAATATGTATTTATCCAAAAACTACCTGGTGAATAGGAAAACAGAAAAACAAAAATAATAAAAAAAATAGGGCAAACTAATCCCTAATGAAAGACAGATTATAAGTGAAATAAGAAATAGCCTTGGGGTTTTTCGACTTAAAGGACCAAGAATGCAGAGGCAAGAAAAGGGAAACAAAGAAAACATACTAAAAAACTAGTTTTAGAAATCAGAATCAGACACAAACAGAAGGGTAATTGCATCAAAGCAGGTTCTAAAGACAGCAAGAAGAACCAAAAACCGGCACCAAAAATCAAACATAGCCATAAACAAAATGATTAGGGAGGCTGTATATGACATAAGAAAAAAGGTACTAACAACAAATACCTAGAACAATATAATGACGGGCAAAAGTTTGATAGACCATTTCCACAAATGATAATAGACCACCAACATAATAATTATATATTGTTTTAAAAATAAGATGTGACTATAATTTAATTATGAAAAATTCATTACTTGACAAAGATTTAAAATAAAAAATATAATCAAATAAGTAAAATCATCTATAAAGAACCCAAATAGGTTGAAACCTATCCTCAGCAACTTTTGGACAAAATATATTAACCTCAACATGCAAAAAAACATACGATCATCATTGCCAAATAATAAATAAAACAAAAAAAGATAATTAAAAAGACACAAAACAAAGTGATTGAACTAATATTAACAATTTGTTAACAAAGTCATAACATGGGTTTAAAACCAAACAAAAACAAACATAAACAAAAAAAAACATAAGAAACAAAAATAGAAGTATGTATATAAATATATATGGCCAATATTCATCATTTAAAAGCAAAAGAAATTGAAAAAGCAAGATAACAATATTGTAAACAAAATATATCCAAAAAAAAAAAAAAACAGAGTAAACACTAATTATCTCAGAGTGATATTAATGCAACATGTCATCACAAACAAACACAAAGACGGTTAAACAGTGAGATCATTTAATAGTACTTGTAATTAAAACTGAAAGCAACCTTTCCAACGCCAACAGAGATAGTGTAAGAAACATAGATACAAAGATAGTGGAGTAAATGAACTCGTATAAAGGGAAGGACATAGAACAATACACATATAGAAAACTAATGTACACTACTAAAATTTGTATGCAAAAAACAAAATAATAAAACAAAGCAATATTATAGTAATTAGAATTGGAATTGTAGTTAAGTAAACTCAGTTTTGGAAACTTATTTTTTTTTCAATTAATAAAAAATCGATAACAAGGTAAACATGGAGGAAAAACAAACCTAAAATAATGTAAATATAAGTATTTTACTTTGTACTCAATAATCACAGAAACAAAAAGAACAAAATAATAAAAGGAAAAAAAAATGAATAGAAATCACCTTAGTCGAATTAAAGGGAAAATTTTAATTTTTTTTAGTGAAAAAAAGGATTATCAATAGATCATTTAATGCATACGTAAAAAGAAAGTACAAATCATCAAGCTAGAAGGACAGATCAACAATATAGGAAGAACAAATCATCACCAATGTCATGAATTTAAGCAAAAAAAATCTGGGTTGATCATAATTACAAAAAATATAATAGAAGTTTAAAAACAAATAAATCCATTTACATAATCCCATTGATTCTTCCTTCATCAATATTCAAACATGCACAAACAAATCTCCTTTTAAACAAAAGTAAGATAAAATAAAAAAAAAATCCTAAAAACGGAAAGACAAAGAAATAGGCAAAATCGATCAACTGTAGTGAAAAAAAAAAAAAAAAAAAAAAAAGAAGAGACAAACAGCCAAAAGAGAAAGAATCGGACCATAAATCATAAAAAAAATTAAAAACACAATATCTAGATTGAAAGGAAAAAAAAAAAAAGAAAATCTATTAGCGAAGAAAAGAAAACAATAGATAAATAAAAGAAAAAAAAAATCAGCCATCAAATAAGGCATCCAGAAGTAGATCGAAAAAAAAAAGAGGAACAAAAAATTATACAATAAAAATGTATTTGAAAAGGACAAATAGAGGAATAAAGAGAAGCCAAGTTTGACATGAAAAAAGACAGCAAAAGACTAATCAACCATAGAACGAAGCAACATAGACCAAAAAATAAAATAAAATAAAACCCAAATTAAAAGAGAGAGGGCCTAGGGTTTTTAGATCAAACCATAAAAAATCTAGAAGCAATAAAAAAAAAACGAAGAAACAAAAGTAAACCATGAAAAAAGATGAGCATCAAGTAGATCATTCATGGAAGGAGGCGACACAGAGCAAGGGAAAAAAAAATCAGAATAAAGGGGCAACAATGGGATAAGAAGAAAACCCTAGGGTTTTCAAAGCAAATGACCAAAAACCTGTAAGCAAAAAAAGAGAAAATTAGAGGAAAAAGCAAGGGTGAACATGTAAATTCACATAGAGAGGCATCTAAATGTGATAACCGAGAAATCTACGTTCTCGGAAATATTTGTACAAATATGTAAATAAATGTACATTTACAGTGAGACAGATTACAGAATACAGAGCAGAGGAAAATTTTGATTAATTGAGTTTTAATCAAAATTTGACAATGAATTAATGAAAATAGTTAAAAGCTAAGCATTAATTCAATTTATGATGTTTTTAAAATTAATAGAAAAGTATGTGGAAAGCACATACTAAGAGATCAATGGCACACAAGTGAGCCACATTGATCAAGGGCCAAAAGAATAGCCAAACAAGGCCTTACATTTAAAAAAAAAAAAAAAGAAAGTGAGAGTGAGGGAATGAGGCACGTAAGCTAAAGGGGATTAATTAATCCCTTAGCTGCAGATGCAGCTGGCAGAAAGAGAAAAGAAAGAAAGAGAAAAGAAAGAAAGAAAAGAAAAAGAGAAAGGAAACCGAGGAAGAAAGGGGAGAAGAAAAGAGAAATACATTCAAGTTCGGATTTCTAGTTCAAGCAGCAGATCAATCGAGATTCAGCCACGAATCCGCAGCAAGAAGCTCGCAAGATTCAAAGCAAGGTAAACCCTAGTCCTCACGTTTTTCTTTGGGGAAAAATCTAGGGTTTTGAGAGGAAAAACAGAGAATGTGAGTGAATCATGTGAGATTTTCGGTTAAAATCAAAACATGATTCGAGTCTAGATGTTTTCAAACACGAATCTATGAACAGATGGGTTAGAAAACCAAGTTTAGTGAAATTCCTTCACAAAAATGTAAATTTTTCAAAAGTTAAGTTAAGAGAGGTTCATAAGCAAAATGTGGAATTTTTGCTTATGAAATCATGGATTTGTGATAGTAGAAGTGTAGTGGATACCTTGAAACGATCTTATGAAGATCGATTTCAAGTGTAAGAAGTAGAACAAAGGCCACCAAAGCCTTAGAAAATCAGAGCAGAGCAGTTCGGACCCAGAATCTTGATTCTGGTATGAACACGGGCGTGTACACGGGCATGTACAAGGGCGTGTTCAGTACACGGCCCCGAACATGCCCATATGTATGACCGTGTTACAAGAAAAATCAGACCCGAGAGGTACACGGCCAAGAACACGGCCGTGTATCGGGCCGTGTCAAGGGGCACACAGTCAAGAGGGAGGCGTGTAGCAGGCCATGTTAGGCAGTAAGAGAACATGGCCAGAAACACGGCCGTGTAAGTAACCGTGTAAGAGACCAGAGGAGTACACGGCCAGTAACACGGCCGTGTATCCACCCGTGTAAGCATACACGGCCATGTTCCACGAATTACACGGCCAGGCTTAAAAGTCCAGAGGGGTACACGGGCAGAGACACGCCCGTGTAGGAGGGCGTGTTCGAAGTCAGAGAGTAAGAAAAAAAAAAAAAAAGAGTCTGGAAATGAAAAAGTTCATGTTTTGCCATATTTTCGGTATAAGATAAATATGGTAAATAATCAGTGATTGTTCCTTTTATAAGAGTTCGAGCCAGAGACCCCAAATCAGCAGTTCCAGAGCAGCAGAGGCTCACGCTAGAGGATTATCTGTAAGTTCAAGCATTGTCCTGACTGCAACGTGGACAAGCTTGTTAGTTATGATGTTATGTATGTTGTATGACGTGTATGTCAGACATTGATTGTCTGCATCACGATGTTTATGTCAGTGCATGTCAGTCTCATGTCAGTGCATGTCAGTCTCATGTCAGCACACGTCAGTTTATGTCATGCATATACAGTTGCATGTCTCAGTACACAGACCAAACAGTACTAGAACAAGAAAACAGTTAGGTGCACAAGGCACCCTAGTGTGTTAATTAATTCACACCCCAGTAATTTGATTAACAGGTTCCGACTGTGGGGGCAAACAGTATGCTACCTAGTTGGAACACCAGCAAGATGGTAAATAAACCAGATATTGGCGTATCGGCCTCTCGACCCATGGGGAGGTTTGCATATTTAGCATCAGTTAAGACTGAGGAGGTCAGCACTAAAGTACCGCTCCCAGTTGCGCTAACATGTCGGTACGTCCAATCAGGGGCCCAAAACCAGAACTAAAATATCAGATAATGTCCTAAAACTAAACCTCTTAGCCAGAAGCATGTACACAGAGTTCAGTTTCATGCATGAGCACAGCAGTACAGCATGTCAGTTTCATGTTTTTATGTTTGAACTTACTGAGCTTATAGCTCATCAGTTTGTTCACATGTTGCAGGTAAGAGACCTGTTCACCAGTAGTATTGGTGGACAACGAACAGGGAGGATGCATGCCGGGGAGGATTGGGCGAGGGATGTTGGTCACCGTTTAATCTTCCGCTGTATAGATTTTGAATGTAATTTCAAAAAGACAAGTTGTCAAGTCAAGAGTATGTGATAGGGGAATCATGATCAGATGCATGTTATTTTGTTAACATGATTTCCTTATCACATTCTCAAACAGTTTATGATTTAAATAAAAAAAAATTTATTCCGTAAAATTAGCAAGTAGTTTACAGTTCAGCATGATTGCCGGCGACCCTAGAGGCCTGCAGACTATTGCCGTTAACTATAGAGTTAATTGTAATAGCACGGTAGGGCCTCTACAGTAGGGCGGGCCGCCACACTAAAAGACTAAAAAACCAGTCCTATACATCAGACCCTAGCACACACAAAAGGTTAGAACTATCAAAGCCTCTCCCAAGGACAATGAAAAGACCAAAAAGCCTGAGCCTAAAACCAAACTCAATAACAAAAGAAAGGACAATCCTATTAAAGTGCATTTTAGGGGCAAGGGTGCCAAAACACTATACAATGATCAGTGTTTTTTTGCCTTCATTTTAGTAGTGTATAATAATGTAAAAAACTTATGATAGGAACTTGTTATTGTTAATTTTATCATTGGTTTGATAGGTAATATTATTTTAATTGTTGGTTCTTTTCATTGATCATATCTGTAAGTATTCTTATTGAAAATTTTTAGTGTGTAACATAAAATTACTATCAATCATAAATTAGTTTGTTGAAAATCTAACTATGCAAACAATTATGGTGCATTTGGATAAAGTATTACATTGACATTACATTTAAATACAATACATTAAATATAATATGGGTTTGGATGAAAAGTATTTGCATTGTATTTAAATAAAATGTATATTTAGATGAAAAAGATTTAAATTACATTTTGTGATTGAGTATGTAATGTGCTTGGTAAAAGTTAGGGGTGGTAATTCATGTTTATGGGTCGTGTTTGTGTTGTGTTTTACCCATCTGTTGACACTATAACTCTTGACATGAATACGACCAATTTAATACTCGTGTCAAAAAACAAAACCCAAACATAACCATTAATATAAGGGTTGACACGATATGACACGTTTATGATCTGTTTATTAAACGGGTCATAAATGGGACATGACACTAAAAGGGTCATTCAACGTGTTATTGATCTATTTAACTAACGTGTTATCAATTTTAACACTAAAAAAACTCATTAAATACCTAAATAAAAACCAAGTTATAACAACCAAATTAAGTCAATTACAACTAAGCTACACCTAAACTGAAATACAAAACCTAGGTTTTCTATGTTAAAAAATTTTTAAAATATATTTTTTAAAAAAAAGTTATATTTTATAACAACCAAATTTTGAATTTTGAATTTTAAACACTCAAAATTAGAAATTGTAAAATATTATATAATACACATAATAATATAAATATATTATAGATTATATATTGGTAATTTATAAGTCGTTTTCATGTTAACCCATGTATGACTTATTTATTAAACAGGTAATTTTGTATCAATTGTAAGTTGGCAGGTTTATACAGGTTCGACCTTTTACTTGATCATGCTTCACGGGTTCGACCCTGTTTGACCCAAACCCATCTAAGAGAAACCTAAATTTTCTAACCTCATGCGGGTTTTATGTCATATTATCATGTTGTGACTTAAATTATCAGTTCTAGTAAAAGTAGATAAAAACGAGGGCAAGAGAAAGAGAATATGTGATGTGATTAGTAAAAATATTAAAAAATGTGAAATGATAAATACTGATTGTATTATATTTAAATTATAATATGATTGATATTTGAACGCAATATTTTTGTGTTTAGATAAAAATTACATTATATTTAAATACAATACAAACATAATACTACAACCATATACACTATTAGAATTTCTATTGATACAATAAAAAATCTGGAGGCGTTTTGATAAATGCAATGCATTAAATGTAATATATATTTAAATGAAAAGTATTCGCATTGTATTTAAATGTAATATTTATTTGGATTAAAAATAGTCGAATTATGTTTAAATATTAAGTATGTGATATAATTAGTAAAAGTAGAGAGAAACAAAAAAAAAAGAAAATATTTGATGTAATTAATAAAAATAATAGAAAACACAAAATGATATAATTGTATTATATTTAAATTATAATGTGATTGATATTTAAATATAATATTTTTATATTTAGATAAAAATTGTATTATATTTAAATATAATATCGATGTAAAACGTCCTTTCAGGGGGTGTTTGGTAAACGCATTACATTTTGATTGTATTTGAATGACATTTATTTTTTGAATGTTGTATTTGGTTGAAAAGTATTTATTTTGTATTTAAATTAAATGTGTATTTGGATGAAAAGTATTTTAGAGTTGAAAAGTTGATGTGATTGGTAAAAATAAAGATAAATAATGAAATTAAAAAGTTAATGTGATTGTTTTAAAAATTTTTTAAATAATAATTATTTTCGTAACATTGTTAAAAAGAATTATATTTGAATATAAAATTTAATATTTAATATTAAATTATATTACGTTTAGATATAATTAAAATATAATTATTGTATCAACTCCTGGGTTTTCGTTTTAAAGTTTTTCAAATAAATAATCGAGCCTGGATATTCTTTTCTTCGGTGTGCATGTCAGCTTCTTCAATTATTTTAGAGGGTAAAGAGTTCAAAAGAGAAAGTAGGGTCACTGAATTATTATTATTATTATTTTGTCGATCAGATGCAACAGCGACGTACGTACTTAACGCAATTATTGGAAAACAATGGAAAAATAAAAAACAAAAAACATATGAATAGGAAGGTAAATTTCTTCTCAGTTGTGGAGTCTTCTAAAGGCTCTCAAGTCTCCGGTATGGCGTTCCTTTGCCGTGAGGTAAAAGGGAGATAATGATTTCTGTGACGATCCGCCCTACTGTAGAGACTCTACAGTGCTATTACAGTCAACTCTCTAGTTAACCGCAATAGTCTGCAGGCTTCTAGGGTCGCCGGCAATCATGCTGAACTGTAACTACTGCTAATTTTACGGAATAAATTTTTTTTTCTTTAAATACATAAACTGTTCGAGAATGTGATAAGGAAATCATGTTAACAAAATAACCTGACTCATGATTCCCCTATCACATACTCTTAACTTGAAACTTGGTTTTTTTTAAAATTAAATTTCCAAAACTGTACAGCGGAAGATTTAAATGTGACCATTATCCCTCGCCCAATCTTCCCCGGCATGCGCCTACCCTGTTCGTCGTCCACCATATACTACTGGTGAACAGGTCTCTTACCTGCAACATGTGAACAAACTGATGAGCTATGTGCTCAGTAAGTTCAAACATAAAAACATGAAACTGATATGCTGTACTGCTGTGCTCATGCTGTACTGGCTGAAGGTTTAGTCTTAAGACATTAATCTGTTATTTTAGTTTTGGTTTTGGGCCCCTGATTGGTCGTACCGACATGTTAGCACAACCGGGAGCGGTACTTTAGTGCTGACCTCCTCAGTCTTAACTGATGCTAAACATGATAACCTCCCCGTGGGTCGAGAGGCCGATACGCCAATAACTGGTTAATTACCATCTTGCTGGTGTTCCAACTGGGTAGCATACTGATTGCCCCCTCAGTCGGAACCTGTTAATCAAATTACTGGAGTGTGAATTAATTAACACACTAGGGTGCCTTGTGCACCTAACTGTTTTCTTGTTCTGGTACTGTCTGGTCTATATACTGAAACATGCAACTTTATATGCATGACATGAACTGACCTGTGCTGACATGAGACTGACATGCACTGACATAAACATCGTGATGCAGACAATCAATGTCTGACATACACGTCATACAACATTACATAACATCATAACTAACAAGCTTGTCCACGTTGCAGTCAGGACAATGCTTGAATTTACTGAAAATCGACTAGTGTGAGCCTCTACTGCTCTGGGACTGCTGATTTGGGGTCTCTGGTTTGAACTCTTATAAATGGAAAAATCACTGATTATTTACCATATTTATCTTATACTGAAAATATGGCAAAACATGTAAATTTTTCTTTCCAGACTTTTTTTTTTTTTTTACTCTCTGGCCTCGAACACGCCCTCCTACACGGGCGTGTCTCTGCCCGTGTACCTCTCTGGACTTTTAAGCCTGGCCGTGTAATTTCTGGAGCATGCCCGTGTATGCTTACACGGGTGGATACACGGCCGTGTTACTGGCCGTGTACTCCTCTATACTCTTACACGGTTACTTACATGCCTCTCTTTGACCGTGTGCCCCTTGACACGGCCCGATACACGGCCGTGTACCTCTCGGGTCTGATTTTTCTTACAACACGGTCATGCGTATGGGCATGTTCAGGGCCGTGTTCTGAACACGCCCTTGTACACGCCCGTGTTCATACCAGAATCAAGATTCTGGGTCCGAACTGCTCTGCTCTGATTTTCTAAGGCTTTTATGGCCTTTGTTCTACTTCTTACACTTGAAATCGATCTTCATAAGACCGTTTCAAGGTATCTACTACATTCCTACTATCACAAATCCATGATTTCATAAGTAAAATTTCCACATTTTGCTCATTTACAACTCTTGACTAAACTTTTGAAAAATCTGCATTTTTGTGAAGAAATTTCACTAAACTCGGTTTTCTAAACCATCTGTTCATGGATTCGTGTTTGAAAACATCTAGACTCGAATTATGTTTCGATTTTTAACCGAAAACCTCACATGATTCACTCACATTCTCTGTTTTCTCTCAAAACCCCAGATTTTCCCCCAAAGAAAAATGTGAGAATTAGGGTTTACCTTGCTTTAAATCGTGAGCTTTTCTTGCTGCTAATCCTTGATCGAAACTCGATCGATCTGTAGCTTGCACTAGAAAATCCGAACTTTTGGATTTCCTTTTTCTTCTCCCCTTTCTCTCTCGGTTTCCTTTCTCTCTTTCTTTTCTTCTTTCTTTCTTTTCTTCTTTCTTTCTACTGGCTGCATCTGCAGCTAAGGGATTAATTAATCTCCCTAAGCTCACGTGCCTCTCACTCTCTCCCTTGCTTTCTTTTATTTTATTTTTTTTTGAAATGCACAAGGGCTTGTTTGGCACTTCTTTTGGCCATTGATCAATGTGGCTCACTTGTGTGCCATTGATCTCTTAGTATGTATTTTCCACATACTTTTCTATAAATTTTAAAACATTATAAATTGAATTAATGCTTAGCTTTTGAACTATATTCATTAATTCATTATAAAATTTTGATTAAAAACTCAATTAATCAAAATTTTCCTCTGTTCTTTATTCTGTAATCTGTATCACTATAAATGTACATTTATTTACATAATTTGTACAAAATCTTTCCGAGAGTATGGATTTCTCGGTTATCACAATTTCAAAGTTCAGGACTTTTTTGGCAGTGAAAGGGAAAGGTGAAAAAGAGAAATAGTGGTGGAAGACTTAGCGGTTGAATTTTTGTTTGTTAGGGGAAGAGAAATGAGTGTGGTGATTCAAAATCTTTTGTATGTAGTTCATTTTTATCTTTATCTTAAATTCACTTTTCAAATTAAATATTTAAATTTTTTGTAAAAAAAAAAAAAATCAATATGTAAAACTTTTTAAAAAGTTTCCAAAATACAGTGATTCAAATACATGCCTAGACTTCAATTTGATTTTTTCATAATTGAAAATTTGATAAAAGGGTTCCATATCAAGTATAATATGGTCCTCCATTTATTCTCTTTTTCTTACTAGGCTTTATTATTACGTGAAGAGTGTATAGGTTGGGCAATTTTAATCAATAGGCTTCATTTACCTTTGCTTCTTATTTCCTTACTTCATATAAGAAGACAGAGCTTGAATTGAATGCTTTATTTGTTTATTTGGACAGTCTAGAATGAGTGCATAACATCAGCCTGAAAGATTTTCAAAAGAATCTGAAACTGAGGTTGGTGATTAAGTAATTACAATCTTATTAATTAGGCAACCAGTGATATCAAAGCCCTTATTTTATGCCTTAATTATTGTTAAACCATGCTTGTAATCATTTATTATCTTGTTTTTTAGGAGTTAAAATATATCAAAATAAATGTCAATATTTCAGAAGGGAAGCGAGAAGCCTATTCTTTTACTTCTTATATGTTCTTAATATAGATATTAATGTGTTAATTTAGTTGGAAGAATCTACCCCAATAATCCGACATGATGACAGCATCTCATTCTAAAAAAACAATTCGTAATTTTTTTTAAATACGTTTTGAAATGTTCTTGAATCTTAACCAAAAAAAAAAAAACACATTTTATAATGTAATTTAAGAATAATGTTAGGAATCTGAATTCAAATCCTAACTTTCTGAGGTTATACTTTGTCATTTTTTAAACCTATTAATTAACATGATAATTTTTTTAAAACACTTACCTATATAAAAAAAAAAGAAGATAACTTTCATACAATGTAGGTTGCTATTAATAAATTGAATAGATCAAAATTAGTGTCCTTAGCATCGTATCTAAATTAAATGTCAATTACCGTTTTAATTATTGCATCATTACAGGTTAAATAACAGTATTTTTTTCTTCGAATTTGGGAGCAAGTATATTTAAACTTTATATCAAGTGTTAGATTTATAATTAAGTCATGCCTATAATATTTACTTAACAAAACTTTGTATTTGTAGCATTATGGTGGAATATAAAGGAAGGAAAATGACTGTAACT
The DNA here is from genome assembly GCA_035233585.1 of Antiaris toxicaria. Lineage (NCBI taxonomy): Eukaryota > Viridiplantae > Streptophyta > Magnoliopsida > Rosales > Moraceae > Antiaris > Antiaris toxicaria. Next base: position 9,349,066 of record CP141162.1, on the reverse strand, counting down.
AAGAAAACAGAGTCCTATGTATCATGAAATTAAAATCTTACTCATTAGTGGTTAAAAAAAAAAGGTCGAGACAAAACATCGTTTAAATTTTATAAAATCTATACTCCTACATACGTGATAAGATTTTACATCATGGGTATGATCATAAGAAAAATATCAGTTCAATTTTTTTTTTTTGGTAAATTATTTGTTTGATTCCTAATCTATGTGCAAAGCTGCAGTTTGATCCTCAATCTTTTTCCTTTTTTTTTTGTTTAAGAAACTTCCTAAACTCATTAAAAAGATGCAATTTAGTCTTTTTGGTTTTTTCCCCTAAAAAAAAGGTTAAAATTTTGATGAAATAGATCATATGTATATATAACACATATAAATTGAATCATGCAATTTTTTTCATAATTACACTAAAATAGTAAATCATGTGTGATGTAAGTTACATTTTTGTTAAACTTTTATCCTTCAATTTTTTTTTTGATGAAAAGGGTTAAATTGCATCTTTAAAAAGTATGGAGACCTTTTAGCTAAAAAGTAGTTGGGATCAAATCACAACTTTATGAAAAAATTAGGTACCATACAAACCATTTATCATTATATTAAGGGGCATTTGGTTACCATATTGTATTCGTATTAAATATTCAAATATAAAAATATTGTATTTAAATACCAATCATATCACAATTTAAATCCAATATAATCATTATTCACTATTTTACTTTTTTTTTACTATTTTTACAAATCACATTATATATTCTCTTTTTCTCTCTTTTTTTCTTTATATTTTTATCAATCATATCACGTGTAATACAATTTAAATATTATATTTAAATATAATACAAATACTTTTTATTTAAACATATCTTATATTCGATACATTAAATTCAAATGTAATATGAATATAGTATATCATCCAAACACCTCCCCTGTAGAATGAGCTAGTTCCCAGATTAAGACCTAAAAATCATTTTGTCTTTAGCATCACTACTAAAGACAAAATGATTTTTATCATTTTTTTCATTGTATTTTTATCAATCACATCACATATAATACAATTTAAATATTATATTTAAATATAATATAAATACTTTTTATTTAAACATATCTTATATTCAACACATTAAATTCAAATATAATATGAATATAGTATATCATCCAAACACCTCCTCTGTAGAATGAGCTAGGTCCCAGATTAAGACCGAAAAATCATTTTGTCTTTAGCATCACTACTAAAGACAAAATGATTTTTATCATTTTTTTTGTATTTTTATTAATCACATCACATATAACATAATTTAAATATTATATTTAAATATAATATAAATACTTTTTATTTAAACATATCTTATATTCGATACATTAAATTCAAATGTAATATGAATATAGTATATCATCCAAACACCTCCTTTATATTTTTATCAATCACATTACGTATAATATAATTTAAATATTATATTTAAATATAATATAAATACTTTTTATTTAAACATATCTTATATTTGATACATTAAATTCAAATGTAATATGAATACAGTATACCATCCAAATACCTCGATGAGCTAGGTCCCAGATTAAGACCGAAAAATCATTTTGTCTTTAGCATCACTACTAAATAATTGCGCGCGCAATCACCGAGTAGACTGTAAAGACAACATACTTCTTCTACTTTTCAACCCGATATCCATTCTCATCCAAATCCAAGCATAGACATTGGTTGGGTTTCATTTCATGGGCTCGAGAGAATCACATTATTGCATGTGAATGTCAGTGTTGGATGCCAATTAATTATTTGTACCCTTCTTTCATCGTTGATTTTTCCACACCTGCACGACTTTAGAAAGGTGCTATTATCAATATTATTATTATATAAAGATATATATGCTAACTAGCTCTGTCCAGCATTATTTGTAATGGTTCCAGCATTATTTGTAATGGCTCTTTCATGGTTTCTCTTTCTCATTCTCATGTTCACTTCACTTCTGCTGACCGGTTATCATTCGGCTGCACAGGATGATAGAAATGTAGTCCAATTAATGTCTGTTTATAGTTCCTGCTTATACATATACAGATTATAATAACAGAAAGGAAAACCTCGTTTGGATTTACTTAATCTTATATTAAAAAAAAGATAACTTAATTGGGATATTTAATTTTATTCTAATACACGTTATCTCCTCAATTCATAATACATATATAATTAAATATATACATACTATAATAATCTAACGTTATCATTAATTTCCTTTGTCTCCCGTACTAAATTTGGTATACAGGCTTATAAAGTATACATGGGCGACATTACTCCGGAAAGTACTGAGCCCTCCACAGCAGCGCCTCTTCGCATAAGCATGCTACAAAAAGTTGTTGGCGGGTAACTAATTGTTGACTTGTAATGTCATCAATAATAGTAAGTATATTAATAGTAAGTATGTTACATGTGGCGTTAAGTTGTGGAGCTTAACTATAAATTTTACGTACATGTTCTTGATAATTTAATATTTTTCCTTTTTTTTTTTACAATTTTTTTGAAATATATTTATGTGCATATGTTTTTAGAGATGTTGCTCCGGGATCTCTACTTCATAGCTACAAGAGGAGTTTGAATGGATTTGTTGCTAAGCTAACTGAGAAAGAAGCACAAGAGATGGATGGTGAGTAGTGCATTGTTTTGCACCTCAATTTTTTATTTTTTATTTTCTTTTCTTGGTCCTCTTTGGTTATATTTGTATACTTTTTTGTCGTATTTATAGGAAAAGAGGGCGTAGTATCTGTTTTCCCTAGTGAACAACAGAAGCAACATGCTGTTGGAAAAATGGTTTGTAAACTATATTGAAGAGCCATTTTGATATCCAAATTTGAACGGGACCCAATTTGTAAAAGTGACAGGTTTTGATGGATTTGCGTTTTTCGTCACGAGAAGATCTAAATCATATATTTATATGTTCAAAATAGTAATTGGTTGAATGAAAATTGATGTCCAAAATTTATCTATTAGAAATTTGGTTTTGTTAGAAAAATTGCAAAAATGTGACGTCCCACATTGGGTAGATATCTTGGAGATGTGGAGTTTATAAGTGATTGCACTTTTGGCCTTGGGTAAAATGTCATACCTAAGAAGCTCTTTCACCCGTAAGGGGGAGGGGTGCAAATCACAGACCCGGTAGGTTGGGAGCCCAATGTCGATCCATTGGGCTTGCCCTTGCACGGGTTATGTTTTGTAAAATTTTTTTTATTTTTTCCAACAATATTGATCTGAATTTTTTTTTTAGAAATATCAACCATCTATCTATTGATATTCTAGTGCATGTTAATGAGTATTAATATACATGTGATTATTGGGTATTAGTGGGTGGTAAATGGTGAAGATGAATGGTTGTAACACCAAGGAAATAATTCTCATTAAACCATGATTAAGTCTCATTATTTCAAGCTTGTAACACCCCCCATTAGAAGCCTATATAAGGAGGCTTTCACCTCATGTTACACACACCAATTTTCGAATCTACTTTCTTCTTGTTTTCATTGTGTTTTAGAGTGTTTCTAGGTGTTTTGGTGATAGAGAGAAGGCTCGATTTCGAGTTCGCCGGAAGTAATATTTGATCGTGTTTAGAATACTACTGTTGTTGTTTTATCTTGGGAGATAGACTACGTTGAATCCTCAAGCACTTATCGAAGGGGATAAATCTGTTTTAAGGAAAGTGTGAGCATCACATGCTTTGACATCTATCAAACTCTTCTAATTCGGGTTAAGGTTAAATTATAGTTATTGTCTTTATTTTCAACTCTTTGTAATATTTTATTTTTTGAACTTGTTTGTTTTCTATGTTCTATATTTGTTAACACAAACAAAAAGGTCTTGGGACTTCATTGGGTTTCCGCAGCAAGTTAAGAGGAGCACAGTCGAAAGTGACATTATCATAGGCGTATTCGAAGGCGGAATTTGGCCTGAGTCCGAAAGCTTCGACGACAAAGGTTTTGGTCCACCACCTTCCAAATGGAAGGGATCGTGTCAAGCACCCTCCAATTTCACTTGTAACAAGTACGTAAATTTAAGATAATAATATTTTTTTAAAACTTGGATATAGAAATTCAAACTCTAATTAAGTGTGAAATTAATGATAGATTATATCTATAATCACAAAAATAATAATCTGTATCTATACATAATATTAAATTGCTACGCAATGGTCCCCATGTGGCTTTCTTTCCATCTTTTTTTTAATTATAATTAGTTAGTTTTGACATCTCCGTATGTACTTACCAACTAGTTGCTTTAAAAAGACGATTATACTATATATGAACACATACGTATTACGTTTTAAAATTTAGCAACATAGTTGTTTATTTTGATTTGTCCTATCATCGTAATTAGTTAATTTTGATGTCTCCGCACATGCTCAACAATTAGTTGTCTTAAAAAGACAATTATACTATACAGAGACATATACCTATTATATTATATATCTTATCAACATAGTTTTTTTATTAGTCCCTATCATCGTAATTAGTTAGTTCTGACACCCGTTTGCCTTTACCACGCATAAATCAACAGCAAAATAATTAGAGCAAAGTATTACCGGAGCGATGGGAGGCTCGTTGATGAAATCAAGTCCCCAAGAGACTCGAATGGCCACGGGACACACACGGCATCGACGGCCGCCGGTGTCCTAGTTGACGGGGCAAGTCTTTTTGGCTTAGGCTTGGGCACGGCCAGAGGAGCTGTTCCGTCGGCTCGTATCGCCGTCTACAAAGTCTGTTGGGAAGAAGGTATTTGCCACGACGCCGACATACTTACGGCATTCGACGACGCGATTGCTGACGGTGTCGACATAATTTCAGTTTCCATCTCGTCCGGTTTGGTAGACTATTTCAAGAATGCGATAGCCATCGGCTCTTTTCATGCCATGAGGAAAGGCATTTTGACGTCTGCTTCTGCCGGGTTACGCAGGTCCAACCTTAATGAGCCTCGTAAACTTCTCGCCTTGGTCTCTGTCCATGGCTGCTTCCACCATCGATCGGGAGTTCGTGGCCAAAGTCAAATTGGCTAATGACAGGTAAATTGCCTCGCTAGCCCCTTGTGCGTTTCAGTGTAGTTTTTTTGGGAATGAAAATGAAAATTACTGTGTGTAAATTAATATTCATATTGTTAGATTGTGAATTTGTCCAAAATATATATATATAATTGTAAAATATAACTTTAATTAGTGGATTGCATTCTAATATATGGTATATGTAGATTTTATCACGATTAGTTTTTTTCTCATACATTGCCCCAAAATTTTAGCCGATATTCGTGAATGCATGACGGTACTTAAACAAGGGGAATCGTTCTTTTCTAACTAAAATAAGCTATATATGTAAATAATTTGCGATTAATTATATAAAACGTAGAACTAGTAATAAAAAAGTAAGTAGTGTGACACAACTTTGTTGTAGGAGAACCAAAATTGAAACGGTTTTTTTTTTTTTTTTTTCTTTCGTTCTGTGAACAGGGATTTTCCATAAATATATTTGACCTCAAGGATAAGTTGTTTCATGTTATATACCGTGGAGATGCCCCAAACACTACAGGAGGTTTTAACTCGTCTTCTTCTACTTGAAGATTAATATAATTGCGATATTTAAATAAGCACTTAATTAAAGTGTGAAATTCTTAACACTTAGACTGTCGTTCGGTAGGCATGCCGTTTTAGTTGATTTTTCAAAAAAAAATTATTGTATTTGTTGGATTTTCTCTCCACAAAATAAAGTAACCGTAAATTGAATAAAACCGGAATATGGTCCATATTTTTTCCACCTCTTAAAAACCGTTTTGAAGTTCAAAACACATTCAAGAAACTCTGCCATTTTTTTTGGTAGCTGCTCTTTGATCGAAAGAGTGAATACAAGTGCAAAATGATCCGGTTAGGTCCTTAGGCAAAGCAATCTTTTAGTTTTCAAAAAACAACATCAAATCAGGTTGCTAAATGTCTTAGAAGCACCTAAAACCGAAACAAACATTTTTCTTTAACCTTAAGTGCATGAGAACGACAATGGTGGGAGGTAAGTTTCCTATCCAATCTTGTTCCGCAATTTTGATTTACGTGCTATTTAGTTTATTAAGCATGTTAGACAGTCCAAGTTTTTGGCTTACAGTTGGTATCAAAGCCACCATATGCCTTTGCCTTGTTTTTTCTTGCTTTTTTGATTCTCTATGCAATTTATAAAAAAAAATTACCGTAAGTTTTTTTTTTGGAGGTTATGATTGGCGCGTTTGATTCAAAATAAGATTAGAAATCGTTAGGGAATTAGATTTATAACATTTCTGTGATTTTCAATGTCAATTTTGGTGTCCAAAATGCTAAGAAACCGTCGGGTTTCAATTTGGATTGCAAATGGGTCGAAACTGGGTCAGAAAACCCAGCTGGAGGTTGAAGACAACAGAAAATGACATGTAGTTTTGTGTTCCCCAAAACGACACAACGTTTGTACATAAAGGCTGAGAAGAAAACGGCTAGAGGATTGTCATTTTTCACTCAATCTTTGCAAAACGACATATCGTTTCATGGAACACAAATTTTAAAAAAAAAAAACTTTTTTTTTCAAATTTTTATAGCATTGTAATTTTAAGTTTTTTTTAAAAACATTTATGGATTTATTTTAGGTTTTGATAAAAATTTTATAAATTTATTATTTTAGATAATTTTTTTATATGTTTAAATTATTTATTTTGTTGTTTTGTGTGTATACTTTTATTGTTTTAATTATGTATGCAGTATTGAGTTAAATATTTTTAGCATATTGAAATTTATTTTTATGTTCGATCAGTTATAGGTTTATGCAACTTATGTGAACAATTTGTGAATTAAATGTTGAGTGATATATATAATTTTAATTAATTAGGGCTATGTGAAATTATATATTAAGTGTTTAGAATCACATTACGACATTAATTGTGATTAGTCATATTGAATATGGTAGATCTTATTCCACAAGAATTTTTATTATATTTGTATGATTAATTAGGATAGAATATCAAATTATATATATTTCTTAATTTACCCATAGGAATTAGGAAAACAAATATAATTTGATAATTTTATTATAAAGTTAAAAATGGATTTAATTGAATAGGACTTTGGTCTATAGACAAATTTTTTGCTACTAGATTCATAATTTTGAATCATGATTTATATTAGTAAAACATGATATGTGTCTATAGTATCAATTTTGGATTGTAAGCATGTGTGTTTAATTTTTATACAGTTTTGTAACCTATGAATTTTTTTGATATTAAGTATGATATTCCCGAATTAAAGGGTGACAACTATAAGGTTTAGAAGGAAAGAATTCTCCTTTATTTCGGGTAGATAGACATTGATTATGTCGTTAGGAAAGATGAACCAAAGATTACACCAACTAGCACTCTAGTTAAAATTGCTCTTCACAAACGATGGGAGTGATCCAATCGCCTCAATGAGATGTTCATAAATACCAAGATCTATATTGATATTCGTGGTTCAGTCGAAGAGCATGACAATATCAAGGCATTGATGAATTCCATTGATGAGTAATTTAAAACTTCAGATAAGGCATTTGCCAGCACCCTAATTATAAAGTTTTCATTCATGAGGATCACCACTATGAAAGGTGAGTGTGAGTACATCATGTAAATGAGGGCCATTATGGCTCAATTGAAAACTCTTGAGATTAACATGTCTGAGTATTTCATTGTGCACTATATTTTGAACACTCTTTCACATCAATATAGATCCTTTAATATCTTATAATACATATAAGGATAAATGGCTAATCAATAAACTTATGACTATGTGTGTTCAAAAAGAAGGGAGGCTGACAATGGAAATGGGTGAAAGTGCATTGATGGCAATGCAAGAAAAGGATAAAAACTACGCCAAAAAGAAGGGGAAAAAAAGATAAAATATTGCCTCAAAGTGGAATCAAAAAGGAATTCAAGTGCTTCTTTTGTAAAAAGAAGGACACATGAAGAAAGATTGTACCAAATTCCAAAATTAGCTTGAGAAGAAAGGTTAACTAATCTTACTTGCCTGTTATGAATCTAATACGATTGATGTTATTTATAACACATGCTGGAATAATTCTGGTTTTACAATCTATATTTCGAATACCTTACAGGGTATGCAAAACCTAAGAAAGCCAATGGAAAGTGAACAATACATTTATTAGGAAAAAAGATGCGCTTACAAGTGGAGGTTATTGGAACATGTAGCTTAGTTTTAAGTAGTGGTTTTATTTTGAATTTAGAAAAGACATTTTATATTTCAAGTTTCTAAGAATTTAATTTCATTTAATTTTTCAGAAACATCTTTCAATTTATTTTATAAATCTGATCTTATTAGAAATGATATATAGTCTGATAGTCTTTTCTTCATTGATTTGCAAAATAATATTACTTATAATGCCATGCATGTTCACATTGGTTTAAAACGATGTGTTATGAATTAGGCTTCCTCTATGTCGTGGCACCAGAAATTGGGACATATTTTCATAAAAAGGATTAAGAAATTAGTAAATGATGGAGTACTTAGTACTTTGGATTTTACTGATTTCAACACTTATGTAGACTGTATTAAGGGAAAATAGACCAATAAATCCAAGAAAGGCGCAAAAAGGAGTATAAATATATTACAGATCATACATGCAGATATTTGTTATCTAGACATGGACACGTATGATCTGAAATACTTCATCTTCTTCATTGATGATTACTCGCAATATATGCATGTCTACTTACTTCAATATAAGAACGAAGTATTAGATGCTTTTGAAGTTTTTAATGCTGAAGTAGAAAAACAATGCAGAAAGCAAATTAAGATCATGAAAATAGATGGGGGTGAAGAATATTATGGTAGATACATCAAGGATGGACAAGTATCTGATTCATTTGAAAAATTTCTTCAAGAGCAAAAGATAGTTGCCCAATACACCATGCTTGGTTCCTCATACGATAATGTTACAGCAGAATAAAGAAGCTGAACTTTGATAGACATGGTGAGGAGTATGCATAATAACTCCAAACTTCTTGAATTATTGTGGACTGATGTTATTAAAACAGCAATGTATATATTAAATCGAGTTCCAGCCAATGTTGTCCCAAAGATGCCATTTGAACTACATAAAGGTTGGAAAACAAGTTTATGTCATATATGCTTTTGGAGATAACCATTTGAAGTAAGAGTTTATAACCTACGTGAAAAGAAACTAGACCTAAGGACCATTAGTGGGTATTTCATTGAATATATCGAAAGGCTTAAAACGTATAGATTCTATAGTTCATCTCACAGCACTAGAATTTTGGAATTAAGAAATGCGAAGTTTCTTGAACATGACTTGATTATTAGGAGCGATTAATTCCAATATATTATCTTTGAAAAGAATCATATTGATGTCCAACCTTCCACTTCAAGTGATAGATTTATTGTCATTCATAATGCCTCTCAAGTTTAAACAAGTGTTGGACAACCAATTATTGAAGTTTAACAAGCTACTGATGATGATCCAGTAAATCAAGATGTTCAAGAATTGCTAGAAATTGTTGAATAACCAATTAAACAACATGATCTTTAGGCAAATGTTGAAGTAACATTAAAGAGATCTACTAGATCAAGGAAATAAACGATATCTAGTGATTATGTTGTGTATCTTCAAGAGTTGGACTATGACATTGGGGCCAAAAATTATTTTGTATTTTTTCACAAGCCATGAGTAGCAAAAAATCAAATTTATGGTATGATGTCATGAAAGATGAGATGAATTCTCTGGCATCTAATGAAGTCTGGGATTTTGTTGAGTTGTCTAATAGTGCAAAAGCCATTGGGTGTATATGGGTTTATAAAACAAAAAAAGACTCATTAGGCAACATTAAAAAATATAAAGCAAGACTCATTGTTAAAGGATTCACTTAGAAAGAAGGAACTGACTACAAGGAGACCTTCTCTTACGTATCAAAGAAAGATTCACTTCGCATCATCATGGTATTATTTGCACATTTCGACTTGGAGTTGCAACAAATGGATGGGAAAATGAACTTTCTTAATAGAGATCTAAAGGAAGATATTTACATGAAGCAACTCTAGTGGTGGTGAGCATTTGGTATGCAAGCTTAAGAAATCCGCATATGGATTGAAATGAGGCTCGTCAATGGTATTTAAAATTTCATGATGTCATCTCTTCATTTAGATTTGTAGAAAATATTATGGATCAATGTATATACCAAAAAGCCAGCAGGAGTAAGATTTGTTTCCTTATTCTATATGTGAATGACATTTCACTTACAAACAATGATAAGGGTTTATTACACGAAGTGATACAATTTCTCTCTAAAAACTTTGATACGAAGGAAACGGGCGATGCATCTTATGTCATTAATATTAAGATATATAGAGACAGAGTTTATGCTATTTTGGGTTTGTCTCAAGAGATCGATATCAATAAGGTTTTATAAAGATTTTGGATAAAAGATTGTTCACTAAGTATAGCTCCCATTATGATGGGTGACAGGTTCAATTTGAACCAATGCCTGAACAATGATCTTGAAAAAGAACTAATAAAGAACATTCCTTATGCTTCAGCTAATGGAAACCTAATGAATGCTTAAGTTTGCATAAGACTTGATATTGCATTTGTAGTTGGGATGTTAAGAATATGTTAAAGTAATCTAGGTACAGAGCACTAGGTAGCTGCAAAGAAAGTGATGAGGTACCTTCAGGGGACCAAAGACTACATGCTTATGTATAGACAGATTGATAGTTTGGAAGTGATTAGCTATTCTGATTCAGACTTCGCTGGCTATATTGATTCGTGAAAATCAACATCAGGATATATCTTTATGTTTGTTGGTGGAGCTTTATCTTAGAGAAGCATAAAGCAGACCTTAACTGTCACTTCCACTATGGAAGCTGAGTTTGTATCATGCTTTGAGGCTATGTCACATGGTGTATAGATGAAGAGTTTAATTTCTCGGCTTAGAATTGTGGATTTGATTTCTAGGCCATTGAGAATATATTGTGACAATTTAGTTGCAGTCTTCATGGCTAAAAACAACAAAAATAGTAGTCAAAGCAAACACATTAACATCAAGTACTTAGCCATAAAGGAACGTGTTAAAGAGAAAATAGTGGTTATTGAACATGTTAGTACTAAATTGATGATTATTGATCCTTTAACAAAAGGCATGCCACCATTGAAATTTGAGGATCATGTAGATAGAATGGGACTTGATTCGTTTGTGTGATTTTCATTATAAGAATGAATGTTATTTTAATAAAACTCTGTTAATGATGTATTCTCATATTTGGTTTTCCGTGTGTACACATGTATTTATTTGTTTTGAGAAACATTATTAAAGTTTGGACCTAGAATAAACATAAGGTTTTTTCATTAAATTATATGGGTTGATATTTAAGAGACACAATACATTGTGATACATGGAAGATAATACTCATTTATGATTCATGTATTTTGTTTCTTCTCATGGTGAATTATGGAATGTATGGACCAAGTGGGAGAATATTGGATATTCTCTCCACCAAATAAGGTAATTCTAAATTGAATGAAACCGGAATATAGTTCATATTCATTCCATTTCTTAGAAACCGTTTTGAAGTTCAAAACACGTTTAAGAAACTCAGCAACTTTTTTTTGCTAACTGTTTTTTGGTGGAAAGAGTATGTATAAGTGCAAAATGATCCGGTTAGGTCCCTAAGGCAAAGCAACCCTTTAGTTTTCAAAAAACACCATTAAATCAGGTTGTTAAACATCTTAGAAGCACCTAAAACCGAAACAAACATTTCTCTTTAACCTTGATTTCGTTAGAACAACAATGGCGGGAGGTAAGTTTCCAATCCGATTTTATTCCGCAATTTTTATTTACATGCCATATAATTTATTAAGCATGTTAGATAGTTTAAGTTTTGGCTTACAGTATTTTCTCACAAAAATTTAAATTTATTGTTTGAATTTTAAGTTTAAACCTATAATCTAAACAGATCTTAATTTCATGAAAAGAAAATAATGCAGGTATTGCAGAACAGGGTCGTCGGACGAGAACTTGGTAAAACGTAAAATAGTGTTTTGTGATATGTATACGTTTAGCAGAGGGGCTATATTGGCTGGTGCAGTTGGTGTGGATATGACTGGCCGAGAATCCGGGGAGATTTCCATCGATTTTCCTTTGCCTACCTCTTACCTTAATTTGGACGATGGCGCCCAAATTTACGTCTATATAAATTCCAGTGGTTACAATTAATAGTCTATGTTTGTTATTATTACAAATTTAGAAAGTGTAGTCACCAGAATGAACCTTTTTTAAAAAATTGTTTAAATTCATAATGCCTTGTCCACAAGTCACATCGCAAATAAAACATTTTTAAAAAAGTCATTTTGCTAATGGGCTCCTGAAGAGAGATTTTGCAGGGTGCCATGATCATAGTAAAATCTGGTAATGTCGTTAATTGTACGAGTATTAGCTAAGTATACTAGTTCTAATTCTAATTTTTGTATTAGTATTGTCACCTTTTAGTTGGTAAGTACAATCTTTATTATTAATTGATGTAGTAATCTTTATTAATAAAATAATAACAACAAAAAGTTGATATAAAAATTAATATTAGAGTTGGTATGTCTGTTATTTCTCTAAACTATAAGTGTATCATTTAGATCAGATAATATTTTACTTGTGAAAGGACCTACTTTTATTAATGTATGGTAGTGAACTCTACTGGTATTTTTTTGTCATTGTTCATAAATATTCTTATAATACATGTAGGAGTCCAGTTGCGTCAATATCAAAAAATAAAGAGACAATTGATAGGCTAGCCACATACATACCTTCCTTTTCGTCAAGGGGACCAAATCCACGCGTTTTTATTACTCCAATCACACTTTTTATTTTTCATTGGAGGTACTAGCAAAATGTTACTAGCAAAATGTTAAGTGTTGCCGTATGGTAAAAATGAACCATTAAATTAGTTTTTAAACTTGGACATTGTTTAATTCTGAATAGAACTAGCTTCATTCGTTCCACAAAAGTCCCCTACAAAAAATTATATTGGGTTTGCAAAGCCCTATTGTTTCCCTGATGTAGAGTATTTGCAAGAGACTTTTTGGTTTTTTCTCTCCCCCAAACACAAATCCATAAAATTCTCTAGCTTGAATTTTTTTTTTTGTTTTAACAAATTTTCAAACCTTTATACCAAATACAAGCTTAATTCCTAACAATATTTGCCATTATGTAAATTATTGCAGCTAATCTCATGAGGGCTGACCTCAACTTGGAGGCTGAGTTCGCATACGGAGCTGGACACATAAATCCTCTCAAGGCTGCATTCCCTGGTTTGGTATACGACGCCGATGAAGCTGACCACATAAAGTTTTTTTTTGTGGACAAGGCTACACTACGAAGCTATTGCAGATAATTACCGGAAACAGTAACAGTTCATGTCCCGAAGGCAGCAAGGGACCAGTGCAGACCTAAATTATCCCGCCTTTGCTCTTTCAGCGTCACCTCCGCAAACCATCAATCATGTCTTCGATAGGACCCTCACAAACGTTGGATCGTCAACCTCCACACATAAAGCTAACTTGGTCGCCCCACCGGGGCTTAAAATCACAGTTGTCCCAAATGTTCTGTCATTCCTAACCCTTGGGGAGAAGCTATCCTATACGGTGACGGTGCAGGGGACAATAGATAAGAAAGTAGTGGTCTCTGGTTCTCTTGTGTTGGATGATGGTACTTACGAAGTTAGGAGCCCCATTGTTGTTTATGTCCCCACCTAAAAAGGGTCTATTTGATGTCCTTTGTGAACTAAACAAAGCTAAATTTAAGTAGTGATCTGGATTGTTGACTTGAGGCACAAAAGAGTTTAGGATAAGTAAGACAAAAGAAATTGTTAAATAAATTTTTGGATATGTGCGATGAATCTTTGATATTTTTTTAATGTATTAGTTTTTTTTTTTTATTTGACGCATTTCTGATGACTGATTGATTGTGATGCATTTCTGATAACTATCTGACTGTGATCGATTCTTTTGTGTGGGAAAAGTCCAAAGACTTGAAGTTTTTGAGATTAATCATCCTGGCTTTTTTTTTTTTTTTTAATTTAAGATGATAAGATTTGAACTCGTACTTTATTTATAATGAAATCAGACATAAAATTGTTAATAAATTATGTAAGTAAGACATAATCAATGTGTTTTTTTTTTTAAGAACTTCAAATATTCTAATTTTGAGCACTTTGTATATATTTGTTGAATACAAATACATTGTATTGGTACGACAAATTTTAAATTGACCAATTCAATTGCTGAAGTCATCAATACTTGTATAATTAACTAAAGAAGTTTCACACATAATTAAGTATATCTTGTTTAACAGAATCTTCTTGTAGCATCCGACTTTTTATGATATATATGTATTATCTTTTTTAAATCTTACTGTCGCAATTAATGATTTTATATAAACCCCTTGGAGATGGCAGGAAATTTTCCTATATTTAGAGAAAGAGTGAAACTAACCACGTACCACCTTCACATGCATGTCATACCATTTTTTTTTTCCCCTCAAATTACATTCCAATCATGCTTGATAATTTATTTCTCCAGCTAGAGAATTATGGAACCTTGAAGAAGTAGCATAAGTATATAAATCGAAAGTAAGGGATAGGACAACTATTATTTTGATTGAGTACCCAGTATATTAATTGATTTTGTTGTTTCTTCAATAGACAAATTGAAAGAAAAGTCTTTACGAACTAAAATTTTGCAAGACTAGAAAGTTTCATTCGACCAGGTCATCGTGGACACACATGCACATTGTTGTTGGGGGGGGGGACACCATCCGATGATTTAACTCTTGCAGCACATTTAATAATATACCATAGTCAGCTTTACTATTTTATTATGAAAAATAATAGTAATATCAACTTTAATCTTAATTTTTTAATATAAATTCATGTAAAATATGGGTTGTATTTTATTATTGATAGTATTTAAGAAATTATCATATCAATTGATTGTATATGTCAATAATAAAATTGAAAACTCATCGTTAGATGAATTAGTATTTAAAAGTTATGATTAAAATTGATATGATATTCTCATTACTTTTCTTTTGTTATATGTGATGTCTAATTGTTAAACAAAAAAATACTTATACAAACAAAATCTGGAAATTACAAAAAAGAAACATAAATTAAATTAACAAAACAAAAATAAGAAAACAAATTAAATCGTTGGCAACACAATATAAAACAGGAAACTGATTTGCTAATGAAGAGTCGAGATCATATGGTGTCTTTAAAACAAATTTGTCTTCTTAAGGAGCTCGAGGTTAAATGGGTGTTTGTTTCCAAGGAGACAATGGTGAATAGCAACCATAGCGTATCGTATAACTACTTTGGTAAACTAAATTAAACGTTATCTAAATTCTTTCAGATGAAGTCTTGAATTAATCCTATTAAATCCCAATGTTTTAATTTCAAAAACTACTCTTGTCAATTACATTTTCTGTCCCAAAAAAAGAAAAAGAAAAAAAGGGAAACAGTTCCATGAACAATCGTGCTTAAAATAAACACGCTTGCACACACAAGTCCTTGTTTTATACAAGCTCATCTATGTACTAAAGGGCAATCATGCTAAAACATCAAGGGGTTTTGATATTTGTCCCATTTGAGACTATACTTTTCATTTTAAGTATTTCAATTTCTTGAGTGCACTTGGGTGTCAATTTATCATTTGGCCGTGCATTATTTTGGGTATATAAATCATTTCAATCTTCTCATAATATCGAAGGAAAATATGAATATAATTTAATCCATTATTAATAAAAAATGGATCCCATTCAAAATCAAATCTCAAAATGATACTCAAAAAGATAATCATAGTCATTTTTCCAGTAATAATATCCTTTTTGCTTCAAAAGTGGTACTTGCATGAGGAAATGTAAGGGAGCTACAACATCAAATAAAAAAGACCGAAAATGAAGTGGAGTCGCTATGTAGAAGTTCATTGGGGATGGGTCTAATTTGAGGCAATGCTTTTTAATTATTTTACCCCTTTTGCGGGTTTTAATTTGATCGCGTACGTAACAGTTTTTAATAGTCCAATGGGCATCAATTAACCGTATTACACTGAAATTGGGTTTCGGTTGCTTTTTTTTTCTTATTAACTTCTCCAGGAGTTCAAGATTTGAAATTAAAGTCATATTTTGAGAACACGACATGGTTAAATTTATTGGTGGTCCTAAATTTTCGTTAAAGACGAAAGAGAAAATGATAAGATAACACTAACAATTATTTTTTTTAATGAGCCAAAAATTATAACCCCACAAAAGAAAGTATTTCATGTAAACATGAAGCTACCTATATAATATAATCCAAAGAAACTAGGGATGCCAAAGGCGGAAAATTCTTTCCCTTCCCATCCTCATCCCAAAAACCCTATTCAAGAAGCTTTTGTTATGGTGCTATCTAAGGGCCTGTTTGAAGCTATATTCCCAAAGGGTGTATAGTACATTTTTCCGTCTTACTTACCCTCTCTTTTATTTTCAAAAAACTCAAACTTTAAAAATGTAAAACTTTTTTTATTTCAAATAAAAATGAGATGATTCTTATGTCAAAATATTCACAACGACAGAAAGAACAAAATAAAATCTACTTTGCATATTTTTTTCCGAATATATTTTAAATTTTTATACTATTTTCAATATCAGTGTTTATTTCTAAAAGTCATTTCTCAAACAACCGTTTCCAACCCAAACGGTATTTCACAGTCTCCAAAAATCTCCCAAACACCCCTGAATTACACTTCTAATCTAACATATATATCTATATAGAAATGAATAAATATTATTTTGTCAGCAGCAGAACTGGAATGTTTTCAGTGGGACAGTTATTAAAAAAAAAAAACTAAATAAAGACATTTATATATGGAAGCACACTTGGAAATTTTCTTGTAAAATGTGTACAAAAAAAAAAAATCTTGTAAGATGAGAGCACAATAAGATAATTCAATCCTTGGGCGCACATATAATTTTTCTTCTAAAATACGAATAAAACTAGAATTTTGAGAATTTTAACCACTGTGTTATGCTTCTCATTTTTACATGTTAATTTGTAAGGAGAATATCGATAACTAATATAGATATTTATAAATATATATGTATGCGTGCACTGTATATGCTTAAAGTTCGCGGATTCAAAACTACTTGGCAGAAAAGCTATTCTTTGCACTCATCATATAGGAAAATTCTTATGACAACATTAAGAGTTCGTTTGGTTCCAAAATCTAGATAAATTTAACTTGTAAATTAAGTTAAATTGATCAAATTGATTTTATATTAATTTAGCTTAGTATGGCCCGTTTTTATTATTTTTTATATTTATTTTAATTATTTCAACATAATTTATAATATAAATTATCTTTACTTTCATAATTTTCAATACAAGTCAAGCTAAACTAGGTTGGAACAAATTAGCCAGCTAAACTTAATTTATAAGTTAAATTAATCTAGAACATTGAATAAACGTTGGTGGAGGGCATCTCTTCAATCATAAAGTGCAATTAGTCCGCTTAAAGACTTGGAAATAGTCGTCAATTTCCCACATCTTTTTGGGATATGGGGCATAAAGACCATCGTATTTCGTTTTTTTTTTTTTTTTTGTTTTTTTGTTTTTGTGAGTGATTACTTTTTTTCAATAATTATTTCATGAACATGATTCACAATCACAACTTTAATTTTCCCGTATTAAACGTCTCTCTCAATTATACAAACGGCTGAAAAATAGTCATACAACCATTTCGTTCTCTCGACGTTGGAAAATTAGCCACCAAGACTTTTGTTAGTACCACCAAGTCATTCATTCATTAAAAATTAAGTCAAGTCAGCTGTCTGTTTGGAGACTTTTACTTGTTAAAACAGTTGCGTGACCAACAAATATTATTGAGATATAATTGGAAATTTATTTTCTTGTGGGGTTATGCTGCGATAATTTAAGAATTTTCCAAAGAATTTCTTAAAAGAAATTAATAAATAAAAACTAAATGGAACGCTACAAATAGGTTAGTATGTATGCCACTGTATTTTCTATAATTCTACAATCCAATGGCTCTAACATGGTTTCTCTTCCTTAGCCTCGTTATACCTTCCACTCTTCTAAATGGTCATTCTTTGGCTGCTCAAGATGATAGAAAGGTAAGGAACTTCTAAATCCATTGATATTCTTATATGGAAACTTGGTTTTTTTTTTTTTAATTTTTTTGAGATAGAGCATCCCTTTTTTTTTAATTTTTTAAAAAAATCTCTTGGCTTTCAAACTAAAGATCGTGAACTCCCTTTACACCCACTAATTAAGCTAGCTCAGTAAAGAAGAAACATGTATATATATATAAATGATGAATGAACTTTCAATCTCAAACATATGTACCAGGAATTCAACCGAACTAGTCAGTTCAACGCTGTTTTTGTGTAATTATTTCCAATATATACATGTCTCAAGGTATATAGTGGGTCTTGCCCATGCAAATGAATTGCCCGGACATCCTCTAGTACTTTACTTTCTTTATCTGTTTTCTTCCTTTCAGCTCCTTTTAACTATGTTTTATAGTACTTCTTTTCTGTATTGAAGTATGATATTTGCCTTACAGACTTACATTGTGTACATGGGCGAAAGTACAAAAGACGAGGCTTCAATGCCACAGCTTCACGCCAATATGCTACAGAAAGTGGTGGGCAGGTATATATTAACATTATTACTAATATTGTTATTATTATTGTTATTTTTTGCTGATACACTTTCAATTAAGCGTCACTAAATTCTACGTGTTATAATTGGGTGTTTTATGATGCATGTGATATTAATTTTAAAGTTGCTGGCTATAATATCTATATAAGGAGTGGTTCTTATACAACACCCCTCTTTTATATGGGCTCTGACTTCCGTTATATTTGTATTAATTAGATGATTTAAATGTAATTTTTCTTTTAGTAACACTTGTCATTTATATAAATATCTTTATAGTACTATGTAACAAGATTTTAAATAAAAATTTACATGTACATCCTCTAGTTGTTACAAGTTTCTAAATAAAATGTCACAAGTGCTGCATGGTATGTGGTACTGCATATGAGACATAATCTAAGTATATAATTATATGGTTTTAGACATAATTTAATAATAATGTCATATTTAATTATTTCAAGGTATAGAATTCGAATTTCTACATTCCAAATTCAGAAAAAAAAAAAAAGTGGTAACTATAAAGTTTAGGCTTGCATTGGCCGACTAACTGGTGTGTGCATAAATTCTCCCTTGAACCATAAATTTTAAAGGGAAATTGCAGTAAATAGGCCATATTTTTGGCACTTTGGAAGTAAATAGCATGGTCTGAAATATTTGAAAGTTTCTGACATAATCTAATTTTAGTACAGATAATATTTATATTTTACCCTTAAAATAGACTTTTGACATTTTTTTCATATTCCCTGATAAGCTCACTAATTTCTCTCTCTTCCTTATCTCTTCTCCCCTTTCTTCTCCCCCCTCCATGTCTCACTCTCTCCTCCATCCCCTTTTTGCACTGTTCTGGTCATCATCTCCAGTGATGATTGTTGCTTTTGTCATTCTTTATCGCAATCTCTGACAGATCGGTCACCATAAAATTACAAGATTACGACAATTGGACCTTAGAATCCTTCTCACTGAAAATCACATGATCGCGATTTGGATCCTTGTGACATTTGAGCTAACATCAAAGTCTGGTGTCTAGATCTGAGCTTAATCACGTTGAAGATTATCAGAGGCTTCAAAATCATTGCAATATGGGATTATTGGTTTTTTTTTTTTGCTTTGCGAGTTGAACGAAGCTCGATAATGGTTGCAGTGTCAAATCTACGATCTGATGGAGCTTGGAATCTTTTTTCATGATCTGGATCAAACAGCAATGGTGGAGATCGTGTTGCCATTATAATATTCGTGATCATGATTCTCTAGGCGATGTTGTCCTTAGCTTCATAGTGGTGGTCGAACCTGGCGAAGTTGATTTCTAACTGTAGTGTTAATTGTGTGAACGAGTGTTCTTCCTGGTGGAAATCGCAAGGCCGAACACTCCATTGTGATATTTTCCCTTACAATCACAACCTCCTTTTTTCCACTACCACCACCTCTCTTCGTCAAAGCACTAACTAATTTTTGGTCTATGGATTTTAGGAACATTGGAGGTTATGGTTAGAGTTAGGATTTGATTGGAGTGAATTAAGAATTTACACAAATCGATAAATTTAAATCAACGATTTACTGGATTACATTAAAGATTTACATTAATTACACTGGTAAACTAATGATTTACAAAAATAAATGAAATAATGAATAATAAAACATCTATGAAAATCAGTAAATAAATGATTTACTAAATTAAAAAAGTGATTTATTAGATAAATTTATTAAAATTGATAAATAAATAATTTATCAAGTTAAAAATGATTTACAAAATAAATTTATTATAATTTATACATAAGAGTATTTTTGAAATTTTATATTGTGCTAAATCATGATTTTAAAAAATATATTATTTACTAACAGTTAAGTCTTTTCTACAATTTATTTTTATTGAGGTTGAATTTTAACCTGTTTACCTTCTTCTCCTAATTTTAAATCCTTTTTATATGCATGTATGTGTATGACTTTTATATATTATAAGTGGTGGAATTATTGAAGGAGACTAGGGCTGTAGCCCTTGCCCTTTTTTTTTTTTTAGTTTTATCATAATAATTTTATGATTTTTCAATTTAAACCATCATTAAAAATTAAAAATCTCTATTTATTTATTTTTTGTTTGGGATGGGAATTTAAACTCTTTATTTATAGTGGGGTTAAGTATTTAATTACCACTAAGTTATGCCTGCAACTGCTACTAAAATCCCTATCTAATGCATACTATTACTGAAAATTATGAATACTGATCATGTATTATGTATTATGTATGGATGTTTCTAGTGATGTTAAGCCGGGAACTCTACTCCATAGCTACAAAAGAAGTTTCAATGGATTTGTTGCCAAGCTTACCGAGAAAGAAGCACAACAAATGGCCGGTGAGTGTGAAGCATCTCTATCTTGTTGTGATTTTTTTTTTTTTAAAGAATAATTCACTGAACAAATATAGTGTTAAAATACAATTAGGGAAAGAGGGCGTGGTGTCTGTTTTCCCTAGCGAAAAGCAGGAACCGCACACGACAAGGTCATGGGACTTCATCGGGTTTCCGCAGCAAGTTAAGAGGAGCACACTCGAAAGCGACATCATAATAGGCATATTCGACACCGGAATTTGGCCCGAATCCGGTAGCTTTGACGACAAAGGATTAGGTCCACCCCCTTCCAAATGGAAAGGCACTTGCCAAGTCTCTGCCAATTTTTCTTGTAACAAGTATGTACCAATCATATCATTAAGTTATACTACATATGTAGCTCACAATATAACACTACACTAGCTAATTGTGCTAAGAAAATCTGACCAATTCTAATTTTAACTTTTTAATATTAACTAATATGATAATATAAATCATCATTTGTTAATTTTTACTGTTTATTAATATCACAATCTTTTGAGCACCTATGATTAATTAAATAAAAAAGCATCCTACATAATTAGAATCAAAGTAATTGTAGTTGGAAGTTTATTGATAACACGTTGGACTGTTGCATGTCGGTTAAAAATAAAAACAGCAAAATTATTGGAGCAAAGTACTACCGCAGCGACGGATTTTTCGTCGACGGTGAAATCAAGTCCCCACTAGACAGCAACGGCCACGGGACACACACCGCATCGGTGGCTGCCGGGGCCTTTGTAAGCGGCGCAAGTCTTTACGGCTTTGGCTTGGGGACAGCGCGGGGAGGGGTTCCGTCGGCTCGCCTCGCCATTTACAAGGTGTGCTCGCCTCTCGGTTGTGAAGATGCCGACATCCTTGCGGCTTTCGACGATGCAATTGCCGACGGCGTCGACATAATTTCCGTGTCTCTTGGATCGTACGCTCGTGATTATTTCCAGAGCTCGATTGCCATCGGCGCTTTCCATGCTATGAGGAAAGGAATTTTGACGTCCACTTCAGCTGGGAATAGAGGTCCGGATCCGTTGAGTCTTTCAAACTTTTCGCCTTGGACTCTTACCGTGGGTGCTAGCACCATGGATCGGGACTTCTCCACCAAAGTTCAATCGGGCAATAAAAAGATTTATGAGG
Organism: Antiaris toxicaria; assembly: GCA_035233585.1. Taxonomy (NCBI): domain Eukaryota; kingdom Viridiplantae; phylum Streptophyta; class Magnoliopsida; order Rosales; family Moraceae; genus Antiaris; species Antiaris toxicaria. The sequence continues at coordinate 9,326,826 of CP141162.1, read as the reverse complement.
TAATAATTACTACAGTTAATTAAGTTATGATTAATTATTAACGTTTAAATTTAAGTTCTTAATTATATGTCTCAATCTATAGGGAACTTCGATAAATACGTTTGACATGAAGAACAAAACGTTTCCTATAATTTACGGTGGAGATGCACCCAATATTACCGGCAGTTTTGACTCGTCTTCATCAAGGTAAGTTAAACGTTGAAAAAAAAATCTTTTTTTTTTTTGGTGGGAAAATGATTTTTTCTTTTCTCTGAAGTAATTTTTTTAATGTTTTTGTTAAAAAATAGTTGGAAATATGTATATCTCTAGGAACGATGAAGGGCCTTACTAGTTAGTATAGTCACTACTTGATTTTAATGTAACATATTTATATGGCAAAATCAAGATATATAATTATATATATGTTCATAAAATAATACTGTATAATTTGATATAATAATACAAGGCAAAATTTTGTTATGTCTACGAAATAATATTGTATTTTATTTTTTCTTTCAATAATTAGTTAGATGGATACTAAGGAGTGTGTTTTTAAAAATACAGGGGAGAAAAGGAAAGTAGAAACAAGTGTTTTGTTTTTTCATGTGCATTTCTTGAACAAACAGTAGACAAGCTAGTTATTTGCCTGTACGTGTCATCAAAATGTAATCAAACTTCATGATGCACTTCTCATGCAGGTATTGCTACGGAGGTACGTTGGACAAGAAATTAGTGAAGGGTAAAATTGTATTGTGCGACGGGTATACTCTCGGGACAGGGGCGATGTCGGCCGGAGCAATTGGCGTTGTCATGTCCGGTGGGGCTATGGGGAAGCTTGCGGACACATTTCCCTTGCCTACGTCTTCCCTTGCCTTGGAGGATAGTGCCAAGCTTTTCATCTATCTAAACTCCACGAGGTACACAGTCTAAGACAAAATATGACATGAAATACGTTTATACCTATAGAAACTACCTTAATCCCATTAATTAAAAACGCAAAAACTAAGGAATGCTTAAGAATCCCAGTCTTTTCTAATTAAAATATGCAGAAAACCGACTGCATCCATATCAAAGAGTGAAGTGATAACTGATAAGCTGGCCCCTTACATAGCTTCGTATTCATCAAGAGGTCCAAATCCAATAAACCCTGATGTTCTCAAGGTATGTTTGTTTTGTTAAACTTGATTTTGATATGATCTGATAATTATAAAAGAAAAGTTATGGGGATCTATATATTTAAGGCTTTGTATTTTTTTTTTTTTTTTTTTTTTGCGACGTTAATATCTGAATATTACACCATGAGCAGCCAGACTTAGCAGCTCCAGGGACTTATATCTTAGCAGCATGGCCACCATATATCTCGGTCTCACGCATCGAAGGAGACAACAGGGTATCGGCATATAACATACTCTCTGGCACATCAATGGCCTGCCCACATGCCTCTGCTGCCGCAGCATATGTCAAATCATTTTATCCAACATGGTCCCCGGCCGCCATCAAGTCGTCTCTTATGACTACTGGTAATGGTTGCCCATTGATTAAGCCCATAGAATAGCTAGGACCAAGTCACTTAGATATAAAGCTACTAGATCTGGTTGGTTTAAAACTCTGTCCAATTCACTAATGATTTTCTACTAGTACAACAAAAATTTTTGATAATTTTTATATTAATTGGTTGCAGCTAAACCAATGAATGCGGACCTTAATCCTGAAGCCGAATTCGCGTATGGATCTGGACTCATAAATCCTCTCAAGGCTGCATACCCCGGTTTAGTATACGACATGGATGAAGTCGACTACATCAACTTCTTGTGCTGACAAGGCTACACTGCCAAGCTGTTGCAAATAATTACGGGAAAGAGTATAAGCTCATGTCCAAAAGCCAGTGATGGAACGGTTTTAGACCTTAATTATCCTGCTTTTGTTCTTTCTGTTTTGCCAGCGGAACCTATCAACCATGTCTTCAATAGGACAGTTACAAACGTCGGATCACCGACCTCGACATATAAAGCTAAATTGGTTACCCCACAAGGGCTTAAAATCACAGTCAATCCAAGTGTTCTGTCCTTCACATCCCTTGGGGAGAAGCTACCCTATGCGGTGACGGTGCAGGGGACAGTTGATAAGAAATCTGTGGTCTCTGCTTCTCTTGTGTGGGATGATGGTACTTACCAAGTGAGAAGCCCTATTATCGTGTATGTCCCAAAATAAAAGATTACATGTCATTCATGTATGGAAAAAAAAAAAAATCGAAGGAGCACTGTTATGGAAGTGCCGTAGTAGTATAAGCACAAATTAAGGATTGATAAATAAATGTAATCGCGACTTAAGCGAAGAGGCAACATGTCACTGCTTCTCTGCTCTGTAATGTAATTTCTGTGTGCTTGGAAACCAATTATGTGTCTTTAGAGAGAGTAATATTATACATTATGTTAAGTTTTTCAATGTTGGCATTTATGACAATCATGTTTAAGAAAAACCAAAAACAAAATCTGTTAGTCAGGAAAATGTTTAGATAGTTTTTCAGTTCTATATTGCACAATACGTCACACAGTATATTACAACATGAGTCTATTTAGATAGATTGCGATTTGAATGAAGTTCCAGCTGACATGGCAAACTACTGACGTGGATATACTAAGAGAATAAAGATTTCAACTGATTTCAAAGATTGAATCAATTTTAGAAATAATCTTAGAAGATGTGGTGTAAATCTTGAAGCATTAATTTTGGGGATTTGAAAAACGGATTTGGTGGAGTTAGTTGAGTAATTTATGGCTAGATAAATCAGAGATAATAGTGGGATCTAAATGTGAAAAGAAATTCTAAATTAAGCGGGATTTTAAGTCCTATTTGAATTAGGATTCCTTCCCCAAATTAGGAAATACGAATTTCTCGATATTTAAGCATATCTATTGAAGATTTGATGAGGATATTAGCATGGATTTGGAGCAACACGATTTTAGCTGAAATTTAGAAGATTTGAAATTCGAATGTTTCATAGTGTGTCGCAATAGGCCAAGAAATACTTTGAAATTTAAATACCCTACAAGTTCAGGATTGACTTAGATTTTTGAGTGTTGCCTAGTTAAGTCCCAACTCAGTGAATGGTAGGGATACATGGCACAGATTTACTAGAGTATATTTTGAAACTATTGAAGCTGTTGCATGTTTCATCTTTCGAGAAAAAGATTTGATGTCTTCGGGAGAAGGTTAAAAGCAATTGAAGGGATTTCAATGTATACTAGCAAAGGGATCTTGCTGAATGAGTTCATTGACTGGATTTCAAGACGACCAGCGATAACAACAAAAAGGGAGTCTTTAGATTACATAAGTCCATTAGAGCTTGTAATCATTTTACCAATTAAGTAAAGAGTTCAATGTCTAGGCATGGCCCCGGGGAGTAAGGAGACCGAACCTCGTAAAAATTTGCCTGTCTCTTTTATTTACTTGCTTTTGGTAATTACTTAATTGGATTAATCAATTACTAAAAGTAAGTAAATAAAAAAGACAGGAAAATTTTTATTAACATATTTTGTTGGTTAGATTTTGGGATTTGATCTGTTTTGCAGGCATCGATTTTCTACGTGAAGGAGGATTTGTTTCACACCCACCTTTACTAGATGGAAGCAACTATCCTTACTAGAAACCTCGTGTGAAGGCATTCATCAAGGCATTGGATGAAAAGGTTTAGTGCTCCATGTTAACTGGATGGTCGCATTCTACTATTAAGAGTGATAAAGGTAAAACAATTCATAAGCCCGAAGAAACCTAGTTTAGTGATGAGGACAGACTAGTAAATAACAACTTAAAAGCCTTAAATGCAATCTTTAATGTTGTGGATGCAAATCAATTCAAACTGATTTCTACGTGTGAAACTGCTAAGGATGCATGGAAAATGAAGATGTCTTTGAGACAGCTTTTGAGGGCACCATAGCTATGAAGATGTCTAAGCTTCAGATGTTGGCTAGTCGGTTTGAAGATCTTAGAATGATGGAGAATGAGACTATAGCCTATTTCAGCGCTAAGCTATGTGATATCGCCAACAAAGTCTTTGCTCTAGGAGAAAAATATTTAGAGACAAAATTGGTAAGGAAGACCTTAAGATCTTTACTAGAGAGATTTGCATATAAGGTCACGCCATTAAGGAAGCTCGAAATGTGAGCACCATGCGATTGGATGAATTGATTAGATATCTACAGACTTTTGAGATGAATTTGAAGCAGAATAAGAAAGACAAGAGTTTAGCTCTGCAGGCCGATACACAAGAATCAAGTGATGAAGTTGATGATCATGACGGTCAAGCTGAACTGCAAGATGTGGAGAAAAGTGAAAAAGAGGGATAAAGGTCAAAATAGTATGAAGTTTGCTCCCAAGAAAAAGAAGATCGGACCCAAGGTGTTTGATTAGAAAAATAAAGAAAAAAGAATTTAATGCCGTGAGAGTGTTTGGTCATATCCAATCTAAATGTGCTAACATGTTGAAGAAAAAGAAAAAGTCATTAAAAACTACTTGGAGTGATGAAGACTCAGATGGGAGTCAAAAAGAGAGTGAAGATCATGTCAGCAATCATGTTGCACTTATTGTTTTCACTGGAAAAGATCCCATGAATTTCCTAGATTTTTCTGTTCTGACCTTTGTTGCAACACACTCTATGACATCGGGCAGTGCTACAACACCTATCCTAATATTAGTTGAAAGATCAGCCGAATCTAATGGAAAGTATTTCTTTGATTCTGATTGTAGCAGTGGTGATGAAAAATTCAGTGACAATGAAATTGAAAAGGCATATGAGAAGATGTACTTTAGGGGGATCCAATTGTGCAAACTGAATAAGAAACTAGAAGATAAAGTGTCTGACCTTGTTAAGGAAAGTGATATGTTGAAGAATACCATGAGCAAATTTGAATATCAAGTTGTTCAAAAGGATGAAAAACTTTAAGAATCTTGTTCTTTATTGAAAGAAACACAAAAATCTTTGAAGATGCTCAATTCTAGTTCTGTAAAACTAGATCACATCCTATCTATTGGAAAATTATATGTTGATCATCATGGATTAGGATACACAGGTGAAGCCTTCTCATCAAAAATTGTGTTTGTGAAGCAAACTGCCTCCCTCGACCAGAGTCTTCATCTAGGTAAGAAATCTTTAACTGTTCCTCCTAGGCATAGAACAAAAAGGTTTGTACTTATTTGTCATTATTGCAGCCTTCATAGACATAGTAGACCTTAGTGCTATAAGTATTAAAATGCAATAAAAAGAAGTATAGTTTTTAACCTACCATATTTTACATATCCCAAAAAGGCACCTAAAATTAAGATTGATTTAAAAAATAAGTTACCTAGGAAAATTTGGATTAGGAAATCTAATCTTAAGTGTTATGTTAAATATACTTCTTTAAAAGCAAGTACTACTAACTCTTGGTACTTTGATAATGGTTGTTCCAGGCACATGACAAGTAATAAGGCGTTTCTAAAAGATTATCAATAATGTGTTCTAGGCCATGTTACGTATGATGACGGAATTAAAGGCTGCATATTAGGCAAAGTAATACTCAATGTTGAAGGCCTACCAGAACTCAAGAGCGTGTTGCTAGTGGAAGGACTTAAGGCTAATCTACTTAGCATAAGTTAACTGTGTGACTAAGATCTATTTGTGAAATTTACCAAAGATGAATGTCGTGTTTTTGATAAAGCTAACAATTGTGTTTTGACAGGGTTTAGGTCTTTGGATAATTTTTACATGTTGCATCACTCATTGACCTATTACAAAATCACTATTAGTGATGTTGATATTTGACATCAAAAACTTGGTCACTTGAATTATAAGAATTTAACTAAGATTATGAACACAGGTGCAGTCCGTGGAATTCCTAAGCCCAAGAAAAGAGAGCCTGGAATTTGTGGACCTTGTCAAATTGGCAAATAGGTGAAGAAGTGACACAAAATTGTACAATAAATAACCACAACTCGTGTTCTTGAGCTGCTCCACATGGATCTCATGGGAGCAATACAGGTTGAAAGTATTGGAGGAAAAAGGTATGCCTTTGTGTATGTAGATGATTAGTCTAGATTTACACGAGTTAATTTTATTAGAGAAAAATCTAACACGTTTGATGTTTTCTAAGCTTTATGCATAAAATTGAAAAATGAAAAAGATTGTAATGTTAGCAAAATAGGAAGAATTAAGAGTGATCATGGTAGAAAATTTGAAAATGCTATTTTTGCTAAATTCTATGATAAGCATGGCATAGCCCATGAGTTTTCTGCTCCTAAAATACCATAGCAAAATAGTGTTATTGAAAGAAAGAATAGGACTCTCCAAGAGATGGCTCGAGTAATGTTGAATTCCAAGAAACTTGCTTTCAAATTTTAGGCCGAGGTATTCAACACAGCTTGCTATATAATTAATTGTGTTTATCTAAGGCCAGGTACTACTAAAACTCCTTATGAGATTTGGAAAGGTAAGAAACCTAATCTTAAATATTTTCATATTTTTGGTTGTGTTTGCTATATTTTGAATAATTGTGAGTACTTAGATAAGCTTGATGCCAAAAGTGATGAAGGTATATTCTTAAGATACTCAACAAATAGTAGGGCATATCAAGTTTACAATATGAAAACTCAAACTGTGATGGAGTCTATTAATGTAGTGTTTAATGACTTGAAGGATTTTACAGAATTCTCCAAGGAGAAAAAAATTCAAAGCTTTACTGATGATGAAGAGCTGGAAGAACTTATTGATGTAGGACCTGATATTGCTGCATTAATGCCTAACTTGGCTGATTTAGGTGATGTTGTGACAGAAACTGAAACATTAATCGATGTTGCAACACACTCTGTGACAGAACCTGAAACATCACAAAGAAACACAGTGGAACCAACTGACCTAGTTATAAGGGAACCATCAACTAGAGTACAAAAGAATCATCTTACTAAAGATGTCATTGGAAGACTTAATGAAGGTAGATACTTGAGGGATAAACAAAGAGTCAACTATCGTGAAATGCTTAGATTTGTTTGCTACACTTCTCAATTTGAACCCAAAAATGTTAAAGAAGTTTTATTAAATGAGTACTAGGTCAGTGCCATGCAAGAAAAGTGAAAATAGTTTGTAAGGAATGATGTATGGACTTTAATTCCTAGGCCAAAAGATTCTAATATGATAAGAACTAAGTGGATTTTTAAGAATAAAACTGATAAGTTTGGTAACATCACTAGGAAGAAAGCTAGATTAGTTGCTCAATAGTACACTTAAATAGAAGGCATTGATTTTGATGAGATCTTTACACTAGTAGCTAGGCTTGAATCAATTAGATTACTTTTGGGCATAGCTTGTTCGCTAGATTTTAAATTGTACCAAATAGATGTCAAGAGTGCTTTCTTGAACGGAATTTTAAATGAAGAAGCATATGTTGAGCAACCAAAAGGGTTTTAGGATCCCCATCATCCTGATCATGTTTCCAAAATTAAAAAGGCACTGTATGGATTGAAACAAGCTCCTAGGGCTTGGTATAAAAAGTTGACAAAGTTTCTACTAGAAAAGGGCTATAAAAGAAGGAGAGTAGACAAAATCTTATTCATTAGGACATTCAAATCTGGCATTATAATTGCTCAGATTTATGTTGATGACATAGTATTTGGATCTACCTCTAAGTTTAAAATAGTAGAATTTGTTGATCAATTGAAGAAAGAGTTTGAGATGAGCATGTTTGGTGAACTAAATTACTTTCTAGGTTTATAGGTCGAATAACTTGAGGATGGAATTTTTATCTCTCAAAGTAAGTACGCCAAAAACATAGTAAAGAAATTTAGGTTAGAAAAAGCCAAACACATGAGTACTCCTATGGGATGTAATATTAAGTTAACTAAAGACGAAAGTGGAGTATTTATAGACCCAAGTCTTTATAGGAGCATGATTAGAGGTCTTCTTTATCTAACTACAAGTAGACCTGATATATGTTTTAGTGTTGGTGTTTGTGCTTGATATCAAGCAAATTCCAAAGAGTCACATTAGACTGTAGTTAAGAGAATTATAAGATATGTAAACAGGACGGCTAACTGTGGTATTTGGTATACTAATGACACTAATTCGAGTCTTATAGGTTTTAATGATGCAGATTAGGCAGGTAATGTTGATGACCAAAAAAGTACCACTGGAGGTTGTTTCTATCTTGGAAACAATCTTATATCATGGTATAGTAAGAAGCAGAATTCAATTTTCTATCAACTGCTGAGGTTGAGTATATAGCTACAAGTAGCTGTTATATTAATTGCTTTAGATGAAACAAATGCTTGAGGACTACGGTATTTTACAGGATACTTTGACTCTTTATAGTGATAACACGAGTGCTATAAATATTTCCAAAAATCGTGTTCAACACTTTAGGACCAAGCACATTGACATTAGACATCACTTTATTAGAAAATTGGTTAAAAATAAAATTGTTGTTTTAGAACATGTTGCAATAGAAAAACAACTTACAGATATCTTTATAAAAACTCTTGATGCAACACGTTTTGTATCTCTAAGAAAATCTTTAGGAATTTACATAATGCGAGAGCATGTTTTTCTTTGCATTACGTCATACATTAGAATTACATTTAGTGATTCATATATTCTTATATATATATATATTTATATATACATATGTCATTATAGTGCATATCTAGGATGCATAATTGCATTAAATTGATCTAATTATAACATTTGGAAATTGAGAAAGATTATGTTTTTGTGCGTGCTTGACTTTTTTATTGGTTTAATGTTGCCATACTTCTTTGCCTCTTTGTGCACATAGTCTTGATATTTTGAATATTTTACATGCTTGGAGAAGGTTTATATGAACTTAATTGAGCTCTACGATCTTACAGAGTTCTAAAACTTTTTTTTTTTTTATCATTCGAGGCGAAATCCTAGGTTGCATGGATTTCAAGATATGATTTAGGCCATCTTTGGACCGTTTGAGCCTTTCTAGCTAACCTATGTTTTTTATCCATAGTTAACCCCTTTGAGCCTTAATTTAATCCTTTCTTTGTCACCTACGTGTAATCAAACGATACATATCTTTTTCTAACCTTGACTATCACCTATCAATATATTTGGTCTCTCTTGGATTATGATATTTAAAGGTATGTCATCACAAAGGTGAAAATGGTGAAAGTGAGAAAAATTCAATACATCACTTTTTAAATTAAAAAAAAAGGAAAATAAAAAGTTGGTTTCAAAAATGGGAAGAAAGTATGATTTACAACAATCCAAGAGTAGTTTATGTATATATGAGTGTTTATAACCATATCAATATCTTATATCTTACCTAAACCACAGTCCTACATCATATACGAAAAAAGTACTAATAATCCTAGGAGATATGTGACTGACACTAGTGGAGAGTGATAGCATAAGCAAGCCTATGGAATTCTCTCATTACACATCTAAAAGTCGGTGAATTCTCACTAGATTGCATAAACTCATCTATGTGGTAAAAGATTGAAAGTAAAAGATTATTCACACACACACACACAAAGGACTGAGGTAATATTGAATTAATAGTTGAGTTGAAATTTTACAACAACGCTATCAACTCAAATTTTTGTGTGTTATAATATATAAAAAATCCGTCAACATTTGTATGTGATGCATACATTTTAGTGAATTTTATAAATATATATATTTATATAATGATACATAATAATTTTTTTTTTTTGAGTTGAGTTGGATATGTGTGATGTTATAGAGTATGTTGTAACATTCTCTACAATAACCGAAATTTATTTAAGCCTTTTTTTTTTCTAAAAAGCCATACTACATGTCGTTTTGCTCAAATTTTAAAATTGGAAAAGTTTTTTTTCACGGGGTGTCCATATTTTTCGGGATTTTATTGTTTTGATCAGTTTTAAAAGATTGTTGAGCGGTTTCTCTCTTTGAGTTTCATTCCTCTTTGATTTCTCCTTCAAAGTGAAACCCTAAAATCTCAAATTCAAAAGCCCTAATTTCTTTTCGATTTTTACTGTTCTCGTTCTTGTGCTTGTGCTTGAGATTTGCAGGTTGTCCAAGAAAACAAAATGGTTCGAACTCGTACTGGCTCCTCATCAAATCCACGACGGTTAGAGATTAACCGAAATCCTCAATCTTTTTCGACAGCAAAGTCTAAATCTTTGAGCTCAGCAACAAATGTGCAAGAATCACCATCAACATCAAAGGAAAGCTGGGGAATGATTGTAGAAATTGATGAACCCATGCCTCTTGCCATCATGAAACCTATGGACTCTGAGTCGATGCCCTCATTTTCTTATCCATTTGAAGCTACAAAAGGAAGCTTCTTTGTCATCTGACTTTGTAAAAGAGGTTCCTCCACCATCAAGGTAGGAAAAAGGTCAATTTACCATTGATTGAAATGGTGTCCCCAAGAGTTCCATCTCTTCCATTATCATGACCAGCTATTCACACCTTTTCCAGAGTTTCAAACTTCCAAGAAGTTTAAGTTTTTGTTTTTGTTTACTAGTTTATTGGTTTAGTAGTTTAGTAGTAGTTTGTTATTCTAGTTATTTTGGAACAATCGGTTTTTGGTTTTGTGAACCTTGATTATTTCGTTTGTTTTGTTTTGATGTTTTGAGCCAAAAATGCTAAAGAAGGAGATTGTTCGGTTTTTCAATATTGGCATTTATGGCAATCATGTTTAGAAAAAACCAAAAACAAAATCCGTTAGTCAGGAAAATGTTTAGACAGTTTTTCAGTCTATGTTACATAGTATGTCGCCCAGTATGCTGTAACATGAGTCTGTTTAGGCAGGTTGCGATTTGAATGAAGTTTCAACTGACGTGGTAAGCTGCTGACATGGATATACTCAGAGAATGAAGATTTCGACTGATTTCAAAGATTAAATCAATTTTAGAAATAATCTTAGAAGATGTGGTGTAAATCTTGAAGCATCAATTTTGGGGATTTGAAAAACAGATTTGGTGGAGTTAGTTTAGTAATTTATGGCTAGATAAATCAGAGATAATCGTGGGATCTAAATGTGAAAAGAAATTCTAAATTAAGAAGGATTTTAAGTCCTATCTGAATTAGGATTCCTTCCCCAAATTAGGGAATACGAATTTCTCAGTATTTAATATCTACTGAAGATTTGATGAAGATATTAGCACGGATTTGAAGCAGTATGATTTTAGCTGAAATCTGAAAGATTGGAAATTCAAATGTTTCACGGTGTGTCACAACAGGTTGAGAAACATGTTGAAATTTAAATACTCTACAAGTCTGGGATTGACTTGGATTTTTTAGAGTTACCTATTTAAGTCCCAACTCAGTGAATGGTAAGGAAACGGAGCACAAATTTACTAGAGCATATTTTGAGACTATTGAAGTGATTGCGTGTTTCGTCTTTTGGGAGAGAGATTTGATGTCTTCGGGAGAAGGCAAAAGTAGTTGAAAGAAAAAGTAGTTGAAGGGATTTCAACGTATGCTAGTTAGGGGATCTTGTCGAACGAGTTCATTGACTAGATTTCAAGATGACCAGCGACAATAACAAAGATAGAGTCATTAAATTGCATAAGTCCATTAGAGCTTATAATCATGTTACAGTTAGTGAAGAGTTCAACGTTTGGGTGTGTTCCCGAGGTGTAAGGAAACTGAACCTCGTAAAAATTTATTTATCTCTTTTATTTACTTGTTTTTGGTAATTAATTAATTGAATTAATTAATTAAATCTGATAAATAAGTTAAAAGTAAATATTTCACGTTAAATGAGACGAGTTAATTATTAACGGCAGAAAACAAGCATAGAAATTAAAGCGGCAACTCCTCAACAACTATTTGCATGCTAACACTGCATCAAGACTATAATTAAATTCCACATACTCGACAATATATTTTATTCCATCATGAATCTACATAAGATTCTGGTTCTGTGGTCTTCTTTAGGCTGTTTATGATTGAGAGAGAAACAACAAAGATTGCTAAAAGAAAACACACTGAGTTTGTCTAAAAAAGATGGGGAAAGTTTCATCAATCTAAGAAAAAAAGAAGTGTGGTGGTACCCCATTACCAATCATTCTGAATTAATAATATTTTCCTAAAAAAGTTTTGAACAGTCGGCAGGTATTGGGACAAGAAAGTCTATGTTTGTTTAATCCTATTAAATTAGTTGAACTTTAGATTTTACAAAGTTGACGAAAAAGGCTTATGATTGGCTCTCACTATTCTCCTACCAATGTGTTAATTTGTTTCTTGCAGAGATCCTTCTTTTATATTTATTTATCTGGTTACATAACTTGTTGCACGTGAAAGGAAGAGGAAGTCATAGTGAACATAAAAAATGTTGCAGTTAGTGGACCTCAGTATACATCAAACTGGGAGCCGCCGAGTAGAGCGCCTAGCATTAATAGACTACGGTGGTAAACCTGTGGTTCGAGTGCTGCATGATCCTCTTTGCTGGCTTAAATGAGAAGGTTTGACCCTGCTGTTAATATTTGATTTAGAATATCTAGGACCACGCCATGTATTCTCACAGTAAGCACATGAGTCTCGGGTGATGTGCTACTCTTTGAGGAGCAAGGCCCTACTCTAATTAGGCTTTCAACGAACACAAAAGTTCAAGGTGGGTCCAATAAGCTAGGAGACATGGAATCGTCCATCTCAATAATTGTGAACTTTTTGCCTTTTACGTTTCTTTTCTAATCGTCTTCACATGTACTTCTCCTGTTACCCTTGAGCAACTTATCTGAGCTTTAATTGGCTTTGGATGGTTTTTGCTCTTGCTAACAAATATACTTTGATCAATTGTAGTTTTGTTAGCAAATTTTCTCTATATAAGACTGGATGGCCTTTTCATTGATTCTCCTCTTTAGCCTCACGCTCACTCTGCTGAATCTTCATCAGTCAGCAGCTCAAGATGAACGACAGGCAAAACAACTAAATCTTTCCCATCTTTTCGGCATTGATTCCCCAATATTTTGCTCTTATCTTACCATAGAGCAGGCCTATATATATATATATATACATATATATCCTCTTTCATACTGTCTTGTGGATGCAACATGCAGGTTTATATTGTTTACATGGGAGACATGCCAAAGGACGAGGTTTCTACATCACCTTTTCACTTAAATATGCTCCAAACGGTCATCGACAGGTCGTGATAGAAACTTTTTCAGTGTGCTCTGGTTGTTTTAATTCCATTAATTTAGCTATTTCTGAAGTTTGTTTGTTGAGTAGAATATGTGGTCCAAAACTATTTGCTTCAAACATCATACATAAAAAATTATGAACCATAGACTACGAATTGTAGCATGTTTGGAAACAGGTTTTAATGTCGACTTAGTTAACATCAACTAATTTCGGGAAATGTTCAAAGAAAAAAAAAACAAACAAAAACAAAAACTTCAATTCCCTCTCTTAATAGAAAAGCCTAATCAATCAACAGGTTGAAATGAGTTTAGACCTTAAGTGTAATGCTTTGTTTGATTCAGCCACCCCGCGGCAGGATCTCTTCTCCGCAGCTACGAGAAGAGTTTCAATGGATTTGCCGCTAGGCTAACTAAGGAAGAAGCGCAGACATTGTCTAGTATGTGCATTTAGCTATTTTTCATTTTTGCATTGCTATGTTTGAAGCATTGGAATTATAACCTCTGTTTTGCAAACTAACAATCAACGGATTTAGGAATGGAAGGTGTAGTGTCTGTGTTCCCTAACCGAAAGAAGAAGCTGCACACAACGAGGTCGTGGGACTTCATCGGGTTTCCACAGAAAGTTAAGAGAAGCACAGTCGAAACTGAAATCATCATCGGAATGCTAGACTCCGGAATTTGGCCAGAGTCGAGTAGCTTCGATGATAAAGGATTTGGTCCACCACCTTCTAAATGGAAGGGTACATGTGAAGTTTCTTCCAATTTTTCCTGTAACAAGTACGTATCTAAGGATGTTACGTTTTGCAAGTTTGCGTACATATACATATGCATTAGCTGGTAATAATCTAAGAGAAAACCATCTTTCAGGAAAATTAGTGTATTTTGCACATTTAACCCTTGAGTTTTTCAGGTTTTACAACTTGCTCTCTAAACTTCACATTCCGACAATTTACTCCCTACTTGCTAGGATGTTAAAACAAATTCTGATTAAAAACAAGAAAGAAACAAAACGGCAAGTTAACAAATAACCGCCATGATTATCCAAAACCCGCCTTATAAATATAACTTGTTTTCTACATAAACGTCCAATAAGTGCAAGCTAACTTGGCGTTTTTCCTCTGGTAATTACTTTCTAGTTTCTATCACGGACTAACACATGACTCCTAATATACATTAAAAAAAAAAAAAAAAAGCAGCAAAATAATAGGAGCGAAGTGCTATCGAACTGTTGGAAAAATTGACTTCAAATCCCCAAGAGACTCATACGGCCACGGGACACATACTGCCTCAACAGCAGCAGGAGCGGCGGTAGGCACGGCAAGCCTGTCGGGCTTTGGACAGGGCACGGCAAGAGGAGGGGTTCCATCGGCACGTCTCGCTGTGTACAAGGTATGCTGGCCCGACTGTTATGACGTAGACATCCTTGCCGCATTCGACGATGCCATTGCCGATGGCGTTGACATAATATCACTCTCCGTCGGAGGGTTCGACCCTGACAACTATTTCACCAACTCCATCGCCATCGGCACTTTTCATGCTGTGAGAAAAGGGATTCTGACTTCAGTCTCTGCCGGTAACCGAGGCCCGGGCCTTGCCAGTGTCACAAACTTCGCGCCTTGGGCACTGTCTGTGGCTGCTTCCACCATTGATCGACAATTCTTCACCAAGATTCAACTGGGTGGCAAAAAGACTTACGAGGTAAAATTTTGAGCACTGAATGCACGGTAAAATACTCTGTATGTATCACGAGCTTGCGTGATACATATGAGGATATTTTCGTCCAAATTTACAAAGTCATCTGAGTTGGGAGCACTCTCGAGCTTTATTAAAAGTTTAAAAATCAAGTTTTCAATTCAAGAAAATTCGGAGGAAAAAATAAAAAAATTTTCATCAACAAGTTCACGTATTTCGTTAAAACTAAGTAGCGACTTAAAACATAATTATCGGTTCAGTTTTGTTTATGTTGCCTTTAATGGGCAGGGAATTTCAGTTAATACATTTGACCTCAACAATAGAACATTTCCTCTAATATATGGTGGAGATGCCCCAAACAAAACGAATGGTGTTGATGAGCTTTCATCCAGGTAATTACCTTTTCATTCATGTATTTTTCATTCTTATCATTTTTGCATTCAATATTTTTTAAATTAGTTTTAGTTTTCCTTTTCTTTTAGCCAGTGGATTTACCACAGCATATAAGATGCAGGTATTGCGAAAAATACTCTCTGGACAAGAATTTGGTTAAGGGTAAGATTGTGTTATGCGACGGATTTTCCTATAGCTTCGGAGAAGAGGCGTTTAGAGCCGGAGCTTCCGGCGCTATCTTCCAGGGCCGACTAGCAGGTGAGGTTGTTGACTCTTTTCCCTTGCCTGCCACTTACCTCAGCGTGAAGCATGCTACCAAAATTTACACGTACATGAACTCCGCGAGGTACCAAAATAAGTGACAATTAGATATGTTACCATTAAAAAAATTAAAAAAAAAAGTTGTAATTTAAAATGTTGATTGGGACCTGATTAAATCAAACAGACAGCCAATTGCTTCAATACGGAGAAGTACAGAGGAAAAAAATATCGTGGCCCCTTATATTCCAACCTTTTCATCTAGGGGTCCAAATCCAGTCAGTCCTAATATTCTCAAAGTAAGCTTTTTAATCATTTTTCTCTCTCTCTTTCTTTTTTTTTTTTTTTTTTGGTCTCCTTAATTAATTTTTTAGCTATTTTTCTTGATTTGATGGTGTGTAGCCAGATTTAGCAGCCCCTGGGGCGCAAATTCTAGCGGCATGGTCTCCAATTGCACCAATTTCATTCATTGGAGGAGACAAAAGAAAAGAAGCATACAACATAATCACAGGCACGTCAATGGCTTGCCCCCACGCCTCCGCGGCAGCTGCATACGTCAAATCGTTCCACCCCACTTGGTCTCCTGCGGCAATCAAGTCATCCTTGATGACTACCGGTAAAGTCCTCATCCCGATGGGAGAGTACTTGACCCCTTGATCGGACTTAATTGCAGTGACACAACAAGACAATGTATTGACATAAATCAAGAGGTGTCAATTTTCTATTATCCATTGTTTGAATTTTTAATGTTTCCTCCCTTTTTTTTTTTTAGCTCATTCCATGAGTACTAATCTGAACCCTGAAGCCGAATTTGCATATGGAGCGGGTCAGATAAATCCATTAAAGGCTTTATCCCCTGGTTTGGTTTATGATGTTGAGGAGATTGACTACGTCAAGTTTTTGTGTGGGCAAGGTTATGACACTAAGAGGCTGCGAATCATAACCGGAGATAAGAGTAGCTGCAATTCTTCTGAAGAGATTATTGGATCAGCTAGAGACCTGAACTACCCTGCTTTTGCTCTCTCTGTCTCGCCTTCGGAATCTATCAACCATGTTTTTAGTAGGACAGTGACGAATGTGGGATCTCCGCATTCCACTTACATAGCGAACTTGACCGCCCCCGAAGGACTTGAGATCATGGTGAAACCGAGCGTTTTGTCGTTCACTTCTGTCGGGCAGAAGCAGTCATATAAGCTGAAAGTTCACGGGATAGTTGATACATTTGTGGCCTCTGCTTCTTTGGTGTGGGATGATGGCACTTTCCAAGTTAGGAGCCCCATTGCTATCTACCTTGAATATTAGAGAGTGAAAACAGTGAATAAAATGAAGAGGGAAAGGGGAAAAAAAAAAAAAAAAAAAACCAATCTTCTCTTCTGGTGTACTGACTTAACTGTAAATATACCTATATAGAATTTAGTCTTCTTAAAAAACTCTCCATTTAATTTATTATCTGTTGGCTTATTTCTTTGGCTTGCATTGTAGTGAATTTATTTTATTACATTAATTTAATTCAAGAAACTATTATTTAATCTTGTTACCAATTTTACATTTTTTGTTTATGTAAATGATATATTTAAAGATTGCTTATGCTACATGACAAAATAAAAGGAAATCCTTCTCAAGCAACATCCATTCCAAAACAACAGAAGATGTTCTGCCTCGCCAAGAAAACTTGGGTTCGAGTGTACAATCACGATGGTCAAATGTACAAAACAAGTAAGCTTTAAACATGTGGGGTCCATTAAGTATCTAATTGTTTGTTCTATTGAGAAATTAAAATCAAAATTTAAAAAATTCTGAATTAGGAGGATCAACACTATTATTAATCGAATCCTTTCTATTACGCGATATGATTGATCTAATCTATTTCATTACATGTCGTAGATGCAGCTAAACTCATGAGACTAGCTATTGACGAACATAGGGAATGTCGTGATGTTGTACAAAAAGGCCGGACATATTTTATAGTCCTAAATTAGTAACAATTTTGTATCCCCCGCTGAACTACTATGTGAATATAGTATATTTTAGAACATCCTTCAAAATTGCAAAAAGATTAGGGTTCTCAGCAAATTATCAACAAGAATATTTGTTACTACTTACTTGTAAACGCCGGCTTTAAATGGCTTTTTCTTGTTGGAAGACTTGCTGATAGCCGATTAACAGCTCAGTTAATTTGCTAGGCTCAAATCAACTTGCACATATATATATATATATATATAAAATCACACTTCTCCGACAACTTTCATGAAAACTAGTTTAGGCATGTATTCTGTCACTTGCTCGCTATTTAAAAAGAAAAAAAGAAAAAGAAAGAAAAAAGGAGACGAATTTTTTGGAAAATTTAATAACGTTATAAGAGATACTTGCCTGGCGATCATCATCGTCGGCTACTGCATAACAGCCGACAAGTAGACTTAAGCTAAGGCTAACATAAACGAGCCATTCAAGAGGTTTGTGGCTTGCCATAATTGGGATATTTGTTCACCACAAATCTGAAGTATGAATATTCACCTTTAAAATTTACTATGCATAATGTAAAATTACTTATACTCATAAATCAAATAGTTAAAAAGTTAAACTTACGAGTGAAAACTACAATTTTTATTGATAGTGAAAAAGAATAATTTTTATAGGAGACATTACTTATATTCCCCTTATATTTATTATATGAAAGTGAATATAATTTTTTTTTAGTACTTATCATTTTGTGGACACAGGTTCATATTGTATACATGGGTGATCGACCAAAGGGGGAATTCTCTGCTTCATCTCTTCACTCCAGCGTACTACAAGAAGCCCTTGGCAGGTTAATTCTCATATTATAACAACATAAAAAGTTAAATTTTTAAACTGCACTTAAGTAATCTTTTTCATGCGACAGCTACAATACAGTTGTATGCTATATATTTTGCTTAGCAACAAAATTGACAAGAAAATAAAGAAGAAATAAAACAAAAATTTAAGTAACATGATTGTTTTTGCTCTTGATTTGACTGGCATACGCATTATCTTATTATAGGGATGCATCAGATTCTTTGGTTCATAGCTATCACAAAAGCTTCAATGGATTTGCTGCAAAGCTAACCAAAGATGAGGTCACAAAACTAGCTGGTAAATTAACTCGATCTTTTATAGCAAATATAACCGCCTTGCATCCCGTTTTATATTTTTTAAATTTTTTGCTCATGTCTTTTAAATGTTTTCATTTACAAAAATTTAAATTTACTGTTTAAATTATGAGTTTAAATATATGATCCAAATAGGGCTACGTAGTTGATGATCACTTGCTATATGTATTATCACTGTGAGTGTGGTGTCTTAATTTGTATGTTTTGCAGGCATGGAAGGGGTTGTGTCCGTGTTCCCTAATCAAAAGAAACAACTCCACACCACAAGGTCATGGAACTTCATGGGCTTCTCCAAACATGTGAGCAGAACGAGTGTAGAAAGCGACATCATCATCGGAATGCTTGATACCGGAATATGGCCGGAATCCGAAAGTTTCATCGATGAAGGATTTGGTCCACCACCTGAAAAGTGGAGAGGCACTTGCCAAGACTCATCCGATTTCTCCTGTAACAAGTAAAACCTACAAATTTATAGCAAATAAAAAAGAATTCCTTTTTTTTTTTAACATATTTCTGGAGTTTAACATTGATGATGCCCGAACCTTCTTAGTAATAATATGAACAACATGTGAAGATAGGATATCTACCGCTTTTAAGGGCATGTTCTAGACATCAACTCTAGAGGAGTTTTCCAAAAAAATTTTGTTTTTCTTTAAAAGTAAAGCAATATTACTATTTATATTTTCAATTCTTTTTTTTTATTTTTTTAAAAAACTTAACTTTTTTATTTTAAATCAAAATGAGATGATTTTTTTTAATTGAATAAAATGATAATAGAACAAAATAAAATCTATATTGTTATTTTTTTAATATATTTTAAGTTTTTATATTTTTACCCTCAAATAATTTATTTTCAACCAAATACACATATTCAAAATTCTAACTCATTTTTAATTAAAATATTTCCGCAACTCTAACTCTAATTGCCACCCCCACAGGCCCCAAGTCTACATAGCTTAATAAAGATGTTGTTGTTTTAACGTTAATATTATCATCTATCCAGCAAAATCATTGGAGCCAGATACTACCGGAGCGACGGCCAATTCAGCAAACAAGACGTTCAATCTCCGAGAGACACAAACGGCCACGGGACCCACACTTCATCGACGGCAGCCGGGCTTCCGGTCGGAAACGCCAACATGTTAGGTCTCGCATCAGGCACGGCACGCGGAGGAGTTCCTTCCGCCAGAATTGCCGTCTACAAGATATGTTGGTTCGACGGCTGCTTCGACGCAGATATCCTCGCGGCATTCGACGACGCTATCTCGGATGGCGTCGACATCATCTCTCTCTCGGTCGGCGGTTTCTCTGCGTTTGATTACTTCAAAGACTCCATTGCCATTGGAGCCTTCCATGCAATGAAGAAAGGCATTCTCACGTCCAACTCCGCCGGTAACTCCGGCCCTGGCCCAGCCACGATCACAAACTTTTCGCCTTGGTCGCTCTCCGTGGCTGCTAGCACTATTGACAGGAAGTTCTTGACCAAAGTAAGGTTGGGCAACGGTAACGAGTACGTGGTTAGTCCTAGTCTACTATATATATCAATTACTTAATTATTCATTTTAATTTATCTTCTTCTGATTAATTAAATTTGCAAATTGATACTTTTTAGGATTTGTTTCTTTTTTTTTTTTTCATTCTATTACTTTAATTAACATGGTCAAGCTTGTTTGGAAGGGGGTCTCTGTAAACACCTTTAATCTTTTTTTCATTCTATTACTTTAATTAACATGGTCGTGCTTGTTTTGAAGGGGGTCTCTGTAAACACCTTTGATCTTGAAGAAAATGAGTTTCCATTTATCTATGGTGGAGATGCCCCAAACACCACAGCAGGTTATACAGGAGAAGAATCTAGGTAAATTGAATAAAATTTATTTTAGTATATCTTTGCTTAAAGCCTGTATGCGTAGGTAAGATATTCAAATTGTTTTTTTTTTTTTTTTTGAAATTGGGGTTAGATGATTCGAAATCTTCAACTTTTAATGAAATCAGGTATAAAATTATCACTAAACTATATCTGCAATCACGTATACGAATTGTTCTTATTAATTAAATATTTTGAACTTTAAGATTATTTTCATTTTTTTCCTTCAATTTAAATTCTCTCATGATTTCTTTTGAATATTTAAATTTGCCTTACTTAAACGACCCTTCTATTTTACTTTTCCTTAGAAATAAAAAAAAAAAAAAAAGAATAGGGGGTTAAGCCCGGGATCATTCTAATAAAAAGGACTATGTGAGACCAAGTCAATTCCTACCCTTCTCATCACTTAAAAAACCAAAATATATATATATATATATGGACGTAGTCATTTGTTTTTAACGATCTATCTTTTCACGCGCATGTTTAAATGAAAATTCTAATAGAATAGGTTACTTGAAGTTAAATTATATTGGAGAAATAAAAAGTGAGTTTTAAAATTTTAAGAGCAAGTAAAAATAACCTTACAACTTGTAAGCACAAGTAAAATTGATCGATTCTATCTAGATCAAGACTATAGAGTAGTTGGAAGCATAATTTAATAATAACATTGTATCTGATTTCATCAACTGTAAAGTTCAAATCTCAATTTCAAATTTAATAAATATATATGCATCATATGTTATTATTATTGTTAGATTCACATTTTCATAACATATGTCAGTCATATATTATATACATTTGTTTAATGAAAAGACATATATATTTATAAATTAAAACCAGAGTATCTTGTGTTTCTCTACCTATGGTGTAGGTTCTGTTATGAAATAGATTCCTTGGACGAAGCAAAGGTAAAAGGTAAAGTGATTCTCTGCGATTGGTCCGGCGGCAACGGTAGTGCAGCTTGCATTGACGGCGCGGCTGGTATTATAATGCAAGATTCTGAGATCAAAGATTACGCTAGCGTCTTTCCAATTCCGGCTTCTTCCTTTGATTCCGATGTGGGATCTGAGATTTCTCTTTATCTAAACACAACTAGGTATAACATTAATAATATTCACAATTTGAGATACACCATAATTAGTAGACGTATTAATTTGTCACTTCTAATTATATAAGATGAATACATATACATGCATGGATAGCAACTATTAGCTAAGCACTACATTGTCACGTCCTAAATTAAAAAATATAAAGGGTAGGACCACATGTAGTATCACACAAATACCAACAAAATAAATTCACCAAAAAAAAAAGCGCCAACAAAACAAAGGAATATATAAAAAAATGATCATTTTTAAACACTGTTTTATAAATGTCCCAATTTTAAAAAAATAACCATTCTATCCATTAATTATCAATAAAGATTGACTACTTGTTATGTTTAAATCAATCATTAATTGATTGATAACCATAGAAATTTAATTAATATTTTATTGATCGAAACTAACTGACTAACTCATGATCATTTTATCAATTATTGTTTATGTTACTTTACAAAATCAACTATTTTCTTGAAGGAGACTACCAAAATCTCCCTTAAAAAAATTTATCACAATCAGTCGTCCCGTCTTATTTTCTCAAAAAGAGGCCAAAATACAAAAATAAAAAAAAATAATAATAAAGGTGGTCTTTATAGAACGTGAAACAGTTGAATTAGAACGTGACGGGAATGGTTTTGTGTGTGTGTTTTGTGCGCGCACGCTGTGATATTTTATCAGCAAACCGACAGCAACAATAATGAGGAGCACTGAGGTGAAGGATGATTCAGCCCCGTTTGTAGTTTCCTTCTCATCAAGGGGTCCAAACCCGATCACGGGTGACATTCTTAAGGCAAGTAATTACTAAGCGTCCGTATTTACTTCTGTTCGGACTAGATGTCCACTTTTTTGAAAAATAAAATTTTTTATATTTAAAATGAAAACTTTCTATTTAAAAGTAAAATATTGTTTAGATAAATAAAAAAAATTTTCATTTGTTTTTGTAATATGTAAATACAAAAAATTTAAAATGATTATTTTTAAAAATGGAAAAATTTCTATTTTTAAAATATAAATATAAAAAGAACAAGCACAAATAATTATATATATGTTTGTATGTACGCACATGGCACTGCCTTTTCTTTTATCATATTATACTGAAAGCTTTACTAGTCCTATCTCCAAATATCTGTGTGCACAGCCAGATCTAACGGCGCCGGGAGTGGACATATTAGCGGCGTGGACAGGAGCTACCAGTCCGACAAGATTAGGACAGGACAAGCGAATGGTTCCATACAACATCGTCTCAGGCACTTCCATGTCTTGCCCACATGCAACCGCTGCAGCTGCCTACGTCAAGTCGTTTAATCCAACATGGTCTCCTGCTGCTATTAAGTCTGCCCTCATGACCACATGTAAGATTTTTAATAACATTAATTATATTTCTCTCCATATAATTTTTTTCAACAAATTTCCAAAAAAATTTTTTGCACAACTATTCAAATTGCATGGTAAGGGTGCGTGTCAACGTTGTTGAGAAGGTGCTTGTGGACAGTGATGAAGTTATTCTCTTGTTAATGGGCTGATGTCTCTATACTCGATCAATTTTCCAAAATTTTGATATCTCTATCTTATAAATTTTTTTTATAAACTCCTGTTATGTTTATATTTTGCAAGAAAAATTATATTTGTGCATGCACACAAAAGTCAAAATATGCAGCTACTAATTCTAATTGTGCCCTATTTATTTAATAAACTCTACTTTTTTAATAGCATACTCACTAAAAAAAACTTCCTAGTTTCGTCGTTACTCATGGACCATATTGCATGATGTAACCCTAGAACAAAATGTCATATATAGATATATATAT
This sequence comes from Antiaris toxicaria, assembly GCA_035233585.1. Lineage (NCBI taxonomy): Eukaryota > Viridiplantae > Streptophyta > Magnoliopsida > Rosales > Moraceae > Antiaris > Antiaris toxicaria. Next base: position 9,303,473 of record CP141162.1, on the reverse strand, counting down.
TTATATATATGTAGTAACGCCCATTACGCTCTTTGCAGCTTATCCAATGACTGATGAGAATAACTATGATGCGGAATTTGCATACGGATCGGGTCATATAAACCCGGCAAGAGCGGTAAATCCCGGCTTGGTATACGAAGCCGGAGAGATTGATTATGTTGAATTCTTGTGTGGACAAGGATACAGTACTAAGTCTCTCAGGCTTGTGACTGGAGATAAGAGCAGTTGTTCCAAGGTCCAAGAAATAACTGCCACTGACTTAAACTACCCTTCTTTTGCACTTTCCACAAGTTCAAAAGGATTTGTCACCAAGGTTTTCCATAGGACCGTCACAAATGTAGGATCACCGGATTCCACGTACAAGGCAATTGTGAAAGCACCAAAGGGACTGAAAATCAAAGTCAAACCAAGGACTCTCTCTTTTGAATATGTTGGACAGCAAAAATCCTTTGTTTTGAAGGTTAGGGCAGAGGTGGATGAAAATCGAAGTATGATTTCTGGCTCTTTGGTTTGGGATGTTGGAAAGTGGCAAGTTAGAAGCCCCGTAGTTGCATATTATTACTCTTCTTAGATTACAAGAATACATATATATACATAAATATATATTATAAGGTTGAGAAATTCCCATCATGTTTGAAAAAACATGCTAAGTAATTTAATTAAAGAAAATCAGCGTTATGTTTATTTGCATGTAAATGCAACACAATCCTGTTTTCGTTTTTTTAATTATTGATTTAATTGTTTTTTAACTTTATTTTGATTTTCAGCAGTTTATTTCTTCATAAAACCAAGTTCACGACTTTTGTAATGCAATTCAATTTTATTTTCTTAATAAACTACTAAAAGAATAACAACTTAGATATCATAAAATTTGATATCATAAAATTTGATACTTAGAGTTGATCATTCCAATATTTTTTCTTTTGCTAATAGTTTTACATGAGCATTTTTAGCCATTAATGACGTTTGTAGTTAGAATTTCTGGCTTAAAATCCACGAATACATGGAGTCAAAAAATTATTAAAAAAAAAAGCCACTTCCCAATTCTGTTGGCAGGTTGGCATACCCCTAGCTCATATAAATTATTTGTAATTTCAAATAATTTTATTAGGTAAATAATCCCCTAGTTTATCGCAATTTACATCTCTCATGCTTGTTACAAGAAATAAGGGTCATAAGGGCGCAGCTGTTCCTACTTCCAGAAAAAAATAAATAAAATAAAAAAATAAAAGATATAGATTAATCCTTTTACTGTTTTTATTACAAGTTCAAGAAACAAAAATTTTGATATATTTGCCGGAGATATCATGATATTTAATTATCATTACGACGTAACAAACTCACAATTACGTAATTAATATATATACATATTAATACTCTTAACATATTACTAGAACAATTTTTAAGTCAAAAAGCGGAATAATTGTCAAAGGATAGCAGAGGCACACTATATATAAATTATATAAATATATATCATATTATATATAAATCGTGAACAACTAAACCAGCACGGAGTCTCTCTTTTGTGTAAGGATAATTTCTTTGCAATTAATTTGGCCCTGCAGGTAATTTTACTACGGTACTAAAGAAAGCGACGTCCACCCGAACATTCTAGCATTTATACTGAAATAGATATAATTTTCAAACGTGTGAAAACAAAATCTCTTTTTTCTAAGCATAATTTTGGTCATAGATCCATCACTATCAAGTTCTAGATAAAGAATATTCTTAAATAGAACAATAATTTTATTGAAATTTTCTCTACAATTAATTTGCACATGCAGGTAATTTCACTACGAAACTGAAGAAAGCAACGTCGGCCCGAACATTCTAGCATTTATACGGAAAAAGACAAAATTTTCAAAAGTGTGAAAACAAAATATTTTTTCTAACATAATTTTGGTCATAGATCTATCACTATCTAGAATGGAAAAGAATATGCTTAAACAGAACGATAAATTTATTGAATTTTCGGCTCTGACATCTTCTCTTCCAAACAACATCTTGAATCATTAAAGAAGCCGACTTTCGCTTGACTCGTGAAAACGAATTATTTTGTTTTGCAAAGGGAGCTCAATATACCATATATTTGGTCAAATCTAATGGTCGATATGCATTTGTTAACCACGCTATGCGATTGAAGACAAACATGGTACTAACGAGATGTTTTTGCGGTGGGATCTCACTCAACTGGTTGTGATACTATATCAAATAACGTTTTTTATGATAATGAAAAGTTGTCACAAAAAATATAAAATCTTCGTAAATGTATTTTTTACAACATATCATTATATATACGTTGTCTTTAATAACCGCTCACAAATAAATTTATTGCGACAATAACCCTTATCACAATTATAATAACAATAATAGTCATCGTTAAAATATCACTACAACTACGTTATCCAAAGTTCAGTCGTGTTGATGTAGCCTCTATTTTTTGCAACGACAAATTCAAAAACTATTATTGCAAATATATGTAATGTTAACGATGTGGTATCAAATTTTTGCCATAATAATTTAAAAATGTCATAACTAATATACATAGTTTTTTTGTTGTTATTTATGACGATACATATCGTCTCAAAAGATTATCTATTGTTTATTAATAATTTTTTGTTAATATTTATTAATTTGTTATTTTTATTAATAGATTTTATTATATATTTAAATTCAAAATTAAATATCAATGAGCAAATTATAATAATAAAAATAAATTATAATTTTAAAAAATGATAATAAAAAACCGAATACTATAAATTAAGTATAATGTAAAAAATTGTAAAAAAGTCTAAATAAATAACAACAGTTAGTAATCTAATTCCCTAAATTGGCAGTATCACTAGTATCGTCGTCGTCATCATCGACAACATATTTTCTATTCATCATCACTAATTATGTCTTAAATGTCACCATCATCATTTATGTTATCATCATCTTCAAAATTAATGAATTCATCTTCAATATACTATTCTGAAGTTTCATCTTCCTGTCCTTGTATATTGGAGTCATCATCTTCAATGGAGGACTTGCCTTTCAAGATTGTATCAACATTGGATGTGACAATAATAAATGATACATCCAGTCGATTCTACACCAATATGTCAATCACTAACAACTGGATTAGTACTTGAAACCAATTCAACATCACCGTGGTGAATCCGTTTATTGTACGTTGTATCAAAGCCAAATTGATGTATGTATGCTCTCATTGTTTTTGATGACATAATCTTATGGTTTCTACACTTGATACAAGAACAACTGATACACCCAACTGAATTTATATAGTTCTTTATGACCTTAATAAAAATAGACAAACCATCCCTAAACTTATTACACAACCAATTTTTCACATATATCTAACCCTTGTCCATCAGTATTTCAACTACAGACAATAACCTATGCAATAATTAAAATCAATCATATAATGTATGTATTTATTCAATTCTATACACTACTATTACTCCAAAACTACACGGTAAGGCCCTATCTCATTTAGTATTATAATTTACGTATTGTATCACTCATCCCGCAACGTCCCTTTTCTCTAGAAATTTTGGCAGTATCTCCCTTTAGTTTTCCTAAGTTTGATATCATACGCATACTCGAAGAAAAAAGAAAAACATATCAAAATCTCTAACAAAGGCACGAGTGAAATAGAATGACAAATATATAAAGTACAATACTAAACTGTCCAAACAGGACAATTCAAATATCGATTACTATATACTGATCCTCGAATGGATCTAAGATTAATTATGCATGCACATACAAAATGCAAATCAAAAAGTTATACTCGCGTATGTTGTTTTATTTAATTTTTTTTTTTTTGTAATTATACAGCCACATATCACAACATAAGGATAAAAAATCTATATTGTATGTTTTATATAAATTTATGATGTTTTATCAAATTTTATCAAAATTATTATGCTTCTAAATAGATTATTACTTTCATACTTTTTTCTTTTAACATATTTCTTTATTTATAATTTTTTAATTTATTATCAGTTTTTTTATAAATCTAATTATACATTTTTTAATTTTTTTGTTAAAATATTTATTTAGTAATCTCATATACTTATTTTATAATTTATTAAAATTTTTTATTTATTTCTAATGAATCATATTTTTATTTTTTAATTATTTTAATAATATTATAATTTATTATTTATTTATTATTCATTATTTTTTATTTTTTAATTATTTAAATAATATTACAATTTTCTATTTATTTCTTATTCTTCATATTTTTATTTTTTAATTATTTAAATAATATTATAATTTGTTAAATAAATCATTCTTTTTTAAGCTAATTATTAAACTTTCCACAAAAATACCAATTTCTTTACAATTTCAATATTTTTTATGATTCATAATTATTTTCATATTATTATTATTATTATTATTATTATTATTATTATTATTATTATTATTATTTTATTTTATTTTATTATAAATTATTAAACTTTCCATCTAAACATAAATTTATTTTTTAATTTTACTAATTATTTTTTTAAGAAAAAATTTACTTATTATTAAAACTTCTGTGTAGCCAAATTTAGTGCATGTTTGGTTTTATTTCCAAAACAGATTTCACGATTCCCTAGGAAATCGATTTCAAAATCGATGTGAAATTGTGTTTGGTTTGTATTGTTTTTGAAAACAGATTTCAAAACGAATTCAAAATCTCTTTTGCTCCCAACGTAAAATTGAAAACGACTAAAAGTCGTTTTCTCTTATTTCATTTTTTTCCATTTCTCCCATTTTTCTGATTTAATTATTATGGTTAATTAAGATTTAATTGATATAGTAATTACTTAAATATTATGATTATTAATTTTTAATTCATTTTTCAATTAAAAAATTTTATTAATTTTTAATTTTTGGTATTCATAATATTTTTTTTAAATCAAACATAAATATGTTTTTATAGAATACTTATAAAATGACTGGTTTTCAAAAATATAATCAAACACAGTTTCACTTTTTTATTTCTCAAAACATACACTCAGAAAATAAAACCAAACACAATTTCAGAAACGTTCTCAGAATTGTTTTCAAAACGATCTTAAATTCAGAGAATTTGAAAACATAACAGATTTCAAAAACAATACCAAACGCTACCTTAATAATCCATTTCCATACACAGATTTTCCAACAATAAATTTCCATAAAAAATTTATCCAATTAATTTCCATAAATTTAACAATAAAAAACAAGCCAAAATTTTTTTTTAACCAAATATTACAACAAAATCACCATCATAAACATAATCCTCATCATCAATATAATCAACACCTATCAACATTATCAACACCATATAAAAAATAATCAAATTAACTAAAAAAAATTACTCACAAAAAACCAAACTCACAAATAACAATGGTCAAAAATCGGCGACAGGGAGTGGTGGCAACAAGCATTGAACATGATCGATGGTAGTGATGGATGGTAGCAACTAGACTGCAAAACCAATGATAAGGAAGGAGGATATTTTATCTTGTGTTGAGGGAGAGAGTAGTGAACGACTATGAATGGCAGCGGATGGACGACTAGCGACGACAACGGAGGGCAAAAATAGGAAAATGGGATTTTTGGGGTCGAATTTTTTGGGGGATTTGGGTTTTTTTTTTTTTTTGTTTATGTGCTTGGAGGAAGATTTTGGGACTTCAACGATGTAGGAAAAATGGGAAAATTTTGGTGAGTTTTGGTAGAGAAAGGGTGGAGTTAGGGTGGAGAGAGGCCAAGGGTATAAGGAAGAAAAAAAACCAAAGATTTAATTATTTTTACAGCTCATTTTTATCTTTTTCATAAACGTTAAAAAAATTTTAATTATTTTTCAAAAAGCCAAATTACTGTAATCCAAAAAGTTTAGCTTCAACTAGTGAATTAAACGCTTATGCCCCGTTTGGTGAATGAATTACATTTGCATTGTGTTTGAATGCAATACATTGAATGCAATTTGTGTTTGAAGGAAAAATATTAGCATTACATTTGAATGCAATGTGTATTTGGATAAAAAATATTTGAATTATATTTTAATAATAAATATGTGATGTGATTGGTAAAAGTAGAGAGAAAGAGGATATATGATGTAATTAATAAAAGTAATAGAAAAAGTAAAATAATAAATAATGATTGTATTGAATTTAAAATGTGATATGAGTGATATTTGAATGAAATACTTTTATATTTGGAAATTGCATTGCATTTAAATGCAATACAGAGAAAAAGTGTGTACCAAACGTGGGCTTAATCTTTTACTCACACCAAAATGAAAATAAAATAAATTAACATAACCAAAACAATATATATATATTTATACATATAGTCGACCTAAGGTTCTAGCTTTAACATATTTTTATTCTTAGTCGTGTTCCTGCTTTCTAGTTAGGCTAAGACTATAACAATTATATATGTTGCTCTCAACTTTTGTAGAATTGTATTATTATAAATTCTGATGAACCGTGATTTCATTCTCATAATTATTCAGGTTCCTATCAGCTCCTTGTTGCAGTGGATTTTCAGTTAAAACCTTCGTCAAAAAACCATGTATAGATAACATATAAATACAAGAATATAAATTGTTTTTTTAAGAAAGTTATATGTAGTACCTTAATAATTATCCTGTAAGATTCACATGATCTTATTCAAAGGTTGTGTTTCCAGGTCGATCGACTGAATCAACTATATTTCCGTCTACATCTCCCTCTTTTGCGATGAACACTAACCGTGCTTTGTTATTATTATTTTTTTGTTTTGTTTTTTATCATTATTATTATTCTTTCTGAAAAAGAAGACAACCAATGTTATTATATCTACTCTAGACATTATTACAGAAGTTGTTGCAAATGTTTACATACAAATATTGACAGGAATGTTCGTTGAATGACCTAACAACAAGTTTTACTCTCATTCATGACAAAAATGAATCCTTACATATATGTACATATATATATATAAATATAGACCAGTTGAAATCACGTGCTTCACACGTGTGAAGCGCATTAGTGTTGAAGTTGTTGAATATTTATTTTATAAACATAATTGTTAAAGTTTTAAATTATATAATATTTTTTGACACAAATGCTATGCTATCATAAGAAAAATTGTAAGTAAATACGTATTTAAAAATACACTTTAATATAACTAATTTAATTAAGAAAGTAAATCTATTAACAAATACTTTTGTTGAAATAAAAAATAAGATAATAAAAAAGACAAACTTAAAAAAAGTTAAAGGGAAAAAGAAAAGAGAAAGAATTGCAGAAATAAAATACAAAGAGAATAACAAGTAAAGAAATGGTATAAGATTAAAAATTAAAAAATTATCACCAAAAGACAAAATAACTTGATTAAGTTTTTAAATAGTGTTTTTAGGAAACTTCATTTTTTTAATATAGATTATAGATACATGTTTAAAGAAAAAAAATAATGGTTTTGACATAAATATGTTAATTTTAGTGTATAAGTTATATGTGTTTGAATTATAAAAGAATCTATTTTTGAAATTCGCTAATATGTGATTTTTTTTTATTCGACCTAATCAAAGGTAGAATTAGTTTAGCTTTGACTTCTTCGTCTCAAAGTTTGACCAAATGTCGAAAATAGTTTTGAAGTTCTCATAGGAACACGACGAAACTTCATGTTCCAAAAATAAGTTTCTTTTAACTCTCTTTATCTCTCTCTCTCTCTCTCTCTCTCTCTCTCTCTCTAACTTGACAAGTATGGAGAAAAACGAAAAGAGCCTGGAAAATTTTAAGTTGATTGTAGTTTTCAAACGACTTTCATTAACCATGTTAGAAGAAAGACATTTTGATTCTATTTAGATGAGGGTGTCTATTTTTAAAAAGAAAAAAAAAACTTTGTTTAAAAAAAGCTTTCGTCTATTTTGGGAGGTCTACTTTTAGAAATTTTCTATTTTTTGGATTAAAATGTTCATTTTTTAAAAAGAAACCTTCTAAATTTCTATGGATAAGCATAAAAATTTTGCACTTTTGGACATAAAAAAGACTTTTATTTCTATAAATAGAGATTTTTTTATTCATTTAAATAATTTTTTACTTAAAAAAAACTATTTATTCTAAAAGTGAAAAATTTTTATATTTAAAAAATAAACACCCTATTTAAATATAAATAAAAGTTTTTTCTGCCTAAAAAATGAAAAAGCGTATAGATGGATAAAAAAATTTTCTATTTTTAATAAAAAATCTCTTTTTTTTTTTAATTTGTCAATACTTACGTACCAAATCTTAAAAGGTTCTTATTTTAACCGGATAAAATTTTGATCTAAAATCAAAAAAATTTTCAGTTCGGACAATTCTTTCAAAATCGATACAAAACATTTATGTCCAAAAGCCGAACAGTGGAACATAAAATTTTCAGCCGCCGAGACCCTGGTGCCTATAAAATTAATACCGGGGCCTGGAACATCATAACTCTTCGGGTATATCATTGGTATATTCCATTTTCAAGTTCACAAATTCATTAAACTGAAAAAGGCCAAAAAAAAAAAAAAAGGGCGAAAAAGTAATCGACCCTACGCAACTCGAAAAGGAGCTTTTCGAGTTGCGTCATCTCTAGCTCTTAAGGGGTACTATAGTCTTTTCGTAGTATTGCTAATTACAAGAGATTTTTTATTCTTTTGTAAAGTTCTATGTTGTTCTTTAAAAATGGCCATTAAAATGAGTTAATTGGTTTAAGGACATATTTGGTAGAGTTTTTAGAAGTAGTTTGGTTTTTTAGTTTCCAGAAGAGGTTCTTGTTGAAGATAGAAAATATGAACTTTAGAAAATATGGCTTGTTATAATAGAAACAATTTCCTTTACGCTTGAAATTGGAGTTGTTATCTTTGTTCTTCTCATTTTTACCTTTAGAGTTCGCCTTTCTAACATTTTTGTTCTTTCACTTTTCTTGGAAGGTTCCACAACATTTGCTTCTCCTTCTTTTCTCGAATTAACATATTGAAACTTTTTTAGCTCATTCAATAATTGAGTAAGATTAAATGTCTGACTGTTCATAATAAAATTGTTCTTGAAGTATTGGAAAGCTGGAGTAAGACTTTCTAAAATTATCCCCACTTAAGTACCCATATCAATTTGCGTCCAATTAAACTCAGATCCATAGAGATAGTCGATCATTTTGAGGTTTTTGTTGAGGACATGTTTATTTAGAATAAGAAATATACTTTGAAACTTAAAAATCATAGTTTAAGATATACATTATAAATTTTATTTTAATATTTTTATTTCTTATTAAATAACTTTAAAATTATCATTTTTTTAAAACTCTTTATAAATATGATTATCAAAGACTTATTAAAAAAATCATAATTTTTGTTTCTCTTCTATTACTAACTAAAAACAAAAACAAAAACTTTACCACACGGATCCGAATCATTCATTTGTTCAAGATTACACCATTTAGGCGCTACCTTTGATATTGGGCTTAAAACTTCAAACAGATTAACTTCTGTATGTCTTTATGTTTATGCCACAGTTTTTTTGTGGTTAATAGTTATGTCGCTTGAATTTTTAAAATATATCTTTTGGCCTATTCCATTGTACAAATGACATAAATCCTTTTCTCAAATTTTATCTCTCCAATATCTTTCTCTTCTTTAGCGTCTACTTCTATAGTTTAAACTAATTTTGAAGGATATTATTGAGATTCAATTTCTTTGCCAGTCAATCAAGTAGCTCATATTTAAATAATCAAATTGTAATACTTAAAAAAAGAGTTTTTAAACAACTAAGCGTTAATTTGAATTAAAATTTTAAGATTGGATTTAGTTGATTTTTAAAAATTAGTTATAATTTTTATTCATTAAAAAAATAAAATCGAAAGTTCAATCGAAAATAATATAGTTTATTTGAAACTCAAATGCAGTTTCAACTCAAAACCCAGGAAACTACTTACTGTAGATTAAAATTAAACCAAAGTAGGGTTAAGGTCCTTTTGAAAAAGCCGAACTACCAGAAACGTATTTGACGGTTTTGTGGTAAAACATTCACGGCATTGATTGCATCAATCCAGTTAATCAAGCCACACCGAAATCACCTTAACCACGTAAGCCGGGCCCACAGGAGAAAACCATGTTCCACTGGCCACACCCCAACGGAAGAAGACTCGGCGACCTTGGAAACGCGTGGCTCGTCGGCTAGTTGTAATTGCTTCGCTATATAAATATTCTCATGTCTTAGCTGGCCTTTTGTACCTCCCATTTACATACAACTAATAATTCGCCTTTTCAGCTTCGACAGAATTTGAGTGTTTGCTCAACTTTTCCTTCGTTTTTCCTTAATCAAGAAACAGGATTTTTTTTTTCTTTCTAATTGTGAGAAAATGATTTTATCCAAAGGCTTTAATTACCATTGTGTCTGTGTGTTGATGATTCTTCTCTTTGCAATATCTTTATGCCCAAGTGGTGTAGAAAGCGGGACGTTCAAAGTTAGACGTGTACAAGGTTAGCAAGAACAAGATATCTCTCTCCCTCTCTAGAATGATGCTTTATTTCTTAAATTTTAACGTTCCGCTTGAATGTCTATTTCAAAATCATTTTTTGAATAAAAATTCAAATTTTAAAATGCAATGGAAAGACTTTCATATGGTGAGTTTTAAATAGGTATTCAAATAAGGATATCAGGGTTTTTTTTTTTTTGAAACGTGTTTTTGAGATAATAAAATATGGAAACAATCTTACTTTTTGTCACGTTGTATTGGTTGGTTTATGTATACATATATACATGTAGGTTACTTAAAGAGCAGTACTGTGGGAACTCTAGGAATTGTGTGCAAGTGCTGCGATGGTGAACGAGGCGCATGCAGAAGCAAATGGGAGGCGCCTTGCTCCAAACTGCAATGCCTTCCTTGGAAGTCTCGTTATATCGAGTTTAATTAATTATAAAATGTTCAAATCTTGTCATCATAAGTAACGCGTGCGTGTAGTGACTTGTACATATAATACTATATATACACACACACCCACACACACACACCCACACACAAAATTAATTGGTGGCTTTATTGCTTACTCTATCCTTTTCATCTTTCTTTAGAGAATTAATCTATGGTGTCATGTATATCTATTACTGTATAAATCGCGATTTATGATAAGTCAAGCTCCTTTTAAGCAAACCTGTAATTTCTCTTTCTGCTCTGTTTATTTTCCCTGTACTTTAATACAATTTTCTGTAACAGTATGTCGACTTTTTGCTTTTTTTTTTTTTAATTAAATGAAAAACCGGTATATATGGTAGCTATCAATTCTCATCCATTCGCGGGTATGCATATAAATTATTATTAAAAAAAAAAAAAACATGACCCTTGTCAACTTGGGATAAGTTGACTGATATTTAATTCCATCCTAATTAATTTTGGCTTAAGTATTTTGCTTATTTTTACCTCATTATATTTCTGCTTTTGATTAGTTGCCCTATTTTGTAATAACATCGACACTTCTACACGTCCTAATTTTCACGAATTACGGGGAGAGATTTATTGAGGTCTTGTTTAGTTTACGAGTCTGAATCTAAATTTTTTAGTTAAATTTCGTATTTTTTTAAAAAGTCTGAGTTATGGGGAGAGATTTATTAAGTTTTTGTTGGGTTTACGAGTCTGAATCTAAATTTTTTAGTTAAATTTTGTATTTTTCTAAAAAGTCAATAAAAATTATAACCAAATTAACCAATTTAAACCTAAAAATTTCATTCCATTTAAGATTTAACTCATGAATCAAATAAACCCTAAGTCCTTGTTTGGTTTATGAGTTAAAACCCAAATTTTTGAGTTCAGTTTTTTTTTTTCTAAAAAGTCAACAAAAATTATAATCAAGTTAATCAACTTAAACTTAAATTTTTTATTTTATTTTAGACTCAACCCATTAACTTAATGTACCCTAAGAAAATAAATAAATATATATGTTTTCTTAGGGAAAATATATATGTTTTATATGATATCAATATGTACGTAACTTTTAGAAATAACGGATTATTTATCAAAAAAATTGGTTGAAAATAAAACAGGAGAGTTTTTCTATAACTAAAAGAATAAAAGGAAAAAGTTAAACACGAAATGTTTTTTATTTAATGAACTGATCAAAGGTCAAAAAAAAAAAAAAAAACTACGTTTTTGATACTACATACATTACATGTTTGTTTGCGGTTAAAACAACTTTGGTCCCCTTATTTTAAATAGGGAAAATTACTCAGTAGGTTACTAACCTTTTTATAAAGTTTTGATTTGGTTTCCCATCCTTTTTTTTTTTTGTTTGGTAACCAAAAGGTCATCTAAACCCCTTAAAATTTTACAATTTGGTCCTTTTTACTAAAAACGATCAAAAAAAATTAACAAAAATATCATGTAAATTACATATGTTTCACATTTTAAGAACAATTAAGGAAAATTTTACATGATTAAACTTATATGTGTCATATACACGATGTATTTTACCTAATTTTTAATCTTATTTTTGGTAATTAAAAAGAATCAAATTACATCAAATTAAAGATTTTGAAGATCTTTTAACTAAAAAAAAAATTAGAGATCAAATCGTAGCTTGTAAAATGATTGAAAACCGAACGAGCAATTTACTCTTTTAAATATATATATATATACTTTCTAAAATCGACTCTCCAAAACTATATTCAATCAATTTAGAATTTATATAAAGCATGTTGCGGAAAAATACGGCCCTGAAACAAATTAATTATAGTTTTGATGGAGACAATTTTTTTTATGTGAACTGTAGATTTTACAATGATGCATCTCCGAATTTTACAACGTAACTTCCATTATTCTGAATAACTTTGCAAAACATGCCAGACGCTCCTTACCTAAAAAAGAGATCACAGTGATTTAAATTTTTCTTCCAAATAATCAAACGAGATGCGGTTTATTCTTCAAGGACAAACAAGATAAAATGATATTTAATTTGTCCCATTTTTCTTTTCCCAAATCCAAATTATCAAATTCATTTTTTTTCCGTTTCATATTTTTTAACTCCAATTGGATTTTTTTCATTTTAAACGTATATGATGTTGTACTGCAAGGTTTAAGTTTTTCTTAGAAATCAATCAAAATGTTGTAATTAAGTTAATCGTTTTTTATTATTTACAAAAAAAAAAAAAAAGGTCAATCGTTTTTTATTCTTATTTTTGTGATTTTTAAAAATAATGTATCTACTTATAAACAACAGAAAAAACATATAATCTTGTATATAGTATATACTTTGACTCACTCATGAAAAAATTTCCCTTCCATGAATTTATTTTTTAATTGAATACATCCGTGCAAGTATTTTCAAGTTGTAGTTCGATATCTTCCACTTTCAAAAGACGAACAAGAGAGAGAGAGAGAGAAGAGACAGAAAGAAACGGTTCCTCATGCTACACTTATCCCCCAAAGACCAATGAGTGTCTGCCACACCATATACCTGTAAAGTACAAAATGCGTCACATGATCCACTTTATTGCATATCGAAAATGCCAACTGCCAAATATATATATATATATTGTATATATCTCTTATTCTATATATGTACTATATATACATTGTTGATTTACAAAGTATGTGACACTTAATTAATCGATTTCCATTTTAACAAAAGTTATTTGAGTACTTAATTTAGTACGTGAAGATACATTTTCATTATTGAAATCTTAGATATTTAGATATTTTTTTGAGCGTCATCATCTTATACCGGTGAATTCAATCTCATTTAAAAGATCAAAATCTTTATACTAAGGAATCACTTGTATTATGTTGTAGTATTTATTGTCTTTTTTAAATGAATTTTCTATTTTTCAAAAAATATCTTTCATTCCATATGTACTAAATTTATGAGCAAAATATATTGCACAAAATAACGTGTGTCAAAACGATATATTTGCCAATATAAAGCGTGTGCGCGTTCAATTTCGGAGCATTTTTTCTCCATCAATATCTAAACAAATCCGACTTTACTCAACCAAACAAAATAATTGACCAAAAGAAAAAGCAACATTTAGCCAGACATGAGAGAAAATGGCATGGCAAATAGCTAGGCTTATTGCATTATGTGGCATGAAAGAATAGATTGACTCTTCTTTCCAAGATGCAAGTTGACTATAGGGGAGGGCTATGTATGTTCTCTTCTATCCTTCCACGTGATGCATTATTTTCCAACAAACTAGCTATCTTGTCGCAGTATTAATTCATTAATCATTTTTCTCATTAAGGGCACAGTTTACTAAATCATAAAAAACACATAATGAAAAAGATAATAAGATTAAAAAGAAAAAATAATGGAATAAATATGAGCATATTATTGACTTTTTGATATTTATTTGTCTACTAATGGTGTAATATAAAAACAATTCAATTATCTTTCTAACGTTATTAAACTTAGAGATGACAATCTTATTAATGTAATTGTTAAAATAATCTTATTTACCCAATCAAATAACATTGATCATGAAAACTTATTCAGAATATACATAATTTGGTGTTAATTTCCTTTAATACGAAATCAATACCAACAAATATATATAAGGATTCACATTCTCTTTTTGCATACTTTATAGTATGTGGGGTTACTAAACTTTTAGTTTTTATTAAATTTTTCTTTTTGCTTTTTTTCATTTGATGCAAAAATAAATGCGCCTTAAAAAATAATGTAACGGGTATTGGTATATATTGTTTTATGTATATATATATTTATAATAAATGTCATCTGATACAAACTCAATTAGTAAAGATGAGACGGATTAAAGAAGATATCCCTTTTAACACAACTAGTACTATATAAAAAAAATGTGACCTTTTATATATAATATAAATGTTCATATTTATCCACTTACGTGATGAATGGCGTGGCCTATAGGTCCTACATGCATGCATCTCGATGGGGAATGACATTTCGCGAATAAGTTCTCGACAGCGTAGGACACATGTTGTTTTTTTATTTGGAAAATAGCTTTGATATCAATAAGTAATATGTGCGTATGTGTGTGTATTTATGGATTTATTGGGATTGATTTTAAAATATCTTGGGTAGATATGCCTTACCAAAGATTTGGGACTTTTTAAGGAATTAATTAATTACTAATTAGTAGATAGAGCTGGAATCTGATCTTCCAATTTAGAGTACTTCTGAATAATTTAAAATGAAAACAGTACAAATTACATAGTTTATCAAATAATACGTCCACCAAATATTAAAAATTTCACATTATCCATATATATATATATATGTGTGTGTGTGTTATCATTTTAACAAGTTTGGTGGAGCTCTATAACTAGTCCGACCATTAACGAATCAAAGAGCATGGCTTAAAAAGAGTCATATGAGATTTTACGTTTTATTCTAAAGCTTTAAGTCCTTCACCTTGGGACTGGTTAAGGAGATAAGGAATTTGAAGCCTATACCAAAAGAATAACAAGCCCCCAATGAGCTTAAAAATGGACATGCTTGTATTTGGAAAGTTCATCATCTCTCTCTCTCTCTCTCTCTCTCTCTCTCAGTTCAGAAAATTTTTGTCCATCCTTAGCTATAGCCATCCAAAACGAACCTAATCAAAAGAAAATTCTTAGAACTTGGTCATCCATACATACAGTACTGCAAGCATTTTATAATCTTTACAGCACATGTCCAAACCTAGATATGATTTGAAAATGTACCACAAAGTTAGTTTGATAAAATTTTTTTCATGTTAGACATCAAAATCCCTTCACATCTGAGGATAATTTCATTTCTCCTCTTGAATCTTTTTAAACAAGGTTTGGTGAAAATTAGGAACAATTTTCTCCTTCTTCTTCAATTTCTCATCTTATTTTTGGAATGAATCTAACTTTACTAAACAATTTTTCTATTCTAAAAATAGATATTTTTTACTTGAAAAAGGATGTGGTAAAACCCTTTTAAGAGACCCTACTTGTAGGGCTCATTTTTAGATCGTTTAAATATAATGGTTTGGTTTAAATGTTGCATGTATATGATAATTATGGTATATATTATCTCACAATATTAAAAATTTAAAATTAAAAAATTAAATAAATTGAAAAACTAAAATCATTTTCCAATGAACACTTCAAAGGTCGCGATGGCCAGCCTTTGGGGGGGCCGGGTGGGTGGGGTTTGTTTCATGGGGTTGTCATCACCGGTTTGGAGTTGAACCTGGGGGGTGGGTTGCTGGTGGGACTGGGTCGTCAGTAGTCTAGAGTCGAGCCCAAGTGGACGCCAGTGCAAGGTGGTAGGGCGGTGAAAAGTTTGGTTTTTTTTTTATTTGATTTTTTTTTAATTTCTTAACACCATGTGCTAAAGAACATCATAATTATCATATATAAATAAATTTTGACCGTTAGTTTACATATAAATTATTAAAAAATGAGTCCTATCACAATTTTTGATAGAACCTCTCAAAAGAACTCTACCAAAGTCTTTTTCTTTTGTCTATCTAAATATCATTTTATTATAAGATTAAAAAGACTTTTTAATTTTAAATACAATATTTTCTTTTTTTTTTAAATGACACCCATCCAGACGAAGGTTAATATTATGACTTGTCATTCACGCTTGTGATCATCATGAAACTTCTTGCTTAATTAATAGTTCACGAGGTTAATTTCACCAAAACTTCTAAGTCAAAATGTTCATAATTGACGTACGTCCAAAGAGATGGCGGCAAATTAGGTAACTGTTGTTTTTTTTTTTTTTTTGACTAATATGTTATACGATTACATATACATATATATATATCCAGTATTTATAGGACTGTTTAATTTTTCCCGTTTAGTCACATTATAATGTATAAATTAACGAAGCTTTTTACAAGGATTAGACCAATTTTTTCGTTATAATTACAACATATCCACAATTTAAAAGGCATATAAACTTACTTGCTCTACATTTTTTTAAGGGAAAACTTACTCTGCATCAATTAATAAGCATCTAAGATACATATATATATATACTCTGCATTTTTTTAAGGGAAAACTTACTCTGCATCAATAAGCATCTAAGATACATATATATATATATATGAATATGATTTTAATAGTTACTTTAATATTTATCTGTCGATGATTATTATTGTTTTAACCGTAACTTATTACGCATTAATTAATAAGTATCTAAAATATATATATAGATATGATTTCAATGATTACTCTAATATTTACTTATCAATGATTATTATTGTTTTAACTATACGATATTGATCAGATTGTTGTAAAAAAATTGAGCAATTGACTTAGAAATTTAATGGTAATTAATAAATATGAAACTTAGAGTACTCATTAAATACGATTTTGAATGGACAACTTATTGTTAATTTGTTAACAATTTTTTGAGTATTTTTTTTATATAAATTATAAGTTAAAATTTCTTTCATGGTTTTGGAATCTCATTTCTGATTTTAATTTCATTCTCGATCTTATTTATTCTCAATTTTTTAGTAATCATTGTTCTATTCCAGATTTTATTTCTACTATTTAATTTCAAAATTGTCTTGTGTCTCATAATTCTACTACATCTCTTATATAGATTTTTTTTTTTTTTTAATCCTACGCCCATCTCATTCAACATTTCTTCATAACAATTATCAATTCCAAACAACTATAGCAGAAGTTCCTAAACAAAAAGCCAAAGAACAATAAATCTAGATAACCAAACTATACCATATGAAATCTAAATAACAACAAAACAAAATGAATAAAATATGAAAACTCATATGAGCTGTTTTTAATTTTTCTGACGCTTGGTGTCCTTTGCACTCCTTCATTTTTCATAATTGGGCAGTTCTTTGAAACATGTCCAGTTCCTTTACAATTTCTGCAATACCTAGGCTTTTCAGTTGTCTTTCTTTTACTATTACTTGGGCACAAATTTGATTGAGACTCATATCCTCCGTCACCCAATTCCTATCCTCCTCTCTGTCTTCTCCAGAAAAACTTTGCCACATCATTTAGCATTTGTACAGTCAACAATTTCAAAGCTTTAACAATTTCTTTTGTTTAATTTATTTACTTTTCCTGTCCTCTCCCTCACCTAAGTCATTATCAGCTTTTACAACACAAAAAGTACCACGTCGGTTGTCCCTCCTACAGCCTTGTCCATAGAGTCCATCCTTAGAGGAACATAAGCGTGTGGATGAGCCGCTAGAGTAGTCGTTGTCACATTGCTGGCATCGTCAACAGTGAAAACCTAGTCTTTTTCGTCTAGCGAATTCCCACCATAGATTCGCTACCTCTCTTGAACAAAGTGAGCTGTTTAGAAGGCCAACGACTCTTATATCGCATCACTAGAACGCGATATTGTCATCCTAGATAGGAGGGACTCCATGGAAGACTCAGAAGCTCCTTTAGCTTTTAAGTTCTCAAGCAAAACGTTAAGCTTTTTTTTTTTTCTTTTAGCTAAAACGTTCACATTTAAAACTTGAAGATTCTTATAAAAAAAAAAAAGTTGCTGATGTTTATGATTTTAATTGATGCGACAAAAATTTATTGGAGGAGACGGGCTGGAGAGACAAAGGATGTGAATCCATTTGACTAAGATATCTTGGACTGAACTGGTCTACCTTTAGTTTGCATAGGCTTTTGGAATTTCTTATGAACAAAATTATCATGGTTTGTGCTAATGTTTGCGGATACATATTACCATCTATTGTGTTTTTTTTTTTTAATTATATAAATGTTGGAAAAAATGGTTTTTAAACCATTTTGAGGAGTCATTTGGAGGCACAAATCTGAGTCGGACCTATTTATTTGTTGGATATATCAGAAATCCCAACAATAATGTGGTTACTCTTAAGTAAGAAATAACCTATATGAAAAAAAAAAAAAGTGGGGTTATTTCAAAGAAGAATTATTAGGGCTTAATTTTTTAGAAACTCTCGCAGAATCATGTTGATGTTCAAGGCCAAAATGAACATAATCATGAGAACAGAAATTGTATTAGGAAAATATCTATGTGAGATATGTTATCATTTACACAAATGAGAACAGTTTAAAGACATTACGTTTACTAATTAGTCAGTAAAGTAAACATACTTTCACAAAGAAAGGTTCAAGGGCTAACACCTACCTATCCTATGCAGGTATTAACTATAAAACTCTATCACTATGTAGTGTCTTTTTGATTTCCTCTTGTCATCAAATAATATCATTCATGTAGGGGATTGTTAGAAAAAAAAAAAAAAAAAAGGTTTTTAAACCATTTAGAAGAGCCATTTTTAAACCCAAATTTGAATAGGACCCACTTAGTGAAAGAGATAGGTCTTGGTAGATTTGCATTCTCTATCGCGAGGAGATCAAAATCATATATTCATACACTCAAAATGATAATTGGATGAATGATAAGTTGATGCTCAAAGTGCACCCATGAAGTTGGTGGGAAATCATTAGTCCCACATTATTAATGAATGACTACTTTTACTCCTCCTTAATTTTGTAAAAGGAGTCTCATGTTCTCATATAAAGACACATTAAAAATAAAAAATTCTCTTCTGTTTTCCTCTGTTTTTAGGCTAAGGTTCTCTATTAAAGTATTTAGGTGTTCTTGGTGATAATACACAAGTTCACGTTTGCCAAGAGTGATATTATATTGTACTAAGTTTACTGTTGTTATTAATTGTATCTTGAGAAGCAGACATCTATTGAAATCTCAAGCACTTATCAAAGGAAGTGAATCTGTTTTAAAGAAAATGTATACTACACATGTCTTGACTTCTCAACTAAGTTTTTAATTCAACATTTTGTCCTGTTTACAATTGTTGCTTTATTACAGTTTAATTCTAGTTATTTGGTTGTTATAATTTTGATTATAATTTTATTTATATTTCAATTTATGTTTGTTGTACATTATATTTTTCAAACAATTTTAAAACAGATTTGATTCTCACTGACGACGAACCGAAGGTTGCTGGAGTTTATATAATTTACTAACATTTTATTGTATTTTCTTGCTCTACATATTCTAGTATTGGTTATGTACATATTCTAGTATTGGTCATATACATATAATATGTTCATTTTTTTTTTTCGTTTACCCGTTTAAGTTTCATTATTATATATATTATTACCAACAATTATTTAGCTTTACAGTTTTTTAAACTTTTGTTTTCTAACGGTTTTGAAAGTTTATCATACACACAGGCGATATGTACGTAAAGGTTCCTATTACGGTTTTGATTCATTTGATGTATATATATTTATATATGTTTATGATATATTGTTTTGATTCTATTTTGTTTTATATGTATAATTGTTTCCAAAACCTTTATTGACTTAATTATATTTATGAAGATTATCGTTCTTGGTTTTATCAGATTGGTTATATAAATATCATTTGATTATATATATCTAATTGGATTTGGCAAAAAGAAAAATTGTAGTGAGCTTATATATTTTTGTTACAGTTTGAAAAAAAAAAATTGTGCTTTTTTAAAACGTTGATTTGTATTTTTAGAAACAAAAAGCAATTCAAACTATGTTAACAAAACTGTGGGTCAAGTTCCAGTCATTTATGTGGCATGAGTGTCTACCTTTGTGGTATCGGTTTCGGTTCCTATGAACCATAGTGAAAAACTGGAGAAATTCAATGGGTTGAATTTCAATGTGACAAAATTGGTCACTCGTTGGCTAATTGCAGACTATCAGAGAAGAATAAGGAAAACCACGAGGCAAATGTGGTGGATGGTATCACTCAAGATACATCTAACATAAGCCTTTTTATTGTGGTATCTAAAGTGAACTTGGTTGAAAAAATGGATTGACATTGGTGCTACAAGGCACATTTGCTCTCACAAAGCGTTGTTTATTTCTTTTGAGAAAAGTTATTCGTGGGAAATGATGCTACATCCAAGATTCAAGGTCAACACATAGTGATCCTGAAGATGATATATAGGAAAGAGCTTATATTAAACAATCTATTAAATGTGTTGGAAATTTGCAAGAACTTGGTGTAAGGTTCACTACTAAAAAAGCACGGTTTCTACATGATATTTGAGTCAGATAAAGTTATTTTATCTAAGAGTGGACTCTATGTTCAAAAGGATTATGTAACCGAGGGGCTGTTTAAGCTCAAAGTTATGACTAAGAAGAATAAAATGAAGAATTCTTCTGCTTATTTGGTTAAGTATTTCAAATTATGGCATGTTAGACTAGTAAACGTTAATTATAATATCTTGCGTAGATTAATTAACTTAGATTACATACTTGTTTTCAAACATAAGCCTGAAATTTGAAGAGAAAATGATAAGGTTATCTTTCCAAGGAATTGAAAGGAACACCGAATCTCTTGACTTGGTTCATAGTAATTTATGTGATTTGAAATTTATACAAACAAGGGGTGGCAAAAAGTATTTTATTACCTTTATTGATGATAGCACAAAATGCTACTATGTGTATTTGCCAAAAAGCAAGGATGAAGCTTCAGAGAAGTTTGTTCTCTATAAAAAGGAAGTTGAGAACAACTT
This sequence comes from Antiaris toxicaria, assembly GCA_035233585.1. Classification (NCBI taxonomy): domain Eukaryota; kingdom Viridiplantae; phylum Streptophyta; class Magnoliopsida; order Rosales; family Moraceae; genus Antiaris; species Antiaris toxicaria. The sequence goes on along the minus strand of CP141162.1, from coordinate 9,282,018 downwards.
TACATAAAGATTAAGGTATTAAGAAGTGACCATGGTGATGAATGCAAGGTACAGTTTAGTGAATTTTGTGTGTAACATGAAATCGCTCACAACGTCACGCCACCTTATTCACCTCAATCAAATGATATGAGTGAACAGAAAAATCATGCCTTAAAAGATATGGTGAATGCAATATTAATTAGTTCTAGTTTATCTCAGAACATATGGAGGGGAAAGGCGTTTTTTCTACAAATTACCTTTTAAACAAGGCACCCAAAAGAAAGAACACAAGACCCTATATGAGTTATGAAAAGGAAAGAAACCTTTTTTTATAAATATTCACAAGTGTGGGTGGGTGTCTTGCTAAAATGGTCATACCTACACCAAAGAAGAGTGAAAATAGGTATGGAAGTAATTGATTGCTTCTTTGTTGGCTATGCATATAATAGTAGAATTTATTGGTTTCTTGTGTAAAATTCAAAAAGCTCTGATATACACAAAAAATACAATTATAAAATCAAGAAATACAATGTTCTTTGAATGTGTATTTCCGTGTAGGTCTAAAGAGGGGCCGAATTCTACGAATAAAATAATCAGACTATCATTGAAAATAGTTGAGACCAAGAACAAAATGTTAAAATGGAGAATGAACCTAAATGAAGCAAACAAATAGGGTAGAAAAATCTTTTGGTCTGGATTTTCTAACCTATTTGCTAAAGGTGGACCTTAAAGCTTAAAAGAAGCTATAAACTATTTAGGTTCTTTAGAGAAAGAGGCCATCAAGAGTGAAATTGATTCCAACTTACAAAATCATACTTGGTAATTAGTAGATCTCCCTTCTAGATGTAAATGACTAGGTTACAAAAGAATTTTTCAAAAGGAAAATAAAAGCACATGGGACAATTGACAAGTACAAGACTAGACTTGTGATTAAAGGATAGAGACAAAAAGAAAGTCTTGATTATTTTGACACATATTCTTTTGTGACGAGATACTTGCAATTATCACTTTACGGAATATTGACGTATATTGAATGGATGAGAAAACAGCTTTCTTAAATGGAGATTTGGATAAAAAATCTATATAAATCAACCCAAAGGTTTCTCTTTACTTGGATAGGAAGGAAAATTGTGCAAACTGGTGAAGTCTTTGTATGGCTTGAAACAAACAGTACAACAATGGCATGAAAAATCTAATAATGGTATGTTAAGTCAATGGAATCAAGATTAATAAGCATGACAAATGTGTGTATGTCAAAAACGCTGAAAATAGATATGCCGTTTTATGTCTTTATGTGGATGACATGCTTATTGTTGGTAGTGATGATAAGATAATCAAATCTACCAAGGACACGTTGAAATCAATATTTGACATGAAAGACATAGGTCTAGCTAATGTGATATTGGGAATCAAAATCTCAAGAATATTAGATGGACTTGCTCAAGTCAATCACACTACATAGATAAGTTTTTTGAGAAATTCAACATGGATGATTTTGGTATGGCTAGAATATAGTCGAATACAAGTCTTCACCTATCCAAGAAAAAAGGTGAGAGTGTCTCTTAAGTAGAGTACTCAAGAGTAATTTAAAGTCTAATGTACTTGATGGGTTATAGTAAACCAGACATTGTCTACATAGTTAGTAAATTGAGTAGATACATGAGTAATCAAGGAGCTGATCATTGCAGAGCTATTATAAGAGTAATTATGGGTATACTCGTAATTGTGGACTGCATTATATTAGATATCCAGTAATTACATAGCAATGTAAAGAGGATATCTGATATAAAAGACTCTAAGTCTACTAGTGAATCTATTTTCACACTAGTAGGAGTAACAGTACCATAGTAATCCTCAAAATATAATATTCCACAATGGAGTCTGAGTTTATTGCATTAGACAAATGTGGACAAGAGGCTAAATGGCTATACCATTTTTTAGAGGATATTTCAAGGTGGATAAAGCTTGTACTAGCAATATGCATACGTTGTGATGGTCAGTCAGCTATTAGAAGGGCATAAAATAATATGTATAATGGTAAGTCTAGACATATATTTCGCAGATACAATAGCATTAAACAATTACTCTTAACTTGAGTTATTTCTATTGACTGTGTGAAGTCAAAGGATAACATTCTGAATCAATTAACCAAAGGGTTAAATAGAGAGTTAGTTAATCAGTTATTAAGGGGAGTGGGACTAAAGCCCATGGAAGATTAGGTCAACACAATGAAAACCCAACTTAGTTGATTGGAGATCCAAAGATCTAGGTTCAAAGAGATAACCAAGTTGTCAAGACCAAGTTAGATCACTATGGGGGTTACCTTCCATTCTATTCCTATGATGAAAAATAGTGATCGTTATAGGGAAGGATGAAGTGGTTTGTTTTTAATAATTCTTATGTGTCTGATACATCTGAAATCTGAACAAAGTAATGTGAGTTACTTTTAAGTAAGAAATCACCTATATAAGAAGGATGAGGTTGCTTTAAAAAAGAATTATTAGGGTTTAATTCTTTAGAAACTCTCGTGGAAATAGGAAGATGTTCATGGTCAATATGAAGATAAACATGAGAACAGAAATTATGTCAGGAAAATATCTGTGTAAAGTATATTATCATTTACATAAACAACAGAAAAGTTCAAGGACATCAAGTTTACTAGTCCTCCAATAAAGTTAACATACTTTCACAAAAGAATGTTCAAGAGTAACACCTACCTAACCCATATAGGTATTAACCATAGAACTCTATCACTGTGTAGTCTCTTTTTTATTTCATCTTATCGTCGATCAATTTCATTCATGTAGGCGATTGTTGAAAAAAAATGGTTTTTAAACCATTTTGAAGAGTCATTTTAAGACTTAAATTTGAGTAAGACCCACTTTGTAAAAGTGATAGATCTTGGTAGATTTGCATTCTCTATCGTGAAGAGGCGAAATCATATATTCTTATGCTCAAAATAGTAATGAGATAAATAAGAAAGTCATGTTTAAAGTATTAGGAATGCCCTAAGCAGGAAAAATATTTTTATATATTTTATTTAATTTTGAACTAATTAATAATATATTAGAAGTTATTCATTATATTGTTATATGTCCTCATCCTATTTACATGTTAAAGTATATATAAGTGAATATGTCTCACTGATTGATTATTGTTAAATTGTTAGAATGTTACATACAATGGACTTTTATATGCGAGAAAACAACATTCTAAAGTAAGCAGTTTAAATCTATAGTCCATAATCTATGGAATTAGAGTGAGCATCTAGCTCATGTTAAGACTATTATATTATTTAAAGCCAATTGGGGAGATAATTTGTCTTGACTGTCTAGAGCATTTGACTCCCAAGTAGAAATATAGATATTTTACTTTGTTGTGACATATTGGACTAGAACCAAAATGTAATTAATCTGCATAGTTCTCTTGAGTGGATTAATTTACTTTTGACATTTATTATGTAATAACCTTAATCCTAAGTAAGTGAATCGCTTCATGTGTATGACCTGTGTATTTTAATATTTCAAAGGCTAAAGCATCTCAAAGGTAGTAAGCTTATAGACTGGTTCGTTAGGTACATGACTAGTATATGATAGAGGGTTTTTTTACAAATATTAGAATCATAACTCTAATAAGGAGTAAAGGTTATCCTCTTAAAGACATTATACTGGATGTGAAAATAAACAAGTTTTTAGGCCATTTGGTTGGCAAATGATATCTTATTTACATATGGTAAATAATCATTTTCTTAATCAGGTATATAATGGATCTTTAAGATAACGTGATCAATAGGTTGAACGAACTTTGACCTAAGGTAAATCATGGATATCATATGAGGGTATTGCATATATGACAAAGTCATTAGATGATAGCTAATTACTAGCTTGCGCAATACAATATATAATTAAGGGTATAGTCTCAGGTTTATAATTGTATGACTTTGAAACTAATAATTGTATAATGGGTTTATTTTGTATAGAATAATAGTTATATAAATTATTATAGCCTACATTATATATGTCTAATTGGTCTCTATACTAACTTTGTATAATTTCTTAACAGATAATAATTGATTAAAGTATTCTTTAATGCTTGTGCCCTTGCATTTACTGAAGAGAAAATTCCAAATCACCTATTCTAAGGTGTAGGCATTTTTCTCTGAGAGTCAAAGGTAAAATTATAATTTTGTTTTATACAATAATTGGGATAAATATTTAATTTATGTAAAAATTTATTTTAGAAGATAAGATTTAAAATTTAAATTAATTGTATTTGTCTTTTTGAAGATGAATACTAGATTGATTTAAATTTTAAAAATCTTATTTTAAATAAATATTTGAAAATTTAAAAGATTAATCTGTTTGAATTTGAATTGAACAAAATCTTATTCTAGTATACTATTAACGGTCGCCTTCTATTTGGATTTGGAAGACAAGATATTCTCCTAATTTAATTTTGTTTTGAATAAGAGATTACACAATTATTTAAATTTAAATAAAGTTGCCATAATTTTATTTTGAATTTAAACTTAAGTTGTAGAAAATTATTCATGTATAGAAAATCATAAGAATTGTGGAGTTTGAAATTTGAATCAAATTTTGAATTCCCCAAACATAGACAAATGAAATTTTTAGGGAGAAATCCTAGGGAAGAAATTCAGCTACACCTATGAGGAGGAAAGAGAAAAATCTTTTTTGTAATCCTGTTTAACCATGTGGTGGTCGAATTTTTTGAGGGCTTTCCCTTTAGGTAGACTCTACCTTAGGGTAAGGAGGAGAGAGAAAATTCTTTTTTTGAGTCCCATTCAAATTCTGAAAGTCACCTAATGTAATTTTATAAATTGGACCATCGGGGCTTTTATTTTCTTTAGACCATAGACTCTTTAGTGAGTGAATATATTATTATACCTCTCATTCATAATAATAAATTCTTAGAGATTTGAGTGGTTAGAAAGAGACAAGCTATGCAAGAATACCAATTGATAAACCGAGTGCCCACGCACTCTACCATCCAGAAATTAGAGAATAGCAAAGAAGGCTAGTTGGTTGAAGCTTCTCGGTCACATCCTTCAACATTCTTGGTGCTTTCCTCCGAAGGTATAATGATTGTTGAATAATTTATTAGCAACATGAGTTTTTTACGTTCTTTAAAAATTTTTAAAATTCCATTGTGCATGTTTTACTATTTTTCTTACATAAAGTGCACCCATAAAGTTGGTAAGAAATTACTAGGTCCCACATCAAAAATAAATGATGACTTCTTCTCCTCCTTAGTTTTATAAAAGGAGTCTCATATTTTCATCTAAAGACATACCAAAATTCAGAAATACTCTTCTATTTTTCTACACTCTTAGGCTAAGGTTCTCTATTAGAGTTTTTAGGTGTTCTTGATAATAAAAGGAGGACACAAGTTCAGTTCGTCAAGAGCGGTATTCTATTGTGCTAAGTTTACCATTGTTAGTCGTTGTATCCTAAAAAATAGACATCCATTAAAACCTCGAGCACCTACTGAAAGAGATAAATCTGTTTTAAGAAAAGTGTGCACTACACATGCCTTGAATTCTCAACTAAGTTTTCAATTTAACTGCTTATTGCTTACAATTTTTATTTTATTACAGTTTAATTTCCTATTATTTTGTTATTATAATTTCAATTGCAATTTTGTTTATATTTCAATTTATGTTTGTTGTCTATTATATTTTTTTAACAATAAGAAACTATGATATTAGTATGATGAATTATTATTTTTATTGTTACTATTATTATTATTATTGTTATTTTACATTATATATTTGAAAATAATTGACCAACACTTTTCTTTTCTAAAAAAATGATTAATTACGATTCCAATATTCAACAAGTAGATAATGCTCTAATGTAAACATATATCATATACTACTATATTATAAACCTAATAATTATGATTCCAATAATCATTGTGAGTTGTATTGCATTGAATATTTTTGGATAGGTTGCTTTGCTCATTCTTGGAAAAAATCATCTTTATTGTCTCACAGTTTAAAAAAAAAAAAAAACGGATGGATTCTAGAGATTCATAATAGATTGAAATTTGAGAGAATCACAACCGCTTCATCAGGAAGAGTTGGCTCAGACCTCTAAGTTGAGGTTGTTTATCCCTAATACATCCATTTGACACTCTCGTGCATACAAGAGATTATATTTCTATTATCCAAACTAATTTTTTCCATTACTTCAAAGCTATTTTTTTTTCCATTTTTTTTATTCTAGATAACCCAGCTTTATTAATAAAACATAATAGAGACTTATGATTTTTTTAAACATTTTATCTGAAAACTTTAATTTTTTAACTTTAAGATAATAAATTAAAACTTTTGTTTATATTTTGTTGTTTAAATTCATAGAACATTTTTGAAATATACATAATTTTTTATTTTAGAAGATTTACAATTTTTTTTAATTCTATACCAAATAGTTATAGAAGCATTTTAAAAACACGTTGTGAATTTGTATAAGTTTCTTATTTTCTTATTTTATAAATTTTATTTTTATTTGTGCTCTTGTTAAAAAATTATCATGAAACTTCACTTGTTACATATCAGTATCAAAAATTTTAATAATTAGTTAATTAATTATTAAGCTACTATTTGACAATATTAAAAGTTTTCAAAACCTCTCCATGGCCTTCAAATGCAAGCATAGCAACACAATGTTATGAGACACAATATCATTCTTTATGTTTAAAGATGCTAATATCACAATTATTAGAAGTTAGAGTCAAATTATAAATTATATAGTATGTATCTTTATAATAAGAAATAATGGAAGAACGTATTTTTTATATTGATGTTTCATTGAAAAAAATATTATTAGGAGGTGCTTGGGGGAGAAGGTTGAAGATATTATTTTTGGGTTGGAAAAAAGTTATTTTGGAAAATGTGTTTGGGAGAAAAAACTGTTTGGAGTGAAAAAATAAAAAATTTTAAAATTTTTTTTAGAAAAAAATATCAATATGGATATTATTTTGTCCTTCTCGAAATTCTATGCAATTAAAAAAAATATTTCATTTGGACTTGTATACACAAAATTATGAACTTTTAAAATTTGGAGTTTACTGTAACATTTTAGAGATGTATATAATGAAAAGTGATAAAATTTTAGAAAAAAGTTAATTTTGGATGTCTGGAAAACCAATCCAAACACTCCCTTAAAGTTTTTGTAATTACTGTGCCCTAATGCTTGTACGTGTATATAGGCCATGGGCCATTTGACGATTACTTGTGGCTTGTTGGTCACGTTCTTTAAATTATTAAAAAAAAAGAAAGAAAGAAAGAAAGAAATTGATTCCATTTCATTCCAATCCTCTATATATATATCTATATATATGGAGATATTAATTTCTTATATTCAAAATAAAAAAAAATCTATTTAATTATTTTTAAAAACTTAATAGGTTGCTTAACTTGTTATAACATATTAAAATACTATATCATTAAATTTAATTAAAATATATATATTTATAATTTTATCTATAACCATCCATAATTATAAAAAATGAGTAATTATTGAAAACTCCTCCACATATATATATATATATACACACACACACCTGCCTCTACCCACATTATTGTTATTCTTGTCTTTTTTATTTTTTTCGGCTTACTTTAATTATTATGATTCGATAAGTTAAATCATGCGTGCTCCATAATCTAGATACCTAATTAAGAAATGTTTGATGACACATCAATAATATATATTAAACATATAGTTTCACTGTTATTTTTATACTTTTTAGAACCTTTATATATATATATATGAGAGAGAGAGAGAGAGAGAGAGGAGGCTTATATTTTTATAATATTGATTAAGAATTGTATGCTCTCTTACTTATAAAAGAATGATACTTTTCGCCCGGGCTGGGTAGAGAAATTTCTGATTCCATAAATCAAACCAAAATACCCACCCAAAAAAAAATAATATGTGATCTTCCGAATCATATTATTCGGTTTAGATTCTTCAAAGATTTGGGAGGAAGATAGCTAATAATATCTGCGTTATTGCATGGTATCTTCACTGGTTTGATAAAGAAGAAATTAGAGACGAATTAGGTTGAGAAAGATTAGTACGTGAACCAAAAATATTAATATAATAAAACTAGAGAGAGCGTCAACTGTTTGGCAGAGAATGGCTGGGCATATCCTCATAAAAAGGTAAAGCCCAAGTTGGGCGGAAACTCCTTATCCGTTTTATCTTCCTTGTAAAGAGTCAATTTATTTGTTTAGTGTTACCAACAACCTCTACTTTTTTCTTGTTCTTTTTTCTCTTCCTCTACCTTTGATTAGTCAGTCTAATGTCACACATTGAATATTGGACCACTAAATCAGAGGTCAAAGAAGTAAATTGAACACGTGGTGTAACGGGCTTGGAAATGGCAACATGTCCACTTGTGCAAAAGTTGTGCACTCATGTGGCACCGGCAGATAGGAAGATCCGAAGAATAAGAAGACAAAAAAACTTCTGCAGTTGGATAATTTTACAGGTAGTGTGTTTATAAACATTCTATCACAATACAAATAACGTAAGAACCAAAACAGTATATAAATATGGCACTTACTATTTAGTATATTAGTAAGATTGTTAAAAAAAATGTTTGTTTTATATAAAATATGATTCAATGAAAATTCAATAATTAGACATATAAATTCTTTTATCCCAAGTGATTGTAAGCCTAATTTAAAAATAATTTCTCACTTAATTTAATTAGAAATGAAGAGTTCGAATTCTTCTATCATTAGGTAATCTTTAATGTATTTGTATATGCTAATATTATATTTATTATAAAAAAGTATGGAAAAAATATTATCTTAGACCAACTCGAATGTATTTATATATATATCAATGCTATATTTTTTATAGGAGCCTGTGAAGAATAACAATATTTTACTTTATGTTCAAATGCACAATGTTATTTCTAATGCTAGTTTATATAATTTTTTTTATCACCAATATTATGTTTTGAAACTTTTAAAGTAAACCTTTTGTATTTAAATAATTCAAAAATGAAGATATTATAATAATTACAAGAAAAAGTAAAGACAAAATCCAATTAGAATTAAATGTTAAATTTGACATTGGTTATATCTTGTGACAAATTTATCATAAAGTTCAACATACGTCAAATTTAACATCAAAGATATTACTCTCTTGTAGAGCACTTTTTGGGTCAAATTCCAAAATTTACAATTGATACAACAATTTAGAGATACTCCAATTTTATGCTCCAATGCAAGGTGTAATTTATAATACTATTTCTATCTTTATTATTATTGTTACATTTTAAAACTTGTAAAAATGAAATTTTTGTATTTAAATAAATTATTATTCTTTGAAATTTAAAAAAAAGAATTTTGTATTTATTAATCAAAAATGAAAATATTGTAATAATTACGTAAAGAGATCAAGGTATTAATTAATAAATATCAAATATCAAATTTGATACTAGTTATAATTTATGATAAATTTATGGTGTGTTTGGTACACATATTTTAATTGTATTGCATTTAAATGTAATACAATTTTCTCTCAAATACAAAAGTATTTCATTCAAATACCAATCACATCATATTTTAAATCCAATACAGTCACTATTCATTATTTCATTTTTTCTATTACTTTTATTAATTACATCATATATTCTCTTTCTCCCTCTTTTTTTCCTTTCTACTTTTACGCAACACATCACATATTTATTATTAAAATATAATTCAAATACTTTTCACTCAAACACACATTATATTCAAGTGCAATGCTAATACTTTTTCTCTAAATACAAATTATATTCAATGCAAATGCAATGCGTTCATCAAACAAACCATTAATATCAACTATAACATTTTAATAAAAAGCACTTTTTTTTATTTAGATGTCAAAAGTTATAATTAACACTTGTATTGAAGATACTCCTAAGTTCAAGCATTTTTCTTTTCGTCCTATTAAAAATTGCCTTTGAAGTTTCTCTAAAAATAATTACAAAAAAGAAAAAGGAAAAGGAAAAGGAAAAGGAAAAGGAAAAAGGGGGTTAGAAAGAAAAGATAGAATTGAATTGAATTGAACGAAGGCACATGGGGGCAGCATCCAATTACCATGTTTTGGGGTTTATAAATAGCCGAGAACCTTTGATTTCCCTGCACATCTGCAATCTTCACGTGCCTTTCTGCAATACATCTGCCTCTCTCTCCCTCTCTCTCTCTATCCCTCTCTCTCTGCCCCCTCCCCACCCCACATTTTTTTTCCCTTTCCACCCTTGTTGTTTGTTTCTGATCTGCAAATCTTATCCAAATTCCTGCTATTTGGTGCGTTTGGCCGTTAGGAGATATCTATCATCAAGTTATAAATTTAAAAAAGGAAAAAAAAAAGAGTCGTTTTGTTCGTTGGTTGACAAAGAAAGCCGACAGTATTCCCACTTTCACTACTAGTACAAGTAGTAGTGGCCAGTACTTATCATTTTTAGTAATATTATTATCACTAGCAGGTACTTTTATAACCATGGAGAACAACAACAACAAGAACAACAAGAATGTTGTCGGTCATGGCTCGGCCTCTTCATTGGATCATCTCTTTGGTCCCAGAGAATCCCCAACGTCTGCTTCTTCCTCTTCCACTTCAGCTGGCTTGTTTAACTCTATTTTCCCACCACCCTCTATGGTATTATTATTGTTATTATTATTATTATTACTTTTTTTCTTTGTCTAATTTACTGTTTTTTAAGTCTCTGTCGGTTTCTAGTGATGGTAGACGAAGGTTTTTTTTTTTTTTTTTTGGATGGGTTTTGATGGGATTGATGTAAAAGTTTCACAACAACGATATGCAAATGTGGAAAAGTATAATATTATATTTGCACAAATATATGCCAAAAGCATCACGAAGGGATATGTATACTAGCTTTTGCGGTTCTTACTATTCTATATGATACCCTAGTGTATTGAAAACTTATCATCACTACAGGGCTTAGATTTCGATTTTGATTTAAGAAGTTTTTTATTTTTTATTTTTATTTTTCTTTTTCCTTTTCTCTGAATAGTGTTTCTAGTTAGCTCCTCTTTTGCTTTGCTTTTTTTTTTTTTTTCTTTTTCTTCTTTACGGTTTGTAGAGTTAAGTAGTGGTAATGCAAATTGTAAAGTTCTGACTTCATTTTCTCTCTCGTTTTTTGTTCTTCATGTTGAATTCAAAATAATTAGGTACTCGGAAGAGAGAAAAAACGGGATCTTGGAAATCAATTTGGAGATGGCAAGTTCGAAAAATCAGGTTTGTAATTATATATATCCTACTGTTAACATTACGCCACTTATAAACATGATTCTACTTGACAAGCTATCTTCAAGACAATATTTTCATGGAGTGAGAATATTCGTGAAAGTTTTCATGACTTCCATTGAATCTTTTTTGTTTTAATTCTATTTTATTGGGTTAATAATATATATATATATATTTATATGTTGTACTTGTCAGATAACATGGCTCAAAGCAGGAAAGGCGAAAGCAGTGGCGTAACAAGCAAAGATTCCTCCAATATTTATCAAAATGAATCTGTGGAGCCCTGCTATTTCAGTTCATCCATCTACTATGGTGGCCAGGAAAATTATTCTCCCAGGACTAGGACCAATGAATCTCAACATATTGTATGTATAACATATCTTACTTTTTTTCTCCCCTTTATTTCATGCGATGTGTTTTATATATGTAACTATATATACAATTAGGAAAGTGGTAGTTCTATTTTTTTTTTTTTTCAGTTGTGGTAAATATTAATATGTAGTCATTGTTATGGTTCTTCAATCAGTTCAAGAAAGATGGAAGTGAAGATGATCCAAATGGAAATAATTCAAACGGTGCTTCAAGAGGAAATTGGTGGCAGGGTACGTATGATACCTTTGTACTCTTTTGGTTTTTTTTTTTCAACAGAAGAATAAAAAATTTACCACAGCTGGAAACCATGGACCCGACTTTATAAATTGGTTATAATTTGTCTTTTGCAGGCTCACTCTATTACTGACACCTAGCTGTAACACGTCATAAACTCACCACAGTAACAAAGGTAACATAAGAAATATCTTACTTTTTTTTTAAGGTAACAAAGGTAGTATAAGAAATTCGAATTCCATATTATATAATTAAATCAGATATAAAATTAATGTTGATCTATTTCTACAATTATTATATCCGACTTCCTCCTAGTAACATAAAAAAACCGAACTCATATTTTGCTTTTTTTTTAATAAATAAATAAAATCTCCTTTTTTGCTACTATAATAAAAACTCTTTATGGCATTGAATCCAAACTCTAGGGCAACTTCCCTCAAGCGTGACCACTATATTGTTTCTTTAATTTCAAAATATTGTTTGGTTATCAAATGAATATAACACCAGTTTATTAAACTTTTAACTCAGTGTTGTTTTAGTACTGTTTTGTTCTACTTCTGACGGAAACTATATATGTCTAATGCAGGCTAGGAATTATGACGCTACAATATCTCTACGATCAAAATATATACTAAATATACATATATATATAAGTACGACAATAAGATGGTTAACAAGTATGGCAACGGTAGAGCTAGCTTAGCTAGCTGAAGTTCTCCAGGCTCAGAAACGTTTTGGGTTCTTTTTGTCCCAAGTAATTATCTTGAGGCAAAAGACTACTAGTCATTATGTTACATACATAGAAAAAGCTAATATGCGATGAACGATAGACCATGTAATCGCTCTTCAATTAGTTTTTGTAAGAAGCTGATCACTATGTAAGACTAGTGATTAATTTTCTAATATTCTATGACTATAAATACTTCTTGTATGTGCGTGTGTGTTTGTCTTCCCCATCCCCAAAACCCCACACCACAACCCACCCAAACAACACCACACCCCCCACACCACCAACCCCTACCCACCAAAACAAAAACAAAAAATCATAACATCTCGTTATATGCATGCTTTACTGTGAACTAATCCTCTCTCTCTCTCAGCCGAAGTTGGTTCTCCCCCCAACCTCTTTTCCCCTCTCTTATTTTTCTTTTGTTTTTTCCACAAGACAAGATTCTTTGGATAATTTAGCATCTTTCTTTGTATATTGTGTTCAGTTACGTTGTTCAATTCTATTGGTCGGAAATACGGATTGAATGAAGGACCAGTTAAAAAACTTAGATCTTACTAATTTTTAGTTTTTAAAATGATTTCTTAACAAATAATATTATGTGATCACATCATTTTAAAAATTTGAAATATTCTTAATTGATTTTTCTGTACTTTAACATCTATTTTTATTTAATGATGTCTCGTATATATTATGATTAGTTGAACATCATTTCAGGATAATAAAATTGGACACGTAAATCTCAATCCATGTTGAAAGGCAAATGAAATGCATCACTTCTTTAATAATCTATCCTTGTTTAAGCTCATCGAGTAGCTACATATCATGTCCAAAGTAGTAATAACAAATCGGAAAATTTTTTATGTTTATAATTGCATCGTGATTGACCAAAATTTGAAAAGGATTGCCATGCATTTAGCCATCCAATAATTACAAACACATTAAAATGCAGGTCACTATAGTACACACCGGAATATCGCAGTACTCTTCTTTCTTCCCAATATACTTTCTTCATCACTTTTATATGTAGGTAATACATATGACGTCAAACATGTTACACCGCATTATAAAACTTCAAATATTATTCCTTCAAGAAAAGGGGAAGAGGGAAAAAGGAAACATTAAAAAGAAAAAAAAAAGGCACATAGCCCACACAGTTACACATAATAATGATAATATATTTGACGACTTATTATATTAAATCCAAAAATCGATTATTAATCACAAATGTCGAGTCTTCAAGGCACGGTATAAGCTACAAAACAAGATAAACAACTCTAAACTTAGCAACAGAATAAGAAATAACTGGTACTAAGCACATAATAATAATTATTATTTGAACGAGCATTTTTTTAATTAAGAAAGTAATTTGACATATAGATGTATGCATATATATATAGACCTTCACATTTGTAACCGGTGGGACGGTGGTCTAACTTCCTACATTTAGAAATAGTGACAGCAATTTGGGGCTTGACACCAAGAGTTTGAGCTTCCTTAGAGAGTATAATGGCGCAGAGGCATCGTTTGTTTATGTTCGTAATTTGATCACAGCACTTCCGTGAAACCGGAACGTTCTTGTCTTGTGCCGCCGCAGCACAAGGACCGAGCCTGTAGACCATCGCTGAGGGATTTTTTCCGCACACCCCGGTAGTAGCCTCATCAACCCCATCTATGCCACACATGCCTTGGATCACAAGGAAGAGGCGACATAAAACGAGGGTGCATTTCTTTGAAGCTAATTCCATATTTTCTTAATATTTATCTCAATGCAAGGCAAATGTGACGGCTACTTTGGAGGTTTATATAGTTTGGCATTTTATGTTAGATTGTTAGTAATTATTAATTGAAATATAGATTTACACACACAAATGTATTTATATTTGGATCACATAATTTAGCAAAAGCGCGGGCATATGATGTTTTACGTCCATGAATGTCTTGCAATATTTCTCTGAAAGATGAAGTAGGTAAAGTCAAGACTTTATTTATTTATCAAGTGATTGTCTACTTTGTATTTGGTGATGTTAAGACCATAGGAAAGGTCTTTTTGTTGTTGCAAAAAATATTTATTTTCTTAATTAGCATAGCTTACCTGTGCTATCAATTATATCGTCTAAATAAGGGAATGTACTCTATTCAAATGAATAGTGATCAATCGAGATGTTCAAGAGGTAATTATATCCCCAGTTTTTTCCCTCAAAATTTTCCAAAATGGAAAAAATATAAAATATGGGATTTTAGTCAAGCCTTTCAGAGATATTGCTTGAAAATGTTGAATATTCTTTGCAACCAACGACGACAACTTGCCTCACTGTTATCCCTTTCAACCCTCCCCCTTAAGATATTCTTTTCAGACTTCTTGTCCTCTTCAAAAAGTGTTCACATTAAAAACAAAAGCAAAGAGAGAGAGAGAGAGAGAGAGAAGAAAATAAAAACTTTTAATCATAGCATTTTTTGTGACATTTTTGGTCACAATATTTTGTGTGATTAAATGTTATTATACATTTAGCTATGAGGTTTTTAGTCACTAAAAAAAATTTTTAGTCACATTAAAAAGTTTCTATAACTAAAAACCTTATGGTTAAAAGTTTCAGTTACATTAAAAATTAATGACTTGGTCAACATATATAAGACACGAGATTATCATGAAAAGAGACATTTGGTATACAAAAATGTTGTTACTTTAAAAGTGTCATTAAAAAAAATATTGTTCCTAAAAGCTTTTTTAATAGTGTTCGACAGGACGTAGATAAAAGTAAGATTTTAATTTCAAAAGAGTAAAGACCAAGATGTGTATGTGTTTATATTTCATTGCTTAGATTGTTTTCAATATATACATATATACATACTCAGTTTCTAGAACTATCATTGTTTTAAAGTTTAATTGCTCCAATCATCATAATTTCTCATCGATCTTTCATAATGCAACCAGTCAACTATTTAATTATTTCCTTAAACAGAAAAGTAGGGAGATCAAACGATCATTATTGTTTGATAAAAATGCTGTTAATCTAAATGCAGACCCCACAAAAGCAAAATTATAATAAACAGCAGTTTCCAGAAAATAATTAAAGTAAATAACTGATTTTTAAAATATTTATAATGAATAATAAATTTAAAAGATAAATAAAAATTTTCTTTGGTATATAAATGCATCATTTATTAAATAAATCTTATGAAAAACAAAAACAAAAACAAAAACAAAAACAAAAACCTAATGCTCTGTTTGGTGAACGCATTGCATTTGAATGTAATTTGCATTGGAAGAAAAGTATTAGCATTACATTTAAATACAATGTGTTTAGGTGAAAAATATTTGAATTATATTTTAATAATAAATATGTGATGTAATGGGTAAAAGTAGAGAGAAAAAAGGAGAGAAAGAATATATAATGTAATTAATAAAAGTAATAGAAAAAGTGAAATAATAAATAATAAATAATGATTGTATTGAATTTAAAATATAATGTGATTGATATTTGAATGAAATATTTTGTATTTGAAGAAAAATTATATTACATTTTGAATGTAACGTAAAAATATATATATACCAAACACGCTATAAATCTTAGCATTGGGCTGTTAAACTGTCCTGCTAATTTGATTCTCAATTCCTTCTCAAGGCCTGATTATAAGGGCCCAAAATTTTTTGTTTTAGTACGCAGATACATCTTTCAAATGCTTCTTTATTATGCTGGACCGTATCATGTATGAGGCCTGTTTTGGCCACCTGTGCCCCTATAATTCAATTCGAAGAAATTGTGGGAATAATCTTTTAAAGCACATATTTAAAAAAAATTCTTTTAATTTGAATTTTTATTCTGAAATTATTTTTTATTTAATATTATAAAGAGCTAAAAATTCTTAAATCATTATAAATAGGTAAAATTCCAGTAATTTCTTCTCTTGTGGTATTCCTCGTAAAACCACCTTTGATTTTACTGCAGGTGTTTATCCATTTGAGTTGAAATTTTAAGTGACGTTTGATATTATTTTTGAAATACTTTTAGTTTTTAAAAAAACTAAAAATGAAAATGTTTTAAAAACTATATTGAGATTATTTTTAAAATTGTGTTTGTTATGTTTTCTGACTGTATATTTTGAAAAACATAAAAATAAAACTTTGTTTAGTTATATTTTTAAAAATCCATTTCATAAGTGAGTATTTTATAAAAACATATTTATGTTTAATTTTAAAAAAATAACAGAAAATAATTTATTAGTCATAATTTAAAAAAAAAATCCTTTGGTAATGGGTTTTGTAATGAGGGGTAAGAGTAGAAGATATTAATGGTTTGAGTCCTAGGTGGCGGTGATGGTGAGATTTGTGTCACAAGTTGATGGTCATAGCAGCGAGTGAGTGGTCATCATCACAAGAGAGCTGTCGTCGTCATCGCCAGTCCTTCGTCGTCAACCTTCACCAGGGATGGAGGCTATTATCGCACATGATTGTCGTCACTGATATTGTACAGGCAAAGAAAGAGAGAGAGAGAGACAGAGAGACAGAGAGAGAGGAGAAGGAGGGAGAAAATGAAAACAAAAAAGTGAAAACAACTTTTTTTTTTCATTTTCAAAAAACTAAAAAAAAATAGCTAAAATTGGTATTTTCGAAATGGTTTTGAAAATATTGAATAAATAAACATTATTTTAGGACCGTTTTCATTTTTTCTGTTTTTAAAAATGAAAAATCATTTCCAAAAACAAAATCAAATGCCCTCTTAATGTTTCAAACACCCAAGATGAATCTTTTTACCTTGTGCTGCGTCATTTCAATATGATTATGTTTAGATTATTTTTTTGATTTTTAAATATAAAACTATATCATTTATTGAATTATAATCACTTTTTCTCATGTGTATAATATCAAAATCCAATTAAACTTTGGATAAATTAATCAAATAACGTATTTAACTAATAACAAGATTAAGAGTAATATAATCAACTAACATAATTTAAATTAATTACATAATAAAATATTAAATTTACTCATCATTTTTTTTTTCACTTTTTTCCCTCTCTCTCCTCTACCTCCATTTTTTTGGTCTCCTCTGTCTCTTTCTCTCTACCTCCCTCCTGTTCCCAATGGTACTGCACCGTAGAACATCACAATGGTGACAGTGAGACCAGATTGCATCAACAACGATGACGACGACAAGCAGTGAAGATATTAAATCATGATGAAAATATTAGATTTCTATGATAATATAAGAAAATATCTATATTTCCTATATTTCTAGTATATACATTAATAGTATTTCAAGTATTTCCTATATTTTCATTCAAAAAAAAAAGAAACTAGAATCATAACATAACAATAAAAAATACCAATAAATACTAAATAAATAACTACAAATACTAACAACTATATCGGATCTCGATGGAATCCTCACCAACCACACTGGAATCACACAACTTGCCTATCTTTCTTCCTCGTCATGGATATCGCCGTGACTGGATTTGATTGTTGATGTCATTATTGTAACAACCCGCCTCACGCGGGCCTATCACTTGACATCTATTCTTACTTCTACTATTTGTTCTTTTCATATTGATATAAAAAGGTGCGGAATTTTTTTTTTTTTATATATATACATACTCACACTTACTCTGTTTCTCTCTTTCTATCTGACGGATTAAGTATAGCGGGTCCATAACCTTTGACATGACATTCGTAACCCATTCCACCAATCCCGTATCTCAATAAACTCAAATGGCAGGTTGTTTAACTTTGTTACCTGCACACGAACAAACTGGTGAGCTAAACGCCCAGCAAGTTCAAACATAAAAACATAAATCATAAAACAGTATATTATACTGTTATATTCTGTCATATAAACATATACACTATCTGTAGTATATAACTACTAAAAACATATCGTGTATTAACACAAATAATCATATAATTTGTTATACTAGTAGTATTCTTTTAAAATTAGAATAACTATAAATATACCAACTGTAATAACAGTGGTATACTCTGATGTAACTCATGCCATCTCTTTAAACTTTACTCTGATGTAATGACAAATAATCACATAAATTGTGATAACTATAAGTATTCTATAAAATTAGAATAACTATAAATATACCAACTGTAATAACAGTGGTATCCTCTGATGTCACCCATGACATCTCTTTAAACTTTACTCTGATATACTAACATAATATCACATATAGGTTTAGCATAAACATCACATCATGTGGTAGTGCTCATATTATACCCAATTATTCTTTTCTTCATATTTCTCATTCTTTCTTTCATTACATCATTCATTGCTTTTAGTTTATGGGCCTTGCGCCCTGGGCCTTGCGCCAGTCACACTATATGGGCCTCGCGCCCTATATATCATGGGTCTCGCGCCCGTTAAACTGTATGGCCTCGCGCCCTATATATCATGGGCCTCGCACCCGTTAAACTGTATGGGCCTCGTGCCCATTAAACTGTATGGGCCTCGTGCCCATTAAACTGTATGGGCCTCGTGCCCGTAGTGCTATATCTTTAATAATTAGCACATGTAATTTATAAACATATATATACAAATGCACATAACATATAAGTTAGCGCAACACATTGCATTCAAACACAACAATTATGTCTTAAGTGTTTTATGCTCAGTTTTGCGATTTATTCTGTTCATTTATTATCTTATCTGTATTTTATCTCTGTATGGGCCCGTTTTGATCATACCGAAAAGTGCGCTGTAGAGGGGCCTGGGAGCTACCCTGGCTCTCCCTCATCTGTGCTATGTCTTCTACTTTAACAATGAAATAACCTCCCCTCGCGAGAGGCCGGTACGCCAAAACATTAGGTTTTCATTACCCTGTTGTTTAATGTTTAAGTGTACATACAATAACATCTTTACTGTGCAGTCATAAAGACTGTAAACATCACATATTAATACTGTGATTAATCAAACATTAATACTGCTCTACGATCATAACGTAGTAACTGGAATCATAAAAATGGAATCTAGTAAGTTTGGAACCTCTCGTCCAAACCTGTCACATATACAGAACAGTACATAGATTATACTTAATTTATTTATTCTCATTATTTTCATCGTTTCTTTAAAACGATACCTCACACTCTTGGGAGGTTGCCTCATTAATTATAAGGCATACAAATACTCAATGCAATCATGACAGTATAAAGAATCAGATTCCCGTGAATCTGAAATAATTGTAACAATAGTATAAATTACACAGTCATACCATAAACCATACAGTCTAATACACAACTATACCAATAGTTGTGCACCCGTCATTAATCACAAATCAAACAATTATATAGTTTAGGGAAAAATATATTTTTCCACCTAAACATAACCATATCAATTTGTTCGTGCACAGACAATTAAATGTCTGAACTTACCTCAATTCTGCTAACATCAGCTTTCTGTGGTTCCTCGACAGTCCATCATCACTGTCCCGTTGAACTCCTATAACCGAAAAATTAACGGTTATTTAAAATCTTTATTTCATATATAAAAATTTATAAAACGTAAAAAATACTACGTTTTATTTCTTAATAAAGAACTTAGGAGCTTAACGTTTTATTTTTAACTTTTCTGTAAACTTTTGGCAAAATTACCATTTTACCCCAATCGGAACTTTTCTTATTTTTCATGCTTAACTCTTAACTTTGGCCTTTAAAACTTTAATTAAAGCCTTAGGATTATGTTCTAGGCTTTAACGACTCTTTTCCTAACTTTCTGAAACTTTTGGTCAAAATGATCGTTTTTTGCCCCTGACGAGTTTTTGAATCTCAACCTTCTTGTTTTAATGCTTAGACTGAATTTTCTAAGCTCAAAAATCATCCATTTGACTTTTAAAAACTTACTGGACCTTTTCCAGGTTAATTTCTATATTTTTCACAATTTTTACTATTCCCGGCCCTCGAGAAGTTCTATTCCGACATAAAAGTCGATTTCTTGCTTTTCTTACATTTCAGGCCTCAAAGGTCATTTTATAAATTCTTAAAACATCCATTTTCCATTTCTTATCTTAAATTCATAATGGGCTCGGTTTTACCTGTCCGATCACATTTTTAAACTCTTATTTCTAGAAATGCCCTTTATGCCATTTTAAATATTTCGGCAGCATTTCCTCTTAATTTTTAGGTTCTCGGCGTTTAGGAAACGCCTCAAAACCATATAACCTTGTCTAATTTATCACGTACTATACCAGAGGCCTAATTTTACGTAAAAGTTACACACTTTTTACGTAAAATTTACACATTTTCATACTTTTTCATATCTGCTATTTCATCCATTTTTCTTTCTTTCTTTTACAATTTCACATATCAATGCATCTTATTAACATACATTCATCTCAATTAACAAATTGAGGAACAAAAGTGGTCGAGATTATACCGAAAATGCCGTTCGGTCTCGATCGCACAAACTTTATTCTTTCATTCTTTGCATCTGGAGTTCCATTTTACAAATCTGACTCCGTGGATGCGTCCGGAACATCGAAAATAGGCCAACGGGCCAATCTTCAAAATTTAGTCAACGGTCGCCGTTGACCGGCGTTGACCGTCGTTGACCGACGTTGACTCGCCGTTGACCGGCGGTTGACTGCGGCGACGGTGGCAAGTGAGTAGCCCATCTTGAAGAGCTCGACAAGAGGAATTGGTGACCTCAATTTCATGTTTGGAGGCCCCTATCGTCGGAAAATCCCCCCGAAAGCCACGGTCACGGCGGTGACGGTGGAACTCCGCCGTGCCGGACTTTTTCCTCGAAATTGGTTGAGAGCTTTTGCTCCCCACAACCCCACGACCATTTCTACACCGGTGGCTCTCTTCGCCGGAATCGGCGAAAATCGACGGTGGATCCCACGGCGGCGACGGTGAATTTCTCGAAGCTTGGTCGGCACGATACAGTGGTTGTTGCCGTGAACCATCACATGGGTTTTGTAGTACTCTTCACCACGAATCTTTTGGGATCGGTTTCGTGGTAAACGGTGGCCGGACGGCGAAGATACGGCCGTTTGAATTTCACGGCTCCGGCGAGCTTCGGGCGGCGCGTGCGGCTTGCTCCGGCGTCTGCTCCATCGCGTCGACCCACCATTGGACTCAGCTCGGCGAGAGCTTTCCAATGGTGCCGACGGTGTCGTGAACGGAGGTCGTATGTGAAAGTTGGTCACTGTTCATATTTGATAGAATTTTGGGGTTGAATTTCGGATTTTTTTTGGAATTATGAGGAATTTGTGAATTTAACCCCCACGATTTCCTATTTATACTCTTCTCCCCAAAATTTTTAACTTGAGCTATCCTGACTAATTTGGACGTGCTGAATCCAAATTTATCAGTTTTATCTTAATCCGAGGTCATCTCGACCAGTTTCCGGTACTGCGTATTTTTCGCATTCCCGGTCGAAATTTCTGTTTTGTGCTCAATTGACTAATTTGAGCATCCTGATTCCAAATATTTCAGTTTCAGGTCGAGAAAATGTCGTCTTGACCCTTTTCTCAATATTATATATATGATATACACATTTTCCAAGAACAGTAAAATTTTCCGGCTATTACAATTATTCTCTCGTTGCTCTCTCTCTTTCTCTCTTCGCGTTAGGTGATGGAAGGAGCAGTATCAAAGCTCAATTCCTAACCTGAGGCTTCGTGATCTGCTATAGCGCTTCGTAATCTCCACAACTCGATCTCTAAAGGTGAAGACAAGATTAGATCTCATCAAAACTGCAAGCTTCAGCGTCGATGGTGGATGGCAATGTCACAGTGGACAAGACATCGATGAGATCTCTATGGCGATCATCGATGTTGCAATTAGCCTATGTTCTTCTCCGTGATAGGCAAGTGTGAGAGAGAGAGAGAGAGAGAGAAAGAGAGGAGGAGGAGGAGTTAGAGGAGAGTAAGGGAAGAGAGAGAGACACGGAAAGGAAAGAGGGAAAGAGTGAAGAGAGAGAAATAAGGATAGATTTGGAAACAAATAAATTATTTTTAAAAGAATAAATAAAATATGTTATAATTTTATCAACTTTTACAAGTATGCTGTATATTTAATGAGTACCTATGAAATATCTATATGATATAATTTCCCATAAATTTTAAGAAACTCTAAAATGATTGATAATGCAAAAATTAGGTGAAATTATTAATCATTTATTAGGCAAAATATGAAAAATACAAAGAAGAATAATTTAACTAATCAACTTGTTACAATAAGAGAAATGTTACAATACGAATTAAACATTCAACCAAACTTAAATGGAATCAAAGATGATGTCAAAGCACGTGAAGCACGTTTTCCTTAAAACAAATTTGTCCCCTCTAAGAATGTTTAAGGATACGTAAGACATCTATTTTCCAAGATATAACGACAACGATGGAATCACGCAGCACTATTGGAACCGTTACACTGAACTTAAACTTGCATCTTTCCTCTATCACCAAAACAGACTACAAAGCCGCAAAAAGAACTTAAGAACAAAAGAAAGAGAGAAAGCTAGTGTTTTGTGTATTTTTTCATATAGAGAATGACCTTTATATAGGCTCACAAAATGGGATGTTACATGCATGGATTAATGGGATTAATCACCCATTAAACCAAAATTTAACCCTTAAATTCATAAGGTTCATTCCTTGCATTGCACTTAGCCATTTCTATGTCTAAGTTCAGATTTTCCATTGTGGAAA
This sequence comes from Antiaris toxicaria, assembly GCA_035233585.1. Taxonomy (NCBI): domain Eukaryota; kingdom Viridiplantae; phylum Streptophyta; class Magnoliopsida; order Rosales; family Moraceae; genus Antiaris; species Antiaris toxicaria. Next base: position 9,258,759 of record CP141162.1, on the reverse strand, counting down.
CTGAAATCCTTTTGCATTCTCAAGAAAAAAAACTCCCACATTTATGAATATTCATGGTGATTTCTATTAAGTTCCATTATTCCTCCTATAACGCTCTTTAACCAAGCCAATTAACTCTTTAACTAAGCAAATTTGATGTTGAGGAGAATATGAATGGTTTTGATTTTTCTTGGATCAAAAAAAAAATAAAGAAATTGCAAAACAAAGCCTACACGAGGTGGGCTTTTCCGTTGTAAGCAGGATTGCAAAGTTACTGAGAAAAACTCCACATACTATGAGTTCAGAAGAAATGCAAAATCAGTGAAGTCAACAATTCTCCATTTTCAGGTTTGCTGATCGCAAGTTTGCATTTCTACATACCATTCTTTTTGTAACGTGGATTAGAATATAGGGAAAAGAAAATATAGGAGCTATGGCCCGCACCTTTTTTTTGGCGTAAAAAAGGGGGAATGTGATGGAATGCGATTGATGGTTATTTTTTTGGTTTCGTGATTCAGTTGAGGAACTTGGTCTAAGCTACTTCGAAGCATGATGTCGACCTAATGTTGCATTCTTCTATTATTCATTGGTCGTCATTAACTTGTGCCAACTCTGAAGTTTTCAATGTTTCAAGACATGTGGCCCCTTCGGAGGTGAGTGCTTCTCGTCAATTTTTTTGGTTCGAAAGAAATAACCTTCTGGATGTTATAATTTTTTTTTTTTGCCCGTCGAATCATTCTATTTTCGGCTAATTTTGGATGTTGAATTAAGCAACTAACTTTCTCTGTGTAGAATCATCCTGGAAGCTTGTTGGAAGGGTTTACACAGACTCAAGTCAGTACTCTTGCTGTAAAAGATAAGCTACTAGTTGCTGGAGGGTTTCAGGGAGAAATTATCTGCACGGTTAATTTATAAAAGTCAATTTTTGAGGTGATTTGGAACAAGGAAATCGCATTTGAGACGAGTGGTTCAGCCGAGGTTCGGTAAGGGATGTCTGTGGTCTCTTTCTACGGTTATTATTACCCTTGAGAACAATTGTAGTTGCTCTTTGAAAGACTTATGAACAGTAAATATGAAAATTGTTCTTTTCAACTAGAATGCAGCATCTTGATCGGCCGGGAGTTAGCTATTGTTCGAAGACAACTTACGATGATAATGCCATAACAAATGCTGTTGCGATTTATTCAACTCCTAGGTAGTCAATCTCTCCATTCTATTTTCTTTTTATCTTTTTCTTTTTCGCCCCCACATGTGATCCTAACTAGTCGCGTTTTTTTTTTCAGTGGCGCGGTTCACTTTACATCTTCTAATAATGACTATGGAGTCAGAGATTTTGACATGGAGAAATTTCAGCTTTCTACACACTTCCACTTCTCGTGGCCGGTAAATGTAATTCCTTTGCATCATATTTTCAAAATTTAAAGGCGAACATTGAGATGATTATTATTTTGCTATTTAAGAGTTCTGAGCTCCAAGATTTCAGCTTTCATCTATCGTTTTGTTTTCCTTTCATTTTACCGGTGTCTCCAAAATATATAATGCATTTGATTTAGAACCAAGAAAGAAAAGAGATAGAAAAATAGAACCACAGGAGATTAGAGACAAAATCGAAAGAAAGAGAAACAAGAGAACCCAAGATTAGAAGATTTTGAAATCTTAATATTCATTAATCGAAACTGTAATTGAAAATACAATCACTAGGCCTAATTTTTGAATCCATTGCTCAACTTCTTTGTTGTGTCATATTTGCAGCATACTTTGTTTGAGCCCCAGCGGTAAGCTTCTGTTTATTGTTGGAGACAATCCAGATGGTCTGGTGGTGGACTCCCAATCCAGATGGTCTGGTGGTGGAGGTACTTGGTTTCTGTCAAGTTTTTGATGTTTTAATCCTTGTAGAGCTTCATCTGATTTGACTTCATTATTTTTGCAGACAGTGATGTCGTTATCTGGACACTTGGATTTCTCCTTCACGTCTGCATGGCACCCTGATGGTGTCACTTTCGCCACCGGAAACCAAGACAAGACCTGCCGCATCTGGGACCCTGAAAAGATGTCCAAGTCAATTGCCGTCCTTAAGGGTAACCTCAAAGCTATTCGTTCGTTCGCTAGACCTCTGACGGCTCTTACTTGGCAATGGCAGAGCCAGCAGATATCGTACACGTTTACAACGCGAAAAGTGGGCACGAGATGTAAGATAATAATGCGGAAGAAATTCTGAAAAACAAGAAGGCATACCTTCAGTCATTAATTTGTTATAGAATAATTCAAACAGAAAAGAAAATCTCTGCAGTGTTTAGGTACTTTTAATCCTAAGCAATCTAAATAATGATGATGTATTCTCTAAATAAAATACTAAGTTTAGGGGACCCAAAACCAATGGTAGTCTTTATAGACATCTCTCCATCAAAGATATCAACATGGTTGAGTTGTAGTTGTCCCTAAAACATGAAAATAATAGACCACTTTCGTCCCTAAAACATGGAAACAATGGACCACATTTTTATCCTTAAAACAAGGTCCTTTTATCCCTAAAACAGGAAGTCTTTTAATCCCTAAAACAGGGAAATAATGGAGATAAACCAACATTCTCCACTTGGTCCATATATTTCACTTGATATGATATCCAACATCCAAATGATATCATAAATTCACAACTCAAACATAAGAAATAAAATTATTTTCTATATATCACAATGCATTATGTCTCTTAATGTCAGCCCATATTTGGTAACATAATGAATAAGGCCTCTGCTCAGTCTAAGTCTAGCTTAATTAAACTTTCTCAAAATAATTGAATATGTGCACAATTGAATATGAGATGAATAACAATCTCATTGAAAATAACAAATGGACATACAAGGAAATTACATTATGGAACTAAGTCCTATACTAACAACATGATCCTTAAAACTCTTTAGTGGCATACCTTTTATCAAAGAATCAGCAATCATCAATTTAGTGCTAATGTATTCAATGATCACTTTGTTTTCTTCAACAAGTTCCCTTATAGTTAAATACTTGATGTTGACATGCTTACTTCGACTACCATCTTTATTGTTCTTAGTCATAAAGATAGTGGCTATATTGTCACAATACAATCTCAATGACCTAGAAATAGAATTCATAACTCTAAGCCCAGATATAAAACTCTTCAACCATACACCATGCAAGGTTGCCTCAAAGTAAGAAACAAACTCAGACTCTATGGTGGAAGTAGCATTCAAGGTTTGCTTCGTACTCCTCTAAGATATAGCTCCACCGGCAAGTATAAAGACATAACCAAACATTGACTTTCATAAGTCAACACAGCCAGCAAATTCTGAATCAGAATAGCCAATGACCTCTAGATTGCATTAGCATGTATTCCTTTATACCTTGAAAGTGCGTCATCACTTTCTTTGCAGCTCTCCAGTGGTCCATACCTGGATTACTCTGATATCTTCCCAAAATTCCTATAACAAATGCAATGTCAAGTCTCATACAAACCTGAGCATACATCAGGCTGCTAATGGTAGAAGCATATGGGATGTTCTTTATTTGTTCTCTCTCAAAATTATTTTTCGAGCACTGGTTCAAATTAAACTTATCAACCTTCGGAATGGGTGCTATACTCAATGAACAATCTTTCATTCAAAACCTCTCCAAAACCTTATTGATATAGGTCTCTTGAGATAAACCCAGAGTAGATTGAGAACTATCTTTATAGATCTTAATGTCAATGACATAAGATGTCTCACACATATCCTTTATATCAAAATTCTTAGAGAGAAACTACTTCACCTCATGTAGCAACCCTTTATTATTGGTTGCAAGTAGAATGTCATCCATATATAAAACAAGAAAACAAATCTTACTTCCACTGACCTTCTCGTATATACATTGATCCATAATATTCTCTTCAAAACCAAATAAAGAAATAACACCATGAAACTTCAAATATGACTAATGGTAGGCTTGTTTCAATCCATATATGGATTTCTTAAGCTTGTAGACCAAATGCTCACATTACTAGAGAAGAATCCTTTAGGTTATTTCATATAAATCTCTTCCTCTAGATCACCATTGAAAAATACCATTTTCACATCCATTTGATGCAAATCTAGATCAAATTGGGTAACCAATGCCATAATGACGTGAAGGGAATCTTTCTTAGATATAGGGGAAAAAGTTTCTGTGCAATCGATTCCTTTCTTCTGAGTAAATCCCTTGGCAATGAGTCTTGCTTTATTTATCCTGATGCCACCTAATGTGTCTTTGTTTTTCTTAAAGACGGATTTGCATCCTATAGCTTTTGCACCATTAGGCAACTTGATAAGATTTCAGACTCCATTTAATGCCATGGAATTCATCTTGTCCATCATGGCATTGTACCACAACTTGATTCCTTACAACTCATGGCTTTTGAAAATGTTTCAGGATCATTTTCGACTCTAACATTATAATTAGACTCTTACAGATACACAATATAATCACTAGGAGCTGCCAATTTCCTTATTCTAATAGATCTTCTTAATGTTGTATCAATATTCTCTTGAAAAGCATGTTGTTCAAATGGTTGTTCAATAGTCTCTAGCATCTATTAAACAAGTGGATCTACTGGATCAATATCAAGAGTCTGTGGAATTTCTAGGACTGGTTGTTCAACATGCATTTGCACTAGGGGTGTATTGTGAACAACAACAATCAATCCATCACTTGGAGTAGGAGGTTGAACATCTAAATGATCTTTCTCAGACTCTATGTTCGACAACTTATCACTCCTACTAGTTAAGTCATTCTCAAAAAACTTTTATATTTCTTAATACCACAATCCTGATGCTGTAGGATAGACAAAAATATATGTATCTCTTAAACGTTTCAGTATATTCAATGAAATACCCATTAATGGTCCTCAGGTCTAACTTCTTCTCTTATGGATTATAAACTCTTACTTCAAACAGGCATCTCCAAACACATACATGTCACAAATTTGGTTTCCAACCTTTAAACATCTCACAAGGTGTCTTTGGAACGGCTTTAGTTGAAACTCAGTTTAATATGCTTGCTGTCATTTTAAAAACTTCAATCCATAAGGACTCAAGAAGTTTGGAGTTGACAAACATACTCCAAACCATGTCCAATAGTATTTGGTTTCTTCTTTCTACTATATCATTCTGACTCGGAGAATTAAGCATAATGTACTAGGCAATAATCCCATGTTCCGTAAGAAAATTTGCAAACGGACTAGGTACTTGTCCATTCTTAGTATATCTACCATGGTACCATCCACCTCTATTTGATCTCACAATCTTAATTTGCTTTCTACATTGTTTCTCCACTTCTGCTTTGAAGACCTTAAAAACAACTAATGCTTCACTCTTATTATTAAGCAAGTAGAGATATATGTATCATGAGTAATCATCTATAAAAGAGACTAAGTACTTCTGACAATATGAGTCCATGTCTGGACTACATATATCAGTACGTATGATTTTCAATATGTTTGAACTCCTCTTGGCACATTGTTGGTTTGCTTTTCCTATATGCAGTTCACACATATGTCGAAATCAGTAAAATTTAAAGTACTAAGTACTCTATCATTTATTAATCTCTTAATTTTCTCTACAAAGATATATTCTAATCATCAATGCCATAACATAGAAGAATCCTTATTCATAACACATTACTTAATACAAACATTATCTTGAACATGCATTGTAGTATAAGAGGTATCATTTTGTAAATTAAGACGAACAAGACCATCACATAATCACCATTCCCAATAAGATCAAATTTCTAATGAAACTTGGAATATAAAAGGTCTTTTCCAACACTAAAAATAAATCCACAACTTAAACTAAATCCGGACACCAAAATTGAGGGTTCAAATCATACTATTCATAGAAATTCAATTAGAAAATGATTTCTAATATTAAATTTCTATATTCTTTCCTTTGAGTGTAAAATATGTTTAGATTTTCTAGTGAAAAGTGTAGCTTTGGTTTTTTTTTTTTTTTTTTCCTTCTTCTTTTGTGGATGGGGAAGTTCTTTCTTTCTTGGTTGATGTGCAGAAGGCTTAAAAAAAATGCCCTGATGGTCCAAAAAGGAAGCTAGGACACCGGGGTGTCTTGGGGTACAAGGACCATTTCTGTTATGGCTGTCTGTTTCAGTCTTGTAACATTTTATTAGTCCATTCAAATAATGGAGAACTTGTCAACGAAGTGGGGTTCTTTGAGCTAAAATTACTGAATTAATATTTAGATTTTTTTTCTCTTTTGAGTCTTGTGCTGTCTGATCAATAGATTGATATTCCGTTATCATAGATCAAATCTGAATATTCATAAATTTTAAATATTTTCATTCGAATATAGAATTTGAATTATGTATTTAAATTTTTATTCAAATCAAATGTGTGATTAGATAAATTTTTCCAAATATAACATTTGAATAGGGTAAAATAAAAAAATGAGTGGTATATATGGATTTCTAAAAAATAAAATTTAGATTTAGATTTGAATTGAATTATATTGCCAAATAGTAATATATATTAATTATTTCAATCCAGTAATTGCTTAATCAAATGCGCATTTGAGTATAATAATAGCTATTTCAATAGCTCATCTAAATCGGACATGATTAATGAAGTAGATAGGAGAACCAGGTTGGATCTACTGCAAATCTTTATGGTACCTCTTTTATTTTCACAAATCTTTGGATCTACCACGCTCCTCATCACTTAAAAAAAAAAAAAAAGTTTGGTTACCGTGTGGAAAAATATATGTTCATCTTTCCACTCATTTTCTTCACTAGTTCTCTTAATCTTCAAAATCCCAAACTTCTCTTTGTGCCTTTCTTTTTTTTTTTTTTTTTTTTTTTTTTGCAAAATTAAATACTCCCCATAATTAAAAAAAAAAAAAAAAGGTCATCAGCCTCATATATCTCGCTTCTCTCCCCCAATACGCCCACACTACAAAGGCCACAGCCACTCTGCTCATGCAACATCTCCTTCCAAGGCCTCAAGGCAACCAAACTCTCCCTCCTTCCCACCAAACTATCCCTCCGTCGCCCCCGCACCACCGCCATCAAAGCGAAACTCAACCCGTCCGTCGTGATCTGCGTCAGCACCGGCTTGTCTATCTTTCTAGGCAGGTTTGTCCTCTTCAACTTCCAGAGGGAGAACGTGGTAAAACAAGTATTGCCGGAGTAGAATGGCGTCACGCTTTACCAGTCGGGCGACACTAGGGCTCAGGAGTACGTGAACTTGCTCAAGTCTAATGACCCTGTGGGATTCAATATTGTTGATGGCTTGGCTTGGGCCTCCATTGGCCATATTGTGGCTTACTACATCTTGGCCACGTCCAGCAATGGCTATGACTCCAACTTCTTTTGATCATTGATCATCATGATTTTCTTTATGCGCAGCTTGATTTGGTTTTTTATGTCACCTCATGATCAAATCTGTATTTGTATAGCTTAATTAAAAAGTTACTGCGATGCTACTTTGTTTTGTGGAGATTTTAATTGATCAATCCTTGTTGTTCTACCTTTTTCTACTTTGTTTGGTTTTTCCATGGAAAATTTTACAGTTGGACACGTTGTTTGACTGTTAGATAAGTTTTTCTTCTTCTTTTTTTTTAACCTACCATTTTAATATCCTTCTGGCTTGGTAATACATCGTTGATATTATATATGTGTGGCTTAATACATCCAATAATGGCTGACCCCCAAGTTCTTTGATTGATTATCATGGTCATATATAATTGGCTTTTTCCCTTTGTTTTCACTATAATTAGTTCAAGAATTTTGTGATACGGTATGAAAATTTTGAGAATCATGTGGTAAAAAAGGGGAAAAAATCAGAGTATATAATGTTCTAAACAGTCATAATCACATCGAATTAAAGTAATTTACTGAATTGATGAACACTTGAGTGAGAAAAAAAAGGTGCATCTCATTCTGTCATGCACTAATTCTAATGCTGTAATTAATCTTATTTTGGTCTCATAATAATCTTTGTAATGTAAAGATTAAGGGATCTTAATTATGATTAATTTTGTCATAGCAAATTTATGTTTAATTGCGGGCATAGGCTTCAATATTTTGATGGAAAGAAAAAAATTAACCACAATTGACTTCATTCTATTTTTAACAGTACGTTGGAGGAAAAAATTACTGTAGAAAAAATTGAAGGTCTAAATGATGATTCAGGGACTAAAATATGATTGAGCCTATTATTCATGGACCAAAAAATAAAATTGACCAAATTTAAATGTTTCTTAATTTATGGAGGATAATTAGTTAGCACTTGTAGTTTTGTACTTATCATCTTTATTTTTTATGGTTTTATATCGTGAGCTATGATTCTAGTTTCTGGGCTCTCATAAAACTCTTATCAGAATAATTAAAAAAAAAAAAAAGCATGCGAGTTTGATGAATTTTGGTACTTAGAATAAAGAAATTTTAATTTTTAATAAGAAGATAAAACTTCTTTTTCTCCTTCGAGAGCCTGTTTCATTTTTCACTCCGTTCGAAAAGTAACTAGAAGCATTTCAGTCATGTTTTCATAATGAGAAAAATATGCTAATATTTCATCCTCTTCGTCTTCCTCTTTTGTTATTTTCTTTTATTTTCCTCTACCGGCACCTCCAGTAACAGAATAGAACCCCAAAGTTCTTTGAAATGTTTTATGGAGGTTTTATTTGACCCTGGTGTGGAAACTCAGATACCACTTGCTGATTCCAAAACTAATAATAATTATAATAACAAAACCATGGGCCTCTTGACAAATTTGCCTCTCACCACCCAAAAATTCTTTCAAGGAAGCCAAGGGGAAAAAATATGATGGGAAAGGAGGTGCCATCCTCTAGCCCACGTACGTGTCCACCATATCTTATCCTTCCATTGAGTAAGTAGAAGCAAAGTAAACATCAGCTTTGACCATAAGTAATTTCCTTTTTTATTAAAAAAAAAAAGTAAAAACAACAATAATTAATTATATTGAGTATTATATTTTCATTAATAGAAGCAATTAATTAATTTTGTAATATTTTAAATACTTATCAATAAAAAATAAAAAAAAACTCACATGTTGTATAGGTTAGAATTTAAAAATTAAAATTAGAATTGGTATTGCAAATATTTCTCTTGCAGCATAGGATATACATGTGGACATACCTCTTAGTTCAATATAACTGATGTCTTAGATTATTTTTGTACTTTGGCATTTTGCTTGAAACTTGGTCTATTCCACAAGCATGAACCAACCTGATTCTTTTTTTTTTTTTTCCACCCTAATTTATGTGATTGTAATATAGACTAATGAAGAAGAACTCTTTTTGTATAATTGTACGTAGCTGAGGATTCGTAGAGACTAATGAGAACACAACACTCCACATTCACAAGGGACAACAAAAGACTCTTGTAATAAATAAATTATACAGCCCCCACTGCCCACCAAAAACATTTTTTAAGTCCCTTGTGCCAAAGCTGAAACAGCCCACAAACACGCGCCTTCAGTACAAGTTCTCTTTGAGAAACTTGTTCAAAAAGGAAAAGGACCTGCCTTTGTTGTTGTTGGAGGAGGAGGAAGTAAAGCAGACCTGCCTTTGTCGTTGTCGGAGGAGGAGGAAAGTAAAGCATTCCACTCCTATTGTTGCTTTGTTCCTCGTTGTACGGAAACCAAAGAGAAAAAAAAAATCGAAGCAGAAGGTTTTGAGTTAAAATGTTATAATTGTAATATCTTAAATTTTCATTTTTCGTTGTTTTATTTTTGTAAATAGGAGAATCAATTAAATGTCGTTGAAAAACGGTATTACTGTATCTATAATAACCATATTGGGTGGCATTGTCCAAGTGAAGTTTCAGACAGAAAGTTGGTCCGTTTTTGACTCTCACTACCGGATCATGTCCACCTTGTTGGTTGCATTTCTCATCTATGCCTTGGCTGAATATTTCCTCTTGGCTACTCAACATCATTCAAATTTAAACGACAACACCGCGGTTTTAAACGACAACGTTACATCAATTCCGAGAAAATCCAGCCTCATGTTCGGAGCTCTAGCCTCGATTCTGCTGCTGCTCACCGTCCATCCTGTTCTCGGGTGAATCACTATCTTCTTCTGGATAGTTAACTTCCTCGAGATTGCTTATGAAATGGTAAATTATGTCTCAAATTCAGTGCATAAAGATGCATTTTTTACATTACTTAAATAAGTTAAAACAACCAAATCCAAGATATGTGGCCAGTCGGAATTAGATGTATCTCCAGTTTGACTAGCTACAAAACTACAATTTATGATTGACAATAAACACCTTGTGATGTTTGGTTTATAGGTTTGAATATGATGTTTTGGTTTAGGTTCAAATATTTGTGAAAAAAAGTACCATAAAAATAATTTGAATTGTGATTCAAACCCTTCTCGTAACTGTGCGCTCGATTTGTAATGGGTTTTATTTTATTTATATTTTTATTTTGTTGTAATGGGCTGCATTCATTGACTCGGTCATCTTATTTCCACAGATAGTAAAGGGGTGAAGCAAATGTCAGAGAAAAGTGATTCTCATGTTAATATAGGGTCTCTTTTCCTTTTTTTTTTTTTTTTAATACTTTAGTTCTTGAATTTCTAAAGGAGTAGCAATTAGCGTCAATCATCAATAGGAGGTAAATTTTAGGTAATTCTATAACTAATAATTGAAAAAATAATTTTTTGGGGACTAATTGCGAGAAATTTAATGTGGATTTTTAATATGAATATATTTATATCAATAAATTAAGAATAAGAGAAGAATTCATTAAGAAAAAGTACTATAAATGAGCTTTCTATAAGTTTATAATGTACAAAATCAAATAAATTGTGTAATACTAACAAATCTTCTAAAATCAATAAATTTCATAAATTACAATAAATACAAATAAACTTTAAATTCTTAGTAATAATAATTATATAAACAACAATAACTTTCCTTGGTACAAAATACTAACTTTCCCTGATAGCACATGACATTTTTGAAAATTCAATTTTGGGGGCGTCTATAAACACCCCTCCGTCTGTTTTCCCTGCACATGTTTTAATAATTTTTTTGTTATTAAATTATCCATAAATCAAGTTACATTTAAGTACAAAACTAACTTAAATAATATTTAATTCACACACACCTCACTCTCAATAATTTAAAAATACGCCCTTTGGATACAAGCCTTTTTTTAGGAAGATACAAGATATTTTATTTATGAAAACTACGAAAATTTTAATTATAAAAAGCATGATTTCGGGAAAATAGATAAAATATTATATCTTTTTTACTTAGTAGACAAAAAAAAGAAGAAGAAGAAGAAGAAGAAGAAGAAGAATGAGAAGTTACATGTTAGTTGGATTCAAATCCTCTGTATAAAAATTGATATCCCAAATAGTATCTAATCAATAGTAATATGCAAGATCATTTTAAAAAGTTTAAAAAGCTTTGTAAATGATTTTTTATATCTTAAAATCTAGCTTTTCTTTTTTAATAATGTATCATAATGTAATTATTTAGACACGATTTGGGATACTAAAATTGAATAAAGATTTCAATTCATGTTAGTTGGTGGTGAAAAATAAAAATAAAAATGACAATTTAGTAGGAGCTTTTTCGGAATAATTGATGGGTGTAATAAGAAATTTAAAATTTATACTGGTGGGTGGTTTAAGAAATTGCATGGGAAAATAAATCTAAGAGGATAACAGACATCCCATTTTAATTTTATTTTTAATTTTTGGATAAATTTCTAGTTATAGCCCATTAATCTTAATTGTGCAAAAAATTATAATGATGCCACTGCTTAAAAACAATAATAATTGTTAGGATTAATTATAAAAATTACCCTTAAATTATAGTCATCGTAACACTTTCCTCTCAGAATTTCAAAAGTAACATTTGTCTCCCCTCAAACTTTGAAATCATAACAATTTTGCCCTCTATAATTACCTTCCGTCTGTTTGACACCTTTAAATTTAAAAAATGAAAAATTTTTCATTTCAAGAAAAATGAACCTTTCTAAATTTTCGTATATGAACATTCAATATTTTTCATTTTTGAAAAATGAAAAAAAAACTCTCTAGAAACAAAAAATTTTCACCCATCTAAACAACTTTTCACTTTTAAAAAAAATTCCAAACAACTTTTTATTTTTCATATCTAAAAATTTTTCATTTTCCAAAAATAAACACCCTATCCAAACGAACTCTTAGTTTTTTCACAGAAAAACTCATGCAACGTGGACCTGACAAGGAAATTCAGGGCATTTTAGTTTTAAAAAAAAAGATTAATAACAAATATTGCCTCTAAATTATAGGCATTGTAACACTTTGTCCCCCAAATTTCAAAACATAACATCCCTTCCTTCCGATTTATATTTTGTTAACCTATAAAGTCCTCCTTAATTTTCTTGTCTTGGTGGATGGAAATATAATAGAAAACTTCTGGAACCAAGATGCCCAAAAATTGAAAAAAAAAATGCTACTGAATGTGAATGATTTAAATTCCTATTGGCAGATGAGATTTTTTCTTTGTTATATCTGATTTTTTTTTTCATAGTTTTATTTTTTATATTTTGTCACATCTGACGTTTTTAACGTGTGAGTTTATTTATGTTTTGTTTTTAAATGTTATTTCTTATATTTATTATAATTTTAATCAAAAAACTTGAAATATGCATTAGAATATAGGGTATTATAATAATTACGTATCTAATAACTCAATTGTCATTCTTGAATGCTTGACTTACGTAATTTCCATCCATTAAAATAACAAATGGACTAAAATTTGTAAACAATACGAAAATTAGAGAGAATGGATGAGCAACATTGTATTACGTTTAAGTGCAATGCATTATCCGAACATCCCATAAAGTTTGAAAGGCAAATAAATGTTACAAGGCCTATAAGGGAATTTTTGTATGATCTTATTTCCACACACTTTTTTCTCTTAATCTTCAAATCTCAAATACCCTTTTATCTTTCTTTCTTCATTCTCTTGTGCCATTCTTTACAAACCAAATAAGCTAATGAAGCCATCGGCATCATCGATCTCCCTCCTCGGCCCCAACAAAATCGCACTCCAAGGGCCAGAATTGCTCTCCCCCACCAAAATCTCCTTCCGACGCCTCACGGAAACCAAACTCCCCCTCCCTCCCACCAAACTATCCCTACGCCGCCCCAACACCACTGCCATTAAAGCGGAGCTCAATCTGTCTACCGTGATCAGCCTCAGCGCCGGCTTGTCCCTCTTCCCAGGCAGGTTTGTCTTCTCCAATTTCCAGTGGAGGAACGTTGCCAAACAAGACTTGCCGGAGCAGAACGGTGTTACGTACTTCGAGCCGGGCGACACTAGGACTTAGGAGTACGTGAACTTGCTCAAGTCTAATGACCCTGTTGGGTTCAATATTGTTGATGTTTGGGCTTGGGGGCTCCATTAACCATATTGTGGCTTACTACATCTTGGCCACGTCCAGCTATGGCTATGACCCCAACTTCTTTTGATTATTGATCATCATGATTTTCTTTATGAGAAGCTTGATTTCGTTTTAATGTCAACTTATGATCAGATCTGTATTTGTATAGCTTAATGAAAAGTTACTGCGATGCTACTTTGTTTTGTTGAGGTTTTAATTGATCAATCCTTGTACTACCTTTTCGTACTTTGTTTGGTTTTTCCATGAAAACTTTTACGGTTGGACACGTCGTTTGCATGTCAATTTAACCTTCGAATTAAACTTTAACCTTTGATCTAAAGTGAGAACACTTTAGGTGGACACTTACAGATCAAATAATTGAAATTATTTAAAATAATAGAAAACATGTTCTACTAGTGCCCTGTTATAGAATTTTTCTTATTTTTATTTTGGTGTGATATGCTCAATTAATATTTGGTCGAGAGTAATGCTTTTCACCGTAACAAAATCACAACAACATAGAAAAGACTCATATTCTTTTAATGTCACTGATGGACAGTTTTATAGTGGTTAGGTAGTTAATTCTTGCACGCCTTTGCCCTATTTATTCTCAAAGAATTCTTTGGTGATATTTGAAAAAAAAAAATACCTTGTTTCTCAATAGAACATATATATATATATATTGGATTATGCTCTAAAATATGAAATCAAAGTAAACAATTTAACGAATTGACAGTTTGCAACACCTGAGTTAAAAAATAAAAAAAAAAATACATCCCATTCAACGTACGTGCTAATTTTAATGTTGTTGTTGCTTAACTTATGGAGTTTATAGTTAGGACATGTGATCCTGTACCTGTAATCTTTATTTTTTTTTTTATTGCTTTTATTACGTGAACTATGGTGTTATGTTTGTGTGAAAATCTTATCAAAAACAAACAACGAAATACATAATTTAACTAGGCTAAATAAATAAATGAAAACTTGAAATGAGAACTTGTGTTATAAGAGAAAGGACAAAATAGCATAATATAATACATGGTTTCAAAATAATAGCAGAATCTAAACTATTGTTACCAAATAACATAATAAGGATAAATAACAAGATAAAAAACCAAAAATACGCCTCTCTCTTCTCTGAGTCTCTCTCTTCTTTAATCTAAAACTGCTATTGGTTCTATTCGCTGTTTTGGTCACTGTCATCATCATCATCAATGTCATGCGCAAGCTCGTTGTTCAGGTTATCATCGTCGTCGTGTGCACGAAGGATGACATCATAGACTCGGCAGGCTTGTGAGAAATCTCATTGCCATCTCTCCTCTCTTTCTTCTCTCTCTCCTGGCTGCCATCGTTGTTCTGAGATCGACCTTGCAACGATGAGAATCAGTATAGGCCTACTAGGTTGTATAGACCTTCTTCAAACAAATTGGGCCTATTGGACTTTTGTGGAAGGTGGTAACCGGGTCGTTCATTTTCTTTTTGGGAAGAATGAGTGAAATAAGCCCAAAAAAAAAAAAAACCTCTAGTTATAAAAATAAAGGAAAAAGAAGAAAAATAAGCCAAAATTAAACTTGAATAAAAATAAATAATAGAAAAATTTTAGACCTTTAACAAATAATATATTTTTGGTAAATCATGATTTACCACAATTAAAATTCAAAACTACCCCTTATATGTAAATCTTGATAAATTTATTTGATAAATCACTTTTTACTTGGTAAATTATTTTTTTACCGATTTTGATAAATTTATTTGGTATATCAAATTTTACTGTAAATTGTTTATTTACATATATAAATCATTGATTTACCACGTTAATCGTTGATATGATTTACTATGTAAATAAATGATTTACCAATTTTGTAAAAAACAAAAATCCCAAAATGAAAACCCTAAATCGTTGCCGGAGAAGACGATGTTGTAAGAGATCTCATTTGCGTGATCGATTTGACCTTTACGAAGCCGCGATCAATGGTAAACCATCATTTGAACAGATGACGCCATAGGGCCAAAGATCTTGTGGCCATAATCAACAGCGTTGGCGAAGGGGCTTTACAATAATGAAAATCACAAAATCTAGATTGCAAACACATAGGCCCTCACCTCTGCAAGCCAGATTTTCTTCTCCAATAATCCACATCTCCGGCAGCAATGTTCGGCTACAACCATGGTAGTGCTTAAATCTTTAATTGTGAACGATGAGAGAGAGAGAGAAACAAAGTTTAGAGAAAAGTATGGATACAATTGAAAAATTACATGACTTTTAAACCAAAACTGCTATTTACTTTCTAAATTAAGTAAATATGCTATTTACTTTCATTTATTAAAAGAATTGACCTATTTATTGTAATTTCTGGAAATAAATAGCATAAAACTTTTTAAATGATAGTAATTAACATATATATGGTAAATACTTAATTTACAAAGCATATTTATGACAAGAATTATCTTAAAAATATTTGTATAAATAGGAATTTATAATTAAATAACCTTTTTTTTTAAACAAGTTTTCTAACAATTGACCTAAGTTTTTAAAAATTAGTTAAAATACCATTTTTGTTAAAATGATTAATCAATAATTGATCATAATTTAAATTATTGATTTTGTTAGTCAATTATTGATTGACCAAATTTGAAAATATAACAAATGGTCATTTTGCTAAACTAAAAAAAAAAAAAAAAGTTTGTCTATCCATTAGATTGAGTGACAAAAATGAACCATTTAACCTAATTTTCCCTTGTAAATAAAACTTTTGTGGTAAATATCATATTTATGATAAGCAATTTATTTACGAAAGAATTTTTGTAAATAAACAATTTATCATAAATATGGTATTCACCTCAAGCATTTTTAAAATATATTACTTTCTTTAAATGTTTTTTCCTTAAATGACCTATTTATTGTAATTTTCTTTCCTATTCTTTATGGGGGTTTAACTCTGGTATGATTAGTCCTTTTTTTAGGGTATTTAGAGGAATGTCTCAAAAAGTATACACTTCTAGAATTTTGCTTCACTTATAATAATTTCAAGATTTTGTCGTTTTTTTTAATAAAATTCAAAAGTCAACCTAATGTGTTTTTTTAAAAATACCCTCAACCAACCAAAAAGGTGATTCACTAAAATAGTGTTTAGTTATCTGTCAAAATATTATTTAGTACTTTTTTGAAATATCGTTTAGCAATCCACTTTTGATAATCTATACAAAAACCATTTAGTAATCCGTTTTTGATAATCCTGTAGAATACCATTAGGAAATCCGATTTTGGTAATTAGTCAAATTACCATTTAGCAACCCTCTAGGTTACCTCTTACTAATCTGTCAAAAGACTTTTAGGTTATCCACCATTTGGTAATATACCGAATTACCTTTCAATAAATTACTAAATTCACTAAAATACCTTTTGGTGGTCCATAAAAGTATCACGTGATAATCTTTAAAAATAACATTTGGTAATCTATCATAATAGGTAATCTCTAAATTGATGTTTGGTAATTTTATGAAATTTTTTTATTCTGCATTATATTGAAACTTTTATGGATTAACATTTTATATTTCGCTTTTCTATGTGTTAAATTTTTTGCGTTATTTCATAATCTTTTTTTAATTCAAAAACATTAATCTGTCATGATAAAAAATAAAAACAATATTATGGTATTAAATAAATAATAATAAAATTATTATTCAAAATAATAATCACAATATTATTTTAAAAAATATAACAAATTAAAATTATTTTATACTAAAAGTAAAAAAAAATTAAAAAAAAAAAAAGGCAGAAGAGTAATTCACTCTTCTTCTTCATCTCCAACGAGATCAACCACCGGAGAGGAAGCCTTGTGTTCGGTGGAACCACGGCCATCCCAGGGAGAGTGGCCGAGGTCTTGACACCGACGGAGAGTTACCGCCGCCGAGAGGTAGAATGGTAGCTAGCAGAGCTGCCAAGATCGATCGCGAGGACGGAGCTGCCCAGTGAGACCCCGAGATCGCGATCGCAGGGCTGAGCAACATTGACGACTACACAGCCAGTGGATCGCGAGCGAAGAAGATGGCGGCGACAACTGCTGCAAACTGATGGCTCGCAAAGCACCGAAATCGCGAGGTCGCTATGTCCAATAGCTTATGTGACAACGCCGTCAGATCGCGACGGGGAGAGAGAGGCAGAGTCGGAGGAGAGGAGAAGAACGGCGGACAGCGGACGACAGATCTCGATCGGAGTTCACAAGGCTTCGAGCTCCAACTATCGGGATTGGCTGCGAGCACGTGATCTTGGCAATTTCTTCGCCCACGACAGTTATGATCGTCAACTGCGGTGGTCGGAGGACATGGCGGCTCAGTGGAGAGTAGATCGGAAAAATAGAGAGATCAAGGAAGAGAGAGAAAGAGGAGAGAGAGTGCAGGAAAAAAGAGAAAGAAAGGGAGATTTTGGATTAGGTTATTTTATAATCCTAGGGTCTTTATTTAAAAAAAAATAAAAAATTTCTATTTTTAAAAAATAAAAAATTTTTTAAAATTTTTTAAAAATTAGAAAGTCATTTGAGTAGGGAAAAAATTTTTATTTTTTAGAAATAATTTTTTTATTTTTTAAAAGTAAAATGTTTTTAATATTTAGATATGAAAATTAAAAAAAATTTAAATTTTTTTATTTTTTAAAAATAGATTTACTAAAAGAGTAAAGAAAAATGTATAATAAAATAAAAAAAATTAAATGAAAAAAATTTTAAAAAGGGTAAAAATCTAAATAAATATTTTAATAAGGTAAAAATATGAAGTAA
This sequence comes from Antiaris toxicaria, assembly GCA_035233585.1. Lineage (NCBI taxonomy): Eukaryota > Viridiplantae > Streptophyta > Magnoliopsida > Rosales > Moraceae > Antiaris > Antiaris toxicaria. The sequence goes on along the minus strand of CP141162.1, from coordinate 9,240,597 downwards.
GTGCATTAACGGCTATTTACAAGGTTTCTCTTTTCGTTATGTTAGTGGGCCCTGGAGTTTCTGGTGTCTTTTTAGGCACTACTGGGCCTGGGTGGAACCTTAACGTGGATTGAATCCATTAAAAGTGATCTGATGGTGTACCAGTCTGTTTGGTCATGAATTGGGCCATATCTTAGCTTTCTGGGTCCATTGTCCATTTATAATCTGCAACCTCCATCTTTTCCCATTTTGGAAATTACAGTAAACATCATTTTTACAGAAGAAGGAATATATGATGAGTTTTTAAAATATTTGAAGTAAATAAATATATTATTTATCATAAATTATATCTGCTGCTATTTACTTTGAATATTTTAAAATTTATTATTAACTTCAAAATTTTATTATAAAAATTCCGTTTACCTATCTCTCCCCCTTCTACTTTAGGGGCATTTTACGTGTCAAGAATTTTAAAAATAAGAAATTAATTGAATAAAAAAGAATTAAATTAACTGGAATTAAATTCTAGAATTTGATTATTGTTTTTACTATTCTATTAAGGAATCAAGTTATCTGAGAAATTAAATTCTTATTTGTTTACTCTCTAAAAAATTAGACGGATTGAGAATAGAATTACTGTAATTATAAAATTATCCTTAGATAAAATAAGTAAGTAAATAAATAAAGGGCATATTTGGTATAGAAGTTAGTTAGTTCCTACTTTTTAGGGGAAGAAATTAATTGTGTAGGTAGTTTGGAAGACAAGTTACCTCTTATCAAGGAACTTAATTCCCTATTTTTATGGAGGACCCACATCATTTAATTCCGAACTAAAAAAAACACTGAACTTAAAAACTTGCAACTTATTATTATTATTATTTTTTTCTAAATTCGATTACTGATTGGTAAATATGTCCTTGATATGGGCTGTGAGCATTGGGTCATTGTGCCATTTTATCCTCCCCTTTTTTTTTTTTTTTTCCCTAAATTGGATTGCTGACTGGTAAATACGTCCTTGATATGGGTCATGGGCATTGGGACATTATGCCATTTTATCCATTTGTCATTATTTGGAGTTGCATTTATATGTAACAAGATGATACTCGATTTTCTCAATGATATGCATCATTTCGGGAAAAATAAATATGTATATATATATATATATGTTGCTCAATTTGACTGATCCAACGTTTCTAAGATTTTTAATGCTGGAATTTGACCCGTAATTTCGTCATAAGTCCACTAATATATGAGACTGTAAATTGTTTTAGTTTAGATACTTTCAACTTTAATTAATTCCTAAAAAGAAATCCAAATTTTTTTTATGGTAAAAGAGAAATCCAAATGTTAGTAAAAGCTATATATATATATATACGATTTTTAGATTTTTAACAAATCCCACGTCAGTGGTATTCGAGAGGCTAGAGATGTAACCAACAAGTCCTACACCATTTGGTTGTTTATGAGGCTTGTTTGTTGTGGAGAGATGAGCTTCTTTTCTCTGAATAGTACAAAAAGAAACAAAATTGTGAGAAAGAATGATAAAATATTTTTTTTTATGTATATTTTCTTCTATCCTTTCTTTTCTCCTCCTTTCTTTGTTTTTATGTATATTGCCCTGCACTTTTTTGGTCCCAATCTTCTCATTTGCCTTGTGCACAAAGTAAATGGAAGTTACCCTTATCCCGACGTTTTCTTATTTAGGTGGAAACTATTATCCCCAAAATCACGAGAGGAAGATTGCCTCAAGGATGGGTAGGTTTATTCTTTTGATTCCTAAACTTTATTTTTATTGGCTTTTCCCTTCAATTAATGTTCAAATATATTTGCTTTAATTTGAGTGGTCAAATTGTATTTTTCTAGGACTTTAACTACCCTATTTAACTCTAACATTTTTTATATTTTAACAAAAAAACGATGCCATTTTATTTTGTTTTGAGTTTAATTATATGAATATTCAAACTATATATCTTTAAATAAAATATAATAAAGTTTTACCGATAGCCTGTATATGCAAGAGTAATACAATGTTTTATCAACTTCCTTAAATAACTAATTTTAACCTATGCTTAATCAATTTGATCATTTCAGGAATTGCTCCCCCATGTTCTAAACTCTGAGGTCACATAAAAATCTTATCAGGAAAATACAAACAAAATTAGTATGAAGATCTAAGGAATTCTGATAAAGAATCTAACCCCAATGTATCAGAAAAGTACCCCAACATTTTATTTTTCTTCGAATTTCTGTGCTATATCTTTTTCTTTCCGCTGTGCCATGTTATGTTTTTGCTTTGCTTTGCTTTGCTTTTGTCGTCTCATGAGATTCGTTCCGTACAGCTTAATAATTACTAATGCTACTTTGTTTTACGGAGGTTTTAATTAATCCTAGTAGTTTTGAATCTCTCTCTCTTTTTTTTTTTTTTTTTAACATGGAGTCGAGCAACTAAAACTCGAATGAAGCATTAATATTTTTACACCATACAATTTATATTTGGAAGTATTTTGATATTGGCGTATATATTTAAAATGAAAAGATGTTCAACTTCATTCTTACATTGTCTAATTTACTGCAAAAGCCAAAATTCATATAATAATATTGTGATATCTAATACGGAAAAATGGTCGATGTATTACTTCCCGGTCATTAGGCTAGTAGACTGATGCTTTTGTTTTGGAAATTAATCTCAAATCCTCATGGGCCGTACATTAGAGTGTTAATGGAACTCATGAGAAATAATATAAATAGAAAAGTTAAACGGAATCAATACCTAAACATAACTATGAATATTCGTAATGGAGGATTATGTCGTATGGTATTTGGTTATAATAATTAACAAAGCTTTTTGTTACAAGCTTTATGTAAATATGAAGGTATAATCTTATTCTGCAACTTCAATTAAATGATATTTAATCGATTAATTAAGTTAAATACTAACTATTAAAACTTCTATTATGTAGGTTCATTTAATACTCTTGATAGCTTGGATTCTTTGAATGAATTAATAATAGAAGTTTTAGTAGTTAGTATTTAACTTAATAGAAGTTAGGATTGTGTAGTTAGTATAACTTAATCTCGGGTCAAGGTCGGATTTTGGTATTGTGATTGAGGTTCGGGTTTGGCACGAAGGCAGTGGTCGAGTTTCAAAATAGGACAAGAGTCAAACATGTCTTTATGTAAATATATATATATTTCATATATATATATATGTTTCTAGTTCCATTTATGTCTCCAGAAAAGCCCACGGGAACCCTTTATTTTGTAATTTTCTAGCTACCATTTTTTATTATTATATTTTCTATTATGTTACGAACTATAGCTTTTGATTTATAAATAGAAAATAGCAATAATTAGATTAGAGCACTGATAGTGGTAGCTGTCGTTGGAGGTTTCTGAGATGCTTCGGCGCGCGCGCGCGCACACACACACACACACATATATATATATATTTTTTTTCAGTTGCAGGAGCGGCTCATAGGGTAATTATCCGTATTCTGACCTTTTTTCCCCGAAGGAAAAAAAAAAAAAAGAATAATAATATTAAAACACAAAATGGGACTTCGATCAGGTTACAACCCCTTTCTCCATCGACGGGTAAAAATTACAAAGGACAAAATTCCATGCTCCTATAGGATTACCAAATAGTAGTCTTTTTTCTTATGGGACTTTTTTTTTTTGGGTTGCCTATGGGACTGATTATGGTTGGACTCAAGCTCTCAACTTTCGTCAACTTTCCCTTTATACTCTCAACTGCCGTGGAAGCGGAGGAGAGATAGTAAAGAGAGAAAAAGGAAAAAGATAAAAGGTATACAATAAATTATAGAGCAAGACTATGGTAGGTACTTCTTTAGATTACATATAATGGGACTAATATTTAGACCCTTGAGATATAATTGGATGGTAGAAAATCCACATGTGTATGATAGTTACCATATGAACTATCTCATAGTATTGTAATGTAAGTTAAAAAAAATGAGAAGGCAAAATTATAATTTGTAGCTCGGTTTTGCTTTAAAAAAAAAAAAAGTGTAAAGGAGGTTTTGTCTTTTTGAAATTAGATCAGATCAAACTTTTCTTAGTAAAAATTGTAAAGGGAGATTTATTCCGAGAAAGAAAATGCTCATATTTGGTTTTTGATTTTTTTTTTTTTGGTTGTTGTTTTGATTGCAACTTGAAGAAGGGAGGAAAGTTTCATGAAAAAACCGAGGAGAGAGAATGTTAAATAAGTTTTTTTTTCTTTTCCTAAAGAGGAGAGTGTTTGGTGTAAAAACACAAAGAAGAATTTGGTTTTTGAAGGAAAAGGGTTTATTTTGGAGATTATCCATCTTAAATACTAAATTCGTTTTGCAAGTAATTATAGGCTGCTTCCAATTTCACGTTACCAACTCCATTTTACCATCCATATTAAATCGATATCAATTAATAACCATTAGGTTGAGTATCTACCACAAACTTTTATAACAAAAAGTTATGCATGTTTAACTTTTTTTTATTGTTTTTTCTTATTTATTTTTTACACAAAGATACATTTTTTCTTACTTAAAGAGTAAGGAGAAAAAATAGGTAGAAAAATTTATATATAATTTTATTAATTATCATTTTTCTAAAGTATTTTATTTGTCTATGGACAAAAAAGAGAGAGAGAGAGAGATAGAGAGAAACTACGTGTGTGGAGGAAAACCTAATTGTGAAATAAAAAAAGATAATTTATAGGAACTTTTGCAGGATAAAAAAGCAACTAAAGGACAAAGAAGAAAGAGAATTATGGTACATTTAGTGCACTGGTTTGAGTTAGAATTTTTAGATTAGAGATGATTGATTTAAAAAAAAAATTAGTTAAAATTTTGATTTTTTTTTAAAAAAAACTAAATTAAAATTTTTAGGTCAAAAATGGTGCATCAAATGCACCATAAGAAAGGAGGAGGTGGAGGAGGAAAAGTTGAAGTTTAGGCGCTTAGCCACCAACAGATCTGATATTTCTCATATGTAACCCATGATTTTAGAGATACTGGCATTGAAATTATTAGTGCAAGTTCAATAGTAGATTTGAATTTAATTATATTATTTTTGAAGGATGAATTTGATTATATTATCCATTTACTTTTCTTTCATACAATTAAGTAAAATCAAGTAGAAAGCTAATTATGTATGTATATAGAAGGAAAAAAATATTTTTAAAAAGAATATATTTAGAAAATTTATTTTATTAGGCAATCAAAGAAGTATTATGCATAGCACTTAATAAACTAATATTTCAAAGGATTGTCAGAAAAACATTTAAATGAGGACATCTTTGTTAAAAACATAAACTATTTAATACGAACAAATTAGAATAAAAAAGTATTTCACCAATGTATATTTAGAGTATAAGATTTTATGGAGGAAAGGTAAAAATAAGAAGTAAAACAGAAAGCACAACCGCAGGCTAGGGGGAAAATGATATGTAATATAAGATAAATGACATTAAAGAATTTTCAGAGAAAAAAAAACCGACATGAAAGAGGAACAACACTACAGGACTGAGAAAAATTTTGAACAAGAATCAATGAGAACATCTACAGTATCCAACTCAGCTTTCTATACATGCTATAAATTATGAATTATAGGCTATAAATTTGTGAAAACAACGAGATGATAATGAAAATAAAAATGGAAATGGAATGTGTTGTGATATTTGGAAACTAGTCTCGATCAACAATCACATTATCGTAACTTTATTTTTATTTTTATTTATAAGAGTGGGAAGAGAAAGGAGTTGTCGTCACATACGAAGCTTACCCCCTCAATTTGACTATGACCATCAAGAAATCATTAACCGTCAAAGTCAGCCTCTTGGAAAAAGGGGTCAGTACCCCATGAATTCCCTCTAAAAGAAGAGATAACCCACTTGCGATTCAAAAACCCTCCAACAAGAATTTATTGAAAATCAAAAGCTGAATACTTCCTATTTTACCTTCTTCACATGCAGATGCTTGAAGCCTAAGTTTATGTTTAGTAGGAGGGATGGAGAAGAAAAAGGATAGAGAGAGTTAAAGCAATGATAATATAAAGAATGAAGATGATTATAAAAATCCTTTCTATTATTTGATGAGAGAAGGAGAGTTAAAAGGATGAATAATAATTATTTATCTAATTATTATATTATTCATTTATAAAATCTTTTTTAAAGAATTTTTAGGGTAAAAAACTATCTTTTCAATTTAAAATAGAAGGGAGAGCTTGCATCCTTCTATCTAGGGCTAGTAATTTAGGTCACGACACGATAATCCAACACAAAACCTGCACGAAATTAGAGGGTTTGAGTTTTCCTTAAATGTGTTTGGGTCAAATACATCAAACACGATTAAATAAAGGATCGAACCCGTACGAACCTGCCAACCCGTAATTGATATAAAATAACTCGTTTAACAAATTTAATTATATATGAGTTGACATGAATATGACTCATAAATTACCTATTTATAATCTTTAATATATTTATATTATTATATATATTATAATGTTTTACTATTTTTAATTTTGAGTTTTCAAAATTCAAAATTGATATATAATATATATCTTTTATTTTATATATATATTTTTTAAAATTTTTTAATATAAAAAAGAAAATTTAGATTTTACTTTATTTTTTTTTTAGTTTTTCATTGCTTTTAGAGCTCTGCTCACCTCACCCAATCTCCCTTCCATTCCCTCACTCTATCGACTTTTGCGATAACACGACCAATCATCCCTAACCCTGTTATCATTATTTTATTTATATTTAATTTAAACAGATTAATTTGGGTCAACACGATTAACACGATTAATAAATGGGTTGGGTTTGGGTTTGGGTTTGAGATTTTGACATGAATATTAAATGGGTTAGGTTTGGATTTAGTTAATAGTGGCAATTAAGGAGCAAAACACGACACGGACACTACACAATAACATGAATTGCCAGCCTTACTTCCATCCTCCCTCCATCTCTCCTCTCCTTCCTTTTTTCCCTCCAACTGAACAAGAGAATGGGCATCTCCCCCCATTTCTCTCCCTCCCTCCACCTCTCTCTCCAAACAAATGAACTGTAAAATATTTTGACTATGGTTGTCTTCTTCATTCTAATCTACTGCATTTAGGGCTTCTTCAACATCAATTAAACTTCAGATTTTTTTTTTTTTTTCAAATCAACACCCTATTCTTGACTCCCAAAGTTAAAACAACTGGATTTGATATTTTTACATCTAGATTTAAAATATTCTCGCTTCTTAGTCACCATTGCAACCACCTTTATTACCATCTTAGCCCTCATTTGGTTTGAACCCAAAATATTTAATTTGAATTTTTTTTATGGTTTCAATTTAACTTTTCAATTCAAATTTTAAACTTGTATAACTTTATATATACAAGTCTAAATGGAATAATTTTTTTTAATTATATAAAATTTTAAGATTAATAAAATTAGTTTAATATTGATTTTTTTTTTCATGAACATATTTAAATTTTTATGTTTTTTAACTCAAACAGTTCAAATCCATACACCAACACAATTAATTTAACTTAACTTAAATCTAAATATTTAATCCAACCCTATACACCAAATACAAGCTCATTTGGTGCGGTTGGCGAGCTTGCTTTCTTCTCTTCATATTTCAAAATCGTTTTCTTTGTTCTCAGATCTGATAAAAGCCCAACTTTTCTCAGGCTGAATATACGGTACAGATACGGTGACATAGAGCAGAGTGGTGGGTGCAGAGAAATAAAAAAAAAGATAAAAAATAAAGAACAAAAAAGCGCTTGTGCTGCTGATCCGGCTTGTCAGTAAATAAAAATAAAAATAAAAAAAGATCTCAAAAGCCATGTTGGCGTCCAACGTTATATACGTCAAGATACGATGGGTTGACATAAACGTAATATAAAATTAATGAGTTTGAGTTTTTTTATAAATAAATTTAGGTTAGAAACGAGTTTATATGGTTAATAAGATTAATAAACAAATCAAATTTAGATTTATCTCTAGACACGATTAATTATATATATTTTTAATTATATATGATTTAAAATAAGAGTTTTTATAATTAATAAATAATAAATAATATAAATTTTAAAACTTTATAAATAAATTTTACTTATTTTTTTATTAAAAAAAGATATATTAACTAATAAATATGTCAAAATATCACAATTATATTAAATAAATTATTATTTTATTCATTATTAATTTAAATAGATTAATTCAAATTGACACAATTAATACGATTAATAAATGAGACCGTTTGGCACAGCAATTGTATTTTAATTGCATTCAAATGTAATATAATTTTACACCAAACGTAAAATTTTACATTCAAATACAATTCTTTTCAACAGTGCTACGAAAACAATTACTATTCAAAAGTTTTTTAAAACAATCACATCAACTTTTTAACTCCACTATTTATCTCTACTTTTACCAATCATATCAACTTTTCAACTCTAAAATACTTTTCATCCAAATACACATTTCATTCAAATACAAAACAAATACTTTTCAACCAAATATAACATTGAAAAAACAAATTTCATTCAAATATAATTAAAATACAATGGGTTTACCAAACGCCCAAATTAAATTTAAATATGAGATTTTGATACAAATATTAAATAGATCAGATTTAAATTTAATATAATATTATCAACTCAAAAACATAATATGATACGATCATAGTATGATAACATGAATTATCAACACTAATAACAGAGGGCACCCAACTTTTTTTTTTTTTTTAAACATATGCCTTGGGGCCCAATTCCACCTCAGATGGGTACTCCCCAAGGCAATATGGCTTTTCCCAAACTAATTTTGTTAATTATCATTTTTCTAAGGCATTTGATTTGTCCGTAAAATAAAAACAAAAGGAAGAGAAAAACCAAGGATTCATTTGTTCATGAGTTTATTTTGAGCTCAATTCAATTTTAAGTTAGTTTTTTTGTCTTTTTTTTTTAAGATCAATAAAAATTTTAATTAGTTTTTATTGAAAACTCAGTCAATTTTTATATAAAAATTATATTTTATTTCAAACTCAACATATGTAATAAATAAATCCGAAGAGTACGAAGGAAAATGTAAATGTGAAATTAAAAAAAAAAAAAGGAAAATATAAAGTTAAAATGGAGTTTGGGCAGCGACCAACAGGTCTGATATTTCCCAGATGACTGATTTTAGAGATATTTGTAAAAGCAATGACACGAAGAATGGAACTGGAATGTGCCATGATCATGTTTGGCAACCTAGTCTTCATCAACAATCAAATCATCATAACTTTAAGAAAAGCAACAACATGCTAGGATTCACCCACCGCATTCATTTTTCTTATTTTTATTATAAGAATGGAAAGAGAATTTGGTTGTCTTCACACACAAAGCTTCCTCCTTAATTTGACTTCTACGAACCTTATAAACCAGCCACATTTTTTTTTAAATCAAAGTAAAGGGCGATCAGTCCCACAAAATCTCAACCATTTAAGCCCTAACGTGATATTATTATATATAACTAAAATAAAGCATGCATTTACTGTAGCTACTACAGTACTCTGGCTTCCTTGCCCCTGCTGAGTGCTTTGACAGATTTGCCCTTCGATTTGTGGGTAGGCTATGTTGGTGGGCTGGGTTTTTTGGTCTTTTTACCCTGTATTGGGGGTTAGTTTGACACATTTATTCTTTTGTATGTGCTTGGGTTTTGTTTATGGTGATGTGCTTTTGGTGTTTTACGTCTTTTCACGTGCTTTCACTCTTTTGCCCCTAGTGCTCCTTCTCTTGCTTGCTTTTTGCTTATGGCTTTTGTGCCATTTTGCTAGGAAGTCCTAACTTATTCCTATCTGTTCTCTTGGTTGCCTCTCTCATTCTCTCTAGTTTGGGTTTTTTTTTTTTTTTGGCCTTTTGTTTTACGTTTTTTACTTTTGCTTTCATCCTCCTTGCTCTTGCTTGCTTCCTGCCTATGACTTTTGTGCCATTTTGCTAGGAAGCCCTAGCCTATTCCTTTTTTTCCCTTTCGTCGCTTCTTTCATTTTCTCTAGTTTTGGATTTTTTGCTTTTCTTCTCCATTTTTTAATTTTTGTTTTTGGTCTTTTTGCTGCCATTCATGGCTGATTCGGTTTTTTTCCTTTCTCTACATGTTTTTAGTTTGGTTTTGCTCTTTCTTTAAGGGCTTTGGATTTTTCCCCTTATGCTTTTTGCCTGTTTGAAAACCTTATCATTTTTTTCCCATTCTTTTTTTTTCTTTTATTTTTTGCTGCCTTCTTTACTATGGTGACTTTGATTTTTATCTATGGCAAATATGATTATTCCCATATCTCCCCCCCCCCCCCGGGTTCAAAGACTTTCTGATTTCTTCCCCCTTTTTTTTTCTTATTTTTGTCATGTTTGCAAACTCTAGGTTGTCTCTTTTATTATTTATCTTTCCTTCTTGATCTCTATGGTCCTCTTCTGATTTGCCTCTGGTTTTGCCATTCCATGGTATTTTTTGATTTTTTTTTTTTTGGTCTTGGTGGAAATCGGATTTGAAGGGTTATGGAGGTAAATTTATTCTTTATTCATTTTATATTTGATTCGATTGCTTTGGTTTTGATGTTCATTATTGCTCTTGAAATGTATCTTTTGGGTTGAGATTTTCAACTATGACATTGTTAATGGTCCATTTGTTTGATCCTGTTAGGTTGTCTGCTTAAGTTGATGATCTAATTTACTTTATATGGGTGAATTTAATGCACTTTTAATAGTTTCCCTTGAATTTAGATTTAAAAAATTAGAAATGAAAGGAGGAAAAAAAAAAAAGAAAGAAAACAAAACCCCTCATTGGTTTGTTTTCGACCTTTTCCTCAGGTGTTTTCTGTTTTCTTAAATACTTTTTATCATTGTTTTGGCATATTTTGTTGGTGAGAGGACAAATGAGATGTGAATTTTTATCAGTTCGGTCTCTATTTTACTCCTTGTTGGATCTGTGGGTCTCTGGAAGATGCTTTCTTTGATTATGTGTCCATTTTTATTACTGAAATTTGAGTTTGCTTTTTCTCCTTAATTTTTTAGCTGTATATATCGGGAGTATTGAACACATTTGTAAATGTTTCTGCTTGTCTAAGATTTTTTGGCTTTTCATTTATGGCATTGTTGATGACCTGTTTATTTTATCCTGTTAGGTTGTGTACTTAGGTTGATGATCTGGCTTACTTTTTATGGGTGAATTTAACGTGTTTTTGATGTTTTTCCCCCAATTCATGCTAAGAAAAGAAAAAATAGGGATGAAACGAAAAAAGTTAAAAAAAAAACCCGATTTGCTTTTTAACCTTTGACTGAGGTGTTTTATATTTTATTTATCTTTTTTATATTTATTTATGTATTTTGTTAGTGAGAGGACAATCAAGAAGTAAATTTTTATTTGTTAGGTACCTGTGTTGTTCCTTATTACTTTGTTATTTTTCTTTTGAGGTTCATAAATAAAATATTAGCTTCTTTGGCCTCTGAAAGCTGCTTTCTTTGATTACGTGTCCATTTTTATTACTAACATTTTAGTTTTTTTTTTCGCTTAATTTCTTTGCTATATATACTGGCAGTATTGAGCAGATTATTTTCTTTACATGCTTCAATCTTTATTCCCCCACAACAGATCATCCATTTTTGTTTTATCTCTTTTCTTTACACTTTTTGTACTATTGTCTGACTGTTTGGAGCCTGATAATTTGTTTTCTAGTTTTAATCAGCCCCAGGTATCATTAATGCTTTCTATGTCATGTTTTCTATGTTTAGTGAGCTGAATGTTATTTTGTTCTATTTACCAATAAATGCCTTTTCTATGTTTTGTACATGCTCTATCCCAAAATAACGTTTTATTGCTTTTCCAACTTTGTTTTTATTTAATTAATGATTATTATTCATTGTTTGTTTCCTGTGTTATTTGTGTGTGATGTTGCTTTGTTGTCAATCCATGCTGCTGTTTTATAAGAAATCTACAAATAAAAGGTTCAATTGCTCTATTATTAATTATTGTTTTAAATTGTCAATGATGTTTGCATGATTTAGGGTTTTTATTAGCTTGGTTTAGATCTCATCAACTTTCTATAATATTTTCACCTATACTCCCCCTCCCTCTCTTTCTTTTTTTTCCCCTTTGTATATATATAATCCCCATCAATTCTTCCCTCCCTTTATTACCGTGTTCTTTCTCTCTATATATATCAATTGGCAATGATGGTCATGCAACTCTTTGAATGTTAAGGATTATATAAGTTATCTAAAAGTTGCCAGGAATGGTGATCTATCTCTCTTGATACTGACTTTGGTTCATAACACCATTTTTTGATATTCTTAATGGTTTTCCCTACTATCTATAAGCGTTGCTTAGATACCTTTTGGTAATGAATCTTTAGTCCATAGTGCTCTACCTTCCTTTCCCCTGTTGAATGCTTTGACAGTTTTGTCCTTCGATTTATGGGTGAGCTGTGTTAGCGAGAGTGGGCTTTTTGGTCTTTTTGCCTTGCATTGGGAGTTGGTTTAACTTATTTGCTCTTTTGTGTGCTGCTGGGTTTTGTTTGTGATGATGGCTTTTAGTCTTTTTGCCTATCTGTGCGCTTCCATGCGTTTGCCCTTGGTGCTCCCTATTTTACTTGCTTTTTGCTTATGGTTTGGGTGTTATTTTGTTAGGAAATCCTATTTCATTCCTTTCTTTTTTTTTTTTTTTTCTTAAGTTCTAGGCCACTTCCTTATTACTAATCTACTTATGCCCTTTTTTTATTTTTTTCCCTATGCCTCATTTATGTAATTGGTTTTCTTGGTCATTCTAGTGCAAGACAAATGACTATTACTGCACTTTGCTCTCTTCCGATTCTTTTGGTCATTTTAATGGTTTAGATATCTGCTCTTTCTCTCACTCTACTCTTATCTTCTTACTTATTAATTCATCTGGTGCAACTGTATATTTTACTCCAATCTCTTATTTTCTATTATGTATGCGATATAACATATGTGACAAGTTTTGGACTATGATAACGTTTTAAGAATTTATTTGGTTGCCAGCAATGATTTCTTTTTCCTTAAAAAAAAAAAACACAGAGAAAGAGAGAAAGGGAGGGAAACATTTTATCAGGTAGCCAAATGATAGGAAATGTATTCGCATATAAATGTCACATATTGATAATACTCCTATACACCTGAGCCAATCATCATTATTTTCACAATTTATTTTTCTTATTGTAATTCTTATTCTTATCTTGGTTTTATTACTTAAAGAACATTGAATTATATTTTTAATTATTTTTAAATATAATGTAATAAACTGCTTATTTTAATATTTTATTGTAAGTTTATATATTTTCCTCCCTACATTTATTAGGCATATAATTTTTTTTGTATTTTCCCCATCTTCTTTTTGTTGTTTGCTAATCATATAATTATAAAGAACATAATAAACACTTAAATATCATAATTAGATAAGCTTGATTTGTTTGTTCATGGCTGAAAGAATGGACGTGCCCCACCAAAAGAGAAGTAAAAAATTCGTATTAGATTTCTGTATAAATAATTTTACAAAGCTTTGTCTGTATCATTTATTTGTTCTACATGTAGTTGTCATTAATTCTCTGTATATTTCAATTTAATTGTTGTAACCAATTTAGATACTATTGTATTATTTAGCTTGGAATAGGCTGGAATTAGACAAAAATATAATTATATATAGTTTAATCATTAATCAAGGTATATGTATGAAACACTTGATCTGGAAAAAAAAATTGAAAGGAAAAAAACAAAGGAAAAAAAGGCTTAGCGAGGAATAGTGCCTATTTATCAAAAACACCAACCACATAGCGGAGACAAAAAAGGAGGGGAGAGAGAAAGAAGAAAGGATAAAATATGGAATTAAAAAAAAAAAAAACCAAGATGGGAGGGGGAAAAAACATAACTGGACGTTTCAAATCACAAGAGTAAATTTCACTCTCAAAGCTCCCAATTTAAAATACAAAAAAACAAAAAACTATAGCATAATTTCTTAACTGTTTACTATAAATTTAACAACGCCAAACTTTAAAAGTATAAATTATTTTAAATTATAATTAATTAAAAATTCCCCAAATATCCATTGGATTAAAAATTATAATAGCTTAAAACATCTATTAATAACTAAAATTAATATACTTAAACATTTAATTATTGAATTACGTTTGAAAACAACATAATAAACATCAACTACTTAACCATAAATTATAAATTATAAACATCAATTTTATTATGTTTATTATCAACATAATAAACAATTATTATTAACTAGATAGATAATAAAGAACAACTATAAAATCTATCGCCATCGAACCATCGACAAAAATAGTATTGTTGTTCCTATCGATATGAAAATGGATCATCTAGAAATATTAAGGGTTCACAAAACCGATGCGAAAATATCGAATGCTCTTCTCCTAACAATTCTAGATTGAGAATTAATAAGATGATGACCTTTTTTGGATCAAAAAGTCAAATAATACATTCAAGTCAACCATCAACATTGACAAGCCACAGAGAAACATGTAATTCTCCAATCTCAAAACATATATATATTAAAATTATTTAAACATTATTTAATTATTGTCTAACAAATTTCTAATATAGCTTCTTCACTTCATCTTCCTATTAAATTTTGTTTATAGATATTGCTAATGCGTATATTGATCTTTGAGATTATTGTTATATCTGTGAATATTATAATGCTCTCTTTTGGCCTGAAGAGGGCATAAAAAAATAACTAGCTAAAATTTAATTCATGTTATAAAGATGAAAAAATCAAAAAACTGAAACTAAAAAAACTCCTCATACATTAGACAGATTACTTGACTATTATGGAGGACTAACAAGTGCACATTTTAGAAAAAATATTTAAAGTTTTAATTCTATGTTTGCATTTACCTCCTTTAGAGTAAACATTGAACTAAATGCAAAAAATTTAGATAAACTATATATTTTTAAAATAAGCAGACAGATACATCATCTCAAGGGATCATTATTGTCAACTAATAATAATCTTCCAAAATTTGCTCAACTGTACATATATGACACCAAAAACGAGGTTCAAAATCAAATGACAGTATTCTCATTCAATGATGCATCAGAGGTTTTAACAAAATCAATAATTGAAAGCTTGATTAAAATACTCAATGAAAATAATAGATTAATAAAACTCTTTCGAACTGTAAGAGACAAATATGAAAAATATGTAATTACTTCTATAAAACTAAGATTGATAGAACGATGATGTATAGATAGTAATTAATATGAATTGCCCACCTCAAACAATATAGGAGGCCTCATGATAGGAGTTGTTGGTAAATATGAATAAGAAAGAGATATTATAATTCAAAACAAAACAAATAATTTACAAAGAATTACAAAGCTGCATCCATCCTACATGGCTTTGCAATATTTATTGTTATTTCTATACGGAGAGGATTATTATAAAATCGATTTAAACTGGAATACAAATAATTCAAGTAAAAAACCTTCAATAAATAAAATTCTTATGAGAACATTTTATTGCTATCAACTATAACAATGTTAATCTATAAGCAATACTTTGTTTAGAAGTGGAAGACTTTTCCAACAATATATAGTTAATGCATATGCCATTGTTGAATAAAATCGATTAGAATATATCAGAAAAAACCAAGATCTAAAATTTATTAAGGCATTCAAGACGCCATTACAAAAGGAGATACTGATGCAAAAGCAATAGAAAAAAAAAAATAGATCTTCCATCTAATCATAGCAGAAGTCCTAGATACATGACATAAAATTAGCAAGAAGCAATGGCAATATGTAAACACTATGAAAACCCAGATTTATTTATAACATTTACATGCAACCCTAAATGGTCCAAAATTACCCGAGCTTGATCAATAATCCCAAGCCAAAAACCTGAAGATAGACTAGATATTATAACAAGAATCTTTAAAATGAAAATAAATAATATGTTATCAACCATTAAATCAGAACATATATTCGGAACAGTTATCACAGGTTAGACTCTTGAACTACATACTATTTGATAATTTAAAAATAAAATCCCAAAAAAACCCTATTTCTCAACATTATTACAGCACTGACATACTTTTTATTTTTCCTTCTTTTTTCCCCCTTATTTTATTCTATAGATCTATACGTAGTTCAATTCCAAAAATGCGGCTTGCCACACAGTCATTTTTTATGTCGGTTACACCCTAGTTTATATTTGTAGAAATACCTGACCCATTAAAAAAAAACCCATTTGAATACAACATCATAACAGAATTTATGATGCATGGACCATGTTATGCTATAAAAATAAATGCTTCATACATGAAAAGTACATCATATTTAAAAAATTTCCCCAAACAATTTAAGAATGAAACAACAATTAAAGAAAATAGATTTATCAATTATAAACGTAGAAGCATACCTATTTACATTCAAAAGGAAGGTATTAAATTAAATAATAGATTTGTACTCCCTTACAACATAGACTTATGCTTAAAATTCTATGCGCATATAAATATTGAAATTGTTAGGAAATGCCTTAAGCATTAGAGACATGTTATGTATTTTGAACTGGATAATAAAATTATAATATAGAGGTTATTCATTACATTACTGTTTATCCTTATTATATTTACATGTTAAATAAATGTAAGCAAATATGGCTCAATGACTGCTTGTGATAAAACTGTTAGAACGTTGCATGCAATGGATTTTTATATGCGAGAAGATAATGTTCTAAAGTAAGCGGTCTAAACTAAGGTTTGTAGTCTATGGGGTTAGACCGAGCATCTAACTCATGTTAAGACTATTATGTTGTCTAAAGCCATGGTGGGGACGGTTTGTCTTGACTGTCTGGAGCATAGACTCCCAAGTAGAGACATAGATATGTTGCTTGGTGATGACATATTAGACCAGGACTAAAGCGTGATTGATCTATGAAGTCCGCTATGAGTGGATCAATCTGCTTCTGACGTTCATTGTGCAGTAACCTTAATCCTGAGTAAATGAACTACTTCATGTATATGACTTGTGTACTTTGATGTTCCAATGGTTAAAGCGTCTCAGAGGTAGTAAGCTTATAGACCGGTTCGTTGGGTGCATGACTTGTATACGATGAAGAGTTTGTTTACAGTTATCGAAATCATAGCTCCAGGGAGTTAAAGGTATCCTCTTAAAGGTATTATACTGGATGTGAAAATGGACAAGGTCTTAGGTAATCTGCTGGGCAGATTACTTCTTATTCACATATGGTGAATAATCATTTTCTTATTCGGCAGTATAATGGAATTTTAAGATGGCCTAATCAGTAGGATTAAACGAACTTTGACCTAAGGCTGATTATGGATATCATATGAGGGTTTTGCATATATGACAAGGTCATTGGATATTAGCTTGTCACAGGCTTTCATAATACAATATATAATTGGGAGTTCAGTTTCAGATTTATAGTGGTGTGACTCTGAAAATTAGTGATCATATGATTAAGTTGTTCGGTACAGAATGATAATCATATGGATTCATGGGAGCCCGATTATATATGTCCAATTGGTCCCTCTACTAACTCCACATAATTCCTTAACAATTGGCAAATTGATTTGTGTATGCTATTGGCTAGTTTATTATGCATGGATGGTGTTGACATAAGATTAGGATGGTGGACAAGATTCTCTCCGGTTAAATTCATAATTTGTTTTGGATAATAGAGTACACAATTATTCAAACTCCAAATAAAATTGTCATGATTTTATTTGAGATTGGATTGGAGTTGTAGAAAATTATCCATGAAAACAAAATTTGAAATACAACTTTTTATGGAATTTGAAATTTGAAATTTGAAATTTGAAATTTGAAATTTGAAATTTGAAATTCAAATTTTGAATCACAGTCCAAGTGGAATTCGAATTCTTTGTGAATAATTCCACAAGGTTAGAATTCGAATTTAAGTTGGATATGGAGAGGAAAATCTTGTTTGAATCCTACTTGAATTTTAAATCCCAAATCTACCAAGGAAAACCGAATTTGTTAGGGAAAAATCTCCCAAGGTAATTTCAGATTTTATGGATAAGATTGTAGGGAAAAATTCAAGTTTCAATCTCAGTTGAATTTGGATTCTCTCCTCCCTGAAAGTGGCCGAAAATTTTGGGTGAATCTCAAGGGAGATTTTTGGTTATTTATGGATAAAGATGAGATAAAATTCAAGTTAGAAAATCCTATTTGAATTTTGATTCTCCTCACACTTTAATAGATGAATCTGGACAGGTTTATGGCCTTAGGGAAATTTGGATTTTGTGGATAAATGGGGAGATAAAATTCAAGTTAAAATCTGGTTTGAATTTTGAAAGAAAAATCCTTAAAGTGGCTGAAATCTTTTGGTGGATATTGGCCCTAGATTTTTCAGATTTTATGTGTGGATAAGGGAGAAAATCTTCTCCTAATCCAATTCGAATTCAGAAGATCACCTCATGCAAGTCTGTAAATAGAGGTCCTGCCACTCCAGTTTTCTCAGATCACAGACTCTCAAGTAAGCAGGCTTATTGTTGCATAACTCATCGTGACAATAAGTTCTTTAGAAATCTGGGTGGTCGGAAGAAGACTAGCAGCGCTACTCAAGTAAGCAGTCTATAAATAGAGGTCCTGCCACTTCAGTTTTCTCAGATCACAGACTCTCAAGTAAGCAGGCTTATTGTTGCATAACTCACCGTGACAACAAGTTCTTTAGAGATCTGAGTGGTCAGAAGAAGACTAGCAGTGCTAGCATACCGATCAAGGTTCAGAGTACCCACACACTCAGTCATTCGGGAATTGGAGAATAGTAGAGAATGCTAGTTGGTTGAAGCCCTTCGATCATTCTCCTCCTGCAGATTGGCATCCTTTGAGGTATGAATTTAAATTGTTGTTGGTTTATTGTATATGGCATCATGAGATATTTAACGATCTTAAAAAATTTTTATTGTTTAGCTGCACTACTCTGATACGTTTTTACCGATTTATTTCCTGCAAAAATATGCTCTCAATCTACACTTATAAACTTTTTATTTAAATATTTAATAAAAGAACCAGATAGAATAAGAGATATAATAGAAGATAACATATGTACAGAACAATCGGAACAAATTACTTATAAAGAAGTAGATAAAATTAAAAATTATATTAACTGCCGATATATAACATCATATGAAGCCAAGTGGAGATTGTACGAATACCCAATATATCATAGAAATGCAGTCGTACGACGACTACCCATCTATCTGCCACAAATGCAAAATATAACCTTTCACTTAAGCCAACGACTTACAAGTATACTAAACCAACCAGGCATGCATAAAACAGTTTTAACTGAATGGATGGAAATAAATAAAACAAACATAAAAGCAAGACACTTTTCTTATATACAATTCCCTACTAAGTGGATGTGGAATAACAAAGATAAGATTTAGACACCTAGACAAACAGGGCGTATAATAGAAAAAACATATTATATTCATTCAAGTTCTAGAGAATTATATTATCTAAAATAGTTACAAAATCATTGAAAAGGTGCAGAATGCTATGAATCTCTTCGTACAATTAATAACATAATATACCCAACAAATCAAACAGTATGCAATGCCCTAGGATTATTAGGAAATGATAAAGAATGAAAAGAGTTAACACAAGAAGTTTTATTATGATCAACGTCAACTCAGTTATGATAGTTATTTATTGTAATTTTATTATTCTATAATGTAAACAACCTAATAAAATTATTAAAAAAACATTCAAAACTTATAATAGATGATATTTTACATAGAATTAGAACATTATTCAACAATCCCAATTTAAAATTCTAAAAAATGACTTATATAATTACGTCTTATATGAGTTAGAAAATTTGCTAAATACAAATTTAACTATTTTAACATATTTTAATTTACCCCAACCCCCTGAATCATTAATTAATAATCTAAATAATAAATTATTGTGAGAAGAGCTTAACTACAAGGCTAATGAATTAAAACAAGAAAACATTATCTTATCACAAAATTTAAATAACAAACAATGATATATTTACGAACAAGTTATAAAATCACTAAAGAACAAAAAATAAAATCTATTATTCATTTATAGACATGGAGGAATAGGAAAAACATATTTTTGCGATGCAATTATCACTAAAATAAGATCAAACAATGAAATTGTCTTAGCAGTTGCATCTTCTGGAATAACTTCATTATTATTACCTACAGGAAGAATTGCATACTTTAGATTTTAAATACCATTATCAATAGATAACTTTTTCATCTATCATATAAAAAAGGGAACCCAACTAGCAGAATTAATTAAAAAAATATCATTAATAATATAAGATAAAGCCCTTATGAATAACAAACATTGCTTCGAAGCTTTGGACAAAATAATTCAAGATCTAAGAAATTATTTTGATAAACCATTTGGTGGAATGACAATTATTATAGGCAATGATTTCTGTCAAATATTACCTATTATACTCACAGAAACAAAAGAACATATAATAAACGTAAGTATAAATAACTCCCACATTTTCAAGTATTAACATTAACATAAAACATGAGGCTAAAACATTTTAATACTATAAAATAGGAAAAAATAGAAATAAACGAATTTTCAAATTGGATATTAGCCATTGGAAATGATATAGCAGAAGGAATAGAATGTCCAGAAAATGAAGATGCTACATAGATCAAAGTTTTAGAAAGATACATAATACATTATGATTCAAACACAATTAAAAAGATTTTAGAAATAATATATGAAAACATATGTGAAAATTTACAACAACAAGTAATAGTAACACCTAAAAATAAAACAGCAATTGATGTTAACAAATATATATTATCCTTGATACCTGGTGAATTAAGGGAGCGTTTGGTAAACGCATTGCATTTTGATTGTATTTGAATGAAATTTGTTTTTTGAATGTTGTATTTTGTTGAAAAGTATTTGTTTTGTATTTGAATGAAATGTGTGTTTGGATGAAAAGTATTTTAGAGTTGAAAAGTTGATGTGATTGGTAAAAGTAAAGATAAATAGTGGAGTTGAAAAGTTAATGTGATTGTTTTAAAAATGTTTTAAATAGTAATTATTTTCGTAGCACTGTTGCAAAATTTGTGTTTGGTGTAAAATTGTATTGTATTTGAATGAAGTTAAAATGAAATATTAGTGTCAAATGGCACCTAAAATCTTATTACAGTTGCTATACAACAGTATCTTCGTCTAAAAATATCGACGAACTTAATCTTTTATATCCTGAAGAATTTTTATATGCACTAAATGTTAACGGTGTACCACCACTAAATTAATTCTTAAAATAAGAGCTCTGATATTAAGAAACTTAAATCAATTAGTTGGTTTAAACGATGAAACAAGACTTATAATCACACAATTAACAACTAGAATAATAGTAAGACAAATTATAAATAGAGGAAGCTCAAATGAAAAATTTTATATTCCTGCAATAAAAATGATTGTGAATAAACTAAAATGGCCCTTTGCATTGAAAAAACGACAATTCCCTGTAAAGATTTGCTATGTAATGACAATAAATAAAAGCCAAGGTTAATCGTTAAAAAAATTGTAATCTACTTAGAAAATGATATCTTTACACATAACAAACTATATGTAGCTTTATCAAGAATAACAATGCCTAAAGGATTATACATACTAATATATAAATCAATTGATAGATATCCGGATCATATTAAAAATATCATTTACAGAGAAATTTTACATAACATTATGTAATCAAAAAAAGATAGTCATCAATTAAATATTATCAATATATTGTACCAACAATGGATACACATTTTTTCAATTACATGTAAAAAATTTGTATGCATTATCCATGAAATTTCATTCCTATGTATTTTCTCAGTAGTTGACATAGGATGACAATACCAATACGCTCCTTCAAACCAAGTGAACTGTACGGAACAATAGAGGCTCGCATTAATAGATTATGGCATAATAATGATTACACAACAAGTCGTCTAATCAGCTTAGACTGTGTCTTAGTAGATTATGAGGTAAAGGCTCTTTCTCACATTATCATAGAATTATATTCCTATTCTTTTGCATTATTTCATATTATACTCTATTACAATTCAAAACAAATATTATATATGATGCATTTTATAGCTTTAAGATACATGATAAGATAAATAATAATACATTTACCAAATACAACTTGAAACAATATATGGATCAATAAGAGCACAACATGCTAATCACCTATTTGACAAAATAGATGAAGCACAGATATATCAAATTAGTAATTTTAATGTTGCACCAAACAAATCAAGATACAAAGTTCTACCTCACTGTGTCATGTTACAATTTGCAAGAGCAACATCCTTCATCCTAATAACCGAAAAGAAACCAAATTTTCCACTGTATAAGTTTTACTTTGCAGAATTTGATCAGTTACTATCACGAACATATGTCAATGAAATATTGACAGGTATTATCCTCTCGGTATTAATATATATATTATATATATAAATATATATACATGTTTTATAAAGTTCTTTTTCCACATGTCAACAACTATTTCAATTTTACTTATATCAAATATTATAGACATGTTGACAAAAGTCCAAGAAATCAAACAAACAAATATCAAGGGCAAAATGATGCTCACTATCACCGCAAAATATCAGGTAATAAAATTAATAGCGTTTACAACATATATCACAAACAATATTTTACCTAAAGAAACATAAAATAATTATAGTCAAGAAGGTATACTCCCATCCCCATCCCCTCCCCCCCCTTACATGCACTTGTAAACTCCCATCCCCATCCCCTCCCCCCCTCCCCCCCCCCCCCCCCCCCCCCCCCCCCCTTACATGCACTTGTCCTCTAAGAGTCCTCAGACTTTCTTACTTTCTCCACTTTCTTTCCACGTAATAAAAGATAAAAGGCCACCTTCAAAGCACAAAGTTCGACATGTGAAAATTATAAAAGCAAAAAAGGAAAAGGAAAAAAGAAAAAAAAAAGTTCATTATAAAATCTTTGCTTCTTAAAGGAGGTGAGCGGAATATGTTCTTTGTCTTATAGGTGGGACTTGGGAGCATTACTCATTAATGGTCATGAATACATATATATATATATATAGCTCCCCCCTTTTTTGGATCATCATGACGGTTGTTAAATTTGCAAGAAAGTGCATTTTGTTGCCGAAGTCGGCCTTCGGAAGGTTGATGCTCAGTTGCATTTGGAACAAATGTTTGAAACGGAATTTTAAGGCTAGAATTAATTGAGTTTTAAACAAAAAAATTATAATTTTCATTAAATTTTTAGAAAAAAGACAAAAATCCATCTAAAAACTTTAGTTTGAACCAGATTTCCAAACACTTTATTAATAGTGGTGATAGTTTCTCTTTGTCAACATGCCTTTGTATATTATTATGAAATGGACATTGCAAAGCCTGCTTTGCCAAGTGCGAACCATTAGGTGCCTGTTGCACTCCGAAATTAATACGGATATAAACCCGTTCAAAGTCGAAAAAATAATTATCTTCCTAAAAGAAAAATTAGTTATGCCAATGAAGACGGCACTTTGCCTCTGATTCAGTACCCTTTGCACATAGCGTTACTTGTTGGAAAAACTTTAATTGGTTTGAACAAAGGTCATAAAGTTTCGTCTAGATGAGATCAAACAATAACGATGGAGGAGCTCTAACGACAGGAAAATTTCCAAATCTTTTGAAATTTTTTTTTTTGTTTATTTATTATTTTGTTATTCGGAAGCTTGTAATTCATTTTGGACCGTCGATTTGATCACTTGTTGACAAAAGAAATATCGTGGAAGGTAGTGGAGTACAGATTCATGACCCCACAATATAGTAGAGCTGATAACTGTGTATGTCAGAAGGAATGACTATGTTAATTGAAGAGTTTTATTTATGAAAAGTACTTTTAATGCGCTCGTGTCCTCCACAGTGCAGTTCACCGTGGTGACGCGCAACCCCAAGCGGCGGGTCTCAATCTTCTACGACCGGCTTGCTGTTCGTGGTACACCGAACCAGGGGATAACGCCGCAAGTGATGTTGCCGCCGCTGTTCCACCATGGTGGCGATGTCGCCAGTGCTCGGAGGAGGAAAGCTGACGCCGGTGTCGGTGGAGTTAGCGAACTGGCTGACGGTGGACGAGACGTGCAGGTTGTGGTGGGTTGAGGAGGCTGAGGTGGCGAAGACTGGTCATATGTGCACAATAGAGTGGTTTTTATTTTTTTTATTGGAAGCTGTGATGGGGTCTTCTAGCCGTAAAGTTGATAGGAAGGTGATGCATTTGAGGAGTCGAGGAAGTTGGTGGGGGTAGGAGACTTAGAATGGTTGGGTTTGAAGTGGAGTAAAACTTTGAATGACTTGATCTGGTTGGCTTTGTCTGAAACGACAGACTTCGATTGATTAAAGTTCCCTTATCCATACACAAAGCCATATATATATATTTATTTATTTATATAAATAGTATTAAGATATTAATTTTAATATTAATTTTATGACTATTAACTCACATATCATATTTTTATAAATAAAAACATTTAAATGATGTAACGATATTTTAAACACTTATCGATAAAAAAAACAATAATTTACATTTTATATAAATTGTATTCAAAAATTAATATTAAAATTGGTATTCTTAATATTTTTCATTTAAATATATATCCAAATAATGCTCCCACCTTTCGATTATAATGTTCAAAATTTCTGTGTCACAATCACGAAGGTTGTAAAAATTTGCAAGAAATTAAAGTGCACTATCTAAGAATTAATGAGATGTTTGGATATAATATTTTATTATTATTATATTAAATGTAATATATGTTTAAATATTTTATATTTATATTATATTTAAATGTTCTAAATATATTTGAATGTGTTAAATATATTTAGATATTTATATTTAAATTATATTTAAATGTTAATAAAAATAATAATAATACAATTGATAAAAATAACATAAAAAGATGTTTAGTACTCTCACTTCTACCTCGAGAAACAACAACGAGGCTACCGCAGATGACGCAGTGCACCAGAGGTCCCTAGCAGTGGGTCCCTAGCAGTGGCTTTCTCTCTCCTTCTCTCTCTCTCTCTCTATATATATATATATATCTTCTCGCCTAGCTCTTCTCTCATTAGGTCTGCGGAAGAGTCCATCACGGTATGTTTCTTTTCCTCTACGAATTTTTAAGCTTATATGTATAAAATGTTCAGTTTGCAGAATATTGACCCTATTAACGTAATATTCCTCTTCTACTTCTTCTTCTTCTTTTTTTTTTCAATATATATATATATTTTTCTTCTTCTTCTTCTTCTTCTTCTTCTTCTTCTTCTTCTTCTTCTTTCAATGTATACATATTTTTCTATATTATATCATGCTATGAAAATAAGAAAGAATAATTGTAGAAGCTAAGAGAGATGAAAAATAAATATTAGCCGAGAAGTTATAATATCAGTTCAAAATTTTTCATGCTTAAGTTTTATCAAGAGACAAAACCACTAGTTTTTGATAATAATTCTATAGTTCACAAGTAATATTTAAAACAAAATTTTCTCTCTATACTAGTTTCAGACACACTCTCTCTCACACACACATATATCCTATAAAGTTGTATAAATGTGGATATATATATATATACATAGTTATATTTGTCAAAACGATTCAGGAAAAGTTTTTCTTCAATTTGCCAAACAAAAATAAGGCTTGATTTAAACATAATAATAAGTTCACTACGTATATGTATCCACATTGATAATTCGAATTTCAGGAGAAATTCATATAGAATTCCAAAAGTGTTTTCTTCATCTTGATACGTACATAAAAAATGCATTAGGCTTGATTTAAGCATATAAATAAGTTCAATTAATGGGGTTTGACATACACAAAAAGATTCATTAGGCTTGATAATATGTTTTGGGGGGCCAAAATGACCTAGCCCTTTAGCAGGTACTGATCAATATCTTGTCCTGTGTTGCATTACATATCATAGAATTTCACATTGGTTTGAGATTAATGTAGTTTTTCTTTCCCTTTTATGTTGTATTCTGGTCATGGCCGGTTGTATTTAGTGGGAAGGGAAAGCATTTATTGTTTGTTTTTAGCCTTTAGGGATTGTTTGGACGGTAGTGAGGAGATACCATGGCAGGGATTTTTGGACCATTTTTTTTTTCTTTTTTCAAGATCATTTGCTGATGATGCTATATATCTATCTGTCTATGTATGCCTTTTGTTTATTATTATTATTATTATTATTATTATTATTATTATTATTATTATTATTATTATTATTATTATTATTATTATTTTAGTTTTCAAAATCATGTATTGATAATGCTATCTATCTATGCTTGTTTGTTTATTTTTCGTAGTTGGGAAAGAACGATGTACAACATCATTTTGTCTATAATTGCCATATTAGCAACCTTACTACAACTGCAGTTTCAGTCACAAATTGACACACGCTCCGGCAGGATCATTTCTGCGTTTCTGGTTGCTTTACTCACCTATGCTTTGGTCGAATATAGTTTACATTTTTATCGAAATGAAGACGCTGCAGTGAATCGGTTTCTGAGAGAAAACCGCTTGTGCTTTGGAGCTTTCCCTTGCATTTTGTTGCTGCTTATCCTCTCCCCTCATATTGGGTGGGTGATTACTGGCATCTGGATTTCTTATGCAGTGAAGAAGGCTTATGATGAAATGATGTATCATAATGTCTCAGTTGCTGACATTATACATCTGGTGATGGATGCATTGTTTAAAATACTAGACAAGTTTAAACAAGCAATTTTCCGTGGCTCACTGGAAGATGAATCTCCTGTTTAATACTGTCCGGGCACCTTGGATTACGTGTGTGTGTGTGTGTGTGTGTGTGTGTGTGCTGTGATAATAAGTTACTCAGCTTCCTGTTTGAAATGAGTTTGCATACGTTGGTTTGGTGTTACAATTACATGTGGTAGTAATGAGTTGTATAGTTATAGTTATATATTTGTTGATGGAAAGTAAAAGTCCAAGTACTCCTGATTTCTTGTTTGTAACAGGTACATTAGGGATAAACTCATCTTTATTTAGAATCTACTGGTAGGGCTTGACTTATATAATGACGTGCTTAGTTAACAAGAATATTGTTGCTCGTGATAACTGTTTGAAATATGTAGTTTTTTATTTCAACATTTTTCTTACCTTTGATTTGATATGCTAAGGTTATTTTGATAATAAATAAAAGAGAGCAAAAATTGTGATCGCTAGTACTATTGAGCAAAGAAGCAGATATCCTTGAAAAAATTAAAGATGGTGTCAAGTTTTGTATCAATATTCTACGAAGTCTTGTGTCTACATCTTACTATAATTGGTACGTCAGTTTATCTACAAACTGGCTATTTAAGGGGGTAAATCCTGAGTAAAGCAAACAGACTTCTAATATATAACAAAAGGAATAAAGATCACCATGAATTGTGCTTTAGGACACTTTTGGGATGTTTGCTTTAGATCCTTTATGCTTTGGATGGAGAAAATAATGCATCCCATGACCCCACCAATGAAAATAAACGACTTTTTCTCTTCAATTGGCCACTATAACCATGCTATTGCCTTGTTAACGTATCATTAAAAAAAAAAACTAATTAACTAGAACACCCCATTTTAGCATGTAGAAAACAGAATTCCCAGAATTAATTATGGTATCAAAAGATCAAAAGGAATAATTATTTAATCACTCGGTTAAGCTAGCAATCAGTAGATTATCTTTGGATGGCCTTATAACTAGTTGGCCCTCACTTTAAAGATCTGTCTTCATAAAATATGAAAAAGATTAAAAAAAACTAATTAAATTAAGTCTAGTTATCTAATGTCAACGTAGAAGTAACCAATGCTAGCAAATTGCAATAATAGAATCTAGCATCATACTAAAAGTGTAATAACAATATTTAAGAGAACCAAATATCTATATACAAATTCATATATATGCTTAGTTTAGTACATTTATCAATATGAGAGAGAGAGGGAGAGAGTAGATTTTTAGCTTATAAGATTCTTAGTATACTATAAATGGCTTTTACCGTTCAACTCCAAGATCATGAAATACTCTTAATTTTAATTATACAGTTCGCCAAATAAACCCATATTGAAGAAAAATAAGACAAATGAGATAGCAAAGACTACATATCGAGAAGATATTATTCATGGTCCTAGATTAGATTATATTGTTTGCGTTGGAAAATGACTTAAAAACCCATTTTTAGGTACCATTTTAAGGCTTAATTTTGAGTGAGACCCACAATGTGCTAATGATTGGTTTAAGTAGATTCATGTTTGTCTATGTGAGGAGATTAAAATGATATATTTCTATACTTAAAATGATGCATGTATTAATGAGAAACTAACTATCAAAGTGCACCTATGAAGTGGGAAAAATAACTTCAATTCTTGATTCACATGGGAAAGAGACGAAGATAAGTTGGTGCTATAGGATTGCCCATTTGGTTTGTGGTAAGCATGTAAGCTAAGAGGCTCTCTCTTGCATGTGTAGAGGGTGCAAATCCCTCTAATAGAATCTGGAATCTCTTATAGTCTTGTAAATTATAGGGAGAGAGAGAAACTCTAGAGAGGCATTCTTTGTTCTTAAAATACCTAATGTTTCATCTTCTATTTTATTAATTGTAAATGATACGATTCTAATATTGATGTAGAAAGGATTTCTAAACTAAATAACTTTTAGGAAAACGAAGGAAGGACTTACATTAGCACTAATGTGTATTGGACTCTTATTTGAGCAATAAAGTTCTACAGCAAAGATAATGGCCATCATACTTCAAGAAAGGCCAAGCAATATCTGAAAATCAATATAACTCTTTTTCCCAATTAAGATGATAAACAAACCTAGAGAGTTTCAACTTTAATAAAACACATTATATATACAGCAATTTCCATTTTTCCTTTTCCTAAACCAGCAATATATATATATATATGTTTGTGCGTGTGTGTGTTGTTGGGGTTGGGGGGGGGGGGGGGTGGGGTGTGGTGTGGGGGTTGGTGTGGGCCTTGAGTTGGGTGTATATCTAGGTGTCAATTATGGTTGAAACAGTTTCTTTCATATTTTTTACTATGCCAATAACGAGAAAAACGACACAAATGGGACAATAAAGTTAACAACATAAATGATTCAAGCCACAATAATTGAGCAGGCAACATGTTTGGGAGCTGTAACAAACAAAAATAAGGGCTAGACGTAAGCTCGCTCCAGAGAGTACTACTTTCAATCTATTGGTAAGTTTTTTTTTTTTTTTGAGAGAGAATCTAAGAAATGATATTAGCATAAATGAAAAGGCAATAAGAAATACGTATATTCAACCAGCACTAACAAAAGAAGAAAGTTAAGAAAGAAAAATGATTCAATTACATGTGTTTCATATTGAGATTTATGTTTACATGATGAAACATTAAAATTCAGCAAAATTTATCTAGAAGATGAAGAAATTAAGAATATAAATTTAACAAAACAAAAAAGGAAGCACTTACAGGTTGGAGAAAAACAAGGATATGGTCATTAGATTTCCAGAAACACGAAAGCAGCAACACCTGAAATAGCCCATTATCCTAATAAATTAAAGTTGCAATGAAATTTCAACATAAGTCTTAAATAGATGTTTTTTTTTTTAATAAATTTGTTATAATGAAAATAGATAATTGGGTTAACAGGGTATCCCGTCACGAGTATTCCTACAAAGAGGAAACCTGCCCCATCCTCACCAACTTAAATGGGTAATGTGACGGGTATAGAGAGTATTTTTATTTGTAGGATGGGTTGGTAAGAAGACTATCTAATCCTGAAGTAGCCCTATTGCCCTCTCTAATCTAAGTATATTCATGTTCTCCTATGTGAGCAAATTGAAATTATATATTTATGTGCTCAAAAATGAAAAATTGACTCATAAAATATACCTATTAAATGAGAAAAATATCATTAACTCTTCCTTAACATAGGAAAGAGATGAAGACAAATACTTGGTGTTTGTGTCGGACTTTTTCCTTTGGTTTGTGGTAAGCATGTAAGCTAAAAGGCTCCCTTTTGCATGTGTAAAGGGTGCAAATAACTAATGGATTTGTAAATGAGTGCACGCCTTGTGGGCATAAATTTGCACAAAATTAATTACTGGGTTATTAGAGATACATTGTTTTTCCAATTTCAGATTTATTTCTGGTTTATTTCCGTTGATAACAATTTCTATTTTCTGTTTTTAGATTCTGTTACTGTCCTCATTTATTTTGTATATTTTTCCTAGTAGTTTGAATACTCAAAAGCTGCTAACAAGCATTACTATTAACTCTGCTACTTAGGTATATCTTGACTTGGCCAAACTTCCTAGACTTGCAAAATGGATCTCAAGGCCAAAAATCTGCCCAAAATTAATGAAGACTGCAAATCTATATTTACTTCTCCTCCAATCGAACGCGCTACCACTCTCAACCACTTTATTCTAAAATATAATATATATAAAACCTGCAGCTCTAAAGCTTTGATAAAAGATGACTACAACGATCCCCAAACACGTGAATTCCCTCAAATAGAATTTGGAACCTCTAAAAGTCTTGTGAATTATGGAGAGAGAAAATTTCTAGGGAGGCATTCTTAGTTCTTAAAAAACCCAAATTTTAACTTCTATATTTATTTTAAAGAACATGATTTTAACATTGACATGGAAAGGATTTCTAAGCTAAATAACTTTCAGCAAAACGAAGAAAGGAAGGACTTACATTAGCACTAAAGTACATTTAACTCTTATTTAAGCAATAAAGTTCCACAGCAACAAGGATAAAGGCGTGGCCATCATGTATCGTTCAAGAAAGACCATGCAACATCTGAAAATCAGTAGAAATCTTAGTACCAATTAAGATGGAGAAACAAACCTGGAGAGTTTCAACTTTAATCCATTTACACATGGTATGTGGACTGTTTCTCCGATTACAGCAGATTCCTTCTTTCCTTTTTCTAAACAAGCAATACACACACGCATATATGAATTTCATATTTGGTGCCAAGAACGAGAAAAACGACCCTAGCTTGAAAAACGACATAACTGGGACAATATTGAGATTTATTTTGTACTTTATGACTTGTTGTTCAATACCATATATATGGAAGATAAAAAATATGTATATAGAAATTTACTATCAAAACGAAGAAAAGAAACACTTACAAGTTTGAGAAAAATAAGGATAAATTTAGGGTAATAGTTCCAGAAACACCAAGCAAAACCATCAAATAATTCATTTTCCAAACTATAGTACATGCTTTGAAAAGAACGTTGTACATTCAAATTGTACATTATACATATATATATATATCACAATAGAAGAGTCTGCTTAAAAATAATAATTAAAAAAAACCCTCAATAAAGCGAGGTTTTTAGAGGGAAAAACAGAGAAAATTCAAATTTGCCGTGCTGAGTTGTAGACCCAAAATCATGCTTTTTCTAAGATTTTCTCATCCTAATCTACAGTAGTTTGATAATATATATCAATTTTCCTTGAGAGGAAGGAATAGCGAAAGCGCCAGCATGACAAAATGTGTTTCCGCGTTTGGCGGGATCGATTGACATTGTCGTATACACATGCAAAAAGCATTTTAGTTGTCGACAAAATTTTTTTTTTCTTTTATAATTATTATTTATTGGAAATTATTGTTCATGTGTTGCCTTACTCGGTGAGTTGACAAAGTCGTGTATATATATATATATTTATATTTATGGGACGTGTCCCGTGATGCACATGTATGAGAGGAATTCCGAAATTTTGG
Organism: Antiaris toxicaria; assembly: GCA_035233585.1. NCBI lineage: Eukaryota > Viridiplantae > Streptophyta > Magnoliopsida > Rosales > Moraceae > Antiaris > Antiaris toxicaria. The sequence continues at coordinate 9,208,799 of CP141162.1, read as the reverse complement.
TAGATTGACTTGAAAACTAGAATATATATACAGTTAATATATAGATATATTTATTTATATATATGGGACGTGTCCCGTGATGCACATGTATGAGAGGAATTCTGAAATTTTGGTTGACTGCCTTAAAAACTAAAACATAGATTGACTTGAAAACTAAAATATATATAAGGTTAATAAACCGTTATTTGGAAAGAAGTAAACCCTGGTCGTTTAGAATTAGAGGAGTTATGAGTATTACACAAATCATGTTGTGTAATAAAAGTTCAAAATGTAAATTATAAAAATTAAATATTCAAGGGACAGTATAAATTTATACGCAACAAGTTTTTCGACTATGTCTCTTATGTATCTCATTTAATAAGAAAAATTCTAACAATCCAGTTGCTCTTTAAAATTTGGAATATATATAATTACACACACACACACACACACACACATATATATATATATATAATCCCTCTCTTTCGCTTTTTGAGTCCTCACTGCTGCTTTATTAATTCCTCTCATTCTGAACCTGACTTGTGCGTTTGAAGGACAACTTCTTGGTAATAAAAAAAGCAGCAGATCTAATGAGCCATCTTTGGTGCTCTACAGCCTCGACTTTTTGGTCACATGTATTATTACAAAGTTGGTGGAAGACGACAGGCCTGGTCATCATCCTTTTACAACGTGGGGCATCACCACAAGATAACTTTAAACTAACTACGATTATTTTGTGCAAAAAAGTTAAAAACTTAGAGCTAAAGAATCAGTTACAAATTTTTATTTTGTTGCTAAGTTGTAGTTCTAAAGTTCAAGCTAAAAAAATTCATGGCCGTAAATTTTCTTTATCTTCATACCTAAATATGATACTATTAGTTACAAAAAGTAACTTTTTTTAGTTGAACATAAATTTTGGATGCAAATAATTTTGTCACTAAAGACTATCAACTTTATAGCTTATTCCGTGAATTTGTAGCCAATTCATATTAATGATAAAAATCTTAATTTTATAACTATATAACCTTCTCTTCAAATTATAATAATTTTTATTTTTTCCAATATGACACTCCAGATATTTAATTGAAGCACATTAACTTTCATATATATGTATATATATACATATATATAAATCTTATTAACTACACATGTACAGTTCCACGTACGTATAATGGTTTTGTGAAAATTTTAAACTTTAAATTGAATCCAATATTAACATTATCCAGAGTCAATCTAATACTAACAAATATGAAGTATATGTAATGGTTTTTTACATTAGAAAATGCTGACTTTCTTACTGGCTAATATTATAACGTGAAGAAGCGAATCTACTTTGTTTTTCACCATCTACTTTGAGCGTAAAAAGCTATTTTTATCCGGGCCAAGATTTAACGTTTTAACAATTCGAGTTGATAGATAATAATTTGATAATTTTAGCTGAAATGTTTGAAAAATAGCTAAAAACTTTTAGGGCCGATTAGGTGACCACTTTTGGTCTGTAAACCAACTTTTTTTTTTTTTTTGTACTTTTTTCTATCTCAATATCATTTTTTACTATTTATATCTCCAAAATTTTATATTAAATTATAAACTTTAAAAGTTCATAATTTTGTACATATAAGTTCAAATAAGATATTTTTTTAAAATTGTATAAATTTTTGAAAGAAATAACATAAAATTCATATTGATAATTTTTTTCTAAATAAATTTTTAAGATTTTATATTTTTTCATTACAAACAGTTTTTTTTTTAAACACATTGTTCAAAATTACTTTTTTCTAATAAAAAACATATCTAAAACTGCCCTCAAATAGACACTTATTTTATATCTATTAAAGCTTTGGGGGTATTTGGAGAAGTATTCAATTTTAATTTTATTCAAATACAATACAATTTTACACCAAACATAAATTTTACAACAGTGCTACGAAAATAATTACTATTCAAAACATTTTTAAAACAATCACATCAACTTTTCAATTCCACTATTTATCTCTACTTTTACCAATCACATCAACTTTTCAATTCTAAAATACTTTTCATCCAAACACATATTTCTTTCAAATACAAAACAAATACTTTTCAACCAAATACAACATTCAAAAAACAAATTTCATTCAAATACAATTAAAATGCAATGCGTTTACCAAACGCCCTCTTAGGGTTTTTTTGATTCATTGGTTAAATCTAAAATTAAATGAAATTTTTAAATTCAAATTGGTTGAATTCGTTATAATTTTTGTTATTTTTTTAGAAAAGAAAATAAAATTAAATACAAAAATTTGAATTCAAACTCATAAACTAAATGAGATCTTAATAATTATAAAAGGATTTTTTTTTTATAATTGCCATTATCTTATTGTTTTTGACTAAGATTATGACCTTTTGATCTAAGTAGGATTACGACTTTGATTTCACATGCAATTCATCATTCATAGGCTGCAAATAACCTTAAATTATTGTTTCTTTTCTTCCTTTTTCCTAGATTCTGACCCCCCTAGATCTGTTGCAGTAATTGGTTCATCCTGCTGCTTTTAGTCCTTACATTTTTATCAGTACAGTACACGTACGATGTGTCGGTACTGCTTCTAGTATCGTCCCCCCTACGCTTCAAGCCACCCTCAACCAAAAAATGTATATACAAGACCATTTATAATATATTTTATTATTTTAATGTTATATTTATAAAATAAAAATAAAAAATAACATTCTCAAATTTTATATTTTAATTAATGCTATTTTAAATATATTTTTTTTGCTTTTATTATTTTTGATATTTATAAAAGTGATCTTCTAGAATTAAATAATTCAAAAGTAAAAATATTATAGTAATTGCATTAAAATGTGAAAACAATAATAAATAAAAAATTTTAGAGTTTTCAAGTCTATTTATAAGCGAGACAAACAGTCGACTCCCAATCATATTATTAGAAAATATATTAGTCTAAGGGTTCAGATTTGCTTTCTTAATCGACCATTAAGAATTAGGTAAGATTTTAAAAATGAAATCGATGGTAGGGATTAACTCAATTAAATTGATGCGATGATTACGTAGATTAACATGACAATAGTACTACTCAAGTCGATGCTTCGATTTTCACATGGGTATTGAGTGAATCTTTTAGAGAAAGCTTAACCGTTAATAACTAAACTTATTAATGAGATATATTATATTAATTTATAAAATTTTAAAAATAAATTATTAAAATTAAAAGTTTAGATGTTAAATGTGTCAAATGCAAAAAAAATTTAGAGGTCAATCAATAGTGCCAAAGCTCCTTTCCTCTTTTTTTTTTTTTTTTTTCTTTTTCTTAAGGGGCTACAACACTACAAGTCCAACCAGTAATTTTTCCAAGTGCACTTTTTCCCCTCCTTTTGCTAAAGCCAGTATATGCTTAATACCAACAAACATCTAATTCCCTAAAAAAGAAGGAAAAAAAAGAAGATTTCTTTATTTATTAGCCTAAGGTATCCCAGTGTCACATTAAACTAAATTTGCTACACCAAGAAGCTACAAATAGCAATAACCACACCAATACCTGCAGGTGGAGCTATTTTTGCACATCATCTCCAATCTTCAAGGCCAAATATAAGCTGCATAAACAGAGAAACAACCAACCACAATTAGAAAGAAACAAAAACTCAGATCATTTACAAAACCATACAATATAAAAACAGCAACAAACATGTAAAACATAAGCAACAGACCTCCACAGTTTGACCCCACCGGACGATTACTAATGCCGCAACGCTTGACCACGTCGAGTGCAATTTGTCGAACCACCCCGACTTTCCTAGCCGTCTCCGAAAGCGCAAAAGGCACAAAGACATGTCAGATTTTGGATCATACTTCTCACCAGAATACAACATTTCATTGGGACATCAATATTCCTTGCTTTTGCTGCTACTTCACGGGGACCTAGTCTCCAAGCTGCTCTTTGGACACTCAGAGTTCCGCATTCGCTTGCCCCATAAACCCGATCAAGCCCGCCATTGCCCGCGATAAGAAGAAGGGCTAGAAAGGAAATTATGCGCTTCATTGCTGTGCAGAAAATTAAGTTTCCAGATTTGACGAATTTATAGTGAAAGATGTAACTGTGTAGTGTTCTTCAATACAAACGCCCATTAGAGGCGTTAGAGAAAAAAAAAAATTTTTTTTTTTGGTTTTTATTTTAGTTGTTGGTCATTATGAAACTGTTGTAAGATCAGCTGGCAGGTTTTGAGGATGAAAGGAATGCATATATTTGTACGACCATTATATCTAGTACCTTTATGTTGTTGAGAAGGGGAAAATAAAAGAGTTGGGAGTACCCTTTTTTGTGTCATAAGATCAAGTGCTTTGGATACAGTATTCGTGTATATGGATTTGGTTGATCTTCTCTTAGTAGACCAGGCTATTAACATTATAATTGTTGTTGTTATCGCTAGGATTTTTTCTTTTTTTTTTTGGGGGGGCTGTTAAGACCATATTTATTTCCTATATTTGGACAGATTTGTCAAGATGACTAGAGATGTTGGTAAGTCCATAGTTGACATTCCTGGCCTGCAGGTTCACAAGGTTGATCGTGTCCGTTATAATATCTTTTGCTTTGATTTTCTAAGGCCCAGGGCCACCAGTTATTTCTCTTTTAGATGCTTACAACCAGCTTTTTAATAGACTTTTGTAAATATTTGCAAGTCTTGCTGAGATTCGTTCTTTAAAATTTTATTTCAACAAAATCTTTAAACAAAAATGGTTTTTGATGCTGACCAAAATTTTTAGTACTTGCTAGTTAAAGACTAGGATGCCAGACCAGGATGATCATTATGGATTACTGCAGTTTTTCAACAGCTTAATTAGTGTTAATGGGCATAACCGGTTTTTCGCTTAATTAATACGTTATCTATTGGTCTGATTACGAGAGCCTGATCAGGATAGAAAACATCTTTCACTTAGTACTTATTTTTCATACAGACTAATCATCAGGAATGCTACAGCATATTTTAGTAAGCAAACAGTAGAGACAACAAGAAAGCTTGTTATCAGGGAAAGACAGTTCAAAAGACCAGACATTTATTTATGTTTTCAGTACTAGCTTAAAGATACAATCTTAAGCACATCTTTGTAGCAAACTGCAATAACCACTCGACGATAAACAACTGTAGGCGCCACCACTCACGTATGATCTTCAAGGCAATGTGTAAGCTGCAAAGCAGAACAACTGGTATCAAGAACAGAAAAAAGGAAGCAAAACAGATTGTTTTTCAGTTTGAGAAGAAATGATTTATGACAATTACGGACCTCCACACTTGTACCCAACTGGACGGTCTTCAATGTTGCAGCGCTTTGGAATGGTGACAGCCACTTCTGCCTTCACTCCAGAACTCCGAGCAGTGTTTGAGAGCATGACGGCGCAGAGGCATCTCGGGTTCTGGCCAATCTTCTTCACCTGAGCGCAGCACCGGGCAGAGACTGAGGCATTCTCGTCTTGTGCTGCGGATGCACAAGGAGCCAGTTTGAAAGCCTCCATGTCAGGAGAAGTACCTACCCCGCATTCACCGGCCCCATGAATCTGATTCAGCTCACCGATGCTCAGAATCACGAGAAGGGCAAGAAAGCAAATGCATTTTGTTGAAGCTTCCATCTTTCAATTTGCAGTGTGTAAACGCTTGCTAGATCTCATGCTCTTTATAGCGAATGAAACGGCTCAAGAAATGATTACAAACAAAACCCACGAGTCATGGTGGAGGCAGCACTAGGAAAAAAGAGGCTTATGTTTTATTACTAATGCTACTGCACCTACTCTCTTCAGAAGTGGTAACTTGCCTGGCCACTTTTAAGCCACTGAAGATAAGTTAAACTCTTGTTTATTTTATGCCAGTGAACAACTTTGAGTGCCAATTAGCGGACCCTTTAATAAGCAGATGACAACAAGGCACAAACCATTCTAGAAAAAAGCCCATTTTGAGCATTCCATTTTCTAATTGCCCCCCACATTCCTACACTACGACAACTACCTATCATAACAAGCATCAAATTGTTTTTCCTTAAAAACAAAGATCTCAATTTGCTCCACCAAATGAAGAGTATCTGAGTCAGCCACTGTTGTTCTCTACCAAGATCCTAAACAACATTATCCTCGCGCCGTTGAGGAAAATAATTTATGCAAAAATTGTTCTCTTTAAGAGCGTTTCAATTCCTTCAATTCCTTAAAAGAGCAAAGAAAGAAAAATAGTTTCATATCCATTAATCTTTGTTTCATATCAAGTTGCACATGAGAGCAATAACAAACAAAATTAAAAATACATATATATATATGCACACACACAAATGAGAAAGAAGATAATAGCAACTAATTAATTGAAAACGTAATACAAAACTCAAGCCAGATAGAGCTGGTAATTTAGTTAATTAAGTTAAAAGAGAAATACTAATACAGAGCGAATCGTAATCGGAAACTAGCGACTGAAGAAAGCGTAGAGGACGATACAGATGTAGATAAGGAGAGCGGCGGGGACGAAGATGACGAGGGGGACGACGGCGGAGTAGGTGTAGGAGGAGCCGCAGCTGAGCGTGCCTAGCTTGATCTGGACGACGTTGATGAGGGCGAGCATAAGGAAGGCGCAGCCGGCGACGGAGCCGACGCCGGAGACGAGCATGCCAACGCGGAGGACGGACTTGTTGATGCGGCAGAGGAAGCCGCCACGGGAGCCGGGGCGGCAGTGGGGGCTGCGCCAGATCCGGATGGCCTGCTTGAGGCCGACGGCAACGAGGCTGGAGAAGAGGAAGGAGCTGAAGGAGTAGACGTGGAAGGCCACAAGGTCCTCCGCCACGGACGGGCCGGGGTTGCAGGCGGAGTCGGCGGCGTCGATCAGGGAGTTGGTCGGATCCTTGGGGTTCCACGTCAGCCCGATGAACACGGCCAGCGTGAAGAGAGAGTTCACGTTCACGATGCCGTCCAAGGCCGTGATGTGGACGCTGGTGCTGCCGCCGCCGCCGTCGGATGGCATTTTTGGGTGGTCGATAGGAGTATCCGATGGTAGAGATTCGGCGGAGGATTTTTTTTTTTTTTCCCCCGATTAGTTGTGGTAGTAGTAACTGAGTGAATGATGCAGTGGCGGAGAGAAAGGGAAAGTTGATCTTCGAGTTCAAGATTAAAAAGGCAAAAAAAAATTAAGGGAAAAAAAAAAAAGGAAAATAAAAGAAAGAAAAGTGACAAGTAAGCTATTGCTCTCTGTTTCTAATGTCAAATTTCCGTTTGTCACATGATATGCAAGCGGTGTGTGTTTCTAATATTACATTTTTATTATATTTAAATATAAAAATATTATATTTAAATATTAATTATATTATAATTTAAATTTAATATAATTATTATTTTTTTATTAATTATATTTTTTTTTATTTATCATATCACATATTTATCATTTAAATACAATTTAAATATTTTTTTATCTAAACACACATTATATTTAAATATAATATAAATATTTTTTTAAATACAAATTATATTTAATATATTACATTTAATCATAACGCTTTTATTAAAAGAGTCTTATTTTATGTTATTTATTAATTTTTTTTGAAAATCACATGAAATTTATAAAAGGATACAAAAACTCACCGAAGCAAAAATAATATACAAATTACAGTATTCTACGTACCAAATTTACCAAAAAAAAAAAAAAAAAGACTTCTACCATAGGTAAATGTTTACACCTTTCAATTTAAATTCGATAGTTTAAAAGAACTATGGACTACCTACCTAAAATAGAACCTCTCACATAGAAATAAAGTCCTCTCTATCAAACTTAAAAAAAAAAAAAAAAAAACCCACACACGCATACACCCACACCAAAAAGTGTTACAGATTGTCAAGGAGGAGGAAGAAGGAATTTGGGCAGGTAGAGTTTCGAGTGGTTGGTCTATACGGCGGCAGGAGAGAGAACGCCGGCGAGACTTACCATCACAATGGGTTTTTTTTGTTCATGTAAAAAATCACAATGGGCATTGGTTCTACTTGAGAAATCTTCGAAAGAGGGAGAAATCCCAGTTAGAAAAATTTCAAAAACCCACCTAACCCACCCAATATTCACTCACTTACTATTTTTTCTTTTTTGTTAAATAATGTTCACTCCTAAGTGTTGTTTAGATTATTTAAATATATAAAATACATTACTTGATATTTAATATAAATGTAATTTTTGGTAATTTTGTAAAAAATACCACCTAATCTTTATTGGGTGGGTTGAAAAAATTTCAAAAACCCACCCACCCCACCCAATATTCACTCACTTACTATTTTTTCTTTTTTGTTAAATGATATTCACTCCTAAGTGTTGTTTAGATTATTTAAATATATAAAATGCATTACTTGATATTCAATATAAATGTGATTTTTGGTAATTTTGTAAAAAATACCACTAATTATTTTAATATTCCTGTATTTTTGATGATTCTTATAACTTATATTTATTTTATATTTGATTATTAATGAGATTATATTATAAATTTTTTTATTTGTACAAAATCTATGATAAAATTTATTTTAAAAACTATGTCATGAGTTTAATTTCTTTTTTTCCTATTAAAGTTTTCATTTGTTGTTGGATGTTTAGTATCCTTTATTATTTTTATTAATAAAATACATAACCCACCCAACCCATCCAACTCAACCCGATATTAATTAGGTGGGTTGGTTTTTTATATTGGGTTGATTGGGTGGGTAAAAAAAATTGTCAACCCATTGAAAATTCACAAAAACCCCACCCACTCAACCCACCCGATGTTCACCCCTAGCTCAGATCGGAATGAGCAAATGGAGATACAAGGGGTGAGATTTTATGCTTGACGTCCTAGTGCCTCGTCCGATAAAAATTTTGCATTTTAATCATATTCAAACGCAATATAATTTTACATCAAATGCAAAGTTTTACATTCAAATACTAGTTTTTTTAATAATACTACAAAAACAATTATTATTCATTTATTTTTTAAAATAATCACATCAACTTTTTAACTCTAAAATGTAATTCAAATACTTTTTATCCAAACACACATTTTATTCAAATGCAAAACAAATACTTTTTAACCAAATACAACACATTTCATTCAAACATACATTTTTTTTTTAAACAATTATATCAACTTTTCAATTCTAACTTTTTATCTCTACTTTTATAAATCATATCAACTTTTCAACTCTAAAATACAATTTAAATACTTTTTATCCAAACACATATTTCATTTAAATGTAAAACAAATATTTTTTAACCAAATACAATACTTAAAAAACAAATTACATTTAAACATAATTAAAATGTAATACGTTTACTAAACGACCTCTAAATTTTTCTCTGTTTTGATGGGCTCCACATTCAATCTAACCATAAAAGGCCGTTAAATCTTTTGATGGAGTAAAACTCCTTATCCAAAAATTCCTTACCCCATTGTAAATTTAGCTAAAAAAATCCATAAAACAAGATGGGAACTGAGAAAGGTGCGTGTAAAGGCTACTCCTCACTAAATCAACTAAAATGTGATCAATTTAAGTATTATTGAAAGTCAGCTATTTAATATTGAAGACTAACTAGAACATCGTTGGCATTAGAAATTTTGTTTTTTTTTTTTTATGCAATTTGTAAAAAATGGAATGTTAGGAAATTTTTTGGGGTTAGCTTTCCTCCAAAGAAGAAAACGATTTCTAACAAAAAGCTTAAGGTAGCAAAACCTTATCAAACGTTGGGGTTAAGAAATTTTATCATGTGACATTTGATCTCTCGTCTATTCTCTTGCTTATTGCAATTCAAAGTAGAAAGCTGAATTGGGATTGCAAAAAATTCGCAGATGTCGATTTTAAAGCACTGCTGCAAATGATTTGATTTGTACGTGTTGGAGGTTTGTAGAGATATTTATACTTCTGGTGTGTAAAAGTCTTAATAGGCCATTGTCTTTCTTTGGTTTAATCAAGCATGTTTTGTGGATGGTTGGAGAGAGGGAATAATAGTTTTTTTCTTATTTTATAGAAGAATAAGTAGAAATAATACAGGGTCTAGTTTTAAAAAACCTGTATGAAGCTTTAACCTTGGTACCTTTTGCTTTTCTATTTCATTTTTATTATTATATGAATTACAGTAGGTCACAATAGTAAAAACTCATGTCAAAGAGCTGGGGTTTTTTTTTTTTTTCAAGATTTTTGTTCTCAAGAACAGTTTCTTTTTAAAAATCTAATGTGTTACTGATCTTGTAACATCTTATAAGGAAGTACACATCCCTTTTTTTCCAGCTTATTTTCTTTTTCAACAGCCAAATTAAACATGATAGTGCTGGAAGAGACAAGAATGTTACAAATGACTTTTCTAATTAAAGAGTTTCTTTGGAGCAGCATATTAAACAGAGCAAGTTGAGAACGTTTTTGTTATCATGTGAGCATATCATGTCAGCGGCCATTCTTTTAGTGGAGGCATCTTCCGGGATTCAATTTCTCTATCTTTTCTGTCTTCATTAATTTTGTTAAAGGACAAGAAGTTGTTGTATAGGTTGTGTTATGTTAGTTTTGACTCTTTTGTTTCTTATATATTGCTTAACTAATTGGTTCTGCTTTTCGTTAGGTATATTTGCTTTTGCTCCTCTAATGTATTTCTGCATCAACATATAGCATTGTTCAAATTGGGTTTGTTGATGTGTGTCTCTGGGAACAAGGTAAACTAGCTCAGTCAAGTCAGTTAGGGCTCGTTTGTTTTTAGTCTTGGAGACCTCCAAAACCAATTTTTTTTCAAAATTTTACTACTTTTCATTATTTATATTTCCAAACCGTTACAGTAAACTCCAAACTTTAAAAGTTCATAATTTTGTGTATACAAGTCCAAATGTGATAATTTTTTTTAAAATTACATAGAATTTCGAGAGGAACGAAACAATATCCATATTAAATTTTTTTTCTAAATTTTTTTTTATTTTTTCACCCCAAACGCATTTTCCAAAATAACTTTTTTCTAACCCAAAAATAATGTCTCCAAAAATAATGTCTCCAGCCTCCTCCCCCAAACACCTCCTTAATAAGTTTAAAACTCATAGCTCTATTATAATCACCGGAAGATTGTTTAATTATCTTTAATTAACAACATTCATGTTCCATTTTTTCTTTGTATCAATTTTTTTTTCCTTTTATATTGTTACGTTGAAGAAATATCAGACATATGATGTTGGATTTTGGTAGGTTTAAATATAATTAAAATGCTATTTTTTTTTTTTTTGTGTGCGTGAGGGGGTAGAGTGTCCTCCCTTATTTTTGATTATTTACATGAAACTTCTTTTGATTTTTCCCATAACTTGATTTTTCTCCTATTTTCTTTCTTTTGCTTGTGTTAAAGGTTTCTTGCTCTGTTCCTATCTCATAATTATTTGTTGAAAATAGCATGGATTGTTTAATGTACATTGCACAATTATTCATTTTTCATTTTTATATATGATGATTCTCATGCAGATTCACAACAAATTTAGCACCCCCCAAAAAAAAAAGCAATGCACGTGCAAAGCACGTGCTCCAATTAGCATTATTGTGGAAATTTGAGGAATTGTTTTAAGAAATTGAAAAACGTATTTTAACCCCCTTAATTTTGTAAATTCTTTTAGTGGCCTCAGAAGATTGCAAAAGTGCCGCCAGCCTGATGTCCGAACTTCTCTTCTTCTCTCTCTCTTCATCTTCTTTCCTTGGCTTCACCACCCACCTTTCGGCTCAGGGGAAGGCCAAATTACTGGAGCAAAAATCTTTCGAACGACGAGAATTTTCATAGATCTTCAAATTTTGAGGTAGGGTTTCCTCTCTCGAATGCCCATCTGAAATTTCCCTATCAATTTGGTTTTTTTCTCCTTGACTTACATTCTAAAGTGTTATGAAATCTTTTTTTGTCATTTTAATTTTACAATAAAAAAAAAACTATAAGACCAAAATTCTCAGTGCTCTAATAATTTTGTTGTTAGTTCTGAAAAACTGATGGGAATATCTTTACAATCATCTTGGTTTTGGATGAGCTATAAAAGCCCTCCATTTTCAGTGATGAGTGTATTTAATTTTATTTTAAAAATAGAAAAAGAGTTTTGCAAAGATTAAAGAATCAAACTGAGGGCTAATTTGTTTGATTTATTTTAAAATTTTGAGACTTTTATGGATAATTAGTTCCTAACAAGAACTGGCCTTGGCTTGAAAAGGGTGTTTAGGCAATTGCAATTGCCTTGATGGCTATACCCTTAAGCCGGCTTCGCGTACAGATCAGTCGATTAGCTCGGTTGGGACTGAGGAGGGACCAAATCGTCAACCATGGCCGCTATAGTACAATGGTGCAAGCTCAAACATTTAATCAAAGCACTGCAAATTCGGAGGTACCATAGAATTGTCGGATTGCCTTGCACTAATATTGAGCATTTTGTGTCCTATTGTTGATTTTTCCGAATTTGATTTGTGCATTTCTTCGATGTCAGCTTTGTGGTTTAGTAGCTGTAATTGTGCATGTAAGCTGTTTGGGTTGGCAATGAAATTTTGATATTCCGTGTAGGAAGAACATACTTTCTGCTTCTTACTGGATTTGGTAGTATAAAATGTTGTTTGTCTCTCTTATCCACTATTTTTTTCGAAGTACTGTCTTCTTATTAACACAACATACGTCCCTCCAGCTTGCATTCTTTTTTATGAAACTCAACAAAGATTTTGATTTGAATGTTTGGTTGGCTGTCAACTACTATGTGCATTCCAGGATCAACGCAACTTCAAAGCCCCTAGTCACCACTCAGAGAAAAACGTTGACAACATAGATAAACACCGAATCTCTAGCAATATTGCAAAAAAGGACAAGGCCAATTTTCTTGTTAAAACGGTAAGTACATGAATTTGAAGTTTCTTTCTCTTTTTTACATTGCAATTGGATTCTAGAATTTGGTGCAGGTTTTTACTGCCTTCTTCTTATTTGAATTTTACTGTAAGTGATTAGAGATCTCGTATTAAATATCAATAACTTCTGTGAGTGAATGGTTAGATAAAGCCTTAATGAGCATCAATAATCCTCTTGCTGCTATAATGTTGTCTTGATTTTTAGTTCTTTTTTCTTCATAAGTATGTTATTGCTCGTTTCTAAATCTTCCTATTAAGGCCTTGTTTCTTGGGAGCAAAAAGTGGAAGGAGAGATAGGGGTTGGCGGATTAGTGGATGAGTTTTAAGACTTATGGTTGATTGGTAGAAGGGACTAGAGGAAGAAATAAATTAGGTGAAGGATTCATAATCCTTGACGGGACTCCAATTTTGTCCTCCCAAAGTTGAGAATAGATGGGAGGAGAGAATCCATGCCAAACACAATAAGAAAAAGATCCTCCTCCTTTCCTTCTTACCAAATACAGCCTAAGGGAATGCTACTAAAATAACTCCAACTTTGCAGCTTCTTGATCTCGAGAACAGCAAGGAGGCTGTTTATGGCACACTTGATGCTTGGGTTGCATGGGAGGAAAGCTTCCCTATTGCATTGCTTAAAAGAGCATTGCTCCTTCTTGAGAAAGAGCAAGAGTGGCATAGAGTTGTGCAGGTAAGAATAACACACATGCAGACTCTCTCTCTCTCTCTCTATCTCTCTCTTATTGTTCTTTGCCAATCTTGGTTTCTGACTTTTCTGTTGTAGGTAATTAAATGGATGCTAAGCAAGGGGCAGGGAACCACAATGAGCACATACGGGCAGTTGGTACTAGCTCTAGATATGGACAATAGAGCTGATGAAGCACACGAATTTTGGAACAACAAAATCGGTGGTTATTACCATTCAGTTCCTTGGCAGTTATGCCGGCGAATGATAGGAATATACTACCGCAACAACATGTGGGACAAACTCATACGGGTAAGCTCTTTTTGTGCTGTAAATCATATGATTTTCAAGGTTGATTCTTGATTTTCAGCTATGCTCTTAGAAATTTTTGTACCAACAAACAACTCGGTCATTATAAATTGAGTTTGAATGAGTTTGACGGCTTTTGGAGTCCCCAAAAGGTCTTCTCACATAACAAGATATAGGTAGGTGCTTGGTAAAAAAAAAAAAAAAATTGCATATAAGATATCTGCAGACTAAAGCACTTTTACCACTATTCTGAGAAGCTAGATTTTCTTAACTTCTGACTTCTACTTGTCATTTTGCTACAAGTAGAATAGAAGAAGATCCAAAACTTGGCCTTTAACTCTTCTCCTGTTTATTTCATTTTTGTTGAATTGTCAAGTGGATACTTGACTAACCTACTTATTCATCTTTTATTTGATAGCTTTTCGAGGAGTTGGAAGCATATGATCGAAAACCTCCAGAGAAATCGATAGTGCTTAGAGTGGCAAATGCATATGAGGCTTTAGGCAGACTTAAGGATAAAGACAGGATCTTGGAGAAGTATGATAATCTTTTCACCAAAGATAAATCACCCAAGAAATCAAGAAAGCATGTTTATAGGAAAAAGAAGTAGGCAGGTTATAGCTGTAACCGTGGTTTATTGCGTTCTTTAAGCAAATTTCTTTGAAATGTGCACAGCTAGATGTAAATTTTTCATCATGTGAATTTAGGAAAATTGCATTTCTCGTTGAAATTAGATCATTTCTTGGCAATAAGGCCCATTCAACCTTTATTTATTAGGGTAGTCCCACAGTTTCTGTGTGAAAGGGTAGACAGGATGGCAACATTAGCTCTATTTAAACGACCGATTGACTCAGAAAATGAGAAAATTGGATAAAAGAAACATGAATTTAGAAAACGACAATTGAACGAAAAAGAGATGTGCAATGGGGGACATATAGAGACAGTAATATCCAAGACATCAGTGGGGAAAACCGACATCAACGTGGAAACGACAGTAATCAAAAAATTAGGATGACAGCAACAAGATGAGGAGAACCGAAGAAAACGACATTAATGTGAAAAACTAAAACTACCAAAAAGAAAAATTAAAAGAGAGATTTTAACAAAGAAAACAACAATAATGTGAAAATAACGACAAGAAAGGCTGACCGACTTTAGAAAACGACAGACTTCCGAACGACGACAATTAAGGACATCAACATAGAAAACGACAATGATGACAAAAAAGCTATAAACTATTACTGGGAATACAGAATATGACAATAATCAGGAGAGGGAGGAAAAAAGCCGCCGTTGCCGGGGATCGAACCCGGGTCACCCGCGTGACAGGCGGGAATACTCACCACTATACTACAACGACTTCGTTGTTAGAACGTGGTTTTCTTTTCTTATAAATTGATTTACTCCATAAAATATGCGTCTTCTCAGTCAAGATTCGACCATCTAAACACATGGAGTTAAATCTATTGCCGTTAATAATTTCTTATACGATTGTGAATCATCGTCTATGCTTATGCAGGAACAAAGTGGAGAGTTCCAAATGGAAGGAGTTATCAACAACATGATACAAGCTAGTTAAGAGGTAGTGTTTTCCTATTAAGGGCTCGTTTAGGGTGGATTTTAATTTAGAACCCATGTTTATGTACAAATGAGTGGAAGAGTTCCAAATGGAAGGAGTTATCAAACAAGCTAGTTTTTTTTTTTGGTTCCAAATTACCTCTCATAAGTTATTATAATATTTTTTTTTGTATATTTCCTTAACTTTTACTCTTAACTTTTACCATTTCAAATGGATTCTAATCTACTAAATAAATATTTTAATCCGCTCATATATGAGTCCTAAAACTAAAATGCGAAAAATCTATTAAGGCATGATCGATCAAATTAATACCAAAGTAGTTTTTAGACTCATTTAGTAGAGCTTTTGCTTTTAATCAATAGAAGAATAGAAACAAAAATGGTGATTTTTCAGTAAGTGTTTAGGAACTATATTTTTAAAAGAACTTTTGAAAGCAAAAGACTTTAAAATTTTTTAACAAATATTAAAAATATTAAAATAAAATTTATAATATCTAATTTAAATATCATGAAGCTCTTTGAGAAATCAAAAGCTCTTTTAAAACACTTTCAGAAACAGCTTTTATATTCTGTCAGCCAAAAATAACTTTTAAGAAGCTCTCACAAAATAAACCCTTTAAGTTATGCTTGCCTTGCTAATAGGCTTCTTACTGTCAAACCTAGCAATGGAAGAAGATTTGCAATTTTCCTTTTTTACCCCTAAGTTTTGAAATTCTTACGACTCTTTACTACTTTTCCTCCGATAATATATTTTATAATTTTGTCTCTTATTTGTCCTTTTAAATTTTTTTTAATTACTACATTTACATATATCACCCTAAATTTTGATCTTAAAATATTTATTAGATAGAAAAATAGACAAACAATTTTAACAAAACTTTGAGCTTAATGATTCACACTTGTAAAGTCTCTTCTTGCTGTAAATACTCTTGCAAAATTAGTCATATAAAATACTAAGTATGTAAGCTTTGTGGTGAAATGCTCTAATCCTTCACTAACTTTATGGTGTGTTTACTTAATGAACAAGAATTGCAGTGAGTAGAATTTAGAGTATTTTGAATCTAAATAAATTGTTTACTTAGCTTTAGAATTCAAAACGGATTAACTGTGATCCTATTTATATGTTTACTTAGGGGCGTTTGGTAAACGTATTGTATTTTAATTACGTTTGAATACAATTTTTTTTTTTAGTGTTGTATTTAGTTGAAAAGTATTTGTTTTGTATTTGAATAAAATGTGTGTTTGGATGAAAAATATTTTAGAGTTGAAAAGTTGATGTGATTGATAAAAGTAGAGATAAATAGTTAGGGTTGAAAAATTGATATGATTGTTTTGAAAACTTTTGAACAGTAATTGTTTTCGTAATACTATTGAAAATGATTGCATTTGAATGTAAAACTTTACGTTTGGTGTAAAATTGATTTTCATAACATCAAAAAACGTTTACCAAACGTTACCTTAAACTTGAAATCAGAATGAATTGTTATAAATCTACTTGTATACCCCTTCATAACTGTGTCTTCAAAATTAAAAATTGATTAATTTGTATGTCTAAATTGTTTGTTATTATAAGTAAACTAGTCATTATAATATTAAGAAAATAAAATGTAAACACTTGACTTAAAAATAAGTAAAGTAAAAAAACAAATAAATAAAGTGTTCAAGATGGATAAATTTTATTTTATTCTAAAGAAACATATTTTTATTTATTTTAACAAAGTAAATAGTAATTAGGTAATGATATAATATTTTGCAAGTAAACTAAAGGTAAAATAATAATTTAACATAAAAGTGGGAGTCACAATGTGGAGGTGACATGGTATTGCCAGTCATTGCAAATCATTTTTTAATCCCAAATTTAGTACAAGACCCATCATTTTTACTTCTATTTCTTGAAAAAAACGAGCAAGTAAATAAAAGATCGATTCTTATTCTAACCTGATAAGTAAACGTGCTATTAAACTTTACACACTCAACAACAATTAAAGGACTTTATCAGGGACTTTTAATGATTTTTCTCCCTGATTTTTGCTTCAATTAATATATGGCCACTACAACTCTAGTAATCTTCCTCGCATCGGTTTGATTCATTTCACTATGGTTGAAATTGTAGTTGGAGACGCCTCATTGAATGCTATTTTATAAGTAAATATTTTTAAAATTTTTTATGTCAACACTCGGGCATTTGGTCTAGTGGTATGATTCTCGCTTAGGGTGCGAGAGGTCCCGAGTTCAATTCTCGGAATGCCCCATCAAAGTTATTTCTTTTTTTCCTCTTAAGTTTTTTGTACTTTCGAAAGGAAACTGGAAAATAGATTTTCCTTAATTGAAAACCGAATTGAAAGCCAGAAGATGATATTTGCACAGAATTGGAACAAGCAATCTCATGTTTATGATATAACCTTTCTGCTTTTAGCTACATTCAGATGCATACAACAAACTCAACCATTAAAATTAAATTCCAATATTTTTCCTATCATGAATTTCCTCACTTTAACTCTACAAATATCACTCCCAAATGGACAGAAACTTTTAACCATTTTTCTTGTGCAATTTAGACCCATTTTGGCGGGCTGTGGACTCCTTTCGATGTTCAATGTTTTCCTTGCCACACGAACTCGTAACCGGCGCAGATCCCTCATTTGAATTGCCACAGATTCTGGGCTTTGTCTCAACACCGAGATAATTCGTCAAGACTCTTCTTACTCCGAAGCCACGGCGCTGAGGCTTGTTATTGTTGTTGCTGGTGTTGTTGCTGTTGTTATGGAGAAAAGGAGTTCTCTCTCCCCTGGCGGGGCTAATTAGCGGTGCAGGCGAAAAGCTTGGAGTGGAAGAAGCAGTCCTATACGGTGTGCTTGAGGGAGGCACTGGATAAGAGATGGGGACTTTCTTGTGAGAAATTACACTCACTTTAGGAGCTGATGACAATTTCTCAGAATGCTTCGTCAAGTCATCTACATAGAGTAGGTCGTCAATACGAGCCACAATGTTGAAAGCCAGGCTCTCTAAAACTCTCGAGTAGCTTTCGAGAATCGACTTCCCAACATCCTGCAATGTCACATAAAATTGATAATTAATAGAAGAAATTGTAAGAGAAACTAAATTCAAGAGAAAATGGACTTTCAATGGTGTTTTGCCTTGTTGAACTGGATCTTGCTGGTGTCTAGAGTAGTTTGAGTGAGAGAAGGAAACCGCTGCTTCAAGCAAACCAGGAGACTTTCAGATCTTTCCGCTAACAATTCCCTCTTATCTCCGTCGATCATCAATTCCTTCACCATATCCCATGACGACTTTGCAGTGGAGCGGCTAGGATGAGTTGGCAGTTTCGAATGAGCTCTTCGACGCCATACATATATCGAGGCTTCAACGCGGTTCGCCACCTCAAGAGCAACATGTTCTGATGACAGATCAAGGCAATCAAGCAGGCATTCGGAAGAGAATTGATCGGATGTAATATACCGATAAATGATGTCTCCAAGGCATGTCCTCCCATTCTGAAAACACAACAAGAAAAGTTTTAAATTCCCATCTCCATTTTTTTATGATCAGTCGGAGTATATCGACCTCACTAGACTAAAAAATTATGCTATTTTTTTCTCACCTTCGGAAGAGCTTCCAAGTACACATCAGGGACTTCCATTTCAGCCAAAGTAATGCTGTTGATAGCCATTGCAGCTTTCAGTATTTGGTTGGTGCATTCTCGGGTGTGATTCAACTGTTTTCTCGAATTCTCGTTCAGGCCACCGGCTGGGACACGGGGCACAGGTAGCCACCACTTCTCTTCTTGCCGCTGCAGCGATTTACGGAACGAGGCTGATCCGTCTGCATCTTGGGCTACTACCCCTTGATCCACATACCAAAACTCTGTATCCACAAAACTGTCTAGTATTTCCTGTACACCAAATAAAGGACTCATCATAAATTCACAATTTCTTCTTATTTTGAAGTCACAGACTATTTAACCAGTTTGCCACTTACGAGAAGCATGTTGTCTAGCTTGCGCAAAGCGGGAAGATTGATAAACATATCTGATCTAGGCCTGCAAGTCATAACCTACAAAATGCAGAATCCATAACAAATTAAGATCCAAACAAGTACCCCAAGTTTATAGGAATAACAGGAAAATAAGAAGTACCTCAAGTTTTTTCCCATCAGGGAATGTTTGCCAAGATGGAACTAATTCCACAATGTGATCACTCACGCAAAGAAGCCATTCCATCTCTTTTCGCCACATCGCTTTCTTTTCTGAAGGCAATGGCTCCAATCTCCACAGTTGCCCAAAAATGGTAGCTTTAAACAATAATGTAGATAAATAAAGAAAAATCAGTTGAAAAATAGCAAAATTTTGTATAAAATCTACAAATTTGTAAAGGAAGAGAGAAGGAAACTTACCACAGAGATTAGTAATGGCGTTTGAAATGGCCAAAGCAGTGCAAACGCCTTTGCCAGACCCTGACATGTCTTCTCCAAGCAACAACTTCGCAAACCTCTCCTTCATCATCTCAAGCTCTGTTTAATTTTTCCCCCCAAAAAAATTAAAAAAATTTACATTAAATTATAAATTTGACAATTTGGTTTACTATTTACTGCCAAACCCAGAAGCAGATAAAGAGTTAAATGACAAAAGAAAAACCCACCGTTGGGTTCCTTAAAATAAAGACAATTTTTAAAAATTTCGAATCTTCACATTCTGAAATAGTCCTCTTGTTTGTACTTCTCCATATCAAAAGAAAAAGGTGAAAAAGCATATCTTGGTAACTTTTTTTTTTTTTTAAGCTTTTGTTTTGAAAAATAGAAAGTAAAAAAAATCAAGTTTCAAAATGAGACAATTTCAAATTTAGCAGTCTCAAAATGTAAAGATGGTGCTTCTATGCATACATGTACACATACGCATACGCATACGCATACACATACACATACACATACACATATGCATATGCGTATATATAACTGACCTGAAATCTTGGAACTCAAATCGGTTGACTTGGAATCAATGACGAGGGACTTTTTCTCATCTTGAGGTTCATCAGCAAGAGCGGAGGATTTGCGAACATCGGCTCTGCGAATAGGCCAACCCAAGCGAGGCGGTGAAGAAGAAGACAACGACGATGACCCTTTTGCCTTGACGTCCTCAGTGGAGACTTCGGAGCTCGATCTGCCGGAGCTGGTCTCACCGGACTCGGCGCTCGACTCGGTGAGCAACGACTCGGTCTTGTTGTTGTTGTTGTTGGCGCCCAAAACTTCAAACCCATCTTTGCGTTTCTGCAAGCTGTCCTTCTTCTTGACCAGAGCTTCCATTTCAAGCTTCAAACTCGTCTGGAGACCAACCGACCAGCACAAGAAATGAGCCAGAATTGCTATTATTGTTACTATTGTTATTCCTTTTGGGGGTCTGTTCCGAGTTCAGGCATGACCAAGCTGAGATTTTTTTGGAGCAAAACTTTTTTTTTTTTTTGGTTTTAAGATTATGGGCAATAATGAAGTGAAGCTGCTCGTAATAATAATAATAATACTAATAATGAGAATGATAATTCAGTGGAGAGTAGAGTGTGGCTAAAATATGGCTAGAGATATATTGTTTTTCCGAGAAATAGTGAGGGTCTCTCTCTCTCTCTCTTCCTATGATTTTGATTTCTATGGAAAATGTATGTTAGATTTCTCCCTGTCTCTCTCTCTCTCTCTCTCTCTCTCTCTCTGTTCTCTCTCTAGATTTGATTTTTCAAAGGCGAGACGAGGGTAACTGCCAATCGCCACATGCCATGCCAACGTCTCTCTCTCTCTCTCTCTCTCTCTATCTCACGCTGTGTATAGTTTACGTTCAAAAAAATAATAGAATAATAATGGTAGTAGATGAGAGAGTACGGCTTTGCTCATTTTAAATTACAGTTTTGCCCTCCTCATATATGCTGCATGCGTATATAAACTCATAAAATTTTGTGTGATATTATTATTACAAGATTATATATAAAACCACTATTATATCTGTTTTGTATTATAGGAATTATTTTCTTTTTTTAATATTGTTTCAAACTTTTTTTTTTCATTGAATTATCTCAATTTTGTAAATTTTCTTTTATGTTGGTATAGTATTGATAAGATATAATGTTCAATATGATTTATTGATATGCCTTATTACAAAAAAAAAAAAATACTGGTATAATCCATGAAGAGTGGATTGAAATCCACCTCGGATGCAAAAATTTCATTTCAATTTTTTATCTTTTTTTAAATAAAAATTTTAATTTATTTTTAAAATTCAACTAATTTCAATATAAAAATTCCATTCTAAACGAGTGCACGGAATACATTACTAATATATTATCAATTTGCTCATCCGTATCTAGTTTGTAACTTGGCATAAAATCAACACTTGGCCAAAAAATTAGTTTGGAAATTTGAAAAATAATGGAGGGGGTGAGTTAGGTTAGGGCTGAAATACATACATGTTGGTGTTCAAATTTGATTTAGTAGTCTAGATTTGCATTTGGTCAATATGTATATGCATTTTTCATTTTTCTAAAATCTTTATCTTTAAAGGGAAAAAAGGTGAAGAAGAAGTGCATGTGCAATTTCATAGAAATAGTAATTAGGAGAACGTGAAAGAGCAGAAGAGCTTTGATTTTAGGTCAATGAAAGACATCATTAATTGTCCGGTTTAGTCAAAATGTTAACGTATCTAAAAGGCAAGTGAGAGGCAGAAAAACAAGGGCTGCTAATTGGGTGAATACGTCCGTGCACAACCAAACAAAGGTACTGATTATCATTAATTAAATAATTAATTAAGAATTGCAAAGATTATGGCATATTTTTTTATGTTAAAAGGTTGAAGCAGCAAGGGCTTTACGGTAATTTTGTCTCGTTTGATTTGAATAGGTTCAGAGATTCGGTTTATAGCCGTTTTAGGGATACTATGAAGGACGAAAGCTGACGCCCATTACTTTACGAAAAGAACCTCTTTTTGAATTCTGAATTCCTGAGCCCATTTTTGTATTCTCCACTCCTCTCACTTTCCTAATTCCTAATCCTGAAAGCAGAGCCTTTCGGCTTCTTCACTAGCACTTTTCGGTAAAAAGTGATAAAGAAAAAAAAAATTATGAAGCATTTGATAAATATTTTATGTTAGTATTATGTTTAAATGTGTTATATTAAATATATTTTTATTTAGATAAAAAAATATTTATTTTATATTTAAATATAATATATGTTTAGATAAAAAGTATTTAAATTGTATTTTAATGTTAAGAAATTAATGTAATCAGATAAAATATATAAAAAAAGTAAGATGTAGAGAATATGATGTGAATTAAAAAAATTATTTTTAAAATATTTTAGAATAATAAATGTATTTGAAATACTATTAAAAAATATTATATTTGAATAAAAAACTTTTATATTTAAATAAAAATTACATATATAAAATTATAAACAAATATCCCATAAGAATTGTATTTTGATCTCAGAGGTCAATATTTATATTTAATCATTAGATTATTTTACTTAACCATCGGATATCTATGTGATTGCAGGTAGTTATTAATAATGTATTGTAAATTTTTAAAATAAATACTCATATATTAAATCATTGAAAAACTAATTTAACAGTTAAAACTATGTTACATTATGTTGTAAAATTTTCTTTCTTTTTAATATTTTTAAACGAGGAATAGGGAGAATTCAGGCAAAAAGAATAATTAAAAAAAAAGGATAATAATAATGGACAGATTAGTACGGGATGGCATAATTTACTGAAATACTAGTAATAATAAATACTGGATGACATGAAACGAAGTTCATTTTATTTTTTATTAGTTCCTGGCAAACGACACATTTAAATACCAGTCAATTTGAAATATGATTTGTGTTTATTTTATCGACAAACATTGTCATCAATTATATCTTTAATACAAATATGTAACTTAGTATTTAAAATTTGAGATTAGAATAATATTCTGACACTAATCTAGTTTATATGAGAAGTCAAATTTATTATATATTTGTAACAGAGAAAGAATACATTCAGCTACTTGGTTGTTATTGCTCAAATATTCATGCGAAGGAGATTGTATGTCTATTATGGGATAGCTCAAAATTGCCCTTTTATTGTGACTGAACCATTCAAGAGCTAACTTGGGAGATGAGAGACTCTCTTATGTGGAATGTGGATTGCCTCATTAATGTACGTGAACTTTTTCTTTTTTTAATTTCTTGGGTATTTCCAAGAGAGTTTAATTTTAATTCAATATGAATTTAGGAACTGTTGTTGGATTGTAATAAAATAGGTGAATTAGCCATTTAATTGCAAAGAATGCTTCTGAATTCATCATCATATATACGTAATATTAAATATCGTAATTAATAAAGAGTAAATCTCATTTATAAATATCATTTTCTATTATTATATGATTGATGCCATTTAAAATTGTTTAATTAGATCAAATGATTTTTTATTATTTTTAAACTCGTTAGTGTCTTTCTTGTAATGTTCCCCATGAAAAAAAAAAAAAAAGTATCCATTTCACGTGAAGAATATATCAAAAATACATTTCAAATATAATTAGCATTTAAAAATTTTCTTTTGATCCCTTACAAAGGGTAGACCTTTATAGATTAATTTATGACATTTTCCAGTCCTTTAAGTAAAATTTCAATTTTCAACCCCTAAAACTTCACACCAAGAAGGTAAACCCAAAAGTTCCCTAAGGTGATTATAGAATTGTGTTCAACGGTTAAAATTCATTGTTTTCTTAAAACGAAAAAGGACAAAAGGCGTAGTTTATATAGCCGTTTGTGACGGCAAAATAAACTTTGCTTGACTTTTGATGTGTGCGTGGTGGCTATCGGCGGCATTTTTTTCTTTTTTCCTAACTTCAATTTCTACCTTCTGTTCCCTCCTTTTCTATTCAACTTTATTCTTTTTTTTTTTTCTTTTTTTGAGCTTTTGGTAACCATTCTATTCAACTTTCCATTGCGTTGCAAAATTAAAATACTACATGGAATAAGGTTTGAATATTGTCATGTGGATTAGAATATTTAGATGGTGTTTTTGAAGTAATATAGTTGTTGATACGGAAAAATAAGAATTAAAGTTAATCAATGTGCCCTTCAGCCAAAAACAAAAGAAAAAGATAGAACAAAGAGTCAATGCACTTGTTTTGCTTTTTAATTTTCATTTATACCATAGGTCCTCGCTCCAATTTCATTTGCATGTCACCATAACTAATAATGGTGGTAAGATATCCATTGCTAAAGGGTTCTCCGATCAATTGTTATATGGGTCTCTCTCATCAATCAGAGGTTCGATTATTCGTATATGTATTTAATCATTTCATACAAGAATCACATTTACTAAAGCTTAGACACCAGTTATTTTATCAACTTTTGGACAAAGTCACCAACATGGTAATAGAACCCATAGCATATCTTTAGCTATGCTCTCCGAAAGTTGTACAATCCAAATGATACCTGGAACAAGTTTAGATCGCAACATTTTCATTTTGGAAGATAGTTTAGTTTCTTCATTTTTAGGGACATTTGGATAACACATTGCATATTTAAATACAATATGTATTTCGATGAAAAATATTTTTATTACATTCAAATACAATTTTTATTTAGATTAAAAATATTTAAATTATATTATATGTAATGTGATTAATAAAAATAAAAAGAAAAAGAATAGGCGATATAATTGATAAAAATAATAAAAAAAATAAAATGATAAACAGTGATTATTTTTAATTTAAATTATAATGTTATTGATATTTAAATTTAATATTTTTATATTTAGGTAAAAATTATATTATAAATATAATATTTTTATCAAAGTCTTAAAAGTTTTCCAACCGAAACTTTTTTTACTGAACTTAAAAGGGGCACTATTTAAATAGTATGGACCACAATCAAGCCACTCCCTTAAAGTGATGGGCTGGCCTTTTTCCCTCTAAAACCTTTTTGAAATTCGACCAGTCACAGTTTCAGGAGCCTGAAGGCTCGTTTGGGGCTCTCTCCGGCTCCTAAATTTTTATTTTTTTTCAAAATTTTCTTATTTTTTACTATTTATATCTCCAAAACGTTACAGTAAATTTCAAATTTTAAAAATTCATAACTTTTTGTATACAAGTTCAAATGAGATAAATTTTTTTTTAAATTGCATAGAATTTCGAGAAAAACGAAACAATATCCATATTGATATTTTTTTTCTAAAAAAATTTTTAAAATTTTTTATTTTTTCACCTCAAACAGTTTTTTCTCCCAAACACATTCTTCAAAACAACTTTTTTCCAACCCAAAAATAACATCTCCAACACTCTCCCCCAAACTCCCCCTGAGATTTCAGTTGAGAATCTAACCTGTTACCGGTGAGACAATCAGACAGACTCACAAAGAGAATGTGAACAAACTATGCTTATAGGCCATTGGGTGCGTTCTGAAATATCATCGTTATAAGAAAAATAAATTTAAAGCCCCAGTCCTCATGTCCGTCTCTCATAATTATTTATGTAATTTATAGTGTCTTTTGTTATTATTATTATTATTTTAATTAATCTCTCCCCATACTCGAAATTCAAATTGCTATATATTCTGCAAGGAAGTAAACGCCATTATTGTTTACTTTTTGTTTTTTTTTTTTTAAATGCTCTTGTGCAGCCATTATTATTCGTTAAGAATGACATCCGTTAAAAAAAAAAAATCTTGATGCACTATGTGTTTGTTTGTTTTAAGGGTTTAATCCCAAAAATGTTGGTTCAAACATTTTTTGTTGCAGTGGTTTTCTTCTTTTAGGGTGGATTTGATCGATCGGTTTGGTTTTTCTCTAAATTTGTGCATCGAATCAATTTATCGATTTATGAGATGGCAATACGAAAAATGACCGTAGAATATTGGTTTTAACTGAAAAACTAATTAAGTATAAATTATAAACTGGCCGTTTCCTATAGATTATAAATTCAGTTAGATTATAAATTATCCATAAAATTTTCCCCCTAGGTTATCTATCTTTTAGCATGTTGTTGTTGGAGGACAATGTTTCCTCCAGAAAGAAAAAAGAAAAAGAAAATTTTCATCATAACTCTTATAAACACATGTAATATCAAAGACATGTATATATTTTCTAAGGGAAAAAATAAAAAATGCACTCAAAAATGAGTAAACATCCCCAAAATTAATTGTTAAGGGTATTTGGAAACACAATTGCATTTGCATTATACTAGACTACAATGCACTGAATGTAATATGTGTTTAGATATTTTGTATCTGTGTTTCATTCAAATACAATGTATACTTAGGTTATTGGTAAGAAAAAGAGAGTATGTGATGTGATTGGTAAGAAAAATAAAGTATGTGATATGATTGATCAAAGTAAATAGAAAAATATAATGAATAATGATTGTATTTGAATTTAAAATTTAAAAGTATTTGTATTTTAATGCAACACCAGATGTATTTAGTGTAAATTTCTTTATAATGTAATGCATGAGTCAATTGCTCTTTAAAGTCTTGAAGAATCAAAACAGCCATGACCTATTTAGCGGCAAACAAAAGCAATGTATTCGCCAAACATGTTGGGTTGGCGAAGGCGATGACACAGGACGTGCAGCCATGACATCGGCAAGGGGCTAGGATTTTTGGCTTAGAGAGACAGTTAATTGAGATGAGAGCAAGCGCATGTCTGGAAAAGGTTTTAAAAACCACATTTTAAAAATTTATTTTGTCATTTTTTTCATTCATAATTATTTTTCACTATTTATATATATAAATGTGTATAATAAACTCAAACTTTAAATATATAACTTTATTTTTTAAATTTAAATGAGATATATATTTTTTAAATTATATATAATTTCGAAATAAAAGAAGTAAAATTATTATATTTTTTCTAAACATATTTTTAGATTTTATATTTTTTTACTCAAAATAAATTTTCATATCTCTAACTTCAAAACACTATCTCGAGACGTCCTCTAAATTGGCCCTAAGTGAGGGAAAGAGAGAAAAGGATTGGACTGGGTGGTGCTCTTTAGTGATTTTTTTTTTTCTTCAAAGAAGGGGCCAAACAAAGAAGCTATATGAAATTAAATTTAATTTGTTGGAAGTTCAAGTAATAATTTGCACTAAGCAATAATTTTGTGAAGTTGGATTTTTTTTTTTTTTGGGTTACACATAGGGGGATAAATTACCGAAAAAAAAAAAACAGAGTACAATTTTTATTGAAGGGAAAATTATAAGGAAAAAAACGGTATGCATCCATTCTTTTCTTTTCTTCATCTTCCTTTTTCTTTCTTTTTTTTTTTTTTTTAAGAAGGAACGGTGCATATCTTTTCTATCAAAGTAAAAAAATTTCTACCGAAAAACAAAAAAGAGTTTAAGGAGATGTTTGGTAGACATCTCCATTTTCAGTTTTGGAGACTCTATGTTTACTTTTACTCCACCTTACAATCATATTTTATTATTTATATTTATAAAACTCTACAGTAAACTCAAATTTCAAAAGTTCATAATTTTATATATACAAGTCCAAATAAGATTTTTTTAAATTGAATAGAATTTTAAGAGAAACAAAACAAGATCTATATTAATATTTTTTTAAATAAATTTTTTAAATTTTATATTTTTTTCACTCTAAACAAATTTTCTTTCAAATATATTTTTCAAAACTTACTTTTTTTTCGAACAAAAAAAAAAATCTCAATGCACTCCCCTTAAACGGGCCCTAAGCTAGTGTTTGGCAAAATCACTATAATTAAAAAATATCAATTTATTTTTGTTATTTTAAAAAAGTTAACTCTAGTTTTACTATTTACCATTCAAATTATAATATTAGCATTCATTTGGATAAAACATTACATTTGAACGTAATTATTAAATGCAAGATGCTTTTGAATAAAAAGCATTTGCATTGTATTAGATGTCATGTATGTTTAAATAAAAAGTATTTAAATTACATTTAAATTTTAAATTTTTGATGTAATTAATAAATATAAATATTTAAAAAAGAGAAAAAGAGAGTATGTGACGTAATTGATAAAAGTAGTATAAAAAATTGAATGATAAATAATTATTGTATTGGATGCAGGAGTGTTTCAGAGTTTTTTTTTTAAGTCCATAATTTTGTATATATATGTCTTAAAGAGATTTTTTTTTAATTGCATAGAAATTTGAAAAGAAAAAACAACATCCATATTAATAATTTTTTTCAAATAAATTTTAAGATTTTATATTTTTCACTCCAAATAATTTTTTTCTTCAAACTTATTTTTCTTCAATATTCAAAATATATCTCTAGAATCTCTCTAAATAAGCATTTAAATTGTAATATAATTAATATTTAAATATAATGTAAATAGAATATCGCAATCAAATATACCGTTAAAAGCTCAACTCAAATTTTCAGCGGGTATTTGGTGTGGCAATTACAATAGAAACATGTATATATATATATATATTGTTTGAAACCGTTGAACTGTAAACAACCACTTCAACTGCTAAACAGTTTTCCCAATAACTTTTGCTGTTCATAATGTCAATTTATCTATATAAAAATAATTAATTTTAGCACACATTTTAATTAAGATACAATCCCCGTTATCCAAACTAAACACTCAACTTAAATCAACATTTTAATATAAATTATCTATCTAAATGCATAACTTATCTAAATTCAAATTTTCAACTCTTACATAAATGCCAAAAAGCATATTAAAAATTTATAACTTCATATATATACAAATTTAAATAAGATAATTTTTTAAAATTACATAAAATTTTAAAACGAACGAAACAAAATTTATATTAATATTTTTTTTAAATATATTTTAAATTTTTATATTTTTCAATTCCAATTAACTAAGTACATAACTCAAATAATCAAATGCATAATTCAAAACCAATTAAACTCAAATTAATTTTTTCAGCTCGAGTTAGTGAGTCAATCATATGCTAAATAATAGCAAAAAATATTTATATACGAAAAGGGAAAATCAGATAAATAGATATTTTTAAAACATATCAAAATGGTAACAAGACGCGTGTAAGACACTTCGATTGGTAGGCTTGCGAGGTTGTTATGGGGACTGTGGCCCGGAATGCGTGGGAAAATACCGAATGAAAGACCCTTCTTTTACGGCCCCAACCAAAACCTTTTTTTTTTTTTTTTTTTCCTTTTTGTACAGAACAAACCAAAGCTTAGCAAAACCAATACCGGCCAAAAATGGCAGCGCAAAAGGAACAAACCAAAAAAAAAATCCCTTTGAAATAAAGAAGGAAAGACCGATAGAGAAACAGAGAGAACACCAAAAGAAGAGAAAGTCATTTTTTTGACTTTAGAAAGGGGTTTGGCTGATAATCAAAGAAGGCCAGCCAAGATCCAGTTACCTCCCGCTGCCCCACCCACAATTATTATTT
The DNA here is from genome assembly GCA_035233585.1 of Antiaris toxicaria. NCBI lineage: Eukaryota > Viridiplantae > Streptophyta > Magnoliopsida > Rosales > Moraceae > Antiaris > Antiaris toxicaria. The sequence continues at coordinate 9,178,988 of CP141162.1, read as the reverse complement.
TTTAAATAATTTCTATTTCCCATAAATCAACCAAAAAAAAAAAAGAACTTTGTCCAGAAAAGTGAGAAAAAAAAAAAGAAAAGAAAAGAAAAGTCCTTTCCAGTTGATTATCAACGGCTCGCCATTCCTCTCTCCGTCTCGGATTGGCCTTTTTTACTTTCCCACAAAGGTAATACTGATACACGGGCATATATGTATATATATATATATATATGTTTTGTATTTGTTTTGTTTATGTGTTTTATTTGTGTCTGTTTGTCTATGTAAGTGCGTATCTACGTCCTTGTTCGGATCTTGGGATGAGTTTTTGGTTTTCTGGTCGGAAACTGCACGTGGGCTTTTTGCATTTCAGTTAAGGATCGACTTGGCTTTTCAGATTTATTAAGCTAATTTTGCTCGATTCTGATTTTCTGATTTTAGCTTGTTTCAGTTCCCCTTGACCAAAATTTATGCCTCTTTTTAACCTCTTTGTATTATAGAATTTCATTATTATTTTTTTTGGTAACGGTGCTGATGTTTAGTTCTTTCCAATGTAAATGATGAAATATGTTGAATAATGTCACATTAATTTCCTATATATATAGTCCCTGTGAAAAATAATTAATCTTTCTTTTACTTTAAACTTGCAGCATTAACTTTGCAGTATGAACCATTTGATGTTAAGAATGAATATGAATATTAGGAATTTAAAATGCAAGATTTAGAGATAGTTTAGGAATTGGAGTTTATATGTTTATCTGTTTAGGTTATTTAGGATTTATTCAAGTTTGGTTAATATTACGAGTTTGATTGTTTGCCGGGCCCGGTCATGGGGACCCCTTTTGTGAGGAGGCACCTTTTCTCCTGATGTTTTGGGATATTTTGCCGAGAAAACAGAACGGATTATTTCGTGTGGCTCGTCCAGATTGTTAGCCACGCACCACATATGTCCGCGTTCCCTAAGGCACCCCTCTCTTTCAAGAGGATTCGCGATGCGTCATCTACAGATAGAGCTATATTTGTGTTTTTCACTTCAGACCTTGATTATTATTCTCTTTTCTATATGAATTCCACTACTTTTTCCCTCAATTCTTGTTTTTCTCTATTTTTCTTTAATCAATCTTGGTCCTACATCACTATGCCTTGGCCATATTAATTCTTGTCAGTTGAATGAAGCTGACATAAATTGCGACATTTATTCCATTTAGCTGTTTATGTCAAATTCCTTATTGGTCTTTGTTGTTTGCAACAGGTTCTAGTGAAACACATGTTGTTGAACTGCTGTTTGCTAAATCTATAAGATGATGCTTGCTGAGTAAATTAGCCATTCAGACTGTGTTTTTTGTGTCGTGGAGTTTAGTATTGTTTTGAGACACTACAGTCAATTTCGTCGCTCATGTGGCCTTTATACGTCTTGTATAATAAGGCTTTTGGGGTGGAAGAGGGTAGAGAACCAGAGAGAGAACATTCGAATTTCTTCGAATCTCTCCTACGAGAGCAGCCATCTGGTAATGGCAAATCTTTTGGTTCTCACTTGCGCTGCTCACATTTTGTAGAAGTGAGTGCACTGAGATTTTTATTCTTGTTTCTTTTGATGATACTCTATTTGGGATTTTAACTTTGCTAGTTGAAGTTAAGTACCTACCGTTAATTTAAAATTGCTAAATACTATGGTGCTTATAGGTTCCGCACATAAATCAGTTATATTCTTGGGATTGTGGCCTAGCTTGTGTTCTGATGGTATTCAGAGCTGTTGGCATCAACAGCCACAACATCGAGTCACTTGCCGAGTTATGCTGCACTACAAGGTTTTTCCTTGAAACTTTGATTCCTTGTTCTATTTTTTTCCTTTCAAAGGATCAATTTGTGCGTCACTGGTTGGTTAAAGGAATATTTCTTTGTTTTATTGCTAGAAAATCCTGTATACATGACTGTGTTGGTAGCTTGAAATTCTGTCAGGTCATCTCATCGTCTTGTTTTATTAACTAATTCTTTGCAAATTTGCATCTGGTCTTAGCATATGTGGGCAAGTGAGAGGTTTTCAAACGAAATAGACTTGGAATATAGAAGATTTTGCTGAACTTAGATTAATGCAATTCTCATTCTCTGTCCTATGGATGCAGCTTAAGTTATTCAAAGCAGTGAGGGAATCTTTCTGAGAATCCCAACTTTTGTCGTGTTTTTTGCTTTACTGCTTTTGCTGTAGTTAACAGATATGATTAGACCAAATTCACGGTTCGAAGTAGTTGGCAAGCCAAACCTAGATCCTGCGCTGCATCTGTTAAAGCTATTTTGTTATCAGGACATTATTTTTGGTGCACGGAGAATGAAAAATCTTGCATAATTGGTTTGGTGATTGCAAGCCTTAGGTTCTATATACTGTGCGTGACTCGTTCTCTCTCCATGCCTGCTTGTCTTTGAACTATTACTCTGAGCGGTGTCCTCGGCACTTGCACAATTTCAGTTCGCCTTAATGGCATTGAATAGTTATGCTGTTGTATGATTTAAGTTTAAAGATGGGTCTTAACCATGTAAAGGCCTTGAATGATCCTACATGCGTAAAAGCACAAAGGTCATACCATATGTTACAGATGCTTCGCGAGAGATACATGACAATTTTTTCTTTTCACCTAAATTAATTCTTTTTTTTTTTTTTGTTTTGGGAAAAGAATTAATCCAATTTTTTATTTTAAAAAAAAAAAAGGGTTCTTGCTTGGCCTCCAGCCTGGTCATGTGGATACCTGACCTGACTTGTAGGAGACTTGGATTATAGTTGAATCGTATACTTTTTTATGTGAATAATTTTTGGCCAAATGTCTTGTCTAAGTACATAGTTAATGCATCCATTCTAGCTAGATAAAAGTTGATATCAGAAAAATTTTAGTGAACTCATTATTGATACCTTGTGCGCAGCATTTGGACTGTTGATCTCGCTTACATATTGCAGAAATTTTGCATCAGCTTTTCCTACTACACGGTAACATATGGAGTAAATCCAAATTACTCTGTCGAGACATTTTACAAGGTGATTCACCATTGTCCATAGAAATTCTTTCTTAGTGTCTAAGTCATAGTTTGGAAAAATATCATGATAACAAACTTTTGCTGGCGTAAGATCTCTTTTTTTCACTTTTTTCTGTTGCCGTTATTTTAACATTGAAGCTGAGCCCTTTTTTTAAAATTCGTTTTCATTTGGATTCCCCACAAATCTTGGGTTTTGATAGTCGATTTACTGGTTAGTTTTTCATTGCTAGTACTCAGACGTTCATTTTTTATATGTTGCAGGAACATTTACCTAGTGATCTAGTACGCGTTGATATGTTATTTAAAAAGTCACTGGAAGCTGGAATTAACATACAGGTATAATTTATAAACCATATATTTGAGTGCTACCCCTTTCGGCTAACCGTGTTTGAATTTTATGGTAAAATGTGACTGTCGTTGCCTGTCTTGTTGCAAGAAATATGACCAAAAAAGAAAAAAGAAAAAAACAACATATTGCTGATAATTCTCGTGTTTTGTCTTTTACAGTGCAGATCAATCAGTAGAGAAGAAATTTCTCTTTTGATATTGTCTGGGAAATATATTGCAATTGCATTGGTGGACCAGCACAAATTGAGGTCTAATTCTCTTGTAATCTTCAGCCCCCTTTTTTTTTCTCCTCCCCCCCCCCTCCTATTGCAAACTTCTGTTTTACCAAAACATTTATGGGAGAAGCACTTTTTTACTGATCATTGGCATTTTGGCAAGTTTAAAGTCTTTTGTTTTCCATAAAAAGATGCAAACATAATTTGCTAATTTCAAATCTATCGACCACAATTTTCTGCTTTAGTCGCTCTTGGCTGAAGGACGTATTTATAACGGACTTCAATGACAGCAATTCCAATTACACTGGTAAGTAACACTTATCGTTTTGATGTATATATGTAATGAAACAACAAATAATCTAAGTCCATTCTTAATGTTTTAAACTCGTTTTCTGATTTGAGATCCAGGCTTAATAGTTTAGTTCATTACTATTTCATTAAGAATAATGCTCGGGATCCCAATATTTTTTGTACTAAGATGTTAAATATGAGTTGGTAGTTTTTTTATTGGTAGGTATTGAAAAAATTACCGCATTGTTAACATTGAAAAGGTTACAATTTGTCAATAAAAAGAAGGCAATGAATTGCCGTTTGCGCTGGTGTCAAAAGTTTGGGATCCCGATCGGTTTTCTTTCCTTAAAACTATGCCATAGTCTATATTTCTGTCTTTCGTTTTTGTTAGCTTCATATGAATTTCAATACTTACTAAGTATATATATATATATATTTCTATTTTAGGTCATTATGTGATCATATGCGGCTACGACACTCTTAGTGATGAGTTTGAGATTAGAGATCCCGCCACTGCCAGGTAATATTTGCATTTGTTTTCTAGATAGATATGCCCTTTGGAGCTCAATTTTCACATTGTTGCATCTTTGAAGTCATTGCTTTCATGAACTTTTGTACCTACAATCCTTTTGGTCAATCACAGACTACTCTTTGGAGGTAGTTACTTTCTAATTATCTTTTAAAGTTTCCGTTGGCTTATGTTGGAAGCAACAAAATAAATGGTGCAGGAAACATGTTAGGATCTCGTCGCATTGCCTTGACGAAGCCCGTAAATCCTTTGGTACCGATGAGGATCTTCTTTTGGTAATTCAAGTTTTCTTTCCTCGTCATCGAACTGTGCTGACCGTTCAAATACCAATTCACTACTCGTTGGCTTTAAAAGAGAAAAAAAAGGAAAAAGATACATTATAAAATTTTTTGCATAAATTTATGCTGGACTTTAAATAAAAATTAATTTGGTCCTGGATATTCATGCAGATTTCTTTGGAGAAGAGTGAAAAGGAACTTAAAAGCCCTTCAACTCAACTCTCGTCTCATATCAAAATTGGCTCTTGACATCTTTCCTTTGGATGTTCCGGATTGTTGGGTTCTTGATCTGTACAGTATTACAGCCTGTTCGTGTATATTTGTACATTAAGTAAAGGAATAACATTTTGCGTTTTGAGTGTTCTTAGATAATATATTTGATATGACATACTAATTTGCAATATTATCTGTATATTTTTACCTTGTAAAAATATATGTATGTATATTCAGGTATTATTCTGTAATGCTGTATTTGCAGAGGTCCTCATGTTTTATCCTTGAATAATTTGAGATCGATTGTGGTTCATCTTTGACTGTCTTCCTACCGAAAGTTTCTTTTTCCACACATATTTAATATCCCTGTTACATATGAATCTTATTCTGCCTTTAATAAAAAGGCTTGAATCCAACTTTTGTTTTTCAAAAAATGCTCTCTTCAGTCTTTTTCTAATCATACGGAAATTTGCCATTACATATTTTGAGTCATACAAATTACAAAATTCATCTACGATCTCTGTTTTGAGTGGAAAAACATGATGCAAAAAGACTAGTGCGAAAAGAAAATTCGTGAATTGACTTTAAGGGCAATTATTTTATCAATATCAGTAAAACAAATTTCTAATTAAAAAAAAAAAAGAAAGAAAGTTCATTGTTCTTAAGCTCGTAAAAACAAATTAAGATCAAAATTCGGGATTTCCCTCATGCTCTGCTTGGTATAGGTGAAAAATGAGAGAAATGAAAAAAAGTGGAGGGATTTTTTGAAGACAAAATAGGAATGTAGGTCGTTTGGTAGGTGAGATATTTAGGGTAGGGAAAATTGGAGGGAAAAAAAGGACATGTGGGCTCACCATTTTGAATTTCTCCAAAAGTGCATGTGGACATGTTGGAATTACATTTTTATCCTCATTTTTTAAATAATTAATCATTAAATAATTGACAAAATACTCATTTGCTTTATCATCTATTTTCTTTCCTCCTATCATACCAAACATGATAAAGAAAAACCAAATGTCATTTATTTCATTACAATTTTCTTTCCCTCTTGCCAATCAGGATGTTAGAAAGCCAATCTCTCTTAGAAAAGCAATCTTCTTGACAACTAATTTTATTTTGACAATTTTTGGAAAGGCAATCATCTGTTTGTGTTTATAGCTTTGAATTATATTCCATCCTTTTTCTTATTGTATTTTTTGTCATAAAATAAATATTTTTAGACCTATAAAACAAACAGGCCATTGATTTTTACACTCTTAGAATTATTCTCTTAGAGCGTTTTTAATACAATATCAAATTAATGTATTAATGCTAAATTTTAACATTTGAATTAAAAAAAGTACTCTTTAATATTATACTGTCTCTCATGTCAAGTTTATTATATACTAAACTTTCTGATAAATTTGTCACAAAATATAGATAATACCAAATTTTACTTTTGATTCTTATTAGTTATTACCTCATATAATTATGTCTCATTACGTAGGTCCTTATATGTAAATATCCTAACCCAGCATATCTCAATAAATATAGTCATTTAAAAAAAATTCAACAAATGAAACTCTATGTTGCAAAATCTCTACAATAATGACCAAGTTTTTATATTACAATGTTCCCTACATTTAAATATTGTGATTAAATTTAACAATGAAATACTATAGTCAATATGTTACTGATAAGGCATGGTCATTATGACAAAAAAACAACTAAAGGAACTAGATGATTGACCAATGTGGTAACAAAATCACTATATTAATAACCATGTCATTATGATTTTTTTTATTTAAATCACAATTAAAAAAAAAACTCACAAAGAATTCTTTCTCTCATCTGTACGGTAAGGACCTAATAATTAAAGTATTTCATTTCATAAATTAATAGATAAATAAACTCTATTGACCAGGCATTAACTAATAAGAAAATTCCAACTTACCTCAGATTTTTTTTTTTTTTGAAATCCTTAATTCACAAGTTATTACATAAATTAATAGATAAATAAACCACTCAATTGCTTTGTAAATTTGGAATCATTAAAAAAAATCCCAATTTTATTTACAAAATTGAAAAAAAAAATTACTGTACCTGAATGACCAAATTGAAAATCCGTAATTTGTTTTAATGATTTCATTAAAAAAATGTTTTGCCACATCCTTACCACAAATATCGTGTCATTATTCAAGATCTTTTGACGAACAAACCGTTGATTTCTTGCTTGTTGGTCGTTCAATCCCATTTGAAATATCAACGAACTGATTTGCAACTCCATTGGAGTGTTTTTTTTTTTTTTTTTTTTTTGCTATTTTCATTTTTTTCAGATGATGGGTTGATAGCCTTACTTTTTTTCTTTTTTTGCTTCTTTTGGGAACGAAGAAATATATGGAGTGATTTTAGGAATTTTAATATGTATATATATATATATATTTGATATGGTAACTGGTTTTTAGGAGGGAGTTGGATACATTTTTTCTTCCCAATTTAGGATGTATGGGTATATTGGTCAATATAAAACAGGCAGTTAGTTTTTTTTGTTATTTTTGCAAATAAAATCATTGTTGGACAAATCTTAAACATAGGTCTCTAATTGCACCAAATATGTAAATGATCCATATCAAGCTGGGCCAATTGGGCTGGACTGCGGTTGAAAGTCAAGGATCCAGGATAGTTGGGCCAAAATTGACTGGATCAGCCCAAGTTGTATCTGCAGTGGAGTTGTTGGGTGACATGTAGGATTAACATCTGCCCAGCAATAATAACTTCCCTTTCTTGGACGTTCAATAGGTATGGATGGTCAAAATTCCAAACAAGACGATAAAAAACATAAACATGTTTATTCAAGCAGTTGTTTTCATAATTTTCTCTTGAAGATGTCATGTGGCACAAGTCATGAAGAAGAATTTGCAAGAAATTTCTTTTTTTTTTTTTCTCTTTTTTGAATTTAAAAGTAAGAATTCATACTTTATATTTTTTGATAAAACTAAATGTAGTATTATCGTTAAAAAGAACAAGTTTAAAGGCAATAAGGGGATTGGAGATGAAGAACTACTTTAAAATCAAAGGCATGCATAATATCATGCAACCATAACTTCTTCTTCTTCATCTTCTTCTTCTTCTCGTCATTTTATATATTTATGTCCCGTTTGGTGAACGTATTATATTTGTATTGCATTTAAATGTAATGCATTGAATGCAATTTGTATTTAGAGGAAAAGTATTAGCATTACATTTGAATGCAATATGACACATTTGGGTGAAAAGCATTTGAATTATATTTTAATAATAAATATGTGATGTGATGGGTAAAAGTAGAGAGAAAAAAGAGAGAGAGAATATATGATGTCATTAATAAAAGTAATAGAAAAAGTGAAATAATGAATAGTGATTGTATTGGATTTAAAATGTGATGTGATTGGTATTTGAATAAAATGCTTTTATATTTGAGGAAAAATTGTATTACATTTAAATGTAATGTAAAAATAAGTGTGTACCAAACACGCTCTTATTTTTTTGCCTTTTTTTTTTTTTTTTTTTTTTTGTCAAACTTCAATTTAGCTCATGAGCTCCTCGGCAAAATCTTAAATGTGACCCCACAATTGTTTAGGGTAAAACTTTTCATGGGGACTTCATGTCACCAATCCCTGTTTTAGGCCTTATATGAGGCTACATGCCCTAAAAACATGTACATATATTTGTGGCCGCAATTCCATGCGTGATATATAAAATTTATAGTCTATATATATATATATATTTATTAAGAGAGAGAGAGGGGTCAAATATTTCCCAAGTGGGTTATATCTATTCCTTGTATTAAGGCGATCCTTTTCCACAGTTTTCAGACAGCCATTTCATTTTCTCTGCATAAAAATTGAAAATTGCACTTTCCTCTAGACGCTGGAGAACACAAGAAGCTGTGGGGTTGCACAAAGCATATTAGTTTAATACAAAGCGAATTCTACCCCAATTTGTTTAATTAAAACCGTCCACTTAAAAAAATATAATAACAACAAGTTTGATTCTAAATATTTATGTGACATCGTGACATGTATTTTTATCGTAACTTGGGGCATATGAATATTATTATTATTATTATTATTAAGTTTGATCATTTGGGGCAAAGTACAGCCATGGAAGACAGAGTTGTGTCGAAGTAGGGAAAAAAAATAATATAAAAAATAAAAAATGTAGTGGATTAGTGGAAAGTTTTGGTTCCAAGAATCTTACATTCTACAAACAACAAAGATCCCGACACTTGAAACTCTTTTTCCCTTAGAACAAGGGAAAATGTCTCTTGCTTAACACAAACCCCAATACCTGTTTTATGTCATGATCACCTCTTGATCACTTGTTACCCTCTTATATTTGTGTTTCAATTTGCCTTTATTATCAATAAACATCGTACCATGAACCATGTCCTTCTTCTGTACTAAGCTATTAAAAAGTAGTCAGATGTTCAAGTTCTTTAACTGAACCGATTTCATTATGAAACATGTATATATATATATAGATGATGAGATAATATTTTTCGTGTAACAATGACTTTGTAAAAATACAAAAACAAAACATTATTTGCCATAAATGAATGTTACATGTTGTATCATATTATGTCTATATGTTTATAATATAGAATCGGTCCAGACATAAGGAAAATAAACCAAGCTTGTACTTGATGATATGTGGCCATAACGGTGTGTTTTTATGCGAAGATGCATGCAAATTAGAAGATTATTAAAGAAAACAAAAAAAAAAAAGGGCATGTGCAGTGGGATATGCCCATCATACTATGCGACAATTTTAGAGAAATAAAAAAAATAAATTTAAAAAATAAAAAATAATAATGATCATGACGTGGAAGCATGTCATTAGACGTGATGTTGTACCGATTAAGATTGAGACATGGGACATGCTATTTGGTCATGCGTTTCTGTCAGGTTCCAATCTCAGGCTACCAACACCCCCCCCTCCCTATCGAAAAGATCAAAGAAACTTTGGCTTTTCATGAATTCAGTTGGAGGTCCAAATTCAATGTAAATTTATCCCCCTATTGCCTATTTTTATTAACTATGCTTTTTTATTTTAGTTTTCTTATGGTTTCCTCTGTATAATGTTTGGATAAAGGTATGTGTAATGATCCAAATGCAAACAAGGTGGATGAATTATACTCAGCAACTTACATTTGTAAACTGCTTAGATGACAGATTTCGGGATCTCTCAGTTTTAGTGACAATATTATTCTCATATTCGTTGGATCCGGTAATTTCGTTGGAATTTTATACACATTTGAGCATCTCCAATAACGCCTAGCTAATAATTCCTATAGAGTTCGTGTCATAACCTCTATTTTGTTGTTGATGTTTTTAGATTCTTTTTTTGTTAAATCTTGTTGGAGGATTTGAACACGAAACCTTGTTATTAAGGTTTCGGTGTAATTTATGATGGGTTAAGATTTGCTATCACACTTGTAGTTTAAATAATCTAATTTTAACATCAATTGTGTAATATTTTAAGAAGTAAATTATCTTTTGGGCTTTGCATTTTTTAAATTATTATTTTTTATTAAACTCCAATGTTGAGTCTCAATGTGAAACCTCCAACAATGGGGGGTCTCTTAGCAGGGCTCTTTGGAGAATTGAAATTCACCAGTAGATAAGGGGACAAGAGATTAAAAAAGTATTAAGAAGTGAAAAGTTGTAGTTGAATATATAATCTTTATAGTAATTTTATACTTACCTTAGAGAACGTTTGGTAAACATTTTTAAGTGTTACAAAAATCAATTTTATACCAAACGTAAAGTTTTACATTCAAATACAATTATTTTTATCAATGTCACGAAAATAATTATTATTCAAAAGTTTTTTAAAACAATTATATTAACTTTTCAACCCAAATTATTTATCTCTACTTTTATCAATAACATCAACTTTTCAACTCTAAAATATTTTTCATCCAAATACACATTTTATTCAAATATAAAACAAATACTTTTCAAACAAATACAACACTCAAAAAAAATTGTATTCAAACGTAATTAAAACGTAATGCATTTACCAAACGTCCCTTAGTAATTAGATCTCAAGTTTAATTATAACCCATTCTTGAAGTTTGAAATAATGAAAGAAGTAAAAATCGCTGTAGTTATTTTATAAATGGTGATAAGTCAATTGGCCTTTACAATTTGAAAACTGGTCTCACTCGCTTAGCTTTCTATGACCTTATTTTATTTTACAAGCAAAACATTATTTTTATTTTTGCAATTTCATTTATTTAATACCACGTAAAGCTGAAATTTTTTTTTTCTTTTTTCCCCTTTGGAATTAGTTTCCATCTTATATAATTATAATACGACGGTGTGATCTTTACCAGCAATCACCGAAAGAAAAAGAACATCACATGAAAGAGATTCATCTTTAATATTACCTTTCTCTCTTCATGTTACTTAATTATGGGCTTAAAGATATATATTTTAGCTTAATTGACACGTATGTATATACAAACACCCTTGTAAGTGTATATATATTTCTTGGGTTATATGGGCTAGTCATGTGATCATAGTAAAGGGTAAGCAAGGTCAGAATGTTTGCATGTTAGGTGTTCCTTATCTAACAACAAGTAATTAGAAAGTAAATGATGTTTCTAAGTGGTTTATTAATTAAGAATCTTTCAAGCTTTAATAATGTTTTTTAAGACAACATTAATTAGAATTAGAAGATATTCTTGAAAAGCAAAACCTAAAAATAAAATTGGAGACTGGGGGAGTAACATGTTAGCAGATGTGTATATTGAATCAAGGCTCAATGCCTTTGGAGTCAAGAGCAGACACCACCCATTAGACTTCTGTTAACAACAGATGATAATAACTCCGTAATAAAGTATTTGTCAAGGAGAAGCTTATTACCAAAAACTTACTTAAAAAATAATTAAAATAAAGAAAAATACTTGATAGCACCACTATCACGAAATTTATTGGTCATTTCTTATCAACAAATGATGTTTAATACCATCGATATTTTATAACACCGATTAAAAAAAAAAAATTGCTTAGCTCATTTAACTAAAGGCGTGTAAAGCTTTCTACTTGTAACCCTTTTCCTTTTGCGACTTTAATTTACTGATTTTTCATTACATGTTGTTGAATCAGCGAAGAGACCATAAAGAAGCTTTTATTTTTTTAGCAAATCCAAAAAAAAAAAGCCTATGATATGACAATCAAGTCACAGTTATCCCATAGAAGTTAATAAAATGGGTCATGAAAAGATTCATACAAACTAATAATATAGTACTTCTAAATAGTTAAACATTCATCAAGTCTGTTAACAGTTTGCCCTTTGTTACGCTATAATTTCTAAATAATATGAAATTTAAAGTTGGTTTGTAGTATTAAACTGCTTTTTTTTTTTCCCTAATAACTTACCAGGGTTGTCCATCCAATATTATTTATGCATTATCAATTCTTCTCTAAATTCTTTGGAATGCAATTATACGTCCTACTTTTTCAGCTAGTTTAGACAGCTAGCTTACTTTAGGCCCTTTATTTCAACAGTTTGGTACATTCTTATCTCATTAGTTCTTTTAAAAAGAAACTCATTGAACAAAATAGTGGTACAACAAAGAATAAGTGACGCTAGCAGCACATATTAAGAGTCCGTTTGTAACTTTAATTCTAGATGAAGTTTTCCACATATTTTTTCATTTTTACGTTTTTTTTCCTTAAAAATAAATTATTATTTTTATCTTAAAATCTCTCTTTTTTATTTTTAAAAAAACTCTTTAAATTTTAAAAATTTATAATTTTTTTATTTTAAAACGATATAAAACGTTTTTTTATTCATGTAAAATGAAACAATTTCTATTATTATTTTTTTAAACATAATTTAAGTTTTTAAATTTTTTAATTATAATATTTTATTTTCAATCAAACAAATATTTTTTAAAATTCATTTATATTCAATCAAAATATTTTTGAGACTCCACCTTAATATTCCAAAACATCAGTCTCTTAAAAAATAAATTCCACATGAATAAAATCTATTTTTAATTGATGTTAAAATGTCCTTGGGGCATTTCTGGTTCACATCCATTAGGCTTTTTAAAAAGCCGTGTAGCCGCACCAAGCAGCGAGGGTGATCAGCTCACCTCACACGTGCACGATTGTCGAGACGTTTGACCATTGACCAACTTTGGTGTTTTGGTGATGTTTTTAGCCTGGCCACTAGCCCATGTGAATTTGAAAAACTCTCTCTCTCTCTCTCTCTCTCTCTCTCTCTATAGATATATATTTTTTATTATTATAATTATTTTTTTTCAATTCTAATGGTAATACCACTAACCTTTTGTTCATAAGGTTTGAATCCAAACTAATCCTAGCTTCTTGCATGTGAAGAAGTGGGTCCCATTGCCCAAAGCAAATCTGAAAATTAGGTAAAAAGAAAATCTGAAGGGAGTACCATGATGGCCAGGTGTCACTGTTTTAAACGATGCCGTGCCACCGTGGGAAATCAAACAGTGTGGAGTGGTAAGATCATGCAGCTTTGATCCTTTGTTTTTTTTTTTTTTTTTTTTCCTTTAAATTTTATATTCGGATTCGTACGTATAATGTCATATATTATTTTTATAAGACGTTTAATATGATGATTGTAATTGTATGTTGAATGGATTTAAATATAATATAATTTTTATTTAAATATATAAAATTTATATTCAAATATAATATTTTTTAATAATATTATAAAAATATTTATTTTTTATTTTTTAAAAATAATTATTTATTAAATTTTTAATTTTTAATTTATTTTTTTAATTTATTTTTATCTATTACATCAATTTTAAAATTTTATAATATAATTTAAATGTTTTTCATTTAAACGTATATTTTATTCAAATACAAATCAAATACTATTCATTTAAATACAAAATATATTTCTAAAATTATATTCAAATGTAATGCGAACACAATATATTTACCAAATGTTTCATTAATTTTAATTTTTTAATATTAATTTATACATTATATTTTTTTATAAAAATAATTAATTAAAATGATAATATTTTAAATATTTATTAATAAAAAATAATTTATATATCATATAGATTGATATTTAAAATTAAAATTATAATTGATATTTCTAACATTTGTCTTTTTTATTATGTCTTATTCTTTTTTTTAATTTACAGATAAAAGGTATTAAATTTTGTATTTTTAGATGGAGTTAGATATGAAATTACTATTAGATTATATTTGTAACCACTCTTATTTTATATTTTTACAATAACATATTTTATTTTATTTTTTTTTGTCAACATATATTAAAATATTTATTTAATAAATATTAATTTAATTAAGATATTATGACATTATTGTAAGAATATATTAAAATGAATACATAAAATTGAATCCTTTTTTTTTTTGAGTAAACAAATAAGAAACCTAGTAAATGTAAAAAAAAATACAGAAAGAAAGAGGCAAAGTATGTGGTAGGATATATAAAATAATACTTATTATAGATATATTTTTTTAAACCATTCGGATATAATTAGATGCTTAAAATTTATTTATTATAATACATCATATCTCATATAATTATAACAAATAAATTTAAAAAATTCAAGAAATAGATTATTAAAAAAAACCTAAAAGTTCACTTCCACCGGAGGCCCACCCCATCGACGGTGCCCCTAATCGGCGACCCTGATGGAATTGCGTTGTCCACGAAGCTCAGGCAAGAGTTTTCAATCATTGACAACATGTATGACTGCTGAGAGACAGTCCATCATCTTCTTCTGTTTTTTCTCCAACTTATTTAATGGCGAAGAAAAAGACAACAACGGCAACAAAGGTGAGGAAAAAGTGCAACGGAGTTGTGAACTGCCACTGTGGGCCACTGCCATCGTCGCAAGAGAAGAATTCTCCAACATTGATTTCCGAAAACAGAGATGTTGATGATGATGATATGGTTCCGCAAGGCAGATCGTCATGGCTCAATGAGTCCGTCTCGGGCTTAACTGAGTTTCCAAAAATCTAAGGACCCGTTTGGTTTGAATGAATGGAAAGGAATGGAAAAGTCATTCCTAAAGTTTGCCCTTATTCAGATGTTTGATTGAAGCATAAGAAAAGGAAAAGGCTTTCCATTTTGGAAAAACCATTCAGTAAGTTGGGTGAATGACCATTCCCTTTGTTATTGAGGGGAATGGCTTTTCCATTCTGAAAAAAATATTTCGTTCCTCCATTGCCCCTTTCTCCCTTCGAAAATAACCTAGTCGCTTCAGCTTTTGTTGGCCGTTCAGCCGACGCCTTCCCGACCGTCCCTTTCAGCTTCCTTCAAGCGATGCCTTCCCTTTCAGCTTTCTTCCTTCGGCTGACGCCTTTCGTTGTTGCCCTTTTCTCTGCCATCCATCACAACTGACGCCGAGATTAAACCATCCATTACAATCGACGCCGAGATTCAGCTATTCCTGCCATCCATCACGACCGACGCCAAGATTCAGCCAGAACTCCATTGTCGAAGGTCGTCATCAACGTCACAGGTATGAATCATTTCTGCTCCTTTTTTTTGAGCTGCCTTCATTTTTTTGTTTTTCTTTTGATTTGTTTTCACCTGGGTTTTTGAGCTGCTCTGTTTTTTTTTTTTTTTGGCTTAACTAGAAAGCCCCTCTCATTTTTACTTGTTTCCTCAACGTAGAAATCCCCTCTCATTGTCACCTGTTTCTTCAGCCGCACAAATATCAGGTAATCCTCTCTTTGTTTTTTTATCATGAGCATTTTTGGTTTCTCTCTGCTATGCAATCATGAGCATTGAGTCAAGAATGAAAACTTTGAAGACTCATTTTCAAATTGTTCATGAAATGTTAATCGGTTCAAATTGTAGTGGATTTGGATTGGATCCGGAAAGAAAAACGGTTACAACTGAGAAGCCGGTATGGGATGCATATCTTAAGTTAAATTTTATACTAAAGTTTATTAATACTAAAGTTATTTATATCATTACATAAGTAATTTGTCTATTTACTTCATTTTATAAAACTAGAGTCATAAGGAAGCAACACCATTCAAGACCAAGGCATTCCCCTACTATGATGATTTATGTATGATTTTTGGCAAAGATCGTGCCACCGGTAAGAATGCTGAGACTCCTGCTGATGTAGTTAAGGAACTTGAAAAAGAAGGAGGAGATGACATTCATATTGATGAAGACACTGTCAATAGTGGCTCAATGGGTGTGGATAAAGCACAATCAATGTCTTTTTCACAAGCATAAGGTATTCCAGGTATTCCTCAATCTCAATCTCAGGCTCAAGGGTCTTCTAAGAAAAAAAGAAAGAATATAGACAGTACAGAGCCTTATGAAGCCCTTAAGGAGACATCTTTTGTACTTGCCAATGTCATTGAAAAGGCATCCGAACGTCTGAGTCGTGCTATAGGTGAGGACATGATGGAAAAACACAGTCGACTTGGAAAGGAGCTACAAAGGTCAACAACTGTTAGCACAATGGAGCGTCATAAGGCTGCACGCATGATAATGAAAGATGATGCAATGGTTTCTTACTTTTTTAGTATTCCAGATGAGGAAAAAGATGAGTGGGTAAGAGCTCTCCTTGCCGGTGATATTTAGGGAGTTTGCTTTATTACATAGATGAATATCCATTTTCATATTTTGATGTATTTGGTAGTTATTAGCTAATAGTTAGATTGTATTAATTAAGTAAGATTATATGGTTCTATGTTTTTATGATGGATGATGTATGTAGATAAATCTACTTGTTATAATGTTTGCTATATTTTGAACTATATTGTAACAACTAAATAAAAAAACATTTACGACCTAATCTTGTGTGGAAAAATCCAGAGCTCAAGAAGGAAAATGATCAGAAGAGGTTTTTGCTTAAGACGCGGGCATGTTATATTTACCCAGTATGTTCAGAAGAGGTTTTTGCTTAAGGCGCGGGCATGTTATATTTACCCAGTATGTTCAGAAGAGGTTTTTGTTTAAGGCGCGGGCATGTTATATTTACCCATATTCCTTAAGGCGTGAGCATGTTATATTTACCCAGTATGTTCAGAAGAGGTTTTTGCTTAAGGCGCGGGCATGTTATATTTACCCAGTATGTTCAGAATAAATTTTTATTTTTTTTATTTATTAAAAAAATGAATTTTATAATTAAAAATACTCAAGGGCATTTTTGTCAAAATGTGGTTAATTCCATTCCATTCTATAGTCTACCAAATTACATAATCCTTATTCAGGTGTTGATTCCATAACTCCAACCAAATTAAAGAATCAGTTTTTGTTTCCATCATATTCCCTTTCCTTTCCATTACCATTACCATTCTCATTCCCATTCCATTTCATTCCTTCCAACCAAACTCACCCTAAGTGTATGGATAGGAGTCAGTCATGGCTCAGTGAGGCGGATTGTTGGCTTGCAAGGGGATCGACATGCAATGAAGAGCAGATTTGGTGTGGGGGAGATTGGGTTTGTCGTTCGTGCATGGGTAGGAGAAGGGTTGGTGTTGTTTGGGTGGGAGGGGGGGTGGTGATTTGCCGTCAACAGAGAAGGTGGGTCATTAGAGTTAAAGCTGGAATGTTGGGTATTTTTTATTTCTTTTTTTTTTTTAATCTGTTAAAATATATTATAATTATTATATATAAATAAATTTTAATTGTTTAATTATATCTAGAAAGTTTAAAAAATATTATTTTTAAGCTCCGAGAAAAAATGAAAAATTATTAAAATAATTGGCTGGGGTGACGGTATATTATTGCACTCTTGTATTCTTGCGGGTAAAGCTAAACCTACCGTAGTGAAACTGCCAGTATAGAGGCAGAGAGAGACGCGTGGATGAGGAAACATAAGTTGATTTTTTTTTTTTTTTTAAACAAATATACGATAGTAAGCGAAGAGAGACAAACAATACAACTATAAAACCAAATGGTAATATCAACTTTAATCTTATTATAATATTATTTGAATTTCTTCATCTTTGAATATAAAAAAAAAATATTCTTCAGTCTTGAAATATAAAAAATTAGGGATTTAATTCTTACACACTTTGTTTATTTTCCTAAAATATGATTATGGCATGTTAGTTAAAAATTTCATTTTAATTTAATATCATATCACATTAATAATAATATCATATTAATCAAATATTTCATGTTACTGTTAATATGACATAAATAAGGAGATATGTGAATCAAATTTAAAAACGAGATTATTCTTTATATCATCAAAAATATCCATCAGTATATGACTTAATCAAAGGAAGTTTATTCTTAATATTAAATTTAAATTTAAATTAGCTAAGTTAAAAAAAAAATTTTTTGACAGTTCCCTTTTTCAATTTACGCACGAATCGAATCAACATCGGTATTCAAGAGTTCTTGGCTGCTGCTACTCGATGCCAACATGCACATTTCGCCTTTATTTTTATTTTTTTATCAAACTGTTCACTTTATATATTTATTTATCTTCTTAACCTCTGACATTATCCACTTTCGATTGAAAGATACAAATATTTTGCAATTTGCCTATGAAAGCAATTAAACCAGAGTATTTCCAGTGTCGTTAAGAAGATTTATATTAGTCGTTGGTATCATCCATGAAACTATTCTTCCTGATCTATTTTAGGAGTCGCAAGATGTCAACTATACAATTAAAAAAAAAAAAAAAGAATGAAGGCACCCTATGATCTCCAAAGGAAAAATATCATTGTTGTTACCTTGTGTTTTTCAATTTGGTATCTTATGTTTCGGAAATCTCATTGTGATACCCTAAAATGAATATCCGGAATTCATATCTGGGGATATAAATAAAACTGTTTTAAGTGTTAAAAAATAAAATAAAAAATCACAAGCAAACAAATAAAGTAAGGATATTGGAATGATATTTTCAAAACGACAGGTACCTCACTGAATTTTTTCAAATTACAGGATACCAAATTTTTTTTTTTTTAAACGTTAAAACATAAGGTATCAAAATGATATTTTTTCCTGAATAAAATAAATGCATCTTATTATAGAATTTCTCAAAAAAAATTTCTTTTTTTTTTTTAATGTGGTGCTATGTCGAAATTCATAATGTTGTCCAAAAAATGCTCAATTCAGATATTTAGAATTTAGATAATGACATGGGCATGGAATTTGTAAGAGTAAATCATTATGTTGAACTTATAGATGAAAAAAGTATAGTTCAAGCATAAGAATGGTCCTATTAATAATTGAAGCCTGAAGGACGAAGCTTAATAATTACTTGGTTTCTGTAAGGTGGGTGCCCTTAATTATATGAACAGAACACACCCATGAGCCCCATTATGAGAGCAGAGTTGTACAATTTGTCCCTTCGGACGTGCAAATTTGAAAACGACGCAACCCACCCTCTTATTCCTAGTGAAATATATGAACGTGAAAACGACCACTTTCCAATCACAAAAGGAAACAAATATACATGCCGTTGTCCCTCCACCTCCACTTGCATAGTTGTAGCTCTTATGAGCAACTTGACGTAATATTTCACCCCACTAGATGGTGGCTTTGCTGCCTCTGCAATTTTTGTGTTCACCATAACTTGTATCTCAAGTATCTTACTTTATTACCCAGACTAGCAGTAAAGAATCTTCTTCTCTTGGGATTAGAAATGGCAACAGAACGGGTTTAGTGCAGTGTTGGTTTCTTGCCAACCCACCCCATAAAAAGAAATGCTCCTCATTCCCATCTTGTACGCCTGTTTATGATAGTGGAATAGAACAGGTTCAATAGGGTTTTACGGGGTAATTTTGATATTTCCTTATTAATTCATTTAGAAATTCATAACAAAAACATCTTAAAAATAATTAAAAATTATATAAAACGTAATGTATATGTATACATATGTTCTTTATATGAAAATAGACAATTTTTTTTATAGATTTAACTATAAATATGTATATGTTATTTATTATAATATTTATATAAATATATTTTAAAAAAATATTTATCTAAATGGGAAGAGTAATAGAGTCGGGAACACCCAAACCTATCCCCACCCCTTTTATAACTCATTTCATTTAAATCAGATTTTTCCAGTCTCATTTAAGTTAGATCACCGTAGATAACATATTTATTGATAAAATTATCGTCCCTACTTAGGATGTCTTTAGGGTTGATATTTTAGAACCCCCAATATAAAAGATGTTGGATATATAATGGTTTGCATGAAACTATGTTCATTATTGAAATATAATTGGATCATGTCCCTTTTATTATTAATAGTTTCGAGGGTTTTTTTCTATAGAGAATAAGGATTAGGGACACAATGACAATAATTATTCTTATATTGCAAAAAAAAAAAAAAAGAGGAAAAAGTCTTTTTTTTTTTTTTTTCATGCAACAAAACTTCATCATTATTCTAACGAGGAATATGATGATGGTCTTAATCAATTTTGCGATAAGGTCATCTTATAGAGTGAACTTTGTTTTACCATTTTCGCCGGATTTAGTTGCTGTAAAACAAACGTTAAATTTACTCACTAAATGGGGAAAATGCTACATGAAAGAGGGGACTAGAGCGAATTAGGGTACAATTTCTTGCAGTGTTCGTTTGTTGGAAAAAATATAGCCCTTTGATTAATGTAATCTTTTTTATACCTTGGTTTTTTTGAAAGCATGCTTTTTTTTTTTCCTTGTCATGAAGTTGATTTTTTTTTTATTAATCACAAAATTGAAAACCTAACAGGCTAATGGCTCATAACATCCCTTAGATGTTATCGTTGTCTCATTATTGTGGCCCTGTATTTCTTGAGGTTGTCTGTGAACAAAAGACGGAAAAAAAAGATTCTCTGAACCTAGTAAACAGTTAACAACCCAACAAAACAAAGTGAATACTAGATTTGAAAAACAAACACACACACACACACATACACAGACACTCAAAACAAAGTAAAAATATCAATGGTAGCTCCAAAAAAAAAAAAGAAGAAGAAGAGAGAGAGAGAGAAAGAGAGAGAGAGAGAGAGAGAGAGGACGAGTTTAATGGTGTTATGTAATATCAACATGGAATCTAGTTTGACGATATAGGACCTAGAAAAAGATAGACTGTGACGCTTTGCAAAGTCAAACAATGTGACAAAAAGATTCACGAGAGTTGGTTGCCAAACCATGGTTGACTCAAATATCCAACCAAACCCCATTCGAAATTTAAACAAAAACATACTATTCCTTGTGGGTAATGTCTAGACTTCCATTCATCCAAATAAAGTGCCCAACTCTAGTGACTAGTTATTATTTGGAAAAGGAAGGGGAAAAAAAAAAAAGAGCGGCTAGGTGACTAAAGGTTTTGACCCTATTCAAAGAAATTTTTTATGTGATTAGTTTTGTGTAAAGTGTTTCAAAAATAAAGAATAAAAAACTTGAGGAATACAACTGGTGATGGAATTATACGTATAATTGTTGCTAAGCTAACACGTATAGCTTTTGTGATTATTATTTTTGGATAAATGGTATGGTGTTATTTTGATTTCTGCTACTGAATCAATAGGTTATTTAAATTTATACACAGCTCGATGTAATGACAATATTTAGAGCTGCTAATTTCACCAAACGCATTAACCGTTGACCATTTACCCCGTTTGAATAGAAGGTCAATTTTCAGACAAAAAAATTTAGTCATTTTCAATGAAAAAGTCTTTTCTTTTTAAATAAGATACCCTTTGAATATATATAAAAAAAATTTAAATAAAAAGTTATTTAAAATAAAAAATAATATTGAAAAATATGTATTGTGAAAGGATTGGAAAATATTTATTTTCCTTTTCTAAAAGTTACTGTAGAATATATGTTCGGAAAAAAAAAAGATTTTTTTTTAAATGAGAAAAATGATAAAAAACTTAAAACATACACTATTTTGTAAAAATTTTTCTCATTCTAGAAGTGAACCTTCAATCTAAATACGGCCTTAGTAGATTTAACATAGATAAAAATTTCACTTCTTAAACAAGGGTACAAATAATTATATTGTTTTCATAACATATGGCACAGTTAAAATTTTTCAAAAAGTTTATAAGTCATTTTGGTATTGCTGTGAGAAATTTTTATTATAGCTATTCTATGAGTCTAAACTCTAAAATCACTGTATCTAGAAGCAGGTAAACATTTGATAGATTTTATGTTCAAAGTTGTTGTGAAAAAATAAGCAAAATTTTAGATATGTAATAAATTACGAATAAATTATCATGCAAATGTATAATGATAAATGTAGACATACTATAATTTTATCTTATAGATACTCTAGTATACATACTTAGTATCATTGTATTTATTTCTTATATTATATTCAATATTCAATATTTTCTAATATAAAATAAAAATAATTTTATGATAATGTTATTTATTATCATCTTCAAGTACATATAAAATTATTCAAAATAAGTATTTTCACAAAATGTTACAATAAATAAAATAAGTTATGAAATTATAATTTACAATTTGAAAATTTTTTTAGAGGAAAAAATCTATAAATTTTAAACAAATAATTGAATGTAATTTTATTAGGAAGAATGAAGTAAACAGCAAGTTTTCAAAACATTTGAAATAAATAACAGATTTAATATAGAAAATGATTTATTTATATCAAATTTATTAAGTAAAATGATTTATTTATGTCAGATTTATCAATAAATAATTATTTACGTTAGATTTATCAAGTAAATAATTTATTTAAGTTAGATTTACCTAGCAAATCTAACATTTACATTGCTCTTTCCTCTAAATATTGTGAATACTTGCTATTACTTCAACTACTTTTCCAACACTGCTATTTACTATAATTTCTCATTTTATTATTTGTTACAAATATAAATAAAATAGGTAGATTAGAAAAATTATTTATTGTTAAGGATATTTTAATAAATTTACATAATGATAACAGAAGCATCCATATAAATGCAACATCTAACCCATTTCTCAATTTTTGCATAGTAATTTTTAGAATTTGTTGGACAAAAGAGAATTTACCGAAGATCATTGACCTGTTATAGATTCTTTAGGCCAATTGAGAAATGTTGTGAAAAATTTTTATTGTAGCTCTACTATGAATCCAAAGTTAATTTATTTAGAAGTAGGTAGATGTTTGGTAAATTTTTTTTTTTTTTTTACAAGCACCTGAACTTTGCTTCTATTCAAAGTAATTACCAAACATGGATCTGCTTTTAAATGCAGTATAGAAAAATAATCAGAAGTTTTTTTTGGGAATCCGATGAAGACTGAAACTTGCAATTTTAAACCGTTTAAGTGTTTCCATTCCATTTGTTTGATTCCATTTCCACGGGAACAAGAAAAATTAAATTAAATTTAAAAAAAAAAACCACATGGCTAGGGCGGAAGCCTTGCTGGTGTTGAGTTGTAACCAGCTGCTAGCCACCAACGAGAGCCATCGCATGGCAGAGAAAGAGGAGGTTTTCTTTTCTCTTTTCAAAAAAAAAATATATTTTTTTTTAATTTTGGATTTTAGTGGGAAACAAAATCTGACCGTTGAGTTTAAATTTCGAACGACGAGAAGTACTAAAACAGCCAACTGGGACAAAATTGGAAAAAGATGGCCATTATTACAAAATCCACCGCATGCCTTAAGTCCTCTTTTTTTTTTTTGAATATTTTCCTTCTTGAAAGTGACGGTTGGGTTGTGTCTCTCTCATCTTCTTCCGTGTTTTGGCGTGTTTTGGCGGGAACACAGAAGCAACTGTATTTTCTATAGTTTAAAATATATAAATATTCAAGAATGTGTGGTAAACGTATTACATTTTGATTGTATTTAAATAAAATTTATTTTTTGAATGTTGGATTTGGTTGAAAAGTATTTGTTTTATATTTGAATAAAATATGTGTTTGGATAAAAAATATTTTAGAGTTGAAAAGTTGATGTGATTGGCAAAAATAAAGATAAATAGTAGAGTTGAAAAGTTGATGTGATTGTTTTAAAAATATTTTAAATAGTAATTATTTTCGTAATATTGTTACAAAATTTGTGTTTAGTGTAAAATTAAAATGAAAATTTTTTTCTAAACATCACCTTAAATTTTAAAGAAAGAGAGAAAATAATGGGGTTTCAAAATATTTGTAAAGGGATGAGAAAATTTAAGTGGCTTGTGCAGGCTGGCTGCCCGGCAGACAGTCCCCACCCGCCTATAAATATATCTATGTCATGGTATGTGTCTGTCGATGTTTTCGGTTCTCGCCTCTTTCTTTTTCGGCTCGGTTGGGGGAGATTTATCATACATCACGCGCTCGTTGTGTCATAGGTTTTCTTTTCCTTTTTTTTTTTGTTTTTTTTGTTTTGGTGAGGAATTATTGTTATATATTATGAATAGAAATTGCAGTTTTTATGGGATGGCAGCGGCATTTTACCAAAAAGTGTTTTCAATTTTTTGCCTTTATCCTCTAATTTCATTATTTCAAAAAAAATAACTCAAATTTTTAAACATCTCTAACTTTATTATTTTAAATCAAAATTAGAGAATTTTCAAATTTCTAACTTGAACATTGGGTAATGAGATTAGAGAATTTTCAATCTACCCATTTAAAATTTAAGACATTACATGTGTTGATTTGTTTGAACGTAATTAAAAAAGTAAAAAATAAAAGATAAATATAACTAATCATTCAATTTAAAACAAAATATATATAAAAGAAAGCTAATTTTTATCATAATATTAATATTAAAGAACTCTAAAATTGTCTTATAAGTTATAAATGAGTATAAAAATAAAACATATGTAAAACATATTCAAATATAAAAATTGTAAACCAACAAACATATAATAATAATTCATATAACATAAAACATAATATGTTGTTAGATAATTAAAGTAAAATATAAGACAAGTACTATATATTTATATATATAAATATATTAGATGGATTTAGATTAAATTAGTTTAAAAAAACTCAACCCAAACCCACTTAATAAATAGTAAATTTAAAACAAAATATATATAAAAAGAAAGCTAATTTTCATCATAATATTAGTATTATAAAACTATAAAATTATCTTATAAGTTATAAATGAGTATAAAAATAAAATATATACAAAACATATTCAAATATAAAATTTGTAAACCAACAAACATATAATAAAAACTCATACAATATAAAACATAATATATTACTAGATAATTAAAGTAAAATATAAGACAAATACTATATATTATGAAGTGTGAATGTATATATTTATATATATAAATATATTGGATAGGTTTAGATTAAATTGGTTTAAAAAAACTCAACCCAAACCCACTTAATAAATAGTCAATTTAAAACAATATATATATAAAAAGAAAGCTAATTTTCATCATAATATTAGTATTATAAAATTATAAAATTGTCTTATAAGTTATAAATGAGTATAAAAATAAAATATATACAAAACATATTCAAATATAAAATTTGTAAACCAACAAACATATAATAAAAACTCATACAATATAAAACATAATATATTACTAGATAATTAAAGTAAAATATAAGACAAATACTATATATTATGAAGTGTGAATGTATATATTTATATATATAAATATATTGGATAGGTTTAGATTAAATTGGTTTAAAAAAACTCAACCCAAACCAATCAAATAAATAATCAAGTTAGGTGAATTTGGCTATTCTTTTAATCGAGTTGGTAAAGTTTGGGTTACAATGGGTTAGGTTTGATAAATTCATTAGATTAGTCATTTTATTAGGTTTTTTTTTTTCACTCTAAGTACACATTTCTAAAACTCAACTTATTTCTAGCATCGAAAACCCCGTCCCCAGAACTACCACAAACCAGTCCTAATGTTAGAACAAATCATTAACATTATGATGATTTATATATAAGAACAATTTTAGATAGTGCCTTATAAAATTTAATATACATATATACAGAGAGAGATCAAACTGTTGGGAAATTAATCCAAATATTAAAATAGTAAAGTATATATCCTTGAAATCTTATTTTAAGGTAACAATTTTTTTTACCATCATTACTTATGGAGAATATTATATATAAATTAAATTTTCACGAATTTGCATAGTATTAGAAATTTTAATTATAATCCAATCATGTAATTAAAGTGTTCTTGGTCAATTTGATCAATTTTTTACTATAAAATAACTAACCAAATAAATAAAATTTTAATTTGGACAACATGATATTTTAAAGAAAAACCAATTTAAACCAAATCATTATAAGTTGTCCATCTATAAAGATAAAAATAACATTCAAATTTCACAATCTGATTTGAAAATATAAATTGTCTAACATTCACCATCTAAAGTTTTAAAGTAAACAACTTAATCAAATAGTATAAAAAATAAAAGATTATATAGGTTTATTTTTCTAATATATTATTGTTTGGTTTGATCTGTTTTAGCCCTAAAGACCACTAACCAAAACAACCACCAAAAATTCTGTCAAAAACTGATTAATAATATGGAAAATAACAAAAATTCTGTTCGTTTTAATTTGAATCGGCCAGTTTTCATGGTTTAATGGATTTTTTTTTGACACCCCACACATATTCTAGACCAACAAAAGCATATTAACGCATTGCACACAAAAACCTTTCCTTCCCTTTTTTTTTTTTTTCTTTTAAGGAAAAAGCCTTCAATTTCCCGCTCTGTTTTTATCTTTTCCTTTTGAGCGTTAGTCACGCGCTGTAACAAGGATGGGACACAAAAGTCTTCTCACTCCTTTTCTTTTTTTTCCAAATCAAAAGTCTTCTCATTTCTTCTGACATAGGAAAACACTTTGGGGTACTTGAAAAAAAAAAAAAAAAAAAGGGAAAGGAAATTCATGATGAAAAAATATATATTTAAAAAAAATTAAAAACTTTTATATGATATTAAGATAACGTTTTGTGTCCATATTATATTTAAATATAATATATTTAATATAATAAAATAATAAATAGATGACAAGTATTTGAAATTATATTATAAGCGATATTATTGATAAAAACAAAGAGAAAAAAAAGAGAGAGGAAAGAGAGTGTGCGATATGATTGATAAAAATAATAGAAAAAATAAAATGATAAATAGTGATTATATTAAATTTAAAATATAATATTATTTATATTTGAGTGTAATATTTTTACGTTTAGATGAAAATTATATTACGTTTAAACGTAATGTGATAACCAAATAAAACATTAATTTTTAAGTTACTGAATTTGTAATAGATTCTCTTACACTCGTTCTAATATGAAGGAAAGAAAATAAAAGAGAAAGAAACTTACATTTGGTTCATAGGTTGAGTTTATAATAATTTTAATTTTTTGATTGAAATTGGTTATTTTTTTTAAAACTAATTATAATTTTTATTAATATTTAAAAAAAATAAAACTAAAATAAAAAATTTAAGTTTGAATGAAAAATAGAATGTTAAAAATGAAATGTTATTCTTTAAATTATTTGTTAGGTCAAGAGAGAGAGAGAGAAATATTTTTGTAAAATTACTATCTTTTTCATTTATTAAATTATTTTAGTTTAAAAATGAGGATAAAAAAGTAATGTTGACTATCTTTAGATGAATTTACATTTTTCATCAACTTCTCAAAGGATTCAGCCTTTGTTAGATTTATGTATATTGACACATGTGGATGAAAACATAAGAATGAAAATATTTAGAATGAGAATATTAAGATTGTCATTTGAATAAATGTTTAGATGTAAATATATATCATCTATCTATTTCACAAGTCTAGATATGGAAATTTTCCATTTTTGGAACAAAATGTTCATTTTTGAAAAAATAAGTCTTCTAAATTTTTGTATTCAAGCATTATAAAGTTTTCATTTTTGAATATCAAAAAAGATATTATTTTTTAGGAATGAAAATCCTTTTATTTATCTAAATGCATTTTCACTTTTGAACATAAAAATTTTTTAAGTCTCAAACAAGACTTTTTTTTATTTCTGGAAATATACATCTCATTCAAACATAAACTTAAGATTTATTTTGGATAGTTATGAAAAATTTGAATTGTTGAAGTTAAAAAAAATATAAAAACTTAAAATGTGTTAGGAAAAAAAATTAATATAGAACTTGTTTAATTCGTCTCAAAATTCTCTATAATTTAAAAAATATATATCTCATTTGGACTTGTATGTGTAAATTTATATACTTTTAAAGTTTATGTTATAAAGTTATAATAGAAACTGTAAATAATAAAATTGATATTGATTTTCCAGAACAATACAAAAAATTAAAATTTTGGTCATTTTGATAGGAGATTTTAAATAGAAAAAATAAAAATACACATATAAATTAGTCATGTAGATTGAATAGTTTATATTTGCAAGAGTGGTTCAAACAAACAAGCACTAAAAATAAGGATCCCACTACAATTTTTTCCTTTGTATTTTTTCTTTTTTCTTTTTCCTTACCAAACTACCAACTACATTAATTTTCCTGTACTTTTCCCATCAGCCTTCTTTCACTCCTCTTTTTCATCCTACTAAACATAACATTAATTTGGTAATCTAATTTTTATTTTGGTTAGATTTTAAATATGAGTATTAACAGAGATAACCTAATGAAAGTTATAGAAAATCAACTCCCGTGTAAATCTGCAAATGACTTCTTGAAAAGACAATAAGGTGTTGTTTGGAGAAAATTTTTCATTTTAATTTTACACCAAACACAAATTTTGTAACAGTGCTATGAAAATAATTACTATTCAAAATATTTTTAAAACAATTAGATCAACTTTTCAACTCTATTATTTATCTCTACTTTTACCAATCACATCAACTTTTCAACTTTAAAATACTTTTCATCCAAACACACATTTCATTTAAATACAAAACAAATACTTTTCAACCAAATATAACATTCAAAAAACAAATTTCATTCAAATACAATCAAAATGCAATGCGTTTACCAAACGCCCCCTAAGGCCTTACTAGATCCTAAAAACCTTAATACCAACACCTTTACCTTCGGATGCATGCCCGTTTAAGGGGGCGTTTGGTAAACGTATTGTGTTTTGAATATAATTTTTTTTTAGTGTTGTATTTGGTTAAAAAGTATTTATTTTGTATTTGAATAAAATGTGTGTTTAGATGAAAAGTATTTTAAAGTTAAAAGTTAATATGATTGGTAAAAATAGCGATAAATAGTTAGGGTTGAAAAGTTAACGTGATTGTATTAAAAAAATTTAAAATAATAATTGTTTTCGTAGTACTGTTGAAAATGATTATATTTTAATGTAAAACTTTATGTTTAGTGTAAAATTGTATTCATAGTGTTAAAATATGTTCTTCAAACATAGTTTAAGTCTCTCTTTAGCAGGTTGAAAAATGATGAGGAAATTTTTTAACAAAGTAAGAGAGAGAAAATTCTAAAGTTATTTGGTAGAAAATAAATTGAGAGGAGGAAAATACTTTCAACCTAGAAAGAAAAGAATGGGAAAATTTTAACAAAAAAAAATGTAAAATAATTTTATTAATGTTAATTATTATCATTTTTATTCATATTAAATATTTTATTTTTTATCTTTCAATCGGACAAAAAAAAATCTCTCTCCCTTTTTTTTTTATAATTTTACTTCTTTTTCGTTTTTATTTTCCATCATTCTCATTTTTACTGAATATAATATAAAATTCAAGATATAAAAATATCGGATTTGACAATATTCATTTTGAAGGATAGGGTAAAAATGAAATAAGTCTATCACGTCTAATCAATTCAGATATTTTTAAAAAGTTAAGATTAAAGATTTAAATTATTTATCTATAAATAAAATTAAATATAAAGCTATTATTATATTATATTATATTTATAACCACAATTCAGACGAAAAAAATTTCCCGCTATTTTCACTAACGGTTGCCGTCCTTTTCTGCGGGTGGGCCAGCCCTTTTGTTTTGTCAGCAATTACTGCCCTACACCGAAAACCTTCCACCACTATTTATTCATTTTCATTCTCTTCAAAAATACGCACAAAAAAATGTCGTTCAAAAAATATTATATATGAAAAAAAATATAATATATAAAAATAATAACTTTTTGGCGGGAAATTTATCAAATACAATTGAGAATTTGTTTCGGGTCCGAACCCCAGAGCTCCTTTTTTGTCGGTTAGAAATAGCGCCGTCAAAACCGTGGAACTCCTTTTTGGCCATATGGGGGTGGGGGTCACCAGTGGGAAAACGGCGCCGTCGCGTTAAGGGTGATGTGAATGCCGTTAAGATGGACGGCAGAGATTGAGGCGGGAAATTCGCGGTTTTCTGTAAGGACAGATGGCAGTTAGGCCGAGGAATCAGTTGTGCCACGTGGCAGTACAGATTTCAGTTTTTAATTCCGAATTTTTTTTTTTTGGACGGTACCGAAATAACTGCTAGCTGACTCACGGGTTGTATATGAGCTTTGTAAGGCCCAATTGTTGGATATAAAATTGCAAAACAATAATCTTTGAGGACTCCGTTTGATATTATTTTTGTAAACTGTTTTTAGATTATTAAGAAACTTATAACATATTGAAATATTTGGTAAATAAATTTACCTTAACCTAGTTTTTAAATTATATTATATTAATTATTTTAAAATAATTTAATTTAATTTAATTTAAATTAAATCTTTTTTTAGGTGCACAATATAATTTTAATTAAAAAGTTTTTTTTAAAGCTATATAATATCTCATAATTTAAAATATTATTTTTTTATCAATACATATTCAGATAGAGGAAATATTGGTGAGATAAGTAAGGGTAAGATTTTTTTTTGTTTAATATACTTTTAAATCTAACTTATTAACTAACGGGAGAATGACAAAATTCATCTCACTTTTTTCATTATCTCCCAATGACAAAATTCATCTCACTTTTTTCATTATCTCCCATCTTAGCATTCAACAACTATAATAATGACAACATTGACGATTATATTTTTTTTTTTTTGCATATAATCTATTAGATGAAAGGAAAAAAAGATAAACCATGGAGATAGTTATTTTTTTTATTAATATTACAAAAATTAGGTAGGTATAAATTCAATTTAGCTACTTATTAAAATTTTTCATTTACCTAATCAAGTACACTTTTCAAGGTAAAGTTAAAAAAATTTCAAACTAAACTACATATAAAACAGACAATCTAGATTAATTTTTAAGTTAAGTTAAATTACAAAAATATCTAATCTAATTTAACAACAAAATCACAAAATATTCGGTCTAACTTAACTTTTAAATTAAATTAAATCACAAAACATCTGGCCTAATTTAACTTTTAAATTATATTAAACTACATAGACAATCCAAACGGACTTTTTGTTTTAATCCTATATATATTAAAAATAGTAAAATGTAATAAGCATGTTAGGAATTACTTCTGTTATATAAATTTACTTAAATGAATTTTAATAATAAATAGAGAGAATTACATTAACATTTCTGACATTTTTTTAAAATTACAAAAACACTATTTTTATCAAAATCAACAATGTCAACAATACCCTTTCACTTTTCAAAAAAATTACAGAGACATTTTTTCAGTTGATTAATCGTGAGTTTGATCGTGTTTATTTAAAAATACCCTTTTCTATTATAATTTGAACCATGAAATAAGCTTCTAACAACTAAGAATAAGAATACACCTCTAATTCAGACAATTCAACCTGGTAAAGAATTTTATCAATCAAATTATAAGCTAAACCTTTTTAATTTTGCTTTACCAGGATTTAGAAGAGAGGCGTTCAACATGAAAGTTAGCAATAGTTCATTAGTCAAAAATAAACTCAAAGATTGAGAGAGTATTTGGAACCTGTTTTGAAAACATCCAAAACCAACCTTTTTTTTCAAAATTTCACCACTTTTCACTATTTATATCTCCAAACATTACAGTAAACTCTAAATTTTAAAAGTTCATAACTTTGTGTATACAAGTCCAAATAAGATAAATTTTTTTAAATTACATAGAATTTTGAGAGGAACGAAATAATATCCATATTAATTTTTTTTTTTAATTTTTAAAATTTTTTATTTTTTCACCCCAAATAATTTTTTTTCCCAAACATATTTTCTAAAATAACTTTTTTCCAACCAAAAAATAATGTCTCAAAGTATCTCCCCCAAACACCTCCTGATTTTTAATCACAATACATTTATCTCATGATGAACCTAACCCAAAGATGAAAGAGAAAACCAATAAAACTAAAATATTTGAGCAGCCAAACAATGATAAGTACATAGATATAGCAAAAACAAAAAAGGAAAAATACATTATCATTTGAATTTGAAATTTGAATAACTATAATAATTAAAAAAAAAATCCCGTTTTCAGATAGGCTTAAGTTTGGGGCTTCCAGGTGGGAGGTTGATCGGCTCAAGCTGGGGGATTCTCGATCGATAGGCTCGGGCATAAGACGACAGTGCGCAACTAGTTCAAGGTTTGTAGGTTTGGGCATGGACCGCAATGGGTTAGGCATTGCAGGTGCAGGGTGCTCTGGTGACGAAGGGCCACTGATGCAGGGTGCTTGGGCGACAAAGGCGGCACAATGATGCCAAATCTGTTGTGGAGAGGCGCTGTTGGAGGTAGGAGGGGGTGGTTGTTTGCTTGCTATAACTCTAGAGTTCTATTTCATTTAACAAAGAAGCTTAAAGAGAATGAAAGGATTAATCTAATGGGATCAAGATAGCAACTAATGGAGTGTATTAGTTTTTTCATGTATAAATTTAACAGAGTTTAAAAGAATGGTTGTTGTAGTTATTTATTTCGGTCAAGGGGGTGTTTTTATAATTTTAAGAAAACTTAGGTGATATCAATCTTCTAATAAATAATAATTTGAATCTATCAAATTTATTTATCTCCATAAAAAAAAAAACTACATTTAGCTTTATATTTAAAATTTATAATTCTTTTCCTTTTAAAAAATAATTTCAAATTTCAAGCTATAATTTTATGACTTATGAATTATTTTTATAAAAACTTTTAATATTATAATCTTACGTGCACTTGAATAAATATAATTAATTTTTAATTTAAATTGCATATGTTTCGCTATATCGTTGGTGTAAGATATTATGGATATTAAATTTGTAAAACAATAAATATGCGTACTGGGTTGTTTATTAGACAAAAAAACATATTATGTCCTTTTTGGTCATTATACATTTGCATAACAATTTAATCATAGTTTACCAAACACTTAAAATTCTACTTCAAGCATTCACAGTAACTTTGAAAATAATTTTACCAGACACTTACATGCTTTTAAGTACAGTAACTCTTAACTCACAACATAACTACAACAAAAAATTTTCATAACGTAATAATGTCAAACTTGCCCTTAATCAATTCCAATTATATGGGAATCATCTATGAAGAAATGGATCAGAAGTTAATTTTATGATGAACTTTGAATTAGACTACTATACATTTACCTTCTTTTTTTTTTCAAATATGTATCATAGCACATTCTCAATTATTGGATTTTTTTTTTAAATAAAAGGAAATATGCTCCTATTGCGCCTACAATCACATTTCATTAAATTAAATTAAATTAAAGGAATTATGCCCCTATTGCGCCTACAATCACATTTCATTAAATTAAACTAAATTAAAGGAATTATGCTCCTTTTTTTATAAATGTTTTTTCCTGATATTTTTTGTAGCACGTAAATTAAACTCACTGAGGCCAAAACGTTTGCAAGCTTGTGTGAACTACAAATCCCCACGTCATATGGACAAGTATCAAGTAAAATGAGAATTTCAAACTTTGATATGAGCATATTTACTGCCTAGCAACAACATAAAAGAGTGCCATAATATTGTGATATGGACATGGGGATTAGGATATTTCCGTTATTTTTCTTACAATCATGCCCTCCATTTGGATGGGAGGTTTGCTTTTAAAAAATGAAAAATTTTTAGATATGAAAAATAAAAAGTTGTTTGGAATTTTTTTTAAAAGTGAAATGTTGTTTAGATGAGTGACAACTTTTTTTGTTTAGAGTGCTTTTTTTTCATTTTTCAAAAATGAAAAATTTTGGATGTTTTGATACGGAAATTTAAGAAGGTTATTTTTTTTTAAATAAAATTTTTTTTATTTTTCAATATCAAATAAATGGAGCCATAATATCAAAATTTGATTTAAGTTCACTCATTTCGAATGGCAACATAAAAGAAATACCATAATCCAATGAAGATGGATTTTGTTTATTACTTCCTTTTTTTCTGGATACTATCGTGACGAGAAAATTTGTAAGATAAAATGCAGAAAATACACAACGGATAAGATTTTGAATCTTTTGGGCAGCACCAAGTGCAAATATATATATATATATATACATATAAAGAAGATAGAAGATTTTGTAGCGGACTAGGCACGATTTTTTTTTAACCGTTAAATTTAGTATGTTATTTTGACTAAATTACACAAAACAAAACGTTGATAAGAAGGAAAAAAAGATCTAATAAAAAATCAATAATAGCATATTATGGCCAAAGATAGCTTAATGATTATGTCTCTTGCCTTTTGTTAATTCTACAATTTTGGCTCAATTAAAGCGCTAATGGAAGGCTAAAGCCATGATGTGGAGGTTTTTGTTGGATGTGGATAAAGGCGAAATCTTAAGCAATATTTTGAAAGGTAAAGGAGCCGCTGCCGCTTGATATAAATCGTCAAAAAAAAAAAAAAAAAAGTCGGCTAAAGTAACAAAAAAAAGAGTTAAAGTGGTTTAAGGTTGAACGCAAGTGGGTATATTTTAGCTTTAATGGTAAGGTTTCCCATCGTATTGGGTTTGACTGACGTACGGATTAATTTTTGTTGAATGATAATTAAAGACTTCTAATCAAGCAAAAGATTAGATTATGACCCCCGAGGTTATACAGTTGAACAACGAAGCTGCTACAGAACCATCCATTAACAAAAAGAGCTCCTAGAGAAGCCAAAAGATGCAGGGAAGTATGAAACAAAGATACTTGGTTTGTGTTTCGTTTAAAAAAATACGAAAGGAGGTATAGAACAATACTTAAAGACGTCATTAGTGTTTAATATTACATATTAATAATAAAAAGTAGGACTTATGAGGTGGATTCACTGTTTACCATTATGATTATGATGTTAATTGTTAACGATATCTCCAAGCATTTTTCATTTGTTTTAAGCAAAGGAACAATCTTTTGTGATATGATACCTCTTGATGACTAGTTTTGCTAAATAGAAGTTTAATTACAAAAATATAAAGCATAATTTTTTTATGTTTTAAAAAGGGACAAGGTTGTAGTAGAGCTCAATTGAGAAGTCTTATCGGTAGGGCTCGTTTTTAAACCATTGATGAGATTTTAATGATTGAGATATTGAGAGAGTATAATAACTTAATTAAGTACTGATTAATATGATTGTAAAAATAATAATAATAATAATAATAATAATAACAACAATAAAGAAATCCCTCCCCCTTTTCCTCCTTTTCTCCTTCTTTGTCAACTTGTGACACAGTCGTCGAACCTCATCCAAATCTCTTTCATTCTCAAGCGACTTGTCTAGCCCTATCGACTCGTATTGGTCATGCTCATCCATTCTCTAGTAATCCTTAAAGAAGAAGAAGAAGAAGAAAGATAATTGTTCATCAAAAATTGAATCAAATGGAGGAAGACGAAGATGAGGAGGATTGCAGATTGAAGGAAAAAGGAAACGGACTCCATCAAATTGTTATGGAAGAGATCCTCGTCATTGCCTTCTTTGGTATCATTGCAAACATCTTTGAGATCATCGTCTCGAATGATATGGGGGTTGATGCTGGCCTCGTTGTCAAAGGAGGAGGAGGGGGGCGGGGAAGTTCTCGTCATCGAGGGGTGGTGGCCATGGAGTGTCACTGGCAGGCAGGAGGTGGCTAGGGCTGATCTTGTCACGGGGGGAAAAGGGTTGAGGCTGATCTCGTCGAGGGGGAGGGGGTGTTGGGGCCAATCTCATCATCAGGGGTGATGGCCGTGAATGGTGGCTGGCCAAGGAAGGAGGTTGTGGCCGATCTTGTTGTGCAGGAGAGGACTATGGGCGATCTCGTCATCGGGGGGTGATGGTCGTTGAGGGTCACCATCGAGTTTTTTTTTTTATTTTTTTTATATTTTCTTAATATTATGAGTTAAGGTACATTATAGTTATCATACACAAGCAAATCTTAATCATTAGATTACATTTGAATGGTTAAAAAATGAACCTTGTCATAAATTATGGTTAACCCTCTCAACAAGGCTCTACCACAGCCTTATCCTTTTAAAAAATTTACTCTTTTATTTTTTCAGTGTGACAACTTTATTCAACATGCCTGATATATGATATTATGAGTTTTACCCTGTCACAAACAAAATTTGTAAAATGTTTTGAAAGAAATTTTATGCAAATCACTCTTGTTAATGTGGCTTTTTCTTTTTAATAAAATTCACTCTTAAGTATTAGGGCTTGTTTGGGGAGGTTTTAACCTCTGGTTTCAATATGTTTTTTTGTCGTTTTCTCCAAATTTTACCATTCATTTTTTCAAAAAATTAAAATTTTAGAAATCCATAACTTTTTCATTTTAAATTGAAATGAAATAAATTTTTGTTATAAATTGTATAAATATTTGATAAGAACGAAATAAGATTTGTATTACTAAATTTTTTCTAAATACATTTAAAATTATTATATTTTTTCACTCGAAATAGTTTATTTTTACCAAATACGTATTCTATAACTCAACTATCTCCAAACGCCAAAATAAAGTTCCAGTCATATCTCAAACAAGCCCTTAGAAACCAAATCTACACCGTTTTTATTTCAAATTCAACTCGTTGCACTGTGACAAAAACTGGAGAAACTCTTCTACGTCAAATAATTACCCCTTTAAACTATGTTTTAAAATACGATTTTAGGTTTTTTGATGCTTATAACCCAGGCCACACACAAGAATTATGAATCAATCACAAATCCTGTGATTTTTGGTTAAAAATGGGTGCAATTTTAGCCATATTCGTTTTGTTTTTGTTTTTTTTTAAACAAATTTACCTTAGAAGTCCTTCTGGTACTTTTTGGGCAAAAAAAGTATTTTTGATGTATAATTTGAGTCCAAATATACACGAGGTAAATTAAAATGAAATGGTAAATATGAAGAGTAAGAATTTTAGTTTTAAAAAATATTGATGGATAGTGGTATCTTTACTAATGGGGACATGATAAGTTTTATTATTAACTATTGAGTTTGGTACAGTTGTAAATTTTAATTAAATGTAGGCATATATTGATATTTTAATAAATTTTAGCATATTAATTAAAATTCAAAAATAATTGGAGGGAATACACGTGTCTTCACCATCAAAATTAAGTTGTGTGATTAATGCTTTTAATCTCTCCACCAATCTAATATTTATTTTGATCTAATCTCTTATACCTAGTCTTAATATTCATCCATTTTTTCCTTTTCACTTTTCCCTCCAAACAATCATGATTTACACTAGCCTGATAACAGGATATAGCATTTCAAATTACCTCTAATGATTGCCACACTAGGGGGAAAAAAAGAAAGAAAATAAGAAGATTGAATTTTTTCCTTTTTCCTAAAGAAAAAATGTTGGCTTTTGTCTTATTTATTTGTTATAACTGTGAAATCCATAACTCGTATTTATTATAAAAAAATGAAAATACTCCAAGAATTCTAATATGCGACTTCATATCCAAACTCCTCTCCTCTCATATGAAGAAGATTGGATCTTTGTTTGTCAGAGGAAGAAGAATATAATCGGATGTATATTCACCAACAATGTGAATGGATTTCTTTTGCCTTTGTTTTTGTTTGTTTGTTTGTCTTTTTTTTTTTTTTTCCTCTGCATATCTAATGTTTCTTCCATGGAATTTCTAAGTGAAGTAATTATGAATCATTTCTAACTCTTCTTTCCAAAATAAAAGCTTAGATGTTGGCGAAGTCGATCATATTTATGAACCATCAGCATTAAATTGTGCCGAGAACGATAATATTAAATAGAACTTATCAGCAATAAATGGAAGTTGTTTTGCCCCTCTCTCTCTCTCTCCCTCTTTTACTTTTATTATTTATTTATTTATTTTGAAATTATTTGAAAATGAAGTTTGAGGGGTGCGGGGGTGTCTGGTTGATGTTTTGGAGGTATTCAAAATTAATTTTTTTTAAATTTTACTATTTTTTATTATTTATATTTTCAAAATATTATAATAAACTCTAAATTTTAAAAATTTATAACTTTATATATATAAGTCCAAATGAGATAATTTTTTTAAATTACATATAATTTGGAAAGTATTGATATATATATTTTTAAAAATTTTTAAATTTTTTATTTTTTCACCCAAACAATTTTTTCATCCAAATATATTTTTTAAAATAACTTTTTTTCAACCCAAAAATAATGTTTCCAAATATCCCCAAATACCCCCGCAATGTTGCGCGAGTCCCCTTTCTCGTGGATTTCGAAAATGTATAATCTCATGCCTATGATGGCCAGAAATTGATGACCCATTCTTCTTTGAAAAACTTCCTGCTTTTATGTTACAAATACCATACGCACGAAATTATGTCACCATGCCTGGTACATTATTTATAATGACGAAAAAGAAGGCTAAATTTACTGTTATTTATATGATAAAGTTTCATTTTTATCCTTAATGTGGTTTTTTGTCAATTTTTATCCTTTTATTTTATTTGGGTTTTTTTTTGGTATATTGAGGTTTTGCTGTATAACTAAAAAGAAGCCCATTTTTATTATTTTTTGTATAACAAATTTTCATGTTTACATATGATGTTTTGTCGTTTTTGTCATTTTATTTTATTTGGATTCTTTTTTTTATTTTGGCATATTAGGCTTTTGAAGAAGATTTTTTTTATTGTTGTTTGTACACTGAATTCTCATTTCTCTGGTGTGGTGTTTGTTGCTTTTGCCCTTCTCCTTCACTTAGACTCTCTCTCTCTCTCTCTTGGTATATTGGGTTTTTAAAATATATTTAAAAAAAAACACTAACAAAAATAATGATATATTTTATTGTTTCAATATTGAAGTAAGAACAATAGAATCGTTGACAAAATATAAATTAATCTGGTAATTAATTTATTTACAATCAACATAAATATTTTTATGCTACACTTATATTATTTTCTAAAATAACTATAATTTCCATTATAGTGACGAAAATTAATAAAACAAAGGTAAATAAAAACTGTGACGTAGAAGCTTAATATTTGTAATTATGTAAATATTTTATAATACCAGTATTTATGATTATAAATATTTTATAACATCTGTAATTATATAATATTTTATAATTATATAACCGTATTATAATATAATCTAATACAATACATACAACGTAACTTAAATTTTATACATATTCAACTATATAATATAACATATTATAATATACTACAACACTATTATAAATATGAATATTTTATAATATTAACATCTATAATTATAAATATTTTATAATATTTTATAATTATATAATTATATTATAATATAATCTAATATAATACATACAACACTTTACATAATATAACAAATTATAAAATTCCGTAACATCGACGCGGGTATCTTTGCTCATTATAAGCTAAGAGACCCAAACTTTTTCCCCCCCCCCCCCCCCCCCCCCCCCAAATAAAGCTTTTTCTTCACAACTATAAAAGTTTTGGTGGACAGGGAACAAAAAATTGTAGAAATTTGTATAAGGAATTAAGGGAGTTTGATAGCTCATGGAATATCAAATTCGACAAATTTAAAATTTTTCTCTCCAACTTGTGCACATGTCAATGGTGTTAGTCTTCTTTGTGTGCAATTTCTTCAAACATTATAATGAACTCTCTACGGTGACAAGTATCTAATACAATGAAAATTTTCTTTAACGTTGTGTTTCCATACTCGTCTTTTTCTTTCTTTAAACTTTCACGACTGACAAAATCCCACATAGGTTAGGAATGGATAGGTCCATGATCGAGTTGAGCGTTTCCTCAGTGCGATGAGGCTCTGTGGTCACAACATTGAAAATAATGGTTCCCAATATAGGTCAAAATCAACCAATTTTGGTTTTGATTTATGAAAGGCTTACATTTCTTTTCCAAACCATACCTTAATTAGCACATAACAGTAGTGACTTTGTCAATTGACTATTTTGAAGGTGAGAGTCGTAAGCCATTCACGTTCCCTCAACGCTTCATAGTCTCACGACGATAGTGGCTTGTTGTGTTGTTTTCATTGGCTTGTGGAGACGTAGCCAATGGCCAAGCCACTTTATTACAGGGGTATAGTAAAAAAAAACTGAAACCAATAGTTATTAATAAGAAAAACAATTGTGATAAATAAAAATTGGTTGACATGTCACTAAACTGATTGTTTTATGTCTGAATGGTTCATAAGTCGTGTCCGGAATGAAATGAAATTTTGAGTCGAGACTAGTTGACTTAATTATAATTTTTATTGATTTTTTAGAAAAAGATAAAATTGAAACCAAAATTTTAAGTCCGTGTCAATGAAACAAACATGGTTATTGAAAACCATAATTGTCTGAAAAAATAGTGGCTTTACCGTTGAATAGGCTTTTGGCCTCAATTTGAAACTGGACCAACGAGGCCTTTTTGTTTTGTTTTTCTTTTCTAATCTTGTATATTAGTTGCGTATAATAGTATGTTTTAAAAATAAAAAATATTAAAGAAACATTGGTTATGGCATATAAACTTCCAGGTTACAACCCCTAAAACTGCTAGAAACTGGCCATTGGAAATGAACCAAGTTTTCCCACCCTCGGCTTGATGCTCGGTTCCATCTTTTGTAAAAATCGACCGTGCAAACATCACTCGTCGTTAACTAACATACAGCCCTATGTTGTGAGAGGGGAGGGGGCACCTGCACTCAATTTTTGTCCAATTAAAATTAATTTTAATTCCATCCCCATTTTACAAGAATCTTTATGTTTATGTCCTTGCTTAAAAATTGAAATATGCTATTAATGAGTGCCCAACGTAAAAAACTTTATGATTCCATGACTGGTCTGCTTGGGGTGGGAGTGCAGTTGAATGTTTGAGGATTCAATGTCCCTATTCACTATTGGACCATTTAACTTAGATCCCAGAATTTCGGGAATATTTTAAAATGCCCCCCCAAAATAGGCCATATATGTCTTTTTCACCTCTTTTTTTAGTTGTTTTTATTTTATTTTATTTTAAGTTGCAACATAAGCACTAGAGCAATAGTGAACAAAATTGAATTCAAAAATTGGATATCAAAGTACACAACCCCAATTTTTAATACCATAAAACAAAACAGATGGCTCCAATTTTGCGGTATGATCCATTCTATTTATATCCAAGGGCATATTAATTTAAAAGCCAAATCATTTAATAGCTAATTAATATGTATGACTCTATCCACCAATATATATATATATATGTATGTATATATATAACTCAGAAATTATACCTCTTGGAAACGCTATCGTCTCCCAAACAAGTAGAACAGAGACAAACGGACAAAATTGAACGCTAAAATTTGAAAGAAAAAATAAGAATAAAAACATAAAAAAAAAAAAACAATTTGGCTTAATTACAAAGAACAAGAATCTAATGAGCAGTGCAGAAAGGAAGATAAACCACCGAAAACTACTTCTCAGCCATTAAACCAATCAAGTTTATCTGTCCACCCTAATTAAAAAACATTTTTAAAAAATTAAATTAAAAAAATGATTAAAAGTCTGTATTAGACAAATGGCAGGCGGGTTTACATAGCAGGACAAATGTCTCCAACTGCTGGGCCACTCCTCCAGTTGTTTGCACTTTGCACAATCTCACACCCCCCCCTCCCCAATTCTCTCTCCTCTTTTTCTCTCACTTTAATTTTTTTAATTATTTTTTTAAATATATTTTTTCATAATATATATTTTCTAAAAGACTGTCTCAGACACCCCTGAAACCCTAATAAAAGCAACCTTGTCTTCAACATTCTCTACTCCTACTCTCTCTCTCTCTCTCTCTCTAGCTCGCTCTCTCTCTTCATTTTTCCTCCTCCTTTTGTTGGGACCCTCCTCGGCCTGCAAAACCCAGCAAACTCAACCGGGTCATTATTAAATCTTCAAACAAACGCCCTCTCTTCCTCATTCACTCCTCTCGAACCCCCCATTCCTGGTTTCTTTCTTCTCCTTCCCTCTTTTTCTCCCTTCACTTTACTTTGTTGGGTGTCCTAAAAACATGGCTCGGTCACTGGACGACGCCGAGTTCTGGCTTCCCCCGCAGTTCCTCGCCGACGACGACGCCGTTGTCCTCATGGACAAGGAGAATTTCCACTTCAAGAAGAACGCTACTGCCCCGACCACTCTCGGTGGTAGTTTTCCCACTGAGTTCCCCTATGAGTTCGACTCCTTCGGCTCCCACTCCGCCCTCAGCTCCCCCGTCGAGTCCGTCGTCAGCTCCACCGAGACCGAGAGCAGCGACGAGGAGGACTTCTTAGCCGGCTTGACTCGCCGCTTCGCGCAGTCAACCCTTCGGGAAACTCACAAACTCAAGCCCGAGGTTCGCTTTATCCTCTCTCTCCCCCCTCTGTTTTTCTCTCTTTCTATTTTTTCTCTAAATTTTTCTTGTTTTTTAAGTGGGTATTGGCGGGGTCGCCGCAGTCGACGCTGAGCGGAATCGGGAGCTGGTCGTGCCGCAGCACGATTTCGAGCAACGGAAGCCCGAACGGACCTTCCCAGGTGGCGTCGCCGCCGACGACGCCGTTCGGAGCGAAGAACGACACTTGGGATCTGATTTATGCGGCGGCGGGGCAGGTCGCGAGGCTGAAGATGAACGGAGAAAACCACCTCCATGGCAGAGGACTTCTTGGCCCTCCCGGCAGGAACCCCAATGGTGTTGCCGGCGGTGGCGGTGGGTTCTACTCCAACCAGACCCTCACCCAAAACCTCACACAGGTAAAAAAGGAAGGAAAAAAAAAGGGAACCAAACGTTATAGACACAGTCGTAACGTAACGCTTCCGTTTTTTCTTTTTATTTTTGTTTTTCTTTTCTTGTTCTGATCTGAGGATGTTCTGTTTTTGAATTTGTATTTTTGTTTGTATGGCAGTTTCAGGGAGTGAAGCTAGAAATGGGTATGAAAGCTCAGGCACAGCAACAGCAGTGCGGTTCGGGTTGGGGAAGGCAGGCGAAAGTTGGGTGGTCGGCGTCGGCTCAGCAACAGCCGCAGGGTCATTATCAGCAGCAACAGATCCAGAACAGAGGAAGAAATTGCGGCTACGAAAATGGCAGATGTGGTCGTGCTCCGAATTTGATGCAATCCGCTTGGCCGCCTCTGCAAGACCAGAACCAGAACCAGAACCAACAGCGCCGTTCCGCCGCGTTGGGAGGTGCTTTGCTCGGCGGTGCCGGTGTGAAGAGGGAATGTGCCGGTACTGGCGTTTTCTTGCCTCGCAGATACTCCAATCCCCCCGAACCCAGAAAGAAATCTGGTAAAAAGTGTCCTTTTTTTTTCTCCTTCCCTCTTTTTTTTAGCCCTTTTTTTTTTTCTGGTTGTCTTAAAAACTAATTCTTTTTGCTTCTGTATTTTAGGTTGCCCGAACGTTCTCCTTCCGGCTAAGGTGGTTCAGGCTTTGAACTTGAGCTTCGAGGACATGAGTAACGGTCATTCTCAGCCACGTTTCGGTTGTGGGTTTGCTCCAGATCATGGTGAGAACTAAGTAATCTTATTTTTGTTTTTTCGGTTTTGCTTCTGGGTTTTTAAGTTCTTGTTTCGTTATTTCTTGGGGTGGTTTTTAAAATTTTTGTTGTGTTTTTTTTTTTTTGGCAGAGGCGTTGATAGCGAGAAGAAACGCTCTGTTGGAGCAGCAGAGGAGAAGTTTGAGGCCTGAAGGAGCTTTAAATCACGAAATACGCTTACCACAGGAGTGGACGTATTGAAGTGCCGGGATTTTTTTACTTCAAAATCCAAAAAAAAATGAAAAAAATGAAGAAGCAAATGTAAACGGTAGAAGTGTCTT
This sequence comes from Antiaris toxicaria, assembly GCA_035233585.1. Taxonomy (NCBI): domain Eukaryota; kingdom Viridiplantae; phylum Streptophyta; class Magnoliopsida; order Rosales; family Moraceae; genus Antiaris; species Antiaris toxicaria. The sequence continues at coordinate 9,135,158 of CP141162.1, read as the reverse complement.
ATAATAGGGGTTATTATCGTATTTGTTGGGTTTTCAAAGATTAATTTATGAGATTCAAGATTTGCGTGTAGTTGTAGGGAGCAATAAGAAGGAAAAAATCCAGGTTTTTTTGGTTGGAAAGCTGCGGTTATGTTTAAGTTTTATTTTGTCTACTAGGAAGAAGAAGAAGAAGAAGAAGAAGAAGAAGAAAGTAATATAAGTAGTTTAGGAAGAAGAAGAAGAAGAAGTTAAGGAAGGTGAGGTGTTCTTTGTTGTAATAACGAGGGGAATTTCTCCCAATATTTTGATGGGCAGGGAATGTTGAAGCTTGGGCAAAAGCTTTTTTGGCCCTTTTGGGTATAATATAGGATTATAACTTTTTTTAAGGTTGTAATATGGAGGGAATCCACAAAACCCCTCTTTTGCTGTAAAATTTCCCTTGGGAGGAGGGTATTAGTTAAAATTTCTAATAAGATAAAAAGTCTTTTAGATTCTGTTCTATGCTTCTTCTCTAGTTACTTACGTTGTTTTTGTTTTTGATACGTGGGGGACCCTTGTAAGTTGTATGTGTACCCCATTTCTTTTCACTTTTTCACTTTTTTTTTTTTTTTTCAATTTGGTAATTTGGGGTTTTATGAAGAAATTTGGGGTCATATAATCAAAGTTTTAAACTAAGCCCATAAATCAAATCTCGAATGAGTGTTGCAATTGTGAAAAAGGAGTATCTCTCGTGCAATGTTGTGTTTGTGTTGGTTACAGTTGTAACACACATCGTACCCTTTTTTTTTTTTTTTTCTTTCTGAAATGTAGAAGAGCCATTGGTCAAAGCACGGGACGAGCTAAAAAGCTGATATAATATCTTTCGAGATTATTACAAACGGAGAGATTTGCGGTGTGAGAAGAAGTATCCCCTATCTTTTCCTCCTCTTTATTTTTTTTTTTCTCTCTTTTGTTTTAAATTCAAATATATTTTTTAAAAAAACTTTATTGGGGGATGGTTTTTGCTTAAGCGTGAAGTGTTGGTATTGAGGATGCAACAGACGTTGGGGGGGTGTGGGGGATAATAATAATAAGCCATTTTGATGTGAAGCGTAGATATTTGGATATGGGACATGTCGAGTGTAGAAATCTGCATCTCAAGTCTTTTTCTTTTTCCTGCTCCTTTATCTGATTTCGAATTTGATGGACCCCACCCACTGGCATGCTACTCTAAAACCTTTGCCCTTTGCCCTTTTCTTTTCTTTTTGTCATACGGTTTCCCATGCATTTCCCGGGTTCTGCGTTTGAAAGAAAATAGTGGCTGATGTGACTACTACTTCAAAACAAACAATAATAATAATAATAATAATAATAATAAAAGAAACAGACATTGAAATTAGAAAAGGCAATCAGCAGTTCCTCAATTGTTTGAAATCGAACACCATCTTCGTACATTTATTTAAAAATATTACCTCCGCCCGTTTTTTATTTTTATTTTTGAACAAGAAATCGCTTTTACGGTTGGAATTTTATTTTATTTTTTTTATTATTTTGTAAATTATGGTTGAAGGTTTTTTGTCATGGTCTATTTGAAAAATATCTTTTATTGTATTATATATTTCAATGAAATGGCAGGTATGTTTAGTTACTTCATAAATATATATAAATAGTAAATCAACTCAAATTATTATTTATTTATTTTATTTTTTAATTAATTTTTACCAACCCTAACACTTTCTCTTATATATTAAAATGATTTAAGAACCTATTTGAGGGTTAATTTTTGATCTCTAAAATAATTTTTTTAATATTTCTTAACTTATTGTTATTTTTTATTATTTATATTTTTAAAATTATATAATAAATTTTAAATTTTGAAAAATTATTACTTTATATATATAAATTTAAATAAGATGATTTTTTTAAATTAAATAAAATTTTGAAAGAAACGAAATAAATTTTATATTTGATAATTTTTTAAATAAATTTTTAAGGTTTTATATTTTTTAATTTTAAAATTTTTTTTTCTTAAATATATTTTTTAAAACTATTTTTTTCAACCAAAAAAAAAAAATCCAAAACTTCCCTTCAAAGGACTCTAAATGCAACAACTCAAATCACTTCCACTCAATGGCATGTTGCATGCCGTGTGTTACACTCCAATATAATACAAAATTAACGTGTCTTCCCACAAATCATGAACTTTACAATCATTTGGTATGTGAGTATTAAAGTTAAAAATTTTGTAGTTTATAATACACTATAGTTTTTTAATTGCAGTGTTAAAATTAAAAAAAAAAAAACCAACTGTTAGTACTGCAGAAAATTAACCGAAAAGATAACCAAAAAAAAAAAAAAAATCAGGGCCAAAAGCTTAGCTTCAAAAATCAAAGATCTAGTCTTTTTTTTGGAATCACAAGTGTATCAATAAACAAACTTGATCAACTCTTCATCATACTCAGTCGAAAGTTATCTAATTCATCGCGAGCTTATAATTATCAACTTTTAATGCTAGACCATTAAGTAAAGACTTGATAATTTAAACTTTGATACTAAGATTAGGGGAGACCAAGGAAAGATATACATAATGTTGTGCTACCTCACCACCGATGGTAGATCAGTGACAAAAATAAGACCAGTTTGATTCTAATTTCTAAGTCATTGAACTGTATAGAGATCACTATCATTAATTTGCGAGCGAGTAGTTTTTTTTATTAATACTGAATACCTATCTAGTATTATCAAAATTCTAAAATACCAATGTATTATATCAAAAAAAAAAAAAAAACAGAGTAGGGTATCGTAACATAATTTCTCCATTAAAATTTCATACAACGAATGCCCGGGCAAAGTTTTGCTACAGTCTTTTGAAATTAAAGCACAGCAGGCAGAGGTCCGATTATATATATATATTTGCTTGTTTGAAAGGTCCCACAACATTTATTTGTCCTAAAAATCGATAAATGACAGCCAATAGAGTAAGGACAACTGGACTGAAAATGTAATTACCATTTTTTTAGAGGGTAGTTGTAATTTTCATGGCTCGCAATGAATGTGATTTTGACTCGGTCAGTTCTACCCTTTCTTTTTTGTTTTTTTCCCCCCTTTCTCATGTACAATACTGCAGTAAATCTTCATCATGTTTGTTTCATGTTTGGTTGAAGAATGCTAAAACCTGACCTTGTTGTGACTAATTCATGGGATGAATAGGGAAGAATTTGAGAGGTGTTAATAAACGTATCGTATTTTGATTATATTTAATAAAATTTATTTTTTAAATATTATATTGGTTGAAAAGTATTTGTTTTGTATTTAAATAAAATATATGTTTGGATGAAAAATATTTTAGAATTAAAAAGTAGATGTGATTGGTAAAAGTAGAGATAAATAGTAGAGTTGAAAAGTTGATGTGATTATTTTAAAAATATTTTGAATAATAATTATTTTTGTAATACTTTTACAAAATTTGTGTTTGGTGTAAAATTGTATTGTATTTGAAAAAAATTAAAATGTAATTTTTTTTCCAAACAACACCTGAATAAAATAATCATATAAACGTTCGGTAAATGCATTATGTTTTAATTATAATTAAATATAATTTATTTTTTAAATATTATATTTGATTAAAAAGTATTTTTTTTATTTGAATGAAATATGTGTTTAGATAAAAAATATTTTAGAGTTAAAAAATTGATGTGATTGATCAAAATAAAGATAAAATATTAGACTTAAAAAATTGATATGATTATTTTTAAAAAAATTTAAATAATTATTATTTTTATAATATTGCTAAAAAAATATATTTAAATATAAAACTATAAAGTTAATTTTTATAACATTAAAAAAGTTTCCCAAACATGTCATTAATTTTAGGCTGTGTGTTCATTTCATTTTCATTATCATAAATGAGAATTACTTATTGTACAAGTTAACCCAAAAAAAAAAAAAAAAACTCAAACCAGCGCCACAAATAATCACTGTCTTTCTGGGATTCTCAGAGAACGCATTTATTAAAAAGCTTCAGAATTAGACAAAGCCAACTTTTATTTATTTATTTATTTTTTCTGGTTTGGTTTTGTTTTTTCAGTTAGATATTGAAATAATGTGGTCAAGATCTTGTGTAAGAATTTAGGACAGATTGTAAAGAAGTAATTGAAACCATCATGTTAGTTTTTAACAAGATCCAAGGCATTCTGTCAGAAATAGGAGATTAATTATTGACTAGTTAATTGGTTCAGTTTTGTTTGACGCTGGTTTTTCATATTTATATTATATTTAAACATAATAAATTAAATATTTTTTATTTAAATATAAAATATATTTAAATAAAAAATATTTGAGTTATATTTGAAAATTAAAAATTAATATAATTGATAAAAATAAATAAAAAAATTAGATAAAAGTATAACATGAATAGATTTTAAAAAATTTATTTTTAAAATATTTTATAATAATAAATATATTTAAGATATTATAAAAAATATTATATTTAAATATAAAATTTTTATATTTGAACGATAATTACGTTTTGTTTAAACGCTAATCAATATTTGGGTGAAAGCAGGGCGGAAAAACAAACGCTCAATCAATATTTACACCACCTTTTCTTTACTTTTTCTATTTTGTTTATTTATTTATTATAATTTTTTAATTTAATATTTTTTTAAGCTTTGGATGCTAAGACAGTGAAAGATAGAGAGAAAGTCTTCTGAGGTGGTTTTGTGGAAAGGGGACAGTCAGCTTTAATTTATACACACTGGATCATTCTGTTCTTAAGCAAGTGAATTTAGGTAGGTTCTGTATTGTGGCGTTAAAGAAGGCGACAAAATATCTTCTCTGTAAATATCTGTATTCTGGAGTTTTAAAAATTGAGTATATACAATATGGTATGATACGACAAGATACCTATATATGTAGATTCTATATGTATCTGATTTTATCAGTTTTGTTTTGTTTTTTATTTTTTTGAAAAGGGTTTTAACTAGAATTAACATTAGAAATATATTCAATTAGCCAATTAGTTGGTACAATTACCCTATAGTACCTTTAAAGGAAAAAAAAAAAAAAAACCCTGTAATATGAAAACTTGGGTAAGGGGTAAAATAGAGAGAGAATGATGTCTAAGGTGACATTTGGGAAAAAATTTTCATTTTAATTTTACTCAAATACAATACAATTTTACACCAAACACAAATTTTGTAACAGTGCTACAAAAACAATTATTATTCAAAACATTTTTAAAACAATCACATCAACTTTTCAACTCCACTATTTATCTCAACTTTTACTAATCACATCAACTTTTCAACTCTAAAATACTTTTCATCCAAACATACATTCAATTCAAATACAAAACAAATACTTTTCAACCAAATACAACATTTAAAAAATAAATTTCATTCAAATACAATCAAAATGCAATACGTTTATCAAACACCTCCTAAATTATATAACAGACTTCCGCTTGAAGAAAACAAAAAAAAAAAAAAATCCTGTCAATAAGAAAAAATTATAATATAACTAAGTATGAATATCTTTTAGTGTGAATAGTTTAACCAACATATATAAGAATTGTTGTTTTAATTATTGGATTAATTGGTTAATCGTTTGTAAGAATTTATAGAATACGATGTATAACTGTTCTCGGTTAGTGATTTAACAGATAAAGAGAATTCAACAATTAAAATTACAATACCTATCAAAAAATTAAAAAAAAAATGCAACTCTTAGTATAAGATTGTTCCCAAGTTTTATAGAATATATGAAATCCAAGAGATTCTTAGTACTCTTAGTGCACAAGGTAAACAAACAGTGACAGAGCTGAAAAACCAAAGTAAAAGGGATAGAAAAAGATCATCTTTCTTCCAAATTAAGTTTCATATGTACGTGGAGGAAGCTACTACTTTCCATTTTTTAAGATATTGCACTTTAACTAGAGTTGTGATAATATATATGCAGGTATAACTTGTAATGCTTTTTCAAACAGCGACTGATAATATGCTTCCATTTGGGGAGGCCTGTAGATTGAGTGAAAATATATGAATGAAAACATTTAAAATAAAAATATTTAGACTGTTATTTGAATAGACTTTTAAATATTAATATTTAAAAAAAAATAGATAAAAATATTTAAATTTATATTTAGACAGTTGGTGAAGAATTTGAAATTGGAGTTAAAAAATGTAAAATTTTAAAATGTATTCAAACAAAAAAAAAAAAAAAATCATATGGAACTTGTTTCGTTCATCTTGAAATTTTATGTAATTTAAAAAAAAATCATCAAACTTAGACTTATATATACAAAATCATAGACTTTTAAAATTTGAATTATAAATATGTAATAGTGATTGTGAATAGAAAAACTAAGTTTGACTTATAAAAAAAAGGACAAAAATTTGAAAATTAAGCTATCTAGATGTAGCATTTCAAATGGAAAAAACAAAAACATATATGTAGATTGGTTATATTGATAGAATAGTACCTTAATTATAAGAATGGTTCAAACCAAAAAGCAAGGGTTATATATTTTTTGGCAGCTAAAACCTGGAATTTGAGCTCAAGTTTTTGTATAAGTTTTCGCCCATGTTTTAAACCTTTAATGAGTAGGTTTGTTCCCCTTAAAACAAGGAATTGACTTCCGTATGTCCAAGAAAAAAAAATAGTTGGTTTGCTTGACAGAAAGATACTTGATCAAATTTTCTCGCCTTGAGCCATGACATTTTAGTTTTCTTTTGGTGTCGGGAGGAGAATTTTTGGCACCGTACTGGAAATACAATAATTTACATATCTTACATTAAAACTTGTAAACATTGAACATTAGAGTTGTTTGTATTACTAAGGACTTTTAAATTTTTAAGAGAATACGATAAACTTCTACCTCTAAATGATAAAATTGCAAACTTTAAATGTTAAAAGTATTTGGTTTTTGAGTTTGGAATGAAATGAGATTTTAAAGTATAAATTTATTGATTTAGTTATAATTTTTATTTATTTTTCATAAAAAGACAAAACAAAATTCAAAAATTTAAATTGAGACGAATCGTCGAAACAATACCTAAAATTTACAATAAATTTATATAACAACACTAGTGCTGTGACGACTTCATAGAAGTACCCTTAACATTTAGACGGATGGTAATTAAATCTTAAATCGTGAGATAAGTGAAAATTGGAGTTTATAATAATCCGAATCCAAGAAAAAAAAAAAAAAAAAGAGAGGGAAAGATATAGTTTAAAGGTGGATTGCATCCAGCCAAGCCCATCAAGTAACATGTCAGAGAGAAAATAAGAGCAGTCATAAGTAGGTGGTTGGTTGGTTGGTTGTTTGGAAAAATCTTTCAACTAATATTTTTCCCTTTTCTCCTTTTATTAATTTTATTTTATTTTATTTTCATGATATGAAATAAAAGGGATGAGTGGATATTACAAATAAATAAATAAATAATGAAAAAGAAAAGTGCCAATGAAGGTATATTACCACATCATCAATGATTTGGGTGGATTCTTCTCTTTTCTTTGACAGGGAAACAGTCTGGATACAAATACAAGGCCCATATCCAGCCGTCAATCACGTTCTCCTGGGCCCAATTTTTGGGCATTAAAAAAGGGGGTTTGCAACCATGGACAGATGATTACGGTTTTCATGATTGGTACTTATGATTAAGGACGTGGACAAACAGTCATTTGCTTGCTTAAAACACACTTATGCTAAAAGCACAGCACTAGCATGTCTTGAAAGAAATATATATATATATACACACACACTATTTCTTTATTTTGACTTGGTGTTTTGCATGATTTGGTTTAGCGTTTTGTAAAAGATAAAGGACTGTTTTTTAATGCCAAGATTGATGCCAAATAACCAATTGATTTTCACCCCTCAGATTGTAACATAATGCTATAATATTTATTCCCCATGTAGTTTAGTAGACTGAAGGTCTCAGTTTTTTAGTAGTCCTATGATAAAATCATTTGAGAGTACTATATATTCAGATTACGACTCATTGTTTATTAACTCATGGTGGGATAAATTAACATGTTTCATCTCTAAACGCAAGTAATCCTGATTTAGGAGACGTTTGGTAAATACATTACATTTTAATTGTGTTTGAATACAATTTTTTTTTGAGTTTTGTATTGGGTTGAAAAGTATTTGTTTTGTATTTGAATAAAATATGTGTTTGGATGAAAAGTATATTAGAGTTGAAAGTTGACGTGATTGTTTTAAAAAACTTTTGAATAGTAATTGTTTTCGTTGTACTGTTGAAAATGATTATATTTAAATGTAAAATTTTACGTTTGGTGTAAAATTACTTTTCATAGCGTCAAAAAATGTTTACCAAACATATTGTTAATACAAATATATATCAAATAAATTTACTCCTTCGATCAACCCCTTCCTATAATTTGTTTCATTAGTTTGTGATTTGTAGCCTAATTTTCACAAATAACTTCACTACTTAAAGAATAACAATTCACTTGCAACCCGACTTGATAAAAATCAAACAAATTTTTTTTTTTAGAAGATAAATATTTAAAAAGTTGATATATCATTTAAGGCCTCTAGCATTTTTCTTTGTAAAATCCTTTATAATGACCGTTGACCTTGTGTCAATTATGTAAAGTCAATCTCTCGCACAGCTTTAATTAATTTTTTCCGATTATACTTGCATAGAAAATTAATTAACTGGCAATTTTTATTTATTTATTAATTCTAAAGGGGAATGACTTTGATGAGAAAAAGAGGTCCACAGTAGTTAATTTTTATTATATTCCATTATGGTAGGCGTGCTCGTAGGCAATTCATAGGCAATCATGTAGGAACTGTTGTCTTCTGAAATCCCTTTCATTATTTTCCCCGGCAGCTCTTTTAGGGTGGTTTATTGCCAATTATTTTCTTATCAGATTTTTAGTTGAATTTCTGAATTCACTTTAATATTTCTCTTGGTGCCTTTAAGTACGTATTAAACTTCAATTCACGTCCTCATTTAAGGGAAATGTTGGAGAATATATTCTAAGATTTCTTTACTTAGGAATAACTAACTATAAACTACGGTAACTATAAGCTACTCTTTTTAGAGATAATGATAAAGACTTTTCATTCATTTAATCCATAATGAGTTAGATTATTATTTTTAAGTCTCTAATCAAAACCTATTTTACCATTGTTCTTTTTTTTTTTTAATATGAGAGAAAAAAAAAACATCATTTTTGTAATTTTTCACATGAATAATATAGTTGCACTTTGCTAGGTCTGTTGTTATTATTTCCCAGCATGTCTGGCTCTGTTTTTCATTAAAACTTGTTTACTTATTTCAATGCCAACAATTAATTGTACAGTTGTTAATTTAGCTTATTTTTAGATTCAGCTTGGTTGTAATGATTTAATAATTTGTTTGTTTAATATCTTTCATCATGGTAATTTTTATCTTAATTTTCATGTAAAAGTTTGTTTTCCTTATGAGACTTGAAAAAAAAAGAAAAAAAAGAAAAAACCATTTAAGTGGTTTTATTCATTGTCTAGAGGTAATTTCAACGCCTAACTTTATTATCGAATCCACCCCACTATTTTTTTTAACCGTTTAAAGAGTCCAAATTTAGATGCTAAGTGACAAGCCCAAAGTCAAAACTAATGTCTATGAGTATGCTCACACTTTGGAATTCATTTGCAGTTTGACCTCCAAAAGCAAAAATCAGTTTGCAAGGACGAAAGAGAAGAAAGTTTAGAAGAACAAAAAATCGAACGGCACAAATGTCAACAAATGATGAACGGCAGAACAAATGAAAAGTGACAAGAAATTTAAACAGCGAAAACCTAAACGCAAGATAACTAGAAATTAGAAAGGATGACAGTACAACAGAGCAGACCACCAACTATAGTGGCGGCATAGCAGTTTTAGCTAGTTCATAAATCTACTTTCAATCTCAACATCTGAGCAGAATTCTCGTCTCAACATCAAAGTAAGAATCCTCCATTCTCACGTTAAGCTTTAACCTTAAAAGTAGCGTTTCTTATAGAAATTATGGACTTGTGATGAGTTGATTAACTTTGAGCTAACATTAATGGGAGAATGAATTAAGGCCTAATATTATTGCACTTATAATTTTAGTAATTATCTAAATAAACAAACAGTGAATGAGAGACGTGAGAACATTATCAATCCTTTTTAATTTTTTGTCAAAAGAGAGAGAGAGAGAGAGAGAGAGACAAAGAAAAGAAAAACGTCAACATTACAGAAGAAAAACGATGTCAATGAGGTTGTGTACCACTTCTAAAATAAAGTTAGGTATTTTGTCAGTGTTATTTTGATATGGAAACTAGGCTTGACTCTTTATCGAAGTGAGACATTTGAATGTCTAACTTTGAGTTGTGCACCTCTGAAGCACCCAGAAAAATGAGGGGGTGAACGGCCCAAAGGCCCAGGCCTATGTCAAATGTAAGAAGATTGGGTTAGCAATGAAGCCCATTAATACCAGTCGCGCTAGCGATTAGTGATGACAAACGTGGACGGTGCACAAGCCACTTGAATATGATCCTGTGTGGCAGTGTCTATTCTAAGCAAGACCTGTAATCAATCATTTTGCATCTCTCGCAATGAATCTGATGGGAAGAATCACGAGCTAGCTCCCAACTCGTTAAGGTATGTCCGATGTGATTTCATGGATATGCATACGCAGGGATGTAGCCACCATAGGCCGGGTTCTGCAGCCCCCCCAGCCCGTGGTGGTCCATTGAGTTTTCATAAAAAAAAAAATTTCAAGTAACTCCCTATTTTCTTTCTTTTAGCTCCTCTTAAAATAATTTAAAATAAAAAAAATCCCTTAAATAAGATTTAGCTTAATTCAAGCTCCCCTAAATAAATTTTTTTGGCTTCGTCCTCATGCATACACATGTTATCCATCATACATGGGTGGGCTTCTCTGTCTCCCTTATCTCTTTCTTTGTCCTGGAGTATGAGTTACACATCATGTTATTTATCGAAAGTCACAGATTGAATTGAAAATGGGAAGTTTATTTTACTTGGTTAATTTGTTTGATTAGTCTGAAAACTGCATCATCATTTTTTCCATAATTGAAGGAGGATTCAAACTCGGTATCTTACAGTAGAGTTAACAGTGAAGTTATGTTAAAATATTATGCATTCAACTACAAACCTCATTAGTTTTCCAGTGCACTACACTGGTTAATAATGACACGAAGCTTTTTCTATTTTATTTTATATTCCTCTTAGTACTGCGATAGAAGTTTGGTATGTAGATTTATGACAGCTGAATTTCGATCACAATTTTGTCCTTCTAAGGTTATATGGACAAGTATAATTTATCTATACATCCTTTGAGAATAAAAAGTTTATGTTTGAGCAAATTTCTCCTTGGATTGGTTCTTGTTCAAGAATCAAATTCTTTAAGGAATAGCTGTATGTTGAATTTGGTGCTGAGCCAACTATTCCAAAACGTTTCAAACTGAATGGTTTTGTCTCTAAGGTCCGAAAATTATTCAAGTCAGCTGGCATCCTTTAGTTTTCAACTGGATCGAAGTTAACATAGATGATGTAGCTTAAATGGTGCTCTTGGCCCAATGGGATGCAACGAAATTTTCAGGACTCGTAGAGGATTTGTCAAGGGATGTTTTGCTCATCATTTTAGTATTCTTTATAATGCTTTAGAGGAAAAATATCTGGAGGTCTTTTATAAAAAAAAAAAAAAAAAAAAAAAAAAAACAAAGTCGACAAACTAGAAGCTTTAGCCCCCACCTTTTTCAGCAAACTTATCCAAAAGAATCTTCAAGAAAGACCCTCCTGCAACTTGCAAAGACGGCAAAGCTTTGGCCGCCATACCGGAAGCTTCCAGTTACATATAGCAACCGACTTCAAGTCCTATAAATAGAGACTTAAAGGCGTGATATGTGTGCTCAAGAAAGTCCAAATAAGTGTCCTAGAATGCTAGTGTTCAATAGTGCTCACAAGAGTTCAAAAGTGTTCAATTAATTAGTGTGCTCAAGCGTGTCCTTGAGTGTTTTGCGAGTTAGTAGAGTGGAAGTGTGAGAGAGTGCTAGTGATAATCTTGTGGTCCCGTGTCCTAACGGAGTTAGTGTCTCAACATTATAATTAGTTTTAATAATTAATAAAAGTAATTGCGCCGCCATGCATGCTTTTTCTTAATAAGGTCGTGCATGTGTTTTTTCATGCAAAGCTTCCTTCCTGGATAAGATTTAGTATGGTTCAGGAATAATTCTTCTTAGTGGTGAATATGCTGGCCTCTAGATCTTTGGTGGAAATATTGCTCTTAATTAGCTCTCAGGAATGACTTTCACAACCTCACATACTTCTATCATGAAGAGAGTTTTATGGCAGGTAACTTAGCTTTTTGTACCAATAGCATTGCTATAAGTTACTAATATTGCTATAAGTTACTAATGGTGTTAAGTATCATTTACTAATAGAATATAGGTCTCGTAATGTGGACTCACGGGTGAGATTTATTTTTTGTTAGTGTTGGTGTTTAATATCGGCGATAATTTCTCTAAGCATATTTTCTTAAAGATGGTTTACCTTAGATTTTTGTTCATGGAAGGTTGGTCGAGATATGGTGGGAGCACCAAATTACTAATTTGTGAAAGAACAGCTTTTTGGGCATTGACGGTTTCCAGGAAATTAGGTTGTATCATACATTTTTTTCTTTTTTTTTTTTTTTTTTTGTGGGGGGGGGGGGGGAGGGGGGGAATGGTTTTTTCAAAATGATACTATGACAAAGTAGTTTGCAAGTAAGATAGTTTTTTTTTTTTAAATTTTTTTTAATATTTTCAAAATAGGAAGAAAGAAGAAAAATATTGTGAAAAATATTCTTTTGTAAAAATTTTCCTATTTCCAAAATTGGATATCCTATTTAAACAAGGAGACGGTTTAAATGGGGATGGTTTTTTACATTATTGAGTTTAAATATATATATATCTCTCTCTCCTCTCTCTCCCCAAAACAGAAAAGAAGGAAGTGGAGTTGAGAGATCATGATGGAGCAAAGGAGAGGACTTAGATTGATACTATTTTCACTGCCCTTCCAAGGCCATCTAAACCACATGCTTGATCTTGCTAACATTCTTCATTCCAAAGACTTATCTATCATTTTCATCCATACCAACTTCAACTCTCCCGACCCTTCAAACTACCCTAACTTCATTTTCCATGCTATCCAAGATGGCTTATCAGAGATTAAGGCCTCCACAAACGACATCGTTTCTTTTCTTTCAATTCTCAACATCAATTGTGTTGAGCCCTTTAAGGATTGTGTGAGTAGGTTGGTTTTTGGTTATGTTTTGGAGGAGTTTGTTTCTTGCTTGATCTTTGATGCTATATTTCACTTCACTTAAGCTGTTACTGAGAGCCTTAAGTTTCCTAGGATAGTGTTAAGAACCACAAGTGCCTTATCTTATGTCGTTTTTGCCACTTTTCCACTTCTAAGAGATAGGGGTTATAACCTCTCCATACATGGTGTGTGCTTTCTCATATTATCCATATACTATTCTTCCTAGCTGATTTATTCTGTATGATTTAGATCAAGGAAATCTAGCCCTGTTTGGATTAGAGGTTGTACTCACAATTTAACCTTTTAATTTCTAGTGTTCTTTCTCACAAAATATTGAATTTTGTATTCATATTTACTATTAAATTCTATAATCCAAATGGGGGCTTAAAAGCATAATATTTTGTTTAACATTATTTCAATGATTTCTAGAGTAGCTAATATGATGATTTGATTGTTGATCAACTTGGCCCTCATTAGGGGGGATAATTGGGGCTGGAGGTTTGGAAATGTGTGTTTGGTTTAAAAATGAACTGTTTAGAGTAAAAATGTGTTAGATAAAAAAATAAAAATATTGATCTTATTTCGTTTCTCTTGAATTCTATGCAATTTAAAATTCATTTCATTTTGATTTAAAATAAAAATGTTATAAAATTTTTAAAATTTGAGTTTTAAGAGAGATTGTTTACTTTTAGAAGAAAAAAAAAAATTGTTCAAAAAAAAAAAAATTGTTTGGAGATGTCTTCCCAAATGACCCCTTATATCACAATCCATAATTACATGTCATGATAATAGAAAGAGATCTTAAATATTAGTTCAAACCTCTATGCAACTAATTACACTTTTTTTTTCTTTCAAATCAAAAACCCGACTACAAGATCCAATAGTGGAGCTTCTACCTTTCAAAGTCAAAGACCTTCTAGTAATTGACACTCGCAACCCTGAGACATTTTATCAATTAGTAAACAACCGAGTTATAAGTGTGACTAAGTCTTCTTTAGGTCTCATTTGGAACACTTTTGAAGACCTTGAGGCCTTATTTAGTCAATAATTTTCCATCCCAATCTCCTAATAGGCCCATTTCACAAGCATAACCTAGTCATTACTTCTCCTTCAATTAGCTTGTTGGCTGGAGACCAAACTTCAATTCTCTAGCTAAACATTCAACCACCAAAATCCGTCGTCTGTGTGAGCTGTAGTAGTGTTGATAGGGTACTGAGTTCTTTGGCAACGTAGCACTAGACAAGGATTTTCAAATTTAAATTTTAAGGGATTAGAGATTCTCCAAGATTATGTCAATAGCCAAGAAGTCCCCTTCAAGATATTAGGGGCTGAATAGATTCAATATCATTGGATCTAAGAACACGTGGCAGAGACAAATGAAGAGAAGATCTTATATTTGTGAATTTTAAATACTTATAATTCGAATTTTAAGTAAAAAGGCAGCATGCTATAAAAGGACCTGTGTGCCCTATAGAATCCTTAAACACTATTTTTTGCACTTGAGAACTTAGAGAAATCTGAGAGCATTCATTGTACTTTGCTTAAAGATAGTGAAATCATTCCCTTAGGGCTCTCTAAATTGGATGTACCATTCACATTGAAGGCATACCTCTAAAATTCTGGAAGCATTTATTTTTATGCAACCTTTTTATTGATTTACTGCATCCAAATTCAATAATAGTTTAACATTCAACTCTAAATTTGGTAGATGGATTCTCATCATTAAGAATTGGCATTAAAAGGTGCGCTCGAACCTTTGATCACTGACATGGCAAACTAAAAAAAAATAGAGCAACCCAATAAGCTGAGCAGCTGAATAGGTAATGTGGTAGGCCTTCTCAAATGATGATACTAGAAGGCCATATGCAATAAATGAATTGAAGTCTCTAAGGGATCACTAATATGCTAGACTAACTGCAGTAGCTGTTTGAAACATTGGTTGAGGCTCAAAGGAATAATGCCCTAGTCAACAATGTGTTCATGAATATGGACCTCGTGGACAATGAGGTCATTGAAAATAATCAAAAGCAGAATAAAAGTGCTGGAGAATCAGTTAGGGCCGACACCAATCATCCTCAACCTACTATGAGCAATAATAGTCAGAGGAAGATGGAAAGACAAGCCCAAGTAAGGGAAGAAGTCGTGCGACAGAGAGTTGAGGCAGGATTACCACCCCAGCCCTGACAAACAACCAACTCATAGAATCAGGATTCATCCAGAATCAGAGGAGAGTCGACCGCAACGTTGACCTCTATAATCATCTTAGAGGACGTAGAGTAGATCGCATCTATAACATCCAACCACAACCATTACAATTCGCGAGGCCCAACAATTCAGGGATTGACTTAGGATCTTGGAGAAGTAGCTAAACCTAGAAAAAAATAGGGAACTTACCATCACTCACCCATTCATTCCAAAGGTAACGTAGGTCTCGCTTACCCAGTAGTTTAAAATGCCTTACATTTCGTTTTATGCTGGGACCATGGACCTTAAGGACCACTTATGCAGATATAATTTACATATGAATTTGTATATGGTCCCAAGAGAAAGTGCTTGTCAAGTATTCGACTCGACTCTGGTTGGATCCACAGCGAGGTGGTTGGAAAAGATATGCCCAAACACTATTGGGAGTTGGGCCAAGTTGAGTAGAGCTTTTAGCTCACATTTTATCAGGGTCAAAAGCCTCCCAGAATCTAAGGAAAAGTTGGTCACCATGTTCTAGGGTCTGAAAGATACCCTAAAAGATTGGATTAAGAGATACATGGTAGAGGTTTCAAATATGGAAGATTGCAGACTAGGTTGCCTTTATAGGGGCCTTAAGTAGTATAAGGGGCAATATCTACTTCTGAAAGGATCTAGACAAGTAGTTAACGAAATCTTTTAATGAGATCTTAAAGAGAGCCAAGAAGCATATTAATGCAAAGGAAATTAAGCTGCTAAGGGACCACAAATCAAATCTGATGTAGGGATCGACTAGTTTGGCCATTGATAAGTCTAATTACAAGTGGAAAAACAATGGTTAATCTAATCATATAGAGAACAAAGGAATTAAGATAACAAGAGGCATGGAAATGATAATTCAGATCGAATGTTGAAACCTTGCCAAAGGTTTGACAACTATCACGACCTGAGCGCCCGTCTCTTCTGAGGACAGATCCAAGCAAACAAAACCCAAATAAATACTACCATAAATGCATAGATTTAAAAGATCATCGAGGGCCTAATTTGTTGTGGATATCTCCACGAGTATCATCTAAATGAGAGAAGAGACAATAAAGATGGCAACAGACAATAAAAGAGGTAAGGCAAACATTGACTGTCGAGATAAGAGGAGCCATGGCAAGATAGAAACCTCGTTGAGGTGATCAAAACCATTTTTAGAGGACCATACATAGGAGGTGACTTGAGGCGGTCATAGAAAAGTTATACTAGAGAGGTCAAGGATCCCGTTTTCCAAGTCTCAATGAGCTTATTAGAACAACCGTCAAAAAGTTCTAAACATTTGGCAAAGGACATAAACTTCTTTGAAGAAGATACCTGAGGTGTCGACTTTCTTTATGATGAAGCCTTGGTTATTACCGATGTAGTTGGCAACCACTAGGTATGCCGAATTCTAATTAATAATGGTAGCTCAGTGGATATCTTGTACTTTGATGCTTTATTGTAATGAGGTTAACCAAAGATCAGCTGGTGACGACTTCCAAACATTATATGGTTTCAACCGGGACAATATCGTCTTATAAGAAATGATTTGACTACTAGTTATGATCGATACCTACCCAAACACTTCAACTGTATTGTCGACATTTTTAGTGGTCAAGGGCGGGAAGCAGTTCAATGTGGTCACGCGAAGGCTAACTCTCCAGGCTTTGAAAGCCATCTCATGATCTCCCATCAGATTGTCAAGTTCCCTACAGAGCATGGTGTGCGGGAGATAAAGGGAAATCAGTATGACTCTGGAATAGGATATATAGAAACATTGCACATGTTCAGAAATTAGGAATCGATAGGACATCGTTGCAATATCATAGCAAAGGAACTAGAAATAGGAGATCTCGACCCCTAACTTGATGAAGGATTGCCAGTAACCAGACTCGTTGAAAAGTTACAGGAAATTCAAGCGTTAGAGACCAACCCCGCAAAGACCTTTAAAGTTGGTGTAGAATTAGATGCAAAGGTTAATATAGCCTGGTTTAGTTTTTGAAAAAGAATTTGGATGTTTTTGCTTGAACCCATGATGGCATGGTTAGCATAGACCCAAACATCATGTGTCATAGGTTAAATATAGACCACAACTACTTGGCCGTTAAAGGAAGAAGTTGATAGACTAATCAGGAATGGGTTTTTTAGGAGGCACATTATCCCAGATGAATCTCGAACCCAATATTGGTCCAGAAACCAAATAGGGAAATGGAGAGCGTGTGTCGACTTCAGCAACCTTAACAAAGCATATGCCAAAGATCGATTCCCACTACCTTGTATAGATTAACTTGTAGATGCCACGGTGTGACACGATTTCTTCAGCTTCATGGATGCTTACTCAGGATACAATCAAATCCCTATGTATCCCCCAGATAAAGAATATACAGTATTTATAATGAATAGAATGTTATATTGTTATTGAGTAATGTTGTTCAGGTTAAAGGACGCATGAGCCATATACTAGTGTTTGGTGATCAAAATGGTTACTAAACAAATAGGTAAGTTAATAGAGGTTTATGTTGATAACATGCTAGTAAAAAGTGTCAAAGTCAGTCAGCACATCAGCCACATAGAAGAGATTTTAAAGGTGCTGTGTAAGTACAAGATGAAATTAAACCCGCTAAAATATGCATTTGGTATGGCTTTTAGAAAGTTTATTGGCTTTGTGGTTAATCAATGAGGAATTAAAGTGAATCCCAAAAAGATAAAAGCAATTCTAGATATAGAGTCCTCAAGAAAGTCAAAAGAAGTGTAGAAGCTAATGGGATGTGTGGAGATGTTAAATAGATTTGTATCCAAGGCAACTAATAAGTGCATTCCTTTCTTCAATGTGTTGAAAGGCAACAAGAGATTCTAATAGACCCCATAATATAAGGAGGCATTTCAACATTTAAAGTTCCATTTAGAGCAACCTCCACTCTTATCCAAGCTGATAGTCGGGAAAAAGTTAAGTATTTACTTGGATGTGCCTCAATCCGCAGTAAGTTTAGTGTTAATTCAGGAACAAGATAGTGTTCAACTACTGGTGCATTATGTAAACAAAAGGTTGTTGGATGTTAAACCCAGTATCTAGAAATGGAAAAGCTAGCTTTAACTTTAATGGTATCGATAAGAAAGTTAAAGCACTATTTCCAAGCCCATCTAATATCTATCTTGACCAATTATCCTTTGTGATAAGTGCTTTAGAAACTGGAAACCTCAGGTCAGTTCCTAAAATGGTCAGTTGAGTTGGGACAATATGACATTAAGTTCAAACCAAGGATAGCCATCAAAGGCTAGGCGTTAATCGATTTTGTAGTCAAGTCTTTTCTGGAGAAGTAAATCCTGGTCCAAAATTAGCAATGCCACAGCGGAAGCTCTATATGGATAGATCGTCAAATGAGAATGGAGTTGGTACTGGTATAATCTTGGTAAGTCCCGAAAACTATAAAATAACTTCTGTAGTAAAGTTTTGCTTCAAAGTTTTTAACAAGTCCCTAAAGTTTTTAAGTATGTGATTGTGGCAATTGACTACTATACCAAATGGGTTGAAGTTGAGCCCTTGATTGCCATCACTGAAGCAAATTACACAAATTTCATCTAGAGAAATATAATTTACAAGTTTGGGTTCCTTATTCTCTAGCATCGGATAATGCTCAGCAGTTTGAGAACTTGAAGACTAGAAAACTCTGTGACGATTATAACATTTAAAAGAACTTCTCATCAGTGGGGTACTCAAAAAGTAATGGTCAAGTAGAGGCTGTGAACAAAATCATCAAGTACACACTGAAGATAAGCTTAGAGAAGCTAAATGGGGCTTGGTCAGATGAACTCCTAAAGGTCTTATAGACCTACCGAACCACGTAAACCTCAATTGGAAAAACTCCTTTTTCAATGACTTATAGGGTCGAAGTGGTTGCTTTCATGTAAATCACAATGCCAACAAGCTGGATGTTAATGTTTAATGAGGATCAAAACGAAGCCCAAATGAATGTTGAGTTGGACCTATTGGAAAAAAAAAACGCATTGAAACTCAACTAAGTTTAGCGGCTTATCAACAATGCGCGAGTAAATACTACAATAAAAAGGTTCACCCCAAGTTTTTCCAAGAAGGCAACTTGGTGCTAAGAAAGATAATGATCTTGTCAAAAGAAGATGGAGTACTGGGGTCAAATTGGGAAGGACCCTTCAGAATTCACCAAGTTATTAAGCCTGGGACGTGTAAATTGGAGTACTTATCCTATAAGGGAATTGATTACACTTGGAATGCAAAACATTTGACAAAAAATATTACAAGTCATCCATCATGTATATTTTATTTTGCACCATGTTATGTTTTAAGTTCTTTTGTTTCACTTTATTTTTAGTAGCAAAATTTCAAGCCATTTTTGCACCCATTAAGATTGTAATGTTTTATTTTGACTCGAATTAAGTAATAGGACAACAATGTCACTAGTCAAATTTCAATCAGCCTAGGATAGGGGGCAAGGATGCCACGTAACATCATGTTAACATGAAATGGAAAAGTAACTTAAAAGAATATTTTCTCGAAAAATTCCTTTTTAAAGGAAGAAAAAGAGAAGTAAGGCGCCAAGTCGTCAACACCCTATGCTTAGAAAATTTCTCGAAGAATTTCTTCTTAAAAGAAGAAAAAGAAAAGTAATTTGTCGAGTCGTTGACACCTTATACTTAGAAAATTTATCAAAGAATTCCTTCTTAAAAGAAGAAAAATAGAACCCTACACTTAGAAAATTTCTTGAAGAATTCATTTTGAAAGGAAGAAAAAGAAAAGTAAGGTGCCAAGTTATTGACACCCTACACTCAGAAAATTTCTCGAAGAATTCCTTTTCAAAAGAAAAAAGAAAAGAAACAGGGTGCTGAGTCATCGACACCCTATACTTAGAAAATTTCTCAAAAAATTCCTTTTTAAAGGAAGAAAAGAGATGACACCCTATACTTAGAAAAATTTTTCTAGAAAAATTCCTTCTTAAAGGAAGAAGAAAAAGAATAGGGTGCCTAGTCGTTGACACTTTATATCTACAAGAATTTCTTAAAAAATTCCTTCTTATAAAGAAAAAAAAAAAAGAGAAACCGGGTGTCGAGTAGTTGACACCCAACCCTTAGAAAATATTTGGTAAACTTACAAAAAATTAAAGGTCATGCAATCTATTTAGACGTAACAAGAAAGTATAAAACAATAGATAAGTGTGAAGCAAGCCTACCTAATTGATATTGTAAAATGAAAAATTACTACAACTCTAAGGCATGAAAGCCTAATGTCTTTGCCATTATAAAAGTGGAATTTAGAATAAAAAGGAATAATATATAAAAACAAAAAAAAGAGAGAGGAAATAAGTAACAAAGTCAGTAGGAGCATCGAAAGGTTGGACGGTAAGTGTTTCCTTAGATAGAATGTCGGCAGACTTGGCTGTCTCATCAACAGAAGTATTAAACAAGAAGCCCAAATTTTCATTTGAAAACTTTCTCATGAATTGATCTCTCGCCTTTTTGGCACCTATGAAATAATAAGCATCCTTAATTTGCTCCAACTCGTCAGACATCTTGAACTTTTCCTCGACTGTCGAGACTTGCTTATCAGCTTCTTCATTTAGTTGAGTCCTTAAGGTTGCGAGTTGATCAATGATATTGTCGTCCAGAGCCTTTTACTTGGATTTTTCTTCCTCTAAAGATAGCTCTGCCAGCCTTTTCTCTATGCTTAGCTTTTTGACCTCATCTCGAATGCTTTGTAAATCTGCTTTGGCTTGACTCAACTCGGTCTCCAGCTTGTGAGATTTCTTCAAGGCCTACTCATATGTATAGCTGGCTAGGGCTATAGCGTTGTAGACAGATCAGCCATATGTTAGTCCTTGAAGAAACAAAGTAAGTAATAAGCATTATTGACTTAAAGAAAAGCTAAGAAGTATGCATTAAAAAAACTACTTACAAGAGTAGAGTATTCAATGCCCATCTTGAGTTGATCAGGAGTGGTGAGTTCTTGAAAGGATGCCTAATTATCCTTCTTAAAGCTTGTAGCGATTGACTTGAATACCCTGCTAAACCATGAAGGCAGGTTATAGAGTGTATTAGTAAAGGTCGCATCAACACCAACTGCAGTATAAATCTGGCTGAGTTTCTGGTTATGGGGAAGAGCAACTTGTCGAGGGTGGTTGTTAATTCTGGTGGCTGCCTTGTCCTTCCCCTTATTCTTATCATTCTTTCTGGGTGTCGGCTCGGAGGGAACAACTTTTTACGCGCCAAAGATGACCATGCCTAGAGCAGTTTGGACACACTTACCCTAGTCTTTGTCTTTTGAGGTCATACTTAAGTTTTGTATTTTTGGGGTGCTTGAATCCAAAGCCTTGACTCAACACTGCACCTAAAAAGAATATTCTATATAAAAAGAAAAGATAGGAGAATAAATGCTTAATGGGATGGAAAGTCAAGTGACTTACTTTCAATAACTTCTTATTCTTTACTATCATTGCCAAGGATTACAATAGTCTATGATGAGAGTTGTCTGCTAAAACGAGATTATCTGGGGCCAGGTACTTCTTTTTCTTCACCTTTCTCAATGTTGACTGTAAGCTCTACCTTTGCATTTTTTGCTAGTGTTGGAATAGGAAAGAGACCGGCAAGTTTAGAGTTAGCAACTATGTTTAAGGTGAAGAACTAACGCTTACTAGGGTTAAGTTCAAAAGCATGCCGAATATGGTCTTCCTCAACCTCATTTAGATCTTAGGTCTGAGCTAGAAATACTACAAAAAAAAAAAAAAAATTTGAAAGTAAGTACCAAAAGAAGTCTAAGTTTAAGGATGACAAAGAGTCCGCATATATAAAAAAAAAATGTGCGCATTTACCGTATTCATGAAAGAGGCTATGAACTAGGGCAAGGCTTCAACCTCAAGGAAGTGCCTTTAGTATTTGCCTCCAAGGAAGAAGAACAAGTTCTTCCACCCGTGGGCAGAGGTAGGTGTCCCTAAGACTAGGCTACCATCGAGTTTAAGGAAAACAACAAATGTGTAAAACTCCTTTGAAGAGGTTGCTGTCATGATAGTATAAATCTACCAGAATTCTCCATTCATCAAGTCGGTACCTAAGTGCACCCTCCAAAGGAGCATGGCCCCGAAAAGAGTTTTTCACTTGCTTGGGTGGAGTTGTGTCAGTGAGATACTAAGCGTGTTCATGATAGCTTTCACTAAATGGTAATGAGGGATGAAAATTCCACTAGATAGAGTGAATGTATAAATAATGATATGATTCGAGGGTGGATTCGTTGCCTTATCATACTGAGAAGGGGTCTTATATTTTAACTTGGTAGTGAAGTAATGCTTCCTAAATAGCAGCTCTATATTCCTAGATTGGGCAATAGGTTAAATCATATGCTTATGAAGTCTACCTCGCCTATAAACTCACCTCCATTATCCAATGGCACTTCCTTTTGGTCTTCCTCGGACACCACTAATACCTTTATTTCATCTTCGTTTCCTAGCACTGTTTAGGGATAGGGTTCTTCATTGACGTTTGCCACTTCTTCTGAGAAATCGTCAATCTCCCTCATCAGAGCATCAAGGTCAATTGATTAATGCCTCGTGAGTCTTCATCTTTTCAGAGGCCAAGAAGATGAATTGCTACTATAATTGGCTTCCATCTTCATTTTGTAGATAAATGTCTTCTTTAAGTTATAGTGGCCAAAAGGCCGTTAAAGATGAGGTATCCCATGCCCTTGAAGCTGGAAAATGACTCAGGATCTTACGACTGAGAAGCTACTAGTCAAAAATAGATAGTTATATTTTAATTTTTCAATTTTTATTATAAAAATAGAGTTTTTTTGTGTGTAAGATGTTTTATTTAGGTTTGACTAAGTGTAAAACCCAGAAAAATGAACAAATGGAAAAAGAAAAGAGATCAAAACACTTAAACAATCACACTCGAAATAAATTTTAAACAAAAACCCATAAAGAGGAAAATTTACTGAATTTGTTGAAAAACACAAAGATGGAAGAAACTCCTCTGAGAAATCCCTGCAAAATGAGAAATGGGTTTGTTTGGAGGAAGTTCTAGAGTAAAGAACAGGGTTGGAAAAAGGAGAAAATGGCAAAGTTAAGTGCTATAGAAATTTGGAAAGAGTTTCGACAAGGTTGAAAGAAAGAAATGAGAAACTCTAAAGTTTTTATGTCTATTTATAGGCAAATCTCTAAAATAGCTTTCTATCGTACGATGAAAAAGATTATGATCTAAATGCCCAAAATTACTCTTTAAATCAACGGCTTAAGAGTAGGCAAGAGTTTAAAAAATGAAACCAACATACAAGATTGGGTTCCTTGAAATGACGCGATAGATGAATTGAACGATGTGACTACTGTTTAAACCAAGGTAATGCTTCGGTTTTTTGTGCCAACATTAATTGCAACTTTTGGAGAAAGATTAACAGGTAAGAGATTAGAGATTTTCAATGATCATGTCAACGGCCAAGAAGTTCCCTCCGAGATATCAAGGGCTAAATAGATTCAAAGCGATTTGGTCAAATGACCCATGTCAGAGACAAATAAAAAGAGGATTTATATTTGTGAATTTTAAATACTTATAATTTGAACTTTAAGTAGGAAGGCAGCATGCTATAAAAGGGCATGTGTGCCCTGTAGAAACTCTAAAATCTACTTTTTACATTTGAGAACTTTAGGAAATCTGAGAGCATTCATTGTACTTTGCTTAAACATAGTGAAATCGTTCACTTAGAGCTCCCTAAAAAAGACGTACCCATCATATTAAAGGCGAACCTCTATATAAAATTATAGCGTCATTTATTTTTTTGCAACCTCTTTACTAATCTGCTGTATACCAGTTCGTTGACAGTTTAACATTTGACTCCAACTTTGTTACACGGATTCTCATCGTCAGTAGCATAGCCACTATGAGCAAGCAAGAGTTTTTGGAGATAGCTTGTGGCCTAGCCAACAGTGAGCAGCCATTCTTGTGGGTGGTTCAACTTGGTTTGGTCCTAGGTGCCGAGTGGCTCGAGCCATTGCCGAATGGGTTCCTAGAGAGCTTCAGTAGGCGTGGCCACATTGTGAAGTGGGCTCCCCAACGAGAGGTGCTTGCTCATAAAGCCGTGGGAGCGTTTTGGACTCACAATGGATGGAATAGCACATTGGAGAGTGATTGTGGGTGTGCCAATGATTTGTATGCCTCGTTTGGTTGACCAAAAGGTGAAGGGAAGATATGTGAGCCAAGTTTGGAAGGTTGGTTTACAGTCGGAGAGTGGAAAAATGGAAAGAGGGGAGATAGAGATGATCATTAGGAAACTGATGAGAGAAAAAGATGGGGATGAGATAAGCGGCAAAGTTTCAGAGTTACAAGACAAGGCCGATAAATGTTTGAAGCAAGGAAATACTTCTTACGAATCGTTGGAAAGATTGGTGAGACACATTTTTTTCTTGGAAACATCTACTTTTCACACTCAAGAGTCAGTGAGGACTGTAATTTAATTTTCTTGTGTTTTGTCGAGTCGTAATTTAACATAAAACAATAAGTAAGCTTGGTTGTGGGGGTTATTTTAGTCTGAATAATGCCTTTTCTTTAATGACTGATGAGATGAGAAATAAGTTTACGAGGGGAAAAAATTGCTGAATTGGCTTTGCAAAATAGATAAAGTAGAGACTGATCGTGTTCCCTGTTGTATTTGAAATAAGTTAATGGTTATTAGTCTGTGAGAAGAATCAAAATTGGTCCCTTCATTTGCCGTGATTAATATAGTCCATATAAAGTTGGTGAAATGTCAATAATTGCATGATGTATCTGGGTATAAATGGCAATGGCAAGTAATTCGCCTTGTACGGTTCATAGGACGGCAATTATTTGCCTATACTACTTATGTTTTTATTTATTCTATTATTATTATTATTATTATTATTTTTTTTTTAACTTTAATACAAGAGGTTCGGATATTATATTTTTGGATAATGTTAAGTTTTAAATAATCGTTAAATTATATTTATAATTAAAATTATATGTTATTATATATGTATCGATTTATAAATAAAAATTGTTTTTCAATGTTCAAAATATTGTGTCTTATTTATTTATTTATTTATTTATTTATTTTTTCTTACTTTTCTCCTTTTTTTCTTTTTCATAATTAAACTAATATATTCTAAATTTTGTTTTGTTGAAATTCGTTTTTCTTTTAATTTGCCCATCTTAAAAGAGTTTTTGGCATGTCTCTAATTAAACGGTCTTTCTATTCATTTTTAAAAAAGAACATTTTGAAAATTGGCATACATTAACATTCTCGAACCTATTCAATTTCCTTTGAGTTACAGAATATGATGGAATGGTTGTTCTACAGAATACGAGAATTTCACAGTCGATTTAATTTTGATTTCATTTTTTTTTGTTTTAATTTTTTAATAAAGGATGTAGTTCCCTATGTTTGGTTTGTATTTGTGTGTATGTTCTGCTTAAGTAGTTCTTTGGTGGTATCTATATGTTGGTTATGTTAGTATTATGATTAGGTGGAGTTTGTTGTGGTCTCTATGTTGCGAGTAACTATTTTTCGATCAACTTAAATGTTCCATCGATTGTAAATTTTTTTTTAAAGAATTTTGTATATGCTTGATTATAGGACTTCAATGAATTTTTTTTATGGGATTCAGCTTATGTTTTTCTTATGGAGGTTTGAGCTTCATTAAATTTTATTGATACAATCAGCGTTAGTTGAGAATTATGTCTCTTATACTGGGATTTCGTTTTTGGTATCGCTGTTTGTATCCCATTTTAATTGGAATGATCATTGTACTTAATATATATATATATGTATATAAGAGTTTTTCATGGTTACGTTTTTTCTAACTATTAGTGATTAAGGAAAAGTTATAAAGACAAGTGCATATAATGATCTCTTTAAGGCCAGTGATCATTAATTATATAAAATTCTTATGACCAACCACCCAATTCATCACAAAGCATCAAATCTATATCATGCGGCTAAAACAATGATAATTATCGATGGATAAATATTAGAATAACTATTAAAACCATATGATCTTTTTATTTCCTAAAACAAGTTTTAGAACATTTACATGCTTAATAATCCATTCTTTTATATCTTTAGTGTCATGGTATTTTTTTTAATAGGGATTAGAGTTACGGTACGTTTAATAACAAATTCACGCAGAGAAGGACCTTTGTTTATTTACTATAATGAGGTCTAATCAAAAGCTTTCAGGTGAATTGGTTTGTGACACTATTGTAATGGTGTGAGTTGAATTTTTATATTTCCAGAACAAAAGGTCTAAATTTGTCACGATTTTTGAAATGACATATATACATATATATATATTGAGTGAAACAAAAAGTTATGGCTAATGACAAAAATAGGACAACTGACGGATCATCAGTGAGTCGGCAGATAAAGTAACCAACTAGAAAAAATAAGTGGGGATAGAGACAAGCGATTGTATGAATGAGCGTTACTGTGTGAAGTTTATGTAATATAGAGAAAGCAGGGGAATACTATGTATGCTGCGCAAATTAGGCAGTCAAGTGCTGGACAGGATGTCAATTGGGTGACCCCTAGGCCCGTAGAGTAAGCCTCATTTTATAGTGGATGATTAGTTGACTTTAGTTACCTAATCTGGATTTTATACTGGATGATTAGTTGACTTTAAGTTCAACCTAATCTAGAGCATTCCTTCTATTCTAATTGATAATTGTTATTTTTTGTAATGATTGATTTTACAATTTGGGAAACATCGGAGATTGAAAAACTGTCCTAATTTTGTGTAGGATCTTTGTTGGCTAAGATTATTGCCTGATACGCCTCACATAGTTTCCTTTTGGGAGGTTTCCTAACACTTTTTTCTTTATTTTTGCACGGTTTTACTTTGGTTTTATTTAAAAGGTTTCATGTTATTAGAAGATGATGACATTGTGTAATTTATTCTCAAATGATATGATATATATATAGTTTCAAATGATATGACATTATGTAATTTATCATTTTTCTTTACGGTGATCAAGGACTCACAATTTCAATTTTTTTTCCGTTGTTTTTTTCAATCCCACGTTCTTTTAATAATTTAGAGGCCAAGAGC
Organism: Antiaris toxicaria; assembly: GCA_035233585.1. Lineage (NCBI taxonomy): Eukaryota > Viridiplantae > Streptophyta > Magnoliopsida > Rosales > Moraceae > Antiaris > Antiaris toxicaria. The sequence goes on along the minus strand of CP141162.1, from coordinate 9,107,626 downwards.
TTTTCTTACAAAAATCTTCAGCCTCCACTAAAAAAAGTAGCATAATATATGAAAAAAGTACAGTTTTTTTTACTAATTAATTAATAGTATTACGTATTATAATTAAAAGAGTGTAATATTAACTTTTAATTAGTAGAGGTGTGTAAACAGTAACTTTATAAAACATTTTTGTCTTTAAACCTAATTTTATTTTAAGGATAATTTACTAAAAATAATTTTTTTTAATTAAGGGTAAAAATGCAGATTGAGGGGTGATTATAGATTTCCCCTTTTCTTTTGTTGATCTCGGATTATTTGATCTCGGATGAATCATTAGTCATTTGTCTTTTTTTTTGCTGACTGTTCTTGGGTTGGCGTATATGATGTGTGTGGGGTAAAAGATCAGCCACCCATATTCTTTAGCTCAAAATTTTCTTAATAAATCATATTTAATCATTTATATCATATCATATAAGATGAAAAATAAATAAAAAAAATAAATGTAATTTTTTTTAAAAGGCGACATGATATAAATAATTAAACATAATTTGAGACGAAAAATTTAAAAACAAGGATGTGAGTTCAAAGATTATATACAAAATCTAATCACAATAAGGTACGAGATTAGAAGTTCTTACTTAAAAAGGCATTTGGGTTAAAAAAAAAAAATTTGTCTCTAAAATAAATTTTTTTTATTTTATCATCATTTTTTATATTAAATATTTAAAATGTTATAATAAATATCAAATTTTAAAATTCTATAACTTTATTTATATAAATCCAAATAAGATATTTTTTTTAATTACATAAAATTTTAAGAGAAATAAAACAATATTTATATTGATATTTTTTTTTCTAAAAAAGTTTTTAAAATTTTATATTTTTTAATTTCAAACAATATTTTCCTCAAATACATTTTCTAAAACAACTTTTTTCTTAAAAAAAATCTTTAAAAGAACCCTGACTAAGCATTATTTTAAACTTTTTTTTTTTTTTTTTGCATTGAGCAATTAGTATTGAATGCTGTTATTATATTAGTTGAAAGCACGTGTTTTAATACGTGAATATAAAATTATATTAGTTGGACTATCAAATTAAGTTTGTTGACTTTTTTGATACGTGAATATAAAATTTTAAAAAATAATTTTTTATTCATTATTCTAATGAAGAATTCAGGTTTGTGATATTTATTTTATTAACAGTTCAGTTTTGTGACACAATCAAATTTAGTTTGAAAACATTTTAGGAAAAAAAAATTTTTATGAAAATATATAATTGATCTTGAAAAGAAAAGAGGCCTTAAAAAAAAGGAAAAAGACAATTATTGAAGGGATAGTTTTTGTAAATAGCATATTTAATGAAATAATAATTAAAAGATTGTTAAAAAAATGTTTAAAGAAAAGAATTGGTCTTGAAAATGAAAGAGACATTTAGATAGAGAGTATTTATTAAATATCATGTTTGATAAAATACTATTTTAAAGATTTTAAGGAAAAAAAATTACAGATTATGCAGTCAAGTAAAGGACAAAATTTTAAAACTAGAACTATTACCGGCTGACAAATGCACTTGGACGAAAGCTTCACCCACACTATTATATATACTAAAGTAAAATAAAGGGGAAATCCTTATTCATTCACTATTGTTTTATCAGTGATGTATTGATTTTACCTTTGATGGTCATGATTTTTGGTCCGTTCACATTTATTCATGTGAATATCTTTTGTTACCTTTTAAAAAATTTCTATTTATTCACTATTTTCAGAGTAGTGATGTGTCGATTTTACCTTTAATTTATTATAGATTTTTAGTCTTTTTATATATATTTATGTGAATTTCCCTTTTTATCCTTATTTTTCTTTTTATCATATCTAAATAAGACAATGGTTTTTTTTTAATTAAGAAAAAAAATAAAAGTATTGATAGGATTGCGATTGCTAGTTGTATTTATTTATGCTTGAAATATATAGTTGGGGACACGATCCAATCAACCTTTATTTAAAAAGATTAAAAAAAACATAAAGTCATGAGGTTATACAAAAAGGCTTTCCAATTTGTCAAAAAAAAAAAAAAAAAAAGAAAGAAAAACAATACGAAATGAATAGTTAACACTCGTAAATGAAGCAGGTATACATAGTAGTCTTCTAGCTTAAATTGTGGAAATAAGTAAAATGGATAAAGAGCGTAAACTCTTACAGCAATCTAAGTAATTGGGCTTTTGAGTATCCCTTCAAGAGAGTATAAAAGAATGAGTTATTACAATTTCACAAGGAAAAAATAAAATAAAATAAAAAATACAAGAGTATAAAAGAAGCGAACATGATTGAGGTTCATGATAATTGTTACATTACTAGCCAATCATTATGACAATAAACAAAAGAGGCAATAGTATAAGAGTATGAAGCAAAATGAAAAATTGAAAGGCTCTTTAAGAAAACTCCACAACAAATATAAGAATAAAATTTATGATAACTAAAATAATAAGAAACAATAATAACACACTAACCATGTTGTAAAATTTTGTTTAACTAATTAAGAGAAGAACTTTAGTGGAGTAAATGAAAATTTTTGAATTTTGTATAATTGTATTCTTGAATGATGCAAATAACATAAATACATATAGTAGATGTACCCATTAAATACAATGTATTTATAAAAACTTAAGGATGAATAAATCTATAAGGTAAAAACTAGCCATTTATAATCATTGAAAGTGGGGGAAAATTTTGAATTTTGTTTAATTGTATTTTGAATTTTATATAATTATATTAATATGATATTAGTTTTTTTTAAGTCTAAAAGGAAAATATCTTATTCAATTCAACCATATCAATATCTAAAAATTAAAAAAAAAATCAAATTAATTTAAATGTTGCAGAATCATAGGAATGATTTTTTATATAATACAATAATATCTCTAATTGTAACATGCGAGTTTTTGGCTAGTATTACGCTAAAAAGAGTTGAGGTGGGTCTTTTTCTGTTTAAAAAAATGAGGCTCTTGCATTGGAGGGTCCATGGTAGATCAACGAGAGAGAGAGTTGAAAAATAATATCAAATTTGCTAGAAGGACGGCATTGTAATTTATTGGCGTGTTTTATTGTTGTGACGAAACGTTAATTATCAATAAACTGTTGACATGCACTTCTAGACAAAACTAGACTATTACGACTAGGCTATATATGTCCCCAACTACTTATGTCGGATTAAGTTATACGTAAAGAATTTTCCTAATACAAATATTTTTTGATCTCACATGCAAATACTTAGAAATAGATTTCGAAAGAGCTCTTGAACTTCACAATGAGGTCTAGCTAGCTAGTTTCTGCATCACATGTTGCTACAATTCAAAAAAATAATTTTGATTGCCACATGTTAGGAAAAAAAAAAAGGGCAAAATGGACTTGCCATTCGCTCATCATATAAAATTCAAAAATAACAAAGTACACATTTTATTTTATTTTTTCCTTAGCTTATTTAGCTAATATTTCCTTGCTCGTCTGTTTTATGTAATCTACCAATTGGTCGAAATTACAATAAGATGACCCACCTTCACTAACAGTTTCCCTGGCCAACCTAGCCATCTCAGTCGTTGATCTATCAAACTCCTCCCTCCTCTCCACCATTAGATCATTCACCATCTTCTCCACAACTTTCCTATCACAAACATCCTTCATGTCAATCCCAAGCTTCCACACCTCCCCAACAAATCTACTATTAATCGGCTGATCAGCGAAATAAGGCCAACATATCATAGGAACCCCAGCCACTATACTCTCCAAAGTCGAATTCCACCCACTGTGAGTCAAAAACCCGCCCACAGCCTGGTGGGCCAGCACCTCCTCCTGTGGGGCCCACCGCACCATGCAACCTCTCTCCCACGTCGCCGCCATCAGCTCTGCCGGGACCTCAGCGTCTCCGACAACCATGTCTGGCCGTAGGACCCACAAGAACCTCTTGTGGCTGCTCACAAGGCCGTGCCAGAACTCCAGTAGGGCATGTCTCGTCAAGGTCGTGATGCTTCCAAAACTGACGTAGATCACCGACTTGGGAGGCTGAGAGTCGAGCCAGTCCAAGCAGTTTCTGTCCACTTCATACAAAATACTGGTTGAGAATCGGGATTTTGACTCGTTATTGTTGGCCAGCTTGAGTTTGAGGTGAGTGTGGAGAGGTCCGATGGCATAGGTTTTAGGGCAGAGACTTCTGATGTGGGAGAGAATAGGGCATTCGAGCTCTTCAAAGGTGTTGAGTATAAGTCCTTGGGCTTGACTGCTTTTTATGGTCATTCGAGCAATTAGGTCGAGTTTTGGGTCACTTAAGTCGCTTACTTGAATGAAACTAGGCAGGTCACGACACCTTAAGAAGCTTTCCATGCCAGGCACGCTTGTTATTTGCCTATCCATGTCCTCTTTTCCTAATTTTTAAACCATTTTGTAAAACAAAAGAACCATCACACACACACACATATATATATATATGTATAATGTGGAAAAATGAAAGAAAATGAAGGAATATGACACTGATATTAAACGAGCTTTGAATAGAATTCAATTTTAAAAACTAGCTTAAGAGATAAAAGAAGGGATATGATATTGATCATAAATAAGTTTTGAATAGAATTCATCTCTAAAAGCTAGCTTAAGGGATGAGGTCATGGCCGATCAACAACAAATTCCTGGATTCACCGATAGGAATGTGGAGAAGCACTAAAAAAGAATACTTCTATCTACTACAAACTAAGAGAGGAAGGATAAGCCACCTATTAGTAAAATCCCGATTTTTACAACAATTGTGTTCTTCTATTCAAGAAGAAGACTTAGAAAAAACGAAGAAGTTTGGATTGAAAAAATGTATCATTTAGGCAGTTCCTTGGCAAAGCACGACAAAATGAAAAAGAATTTGTAGAATTTTGAATCCGTATTCCATTATCATTATAAAAGTCCGGCATGGAATTAATATAACTTCTAACACCCGCCCTTTAGCTTTAGATACAATGACAAAAGAGTTGGCTTTAATAGAATTTATCCCAAAATCTAGTTCAAGAAGAGAGCATGTCAAATCCACATAGAAATTCTATAGCGTCCAATAATTCGGTGATTTTAGGCAAATTTAACTTTTGACAATATATACCAGGCTTTAACAGTACATGGATTGATTTGAAAATTACCTGTAATAGGAAGCTCGCCGGCTTCAATGATACGGTCAACACAAAAGTGAGTCCAGATGCAGCAAGCACTGACCGTGCGAAAATGGATTATCGGAATGGCAAGTTCAATGGCTAAATCAGTGGCAAAGACAGAAAAAGATCCATCAACTATGATGCAAGTCACTGAATCACCCAATACACCCGAAACCAGCATCTCTTTCAACACCGGCTTAGCCGTGGCATTCATTGAATAAAGCACCTCCATTATTCTGTCAGGTGAGCGCGCGTGATCCTCCGGAAGGCCGTCGGAGATGGTTCCAAACTGGAATCCGGGGTAGGCCGCGAACCGGGCTTCAACGTCGGCGTGACGGATGAGGTGATTGTGGAGGTGGTTACTGTTGAGGAAGGTGACGTGGATGCCGGCGAGGCTGAGAAGCTCGGCCAGTTTGAGCATGGAGTTGACATGTCCCTGAGCCGGCAAGGGGAAAATGAGGACTCTTGGAGGGAGTACTACTTCTGGCCCTAATTGGTTGATCTCCATTTGACGATGAAAAGTAAATACTAGTTAATCAGTTTGTGATCAAAATTAAAGCACTTAATTTGACTTGATTTTAATGCATCCATCACATACACGGTATGATTAACCAATTTTTCTCCCAAAAGAATTATTTTGCATGATCACCCAATGTATAAAAAGCTTGGAAAACTTGGTATACATATAGCTAACATATTTATAATCTTATAATTATTTTGATGCATCTCTGAACTTCATGACAAGTACATATATATATATATAGTTTCTTCATCACATGGGTCATAGCTCAGGACAATCACTTTGAATCACCATATATTTTAGAAAAACACGATAGACAGGTGGCGTATATTGCACATGAAGAGTTGATATGCGCTTCGAATATTACATATATATATATTTTTGTCCATAAATAGCTTATTTAGCTGATTTAATTTCCCATGCCGGTCCGCTTTATGTCGTCCACCAAGCGGTCAAAATTACAATAAGATGACCCACCTTCACTAACACTTTCCCTGGCCAACCTAGCCATCTCAGTCGTTGATCCATCAAACTCCTCCCTCCTCTCCACCATTAGATCATTCACCATCTTCTCCACAACTTTTCTATCACAAACATCCTTCATGTCAATCCCAAGCGTCCACACCTCCCCAACAAATCTACTATTAATCGGCTGATCAGCGAAATAAGGCCAACATATCATAGGAACCCCAGCCACAATACTCTCCAAAGTCGAATTCCACCCACTGTGAGTCAAAAACCCGCCCACAGCCCGGTGAGCCAGCACCTCCTCCTGTGGGGCCCACCCCACCATGCACCCTCTCTCCCTCGTCGCCGCCATCAGCTCCTCCGGGACTTGATCACCGTCTCCGCCTTCTCCGGCGACCGAGTCCGGGCGTATGACCCACAAGAACGGCTTATTGCTGTTGACCAAACCGTACCAAAACTCCATCAAGTCGTGCCTGGTCATCACTGTGAAGCTTCCAAAACTGACGTAGATCACGGACTTCAAAGGCTGACGGTCAAGCCAGGCCATGCATTTTCTGTCCATTTCGAAAAGAGTAGTCGTGTTTGACGAGTGGTCATCACGAGTTGACTTTTCCTTGGCGAGCCTGAGATTGAGGTGGGCATGGAGAGGTCCAATGGAGTATGATTTTGGGTTACAATGGGTTCGTATGTGAGAGAGTATGGGTCCTTCGAGGTCTTCAAAGGTGTTGAATATGAGTGCTTGTGCTCGACCGCCATGGTGGGTCTGTTGAGCGAATATTGGGAGTTGTGGGTCTCTTTCGTCAATATTTTGGCAGAAACTTGGAAGGTCACGGCATCGAAGGAAGTGCTCCATTCCAGGCACACTACTAATTAATCTATCCATGTCTTCTTTTCCTTCATGAAAAATAATTAAAGGAGTATGATATGCATCACCAAAAAATAAAAATAATAAAAAACTCTGACAAATTGGATACCTTTATTTTCCCAATATTCACAATGAAATTTTGGTGCATATTAGCGAGAGATTATTCAGTGGTTCCAACTGTGTAACTATAAACAATTGTCATTTTGGTGATTTATCTATTCTATCTTTATCACCTAAATTAGGTAAACTACATTTGGAAAGAATAATATTCAAAATTATTATAAAGCTGGTATATTGACAATCAATTAAATGTCAATTATTTAAACAATACTATACAAACACAGTGACATAATACACACCTTTCTTATTGAAAAATTTCTCGGTAATAGATTGTTGTTTCATGAATATGGAAATTAATAATAAACATTTTGTCAGGAATATATTGTTCATTTTCAAATAATTTGAATGACATATATATGTGTGTGTGTGTGTGCGCGCGTGGCAGTTAGCTAGTTAAATATAGATCACCGGGTAAAAAAAAAAAAAAAATCTACATATGTGGACGACATTCAATGTGATTTTGAATTTTATTTTGCTTTTTTTTTTTTTTTTTGCTTGTTGCTAAAGTGATCTTGGACATATATAGGTTAGCTGAACATGTCGAATAAAGGAGGTATCGTACCTCTAATTGGAAGCTCTCCGGCTTCAATGATACCCCGAGCACAAAAGTAAATCCAGAAGCAGCAAGCACTTAAGGTACGAAAATGAATGACGGGAATCTGAAGCTCGTCGCCTATCTCGTTCGCAATGCTACCAAGAATCCCATCCGCTATTATGACAGTGACCGAGCCCAACACTCCTGAAACCAGCATCTCAGTCAATACCTGCTTGGTTGTTGCGCTGATCATCGAGTTCAGCACATGGATCAATGATTCGTCGGTGAAGCGTGGATGGTCCTCCGGCAGGCCATCGGGGATGGTCCGGAACAGGAAGCCAGGGTAGCCGGCGAACCGGGCTTGGAGGTGGCCGTCGGCATGGCGGAGGAGGCGGTTGTGGACGTGTTCGGTGTTGAGGAACGTGACGGGAATGCCGGCTACGGCGAGGAGCTCGGCGAGATTGAGCATACAGGTCACGTGTCCCTGCGCCGGGAACGGAATGATGAGAACTCGAGGCGGGGGAGGAGGAGGAGGAGGAGGGAGGAGGAGTGGCTGTGCAGTATTTTGGTGCTGGCCATCATTATCCATATCTCTGTGTAAACGAGTTTAGTCGGTAAAAATCAAGTTTGCACATGTTCAATGTTCTAATTTTTTTAATTTATAAATTAAATTGAATTGAGTAATTTAATTTAATTTAATTTAATTTATATTAAAGTTCATAAAAGTAAAAGTGGTTTATATTAAAACATATGTTATAACAATGAAATTGGCGCTGACAAAATTTCATGGATGACTGTTTTAAATCAAACAGTCATCAGCTCGACACTAAAGATATTACAACTCTGATTAGAAACACGTAACCAACCTCTTAACATGCAACCGATCGGGGACAATAAGCAGTTGTTCTTCAAAATAGGTTGAGGGCTTTTGAAATAAAGGTCGAGATAAATATTTTGAGGTAGTTGGTATCAACCATGACCACCAGCGACGACGGCGGCACCGACGAGATGACAGCGGATCTCCGATGAGGGTACTGAGTAGGCTGAGCATCAGCTAGATGGGTCTCATCTAGTTCTTCTCATCGACACGAACTCAGTGCAGAAAGAATCACTCAATTCTGAGTTGAAATGAAAAACTTACGAAGGTTTGAAGATTTGAATTTGAGTTATAGAGAGAGAGAGAGAGAGAGAGAGAGAGAGAGATAGAACGACCATCAGATTGTGAGCACGAAGAAAGGAAGGAAAGGGAAACGAAGAGGAAGAGTAATTGGACTGGGCCAATCTGTCAGGCCAATTACAACTGAAGATCTATCATAAGCATCCTAATCAAGGGGAAGGAAAATTACCAAAATTAAAATTGAATAAAAATAAATAGTAAAAAAATTTTAGGTCTTTAATAAATAGCATATTTTTGATAAATAATGATTTATCATAACTAAAATTTTAAAAATACGTCTTATGTGTAAATCTTGATAAATTTATTTGGAAATCATTTTTTATTTGATAAATCATTTATTTACGTGTGTAAATTATTGATTTACCAATTCTCCACCCAGAATTTTCTCAGGAAACAAGCAAATACTTTTAAAATTTTACTGGTAAATCATTTATTTACGTGTATAAATCATTGATTTATCAATTTTCCACTCAAAATTTTCTCAAGAAACAAGCAGATAATTCTTTAGAAAAAAAAAAACGAAAAGTCTAGTCCCCAACAAAAGTTCACAGAAGAAAAAAAAGGGAAAGGGAAAGAGAGAAATAAAATCTAGAAAGAAATATGGGTATAATTGTAAAATTACATGACTCTTAAATCAAAATTGTTATTTATTTTCTAAATTAAATAAATATACTATTTACTTTTATTGACTAAAACAATTGGCCTATTCATTACAATTTCCCCCTAATTAATTGATCCACTTGTTTATCTAATTAGTCTCAAATATTTTCTTGCACTCTAATTTTATTTACTTCCAAATACATAAAATTTAAATCAAATAACACCTCTCTCAAAATATCTATAATTTATTCAATCTAAAATTAAATCTATTTCAATTTAGATATTCCTTAGCATATGTGGTCAAATTATAATTCATCGCAATCTGTTGGCTACACTATAAAATCAGGGAATTTATATAATTCCCAAAATAATTATGCTAATTGATTTCCATTAGTGTAAGATTACACCACTAATCTCATATCAACTAAACAAACCTCTAATTAATTCTTTGGGTTGTTGCATGCAATATTGGTTTGGTTTATATAATTTTTGATAGATTTAATTATAACGATAAAGGTATTTTAATTCTAAAAATTATTTAAAATTCAAATAGTTATTATTATCATTTTGAATAAGATAATGATAATAATATTTAAAATTTAAAGTTTGAATTAAATTTCATATCTTGGATAAGAATCACAATTTAATTTGAATTTTAAAAACATAGAATATAATATTTTAGATTAAATATTATTAGAAATTTGAACGGATAATTATTTACGAATATAGATAATCATTTATTTTAAATTCTAAATTTAAATTAAGTGGATAATCACTGTCAAAATTAATTAATTAAATATTTATCGATGGCTATATATATTTAATTGATGGAATAAATTTTTGACACGTATTACTCACACTGTTTCCGTTTTTGTAGGGTTAGGGAGAAGAAATTTTCAAGTTTTCTAGTTCAGGAATTCTCTACAATGCATAGGTTTTCAAGATTAGGAATTAAGATGATCAGAGTGTAGCTTTTTTGACTGGAAATTCTACCAAGTATGTCCATGCACACTTGCATATGGAAGAATTATAGTAGGAAAAATTAATTAGTTATTACTTATAATTTACAAATTTGTTTGATCATCCAAAATTATTCACAGAATCATTATGTATTTTATATGTAAATTAATTATTGTATATAATAATATAAATTTTGTTTGATCTAAATAATATGGAAAATTTTTTTAAATCAGCCATGCAATTTTTTTCGTTGCAACAAAATTTCTTTTTTCCTCAATCTTTCCTTCATCTCTTTCTCTCTATCCCCACTAATCTGTAGCCCTCCACGTCACTGCTCGACTTCTCCTTACTTATCGTCGCTTACTATCTCCATTGCACGGTTGCCCTCATGCATCCAAAATGAGATTCACCATAAAACGCCCTTTAAATTTCTTGAGCGAGATTTGACTTTGCCAAGCTAGATATGTTGTTGTCGAGCCTTACCGCACTCACACTTGAGCCAGATCCATGGTCGCCAAGCTTTGTTGTTAATTAGCACTTAACCGTAATAATTTTTTTTTTTGTTTTGTTTTGTTTTCAATATATATTAGCGAACGTCTCCTACTAGAATCGGAGATGTCTGACTTTCTATATTGAAAACAATAAAATATTATAGTACAATGTATTTTTTATTTTATTAAAATATTGGTAACATATGTTAAAATGTATATGGAATAATAATACATTTTTTAAAAAATAAAATAAAAAAATAACGTGTCAAAAGTAAAGAATGAAAAAATAATGACAAAAATTTTTCATGGAAGAAAAAAAGGATGATTAATTGGGTAATTTTTTCAAGTATTAATTACATAAAACTCGATCTAATACTTCAACTCTCCGACTTTTTGCTCTTTAGCGGTTTATAAAGATATAATAGAATTTTTTTCTATTTCAAAATTTTCAGTAATTAGCTGACATTTAGTTAATAGGTGTTTTTATTTTACTTCGGATTTTAATTTCTTTTATCTATTTTAATTAATATATTCTATCCATATAAATCATTTCATATCCTTACCTATTTTACAGGTGAAATAATATATATTTATACTTTTCCCAATAAAAAAACAAAAGACAAAACTTCATTTTGGTTCAGATAATCTGGATTTAGTTTGGACTAAGGTAGGGACACGTAGTCAATGGAGGAAGAGTAAGGCTTGGGGTGTGAGGACACGTACATGGCGAAAGAATCAGATAGAACTCTACAGAACCTTCTCTCTCACTCTCTCTCTTTATGTGTGTGTCTATATATACACACACACACACACACACACAACACGCTTTCACAGTCATCAACATAACAAAATCTCTTGGATCCTTCTCTTGATCAATTAGCTTCTTTTCTTGAGCTTTAGCCAATGGCTTTGAGCTTGTACGGTGGACGACGAAGCAACGTCTTCGACCCTTTCTCGGTCGACATATGGGACCCTTTGGACGGCTTCCCGTTCACGACGTCGGTGGTGAACGTGCCGTCGACGGGGCAGGAGACGACTTCGGCGATCGGGAACACGAGGATCGACTGGAAGGAGACGCCGGAGGCGCACGTGATAAAGGCTGACCTGCCGGGGCTGAAGAAGGAGGAGGTGAAGGTGGAGGTGGAGGAGGGGAGGGTGCTGAAGATTAGCGGGGAGAGGAGCAGGGAGCAGGAGGAGAAGGACGACAAATGGCATCGGGTGGAGCGGACTGTCGGAAAGTTCATGAGGAGGTTCCGGCTGCCGGCGAACGCCAGGACGGACCAGGTTAAGGCCACCATGGAGAACGGGGTGCTCACGGTCCTCGTGCCTAAGGAGCAGGAGAAGAAGCCTGAGGTTAAGTCTGTTGAGATTTCTGGTTGATATGGTTTGTTCGTTGATCGATCGAGTCGTTTCCCTCTGTCTAGGCTTCTCAGTGTTTTGGGACATGTGGTCAAGCACCTTTTGTTTGTGTTGATGTTAAGTGCCGAAAATTAAGTACGGTGTTTTCTTTTTCTCTCTTTCTTTCTTTAATAAAGAATATGTATATGTAACTACATGTGTATTGAGCATCATGTACGTGTTTACTTTTTTTTTTTTTGGAAATGTATATATATATATATGTATGTTTATATATGTTAGGGGTACGCGTGAAGAAGACTACAGTATACACACGGAGGTTGTAAATTAATATGTGTGCATATGTGAATATTATGGAGGTTGTAAATTAATATGTGTTTTGTTCTTTTTCTTTTCTTTTTTCCCTTTCTAATCCCTAACTATTATTATTTTTTCTGTCTTGTCACTTTATAAATCATAACATCAACTAATTTTAATTCGAAGTTTATACAAATTTGGAAAGGCTTGGGTGGTTGCAAGAATAAAGGAACCACACTAGCCAAATTAGCTAGGCAAAGGGGAAAAAAGAAATGGAAAATCGGTAGAGGAAAGAGTGACGATATCCATCAAATCCGATTAAATCCTAATGAGTGATTTGGTTCGGATATAGATTCTTTGCAAACCCGAGTTAGATTTAAAGACCAAAAGGTGTTTCTCTTTCATTTCAAAGCGGAAAAAATTTTAGACGGGACAAAAGAGGTTCTTTTCCTGGATAAATTACACTTGGAACATTTTTCTTCGCCCCTCTTCAAGAATCTCTCACGAGCCGTTCCCATCAAGAACATATCCTATACAACTTTTTTTTTTATATGCTCTTGCCGACCCACAGCCGAATGTTCTCATCTCCTAAACAAAATTACACCCCCAAAATCACAAAAATATAAAAATAAAAATAAAAACCCCACAACTATGGATGCAATCTGTGAGTCCATCCCTTTAACTCACCATTAAATTTTTTTTTTAACCCAAAAAGAAGCAAATATCATAAAGATAAAACAAAATAACTAAATAGTCTTTTTTTTTTTTAATAAATTTTTTAACAAATGATCCAATTTTTAAAAAATTAATTAAAAATTTGTTTTTTCTTAAAATTAATAATTAATTTTCTAAAATTGTTTATAATTAATCACTCATTAATCATAATGTAAATTATCGATTTTCTTAATTAATCACTGATTAATTATTGGTCAATATTAATTGATCAAACATGGAAAAATTACAAATAATTATTTTATTAAATAAAAAAAATTTAGTTAACTATTAGATAAAATGATTATAATAAATTTAGTTATCTATGATTAAACGATTAACACGGAGTTATTCAGTTTAATTTTTCAAAAAACACTTACATCGGGTTGATCTATGATTCTACATGCAATCTGCAATTACATAATCAGACAACCACTTAAACTCATACTGATTGACAGAGTAACAGACACCATATCACATCGCCTTAATACTTCAACTTAGCCCATAACAAAACCATAAGACTGATTATTAAATATTATGTCACCATACATAATGTGTGTTTGTGTATATATATATATATGCAACATCTCTAAGAAGCAAAGCACACACACACTAATTATGACCCGAAATCTCAATGGTCCTAGCGTTGGTCCACCTGTGCTGCTCGGCCTTGGGAACGGTGACGGTGAGGACGCCACCTGCAACGGCTGCCCTAAGCTGGTCGACCCTGGCGTTCTCCGGCAGGCGGAACCGCCTGGAGAAGCTGCCGCTGCTGCTCTCCATGCGGTGCCAGCCGTCGCCAGTCTTCTCCTGGTGGCGGCGCCTCTCGCCGCTGATGTGGAGCACTCCCCCCTCCTCCACCGTCACCATCACCTCCTCCTTCCTCATCCCCGGCACCTCCACCGTGAACACGTGGGCCGTCGGCGTCTCCTTCCGCTCCACTGCCGCGCTCGCGAACGACGTCGTCTCGGACGGGAAGCCCGGGCCCAACATGGGCCTGGGCCAGCCATCGAATGGGTCCCACGCGCCCAGTTCGAAGTTGTTTTCTCGCCGACCGAAGAAGTTTGGAATCATCGCCATTTTTTTCTTTTGATTTTGTTTGCAGAGTAATGCATACGGAGAAACTTTATGCGCTAAATATATCCAAGCTCTGCGAGAATTTTATAGTGGACGATAAATATTCTGCTTTGACGTTTCTACTTTCTAGATTCTTCCATTTCACATTATAGGTACAAGTGCGCAAGGATTCACGAAAAGTTTACCAATATGTAATGGGGAATCAATAAGAAAATAATTATGTAGACATGATTTCCTTTTTCTTTTGACAAGTATTGAGATTTTTTTCCTTTATAGTTAATAAATTGAGATCTTCACGGTAAACAGTATTAAAAGAAAGTAATGTACATTTTTCCCAGACTAGAAGTTAGAATGAAGATATTTGGAAGGTTTTTTTCTTTTTCTTCAGCGTGTATAATAAATAATGCGAAATAACTACTCCTTGGCCTATATTTAAACTTTTTTCATTATTAAATGTTTAAAGTTTATCATATATAAAGAAAGGTCTGAAAATAATTAGATGTTATAGGGTTAAAGTTATGGAAACTTTTGACTAAAAGGAAACCAGGGAAGGTCATATAATCTCGATCATAAAGTCGGATTGATTATGTTAGCCTATTGATGTAGTATGATATAGTACTGTTTACATCATAAGTTTGATCTATATTTTTTCTTATAAAAGTTTAAATTTTTTATTTAAATTTACTGTTTAAAATTACGAACCTAACATGTTAATAATGAGTTGTCATATTAGACGTCCCTACGAAAACTACCAAAAAAATTATACTTTTGATGGAGGACAATATTTATCTCAAACCGAACAATTTTTAAGTTTCGTTTTGTATGACCTTTAAAAAATTTGTTTTGTATGACCTTAGAAAAATCATTTATTGACATTCAGTAAGTTGTCACATTTTTAGTATCTAAAAAAAAAAAAAAATTAGTGTTAGGGACACTAAGGTCTTATTGATATTGTTTTTAAAACATTTTCGCAAGTAATCTTACGGTTTTTAATAAAACTGTTTTAAAAGTGATCTAGAAATAGTGTTTTTTTTTCATAAAGTTGATTTCATTTTTTTATTAAGGAATTTAAAATGATACAAAGTTGTTTCTCATTTCCGTTTTTATTTTCTAAATCTAACACACTTAATATATATTTTTGGAAACATACCAAAACACAAATTTACTTTTTATTGTACTCAAACTAATTTATTTAGAAACACAATCAAACACAATAATAAAAAATATCTCAAAGTTATTTTCAAAACATTCTCATGTAAGATCGACCAAATGAATTAAACAATTAATTCGAACATAATGCGGAAGAATGGACTGAATATTACCTCCGGCCATTGATGTGGTTCGGTTTCGGAATGAAGGTTCACTGCAAAACTTAAGCAAATGTTAGAAAAAACCCTCTCGGTTTTGATCTTCTAAGCCTTAACCCTCACTCAATGAATGGTGTTTGAGATAAAACTGAAAGTTTGGCTTAGAGACCAAAAAGAGATGCATTGCCGTATTTTATACAGCTTTTCCCATTAAAAGCCGTTTCCAACGTGCTAACTGTGACCACAAAATCTCAACCATAATTTTGAACGTTTTTGAATGTTTGAGAACGTGAGCTACAAATGTGGATCATATTTGGTTGATTACCGGTTTTTCAGGAGCAGAAAAAACTAACATTCTCCCACTTGATCCACATGTATGATTACTCATGACATCAAGAAACAAAACACATGAATCATGGCGATAGGTCCTCTAAATGCGAGTATTATCTTCCATGTATCACAATGTATTATGTTTCTCAACAATGGCCCATACAACTTTATGAATAAACCCTATGTTTATTCTTGATCCAGAACTTAATAATTTTTCTCATCAACATCAAATATATATAAATTATGTGTACACAACCATATATGAGAAAACATCATAATCAGAGTTTCTTTAATAACATCATTCTTATAATGAAAATTACATTGAGGAACCAAGTCCCATTCTATCTACATGATCCTTGAATTTCAATAGTGGCATGCCTTTAGTCAAAGGATCGACAATCATTAAATCAGTACTAATATGCTCAATGATGACTGATTTATCCTTGGCACGTTCTCTTATGGCTAGATACTTGATGTCGATGTGTTTGGATCGACTACCACTTTTATTGTTCTTAGCCATGAAGACAACAGCTGAATTATCACAATATATCTTCATTGGCCTAGAAACAGAATCCATAATTCTAAGCCTAGAAACGAAACTCTTAATCCATACACCATGTGAAATAGCCTCAAAACAAGATACGAACTCGGCCTCTATAGTGGAAGTAGCAGTCAATGTCTGTTTTGCACTTCTTCAAGATACAGCTCCACCGGCTAGCATGAAAATGTATCCTGAAGTTGATTTTCGTGAATCAATGCAGCCAGCGTAGTCTGAATCCGAGTAGCCAATGACGTCCAAATTATCAGTTCGTCTGTACATAAGCATGTAGTCTTTGGTCCCTTGAAGGTATCTCATTACCTTCTTTGCAGCTCTCCAATGTTCTATACCTGGGTTACTCTGATATCTACCCAACATTCCAACAGCAAATGCAATGTCAGGTCTAGTGCAAACCTGAGCATACATCAAGCTTCTAACAGCCGAAGCATAAGGAATGTTTTTCATTTGTTTCCGCTTAAGTTCATTTTTCGGGCACTGATTCAAATTAAACTTGTCACCCTTCACAATAGGAGCCACACTTGGTGAACAATCCTTCATTCGGAACCTTTCTAAAACCTTGTTAATATAGGTCTCTTGAGACATACTTAGAATACCACGTATCCTGTCTCGATGTATCTTAATTCCAATGACATAAGATGCATCACCTATATCTTTCATATCAAAGTTGTTAGAGAGAAATTGTTTCACCTCATATAGCATACCATTGTCGTTGCTTGCAAGTAAAATATCATCTACATATAGAATAAGGAAACAGATTCTGCTCCCACTAACCTTCTGATATATACATTGATCCACAATGTTCTCTACAAATCCAAATGAAGAGATAACATTATGGAATTTCAAATACCACCGACGTGAGGCCTGTTTCGATCCATATATAGATTTCTTAAACTTGTAAACCAAATACTCATGGCCACAAGAGGAAAAACCTTCTGGTTGTTTCATGTAAACTTCTTCCTCTAGTTCTCCATTGAGAAACGCTGTTTTCACATCCATTTGTTGCAACTCTAAGTCAAAATTTGCAACCAATGCCATGATAATGCGAAGAGAATCTTTCTTAGATACAGGAGAAAAAGTCTCCTTATAATCGACCCCTTTCTTTTGAGTGAATCCTTTAGCAACGAGTCTAGTCTTGTATCTTTCAATGTTGCCTAATGAGTCATTTTTAGTCTTAAAGACCCATTTACATCCAATGGCCTTTACACCCTTAGGCAACTCAACAAGGTCCCATACCCCGTTTGATGACATGGAATTCATCTCGTCTTTCATAGCATCGTACCATAAGTTTGATTCATTAGAACTCATGGCTTGTGAAAATGTTTCAGGATCATTTTCGGCTCCAACATTAAAGTCCGATTCCTGTAGATACACAACGTAATCACTAGGTATTGCTGACTTTCTTGTTCTGGTAGATCTTCTTAATATTGTGTCAACACTCTCTTGAAGATCGTGTTGATCAACTGGTTGTTCATCCATTTGTGGTACTTCCTGAACAATTGGTTGTTCATCCATTTCTGGAATTCCCTGAACAACTTGATCTATTGGATCAATATCAACAGTATGTGGAATCTCAATAACTGGTTGTTCAACACCCGTTCGAACTTCAGGGGTATCAACAATGACAATCATTCGATCTCTTGATGTGGAAGGTTGATTACTAGTATGATCTTTATCAAGAACGGTGTCCTGAAAACGATCACTCCCACTAATCATGTCATTCTCAAGAAATTTTGCATTTCTTATTCCACAATCCTAATGCTGTGCGATGAACAATAGAATCTGTATCCGTTGGATCTTTCGGCATATCCAATAAAATAGCCACTAATAGTCCTCAGGTCTAGTTTCTTCTCTTATGGATTATACACTCTAACTTCAGAAGGGCATCCCCAAACACGTATATGTTGCAAACTCGGTTTTAAACCTTTTCATAACTCAAATGGCGTCTTAGGGGTAGCCACAGGGAGTTTGGCATTGTTGCGTATACTCCTCACCATCTCCATCAAGGTCCGATTTCTTCTTTCAGCCACACCATTCTCACTAGGAGATCCGGGATTGGTGTATTGAGTAACTATTCCTTGCTCTTGAAGAAACTTAGCAAATGGACCAGGAGCTTGTCCATCCTCAGTGTATCTATCGTAGTATTCTCCTCCTCTATCAGTTCTCACAATTTTAATTTGTTTTTCACATTATTTTTCTACTTCGGCCTTGAAAACTTCAAAGGCATCTAATACTTCGTTCTTATTATGAAGCAAGTAGACATACATGTAACGTGAAAAGTCATCAATAAAGGAGACGAAGTATTTTGGACCATTTTATATGTCTATGTTCGGACAACAAATATTTGAATGGATGATTTCTAATAATTCGGAACTTCTGTGCGCACCCTTTTTGGATATCTTGGTCTACTTTCCCTTAATGCAGTCCATACAGATCTCAAAATCAGCAAAGTCCAGAGTACTAAGTATTCCTTCATTTACTAATCTTTTGATCCTATCCTTAGAGATATTTCCCAATCTCCGATACCACAACATAGAAGAATCCTCATTTATAACACATCATTTAGAACCAACATGAACATGCATAGCATCATTAGTGGCATTATTTTGCAAATTAACAGAAAAAAGACCATTACATAAAATACCATTGCCAACAAGAGTAGATTTATAAAATAAACTAAAAGATGTCTGCGAAAAATTAAAGGAATATCCCAAAGGTACAAGTCTCGAAACTGAAATCAAATTCTTTGAAAAACTTGGAACATAAACAGTATTTTCCAAACTTAAAATATAGCCACTACTTAAAATTAATTTGCATGTTCCAACGGCCTCCACATGTGAGCCCATTTTATTACCTGAAAAAATGCTTTGCTCACTTCCCATTGGCCTCCTTAGGTTTTGCATACCCTGCAAGATATTCGAAACATGGATTGTAGAACCAGAATCAATCCACCATGTGTTATAATTAATATCAACCATATTAGATTCAAAGCAGACAAGCGAGATTGATTTACTTTTCTTTTCAAATCAGACCTTAAATTTGGAGCAATCCTTCTTTAGGTGTCCCTTCTTTTTACAAAAAAAACACTTGGATTTCTTCTTGAATTCCACAGTAGGAACAGCTTTCAATGCCTTCCCTTTTTTCTTCTTAGCCTGGTTGTTGTTCCTGCCCTGGGTCGTCAAATGCACATTTTCACCCGCCTTTATAATCAGCCTCCCTTCTTCTTGAACATACATGGCCATCAACTCATTGATGGACCATTTATCTTTATGTGTGTTGCAGGATATTTTGAAGGGCCCATATTATTGTGGTAAGGTGTTTAGTATATAGTGCACTAAGAAGGTCTCTGACATGTCAACCTTAAGTGTCTTAAGTTGAGCCACTATGTCTCTCATCTGCATTATGTGCTCTCGCATTCCTTTAATGCCAGTAAGTTTAAGTGATGAAAATTTCAGTATCAAGGTACTTGCAAGTGCCTTGTCAGAAGACTTGAATTGTTCATCAATGGCCTGAAGTAATGGCTGGACTTTGTTATACTTTTCAACTGAACCACGAATACTTGCAGAGATCTTTGTCTTAATGAACATCACAAAAAGGCAATTAGAATGTTCCCATTTTTCATAAAGATCAACTGCATCTGGCTGGCTAGTTTCTGTAATGCCAGGTGGTTCGTCTTTCCGAATAGCATAATCAATATCCATACACCCTAAATGAAGGAGAACTCTCTCCTTCCAAATCAGATAATTATCGCCATTTAGTTCGGGAATTTCATATTTTATATCAGTAATAGCTGTAGGTTGTAATGCTGCAAAAACCAACATACATGCTTAATTCATAATTTTTGAGACTTAAATAATTACAAATTATGTTCTACTAATGCAAAACATACATTAAGACATGAATCTAGCGACATGAAACTTGCCTGTGGGCTAAAGTCCTATTTTATTAGATTCATCTCAACTGAATAATAAAATTATCAAAATTATGTTCCTTCTTTTAATTCCTGTGGGTAGATTAAGAAATATAATTTGATATTTTATTCTAATTAATTACACATAATATAACAAAATTTCCTGTGAGATAAATTTCATCATATCATATACAATTAATTACAACTAATGTGATGATGTGATTTCAACTCTTTAAATAATAATTTCAATTAATTAAGGATGCTGTGGCTACTCCTTAATTAAATAAAATCATATAAATCACTTAACATTAACAAGCTATATTATTACATGAAACCTTAAGCAATATAAATACTAAATTGATTATAAATATACTCATATTATTTATCACAATATTGCATGTATAAAAGAACAATAATTTATACATACAAAATAAATTGAATTAAAACTAACAATAATATAAGCACATAAATACCAAAATTAAATTCATAAGGAACTTCAAGAAATTATTTTCCAAATGTGCACAAATCAATTTAAAATTCCATGTACAACAACATAAATTATACATACAAAATTAAACTATACAAATTAATCATGCACCAAAAAATAAAAATAAAAAAATAATTTAAAATAAAATAAAATTAAACAAAAATTAAAAAATAAAATTAAAAATTTTTTTAATTAATTAATTTATTTATTATGACGTCATGATGACGTCATCTTCAGCCGAACAAAACGACGTCGTATGGCTGTTTGGCACCTCCTCTCTATTAAACGACATGTCGTTTTCTTCTTTATGGGAAGAAAACGACATGTCGTTTTTTAAGGCTGAAAATGCCTACTTAAGGGAAAACGACGTCGTTTTCCTCCAGCCCAAAACACATGTCATTTTTGTCATCTTCAACTTTCAGCCGGGTCTTTTTGACCCGGTTTCGATCCGAATGGAAACCCGACGGTTTCCTGCCCTTCCGGATACCAAATTAAGCGTTTCAAAAGCCTAAACTTAATAAAATTCAATTTCCTATTTATCCATAACATTTGTTTTGATTTTTAACGTCAAAATCTCATAGCCCAAGCATCAACCATGAACGTACATATGGTTCACAAAGCAAATATATCACCAACATGATATCAACGTTAAAATTCATCTCAGACGTTTCATAATGATTAGAAATAGAAAAATAATCAATTTCTAATTTATAAAACTAAAGAAACAGAATATGGCTCTTAATCGAAAATTGCAGGAAAAACGAAAAATTGAAATCGAAGATAAATAATCAAGGTAGAGGATGTATCATGGCTCTGATACCAAATGTAAGATCAACCAAATGAATTAAATAATTAATTCGAACATAATGCGGAAGAATGGACTGAATATTACCTCCGGCCATTGATGCGGTTCGGTTTCGGAATGAAGGTTCACTGCAAAACTTAAACAAACGTTAGAAAAAACCCTCTCGGTTTTGATCTTCTAAGCCTTAACCCTCACTCAATGAATGATGTTTGAGATAAAACTGAAAGTTTGACTTAGGGACTAAAAAGAGATGCACTGCCGTATTTTATACAGCTTTTCCCATTAAAAGCCGTTTCCAACATGCTAACTGCGGCCACAAAAATCTCAACCATAATTTTGAACGTTTTTGAATGTTTGAGAACGTGAGCTACAAATGTGAATCACATCCGGTTGATTACCGGTTTTTCAGGAGCAGAAAAAACTAACATCTCATTTCTATTTAATACCTCATATAAAATTATTTCCAAAACACTATTAAATGAACCCTAAATATAATCTCTTTTGTATATTAACTCACACGGTAGTGAACTGTCATTTTCTCATTGATAGACATAATCAATCAACATGATAGTGATTTAAACACTTATCAATAAAAAAAAGATAACTCACATGCCACATAAATTATACTTAAAAGTCTGAATTAGTGTTGATATTCCAAGAATTTTTCATGTGAAAAACAAAGCAAAAAGGATGAAAAACAACATCTATTATACCCCAAATCTTAACTAATAATTATATTAAAATTTGACAATTAAAAGTAATATGAATAATGCAATGATATTATAATTAGTTGACTACAATATCTTTTTTTTTTTTTTTTTCAGGTGATATGACGAGTATTTGATATGCTAAAACAAAATTTATTTCAAATTGATGCTTTTTATTTTATATGTGATGATTTGATAAAATTGTGTGATTGTTCAATAAAGTAGATATAAATAATTTTTTATTTTTTTTCTTTGTCCTTGAATCAAGAAATTTGTAAATTAATTTGTAGTTTTCAACTTCTATATATTAATTGTATTTATTTTTCTTTATTTACTAAATTAAATATAAATGATGTTTTATTCTCTTTCAATTTTCAATAATGTATTATTATCCTTTACTCTCTATTAATTATTGCGTATATATGTTATATATACATGATTTCCTATATATACATTACCTTTTTTGTAAGATTTTCTGCATCTGACATATTAATGTGTCAACTTAATATATATATGGGTTAATTATATATAAATAGATATAAGTTTATAATTTGTGTCAACACACGTTAAAAAAAAAAGGAGGATTTACTTTTTAAGTTTAATGCAATTTTTATTTTTACTTTTACAATTGTCTATTATAATATACCTGTTTAAAATAAACCCTTGATAGTCTTATATCCTTCTTTAAAAATTGAGAACCAACAATTTCTCTTACAACTCTCATTCTAAAGAAATTTTGGGTTCAATATTTTTAATTATTCTCTCTGCTTCTCTTACCTAACCCCTATTATTGTCATCTCTTATTCTCTTCAATCTTTTTATTTTCATGATCAGAAAAGACAATTTTATCAAGAAATGTATGTTTTATTATCATCATGATGCTGCTTTCTTTAGTTTGTTGTTTTTGATGATTTTGGTGTCTCCAATGAAAATTTTTTGTAATATTATAATGGATTATGAGGGATATTATGGGATGATGGTTTATTGTTTTGGAGACACGATATGTTTTGTGGTTGGTTAAATTTTGTTGTTTAGACGATTTTAGTTTTTTTTTTTTTTCATCTCTTATTCATGATATTGTTAAAGTGATTTTTTTTTTGTTTTATGTATTAAAAAATATGTTTTAAAACTATATTTTGTGTATATGAATCATGTATGTTGTGGTAATGATTTTATTTTATTTTTTAAAGTAATTTTTGGATTTGCCCATGAGGGGAAATTTCTAGATTTTGTATTCAATCTTTTACACTCTATTTTAATGATCAAACACACTCCTTTTTTTTTTAAAACGAATTTAGTATCATTAGAAAACCCTAGATGTTTACTTTCTTTTAAGACTAATTTTAGATCGTTTGGAGTTCTGTATGATTTATTTTATTTTTTATGAATTTTCAAAGTGATAGAGGTTTGTTGCCAGTTTTAATAACTTCTGTTATCAGTTTCAAAAATAAGTTTGAGGATCCAAATAAACTTTGTTTTTAACGCATTAATGTTGTTGGATAGTTCAGACGTCTACTTTCTTTTAAGACCAATTTTAGGTGATTTAGAATTTTACATGAATATTTTTGAATTTTTAAAGGGATGAAAGTCTAGCTATCATTTTGTAAGTTGTGAAATTATTGTGTTTTTTTGATTTGATGTTGTTGAATGATAAAATTGATCTTTTAAGGTGTTGTTTATGATGGATATGTTGATCAATTATTATAACCTTTTAGTAATTTTATTATATTTATTATTTATGGTATGAATAGTTTTAGAGGCTAGCACTCGAAAACCTCAATTATCGCGTCACAGTCGAAAAATTTAAAAGGTTAAGTAATATGTTTACGTAAGTACACTCACTTGTAACATGAATTTATTAATTAAGAAATATATATATTCTTAATGCTGATATGATGTTTTAACAATTCTCTTATGATGATGTTTTAATTAATGTAATATAAGTATATGTATTTTTATGTTTTAAAATTATATTGTACATCTTTGATATTGACGGTGAGCAGTGAGCGGTTTTTTATTCCATAAATGGACTTATCATCACGGTTGGTTTGGGATTTGTTACCCTAAACTTTCCATAACTTGCGCTCTATGATAATACGACGTTGGGCCTAATATATGATAGTATTTTTAAAGTTAAAAAGTTTTCTAAGATGTTTATGTTTATAATGATATTTATATGATGAAGACGCTGATGATGAAAATTAAAAAAAAAAATTATTTAAATATGTGAGATATAAGTGTTTTACTAAACTTTACTTATATAAGATAATTCATGTTATAGATAAAGAAAAAGATAAGATGTAGTAATGACGTTTATGTTTATAATGACGTTTATATGATAAAGACGATGATGATAAAAATAAAATAAAATGTTTTTATTTAAATATGTAAGATATAAGTGTCTTACTAACCCTTCCTTATATAAGATAATTCATGTTGCAGATAAAGAAAAAGATAAGATGTAGT
This sequence comes from Antiaris toxicaria, assembly GCA_035233585.1. NCBI lineage: Eukaryota > Viridiplantae > Streptophyta > Magnoliopsida > Rosales > Moraceae > Antiaris > Antiaris toxicaria. The sequence continues at coordinate 9,082,723 of CP141162.1, read as the reverse complement.
AATGTTGAAGTTTGAAGTGGAAACATGATGATGTGTAACAGGAAAATGAAAGTAATGATCATTGAATGATTATGTTTAAGTTTTTAATAAATTTTCGAGAATTTGATTATGATTTTTTTTTGTTGGAAGATTATATTGGACCTTTCTTAATTTTATCTCGTGACATGCTTTTCTATTATTTATATTAAACATAGAAGTTATTTTAATTAGGTAAAATTTAATATAAAAAAATATTTCTAGAGTTTCTTAAAAATTTTTAAAGTCATTTTTTCTTTCAATAAGTTTTTAATTTCCGCAATTTTATAAGTGATGAAAGCATAAATAGATAAGTCGATTGTTAGAACATCACAATGAAAAACGACAATCACAAGAGAAAGATTCCAAGGTAATAAACGAAAAAAAAAAAAAAAAAAAAACGACACGGCCCACGGAAAGTACAAAAGGAAAGAAAATGTGGGAAACGTCAATGTGAAAAATGATGGAGATAACTTACAGTTAAAAACGTAAAACAGAGGCGAACGAGCAAAATAAAATTCCACCTAATAAGAAACGAATAAGAAACAACACGTAGCAAATGAATAAGAAACGACAACATAGGAGATAATGAGAACATTGATAAAATTAATGATGCCGGGGGTGGGGGATTGTAGCTGTGCCATGGCCCCGCGGAAACCCCACCCCACAAACACCACCATCACCACCACCACACCACCCCCCAACCACCAAAAACAACTATTTTTATTTTATTTTATTTTATTTTTTTAAGTCTTAAACCTCTTAAATTAATAGTTAGCTATATTTTATAAGATAAATAATTTAGATTTTAAGAAATAAAACAATATTATTAAAGAAAATTTTAGTAAATAGGTCATTTTTTTTGCAGCTTAGAGGTAAATACATAATTTGAAATCTTTAAAAATTTATATTATAATCTAATTTTAGTGAAAGTAATATTTCTATTTTGCTTCTAAAATAGGTTTTTGACCTATTTAAAATTATAGGATTTAAACTAATTTAAAATTATCTCTATTTATTTATTTATTTTGGAAAGGCGGTGGTAAAGCCCTTTTAAGAGGTTTTATCATAATTTGTGATAGGATTTATTTTTTAATTATTTATATGTAATAAAACGGTTTAAATTTGCTTATATATAATAGTTATGATGTAGCTTTGCTCATAATATACATTAAGAAATTAAAAAAATTCAAACAAAAAATTAAAATTAAAAAAAACTAATTTTTAAATCCCCAACTTCGGTGACCCACCTCCCCTTCCCCCCTGTTGTCAATGGCGAGCCCCCTTCCCTTGATGACTTTCCCTTGCTACCCTTCATTGGTAGTCCCTCTATGCACCCATGTCTACACTGCCCTAATGACCTTAGCCTAACCCTAACTGATAAAGAACCTTAATCCCCTCGTGACAAGACTGGCCATCGGCAACCTCCAACCCCACTCCCGTGACTTGATCGACTATCGATGACACCCAGTTCTACCCCTGTGACTAATTCAATCATTGGCAATTTCATTTTGCATGATCTTTCTTTGGGTCACCATCCTGGTCCAAGCTCTATGAGCTATTTGATGGCCGGAGGATATTGCCAAACTCGCTGTAGATGAGACCGTTGTTGAAGAAAACGACGAGCTCAAGGTGGCCACTATCGAAGATGATGAAAATCTCATGGGAGATCATTTTGCCTTTTTTCAGATTTTTTTTAAATTTTTTGATCTACAATACTATGAGATAGTGTGTATTAAAGTTACCATACACAAGCAATATCTCAATCGATAGATTATATTTGTATGATCTAAAAATGAGCCCTATCAATGGGGCCTTTCAATTGTTTGCAACCTCTCCCATTTTCTTTTAGATTTCCTCCAAAACCCATAATTTTCTCTCTCTTCTTTCTCTTTACCTCGCCTTCCCCTCTCCCTTTTCATTTCGATCATCATTTCCGGCAACAATTACTGCCTCCGTTGCAATCTTTGGCATACAGGCATGATCGGACCTTCACCAGAAAATCACAAGATTGTGATTCTCCTCGGCTTCGTGACGAAGAGGCCATGGTCGGACTTGACAGAGTTCTAATCTGGCTATGGAAGAGATCACACATCATTGATTCTCGCCATTAATTATTGACATTACTGATTTTCGTCTTCTCTGATGCCCAATTGCAAGATTGTGACAATCAAGCAGCATAGTGGAAACGTAAGATCTTTTCACTCTCGATCTGGGATTGTTGTTTTATTTTGCAGGTTGAATTGATGAGAGGCGAGGTGGCTAGAGAAGAGATGGTTTCTGTTATCAAATCGAGGTCGTCATCACCTGGTAGTCATTAGTATCATTAGGTCTCTGTTATGGCTCCTCCAATTCGCGATCTTCCAATAGCAAGGGCTCGTAAACTCTGACGGGTAATCATGAGGTTTGTCACTATCACTGTCAATCATCGCCGATTCTAGAGATCTGTCGGCTGTACAGCTCATCATCGGTGGTGGTGTTAGTTGTTCAAGAGAGGGAGATTGGATTGGGGTTAGGGTTAGGGTTTTGTTAGTTCGAGGCTTAATTTGAGGATATTTTAGTAGTTTTTTGCATTTCAAAAACTTTTATTAAATAAAATAAATGGCAAATAATCATATAAACAAAGGATTTATATTGCAAATTGTTAATTTACTGGAATAAATTAAAAATTTACACAAATCAATAATTATGTAAATAAAGAATTTACAAGGTAAATCAAATACTTACGTGTAGATAAAAATTTACCAAATAATATCATGGATTTGCACATCAATGTACTATGTAAATAAAGAATTTACTTTATATACATGAAAGATTTACCTATGTGAATGAGGATTTATAGGTAAATCAATGATTTATATATAGAAAAAAAAAAAGATTTATTGGTAAATTAAAGATTTACGCATGAAGGGCATTTTTGAAATTTTAATTTGTGATAAATCAAGTTTTATTAAAAATATGCTACTTACGAAAAGTCCAAAACTTTTATACTATTTATTTTTACTTAAGTTGGATTTTAGCCTATTTTCCACCTTCTCCCTTTTATTAAATCCTTACACATTAATGAGCCCAGTGGGCATGATTCAAAATTTAAATATGAACTACAATTTTAATAGCTCAAGTATTTTAAAAGACCATCCCATTATATTAAGCAATATTTTGTTTCTACATAAACTAAAAGTTTACAAAGAAAGCTAACATTTTATTTTTCTATTTCCCCATTCCCCCCATTCCCAAACAAATTTCCAAAAACATAACAAATCTTGTTTTTTCTTTTTCTTTTTTCAAGGGTCAAAGAATTTGGAAATTTGTTCTATTATTGAAAGTGAGATTTCTTTTTTTTTTTTCTTCACCTTTTCTTTCTTTCCTTTGTAATCTTTTTTTCTTCTATTTCAATGTCTAATTCATGTATTTTACTTTCTTTATTTTCATGTTGGGTCTATGAAATTTAATTGTATTGCTTAATTTATGTATTCTAATTCCTTCGTGATCTTGTTGGGTTTAAAAAAGATGCAATGAGAATAATTTGATATAAATTGTTACAAATATACATAAAGATTTCTAATAATGAAATAGTTAAGTTAGAAAAATATTTTTCGTTTTTATTCGTACTAATAAATCTTAGCTCGTCACTGTATGGAAAAACGATACCAGAAGACAGAAATAACGAGTGAAAACGGCACATAGGAAATAAACGACAACACTGAAGGAGATTTCGCTGACTCACTTGGGAAAGAAAATGCATACGTATATAGTAAATACAACAAAATGAAAAACCAAAAACAACACAAAATTAGAAAGAGACAATAGGACAATGTAATGACCAATCAATGATGACAACAAAATAAATAAAAGATAAAGACGACAATTCCAAAAAAACAATAAACGATGAATAAAAAACAACACGAAACACACGACAGTATATTTTTCGAAAACAATATATTTGAGCATATATATATATATAATAACAACTTAAAAAGTAAAGCTGCAAATTAGAAAAAAAAAAAAAAGGGAAAAATTTTTATTTTGCTTCTTAAACTTTGATACTTTTATAATTTTACTTCTTGAATTTTGAATATTCACAAAAATACTTTTAAATTATGAAATGTTATTATATTTGTTTATTTTATTAGTTATATGGATAAAATATTTTTATTTTTATCTCTAAACTTTAATATTTTTATAATTCACCCCGAACTTTGAAATCGGTGTTATACTCTTTAAACTTGAAATTAACCAAAAAAAAAAAAGATTTATTTTTAAAATTGAAATTATTACAATAAAAATAAAAAATAAACGAACTTGTATATTTTAGATTTTAAATCCCTTGAACTCCAAACTATTAGTAAAAAAATCCCTTATTTCATATTTTGTCTATACAAGACTTGGTTTGTAAATTTTAGTGCATTTATAATTTTATCTCTAAATATTAAAAAACTAATACTAAAACCTCTTAATCTTTAAATTATCAGTAAAATCACATATATTTTATCAACTTAAAACTAATATGGCACTAGTATAATCAAAAGTTAATTTAATTAAAATCTTTATAATTACAAAAATAACTTTAAAAATCTATCAAGCGATCTAAATATATAGGTTCCTTTCTTTTTTCTTTTTTGTTTTCTTGTAATAACTTTAAATTTAAAAAAAAAATATTATAAATGTATTAATTGTTTTTAGGTTTTAAGAGTTAAGTTTCAAATATACTAAAGCTTAGAGAGCAAAAATAAAGTTTCAAATGTACTAAAGTTTATGGTCAAAAAAATGAAAGAATTTGCGTTTTTTATAATGATTATTAGTTTAAAAGTATTTTTGTGATCAATTTAAAGTTTGAGCATATAAACACTAATTTTCAAAATTTAAGGGATAAAGTTATAAGAATATTAAAGTATAGGGGAATATTTCATCCATTTAATTAACAGAATGAGCAAAAATGATAATTTTTTATAGTTCAACAAACGTTTTAATCAGTTTTCAAAGCTCACAAAGCAAAATTATAAAAGTATCAAATTTCAAGAGCAAAAATAAAATTTGTCAAAAGAAAAAACCGAAATTAATATAACTAACAACTTAAAAAAGTAAGGCTGCTAATTGTAGCGAAACAAATAAAAAATAAAAAATAAAAAACGACACATTAAATATGAGAAACGACAACAATTATTAAACGATACCAGAAGCGAGAACCGACAACTAGTCGAGAAAACTCCAACCAAGTGTTGTAGACAAAAATGAACGAATGATCGATGAGCATAAAAGCAATATACACACACGTGTTTATGTGAGAAACGCCAATAGATTCAAGGGGACCAAAAGATTTTAAAGTACACCTTAAAAAATGTAGCAACGACAACAAACGAATTAGACGAGGAACAAAAACACAATAGAAAACAAGAGCAAAATAATAATTAAAAAATTGAATAAACAACTACCGAAGAACAACACCGAACACAGAACAATCAATAGACTAAAGACTGATCAACAAAGTAAAGAAACATCAACAAAATCAATGAACAACAAAGGATATTAAGATAATTAAACTATAAAACGGCAACAAAATAAAAAAGGACTACAAAGCGAAACAAAGCAATAAAAGCAGTAAACGACGCCAGAAGAATCCAACAACAAACATCAACATAGTAGGACAAGGACCACCTAAATAATATATTTTCTTTCCCGGTAATAAAACTATGATTTGTAAAAGAAACAAAAAAAAAAAAAAAAATCGTTGTATTTCACCATCTTTTTTCAAAAGAGCACGTCTTTTTACCAACTACACCAAGCGACAAACAAAAAATGACAATGATGGTAGGAATTAAGTGCCTCCTAATTATAAGAATATTGAGAACGAACAATTGTGAAAAAAATTAATGGTAAAAGAGATACTAAATTTGTATCTAAATTCCCTAAAATTTCAGATTATATCTTGTTTTTGCCACCGTAGATTTCATTATAATGACGAAGAAGATTACAGATTACAAGAGAAATCACTCACACAAACTCTTTAACTGTGTTTTTCGCTCTCTCTCACAATCTCTCAATGTTTTCGACCTTCAAAAAATGAGAAAAGCCCTGAAAAAATAACTTATCCATGACTCGGTGCTGCAACATTGCGATTTCTATGCTTTGGGTTGCAAATCACTAGTGGTACCACGTCTCAGAATTCTTTGCGCCGCGGCTCAATTTTTCTTGTGTCGAGGCTTGAGGGTTGATGCTGCGACTCAGGTTTTCTCATGTTGCGGATTGGAGTGTCAGCCCGAAACTCCTTTGGTGCCATGGTGCCCAAGAACTGGCATTGCAACACCTAAGCTACCTTTTTTTATTTTTATTTTTTGGCTTGATTGTTTTGTCTCCACACCTCAACGAATGATTTATGACTTGGTTTAAAAATTATTATCTTTAACATATATAAAAGAGCCAAAATGCATTTACTTCCTTTTGACATGTGGCATTACAAGATGCTTCTTCTTTTTAACACATGACATCACCTTTTTATTTTTTATTTTTTATTTTTATTTTTATTTTTATTTTTTACATTTTCCCGAATTCTTTTTATCTTCCTCTTTTCCTATTTGTTTTTTTTTTTTAAGTTCCAATATAGTTTTCTTTTTTTATGATGTATTTCTTTGAAATATTTCTTTTCTTACTTTGCAGTTACTAAAATAATTTATTTTAAATATTACCCTATTTTTTTCTTTTTGTTAAAGGCACTTTTGCAGTTTAATCTTTTTATATGTTTCTTGTGACATTTTTTTTTTCTCACTTGCTCTTATTAAAATAATTTTTTACAAATGTGTCCACACTTAATTATTTTTTTTATGTATACTTATTTTATAAAAAATGAACATTGTCTTCTTTTTTTTCCTAATTATCTATTAAGAGAGCCAAACATTTTTTTTACAGTGCTCCTTAGGAGCACTCCCAAGGCTACTACGTGATAGCCCCTCCCCTTGCCTTTTTTTTTTTTCCTTCTTTATTTTTTTTATCTTTTTTTTTTATTTTTTAAATTTTTTATTTTTAAATTTTGTGAATTTTTTTTACAGTTTAATTTTTTACATGTGATTTTTAAAAAAATTTCTTGTTGTTACTTAACTCCTACGAAAGCAATTTCCTTCCCATGTGTTCCTATTTAATTTTGTTATCAATGGTTAAAATAATTTTCATCAAATGTGTCCCTACTTAATTGTTTTCCATGTAATTCCAATCATTTCAAAAGTTATCTTTACATAATTTTTTTTTTCTATAGTGCTCCCACAGAGCACTTCCTAAGCTACCATGTGGCAGCGCTAGGGATGGCAAATCGTGTCAGCGGGTCGTGTTCGTGTCGTGTCTGACCCGTTTGTTGACACGAATACATTCGACACGAACACGACCCGTTTAATAATCGTGTCAAAAATCACAATCCGAACACGACCCGTTAATAAACGGGTTGACACAACACGATACATTTATGACCCGTTTATTAAATGGGTCATAAACGTGTCGTGTCATGTCGTGTCTGCTAAACCCTTAACGGGTCAAAAACGTGTCGTGTCGTGTCGTGTCTGCTAAACTTACTTACTAAAAGGGTCATAAACAGGTAATTCAATCTGTTATTGACCCACTTAACTAAATTGTTATTGATCTATTTAATTAACCTATTATTGACCAATTTAACTAACCTATCACATTAAAAAAACTTATTAAACATCTAAAAAACAATTAAATTAAGTTCACAATCAAGCTACACTTAAATTTAGATCATAAAAGATAAATACAAAACTAAAAATATACATATAAAAACTAAAATATATATTTTATATTTAAATTTTGAATTTTAAATTTTTAAACTTTAAAAATTTATATAATATATATTAAAAATTATAAATGGGTAATTCATGGGTCGTGTTCGTGTTAACCTATATATGACCCATTTATTAAACGGGTTATTTCGTGTTAATCGCGGGTTGGTGGGTTCGTATGGGTTCAACCCTTTATTTAATCGTGTTTGACGGATTCGACCCGTTTTGACGCAAACCCATTTAAAGAAAACCCAAACCCTCTAATTTCGTGCAGGTTTCGTGTCGTGACCCAAATTGCCAGTCTTAGGCAGTGCCTCTCTTTTTTTTTTTCTATTTTAATTTTTCTATCTTTTTTTTTTTACGTTTTAAATTTTTTGTTCTTTATTTTTTTTATTTTGTGAATTGTTTTACAGTTAAATTTTTATGTTTTTTAATTATTTTTTTCTCACTATACTCCTACAAACGTTTTTTTTTTTTGCATGTGTTCCTATTTAATTTTTTTTGTCAATGATTATAATAATTTTCTTCAAATGTATTTCTACTTACTTTTTTCTATGTAATTTCTTTCATATCAAAAAGTTATATTTACATAAATTTTTATTATACTAGATCATTTCTTCTAATTACAATTATATAGATTTCTTCTACTACTAAGTGTTTTAAATAAAAAAAGAATCTTGTTTCAACTAAAATTTTAAAAACTTATTTTTAAAATAAATTTAAAAATCCTTAAATAGTTGTATAAATGAATTTCTTATTGTCCGGTAAATATAAACTTTTTAGGCATCTCCAATAAAAGAATACGTGCGGAGGCGGAGCACGTTCTCAAATATAGTATTAAGAAAAAAAGACTGCTCAAAGCGGGGATTACACGCAAACACTTTTGAATTTCATTCTTATTCTTCTCCTTTCCCATCGCGAATTAATTCGAATTAATTAATAAATTGATCATCAGTTGCTTTTATAAGTACTGAAAAAGGGATAGCTTAAAGCAATTTATGGGATTAATGCTCTGAAACGTTCAATTTCTCTTCTAGAATTTTTTAGTCCAAAGTTTTTTTTCTTCATTTTTTATGCTTAGAATTTGATATAGTACTTGTGAATTTATATGTTGGATCATTTAAAAATTATTTGCCCAATTTTGTAATTAATATATACATATACACCCAGAAGCCTAATAAAAAATATTACCAATTGAAAAAAAAAAAATTCGTTGTCATGGATCAAATCACTTGGTATTAAAAACTCGGATACAAAACTTCAGAACCATGTCGTTACTTTTTGTAAAATTGGGACAATGTAGTGACCTGGTAATCGTCTTTATGGTATACAATGCAACATATATAAAAAAAGCTAGAAGCGTACTAAATGTCTCTATTTGTCAATCTGCTGCCAATACTAACTTGTGTAAAATGTAAACTAAACAATACACAATATCATGTATTTTTCATTTGGAGCTATTTATATATATATGTACAAAATTAGAGTGACCAAGAAAACAAGCTCAAAATTTTTCTTCGTAATCATCATCATCATCATCATCAGGACTATTGATGTTTTCATGGTCATCCAAGTCAATGGCGGCTACTTTCGAAGCGCTAATCCTCGAAGAAGTCGACCGGATTTTGAACGGTAATCGAGCATTTGCAATAGTAGTAGTAGTACTTGTCACCAAACCACCACAAGTTTGATCATGATCCTCTTTCTTAAGATCGGCAGGAGGCAAGAAACAGTCCATGGACAGTCCTTTGATGTTGAAGTCCACTTCCTCTATTGCCCAAACTTCCTCCATTCTCGTCCTCGAATGGTTTTGCGAGTTCTCGCCGAACCGGAACAGCGACACCGAGGTCCTACCGGCGTGTGCGATGTTCACGCCGTCGATGGTTCGGTAGTCTTGAATCAGGGACTCCATTGTCGTTTCCCAGAAAATGCTGTCGTTGTTCCCGGAGGCTTTTATTCTTAAGAGGTGAGAATCCTCTAGTTGTACCAACAAGCCTGTTCTTTGGCTGAAGCAGCCCCAAACGGTGTGTCGTATTATCTCTACGTTGTTGCTGCTTCTTGCCCTTAGGGTTGATGAATCGGCCTCGAGTTTTAGGATGAAACAATCCTCGTCATTGACCAACCTTTCGCCGACGCACACGGAATTCGAGAACAAATTCGCTGTGGACCTTGGATCAAGACCCTGTCAAGTACAAATTTTACAACATGAGTAAACTACACAACGTTGGCACTAGAATTCTTTCACTAAGTAGGGTTTGAAGCAGTGTTATTAGACATCAATGATGTAAATATAGGAATTTACTCGTTTTGAGTGGTGCTCGGCACCACTTTCATTTTTTTTCCCTCCCTAAGGTTTAATTAGTAGCATTTCTTAAGGATATAAACAGGATTTTCAAGTTTGCTTGATCGTTCACAGCACTTTGGTTTGATATTTGTGACAACTTGATTATAATACACACGCGCGCGCGCCCGAGCGCGCGCACACACACACACACACACACACATATATATCTTAATATACTTGATTGATCCGCCAGGGAATTAATCCAAAATTTAAAAATTGATTTAGACCATCTTATTCTTGCGGAAAATCAGCAACTCTATGATTTATGAATATATGGAAGCAAAATATGCGCTATTTTATGTTTCTAGCTGGAAAAATTACACGTTGTTGACTTCTGTGTTTATTATTTCTTCCTAACATGTATATTCTGAGAATGTTGACTTTTTTAATATTAAAAACATGCCCAAGTCTAGAGCTAATTTATAGGAGGATTTGACGAAAACTACTTTAAGAAAGCACGTTTGATTGGAGAGCTAAAATTCCATGAATGGTGGTCTGGGACCCATGGTAAAGTGAGCCACAGTTATAATAAGACTTCTTTCTTTTTTCTTTTTCGTTAAAACAAGTTGGTTAGTTTAGATGAACGTGGGTTTCAGGACCTTATCTTTTCCTAGAAAAGTCAAGGAGAGCTCCTAATAGATGCGGTTGTTCAACTTTGGTGGTTGTGTCCAGCTAGATCCTAAGGCAAAAGGCAAATGAAAGAAAAAAAGCTCGGTGACACACCATCATTAAATTTCACTATTAATAAAATATACAAGACGAGTTTTTATGTGATGAGATTTATATTTTTTATTAAATACTACTATTATTAATAAAAGGTGAATTTTACTGTAAATTTTATAATTTATTATGTGAGATTTATTTATTTTTTGTTTATGAGTGAAACCTAATAACAGCATGTTATTTAACATTGTTCAAGAAAAAGACCATGGAGTAAAAAAAAAGTCCCCCTAATACTATGTGTCCACACTACTTTTTGCAAAGACTTCCCATCAACCCCCTAACAAACAGACACAAAACGTTACGAAATTACTTACAAACTATGTTTCGTTTGATTTTCATATTTGTGATGATATTTTTTTTTTGTTGCGTGACATTTTTAGTATACAAAAACACCGAACACAATAAAAAAGGGTAAAAGTACCTGTAGGAAGCGTCTTAAAGGGCGAGGTGGCCCGCGAGAGGCGTGAGAGTGGTGCCAAGGGGTTTGCCTCCAAGCCACCTTGCCATCACTCCCCGCGCTAATCTTGCATCCGGACACCAACAGTTCTAAGCACCATAACTCTGGCCCTTTCTGCCACAGCACGAACCCTCCCATGTCTCCTTGTGATCTTAAGCTCTTGACCTTCACCCCCTTGTTGCTATTCAGGCCTTTTTCACCAGAACAAAAGTCCGAAGCCGCCATCTTCACCTTCCCCATCGCATACATGCTCTCTATCGAATTCAACGCATTTTCTCCCCCCATCGCCGCTATGTATTGCTTCACTATGTACTTAGCCATTGAAGCCTCCTATAAATATGTCACAGAAAATATTCACAATAAGATAACAAATAAAATTTGCGAACAATGAAATCATTTATCACTTAAGTAAAACAACTATTTTTGGAGACTCATAACTTGAATGACACTTACAATGGGATGGTCTTTGATGTTGCGGCTGATAGTTTGGTTGTCACCAGAGATCGGAATGGGGATCAGCGGCGCTCCGACGACGCCTATCAAGAGCTGAAGCTCGGCTTGTCGGCCGCCAAAGACGGCGGCCATATTGGAAGGATGCGATCGCTCCGACGACCTCATCCAAGCCTTCATGTTTTGCCACGAGATGATGGTGCTCTTGTTGGAAGAGGCAAACATCTCCTCCGGAATCGGGACCTCGAGGACGGTATCGAGTCCATCTTCGCGGTCGAAATTCGGGCAAAGCTTCCTCATTAGAAGGAGAGAAAACACACAAACACGAGAGAAAAAGAAAAGTTTTTGGTATTGAAATGACTGTTCCTTTGCTTTGGAGAGGTGGAAAAGAAGTGAGGTGATATTAGGGGATTGTAGCCTTGGATTCAAAGGTGTGGAGAGGGGCCTGGAGATTGCAGTTGGAGAACATCACCAACCGACCAATTAGCCCTTTCACTAACGTGGTTCACTTTGTCTATGTCGTGTTTGCACGCCCCCCAATAAATGTTTCTCTCTCTTATTCTCTCTCTGTGGAAAACTTGGTAAGGCAAACACATTTGTTTTATACGAATGGTCAGTGAGACGTACCCAAGTGATGGATTAAACAATATGTTTTTTTTTTTTTTTTTTAAGAAATTGGATTAATTGATTTTTAATTAAGAAGCAAGAGCGTTAGTACCTCCCGGGACAGCGGGGACTTTAATTTTGCAAACTAATTAAAATCAATTTGAAGGGTCATTGACTTAGGCTAAGCATAACAAAAGTGTTCCCAACGCATACCGAAAGGGTAGTAATGAAGCCAACCGTGAGGCGATTGGGTGAAGCAACACAGATTGTGGTTCTAATTAGATCTTATGATCGACTTTTAATGCCTAAATGCAAAGGATTAAATGATTATATTTTAGCATAAAAGTGATTTAGTAGTACAAAGTTTTAGGTGAAGTTACCAGTTTGTTTTTATATAGATATTTTTAATAGACGTTTTGAATTTATTTGTATGTATTTTTATATTAGGAAGTCTCTTTGATTTTAAGAGATTTGATAGTAATATATCCGATTTTGTAATGATATCTTCTATTTATAGATAGCAGAAAATCTCTTGATTTTTGAAGATTTGATAGAATTAATAACGTACCCAGGCTATAATTATATTTTGTATTCATAGTGAAAGTTCTCTTTTTTCTAATATATCAATATAGGTATATTGTCGATCATGACTGACGTCTCTCTACTTTCTTTCCTATATATATTTGGCAAAAAGTGGGAAGCGAGTCAATCATTTTCGTTATTGAGTTCACTTAATTCCCTTGCTTTTCTCGTCATAAATCTTTAGGAGTAATCAAATGATCATAACAAATGCCAAGTTGAAACCCAAGTTTAGGCAGCAAGTCACGAAATCACAACCACCCAACATAAGTTTCACCACCAACAAACAAATCCCCTTCATTATACGCCAAAAAGAAAAGGGCAAAAAATTATAAATTAAAAAATATATATATGAAAAATGCTAAAGTGAAAGAGATGAATATTAGTCCCCTTAGAATTAGCACAAAGGCAGTTGGTGTCCCCAGCTATGGCACTTTGCTGCATTTGACAGCAGCATATCTAACGGAAACATATACTCCACGTTCACAAATTTAACGGATAAGATCGCCTTGATTACTATTGAAAATGTCGGCGATACGATTCCGGCCGCCGGAGCATGCGGCCGACACCTTCAATTGAGGGTTTGCATGATCATGGTGTTCAATTAGGAAGGAACACGCTCAATCTAATTTTGTCTAGCTACATAACCTGCATTAGCTGCATGTTCTCCATGGTTTGGTTTCCATTTGATTAAAACTAATCTTCTTTGTTTGGGGAATATAACAATCTTTATGCCCATGTAATTTATTATTATTTATATGTATAATTATTCAATTAATCGTCCAGTGGTGTTCTGACACGTATAGCCAAAAAGTGCGGGTTCTAACATCAAAAAACAAAAACAAAAAAAAAAAAAGAGCCCAATGTGTATCAGCGATCATGTTATGCACGTTATTAAGAAGTCCAAAACATTAATTAATGTAATGTTTTGTTGCACTAACTTTTGTATTTAAAACAAAGGTTGACGAGGTAATAATACTCGCCACAGACATTCCAAAGGCCAAGGAAAGATTATCTCTGTTAAAGATTTGCTTATTAATTAAAAAAAAAAAATCTAATGTTACATTAGTTAAAAGTTAATGGTATCCAATGTCTACAAAGGTACTATCGGACCGACTTATGGTGGTTGTTGTTGTTGAATCTTATTAATTATATATATATATATTTTTTGGCCTCCGCAACCACAAACGTAACTCATGGAGTTTAGAACAGAAACGTTGAACTTAAACAAAATTTTCATATATTTTTATTAACAAATTCTAGTTAGTCTTATATATCTGAAGTGTTTTTCTCAGAAACCTTTTTTTTTTAATTAGGAATGTCAATAACTTTCTTTCAGTTCACATTATATTATGAAAAATCTAGTACCATTCGTTGAATATTTATTTTCTCTTCACATCTGATTAAAGCAAAGCTTTCTAAAGTTCTACGGCTGATAACACCAAGGAGTTGAAAATTTAACAAATTAAACTTGAAAAAAAGGCAAAATGAAAGTTCCTAAATGACTACCAGGTAATATGAATATGACATGTTGGAAATTGAATTGTTCGGACAAAATCAAAAAGCTCTTCACAGTCTTCAAAACAATAAAGGAAATATATGCGTTTATTGATACATATATATGTCTTTCTTCATAATTCAGTAATCTTTTCAAAAAATTCCATAGTCTGGATTTTTGCAATCTATACATATATATTCATATATATATATATATATAAAGAGTAGTACAACAAGAAACGCTTACGTGACTCACCATCTACTTATAAGCCCAAACCCACACATACATACCGTTTCAGCTGTATATGGGCAAACATACGGTCATGAATATATATATATATATTAAGTAGAATATATAGTTTTTCAATCAAATCACCATGTATAATTTTGATCAACTGTTTGTTTTGTTGAGACTTGATCAGTGACTGTAAAATACACAATAATCAACCACGTATAATTTCTTTCCAAAAAAAAAAAAGAAAAGAAAAAAAAAAAAAAAAACTATTGGTCTAGGATTCCGTATACGAGCATGTAGCACTCGCCACCACTCGTGCAGGGTACATTAATAATGCCAAAAACTCAGTCCTTAATCCCAAAAAAAAAAAAAAAAAAATTATAACTCAGGATACCGATCAGTGTATATATACTACATGCATATATATATATAATTATATATGGGCCGGGGAAAGTACATGAGTGATGCCCCACCCACTTAGTAGGAAAGAGAGAAAATGTAATTATAGTTTTGATTGAGAAATTATTTTATTGCTAACCAATAAACATAATGTTATATATATATTATTTAACAATTGTAAATGCAAAAAAAAAAAAAAAAAAAAAACCAAGCACAACTAAAAAAAGCTATAATGAAGTTGTTACAATAACGTACAAAAATAATAGCTAGATAAGAGAATATGCTTTTATATATATATATATAAATGTAATACAAGGAATATAAGAGGGGAAGATGAGTGAGTTCCCACCACGAGGTATGTTTGTGGCGTATTACGATTATGATCGGCAATCACGGCATGTTAGTCGCAGCAACTCATGTACATATTGACTCAGTCTGACCCAAAATCATATCTAAATGTGATTCCATTAATATTTCATCAAAACTCCTGAGCCGCTCTGTCCCGTCTTATCTTTATTGCTATCACCGATTCTGATCCTATGTTTTGGACCCTTCATGCATTGCTTGAACCCCCATGTGCCCCCCACGGCTGCTTTTTTGTCTTTTTCATCGCTCATCAGAGAGTGTGTGTGTGTGTGTATCATGGTGGGTTGGATTGCCGGTGAACAATGTTTGCATTATTGCACTTCCTTTGTTCATTATTTCGTTTTTGTTGAGCTTGAAAGTTAAACCAAAAATAACAATAACAACAACAATAATAATAATAATAATAATAATAATAATAGAAAGTTTCTTCTACTTGATTGTTTAAGCCCTTTTTATATGAAGGAAAAAGTGGGAAGGGCGACGAGTTACAGTAATTCGTCTTTTAGCGTAATTATAGGGCGCACACAAACTATGCATTTAGTTGTAATCACTTATTTACGTGAGGAGAGGAAGCGCGTCACCAAAATTGATGGTGATGGACAAATTAAAATAAAGCTGGTAGTAATGAAAAAGTCTCAAACTGCCTGTTTGAGCCTGACACCTCCCAATTTTCAAACCTTGTTTATAGAGGAGTATTTTTACAGCTAGTAAGGATCGAGTGGCAATGGAAATGAGAAAACTGATCAATTCCGAGACACTGTTTGATTGAAGTATTTACTTGGCATCTAGAGTTGGAATGGCAACTTTTAGGACAAATCAAAGAGTTAGGATCACCTTAAATTTAAAATAAAACAAAATAACAGGGTTGGGGTCTAGTTAAGATATTGAAAAGATCATTACGGCTCTTTAGTTTCTCGATGAAAACAATCTATTCATCATTGATGGCAGTAGGATTTAGATCATTATAGATGTTAGGCCATTATTGTCACATCATTGAATTAAATTCATTTCTCATGCTATCACATTCATGAATTTTATTACTGTTAGGTGAAGAGTAGTATGTTTTTTTCCCCCCTTGTACTTAGGAATCCCCAAAACAAATAAGTTCTAAGGACAAATTTCACAAGTTCTTAAAAACTTTGACTGTGGAAGCAAAAATGGAGGCAAATGCAGAGCGAGAGAGAGAGAGAGAGAGAGAGAGAGAGAGAGAGAGAGAGAGAGAGAACTTTAACAAGTTTGTTCAAAATTCTCAATTGTGGATCCCAGGTTGTTTTGAGTCAGTGGTTGAGTTAGTAGAGCTATTCTGAGACGAGAAGCATGAAACAATTGCTTTAGATTCAACACTCAAAGGCACACCAACAAAATTATATAAACTGACAACCATACACAAGACCACTTTAGCTTGTGAAGAAGAAATTCAAGACATATATTACACAAAATACTCTCCTGAGATCTATGACAATCATAAATATATATATATATAATATAAACAATGTGCGGACCATAGAGAGAAATAACTAACTAGCAATCTAGTAATAAGAACGGGGGTACAAAAACAGTACCTCCAAAAAAAAGCTTGTTTCTCTGCTATTCGACTCAATTGAAACACAAGAAAAATTTCGAACTCAGGGCTTCATGAAGGTACATTGAAGTGGAAGAGCCAAGAGATGACAAAGGCAAACACCATACAAGCTAGCAAGAAGTTCAGGAACCGGTGACCCTGCCAGAAGTTCCGGGTCTCCGCTGGGTGAACAGGAGCAGCAGCGGGAGTTGTTGCCGCGGTGTCGTTTGATTCATTCCACTGATCCATCACCTCAGCCTCACTAACGCCAGAAACATTATGTGCGGTGGATCCACAGATTTCACAGGTTCTGCATGACATGTATTTGATGAAGATCGGTAAAAGTATAGCATTTTCACAAAAACACAAGGACACAGAAGAAGCATGGTGCAATCAAGTTTTTCCATCTGAACAAAAGTTGAACCAATTAAGGTAAAAGTTGAAACAATTTTGGTCATACTCTAAACCTTGATTGATCTATCATGTTGTTTTTTTCTACTCGTTCATATTGTCATTTTTTTTAATCTATTATATGTTTGTGAATTCATAAATTGTAGTCCTAATGCAAAGAGGAAAAAAATGGTAGCTTTTAAAAGTCATGATACAGTGGAGACTGTACACCGACGGTTATGTTCAAAGGATCAACATAACTTAGAACGATCTACCAACACACATATGACCTGTAATTTTGGATGCATCTCTTTTTAGGTTAGTTAAATGTTGACATTTTACTGCTCCAGAGGAGGCCTTTTTTTTTTTTTTTGGCATAATAATATACAGTCTCTGACCAAACAAGACAAGACACCAGCTACATAGAAGGGCCATGTCAGCTTGGAAATAATTTTCTGGTAAGACGATAATTTATTATTTTATATTTATATTTATTTTTATGTTTAGAAATGTAGCAATGTAAGTAAGACAATGAAATGTAAGGTATTATCTTTTAATCTTACAGCCTCACAAGAAACCTTAGTTTAAAGAAAAAAAAGGCATCTAGAGACCTTTCTTTTGTTTGACAGAAGAAAACTTGACTTCTGAACTAATCTTACCAAAATGTTATCTTCCCAATAGACTAACAAACCAACAGATAAGTTTGTCTGACTCTCTTTCTCTCTCTCAAGTCAGTTTGGAATTCACATGATAACATCACATGCCAACATTACTCTACCTACTCATACTTATTCTACATTTCTAAGCATCACAGGTGAATCCCAATTATCAACCCAAAGTCCTAAATCTCATTTTCCAGCCACTGTGCCGTTCCATTTACTCAAAAGTAAATGTATTTACTTAAAAGTAGACAGAGACTTGGAAAAACTAATAAAAATGATAACAAAAACAACAACAATAATGAAAGTGAAATCGAAGCAAAAGAAAGAAGCATGAAGAACAATAAGTCTGGTCTATTCTAGATGTCATGTTATGGACAAAATATGGTTATACAGCCAAAGAAACAGACTCGCTTTAGAGAGAGAGAGAGTTTTGCACCTACCTATATCTAAGACAAAATACTTGGAAGAGGAAGTAATGTCCTAATTGACATTTTAACAATTAAAGATTGTCAAAGCTGTGATCATTTAGTATAAATGTCAACTTCAAACATCTTTGTTAAGCACCCTGTCAATTTCATGATCTATATTTTATTTATTTATTTCGGGTTAAAATGACTCAAAAATAATTTTGAAGGATTGTGACATAAATATTACTACCAATCCCAAAGATATACCGAAGAACCACGCAGAGAGAGTAAAAAATCAGATTTCTTATATGCTATCAAAAACTACTAAAGACAAGCAAAGTGATATCGACGAAGCTATCGTGTTTGTAGTCAAACAGGTACACAAAAAAGCCTTTGAATTATGAACCCTTCAAACACAAACAATATTTAGTCATCACAAAGATGTAACCTCGTGAGGGACTAAAGAAAAAGGAAACTGATTCGGATCGTTTAACAGGCAATGAGCATAGAAATGATAATCTGGAATTTCTCGCACTAACATGGAGCATTTGGAAAACAAAGTTAGATAGTACTGACTTTTAAGCAGTTTTTCATGAAGTCGCCACTTTCTAGAACACAAACCAAAGATCTTAGAGGAAATATATGCTTAAAAGTCTAAAACTTCGAGGCCGCAAGATATAATGGTTTTAATTATCTAGAGTATACAAAAACAACTATGAAAAGAGCAGAGTCTGGGAATTAGAAATCAGAACTGCATCTTAGTAAAGACATTGTTCATATCACTCATCAGAGAACAAGAATATATAGGGGCAAAGCCCATCATAAGAGTAATATACTTGGAATACAAAGATACAGAATATTAGCAAACAGAAAACCAGAATCAAACTTCCTTTAGCTGACGTACGTTATAAGCAATGCGTGCAAGATTAAGGACTATCACTTCAATCAAAAAAAAAAGTTGGAATACGTCTAAGAAAGATGCCATGTGTGGATTCTGCTCACATGTCCCTTTTTTCATGTTCACTTTCGTGTTTTACCAATGATATTATGCCCCATCAAATAAAATAATATAATTGATATAACATTTATTTGAGGTAATACGAGTATTTTAATTGACATGACAATATTATTGAAAAGACGTGGAAGAAGACAGAAATAAAAGACATCGGAGTCGAATCCTGTTATGTATGGCTCAAGTTTACAAATTTAAAACATGCAATAAATTAAGAAGAATCATTATATCTGGAAATGCATGATGTAAACATCGTGGCACATATGTCTTTTATGCTTTATTAAGAATACTTAAAATTCTCTTTATTTAGAGCAGTGTACTTATAAATTCTCTTTAATCTTCCAAACCGCCCAAAGTAAAAGGGATTTTATTGTAATTTAAGCCACCCCCATTATCATGTTCTTTTGAAATAAGCAGCAGCCCACTTCACCTATACATCACCCTCGAATGATATTCCTCCAACTTTGTCCTCAAAACCAAAACCTAACTAAGTCAAACACCACTACCAAGAATATCTTCTAAACAAATCTTTCCTGGTAATAACAATCTCATTTAGCATCTGATTCTCAACACTTCAAAGAGAAATCGCTCTATCCATCAAATTTTCAGGAAATCATGTGATGAAGATTGTTTATAGTTTTACGTTCCCATTACATTTAAACATAATATAATTTTTATTTAAATACAAAAATTTTATATTTTAATACAATATTTTTCAATAATATCTCAAATATATTTATTATTCAAAAATATTTTAAAAATAATTTTTTTTCATTCACATCACTCTCTCTCTTTATCTCATTTTTTCTCTTTACTTTTATCAATCACATCAACTTTTTAATTTTAAAATATACTTCAAATACTTTTCATCTAAATACACATTGCATTCAATGTAAAACAAATATTTTTCATTTAAATACAAAATGCATTCAATACATTCTGTTTAAACATGATACAAACACAATACGTTTACCAAACACACCAACAAAAAATGTCACCGAACATTAAATAATAATAATAATAATAATATCTTTAATAAAAGAGAGAAAGATTAAGAGAGTGTTTGGTTTTGTTTTCAAAACTGATTTCACGATTCCCTAGGAAATCGATTTCAAAATCGGTGTGAAATTGTGTTTGGTTTGTATTGTTTTTGAAAACAGATTTCAAAACGAATCCAAAATCGCCTTTGCTCTCAATGTAAAATTGAAAACGATTAAAAGTCGTTTTCTCTGATTTCATTTTTCCCATTTCTCCCATTTCTCTAATTTAATTATTATGATTAATTAAGATTTAATTGATATAGTAATTACTTAAATATTATAGTTATTAATTTTTAATTCATTTTTCAATTAAAAAATTTTATTAATTTTTAATTATTGGTATTCATAATAAATTTTTTTTAAATCAAACATAAATATGTTTTTATATAATACTTATAAAATGACTGGTTTTCAAAAATATAACAAAACACAGTTTCACTTTTTTGTTTTTCAAAACATACACTCAGAAAACAAAACCAAACACAATTTCAGAAACGTTCTCAGAATTGTTTTCAAAACGATCTCAAATTCAGAGAATTTGAAAACATAACAGATTTCAAAAACAATACCAAACGCTACCTAAAACTTTCCTCTGATCACATCCCACAAAACACAAATTCCTCAAATATAACAAGAACACTAACAAATGGGCACCTAGAACACAAAAATAAAAAAATACTAAAAAAAAATTGCTCTAATCACATCCCACAAAACACAAATTCCCCAATCATAACAAGAGCTAACAAATTCCCCAAATGGGCAGTGCCAAAAACAGATAAATAAAATAACACTAAAAATTACAACTTTGTTCTAATCACATCCCACAAAACACAAATTCCCCAAATATAACAAAAACCAACAAATGGGAAGTGACCAAAAAAAAAAAAAACAAAACAAATAAATTAAATAAAAGTTAATTTTGATTTGGGGGACTTACTTGTTACCCTTGATCTTGAACCAAGCTTCAGCACAGTGCTTATGGGCAGCAGCCAAATCATCCTTACAAGAACATCCCAACTCAATGGGAATCCCGGATTCATGATTGGCTGCATCCAGGCTCAGATGGCAAATCCTGCAATCCCTCTCCACCTTCGCCAAATGTACCTTCACCTCAGCGATCAGATCCACCAGCTCCACCGAACGCTCCGACACAGGGGATCCCTTCTCCACGATCTCGGCTCCTCCCGACGAGCACCTCCGCCCCTCCTCCTCCTCCTCGGCGTCCGACGACGACAGGCCTCTGCCGCAGACTCCAGCGACGGAGCTCCGGCGACCATCTGCCACGTCAGCAGCGTCGTCGTTGACTACAACGACGACGTGGGGTTTGGTGATGGTGGTGGTGGGGGTGGTGGTGGTGTCTGTGGCTGCCATTGGTGAGACCCAGAGAGAGATGAATCCTCATGTAATGGTGGTGGCTCTGTGAGGCTGATATCATGAATATGCCCACAACAAGCTCAAAGAAGAACAAGAAGAAGAAAGAAAGAAAGAAACTCTCTTTAAAGACTTATCTCTCTCTCTCTCTACCTTCGTAAGTTTCTCCTTTTTTTTTTTTTTTGGGTATAAATAACGTGATCTTTTTTTGTTGTTATACTCTTGAGAAGCTGAGAACTGTAGTGGTAGGTGATGTCTCTTTATCTCTCTTCTGTTTCTCTCTCTCTTGACGAGTCTTGAGTATGTATATCTCCCCAGACAGCAACTTCAGGGGAGGAGAGAGAAAAAACAATAGAAGAAAATGAAGATCTGATAATAATAGAAATATACAGAGTACGTTGCAGAGTGTGAGAGGCAGAAGCGTAAAGCTTGTATTTTTGTTTTTGTTTTTGTTTTTGGGCTCCGTAAGGTTGGTTTATGCCAATCATCTTGGCGGAAAAATTGTATTTTTATCTAATCTAACTTTTTAATATTCTAATTGTGATAAAAATAGATATATAATTTATAATTGTTTATATTAAAAATATAATATAATATATAATATTATTTTTAATTATAATTTATACAATTAAAAAGTTAATCTGTTTGTTAAAATATTTTTTTTAAATATGAGATTTATTGATGCTTATCTTTTTTTATTTTTTTATTTTTTAATTGGTATTTTCTCTCTCTTTAAAATTTTACCCTCCGGGAAACGGAGCAAGAAAAAAACTTGTGGTAACCATAAGAATTAAGAAGGAAGGAGAATTTCATGAATAAAATTTATACATATACATTGTAGATAATAATGTATACCTGTTAAATTTTCATTACATTCTCTTACGTTGTATTTTTTTTTTTAATCCGTCACCCCTTTATATCTTTTTAATGAAAAATATATATATTATTTTTAAGAAAAGGTAGATAGTGAAGTGATTTTAGTAACAGTAGAAAAATTTTTCCCCCCGTTCTTTATCCTAATTCTTCTTCTTCTTTTCTTTATTTCTTTTCTCTAAGGACATGAAAGATAACATTTGTGTTAAAAGCAGATTTGTTCTTGTCTCCTCTACTGCTGCTTTGCTTTTCTCCATTAGTATTTTGTACTGTTCTTAATTGCGTCAATGATTTGGGCAGCTCCATTGGTCTTGTTGACGAGGTCAGTGCACTTTTAGTTGTGGAAGGTCGGATTTGTCCGTGCCCTTTAGTCAAAAACGTAATTATCTCGAGGGCAAACATTAACATTTATTAAAGTGTGTAATTAAGTATTATCATGTTTAAAGTGTGCTCTCAGTGGAAAAGCCCAGATGTGGATATCAGCTGGTTGGGGGGAGAGAAAAACAAAAAGAAAAAAAAAAAAACAAAACAAAACAAAAGGGCAACAAGTGTGCGTATAAATAGCTGGTTTTTCATAATTGGATATGATATTTAAAGGGAAGTAAACTTAAAACTTGTTTTTACCCCCTCTGCTTTTGATGGCATAATCCCAAATTTCACTTTTAGTCAAAAATAGACCACACGAAGACTGAGACTGCTGCAGTCAGGACAACAATGCTATTATATTGAATTCAATAATATATGGTACATGGATTCTTTTCCATGCTATTATAATAAATCAATAGATTTACCAAAAACGATCTGGTCCTTCCATGTTAGGACCTTTTTAAGTATTTTTCGTTGCAACATGGCACGCAATGACTCTAGTTTTGTATCAGATTATTAAAATTAGCAGTTTTTTTCTAGTAGTATAAACTAGATGGCCGTACCTTCGATTAGAAAGAAGGGGGAAAAAAAATAAAAAAGACAGAAATCAGATGGCAAGCCAACGACTCTAGGACAATGACACTAATTAGTGTCACAAATGTTTTGCGTCACATAGAGTTGTCATTATTGTTTAGGTAGGTAAAGGAGACCATTGCAGGAGAAGTTGAATACAAATTAATGATCCGATTTAATAGAAAGTAATTAGAAACTGAGTTGTAAAAGAGAATAAGAAATACATAAAGATAGATCTTTAGGAGACATTGGTAGCCCTACTAGAACCAAATTATTAGGCTCCACTTGTCTTGTTTGATCCTCAAAAGACCACATGTCTTGTTTGATCCAAAATATCATTAAACCTGCTCAGTCTTTCATCTTTCTTAAAATGGGTTTTTGCTCAAATGAGATTCTTGGTAGACTAGTGGAGTTGTCCAAAGGCACCTTTCATATATGCATATATAATTATATATATATACGTGACTCACATAACTGACAGTATTTGATATCTCTATATCCCTCTTTCTCTCTCTATACAAGTTGTATCGTACTTGATCCTGTATTGTTATATTTTCTTTCGTGTGTTGTGCTACTAGACCGAATAGTCGTTGGGTGACAGAGTTTTCCATATATATATATATATGAATGTATGTATAGGAAGAAAGAAGAAAAAAAATGTGGTTATTGGAGAGTGACATGACTATTTAAATCCTCTAAATTTTGCATCCAACATGTCATTATCGGATAAATACCACTATGTCCAACAAGCAAAGATTTTCAAAAACTCCATCAATGAGGCTGTTTTGTTTTTTATGTAATAGGACACTAGTAGTAGTGTCCGCCTCTCATAGTTGATGAGCTTAGGCTTCACTTGTGCTTTAGCAAACGTTCTACTTGAGATTCACTAATCAATAAATGACTAAAAATGAGAGGTCATGACTTTCTAAAGATGCTTATATGTTTTAACATTTGCTAAAACTTTCCAACTAAATATGCTTAAACTTTCCAACGTTGTTTAGGATTCGTTTAGAGGGAATTTGGAAGTTTTTTTTTTTTGGTTGAAAAAAGTAAGTTTTGAAAAATATGTTTAGGAAAAAAACTATTTAAAATTAAAAAAATGTAAAATCTTAGAGCGTGTTTGGTAACGTTTCCGGAACGTGTTTCACGATTCCCTAGGGAATCGTTTTCAAATCGCTTAAAAATCACGTTTGGTTAAGCTTGATTTTGAAAACAGATTTCAAAATCTGTTTTTATTATTCTCGGTTTTTACATAAACGAATGAAAACGAATTTTAATCGTTTTCATTCGTTTTCGGTCGTTTTCGAAGCCTTCCCCGTGAGCTCACCTCCTCTCGCCTCCAGCACTCTCTTTCTCTGTCATTCATCGCCGGCGGCCGAAGCAAGTTCATCGCCGGCGGCCGAAGCAAGTTCATCGCCGTCGTGAGCTCACCCCGAAGCTCGTTCTTGTTTTCGACCTCATTTTGCCTCAGCCGTGAGCTCACCTCGCCGACCCTCCTCTCGCCTCACCACTCTCTTTCTCTGTCGTTCATCGCCCACGACCGAAGCTAGTTCATCGCCGTCTGGTTTGTCTCTCCTCCCCTAGGGTAGTTCATCGCCGTCGCCCAAGGTTTGTAAACATGAGCCTTACATTTCCAGGTAAAATCAGATTGGCCAACTGCACCGCCAATCATGTTTTCACCCTTTGTTCTTGTGCGCAGTTTTATTCCACTCGAATGTTGAATGTTCAAGTTTTTAAGGTGGTCAGATTTTGCAGTGGAGAGGAGTGGCAGTGGAAGGTAGCCATATCCAGAAAGCTCAATATCGTCTGGGCGAGGTCGGTGGCCATGTCCAACAAGATCACCCCTAAAAAAAAATGGTCATCAAGGACAGACAGAGAGAGAGAGAAGGACGGGAAAAGAAAAAACAAATTCCAGCCTTGCTCCTGATAAATAGAACACGTGAGAAAAAACTGACCATTCCGTCCATTTGTTTAATTATGCCAAGATTTATAAGTTTAGGGAGTTAATTGCTAATAAATTTAATATAAGGACTAAATTATCGAGTTTGAGAAATTTGGAGAGTGTCCATAAAAAAAATGTAATAATAATAAAACAAAAATTTGCGTTGTATTGCAGTCGGGAACTTTTTATGGCAAGTTGAATTGTTATATATATTTCTTAAAATATTTGGATTAGTTAAATCAATTCAGTTTAAAAGAACTATATAAAACTATTAAAAAATGATATAAATCTGATGATTTATAGTATAGGGTTATGATTAGTTTTTTTTTTAATTATATTCTACTGTAGAATTCTATATACAATTATATATCCTCTCACTTACATTTGATATTAAAATCAAAAATGAAAATATCTTGCCTTTAAAACTGAAAATATTTAAGTAGGAAATACCAGGATCTAATTTTGTGAAACTGTTGATTTTTATGTCAATGTTAATATTAATGTCTTCGTCAGTTAAAAAATAAATAAATAAATAAATAAAACCAAAATCTATAGATGATTTCATATATATCAACTTGCCTCACTTGAACATGGCTCGTTCGAAAAAACAATAATAATAATTGAAATTAATTAAAAAAATTTATTAATTTTTAATTTTTGGTATTTATAATATTTTTTTAAATTAAATATAAATATATTTTCGTTGACTTACTATGCAATGACTAGTTTTCAAAAATATAACCAAACACAATTTCATTTTTGTATTTTTCAAAACATACGCTCAGAAAATAAAACCAAACACAGTTTCAGAAACGATCTCAGATCAGTTTTCAAAACGATCTTAAATTCACCATTTTTGAAATCTCAACAGATTTCAAAAACAATACCAAACGCTACCTTAAAAATTTATTTTAAAAAAACTTTTAATATGAATCTTGTTTCATTTCTTTCGAAAAAAATGACCATTTCATTTGAACTTGTATATACAAAATTATAAACTTTCAAAATTTAGAGTTTATTGTAGAGTTTTAAACATATAAATAATAAAAAAGTGATAATGAGGTGGAAAAAAGTTTTTAAAAAATTAGTTTTGGTGACTAAAGCTGGCACATTTGCTAAAACTTTCCACCTAAATATGCTTAAACTTTCTGACATTGTTTAAGGATTCATTTGGAGGGAATTTTGAAGTTTTTTTTTTTTGGTTGAACCAAGTAAGTTTTGAAAAATATGTCTAGAAAAAAAATTATTTAGAATTAAAAAATGTAAAATCTTAAAAATTTATTTAGAAAAAAAACTTTTAATATGAATCATGTTTCATTCCTTTCGAAATAAATGATTATTTCATTTGAACTTGTATATACAAAATTATAAACTTTTAAAATTTATTGTAAAGTTTTAAACATATAAATAATAAAAAAGTGACAATGATGTGAAAAAAAGTTTTTAAAAAATTGGTTTTGGTGACTAAAGCTGGCACCTACCCTGCGGCCGCGCGCCTCAACCCCCCCAAAACAAATCAGCCTCTAAGTCAATGACTATCCTGCAGATTTTGCCAGTCCATTTTCCAACACTGCATAAACTTTGACAACTTTGTCTAAGCATGCTTTGGGCAAGCATACACCATTTGATCAACTTGGAAAACACCTAGGCAAGAGTTTTGATCAAGAGCATAACTATAGTAAACAGGGCTACGAGTATTTTTCATTCTTATGGTGGAACAAGTCTAAATATAGTTTCAGAAACATGCCTCGGATATATGAAAATTAAATTCTCATTTGTAATATCAACCGATAACCGTATGAATTATGTACCATTTACTCCATATTAAAGAGCTCAATAAAGGGAAGAAGACCGGTTATGAATTATCAGCTCAAGCCCTCAACTTCGGCTGGCATTGCAAAACTTTGTCTAGGCATCTGAGACGACAGGGCGTCTGTCATCATTCCCATCAACTTGTTCCGTTCCTCTTCAAAGCGAACGTGATCATTTCTAGTGTTCTGTTCCAACATTCCACCTTGCGAAGTGGTCATAGGGCCCCCAGAGGTCTCGAGGATTGCTGCAATGTTTGGAAGTCTGGCGCCAGTATTCTCAAGGCCACTCTTTATCCATGCTATATTGTTCAAATCTGTGGCAATAGAGATTAATTCATGGCTTGGTAAAGAGGGTGACTCCTCATATTCGAGAAACTCAGGTCCTAGCAACGAGCTATGAGATTGTTTTATACTTGAATTGTCACAGCAGCCATGACCACATTGTAAAGGAACCATCGGCTCACTACAGAGGTTATCAAAGAGTTTGCACGCACCAAGTTCTGGTTTGGATACTTGAAACAAAGGCCCTGGAGCAGGGACTATTCTTGAAAATGCAGAAGAATTTGTTGGGCCAAGTGATGGATTATAGACGCTAAATGCACTTATTCGTGCTACCGGTCGGGAAACAGTGGGATGATGTTCTTCTACAGAAACAAGGTCATGATGATTTTCTTCAGCAACGCAACCCTCATCTTGAGCTCTGTTTTCATGCTGGTTTGGTCTATTGTCTACTGAGATCTCTCTTCCATCTGAATTCCCCACCGAATTCATATTGCCGGCAGACAGGGTTTCTTCTGAGGACGCCTTTGTCATGTCAAGACCACCATCAAGCGTCATGCCACCAGGGGTTGGTTCAAGCCTTCCTAGTTCAGCGTACTTGCGTTTCAAAGTAGAGTTCCAGTGATTTTTAATTGCGTTATCTGTTCTACCAGGCAGAATTCTTGCAATTGCTGCCCATTTGTTTCCATGGATTGCATGGGCTGCAACTATTATACGATCTTCTTCATCTGCAGAAATTCAAGAACCGGAAAATATCAACATAAATGGATCGCATCCATGACCTATTTTAGGAAACCAATCATGACCAGCTCTAAGCTTCTTTCAACAAACCATGCTGAATAACAAAAGCAAACATGGGCGTATATAAAGCATTTAGCAGTAGGTTCGGAGTTACCATAGTCACAAATGGAAACCTACGAGCAAGAGGATTAGATTGCTGAGAGAATTAAGAAACAATAATGGACTAAAAATAAAACAGAAATTAAGTTCGTGAAACCACAAAAGGGAAAGTAGATTTTACCCATGTTGGATATCAGTCATTTAAGACCATCCAGAGATTGAAAATTTTCATAACCAAGGAGAACGTTGATTGAAAACGAGAGTTCAAACAAACAAGACAAAAACCCCATTGTTGATTGCAATCATGATACATGTACAAAAGCATTAAAGAATAAGATCACCATCGCAATCTAAATGATAAGTTATTTCAATAACAATGATCTAAACATCTAAAGCACCTTGACCATAACAAATGTTTATTCACTGATACACCAAGACACAAGATTCATAACACAAGCCCGCTTTCATCCATTTGTGTGATATGTAAAGCCATTAACCTCCTACAACTGCATATCATTGGTTTTTAACTTACTAATTTTGACATGGTTCTAATTGAAGCTAAATTTTCTCTATAGCAATTCAAGATTAATTTTTTCAATGAGCTAAACATGTGCTAATTAAATAAGGCAAGGCTGCAACGTAAAATCATGATTAAAAGAGTTACGCTCACAACAAGAAGGCCAAAAAGTGTGAGTTTGAGTATGTGAGAGGCACATTACTAAAGATTAGCAACCAAACAAAAATTAAAATGTGTCTGCATATACAGGCATACTCTGCTAGGTGCATATGAAAATAGAAAAAAGTTAAAAGCAAAGGGACAAAACAAGCCGTTTCAAGGACTCAGGAAGAGCTTTCTTTCTATCAATGTCACTAAAGCATAAACAACTCCCAGTGTTTTCCTCATCATTCTTCTCGCATCGATTTCATGATTACTAACATGATAAGTCACACGGTAGAAGTCGATCCTTTTTGAATATATCTCCATGTTCCACCTTTTAACAAACAGAAGCCAATTATATAAGTCTCACACCAACTAATGTGTTTCAACCAGAAATTCCCCGTTTGTTTACTACATTACATTCAAATGCAATGCAATTTTCATCCAAATGCAAAAGTATTACATTCAAATACTAATCACATCACAATCTAAATCCAATATCATCACTATTCATTATTTCACTTTTCCTATTATTTTTATTAATCATATCACATACTTTCTTTCTCTCTCTCTTTTTCCTCTCTGCTTTTACACATCACATAACATATTCATAATTTAAATACAATTCAAATATTTTTCATCCAAACACACATTGTATATAAATGCAATGCAAATACTTTTCATCCAAATGTAAATTGCATTCAAACACAATGCAAATGCAATACGCTTACCAAACATCCCAGTAAAACCTGCTTCTCATACAACTCCAATATAATAATTTAAGACAAAAGGGCAATGCCTAAGTCTAAAACTAACAAGTAACAACCAAACTAGTGAGACAGCAATGGAGTATAGAAGTATCCCCTATTCCATAATAACTAGCATCACCAAAAGCTATCATAAACAATGGAGGATCATATCGTGCAATCGGCTAATGCCAAGTATCCCTACTGATATATACTCCAGAAATTTAATAAATTCCAGAAGCATCCAAGTAACAAAATTCAAGCATTCTAGTCCATTTGAACCAAAAAAACAAGTATGACGATTGTCAAAATGACTCTTTTCCACATAGTTACGGATACCTTTTCTTCCTCATTCAGTTTCTTGAACTCATACGGATGGAACCATCAAATATGCATTTCACAAACTATCCCCACTAAGCAATCTGACAATCCCAGCTGAATCTAAATCCTAAAACCCCATTAAAATAAAAAATTCACCATTAAGGGGGCATTCGGAGTGACGTTTCTAGATGGAGTTTTGACTACTCACTTTCTCTCTTTTCCATTTTCAAAAACTCAAACTTTAAAAGTTCATGACTTTCTTATTTCAAATTGAAATGAGATTATTCTTGTGTCAAAATGATCATAACGAAAGATGAATGAAAAATATCCATATTGCATTATTTTTTTCCAAACAAATTTCAAATTTTTACACTATTGCATATATCATAATTCATTTCCAATTCACACTTCAACCAAACACATATTTCCAAACCAACCTCCAAAACTCCAACTTCAATTGTCACCCCAAACAACCCCCATTCCAGAAGCATCCAAGCAACAAAAGACAAGTATTCTTAGTCCATTTCAACCCAAAAAAAAAACTATGATTGTCAAAAATGACTCTTTTCCACCGCACATTCTGATAAGTGATAACTACGACTACCTTCTGTTCCTCATTCGGTTTCTCGAACTCATACATATGGAACGATCAAATACATATTTCGCAAACAATCAAAACTCAAACACCCCCAACTCAACAATCCCAAAATCCCAGCAAAACCCACATCCTAAAACCTCCTTAAAACCACAAATCCACCATTAAAAGGGAAAAACTCGCACCACTCCTCGATTCAAAAAACACAAAGCACATAAAACACAAGAAACAGAAAACCAAAGGTAAGAACAGGGAAAGCAATGGCGTTTAACTAACTCACCGGAGAAGGGCTTGCGCTTGACGCCGGGATCGAGCTGATTGCACCACCGGAGCCGACAAGACTTGCCGGACCTCCCCGGAATCCCCCGCGCAATCAGACTCCAATTCCTCGCTCCAAACTTCCCCACCAGCCGGCCCAGCACCGCGTCCTCCTCCGGCGACCACGGCCCCTTCACCCTCCCCACTCCCACCCCGCCGCCGCCGGCCCCTTCTCCGCCCCCTAGCTCCAGCTCTCCGGCACCGCCATCGTCCCGCCGAACGGCGTCGTCTGGGACTGTCATGGTCGGTTGGTTAGTTTGGTCGTTCGTGCTCTTTTTTTTTTTTTTTTGTGTTTTTTTTTCACTTTTTCTTGAAAATGAAATTTATGATTTCATTACCTACCAGCCTAACTGCAAATTGAGGGGTGTTTTGGTAAATTCAGTTCATATGCTTTGGTTGAAATGACCGACGTGTCCCTCTCGTGGAGACGTTTGAGGTACCTAAACGACGGCGTTTCTTGCCTCGTTGCTGGTTTTTTGTCCTTGTCCATGTCCCTATTGAAAAGAGAAGAGGAGAGGAAATGTATGTTGTTGACTTGGGTTTGACTTGGGTTTAGAGTTTTAAATGGGCAGTTAATTTCCGTAATTACGTTTTAGGGGGGGCTTGGCACGGTTTTCGTGGATGGGTTGCTCTTCTTTTGTAAAGGAGCTATTTAGCGTGCTTTTCGTACTCAACTTCAGTCTGAATTTAACTGTATTTTATTATTAGTTTTTTTTTTAAGTTAATAAAATTTATAATAAATTTTTTAAAAATAAATTAATTTTAATTTAAAAATTCTATTTCATTTAAATTAAATACCCTTAATTTAAAAAATCCCATCAATTATATTTAAATACAATTCATGCTTCACAGATATATCCCGCATCAAATTTATAGAAAATATGGATTGCTCCTGACAAATATCCTCATGTTTTTCTAAATGTTTATAAAAATAATTTTCGACCAGTCAAAATGTCAATAATATTTCATCTTGATATTAGCTCTTGTTTGGATCCACATTCAAAACGCAGGAATTGTCTTTTTTTTTTTTTTTTTAAATCCATAAGTTTCATTATTTAACAATTAATACTATATCTTAAAATGAATTAAATAAAATCCATATTGATTTTTTAAAATGAGTTTTTATATTTTTTAACTTCAATAATTCAAATACACGTCAAATGCAGATCATAACTTAAATCATAATCTAAACCGTAATTTTTCAATCAAAACCCATGCATCAAACAACATCTTAATTTATTCTCAAATTAGTTTAAGACTTTGATGAAAAGTTTTCAAATTTTTTTAAGCTTTCATCTTTGATCGACGTTTACAAGATTTGTTTTTCCGATGGTCAGATTCTTCATCACATCAATGGCTCAAAATGCTTCGAGAAGTTTAAAACCTCTAGAGAGGTTTTTTTAGTACGTGTCTTTTAATTATAAAGTCTCACTCCTTCATTGCACAACAGAATGGCCTCAATTCCTTTGTTTGTGTTCTTCTTCTTCTTATAGTAAATAAGATATACCGCATCATTAAGTTAATGAGATTTATTTGTCTGATAAGTAGTTTATATTTAGGTAATTTATTCATATCAGCTCTATGTACTTATATTGCCCTCTCCAAATTTATTTCACCTCAGTCACCATCATTTCAACAATCTAATTATATCTCCCATGTTAAACAGACAAATTACTCATATATAAACTATTTATTATACATAATGATATTTTACAACCGGGTCTAATTAATAAATTCTCCAGTCCTGCTTCTCTACTTTGAAATTTCCACTAATGTAGTATGGCTATGACAAAAATAGCATTTTGATGGATCCGAGTAAGGTTTCACTTGGGCCCAGAGTAACGGACTTGGAAACAAAACTGGGTTGGCCCAGCTGAGTATATAAGGATCCAAACTGATTAAATGACCCAGTTTTGATATCAAAATTGTAACGGACCCGCCTCCTTGAAGAACTAGCCCCTATAAAATTGTGCTGGTCGGATATGTCTTTGTATTGGTTATTTGTTTTATTTATTTATTTATTATTATTATTATTGAAAATAGGGTTGGAGCAACTCAGTGATCATAATAGTTTGCATATGTTAAGGAGTGGCTACTTAGTAGGAGATAAAATTTATCACCTTAATCGTATAGAGAATTAATAAATACTAAAGCATTTTTTTTTTAACTTGAATTTGAGACCTCCCATCTATCAAATTACATGTGAGTACACCCTGTACCCGCAGGATATACCACAGGTCATTGTTGATCCGACATGTTAAACCATACAAATTCATTTATTTATTCATTTGGGTTTGGTCATTGGTCAATTGCAGAAAATTGATAGCTTATTTATGTTTCGTTTGTTTATCATATTATATTCACATTGTGTTTGAACACGATATAATTTTCATCCAAACGTAAAAAGTATTACATTCAAATACCAATCACATTACATTTTAAATTCAATATAATCACTATTCATAATTTCATTTTTTTTACTACTTTTACTAATTACATCACACACTTTCTTCTCTCTCTCTTTTTTTCTTTTTGTACCTTTATCAATTATATCACATATAATATAATTCAAATACTTTTCATCTAAGCACACGTTGCATTCAAATGCAATACATATACTTTTCATCTAAATGTAAAGTTTATTTAATACATTATATTTAAATACAATACGAACAAAATGCGTTATTCAAACACCCCGTAAACTTAAATCTATATACAGCAACTCAAATCTCCTTTTTTTCTTCGTTTGGAAGACATCATTCTTCTTCACTAGTAATGAAGTGCATTTATACGTCATAGCACGGTCCAAAAGTGAAGCAAGAAGGATCGGAGAGAGAAACCCTCACAAGTTGGGATTACCAGTGGCCCATTTATAACTACTTCCTGTTAACCATCATATCAGCAGGACTACACATATTTTCCGAGGCAAATATATATGGACCAAGATATTGCAATTATACACAAACACACACACACGCACACATATATATATATCTTGCATAGATATGAATAGTGCATACACATTAGTCTCCCCTTGTACCAAAATGGCAGTGATAGTGGGGGTATAAATTATGTCACACAAAGCTTGGACGCTTTCTTTGTCTTTCAGTTGTGTGATTGCAATGAAAATATCTATATTAAGGTTTTTTTTGTGCTAAGGTACACACATATGCAGACGGTGGTCATTGTTTATGCAGGGGTACTACTATAAAGACATATATCATGATGCGATGTGTGGTCATGTTTTAGATATATCATAAATATATATGATTATAGATATGCAATTAGCTGTTAAGTTGTATGTGTAACTATTTAGATATCAGTGTTTCATATTAGTTTATAATTACATAAATGATTGGATTACTAGCCGTTAAATTATATGTGTAACTACATTTGAATATTAATGTTTCATAATCGTCATCATCAAGATAAAAAGTTCATAATGAAGTGGTCTTGTAAAATAAACTACGATAATCATATTTATATATAAAAAATGGAGTGGCAAAATTTAGTAGATTTTTATTCCAAACTGTGGAGAATTAACTACCGGTGATATTGCTTATTAATTTCTGATTATGCAATAATGACTTCCTAATGCTCGTTTTCTTTTTTATCTCTTCTTCAAGTATATCTTGTCTTGAACAAAATTGCTCTTTGCTTATTTAAGGCTTGATAGTGAAATGGCTCTAGCCTTTTATCCTTTTCATACAATACACCACTTAGGTGGGAGAAAATTCACATCACATGCAGTGCAAGTGGGGTGGTGTCTTTTTTTAAACTCGTCATAGCTTTAATTTCCTCACTTCTTTGTCCCCTCTAGACCTAGTAACTATCTTATCCTCACTAACTTAAATGCGTATATATACACGAAATATTAATTATAGTCCTTTTCACTCCAAAGAGGCAGACAGTGAGAAAGAGAGAGGCCAAATATACCTATATTTATTTATAGATAATTGAATTATTGCTAAATTATCTTATTGTCTCATCGTTAAAGGAATATAATTTCACGAGTTGTTTATTTCCTATATTACTAACCAAGAAAAATGGAAAACTTTGGGACCTTAAATAGGGACGTTGAAAAAAATTTTCAATTTTTTCAGGATTTGTCTTCAGTCTTGGTCTTACACTGCAATTCAGAAATAGAACTAATAACATTGAACTTATTTTATGTAGCAATGCCTTAAAAAATATATATTATTCTGTTACAATCAGATAAATTTTTTGTTATAAATTTATAAAATTGTTGCATAGAATCAGTGTTGATCATGCCACCTCTTTAATAAACCTTGATCGTTCTCAAATATTTTGGAGAAATAAGGTATGGAAGAAAATTCTAGAAGAAAGAAACACTGAACTTGTATAATGCCCGTGTAAAATTGTTGCACTTTTTAGATGATGTTGTTTTAAGAGGGGAAAACTTGTGGACCGTCGATGTTGTTATTTCGCTTTGCCTTATAGGAATGGAAAACGAAAAGATAAGAAACACAAGCAACAAAAGACTTTCGATTAATCCCTTTCAATGATGGCACAAAGTGTGACACTTAGACAACAATGAAGAGGATGACTATGTAGCCATTAAAGTACTTTTTCCACACCTTATGCTTTATATATGGTTAGAAATTCATCCATAAAGTACGGTGCAATTGAAGCACATAAATTGAAGAAAAAAATATCATGTAGGAATTTTCTTGATAACTACTTCTGTGGACTCATTTAAATATGATACTTAAGTTTAAACCGATTTTGATTAATGTAGCAAATTTGGCTTCTTTGCGTATGAAAGAATTCTTGGAATTATTGGAAAGAAAAAGTGTCTTTTTCTTGCTTCTTAAATTGCACCATTAATTTGGATGCAATATATTTGTGGAAAAATCAGGATGAAAGTTTATAATTTGGTATCAAGTCCATAAATAATGTCCTCTAGTCAACATCTTGACATCTTATTCTTCCGAGACATGCATGAGTGGTTCTAGATCAAGAGCAAGGCATGTCATAATTAAGAGCATTGTTATAAGCACTATGTATTAATAAAAGATAGGTCCCATAGTATACTATGGGATTTACAATTGAGCTTATTTTTTATTAGTGATAATATTTAGTAATAGTGGTGTCATTAAATATTTTTCCAGAGGAGTATTATATTTGTTTCATAGTCATGTATCAACAAATTTTTTAATTATAAAAATAAGCACGAAAATTATTTTAGCCCGTATTGGAAAATCAACTACTTAATTTACATAAATATTATTTATCATGAAGAAAAGAAAAAGGGAAAAAAAAGTGGAATTTTACGATAATTTATACTAATTGCTTTATCATGTGGTGTGTATATTCTCTTACCAAACCGATGAAAAGGAGTCAAATTAGGCCAGTGCAACACAAAAATCAAATCCGATCCCACCATGCTCTCAACAATGCATAAGAGAATATTATGTTGACGAAACATGTTTAAATGGGAAAGGAAAAAAAAAAAAAAAAAAAAAAGGTCTCTAGAAATTTCAGATGATCCCCTATGATCTCTTAGCTACCTATATAGCTATTTTGGCCGGCCACTTAATTCTGATTTTGTTCGAATTTTTCTTGTTTTGTACAACCTTTTTATGGGACTGTGAAGAAGCACATTCTTCTTTTAAAAGCTATATATACAGCTACATATGTGTTTGTGTGTGTGTGAAGAAGATGGAAATATGAAAAGGCAAAAGAAGCTCACTTTAGCTAATGACAACACAAAAAACATATATGACAATCAAAGTGCATGGACCAAATTTCATATTTTGGCTTTTCTTTTGCCGAGCCAAGGGGTGGAAGAAAAAGAAAACTAGATTTGATCAATCACATAAGTAGGTGCAGCGAAGGGTCAGTATTAAAGGGCTTTGAATTTTTTTTTATTTAATTTAACTTGACGTTTATTTATTTATTTATTTTGCTAGAGGGACATGAATGTCCCGCAAATATAACTTGTTGAGGGGAATAAGGGGACTGGAATCTGTGGTGCTCGACCTCTTTGACATGACTAGGATTTGCACAAATTTTTGAGCCAAAAAAAAAAAAGGTGTGAAAAAAACATTCACAAAGATATCACCTCTTGTAGTGTTATTCATGTCCACTGCCTTTGAAGAATTGTGGTTTGGAACAACTTAAAAGGGTCCCCAATACTACTTTCTTTTTTTTTTTTTTTTAATTTTGTTGTTCTTTTCTTTTACGGGAATGTTCTTAGAACTACATGATCAGAAGGAAATTGAAAAAGGGGCTATGCTCTCAGCAGTGGCAGGATTGGAGGCATGAAATAAATAATATCAATATATAAAAGTCAAAGGATAAAGTTTTAATGGGGGTTATATAAAAAATTTTAATTTTTAATAGGGGCTACATAGAGATTTTCAGTTTTCAATAAGGGTAAGGTAAAAAAAATTTTAAAATTTTTTGGATTAAATTAAAAGGAAAAAATTTTATAATAATAAATCCGTCCCTAACTCTCAGTGACCAAAGTCAAAAAATTGAGACACAATGAAAAAGGTGATGATGATTTTGATTAGATAGGACATAATAAAAATAAATGAGGACATGAATTAGAAATTTTATCTCATAACATATGGACACAACTAAATATTTAAACTTAAAATT
Organism: Antiaris toxicaria; assembly: GCA_035233585.1. NCBI lineage: Eukaryota > Viridiplantae > Streptophyta > Magnoliopsida > Rosales > Moraceae > Antiaris > Antiaris toxicaria. Next base: position 9,044,879 of record CP141162.1, on the reverse strand, counting down.
TCTTAAAATTGAGCGGAGGAACGAATAGAGTTTTGCTCATAACTTAGGAGTACAACTGATTTTTTAAAAATGTCTAGGCATAAAATTTAAAATTTCACAAGTTGAGTACGTCCCTAATTCAACTATATATATATATGTGTGTGTGTGTGTGTGTGCGTGTGCGCGCGTGTGTGGTTTCACTACGACCCTATACTCTAACGGTAAAATACATCCTTCTACTGGAGGGGGAAAAAAACATTAACCATTAGTAGGGATTATTGCTAGTAATGTTTTGACATTAAAGTTGAAATTTCACAAGTTGAGTGAGAACACGTCTTTAATTCGATTATATATATGGTTTTACCATGACTTTCTATACTCTAATGGTAAAATACATCCTTCTACTGGAGGGAGGAAAAAAAAAAAAAAACATTGACCATTAGTAGGGATTATCGCTGGTAGTTTTCAGTTAGTCTGAATTTACTTTATGAAACACTATCGGCCACCTTATATAATGATATATGAATCTCGTAATTAAAATGTATGTGATTAGTTAAAAGTGGTAATCTACATGTGTTTCTCGCTGAAGTTATATCGATAGTTTGTGTGCACCATGAATACGACTTCTACTATATGTGCCTAAAATGAGTATAACCTTTCATCTTTTTAACCATAAATATATTTTTGAAAAAGTATTGAGCAAATTATTAATTAACAATTCTTATTTTTTTTGTTGAAAAAAATGAATTAACAATTGCCATCAAAGTGAGTTGCGCCCCAGAAAAAAATTATATATATATATATATATTATCAAAGTCATTAATACTATTGCTTCAAGGCTAGTGTCAATAAAATAGACCAATTAGACCACTAAATGGTGACTGATTTGATATTCCATTTTTAAATCAAAATTCTTTCGATTTTTTTAATGTATTTTCTATCATAAATTTTTTTTTTGTTGAATTCTCTTATAACAATTTAGAATCACTATTTGAGTTATAAATTTAAACCTGCGTTTCAAACGAACTCTAAGCAATAATTATTTATTCAAAGCCTGTACTACATGCGAACCTAAATATATATATATATATAGTTGTAAAGACTTATGGTGCGTTTGGTTATAGCATTATAATTGCATTATATTCAAATGTAAAAGTATTTTATTCAAATGTCAATTACATCACAATTTAAGTCTAATATAATTATTATTCATCATTCTACTTTTTTTATTATTTTTACTGATCACATCATATGTTTTTTTTCTTTCTGCCTTTTTTTTATTTACTTTTACTAATCACATCATATATTCAATCACAAAATACAATTTAAGTATTTTTCATCTAAACATATATTACAATATATATTTAGATGAAAAATACTTAAATTGTATTTTGTGATTGAATATATAATGTGATTAAATACAAAGTAAATATGTGATTAAATACAATATAAATATTTTTTATCTAAATATATATTACATTCACATATTATATCAATAAAATACTTTATCCGACTACATTAAAGAGCTTCTTGGTTATTTAACGATTGACCTTTGAGGACGAGGACAAGCTCAAATAATACATTCACATGCTATATTAATACAATACTTTATCCAACTGTACATTAAAGAGCTTCTTGGTTAGTTAACGATTGACCTTTGAGGACGAGGACAAGCTCGAATACAAAGCCACGTGCGCAAAAAATAAGCACAAAGCGCTCCCCAGGCTCCAGCTACATGCACACACACTGAGAGAGATCAGGTTCTTCTACTGGCCAACCCAGATCAGTATTCCACAGGAAAAAAAAAAAAAAAAAAAGCACAGCTCTACTCAGTATATATTGGTCGCCGTATTTGATCAGAGGAATCAAAGAAAATGCCAAGCAAAGAGAGTCCAAATTAGAGGCTCAATTTTTACAGCTATGTATATAATGATACATCAACTTCAATAAAGCTTTTCAAATTCATGTATAGTAGTACATGCTATATATATATATAGGGCTTAGCTATAGCCAGGAAAAAAGACGTTCTAACGAGGGCCAAAAAAAAAAAAATGAAAACAAACATTAAAAAGTTGAAAACAAAAAATTTTTAATGATCATCTGCATGTTGAGGGTCCCAAAAAACGCTAAGCCTAATTCCTTAGGAGACACTGCGTGTCCCACTTCCTTACACAAACCAGATTGAAAGCAACGGACTTTGATGACAAATAAGTTGGGGCAGGCGTAGAGGGTTGTGGGGGCAACTAAAGGGGTGTCCCTATAAGCACTAATTGAATTGTCCTTTTTCGAAAACCCCTCCTAATTGACTCCATGTGACATTCAAATACCCCATGTGCTTGTGGTGGGATATAACCTCCCTCTATGTTGTACCTTAATTTCAATTTACCAAATTTAATAACCAATCCCTTTTTTATGAATACCACCATGTGTGTGAGACGGTCTAGCTGTAAATGATTATTGTGACTAGATATTTATGATAAAAGACTTTGAGAGTTATATGAAGTCTTGTTCTTGTTAGTTCATTACTCGATTTAACATGTGTAACATCACATTCTCAAATATTTGAACACTAAGCATATTTAATGAGATTAAGATGACATGCAAGTCTCTCGTTAATTGATAGAATAAAAGTTATTATTAGAACTATTATTATATTATTATCAATATCTGAGATCTTCCTAAAATAACATTTAATGGGAATATGTTGATGCTTGTTGCCATCCTTTTGACATTTTCTTGGCGTGAAGAATTCCTTATATATTTGTAGGTATACATATATATATATAGAGAGAGGGAGAGAGAGGGAGAGAGAGCGCGCTATTAGGAATTCAAAATTCCCTTGTTATATTATACACGTGAAAACTTATTTGGGTGTTATGCTATGTTATCTGGCTAGCTAGCTAGCTGTACAACCAGGTGAGACTATTAAAAGGGTACTAATTACTACAATTTTCAAATTTGAATTCCCTAAACTACGGACACTCCACGAGCCTAATCATATTTTCTTACATGATTTAAATATTTTCTCTTTGTGGGTCGAAGACGTAACATGGAAGTTTGAAATCTCTGCTAGCTAGCTAGCTAAATCCATATTATATATATACTTTCAAATGTTTTTTTTTTTGGCCATATATAAAAATAATGTTGTGTTTAATTTGACACGACTACAGTATTATTAACTGAGGATCAGTTACCAAATTATAGCACATCTCCTGGCTTTGTATGAATGCAAGATCGTCATCATTGTTCTACTGTCAAATACTGTCAAATATTTAGGCATCTTAATCCAATATTATCAAGAACAATAAAATTGTACACGAAAATAAGCAAACAACAATATTGACAATAATTAATATCTCAATTCCAGAGATAAATTTACTTTCAACCACAATATTAATTCATTATGATAATAAAAAAGGTTACAAGAAAAAATTAAACACCTCTCAGTCTTCCAGTGATTTTTTTTTCCTCTCTAATCTCTTTAATAACAACCCTAAAAATAATGCCCCCACCCCATAGGCATACAAAGAAAATTAAGGAAACAGATTTACATGTGTGAAATCCCCAACCCGAGAAGGGAACTTCACCCCTTTCCAACTTCACAACAACCATATTATGAAAGTTGATCCACATGTTATCTTTGTATCTAGACAATAATTAAACTTGCTAACTTAACATTCTAATATCAAAAGCTTGTTTACGATCAAACTCCAATTCTGACTAATAGTCTTTAATATGACAAAACTCTTCAAAGATAATTTAACACAACGATCTCAATATATTAGTAGTTTTAAGGTTCAACGATGTCATAAACGATGTTGTGTCAGTGCATTGGTTGCAAAATCCACTGCCCACAAGAGAAAGCCGTAGCTATTTCAAATGATGACAGAGATAATGGTGGGAGTTCAAATGAGGAATGAGAAATTGGGGAAGGAGACTACCAAAAGTGTGGGTTATAGTTGAAAATTAAAGGGCATAAGACAAACATAATTGTAACTGATATCAAACAAATTGATTATTACTACTATATATGCAAATGCAATCTTATAATCACCAATGATCATGATGACAATTACTTGTATGTTGATCTTCAAATTAAGGGGAAACTGAAGGAAAGAAGGAGATGGGGCATTTCGATTGACAATTCAATTAGTATTTCATATATATTATTATAAAGCGAGATCTATATATATTAGAGAATCTTCTGACGTGATAATATTATAAAAGAAAAGTCTTTAAAAGTAAAATTACATTTGAAATAAAAACTATTAAAATGATTTTATTAACATTAACTCTATCATTATTGATACTTTATCATAAAATTCTCCTTTTAAATATTGAAGGTAGTTGTGAAGTTAGATGGAGATATTAGGTTTTTTGAATAACGTAAACTTAAAATGGGTCCCCATGGCTGAGAGTGGGAGAGATTGAGAATACGTCACTTTTATATTTCATTTTGAATTAGAGCCACAAAGTTGAGTCGAGAAAGAAAAGTACTGGTTCACAGATGTGGGCATTCCCAGTTCACCAACAGATCACGTACACACACCATAGGAAAATATTAATAAAAAACAATAAAGGTTTTATGATTATTAGTTGGTAGGAACCGAACTGAGGAGTCCATTCTAAACCCAAAATTTTCGTGTAGTGGAAGATAGATAATGGAGAATCCAAACAAAAGAAAGGAAACTGTAAAGTGGAAGTTGGCACTAAGTGAATTTATATATGGAAAATACATAAACACATATAATCGGAAGATTTGTGTATATACATATATATGTGTATTTATATTAATTGGGCAGCAAATGGCAGGTTCACTCAGGGTCCTTGTGCTACACTGGATGGGTAACAAAGCCTGGGTGAAAATAACATGTTTGTCCTACAAATGCCAAGGGAAAAACATGTCCTCAGAGATGACAAACCCTACTTTCATATCACATCAGACAGAATAAGCCAACCACAAACCATACCCCACAATTCATTTTGCATTGTGCGTGACTATAATAGGAAAGATTCAAATTATATACATTTAAAAAAATTCCACCTTGAATTTTAGCCTATTACGACGTTTGGCCCTAGATTTTTTATAATTCTAAAAGTATTACTCATGTTAAATTTGTAATTCTTAACTACCCCAAAATAATTTTCCTGTTTGATTCTTTTTATGTCCTCCTACGGTGCAAAAAGATGAAGATACCCGAATTAGTGAAAAGCTGAATTTTGCAACAGAAGGATGGATAAGGTGTTAAGATTTTATGAGATTTGATTGGTTTATTGATTATCTTTGTAATTACCTTTTTGTGTTTCTTTTAATTTTTAGAAATAGTGCAATGTCAATTAGTTTGATTTTAGGTTTCCTGATTATATTTTCGCTATATATAAATCTGTATAAATTCTATATAAATTGTGAATAAGATTTATTTGAATCCCAAATTTCAACTTAGGACCATGATAAAACGATAACAAAGCACCAAATATGCCAATACCCGCAGCTCAAAATGGCCTTCTTTTAAAGGCCCCCAGTCTTTTCAAACGACAGGCATCTCTTTCGGGATGTTAAACTAAACACGGGTGTTTGGAAGCGTCAATTACGTAGTTAAAAATTCAATATTTTTTGGACATCAATAATATTTAGGGGAAAACGTGATATTTAGCTAAAATTCAGGGAAAATTTTTGTTTTTTTGTTTTTTTGTTTTTGGAGTAAACATTATGTATCAATGTGTTACGATTGTGGTGGTGGGGTATATACAGCACCACGCAAAAAATAAAGGTCCTCGCAATGTACCATGCTCGTGGTCCATCTGTGCTTCCCTAGTGTGGACAGGATCTAGCACCATCCATCATGATCTGGAGGGGTCAACTTGCGAAAATCTAGTCACGACGCACGAATCGGACGGCTGAGATTTAACTCATGGAGAATTGACAGATTGATCACATGACTTTTTGTTGTTGATGATCATCACCAGAAATATTTTATAGATATTGGTCTTTCTGCTTTTCTGCGCTGCCTCAACATTGTTTCAGCTTTCTAAGTGTGGAATTTAGCAATGAGAAAAGTCTTTTGTGGAGCTAGTTTCGTTGTGACTTGGTTAGAACAGAAATAGTAGAGATTTAGCTGATCGTGAAAAAGATTATTTCAGCAAAAAAAAAAAAAAAAAGATTGATACGGTGAAAAAAAAAAAAAGGAGCAAATAATTATGGTATAAATCATACGTGATGTATGCAATATATTTACGCAAAGTTAAAATTTTGAAGCTCATAACAGTTAGGGGACCCACATGTTCGTCCACAAAGAATATAAACCAATAATCTTTCAAACTGGTGATGACCAACATTCATACTGGCCACTGAAACTACTAAATATATATATATATTTATATACTTACTTTACCAAGTTTTAATAAATTTCTATTTGGTTGGTCTAAATTTTATATGGCAATGATCATGATGAAGTTGTATTTATAGTAGCATGAGCATTCTTTGTATGTTGCAAAGAAATGTACTTAATCATGACTGTACTGATGATAGAAGTTCCAATATTTTATTCTCCAATTTGTACGTTGGTCTTTTTTTCTTTCTTTCTATTTTTTTTTTTTCCTTTAAAGCTTTTCTTTGGTAGGGTTACTCTATGGATGATGCAAGTTTTTTATAATTATGTCAGTCAAAATTATATTAGAATGAGAAAACATATAATAAAATTAATTGAACGTGAGTACATAGAAATGGAGACTAAGCTTGCATTTGGAATAAAAGCTGAAAATGAATTTTTGAAGTTGGGATTGGTTGAATTTTTTAAAAATTAATTATAATTTTTATAGATTTTTTAGAAAATAACAAAAAATGAAATAAAAAGGTAAGATTTTGACCTTTGTTTAAACACACCCTAAATACCGACCCTTTACAGATATTGTATTTTTCATTCTATACTGTTGAGAAGGTTTTTTTTGCATGTATCCCAATCAACAAATAATGCTTGTATGGAGAGAAGATTCTAATCTACTCCTATGGGTTATGGGTTGCTACAACATTTTTTTTTATTTTTTGTTTTCTAATTTTTACTATCAGTTTTTATTTTTTCAGTCATCTTCAATCTTCAAATAAATATTCTAGTCTTTTTTCTATATAAGCCCGAAAAACTTGATTTTTGACTTAGCTTTATGAATCTTCAGTTTAGGAAGAAATGGGGATTACTAAAAAGATAACTCTTTATCACTTTATTCAAATAAAATTTCTAGTCATTTTCTCGTATGAGCCCAAAAAGCTTGATTTTTGACTTGGTTTTATGAATCTTCAGTTATGAAACAAATGGGAATTACTAAAACAATAACTCTGCGTCACTCTATTCAATGTTTGAATAAAGAAATTCTCATAAATGAAAATGTCAGAGATTCAAGACTGAAATCAGGGGGAAAAAAAGATACATTTCTCACTTGCCCTCTCCATATGTATTTATAGGCCGAAGAGTGTGCTGTCTCTTAAAATTTAATCCTGATCGTTTATTCTAAGTGGCACAATTCCAGCCCTTAGATTAAGTCTGTCAATGTGTTTATATTCTATTCACTTAATCATAGGGGTTCTTAATTATTAATCTTTTCCTATTCTAGTCTCACCTTATGAATTTTCTTAATTGAATATTGTTGTCGATTTCTCTAATTTTTTATTTAATTTTCTCATAATAAACACTGTCGTTTTACAGGAAATATTTTCAATCCTATATCCTACCTAGAATTCTTATTTTACTTGTTTAACAAATCACAAAAAATGATCTTTGCAGCTAAATTCCGGTACTCTTCTTAAGCCTCACACTACACTGTCTGCGCACCATACATTCATATCACAAGAGAAGAGAGAGAAATTTTTTTCTTAAAACAAGTCCTATAAGTTTTTTACTTTTTTTTGGGGGACAAATTATTGTAATGAAAGCGGCATATTTCATGAATTCTTAGGAATGAATCATATCTTTCGATCTTTTTTCACACTAAACATCAAAATGAAGCATGCTATTAGGGTGTGTGGTAGTCAGATAGGCGTTTAATAGGATGACTATTGTGAAGACCTACAAAGCTAATATTTCATAAATATAAGAATATATGTTTGCTTATATATATATATATCTATCTATATATATATATAAGTAGGAACAGCCCAAAAGCATATCCTCGTCCATAAAAAGATAGATACTCTGCGTTAGTGGTGCTGCGCGTGCATGTGCATCCATTTATAATTGGGGTCTTAATTGTTTGGGATTCAAATGGTCCTCACTTCCTTAAATTTCCTGGTACAGAAGATAAAATTAAAGGACCATTTTCCTATTTGCTATTTTGAAATATCTTCTTATATGTCATATTTGTTGAAGATTATGATTCTTCATTTTATATTTATATCTTTTCTAATTAATTAAGCTACCATCTGGTTTTGACCCCCATTAAAAGTGTGATAACAATTTTGAACCCTAAACTGATAAATTTCCTCTTTTTAACTTACGAATAAACTTTTAACAAAAGTATACTGGCTAGACGTGTTCTTAAAAAGATTTTTTAAAAAAATAGTAACCTTGTACTTGCACTACTTTTGTTTTAATTACCAAATTTCGAAGGTAATATCTTGAAAACATTCAAAATATACGACCTGGCCGTTTTTACTTTAATTCCTTCTCTTGGTCCTAAATCAAGATTCAAATCCCTCTAAAGGAAATACACCACAAACGTGAGGGTAAAAAAAAAAAAAAAAGCTTTGGCGACAACTTATAAATCAGTCATATATAGTATGAGACAATATATAAATTATTTGCTTGCGGTTACTTAATTATAAAATGTGTATGTGTGTGTGTGAGAGAGAGAGAGGTTGAAATTTGGTACGTCGCCAAATAAATCAGATTCATTCTCCAACTATGCACTGCCTAGTTGGCAGAGTTATATTATTATTATTGTAGACCATGCTAATAATTTCGTGAAGCTTCTTACAAATCACAATTGGACAGGTTTTGGATAATTTTCAATCCCCATAACTGAATAAACTTAGCATCATATCATTGACTAATACTTTGACCATAAAAAATAAATTGTATTATACACATACATTATCTTTTAAAAAAGAGAAAAACAAATTGAATGTTTTTTTTTTTTTTTTGGGTTAAGGAAAGAATAAAAAAATAAAAAGGAAAGATTTTGGCGCGCGGGAGGAACATGGCTAAGGCCACAAAACCTCTACTTAGATAAAGAAATAATTAAGAAAATAGTATATACCAAGTTTCTTGGTGATTTCTAGTAAGGGATAGCTGACACACTGCTGGTAAATACCTTGTCCATGTGTCCGGTATGTTAGGGAATGGGGTCTACAACAAAAATAAATATCTTCGAAAAAAAAACACATAATCTCATGATATGATTTGGTTGAAATCTGAATAAATAAATAAATAAAATACAAAATACAAAAGAAACCAAAAACCAATAATAACAACAATAATGATATCATGGATTTACAACAATAATAACAAAATACCAAAATGCAAAAATAAAATCAAAAAATGAAAAAATAAAAATAAAAATTTTGGTCATTGTTACAGCACGGCACACACACTCAATGTGTTTTTATATTTGAAGGGGTCTTTCAAACCACTTTCCTCTACATTAAAAGAGAGAGAAAGAAGAGAGTGTGAGGGAGAGAGAGGTTGAATAAAGCAAGTGATTAAGGTGGGTGGGTTGGGTTGGTGTCTCACAAACACAACAATTGCAACTAGAGAAGGCATCCAAAGGGATCGCATTGATCCCAGCTATCTCTCCCCTCTCTCTCTCTCTCTCTCTCTCTCTCTTATAGTTTTGGATCATGCTATCCCTTTGGATTCCTCCTTTACTTGCTTATTACCTGATTAATTCCTCCTTTCACTTGTCCATATATATGTATATGTATATGAATTATGTGTAGATTCTTCTTCATGCATATTCATCATCCTATTCAAAACACTGATCGGCACTGGCGGCCATGGGATCAAGCTGATCTCTCGCCGAAAGGCGAGCGAAAGAAGAACATTAACGGTGCAGTTTTCGGTTGATCTTTGGTTCAAGTAAGTAATCTTAGGATAAGCTTTTGCTTAACTATCAGAAGTACTTAGAACCTTAGTTAATTCTGAATTCCATAATTTAGTAGTAGTTGTACCGGCCAGCAGGCCAACAGCCAGTACAACTAGAACTATTTCCGCTTTAGATTTTTCAAGTGTGTGGAGTGGAGTACTAACTTTTGCATGAATTGATTTATTTTTTTGCTTATTTAATTTTCTGAGAAAAACCACTTCTCTTGATCTCTCAATACGTTAATGATAAGAATGCATCAAATTCATGATTTCTTATGACCATTTTGCATCTTCTCCACCACCCCCCTCCGATAACTACTCTTTTTTTATTTTACATTTATGAATATGAAATTGGTAATCAAAAATCAGTGACCAAAAAAAAAAAAGACTATATATATATTGGATCTGATTCTCTCCCGAGGATGTCTTGGTCTAATTAATTCGTGGAGATGAGGAGATCAACCCAGGAAATGTTCAAATATGTAGAATATCATTAGTCACTTCATGATTGCTTCTCTCTCTTTTCTTTTTTTTTTTCTTTTTTTTTCTTTTTGTCCATTTTGAGGTGAAGTTATATATTTACAGACTTCATGACAAACGTCATGTGAATTTCATATTTGTCTATACAAAACACTACAAAATTTTTAGCTGATTGTAAGTTTATTAGAGGGAAAAAAAAATTTTATATGTGAGTTTGAATGTAATACATGTAAATGAGGCTTTTACATAATTTTCACTTCCCATTTGAATGTAATACATGTAAATGAGGCTTTTACATAATTTTCACTTCCCATTTCGTGGTTTATCTTACTTTTTACATAGTTCCTTTTTTTTTTTTTTCCTGTATTTACCATGGCAAAAAAAAAAAAAGTAACTTGGTAAAAGTTAAAAGGATCTTTTGCCATCTTAACCGAAGTGACCAATTCTCTCGTTGACTTATATTGAATGTAGATACCAAATGGAAAAGCGGGGACATAAATTTAAAACAAGTACTTCTGCAGTAGTTTCTGGTGAGCATATAATTTTCCGTTTTATATTTTTTTCTATTACTATTATTATAATTATATTTTTATGGGACGTTGAACCATAAATCATCATTAATTAGTACTTAATTCATAACAAAGTGGAAGCTAGCTATTATTAGTGACCCCTTTAATTCGAATAAAACAGTACGAGTGTACTATAACCGCATGCTTGGATAATAATTCTTTACATGCTGTAGTTGACAAGTTTTCCCCATTATTTTCGGAAGCTTTATATCATTACAAACTTCCAACATTTTGATTTCACCTTTTTGTGTAAAAAGAAGGTAACTTTTATGTTGAATTTCCCTACAATATAAGTTAATAACCACCAAATTTCTGCTGACCCAATTTCTAACTTTTACATTGGTTTTTCTTAATAATGGTCTTCATATGAGGTGGAAGGTCTTAGGAGATTAATAAAAGAGGATTTAATTAGCATGGCTTCATCTATGGTGGCCCTGACCCAAGACTCCAAAAATCTCATGCCTAGATAGACTTTTATTAGAATCCAAGGCAGTGATATATATGATCATATATTTATACACACATATATAAAAGGACTTTTTTTTTTTTTTTTTTGTGTATGTTGCGATTTCCTTCTCCGACTTTGGCCCTCACATTGAGTGTCCCAAAGGCAAAGGAATCATACACGTGATTAGACCTAAAAAAAGAACAAGTTTAAACACTTATTATATAGTTTTTGAAATAAAGGGTCTCTTTAATTTGTCATGCATATGTATAAAAATGCAGCCTCATGCATATGGGCACATGACCACCAACATACAAGCAATATGAATCTCTCCTCGTATTTATGGATCCCCCTTTTGTCACATGGCCCCAACCCATCCTATAATCTCTTCTTCATTTACTTACTTTCCTTTCCTAACTCAATAATAATATATATAGATATTTATATTTGTGTGTGTATATATATATATGTATATACCTTGAAATGCTAAACTGTGCAATGCACTAGCTAAATTTTCCCAGACTTTAATTGTCACCTTTCAGTAATCTTTAAATGTAAGTAGGGCTCAATCTGACATACTCCTTTACTTGAGGGTGGCAGATACCAAACCAAAACTATAACTCCTGAGTGCCGGACCACCGTCACGTAATATGCAATATATGTAGCTACAGTTGGTAATAGTCGGTAAACGGTACATGACCTCAATAAAGATAAAAGTTACTCTTTTTTTTTTTTTTTTTTTTTGGCCTTTTTGGTTCTTTTGCAGTACGTGATTCCAATGTATATTTGTGTCATATTTGTAAGGCTTTTGGCACAAAAATACGATGTACTGGAAAACCGTCCAAGTTCATTAACTTTTTCTTTTACCTCACTACTGTTTAAGCATGACTCAACTAAACATTCAGACACAAACACAGACGCACATATATATGTATAATATGCATGTATGATGCATATATTTCCATATTATATAGATTATCATATGTATATATAGCGAAGTTATAATAAGGAAGCTAATATGCTTATTTGTTGCAAAGTAAGGCTATATATATATATATTATATGGATGTATATATCATTAGAGCTGACACTGATAAACTCGTCATTCTGTAGTTTTCATCTGTGAATTTTTGCCATTCTGCTACTTGCTTGATGAGGACGTCTTGAATTAGTTTGGTTAATTAATTAAGAGTTTATAAATATGCCGTATAAATACTTATAAATTTCCAACTCGACCGAAGAAAGAACAAACCATTGGTTATAATAACAACCTTAAATTTTACTCAAGTGTGTGAGTTTCTCTCAAAAATGTAAAATATAATTACCGTTTGTGACAGTATAGTTAGCTTTTAAAGAACAAAATATCGGTTGTAATTAATTAAAACTGTATAGTAAACTGGTAAACATCCATGGGGAATAGGACAAAGTGGTTACCTATAATCTGTTTACATTTTTGAATATTTCAAAAGCAATAAATTAATATGAATCCCTTGATTTTTAGAAGCTTCCCATATCTACAGAAAGTTGGCCAAAAAAACATCGTCAATTACTTAGAAGAACATCTCACATGTCTATTATGAGCTGTGGATCGTTTTTCCTCATTAAAATCATAAAATTGAAAGAAAAATATTATTATTAGCTTAATTCTTGCAATGAAAGTAATGAAATAGAATCGACATACATATATAAACATGGGGTCCAAATCTGAGAGAGAGGAATTTTGGTGGCAACAGAGTACAAATTGTCTTCAATTGTGACATATGTCCTCCAAATGTCTCCCTCTTGGACTACACACGCTTTATGAAAGACGCACAAACTGCCAAAAGAAAAACCAAATATCAAAATTTCCACCAATCCACTAGGGTTTCAATGCTTTCATTACTTTTTTTATTCATTTCTTTTTTTTTTTTTTAACTTGGGATTCAAACTCTGCTTTATTATGGGTTTATCATCGAAAAAAGGTCAATTTTATAGTCATTTTACATTAAATGCTCTTTTTTTTAATGGTTTTTATTTTCAAATAGTTAACCGGATAGATTTTTGTATATCAATCAATATGAATAATGATTTACCGATCTATATATACTATTGATGATAGAGACTAGGTGATTTAGATTTTAGAGGAATACCTTCTTAAAAAAATTTTGGAATTCAAATGTATCACATTGGCAAAAAATTTAAGCTTAATATTTTTCATATCAAAAGTGAGAGAATTAATTAATAAAAACTGCAAAAATTAGTATATTCGGACCAATAATTATATCTGATCACCGTAAAACCCAACAAAATATGTTCGGCGATGGTTTTAAAAAACGACCACCCACCTATATTTTCTTGTTTATATTATTGTTATTATTTTGCAGCCTTGGGGGCTTTACTTGATCCTCAGCCTCCAAATTCAACACCAATTTTTATTCATCTTTCTTTATTTGCACTATTACACTCTCCAATTTCTTTGCCAAGAAAATGGAGATCCGAGAAGAATTTGATGGTGTACTTTTTTTTCCGCCCCATTGTCTTCGGGACTTGATTGAGATGTTCCCAAGTTGTCTAAATATCACCTCAAGTTATGCAATGCGCCCAAATTTTAGGTGAGTTTTAGTGATTACTTTATAATCCAGAAGATTCGAGATAACACCACTCAAGAATAAACTAATGTTTAAATAATCATGTGATTTCTTGGATAACTAATTAAGAAAGATATTGACTTAAACATATTATATTTTATTAGCAAAACTACTTTACCCACTTCTTTAAACTGATCAACTGAATCATTTAATCGTTCTCAACTTTAAATAATCTAAAGGTTTGGTTAAATGATTACGATTTATCGTCCTTTTTTAAATTAAATTGTTGGGCATGTCTGGGGGTTAATGCCCTTTTATTTTATTTTCTTGTTTGAAACTTCTTTAGTACTTACGTTTCATCTCTTTTACCCGAGATGTGAACTTTACTCTTTGTGAACTTTTTTTTTTTTTAACATGCATTTTTCCAATTTCATGAACTTTCTTGGGATGTGACATGTATTTCTTTTATAATAAGATTTGTGTAAGTCTTGTTTTCGCAAAAGAAAATATCATCACATGCATACTAGCCACTCCAAAGTGAGCGTATAATGCCAAACGAGTTCTACCCTTTTTCCTTTTTAATTTTTGTTTTTCAAATATAAAGTGGAATCCAGTAAATTTGAATAGTACACTTTATGATAGAATCAACTATTCTTTCTATTATCATTATTGTTGACACAAAGTTCGCTGATGTTTATTCTCTAGATATCACCATTATTTCTTCTACAGGTAAAAGGGTTCGCAACCTATATGCCTTCTATCTCCACATAATAATGTTTCGTCAGACTTTTATCTATCCTGAATAACTCTTCATTGCTGCTTCCTTAGAAGTATGGATCATTTCTCATTATAAAATTATAATTAGATTACACATAATATATAAACACATCATCCAAGTTTTGCAAAACTCATACCATCACCTAAATATTTTTAATATATGTATGTAGCTAACAAATGCCCTAATCTTTTAAATATTTTGATTTATATTTTAATTTTTAAAAGTTCAAGACCAGAAAAAGTTACCGCTCGTATTTACTGGGTGGATACATCAAATCTCTTCGAAAAGAAAGACGAAAATAATTGCAATAAAGGTTACAAAATTTATGATATCCATAGGACTAGTAATGTATAAGCTTAAACTATAAGCTACCAATTAGTGGCCTAGTTTCTACAAAAGGATGAAGTTGTGGTTTTGAGTTTTTATTTTTTTGCCCCCCCTCACACTGGCAGGCAGTTGATTTTTTAGATTCGTTCTATAAATAGCTTATTTTTCATCTTTTAACGTCTTATGTTTTCTCATTGTTAATCCTCAGGAAGGTTTTGTTTTGTTTTTTTCCCCTCGTAAAGGTAAATAAAATAGTCGATTTATAAGATGGAGAGTCATGGTCCTAATGGCACTTAAATCTCAAAATTATGATATATTGCCGTATGTTACCCGCCCCACTTGTAAAAATATCGCATCGACTTTCTCACTCATGTCAACTTGTTTCTGACTTTTCAAATATGCTAATTATATCACAGAAACTTAGTAAATAGCTAGTGACAACATCAGTTTAGGCCAAAAAATAACAAGCGCACTGATTATGATTCTAGTAAATCTAATGAAGTGACAGTGTTATTCCCTTTTTTTTTTTTTTTTAGTCCTAGAAAAAAAATAACATCTAACGGGTGACAGAACGTGAGATTTTATGTCCTTAAAAAATAAAATAAAAAATAAAAATAAAACTAAAACAGACAAACGGACCAAAAATATTTTTAAGCTAAAGGGACGTCACCCGCACATTTGAAAAATTAGAAAAATTAGGACACAAGTTGATATACAGTGACAAATCTAGAAGGAATTTTTGTAATTTATCCTTTAGTTATTCAATCAAGTTTGCTAGAACTCTTTTCTGAAGAAGACAATGAAAGTTATAAATCAAATACAATAAAAGTCATAAAACAAATACAATTGTTTGCAATCAGACTTCTAGATTAATTACTTGAACTGAAAATTGTGAAGTTAAACTAGAAACTCAACTTCCAAATGCATTTTACACAGGCTAATCAATAACGTGGTTGGATTTCCCCATGTACAAATAAATTAAATTAAATTAAGATTGAGATCCCTTGATATCCTTGACTCTACTATATATATATATATTAAATTATGATTTGTTGACCTTAGAAAAACAATTTACATTTTGCAAAGCAAACATAGGGTAGGCCAGCCTAAATGTTGGGGAGTTGGTCTAACAAGGATCCCCAAAATTCATGATGTTATACCACGTTTGTTGGTGTATCCAATCAAGAGAAAAATAGAAAGATCTATTATCTGCTTTTTTTTTCTCTCTCATATCTAAACATAATCTAAATCGAGTCTTCTGCATAATCCCTTGTTTTTGACTTCTTATCAAAGGATATAAATATATATATATATATGTCTGTGTTTTTATGTTGGTTTGACTAACATGACACCAACCAATTTCATTACAACAAAAGATAAAGTCAGAAATTATCATAAGGATGTTAATTATGGCTAAGATTTAAAAATTACGTATGCTAAAATCAAAACGAATAATTCATTGATGGGAAATTTTTTTTTAATAAGAATATATTTTGTGTACTTGTTAATATCAATGCTATCTTCAGTAAAAAAAAATATATATATATGTATATGTATATATAAATAGCATATTTGATGATGCTCTGAATATTTAGAGTTGGGTGGCTATTGTAAATTTGTACAATAATATATTGGCTGAAAAGAAAAAAGAAAAAGTTGAGGGGGCTATATATAAATTTTTATTATACAAACAAGGGCTAAAACGAAAAAGTTAATTAGGAGGGGCTGCGTCCTTGATAACACTTGTAATTAATTTCAAAATAGCTAATCATCAAAGATTTTCCTTAGTTCTAAAATGCTAAAATTTTTTGGAAAAAAATGTTTGAGTGTGTTAGAATTCAACTATTGCATTAACATGAAGTTATCACTTGGATTGAGTGATGCGCGGATTTTTTCTTGTAATTTTTTTTTCTTCATTATAACAAAATTATGCAGCGGCTGGGAGTCGAGGGTGAATCAATCTTATATGCTTGTTTGATTGTTTCTTCTTTTCACTCCCGACAGCAAAGGATTAGGACGTGTAATACCTTGTTTGTCCTTGAAAATACCAATGATGTGTTGATTAGCTCATGGTCGGGGCATAGCAGAATTAGAGAAGAAGATTTAAGGGTCAGATCTATGTATTGCCTCAAGACCTGAAAACGTAAGCAATGTAAGTTGTTTATCATAATTATCAGATCTTTTCGGTGGCGTTTGGTATTGGTTTTGAAATGTTTTCTATTTTCAAAAAAATTAAAAATGAGAATATTTTGAAAACTATGTTGAGATCATTTCTGAAATTGTGTTTGATTATGTTTTCTAAATATATATTCTGAAAAACATAAAAATGAAATCTTGTTTGGTTATTTATTTTGAAAACTCATTTTATAAGTAAGTATCTTATAAAAATATATTTATTTTTAATTTTAAAAAAATAATAAAAAATAAATTATTAATCATAATTTAAAAAAAAACCTTTAGTAGCAGTTTTTGTAATGAGCGATAGGGTAGAAGAGATTAGTGATCTGAGCTTTAGGTGGCGGTAATAGCTAAATTTAGGTAATTAGTCGATAATTATCGTCGTGAGGGGGTCGTCATCATCGTCACTAACCTATGATCATCAACCTTCATCGGAGATAGATACTATTATTGAACATGATCATTACTGACGCTATACAACCAAAAAAAGAAAGAATGAGAGAGGAGATGGAGGGAGAAAGCGAAAACAAAAAGTGAAAACAATTTTTTTTCGTTTTCAAAAAACCCAAAAAAACAACATAGTTGAAAACATTGTTTTCGAAATGATTTTAAAAATGTTGAATAAACAAATGCTATTTTAGAACCATTTTCATTTTCTATGTTTTTGAAAATGAAAAATCATTTTTGAAAACAAAAACAAACGCCCTTTCATTTCTCTTTTCTTGTGTTACTGAAAGTTTCCATTGACAAACACTCTTAATTTACTCAATGGCAGAGCCACTTGCTGACCAGTAAGGGCACTACTTACTTTTTGTTTTTTTTTTTTTTAAATGTGTTTTAAAATTTATGATTTTTTCCGTTTTTATCATGTTAAGAGTCAGTTTTTTCATGTACATGTCTATTATATTCTCTACTTTTTATTTTCATTTTTATATTTAAATAAAAATAATGTATATCCTTACTGAAATAAAAAATTGACTCTGTTGCTGATAAATTATTAATTTTATATGTCCCTACTAAGATAGAAGGTTGACTTCGTTATTGATACATTATTAATTCTATGTGCCAATAATAATGGCCACACATAATGTTGTTTTAAAGAATTACTTACTACTACTTCTTATGTAAATATTGTGATTTAAACTATGCTTTGCTCTCACAAATCAAGCCCTTAATTTATTCAGATTAGTTGACAGCAAAAACCTTGTTATCAGCAAGCATGTACCTCTTAAATATTCAGCACTCTTAATTTGTATTTTGTAGCAGTTTCTGTGATGCACAACATAGTTCTAACGAAAATTACATAATTTGTTTAGTTTAGGACTAATGTCGGAATTCAAATCAGTTTTCGTCATCAGAAGATTACAGGAAGAGCAGCAAGGAAGATATATAACAAAGGGGCTTATTGCCATTGCTAGTCAAGATTAGCTTTGTGAGTGATCAAGTTTAGCATAAAACTGACGATTGCTTTAAGATAATCAGAGCTAAATTAAGCGATGATACGATGTTTCTTCCTACATATGCCCTTACGCAACAAAAACCAGAGGAGCAAAACTTGCCATCATCTGTAGAAACAAGGGATTGACGAGAAAAGAAACAAGCGAGGCTAAAACCTAGAGATACGTAGTTTTTATACTCACGATACGAGTATAGTTTTTATACTCACATCCGGTGTTTTTCATTGGCAGAATAGGAACACCAGAAGAAATTTGGCTTTGCAAATATGAACTTGTTAAAAAAAAAAAAAAGTAATCGTGAAACTAGTAGAAATCGACGATAAGAATCCTGACGCGGCTTGTCATTCTTCCAATAATAAGGGAACTATATATCAAGCCAATAATATCAGCTTCCCAGACCGATCCTCTGATCAATCAACTAATAGACAAATCGTGAAAGATAACTCATTTTTTAGTGAGAAAGCTATGAAACTTCAGTTATCTTCACACGGGGGAAAAAAGACGCTTGCGAACATTTCTATGAAACTAAAGAGGCAAACCTGTAGTGGCGAAGAAGAACCAAATACGGTCTGGAATAAATTTGTCATCCTGGAAATCTATTGAAATAAAACCACGGCAGGAGGAGGGATCTTTGCGACAGCGGAACAGAAAGCGCCTCTGATTTTCCAATCCAAAGGCGTGGTTTTAGATTTAAAAGCCACAATGCGACCCTGCAAACGTCCTCGGACAATTAACGACTCCATTGCTGCTTCGATGACTTCTAAGGCCAGCTCACACGCGATGATTCAGCTCCCTAAACTGAGCCCACGGTACACCATAGACTGTTCACGAATAATGGAACCAGCAGCATTCCTCAAGACCACATGCAAACCCGGTTCTGCCACAATGAAGTATGCTTCAAAGTAAACTTTGGACAGCCCCAGATCGGCAGATCCTGTTCAGTGGAGTTCATATCCATCCTATTGAGATTCTCCTAAGTTACACTCAGCACAAGAACTTAACCAAAAATTTTATTTGCAGATGGCTTGCCTTATTTTTACACAATGTCCCCTTGAGGCACTCAAAATAAAAATCAAAAGTCGACTTGCTAATTTCACTTTGTAAGACTGTCGTTATAGCAAATTCCTCGTTGAGTCACTCGAACCTACATCCACAATTAGAAGTTCGATCAGGTTAACGGCTGCGGTCCACTCATACCAAAATTTCTGTCATTTTCTGTGATTCTAAATCTCATAAATCACAAATGTCACCCCTTAATCTTGTTAGATTTGTGTTTACTTGAGCAAATTGTGGATTAATGTAGTTGGAGTATTGGGTTGTAGGACCACATAATTCACACAGTAAAGGGTAATTCTCCAAACCCGTCATTAGATGTGAAATAGGAAGAGGAAAACAATGGAATTCAGGCAGTCATGGTCTATATTTTAGGAGCCATTATTCCCTAACAAAATTCAGTAACCCCCCCTTAACATTTAACCAATCTTATAAAATTTGGGGAAAAAAAAAATCTTATATCCAATATTAATTATCAAGGTTAAGCAAGTGATAAAAAGATTAATTAACTAGCGATAGGCAAAAATCTTTTCAAGTTAATCTTCTTTAATAATATCATTGCATCAATTAAAATATTACATTACTAATTATAAGTATAAGCTATTATTACATGACTTAACAGTTTTATAAAATATATAATTTGGATCATTCATCCCAAATTTAACACAAGGCACCCCTCCCTCTTTCTCTCTCTCCCCCCTACACTGGTTGTATCACTCTCTTCCCTAAATTGTTACATTTTCTTTTTCATAGGTTGTACCACCAAACCAAACGGCCTACAGACAACAAACCAAACCATAAAATATTAAAATGATAATTTATGTAACATTTAAAGAAAAAGAATATTAGTAATGTTAGGTTTATTGGGTGTAATAATCATGGTGTATCTTAGATCAAAGTATTAAGGGGGAGTTTGGGGGAGGGTGTTGGAGATATTATTTTTGGGTTGGAAAAAAGTTGTTTTGAAGAATGTGTTTGGGAGAAAAAATTGTTTGAGGTGAAAAAATAAAAAATTTTAAAAAATTTTTTAGAAAAAAAATATCAATATGGATATTGTTTTGTTCCTTTCGAAATTCTATGCAATTTATAAAAAAATTTATCTCATTTGGACTTATATACAAAAAGTTATGAATTTTTAAAATTTGGAGTTTACTGTAGCGTTTTGGATATGTAAATAGTGAAAAATAAAAAAGTTTTGGAAAAAAGTGAAAATTTGGGAGCTGTCCAAACGAACCCTAAGAAATTTGAAAAAAATTGAAGCAAAAAAAAAGATATTAAAAAAAAAACCCAACTTTCTTCCGCCAATGATGGCCACCCCCACCACTGGCGACTCCCCTTGCCGATGACCTATGAAACCAGCTCCCCTCCAAGATCAACTAACGAAACACCAGCATCAACCTACAAACTAGCGAGCCCCACCCCACAAACCCACTTGGAAAATTCCAATGGAACACTATCAACTTGACTTGGACCTGAGTGATGAGGAAGATTGTGGGAAGAATAAGGTACAAAGGGTTTTGGAAGAGGTGAAAAAGGTTGAGGAGGCATTAAAATGTGACGGTGGTGATATAGACGACGCTGGCAGATTTGAAAATAGAGAAGAAAATGGAGGCAGATGCGATGCTGGAACATTACAGTAGCTTCTTAGTGTAGAGGGTTTCGAAGGAGGCAAAAAAGGCCGAGGAGGCATCGGAGTCATAAGTGACAATGGATACGTTGTCTATGGATTTGTAAGTAAAGAAGAAGGATAAGGTGATAAAAAAATATATATTTTCCTTTTTTTAATCATACATAAATAATATATAATAAAATTACTACAATACATCATAACTATTTTGTGCATTATAACTATTTTGTATTTATCACTTAATTATGTTTCATTTTAATCATATAAAATTGATGATGTATTTGATATACGCATTTAAATTATATTATATTTAAATATAATATAATTATTTTTTAAATATAAAAGTATTTTATTGAAATTTCAATTACCTCACATTTTAAATCTAACATAATCACTATTTATTATTTCACTTTTTCTATTATTTTTATTAATTACATTATATATTTACTTTCTCTCTCTTTTTTCCTTTTTATTTTTACTTATCACATCACATATTTATTATTAAAATATAATTAAAATATTTTTTATCTAAATATATATTACATTTAAATATAATATTAATAATTTTTTTAAATATAAATTATATTTAATATATTACATTTAAATATAATCGAAACGCAAGAAAAAATTGCACCTACCAGTCTTACTTTGCGAACAAGACAAAAAAAAAAAAAATTACAAACAAGCGAAGTGCAGAGCCACGTTTTGGTCAATGGTTGCCAAGTAAAGAAAAACAAAAACAGAAAAAAGGAATAGAGAAACTGTAGAAAGAAAAAAAAAAAAATCTTTGGCTCACCGTGAAAAAATTTCACCCCGATTCATCAAAATCCATCCATCAAGACTTGATTTTTCTGCTCAGTAATGGCGGCGTTCAGCCATTCATACTACTCTTCTTCATTCTCATGCTTTCTCCTCTTCTTCTCTTCCCTATCACTAACCCTAGTTCCCAAACAGAGTTCCTCTTCCGCACTCCAAAGGCCCACACAAACCACCAATTTCGACTCCGAAATCGCCCTCTACGGTGACGCCGAGCTCGCAGGTGACGGCAACGCTACGCGCGTGACGCTCACGCGCCCCCCGGTTCCGAGCTCGGGGCATCTTCTGCGCCGAACGCCCTTCCGGCTTGTTGACCCGAACGGACATCCGATGTCGTTCTCGACCGATTTCGCATTCTCGGTCTCCCCCGGCGGCGGCGATGGAGTCGAGCTCGTCTTGGTTCCCGCCGATTTCGGGTCTAGGGTTTCCGGAGAGAGCAACAGATTCGTCGTTGCCGTCGTTAACGCTTCTTCCACGGATTTGGAGCTCAAAAATGGAGAAAAGTTCGAATCGTGGATCGATTACGACGCTAGCTCGAAGAGATTGGAAGTGAGATTGGCTAAATTCGACGAAACGAGGCCGTACGATCCGACGATCGCTTACGCCATGGATTTGCTGGCAATGTGGGGATCGGACGAAGACTTGTTGATCGGTATAAGCTCGTCGACTGAGAATTCACCACGGATCATCACTGTTTATTCGTGGAATTTCGGGTTGAGAAGTTTCCCCAATTCGATGCATTCTCTACCGGCTGATCCGAGAGGCCACGGTCAACGTTTCGGCGATCATCGGGGACGGCGTGTTTGCCCATTGGCGGTGGTCGGAGGGCTGATTTTCGCGACGGTGTGTGGGGCTTTAATGGCGTTCACAGTTCTCTTCCTTTGGGCTGTTATTGCCGCTAACAAGCACACGGTTTTCCCAGCTGATCATCGGTCCCACGTGAAATCTTCAAGTTTCAGGTACGAAAAGATCGGTGTAGTTGTAGAGAAAGACAGTGATGATGATGTTGTTAAGAACTAGAAGTTGAATTCTGCTATGTTTGGAATTACACTTTTTGTATGAAAGTTATAGAGGTTCCACTGTTAGTATTAAACATGAATGCTTCTGCTGTTTATGTACTTTGGTAAGTTTTATCACATTGCTTAACATGTAAGCTATATATCTCGGTCGAAGAATGAATGGAATATCATCACGACTTATTAAGAGACTTTATAGCGACTACTTCATCAGTGACTACGGAAATGGGGGAAATGAACCAAACTCCTGAGGAAGAGGAATCACTCTTGAATTGACATGAGAATTGTCTCTCCATTCACTAGTTGTTATGTTGGTTGTTACTTCATGGGAAAGCCTGTAGGTGTAACGGTTGTTTGTCTAAGTTGTCCAAATCATGGCAGAGTTTCTATGTAGGAACTTTTTTTTTTGTTTTAATAATCAGTAGTTCTAATACTTGATTTAAACATGGTTTATGGTCGTGATGATATAGAATTTCGTTAGTGTAAATGAACGTAATGCGCTCTGCATGGTATCCGATTGTTGCCGAGTATTTGACAATTTTGGGTTTTGCGTTCTTTGTGGTGTCTGTTTGTTGTTATTCGCTAAGAATATTTGAAAATTTGGATGGCCAAGGCTATGTAACTTTTCTCTTAATTATGTTGGAATACCTATTAGCATCCGTGTTATAACGATTTACGCCTCCATTATGTTTTGCGCTTCCATATCGAGAACATTTGTTGTTTTTTCTTCTCTTCTGCTTGTTTTGCCTTTTGCTTTTTCTGTCTTATTTCTTGTTCCATTTTGTTTTCCAGTGAGCGTTTTGATTGGAGCGTCAAATATATAACTTATATCTGCCTCGTGCTAAATATGCATTATTTAAGTATGAAACCCTTTTTGTGTGCTTTTATTCGATCAATAGTGAATCCACTATCCACGCACTAGTGTGTTGATCCTTTGCTAGGATAGACTACAATGATTGCTAATTGGTTATTTCTACCAATGAAAAAAAACAATCGAGTTGTATTTCCCCAGTTTTTGCATTTCATTTCGAACAAGTTATTCCTCATCTAGTTTATTGCTCAAGTAAAATGCTTGTCAAAATCATCTAACCTTGGGGAGTTTGCTTTATTTTAAATGCTACATCATGCATGAGGGATACATTTGTGTGTGTTTATCTAAACTGACATGAAAATAGATATGAAATTTCTAAAGTCTGGATATTTTATTTTGTTATACTTTTAAGTCGCCGTTTCGATTCTGCCATGTTGGTTGCCCTTGTTTTTATCTGTGCAATAATAGACATTGCATAATTAAATTAATATAATCTGTACAGTTTTAACTGCTTTAAACAATTGGATGAATCCGATTCTTTGCAGATATATAAACGTCTTTTTCTTTTGTTTATGTTAAAGTTTTGTTAATCATTATTGCATTTGATGGAGAATATCTTTCGAAAAATCATAGACGTTAACTATTGTTATTAATTGCAAGGAGCAAAATTAATGTTTAATTTTTTGTAATTAGAGAGCTTTGCTTATTGAATAAACTAACTTTTTGTGCTACCAACAATTAATTAGTCAATTATTAAAGCATCCTGAGAAAAAATGAATAATTTAACTGAGCTCACTACTTCTCATATTAGTGGGCGTGAAAAGGTTGATGCCCACCAAGAACGCATTTGGTTTTATTTTTTAGAATAATTTTTTGTTTTTAAAAATATAAAAAATAAAAATGATTTTAAAATAATATATATTTATTTTATGTTTTTTAAATCATTTTAAAAATATTATTTTTAATTATGTTTTTTTTTAAATGAAATAAATTGTTTTCACTTTTTTATTTTTATTTTCTTCCTCCCTTTCTCTTTTCCCTCTCTATTTGTCTGTGTAGCATTGATGACGATGACAATGTCCGATGATGGCCTCCATCTCTGGTAAAGGGTGATTCCCTTGTGATGATGATCATGATTTGCGACTCAAATTTCGTGAAGACAGTTTTCGTGACAGCCTTCATTTCTGGGAAAGATGATGATCACAGATTGACAACGATGATGACGACCCCCTACGATAATGATTACAGACTTGTAACCCAAATCTTGCAAAGATATTGCCTAAAAAACCCACAACGACAGCCTTCATCTTTGGCGATGACAAAGATCATTAGGTTGCGAATTTGAGAGTCAATGCTGGTGTTAGGAACTCGTGTCTTTGAGCTTATCGTTATAATCACATCTGCTCTAGAACAACGATATCGTTGTCGTCGTCGTCGTCGTCGTCATTTAAGACTCACATCATCAATGTTTTTGATCCCTACCAATCATTCCAAAACCTACCATTAAAGTTTTTTTTTTTAATTATAACTAACAATTTATTTTTTGTTTTTTTAATTAAACATATATATGGATTCTTAAAATATTCACTCATGAAATAAGTTTTCAAAAATATAATCAAACAGAGAATATAATTATAAAGATGGTTTTAATATAATTTTTAAAATATTATTATTTTTAATTTTCTTTAAAATAAAAAATATTTTAAATATAATACCGAATACCGCCTAAGGGGTCGTTTGGGGGGCTGGAGATTTTCACTTTTTTCTAAAACTTTCTTACTTTTTACTATTTACATCTCCAAAACGCTACAGTAAACTCCAAACTTTAAAAATTCATAACTTTTTGTATACAAGTCCAAATGAGATGTTTTTTTTTTAAATTGTATAGAATTTTGAGAGGAATAAAATAATATCCATATTGATTTTTTTTTTTTTTTAAATTTTTAAAATTTTTAATTTTTCATCCTAAACAGTTTTTTCTCTCAAACATATTCTCCAAAACCAACTTTTTTCCAAACCCCAAAACCACATCCCCAAACTCCCCGTAAATCTTTCATTTAATCCAAATTTCTATTGCGAGGGTCAACTGTGCCTTCCATTTTTACTTTTTTATACTTGCGATTCCACAGCCGCTGGTTTTCAATGTTTTTACATAAAAGGTTATGGCATATGCCAAATTTATAGCTTTTTTTTTTTTTTTTTTTGAAGAAAATAGCTTTTTTTTTGCCAATATTTTAATAATATAAATATTTGAATGGTACAGGGACAATCGCGCACCATTAATAATAATAATAATAATATTATTATTATTATTATTATTATAATTATTATGTAAAGTTCTAGTAATATATATATTTTTTAACGGATTCTAAGTACATCTCCCTTTAAAATTTAAAATGATTAAATTTATTTAATATATATATTTTATTTTTAAAATTACTCTTAACTACCATTAAATAAAAGTATACTGTCACTCTAAATTTTTTACCACCCTTTTTTTTTCATTTTGATGTTTTATTATAGATTAAATTTAAAATTTTACAAGGAAAAAATTTTTTAAAAAGACAAAGAGATGAACAACATAACCTGTTCATATATATATAATATATTAAAACCACGGTTTTGTAAGAAAAAAATATAACATATTCATATATCTATATATATACACGTAATAAAAAAAACGATACATATATAATAAAAGAACAAAAACATATAAAGTCGGAAAGAATAAAGAAAAAAAAGAACAAATACAAGGAACAATACATAAAAATATATATATATACAAAGAAAATAAAAAAAATACATAAAAAATATACAATAAAAAAATCAATCGCAACATTTAATATACCTCAAAATTTTTTAAGCTATTTATTGAAGAATAAAAAAAAGGATAAAAATTAAGATTTTTGTTGTAGATTTTAAAATAAAAATATTTATAAGTTATTTATTTAGAAATTTAATATATAGATGTGTAGAAAGAGAAAAAAAGAATATAATTAAATTTTCTTTTTATGGTTGAGTTTTATTTATATAATTAAATGTATTATTATTATCTTTTTATATCATTTATTTAAAGGTTTTTTTTTATAATTAAAAAATTTAATTAATAAAAAGATGTAAAACGTATTAAGGGGCGTGTCAATAAAAGGCTCCTTTAATAATATATACATATAAAATTGTTCTTTTCGTTTCACATAAATTTTGTCACGAAGGCAAAAAATCTTTTTTTATTGTCTTGTATAAGTATACTTTATTGACAGTGGGTGGTCAATACTGTAGTCAATAAAGATGTTACGATTTTCATTTTTTTTTTTTTTTTGAACTTATTACGATTATCTAATTTGTGCTAGCTTTTCTTTTCTTTGTTTTTTTTTCCAAGGGCAATTCCAACCCATAATATCAAATTTTAAAATAAAATAATATAAATATCACATCAAATAATAAACTCATCTCTAATCTATTACATTATTTTTAACATCAAAAAGAATATTTCATACATATTTCCTTTTACCTTTCTTTTTATATTCTTTTTTACTAACTCTATACTTTATCCTTATTTTATGAATATTATCCACGTATAATTAATTTTCACATATTCATTTAATAAAATATATTTTATTATTTAACAATATAAAATAATAAATTAATAAATTACATTTTATTAACTAAAAACACCGATATACTAGACTTAATAATTTATTAATTAAAAACAAAATTACATTTAAAAACCAAACATTACATTAATAACTAAACATATTAAATTAAAAAGAAAATTAACAATGTGGAGAAAATTAATTTTTTTATGGTCACCAAAATGAAAAAAATAATTTATCTAAAAATAAAAATTTGGGTAAAAATTTAAAACAAGTAATATTTTAGGGTCTTTTTTATAATAAAAAATAAAAACTAAAAAAAAAAAACCAAAATAGTGTGATGAACATTAGAACACCAAATTTGGTGTTCCACTATTCAAAACGGCAGAATTCGCGTTTGATTTGATGTTGGGTTGGTTTCTCCAACCCAACACCATTACTCCTTTCCCATGTCAAAAAGGCGTGGGTTGGAGATGCTCTAAGGGAATGGTCAGGGTTCGGTTATGAAACCTTTTTTATAGGGATTTTTTTTTTATTATTCTCTTAGAATCACACAGTTACTGAAATATAGGATGCATAGATTATAAAATGGACATTCTTACTTTCTATTATCCTTTTTTTTTTAATTTTTAATCTCAGGAATTAGTTAGAGATTTGGAAGGAGAAAAAAAAATAAAAAACTTCATAGGAATTTTTAAAATGACACTACAATAATTTTATGCAATTGAGAAACCTACATGAAGATGTGTCTTGAAAAATGAAAAGAAGACTAAACGAATATGCTGTTGTTGAAGACGACGTCGCTTCCCCAAAAATATAAGCCACCCCCTTCAGCAAGGAATACTACAAAGCCTTTCTTTTTTTTTTTTTTTTTTATCCTTCTTCTTCTTCTTCTTTCTTTGTAAAGTCGAAGTCCCACACAAACAGACACATCCAAATACCTTGAAGATCCCAGTCTAAGGGGACGTTTGGTAAACGCATTGTATTTTGATTATATTTGAATGAAATTTATTTTTTAAATGTTGTATTTGGTTGAAAAATATAAGTTACCTCAAAAATATAAACCACCCCCTTTTGCAAGGAATACTACAAAGCCTTTCTTTTTTTTTTTTTCTTTTTTTATCCTTCTTCTTCTTCTTCTTTCTTTGTAAAGTCGAAGTCCCACAAATAGACACATCCAAATACCTTGAAGATCCCAGTCTAAGGGGACGTTTGGTAAACGCATTGTATTTTAATTGTATTTGAATGAAATTTGTTTTTTAAATGTTGTATTTGATTGAAAAGTATTTGTTTTGTATTTGAATAAAATGTGTATTTGAATAAAAAGTATAGTAGAGTTGAAAAGTTGATGTGATTGTTTTAAAAATATTTTGAATAGTAATTATTTTTGTAGTATTGTTATAAAATTTGTGTTTGGTGTAAAATTGTATTGTATTTGAGTAAAATTAAAATGAAATTTTTTACCCAAACGTCACCTAATATATAAAACCCATTTTTGGTTTGCACGTATAATTATCAAAATCCCACTTTCTCTTTCAGAGAAAAAAATAAAAAAAGAAAACCCTACTTTCTTATGCCCTTAACATATCATATTAAAAACGGTTTCCTTAGCTGGTTTAAAATATTTTTTTTTTCTTTTATATCTCTTCTTTTACACAAATCTTCCCTCTTCCTAATTACCCATAAATTCCATCTTCTAACAGCTATTCTCGCAAGAAAAGGAAATGTGTTCATACTTCTTTTTCCATCTCTAATTTCTATAGAAATAAAGATGACTAGATGGATAAAAATTACGGCTATGAAAATTTGTGATTTTGAGGGTACAGGAAATAAAATAGTACTAGCTTAAATAAAATATTATTTCACCCTCGATAAATTCTATATGAAATTACATAAAAACCCTTGCTACCCTCATTCACAGTACAATTATCATCCAACGATCCATTTTAAAATCGTATTAATTAATAATTGGTCGATGGGTCCCAATAGGTACGGCTCAAAGCCCTACCACAGCCGTTCCTTTAATATAAAGCAACAAAAGGAAAAATAACATGTCTTCTTTGTCATAAAAAAAAAAAAAATGGCAAAGAAAAAAATACGATGATATTTTTTTTTCATGTACTTTTTTGGTAGTTGAATAGTCAAATAAATTTAACCAATGAAACCCGCAAACAATGAAAGTAAGGATTTTTGCAGGAAAGGTTGTCGAGTCCGTTTTACGCATTGACTGACATTAGAAATTTGAGCTTCTCAATTCTACTTTAGCATGCAAATTACCACAAACCATTGCACAAACTTTCTTGTTTGATGTCATGAGAAAGCAAAACTATACAGACGTAGATCTCTCTCAGTCAATAAGTTATTATCTATTTGGCTACATAAAAAAAAAATATTATTATCTATTTTATGATAAGGTTTTCTTTATTCAAGTTTTAAAATACCTAAAAACAATCTAATGTGAAATTCTTTTTGACCAGTAATTCGTAAAGTAATTAACATAAAAATATCTTCTTAGAGAGAGATAGAGAGAGAATTGACTATTATCCTCCGTTTGGATAGGAGGTTTAGTTTTGGAAAATAAAAAGTTGTTTAGAATTTTTTTTAAAAATGAAAAGTTGTTTGGATGAGTGAAAATTTTTTTTATCTAAAGCTTTTTTTTTTATTTTTCAAAAATAAAAAATTTTGGATGTTCTAAGACGGAAATTTAAAAATTTTGCTTTTTCTTAAAATGAAAATTTTTTCATTTTCTAACTTTAAACATGTCAAACAAACGGATTATCACATGAAAAGGTCGTGAGGGAGAATGGACTATTGTTATTACATAATTGAGTGGTTTATACTCGCAATCCTCCTCCAAGGGGACAAAAAAAAAATTCAGATTTTCATTTTTAAACTTAAGATTGGATTGAAATTCTTAATCTTGATGTTAGAATTATTATTAAGTTATATTTAAATAATAAAAACAAAAATTATAGTACTAATTTTTTAGATTATTATTGTTATGATTAATGTTATTATTTTGAGTTTGTGGTTTTTAGAACGTACCGGTTGGTGAGCACGTTTTCCGCGTTTGCGGAATGTGAAAGCTAAGCAAACGTTGGAAAAAGAAAAAAAAAAAAAGAAAAAAGGTTGGTGGGTGAGAAAGTGTTACGTGGAGGTCCAACACAAGAGACGAAAGTACTGTAGGAAGTGAATTTATCTTTTGAATATTGTGCATTGATGTATAAATTAGTCATATACCTCTCGAATAATTGGAGGAGATTTGATTAAAAAAACATTATTGACTGTAAAAGGATCTAAATCACTAAGATTAGTTTTCTTTTTCCTTTTTTCTCTTGTCAAATATTAACTGGCAATAAATTGTAAACTTTATTTCAAAGGAAAAAAAAAAAAAAACTGTAAAACTTGCAGGGATGGTGACCATTTTAATTTTTAACCCTCATCTAGCTACTTAATTTTGGAACATACGTCCATCAAAAACAAAAACAAAAAAAAAAAAAAAGTGTTTGGAACATACTTTACAACCCCGAAAATCCTTTTTTTTTTTTTTTTTTTAAGGTTGAAATTGTACATGCTTTCTATTTTCCAATTGTTGGATGAGTTATACTAATAATCCTGTTCTTTAAAAATTTTTGCAAGAATCATAACGTGGTAGCTAACAATAAAAATATAATCTTTCTTTTTTCATTAATTAAACTCTATTTATTTCTAACATTACATTCCCATTAAGTTTAAATATAATACAATTTTCATCTAAACACAAAAATATTATCTTTAAATACTAATTACATTACATTTTAAATATAATACAATCGTTATTCATTATTTTATTTTTTTAAATATTTTTATTAATCACATCACAACTCTCTTTCTATTTACTTTTACTCATTACATCACATATTCATTATTTAAGTATAATTCAAATATTTTTTTATCTAAATACATATTATATTCAAATATAACGCAAATATTTTTTCTCTAAATATAACTTATATTAAATATATTATATTTAAACATAATATATTTATCAAACCTAGCATTATAGTTTTTTTCATCATCCAATAGCTGATAACATAAAAAAATATACCATTACCCAAGTAATTATTGCATTTCTTTTTTGAAAAAATGGCATGTCATTTTTTAAATAAAAGAAATAGCATGTAATGTTAACAACGCAACATCACATAACAAGTTGTGGCGGCAAATGAACCCGATTACTAGATATTATAACACATGATGAGCGGTGCTCGACGCCAAATGTTGTGTATCACGTAATAGTTTTTTTTTTTTTTAAAGGAACTACGTAATAGATATAAAAAAATAAAAAAAAAAACCTTTTTTTGCTAAACATTAAGGAAATTCAAAGGATGTTTTGAACAGTATCTGAAGATATATTTTGGCGGTCGGAAGAAAAGGAGTTTTAATAAATTTGTTTGGGAACTAATAAATTTTTAGGAGTGAAAAAAATATAAACTTTTAAAAATTTATTTAGAAAAAAACTATTAATATAGATCTTATTTCCTTATTCTCAAAATTATATATAAATTAAAAAAACATCTTATTTAGATTTATATACACAAAGTAATGGATTTTTAAAATTTGAGTTTAGAATAAATTTTGAATATATAAATAGTAAAAAATAATTATGAGGTGAAAAAAATACAAAATAAAATAAAATAAAATCCAAAATATGTTTCTAAAATATCCTCAAACGCCCCTTTATTTAGCTACTCTCATTGAGCAAAACAGTCGCCACAGTGGGGGCAACCATTCCCACATATACAAAACCAGAGTTTTTTTTTTTTTTAATGAATAAGCCCAGACATATAACTCATGCACAGCACGGTTACAATCTCTTCCCATTCAACTAAACTATACACACTCAAAGGCAGAAAATAACTCTGTCAGTCCGGGGATGATCCATTGGATGTAAATGTGTCCAAGTGAAGCTTGCAGTCTCCTTCTATAACAACATAAGACCTTTCTTTTATCAAAGAGATTTCCACAGCATGTCTCAAGGCCAAAAATTCTACATGGATAGGCGAATTTGCCTTCTGGATCCGAGTCCAAGCCAAAAGTGGCCTCCTCTTACAGTTGCATGCCACCAATCCCAATGCTGTTATCCCCTCTTTAAAGCTCGTATCAAAGTTTATCTTCACAAAAGTAGTAGGATTCGGATGTGGAATCCAGTAGGATTCGAATATGGAATCCACTTGTGATCAGTGATCCCCTGCAAACGAACTTCAGATTTCGATGAACTGACTAAGTTATTCAGTCTCTCATGTTCCAACAGCAACTCTATAAATTTGCTATTTATGAGCTGCTAAGACCATGGTGGATCAAGAGACATACTTTAAATAAGATCGGCACATCCTGTTCAGTGGAGTTCATATCCATCCTATTGAGATTCTCCCAAGTTGTACTCAGCATAAGAACTTTTAAAAAAAATTTTATTTGCAGATGGCATGCCTTATTTTTACACAATGTCCCTTTGAGGCACTCAAAATAAAAAATCAAAGGTCAACTTGCTAATTTTACTTTGTAAGATTGTCGTTATAGCAAATTCCTCCTTGAGTCACTCGAACTAACATTCACAATTAGGAGTTCGATTAGGTTATCGGCTCCAGTCCACTCATACCAAAAATTCTGTCATTTTCTGTGATTCCAAATCTCATAAAAAAAATGGCAGTGAATTAATGTGGTTGGACTATTGGATTGTAGGACCACATAATTCATACATCAAAGGGTAATTCTCCAAGCCCGTCATTAGATGTGAAATAGGAAGAGAGTAAAACACTGGAATTCAGGTAGTCATGGTCTATATTTAAGGAGCCATTATTCCCCAACCAAATTCAATAACTCCCCTTAACATTTAACCAATCTTGTAAAATTCGGGGGAAAAAGAAATCTTATATCTAATATTAATTATCAAGGTTAAGCAAGTGGTAAAAAGATTAATTAAGTAGCGGTAGACAAAAATCTTTTCAAGTTAATCTCCTTTAATAATATCATTGCATCAATTAAAATATTACATTAGTAATTATAAGCTTACAATAATTTTACATGAGTTGACGCTTTCATAAAATATAAAATTTGGATCATTCATCCCAAATTTAACATAAGGCACCCCTCTCTCTTTCTCTCTCTCTCTCTCCCTGTGACGCCCCCCACGTACGTTACCATACCAACCAGTCGAGTTTTGACGCCGACCGTGATGGCTGGCAACCTCGTGGGTCGTCATCCTCTTACTTAACATACTTAACTTTCCATTCTTAACGTTCTCATTTTGAAGCGGAAGCAATTTCTATAGCAAATTTTTTTTTTAACTTACATATTATGCCTATATCTCTATCATATTCTTATAACATATAATTTATAAATTTCTTTATTTCATCTTCCTTTTCGTACGCTCAGCGAAAGACTCATGGTAGTACCATACCCTCGCCCAGTCCCTTGGCACGTGCAAATCCGTCCGTTGTCCATCATATTACTTTAAACTAACAGGTTGCTTACCTGCAACATATGAACAACTAATGAGCTAGATGCTCAGTAAGTTCAAACATACATTCATTAACTTATAAATACTAGTAATATATATTATTACTAGAATATATGACATCACATATATACACATCATACACATCGTCTATACATATCCTCGAAACATAACATATTATGTAAGCTTCCTCATGCTCATTTATCTCTTCGCTAATCATTCCAATTATTCTATTGATAATATCTTATCATTCTATTCTAATTTCTTCATTTCTTTTCTTTTCATTCCTATCATTTCTTAACTTTCTGTTCTAAACCTTTATAACTTTTCTATCGCTTTATCATCATCTCTTAACATTTCATATCTTAAAAGTTAGTAATATACACACTAGCATAACATCACATAAAAACATGCCATTCATATCATACACATAACATCAAATATATCATATTATATATATTAATTCTATTATGTTCTTTTAATTTCGTTTTATTATTTATTTATTTTTCATCGATTTCATTATGTCATTCTTTCATATTATTCGTTTCTTTTCTTATCGTTCTTTACTTTTCTTTTCTTTTCGTATCATTTCTTTTCTTTTCTCTTCTTTTCACTCTCTTTTCCTTTCTTTTCTTTCCACGCTCTTCTCTTTTCTTTTCTTTTCTCGCTTTTTTCCTTTCTTTTTTTTTTTCACTCTCCTTTCTTTTCTTTTCTGTTCACTCTCCTTACTTTCTTTTCTTTTCACGCTCTGTTCCTTTCTTTTCTTTCCACGCTCTTTTCTTTTCTTTTCTTTCACTTTCTTTTCTTTTCTTATCTTTCACTGGTGGGCCCCATTGTTGAACGTACCTAGTTGTGCGCTGACAGTGGGAGGAGGGGGAGCTACCCACCAACCTACCTCACAGTCACAAAAAACCTCACCTTCGAGGTTGGTCCATCCTATAATCTACCACACCTTCGGGGTAACACCACATCTGCGCGGAGGATATAGACCTGAAGTCTCAACCATATAGGGAGACTGGTACGCCAACCATTAACTTTTCAGTTTTATTATCTTGCATTCTTTTAGCTTTTCTTATATTGATTTTTCGTTGTACATCTTTTTCATGACATTCATTATCTTTCCTTTCTTATTTTTCATAAAACATTTCATGGAACATTTGTTCTTTCGTTATTTTTCTTTTCTTAATTCTTTACTTTACTTATATGAATTATGTTAATCATATTGTAGCATGTGTAGCACATATTACTTATATATCATCACATCACATCACATCACATCACATTACATCATAACAAACAAAAACACGTTTTGTTAAGTGTAGACAATTATTCTCTGTTTATTATTCATATCCTCCTATCTACCGTATCTTATCATCATACTCCTATCGATCATAACTTATCGTTCTATTCTATCAATCACATCTTATCGTTATGTTTTAATCCTTTCATCATACCTTTTATCATAACCTATCATTATTTCTCTTTCTTGTCTAACTCTTTACTTTCATGTCATTTTTCATAAAACACCTATCATTTCGTTCTCATAAAATATACAATTTCTTAATTCCTTTCATCACCGATCATCGTTACTCTATCAATCATAACTTAACTTCCATAAAACTTTTCATAAACATCTATTCTTTCCTTTCATATCTCATCTCTTTCTCACATCTTTACTCTCATAAAGCTGTTATAATACATTTCCTTCCTAATTCAATATATATTCATATATATTTTTTTATAAATTATTTATTAAAACCTACCTTTTAACATCATCATAGTATTGCTATAGTATTACTATAACATCATCATAAATCACACCATGACACTTACATACAAAACATATAAACACTATAAACTTGTTCATAGTTGCAGACGGGTAAATGTCTGAACTTACTCATAGCGTGCTTATCCTCTTCTTAGAATTCATCGACATCCTTTGTCGCGTCTGGATCGGGTTCCTACAGACAAACTTTGTCCGTTAATCACATTTTCATTCATAGTTTTTATTTTATTAAAAAGCTTAATTATGATCTTATAACCTTTAATTATAGCCTTAGGACAGCTTTTTAAACCTTAATAGCCCTTTTCGAATTTTTCTCCAACTTTTTGAAAAATTACAATTTTACCCCTAACTTTTGACAAAATTACAATTTTGCCCTTGACATGATTTTTTTCATAACTTAAACCTCAATTTTGGCTTTTACAAACTTCATTAACCTATTCCGGGGTCATCGGGGCTCTTTTCTCATAATCTAAGAATCTTTGGGCAAAATGACCATTTGACCCCTGATGGGTCGTTTAACCATAACATTTTCATTTTCATACTTAGGCTGGATTTTCTAAACCCAAAATCATTTAATTAAATTTTTAAATTTTATCGGATCTTTTCCGGATCAATTCTTATCATTTTACCAATTTTCACATTCCCGGCCATCGGGAAGTACTATTCCGACCTAAGAATCGGTTTCATGTTTTTCTTGCGTTCTAGGGTTTCGAAGGGTCGGTTTACTAATTATAACTTGCCCATTCCTTTTTCCATGTCCTAATTTCTCGAGGGGGCTCAGGTTACCTTCTCGATCATATTTTACCCCTCGTTTCCCATATTACCCCTAGTGCCGTTTTTAGAAATTTCGACAGAGTTTCCCCTTAATTTTTGAGGTTCCAGTGTTTAGGAAACACCTGAAAACCATCTATCCTAATCTAATTCTATCACGTGCTATACCAGAGGCCTAGATTTTACGTAAAACTCATACTGTTTACGTAAAATCATTACATTATCACATATTTTTCTTTTTCTCCATTACAGCCATTTTCTTCTTTTTATATACATTCTTTTCCATAATTTTCATACCAATAATTATAAAATCATACAATAGTCCCAAACAATTAAATTGCAGAACGTAAAGAGGTCTGGATTTATATTGAATTGCAGTCCGGTCTCGACGGCATAAACCCTAATTCTTCGTTCTTCATATTTGAGGTCCCGTCCTGCAATTCTGACTCCGCAGATGCGTCCGGAACGTCGAAAATAGACCAACGGGCCAAACTTCCAAAATTTGATCAACGGTCAGCCTTGACTGGCGTTGACTCGCCGTTGACCGGCTGTTGACGGTGACGACGGTGGCAAATGAGTAACCCATCTTGAAGATCTCGACGTAAGGAACTCATTGGTGGTCTCAATTTCACCAATTGAAGCTCCTATGGTCGAAAATCGACCCTCGAAAAACCGACGGCGGTGGTGGTGTTGGATCTCCATTTTCCGGTGATTGTTGCCCAAAATTGATTTGGACCTTTTGATCTACGTGTTGTTCTGAGCATTTTGAGACCAACCTTGCAACTCAACTCAGTCGGAATCGTCAGATTCCACGGCGGCGACTATGACGGTGACGGGCGGAGTTAGGCGGCGCGATCCGGCGGCCATTGGGCTGAAACACCATCTGGGTTTTGTTATACTCTTCACCATGAGTCTTTTGTGACCGATTTCATGGCAAATGGTGGTCGGACAGCGAAGATATCGGTGATCGAAATTCTCGGCTCCGGCGGCATTTGAGCGGCACGTGCGGCGGCCGTTCCGTCGCGTCGACCCGCCGTTGAACTCAGCTTGGCGAGAGTTTTCTAACGATGCCGGCGGTGTCGAAAACGGACACTGTTTCCGATAGTTGGTTACTATACATATTCGGGTAGAGAGAGAAAGAGAAGGAGAAGAGAGAGTGCACATAGACAAATGAGGAAATTTCACTTTTTTTTTCGCTCCTTATATACTTTTTTTTGCCCAAAATTTCAACATGGGCTTTCCTGACTAATTTGGACGTCCTGAATCCAAATATATCAGTTTTATTTTCATCTGAGGTCATCTTGACCAGTTTCCGATACTGTAAATTTTCGGTCAAAAATTACCCTGGTGCTCAATTATCAAATTTGAGCGTGCTGATAGGCTATCCTAACTAATTTGGGAGTGCTAAACTCAAGTTTATCAGTTTTACGTCAAGATAATATCATCTTGACCTACTTCTTGATACTGTGAGTGGCACACACGTGTACACACATAACATCACTATCAATTATTTTTCATCCTTTAACATTGTTAGAACATTTTATTTAGTTCCAAACAATATTAAATCACTTAATTTCACATTTTAACACTTAAATTCAACGTATATTTATTTTTCGAGAAGTATAGATTTTCCTGGGTATCACACTCCCCTCTACGCTGGTTGTTTCACGCTCTTCCCTGAATTGTCACATTTTCTTTCGCAAGCTGTACCATTGAGCCAAACTGTTACATTTTCTTTTGCAGGTTGTACCACCAAACCAAACAGCCTCGAGACAACTAACTATTCCCAAATTTAAAATAAAATAAAATAAAATATTATCTTATTTAAAATGATGATTTACATAATATTTAAAAGAAAAGAATATTAGTAATATATTAGGTTTATTGTGTGTAATAATTATGGTGCACCACCTTACTTTATGGTATTAAAAAAATTTTAAAAATTCAAACAAAAAAAAGAGAAATTAAAAAAAAACCCAACCTTCTTCCGCCAACTATAGCCGCTCCCCGCCACCGGTGACT
Source organism: Antiaris toxicaria (assembly GCA_035233585.1). NCBI lineage: Eukaryota > Viridiplantae > Streptophyta > Magnoliopsida > Rosales > Moraceae > Antiaris > Antiaris toxicaria. Next base: position 9,006,039 of record CP141162.1, on the reverse strand, counting down.
ACCCTTGTCGGTGACCTATGAAACTGGCTCCCCTCGAAGATCAACTAACGGAACACCACCACCAAATCATGGCAGAGTTTCTATGCAGGAACTTTTGTTCATAGTCAGTAGTTCTAATACTTGATTTAAACATGGTTTGTGGTCGTGATGATATAGAATTTCATTAGTCTAAATGAATGCAAACGCGCTCTACGTGGTGTCTGATTGTTGCCAAGTATTTGACAATTTGGATGGCCAAGGCTATCTAACGTTTCTCTGAATTATGTTGAAAGACCTATTAGCATCCATGTTATAACGATTTACGCCTCCATTATGTTTTGCGCTTCCATATCGAGGGCATTTGTTGTTTTCTCTTCTCTTCTGCTTGTTTTGCCTTGTTCTTTTTTCTGTCTTATTTCTTGTTCCATTTTGTTTTCCCATAAGAGTTTTATTTGGAGCTTTTAATATATAACTTATAGCTGCCTCGTGTTAAATATGCATTATTTACATATGTAACCCTTTTTGTGTGCTTTTTTTCGATTAATAGCGAATCCACTATCCACGTACTAGTGTGTTGATCCTTTGCTAGACTAGACTACAATGATTGCTCATTTGTTATTTCTACCAATTTAAAAAAAAAAAAAAATCTAGCTGTGTTTCTCCAATCTATGCATATCATTTCAAACAAGGTATTCGTCATCTAGTTTATTGCTAAAGTAAAATGCTTGTCAAATTATCTAACCTTGGGGAGTTTGGTTGATTTTAAATGCTACATCATGCATAAGGGATACATATGTGCGTGTGTATATAAACTGACATGAAAATAGATATGAAATTTTTGAAGTCTGTATATTTTATTTTGTTACAATTTTAAGTGAGCGTTTGGATAATGCATTGCATTCGTATTGTATTTGAATTCAATATATTAGATGCAATATATGTTCAAATAAAATACATTTTTATTACATTTAAATACAATATTTATTTGGATGATAAGTATTCGAATTATATTATATGTGATATGATTGATAAAAGTATATAGAAAAAAGGGAAAGAGAAAAAGAATATATAATGTGATTGATAAAAATAGTAGAAAAAGTAGAATAATGAATAGCAATTGTATTGAATTTAAAATGTTATGTAATTAGTATTTAAATATAATATTTTTGTATTTTGATGAAAATTATATTATATTTAAATAAAATATGAACACATATTCTTACTACACGCCCCTAAGATGCCGTTTCAATTCTGCCATGTTGGTTGCCCTTGTTTTTATCAGTGCGATGATAGATATTGCATAATTAAGTTAACATTATCTGTACAGTTTCAACTGGTCTAAACAATTGGATGAATCCGATTCTTTGCAGATATATAAACATCTTTTTCTTTTGTTTATGTTAAAGTTTTGTTAATCACTATTGCCTTTGATGGAGAATATCTTACGAAAAATCATGGACGATAACTATTATTATTAATTGTGAGGAGCAAAATTAGTGTTAAATTCTTTGTAATTAGAGAGCTTTGCTTATTCAATAAACTAACTTTTTGTGCCACCAACAATTAATTAATCAATTATTAAAGTATCATAGGAAAAAATGAATGATTAAACTGAACTCACTGCTTCTAATATTAGTGGGCGTGAAAAGGCCGATGCCCACTAATGCCCACTAAATCTTTCATTTAACCAAAAATTCGATTGTGAGGGTGCACTATGCCTTTCATTTATACTTGCGATTCCACAGCCACTGGTTTTCAATGTTTTTACATAATAGGTTATGGCATATGCCAAATTTATAACTTACATTTTTTTTTTATATATAAAATAGCTTTTTTTTCGTAATGATATAAATATTTGAATGAGACAGTGACAATCGCGCTCCATTAATAATGATAATAATAATAATAATATGTATAATTCTATTGATATATATATATTTTTTTTTACTCTTCACATCCCTTTTTAAACACACATCGCTCTTAAATTCAAAATGATTGAATTTGTTTAATATACACTAGTTTTATTTTCAAAATTAATCAAAATTACTATTAAATAAAAGTATACTATCCCTTTAAATGTTTTTTCACATCCACTTTTTTTATTTATTTTGATGTTCTATTATTATAGGTTAAATTAAAAATTTTATAAGAAAAAATTTTTAAAAAGACAAAAAAGATAAACAACAAAACCTGTTCCTTTATATATAATGGATTAAAATAATTTATTATACCTATATGTTACTCATGGATAAGTTAAAATTTTCTTATAAAAATATTATTATTTATTAGATTAATTAAAATTAGACAAAAATACCTATATGTTTACATCTCAAGAGATGAGAGATGGTTCTTAGATAAAAGGATAATTTATTCATTTAGTGTTTGATCTTTTACGAAATTATGATTTGATCACTAACTTTTCTATGACTTCAAAGTCATTAAACTCTTTAAAAATAGTGTAATTTGATTATTTTTATTAACAAAGATTAAAAAAATTTGGATGAAAATTTTACCTAATATAGATTTTCTATAGACATATTTAATATAATTCCATAGTTAACCCTTTCATATGGCCACTTTCATTTTAATTTTAATTTTTTTAATTGAAAACAATTGAAAATATATTAAAAAATTACTTTTTTATTCTCAAAGGTTAAATGCAAATAAAAAAAATCATAATACTAATGAATTAAATAATTGTTTGGGATTTATAACTAAATAGTCTTTTTTTAATAAGTTTTTTAACAAGTAACTCTAAGTTTTTAAAATTTAGTTAAAAAGCCTTTTATTCTCCCTTAAAATGATCAACAATTTTTAAAATAATCAATCACTTATTAATCATATAGTATAATTAATTTGATCAATTATTATTTGACCCATAATTAATTATTAATTCACCCACAACCAATAAAAAATTGACCATAATATACTATTGATTTTATAGTCAATCTCTGATTGACCATAAATAAACTTAGGGTTCGTTTGGTGAACGCATTGTATTTGCATTGCGTTTGAATGTAATGTATTGAATGCAATTTGTATTTGGAGGAAAAACATTAGCATTGCATTTGAATGCAATGTGTATTTGGGGGAAAAGTATTTGAATTGTATATTAATAATAAATATGTGATGTGATGGGTAAAAGTAGAGAGAAAAAAAAGAGGGAGAGAGAATATATGATGTAATTAATAAAAGTAATAGAAAAAGTGAAATAATAAATAGTGATTGTGTTAGATTTAAAATGTGATGTAATTGGCATTTGAATGAAATTTTTTTGTATTTGGGGGAAAATTGCATTGCATTTAAATGTAATGCCAAAAAAATTTGTGTCCCAAACGTCTACTTACTAATTTTTAGGTCAATTGGTAATTATCTATTGGTAAATTAATGATTTACCATTAAATTTTTTTTTAAAATACTACATTTATCTTTCTTCCCCTTTCTTGCACTCTCCCACCCCCGATAACCCAGCCCCCCCATCCTTATTTTCTCTCTCTTCCCTTCTCTCTCCCTTCCGACAACTAAATCTCACAACTGCGCCAAATCGCCGACAAGCACCATTGTGATTTCTTCGTTTCAAGTGAGAGTTCATTCTAGTTTGCGAAGATCTGCAAAAGATTATGGAGAAACCTTCAAAGGCTCTAATGCTAAATTCAACGGTAACAACATGTTCATTAATCTATTTAATTAAATAAAAAAAATTAGGTTATCTATTAGATTATGTGATTAAAATGATTTACTCAACCTAATTTTTTTAATAGTTATTTGCTCTTCCACGTATTTATTTGCTTTTATTTTTGTTTCACTTAAATCTTGTATTAAAATTTTCATGTAATTATAAATATTTTTAAGGAAGAATTTGACAGAGAACAATTCAGTATTCACAAAATGAAATTAATGTTAATCAAATTTGTGGGGAATTTTTTTATTTTTCTAAAAAATGTTATTTCTATTTATAGTTAATGTCGTGTATATTTTAAATTATTTTATAAAATGATTATTTCTATTTATTGCTATGTGAGGTCTACGTGGGGCGTTGATCATTTTTAATGATTTTACAGTAAATTTACCTCTATTATTGGATGAGAGGTTCATTTCCAAAAAAGAAAATTTTATTATTTTAGATGAGAAAGACTTTTTTGATTTTTGAAGTGAGATGGCATTTAAAAAAATTTTCTTTTCGAAAACAAAAACTTATTTGGAATGAGAAGAAATGACATTGAAAAATGTGTATCGTAAAAAAATTGGAAACGATTCTTTTTATTTATCTTTTTTTTTATTATAAAAGACATGTTTAAAAAAAAACCTTGCCTTTTATAGAATGAAAAAAAAGATTAAAAAACTTGAGATAAACACTTGTTTACAAAACTTTTCTCATTCCGGAAATGAACCTTCCATCTAAATGCAATCTTATTAAATTGATGGAAATATAACTTCCGTTTGAATGAGGTGTCTAATTTCAAAAATGAAAAAAAATCTTGTTTGAGATAGAAATTTTTTTTCTATTCAAAAGTGAAAAGGTGTTTAATAAGTTAAAAAAAATTTTTTTTAAGCTCAAAAGTGAAAATTTTTTAATACTCATATAAGAAAATTTAAATGTTCTTTTTTTCATAAATGAAAATTTAAGTCCAAAAGTGGATTAAATTTCCACATCAAAACGTCCCAAAAACACATGCATAGTAAGAATCTTTAAGAAAAATAAAATAAAATTTTTATATATGTAACAAGAATATAATAAAAATATAATTTGATAATATATTATTAAAGATGAGTAATCAGAATATATCTTTGATAAAGCTTTCTAGTGGATATTATAAAAAATACTTAGAGGTCCCATTGATATTAACCATTATCACAAATAAAAAAATAATCTCTATTGTAGATCCTATATTATGAGATTTAGGGGTGTTTGGATTGCGTTTTCCAGATATTTAAAACCAATCTTTTTCTAAAATTTCACCACTTTTTACTATTTACATCTACAGTAAACTCTAAATTTTAAAAGTTCATAACTTTGTGAATACAAGTCTAAATAAGATAATTTTTTTTAAATTACATAGAATTTCGAGAGAAACGAAACAATATCCATATTGATATTTATTTTTTTAAAAAAAATTTAAAATTTTTTATTTTTTCTCCCAAACACATTTTCCAAAACAACATTTTCCAATCCAAAAATAATGTCTCCAGCCTCCTCCCCCAAAAACCCTTTATTTTTTATTAATGGATAATATTTAACACCGTTGATATTTTATAACAACATTTATATTATTTAGATGAATATTATTACAAGATATTGGTGAAATTAAATATTATTTATTAATAAAAGGTAAATTTTATAATGAAAAATCTATAGATAGAATTAATTTTTTTAATAATGATACTGATTAATATTGATGATTAATATTGACGATGTTTCTAAATATTTTCATTTATTGGAACGATTGCATGAACGCTTACATGAGATAACAAACCTTGCTCACATAGGATACCAAACCCAAAATGCACACGGAACATGAAAATTAGAAAATAAAAAATCCAAATAGCTCCCACCCAACCCGCCATAAGAGTCAATCATCTTGGGAAACTTACCTTCACAAAACCCACAAGCCGCTCTCTCTGTGTATCACTCTCTATCTGAGAGTCTGAACGACACACACATCCAACTCGACTGACCCGTCGAATCCGGATTGGTATTGTTGGCAACCCCACCATATATACCAGACCCGGCCGCACCCCTCCCAGCCGACCATTCCTTCATATACTATTTGAAATATCTCCTTTTTTTTCCTTCATTTGTTAAATTGTTTTTCTTTTTAATTTGCTTGAATTGGGGCGGTTTGCTTTGATTTGCTTGGCTGGCGGGGGTAACGTTAGAATTCGGCGGAGCGAAGATTCATCCCATTTCGGTACGCTGGCAGTCTTATAAAACAATCTCATTGTGGAAGAGGCAGACAAAGAGGAGGTGGAGGTTACCCCGTTGCTCTTGGAAAAACCATTGCATTTTCAAGAGCTTCCCATGGCTTCTAATGGCGGCGGCGATGGAGAAGTAGATTCTTCTGCTCCTCTAAAGGTCCACGACGAGGATCACTTGGCCATCGATGTCCCTCAAACCGCTCATCAAATTAGCAGCGGTGATTTCCTTTCCCATTTATCCCTTTCCGTTTTCAACAACGAACATCAACAGGAATAAATATATATATATATACACACATATATATTTCTCATATCTCGTATTCATTTTAAAAGATTAATGCTTTTTTTTCTCCTTTTTCTTGGTCTTTTTCTTTTCTGGATTATTTTTCTCAATTATTGGATTTCTATTGCTGATATATTCAAATGATTATCTCCGATAGTTAAACATTAGCAAAGTTGTTTCCTTGCTCTCTCTCTCTCTCTCTCTCTCTCTCTCTCTCTCTCTACACACGCACACATATATTCCTCATATCTCATATTCATTTGAAAAGATTTAATGCTTTTCTTCTTCTTTTTTCTTTTCTTGTTCTTTTTCCATTTTCTTATCAGTTTCTTTTTTTTTTTTTAATTGGGATTGGGTTTTTGATTGATTTTTTTTTTGTTTTTGTTTTGTTATATTCATGTGCTAGCTGCGAATTTCTACTACTGATATTTTAGAAATAATTCTCTTCGATAGTTTAACATCAGCAAAGTTGTCTCCTTGCTCTTATATATAAATATGTGTACATATTGTGTAATCATTTCTATCTCAACTTTTTACACCTTCTTTGTTTCCTAAGTTTTTTTTAATGGTTGCTTTTTTTTTTTTTTTTTCGGGTGAAATGGAGCGAGCATTCATTTCTCATTCATTTAAAAACAGTTATTGCCAGTCATTTTATTTCTGGGATTACAAATTTATCAAAACATCTTGATTTTTTATTGCTCTGTTTCTGGAGGCAAAGTCGAGTTAGATATCTAATTGTATTGAAATTTTTGAATAATAGATTCATGGTTTCAAGTGGGTTTTGTCCTCACCACCGGTATCAACAGTGCATACGTTCTGGGATACTCAGGAACCATCATGGTTCCTCTTGGTTGGGTGTTCGGCGTCATTGGCCTTATCGCTGCCACCGCGATTTCGCTGTATGCGAATTCTCTCATTGCCAAGCTCCATGAATTTGGTGGGAAAAGGCACATCAGATACAGAGATCTTGCTGGGTATATATACGGTACGTGGAACAAAAGCGGAAAAGCAAAGTGGTGAGTTATCTTATTTGTTGATTTTTATCTCATTTAATTCTGTTTATGATTTTTTTTTTTCCCCTCTTTACAGGTAAGAAAGCTTATTCTCTCACTTGGGGTTTGCAGTATGTCAATCTTTTCATGATCAACACGGGATATATCATCTTGGCCGGTCAAGCACTAAAGGTGAATTCGAGTAATGAATAAATTTTTTGCAAAAACTATGGTTTGGGATACATGCAGCCCAACTTTCAGTCCCTAGATGATAAAAGAAACGTTCCAAGTTTAATGAAAAAAAAAGGTGTCGACTTCCACAGAAAGAATTTCAACAGCTTAGATCGTTTTTTCATCATCTAATGGCAGAAAATAGGCTGCATGGTACATCCCTCACGGTAACTTCGTTCATAAATTTGTAGGCTTTTAGAAAACATCAGCAAATCAAATGATCACTTGTTCTCTATCCTTGATGTTGATTTGTGTGCAATGACAATAACTAAACTGCCGATGAGAAAAGGTTTATATGATGACATCTGAGAATTATAACTGTTTTTCTCATTAAATCCTTTTCTTTTTCTTGAACACTTTTCCTTTAGCTCTCTAGAATGCATCGACGATTAAAACGGTTACTTATTCTTCATTCTTTATGTTTATTCGTGCGCATGACAGTGTCTAAACTACCGAAACAAGAAAAAATTTTGCATCATGACAAGTCTAAATGATCTTATATTTTCTGAAATATTTTTGTGCATCTGTTTGCCGTGCAGGCTGTATTTGTTCTTTTCAGTGATAAAAATGTGATGAAACTCCCGTACTGCATCGCCATTGCTGGGTTTGTTTGTGCATTATTTGCCATTGGAATACCACACTTATCAGCTCTGAGGATTTGGCTGGGATTTTCCACATTCTTTAGCCTTGTTTATATCATTACAGCATTTGTGTTGTCACTTCAAGATGGTAAGCCTGCTCAATCTTTTGTGTTAAGAGTTTACCATTGCTTGATTTTATGACATGGCAGAAATTTTTCTTCCTGTCTAAAATATCTTTCTTTCAATCCTTAGTGGTTTAATAGAAAAGTCTCTCAAACGGACTATGGAAGAGCCATTTTAACTAAAAATGCTTTCTCTTGGCGAATCTTTGGATTTTTTTCTTGTGTGTCCCGTTTTAAATTAATAAATTGCCCCCAAATCACTAATAATTTGGGTAAATGCAGGAATTAAAGCTCCAAAAAGGGATTATAGCATCCCGGGGACAACAACGAGCAAAATATTCACAACAATAGGAGCCTCTGCAAATCTTGTTTTTGCATTTAATACTGGAATGCTTCCAGAGATACAGGTAGGAATGAAAATTTGTTTTTGTGATGATCTTATCTTTTGTCTTTCTTTTTAACTCACTTCCTTTCTTTGGCTATGTTTTTCTAACAGGCAACAGTGAGGAAGCCGGTTGTTGGGAACATGCTAAAAGCTCTGTACTTTCAGTTCACTGTCGGGGTTCTTCCCATGTATGCTGTTACTTTTATGGGATACTGGGCCTATGGATCTTCGACTTCGTCATACTTGCTCAACAACGTCAATGGTCCGGTTTGGATAAAGGCAGCAGCAAATATCGCTTCCTTCCTGCAAACAGTCATTGCTCTTCATGTAATTTTCCTCCTTCCTTGCTTCTTTTTCCCGGTCTTTCTAGTTCCTGTTCCAACTTCGTAATATTTGCCTCGTGCTTGTAGATATTTGCGAGTCCAATGTACGAATACGTGGACACTAAATTCGGGATTAAAGGGAGTGCATTAGCAATTAAAAACTTTTCATTCAGAATCATGGTAAGAGGTGGATACCTTGTCGTTAACACGCTGGTGGCAGCTCTTCTGCCTTTCCTTGGAGATTTCATGAGCCTCACAGGAGCCATCAGCACATTCCCTCTGACGTTTATCCTCGCGAATCATATGTACTTGCTGGCGAAGAAGAACAAACTCACTTCCTTACAGAAGTTCTGGCATTGGATCAACGTTTGTTTCTTCGGTTTTATGTCCGTTGCTGCTGCCATTGCAGCCTTGAGGCTCATAGCAGTGGATTCCAAAACTTATCATGTTTTTGCTGATCTTTGATGTTTGTCATTCTTTGATGGCAATTTTATGTTCAATTATTGATAGGGCTTGCCATTAGGCCTTTCGTAAGTATAGCTCATTTTACGAATAATAATTTTGTTTTCTCTTCATTGCAATATAGCTCATTTTGCAGCAAAGCTATTTATTAGTATTCCACGCAACTTCACTTGTATTATTATTATTATTCTAAGTTCCCAAATTAAGTTATTATTAATTTATAAACTTTTGTAGTCGTAAAAATGATTCAGGGATAATTTTTTATTTAACTCATCAAAATATAAAGTTCTAATCCCTAATTTCTAAGTTTTAAAAATATAATAATAAAATAAACCTTCATTTGAAAAATATTCATAGGCAATCGAATGAGAATCTCCCGAAGGAAGCGACTAAAAGAAAGCATTCGGTGCAAAAATTTGTTTCAACACGGAGGAGTTAGCTCAGTTGATGACAAGAAAGATAATTGAGTGGGAGCTTTTATGTTTAAAATTTATTATCATTATTATTATTATTTATTTTTCTTGGGCACATAAGTCAAAAAATGAAAATAAAAAATAAAAATATCTTTTTTTAGTTCCACAGTTTTTGGATTACTCAGACTTTAACCGTCGGATGTATAAATGAGATTTTTTTTGTATTGTATTAGCATTATTTTAACAAAATTTTGAATTATGTATGAATGGGAGCTTAGTAAATCAGATATATCATATTATTTTATTTATATAAATACACTCGTTTTTTAAGCAGTTGGTATTAATTGATTTGTCCATGTCAGTTATATGTTAATCATCTTTATCATTTTAAATAAATTTTACCTTAATTGTTCAATTACAATTTTTTTAACACTGTTGACAATAACTTACATATAAATTATTTATTAGATGCATGTATCACATTTATAGTGAAAGATATCCTGGATTAACTAAATGATTATTCAAGCTAAACAAGAATAAATTATAGATCAAATCATGTTTTAGTATATAAATTTTAAAACATTTCATGACCAATCATTTAACTATCTAGACTCTTATATATTAGGAATGGATTGATGGCAGAGGAAAACAAAAAAAAAAAAAACTAACTTTTCAGCCAAAAAGAAGAGAAAAGAAAGGAAAGGAAAGGAAAGCCACTGATTACGAGGCTCGTCTTGTGGTCCATGGAAAGTCGTAAAGAAAGGAAAAAAGGGGCGTGAGAGAGAGAAAAAGAAAAAGAGAGTCGAAGCGAGTTGTCCTTTTTTAATGTTAAAATCCGAAAGAAGAAAAATAAAAGGAAAATATAAAAAAAATAATTACAAGAGTCTGAGCAGTGATTTGACATTTATGTAAAAAAAAATTATCCATTTATTTCTAATCCTTTTATAAATTTACAATTTTATTTTTATTTTTTATTTTTAAGTTAAAAGATTCTTAAATTTTTTTAAAAAGATAAAAAATTTAATTAAAAATGTCCCTTAAATTGTATATAATTTACTATTTAAGAGTAATTAAAAAAAATTTACATGAATTAACTTATATGTATCATGTATATAGTCTATTTTATCTAATTTTTAGCTTGTTTTGTTAAGAAAAAAAGAACCAAATTATATCCATGAAGAACAAAATCACAATTTCATAAAAAGTTTAAATATTAAACAAGCAATTTATTTCTATAAAAATCTCAATAAGGTAAAAAATATAGAGTAGGGTCAAGGGTAATCAAATAATTCAAGAAGATAGTTTATTGGTATAGGTCTACATGGTAATGCTAAAAGCCTAAAATAGCAGGTATTAACCTTTCAAGACAATAAAATAACCGTCAAATTTGGTAGGACGGTCCAGAGCTTATTTTAGTTTCGAGGGTACCATCTTCTATCCTAACAAAGTTTATAGGTCTCTCTATCAGACCCCTTCAATGTAAGGAATCGTTACGTAAAAAAAATTTTAAAATATTTTAGGGAGAGTAAAATTATTTAATAATTGCTATAATGACAAATTTTACCCTAATTAAAGAAACTTTTTTAAATCTTCATATGATAATAACAATCTATGTCTAATCGTATTTTTCAACTAAAAAAAATCCAAAATAGCCAACATTTTTTTTTCTTTTACTAATAAACATAACACTAATTCCTTACAAATTTTATTTTTATTAAGGTCAGATTTATGTTAGACTATCAAATTTTTTGTATCGTGTTAGTACAATGATCTTTAACCATAGAATTTTAAGCCTGAATGCCATATTATTAGCCCCCACGTGACACCAATTTGCTTTCTCCTCCTCTCATGCGTTGCGCTTCTTCTCACAAGCGCCCAATTATTTTCATATTCTGCTTAACTTAGCAGGCTAAGCTGCCTATTAGTTGTTGATCTGGTAAATTACTTCTCTTAATTTTTAATTAGTATTTTTTTTTATTTTTGGTAATTTGATAATAACTTTCATTCTTATTTATTTATTTATTTCAAGCAGGATATGGCATTGGAATATATTGATCCAAATCTTCCTGAGTCTGCTTTACCAGAATGACTTCCTAAAGATGTCAATGACATCCCTTTTTGTCAAAGAAATCATTGAATCTGATGTAAATGAATTTTTTTTTTTTCAGTATTCTGTATTTCAAATGAGTTGTTACATATACGTATAATGTATTCTGAAATCAAATGTTGTTTTATTGTTGTTGTGAATTCTTTTAGGGTTTTGCTGTTGAACACTTTCCTCCTGATGATTCCAACTGTGTCGGCGGGTTTACTCCGCTTACATGGATAGACGATGGTGCAGTAGAAGCGAGTAACTTTGCTGTTACAAACTTCGACCAACTTAAGGTTTGCTTTTTGTCCACCCCCACCTCTTTGTTATTATTATTACTATTTTTTTGATGCTTGTGTTTTGACGAATATTTGGTTTGAATTTGTTTCGTGTCCTTTATTTTGATAATAATACAGGGACTGATTTGAAATTGGTGAAGGTTGTGATGTGAGGGGAAATTTTTGGGACGATTGCGCTAGTTCCGCCTTGAAGATCTTTAGGCCTGCCAAGTGCTACAAAAGGTTATCGAATGCGTTTTCGGTTACTAAAAATTGCCTTTTTCTTATTTCAAAATCTAGCAAAGAACAAGATTACATTTTTTTTTTTTTTGTTTTGGTTAAACAATCTGAGCTAGTTCCTTTGTTGTATGGTATGGAATGGTATAGCCTTTTCACCATTTTCCTGTCTCCGTTGTTCGCCCTTGCCAAGTTGAACTTTTGTGTCTCCGACAATTTGAGCTCTTAGATGTTAAAATTTTAATGTTGCCATGCATAACTCGGTTTATTGGTTGACTTATTCGTGATATTCTTATACTTCTCTCAATGGTGGATGTCTAATTTTCATGTAAAATTTGCTTTTAATTTTAAGCAATCCTTGGTCACTTATGAGAATAGGCTGGGTGGCTTACTTTGGTTACACAATCTAATAGATAACCGAATTTTTTTTAATTTAGTAAAATGATTGTTTCTCTCTTTTTTTTTTTTTTTTCAAATTTAGTCAATTAACAATTGACTATTGGACAATCTAATTTGGTCAATTTAACCATTTAAGAAAATTGAATAATCATTTAAAAAACAGGGTTTTAATTAATTTTTAAAAACTTAGATCATTTGTTAAAAAACTTATTAAAAAAAATTATTTAATTATGAATCCTTTTTTTTAAATGATAAATCAGTGATTTAGCATAGTTAATCACTAATTGACCTGAAAATTATTGATTTTGGTTATGATCAATTAGTGATTGACTATGATTAATTAGTGATTGACTATAAAAATTAGTGATATAATGTAATAAATCAGTGATTAATTATACAATTTAATCAATCACTAATTGATCATTCTAAGGGAAAAAAAAGGTTTTTTAACTAATTTTTAAAATTTAGGTCATTTATTAAAAAACTTATTAAAAAAAGGACCATTTAGCTATAAATTCCTATTTTGTATATATATCATTTTCATTGGGGTGTTTTGCTAATTGGTTTTCTTTTGCGATGTAATCAAGCAGGGAAGACAAAGAAACTGAGGTTGAAGGTCTTATTGAGCACAAAAGGTTGAAGAGCAACATGTAGAATTACTCAGTTTGGATTATAATTTGTAGTTGAATGTTCATTAAAAATAAAATAAAATTTGTTTAGTTACACAGTTTTTGGAGGTTTTATATGCCCTTGGTAATGCCAAATTGTCTGTTTCACTTGAAGCATTTTTCTGGTAACTTATGCCCAACACTTGGATTAATCTTGCTTCTTATTACTACTATAGGATATAAATCTCCTAGTTTATTTCTTCTTTTCACTTCTGACATTTTCTACATGGTAGATAATCCAAAGCTATAAAAATACAATAAAATGATATGTTGTTAAGAAGTGAAGAACAATAAGGAGAACAAAACGACAGGTTATTGAGTAGTAAACGACAGGTTGTGGAGAACACTTGCCATTTAAAAGTTAAAAAATATATATATAAAAAAAAAAAGTTGAATTACCAACATCTATAAAGAGAGACTATTAGTATGTCGTTCTTAATCATCGACTTCCAGTTGAATAACTAGCAAAAGTCATGAAAAAAAGGCATGTCGTTGAGATGCCAACACTCATTCACTGAATTAAGTTGATATTTTTTTTTCTTTAATTTTATTTGGGTGCGATCGGGTTTATAGTATATGCTCTAGTTAAAATAACTCCTATTGCAAATGACAATCGACGTCAAAAAAAAAAAAAAGCAATAAAAAATGCGTGTAGGTTTGAACAACAATCATGAAAAAATTTCTTTGGCTCGTTAGCAAAAATCATGCAAAAGATATGCAAAATTGCAGTTCACTGTTAACGTGATCATGGACAATAAATGAGAATGCTGAATCATGAAAAACGAATTGTTTTCGTCTATTTATATTGCTTCCTTTCTGATTCAATTTCTTCAAAAACATCAAAATTTTCTATTTACAAGATTTCGTTAGACTGTTCGTTGACTCCTGTGCTACTTTGCTTCTATACTTTGGACTTCTCACAAATACAACCTGGAAAAGGATTTGAGTAGAAATTCTCTTCCAACTTTTGGAATCGAACATTTTGGATGCCTCTTAATTTTGGTGCTCCAATCCTGTTTGCATGTAGTCTCTTAACTGAGGACGAAAAGCTTCCCCACGTAATGAGATCCTTGTCCAATTTATCAATCAATTTCACAAAATTTTGCCTGCAAAAAAAATATATATATGTATATATAGATGAGTATCATTAGACATAAATTAGAAGATATAGAAGTAAGGAGAGTTTAGTTAATTAAAAAAAAAACCTGTCTGGTCTAATCGTTTTTTGAAAACCATTAAACATTCTATGGCCTTGCAATGCTCTAGCCATATTTCCATCGTAAGTGTAGACAAAAACATCACTCTCCAGTGCCACAGTATAGTCTATGGCTGCAAGCTGATTCTGTGAATTTCTATAGGGTTTTAACTCTTCTTCTGTTGCTAAATTGTGTTTGTGGTATAGATTAGGATACTTTTCTTGAAGTGATCTCATCCCGTGTTGACCATAAATTTGTCCTGCAACTATGTAAATTTTGGTATCCGAAGGGTATCCCAATGCTTCAAGAAACACTGCTGCCTCTCTTGGTGTCATTGGACAATTCCCTTGAAGTCGTTGCTTTGTAGCGTTGATCTTCTTCGCCTTCCAATGGTTTGTGCTATACCTCATTTGTCTAAGCTCTTCATCCTCAGCGTTGCTTAGATTGTGACTACAGCCTGTGAAAGCAAGCATGTCCTTTTCATACCTGCAAACATTTTATAAATGTGTTGAATAAAATAAATAAAAACAAAGTACAAGTGCTAATCAAAACTTTCTTTTGATGATAAGTACAGATTTTGTGTTACCTTAAATGAAGAGCTATGAACGAGTTGGTATTATTATTCCTTAATCTGTTAACCAACTTCTTCCCAAGCTGTTCAATTTCTTTTCTAAACCGTAATCCTTCGTACATTGCACGACAACGAAGCTTTTGGGTTGCATTATTCACGTTATTAGCTAGCCGGGAATCTGTGCGCATGAACTCGATCACCTTGTGTTTCTTTAGTAGCTTACGCATATGATTTCTATAATAACTGAGCTGTGAAAATGCAAACACCGATCGATTTTAGAAGGAAAGGATACACAATCAATTCTGATTAAAAAAAAAAAAAAAAGAGTTTCATATATTTGCACTCACTTTTGACCAAGAAACTGGATTCATACGAAAGGGAGTCACTGTTAGAAATTCTGAAGGGAGTGACTCTTCAACTCTAATATCATCCTTTAAAACTTCAATGAAATTCTTCACGTCGAAGACATCCTTAAAACCACTGGCCAAACAAATCATTTTTTAAAACAAAGAATACACTTAACTGATTTCTTACCTCATAAAATATTAAAAGTAACACTTACCTCATATCGTTCCAATAAGATTTGTGATCCAGTGAAGGCAAAATCAAAGTAGCATTCATAAGTTTTGTTATTGCAACCACGTCACTTATCTGCAGTATATTCAATTCAATTAGATTAATTAAGAAATTAAGCTTACGTTTGTATGTGAGGTCTACTTTTAAAAATTTTCTACTTTTGGATCAAAATATCCATTTTTGAAAGAAAGAGTCTTCTAATATTCCGTACATAAGCATAAATAAAATTTTTATTTTTTGACATCAAAAAAGACTTTTCTCTTTAGAAATAAAATTTTTTTTATCCATCAAACAATTTTCATTTTTAGATAAAAAAATTTTTCTATTTCAATAGTAAAAAATTTTTTCATTCTAAAAATAGACATTCCATCCAAATGAAGACTAAGCCCTATAAAAAATTGAGAGTAATATCATTATGACAAATGTAAGAATTAATATGAATTTCCAGCCAAAAAAAAATGTTATATATATATAATAAAACGCTAAACAAATTTTTGCCGTATAATTTCTTTCTTACCCCAAGTTTCATTTGATTCAAACCCCCGTTCGCATTAGCTAGGATATAACCATCTCTGGCATGACCAGCTCTTTCTTCTGCAACAATTAAACAAATTAACACTCTCCCTTCAAAAAGATTTAAGTTTGCATATTATAAGTCTGAAAAGTGGAAAGTACGTGTGTGTATATATAGGGTTAATTTCAACTTTGACCCCTAAAGAATAATGCTTATTTCATTCTGCTCACTGTAGCTTAAAATGTAACAAAAATTTTTCTTGCAACTTTGATACGACAGTATAAAAGTTGCTAAAACATAATCTTTTAAAAAAAATTCTTTTATCAACTAGTTACATGACTTATATTTTGATTAAACATATTTTAATTAAGAAAATTCTAAAATCGTCACATATTATTATTATGAGTATTTAAAATTGAGGATATAAGATTTAACTATTTACTTTTTAATAAAGTTAAATATGAAATTAACTTATAACCATCGATAAATGATTAGCTAAGGGGCTAATTTTATTCTATTTTAAGGCAAAATGAGACAATCCTTAATTTTTTTAGAAACCAAAGTTGGGAAAGCTATCGGATACGTACCACTTTCCTTCTTGGTCCGGTAAATGCATTTTTCGTAATTCTCACCGTTTGGCTGCTTCCAAATATCAGTTTCCTGAACATCACCACGAATTTAATGAGAAGTACAACGCGAACGAGAAACTTATTTATTAAAAATAAATGTGAACGAGAAACTTTCTCATAAAAAAAAAAGAAAAGAAAAATAAAATGCTTTCTGTGTCACTGGTTATAAATGTCATGATTGCAGAGTGAACCTGTTTGGATTGGAGGCTATATTTTTTTTAAAGAAAATTTTTCCATTTTATATGAGAATGTCTTTTTTATTTTTAAGAATATAATGTTATTTAGATGTATAAAAAAATTTTTTTTTAAATAAAAAGTTATTTAAAATAAAAAAATAGTGTTGAAAAATATATATTGTGAGAAAAATAAAAAAGATTCGTTTTATTTTTTAAAAAGTGTATTATATAAGATATGGTTGGAAAAAAATTTTCCTTTTCTTTTCCAAAATGAGAAAAATGATGAAAAACTTGAAACAAACATTTTTTTGTAAAACTTTTTCTCATTCCTGAAGTGAACTGCCCATGATAATGCATTATTAAGGATTCGTATGGATCACAAGTTCAAACTAAAAAATTTAGATTAAATTTAAAATGAGTTGAACTATGGTATGAACCTTATGTTTAGTGCTCAACTTTGAGTTAAAGAATTTCATCGTGAGTTAAAAGTATTTGAATTAAAAACATTGAGCTTGAACTAAAAGTTGAATTTAAACTTACATTGGAAATTGTGTTTCCATTTACTTTTTTCATGTGATTACTACAATTTTTTTTTTTTGTATAAGAGAATATTTGTAAATAGTATTTTTTAGTTCAAAACAAATACAAGTCATAGACTAAAAAAACTTGAAACGAACTAACAAACTAAATGCATGATTGAATTTAAACTCAATTTTTTAAGTTCAAACCCATGATCCAAACGAATCCTAAGGCCTTGTTTGGTGCAAGGTTTAGAGTCAAAAAATTGAGTTTAAACTCAATCATATATTTGACTTGTTATTTCGTTTCGAGCATTTTAATTTAAAATTTACACAGTATTTTATATTCAAAATGCTATTCATAAATCTTCTCTCATAAAAAAAAAAATGCATCAACCATGTGAAAAGTAAAGAGAAGCATAATTTTCAATACAAATTCAAACCCAATTTTTATTATTTAAATACTTTTAGCTTAAAATAAAATTATCTAACTCAAACTTAAACATCAAATATAAGGTTTATTTCATGGTTTAACCTATTCCAAACTTAATCTAAATTTATCATTCAAATACTTTTAGCTCAAGATGAAATTCTTTAACTCGAACTTATACATCAAACATAAGGTTTATGTCATAGTTAATCGCATTCTAAATTTAATCTAAATTTTCTAAACCGAAATCTCAATCCAAACAAGCCCTAAGGTATCTTTAAAAAAAAATAAAAGGTACAATATGTACAAAAAAATTTATGCACGGTAGTAAAACTTAATTGCGTATATTGGTTATAAATGTACGATGAATAAAATCTCCAGTTTCCGAAAGACTTAAAATCCCCTTATGATTTCCCGATATCGAATACTTCTATTTCTATATAAAACCCTATATTAACCAGCAAGTAAGCTGCTTCAATTATTAAAAATTAACCGATAAACAGAAAAAAAAAAAATTTTAACATAATTAGGAAGCATGAGAAAGCAAATTTAGTTTTTTAACCGAAGTTATACGTTTTAGTTAACTGAACGCTTAAAAGATAGAGTTTAACAAAGGAATAACAATCTAACCAGAAAATTCTTCGACGTCCGCGATGGTATATTCTGCGCAAGTTGGTCATGAGTGATTGTTTCAGTACTCACCACAATATGTTGTTGCACCATTGACGTCTCTTCGAACACAAGTTCTACTACAGTAGGGTTTTTCCTAGCTCTGATCATCACATCTTGAAACGTCTTTGCCAACCCTAAGAATGACAGAATCATGAACACCACAAAAGTTCCAAAGATCCATCCTCTTCGCGGCCGCTTTAACAATTTCCAGAAAATACGCATCCTCCGACGACGTCTAACCGCCATTATTGCTAATTTCTTCTTTTCCTTTGAACTCCACAAGTTGTTTGTGCGCGATTCATTATATAGGATGGACAGAAATAGAATTGGAAAAGGAATAAAAGATAGAGCAATCAGGGAAGAAATTAAAAATTAAAAAACAAATCCTTACTATCTTAGTATCTTTTTGCGTCACTTTTGAATTTAAATGCTAGATAAAGTACGAGATAATGGCATGGTTATAAAAAATTCAAATTGTTGATTTTCAGATTTTAAACAACTGAAATTAATCTCTTAGTATCTTTTGCTTCACTTTTGAATTTAAATGCTATATATCAGATGTACGAAATAATAGCAAGGATATAACAAATTCAAATTATTGATTTTCAGGTTTTAAACAACTAAAAACAATATATATATATATTAATTGTAGCGCCCGCTAGATACGGGGGATGAGATATAATCAATGGATTTAATTTAAGTGACATCATGTTCACATATGTTTTTTTTAAATTATTTTTTAAAAGTTCACATGTTTTTTTTTTTTTTTGCAACGGGAATTTTTTTTAAAGGAAGAAACTGGACTTATTTTTGTATTTTTGAACCCCTTTTTTTGACTTTTTTTTTACGTTTGTTTTTTGAACTTTTTATTGATCGATATCCCAACTTTAAGGTCTTTTCTAACGTAGATCAAGATAAATTTTTCAAGGCTAAAAAATAAAAGACTAAGCTGGTTCAAAAAAAAAAAAAAAAAACTAACAAACAAACAAATTATTGCTTTGAATAAGTTCCGACCTTCTATGGAAATTGAGCCTAGAGATACTACGATAGTCAACAACTTTCTGTTTTTGTTTTGTTTTTGTTTTTTTGACCCCACGATAGTTCTGGTTCATGAGTATTGAATTACAAAAAAAAAAAAAAAGCACTACAATAGCCGTCAAAACTAATTATATATACACATTTTGAAATATTTTCCAAGAGTTGGTCTAATAAAATCAGTTTCTTTCTCTTTATTTTATTTTTTTGTTCGTGTTCCAAATAATTAATATTTGCCTATACAGTTATCTCTTGACCAAAAAAAAAAATGATAGCCTCACAGCTTTTTTTTTCCCCCGAAAATTCTCAAAAAAAAAAAAAGATAAAGATTATCTGGCACGTAACAAATTTTATATGTATTAAATTCATATCACAATTTATTTATGGTTTAGGCTTTTACTAGATCTATTTACCAAAAAAAGGATCAATCTAGTCCATCCATAAAGAAGGAAAAAAAAAAACCCAATTATGGGCAGCCGGCCCTAGGAAAAAAATGAGAGAGAGAAAGAAAAAGGAAGTGTGAGTCAGTTGGAGTCATTGGATCGATGACCCTAAAAAGTGGTTATAGGACTCGTATTGATGCAGGCTTTTTGTGCTGGATATGTTTAGCAAGGTGGCTTCATCGGGGTGGATTTGATTTCGTTTAGAGAATGAAATCCAAACGGCTTGGAAGCATTTTTTGAGATATTTCTCGTTTAATGGTTGCCTTCTTTTGAGATTTTGTTCCGAACGGTGGTAAGTTTTTTGTGAAGGTGACAATGTCGACTCCAGACATTGATAGTGATACTGTATATATTTCACATTTTGCTATTTGAAAGCATCTTGTCAGCTTAGCCACTTATCTCCCAGAGTGTTCTTCCCACTCTAATGGTCCTCTTGTCAGCTCTTTCGTCGGTTATATTTTCATTGAAAGCTTGCAGTGACCGTGCTTTAGGTTTTAGTTATTTTTGTTTTAGTCTAATAAAAGCGTTGATTTCTCCATCATGTAATTTTAGTATTTTCTTTATAATAATAGAAGTGGCTCTTCACTGTTTGAATTTGTTTTTTGTCCATCAGATTTAGGTCTTGGTAAATTAGAAGTTCTAGTAGTTATGAGGTTATGTGGACATGTTAATGGCCTTAAAGCTATATGTTACAGGTTCTCAATAGATTGAAAAATCCCATCAATTGTAGTGGTTTCAAAAAGAGCTTTATACGTGCTCAAATTGATATGTCAATAATCTTTCGATATTTGGTCTCATCTTGCAATGTTTTCCCTATGTTTCATTGAAATTCATTGATGATACTGGTTTTTATAGAGTGTTTTGTATTATATATCACATGGTCATCCACATTATTTTGGTGCTTGTAAGACTTTTTAGTTAAATAAAATTTTACCTTAAAATATATATATATGAAGAAATTTTTAATTTCAAAATACAAGAAGAAATCTAAAAATTAATAAATCCTCTTTGTAACATAGATTTGAAAAATAAATTCAAATAATAAATTTAAATTTTTTATGAGGAAAAAGTCTCACAAAAATAATCAAAGTAAATAACAAATTTAAAAAAATTGTTTTGAGTAAATAATTATAAATAACAAATAAATCAATAAATAATTTATTTAATTATTGAAAATATTTATTTACCTAGTAAATTTATTGTTTACAAATAAAATTTTCTATTTATCTAATAAATTTATTATTTTTTAAATAAATGGTGAAAATGAGAATCAATGTGTGCAGACATCCATTTACCCATCACACATGAAATTAATAACAATTCAAAAATAAATAGAAGTTTGAATTTTATTAAAAAAAAATCACTTAGAAAAAATGATAAAACACAAATTCTACTACAGTTACTATCGTCCTATAGGATCTATTCAAACAAACTTAATACCTCATTAAAATCTTTTAGGGAACGTTTGGTAAACGTATTGTATTTTGATTGTATTTGAATGAAATTTGTTTTTTGAATGTTGTATTTGATTGAAAAGTATTTATTTTGTATTTGAATGAAATGTGTGTTTGGATGAAAAGTATTTTAGAATTGAAAAGTTGATGTGATTGGTAAAAGTAGAGATAAATAGTAAAATTAAAAAGTTGATGTGATTGTTTTAAAAATATTTTGAATAGTAATTATTTTCGTAATACTGTTGTAAAATTTGTGTTTGGTGTAAAATTATATTGTATTTGAATAAAATTAAAATAAGATTTGTTCTCCAAACGCTCCCTTAATTTACTATTGTTATTTCAAAATCATACTGTTTACTTCAATTATTTTTTTTACTATTGTTATTTCAAAATCATACTGTTTACTTCAATTATTTTTATAAAAATACTAATTTATTGTAATTTCTCATTTTTAACTAACAAGAATATTGAAAAAGAAGAATAAAATAAATAGTAAATTTTAAAAAATAATTAAAATAAATAACAAATTTATAATAAATAGTATATTTATCATATAAATAAGTTATTTATATCAAAATTATCAAATAAATGATATATTTATCTATGAAATAAATAATTTTTTTATATATTTATTAAGTAAATAATTTATTTATATCTTATAAATATATTATCTATTTGATAAAATTTATATTTTTTTATAAATCTATTATTTCCTATAAATATTTTAAATACCTGTTATTCGCCGATTTCTTGACGAAGTTTATTGGGCCACTAAAGCCCAAACAAGGAAAACGGCGCGAATTGGGCCACAAAAGTCCCACAGGCCCCAAAACCTAACGCTAAAACGTTTGCACAGTTCAATCTGACAAACCCCAAGGGCCCTAAAGGGCAGGAGCAGAGTCACCACTATAAATACCTAATCTTCATCAAAACTAGGGTTTTACGTGTTTTCTTGTTGCGCAGGCGTCTCTGGACCAAAACACCGAAAGAAGAAAGCCCTAGCTCAGCTCAACAATGGTGAAGGGACGCCAAGGAGAGCGTGTCAGGTCTGCGATCCGAATCTTCCTTAGCTCTTCTCACTCTTACATCAACAAATCGAACTAGATTTTTTGATGATATCTTTTTTTTTTAATGATTTTTCTCTCTTTAATTTGATGGCAGACTCTACGTCAGAGGAACAATCCTCGGATACAAGAGGTAATTCATCTTAATCCGCTGATTTTCTCGCTCATTTCCTTCATTTTCCGTCGCCATTACCTGTTTGGCTGCTGAGAAAAAATAAATTTTGATTTTCGTTTGGTGTTTAGGTCGAAATCGAACCAATATCCAAACACTTCGCTGATCCAGGTGGAAGGAGTGAACACGAAGGAGGAGGTGGATTGGTACCTGGGGAAGCGATTGGCGTACATCTACAAGGCGAATGTGAAGAAGAATGGGTCCCGTTATCGTTGCATTTGGGGAAAGGTCACCAGGCCTCACGGTAACAGCGGTGTCGTTCGTGCTAAGTTCAAGTCTAACCTGCCTCCTAAATCTATGGTAATCTTTGTTTCGGAAATACGAAAGTTCTGTTTTTGTTGTTTTGTTCTTCTTAATGATGTTTTTGTTTCAAGAAACGGGTTTCTGATTTTAGTCGTTTTTGTGCTTGTAGGGTGCTAGAGTTAGAGTCTTCATGTACCCCAGCAACATTTAAGGTAAACTCATTGGTTATTGTTCAGTTTTGTTTGTTCATTCTGATTAGTTTGTTTGGTTTTGGATTGAAAATTGTATATAAATTATAATGTAGCATCAGTATTTAAGCTCATCGAGCGAAATGTCTTGCTGTTGCGAGTTAAATCAAGTTCGCCATTGAACATCACATGCTCGTTGTGAGGAATTTGCAAAATATGCAACTTCAAAAATTGTAGTAAAATAACCTTCTTTCATTTTAACATTGGAATGACTGACCGACCAAAAAAAAAAAGAAAAAAGGATGTTGTTCTCGGTTGTTTTGAAGTCATTTTGCTATTAAAAGTTTTTGAAAGACTGTTTAACGAATAAAAGAAAGTGATTGAGTCATTTTACTAAATGACTCTGCTTGTTGTTTATTTTGTGATCTTTTTTTTTTTGGTGGTTTGCGGTCTTCCTTATACTTGCTTGTGATGTTTTATTGCAGCTTCTCAGGACTTCCTAGATGACAAGAGATTGGTCACTTTGGAATGGAAGGGGGGTTTTCATTTTTAATATGTTTTTATGAACCAAATTTAAATGTCTTGTTTGTTTAGAGATGAATCAGTTTTGTTGGTTTAGGATGTTGAATGGAGCGTTGTTCAATACACTGAGCTTAATTTTATGTGGATTTTCGTACCTTTTATCTTCTGTTTTGAGTATTTGGATCGGTTTGTTAATTAAATTACAGGTTAATTGAATGCACTTAAATTAAGTTTAGCTTTTTCTTCATTTCAAGTCTTGGCCAGTTCGTGAATTTATCAAGTTCACCGACAATTTTGCAAGTGGAATGATTTTTGTTATAGGCCTTACTTACCATAGATGATTGTTGTTATTATTAATTACGGGAACATAATTTTGGATCCAAAGTCTAGAATTGTTCAATTTACCAAAAAAAAAATGTTTAAGAATTGTTCATGAGCATGGATGTTCAATCCTAGTGCTTTCTGGAACTTTTTTTGAGTTGTTGGAGATGTACAATTTGCTCCGTCAACTATCATTTTCGCCGAAACAAAGGCGATTTGGTGGGGATTATATGTTAGAAATTGCCTCAAAGTAGGGGTTTGTCTATTTTGAAGTGCAGTTTAGGTGGTTCTTCTGTTCTTTTTCAGTAATAGGTGTCGTTTGATACTGTGATTTGTCAACTTGGTACTTCAGAAGAGCATAATTTGCACATCGTCGAATAATTGTGGAGTATATTTGTCTCAAGTCTTGTTTACCTGAATAGAGTGTGGAGTATATTTGTCGCAAGTCTTGTTTACCTGATTGTAAGACGAATATTTGTTAGGCGCATGGGCTAGAATTGAGTGTATTGAGTTTATTGAGTCGAATATATTTTATTTTTTAAAATTCTAAAAGTTTAGTTAAAATTTTAGTTAACCGAATAGGATAAAAATGAATTGAGTTTTTAATGTAGGACTTGCTCCAAACAACTCAGAAAAGTTTATGGGTTGCATTGAAAGATGAACAAAATTTACAACATAGATGATTCTCACACATCATTAAGGTTTGGATTAATTATATGAATTATTTTTGGATTATGCATCTTATTTTATTTTATTTTCAGAATTATAAAACTGTTCATTGTGTTTCTTATTTACATAAAATCATTTATTTTGTTCATTTCATTTCCTTTTGTTTATAAACGTAATGGAATTATTAATGTGGTATTTATTAAAAATTAAATAAATATTTTGAAATATGAATCCTAATTATAAAAATAAATATTAATTTTTAATTAAAAAACAAATTAAAGAAATTTAATCTCTTAAAAAAATGTATTTAATCTATTTTGGTGCATTCTTTGACCGGTCAAACTGCATTTGTAAGTTTTTTCTTACTTGCAAAACAAAATCATGAGATAGTATTGTGGATAATTTATTTTGATGGGAGGGATCGAGGGATAGAGGGTGGAGGTAGACTGGTTATTGGATCTGTGGCATCGCGAGACTGGTTATTGGGTCTGTGGCATCGCGACCTCGGGGAGGTGATGGTGAGCTCGGTGAAGTGGTAGTTGAGACCGATAGCAACCGAGCAAGAGAGAGAGAAGAGACGAGAGGGACGGAGAGGAGGAGAGTGACCAAGAGAGAATTAGGATTCCAGATTTCGAATACCTCGTTGCCGAAGTACTTCCTTCGATTCCTCATCTACGACGTATAAAAAACAAAAAGGACAAATCTTTTTGTGTTTTTTTTATGGAAATTTGGGATTTTTTTTAATTTGATTTAGGTTTTGGAATTGATTTAGGCTTTTGTTTCTGGTGGTGAGGACTCGAGAGAACAAAAAGAGGAGTAAGAAAAAAAAATTTAATTTGTTTTTTAATCAAAAATTAATATTTATTTTTATAATTAAGATACATATTTTAAAACATTTTTTGTCTACTTGAATCACCAAATATTTATATTTTTTATTATTAAAATCAAATTAATTACAAATCAACCAAAAAAAAAAAAACTGTACCTAACCCATTAAATCATAAATGTAGGGGTGTTCGTCGGGTGGGTTGGGTGGATTTTTGGCATTTTTCAACCCACCCAATGAAGATTGGGTGGGTTAAAAATTTTTTTCACCCACCCAATTAACCCAATATACAAAATCGACCCACCCAATTAAAGTTTGGGTGGGTTTTGCGGGTTTTTCGGGTTCGGCAATTTATAAAAACAAAATAATAAAACATGACTTTAAAATTTAATCACAAATTAAAATACAAGCTCAAATATTCAAATAAAGAAGTCGTATAAAGACAATAAAAACTAATTAAAACATGCTTTTAATGAATACTAAGAAACATCAACCACAAACAATCAAATCTGTTTTACAAGAATAATCTCTAACTCCAATGTGTGTAGTAACGAGAACTAAAATCAGGCAAATTGAAATAAACTTGAAATCTTATTTCTAAATCCTAACAGAAGGGAGGATCAGGGGAGGCTAGTGACAAGTGGCGCTTGGGTTGGGCAAGGGCAAGGCACGATATGAACACGGGCTTGGGGAGACAAAAATGAATACGTCGAGAGGTGACGGCCGATGGTCGAAGAAAGGGACGATTGGAGGAAGCTGGTGGGACATCGGGTTTGGTAAGGGCAAGGACGAACTTTGGCTTGAGGGAGGCATAAATGAGAAATGACAATCGGATCAACAAAATTGACTTAGGTTAATCATTATATTTTTTCTAAATATAAAAAAAAAAAACACATTCATTGGGTGGGTTGGGTTTTGATCGGGTTTTAGAATTCCAACCCGAACCCACCCAATTTGACATTGGGTTGGGTGGGTCAACCCAACTTTTTTTTGGGTCTGACGTGGACCCAACCCGTCGGGTTTTCCTTGGGTGGGTTGGGTGGGTTATTTGGGTTTTCGGATTTTTTGTTCACCCCTACATAAATGTATCCACTATTCTACTATTAAAATTAAAAATTAAAACAGTGAATCTTTTTTTTTTAATATTTGATAGGGTGTTATGTTAGTAATTTCGTTAAATTTCTAAATAGAAGTGGGCGAAAAAAACAAAATGAATGGTTTTATATAAATCGAAGGATATGATAAATAGTTTTATAATTATGGAATGCAAAGTGAAATTAGATACATAATTCAGGAAAAATTCATATAATTAATCCGTTAAGTTTTAGTTGTAATATATTACTTCTTGGTGTAAAAGGTTTTGTTTCGAATTCTCGTTCAAGATGATAACTAAACATCTCCACTACCGAGCAATTAATTACACATGTGAGGCAATAAAGTAGCTTCCCTTCAAAATTAAAAAAAAAAAAAGTGCAAAGCTTTATACACCTCCTATTGTATACTATGATCCATGGAGAGACAAGAGTGTGGATATACGTTGACATAACTCTATGATATGCCTTCCCGAGAAAGCTAGTTTTTATTTGAGATGGAAACAATTAGCAATGAAATAAAGGATGCAAAAAGAAAAGGTTGAACCTGCCAAATTACTCTTCTTTTAGTTAACATCTATCTATAAGCTTCCGATTATATGATATTTCCACTCATAGAAAATAAAAATTTTTTGCTCTTCAAATGAAAATTTTTCTATTTAAAAATAAAAAGTTATTTGAATAAGTAAAAAAATTCTTTTTTTTTTTAGAGAAAAGTCTTTTTTGATATTCAAAAGTAAAATATTTTATGTTTATACACAAAAATTTTAAAAATTTACTTTTCAAAAATCGATTTTTTTTTTTCATATTTCAAAAATAAAGTATACAGAGGTTTAGTTTTAGTTTTTTCATATGAATAGTTAAGAAAATTACTTTAAACCTATAAAGTTTTGATGCATCACAATTGAATTATAACCTTCTAGAGATAAACAGAAATGATGCAAAATGACTACCTCCAGCCCATAAAGCTCCACGGAATCAAGAATGAGTTAGGGAAGATGAATGTCTCTTTATTCATTTTATTTATTTTATATTCATTTATTTATATTGTTATGTATGTATATTATGACTAGAATTTAGCAAGGCTAATGCATGAATAAAGTTGGGAACGGTGCGTGAAGCGCATATATGGAGGAGATTGTTTGTGTTGAAGGACAACAAATGGAAGGGAAACAAAGGGCATTT
The DNA here is from genome assembly GCA_035233585.1 of Antiaris toxicaria. Lineage (NCBI taxonomy): Eukaryota > Viridiplantae > Streptophyta > Magnoliopsida > Rosales > Moraceae > Antiaris > Antiaris toxicaria. The sequence continues at coordinate 8,978,186 of CP141162.1, read as the reverse complement.
GCATAATTGCATGTCAAGAAACCAACATGTTCTTATCGTTTTAAAACTATGGCTTTGACATAGTATGTTGTAGCACATGAATCCACATCTTTTTCCCTCAAATTTTTTAATATATTAGATTAGATAAAGAAGTTGGACCATAAAAATAAGAAATCATGATCTCCTTTTATTATTTTTTATTTCTTGTCTCAAATCTTGTGATAAAGAGTAGTTGTGGTTTAATCAATTGCATTAAATTTGTTTCTCTATTTATAATATAGAATTATAGAATTCGAAATTCTCATCTCAACTAAAAAAAATTGTAACAAAGACAATTTTATTTAAACACTTGAATCTTCAATTCTTCTTGTTTATTTTAACAAGTACTGTCTATCGTCGTTGAGAAGCCTATATCAAATAACTAAAAGTTTGCTAACGTGCCTTTTTCTTTAGAAAAGTTGACAATAATTGGGATGTAAAGAATTTTCCAAATATAAAATGCACAAAATTAGACTTATTATAAGCTTCATTGAAAAATATCAATTTGTGGGGTTAGGCCGGCCAACAACCAGATGGACATGATATGCGTGGACCGCAGGCCCTCACGCACAAAATTTTTTCGTCCATTTTTTTTGCCTTTTCTAATTTTAGATTTAGAAGCCTCCAAACTCAACAAATACAAGTACAAAATTATGCAGAGATTATCGGTTAAAAGTGGGCCCAAATACCCAACTCTATACTTTTGTTGCACGTACAACCAAATGTTGAACCTACCATGAATTTATTTTGGTTCAAACATTTGATATTCTAGCTATATCACTGATTTACCAACAAGTTTCAGTGGTTTCTATATATATATATATTTATATATTTATATAAGTTTAGTGGTTATCAAACACAAATGGGTCGGAACTAAAAGACAAGCACTAGTTAGACTAGAGTCTTTCCACATAAATAAATGTCGTCCTAACTTGCTAAAATTTGGTTTCTTTTTCTAGGACAATAGGATTTTGAATTACGTAAAAGGGAGTTGGACCCCAAGTCTTAGTCCCCAATTATACCCACATTTTCAAACTAGTTTCGTTGAGTAGGCAGCAAAATCTTGAAAAGCTATAACTACAAACAATAGTGAGAAATTTATAGCTGAGTGAAAGCAGTTCTTTTATAGCATAACTTAATAGTTAGTAACATTTACCTAACCTACATCTTTGTTAATTGAATAGAGAGAATTTTATGATGGCGTATAACAAATAAGAGATTTTAAACCGGACATCCATTCAAATAGTGGTTGATGGTATAACTGAAAAAAATCCTTTCATTATATCCAGCATTACATAATATGCATTGTTTGATCCTATTCCAATGACAGCAATCAATGAGATCCTATAATAGGATACTCTCACAATAAAATGTCCCACAATATACACCATCTGGCATGAATTTTTGGAGTATTTCACACATGCATAAACGAGCTATAAAATGAGAGTTTTCTGAGATCAGACAGCTAAAGTAGGCATGCTTATGCAATTGGGCAATACATGGTCCTTAACTTTTGTATCAAAAGTAGTGGCGGAGCTATAGGGCTTGTTTGGGAACTTTTGGAGATGAAGTTTTGAAGGTTTGAATAAAATTTTTGAAAAAATTCTATGATATAGAAAATAGAGCAAAAACTTAAAATCTATTAAAAAAAATGTAAAATGGATTTTATTTTACTCATTTTTGTTTTTGTGAATATTTTGACATAAAAATCAGTACATTTTAAATTTTAAGTTTTAAAATTTGATATAAAATAGTTATGGATTTTTAAAATTTAAGTTTTTTAAAAATGGAAAAGTAAAAAAGTGGATGTATAATTATGAATTTTGGATCAATCAGTAAAATGTCATTTGAAAAAAAAAAAAAAACCCCAAACGGGCTTATTGTCTAATAGGTAGATGCACATGCCCCTTTCCGAGTTTAAAGAATTGGTGTTTAAACTTACCCCTTGTTGATGACAGCATTGCATTTGCATTACATTCAAATACAATATAATTTTCATTAAAATACAAAACTATTTCATTTAAGTATCAATTACATCATATTTTAAATCTAATATAATCACTATTTATTATTTTACTTTTTCTATTGTTTTTACTAATCACATCACATATTCTCTTTCTCTCTCTTTTTTTTTTCTCTCTACTTTTATCTATCACATCACATATTCATTATTAAAATATAATTCAAATACTTTTCACCTAAACGTACATTGCATTTAAATGTAATGTAAATAGTTTTTACCCAAACACATATTGCATTCAAATACAATGTAAATAGTTTTCCTCTAAGTATAAATTATATTTAATGCATTACATTTAAATACAATACAAACGTAACAGAACCTTAAAGTTTTTATAAAATTTTAGCTATATCCCACTATATTAAAAATATTATAATTGTACTTTGCTATTTTATTTATTTTTTTGGTTAAAAGATTAGTATTATTAAGCGAAAAGAAGGAGATACACAAGAAGGCCCCATCACGATCAACGATAAGGGTCTACTCCATCAAATCCGAGAAATCGCCTTAGGAATATCAACTGGAGGGATATCTATCTCTAAAACAATTGCTTGGATTAGCCCACTTAGCAAGGCTATGGCCAGTAATATTACAAAATTAATTGACAAAAGAGAAAGATAAACCCGCTGGCCTAGAAGAAGTAGCCAAACACAGATCCATAATATTCTTATAGACGTTTGGTAAATGCATTACAGTTTAATTATGTTTGAATATAATTTATTTTTTAAGTATTGTATTTGTCACGTTGCGAAATTTTTGAATTTAAATTTCGCACGTGAATGTATAAAACTCAATTTATTAGTGTGTCAATAAAATTTTTATTATAAGAATTCAATTTTTAATTTTCAGTGTATTAAATATTAGTTTGAAGATATTTAAAACATTTTTACAAATTTTAAAATTTTAACAATTTTTACCCAATCAAATTTAACAAATATTATTTTTTTATTTATTTATTTTTTTTCCTTTCCTCTTTCCGGATTTTTCCGGAAATCCCTTTTCTTTTTTCTCTCTCTCATTCTTTTTCACCACCTCTCTTTTTCTGCTCTCTTTTTTTTCTTACTCATGCCCTCACTCACTCTCTCTCGCCTCACTCCCTCTCACCGACTCTCTCACCGGTCTCTCACTCCCTCTCTCGCCCTTTGTTTTTTTCTTTTCTTTCCTCTTCTTCTTCTCGCTCTCACTCTCCCCCCCTCACCGATTCTCTCTCTCCCTCCCTCACCATCTCTCCTTCCTTTTCTTTTTCTTTCCCTCTTATTTTTGTTCGGCCGAACGCCACCGGAGCCGCCCATCGAACCCGATCGTCGTGCCCAGCCAACCGTCAAAGCTCTCGAGCCACCGTCGCCAGCTAGCCTTGCCACCACCTCGCGATCGTCGCCCGAGCCAGCTCCTCCCCGTCCCGTCCGAACCAGCCGCGCCGAACAGCCACCCGTTTCTACCCAAGCGTCACCGGGTCTTCGCCGCACCGCCGCCAAGTCCAGCCGACCGAAGACGGCCCAGTTGCGCCTCGCCCTCCCCACGGCCACCACAGCCACCGCCGTTAGCTCAACACCGCCCAACCTTACTCTCTCCCTCTCCGGTCCTCTCTCCTCCGCGGGATTGCCGAACGTTGCTTCGCTTGACCGAAGCTCGTGCCCAAGCCGGACCCAGCTGCCGCCTAGCCACCCTTTCGTCGCCGATCGCCGTGCTCGACGCCACCAGCCACCGTCGGTTTCCCCGCCGCCGTGAGTCCCCTTTCCGACCGGTCGATTCCTTCAAGCAAAGAAAAAATATATATATATTATATGTATATCTGTGCGTGGATATGTATATGTATTATATAATAAATAATAATGATAAAAATAATAATAGAATTTAAATAAGTGTTTTAAATTTATTTGGGATTGAGATTTGAAATTGGAATTTAAACTGTTCTGAGAATTGAAAAATTTTTTTGCAGGTTGAGCATTTTGGAGTTTTTGGAGAAGCCTATATTTAAGACAGGTCCTGCCGAAATTTAAAAAATATATATATTTTTTGGATATTTGTGTTAAAATTGTTGTTTTAAAATTACGGTGTTAAAATAAAGTATCATTTTAAATTTTAAAATTCAATGGCATACTAATTAGTTGAGTTTACGGTAATTCGATTACCGAATTCTTGGATAGATAATTAAATTATCTGTGTTTCTTGTTTTAGGTACTTGTTGATCGAATTCAGAAAAAAATACTATCTTGGAATTCGTGTGAGAAGTTAATCGTAGGTTAAATTGCCAACGAGATAGGATATCTTACCCTTTCTTTGTAGCCAGTTTTGTTTTTTAATGATTTGGCCAAAAAATCATTCAAAGGAAATGAGTTTATAAAGTTTTGAAAATTACGTGATTTAGAAAATATCACGATTTCAGAAATTAAAAGAAAAATATCCGGTCACGGATTTTTTTGAAAAACAATACGGCATATTTTTATTATGTGAATCATATGTTCGTATGAAATGTTGAAAGTTGGATTTGGTGTTAAAGTATACCGGGAGCCAGCACACACGTGCGAAGAGTGCACATCTCGATCGAGAATCACTCATCATGCTTCGGCATGGTGAGGGAAGCTCATACGGACCGTACACGAACTAGATGTATATAGGGACACAATTTGCATAATCACGATTCCAAGTTTATAATTCGGTACTGCATTGACATACTTAGTATGATGGTTAAATTAAAATGTTGAAATATTTTTTTTTTTAAAATATCCTACTGGGCCTTTCGTTCACTGTTTTAAAACTGGTAAACTCCCAAGAGATAAAGGTGATTAAAGACTTGAAGTAGTGTTTTGTACTTTAGGACAAAGTATATATATGAGTATTCCGGGACTGTAAATTCTAAACTTTACTTTTGTGATCTTACTTATTTTATTTATCCATGTATGCATCTGTGAGATATGGGTACCTCACCACCTGATATTATGACAAAAATAGAAATACAAATATTAATTAATTTAAAATATACAAGCATAATTTATAAACAGGTTTAAAGAGTCGGTAAAAGGTAAGATATAAAAATTGACAGACTTAGGAATCTGAGCTTTCCTTTCAATTATTCATTTAAAATCTTATACCTGTCACTATTCCGGACTTTTGGGATGTGACACCTGTCGCTGTTCCGGATTTTGGGACGTGACAGTATTTGATTGAAAAAAATTTGTTTTGTATTTGAATAAAATGTATGTTTGGATGAAAAGTATTTTAAAGTTGAAAAATTGATGTGATTGATAAAAGTAGTGATAAATAGTAGAGTGGAGTTAAAAAGTTGATGTGATTGTTTTAAAAACCTTTTGAATAGTAATTGTTTTCATAGCACTGTTGAAAAATATTGTATTTGAATGTAAAACTTTACGTTTAGTATAAAATTACATAACGTTTGAATATAATTAAAATGTAAAATTTTTACCAAATGCACCCTTAATGTTCAAAGGGCAATCCTTACTCGGGTCTTAGAAACGGTTGATCGCCTCACAGTTATCCCTTTTTACCCAGAAGAAAACAAGATTATCGACAAAAGCAACTGAAAAACTTAACAAAACAACATGAGCTTGTCCCACTAAGAAGGAACATTAGTGGAAACTTTTAGCAAGCAGGCTTTTAATAAATCTCTATTGTGAAACCTAAATACCTAAGCCACCGCATTCAATCACCTTAATTTAAAACATTTACATTACATCTAATCCAATCCAACAGAGAGGGGTTTTCAAGATGGTTGTGTAGAAGCTTTTAGGGATGATAGGATACTTGACAAACAAAAGATATCACAATAAATCTTAAAAAGGATAGTAAAATTAAGGGTGGTATTATCATGAATCATCATATTCCTCAAAAATTAGATAAATCTACAACGATGGATGCAAACTGAAGAACTTCATACGTCTTAGTCTTTTCGATATTCCAAATCACCCAAAACTAGTCCTCAAGGGACAAGATATGATTCGGGTCTAATTTCAAAGACCAATAGGAGGCAAACCACAGGCTTTGCACAAAACCGGAGAAGAGGAAGATATGTTCCACCGACTCAGCCTCAGCCTGACAAAACGTGCACAAGATATCATCCAATTTGTGTCTTTACTAAATAATCAAAATATATAATTATCTCCTTATCGAATAGAAAATAATAAGTGGTTTTATTTTGTAGTGCTCCATTGGCAAAACATACCAAAACGTGCCAAGTCAAAAGGGCAAAATGGAAGATCATATGTCACATGTAATATTCTTTAACATGTGGAAAAATAAATAACCGGTTCTATTGTAATTTTAATTTAATTTAACTATGAAAAGACATCTTTGCCCTTCGAATAAAACAATCTCACAAATGTCTCGCACGTGGGATACATTCGTCTTGTCTTTTTATTGTGTTTTGGCCTTTCCCATGATAACTACAAATACGAAGAGATTCATCAAGCCTTCAAAAGAAAATAATAATAATAATAATAATTTCATCAGTAAAAAAATATATCAAGAAATGATTCCTTGGACAGCTAACGAGAGAGACCCTCGTCCAGCTCTTTTGGAATTCCCTTCTTATTATTATTTTCCTTTCGAAAGAATTGTCTCGAAATTAACCTTACCTACTATCACGGCCAAATGCATCATGGACCAACGTCAATTTTGGCATATTATTCATCCACAAAACTTTCTCAATTTCCATTTAGACGTAATAGAAATTTTTTATTTTTAAAATGAAAATTTTTTTTGTTTAAAAATGAAAAATTATTTAACGAATTAAAAAAATTTATTTATTTTGTATAAAAAAGTCTTTTTTTATGTTTAAAAATAAAATCTTATATATAAAATTTTAGAAGACTCATTTTTAAAAAATGAATATTTATTTATTTTTTAAAAACAGAATGACTAAACAAACGAAATGTTAAATTTGTAAAAACAGTTATCAACGGAACAAGAATTATCTGAAATTGAATATTCTTTCCTAAATCTGAGACTCTTAAAACGTAGAGCAAAAACTGAAAACAGAATATGCCCTCAAACCCCAATCCCCCAATGTCACACAGGTAGGCACTACTTCAAGTTCAAACTTCTCAACGTTATTTGTTCGTCGCTGTTAATAAAAGGATTCATGGATTAAACCCCACATTTCTCTCTCTCTCTCTCTCTCTCTCTCTCTCTTTCTCTCTAGCTTTTTTTGCTTTCGTACACACACACACACACACATATATATATATACACACACACATTCAAACACAGAATCCTAGGGGGGACTCCTTTGGCCATGGCACTGATTAATGCCTTAACTGCCTCACCAAATATTGGAGCTTGTTTCAATTGTGAGTTTTGTGTTTGCGTATAATTCTAGTTTTATGTCTGGATTGGTTTTTTGGCTAACAGGAGCAAAGTTTTCTGGATTTTGGATTCAAAACCAGTGTCTATAGTTTTCTATGATTCTGTAACTTAGTTCTAAAATTTGTTACGTGAACTTTTTTCAGGTTGGGAAAAAGGACAATTGAGCTTGTTAGCTCCGAGTTCCATAAGAAGAAGAAAGACCCGGATAGCAAAATTGAAACAATGTCCGGTTGTTGCTTCGAGTGCTTCAAGTAAGAATGAAGTTCCTATAGCTGCGGAGCTGTCTTGGCTAAATAAGGTCAGGCTCTTTTTCTGAATTTGCCTTTTTAATAAAATAAATATTTGGTTTAGTGGAAAAAAAATATATTGTATTCAGAACCTTAAACTAACTACCTAACCAGTACCAAGTTCGTTCGTTCATTCGTTCGTTTGTTTATTTGTTGTTTTTTTTAATAGGCCGTTTGGTATTAAAATAAAAAATCTCCAAAATACTTTTTTTTCTATTATTTTATGTTACTGTCATTTTTTATTATTCATATTTTTAAAATATTATATTAAATTTTAAATTTTAAAAATTTATAATTTTATATATATAAAATTCAAATAAGATGATGAACGAAATAATATTCATATTAATTTTTTTATAATTATATAAAATTTGAAGAAGAACAAAATAATATTAATATTTATATTTTTTTAAATAAATTTATAAAATTTGTTATAAAATGTCACAATAAATTTATTATTAAAATATTTTTATTTTTTATTATTTATATTTTTAAAATATTATAATAAATTTTAAATTTTAAAAATTTACAACTTTATGTATACACATTTAAATAAAATGAATGAAATAATATTTATATTAATTTTTTTATAATTATATAAAATTTTAAAAGAAATAAAATAATATTAATATTAATTTTTTTAAATAAATTTATAAAATTATATATTTTTTAACATTAAATAATTTTTTTTCTAAATATATTTTCTAAACTAATATTTTTCGATTAAAAAAAACAAATACAACCAAACATTCGAATGCACTCTTAGGGGACATTTGGTAAACGCATTGCATTTTGATTGTATTTAAATGAAATTTGTTTTTTAAATATTGTATTTGGTTGAAAAGTATTTGTTTTGTATTTGAATGAAATGTGTGTTTGGATAAAAAGTATTTTAGAATTGAAAAGTTGATGTGATTGGTAAACATAGAGACAAATAGTAGAATTAAAAAGTTGATGTGATTGTTTTAAAAATATTTTAAATAGTAATTATTTTCATAACACTGTTATAAAATTTATATTTAATGTAAAATTATATTATATTTAAGTAAAATTAAAATAAAATATTTATCCAAATGTCCTTGACATCCAGCTCTTCTGCGTCTTGAATTATTAAGAGACTGGCAGACCTAACCAAGTAGCCGCTCTGCCACTGCCACTCGTACGTCTCCCAAATTTGCATTGACTTTGTTAATTCGGTAAATGAAGTTAGGAGCACCTCCTGTAGGTTAAGAAAAATACTTTATTGGTTTGGATAACACTAAGAATTTATTTACTTTTTTTATACTAATGACATAGAAAAATAATTAATGGGATTGGTCAACTATTCCAACAGGTAAAATGCATTGAAAAATGAAATTCACAAAAACCCACACGTGACTATCAATAATGTTCAACCAAAAAAAAAAAAGGTAGAACTTGAAAATAAGAAGATGAGAAGAAAGGCAGAATGTGTCGTTTTTTTTTTTTTTATTTAGAATCGAAAAATTCAAAATTTATGCCTTCAAATAGATCTAATTATAGTATTATTTTTAAACTATATCTACCCATAGAAAGTGTTGTTTTTGCTCCTTCAAGTTCTTCACGAATTGAGAATTGACTTCTCAAAATTTTAATCAAGGCAAATGATCTACTAAATCTAATAAAGTTTTGCAAAGTTTCTTAAATTGATAGCAACAATTAAATTTTGGACATAAATGGCCATATGCACATAAAGTGAGCTTATTTAAATGGTACAAATAGGATTTTGGATGATAACGAAAGATTATTTTTCATAAATAACCTTTAAATTATAGACATCTATTCAAGTTGGTATTTATTTATTTTAAATCGATCATCGTATCCTTAATATATAAAAAATCATTCAAAATACTCATTTCGTTAAATCAGAAATGAAAATGGCATTTTGAATGATTTTCTATATATAAGGGGGTATTTTGAATAATTTCGAACAAATAGAGACTAACTTGAATGGAAATATGTAATTTATAGGTTATTTATGAAAATAACTCCTTATTAACTATTAATGAAATTCAAACTTCCATTAAAATCATGATAAATATACCTAAAAAGGGTATTTTAAATAATTTTCTATATATTAAGGGGTATTATAACTGATTTTAAATACATAAGAGCTAATTTATATAGTAATATATAATTCAAGAATTATTTATGAAAATAATTTGATAACGAAAGGATATTATGTCGCGTAATGAAACATTTCGGTGCAAATTTTAGTGACTTCACAAATTTTGAGCCCTTTAGAGCACTTTAATTTATCTATAAGGTAATTTGCCAAAATAAAAAGTTAAAAAGGCAACTTTCCAATTGAAAAAGTTCAAAAAATAAAATTATCAAATTGGTTTTCGCTTAGATAGTATGTCACCTTTTGAAGAATATAAAATTTTTGCTTTTTAAATAGAAAAATTTTCTATCTAAAAGTAAAAAATTGTTTGGATGGATAAAAAAATTTACTTTTCTATTAAAAAAAGTCTTTTTTTAATGTTTAAAAGTGAAAACTTTTTTATACTTATATACAGAAATTTAAAAAAATCTATTTTTTAAAAATTAATTTTTTTTTCATTTCAAAAAATGAAGTGCCTAAATAGATAGAGATCAAAAAACTTTTTAATGCAATGTCTTTTTAAAACTTTAGAAGGATTCTACTATAGGATAAAGTTTTTTATTCCATTGACAGGATAAAAAATTTTCAACCCTTATATAAGTTTTTAATAGTTGAGATCAAAAGATATTTTCAAACAATTACAAAACAAACCCATACACCTGATAATTTAAAAATATTTAAAAAAAAAAAATCTAAACAACTTTAGCCCCTTTCAGCCACCCTCGCCCCCCTACCTCCAGTGACTGCCCTTGGTCGGCAGCCCAGCCTCCCTTCCCCTAACCTTCGACTTCCACTAACCCACTTGCCCCGACCTTCAACCTTGACCTTTTAACAACAATGGTTCCATGGATTATTGTTACAAAAACCCATAAACATTATGGATTGAAAATTAAAAATTAAAAATTAAAAATTAAACATATAAAAACCAAATTAGGTTCCAATAACTTGCTCCATCATCGTTTTTCACCTTTACCATCTCATACATTCTTAGCATAGAAGAATTATTATGCTTAGAGCATTTTGTGATAACGAGGGTGAGATAGTTGAATAACACAAAGCCTATTCAATTCAGAACCTACTGCCTAAAGTGCTGGGTTTGCTGGAATTTTTGTGAAAATTCACTAGGTTAGCTAGATTTACTATTTGAGATTGATAATCTAAAAAATAAACCATTTCCCTTCAAAATCATCTTCTTTTCTTTTTCTCTTTTTTGGTTTTTGTACACCGAACACTTTTCCCTTCAAGGGGAAAAAAAAAAAAAACCGATTTCTCTTCGGTGTTTTGACGAAACTCTCCTCCTTCCTTCATGTTGCAATCAAAACAAAAAAACAAAAAAAAAAAAAAAATCAAAAACCAAATATGAGCATCTTCTTACTCGGGATAAATCTTCCTTATACAATCTTTACCAAGAGAAAGGTGGCAGGGGGAGTTGCTGGTGGTGGTCAAGGTGGTTGTTGGAATCTGGGCTTTTTTTTTTTAATAATTTTGAGTTTAGATTTTTTTTATTTTTGTAAATTGTTTTGAGTTGTAATTAAGTATAATAAGATATCAAATCAAATATGAATTTTTAGCTCTTACCCTGTTTATAAGATAAAAAATTTTACCAAAAGTCCCTTTAAACTTTTTGGATTTAGGTAAATTATTTTCCAAATTTTTAATTTTTACAATTAACTTTCTTAGTTGGTCAAATAAATTTCAATATATAACGCGTGTTCTTAATCTTAATTTTTTGCACTTTAGCCCTAATATTTGGTGTTTTGACAAGTTTCCCTCTCAATTTTTGTATTTTTGACAATTAAGTTATTACCAATTTTTAAACCGTGATGAGCTATTTATTTGGACCACAAAGCAAGGTTTTTTTTTAACTTTAGGGGTATTCTTGTAAAAGCATCAAAAGTTCATTTGTGCCAACAAGCAACAACCCAGAAAAATAAAATAAAATAAAAATAAACAACCACATGATTGATGGAGTAGTCGTCCGAAGCATTCTGCAATATTTATTTACTCAGCACAAAAAAAGAAAAAAGAAAAAGAAAAAGAGAAGGCGTACTTCAATGATCTGATGGTCAGACTTGAATCAAGGAGTAAATGAGTGGAAACGGCAAGGTGTGAGTGGGGCCCACGCAATGGATGCTTCTTTCCATGATCTTTATACACATACACATATATGTAAATATTATATGATATGGACATCACATGGGCCAGTTCAACGTAAAAGCGTATTAAAAAAATTAGGCAGCGTTTGGACCGGCCAGGTATGTAGTCTCTATTTTGTAATTTGCATTGCAGCCAAACGCTTATTGGCTTTCCGTTTCAGCCTTTTCCTCCAGCAAGCGCGTTTGAGTATTTCTACTTTGACGAGCTGCCACCCGCCAATTCCAAAATAAAAATCTCCCTTTTCAAGTCAAAATAAAAATCCCATCGTGGATTCCCACATTCCCAAACACGTATTACTTCTCTTTTATTTATTTATTTATTTTATTAGAAACGGAGCGTTGGAATTTCAGTTCAATAATTGAGATTTGAGAGGGAAAAACAAACAAACAAGCAAGCAGACAAACAAACAAATTGTAGAATTATCCTTTTATGCATTCCAGCAAAAAAAAAAAAAAAAAATCCTTTCATGTATGACATGAAAGATATTACACTCAATCCAATCTCGGTTTTTGGAAAAAAAAAAAAAAACGAAAATTGACCCTCAACAATTCATGCACAAGCTTTTTTGTTGTATAATTCTCTATTTATTATGACTTAATACGGAAAATAATGTTTGAAAAATAATTATAATAAATCGGCCCAGTCACATTTTTAGTTATGAAAAAAAAAAGGCCTGGGTAGCAAAAAATAAGATGGAGTATTTGCGAAATTGCCACTATTACATATCAACATTCATGTTTTAACTTTTTACTTCCACCATATTACTTCCCAAAGAAGCTTTTTTCTTTTTTTCCTTTTTGGAAAGGACTTCCCAAAGAAGTCTTACTATCTAAATTTAGGGAAAAAAAAAAAAGACTTCTCAATTCGTATTTAAGCGATAAATAAAGAGAAGCCGACAATCAGAAACAAAAAAATTGGAGTAGCCACTAGCCAGGAAAAATTTTTTTTTTGTTTCCATTTACCATGTTCTCAGTTTAACAAAAAATACCAAATTGTGCAATAAAACCAAAAGCAAGAAATAGTTAAAAAGGAAATGACATTAATTAATATAAAAATAACAATAATTAAATTAATTAATCAATTAAAAGGAACGAATCCTCTTGGGATATTACGCGTTTACCTCCTCTTGCTTTAATAAACACTTTCCATTTCCAGAGAGAGAGAGAGAGAGAGAGAGAGAGAGCACAGCACATTCCTCGTCGGTTGTCCTCAAAACTCTGACCCGCTCGTAAATATAACAAGTCCCACCACTCTTTCTCACTTTTCCATTTTCCTTCTTCACCAATTTTCTCAGCTCCTCTGTTAAAGAAAAAAGACGAATAAGAAAAAGATCCCTAATTTTTTTCCATCTTTCCCAAACAAACAAAAGAAAATCGGAAAATAACAATTCCTCGTCGTCACTGCAATGAACCTCGATCCTCAGATCCATGGAAGAGCGTCCCGTCTTCCTCTCTAACAGCCGTCGCCGCCATTTCCGGTTCCGCCTCGCCAATGCTCTCGATCCTCTTCTCTCTCCCAAACCCTAGCGGATCCACGCCCTAATTCGTGTGTTCTGTTTTTTTTTTTCTCTGTGTTTGTGGTTGCAATCTCAGCCGTCCGATCGAGTCCAGACCGTCAATATGAAGAGCTCAAGCCGGCTTTTCACGATCGGGCTCGTCACCGCCTGGTACTCCTCCAACATTGGGGTTCTGTTGCTGAACAAGTACTTGCTCAGCAACTATGGCTTCAAGTACCCGATCTTCCTCACCATGTGCCACATGACCGCCTGCTCTCTCCTTAGCTACATCGCCATCGCGTGGATGAAGATGGTCCCGATGCAGACCATTCGATCCAGGGTCCAATTCCTCAAGATCTCCGCTCTCAGCTTCGTCTTCTGTATCTCCGTCGTCTTCGGCAACATTTCGCTCCGGTACCTCCCGGTTTCGTTCAACCAGGCCATTGGCGCCACCACGCCCTTCTTCACCGCCGTCTTTGCCTACCTCATGACCTTCAAGAGGGAGGCTTGGCTCACCTACGTCACCCTTGTTCCTGTTGTGACTGGAGTCATCATCGCCAGCGGGGTATGAACCAGCGCCTCTCCTTTTCTTTTTCAATTCAAATTCAAAGATTTTGTTCAGAATTCGTGCGAGAATGTCGATGCGTATCTCATTTAATGTAGTAATGTTTATGTATACATATATATGGATTAACTGTCTGTGTGGCTTGGTCTCTGTCTTTCACTGTCATGTGATTATTGATAGGCACCTTTTACAGTTTATGGAGGTTGATAGACTTGCCTACTTAAGTTTGAGATCTGTTATAGGGAAAGAATCACTCTTTTAAAGCGTAGATGAGAGTTGACTAATTGATTTTTATCGAGCTCAGCCTAATGCAGCTGCAGCTACTTGGCTTCATTGGGGTGAGTGATTTGTCTTGGAATTTCACGAGATGATGCAAAACTTTGCTATTGTGACTTTGAGGCTACGCAGGTTTATTAAGGGTCCCGAATTTGACCCGAATACCGTGATTTTTGTTTTTAATATTCGTCTAGAAAACTTGAATTTTGCTCTCGCCTCAAGTAGTTTATTTTGTATTTGGGGGGGGGGGGGGGGGGGGGGGGATCTTCTGCTTTGTTATCTTGTTAAGACGTAATTTTCTTGTAAGAGTTTTTAATCCTTTCTACCACTTGTTTCCATGGCTATAGGGGATCTTCCGCTTTGTTGCCTTGCTAAGACGTAATTTTCTTGTTAGAGTTTTAAATCTTTTCTCGCATTTGTTTCCATGGCTATAGGGTGAACCAAGTTTTCATCTGTTTGGATTTATTATTTGTGTTGCTGCTACGGCTGCAAGGGCACTCAAATCAGTTCTTCAAGGGATTTTGCTTTCTTCTGAAGGGTAAGCAACTGTTATGCTTCTTATTTATTTTGTTAGAGCTGTTAGGCATGTTTTGATTTCTAGAATCTAGAACTAGAACATTTTTCAACGATTAGCTGGATACTTAGAGGCATGTGCTTTTAAATTCAAGGGAGAAGCTGAATTCTATGAACCTGCTTCTGTATATGGCCCCTATAGCCGTGGTCTTCCTACTTCCTGCAACACTTATCATGGAAGAAAATGTAGTTGGCATAACACTGGCCCTTGCAAGAGATGATGTCAAGATCATATGGTATCTACTATTCAATTCAGCGCTAGCGTATTTTGTGAATTTGACCAACTTTTTGGTCACAAAACATACCAGTGCGTTGACCCTTCAGGTATACACTCCTTTCGTATATGCTCAATTTTCTTTATTTCTTTGGAACGCTAGATTCTCGTGAATGCTGACATGCATCCATGTGTCTGTTACAAGTATTTCTTTTGCGCACTAAGACATTGATTTTTCTCTCAGGATATTATTTTAGTTTTAATTATCTAACTATTAGTTACAGTGAGATGTGAATGGTTGAAAATGTTTTATTGCGACAGAAATTAGAGTAATTCTTTTCCCAATCAATCTTTTGCTTCTTTTGGTTATTGGTCTTTGTTGGACAATAAGTCGATCCCTTTATTTGATAGATAAGTCACTGCTATATTTGATGCCTATGGGAAGGATTGGATCGTTGAAAGAAGATAAGGAAGTTGTCATATATGGGACCATTAGTTGTACCGAAGATGAATGTGTAATAAGAATAGAACAAGAAAGATAAAGGAGTAATCACTTGTCATACGTGGGACCATTTGTCAAATCGTTGATCTGGAGATGATTAAGTAATAAGAATAGAACAAGAAATATTATGTTTTGCATTTTGTGACAGCAAAAATATCCCCAAAAAAAAAAAAAAAAAAAAGACAGAGTGAGATTTGAGAAATAGTAAGACTGAGTGAGAGAAAGAGCCCTTTGGTCCTTACATATATATATATATATATTGATTGGTGGGGTTGTGGGTGGGGTTGGGATGGGGCCAGTAATTAATTTGTCTCCCAGTTTGAACCATGGTAGTCATTTAAGCGGTCAGTGATATTAGTTTGCCATTAATGATTGATTAATTTTGGCCATCTTGCTCTAGGAGAAGGTATTTTTGGGGGTGTGCGAAAGTCTTTTAGTTCGTAGTAAAGAGAGATTTGTACGTATACATAGCTGGAATATGGTTTTGACAAACTTGGAACCTCTTTTCTTTCATGTTTTCGTTAATTTATTAACTAATTTTACGAAGAATAGTTTATGATTTCAAGTATGGTTTTCCATATGGAGTGGTTTGTGGTCTGCCTTCAATAAAACAAAATAAATAAAAAGACATAGGTTTCGGTTTTTTCAAAACTAAATTCATGCTTAAGGTTTTTTTTTTTTTTTTTCCCTTCTTCTTTTTCACCATGTTCTTGTATCATTACATTACATACAGTACGGCTTTCTTTTTTTAGTATGCTGGCCACATGTTGGGGTTTTTCAAGTCTCACTACGTGCATTATTTGGACAATTTTGCTTTCTCTTCTTAAAATTTGTCATTGCAGTGATCCTGCAAAAGACATATATAGTACCATTTTGTTTCTTCAAGTTTTCTGAAGATTTCTAACTTGTCTATTGAAGGCATTCTTACATATTCGCTTAAGCTTGAGATGTATAGTAAAGCAAATGTGGTTGGGTCTGCAGGTGCTAGGAAATGCAAAGGGAGCAGTAGCTGTGGTGGTTTCGATTCTAATATTCAGAAATCCTGTTTCTGTGACCGGAATGCTGGGTTATTCTCTCACAGTCATGGGAGTTATCCTTTACAGTGAAGCCAAGAAACGAAGTAAATGATACGACACTCTGGGAAGGCAATAACTGGATTTCCCAATGTTTTGATTTTTCTTGTTGCAAAGAAAAGCGGCAGCCTATCATGGGGGCAAAGTTCATTCCACATGCTATCAGTTGGTGGCGGGCTCTCTCTCTCTCTTATTTTTTAAAAAATCCCTTTACATTCTTTTTTTTTTTTTCCTTTTTCTCCCTGGAAACCTCGGAAAGTGTTTCCATTTGTATCAGCAACAAGGCAGGAAATTAGTCATAGGAAAAATTTAATAAGTGACTGAATATGTCGTCTCTATTATTCCCAGGTTAGGGTTATGACTGAATATGCTCTCTTTTATTCTTTTGGCAAAAAGGTTTGTAGAATTGGTTTCCACCAAATCGGTCTGTTATTGACATTTCTTATATTGATTAATTAATGAAAACCACTTCAAATTTACATTTCCATTCTTATATATTTGTGTGTTTGCGGAACTAGTTACCTATGAGATTTTTTTTTGGGCCACTGAATCAAGTGTATGAGCTTTAACTACAAATAATTTGACAACAGCTTGGAGGTATAGAAAAACACATGAAAGCTAGAGAATCAAGCCATGGACTTGAAGACTCCGAACCGGGTTCATCAGACAATTTCTCAATAACAATCATATCTATTCTAAGTCGCTAATTGGTAATATCGAGTTTCTTTTGATCAACGATTGATGTCGTAAAATCACCACAAATGGAAGCTGGGATTTCACGGTCCCTATCTGACAATGCGACAGTCAAAACCTAGTAAAACCTTTTGATAACAGTTGCTATGTTTAACGTGAAATTACTCGACATCCATTACTTCTATGTCGGCTTTGGCATCCACTTGCAGCTCGCTTTCACCATTAGCTTCAATCTCTTCTTTTGGTTTCTTTATCTCCAATTTAGGCTCGACCTCTTTTGAAACTCGTTCAATCTTAGGCTTGATATCGTTTAGAGGTTCAGTCCCGGCTTTCGGTTTGATTTTTGGCTTGGTTTCCACTTGAGGCCTGTTATCGTCCTGTCAAGCTTCAATCTCCTCCTCTTCTTCTATCTTCGGAGCCAAGTAGAACCTTATGTGACCCATCTCTGCAACTTTGTACTCAACTACAACCGGCAGTTCAGAAGACAAGCTGATCATCACTTGGTTCGCCAATGGGGTCGCCTTCGTGAATGAATTCATGTACCTCAACGCAAAGGTCAAACTGACTGGCTCCTCCATCTCTATAACAGTAGCTTCTTCAGGCTGTAAAAGCAAACAATCCATGTCTAGAACATGTTTAAGCGAGTGTCAACATTTTCAAGGATAAATGTGAAGCAAAACTAGACCTTGTCCACCGAAGTATTGTGTCGGCAAACGATATTAGCAGTACCAATATCGCCTCTGGTAGAGAATTTTACACCTTCCTTGGTCACAGATATCACAACTGCAACAAGCCGATTTGTCCGACCAAACTCAGTACGCCGAGCAATAGACAATTGAGGAACTGTGATCTGTAGACATTGTGACAAAGAGAACTACCAGTATCACCAATGGTGCTAAGATCCTTGCAAATCCGAGCAAACTCAGTGGACGGCATCCGAACAATGGCCTGAAACTCTGCCTCTGGAATCCCAAGATGCTCGCTGTCGATGTCCATCAACTTCCTCTCAAAATCGGCAATTTTATCTTGATCTTCATGGCCCCCATTGAATTTTAAAATTTTTCAACAAGCGATCAGCATTTAATTGGAACGAATCAGTACTTTTTCCAGGAAGAGAAAACAAACACAATCCACACTCACATGTACGAAACCTTAAGCTCGAACAACTATCAAACACTAACAAAAATCAAATTAAAAATTCCTACATTTCCGACAAAAATGAACAAAAATATAATCAATTTCCCGCGATTTCACAAATTATGCGAATATAATCAAGAAGTAAAAAATGCAAAATTGACGTTAAAATCTTCAAATCCAATAATTTTCCTCCGATTTCCAAAATTTCGAGGGATTAGAGTAAAATCAAAGACGAAAATTTAAGAAAATCAAAGAGGGGAACTGACTGGGGCTTTCGAACATGAAGGTGACGGAGTCGGCGGAGTCGTCGGCCTTGATAGTGACGATGTCGTCATTGCCGGCGCACTTGAGCATCTTGGCCATGTTGCTGAGGTTCATCCCCAGAGAGAGGTTTCGGTCGCACCGGTAGTGCTCGAACCCCTCCGACCGGAGGAGCAGAGCCACCAGGGCCACGTGGCTGGAGTCCATTGCCTGCAGAGAGAACCCCGACGCCGAGCAGTCGAAGTTGGCATCGTTCACCAGGTCCTTGACAGATTCCAGAACCTTCTTCAGAAGCCCTCCTTGGACCGGCCTCAGCTCCAACATTTTCCACCGCAAAAATTCTAGAGAGAGAGAGAGATTTACAGTTTGATTGATGGGGGCTTACGTTAACGCCATTGCTTTGCTTCTTGCATTCCCCAAGTGCGTTGGGGGGAAACAACAACATGTTCCCTCTAGAAATAACCACGAAAAACGACGTCGTATTAGTATGGTCCCCCCGTCCCCTTAAGTAAAAAATAAATAGATAGTTTTTAAATACTTATTTAAATAAATAATCAAAGTTTTTTAATTTTTCATAAAACTTCGGTCATTTATTTAAAGACTTCTTAAAAAATATATATATATATCATTTTCCCATATACCTTGTATGGGTGGGCCTCTTAAGTGGTAAACTATTCGTATATGGTGTGTGTTGTCGATTTCTTAAATAAATATATAATTGCTCATCAGTCTGCTCATTGGTCTTTTTTTTTTTAATTTTCGTTTTGCAAATTTGAAGAATTATTGTCGAACTTAAAAAATGGAGGGTTGCCTTTTAGCATTACTAATGTAATATTAAATTAATATTTTAATAATAAATTTTGATATTTAGATTAATTATTATCTCATATAATTATTATAATAATTTTATATTTATTTATTTAAATATTAAATGTTTATTTTTATAATTTCTAAAATATAATAATGATAAAAAAATATACATAATATTATAAATAACATAATATATAGAAATATAAAGTAAAATAATATTATTTTTATAGTATTTTATAATAAATATAACATATTAATATGTATAGATATATTGAAGATAATCTTGAAAAAAAAAAAAAAATCGTGTTTCTTCTGTCATTGCCATTTGCAGTTTTATGTAGGAATAGGAAACGACATGGTTGCAAGGTAAAGTGCAGATAAGAAAGGCAGACTACTTAAGCTCTGTTAATTCCGAATTTGTAAAAAGACATGCCGTTGGTTTTCGAAATGTTGCTGTAGTTTAGCAGTACAACGACATGTCGTTTGAACAGAATTTTGCCCTATTCCCTTCTTAAGAGCTTTTGCAGCATTTTTTTTTGTTTTGTTTTTGTTTTTTTTTTTTGCACTTTAAGCCAAAATCCAATTTTTTTTTTTTTACTTGGTGTTGTTATTCATCTAAAATTTGTTTTCCTTTACCAATGCGGTTTGCTTTTATTAGACTGATAACAATGTCGATATTAAAAGAAAAATGAATCAAGATTAGAAAAATAAAAGCAGATATAAACAATTGACATTCAAAAAATTTGTGAATACTAGCATCCAAAACTTGATTCTTATGTTTAAGGTGGTCTTAAATTTTCAAAAACTTTTCAACATGAGTAAGCGGGAAGTAGAAAATAACGAAAAACAAACACCGAATTTGTAGATGGCCAATATGAACTTTCATAAGAAGGTCCTAAATTAGTCATGCTACAACCCATATTACGAACAAGCAAACACGAGAACATGTCTAAATCTAGTATTTAGAAAAATCGAGTTTTTTCTAGTGTGACGTCCTGTACGTTACCATATCAATCAGCCGAGCTCTGACGCCGACCGTGATGGCTGGTAACCTCGTGAGTCGTCGTCCTCTTACTTAACATACTTAACTTTCCATTTTTTTTTATGTTCTCTTTTTAAAGCGGAAGCAATTTCTATAGCAAATTTTTTTTTTAACTTACATAAATACCTATATCTCTATCATACTCTTATAACATATAATTCATAAATTTCTTTCTTTCAATTTCCTTTTTGAACGCTCAGCGAAAGGCTCATAGTAGTACCATACCATCGTCCAGTCTCTTGGCACATGCAGATTCGTCCGTTGTCCATCATATTACTTTAAACTAACAGGTTACTTACCTGCAACATATGAACAACTAGTGAGCTAGATGCTCAGTAAGTTCAAACATACATTCGTTAACTTATAAATACTAGTAATATATATTATTACTAGAATATATGACATCACGTATAGACACATCATACACATCATCAAAACATGACATCGAAACATAACATAATATGTTAGCCTCTTCATGCTCATTTATCTTTTCGCTCATTGTTCTCATCATTCTATTGATCATCTCTTATCATTCTATTCTAATCTCTTCATTTCTTTTCTTTTCATTCCTATCATTTCTTAACTTTCTGTTCTAAACTTTCTTATCTTTTCTATCGTTTTATCATCATTTCTTAACCTTTCGTATCTTAAAAGCCAGTAACATATACACTAGCATAACATCACGTAAAAACATGTCATTCACATCATACACATAATATCAAATACATCACATCACATATATTGATTCTATTATGTTCTTTTAAATTTCGTTTTATTATTTATTTATTTTTCATCGATTTCATTATATCATTCTTTCATGTCATTCGTTTCTTTTCTTTTCACTTTCCTTTAGTGAGACCGTTGCTGGTTGCACCTTAAAGATTACCGCTTCCTTCTCTAAAGGGGTGATCTTTAACTACCGCACCTTCGGGGTAGCACTATATCTGCGTGGAGGATATAAACATTAACCTCACCTACGGGAGGCCGGTACACCAACAACTTAAGTTTTCAGTCTTATTATCTTGTATGCTTTTATTTTTCTTATATTGATTTTTCGTTGTACATCTTTTTCATGACATTCATAATCTTTCCTTTCTCATTTTTCATAGAACATTTCATAGGACATTTGTTCTTTCGTTGTTCTATCTTTCTTTTGTAATTCTTTCTCATTGACATCTCATTCTTTCATTCTCATTTCGTAAGACATATATCGTTGTTTCATGTTATTGTTTTCTTTTCTTGATTCTTTACTTTACTTGTGTGAATTATGTCAGTCACACTTTAGCATATATAGCACATATTACTTATGTATCATCACATCACATCATAACAAACAAAAATACGTTTAGTTATGTACAGACAATTATTCTCTGTTTATCATTTGTATCATTCTATCTATCGTATCTTATCATCATACTCCTATCGATCATAGCCTATCGTTCTTTTCTATCAATCACATCTTATCGTTATGTTCTAATCCTTTCATCATACATTTTATCATAACCTATCATTACTTCTCCTTCTTGTCTAATTCTTTGCTTTCATATCATTTTTCATAAAACACATATCATTTCGTTCTCATAAAACATACCCTTTTTTAATTCCTTTCATCACCGATCATCGTTACTCTATCAATCATAACTTAACTTTTATAAAACTTTTCATAAATATCTATTCTTTCCTTTCATATCTCATCTCTTTTTTATGCATTCTATCATAACATTCTCATTCTTACTCTTTCCATTCTTCTATCTCTCTTTCTCACATCTTTACTCTCATAAAACTTTTATAATACATTTCCTTCGTAATTCAATATATATACATATATATTTTTTTATAAATTATTTATTAAAACTTATCTTTTAACATCATCATAGTATTGTTATAGCGTTACTATAACATCATCATAAATCATATCATGACATTTGCATACAAAACATATAAATACAATAAGCTTGTTCATAGTTGCAGACGGGTAAATGTCTGAACTTACTCATAGTGTGCTTATGCTCTTCTTGGAATCCATCGATGTCCTTTGTCGCGTCTGAATCGGGTTCTTACAGACAAATTTTGTCCGTTAATCACATTTTTATTTATAGCTTTTATTTTATTAAAAAGTTTGATTCTGATCTTATAACCCTTAATTATAGCCTTAGGACAGCTTTTTAAACCTTCATGGCCATTTTCGAATTTTTCTCCAACTTTTTGAAAAATTACGATTTTACCCCTAACTTTTGACAAAATTACAATTTTGCCATTGGCGTGATTTTTCATAACTTAAACCTCAATTTTGGCTTTTACAAACTTCATTACCCTATTCCGAGGTCATTGGGGCTCTTTTCCCATAATTTGATAATCTTTGAGCAAAATGACCATTTTACCCCTGGTGGGTCGTTTAATTATAATATTTTCATTTTCATACTTAAGTTAGATTTTATAAATCCAAAATCATCTAATTAACTTTTTAAATCTTATAAGACCTTTTCCGGATCAATTCTTATCATTTTGCCAATTTTTCACATTCCCGGCCCTCGGGAAATAATATTCCAACCTAAGAGTCGGTTTATTAATCGTAACTTGCCCATTCCTTTTTCCATGCCCTAATTCCTCGAGGGAGATC
Organism: Antiaris toxicaria; assembly: GCA_035233585.1. Classification (NCBI taxonomy): domain Eukaryota; kingdom Viridiplantae; phylum Streptophyta; class Magnoliopsida; order Rosales; family Moraceae; genus Antiaris; species Antiaris toxicaria. The sequence continues at coordinate 8,954,999 of CP141162.1, read as the reverse complement.
GGGTTCCCTTCCCGATCATATTTTTACCCCTCGTTTCCCAAAATACCCTTATGTGGTTACCGAAATTTCGACAACATTTTCGCTTAATTTTTGAGGTTCCAGTGTTTAGGAAACGCCTGAAAACCATCTATTCTGATCTAATTCTATCACGTACTATATCAGAGGCCTAAATTTTACGTAAAACTCATACTGTTTACGTAAAATCGTTACATTATTACATATTTTTCGTTTTCTCCATTACATCCATTTTCTTCTTTTTTACATACATTTTTTCCCGTAATTTTCATACCAATAATCATAAAATCATACAATAGTCCCAAACAATTAAATTGCGGAACATAAAGGGGTCGGGATTTTATACCGAATTGCAGTCCGGTCTCGACGGCATAAACCCTAATTCTTCATTCTTCATATCTGAGGTCCCGTCTTGCAATTCTGACTCCGCGGATGCGTCCGGAATGTCGAAAATAGGCCAACAGGCCAAACTTCCAAAATTGGTTAACGGTCGCCGTTGACCGGCTGTTGACTGGCGGCGACGGTGGAAGGTAGGTAGTCCATCTTGAAGATCTCAACGAGAGGAGTCCATTGGTGGTCTCAATTTCATGTTTGGAGGCCCCTATCGCTGGAAAATCCCCTCGAAAGCCACGGCCACGACGGCGACGGTGGAACTCCACCGTGCTGGACTTTTTTCCCAAAATTGGTTGAGGGCTTTTGTTCCCCACAACCACACGACCATGTTTACACCGGTGGCTCTCTTCAATTTGGCCGGAATCGACGAAAATCGACGATGGCTCCCACGGCAGCGGCGACGAATTTCTCGAAGCTTGGTCGGCACGATACGGCGGTTGTTGTCGTGAACCACCAAATGGGTTTTGTAGTACTCTTCACCATGAACCTTTTGGGACCGGTTTCGTGGCAAACGGTGGCCGGACGGCAGAGATACGACCGTTTGAAATTCACGACTCCGGCGAGCTTCGGGCAGTGCGTGCGGCGGCTGTTCGTCGAGTCGACCCACCGTTAGACTCAGCTCGGCGAGAGCTTCCCAACGAGACTGGCTGTGTCAAAAACAGACACCGTTTTTTATAGTTGGTTACTGTTCATTTTCATGTAAGGGGGGAGGAAAGAGAAAGTTAAATAAAATTATGGGTTTGTTTTTAAAATTTTTGATTTTTCGCTCTTTATATACTTTTTCGTCCAAAATTTCAACATGGGCTATCCTGACTAATTTTGGTGTCCTGAATCCAAATATATCAGTTTTATTTTCATCTGAGGTCATTTCGACCAGTTTCCGATACTGCAAATTCCCGGTCAAAAATTACCTTTGTACTCAATTATCTAATTTGAGCATGCTGATAGACTATCCTGACTAATTTGGGTGTGCTGAGCCCAAATTTATCAGTTTTAACTTCATTCATGGTCATCTAGACCAGTTTTCTGATACTGCCTGTTTCTCGATCAAAATTCACATTTTGTGCAAATTGAGCATACTACTTCCAAATATATCAGTTTTATGTCAAGATAATATTATCTTGACCTACTTCTTGATACTGTGAGTGGCACATACGTGCTCACACCTAAAATCACTGTCAATCATTTTTCATCTTTTAACATTGTTAGAATATTTTATTTAGTTCTAAACAATATTAAATCACTTAATTTCACATTTTAACGCTTAAATTCATTGTGTATTTATTTTCCGAGAAATATAAATTTTCCCGGTTATTACATCTAGTGCTTCACCATGCTAAAGCATGCAGTGTTTCGGGGAAGAAAAACATGCTTTGAAACAAGAAAAGAAACAAAGTTTAGGGAACTAAGAAACGCATGCTTTTTGGCAAGAAATGTTGCTTAGTATTTTGGACCAGAAGATGATGGACCTCGAGCTCTAGCCGGTCAAAGCTTTAAAATCTCTTTGTTGATGAGGTCAGGCAGATTGTAAATCCTTGTGCAATTACCAGTGTCAAGCTCTTTCTTATGTTCATTGCAGTACAAAACTCCCTCATACATTCGATAGTCAGATACTTGAAGGGGACATCCATGGCAGCACTTCAAACACGCCCTGTGAAAATTCAGGCCGTTCGCTATCTGCTGCGCAAAGTTTTCATAAAGTCAGCGTTTTCCATGTAATTTTCTCGCATGTATCGCGGTGTGGTAATTCACTTAATCAGGTTGAATAACTTCAAATTTGTATAAATGTAGTATTTGCATCATGAAATGTCAAAGACATCTCTCTCTCTTTTTTTTTCTTTTCCTTTTCAAGACCTTAAAATAACCATCCATGTTGGTACATGATCACAGCAAAGAGACATTTTAAGATGTTGGGGATTGGGATCATACCTTCTCCGGTAGATAGATGGTTTGGCCACAAATGAAACATTGGCCTTCAATTCCTCCAAACAAATGGCGGTTGATATCCTCGGAGAAATGGCGGTCACAATGCCAGGTTCCAACTATCTCAGCACAATTTGTTGGAGAGATGTCGGTACGTCCCTCATGGAAGCACTTGAAACCGGACTTGTGATAAGTCTTGTGCTTCACTTCGACTAAAAAGGTTTTTAATAACAATGAATTAAGCCAGCATTATTATCATGCCACTGGATGCTGCAAGGTCAAAAAATCGCAATTCCACCAATTCCATAAGTGAAAAAGCTTATTTATGAAGTGAAAGGGTCACAAAAGGATGCTTTGTTATGTGCAAAAATTGAGTTTAATGCAATTTTAAGCGTTTAAAGATAGGATTAGGGGTATGTTTAAGCTGTAACAAGGTTGCAAAACAACAGCTTTGTCTATTCATCTGGTTGGCTCGAGGTGCAAAAAATATTCTGGGTATTTCTTGCAAATTTTTTGCTCAAGCAACAAACTTTTGGTCGTGTGAAATACAACTCATTTTTTTCTAGATCTATAACCTAACTTAGGTTCTTTCAAATAGAATACCAAGAAATGCAGGAAACAAAAGGATTGGCTGTTAAAATATGTACATATATAAATATAATAATATAAATGTATGGCATAGTCGAAGCCAGAAGTGTAGCTGAAACACAACCTGACTTGTTGAACATTTGGATTTTGATTTGAAACAGTAAAACAAGAAAAGAAAAAAGTTGAGCATTAATTTTACACGTTGTCATCTTCGCCTCTATATTTTCTCAGCATCCAAACAGAATACTCAAAAAACGAAAACAGCGACAAGATTATTGACCAAAACTCGAACCAGAACGAACACCGCAAATACCCTTTAGCCGGATAATTTTACAAGACACTGAAAGAGCTAACAGCTTGAGAAGGAAAAAAAAAAAAACCAGAAAATGAGCAACTAATTAGCTCAAAAATGGAAGGGGAAAAACCTTAAAAACAGACATTTTCAGACCATATACACACTAATTACGCTTATAGGAATTTTGAAAGTATATACCATGTCCAGTGAATCTCCTGTTTGACCACAGTCCCACATTTGGCTTGTTTCCCAGAGGACGCCATAGCTCGTCAGCTTCGTTCTGAAACAAACACAAGGGGGAAAAAAAAAACTTCTGAAAATACTAGTCAAGGAAGATTAAACACTATTAAAGCATTGACTCGTGCAATCAGAAATAATCAAAGTTTCCAAAACGGCTATAAATCTTGCCGAAGAGAGAGAGAGAGAGAGAGAGAGAGAGAGAGAAAGCATTACTATTAGAGAGAGAGAGAGAGAGAGAGAGAGAGAGAGAGATTGCTTGTGCTTCAAGCTTTTTTTTTTTTTTTTTTCCCCTTACCTCTTGAGGTGGAAGACAATGGATCAGTGAACGGCAATGCTTTATAATGCTTCAAAACAACAAGATGGTTTTATTTTTGCTTTATTTTATTTGATTTTCCATGGGAACTTATAAACGCGACGTCGTTGAACTAGAGTGGGATTTTCTGGGATTTCTTTCTTTCTTTCTTTCTTTCTTTTTTCCTTGTTGAAGCGGTAAGACAACAACTTTTTTTTCCTTCACCGAGTAAAAAGACAATGCTTTCTTTTCTGGGCATTGACCGTATTGAATACTCTCCACGGAAGGACTTTTTTCAACTTGGCGGGGGAAACCAAAACTTATCCCCGCTGGAAACCATGTTGTGTCTAGTGATGGCCATGGGGGGGTGTCCGCGAGAAGAATTACTCCCATCTTGGATATTTGTTATATTTGTTTACGACAACAGGGGTAGGTTTGGGAATTTTTTTAATCGTTTAGAAATACATCATATAAAAATAATTTTAAAAAACAAAAAATAAATTAAACTTTTACATAAAATATAATATATATGTATGTGTATATTATTTATATGTAGACAGACAAATTTTTTTATAGATTTAAATATATATTATTTATTATAATTTAAAAGAAAAATTTTCTTTTAAATTAAAAAACAGAGCATTTCCAATTTATAAGAAAAAAAGAGGCCTGAGCATTTCGAATTTATAAAAAAAAAAAAAAAAAAAAAAAGAGGACTAACGTAGGAATTATAATTTCTTTATGTAAAACAACGTTATATGTTGAAAATGAAACAATACGTGTTTAAAGAATAAAAGTAAAACAACGTCACTTTTATAAATAAAGGAAATCTGAGGAAAAGCTAAGGTTAAATCGAAAACGCATAAACAAAGAACCAGGCTGAGGAAGACAAGAGACTCGAAAGCTGATCTGGTAAGATAAGAATGATGACTTGTAGGAGTTGCAAATCGTGTCAGCGGAACGTGTTTGTGTCGTGTCTGACACGTTTGTTGACACGAATATACTCGACACGAACACGACACGTTTAATAATCGTGTCAAAAATCACAACCCGTTAATAAACGGGTTGACACAATACGACACGTTTATGACCCGTTTATTAAACGGGTCATAAACGTGTCGTGTCGTGTCGTAAACGGGTCATAAACGTGTCGTGTCGTGTCGTGTCTGCTAAACCCTTAACGGGTTATAAACGTGTCGTGTCGTGTATGCTAAACCCACTTACTAAAAGGGTCATAAACGGATCATTCAATCTGTTATTGACCCACTTAACTAACTTGTTATTGATCTATTTAATTAACCTATTATTGACCTATTTAACTAACCTATCATCAATTTTAACATTAAAAAAACTTATTAAACATCTAAATAACAATCAAATTAAGTTCACAATCAAGCTGTACTTAAATTTAGATCACAAAAAATAAATATAAAACTAAAAATATACATATAAAAACTAAAATACATATTTTATATTTAAATTTTGAATTTTAAATTTTTAAACTTTAAAAATTTATATAATATATATTAAAAATTATAAATGGGTAATTCATGGGTCGTGTTCGTGTTAACCCATATATAACCCATTTATTAAACGGGTTATTTCGTGTCAATTGCGGGTTGGTGGGTTCGTGCGGGTTCAACCCTTTATTTAATCGTGTTTGACGGGTTCGACCCGTTTTGACCCAAACCCATTTAAAGAAAACCCAAACCCTCTAACTTCGTGCGGGTTTCGTGTCGTATTGTCGTGTCGTGACCCAAATTGCCAGCCCTAATGACTTGTAATAATATCGATAAGACTTTGAAGTCTATAAATAGAGATAAGATCATGATTTGGGCATCAAGGATTCATTGCATTCTTCTTTAGATTGTAGAGAAAAAAACTCTAATATTTATATTTAAGATGTAGAGTGAGAATAATTTTTTATAAGAAATTATGTGGATATTTTTATATTTTGTTATTGAGAATTTCTTAATAAAGAAAATCACCCTAATAATATCCACGGTAGGTTTTTGGTCATAAAAAACGGTGCATTTTAGTTCCTTTTTCCTCTTTGTTTTTTTTTTTTTTTTCCGTCCTTTTCTCCGCCTTCCTTCCTTCATGCACCTACACAGCCGCAGTTGCTTGGCTCGAGTGTTGCAAGGGCAACTCTTGCAAGAATTTGGACATTAGAGCTAAAAGGAGACAAACATTTTAATTCAAATTACAAAATTGCCACTGATGCTTGAGAAATTTGTTTTTTTGGAGTGTAAAATGTCTACGAAAAAATGGGTATAACCTTTTTTTTTTCCTCATTTTTTAACATATGTAAAAGGAAAAATTCAACTACTATAGTTTGCTAATATAATGTCCAGCACACTATTTAAAGATGAGAATTTAATTCAAAATAAATGCATATTCAAATTTTATTTTCTAAAAATCCTTATTAAATTCTCTCTTTATTTTTCAAAGCATCAATTTATTTTAGATTAATCAATTTAGAATAATATTTTTATTCTATCACCGTTCTTTACGAACTATTTTGGTACTTTTTTTTTCTCTACAAATCATCTTTTATTGTAAAATCATTTTACTATTTTGTTTTTGTGTTATTTTAATTTTATTTTATTATTGTCAAATTTCTTTTTCTTTTAACCCCGTTGTATTATGTTTCATTTTCTTTATATTTTTCTTTAATTTTTTAATTTATTCCCCCTAATTTTTAACTTGTACTTTTACATGTAATTTTGTTCTTTCATTTCATTTCTTTATTAAATGCTCAACATCATCTTTTTTTTTTCTTTTTATTAAGATCTTTATTCTTAACTTTTTTACTAGAAACTCTAATCTTCTTGTTTGCAATTATGTCTAATTATGGTAAGGCTTTTCTTCCCTTCTTTTCGTGATTAAATTTAGAGACAAAAGACAAAAATGACACCATATTGATATCTGTTGGATGTTTTTAACATGGTTTTTTGAACATTTTCAATCTTTGCCATCTAACGGCATGTTTGGAAAACATTTTTTAGTGTTACGAAAACCAATTTTGTATCAAATATAAAGTTTTATATTCAAATACAATTCTTTTCAATAATACTAATAAAACAATTATTATTCAAAATTTTTTTAAAGCAATCACATTAACCTTTTAACTTTAACTTATTATCTTTACTTTTATCAATCTCATCAACTTTTCAACTTTAAAATACTTTTTATTCAAATACAAAACAAATACTTTTCAATTAAATACAACACTTAAAAAATGAATTGTATTCAAACGCAATACGTTTACCAAACGTCCCATAAGTTATTAGTCCAAAGTCAGTATAATATATTTGATCTAAAATACCCTTATTTACAAAAAATAAAATTAAACAAGACACTAAATTGACCATATTATGGACATTTTATTAGAAAATTTCATGTTTTCAACGTCAATGGTTGAATGTCTCTAACACTGACCGTCAGTGCTAGTCGTCGAAATATTTTAGTAGAATATTTTGAGTATTCTACTAAAATATTTTTAGATTTTAATATAGATGATTAGATGTCTTCGGCTCTGGCCACAGGCCGCTATTAGTCACTGAAATATTCTAATAGATTATACTATTTACTTTACTACAATATATTGGATATTCTACTAAAAAATTTTCAATATTCAACATAGACAGTCGGATGTCTCTGACTCCAACCACTGATGTAGATTGCGAGAATATTTTAGTAGAGTATATTACATATTCTACTAGAATACTTTGGTTATTCTATAAAATTTTTTTTTTTGTGTATTTTACTATAATATTTTAGATATTGTATCTAAATATTTGTTTGTTTTCAACACGAATGATTGAACGATCCGACACCGGTAATCAGACTAAATATTCTACTAGAATATTTTAGGTATTTTACTAGAATATTTTCTTTATTTTCAACATTATTAACCAAAAATCTCTAACTTCAATTATCAACTGTTACAAGTATATTCTAATAGAATCATTTTACTATTCTGCTAGAATATGTATATATATATATATTAAAATCCACTTAATAAACATGCAAAAAAATAAATAAAAAACTTTCTATCAAATAAACAAATTCACAACACACATACACATAATAGCAACAAAATAACACACGACTTTATAACGAATGGTAGTATCTAAATACAACAATCTCCAAATCAAATTCAGAATGATTAGAACAAAATTAATATTCATTAGAATGATCAATCCCATTTATTATTGATTCATCAACTGAGGGTATTTTACCATTGATTTTGGGAACATGCTACAACAAACCAGCAACATCAAAAGGGAAATATAGTATGAGAATGCTAGAATCATAACTCATAAGCATGCATATAAACCCCTCATACTGGAAGAAAAAAAAAAGAACAATTAAAACCATCTTGTGCTCAATAAATGCACCTTAATTCTTGTTTTATCTTGTAACTTTGTGGACACATAACTAATTACTGACAACAAGACAACCAAGAAAAATATAATGGTGTTAACAAACTACTTTAGTCATCCAAAAAAGATAGACAACATAATATTTAGAACACCTTGCAAGATGGAATTTTCTTATGAGATAATCAGAATATTAAATGTCATCCTAAGTCTATAATCAAATTTGCTAGGGGCTTTCACATGACATTGAGGTGCAAAATTCATAACTATCTCTCAACACTAATCATGTAATGAAATCATGAGTTTCTTTATGTGACGCCCCCCACGTACGTTACCATACCAACCAGCCGAGCTCTGACGCCGATCGTGATGGCTGGCAACCTCGTGGGTCGTCGTCCTCTTACTTAACATACTTAACTTTCCATTCATAACGTTCTCATTTTGAAGCGGAAGCAATTTCTGTAGTAAAATTTTTTTTTAACGTACATGTTATGCTTATATCTCTATCATACTCTTATAACATATAATTCATAAATTTCTTTCTTTCATCTTCCTTTTTGAACGCTCAGCGAAAGACTCATGGTAGTACCATACCCTCGCCCAGTCCCTTGGCACGTGCAGATCCGTCCGTTGTCCATCATATTACTTTAAACTAACAGGTTGCTTACCTGCAACATATGAACAACTAATGAGCTAGATGCTCAGTAAGTTCAAACATACATTCGTTAACTTATAAATACTAGTAATATATGTTATTACTAGAATATATGATATCACGTATATACACATCATACCCATCGTCTATACATATCCTCGAAACATAACATATTATGTGAGCTTCCTCATGCTCATTTATCTCTTCGCTAATCATTCCCATCATTCTATTGATAATCTCTTATCATTCTATTCTAATCTTTTCATTTCTTTGCTTTTCATTCCTATCATTTCTTAACTTTCTGTTCTAAACCTTTATAACTTTTCTATCGCTTTATCGTCATCTCTTAACATTTCCTATCTTAAAAGCTAGTAACATACACACTAGCATAACATCACGTAAAAACGTGTCATTCACGTCATACACATAACATCAAATACATCACATCACATATATAATTCTATTATGTTCTTTTAACTTCGTTTTATTATTTATTTATTTTTCATCGATTTCATTATGTCATTCTTTCATATCGTTCGTCTTTTTTCTTATCGTTCTTTACTTTTCTTTTCTTTTCGTATCATTTCTTTTCTTTTCTTTCTACTCTCTTTTCCTTTCTTTTCTTTTCACACTCTTTTCTTTTCTTTTCACGCACTCTCTTTTCCTCTCTTTTCTTTTCTTTTCTTTTCTTTTTCCTTTCCTTTCTTTTCTTTCCTTTTCTTTTCCTTTCTTTTCTTTTCACTCTCCTTTCGTTTGTTTTCTTTCCACTTTCCTTTGGTTGGGCCCGTTGTTGGACGTACCTATTTGCGCGCGGACAGTGGGAGGAGGGGGAACGACCCACCAACCTACCTTACAGTTACATAAAAACCGCACCTTCGGAGTTGGTCCATCCTATAATCTACCGCACCTTCGAGGTAGCACCACATCTACGCGGAGGATATAGACCGGAAGTCTCGACCTTGTAGGGAGACCGATACGCCAACAACTTAAGTTTTCAGTCTTATTATCTTGTAGGCTTTTATTTTTCTTATATTGATTTTTCGTTGTACATCTTTTTTATGACATTCATCATCTTTCATTTCTCATTTTTCATAAAACATTTCATGGAACATTTGTTCTTTCATTGTTTTTCTTTTCTTAATTCTTTACTTTACTTGTGTGAATTATGTTAATCACACTTTAGCATAGCATATATAACACATATTACTTATATATTATCACATCACATCACATCATAACAACCAAAAATACATTTATTTATGTGCAGATAATTATTCTTTGTTTATCTTATCATTATATTCCTATCGATCATAGCCTATCGTTCTATTCTATCAATCACATCTTATCATTATATTCTAATCCTTTCATCATATCTTTCATCATAACCTATCATTACTTCTCTTTTTTTTTTTTTTGTCTAACTCTTTGCTTTCATATCATTTTTCATAAAACACCTATCATTTCGTTATCATAAAACATACCCTTTCTTAATTCCTTTCATTACCGATCATCGTTACTCTATCAATCATAACTTAACTTCCATAAAACTTTTCATAAACATCTATTCTTTCCTTTCATATCTCATCTCTTTCTTATGCATTCTATCATAACACTCTCGTTCTTACTCTTTCCATTCTTCTATCCCTCTTTATCACCTCGTTACTCTCATAAAGTTTTTATAATACCTTTCCTTCATAATTCAATATATACATATATTTATATATATATTTTTATAAATTATTTATTAAAACATAACTTTTAACATCATCATAGTATTGCTATAGTATTACTATAGCATCATCATAAATCACATCATGACATTTGCATACAAAACATATAAACACGATAAACTTGTTCATAGTTGCAGACGGGTAAATGTCTGAACTTACTCATAGCGTGCTTATCCTCTTCTTGGAATCCATAGACGTCCTTTGTCACTTCTGGATTAGTTTCCTACAGACAAGCTTTGTCCGTTAATCACATTTTTATTTATAGCTTTTATTTTCTTAAAAAGCTTGATTCTAATCTTATAATCCTTAATTATAGCCTTAGGACAGCTTTTTAAACCTTAATGGCCTTTTTCGAATTTTTCCCCAACTTTTTGAAAAATTACGGTTTTACCCCTAACTTTTGACAAAATTACAATTTTACCCTTGACGTGATTTTTCATAACTTAAACCTCAATTTTTGCTTTTACAAACTTCATTAACATATTCCAGGGTCATTAGGGCTCTTTTCCCATAATTTGAGAATCTTTGGGTAAAATGACCATTTTACCCTGATAGGTCGTTTAACCATAACATTTTCATTTTCATACTTAGGCTGGATTTTCTAAGCTCAAAATCATTTAATTAACTTTCTAAATCATATCAGGCCTTTTACGAATCATTTCTTATCATTTTACCAATTTTCACATTCCCGGCCCTCGAAAAGTACTATTCTGACCTAAGAGTCGGTTTCATGTTTTCTTTGCGTTCTAGGGTTTCGAAGGGTCGGTTTACTAATTAAACTTGCCCCTTCCTTTTTCCATGCCCTAATTCCTCGAGGGGGCTCGGGTTCCCTTCCCGATCATATTTTTACCCCTCGTTTTCCCATATTACCCCTGGTGTCGTTTTTAGATATTTCGGCAGAGTTTCCCCTTAATTTTTTAGGTTCCAGCGTTTAGGAAACGCCTGAAAATCATCTATCCTGATCTAATTCTATCACGTACTATACCAGAGGCCTAGATTTTACGTAAAACTCATACTGTTTACGTAAAATCGTTACATTATCACATATTTTTCCTTTTCTCCATTACAGCCATTTTCTTCTTTTTTACATACATTCTTTTCCATAATTTTCATACCAATAATCATAAAATCATACAATAATCCCAAACAATTAAATTGCGAAACGTAAAGGGGTTGGGATTTTATACCGAATTGCAGTCCGGTCTCGACGGCATAAACCCTAATTCTTCGTTCTTCATATCTGAGATCTCGTCTTGCAATTCCGACTCCACGGATGCGTCCGGAACGTCGAAAATAGGCTAACGGGCCAAACTTCCAAAATTGGTCAACGGTCGCCGTTGACCGGCGTTGACCGTCCGTTAACCGACGTTGACCGGCGGCGACAGTGGAAAGTGGGCAGTCCATCTTGAAGATCTCGACGTGAGGAACTCATTGGTGGTCTCAATTTCACCAATTGAAGCTCCTATGGCTGGAAATCGACCCTCGAAAAATCGGTCACGGCGGCGGCTTTGGAACTCCGCGGTGCCAGGGTTGTGGCGTGCAATTGAATTGGGGCTTTTGCTCCCCTCTTCACGGCGAACATTTCTGTACCGGTGGTGCAGCTCAACATCGCTGGAAACGGCGAGTTCCACGGCGGCTTCACGGCGGCGACGTCGCGGCTTCGGGCGGCGCGATCTGGCGGCTGTTGGGCTGAAATACCACCTGGGTTTTGTTCTACTCTTCACCACGAGTCTTTTGGGACCGGAATCACCTTGATCAGACGTCGGACGGCGGAGATACGGCGTCACGAAGTTTCCGGTGGCCGGCGGCTTCGGGCAGCGGGTGCGGCGGCATGCGGCGGCCGTTCCGTCGCGTCGACTCACCGTTGAACTCAGCTCGGCGAGAGCTTTCCAACGGTGCCGGCGGTGTCGAAAACGGACACCGTTTCCGATAGTTGGTTACTGTATATATTCGGGTAGAGAGAGAAAGAGAAATGAGGAGAGAGAGAGAGAGTATGTAGACAAATGAGGAAATTCCACTTTTTTCGCTCTTTATATACTTTTTCACCCAAAATTTCAACATGGGCTATCTTGATTAATTTGGGCGTCCTGAATCCAAATATATCAGTTTTATTTTGATCTGAGGTCATCTTGACCCGTTTCTGATACTGCGAATTTTCGATCAAAAATTACCTTGTGCTCAATTATCAAATTTGAGCGTGTTGATAGGCTATCCTAACTAATTTGGGAGTGCTGAACCCAAATTTATCAGTTTTATGTCAAGATAATATCATCTTGACCTACTTCTTGATACTGTGAGTGACGCACACGTGTACACACATAATATCACTATCAATCATTTTTCATCCTTTAACATTGTTAGAACATTTTATTTAGTTCTAAACAATATTAAATCACTTAATTTCACATTTTAACACTTAAATTCAATGTGTATTTATTTTCCGAGAAATATGAATTTTACCGGTTGTTACCCTTTATAATCCATTACATAATCCAGATACTATTTAAAAACAAAACATTCAAACATTATTGCTTAATAGAGAAGAACAAAGTCTTGTACAAGCCTACACCCTGCTAAAAGAAAAGTAATTTTTAGGGAAAGAAAAACACTCTTAACCAAGACAAAGAACCTTTATTAAAATTTTTCCTGTCTGCTAAAGCATATAGTGCGTTGGGAAAGAAAATGACATTAGCATTGTTAAAACACAGGATGAAAAGTCTTTTTTTTTTCTTTCTTTTTTCTCAAAAGCTTTCGTGCTTTTGAACCTAGGACGATGCAGAATTCGACCATCCAATCTTGAAATTCCTTTCTTGATTGCCTCGTCCAGATGGCGGTGCGGTACCATATTCCGTAAAATATTGCGTAGTCAGTTGGAGACATAGATGTACATCCGTCATAGGAGCACTTGAAACAAGACCTGTGGAATTTCAAGCTCTCCACTTTTACCCGCAAAGGTTTCATTAGATATTAAGTCAGAGACTTCAGAGTTTAATAATCTACAATATGCCTGTTTTAATCAAAACAGGCTGCAGTGATTTGGAAATTTCGTGCTTCCTCTGGCTAACTCATCAAATTTGAAGGTACCTTCTACAAGCTTGCTTCAACTGGAAATTGCATGTATCACAAAATGGCAGTTCAATTCTGTTGGTGCAAAAGGTTTGGAGTTGTGGCATATTTCATAACATACGCTTGGTTTTACAAATGTGTCACCGTGATTGCTAGAATGCTTATCCATGAATTGCGAATTCCACAGAGAATAGATCGAAGAGATTTTGAGTATCTCAAAGAATATGGTAATTGTTAGTTTGCCAATTCATACTAAAAGTGTAAGCTGTTAGGAGATATACTAACATTAATATTATGTTCTTATACTTCCCGCTCACATGTTGGCCTGGACGAATACAAATGCCCAGCATAGACTAATCAATGAAGGGAGAGAACGCAAAGGGAATCAAAGGAGAAAATAGATCCACACGAGAAAAGTTACTAGATTTAGATTGCAATTTTAAGAGATTCGATCAGAACTATTTGTTTGTTTACCAACCTATCAAATGCTTACGTTGTTCAGGGGATGAACCAATAATAGTATTATATTCTGACAATAAACCTGAATAATCATAAGATTACTTCACACAGGTGCACGATTGATTGAATCGAATGACTCTCTTCTCTAACAGATTTTTACTCAAAACAGAGAGCAAAATACAACATTAATATCCCTTGACTTGTTTTCCAGTTCTGATTCAACTTAAATTCGTAGATGGGAGTTTCATATTGTATAAGACGGTATTCTCCCCCAACCCCCCAACAACACCACACACCACCCCCCCCCCCCCCCTCCCCCTCTTTCTTTACAGAAAACAACAAGGTTAGTTGTCTATCTATCTATATATATATATATATATATTCCAAAAATTCCCAATATTATTCATAACTACATCCGATCATCAAAGTCAAAAAAGACGAAAAATATATATATGTATATCTATGTGTGTATATAACCGCCCAAATGAGCAATTTATCAGCACATAAATGGAAGAGAAAATCCTAGAACCCAAAATTTTTCGAATCAACAGAAAAAAAAAAAAAAGGTAAGAACTCAAGGATTTTGATTGTTTACCATCTCCGGTGGATCTACGGTTTGGTCCCAAATGTTGCATTTGGCAGCTTGTTTTCCAGAAGATGACAACATGGTCGGCATCTTCGGCAGTACAGCTGTGACCTAGTTTTCGAAGAAATTAACGAATGAACAAAATAAGAACCAACTTCTGAGAAATGACAGATCAAATTCAGTAGTTTACTGAAGATTAAACAACTCAATTATTCAATCTTGCAATCATACAAGAAGAAGACAGAGAAGGAGGAAGATTACTGCGAGAGAGTGATTGCTTGCCCTTGATTTGTTTTTTTTTTTTTTTTTCTTTCCTTGCGCTTGAAGACATTCATGAGTGAGTGAATGAACAACAATGCTTTTATAATGCCTAAAGCAACTTTTCTTTTTTTTTTTTTTTTTTTTTTGAGTTTTTTACATGGGCTGGTAAACGAAACGTTTTCCCGCCAGAAATGCTGATTGACGTGATGCATATCCCACTGCAAATAGAGATTTTTTTTTTGTCTGTTTTTTTTTTTCCTACATTTTCCAGCTAATTCTGAAGGAGTAATCAGCTCTTAATACAAATAAGAAGTGTCAACCTTACTTTCTTTTATTATTACTAATTGACTAACACCCGTAATGTAAAATAAAAAAACAATTATCACATGATAATTACTATCTGTCAAGTATATTTATACTTTTAAATAGAGTAAGTAGATAATAATAATAATTATTATTATTATTATCATTATTTAATTCAATTAGGGAAAAAGAAGGTGAAACATTTGAAACAGATTGTTAGCAGCATGTAAATAGTACTTTTGTTGTTCAAGAAGCACGAGTTTTCAGTCCGAAAAATATCTTGCTCGTATTCAAACGAGTCACATTTAGTTTCTATTTGGTGTAAAGATTTGGAATAAAATTTTTATATTAGAATTAGTTAATTTTTCAAAAAAAAAAAAGTTATAATTTTTGTTGTATTTTCAAAAACAAAAATCTGATCGGAATTTATAGTTTGGATCCGATGTCTAAACAGGCGTCAAAAGTTATAAGCAATGCATTAGACGGCGTGATGTTTCTTCCTTTAGAGCTCATTTGGGGCACTATCTACAAACAAAGTTTTGCCTAATTAATTTTGAAATCAAACATACCCTTAATGTAAAATAAATCAATTCGGAATTTTTCCGGCTTTTGAGTGATTTATGCATGCAAAAATTTAAAAGTTCTTCTTTATTTTTGGTAGATCCATATTGAATGCAATAACATATGCATGCAAGTGAGGGGGAAAAAACACACACACACACACAATTACATGGTGTTTCCCCTTGTTTGACGTAGCCATTTGTCCACATTAGACCATTTTTTAGAATAGTTCTTCTAAATATGGGTTTAGGGCAAACAACTTGTAATGGAGCATCCAAATGTGACTTGAGTTTTGTTCTTAAGTGATAAAAAGTCCTCCATGTAGGTCCGTTATGATATATATTCTATGATGATTTAAAAAATTAAAATCATTTCAATGTTGCTTTCTTATTTTTTTTATGTCTTTTTAGATAACTACTTCCAAATGTATATTTAAAAGTTTGTGTTCAATGTTCTATTCAAAATATTAATAGCTTATGTTGGGAAGGACTGAACCCTTTATTTAAAAGGTTACAGATGATTGAAATATTGAAAATTAGTAGTAAAAGTTGAGGAAAATGATAAAAAATATACTTATAATCCATGATTGTGGATTGGAATCTACTTTCCAGACAATCCCTAAAATCCAAATGCTAGTTTGGATGGTAATTCAAATTTTTCTATTCAAATATTTTTATCCCAAATGTGTCCATTTAGATGCTTCCCTCAAATGGAGTTTTATCTTTAAAGAAAAAGGTAGGAGCGAATAAAAAACTCAGTGACCTAATGAATCCGTCCAATTTACCCAATCTGATCATAATTTGGGTGAGTTGATTTTTTACATTTGGTTGATTAGTTGAGTACAAAAATATTTCAACCCACCCCCAAAAATTCATCTTACCCACCCAATGTTTACTTCTTTATTTATTTATTTATTATTAAATAATATTCATCTCTAAGTGTTATTCAAATTATTTTGAATATGTAGAATGCATTACTCAAATATATAATATGGATGTAATTTTTGGTGGTTTTGTGAAAAATACTATTAATTACTTTAGTATCTTTATATCTCTTGGTAATTCTCATAATTTATGTTCATTTGACGTTGATTACTATGAGATTATATTAGAACTTTTTCTTTATGCAAAGGTTGTGATAAAATTTATTTTGAAAAATATGTCATGAGTTTAGTTTTTTTTTTCTCTTAAAATTTTCAATTTTAGTTAAATTTTTAGAGTCATTTATTTTTAAATAAAATATACAATCTGCTAAACTCATCTAACCCAATCTAATCTTAATAAGATGGATTGATTTTTTACATTAGATTGATTAGATAAAAAAATTTCAACATACCCAATTATTTGAAAAATCCTAAAAATCCATCTAACCTACCAATGTTCACTCATAAAGAAAGATTGATCTCACATTAACGACTCGTCGTTTAATCTGATTAAATGAATGAAACCAAACTAGGCCTTTCGAGTTTAAGTTATATCTCGCAGAAAAGACATATCGCCCAGTCCCTTGAAAGTCTCCTTGTGGTTTCTTGAGACTACGGATGTTCTGTTGGTTTTTCTGCTGGAAACGACATGTCCTTTCTCGTTTAAGTCAAAAGAATGTCGTATTTGTCTTGGCCTGCCGTGAAACTTCATACGTTGTTTTCTAAGCTATGTGTCATCTGGAACTTTGGTAAATTAACATAAAAATAAAAAAGCATGTCGTTTGCTTTTAAAGTTATTGTTATGGATATGTGCACATGTTTTTTTTTTTTACCTCCGTTCTAATGAAAATATAACCTAATTAGCCTCTCACCCGTTGAATTAGCCTCGAATTAGCCTCAAAGGACTGTTCCATTTCCATCCACAAATTATGCTACCTAGGAGCCACGATTTTTCTTGAAATAAAAGGTAACATTTGCAAACTAATAATCTTGTATCCCGTTGGTCATTCCTACCTCTGAGACACAACCATATAAAAGCTAAAAATCAGAAACCCCCAATTTTCGTTTTTTGTTTTAGGCCATGAATTTTTTTTTTTTTTTTAAATCCCCTTGAAATTTCTTTAAAGCAGGAGTAAGAAGCAAAAAGAAATATGAGTGCTTCCATGTCTTTGTAAAAAGGCAATATGACCTTACTTGCAATGTAATGTAAGGATCTGAATTTGTCATTTTACAACCGTTGGATTTCACATCCAATCTACCAATCAAACACAAAGAACATGCCCACTGACGAGCCGAAAATGATAAGAGAAGAACCATGTTTTGCCAGTCCTCCACCATGTAAAAGCATAGTGTTGAGGGGAAGAGGGGAAAAAATAAAATAAAAAATCCCACACACACACACACCCACACTCTCAAACCAAAGAAGAAGTCATTGTAAGTTGTAACCACACCACAAGTTTTTCTTTTATTATTGCACTTATGCTTCGGGAACACTGGCTGGTGCCGCTCCACGTTTCATCGATGCGGACTTGAGAACATGGTTGTAATTCCCTTTTTCCTTGAAAAGCTGGGAGAAATGGTGCTTGCAGTACAAAACTCCCTCCAGTGCTGCATAGTTAGACGGAGTAATGGCACAGCCACCGTGGGAGCACTTGAAACATGACTTGTGATAAGTCAGGCTTTCCACCGTCACCTGCAAAGTTTTCATCAGCGTCACGATCCAAATGCCGGTGCTAAGAATTAGAAGTGATTCGAAGATATAATGGTTTCTAAAGGTAACTCTAGCTTCAAAGGCAGCTCCTGCTAATTCATTTCATCAACACAGTATTTTTCTTGCGCTATCATGGTGCATTTCATCAAGTGGACGCTTGTTTGTGGTACAAGTTCTAAGCACCACCAGTAATCAACGCTCCGAACTAGAAACGCAATGATTCTCCATGCACCGTGACAAACTCACATTTCCTAGTTTGACATATTTACGAGGGATTCAACTTCCGTGTCCCCTTATTCCTATCTCTCTCCATCCTGCCTCCCCCAATAATATCATGACAGGTTAAAGAAAAATATATATTTTATTATAATATCATATCATATCAATTACAAAATCAAGTTAATTACACACATATCATAATATTATTAGAGGGACAGAAATGGGAACATAAATAAGAGAACAGAGAATCTAAATCCATTTATGAGAAGACTTCCTCGGATATATCATAAATCAAGTGTATAAACTTTTGGAAGGATCATATTGTCCTTGAATGAATCCAAAAAAAAGCTTTAGCTCATGGCAATAATGTAGCAATCTTGACTTCAAAATATGCTTCAGATTTGCACATTACCAAACTGAATTCACTTCCTACTCTCCCAAAATTGTAAAGGATAGGAAAACATCGAAGACAACTATGGAAAGTAAGATTTAAAGAACATGCACGCCTCACATGTGTGGGTGTGTTAAATCACAAGTGCATCCAAAATGCAACCTCAATCGTTTTAAGTATGAAATTGGAATAACAACACTAAGCGTGAGAGATCGCTATAAAAAAATAATCTAATTTCTAAGATCTTGAGATCTTACCTTCTCCAATGGATAGGCGGTTTTACCGCAGGTTGCACATTTGTCTTGTGTTCCAGAGAACATGCTGGCGGCTTTGCTAGGAGATCGAGTCTAAAAAGAAAATAGAGAGAAATATTGAAGCAAATTGTTAGTTATAAATTCAAAAATTTCTTATTGTAATCGTAATTGAACATTTAATCAATGCAGTTTCACAGACGTTATGTACCAGTTCAGGAGTTAACTTCTCAGCCGACTTTGCTGCTGTTGAAAATAAAATCCACGGGAAATTATAAAAATCAAAAGAAAAAAAGCTAACAAGACAAACTAAGGATATAAATCAATTAAATAAATTTCTCAGGCAAGAGGAAAATACATACGCGACACGAAGTTCTTGTTGAAACTACCCGTTTCCTTGAAGAGTTGCTCGAAATGAGGCTTGCAATACAGAACCCCTTCCATTGAGGAATAGTTGCTCAGCTGAAAACATAAAATTTACACACTTCATGAGCAACAAACACAGACTTCAAACCACAAAATTCTTGAGTTTCATATCTTCGTAAAATCGAAATTCATCCATCGAACCAAACAGTGTTAGCCTTCCATCTGATTTCTCAAACTAGCTCTTAGAAACATTCGCATAAACATATGAGAATTAATGTAATTGCATCTACATGGGAATATTTTTTACAATGACAACCTCCAAAATTGAAATTAGTAAAATAATCTTTTTTTCATTTTGACATTAGAACATCCATGGTTGTTCTTGGCTGTTCTTCGCTATTCAAGGTCATTTTGTAAATAAAAATATTTGGAAAGTTATTTAGCAAAAAAAAAAAAGAAAAGAAAAGAAAAAAGAAAGTGATTGAGTCACCAACACAAGCCATTCATATTACGCAACCTATTTACCAACTACACCGCTGAATCCTTGGTACGACAATAAAGTACGTTGCACAAAAACGACAATAAAGTACCTTCAAAGTGCCTTTGCAATGGGAGCACTTGAAGCAAGACTTGTGGTAAGAAACGCCATCTGCAGATAGCTGCTCAACTGGATAAACTGTCTTATCACAGGCCTTGCATTTCTGTTGAGTGCCAGTGAAAGACATTATTATTACTGTTTTATATGTTTTTAGATCTGGTTTCTTCTTTTCTCCACGCTCTCTAGTTGCTTTCCTCTTCAAAATCAAGTTAGCTGTTAGACCAAAGCAAAGATGGATGGGTTCAACACCAAATCAAAAATGGAGAAACAAAAGAAATGCATAAAAGAAATGCAGAAGAGAAACCCCGTTTGGCTAATGAGAAAAGAAGAAGAAGAAGAAGAAGAAGAAGAGCAAACGAAAAATTTACTTCTTTTCAACTTTGTAAACCAATTTTAATCAAAGCAAAGGTAAAATCTTAAGACCCGAATGGAAATTTATTAAAAAAAAAACATTAAAAAATTATTGATTAATTCTGTTCCTCGGCTTCTATCAGAAATCGATCTGAAATTTACAACACCCAAATAACTAAAACTTACAAAAAAAAAAAAAAGGTCCTGATCAAATGGGCACAAGCATGTGAATGCAAAATGATTTAAGATCTGGTTATCAAAGGTGGTAAATTGAACTGAAAAAAAAAATTTATTTATTCGAAGAAGGCAAAGCAAAGGCACTTACCCTTTTGAAAACCCCGTTGAAAAAATGCTGGATCTTTGAGGCTTGGTGGACTAAAACTCCTTGATCGGAGATGGAAAAAAAAAAAGAATCTTTTTTTATGTTTTTGGCCTTAAAAATGGCAGATAGATAGAGAAAAGAAGAGCAACTGGGTATTAGAGGAAGAACAAGGAAAGGAGTTTTAAGAAACAAGTAAAGAGATTGGACCACCTTTTTGCAGCGAAGTAGATGGTGAGCGAGGATACCACGATGTTATAGACCTCGATTAAGAGAGAGACAGAGAGGAGAGAGAAAGAAAAGAGAGGATGTTTTTACAGGAATGAGGAAAAAAAAAATGAATAAATAAAAGAAAAGGAAAAAGAAATATCTGTGCTGGAAACACTTTTGTCTCCACTTTGTCCCGTTCAACGTCGACGCCCTCACTTTTTTACAACGTTTTACTTTTGGGCCCTCTGATTGGGACTTATTTACAGGTTGATCCCTCTTCTCCTTCTATTCTTCTTGCTTAATTTTTATTTTTTTCCCCTGTCCTGTTGCTATTGTATTCTCCTTGCAATATTCACCATTCACTCACCCTTAATGCCAAGGACAGTTACAAACTTGCTAGAAAAGTAAAAATGAGGACAGTTACAAACTACAAGCTTCCCATTTTTAAATTTCTCAAAAAAAAAAAAAAAACCTTTAATACTTACCAGTTTCCACAATGATCCTAAAAAAGATGTCACAACAATGGGTGGAGGTAGTAACCGAGGGTTTTTTTTTTTTGAAATACGAGATATATGAAGTTATTTTTTATTATTATAATGTAATTAATATTATAATCATTTTTATTAATTAACACGAGTCTTTTTAGCGTAAAAAAGAAAATTTTTGAAACCCTATCATTATTATATGAGATCACAACCTTAATAGAAAAACAATTGTTTTTTTATCCAAACGTGCTTACAAGTACATGGCAGTATATACGTGTTAAAAGTGTTACAGGTTTGCAGGGCATGGGATGGTGGTGGTTTTGGTTAAGCTACTGACAAAAGCAAAAGGAAATATTGATGAGGTTCAAAATTAGCAAAACATACATATTTATATATGTATATATATATATTGATGCGTTCTTCTCAGTACAGTACCTTTCTCACTGTAGTTTTCACGAATAGGTTTAACTGTTGCATTGAGACAGGCAAACAAAGCCACGCGGTTCAATTGTATTATGTTGGGGGGGGGGGGGGGGGGGGGGCTGGGGCGCAAGATGATGACCTTTTATGACCTCTCTCATGACCTTTTGGAGTCACCAAAAGTGATTCACTTGTTATTATACAACTGCCAAATATCACAAGCATGCCTTAAATTTCGGTTATAGATTGCTAATGCAGATCATTATACTATTTGGAGTAATTCACTAGGAGTTATAATAATAAGTGGGGAAATTTTTTTGTCAATGCACTTTTTTATTTTTACGAATAGCTAACTGCTTTCAGGATTTAAGTCTCACCCATTCCCACCTCCTACCCCCCTTAAAACTTACCTCACTCTTATGAACTAATTTAGTACTAGTAAGCATAAGTCAAAAAAAAAAAAAAACTTGAAAAATAAGAGATTTAAAGTCTATATGTTATGATAAAACAACGGACTAGGTATAGAATTATTATTAGATTATGATTGTAAATGACTTGTTTAGGGAGATTTCAACTCTTAATTTCAATATGGTTTTTGTTTTTTGTTTTTGTTTTTTTTTCCCTCAAGTTTTACTGTCTACTTTTCTAAAGGTTTTCAAAACGCTTAAATTTTAGAAGTCTATATTTTCTCATTTTAAATCAAAATGAGATGAATTTTTTTAATTATATAAAATTTCAAAAGAGGTAAAATAATATTTATATTACTATTTTTTTAAATACATTTTAAATTATTATATTTTTTTTACTCTAATCAGAATATGCATTCTAAAACTCAATCATTTCCAATTTTAAAACAAAAGTTCTACCTGTTTCCATACGTCCTAAAATTTAAAAAGTGCATAAATGACTATTAAAGTTAGAAGTGGACACATGAATTTTGTCGCCGTTGCAGTAATTAAATGCATTTGTAATGCTTGAACTTTATTGAGGTTTTCGTTCAGTTTACATATTTTAAAAACTGTAAATTCTTAAATTCTATCAACTTTTTCAGTTACTGTGCGTAAAAATTAAGATAATTCGTATATTGTTATTTTCTGATCTCTGGTCAAAAGTAAGTTATAAAAAGGCTTTTAAGGCATGCTGCGCAAGTGAGATGAATTACATACTAAAATCTAAACTAAAAAAAGAAAGAAAGAAAAAAAAATTATGTGATGTTGATTAAATTGTCATGGGATTGCTAATATGACTGTCACGTGATGATAAATATAGACATTGCCCACTCATTTTTTAGTAATTTATGAACAAAATCCACTTGCACCATTTACTCGACACTAATTCGTAAAATAGAATTTATTTTTGCATTGTAACCCGTGTAACCATCACATATTACTAATTAAAGGGGTGTTTGGGGAGGGGGTTGGAGACATTATTTTTGGATTGAAAAAAAAGTTATTTTAGAAAATGTGTTTGGGAGAAAAAACTGTTTGTGAAAAAAAATTTTAAAAATTTTTTTAGAAAAAAATTATCAATATAGATATTGTTTCGTTCCTCTCGAAATTCTATGCATATTAAAAAAAATTATCTCATTTGGACTTGTATATACAAAGTTATAAACTTTTAAAATTTAGAGTTTACTGTAACGTTTTGAAGATATAAATAGTAAAAAATGGTGAAATTTTGAAAAATTTTGATTTTTGATGCCTAGATAATATCCCAAACGACCCTTAAGATTTTGTTTGATATTAGTTTTTAATTCAAAATAGAAATTTTTATTTTTTTTTAAATTAACAAAAATTAGAATTAATTTTTAAAAAAATCAATTAATTTTAACTTAAAAATATCGTCACCATCCGACAAATCAAATAAAGGCTAAATATTAAAAGCTCAGGGACGCATATGCAATTTCGTAAAAAAGCAAACGGGGAAAAATGAAATACTCTTTTACGCTGTTCCATCTTCCAGTGGAGTGACAATTTGCGGTCCGTGTACCATATTTGTTACTGTGGGACTTCCCTCCCTTTCCAAAATCTTCCATAACCGATTTCTTCCGAGTTACAACTCAAGCCGAGTCAGAAATGTCGGAATCGTTCTTAACCCTTCATGACCTAATCGTCCAGTACTCTCTCTCTCTCTCTCAAAAACCTCAACTTCCATAATTTCCTTAATTTTATGTGTATTTTTTAATCTATTTTATTTTTCACTTCCCAGGTTGTCGGAGCCAATTCGGAAAATTCTGTCGGAAACGCCGTACACTCCGCCAGAGGGAAGTGCCGTCTCCGTCAAATCCGTGCTCGATCATCTTCTTCCCTCGCCGCCAAACCCTCCCAACATCGGCGAGAGCCAACTTCGGTCCTCGATCAGAGACTTCGCTCTCGCGTGCGCTTTTCTCTCCTCATCAAAATCCTCAACGCACGACCTCCTCTCATGGATTCCGGCGAGCCTCTCGGCTTCTGCGGAATCCGCCATTCGCGAGCTCTCCAGAGCGTACTTCATCGCTTTCCGCGAAGCCAATGCGAAGAGGATCGGCGAATTGGGACTGGACTGTGGTGCGATTCCCGAGGAGAAGAAATTGGTTGTGGAGTTGATGCCCGAGGTGCTTCAGTCGTTGAAGGACGCCATTAAAGAGAGCTCCATTGATAAGTCGGACGACGCCGATGAGGTCTCGGCCGCTTCGGCGAGAGCGCCGGTCTGGTTCGCCATTGTGGCTTCTTATCAATTCAGATGGTTCGTTACACAGGTTTGAAATTGTGGTTTACTTTTCTTTGAAATATTGAAAATTTTATTATTGATACTTTGATTCATTAAGAATTAGATGCAATAGAAATTGAAGAAATAAGCTCAAAATTTATAGTGGTTCATCCTGAATTTTGAGAAGATTACAATAACCGAAGTTATAATACTATGTGTTAGGACTATAATTAGGCTCCAAATACTAGACAGATTCATGTCATGATTTTGCAGATTGGTTATCCACATTTGGGAAAGTTGTGTACTTTGGTGATTCCTTGTGCGCTTACGTCCCTTGATCACTGGTCTCCGGAAGTTAAAGTATGTGCTTCTATAATTGTGTTTTCGGATATGCTTTCGGTTCGTTGTTATGATATGAAATCTTTTGCGGTATAGTATTTGTCTTGCATGCTTATATGTCTTTTATATGTTGTTTACCCATTTGGAAAAGACATTGGAGGATTCTTGAAATGTTTGTATTTTGTCAGCTTATGACTGGCATTTTTTCGTTGGGTTTGATTTCAGGGGCAGGGCATGGTTAGCTTTACACACATAGGGAAAAATGTGAGTGCAGCTGAGCTTGGCTGGTATGAAGATGCGATTCTAGATGCGTGCTGCCAGAATATTGCTTGTGCTGATGAGATATGGCATCTTGTAGTTGAGATGTCTGTGCTTCTTGTGACTTGTATCCAGTGGAGCAATCCTCGCAGTTCATGGTATACTTGTTTGTCTTTTTTCGTTTTGTTTGGATTCTTAAATGCTGCTCATAAGTTGTCAGTGGTGCTTGCCGACATTGTTGGATGTTATCTTCATTAGATAGTGGTTGTGATTAGAAGGAATAATGTTAGTAACTAACTGGGCTTCCAAAAATTAGGTATTGATTTCTTTTCAATCTTTATTGGTTTGGTTTTGGGGACAATGTGTTATATCTAGGTATTATCTTTAATCCTGCCTTTGTTATTTGTTATCCTTCCATTTGTTCTTATCTTACTGGTTAGTGCCTTTTTTTTTTTTTGGCAATACTTGGTTGTTTGTTCCTTTTTAATGCTTTCTGTAGGTATGAAAGAATGCTAAATGAGATGTTGAGCCATTTGGAACGCCAACCACGGAACAAAGATCGTCGTGTTGCATGGCTTCAACACATTGAGCCACTTTTCAGTAGTGTTGGACTTGTATTATTAGCTCACTTTAGGCGAATTATTCCTCTTTTCTTTAAATGGCTACGTGCTGATGATGATGAGACTGTTCTACTGGTGAGGGAACCATCTTAAGAAATAAATTTCGACTAAAGTTTTGTTATTTTAATTCACTGGTAATTGGTCAGTTTTCTTTCTGGGTGTTCGAGTCTGCATGTTTTGATATTGGTATATTGATTTCAAACTGCATTTTAAATCTAGGCACACAGTACACCATGTAACGAGGCTTTGAAATCTTGTGCTTGATATCATCTTGCACCAGATATCAATGCTTCTACAAGTATTAATAGACGCATATCTAGGTATTAGTAGATAGTACATCTCTGGGTATTAATTCTTCTTAGGACTTGCAAACAACTTTTTCTTTTAGTTGTTTCTAGTAGTTACATATTACATGTATACGTGATCATCATCCATTTCAAATTTTGCTTTTTGTGCAGGTGCTCAAACGGGTCTATACAGTCATAAGGTTAACGTGGATCAGGAACACGCCATATGTTGAAAGGTAAGCAAAGAGGGCTCTGAAATGCTGCGAGTTTAAAAGTACAATCGTCGGTTAAATTTACCCTTTTCTTCTTTCTGTTACACTGAACACTTACTAATGGGAATCCTTTCTGTCATATGATTTAATTTGGTATTTGTTTGGCGTCTAGGCTGGTGGATGAGCTTGCTGCTTTGTACAAGGGAGCATCATTGAAACAGTCTTGTGAAGATATTAGAAGACTAATTTCTCAGATTCTGATTCTACTGCAGCAGTAAGGATTATACTCTTCATCTTGTTCACTGCAAAAGCTTATATGGATCTCATCCTTGATTTTACGTATTTTGTTTTAATTTCTTCCCTTGGCTTGAAGATGCAAAGGCTTCCAATTTGAAGCAGCATGTGACAAGTACAGAGATGATCCAATATTGGCCAATGTTGTTCCCTCTTTTAGCGGAAGATACACTGATATGGTGATAGATAACCTTGATGTTTGTACTCTCAAATGAGGGCTTCGAGTCATTGCTAATCCATCGATCTAGCCTTGCATTGTGGGCTACAAAGTCGTGACCTTTAGGTACTTGAAACAGCTTTTACAAATTTGTGATTTAATGGCTTCCAGTCCTTTTGCTGTTGTTAAGATTCTTGTTTCTACCCAAATTCCTCGTTAAAGGTTACTGAAACTCCAAAAGTAATTTCATACTCCGAAAGTAATTTTGTATTTATGGTGATTCATGGCTATGTAATGCATGTCTTTCATTGATAACTTGTTGCAGGTTTTTTTGATGATCTCATGCAAGTCTTTCATCTAGAGACGATGCATGGCGATACAAGTTACGACAGTGCCAAATGGTAATACCAAAACGTCAATAACTTGCAAACATGCATGATGCACATACAAGCACAATGCAGTGTAATATGAATCTAGAGAAATTTACAAACGAAGTCTTAGTTGTAATTTAATTTATTCTTTTCACATATTCTTCAAAGCAATTTCCTTTGAAATATTCGTCTCTTTTTAATGCAATTGATCGAACTCAAGAAAAAAATTAGAATAAAGCAAAAGGTTAGGTCTCGTTTGGTATCTCTTAGATATGGAACTTCCTCATTTATTTTACTCGTCCCTGGCGCTGGCAGCACATCTATGTCAAATGACCATATAATCTCTGATCTGCCTGACCTGCTACTAGGGAAATGGTGATTTTGTGAAACTAAACTCATCATTCAAATAGAATTGGTCATGTCATGGTGATTTTCGTTTCGTTTCGTTTCGCCGGTGGGTTTTAGAATTTCTTTATAAACGATAGGATGGAGGGTGGGATTGTATTAATTATTATTTTTCTTAACAGCAAAAGAAGAAAAAATGATGAGATAGAGAGCTGGACGGTAACAATGATCTTTTTTCTTGCTAGTAAAAATTGAAAAAGTGAGCTCTTTTGCTATTTCCTGGATCCTCAAGTTTAAAATCAGTGAAAAGGATGGGACTTGGGCATAGCTGATTTAGGCCATTTTCTTTTCTTCTCTTTTGATAAAGTTATACTTTTTGTTTTGTTCTGCTGATAGCATATAATGTTGGGTCCCACTCCCCCCATTATTCGAGTGTTTGTGGGTTGTTAACTAATACTGTCGGATCCAATTCAATGGTTGGTTGCATGATTATTTACAGATGAAGCCTGGAGTCCCAAGTTTTTTTATTTTATTTCATTTTATTTTTTAAATTGTTTGGATTTGTTATTGATTTTGCACTAGAGATATTTTTTATTCCAAAGCTTGGCCAAGGACTTCTCAAAACTGCCCTTTTAGAACATGTGGATTGGATCCCATATTATTTGTTCCATATGTTTATCTTCTGTTACCACACCAACCCCCCCCCCCCCCCCCCCCAAAACAAAAACAAAATTGAACAAATGTGTATATATATGTATATATTTTTGGGAGGTGGGGCTAGGGTTGGTTGTATTTTTGGTCTGACAAAGGCCATTAATTTTCATATTACAATTCTTTTTTTCTGTTTTGTTTTTTGAGCCTCTCTAGAAGTTGTCACTTCCCTCAGCATATGCTAAACTTACTTGGAACTCAAGAAGAGCACCCACTTCCACGAGGGCAAAATCAATAAAAAAAAAAAAATACAAATTTCAGAATCTTCAACGGTCTACCTGCAAAAAATCTCATGCAAATAACAGACAAAACTAATCCATGTGTCCAAAATCATTAATCCTTTTAATCAGATTCTTTAATCAATGCTAGTACATTCGATGATCCATTCCAATTTCCAACTAGAGTTTTTTTACGACTAAGTTGGATAGAAACAAATAAAATATTTTGGATATTTATTCTTTAAGATCGTCAAATAACATTGGACACGATAAAAATATTAATTTCAACAAAATGAGGTGTATCGATAAAAACCCTCATAAAAATCATGTGTAAAATTCATTATTTTTTTCCAACTTTGTCGTACTCATGCTCGTATAGTGTTTTTAACATCTCTATGGTCAAAGAAAAAAAAATGGCCACAAGTAAATATATTATTTCAATATAGACATATACGAAATAATTATGTAGATGTATATTAAATAATTGAATTTTTAAGAGAATTTATAGGGATAATTAATTTTTAATAGAAATAGAATAAAAAAGCCACAAAGTTTTTTAAAGTAAAATTCAATAAAAAAAGAAAATTTATTAAGCCCCTATTTCGATGGGATATTGTTTTTCGGAATTGGAAATTTTTTTGTTTTAAATAAGAAAGTCCTTTGGTTTTGACAATAAAATGGTGTTTGAATGTATAAAAAAATATTTTTTTTGAAAATAAAAAGTTATTCGGATTGAGACAAATTAGTGTTAGGAATTGTATATTGTAAGAGGATCAGAAAAATATTTTTTTTTCTTTTTCTAAAAGTTATTATATAAGACATGTTTGAAAATAAATATTTTTTATGTCTTAAAATGATAAAAAAAAAATTGGAATTATGTTTGAATGCATAAAAAAATTTGTTTACATGTGTAAAAATTGTTTTAAGAATGAAATGAGGTTTGAATGTGTAATTGTTTTTTTTTTTTTGAAAACAAAAAGTTGTTAGGAATAAGAAAAAATGATGTTAAGAATTGTGTATTGTGAGAGGATTGAAAAAATTATTCTTTTTTTTTTTTCTAGGAGTTATCATATAGAATATATTTGAAAATGAAATATTTTTTATGTCTTAAAATAAGAAAAATATAAAAAATTAGATAACAAATATTATTTTATGAAAATTTATCTCTTAAAAAATGAGACATGCCATCCGATCACATAATAAAAATATAAAAATTAGAAAATTTAAGTGTAGTTTCATTTGATCATAGCTCTGTCTTTACTTAAAAAATAAAAAAGACTACGTCAAACCTGACCTATATATATATATTTTGCTAAAAAGCCTGACCTATACTGATTACACGTTGGCGATGAAGCTGCCGACCCACTTAATAACATTTTAGTGGATATAAACGCCGCATTTGACTTTTCTTTTTATCATTTATGCATTAAAGGAAATATTTCTGTCTACTCTGAAGTCTCCTAATCATATCAAGATTTCCGTTTCGTCCAAAACTGTCCAACCCCGGCCATGTTTATCCATCAACTTCTCGAGACTGACATTTCAGACACGTTCACGAGTATATTATTGAAGAGATAGCACGAATATTAATTCAATATTAATTAAAGAAGCCTTGTGTTTTGTTTCGATTCATAATAATTATATTGATATTGCATTGTAATGATTTATAATTCTTATTTAGGCAGTGAAGTATTGACTTAAATGTTAATATATTAAAGTTTAAATTTAATATAATTATTATTTATTATTTTATTTTATTTATTAATCACATTGTATATATTTTTTTTATTTACTTTTATCAATTGCATCATATATTTTAAATTTAAATATAAAATATTTAAATATATATTATATTTAATATATTATATTTCAATAAAATAAAATGATTAAGTTATACAATTTTAAAATTTAGAGTTTATAGTAATATTTTAAAAATATAAATAATAAAAAATAATAATAAAGTAAAAAAAAAAAGTTTGTTACGACAATCAAACACCCTGTTAGTAGATAAGACCTTTTCTAACTAAGCACCAAGTTGAAGAAAAACACTAATTCGGTGTTGCGAACGGCCCCGACCAAGTGCTAAATTGGGTGCTATTTTGCCGTAAAACTACAGTATTTATTAAAATTTTCTAATAAAAGTGCATAAAAGTGGTTTTATAATTCCTATTTTATCTCAATTGTATATTCTTCAACGAAATTACTTCCCTTTTTTTAAAAATCTTTTTATTACATAAGTGGGTTTTTTTTAATTTAAGTAATTTAATTATATCACTATTTAAGTTAACATTTATAAAAATGAACTAGAATTTATATGTAATATGTCATACAAAAAAATAACACATAAACATTGAATAAGTAAATATGTTGTTGTACTAATATGTTAAGGAATATATAAGTAGGCAGTTGATGAAATAAAATAATTTTTTGTAAATGGAATAAAAAGGAAATATATAGAGAATATTTTTTGAGTAAAATTTGAAGTTGATAGGCTTTAGATGAATTTTAAGTTTGTATGCAAAAATTACTCTATTTTAATCTTAAAGTTGAGTTAAAACAGGGTATTGCAGATCAAAGATAACTTAAAAATCACTTATGAATTACTGATAATATATATAGCATTAAACATTCTTAGATGAGCTAATTAGATTAATTGTCTTTCTCAATCTTTAGCTCTCGTTAAAAAATCGAATGCATGTTTTCCTCTTCACCTTATCACATGGCAAGTTGCATAATTATCATATTATCATCGGATAATTATCTCATCAATTAGTGAAAAAAAAAAAAATCTAAAAACTAACTGACAAACGAGGTTGGCTGTCGTAGATGTGAATCATTGGAGGCAAAGGCAAACATCTGGTACCAGAACAAATGGTCGAAAGTACCCTTGAAACGCAGTGGTTTGGGACGAAACTACCCTTTGATCAGGGGAAAAACATCTCGTCATGAGTTATGACTGCGGTCACGGTACCAAAGGGAAGCTTCCTCACGAGAAAAACAGGGCATGGGGTTGGGAGAATGGGAAAAGATCTCTACTTCCTCATAACACTTTCTCTTAATTGCTCTTACCCTTTCCTGTTCCAGAAACAATCTCCTCTTCGATGTCTCTCTCAGGTACTTTCCCTCTCCTACTCTCTCTCTCTCTCTCTCTAAAAAGCTCTAGTTCGTTTTCATCGTCATCAGCATCAGCTTGGATTCTAAGTTTTGACGCAAAAAAAGAATTGGGTTTGTGTGGATGAGTAAGATTTTTGATTGTTTGGCTTGAGATTTGCTCATCGGATAGACGGTTTAAAGATTCCGAATTTTGGTGTAGTTTTTTGTTGTGCCCTTATGGAGGTGGATCTTTTTTGACTTGTGAAGTTTACAGTGATGAGGGTGGTAATGCTAAGCACGTGTTGAGGAAGGTACGAGCTTGAATGGGCATCTCTTGAAAACTCATATTTTTAGAGAGATCAAAAGTTTTTGGATTATGGGAGTAATGGAAATAGTTTGGCAAATTCTTCTTGATCCACATGCCAAAAAGAAAGTTTTCGTTTTCGTTGTCGTTGTCATTTTTTTTTTCCTTTTTTTTTTTTCGGTTTTTACTACTTATAAATTCTAGTTTAACTAAAGTATGGACTTGATTTTCCATTCAGTAATGTCCTAGAGTATGAATGAGTTGATCTTTTTTGAATAACAGGTGACCCTTCTATTATTCCAAAGAAGTC
Organism: Antiaris toxicaria; assembly: GCA_035233585.1. Taxonomy (NCBI): domain Eukaryota; kingdom Viridiplantae; phylum Streptophyta; class Magnoliopsida; order Rosales; family Moraceae; genus Antiaris; species Antiaris toxicaria. The sequence continues at coordinate 8,922,797 of CP141162.1, read as the reverse complement.
TGGAGTACTGTTACAGTTGAATTGAGGTGTTGGTTTCCAGCTAGAGAATAGCCATGTCTGCTTACGCGCACCAAATGGAGCACGAGTTCTCGGCTCATAGTCTTTCCAGTAGAGGTTCCGGTATGTCGTTCTATATTTAGTCTTTACTGATAACTGCCTTTTCTGCTGCTTTGTACCATAAGATTATCAATTTTACAGATTTAGCAGATTAATTTTGCATCTACGATAATAATAGTGTTGCCAAGGGAAATATGTCGGCTGGGACTAAAGAGTTGCTTCAATTTGTATAAAGCTGTTACTGAATATCGGCCAAGTATAAGGCTTTTTATATTTTTTTTGCTTATGCTTGGACAGAGAGGGAAAGCCATTACATCGTGGAGTCCGGGTTTTATATGAAATCATTTGCGGCAACAATCTTCATTGCTGCGCTTGTAACCTTTGGAGTTTTGTTAATTACTTTGTTGATCACGCTAGCTGTGATGCTGCAATCTTGTGAAAATAGGAGTGCAGGTGTTGTTGCAAGTGAGACTCGGAAATTGAACTACGGCTACAATACCTGCAAGACTCTTGCTCTCCATGCAGAACTCAACAATTTGGATGCAAGTCAGCTTCCTGTAGTTTGCAGGACTCTTGCTATATTGTATATTGAAGAAGGCCAGTATGCCAGAGATTTAAACTCTACCATGTGGGTGGTAGAGGACTATTCCAAAAGTTCTACCCCTTCAGACGATGGGGGGGATGTGTTTTTGATAGACATTGATGACATCCTTTTGCCAAGCCCTCAATATGCTAATTTATCGCTACAAGGGTAAATTCCTTATAACCTTGAAGATGCGTTTCTCTTGAAGATAATGTTATTTCCCCTCATCTTCCATTCTCGTCTGAACCTAAGAACTGAAAATCTTAAGCCAGAAATCTTTGGAAATAACAGATCCTTTCTTGCCATGCAGTTCTCCAATTTTAATGCTTATTAGTGGTAGAGTCTAAAATCTGTCTTCCCATGTCTGAAGTCCTTTCTTAATTGTGTTTATTTAACCAATATGGACTTAAAAATTTGGACTAACTGTGACAGTTCAAGAATAAACTTCATTGATTAGTTGATTCTCTGTATTTTTTGTCTTAATTTTATGTTCTAAGAAATCAATTAATGAGAAATAGTTGTGCTTGGTACAGGTATGATCAATATGGTTGTAGTAAATGCATTGCAGGTGCAAAGCATCTGAAGCATGAGATTATTATTCGAATATACATGAAACTTCATGCTAGTGGCTGGCCTTTAATTTTGTTGTCAAGAAAGCCCGAGAGACAAAGGAATGCCACAATTGAGTACCTAGTTTCTGCAGGATTCAGAGATTGGTCTTTGTTGATAATGAGGTGGGTAATAATGCCATGTTCTTTATGTTTTTTCTTTGTCTTGGTAATGTAATAGAGATTATACGGTGATTTTGTCTAGAACAAAGCCTTTCTTTTCATTACTTGAATATCTGTCTAGTTCCAATCTTTAGATTCTTTTTTGCTTAGGTTAGATTGATAAGTTGTTAGAAATTATACGGTCTGAAAAAATACTCGATAAGTAGGACACATTTTTGAACCACAAGTTCGTTATCAAGAGCTGTTAAAATTATTATGCATTTTAAAATGATTGGAATATGATAATTTTTTAGTAGTTAAAAACTGCACCCTACTGGTGGGGTAATAGAATTCTCCTACTTTTTCAGGTCAGAAGATGAACTGCATATGGATAGCCGTGAGTACTTTTCTAGAAGAAGGGCATCATTGCAGAAACAAGGCTTCCGCGTAGCAGGCATGATAAGCAGTCACTATAATGCTTTGACTGGCCCTTATTCTGCCGGACATATTTTCAAGCTTCCCAACCCAATTTATTATCACAATTACGATGAGAATCAAGACAAAAAAAGAGATACACCGGTGTAAATACATCCAGATGTATCACCTTCGGTTTCTTCCTTTTTTGGTGGATGGTACATATGATAGCAAACTTAAATCAACCATAGAGAAGCATTGCGCCTGTTTTCAGTACCCTGTCGTGTAACATAATTGTTTTCAATGTTAATATGTTGTTGACATTGTTAAGCCTCGTCCTATGCCTGGAATGGCATATACACTTTGCACATATCATCATCAAACATGTCGAGCTCCACGTAATTGGGATCGACTGAGAACATAAGCTAGGATGGTATAGCTACAAAAGGGAATCGTGTCATTCCAAAAAAAGACCATATATGCTGCACCATAACAACCTTAAAAACCAATTAATAAAAATTACTTTCTAAAATAAAATCCCAAAAAAAAAAAAAAAAAAAAACCGAAAACGGGGGAAACATGATGGTATCTAACTACTGCAAGGGTTGACCGCCGGCTTGCAGCTGCTGCAGCCACGAGATCCTCAGACTGGGCTTTTTCAGTTGAAAGATTTTGCTGTATTCCTTCTTTAGGAATACGTCCAATGCAAACAAATATAAGTCACTCCCTTGTTCTAGCTCCTCTATCCTGTCTAGACGGTTGATGCGTTCTCCAATGCTATAAGTGATCCTGCCCTGTTGTGTTAAGGGAGCTCTAACGACATTCTTTTGAGATATTGAAGTGCTATTTGATTCAACAGGAACAGGTTCGCGACAATGCTCGGTATCCTCTCTGGCTGCACAATGCCTGGCTTTTCTGTTTGCAATGTGCGGACTAGCTTATTCCAGATTTTCCATTTTCCTTTGTGAAATCCCAGTGATTCTTCAACTGTAACTTCTCGAACCTTAAACCAGTCCTTTCGTGAAACGATCCAAGGATATTCTTCCAGCCCTGCTTTGTAAAATGTGTCCCGGGCTTATTCCCCTTCAATGTCTCCTCTAGACACAGATCAATGAATGCTTAGTGGATGGGAGGAGACCAAAAGTATTTTGCCTTGCGAGTGGCTGAGACAGACATACTCTGTTCACTGTCAATCGTTCTACTTTGTGTGCACTGAATCTTCTCAGCCCTCCTTCGTGGAGTTGCATTGCTTACATACCCATTTTCCTCGTCTTTAACAGAAGTAATCGAACTACAATTTTGCCTCTTGTGACATGTAGCAAATTCCACCTCTTCACTCTCCACATTTCCACCAAAGATGAATTTCAATTTCTCAGTGGGCTGAACTTCCTTAAACCGAAACTCTGCAGCTTCCGGGTTCTTCTGTGAAGACAAATTGTTACCAAATTGATATCTATGAATTCCATTACTTTTCAATCAGTTAGTATACCTTTAATAGTTGGCCCAAACCTTATTGGAGGCGGAGATAAAAACAAGGTCCGATGATGTCGGAAACTTGAAGAACATGATCAGGGTTCAGAGACCCACATCCCCAATTATATTGACCAACACGACAAAACAACCGCCGTCTCAGCGCGCCTTGTTTTTCGTCGTAGTTTTTTTTGTTTTTGCTAAAGCAAAAGGAGTGTTTCACTAAGCCCACCAGGCCCAAACCCCAGATCCAACATCTGGCCCCACAAAAGACAAATGGAGCCTACTTACAAATGGCATATTTTGAGAAGTCTTTTAATGAACGGTTAAAGTTTGGTAAAATTATGACTTGTTTAATGTATGAGTTGAGTGAGAATGAAATGAAAGAAAATTTTGAGTTTAAACTAATTGATTTACAAAAGTAAAACTAAAAATTTAGGGTACGAAACTTACAAACAAACGAGGCTTAGAAAACTAAATATTGTTTGAAAAAATATCAATAACTGTTTGACTAATTATTACCTAATATTGATATGTCTTTTTGGTTGATTTTTTCTTTTACATAAAAATATTTTTGATCCTTTATATAAACGACTTTAAAAACTGTATATTTGCCTAATTAATTTCATTCAATTTCAATCTCCATTCCATGTGATAAGAATGCATTATCAAGTCTAACAAGGAATTCTTGGCTGCATGAAAATGGCAAGATGAAAAGTGTACTCAACTAAATTAACTAACTCTATAAGCTGTTTTTACCATCCTAGACAATTAGCTAAAGCTTAAGAACATTCAACCATAAAAGGAGAGAAAGAAAACCAAAAAACTTTTGTGCAAAAAAGGCAACCATATTTCACTTACAATCTTTTCAGCAATCAAAAAATATACACAAAGAGAGAATCAAAAGAATCTTTGAAAGTTTGGCCCCATTTCTACACCAAACCAACCAAGAAGCACAAGACATACCTTTCTAGTTTTTTTCACCTTCCATTGAATCAAAAGAATCCTCAAAGTCCTAGTGAACTCATTACAAAGATCAGTACTGACCAAACTAGCTTCGCCACCAAAAAATCTCTCCCTCCAAAACTCTTAACCGAGCAAGAGAAATCAATGTCGTACTTGTTAGTCATATTGGGATACAAAATCCCCCAACTCCGATCCTTCTTAGCCGTCCTCCCCTGCTTCATCGCCGCCGCCTCCTCCTCGTCGAGCAGCTCGTAAATGTACGCTGCCGTCACGCCTTCCTTCCTAAGCGGAGTCCCGATCCCCGACCGAAGATGCCTCACCAGCCCCCTCAGGTACATCTCGGCGAACAACGGATTTGCCTCTGCTTCGGTGGGGTCTCCGCTGGCGCTAGGCCACCCGGTCTCCGCCACGACCACCGGGATGTTCTCGTGCCCCGATGCCGCCATCGCGCAGACCACGGCGTCCACCATCATGTCGAAGAGGTTCCGGTACCTGACGCCGGTGACCAAATCGTCCCTGAAATTGAACCTCTGCTCCTGAAAGAGGGCGAATCCGATCGGGATCTCGCTCCGCAATCTGTAGACGTTGTAGGGGTAGACGGTGACGAAGAAGGAGGAGTTGGTGTCGCGGAGGAACTGAAGTAGGGGGGAGATGAGGTTGGAGAGGGCGGGCTCTTGGAATTGGGCGGAGGAGGGAGGGAAGAAGGAGGGGGCGAGGGGAGAGAGGAAGGACAAGGTGGTGGAGACCTGGATATGGCGAATTCCGAGGTCGGAAAGGGCGAGGTGGAGGTTGCGCATGGCTGGGAGGAGGAAGGGGGAGAGGTCGGGGGAGGAGGATAGGAGGTCGTCGCCGACGGAGATGGCAGAGATCTTGGCGCGGGGGAAGAAGGGGACGACGGAGGAGGAGAGCCACGAGGACGCGGAGGAGCGGTTGGCGGCGAGGGAGGGGACGAGGGCGTTGGGGAGGGTCAGGACGACGGAGGCGTTCGAGTAGAGGAAGGCGCGCACGGCGGCGGCGGCGGGGGACTCGAGGAGGACGGAGTCGAGGCCGAGGGAGGAGACGGCGCCGGCGACGTGGGAGGGGGCGGTGGAGGGGGAGGGGGAGTAGGTGGCGCCGATGAGAGTGGCAGCGGCGGCGGGGAGGGAGAGGAGAGAGAAGGAGAAGAGAGAAAGAGAGAGTGCGAGGAGGGAATAGAAGAGCGGCATGGACATGGTAGATGGGGACGTTGGTTTTGGAGGGATTTTCTTGGGCGCGGGTTTTAATTCGTAAAACGAATGGGGGGACACTATAATGCGCCTTAGGTGGAGGTTAAGATAGACAGATTTATTGTGGGGTGCGTAGTGCGCATGAGGTTTAGGTTAGTGCTTAGTTGGATATGGAGTGTCAGAGCATGTTCGGATGTGGATGTGGATGTGGCCTTAATATTAATCGTGATGGGTTGGATGTGGGCTTGAAGTCCCACAAGGGACCGGTCTTTCGAGTTTCGACCAAACTTGAAATTGAATTTCCTTCTTTATTTATTTATTTATTTATTTATTTTTGGTAAATTGCTATAGCAGACCCTGAATATAAAATTTTGAGAACCAAACGGCACGTTCATAAAGAGTTCAGGGACTAGTATAGTAATTTACCATTTTTTTTAATTTTATGCGTAGATTTGTTTTTAAAACCAATTTGATTATTATTTTTTAAAATATTATAGTAAAATTTGAAAATTTAATCTCTAAAATTTTTTTTCTAAACAATCAATCTTATGAATTTATAATTTTTAGTAATTCATTCCTTTTTATTTAAATCAATTAAATCAGTTTTTGATATAAAATTTATATATTACAGTTTAAGAGGGACATTATTGATCATTTTTACTTAATTTGAATACAAATTTATTTTTAAAGTTTATGTTTAAATTATACTAAGATAATAATTTCAAAGGAAATTATGTTGGAAAAAGCAAAAATAATTAATAACTTCTTCTTGAACTATAATATGCAAATTATATGTAAAGATTCGTTCAATTTTTAATAGATTTAAGTAAAAAAAAATAAATTATTAAAAATTATAAGATCGTAAGTAGATTGCCAAGAAAAACAAGTTTAATGACTAAATTATCAAATTTGAAAAATTTAGGGGGCATATGTATAAATAAGTCAAAAAATAATAGAAATAAGTAACAAAGTTTTAAAATATTTAAATTAAATAATCAATTTATCAGGTAAATAATAAATAAAAAATCTAGATAAACATATTTACAATATATAAATAAATTATTTACTGACTATTTACTTTAAATATTTAAAAAATATGTTATTTATTTTAATTATTTTTTGAAAACTATTATTTATTTCTTTCTCCTTTATTTTTATTTTTATTTTTTCCATTTTGAAGGCACACTAATGTTCTTAGTAAAGAAATGAAAAAGTGAAATAAAAATTTCAAACCCAAACATCCATTAAAATTTTGGGAAATTGTAGTAAATAAGTAATTTTTTCTATGGTTTGAAAGTAAATAGCAGAATTTGAAATCATTAAAAATTTATAACATAATCTAATTTTAGTAGGATAATGTTTCAATTTTACTCTTGAAATAAGTTTTTTCCCTTTTTTATTTTTTTTCAGACTCTCCAAAACTCACCTATTTCTCTTTTTATCTCTTCCCTTTATCTCTCTCTCTCTCTTTCTTCGTCCTTTCCTCTCCAAGTCTCACTCTGTCCTTTGACGCCATTTTCCATCATTCCGGTCGTTGTATCTGACAACGTTTAGCTATTGTTGATTTTGGTTAGATTGTGACTCAACGGTGATTTCCTCAAAGCTCAAAGATCATGGATTCACCAATTCCACCAAATTATGGTGATTTCCTCGTGCGATGATCCCCAACAAGCAAGCGCGATCTCTAGGATGCGATGGTGATGGCAACAGCGAGCCAATGGCACTTGTGATTCCATGAGTCACCGAGTTTCCAGAAGTTTTGTTGTCATGATTGTCTTCTGAAAGTTGCAAACTCTAGATCTCGAGAACTTTTGATCACATACCGACAGTGACGACAGTGCCTCTGAGAACGATGGTGATGGAGACTCTTTCCCTCTCTTCTCTCTCTAGTTTACGACCTTCCCATCAAGCTCTGCCAGCCTTGATCTTCTTGCTGAGCTACGTTCTCCACCGCCAGCTCCTTTGCTTATCGATTCTGGCAAGGTTTGGCTGAATCTGGTGGACTCGTAAAGTTGAAGGCTATCTCAAGCGTGATCTTCAATGGCAAAGGAGATGGTGAAAGTGGGGCAATGGTGATTCTAAGTTTGTGGTTTATGCATTTTGGGAAAAGTGGGATTAGGGTTTGATTAGGGTTAAGGTTAAGGTTAGGAGTTTAATTTGGGAAAATTTTAGGATAAATTAACGATTTATATTGTAAATTAATAATTATACTGCAAAATAAATCGATAATTACACGGTAAATCAATAGTTTACATCTTAAATCTATATGTTACATACATCATAAATTAAATAATGGTTTATTCATGTCAGTAAATTAATGATTTACATACAATAATAAAAGATTCATGATAGAGTGCATAATAGCTATATAATTTGTGATATTCCCTTATGTTTTAATGATTAAAAAATGCTTAAATCTTGGATTTTGATTATGTTTCATATTCTATGGAGCAGATTGAAGATTTAGATCAATATAGCACGATTTGCATGGAAAAATCCAGAACTCAAGAAAATTGATCAGAAGAGGTTTTTGCTTAAGGCGCGGGCATGTTCTATTTACCCAGTACGTTCAAAGAAGAAGTTCGCAGATAAAACGTGGGCACGCCTTATTGGTCCATGCGATTTTGATTTATGGAAACAAATTTATTTAGAAACAAAAATATGGATGACAGCTGGAAAGATTTGTTTGTTTATACTTATCTTTAGGAAAGTTTCCCGATTGTTAAGATTTCCTATTAAAGTGGGATTTGTTTTTAACAGATTTCTTTTTAGAATAGGCAACTTTTAGTAGATTGTTTAGAGTATATAAAGAAGGTTAGGTTTTTCAGAAGGGAACGATTTTTCCAGTCCCTCTTTTCTTTTAGACGTTTTCTTTCTGCTATGGATTGCTAAATATTTCTTCTAGCCAAGGGATAATTGAAGTTTTGGTTCTTCAAGAATTGTGAGATCTAATTAATTCTCTTTGTTCTTTTATTCTTCAATATTTATATATTTTCTGTGTTACTAGAAATTATTGTTTGATCGATTGATGCAAAAGGCCATTGTTCAATTTATCAAAATAATATATTGCCATTTAGAATTTCAAATCCGTAATTGTTTGAATGTTCTAATACAAGTGGTAAACTGACATTCTTGATTATAAAAGAGATTTTCAATTTATGTCATGAAAATATATAATCTAGTCTAAATGAACCGAGCCTTTGTGTTTGTTGGCTAGAATTGGTAGTCTCTTTAGTTGTTAATACTGTTGGTAAATTAAATCCTAAGAGCTTGTTTAGGGTTGTTTATCAATAAGAGAAATAATCAAAGAGCTTGTTTTGGTTATCAAGAAATTAAGGAGGGACAGGTTGTTAGAGCTTGTTAATAACTATAACCAGTTTATTCAAGAATTAAAGAAATTATCCTTGCATCAATGATCAATTCACTGATCCAAAATTGAAATTGTACCTTTGGCTAGATGTTGATATTATATTGATTTTTCTTTCCTTTGCATTCCTTTTATTGCCTCCTCTTTAGATCGTTTTTAATTCTAATTTTCAAAATCCCTTTTTCTTTTATTTATCTTAATCTTTAAGGAAATAAATCTAACCAATCCTTGTGGATACGACCTTGCTCATCACTGTATGCAAATATATATATATATACATTTAGAGCAGGAATTTATTTTGTTGGATTCGACAACCATCAAATTTTGGCGCCGTTGCCGGGGATTGGTGTTAAATAGATTTATTTTCATGCCTCGTTCTTCTCGCACAGGTGAACTCCAATACGATCCTGAGATTGAGAAAACAGCTCGACAGTTGAAGAAGGAAGCTAAATTACGTGAAAAAACAACATCTTCATCCCCCGAACTGAATTTAGCGCTTGACTTGGCTGATTCATACAGTGATTCTGAAACAGAAAGAAAAGAAGACATAGAAGAAACGATGGCCAATAGAGAGAGAACTTTGAGGGAACTGGCTGCACATGATGTGAATCAACAGCCGTTATGCATTGAATACCCTGCCTTGGACGCGGCTTTTAAATTAAAATCTGGTTTGATCCATTTGCTGCCTACTTTTCGTGGTCTTGAGAATGAAGATCCTCATAAGCATCTGAAAGAATTCCATGTGGTATGTTCAAGCATGAAACCACAGGGAGTGTCTGAAGAGCAAATCAAATTGCGTGCCTTCCCATTTTCATTGACCGAAAAAGCCAAGGATTGGCTATTTTATTTACCTCCTGGTTCTATAACCACATGGACAGAGATGGTAAGATTGTTTCTTGATAAATTTTTCCCTGCTTCACGAGCTGCTAGCATCAGAAGGGAGATATGTGGAATAAAACAAAAAGATACGGAGACCCTTCATGAGTACTGGGAAAGGTTCAAGCAATTGTGTGCAAGCTGTCCTCAACACGGAATATCAGAACAACTTCTCATTCAATATTTCTATGAAGGGTTGCTACCCATGGAGAGGAAGATGATGGATGCAGCTAGTGGGGGTGCTATAGTCAATAAAACTCCTCGTGATGCTAGGGATTTGATCTCCATCATGGCTGCCAACTCACAACAGTTTGGATTTAGACCAGACACGTCTACAAGAAGGGTGAATGAGGTAAATATATCTTCCCTTGAGCATCAAATATCCAATTTGACTTCCCTTGTTCAACAATTGGCTGTAGGAAATACACAACAAGTGAAAGCCTGTGGAATTTGTGCTGCAATTGGTCACCCAACCGACATGTGTCCTACACTTCAAGATGAATCTTATGAGCATGCCAATGCGGTTGGAGGCTTTCCAGGTCCACCACAAAGGAGATATGATCCTTATTCAAATAACTACAACCCAGGATGGAGGGATCATCCTAATTTCAGTTATGGAGGAAGGCCACCAAACCCCCAGCAATTTCAATATAGACCACCCAATCCTCCACAATCGCCATCTTCAAAGCCAGGTATGTCTCTTGAAGAAATAGTCAAATCACTCGCAACTAACACTCAACAATTTCAACAGGAGACAAGAACAAGCATTCAGCAATTGGAAAATCAAGTGAGTCAACTGGCATCTTCTATGAGTCGATTGGAATCTCAAGGTAAGTTGCCTTCGCAAACTGTCATTAATCCAAAACAAAATCCCAGTGCAATTACCTTGAGAAGCGGAAAAGAGTTGAAGGAACCTAGTAAGATAACACGTGGGCGCGCCTCAGAAAAAGAAACTGAAACGGAAGTAGTTGTTCCCCAACCTCAAACTGATCAATCCAGAGGACCTAGCAATGAGCAGCCAAAGTCATTAGTGGCAAATCCTCCTTTTCCTGGTAGATTGACAAAATCCAAGAAAGAAGAGGGAGAAAAGGAAATTCTTGAGACTTTTCGCAAGGTTGAGGTAAACATTCCTTTACTTGATGCAATTAAACAAGTACCTCGCTATGCTAAATTTCTCAAGGAATTGTGCACCAACAAGAGAAAATTGAAAGGTAATGAAAAGATAAGTATGGGGGAAAACGTTTCAGCTGTCCTCCAGAAAAAATTACCCCCCAAATGCAAGGACCCAGGTATGTTTACTATCCCTTGCAAACTAGGTAATGATAGGATTGAGAAAGCAATGTTAGATCTAGGAGCTTCAATAAATGTCATGCCTTTATCTATCTATTCATCCTTGAATGTTGGTCCATTAAAAGAAACTGGCGTGATTATTCAACTTGCTGATAGATCTAATGTATATCCTGAGGGAGTTCTGGAGGATGTTTTAGTACAAGTTAATGGATTGGTTTTTCCTGCTGATTTCTATGTACTCGATATGGAAGAAGATGACTCTTCTAACTCGACACTAATCTTATTAGGAAGGCCATTCTTAAAAACATCTAAAACAAAAATTGATGTGCATGATGGTACACTCACTATGGAATTTGATGGTGAAATTATTAAATTCAATATCTATGATGCCATGAAATATCCTAATGATGTGTCTTCTGTTTTTGTTATGGATGTTATTGACCCTTTAACACAGGAAACGTTTGATCTGATAGATGATGATAAACTAAAAATTGCACTTAATAGAAATTTCACTCTTGAAGGGGTACAAAAATTAATGAAGAAGTTTGTATTAGACCCTGACTTGCAAGACACAATCCACGAATTGGAAACGCTGAAACCTGTAAGGTATGGTGTGTTTTATATTGATCTGCCATCTTCTCACACAAAACTTCTTCCTTCCATTGTGCAGGCACCAAATTTGGAATTGAAACCCTTACCAAATCATTTGAAGTATGCGTTTTTGGGAGAAGAAGAAAACCTTCCGGTGATAATTTCCAACAAACTCTGTACTTCAGAAGAAGAAAAGTTGATTCGAGTACTCAGAGAGCATAAAGAAGCTATTGGATGGACTATAGCCGATATTAAGGGATTGAGCCCTTCCACATGCATGCATAGGATATTGCTTAAGGAAGGTTGTAAGCCTTCTAGAGAGGCCCAGCGTCGATTGAATCCACCTATGATGGAAGTGGTAAAGAAAGAGATTTTGAAACTTCTCGATGCTGGTATGATTTATCCAATTTCAGACAGTAAGTGGGTAAGTCCAATTCAAGTTGTCCCAAAGAAAACAGGTTTTCATCAAATCCCTGTTGCACCTGAAGACCAAGAGAAAACCACTTTCACGTGCCCATTTGGCACCTTTGCATATCAACGGATGCCATTTGGACTTTGTAACGCCCCTGCCACGTTTCAAAGGTGTATGGTTAGTATATTTTCAGATTATGTAGAAGACATCATAGAGGTATTTATGGATGACTTTACAGTCTATGGTGATTCTTTTGATAAATGCTTGACTAACCTCACAAAAGTCCTTAAAAGATGCATAGAAACGAACCTTGTTTTAAATTATGAAAAATGTCACTTTATGGTTGATCAAGGTATTATTCTAGGCCATATTGTATCATCTAGGGGAATTGAAGTTGATAAAGCTAAGATAGAAGTGATTAAATCTTTATTTTACCCTACAAGTGTGCGGGAAGTTCGCTCTTTTCTTGGACATGCAGGATTCTATCGGCGTTTTATCAAGGATTTTTCCAAGATCACTCAACCCCTATGTAGATTGTTGCAAAAAGATGTGGTGTTTGAATTTGATGAGTCGTGCAAAGGGGCATTTGACAAGTTAAAGGATATGTTGACTTCAGCACCAATTATCCAGCCACCGAACTGGAATCTCCCTTTTGAAATCATGTGCGACGCAAGTAATCACGCAGTTGGTGCTGTTCTTGGACAAAAAGTTGGAAGGGCTTCTCACGTCATTTACTATGCCTCGAGAACACTTGATAGTGCACAATGCAACTATTCAACAACGGAAAAAGAACTTTTAGCTATTGTTTTTGCTTTAGAAAAATTCCGTCCATATTTACTTGGCACTAAAGTAATTGTTTATTCTGATCACGCAGCTCTCAAATACTTGCTTTCAAAGAAGGAGGCAAAACCTAGACTCATTCGGTGGGTACTCTTATTACAAGAGTTTGATTTAGAGATACGTGATAAAAAAGGTACAGAAAACTTGGTCGCCGACCACCTCAGTAGGCTAACCACAAGTGAAGAGCCAGCACCACTACAAGACAATTTTCCATATGAGCATCTCTTTTCTATTCAAAAGACAATTCCCTGGTACGCCGATATTGTTAATTATTTAGTTACCAGAACACTACCAGATGATTTATCTAGAGCCCAAAGAAATAAAATCAAAAGTGATGCTAAATATTATGTTTGGGATGATCCTTATTTATGGAAACATTGTTCTGACCAAATTATTCGAAGGTGTGTCTCTCAACAAGAAATTCCTTCCATTTTAAAATTTTGTCATTCATATGCATGTGGAGGACATTTTGGTCCGAAGAGAACAGCCCTTAAGGTATTAGAGAGTGGATTGTTTTGGCCTACGTTGTTTCGTGATTCATATATGTTTTGTAAAGCTTGTGAACAATGTCAGAAAACTGGAAATCTAGGACATAGAGACCAAATGCCACTCACTCCTATTCTTGTCTGTGAGATATTTGATGTGTGGGGTATTGACTTCATGGGCCCTTTTCCTTGCTCTTATGGTAATGTTTACATCATTCTTGCTGTGGATTATGTTTCAAAGTGGGTAGAAGCTAAGGCCACTCGGACTGACGATGCTAAAGTTGTTGTAGATTTTGTCAAATCTAATATTTTTGTCAGGTTCGGAACACCGAAGGCTATAATCAGTGATCGTGGCACTCATTTTTGCAATAGAGTGGTGGAAGCCTTATTAAAGAAATATAATGTCACTCATCGCACCTCTACTGCATATCATCCACAGACAAGTGGACAAGCTGAGGTATCCAATAGAGAAATCAAATCCATACTTGAGAAGACTGTCAACCCGAATAGGAAAGATTGGAGTATGCGGCTTGATGATGCATTATGGGCCTACCGGACAGCCTACAAGACCCCCATAGGTATGTCTCCTTACCGCTTGGTATTTGGCAAACCATGTCATCTTCCAGTAGAGTTGGAACACAGGGCATACTGGGCTATCAAGCATTGCAATATGAAGATGGATGAAGCTGAGGAACAAAGGAAATTACAACTGCAAGAGTTAGAGGAAATTCGTAATGATGCCTATGAGAGCTCAAGAATTTACAAGGAAAAGACAAAAGCCTTTCATGATCAAATGATTTCCAGGAAGAATTTTTCTGTTGGTCAGAAAGTTTTACTTTATCATTCTAGATTGAAATTATTTCCTGGTAAATTGCGCTCTAGATGGGTAGGTCCTTTTATTGTCACTAATGTGTTTTCTCATGGTGCAGTTGAGATACAAAGTTTAGATACTGGTAAAACCTTCAAGGTCAATGGTCATCGCTTAAAACCTTTTTATGAAGGTTTTCAAGTGTATAATGTTGATCAGATCAGCCTAGAATGTCCAATTTATGACAAATAAAGAGTCACCACGTCTAGCCAAAGACGTTAAAGAAAGGCGCTTTTTGGGAGGCAGCCCATATATATATATATATATTTTTCCCTTCTTTTCTTTTAGTATTAGGACTTAATTTTATTTTATTTTAATTTTTTATTTCCTGGAGTATAATTGATCTTGTTTCATATATATATATATATTTTTTCTTTCTTTCTTCTTGAACAGAAGATGATTTTCAGTAAGCCGTGGGCATGCCTTATGAAATAAGCAGAAACTGAGTAATTGAGTGACAAGTCAGAAGAAGTTTTTGAATAAGACGTGCCCGCGTCTTATTTTGGGTGTCACTGCACATGGATCTATTAATAAGGCGTGCCCATGTCTAATTCAAATGGCTCTTCTGTTTTGAGAGACAACATTACACTTTTTCATTTTCAAAAAAAAAAATATATATATATAATAATAATAATAATAAATAAATAAAATATATATATGTAAAAAAAAAAAGCGGCTGGGTGAAAATATATAATCTATATATATATTATTTATGTTTTTCCACTCTTTTTATCTTATCAATCCCTAATTTTTTTTTACATTTTCTCTTCACCCAGCCGCCGAACTCCATTTCTCCACTGCAACAGCCACAATCGCGAGCCCCCTCCTTCGATTTCAGCCGTGACCATGGGGACGAAACGAGCTGCTCAACGTCGAACAAAACCACGGACAAGGACCCATGAATCACCGGATCAACAACCAGTTTCACGACCGGAAGGAGCCGAACCGAACATTCCGCCTCCAAAAGTTCCTCCAGTGCGCAAGAGAGCAAGAATCGGAAAGGGAAAACACATTCTCCCACTTTCAGAATCAGACTTGAAAGGGCATTTGAACTTCACCAAGAAGACAGAGAAGGAAAGGTATCAAAGTATCTATAGGCGGTCTATAATTCCCTGTAAGTATATTCATCACCCTACTATGGAAACTTTGAATATTGAAGCTGCTGTGATTGAATTGATAGCAAACATAGGATGGCAAAATTATTTTTCCATTACCTGTCCGGCCTATATCGAACTTGTTAGAGAGTTTTATACTACTTTCAAGTTTACCAAACCTATTGATTTCACGTTGAATAGCCCAGGAGTAGTCAAGTTTAGATTGATGGGAAAAGATTTTAAGCTTTCCATCACTGAGTTTAACATTGCCTTTGGTTTTATTACTGAGGAATATGCCAAGTCTGATGAGTATTTGAACAGTACCTATGATTTCAGTGAGACTTTTGAACCGGTTAGTCTTTACAGAACTCTGTCTACTTCAGATCATTATGACCCGAGTAAGTCAAAAGACTCCTACCTGCGTGATCCAGTTTTGAAATATATTCATCGGTTCCTTGCCTTCACTTTTTCAGGTAGGAAAGATTCTGCTAGGGTATTGTCTAAGGCTGAGTTCTATTTTTTGTGGTGTATGCAAAATAACATTAAAGTGAATCTTGGGTGTTGGCTAGCTTCTCAATTTGCTGGTGTCTTGACTAATAGACGTCCATTGATTTTGGGTTCTTTAATTACTCAATTGGCCGTTCATGAGAATTTGATTGATCTTGAAAATAATGATTTGCATGTTGCTTGTGAAATGTTGCCACTGGATTTAGATTGTTTGGCAGGGATGGGTTTAATTGGAAAAAAGAAGGATGTTTTCTATTTTTATCCTCCAGGACCTATTATGACTCATCAACAAAGGACAATCTTCGATGAAGAAGAAGATGACGTGGTCCAAAATTCTAGGACTGCACCATCTACATCTGCTGCACCTTCCCAAGGGCGATATGATCATCAGTTTGAGAGGCTCGAACTTCGAATTGGGAGAATGGAGAGGAACTTAACAGCCTTCTTCGATTACATTGGATTCACTCCACCTTCTCCATCTAGCATGTAGATGATGTTTGGATGATGCTCAGGGAAGTTTTCTGCTTACTTTTGCTCCCTGTACTTTTGATATTTCTTGAGCATCTGTTTTTGATACATTGAGGGCAATGTATGGATTAAGTGTGGGGGAGGGTATTTGACATTAAAATTCTGATTTTGCATTGCACGTAATGAACTGATTAATCTTAAAATAGTGCTTCACATTGCAACTTTTCTTCAAAACTTTTCCAGAATTTTTCAAATTCCAAGTATGCTGTAGTTCTCCTTTGTTGATTTTTCTCTTCAGAATTCTGGATTCCTTCGATGTTTGTCCATAAATGATTTGGATTGTTGTGAATTATCGAGTTGAATTTAGACATGATAGGGGATTAGTATGAGTAGTTGAGTCTTTATTTGCGACACAATGATTAATTGCTCTTAATGATCGATTGAATGAAAATGTATGGGATTTGATACATGTCCACCCTTTTTGTGAGCTTTTGAGCCAATGAGCATCCATCACATTATGCTCCATCTTCTTGAATGAGTGATTGTCACACATGGATTGATTTTTCTAGAACTTGCTTTGTTAGGCATATTGAGACCACATTGTTGAATTGAATGCATTAAGATGATAAGGGCATTTAGGCTTAGCCATTTCAGCTTTCTTAAAAAGCCTACCCTGATTTTTACCTCTAGAAAGCCAATTTTGAGCCTTAGCCTTTTCTTTGGGAATTAACCATGACATAAGCACCATCAAACTTCCTTGATTTCCCCTCTTTTGAACCTTGAATCGAAGGATTGTATAAGCTTGTTTACATGGAAATTCAAATCAGCTTTGAGAATATTGAAAGATGTTGGGAATAAAGTAATTCAAGTTACAAGTTTCATTTTGCTCATGACCGGTTGGTCGAGTGGCATGAGGTAATTAGTTTTTATGGGTTAAACGGGAGGTTTTGAGATTGAGCAAACAGCTTGAAGGTTCTAAAAAAAAAAAAAAAAAAAAAAACGAGAAAGGAAAAAGGGGAAAAAGAAGAAGGGAAGTTATGCAATCACAATTATATTGATATGACTTGGATTGAAAACATTTGAAAAGGCTGAAATCAAATTTCATGTGGAGAAGTTTGTATAATTCCTTTGATGAAATTGGTCCCTGAAAAAAAAAAAAAAAATTCCCTTGATTACCATACCATGCCTTGACCCCATCATAACCTGTTCCAAGACCCTTAGATTTTTGCATTCAACTCATTATTTAGTGGTGGAGATGTGATATATTAGCAAGCCTATGGTAAAGATCTTTCCATGTTTTGACTTGAGAGCTTGTTGATACCCTAAACACTTTGAGTATATTGAGAGTATCCAATGAGAGGGTATTAAATCCTACAGCATTTTGACTTTGAAAGATTGTTTAAGTGATTGTTCACTTGTGTAGTTTATGAAGATTTATTCTATGAATTGCTGATGCCTTATTTGTGTTTGAATTTGGGTCTTTAAGGCACGATAATTTGAATTGTAGAAGGATGAGCAAAGATGGGAGAAGGAAAGACGTTGAGAAGAGTTGATGAAATTGAGCTACTGTATGCTTGAGGACAAGCATTGTTTTAGTGTGGGGGAATTTGATAGAGTGCATAATAGCTATATAATTTGTGATATTCCCTTATGTTTTAATGATTAAAAAATGCTTAAATCTTGGATTTTGATTATGTTTCATATTCTATGGAGCAGATTGAAGATTTAGATCAATATAGCACGATTTGCATGGAAAAATCCAGAACTCAAGAAAATTGATCAGAAGAGGTTTTTGCTTAAGGCGCGGGCATGTTCTATTTACCCAGTACGTTCAAAGAAGAAGTTCGCAGATAAAACGTGGGCACGCCTTATTGGTCCATGCGATTTTGATTTATGGAAACGAATTTATTTAGAAACAAAAATATGGATGACAGCTGGAAAGATTTGTTTGTTTATACTTATCTTTAGGAAAGTTTCCCGATTGTTAAGATTTCCTATTAAAGTGGGATTTGTTTTTAACAGATTTCTTTTTAGAATAGGCAACTTTTAGTAGATTGTTTAGAGTATATAAAGAAGGTTAGGTTTTTCAGAAGGGAACGATTTTTCCAGCCCCTCTTTTCTTTTAGACGTTTTCTTTCTGCTATGGATTGCTAAATATTTCTTCTAGCCAAGGGATAATTGAAGTTTTGGTTCTTCAAGAATTGTGAGATCTAATTAATTCTCTTTGTTCTTTTATTCTTCAATATTTATATATTTTCTGTATTACTAGAAATTATTGTTTGATCGATTGATGCAAAAGGCCATTGTTCAATTTATCAAAATAATATATTGCCATTTAGAATTTCAAATCCGTAATTGTTTGAATGTTCTAATACAAGTGGTAAACTGACATTCTTGATTATAAAAGAGATTTTCAATTTATGTCATGAAAATATATAATCTAGTCTAAATGAACCGAGCCTTTGTGTTTGTTGGCTAGAATTGGTAGTCTCTTTAGTTGTTAATACTGTTGGTAAATTAAATCCTAAGAGCTTGTTTAGGGTTGTTTATCAATAAGAGAAATAATCAAAGAGCTTGTTTTGGTTATCAAGAAATTAAGGAGGGACAGGTTGTTAGAGCTTGTTAATAACTATAACCAGTTTATTCAAGAATTAAAGAAATTATCCTTGCATCAATGATCAATTCACTGATCCAAAACTGAAATTGTACCTTTGGCTAGATGTTGATATTATATTGATTTTTCTTTCCTTTGCATTCCTTTTATTGCCTCCTCTTTAGATCGTTTTTAATTCTAATTTTCAAAATCCCTTTTTCTTTTATTTATCTTAATCTTTAAGGAAATAAATCTAACCAATCCTTGTGGATACGACCTTGCTCATCACTGTATGCAAATATATATATATACATTTAGAGCAGGAATTTATTTTGTTGGATTCGACAACCATCAATTCACAAGAAAAATAAAGATTTATGCATGTAAATAAAGGTATTTTTGGAATTTTATGTTGAAGTAAATCAAGATATACTATAAATATGCTATTAATCAAAAGTCCAAAACTTTTTTAATATTTATTTTTATTCAAGTTTAATTTTATCCTATTTCCCTGTATCTCCCTGGAACTTTTACCTAAAACATGCTTGCGGAAACACATTAGTTTACATAGGGCACTTGCTTCTCTCAAGATTTTACATTTTAATATATAACGAAAATTTTTGAAAAAATTTTTAATTATGCCTTTAACAAATTCAATAAAAAGAATTATATATATATACCTTGATTAAATATAGAATTCTATTTTCTCCAAAAAAAAAATTCTAGATATATCATGTCTATTTTTTACTAAAATTTTCCTGATACGACATAAACATGATATTAAACTCTTATTAAATTACTTCCTAGAATTAAACTGCTTCTAGGCATGTATAGTATTTTCATTTGAATATGAAATATCAGTTATATATAGGGTTAGTCTTCTCAAAATCGTACCAATAAATGTAACTTTTTTTTTTGTTCGATCTAAACTCATGTAACTGCCATTTGATCTATGAAATGTCAACTATTTTACAACTAAAAGGTTGCTTTTAGAAATTTGTATTACGAGTTATAAATATCAATAGAAAGTATTACACATTAATGATTTTAGCATTACACGTTATAATTATACGGCCGCGGGTTGAAGAACTTACCGATACATAGTCTAAATGGACTGCACAAAGATTTATTTAGGTACAACATCAAGTGAATTTTCGTGAACAAGGCAGTAAACAAATGAACAATGGAAATATTGCTAGCTGTTAATAATCCAAATGTTGTAAATCCCAAAGGGGGTAGTTCTAGGAATCTCCCCTGGTTAGCTTTTCCCCCTTTGTCTACAATCAAACCTTACAATATTGCTTCTTTAACCGATTCTAATCCCTTCAAACCAAACAACGAGCATTTCTTACAAGCAACCTAAACACATGTAGTGCAAACGATAATTTCATGTGTTTAGTACACTTGTCCTAGCTAACAATCACGAGTTCTAGTCTCCGGGGTTGCTCAGGAGCCAAGAAATCAAACATATATATATATATATATATATATAGAGAGAGAGAGAGAGAGTGAAGGAAGCCAGAGCCAACACTTGAATAGCAAAAACACAAGTATACAAACTCATGGTATATATGCACTCTTAGAATTTGGTCACGTCCAATCGAGGTCTAAATAATATTAAGAGTTTTCCAAGTTTGCACTCAGAATTCTTTTTCACAATTTTTCTCTGCAGGCAAGTGTGATTAGAGGTGAAAAATGGCATGGAAGTGTGAGTGGAATTGTTGAAGCTCCAATAGACAAAGTTTGGGCCACGGTGTCTGCTACGAGGAGATTACCGGAGTGGATTCCAATGGTGGAGAGATGCACAAGTTTAGGCGGGGACGAAGGCGTTCCGGGCTACACAAGGCTACTCTCGGGCTTCATGTTTCCTCAGCAAGATGGAGAGAGGTCGTGGATCAAGGAGAAGCTAGTTTCCATTGATTCTTCATCTCATAGCTATGTCTACACAATGGAAGCGAGTAATGTGGGGTTAGACGGGTCGGTCAATTCATTGAGGCTTAAAGATTATGGGGAGGATACGACGCTGGTTGAGTGGTCGTTTGAGGTGAATCCTTTGGAAGGGGCGTGTGAGGAAAGTGTTGTAGATTATCTTGGGTTTTTATACAAGTCTTGTATTAATAGGATTCAGAGTGCCATAGAAGCAGCCTCTAGGAAAGTTTAGTTGGTTATGTTGTTATATATTTATCTGTGTATGCAGATTTTAAGGGGTTGTTCTTAGAAGACGGCATGAAGTGAATTATTTTAGCAAAAAGACATCACTTGGTGATTACAAATATAGTCTAATAGCAATTACTGTATAAGATGATTGGTTTAAATCTCCCATTTTCAAGTCTTTTTTTTTTAATTTTAATGGTGTCACTTGTAAAAGAAGAAGAAGAAAGGGAGAAAAAAAAAATATGACATTAACCTAATATGAACCATTTTTCCTTATTTCATACGGTCCTGCCGCAAAGTAGTATTTTTTTTTTTCCGACAAAATTACGGCTAAATTCGCATTTTCCCTAAAAAAAAAAAAAACCTGATAAATTTGCGACCAAAAAAAAAAAAAATTGAAACTACGAAAATGTGGTTTGCTATGACTTTTGCCGTCATGTTTTTAGTACATTTACACATGCTCTTTACACTAGAACAAATAAGGTTTTTTTTTTTTGCATTAACAAAAACTCATTGTAAAAACGGAATATTATCGCAAAAGCTTTTTTTTGCAATCAATTGTGTTTGTAAATACATCATCACTAATAACTGATCGCAAATAAATTATTTACAATAACAAGTCATGATCGCAATTATAGTAATGATAACAATCGTTGCTACAATTATGTTGTTCTAAGTTCTGTCAGGTTGACTTGGCATCAAATTTTTATAACAACAAATTCAAAAAATATTGTTACAAATATGTTTATTGATGATGACTTGGTATCACATTTTTGCGACGGCATTTTAAAATGTTTCATTAATATTTTTGGTTTTTTGTTGTTATTTGAGATGACATTTGTCATCACAAAAGTTTTTTTATTTATATTAATTAATTTTTGATATTAAAATAAAATTAATTTTAATAATAATAATAATAATTTATTATTTTATTATTTTTATTAATATGTTTTATTATTATATATTTAAATTGAAAATTAAATATAATAATCTAATTGTAATAATGAAAATAAATTATAATATTAAAATAGACAAATGATAATGAAATATTTTATATAAAAAATCAAACATTATAATGTAAATATAATGTATAAAAATATAAAAAAAGTATGGATAAATAACAATTAGCAATCCAATCTCCTAAATTTGCAGGATTACTAGAGTTACTATCATCGTTATCGGTAGCATCTAGAGGAGGCAGAGGACCTAGAGTGACATAAGGCTCAGATGGCATAATGGGAAGGAACTGGATATTTAGGTGCATTCAGGCTATCAACTCCTACATCATTTTCTGGCTCTAGTACAATTGTAGGTTTTGCTCATATTATCTTCGCAAATATTGTTTCATGTGCTGGTCAATACATGCTGAAGATGTTCCATCTGACTCAGACCCAGAGGATGAAGAAGTTCTAAAGAGAAACCTTCATGGGAGTGTGGACCCTACTCTAATCTTGTGTCCTCTATGTATACCGAATACCTGTTTTAGAATTCCCTCCTCGTTTGCTAAAGGTTGTGCAGATGAACCAAAAACAGACTGTCTTCTCTGAGTTTCTCTTTTCTTCTCCATAGTCTGCTACATACACAAAAAAAGTAAATATATATTATAAATAAATAGACTAATTTGAATAAGGAAAGATAATATTAAAAAATAAAAATACTTATAAAAATCTACTCAGTTTTGGGGTTAACCCAAGTATCCCATGACAATACATATTGATCAGTTGTCTATGGCAGATATCGACTATTGGGTCCCTGTGTTGGCCTGTCCAATAATTTGACTGTATTAGTATGGTTTATTCGATTACCAAAGTTAACTTTTATAACAAACAGAAATTAAAAAAACTTACTAACCTTCTTTTGATGATGTAGGGAGTACGACATCCGACCATGTAAGCTTGACCACTTCCAGTTGCTATGATTATTATTATTTGTTTCGGACTTTTTCTATTTATGACTATAGTTTGTGTTAATAAAATTGAAATTATTATATACAATAAATCATCAATTTAGTATATCAACAATTACTTGAAACTTTTCAGATGTAAACATATTGCAGTAAAGACCCTAGTGATCTTTGTTCGATGCCCTACCAAGATTTTTGAAATGATCATGGAGGTCACTCTTCTAGTCCTTGTAGTATTTGATTGCCTCCCTATCAACTACATAATAGAGGATACTGTCCTTTTATTTGTAATCAATATTAAATAATTTCAGCAAGACGTATTCAATATGTTAAGTAATTTTATTATGTTTAATTTTAGTAAAAGTTTATGTCAGTGAAATTGAACGAATATCAGCATGCGTTCTTGAATCTATCTCTTATACTAAGGGTTTACATCTTTCCAGACATCATGAAATGGCTCACATATATTCTTGGTGTTAATATCAATCGCACTATCAAACTAGGGACTATAGTCGCCAAGTGCTTTTTAGGTTCCTTTGTCCTCGTCAAATTTGAGGGTGATTTTTTTGTCTTTCGCTACCTTTGCTTCGATTTCATGACCCTTTGCCTTCCCTCAACCTCTACGTCATCAAGGTGTGGCATTGGGTGTTATAAAACACAAATTAAAATTAATTTACTATCACATTTATTGATTATACATACTGACTTTAGTTCTCCTAAGTGTGTTATCAAACGCGTGCTTGAAGAACAAAGGAATATAAACCAAAACCTCTATTAAAGGCGCAAATAAAATGGAATGAAAAACACATAAATTACAATACGAAAATATCCAAATAGGATAATTCAAGCATTAGTTATTGTGTATTGTTCCTCGAATTTAATTTATGCATGCATGTACAAAATGCGAATCAAAAAGTTATACCCGCATATATATATATATTTTGACTATCTAGTCACATATTACAACATAAGAATAAAAAAAAAAACAACAAGTTTATGAAATTTAATCAAATTTTTATCAAATTTTATACTAATTTTTAACTCATTTTTGGTTTTTTATTATCAATAATGACTTCTTAATCAAAATATTAAAGTATTATCATATATTAATAATTACATATACAAACATTTAATTATTAAATTGTATTCATTTATATCCGTTTTTTTTAAATTAAATAACAAATTAGATTTTAATTTTTAAATATAATTTCTTTTTTATCTCTTAAATTTTAATATTTTTAGTCATATATTATCTTGTAATTAATTAATTTTTTTATAAATTACTTAATTAATTAACTAAATTATTGTTTTTAATTAACCAAAATATCATTTTAAATGCAATTAATTTTACTATAATTTTAATTTATTATTTAAGTAAATTAATTTTTAAAAATCTTTAACATTTTAATTTTTACTTTATTTATTTATTAACTTCATATATTTATCAATTTTATTGGTAAAATTTAAAAATTATTAAACTTTTCATCTAAATATTAATATTTGACCAAATTTCCCATCATCATCATCATCATCATCATCAATACTAAATCACAACAACAATACAACAATCAAATTCATCATAAAAAAATATCATTGTCATCGTCGTTATCATCAAAAACAACAAATAAAACAATTTTATTTAAATTTTAACCATAATTACTAAGAATCTTCAATTTCATACCAACAATTATCATTCGCTAACTACATTTACAATCTAACCACAAACACATATAAAATAACAATTATCAATCACATATCATTAATCTTAATTTCAATTCCATCTTCCAAATTTAAAAAAAAAAAAAAACACTCACAACTCCAAAACCCACAAACATCTAGGGTTGGGAACTTTAGGGGACAGAGATAGAAAAGTTTGGAAAAGTTTTTTAGAGATTTTAAAGTGAATAGGATGGAAAGAGGGAGAGAATGTCAAGAATGTCGAGGGAGGGAATGAATGAAAATAAATGGGAAAGAAGGCTCCCATTACTTTTTGCAACGACATCATGTTATCGCAAATAACCTTCTAGTCATCACAAAAATTATCTAAAACGACACCATCTAATCTTACCTCATTAAGATTATTTCAGGAATATTCTTTTAGAATAATCTAAAATCAATATTAGCAACGACATATTTTGCAATGACTTTGTCAAAAATTTTAGAATAAGTTAAACTAGTGTCATCGCTAATAACTTTGTCAAAAATTAATTAAAAATTGAAAAAAAAAACTACTATTTATTGGGAATTTCTGGAATAACCTTTTGTGATGACATTTTAAAATGTCATCACAAATAGTTTTTAGGAAACCATTAATTATTTCATCATTTTTTTTAGAAAAATTAAATTTTTTCACTACACGCCATTGCATATACTCCTAAACTTTAATGGCTTTGACTCGTCAACACTGGTTGTGATTAACCTACATTTGGGACAACATTGTTGTCACAATTGTCACAAATGACCCTTAATTGACGTAAACTTGGTTTGCCCATGTCCTTTTTGACGGTGAAATAATCGTTACAAATATGTACAGTCAAATTAATCATTATCTGCAATAACATGTCATCTCTAAAAGTTTAGCTCATGCGATGGTATGTTGTCGTATATATTAATTGCGACGACATATTTGATGTAAACAAATGAAAGTTTTTTACAATGATATGTCGTTGCAAAAAAACATGATATAAGCGACGTCACTTATCATTGCTAAAAACCATGTTTATAGTAGTGTTATTTCTTTGCTGAATAAACCTACATGTTGATATTGTGAGGTTATTATCATCTCATTTTATTGATATGGTTTTACAATTTATTTTTAATGTCCTTTTTCGTGGTAACTGTATTTTTTCTTAATTTTGATCAAGTTTTTTGGATTATTATCGTTTTCATATTGGTTAAATTACCCAAATTATGCACTATTATGAGGCTATTCGCCTTTTCTTGTTTTCTTATCTTCAAGTTGGTTTTGTTTTATGATAGCATGGTGACTTGATCTTTTGATGTTTTCTTTGTTGTTGGTTTGTCTATAATTGTTATTGTATTAATGTGGTTTAATGTTGTTGTTTCTCTATATCCTGTCCTACTATCTGGGAGCTGTTTAATATTAAGTAATCATCGTCTTTATATATCATCATTTCTTTTATTTGTTATTGCGACTTTCCAATATCATCAGCTTTCTATTTTTGTCTTTCGTTGTATACGAGCAAACATACCCACCCGTTACTGAGGGAAATAATTTTATTGCAAAGGCAATTACCAAATTAGTTACATCTTTATAATTTTATATCACTTTAATTATTTTTAACAATTTATGAAACTATATATTCTTTATCATTTGTTGGAAAATAAGACTATCATTTTTTAATAAGCTTTTTTCTAAATTTTTTAATTTATATCCTTGGCACGTTTAATTTGAACAATTATTAGTTCAAATATAATTACATACCTTCAATTTTAATCTATTAAACCTAAATATACAAATCATTGATTATAACTATATCAAAAATGGATAAACAGGAAAAAAATAGTTGAATAAAATAATTAATACAAAATTAAAACAAAATGTTATATCTCCTTTGCTGCTACATTGTTATTCCTTAATACATGAACAAACATATTAAAATTTTCCAACAATCAAATTTAATTAAAAAAGGGAAAATACCAAAATTATATGTATAATTGTTAGAAAAAAAAAAGAAATTTAAAGAAATAGATACAAAAATAAAATATGTAATATATTATATTAATATAAAAAATATATAATTCAAAACAGTTTAAGTAATAAAATCAAGAAAAAAAAAGGATTAAATCACAAAAATAAATTACGAAAATTAAACAAATTGACTCTGATATTTAGCAATATCAATAATATGTGATAAATTTATTAACTTACAAATTTCAAATTATTTTTTGGCTACCTGAGAAAATATCTTTATGAAAAAAAAAAAATCCATTAGTGACAACCAAATAATTGCAAGAAGTGTTTTCAAACTTGAAATCTACCACATACACCATATTATATGAGGATTGCAAAGTAAATGACCAGAGTAAAATGTCTACTGTCCAAAAGCTACCAAGTCAATAGTACAACAAAAAAGCAAGAACAAATAATAATAATAATAAAAAAGAAACAAAAAACAACAAAGAGAAGAAAAGAAAGGGAGAAAAGGTGAATTTACTATGAAAGAGGAAAATGAGATAAGAGAGGGCCTAGGGTTATTGATTTCAATGACCAAAAATTTAGAGGTAAGAAAAGAAAAAGAGAGAAGACAATGAGTGCAAATATGTAAATTCACATGTGGGATAGCAAAAAGATAAAAAAAAAAAAAAGTACCAAAAATCAGACATAAACACAATTAGACAGGCAATTTCATCAAAGCAACTTCCAGAAACAGCAAAAAGATTAAAAAACCGGTGCCAAAAACCAAATTTAGCTAAGTTAGAAAAGTCACTTCCAAAAAGTATAGAAATCACCAGTACAAATATAATGTATTGTTTTAAAAATCAAATGTAGCAAGCAAATAGATTCAAATTAAGCAAATTCTCCAAAAAGTTGTAAAATAACAATAAATTCAACGGCAAAGGGAAAGTAAAAGAACCAAAACTGGTGGTAAATATATAGAATATCAAAGGAAAAGCTTAGTTATGAAAACGTCGTGGGTTGATAAAGATTAGAAAAGATAATTAAAGATAAATCATTAAAATAATCTACAAAGGAATAAAATAGATAGAAACCTATCTACAGTAACTTTTGGACAAATTACGTAACCTCAACATGTCAAAAAAAAATAAATACGAACATAATCGCCAAATAACAAATAGAATAAAAACAATGATGAATGAAAAAAAAAAAGGAAAAAAAGAATCATAGGATGATTGTTAAAAATAAATTAAATAAATAAAATTTTATGTACATAAACATAGTAGATAAATAAAAATAATAATATAAATCTAACTATATATCAATCTAAAAAAAAAAAAAAAACTTAAATTATGCACAACAGCCAAAAGGGTAACATAAAAAAGCTTGTAAAATAAGAAACATATATATATATATAAACGCACCTGAGTCTTTGAATCCATCATTATTAATCTCTTTTTTAATCACAGCCAACGGCTCTTTGTGCTCAACCCCATGAAATGTCTCTCATTACAAAACCTTGATCACTTAGAAAACCAAAAAAGATAAGCAAAATGCTTGACACAAAAACAAAAAATTCAATATTAAATAAACCAAAAAAAAAAAAAACCACAATACTATTTCACTTAACCTTTCAAACCCGCATGAAATTTTGAATAAAGAGAGAAAAACTTTCAACTATAGCTAAAGGCGTGGAAAAAGGTCATCAGTTTTTTTATTTTTTTATTTTTTTTATTTATTCAAGTAAGCAGAATATTTTTCATCATTTTTTTAATTAGAATACTATTACTTGTAATTTGAGAGGTAGGTGTTAGATTGTATAAATTTAAAGTAAAACAAAAGGGAAGGATAACAATATGACAAAATTTGATGATAATTTGACAGTGCAAAAGTATGATATATATATTTTCTTTTTTATCGTAGAATTATCTTCAAGTATAAATATACCCAACTCTATTTATTACTTGTATATATCATATCAAATTTAGTATAAAATGTTAGATGAAAAAATTTAAAAAAATTTTGGATAAAAGGTATATGTTTATATATATATATTAAAATATTGTAAAATTTTTAAACTACGAGATTATATTCAATTTTTTAATTAGATCATATTTAATTAGAATTTTTTTTATTTTTCATAAGAGGGGGATGGAAAAAACCTACGATGTTGGTCTCATCTTTTTTAAACACAGGCTTTATTTTAGTCAGATTTGCCAATGTTGTGCTAGGCCGGCTACCCTCATCAACCAAAATCGTAATTGGTTTCTCATCGCCAATTTTGGGGTCAACAATCTATTAAATTAAAAGAAATGAGCATCTCAACAATAATTAGATACGGAATTGCAACTTCATTTATGTGAAAACTGACCAATTTTAAGAAAATAATAGGTTCCTTGGTGGCCACAGGAATAATTTCATCCTTAAATTTCTAATAGCAGATGCTGCAGTAGCTCATTTATGAGACTTTGCCTAACAGCCTAACAACATAAACTAAAAGAAATCAATAAATAAAACATTGAGAGTTTACATCTAGAATACTATCCAAAGATAACAAGTTTATTTAACTTACAACAATCTAATCTTCTTGTTTCCTTGAAACACCGAAGCGACTTGCAACTTTGTTCGAGGTAACCCCCAAGGGATTAAGGTAATTATGGGCTTGTTCAAAGATCTTCACCTATAATCATTAAGCAAAATCATTAAGGCTCTTTGAGTCATAACAACTAAATTTTCAGTCATTCATTGAAAATTGAGAAAAAAACTGAATGCAGAGAAAGAGCAACATACTTTTGAATTGACCGACCCTTCCCAAGCCATTGGATTAACCGTCATCAACTCCAATCCAACACCAATACCTATCGAATAATTAAAAAATATTGAATTAATTAAATTTAGCTTTAATGCTAAAGTGAAAATAGCAAGATCTCAAGAAAATAATTACCAATATCATAAAATCTAGCTCTGATTGCAACAACTACATTAACAACTACATGAAGCCCTGAGGAACATTGACTATTCATGGTTCTGATGAGAATGGCAAGCATGAATGCAATATGCATAACAGACAACTCATTTATATCCTCAAGATTTATACTTGCAAAGAACCATACCATAAAACTAGTACAAAATACAGTCATCCCATATTCGCCTACCCTTTTGAAACTCGATGCCAAGACCATACCCACCATAATATTCCCAACCTTACTCAGGCTTAGATTAGTTTTTCTCAATCAATGCCTACAGATTGATTTAGACTGATGTTCAAACATTTTAACTGATCAAATATAAAACTCACCAACATAAAACAACATAAGACACATAACCCTACCTTCAAAACTAGTGCAAGAAGATCATCATCATGAGTGTCCTTTAAGCCCCTACGTTTAGATCTACAAAGTGGAGTACGATATGCTCTGTGAATTAATTCAACACCCAAAGTAAAAATCCCAATTAATAAGATCTCTCAGAGAATTATCTAGTGGGGCTTTGAAAACAAACTACTAATTGGTATAAACCATCATAATTAATTCTTTGGTAAACTAACATAGTTCAATTAAATCCTCATATAATTTGACAGTTAAAAATGATGTCCCCTGCAACACTCTAAAACAAAATTTTCCCACTTTTACTTAACTCAATTTAATTATGACGTGATTTGACAGTTTAAAATTATCTTATCACTACAGTATTTTTTTCATACCCTTCCAATAAATTATAGAAACGGGAATAAAATAAGCAACTTATGCAGGAAAAAAAAAAAAAAAAGAAGCAAGAAAGAATAAAAGTTACGCAACAATGACCACATAATCCCCAAACACATTAGTCATTTGGTACATAACGCTATCCCCAACCAAACGTACTGATGCTTGTTTAGAATTACAATTTTTGTATTCATAATTAACTAAATATCTTCTTCAAATAAATAATTTCAATTCAATACTTTTACATATATATATATCTAACTAAATATTGAAATCTGAAGCTTAAATTAGCCTATATCTTATTTATCAGCTGAAATTAAAAAAGAATATTGAAAGACCTAAAAATGAAATTTCAATAATACTAAAATCGATTGGAACAAATAATCATAAGAAACGAATCTAGACTGAACACTGGAAGAATACTGAAACAAAGAATAGATCTGTCAAATCCCTAGTAGGGGCAATATTAGAAGAACACTGTTTAATGAACAATGAATCCAAATCCTCCTTTAGTTATATATAGAATTTATATATATATAAATATATATTTATATAAAATAATGTTGCATTTTGTTTTGTTTTGTTTTCATGTCGTCATTTTCATTTTTTTTTTTCCCTTTTTTCTGTTTATGTCGTTTGTGAATTATTGTAGTTTTCTATGGCTATTGTCATTTTGATGAATGTATTATCTCGTATGGTGGTAGTGTTACATGTTTGTTTATTTATTTTTAAATTCTTACAGCTCTCCCAAATCCCAATTTATTGTCGCTTAACTAAATGATGTCGTTTTCATTTTTATTGTCGTTTTTAATTGTTGATTCTCGTTTTTATTTACTTTTGAAGAAAAATTCGCTCTTTTATTTTTTATGTCCTTTTGTTTGTAATTGCCGTTTCAACATGTTATTGCCGTTCATTTATGATGTCCTTTTACTTTATTTGTTTTGTCGTTTCTTATTATATGTTATTCTTTGGTGTAGTCCTTTTAATGGTTATGGTTGTCTTTCCAGATGATGTTTTTTTTTTTTTGGCTGCTGTCGTTTCTTAGGTAAACGTTGGTTTTATGTTCATTTCGTTTCGAAGTTATCATCACTTCCTTAAATGATGTTGTTTTTGTTGTGTTTTCGATTTGTACTTTGCAGGATAGTTTCCTTGTTAACGTCGTTTTTAATTACCATTGTTGTTTTTCCAATGTAATTGTCGTTTCGTTAAATGATGTAATTTTTTATCGTTGACGTTTCTTGATCCATGTTGGTTTTATGGTTTTATGTCGGTTTCATGTTGATGTTGTCTGTAATCTAATGGTTTAGTTAATTGCTGTTTATTAATTTTGTCGTTTTGTCAATGGTTATTTCCACAAGAGCAGCGTTAAAGTACTATATGGTTATGCCTTAATTTATATGGTTATAATTGTTGATTCACAAATCGTACGGTTGATAGATAATAGGGTATTTAGCACTTTTTTGCTCTCTGGATTTCTTATTATTAGGCAAGTTGCGTTCTAAATTTTTTTTATATTGATAACTTATCTTTAAATTTAATAAAGTGTTTCAGAATCTCTCTAAATGAATAATAATTATTATAATTTGTTTTTTAAAAAAGTCCTTATACTTGTCATATGAGCTTGTTTGAATCCAAAGATTGAAATTTGGGATGATGATAAATCACGTTATATTAATATCACGTACATGAAGGTATTTATTGCAAAGTTTAAGAATTTAGAGGTACTCTGTAACATTTTATTAAATTCATATATAGATAACTTGTAGAAACTTTGGAGGCAACTTATTTATTCACAAAAAATGACAAGAACTCATCGATTAGGGAGTGTCATATATTTATATATATAAACAATTATTTTAGTAATATATATTTATATTCTTTTTGTGCTAGGCCGGCGATGATCATGAGTTTGAAATGTTAAATTGGAAGAATTGGAGGAATGTCACCCTATAGTAAGGAGCATGAAGATTTATGTCCCTCTTTAAGCATTCTTGGCTTAATGCGGTTGAGTAAGGTTTTTGTATTTTATGTTTTTTTTTTTTAAGAATATATAAAGATTACATTAAAACTAATTGTATATGGTACAAAATTTAGCGTTATGATTTGTCCTAAATGTAAGGAATTAGCGGGAAATTCTCATCTATTGGTTTGCCTTCAATGTACTTTCGATTGTTTCGAAGACTCTAATGGTTGAGATATACTAGAGAGAGAGAGAGAGAGAGAGAGAGAGGAGAGAGAGAGTCAAGAACGAGACAAGCCTAATGAGAAAAACGAGTGAGTTAAAAAACTTAATTGAAAAAGATGTGGGATTTGAAACTGATGAGGAAGTTGAGATGTTACTGTAAATCCTTTTATTATCTATTTCTTTAATGTTGGACAGCGCATAGCAGGCTTAGCCGGTCCATGAAAACAATTTCTGAACCATAATTTTTGTTTGTATGAACATCAATTATATAATTTGACCATTTCCCACCACCACTAATATTTTTTGCCAATCTCCTACTCTGTGTATGTATATATATATATTATACTCTTCTGGAAATGTATAATATGTAATATACACATACACATACTATAAAATGTGCTTTATCATATGCACCTTTGCATATATATATACATGAAAAAAAATTAATGAAACGGAAGACATACAAGGGAATGTAAAAAATGAATTACACATTGCAAGGATCTAAGAACAATCTCAAAAAGTCAACCTATTTAAGAAGAGTAATCTAAATCCTTATAAACTCATGAACCATCCTATTTATTACCGGTGTGAGACCTTTTCATATACCCAACAATCCCTCATTCTAACAAAATACATGATTCCTTCAAATGGATATCTTTTTTGTCAATACATCTCATCACACTAAGGAAATTGTACTCCATCGAGATCATCCATCATGTTAGGCCACCATATTTCATGGATTTCATCTTGTGTGTTTTCCATGAAATTTCTATCCTTCACTAAGGGCTCCATCACCTTCACATTTTTTATTCGGTTGAGTTTAGGGGTGTCCACTAGGCTACCTTTGGTACATGGCTCTAATATTAATTGTAAGGAATTTCATCCTAGAAAGTTGATCTATTTGAGAGAAGTAACCAAAATCATTATAAACTCACGAACCACTTTGTTTATTGCCAATATGAGACTTTTTCGCATACCCAACACACCTTAAAGAGACACAATATTAAAATATATGTTTATAAAAACTTATTATCTAAATATGGATCAGAATTATAAAACTATTTAACTGCTCATATATCTTAATTAAGCCTAAGCTTAGTCTAAATTTGGATCTTAGTTTCAAATTCACTATTTAAATAGTAAATTATTCAAATTTTTATAAGATAAAATATTCATATACAAAAAGTTTGAAAAATAAATTTAAACGGAATATCAACCGAGAGCTTAGAATACAGGGTTGAGTTTGATCAGATGTTATTGTCTAAGCCATTGCTCCATATATAAAATTTTCCCAAAGCACGCAGACACAAATCACATGTGTAGCATTTTTCTTATCTAATTACGACCCAAATTCATGTATATAGCTATAAAACAAATCCATGTAGTGTTCGGGTTGTCAACGGCTGATCCTTCAAACAAACTGGCAAGGCTATCTGTGTGTGTGCATATATATATATTTATATATATATATAGAGAGAGAGAGGAGATATTACAGGTGAGAAGTAAGTTTCAATTGTCCCATTGGTCACAGTCAAATGACAAGAGCAAAAAGAGCTTTCTGGGGGGTTAGGATATAAAAAGAGACTGATAGCTTCTTTTGTTTAACATGCAAGAAATGAACTTTGCATAACACACAAGGGGTGGCATGCATTTCTCATCCACCTACCGTGCCTAAAAACGACACCTCATCAAAGTGCATTTCACTACTCTCCCTCTCTTCTCTCTCTCTCTCTCTCTCTCTCTATATATATATATATTTATAAGATTCACTTGGTGTCTAGTCACATATTAGTAGTACTACAGTTTCAGAAGAAAGCACACATCAGATCAATCCATTTTCCTAGAGTGAGAGAGAAAGAGAGAAAGAAAGATGAAGTCTTGTTTTGGAGCAATATTCCTGTTACTTTTCGCTTTCTTGTTTCCGGCATCAGTTGACTCCTTGGTTCGTCATTACCATTTCAATGTAAGTACTCAAACTCATCTTAAATTTTCTTTTCTTTTCTTTTCTTTTCTTTTTGGTCAGCTTCTTTCATAAATATTGGCATTAAGAAACATACATCTCATGAAAGCAAGATTTGGACATGATATGCCCAATTAAGTTCACGTCAATTATTGCATACAACTATAAGATCTTCAAGCTATCTTCCAATGAAGTGCTAACTTAATGTATTAAAGGTAAATTTTACTGTTTAGGTAAAAAAAAACATTTTCTTTCATTAAAAAAAAAAAGGTTCTCTAATGTAGAGCTATAGTTGATGTCAAAATTTTCTCGTGGTATACTGAATGACAAACTTACTATCAAGTGTAGCAAATGTCAAAATAATATTTGATTCCTATTGGTTGTTATCTTGACATTTTCACCTAATTGTTGACATATTTTACACACACACATATATATTTTTTGAACTGGGACCGGGGGATTTGAGCTTTATCATTTATGATGGAGTTATGTATGAAAATACTGTTAGACTATATTTGAAACTATTATATATTTTCATTTATAAATTTTTTTAAAAATTAAAAGCTTATAACCTTTACAACTTTTATAGCTTAATAATAATGATAAAAAAAATTAAAATATTTAATAGGTTGGAGTATAAAGTAAGATAATGTTATTTTTTTATTTTTTAGTATTGAAAATATAGAATTGATATCGACATATATATCGAAGATGGTCTAAAAACAAGGTATTATTATTGAACATATTTGACTCGTATTTACCTTTATTCCTATCTCGTTTTCTTTCCCTTCCCTAATATCATGACTCTTTAATTAAATATCTTATCCATTTATTAGCATATCATATTTATTAGAGTGACACAAAGAGGGCAGAAAATAAGAAAAAAGAACATATGAGTCTGACCACGGTGGTATTTTATTTTTTATTTTATAGGGAAAACAAGTTTTATCATTACTATAAAGCAAGTACATGTAATTTCTTGAGGGCCAGGATTTTGATTTGATTCATTAAACAGTGTACTACTAGTTATGATTAATGAATATTAAACTGAACCTGATGCTAATTTAAGTTATCTTCATTGAGAACCACGAATCTTTCTAGGCTTAACTTCGTTAAGAAAGAGAGAAGAAACAAAAAGAGAGCCGAGAGGCACATTCAAACAGCGTAGACTGCCGAAAGCAAACGGCAAGAAAAGGGTAGAGGAAGAGATGATAAGCTTGACATCAATAAGAATTAACAGCCAAACTACCGGAATCCAATTAAGATACATACAAAAATTAAGAAGTCATTATAAAGTCTATCCATGTAATTATTGCAATCATTGCATAATTATTTTCTTTCCAGCCGCCTCTTTTTTATAATAATATAGTTTCTTTCAAAAGTATTCTACTAGGAAACGTAACTAGTCTTACCTAACTACATGCGTACTGAGGGAGGAAAAAAAATTAAAAAAACAATGACCAGATATAACTAAACAATACATTGAAAAAAGAAAAAACAAAAGTCAAGAGGAGTACGTAAGAAACCTCCCTGAGAAAATAACTAACTAATTCTATTTTAATTCAGGTTGTATATGCCAATATGACGAAGCTTTGCTCAACCAAGCCAATTGTCACCATCAACGGCCGATTTCCGGGTCCAACGCTCTACGCTAGGGAGGACGACACCGTGGTTGTAAGGGTGACCAACCATGTGGATTGCAACATCACAATTCACTGGTGATCCTTTATATTTAGCTCACATCGCGCTTTAAACTTATTTTTCAAAATTTTTTGAATAATTATTCCGTACTATCAAAAACACTTTGTGGTAATTCCAAATATAGTCTAATGGTATTATCATATCTGAGTCCACTTAAAAGTGTAGATATCAAATCCCTTACCTTAAATTAAAAACAAAAAAAAGAAAAAGAAAACACCTTGTGCTAAAAAAAAAAAATTAATAAATAAAGTTTTACTACTTGTTAATTTGTGGACTAAAAATTATGGCAGGCATGGAATTAGACAACTCAGAACGGCATGGGCCGATGGACCGGCATATATTACGCAGTGTCCGATACAGCCTGGTCAGAATTTTGTGTACAACTTCACAATCACAAGCCAAAGAGGGACTCTTCTCTGGCACGCACATATCTCATGGCTAAGGGCGACGCTATACGGCGCCATCGTCGTTTTGCCTAAGCGAGGCGTTCCTTACCCTTTTCCGAAGCCTGATAAGGAGAAGATCATCATATTTGGTGATAATTTTTGTTTATCTAATTAATAGCTACATGAGTAGGGTTGTGTTAATTAAGTAGCCTTAGTACTATATAATTATTTATAATGTATATATTTTGGTTTGTTTTGAATTGTAGGGGAGTGGTGGAAAGCAGATGTTGAGGCTGTGGTAAAGCAAGCTGCACAATTTGGTCTGCCACCAAATCTCTCGGATGCCCACACCTTTAATGGCTTCACGGGACCTGTTCACAATTGTCCTTCTCAGGGTACTGAAATTGGGTATACTTAATTAAAGCTGATCAATATAATTGATCATGATCCTAATAAGCCTTTAGAAGAAATTAATTAAGAAAAATATTATCTTTAATTTAAACAGACACACACAAGAAAGTATAAGATCAGATGTGAACTGGTGGAGTGACTTTGATCAGTGCAACTTGGTCAAATAATAAAAACACTATTTCACCTGATCATCTTATACTAGTGAAGAGCCCAAGAGGGGGAACTTCAATGACTAAGGATATTTCACCTATAAAGTGCAATAACCAACCAAAGATGTTAATTTTAGAGCTACAAATAACTTTTTTCGAAATCATAGATTTAAATGCACAATTTCACATAATAATGTATGTCACCAAATATTTTTATCAATCAGAAACTCAAATATTGTTATGTTTAAAACTAATCTAATTTTATATATTACTTTAACTAACGATGGTCAAAATGAAACTATATTATGTAAGGATACTTTAAGAATATGATGCTTTAAGGATTGCCCGTAAAGAGTCAAAAAGGATGGATTGTGATCACTTATTCAATTTTAATCAATATCTTAAATTATGTTCAATCAATCATGTTACTTATTCTAGTTTAATGTTAAAAATATAGAAAAATAATATACATAGTGTTTTAAACTTGTAAAATGACATGAAACAATATTATTAGTTAAATACTATTTGAGACACCAAATATATATTTAATAGAAAATTAAAGTCCAAAAGAATATCTTAAATGACCAAACCAATAAAGGGTTCATTTTTTAGATTCACAATCATTTGATTATTGAAGATTTTGTACGGTTTCCAAGTGATTTAATTATGTGGCAAGTTTTTAACTAATTACATCTTTGTCAAATTTTATTTGGTTAAAAATCAAAGGATGGTCATTTATGACTATAACATCTAACAAATATTTTGGTTATTTTTTTCTTTAAATTTGTGAGATATTTACTTAATGCTCAAGTTTAGTGATGAGTTTTCCCCTAACATTCCCTGACTGCAGGCTACACCCTCCATGTCAAAACCGGCAAAACATACTTGCTACGCATCATAAATGCTGCCCTCAACGACGAGCTCTTCTTCAAGATCGCCGGCCACAACCTAACTGTCGTGGAAGCCGATGCCGCCTACACCAAGCCCTTTGAAATAGACACCATATTTCTCAGTCCAGGCCAAACCACAAACGTCCTTCTCAAAGCAAACCAACCCATTGGCGAGTACTTGATAGCAATAACTCCCTTCATGGACACCCCATTAATCGGCTACGACAACCGCTCTTCATTCGCCACGTTACGCTACAAAAACACGCCTCAAAACCTCAAAACCACCCTAACGAAAATCCCTCCTCAAAACGACACCCCAACAACGAGGTCCTTTCTTGACTCGCTCAGAAGCCTAAACTCAGAACAATACCCGGCAAAAGTCCCACTAACCCTAGACCATTCGCTTTTCTTCACCATAGCGGTCGGGGTAAACCCGTGTGATACTTGTGTTACTGGAAGTGAACTAGTGGCTGCCATCAACAATGTAAGCTTTGTGTTGCCGTCCACTGCTCTCCTTCAAGCGCATTACTACAACATCGGCGGAGTCTTCACCGACGATTTCCCGGGGCATCCGCCGTTTAGGTTTAACTACACCGGGCCTTCTCCGCCAAACATTCGGACCAACAATGGGACAAGGCTGTACAGGTTGGGTTACAATTCGAGTGTGCAAATCGTGCTGCAAGGGACTACTGTGATAGCCCCGGAGAACCATCCGACTCATTTGCATGGCTTCAATTTCTACGTAGTTGGGAAAGGTTTGGGGAACTTCGACCCTGTGGAGGACCCGAAATGGTTTAATCTGGTTGACCCGGTTGAGAGGAACACAATAGGAGTGCCAACTGCAGGGTGGGTTGCTATCAGATTCAGAGCTGATAACCCAGGTGAAATCTACTTCCATAGTTTCTATCTTTTTATTTCTTTGCTCCTTTTAGTTAATTGTCAATTTTTTCTATAATTTCTATTGCATGGGAATTTTGTGAGAGGTATAATTAAATTAAAATTAGGATTATTTTAATCTACGCCCCTCAAGCATAAGGGTTAATTTTGTTTTACCTCCTAAATTTTAAAAACTCTTGTTTTATCCTCTTTAAATTTTGAATTAGTCTTATTTAACCTCTTTTATTAGAATTTTGATAAAAAATAGGCGGAAAGGAAGAAAATTATTGTCACTAATGCTTACTGTTCCTCTTTGTTTTCATATGTTTTGGACTAAAGTTCTAACAAAGGAGATTAGGTGAGTCTAATTTAAAATTGAAAGGATAGAATGAGGGGTTTTAAAACTAAGAGAATAAAATGAGAATGATCATAAAATTTAAATACATAAATAAGAATCATTCTTAAAAGTAAAAGACATATATATAGGTAATGGACTTTTTGGAACCAAGATTCAATCAGATTTTGCATATATTTATTAATTTTTAATAGGAATAACGCAGTAGTGTTAATTCAAAAATGTGAGAAAAGATTAAATAACTTAAGTTGAGTAAATTGGTATGTGAGATAGAGATGAACCTTGTTCATTTTTTATGAATATACAAGATATATTGTATATTCATAAATTAATATGTGTCTTCTGTACTGCAAAGTCTCATTATTTAACATTTCGGGGTTTGGTAGAACTATAATTAAATAAACTATTTTCTAAAATAGTTATTTTCTTGACAATGATAGCTGTACCATTTGCCATGTCTTCGTATATAAGTTAAAATAAACAAAACAAACAAGTCATTCTCAAGTTCTATTAAGTTGATCATATAATAGTGAAATGGCTGGAAAAAAGTGAAATGGGGACATGTGGAAGAAGTTGCATGTTCAAGCAAGTCAATATTGTGCTCCCACTTAGTGTACAATTTTCCCTCCTGGGAAGGAAACCTTTAAAGTTGGATTTATTCACATAGTCATTTATTTGCTTGCAAAGTCAAATATGGATGGAAGCATGGTAACTGATATTCGATATATTGTGTTGTTTTTGGTGTGTGTATATATATGTGTGTATGCATGTATAGGTGTCTGGTTTCTACATTGCCATTTGGAGGTGCACACAACGTGGGGCTTAAAGATGGCATTTCTTGTGGAGAATGGTTTTGGGCCAAATGAGTCTCTGCCACCGCCTCCTAGAGACCTTCCACGGTGCTAGAAGCTTCCAAATTCCAATACATATAAAGCTTGAAAAAAAAAAAAAATCAAAGCTTGAAGAAACACAATTAGAAGATCATGAATCAGATAGAGTATGAAATAAATATATATGAAGTCCAGCAAGGTTGTTTGTTTGTTTGTTTTTTTTTTTTTCCTTTTTTTTTTTTTAAATGGAGTCAAGGTGGTTAAAAAGAGGAGATGATGAAAAGGGCAATAAACGTCGGAAAAAAAAAAGGTTAGATTAATTGGTTTTCTTGAGAACGACAGAAAAGAGGGAAGGAATAAAGAAAAAATAATAATGTTAAAAGATACCAACGATTTTAAGTATTACCATTTAATAGAAGATGAGTTCTGCGATGGAATTCGTTTTAATGGAATTCATAATCTATTAATGATAATGTTTAACATCATTAATATCTTTTAGTATTTTTCAAAGAAAAAAGATGCCGAGATAGTTTATAGTTGTCCTGTTCAAAATGGACTTCTTTGTATGTTTTTGTGGTCTTGTTTGTAGGTGGTGTAAACTTTTGAGTGTGAAAATGTACAAATATTTGTTACATAAAGAGGTTGAACAAATATTTGTTACACATCACTTTTCAGAAAGGGCTTTTGATATTTACATTTTTGTTTAGTGTGTGTGTTAATTTTTTTTTTTTTTTTTATATATATATAATCAGTTGAAAATTGAAATCAACTTGCCAAAAAAGGGTGAAAAAAGACCAAAAATTTGATATCGCGCCAGATAGGGGTCGAACCTATGACCTTCTGCTTAGGAAACAGACGCTCTATCCACTGAGCTACAGGCGCTTTGCTTGGATGATATTTTTCCTCAAAATTATTTATATTATAGATTCTTATACATACACACACTTTGACTACTTGAACGATAATTATTCAAAAGCTGTACTTTTAAATATAATCAATTATAGTACTACTTTTAAGTATACCTGCAAATATTGATACTTTCATTAGTAAAGCTCTACATTAAATATTTTCGTTTAAATTTTTGTTAGCCGAATAAAAGTTTATTTGTAAGTGTGATAGATAGGAAACCCCTAATTAAATTTCATAAGAAAGACTTAATA
Source organism: Antiaris toxicaria (assembly GCA_035233585.1). Classification (NCBI taxonomy): domain Eukaryota; kingdom Viridiplantae; phylum Streptophyta; class Magnoliopsida; order Rosales; family Moraceae; genus Antiaris; species Antiaris toxicaria. The sequence goes on along the minus strand of CP141162.1, from coordinate 8,881,697 downwards.
TTATCTTTGATCATGTTTGAGGGAATTACTACAACTAGTCATCTTTCCATATAAATAGAGCGAGGGAAACACCAACCAAAAAATAAAAAAAAATAAAAAAAAAACCATCCTTTTATATAAATCTCAAAAAAGGGGGGCCATTTTCAGCTTTGGTTTTGATAATACTCGTAAACTCTCATCCCCTAAAAAATTTTCGTTACTTTCTTAGCTCGTGGCTTAAACTAAAGTGCTATTTCCAAATATGACAGAACTCTTTTTCATTTGGTGGATGTTCGATCCACACCCACAACTATACATCAGCAAAAGTCATACTTAGCAAACCTATTTTGTCCCTCTAAGAAAGTGCTGCTACATCTTATCCTTTAGATTAACCTGTAAAACCCACGTGAATGAAATGCAATATAGATAAACAATCCAACCCGTAGATATCTTGAAGCATACACACAATTTTCCTGGGAGAAAAACTAAAGACAAACGAAAAGAAGATTTCACGGTAGAATAACGCCTTGTTTGTTTATCGTATTCTATTTGTATTATATTTAAACATAATATAATTTTTATCTAAATATAAAAGTATTACATTCAAATATCAATCACATTATATTTTAAATTCAATACAATTATTATTCACGATTTTACTATTTCTACTATTTTTATCAATTACTTTACATATTATTTTTTTCTCTCCTTTTTTATTAATCATATCATATATCATACAATTCAAATACTTTTCATTCAAACAAATATTACATTTGAATGTAATGTAAATACTTTTCATTAAAACGCATATTCCATTTAATATATTACATTTAAATGTAATACGAATATAATGTGTTATCTAAATACCCTCTAAAAAAAATATATACCTTATTAGTGAGATACAATTCTAAATCATTACACCACATTATAATTATATTATATTAAGAAAATGTATAATATTTAACAAAACTTTAGATTTCAGTTATGAATAATAGAATCAGAGCAAAGAATATCTATTTCATCTGCAGCCCTTCGTATAAAAATCAAATGATTTAGAGTTGTGCCACGGAAAACATGGCTTTTTTTATTTTTTTTCCCTATTCTCGAAAAAAGATCATTAGCAAGGGAAATAAATGAAACAAAAAAAAAAAAGGGGGTGAAACTACCCCCATTTCCACCCTCTTTTTGTTCGGAAAGACAGAAAAATTCCTGCACAAAAAGTTCCTGCGGTAAAAATGGAACCTTTTTCCTATTCGGCATAATGAGGCACTCCAAGAATCCAAAAGAACAAGTGGCCAATTTTCACGCTTGCTTTTATAACATTTTGCAGTTATACCTCCCTCTCTCTCTCTCTAATTTATTTGAGTCCCTTTGAACTAATCTGCAGTCACCAGAGAACAAAAATAAGAAATTGTTCTGATTCATAATTCATATCTTGGATTCTCACTCACTACTCACTACCCCATCCTTTTTGCCAATCTATACGTATTTATATATATATATAAATATATATAACCTTTTTTCTCTTTCTTCTCCTCAAAGAAACAAACACAAGCACCTGCATTTTTCCCGCTCTCTCTATATATTTCCTTTGCTCATTTTGGTCCTTTTTCCTCTCTCTTTTACTTTCTAAGTTCTCTTTAGCCTTTGGAGGCTTGCAGAGTTGCACTGTAGCATAAAAGTCTTCACTTTTTCACCTTCTTTAATTCCCCCCCGCAAAAAGAAAAAAAAAATTCCCATATACTGTCTTTTGTTTGCTCTTCTTCCTTCCTTCCTCGCTAGCTCAATTCAACGGGATCGGATTTCTCTGTTCCTTTCCACGATCCTCACCGATTCCGAAAAGTGGGTTCTTTTTCAGATTCTTTTTTTTTTTTAGTTTATGCTGTTAAGCAAAGGAGATTCTTGATTCCCATTAAAAGATTCTGAACTTCAAATGCTTTTTTAAATCCTTTCACTCTCTGCCCTTTTACTCTTCACTCTTTACTCTCTCTTGCTTCTTCTTCTTTATTTTATTTTATATATCTCTGTCATTCTTCATACAATTACAAACCCACCTCTTGAACATGAGCTTCTTCTGAGCTAATTCACATGGAAACTCTACTGCACCCCACTTCATGTTTTCCAAATTCGAGTTGGGTATTCCAGGGTATTAGCCCGAGCAGTACAGAATGGACTAAAGAGGAGAACAAGAAGTTCGAGTACGCTCTCGCGATATTTGACGAGACTACGCCGAACCGGTGGGCCAAAGTTGCTGAGATGATCCCCGGGAAGACGGTTTATGACGTGATGAAGCAATACAAGGAGCTTGAAGAAGATGTTAGTGAAATAGAAGCCGGGAGATTCCCGATCCCCGGCTACTTTGCATCTTCTGATTTTGCCTTTGATTTGGTTGATGACCGTGATTCCTTCAGAAAAAAGCCTCAATCCGCTAGAGGTGCTTCGGATCATGAAAGAAAGAAAGGTGTTCCATGGACCAAAGATGAGCACAGGTGAATTCAATTCCCTTATTAAAAAAAAAATTAAAGTTTGAATTTCGAATATTCATTACTTTTAAGCCAAAACACACGCAAATTTACTTATATATATCTATATATGTGGATGTTGAATATGTTTAGTGGAGTGGTTTGTTATGAAATTCTGCTGTTTAGAGATTTGATCATATCCTAATTGTGTTAAATTAGTTAAGGACTTTGAGTGTCTCGAGATTTTAGTAGATTCTTAATTTTTTGCTTGAAATTTTGAACTTTTTTCTTTCCTCATTGTTCACGTTTATGTTGTTTTAGTAAACACACAAATTACATCCACATACATATACTTTTTGTAAAAACGATGAAGGTTTGAACTCGACTACGAGATCATCCTGAGGACTTCTTCGGCATCCAGGGTTATGGACCGACCATAGAGCTATGTTCAATTAGTCGAACACTTTAGCTGTCCAAATTTAGGTTGTGTGGTAAGGGTCAGAAAACGACAATCACTCGTTCTTACAACCGGCATTTTTAAGACCAAAATATTGTACATAAAAGGGGGGAAATCTCTCCGTAGACTTGTAAGCGCATTAGTTTATATACACATGTGCCAAATAATTTTTATGAAGTAGTTTGGTTTGCAGTCTTCTTCAAGTCTCGAGCTTGTTAGTCACATCCAAATTGCGTGGCCTGCAATGTGAACTTTGTCTTTTTTCATTACTTATGCTCTTTTTAGTTTTATTAGCGGCACATATTTCATGTCTATTTGGATATAGCAAATGTGTTTTGTGGAGGGACTTTCTTCCTTGAGTCCTCTGAAACTGAACTCTAGTTTCATTGTTTCGCGTTCTTATTGCTTGCACAGGCGATTCCTGTTAGGCCTGCTGAAGTATGGCAAAGGCGATTGGAGAAATATCTCTCGAAATTTCGTTGTCACGAAGACCCCAACCCAAGTGGCTAGCCATGCTCAGAAATACTTTCTGAGGCAGCATTCAGGAGTGAAAGACAAAAGGAGACCAAGCATACACGATTTCACAACGGTCAATCTCACAGAAAATTCTAGTCCATCAGAGAATAACGTTAACGGTCCTTTCTGGGACCAGTCCTCTGTGATTCCACCACTGCAAATATCTAGTGATGAAGCACAGAGAGTACTACTTGACTGGAACATTCCCAGTGAAGAAGCACTCATGGTTTTGGGCTCAACTTGTGGCAATCTCTTCATGTCTTCTCCATACGACGTTTCTTCTCCGAATGGACCCAAACTACCTATTGGCCAAAACCTCAATGGCGGTGCTCGTTATGCAGCTCGTACAAAACCACAAGCTTCCATGTTTGAATTGCAAACCTCTGGATATTATTAATCTCATGGTTGCAAGCAGCCACTTTTCTTCTTCACGTTAGTGAATGGAATGCCATTAGAAAATGTTCAATTTATTTCAGCTTACATGTCAGCTGTTTTGTCATGATTCTGAACTAAGATTCATAGCTGTTGAACATTATAGGCAGATCAATGATCTGCCTATTATGTTCCTTAAGTGTGATGTGTGAACCATGAAATTAAATTCAGTATTACATTGGAAATATTTACTTTATTTGTGGATGTAGAAGCTTTACAAACACGGTTTTCGTAATATTAGTATTAGTAATATCAGTTGTTTAATGTGATTACAAATATAATTTAGTGATACATTCACATCTGATTTAATAAATAGTTATTTTAGTGTCGATAAATTAAACTAATGATTTTTTTTTTTTATGCCTAGAATAATTACACTTTACGCAAAGTATAGTTCCATGATTAGCTACTCAAAATCAGACATGTCATATGGGTGATGTGGACAAAGAAGCTGACTCACTAGCCACTCTTTTTTTTTTTTTTTTCTTTTTTGCCGTCACTGTATCTGATTGCCTACTTGTCTATAAAAATACTGAATACGGCCAAGTTGACTGAGCTTCGTCACCATTACTTAGTCGGTGCTGAGTTTGCATTCCACTCAGTAGGCATCCCCGCCTTCAACATGTTATAGAATATAGGATGTTCCACGTAACATTACCAATGTGGTTTAAATTTTTTCTTTTTATTTTTTTATTTTACTTTTCATGATAGGGCATCCGTATATGTTTCTAAATATACGATTAAGTGAAAATCACATCTAAATAATATATAAATATATATATGTATATATGGTGTTTTAACATTATAAAATTTATTATTTCTTATTAAATAATGTTTTTAAAGAGATTATTACTATCATCTCTTTCTCTATTATTGATTACTACAAAAGAAATTCTGTGTCGTATCGGTGGCGGGCCTGGTTTCATTTACATTATTATTATGAATTCGATATTATACAATTGTATCAAATATGAAAACATCTTAAAAGAAAAGGAGGAATGGCATTTGCTTTTTTTTTACTCCTTTGTCCAATCCAACTTTGCCTTTTGTAAAATGGTGGCAAGAGAGATTGTGGGCTTCTGTTTTAACAGTCTCTTGAAGCATCATAGGATAGTTACAATGGCTGTAGAAAATATTTGGCTTTGGACTTTCAGATTCTACCTTTGGAATTATGCAAAACGCAGTACTGATTGATTCCTTGACATTTGAAGTTTGAACGCTACAAGGGCGTTTACTGTGAATTAAGGAGGTGTTTGGTAAACATATTATATTTTGATTGTATTTGAATAAAATTTATTTTTTGAATATTGTATTTGGTTGAAAAGTATTTTTTTTATATTTAAATAAAATATGTGTTTGGATGAAAAGTATATTAGAGTTGAAAAGTTGATATGATTGGTAAAAATAATGATAAATAATGAAGTTAAAAAATTGATGTGATTATTTTAAAAATATTTTAAATAGTAATTATTTTTATAATATTATTACAAAATTTATATTTATTATAAAATTATATTGTGTTTGAATAAAATTAAAATGTAATTTTTATTTTTAAACCGACAGCTAAGCCTTGGCATTTTCACCTTTGGTTTTGGTATCAGAAAATAAAAAATATCTCTCACACGTCAATGATTTGACACAATGCCATATTCGGTGTCATAAATGAAGAGATGAAGAAACGGCGTGGCCTTCAAAAGTTCCCTCCATGCAAAACCGACAATAATATTCCTAACCGATCCGTGGTTATACTAGTATTCTTTTTACCTGATTAGAGGAAAAAAATTAGTGAAAAAGGTGAAAGTTGATCTTTAAGAATTAAATCCTAATTATATTCTATAAAAGAATAATAAAATCACAATAACACAATAATAATAATAACAATAATAAAGATTCTATAAATTTAATAGTAGTTCAATTTTAATAAATCTATGTTTTCTTGTAAGAGAAAATTATACTTGATCTTAGCCAAAAGCTGAGAAAGATATTGTAAGATAAAATTATACATCTCTTAATTTTTTGTGCTTTTTCTTTGGCCATTCTAATAATCTTTAAAACAACGTTCTTTTGTATTTAGAGAAAATTAGCGTGATTGATATAAAAAATACAAAATTCCTAAACATCTATAATAAGATTTTGATCGAGGGCTCCCCATTTTCTATAGGAGGGGACTTTCTATCTCTTTTTCCAATTCTCATGATAACCCCATCGAAAAGATTGATTCAAGTATTTTTATGCTGATATTAATGCCTTATCATCATAAAAATCGTTTCGCGTGTTGTTTCTGTGTCAAGATGACAATTGGATTTCATTATTTAACATTGATATGGTATGATAGGACGAAAATGAACAATGGAAATCTTTAATGAGAATCACTATTTAAGTTAAACAAAAGACAATTTCTGCTGTCAATTACATCAAAGAAAAGGATTTAATGTTTGGTTAAATAGTCGACTACATGGTTACAAGCCCATGGGGCCTCATTGAATGGGGTTTGTCAGTGATCACTATCTCAAAAGGTTGGCAGGGATTCAACAAATGACAAACAAATATTGGAGTAAACAATACTATTCTTATATTATTTATAATAATAATTCGTGTTTCTTAATATGCTACTACTATTTTTGCTCTATTTAGTCTGGCCTTTTGGGTTCTGCCACCACAAATGTTGCTCATCCAACAGTTCTGTAAAGCTTAGTGCATTCTTGTCACTTTGCACATATCATTTTCTAAACCACGCATTTAGGCATTAAAAAGTTTCAAAGCAAACATACGCGAGCATTATGATTATCCCTTTTAACTTTTTTTAATTGGCATATGACATAACCTTCAACTTTATATTGTCATTCTTTTTTTTTTTTTTTGGGGGGTGGCCTTTCAAGGTGAGTCATCTTTATGCAAATTGCACAAAAGCAATCTAAACGACTTTATTCTAAATTTGATCACAGCTTTAGAGCAAGGCTAGACTGCACCCTTTTGGCCATCTTTTCCCTTTAATTACATCAAGTAAAGAGGAAATAATTCGTAAAAGCATTTGCATTTCTAGCTCTTTCATACTCCTTTATAATAACTTTGGAGAGACCATGTTCATGTTCGTCTAAACATCCCTACCTCTACCTTGGTATATGACAGGATTTATCGATTAGGCCCACATACAGCGTTAAATGTACGATGACATGAGTGAAAATTAGTTTTTTTTTTTTTTTAGTAAAATTAGGTTATATCATGTACAATTTATCAATGAACTCAAAAACTTTTAGATCCATTAAAAAAAATAAGAGAGAGATAAAACGACACCAATGATCTCTCTTTTTATTTATTAAAAAAAACCCACATAATTTTTTGCACAATTTCAATTGGAAAGCCCTTTTGTTATCACATCTAAGTGGTAAGTACTAAGCTAATAAAAAAAAAAAAGAACAATTGGCTGTCAAAATATCATATTTATGTTGCAACTTGTGTAGTTTTCTTGTTGCTATGAAATTATAAACTACAGATTTTATTACCAAGTTGCTTAAGAACTCAAACAAGTTAACGCTGAAGACATGTAAAAAAATGGAAATTGATGCTTGAAGTGCAACATACTATGCTCTGGGCCTTCGGAGAAAAGGGACCCATCAGCAAAATTGAAAAAATACCATTATCATGGCAGATGATAATTGTTGGGAAGAACTCTGCAGATTGGCAGTGGCCTTCCTAGCCTATTATTGGACCAAAGAAAAAATCATAATGGGAGAATAAAAAAATAATGCAAGGGAGGTAGGTCATTTGAGAAGTTCTTATTCCAATTCTAGTTGTTATTGACTTTTCCTCTTTGGGGTCATCCAGTAATGCCATCCTCTCTGGAAGGGGAAAAAAATATATAGGGCAGAGAGAGAGAAAGCAAGAAAGTCTAGTGAGCACATCTTGGAGTTGACATTCTTCCAATAATGCTTATATTCGGTACAATTGCCTATATACATAGATATTATATATAATATATATTATATATATGTATCTTAACATTTCCAACACCAATCCACCTGAGAAGACCAGAAAAAAAAAAAAAAAAGAGAAAATTACAATGGTTTTTTCTCCCCTTCTATCGTTCCTTCTGTACTTTCTCTTGACAGAACCAAAAGAGGACCACATTTTATTTGTGCATTACCATTGCTAATCATGGCAAGAGACCATAATTTGAATCTTGATAGTAACATGTATGTTGAAAAAGAAATAGGCAGAGTCAAAGATGGAAGGCCAAAAAAAAAAAAAGTCAGCATCTCAGATATGGCAGTGGCTCTTTAGCAGAACGGTTTTGATAACCGAAATGTGAAATGAGACACAAGTCAAAGAGATGGCTATAAAGGTATATAGGTTCAGAGATTTAAAGACATAATGGCCCACCAAAAAAGACGGCAGATATGGCTCAAGTATAAATGAAATGGCAGAGGAAAGATTTGAACTTCCTCGATGAGCAAAGACGTGTTACAATTGGCTTAAATATCAGATGATGCCAGCTTTTGATCGACAATACGGGGATTTCAACAAGAAGCTCCAAAGTTTCTCTGCGTCAAGTGAGTCCAAGTAAAAAAAAAAAAATGTGAGCTCAGAATGGATAGACAAGTAAAGAAAAGAAAGATTATTTCCACTTGTCATGATAAGATCTTAACCCATTCTGATATGTCAAATTCTAATAGGTTAAAACCACTAATTTTTCTTTTTTTTTTTTTTAATAAAAAATTGGGATTTATAGACACAAATTAATTTAAGCGGAATATATCTTGAGCAGGAATGTAGTTGGATATTATTTCTCATAAAGAAATTGGGTTCGGTGTATTTTCATGTGATTTAGCAATTACTACAAGTAACCATTATCATTACGACAATAATATAACATTCATAATCATACACAGCTGCCTGCAATTGCTCAACAGTTCACAAGAGAAAATAATCAGAAAAAATAAAACCAGTGCTATTGTGAAATGCTTGTTTGTAGTGCTTAATATATATATATATATATATAATGTATGTGTATCAAACCCATAATGTGCAAGGGTAAACAGCAAGTATATTATATCCTTTAAAAGCATATCATCACTTTCCGAGCAAGACCAACGCATGGTTAAAGACGCAAAAAAATCACCACATTCAACAAAAAGGAACCAAGTCACCACAAGAAGATATTATAAGTTAAACTACTCAGAGCAGGGAAGGAAGATCGTGTTTTCATCAAAATAGTACAAATGCTTTCAGATTACACGAGAAACACAAACTTATTACAGGACTACAGTCTAAAATTAAGAAAAGGAGAAAACGAAATCTGAAATTAAAACCATCTTACCAAAAAAGGGGAGGGAGGAAAAGTTACATTAATTTATGAACAAGGGCGAGGGCGTGGGCATGGGCGAAAGTAAAGGACTTCTTTCAGGACGAGGAAAAAAAGGCGAGAGAAATGAACAGATTGTATGTACAGCTCTACTCGGGCATGGCTTCTGGTTCCAAGGGAATAACAGTGTCTGGAAAATCAGTTCTTTGTCCTGCAAGGGAGTAGTATGCCAGAAATTGAGCCGGCTGATCCACCAGAGCCTCCCCCAGAAGAGGAACAGCAACCCGTATTGAAGGGATCAGCTCAATGTTCCAAAATGGGCGAACCATAGCTAAAAGATCACGACCGGGTGCAGTTGCTGATGCTCTATAGCCTTGCACCCATAAATACCTCAGGGAAGTCAGCTGCATCACTGCAGAAGCCAGCGCTTGTTCACTGAAGCAACAGCCCCTCATCTCGAGTTTTCGCAGGCTAGGACAGCCTCTAGAGAACTCCAAGAGTCCTGCATCAGACTCCCCCACATAACCCAGAAGCATCCACCTCACATTTGGACTGTACCGGCCAATGTAACCAAGACCCACATCAGTCAAGCCCCCAGGTCGGAGATACAAAGCAAATCTTCTTAGCTTTTGACAACCCCTCAGAAGAGCTCGAACTCCATTGTCAAGTGGTAAGTCTGTTATCCTCTCCTCTCTGTCAAGAAGGACTAAACGGAAGTCGCAAAGATTCTTCGAGTAGGTACCCATGCATTCCAGTGATGAGTTCGTAATGTCGGATACATAGACAGCCAAGTATTCAAGTTCAAGACAGCCCTGAGCCAAAGCAATCAAACCCCTTTGTGAAACAAGGCCTCCTTCATCCTCCATTCCCTGCTCATCAGCACCTCGCTCAATTCTGAGTCGCTTTAGTCTCTTGCAACTCCGAGCAAGAACTTCCAATCCTCTATCTCCAATGACATTCCTTGTCTGTTTTATCACAAAGACACGCATGATGGATGTATATTAAAAATAAGCTTGTCACCACAAGAATAACACTAAAGGGACCAAGAGGTCCAAGACTCCCTTGGTTGTCCCAATTGTCTAAATGTTTGGCAACTTGCATCCGGTAATGTAATTTACCTCTGGAGGAATTAGCATTACTTGAGATTGAGATTCAAATTAAATGGTTAATTACAAATCCTTCCAAATTCCATAAAAAATATTTTAAAAGCCATTTCTAAAATTTCTAAAATTATATGTTTTTTTTTATTGATGTTCTATATAATGAGAGGATAACAAAAAAATAAAGGAAAATGTCAGATTTTAGGAAGAGTAGGGAAGATTGAAAATATAGCAAACTTTTATAGGCTGAAAAAAATGGCATGGTAAAATCTCATATTCACCGACTAAAATTAATTGGAAGAATCTGGGTAAATATCATATTTACTAACTAAAATAATTTGTAAATCTAAGTAAATATCACTTTTACTGACAAAATTAATTGGTAAATCTCAGATATACCGAGTAAATCCAGCTATATACCAAAACAATAAAAGAAAAACGCACTAATTACAACAATTTTTCTAAATTAAATCTTAAATGTAAGAAATACAAATCATGCATTAACACCATTTATTAAGTATACATAAACAGACATGTGCGTGTTTGTGTGTGCGCGTGTGTGTGTACACATAAAAACACATAGCGTAAAAGACTGAAAGCACAAGAAAGGGCTTTGAGATTCTACCTCAAGAACTTCCAAGTTCGGACACTGTTGAATTAATGTACAATGGTCATCTGTGTCAAGCAAGGCGTATAGAAGATCCAACTTTTTAAGTGAGGATGCAAATGGGAATACTATTGGCATTTCATTCTTCCCCATGTAAGTTAGACCCAAACGGCACAATTTTTGGGGTAAAGATACAGCAGTGTAGCTCTCTGGTTGCTCATTGAATGACCCCCCACAAAATTCTTCCAATACAGCAGCAGCACGAAAGAAATCCAATAGGTCCAAGATTTCAAAATCACTAATTTTCATAGAAACCAAAGAGCGACAATTTCTGGCTATGCGTTCTAGGTCCTCAAAATTGACTTTGGTAAGGTCCGTCATATAAAAGTTTAAGGTCTCAAGAGCTGTGTTATTCATAGCAAGCTCATGCAGCCAGCCACCATCATTCTCCTCTATTGAACTCTCCTCCAAAAACAAGGTTTTTAAACTCCTGAAGCATATACAAGAATTAAACAAAGTTAACCAAATTGAAATATCAAGGTTACAGAATCAAAAGCTTGGTTTAATAGGAATAGAAGCAGCTGTGACATATCTTCATAATCATCTTAGAGAAACACAGACACTTAAAATACCAAAAATACAAAACTAGATAGATAACCTACAATATCAAAGTGACCAAATGAAAACTGCTATAACAAGAATGTCTTAACAACAGTTTTCAAGCAAGAAAACAGATTTAGCTGCCACCATTTGATTAACAAGGCAATATTGCAAATAAAAAAGGTAGAAAGGTGTAGATACAACACCAAATGGAACAAGAGAAGTCAGATCATGATTTAGACATGAATATAAAAGTGATGAAAACATATGTGAATTAGCTACTAGCTACACCTTGAGATGTGGTTTCCTCAAAAGCATAACAACTACCAGAGCCAAAATGAACATGAAATCAACACAAGCTTTTTTAAACCTGATAATTAACACAAGCTTTCTTTGCACCAGCAATCATCTTTGTAACCAATAACCACAATGAACATAAAGAAACAACGAGAAAAAGAAGTTAAATCCTACAAGACCATCTCCAATATAAATGTCAATGTCAATGCTGTATTTGGCACAAAAAAGTTTTTTAAAAAATGATGTATTTGACCTATTGTTGTATTTTGTACCTATTTCATATACTATAGTTTTCCTCAATTATGTTTTAAACTCTGGAACTAGTAGAAAGGAAAAATTTTAATTTTCAAAAAAATTGACAAATGACAACGTTGAAAATTAACACATTAACCAATAAGCAATCAAATGCAAAATTTAACACTAAACATAATATTGCAGTAGAGAATGATTTTCTGACCCAAATGCTACATTTAAACATTAGCATAGGAACTTGGCATTGCATTAGGATGCTTATACTTCCAAGCCCTTTCTTTTCATTAAAAGAGAAATATGCCTAAGTTAGGAACCTGTTTTTCTGTCCTTTTTCTCTGCTATTCCTCTGTATTTTTATTTCCTGGGTCCTCACAATGACCAGTCTTCTAATAAAATTGCAATAAAAACTATGTAATGAAGATCCCAAGCTAAGAACATTGTTGTTTCTATAATGATGAGGATGTTTCTCGATTTGTCCTTTCATTTCCTTCAAAGCAACCAGTTTGCTACTAAAAATTGCATGCTACAAGTTCTCAACCATCACCTCGCAAATAAACTCAACTCCAGATCAAGACTCGACCGCTACTCAACTTATATAAAGACAAGCAGAAACTAGCATTTGAAACATCAAAATTGTTTACAGGATTGGCTATCAATACAAAAGCAAGGATTAAATTTTACATTCTTAAGTCAAGAATCTTAAAACGTTAAGCTTCAAAGTAACTCATTTTACTCCTGAAAACTATCTCAATGTTAATCTGAATTCAATTTCCTAAGTATATCTAACCACCATACACTTGAACATACCCTGTTGCTCCTTACTCAGAATCTAAAATCAACCAAAAGCTAACTAGAATCTAAACTCAATATTTACATTCCATATAGTAGACAATCCTTATCCTACCTAAACAAAAAATCAGCCATAAACATCAATCCTCCAAACATCAACACATTGAGCATTTAAAATCCCATGTAGTCTGTTTTAATTAGCAGATTCCATCTATTATTTGCGAGGTACTCAGTCCAGTCTAATCCACCACAAAGGAAAAAAGGAAGGGGGGTGGGGCGGGCTTTAACTGTCAAGTTTGAATATACAAAACTACTCAACTTTGAGCAACTTGATTTTGTCAAAACGATTATAAACACAAAATAGAACGCCAAGGTCGAAATGTTTAGACTCAAGATGCAGCAAACTATAGATTAGATGTTCAAATATCGTATTTATAAGACATAGCATAAGAATTTAATACGCACAAAACTCTAGAAAACTGAGAAATAATTTACCTGGTCAAAGTTTAATAGATCTCTGGGCCCATCAACCTATCTAATAAGTATCAAACAAAGAGTAAATAACTCCTTTTAAAGCCAAGTCCTTTCCATACCAAAATGAAACTGGGACATTCTCATCCATTCTTAGCTCACGACAAGTAGTTCACAAAACTCAAATGACAAACTTTGGCTAATTATTGAACCATGGTATCTAAACTTGCGTCACAATTCACAAAAAATAAAAAATAAAAAAGGAGACAAAGAAAAGTCTAAAATATTAACCGTGCACAACTAACTCCTGAACAAAGGAATCATAATTAGTCAGAGACTATAAGCTCAGATACAGAAGCAATTCAACACAAAGATAACACTGGTACAATACAAATCAACTGACCAGATTTGCAAAACAACAAAGAAGCAACCTCAGCCGTCCCACACAAATCTGATCGGGAAAATTAAGACCAGAAATCTTACCTTCTTGGGTGAAGCATGAAATTGATAAATCAATTGTTTCTAATCTTAAAAAATTAAAAAATTAGAAAAAAAAAAAAAACTTTTTATAGAGGAATTTAACTAAAAGCGATGTATTCCATTACAAAAATTTTGAAACGAATTTCGACCCATTTATACCTGCAGTGGCGGCCGATATGGAAGAGGCCATCGGTGGAGAAGCCGGAGCATTTATCGATCTTGAGGGACTGGAGGACGCTCCCGCGAGAGCGGGCAAGGAGCTCAAGGTCGTAATCCCTAACAATCATGCGGCGAAAGTGGAGGGACTTCAAGCAGTTGAAGGACTCGGCAATCTCCTTAACCCAGGGAGTCACGTAGCCTCCCCAATCCTCCGGAATCAGATTGAACATGGCAGCCCTAGGCTTTCCTTTCAGCTTCAGTGACTCCAGGTGGCCGAACCTCCGCCGGAGCCGATCGGGAGTCGTCGTGTAGCAGAGGGCGATCGTCACGTGCTTGCGCGTGAGCGCGTCGAGCTCGTACCACCGCCGGCAGACCAAAGAAACTGCGTCCCGGTCCTTCGGGTCGTCGATGTAAGGCATCACGCATCCCAGCACCACATCGGACATTTCTATGTTCATCCTGCTCTCTTTCCGATCCTCCATAGCTCAAAATCCAAACCAAAACTAGTATACACACCCAAAAAAAAACTTTTTTCTCTCTCCTCTCTCTCTCTCTCTCTCTCTCTTTCGCTCTCTCCCCTCAATTACCGAAATTCGATGACTTGAAGCTCTTGAACTCACTGAACAGTCAACAACTCCGAATCTCAAACTCACTCACTCACGCACAAGCAAAACGAAACAAAATAAAAACGGAATCGGAATCGGAATTGGAAACTTTTTTTTTACTCCGATTTGGAGCGAATCTCGGAAGAAACGCCCAGAACTCTCGCGAATCAAACGACGATGGCGAGGAAGGAAGGAAGGAATCACGGCGACTTCTGCTCTCCTGGACCAGTGACTATCGCCGGGGAAATCCACAGGTGTGAACGAGCAACCCCAGCCAATCGAATCGACGACGGATCGAGAGTCGGACCAATCGGAGACCGACAGTACATGGAGCCGCGGACGCGAAGCACATGATAGCTAGGCCGGGCAGATCGGACGGCGTGACGTCGTCGGAAAAAGGTATCCGACGGCGAGAAGAAAAGATAAGGGGATTGGATCAGATCCTAATTAGGAGTCCATAATGTGCGCCTCAAAAAAAAAAAAAAAAAACTAATCAAAATCAAATTTAGAAAAAGAAAAAGAAAAAGAAAAAGAAAAAAATGTTTGTTTTGAAAAAGGGGCAAAAAAAAAAATGAAAGGGGCGAGAAGCAGAGGGACTCCTGGAGGGGGCGGAGAGGTGGAGTAGTAGTAGGAGAAATAAATAAATAAATAAATAAATAAAAAGAAAAGAAAAGATAAAGACGACAAAACGACAAAACCAGTGAAAACGTTCCAAAACGGCGGCGTTGGAGTGCGGCTGATTGAGTTGATGACGTGGCTGCGCCTGAGTGGACTGACCATGGGAGAGATGGTTTTGGGGCTACTGCAGCAGATTTTTGTGTGTATTGTGCTTTTTTATTTTTATTTTTATTTTTATTTTTATTATTATTACTGCTATTATTAATCCGTTACTAAAGCCTAAATATGGATAGGATTAAACGGATTAACCTGTCACTTACCATTTTGATTTTAAGGCGGGCGTAAGTTAAAATATCGGGCTCGGATCTGTTTGTAAGGACTAGTCGGGTCTTACTTTTGCCCTCAGTGGGCCGGTCAGGCTTGAAGCCCCACATTATTTTTTATTTTATTTTTATAACTAATGTAACTTCTTTTAAATATATATGTATTCTGTAATGAAAACATATTACCATATTTTTAGTTATTTATTTCTTCTAAAGAAAGCAATATTAATGGGTCTTATTTTTCAATAGATTAGTATCACAAATAGTTTACTCTATTTATATATTTATTTATTTGTTTATGCAATTTTGACCAAATACAACAATTAAAATAACTATATTAACGAATTAGATATTGTTACATATTAATCTTTATATTTATTTATTTATTTATTATATGATTCTAATCATATTAAATGGCTAAAAAGATGTATTGATAGCAGTAGGTATTATCATAGAATAATCCTTATTTTTAGTTAGTTGTTTATTCTCAAAATTACTCCATTTTTGTTTATTTTCTTATTCCAAAAATTCGTTCTCCAAATTTGCTAGTTTAGATATAGGCCAATGAGTCCTACAAAGCATTAGAGAAATTTTTTTTTTGTCACAAAAGAGGACTATAAAATCTGGTCTTCCGTTAATAACTAGACCACTTTTGGAAATTTTAATGCTCTTGGGTGGTTTATTATTTTAGAACTACTAAAAAAAATGATAAAATTGTTTTTATACATAGGTTTGTAATTTTATGCAAATCTCAAACAAAGTGGTGTCAATCAGTATTATATTGGAATCTTGTGACTCTCTCTATGCGTCTCTCCATCTAATCTTTGTCTTGTAATATATTTAAGCACAAAACTCGTTAGAACTAAAAGGAATTGTTGTCGTAATATGCACAGTTGATATCTTTAACGAATGAATCCCTAGACTATATTCCTTTTACGCAAAGGAGAGACATTTCTTCATTTACTTCTTAAATGGAAGTTGTGGAAATTCTCTCTTAACTAATAAAAGCGTAATTATGAAAATCCATGCATTAATTATTCCTTTAAACCATTAGCCACCAACACACACAAGTAGGGAGGAGGGCTAGCATATGATATGACTTTCGTTTGAGACGAATATAAAGGAAACAAATAAATAAAGTCCAGAAAATTTCTTTAAGTCTATATATTTCAATTTGCTATAGAATGGCTAACAATGAATAAATATGAAACGTATCGTTACATCATTGGACCATTTGTTAGCACATGTATAATTTCAACGGTGAGCCTCAACAATCTCATTCATGCTACAATAACCGCTCGATGTACATACCATTAATTCTTCAAAGCATCAAGTATACTGTTGTATTCATTCTTAAACAGCATTATCAACTTTTTTGTTAAATAAAAATAAAAAGTGCCTATTTCAACCACATATTTCTTTGATATTTTTTAGAAATATTTCTTCAATATTAATTATATGTTTTCTAATATATTTTGATAAATGTTTTTTTACTCTAAAAAAATATGTGTTTTTTAGGGGATCAAATCTATGTTCAAGACAATAGAATTATTTTTAATATTTTTAATATTTACATAAATTGAAAAATTTATCATATTTTGTTTAAGGATGGTCAGTGTCACTCTAGAAAGAACAAAAATGAGACGACAAATGCAATCGAGCCTAAAGCCTCTTGACCAATTCTCCTTCCTCATCGCATAGGTCATAGTTGTTTTGTACTCTAATAATACAACCAATTAATTCTTACGTCAGCACAACAATGTCAATTCCGTCTTAATTGTAACATCTAGCTTCATTTATAACAGTAACAAGTAAGAGACTCGTTTTATGATTTATATCTTTAGTCCCTTTAGACAATGAGATTGTTTGATTGAGTGTATATACAGTAATAAAACCGTGAACTGATCCTCTTTCGAACGCCAAGATATTAGTTATTTTTTTAATTAAAATAAAAAACGTTGAAAGGGCAACGAGGAGAGCGAAGAAATAAAAGACGGGTTTCAAACGGTAATTTGCATTAAAAATTTTTAAAATACTAATGATACTAACTCTAATTTTAATTTTGAATATCAATCTATATAGTAAATATATTGTTATTATTTTATTAATAAGTGTTTAAAGTATTATTACATCAACTAATTGTATCTATCAATAAAAATATGACAAACGAGTTGGTATTTAAAAAGTTAGGATTAGAGTTAGTGTATCTAGTATTACTATAAAAATATACATATATGTTTATAGGGAAATTGCAGTAAATAGATCATATTTTTGTGGTTCGAAAGAATTAGCACCATTTGAAA
This sequence comes from Antiaris toxicaria, assembly GCA_035233585.1. Classification (NCBI taxonomy): domain Eukaryota; kingdom Viridiplantae; phylum Streptophyta; class Magnoliopsida; order Rosales; family Moraceae; genus Antiaris; species Antiaris toxicaria. Next base: position 8,863,945 of record CP141162.1, on the reverse strand, counting down.
CTATTGAAAATTTTTAACATAATCTAATTTTATTGTAAATAATGTTTCTATTTTGCCCTTTATTTTTTTTCAGATTCCTCAAAAACATGCTCATTTTTCTCTCTTCCTTCTTTGTCCTCCACCTCCCCTCTCTCTATCCTTAGAGTCCTTTCTCACTCTTTTCTCTCTCTCCTTCTTTAGGTTTGTGGTTTTTATACAAGTTGTTCTTGTTAGAGTTGCGATCTCGACTGGCCATGAGGACACATTACAACAATTAGGGGTTTTTTTATGAATAAAATGTCATTGCAAATAGTGGGAAGTTGGTGTAAATTTTTTTTTTTTTACATGTTGTCACATATAAATCGATGCTAATAATCAGTCTCAAAGGAATTTTTTGTGACAAGAACGTGTTGTCACAATAACAATAACTACAACAGTCGTCACTAAAACGTCGTTATAACTACGTCATTGAAAGATCGATCAGACTGACATGGCATCCATTTTTTGTGCTCACAAATTCAAAAAATGTCATTGCAAATATGCGTAACCTTGCTGACGTGGCACCAAATATTTGCAATGACATATATTGTCATAAATAAATTTTATATTATTTTTATTTAAATTTTTTAATGATTTATTATTATTTATTAATTTATTATTTTTATTAATAGATATATTGTTATATATTTAGCTTCAAATCATGTAGAAATATATGAATTATAATAATGAAAATAAATCATAATATTAAAAAAGTTAATTGAAAGTCATATATTTATTTAATAAAAAAATAAACCCAATAAATTAAGTATAATGTATTCAATTATAAAAAAATATACATAAATAATGACATCTAGTGATTCATTTTTTTAAATTGGTAGCAACATCACTAGTATTGTCATCGTCGTCATTTTTGTCTACAATAGTTAGGGGAGGTAAAGGACCTAGAGAGACATATGGCTCGGGCTAGGTAATAGGCGAGAATTAGATATTGGGGTGCATCTGAGTCATGTACTCTTGCATCATCTTCTAGTTCTCGTACAACTACAAATTTTGCTCATACTGTTATCATAAGTATTATTCCACATTTTGGTCAACACGAGTTGAAGATCTGCTGTCCAACTGTGAACTAGAAGATAAACAAGTGGCAAAGACAATCCTGCACAGGAGCATAGGGCCTACACCAATCTTATGACTTCAGCATGTACCTAAGACATGCTCTATAATTCTTTCCTTATTTATGGACGGTGGCACGGATGAACCAGAAGTAGACTATATCTTTTAGGTTTCCCTCTCTTCCTTCATCACATGCTATACATTAAAAAGTAAATATGTGTTATAATTAGAGGGTTTAATTTGAATAAGAAATATAATATTAAAAAAAAACTTATAAATGTCTGCTCGACTTAGGGGTTAACCCAAGTATCCTGATGATGATACATGTCGCCCTAGTTGTTTATAGCAAATATCGGCTATTGGGTCCTTGTGTTAGCCTATCTAATAATTTGAATATGTTAGTATAGTATTATTCTATTACCAAAGAAAAGTTTACATCGAATAAGAAATTAACAAAATCTTACTAGCCTTCTTCTGATGATGCTAGGCAATTGATATGTGACCATATAAGTTGGACCACTTCTGATTACCACGATTATTTTTATTTATCTCTGACTTTTTCTGTTTACGATTAAAGTCATCATTAGTAAAAGTAATATGATTATATATACTCAACTACCAACTTAGTTAATCTGCAATTACTTGAAACTTATTGGATATAAACCTATTGTAGCAAGGACCCTAATGATCTTGATTCCTAAGGTTAGTGGGGGTGGTTCTAACTATTTTTTCATTTACTGTCCCACTAAGAGTTTGAAATGGTTATGGAGGTCACTCTTCCAATCTTTGTAACATTTGGAAGCATTCCTATCAACTACCGAATGGAGGATATCGTTATTATAGTTGTAATCGAGATTAAACCAATCTTGCAATATAATAAACATGCTAAGTGGTTTTATTATGAATAATTTTAGAAAAAATTTAATAACAATGAAGTTAAATAATATCAATATACCCTTTTGAATCTCACTTTTATGACAGGGTCTACATCTTTTCATACATTATGATATAGTTCATATATATCCTCAGTGTAAATACTAATCGCACTATCAAATTAGGGACCATACTCGCCAAGTGCGTTCCAAGTACCTCCATTCTCATCAAAATTTAAGGGTGATCTTTCCGTCTCTCACCATCTTTACTGCGATTTCATGATCCTTCACCTTCCCTCGACCTCCATGTCATCGAGGTGCAGCGTCAGCAGCAGTGAACACAAATTAAAAGTAATTTACTATCATGTTTACTAATTATACAATGATGATTTAATAATTTTAACAAAATTGTAATTATGTAATTATAGCATACCTGACTCGCAGTGTGATGGCAATCTAGAAGAGCCAAGTAGAGGTTGCGCTTTTTTTGAAGAGCCAGCTGGGGTTGCGACTAAACCAGACATATCAACCTATTAACAAATTAAATTTAGTTAAATAACATATAAAGCTGTACATACTATAGGGACGTTAGATAAACGTATTACGTTCATATTGCATTTAAATATAATTTTAGGAATACATTTTGTTTTTAGATGAAAAATATATGATTCATATTTGAATGAAATATGTGTTTGGATGAAAAATATTTGAATTGTATTTTAAAATTGAAATGTTGGTGTAATTGGTAAAAGTAAATAAAAAAGTTAGAGAGAGAAAGAGTATAATATGAATAAAAAATTGAAAAACTAATAAATAATTATTTCAAAAAAACAAACGAATAGTAATTGTTTTCATAATACTGTTGAAAAGTATTATATTTGAATGCAAAACTTTTACGTTTAGGCGAAAATTGTACTACGTTTAAACGCAATATGAATACAATTATGGTACCAAACACCCATATATGTATACAATTCTACGTACCACCTTTACTCTAAACCTGCAGGATAAGGCTCTATCTCATTTTGCATTGTAATCTATTCATTATATCACTCATCCCACAATGCTCCTTTTTCGTAGAAATTTTCGTAGCATCTCCTTTTGATTCTTCTAAGCATGCTATTATACGTTCATCCGAAGAACAAAGGAAGACGCACCAAAACATCTACCAAAGGTGCAAGTGAAATACAATGACAAACATGTAAAGTACAAAAATAAACTATCCAAACGGGATAATTCAAGAATCAATGACTTCGTATCAATCCTTAAATAGGTCTAAAAATAATTTATAAATGCACATACAAAATGTAAATTAAAAAGTCGTACCCACGTACAAAATTTTTATTTTTTATTTTTGGAAACATACAGTCACAAATCACAATATAATGAACAAAAACTATATTGTAAATTTTATATAAATTTATGATGTTTTATGAAAATTTATTAATTTTATTATGATTTTAACTAAATTTTTACTTTTTTACTTTTTTTCTTTTACCATTCTCCTTTGTTTATAATGATTTTTTTATTTTATTATCAAATTTTTTAATTCTTATTAATCATATATTTAATTTTTTATTAATTTTTTTTTTATAATATTTATTTAATAATTTTATATACTAATTTTTTATTATATCAAATTTTTTATTTATTTTTAATTAATCATATTTTTTTATTTTTAATTCAATTAAATAATATTATAATTTAATATTTATTTGTAATTGTTCATATTTTTATTTTTTTAAATATTTACATAATTAATATTCTAATTTGGTACATATATTAGTTTTTTAGCTAATTATTGCACTTTCCATATAAATATCATTTTATTTACAATTTTAATATTTATTTATAATTATTAATTATTTACATAATATTATTATTTTTAACTTATTACAAATTGCTAAACTTTTTATTTATCCATAAATTTAATTTTTAATTTTACTAATAAAGTTTCAAATTTTTTGTTTAACATTTAATAATTTTTATCCGTTTTATCTAATCAAATTTAATCATCAATTTAACAAATTAACTTTTCAATTTATATTTTCTAAAAACAATTTAATCAATTAATATACATGAATATAACAATAATAAACAACCAAATCAAAACTTTTTCCAACTAAATACTACAACAAAAACGTCATCATAATCTAAATATTCATATTAACATATTCAAACATATCAAATAACCCAACATCAATAACAAAAATACATAACTACAGTAACTAACACAAACAAATAACTTAGAAAAATCTAAACCCACAAACAATGAATGTCGGAAAGTGGTAGTGAACGAAGGTAGAGGACGTGCGACTGGCAGTAGTACCGATGAGGGCCATGGAGGCGATAATGGTGGTAGCCAAGGGGGTGGCAGCAAAGGCGACGTCAGTGGCGGATAGAGGGAGAAAGGTTGGAAGAGACGAGGAAGAGAGGGAGAAACGGACGATTTTGGCTGGAGAGAGTGAGAGAGAGAGAGAGAGCGGACATTCTTTGGCTAGAGAAGGGAGAGAAGATGACAAGAAGGAGAGAGGCCGAGAAAGAGAACTTAAGAAAAATGAAGAAGAAGGCTCAGGTTACAAGTTTATACATGGTTTTTTTCGACGACATAAAAGATTAAAATGTTGTCGCAATTATTAAAAAAACGATGTCATTTCATTACGATCATTAAATGTACTGTGCGATTATTCTATGAATGTTCTAGAATAAATACCGAAATTTTGTTTACAATGACTTTTTTTTAAAATGTCGTCGTAAATAAGGTTGTAAATTGCCAATTAATCCGTCATTTTTTTGTTAAAATTTAAAATTTGAATTTATTTGTAAGGACATGTTGTTGCAAATACTACAGTAATAAATGGCATCAGTTGATTGATGTCAGCTGTAACCATTTAGTATTTGTGATAACATGTTGTCGCAAATAAGGCAAACAATCCACCATTTTTTCATCAAATTTTAAATTTCAAATTCATATCATCGCAACCCATTAGTAAATGTCATTAAATATTCAATGCAAGCTGTAATCAACCTATATTTGTGACGATATCATCGCAAATAAATACAAATTGGCAAGAACAATTTTCACACCATGATTTTTTTGGATGCAAACTTTATTTGCGATGACATGTCGTGTAAATATTTACGGACATATTTGCTTTGCGATTGCAATGACATGTCGTCTTAAATAATTAAATAAATGTGACAACATGTTGTCGTAATTAGTCATCGTAATTATTTAATGTGACAACATGTCGTTTTTTAAAAAAAGATATTTAGATGTGATGACATGTTGTCACAATCAATAAATTATAAACGACGATAATTGTCGTCTCTAACACCTCTTTTTGTAGTACTAACATTGAAGTTCACGATTGCCATTTTTCTCGGCCGTGAACTTGCTATCTTTTATTCGCCATTGGCTGTGAGGACATTGAAGTTTATGACCGTCATTTTTTCCAGTCGTGAGTTTGCAATCTCTTCTTGGCCACCGTAGGTTATTTTTGTCAAATTGGTTAATCTTAACCTCACAATTGAATTTGGTGATCTCAGTCTTGTGATCGTGATCTCTTCCTCGTTCAAATCCATGCAATCGTGATCTTAGTCGCAATCGATTTTCGATGGTTATCAACATCGAGATCAGGTCGCAATCTCCTCGCTCTCTCTCTCTCTCATCACTGATAGCAATCGCCTTGGCTAGTGGAAGTCACGAAGGTGGTTGAGGGAGTAACTTCCAAATCTCCAACAACAAAGGTAGCGAAGCTAGATCCATGCTTTATGATCTCAAGCCGAGCATCAATTACAGCTGTTGATTTTTATTGTCATTATTGATGATGATAAATAAGGGCAGATTAGCTATAGCGGTTGATTTAGGAGTGGTCGGATTAATTGAAGGACTAGGGTTAGAGCTTGTTTAATTTTGGGACTATTTTGTAAAATTAGTAAATAAATGATTTATCAAAATTAGTAAATTATGATTTATAAAATCAAGAATTTATACAAGTAAATTAAGAATTTACACTTAATTATACTAGTAAATTAATAATTTATGAAATGAATAGTTATTTGTTTACGTAGTAAATAAATTATTTATTGAGTAATAGATGATTTACCAAAATTAGTAAATAAATGATTTACCAAATAAAAAAATAATTTATCAAAATTTATCAAAATCGATATTAAATAATTTATCAAGTTAAAAAATAATTTACTAAATAAATTTATCAAAATTTATACAAGAAAATTTTAAAATGTGATAAATCATAATATACTAAAAATATGAAATTTACTAATAATTTAAAATTTTTTAGTATTTATTTTTGTTGAGGATAAGTTTTGACGTGCTTGTCTCCTTCTTTTATATTTATATCACATATGAAATGGAGCGAATTATGAAATGCAACGTGACAAACATCTAACAGCGCAGTGGAGAAAGCTTTGCAGCCCGGAGAAAGGGCTAGGCCTAAAGGTCGGGAGATTATGTATGTATGACGCGGCTACAAGGATTTCAGATTAGCACGGTTTTGTAGGCGTGATAACCTCATACCTAAAAAGTATTTACACGATATGGCCATTTTTGAACCTCCCTCCATGAATCATCTTATTTGTAAATTTGAACGATTTTTGAATTTTAATTGTTTTTCATTCCACAAATTGCTTTTTTCAGGCTTTTCTTTTTTTTTTTTTAATAAATAAAACAAAAAAAAGTATCACGTATAATTAACATCCAAAATAAAAATAAAAAATAAAAACCTCCGTAATTTGCGTTTTGCAGATTTTTTGGAGTTAAAAACAATAACTCACGGGGTTTACTGCACGTTTTTCAAATATCTAAATCACTAAATTTTTTGTTTGCACTAACTGAATCCCTTTTTTCATGTATTTTCTTTTAAAAATTCAATTTCCTTTTTAAAAGAAGTCATATTGATATGGACTTTAATTCTATGTAATGAATTTTCGTTTAAGATCGACATTTTACCAAATACAGACTACAGACTTGATGTTTATAATAATGACCGTCTTACTAATTTTGAATGAATTTTGTAGAAGTGGATTGTGAAATTTGGATTTGGTGTTTAAAATAAAACCAGTTTGATAATTTTGAATGAATTTTGTAGAAATGAATTCTGGGGTTAACAAAGAATTCACACAAATCTCTAATTTTGGCTCTAGTTTGCATGAGAATCCAGATATCATTGCAAATGCCTTGCTAGTAAAGCGAACAATGTTACCCTCCATGTTAAATAACTAATTTGAAATTTCATTTTCACATCTTCTGCAAACGAGTTGATGTAGTACTTGAGCAGCAAACTTTGTTGTCTTGATGTCTAGCAAATGCCTGAAGCATCCTTTTTAAACAGGTGTTGTTAACTTCTGGTTAGTCTTTTCATGATGTTCTTAAGTACTTGAACTCTAGAGCATAGGTTTATTTTCATTGTGGTCCAACTGCCCTTCTGATTCAGCAACCTATTTGCCTACGTAATTTTATCAAACAGTTCATCAATTATAATAATAATATAATGACCATGCCAATAAAAAATGGAAATAAGCATAATTTGTAAAAACTATTACAGTACTTATATGTCTTTCTTGCGGTGCAAGACGTAGTTTAGTTGGTATTTGGCTCTTCAAATGGCATAATTTCTTTTCATTTATCAACTCTAGTAAATTTGGTTTTAGTCTTTATAACACTCACATGTTAAAACAGAAATTAACGATAATCTTATCATTCTTAACAAACTTTATATCTTTATAATACAATTTATAAAATACAATTTATACTCACATGTTAAGGTATCATTCAAATACAATCAAAATGCAATGCATTTATCAAACTCCCCCTAAATCTATATAAATCTTAACCGTTGAATATCATTATAATAAATTTCATAAATAAAATTAAGATCATTATAATAATTTTCATATCTATTATAATACGAACCAAAAAATAAATCAACTTAAATTTCAACCATTCAAAATCCGTAAGACCAAGCCAAAACCCTATGTGTTATGCAATTCATAACCATAAACAAATGGCCATGTCTTTTCAAATCCGTAAGACCCAATTTATATAACAATAAGCAAGAGCGGGATCATTTTCATAAACTTCCTAAACCCAAATTTATAATGGGTATACACAGGATCATTATGATAATTTCTTAGTCCTTACTATACAAACACAAAGAACTAAAAAACATAATGGCCAAAACAATTTCACTTTCAATCATTCAAAATACCTAAAAAAAAATAATCATGTTTCATCTGTAAAACATCTACCATATTACAATCCATGAGCTGTTGCATGCATACCCAAACATTAAAAATTTATAGCATATTGACGACCCAAATGAAATTCAAAATCCTAGTCAGTAAGCAATATCCATAGGATAATTTCTTCTGCTTATACAAACCAGAAGGAACATAGTCAAAGATTCAAAGGGACTACGTTAATAACAAATGGAGCTTATTAAAGAATCTATTACCTAGTGACCAAATCAATAATAGTTCCAAAACCTCAAAAAGATAAGTCAACAATATAAAGAATCAAAAAATCAAAACCATTTTCTAACAATCAAACAAATAATGACCAAATAAATATCAGTTTCAAACCCCCATGTGTTACGCAATTCAAAACCCCAAACAAATAGCCATGTCTTTTCAAATCCGTAAGACCAAATCAATATTACACATGGACTTCAAAAAATCAAAAAGTGAAACAAAAACTCACGAAGAAGCCCACAATTCCCCCACTCAAAACCCCAACTAAAACCCTAAGCCCCTTCGACTCCACCCCACAATTAAAAAAAAAAAAAGTTAAACAAATAGAAACCATAGAAATATAGTCTAAAAGATAATGACCAAATCATTATGTATCTTTTCAGCATGTCTATCCTTAGTAGATGGGTCGACATTTTTCTTAATTACGGCCTCAGTGATGGTGATACTAGAGTATCCTCAAAACCTGGTAGCTTCTCTAGGTTTTCATCCTCCGTCATTGTTCTTCTCTGGTTAATGCAACACGAATAAAGGAGGAATGAGGAATGGCTCGGAGAGAGGAGGAATGAGGAACGAGCTCGGAGAGAGGAGGAATGGGGAAAGTAGTTTTTGGTATTGGTATGTTTATTAGGTTTTGATGATCATGAAATTAAAGGGATTACAATCCATTTTTTTTTTCTTTTTTTAATTATAAAAATATTGTGCTGATTTTTATAGGGGATTCGGTCACCCTTTTTTTCTTGATTTAAAATGTATGGGTATATTGGTCAATATAAAATAGGCAATTAACTATTTTGTTCATATTTGCAAATAAATTTATTTTTGGACAAATCTTTAACACAGCTTCCCAAAATAACCATACATGTAAATCACCCCACCGTTAAGGTAACAACTTCAGGTCACCCTCGAGATCTAGTGGCCTGTGGTTCGGTGGTTACCGTTACTTGTTAGCACAATAAACGACAGACGTTTCTTCTGGGTTTGAAATATTTGGTCCACTTTCTTTTTTTTTTTTTTTTTTCTTTGGCTTGAAATGATATTTTTGTCCAGTTTTGGGTCATATATTTAAGCGCCAAAAATTATTAAAAAAAAAATCAGAAGTGTGTGAGTCATTCTTTGATGTTAATAATTTGGAAAATAAAAGGAAAGGAGAACTGACCATGATTTATTTTTTCTATTTTTTGCCTTTTAATTTGGAAAATTGCAAACGGCATCCTTTTCCATTTTTAGCTAATGAAAATCAAATTTACCTAGATAGTACGGAAATTCGCCGTCATATTACTAATGAAAATCAAATATACCTAGATAGTAGTGATACTGTAACTAAATCTTTAATAAAACTGACGGAATGATTCTAATTGATTTGAATTCAAAATTTTATTTAAAAAAATGAATAATTTAATTATATTCTTATACCATTGGTATAAAACATAAAATTTTTTATGAATAAATAATATAAAAAAGTAGTGATATTTTAAAATTAAGTTGTCTTTTTTTGGTAGAAAAATAAAAGGGTCTAGTGGTAATCCCATAGTCGCTTTAATTTTCAACATTCATAAACAGGATACATGTCAATAAATATGGCAAGAAAAAATAGGTCTTTAACCATAAAATCGAATACAAGTACTTTTAAAATGTTTAGGAGAAAAAAGTGACAGCTCTTTAGTTCTTGTACAGTTTCATACTGTGCTTGAACTACTTTTTATCTGTTATATGGTTTACGTCTAGCAAGGGGAGAAAAGCTTACTCCATAAACAATTTTCTGCAGTAACTAAGTTATCTAAAGTGTTTATCAGAACATTAGATACTAATTGAGTTTGGGGTAGGTTTATAAGTGTTGATTATAATTGGAGAACTAAATTAAATTTTTGTTGATATTCAATGTTAGACTGTAAAAGTGGCATACAAGACATATATATATATATATGAGGTCTCACATATTCCGCAGTGATGTAAGTGCGGCAATTCATCCGTCCGTGGCCATTGAATGCAAAATAAAGAGCGCCAATATATACGAGGGAGAGGGAGCTATAATGAGTTGGGATACAACCTGGAGAGAGAGAGTTGTCGGCCTTCATGTTCTCTAGTGCAATCCAGTACCGGGGAAACGAATAAAGCCCAAACTTTGCCAAAACGACAGACGAGCAACATCTAAGATCATCATGCACATCCACTCACAAGTTGATGGTGGTGATGAGGAGATAAGATCGGATGTTTGGCTTGACCTTTTTGCTGTAAACAATGGTGGCAATAAGGAGGGAGGAATATGTGTCTTAGTACTTGTCTCAAACGACAATCGCCACGAGCAATGAGGAGCCACCAGCTTGCCCCTTTGCCGCCGATGTTGAGAAAATATTGGAGACTTGAAACACGTAAAGAAATACGCTTTCTTTAAAGCGTTATTTGCCCCCTTTCCGTAGAGATTGCTTTGGGTTTCAGTAGCAAATCGCTTTCAGGATATGACAAGCCTCACGTAAATTTCCAGTAAGCAAAACTAGAAATTTTACAGAAAGAACATAAGAACTCAGTTGAGTATCTGGTAAAGAAAGAATAGAAAAAACTGAAAACGAAAGGAAAAATTATTATGTTAAACGTTTTCTGATTTCCCTTAATATAGACTCAATGGCATCTATTCATCAACACATACAACTGTTGATACAAACAGTTGTTATTTTATTGCTGTTATATCTGAAAAGTCACATCTTTTCAGAAAAATTAAATTTGAATGTTAAATCTGAAAAGTCACATCTTTTCAGAAAAATTAAATTTGAATGCTAATTCTGAAAAGTCACATCTTTTCATAAATTTGAAATTCAAATTTAAAAATAAATAAATATTAATTGCAGCATTTAATCTCCACGCGACACGTGTCACGTGCCAAGTGCGCCTAATAAGCGCCAAAAGCGCCTCTACAGCCTCACTGCCCACGCCACGCGCGCGCGTGTGCGAGTTATGTAGGCATGTCCCTTCACTTACCACATCATTGGTTCACTAGAAAGGTATTCTCTTATAAAGAGCTATGACTCTTTATCTTCTCTCTATGTGGGACTTTAGCATATCTTTTTGCACTTATAGTTAAACAATTCCAACAGCCGATGGTTGCGAAGTCCTCTCCTCTTCCTCTTTCTCTCACTCAGGGTTGTACCGCCGAATGTCCGGCCATTGTACAATATACTATTATTTATTTTTCAATTTTTTAATACAAATATATTCAATACTGTGAGACCTTTTTTGTTTTTTTGTTTTTTTTTTGGGCCAATGTTGGTGATATGATGACAAAGAAAACCTATCTAGAGTTTTCGCTTTTTCAAGTCTTAGGTTTAAGTTATGATGTATGCAAGAATCTAGCACTTGACAAGAAAAATCATGTATTGTCTGCTCTTGAAATTTAGAGTTTATTAATTATAAAGATCTAAAATCAGGTTCTTTGACATTACACCAATATGACGAGGACAAGTACATAAAGACACCATCGATTTTTTTTCCTTATTCATAACGGTGAGACTTGCACCTATATTTCTCTAGATTATCAAATCTTACATTTTAATACCATAAAACTACATCTAGTATTTAACTTTCACTAATCAACTAGTTTTTATTTAAAAGTACCCAAAATACTCTTTAAAAATATTCAATTAATTTTTTATCATTATAATGATTTAAAAATGCAAGACTTAAAAATGTATTATACATGTATATATTTTTAATGAAAACAAGATATATCTTTAACATCTTTAAAATACAATAAAAGCATGAATGTTGGTTTTCGTTCTTACTCCAAGCTAACTACGTAGCGCTTTTAATGTATGCCATGCATGTGGTGTTTATTGTTTGGCCTTTTTTTTTAATTGATTTTCTCAATTAATTACTGTTTAACTTAACCAGAAAAAATAACAAACAACTATTTTGTTAAATGAAAAAATGTTATTTATTAAATTAGGTGATCAAAATAGACCATCTAATCTTTTTTTTTTTTTTAAGAACATCATATTCTATTCTTTCTGGATAAATTACTTATTTAGTTCTTAATCTTTTTACAAAGTTATGATTTAGTCCCCTAACCTTTTTTCCTAGATAAAAGGTTCCTTAACTCTTTAAAAGTGTACAATTTGGTTTTTTTTTTTTACTAAAACAATAAAATAATATATAAAAAAAAGGTCATGTAAATTACACAGAATTTACTATTTAAGGAGAATTAAAAAAAAATTCCATGATTTAACTTGTCAGTACCATATATGTAATGTATTTTATCTAATTTTTAACCTTTTTATTTATAAAAATGATGAAATTGCATTTTCTTAAAAAGTTTTTGAACCTTTTAATCATAAAAAAGGATTAAAAACTAAATTATAACTTTATAAAAAAAATTAAAAGTCTAGCAATTTCCCCCCACTCTTTCTACTACAGGAGAAACTATTATTTGTCTTATGGTTAGTAACTACCAGATATAATTAAAAGAGCAGAACTTTGACCAAGTTGAACAATTAATTTAGTCGAAAAACAAAAATAACATCATCGTGGTCGAAAATTTTGACTTCTTGGTTAACGTGACCTGTAATATGATTTCTCAGTAATCATTGATCTTGTTTTAATCGAGTTCCTCCTTCTATCCTAAGAAAATGTCAAAAGAAAACGACAAAGATCTTGAACATAACTACCTACGGATGAAAACCTATACTCGCAGTTTTATAATGTTTAATTTCGGCTTATATGTGTGCAATGTAAGACTGATATTCACTCTTTTTTTTTTTTTAATTTTGTTCCTTTGAAATAATAATCACAATAATAATAATATAAGCTTATATTTTTGTGCATATATATATATATATACATACAATGACTTTAAAAGGACGCTAGAAAAGTATAGTTATACGTATAATCTTAATAGAAATTTTATAAAATTTAATTTCACCTCAAAATATAAAGAGTTCGAACTCGTTTCTTTTTTTCCTTTTTTTTTTTAAGAGGTATTGTAAGTATTTATGTGGAACTTGCAACTTATGTTTCATTATTTGGTCCCATGTTGATGTTTAAATATGAGAACTTTTTACTATATATAATTTTAAATATTAAATTTGGTCATGTTAAAATAAACAATACGTAAAATAATATTTTTTTTTAATAAAAATCTGATAGTTCAACATAATATCGGATTGATACATATATATATTTTTTAATTTCTTGTCGTGATTTTCTCATTAGATAATTATCAGTATTTAACAACTTTTGTTGTGGTCATCCATCATCATTAGCATTAACACCACATTTAAGAAAGTGCCACTAATTTTTTGCCTGCATTTTCTGCAAATTAATCAACTTTGTCCAGATATTGCGCGTAAGCAGGGATCAGGGATAACTAAAGTCAAATTAAGAAATTATTAAATATTCAGAATATAGGTCCTTTTTTTTTTTCTTCTTGAATACATATATATGTGTATTTTTATTTTTATCTTTCTACGTGTTAATTTGGTATGGTTTTAAGATCACCATGCAAATCTAGCTAGAGGAATGAATCGCAAAAGGATTACTAAAAATAAAGAACCTATTTTGAAAAGCCAAATCCTCAAGACACTCAATTAGAACAAGTGCTGAATCAAGAAGCACCCAAATGGAAAAAGAAGTATACACATTTTAACTAGACATTTTATGACAATAAAGAGAATTCCGTAGCAGTATATTAAAAAAAATCTCCAATGATATTACAATCAGATCAGATTCAATAAAACTTGATAAAATCTAATAATTAAAATTGCATCATGCCATTGGATATTTTATACTATGCCAGAGAATTCTTGAACAAAACCCGAAAACAAAATAAATGAAATTTTGATAGTACTATATGAAAAAATAATAAATATTTTATTTTAAATCATCAAATTTTGTATCTGTCTATTTTTTAAAATTTTAATATGATTTTAATCAAATATTATTTTTAAAAGGATTGCATTGTCGATAGAGTACCATAGAAAGCTCAAAACAAATAAACAAAAGGGTTGTAAAACATTAATGAACTACAGATAGTAGTTACTGAACCAAAATATACAAATTGGAAGTTCTTTGAAAACAAGCTGGTTCAATTCTCTATATCTATTGCCTCGTCGAAATAGTTAAATGCACATTCCAAGTACAGGTCCTCTATATATATATATATATATAGCGAATATGTTTGGAACAACGATGAACAAATACTAAGTGAAAACGCCATAGCAATCCTTAGATTCTTTGCCTTGTAAAGTAAAAAATGAAAGAGATTAAATATCGATCAAATGTGCTTGAAATGGGAACATAATCATATAATAATTGATATTAGGCTCTTATATAGTCTTAATAATTATATCAACATGGTACTTCTATTATACGTATATACATAAACAGCCATCATGTTAGTTTTTCTTTTTTTTCCCCCCCTCAAAAGCTGTCATGTTAGTTAAGCGAAAGGAAACAAAGGAAAAACGAAACAGCTAGCTGTCGATATATATTTGCCCTAAAATTCGTTGATTAATTAAAGAAGAAGGATAATTCTAACAATTCGTCACTCTTTAGAGAATATATTTTTTTATCAAAGAAGCATCTCCCACATCATATTTTTTTGTCAAAGATGACATATCACTTTTGACATTAGAGAAATCCATTTATTGGTATCTAATAATGCGAATAAAATAATTCCTATGAGACTATTTAGCTCTTTAATTTAGTTGCTGTAGTTAGTTGCTATATATGGTCCACTTGGAGAACCTAACAGATTATTATCATATATACAATAAGGGAAAGATAATTATTGCTATAGAAGATCATAGAAAGTCTACAGCTCTTTCATGTAAAACAATTGCAAGTGGCAATTATGCCTGCCCCATTATAATAAAGTGCTACTTGTACAAACTTATTGGTTTTGATTTTATGGTTTTTTTTTTAAATTAATAATTATCATAGTTTTCTTTTAAACAATTAAATTGTATGATCATAGTCTTGCTTTAATTTGCTGCGCTTGAATTTCATTTTATTCGATTATTTTCTTCTACACTCTTAAATAAAATCGGTGGGAGCTAAGAAAGAGGGAGGGAGATTCTCAATTTCAAACTTGTCTCACAATCCTTTTTCAAGGTCAATTAATTTAAGAAGAAATATTTGTCACGAAGGTAACAGTATTATTATTATTATTTTTTGGTTGTTGAAAGTATTTTATGGAAGAGAGGGGTGTTGTGTTGCATTTTTTTCCCCCTCAATGGAAAAAGGAACAATGATGTCCCTAAGCTCCTGATTTGGTTATATTTTGAAAATCTAGTTAGACCACATGTTGGAGGGGAATCAATATGCACTTTTATCAAATCATCTATAGAGGTTCATGCGAGTTAATAATACAATTTTATTATTTTAAAAAATTAAGTACTAGTGCTGATAATCAAATCTATGAATAATAAAAAAAAATAATAAAGTGATCATCTTTTATCACTATTATATTCAAAGTTAAAAGTAAAAGATAAATTAAAAATTTATCTCAATGAGGGTATTTGATCAAGATAAATCTATAAATAAAATTAAAATTGTAATGAAATAGTACTTAGTAATAACTAAGTTTGATAACTATAACCATTTTTAGAGTACTTTTAATGCTTCTAAAGTTCTGAATAATATTAAAATTATTAATGTCATAAAAAATTGTGTTTGACTATATATATATATATGCATATCATTTGGTTATGCAATATAAATCTTCATATTACCCAATCATTACGCTAGGAGTGGAAGACTTACACTTATGTTCCTTGACAATTTATTTTGGGCTTAGATAACTGAAAAATCGGTGTTTATGGTAAATGTCAACTTAACCATACTAAATGCCCTTTTTTTATTCACATAATTGTTTTTTCATTGGGTCTACTAGTGAATTCTATATTTGTATGTAATATAAATATATAAATATATGTTATAAGGATGATGATGTGTGACTTCAGGCAAAAGGATCTTTAAAAGCAAGATGAAAGTTATGTACTTCAACGATGTCTCGGAACTCGTAAATTTGCGCGGCAGATAGGAAAGCGCATGCTAAGGTCAACAATACAATACCCCTGTTTTATATTTAAATAATAAAATTTAATGGATTTTGGTCTTTATAAATTTGATTAATATGATAGAATTGACAAGTCTTGAACAAATACGAATATGGTACCAAATCAAATAAATACAATGAAAAGAAAAGGCCTAAAATGCCCCCCCAAAAAAGGTACATCATTAGGAAGTTTTTAGCATGCATGCACCTCAATTTCAATTTTCATAAAAAAAAAATTAGGAGATCGAATGTTATATTATTAAACTAATTTCTCAACTAATTAAGCAACCAAGAAAAGAATGAAAAAGTTTAATCTCTCTTTTTGGAAAACAAACAAAATTACCAAAAGATCATCCAAATACACCAGATACACAAGAAAAGCGAGAATGGAGGGGAAGATAATATGAACATGAAATTACAAGAAAAAAATTTCCCCCCATAACATACCTCCTTTGATGATATAAAGCCCAAAATAGAGGATTATTCTACAAATATCGCATATAAGGCTAGTTTTGTCGGGCTTATATACCCAAAAACAAAAAATGGTCTTGTTGGGGCAATCAATGATGACAACAAACAACTCCTCCAGGAATCTTTCTCTTCAAGGGCAAGATCAAAACGAATCATTGAACTGTATTATATTTGTATTATGTTTAAATATAATATATTTTTTATTTAAATACAAAGTATTATATTTAAATATCAATCAAATCAAAAATTTAAATCTAATATAGTTATTATTTATTATTTTATTATTTCTATTATTTTTACTAATCACATCACATATTCTATTTCTCTCTCCTTTTCCTCCTCTCTATTTTTATCAGTCACATCACATATTTAATATTTAAATATAATTTAAATACTTTTCATCCAAACAAACATTACATTTGAATGTAATACAAATACTTTTTATCCAAACACATATTACGTTCAATACATTAAATTTAAATATAATATGAACACAATGCGTTATCTAAACGCCACCTTTAGCAAGCAAGTTAGCATCTAACATGGACATCGGCAACTAAACTGTGTTAAACTAAACTAAAAAACACTAAGCGTGTGTTTGGTTCAAGTTCTAACTTAATCTAACTTACAAATTAAGCTAAATTGACTATTTTATTCTATCTTAATTTAACTTGATTTATATTTGAGATTATAAAAATAGAGATAATTTATATTATAAATTATATTAAAATAATAAAAATGAATTTTATCAAATTAAATTAAGTTATAATTAATTTGGTTAATTTAATTTATAAATTAAATTAAGTTAGACATTGAAAGTAAATGGAATCTTATTGGTTACAAAAGGCAAAAGAATGCATGCATAAACTGACACCCGTCACAATTAAGCAAGAAAGTAAGCGTTTAAAATGGACGTCGGCTCTTTTTATATATGTTATAGAAAAATTAACCATCGACTTATTATATTTAACAATGTATATATATATATATGAATATATATGTATATTATATTCCGTGCCTTGTAATGCGTGACGGTTGCTCACAGCTTGGACAAGTAATTTCAAGTTCTTTTGGCATCCAAGGACAGAATTTTTAGAATCCACTTTTTTCATCCTCATTTTAGATAGATTATTTCTACTAATACTCTTCGTCTCAAAAGCAAAAAGAAGGCGTAAAGATAAGTCTATTCCAGGCTTAAGATTTCTTGCATAAATTGAAAATATACCCATCACCTGTGTCTTGTTAGATCTCTTTAGTCCATTTCTTCAATTTTCATGGTAATCAATGACTTGAGCACAAAATTTGTGCCACAAGTATATTAGGGGGGTTTCTTTTTTTGAGTAATGACAAAAAAAAAACATATTTTTAAAATATTACTTTATTTATTATGATTTCAAAATTTTTATTTTCTTATAATATTTAATAAAAGTGGTTTCAAGCAAAAATACTTAATATGTTATTTTCACAATTTGCTCATTTTATTACACTTCTTAGAGAGCTTATAGAAAGAGTTAATAGATCCTAGAGTGAGTTGCTTGTACCACTGTCGGGCACTGCTCGACTACATCAAACAAAAAACCTTACACGGGACAGTTTCATTACCATTATGCATGAGCATTATCCCTTGATAGTTCTCCAGGTGCTTATTAGCATCTATGATGCCATCATATGCTGTTATGATCGGCATCTTGAATCTCTCCATGTACGGGGCCGTCATAATGTCTGGGGTGAAGGTGTATCAATTCTCCTTGCAGACTCTTGGCCATACCTTTGGTTCAATAGCAGGTACATTTGCCGTTGTAACTTGTTTAGGTATGGATTCCAATCCACCCCGTAGGTTGTTATAGTTTTTTTTTTTTTTTGTCTTTTTTTTTTCAAATTTTACGCTCAATTTTTACTATTCTAATCAATTTCAACTTTCAAATAAAAGTTTCAGTCTTTCTTCTATACGAGCCTTTAATCCATAGAATCCTCTTTTTCCTCCCCATTTTTTTAATTTCAAATTTGACAATTGAAAAATATAATTTGTCTCTTACAACTCAAGATTTAACAAATTCATCCCGCACTAAGCTTATCACAAGTTGCCATTTTGATATTTCAATCATCAAAATATTAAGTTTTAGTGGTTAAAACGCATGCGCTCGTTGAGTTACTCATTTATGATTCAAACTGTCAAAAAAATGTCCTTTATCAGCTACTCACGTGACATAAATATGTTGAAAATCGTTAAAAAAAATTTTGATATTTCAATGAAGAAAATACTGGAATTTTAACTAATATTAAGCTCGGGGACTAGTTCCATACATTTTGAGTTTTAGAGGATAAATTGAGAAAATTATTTTTGGAGACGAAATTTGAAATTAACCTTTCTTTTTTTTTTTTTTCCTAATTACTACAAAGAAAATGGCATGATCTTTCAAAAAGCACATGCAACAATTCTATGCATCAGATGCTTGGAAATTTTTATTGAAATTTATTCGCAGAACAACCTAATACTTTCGAATGTGTGCGCATATATATATATATATATATAGTTTTTTAGTTATTAGACGATGAAAAGGACAATTCGACCGGTTGAAAAACTACAAAAACGTTAACAGACACCATCTTAAAAAAAAGATTGTCAAACAACTGTAAAATGGAAAACGTAGTACATATCAATCCCACATTGCAGTCATGCTCAGAGTTTATTATTAACAAATATTTTAAGACTTCTTTTTACAACAAAACCTCTTATCAATTGTGTATATTTCTAATAATTAAAATTATATATATAAAAAATTAATATCTCATTTATTTATCATATTATATTTATATTATATTTGAATGTAATGTAATTTTTATCCAAACATAAAGTATTACACTCAAATACCAATCACATTACATTTTAAATTCAATATAATTACTATTCACTATTCACTATTTTTCTTTTTTTGCTATTTTTACTACACATCACATATTTTCTTTCTTTCTCTTTCTTTTTTTTCTCTTTACTTTTATCAATCACATCACATATAATACAATTCAAATATTTTTCATCCATACATATATTATATTCAAATGTAATGCAAATACTTTGTGGCGGCCCGCCCTGCTGTAGAGGCTCTACAGTGCTATTACAGTCAACTCTGAAGTTAACCGCAATAGTCTGCAGGCCTCTAGAGTCGCCGGCAATCATGCTGAACTGTAAACTACTGCTAATTTTGCGGAACAAAATTTTTTTTTCTTTAAATTCATAAACTATTTGAGAATGTGATAACGAAATCACGTTAACAAAATAACATGCATCTGATCATGATTCCCCTATCACATACTCTTGACTTGAAAACTTATCTCTTTGAAATTACATTCAAAATCTACACAGCGGAAGACTATCGGTGACCAATATCCCTCGTCCAATCCTGCCCGGCATGCAACTTCCCTGTTCGTCGTCCACCATATACTACTGGTGAACAGGTCTCTTACCTGCAACATGTGAACAAACTGATGAGCTATAAGCTCAGTAAGTTCAAACATAAAAACATGAAACTGACATGCTGTACTGCTGTGCTCATGCATGAAACTGGACTCTGTGAACATACTTCTGGCTGAGAGGTTTAGTCTTAGGATATTATCTGTTAATTTAGTTCTGGTTTTGAGCCCCTGATTGGTCGTACCGACATGTTAGCGCAACCGGGAGCGGTACTTTAGTACTGACCTCCTCAGTCTTAATTGATGCTAAACATGCAAACCTCCCCGTGGGTCGAGAGGCCGATACGCCAATATCTGGTTTACTTACCATCTTGCTGGTGTTCCAACTGGGTAGCATACTGCTTGCCCCCACAGTCGGAACCTGTTAATCAAATTACTGGGGTGTGAATTAATTAACACATTAGGGTGCCTTGTGCACCTAACTGTTTTCTTGTTCTGGTACTGTCTGGTCTGTGTACTGAAACATGCAACTCTATATGTATGACATGAACTGACCTGTGCTGACATGAGACTGACATGTACTGGCATAAACATCGTGATGCAGACAATCAATGTCTGACATACACGTCATATAACATACATAATATCATAACTAACAAGCTTGCCCACGTTGCAGTCAGGATAATGCTTGAACTTACAGATAATCCTCTAGTGTAAGCTTCTGCTGCTCTGAGACTGCTGATTTGGGGTCTCTAGCTTGATCTCCTATAAAAGGAAAAATCACTGATTATTTACCATTTTTATCTTATACTGGAAATATAGCAAAACATGAAATTTTCTATTTCCAGACTCTTTTTTTTTTTTTTTACTCTCTGGCTTCGAACACGCCCTCCTACACGGGCGTGTCTCTACCCGTGTACCCCTCTGGACTTTTAAGCCTGGCCGTGTAATTCGTGGAACATGGCCGTGTATGCTTACACAGGTGGATACACGGCCGTGTTACTGGCCGTGTACTCCTCTGTACTCTTACACGGTTACTTACACGGCCTTGTTACTGGCCGTGTACTCTTCTGTACTCCAACACGGTTACTTACACGGCCGTGTTACTGGCCGTGTTTTCTTACTGCCTAACATGGCCTGCTGCACGCCTTCCTCCTGACCGTGTGCCCCTTGACACGGCCCGATACACGGCCGTGTTCTTGGCCGTGTACCTCTCGGGTCTGATTTTTTTCTTGCAACACGGTCGTGCATATGGGCATATTCGGGGCCGTGTTCTGAACACGCCCTTGTACACGCCCGTGTTCATACCAGAATCAAGATTCTGGGTCCGAACTACTCCGCCTGGTTTTCTAAGGCTTTGGTGGCCTTTGTTCTACTTCTTACACTTGAAATCGATCTTCATAAGATCGTTTCAAGGTATCTACTACATTCCTACTATCACAAATCCATGATTTCATAAGCAAAAATCCCACATTTTGCTCATTTCAAACTCTTGACTTAACTTTTGAAAAATCTACATTTTCGTGAAGAATATTCACTAAACTTGGTTTTCTAAACCATCTGTTCATGGATTCGTGTTTGAAAATATCTAGACTCGAATCACGTTTTAATTTTAACCTGAAATCTAAACGTGATTCACTCACATTCCCTTTTTCCTCTCAAAAGAAAAACGTGAGAACTAGGGTTTACCTTGCTTTGAATCTTACGAGCTTCTTGCTGCGGATTCGTGGCTGAATCTCGAACAATCTGCTGCTGGAACAAGAAATCCGAACTTGCCTTGGATTTCTCTTTCTTTTCTCTTTTTTTCTCGGCCACTCCCTTTCTCTCTTCCCTTTCTTTCTTTTTCTTCTTTCTTTCTTTTCTTCTTTCTTTCTTTTCTCTTTCTGCCGGCTGCTGTGCAGCTAAGGGAATTAATTCCCTTTAGCTCACGTGCCACTCACCCTCACTCTCACTTTCTTTCTTTCTTTTTTTTTTATGTAAGGCCTTGTTTGGCTATTCTTTTGGCCCTTGATCAATGTGGCTCACTTGTGTGCCATTGATCTCTTAATATGTGCTTTCCACATACTTTTCTATTAATTTTAAAACATCGTAAATTGAATTAATGCTTAGCTTTTAACTATCTTCATTAATTCATTGTCAAATTTTGATTAAAACTCAGTTAATCAAAATTTTCCTCTGCTCTTTATTCTGTAATATTTCTCACTATAAATGTACATTTATTTACATAATTTGTACAAATCTTTCCGAGAGTATAGATTTCTCGGTTATCACATTCACCCCTCCTTATAAGATTTTCGTCCTCGAAAATTTAGAACAAGTGAGGGTATGAACGTCTCATCTCATCTTCTCTCTCCCACGTAGCCTCCTCAACGTTGTGATTTCTCCACAATACTTTGACTAGTGGGATGGTCTTGTTTCTCAGCTCCTTTTCTTCCCTAGCCAGTATCTGAACTGGCTGTTCTTCGTAGATCAAGTCCTCTTGGACTTGGACTGGTTCATGCTGTAGCACATGAGATGGATCTGACATGTACTTTCTGAGCATGGAGACATGGAATACGTTGTGTACTGCTGCTAGCTCAGGAGGTAATGCCAACTTGTAGGCAACATTCCCAATGCGTTTGATAATCTCATAGGGTCCAATGTATCTTGGACTCAGTTTTCCCTTCTTTCCAAAACGCATGATCCCCTTCATGGGTGACACTTTCAGAAAAACGAAGTCTCCTTCTTTGAATTCTAGGGATCTCCGCCTTCTGTCTGCATAACTCTTTTGTCTGCTCTGAGCACTCTTCATTCTTTGCTGGATCTTGACAACTGCATCACAAGTCTCTTGCATGAAATCTGTTTTATGCAGTTGTTTTTCCTTCAGATCATAGCAATGGATGGGTGATCTGCACTTTCTTCCATATAGAGCCTCATAAGGTGCCATCTTGATGGAAGCTTGGTAACTGTTGTTGTATGAGAATTCCACTAGTGGCAGCTTCTCATTCCAAGCTCCTGGAAAATCCATAACACATGCTCGGAGCATATCCTCCAAAGTCTGGATAGTCCGTTCTGATTGTCCGTCTGTCTGAAGGTGGAAGGCTGTACTGAATCTCAGTTCTGTACCCATGGCTCTTTGCACATACTCCCAAAAGTTTGAAGTGAATCGTGCATCTCTGTCAGATACTATGGACTTTGGCACTCCATGTAACCTGACAACATGATCTACGTACAGCTGTGCCAGCTTCTCCAATGAGTAAGTGATCTTTATCGGTATGAATCTAGTTGTCTTTGTCAATCTGTCCACGATTACCCAGATGGCATCGTGTCCTCCTCTTGTTTTGGGTAGTCCTACCACAAAATCCATGGTAACGTCCTCCCATTTCTATTCTGGAATCTCCAGAGGCTCTAACTTTCCTCCAGGATGCTGATGCTCAGCCTTTACTCTCTGATAAGTAAGGCACTTACTCACAAATCTTGCAATGTCTCCTTTCATCCCTTTCCACCAAAACTGTAGCTTCAAGTCTTGGTACATCTTGGTGGCTCCAGGATGGACTGAGTATGGCGTCTCATGAGCTTCTGACATGATTCGCCTTCGCAGTTCTTCATCTGCTGGAACATGAATTCTCCCCTTATACCTGATTAATCCATCTGTGGACATCTCTTCTTGGGAGTCTGTCAGACTTGAATCTTGCTTCTGATCTTCCTTGATATCATCAAATAATGATGACTTCAACTGCAGTGCTGACAATTTTCCTGATATCAGCTCTAGCTCGAGTGAATGGATCTTTTACTGCAATGGTTTTGACAACCTGTCAATAGGTAGCTGCTGTGGAACTGTCGCTTTTCTGCTCAAAGCGTCTGTTACTCGGTTGGCTTTTCCTGGGTGATAAAGGATCTCACAGTCATAATCCTTCACCAACTCCAACCATCTTCTTTGCCTCATGTTTAGCTCCTTCTGTGTGAAGAAGTATTTTAGGCTCTGATGATCTGTGTAAATCTGGTACTGAGCTCCATACAGATAGTGTCGTCAAATCTTGAGTGCGAACACTACTGCAGCAAGTTCTAGATCGTGGGTGGGATAATTCTTCTCGTGCTCTTTCAGTTGACGCGAAGCGTAGGCAATCACTCTGCCTTCTTGCATCAATACTGTTCCCAAACCCACTTTAGAAGCATCACTGTAGATCTCATACTTCTCCCCTTCAGTAGGGAGTGTGAGGATCAGCGCGCTTGTCAGCCGTCTCTTTAGCTCTTGGAAGCTTCTTTCACACTCATCTATCCATATATACTTCTTTTCCTTGCGTGTGAGGGTGGTTAGAGGTGCTGCCAGTCTTGCAAATCCCTCTACGAACCTCCTGTAATAGCCAGCTAACCCTAAGAAACTGCGTATCTCTGTTACGCTCTTAGGTACAGGCCATTGGTTGATTGCTTCTACCTTGACTAGATCTACTGCAATTCCCTCCTTGGATACTACATGACTGAGGAAATGTACTCTGTCTAGCCAGAACTCACATTTTGAGAATTTGGCATAGAGTTGATGCTCTCTCAGCTTCTGAAAAACAACTCTCAACTGTGCTTCATGCTCTGAGTGAGTCTTTGAATATACAAGGATGTCATCGATTAACACAATGACAAACTTGTCAAGATACTCCTTGAAGACTCTGTTCATCAGGTCTATGAAAGCGGCTGGCGCATTCGTTAACCCAAACGGCATTACTAAGAACTTATAATGTCCATAACGGGTTCTGAAAGCTGTCTTGGGAACGTCATCTTCCTTGATTCTCAGCTGATGATATCCTGATCTCAAATTAATCTTTGAGAACACTGCTGCACCCTTGAGCTGATCGAACAGGTCATCAATCCTAGGTAATGGGTACCTATTCTTGACTGTGACCTTATTCAATTCTCTGTAATCTATGCACATGCGGAACGTCCTGTCCTTCTTCTTGACAAACAGCACGGGAGCTCCCCATGGGGCATGGCTCGGTCTGATTAATCCCTTGTCAAGTAGATCCTTCAACTGCACTTGTAACTCCTTCAACTCCACTGGTGCCATGCGGTACGGCGCCTTGGAGATGGGTGCTGTTCCAGGTAGGAGCTCTATCTCAAACGAGATCTCCCGTTCTGGAGGTAATCCTGGTAGTTCCTCGGGAAAGACCTCGAGAAATTCTCTGACAACTAGAACCTCTTCTGGCTGTAACTTCTTCTCTTCTGCTGTATCTGTCACATAAGCTAAATATCCAGTACAACCACTGGCTATTAGCTTCTTGGCCTTCATTGAACTGATCATCATCTTGCTTGATCTTCTTGAAAAATCGACATATTCGAAACTTTCTTCATCTTCTGGCTTGAATACTATTTTTCTGTTTCTGCAATCTATCGTGGCTTGATATTTTCCTAGGAAATCCATTCCCAAGATTACATCATAGTCTACGATCTTCATCATGATCAACTCTGCATACAGCTCTCTATTTGCCACGATTACTGGTACATGAGGTAACCAGTACTCTGACAACATGATTTCTCCTGATGGGAGAGCAGTTCTAAAAGTCCTTCCCATGTGGTCTTTAGGGTATTCTAACTTATAAGCAAATGCACATGATATGAAAGAATGGGTGGCCTCAGAGTCAAATGGTACAGATGCCAAGTGGTTAGCGACAGAAATCTGACCTGTCACCACGTTGGACGTCCCTGTCTCTGCCTCTTCTCTGGTGTAGGCCATCACCCTAACATCTGCCTGAGGAGCTCTTTCTTGCACTGCTGGAGCCACTTCTGTTGGGCTTTCATAACTCAACCTGAGTGCATGTACTTGGGACTACTGTGGGCGTGAAGAGTTTGCTCTTGATGCTGATACTGACTGACGGTTCATGGGGCAATTCTTGATGAAGTGGCCCTCTCTTCCACACTGAAAACATGCAGTCGTGCCAGCTTTGCATTGACCCACATGTTTCCTCCCACAATTTGGACAGGTGGGGTTACCTGGAACTGTAGTGGTGTGAGTCCTCCTTGACTGACTTCTGTTGTCTTGACTCTGAGCTCCCTGAAAATTTCCCTTTCTTTTCTGTTGGGACTGAGGGCCTGGATGACTGGACTGCTCTGGTCTTGCACTCTGATTGCCCTTGTTGTACTGTCCAGGTTGAGAGGCCTTAGCCAAGATCTTTTCTTGCTTCCTAGCTTCCCAGACTTTTTCTCTCGCTTCTTTCTGCCTGGCTAGGTGATACTCTGCTCTTAAAGCACGACTAACACAGTCGGCTACTGAAACTGACGGAAATGGACCGACGTCAATCAGAGTAGAGATCTCAGGCCTGAACATACCTATCATCTTCTGTATCTTCTCCCTCTCCGTAGGCACCATATACGGACATAAGCAGGAGAGCTGATCAAATTTCTTGCAAACCTTACTAACTGACATGTCCCCCTGCTGTAACTCTGCAAATTCTTTCTGCTGGGGTCTGAGTGATGCAGGATCATAATATTTCTGGTTGAACTCATCCAGAAACTCTGCCCATGTCATTGTGGTCACATCCCTCCTCATGCGGACTGTGTCCCACTAAAATCTTGCATCCTTCCTTAGAACAAAGGATGCGCACATGACTTTCTCCTCATCTGTGAGTCTCATGAACTCCATAATCATCTGTATGGAAGAAAGCCAATCTTCTGCTTCTAGAGGATTTGTTGAACCCTCAAATTCCGGAGGCCTCATCTTCCGAAATCTCTCATATAACGGCTCTGGATTCACCCTAACCGGTGGTTGCTGAACCACTTCTGGTGCCGCTGGTGGCACTACTCGTTCTGCTTCTGCTGCTGGTTGTGCAGGAGTCCCTATTGATCCCTGCCCCTGTTCTAACTGTTCTAGCCTCTATCTCAACTCTGCGTTTTCTTTCATTTGATTTTCTAGAAGAGCATGCATCTCTTCTAGTCGTTGAGTTAGAGATGGGCGTCCCCTTCTCCTTCTTTGGCCTTGGCCTTGGCCTTGATTTTCCATCGTGCTACTGTATCTCCTATAATCACATGATGAACTTGTGTTAGATCCTGTATAAAAAGGATCCACATGATTTCTTGCATTTATCATAACATCATGTACTTACTGCAAAGTATAGGTCTCTACAGACTTTTACTTTCATGCATAACTAGCTGCTTATATTAACATAAATTTAACTTACTTGGATCAGCGAATAGGACATGCACGGAGTCAGGCGAGATATAGTCAACCAACTTTTCTAATAATACCCACTGTGACTACAGTAAGTATTCTAAATTAAACCCATTTTTAAAACTTGGGCTCTGATACCAACTGTGACTACGTTTGGTATCCTAAACTGAACCCATCGAACTGCTCTGATACCACCTGTGGCGGCTCGTCCTGCTGTAGAGGCTCTACAGTGCTATTACAGTCAACTCTGAAGTTAACCGCAATAGTCTGCAGGCCTCTAGGGTCGCCGGCAATCATGCTGAACTATAAACTACTGCTAATTTTGCGGAACAAAAATTTTTTTTTCTTTAAATTCATAAACTGTTTGAGAATGTGATAAGGAAATCACGTTAACAAAATAAGATGCATCTGATCATGATTCTCCTATCACATACTCTTGACTTGAAAACTTGTCTCTTTGAAATTACATTCAAAATCTACACAGCGGAAGACTATCGGTGACCAATATCCCTCGTCCAATCCTGTCCGGCATGCAACTTTCCTGTTCGTCGTCCACCATATACTACTGGTGAACAGGTCTCTTACTTGCAACATGTGAACAAACTGATGAGCTATAAGCTCAGTAAGTTCAAACATAAAAACATGAAACTGACATGCTGTACTGCTGTGCTCATGCATGAAACTGGACTCTGTGAACATGCTTCTGGCTGAGAGGTTTAGTTTTAGGATATTATCTGTTAATTTAGTTTTGGTTTTGGGCCCCTGATTGGTCGTACCGAGATGTTAGCGCAACCGGGAGCGGTACTTTAGTGCTGACCTCCTCAGTCTTAACTGATGCTAAACATGCAAACCTCCCCGTGGGTCAAGAGGCCGATACGCCAATATCTGGTTTACTTACCATCTTGCTGGTGTTCCAACTGGGTAGCATACTGCTTGCCCCCACAGTCGGAACCTGTTAATCAAATTACTGGGGTGTGAATTAATTAACACACTAGGGTGCCTTGTGCACCTAATTGTTTTCTTGTTCTGGTACTGTCTGATCTGTGTACTGAAACATGCAACTCTATATGCATGACATGAACTGACCTGTGCTGACATGAGACTGACATGTACTGGCATAAACATCGTGATGCAGACAATCAATGTCTGATATACACGTCATACAACATACATAACATCATAACTAACAAGCTTGTCCACGTTGCAGTTAGGACAATCCTTGAACTTACAGATAATCCTCTAGTGTAAGCTTCTGCTGCTCTGGGACTGCTGATTTGGGGTCTCTAGCTTGATCTCCTATAAAAGAAAAAATCACTGATTATTTACCATATTTATCTTATACTGGAAATATGGCAAAACATGAAATTTTCTATTTCCAGACTCTTTTTTTTTTTTTTTACTCTCTGACTTCGAACACGCCCTCCTACACGGGCGTGTCTCTGCCCGTGTACCCCTCTGGACTTTTAAGCCTGGTCGTGTAATTCGTGGAACATGGCCGTGTATGCTTACACAGGTGGATACACGGCCGTATTACTGGCCGTGTACTCCTCTGTACTCTTACACGGTTACTTACACGGCCTTGTTACTGGCCGTGTACTCCTCTGTACTCCTACACGATTACTTACACGGCCGTGTTACTGGCCGTGTTTTCTTACTGCCTAACATGGCCTGCTACACGCCTTCCTCTTGACCGTGTGCCCCTTGACACGGCCCGATACACGGCCGTGTACCTCTCGGGTCTGATTTTTTTCTTGCAACACGGTCGTGCATATGGGCATGTTCGGGGCCGTGTTCTGAACACGCCCGTGTTCATACCAGAATCAAGATTCTGGGTCTGAACTGCTCTGCCTGGTTTTCTAAGGCTTTGGTGGCCTTTGTTCTACTTTTTACACTTGAAATCGATCTTCATAAGATCGTTTCAAGGTATCTACTACATTCCTACTATCACAAATCCATGATTTCATAAGCAAAAATCCCACATTTTGCTCATTTCAAACTCTTGACTTAACTTTTGAAAAATCTGCATTTTCGTGAAGAATATTCACTAAACTTGGTTTTCTAAACCATCTGTTCATGGATTCGTGTTTGAAAATATCTAGACTCGAATCACGTTTTAATTTTAACCGGAAATCTAAACGTGATTCACTCATATTCCCTTTTTCCTCTCAAAACCCCAGATTTTTTTCCCAAAGAAAAACGTGAGAACTAGGGTTTACCTTACTTTGAATCTTGCGAGCTTCTTGCTGCGGATTCGTGGCTAAATCTCAAACTATCTGCTGCTGGAACAAGAAATCCGAACTTGCCTTGGATTTCTCTTTCTTTTCTCTCTCTTTCTCGGCCACTCCCTTTCTCTCTTCCCTTTCTTTCTTTCTTTTCTTCTTTCTTTCTTTCTTTTCTCTTTCTGTCGGCTGCTGTGTAGCTAAGGGAATTAATTCCCTTTAGCTCACGTGCCACTCACCCTCACTCTCACTTTCTTTCTTTTTTTTTTTTTTATGTAAGGCCTTGTTTGGCTATTCTTTTGGCCCTTGATCAATGTGGCTCACTTGTATGCCATTGATCTCTTAATATGTGCTTTCCACATACTTTTCTATTAATTTTAAAATATCGTAAATTGAATTAATGCTTAGCTTTTAACTATCTTCATTAATTCATTGTCAAATTTTGATTAAAACTCAGTTAATCAAAATTTTCCTCTACTCTTTATTCTATAATATTTCTCACTATAAATGTATATTTATTTACATAATTTGTACAAATCTTTCCGAGAGTATAGATTTCTCGGTTATCACATACTTTTCATCTAAATATAAATTGTATTCAAACGTAATTTAAACACAATGTATTAGTAAATACCCCATAAAATATTATGTTTCTAATGCATATATGATGATTGAAAATCAAAAACCTACACAAAGTTTCAAACATCAAATTATATAAGAATCAATAATGTTCAAAAAGACAACGATATCTTATCACTTTTTTTTTTTTCTTTCTTTTGTTTCCACGCAACCGAAGAACTCAGCCAGAAATATGGTGAAAGGACCATATCGTGAAGACCACGTGCTGCTAAGGTATATTTGAGGGAATAGATCATAGGGAGATGATAGGTGTCTAGGGAATTGGTGTATCAATGGCAATGGTTGGTATGTACAATTTGGAGACAATGAGTCAGCTCCCATGGACCAGGTGGTCCTCCACTTAGGATGCATTATGGTCCCTCGTGTACCATTAATTAACAAATGCTCTATGCTTTTTCCAAGGTTAGAATATTTACAGGTCGATTTGAAGAAAACATCTCATATTGAAATATAATAAACTAAATATAATATATATATGATTATTTTATATTCATATTATATTTAAATATAATGTGTATTTAAATATTTTGTATGTGAATTATATTTAAATATTGAGTATTTACTGTGATTAATAAAAATAGATTATAAAAAATGAAAGAAAGAAAATATGTGCTATTATTAGTAAAAATAATAATTATAATAAATTTACAATTTAAATATATTGATATTAAAATGTAATATTTTAGTATTCATTTAAATGAAAATTACACTGCAAATACAATGACCCTATCAAACGAGCTAATGACATTTTCTGTTTTTTTTTTTTTTCCAACTTCTTTATAGTCCTTTTTTTTTTAATATATATGGATTTTGTCATTCACAATGTCATTGGAATTCGATGCTACTCAACCAATAATAGTAATAATAAGTAGTAGTAGTAGTAGGAGTAGCCTAGTGGTATTGGACTTTTTCTCTAGGCTTTTGATAAAGGAAGGTCTCAAATCCTACGTGAGGCAGGTTTTTTGAGTTATCAATTTATAGTTTTATCAGCCTTTTACAACTGAAATAATGCACTTTATCTCCTGACATAATAACTATGTTTTAATGTGAACATTTCTTAACTAGAACGTCGTCTCCACAATCTTTTTTCACATAATTGATCTCCTTTTTGGATTGCTTGTTGGAGCAGAATCATCTAGTTAGTGGTGTGAAATTGGCACAAAATTGAGGCTTAGGCGTAATTAGCAGTAGATTATATATATATATATATATGCCTATGAAATCGTTTGCGTGATTTGGGGAAAAAAAACAAAAACAAAAACTATGCCTACATCAAGGGATGGCTCAACACCACGTGTAATTTTGCTCGTTGGTCTGACAAGCACTCCAACTAGTAATCTGCAAGAAAAAGAAAAGAGCTTCAGAGTGAGGAAACACAAGTAAAATTCTTGTTAATGAATAACTGATACTTAAATCAATGAGTTGAGATCTAAGGTGGGAAGATTAGTAGAGTAACGATAGGTAAAATGTTTGTACTTGTGTAAGTTGAATGTTACACCATTTGTAGAAGAATTGTCAATTCGAGTAGTTGTTGGTTTCGACTTGGTGGGATGGAATGACTTGATCTCATGGTCATGAAGAATTTGCTATCCCGATGCCATTTCCTTGTTTCCAATAAGCACCGTCATGTGGAGATTTCTATCGGACGATCCTCGGGATCAGGAAATCTCTCGGATTGGAATAAAAGCTAGTTATGGACCATAGCCAGATCAACCTTGTTCAAGAGTACTTTGCACCAACTATTTTGCTCAACTTGACTTGGATAGCCGAGTTGTAAGATAAATAAATATTTTATGTAGTAGAATTTTAAAAATTTTATATAAATCGTACTAATTTTGATTGTCGTATACAATAAATTATTCTACAATCTTTATACTTTGAGCAAAAACGACAAGAATGTCAAAAAAAGTAACTAAGAGAGTTTTAGGTAATTACCCTTTTTTACTATTCTCCAATTCTAGAATTGTGAAGTATGTGGGCACTTGATCTCTCAATTAATATTTGGTATACGGCTTTTTCCTTACAATTACCCAGAACTCTTAGAATTTATTATTTAGAGTATAATAACAAGCTCGCTTATCTTAGAATACATTGTCTAAATAAAACAGAAGCCACTAAGTTTCTATTTATAATGAATAGACTAGGTAAAATTCAAATTTGAATGGGACATTTGAAAAAAAAAAAAAGAAAATTTTCTCTCCATCCACTCTAATTGGCGATTTTTATCTACCCCATTGGCATAAAAATTTGACCACCATTAGGTATAAGAGACTCAAAATTTGATTCAAAATTCAATCTCCATTTATCTTGTAATTTTATTTACATGGATATTATTCCAAAAATCTAATTTAAATTCAAAATAAAATCATGACAATTTTATTTGAATTAAGCAATTATATAATAATTATTCAAAATCTTTTTCCTTGTCTTATTCTAATGGAAAACACCTACCTATAGTACATTAGAATAAGATTTGTTTCAATTCAAATTCCAATAAGATAATTACTATATTTAATTTAAAATATTTATTTAAATAAAATAATCTAAATATTTAAATTAATAATCCAAATAATTAATGACATGACTCGTGACAGAGGTTAGAAACGAATCAATTAGAATGTGACGCGTGGCATTCTATTAGTTTCAATAATTAAATCAAGCTTATCATGCACCTTATCATATTGGATCCTTCTTAATTATATGCACTGGTACTGTAGCTACTATAGCAAATTTCAAAACTGTGCACCAACTGTTGTAATAATTTTGAAAATTTTATGTTATGTGTACATCGAATACTATAGCAAATTCGAAAATTTTGTGTTAAAGTTAGGTAGAATAGTATAAAATTATACTTATAAAAAGACATTTTTGAGGAGGTTTGAACACACAACAAAAATAGAGAAGAGATAGAGATAGAGTAAAAGTTAGAGTACAAATAATAAAGCTACTGATGAAGCTAAAAAAAAAAAGTTATTTTCTTTTGTTTAGTTTTGTTTTAAAAAGATGAGTTTTCAAAGATTCTACTAGCGTAAATACTAAGTATCTATTATGGACTATTTTTTTTATTTTTATTTTATCATTATGTTTATTAGTTTTGTTGTGTTATTTTATTTTTTATTATGAATTAAATAGATTTTTGCTAGAGTTATGATGTAATCCGATTATGATAGTTTAATTAAATTAAGCATGTTATTATGATGATCATATTTGTTGTTATGTTTATTCTCAAACTTAGTGTTTTTAAATTTTTGACTAACTTTTGAATAATTTGAGGAACAAAATGAAATTAAGAGGAGATTTTTATAACATAACTATATAGTAAGTAATATAAAATCAAAAATAAAATAAAGATATATCATATATTTTTATGTGATTATATTATTAACTATTACAAATTTCTCAATGAATACTTTTTGTAATTAAATTCAGATTTGTATTTATACTTTTCATATATATGGTACTATTTATAAATACAATAATGTTTATCACAATTTTTAATTTGATAATCTTTCATGTAAATTTAATTATAAAAATATAGAATTTTTGTATACATTGAGAAATAGTATATAAAGCAAAAAGAGTAGTTGATCATCAATATAGTATATAAAGTAAAAAGAGTAGTTGATCATCAATAAATATGAATACAAAAACATAATAATATACTTAAACAAAATTAAATCTGATTAATTACAATGAAATTGTAATTTCTAACAACTGTGTGTTTGATTATGTGCTATTAATTTATATTTATTTTTTTTATTTTATTTTATTTTACTTTATTTTTCATTTACAATATTTTTTGATCACATAAGTAAAATTAAAATTAATTAATTTTAATATTTAATAATACTATTTTTTATAAGAACAATATTTTTCCCATCCCTTTATTATTTATTCTATTTATGTATTTGCGAAAATCACTTCTGCCAAGAGAGTTGAGTCAAGCCCACTATGAAAAGAAAGCTTTTATTAATATCAAACATCTTTCTCAGACCCAAGTGCATTTTTAATCTTGAACCAGCACAATTACAACTCGAAGTTTTGGTAGACCAGAACTAACACAACACACGATACCCGTGGATCTACCAGATTATGATATTGTAATAAATAATTTTTTTTGATACATAAATAACATTTTTCGAAACTAAAGAAAATAAATGACAAGATTTTAAAATAAATAAAAATATTTATATATTTTTTCTAGTAAATTTATTATTCATTATTATTTATTTAAGTTTATTAAAAAATGTTATTTTTCAATCATTTAGGACATCTTCAACCCAAAACACCAAATTTAACACTAAAATAGTGTATATATCACATCAGGTAGTAAACTCATCTCCAATCAATTATACTATTTTTAACATCTAAAAAAATATTCTATACATATTCTCTTTTATCTTACTTTTTTTTATTCCTTTTTACTAACTTAAAAAAAAAGCACCAAAAATTGTGTAGATGAGCAGTAAAGTATCAAATTTGGTGTTCCACAGTTCAAAACACCAAATATAGTGTTTAATTCAGCATTGGGATAGAGCACCAATCCAACACCAATTCACCTTTTCCACGCCGGTATGTCATGGGTTGGAGTTGCTTTTATGGTAAAAATATTATATACTTTTTCCTAATAGCAGCGTATAACTCTCTTTGACCACCGAAATAAAAAAAGAAAACGATATTTTGTGTAGGAGTTGCATGCTGTTGAGCAAGCCTAGTCATCGTAGACCAAAACAAAAAAAAAAAGTGGAGCTTTTTTTAATGCTTGTTTTGAGATTGGTACAAAATGGTAAATGGTATGAACGTTAAAATAGTATCTCTAGTAAGATTTTTTTTATTTAAACCGTTAAAATGTAATTGAAAGACTAAAATTTGTGAGTTTATAATAGTTATAATACATTTTAACATATAATATAATAAAATAAGAAATTTAAAAAAAATTGAAAAATCAATTAAAAAGTTCAAAAACCCCCCTCTGCTAGCCGTCACCACCATTGCCCTCTCCAATAGGTGGTTGATGGAGAAGTTTGTTTTTTTTTTTTTTTAATTTTTTAATTTAATAAATTTATGATTTTATGAAATATGATGTATTATAACAATAAATTTAAACTATTCAATTAGATCTGACGAATTAAAAAAAAAAAACCTACCGGTGAGTATCATTTTCATATTTTTACTACAGCCTCTCC
The DNA here is from genome assembly GCA_035233585.1 of Antiaris toxicaria. Taxonomy (NCBI): domain Eukaryota; kingdom Viridiplantae; phylum Streptophyta; class Magnoliopsida; order Rosales; family Moraceae; genus Antiaris; species Antiaris toxicaria. The sequence continues at coordinate 8,828,384 of CP141162.1, read as the reverse complement.
CTGAAAAACTCGGATTGACAAACTTTTTTTTTTTTCTAATCCCTAATTACTCCAAAAAAAAAAAATGTACCTTAGAGGTTACGTAATATATATATTTTTTTTTTCAAGGAAAGAAGTTCACGAACTTTTGAATTAATTAGAGATGAGAAATTTGTCTCTTCAAATAATTTTATAATAAAACAATTTAAAACAAACTCTTAATCAAGATGATATATTTATTAATAATATATGCATCTAAACATTAGACTTGATTAAAATAAAAAGATATGTAAAATTAGAACGGAATTTATAGATAAATAAACTTTTTTTAATAAATAACTCAAATTTTTAAAAATTAATTAAAATGATGTTTTTATTAAAATAATTAATTAATTTTTTTAAATGATTAATAATTAATTAACTAAATTACTATTAATTGCTGATTGATCATTATATAAATTATTAGTTTTTTAATCAATCACTAATTGACTAAACTTAAAAAATGACAAATGGTCATGTCATTTTGCTAAATTAAAAAGTTCAATTATTTATTAGATTTGATAATCAAAATGGGTCACTCAATCTAACTTTTCTAATTTTAAATTGATGATACATATATAAATAATTAAAAAAAATTTACATCTTGTAATAAAATTTTAAAAGAAAAATCTCTATAAATATAAATAAATTTAAACTGTTAAATCAGTAAAATAATATTATGTTAAGAAAAATATGATAATTTGATAAAATAATAATTTGATAGTTTAAAACCATTTTATCTTTTGAATATTTTTTCCTATTTTAAGGAATAAATTTAGTAAACAAAAATTAAAATAATATTTATGTAATTAACCCGCCGAATAATTTTTTTTTGAAACTACATCGAATAATTATCTCTTTCAAAAAAAAAAACTAATGAATAAATTTTATGATTCATTGCTGAAGCTATTTACCAAACCGAATCAGTTAATTTTGGGGTGTTTAAGGGGCGATTTGGAGATAAATTTTAGACACTATTTATCTATTTTACAACCACTTGTTATTATGCATGTTCTAAAACTCTACACTAATTTAAATTTTAAAAATTTATACCTTTACGTATATAAATTCAAATGAGATTTTTTTAATATAAATTATATAGAATTTTAAAAGGAATTACACTAAATCTATATTAATAATTTTTTTAATAAATTTTTAAAATATTATACTTTTTCACTTTAAATATTTTTTTTTCCTCCCAAATATATTTTTCAAAACTTACTTTTCACTGACCTCTACAACATATCTCTAGAACCTCCTTTAAACAGACCCCAAGCCAAACTGGTGGGAGTGGGTTCAATCTTCTTCTTCTTTCTTTCTTTTATTATCTCTTTCCTATTTTTATTTGTTTTATTTGTTTTTTTTTTCCCTCCAACTTTAAGAACTTGCACAATTGTGTGGATTTCAATTAAGCATCTCAGACAAGCAAATTTCACTGTTTGTTTGCTTGAGTTGGCTCCTGCGCTTTAATATATAGCCAACTACAACTACTAGTCTCAAACCTTTCCTTTTCTTTTGGAGTGACATATTAGTTCCCAAGCTAATTCAAATCACAAAAACTAAATAAATAAAAAAATAAAACATAAAGAAATACGTCAAGAATCTTTATACAAGTTCATTAAATTGAGGACTATTTTATATTTCTGTCTCTATAGGTTTTACTAAGATGATAATATTGATGAAGTTTTATAAGAGAAATTTATACCCTCACACTCTCTATGGTTTTTTCTTTAACCTCACCAGTAATAAAACCTAATTACAACCCTCCTTTTATAAAGAAAACCTAAAACAACCTAACTTACATATGAAATCTCTTTAATGAAACAGCTCGCAAATACCATAAAGGCTTCCCCCGGGAAGGGGCGTCACTACCCCCTTCCAACCTTTCGATGATCTAACCGTGAAGGTCAATACGCATGCTGACTTTACATTAGGCATTTTTTTTTCATAAGACAATGCGTGTGTTTAGTTTATCAATTTAACTTAATCTAATTTGAAAGTTAAGTTAGATTAGACATTTTATTCCAACTTCGTTTAACTTGACTTGTATTAAAGAATGTAAAGTAAAGATAATTTGTAGTAGAAGTTATGCCAAAATAGTAAAAATAATATAAGAAATATTGAAAGTGGCCCTACTAAGTTAAACTAAGTTAAAATTAATTTAGACAATTTAACTTAACTTACAAACTAAATTAAATTATATTAAACTAAATCAGTAAAACAAACTAAATAACTTAATGCATATGTTTATTTTTGTAAATGCTTGCCATGTAAATCATGTATTTTTCTTACATGCCTATCTAACGAGCACAATTATGACAGATTAAGTAGTCGTTTCGCAAATTCTATATATATTCTTTGTCTATAATCCTTTTGGGATATAACATTTTATTTACGTCAAATTTAACTTATCATCTCGTATAATTATTCACGCATTTTTTTTTTCAATATTATTGTTGCTTTAAATACTTTGCATATTACGGGAAATGACGAGTCTTTGAAAAAAATTCCAAGCAAGTCCACTATATTTATGTGCGTGTGCGTGAGAAAAGGAGAGGAAATTCAACGGAATCATAAAAAATAGTTTTTAAATCTCTGTCAGTTTTTATTGTAATTATTTTTGCATTTATATATAATTTTGTACACCTCTAACATTTAAAAATAAGCAAATCATAAGAGGGTGTTTGATTTTGTTTTCAAAACTGATTTCACGATTCCCTAGGAAATCGATTTCAAAATCGGTGTGAAATTGTGTTTGGTTTGTATTGTTTTTGAAAACAGATTTCAAAACGAATCCAAAATCGCATTTGCTCCCAATGTAAAATTGAAAACGATTAAAAGTCGTTTTCTCTGATTTCATTTTTCTCATTTCTCCCATTTTTCTGATTTAATTATTATGGTTAATTAAGATTTAATTGATATAGTAATTACTTAAATATTATGGTTATTAATTTTTAATTCATTTTTCAATTAAAAATTTTTATTAATTTTTAATTTTTGGTATTCATAATAAATTTTTTTTAAATCAAATATAAATATGTTTTTATATAATACTTATAAAATGACTGGTTTTCAAAAATATAACCAAACACAGTTTCACTTTTTTGTTTCTCAAAACATACACTCAGAAAATAAAACCAAACACAATTTCAGAAACGTTCTCAGAATTGTTTTCAAAACGATCTCAAATTCAGAGAATTTGAAAACATAACAGATTTCAAAAACAATACCAAACGCTACCTAAGAAACTCCCCACAGTGATGGCTCCAGAAGTTTTTCTCGATAGGAACATATAAAAATATATAGCTTTTATTTTGAAATTGATGACTTTATATTGATAAAGAGTTTGAAAATTTTTTATTTAATTTTGATTATATTATAATTATTAGATATAACTCTTATATTTTGAATATTCTTAATGTCAGAATTATGATAAAAACGAGAGCTTTTAGGTTATAATTTGTTATAAATTATTTGAATTTTTATTACTAATAATTAATAAAAATTAAGTCTCACATCTCTCTCTCTCTCTCTCTCTTTCTCTTTTCCTAAACCATCATTCTTTTTCCTTTTAAGATGAATGCTCTTATCAATTACTAAAAAAATTGCACACATTAATATTCTAGATGTTGATAATTATAAAGTTAATGTCTTTAAAAACAAAGAAAATTTAAAAAAGCAATAAAAAATGTAGATAAAGAAATAAGGAGAAAAATAAATCAAATATTGGTTATGGTATTGAAACATAAAAGATAATCTAAGTTTAGTTATAGTATTAAAACTATAAAAAAATATATTGGGGCTCTTTTTAAAATTAAAAATATATCTTGTTTGTAAAATATATACAATGCAAAATATACACCATTAATATTTCAATAAAAATATATTTATATATATATACACACACACACACACCCCATCAATATCAAATAGAAATATAATGCAATACACGACGTCTGTTCAAACACTTGTTTGCCTTAGATAAGCGTACACGTAAAACCAGATTTTTCTCATGAAATCCGTGGATTGCCATACAAAACTCCATAGAGTCGTTATCGTATATTTGGTCTGCATGAAAATAATAATTCTTTAGAAAATGGAAAATATTCCATTTGAACTCCAAAATGTGGTAAAAAAAATCTTCAGCTGATCGACAAAGAAGTCGAATCATAGTAAATTTTCTAGGAGTGTGGAAAATTATTTGTCCATTTGTGCCCTATTTCAAAATTTGTTCTTATTATATTCTCTAAAGATTTTCTTAACCGTCATTTTTTTTTTTTTTTAAAGAAAAGTATTGAACTTGCGCAAAAATTACTCCTTGGAATATCATCACTATAAAGTGTCATATTATTGTATGACGGTATGCAATCAAACCAAATTCATGAAAATGAAATATTAATGATGTAGCCTTGGTACCTAATTTATTTTCTTTTCAATTAGAGCCCAAATTTTCGCAGATAAATATAATAAATGCTTAACCAATCACTACGTGGTCCAATGCACTCAAATTTGTAACTCGCATACCCATATAAAACCAAATAAAACCATTTAATCCGAGGCCCCACCCCCTGCCAACAACAACCTTCTTGTTTGTGAATACTGTACCACCTTAAAAGTAAACAATATATATATATATTCATATATGTATTTATTGTGTATGTGTGTGTATACGCACACACACACAGTAGAGGTGGATAATACGAGCCCATTTCCATCCAATAAATCTGTACTATGTTGCGCAAACTGACATTTCCAAATCTTGTCTGCCAGTAAATAGATGACTATTTTCAAGCCAAAATTTGTTACCAATGTTAATGTTCAATTTAGGGGGGGGGGAAAAAAAGCCCATGGTATTGCCAAAACCACAATCCGATCTTGTAAATAAATGAAAAGGTTGTTTTTAATAATTATTCTTAATGGGTATTTGCCAAGGCTGTTCACGAGTTAGTGACATCGGTGGAGTTCACGGGATATCAAATCTTTGCTAGATGCTAAAATTATATGCTTACGAAGTTCCATTATATATTCTTGACAAAGGAATCTGATTCATATAAATAGAAGACACGCCACTGCAGATCTAAACCTTAAAGACAGCAACACAAAAGGAATCCAACTAGAGCTTTTGGCTTTGGCAATTCCGACAAGATTTTTCCAATTCTGTTTCCAACTTGTCTCAGCAATTAACCGGAAAAAGTGGCCTGTGGGCTTTTAATAATCATATTTCCAAACATAACATATATAATACTTTATATAATAATAATAATAATAAGTGGCCTGTGGGCTTTTAATAATCATATTTCAAAAATATTATTGAAAAACTTTATATAATATTTATTAAATGAAATACTAAACTAATAAATATAACATAATATTTATTCAACCTAATACTTAAAAAGGGTGCAATAAAAAGAAAATATCACAAAATGTTATTACACCATTTCAATCTAGTGTGAATATTGGAAAGATTTAACATAAAGAAATTTACTATTTCAATGTCAATATTATATTAGATAAATATTATATTTTCCCTCTTACTTTAAGGTATACATAATTCACGTCTAAAATTAAATATAATTTTGAGTCAAAATTGATTGATTTAGTTATAATTTTTATTAACTTAAAAAAAATAAAAATAAAATTAAAATTTTAAATCCAAATTAATTAAACAAACGGATCTTAAAATGGTGCAAGTTAGTCTGCAAGTTAATCTTTTACACATACCAAGTAGTGTCAAGGCTCACTATAAAAATTTATTTTTCGGCTTACGGCATACTATAAATTCGGTCCATAATTATTGTTTTTTTGAATTTAGGGTTTGCAATCATGGGGTTCAACATGTGAGTTCATTTTTCTAAATTAGGCACACATTTTCATTCATTCAAATAAAATCTATTATTACCACGACAGGATATACAAAAACTTATGAGATTTTACTCGAATTATAAATTAAAGTAGACCTAGTCCTCTTTTGATTCTGTGAAAGAATCGTTGACAAAGTGACTTTCAAGTACTAAAATAGATCTCTTCAAAAAAATAAAATAAAATTACTAAAATAGACTAACTTGTTACATTCTTTTAAGATTTAAATCAGACAATTGATGTCACATGAAATCAAATATCATGGGAAAATTCCCTAACTTACATTGTTAAGGTCTAGATTAATAGTTTTCATGATAGGATGCTCACCGTTGAATTTTCCTGATAGAAAGGACTCATAAAAACCGTACTTATTGACATTGAAACAAATGAAAACTTACCTCCACTTGAGGATGTCGGTGGTGATAATGATGGATTAGATGACTGACATTGTGGTACACAATTATAGCCCCATGTGTTCTTTTTTCTACATTATGAAACTTCCTTTGTTGGTTGTGGGGGATAGTTTTGGAAGCAAACATTTTGCCCTCAGCTAATGATAGTTTTGGCGCCTGTTTTTGAAGATATTCGAAACTTTTTTTTTTTTTTTATATTTCACCATTTTTTATTATTTATGTATTTAAAATATTATAATAAATTTTAAATTTTAAAAGTTTATAATTTTGTGCATACAAGTCTAAATGAGATTATTTTTTTTTAAATTGTATAGAATTTCGAAAGGAACAAATCAGTATCCACATTGATTTTTTTTTTTCTAAAAAAATTTTTAAAATTTTTTATTTTTTCATCCTAAATAATTTTTTCTTCTAAACACATTTTTTAAAATAACTTTTTTCCATTTCAAAAATAATATCTCCTCCCCACACCGCTTGAAACGGTCGCCAAAGAGTTTGCTTGAACGCAACTGTAATCCAACTGCCACTTCCCGGCTTTGGGATTCTCAATAATTAGGGCTCCCACACGGCATCCATTTTATGTGTCCTTCTAACGTAGTTCATGATATATCGTATTGAAATATGATATTTTTTATCAGTATTTATTATTTATATCAATATTTAAATATTATTATATGATAAGATTCTAAATAAAACAAAATTATATAAAAATTAATTAATTATTATAAGTGTCACATTACATCGGATAAAGTATCCTAGACGTACACGAGACGTTTCTTATATGTGATTGGTATAATAATACTTGTTATTTGCTATTTTCTCCGGTTAGCGTACATCACGAGTGAATATGCCTACAGCGTTGCTGCAATGCATTTGGACAGAACAGTGTATAATATTTATATACTTATAAAAATAATATAATAAGTAAAATATAAACAAATTATATTATATTTATATTTAGTTACTGTAATACATTATTTGTTTTAAATATTATATAACATATACATAATAATAAAAGTTTTATTATTAAATCATTGTTTTTATTTGTTTTTGTTCCATTATTTTTCATTACTACAATAAAAACTAAAATCAATTAAAATAATCAAAAATTATCAATTTTTTGTTATTAAATTGAATGAAAAGTTACATTTTTGTTGGTAATTAGTTATTTTTTGTTTTTTTTATTATTTTTGTTTTGTAATTACAAAAACAAAATAAATGACAATTGGTATTAATATCTACATATTGTGTTTTATAAAAAAAAAATATTTTTTAATAGAAAATTTCCTTCAATTTTATGAGTTTACTTTGTGATTTCATGAGAGTTTTTTTTTCAATAGTTAGGTTGAATTAATGTTTTCTTTAATAAAAAAAAAAGTTAATCCTTAAAAAGTGGAGTGTGTGGGATATTAAAAGATAGGCCAAAAAGGGGCACTGTGAGGGGACAAAAGCATCAGAAAAGAGCAGTGAAAATGGTGTACCTTATCTATTTTTTTCTTTCTAAAATGGTCGGGAAGACGAAAATACCCCCACTAGGGGAAGCAAAGGCTTCAATGCATCAAGGCAAAACTAACAAATCAAGCAGACGGTTGCAAGATGACCAGAAAACCCCCATCCCAAGCCTAATCCAAGAGGTAAATTGGGGACGACACCACCATATAAAAAACAATGAATCCATCTCCAATTTTAGTTATATATAACAGTGAATCTATCTCCAATTTTAGTTATATATAATAATATGCTTGGGCTAATTTAACTTGGGAACAATGTTTTTTTTTTTTTTTTTTTCAATTAAATTGACCCAACTAGGACCAGCCCCAGCTTTAGCTTTGTGTTATGGTCAAGTTGTTTGTGTCTTCTAGTTCATTGATAGCAAGACAGTGTGCCCCTTGTTGTGGACATATATATCACCTTTCGTTTATTATGTTCGTGCATTTCAAGGGAGATCATGTGGTCACAACTACATTTACTTTAGCTTTTTTATGCAAATAACTCACGACTTAAGGGGGCGCTTAATTCATATACTAATCATGCAATAAGCAATTAACTCATTACTAGGCTCTCATTAAAAAAAATATATTAAGTCAATTCTAGGCATGGGGTTTTTTATCTGCTGTAGGCAAATTATGATCGTTAAAGACTTGCATGAGAGAGGATTAAAATCTTTATTTTAGATATTAGAAATGATTAAAATAGTAAAATTTAAGAAAAATTCATAATAAAAGTTGAGGAAAAAACCAAAAAAAAAAAAAGAGTAAGTTCAACCTACAAAGGTGGAAATCCATTCATAAGCCCTAATTATTAATAATACTTAATTCAGTACTGTGCAGCAAAAGCAGAGAAGAGAATATTAGGTAGCGTTTGGTATTATTTTTGAAATCTGTTATGTTTTCAAATTCTCTGAATTTGAGATCGTTTTGAAAACAATTCTGAGAACGTTTCTGAAATTATGTTTGGTTTTATTTTCTGAGTGTATGTTTTGAGAAATAAAAAAGTGAAACTGTATTTGGTTATATTTTTGAAAATCAGTCATTTTATAAGTATTCTATAAAAACATATTTATGTTTGATTTTAAAAAAATTTATTATGAATACCAAAAATTAAAAATTAATAAAAATTTTTAATTGAAAAATAAATTAAAAATTAATAACCATAATATTTAAGTAATTATTATATCAATTAAATCTTAATTAATCATAATAATTAAATCAGAAAAATAGGAGAAATGGGAAAAATGAAATCAGAGAAAACGACTTTTAGTCGTTTTCAATTTTACGTCGGGAGTAAAGGAGATTTTGGATTCGTTTTGAAATCTGTTTTCAAAAACAAAACAAACCAAACACAATTTCACACCGATTTTGAAATCGATTTCCTAGGGAATCGTGAAATTTGTTTTGAAAACAAAACCAAACACGCACTTAAAGTACGAATTTCTTAGCACAAAGTCAAATATACCCTCCGTCTGTTTGACACGTTCAAATTTGAAAAATGAAAAATTTTTCATTTCAAGAAAAATGAACATTCCTAAATTTGCGTATCTGAACATCCAACATTTTTCATTTTTGAAAAATGAAAAAAGAGCTTTCTAGAAACAAAAAGTTTTCACCCACCCAAACAACTTTTTACTTTTAAAAAAAATTCCAAACAACTTTTTATTTTTCATATCTAAAAATTTTTCATTTTCTAAAAACAAACACCCCATCCAAACAGACCCATAGACCCAAAAAATAAAAAATAAAAAGATTACTCGCCATCTTTTATTAATGTATTGATTAATAGAATACAAATTTTCTTCTCTTTCTCAAATATGACACAAATTTCATATTTGTTAATGTTTGATTACTATCATACTGTCTAATGTCATTTTTATGTCGTATTAGTACAACTACCTTTAAATTTGTGTCATTTAAATTGGTTTGCTGTATTTCACATTCCCAATTCTTCACTCCAATTCTTCATTTGATGTAAAGTTTATTCTGCTAATCACAATACAAGCAAAAAAACACCATCTAACATTTAGCCAAAAGTAAAAAAAAAAAAAAAAATGGAACAAACAACATTCAATAGTCAACGTGAATACACACTTAAAAGGAAAAAGAGAACAAAATTCATTCACATTTCTGTAGTCCATAACAAGAAAAATGGAGGGAACAAATGCCAAATACCGGGACACGGTAAGATTGAGAGCCTAATTACATTTTGGAAGGCCAAGGGCTACGATTATCTACATCTAACATTTTGTAGAACCAAAAAATATATATATATATTTTTAGTAATAACAAAGAGATGGACACAATTCTATTCATCAGTCAGTTCCTCAATAACGGGGAAAGTGGCAGGCTCATCATCTGAACAAGACTCGTTCTTGTTCTCGTTCTCATTCGCACTACTTGATCCGCCTTTGTGTGAGTCCGAATTTCCATGGCTGCTACAACCCTGTGCAACAGCATTGCTGTTGGATCTTCCCGAAAAAGAAACTAGGCCAATGGCTGCGATGCTGCTTGCAATAACATCAACGTCCCTGGTTCCTCCGTAGAGGCCCCGGCTCCCAGCAACAAGCATACTTGGATTCTCGTCCACCTTTGTTAGAACAGCAGGCAACGCATCCAACAACGGAGGGTGTGTCTGGCTTGAACCACTGATAAGTAGCCGTAAGGTCTCTCTTGCACCCTTTTCCACCACTGATTCGGTTTCAGGAATTAATGGGTTGACAAGATTTGGGTGCAACGGAGGAATGGTGGTTGACATAGTGGGGCTGGCGCTAACCAGATAACCTGGCCCTGATGAGCAAACGTCAATAACTGGAATGTGAACAATTGGGTCACACATTAAAGGTGTGAAGGTTGGGATCTGCTGTGCAGTTGGCCTCGGCAATCGGACCAACGGGTCCGGCAGAAAAGCAGGAAAATCTAAAGAGGGAGCATCAACGAGATTGAAAGGAGGTGTCTGCGACAACAAGCTGGATGGAATTGTAGCTGGCAATAAAGAGGAGAGTGGTGGGAGGGAAGGTGCTTCGATTTGGGAGCTAGAAAGCTGCGGGGGCTCGGCTGAGAATTGCAATGTCGATGCGCCAGGAGGGCACCAACAATAGTATGGGGATAAAAGGGGAGTGCTTATAAACGGAGCCTGGGATTCTGAGCTTAGATTTGGTGGAACGGTCAATTTTCCTAATGAATCCAGAAAGCAGGAAGCAGGTAATGAGCAACTTCTAATACTTTCTGGGATATTGTCATTCTCATCAGCATTTGATGATCCATCCGAACCAACAGCAGCTGTCATGGCAATCGGATTATCAACAGACGAATGGTTCTCCGCACGTCGCCTCAACTTTTCCCTGGCAGCATTTTTTAGGGAAGACAAGTTTCTAGACAAGCATTCTTTAAAGGAACTTGATCTAGGACTCAAGCTGCCCTGAAATGATGAATTTGCCCTTACTGCCTGGCCGCCAGGGTGTCGTGATCTTAGAGATTTAGATGATGTGGATGAGAATTGTCCATCCTGAGGAGACTCAGATTCCGCACCTCTAGCATCCTGATGCATTTGTGACCTGGCTAAACTTGCTGGAGTTCCAATCACAGTTGATCCAACAAGATATGCACGAAGGTCAGTTGCAAAGCAGCCAAGCCGTGACTCACTAATTCCAGTTAATTCGGCAATAGAGGGTCTCCTAGCCAGTAGATCCTTCATCTGATGCAGGAATGAAAAAAATTAAAAATTATCAGAGAAGAGAGACACTAGTGGAACCACAAAATATAATACCACCCACCCAAAAAAATTAATGCTTATCATCCAAGTTCTTGCATCCTCATTATAATTATTATTATTATTATTTTGCTGAATTATCTTTAACTTAGAAAAACAGAGTCTCAAAAGAAAAACATATATAATCAATATCCAGACCAAATCCGTTTTCTTTTTCCCATTCCCTTAAATACACAACAAAGTACGTTTTTCAGGTTTTCAGCAACTAGAGCACAAAAGCAACTCCCACAAATTCGTACACAATTGACCAAGTGGTAAATCTCAGGAGAAAAGAAAAGAAAAGAAAAGAAAAGAAAAAAAAAAAAAAACCTTTGCAAGCAACTCAATGCCCAGGAGCTTTGACTTCTCTGAACACCAAAAATAAAAAGTTCGATCATCTAGGGCTTTTATAAAGAAAGATCGGCCAGAATTGTCTGCTGCAATCTCATTGACTTTTATAGAAGAACACTGCAATTTGGTACTTAAGGTAAATAACCTCTCAGTATGACCATCATCACCGACGAAAGAGAGGCGTAAATCAGATGTTGGCAGCACTGTAAGATTAAGACTTCCCCTGCGACATGGGAAAGAAAATAGCGAATAAGTACTAGAAGGTTAAATTGCAAGCAAATCATAAACTGCAGAAATTCAAGATAAAAGAGACCTATTAAAATAGCAGGCATAAATTGCAAATATTTATAGATTCTTGTAAATCAAAGATCAACATCCATAAATCAAATATAAAATATAAAAAAAAAAAAAAAAACTTTGTTAAAAAAAGAATTCAAGGAAAACTCATTCTTAAACGAGAGAGTTGCATCTATTCTATAATGAGTTTCGAATTCGAAACCCATAATATGGACTGTAAAACAACATATGATGCCATTACTTTTCTCCACCCTTTCTAATATTCTTGAACAAATCTTTGTTTATTTATATTTATTTATTTATTGCCAAAACAGATCTATTACATAAATTACTAACGACAAGTGCATCTTTTTTCATATGAATTTCAAATCCTGAACACACAAAATGGTTAGTTATGGAAGAACGATGTACAACTCTACTAGTACAGTAAATCTTCGTAAGTTTGATCAGATTACATAGAATATGAAGAATTTAGCACAAAGATATCACATAGTATACTGAAGATAAAAATTATAGCTAACACCGCAACAGCAAATCTGACTTTTACTGAGTCACAATTGGTCCGAGCACAATCAGTTCATATAAATTTGTAATAATGAATCTGTGAGAGACAATACCGCAGTTGACCAAAAAAGAAGTCAACAATGAAGCAGAATTACAACAATTAGAGCCAAGAAAAGAGAAGTTAGAAGTAACTTTATATAATTCAGGAAAATAACTGAATAATGGAATTAGACACATTAAAAGTTACATAGACAACCCTGAACCACACAACAAGACTCTGCAAACCAAATTTCTACATTCAATTGAAATCTCAATCCTATGAATCCAAAAACAGCATCTATATAATATAGGATCATGAAACTACCTTTACTTCCTCTTAATTCAGAGATCATAATAGAATACGCCCACTTTACCTACAAGTCAAAAGATATATTTATTTGGAAGGATGAACATTATCGCCGTTAATAAGCTTAAACATAGACTCCTGAGCTAACATCAATAACTAAGAGATACACTTAGAGCAACACTACTTGACAAAGCAAATTTGCTGTTAGAGCTAAACAGTCATGTTCCGACTTGAACTTAAATTGGAAAAGAACTATACATCAACAACAAATATGCAAGCAAAAGGCAACAAGACAATGAATTAACAGTAAACAAATAAACTGAATGCAGACACAAGAACCCTAGTTTGATTTATTCTTCCTGATGTATATTTTCTACTAAGAAGGTTTTGGAGTCGAACAAATCCCTGCTTAAGTTCTTCATTCATACTAATATGGAAAATACATCACCCAACTAACCTTCATGGTGCTGCCCATCAAACTGCAACCACGACTATGCAGTGTGACAATAAGATAACAAGCAAATAAAATGCAGATCATAGGATAAAGGTGTTTGATAATTAGAAAAGATTGGGGGGGTGGGGGGGGTGGGGGGGTGTGTGTGATTGTTGGGGAAGGTATTAATACATAAGTAAACGGTTGGGGTTGGGTTTGCGGGCTTTTTTTTTTTTTTTTTTGGGGGTGGGGTGGGGGCGGCGCAGTGGTGTGGTTGTGGTTTGATGGCTGTCATTAGTTAAATTGGCGATCATCAAGTTAAGGAAATCAAATAATTTCATAAAGAAATCTCAAAAATATAACTTCAAGCTATTTTGCTAATACAACATAAAACACAAAGCACAAGGCATGAAGAAACAAACGCGATATGAACACATACAACTGAGCTTATATATCAGGCAGACTCATACGCACTTACATATACTAACTCGTTTGATATACTGCAGAACATCAGAACATAATTAATTACAGATAAAGTTAAACCAGCAGCCTACCGCGAAATCAAGTAGCATGAAATATGCATCACGAACAACATTGTGGACATTTGTCATTGTTTAAACTAAGAATGGATGAGCTTAAAACATTATAATTTTTTCTGTAACAGCAACACGTCAAAAGAGTATATGAAGTCTAGTTTAAATGAATAGACTGGCCCCAAATTGTAGCATTTCACGCCAGTTTCATACAAATGTATACGTAAAAAATTTCGTCACAAAATAGCACACCATTATGATGGCCCTAATTGGAAATGACACCGTAGGACACTGCCACTTGTTAATGAAATTCTACCACAATCCAAAAGAAACAATTAGGTCAATTAATGAATAGCATAATTTTTCACCTATATATAAAACGCCGACCATAGATTGTCATCATGTCAACAAACACATGCACGTGCTAGAGAAAATCTAAGGGTGAAGAAGCCAAGAGAGAGACACAAAACAGGAATCATCAAGTTATTTGAGACATAATGCATATAGAACAGCTACAAATGCAAATACAATTTCCGGATAAAATTCAGTTTATGCAATAGAATAGCCAGCAGATCATGATCATAGGAAATACAAACGAATAAATATTACCAATAAAAATTTAGGAGAGATGAAGATATTGCACAGAGATAAATCTTGAGCAAAAGGCCATAAAGCTCTCCGATATCAATATAATTGAATTTACCTTGTAGCAGTGGGCCAAAGTAGAGTCCCTTGCTTGTTGATCTTCCCTACACGAATTGAAACAAGAGGTATGCAGAAGCACCGAGCTAGCATACCAACTTCCGCCGGCTCAAAATGCTGTTCATCGGAACAAAAAATCTTTCAGTCAATAAATAGTACAAGAAATAGGACGAACCAAAACGAATACTAATTAGATGTGCACAAAATTCAAGCTGAAGCAAATAAATCTAGAAATTTTCCACAATGAACGAATTCAGTTTCAAGAAAATTTAGCATCAAAATTCATGCGTTTAGACTCACGGCCAGTTGATGAGACCGTGCAACTCTCACAAGCCACCAAACCAATTTTCCTACATGAAATTGCAAAACAAGCTTCGTACAAAACGAAATAGAGAATTCCTTTAGTCAAAACAAGACCAAATCATAGCGAAAACCCCATCGGTCTCTCTTCCGACCGACAAAAAACCCATACCTGGCTTAAATGAGCGAGCAAGCGATCTTCCGCAACGCCGTTGGAAGCATTCATTTTCAACAACGGTTTCAACCTCTCGTCGGTCCGACAAGCTCCCATTACTTGCATGTCAAGCGCCTGAAGCCACTGCAAAACCCTGTCCTCCCGATTGTTCTGCTGGAGCAACAGATCGCCATCTCTTTCCTCCACAAGAATTTCCGTCAAACGCTCCTCAAGCCCAATCTCTCTAGATCTACCGCCGGAGCCATCGCCGCCACTCGAAGACGACGAATTGCCGAACTCCGCTCCGTCGGATTGATCTTCCGCGACGTCATCGACGCCGGCGTTTTTGTCCTCGTCGTAAGCATCTAGGTTTCTCGGGTCCGCCATGGCTCAAACAGAGTGATCTCAAACAAAAATTACTACCAGAAAATTAAACAAGAAAAAAAAAAGATTCTATTTCTAATTACAAATTTTACAGTTTCTCTTGTTTTCTCCTTAATTTTCTCGTAATCCCAATCTGGTGAAACCCCGAAAACAGGATCAAAATCGGTTTTCCAAACCAAATCGCGTGGTTGATACGGAGAGAAAAAAGACGGCTTTCTTTTCTTTCTTTCTTTCTTTTTTAGAGAGAGAAGAGAGAGAGAGAGAAGAAACAATCCACCACGCAAATCAATCGGCGAGAAATGGAAGGATAAGGAACGGGAGTTTTCTTTTATAGTGCGGGTCTTGGACTTGGGCCTTTGTGTGGGACCCGGGCGGGCAACGTCGGACTCGAGAGCGGTCTATGAAGTTCGATTTTGAGTCGGCCTTCACATCCGGTGCCTTTTGATTTAGATAGTGCAACGTCAGCTTTCGTCTTATGTGGGACCCCACAAGTACCTTGTGAGGGCCCACCATCTCGGTGTTGAAAGGTGCCACGTCATCACATTACCGACCCAGACGCTTTGATGGGGTGGGGGGGTGGGCTGTCGGAGGGAGGGGGAGAGTAATATTATTATTTAAAAAATTGAATAAGGAGAATTATAAGATGAGATGCATAAAAAAATATAATCAGGCATCATTGTTTACGTCATTATATTTATATTATATTTAAATATAATATAACTTTTATATAAATATAAAAATATTATATACAAATATTAATTATATAATATTTTAAATTTAATATAATTATGATTTATTATTTTATTAATTAAGTTATATATATTTTTATTTTTACTCATTATATCACATATTTATTATTAAAATATAATTTAAATATTTTTCATATAAATATATATTATATTCAAATGTAATTCAAATATTTTTTCTTCAAATATAAATTACATTCAAATATAATATATTTACCAGATGCAGTCTCGATGAATGTAATATATATTTAGCCTCCATTTCATAAATATTACATTTATATTATGTTTAAATGTAACATATTAAATGTAATGTATATTTAAAAAAAATATTTGTATTATATTTGAATGTAATGTATGTTTAAATGAAAAATATTTGAATTATATTTAAACAATGAATATATGATATGATGGATAAAAGTACAGAGAGAAAAAAAGAGAGAGAAAGAGAGTATATGATATGATTAATAAAAATAATAAAATAATAAATAGTGATTATATTGAATTTAAAATATGATATACTTAGTATTTGAATGCAATACTTTTACGTTTAATGAAAATTATATTGTATTTAAACGTAATATAAATGTAATATTAAAAACAAATAAAGACTTAAATATTTTATAATTATATTATATTTAAAATGTAACGTATACAAGTAATTTAATTATATCAAATATTTGTTTCGCATATCAGATATTGAAATATAATATAAATATAACGATGTTTACAAGGGTAAAAAAGTTTATTCATTAAAAATTTGTTTGATATATTAAGTCCCGTAATGCAATGCAGGTATACTGGTGTTTCCAAATAAGGCATGTAAAAATGTTTATTTGTTAAAGATTATACGTATAATTTAATAATAATTTTATCTGGGATTTTAAATAAAAGGCAAAGTACAAATTTTTTTTACTAAGTTAAAAAAAGTTTATTTATTGATTAAAATAGAGTTTATTTAAATAGTTCACTTAGTAGATGTACATAACTTATTTGCTTTAATATTGTGTTTGATAAGAGGGATACAAAATAAAGACAGAGAAAGAGTGAACTACCTAAATGAGTGGAACAATTACACTCTTATAAATTAGAAGAGAATGAGATATTAGATAAAAATATATTAAA
This sequence comes from Antiaris toxicaria, assembly GCA_035233585.1. Classification (NCBI taxonomy): domain Eukaryota; kingdom Viridiplantae; phylum Streptophyta; class Magnoliopsida; order Rosales; family Moraceae; genus Antiaris; species Antiaris toxicaria. The sequence goes on along the minus strand of CP141162.1, from coordinate 8,810,981 downwards.
ATATATTAGATGTCATGAATTTATAACTTCCTTCCTTCTCATTTTCTACTCCATCAAACAATCTAAAATCCTTCGTCCAACTTCCTTTCTCTCCTTTTTTCCCACCCTAAGCCTAGTACATATCTCAATTAAATATTTTAAAATCTCATTATGTATTTATTTTTGGTTTTACAAAAATACTACTTGTTATAATTCTTGCTTTTTATAGAGTTTTTTAAGGATAAAATATCTTTCTATTTCTGCACTTTAGATAAGAATTATTTTACTATATATAAATGAGTTGTTATTTTTTAAATTCAATTAACTAATTTGATAAATTTTAGAACATTTATATTAATAAATAATAATTTATATATTATATTAATTGATATTTAAAAATTAAAATAATTAGTATCACTTATATTTTTGTTATAAATAAAATATTGGTTTTTGTTTTGGAAAAGGAGGATAGAGGGACAAGAAGAAAATGACGGCATCATCAACACGACCACAAGAAGGGGAAAAGGTGAGTTGTTTGGCTAGTGGAAAGACTTCCGTAGGACCGATTATTTTACAAGGTCTCTAATGTAAATTACCCTTTCATTAGCGAGGCCGTGAAAGGGACCGCCAAAAGTATTGTTTTGTGTAAGAAATTTCAACCACTGAATTATTCTTGGTGCGTCTCGTACTACTAAGACCTTATTAACATGGAGAAGAAGATTGTGCATTTATTTTTTTATTTTAGAAAGAAAAAATTTTTCATTTAAAAGTAAAAAAATTTTTATTTTGAAAAAAAATGTTTTTTAATGTTGAAAAATTAAAAATTTCTTTATGTTTGCATACAAAAATTTAAAACTCTTTTTTTAAATGAATATTTCGATTAAAAATGGAAAATTTTCAAAAGTGAATGTTTTAATTAGACGAAACCTATGAGTATTTTTCTTATAGGCCTATTTTTATTTACAGATTTTTCAATTTTTCTTTTATGAGAACCTAAAGCTATCACATTTTTTTTATGATTTTTTCCCCTATCACTTGAATGCCAAATTTATTGTTATTTAGAATTTCTATTTTTATTATTTGTTTAGTCGTGTGGGCACAATTTTTGTAAGCATTTCTATTTATTCCAAGTGGTTATAATTTAATTTAGATGTGTCGGAATTTATTAAATTAAAAAAGATTCTTTTTTATCTTTTCATAAGAAAAATTAAGAGAAACAGAAAAATATCAACAAAAAAATTAAGGGGCTCAAGATAATAACCCTTGGTCGCTCAATGTGTATGTCCTTTAAAGCTTATGCACTCGTATCACGAGATAAGATAGCATTTTTCAAACTTCAATCAACAAAAAGTTAAATGGGCTAGAGTAGTAGAATGCCCAACTATGTTAGCTCATTCGTATTTGTTAAATTAAGAGAATTTGTATCATATTTATCTTTTTCAGTGAATAAAGAAAGATAACTGTTTTGAATAATTTTCCCAAGAAATATACTGCCCATTCAACCTTTTTGTTGATTGTAGTTTGAAAAATGCTATGTTTTCTCGTGGTACGATTGCATAAGCGGTAAAGGACATACATATTGAGCGACCAAGGATAATTACCTTGAGCCCCTTAAATTTTTGTTGATATTTTTCTGTTTCTCTTAATTTTTCTTATAAAAAGATTAAAAAAAGAAGTTTTTTTTTTTAATTTAATAAACTCCGACACATCAAAATAAAATTATAACCTCTTGGAATAAATAGAAATGCTTAACAAAAAAAACAATAAAAGTAGAAATTCTAAATAACAATAAATTTGGTGTCAAGTGATAGGGGAAAAAATCATAAAAAAATGTGATAGCCCTACGTTCTCATGAAAGAAAAATCAAAATATCTATAAATAAAAACAGGCCCACAAGAAAGATACTCATAGTTTCTAGTTTTTGTCTGTTTGGAGGTGCACTTTTAAAAACTTTTCATTTTTGATCATAATGTTCATTTAAAAAAAAAAAAAGAGTTCTAATTTTTGTGTGGGAACATCAAAAAAATTTTATTTTTATACATTAAATTGTACAAGCTCCTTCCCCTATTCAAACACAATAGTTTATTGTGGGTAAATGGAGGACAAGGAGCTTGTACAATTTACCTCAAAGAAAGCAAAAATCTCTAGTAACTAATGATAAATGAGATAGAATTTTCACGGTTTAAGAATTAGTCAAACAATTAAAATAGTAATTTTTAACGATAATAAAAAATGAGAGGTTATATAGGATCCGTTTGGATGGGGTATTTGTTTTTGAAAAATAGAAAATTTTTAGATATGAAAAATAAAAAATTGTTTGGAATTTTTTTTAAAAATAAAAAGTTGTTTGGGTGAGTGAAAATTTTTTGTTTCTAGAGAGTTCTTTTTTTATTTTTCAAAAATGAAAAATGTTAGATGTTCAGATACGGAAATTTAGAAAGATTTATTTTTTTTTAAATGAAAAATTTTTCATTTTTCAAATTTAAACATGTCAAACAACGGAGGCATAGAGACGGAAGGAGCTAAGCCTTGTGGTGACATAAGCTCCTCCCCTCAAAATTTTTTTTTTTAAATACGATGTAATTTTGAATAACTTTTCATGAAAGGCCCCCTGAAAGGAAAAAATTTATCCTAATGAACCCTGATTACTTATTATACAGTTATTAACCCTATTCCATAATATGCTCTAACTTCGTCATTAATTGTGTTGATTATTTGATTAAACCGTATTTGTCTCCTAACAAATGCATGAAAAATTGTAGAAATTAAAATATTGAGAACTAATTTGTCACTTTATATGTAACACAAATTACCAATTACGTAAACATAACTTGCATTTTAAGTTTATTTAAAAAAAATACTATCTATTTTTTGATTATTAATTACATATGAATATCTTTAAAGTTGTATAAAAATTTTTTTTTTATAATTTACAATGGAAAATTCAAACTCTTTATTTTATGATACAATTAGATATAGAATTACTATTTAATTATATTTAATTATATCCGTAATATCGTTAGCTAGCACCATGGTTATAAAAATAACCTAAGATAATTTCTTTTTCTTCCTTCTTTTTTTAAATGGCCTAGTAGTAATTCTAGGGTCATGATAGTTATACACTTTATTTTGTATTTAGTTGGACAAAAATGCGTGACCTATCAAAATATAAACAAATAAACAACAGCATGTAGTCAATGTGCTTTTTGCAAAGCATGAGGTGGTAATTATACTAATCTTCGTTCGTTGAGCCAAAATAAGACAATATATAAGCACATAAGACTAATCTTTATTTCAGTTTTTATTTTTTGACTGAATATTTTAAATATCTTTTCAGATGACCTTTGTAAGTTTATATACGTTGTGTTTTTATAAGTAAAAAAAATATTAAAGATATCAATTTCAATCTCAATTTTTAAGTATAATTTATATGAAATGTAAATTTTTATTTTTTTACTAATAGATATATAAAAAATTATTACATCAATTAATTGTATTTATTTAATGAAAAAACAACAACTAAATGCCACGTATTGAAAGTATTGTAAAAAAAAAAAAAAAAAGATATCCTTAATATTACACTTATAAATTAATCTTATAAATAACTTCAAAATGCCTTGACGACCTCGTATTCTTAAAAAATCTTAAAATATGAACATATTTTTCTAATCAGATATTAAAGCAAAAGTCGTTTTATATAAGTAATTAATTAAAGCCAACGCCACTTATAATATTGTAACACTAATAGTATTAATAACAACAATAAATATATAAATAAATTGAACATTTCAAGGCGGAAAAAAAAAAATCATCATCGCGCCGTTTAAATAAGCTACTATGACTTGTTACCATCTTATCATCGTATTTTTCATCAAAAAACTTATCATCGTATTTATTTATCAAAAAAATAAAAAATAAAACTTACCCTAAAAAACTTGCCATTGTAATAAAGAGACAATATTTTTGCTGTTGTTTATAAATAATTTCGTTCATTCCCTTCATTTCAAATGAGCTTTTATTTATGTGTTCAGTTTATATTTATTGAATGTACGTACAACTCAATTCAATCATTAAAAGAAATAAGTTTTTACTAGAAACTGAAAGAAATAATTTGGGCTCATACGATTCAAGTTAGAAAAATTTTAACAATCCATATATTATTTTTTGAAAGAAAAATTTCGAGTAGCACATAGACCCCAAAAAGTGATGTACTTTTAACTCACTGAATAAAAATATAGACTAGCATAGATTTGATTCGATTTTTGGTCACACGCAATCCTAAAACTTCAATTAAAATAGACAACAAAAAAACGTATATGACAAGAATTATTCGTCCACATATGTCATTTTAAACATCATAGCATTTCATGATCAAAATAAAAAAAAAAATTAGATAACTTATTTTGATCATCCAATTTAATAAATAATCAAATTTTTTATTTAGTAAAATGACTGTTTTCAATTTTTTGTGATTTAATCAATCAATAATTTATTAAGAAAATTAATAATTTATATTATAATCAATCCATAACTAATCATAATTTGATTAATTATTAATATATTTTTTTAAATAATCAATTAATATATTAATAATTAATATATATTAATAATTAAAAATAATAATTTTTCAATTAATTTTTAAAAAATTAGATTGTTTGTTAAAAAAAGTTATACAGCTATACATCAAAATTCTAAAACATTCAATGGAGTCGGGCAAAGATGAGATTATTAAAGATAACAATTTTAAACCGCACAATACCAAAGGCTATTTCTTTTTTAAAAAATTTATTAATATAACCCGTTTAGTACACATGATTCAGATTTTTAAGATTTTAACCTTAAAACCACTTTTTATTTCTAAAAATCATTATAAATAAAATAATATTTTAAAGATTTACTCTTTAGACATTCCTCGTAAAACCCCTTCTTTTTAACTAATCGTAGAATTCTTACAAGGGAAAAGCCACCTTTCATTAACAGGGCGACATGGCCAAAATTCATATGATAAATTGTCTACTAAAATTGGAAGAAAGTTCAACTCAGCTGGTTTAGTTCTAAAATTATCAATGCAAATGTACCATATAATTCTGCAAAACATCTATGATTACATGAAAGTATAACTATGGCTCTTCCTGCACAGCCAGTGTTGCCCATCCAATGAGGCTTGAAGCTTCAAATCATTTGCCCTTTTTTGGTTCTTTTGAATATTCATCTATCAATGCTTCAACATCTTTCCAGAAAATGCCCTCCACCAAAACTCCATCCTTGGTGAACCTACATGTTGGAAAAAGGATCAGAATGAAGGAGCTCTTATAAACCTTAAAGACACCATAAACGGTTGTCGTGCAGTCATTTTGCATATAAGAGTGAGAGAGAGAGAGAGAGAGAGAGACCACTTGGTGACGCTTTTCGTCAACTCCACTGGTGGATTGGCAGAAATCGATTTGGGATCTGCACTCGCTATGGTAAGCGTGTACATATCCGAGAATCTTGGCAACTTTGAAGAGACCTCCAACCCAGTGCTTGTGAAGGATCCCTGCAGAACAAATGTTTCAAACGAGTCAGAGAACAGTACAAAGTCTATAACTTTACTGCATGTCATGAGCGTGTCAAGTTGTGTTTGTTTGGATCACCGCCTAGACATAGCTTTTAGACATTTTTTAAAATAGTTTTCTAAAGTATTTTCTCTCACAAGAAGTTGAATTTACTATTTAAATTTACTTTTTAAACTTATGATCCAAACGGACAAGATACTTCAAAAGAACAGGAACCGACAGGTAGAAAGACCACCAATATAGTTATGGAATCATAACATGACAGAAAAAATTCATATTCCAAGTTGATCTTATATTACATTCCAACTAATACGAGAGATATGATAAAAGTATATGTCAATTGCCAAGTTGCTAGTTGCTTTAATTACGAAGCAAAGTAAGAAACAAAACTTCACTCTCTCAATAAGAGATGAAGTGAAATGACACTTTTATGTCCAAAGAAATATCTTGAAGACAGTGAAGGTAGGATACACCCGAAAAGGATTACTTAATAGTTAATACTTCATACAACTTTAATTTCCAATTGGGCAGGCAGCTGAAGCAACAAACCTCAGTGAAGATCAGTGAATCCATTCTCTATGCTTCAATCAAAATGGTCAAATGGAAGTGGAAATCTCGAAATATTTTAAAAGATAAATAAGAAAGCTAACTGTACCCCTGCTCATTGCTGCGGGGGCTGGAGGCAAACATGAATCAACAACCTAAATTTTGCACCCAAGCTGCTTGCAAGCGCATTTAAAAAATTCAAGGAATTCCATTATAACCTGACCCAACTAGTTGCATTACATCAGAATCAGAGATTTTGAAACACAACTCAAAACAAAGCAACTTCCCTAGATGAGATATTTCTACGACAGAATACAACATGTTTATACTTCCTCTTATGTATACAAATAACTCTTTCCTCATATTTTGTTATGCACGTTCTTAAATCTTTTATTCTAAATGGCAAACATACTTCTCAGGTTAGATCATCTATGAAATAAGATTACCAGTAAAATGACATATAACTCATAATTGGTAAAGTAAAAAAAAATGTAAGCCAATAAGAAACGTACCGCAGGAGGGTAGGTGAACAGGATCGCATTCTTCTCCTTTTTGTATATGATCAGCTGCAACAATCCATTAAAGACTATATACTTGCCAGAGTCAAGGCCAAACAAACTCCATTATACCCCTAATACACACACACACACGTACGTATATATACACATATAAATATATCCATTTCGCAGTCAAGATTACGAATTTAACCAAAACTGTTGATCAGTGTTTCAATCAAAGCAAACAAAGTACATAAATTCTACAAAAAGAAAATTCTTTTCCTACAAATCACATTCACATCTATAACACAAGAAATGAAAAAAAAAAAAAACGAATTTTTATTTGAAAAGAAAAAAAATAAGGATATAAGACGATGCAAGCGATGAGGAAATCGCGATTCTCGGGAAACTTCTTCTTGTAAAACTGAGCGAACAGCGCAATGACAATGATGACGGTTCCGAGCAACAATCGCACATTGCTCAGCCTCACGTCTTCCGCATATCCACGCTCGGAGACGATCTGTTCGCGAATTCCGACAAAAAGGGACAAGAAAACGGGTGAAATTCTGAATCAGAATTGGTCGAAACAAAAAACGAAAAAGAATCAAAAAACAAAAACCTAGAGAAGAAGAAGATAAGATCAGATCAGATCGGAGAAATAATTTTTACAGACCTCGGAGACGGTCTCGTCGAGGATGTGTTTGATGGAGTGGTGATCCAAGAGATTTGCCTTCTTAGGGTTTTTCGTCGCGGTCTCAGGTTTCTTGTCCTGCATTTTTTTTTCCTTTTTTCTTCTATTTTTTTTTTTTTTTTTTAGATTTGAGAAGACTTCTTGGGGCTTTTGGTTTTTTGTTTTGGGTTTTATGTCTGAAAATGGTTGACGCACACAGCAGTGGAGTGCCAGGGGAGATAATCTACGCTATGGGTGTAATGCGCACACGATCGAAGGGGAGACTTTTTTTTTTTTTGTTTTTTAATTGAGTGGGATTTGAAGTTTTTATTTAATTTGATTGTATTTGAAATTTTTTTTTTTGGCTAAAGATAAGTCATACTATTAATAAAACATCATTAAAGGATAAAAATTACAAACGACAACTAAAATTGACACAAAAATAATTTAACCAAACTACTAATTGAAAGTCAATGTTAGACAATGTGACAGAATATTGTCATACAACTAGAATAATAAGTGAAACTTGAGTCTACAATAGGACCTTAACGAATCTCCAACAAGTCATAATGGGTCAATAAGACACCATGGATGAATTAAACTCACTTGAGAACTATCGAGGTAACCCCCATTCCAAACATAGAGCAAATCTCCTATTAAAGGATGGGCGAGAGCAAGTTTCACCCAACAATCAACATCTAGCTAAACAATAGCATCTAACCAACAAAATAAGAACTGGTCGGGTTGGGAAACCATCAACCTTGCTACACTCACATACGCCAACCCCCCACGACCTAACACCTGCGGTATAAACGAATTCCCACAACTAACACACCCAGGTTTGGGGATAGCAGAAAACGGTTCATGCTTGAATTCCCATGGCTTTGAACAATCCTCCAAACGATCCCTTCTCACAAACTAGCACCTATGATTTCAACAGGTTTCGGTGATGAATGCACCTAGATCTAAGAATGGGAGGCAACGTACAACAACCAAAACATGCCAAACTAGGGACAAATGGGAAAACCACTACCCTTATAAATAAACATTGTCACTAACATAACAAGAAAACAAACAAAAATTAGAGAAAAAGCCATCACACTGCCTATCCAAGTGAGGTCTGACAGCGCTGGAAATTCAAAAGACTCGGTCAAGGATGTCAAACTCTAGTGACCCTTAACAAGAACCCGCCACCATCCACATGTGGATCCATATATTGCTCCTAACTTGCCAACACTAGAAAATCGCCAGAAATTGCCTCCGAGTTGCCCATCAAGAACTTTGGCTTTGCCTTGAACTTGCAGACATCGGTAACTCGCAGGGGTGAGTTTCTCAACAACACTTGGTGACCCGCAACGTCATGAAGCTCTATTCATCTCTCGAGCGAGCTTTAGAACCATTGGCCTAAGAAAAAGAGCTCTTGAGTTGCCTCATGATCGCGATTGAACCTCCCTTCCAAGCTCTGATTCCCAAACCACAACCATGACCCATGGAAAGAAGCTTCGGGGTTGCTGGCCATGGTGTTCCTCTATGCATTCGATCGCCCATCCAAACTTTGATTCCGAAGCCATGAACACCACCCTCGAATAGATCTTGTTAAGGCAATTCTCTAGATGGAAGATGGAGGTCGACAACCTGACGATGCATCGGCCACCGCCCACTGACACACACTCTTTCTCTTAGACCTTTTTCTCACTAAGGTTTGTTTTTCTCTTACTTTGCTCTCCCTCTCAAATTTATCTCTCTGTATCTCTCTACGGTTTTTATTTTATAGTAAAAGCAAGAGTGAAATTAAACCATTGAATGGTTGCATGCATGTATAGTAATAATTTTACACCTAAATGAAGAATTTGAATCCCAACTTAAATTCAAAAAAAAAAAAAAAAGCTATTGTAAATATGTTTGGTTAATTGACATAAAAAAAATTAATGAATACAAAACCAAGCTTTCAATTCATAAATAATTAGGAAGTTAATGTGTTTTTAGGAAGGTGTCAATCTTATTCGAAAGTTCATAATCATTTGGAAGTCAACTGCTTATCCTCATTATTTGTAATGTGTTTTAATATGTTTATATAAAGCTAAGAGTAATTGAAGTTTAATTCAACATCTTCTATCTAATATGGTTTTGTGTGAGATCCTCCTACTCCAAAGCGTTTGTGACATGTGTCTAGCTTATTATAATTATATATCAATTGGAATTCTATAAGCCCACAAAAATGAACCACCGATAATATTTAACATTTTTATTCCGTTTAATATATATCTATATATATATATAATAAATGTAACGGAAAGTAAAGTAGATAACAGTTTTTAAAAAATAATTAAAATAAATAACAGATTTTTAAAATACTAATACTAAATAGCAAATTTACTAAATAAACAATAATTTTTTTAGGTTAAATGATGTATTTAAAATATATAAATAAATATTTATCTAATAATGATGTTAATAATCATTTATATGTTATGTAAATTTATAATTTATCTATAAATCTGATATAAATAAATTATTTATTTGATAAATATATTATTTAATATAAACATATTAAAAATATACTATTTACTTATTTTTTCTTTATTATAATACCAAACTTTATGGTTTTTAGCTTCCATTTTTTTGGAAGGTTTATTTTTGAAAAATTTTCATTTTTAAATCAAAATGTTCATGTTTGAAAAATGAGTCTTTTAAATTTTTGTGTGCCAGCAAAAAAAAAAAATTCATTTTTAGATATCAAAAAAGATTTTTCTTTTTAAAAATGAAAATTTTTTTACTTATTCAAATAATTTTTTATTTTTGAAAAAAAAGAAAATTTTTACATTCCAAAAATTCTTGGATGTGGCTTTTTTTATATATTTGTATTTATACCAAACTGCAATTGACCTCGTGAATTATTATTTTCTTCAAAATAAACAAGAATATGTACATAATAAAGGACACTTGAAAATTTTTTCCATGGTCAGAAAAAAAAAAAAAAAAAGAGTTTTTGTTTGTGAAGAGACACTCTGATCTAGAATGAAAAATCGAAACAAAAGGTTACGTTCGAAATTTTCAAGCGCCATACTGATTATTCGTGGTCCAATGAATCAGTGGACAGGAATTTCCGTGTTCAATAAATTAGGGGGATTCCTCGGGAGAACAATTAGACATAGAGTTTTAAATATATATATATATATATCTATATATATATTTTCCTTAGATGATTTGAATTAAGGTTTATACCAATTGGGTTTCTACTTAAATATGAATCCAGGTACGTGGTTTTATATCTAAATCGGAAATACTTATAATTCAGAGAGTGGCTTTTCTATATAGTTTTCAGTCGATATTGATATCAGAACCATATATTTTATGGATATTACGTTATGAATTTAGCTCTAATTTTAATCAATATGTCTTCCTTAGAAATTTCTTCTTCTTCCCAATCTAATTCCTATATAGCCTCTATCAATGTTCCTTCTTCTGTATCATTAAGAAAATCTACCTCCTCTAAGTTAGACTATCTTTATGAGGTTTCTTATGTCCCAAATGATAATAAAATACTATCAGAGTCTCTTCCTCACCTCAACTTTAAAAAATAAATTATTTAAAATTAAAAATATAAAAACTTATAATATATTTAAAAAAATAATATTAATACAAAATTTATTTAATTTACCTTTAAATATTTATGAAATTAAAAAAATCATCTCTTTTTCACTTGAATTTACTATATATATTTGTAAAAGTTTAATTAGAATCCAAAAACTACCTCGATCTGTTGTTTGAAAACCAAAACATTGTCGGGCAACCCCAAACGCCTACTAAATTTAATTATTAAGGTAATTACAGGTAAAAATCAATAATAATTAGACAACCGACTCTATTGTAAAACTCATATTCCAAGTTCAAATATATATATATATATACATATTGATCTTACTTGCAATACATAACTTTTACAGGATATGTCTGTGCTTCAATGTACACTGTTTGATAAGAAATAGACGGTCTTGAGTGAAGAAAGAAGTAAAAGGACATGTTTAAACCTTCTATTTGTTTCTAATATTATATTCACATTATATTTAAATATAATATAAATTTTATCTATACGTTAAAATATTACATTTAAATATCAATTACATTATATTTTAAATCTAATACAATTAATATTTGTTAATTTATTTTTTTTATTTTTTTTATTAATCACATTACATACTTTCTTTCTCTTTTTTTTTTCATCTACTTTTACCCATTACATCATATATTCATTATTTAAATATAATTTAAATACTTTTCATTCCAACACATATTACATTCAAATATAATATAAATACATTCCTTCAAAATATAAATTGTATTTAATGTATTATATTTACACGTAATGTGAACATAACGTATTTATTAAATAGAGTAAAAAAAAAAAAAACTGCCAGCTTTCTAATTGTAAACTTTGGTAAAAGCAATAATAAAAAAATGGGAAGCAACAATACAAAAATGGGATTGAAGTAAATAAATGCTCGGTAACGATACTGCAATAAACTTTTCCACTTTCCTCGTCACCATGTCTCTCCTCTCTCTCTATCTCTCCTTCCTGCAACTACCCTCTTATCCTCTCTCTTAAAACTTTGAACAAAGCCAAAAAAATCAATTGACCCTGCACATTCCACTTTTCCTTGAATTTTTTTTTAGCTTTCCTTAATAAATTGAATACAACCAGAGTATAGCTCGAAAGCATATGGTGGATGTGCTTTAAACTCAAATCCAAACATTTTCACATGTAACTCAGATCTGAATTTTTTTTTTTTTTTCCGAAGATTTCTATCCCTTGTGTTGTTTCAGAAATTAGAGGAAAGGAAAGCCGATAATTGCTGAAGAGGAAGACATAAAAAAGTGTTGAACAATGAAGCAGAAAGCTATTTCTCTTTTTGTGATGAAAATGGACTCTAGTCGAGAATTTATGTCAAACGTATATGAAGTGAAATCTAATCCACATTCTATATACACTGTAAACCTGCACTTTAATGTTGGTTAACTAAGAAGAAGGCAGAACTTGTTCAAGTCAAAGCAAACGGCAGAACATGATTTTTTTTCAAGGCCAAGTAATCTTACTAAATATAACGTGGTATACAATTTTATCACTTTCAATCGACCGTCTTACATCCTTTTGTTTCCACGGCAAGAATTTGAATTAAATGCCTTGCTGAGATTGCGAGTAGAAGGAGGGAAAAAAAAAAAGCGAGTGAAAAGAGAGACTATGATGGAAGCTTCGGTTTCACCTTTTTAGTGGCGCTGCTGGTTACCAAGAACCGAGCTCCCCTAACAAGTTCTTCCTTAACCATGAATAGAACAGCAGCGGCAAGTACGCTTTGTGCAATTTTGGTGCTCATCCCTTTGTAGAACCCGTTGAATCCTTCATACCGGATCATCTTCAAAATGGCGTCAAATGTGCCTGAATTGTAGGATGATCGACATTACTACATGGGACAGTTGATACAAAACGAAGAACAAAGATTAAAGCAAAAGTAGGGTTGTTTTCCTATATATTACTTTTGTCAGAAATTTCCAGGGCACATTGGTAGACGATCAAAACTCTGTAAATATAATAGAAAATGATACCAATGGGCAAAAATTTTCATTCAGCATGAAGATTCAAGAAACTAAAACCAAACATAGAAGGGATCTGGACAAGATAGTAATTTTACTTGTATGAAAATCTTATGATGAGTTTTAGAATCTTGATCATGATAAAATTTTTCATGACGTGTATTACTTTTAAATATTAGATATTAGATAAAGGTTGAACAGCATGAGTTCATCAAAAGAGGCAAAGCTGTGATAAGGGCACAAAATAACATGTAGCTACTTTCTAGATAACACAATGTAGATGATGAATATGAACAGTTCGAACCTTTATAATGATGCCTTTTATCACCTGTTGTAGCCTGTTTTGCTTGAAGCCTCGACTGCATCAAAGAAGAAACTGATGACTAGCTGATCCAAACCAAAATGTTTCAGAAGTCTATGTTTACAGCGGGGAATGAAGCTTTCGGAATCTAATGTAGCTGAACTTTTCAATCCGATAGGGACTCAGGAATTCAACACTATACACAAAGGTTCAGAGTTATCTTGACAAAGGCTCATCCTAACAATATTCATATTGTGCTTGCAAGATTTAGGTCCACACTGATTTTTCCTCGGCACTTATTTGTTCATTTACCTTTACAACTAGAAGAGGATATGTTACAACAGTAGCTCCTAATTTCGCCAGGGCACCAAGAAGAAATATCTACCAAAAACAAGGCAAATGCATTATTTAACAGGAAAGAGGGTTTAAAAAAGGTCAGAAGCAATGCATAAGTATCGGAAGTACTCAAACAACTTTAAACTGGAAAATCCACAAATTTCCAGGCGTGCAGGAAATTTAAAAAGCAAGAAAAGGAACCAAACCTCTAAAGCAGTAACCCTGTTGTTACCCTGCTCACTCAAGGCCCGTCTTTTCTTCAGCTTCTTTAGCATGGTTTCATACAGCATGAATTGTATGGAAGGATTACTCACCTGTGATCAAGAGCAAGAACAATCAGTAGTATTCCTCCAGCAAATGGAAGAGTAGCTTCTGACCTACCATGATCAATGTTGGGAATAAACCTTTCCAGAACCCCATAACTCCAGCTTCGTTGTAAACTTCCTGAATCTGTATATATTCCACAGTGTGTCGTAAGGAAACAAGAAAAAAAATCTAATGACAAGATTAAAGTTGCAAGAATAACAAACTTGAGTTAAAAAAGAAACTAGTTGTAACAAAGCAATCCCTCCAACCAATGTTGAGTGTAGTTTTATGCTATAGAATGAGCTCATATGAAGCACTTTAAAACCATCAATGAAAGGATATGCCCTCCATTATCCCCTTAGGTTTCTTTTACTTTGCAATATCATGTACGGCTTTCAAATACTCCAAAGAAGATCAATAATGCTTGTTGGAATAGCGTCTAACAGGGTTCATTATCAGCAATAAACAAGTAGTCTTACAATCCCCACACCTGGGGGTGAATAGTCATTAATAGAAGGGGACAAAAAGGAATGTGATTGAACCAACCGCATGGACGGTCCCATAGGGAGGTGGTTCAGCTGCTGCAGTAAGAATTGCTTCATCCAGAGTAATTGACTGCATCTGACCAGGCTGGGACTTCTTTTCAATTTTCTTGTGAGTCTGGAGGTCATACATATTTCCAACCAAAAGAAGCAAAAACTAAAAAGATCAAGTTATAAACTCACAGAGAGAGGGTGAAAGTGATGGCCTTCAATCTGGCAAAATAGGATATTGGCACAAGGGGAGAAAATGTATGCTGATAGTGCTGTGCTAATAAACAAATTATGGAAGAGTTAAAACCCTTATCCATCAGTAAGCTTAAAACCAATTGTTAGGAGTAATCATGATAAGATAGAATGAATAAAATAGTTTTTTTCCGATGTTTTCTGCTGCTTATTTGGGTTGAACTAATGTTTCCCATTTCATGAGATTAGAAAGAAATTTTCAGTTTGTAAAATTTCTTCTTACAAAATTTTCTGGACTCGCACTTCACTAAAAACATTCAAAAATGAAAAATCAATCCAGATCAATTGAACATTTTGGAGATACAATAAATTTAAGCTACTTTACCTGCATGCGGGTAACAACTACCCAGATAGGATTTGTCAGCAGGACATTCACACACCTGAAAGAAGTGAACACAAGGAAATTGGTAAAAGAAAATCATATTACTGAAAAGAATGAAGTAATAAATTCAAATGGCTTTTCCCCTCTTTTCCCACTCCATTGCAATTTGTTATTACTAACTTTTCGTTTTCCTTCCAGGGAAAAGACAATATAACAGTTAATGCAACAAAGTAATTACAGCCACGCTTACGGTACAATACTAAATAACAAATGTACAAAACACATATTGTATTAGCGGAGAAAATCACCCAGATAAAGCAGCCACCACAAGTGACGAGAACATCTCAACTGATCCATCACCAATTCCCCTTTTCATTTGTTCAAGTGCAGCAGCTTCAGCCTTGTTCCTGAATATTTGATAGAAATAATAATAAACACCCTGTACCAGTAAAATTACAATAAGAAACCAGAGAACTATACAAACATAATGCAAGATGAAGGTAATACTAAGCTGAATCCAACTGAAACAAAAGGAGACAGGCATCATAATTCATCTAATTTGTGTTAAAAAACAAATAAATCCATATTATACAGAAGCAAATTACAAATGGTAGCCTTGATTTACAGGAATGTGAATTGTCTGAGATTAGTATCAACTTGTCTCCTTTAATAACAATCTACACAAGCTATAAAGTTATAAAATAATGAACAATTTTCCCCTATATCTGCCTATCTACAATCTCCTCGTTGTAGACACTTGGATAAGTCTACCAGGATAGAGATAAAACATATCTTATTAGGTAAGGAAGAAGATATGAAAAAGGTAAGGAAGTTCTACAAGAAGGTTATTGATGCAGGACACAGAAAAATATAAGAAAGAAAGAAGAAGATAAAACAGTGGGGAAAAAAAAATCTGTATTCAATTCATAATCGTCAAAGTCTTAAGTGAAGAAATACAAATACTCACTCTATTTATAGGCCATAAAACCTAATAATAATCAATCTCCTAATAATAATCAAAGTTGAATAAATCCTAAATTAAATTCCTAACATTCATATTCTTGCCTTGTTCCCCATCAGTTATCCTCCTTAAGGGGGAAAAACCTCCTCAGTGGCCTGTTTTCATAGCGGCTCGTTTTTTATTTATTTTCCATTATTTAGATATGCAAATTCAACAGATAACTGACAATTTTCAATCAGGAGTATCAACGAACTCTTATCGATCAAAATGGTTTCTTGGAGGTTATTATTTGGTGTCATCAAAGCTCACAACGTGAATGCAAATTCAAAAATCTTCAACGAACAATATGTACATCTTCAAAGAAGTAAGACATTCAACAGGATTAAACTAACAACACTCCACAACAGTCCTCAAAAAAAATATTATTAGCATTATTAAATTTTCTAGAAGATTGCAAATTCAAATTAGTAGACTTGTCACATGTGGTTTTGCACTTTGGGCAGACAACCTAATCGTGAAGGGACAGATTTTTGACATAAAACAACGGGGAGTTACAGAAATCCTCATCACAAGTCACTTATGAATCAGATATGATGCAGATAATATGTCATAGAAAGTGGGTGAATTCAACAGCGGCACGAACTTCAGGCTCATGGGACCACACGCCAAAATCATCCAAAAAGAAAAAGGGAAAAAAACAGAGAAAAAGAAAACAACGACAACAACCATCCATACCCCCCAGAAATGTCCAATTGACCATTCGTAAGTAATACTATCTTCCAAGAAAAAAGAAACTCTATATATCTGATCGCCAAACAATATTCTAGTATTCAATAATTTATAACTATAGGTACTAAAACACACTGTTTATGTACAATTTCACCCTTCAAATTTAAATTCTCTTCTTCGTTAAATCGTGCAATTCCCAGCTAAAATGACACGCTTCATCTCCTAATGCAAGTAATTATGACTCAATGTAAACATTCCTTAACGTATTGGACTCTAAAATCACGACCAAGAGGAATATTTAGTTACGTCTAGACGCCCCTTCCCGCACTTTTATTGAACAATAAATCGTTAAATTTCGAAACTCCTCTCTTGTCTATCAAAATTTCCAACAGCAAAACAGCGACTTGAAAGTTGAAACTTCATTCGAAAACAAAAGGGACTCCTCAAAATCGCTCTCTCCCAACTGAATTCAACAAAGCAGTCGAGAAAATGTTTTTACAATAAAAAGTAAAAATATCATAAGAGCCGAGAGATAACGCCGGCTCACCTGAGAAGCAGCTGTGCCTACTAAAGACGGCGTTAAACCTCCGTACAGTCGTTCCCATCCTTCGTGTTTTACAACCTGAAGAAATCCACAGAGATTTTTTTTTTCAAAGAATAGAAAAGAAAAAAGAAAAGAAAAGCCAAACACGAAATAAAGAAAAACCAACTGTTTGGTTGCCGAGAAAATCCAAAAAAATTAAACGCAAGACCTGACACATTTGTTCAATAGTTCCAAGCTTCCTCTCCTCCTTCTTCGGATCACGCTCCGTCTGTTGACGAGTATTCACCTGCGGATCACAACCAAACAAAATAAAACAAGTCAACAAAAGCGAATAAACAAAAAAGAAAGAAAGAAAGAAAGAAAGCGAAAAGGAGTACGGTTTGAAGAGGATATGTGATAAGCTGAGCGATAATCCCTCCACCGGCCCCGGCGAGACCATTGATCAAAGCGTCCGACATATCCTCGTTATCCGGGAAAAATAAAATAAAATGATCTTCTATAATTTTCTCGGGAAAGTGGAGGGAGACATTCAGGGAGAGAGAGATCTGAGTTCTTTTAGAGAGAGAAAGTAGCTAGAGAGAGAAACGAAGGACTAATCTCTGACTTTGGCTGTTGCGAAACTAAATAACAGATGCTGATGGCATTTGCAATCAGAGTCCCACCCCTCTCCCTCCCTCTGGCCCGGGGTGGTTGTTTCGTTTAAGAAAGCGTTGATGCGCCAAAACGCGGTGACTGAATTTTTGACAACTTTACCCTTGGTGCGAATGTTTATTTACTGAGTCGCCGTACCAAATCTTCCTAAATCTTGGGTCAATGGGTCAATGGGTCTTATAACGTGCTTTCGGGTTTGGATTGATTACATAAATGGCCTACGCAACATCATGCTATTAAAAAAACGTGCCAAAACTTTAAATTAGCGAGATTCACGTTATAATTTTATTTGTATTATATTTGAATGTGGTATAATTTTTATTTAAATATAAAAATTTTATATTTATATATAATATTTTTAATAATATTATTAAAATAATTTTGTTATTCGAAAATAATTATTTATTAAGTTTTTAATTTTTTATTTATATTATCCTTTTTTTTCTTTAATTTTTTTATTTATTTATATCTATCACATTAATTTTTTAATTTTAAAAGACAATTCAAATATTTTTTTTATCTAAATACATATTTCATTCAAATACAAATTAAATATTTTTTATTTAAATACAAAATACATTCTTAAAATTGTATTTAAACGCAATGTAAATATAATGTAAACTCCCTATACATATTGCACAAATATTTGTTGGATTAAGTACATATATGTATACGACCAAAACTTTGTTTTTAGCATTCAAAAACTAAAGTAATTCCTTTTTTTCTAAGTTAAACAAAACCAGTTTACTTTGAGCCATGGTAGTTTAGTGGAACTTTGAGCATAAATATGGTTTCATGGTACTACAAGTTCTTCCTTGTGTCACTTATTATTGTCAAAAGTTATAAACTTATTTTTGTAACTTGTTTGTCATTCTAGGCACGGAACAGATGTGGATTAATGGATTTGTCATTCTATCCTTGCTCTTTGGTGTATTCTTGTTGCATCTACACTGTTAATAGGGCGTTTGAAAAACACATTACATTCACATTACATTTAAATGCAATGTATTTAATATAATTGGTATTTTAATCAAAAGTATTTATATTGTATTTAGATAAAAAAGTATTTGAATAGTATTGTATCTGATGTGATTGATAAAAGTAGAGAGAAAAAAAGGGAGAGAGAAAGAGATTAAATTACATTGGTAAAAGTAGAATATTAAATAGTGATTGGATTGAATTTAAAATGTAACATAATTGATATTGGAATACAATACTTTAGCATTTGAATGAAAATTACATTATGTTCACACATAATGTGAATACAATATAGTAAATAAACGAGACATAAATTTTGTTATTCCTTTGTATATTTTATCCTCTTTAAAGTATTAAAGAAATCGATAGAATATTACTTGTGAGAATGACAAGGAATACTGCCTCAAAAACTCAGTTCATCACTCAGTTCCACATTTTTCTCTATTTTACATACCTGCAAAGCTTATGGAGATCACGAAGAACCGTCTAGTTTCACTAGGTGGACTCATCTTTGAAGGTTGCAGTTTTTCCAGGATTCGCATATACGAGGACGCAATTCTGAGTTTCTAACACTTCGAAAGACTTCATTCGTGTGCCACCATTATGTTTGACAAGTTAGATTAATCATACTTCCCTCTTAACATTAATTTGCATAAGAGACAATATTCTTGCTTGGCTTTTAGGATGGCTTTCACACTACTTGCCGATAGGAAAATTTAATTTCAATTTTTGAGGCTGTCATATTGGAAAATTCCACTATATTGGGATTTCCTTCTCCGCTTTTTTTTCTTTGCTGATTGAAAAAAATAAAAAACCCTATATATCACACCCCTCTATCTTTTATAAACAGATTTTCTGAAGAAAACTTCTATACAATTTCCTGGTCCTTTCTTATATCGGCAAAATGCACATTCACAACGGCCATGACGAGGAACCACCCCACACCACTCCCCATTCAAGAAAGCAAATGACCAACAACATTCCTTCACTGGCGATCCAAAGACTGATGAGGCCACCACCAATGCAAAAGCTTGATGAGTTCATTTTGCGCTTGAAGCTCTCAAAAGCCGAGGGAATCGACCCGCCGAGTCAGGCCAATCCTTCCGCTCCGAAAAGGCTCTACTGCACGGTTTTCTCCGGTGCCCTAGAGCGCCGCGGGACCGAGTTCTGGTCGCAGATGGTCGAGGGCTGCCCGGACGCTTGTTGGAACGCTAAGTGGGACTTGAAGTTGGAGGCAAACCCTAATTGTGACAAAAATGGTTCCACCTTAAGGATGGAGGTGCTGGGGTTTTCCTCCTACGGCCCCGATGGTCCCGGAACCTCCACCGGGGTGGCAATGGTGGGCCGAGCCGAGGTCCCGCTCCCGACGAAGCTGTGCAAGCAGAAATTCCACAAGCTTCAACTCCTTAGGCCTGAAGGTGACAAGTTCAAGGCCGAAGGGACAATAGATTTGTCCTTGGAACTCATGCCTTCGAACAGAGCAGAAAGGAGGGCCAAGATTCACTTCTTAAGTTATTTAAGATATTAGATCCTTTACATTAATGTTTATATTGTTCTTCTTGTTTTGATTTGTTTTGTCAGCAAAAATTAATTAATTGCAAGAGTCAGGGTTTGAATTCTCTGAATAAAGAACATAGGAAATTCTTTGTTTCTTGTTCGATTGATTTCTCTCTTTTCTTTTTATGGATTGGCAATTTGAAATCTAAACATTCTGTATAAGGGATTGCATACAAAATTCTTCAGTCGATAATCGGCGGACGAACACAACGCTAGAACTCTAACCCTAAAATTGGACTTATATATACATATATAATTTTTAGATGTAGAAACCCTAAACTTTACCCTAACTAACCAGAGTTTTTTCCCCAGCCGTGAGGTGGAAACAAAGCAAATTAGTTTGTTTCTTTAGAGAATTTTACAATATTATAGTGAAAAAATGCTATTTATTTATTTTATATAGAATATTATGTAATATTGTTTAAATTATGTCCTGGAGTAATTTTTATATCCTACCGTATGCTTCTCTCTCTCTCTTGTTTAAAAAGACTTCGTCCATTTTATGTTTAGTATTTTTCAATTCAAACCTAAATTTTACAATATGAAAATTCCAAGCCAAATCATTAAATGTAACACGAGTTACATTTGAGATGGTATGAAAGTATGGTTAATTAAGATTTCCCAAGAACCTAACAAAATTCTAAATTATACTATTAATGAGTGTACAAGATTTTTTTTAAATTAGATTTTTTTTTAAATTTTAAGCAAGCTCCAACATAACCGCTACTAAGAAATGGAACCTTAAACTTATAGGTCATAACCCTTAGCTTATCCTTCTCTCACAACTAGGCTAGCTCTTAAAATTTAAATAATTTAATTGATTGAATAATCAATACAAACCCGGATATCAATCAATCAATAATTAGGGGGTGTCCTGGGGGGAATATCTCCGCACTTAAAAATTCATTTTTTTTTCAAAAATTCACCACTTTTTATAATTTATATTTTTAAAACGCTACAGTAAACTCTAAATTTTAAAAATTCATAACTTTACGTATACAAGTCCAATGAGATAATTTTTTTTTAAATTACATAGAATTTCGAGAGGAACGAAACAATATCCATATTGATATTTTTTTAATAAAAAAATTTTTAAAATTTTTATTTTTTCACCTCAAATAGTTTTTTTCTCCCAAACACATTTTTCAAAACAACTTTTTTTCAACCCAAAAATAATATCTCCAACCTCTTCCCCCAAACACTCCTTAGTCATTTTAAAAAACTGATTGACCATTTCATAAAAACGTCCATTTTCTTTATTTTGAAAAACTTCATTCTTTTAAGAAAAAGTCTTAAAAGAGGTCCATTACCTATATAATCCTAAAATCTAAAATGTATATATTGGAACTTTAAATATTTATATTTTTAGTATATTAACATTAAATATATGCAATGAAATTTAAAAAAAAAAAAAAAAGTAACGGTTGCCATGTTATCTTCACCATTATATTCTTGCATAAATATTCACTTGCTAAAAATGTCAATTAATAGTCAAGCATGATGTATCATTAATATTAGATCACGTTAAAAAATACAAATAAAGAAATTAGATAATAAGAATTTTAGTTCTAACATATATTAAAATGACATAGAATTAAGACTTCAATTCCAGACAGTAAAAATCCGTTGCTTTTTCAAAGAGTGTTTTGGAACCTCATTTGATTTCCAAAACAATTGCTCCAATTATTTACAATATCTCCACCAAAGTTTCACTATTCGAATTCCATTTCTCTTCGTCAAAAACATCCACGTCTCTCTCTTCAATTTTCATGAATTTTAATTTTACAAAGGTCGTTACTTTTTAATTGAAGTAAAAGAGTGACGTTTTTTTTTTTTTTTAAAATAAACTTGATCAGAACAATAAGATGAAAGAAACAAAATCTATATTGCATTTTTGTTAATTACATTTGAAATTGTAACATAATTCCTTATATTTCAATTTATTTTCTTCTTACAATTCAATTAAATACACAGTTTCAAACAAACTTTTTTCGATTGGTTGCACACTAAATATATATTTCCAAACATCAACTCATTTCTAATAAAAATAACTCCAAAACTCCATCTCCAATCAAACTTTAAGATTAGAAGATTTGAATTTAAAATTAGTTATTATGATATAGTTTATCTTTATTCTTAATTTTAAATGTAGACTTATTTTCATCTTTAGAATTATTTAAAATATTTAGAACTAAGTTAAATTTATCTTTTTTTACTAGTTTAGATTTCTATAAATACCTAGTTCATTGATAAATTAAAATTGAGTTTCTAGTTTTCCCCCTTTTAAGTCCTTCTTCTCGTAGGGCATTTGGTAAACTTATTACATTCGTATTATATTTGAACACAATGTATTAAATGCATTTTATATTTAAATGAAAAGTATTTGCTTTGCATTTGAATACAATGTGTATTTAGTTGAAAAGCATTTGAATTGTATTTTAAAGTTGAAAAGTTGATGTGATTGATAAAAGTAGATTATGTGATTGATAAAAGTAGATAGGAAAAGTGAGATAGATAGAGAATATGATATAAATGAAAAAAAAATTCTTTTCAAAAAATTCTAAAATAATAAATGTATACTGTTAAAAAATATTGTATTCAAAAACCTAACTTTTAGATTTGGGTGAAAATTACATTACGTTTAAACGAAATATAAATGCAAAACTGTAAACAAATGTGTCAGTTTTATTTCTCTCACTCAAGTACTATAATTCATTTCCCTTCTTGTTGATTATGTTTTTCTATCTCTGTTTTGTTTCTTGTTTCAAGTTTCACAACAAATTGGTATTAGAGCCTAATCAATTCTTACTTGTTATTTGTATTAAAAAATTAATTTTTCCTCTCCGTAAAATTGTCGAAGAACACTTCACATGCACCTTCGCCGCTGCCACCATGCGTCTTCAGCCTCTTCCACATGCCGAAGTCTCTACCTTCCCACGCCTCTCAATCCCTTGATTGTCCAGCCTCACCATTTGCACTAATCAACTAAGAAACCTTAGCTCAGCAAAACCCAGGACTCACAACAACAACAACAACAACATCAACAATCGACTTTGCTGAAAAATCATCGCTTGCATAACCCTAAACTAGACACCTCCTTCTAGCGATTCCACCAACCCAGGCCCGTATTCTAACATCGCCTGCCACCACTGAACTCTGTGTGTTCCTATTTGCTCACTACTCGAAGCCCAATCATTATTGATGATGATCTGTTACCTCTCCTTACTAGCCATCGATGGAGATAGCTTCTAAAAGCTCTTCGTCTTTGATAACATAAAAAGTAGTGTGAGAAAATAAAGGAAAAAAAGGGGAAAAATGCTGAGTCCAGATATTCAATGAGTGTTACGATGCTGTTGCAGTCTAGGCACAACTACAGCAAGGGTCACGAGCACCCACATTTGGGCGAGAAACAACGACATCTTTCTTTTAAAATTTTTCGTTTTTACTAATGTTAAAATCTTTTAACATTTTAAATTTTACAGACAGTAAATGCTGTTACTTTACATATCGGTCAATGAATCGACGTGAATATCGGTTTTTGACCAGCATTGAATGTCAATGTAATTAATGGTGAATTATTGTCTCTAGAATTTTTTTCCCCCTAAAAACGAGCAAAGACACAAGATTTTGGTTTCTCAATTACATTGATAACTGTTACCAAAAGAAAAATATATAAATAAATAAAACTTCTCTAATGACCATCCCCCTCCACTAATAAATTTCCCTTACAAATATACTCCCATACATGTTGTAATTTCACTTCACTTCAACCATATAGCCCACCACAGCTTCTTCTTCTTCTTCCCCATCATTCAACATACAGCAGATATCTTGGGTCCAACTTGATAAGGTAATTTACTACTAGATTATTAATTTTTTCTCACAATTATTCATTTATTATTATTATTATTTTTTTTCCTGCAGAATGCTTCACAATCGTGGTGCTCCTTCCTCCAACTCCACTGGCATTCAGAACAATCGTGGTATGTTGATTTGAGCTTGAGCCTCTTCGCGACATGGAGGGGCTCGCCGAGCCTAGGCAGGACCCCGTGGGCTTCTACTACGTGGAGTTCCGCCTAAGCTTGGGTGACTAGCGGCGGACTCCGGTCGTCATGGGTCAGTCGGACCCGGCATGGAATCGGCGTTGGAACCTGCCGCTGAGGAACCATTCTTGGGGGAATTCGAGCCTGAAAGTGAAGGTTATGAAGGTTCGGGGTTACGGTGCCGACCAGGGAACCTCCAACGGCAGGGCTGTGGCGGGCCGGGTTGAGATTCTGCTGCCGAGGCCGGTGAGGAAGCTGAAGACAGGCCAGTTTCCGATGGTCAGGCATGAAGGAGCCGAATGCAAAACTAGAGGGACTGTAAGCTTGGACTGGCGCCTTGGATGATAAGGGCGTTAGAGTAGGACTACATGTTGGTCCCTTCGATAATTTACTTGAATTTTTAATTTTCGATAGATTATTATTCTTAAATTAAATTTTCAATAGATTATTATTCTTAAAGTTAATTAAGTATTTTATAATGTCTTTAAATCGACGATCGCGGTTAAAATTTTAAGGAAAAGACTATTCATATGATGTGGTGTGCTCCAATTGTGAGTGCAAGATGGTTTATTCTTTAAAATTATAGTAGTGTTTGTTGATTTATAAGAATTATACGATGCTTTCAGAAATTTAAGAAATAATTTTATTAATCACCAAAAAAAAAACGACCTTTTACCTACATATCCTTATAATCTAATATATAAGTATATATAATTTAGTATACTAACATCAATGCAATGAATTAAAAAAAAATTCAATTGATAAAAGCAACGGTTGCAATGTTATCTTCACCATTTTATATATTCATCACACCCTTCATAAATATTCATTTGCTTTATATATTATTTATGTCCCGTTTGGTAAACGCATTGTATTTGTATTGTGTTTCAATATAATGTATTGAATGTAATTTGTATTTAGAAAAAAAGTATTAGTACTGCATGTAAAAGCAATATGTGTTTGGGTAAAAAGTATTTGAATTGTATTTTAATAATAAATATGTGATGTGATGGGTAAAAGTAGAGGGAAAAAAAAAGAGAGAGAAAAAAAAATAATGTAATTAATAAAAATGATAGAAAAAGTGAAATAATGAAAAGTAATTGTATTGAATTTAAAATGTAATGTAATTGGTATTTGAATAAAATACTTTTATATTTGGATAAAAATTAATTGAACTTAAATACAATAAGAAAAAAAGTGTGTATCAAAAGTGGGCTTAATAATCAAGTATAATATATCATTTATATAAGATCATAGGGAAAAAAATAGGGAAATAAAATAATAAGAATATTAGTTATAACATATAGATCTCAAAAAGATAAAGAATTAGGAGCTCGTTTGATGCTTCAATTTCGGATGATAAAACTCTGTCTCTTTTCCAAAGAGCGTTTGAGACATAATTTGGTTTCCAAATTAATGGTTCCGGTTGTCTACGGTATTTCCAATAAAGTGTCACTATTCAAATTTCACTTCTCCATCCCAAAAACGTCAGCATCCACTGCATCTATCTTTCTCTATCTTCAATTCTCATGAATTTTAAATTTTAAAAATTACATTATTTTATTGGTTAATGCCAAAATGAGATTATTTTTTTACTAAACAAAACGAGAAACTTATATCCATATTACATATTTTTTTTAAATACATTTCAAATTGTAATACAATTCTTTATATTTCAATTTATTTTCATGTCCGAACAGAGTCACATAACAACAGCCACGCAGCTTCGCAGCTGCCACCACACGTCTTCTGCGTCTTCCATACGCCGAAGTGAGTATTCACACCTCCCTCACCAAATGCCTAGGCGTCCTCCTTCACCGCTGTTGCTTTCACCACTAATTAATTGCTAACTAAAGAGCTGCGACCTCCCTTCTCGCACCGCTCTTGATTGACAAAAGAAAGTGTGAAAAAATGAAGAACCGAGTTAAGACATACAGTAAGTGTTGGGAATCCAGTGCAATCTAACAATGTATGAGGTAAATACATTACATTTGCATTATATTTGAATGTAATGTATTAAATATAATTTATATTTAGATAAAAAATATTTACATTATATTTCAATATATTGTGTATTTGGATAAAAATTATTTGAATTGTTTTTTATATATAAATATGTGATATGATGGATAAAAGTAGAGATAAAAAAGAGAGAGATAAATAGAGTACGTGATTTGATTAATAAAATAATAGAAAAAATAAAATAATGAATGGTAATTGTATTGGATTTAAAATTTGATGTAATTGATATTTGAATACAATATTTTTGTGTTTAGGTAAAAATTATATTGTATTTAAATATAATACGAATGTAACACAATAAACAAACAAGAAATAAGTATAATGACAACAACAGTCGTGAGCACCCACATTTAGGCTGGAAACAACATCTTTCTTTTAAAATTTTTCATTTACTTTAACACCGGCCAGTTGTTAAAATCTCTTAGCATTTAATAGTATGTTTGTTTGGCATATCTATTTTTAAAAATAAAAATTTTTGACTTTAAAAAAATAGAATTTTTTAAATTTTCCGTATCTGAACATCTAAAATTTTTTATTTTTGAAAAATAGAAAAAGTGTTTTCTTTAAACAAAAAAAATTTTTCACCTAAATAACTTTTCACTTAAAAAAAAAAAATCTAAACAATATTTTATTTTTTAAATCTAAATTTTTTTTTATTTTAAAATAAATCTCTCTTCAAAAAATATCATTTTTACGGAGGGAAAAAGCTTTTATTTTCCGCATCACACGTACATACACACCGGTCAATAAATTGACGTCGATATCGATTTTTGACCAAAGTTCAATGCATTGTAATTATTAATGGTGAATTATTGTCTATAGAGTTTTCTTTCCTAAACGAGAGCAAAAACACAAGATTTTGGCTTCTCAATTACATTGATAACCATTACCAAAAGAAAATAAATAAATAAAACTTCTCTTATGAACTACTCCCTCCACCCATAAACTTCCCCTATAAATACACTCCCACACATGTGGTCATTTCACCTCACTTCACCCACAGAGCCCGCCATAGCTTCTTCTTCTTCTTCCCCATCATTCAACATACAACAGGTCTCTTGGGTCCAAATTCGTAAGGAAATTTACCGCTAAATTATTAATTTTTTTCTCACAATTATTCATTCATTTATTTTTTTCATTATTTCCCTACAGAATGTTTCACGATCGTGGTGCTCCTTCCTCCAACTTCACCGGCATTCATAACACTGATGATCCAAAAGAAGGGTCTCCTTATCGAAGAAGAAGATAACGACGGCGACAACAACGACGACCTACCAAGGCACGTGTTTTGAGCTTGAGCCTCTTCGACATGGAGGGGCTTGCCAAGCCGAGGCAGGACCCCGTGGGCTTCTACCATACGCGAAGTTCCGCCTAAGCTCGAGTGACGAGCTGCGGACCCCGGTCATCATGGGTCAGCCGGACCCGGCATCGAATCTGCGTTGGAACCTGCTCTGAGGAACCACTCTTGGGGGAATTTGAGCCTGAAAGTGGAGGTTATGAGGGTTCAGGTTTACGGTGCCGACCCGGGAACCTCCAACGGCAGGGCGGTGGTGGGCCGGATTGAGATTCCGCTGCCGAAGCAGGTGAGGAAGCCGAAGACAGGCCAGTTTCCTATGGTCAGGCGTGAAGGCGCTGAGTGCACGGCTAGAGGGACTGTGAGCTTGGAAATGACACGGTTGCCGTTGGAAGACATTCGACTGGTTGTCTGGATGGTAAGGGCGTTGGAGTTGGTCTTAATTGGTTTCAATAATTTACTCCTTGAATTTTTAATTTTCAATATATTATTATTCTTAAATTTAATAAAGTATTTTATAATGTCTTTAAATCAACAATAGTGGCTATTCATATGATGTATGTGCTCCAATTGTGAGGTGTAAGATGGTATTTTTGTTCAAATTTTAACGGCGCTTGTTGATTTATAGAAATTATAAGATGCTTAAGAAATTTGAGAAATAATTTTTTAAAATTAAAGAAACCAAAAAAAAAATTTAGAGACAAGACCATGGAAAACTTTTAATATTGATTATTGATTCTGTTTGGTCTTTTAATTATTGTCGTCTCAATTTAGTTTTTCTTCTTTCTTTGGAATTTGGAATAGTTGGTTGATGCATTTGTTTCACAGACCTGTGCGTAACCCTGATGCGTTATCAGAAACAAAACAATTTTATTTCTAAAATATAGGGCTCTTTTTCAATTTTTTTGAAGAATAGTGCAATTTGATTGTGATTGTAGCCTTAATCATATGCCCTTCTACAAGCATCAAATCGCCTTCAAAGATTATGTCCTGAACTCAAGTAGAACAAGAAGCTGTCCAACGATGAAAAAATGTAGTCGACCAAAGAAAAAAATAAAAAGTATCTTTGGATTGACCTATACAGGATTACAACCAGAAGAAAATGATCGGAACAACTATCATTCACATGTGTATTCAAGTCTGACAATGTTTGAGGAAAATACCGGTTTTAAACATCACCACTAATATAAGATGTCCTATCCGTGAGTTTCATGTTAAAGGATTTATCTTCAAATTAATATCAATGACATTAAGCACCACACACTAATAGATGGTGAGGCATATAGTATCATATATATAGCTATGACTCACTTTTTTTTTTTTTAAGTATGTGTAACACCATTAGTCTCAAAGTATTTTCCTTAAGACTTTGCGTAAAGATTCAATTTTGACTAGTATTCATCTTTTTTTTTTTTCAAAACTTTAAGGCCCTATTTATAACCTATATTTTATGGTGAAAAAAAAAATATTTGAAAGAAAGTGCAAAAAAATTTTTAAAAAAAGGAAGAAATTAACTCAAAAGTTTTCTTGTGTTTAGAAACTAAAGAAAATTACAAGGAAAAAAAAATTATAAGTGTAGATATTTTTTTTTCACCTAAAGTTTGAGGACGTGAGTCAAGGCTAAATTTTAGAACGTAATCAGGGTTGGGTTTTGAGATAGGGTCAAGGTCAGGTTTTGGGATTGGGGTCGTGGTCGGGGATCGGTATTGGGTTTTGGGGTCAAGTTTCAGCATCAGGGTCGGAGTCAAGTCCCGGGACTAGAGTTAGGGTCAAGTTTTTGGGCCAAGGTTGTGGTTGGGTTTCAATACTAGGGTAAGGGTTGGGTTTCAATTCAGTAATTAGGGTCAAGTTTTTGAAAGTTGGGTTGGGTTTGGTGCCGAGGTTAGGGTTAGGTTTGGTAACAAGGTCAGAATTGGGTTTCAGTTTTGGTGCTGAGGTCAAGTCAAGTTTCAGGTTTAGGTATTGGGGGGTCAAGGTCGGGTTTTAAGACGGGGGTTGGGGTCAAGTTTTAGGACCAAGTTAGGGTCGGGTTTCAATTTGGGGGTAGGTTAGTTTTCGATACTGAGGTCAAGGTTAGGGTTAGTTTTCGGTACTGGGGTTGGGAGTGGGTTTCAAGGTCAAGGTTGGGTTTTGGTATATGGGTCGGAGTTAGAGTTAGGTTTTTAGACTTGGGACCTTGACCATGACCCAAGTCTTAACACCCAACCCCAACATCAAAACCAAAACTCGACCTACCCTTGGTCACGAAATTGGACCTAGAATCATAACCAGACCTTGACCCAAGTGTTGAAATCCAACCCAACCCCGGTAACAAAATAAGAAACCTAGTCCCGATACCAAAACTAGAAACCCGACCTGACCCTTATCCAAAAGCCCAACATTGACCCCAGTGCTAAAACCTGACCTTGACTTAGGTTCAAAAACTCGACCCAACCCGATTACCAAAACTAGAAACTAACCCTAACTTTGACACCAGGACTGAATCTAACCATGATACTAAAACCATTCCCCAACCTAGGTCCCAAAACTTGATCCCAAAACCAAAACTTGACCCTAACCAAAGTACCAAAACCTGATCACAACTACAATGCCAAAACTAGAAACCCGACCTTGATCCTTATCCCAAAACCTAACCCCAACCTTAGCCTTAAAACCTGACATCGAACACGGCCCCAATACCGAAATCTAACCTTGATCCCAAAACCAAGACTTGACTTTGGTCCTAAATCCTGACCTCAACCCCGACCTCGATCTTAACCCTGTCTCAAATCCCATCCGTAAATTTGAAACTGAGACATAACTCTAATTCACATACTGAAATCTGACATTGGTTTTGAACATGCTATTGAATTTTGATTTTCATCACTTTTTTTTAAGGAAAATAGAATTCACTATTTCTTTTTTAAATTTTCTCTCATATTTTTCCTTTAATTTTTTTCTCCATCTTTTTTTGGTTCCAAACAAGTGAAAGTTAAATCCCTCATTTTTTTTCTTTTTCCCTCTAAAATCCGAGTTCCAACCATACCCTAAGAGTAAAAGGATTAAAACTCTATAACATGATGTTAGATATGAAATTATTGCTAACTTATATATATATATAACCACTTCATCTATGTTTTTTTAATTAGATCAAGAATATTAATAAATTTTGTATTTTTTAAAACTATTTACATGATATCTAATAATTCTCATGGACATACCTATTGAATTTTTATTTGGTAGAATATCTAAAACACCATGTTTAGCCAAAGGACCATTTTTACTCGTTTGTTTATTGTAAGCTAGTTATATAGCGTATGCTTCACGCATGCAAAATAAATAATTGAAACAAAGCATAGCAGTGATTGGACCGTTACATTCACTGTCATGTAACTGATGATAGGGTTGTCACGTGACAATCACGAGATAAGAACAAAAAATACTATTCATAATTTGTTAGCTCTTTTAATATGTAGTTAAATTATATTAGATTAGATATCTGCTTGTAATTTCAAAACACCACGTCTATTCTTCATTTGTGAAAATGGACTGAGCCAACCTTTTTCTTCATGTTTAATTTGTCAATTTTTAAAAAACACCAAAATTACTCATAATATGTATCACTTATGTTTTAAACATTCAATATCAAAAAAATAATTTTTAGGTGACTTAAAAAATGAAAGACGTTGCGTTCATCGCCACCGATAAGGAGAGATGGGTTCAAGCCTTGAGGGGGATGATTGATGAATTTGTTGCACGGAGGAGTGAAAGTGCTTTGAACTTACCATTACCAGCAAGGCAATTTTACCTCTAAAACCTTCAAATTTTTCTTTTTTTACCCCTATTAAAAATTTATTATCTCTATATGCCTCTGCAAAATTGTTAATATATTCCCCGCACAAAAGCAATAAGAATGGCTCCGCCACTAATTATAAGGCTCACATCCATTGCAGTTGCGACGGCTGTGAAACTCGTGGAGCCAAGTTCATGCATCCTCAACCATCTTAGCAGTCTTCTTGGGCACGATGATGTACAAAATTGTTCTTGTTACTCCACAGTAGCCATGCCGTGGTGCAAGATAGCTCCAGCTTTTGGCTCTTCAGTGCTAGAGCTAGAATAAAACGAGATGTACAAGTAAATTTGATTTTAATTTTCTTTGGGATAATTAGTACTATTCGGGCAAGTTTGACATTGCTGTGATGTGGAAAATTTTTGCTATAACTGTGTTATGAGTCAAAAATTACTATATTTAAAAGCAAGTAGGTGTTTGATAATTTTTTTTTTCAAAGTTACTGTAAATACTATATAATTGAGGTATTTGATAATCTATATATTATTGTGCAGACAATAATGATGGAGAAGAATATATTGTATTTTTCTCTTACACCTAAATATATGAAAGATGTTTTTTAATAGTAATATTTTCTCCTATAAAATAAAAATAATTATTGCAACAATAATATTTTCTAGCAATTGTTTACTATTTTTTTTCAAATATTTACTACTATCTTCACGCACACATATAATTATAAAGATAAAATATTTCTATAAATATAATAAAATAACTTATAAAACTATAATTTACAACTTGAAATTATTTTTAATAGGAAAATAATTTATCAATTTTATACAATAGTAAAATGTAATTTGATTATTTGTTATGAAGATAAAAAAGTAGATTGGGATTTTTATTTATTATTAAGAATATTTTAATAAATTTATATAATGGCAGAAGAAGCTGTTGTGTACAAACAACCCCAACTTACTTCTCAAATTCTATTATATTACAGCAATTTTCAAAATCTGCTAGACAAAAACAGAATTTTCTAAACACCCCTAATCTATTGTAGATTTTTAATAATCTAAAAGCAATATCAAATGGGCCCCTGGTGTGCATTGTATCAATTTGATTCTAAAATTTGGATGGAGATAATCACCTATCATTTGAATAGTAACTAGAAATTTTATTGAACAACTACATTGACGGGACATTTGTTTACAGTTTTGTATTTGCATTGCGTTTAAACGTAATGTAATTTTCATTTAAACACAATAGTTTTATGTTCAAATATAATATTTTTTAACAGTACCTCTAATATATTTATTATTCTAGAATATTTTGAAAATAAACTTTTTTTTCCATTCACATTATATTCTCTTTCGATCTCACTTTTCCTATATACTTTTACTAATTATATCAATTTTTTAATTCTAAAATACAATTCAAATATTTTTTATCTAAATACATATTGCATTAAAATATAAAATTTATACTTTTCATCCAAATACAAAATGTATTCAACGCATTGCGTTTGACGCAATGCGAACATAATACATGATAACTCTTTAAAACGGAGTTATTTTACTATTTTTTTTTCATATAAAAAGATTGGCTTATCCTTGAGAATTTTATTTGTTTTTTTTTTATTTATTTTTTGTTTACTTTAATTTAGATTTTTTATAAATTTTGTGAGATTTTTATTTAATTTTGCTTTATTTTGTAATAGTGTATTAAATAAGCTTAAAATTAAATATTTCTAATGAGTTTTCCTATAGTATTATTTTGGAAATATCTAATATTAACACTTTGTTTGTATGCATTGTCAAATAGTAAAAAAATTCATGTATTGAAAGTGAGTCTCACCAGGTATTACTATTCATAAGCTTTATTTTGTAAAAAAAATTTGCTTATTTTGTAAAAAATAGTAAAAAAATTTTGCTTTACTTTGTAATAGTATATTAAATAAGTTTAAAATTAAATATTTCTAATGAGTTTACCTATAGTATTATTTTAGAAATATCTAATATTAGCACTTTGTTTGTGTGTATTGTCAAATAGTAAAAAAAATTCATGTATTGAAAATGAGTCTCACCAGGTATTACTATTCATATCAGCAGTTTATCCTCATTATTGGTCTTTTTTTTTATCGTCTCATCAATATGAGTATTTAAAAAAAAAGAATTTAAATTAGAGCTCGTATAAAGAAATTATGACAAATTTTAACTTCAGATTACTAAGAAGACAACTAGATCTCATACACAATTACTTTTTTATTTATTTATTTTTATTATTTTTATTATTTTTTTGTTTTCCCTTTCCATTTTCTTTTTCTCTTCTATCTTCTTCTCATCGAAAATTTCATGGGCCTTACCCATATGCATGTAAGCACAACACCAAACACGTGATTTGCAGCATTTCCAATGCATACTATGAATATTAAGGAATGGTGTCAATTTATGGCCTATAAAAGGCAGGAAGGGAAGCAAGCTAAAGGAGAGAAGAAAATATTGAGCATAGACTAGATTCGATGCTTAGCCCTCTGGTATAAAGTTCTACTTGGAGTATAGGTTACTTATAATTTTTTTTTTTAGTTTCAATTATAATTTTCGTATTAATAAAATAAAGAGTTTCTGGAGGTTCTGTCAGTACAGATATCGGTAACATTTTTAGACTCTTTTATTTTATTTTGTCATTATGTTTAGTTTGTTTTGTTATATTATTTTATTTTTCTTTATGAATATAACAAAATTTTGCTAAGAACTATGACATAGCCTGATTATAATAAATCAATTAAATTAAGCATGTTGTTATGATTGTCGTATTTATTAATGTATTAATTTTTAAACTTAATGCTTTTAAATTTCGGGTCAACTTTTAAATGATTTGAGAAACAAAATAAAATCGATAAGAGATTTTTGTGACATGACTCTAAATTAAATACTATAAAATTTGATATAAAATAAAGATATATCTATGTATTTTTATGCAGTCATATTATTAACTATTATGAATTTATCAACGAACACTTTTTATAATCAAATCAGATTCGTATTTTACTGTTCACATATACGGCACTGTTCATATGTATAGTATTATTCACATATATGGTACTATTCATCATGAACTTTAATTTACTAATTCTTTATATAAATTTAATTATAAAAATGTAGAATTTATGTATAGCTTGAGAAAAAACACATAAAACAAAAAAGATAGTTGACCATCAGCAAATATGAACACAAAATCATAATAATATACTTAAATAAAATTAAATCTGATTAATTACAGTAAACCTATAATCTCTAGTATCTGTGTATTTGTTTGTGTATTATTAATTTATGTTTATACATTTTTGTAATTTTATTTTACTTTATTTTTCAATTGTAACATTTTTCGATCACTTAAATAAAATTAAAATTTACAAATTTTGGTACTTAATAACAATATTCTCGTGGGAATGATACTTTATTCATCACTTTATTACTTGTTCGATTCATGCACTTACGAAAATTCACAACAAGTTTTGGCACTGTTGTCAGGAATCGTTAGTTATTAATATTGAAACTAATTAATTTTAATTTTAATTTGAGCTTTATTTTCTATTATTTTTCTTTTAAGTATTTTGTAAAAAAAAATCAAATCAAATCAAATCAAAAAATTAAAAAAAAAAAGATTTTAGATAAGGTTTTTGTAAAAATGTCTCATCAACTAATCCTCACAAATTTTATCTAATAAGATTCAAAACTGTTTCATAGTGCTGAGTGGAGATTTAAGGATTTGCTAATTAAGTTTTTATATTATGGGTTTTCTAAAAAATGTCAATTAGAAATTTTTCTTAAGAGGCTGTATCACATAACTAGACAATGGGTTGAGAGGGGAGATGGTATCACTTCTTTCTATTAATAATCCTTAGATAAAGCCTATTGTATGTTGGAAGATGTGACATAATTCAATACGTGGAATCATTTAATGAACAATCAAATTTAGGAGTATAATTTCAATATTGAAGAGTCATGAATTCACACCCAAATTCAAGGGATGAAAGTATCCTCTGAATTTTAAAGCCTGGTTACTCAATACATAGAGAGGATAAATAAACTTATTTATAAGGTGAATAACATTTTAGAGGAACCATTGGATATTGCAAGGTGTGCAGAAACAATGGTAAAGGGTTTCAAAGCATTGGGAGCATCCAATGGTTGAAGAGCTTGTACAATAGATGCCCTAACAGAAATCATGCATCATTGCTACCTTAAGAAGCCTACACTGGAAGAGAAGCCTACACTGGAAGAGAAGCCTACAATAGAAGAAGAGCACTTGGAGTTGTTTCATAACGATGACTCTCTAAGTGAGGAAGGCATTAAAGACTTGATCATTGAAGAAAATTCACAAGAAAAAATCTTAAAAGCCTAACCTATACTAGTATCAACCTTTTAAGATCCTATGTGACCAATTCCTTTGAAGCCATCATTAGCATCAATCATTGAGGTCCACCAAGCTAATTATTCAAAACCAAATTTTGTTGGACACATGTGCCAAATTGTTTTACATCCAGTCAAGCTTGAGGGCATCATTAACAAAGACTTGTGTGTAGTGTCACATGACACTTATTACAAGCGGAAGCCGTTTTTTGATAAAACGTATATTTGAAGTCAAGTCAATGACAATAAATCAAGCACTTCTTGAGAAGCAAACCAATTTGTCTTTTTTTTTTTAACTCTATTTCATTTTCCTTATGTGTTTATTTTTTGTTTTATTTTCACGTATTTTTCAATTTTTTAGCTATAGATATAGATTACGCTCTATCAAAACTTGAGATACAGAGTTTATTCGTAAATTAACGAGAGTGCTACAGTCTTAAGAATCTAATGTTTAAAAACCATATTTGCTAGTTTATAAGAAAATTGGATGGGAAACTCATCCTTGACTCATAGAGGTTGTTTAAGCTGTTACTGGATGCAAAATTAGAAGAAGATGTGAGCCACAATCGTAACTACTATATAAAATCTTGCTTCCTTTTTTGCATATATTTTTTTTTATGTTTCATTTTTATCATTTTTGATTTTTTGTTTTTGCATCGAGTGTGTATTTTTGACTTTTTCTCTTTTACATTAAATGTGCATTTTTTTAGTTTTCCTTTTTATATCGAGTGTCCGTTTTTAACTTTTTCTTTTTATTTTTCAATTTTTTCTGACAACAACCGATTTACTCCCTGATAGACTTAACTCAACATCTTCTTTTCTTACCTTATAAATACATGTGCTTTTTCACTATTATCATCGTACATATCTCCATTTGTAAGGTTAGAAAAAAGTGGGTTAAGATGGAAGGTCTTTCAGCTTGTAAGTTTAAAATTATTTGTGTTTTCAGTAGGACTAATCTAGGAAATATAGAGAGTGTTTGAAAGCAGGAAACAACCTTGGCGGGTGTTAGTTACTAGACAAATTAATCTAGTATACGGGAGAAGAATTTTTAGGTTAATGGATTGTGTGTAATCCAGTACATATGTGAGGGGTAGTAAAGTCTTACATATCATTCTTAGTGTTTTAGCTGATAAAAATATCACCAGTTACATTATGAGTAATGAGTTAAAGGTCTCGTTAATGCACGTGAGAATGGCTAATATGATGTATAATACATATGCCTTTATCGCTTTACCTAGTGGTTTAGGAACACTTCAAGAAATTTTCAACATTACCTTTTGGGTCTAACTCAATCTTCATAAAAAACCATTAGGATTATTAAATGTTATTGGTTTATATGATGGTTTGTTATCTTTTTTAGATTATGATGTGGAACAGGAATGCATTACACCATCGGCCTAGAAAATCCTAATCTCAACTCCGATTGCTGATTAGCTGATTGACTAACTATTGATTTTTGTGCCTGAACCTGACCCATCAATATCACAGGTAGTATGGTCAACTATGAGCAACAAAAGCAATAAGAAGTGTGAGTTGGATTTGACGATGTTATGAGTAAAACCAGTTTCAGTTTGTGTTATGAGTAAAACCTATTTGAAATATTGTCCCTAATATCTAATGTAGATAAATAGAGAGTAAACGATTTCAGCTGATCTAATGTTATTGAAAGTAAAAACTCACAAACTGAAACTGGTTTTACTCATAACATTTGATTTTCTGTCTTAATTTTAGTTTGTGAGTTTTTACTTTCAATAACATTAGATCAAGTGAGATCATTTACTCTCTATTTATCTACATTAGACATTAGAGATAATGTTTCAAATAGGTTGTGGAGAGGAAATAGCTTAAATTTTTTTTTTTTCTGAATGTTCGTTTAGTTTCTTGTATTTGTTAATTTTTTTCTTTTTGTGTTAATAAAACCACTAAATTCATTATTCATAAGATGATTGGAATTACTTTTAGTATTCTTGATGCACTTTTTATAGTAATGATTGTTTTCTTATATCATTGTCTCTTTTTAAAATATTAAACAAATAAACAAACA
Source organism: Antiaris toxicaria (assembly GCA_035233585.1). Taxonomy (NCBI): domain Eukaryota; kingdom Viridiplantae; phylum Streptophyta; class Magnoliopsida; order Rosales; family Moraceae; genus Antiaris; species Antiaris toxicaria. The sequence continues at coordinate 8,773,088 of CP141162.1, read as the reverse complement.
AATAAATAAATAAATAAAGCTGATTTTTCATAAATTCAATGATGAAAATTTTCGTTGCTTTATTTTATATAATCTTTTAGAAAAATAAGAATTTTATCAAATTTACGTTTAAATTTTTGAGTTAGCCTGATTTAGTTGTGATATTTAACATTTAAGTACTAATTCTTGATCTATGAGCTATGTGTTTATTTAGAGAAAGTTTTATGAAAGTGAAATATTTCTGATCTCACAAACCCTAGAATTCATTTGACTTTCCCTTGAGGTGAAATCACAAATAATACAAATACAAAGGAAATGATTTAAGCAATTTTTGGAACATTTGAGCTTTTTAAGCCAATCTCGAAATATTTTTATCCCTAGTTTATCATTTTTGAGCCTTGTATTATGTAACTTTTTCTTTGTCAACCACATTTTTAGCCTAGCCTTTTTAATAAAATATTTAATTTTTAGCCCTCAAGTATGTTGATTATTTTAGTAATTATTTTGAACTATACTAAAATTTAGGAGAAATGTTTATATTACAAAAAGAAAAAAAAAAGAAAAAGAAAAAAAAGTACACCATTTGTTTATCATAATAAGTTTAGAGATGTAGCAGTTCTCAAAAAAAAAATAAATAAATAAATAAATAAAACAAAACAAAACAAATAAAAAAACAAAAAAAAATATAAGTTTTATTTATGACAAAGGAAAGTTGTAAATAAATTTAAAAGTATTACTTGGGTGTAAATAAAAGCTCTATAACTGATTCTAAAATGATTAATATATTAAATGGTGATTTGAGTTACATAATTTTTTTATATCTTATTTTCATCTCCGCCACACATTACAAGCCTCATAAAATCCTAATGACCCTTGGTTTTGTATTTGTTGATATTAGTAGAGAAAGAAATGAAAAATAAACATACGAAAATTGATCGAGATCGATTATTCCTTATCCTCACAGACTTAACTAGACTGCATACAATCAAATTAGAAAAGAATTTTATACATATATATGAAATATTTAATTGTAAATAGACATATTCTTAAATTAAATTCAAAATTTTTTATCAAAATTTATGTTTTTCTACAGGCTATATATATTATAGTAACATTTAAGGAAATTTTTGGAAATCAACATTTATAATATAATATTTTTCTTTTCTTTTCTTTTCTTTCTTTTGTTTTGTTTTGTTTTTTTGGCTTAAGGACAAGCAAAATCTTAAGTTTGGAGGTGCAATAATTTTATAAAATAGAGTTATTTTACCACTTTTTCATACATAAAAATTGGCTTATTCTTGTTTTTGAGATTTATTTTTGTTTTGTTTACTTTAATTTAAATTTTTTATAAATTTTGTTAGGGGTGAATATTGGGTGGGTTTAGTGAATTTTTGAGAATTTTAAACTCACCCAATCAAGTTTAGGTAGGTTAATTTCAAATTCAATTCACCTAATTAACCCAAAGTTTAAAAACAACCCACCCAGATAAATTTTGGGTGGGTTGGGTGGATTCGTCGGGTTGAATATAATTAAGAAATAAAAAATAAAAAAATAAATATAACCAATCATTCAACCTAAAATAAGAAACATATGAAAAAAAACTAACTTTCAGTATAATATTATTGTTATAAACCTCTAACATTATCTCATAAGTTATAAAATCAACATAAAAATAAAATATATGTAAAACAAGTTTAAATATAAAAGTTGTAAACTAACAATTAAATAATAATAAAAACTTATACAATATGAAATATAATAGGTTATCAAGTAATTAATATAAAATATAAGACAAATACTATATATTATGAGGTATGAAAAATATTTATTTTTATATATTAATAGATTTGATGGATTCGAGTTAAGTTGGATTTGGAAAAACACAACACAACCCAAACCCACCTAATTAATAGTCGGGTTGGGTGGGTTAGGTTGATCTCTTGATCAGGTTGGTTGGTTCGGGTTATAATGGGTTGTGTTAGATTGGTTTGTTGGGTTAGGTGGATTGTTAGGTTCCCTGTTCACCCTTAAATTTTGTGATATTTTTATTTAATTTTGTTTTATTTTAGTAATGGCACATTAAATAAGCTTAACATTAAATATTTATAATGAGTTTACCTATAGTATTATTTTAGAAATGTTTAATTTTAGCATTTTATTTGTTTATAGTATTAAATAGTGAAAAAAATTCATGTGTTAGAAGTAGATTCCACTTTATTTTAGAAATATTTAATTTTAATACTTTATTTTTCTGCAGTGTTAAATAGTAAAAAAAATTTATGTGTTAAAAGTAACCTCTACTAGGTGTTACTATTCATATCGATAGATTCCACTTTATTTTAGAAATATTTAATTTTAATACTTTATTTTTCTGCAGTGTTAAATAGTAAAAAAAATTCATGTGTTAAAAGTAACCTCCACTAGGTGTTACTATTCATATCGATAGTCTATTCTCTTGACTGGTCTTCTTTTAATCCTCTTATCGATATGAGTATTTAAAAAAAAAAATCACTTAAATCGGAACTTGTATAAAGAAATTATGATAGGTTTTTAACTTCGAATCAATAAGGAGACAGTTATGACCTACAGTTACTTTTTATTTTGATTTTTGATTTTTTTTTCTTTTTTTATTATTATTTTTCTCTTTTTCCCTTTCTATTTTCTTTTTCTCTTCTATCATTTCACATTAAAAACTTCATGGGCCCTACCTATATGCATGTAAGCACAGTGCTGAATGCGTGATTCACAGTCTTTCTTATGTGTATTGTGAATATAAAGGAATACTGTTAATTTTTGGCCCATAAAAGGCAGGAAGGGAAGCAAGCTAAAGGATAGAAGAAAGTAAGGAGCAAAGACCAAATTCGGGGTTTAGTCCTCTATTATAGAGCTTCATTTGGAGTATAGATTACTTGTAATTTTTTTCTTTTTAGTTTAAGTTGTAATTTCTTTTTATATCAATAAAAAGAAGAGTTTTCAAAGGTTCTGCTAACACAGATATTAGTAACTTTTCTAAACTCTTTTATTTTATTTTGTCATTATGTTTAATTTGTCTTATTGTATTATTTTATTTTATTTTTATGAATTAGATAAATTTTTACTAAGAATTATAACGTTGTCTGATTATAATGGTTTAAAAAATTAAGTATGTTGTTATGATTATTGTATTTGTTAGTGTGTTTATTTTCAAACTAAATTTCTGATATACTTTTGAATGATTTGAGAAATAAAATGAAGCTGAGAGGAGATTTTTGTAACATGACTCTAGAATAAATACCATAAAATTTGGGATAGAATATAGATATATCTATCTGTTTTTGTGTGGTCATATTATTAACTATTACAGTTTATCAACAAACACTTTTTATAATTAAATTCAGATTCGTATTTTACAGTCTCCATATATAGCACAGTCATATGTATAGTATTATTCGCATATATAGTACTATTTATCATGAATTTTAATTTACTAATCCTGTACATAAATTTAATTTTAAAAATGTAAAATTTATGTATAACTCTAGAAAGAGTACATAAAGTAAAAAAGATAATTGATCATCATAATATACTTAAATAAAATTAAATCTGATTAATTATGATAAAACCATAATTTCTAGTATCTATATATTTGTTTGTGTGTTACTAATTTATATTCATTTATTTTTGTAATTTTATTTTATTTTTCAATTATAACATTTTTCAATCGTACAAATAAAATTAAAATTAACTAATTTGGGTACTTAATAACACTATCCTCGTGGGAACGATACTTTATTTATCACTTTATTATTTGTATGATTTGTACACTTGGGAAAATCCACAACAATACGTTTACCAAACGCCCCATGAGTGTAAGGTATTCTTAGATTCCACACACGTTTGGTATACGGGTTTGAATTAAGATTTTTTGTATTGGATTTAAGTTTAATTATTATGTGTTTGGTGCATATATTTAAATTGCTGGAGTTAAAAAGTGTAAAATTTAAAATGTATTTGGAAAATAAATATCAATATAAAATTTGTTTTGTTCATCTTGAAATTCTATGCAATTAAAGAAATTATTTCATTTGAACTTATATATGTAAAGTTATAAACTTTTAATTTAAACTGAAAATTTTTTTATTGTAAAATTATAATATTAAACTGCAAATAGTTGAAACTCAAAAAAAAAAAAAAAAGGCATTTGAATATAACTATTACATCAAACACACGCTTCAGGTTATCATGGAATAAGCTCATGATAATTTATTAAATTTCACAAATGTGAATTCTAGAGGGCATTTGGTTGGTTCACTCTAACTTCCTTTTTTTATTTTATTTTATTTTGTTTGGTTATATAGCAATGATGCTTTTAAATTTGTCATCTTTTGGTAAGTTAGCCTCAAACTTTTAATTTTGATAGTTTACTTCTTAAATTTGCTAAATTATTACAATATATCCCCTATGAATTAATTTTTTGTTAAATTAAATATGAAAAATCCTCGCATGTTTAATGTGAAGTTAGAAAACACTATTTCTAACTAAAAATTTTCAAATCTAATACAAATGAATACAAATCTTCCAATTTCAAATCTCTAATTTAATGTAAAATTAATTAAAAGAGGTACGTTATAATAATTTAATAGATTTAAAGATAAATTGTTAAAGTTAAAACTTTCGGAATAAGTTGCTAAAAGATAATACGTATATGTGTATCACTGCTAAGTATAAAGTATATAAAATACTAAAAATGAAAATTTATAAGAGTCTGAATGGTGTATAAGTTAAGTTTAAAATGAAATAAAATTTTAAATTCATACCGATTGATTTAATTATAATTTTTGATGAATTAAAAAAAAAACTAAAAGTTTAGGATTAATTTAATAATCAAACAAACCCTTAAAAAAAGAAAAAAAAGAAAAAAAAAAAGAAAAGAAATGAAAACACTGTACATGAAGGGCAATATCGTTATATAACTTCCATACCTCCCTTCACGGTTTCACACTTGCCCTTTTTCTCCCAAATATCCATTCTCTTTAGCCTCTCAATCTTTTTCGCCTTTTTGCAGTGACTTGCGCAACCTCCCAAATTGAATGCCAAACTCTCCCGATCCTCCTTCATTCGTATCCTACACACCCCCTACCCCTTACCTGCGCACGTTAGCCCAACCACCGTATACTCCACCGCCACCGCCGCCGCACATGGCGTCCTCTCGCCTCCCGCCGACGAAGCCCCTCGACCTCGACCTGACGATCGTCTCCGCCAAGCACCTCAAGAACGTCAACTGGCGCAACGGCGGCGACCTCAAGCCCTACGCCGTCTTCTGGGTCGACCCCGACCGCCGCCTTGCCACCAAGTCCGACGACTCCGGCTCGACCCGACCCGTGTGGAACGAGCGCTTCACCCTGCCCCTCGCCGCTTCCCTCCACGACTCCTTCCTTACGCTCGAGATCTTCCACTCCAAGCCCTCCGAGACCATCAAACCCTTGGTCGGAACCCTCCGGGTCTCTCTCCGCGACCTCCCCGACCCGGAGGACTCGACCCGGATCCGGACCTTCTCTCTCACTCGTCCCTCCGGCCGCCCCCAGGGCAAGATCCGGATCAAGCTCGCCGTTCGCGAACGGCCCCTCCCTCCGGATTACCATATTACCCCTCCCCCGAGCTATTTTTACTCCAGTGCCCCTCCCCGCGACTACCGCGTCGGGTACTCGCCCTCGCCCTCGCCGTACACGTCAGCTCCGTCGCCGGCCGCTTCTCCATCTCCGCCGCCGACGTACCACTACAGCTCGTATCCTGATGCTTACCCGGGGTATTACCCTGGGTACTACTCGAGCGCGCCTCCTCCGCCGCCGCCGCCGCGGCCGTTCTTTGATCGGCCTGTCGGCTACGGCGGGCCCAGTGGGCCCTCGGCGCCGGTGGACTACACGCCGTACGATCAGAAGCCCAAGGGTGGAAGCGGGAAGATGGGGCTTGGGACGGGATTGGCTGTGGGCGCGGTCGCGGGAGCTCTTGGTGGACTCGCGCTGGAAGAAGGGTTGAAGTACGAGGAAGAGAAGATTGCCGATCGGGTCGAGAACGATTTGGTGGCGCGTGACGATTATGGCGATTACCACCGCACTGAATATTAAAAGGAATTGGCTTTGATTATGGGTAAGACTTGTAATGACTAATTCGAAGCATTATCTTGGTTTTATGGCGTATATATTATATATATGTATATATTTGTGTTGGACTTGGAGGTAATTTGAGTGTGGGTTTTGGATGTTTGCTTGGTGAAATCAAAGATATGACAATGTGTTGTTGATGAGGACTTTTGAGTGTTCCGGAGTTTTAAATTGGAAGAAATAAATGAACCTGACTTTGGAATGGTATTATTTATCTGTAATTGTTGTGTATTTCAATTTTGGTTTCGTGAATGCTCAAGGAAATTGTGAGCCTGAATCCAAATAGGTTTGTGGTAATTCTTGTTTGTACCATCATCTTTATCCTGTTTTGTAGGTTTTTATTTTTTCATTTTGATGTGATTTTTGACCAAATTTAACACTCAGAAACACACACTATCCATTAGAATAATGTAGCAAGCTCCATAAGTATATAGGGCTTTGCTGAATTGAGGTTGGTTTGTATTGTAAGGCTTAGTGCATTGTTTGGTAGCGAGAAAAATGCGAGCTTTTTGATGTATCTTGTGAGGTGAGCACGGCCTTTTGGAGCTTTTGGGTTTTAGGAGAGGGACGTTTGGAGTTTTAGGTACTTTGTGGTTAATGTTAGGTGCATTTGAAATAAATTATGAACTTTAGTAATCGACATTCTTGGTTGGTCCTCAGTTTTCCCCGGCTGGCGTTATTTCTCTCTAGTCTTCTTCCAATAGAAAGTTCAATTGGTATAAATAACTAAAAGAAGAAAAGAAAAAATCTTGCTTTGATACAGAAAGTAGATGTTTGATTTTTCAGAACCTTATGTCGCTTGGAAACTCAAGGACAGTGGGGCAAGCAGGTATTAAATGCACCACATATGTCAGTATGTGTTATCTAGCACGAAATTGTTGCTTGGAAGTACTGCTTATCAGTACAGTGTTGAATGTTCATTCACCAACTTGGTTTTCCAATTCCATTTTAGTATATTGATCCGTTTCAGATGTTAAATTTCTTAAGCGTAAATCAGTAAGGCCTTTTGATTTATGTTTCTCACCCAATTGAGCTGTTGCGTCGCGATTCTGCAAACCATCCTTAACTATTATTGTAGCTTGTAGTTGGTGTAGACAGTAAGTGCATGCTTAAAATCTATTTCCTCGTTGACTTGTAAATCCATGAATCGCTAATTAAATAAAAGTTTAAGTCCAAGAACCTAATTCAGAAGGCCATTTTAATGTGTAGTTGTTATTTCATATGCTGTTTTGTGTTTAGGTGTAGTAGGTAGTCCCTGAAGATTTCTGCAGGTGATCCATTTGCTCTAGCGGTGTTCACTGAATCTAGTAATCTGCTTGGTCTAGTCCAATCTACCAGATTGGGTTGGGTTGAAAGACTAATAGATTGGGATTTTCCTAATCCGAAAGTTATGGATTGGGTTACGGATTGAGAACTTGAATCCTATATATAATATATATTTTATAGATGTGTATATTTTTCCTCTAAAAATGTTTTAATAAATATATACTTATATGTTGAAGTCTGAGATTGACTAAGTGCTCAATTTAGTTTATGATAATTGTTTGGGTTTAATCGATGTTTGTTTATTGAAACCATGAATCCAATTTATATAATCTAATGTTTATGGAATAAATTGGATTAGATTGAAAGTCTTACGATTTTGTACCAGATTGATATTTTTTCAATCCAAATGTCACAGATTGGGCCCTTAATTTGTAAATCCGATACATGAAGACCACTAATTTGCACATATTTTGATGGTAGATTTCACGTAGCTAAATGAAATTTTTCTATGCCTCCATCCATGTCACGTAGTTTGCTGAATCTGAAGATAAAATGTTCAACAATCCAGCTCCCCGGTCGGGTCGTGAGACAAGGGGGTGAGCTCACTTACATGTGGGTCCACTCCACTTTCACACAATTAGTCTCTTCTGAGTCCGGTAGAGTAAGAGTGCTCTTTCTAGTGCTACTTTGCATTTCTCAAGAGGAGCTTATGCATCTTGATCTAGTGATATTTCTTTCTTTCTGTTTTTTTAAGGAGATCTGGTGATATTTCTTGGTGAATGTAATTCCTTTTTTTATTTTTTATTTTTTTGTTCTCTTTTTAGTAACATGGGATTCTTCAAGTTAACAAAAGAAAAAACCAATGGATTCTGGACAATAAATCTCTTAATGCTCTACAATAGCTAGATTCTTCGTATGTTGAGGGTAAAGTAGTTGGCCAAATCTAATATGTCAAGCTTTTGACTATAAGATAAAAGAATAATACTACATGTCAACAAGTTTTTTGAAGTAGTGCTATATGATACCACTAATAATCCTCATCCTGATTGTCTCAATAGTTAATAAATTTATGTATCGACTTTGGAATCAACATCCAAATCATTAGACCAATTTCAAAGGAAAAAAAAAAAAAAAAAGAAACTAATATCTAATTACTATATATGACATTAAATTCTTAAAGATATTTTATTTCCAAAAATAATTGTAATACATTACTAACATGCGGGAGTTACCATGTTTTAGGAAACAATATATATACACTCGGGTTAGTGTTTTCCTTTGAAATAAGGTTAAAATGTCAAGTTTCCTATCCCCCTGGCAATTTAATAAATATATTGTGCAGTGATTGTTACTCCTAACTTGTTTTTTTAACTTTCTTTAGCAAAATAAATAAACAAAAATAATTAAATAAAAGGCCTCAAGTTTACGTTAGTAGCTTAACCTACTACTAAAGATGAGCTCAACAAGGGCTTGACATGACTCAGACCGGAAAGAATCCTATGGCACGTTTGGTTCGGAAAAACATTTAGATGGAGACATTCACCAGAACAACATCCGTGATTCTAAATGGTCAAAATTGTCCCCTTCAGCTGTAATTTTCTCTAAAACACCAAAATAAGATTATTTTCTCTAAATGCTTGCAGTCAGATGTTTATTTAAAATGTTTGTAAATGTTCTTCCGAAACGAAACGTTAAAAACCTCTTGCCCAATGCCAAAACAAGCATCTATAAGTTTTGAACAACGGTTTGAAATTGCTTTCTCTTTCTTTCTTCGTTTTCCAAATATAAAATTAGAGAAAATGCCGCACAAATCACCCTTGAATTAATCCGTCCCTGGTTTATGTCTCTTTCACGCAATAGACGTTTTGTTTTTTGTTTTCATTTTTTTGTTATTGCTGCAAATTATTTTGTTACATTAGAATTTCACCGGCAACACGGTAGAACGCTAGGTGCCTCTGGTAACCCGGCAGGCAACTAGTAGTGACACGACAGACTACAACGAGAACTTATGGTTGCACAAGTTAACCTACCATGATAAAAATTTTGTCAATAATGATAATAAAAATAAAGACAGTATTTTAGTTTTCATGGAATGATTTTTTTTTTTTTTTAGTATTGATTTTTCTTTTTTTAAGCTGGCTGACTCGTGAGGGGGAAAAAAAAAAAAAGTGGTTGGAGTACTTTAAACTCTATCAGAGAAATAAACAAATAACAAGGGAAACAAAAACATGTATATTTACGCCGTATTAAATGAAAAAGGTCGAGCCTTAGCTACACAAGATAACCAAGTCCATAATGTACGTATCTTACAGATTAATTAGAAGTGACAATTTGTGAATAACCGTTCGTGTCTATCTATTTATTAATTTATTAATTGTGTTAGAAAAAATTAACCTAAACAGGATTAATTTATTAAATATTTCAGTATATTTTAATTTAAACACAACTTATTTATTAATTTATTAATTGTGTTAATTTTAACACGGCATATATAATCTATTTAAACTGATATTTATACAATAATAACTTATTTAATATGATTATGATAATTTTAAAGGAGAAATTATTTTAAAATAATAGTATGAATGAAACTAATATAATTAAATAGTATAATTTTAAATTTTAATTACATATAAAAATACTAAAATTGCCCTAACTCTTTCTCTCTCCTCCTTCTCTCTTCTATCTCTCTCCTTCGATCCTTTCTGTCCCCATTGGCTGGAGATCTCGATGGTGAGGGGGACAGTGCTAAGATTGGATAGCTACATGAGTATGCCACCAGTGTCATGACGATCCCGCCAAATCTCCCTTGTGCTCGCAATTTGGAGAAAATCATGATGGATCTCCCTCATGCTTGCAAATGCAAACTCCTTCTTGCTCGTGAAGGGTATCATCACCTGATGCTAGAGATGATGACAACGAATCTCGTGATCTCCAGAGCTTGCGATAGCAATGGCAACATCTTCAATGAGTTCGCGACAATGGTGATTGCGTTGACATGATCTTTCCACCATCACCGCTTGCAAGCTTCTCACTTCCAGCGAAGATTCGATGAGCTCACGATATTCTCATGCTAGCCATCCCTATCACTTTGTTTGTCTTCTTTTCTGGTGACTGCTTACCTTCTTTGACGGTGTTGTGACTTAGATCTAATGTTGGGTATTTTTTTTTTTTCCCTTAATTTGAGATTTGGGGATGTTTTTTTTTTAACTAAAGGTAAAAATTGTAATCAATGAATTCAAAACAAAAGGTTGTTGTTTTACTTCAATAAATAATTTTATTTCCAAGTAAATATTCATATTTACGAGTAATGAATTAGTAAATATTCATGTTTACCAGATTTACAAGTAACTAAATTCTTTTACAGGTCATTAATCAAGAAAATAAAATTATTTACTAGTAAATAATTTATTTACAAGTAAATATCAATATTTATATTGTTTTATATCTAGTAATAAAAAATAATGATATATTTATTAAGAAATAATGGTATTTGCAAGTAAATCCTATGCTTGTATTGTGTATTACCTTTGTAGTAATAGTAAATCTAAATATTTAGGTATTTGTAAATTCGTTAATTCCCATTAAATAAGTAAATTACTTAATTAGTAAATTTGGTTTTTACAATATTTTCATTAGAGATTTACTACTAAATAATACAAACTATATTTTGTAAATCCAAATATTTACTAATAAATTTGAATAGTTATTAATAAATCTAATTTTTTTCTTCAATTTTTCAATTGAAATATTTATAGATATAATGAAAATGCAGTAAATATGGACATTTACAAGTAAATATTTCCTTGTTAATATGATAATTTACTATATATCCATTATTTTTCTTTTAATAATTTAAGATATTTACCAGAAAATCCAATATATAATGGTAAATAAATGAAAAATTAAAAAAAAGGAACATATTATATTATTTAATTATTTGACAATAAATCCCTAAAAACTAAATAATTTCAAATTTGCCCTAAAAATACTAAACTTCACTTCAAATCTAACCCTAATAGCTCAATTTATAAACTGTCGCCAAAAATTGAAGGAGATAGCCGGTCTATGAAAAATAATAATAATAACAACTAACCCACAACAAGACAGCACCAGAGACCGCCAATGTCGCGAATTCAGCTTTCCACGGTTGCGGCTCCCAAAATCTGCCTCCAACTAATTTTTACACTTTTTAGCACTGCAGCTTCCATAGTTCGTGCCTGTGACACTTGCTTTCTTTTTTCTTTTTCTTTTTTTTTTTTTTGACCTTTTTGAACGTTTTTGAGCTCTTTTTCACTCATTTTCTCTTAAATCTAACCAAAGGCTTCTTTGTTTCTTAATATGCAAAATAAGATCAAAAACAACTCCAAAACAATCAAACAACTCTATAACCAACAAAATACTAAGTAAAAATCAGTTGTTTTGCCAGTATAAAATCCGCTCATCAACTTTACTTTTTTGGATAAATGTGATGACACTTGGCACAAAGAGAACATAAAAAGTGACAAACAAAGTGATGAAACAAGTAATCCCAACATAGCATTTCTCTTTTAAAATTCATATTTTTTTGTACTCAATTAATTATATAAACATTTTTATCTTGTTACATATATAATTGTGTTGCAAATGACTTTTAGAGTTTATCGTGTTAATTTATGTCAAATCATATTAGACAAGTGAATTTAAACATAGCTTGTTTATTATTCATGCTAGCACATTAAAGTCCCATATCCATTTATAACAAATCCAAATCATCTAACTTTATAGATAAAAATCAAATCTAATCCAAATTCGTATTAAAATTATTGCATCGCTATCCAAATTATCAAACTTTATATATACAAAATCAAATCTAAATCCAAATTCGTATTAAAAGTATTGCATTGCAGTCCAAATTATCAGTCCCTTCTTTTTGCACATACAGAGAACTAATTCAATAACATATCATCCTCGCTAACTTTACCATTATTTGGCAATAGTGCCGTTATGAGTACAATATATATATATATATTATATATATATAAAGATCTCTCGGACGTGTTTGGGCTCCACTCATTGTTTGATCATTTGCCAACGCAAAACCTTCCACTCGAAATGAGTGGAGTACAATCTTGCATACATATATCTTGACGTCTCTTTTTATACATGTTTCATTGTTTCTGCTCTTTGACTAACAGAAGTAGCTGTCAGCTTGTCATTCAACCTCTAGCCAAATAATAATTTAATAATATTAGTAGCTTTCAGTTTAACCAATAATGTCCCACGTCGTGGAAACACAAATGATTATGATTTGTGTCCAGCGTACTTCTCCCAGGAAATTAGAAAGGAAGATTCAAAGACTCCACTACACTCTTGGAAAAGGAACTGCTCATTTTGATTCTTGATATCCATCTATCTTTTGATGTCCAATAACACGTTTATAATTTAGTTTTATATACTGAATATATGGTAGGGACTTTATCTATGTTTGTGATGCCTTCTTTCAATGTATTTACTTACTCGCATTAGATTTGATTTACATGCGTCTTTTTCTGTTTATTTTTCTGTCCTCAATCGCATTATATGATATTATACAATATTATATTATCAAAGTATAAAAAAGATAGATGATACTTGAGAGTTCGATCGATTATTATATTATATGTCTGCCATTCACATCATTTATAAAAGAAGTTTTAAGAACGCTAATGATTTTGAAAATGATCTAATCCTAACGAGGACATTACTAGGGCTAACAAATAGATCAAGACCCATTTTAAGTTCTGAAAGGGCTAGTTATGAGAGATCAAGCTAAACGGTTCAAGGAAGCCTTTAACGGATTAATCCGGGAGATTCAACAAGCAGAGAAATACGTGCTCAGTACTAATAATGAGCTAAGATTGGTCCAAATTATTAAAGCAACTTTAGAAAAGGATCAATAACAAGTACATATATGCATGGCATGCATAGTCACCTTTATTTACGCATGAATAGTATCAATGAACAGTGTCAAATCAGATTTAAGTATTTAATTTAGATTAAGCAGATTTTATTTTCCATTTTATTTGAAATTCAAATTAGTCAGATACGTAAGTAGGTATTTAAGGAAGGGATTTGAATTTAAAATAAGCTTTTTCTTAGAGGTTGATAAACATGAATAGTAAGAGAGAATTTTTAAAGTTTAAATTTTAAATGTTAGATTTAGGTTTTTCAAACTTTAAATTTTCATGTAGATTTAGAAATTTTTAATTTTTAATTTTCAGAATTTTTTATTCTTTTAATTTTGAATTGTAATTTTCAACCTATTTATAGGTGTGTTTTATATGAATAAAACATACAGATGTTATTTAGAAAAGTCAGAGCGATTTTCTTTGGTTTTTTAAAAACTTTCCGAACTTATTAGAATTTTCTGTGATGTTCAAACTTGACGTATTAATCGGTTTTTCTATCATTGATTATGAAGTCTTCATTATACCTAGGTTTTTATCTCTTTATAGGTAACAGGTTGCAGCTATTCTATTTGAACTTAATTGTAGAATGATCTTGGAGACTTTCTTGAATTACGAGTTTCGTTAGTTCTTGGCATGGTTCGTATCAGTTAGTATCAGAGTTTAATTCTAGTCTTAGTTTGCCTATCTTTAAATTCCCTGTATCTTAAATAGGTTTTTTTTTTCCTCTGATTAAGCTTTGCTTAATTTCAATCCAAAACACAAATCTTGGCCGAATTCTTTCATTATTTCGTCAGGGTCAAATTTTTTCTTTGTTTTGTTTGGTTTTATCTTATTCTTTTTGTTCTTTATTAAGTCCACATCTAGATATTCAGAAAAAAAAAAAGAATTATAAAAAAAAAAAGATCCGGATTAAAAAAAAAAGAAAAAAGAAAAAAAAGGAAATCCAAATTTAAAAAATAAAAGAGTAAAAATATTGGATTCAAGAACCGTGAGATGGTCTAGAAAGAAAATCAAGGTTCTATGAAATTGTGGCTGCAAGGTTTTTTTTTTTTTTTCTCTCTAAAACCAAAAGCCGTAAGCCATTATTTTAGTATTTTTGGTCTTTGAAGACCTTTGATAAGTTCTTATGAGAATTGTTACGGAAATTTTGATTTGTTTTACTAGCTTGATAAGAACCGATAGAGAACTACGACGAATGGAAAAAGGCAAAAGTGGTAAGATTAATAGAGAGAAAAAAAAGTCAAATTATTTTGAATAAAACACAAGAGTTGAGTGATTCATAATTTCTAGTGAAACACATGAGGGAGTATTATGAGGTCCTTTCTTTTTCTCTTCTTTTCTTACCTTGTTTTTGTAGAAATTATGTCAGACGGTGTTCCAAAAACAGTCGACTAAAGTTGTATATGTAGGCCTTGGTTGAAAAACTTAAGTAAATGATGAGGGTTGAATTGGAACAGGTCTATGACTAGTTAGATAAGGTAGAAAATGGACGTGTGGAGCAACTACAAGACGCTCCTAATGTGTATAGGGGAGAGAGAGGAAGAAAGAGAGTTTAACATAAGGAAGTGAGAGTTGAAGATGACGAGTATTATGGGAATAGTTTTGGTGAGGAAGATGACTGGGATTCGATTGTTAGCAATAGGAGATATGGTGGGTGGTTTAGAGAAGTTAAGAATCGGGGAGATTATAACTTGGATAATATTAAGATAAAGATTCCATCGTTTCAAGGCAAAATCGATCTTGATGATTACCTTGAATAGGAGAAAAAGATGGAGTTGGTGTTTGATTGCCACAACTATTCTGAGTTAAAAAAAATAAAACTAACCATCATTGAATTTACTGATTATGCTATTATTTGATGGGATCAATTAGTTTCAAATAGGAGACGGAATAGAAAACGTTTGATAGAGACGTGGGAGGAGATGAAAACGGTGATGAGAAAATGGTTTATCCTAAGTCACTATTAACAAGAATTGTATAAAAAGCCATAAAGTCTTACACAAGAAAGTCAAAGTATAGAGGATTATTATAAAAAAATAGAGATTGCCATGATCTGAGCTAATATGGAAGAGGACCGAAAAGCTACAATGGCTAGGTTTCTGGTGGTTCTAAATCGGGAGATTGCCCATTCGGTGGAATTGTACCATTATGTGGAGTTAAAAGATATGGTACATATGGTAATAAAAATCGAGCAATAGCTAAGAAGGGGGAAACCACATGGCTAAGCTACAACTTGGGGTCATCATCTTGGAAATCAAGTTACACAAAGAAAGAAAAAAAGCTGCCAGCCCCTAAGCCTAAATCTGAGCAAAAGTAAGAAACGAGTAGCCATGGAACTCAAGATAAATTTGATTTTTCCATTACTAGTAATCGTGACATTAAGTGTTTTAAATGTCAACGCAGGTGTCATATAGCAAGCTAATGTCTGATTAAGAGAGTCATGGTAATAAGGTAAAATAAAGATATCAAAACTGACAGAGAATCAGACAATGACTCTATATCACCATTAGAAGATGTTGATGACGAGGAGTATGCAGTTAATGGTGAGTTGCTAGTGGCAAGAAGGGCTCTAAGTGTGGAAGTGAAGGACGAAGACGAGGTACAGTGAGAAAGCATCTTTCATACGAGGTATCACGTTCAAAACAAGGTATGTAATATGATTATTAATAATGAGAGTTGTACTAACATTTCTAGCACCTCTTTAGTGAAGAAACTAGGTCAGCCAATAATCAAATATCCATGTCCATACAAATTGCAATGGTTAAATGAAAGTGATAAGGTGAGGGTAAACAAGCAAGTGCTAGTGTTTTTCCAAAATGGGAAGTATGCAGATAAGGTATTATGTGATGTGGTATCGATGCAGGCTGGACACTTATTGTTAGGCCGACTATGGTAGTTTGATCGGCATGTCAAACATGATGGTTTCACTAACAAATACTTGTTAGAACTCAATAAACAACTAATCACTTTTGTACCGTTAACTCTGAAATAAGTCTATGAATATTAAGTGAGGTTACAATAAAGAAAGGGAACAAAAAATAAAGAGTGAAAAAAGACTAGACAAAAGAAAAAAAGTAAAAAAGAGAGAAAGATAGAGAAAATTGAGCCAAAAAAAAAAGAGAAGTACTACAGCCATTGACGGAAAATCAAAGAGAAAATAAATGAACTTTTATGCGAAAGCAAGTGAAATCAAAAGAGCGATGTTTTTAAATCATCCAATAATTGTACTTTTGTATAAAAAGGAGTTTTTAAATATTAATCAACTTGACGCATCTTTGCCTAGTTCTATCGTTTATCTTTCGTAGGAGTTTGATGATGTCTTTCTTGAGGAGATTCCACATGGTCTACCTACTTATTTGAGGGATTGAATATCAAATTGATTCCGTGCCCAGAGCGACCACTCTAAACCAACCAGCCTATTAAAGTAATCTCGAAGAGACAAAGAGCTACAAAGACAGGTTAGTGAATTGACAAAAAAGGAGTACATAAGAGAAAGCATGATTACATGCGCCGTTCCGATGATTTTGGTTCCTAAAAAGGATGGGACGTAGAGAATGTGTGTTAATTGCTGAGTAATCAACAATATAATATAATGGTAAAGTATCGTCATTATATTCCTTGCTTAGATGATATGTTAGATGAGCTGCATGGTACTTGTGTATTTTCTAAGATTGATTTAAAGAGCGGGTATTATCAAATGAGAATGAAAGAGAACGATGAATGGAAAACTGCTTTTAAAACGAAATATGGTTTATATGAGTAGTTAGTTATGCCATTTGAATTAACTAATGTACCGACTACTTTCATACGATTAAAAACCATGTTTTCCATGCATTCATAGGTAGATTTGTTATTGTTTATTTTGATGATATTCTCATTTATAGAAAAAACTTATATGATCATATTGTTCATTTAAAGTCAATTTTGGATGTACTTAGAAAAGAGAAGTTATTTGCTAACTTGAAGAAGTACACCTTTTGCACCGATAAACTTGTGGGTCTAGGTTTTGTTGTAAGTGCACAAGGAATATAGGTCGATGAGAAGAAGATCCATGTAATTTAAGAATGGTTGAGCCCCATAAGTGTATGTAATGGTCGTAGTTTTCATGAACTCGCTAGTTTTTTACAAGAGGTTTGTGAAAGACCTTAGTAGCATTGTCACACCACTTATCGAAGTCATTATGAAGAATGTTGGATTCAAATGAAGCGTGACCAAGAGAACGCATTCCAAATAATCAAGGAAAAATTAATCATGCTCTTTTATTTATTTTGCCTGATTTTACTAAAACATTTGAAATTGAATGTGATGCCTCAAGTATAGGTATATGTGCAATCCTTATGCAAGGAGGGAGACCAATTGCATATTTCAGCGGGAAGTTAAGTGGAGCAGCCTTAAACTACCCTGTTTGTGATAAAGAATTATATGTATTGGTTTGAGCATTGGAAGTATGGCAATATTACCTTTGGCCTAAGGAATTTGTGATTCACACCAATCATGAGTCTTTAAAACATTTGAAGGGTTGACACAAGTTAAACAAGAGACATGCACAATGGGTGAAATTCATTGAGACATTTCCTTATGTAATTCGGTACAAGCAAAGTAAGGAAAATATTATTGCAGATGTACTTTCTTGAAGGTATACATTAATTTCTACTCTTAATGCAAAATTACTTGGCTTTGAGCACATTAAAGAATTATATCCCTTAGATCATGATTTTTGTGAGGACTTTCGAGCTTGTGAGAGAACCATAGTGGGTAAGTTCTTTAGGTATGAAAGTTTCTTGTTTAGAGAGAATATGTTGTGCGTGCTAAATTACTCTTTGTGTGATTTGTTAGGAAGGGAATCCCATGGTGGAGGATTAGTGGGACACTTTGGAATTGTTAAGACCTTAGTTGTTTTACAAAATCTCTTTTATTGGCCAAATATAAAAAGCGATGTTAAGAAAATTTATGGTAGATGTATCACATGTAAGCAAGCAAAATCCTGAGTATAACCTTGTGGATTATACATGCCATTGCCCATTTGTAGTGAGCCTTGGATTGATATATCGAAGAACTTTGTGTTAGGTTTACCTAGGACTAAACATGGTAGAGATTCAATTTTTATGGTTGTGGATATAATTTCTAAAATAGCATATTTTATTCCATGTCACAAAACCGATGATGCTTTGGATGTTGCTAATTTGTTCTTGAGAAAAATTATAAGATTATAAGGCATGCCTATAATAATAGTTTTGGACAGGGATGCTAAGTTCTTAAATTATTTTTGGAAGACTTTGTAATGTAAGTTAGGAACTAAATTATTGTTTTCTTCTACTTGTCACCCACAAACTAATGGTCAAACTAAAATAGTAAATAGGACTTTGTCTATTTTGTTAAGAGCTATTTTTAAAAAGAACATCAAAATTTAGAAAGAGTGTTTACCGCACATTGAGTTTGCTTATAATCGTGTTGTACATTCTGCTACTAAGTCTTCACCATTTCAAATTGTTTATAATTTTAATCCTTTAACTCCATTGGATTTAACGCTATGACCTTTGTTTGAACATGTTAACTTAGATGAAAAGAAAAGACTAACTTTGTTAAGCAAATACATGAGAAAGGAAGGCTCAACATTGAGAGGAAAATGGAACAATATGCAAAATAAGCTAACAAAAGGCAACAAAAGTTGATTTTTGAACCCCTAGATTGGGTTTGGTTATACGTGAGAAAAGAAAGATTTTAAGCACAAAGGCATTCAAAGCCGCTTCCGAGAGAAGATGGACCTTTTTAAGTTCTTGAGCGAGTCGATAACAATGCATACAAGTTGAATTTACTCGGTGAGTATAATGTTAGCACCACTTCTAATGTTTCTGATTTATCTCCTTTTGATGTATGTTATTTTAAGGGTAAATCCTTTTTAAAGGGAGGAGAATGATGAGGACCTGACTAAGGCTAATATATAGAATCAATACATGCTTCAAGTTCCAGAAGGACCGGTTATGAGAGCTCGAGCTAAATGATTCAAGGAAGCATTTAATGGATTAATCTACGAGATTAAATAAGCTGAGAAATACGTGTTAACTACTGATGGTAAGCCAAGATTCGTCCAACTTATCAAAGCAACTTTAGAAAAGGATTAATAACAAGTACACATATGCATGGCATACATGGCCATCTTTATTTACATGTGAATAGTATTCGTGAACAGTGCTGAATTAGATTTAGATGTTAAATTTAGAATACGTAAATATTATTTTCTATTTCATTTAAAATTCAAATCAACCAGATATGTGAGTAGATCTTTAAAGAAGGGATTTGAATTTTAAATAAGTTTTTCCTTAGGGGTTAATAGACATGAATAGTAGGAGGGAATTTTCGAAGTTTAAGTTTTAGAGGTTAAATTTAGGTTTTTCAAACTTTAAATTTTTAGGTAGATTTAGGAATTTTAAATTTCAAAATTTCTAAATATTTTATTCTTTGAATTTTGGATTGTAATTTTTTTTTCTTATTTTTAGGCATGTTTCATATATTAAAACATACAAATTTTATTCAGAAAAATGAATGTAATTCTTTTTGTTTCTTCAAGAACTTTCTGGACTTATCAGAATTTTCTATAGTATTCAACCTTAACTTATCAATCGGTTTTTCTATTACTGATTGTGGCGTTTTTACTATACTAAGGTTATTACCTCTTTATAGGTAATGGGTTGCAGTCATTCCATTCAAACCTAATTATGGAACGATTTTGGAGATTTTCTTGAATTACGCATTTCATCAGTCCTTGACGTGGTTTATATCAAATCCAATGTTAAGTTTAATTTTGCTCAAGTCACACCATTAAAGTCCAAAACTACACAATTCATAACCTTTAATTAACACTAAGGTTGACTTAAGTCATCTTAGGAATTCAAACAAAAAGTTTTAAGGGAGCCTTTATAAATAATCAATTTTAAGTTGTTCCTTAAACAAAAAGGGAGAAATTTAAAAACTAGTAAATAAAAAAAATAGAGCCATTTGGTATTATTTTTGAAATATTTTTTGTTTTTTAGAAAACTAAAAATGAGAATGTTCTGAAAATGAAGTTTCGATCATTTTTGAAATTATGTTTGGTATTGTTTTTAGTATTAATTTTAAAAATATTAAAAATATAATTAAAAAAACAAAATTACACAAAAAAGAAAACATCCCCGTTGCCATCTTCCCTCTCCCATTAACCTCTCCCACCCTACCCCCTCTGACCCTTCACCACCGCCAATCGTCCTTAACCTCTATCTCTTATGCTGGACCATCACTAAGAACTCCTAGGGAGCTAGTTCTGGCATCGCCATTGTTATAGATTTTCACAAGTGCACGAATTGAACAAGTAATAAAATGATAAGTAAAGTATCGTTCCCACGATGATAGTGTTATTAAGTACTGAAATTAGTTGATTTTAATTTTATTGAGCGATTGAAAAATGTTACAATTGAAAAATTAAATAAATAAAATAAAATAACAAAAATAAATGAACATAAATTAATGACACACAAACAAACATGCAGATATTATAAATTATGGTTTATTTGATTTAATTTTATTTAAGTATATTATTATGATTTTGTAATCATATTTGTTGATGGTCAACTACCATTTCTACTTAATGTATTTTTTCTCAATTTATATATAAATTCTATATTTTTTATAATTAAATTTATAGAATGGATTAGTAAATTAAAATTTATGGTGAGCAGTACCATACATGTGAATAGTATCATATATGTGAACAACCTATATATGTGAACTATAAAATACAAATCCGAATTCAATTATAAAAATTATTTGTTGAGAAATTTGTGTTAGTTAATAATATGACTATATAAAAATATATAGATATATCTTTATTCTTTCCCATATTTTGTGGTATTATTCTAGAGTCATATCACAAAAATCTTCTCTCAGTCTCATTTTGTTTCTCAAATCATGTAAAAGTTGGCTAGAAATTTGAAAGTATTAATTTTGAGAATAAATATGTCAACAAATATGACAATCATAATAACATGCTTAATTTAATTAAATCATCATAATCAAGTTACATCATAATTCCTAATAAAAATTTATTTAATTAATAAAACAACTTAAATATAATGACAAAATAATAGAAAAGAGTCTAGATGTAAGCCGTCATGATCTGGAGTTGGCTGTCGCAATCTAAAGGTGGCCGTAACTGGAGATACAAAGGCAAGGAGATAGAGAGTGCAGGAGAGAGTGAAAACAAAAAGGAAAAACGAGTTTTTTTCGTTAACAAAAAATTTAAAAAAAAAAAAACCAAAGGTTAGAAACGGTTTTTTCAAGAAAAAAAAAAAAGAAGCAATTTCGAAAAAATTTTCATTTTCTACATTTTAGATAATGGAAAATATTTTCAAAAAGGAAGCCAAGCACTACCTAAAATTTTCAAAATTCCAATTGCTTGTTATGTTTTTTCAAAATTCCTATCGTTTGAATTTTTTTTTCCATTAAATCTTAATTGACAAAGGATTAACTAAGAGAATCAATTGATGATTGTTAAAATGATAAACATATGAAAGAATTTTAATTGGAGGCCTTGACTTAACTAAGGTCTTAACCAATTGTCTAAGAGCATCTCTAATACAATACTAATTTGGTGTATCAAATGATAAATTTTGGCATTCAGGCGAAAATATGCTCTTCAATTTAGTGTTATTTTTCACGTAAAATTGTCATATATTGAATTTTGTGACAAATTTTCTATAACTTATAACCAATATAAAATTTCACTTTTAATTTTTATTGGTTGCCTTATATATTTATTATAATATATTTATTTTTTATTTATTTAAATATTAAAAGTTTAATTTTATAATCCTAAAATATAATAACGATGATAAAAAATAAAAATAATAATAGAAATAACATAATATATTAAAATATAAAATAAAATAATATTAATTTTTATATTATTTTATAATAAATATAATATTAATATATATAAATATACTGAAGGTGGTCTATTAAGTGTGCACTGGTTAGGGCTATCAAATATCAAATATGACTGGTTCAGAAATAAAGATGGAACTTGCGCTTCTGTTAGCTGCATGCAAAACATGATTGCATTACTATTGTTGGTCTATATTTTGACCAGGTCAATTGCTTTGCCGCAAAACCCATTCAAACATAGACGTTTTGGATGCACATACGTATCTGTGGGGTGTGGATACATTAACTATCAGCTTCAGAGAGAGAAAATTTAGTTATATCGTTGCGGCTCTTGTGATATTTCTTCCAATGCGTAGTATCTGTTCATTTTTCCATTTCCAATATTTTCCACTTCTTTTCTTCTTCTACTTCTCTCTATTTTTCACATGCATGTACGGACTTATATATATATGTAGCGAAGTCCATGATGAATTTTGACACTACCAAGAACTCTTCGCAGCATTTATATGGAAGTAGTGCCAATGATTGAAACTGGCTTCCATATGCTATGGGGACGGCGCAATGAATTACATATTAATGGGGTCGAATATTTGAGTGTTGTATACTTGTCTCTAGATTGATTAGCCGATTTGGGAGAAAATTGAAGTTGGAGTTGGGCTGAATTTTGGAAATTTGCATTTGATTGGATAAAGAAGAAAGTCTTCAAAATGAAAACTATGAAAACTTGAAATATATTTAGGAAAAAAGAAAACAAAATATAGATATTGTTTTATTTTTTCAAATTTTATAAGCAAAATGCTCGTTTATCATATGTACTTTTTTGCACTTGTCATTAGCATATGCTGAAATAAAATGAGAAATGTTACTAGCTATACTTAAGCTTTTATTTTTAAATAAATAAAATAAAACAATCAATATTGTGCGTCCAAAGTAAGTATATATATATATATATAGAATGATAATCACATCCCGATTTCATTAACACTTGATGCCAGCTTGCTCTTATGTAAATGATGTTCTTACAGTCTGCCTATATACTTGAACATACAAGGTTCTTGGTTGCAAATCGGAAACGTATGATTTCTTAACATTTACAGAAAGAATTGTATAATTTAAATCTATCTATTCTATATTCTAAAAATAGAGAGACTAAATGATCTATATTCTAAAAATAGATTGCATTTAGATATTCATTTAAAGTGAAAATTTGCATTCAAGTGCAAAATTTGAACTATATATTCAAACGAATTAAGGTGTTTTTGGATAGTTTTTATTAAAATAGATATTTAAATAAAGTAAAACTAGAAAAATGAGCCCATCATGTATTTTTAAAAAAATAAATATTTGAATTTGTATTGAGTTAATTGTACTAAAATAGTAAAACATTCAAATAGTTTTATTTCAATAGTGATCTAACAAAACATGTAATAGCTATTGCAATAGTTCATCCCAACAGGGTCATTAGACAACTAAAGTAATTAATCATTAATTTCAAGAGAAAACTAAAGGACAATTTTGATATACATATTTTTTGAGTGGACTATTTTGATCTTTAATTTTTACAGATTTATTTTTTTTTTTCAAGAAAAAATAATTTTGGTTAATACTCGACGAATTAAATCAATTGCTGCCCAACATCAAAAGAACCTTTTTCATTTTTTTAAATTCATTTTTTTGCAAGACATCCTTGTTAATACCCTATCTCTTTCAATGCATGAATCATATGGTTGTGTCTATTTGCATAACCTGAGAGGTTCATTGTTATTTTTGACCAAGGAGACGTTTTTGATACACATACAATTGTCCACAATAAAAAGACAAACATTATATTAGATATCATTGCCTTCTCCGGACATTCATACTCTTTCCAATGTTCCCATGCATGCATATATTTAGTGGACGTTCATTTCCATTCTATTTATTATTATTATTATTCACAATATGCATGTGTGGTTATATGATTTTTTACGCGACCCAACCTTTCCCAGAAAAAATTATTTCTGAAACCTCATGGAGACGATTTGAAAGTATTGGTGTTACCTTCATGCTAGCTATGATTGTAGAAGGAATGAATATCAGTCAAAGTAATTAAATTAAATTTGTTTATTGCTTATGTTTAAGGGAAATTTCTGATAGAGACTGTATTTTTGTCTTGTTAAGAGACATTGTTTGCTTGATTAACTTTTTAAATATTGGACTGAATTTTAAAAGTCAAATTTATACCTATAAAAAGTTAAATATATTAACCTTTTAAATTTATACCCACAAATTTTTATAATAAATACTCACAGAATCATATTAGTAAAAAGTTAATATATATGTATATAACGGCCACAATAACTGTATCTATTAATAAGATAAATGTATAATTTCAATAAAAAAAATTTCCTAGGTTTAAATTAGAAAATATTCATGTTTTCTCAAAGTTGCTTGGATTAGGTTTTTTTTTTTTTTTCGTATTTTAAAGGTCTATTTTGGACTATGTCTCTCTCTTAAAAAAAAAATTGCTTATTCAGAAAAAGTAATTTGATTTGACTGAAGTGGTTTTCCATATTTGCGGTGTTTTTTCTTTTAATGTTATGATTATATTTCAAGCAGTGCACATTTATAGCCACATAATTGAACAAACTTTTATAAAATTCTCACATTTATCCTATTAATAAATGTCAACAATTATACTTCTCGAAATTCTTCTACAAAATTATCAAAGATTAGTGGTTGATTGTTCAAATAAAAAGTACAAAGTTCATAAGAAATTTTGTCTTAACTGTCAAAAAAAGTGAAAGAAATTTTGACTCCACTTTTTTTTTTCATTTGGCGGGGGAAATGTGCCAATTGGGCACCATTTTCCAAAAATAAATTATAAATTACACTAGTATCAACAAAAAATAAATTTCCGTAAAAAGCAAACAAACAAACAAACGAGTATCTTTCAGTCTATATTCTTCTCCTAACGAAAGAACCCTTGTTCTTGCCCTTCTATAAGCAGGATTTTTTTTTTTTGGCTCAATCTATAACTAGTTTTCTTATATTGCTCTGCGCATTTTGACAAAGTAAGGTTATAAGCTTCAAATAGGAACTAATCATGCAATCTGTCGAATTTAAATAAACCGTTATAACATTCTCACAACTTATTTTCCCTTGGTTAATATACATATCTCTTATCACCATCATGATAGATATATATGGTGTTAGTAACACATATATAATGGAATGAAATATAAAATATATGCTGAAGTTTATCTTCTCTTAAAACTAATAATAATAGGTTCAATGTATATATGTTTCCAACTAATCTTGTTTTCATTTTAACAAATAGTTTGGCATATCATCTTCTTTTTTCTCATTTTATATATTTCTTCCTCTTAACAAAAGTTAAACATTGTAGGAGACTAGTTCATGCATGAAGGGCATATAAAAATAATAGTGTCACAAAAATAGTCCTCCAGCACATGAATTATTTTACATTATCATCCACATAGAACAAAACCTTTGTTATATAAAGGGTGTACATATATAAATACTCTCAAAACTTAAAATAAGTGGTATTAATGATTGAATGACATATGTATATGGTACTGATTCTGAGTTTAAAGGCAGTTATGGTAGTTGCTATAGGGTTGATAAATATGCATATGTTATGCGCTAATGACCACATTCATGGCATCTTTCAAATTCCTTTAGTTTTCGACCTGCAAAGCATGTTAACATTTATGCTTGGAATCAACTCTTAATTAAAGCCATTAATTTAGAAAGTTTGCCTGTTTTATTTGGACAAACTCAACAAGGACCTATGTCGGTATCTTTCATCATCCGAAACTACCTCTGCTTTCTACTAACCTATTGTAGGCTGAAAATATTGCCCTTACCCACTTTACCAACCTATTCAAATTCAAAATTTATACTTTTACAACGAATAAATAGGAAGAACAAAATTGAGAAATGGGTGTTTAAATTAGTACCCCGCCGCCCACCACCACCCCTCTCCCTTTTTTTTTGGTATCGGGTCTTATAAACACCCAAAATATTAATTTGAGATTAGAAAACCTCTTAAATTTGAACCTAGGATCTAAGTGTTGGAATTGTTTAATTATAATGTAAAAGGGAATACCAAACTCCAATATAAAAAGAAAATAAAGGGTCATAGTTTTTTTTAAAGAAACTGGCTTTTAATGAAATAATGATGTGACAAGTGAATGGATATGCCTATACAGCTTGCATACGCGTGTGTGACGTGAGCAGTAAGACCATAGAAGCACTTTTGGTACTTATTAGATGCACTTAGCTGTGACACGTGCCGTGTAGAGATTAAATGCTACAATTAAATTTATATATTATTATTACGTTTTATAGAAAAATAAAATTATTCAAATTTAAAATTCAAATTTTGAATTTCTAAAAAGATATGGCTCTTCAGAATTAACGGTAGTTAAAATGACTGTTTATAATAATAATAATTACATATGTTAAAAATGAATGTCATTAAATCTATATTAAGAGAAAATCAATATAAATTTTTTTTGTTTTCACTTTCTTCTCTTTTTTTTTTCTACTAGATATTTAAATAGTATTGTTATTTTTCTTTACGTGAATTTCTAATTTTACTTATTAGACATTTACGTGAAATTTATTATATTCTAAAAATAATTTACTATTAAAATCAAAAACAATCTTTATAAAAACGGAACAAATAATATTCTAAAGAAAATTTATTATATTGCGTATTTCAAATATCTAACGTTTTCTCAACACTAAGATCCTGAATCCTCTTCCGTCAGTCGGCTAGTGCTTTAGTGGGGGTACATCTATACCACTGATCGTATTGACAGAATTGATGCACGGATTATCTTTTTCATTGTGGCTAGGTCGTCGGCCAAAACTTAATTAGGCTCTATGTGAAACTAGACCATAAAGAAAATCGCCTACAAAATAGGGGCACTGAGAGGGTCCTCCCCTAGGTGATTCCAAAGGCCAAGTCAAAAATGAATTATGAGAAAACGTGATCATGAGCTGCAATACTGGATTAATGAACTTTTAATAATGGCATACCAATATTTTATTCGTTCGGTATATCCATTTTTAAAAAATTAAAAATTTTTTACTTTTAAAAAAATAAAATATAAACTCTTATAAATTTTTATTCCTGAATATCAAAAATATTTTATTTTTAAAAAAAATAAAAAAAAGTTTCTTTTTAAAAAATAAAAATTCTTTTACTCATTCAAATAATTTTTTATTTAAAAAAAAACAAATAACTTTTTATTTTTTAAAAATAAACGCTTCATTTAAACAAAACCTAAATATAATAAGAGAAAGACGAGGATAAGATTCCGGTGAAAAGTTTGTCAAAGTAAATGAAGAGAGGGAAAGAGTAGCATTGAGGGAGAGCCAAAGGCCAAAAGATTTGGCGAATCTTTTTTTACTCTCGCAACGAATTATTTATAGGTGCGAGTAGCATGTCAAATTCGCACCCTTCTGGCCCGCCATTACGTTTCTTTTTTAGAGAGGAGACTAGCTAGGGCCAAACCAACCAGAGGCGCTCAGCAAAAGAGGCTCAACTAGGGGAAACCTAGCTCGCCTTTGAGCTCTTAGGTTCCCTACTCGCAAGTGGTTCCTTTGTGTTTGAGTCCGGCTAACATCCTCGCACCCACCCATGCATCCCCATATACATAAATAGCTGCTACAGTTTACAGAATTAAACAATGTAAAGGGCTATGTGCCAAAACCATGGTTTTAAAAAGGCTTAATTACCATTAATGTCAAGGAACTTTTATGATAGGTTTTCTACATCAATACGTTTCTATAAGTTGGATCATAAACAAACTCGATAATGATCTAAAACCATGCAATGATACCCGGTAGAAAACAAAAACAAAACAAAAGGAGACAAAATAAAATCAAGCTTATAAGGCTTTTCTCCGTAGAGGGTTTGGTGGTGCGAGTAAGCTATCGAAAGGGAAAGGGCCGAGGAGATTAGTCACCGGCCTAGCCAGAGCTAAGCCCTAAATTCAAAGAACGTCAACGGGAATAAAGATGCAAAGAACTACAATATACATTTCCAAATTGGTATAACAATTCAGGTACATGAACTCTTTTCCTTTTTTTTTTTTGGTTTTAACCCAAAAAATTTTATTGTGTCAGTTTCGTCGACGACAGCACTTTTGACCGGGACACGCCAAGGAGATAAAGTATAGCTTTTTGCCCATTAGTGACACGTCCGTATTAGGTACCAATACCTTGAATGGACATAAGTTTGTTGGGGTCCTTGTCATCTTCTTATCTCGTCTTTAATTGCAAATTCTGTATACTTGTTGGTGATTTCGGTAGAGTTTCCCCCATTAGTATGGACTTTGTTGGCTTAATAATAGTTTAGATAAGTGTGATCTCGCTTGACTAACTCAACAGATAAAAAATGGTCATAGGCATCAGATTCAAAACTTGTAAATTTTTATTTTTTTTAATTAAGTAGGTGTCAATAGGGATCTAAATTATCATTAAAAAAAAGTTTAAAAAAGTTTGGATTAATGTGTGTATTATTTTTGGGTTGAAATAAGTGTGTACGTTTATATAAAAGAAAAAATGCGTTAAAGGTGTATTAAGGGCCAATGATGTTACTGATTTTGTCGTTTAATAAGATAACAAGTAGACCTTAAATACATTTTTCTTGTTTTGTTCTTTACGGAAGGAAAAATGGGGAGAGAGAAATCTTGAAGAAAGAAGGAATTATTGGTGTTGGTGCCTTTTTGTTATTGTTTAATTTGTGTTCCAATATGTGAAGCAAAATATATTAGTGCACACAAAACTTAAAAAGCTTAGGGCAGAGAGACAATTCTGTCCTGAATTCTGTTTCTTTTGTCCCTAAACGAAAAGTTTCTGCGTCCCTTCTTGTTATGCAATTATTTATTTGGACATAGAACCACCTATTTTTGAATGCTAATCTCAACATATTATGCTTATATTAAAAAAAATTAAAAATTTTATGACCTTACTTTAGATCACTAATTAAATGGGCCGTAGAGAACATATATACGGCATAAAAGAAAAGGGATAATTAGGGATTATTAGGGATAATTAGGGATTATGCCAAAAAAAATAAGAGATCAATTGATTTTTGCCACAAGATTAAAAATCTTGTTAAAAATATCATAACGATGATGTCATAAATTACTTTAAATATTATCAAAAAAATTAATTTACATATATATTGTTTAGGGCAATTCTCTTTTTTAACCTATTAATAGGGTAAATTTTTTTAACCATTGAATTAATTTCTACAATTTAGATGATATGTATACATTGAAATTAGGGTGGTAA
Organism: Antiaris toxicaria; assembly: GCA_035233585.1. Taxonomy (NCBI): domain Eukaryota; kingdom Viridiplantae; phylum Streptophyta; class Magnoliopsida; order Rosales; family Moraceae; genus Antiaris; species Antiaris toxicaria. The sequence goes on along the minus strand of CP141162.1, from coordinate 8,743,543 downwards.
TTTGAGTCACGACACGACAACACGACACGAAACCAGCATGAAGTTAGAGGGTTTGGGTTTTCTTTAAATGGGTTTGGGTCAAAACGGGTCAAACCCGTCAAACACGATTAAATAAAAGGTTGAATCCGCACGAATCCACTAACCCGCAATTGACACGAAATAACCCGTTTAATAAATGGGTCATATATGGGTTAACACAAACACGACCGATGAATTACCCATTTATAATTTTTAATATATATTATATAAATTTTTAAAGTTTAAAAATTTAAAATTCAAAATTTAAATATAAAATATATATTTTAGTTTTTATATGTATATTTTTAGTTTTGTATTTATCTTTTGTGATCTAAATTTAGGTGTAGCTTGATTGTGAACTTAATTTGATTGTTATAACTTGATTGTTATTTAAGTGTTTAATAAGTTTTTTTAATATTAAAATTGATAATAGGTTAGTTAAATTGATCAATAATAGGTTAATTAAATAGGTCAATAACAAGTTAGTTAAATGGGTCAATAACAGATTGAATGATTCGTTTATGACCCTTTTAATAAGTGGATTTAGCAGACACGACACGACACGTTTATGACCCATTTAAATGGGTCATAAACGTATCGTGTCGTATCAATCCATTTATTAATGGGTCATGTTCGAGTTGTGATTTTTGATATGATTATTAAACGGATCGTATTCGTGTCGAGTGTATTCGTGTTAACAAACGGGTCAGACACGACACAAATAAGACACGAACATGACACACTGACACGATTTGCCACTCCTAATTGAAATTATGATGCATTTAACCATATCAAATTACAAACTAATTTCAAACCCCCAACCACAGACGACCTAGCAAGCGTCCACCGGTGCTCCCTTCCACTAACAATTTGACCTCTTTTTTCCTTTCCTCTTGTCTCTGTCATCTGATAACCACCACTTCATCATCGAAGTTCGTGATGATAGGGAATAACCATAGTCAAAGGAATTGTTGGCTCCAACGACGGCAATACAAGTAACTGGGTTTGTTCCATCGATGCCAATGACAAGAGACCCGAGACCCAAAGATGATGGTGGCCAAACCTGCAACGGTTTGGCACAATTTCAATGGCAACAGAAATTGTTGGTGGCACTGTTAGGTTTGGCCGTCGGTGAGGAATGGCCTCCTTCGTGAAGAGTGGTCGACAACCTTCTACCAAATTTTTATTTTTTTTCTTTTATTTTCTTGTTTCAGGTTTTAATCCAGTGTGGTTGAGTATATGTATATTTTTATTGAGATTAAATTTTAACCTTTGGATCTTACCTATCAATGGGGTAAAAACTTTACCCCATTGTAGAAGCTCCCTTTTTTATTTCTTTATCTCTCTCCTCCCCTCCCTTCCCCTCTCTCCCTCTCTACCCTATCCTTGTCGTAGCATAAGCCACGCTCGTCACTAGCCAGATCAGATCGTGAATTGCAACCAGCCCTTTCGCCTTCCTCCCTTGAGTCCATCAAGTCCAATCGCAGTTGTTGAATTTAGATCGCAAATTACGTCCAATCCTAACATCAATGCTGACGAGCTAGTCGATCTAAGGTTCATCGTTGCACTTCAGAGTTTCTGCGTTGCTACGATTAAAGGTTAGCTATGATCCACGTGAGGAGGAGCCGACAATTGACAACTATGCCTCCCTCGAGCTTGACGGAGCTAGCGATTGTCGCCAAAGATAACAATCGGAATGGTGCCGGGTCGAAGTGTGAGGAGAGAAATAGGGGAAGGAGAGGGAAAGGGAGAACGGATGAGAGAGAAATTTAAAAAAATAATTTTTAAAATAAATAAATAAATATTTATATTGTCATGAATGATATTTTTTATCAAATTTTTTTTAATAAAAATTAATATTTTAATTTTACGGTATTTTTCTAAAGTGGTCAAAAGAAAAAGGAAAATTCATTTTCCGGTGGAAAAAGGGGAAAGAGAAAAAATTTACGGAGGGAATAAGTTCTCACAGTATGTGAAAAATGTCTAAAAACATAAGAACATTGACATCCACGTACGATTGGCAAAATTTTACAACACGTAAAGAGGGGGGCAACTTTTCTTATTAAAAATTAAAAAAAAAAATGAGTCGGCAACTTTTCACATTAATTATTGGAATCTGTTAAAAAACGAGTGTCTCAAAACTTGAGGACACTGTCATCTCCGGACAGATAATTCCAGGACAGAAAATAGAGCAGAATTTTTTATTTTATTTTGTTTTTGGAATTTTTAACAACAGAATATACGATATTATATATTTCTAAATAAAAAATCATATATATTTAAAAATATTATATATTTCTAAACATAAATTCTAATCAAAATCATATTATAATAAAAAAAAATATGCAAAAATAACAGTCACAAAAATGAAATCACTTTCTTGTGACACTAATTAAATTACTCTTTTTTTTGTAAATAAAAAAAAATTGTAATGTCCTCATGTTTTTATTCTAATAATTATTGGAAAAAACAACTTGTTATACCGGTAAAATGATAAGAAATTTGATCTTAAATCTTTATAACTAATAAATCCTAGGCTTCAAGAGGATTTTTTTTTTTTTTTTTGTAAAAAACTAGACTCTTGTATCAGTCATAACTTGAACCTATGACCTAATAAAAAAGAAAGTACTAAGTAGATATTTCTTACCATCTGACTACCACCACCAATGGTAATTAGACCACCCACTTGTGAGTCAAGACACATGGCACCCTCATTTTTTAAAATTTTTTGTTTTTATTGTCTAAAATTTGAAAAAAAAATATAGTTTTATCTCCATTTATACCCACACACAAAATTTGAAATATATGATTTTATTCCCATTTTTCAAGAAAATTTTTAAATTATGCCCTTACATAAAATCTACATGTATGTTTCCATTCATTAAAGTTTTTTTTTTTTTAATATCCTTATTAGAAAAACAAAACTCTATCCATATGATATTAAAAACACCTTCCATATAATTCTCTTTCATTACTTTATACTGTAGGACTTATAAGCAACGTGTGTTTATAAATATTATATCTGATTATGATTATATCAAAATAAAAAGTGTATATACAAAAATGATACAATATTATTATAAAGAAATAACTGATGAGCATTCAAAGTATTCATTATCATGATAATAATAGGGTATTTTTTGTCCCTTGATCAAATAAATCTCATTGGTTTTTAAGAGTTCTATATAGTAAAGCAACCAAACTTATAATACATAATTCTAAACTTTAAATCTAATCAAAATCACTTAAAATAAGAAAAATTTTCAAAATTAACAAATATTAACATAATTTGACGATTCCAACATGTTTTTTTTATTTTTATTAATATCATACTTTGATATTTTTGTTATCATTATTATAAAAGAGAATACTATAAATAAGCTTTATGTTTTGCAATTTGTCCTTAAGAAGATTAATATAACCGCTGCGTGATTAGGATTTAGGAAGGCACGCACAAATTAACTTTATGGTATGCAATTTGCATGCATGGTTGGGGTTGAACTGTCATCAACGTGTGGCAGATCTCAAGGTTCACTTCACTGCATATGAACACTACAGTTCTTTGTGATTAGGATCAAAGCATTTGACCCACCCCACTTTTAAAATTTCTTTGCCCTCTCATGGTTGGTCTTGAACTGTCACAGACGTTGCTTGAATTTTTTATTTTCTATCCAGGTACGCTGCAACAACCACCTGGACTCCTAGTACTTGTACAACCCCAAAATTATTGTCTCTCTCTCTCTCTCTCCTTCTCTCAACACTCATAATTTTTTGCTGGACACACAGAAAAATAATTAATTATCAATTAGAGTGCAATCGGACCTTCCAAGTGAAGCAATTAATTAATTAAAGCTATTACATATATATAAAAATATTACATGATTTTTTTATAGGGATATTAATATACATGATGCCTCTTGCTACTTATATACATATATATATATATGCAAGTAATATATAATTACAAAAATGTGCTAGCTAAGTGATTAATATAACAAGTACTTGGCAATTAAAATAGTGCCACACGCCGACAAATCAGAAAGTGGCGGTATTTCCAGATTCTTATTATTTTTATTAACCAAATAAACCGACCTTTTTTCCCATTGGGCAGTCTCAAACATAAGATGTGTATATATTTCTTTAAAGGAAGAAAGACTTGTATTATGATATTCTGATGTGAATAATTAGTTATACTATATAGTATGATGTTATAATTAATATATATACTATTTGGAGTATGCATATGCTATTTTAATTGTGAAGATGTATCTCAAGTATGCCCTTATTAATTTGTTAATAAGACAGTTAATTTAGTGTTATATGGCCAAACAGTTGAGATTCTTTGGGGCCGACCTTTCTAGGGATTTGGAGAATGACAGCCAGCATACAGAACGTAAATAGTCGGCGCCATAGTATTCTCATCATTTGGATAATTAAATTTCAATTAGGACATTAATAAATTATAAGGTATATCCATTAAGTTTCCAATTACTAATCTGATTGAAATTATACCAATATAAAAAGATTATTTTTAAAATTAACATTCTGTGATACGTGAAATTTAACAGCTAAAAACATAATTATATTGTAAAATATATTTTCATATTTTATCGTAAAATTCTTCTTGTTATCTATGTATTAACCGGCAAATAACTTATTAAGCACATATTTTATATGCATATATATACCTAAATAGAAAACAAGTTCAGTGTGCAAAATCTTAAAATGAAAAGGCTTGGATTTTTCCCAATATTAATTAATATTAGATTTGGCATGTGTTCTTAAATCGTTAGAACAACCTCTTTAATAGATGGAATGATAAGTATCATAATTTTTCATGGCCTTGTCATCCACTAGGTAAGTTGATGTGGAGAATTACCTAAATAAAACATATAAAAATCATCTGAAATTGTTTAATATCTATAACAACAAGCATAAATATATAGTATCTATACACACAAAGTAAGTCGTATTGTATTAGCCCGTGATGATCAAATAAACAATACATGTAATAGATGATATTATTCACGTCGATTCTAAGTAATGTTGAACACTTTTAAATTTAAAACTCACTAATATGCCATTTGGAGTGCAAATCTGCAATTGAGAAGTAATTAAAGAGCGTAATTTGATTGGATATGTAGGCATGCAAGCGTGCATATATCTGCCAAATATATGTGTATGGAAATTGTGTAAATCTAGGCGGGCACCTGTGGATTCTGCCGAGTTCGCTCAGATTTGAAAGATTTGAACAAAATATCTCATGGAGATCCTTAGTAATCTTAGTAATCCCAAAGTTGGCATAACAAGATCTCAACTTCCACATTTTTCATAAACTGCCAATTAAAGCCTCCATTTCTACAGATAGTCAATTTTGTTACCCTTGGCAAGTACCAATATACTCGTATACATATATGTATATGTGTCATATATCTTCCTAGTCAACATCGAAGAACTCTAGGATGCCACGTGGCTGTGAATGCAAATTATGTATTCTTCACAATGTCAAGATCTTATTGGCTAGAAGGAGATATAGTGTGTTTTGCTAACTTTTTTCTTACAAAGAAAGCTATATCCTCATTTAATAATATCAACTCGTAGTCCAACTTGCAGCTTCATATCTATTGATCATATTATTTTCATAGGTTTGCTGTATTTGATGCGAAGATTGAGAGCTTTCTTAAGCTATTTTTTCTTTAATTTAGTTAAGGGGTGCGTAATATTAGGGTTACCAATTTATTTACCAAATTATAAAGACAAGAGTTTATTAATGCCAATAGAAGTTGAAATTATCATTAGACATCAAATTATGTTGTCTTTAAGCTAGTATGACATCAAATAACTTAATATTTTTTGTTCTTGTCTCTTGGTTCACAACTAAGGGGGAATTAATATGTAATTGCACTTTGGAAAAAAATCACTCTAATAATAATTTTTAATTTCATTCTATAGTGTAAATTTAATAAAAATAGGATCATACTTCAAAGATACAATTCATCTGAGTTCTTTTAGATAAAATTTTTAAGTATTAAATCAATTGTATGTCAACAACTGCAGAATGGCCATGAAACTTCATGTTAAATAATAATTATGATCAATTATTCAACATACATGAAATAAATGGAGTTGGTGTGGAATATATGAATTTTGATGTAGAATTTCAACGTAGAGAAATTGATGCCAATAACTTAAGATTCTTTGAATTATTTGTCTATTTTGTACTTTTCTCTCTTTTATTTGTTCTCCTACATACATGTATATAATATATCTATGTGCAGGGCTGGTAAGTTGGGTCACGACATGACAACACGACACAAAAGCCACACAAAATTAGTGGGTTTAGGTTTTCTTTATATGTGTTTGGGTCAAAAAGAGTCGAACCTGTCAAACACAATTAGATAAAAGGTTGAATCCGCATGAATCTGCCAACCAGCGATATATGAGTTGACACTAACACAATCCATAAATTATCCATTTATAATCTCTAATATATTCATATTCTTATATATATTATATAATGTTTTACTATTTTTAATTTTGAGTTTCAAAATTCAAATCTAAAATATATCTTTTATTTTTATGTATTTTTAAAATTATTTTAACATAGAAAAGAAATTATAGGCTTTATTTTTGTTTTTTCAATCTTTTAATTATATGCATAATATGACTTGAATTTATACTTATTTGCCTGTTTTAGCTTGATTGTGACTAGTGTTGTAAACTTAATTTGATTTTGTGTTTATCTTTTGTGAACTAAGTTCAAATGTAGCTTGGTTGTAATTGATTTAATTTGGTTGTTATACTGGTTATTGTTTAGGTATTCAATGAGTTTTTTTAGTATTAAAATTGATAACAGATTAGTTAAATAGGTCAATAACAGGTTAAATAATCCTTTTAGTAAGTTAGTTTGACAAGTTGACACTACACATTTATGACTTATTTGATAAACGGATACACATGTCGTGTCGTATCAACCCTTTTATTAAAAGATCATGTTTAGATTTTGTTATTTGACATAATTATTAATTAGATCGTGTTCATATTAAAGATTATCATGTTAATAAATAGGTCAAACATAATATAAATACGACCTTCTAACACAAATTACCACCCATATATATATATATATACATATATGCTTGTATGAATCACTCAGTATCACAAACTTACCCCTCCAAGAATATGGAATAACAATAGAAGAGTTAGCGATAAGATCACACCAAAGAGTCGGAGAATTGAAAACATAGTTTTAGAATTGACGTAAAAATCACTCGTTAAGGTGAAAGCCAAATTACCTATTCTTTTTCCCTCCAAGTAAATTGCAGATTTCTACTATCACCAAAAACAGAGAGAAGAGAGAGAGACGCATGTCCTCAATCATTACATAAAAAGGAAAATAAATGCATCTCAGATAGACATCAACAATAATTCCACATAATCTCCAGGACAAAAATAAAATAAATTAAAAACAAAAGGGGTCCCCTCCATTAAACAAAAACCCATGACGTTGCAATCACTAAATTAAACAGCAAAGTAGCGAAGTGCATGAACCAAACCCAAACGTCTTCCCTATAAATGCCACTCCCCTCCTTGCTCGACCCCAATACACTCACACTATCCTCGATCTCTCCCTCCAGAATCAAATCAACCAATTTCAGTTTGGAGAAGAGACAGTGCTTAAAAAACGATGCCTCGCTCGACCTCCACCTCCGTTAACATTGTATCCAAGTCCACAGTTGTTCCTGACAGGAAATCCGTCCTCGGAGACCTCAAACTCTCCGTCTCCGACCTCCCCATGCTCTCCTGTCACTACATCCAAAAGGGAGCCCTCTTCACCCGCCCACAAATCCCTATCCACTCCTTACTCTCTCTCCTCAAGCAAGGCCTCTCCCGCACCCTCTCCCGCTTCCCTCCCCTCGCCGGCCGCCTCACCACCGACCAACACGGACACGTGTTCCTCACCTGCAACGACGCCGGAGCCGACTTCATCCACGCCAATGCCAGCGGCGTCTTCATACGAGACATCCTCGGCCCCGCCCACGTGCCGGACCACGTGAGGGAGTTCTTCGCCTACGACGGGACGGTCAGCTACTCCGGTCACTTCAGCCCCATCCTGGCCGTGCAGGTGACGGAGCTCGCCGACTGCGTCTTCATCGGCTGCGCCGTCAATCACGCCGTCACCGACGGGACCTCGTTCTGGAACTTCTTCAACACTTTCGCCGAGGCCTGTAGAGGCGTTACGAGAATTTCCCGTCCCGCCCCGGATTTCAGCCGCGACTCTGTTTTGATCTCAACAGCTGTCCTGAAACTGCCAGAAGGTGGGCCCAAGGCTACGTTCTCGAACGAGGCGCCTCTGAGGGAGAGAATCTTCAGTTTCAGCAGAGAAGCGGTTTTGAAACTGAAGGACAGGACCAACAACCGCACCAGTATCCCCACCGCCACGCGCGAAAACGACATCGAGATTCTGGCCAAGCAAAGCAACGACACGTCGTTCTCCCCAACCATCAACAACAAGGTGGCCTCCATAATCGACAACTGGCTCAAAAACGGCGTCGTTTCCAAACCGCACCAAGCGGAAATCTCGTCGTTTCAGTCTCTCTGCGCGTTGCTGTGGAGGGCGGTGACACGTGCGAGGAAGCTCCCGCCGACGAAAACGACGACGTTCAGAATGGCGGTGAACTGCCGCCACAGGCTGGAGCCGAGGCTGGATCCGTACTACTTCGGGAACGCGATCCAGAGCGTGCCTACTAGCGCGTCGGCAGGGGAGGTGCTGTCTCGGGATCTGCGCTGGTGCGCGGAGCAGCTGAACAGGAGCGTGACGGCGCACGATAACGCTAAGGTACGCCGGTTCGTGGAGGATTGGGAGAGCAGCCCGAGGTGCTTCCCGCTGGGGAACCCCGACGGCACGTCGATCACTATGGGCAGCTCGCCGCGGTTCCCGATGTACGACAACGATTTCGGTTGGGGACGGCCGTTGGCGGTTAGGAGCGGGAGGGCAAACAAATTCGACGGCAAGATCTCGGCCTTCCCAGGAAGAGACGGAACGGGGACCGTCGATCTGGAGGTCGTCTTGTCGCCGGAGACGATGTTGGCCCTGGAGAACGACTCGGAGTTCATGCTATACGTATCGAGTTAATTGATTGATGGTCAGCTTCTGAGTTTGACTTCTCATCTCAGGAGACGACGAGGTTGGGGTGGGGGTTGTGGGGATTGGGTGCGGTTGGACGTACTGGTATGTGGGTTTATGATATTATTGAGACCGCACGATTATCTACTTTGTTGTGGGGTGGGTGGTGTTTGGGTGGGTGTTTGATATTAAATAAGAAGTGGGTTGAAGTTGAACGGTGTTGATTTGGTCCGGAGGGTTGGGGGGGATGTTTCTGCTTTTTGTGACATATATATGTTTTCTAATTTGAGTTATACATAAATGATATCCCTTTTGGCTTTCTTAAATCATTTGAGCTGATGTTTTTCTGTTGACTAAATTAAAGTTAGTTAATATTTAGAACGACGAAGTCATGCAAAAATAAAGGAAAATCATGGAAGAGGAGAATTTCCTTGGATTAAATAGGAGGGTGCTGCTTCCTATTCCCCAAATCCACCCAAAGTTGATGCATTTCTATATAATCTTTAACGTCCTATTTATAAATCTCAGATTTAATAAAATAGAGTACGAACATTTGGAATTGAGAAACATGGTCAATGATTGCACGATCTCAACTCTTTTTAGATTCATACTTGATTCCTAAATATAGAAAGTCTTATATTTTCTGGTTAATTGTTGCATGATGTTAGCTTGTGGTGGTTTTGTAAAACTAAGTCCGTCTTTCAAATAAAATAAAATTAAGTTATTTTTGTTTTATTGGTGAGTTTTAATATTTCTTCGTTAAATAATAAATATGTGAGATAGAATGACTCTAATAATTTTCTTTTTTTATAAGGAAGAAAATAAAAATTATTTGAAATTAGTCACCGAAAAACAGTACTTAGTTAGAAGAAAAAGATATGCTATCCTATGAAGATAGGATTGGCGAAGGCCCTAAAGCTTGAAGGTAGGGAGGAGAATTTCCTCGAATTAAATGGAGTGTGAACATTTGGAACGCCGGTTTATTGAGGAAAATGATTAATAATTCCACCATACCGACCATTTTGAGATTTATACTCGGCAGCCTTAATATAAAAAGGTCTTATATTGTCCGGTTAATTGTTATATAGCATTGACTTGTGGTAGTTTCGTAAAAAGGTCTTATAAACTAAGTCTAACAGTCGAATAAAATTAAATCAAGATTATTTTTATTTTTCACTAAATGATAAAGAAGAGAGAAGAGATGACACTATAATTATCTTTTTAAATAATAATTAAAAAAAAACAAACCCGTTTGAGGATATGCTTTTCTATGAAAATAGGAGAGGTGAATGCCCTAGAGCTTGAAGGTTGGGAACAACAGCGATGGGCATGGATGGATGGATGGATGGATAACCCAATTGCCATTTTAGTTCTTTTGTACACTACCAAGTTGACATTTTTTTTTTTTTTAATAAGAAAGAAACCAACATAAACAATTCCTCGAATCCAATTTTCCACATCTACGTGGACGGTACCATTTTGCCCATACTTTTCCATGAGGGGTCGCCTTCGCCAATTTTAATGGATGATCCTCTAGCCTATGTGCTGCAAGGCACACCACTTGGCTTTGGTTAATATGTTCATAGTAGCAATAATGAAACGTCACCAAAATATCTTCATTTCTTTTTTTTTTTTTCCCACCATAATATCTTCATAATAGTTAAAATATTGAATTTGCTAAATTATTGGAATTATGAGTTAATATTTAGTTTAATTATTAAAAACTCATGTATGCTTGATGCAAAGATGGAAAGCCCAAATTCCAAAAAAAAAAATTTCAAATCTAATACAAACACTAATGTAAATATTTTAATTTTAAAAGTTTAATTTAATGTAAAATTAACTAAAATGGTTACATTGTAAAAATTTAACAAGTTTATAAGATTAATTGTCAAAATAAGTTTAAGGGGGTAAGTTGTTAAAAGATTACAAGTTGACAGGCCTAAATACCATTCACCAAAATATCAACCATTTCCCTTTCCGGTCCGCAAGGTCCCTTCTGGCCCGCATGGTCCATGCTATGTCGGGTGATCTATCTTTTCAACTCCTATTACCAACAATTACAGTGAATAGCATTTTATAAAAGGCCAAAAAAAAAAAAAAAAGAAAGAAGAAGAAGAAGAAAAAGTAAATAACAATATTTTAAGTAAATAACAAGATTTTAAAATATTTGACATAAATGGTAGTAAAAAAATGAATTTATTAGATAAATAATCTATTTATTTATTTGAAGTAAATATAGTTACTTAATAAATTTATTATATATTATTATTTGTTCCAAATATTTTTTAAAACTTCTTACTTATTTTAATTACTAGGATTTTTTGAGGAATCTCCCTTAAAAAAAGGCATATTTACGTAATATTTACCATATCTATAATAATGATTTGAGGATTTTTATGGAGCAAAAATCCTTAACATATGAATTAAAGGATTATTTCTATAATTTTTTTTAATTTATTAGAATAATTAGGCTCATGCCATAAATTTTAGATGTAGATTGATTTTTGTTATAATTTAAAAATTATTATAAAAAATGTCATAAAAATAATATTATAAATTGATATATTTTTTTAGTCATTTTTCGCTCTTTCCTGCCTTTCTCACTTTCTCTACTCTCCTCGTGCCACCCCTTTCCCTTTCTCTTCTCTCTCTTCACTGGAACTAGAGTTGAACTCTACTTCGTGCGATCCATCAAATGTTGCTTCTACCAGCGCCAGCTTAGATCACGTTGTCCTTCGCAACCACCAGATCTGCAACTCGACATCGGAGCTCAAGTGAGAGATCGGAGATGGCAGATCTGCCGTAATCGAATCTCCTCCTTAACAATGCAAAAGGAGTAGCCATGGTTGCATCTCCTTCCCAACGATGTGATTCGCCTTTCCCCACTTCGTCGGTGCTGCGTCGAAGTTATTGGTGCAGGTGTAGACTGACCACAACCTCCGTGACTTGATCTTTGCCATCACAATCGTCCGTCATGTGATGACGGATCACTCGGGTATTGTCATGGAGGAAAGATGTAGGAATCGGATCGCCGTCTCTGAGGAAGACAATTGGCAATGGTGTGGGCACAGTGGTGGGCTTGGTCGATGATTTACTTTTTTTGACTTTTTGTATTATTGATATTTTAAAATTAATAAATAAGTTATCGTTTGGTAAAAAAATTACATTTTAATTTTACTCAAATTTAATATAATTTTACACCAAACACAAATTTTACAATAATATTACGAAATTAATTATTATTTAAAATATTTTTAAAACAATCACATCAACTTTTCAACTCTATTATTTATCTTTATTTTTATCAATCACATCAACTTTTCAACTCTAAAATACTTTTCATCCAAACACACATTTCATTCAAATACAAAACAAATATTTTTCAACCAAATACAACATTCAAAAAACAAAATTCATTCAAATATAATCAAAATATAATGCGTTTACCAACCGCTTCATAAATATATATTTATGATGTTATGTATAGTATTTTTAACAAAATTTTTTTTCCATATGATAAAAGTCAATGTAAGTGATGATTTTGTAGAATTTCACTAAATTCCCTAATTTATTTCTATTCTTTATTACTCGTTGGCAACTTCCTAAAGGTATGGGCCTTCAGAAATTCATTTGTTGGGCTTACATTCATCAAGAACGGCCACTTAAGGTAAAACTTCGCCCAAACAATATGACGTCGATTAAATCCAAATTTCTTACATTTTTCTGCCCGAAAAATAATAATAATAATAATAATAATCTTTGAGAACTGAGAAAATTTTCTTCGAACTCGAAAATGGCGATGGTTGATCGCCAGATCCGACCAAAGGAAAGAAATTACGGCGCTCTGTTTGTTACTGGTTCCCAGTCAACTCTTTCGGGTAAATATTTTCTCTTTCCACTTCGCCTGATTTCTTGCGTTATACTGCTATATTTGTTTCTATTAATTTCTCGTTCATGTTCTTTTCCTATTTCAAATCTACCCAGATTTCTTTATTTTGAGCTAAAAATCTCAACTTTCTCAGGAATCAAACGGATATGGTTGTATTGATATCTGCTCTGATGCTTCGCTTGCAAAATTAACTCTTTGATTCGAAGAAGGGATTATTGTTGTTGTTCGTTTTTTTTTTTTTTTGAAATGTTGGTTGAGTTTACTTGTCAAATATTGTTGGCAAAAAGGTAGATTTCTTGTACTAAGTTTAACTTATTCATGGTTAATAAAGGTAATAAGTGAAATTTTGTTTTAATCCACTTTTGCTCTTCTCCCCCATAAAGGTGTTGAATAAACAGAACTTCTTTTTCAATACCGTAGAGCTAAGTGGGACTTGAAAGTGGAAGCGTTAAAAGATTATCAGAGAAGATGAACAGAGGCAGGTTTATGAGGAATTCAATTGCCTATGTATGGTTAGTTGTGCTTGTTTGCTGCCTATTTGTGATCCTAATCTCGACGCTTCGGCTTCCTCAAGTACCGCTTGAAAGAAGGCCGATCGGGTTGTACCGGACTACAAAGATCCGAAAAGGTTCGGAGAATGAGAACCCCATTGGGAAATTTGGACTGATGATGATCAAAATGTTGCCGGATGATCTTGCTTTCACCGTGTTTGTGCCGTCGGAGAAAGCTTTCGAGCGTGATTTGAGGCTGCGTGCGAATGAGAGTCTCGTGGGGGAGAAGATTAATGATTCATATGCAGTAGTCTCTAGAGTCCTCGGATTCTCAGCTGTTCCTAGGACTCTTGTTTCGGGTGATGTGCCTTTCGGTAAGGAAGTGCTGTATGATTCTATATCCGGATTTGTGTTGTATATCTCCAAGGATGTGGATGGAATGCTTGTGGTTAACAGAGTGAGATCCCAAAGAGTTGATATCAAAAGGAAGGAAATTGTTGTGCATGTGATGGATGGTGTTATCATGGATGCCGTGTTTGAGGAGTCGGTTGAGCCCGACAATGAAGAAGATGAGTGAAACTTGAGGAATGGCTTAGCCTTCTTCTAAATTTGTGGAAGGCTACGTGGACAAACTAGAAATTTTGTACCCTCTGTAATTCTTCCTCCTCAATGCGGGAACTTTGTACCTTAATTGTTAAACGAAATGAAATAGGAAAACTCTGGTGGTATTGAAAAAATAAGCCACCACAAGGACACAGTTCCTAATCTTGTATCATATCACATTGGAAAAATATTTCATTGGCAAAGGTATTTATAATTTGAAATGTCTTATGTTTTAGAAGTCTACCCTGGATGTAGAGTAATTTCTCCAGAACTAGTTTTCGAATAACTTGACTTTGAGTTCAACCTAAGCAGTTCTCACTTTCAACATATGTATTCATCAAAGAAAGAAATCTGTGTGTTCGAACTGCTTGTTCTACAACGCTTCAGATTGTTACTTGCATAACTTGTATGAGCCTTTTTTTTTTTTTCCTTTCCTGGATTTCTGACAGAAGTAACGTTGTCTAAAAAAATGGAGTTGCTCAAATTCAAGATTTTGGTTAATCAATTGAAGATTTGAAAAGAGAGTGCATCTTGAAATCTCATGAACATTTCTGTTATCAATTTTGCAAATTGGACATAAATTGAGAAAGAAACTGTGCCCCATATGGTAAAGGAAATCATAAGGGGGCAAACATTAATTCGGCCAAGATGTCTATAACATCTACTTTAGAATGATTAAAAAGAACCGGAGGATCAAATCATTGAAGCATTCAGTCGTCATATGGAGGCGCTAAATACAAGCCTGACTAGAAACTCTAGCTTCCTGATGCAGTTGGTACGGCAACAGGCTTCGAGTCTTCAGCTTTTTCGTGCTCCTTGTTAAGCATCTGAAATTTGCCAAAATTTGGTTAATTAATAAAGAAAGAGGCAGTGGTGACAACAGCTGAAATCAAGCTAACAGAGAGCCGGAAACAGCGCGAGGCTCTTGAAACTGTAGAGAGCCAGAAACAAAGATTAGCAGAGAATATTTTAAATGTATGAAAAACCGAATATGGATTTAGGTAGACAAAAATCTGTTCGGTTGGAGAAAGCTGATGAAACACAAATTAGAACCAGCTACACCAAGCATGCCTATATCAGTCACAATTCCCAAACCTGCCTAAGACCTCAATCCAATTTGAGAGTTTGAGACACAGAGTCAAACGTCAAACATGTGAACTCAGTATGTGAGTACATCACCTTGTTGTTGATCAAGTTGTGGAGAGCGATTACACTTCGGATCAGGGAAGAAAGATAGATGACCAACATCATGTCATTTGTTTTCACTGGCCATAACATGGAAGGAAAAAAAGAACAAACAGTGAGAAAAATTGCAACAAAGCAATACTTGAGATAAAACCTAGATAATCAACGGACGTATAAATAACATTTTAGCTTTATTTACCAGCGAAAGATTTAACCAACTCCGAGACATTAAGATTTGGAAGTAGATTAAATACATTCTGCAAGAATTTCATGATAAGGAAAGAAGGAAAAAAATCAATATATAACAAAAATATTTCCAAGCAGCAAGATTAACGAAAGGAAATAGTTGTTTAACAATGAAAAACTAATGAGGTAGTTTCCTGGCGCAAACTGCAGATGAGGATAACAAGATATATGATTGGGTTGACCAGGATGCATATAAGAATAATGGCCATGATAATGTTTTCCCCCTCAACGAAGCCATCTTTCATCTGCTAACATGTTTTCTCACATTCTCACTTGTAATTTACTCAAATATGTGGCTAGTGTAAGATTTAGAGTTTAAAGTTCAAAATGGGCAATCCATCTTAACTCTCCAAACCTATTTCCTTGCTTAATTCACTAACCAACAGTTTAGTTAAGAAATTAAGATCTATTTTAAACGATATGGCTACTGGCTATCGATGGATCAAGGGACATGTCTGTCCATTGAATTCTTAAATGCAATTTTGATAAAGCAAGTCCTCAAAAATCCTTTTTCTTTTTTTAAATAAAATGTGGATCGAACATCCACACGCGGCGGCCACCCCCCCCCCCCCAACAAAAAAAAACAAAAAACTCCCACCTGGTCCTTCCCCATGCCGTTTGACAAGTGGTCATTGGCTGGCCATCCTCAAAAATCTAATAAAGCACTATTGTTATATCATAGTCTGTGTAGGTAAAGCAAAACTGAACCTGTAGGTGATACAAAATCTCATGGTTTAATGGAAGTTTTTCCTCAACAACAAGGTCGAGATAACTCCGAATCTCCCGAAGTCGTGAATCCAAACCTTTCAAGGCTGTAAGTTTTCCTGTAACCTGCATAAAACAAAAAGAAACCTATGTCTTGAGAATTGTGATGTACTGACGTCCCATCCAAGTAAGCATAGATCATTTCTTTTGGTTCATCACAGATATTATATGTAAGAAACCAAAATTGTAACGCCATTAGTGCTTCTTCTCAATGAGGGGCACCAAAACAAGTAAACAGAAAGAAAAGAGCTATATGGAACAACTAAAAAGTATCACAGAGAGAGACTAAAAGCCAAACCTCTGTCGCAAGGGTGCTAATAGTTGTATCCTTAACATCCCTTAACAAGTGTTCCACTCCTGTCAAGGGCAAAATGAAAAGTAAATGAAGAGACTACAAGATAAAAATTAAATCAACATAAACCTATACGCCAACCAATGAGCAAGAAAATTATGCATACATGAAAGCTAACAATCCCTTTTCCATTCAATGTAAACATAAGATTAAGGTAAAAAGAACTATACTTAACTAGATTAAACATCTTATTGCTTACCGATTTCCTCAACTTCATGGGCAGCAATTTCCGAAGGTACATGGACAAACACCTTCTGGCTTTTCTGGGTTGCATTCTATAACCACATCAAAATGTTATTTAATGTGCCCACAGCAGTTTTATCAACTGTAATAAAATCCAAAAGCAGATAATAATTTCAGTCCAAAAGAACTTGTGCCTCTACCTCTTTAACCTCCTCAACAGCACAGTAAGCTTTTGTGGGTATTCCCAGTTCTTTAGGTTGGACATCAATAATGACCAGAACCGGATTCAAAACATAGCTGTAAGATCAATGTAAACGATAGTTTAACAAGTTTTTATATCAGCATTATCAATCATAGTTCATTTATCAAATTGAAGGAAATTATCACTTACTCATTAAACAATCCATGAATATCGAGATCGTTTTCCCGCAACTTTGGACCAGTGCTGTACCACCCAACAACATGCTCCTTGGCTAAAAGAATGAAAGATAGAAAGGCGTTGATCACTTTGATCTTAACAGAAAAATATGGATACATGAATTGAAATTATCAAGCCAATACCATTGATCCTCTTAAACATGGAAAACATGGACTCATGGTAGTTGTGATCAAGGAACCATATGCTTGGGTCCTTCTCGTCTTCTTCAAAAGGAACTGCAAGTCAAAAGATTTCAAACTTTCGGAAGTCAAAACAAGCTCGTTCAATCTGAAATGTTAAAATCATTGTACAAGGTAATATCACACAGCCCAGAACCATTCTGAAGCTTAATCAAACACACATTTTTTTTTAATTTTTAATTTATAATTTTTTTATTTTTATCTTTGCACCAATCACCAGTGTTTCAGAACAGGGTAAACATTTATCAGTCCTAGGAGGTTAAGAAGATTTTCATTTTTTTTTTTTTTTGGCAGGAATGTCGTTATTCTTTTATGTAACTAGACTAAAATATATACACATATATATATGTACACATGTAAATGTATATCCAATATTATTGTTCCTTTCTTCAAATTACAGAATCCAAAGACTGAAATTTTAAAAATTTTTCAACACACCCAAAACTCTTCAGCCAGATTAAAAGAAAAGCACAATTCTCAGCATAAACCCTAGAAACTCCAAAACAAAATCGGGAATGGTTTACCCCCGAAATGAAAAGGCACAGATCGAAAAAGAAAGGAAAAGGGAAAACGCGAACCGGCATAGCTGTTGGTGACGTCAACAGTGCCCTTGAAGGAGCTGCCGAGGAGAACTCCGACGACGCGCTTGCGGGTGTCCTTGGCGACTCTGTTGTAGTTGTCGACGATGCTCAGCAGAACCAGGGGGTGGACTATCACCTTCTCGATCGGCCGAGCAGAAATCTGCTGCGTCTTTATCACATCCATTCCTACAAACTAACCAAAAAAAATATTCCTTTCTTTTTTTTTTTTTTTTTGTTTTGAAGAAGAAGATGAATTTATGGGTCTGTTGTTCTTGAGCTTGTTCGAATTTGCTCCTTCTTCTTGTTGTAGAAGAGAGGAGAAAGGGTGAAACCGCTCAGATTTATAGAACCGAGCCGTAAGATCCGTCGAGGGTAAAGTACAGAGCAAGAAACCTATTTATACATGAACATTTTTTTTTTTTTTTTGCTAGAAATTTTTATATGTGAATTTATTTCTTCACTAAAAATTTTTAAAAAAGAAATTTCATTTAAGTCTATGTTTAACCTAAATTTAACTATGGATAAAAAAATTTTGAAAGAAAGTGCAAAGGAAAAAAAAAAAAAGAGGAGGAAAGTCGATGATTTTCTTATGTTTGGAACCTAAAGAAAATTACAAGGGAAAAAAATTTTAAGCCTTGAAATTTTTTTTCCCTTAAAGTTTGAAGACGCGGGTAATAGCCTAATTTTGGAACAGAATTAAGATCAGTTTCTAGAATGGGATTGGGATCAGGTTTCAGGATCAGGGTCAAGGTTGAGTGTCAGAATAATGTTTCTGCATCAAGGTCAAGGTCGAGTTTCGAGACTGAAGTCAGTGTCAGGTTTTAGTACTAGGGTTGGGGTCAAGTCTCGGGACCACGGTAGGAGGTTGGGATTGGGTTTTGGGACCGGAGTCGAGGTTAGGTCTGATTTCAGGATCGATGTCAGATCAGGATCGGGATCAGGGTTGAGTTTTGGTCCTCGGGTCGAGGTCAAGATTGGGTTTGGGGAGTAGGGTCCAGTTTCTGGATCAAATTAAGTTCCTAGGTTGAGTTGGGTTTTGGGTTTCTAACTTGGGGTTGGGGGTCAGTGTTAGGTCTCGAGATCCAGGTCGAGTCGAGTTTTGGGATTGGTCTCTAACCTCGATCTTAAGACCCAACTTGACCTAAATCAGTCTCGAAACTCGACCACAATGATGTGAATCAAAGAACGGCTTTAAAGGAACCAATCAACGTCAAGGGAACCAATTCAAATACCAATTGGGCTGGTTATAAGAGCGAGAGTAAAGAGATTTGGGTTTTGGGTTGAGTTGGGTTTTGGGTTTCTAACTTGGGGTTGGGGGTCAGTGTTAGGTCTCGAGATCCAGGTCGAATCGAGTTTTGGGATTGGTCTCTAACCTCGATCTTAAGACCCAACTTGACCTAAATCAGTCTCGAAACTCGACCACAATGATGTGAATCAAAGAACGGCTTTAAAGGAACCAATCAACGTCAAGGGAACCAATTCAAATACCAATTGGGCTGGTTACAAGAGCGAGAGTAAAGAGATTTAAAGAAGCACTTAATGGGCTAATTCAAGAGGTTTTGGCTCAATCAAATTCGTGGTCCATTGAGCATGATTCATGATACATTAACGTAATTCAAGCCCATGAGGAATTCAGCTAATTCAATCAAGCTCAAGAAGTTTTTTAACCAAGGATTTTTTAATTTATGGCAGAATACCTACCTTCCTACATTTACGAATTTGGTTAGAATTAGATTTTTGAATTTGTTAGGATTTAGGATTATCTTTTGTAACAAATTTCAGTTAGGATTATTTTTTATAATAAATTTTCAAATAATTTTCGGATTTTTTAGGCTTATTTTTTGTCGGATTTTTTTTAGGAATATTCTTTGTAACAATTGCCTATAAATAGGCATCCCCATAGCAATAAAATAGATCACATCAGTTTAATTCATAATTTGAGAGTTCTAATTCTCTTTGGTTTTTTGAAGAACTATTTGAACTTATCGGAATTTTCCGTGGCATTCGCTCCTGACTTATCAATCAACCCTTCCATAGTTGATTATGGCGTCTTCCTTATACCAAGGTTCTTGTTTCGCATTAAGTAACGGGTTGAGGTCCAATATACCAAGGTTCTTGTTTTTGCTGAAACAACGGGTCGAGGTCTTCCATCCATTCGAACCTAATTTTAGAACGCTCTTGGGTTCATAATCTTGATGGGTCTCGTTATTCTTGACGGGTCTCGTTATTCTTAACGAGGTTCGTATCATTTGGTATCAGAGCTTAGGTTTTAAAACTAAGGTTTGCCTATCCCATTTATTTTCATTTTTTTTTAGTTCCGAATTAAAGTTGTAATTTTCGGTTGTGTTATTCAGAATTCAAATCAAAAGGATCTCAGAAAAAAAAAAAAAAAAGAAATCAAGAGGATCCAAAAAAAAAAAAAAAGAGTATTTCAGCTCAACAACAAATTTTTTGTTTGATACCATACATTTAGACTTCTAATATTCCAGAAATCAACTTACCCCATAAACCAAAATTTTTTGGATAAATTTTTGTGTTTTCGAAAACCTAAAACCAACGTTGTTTTTTTTTTCATCATAATCCTTGCTGTTTATAACCCAAATTGCCTTGGTGTAGTCATTCGAGAATTGCGACGGAAATTTTGGTACTGATTTGAGTAGTTCAATAAGAACCGAGTGAGAAATTACTACGAGTAGAAAAACGCAAGAGTGGTGAGTAAATTAGAGGGTAAAAGCCATAATTGTTGTGTGAAACATGAGTGAAGTCGAGTGAAACCCATTCTTTGAGTGAAACACGTGAGGGAGTGTGAGAGGTCTCCATCCATTCGAACCTGACTTTAGAACGTTCTTGAGTTCATAATTCTTGACGGGTCTCGTTATTCTTGACGAGGTTCGCATCATTTGGTGTATCAGTCCTGAAACCCAACTCCGATCCCCAAACCCGACCCTGACCCAGACCTCGATCTCAAAACTGGACCACTATCCCGATACCAAAACTAGACCACAAAACCCAACCCCGACCCTAGTCTTAAAACTCAACCTGAACCCTGATCTCGAAACCCGATCCTAACACCAACCTTAGTCCAAAACTCAACCCTGACCTTAGTGCAGTTTCCTGACCCTGACCCCGATCATGAAACCCAACCTTAACCCCATCTTTGAAACCGATTTTGATTCTGTTCTGAAATTCGACCCTTACCTACATCCTCAAACTTTAGGGGGGGGGGGGGGGGGGGAAGGGACTTTCAAGGCTTAAAATTTTTTTTTTTCCTTGTAATTTTCTTTAGGTTCAAATACAAGAAAATTTTGACTTTTCTTCCCCCTCTTTTTTTTTTTTCCTTTGCAAGTTCTTTCAAAAAAAAAAAATTTTCCAACATAAAATCTAAGTTTCAAGTAAGGTCTTTTGGTTTCAAACAAGTGAGAGTAACAACCCTTACAATTTTTTTCTTTTCTTCCCTAAAATTCGGGTTCCAAACATACCCTAAAGGAAAAAAAAAAAGCTGAATTGTTGTCGTTTTTTAACCGTAATCACCTTGAAATGGTTTTTTTTTTTTTTTGGTTTTTTAGTCATGTCATTTTTGGAGGCGTTTGCTATTTCCAAGGTTCCTAGTCGTTTCTTGCAATGCTTTAAGTTTATTAAGAAATTTTTTTACATATTTTTTTTGTTCATCAATTTGTTGCCTGTATTCTGGTTTGTCTTTTTTCTTCGTTGTTTGTTAACTTTCTGTCGTTTTGAAAAATTGTTGACACAATTGTCGTTCAAAATTATTGTTATTTCCATTTTGGTGTTGTTTTTTTTTTTGTCACTTCTTTTCTATCGTTTATTTGTCTTCATGTTGGTCGAATTGGAGCTATTCTGTCGTTTTTCTTTAGTTAGTCTTTTTAAATGCTCTTGTCCTATAAAATTTTTGGTGCTTAATTTTATGTGGTTTTTTAATATTATCGTACTACTTTGTCAAAAAAGTCGTCATTTTATGTTTTGTTGTTGTTTCTTATTATATCCTTTTAACTGTCGTTTTACCTAATGGTGTCATTTTTTCACTGTCACTCGTCGTTTCCAGACGAGTATGTTGCTACTTGGTGTTGCTTTTATTTTTTTGTCGTCCTTTAATATGGAAAAAAAAAAAAAAACCCGTTCAGGAAGTTTCGATTAGTCTCTTTTCTTCTTTTTTTTTCCTCCAAGAAGAGGTAATATAGCATAATATAATATAAGGTTTTAAAATTGTAGTATAATTTAAAATGTTATTACTCAATAGCATATTTAAGGTAAATAACAATAAAAAATCTCAAAAATGTTCCTAATCTCTCCCCTTTCTCCTCTCTTTCTCTCTCTCCCCCTCTGTTTGTCTTCCTATCTCTCTTTGTCGACTGGTGATAACGTTGATGTTAGAATTAGGATGACAAGATAGCAATCACAGTCGAAATGGGATTGCCTTGATGAGATCGTTATCGCGACTAGACAACGAGACAACCACGATATAGCATATCGATTCTTCTCTCACTACTACAATTTTCGTGACCCAAACGATGCAATCTCCAGCAACGTCCTCATGATCATGATTGCGGTTTTGTTACCTCACTAGAGCTTTGCAAGCGACAAGGAATGGCTCCTACAGCCACGATGATGATGACCTTAGGGCTTCGACGTGGTCGACAAGGGGTGGTCTAATGGTGTTGGATTTTTTTTATTTTTTATTTTTGTGTTAGGTCTGTTTGGGTTATAGCTTGGGCTTTTTGGTTAGGACTTGAGATTTTTGGGTGCTAGGGCTGATTTAGGGCATTTTAGTTGTTATTTTATAAAATCAACAAATGAAGTAAATATTTGATTTATCCCATTAATTCACTGATTTACTAGAAAATTCTTAGATTTACTAATAAATCCTAGTAAATGATTTAAATTTTATTAATAAATTATTGGATTTCTTTATCTATCGATATATATTTACTAATAAATACTAAGATTTACTAGTATATACTTAGATTTACTAGTAAATATTTTTTTATTTACTTAATAAGTTGATAACTTTTAAAATAACATAAATATATAGGTAAATACTAAGAAAATCTTAGTACTTACTAGTAAACATTTAATTTACTTAATAATTTTTAGAACAACCTATTACTAGTAAATATTAAGATTTACTTACAAATATTTTGATTTACTAATAAATTAATAACTTTCTAAAATAACGTAAATGCTAGTAAATATTAAGTTTTACTTAATAAATATTTGAAACTACCTTGCTGTCACAACCACAGGTAACATCAACATTAACACTAGCTTATTAATACATAGCATTTTCTGTTTAAAAAAAAGAAAAACTTTGTAAAAGAAAAGTATTATAGCTAAGTGTTGACAGGGAATCCAACTAAAGTTTAGTTGTTAAGCAAGATCTCTACAAAACAACAATAAGAGATGGTTCCATTAACATGATAGAGACCCATATAAAAACATAGCCTTAGTAGTTTCCAGAAAAATTAGTAAGATATATTAGTATATATAGGATAGAGAGTTTGTACTTTAGTATAATTGGCTACTCGGTCAATGTAAAGTAGTTAATAGCCTATAGCCTTATAGGTTAGTAGATTATGACTATAAATATATAAAAATCTTGGCTCTTATTCTTTAATATTTATGAATACAATATTGAGAAGAAAAAGAGCACACTCCTCATGAACACCATTTGAGGTGACCTCAATTTATTTCACGTGGATCTAAAAGATCTTTTCATAAATTTTGTTCAATAGTATTATGTTCTTATTATAAGTGAATTTTCCATTTGGTAAAGGCAATCATAAAAAATAAATAAATTGTCTCTACATATACTAATAAGCTTAACTGCTCATGATAAGCATCTAAGGCATTGATTCAATAGTAAATAATAAGCCAATTTTTAGCATTGTTTTGATTAGGATATTAAACGTTTATTCAAAAGTCATATATAATCCTATATAGTTCCATTTTTTAAATATTATTTAATCATTTTTGTTCATTATGTGTAATATTAAGTGGTCAGTAAAAAGTTATATAGATAATCATGTGTAGTTTTTAATTAGTTATAGTAAACAAAATTTTATGCATTTTCTAGACTGTTTAGTTAGTATAGTATTTAGATGCACATGATCTGCATATCCCTATTTGTCTATATACTTAATATGTTTCAAGTACTAAATGACTTAATTAGTACTTTAATACAATATTAATTAAACTAATTAAGTGAGAGGTTTTGACAAAAACAATACCCTAATCATGATAGCCATTGGTAATATTGATGGCTTGACACACTATACATCACATGATGTGGTAATTGAGAATTTTTTTATGCATTATATTTGTCTCTTTCTAAAGTAGTAATTATGAGCGGTTTTGTGCTATCAGTGCCATTAGTAGTGGGGTCAGTAACAGTAATTATTTCGTTAACTACAACAATATTGTATTATGCATATTGATTAATTTAATTAGTACACAGACAAAATGAAAGCAAAAAAAGAAAAAAGAAAAGAAGAGAAAAAAAATGAATACTACAAAAATGAAAGCAAAAAAAAAAAAAGAAAAGAAAAGAAAAAATAGGTGGATGGTAAATTACCATTTTGTTAGTTTTGCTTTTTATCACTATTTTGATTTTTCCTTTATTGTTCTTGTTCTTGTTGTTTGTTATGGCTACTCTTATGCTTTAGTTAGACGAGTAGATAAGTCTAGCTTTGTAACTTTTTTTTCATTGTTCTTTGTCTCTCTTACTTTGTCTCTCTTTCTCTTATATTTGTTTTTTAATTTAACCAAAAGCAAACTTAGGGGCCATTTGGTGTAAGTTTTTTAGACATCTAAAATCAATTTTTTTTCAAAACTTCAAAACTTTTTACTATTTACATCTCCAAAACATTACAGTAAACTTCAAACTTTAAAAGTTCATCACTTTATATATACAAGTCTAAATGAGATAATTTTTTTTAAAATTATATAGAATTTCAAGAGAAATGAAACAATATCCATATTGATATTTTTTCTAAAAAAATTTTTAAAATTTTTTATTTGTTCATCCCAAATAGTTTTTTCTTCCAAACACATTTTTCAAAACAACTTTTTTTTCCAACTTAAAAATAATGTCTCCAGCCTCCTCCTCCAAACTTCCCTTTAAAGGATTTCTTGAAAGCAAGATATTTTCAGAATTGAGATCCAGACATTTTTATTATTTATTTTTAAATATTTCTCGATTTCCCTTTTTATTTAGATAAATTTGTTTAGTCTTTTTAAAATTAATTTTCCTTGTTTTTAAGCCATTAGGAGGTTTGTTTTTTGTCCCTCACGGCTCGTCATCTTGATTTAGAGAAGAGATTAACCATCTTTTCATATTTTTGTTTTTCTAAGTTTTCATTTTTCTTTATCTGAATTTTAGTCTTAGTATTTTTACTAGATGTGTAAGAAGTACATCTTCTTAATTTTTAGATTTGTTGCTCAGTTGTTCTAATTTCTAGTTTATATTTTTTTGGATACTTTCCTCTCTCATCCCATATTCTATGTCTTGTTTTCTTATTATTAACTCAAAAAATAATAACTATAATAAAGTTAAGCTCGTGAACATGTGAATCTTGTCTTTTACCACTTGGATATTTGAGAACTATGAAACTCCTAATATTAAAGAGATAACAAGTTAAAATCTTTTTATTTCTCTTTTATTTTATTTTGGTTTTTAAGAATTCTAATTTTATTGATATGTTTTATTTGAATTGTTCTATTGGTGTTATTAGAGTATAACCAGAGAAAGCATTTAAGTTTTACATTTGGGTTTAACTCATCTTGTTTTGATTTCTATATTTATAAGCAACTTTTTTTTTGGTTTGAACCTTGCCGACGACACCGACAAAAATGACATAGAGGATAAGGTCAAGTTTAAAATAAGAACAAAAAACCCAATCTAATTTGCAACATGGTGGCATTAGTTTTAGACTTTCTGCCTGGATGGTAATAGGAATCTGTGTCTTTCCCATTAGATTTTTGGGTGTTGAAATCGTGCTTTTGCTTATTCTTTTGTTTACGTCCTATTTATATTTTGTTATAGGACATTTTGTATTACTTATCCAATATAAAAACCTTGTCAGTGTATACCTCTATATACATAAATATAGTAACAAAATAATAACAGACGAAGAAGAAGCACAAGTTAGAAAAAAAAAAATATAAAAATATATATTGAAATACCTTCCAACTATTAAAAAATAAAAAAAAACCACCACTTATGTTCGTTCTATTGCAACCAAGAAAAAAAAATTTTTTTCTCGGTCTTCTCGGCCTCTCCTTGATCTCTTTTAGTTTTTTCCCACCCTATCAATCTCTCTCTTTCTCTTAGTCTCTCTCTCTCTCTTCTCTCTATATCCCCCCTTCCCCTCTCCTTCTTGGTCTCCAAACTTTATAATCTTTCAAGTCGTTATAATTTTGGTGAAATTGAGTTTCAATGAGTATTTATGATTTCTAAATTCTAAAATTTATATTTAATTGATATAATTTTTGACTTATCTAACGGTTAAGTATGCATCTTGACAGAATTTGGTGTAGAAATTGGAATTTCAGAATAAATTTTTGTTTTGCTTGGATATGCTTGAGTTCTAATATGTTCGTATTTAGGATTTTTGAATTCTAAAATTTACATTTAATTAGTATAATTGTTGACTTGATCTCTAAACTCCAAACTAATATCTTCAAAGTTTTTCACTATTTATTCAATTAACACATATATAAGAATTATGTCTAGTCATTTGTAAAAAATGTCTTTTATCATATCATCCAAATATAAAAAGTAAAGTAAATTATAATCAAATAACAAAAATATTAATGCGATAATATATCACTAACAAACACGAATGAAATATACAAAGAAAATATAAACAGTACTTGGAATTGATATAAAATTTTCTTAAATAATCAAATATCAACCTTGCAAATTTCAATAAAGAAAGTGTACAAATTGAAGGATATATGTATTAGTATTGATATCTAAGGTTGGTAAATAAAGTTAAATCATTGAAAGAAATGATTAGGAGTAGTTAGTATATTTTTGATAATGATATTAGAATAATATAATATAATAAAATAATAAATATATATGTGTGTGCATGTGTAAGAAATGAAGAATCAGATGAAGATAAGAAAATTAATAAAGTGGAAGTAGTTAGGATTATTTTTGTTTTTTATTCAACGTTTTTCTAAGGTGTTCATTTTTTCAAGAAATACTTCTTTAACATTGATGGAGAATATTTTGGTGGATAAAAAAGTAGAAAACGGTCAAAAGTGAGGAAAACGACGAAAGACAGAGAAGGTTTGGGTGGTTAGGATAATAAGAAAAATAATGAGAAAGATGACAAAAAAAAAAACTAAGGGAAAAAATAGTTAAAAATGTTCTAGAACAAATCAGGAGGAAGAGAGAAGAATAGAAACAAAAATAAGTGGGGTGGTTAAGAAAATAAGAAAGAATAGAAATAAAATTAAAAGTGAATAAAAAAAAACCAAGTGGGAGACAAAGAAAGTTCGGATGGTTAGGAAAATAAGGAAGGACGGAAATAATGTCAAAAATGAAGGGGAAAAAAAAAGTAAGTGGGAGACAAGAAAGTAGGGTAATTAGGAAAATGAGGACAAATAGAAATAAAGTCAAAAGTGAAGAATAAAATAAAATTAAGTGAAAGGCATAGAAGGCTGGGCCGGTTAGAAAAATAAGAAAGAACTGAAATAAAGTCAAAAGTGAAGAAAAAATAAAAGTGAGTGGGAGATAGGGAAGGTTGAGACTGTTAGGAAAATAATGAAGTGATAAAGAGTCATGAGAAAGGTGATGAAAAAAAAAAGAGGAAAAAAACAAAATATTAAAAAACAACTTAAGGTTCTAGAACATATTCGAGGAAGAGAGAAGAACGGAAATAATAATAAAAAAAAATCATAGTTTTTAAACTAAGAATATGAGGGGAAAATTAAAGCCCAAAACCAAAGGCGATGAAAAATTAAAAAAATTGAGGAAAAAAAAAAAAGTAAAAAATAACCTAGGATCTTAAAACTGATAAGAGAGAAGAGAGAATGGAAATAAAAAAAAAGATTAAATTTTATAAATCAAAAGAATACAAAAAGAGAAAAAAAAAACCCTAAAAAAAAAATGAAAGGCAGCCAACAAAAACTCAAAACCTACCAAATGTGAAAGGTAATTAAAACGATGCAAAACAGCAAATAGGAGAGAGAGAGAGGAACATATACAACTCAAAATCAACTAAATATGAAAGGCAACAAAAACAAAGTAAAAAAAATTCTTTGTACATAAAATGACCAAGTAGAATGAAGAAAAGGCCCCGGTCAAAAAAAGATTCAAAAAATTAAAATAAAAAGGTAAAAAAAACAAATTAACACTTAAAAATATGAAATGATCAAAAACTCATAATAAATTAAAACAACATTAATAATATTCTTTACTTTCACTTTAATATATATGCATATAAGAAAGATTCAGAAAAATTAAAATAAAAAAAGGTAAATTATAAAAAACTCATAATAAGTAGGATAAAATTGATACACTACTATTTTAAAAACAGTAGAAGAATAATATTTTTCACCTTTCTTTAATGTATATATATATATACATAGTGATTTGTATTTTTTTTTTAATTTAGGAATTTTTTTATAAAAAAATTCAATAACCAGACGATTACCTATTTAAAAAGTTCGGGGGAAAAAAAAAAAAAAAAAAGAAGGGTACACTTTCGTCCTTAAAAAAAGAAAAAAAAATCCCCATAGTCGTCGTCTTCAAAAGAGAGGGGAATTCGATTCTGTTCAAAGCAAAAGAAAAAGGAAAAAAAAAAAAAAGGCCCTAATTAATCTATTGAAGGGATTCTGCGTAGCTCACAGACAAAGCTTTACATAGTCAAAACATGGGTTCGGTGAACAACACGGCCAGCTTCTCGTCGTCGCCGGAGATGGAGAAATTCCTCTGCGATCGGTTGCTCGACCAAAACCAGCCCATCTCCGAGCGCTTCAGAGCTCTTTTCTCTCTCCGCAATCTCAAAGGCCCTGCTCCTCGCAACGCTCTCGTTCTCGGTTAGTCCGTATTCTCCAACTTCTTCTTCCTCTTCTTCTTCTTTTTAAATAATTTTGGGCGTCTTTTTGCACCTTCTTTATATTATAAAATATCTTTGTCTGAATTGTGTGTACAAATTCTGTTTGATGAAACTAATAATTGCAAATGATTAAAAATTTATAAAAAAAATGTTTTATAGAGCTCGGGCTACTTCCTAACCGAATCCCAACTTCATTAGTTCATAAGCCTCAATGTTGTTTCTTACCAAAATGGGTATAGGAACTGAATATTTGTTGATGCCCTTTAAAAACGCTTATACGTTATTATGTATAATTATAAGACGAAAATGATTTCTGCCGGGAAAGATGTGGGTTTTCAGTTACTATGTAATTTCGGTAGTTTATTGTTTCCCTCCTCCATTTTTTATGTTGGTTTGCAGCGGCTATTGTGGAGGGTTAATTTGTTATCATTTCTAAATCTTTTGGAATTTCCTGATGTTTAACTTGTTGTAGGTTGTTTGTCTATTCGAAGTTTTCTTGCGAAATTTCCTTTGGCTTAGAGTGTTTTCCTTTTGCAGCGACGAGAGACGCTTCAAATTTGTTGGCTCATGAGGCTGCATTTGCCTTGGGTCAAATGCAAGATGCCGATGCGGTCCCTGCTCTGGAAGCGGTTTTGAATGATCTCTCTCTTCATCCAATTGTTCGTCACGAGGTCAGTTCTTAACTTCCCTTTTTTCTTACTTGGATGTTATTGGGGGCCCGATTGGCAAAGCTTTTGTTTTTGCTTTCAGTTAGTAAAAGAAGAGAAGCAAAAGCTATGGCATTTAAGTAAGTGTTTGGGAACTACATTTTTAAAACAGCTTTTGAAGTCGAAATGAATTTAAAGCTTTCTGATTTGTAATAAACATGTTGAAATAATAATGTCTAACTCTTTTACAAGTTTTAGAGTCCATTAATAAGAGTTTTTTCTAGAATCCATATTTTATGGCTTTGACAAGTTGCTTTTTTGGAGATCAGAAACTCTTTGACATGTCATCTAAACACTTCTAAAAACAGCTTTTAAACTCAAGAAGCCAAAAGCAACTTTTAGAAAGCTTTGTCAAATAGGCCCCTTAATATTTTCTTTGTTGGTGTTTATGTATGAGCGGATTTTTATATTTTTTTGGTCAGGCAGCTGAAGCCCTTGGGGCAATTGGTTTAGAGAGTAATGTTCCTTTGTTAAAGAAGAGTTTGGTTGTAGATCCTGCACAAGAGGTTCGAGAGACATGTGAATTGGCTCTCAAACGGATTGAGCAGTTGAAGGATGATGGTGGCAAATCTGCCGTTGCAAAGTCACCTTTTTTGTCTGTTGATCCAGCTGCAGCATCTGCTTCATGTGCTTCAGTAGCTCAACTTAGGTTTCTCTGGTTTCTTGCAATTGCTTGAGTCATCTAATTGTTTGCAAGTTTATAAGGTATTTGACTTGTATTATTCAATTTTAGGGAGGTTCTTCTGGATGAGGAGAGGGGCATGTACAAGCGATACGCCGTTCTTTTTGCACTTAGAAATAATGGTGGAGATGAAGCTGTAGCTGCTATTATTGATTCTTTGGGTTCGAAAAGTGCTCTTTTGAAGCATGAGGTTGGTTAATTGTCTTTTTAATCGAATAATGTTTAGCAAGTCTAGTTTAGATTCAGACCTTTATGTTGGTTGTGCAAAGGTTCTACAATTTTGTAAAGTAGTTGTTGGATATTTTAATTCCTTAATGGATTCTGTAAATTCAGGTTGCGTATGTGTTGGGCCAATTGCAAAACAAAGCTGCTTCGGCTGCTCTATCAGACATTCTCAAGGATGTCAATGAGCACCCAATGGTTAGACATGAAGCCGCTGAAGCACTTGGTTCCATTGCAGGTATATGTTATTGCTATTTCACTCTCTATCTTTTATGTCTAGTTTATATCCCTACGGTTTTTGATTATGAAAGACTTAACTAACATGCTGATTTTGGCGCACTCCAAGATGATCAAAGCATTTCACTGCTTGAGGAATTTTCCATGGATTCTGAGCCAATTGTTTCACAGAGTTGTGAAGTTGCTCTAAGCATGCTGGAATTTGAACGATCGGGAAAGTCGTTCGAGGTGAGCATTAAATGGTTTGAGCTTTAAATCGGCTTTCTCTAAATTATGGAACATATGTGTAATCATGACTAACACTGTTGTCTTGTACAGTACCTCTTCATGCAAGCTCCTCTAGTTCAATAACAATTTTTTTGACACCTTGGTACACAAAAAATGGAATTCGCTTTTACGGGAGAGTTCATTTATCTTCTACAACTGCAAGCAAGAAGCTGAGGGCGAAAGAGAGTATTAGGAGACAATTATTTTTGTTAATTTAGACCTGTATCTCGTTAAAGCATGGTTTCCTAATTTATGTCCTAACATTTAATCAATGGAATTTGAGGTCTTGGAGGTTCTCCTCCGGCCTTTTTCACTCTTCTTTTGTACTATTTAGATGAAAATATAATGGCAAACATGATAGAAATTCTTTTTTTTTTTTTTGGATTGAAAAATATGGTGGAAAGTTGGAAACTGAATGTGTGAATATCATCTCTTTCTGCTGCAGCTTTCTCATAACACTTGGTTTGTGTTCTTTCTTACTTTGTTGTTTAAATTGAATTTGAAGTTGATAATAAAAATGGTGTCACCAGCTAAACACTCTACAACATTTGCTTGTGTCGCCGTGCAACAATTTTAGTGATTTGTTTTTGTGAATTTTTTTTTTAATTAGAAGAATAGTAATTTATGCACCTTTTACATATTTCTTTTTGAAATTTCTGCAAAGTGTTTTTTTTTTAATTATTTTTTATTTTTTGGGAAATTTGTTCTATGTTCACGAATCAATAATTTATTGAAGTTGATGATTCAGATCATTTGTTGAGAGTTATACAAGGTAAATAACCTATTCCCAACATTAATAACTCTGCCATTCGTTAAATCAAATATGATTTGTGTGTATTTAAGGAACATGTCTAAAATCTAAGAGGGTGTTTGGTTTTGTTTCCAAAACTGATTTCACGATTCCCTAGAAAATCGATTTCAAAATCGGTGTAAAATTGTGTTTGATTTGTATTGTTTTTTAAAACAGATTTCAAAACGAATCCAAAATCGCCTTTGCTCCCAATGTAAAATTGAAAACGATTAAAAGTCGTTTTCTCTGATTTCATTTTTCTCATTTCTCCCATTTCTCTGATTTAATTATTATGGTTAATTAAGATTTAATTGATATAGTAATTACTTAAATATTATGGTTATTAATTTTTAATTCATTTTTCAATTAAAAAATTTTATTAATTTTTAATTTTTGGTATTCATAATAAATTTTTTTTAAATCAAACATAAATATGTTTTTATATAATACTTATAAAATGACTGGTTTTCAAAAATATAACCAAACACAGTTTCATTTTTTTGTTTCTCAAAACATACACTCAAAAAATAAAACCAAACATAATTTCAGAAACGTTCTCAGAATTGTTTTCAAAACGATCTCAAATTCAGAGAATTTGAAAACATAACAGATTTCAAAAACAATACTAAACGGTACCTAAGGGTCGAGTTTTATGGTCCAGAAGACATGCTTCTGTCGGTACAGTATGCTGGAGCTTTGGACCACTTTTCTATGTGAAGGGCATTTGGTGTATGTGATAAGTTTAAAATAAAATAGAATTTTTAGATTGTAATTGATCAATTTTTAAAAAAATAATTAAAATTTTTGTTGATTTTATTAAAAATAAAAAAAGGGGGCAAAATACCAGCCTCAAAGTACATTTCGGTCTGAAATGAGATGGAGTGTCAAACGCTACAGTGCGAGTCATTTCCTTGTACACAAATTTGTGAGGGTCAACTTTGCAAGGACTTTGTTACTTAATATCTGTGCTCATGAACTTCTATTACATTTATATGCGTATATCAATGTGTTTCTACACACACACACACACACAATTGTCAAGAAGAAAAATTATGGATGTTGATACGTTGTAAGTAGCAAATACTATCCTACGTAGAGGTAAACTGTTGGAGGATTTGAGTACTTCGGTAAAGCTTAGACTTATATTGCAACAAGGAGTTCAGATGTTTATATATTTTTAGACTAAACATGATAGTTAATCAGGCCAATGCGCCACCAGATCAGGCTACAAATTTTACAGAAAACAGAGGTTGTGCGCGCTTTACCATTTCTTATAGTCAGCTAGCGCACAGGGTTATGTTCCAGGAGTTTCACAACGAATTACGAACCATTTAACCTCGAGACACAATCAAGTCAAGGCCAGCCTTCCTGCCAAGCAAACCTTTACGTAGACACGCGCTCATGCGCGAGCAGGGTGTTTCACCTAGTAGTTAATCTATCTAACCATATTTGAGCCTCACAGAAATTTTTTTTTTTTTGGTCCATTTTTGAGCCTATTGGTGACTATTGCTGCACAACTTATTTGTTACTAGGTATGTATGTTGTCATCTCGTACCATATTAATTTTTTTTTTTGGCTAGTAACCGGTTATATCTACAAGATTTGTTGAGCTTATAATAAATGAGGTTTTTTTTCTCACTGCAAATTATTGACTCTTTTGCTACATGAGCTTTCGTAATGAAGTCTTTTTAAAAAGGGGTCATGTTTGTGTTAAATAAGACTCTACCCTACATGAGGAATTCATAAAAAAAAGTCATACAATATTCGTTCTAAGGGGGCGTTTAGTAAACGCATTGTATTTTGATTATATTTGAATAAAATTTGTTTTTTGAATGTTGTATTTAGTTGAAAAGTATTTGTTTTGTATTTGAATGAAATGTGTGTTTGGATAAAAAAGTATTTTAGAGTTGAAAAGTTGATGTGATTGGTAAAAGTAGAGATAAATAGTGCAGTTGAAAAGTTGATGTGATTGTTTTAAAAATGTTTTGAATAATAATTGTTTTCGTAGTACTGTTACAAAATTTATATTTGGTGTAAAATTGTATTGTATTTGAGTAAAATTAAAATGAAAATTGTTCCCCAAATGTCACCTAAGTTGATATTAAGTTTTCTTTATTGCTACTCAAACGACAACCTTTTTTATTTTTTAAACTTAGCACATGAAATTCTCAAAAAAAGTCACAATACTTTGTATTATTTGATTTACTCTTCTTTATTACCATGTTCAAACGACATCCTTATGTTTTTTTAAACTAGATGAGCACATGAAATTCAAAGATGGAATCAGACCCGAGGTTTGACCCCCAGATATATATACACATAGTATATATAACGTGCATTGTACCAAAGTATGTTTGTGAACTCCAAGGAGACATCTCCCATGGCAGGAAGCGCTTTCCAATTTCCAAGCATTAATTTTCATAAAAACAAGGAAATCCAACAGTATAAATCACAGAGAGATAACACCAAAGTTGTTTTTTTTTTTTTTAGCATGTAGAGGAGAATGTCCTTACCATTTCCAATATTTTAATTCATAAACACCAAATCAACAAAAATAAAAATCTTATTATTACTACTACTATCATTGACCTCTCTAAGTTCCCTAATTCATACATGATGACCATAACCTATCTATTTCTTTAAAAAAAAAAAAAAATTAAACATGCTTAATTAGATAAAGCTTAAGCACAGATCCAGTGGAGGATGATCCATTTCTGTCTCAATTGTGTATGGAAAAGTTGCTGCTTCTCTGCACTCATTTGCATGGAATCTCAGCTTCTCCGAATCCGAGTCTCCGAACGAATTCAACGGAAAAAGTTGGAGGGTCTCGATCACTCTCTCCGGCTCCGAACCCTGATCATACTCCTCATACTGATGACGACGACGATGACAATGATATATCTCCGCGAAACCTGCATTAAACACAGACAAAGGAACAAACAAATAAATAATGTATAATCTTGAAAATTTAAATCTAACTACGTATTACTAATTAGATTTTATTTTCATACGTTTCGGGGATGGAATCTTGTCCTCTCTAATGACGAAATCTTTGTCGTTGTCAATGGAAACTTTGCGGCGTTTCTGTCTTTCCCTGGCTTTGTGGTTCTGAAACCAGTAAAAGACGTTCTTGCTTTCGATCTTGCCGTAGAAGCTGAGCTGAGTGGAGATCTTCTGGATCTGATCGGTGCTCGGAGTTCGGAGACCGGACTTGAAGAGGTCGGTGAGAACCTTAACCTGCTCGGCCGTGGGATTCCAGCGACCACACTTAGTTCCTGTGGTAGTACTCCCACCGTTACCCCCACCACGAGTGCTGTGTCCAGCTTTAATGCAAAAGCCTGACATGCCATGATCTTCCATTTTTTGAGCTTCAAAAACTCGATGATATGATCTGATCTGCTCTCTGTCTCTGAAGTTTCCTAGAGCTAGCAGCTTCTGATCAGCTTTCAACTTAAAACGATGTGAAACCCGTGTGCATGTATATATAATATGAGTCATGACAGTATTACTTCTATGCCCTAAAAGCATATTAAACACCACTTTTTTTAATTATATTTTAATATTAGCAAAATTCTCTAATAGATAATAATAGTTAAATTATCATACTTTTCTTAATACAAAATGATTTTATATTATATATTATTCTATTTGAGTTAAAAATTTGTATTTGTTATTTTGGAATCATCCCATTTGTTTTATGTGCAAGTAATGCTTTGCTTATGGGGAAAGTGAAGATTGATTATGTGGATTTGCTTCGTCTCAGCTAATTTTGCACTGTTTTTTGTGCAAAAGAGAGAGAGAAAATTTGAGAGAGAGACATGCGCGAAAGCGGCCACCGTTCAACGTTTTGGTCTGCGAGCAGACAAGATGAAAGTTTCACCAAATTATGAATAATATAAATTTATCTTGAGAGTTGAAACTCAATGCCTTCAAACTTAATAATTAATTCTCTTCTTTAATCTTTATCTCATTTTTATATCTATCTTGAAACTCAATGCCTTCAAACTAATTAATTAATTCTCCTCCTTTAATCTTTAATCTCAATTTTAGTAAAGTGTGAATTGCTGGTATATTTTATATAACTGTATAGTTTCATACCTATAGGATTAACATGCTTTTTAGTAAACTAATATCTAGTTGGGTACAACAAGTCCCACCACGACATGTGTAAACGCCAAAACATAAAAAAATTTTCATTATATAAATTATATAGGTGTTGTCTGCTAAACATATGATAATACAAGATTGCTACATATATGTATATAAATATATGTATATATCTGTATATATGTATGTATATAATTATCATGCATGCATTGATTGTGGTTAGTGGGGATGCTTAATGGCAAAAGTAGAGATTGATGGAAGTGAAAGTCAAAGTTACACATTGTCTGATCTAAGGTGGATGGTTGTGATCGTACCAGGCTGACAGAGATACTCCTTTGGGTTTGAACCATAGCTACAGCCTCAGTCAAATAATGGTAATTAAAGTGAGGTTAAACTAAGTGTTAAACCTTCTTTTAAGGATGTAGGGACATAAACAAATAGACAAAAATCCACTAAGTCGGTATTTGGGAGGGACAACTCATGACCAGCCAAAAGAGGAGAAGATACATATATATATATATACATATGTACACACACACACACACACACATATTTGGATTTTCTTATGTCATATTCTCACGTCCTAGCTAGGCAAACTACATGACCCCTTTTTTTAAGTCATGTTGTTTGTTAATTAAATTCATTGTTTTTTTATTATTAATTTTGGTTTAATAATAAGTATGTTACAATATTATGGGGAATCTAAAAAGCCACTTCTTATTTGATTCTAGGTGACCATTTTTTCTGTGGAGTGATCGAATAAAAAGTGTATA
Source organism: Antiaris toxicaria (assembly GCA_035233585.1). Taxonomy (NCBI): domain Eukaryota; kingdom Viridiplantae; phylum Streptophyta; class Magnoliopsida; order Rosales; family Moraceae; genus Antiaris; species Antiaris toxicaria. The sequence continues at coordinate 8,706,613 of CP141162.1, read as the reverse complement.
CTAGATACATACAGATTTTGGAGTGTTGGGCTTTGTCTAATTCCTAGACACAAGTATAACAACGTTTTATAGTAGTGCATGCATGGCCATAGGGAGTTGAGTATCTCTATAAAAATGTTGAATTTGAAGGTGAAATTGGCTAAGATTCTCGCATTTCAAATTGTTGGACTCTTGTTAATTATTAGTAACATTAATTCGTCTGGACCACTACTGATTAAGCATTTGGTCCACCTTTTCGGCATCAAAGATAAGTTTTTAACCCAAGTAATATTATCTCGAACTTTCTTGCCCTTTCCTTGTTTCCCACTTATAAAGATGTCCAAAAGTACTCAAAAAGCAGGAGTAACAAGTACAAGAACCTCAAAAGGTTGGGGAAGAACGGATTTTCAAAAGTACTCCACATGGCATCCTTGTGATTGTTGTCGACTTAATGATTATATATAAACAATTCTTTCAAAGTAGCTTGAAGCCAAAAAGAATATTAAAGGGTATTATAAAGCTCGTTCACAAGTTTATCGTTTTATTATGCAATACCAACGTTTAAAGTTTCATAAATTTATCATTTTTCTAAAGTAATTTACAACACCAACGTCTTATATATTTTTATATACATAAAGAGAGAGAAAGTTAACGTATCAGAAATTACAAGCATGACATTAACATTAAAACCCTCAAGATTTGCAAAATATATCGGTTCATTTGTAATTTCAACAATATTCAAATTTGTTAGTATATTGTACTTACGGTATTGGTGCCAGAAATTCTTTTTCCAATATGGTAGAACAACTAAAAGAAAGTAAGGGAAAAGATGAGATTTTCCATGTGTATAACAATATTACGCATGTAAAGAATTTTTACATGCAAAGCAATATTGTGAAATACTTACATACGCAATATTATTAAGGAGATTTAACTTTAAATTTAATTTTCGGCAAGTGGAATGGATCGAGTGGCGCCAAGTTGTGTCTAGCACTTTCCACAATTCCCGAGAATGTTCTGCTCACGAGCAAAAACATTTGTCTTTTTGTACTTGTCACGATTGTTTTGAGCTGTGTTCTAACTCCTAGGAGTTTGGTCTTCACTTAAATAAACTATTTTTCTTAATTATTCAGCAAAAAACCTACTTTTCTTTTTTACTTCACTTGTTAAGCAGGTCTTGAATGTTATCTGCGTAACAAATTGGACAACAGGTTTATTATAAGTTTATCTTTAGATCTAAAGGTTCTAGTGATCGAAAAACCAGGTTTAATGTCATGTTTATCGGACAAGAGGTTTATTGTCATGTGATATATGTGTACTTGTTTGGGAACTGAAAAACCAGGTCTACCGAACAGTTATCACAAATCATTTCACACTTGATTATGCAAAGAACAAAAAGACTTGAAAAGGGTAAGAAAAACAGAAGTTGAAAAGGCACTAGTGATGAGGAGAAATGAAGGGTCAGGTTTGGTAAAAGTGCCATGTGGTCGTTTTGCTTCTGTCCCTTTGTCATTGTCCACCTAAATACTACACCAAATTCTTTATTTCACTTCTAGAGAAAGGGGGAGATATATATATATATATATATGTATGCACAACACACAAGTATATATGGGCATTAGAAGTCCGACACACAGAAAAGAGGAAAATGTTATTCAGTGAGATTCGAGAAGGCTAGCTAAGTGCTAGAATTATGGCACGCGTGAAATTGAGGCCACCCCATAACGAAAAAAATGATGCATAATTTAATTTGTTTTTTTGGCACATAAATTCTTTCCTTGTCTCCGGCCACGTTTGTCAGTGCTTTGAAGAAACAACGAGTGGAAGGTTCACTACCGGTAAAAACCATCATGGGACAAAAATGGGGTGCAAAACGCCACTAACCCTTGTGTTCCGGACTATAAAGACATTCTCATTGCCTAATCATAAGAATCTTGTCCATCTCCATTATTGCAAGTGTGGGTCCCATATTCAACAAATGTCTTTAGTAAAACCCGGCTTATGTAACCCCACTCATACTCTGTGGAGGACATGGTTTTTACTGGATTTAAAAAAAAAAAAACCCCCTTTCTAATTGAGAATTTGAACATAATTGATATTAAAAGAGACAAAAAAAAATTTTTTGTGATTGAGATTCAGATTTTGAAAAGAAAAAACCCAATCTGAACTAAATTAAATGGATTTGAATCCATGTGCTAAATAAACTGGGATAAGCACTCATGGTGCAACGTTAACCACACTAATTTAAAACATTATCTGTGTCTTGATTTTAGTGTTATTTTGCTTTTCAACGCCTACTAGTACACATGCTTTCTATCAAAATATGTATAAATAAACCCAAAACCCCCTTATTTAAGTAGGAGATATTATTACATTATCCAAAAATCATTCCTATGTTATTACAATACCTTTTATAATATCAACGTGTATATTTATAATATATTAAAAAAATTTATAATATTTATCAATTTTTGAATTTTTCAGCATGTGAGTCCCATAAAGAAAAATTTTAAGCTAAAAATTTTTTTTATATAAAATAATATGAGAAATAATGTTAGTGAATTGATATAGATACGTATCTATATATATATTTTTTATATTGATAATTATATTATTATTTTTTACAACTTTTTTTTTGTCATTTTTCTGTTCTTCATCACTGTAAGATAGAAATAAATAAATAAATAAAAATTAAAGGAAGTTTATAATATTAAAATATATATATTATAAAATACATAAAGTATTAATTTTATGATAATATAAAATTTTTTTAATTATTTAAATATAATATTTATTATAGATAGAAAATTCATATTTTTTGTTGTGATATTTGGTCGTTGATGCCTAAGTTGAATTATATGTTTGCCTTTGAGACTCGAAAAAAGTTAACATCGTATTAAGTCTAAATCGAAAAACATTTACTAAAAGAGCCTCAAAATTTCTATATCTTTCACTTGGGCATTCATTATTTTCAAATATAAAATCTTGATCCAAATGAGGACGATTGTGCTACTCATGTTGACCATTTGATATTAGAGAACTTTTTCTCATTCATTTGTTATTCATCTATTATTAAAAATAAAAAAAATGATTTAGAATTTACAAATAAGAATATTAATATTTTTTTTTTGAAAAATCTAATTTAAGAAGTATCGTTTAAATATAATAGTACTAATTATTAACTAATATTTTAAACTAATTTGATTTTTAATTTATATAAATATTTTTAAAAAATTTTATTAATAACAATTTAAAGTGATTTTCGATTTTAAATTGTTAAATTCTTGTATTTAGTGGGTACATCTACTATTTGTATCTATTTTATCTATATCATTCAATAATATAATTATACAAAATTTAAAAATTTTCCTCCATTTTCAACGGCTATAAAGAACTAGTTTTTATCTTATAAATTATTAATTCTCAAGTTTTTAAAAACACATTGTATTTAGTGCATATAACTACTATTTATATTTATTTTATCTACATCATTCAAAACTCTGGTGGTAAGTTTAAGCATTTGATGAAAACTTGCTTGCTGAGTTTTGAGGAAAAATGTTTGAAGTAATGTTATATTGATCGTGTGTGTTTCAATGTTGATTTGGCCCTATTTAGCTATTGACTATGGTATTTTGCAAAAAACAACTAATTTTTACCTATAAATTCATTCATCATTAAGTTTTTATAAACACATATCTTATTACCTTTTCATGTCTCTAATTTTTTCATCTGCTCCACTAAACTTCTTCTCCTAGTTAAAAAAAAAAATCGTAACATGATTAGTGCTTTACTATTGCTTATTATTATTTTAGTTATCATAAATTTTATTCTCATTTTTGTTACGGAGCATTCTGAAGGAGACTTTCAATTTATAATTTTACTTTATGGTGTTATAATACTCCTTCTTTTATTTATTGTCATGATGATTGGCTAGAAATGTAACAATTACTATAAATCCCAATCAAATGCCAAAGTAGTTGGATTTTTTTTTTCCCTTCCAAATTGAAAACCTTAAACTATTGTTTATGATCCCTAAAAGTCTCATGAATTAAAACGCACTCCAACACACATAATAACAAGCGCAGAGTCCAAAGCACGATTATTGCTTTATTAAACTATCAGTTTTATATATATTTTTGTTTTGATGTAATCTAAATTAGATTTAATAGTTAGAAGCATGCAATAATGAAGGTAATATTTATCATACAAAGATATAATGATAATAATAAAAGTTATGCAAAAACATATATTATTAATTAACAAAATAATATGATTATTATAAGTATGTATTTTATTATATATTATAATGTTCTTTTTATTTATAAACATATACTATCCATAGTAAATACTTATATGACCTACATTAACAATATAATAATAATAATAATAGTAATAATAATAATAATGTACAAGAATATTATTATTTAACAAAACAAAGTGATTATTTTATCATCTTTCTTCTCGTTCACACACGTTTTTACTTTCCTTCAATTGTAAATTCAAAATATGTTTTCAAACGTTTAGAATTTTTATTCCCTAGTCCTTATCAATTATATAGGAAAGGACACAAAATTGAGGTAAGTTAATCAAATTGACAATTATTTAAGTTTGTAAGTTTATTATTTGTATGTCATAAAGACTTTTGCTTAGTCTATTTGCTCTCGACAAACAACTGTGGCAAGTTGCGTAGACAAACAACAGGGCAAGTTGTCTTCTTTTATTTTTTGCCAAAACATACCCCAAAATCCATTTTAACCAAGATCATGTCTTCTTGCAAGTTGTCTTCTTTTCAAAGGATAAACTAAAAAACGAAATTAAAACCTAATAAGCTTAATTAAAATGAGTAAAACACACAAAAAAAGACAACTTTTTTTTGTAGAGGCGATGTTTGGTTTTGGTATTTCTAAAGTTTGTAAGGAAGAAGATTTGGTTGTGGAAAACATTTTTAGGCAGTGAGGTATTTAAGATTTTGGCTTTAAGGTCTTGTCACTATCAATTTTGCTTCACAACATATAGTTATTATTATTATTATTATTATTATCATTTTGCCAATTGGCAATGGCCTCAATGAATGAAGAAAAAGAAAGTTTCAAAGTAAGGGAAATAGGCGGGATACATCGAGTATTGTCGAGTTTAATAGTCAAAAAGCAAGAAGAGAGAGAGAGAGAGAGAGATAAAAGTTTTTTCAAATAATTAACTTCTATAGTTCTACTGTTTTTTACAGTAGTATATAAAAGTTTTTAAAAGATGTATAGGTTTATAATAATTGAAGCGAGATAGGTGAGATGCCTCTAAATGCTTTCCAATGGAGCTCTTCATATTATCACAAAAGACAAAAAGGGAAAGAAAAAGGTGAGAATTTGCAATATAATTACTCTATTATTAAAGAAAGTCAAATCACTCTATTTTCGAAACACATTAATATAAAGCATTAATACCATAAAATACTATTTATTTTTCATGGCTATGTCAAAAGAAGATAAGAATAAGACGAAGAAAAATTTGTAATTATAATAATGGCAACTTCAAAAATTTCTAACTACACCATCATTTCACTATCAAAGAATCATGAAGTTTGAATTCAACTTTCTTTCTCTCTCTGTCTCTCTTCTTCTTTTTTTTTTTTATGAGAATATGTTCTCAATAAATTAACTTCCTCTAGATAAAAATAATAATAAATCTTACATTTAACCTCATATTATAAGATCATTTTTATCTTATTTCCCGTTTTATAAAAACTCTTCCTCCAATTTTAACTTAGTTTAGATTTTGTTTGGAATTATATCTAAGTTCAAAGAAAAAATGTCTAGTTATTTATAAAAAAAATGTCTTTTATCATATCATCTAAAAATAAAAAATAGAGTAAATTGTAATCAAATAAAAAATATGTTAGTATGGTACTCTATCACAAACAAATACAAATGAAATGATTAAGAGAAAATATAAACTATATGAAGGTTTGATTCAAACTACCTTAAACAACCAAATATCAACCATGCAAACTTCAACAATGAAAGTGTAAAAAACAGTATGTGAGAAGCATGAGAGTAAATGAACTAAAAATAAATAAAGAAGAAGAGGTATATATGTGTGTGCATGTGTAAGAAACAGTCAAAAAAGCAAAAAGGAAACAACAAAGGAAAAAAAAAAAATACACTTTTAACCAAAAGAATACAAAGAGGGGAAAACAACACAAAAAAAAAAATCACATCATCCATGAAAGGTAACTAGCAGTAGACAGAGGTAATATCAACATACTACTGTCCTAATAATAGTGAATAAGTAGTTTTTTCTTTTTTTTTTTTACCTTCACTTTAATATATATAATAATATGCTATAAATTGTTAATACCCACCCAACACAAAAATAATAGTTGTTAATCACGTTTTACCGCCAAATATAAAAAGTTATTAATCATGTAGATTATTTATCTATTTCCTTTCTCTTTTCCACAACATAAGGGACGTTTGGAACAAAAATTAAAAAAAAATTAAGATTCGAATTAATTAAAATTTCAAAAATTTTATATATTAGAGTTGATTGAATTTTAAAAAATTAATTATAACTTTTATTAATTTTTTAAAAATAAACAAAATTAAAATAAAAAAGACCTAGCGATTGTAACAAAAGTCTTTACCACCTAATACCTTGTCTGAATGAACAATTAGAATAGTTATTATTATATAAAATACAACAGATATTTGGTTGAACCGTCACTGAGGTGAAACTATTTGATAGTTTCACTCTTCCACAAAAATTAAACATAAATCCAAAACCAAATTCACTTGAGAAACCATTACAACCTCTAACTAGTTTAAAAATGCCCACCACTAATAATTAGTACTTGACAAAAACCATAGAATATCAACAACGCTTGGAGGAAGATCGTCATAGAGAGTTTTGCTTAACCATTCAACTAGCTGATTTTTTTTTAAAGAAAAAGATAAAAAATAAAAAACTGTTAATAGTTCAACATCAACATATATATATATATGTATATTATGTATACAAAAAACATCTATATATTGTATAATATAAATAGTAATGATCGTTCAAATAAAATTCAATGATTGAGGAGCTATGCTGCATGACCATTTTGGATGGCACCAATAAGCAGAAAATGTGAGTGCAAGTTCATAAATGAAAATGCATCTGTTAAAAAACCAAACCAAATAAAGCAATCTTGATAAATGTAGGGGCAGGATACCTATAATTTAAAATAAAGCAAAACATCGTTGGAAATATAAAATGACGCAAAATATTACAACCTCTTCAAATAAAAAGGCCACATTTCTCGAAGTTCGCCATATAGCTGAAAACACTAACAATTTTTTTTTCTCCGGTCAAATTAATAATCCCGCTACAAGGATTCCCTCAAAAGTGGACAGAAATTACAGAATCTGTGCAGCTGTGTTCAAATTTTCTGCTAAACTGAGTTGCGTTCTGGTGATGCTAGACAAATATAGCAACAGCAAATGGTCCTGAACATAACCAGATTAACAATTATCAGAAAAATTATAGCAGAAAAAAAAAATTATGTCATATTTCTTTAACCCAAAAAGAAAAAAGAAAAAAAAGGATTGTTATGTTCTAGAAATCAAATTCCAAAAGCAGGAAATTTTTTTTTTTTAAGAAATTCCGAGTATTATATACTGTCTCCAATGCCAAATGGCATACAAACGCCGAAATCTGGCACATGTGAACCCTCCGTTTGACACATCCAAATTTGAAAAATGAAAAATTTTCCATTCTAAGAAAAATGAACCTTCCTAAATTTCTGTATCAGAACATCCAAAATTTTTTATTTTTGAAAAATGAAAAAAGAGCTCTCTAGACAAAAAGTTTTCACTCACCCAAACAACTTTTTATTTTTCATATCTAAAAATTTTTCATTTTCCAAAAAAAAACCTCTCATCCAAACGGACCCTACCAAGCACCAAAAGTAGCATTGAATAGGTGAGTGGCTTTCGAAACCAAATGCCAAAATTTAGCATTGGCACTTTAATTTGGCATTGCATCGGAGATGTTATTAGAAGCACTCCAATAGCCAAGTCTAGGGAAAATTGGTATGGCAAAGTACCATCTATGTAACTTAATCTGTGACTAGGAACCAAACTCATATATGAAATTACAAGTTTGAATAATATATGTTACCAAATAAAGCAATCGTATTTTACCTGCAGACTGTCATTCACAAGCTTATCAAAAACCGTAGGTGACAATTTGGGAACAGAGGCTAAAGTATCTGCAATTAATCTCCCTATGTTGTTGTCTGGTGCAATGTTCCCTTCCTGAGAGGAAAAACATATTATAACATCGAACCAAAAGTAGGCAAGGCTGGAAAACTAAATTAACAACCCCTTACCACAACACCATCAACATATTTGTAAACATCATCAATTAGAGCTAATAGTCGCTCCATTGAAGCCTCCATTCCATCCAAATCAGATGGGATTTTATCAACCGATGTGGTCTTCAAAATATCAACTGGATTCATTGAACACAAATGTCCAATCAGATAGTCATTAACAACTCCAAATAATCTAACATCATTGGAAGCATAGCTATCAAGATACACCAATGACTTCAAGCCAAAGTGTAACAAACTAAACCTATTTCTGGGGGGAAATGGACACGATAATAACTGATAAAAGTGGAGAGGCTCAGTGGAACGCCAAATAAAAACTATATTCATAACTGGATCACCATTCGATTTCATTCAGAACCTTTTCCAATGATGAAAAATTACAGATAAACAACTAGACTTAAAAAGACGATGCAAATAAAACTATTGCATTTCTCAAGAGCATTGAAATGAAAACTTCATGAGTAATAGAGTAACTTGTTTGTGGCAAGAAGGTATCGGCACAAGCTTGAAAAGAAAAATAACCATTCCTCTTTGAAAAATAGAAACCTACTAGTATTTCATAACCAAAAAAAGAGTTACGCTCTTAAACAATTTCCCACCAACTGATGCTGCACTATTTCAAGAAGCATCAAACAAGCAAACTGTAAAGCCCCATCATATCATATGCTCTAAGATTGTTATAGCTACCTCCATAAGTTATAACTATCGTATAGGCCTAAAATAAATAATATTATTTTCTATCAACTCAGTTAAACTACAAATGTGGGCGTGCATGCATATGCATCTGCCAGTAGAAGATATAATTACGATAAATAGGTACACAAAGAGTGATAAGGTTAAGCAAATGCATACATCCAACTCGCTCAGCTTCAATCATACGAAGATCCAATGGAATTTCTTGAAATTGAGCAGCAAGTTGCCGGTCTCCAAGAGATAAATTTATAGAAACGTAAGCTTTTATTGTACCCTCTCCATTCCTAAACCCCGTATCAACGGTCAAATGAACAGGGTTAGGGACTTCTCTAGAGTAAAATTCGTGAATCAGTTGACTACCACCATTAACTCCTAATCCTGTTGAGTACCTGCAACAATCGTGAATGGTTTATCACTTAATGCCATGGAAACACGTTCCTTTGTTGAACAGTTATGGAGTACTGAAACGTAAACGGTAAGAGGATATGGTCTTAGCATTTGAGGATCAGACTCCAAGACAACAAGTGGTAGACAACTTGAAATTACCAAATATGTATGAATATGTACATATATTGAGATTTACCATCCAACAATGACTTCCTTTGGATTCACCTTCTGGTGGGAAATCAACATATTGTGGTGGTACTCGATATCCAAAGCAACCTGCGATCACAATAAAGTTAATTAATAAAATAAACAAATTAAGAGCATCTAAAACTCTACTAATGTCAAGTAGGAAAACAATCATATAATGATCATGACGAGCATAAGCCATAAATTGCAATACAATGTCTTTGAAAGAGATTTAATTACTTCACTTTTGAATTGCAGAAAACGCAGAACTAACAGACAGAGATTCAGAACATACAATAGCGTTAAACCCAACTCTTATTTTTATGAGTTGTATCTGACTATTATATACCTAGTTAACCACCCAGGTCCAGTGAAACCACACCTGTTATTCTTTGAAACAAGTCAACATATGAACTATAACACATTTAAGATTTATACTTTCCTCTCTTATCAAATTGTATTATTGGCAAGTATAAATTATTAGCGACAAAGTACTTAAATAATGACTTCCAAAACTAATCAAAATTCCAAATCGTAATTATACACCAATTAACAAAATCCGTAAAACATATACAGCTGCCATTCTTCTCAATTGCAACACAAACCAAACCGATACAACTAGGTAATATAAATGCCAAAAAGTCGAAAATCTATCTAAATAAACAACAAAAATCCTACATTATTTTAAATTAACAAACGAAAATTTTGCCAACACTAATAACCTGAGGTTAAACTCTTATTTTCGAAATTACTCAAAACGTCAAGAAGCACGAACTGGTAAAAAAAAAAAAAAAAATGAACGGCGAGAAGAAGACAGACCTGGCCGGCGGCCTCGTTGTGAGGGACGGCATAGGAGTTGCGGATGTCGACGGTGCCGTCGGGCAAGATGGAGCCGAGGAGGGTTCCGATGACGCGCTCGGCCTGGTCGGGCCGTCGGACGTAGCAGTCGCAGATGTTGAAGATGACCAGAGGGTGAACCTTCGCCGACAAGCTCGGCGGCGACGACGACGGTGACGAAAACTGCAGCACTGTGTGCTCGCTCGCCATTCTCTCTGAGCTTTCGACGGACCCGAGCTGCTGGGGACGAAGAGAGAGGGCGAGCACACCAACAGAGCGAAATCTAGGGTTTTGGGGGATGCCTGAGAGACGGTGGCGCTTTTGGTGTGGTTTGATTTTTGTTTCAATTGGGCCTGTCTGTTGTGCCTACAAAGAGCCCAAAGAGAAATGAGAGGCCACCTAAATTGCAGTTTTTTTGAAATAATTAATGGGCGTATGTGAAACACGTTATATTTTGGTTATATTTAAATAAAATTTATTTTTTAAATATTATATTTATTTAAAAAGTATTTATTTTGTATTTAAATAAAATATATGTTTCGATAAAAAGTATTTTAGAGTTAAAATGTTGATATGATTGATAAAAATAAAGATAAATAATGAAGATGAAAAGTTGATGTGATTGTTTTTAAAAAAATTTAAATAATAATTGTTTTCGTAGTATCGTTGAAAAATTTGTGTTTGATATAAAATTGTATTACATTTAAATGAAATTAAAATGTAATTTTTGTACCAAACAACACCTAAAATAAATAATATCATTTAAAAATATTTATAATAAATAATAAATTTAATATGTATTAAATTTATTAATAAATGATATATGTACATGTTAATAAATAATGTATATATGTTTGTATTTAGTAAAAGAATTATTTATACTTTGTAAATATATTATTTATTTAATAATATTTGTATATGATATATTCATTATTTATTATAAATATTTTTAAACTCTATTATTTATTTGAGTTATTTTTTGAAAATTGGTATTTATTGTAATTTACCAAGAGAGAGCCTTTTAATAACTGAATATTTTTTTTAAGAAAAGGAACTACAGTTTATGGCAGTTTTTAAAAAAATAATTAAAGTAGATATTTAGTTATTAAGATTATTTATAGTAAATAATAGATTTATCAAGTAAATGATGTAATTCAATTATTTATTAATAAATTTGAAGTAAATAAAATATTTACATATTTTTATAAATATTTAAAAATATGCTATTTATTTTAATTATTTTTCAGAAAACTTCTATTTATTTCTTTCTTTTATTAAAAAATAAGAGAAAGTTGTGGAAGCATCCACTCAAATGGAATTTTTTTTATATTTTTTTTAACTATCTTTTAATTCTTATTTAGATTTTTGACCATTTGCACTTATCTAATTTGGGGTAAAAAAAAAAAAAAAGCTAAAACTATTATAACTAAGACAATAATGCAAATATATTGTAAATAACAGCATAATTTTAAAATGTTTAAAAGGGAATAAAAAATTTATCGTTATGTATATGAACTATTTTACTTATTTATTATAAGTAAATCATTAACCTAGTAAATTTATTTACTCTAAATATTTTTTTAAACCTGTTATTTACTTTAATAATTTACTGTAAATATATTATTTACTTCTTTCCCCACGTTTAGATTCCCATAAGAAATTTTGAAATTTAAATTTTTTTTTTTGAATTTTTGAAATTTAATATTTTTACCACTCAAATAAACTTGATAAATAAGATAAAAGTGTAAACCAAAGAAATTTTTGTCATGTTTTTTTTTTTTTTTAAGAAATGTGTCATGAATTTAAAAACTTATAAAAATTGTCAAATAATGCCACCTAATTTCTCTATTGTAAAGACTAATCTATGTATTATTGTTCCAAGAAAACTTGGGTTCCAATGGAAGCCAGAATCGGCAATAACCTCCTTGTAGCCCTCTTTCTACACTGGCATTTTCGAACCCACAAGCTGGATGGCTCAAAACCACAGTCTTGCCTAAACTACAACAACCAAAACGACCTTACCAAAGCCCGCATCAAAGTTGAACTTAACAACTTCCCCTAAAAGAGAAAGCCCACCCCTCTCCTCTCCTCCTGAAAGATTACTTGGCAGCCCAAAGATCAAGGGCAAGGTCACCCGAAATTCTTGATATCCGTCCAAAGCAACAAATATCACTTACTTGGGTCCATATTCCACCCCTTGAAACTAACTTCATTACTCTTAACTGTCTAAATGATCACCTCCATAAGCACACGAATTGTGAAAGCAGCTTTTTAAATAGACATGTCTATGTTTTTTTTTTTTTTTCCTCGTTTGATGCTTGTTTGAATTTTTTATTTTATCTTATTAAAAGTCAAAAAATATTAAAGTTAGGGGGTTTTTGGATAGAGTTTTGACGATGTATTTTTTGAAGATGTTGGTTTTAAAAATCAGATATAATTTTGAAAATTGTGTTTGGGATAAATGTTTTGAAAAAAATTTATTATAAAAATAAGATGATTTGAATTTTAAAATATATGATAAAAAATTAACGTCTGAAAACGTATACAAATATTGTTAGAGGTTTAGAGAAATATAAAAGGTAAACATATTTTGATTTAGAGACACCAAAATCACGCTTCTAAAATCATGATGCAAACAATCCCTTAATACAAATAATTCAGAGATGTGTTAAACAAAAAAAAAAAAATCTACAAATCGTCCAATCTTCTTTGATCCTTGAGCCACCAAAGAAAGGCTACCTGGCGAATTCAAAGGAAAGTACACAAAAGGGCACAACCATCCATGATCACTGATCAAGATAGTGGTCCATCTAAAGCCATCGCAGCAAGAGAAGAAGAGAACCAAATCAAGAGTATAAAATGAAATTCTGAATAAAGTACGTGTTTTCATCGTCATGGTGTAAAGTGTAAAACTGCGAGTTATAAGAGTGTAGAGTATAGTTTGCTCCACCTAGGAGCGTATTAACAATACAACCTACGGGTTGACTAGTTTCTAATTTATAAAAATTAGGCAAAAAAGATAGGATGCTGTGGGAAATTCATTACGTTCTCAATTTATTTTTAGGGTACTTTTTTAGGCAACAATTTATTTTGAGTGTACTTGATTATTCTATAGAAACGTCAATATGCTAGTTAAAACCACTTACAGTCAATGTAAGAATGTTGTTGAGAAATAGAAAGAAAGATAAAGTTGATAAAAGTACTTCCATGTGGTTTTGAATCTCAATAAGAAAGTTTTTAAGATAGAATATGAAAAAACATGTTATAAGTGGAACTATACGTTAAATTATGGAATTTTTATAAGAATTGTCAGTCATGCATATATATATATATATTGGAATATTCTCACTCATATCTTTAAAATTTTTGCTTATTTTTGTTTTGTCGCAAATTTAAAAACTTTCACTTTAGCATTTCAATTTGTCTTATTAAATCCTTTACGTTAGAAATTCCATTAAAAATAAATGAAAAAAAAAAAAGACGAAGTTAGGTACAGTCAAATATATATATTTTTATGTTTCTCTCTATTAAAAATGGACAGAAAAAGAAGGGGAGAAGTGCGGTAAGTTAATCATTTTCTGAATGTCTTTAATTGAAATTATAGTTAAAAGGGTTAAATGAGACTGGTTCGAAATTCAGGTAGAAAAATCAAGCTTTTTAAAGTTTAGGGGTTAAAAGTAATAAGCAAGACTTTTTTTTTTTTTAATTGAGGGTTAATTTCAATAATAGCACTTTTGAAGATTGTAATTTTAAAATTCGTAGTGCTTTTCAATATTTTCAGATATATAGCATTGTCATATCAGATTTGAGGGACCCACATAATTAAATTATCAAAAATGCTCCCCAAGAAACCCTAATCTTTCAAAATTGTTTCTTCTTCTTTCTCTCTCCTTTTTCTCTGCGTTTCAAAATTTGAAATAGGAAAGAGAGATTGAGAGAGACATTTGTTCACCATCGCCCAAGAATTTGGTCACACTATTGCCCAAAGTTCAATGTCACCATCACCTAGAGTTCGCCAATTGCCACCACCGTGGCCAAGAGTTCTCCGCTACCATCACCAAGACTTCACTGCCACTATCATTTGGATTTAAGTTTCTGCAAGTGTTTGTTTCAAACATCTTCTCTTTAATGCCAACACAAGTTTTCTTTTATGTAAAGATATTTGTTCAATTATATGAGTTTGTTTGATTGTTTTATTTGTAATTTGCATGTAACATCTGGTTTACAATTTCATTTAGGTACTATTTTTTGTTATTTTATTTGTTTCAGTTAGGATACGTGGACAAAGTCTCCCATTAGCCTCGCAATTTAGGGTCATGTTTTGCCCATAAATATTTTATTAAAGGTTCTTCTTCAACAATAATTTTGAAATGGACCCCCAGGGCGGAGAACCTAATGTTTACTCGTTAATTTCAAATTTTTTCTGAAATCTATGTTACTCTCATCTTTAACTTGGTACTTTCAATATATTCTTAATTTTCAAAAAAGCACAAATCCTACTATTTACTATAGTATTGTTCAACTGATTTTTTTGTTTCTTCCTTTTGTTACCTTCCTTTTTATCAACGACATATTTGACAGTAATTATCACATTTACCGACTGATAATTACTTTGGTTTGGCCTATACATAATGAGAATTACCCTTTTTTTTTTTATGTGCTAAAGACAATGATGGTTACTTATACTAACAATACCCAATGGTAACTAGTCTAATTGAAACATTTACCACCCTTTCTTGTGTTCGTGCTCCTTGTGGCACTTTCTTTGTATTTTTTGAGCTTTACTCCTTAGACTTTCCCTTTAGTGGATTTTCATTTATGGTCATAACAACAATTACTGTTGGTAAATATTGAAATTACTAAGCATGAAAAAAAACTCTAGTAATATTTTGTTGCAATTATTTTTAATTTAGATTGTGTTTGTATATTGGAAAATTTAATGGAGATTTCATTATTTGCTTATAGATGAACATATAGTAATAAAAAAAAACTACTATCAGTAACTATAATATTGACTTGAATTTCATGTCTTCCTAATATGTTAGTATGAGTAAGAGTACTCATGAGTCATGTTTGATTATCTTTATCTTCTTACAATATTGATATTTAAATGTTCTAGAACACAACATAACATATTAATTATAGTTATAGCTCATGCAGTAATTATGATAATTACCATTAGTAATTATAATATTTAGAGTTTCATGTCTTCCTAATGTGTAAGAATGAGTGGAGATTACTCATTACTTATGTTTGATTATCTTTAACTTCTCACAATACTGATATTTAAGTGTCCAAGAATACAATATAACACAATAACTTAGGTAGAAATTGTGATAATTATCATCAGTAATTATAATATTAACTAGAGTTTTATGCCTTCTTAATGAGTAAGAATGAGTGGAGAGTATTCATGACTTATGTTTGATTATCTTTTAACTTCTAATAATTTTGGCATATTATAATTTGGGAAAAAGTTAGATTTATTATTGGAATGGACATAAATTGTATGTGATTTATTCGACAAGGTTGTGCCTACCGTTTTATTAGTTTTCATTTTGTATTTTGGTTGCATCTTATAATCAACGGGCAGTTTTACCTTTTTTTTTTTTTTTGTGGATGTTTGATATTCTCTACTTTTAAGTTAACCAAAATCTCACCTTAAAAAAAAAAAAAAAGATTTTTTGAGATGAGATATTAAATGAAAATAATGTTGAGTTTCGTCTTTATTTCTTCTGCTTACTTTTTCTTGTTGCAATATATTGTTTAGAAGTCAGCATTTTAACTTATCTTAATTCAAATTTTGAAATTACAATTCAGAATAATCATGAATAATTACGGTCCTGACTACTAGTAATTATAATGATTACTACTAGTAATTTAGTTGCTTTACAGTAACTATTTCATTTCTTTTTGAAAAGAAAAAATAAGAACTGCACTTTTAATAACTCTCTCCCAAGCTTCACACAACACAATGCAAAATATTTACTGAAGTGATTTATGCTATTGAATGGTTTCCATAAGATCTAATTAAATAAGTTGGATTGCACTTAAATGTTATTTATATTCTACTCCATCATGAAGAACTTGCTGTTAAATTGTAATCTATTGACAACTAATAGTAATTTTAATTACGAATTGTCGAAATCAATAATAATTAGTAGTTGAAAATTCAATCTTCATCCATTTTAATCATAATCTTTGCTATAAATTAGAATACGTTGAACTTCATTAGTAATAGTTGATTTTTCAATAATGACACAACTGGAAATTATGTTAATCATTAAGATAATTATTACTATATATCATAACTCTAACTATCGTTATGATAATTACCCTGAGTTACAACTAACTATAACTTATAATAATAATGATCATGAGTAATTATTTAGAGCATATTATATGATTACTATTTAGTGCATTTCTATATACACCAATGATAAGTATCTTTGTTTAATTTTAAAACAAATGAGCTATTGATATATTGCTTACATATGTTCTGATAGTTAATATTATAAAATTACTTATAGTCACAACAAAAAATTACTGGTCAGACATGTGCTTGTGTTCAAACAAATTAAAATAATAGTAGGCTTTCCATTGAGAGCATTATCACCATTTTGATGATGTGAGACCCTTAAAATCTAACGTAGTAGTGTTATAAATGAAAGCATTAAATTAAAATGTCTAAAGGTGTTATTTTTGAAATTAACCAAATAACATTTTGATGTGAATTTGGTAAGAAAATCTTAAAAATCATGTCCTTAAGGTAAGAAAAAGATGGCTTTGTGGTTGGAAGAATTCCAATAAGCATGATGTTACATGATTATTTCCACTTCAAAAGCCAAACAAAGCATGGAATAAAGCTGAACGCCTCACCATCATGCTTCTTATTCAGCAAGTTATAATCCAATTATATTTGTCCACTCAAAGAGGGAAAGGAAAAGTCATCGCCTCCGGCCACTTCCAGCGCCTAACTTGTCAAGTCTAAACAAGGCAGGGCTCTCAGTTCCTTATGCAACAAACAAGAGAAAGAAGAGGAACGTCGAAAACCCCCCTCTGCCACATTCCAAAAAACGTTCAAGACAAGTACTTTAGTGCAAAATAGATTAAAAAAAAAAAAAGATTAAGGTTTCACATTATTACAATTACAGATAAAAATATTTTATCAACCACTCAATTCTCTTTTTTAAAATTAGTAACTACAATGACACAGTTTCAATTTAAAATCCTAAACGATAGACATCAATCTATATTTAATGTCAAATGCTACAAATGAAATGTATCCAAATAACTAATCCAAATCCTAACTCAAATATAATTAATTCATATCAAATTTGGCGTGTATCTCACGTCAGAACCAATTTCTTGATTCTTGCACTGGCTGCCCTTATCTCCAAATAATGGATAATTTTTTAGTCTTCGGTGTGCTTTTGTCATCGATTAGGACAAATAATAAGAACTTGGAATATCACCTCGCTTCCCACGTATAATTTTCAGTGCCCACTGTTTTTTGGATAAAGACAAACCACCACTATTCCTCCAAAATTTTAACAATATTGTTCATCAAAGAGTAGGTATGGTCGGTGTTATTTATTTTCAATTGAGGGTATTGCACAATTTCATTCATTACCATACATTGCCCACTCACAATATAAGATTGGCCCCATTCAACCAAAAAGAAGAAGAAGAAAAAAAAGGGATATAGAGACCGCTTGGATAAAGAAAGACACAAGCTTGCTAGTAATATAACAGAATATTCTTGCATTACACAAAATACATATTACACATAGCCAAAGTCGGTGAAGTTGAAAGCGGGACAAACTTGGCTTCTATTTTTTCTATTTTTTTGGGTTTTAAATTGGAATAGTGACAGTAACAGCAACAGCAGAAGACAAGCGTGTCATGTTGTTGTTGGAGGTGATGAGGGTCGACGGTGGATGATCATCACTTTGATTTAAAAGGGATGGCCCTGATCACGACCTGGTGGTAGAGTGCTGCGAGTGCAGCACCAATGAAGGGTCCCACCCAGAAAATCCACTGCAAAACCAAATCACGCATGCAATAAATGGAAAAGTACCAATTATATGATCTCCTAATTGACTAATGATGTTTGATATGTGATCAAAGGAAGATGGGTTTGGAAGGGAAGCTTACGTGGTCATCCCAGGCGTGGTCCTCGTTGTAGATGATCGCCGCGCCGAGACTGCGAGCAGGGTTGATGCCCGTTCCGGTGATGGGGATGGTTGCCAAGTGGACCAAGAACACCGCGAAGCCAATAGGCAAAGGAGCCAAAATCTAACACCATTTCAACGTGAGTAAACAATAAATTTTGCTAACACACACACACATATATATATTCTTTTACAAACATTACGGTCTTAGAATTTACATGTGAATTTGTTATTAATGAAAAAAAAAAATTATACCGGGACGTGAGAGTCTCTGGCGCTACGCTTGGCATCAGTGGCTGAGAAGACCGTGTAGACAAGGATGAAGGTGCCGACGATCTCGGCGCCGAGACCATCGCCCTTGGTGTAACCGTGGGCGACGACGTTGGCGCCACCGCCGTGGCCCTGGTAGATACTCTTCTTGAAGCCCTTGACAACACCAGCACCGCAGATGGCACCAAGGCACTGCATCACCATGTAGAACACCGCCCTGTTCAACGACAGCTTCCTCGCCAAGAACAGCCCGAACGTCACCGCTGGGTTGATGTGACCTCCTGTAGGATCAAGCAGAATTTTCCAGATTACAACGGTGACTAAGCCAACAAGCCCGTCTAGCTCAGTCGGTAGAGCGCAAGGCTCTTAACCTTGTGGTCGTGGGTTCGAGCCCCACGGTGGGCGTATTCACATGTTCCTTTTCTTTATCTTTTTTTTTTAGTAGAAAAATACAACTGTTAAGATCCATGATCATATTTCATATTATGTCAACTGTTTGTATTTTGTTCATTCCATTGTGTTTAAAATCGACTCGATATCCACATATTCATATATAAATGTTTGCTTGGAAACTCAAAATATCAAGTTACCAATCTTGTAAACGTATTTTACTTCCTAGTTAGTAAAAACTATTGAAAATAGCTTTTACTAATGAAGTTTTTTTTAACCAAAAAATACAACAATTAAGCATTCAAATCGTGTTAAAAATCTACTCAAATTCTATCAAATTACCAATCTTGTAAACATATTTAACTTTACAGTTAGTTGAA
The DNA here is from genome assembly GCA_035233585.1 of Antiaris toxicaria. Classification (NCBI taxonomy): domain Eukaryota; kingdom Viridiplantae; phylum Streptophyta; class Magnoliopsida; order Rosales; family Moraceae; genus Antiaris; species Antiaris toxicaria. The sequence continues at coordinate 8,686,949 of CP141162.1, read as the reverse complement.
ACTATTGAAAAGAGCTTTTACTAATGAAAATTAGCACAATCTTAACTCGATTCTTTTCGATTTTATTTGAAATTTCATTTGAGTTTTAAATAAATTATATTTTTTTATTAAAATTTTATCATTTTCTAAAAAATCAACCAAAATTATGAGTACTCTTTAAAAAATCAACCTAAAAAATTTTAAGGGAAACCGACGATCCAAAAGAAAAAAAAAAAAAGCTTCATTTATTTTTTCTTTTAAAAATTTTAACAAAAACTATGCCAACTTACCTAACTAATTTTCATTCTAAGATAAGACTCAGATCATAAATATAAAATCTTTAACCAAAAGAAAAAATCCTTTAGAAAAAAGAAAGAAAGAAAGAAAGAAAAAATTGGACAAACGTCTTTATTTGGTCTAGACCTGAGATGCCGGCGGTGCAGTAAACGAGGGCGAAGATCATGCCACCGAAAGCCCAGGCGATGCCCTGGATACCGACGGTGGTGCACTTGCTATCGGCCTTTACAACGCCCATGACCGTCAAGATGGTGATGTACAGGAACAGAAACGTCGCGATGAACTCGGCGATCCCCGCCCTGTAGAACGACCACGACGTCAGCTCCCCCGGCTCGAACAGCGGCGCCGGCGGCGGCTCCTTGTAATCCTTCTCGTCGTCCTGGCTTTGCGCCGCCGTCCCTATCGGCTGCCTCTCCGAGAACTTGTTCGCCCCCAGTCTAACATCCTCCTCCTTCCCCTCCATCTTCTTTCTCCTCTCTTTCTCTCTCTAGTTTTTCCTTTTTTATCACTGCAATTTGCTTTAATGATCCCTCTCCAGTCTCGAGACTGGTTATATAAGCCGAGATCGTCTGCAGTGCTCTGATGAAGTAAGGCGCAGTGGTGGTGGGTCCCAACGAGTTTTTTTTTTCATTTTTTATTTATTTTTCAATGTGCTTTCCCTATCTTGTGGCCGACCAATCATTTTCCTTGCTCTAATTGAGAAATGACGGCAATGCCCCTGGACGAAAAAAATGAAAAAATGTTTGGTTGATCTGAGGTGTCACGGCGGTGGCCACTCAATCGCCGGACTGGACAACGACCCACACCGACTACGTCCACGTACAATATATTCATGACAAAGTGCCATTTTTTCAATGCGGCTGTGGTCCATTTTCAGTCATTCTGGTAAGGTATACATTAATTGAGCTACCTAGCATTATTAGTAGGCTACGCCAGGGATTTAAGTATTTGGCCCGTGTTATATAATAATTAATGCTCTGTGTTGTATTATATTTAAATATAATATATTAAATATAATTTATATTTAAAAGAAAAATATTAGTATTATATTTAAATATAATGTGTGTTTGGATAAAAAGTATTTGAATTATATTTTAATAATGAATATATATGTGATGAATAAAAATAGAGAAAAAAAAGAGAGAATATATAATATAATTAGAAAAGTAATAAAAAAATAAAATAATAAATAGTAATTATATTGAATTTAAAATATGATATGATTAATATTTGAATGAAATATTTTTGTTTTTAAATATAATATTAAAAAAATCTACCAAACACGTTATAAGTCACGTTATACAACACCGTGCTATTTATTCAACATTGTGATATTTCAATCTTACGTGATTGGAGCGTGCAGAATACAAGCAAAACAAAGCATAAAAGAAAATCACATGATGGTGATTAAACCATTGTGTGTCGGTAATTGACTCATCATGCTACTGAAAACGAAACTACCACAACAACTATGAAGGAGAGAGAGAGAGAGAGAGAGAGAAAAAAAACACTGGTTATAAATCATTGATTCTTTTTTATTGTAAGTATAGGTATATAGGCAATAGGTTTTAGATTGTATAGAATTCTCTTATTTTCATTGAGAGGTGAAGCTATGAAAAACTGAATGGGGGACAGTAGCTTAACCTATTGTTGACTTTATAAAATTTTAAATGCCTTCAAAAAATTTTGTGTGTCATTTATTTTAACCGTATTGAAATTCAATAAATTTACTTTTTTTTTTCTTTACTCACGGATAATGTAATATATTTTGTAATTTCTTGTTGATAAATATATGGTTTTTTAAATAATATTTCAAAAAGAAATATTGTCATATTTATAATAATTTTAGGATTTCAGGGTAAAAATTCCAGTCATATGATAAAAACCCCATGTACATTGCTATTTCCACAAGTATCTCTTAATATATTTGTGAAAGTTTTTTATAGTAAGGTATCATTTTAGTAGTGTACTTTTCTAAATGTAAAATTTGGTGAAAATTACATTAAAAAAATTGTAAAGCAAACAACTTTATAAGAAGAGCTAATAGTACAAACATATTATAGAATTCTCAAAATATATTTGACAATTTTTGAAAAACATAGTAATACAAACATATTCTTTTCATTATTTTTGTTATTTATTTTTGAAAAAAAAAATTATCTATTGCCCTCACTACAATAAAAGACTGCCTTGAAGTTTCATTAAATCTACTGAAATTACACGTATAATAAAAATAAAATCATAATAAAGTATCCTTGTCAACAATGACTAGAGATCCATTCTGGCCAAACATGCCGATAAATTGACTGATGGAGTCACTGTCAAACTAAATATATGAACCGAATAAGATATATGTAATACGTGTTCACCTTCTCAGCTGGCTGGTAACTTCGTATATTTTCATTTTACTCTGGCCCGTGCCCTTCTGAAGTTCTAAAGGGACCCGTGGCAAATCTGGCAAAGAAATTTTTTTTTTTTTCTGCCACAGACACCACTGTGATTAAGGGGATGTGTGAGGGAGATGGTTGAAAATATTATTTTTGAATTGAAAAAAAGTTGTTTGAAAAAAAATGTTTGAGAGAAAAAACTGTTTGGAGTAAAAAAAATAAAAAGTTTTAAAAATTTTTTTAGAAAAAAATATATCAATATGTATATTGTTTTGTTACTCTCGAAATTCTATACAATTTAAAAAAAAATTATCTCATTTGAACTTGTATATACAAAATTATAAATTTTTAAAATCAGAAATTTACTGTAACGTTTTAGAAATATAAACAGTAAAAATGATAAAATTTTGAAAAAAAATGTCTTCAAAACGTTAACCAAACACTTCCTAAATTTTGTCTCTTTTTTCATTTTGGGTCACGTCGTATTGTGACTAAACTTTTGGACTGAAATAAAGATTCGGTGCCCTATTTTGGTCCGAACAGCACTTTAACGAAAGTATAACAACATTTTCTGTTTATTCAACAGAATAATTTTCTCGATTGAATAAGAAAACATGGGCGGTGTACAACGCTGACGGCAAAAATAGCGACTGCCACATTTTTTTTTCTTATATGGCTTAATAATAACCATATATTTAATATTCCAATCTTTAGAATTTTGAAGTTGATTTTTTTGAGTATTTATATGAGTGGATAGGCAATTATTTAAAGTCTTTCAATGCCAGGGAAACTGGCGCGCTGGCAGTTTTGGCGTGGAGGGAAAGGGGTGGGATAGTGGAAGTTGGATTATATTAATAATTAATTATGTCAACTAATTCGTTTTTAAGCTTTAATAATCAGGTATAAGTAGTGACATGTGTGGATAATAAAAATTAATGTGCATTAAGGTGATTACTAAAGCTTCATCATTCTCTCCTGACCGTAAATTTAATAATTATGAATTGTACTTATCATTTCTAGTTGGTGATTAATTGGCAATGGACCATTCTTGCCATGTGTTCAATATCAAGAGGTATTTATGTCTTTTTTTTTTTTTTAATTTTACATTTTAATTATATTTAAACGTAATATAATTTTACATCAAACATAAAGTTTTACATTTAAATATAATTATTTTCAACGATATTACAAAAATAATTATTATGTATTTTTTTAAACAATTATATTAATTTTCAGCTTTAACTCTTTATCTCTACTTTTATTAATTATATCAACTTTTAACTTTAAAATATAATTTAAATATTTTTCATCTAAACACACACTTCATTCAAATATAAAACAAATACTTTTCAATCAAATATAATACTCAAAAAACGAACAGTATTCTAACATAATTAAAATATAAAGCGTTTACCAAACGACCAATTAGATAATGTATTATGTTGTATTGTATTTAAATATAATGTATTGAATATAATATGCGTTTAAATAAAAAGTATTTACATAGTATTCAAATATAATATTTGTTTGACTGAAAAGTATTTAAATTATATTATATGTGATGTGATTGATAAAAATAGAGAGAAAAATAGCATGTGATGTGATTGATAAAAATAGTAAAAAAGGTAAAATGATAAATAATAATTGTTTTTTATTTAAATTGTAATGTAATTAGTTTTTGAATGTAATATTTTTATGTTTGAATAAAAGTTATATTATATTGAAACGAAATACGAATGGAATGCGGTAATCAAACACCCGTAAATAGGCATCAACCGTGGGCTAAAGTGTGAGTGTGACAAACAAATAAGCACGTTTTATTTGGTTCAAATGGATTTCATGGAGATCACAGGTAGTGTTCGCATGAAGGAAAGGGTTGACGATCGCTTAATATGGCTTTCTCTCTCTCTCTCTACTTTGTTAGAGGTTCATATTTTGCATTATGAAGTACTGAGTTTGTTCTAATCGATTTACGTGGACTTTTGAAGATTGTTGATGAGAGTGTTGATTGATTCATTTTTGTTTTATTTGTGACTTTAATAGATTCTAAAAATGATATAAAACGAGAACATAAAAGAGATAATTAATCCTTTAATAATTTAGTAAAAGAAAAGGACTTCATGGGAATAACTTATTAGGAATATTCATAATAAGCTAAATCGTTGAAGCAAGCATTTTATTGACTTTTTTGCTTCAACTAAACACAATTATGATATGATGTTAATGGGTACTCCCTTATTATAGCATCATAAACCGTAATTAATAAAACCAATCGCGGTGATAATGATTGAAGAAGGCCATTGTATTATTTGATGATCAACTTTCTTGTATCTACTACACTAATTAATGCTTGAAATTGAGGATTGACCATACCCATCTTCACAAAGAGGAGTTCGCAATGATGATAATAATGCTTACATGAAACCATATATCCCTTGTTTGCCAGAATTAGAATTCCATTTATGCATGGCAATATTTTATTGGCTGATGCAAAATTGCAATTTTTTTTTCTCGTTCGATGTCACTACTAATTAATTGTGGAAGTTTAGTGTAAAACATATTTAGTGCCACAATAAATGATTAAAATAAGTTTAGGCGAATGCAACGTGCGGATAACACTCCCACAATAAATAATCATTCCAACTAATAAAGCCTTAAACGAGTCTCAATGGTTCAACAACCGGTGAACAAAGCATTGTTAATTAATAAATTTTTTTTTTTGCTGTGCTAATTACTACGTTAATTAACTGTATTAGTGGCCGCCTATGGAATTATAGCCATTATTTTTGCTTGTGGCTCAGCAACGTCACACGTTCCTTTGGTCCCTTGAATGCCTCATTTAAATAGTTTGGATTCTTTGTATTTTATATCACCTCTCCTTTCTGTATTTAATATCTTTTATATGAAGAATGTTATGATAAAGTATTAAAAAATATATATATTAATAATAAATTTTAAGATTACTAATCATATCATATTAAAAAAAATGACAGTTTAATAGAATTTGAAAATGTGATAGATTAATTTTGATTTTTAACATCCACATATGGTATCTCTTTTGAAACAATGAGGTTGTGTATTTGATGTGAATGTATCTCGAGGATTATGACAGTGAGTATAATTGGGTGGTCTCGTTTTGTTACACTAGTGGCCATAGTAAATTTTAAAAGCGGTGTGAAATGAGAGCATGAAAATACCATTCATCTCCTTTATTTAGTAAAATTTTACAAAAATGGTATTGCTCTCACTAACATGATGATGGATTTGCCAACCTCTCCCTCCCTCCACTTAGAACCAGAATGAGAGTCTACCTCTAATGGGGTGGAAACTTGGAAGATTTGGGGATTTCTATAATCATTTGTGCCGCGTCATGGCGTGGAACAGAATGGAAAAATGTTGTGCTGAAAATATATGCCTACTCGCATGTGCCGGTCAACATGCAGCTGCTTGCACTCAGATTTCAGCCCACCACCCATTTCAAGAATCGTTTGAGCCCAGCCCATGACAGCTATGACCTGATACCCATCAGGTTTATGATCTCAATCATCTTTGGCCATGTGCAATGATATGACTCTAAACCATTGGTGGTGGTGGTGGTGGTGGTGGTGTCCGGTGACCGGTGCTAAAGGAGGCGGAGCTCTTATTTGGAGCTTTTGTATCTGTTATGTCAGAATTCCAAACTTGAATCGCATAAAATTTGTTGGACTTGACAAGGAGTATACTGATAGACTCCATGAGCAACTAGCTATTAGTTGGCCAAAACCATAATCTTTTGCCATCCTATTAATAGTCTTGTCTCATCTTCTACACTGACCGGGGCATAAAGACACCAATTTTCTCCTTTTTCTGAACTAAAAAAAAAAAAAAAAAACTTTTCACTATAATTGAACTTCAATCCTTTTCATTATTTAGTCTTAGGAATTGATTCTTGATTTCTTTTAAATAGATTATGTTATGATTTAAACTCAATAAGCTTATTGATTAAATAAATAAATAAAAAGAGTTTTACAGGATATAAATATTTTATTGATAATGTATGTTTCTGAAATTTAGAGATGGTTATGATTAATAAAAAAAAAAACAGAGTCAAACAAAATTAATAGGATCTAATACAACATAGTCATATTTTTAATGTTTTCTTTTGTACCGTACAGTTGAACTCTCAATACAATATAGCATATATTTATGTTTGCGTGTGTAAAATTAAAAAAAAAAAACTATTCATTTGGTTTTGTTGGTAAGCACCCACATCTCCTAATATACCACCTCAACACTTTACGCATATCAAGACTCGATTCTTGAAGTTTCAAGATCCCATTCTTCACTAACTGAACTAGTTTCAGTGACTTAAATACTATTTATGTTTACACATTTTTACATATTATTCTTGTGTGCTATAATATCCTTGTAAGAACATTGACGATATATACAAACAGCAGACAGACCTAAAAGTCTTCAATATTTCCATTTGTCTGTTTCTAATGTACGCAGCCTTGTTGGAATGCATTGGTATCGTTCAGGAAATTAACATAGCAATATCTAGCCTTAGAAATGGGATGTATTTGATATGCGGAAAGATTTGAGCTTCCAATATTTATGGTCTCAATTCCCGATTGTTGTTCTGTAGCAGCCTTACTTGGACAAAAGCAAGGATATTATTTTGCTTGTCCTTGCGTTTTCTCGTCTGAAATCAATAACGCTAAAAAAAAGTAATAGATAAGGCGAAAATAAAATTACTCTTTTATCAATTCTAATTTGTCAATAAAAAAATTCTAAACTATCATATCACGTTCTAACCATATTGAATAAAAAAAATGTAATCCAATAAAATTTGATAAAAATTACTGTTTGAGGATTATACAAATACTTTATAATTAAAATATAATTGTCTGGGTTTTTTTATTATTATTTTTTATTGTGTTTTTTCTTTTTACAAAAATGGTAAAAAAACAGACACCATTATGTGATTGATACGAAAATCTGGTGGACCGTGTGCCACCAGCAATCCACTTGAAAAGGTTGTAAGGAGTAAAGGGACCGGTTTCTTGACGTGTGAAACTTGTAATCAAATTGCTGTTTGGTAAAAGCATATCTCATTGGCACTAAGAAAAAATGGGTCATTTTCGAGCTCATTTCAAAATGACAAAAGTGACAAAATATACGAACAAGCTTAATTTCAAAGCTTTGATTTATTCTCTGGTGAGATGAAACAACCAACTGGATCGCAGTGACTGAGAAAGCTCCTATTACCTTTCACTTCGCTTTGGACACAGTCGGTTGAATAACGTGCCGATTGTGGAAAAAATTTTGTTTGTTTCTTCAAACGTGGAAGTGGTCAGAATTGAGCTGAAAAACATTTTATGCGAGTACAAAGACTTTTATATATGTATATGAATGTATTCTTATACAATTTTCCCTTGTTTATTGTTTTACTTGGGACCAGTTCACATGCTTAATTTCAATGACAAGAGGGTAATTAGTTAACTCATTGAGAATTATGTTCACAGCTAATCCCAAACATCAAATTAAAAAAAATGATGATTAGAACTACTTGTAATAATAATAATATTCAAAGTATTCAAAGTAAAAAAAAGGTGACTTTAAATAATAATAATAATAATAAAAGAAAATCTTTTTTAAATTTGAAATATTAATATGATCTCAAACTCTTGTTTATGTGACCAATTTAAGGTTGCGTTTTGTTATAGGAAAATACATTGTACAGGGGAATAAAGATGACTATATCTTCTATGGGGTTGAGGTCCATTGGGATCCATCCTAAAGGGGACAGGAATGGGGTAAAAAAAATTTTCTGAAATAAAGACAAAGTTTTCTAGATGAACACAAGATGTTAACCCGTAACTTTCCAAACAAATGTTAAAACATTATATATTAAACTTACAGTAAAATCAAATATAAAATTATTAATAAGCTATGTTAATAATTATTGCAGGTGGGTCTCATTAATGCACAGAAAATATTTTTTTTTTTAATTTTAGAACAAGATTAAGAAACCTATTTATTGTTCTTTCTACAAAGGGAAATTATTTTTATCCATACATCTCCAGCCGTATCTATCGATCAAGCTAGTGACGGGAAAACATTACCCAATTAAGCTGTAAACCTATCTAAAAATTGTTTAAGAAATATTATCTCAATTGTTTGAATCACATGGCACAAACAGCCATCCCTACCTGTTTACCTGGCATTGGCTCTGAAAGATAAAAATTTTAATAAATAAATAAATAAATAAATATCTTGTAGACGGCCGATCATGGAGATCTAAAATAGATAGGGAATTTGGTACGAAAATGAAGTTGAGGAAATGAAACGACAGAGCAAAAACGACACCGCTTTCACCAATTCAAAAGACTGTCCTTGTCTTAAGAATTGACGACTGAGACTCGCCCATGGGATCATCAAAACAACGTTCGATGTTCGGCACGTGTCGTTAATAGCACAGAAAGTTCGTCTTTAGAGCTTTTCTTCATCGGCAGAATCGACCAATCGACAGAAAAGAGCGAACGACGAACACCATATCAGTGGCTGACGTCAGCATCGCCGCCCGGCCAGTTCCGTTCGCCGTCGCGTCATTTATGGTGGTAGAACCGGAGAGGACGAAGAAGTCTTTTGGTTCTTCCATGGCCGGAGGAGTGTTCTAGAAGGGCCGGCGGTTGAGTCCGGTTCGGCTCGTCCCTAGAGCTTTCTCTCTCTATCTCTCTCTGAGTTTTTTTTCTTTTTACCGGTCAACCACGGCGGCGATGAGAGGGAGCTTGTTCAACCGCCGGACGATGCAGAGGTTCCGGCAGGTTGCGATCTCGACAGTTGGATCGGTGAAGATCAACCTCCTGCTCTGCGTTTGCATCGGATTGACGCTCATCGCGCTCGCTTGCCGTGCGCCGGGTTTCTTGGGATGGACCGGCTATGGCGTTTCTGTTCCTCCGCTCGCTGATTCACGGTTCGTGCAGTTGATCTTAATGCTCAAATTATGCGCTGAATTAGGCAGATGATTTGATTAGTTAATAAATCGGAAGTAGAGTTGTTAATCTTTATTTATATTTTGTTTTGAAAGAAGATTTTAGATTTTTGGTAAAGAAGCTTTTCTTTTTTGGAAAGTTTCTAGCTTTTGCTTATTGTAGGGTCAAAACTAAACCCAAACAGGGAAATTTCATCTTGAAAGTATGCATGATCCTTTTTGTTATTCCATATATATTGATGGATGAGAAAATCAGGAATTGTGATTGCATTTATTTTGGGATTTTGCATTTGAAGAAATTAGTACTGTAGCAGCAAAGAATCTTGGTTCTTCTATTTATTTCTATTCCTTTTCTAGCTTATACGACAGTCAAGGTTGAAGCTTTAAGATTTCCTATTATTAAGTTCGTGTTATAGTCTCATTATATATCATTAAGATAAGAATCAGCGTAATAAGCATTGGTTTTTACTACTAATTAAGGAAGGAGTTTAATTAACATTTTATGAAATGATGGTATGCTGAAAAAAGAGAAAGGAATAAGGGATTTAAAAGGTCTTAGACCCAAGTACTAAAACACAACTTTAGAAATTTGTGAATACTGGTTTTTATGCATTCTCACTGAAACGTATGCTTGCACGCAGGAAAGGATATGCTATTGTAATGAATACGTGGAAGAGATATGATCTTTTGAGGCAGTCGATTTCTCACTACACAACGTGTGGGGGCCTCGACTCAATACATGTTGTATGGAGTGAGCCTGACCCTCCATCCCATGCTCTTAGAGAGTTTTTAGACCATATAGTACAGTCCAATGCAAGAGATGGGCGGGAAGTTGAACTTAAGTTTGATATTAATACGGAAGACAGTTTGAACAACAGATTTAAAGAAATTAAAGATTTGAAAACAGATGCCATTTTCTCGATTGATGATGATGTCATATTTCCTTGCTCTTCGGTCGAGTTTGCTTTCAAAGTTTGGCTAAGTGCACCAGATACGATGGTGGGATTTGTGCCCCGTGTTCATTGGATTGATCCAACGGTAACCCCCCTCTCTTGCACTACTTTTATCTCTTTGCCACAGTCAGTTTCTGCTCATCAGTTTTTAAGATCCAAGAATCTATTTGTGGGCTCAATTTTTTAATCTCAGTAAATCTTATGCAGAAAGGCGATATGGATCAGTACATATATGGTGGGTGGTGGTCTGTTTGGTGGACAGGGACTTACAGTATGGTCCTCTCCAAGGCAGCTTTCTTCCACAAAAAGTATCTGAGCATGTATACAAATGAAATGCCGGCTTCAATCAGAGATTATACAACCAAAAACAGGTTTTTATATTTTTATTAGCTTCCTTTCCCTTCTTGTGCATTCGTCCTTTGCAATGTGTTGCTGACATGAGTGTTCTAACTCCATAGCATATGTTTTATTGACTTCACCAGGAACTGTGAAGATATAGCAATGTCTTTCCTTGTAGCAAATGCAACAGGTGCTCCCCCTATATGGGTGAAAGGTAGAGTTTATATCTAATACTAGGTGATTTTGTTTGTTTGTTTTATTTTCTACATCCATAATTAAATGTGCAAATAGTTTTTTATTTGTTCAATGAGCACGGTTTTAGTGATTATTATTCAATGAATTGGTATTAGGATGTTGGAGTTTGATAGGTTAGATGGATAACAAGAACTATTTGTTTGAAAAGGCTCACGGCATATTGCCACTTGACCTGCTTTCCTCCTAGTCATTCTAGCCTTAAACTTCAGCAGTTTATGTTCTTATTGATTCGGTCATTTGTCCTCATTTTGCATGGAAAGTATATAGACCCATTACTTTCACCGTTATTTAGAACTCACCACAGGCTAAGACGGGCCAGAAATAATTTGCACAGAGAATTTAAAGTTTGAAACAATCTGAAAGTTTGAGATAATTTATATTATTATTGGATAATCAACAAATAATTTTTTTAACACTGAGTGCACTATGTAAACTTCTTCTGAAGACATGAAAGTGGAAAACGTGGAAGTTTATTGGGTTTGTCAAGAAATATTCGATGGTGGAGCTCTCACAACAGGGCTACAGAGAAATACACTTCTGTTTTATGAGATCTACGCACTTCTTTACAGACCGTGTGAGATTTCTTAAAATCTTAGCAGCACTATCTAGTATCTATCAGAATAAGCAACCATTCTTTAGTTGAGTCTCGTAAGAAGCCTTTTAATCAGCTGATTCGCACTTTAACTCTGCCTCAATAGTGGCCTTTTGAGAGTTGGACAATAGAGAGAAGTGAGTCACGAAGGGGCTCCTGTAAGGAAAAGGTTGAGGTTTTCCTTGCCTTTTGAAAGAAGACGAAGGTGGGACAAAAACACGGGCTTTTTGTTGTTTGCAAATTCCCTGCATCAGCAGGACTTTCTATCAATATGAGTACAGGATTCTTAGTTTTATCTGCAGCATTATTTATCAAAATGAATAGAACCATTCTATAGATCGCATTTGAGCTTTAACCGCATGAGCTAATATGTTGAATGACGGTTAAATGTGTGTACAATTGTCTTCAGCTTTCTGAGTAACCATGCTTGTGGGATTTTAAGATTTTGCACTAGGGCACTGATGATTTGATCTTGCTTAACAAACTTTAGCGACTAGCAAGTTTGAATCAGATTCAGAGTGTTAACAAAAGAAGAAGGAAAGTCTTGGTGTCTCATCTGCATTGGTTTGATAAACAACCATAACTGAAATCCATTAGAGATGGAATAAAGCTTTCAACCAACCAATTAAACTTTTCTAGCAAATAGAAGTTGAATTGAACCTTTATTTGTGACTTTTTGTTTCATATTTCTTTTTCTTTGATTACTTTAGTATATATTTAGCTTACAATCTTGCACTTGCATTGAAATGTAACTTTTTCGTATCACTTTTTACCTTCCTTTTAAATTAATTCTCTCATATGTTTTACATACCTTTGCTTTGTAGGCAAGATATTTGAGATTGGTTCAACAGGAATCAGTAGCCTGGGAGGTCATAGTGACAAAAGAACTGAGTGTGTTAGTAGATTTGTTGCTGAGTTTGGGCGAATGCCTTTGATAACTACAACCGTTAAGGCTGTCGACAGCCGCAACATCTGGCTTTGGTGAAACCAAGTTTTGGTGATGGTAAAGAGCAGAGCTTAGCTTACACTTTAGATCGCCTAGTTCTACTCTTTGTTTTTTTGGTTTTTTTTTTTTTGAGTTGTTGCAGCTCTTCAGGGTTATGGCCCTAGGATGTATACTAGCGAATTTTCTACGTAATCGGTGTATTTTTTTAAGTAGAAGCTCATCATTAGCAAAATAGGACGTACTCATCCTACGGTTACGGCCCTAGGATGTATCTTAGCGAATTTTCTACGTAATTGATGTATTTGTTGAAGTAGAAGCTCATCATTAGCATAATAGCGCAACCTCATTGGATTGATTTCTTGTACTCTTACCGTGTAATACAAGGCAGTTGCCTCTTATGATAGTTAGTCATGTTAACACTCTTGTAGACGTTTCTAGGTGGAAGACAAGTATTACAGGTTTTTGTACATTTGTCAAATCCCACTCCAATTGCGATATTAAACCTAAGTATTGGCATTTGACGTAAAGTTAGCAGGCTCACGATATCAGGAAGTCAAAGCTGGTGAAACATATGAATTAGCTTCGTATGATTGCTATTAAAAAAATGAAAATTATACTGTTAGGTATGAGAAAATACCCTTGATACGGTTATGTTTTATACTTTATTTAATGTGATTATGATTAAATTAACCTTATTAAACACACGTCGCTAAAGAAAGTTTCAAAGAAAACGACCTTGGCTATTGTGTGAGAAAATGACTTGGCAAAGAAGAAGATATTGGTTAGAATGTGAGAATTGTTTGGCGGTTCTAGAGAATGCGAGTGAGAAAATGATTTTGCACGCTAGATATACTATTTGTATTTTATGTCTAGCCAACCAATGAAGGGAGACGGCATCTTGCAATCGTTGCCTCTTTTCCTCTTTTTTATTATTCATTATTTGTCATTTTAATTTAATTCTTGTAAGGTTATATTATATTATTATTAATATATTTTTTTTTCCTTCCAAACAAGTGGGTGGCTCAATCTTCCAATTCTTTAACTACTACAAGAAAAGGATGTTCAAAAGTCTCCCTTTCCTGTCTGCTTTCTGGGATAAGCATGCGTTTTTGGTCATTGTTTTAGACCCAAATTGTTTGATGGCCATTGAATTGACTTGCATGAGTCCTCAATCCAGTCAAAGCAGGATTACAGTTATAAATAAGAACTTAGAAGATATATGATTACTTAAACTACAAGGCAAGAAAGACGTGTATATTTGTTTGTCAAATGTGTACCTGTGGAGGAATATAAATAAGATAGATACAACTACGGACAGAAATCCTCCTCTTTCTTTATTTCGACAGTAGAACTTAAAAGACGACTACTAATAACTTGATCAATATTCTGCTGTCGTAATCTTTGAAAAATTTGAACTCTAACCAAAATTCAAAGCGCGTGTAATGAGTCTTAATTCCCGTTTTTAAAGCTTATCTCTTCCTTCCTAGTAGTTCTTCATCATCCTAATCATCAGTTGTGATCACCCTTTTATCAAATACACACCACTACCCCCACCCCACCACCCCCCCCAACACAACCACCCACCCAAACAATAATGACTAACTTTTTTTCTTTGAAATATATATATTTTTTACTATATATTTTTTACTATCTTTGTAGTTGAACTAAATTTGATTACAATGCTCATATCAAGCCACAAATATATATATATATATTTTGGCAAGCAATCCTACAAATAAAATTGTGTCAAGTACCCATGATCCTATTGCAACCTCTTTAACATTTATTTTCTCAAAACTCGTTACAATTAGCTCAACAAAAAAGGGAAAATCATGAGCTAGAGAGTTTTTAACCAGTGTTCTGGAAACAACTGGTTTGTGGAAGCTTGGCCAGCAACTAACCTTTCAGCCTTCTCAGTTAAGCTTATCCTAAAGCCTAAAACAAATGTTGTACCTTCTAATCTAGTTGGGTTGTGCTAAATCAGAGAATTTTGAAGTTTAAACCAATCCAAAAGTCTTTCAGCACTCTAGGATTAGACAGCTAGAACAAAACGTCCAGGGTAGGTGACCTTTTTCCTGGCGACAGCCCGTGAGATTACGGTCGAAAAGAGCTAACCTGATAGCCCATCTTCCTAGAAATTACGTAACTTTGAAGTTTTCATGAGATGGACCAAGAAAGCAAGTTTCTTCACCGCCAGTGCTCCATAGAAAATTGGCGTACTTGGATGCGTAGTAAGGGTTATCTGACTCCGCTGCCAAAGCCTGCTGATATCGCTCTTCAGCACCCCACAGGTCCTTCCTCACGTTCCACAAGAATTCGGCATATTGGCTCAACGCCTCTGCGTCTGGTGGCTCTGCCTGCACTGCTCGGCGGAAGCACTCCTCCGCCCTGTATAAGACCGAGTCACTCCCAGTTAGGGTAAAGAACATGCCAGCAATCACACACAATATTTAAATATAGAAAAGGAATTATTTATTACATAAATAATCAACTATATGGGGTTTATTTTGCATTTCACCTTATAAATGACCACGTTAAATGGCTAAATATTTCCAATATCAATGTGACTAATAAGCTAAATAACCTAGTTGGTGATGACCCTATCCGGTGGAGCTAGCTCAACAGGTGAGAGAAAAGAGACTTGGATGAAAGCTCTTATATTGAAAATCTAATAGTATTTTCATTTCTCTTTAATAAATGGTAGCTATGGGCTCCATATCTTTAAAAGAGATTCATGTCATACCCCAAATTCTTCTAAATTTACCTCTTCTACGCAAGATGACACAAAGTACGAAACCCTCTTAACAGAAATCTCAAATGAAGCAAAGTGAAGTGGATGAGAGGAAAACTCACCTGTTATGGTCCTGATAGACGAGATAGAGAAACTGCGCGTAATTAGAGAGTAGAAGAGGATTGTCGGGATCACGAACTAAACCCATCTGGTATTCAAGATCTGTTCTAAGGTAATCCACATAGTCATCTTCCTCAAGCTCCACAGTCAAAGGCGACACAAATTGTTTCACTGTTTCTCGATCAAGAGCCTCGGCCCTAAACTCCGCTTGCATTCTCGAAGCTTCCTCCAAAACCGAGTTCCACAACTCCAATTCCTCCTCGCTATCGAACTCCTCATTTCCCAAAAACGGAACCCCATTTATCTCATTAGGAACATCATTGGAGTAGTGTCGTTTTTTCCGATCCTTAGTTCCACCACCAGAAGGGCTGATCACTTTGGCTCCACTTAGAATCCTCTTCACAACAGAAACATCATCAAATGTTGTGTGTTGCTGATCCTGATCCTCCGTCGCAGACAAAGTCTCAGTGATTCCCGGCAACGGAGCGGCCACGCTAACAGCACTAGCGTCCATAGATTTGACGGTATAATTAGCCAACAAGATCATCAAATAGACCATGAGAGTCGGCGTCGAAGAAAACACTCGCTGAAACAGCCACACAAAAGTCACATTCATCTCTCTCTGCATCCTGGTTATGATCTCTTGCAAGTCTTCGTAGTAAAGACCTTCCCGTATGCTCAAAGCACAAGTCTGAAGCTCGCGTAAGATGTATACCATATAAGAGAAGGCCTTCTTCATTGAACAAAAGGTCAATTCCCCTGCTCCTCTGAAGCTCTCTTCCCATATTCTATGCTTCATCTTTATCAACCGAAGCGACAAAGGAAGCTCGACGCTATTAGCCTTCCTTTCAATACTCGCCTTATCGATTTCGCTTCCTTCACGCCAATCAGGTGACTCTGGCGCAATTCCAAACAGAGAAGGCCTCAAAGAACCGACCTCAAGGCTTTTGCCTCGCGAGCACATCATGTCGATGGAGATTTTTGATCCTACACTAGCTGTTTCACCCCTGCTTTTGTTCTGATCATCGACGTCAGAGAGATTGAACTTCTGCACCAATTCTTCCATCTGACTTGAGACCTCCTCATCAGAGAAGAACTCGCCGAAACTAGCACTACTACGAGCTTTCGAAAAACTAACTAGTCTATGAAATAAGTTTGCAAATTTGCCACAAGGGGTTCTTGATATGGGAAAAGAGATGGAATAATGTTGTTTCAAAGATGAAGAAGAAGAACAACAACAACAACAACGCAAATGAGGAACATTGAGATTAAAGTTTTGAGAACTCGTTAGAGCAATAACTCTCATTCCCATATCTCTCTTTTTTCAGCTCTCAAAAATGCTGGCCAACAAATGGTAAGTGAAAAAACCAGAGAGATCCCACAAGAAGAAAATCAAATCAACCACTGAAAAGAGGAACCAAAAGAGTAAAGTAAACAAAAGGGACACGAAAAAGGAGTCAGAGTCCCAGGATTCCCGTGTGAAAGGGTGTAATTAACTGTCTACAACAAGAGTGAAAAGTTGTTTTTTTTTTTTCCTTTAGAATCTGAAATCAGATCCCTAGACCATACCATAGGAAGTCCAAAACCATGTTCTAGAAGTTGCTTCTGCTTTCAATTGAATCCAACCTGAAAAATGGACATAAAGGCACACATCCATGTCAAAGATCACAATCTCATCAATATATGACATTTTTTAATCCACAAATCATAAATGTATGATATCATATCATATCTAAAACCATCTCCAAAAAAAGGGAAAAAATAAAATAAAAGCAAAAGCCTTCTAAAATGATACAAATTAGAAAAGAAGTAAACAAACCCAAATATGCAAGGTTGGTGATGAACAAGATGCCTTCCATGAATAGCAAAAACGAACCCATTTTCTTTTTTTTTTTTTTTCAAGATTTTCTCGGAAAACAAAAGATGTTTCGGTTCCAATTACAATGCCTTTTCGAATCCAATTGATGTAAGAAAAAAGAAAGAAAGAAAGATGTATGTAATAAAAGAGCGGATAGAAAAAATTGAAAATTTTTTTTTCTTCACGTGAAAAAACGAAGTTACAAAAATCTAAAAGAACTTTTCAGAGGCCCTTTTGCTGGCCATAAGAAATAGAAATTTACGCTCCCCATCTGAAAGGCTTGTGACACGTGGAGAGATGATAGTGACGGCGACGTACACGTGGCGTGCTGTGACATGGTATCTAATTTTGTGTTTGGATCAAGCTTTTTTAACTTGGTGATTGGTGGACTGACTTATCTAGATTTAGTTAAACCACGTCGTTGTACTCCAATTAGGGAGAACACGTGGCCAAGTATTACTTGGGAACTGTTATTTACATTAACAAAAATTTAAAAACATCGTTGAAACCAAATAGAATTTTAAGATTAAATTAAGTGATTTAATTATAATTTTTGTTAAATTTTTAAAAAAATAAAACTGAAATTAAAAATTTAGATTTAAGACTTTAATTATTAGAGTCATAAATATTATCATTAATAAAAAATAAATCTCACTTGTAAGTCTTATATTATGAGATTCATTTTTTATTAGTGGATAGTGTTAAGCATTATCAATACCTTATAATTTTTGTTGAATTTTTAGAAAAAAATAAAACTGAAATTAAAAATTTAGATTTAAGACCTTAACTATTCAGAGTTATAAATATTATCATTAATAAAAAATAAATCTCACTTATAAGTCACAATAATGGATAGTGTTAAGCATTATCAATACCTTATAACAATGCTTTTTTATATTAATGTTTCGTCTAGAGGTTTGATTTTTAGAAAATAAAAAAAAAATTATTTTTGAAAAATAAACTCTCTTAAATTTTTGTACTTCAACATCAAAAAAATTTCACTTTTGAACAACAGAAAATGAGTTTCTCTCTAAAAAATAAAAGTTTTTTTTATTCATCCTAGCACTCTAAAGAAATTTAAACAACTTTTTATTTTTTAAAAATAAAAAATTTTCGTTCTTAAAAAATAACACACCATCAAAGCTGAAGCTAAAACAATATTAAAATGATTATACGCGTAAAGTACCGTTATAGATTTTCTTCACAAGCTCGTGAGCCCAAAAGTCAAAATCTTATTATTATAGGTTTTTATTTTTTATTTTTAATTTTTGAAAAACCGATACAAATTCTATTGAACTGATTACTTGCGTAGCAAGTTGTCGCGTCTGTATGCTTGAAAATTTTGCAAGTCGCTCGTGACTAGGGGATGGACTGCCCAATCTAATAACTGCACTTAGGGCATGTTTAAAACATATTTTAGAGATATCTAAAACTTTTTTTTTTTTTAATTTTATTACTTTTTATTATTTATATCTCTAAAACGTTACAGTAAACTTCAAATTTTAAAAGTTCATAACTTTGTGTATACAAATCCAAATGAGATAATTTTTTTTAAATTACATAGAATTTAGAGAGCAACGAAACAATATCCGTATTGATTTTTTTTTTCGAAATTTTTTTTTATTTTTGCACTCCAAACAGTTTTTTCTTCCAAACACATTTTTTAAAATAACTTTTTTTTAATTAAAAAATAATATCTCCAAACATTTTTCTCAAACACTCTCTTAATGTGATCGAAACGTTTATTTAAACCACATCTGCATGGGTAAAATTATTCTTTGGAGGCTATTGGCGTTTTGCATTAGAAGAGTAATAATGGTAAGTGAGCTTACAACATCAATCAACTCCCAAACTTCAAGGCCAGCATTTTGGGCTGAGAATGACATAAAGTATGTAATCAGCAGTGTTACATGGGCAAAATATATTTTATGTGTTTGTATTATAGTTTTCATTGTTTGTTTATTTATTTATGTTACGCGATCAATTATAGTCTATTAATCGTATATAGTTCCATGTTAAGGGGAATTCTGCAGGGTGCTCCATTATATTATGGCAGTCAAAGTTTTCTTACTCTCCCTTGAACAGCAAGTTCAGTCTTAAAGCATTGTTAATGGTACGAAATTATTCACAGATGAGCGGTCAATCATGTTGGATAATGACTTGAAAAACTCATGTTAAATATCATTTTTTAGGCTCAATTTTGATCAGAACGTATATGTCATATATGTGACCGTCAAGATAAATATATACTCTTCTTAGCTTGGAGTTCGAAATAATGTATCCATATACTTAAATTGATGAGTGGGTGAATAAAAAATTGACTTTTAATATGTATTCATGAAGTTGGAAATTTTGAAAAGCGACAAAAGAAAATGCAAGTCTCAAAATAAAAAGTTATGAAAGTCATTACTCTTTTTTAATTATATAAAGGATGTCTAGCCTCAGATCGGAAATGAACGAAAGCCATTGTTCTTCGTTATCCTATAAAAATGAGTCCTATATTCTCTTTTGAAATTGCCAAGAATATACGGTCATCTGTGTTTTCTCTAGAGTCTTTGGGTTTTCAGTATGGTAAAGTTCGAGTATATTTCAGTTCATTGGCAGTAGGTTTATAGTGCTCACTCGCTTCGCCTTCTGCCAGGAATCTTCATGAGAAAGAAATTGGACGTAAAACTTCCCTCTTTCTTCATGTTCCATTTCTGTCTCGTGCTTGCTTTCCTTACTGGTTTCTCTTCCATTTTCTTGTCTTTTTAAAACCAAAAACCCCATCCTTTTCCTCCTCCTAAACCTCGGATTTACAACCACTTTTTCATAATTTTCTACCACAAGCCAAGTCCATTGTGCTCTCCTTCCTTTCATTCCTAAGGTTCTATCAAAACCATCTTTCCTCACACTTCATGATCTTTACAAAAATCGAGGTTCTTTCACCAACTTTGACGACATTGCAGTCGTGGATCTCGACGACGTTTTATTAATTACAATTGTTTGTATTACTATTCTGCTTCATTATAATTTTATTTCTTATTATTTTGTTATTATTATTGTTTTATTTATAATTTGAATATTCTAGTTTATGTTTGTTGTTATGTTATTTTTTTTAACAAAGCATTGGAAGAAAGACCAACAGTGTGTTTGTTGGAAAGAAAAGTCAATAGTTAAAATTGTGTGTTGGGGGTCACAATAGAAAATAGACCAAGATGAATTGTGTTTCAAAAAGGGAAAAGGGAAAAAAAGAAACCTATATGGTGTAGAAGTGGCATTGCCTGTGTGCTTAAATTCTTTTTCACTTGTGGTGGATATGTGGTTTAATTCGTTTGATTAATTTTTTTAGTTTAATTTATAAATGCTTATGTTAAAAATTTATAATGTGAGATACAAAATATATCTTATTAATCGATCTTATTCGTAATGAAAAAGATAGCTCCCCATATTTGTGAAATTAATTTGAGAATAATAGATGAGTTGGGGAATGTGTCTTCGCTCAATTTTTTTTAAATTTTGTAATTTTAACTTATAAGTTTACTTGTTTTTTCAAAAACGCTTCAAGTAAATTACATTTTTTTTTTTACCCCTCTAACATGACTTTTCGTAAATTTTTTTTTTTTGTTGAACGTATGTCAATAGTGCCTCCACTTAACTAAAATCCTAGCTCTGTCTTGGTTCCTCAGTAAAAATTCTCTTGAAATAAAAAAGAAAAAATGGAAACAATATCACTACTCGCAACGTAATTTAGTAAATAATTTTTCTTTTTATGATCATATTGTGAATATTGATAATCGGTGTAAATTTTTCTAATAACCGTTATACAATGTCTTACTTTTATTTGTTTGAAAGAAGACAACTATTTTAGTATCTGTACATATTTTATTGTCGTTTGAACTTGTGTGCAGCCAATAGTTATTAATCTCTGTGTGTGTGTGTGTGTGTGTATAATTGTGGTTCTATGGTGTCGTTTGTCCCGGTTACAGTTACTATAAATCGTTTTACTTTTCCCTTAATAGTCTACAGTCTAAATGGCTTCTTTTTGCTAACATAAGAGGACTTGGTAAACGCATTGTGTTTTAATTATATTTGAATATAATTTATTTTTTAAGTATTGTATTTGTTTGAAAAGTATTTGTTTTGTATTTAAATGAAATTGTGTTTAAATGAAAAGTATTTTAGAGTTGAAAGGTTGATGTGATTGATAAAAATAAAAATAAATGTGGAGTTAAAATGTTGATGTGATTGTTTTAAAAAACTTTTGAATAGTAACCCCCCGTTTGGTACACGTATTGCATTCGCATTGCATTTAAATACAATGTAATTTTTACCCAAAAGCATTCCATTCAAATACCAATCAAATCATATTTCAAATCCAATACAATCACTATTCATTATTTCACTTTTTCTATTACTTTTACTAATCACATCATATATTCTTCTTCTTTCTCCCTTTTTCCTCTCTACTTTTACCAATTACATCACATCTTTATTATTAAAATACAATTCAAATATTTTTTACCCAAACATACATTGCATTAAAATACAATGCAAATACTTTTTCTCTAAATGCAAATCACATTCAATGTATTGCATTTAAACGCAATGCAAATGCAATGCGTGTACCAAACGGGGCCTAATTGTTTTTGTAACACTGTTGAAAAGGATTATATTTAAATGCAAAACTTTATATTTGGTGTAAAATTGTATTACATTTGAATATGATTAAAATGTAAAACTTTCACCAAATGTCCCTTAAGAGTCATTTTTACGGATTGTAAATTTTAACAAAATCAGTTTTTAGATGAATATAGAGCTGTACAGAAAATAAACCAGTTGGACAAACAATCAAGTGTCATATGAAAAAACAGTGTGGATATGTGAGCAACCAAAAATCCGCGAGCAACGGCGATGCTTGGGCGACGTGGTTGTGTCAATATTGAACAGAAAATAAGATTGAGGTATATCATCTAACACTGATAATTAAGGTGAGCCCCAAACAACCCTTCCCTCCTTACCACTCATTTGTCTATAAGTAGTTCTCATTAAGACCGAAAGAGGGTTCCAAACATTCGGCCGAAAAAACCATTATACACCTTCCACCACGCATTTCCTCTCTTACTCCCGCTCTTTTCCCTTTAGCCTTCAACTATTCTGTCTCCCTATTAATGCACCGCTATTAACGGATCATCATTAAAGCTCAAAAGCTTAAGTATCCCTAAGAGCCATGACTGACTTAAGTATCAGAGTCCCCTTAGGGAGCACCCCTATAGTACCCCCCACTCCATATCCCTTTCATTGTTTTTGTGGTGCATGTCCAACTGGAGTATTGGATTCGACCAACAAGGCATCCACAGTAGAAATCCAAATCTTACATCAACAAAGAATACGAACTTTAATTATAAATTTTAATTACTAATTTATATAAACGTATGTTATTATTTTTTTAAAGGATAAGTGTTTAAAAGATTATCACAACCATTAAATTATATTTATCAATAAAAAAAATACAATAAACAAATTGTAACACTATTCAAAACAAAAAGGATCGATGTATTTCGTCTTCAATCTGAACTTTTTATCGTTCAAATTTACATTTGATTCACCGTGTCAACCACTTTTATATATGTATAATTCTAACCAACGTACTACATATGTAGAGGTGGTTACTTTTTTTTTTGGACGGATTATTAATATATAATTTTGATCATCCGAAATATGGGTATTCAAATACAAATAAACCAAAAAAGAGAGATGATTTACAACATTAAATGATATTTTAATGACGTCATGCATAATTTTCAATTTTCACGTGTTTTAAAATTTTCAAATTCGGTGGAAATATCAAACCTTATAGATTTGAATATTCGATCCTTAAATTTCTTACGGAAGTATATGCATATTGACTTTAATAACAAAAGAACCACACCAATAAGATAAGGATGACATTTCCTATAAGACTTCAAGAAGAAAAAAAATTACAAGAAATAATTGATATTTCATTACACGGGGAAAGGATTGGTCAATATTGGTGCTATAAAATACAGGAAAAAAAATAAGAATAAATTAATCTTTTTTTTTTTTTTTTGTGCGTGCTCGCGCGCGGAAACCCCTTGAATCTATGGAATGCCCCAAAATTGCACCCCTTTAAATTCTCTTACAAAAATGCCCTCCCAACAACACGGGTAAAACAGAGTCAACCCCGAGTCAACCTCACTGATTCCTCCGAGTCCGTCCGTCCGTCAGTCCTTCCGTCCCTCTCCGCCGCCGTACTCATCATGGGCGGTTCATTCGGTTCCCGAGGAACGTCTTCGCCGCGTCCAAACTCGGGAAGTAAGTCGGTTCCAGAAAGATCTGACTCAGCGAGTCGCACGAGTCGGAGCTGACTACGACTCGGTTCCCTCTCGCCTCCAAGCTCCCCATGGCAACCACAAGCACCTGTTTGTAGGCGTAGAAGAACCTCTTCAGCGCCGACTCGATGGCCTGCAACGCCTGAAGAAGATGAATCTTCTCGAACTCCGCCTTCTCCGAGTAGAGCTTCATCACCGCCTCTTGGATCCTCGGCCCCCCCTTCGGGTCCACCTCCACGCCCAGGATAAACGGAACCTTGTGCCTCAGATCCTTGCAATTCCTTGCGATCTCGACGAGTCCTCTCGATCGGAAGCAGAAAGCTTCTGAATCGTTTATGGATTTGATGTGTAGCTGGTTCTTGAGCCGTAAGAAATCATCTGGATCCATTAGGAGGTGGAGATCTTCGATCTCCGCCAGAAGCTTCCAGATCCGCTCGATCAGGTAACAGTCGCTCGCCGCCTTCTCGAAGTTTCTGGACTCGATCCTGTCTGCGGCGCGCCGGAGAAGCTCCTCCGCGGCTCGAATCCACGACTCCAGAACCTGGTGCGTGGTGTACACCGTCTGATTCTCGTAGCTCTCGACGTGGTTGTACGGGCTCCGCTTCAGGGAATGGAGTTCGCTCGGCTTGCAAACGAGGTCGTACTCGAGCGTCGGCTTGCCGGCGAGGTTCGGCTCGCCGAGCCCGAGCGTGTACGGACACCGCCGCATCTCGCACTCGAGCGAGTAGAGGATGTTCTGCGCCACGTCCTCCGACCGCTGCCACGTGACAAGCCGGGGGAGGAGGCTGGCCTCGCTGGTGCGGCTCACCACCACCTCGGACTCACCGGGAACCTTCCAGACCTCGGCGGAGCTCCCGTCACGCGCCAGGACGCCGGGCGAGGAGCTGAGGTCGGCTATCGGCGCCGTCCCGCGCGTCTCGCTGTCGCTCTCCTCGTCCTCGCAGAGCATCGCGATCACCGCGATCTCGTTCTTCGTCAGGGCCTCGAGCCGCCGCTTCCACTCTCTCCGGTTCGCATACGGCCTCGGGTCCGACAACGCCGCCGAGAGAAACCGGAACGTGATCTCCAAAGCCATCACGGCCGGCTTCAGAATCGCCTCGTTTTTCCAGTTCGGAAAATCCTTAGAGCTCCAGAGTCCTCTCAGCTCCGGTAACCGGAGATAGTGCTCGTACGCCGAGCACGACGGAGCCGACGCCGTCGAGATATCAGCTTGTACGGCACGGAGAGAGAACGGAACAGAGATATTAAGCTTGTTGGAGAGCTTCGGTGACTTATTCGGCATATCAGAAGAAACCATTTTGGCTTTCCAATCTAAATCGACCATCTTCTTCCTGATAGAATTGTTTTGAAAAGAACAAACGAATTTGTTTTGTCGAAATTTTTTTGTTTGAATAAGGAAGGCAAAGAGAGAGGGGGGGTATTTATAGTCGGTAATCGAAAATTTTGAATCGAGGGCAAAACAAAAACAAAAAAACAAAAAAATGGAAAAGCCGTGTGGAATGGGACAGAGGGAAAAGAGAGAACGAGGAATTTGAAAGTCGCCTCGTACTATTACAAACGAGTCGTATAATTTTATTAATATTTAATATTTTAAAGGTTTTTTTTTTAACTTTTTTTTGGATTGCATATTTAACTAATTAAAAAATAATAATATGGGAAAGAAATTAAATGGCACATGAAGCTTATCCATATTTTCATTCACCAAACGTGGAAGGGGTCCTCGTGCCTTTAAGAACCCTGCCATCAAGGAAATTGCCTTTTGTTGGAAGTTAGACCTTGGTCACTATTTTCTTTAATCGCTAGCTTATTTAATTCCACAAACGTTGATTAATATTTTGGTTAATATTTTATCACGTGCATCCCTTTGTTTCAACCTTATGGTGTGGAGACCAATCAGGTGATGGCACATGTCATGTTATGGTAATCCCGTATCTGCAACTTCTTCATTTGAGTGAGCCATAATTGTTGAAAGACACGCCAACGAACAACGACATGCCAATTTACATTTACCGACATGTGTTGTGTAGTTTTTGGTCCGGAGACATTAATGAATTTTCATCCACAACAAACAACCAAACCCCATTAAAAATTGTTCTTGTTGCATATATTACTCCAGCTCATTGCATTACTGTTGAGACAGTCGGTTAACAACCCAACCAGTAAAACCAACTTTTTTTAAATCTGCTTTAGTAACAAGTTACTAGTAAGTAATGAAAGTTTAGTTCAGCTGGAATGAGCAAAATATTAAGAATCAAAAGTTCCAAATTTGAGTTTTTGGGTAGAAGTAAATTCTAATAATCCTCTTAGAAAAAGGAAAAAAAAAAAAAAGTTGTCACTAACCACTAATCACTAATAAAGATAGTATTGTGATATGGATATCTTTTTCTCAAATTTGATATTTGGTAATCCGAAATTAAAAATCTTGTTTAGACTAAATCATACAAACACATGATGATGTGAATGAAATTATATTTATATTTCAAATAAAAAATGAATCCTTTCGATTAATTAGTGGTACTAAGATTTTTTTAATAACCAATAGAAAATGAGATAAAATGATATTAAAAAACTCTATTTAAAAGAAAAAAGAGTAAAAAAGGTTATCACGAACTAAATTAAGATGGTTTACACTAAATTAACATTGTGGCCCAACGAATCTCTTTATGTTGCAACAAGAACTTAGAGCCAATTAGCCAACTCCTAAACACACATGAAAATGACGTCAATAATTATGTATCCATCGTGACAAGAGTAATTAGTAAATAAACTAGACAAGGGTAAGATTTGTTTGCACGAGTTATCTATATAAAGCTACGCCAAGATAGACAAAAACCAACCTATTTTTCAATGGACATAAGTTTAAACTCTTATCCGCAGACCAAGAATAATTAACGACCAAAAAGTAGGTATTAATTATTTCCTTGCAAATGGTGCCTAAAGACATTAGTTTGTAAAGCACTATTAATATTTAATTTTATTTCATCTTAAAATAAAATAAAAAATACATATATAAACACACATATTTTAAAAACACTACAATAATGTAATCTATCTATATGGATTATGGAGCATTATGCTGTTGTGGTGTTTCCTAGATGTTTCGTATGTTCCACGCTTTGCCATTCAATTGGTCAAGTCTGTAGAAGCTGATGAAGTTCTCTGCCCACAATTTCAAAAGGGCATTGTCGGTTACTAGAATTAGGAGGACTGGAAACTTTGTCATTTGCTTCTCTAGAAAACGACCAAGTAAATGTTGGATGACAAAATTCAGCCTTTTGCAACACATGGAAGCTGCAAATGTAGTGTCTTAATCGAGTCCAAAAATAAATAAATCAAAGCTACAGCCTGGAAGTTTCAGCTTCAGCTCCTAGGATTCATGTCAAGCCAATTTAATGCATGTGGGAAGGGAAAAAAACAAAAAACAAAAGGCCAAAACAGGAAATAATGTGGTGATAGCAGAAGTAGTGTGGAGGCCGTTTAGGGAGTTTTGAAGATTTTTTTTTTTTTTTGGAGTTAGGAAAAAGCAAGTTTTACATAATGTGTTTAGGAAAAAAATTATTTAGAATTAAAAAATATAAAATTTAAAAAATTTATTTAAAAAAAAATTATCAATATAGAGTTTATATCTCAAAATTCTATATAATTTAAAAAAGAATCTCATTTGAACTTATATGTACAAAATTATAAACTTTTAAAATTTAAAACTCATTGTAGAATTTTGAAGATATAAATTTTAAAAAATGATAATAAAGTAAAAAACAAAAAGTATCAAAAAAAAAAAAAAGTTGATTGTAGTCTCAAGGCCATCCAAAACAATCCCGAAGTGTGAGGAGATTAAAATAATAAAGTTTTCAGCTTTTAATCTTCTCAAATGGAACTGAAGCCACATTGTAAGGCGTGGAAATATTGAAAGGTATTAACGAGAGTGCCAACAATAATAGGGACACAAAAGTGAATCAAATTGGATGTGGTTTCACTTTAAAATTTGTTAAACTGCCTCATGTTAAGCTCAACAGCTAAGATTCCTTTGGGATGTACTCTTTGAGAAAAAAGTTGTGTCCGTTTCTGTTTTTGTGGGGGCCGGTTTTTGTCCGTCCATGTATGATAAGAAATTTAGCATAGTAATTGATAAAATTTAGAACCACGTTCATCACAATGGGCAGTCCAGCGTTTATGGTGTCATTTTATTTTTTTCCCCACTTTCTTTACTAAATAGGTTTAAGATTTGGTAGTTCATTTCAAGATTCATATCCGGGTTGATTACACAGTATTAAAATATCTTTAATATAATGTTAAAAGGTCATGCCAACAATAAAATTTGACACTAACATGGAAAAAAATGCACTCTAATAAAGTATTATTATATTTAATGTTAAATTTATCATATACTAAAGTTTATGATAAATTTACAATAAAATATAATTAATAACAAATTTCTCATTTGATTCTTATTAGTTATTGGCTTAATTTTAGTTATGTAATTGTTATAATATTTCAATTTTTAATTTATTTGAATACTAAATGATCATTTTTACAAGTTTAAAAACATAATAATAACAACAATAAGTATAAATAACTTTATATAATAGAACGTAAAGTAGAATAATGCTATTTTCACATTTTTTTATAACAAATATAACTTTGATATAGACCGATGTATTGGAGATGATCTTAGATTTATTGTGATGGCATTTGAGTGTGAAAAAAAATCTCATTTAGATAGAATTTGATAAGTACTTCATGTTTTATTATGATATTCTTGTAATTCTGCTATAGACGAAGGGATTAAAAGATGAAACCACATCAATGATCCTTTTTTATATTTATAAAAAAGATTGACAAATAGAATTTTATTCTTAGATTCTAGCTAGATTGACTAAATCCTTTACAAATGCTATCAATATTAATAAACTAAGATACGGATTATCTTAAAAATTAAGCTCTTAAAATAATTTATTATGCCACAAACAACTGGTTGTGTGAATGTTTGAAAAAAAAACTTTCTCTAATTCTTCCTCACCAATTCAATGAAACTGGGTAATGAATTGTATCAACGTGATAGCCACACAGGGTAGTTGACAAGCTTGCATAGGCTTAGCGAGCATATGAATGAATGAATTATGATAGAAGTTCTTGTTGACGTTTTAGTAAAGCCATCGGTCGACAATAATAAACCCCTCTATCCATTCTCCCCCTTTGATCCATTTTTGTCAACATGACAGTTGCGTCTTAGTTGAAAACCTTAACCAAAGATACATATCACAAAAATTCCCTCACAAGATGCTTTACTAAACGACCAAAAAAAGCAAAATAAAAATTAAAAACAACAACGACGACAACAAAATAGCTGTATAATCTAAGACTTGGCCGACTGATTATGACTCACGCCACTCATGCCACAAATTTGTGAACATGACCAACCAATTAATAAGAATTAATACCTAAAGCTCTGACACCACTAATATTAATTTTTTTTGGTTTCTAACCTTGATTTTATCTTTAATTTTTTTGTGATTAAAAAGTCTTTAAATTCTTCAAAGTGATATAAAATAGTCCTTTTTATTAATAGATATTAAAAATTCAACAAACAATATCATGTTAATCACTTTTGATCTATATTTAAAGGTAACTAATACGTCGTTTGATAAACGCATTGTGTTTTAATTGTGTTTTAATGTAATTTATTTTTTGAGTGTTGTATTTAGTTGAAAAATATTTGTTTTGTATTTAAATAAAATATGTGTTTGGATGAAAAATATTTGAATTGTATTATAGAGTTAAAAAGTTGATGTGAGTACAGGTAAAAAAGTTAGAGTTGAAAAGTTGATGTGATTATTTTAAAAAATAAAAAAATAATAATTGTTTTCGTAGCACTATTGAAAAGATTGTGTTTGAATACAAAACTTTTGTATTTAGACGAAAATTACATTGCGTTTAAATGTAAAACGTTTTCGTAACTATGCCAAATGCATTAAAAGAAAAAAATATAAATGATTCAACTTACATATGTCATCCAATGAACTACTCCATTAAATTTTAAATGTTTATTAGTAAAAAGAATCAAATTGCACTCTTTTAGGATTTTTTTTTTTAATGAACTTGAGGTTTGAGAAAAATGAATTCGAACTTTTCACGTTTAAATGAAATCAAGAATATTATCATTATATTATGTTTACAAATTTACAAACTTTTTAACCACAAAAAATTTAAAGGACCATTTTACAACTTCATAAAATATTAGGGGACAAACGAGTAATTTCGCTTAGTAATAAAGGGCTTGACAACCCAAGGTAGAAAAATTATAAAAATAAAAATAAAAATAAAAATAAAACTGAAATAAAATAAAATAAAATAAGCAGCCATCTGATCCACATCCACAAATAAAATGTGTGGAACTTTCGTTTTGGCTTGTTTTGCGTTCAAACTGGGAGAGCCGAGTGCCGATACCGTCAGAATGCGGACAACTCTTCTCATCATTTTCCACTTTAAGCGAAATTACTATTCTGCCCCCGTTCAAAGGTTGGCCGAGTTGGACTACAAAAGCTTCTTCACCCCGCCACCTCCGCGTTTACCGCTTCATCGAAAAGCATCCTTACATATCCACGTGGCTGTCGCTAATTGGTTCGATGATCGAGTGGCCTCCAACTGGGCGGAAACCTTTTTGTGGGGGCCAGCCAATCACGCAAAAGGGTGTCTCGACTCTCGAACATGCGACGTGCCCCGCCACCACGACACGTGGCTGCCGGTCACATGCGCCGCCCACTCGGGCCGTGGGATGGTACAGGTGGACGGATCTGGACTCCTAGGCGGTGCCTAAAGATGCCGTTTGATCACGCCACGTGGAAAAGGTTAGTGGATTATGGATAAAAGTTGGCTTTCACGTCTAGCTAGCGCCTTTTCTGCGTGTTTGTGCCGCTGAATTATGAAAATGCTTTAACACGATTTTTTTTTTCCCCACTTTCTTGTGGTAAAAAAAAAAGATATTTTTTTTTAAAAAATGTATGCCTATTTACTTCAAGGGTTCAAATTAAAATATTACAACTATTTTCTTTAATGAAAATTTAACAAAAAATTTTTTTATTAAATTTTGAAAATTCAAACAATTCAAATCCAAAAAAATTTAACTTCAATTGGTGCATTGGATACAAGCTTATTTATTTTGAAAAATATTAGTGAGGAAACGCATATTTCTTTGTAAAATTGGTTTTCACATTTTTTTTGAAAAAAAAAATATTGTTAATAACTTGTTAAACATTGATTTCTTTTAGAAAATATTTTCACTTCAACAGAAGATGCACACATCTTTTCATTTATTTATATGCACATATATCTTTAGATGGACATATATCTAACTCGTATGCTTCACTAGAAATCTTATTTATTTGAATAATTGCAAGTTTTGCTATTCTTTTTGCTGGCATTATTGCAAATCTTTGGTAAAACGTCTCGTTCTTGACCGAGGAGAGACTGTTAAATTGTCATTGTTCTTACTAATTATATGTTTTGATGGAAAATTATACCTACTAATTATTTGTTTCGTAGAGACTTAGTCGGTACACAATTTTGGGCTCATAATATTTTAAGTATACACTTAAACGCTTCCCAATACTACTACCCCAATTTGCTTCATTTGTAGCATTAGGATCTTAAGATAGTAAAAATTTATACCAGATTCTATCGAGGAAAAAAATTCATATTAGATTGGTTTCTAAAGATAATCTTCCTCTCTTATTGTATATATAGACTTCTGATGCCGTGTCATATATGTAAAAGGGTAAAATGAAAATTATTCAATATAATATTGTTGATACAAAGATATTATAATAATTAAAAAGAAATAAAATTTTTAGTTATACATATCTAGCATTTAATCCATGTTATATTATACTTTTCATTTTCACATGATTATACTACTAGTTGAGAGAAGTGCAAGGACTACAATTAAAAACACAAATTATATTTATATATTTGACATTGTTATTCTTGTATTTTTCACTCAAGAAAATAATGTTGCAAATGTATGAGATTTGGAGATATGGGGTGCGCTGCTTTATTTGACTTAGAAGGGAGTCAAATGAGAGAAACAAGTGGTTTCCTACTAAGGAAACATGTCTCGAGGCAGAAATATGGGGGCATAATTGGATATCATGCACGGGGTGTGGGCGATTATACTTATGTGGCCCACTGTATACATATATATATATCCATATTTTGGTAGATATATATGTTGGTAATTATCTCTGTCTATTCACATGTTATTTTCTTTCTTCAGTTTTATCCAAACTTCATCAGCAGATGGAAATGGGTCTGAATTTCTGGTACGCGTGCAGAACACCCAAAACCACACCACATGTTTATGATTCATACACCACATGAGAGATTGATAATTACGTGGGAAGAAGAAAATTATTTGCGTACATTGGATATCTAGTGGTGGAGGAATTTTCAACTGCCACGCCTCCCTCTGCAATTGTTCACTTGGAATTTGACCCAGCCTAGCTCTATACTAAATCAACTAGGACACAAGAAAATTGACTACCAATTTAAGTTTAGAGAGAGAGAGAGAGAGAGAGAGAGAGAGAGAGAACTAGCTGTGTATCCCATTCTAGAGCTGTCTTGTTCTTTTGTAACAACTTTTGCTTTGGTAATTCTATCTATTTAATTCCTAGTAAATTTGTCCACCATAAACTAGATTATTATAGAACATAGACGCAACCCGTTTGACCATTATTTTTTCTTATTTTTTTAAACAATAATAATAACTAAAAGGTTAGTTAGTATTTAGGATCAAATTTTCTTTTTAAAATCTCAATATGAGACAAGTTATGTTTAAATCTTCTAAGTGATAAAGATCCTAGGATGAAGTTTATAGTTTTAATTAAAACTCTAGTACAAGGTTTTTAAATCTCACTTTATAAATTTGACTAAGGTTTATATGGAAGAAAACCAAAACTCTCGGAAAAATTATCCAAACAAGGAGAGAAACTCATAATTTTCGGCATAATACATTAATTGGTACCTTTAACTTTTTAAATGGGGTCTCCGTAGTGATCCTAAAGCATATACTCAAATACTTAATCAACTATCTTGATCACCTTTAATTAATTGGACAAAGTATCCATATAGGTAGAACATGCCAAGACGGCAGCAGCCAGCAAAATTAAGATGATTATGCCTTTTGTGTTGGTTTGTTCTCATCACCAAATTGCAAGTGGAAGCAAAGCCACAAAGATCCTCACTCGGGGTCACATATAAAGGAACAAAACCATATCCTTTTTAACTTGTCAAGCTCTCTGTATAGATTCCTTTTCTGTTTACAGCTTGCATATGAATCGCATCTCCAAACTAAGCACCATAAGTTATCTATTAATAATTAGTTTATTTAAACCTGTAGGTGGGGGTTTATTTGGGGTTGCCTTAGGAAACGGTATTTTATTGTTTGATTTTTAAAGATACATCTGGGTCGTGTTTTTAGAAATACTCTTGATTTCTAAAAGTTATATGCATTCAGAAATTATTCTTTTATCATATTCAAAACTCAATCGCAAGCCCACATTTTTAAAGCCTATCTCATTTCCAAAAGCAAAATACTGTCTTTATAAATCCATCCATTCAGAAATTATATTTTTGACTTATCGAAATATTTAGATGATCTATTAGAAGAGTTTTAACTCTCTAAAATTACTTCATGTCAAAGTCACCTATGGCTTCTTACAAAAGCTATTATCAATAGATTTTAAAATTTATATCAAAATTTTACTAAAATATTAAAAACTTTATCCTAACACTCTTATTACTTATTAGAATATTTTAAAACCAAAAATGAATGAACAGACCAAAAATAGCATGTTTGGCATTAAAATATCTTTCTTCATGGGCGCGGCGCTTAATTTAATTTAAAAAATTGTCAGATAGGTATAACTTTAGGACATTTTTCTAATTAAAAAACTTGAAGAGTTTAGAGTTCACATAAAGCTACCCCACTGCTGCACTGCATATATAGTTGAGACAGAAAAGACAGAAAGTAGCTTGTGTTATGCGAATGGATAGGAAAGTAGAAGAGTATAAGACCAATTTGCCTCCTTAATCCTAGTTAAAGTCAGCGTTTTACAGACTTTAATATATATAAAATATTAATATAAAAACTTTTAAGATATATATATATAAAATAAACTTCGTGTTTGTTGAAGAGGATAGACATTAAACTTCATGCGAGGCCATGTCGGCATTTTGCTTCCTTATTGCGAGTCAAAAGTCGTGAGACGTTATATTTGAAAAATCTAAGTAGGGACTACAAGAAATCTTCTCAGAGATATATTCAATTATTAGGGGGAGCGGCCGATGGCTAACTTGTGGCCATGCTTATCATATCATCCTCATCACCTTACACCTTAGCCGTTTAAATTTAGTGTCAATTTTAGTTCTCCAATTACATCCCAAATCCTAACTTGGCCCACAACTTTTAAAATGATCTATCAATTTGTTTAATTTTGTTAATCTTTTTATCCAAAGGGGATAATATTATAATATTATCATATTATAATATTCAAAATTACAAAATTAACTTTAACTAAACTATATATATTCTCAAGTATTTTCTTGTTCTTTTTTTTTTTTTGAATTTAGATTATAACAAATAGATGGAGGAAAATAGTAATTTGAGACATGTTCATAGACACAAGACTCATTTTACGATGTTTTAAAAATCAAGAAACTAAAATGAAATTTAACTTTTAATTGGGGCACTAAAATTGAAATTACCTTTTAAAATTAATGTTCTTTGTTGGATTTTCTTGTAGGAGAGCAACCATGGGAATCTTTCAAAATCAATTCAAAAAATTTTTACGATCATGATAAGGGGATAAATCTAAAGTTAATGACAACCTTTTGCATGACTAGAACTCTGAAAACCACGGTCTTTTTTTTTTTACCTATAAACTTGAGCAAATAGGATTAATTTGTGTGGGGGCAATGCACTTTTGTGTTATGACTTTAGAGGGGAAGTTGATTCTATGTGGGCAACCATGGCGCCTATCAGGGAGGCATCACTGGGACCTCAAATATTTTGCCGTGAATGTTGTTCGGTTTGCCTCATTCAGAGGACATGGGAGATTGGTCTCACTGGGTTCAACCCCCTTTTTGCTTACATAATTTTATCCGCTTCTAGATAGGAAAGAATCGGCATTTCATTTCTAGATGATTGATGGCGTGGTCTAAAAGCCGTGCAAAGCAACTATCACCCAAAATAATAAATAATAAATAACAAATAACAAATAACAAATAAAAAAAATCATGCCGTGTACTTTTTTGACACGTGGCAGGATGGTATTTGGTGCGGGAAGAGAGTTGAACCATTGAGAAATCACGTAAAATTAAGAATTTGAAAAAAGTCAACACGTATGGTAAAAGCGTTTCTATTCAGCTTCGTATAAAGTTGACTCCAAAATATATAAATTGACAAGTCTCATGGGGACTTTCTTTGTTTCTTTTAGAGCCAACTTCGTATGATATCAGCAATTTTTGTATAACAATTAGTGGAGAATAACGATGAAAATCACAAATTCTTGTAAACTTTATGTACTAAATAATTCAAAATAAAAAATTGTCTTTTTTTTTTTTTTTTGGTAAATTGAACTGCAGTTTTTAGCGACATTGGCCATACAGCTATAAGCAGAAAATGGGACCTACGATAATTGACAACCTATGCACGCACCACTGTAACAAAGGATTCCGTGTGGTTCATGCTCAGAAGATAATTAACACAAACTACCAACATTAAAAACCTAAACTGTATATAGAAAAGTAAATACAACGGACATACATAGCAATTAATGTTGACCGAGATTGATTGGTGGGAATATGATCTGGCAAGGTGGATAAAGTAGGATGGAGAAACAACACTAATTGGCACCAAATAAAATACGGTCCAACTAAATCATAAACATTGTTTTATTAGTGGTGATTTGAAGCGCATTTTTCAGGATAGAGAGAGGCGAAAAAAGAAGAGAGAGAGAGAGAGAGGAAAGTTTTGGTCACTTGCACATTCTCATAGAGATGCAAGTGGCTAAAGTGCATAGACGGCGAGAGATTGCAAAATGCTTGCCACTTTCAGTACACTGTATTTTCTTTTTCTCTTTGCTAAGAGCACTAGTTTTGCAAATATGAAAATGCCATGCGGTTCAAAAAGCATCCTTCCTAACCCTAATATAAATCTAAGCGACATGGCTTGGAAACTCAACTGGGTGGGGAAGAGCCTCGACGTCCGCTCATTAGAGAACAGTTGACAAGGCCTCAATCTTGCCGGCCTGAGACCACCGGTAGTCGAAGTAAGTGAGAGTGTTAAGAGAGGAGAAAGGGACGTCGAACAAAGGGCAATAAGGACTTGTTAGAATAAAAATGTATTGTTTGCACATTAGTCCTTTACCTCACACTGGTTTTGCATTAAAGTCCGTAAACTTATTTTATTTTAACTTTTTTTTTTCACATTTTATTTTAAGACGAGTTGTAGATATGGGCCAAACTAGATGGACCAGCCCGTGATCCCGCCCGAATAGCCACCCAGGTCAGGTAGGCTCTTGCCTTTTTCTTTTTTGAAATTCCATTACAAATTTATATATATATATGCATATGTATATACATAGTTTCTCTGTAAGTATGCAAGCCGGGTTAGGTCTTCCTTTTCTTCATTCAATTCAATTCCTTTTCGATCAATATGAACTGGTTTGACCTGGTCCATATTCTCCTCTTCAAGGCTAGTTCGAGTGAGAGGGCTAATATTTACGACTCTATTTAAGACTCATATTAAAATTTTGAAACGTGTTAGTCCTGTTTTTTGTTTAATTTTGTCACAATGTGCTTAGCACATGCACTCTTAACAAGAGGTATCTCAGTAAAAACAAAAGGCTTATTTGTACTAGTAGTTCCTCTTCTTTAACTTGTACTCTAAATCGGTCCTCAAGCCCATGTCTAATTTTATTTTTTTTGGATTTGAATACACCAACACTGTTAAAATTTATAAAAATAAAAGTAAAAATAATGAGATCTTCTATCCTATCTGTAGAAATCGTATCGTAAGAGATAATGTCGTCAGACCTATATATATTAACAAGTCAACACCATCTATACTCTTTACCAAGATTCCTGTTATCTTTCCACTCCCCCTATTTAAAAGCCATAGATCTTTAAACTTGGTATTTAATGGTATTGGTTAGAATTTCTCTATATTGATGACACCAAAGTCTCGGGTGCATTTGTTCGCATAACCCGAAAAACCAACCGAAACCTATGAAACTGCCCGGAAATCTCTCTTTCTTAAAATAAAAAAAAAATTGGCTGAAGCCTGAACCAAATAAACAATCTTGTATTTGTTACCTTTTACTTGTATTATATCATACAATACACCCAGAATACTTCAATCTACCAACAAACGTACCAAACCTTAAATCTATCAAGAATACTTGCACTCCTCCCCCCTTGGGAGTCATCTCAGTCCTCCCTTACGGCTCTCCTACTTCTTAAAATAACCCTAACCACTTCCTCGCCACCACCGTGACCGCTTCCTTGCCATCACAACCACTCTCTCTTCACTCGCTACGGCACTTTGTTGCATCAGAAAATGGAGAGCAACCAACAGAACCAATCATAAAATCTCTTTATCTCGTGTTTGAGAATTGGCATAATTTAACTTCCCAACCACCAAAAAATGCACCAGTATTTAAGTTTTCTGACGTGATACGTCAAATATAGGACAATCGGAGCAAAATTGTCAGTAATGCTAATAGTTTTCAATAGTATCCATTTACATTTTTTGTTGTTCTTTAATCCTCCCATTTGTTTTGCTAAATAACCGAAAAGACCTAATGGTCTAAAAGCAGGAGGTGCAAAATCGGGGTACGATCAAAGGTACAATACCATCAACAAATAAACCAATTTCAGAAAGCAAAACTTATAAACAAGGAAGCATCTCATCGGCATAAAAACCAATTTATACTTAAATTACCATCAAAGTCGCAACATGAACAAAAATGTATTGAACTGAAATAAAAATCCAAGCGAACGAAATCATAAAATTCCTAAAGAAAATAAAGCAACTAACATAATACTTAGTCAAACAAACTGAAACCCATATCATCGTCAGATTCCTCAGCCGGCTCTTCCTTCTTCTCTTCCTCCTTGGCAGCAGCAGGAGCAGCGCCAGCACCAGCATCAGCAACTGGGGCAGCAGCCACTGCAAACTTGCTAGGATCCTGCAATTGCACACCAAAAAACCAAATCAACATGCAAAGACGATGAGTAAAAGAACATTAGAGATCTTTAAATCACAGTAAAGAAAAGCACTTTACCTTGAGGTACTCCTTGACCTTCTCGGCTTGCGGGAAGGTGTACTCAGTAGCAACGGCAACAGCAAGTACATTCTTGTAGGCATTGGTGAAATAGTGAGGTGCCGCAGCGAGGGTTGGGTATGAGACTGCCAATGCCACTGAGGTGACCAATGACACACCAGCAGCAAACTTCTCAACAAGGTCATCCTCAGTCAGGTCAAGCACCTCTGGGCTGAAAACGGAACCGTTGTCATAAACCGACAGGACAACAAGACCATATGAGAAAGGCCTGATACCAAGCTTGGAAAGGAGGGCAGCCTCAGAAGATCCGACCTTTTCACCCTTCTTGATGAGCTCAACAGGGGTGATAATTTCGACCGTACCCTTGTTAATCTTTGTAGGAATGTTAAGCACCTGAAATACAACAAATGCAAGAAATACTGAAAAGCTAAGCACAAAGTCTACATATTATATGTATATAAGCTGTGATTTTGATGGGATAAAACAGACCTGGAAGAAAGAGGTCTGAGAAGGATCGAGCCCAGTGTTGCCCGGGGGGACAATGACATCAATTGGGGCAACCAAACCAACACGAGCAGGGGCTCCAACCTATCGAATTTGAAAGACTTAGATTAACTAAATTGCACAAAACTTAAGTAAATCCAACAAAAACCAGATAAACACATTGCATGACCGTACAGAATAAATATTTCATCGTTTTCAATGATTCAATCGTCAAGAAAACTTAATAGATCATAATCAAGTGCAATAACTTCCATAGTAAACATTGATTCAACAGAACCGAACGTATTAATGGAACCATATAAATAATCAAGCGAAAGTACACAAATTTCCCACCTAGGCTAGTTCTTCACATTACACGACCAAAATATTATTAATTTACACAATAATCAATATGTTTAAACCAAAAAAAACGGAGCACAAATTTTACTACTTTTCACTGTAACAAAATCATTCTACACAAACCAAAAAAACTAAAATTTCTATCTTTTTCACTCTATGAATCAACATAAAAAAAATCAATTAAAAAAACATGAGCATAAAATCAAATAAAGTCACCTTGTACTTGGCAACCTCCTCACTAACTTCCTTCAAATCACCCTTGGTGAAAATCAGACCAACGTTTCCCTATAAAAAAAAAAAATTAGGAAGGAAAAAAAAATATCCCAAAAAAATTGAACAGAGCAGATAAAAAAAAGAGCAAAAAAAGAAAAGAAACGTACGACAAGAAGAGGGATGAGATTGAGGATCGCATTGTTGCCGGTGTTCTCGGAGTGGATCCTGATGGACCTCTTCATCATGGTGTTCTTGCCCATGAGAACGATGGAGTCACCTCGGAGACCCTTCCTGATGTTCTGGAGCTGGTTCGATCCAACATTGTCGGCGGCGACAATCAGCACCTGCGTGTACTCGTCCAGAAGCTGGCAGAGCTTCGCGTCGTAAGCGATCTTCTTCTCGGCCTTGGATGGCTTTCCGACCATTTTCGATTATTATTTGGTATTAACAAAGAGAAAGAGAAAGGAATTGTAAAAAGGCAAAATCGAGGGCCAAGACGAAGCGGAGGGGCTATGTCAAGGCGGACGGCAGAGCAGCGCCGTCTCTTTAACCTCTGCTGCGTCTTTGGAAATCAAGAATTAAGGAAATGAAGAAACCCTAGGGCTATCCCAAAGGAGTTGTAGTGAAAGAAGAACACGGGAAATTGGTTGGGTTTATATATGCGGAGTTGTCGTTTTCTGAAACCCTAGATCCGACGGTTGTTGTTTTTTTGGTTTGGGATCTCAAACTTTATCGGACGGTTGTCTTTGTTTTGTGATTGGGCCTTTTTTTGGTTTATTTTGGGCTTGCCTAGAGAGAGAGAGAGAGAGAGAGAGATAGAGATGAGGTTGACTGACTCATGTAAAAGATGAGATCGGCCCAACAAGAGGCCCTTCTAACTAAGCTCTTTGTTCACTTTTATTATTTTAGAAAATTGTGAAAACTACCCTCAAGTACGTATATTTTTACCCTTTTCTAATATTTATTTAAACTTTTAACCCTTATACCTTCTGTAGCTGTTAAAAAACACTGAAGCTTTTAAGTAGGGTAAATATTTAGACATGTATTCTAAGGGGTAATTCCACAAATCACCCTTTCTTTGGGCTAGTTTACTATTTTTTTTTTAAATGGTGATTTATAGGATTTTCCTTAAAAGTCAGTATATTTGAATTATTATCAGTTATAATAGCTTCTGTTTTTATGACTTCCAATTAGATAAGTTTTGAGGGTTAAAATTCCAAACAACATTGAAGATAAGTTTACACAATTTTTTTTAATCATAACCATTAAATTTCTTTTTTTTTTTTTTCTTACATGACTGTCGTTTATTCTCATTAAACACAAAGCATATCGTTTCTTTCATGGCATATCGTCACTATAGGCTTAAATGGGAAGAAACGACGGTCGTCTCATCGACAACCCGACAGTAAACGTTTGACATCGAACGAAATGTCGTCTATGATGCTTGAACGCCAGCAAATGTGAGATCGAGCATGTTACAAACTACATTGCCTTTTTCTCACTGCCAGCAGGAAAAAGGGGAAAAAAAAAAAAAAGGTTTGAGAGAGAAAAACGACAATCGTATTACTCACAAGTGTCCACAAAACATTTTGTACAAACGATTGTCGTTTCCCTGCCGCGCCCCCTCCACCCCCCCCCAACGAAACCCCCTCTTTTCTTGCCTTGGCAGAAGCTAATTGGAGGAACAGGCCAGCTTTGGAGGGTGCATTCTATGCGCCTGGTCAGTCCAGCAGGCGATTCCCCCACCAACACCCACCACCACAACAAACGACCAATTTATCATCTCTGACGATCTTCTTTTATTTTTATATATTTTTGTAGCTGACACGATAAGCGATCATGGCTTCCCCCTACCGAGATCGGACGGCGGAGTTCCGATCACTCTCCCAAACTCTCAAAAAGAGAGGGGGAATCACAGCCGTTGATAAAGTACCCGAAAACTCCCCATCTCCGTCCAAGCCTTCTCCCACCGCATCCTCGAGATCCGAATTCAACAAGAAGGCCTCCCGGATCGGGTTGGGGATCCATGAAACCTCTCAGAAGATCTCCAGGCTCGCTCAGTGTATATATATATTTATATATTTCCTCTTACTCTTTTGCCTTTATATATATTGAATGTGAATATGTTTAACTCCATTGGATTGCTGAGAAAATGTTAGAATATACATACATACATACGTATATATATATATATACTAGATTGAGGATTGAATATCGTTAATAGGATTCAGCCTTACTTTAG
The DNA here is from genome assembly GCA_035233585.1 of Antiaris toxicaria. NCBI lineage: Eukaryota > Viridiplantae > Streptophyta > Magnoliopsida > Rosales > Moraceae > Antiaris > Antiaris toxicaria. The sequence continues at coordinate 8,645,544 of CP141162.1, read as the reverse complement.
TATTTCATAACAAGTTCCATATCAAAAGAGGGCTGCTTTGCTTTAGAAAGTGGACACAATTTATGGGGCTTTTTTTTTTTTTTTGCCCCCTTTAGTTGTTTCGATTAATCATGGAATTTATCTGCCGTAATGTAAGACAATATAACTTTAATTTTAATTGTTTATAAATTTTTTTGCTCAAATTTTCAATTGAGTACTGTTGTTAAACTTAATTGGTGCCCCCCTTTGCATATTTTACTTGGATTTTACACTTTGTTTATACCATGCTAGACTCAGAAATGGACGCTGATTTAACATAATTTATGGAAGATCTGACGGTCCGTTAAATTAGTTTTTCATTCCCTACCTAAAAGTTATTATAATTTTTTTAATGTTTTTTTGTTTGTTTGTTAAGGCCAGTCTTTGGTTTTGCATAAGCAGTTGAGATTTCAATTGCCGAATGATGTTATGCTGATCTTGACTTTGTATTTTGTTTTTTTTTTTTTGGGTGCTGATATGCAGTGGCGAAAAGGTCATCGATGTTTGATGATCCGATCATGGAGATACAAGAGTTAACTGTCTTGATAAAAAATGATATAACGAGGCTCAATACAGCTCTCACGGATTTGCAGACCATTCAAAACATGGAGATAGCCGATGGCAATTACTCCGAGGACAAAGTTGTTCACTCCACGGCTGTCTGCGATAATTTGAAGAACAGGCTTATGGGGGCTACTAAACAGCTTCAAGATGTGTTGACTGCTAGAACAGAAGTCAGTGCTAACTCGATTTGCAAATCGTTTACAGCTTAAAATGGAGTTCTATTCCCTTGTATAAATATCTTTGTGTTCTATGTCCGTTTGTCATCCCGCAGAATATCAAGGCTCATGAGAACAGGAAGCAGATATTTTCAACAAATGCTTCTAGAGAGAATCCTTTCGGGAATCAGACCAAAACTTTGAATGACCCTCTCCCTTGGTCAAGTTCATCCAATGCTCCTGGCAGTTCGCAGCCATCAGTGTAAGTACCTTTATTAAAATGTTAGCAATTTATACTTGCTAGGCAGCTATAAAGTTTTCCCACAGCGTTTTTTCCCCCCCTAAAAGAATTTTGGTCTGTATGATGTATCATTAATAGATATTGTTTGTGAGTGTTTATTAGGCCATAACCGAGTTTACTACATGATTCAATCTTTGTTTCTGGAATGGCAGGCCTACTACTGTTCTATTTCTGGTATATGATTCATCTCTTTCTCTCTCTCAACAGATTGCCGTCTAGCGGAGTTCAGGTTGGCAACCAACTTAGGTATGCTAATCATCTCAAATATGATTTTCCTCATCCTCTCTTTTCATAATTTCCCTGTTGATGCTGAGTCTCTTCTGAATGCATCATAATGTCTGTTACTGTCATTCAACGTATGTATATGTAACTGGGAAGTAAATATCGACTAGTTAACAATGTTGCATCATATAATCATTAATATTGACTCTCGACAAAGATAACTAAAGGGAAAAATGTAGTTCTATGAGATATCGACATTTTAGAGAAATGTCGATATTGAATTCTTACCACCATCAACACTGATATTGAATGTCTATGTTATCCAACAATATTTCCACGCATTCAAACCAGTGATACTTCTGTCAATGCCAATATTTCATCGTTAGCATGTTATACGCATAGGTAGAATTTCTCTACTTCTATACATTGAAATTGCTGTCAGCTCTATCTTTCTTGAAATAAGTTGCATTTATGTTTTAATACAACATATCCTTGGAAGATTAGATGTTTTGGATAGTAAATAGTTGCTTTTAAAACATTGTCAATTCAGACGAAGATTAGCCGTGGACAACCCTCCATCGCAGCAGATGGAAATGTCCATGCTGCAGCAGGTGGTTCCAAGGCAAGAGAATTACGCTCAAAGCAGGGCAGTTGCTCTTCACAATGTGGAATCTACAATCTCAGAACTAAGTGGGATTTTTACACATCTGGCTACTATGGTCACGCAACAAGGAGAACTAGCTATCAGGTTTGCTCTTTTCACTCGAGTACGCACTGAATCTGATGATCGTGTTAGATTTGGAAAATATTACGTTCAACCTAGAGAAATTGTGGACCACTGATAGAGCTTGTTATGTGAGCAGGATTGATGATAACATGGACCAGTCATTGGCGAATGTTGACGGTGCGCATAGTGCTCTTCTGAGGCATCTCAGCCAAATATCATCCAATAGGTGGCTTATGATCAAAATATTCGCCATTTTGATTCTTTTCTTGATTGTATTCATTGTCTTTGTGGCTTAAACTTGAGTATTGAAACAAAGTAATAGAATTTCTTGCTACAGAACATGTCCATCTGTAATTGCTTTTTAGGTTTAGGGCCACCCTCTCTATAAGGGGTAGTTTTGGGCTCCCTTGTGTCATCCCCATTTGTCTTCTTTTGATCTTAGCCCCGAGAAGCTATAGAAATTTAAAGGAGTACGTTCATACGTTTTGGTATAGAATGTCTTGTACGCATAAACGATTTATTGTCCATAATGCATTTTGGAATTTTATTTTGTCTACTTGACATATTGAATGAATTTATTCAATATTTTCCTTCTTCCTTTTTTTTTTTATATTTTTATTGAAGAAACCTATTATAAAGAAACAGTTTCATGATACATTATGAAGCTAAATTCTAACTTTTAGGGGTCAAAAAGTTGGGAGAAAACAGTAAGTTTTAGTCTCACAGGCATTCTGTATTCATGCACTTGTAACCTTTATGAAGAAGTTTCTTATGATGTGTTTAAAAGGAACTTTTTCGGGCCGTTTTAGAGCAGCGATTTTGTTTTGGATATAAAGTAGGAATGAGAATGTTTTGGGAATGATCTGGATATATTTTTTGAAATTGTGCTTGACAGTATGTTTAGGTACAAGAAAAGGTGAAATCGTGTCTATGTATGTTTATGAAAATATTTATTGGATATATAAGCCTAAGAAAATGGAAACGGAAATAAAAGCCAATTTTATTTTTGTCGTAGATTTCCCAAGTACATGAATCAAATAAATGATAAAGTGACGAGAATAGTATCGCTCCTACGATAATAGTATTATTAAGTATCAAAATTAGTTAATTTTATTTAAACAACTAAAATATATTACAAGTGAAAAATAAAATAAATAAATAAATAAAAATTACAAAAATAATCAAACATAAATTAATAACACACAAATAAATACAGATGTTAGAAATTATGGTTTCATCGTAGTTAAGAAGATTTAATTTTATTTAAATATATTATTATGATTTTAAGTTTATATTTGTTGATTAATTACTCTTTTTACTTTAAGTAATCTTTTTCAAATTATACATTAATTTTATATTTTTATAATTAAATTTATATAAAGGATTAGTAAATTAAATTTTACGATGAATATTATTGTATCTGAAAATGATATCGTATATATGAACATTATATATATGTGAACAATAAAAAAATATGAATCCAGATTCAATTATAAAAAGTGTTTGTTGAGAAATTTATAGTAATTAATAACATGACCACATAAAAATAGATAAATATATCTTTATTTTATTCTAAATTTTATTATACTTATTTTAGAATCATGTCAAAAAAATCTCCTCTCGACTTCATTTTGCTCCTTAAATCATTTAAAAATTGATTAGAAATTTGAAAGCATTAAATTTGAAAATAAATACTTCAACATATATGATAATCATAATAGCATACTTAATTTAATTAAATCATCATAATCCGACTATATTATAACTCTCAACAAAAATTTATTTAATTCATAATAAAATATAAAATAAAATAACAAAATAAATTAAACATAATGACAGAATAAAAATAAAAATAAAAAGAGTCTAAAATGAATATTTGATATTTATGCTGGCAAAATCTCAGAAACTCCTCCTTTCAAAATATAACTAAAAAAAGGAAAATAATTTTATTTTTTTTTTCCCTGTACTCTAATTCTCACTCCATCTTACAGATCTCTATCTCTATCTCCTACAAGCGGAGAAAAGTCAGCTTGCCACTATAAGCTATAGTGACACGGAGAAAAGTCAACATTGCTATAGTAGGCTATAGTGTAGTGCAGTGAAAAGTCAACTTTGATACAACAAGCTATAGTGTGACGTATGTGATTAGGAAGAATCCAGTGTGATAAGTGCATGATACGCTTGATTTTAATTTGCTGAAACTAAGAGAATGTCACATGTTACATTCTTATTGATTCCTTTTGGCCTCCATCAAGCGTTGCGTCATTATTAAACCAAAAAATTAAGCTCATGTGATCTTAAGGATACTAGATTCCTATCTTAAAATATAATAATATGCGTAAGATCTAAGTATCTCATTATTGATCCAATTTTAGAAATTTTTATAACTTTTTCATACAAGTTCTGATTGAAATATTTTTATCGATGAGAGGATCAAATAAGATCAGTCAAATTTATAGTTTCCTAATAGTGATATTCGGTGGAATCCACTACCAATATATGAATTTTTTATTAATTTCCTTTTTTAATTCATTGACCAAAAAAAAAAAAGAATTGATTTTTTGTTTTCATTTCTGCTTTTTAACTTTGTGCAAAACAAAGGTAGATTCAAAACCATTTCCATGACACCTTTATTATTAGAAGCTGTAAAGATTCCTTTCCAAAATGTTTCCAAAACAATTGCAAACATGGACTTTGTTTCTTTGGCCTTTTTTTCCAGCTGAGAATTAGAAATACAGACAGGACATCAGGAAACCTCTGCTCATTGCATACTGCACATCATAATAAATCCCTCCTACATATCAAAAGAAGAAGAAATTAAAAAAAAAAAAAATCCCTACTACATAGAATAGAACTTTTGTTAACCTTGCGAATTAGCAAGCCATACGTGTTCCCTAACAGGTTTAATGGCTATTTAGATCATGTCTTCAGACTGTTTTTGTGTATCATTTAAAAAGTTTTTTTTATGGTATTTTCTTTCATAAAAGTTTGAATTTATTATGATGGATTGGTAAACTCTCTTTAGAGGATCTTTAGAATTGACTTCTAGACTATCTCATTAGTCTGTGGGCCAAAACGGGGAAAATGCACAAATATTTACTCTTTCGGTAACTTTTTGTATTAGGACTTTAAATTTTGTATCATCAATAAAAATTGTTATTTTAACTATCAAATTAAATAAATGGTCTTGTACGTTTTTAAGATGAAAACTTATAAATAAAGCAGTCACAAAATTAAATTTATATCGATAATATACAATAAAAGTTCTTTCCGTAGAGCCGGGTTTATGTTGCTAAAAGGTGACTCGTTTGTTAAACGCGAAAGGGCTGTTTTCACCTCATCGGCAAGAGATCAATTTCAGTGCAATTGATGATGATGCATGCTTTGTCGCCATGTACAACAGAAGAGGAGATTGTGGCATTCATTCCGAGTCACCATATTACAGAGTCGTGTGCTTGGTATCCGGTTGCTTTTTTGTTGTATGAGCTAATGAGATCTACTTTTTAAAAGATTTCTAGGTTAGGACGTGAAAAAAAAAAAAAAGAAAAAATTTATTGTTATGTTTTTAAATTGTTTAATATGTATTAACATGATTTTATATATAGTATTTAATATGAAATTAATGTCAATCAAATATGATATATCGAGTTGTTTAAATAAATAAAAATCTATTATTTTCTGTATCAAGCAACACGATATTATCCCAAAAATACGAACTTTGTTCCTCCCTAAACTATCATAGTCCTGCATAACAATCTACGTCATCTAGTCTTCAAGGCCATGACAATTAAGTGATTGTAGTTTTGAAGTTTCATAGCTCTCCAAATAAGCCACAATCCCATTACCAACTTGAAATCCATAAATTCAAGGGAGAACTGCTCTCCCTAACTCAACTACTTTCCTCACTACCGGCACAAGAGAGATTGATTTTGATAAAAGGTATGTCATCAGTGTGAGGTCGTATTATAATAAGACCAAACTTTTTCAATATGATTTGTCTATTTCAGTTATCAAATTTGTGTAAAAAATAATCTTCTATGTATTTTTTTTATTTTAATGTGATTTGTATGAGATTTTAACAACTAAAAATGCACACTATCATACATATAAGACCTTATTATTTAAAAAAAAAAAAAACTATACTTTTTTTATCATGATACTTGTTATTCTATATTTTGAGCTTTAAAGAATAACCAAAAAAATAAAATAAAATAAAATTAGACGGGATATCTTTATCCTTGAACAACGTTTTGTTCCTTTGATGTGACCCAAAAAATAAATAAATAGATAGTTTCACTGAACTTTAGTCCCGTACGTTTGAAGATGGTGACTTGGTTATTGGGAGAAAAATGTAAACTTATATGTTACTCGTGTATATCTCGAATCTAAAATGTAATTATATATTTTTAGTACAAATTGGCTTTATGATCTTAGTACTTGTTTGGTTGTCCCTTCTTTATTGATGGAGATTTATGATATAGCAGTACACTTCTTCTTCAGTTCTTCTCTTCTTTAATAAGATTCACAGCCATAAATTATAGCCTATGGACTCTAGCTTGGTGTCCCTTTCTTCGTGTTGAAAGCTGAACCTTTCTCGGGATAATTGGAAATATTAAAAATAATAAAAATAAAATTGTGAGAACTCCTGTGTTTTTATATATAATGCCCGTCAATTGTGCTAGGAAAAAGAAAATCAGACGGAAAGTTAGGGCGCAAAAAAGCCAATAAAAGGTTAACACGGAAAAAAATTAAGTGGAAAAAGGGGCCAACTTTTCTTTCCAATATGTGGATTTTACAATCTGTTCTCTAACGAAAAAGATTAAAAGGTTAGTCCTGGATTCTGACTTTTTTTTTGTTTTAATTTTTATTCTTTCTTTTGCCCTTGTAAAGTATACTCGTTTGGTGAACTTTTCCCAGGAGTCGAATTCAATGCCGGGAATTAATCCCTTCACGAGGCCGGACCTCAATTTGGTAAAAGATTTTAACATCAATGCATATGGATCAAAAATTGAATTAAAAAAATTATGAATCACATAATAATATCTTCGACATCCCAGTAAACGAATGAGAATTTTTTATCATGAGAAGTTTAACAATACAATCCCGTAAGAGTTAATAGTAGAATACAACGTAGAGCTAATTCTAAACACTTAGGAATAATTTGACATCGAGAAATCATTTAAATCCCTTGTTGCATGTCTATGAATTATACTTAAGAGCCTACGCCGTATAGTGGTTATCAAACTGCTCTACGTTGGGTTATCAAAGACTTAAAAGGCGTCCACGACTCCATTACTCTCGAGAAACTCGGGAAGTAACTGTTCATTTGTTGTAAGAAGTTAAAGATTAAGACCCATTACACTAACACATGTCACAATATGAAAGGGGTAGTTTTTGGTAAAACTTTGTAACTGCTTTAAACTAGGAAATGGAGGTTAAATATTGTAAAATAGCCTCAAAAGATGGTAGATGACAATTTCACTCTGAAATACCCCTAGACACTTATCTGAAAAATATTTGAAAACTTCTCTTCAAGCTCAAAGAGAATGTAGCATGTGTTAAGGTGAACCTCTATAAATCTCTTTAAATTCATCTTCTTAATTGTTTTTATTATTTCAATTCACAATAGAGAAGAATTAAGTGCTACGTAGTGAGGATTCGACTTATTGATAGATTTTGACTGTCAATAATATCCATATTACATATTTGAAGATGAGGATCAAAAACTCGAGACCCAACCTCGAATTTATAGTCAAAATGATGATGCTTCTCATTGCTTTTAAAAGAATATCACGGAATATACATATATATATATATTTTTAATGATTTCCATTAATTAAATTCTTTAATATTCTTGTTTGTAACTAACTGATGGCGTATATCAATAAAAATGGACTCAAAAATTCCCTTTGATTTGTCACTTTTTCTAAAAAAATAGAAAGGCTGAGAGTCTCATTATTTATTTTTTATGTTTATACTAACGACTTGTTCATCCATCATGGATTGTACTTTCTTTTTTTTTTTTGTTGTATTTTTTTTCAACTTTTAGTATTAAATTTTCTTAATTTTGCTATTCTAATTATCCCCGATCTCCAAACAAAAATTTCAGTAGTCCCCGAAGTGAAGCTTCTACGACGAGTTGCTTCTCTCCTTCTCTACTCTCTCTGGAGGAGAAAGCTTGAATATCTTCGCTTCATTCCCTTAGCGGGAGCCGCACACCACATAGCTGGAAGTCAGAGAGCCCATATTACCAGCCAAACCCCTCGCTCCGAGGGACCGTAGATCGGAAAGCGCCTTCTAAACCACCCCATTCATCCAAAAGAGAAGGGAAGGGGCCTGTGTACGTATTTGCATGACCACTGCAGATTTTACCCTCCCCTAACGGTCCTGCCGCCACGCCGCAGAACGGGAGCTCGTACGAGTCCTAAAATCTTCTACTCATTATTGTTTTTCCTACAAGAGTCGAGTGCCTTCCTCCTGAGCGAGCACCTTGGTGCAAACCTCGACGGAGAACAACGGAATGTAATTCCACTCCAACGATTTTCATTGTCTTCAGCAAACCTTAACTCAAATCTCTTGCAAATCTCTCATTTTATCCATATAATCGAATCCCCCCGTCGTAACGAAACAGCTCAGTGGGGAAGAGACCAAAACGAAAATTAAAAAAAGAAAAAGCAATAAGTAATGCATGGCATGTCTTAGTGTATATTCTTTGGGTGTAAACCTACATAGATGGTTTTGTTTGAGATTTTTATATTTTATTTTTGTTTTCTCTAATTATAAGATTGATTTTGGAACTTTCTTCCTCTAACTTGGTGCTAGCGTAGATTGATCGAATTTCTAGTCAAAATGATGATGCATGTCATTGTTTTTAAAGGAATGTCATGGAATTTCCTTTAAGATTTCTAGTAAGTAAATTCTTTAATATTCCCAATTATTACCAATTCATGACGTGTATCAATAAAAGTGGACTGAAAGATCCGTTTAATTTACTACTTTCTTTATAAATGGAGAGGACGATAGTCGCATTATTTATACTTTACATTTATACTAAAATCTTCTACTCTTTATTGTCTGTCTAACTCTAACTTGAGTTGAAGTGATTCCATTTCAACAATGTCCAATGTTTGCAAACCTTGACATTTCTCTTATTTGATCCGTATAAATGAACCTCTCTACCCCGTGGCCTGTGGGGGTAACGGGCAAATATACATGTGTGTGTGTGTATATATATATATATATGTCCTCCATCCTTGTAGTGAATGCATGACATGCCTTTGGTAATTTTCTTTGGGCTGATTTCCTGGCTTTAAACCTACAACGATGGTTTTGTTTGAGATTTGTATTTTATTTTTGTTTTCTCTAATTATAAGATTGATTTTTGGAACTTTCTTTCTTTAACTTGGTGCTAGCAAAAATATGACCCGACACGATGGAAAGTTGGGTCCAAAAAATGTAAAATTGCAACCTTATGACGTTTATCTTTCATAGGGCTTATATGGCAATTTTTTGTCCCCCTGTTTCTTAAAGTCGCAGCACTCTTAATGCAAGTTTTCTCTTTTCCACCCAAAAATTTCTAGTTAGTGGTTTGCAATTTCAATTCTTTTTATTTAGCATATATATATATGAATATGCATAAAAGAATTCAATAGATTTTTTTCCCCTCTCTCCTATCATTTCGAAAATTTTATTGCGAAAATTCCTTTCTTGCTAACCCTTTTGCTGAAGTGTAAATCGTGACAAAAATAAACATAAAAAAAGGTGAAAGATGGATCATATAATTTAAAGCAAATACAAAGAAAAATGAATTCCAACTTGAACTCAATTGAGAACAGGAAAAATGAAAATAATGAAAGGAAATACGAAACTCACTAATGGCAGACAAAACTCCAAAATTCAAGTCCATAATTCCATGATAGAATGGGCAGGTAGTGGAAGGTGTACATTGAAAAGACTAAGCATACCAAAACCGTGGAATTCCCCACTATATTATATATATATATATAGACACACATATACACACACCCACAACAAGAAATAAAAAGCCAACCATGCAATGGTTGGCCCTATAACGTTCCTTATCGGCAGACATTAGAGAAATAAATACTTGACACATTGTTGAGCGAGTCAAGAGACTGAGAAGAAATTGGCCAGCAGCACTAAACATTACAAGAAGCTGTTTGTAGTGGACTTTTGTAAGTGGGGGGTGATGATGATATTTGATGGGAGATAATGGATTCCATAATATTACAAAATTTCGTTATATATATAATTTTGATGGCATATATAAAGCGTTCGGTTTAGGGTTTGAACTTTGAATACCATCTAGATTTGTTGTAACGTTTCCTTGATATGGGTTCCAACCCAAGTAATGTGTTTTTATCAAACTCTTATAATTTCATATCAACTAACGTGTAAGCGACTCAGGACAAGTGTTTTAACTTTGTGTTTGGTAGGGATGAAAAATGAGAGAAAATAAAAGAGTAGGGTATTTTTGAAGAAAAAATGAAAGAGTTGAGGTATTTTCGAAGAATAAATAAAATTACAAGTTGTTTGTTAGGGAGAAAAGTGAAGAAAAAAAAAAAGAACTCTTCAATTACATCATTTTTTATGTCTTCAAAAATAGAGATTTTTCTAAGGAAAATTATTGCAGCTTGTATGAATACTCAAATTAATATTTTGTCCTTTTTTTTTTTTTTGGCAAATGGAGGAAAATAACTTATTTTCTGATCTTATTAACATTTTATTTTCCTTGCATGTTTTATCTCCCTCTTCTTTTCCTTCTCTCTTACCAAAAGTCAATTGTTTTATAGTTTTTGTTTATTGATATTAGTATGACAACTAGCTCAATATAGTATTGAAAGAGTGAAGAGTTTAAATCTCCAAACACATTTGTAAGGTTGTGTGCAACTAATATATTAATGTCAAATTTTAACTTTTAATAGCAAAATCATTCTTCGTTGCAATTAATATTATTTTTATGCTGAACTAAGCATACTATTTAGTATTAGACTTGGCATCAGATGTAACATATCTCATGTGTTAGCATTTGTTTTTATTAGTATTGATTTTTAATCTAATCCCCGTGACATTATTATATTCAAATTATTTTAGAATAAAAGTTTACTTTAACAAGTTTCAAACATAATAAATGTAAAAAAAAATTACAATATTAAAAGAGAAATCATATCATGTAGTATATTTTATAGGCATTCATTAAATATATAGTATATTTTCTAAAGTTAATAAAATTATAGGATAATTTTATTTATTTTTTAAAAATAGTTTTTTTTTAAATCTACCATAATTCTTTCCTTTCACTCTCTCCCTCTTTCTGTTTCGTCTCTCTCTCTCTTTCTTTCTTTTCTCTATCCACTCTCTCTCTCGCGCTTGCTTGTTGAAAAAGACGATAAGCTTTGAATGCCAACGGTGTGATTTATCACACCGTCAATCTCTCAAGATTTCAAACATTCCCTTAGATGAAGGCTTATGATAGGGGGATTTGCGAAACTAGCCTCGCGCGATACTGAATCATTTATGGGTCACAATGGAGCAGTGAGTGCGATTGGGTTCTGAAGTAAGACGAGCGTGATTGCAATGAGATCTAGCTTTTTGGCTTCTCTAGTTTTTTTTTTTTTTTTTGCAGGACAATCGTCATTGTCGATCTCCTCTTTATTGCAAAATGCGATCTTACAACAACAAGAATCGAGATCTCACCACTGTGAATGGAAAGATTATATCATCTCTTTAGTATTTGAGGTTTCATTATATTTTCAAAGTTATAAGTAGTGTAATCTGCTAAATTGTAGGGTTTAAGAGACCTATTCTCATTTATTTAGAATCTATTAAGAGATAACATTTATTTAATATTTAAATACAATTATTTCACATTAGAATTTGAATGTGTAGATAATTTTCTATATTGTAGATTCCGTTATAGATCTTTAATAATCTTAATTGGTTATTTGAAATTTAAATATCTAAAAATCCTACTCTTAGATTCTCATACGCTGATTTCCTAACATACACATATGACCACGTCATGGTGGTCAAGAGCTATAGGATTTCAATTACCCTTCAATAGAATATACAAGAAATATTACCTTAAAAAAATACTGAGAATGTAGAAAATATATGTATTTCTCATATTTCTATGGAAATCTAGTATTTCCTTTCCAATAGAATTTAATCTCTTCACCGCCATCATTGTTACAATTTGGTCTCACCGCCGCCACCGCTAGGATGTCCTCCAACGCAACACCATTGGTAATGGAAGGGGGGGAAGAGGTGGAGAAAGAAAGAGACAGAAGAGAAAGAAAGATGGAAGGTAGAAGATAGAGAGGGAAGAGAGAGAAAAAAAATAAAGATATATTTAGTGTTTTCAATATATAATTAATTTAAATTATACTATTTGATTATATTAGTTTTAATTCTATTATTATTTTATAACATCATAGTCAAATGTTATTTAGTTAATTCACCCATATTGAAAATGGTATTATGTACTATGGAATAACATGTAAAAATATAATTTTTTTTGTCACGCTTAATATAGCATTGGGCATGAATTTTTTTTTGTTGAAAATTATGTCTTTATATTTTCATTAGAGATGGTACATAAGGGTAATAACTCTTGTCTCAAGATGACTAACTAGAATTTTTGTTTTTAGTGTAAGAAAAACCTTTTGCTCCCTTTCAAAGGAAAATAAAAAAAAAAAAAAACTTTGGTTTCCTATTTAATTATGTTATGAAAAAAATTTACATTTTCACGAGAACCATCGACACCCTCGATCTCCACCAAAGAGGGGAACCAAGGGAAAAAAAAAAAAAAAAGGCAAGTTAAAAATTTTTTTAGGGGAAAATCTAGTAGTAATTTTGAAAATGTTTGTAGTCAACTATAATAACAATACTCTCTCTTCCATTTTTTTTTTTTTTAAGAGATTAGAGATGGAACCCAACGGCAATACTATTGAGTTTCCTAACAACCATAGGTTAAAAAAAAAAAAAAAACCAATGACAGGGCTTAATTATACGTAGCACAAATGATTAATATTTGGTAGAGGCTATAATCAACAATAGAAATACATAATTGTAGCAAAATCTTTTTGTCCATTTAAATAAGGCAATATATTCCAAAGTTGAAGAACAAGCATTCTCTAGTAAGTACTACTTAAGCAATATGCATGGGACCCTCCAAATACTAATGACCCTTATGATTTTTAGGGCTCCATTAGGGAACTCTTTTTTCCCTTCTTTTTTGTTTTTTGGCCCAAATGAAACGTAAAATACACAAACAAAGTTTTCCTCCCACATCCTAATTATATTCACATGACCGTACGTAATTATATAAACAAATAATGGTGGACCAGAAGGCCAAATAATAGCTCACCATCTAGTCTATATGACCATAAATAATATACAAATGTAGAGCAGTGATTACTAGATTGTCATGCTGATGGAGATTAATCATAGCCTCATGGCACAGGAACATGGTGATGAAAATAAACAATTAGCTAATTGGTTATATATGTACATGAGAATTCTTTCGGATGTTTAAATTATTATATCTATATCAAATTACGTTAATTTTACACTTTTTTTAAAAAATTTTTTACATGATTTTAATATGATCAATGATTATAAACACATATTACTGATAAAAATATCCTATCACAAAGAATTCCGTATATGCATAATAAGGCTTTGCTTCTTTGAATGCTATTTTCCCCCATCATCTTCTTGTTCTTGGCGCTTAAGGACAAACTGTGATTTCAAACATTTGCTTTATTCATAATATTGTCAGCAGCTTCAAGGTCATTTAACTCACCAACATTATGTCAATGATTGATTTGTATATTAATATGTTCATTGCACTCTTAAAATTGATGAGCTTTTTTGTGGGCCTTAAAGGGTATATGGCACTTTTGATCAAGATGAAAATGACATGATTACATAACATACTTATAGCCTTTACATTTTTGGCCCTACGTTCATAATTTTCCCATTGCACTAGTATTTGTACATTTATAGCATTATAGGCATTTATTACCGTGTGAATACAATCGTTGTACAACTTAGATAGGGTTTCATGATATGTATCTGAATACGAATAACACAGATAGGCGTATACATATATATATATGTATATGTAATAATTATATTTAATTTGATGTTCATTTTTTTAACCGTTAAAAGCACAAGTTATTTACTTTTTTATTTCGTTTATGTGGGGACTTTGACGTCCTAGGATGCTTGTTCCTCAAAAAAGATTCTAGGGAGAAGAAAAGTGACCCAAAAAATATTTAAAAAAATACAAAGACGAGCTACATAAAGAGCATAGCTTTGCAGCAAAATATATGTTCTCACAAAAATCCCAAGAGAAGCTTTTTCAGATTTGAAAAGGCTTAAATAAAATCCAATCTTCTCCTTTTGATTGGTATTTTCAAGCAATATTCTTTTCTTGTGGGTACCCAAGAAATTCCTTCAAATCATGATTGTATGGTAGGACTCTTTGATTACGTATTTATATTATATATATGGTACACAAATATATATACATATACAATGGTGCACAAATTGTCTTGGTGAAATGATTAGGGATATGTAGTGGTAGGTACTATTTACAAATATTGTAGGGATGGATGAGTAGTGTATAAACATCTCATAATCAGGACGTCACATTTAAACATAGAAAGAGACAAACAAATACAATAGGAAGAAAGATATTGAAATCCTTAATTTGTACCCATTTCAAGTTAAGTCAATCACGATTAAAAAAAATTAATGCTCCTGTAAATATAATCTCTTTTTGTTTTGTCGTTTTCCTTGTTATTTTGTGAGATATAGGATTTGGCTTTGATAAGATTCTTGAATTTATTCTCTTCCTGATGTAAACAAGTAAATATAAAGTTCCATTCTTCCAATATATGTATTAAAATAATCATAGCCTATAAAATCCCAATATTATTTTAGAACCTTCCTACGCCTACAAGTAGGTAGTTGGAGTAGTAACTCTCCACATTAATCATTATTTCTCCCACTAATCCCAAAGTTAAAACCAACACTTTATTTTTCTTAATTTGCTGGGAACTAGTACTTTTTTGTTGGCATGCTTGAGAGATTACCATAGTATACATATTATACACACACACACATATATAAATTAAGATTGCTTATCTTTGATACATATATATATTAACATTTTTTTTTTGGTAGGAGGACACAATATATATATATGCTAAGATATAACAAGTGTCATCTGATTATTTGAATGTGCCTTTGCAAGTACTGATTCTCTTTCAAATTGTCACTCCAAAGGATTTGATTGGTTTAATTAAAGGTGATTAATTAGGACAAAATGGAACTGTAAAAACCACACCTTAATCTAAGAATTGGGGGGAGGCCATGCAAGTTAACATCAATTATTAGTCAAGAGTCAAGAGAGAGAAAGGAGACAGAGAGCATATTATGGAAAAAAATAAAGAAGTTAAATAAAGATAGAGGAACCCAGTGAGAAAGCTAGGTCCCTCCACCCACTAAACATGCTTATTAAGCTCATGATAAGCCCAAAAACAAATTATTTTTTTTAATTTAAAAAATTTTAAAAAAATGAAATAAAATAGAGACGTTAATGGGAGAGATGTTGATAGAGATGAATTTAGTTTTCAGTCGCCCTTTAAAAAGCTTAGATGCTGCGTTAACTTTTTGACTGCTAAAAGAAGTAGTTCACCAAATTCTTAAAAAAGGGCGTGACCTTATGGCTTGTCAATCTTGATCGAGTGTCACCCCATTTTTTCTAAACAATTGGACCACAAAATCTACCACGTTAAAAGACTTTAGAAAAATATTATATTTGATTAAATTTTATAAGGAGAAGGAAAAAAAAAAAAAAAAGATATTACGTTTCAGATTTCACATTAAAATTAAGGGTTATTGTAAAAAAATAATAATAAAAAAAAAGGTTGACAAAAGTCTTGCAAATACGTGTTTTGGTAAACCTTTAATCGTTGTGTAACACAAGGAGATGTTAATTTTCCACATTATCATGAGTTTTGTGGAATTTGTCATTGAGATTAGAATACCAATAATGCTTTCCAAATCCTGGAAAGTTGCTTGTAAGTGGTCTTCTAGTTAAAGAAGCAATTTTTTTATTTTTGTTTTTGGGTTTTCAAATCTAAACTTGTTATTGTGGCTTTTTGCGCATCAATATTGTGGAGAAAGCTCTGTTCTACCTTATAATACATTTCCACCCATTATAATCACACAAACTTGTTCAAGATTTGGACCTTTCACCTTTAATTATACTATGCTTCCAGTTTTCGTCCTAACTTTTCCTAGTAATATTTGAATCTCATTTATTTGTCTATTGTGCTGGTAGAAAACATATATATATATATATTTGAGATCATAGTACCAGCAATATTGAACTTAGCCCACGTTTGGGACAATCTTTCTTTTAGCATTGTAGGTTGGCATTTTTAATTTCTTGGATTTTTCATAAATATGACAAGTTCTTTTCCTGTTTTTTTTTTTTAATTAAATTTTGGTAAGTTGTCCATGAACCTAATTAAGTGTTATAGAGAGATTTTATATTTGTGATATATGCTAAAATTTATATAGAAACGCCTTTACACACGTTATGTGAACTCTTTTAAAAACCAACGTTGAAATTTCGGATGATTTAATAGTGCATGTCATGTTATATGTATTTGAGTATTTCTTTTAAATGATAACTTATCCTAATTAAAAATACAAAAGGAAACGTGTTAATCCACCGAGGAAAAAGTTAACCAAAAATCAAAAAGTTCATGTAAATAAAATGCTAAAATCGTAATCCAAACATACGCATACGAAATGTATAATAGACATTTGTACGTATTTTCACTTGAAACGAGCTCTGGTAAAGCTGAGATTTTCATAAATAATTCACGTAAGAAAACCAAAAATTCATTTTGCTAGATTAAAGACAAATTCCACAGTTCTTTTTTGTTTCTTTGTCTAAGCAAGACAACTCTAAGTTGAACAATTCGTGGCTTCTAGTTCTACTATTCGTTCCATACATTATGTGACTCCCAATTGAGGAGTCCATCACAATCCCCACCATTTCAAGCAAATCCAAAAACAATATCAACCTGTCTCCAAGCACCATATCCATGGCATTAGTAAGTAATAACCAAAGCCAAACAATAAAACAAAGTGGCTGAGAAGAGTGTCTTTTATTGGACTATTGGCATGCCCCTGTTGAAAATTATATATATATTGGATGCCACTAGCCAGACATAAATTTCGAAATCCAAACAAGAAATTAAACCCAGAAAAAATAAAATAAAATAAAGTTACAAAAACTAGAATTTGCACAAAAAAAAAAAATCAAAATTAAAAAGAAGGATTAATCTCTTTATTGGTCTTTAGACCATGACAAAAGTCTTATTTTAGTTCTTTAACTATTAAATCAAGAGTAATGGTCCTCTAACTTTCTAAAAAGTTTGTCATTACTCCTTTAAAAAAAAAAAATCAATTTTCATCAAAATTCAATATCCATGTATTCAATTTCATCACAGGATTGAAGTAAAAATTTTTGGAAACAAGTTTCGGTATATCACAAATTTTTAAAATGTATCGTAAAATCTTTCAGTAACAATTAATCTATAACTAGAAGCAGAATATCGTAGTTGTAAACCTTTAACCTGAGCAGTTACAAATAAGTATTAATTAAATTACAATTCTTATAATAAGTTTTGCCTTATTACCGATGAAAGTTAAGCTGCAAATATATCCAAAAAAATTGGTCTTATATATGTATATATATATATATAAAGAGCACCTCTTAAAAAAATTGGAATGGACCATTGTTATCACCATATTTTTGCTAATTTAGTTTATGGTACAAACTTAATCCTTAAAAACTATAGGTTGTTTTCAGACATGGCCATTCGCCAGTGTCACGTTTAAACTATTGATTTGCAACGTGACTGTTCCACAGAATAATTCGGCATGAGTCACAACCTATAATGACCTAACTAGGAAGAACTAAAAAAAAAAAAAAACTTATCAGTTAGGTTCAACATTAAATTAAATTTTGAACTCATTTGACATAGCTTATTAAAAATTGGTTTTGAGTTTTCAGATCTAAAAATAATTTCTTAAAATATTTAAATAATTTATCAGAAGCGATTTTAATTTTTAAAAGTGTTTTTTTGTTAAAGTTAAAAATATATAACCTTCGAGATAAAAATTTTTTTAAACAAACTTTAAAAATTATAATAAAATTTAAATTAAATATTATAATTCTAATTATAATATTTTTTATTATTTATTATAAAATTTTATATATTATTTAGATCTTCAAGTTTTTTTTATGTCAAAAATTTACTGTAAAATCATAATTTTTATTTTTATTGATTATTAGTTAGAAATGATTATTCGTTTATTTATTTATATGACTCAGGTTTTGGATCTGTTTTCGCATACTTTATCTTGCCATTTTGAGAGAGAGAGAGAGAGAGAGAGAGAGTAGTTCAGAGAGAGAAAGGAGTTGTTGTACACAACATTCAGAGCATGAGTCAGCAAGAGAGAAAGAACGACTAGTTGATGTCGTGCCATGGTTTTCGTTTGTTTATAAAGAGAGCTCTCTTTTCCCAACCCCTGCAAAACCCAGAAAAAAGGAAAAGAGAATAGAAAAAACAAAACAAAAACAAAAATAAAACATCTCTCTGTTTACTTGGTCCGGCCGTTTTTTTGCCCATATTTTTATTTCAGTTTCTCTTTTTGTCAGATCTCTCAGAAAACCTCCAAAGTCCAAAACGCAACAGAGTATTCAGAGACACCCTTCTTGCTTATTGGGTTTCTCTCGTATCCTCTTTGAGAACTGCCAATTCCCTTTCAAATATTTTTATTTATTAAAAAAAGAAACCAAAACCAAAACCAAAACCAGAACCGCATTTTAGCTGGAGGGTCCTTACTCTTTAGTTGGCTGCGTGTGGCATCTGGCAAAGCAAGTTTTAGAGAGAGAAAGTGCAGAGGAGAGAGAAATTTAGAACGTACACAATTAAGGCACTGCCAGTCTTGGAATATGTAAGTTTATTTATTTATTTGTTTTTAGATAAAGAAGGTTTGTTTCAATCAATACTATTACCAGAATTGTCACCCCCCGACAGAGGGGAAAAAACAAATAAATATAGAGATAAAATCCTACTGGCAGTAGTGTTGTTTTTGCTGATTTCTTTCGTCTTCTTTCATCTTTTTATTTTATTTTATTTTATTTTTCCTCTTTTGAAAGCGAAAACGAGTTTAAGCACACTTTTTGGTGGGAGGGTTGAGAAGAGAGCAAAGCTGATTTCCGGAGATTCATACATTTGTCAAGACTCAAAAGCGTTTCTCTCTCTTTCTCTCTGCTTCTCCATTATAAATCCCAACAAACCTTTCACATCAAGGTAACCGAAGTTCTGGTTAATACATGCATATATAAAAAAGATATATATATATATATTAAGAGTTGTGAAAGTTTGTTTGTGTTTACAGATCTATTTGGAGTTGGAGCAATGTTGCCACAGAAACAAGCAGAGGAGGCAATAGTCTCGAGCTTAAACCAAACGGAGCCAGAAGATATGGGAGAAGAAGAGGAAGGAGGAGGAGGAGGAAAAGATGAATCCCTTTTGAGCCTCAAAAGCTTGCTCTGGCATGGTGGGTCTGTTTATGATGCTTGGTTCAGTTGTGCATCCAATCAGGTACCAAAAAAAAAAAAAAAAGAAAATCCCAAAAAAAAAAAAGAGGAAGAAGACCCAACATTCGAAAAGTTCTGAATTCCTCTTTTTTTTTTTGTTCTGCCAAAAAAAAAAAAACAGGTTGCGCAGGTGCTTTTGACACTGCCGTACTCGTTCTCGCAACTGGGGATGGTGTCGGGAGTGATACTGCAGGTGTTCTACGGCATTCTCGGAAGCTGGACTGCTTATTTAATCAGTATTCTCTACGTCGAGTACCGAAGCCGCAAGGAGAAGGAGAATGTCAGCTTCAAAAACCATGTCATCCAGGTTAATAAACATTAACCAAAACCCCAAAAAAAAAACAAAAACCTTTTTTTTCTTTTTTTATATTGAAGTTTTTTTTACTAATTTTGGCAGTGGTTTGAAGTGCTGGATGGTTTACTGGGTCCATACTGGAAAGCTGCCGGGCTGGCCTTCAACTGCACTTTTCTCCTGTTTGGATCTGTTATCCAGCTTATTGCCTGTGCAAGGTTTTTTTTTTTTTTTTTTTTTTTTTGGAGTTTCATTTCTTTGTACGAAAACAAAAGATGGGTTTTGTTTTTTGAAGTATTATTATTGTTTATGCAGTAACATATATTACATAAATGACAATTTGGATAAGAGGACATGGACGTACATATTTGGGGCTTGCTGTGCGACGACAGTGTTCATCCCGTCGTTCCACAACTACAGGATTTGGTCCTTCCTGGGCCTTGGTATGACCACTTACACCGCTTGGTATTTGACCATCGCTGCTCTTGTTAACGGTCAGGTAATTTTGTCTTCCTCATCAACGGCTCTGATCTTTCCTATCACCAAATTTTTATTTATTTTTTCTTTTCTTTTTTATAGGGGGCGTTTAATGATGTATTTGAATGAAATTTTAATTGAATTTGAATGAAATTTATTTTTGAATGTTGTATTTGGTTAAAAGGTATTTGTTTTTGTATTTGAATGAAACGTGTTTTTAGATAAAAAGGATTTTAAAATTAAAAGTTGACGTGAAAGATAAAAATAAAGATGAAAAATTAATATAATTGTTTTAGAAAATTTTTATATAGTAATTATTTTTATAATATTGTTAAAATATTTATATTTAAAGTAAAATTATATTATATTTAAATAAAATTAAAATGTAATTTATTTTTATTTACCTTATTTTATGAAAATTATAAAAAATTTTCATGTATACGTAAATATATTATAATTTTACAGGTTGAGGGCGTGAAGCACACGGGCCCTACACAATTGGTTTTGTATTTTACAGGCGCCACCAACATTCTGTACACTTTCGGCGGCCACGCCGTCACTGTGTGAGTTTCGCTTTTTTTTTAAATGTCTCAATTACTTCATATATTCAATGCAAATAGTTACATTGTCCGTCTTTTTTGCAGAAAAAAATGAATTAAAAAAATTAAAAATAATAAATCTGGGCTTCTGAGTTCGGGCTTCGGTCTGCAGCTTTTGCTTGCCACTAATGAGATTGTGAAAGAAGACAAGATTATTAAACTTAAAAAAAGGAAAAAACGACTCTTTTCAAAGGCCTCTTAAATGACATGCTGTTATTATTTTACTCCACTTTATTACCGTTCTGGGGGCTAGCGCGAATCGCATTTTTTTACCGGTTTGGAAAATTTGTTTGCGTTTTTTACATGCATGGTTGGCAAAGGCTAATAAATTTTCATTAAAATCCAAGTGTAAACTTTTTTGTTTTTTGGTTAAGTTACCTTTTGGTTCGGCCTTGCAAGTCAAAAGTAGCTGTATGTTCTTTAAAAAAAAAAAAAATTGGTTGTAAAATTGTGTTTAACAAATGGTATTCAGAGGTCAAAAATAATGCATGGATTCTCTTTTTAAAAAAATGTATATGGGAAAGAGAACATAAGAGATTAATCGGTACACGTTTATATCCAAGTTACTTGTCCCTTGAACTTAGCTTAAGTGTCTATTTTTTTTTTCTTATTAAAAGACAAAAAGGGGTTTGGCATGATATTCTTGTTCCTTTTTTTTGTGGATAAGTTATGAATATCTAAACAATATAATAGTGCCCCATCCTAAATGATTAAAATCAGGGCATGAATATATATATATATTTTTTTTCCTGATAAAAGTTATGAAGAGTTTTATACAAATGAATGCATCACCAATTATAAAAGTGGGGACATCCAACCCAATTCACTCTTCCCAAATCAAAAGAGAAAAAATAAAATTAAAAAACAGGGGGAGAAAAAGAGGGGAAAAAAGTGGATGATCTCGTGCCCCTTTTATCAATTTATCTAATAATTGGAATCTGCATAGTGATGGGTCTCTATCTTATTTTTGTTGATATACATGACTTTTTATGGGAACCCCAACAGGCATGAATGAGTAGGGAAATTGCGTGAAGATTACTTCCACCACCACCAATTTTTTTTTTTGTCCAATTTTAGTCCCTCTCCTCCATACTATTACTGATGTTTTGGTACTACTTTTTTTTTTTTTTTTTTTAATCTTTTTTAGCTTATGAAGTTTGCTATTCTCTTCCACTATATGTTGGCTCCTTATAAAGAAAGTGACATTTTTCTTTGTTTCTTTTCAACCCCTAAAGACCTTTTAGTGAGGATGTAAAAGTGTGATTAATAGTGAAGTGAAGTTGACAAAACAAAATAATTGGGGGATCAATCATTAATTTAATGTCTTTTTCTTTTTTTTATTATTATTATTATTACTACTACTTAGGGAGATCATGCATGCAATGTGGAAACCCCAGAAGTTTAAGTACATTTATCTGCTTGCCACTCTCTATGTGTTCACCTTAACAATCCCATCTGCTTCGGCTGTTTATTGGGCCTTTGGTGACCAACTCCTCACACATTCAAATGCCTTTTCACTTTTGCCGCGCTCCGGTTGGCGTGATGCCGGTGTCATTCTGATGCTCATTCATCAGGTACATATCATGAAAAATATTATCACGAATATTATGAATATACGTGGGTGAAATAGATTTTGTAAAAATGAATTGGTTATTTTGTTCCGATACTCTACCCATGACAACCAGGGGCGGATTCATTTGGGGACGTAGCCCCATTAAAATTTTTTATTCTTTTATTTTTATTTCAAAAATTTTATAACTTTTGTATTTTATCCCTATTGAAAATAAAAAAATTCTCATATAATTCTTACTTCACCTCCATTAAAAATTAAACATTCTCATAAAGCTCCGACTAAAGTGAACTCCATAAAAAAAAAAAAAAAAAAACCTTCAAGTTTTCTATTTTGTTTTTTGTTAAAATTAAAAATTCTCACATAAATCCATTGAATTTAAAACTTCATACATACCTCTCACTGAAATATATTTTTTTTCCTGAAAAAAGTTTTATTGTACACCCCTACCAAAATTGATTTCTGGATCTGCCCTTAATGATGACCAATATTTTAGTTTCATGACGGGTATCATTTTACTACTTTATAAATCGTACTAGTTTTTTTCTCTCATTTTATATAAATACGAACTAGTACTTGAGGAATACTACGCAAGCCAACTTTGTTGATAAAATTTTGGTTACCAGCAAATGCAACATCTTCTAGATCACATTGTTTGAACGATATGAATTACTAAAGGTATATGTGCTGATTTTTTATTTTTTGTCTTTATATATATGTGTATATTTATATATATATTTTTTTTCTTGCGAGTTTTTGGCAGTTCATCACATTTGGGTTTGCTTGTACGCCATTGTACTTTGTGTGGGAGAAAGTTATAGGCATGCATGACACAAAGAGCATCTTCCTAAGGGCTCTTGCTAGGTTACCAGTGGTAATACCAATATGGTTCTTGGCGATTATATTCCCTTTTTTTGGTCCCATTAACTCGGCTGTTGGGGCTCTTTTGGTCAGTTTCACCGTCTACATCATCCCTTCTTTAGCCCATATGCTTACTTTCAGATCTGCCTCAGCCAGACAGGTAAAATTTAATAATAATAATAAAAAAAAGGGGTCCAATCTTCCCACTTATTCTTGTCTTCATTTCATGCACCATGTGTTGAATGTTGATCTATTGGCATTACCTAGTAATAATCATTAGTTATACTTGATCAAAGCAATCCGATACTGAAGAATTCTGCGCTAGGGAATCGAAATAAGTAATAATCGACATATATATCGTATTTTAATTATATCAGATTAAAAAAATATGTAACAACTTAATAGAATTCGATAAAAATATATCATATTAGATTAAAAAAATGTACTAATTTAACAGAATTTGATAAAAAAGTGTTAGGGGTTTTTTTTTATTATTAAAATATCCCCCCCACAAATCATGTTAAGGTTGGGGATTGATCCGAATATGATTGCCCACCATGAGGTTGGTGAACTTCCTTGTCACTCAGTTCAGCAACCATCTTCACATTTCAACTTGTGTAATAATGACCGTATCTTAGAAATCAAGTAGCTGGGGCCAAACTTGATCTCAGATTTGACCCCCTATTGATCAACTTACAGGTCATATGTCCCTTGTCCTGTTTTTTTCTTTAATAAAGCCAAATCCGAAAGAACCATATTTGGTATTGAAAAGGAATAAAGATTATGATAAAACGCATACCAACCTTATTTTTTAATCCACTTACTCACACTCTGAAAAGATTCCTATCGAACATTTGACCAATTGATTTGTTGTTGTGTCCACTTGTTCCATCAGAATGCAGCAGAGAAGCTGCCCTTTTTCATGCCAAGCTGGACTGCCATGTATGTGGTGAATGCATGCACAGTAGTTTGGGTGTTCGTCCTCGGATTCGGATTCGGTGGTTGGGCTAGCATGACCAACTTCATCAAGCAAGTTGACACATTCGGGCTCTTCGCCAAGTGCTACCAGTGCCTGCCCCGAGCACCGCCGTTGTCGTCGCCGCCCCTACCTGCACATCACTAAGCAACTGATGCTCTCTTCCTTTTGTACGAAACCAAAAAAAAAAAAAAAATTGTTGAAGAAATTAGGCGTGATCAGCATCATAATCCACTTGGTGTGTGTTGTGCTGTACTGTCCCCATCTTTTGCTTCAATCTTTCCATTATATAAGTGCTAGTTGTGGTTGGTAAAATTTTTTTTTTTTGGGGTTATTTTTGCTAGAATTAAAAGCAATATGTATCTCTATTTTCGCTTCAATCAATATTCAATTATCAAAAGCTGTCAAACTCCACTATTATATTATGAACTTTATACCAAATCTTAGTAAGAAAAATATCCGAAATATGTAGATGTAAGCCTTGTATGCTTTTATGATTTTTGGTATAAAGAATGTGTTGAAGAGTTTTCAAAAATAGTTAAGACGGCATGTGAACAACGTGAAAATTGACTCTCAACTTTTTTTTTTGTTTTTCTTGCCACGAAAATTTCAAATAATTGGCTTAACTTGTGTTTATCATATTGAAAATCTTTGCACGTGAATCCACTTGATTGGCTAGAACGTATTATTATGGCTAAATAATCTGCAAACTAAACCATCATTGATTATACTCTTTGGTTTAGATATCTGATTCACATGAATCACTACATCTTTGTCGTTTTGCTTCTTAATCTCATTCACACACACACACACACACACACACACACACACAGCTCTCATACATCTCTCATACCCTATTCATGTTATCAATCAGATGATTCGAATTTAATATTTTCAGTCCTTTACACCAATATTCTAATATTTAAATAGTATTATATGACAACATTCTAAATAAAAATTGTATATAAATTAACTACTTGTTACAAGTGTCTTATGAAATATGACACTATATATAAGACATTATGTATATATGTATATATACATATATATAGAATAGAAGGTTTTACCGATTTTTTAGTGTCGTAGTTGTCGGAGTTAAATTTTGTCTCTAAAATAGAATAGTAGTTAATGTCATCTGCATTTTAAATTTCTTTTAAATGACTATAATAATAGAGGATGATATAACTATATTAGTCAAATTTCGAAAGGTGGATTATGGTATTTGGATTTTTTTATTAAGCTAATTGTTCGTATATCTCATTTGTTAATATAGACTCAAATCCAAAATCTTTTACTAACCTAACCAATAACCTGTCCTAAAACAAAGTTATGGATCCACGTCATATGTAACGACCACTTAGATCTCATTTGCCGTAATATAATTGTATCATGCTGCATAAGATTATTATTAAATATAAGCAATCCGTTCTATTCAAACACTAACCACCAACCATTTTCAAATGTCATGTGTCATCTAATCTTGCACGCCTTTCAAACGAGGACTACGAATATATGCGCTCCAGCTTACATGAATGTCATATATATAAATATATAGGCATCTAATCTTTTGGATCAAGGTTTTGATCACCATATTGCTTGATAATCATTGGTTTCATGATAAACTGATAAGAATTAGTTGGCATCGAACATGTGATCATTATAGTTTCGTTTATGCGATTTTTTTAGGCTTATTCTGTTTTAATCTCAAGGTCTTATCTTGCCTTTTTTAGTTAGTGATTTAGCTGTCTAGCTGAACTCAGTTCTCTACTTTTATTTATAAAAAGACAAAAAATAAAAATAAAATGAATGCATCTCTTACCTGGCCAAAGGAAAGAAAAGAGTACCCTTTTGAACGCATGCAAATCAAAAATTTTTTTGGGAGGCTATTCATTTATCTGCGAATCGTAGTCACAATAACATTCGAATATGAGGAGTCGAATAGACATTATGAATAAAGAGATAATTAAAGTTGAAACCGAGTCTCAATCCACTACTAAAAGTACAAAATAATAATTCTAATAGATATAGGTGTTGAACACCACATATTACTAGAGATTGAATCTTATATTATAAAACTTGTTACTCACAAATGAGATTTATTTTTTATTAGTTATATTGTTCGTTCCAAAGCATTTTTCTAATACCAATGCATGTCGTTGTTGGCTTTGCCTGGCATGCAACAGTTTTTTTTTTTTTATTGTTTCAACATGTGGTAATGCAAAACATCAGATTTTTTTTTTTTGTCATTGGTCAAAAAAAAAAAGCGAAATAAATTAAAATTCTCTCCCATTGCACAAGCGCCATTGGGAGGGAGGAGTTAAATTTATTTCTATCGGCCTAACTCCTAACCTTTATAGTTCTTTTTTCCTTGTTTTTTTTTTTTTTTCACCCTTGGCGGAGCTTTCTATTAATCCTTTTTACACAGATAAGATGATGACTAAAAGGAGCAACTTTAGAAAAAGGTGTTTAGGCAAAACGTGCTTCGTTAACAATGATAAGAAAAGGGCATGTGGGATTTCTTTTTCCTTACATTTTCATGTTTCTTTGCGCAAATTCCACATCTAAAAGGTACAGAAAAGTGACACTAACACGCTGAGGTATTACGTATACATGTCGTTTGCGAGAGGACAGTGGAAAAATGAGGGGGGAAAAGGCTTTTCTTTTCTTCGTCTCACTTTTTTTTTTTTTCCTTTTCTTTAAAAGAAATTTATTTGCATCAAGGACAATCAACAGCACCACCGCCGGTGGGTTGGCCGGTCTTAGGCAAGTAGGGACCTGAAGTCAAGAGAAGGAAAAGGCAAGGGAAAGAGACGGCAAAATTTTAGAAAAACGACAAAAAACGACAAGTTTTAAACAAAAACTGCAGTACCATGGATGCGACAACATCATGTAGAAACGACACATTTCAATAAAGGTCGCCAGCAACGATAGCATCTTCCTGTCAACACAGAAGCAAGCTTTCTTTAAAAAAAAAAAAAAAAAAAACTAGAGAAACCAATTTCAAATCCAATCACAAAATTTAAGTAAAACTTATGTAATATATAAGTTATCATTTTTTATTATTATATGTTTAAAAAATTTCTATATTAATTAATTTTATTTATTAATAAAAAGTTAACAACTAAGTATGGGGGTGTTCATCAACCGATCACCGACTAAATTTATTAGTTCAGTGAATGCTAGCACAAGTAACGTCTTGTCCAAAATGGAAGCTGCCACCACTTGAGCTCTGTGTTAAGATCGAGCCGTCCGCAAACCGTTGGTTTCAATTAGTCGATGCTGCTCGGTTAAAGGGAAGAAGACGATGGACGATAGTAACGACTTCTGGACTAGTTCAGCAGCGACTAGAAGAACAAAGAAGATGAAGAAGACGGCGACGATGATGTAATAGGTTTTCTTTTCTTTTTTTTAATGGTTGCTTTTATAAAAATTCAAAAAATAAATTTAGATAAATTTAGATAGGAGGCCAGGCTTGGGCTTTGATAGGTGATTTTCAAGAGGGAGAAACTAGAAAGTTGGCCGCAGCGACCGGCCATGGCAGAAACCAAAACATGATGGAGAAGAAGAAGAAGAAGAAGAAGAAGAAGAAAGAGACTCTTTTCACTCTTTCAGTATGGTTCGGTTTCCTACTGAATCCCTAATCGCAAAACCATAAACAGTCTAGAAGTTGTTTATGTGGTTCAGCCGTGCTCACGTGAAATGAAACTCTAAAATTAGAATGAGAATTTGTATCTCTACCCTCCAGCATTCCTCTTCCCAAAAACAACATTTAACTCGATGGCACCAACAAAATTAAAAACGACACAATTGGGAATAATACGGAAACTTCAAAAGGATATTCACGTTGACGACAAAAAGGTTTCAATAAACACAAAATATTGTTCAACAAACGGCTATATAATTCCAGATTTGGAAAAGGAAAGAAGGTGACACCATAAGACCCAAATGACAAGAAATTGTTAGTTACATCCGTTAAAAACGACAGAATTCGTACTAAACGACAGTTAATCTGTAAAATGGCAATCACTTGAGAACGTCTACGGTAAGGAAAACAACGTGGAATTTCGTAAACAAGATAAGTAAGGAAAACAAAAGCCTCTCCTACCAACGACAACATTTTGGACAAGGACAAATCTTCAAGAAGCAACAATATTCAAAAATTTGAGCCCAAAAAAAAAAACACCAAGATTCATGGATGGGAGAAAATTTTTTCCAAGAACACAAGGTTTGAATTAAAATCAACTTAAGGTGAAATTTAACTTAAACTGACATTCCGTTTAGATGGTATAAAAAATTTACAAAAAAGTGGTAGTTCTAAGTTTTTTTATTATTTTTCTCATTTTTTTAAATATATCTTTTACTATATATTTTAAAAAAATAAAAATAAATATTTTTTCAATCTTCTTACAATACACATTTTCTAATACTATTTCTTTTCATTTTAAAAAACTTTTTGTTAAAAAAAAAAATTTTTTTTTCACACAACTAAGCATCATTTTATTTTAAAAAACAAAAAAAATTTCTCATTTAAAATAAAAAAATTTTTCTTTCAAAAAATAAACCGCCTATCCGATAAAAGGAGATAAACGGAAGTTTTTGATATTTACCCTATTTCATGCGGATTTTGGGCAGCCATAAACTTACTTATCAGATGTCGACACGTATGGACGCACGTTAAATGTGTTAAACCGGATCGTATCTTAAAATTTCCTCATAACATTCGTCTGCGTTGCGTCGTTTTTATTACTCCTCCACTCCTCCCCCCTTTATTTCTTGAAGGAAAAGCAAACACACACAGACCCGCCCGAGTGGCCTTTCTTCCAGCTCGGTCTCTCAGTTTCTCTGAATGGCGCCGAGAGGTAGAGGACGACCCAGGAAGGTTAACTTTCTCACACTTTCTTTCACTTTCTCGTATTTTCCCACATTTTCATATCGTTTTGTTCCTCAAATAATGTCTTATTATCTCAAATCTTTGCTCTATTTAAAGTTTCGATCTTTACCCAATTAAAAATGTTGTTGCAGAGGGGAAATACACGTATGGATGCAGCACTGGACGCAATGTCTTCTCTTGGGTTTCCAAACAAATGCGTTCGTCAAACTGTCAAAGATCTCCTCAAAGTGGGGTTTTTCTTTTTAATTTATTATTTTAAAGAAAACTCTCTCTCTCTCTCTCTCTCTCTCTCTCTCTCTTTAATTTAGGCTTCTGGTCTGTTTGACGTTTGATTTTTTTTTTCAAGGTATATGGAGGAGATGATGGATGGATCTTCATCCAAGAAGCTGCTTACAGACTCCTAATTGACATGATTCTCGATAAACAGCACTATGCATCTCCAGAGAGGGTATTCTGGATTAGTTTTTTCTTGTTTATTATATGTTGTTGGAGTAATGAAATGTCCCGACTTGTCAAAGTGGGGTTCAGTTCACTATGTGGGTCCCCACCCCCTTCTCGCACGGAGTTGAGCTGTTTGGCATCCTTGAACTAAGCCCCGCTCTTTCTCGTAGGTGGATCCACCCCACCTCTAGAGATTGGTGGGATCCATCCTTTTTGAGAGTGCGGAGCTGGGCTCCAGAATGCCGCTCAGCATTTTTTATCTTGTTATGAGGTAAGAGACGTTGCATTATTTTAGAATAATTGGTTATTGAATTTGGGAAATAACAATTCGGTAAAATTTATGACATGAACTGTATTTTTACCTTAAAAGAAGAATTATTATTTTAGTAGTTGGATCAATTTTTTAACGGTGAGTGTGATATTTATAACTGTTTTTAATTATATATCTTATCGTTGAAAAGTTGATCTAAGGATTAAAACAATAATACTTATCATAAGTTTTAAGTTATGGAGCGCTGTTATTTATTATATATGGTGAGTGATATGTGTGTCTGTTGAATAGAGTTGTTGTATTTTTGGGTAAAATTATTCGGTCTCACACTATGATGTAGCGGTTTTAATATACTGACATATATGTGATGATTACATCATTAATGGTGGTACTGGTAAATAACACTTTTCTTAATCTTTGGGTGGAATTCTTCCTTGATGATCCGGATCTCTGGGATTGGTTATTGTAACTAATGACGGTTAGGTTGGTTGGTGAAATATTGCGTTTACCCATGTCACATAGCATCATAAATACTAATCAGCGTGTACTATAATAGAGTTATCTCGTTCATATTGTACTCTGGAAAAATTAGCTCTTCTGGCAGAAATGTTGAGAGTTTTAAGAGTATTGCAAGTTTAATATCGACTGTAGTAATTCTTGGCGTTGATGTCGGAGGCTGTGGGTCTTTAAGACCTAACCGTGTATTACCTGCACGTTTATCCGTCACTTTAAGGTTTCTGGTTTCTTGGCTACTATTGTTGTGCATTTTTGTGTTGAAATCGTGCTTGTTTAAACTGATAAAGCACAATAATCGTAACATATTTGTTCCACTTGGTTGCCGTGGAAGAGATGAGAATGGTAAGAAGTTGCAAGTCTTGATCTAAGTTTTTTCATTGTCTAATATTTGAGAATCAATTTTCAAGCCATTGGTCTCTATTCATAGCCTCACAAATCACGAGTCACAATCTCTTATACTCTTCCTGCTGTGTTGCTCTTATTCTTGCAGTTCTTTTGTTTTAGCTTAACTTTCCTGTAGTTATTTCTCTTTAAAGCAATTCAGTCCCAGATTCAAGTAATTTACTTGTCACACTTCTTATAATGTTTTGGTTTTTCTTTTTCCGGCTCATTTCAAAGATTGCTTATCAAGATGATTCAAGAAGCATAAGAGATACTGAAACATCAATTGTCAGACCTTCTTGTGGGGTTATCGAACCAATCTGCTCTGAGAATGAGGTTGCGAACCCCGAATTGCACACTGCTGCTGATATGGTTTTGGACTTTTCTTTGCATAGTTACAAAGCACTCGACTTTCAGCTACAGTCTAATGAAGCCAGTAATTTTTTTTCTTTTATTTTCTTTTCACTTGTAAAGTTTGATGAGTGTAGTGGTCTCCGGTTCAACAAACTTGGGAGGAGATATAGTTAAGACATTACACTTCGCTAACAAGACCAGTTATTGTTAACAGACTTCAAATTGTGGCCTCAAATTGCAATAATGCAAATGGTTTCTTATTGGTTTACATGTACGTTTTTCTAAAACTTGTTTTCCAGGGGCTAAAGATGATAAAATCCCAGCAACTGGAGAAGAAGAAAGAGGAAGCTTGAAAGATGTTCAAGTGGATCTGGACTCTGGTAAAAAGAATGTAGATAACGTTGCAGAATCTCAAACTGGTAAACAATTGTGTGTGAAAGATTCTGAGACTGACAGAGATCCCGCGGACACTAGCATCCAACCCCCAAAACCGGCAGGTTTATTTGCACCTCGTAAGCGTAAACCTTACCACGGTTGGATTTGCTACGACAGTGAGGAGGATCTCATGTGTCTGACTCCAGAGCCATTGCCAGAAACACTGAAAAAGTTTCTAACAATGAACAAAAAAGCGCATTCTGAGGTGGGATGCGAGGCCTGAAGATGTGTATTGATCTCATTTTTCTCCCCTGGACCACCATGTTCATAACACCATGTAGAAATTTGCTGTATATAGATCACTTAATTCGGTTATTTTACTGAACCTTTGCTAGCTAACTAGTTTTCTTAGATGACAACAGCTATATTGTCTTAACAGATAATTTGTAGCAATGTAAGTTGATCATGTGGATTGCCTCGCAGGGGCATTGATGCAAATTCAATGCCTTTTCATAGTGATTGATATGAGTAAAAATGTTTGGATATTGCATGTTCAATTTAAAGCTTTTATGACCATGACTATTTTTAGTTTTCAAAATAGTTGAACTTCAAATTTGTGAGATGGAAAATGCATGTATTTACCTTCTAATACGTATTTACCCATTAAAAGCAGGTATGTCATGGTCTAGAGAAATTGGGATTAATACTTAGATTGCAATTTTTCCCTCTAGCATTTTAGTTTAGTTTAATTTAGTTGCTTCTAATTCACTATTTAATGGGACGTTTGTTTATAGTTTTACGTTTGTATTACGTTTAAATGTAATACAATTTTCATCCAAACGCAAAGGTTTTACATTCAAATACAATACCTTTTCAATAATATCTCAAATACATTTATTATTTCAAAATATTTTAAAAATAATTTTTTTCTCATTTACATCATATTCTCTATCCATCTTACTTGTTCTATCTAATTTTACTAATCACATCAACTTTTCAAATCTTAAAAATAATTTAAATACTTTTTATCTATACACACATTGTATTCAAATATAAAACAAATATTTTTCATTTAAATACAAAATACATTCAATATATTATATTCAAATATAATATATTTATTAAACATCTTATTAAATTATGTAAAAGTAATTAAAAAAAACTATAGACCAAAAAAATGAAAGTTGGAATTTTTATTTTAATAATTTTCTGTTGCAATCTGTACTATTAATTCAACATCATTCCAAAATCTCAATTAGCACTTTTTTTTATTATAATTCAACACCGTTACAAATACAAAATAAATATTTTTTATTTAAATATATAATATTTTTAATATATTATTTTCAAACATAATATATTATGAAACGTCTTATTAAATTATGTAAAAGTAATAAAAAAAAAAAACCCTCTGGACCAAAAAAATGAAAGTTGGAATTTTTATTTTAATAATTTTCCGTAGCAATCTATACTATTAATTCAGCACCGTTCCAAATCTCAATTGGGACTTTTTTTTATTTCACCAATAAAAATTGAAATCCCAGACAGCAAATTTAAAAACGTCCGACATGTTTGGTCGTCAAAACCCTTTCACTTTCAAAATCTTCAGCAGTACACGTGGCTACTTCTTATTCGTCAAAACAGGTTCACTTTCCGATAAAATATAAATAAACTACCAAATAAAAATAAAACATAAAAATCATAGCGCGGGTATCTATTTACCCTCCAACGAACAACCCAAACAAAACAAAAACAAAAACTGGATATTTTCTTCAGTCCTTGCCTCCGTTCTTTCCCACGGATAAGATTCGGACTTAGAGAGAGAGAGAGAGCTTGAGAGTTTTCAAATCGTGAAAAAACTCGCTCCGACATCTGAAATCGAAAAGCTCAGTTCAGCTTCAATGGCGCTAGGTTTTCAGCAAAACTAGAGCTTTTTTTCAATCAAGTCTCTTCGTCACCATGAACACCACAGCGTTTCTTTGCGGGAATTACATATCCATATCCGCATCGCCTTCCAGCTGTCGCTGTGATCTTCGCTTCCACCCTTGTTTGGCTCCGTCAACCGGCGTTCGCCTAAAACGGCGTCGTCCCGGCGGTTCGAGCTTCCGCTTTGCATCAAGGTGACCGTTTTATGGATTTATAAGGTTACAGAATTCTTTTTGTTTCAGTTTAGATTCTACTTTTTCATTTTAATTAATTGTTTTGTGAATGCAATGGTGGATAATAGATTTTGGATTTTGCAGGAACAGAGAGGTTGTTCGAAGAGCGACGGAGACGCAGACCGAACCGGATAGCAACAATGACAAGGTAACATCTCGAAACCGCAATGAAATGAATGAAAGGGGAATGCCTTTTTTATTTTTATTGTCCCACTTCAACATTTTTACTTACTGAACTTTTCATTCTTTGTTAGTTGGATCACAAACTTTTGATTTTGAAGTTAAGGCTGTAAATTTGGCAAATCCTTGGTAAATTGGTGATGCAGTCTAGTTGATAACGGACATGTTAATTAGGGCCTAGAATACCACAATTAAAGAGTTTATTAAAGAGTTTATGGTCCAGTTTGCTAACCAACGAAAAAGTTTAGGTGCATTTTGAGCAAAAGTCGTGTGATACTTGATCCATTGATTCATGGTGGTTAGCTATTGGACCATAATTGCAACAGATTCTCAAATGTAGGATCCCATTTGTCAAAAATAAAAAGTTTAGGGTCCAATTAGAAATTTCGGTAAGATTAGGGCAAAAGTGTAGAAAACCTTTTTACCTATTTGGTAGAGCTTCCTAAGCCAAAAGCAACTTTTGTAAATGTTTGGACAATTTGTCAAAATAGCTTCTAGTCACTAGAAGAGCTTCCTGTCAAAGACAAGAAAAGACTTTAAAACTTATAACAAAGTTTAAGTTAGACATTTTAAACTTTGTTTTAATATATATATATATTTATTTATTTATTTATTTATTTACTTATTAGTAAACTTAAATATCATTTGACCTCATAAGCTCTTTGATTCCAAACATTTATTGAGAAGCCACAGCTTTTGTTTCTCTTCTTCTACTGGCTAAAAGCGAAAGCAAAAGTTTTGCCAAATGGGTTAGTATTCTTGTTGGTGCTTCTGAGACTAATTTAATTTGTTCAGAATATACCCAAGAGCATTCTCAAGAAGCTGTTAAAAGTGTGTCTTTGTTAATAATAGATACGGTAAAGGGGCTCTAAATTGTTTAGTTGTAATGTTTAGAACAAAGAAGGGCGTGAAGGTGAGCAGGCACAGACTTCTACAGACTCTGCCCAAGATCAAGATGACAACCATGTAGATCCCAAGCCTCTTGCCGCAGAACAACTAAACGACAATGTTGCTGAAACTAACTCACAGGTTGGCAGTCAGGTGCTTTTGCTTTAGTTATTCGAACATCTATACTACGAAGTGTGGAATTGCTAATTTAACTAAATATCGGATGATATATATTTTTTTTTCCTCATCGATATTAAATATGAAGAGTATTTTTTCCCTTTGTATAGGCAGTGGGGGTAATGACCT
Organism: Antiaris toxicaria; assembly: GCA_035233585.1. NCBI lineage: Eukaryota > Viridiplantae > Streptophyta > Magnoliopsida > Rosales > Moraceae > Antiaris > Antiaris toxicaria. The sequence goes on along the minus strand of CP141162.1, from coordinate 8,610,298 downwards.
GCCATTGTTCATAGGTGAAAATATCGACCCCTGATTGAACGAACTTATTTTAGTATGTGATTATACTCTTGGTATATATTGAGGAATATTATCTGTGTTTCTAAATGAAGCGTGGCTTTAACTGTTAGTGTCTTTTGGCTCTTGCATTTGAAACAGGAGGTTGAAAGCATAGAAGTAACTAGTGGATCACCTCTGCCAGGTGTGAAGGTGATTATGAATAATTTTCTCTGGTAGAGGCACATGCTCTATTGTGCCTTATTTATGACATTTTCTTTTGTTATTGCTAAAACAGCCACAGCAATTGGATGAGTTAATCAAGATTCCTAAGGAAACAATCGAAATACTTAAAAACCAAGTGTTTGGTTTTGATACTTTCTTTGTGACAAGCCATGAGCCATATGAGGTAAAATGAATTCCTTTTATTCTTTCAGCTTCACTTTTGGGTCCATAAGAAATCTCAACTTGAAGAGAGTAAAGTCACCACGAATTGCAGTTTAGAAGTGATCTTTGTATTAATCGGTCTGTGTTTAGTCTTCTTATGTAGGATATGACATGGGATTTTTCATTATTATTTTTTCAATGCTTGTTTTGCAAGTAGTGTGGCGAACTAGTTGAAATTGTACCATATTTTTTCAGGGCATCATTTTTATCATGCAGCATTCTTGTTAATATTGATTGATAACTTTTTTCTAGGTTGGAGTGCTATTCAAAGGAAACCTGCGAGGTGAGCCTGCAAAAAGTTATGAAAAGATAACAAGGAGAATGGAGGTGAATATCTGTGTTTCTCCTTTTTCTTTTTCCCACTGTTATTCCTTCTCTTGGCTGGACTTTTCTCTTTGCTTCTTTCTGTTTACTGCTTATACGAAATTGATGATTGATTCTTTCTCTTGTAGTTTATACAATATATAATATATATATAGACATATACATACAGGATAAATTTCTATCTCTGTGTTCTCTTCCCCCTCTGCTATTCCCTCTCTTCACTGGACCTTTCTTTGTGCCTCTTTCATTTTGCTGTTAACAAGAAATTCATGATTGATTCTTTTCTGTCAGACAAATATTGATCCAAAAACTTTTTATGCAGGATACTTTTGGGAATGAATATAAGCTTTTCCTTTTAGTCAATCCCGAGGATGATCGCCCTGTAGCAGTGGTAGTTCCAAGGAAAACCTTGCAACCTGACACGACAGGTGACTTTTGAAGTCTTTCACTTCTCCTTTCTTATAAAATGAATTGTCAATGTGTATAATGATCTGTTATTTCGGTATTTCATTTGTAGCTATCCCTGAGTGGTTTGCTGCTGGGGCTTTTGGACTCATTACAATATTTACCTTGCTTCTCCGGAATGTTCCTGCATTACAATCCAACTTATTGTATGCAGTCCCATTTCCTACTTTATAATTAGCTAAGGCCAGTTTTGGTTCATGTGTGATCCTCTAGTAATAAAGGAGCAAAAAAAAAAATGTATAAACATTTACTTTAATGAGTTAATTTTTGTTATTTGGCTTTTATGATAATTTTTGTTAACTTTCCCAGATCAACTTTTGATAATCTTGATCTGTTGAAGAACGGAGCACCAGGAGCCCTTGTAATGACACTCATCCTTGGGGTGCACGAACTTGGCCACATTATAGCGGCAAGAAGCAGCGGTGTTAAGCTTGGGGTGCCATATTTTGTTCCGAGTTGGCAGGTGTACTTTCTCGTACAAAATATTTTAATTTATTTCACACAAGTGTGAAGTCATTCCTGCTCGAGACTTGTGTCTAGTGGCCGATGTTGAGGTCAGGAAATCACGGCAAACTGTTTTGATGGCAGATAGGCTCTTTTGGTACTATTACAAGGATTTTGAGTATTGTACCCAAGCGTGAAGATCTTTTGAAAGTCGCTGCAGCTGGACCTTTGGCTGGATATTCCTTGGGTTTTGTTCTTCTGCTTCTAGGATTTTTCTTACCACCTGCAGATGGTCTTGGTGTTGTCATTGATTCTTCTGTTTTTCACGAGTCCCTTCTCGCTGGGGGTATCGGTAAGCACTTCATTTTGCACTATTACTCCCATATGAATGTAAAAACATGCACAAATATGGATAAATCTTCCAGAGCTTTATAGTAGTGGAGCCTCTCAGTACCAATTCCATATGACAACTCTATTTGGATGACAAGCAAGTTCCTTGCCGGAATAATATCTTGTTTGTACTTACAAATATCAGCAACTAGATTTGTGAATTGAAGATGCGATAGTGACTGCTTCGTTTTCTCTCTTTTTAGCAAAGCTTCTTCTTGGCGATGTGCTCAAAGAAGGCACTCCAGTGTCTATAAACCCTCTCCTAATATGGGCCTGGGCTGGACTCCTCATCAATGCCATCAACAGCATTCCTGCAGGAGAGCTTGACGGCGGACGAATTGCATTTGCCATTTGGGGAAGAAAGGTATAACATTTAAAGTCATCTTTGATAACATCATTCTTTGAACTAAAGTCTTAAAAAAAAAAAAAAAGAAAAGAAAGAAAGGGAAAAAAAAAAAAACTTCGGACAGACATGCTTGCTTAACTTTTCTTTCCTGCGATATAACAGACTTCAGTGCGCTTTACGGCTGCTTCAATTGGGTTGCTGGGACTATCTGCATTATTCAACGATGTGGCTTTTTACTGGGTAGTTCTGATATTCGTTTTACAGAGGGGACCAATCGCTCCACTCTCAGAGGAAATCACCGATCCCGATAACAAGTACGTTGGTCTTGGGATATTAGTTTTGCTCTTCGGATTGCTAGTGTGCTTACCATACCCCTTCCCTTTCACGGAAGAAGTCGTGACAACTTTCTAGCTTGGGGTATAAACCATGTAGAAATTCCACAACCCTTCATTTATGAGTTGGTGTCCATGGTAGAGGGATTGTTCAAGAAAAATAACTCTAAGCTCTCGTTTAGCAGCTCACATGTACATCATCAATACACAGCATAGATCATTCAGATCAATAGAAGTCAATCATCGTATTGACTGAAAGATTGTATTGTTTTTATTTTTATTTTAACCACGTGATATGAGATTATACAAGAATAGACAACAAAAATAAAAAAACAAGAATGCATAGATTTACGTAAAAAACCTTGAACGGGTTAAAAATCATGGGTAGAAAAAACGAAATTCATTAATTTGAAAATTAATATAAAAGGTAAGATAACATGTGAGGTTAACGTGGGAATCCTAAATTACATTATATATTTATATTATGTCCAAAAAAAAAAAATCTTTCAGTCAATAATAGGAATGAACAACAAAATCCAATGTTCATCAGAAGCAAAAAAAAAAAAAAAAAAAACCTCTCTACCTCTTCCATAAAAGCCCTTATAGGCTAATCTCAGCGACGAATATCAATCAAGTCTAAGTAATGCTCAAACTTGATTATAGGGAGTGACTTGATCATCATATAAGCAGGATTATTATGGGTATTAACTTTGCTCACAACAATAACCATGAGCAATGATGTCACACACAAAATGATATAGTACATCAATGTGTTTTGTCATCTCATGAAACATTCAATCTTTTGTAAGGAAAATAGCACTTTGACTATCATAAAAAATTGTGGTAATCTGCAAGTTTTCACTAAGCTCACCAAATAGTCCCTTTAACCAAATAGCTTTCTTACAAGCCTCTGTAATAGCCATATACTCAGCCTTAGTAGTAGACAATGCAACTGTAGTTTACAAAGTAGCTTTTTAACCGATAGCATAACCACCAACTATAAAAACATACCCTATAAGTGATCTTCTTTTATTAAGGTCTTCAGTAAAATCAGAATCGACGTATCCTATGACTCCATTTCTAGTTCTCCCAAAATGCAAACAAAATCAGTAATCCCTCACAAGTATCTGAAAATCTACTGAACTGCTTTTCAATACTTGTTAGCAGGATTTGCCATGTATTCGCTGACCACACTGACTGCATGTGATAAATTTAAACGTGAAAAAACCATAGCATACATGATAGATCTCATTGCACTAGAATATGGATCCCGTGACATATAATCAATCTCATTATCTAATTGTGGAGATAAAGCAGATGAAAGTTTGAAACAAGTTACTAATGGAGTACTAATAGGCTTGGCATTTTGCATATTGAACTTATAAATAAGTTTCTCAATATACCCAATTTGACTTAAGTATAATTTACTTATCTATCTCTTTTTCAGAATATCCATTCCAAATAACTTTTTTTTTGCTCCTAAGTCTTTCATCTCGAACTCTTTACTAAGCTAGGCTTTGACTTTTCTTATCTCTTCCTTATCCTTCGCTGCTATTAACATAAAATCAACATATAAGAGTAGATAAATAAGTGACCCATCGTCACTATTTTTAAAATAGACGCAACTTGTGATAGCCAAATTTTTGTTAAGGAATTTTGTGAATTAATAGTGTAAATTCACTAAAAATTCCTTACGTAATTATAAGCTTAGGCTATATTTTAACCTAAAGTTATGCATGATATGTTTTGATAATGTGACGAATAAATTAAAAATGGCACAAAGAATGATTGTAATATTATTATGTAATGTGATCATAAAAATTAGAATATGATAAGGTTGTAGTACGATTTATAATGTGACAATTTAATATCACGTGAAGTAAAATTGCAAAAATAAAGTAATTTTACCTAGAAAATATTATAAGATATAAGCATGATAATAGCTTATCATTTAACACAAGGTCACGTTACTTTATTTAAAAACAATAGGTAATTGTAACTAGTTGAGAACAATCATAGAAGATATTAAATCACCAATACTGTGATTCAATAATTTGAATAGTATAATAAAAGAGGATTAGCAGATAGGGTTTTTATTTCATGTCAAATGCAATATTATAACTTAGATATCAAGGCTCTACACAGTATAGGATTTATATTGTCTACTTATTAGCAGATAAATCTAAAAAGACTATTTTTTAACAGTGTAGGAATTTAAAGAATACGCTTGAATAACATATAAAAATTTTACTGATATACATTATCGAGATAAATACTTAGAGGTCAAGTCTTTAATTTTAATAAAAACTTATATTGTTAAGCCTTCTATCAGTATGGTCTTTGGAAGTGTGCTAGAGGTAGACAAGGGAAAATACTAATGGACCCAATAAATAAATCAAATTATATCTGTTATAAAAAAAGATTCATGTTTAGAAAGAATAAGATATTCCAATCTAGTAGTTGAGAAGAAGATTTGATTAAAAAAAAATCAATGGCTAAGATTTGGTCCACCCTTTTCTCAATTTGTACTCAACTAAGAACATTGCCCATAAAGTTTTGCCATTTAAAGTTAATGGTAATTTGACCAAGGTTAAAAAAGGGTCTTAAGTTTAATTAAACATACTTAATTTGTTGGTAGCACTTAATGAGAGTAAACCATGTGTGACCTTATTAATCTAATCTCACTAGCTAAAGGCCTATAAATAAAGCCTTCTACCATCCATTTTTATCATATCAAAATCTTCTAGCTTTAGTAAATTTTCTCTAGCAAATTCTCTTAGTAAAATTCTCTTAGTAGAATTTTCACTCTTTAGTTCTCTAGAATTTTCTCACTTTCTCTCCCATTTTCTCTCTAGCCAAACACTTCCCTTAGTTTCCAGACCTAAAGAATTCCTCCAAACTTCCTTTTTGAAGATTGATCTTTGAGGTGTTCTAGACGTAGATCCGGTGGAGGTACAATGTCACGTTTCAAAATACGGGACAGTGATGTAGAAGATTAGTTTAAGAAAACCCCGTGATTAAATGCTAATCATGAAATTCTTATTTATCTCAATGTAAATACCAAAATATTTAAATATCCAAAACCGACTCATCCAAAAATTTAAAATTTTTTAAAAACAAGATTCGATTTGAAAATTCACTATTTTGCCCCTTTAGAGTGAAAATTATCCTATGCCTAATTCGTTTCACTCTACTAAAATCAACTTTTATTTTGTTCATTAAAAAGTTTGTGATTGAAATGAGTCTATGAGATTTGACCACCAAAAAGGAGATTTATGATAGTTTAATGGAGAATATATGAAAGTGTTTTTAAGGTGTTCATGAATGGAAGATATGAATTTTTGGATTAAAGGTTTCATCAAATTTAGGTTTAAAGATTAAAAAATGTAAAATTTTAATCTTTATGAAAAAGAAAATTTACAAGTAAAATTAAGTAATTTAATAAACATAAAAGTTTTAGATGACATCAAGATAAACATTAAAATCTTTATGGTTTGAAATATATGAATTTTTTAAGAAAAAGTTGAAAAATGAGAAAATAGGGGAAAATTAGCACTGCACTCATCTAGGCTTAGGCGTTGTAGTGCCAATGAGCCGAGCTATAGTGTCGGTTGTCGTAAAAAATTTTGTTTTTTCTTTTTTAATGAGGGGTTTTTTTTCAAGAGGGATTTAAAATATATTTTAAGAAAGTTTTATATGATTGAAAAAAAAAAAATTTAAAACAAGGTATCAAATTATTATTTTGATACAAAATTAAGAAAATGAGTTTAATTTTTCTAACCCTATCTTTATTGAAATAATTTAAGAAAAATCATTTTCAAGTTTAGATTAAAAAAAAAAAAACCATAATCACAAGACCATGCTTAGCAAAGAATTACATTAGAATAAATTCCAGTTTTATTTTATTTTTTTAAACATAGAAACTTAGATAAGATTATATACAAGAGTATTAAAAGTAATACTTGTCTTGAATATAATTTTAGGAGGTAGAATTTAGACTACAAGGTAATGTTGAGTGCTAAAATGTTGTGCGCGAGGTAAATACAAACTTCATCTATAATATAAAAATATATTTATTTTCAAACTATATTATAGGCATATGATAAGTATAATTTTAAACATATTATTATGTTATATTTTAATACCTCCTATGATAAATTTGTGCTTGGTTACGGATGTGTACACCTTAAGACATTTTATCTAAGGAGATTAGGTATTAAGTGGGACCTTCGTAATTCCCCCCAGCGTTTCTTGGAAACTTCTTAAATACTTTAAGATCATTCTATCTAAAGAGACTGGAATTAAGAGAAAATGATGTGACCCCTTCAATCTTTCCTGAGAACCTCTTCGTGGGAACCATTCATAATTATCACATGAGTTTCATCCAGCTTGGATTTGTTCTGAATATATGATGGAATGTTATAGTATGTTATTAATCATGAGAATTTTATGTCATGATATGTTATGTTTATGTTTATGCCATGATCACCAATATGCGTACCTTCATAGCATGTCACAGTTATATTTATGCCATGAATCACAAGTGTGACATGTTTACGTGAATGCCATAATATGCCATATAGTAAGTTTATGGATTTTCATATCATGTCATTTCATGTGCATCATGACAAAAAGAGAATTATAACATAAGTGCCTTAGCCTAGTCTTCAAATAAGACTTTAAATAAGGAATATGATTAAGGAAAAGCTAAAACTAAATTTAAGATAAATACGGTGTTATACCAACCGTAGATTTAAGAAAGGATTATGTTAAGATTTGATTTCAGTGTTGCAAGGGTCCTTGTGAATCCTAACCTTCCGTTGATCGCTCGCATCTAGTACATACACTCAAGGGCCTATAAGAAAGTAAACAACTAATAAGCATAAAGAAAAATAATTGGATTCAACAAATGAGTATAATTGGATCATCTCATGCATATGATATTCATGTTAAATGTTTTTCCAATAAGATTATGTTTGTACGTATCAAGTGAAAGCTTATTTGTTATATACATTCTATAAGTAAAAAGCTTGTAGCATAGATAATGGAGGGCATTACGAATAGGTAACGATAACGAATGCGGTGTAGGATATTACTATGCATTTATTTTTCGTTATTATAGTTTGATATAATTTTTATATATATATCAGGAAATTGATATGTGTATTAAGTATGAGACATGAAAGAAATAATTAGATACGTGTTCTAAAAATAATGACATATATATATTATGAGACTTTATCAAGTAATAAGATATAAGTGATATATAGTTTTATTGAAGAACTTAAATAAGTATATTTATGTAGTATGCTAAAAAGTATAAATACTAAGTGTTATTATATTTTTACATTAAAGTATGTACTAGGATAAATATATAATTAAGTTATGATCCTAATTAAAATGTAAGTTAAATTATGTGTAAAGATATATTAAATAAGTTTAGGGTTAGTCTTTATTTTCAAAAAAATTTTTATGCTCAAATTTTTAGTATTAAGTTCAAGTAATTATAAATAAAATAAGTTTAAGTAAGTAATATAACGACTATTGTCATAATTGCTTTTTTTAAAACCATGAGTAGTCATCAATGAGTCAAACCTCTTATACCATTGTCTAGGTGACTATTTCAAGCTGTAAAAGGGATTTTTTCAGCAAACAAACGTAGTCCTCCTTTCCTGAGACTATAATAACCTTTGGCTATTGCATGTAGATGTCTTCTTCAAGCTTTCGATGTAAATATATTGTCTTTACATCCAACTATTCAAGCTCAAAATTGTGTATGGCCATGATATTAAGTAAAGCTCAAATTGAATTATGCTTTACAATTGAAGAAAACATATACAACAAACTGTCTCTATCAAAGTCTTATTCATCCGCTCTACTACATTGTTTTGTTACGGAATACAGTAAACTGCATGATGCCTCATAGTTCCTTCTACTTTACATAAAGCATTAAACTCATCAAAACAAAACTCCAAGCCAGTATCAGCTCGGAGACATTTTATTTGCTTCATTGTCTACTTTTCTATCATAATCTTCAACTCCTTGAATATAGCTAACACATCATTTTTCAATTTCAAGAAGAACGTCAAAACTATTCTAGAAAATTCATCAATGATGGTCAACATATAACTAGCACCTCCTATAAAAGGCATACTAGATAGTCCTTAGAAATCATAATGTATATAATTAAGTACTCCTTTTGTATTGTGGATGCCTTTAATGAATCTGACTCTTTTCTACTTCCTAAAAATAGAGTGCGCATAAAACTTCAATTTACTAATGTTCTGTTCGTCAAGAAGTCCTCTTCTACTCAGTTTAGCCATCTTGTTTTCACTCATACGCCTAAGGTGCATATGCCAGAGTCTAGTAATCTCACCATCTAACAAGGAAGGTATAGCAATAGCCGCATCACCTGTGTACTTGTACCCTTTTGAATTAAGAGAACTTGTACCCTTTTAAATTAGCAGATCTCCTATGCCCTTTCATCACAACAAGAGCACCTTTACTAACCTTTAGAACTCCACATTCGCCAGTGTACTTGTACCCTTTTGAATCAAGAGTACTCAAAGAGATAAAATTCCTTTTTAGATCTAGAATGTGTCTAACATTACTAAGTATCATGATAGCTCTATCAAACATTTTGATTCTGATTATTCCAATATCAGCAACCTTACAAGATGCATTATTACCCATCAACACAACACCTTTAGACACTGCTTCCAATGTTGAAAACAAGTCCTAATTAGGACACATATTAAGCATGCACCCTGAGTTAAGAATCCAACCTCGCAAGGTTTGGAATCACCATCGAAAACAACTTGTAGTTCTCTATCACTGAGGTTATCTTCTGCAACATTGATTTCACTAGAATTTTTTGGATGTTTTCCTTTCTGATTACAAGCAGCTATCTTATTCTTATTCTGCAACTTATAGCATTCAGATTTGATGTGCCCATTTTTCTTGTAGATTTTATCTCTATTATTGGATTTCAATCTGCCTTTCACATCATCTATAGAATTCCTCTCTTGTGTTCTCCCTCAAATAATGAGACCGTCTGCCTAAGCCTCAAATCCTACCACAAGCTACTTTATCTTTTCCTTAAAAAATAGAGCATAATAAACTTCATCCAGAGAGAGAATATCACAACTATACAAAATAGTATATCTGAAAGTTATATATGAAGTAGGTAGTGAACACAATAAAATCAACCCTGAATCTTCTTCATCATACTTAACCTCCACGGTTTCTAGGTCAGAGAAGATTTCCTTAAAAACAGTTAAGTGATTTTACAAAGATGTACCTTCAAACATATAGTGAGAATATAGTCGTCGTTTTAGATGAAACTTGCTAGTTAGGCATTTTATCATGCAAAACTGCTCCAATTTCAACCACAACGCAGCAATAGATTTCTTCTTCCAAACATCTTGTAGATTTTGATTCGATAGATGAAGATGAATATGAAAAAAGGCCCTTCGATTCTTACGTTGTTTTTCCTCTAGTGTCCAAGATGAAAGCATCTTATCAAACCTTAATAGCGCGTCTTGACTTGCCATAGCAAATATCTGTGATCCAAAAATGGAATATCATATTTCATGGTTGCCATCATTAAAATCAAACCTTGCTATGATACTACTTGTTATGAAATTATACGAGAATAGATAATGAAAACGAAAAATAAGAATATACAGATTTACGTAAAAAACCCTAAATAGGAAAAAAACCACTGATAGAGGAGAAGAAATTCACTAATTCAAAAATTAGTACACAAGGTGAGATAACATGTGTTGCTAAAACAAAATATGGGAACCCTAAATTATAACATATATTTATTAAGTCCTAAAAAAATTCTTATATTAAGTTGCATTGCGAGCTCTTCAAACCAGGTTAAAATAGAATTTAGATCATACACTTTAACATGACGTGGCCAAAATCCAAATGAAATAAAAGGCCATTTGGGAGGAGTTTCCAAAACAGTTTTTCAAAATTTTTTGTTCTTTTCCTCTAATTTTATTATTCACCTTTCTCTCTCTTTCTCATTTAAAAAAAAAATCAAATTTTAAAAATTTAAAAATTTTTTATTTTAAGTTAAAATTAAATGATTTTTTTAATTACATAAAATTTTAAAATAAAATGAGTTATTTTAAATTTTAAAAATTTTTATTTTAAACAATACATATTTGCTGAGTGAATATATTTAAAACTCAACTCGATTTCATATCTTTAAAATTTCATCACCAATTACTCTCCCACGCCACACCTTGGTTTTGCTGGAGCTTTGTCCCCTGACCTCTGTTATTTTAAGCGATGCAAAAGGTCGGGCGAAATACGTCAACAGAAGGTGAAGTTGAAAGCTCAGGAGTCGTACACGTACATCACTTTTAAGGTGTCACGCAAAATCCTCTCAATTCACGTTTTCAATTTATTTGATTACAAAATGATGGGTGGTGCCTCATGAGAGTGACTGGAAAATGCCGTATTCTACACTAAGGCATGAGTCAAAGAAAGTACAAATGATCGGATATCTAATTATATCTATATATATATATATATTTCATTAGCTGCATCATACGAAACCAACAGTTGTAATCTTTTAAGTTAATATAATAACTAACTAATTCTAATCTAATATTTTTTAATGTCAAATCTATAATTTCATAATTATTTTTGTAAAATACAATTTCATATAAGAAAAATGAAGTTTATTTTTATAAAATTAAATAAATAATTAATATTAAATTAAAAAAGAGGTCATAACTTAAAATAAAATTGATGTAATGACTAAACTATAAAACGTAACATCAATGATATAAAATATGAAATTATAGTATTATCTTTTTCCAATGATGTTAGTTATTTGCATTAATAATTTTAAATGGTTCATGTTATAATATTTTAAATTAAAAATTATATGTAAATTAATTAGTTGTTATAAGATTAAAAAAAAGTTGTTATAACTGTCCCCGAACAAATGAGTATTCATGTTTGTGCATATATTTATCACTGCATACTAAAAGAGCCAATGAGTTACAAATAATGTTTTCTGGTCCTTATTTTTATAATTATCATGCAATAACTCTGTTATCAGTCACTTAATAATTCAATTATTATCATATGTAGGTTTAATCACTTACTTTCATATGGCCTTTTTTTTTGCTCTTCTTTATTTTGATTGTTTATTTCACATGCATAAAACTCGTGTTATATAACTAACATATATCTATACATATATATATATATTGGGGGTGAGATCCACCTCTAATAAATCTTTTGGTGGAATAAATATAAAACAATGGATTATAGTAGTTGGATGACATCAAAATAATATTAAATTAAAAAATAAAATATGTTATTATTTTGATGAAATCTAACTAAAGATTTCAGCTTAGGATTCAACCTGATTTAGCGTTAACAGAACTTTATCAATAGATACAAAATGGCCGGAATGAAAAACATGTTTGTTGCTCGCGTGCTAAAACCACAGAAACTGGAATGGTCACCATTTATGTTGTTGATTTTGGGAAAATTCAATGGTGGGACCTGTTGAAGATTGATGGAGATGTGTGAATACTTTTTTGTCCCAAATTCAATGGTAGGAGCCCGTAGAAGATTTGATGGAGATGTGTTAATACGTTTTTGCGAAGATGAGCTTCTGAAACATGAAGATATTTTGTATGGATTAAGTACTTTTGCCGACTTTCTTGGTATATTGATTCCTAGTTTCTTGTTGATGTTTGTAATGGCTGATCTAGTTTATTATTTCAATCTTGGGCTTTCTTTCCAAAAAAAAAAAAAAAAAAAAGTCTAAAAAAAAGAAAGGGGAAATTATAATAAATAACATATTTTAGAAAATAATTAAAATAAATAATAGGTTTTTAAAATATACATAATAAATAGTAGATTTATTGGTTGAATAGAAAATTTACTGAATAAATAATATGCTTACGAAACATGAAATTTGTTTTTAAATGTTGTATTTGGTTGAAAAGTATTTGTTTTGTATTTGAATGAAATGTATGTTTGGATGAAAAGTATTTTAGAGTTGAAAAGTTGATGTGATTGGTGAAAGTAGAGATAAATAGTGAAGTTGAAAAGTTGATATGATTATTTTAAAAATGTTTTGAATAGTAATTGTTTTCGTAGCACTGTTATAAAATTTGTGTTTGGTGTAAAATTGTATTGCATTTAAGTAAAATTAAAATTCAATATTGTTGCCAAACGGCACCTTAATCTAATAAAAACATAAATACATTCTTCCTAAAACAAATAAATAAAATAAAAGGAATTCTAGCAAAAATGATAAGAGGGACATTATATCTGGGATTATTATTTTAAGGCAATTACGTATGATGCCATTGAAAAGTATGCCATAACACAATTTAAAATATCTTTTTAGGCCAATCTCATTTTATTTTTTTTTTATTTTTATTTTTTGAATTTGAAAACGAAAGAATTAAACCTTACATCTTTAAATAAAGTCAGAATAACGTTATTTAAAAAAAAAATGATGTGCACAAAATGGTATTTGAAATAGTGGAATAATAATTATTTTATGAGAATAATATAATCAGAAGTAGTTTTAAAATACAAAAGGGTATATATTTATAAGTATGTGTCTATAAGTGAGTTTAAAAATTACATAAATAAGGCATGCAAAATAGACCGTCCGGATATTTCTCTCTTATAACCAAAAGAAGTGCTAGTCTTGACATGTGCAAACAGAATTGGCAAAAGCACCAACATGAACATATGATAGACTTTTTTTTTTCAATATGATGTTTACCATTAAGAAGTATCATGTGATAAGATAAAAATTCAACCAAAAAAAGAAAGTGATAGGATAAAAAAAAAACTATAAATGTGATATATTTGTATATAATTAATATAAGTTTTTGATATGGTCTGTAACTTCAGAATCATTTTTTATAAGGAAATATTTTTTTTTATTTTCTACCATCTATCACGAAATTCTCCATGTTCTAGTTGGGCAAATCAGTATTCCCTTTGTGATGATACACATAAACCAATATTTATGTATGCACGATTTATTTATTTAATTTGCTGATTTTTTTCTTCAAAATAAAATAAAAGAAATGGAGTATCTTTATATGTAATAATGATAATTTCATGCTCTGTAATTAGGAGTACCATGTTTTAATTTTTTTGAAATCTGAAGATAGAAGGATTCAGACTTTAAACTTTTAGATAAAATCAAATATAAAATTATTATTAAATTATATTTATAATGATTTGATCTCATGTTTTTTTAGCAAAAGAAAAAAAGGGAATCAATAATAATGATCTTATCTTCATTACTCACATTAAAGAACATGATATATAATAAAATTGGACTAATCAATATTGATACCAATTTGAATTCTCTTATTTTCAGATTCAAAAAATCAATATGGATACACATAAATAAAATTCAATAGACCTTTTAAAAAAATTAATTTCCCAAGAAATTATACCTCTTCTTTAGTTTACAAAGAAGTCAAGAAATAAACAAAGGAGCTGGCCATAAATAGGAAAAATAATCTTTAAATGTGAATTAAATTCTCACTGAGGTTTGGATAAGAAAAGGAAAAGGAAAAGAAAAAGAAAAAGAGATTGACCTTTCCAATTAAGGGTGGAAGAAAAAGGAAAAATAAAAATAAAAAACTGAAATAAAGCCCGCCACTTTCCAAAATTTTCTATTTTTAAACTAAAATATTCATGTTTTTTTTTTAGGAAGGACACGAACGCCGATCCAAACAGAGATAAGTACAATAATAGAGGGGTAAAATAGGAAATTCACATTTTTAAGTACTTACATGCAGCCTTTTTAAGGGCCTTTTTTCTGCAACGGAAGAGGTCTCATTAGAGCACCGTCCGTTACATTACAGAAAAAATAAATTAAAAAAAAAAAAAAAACAAAAGAGGAAGAGTAACCGAAACTGACAAACTCCGGTGCCGGCGACCAACAATGCAGGCACAGATTCGAGGCTCACCGTACCTCTCTTCCCAGTGGGGTCACCGGCTTCCTCTGGTTCCAGTCGCAGGTCGAGTCAGCATAACCTCGAGCCCACCGGCGTATGCCCGTACTTTGAAATGCTGCTGTATCCGGAGTCCCTCCCTGGGTTTGTTCCGTCTTTTCACTTGCTTTGTTTCACTAGCGTTTGGCTCCCGAGAAAATAATCTTAAAATGAAAAAAGAAAAAACTCAAATGTTCACCAGCGAATGAAACAGGTGTTTCATCAATAAAATCGTTCTCGGTGGCTGTGTTACTGCTAAAGTCAAAGTCTTTTAGCTTTTTATTTCGTTTTCGTCCATTTTGTTTTAATTTTTTTGGGTGTTTTTGATTTGTTATGCTCAACTTTTGCATGCACTGCATTTTCTCGGGAAAGTAATCGGAACTACGGTGACAACGGAAAAGAGTCCGAGAGACGAAGAAGTTTTCATTTTCATCGCATTTGTTTTTCTGGATTATCTTGATTAAATCTTCATCAATTTTCCTTTTTGCAGTTGACGATGCAACGAAATTCTCAGAAGCTGCAAAGAAGGGAAATCTGGTTCCGCTTTACCGGTGCATTTTCTCGGACCAGCTCACGCCGATTCTCGCGTATAGGTGTCTGGTCAAAGAAGACGACAGAGAAGCTCCGAGCTTTCTCTGCGAATCTGTCGAGCCAAATCTTCATGACTCAACCGTTGTATGTTTGTTTGTTTGTTTGTTTTTTTTCTCTTAAATTTTACAAAACTAGTTCTTAGTTCTGTATATAAAATGTTTGGATTTTGGTAAATTTTTAGGGCCGATTTAGCGTGGTGGGAGCTCAGCCGACAATGGAGATTGTGGCGAAAGAGAACAAGGTGACAATAATGGATCATGAAGAAGGGCGTTTGACTGAGCAGACTGTGGATGACCCAATGGCTATCCCTGCTAGGATTTCAGATACTTGGACTCCCCAACTCATTGATGATCTTCCAGATGCATTTTGTGGTACTATATGTTTAATCTCTTTTACGTACATGTGTGTATGTATTTACGTATGTATGTCTGTGTGCGCACGCGTATATGTATGTATGTACGTATGTATGTCTCTGTGTGTATATGTACGTATGTATGTATAAATGTACGTGTGTCTTTGTGTGTGTGTATAAAGTTTTTTGGGTACCTTATAGTTCATTATTGCATAAGGAGTTCATGTTGGATAAAGAAATTCTAATGCTTATTTAGTGAGTTAGTTTGGTTTTCTTATTGGCATCTCATGGTGTACTGGAAACTGGAAATATTATATGGTGATAAGTTTTTTGTTGTTTATTTGGTTATGAGTGTAATCCTTATTTTATACTTTGACATCCGTAGCCTTTTTTTTTTTTTTTTTTGGGTAATTGAATTCCGGGAAGACTAATTTGGTGATGAACTGTGATGTCTATAGGTGGCTGGGTAGGTTATTTTTCGTATGATACAGTCCGTTACGTGGAAAAGCGGAAAATTCCATTTTCAAAGGCTCCTGAGGATGATAGAAACCTTGCTGATATACATGTTGGGCTTTATGAAGACGTTGTCGTGTTTGACCATGTGGACAAGGTAAAACTTAAACAAGAATCTCGTTTTGATGTTTCCGTTTGTTCATGATCTTGTTTTGTATGCTTTTGTCAGTTTGGTTTGGAATAGATATTTGTTTGTCGTCGTTGAGTACCTAATTAGTGGGTATAAATCTTCCCACACGACCAGTATTGTGTAACATGGCATTATTACCTCGGCATATTTAGAATATTTTCATATCCGAGCAAAGGATCTTTTTAAATTCTTTTATGCTCTTCTTTACTGTTTTCCTGCATATAATCTACAAAAAGTGGAATGTGTGTACCGCGGTTTTGATTGGTCACCTAGAAATGAATGATGGATAGGCCGTTAAGTTGAATTCGCTTATGGTTTGTTGAGGTTTTAAAGAGTTTATTGGTCTTTTCTATCATTGTCAGAAAATATATGCTATTCATTGGGTGAGGATTGACCGCTACTCTTCTAGCGAAGCCGCTTATAAAGATGGAATGAAACGCTTGGAGTCATTACTTGCTAGATTACAATATGCTGATCCGTGAGTGACTTTTATATTTTGCCCATTTATCTTTTGTTACCAAATTCCACAGTAACTCATTTATGGTAATGATTTGTTGTCAATGTATAGCCCAAGGCTAAGTGCAGGTTCTGTAGATCTACATACTCGCCATTTCGGCCCTCCTCTGAAGAACTCAAATATGACAAGTGAAGAGTTCAAGAAAGCAGTACTGGATGCTAAGGAACATATTTTAGCAGGGGATATTTTCCAGATTGTATTATCTCAGCGTTTTGAAAGACGAACTTTTGCTGATCCATTTGAAGTCTATAGAGCACTAAGAGTTGTAAATCCTAGCCCATTCATGACATACTTGCAAGTTAGTATCTTTTTAGTTTGAACTTCCTATTTCTTAAAATTTTTTTTTTTTTTTTTGGTATTTTTGTTTCCTCAGTAACCAATGCTGACACTATGAATTTGTGCTGCTTTCTTAACCAGGCTAGAGGCTGTATACTTGTTGCTTCAAGTCCGGAAATTCTTACGCGGGTAAAGAAGGTGATACATTTTTATGTTTTAAACAAGACAATAATTCCAAGTCACTATAAACTCTTGTTTTCGCTAGT
Source organism: Antiaris toxicaria (assembly GCA_035233585.1). Lineage (NCBI taxonomy): Eukaryota > Viridiplantae > Streptophyta > Magnoliopsida > Rosales > Moraceae > Antiaris > Antiaris toxicaria. The sequence continues at coordinate 8,592,900 of CP141162.1, read as the reverse complement.
TTCTTTCTTTTTTGTATGCAAATGAGAATATTTACTATATGATCTTGTGAACAGGGGAAAGTAGTGAATCGACCATTGGCAGGAACCGCCAGAAGAGGGAAGACAGCAGAAGAAGATGAAATGTTGGAAATTCAGCTGCTTACTAACGAGAAGGAATGTGCAGAACACATCATGCTGGTTGATTTGGGTCGTAATGATGTTGGAAAGGTGGCATTTTTTTTTTAGTATATTTTTAATGTGGACAACAATTTAACTAATATCCAAAGCTTGTTTCTTATGTTAAAAAAAAAAAAAAATCTAAAATCCAAAGCTCATGCTGAACTTGAACTCATTTATATGTCATAATCTCATTCCATGTCATACACACCCATCTAATGTCTACTTAGGGAGTTCATTATGGTGAACTCAAAAAATGCCACAGGTGGTACATAATTTTCCTTTCTTTGTTATGGACACCCCATATATTGTGTTCTTACAATATTACCATTACCTCATGTCTACTTGGTATTCGATTTAACTGCATATTTTTCTTCACTATCAGCAAGTCTGCTAGTGTAATTGTAACCAAGCAAGCACAAGGGGGAAAAGATTATTAACTGTGATAGCAGTTATGGTTCTATTTTAGATTCCTGGTTAAGGACCTATGGACCGTGAAAGTTTATGGTATAGTTTCCAATAACAGCATCCATAGATAGCTATAGAAAGCTTTTTTTCTTTTTTGTTTTTTGTTTTTCCTTTTTATTCTCTTATCTTTTCAAGTTCTATAACCAATTTTTTGATGCCGATTACCGATGCAGGTTTCAAAAAATGGTTCCGTGAGGGTGGAAAAGTTAATGAATATCGAACGATATTCCCATGTAATGCATATAAGCTCCACGGTATGAATATCAGTTAGTAGGTTTTTGATATCAGTAACTTAAATCATTATGCTTTTTTGTGTAAATTAAATTATATTGCATATCAGATTGGACACCCCTATATAGGATTCTACATGCACACTAAACACTTTTTATATTTATTTTTAATTTATTTTTTTCCAATTAAGCATATTATTAAGAGTTTTTCAATAAAAAATGGTATATTATTCAGAGTCTGTTCAATGATCTTATGTAATCTGAGATATATTGTCTTTCCATTAAACGTTTTTTTCTTCTTGTGATTAACTTTTTCCTTAGATTATCATGATATGACACCGCCAAATTTCCACTTTAATAATTTCTGAATTCAAGTCTGACGTTTTATGCAATGCAGGTTACTGGGGATTTACGTGATTCTCTCTCTAGCTGGGATGTTCTGCGTGCTGCTCTGCCTGTTGGAACTGTTAGTGGAGCTCCAAAGGTACTCACTCAGCCAAATTTACATCGCTACGAAAAATAAAAAATAAAAAAAGGGATCTCCCTACACATATTTTATGTGATGCCAGGAACCTTATCTTCAGAAACAAACTGTTAAATAATTGAAATCCAGGTGAAGGCTATGGAACTGATTGATGAGCTGGAGGTGTCGAGGCGTGGGCCTTACAGTGGTGGATTTGGAGGTGTGTCTTTCAACGGTGACATGGACATTGCGCTGGCTCTCAGGACCATTGTGTTTCCAACTGCAACTCGCTTCGACACCATGTACTCGTACAAGGATGCTGTCCAGCGCCGGGAGTGGGTGGCTTACCTTCAGGCTGGTGCTGGGGTGGTGGCTGATAGCGACCCAGAAGCAGAGCACCGTGAGTGTCAGAACAAGGCCGCAGGTCTTGCTCGAGCCATTGACTTGGCCGAATCGGCATTTGTTGATAAGTGATATGTAAGTTCCAGCGACTAAACTAAACATAGCAGCGCTGTTTCAAAATCATCCTGATCTTGTCAATTCAGGGTGTATGTAGAGGTTGTCAACAAACTATAAGAACTAGTCCTCTTTTCTCAATAAAAAACAAAGGTTCTTTTTCTAGGAAAGAAAAATAATAAAATATAAACCTTTGTACTTTTAGTAAACATTCTGCAAGAGTGTTACAAGCCCTTCTGTAGATGCAAGTTTACCTTTATTTTATCAATCAAATGCAAGTACTAAACCTTCACATTTTCCCCTGCACCTTTTTTTTTTTTTAATTTTTGGGAAAACAAAATACTTCTTTTTAATAAAAAAGAAAAACCAATCTAAATCCAAACGAGATAATGCTGCTTTAAGCCGAAGAAATGCCAAACTTAGAAAGAGCTAGATGGTTAGTACGTACACTAGTAGATTTACTTGACAGAAGAAGTCTCAACTGCTAAATTAACATTTTCTTGATTAAATCATAGAGCGATCGATGTAAAGGTTAATATTTCTACTTTTTCTTTCCAAGTTGAATCAATCAAAGTGAGGAACAACACTTGTAACTCTAGCTTAGCTCGTGATACTCAAAAATGGCAAATGGCGATTGCTATGCATTGTTGTTCAAAATCAGCAGTGTCAAATTTATACTTAAATCACGTTGGTCAGAATTTGAATTAGGAACCCCAAGCGCTTGGAATTAAGGCGACGGAGCTTCACTGGGAGATTAATAGACCGTTTGAACTCTGAATTTATGTAATCTGCAATACTCTGACCATAGAAATTGTAGATTTCTTCAAAAGGAAGATTTGGAAGTCTACATTGTTACTTCTAGTGGATTTTAAAGAGTTAACAATAAGTTCAGTTTGCTAGAGCTACATGCCTCTATTAAAACTGATAAAATGAGAACGATGTATCAAAGCATGAAATGCTCTTGCTTCTTTCTTGTTGTCTTGCTAAATTCGTGTTTGTGCATGCTTTCGTTGCTCGGTCTAAAAACCCCTTTGGCTGCTGTTGGCAGTACTGGAATTATGAATTCGTGGAATGATTCTGCTCACTTCTATCGGTGGCGAGGGGTGACCTGTGATCGCCAGCATCAAAGTCTCCATCTCAAAGTAGGTGGGCATGGATTATCCGGTACAATACCTGCTTGTAATTGGAAATCTTACTTTCCAGAGGTTAAACAAGTCCAGCTATGATTTGCATGGTAACATCTCAATAGAGATTGGCATATATCATGCTTGCAACATCTTTATTCGCCTAGAAATTCTCTGCGAGGTCCAATTCCTGTTGAGCTCATAAACTGCACACGCCTAAAAATTCTCTCTTCACCACAGTAACCGTACTGTGAAATCCCTTTCCTACTTGGTTCCTTGCTCGGAGTCTCGGAGTTGTGTCTTGGCTACGATGGTTTTACAAGTGGGATTCCATCTTCCTTCAGGAATTACTCTTCTGAGGTTGCTTTCAGCTGGGAGAAACAGCCCAAGAGGAGGAATTCGACACGAGTTTTGTCGCTTTAAGCCTTTGAATACATTGATATGTCTGAAAACAAGACGTCTGGTATGATTACTTCCTCCTTTTGTAATCTCTCATCACTTCTTTAAATCATATTGGTGATAACCGATTCTCTGGAGATCTGATGCCCAATATTGGCCTTTGCTTTAAGGCAAAGATTGCGTTTATGCCTAATGAGAGCTTAGAAGGCTGGTTCTATGCAAATGCTGAGAACCAACCAGAGTAGTTGAGTACAGTCCAACTTCTAGACATAACAATAACCGTTGCTTCCGTGCAGCGCTGCATTGTCTCCACTGCGATTGCAAGCCACCAATTGTTCACAACAACCTAAAGCCAAGCAATTTTCTTCTTAACAGCATTCTCTCTGTTCACTTGGGCGATTTCGGTTAACCCAAGCTCTTCTTTAGGACAGATGAGAACAACCTCAGCAAAGTTCTGACTAATTCAGCCGATGTATTGCATTGGGTAAAAGTTCCATTTGTTTCCACTTTCCACAAATCAAAAAATTACACCCTCTAGCTCCAGATTTATTCGTGGTAAACAAACGTGGGCTTGATTGCAGAGTATGGGAAGAATGCTGAGATTCCACACTTGGGGATGCGTATAGATGGCATCCCTGTGTTGGCTGATGACTTGTTCAAGGAAGGGCTAAGCCTTTGAAAATCCTGCAAAACGGCTTATCCAGATTGAGTAGTGGAAATTGTGGATCCAAACTTTGGGTGAACCGGTGCTAGACGATGATAGGAACAGGGCTGAGGACAGAAGAAAGCTCATGGGGTACTCGGTTTCAGTCGGACTTGTTAACTTTTTTAGACAATCACCTGCTGATAGCATGGCTGTCTGAGATGGCCACGCTATAATGTTGGGGATAAAAGCAACATTCATTGGGAGGTGAAATTAGCAAGGGAGAGCAAATACTTGAGAGAGCTGTGATCTAAGGAATAAAATAAAAGGTAAATTATACATCCCTTCAACTCTCTTTCTCGTCTCCGTATTTTATCCAATTGTTTTAGAATACATTTTCTCCAAAATAAAATTCAGAAATAATTTGCACACCAGTGTGTGCGCGCGCGTGTGTGTGTGTGCGTGTGTGATTTTTTATTTTTTTTTATTTTGACATCAATATCCATCATCTTATGCTGATAGCTATCAATAAACCAACCAACAGTAAGCGTTAATGCACGAGGATGGGAACACCCGTTCTTCAGGCTAATTTTGTTAGAATAGGATTTCCCTGGTAGGCAAAAACTTTGAACCAAGAGCATTCAAGTGTTAAAGATATCATTTATTTATTAATCTAGATGGACCTAATAATTAAAAAAATCTTAAAAAGCTCTCTGCCATAAAAAATTCAAATTTGTAATCCAATCAGCTAAGGGTCTTAAGAAACTAGAACGCTAAACTCTCAGTCTGAAAGCAGCAAAAATAAGCAATCCATGCCTTTAATTATTATAGTAGTACCCTGTGATTAGCTCCCAGCAGGTGTCATGCTTTTTAATCATATGATGTGTTGCAAAGGAATATCACTGAAAAAAGCCTTTCTTCTATATCATGATCAAACAGTTCAAGATATATTAAATCAAGCTAAGAAGATCCACAGCAGATTTACATCAACGTGATAGTACTCACCATTGAAAATGTTCAATCTCTGGACTACAGGAGCTTCCAAAAGTTTCATTTCTAAATGCAATGGCCTTCAACTCCATAGGTGGAGAAACTATGCAAGATCTTGATGACTAGCTCCAGTGTGCATTTCCAAGGCAGGGACTTTAAAGCTATAGTTTATGAATTCCTTCCAAGTGGGAGAACTAATAATTTGAACATCTTCAACAGCAGTGTGAGTTTGTAAAGGAATCTTAGCTATAGCGATGGATCACCATTGATATTCGAGTATCTTCTTCATCACTGCATCTCAACCACAGATCACTATGAACTTACTTACCAGCAACATTCTCCTTCACAATGACAATTACTCCGATCTCCCCCCGGATTTCAGGAATTTCGACAAAGTTCCATCCTAAAACAGATCTGCATCTGTGTTGTACATGGGGAGTAACCACCAAGAAAGATTCACTTTTTTTCACTTCCTAAAATTAGTCCCAAATTTGTTACTGTGTGCATATCAGAGAGCTTTGCCCCAAATTAACTCTTGCAATCTCGCAATTTCGCCATTTTCATAATTCCCACTTCCAAAATTGAGCTAATTAAGCCCTAAAAATGCTTAAAAGTTCATAATTTCAACAGCCGAAAACATTGCTACAATCTTCAGATCCTATAATTAAAGCAAAAAACTGAACTTGACAAAAACGGAAATCAAGAGCAAGCAATCTGATCAACAACAAAGAGGAAGTATTTCTTACAGAATCCAAATTACAATAAAGATCTTAATTAATATACATAGAAAAGAAGAAGAAGAAGAAGAAGAAGAAGAGGAAGAGTAGCAAGAAACACACAAAATTCAACAAATTTACGCAAGCACGTAACGGAATTTACCATGGATTATCGGGATCTGTTGTCACTTCTTGCTGTCGTAATCGACGATCTCGGAATCGGTGACGGAGCGAGAGTGCTGGACGATGGAGCGACCAATGGAGTTGATCCAGTCCTCCTTGTCCTTCTCAGAGTCGGCGATGAAGTACATGGTCTCGGTCCTGGTGGAGAGCTCGAAGGCGTTCTGCTTGTTGAGGACGTCCTCGGCACCCTTCACGGTGAGGCAGGAGGCGACGGGGATGACGCCACGTGGCCGGGAGGCGCGGTTGACGGCCGAGTCCTTGAACCAGAAGAGCTTCCCCTGCTTCAGGACGAACCAGCGCCGCCGCCACGTCTTGATGTACTCCCCCTGCTTCGTCAGCCAGCCGCCGCGCTCCGGAGTCGACCAGAACTCCACGCCGCCGTAGTCGTCGGTCGTCTGCGATTGGCCCGTCGCGGCTCTCCAGAGGCTCGCCATTGGAGGAGCTTGGAAGTGCGGGATTTGGTTGGGGTTGGGGTTTGGATTGGATCGGTAGGCGTTGAATGGTCGTCGATCGGAACGAGGAGGAGGGTGGGAGAAAAAGAAGCTGTCCGAACTGGACAGGCTATAATTATTCTCTTCTGGTTTTGTTGAATTATATTATTGGGCCATTTCTATAGTCCCCCACTAATTTTTTTTTGGGGGGACTGATTCTGTACCGTTGTCTGTCTATTTTAACACGTCTAAACTCAGAAGATAACCGACTATAACCGGTTCGAAAGTCGATCACGTCACTCTCAGCGTGATTTGCAAGGGAACTAATGGGATGACTTGTGTACGGTAAAGGATTTATGAGTAAATAAATAATGGCCACACTACTCATTCGAGGCCTGAAATGTAATTTAGCCATAGAAAAGTAACGAAGAAGTGGAGCATGGAAATGCATTCGAAGAAAAAAAACAACGTTAGTACATGTCATTGAGATTTTTTTTTTTTTTGGTTAAATATATAGTGAATGAAGTTAGATAAATGACAATACATTTGTTGTTGTGTTTAATAGGAGGTTTTTATTATATCAAGACCTAATAAGATATAAGTCTAACCTACAATATACAAATGTGCCAATGAATAATATCGAGGGGTCGTTTGGATGGTGGTTTGCAATCGATTTTATATAAATTATTATAGTATTTTTTGTGTTTTTTTTCTCAATTTTTATATTTAATTTTTATTATTTTAATTTATCATAACCTTAATTATATAAATTTCAATTTATTTTTATAGGAGTTTTGAGAGTTTCAACCAAATGTTTGACCAAAATTTTTTCGATGCCTCTTTATTCTCTTTCCAAATACATCGTGCTTTAATATATTTTCAATAATATATTCTAATATATTAAAATATTTTCAACGCCTTAATATATATCAAAAGTATCAGAATAAATATATATTTCTAATTTTTACATAGAAAACCTTTTCAAAAATATGTCTCCATCTAAATATTTTAATCTTAGTCTCCTAACAAATTATTATTTCAAAAGTGCTCTTTACAAAACCATTTTTTCTGATTTTAATTAATTTGTTTCTCAAATATGTCCATACTTACACCTTTTTTTCCCCTCGGTCCTCTCAATTACCAATTTCTCATATATACCTTCTAATTAATTTTATTTTTGAATTTTCTCACTAGAATACCTTTTTCTTAAATATATAACCAACAAACATGTAGTTACCATAACCATTCATTGACTAATTTTAGTCATTCATTGATTAACCATAAAATCGATTATCAATATTTTAATCAGTCAGTAATTAATTATGACAAATCACTTATTTATTATTTTAAAAAAATCAAAATGAAAAATGAACAAAATCTTAACTTCTTCACCTCTCTCCGGTGACTGCATGTGGCTGTGATGTGGTGAGTGGATAACGATGACCGATGATGCCTCGTAACCTTGACACGCATGCTATAGAGATGTGGTGTGCGGGATCTAATAAGATCTAGAAGCTGACTAATTGATTAACTAAAACATGATTTTTGGCCTTTTATCTTAAAAATATAAAAGTTAAGCTATATATTAAATTAGGTATTCAAAACTGACACTCAACCTGTTTATTAAAAAGAGAGAGAGAGAGAAAGTTGAATGTTTATTACATTTGTTTTGAGTCTTTTATTTTTTCATATTTTAGCTCCAGTCAATTAAATTCTTACATCAAACGCATAATAATTTATCTTAAATCTTATATAAAATACTTATTTCAAACCCTTGCAGTAAATATATGCTAAATATAAAACTCAATAAAATAAAAATAATAACAAATACCTTTAAAAATTAGAGGATAAATGAATTAGATATCAATAATTAGTTTTAATCTAGCATGTGTTTAATACAAGCGTTAGAATTGAGTCTTTTTTGTGTTGGAAATGAATTGAATGTGCATTGATTAGATGTTTGAATTATTAAAGCTAAAGATCGTAAAATCCTGAAATATGATTAGAAAAAATATTAATATAAAATTTATTTTATTCATCTCAAAATTCTGTATAATTAAAAAAAATATTTTAAATTTATAAATATAAAATTATGAAGTTTTGAAATTTAAATTATAAAATTATAACAATAATTATAATTATTGAAATTAAGGTTAACCCTTAAAAACAGGTAAAAATAAATTAAAATTTTGAGATTAGAATCAAGTTGAATTTTATAATAAACAAGTTTTTAAAGATAAAACAATGGAAAGAGAAATAATAATTAAAATAAAAATCTTGGCCAACATGAGGGAGAGGCGTTGCAAATTTCGGCCGTACTGTTGTTATTATTTTTTTTATATTTATTTTCCTTTTAAAGGACTATTAAAGACGTTGGCCACCGTTACAAATATAGTGCCATTTTTTACGCCTTGAATACCCCCTACATTTATATATACCGTTGGATTGCTTTGTGGCTATTTAATAAATCCACATGTTCAATTTGATGGCTGATATATTGTAGGGGACTGGCTCCACAAATTCAATCTAAAGGACTGTGGAAGCCCGTTATCGTTATCACTCTTTTTATGCATAGAATTAGAACGTGAACAGTGTATGATTCGAATTTAAAATTTAATAAAATTTTAAGTTTAAATTAATCTATTTAATTATAATTTTTTTAATTTTAAAAAAATAAAAATAAAATAAAAAATTTAATTTTAAATCAATAAAATAAACAAACCCTAATAGATGTTAAATTTACGAAGAAATAAATATATGTTTAATTTATTTATTATCTTTTAAAGAGTTTAATATAATTAAATAACCAATGATTAACAAAAGAACATAAAAATTTAAATGCTTGTAAGAAAGTAATTTGTTAAGATATGGTTAAAAAAATTATTTTACATAAGGATAAATTGGGAAAATGAAAAGTATTTTATATGGGCTAATTATAGATATGTGGGGAGAAAAAATAAAAACAAAAAATAAAACAAAGAAGAAAGTAAATAACATCAGTAAAAAGAAAAAAGAAAAAAAAAAGAGCACAAAATGAAAAAATAGATGGACTAAAATTTTGAATACTGTAAACAATGTAACTCATCTTTATAATATAGTTACAGATATATGAAAAGTTTTGTACACGATATTAGACACCATCCAACACTTATAACATATATTATTTAAAAATTTGTAACAATTAAATTTACATATAGCTTTATGTTTAAAATTTTGTTAAATAAAATTATTTAAATATTAATATAAATGAGAAATACATTAAAAAATATTATATTACAATCACAAATGGGTACTAGATATTACATCACGAATATATATACACACACACAATTAGAATATAGAGATAGCAATCCTAAAAAATACCCCGAAGTTTAAATAAACCTTTAGAGGGGAAAAAAAAAAAAAAAAAACGCATGCGGGATGAACTATAACTTTTCAGTAGGAATGTATTTGAAAGACATTTGCTTAAATAGAAAAATCAATTAAAAATATATTTTAACCAAACATATTTAAGGATTTGTTTGGAATATAATGAAATTTTTAAATTTAAGTTGATTGATTTAACTATAATTTTTATTGATTTTTTAGAAAAAGATAAAACTGAATCATAAAATTTAATAAAATTTAAATTCATACACATGAACCGAATGAAGTAAAAAAGGTGCAATTTTAAGTGAAAATTCAAAAAGAGAAAGAAAATGTAAAAAAAAAATTAAATTAAAGAGGAAAAACAAAAAGAAAAAAAATAGTAATCACTTAGGCTTGCTTGGGGTGTCGTTGGAGATGGTGTAGTATAAGTTAGATTGGAAATGTGTATTTGGAAGAGGATCTTTGAAAATAAACAATGATATAAAAAATAATATATAATATAAAATTTGAAATATGTTTGAAAAAAATATACAAAATGGATATTATTTGTTTGTTTCATTATTGTGAGTACTTTAAAATAAAATTCATCTTAATTTTATTTAAAATAAAAAAAATTATAAATTTTTAAAGTTTGAATTTGTCAAAAATGAAAAAGAGGAAGTGAAAATTAAAATTATGAATATACTGTTTCAGTGTGTGCTAACCGATACAATAGCATCCCAAATAGGCCTATATATCATGGTAGTCAGAGACATGTCAAAATGAAAAAAAAATTTAAGAGAGGAAAAGGAAAAAAAAGAAAGAAAAGAAAAAAGAAGAAGGTATAAAAGTTGAAGAAAAGAAAGGAAAGAGAAAAATAAAAAATAAAAATTGAAAGGAAAAAACCCCCAAAAAAAAGAAGGAAACAACCAAAACGCGATTGAAATCGTGTGAACAGTGCTAATATTGGCACTTTTTAGATCTGTAGATGAGTACTCTACCACGAGTAAGACATATATTCATATATATATATATAATAAGTTATATATCACCCAGTGTAATGTTGTTGATCTCTACATGTCTGAGATGAAAATCTCTACATGTCTGAGATGAAAATCTCTAACATAGTCTCCTGAAGTATATGTGCAATTAAAATCATGAAGAACAAGTATATTCTTCAATATTGTCTCCTGAGTCGTGAAGTATATATGCAATTTAAATAATGAAGAACAATTGCATTTTTCTTCTTCGGAATTTTTCTATTTGAATGTCATGTTAATTATAAACTTGCATTCATAAATTATTTTGTGGGGGCGAAAATACAAGATTTTTGTTTGATTTTTTTTTTTTTCAAGAAATATGACTTTACCTTAAATATTTTTACTTACTCCTATATTCTAATATGATTTTGATTGTATATAATATCTTAAAATACAGCGATCAGTTCCAAACTCTTCAACAAAGAGTAGGGAAAGAATCAAAGGAACCTTGCACCTGAATGCACTATGCAATCATTGTGGGATTGATAGGATTACCATACAACTTTGTCTAGAGAAAAAGATGGATTATTTACTTACATGTCCAAATTATACGTGTTTAATTGAAATATGTAAAAATTTTTTTTTATTTACATTAACATTTAAAATAGTATTTATAATCTTTTAAAAAATAAAATAAAATAGTATTTATAATAACGATATTATTCTTAATAAAGAATTGATAATTAATAAATTTAAAAATTATAAAAAAAGAAATTTTGATTTTTTTAAATAAATAATGATATAATAAATAGGTGAATCATTGTTATGTTAATTTTGGTAATCAGATGTATATAGACAAATAGAATATTAGTTGTTTGATTATATTTGAACAACCTATAAATAAGCCAAAATGAGACCTTAACACAACCTCACTCCTTGTCAAATACCTTTTCTTTCTTATTTATTTTGGTTAATTTATTTTTTTCTTAAATATGTTTGTATTTAAATATTCCTTTTCATTATGTCAAAAAATAAAAAAATTTACAAACTTAACACGGATGTGCATAGCACTTGTTATTACCCTTAGTCTATAGTTGTCATGTTGCAAAATTTTAAAGTAAAATTTTGCATAGATGTGTATTAATTCAAGTATTAATGCCAATAAATTTTAAACTTTTGGGTATTCAATTTAAAATTTCAATGTACTTAATATCGATTCAAAGATATTTTAGACATTTTAACAAATTTTGAAAATTTTACAATTTTATTCCCAATTTTAACAAAATTACATACAAAACTTAAATAATATATATAAAAATAGCAGTGAGAAGATTTCCATTTCCTCACCATTTAGTGGACGTAAGCACGCACCAACAGACACATACACACATGCTAAATCTACAATTTCATATTCTATTAATTCCACGTTACATTTCATAATTTAACGATTATCTTTATTTTATTTGGTTTTACGATTTCTCTTATAATTTAATTTTCATTATCCATCTAATTTTATAAAATACCCATTATATTCATATGTAAAATTACGTTTCATAAAAGTTGTCGTGGAATTGTAGCAAAGTCCATATATATATATATATACACACACAAAATAATTTAAAAAAAAGGAAAATTAAAGTGAGCGATCTATCTTTATTATCTAATCTAATAAATAGTTCAACTTTTTTTTTTTTTTTGAAAATCAATTTTCTTTTATGTAGGTAAATTACTTAGGGCCCGTTTGGGGGCTGTTTTCTAGCCCCCCAAATATCAACTTTTTTCCAAAACTTTACCACTTTTTACTATTTATATCTCCAAAACGTTACAGTAAACTCCAAATTTTAAAAATTTATAACTTTATGTATATAAGTCCAAATGAGATAATTTTTGTTAAATTGCATAGAATTTCTAGAGGAACGAAACAATATCCATATTGATAATTTTTTTCTAAAAAAATTTTTAAAATTTTTTATTTTTTCACCTCAAACAGTTTTTTCTCCTAAACACATTTTCTAAAACAACTTTTTTCCAACTCAAAAATAATGTTTCCAACTTCCTCCCCCAAACTCCCCCTTAATATACATGTTTTAGTCAATCAACTTCTTTTCTCTCTCCATTGCTCCTTACTATCTCTCATTAATTCTTTTTCTCTTTCTCTCTCTTCATCTCTTATCCTCTCTTTCTTTTCTTACCTCTAGCGACAAGGACTGTACAGACAGCGGCTAGCTTCGCAATCTCTTTGGCCACATGCGACATTATAGACGATGCAATTTCTTTACCCACCTTTGACTTGATCTCCTTGGCCACCTATGCAATCGATGGCAACACAATCTCCCTAACCACCCTCGACTTGATCTCCCTATCTTCATGATCTCCCTAGACAGAGCTCGTTGCAAATCATCGAGGAATCATGAAAGTCGAAAGGGTTGTGGAGAAAGAGAATGGAAAAAGTTAGTAAGAAAGAGGGCGGTTGGGTGTTGTGGTGGGTGGGCGAGAGAGAAAGGAGGGAAGAGAGAATTACACTTTTTTAGTTTTTTTTTTTAAATTTTTTTAATGATAAATCAGTGATTTATCAAAGTTAATCAATGATTGAGTTAAAAATTGGTGACATTGAAAATTAGTGATTAGCTATAATCAATCATTGATTGATTAAGAGTTAATTATTGATTTATCACTAGTCAATCACATTTATTATTTATAAAATTGATTGATCAATTTAAAAAAATTTTTTTTAATTAATTTTAAAAATTGAGATCATTTAACGAAAAAACTTATTAAGGGGGTTTGGGTCTATGGCCCTATAAATAGGCCTTTACCTTCTAAGTTTAAATCATCCCAAAAACTTCTGTTATTCCTCTAATTATATATTTGTGGAAGTCCTTTAATTAGGATATTTCATTATTGGGTAATTGAAAAATTATCGAAAGTTTGTAATCTTTGAAGATAGTAAAGTAGTCTCCTGTTGTGATACCTGAGGAGTAGGTGAATTGTTAAATATTATAAAATCTGATGCGTTCGTTCTTCTATTTATTATTATAGTATTTTGATATTTGTTTTGTATTCAATTGTAATATTTATTGGGTTTGTTTATTGCATATAGTATGGTGTAGTTTATATGATACTATTCATTATATGATGCTGTTTACTTATACGTTATTGTTTATTTGTATGATACTATTTAGGTATATGACATTATTCATTTATATATGCTATTCACACGTGTATGATACTATATATTTGTATAGTATTTTTCATATGTATGTTACTATTCATTTTTATAGTACTGTTCATCATGAAATTGTTTTGTAAGGGAGATTACTCGGTTTTCCAACACTTTGAGCTAAAAAAAGATGAATACAATTCAAAAAAAAAAAAAAAAGGAAAGACGAATACGACTGAAGAGTACATAGTTTACTTCATCGAAGAAAACATTAGCATTTTAGAGTACTATGCTTTCTCTTTGATGTACGTTGTGGCTTTTGTAAAACATACATCCGTAATTAGAAAAGAAAAAAAAAAACTATGAGATTATAAACTTAAAAGGCAATTGTTAAAGATTTGTTACCCAGGGCAATATATCCAATGGATCCAATGGTTCCCTTTATCGCAAGCGTGCTAGTTTGGCTCTCTTCAGAGAAGCCGGAGGTGTTTGAGATCAACCTTGCTAACTCAAAATCACTCACATGGGCTATCATTCCATTGTCAAGAAGAACATTGTCGGGCTTCAAGTCTCAGTAAATGATCGATGGGTCACAACTGCCATGAAGATAGTATCAATTACAATAGTAAGTCTTTGAATTAGGTTCAAACCTGTTGGCCCATCGCGGCTCGCCAAAGGCTCGCCAATCGTCGTCAATAGGAACGAGGAGGGTGGGAGAATAAAAGAGCCGTCCGACATTGGACAAGCTATAATTATTCTCTTCTGATTTGTTGTGTTATTATTGTTACTTTTTTCTTTTCTTTTGTTTCTGTTTGGATAAGGTAGTTTAAATTTTATTTTAGTTTATTTTATATTATTTTTGTTATTTTTTGTATACTGATTGTGACACTTGTTCATTTTTGTTTTTTTTCTGTACAACCTAAATAAGGAAGATTTAAATTTTATAACTGATGATAGAGTAAAATATGAAATAATGGTTAAATTATTTCTACAATCAATGATGCTGATTTTTTTTTTCTTATCCAAATACACGATTTTTTAATTCTTTATATATATATATATTGAATCTCAATACCTATTATTTGTTAGATTAGATTAAAAGAAAAAACATTTTATCTTAAAACCAATTACTTAAAATAGCTAAATTAGGTCCATAGACATCCAGATTATTTTTGCTTTTATTTTTATTTTAACAAAATGGCGGATAACCATATTTGATAACTAAAACCAGACACAAACAAGTTATTGATTATAATTGATCGGTAAATCATGTATTAATATTGACTAAATATTAATCCACATCTTATCCCAAAAAAAAAAAAAATTTTGATCCACATCGGTCAATCAATATTATTAGTGGTCAATCAATATTAATCATCTTGAAGAAAACATTCATTTCCTTAATTCAACCAAATATGAGCCCTAGGTTAAAAAATGACTATGCAAAGAAGAAAAGAAAAAGAGAAAAGAATGCATTAGCTAATTAAGATTGCATGTAAGCATTAAGTATAACCACATATTAGAAGTTTTTAGGACAAAAAAAGGACGCATTACATTTAGAAGAGTTCATTACTCAAGACAACATATGATGACCTGTCATGACGTAATTGTCACTTAATTGTATTTAAGCGAAACGTTATAATTTTCTCGGGATTTTTTTTTGTATTTATATGCTTTACCTTATTTTTTAAAATACATAAATAGTTTACCATATCTTAATACAATATATAAACGTATATATATTAAAAAATACTGAACTGGTTGTTATATACTACTTAATCAAAATATTAATCTGGTTTTCAAAAAGACTATTAAAAATATTGCGGAAGTTAATATTGTGATGGTATCCATGACCCATCCTCCATATTCGCCTATCGCTTTTATCATCCATCTAGGTTGAACCCATATGTTTCTTACTTATAATATAAACACATGTAATGAGCTTTATACTTAGCAAATACAACGCTATTCCGTAAAAAGCTTAAAAAATATATCATGAGTTATTCATACTTGAATCCTTCCCTTAGGTTGGGAGGTTGGTACGACACACCTAACATGTCTTAATTTGTTCATAATTAACTAATTATGAAGAACAAAAATCAATTTTGTCATATCATGATCTTTATTATGTTATTTATTAATAATACATGATTAAGGAATAAGTATCATGCTTATCATAAAAAAAAATTGTACAAAATAATTTTATTCATACTGTAGGCAAAGTTGTACTTACTTGTCCTATAAAAACATTTTATATTGCGCTTTTATTATGACACAGATGTTTACTTGTAATCATTATGCATTTTATTAATACTTGTTTTCAAGTCACTGATATCGTTAGTGACTAAAACGATAATTGTTAGTTATTACCCACTCTCTTCGATACTAGATAACTCTCCTCTTGAGAGTTTGATTAATTACCTTTTAATTATAGTTAATTAATTTATTTTCTTAATGGATTAATTAATGCCTCTACCTTTCGGTAAAGTTAGTATTTGGCTAATTAGTTAACCAACGTATCTCTTTTAAAAATCTTGTTGAGTTTAAAAGTAGTTCAAAAGAAAATTATTCATTTGTGAGAAATATGTTTCCTTATGGTTTAAAAATAATCCCTTTTACACCTCATTGGAAGGTGAGGTATTTATATAAACCCATTATCCCATTTTAAAAGAAAATTTCTTAGTGTTAAGTCAAAAACATGATTTTTGGACCTCTTTTGAAATTCTGTTTACCACTTACTCGTAAAGACTTAATTTGAAAAACTAGCTAACACAAAATTTCAAGGTCTCGACGAGAGGATAATTTCATGTTCTATCCGGAGCTTTGTTTGGATTATAACATGCCTTATTCATAAAAAAACTCGTGGCTATCCTGGCCCTTTTTTAGAAAATTTTCTAGTTTTTAAGCCCAAAGAAAAATGTTCTATTTGAGCTCTAAAATAACAGAAGTTTTAACACTTGCATAGCCCATTTTTAAGTCTTCGATGTAGCCTATATTTTTTGTGTTGAATTCGAAACCAGACTCGCACCCAAAATGGCTCATTTTTACAAAAACCCGAAATCGTCCCTGTTTCTAGTTTAATGTTCAAGTTTTGACCTCTGGACTAAAAATGGCCCATTTGCCTATCTTAACATCGTTTTTAACTGAGAGTCATTACATGTAAAAATTTCCAAAATAAAAATTTCTAAAACTTTCATGTTTTATGCTTTTCTAGATTTCATTATTATCATGCTTGAAAATACTGAAAACCGTGGCTTAAAAAATGACATTTGGTTTTTGTGTAAACCTTGATGATTTATACACATCATAAGCCATACAAGCATAAATACAATATCACAACCACATGATCAATATTATAAGGCATCTAAAGTTCAAAATAAAACTTATTACAACCTATGAGCATAAATACATTATAAATCTTTTGAGATCAAAACTTAACTAAAGGAAATATCACTAAGGAAAGGGTTTATTGCATTACCTTAAGAATGGCTTTGATGGATGAGCCCTAATCTAAGCAAGTGAGAGGCTAAATTTTTTGTTTTTAGGGCAAGAATATGTTCGACTAATATTGAGAGGAAGAGAGAGACTTGAATTCTTTTAGTGGTCTTTGTAACGAAAGAAAGGAAAAATGAACTTATATGGCTTAGTGGCCTATATATAAGCTAACCTAAAGTAAGTTTTTAAGCTTAATTAACTAAGCTTGATCAGACAATTCTCTAATCCTCCCATCCCTAACACAACTAGTGGCAAGGTCTATAAAGTGGCCAAAATTTTTACATTAAATGCACACCATAATGAATAGTGTGGCTTATCTCAAAAATCCCAATTTTTTTAACCAAAATTTAAACCAACCTCCCTAAATCAAGGGATTGCTCATCATTCATGTCTTTTGTTCACCTAAATAAGCTTTTGTAGTGTAAATTTTATCTGTAAAAGTTTTTTTAACAGTCTAGTTCCTTGTAACATGGTTCGGTAAATATTCAAGTTGTGTCTTGACCTTTATTGAATAGATATTTCTTAATCTGATTCTCATTCTAACTGTATTTAAAATGGTTGTAAGTGCCATTCACTATCTAAATGAACTTTTTTCATATTTGCTTACTATCTTTTTTGGTCCTGTGGTTGTGTTCCTTTACTGTATTATTATAGCGCATGCGCAGTACACTTATTTTGTGTAGAATTTTTAACATATGCTATATTGGTTGATTTGGGCTTGCTGATAATAAATATATCAGTTTTATGCCCATTTAATGTCGTTTCGACCAGTTTCTGGATACTACATGTTTTCTGTTTAGAACTTACTTTTTGTACTCATATGACAAAATTGAGCATGCTGATTCTAAATATATTAGTTTTATGTCAAGTAAAGATCATCTTGATCAATTTCCTAACACTACATGTTTTCTGTTTAAAAGTTACCCTTTGTACTCAAATGACTAATTTGAACATACTGATTCTAAATATATCAGTTTCGTGTCAAGAAAAGGCCATCTTGATCAATTTCTTGATATTGCATGTTTTCTATTTATAATTCACCTTTTTATGCTCAATTGACTATTTTGAGCATACTGATTGTATATATATCAGTTTCATTTCAAGAAGAGGTCATCTTGACCTATTTCTTTATACTGCGTGTGACACACATGCATACACATGTAATTGCATATTACTTAACATATATATATGTATGTGTATATATATTGCTCAAGAGTAAACAGGGTGAACCAAGTTATTCTTATTTGTCCATTTTATTGTATGAATAAAAATTAAACGTTTCTTTATTTCATTTAATCCATTCAAATTGGTAATTAAATAATATTTATCAATTTAATTACTTATTACAGAGTAATAATGTCCCATGATCACGGTGGAAGTTACACAACATTAGTCCCAGCAGGCCATAGATCCGTACTAGATGGATATGGAAGATAATATTAGGGAATAAAGATGGGATAGGGACGAAGGAAGCAGCCCATGCCGTCTTAGTCCCGATATGCATATGTCATATATATTTATATTAGGAATGTATGTGTATATATATGATAACTTTTTAAACTTAATTGGATTGTTCAAATTAAAAAAAAAAAAAGATAATTACTAACTATATCTTTCTCATAAAATGGAAATATGAAAGACAATTATTAGTTAATAACCTTGATTGGTTAATATTGATTAGTACATATTTTTTTTATATTTTAGTTTTCGGACTTTGTTACTTTTTGATAAGATATTTTGGTGACTTTATTGTAAAGATTTAGGTTGCATTTGTTTAGAATCTAACGGTGTTTTGTGAAACCTTTGTTTTGGTCTAAACTTATTGTGAATTTTTACTTTATTTGTTGTTCTTAAATGTATAATTTTTAAATACGTTATTTTATTAAACAAGAAGGTTCTCTAATGAGGAATCCTATCCATGACTCTGCTCCTTCTTAGGCATGAATGGGGATGGGAATAATGAAGGTTTTGAGGACCGGGAATAGGGATGAGAAAACAATCCCCATCCCGTACCATCCCAGTGTCATCCTTAATTCACTCGGGATAAAAGAGTGGAGCTGATGTAAGAACATTAACAAAGCCAATTCTAACAGATATCCACATGACAAACTGAAATACCTTCACCATCACATTAGATTCAATCTCTTGCAGTAGAATCACAAGTAGAACTATCAGTAGGTTTTCTAGGCTTGGACTGGATATCTAAACTTTCATGTGATTGCAAGAGCATTATTAAACAGTATGTTGAGTCTTCTCTGTTTCATTGAAGTGAAAAGTTATGATCATTTGGAAGCAAGAATTGGTAGAAAGACCTATAATTTAGCTGGTTCTTCATCTCTCATCTCCGCGAACTTCATTACTCTTAAGTATTGCCAATTTGTTGTAGCTTCTTAGCAACATCTCCCAGGTTCATTCTTTCATTTGGTGATCTTTCTGAACATGCGAAGTCCAATCTTTGCAAGACGGAAACCAAGCAATTCTGTAGATGAGCACTTATCTCGTTTGGGTTCGAAAAGTTGATGTTTTCTTCTTTTACTTCATTCTCCATTCCTCAATTGTTTCTGTAGTTTCTTCTGCCCTCTCGTCTCAAAGCAGCTTCTTCTACTTCTCTAGGTAGAAGAGAATAGTCCAATTTTGCACAAGCCTTTCTGGCAAGGCCATATTAAAGAAGTTATGAACAAGAAAAATCGTCTTTCAACATTTTCTTGGTCTGTCTCTTTCAGTTGAACATCCCCAACACAACATATTAATGAAGCTATAAAGATTGAAATCATCTTTCCACATTCCGTCGGTGGGTCACTTTCCAGTGAACACGTCCAACATGATGAGAAATGTGTAACGCCCTATATCTTAGTTAATAATAATGTTAAAATTTAACGACAAAAAATAATATGAGTAATATAATAATGTTATAATTAGTTTATTATAATATCTTATTAAGTTATCTTTTTTTTAGGTGATACAATAAAAACTTGATGTACTATAATAAAGTTCATGTCAAATTGATGTTTATTTATTTATTTATTATTCTATATGATGATTTGATGAAATTATGTGATTGTTTAATAATGTTGATACAATGATTATTTAATTCCTGATTTTTTTCCTTTATCCTTAATCAAGAAATTTTGTAGAATGATTTTTAGTTTTCAATTCATATATTAATTGTATTTATTTTTCCTTATTTACTAAATTGAATGAAAATAAATGTGTTATTCTCTGTCAATCTTCCATAATAAATTATTTCCCTTTGTCTCCTATTATTTATTATGTATATATGTTACCGTATATATATATATATATAAAATTTTCTATACATATATATTATCTATTTTTTTTAGTTTTCAGTAGTCAACGTCCTTAAAATATAGATATGTCTAGAATTTTACTATTTAATTCTAATACTATATTTTTATATGCAGAAAAATTGTGTTTGAGAAAATATTAAAACAACTAATTTCTATACTATTAAAATTGTTGGAATATTGTATTGATAATTTGACAATTTATTTATATTTTTATCAATTAGTTACTTTTACTATTTATCTTTTTAAATAAAGTAAAATAAATTTATATTATGCAACAAATTATATAATTATCATCTTATAATATTCATTTCAGAACTTTACGTAAAGAATTATAATCTAAATTTTAATTTAAATATGAAAAATTTATGAATTACATTATTAATCCATTAAAATTCTTTATAAAATAAGCAATAGAAGCTCTTTAGAATTTAGATCTATTCGTCCGTCGATCTCTTCAGATGTGACTACTCTTTTCGCTTGCATAAACAACATTTTAAGTTTTTTCATTTTCTTTATCATTTTTTCTTGCTAAAACATCACTTTATTTACTTTTTGTGGACTGAATAAGGTTTTACTTTATTATCTCATGACAGATCGAAAGCTATTTAAAACTTTGCCTCCACGTGATACGGGCCACATGATGGCCATATATTTTCTTCCATTACCATTTAACCGAATCAATTAATATAAAGATAATTTTACGGAATTTCAAAGTTTAGTGTCTAATTTACGTCTTCAAATTGATTATGATCTTTCGATCTTGATTAGGTGATTTAGTTGTTGTGTTTATAATCTAATTACTTCTGCTTAATCTTTACTCGAGTTCGGGATTCAAACTTAAACCTGACGTTGAAAGAGATTGTCAAATGTAAGCTTGTAACCACACAAACTAATTGATTGGTACACTTTTGAAGAAGAAGTGGGACAATACCTAGTGGAATTATATCTGCAAACAATCACTGACTCAAAACCTTAAAGATAAGACTTCTATTTATCCAAGGAACTTTAAAATCTTACTCTGCCTAGAACTCTGCATTCCAAGATTAGCTTTCTTCACCACCACCCCAAAATGAAACATCAAAATCCCAGTATTGCATTTTTGTCCATGTACTTTCTGTTAGTAAGTTTTCTTCACTCCATGAGCTTATTGCTACCTACCACTCCTGTCCTCAGTGCAGTAGGACATGAAGCTGACCGGTTGGCTCTTCACAAATTTAAGGAGTCAATATCCAACGATCCAAATGGAGTCCTGTGGAACGACTCCGATCACTTCTGCAATTGGCGTGGGGTATCCTGCAGCAGAAAACACCAGAGGATAACAACCTTGGCCTTGTCGGGCTACAACTTGCTAGGAACCATATCACCTTATATCGGAAACTTGAGCTTTCTAAGGATCCTTGACCTTGGAAGTAACAGCTTCTTTGGTGAAATTCCACAGCAAGTTGGTCGTTTGTTCCGCATGCAACATCTCAATCTCAGTCACAACATGTTGGAAGGTAATATTCCAGTGAATCTGAGCAACTGCTTAGATCTCAACGTGTTAGATTTTGGGGACAATGGATTAATTGGAGAGATTCCTTTGGAGCTTGGCTCTTTGGTGAAGGTTGAGTTTCTTATTCTTGGTTCAAATAATCTCATAGGAGGAGTCCCGTCTTTCTTTGGAAACATCTCATCTCTCACTCTGTTTAGTGTTCGATACAACCATTTGACAGGAACTCTTCCTAGTGAGTTAGGCAGATTGAAAAACTTAAAGCATTTTCATGTAGGGATTAATAATCTGTCTGGTATAATCCTCCATCCCTCTATGACAAACTTAAGTCAATTTCATAAAACAACCATAAAATAGTGAAGATTGGACCTTGTCGCCACCATCCACCGTTGAGAAGGTTGATTTTTGGTGATTTAAGCTCCAATTTGGTAAATTAACACCAGAAATGAGTTCCTCTAATTGATATCTACGAAATGGTGTCCATCTTCACCTACGCCGTAGCGATCAAGACTAGTCAACGTGGTCAACAACGTGTCAACACTGGTCAAAGTTTGACCCGATCAACAATTTTTTAAGGATAGCTTTCTGGTCTATTTTTGACGTTTTAGACATGTTTGGGCATCAGATTTGCAAGACGGAATTTCAAATGTCAAGAATGGTGATTTAAAGTTTGTGCGCTCGAGATTGAATAGCTCCTTTGATCGCTGATTTGAGTTAACCTACTTGTTGGACATCGTTGAACAATTTCGATAGTGATCTCGACCACTTTCATTCCTCAATTTATTTATTAGAATGATTACATGCTATTTATGATCAATTTGAATATCGATATTTTTATTTTATAATATTTGATATTTGATTAGATAAGATGATGCTAGATTAAATGGAGGAAATATAAATATATATAGATATGTATATATATGTTTTGATTGATTATCAATACTTAAAGGTTTTATAGTCTTTGATATTCAATTCGATAAAGTGAAGTTAGATTTAAATGAAATACATATTGCTTTGATACGATAAAATTATTCTGGGTGACACGTCTTATAAATCTATAAGGTAAGAAGTTGGGGTAAGGGGCTATTGTTTAAACATCTAAAATTGGAAAGTAATTTTAGAATTTTTATGAAAATAAAATAAAATAATAGTTTAAACTAAATAATATCACGATCTAAAGGTAGCCATTAAACATAGTTTTAAAAAATGGATCAATCGGTGGAGTCGTTCCAATTCAGGGATTTAATTCGGTATAAATAATAAATATTCAAAAATAAAGTCAGGAGTGCCCTCTTTGTAAACATGAATAGATACAGATACCGTATATTTATTGGTTTAAATATTTTTTTTGTCTCACAAAATTCTTTTTATCCCCACCCTGATGCGAACCCTGCCAAGAATAATGAGACCCGTCAAGATTAGAAACTCAAGAACGTTCTAAAGTCAGATTCGAATAGATGGAAGACCTCGACCTGTTACTTCAGCAAAACTAAGAACCTTGGTATAATTGACCTCAACCCGTTGCTTAATGCGAAATAAGAACCTTGGTATAAGGAAGACGCCACAATCAACTATGGAAGAGTTGATTGATAAGTCAGAAGTGAACGCTAAGGAAAATTCTGATAAGTTCGAATAGTTCTTCAAAGAACCAAAGAGAAATAAAACTCTCAAATTTATGAATAAAACTGATGTGTTTTCTCATGGTCATAGGGATGCCTATTTATAGGCAAATGTTATAAAGAATATTCCCTAATTATGCTTTAGAAATCGGAAATAAGAACCAAATCAGCCTAAAACATGCCTAAACTAGAAAAAGGAAAGTTGATCATACTAATGGCTTTATTATCAGCCATTTACACGCCCAAAATCAGAAAATAAGAAACGGAAACAAAATAAAAAGGAAAGTTATAAACTTGGCAAGCAAGCTTTTCCTAGAAAAGGAAAGTAAACAATTTGCTGTATCAATCAGCTCCATCAGCCCATAAATGTCAGCTTCATCAGCCCAAAAACGTCATCTTTTGCTTGGAGAGTTAATCTAATAATTAGTCGAGTTCCTCATGGGCTTGAATTAAGTTAATGCATCCTTGTTGACCACATGAATCATGCTCAATAGGCCTCCACGAATTTGATTGAGCCCAAATCTCTTGAATCAGCTCATTAAGTGCTTCTTTAAATCTCTTTGCTCGTACTCTTATAACCGGCCCAATTGGTACTTGAACTGGTTCCCTTGACATTGTGCCGTGCTTTGAATCACTCCCTTCCTCTTGAAAAGGATTTCTCATCACCTACATCAAAAGACTCAGATCAGTAACATTAAAAGTTGTACTTACATTATACTCATCAGGTAGGTTGATAACTCTATAAAATAGAGTTATTTTATCACTTTCTCAATTTTAGTTGTTTTTTATTTGTTTTTGATTTATTTTGTTTTATGTACTTTAATTTAGATTTTTATAAATTTCGTAAAGTTTTTATTTAATTTTCATCTTTTTCTAATAGTAATTAAATAAATTTAAAATTAAATATTTCCAATGAATCTACTTATAACATTTTATTTTGGAAATATCTAATTTTAGCACTTTGTTTTTTTTTTGTAGCATCAAAGAGGGCATCACTATTCATGTCAGGAAAATGTAAAAACCAAGCTCATCGCGCATTCTATAACACTGGATCTTTCCTAATTTCACACATTGGATTGGAGCTAATATACTACTGTAGCAGACTGTAGTAAGCACGCGAATACTATAGCAGAACTGTTGCAAGCATGCACCGATCACTGTAGCACATTGGATTAGAGCTAATATACTACTGTAGCAGACTGTAGTAAGCACGCGAACACTATAGCAGAACTGTTGCAAGCATGCACCGATCACTGTAGCACTGTAGCAAGCACGGGGGGGGGGGGGGGGGACACTGTAGCATTACTGTAGCAAGCATGCACTGATTATTATAGCACTGTAGCAAGTTTGAAAACTTGTGTTGTGTAGCACCGAATACTATAGCATGTTTGAAAATTGTGTTGTGTGGGCACCGAATACTGTAGTAGTTTGAAAAATTGTGTGAAAGTTAGGTAGAATAGTGCAAATTTATGCTTATAAAAGGGGGCATTCTTGGAGAGTTTGGAAGGAAGGGGGATACACTTTGTCTCTCTCATTTTTGCCTTGCTTTCATTCTCATGTTTTCTCTCTAGAATATTGTGAGAATGTTTTGCAAGTTAGGCTCGAGTTCTTGGGTGAGACTAGAGATGATCCTATATGTGTAGTGAGCTTATTTGGGTTTTGATTCACTATGGTTTGTAATGTTTATACATTTGAGTAAATAATTTTCTTTCATCTCATTTATTTCTCATATTAATATATTTTGTTGATAACTTTTATATAAATTCAATCAAGCTTTTTTTTATGTGATTGTTGTATGATACAATATATTGATAAACATAGTTTTATAAGTAGTTTTTTACTGTATTATCGCCTGTGGCATATTGTCGATTTTAAATTTCTTATAAGATAATATTTTTTAGTACTTAACGTAAGAATTTTATTTACTCGAATACATTTAATTCATAAGTTCTTTAAATCTTATCTTCCGATTGATTGTTTGGAATCTGAAACTTTCAATTGAGTTAAATTATAAATCAAAATTCAAATAGGTAAACGAAGCATATAGGAGATTCTCGATATTTTATCATTTTTAACTATTGAATTTTCTTTACTTTAAATTGCATTATCTTCCAATCAAATTGCTCTAAAATCATAAAAACGATTTCTTTCTTTTCTTGTTTTATTGCGTATCTCACTAACACTTGTGTATTACTAATCTCTTTTGTTTGTTTTTATCATCTCCTCGTGGGATCGACCGTCCTAATTGTACTATAACGGACTGCTTTGTTTTGTCACAATTTGGGCGTAATCATAGGTCTAGCTTGTATGCGTTGTAATTGATACGCTCAAAAACTTGAAATGGACCATCTCCTTATGGAAGCAATTTTAAATGTCTTTGTGCTGGAAATCGTTTTTTCCTCATGTGCAACCACACCTAATCTTCGGGTTCAAAAACCATCTTGTGTCACCCTTTGTTGGCTTGTTTTGCATATTACTCCATTCTTCGTTCTATGTTGAGCCTTGCCTTCTCATGTATCTGCTTAATAAATTCAGCCTTCTTCTTTCCATCTAAATTAACATGCTCAGAAATAGGTAATGGAGATAAATCCAATGGAGTTAAAGGATTAAAACCATAAACAATTTCAAACGGTGAAAATTTAGTAGCAGAATGAACAGATCTATTATAAGCAAACTCAACATGTGGTAAACACTCTTCCCATGTCTTGGTGTTCTTCCTAATAATTGCCGTCAATAGAGTAGTCAAAGTCTTATTCACTACTTCAGTTTGACCATCAGTTTGTGGATGACAAGTAGTAGAAAATAACAACTTAGTTCCTAACTTACACCACAAAGTTTTCCAAAATTAGCTCAAAAACTTGGCATCTCTGTCTGAAACAATCGTCCTAGGCATACCATGCAATCTCACAATTTCCTTAAAAAATAAATCTGTAATATGTGAAGTATCATCGGTTTTATGATATGGAATAAAGTGTGCCATCTTAGAGAACCTATCTACAACCACAAAAATTGAGTCTTTCCCCCGTTTAGTCCTAGGAAGACCTAAAATGAAATCCATGGAAACATCAATCCATGGTGCACTAGGAATGGGCAATGGAGTATATAAACCGTTTGGCTACACTCTGGATTTGGCTTGCCTATAAGTGACACATCTACCACAAATCCTTTCAACATCTCGCTTCATGTGTGGCCAATAGAAGTGTTCCTGCAAAACAGCTAAGGTCTTTGCAATCCTAAAATGCCCCATCAATCCTCCCCCATGGGATTCCTGCACTAGTAAGTCTCTCAAAGAACAATTAGGCACACACAACTTATTTTCCTGAAATAAGAACCCATTATGCCTAAAGAACTTACCATTGGCATGCTTCTCACAATTCTGGTATTCCTCACAAAATTCAAGGTCATCAACATATACTG
This sequence comes from Antiaris toxicaria, assembly GCA_035233585.1. NCBI lineage: Eukaryota > Viridiplantae > Streptophyta > Magnoliopsida > Rosales > Moraceae > Antiaris > Antiaris toxicaria. The sequence goes on along the minus strand of CP141162.1, from coordinate 8,565,825 downwards.
TGCTCAAAACCAAGTAATTTTGCATCAAGTGTAGAGAGTAATGCATACCTGCAAAAAAGGGCATTGGCAACCACATTCTCCTTACCTTGTTTGTACTAGATGACGTAGGGAAACGTCTCGATGAACTCACTCCATCGCGCATGTCTCCGATTCAACTTGTGTTGGCCCTTTAGGTGCTTCAGCGATTCATGATCAATGTGGATCACGAATTCTTTGGGCCAAAGGTAGTGTTGCCACGTTTGCAAAGCTAGGAGCATTGGTTATAAGTAGGGTAGTTTAAGGCTGCCCCACTTAACTTTTCACTAAAAAACGCAATTGGTCTTCCTCTTTACATCAAAATAGCACCAATACCTATTCCAGAGGCATTACATTCAATCTTAAATGTTTTATCAAAATCAGGTAAAGCAAGCAAAGGAGCATTGGTCAATTTTTCCTTCAACAACACAAATGCCTTCTCCTGCTCTTCCTGTCACTTGAACTCAATATTTTTCTTTATTACCTCTGTCAATGGGGCTGTTATCGTGCTAAAGTCTTTCACAAAGTGACAATAGAAGCTTGCAAGCCCATGGAAACTTCTCACCTGGGTGACGTTCATTGGGCTAGGCCAATATTGAATCGCCTTCACTTTTTCCTCATCGACCTGTATACCTTGAGCACTAACGACAAAACCAAGAAATACAAGCTTATCCGTACAAAAGGTACATTTCTTGATGTTAGCAAACAAGCGTTCTTGCCTAAGCTTATCCAAAATAGATTTTAAATGATCAACATGCTCGTCAATGGATTTGCTATAGACAAGTATATCATCAAAATAAATAACCACAAACCTGCCAATAAAGGACGTAAAACATGACTCATTAATCTCATGAAAGTGCTCGGTGCATTAGTTACACTAAAAGGCATAACTAGCCATTCGTATAAACCATATTTAGTCTTAAATGCAGTTTTCCATTCATCACCCTCTTTCATTATAATTTGATGATATCCGCTTTTCAAATCAATTTTTGAAAACACACAAGCTCCATGCAATTCATCTAACACGTCATCTAGGCGAGGAATATGATGTCGATATTTTATCGTGATTTGGTTGATCGCTCGACAATCAACACACACCCTCCATGTTCTATCCTTCTTTGGCACTAGAATCACCGAAACTGCATACGAGCTCATGCTTTCTCAAACGTACCCCTTGTCTATCAACTCTTGGACTTGCCTTTGAAGTTCCTTTGTTTTCTTTGGATTACTTCTATAAGCAGGTCTATTAGGGATTGTGGAACCAGGTACGAAATCAATTTGATACTCGATTCCCTGAATAGGTGGTAAACCTGTTGGAATCTCATTGGAAAACACATCATTGTATTCCTGCAAAAGAGAGTCAATAGAACTAGGCAAAGAATTATGAAATTCGTTAGTATTCAAAAACGCCTCTTTATATACCAACATTAACATAAACTACCTCGAAACTAACGCTCTTCTCACCATACTCATGCTTGCCACATAGCTCTCATTTTGCAAGACCGCACTCTCCTTTTTTCTCACCACTAAAGCCGAACCCCTTTCGGTTTAGACACTCTCACTTTTTCCGGCCTTCCTCTCTTTTTCCTTTCAATTTTCAATTTTTTTTTCTTTTTCTTTTTCTTTTTCTTTCTCTCTTTCTTTTTCTCTCTCATTTTCTCTTAATTTTTCACTCTCCCTTTGTTTTTCGAATGACTGCTGAAGCTGCATCTGATCCTTATACACCTGTTTAGGGGTTAAAGGTGCAAGGTTAAAGTTCTTACCATTGTGAACGAATGAATAATTGTTTAAGAAGCCGTTATGAATTACCCTCCTATCAAATTGCCATGGCCTTCCCAACAATACATGACAGGCCTGCATCGGTACTACATCACACAACACCTCATCTTCATATGTCTCGATGCGAAATGAGATCATAGCTTGTCAGTTCACTTTGGTCTCACCACTGTCATTCAACCACTGCAGCTTATATGATCTGAGATGTTTAGTGGTCTTGAGTCCTAACTTCTCTACGAGAAATGTGCTGACAATATTAGTACAACTACCTCCATCAATAATCATACTACATACCTTGTCACCGACGCAACACCTAGTATGAAAGATATTCTCTCATTGTACTTCTGCTTCCTCTTTCACCTACACACTTAAGGCTCGCTTTACAACTGCCACTAACCCTCCCATTTTGGCTTCTTCATCTTCAATATCATAAGCATCTTCCAAAGGTGGCATTTCATCTTCCTCGCTTTCCTCTGTCTCATACTCACCATCATCGCATAAGATCATGACGCGCTTGTTTGGACACTGGCTTGCAATGTGACCCCTACCTTGACATTTAAAACACTTAATGTTACGATATCGAGAACTGGAAGGGTCAAATTTACCTTGAGATCCATGGCTGGTTGTCTCTTGTCTTGGCTTGAATTTGGGTTTTGCAGCCGGTTTCTCCTCTTTCTTCAGTTTCCATGGGGAAGAACCTGGATTATGAGTTGCACGTGTGCCTCCTCTCCTCTTGAGTTGTCGCTCCATTTTGATAGTCATGTGCACCATGTCTTCCAATTCCACGTAATGCTGCATCTCCACCCTATCATGAATATCTTGATTCAAGCCATTCAGGAACCTTACCATAGTAGCCTTTCGATCTTCTTCGACGTTAGCTCGGATCATCGCAACCTCCATCTCTTGGTAATACTCCTCCATACTCCGGTTACCCTGCCAAAACCTTTGCAGTTTGTTATACAACTCCCGATAGTAATAGCCAGGTACGAACCACTTCCTTATTACTCTCTTCATCTGTTCCTACGTCTCAACTGGACGTTCTTCAGTTTGTCGCCTGTTCAACACTAACTGATCCTACCAAACAATAGCATAGTCAGAAAACTCAATGGCAGCGAGTTTTACCTTCTTTATCTCGGAGTAATTGTGGCAATCGAATACCAACTCGACCTTCTTCTCCTACTCAAGATAAGCTTCGGGATCGCTTCTACCCTAAAATGACGGAATCTTCATCTTAATGCTACCCAAGCTATTATCTTCCCGAATCCTAGCTTCTCTAATCTATCCTCCATGCCTCCTATTACCAACGATCGAATCTCGATCATCCTCTTCATCGAAACTACCCCCATAATATTCTTCTTCTTCATCTCTCACCCCCTATATGGAACCATTTCTCTTCTACACATATTTGGAACATTTTGCGGCTGCTGTGCACTCTCAATTCGGTCTAAACATTCATGCATCTGCTTTAGTTCTAACCTTATCATTTGCCTCACCTCACCCATCATAGCCTCCATAAATACTTTCGGATCAGCCATCCCCGTACTACCTCCGGCAATACTCTTTTCGCTATTGTGAGACATGTTCGCTACAAAACAAAGTTAGATAAAAAAGGAGAAAGGATCTCACAGACTCCCTCACGTGTTTCACTCAAAGAATGGTTTTGCTCAATTTCACTTGTGTTTCACTTAACGAATTCTGGCTTTTACCCTCGAATACACTCTCCATTCTTACTTTTTTTTTTTTCCACTCGTAATAATTTCTCACTCGGTTCTTATCGAACTATACAAATCAGTACCAAAATTTCCACAGCAATTCTCAAATGACTACACCAAGGTAATTCGGATTATAGACAGCAAGGATTACAATGACAAAGCAATGGTTGTTAAGGTTTCGAAACACAAAAATTTTACCCAAAAATTTTGGTCTGTGGAGTAAGTTGATTTTTAGAATATTGGAAGCCTAAATAACTGAATTCAACTAGAAAATTTATTGTCGAACCAAAATACTCCTTTTTTTTTTGGATCCCCTTGATTTTTTTTTCTTCTTCTTCTTTTTTTTTTAAATTCTGAATAACATGAATTATAAACCGGTATTCAAAAAAATAGAAGGAATTCATAAACAAAATAAAAACCTCGACTTTTACTAGTCCCAAACAACCCCACAAAAACAAACTGAAAAAAATGTAGAATTTATAACCCAAACAAACTAGAATAAGGAACAATGAAATAATACAAATCCGAACCTAGGACTAGAACAAACTTCAACCACCACAGTTTTTTTTTTAAACTAATTTGGAATTGATAGAAAAGAAACGAAAATTAAATGGGATAAGCAAACCTGAGATTAGAACCTAGGCTCTGATACCAAAATAATGCGAATCCTGTCAAGAATAACGAGACCCGTCAAGATTAGAAACCTAAGAATGTTCTAAAGTCAGATTTGAATGGATGGAAGACCTCGACCCGTTACTTCAACAAAAATAAGAACCTTGGTATAATTGACCTCAACCCGTTACTTAATGCGAAACAAGAACCTCGGTATAAGGAAGACGCCACAATCAACTATGGAAGGGTTGATTGATAAGTCGGAAGTAAACGCCACAGAAAATTCTGATAAGTTTGAATAGTTCTTCAAAGAACCAAAGAGAAATAAAACTCTCAAATTTGTAAATAAAAATGATGTGTTTTCTCATTGCCATAGGGATGCCTATTTATAGGCAAATATTACAAAGAATATTCCCTAATTATGCTTTAAAAACTGGAACTAAGAACCAAATCAGCCTAAAACATGCCTAAACTAGAAAAAGGAAAGTTGACCATACTAATGGCTTTATTATCAGACATTTACACTCCCAAAATCAGAAAATAAGAAACGGAAACAAAATAAAAAGGAAATTCATAAACTTAGCAAGCAAGCTTTTCCTAGAAAAGGAAAGTAAACAACTTGCTATATCAATCAGCTCCATTAGCCCAAAAATGTCATCTTTTGATTGGGGAGTTAATCTAATAATTAGCCGAGTTTCTCATGGGCTTGAATTAAGTTAATGCATCCTTGTTGACCACATGAATCATGCTCAATGGACCTCCACGAATTTGATTGAGTCTAAACCTCTTGAATCAGCCTATTAAGTACTTCTTTAAATCTATTTGCTCGTGCCCTTGTAACCGGCCTAATTGGTACTTGAACTGGTTCCCTTGACGTTGTGCCATGCTTTGCATCACACCCAGCCTTACTTGTTTTTTAGTACAAGTAGCTACAGGGTTTGCTATGACTTTTTATTATCGTCTGACTGTTACGGAGGCTTTTGCTTTTGTTCAATATATAATGACTAAATTAACTTTGGTTGGTTAATCCGATCAGTTCATCGATGGTTTGTAGTTATGGCATGCCGAAATCTTTTATGAATTGTTTTCTTTCAGGTGCTTTTGAGCAGTTTTGGACTGTGAGAAAATGTGAAAAAATAGAGGAAACTTTGCCCATTTTTTTATAGGTCAAAACACGAGTTTTAAGCAGTTTTGGACTGTGGCGTGACGTGGGAAAACAAGGGAAACTCTTCCCATTTTTCTACAACTCAAAACATGGATTTTAAGTAGTTTTGAATTATAGGAATCAGATAAAAACAACGGAAACTCTGTCTGATTTCCTATAAAAGTGTGATTTTATAATTTTTTAACGAAACTAAAATCTAATTATATAATAAAGCAAACGTTAAAAAAAAATAAGCCGTTATGTTATCATAATTTTTTTTTATGAAATCCAGACATAATTGATGATTGATTTATAAGTAGTTTTACAAGCCAAATTAGCTTCCGAACAAAACATAGAAGTTTTGGATCTTTTAAAAACGAATGTTTTTCTGTTGAGAAAGTTTTGTCAAATCCTTAACGAATTTTAAGCTGTAGTTTTAAATAAAGATTTTATAATTTAAGTAAATGACCAAAATAGATTTTAATGATTTCAAAACTTAAAAAAAAAAAGAGGGATTTAATATCCCGATGTTCAAAAGAAACTTTCAAAAGCTATTTTTCAACTTAATGATATTTGATAGAAAAAAGTATACTACAAAGGTAATCAAGAAAGGATTTATTAATAGATGTTAATTAAATTTTCTATTGAGATCTTATGATAGAACGTTTAAGTAATATTTAAACTGAAAAGTTAAGCTTGAAATTTTTGTTATGAAATACGAATAAGGTTTTATCTTGAAAGAGTATTAAATTAATACTCGTTAAGAATATGTTTTCAAGTAATAAGAATTAGATCGCGTATTAACTTAGTAAGTGGAAACATTAAACACGGAATCCAGGTAAGTACAAACCTCACCTACAGTATAAATATTATGGTTTTTCAAAATAATATTTTTATATAACCAATGATATCTTAAAACAAAGTATTACAAGCAAGTTTTCTTATGAACAAGTTTAATTGCATGATTTTACAATACTATGTTATGATGTATGATTTATGACTTTTATTGAAGTATAACATATTACATACTCACTTAAGTAATATGATCAAGATGAGATAAGTTAAAAAGGTGTCTACCAACCTCCCGACCTAAGGGGATGATTCATATTTATGTTTCAAGTCAAGAAAGATTTGATCTTGGCAATGTTGGGGCCTTACAAACGCTAACTTCCCGATGATCGCGTGCACCCAATATATACACTAAGGACCCATATGTTAAGCAAGATAATAAGTTGATAAATAAAGCATAAATTGATCATGCATATGTTATTGAATATATTTGAAAATGTTTTTGCGAGATTATATATTTGTACTTACTGAGCGTTAGCTCACTTATGTTTGTTCATACTACAAGTACAAGTTCTATGGACCTTTTTAATGGATTGTGTAAGTGACAAGGTTTATGTGAAGGAAAGGAAATGGATACTACCATGAAGTTTAATTTGGCATGTTGCAAAAGCTCATATTTAAAATTGATAAGTATATATATGTATATTTCTAAGTTTTTAATTGAATTTCAAATAGAGTTCAAGTTATCCTACAAATTATTAGTAAGTATAAAAATATATATATATACATGTGTTCTCAAATTTTACGACATTTCAAGATAAGTATAAGTAAGAGTTAAAAGATAACCACATAAAGAGGGTCATTACAGTATGAAAAATATGTTTTTGGTTTAAACCTGCAAAAGTTAGAATAATGGTAGACTTCATGTAAGTTATGATCTAAACTAAGAACATATTTATCAATTATTTCCTATATACAAACAGTTTTAATAATTTTCCAAGTTGTACTTCTTATGATGGTTTTACGAGTGTTACAATTTTTTAATAAATTCTACACAAGTATAAATTTCGAGTAAGTTTTATATGTATCCTGATTTTGAGTATATTTTAAGTTAAAAAAAAATTCTTTGAAATTTTGAAATATAGTTCAGATAAAGACAAGTAATTATGTTCAAACAAGTAAGTTAATAGTCGCATTCGGGTCAGGCAATTACAGAAGCTTTAGTTTGAGGGAGAGCTTAATGAACACGCATAAGGGGGAGATTGTGTGAGAAAAGTACACATGTATGTTGTCCTACATAAGAAGTGGATGAGAATGTGGAATGGATTATATATATGAAGAGATTCAAGACTAAATAAGTTAATTTTTAGATCAAGTTGGACTTTGAAGTATATTAAACTAATTTTATTTGTGGTTTCTCCCCAATAATTATCTCAAAACCCCAAGAGTATAATTTCCTTCTACAATACTTGTCTCCAAACTGAAAATACGAATCTCAACCACCACAAGATTTATTCCCAATTTAGGATGCATCAGATTAAAAAAAAAAATACCATGCTTGAAAAGGAGATGATACATGAAAAACGAAAATAACCTAAAAATCAGAAAACAGGCAAAACGAAGAACAAATTTCTAAAACAAAACAAAATCTTTTGGAAAGAAAAAATTTAGCATTCACTAAAACACAAGAATTACAACTAAATACACAAACATAATGTAACAACCGGGAAAATTCACATTTTTTGGAAAATAATTACACAATGAATTTAAGCGTTAAAATGTGAAATTAAGTGATTTAATATTGTTTAGAACTAAAATAAAATGTTCTAACAATGTTAAAGGATGAAAAATGAGTAATAGTGATATTATGTGTGTGCACGTGTGTGCCACTCACAGTATCAAGAAGTAGGTCAAGATGATATTATCTTGACATAAAACTGATAAATTTGAGTTCAGCACACCCAAATTAGTCAGGATAGCCTATCAGTACGCTCAAATTTGATAATTGAGTACAAGGGTAATTTTTGACTGAAAATTCACAGTATCAGAATTTGGTCAAAATGACCTCAGATGAAAATAAAACTGATATATTTGGATTCAGGACGCCCAAATTAATCAGGATAGCCCATGTTGAAATTTTGGGCGAAAAAGTATATAAAGAGAGGGAAAAAGTGGAATGTCCTCATTTGCCCATGTGTATTCTCTCTCCTCATTTCTCTTTCTCTCTCTAGCCGAATGTGTACAGTAACCGACCATCGGAAACGGTGTCCGTTTTCGACACCGCCGGTGTCATCGGAAAGCTCTCGCCGAGCTGAGTCCGATGGTGGGTCGACGCGACGGAGCAGCCGCCGGAGCAAGCCGCACGCGCCGCCTGAAGGTCGCCGGAGCCGAAATCTTCCCAGTGAGATTTCTCCGCCGTCCGGCCACCATTTGCCACAAAACCGGTCCCAAAATGTTCGTGGTGAAGAGTACTACAAAACCCAGGTGGTGGATCGCCTCGACACCGGCGGAATCGGGCCGCCCGAAGTCGCGACGTCGCCGCCGTGGAGTCGCCGTCGAAACCACCGTTTCCGGCGATGTTGAGCTGCACCACCGGTGCAGAAATGGTCGCCGTGAAGAGGGGAGCAAAAGCCCTCAATCAATTTCGGGGAAAAAGTCCGGCACGGCGGAGCTCCACCGTCGCCGCCGTGGCCGTGACTTTCGGGGGCATTTTCCGGCGATTAGGGCCTTCAAATGTGAAATTGAAGCCACCAATGGATTCCTCTCGTCGAGATCTTCAAGATGGACTACTCACTTGCCACCGTCGCCGCCGGTCAACGCCGGTCAACGGCGACCGTTGACCGAAAATGGAAGTTTGGCCCATTGGCCTATTTTCGACGTTCCGGACGCATCCGCGGAGTCGGAATTGCAAGACGAGACCTCACATATGAAGAACGAGGAATTAGGGTTTATGCCATCGAGACCGGACTGCAATTCGGTATAAATCCCGACCTTTTTATGTTCCGCAATTTAATTGTTTGGGACTGTTATATGATTTTATGATTATTGGTATGAAAAATGTGGAAAAGAATGTATGTAAAAAGAAGAAAATGACTGTAATGGAAAAAAAAAATGTGATGATGTAACGATTTTACGTAAACAGTATGAGTTTTACGTAAAATCTAGGCCGCTGGTATAGTACGTGATAGAATTAGATTAGGATAGATGGTTTTCAGGCGTTTCTTAAACGCTGGAACCTCAAAAATTAAGGGGAAACTCTGCCGAAATTTCTAAAAATGGCACCAGGGGTAATATGGGAAACGAGGGGTAAAAATATGATCGGGAAGGGAACCCGAGCCCCGTCGAGGAATTAGGGCATGGAAAAAGGAAGGGGCAAGTTATAATTAGTAAACCGACCCTTCGAAACCATAGAACGTAAGGAAAACATGAAACCGATCCCTAGGTCCGAATAGTACTTCCCGAGGGCCGGGAATGTGAAAATTGGTAAAATGATAAGAATTGATCCGGAAAAGGTCCGATAAGATTTAAAAAGTTAATTTGATGATTTTGGGTTTAGAAAATCCAGCCTAAGCATGAAAATGAAAATGTTAAGGTTAAACGACCCATCAGGGGCAAAATGGTCATTTTGCCCAAAGATACTCAAATTATGGGAAAAGAGCCACAATGACCCTGAAATAGGTGAATGAAGTTTGTAAAAGCCAAAAATTGAGGTTTAAGTTATGAAAAATCATGTCAAGGGCAAAATTGTAATTTTATCAAAAGTTAGGGGTAAAATTGTAATTTTTCAAAAAGTTGGAGAAAAATTCGAAAAGGGCCATTAAGGTTTAGAAAGCTGTCCTAAGGCTATAATTAAGGGTTATAAGATCAGAATCAAGCTTTTTAATAAAATAAAGGCTATAAATAAAAATGTGATTAACAGACAAAATTTGTCTGTAGGAACCCGATCCAGACGCGACAAAGGACGTCGATGGATCCCAAGAAGAGGATAAGCATGCTATGAGTAAGTTCAGACATTTACCCGTCTGCAACTATGAACAAGTTCATCGTGTTTATATGTCTTGTATGTAAATGTCAAGATGTGATTTATGATGATGCTATAGTAATGCTATAGCAATGTTATGATGATGTTAAAAGATGTGTTTTAATAAATAATTTATAAATATATATATATATATGTATATATTGAATTATGAAGGAAAGGTATTATAAAAGTTTTATGAGAGTAACGATGTGATAAAGAGGAATAGAGGAATGGAAAGAGTAAGAATGATAATATTATGATAGAGTGCATAAGAAAGAGATGAGATATGAAAGGAATTAAGAAAGGGATGTTTTATGAGATCGAAAGAATAGATGTTTTATGAAAAGTTCTATGAAAGTTAAGTTATGATTGATAGAGCAACGATGATCGGTGAGGAATGAAATTAAGAGAGGGTATATTCTATGAGAACGAAAGGATAGATGTTTTATGAAAAATGATATGAAAGCAAAGAGTTAGACAAGAAAGAAAAACAATGATAGGTTATGATAAAAGGTACGATGAAAGAATTAGAACATAACGATAAGACGTGATTGATTGAATAGAACGATAGGCTATGATCAATAGGAGGATGATGATAAGATACGGTAGATAGGAGGACGCAAATGATGAGATGAACAGAGAATAAATGTCTACACGTAACAAAACATGTTTTTGTTGTTATGATGTGATGTGAGGTGATAAAGTAAAGAATTAAGAAAAGAAAAATAACGAAAGAATAAATGTTTCATGAAATGTTCTATGAAAAATGAGAAATGAAAGATGATGAATGTTATGAAAAAGATATACAACAAAAAAATCAATATAAGAAAAATAAAAGCCTACAAGATAATAAGACTGAAAACTTAAGTTGTTGGCGTACCGGCCTCCCGTAGGTGAGGTTTTATGTTATGAATTCCACTATAATTGAATGCTACCTCCCGTAGGCGAGGTTAATGGCTTACAGTGGAACGCTACCTCCCGAAGGTGTGAGGTTAATGGCTAAAAGTTAAAGATTGACTGTGAGGAAGGTTGGTAGGTCGCTCCCCCTCCTCCCACTGTCAGCGCGCACTAGGTACGTTCAACAACGGGGCCCACTAGTGAAAGATAAGAAAAGAAAAGAAAAGTGAAAGAAAAGAAATGAAAAGAAAAGAAAAGAGCGTGAAAAGAAAAGAAAGGAAAGGAGAGTGAAAAGAAAAGAAAAGAAATGATAAGAAAAGAAAAGAAAAGTAAAGAACGACATAAAAAGAAACAAACGATATGAAACATAATAGAATTATATATGTGATGTGATGTGAATGACACGTTTTTACGTGATGTTATGCTAGTGTGTATGTTACTAGTTTTAAGATATGAAATGTTAAGAGATGATGATAAAGCGATAGAAAAGTTATAAAGGTTTAGAATAGAAAGTTAAGAAATGATAGGAATGAAAAGTAAAGAAATGAAGAGATTGGATTAGAATGATAAGAGATTATCAATAGAATGATGGGAATGATTAGCGAAGAGATAAATGAGCATGAAGAAGCTCACATTTTATGTTATGTTTTGAGGGTATGTATAAATGATGTATATGATGTGTATATACGTGATGACATATATTCTAGTAATAACATATATTACTAGTATTTATAAGTTAATGAATGTATGTTTGAACTTACTGAGCATCTAGCTCATTAGTTGTTTATATGTTGCAGGTAAGCAACGTGTTTATTTAAAGTAATATGATGGACAACGGACGGATCTGCACGTGTCAAGGGACTGGACGAGGGTATGGTACTACCATGAGTCTTTCGCTAAGCGTTCAAAAAGGAAGATGAAAGAAAGAAAATTATGATATATGTGTTATAAGAGTATGATCGAGATAGGTATAGTATGTAAGTAAAAAAAAAATAAAAAATTTGCTATAGAAATTGCTTCCGCTATAAGATGAGAACGTTAAGAATGAAAAGTTAAGTATGTTAAGTAAGAGGATGACGACCCACGAGGTTGCCAACCATCGCGGTCGGCGTCAGAGTTTGGCTGGTTGGTATGGTAACGTACGTGGGGGACGTCACACATAAGCATTACTACCAAACTATAAAGTTGAACTCATCAGTACAAACATCACATATGTCAAATGTGTTCACAAATTTATTGCATAGGCAGACATATCTAAAAGAGGAGGAGGGAGAAAACAGACATATAGACAGACTAGATTTTTTGTTATTCAGTAGGCAAAAGAGTTGGCACAAGTACAAATGCCAGAGTCATGAATTCTTAATGAATAGACGCCTGTTCGTTGTCCGTGTTAAATAGTGAATCCCAACAGTCCACATAAGCATTTCTGATATGCTGTAGCTCCCTAATGACATCTCCTATGTTCATTCTTTCATTCATTGATTCTTCCGAGCATGCAAGTCCAATCTGCAACACTGAAACTAAGCACTTCTGCAGAGGAGCATTGATCCAGTTTGGTTTCTCAACGTTGATGTTTCCTTCTGGTACGTCGATCTCAATGACTCCATTGTTTTCGTAGTTGCTTTCTTCTCTTCTCACTGTGGTTTCTTCTACTTCGTTAGGGAGAAGAGCACAGTCGATAATTTGCACAAGTCTTTCTGGCAACGCCATCTTAACAAAGTTATGAAGTTTGAAATCGTCTTTGAACATTTCATCGGTGGGTCTTCTTCCAGTGAACATCTCCAACACAAGGATCCCATAACTATACACATCCCCTTGTTTTGATGACATACCACCCATTGCATACTCTGCGACTCATGACAGTTAAAATTAGTAATTTTCGTTGAGCATATTAATGATAAAAGATCTAAAGAGAAATGTAAATTTCCCAAGAATACTTCAACCAAGAACAATAAATATATTATCAAATACTACAGTTATATTTGTTAGCTAATTCGTTGCTTTTGGAACAATATCAAGTCACGTATGCATCCTTAAAATTGTCTTCCAAGAAGTTTGACAAACCTTGGTAAATGTTGATGTAGAGTTGTTACCTGGTGCAACATAACCAATTGTTCCCATTACTCCAATCGTGCTACTTTGACCATCGGAGGAATCAGTGGTAGTTGAGAGCAACCTTGCTAATCCAAAATCGCTTACATGGGCAATCATCTCTTTGTCAAGAAGAACATTGCTAGGCTTCAAGTCACAGTGAATGATGGGTTGGTCACAATCTTCATGAAGATAGTATATTGCAGAAGCCACATCAATTGCAACATTTAGTCTCTGAATTAGGTTCAAACCCAAAGATCGGTTCTCGCAATCAGTCACAAGATGCAACCACTTCTCTAGGCTTCCATTAGACATATACTCGAAGACTAAAGCCTTGAATTCATTGCCGATGTAGTCCAAGCTAGAACAACATGTCAAGATCTTAACAAGATTTCGATGCCTAATATTTCTCAAGGCATTGCATTCAGCAATGAAACTCTTGATGGCGCCTTTCTGATGAAGATTAAGGACCTTTATAGCAACTTGTTCTCCTTGCACAAGAACGCCTTTATATACAGAGCCGAAGCTACCCGTACCAATCAACATGCTTGGAGAGAATCCATTGGTAGCCTGATAAAGCATCTTGTATGAAACCTTTGAAAGAAAGTTGATAGTTGAAAGTGTAGGTGTTAATTTCCTTGTTGATTTCCTCCTCCATAAAATTATAGCAAAAGCTGATAATGGAAGGAAAAGTGTAGCCGCACAGACTAATATGATTATCAGTTTGCGACGCTTTGTCTTATTTCCTTGATTGGAATCTTTGATAAGGCATCTTGGAAGCTGCAACTTCGGTATACCTCCACAAAGCTTAGTATTTCCAACCACTGATATTGCACTTGCGTTCTGAAAGACGCCTTTGTTTGGTACTTCCCCCTCCAAATCATTGAAAGAAAGGTTCAAAAACTGCAAGCCACGAAGTTTCTCCAACTCTTTTGGAATTTGTCCTGACAAGTTATTTCGCGAAAGGTCTAAGTGCTGAAGACCTCTCAGAGAAGCCAAAGCAGAAGGTATGGCTCCTCTCATAAAATTTCCTTGCAAGTAAAGGAATTCCAAACTCTCACAATCTTGAATGGTGTCTGGGATCTCATTGGTCAGGCTATTTTCTGAGAGATCGACTGTGTTGATGTTCTTGAGCTTGCCCACTTCCATGGGTAGGCTTCCAACCAAAGAATTGTGAGATAAGTTGAGCAAGACAGACAAGTAGGGAAGACTGAAAATCTCTTTGGGTATTGTTCCACTCAAGCGGTTATTAGAAATGTCAAGATATTGTAGATTAAGGCAATCTGCAATTGTTGAAGGAATTTCTCCTTCTAGCTTGTTATCAAAGAGATAAAGTGTCATTATTTTAGTGAGATTTCCTATTGATCTAGGGATTTTTCCTGATAATCTATTCATATCAAACCACAAAATTTGTAAATTTTGTAGCTTCCCTAAAGAAGTAGGGATGACACCGGTGAAGAGATTGTCGTCTATACCCAAGATTTCTAAATTGACAAGATTTTCTAATATTTTTGAAATATTTCCATATATGGCATTGGCTCCAATATAAAGCCGAGTGAGGCTGGTGGACAAATTGGCTATAGAGTTTGGTAAAACACCTCCAAAAGTGTTCATACTCAAGTCCAACATTTTCAACATGCTACAATTTGACAAAGGTACAATAAAATCCCAGCTATTTGGTAAATAATTTCCTAGACTATTTTTACTCAAACCTAGCCACCGGAGTTCTCGAAGACGCCCAAGATTGGTTGGAACCTGCCCAACGAAATTATTAAAAGGAATATCAAGTGCTTGAAGCTGAGAAGCATTGGAGAATGATTCAGGGATTGTTCCAGATAATTCATTGTCGGCAATGGCAAATCCTTGGAGATTAGGAAGCTTGAAGCCTATGTCGGAAGGAAGAGTACCATGAAAATGATTAACCGCAAAGGAAATAGTGGTTATAGAGGATATATTGAAAACAGAGGGAGGTATTGTGCCAGACAGGTTATTAGACACTAGTGCAATAAAGTATAATCTTTTCAGTTTGCCTATCTCATCAGGAATATTTCCTACTAGATTGTTATATGCCAAAGAAAATCTTCCGAGTGATGAAATGTTTCCCAAGGAAGGAGGGATGCCTCCTGTAAGATTGTTTTTATTGAGTAAAAGGACCACTAGCTTCACCAAAGAGCCAAGCTCCATAGGAACCGTACCGGTAAGTCTGTTTGCTTGGAGTTGCAATACACTTAGTCGAGTGCAGAAGCTCAAGTTAACAGGAATTTTACCTTCAAACACGTTGTAACTAAGATTGAGATGTTGCAATCGAAACAGACGACCAACTTGTTGTGGGATTTCGCCAAAGAAGCTGTTACTTCCGAGGTTAATGAGCCTCAAAAAAGAGAGGTTTCCAATATAAGGCGACATGGTACCTCCCAAGTTATAGCCCTCCAAGTCCAAGGCTGTCAACCTTTGGTGCCTACTGCTGCATGAAACTCCACGCCAATAGCAGAAGTGGACGGAATCATTCCACGAGCTCAGTACGCCACGGGGATCGTTGAAGATCGACTCTTTGAACTTGAGCAAGGCAAACCTGTCAGTTTCATTTCTTAACGAGTTGGCAACGCAACTAGTGGGCTGCAAAATGCTTATACAATAGAAAAGAATCACCTGGAAGAACAAAAACCAAAAGGAAAATGAACAAGTGGGGTTGTGAAGTGCCATTTTGTGGTGGTGAATTTAGGAGAGATAGTTAACTATAATATGCTCATAATGCTATTCATAATAAATATATGTATATATTATGTTAAATATTTATATATTATTTTTATCAGTATTATCACCCCATAAAACGCTCTTAGAATGATTCTTTGTTGCTGGCTCACTACAAGTCCAAAACACATGAAGTGACTGATGCATTCTTTCCTTTCAAATCCTAGTCATACAAAACGATCAATTAGGTTGTCGAAGCTACTTGAGTTTGGAAATTTATTTTTTTCCAAAAATTGTAGTTAAGAAGTGGACAATAATACTAAAATTTTTAGGTACATGGTTTTTTATCACATGAAGGTTGTAGTCATACCGTGCGCCTTGATCACAACCTTCTAACTAAAGATGAGATTTAATTACATTAAAATATTACACAAAAAGTTTCCTAAAATACGTTGCAACTAAAAGCATATTATTTTTTTAGTGACTATAAAACTGCTTAAATTAAATAAATTAAGTCCAAAAGAACATTTCCGTTTTCCTTCTAATATCAAAAGTTTGAACAATTAAACAAAATTTTTAACTTTGAAAAAAAATCTAAATTTACGCCTCCATTATAAACAACAGTTAAATAGTAAGAGAAGTGGTTATATATACCTATCATGCGGCCACATTGTCACATTTCTATACTTATCTCAAAAGCCAAATTTATGACCAAAATATGAATGTGTCCAACATCTATTGAACGGGTTGTGGAATATCAATTAAATGTGTCCCCCAATCACAATTGAAGGTATAGCCAAATTGGATCCAGAAAGCAGCGCATATTAGCCAAATTGGATCCAGAAAGCAGCGCATATTAGCCAAATTGGATCCAGAAAGCAGCGCATATTGCTTGTGAAACACCTTAATGCCCAAAACAAGGGGCAATCAATTAGTCTCAAAATCTAGTGTATTTTTAAAATTTTAAATTGTGGTAAATCATCATTTATTAGACACATTTATCAAAATTTATCAAAATCGATATATAATTGATTTATCAAATTAAAAAATGATTTACTAAATAAATTTATTAGAATTTATACATAAACAATATTTTTAAAATTTTAAATGATAATAAATTATGATTTATTAAAAATATATCATTTATTAATAAATTAAATTTTTTCTATTATTTATTTTTATTAAGATTGAATTTTGAACTATTTAGTTCTTTCCACGTTAATATCGCCAACTCTTGCCTGCGAGCGTACGCACCGGTCATTTTGCAGGGTGCATTGAAATTGATAGGGATGAGAGACCGAAAAGAAGTCGATTAGAAATTAAAAGAGAATTTTAGTGTAGCAAATGAGGAAAAAGAAAGAAAAAGAAACCTTATTTGTTGTGCTTTATTTATAATTTTTATCTTATTCTTTTTTGTAAAATGTTTTGTTTAATTTTCATGTGATTTCGACTAAATTTGATTTTAGGAGAGGTCATTATAGATAAAAGATTTTACTTTTGAATTTTTAGTCATAATATTTTACTACAATGTTTTTAATCACAACATTTCATGTAATAATGGTCCTTTAAATCACGATCTCATGATTAATTTACAATTAGTCCCAAATTTTTATTGTTACTAAAATTTTTAGTTACTAGATTTTTCATCAAAGGAAAGTTGTAAGCATGCAATGACTAAAATACGTACTGATCACAATTTTATAATTAAAAATGAGATTCAATCACATTAAAATGTTGCACAAAAATTTTCATAAAATATGTTGTAACTAAAAGTACATTTTTTTTTTGTAGTGACCATAAAACTGCTTAACTTTGGGAAATCTAAATTTATGCTTTTATTAGAATCAACAGTTAAATGGTAAGAGAAGTGGTTGTATATACCTATCATATGGCAACATTTTCACGTGTCTATGCTTATCTCAAAAGCAAAATTTATGACCAAAATATGAATGTGTCCAACATCTATTGAACGGGTTGTGGAATATCAATTAAATGTGTCCCCCAATCACAATTGAAGGTTTAGTCAAATTGGATCCAGAAAGCAGCTCTTATTGATTGTGAAAGACCTTGACGCCCAAAACAAGGGGCGATCAAGTGGTTTCAAGGTTATTATTCTATAACAAACGGAGGGCACAAGATATAAAAGGAGTTATGGTGATTGCCGATGAAAAATACAATTCATTCAATTACCAAGTCGCATTAATAAAATAATAACATGTTGACAATAATATCATATTTGCAATGATTTTCAGTGGATGTGATTCAAATGAAAGTTTGTGTGTGTGTGTGTTTTTTTTTTTTTTATAATTCTTTTCTATGCTATATTCTTAAATTTTAGAATCATTCTTATTTTATTCTATAAACTTTAGCAATTCTCACGCTACCTTTTAAATTTCATAATAATATCATTTTATTGTTTTAATTAACATACTAATTACAGGGATTCAATATAGTCATTTACTCATGTGTTCTTTTTTTTTTTTTTATATTTTGTTTATAAATTGAAATCCAAAGAGAATGAAATTTTCTTTTCAGAATTTGAGGTGACAAGATTCTAATTCTATAATTTGTGATGAAGACAGGTGTAAAAGTACTATTAAGTTGTTACAACTTGACCTCTTAGGCCGTTACTTAAAACTTGCTTACTTAGTTTATCATCTTATCCAAATCATTGCTTGTTCATTTCTAGGTCTCCAAAATTTTAAGGAATTTTTTTTTTTTGAAAAACCTTGTTTGCGAAAGAAATGATTCTTTAAAAACCATAACAATCAAAATTAGTTTTAAACAAAATATACTAATTAACATGTCATACTTAGTCATACCAAAATATTAAATTATACTAACATCAAAACAACGCTTAACAAAGTTTTTGAAATGTGTACAGAATATAAAGTGCGAGTGGCATCTATAAAACTCATCATACTTTCACCCATCAAGCACCCACACTGCTAGTCTATTAATGCTTAATATGTTATAGGTAACTTGCCTGAATTACCTACAGTGGGAAACATAATAGGGTGAGATAAACTCAGTAAGTATAGATGTGCAATCCCACAAAATCATATAATTGAAATGCATGACTAGTTATGTAATTGTCTATTTATTCATTTAATATCTTATGGGCCCTTGTGCTCGTACTGGGGTGCACGTGACCTTAAATAAGGAAACGAGAGAGCGACCCAATCCATCAATATCAAAGGTCATAACTTTAATTTCATTGATCATTCTTATTAAATATCCTCCTATTCGATCGAAGGGCGAATATCCTCCTATTCGGTCAGAGACTGGTAATTCTGACCAAACTTAAGCTCTTTTTTTTGCTTATGTTAAGGGTAATATTTTGCCCTTCTACATGAGTATGAAAATCCCACTCAAAATACCATTTTCTAATTTCTTAACATTTATGCCAAAAATGTTATTTTTAGTATTTTATGGTCATTAAATTTTATTCTAGCCTATTTGTGATGTCAAAATATTTTTCTCATAATTCATGCTTCCATTAATAGAGGACATATCATATCAACATACCATAATCTCGTATTCTCATGCATCAATACTCATTGCATGTCAAAAAAAATCACATAAATATACTTTTCATCCTATTTCATACACAAATCATGTTCTCTAGCAATTTTAAATTATGGCAAGTACATGTATTATCTCACTAGGTAGCAAAACAACATTTTGATTCTTTACCATGCTAAGATTTTTTTTTTAATATATGTAAAAACTCATTGTGAAAGAAATGTTATGAAGAACTTGGTAAACCATTAGTTTACAAGACTTTTACCTCTTAGACAAGTAGTGTCTTTTTAGTTTCTCTTAAAGGCTTTGAACCACTCTTAGATCCTTGAGGTAGGAAGCTAGAATGGAGCCAAAACATTACTTTTAAAACATCATTTTTCTTTCTAAAAAGCAAGTGAAAAATGTAGATTTTTACCTTAGTAAGCACTTGCAAAAGCTCTTCCTCTTTGCTAAAAATGAATTTGGAAGTGGATGGAAGGAAATGAAGAATATTTTTAGCTTCCTTAACTAAAAATTTCGTTCACAATGAAGGGAGGAAGAGAGAAAGTTTTTCTTTGTTTGGGTGGTTTCTTTATGAAAGAGAAAAAAGTCGTTTTTGGTTTACCTTAAACCATTTTATACCTAAGTCTTATTTTGGGTTAAAAAAATTGAAATTTTTGAATTATAATTTGTCCAAAAAAGTGCTTAGTTGAAGAGGGTGAGTTAGAAGGTGGTTTGGTGGTTTTTAATGTATTTCTAAGTGGTTTTAGTAAGTAGTTATTCAAGTAGTCCATCATCTTACATTGCAATCATTGTTTTTCTCTCTTGTCTTTTCATTTTTGTTTTGCTTGTTTAGGTAGATTTTGAATTATCAAAAATCCCACCTCTTATTTAACCTATTTTCTAAAAGAAAAAAAAAATATATGTCTTTTTTTTAAACCCTGTTAGGTTACCGGGAGTAAGCAGGCAGGGTGCTTGCCTGCCTGCTTTGCTCAATGGGCCGCTGGCCCACTGAGAAGGGGAGGGGTGCACAGCACCCCTTCCCTTTATATATATATAGGGCTTTTTTTTTTTGCTTGCTCGCGACAAGCCCACTACCTTACCATACCCAATGGGTATTTGCCCACTGGGTGGGAGGTGCTCCTGCACTCCTTGTCTGTTTTTTTTTTTTTTTTTAATCAATTAAATTTTTTTTAATTAATTATTTTTTTATTATAAATTGTTAAATTTAATTTAATAGGAAAATCTTGATATAGCATAAGATTTACTTATTTAATTCATAAATTTGTGATTATTTGTTCCCTCACTACATATATATATTTACACATAACATTCTCACAAAATCTCAATTCTAGAATAGACAATGAGAATAATAACATATTTTATATATTTTCTTGTCACCAGATAAAAAAAGATGTTATTAATAATGAAATTTATAATTTAATTCTCTATTGAAAATAAGAATTAATATTGTAGATTTTGGAGTTGTAACATAAGTTATATCTATAACCACTAAATAATGGAGTTTAATGAGACTAATTCCTCTCTTTTCCATCCGTTTTTCAATTAAAATGCTAATATAAGAGCTGACTAATCCAAACTTTAGGAGCTAAAATAAGAAATTTTTAAAGGTTAAGAACAAAGTGAAAATGATTCTAAAATTCAAGAATATAGGTGAGATTCATCTTTTTATTTTTTTCCCCTTTCATAATTGATCACAACAACAAAAATCATATTTGCCGACATTTGCATTGTGTCGTGAAGGGTCTCTTACGACATACGTCTTGGTGTAGTCTATAAGGGATGTCTCAAAACGTCCAAGGCTTTGAGAAGTGAGGAAGTGTAATAATCTTTTTTTTTTTTACGTAATTAGAAAACTTTGCTCATGTCGGCATGAATACTCAAATCTTAAAAGGACATGATCCTAGTGGCCGTATGATGTTTTTTTTTCCAACCTATATGTACATTAGTATAGTTTTTTATTCAAAAGCGCAGCGTTTAGTAACGATTAGGATTTTTTTTTTTTTTTTTTTTTTTTTTTTTTTTTTTGCAAAAAAAAAAATGTCGATAATGATAATACACTGAACCAAAATTCTTACATACATTACTTATATATTTGTGTTTTTTTAAGGTACAAATAAGGACATATGAACTGAATCCGATACCAATGAAAACGTCTATACATGATTCAACTAGGGGAATAAGAAAATACAAATACCAGAGCCCATTCATAAGACAGGAGCGGAAGAAAATCTTCACCCTCTTGATTTGCATTTAACGACGTTTCTAGCTCCTGCTGTTTAAACACAAGGTATTTTGTTAACCAATTTAGTCAGGACCATAAAATTTACTTATTCTTTATTATTTGGTCAGGAACTATAATTAGGAAATTATTACAAGTCGCGGCAAGTAAAATTTTGGCAGTACCAGTTTACAAGTTGGTTCTTTGTCTCCGTCCATGGATCCCAACACTAAAGGCATTTCTGATATGTTCTAGCTCCCGGGTGACATCTACCATATTCCTTCTTTCCTTTGGCGAAGATTGAAGAATGTTCGAAGTGGCCAGGAAAAACGACAAGAGGATGACATTACGGGGGATAGGAACGGAATAAGAAACACAAAGCGTGTAAACGCATGAATTTCCCACGTGTAAGGCTTATGTTGACCTCTATTACCATGACCAACGGGATTTTCATAGCTACTATATCTCTTTTTTGCGTAATAAAAAATATTGTGGTAGAGCTAGAGTAGTATCATAACTACTTATAAACTATCTAATTGATCTTTAAAATGATAAAGCAAAAGGGAAAGAGAAGGCAATCTTCTCGGATCAAATCGCTTTAAAATGAAGCATATAGTAAGCTATGAGTTGTGAACATGTTGAATTTAGGTGCCTTTCCTTTTCAAGTCATTTGTGACAATCAGTGCATGTTCTAATGTATTAGATTATCTTCTAGCTACCATTTTTGTTTTCCATTTTCAAAACCATTCATAGCTATCTTGCTGCATAATAGCTGATGTAAGGATTGGTGAATACTTTATTAGAGGATTTGGTTCAAATGTATTGACCATTGACTTTCGGTTTTTGTTCACAAACGTTGCAAGTTCACTGTCAGCCATTTATGTGTTGAATATGCTTGAATCTAACTCCGATGCCATATTAATGCATTTAGGTTAAATCCATCCCAAAAAAGTGAACTCAAGAAAAAAAAAGAACACAATTTACATATAAACATCATAGTAGTCGACTAACTTAGTAAGGTAGAACAAATTCACAATCTAATAACATATAATTATCTATTAAAGAGATTTTATATTCTATTTGGTATCCTACGGTTCATTCACTTTTCAAACCTCTTTTTTATAGCATTTTCTCTAATAAATATTTGAATTTACTATTCAAATTGTGAGTGTAAACCTGTAATTCAAATGGATTTTAGTTTACATACAACACACGGGTTTTATCACGCATCTATTATTAAACAATATTGATCTCTTTCTTTTATCACATTGGCTGTTGTAAAAGAATGAATGCAAGAAAGCAAAGTACTCAATCTCACACGGATTAGCAAGTTATGGGAACTTGCACGTTTAAACTAAAAAAATCCAAAAACGAAACCTCAATACAGGGAGCACAAAGAAGTTGTGAAACGACAACAATCTGGAAGACGACGATAACCACAAAAATTGACAAAGAACAAAGAATTTGAATTAAATTACAGAAACAATAATCAGTGAGCTCACCAACCCAACGACCACCGATCTTTTTTTTTATATATAAAAAAAAAGGGTCTAAGGTGAAAGTTTAGTATTTATATAAGGTCAAAATTTTAAACGACAAAGAACTGTACAAACGATGGAAAGTTTTAATGACGACAAGGACCGGAGAAACAGCAATACTTCAATTACAGTCTCTCTCTCTCTCTCTCTCTCTCTCTCTCTCTCTCCATCAACAATTCAAATGTTATTAATTTAACTAATTAATTGTATGAGGTTTTACTAGTTTTCTTCTCATTTCAAATATGAAAACATGATTGGAAGACTTTTCAAGAGGTCATCGCTGATGTGATCTCAAACAGCCATTACGAAAATTAAAGACCATGTATTAGTTGTTCAAAATTAATTAACAGTAAGGCAAACTTAGTGATCATTTTCTTAAATTCTATTAATACTAAAAACAGTGATTTAGTCAAAAATCATCATTTTTTAAAAGCTAATTATAATAGCATTCAAACTTAATAATCTTCAGAGATTGTTTAACGGTACAAACTTAGTTATTTTCAGAATCAATCATAATATTCAAAACAGAATCAGAAATATTTGATCCTAATTAACATCATTTGGACAATTAAAAAGACTTGAGAGTTTTAACAATGTAATTTGTGTTTATATGGTTAGATTTTGTAAGACTAAATTAGATAAAGTTCCTTAAAAATAAAGTAATTGATAGTTGCACTATATATAATATATAGAGGTCTTGAAAGTTAGAATCTCTCATAATTTTCATTCGGCTAATATTTTTGCATACAAATTAGTAAATTATTTGATCTGGCATTGGAGGTTTTCATCTTTGGAGTTTGTTCTCCCTTTACTTTATACGAATATGAATGGTTTCCCTTTGGGTTTTTCTAAACCAAGGATTTTAATAAGACATCAGACCTATCCGGTGGATCCGATATGATATTAGCATTGTAGTTTTTTTTTTTTTTTAATAGGCAAGTGTCCTAAGGGGGTCAGACACAAGACCTCCCTGTTTGAGGTGAGGTCCCAAGCCAATTAAGCCAACCCTCATGGGGTATGTTAGTATGATAGTGGTTTTTGTGTTTTCCTTATTTTTTAAAGTAGCTTTTATGATTTGTCCAACTTTCTTGTATTTTTTGTTTATTATTAAATTCGTGTGAGACGAGTAAATGATGAGAGTAGTACAAGATTCTAATCTAATTGGGACATCTTGATACACTTGTTGGTTCCTGTCATTACCATTTAATTTTTTAAAATAATCTACCATCATTTAGACAAACCATAAATGGAAGAAAGATCTAGATAAATAATCTTTCTGGTTTTCAAATTAAAAAATAAATAAATATTCCTCTCCCTCCCAGAGGTTTGACACACAAAGAAGATTCTACTAATATAGAAGTGGACAAGAATAATGTTACTACGACAAGAAAGTCAAAAACGACAATAATTTTGAAATGACAAAAAATACTTAAAAGGCAACAACAAAACATTTTAAAAATAAAACACACACACAAAGGAAAATGAACCAAAACGGCAGCAATATTTCAAAAAGACAGTAACTACGAAAAAGGAAAAACATCCAGAGAAACGACTGCTCCCCTGACCCTACAAAACATTTGAAACGACAATAAATAGGATAAACGCCAGCTTTCTGAAAAAGCGATGACATATTTAGTTGGCAAGAATTTGAAAAGCAAGGATTAATAAACCATAAAAGGCCACAAAATTAAAACGACAACAGAAATACAAGATTAAACAAATGAAACGACAACAGTAATGACAGCATAAAGAGTGACAACAGTAGCACAACAGTACTTGAAGAAAACAATACCGTAAAACGATATACCATTTACGAAAAAATGACGGATTAAAAAAATAATAAAAACCAGAAAACGACAATCATCTCAAAAAAACATGATTCTTTGTAAAACGACAACAATCATTCGACAGTAAACTAGAGAAAACGACAAAAAAAGGATGTAACATCCTGAAAACGTACAAATATTATTTTCATTCTGATTTCTTGTGTGGAAACAACATTGACAGGAACTTATATTAGTCGTTCAAAACAGAGACAAATCATTTATTGAACGTGATTCCTAATCTAAACATCTTGCTTAATTGCATTTGCCATATTCAAATAACCATCGTCTAGAGAAACGTTACACAACCATTCGGCAAACTTCCTTTTATTTTAGACATGTTCTTTCCATTTATAGACCGAAAACCATAAGCTAATAAAAGTTTTATTATGTTGCAGTACCCAGTAACTAGTTGTTCCGACTCTGTCTCGGTCCATGGATCACAACGTTCTTGTAAATATTTCTGATGTGTTCTAGCTCCCTGGTCACATCACCAATACTCATCCTTTCCTTCGGCGAGTCGTATGAACAAGCAAGTCCAATCTTGAGAATGGAAACCAAGCATTTTCGCAGATTGGCGCTTATCCGGTTTGAATTCTCGTAGCGGTTAATGCTTTTCTCTTCAATGTCAATGTCAATGTCAATGTCAATCTCTCCCCTCTTGCTGTAGCTTTTTTCCTCTCTTCTGGCAGATGGTTCTTCTACTTCTCGAAGTAGAAGAGCCGAGTCGACTACTTGCTCTACTCTTTCTGGTAAGGCCATCCGAACGAAGTTATGGAGATTAAAACCGTCTTTGAACATTTCATCAGTGGGTCTTCTTCATGTGAACATCTCGAGCACAAGGATTCCATAGCTATACACATCCCCTTGTCTTGATGGCTCACCACCCATTGCGTGCTCTGAAAATCATACGAGCAACAAGTTTAGTGATCAACTTTGTGCTATACAACTCTACAGAGATATTTGAAAGTTAATATCTAAAGTTTGCAAATCTCAGTTCAATATTCGTGGGAATATAAATTTCACAGCATGAATAGATGTTTTTTAGACAGCTTGTTGCTCTTAGTATTTTCTCCATTGATATTTAGACTTTTATTAAAATTTGTTGAAGAAGATAATACCAAAAAAAAAAAAAATCGTTTAAGAAATTAAGTAAAGTACTGCAGATTGTTAATTACCTGGGGCAGCATACCCAAATGTTCCCTTTATTCCAGTTGTGCCAGTTTGACCATCAGGGAAGCCGGTGGTGCTCGAGATCAGCTTTGCTAATCCGAAATCGCTTATATGGGCAATCATTTCATCGTCAAGAAGAACATTACTAGGTTTCAAGTCGCAGTGAATAATTGGTTGGTCACATTCTTCATGAAGATAGTGTAGTGCATATGCCACATCAAGAACAATATTGAGTCTTTGATTAAGGTTTAAACTCCATGAGCGGTTTTCGCCTTCAGCCACTGGGTGCAACCACTTTTCTAGGCTTCCATTCGACATAAATTCAAAGACAAGAGCCTTGAATTCATTGCCGTTGTAATCCATGCTAGAGCAACATGTCAAGATCTTTACGAGATTCCGATGTCGGATGTTTCTTAGTGCATTACATTCGGCAATGAAACTCTTGTTGGCTCCTCTTTGGTGAAGATTGAGGACCTTCACAGCAACTATGTTTTCTTCGTGATCAAAAACTCCTTTGTATACAGAACCAAAACCACCTGTTCCAATAAGCATGCTTGGTGAAAATCCACCAGTAGCCTGATAAAGCCTCTTGTATTCAACCTTTGAAAGAAAACCGATTGTTGTGAGCGCCGGAGAGGGTTTCCTTTGTGATTTCCTCCTCCAATAAGTAATGATGATAGATGAAAACAGAAGGGCAAACACAGTGGCACAAAGTATTATAATTATTAATTTGAGACCTCTTCTCTTTCCGCGCTTGGACTTTTCGACGGGGCATGTTGGAAGCTGCAATTTCGATACACCGCCACAGAGTTTAGCATTTCCAACCAATGATACCGCACTTGTATTTTGAAAAACCCCTCTCTTTGGTACTTCTCCCTCCAAATCATTGAAAGCAAGATTCAAATATTGTAAGGAAGAAAGTCTCTGCATGTCTTTTGGAATTTGTCCGGTCAGGTTGTTCCGTGAGAGATCTAAATACCGAAGACCGTTCAGAGACGCCAAAGAATTGGGCATGCTTCCTAGAAAATGATTCCCCTGAAGGTAAAGGAATTCCAAAGTTTCACAATCTCCGATGGTTTCTGGAATTCCTTGGCTCAGATTGTTTTCGGAGACGTCGAGTGTATTGATATTCTTTAGCTTGCCCACCTCCACAGGTAGGCTACCGTTCAATGAGCTTCTTGATAGGTTGAGTGAGACGGATAAGGAGGAAAGACCGAAAACTTCCCGGGGTATAGACCCACTAAGGCTATTTTGCGACAGATCAAGGAGTTGCGGATTTTGGCAGTGTATAATATTTGGAGGAATGGTTCCTTCTAACTGGTTATGAGACAGGTAGAGTTGGAACATTTGACTGAGGTTGCCAATGGATGGAGGAATGGTACCCGATAATGAGTTCCATTCCAAATTCAAAATTTGCAAATTTTGTAACTTCCCTAAAGAAGTTGGAATGGTTCCCGTGAAGAGATTATCTGTTATGCCCAAGACAACTAAGTTGACTAGATTTTCTAACGTTGTAGGAATATTTCCAGATATTCTATTCACTCCGAGATAAAGACTAGCGAGTTGGGTCGACAAATTGGCTACAGTGTTGGGCAAAACACCCCCAAAATTGTTGAGACTCAAGTCCAACATTTCGAGTTGGCTGCAATTGGTCAAAGATGTAATGAAGTCCAAGCTATTAGTCGAATAATTTCCTATGTTATTGTTGCTCAAACCGAGCGACCGGAGATTTACAAGATTACCAAAACTTACTGGAACGTGTCCGACAAAGTTATTTTCGGGAATGTCAAGCATTTGAAGCTCAGATGCATTGGAAAATGATTCCGGGATTACCCCAGAGAATTGATTGCCGCCAATCGTAAATGTTTGTATATTCGGGAATGTGAGGCCTATATTCGGAGGAAGAGTTCCATAAAACTCATTATCCGTAACCGAGAAAGTGATCATAGAAGATATATTGTAAAGGGAGGGAGGGATCATGCCAGACAGATTATTAGGCCCTATTGCGAAGAAAGTTAAGCTTTTCAATCTACCCAACTCCTCAGGAATGCTTCCCTCTAGATTATTATATGCCAGAGAAAATTGCCTAACTAATGAAATGTTTCCCAAGGAAGCTGGGATTCCTCCTGTGAGATTGTTTCCACCAAGATTCAAGTACGCAAGCTTAACTAGAGAGCCAAGCTTGGCGGGAATAGTTCC
Organism: Antiaris toxicaria; assembly: GCA_035233585.1. Lineage (NCBI taxonomy): Eukaryota > Viridiplantae > Streptophyta > Magnoliopsida > Rosales > Moraceae > Antiaris > Antiaris toxicaria. The sequence goes on along the minus strand of CP141162.1, from coordinate 8,537,598 downwards.
CGCAAGTCTATTTGTCCCAAGACTTAAAACCGTAAGTTCTATGCAGGAGCTCAAGTTGACTGGAATCTTACCTCCCAACATGTTGTTACTAAGATTGAGATGTTGAAGTCGGAACAAGTGACCAACTTGCTGCGGGATTTCACCAAAGAAGCTGTTGTTTCTGATATTTATGAACCGCAAAAAGGTAAGGTTTCCGATGTAAGGCGATACGGTTCCACGCAAGTTATAGCCCTCCAAGTCCAAGGCTGTCATCCTCTGGTGCCGGCTGCTGCATGTAATTCTAGGCCATCTGCAGAAGTGAACGGAGTCATTCCACGAGCTCAGAACTCCCTGCGGATCGCCTGATATCAATTCTTTAAACTTGAGCAGAGAAATCCGGTCAGTTTCATTCCCTAAGCCACTGACTATAGCAATGGTTGGTTGCAATAAGCTAACAAAGTAAAGATGAAGAATGAAATGAAAAAGCATATACCAGAAGGCAGATAAACTGGTGAGGTTCTGAAGTTTCATTTGGATGTGATATTGAATGGAGAAGCTGGCAACGGTTTTGTGGACTTTCAAGAGTTCAAGGTAGGATTTAAGTACAGGCCTTAGTAACAACTCTAAACACAAATAGCAAAAGAATCGCCAACTTCGTTGTTTGCCACATTACGTTTTTTTTTTTTTTAAGTTGAACTCGTGAAAGTCAGACTTTTCGGAAACTTTTCAAACATATCTTTGAACGAGAGAAATATCGGCGTAGAACTAATACTATCATAGAATATCATTAATGAACTAGTGCAAATGCTTTGAATTTTTCTGTTCATAGATATTCTTAGCTTTCATACTCAATAACCTCTATATTGAATATATTGTCCGGTTAATATATTCGATATATCGGTTAATATATTGTCCGGTTAATTTATTATATGGTATTAGATCTATAATAATACTATCATATAATATCATTAATGAGCTGATGCAAATGCTTTGAATTTTTCTGTTCATAGATATTCTTAGCTTCGATACTCAATAACCTCTATATCAAATATATTGTCCGGTTAGTATATTATATGATATTAGACCTACTATAATTTACATGATACAGGATCTATTTTTTAAGTAAATTCATTATTTTGATGGATCCCAAAATTTCTTCAATAAACATGAGGATGAGATCAAGATGAGATCATGAATAATTTTTTATTTTTTTGTAATTTAGAAAAAAAAAAAAAGGGTTCTTCGTATGCAAGAATTATGTTATATATGCTGGAACGTGGAATACTTAAGGCTCACCATGCCAAAAAAAAAAAACAAGTAAATATAATCAGAGTTGAATAGTCAAATGATAATAAAAACGGCAATTTTATATTATAGAAGGGGAAATCTGAACGGAATTAAATATTCAAGCGTGGAACATGGCTTTCCAATATTTACGGCTTACGCTGACTTTCGCTACGCCGTGAGTAAACAGGATATTGAAATCGGCCATTTCACTTTTGTCCGCATATATATATATATATATGTATATACACACACACTATTATGTTGATATGACTGCAGATTATGTTCATATGACTTATAAGATAATTAAATAGTGGAATTTAAGAAATGCTTTGTCTTGTCTCTATTATTTTTTTTCCCTCATAAAGAAAAAATTTTCCTACAGTATCAGTGAAAAAAATAAAATAAAGCTTAGGTGTTGTTTGGAGAAAAAATTTCATTTTAATTTTACTCAAATACAATATAATTTTACACTAAACACAAATTTTGTAACAGTGCTACGAAAACAATTACCATTCAAAACATTTTTAAAACAATCACTTCAACTTTTCAACTCTACTATTTATCACTACTTTTATCAATCACATCAACTTTTCAACTCTAAAATACTTTTCATCCAAACATACATTTCATTCAAATACAAAACAAATACTTTTCAACCAAATACAACATTCAAAAAATAAATTTTATTTAAATACAATCAAAATACAATGCGTTTACCAAACGCCCCTTTAGTTATGATAATTTACAATGAGATAATTATTAGTAGAAGTTATCCTGTTGAAGTAGCTCGATAGATAATAATAAAGGATTCAGTTAAGAACTTTCAGATTTAAAACTTAAAAGGGTCTTTATTTATCTTTTTAAAGTGAGAGTCATAAACCCATATATATGTAAAAACATTTTTACAACCAAATACAAAATTAAACATTTTTTAGAGTGACATATAAAATTATTATAAATTATTAATCTAAGAAATTTAGCATATAAAAGCACATAAATCCAGTTATAAAATAATATGCAGAAGTGTGAAAGCAATCTACTATAATCAAACCCCTTTGAAATGAAGCATATCTGAGTAGAGGATTCAGTTTTGAACATAAATTAAATTTAATTATCTCAGGTTCTTTTCCTCTTTTTAAGTTATTGCTGTCGCCAATGCAGGCACTAATTTTTATATTATCTGCTCACTGATATGTCTTCTAAATTCCAAGTCAAGCTTAACTTTCAGCAGAATATGTGACGTGTGTTTATAAATTCTCACCTAAAGGATTTGACATAGAATAAAAAATGCACTCGTAAAAAATGTTATTTCAATGCATTTAAAACACCAAATGAGTCCCTAACAGTGGTATGTTTCGATACGTGAGGCATCAACGATAACAGCCGGTATCCCACCGTTTTACTTGGAGGTAGTCGAGTGTCATACTAATTTTGTCAATACTGTGAAATAATTATCTATGTTTTTAAATTAGAAACTTTTCGTCAACTTTTGGGTCAAGGGGAAAGCTACCAAAAAAAATAATAAGATAGAGAAAACGGAGATAAAATTTTGAAATAAAAGAACAGTTTTTGGAAAAGAATATAATAACCGCACATTCTTCCCTTTTAATTCTACTTGCGCATTCACTCACTAGTTTTACTGACGCGCATTTGCTTGGTTGTAGCTTCCCCTGTATCAAACAGTACAAGTGGGCTTTATTTATTATTATTATTTTTTTTTTTTTTACTAAATAGTAGTGAGCTACTTGATTATATGGAAATCAAAATCACTTGAAACATCAAAATCACGCATAAATGTAACTTAAAGTAAGTTTCATATTTCACTTTATTATAAGGTGTAAAATTTAAATTCCTTACCTTCAAGTTTAAAAATATATATATATCATTGAGCATATGAAAATAACTAAACATGTATATACAAAACAACATTCAAAATTTAAATGTAATTATTGATATAGTTCTGTAATAATTCTACAATTGACCATATTATAAGATGAAGGGTTCGAATCCCATACTCTAAATTAAAAAAAAAAAAAAAAACACTTTTCAAAATTTGAATTTTGCACTCTCCAATTTGTACCTCAAACCTCCTTACGTAGTAGTAGCATAATGCATTCTAGGAACTGATTTCATGACCAAATAGCCTTATAAATAAATAAAATAGTCTACTGGATAAAGCTTTTACCTTTTAGAAAAGAAGTACAAAAAGAAATGAAATTTCTTATCCCTTCATATAGGTAAAACTACGTGGTAAGATTCAATTTATATACCTTATTATAGTTGTGACAGAATCTATTTTTAGATCTTTTAGATTTAATCAAACAATTAAAATTTAATTATTTATAATAACTATATTGCATATCAGCTTGTAGAATTTTACACCAAAAAATTTTTTAAAAATTCAAGAAATAAAAAAAAAAAACCCAACCCTCCCAACCCCCGATAGGGAAAACCCCCCATCCGTCGATGCCGAGCTCCCTTCACCAAGTCTGGGCACCAATAGGAGGTTGTAGGTAGTATCCATCGGAGGTCGGGTGGTTGATTTTGTTGATAGGGGTTGGCTTTTTTTTTTTTTTTGTTCTTTTTTTTGGCTTGATTTTTTAATTTCTATGAATATCATAATTATTATACACAAGTGATATCTCATCTATTCGATTAGATCTAGACGATTAAAAAATGAATCCTATTACAAATTTCCCCTATGTATAGACAGATTAAGTTTTTGATTATTTAAAAGTGAGGTTTTTATTTAAGTTGCAAATGTTCTTTGGGAAACGTGAGGTCGAAACCAAGGACAAGCCGTAAGAAGGACTGATGCAGAAACGATAATAACATTTTGGAAATGACAAAAATTAGAGAAATTGTCCATTGAAACTATTATTTTTGGGGGAGGAGACTGGAGACATTATTTTTGGGTTGGTTGGAAAAAAGTTGTTTTGAAAAATGTGTTTGGGAGAAAAAACTGTTTGAGGTGAAAAAATAAAAAATTTTAAAAATTTTTTTAGAAAAAAATATCAATATGGATATTATTTCGTTCCTCTCGAAATTCTATGTAATTTAAAAAAAATAATCTCATTTGGACTTGTATACACAACGTTATGAAATTTTAAAATTTGGAGTTTATTATAGCGTTTTGAAGATGTAAATAGTCAAAAGTGGTGAAAATTTGGAAAAAAAATTGATTTTTGAGCTATGGAGAACACCCTCAAACACCCCTTTAGAACCCGTAAAACGAGAATGTCATTTTAAAACAACAAAAAAAAAAAATTAAAAACAACCACCCCCTGTAAAAAGATGATACTTTTTCTTCTAGGGGGAGAAAAAGAGGAAACCTGAATAACAATTATAAAACCAAAAATGCCATTCAAAAAATTAATTATCTATAGAAATTATTTAAAAAATAAAAAAGGAGACTTAGAGAAATTTTTGAAGCAAAATAAAACTTTTACGAAGGTATTAATTCACTTAAAAATTGGGAAAGAATCAATTTAGTTTGCAATTTCCTAAAATGAACACAATATTGATAAAAAATATATATATACCACTATTTTGTAAGACAACTATAAGTAGGCCTACCTTTACTTGTTTATTTATTTATCCTTTTTACCATTCAATGCATGAACATGATAATTCAACTTTCTTTGTGACAACCTGACCTCTCAGACTATCACTTAAAATTTACTTACTTAGTTTATCATCTTATTTAAATCATTATTTGTTCATTTCTAAGTCTTCGAAATTCCAGGGATTTTTTTTTTTGAAAAACCTTATTTATGGAAAAAATAATTCTTTAAAAACCATAATAATTAAAATTAGTTTTAAATAAAACATACTAACATAAAATAAAATACTTAGCCATACCAAAGTATTAAATTATACTAGTATCAAAACAATATTTAACAAAGTCCTTAAAACGTGTGCGGAATATAAAATGCGAGTGACATCCATGGAACTCAACGTATTTTCACTCATTATGCATCCGCATCGCTAGTCCATCAATGCTTAATATGACATAAGTAACTTGCCTGAATTACCTACAATAGGAGATATAAAGGGGGTAAAATAAACTCAGTAAGTATAGACGTGCAATCCCACAAATGCATATAATTGAAAGTGTATGACCAGTTATGTAATTGTCCATTTATTCATTTAATATCTTATGAACTATTGTGCTTGTATCGATGTGTGCACGATCTTAAATGGGGAAGACAGGGAAGCGACCCAATCCGTCAACACCTTAATGAGTTCCATTCCAAATTCAAAATTTGCAAATTTTGTAATTTCCCTAGAGAAGTTGGAATGGTTCCCGTGAAGAGATTATCTGTCATGCCCAAGACAACTAAGTTGACTAGATTTTCCAATGTTGTAGGAATATTTCCAGATATTCTATTCACTCCGAGATAAAGATTAGCTAGTTGGGTTGACAAATTGGCTACAATGTTGGGCAAAACAGCCCCAAAATTGTTGAGACTCAAGTCCAACATTTCAAGTTGGCTGCAATTAGTCAAAGATGCAATGAAGTCCAAGCTATTAGTCGAATCATTTCCTATGTTATTGTTGCTCAAACCGAGCGACCGGAGATTTAAAAGATATCCAAAACTTGCTGGAACTTGTCCGACAAATTTATTTTCGGGAATGTCAAGCATTTGAAGCTCAGAAGCATTGGAAAATGACTCTGGGATTATTCCCAGAGAATTGATTGCCACCAATTGTAAATATTTGTATATTCGGGAGTGTGAGGCCTATAGTCGGAGGAAGAGTTCCATAAAACTCATTATCCGTAACCAAGAAAGTGATCATAGAGGATATATTGTAAAGGGAGGGAGGAAGGGATCATTCCAGACAGATTATTAGGCCCTATTGCGAAGAAAGTTAAGCTTTTCAATCTACCCAACTCCTAGGAATGCTTCCCTCTAGACTATTATATGCCAGAGAAAATTGCCTAACTAACGAAATGTTTCCCAAGGAAGCTGGGATTCCTCCTGTGTGATTGTTTCCACCAAGGTTCAAGTACGCAAGCTTAACTAGAGAGCGACGCTTGGTGGGAATAGTTCCCGCAAGTCTATTTGTTCCAAGACTTAAAACCGTAAGTTCTACGCAGGAGCTCAAGTTGACTGGAATCTTACCTTCCAACATGTTGCTACTAAGATTGAGATGTTGAAGTCGGAACAAGTGACCAACTTGCTGTGGGATTTTAAACTTCATATCCATTTCCATTCCCCTATTTTTTCTCATTTCCCCACAGTTCAAAACTAGTTAAAGGTATCTGAAAGAAAATAATTCATAAAAGATTTCAACACGTCATAATTACAAGACGTGCCACCCAAAATAATTTTATCATATCAAAATAATATGCATTTCATTTAAATATAACTTGACTTTGTCGAATTAAATATTAAATACTATAAAACTTTTTAGTATTGATAATCAATCAAAACATATATATTTATATATATATATATCTATAAGCAAAATTTATTTCCACTCCCCTATTTTTTCACATTTCCCCAGAGTCCAAAACTAGTCAAAGGTACCTAAAAGAAAATAATTTATAAAAGATTTCAACACGCCATAATTACAAGATGTGCCACCCAGAATAATTTTATTATATCAAAACAATATGCATTTCATTTAAATATAACTTCACTTTGTTGAATTAAATATCAAATACTGTAAAACTTTTAAGTATTGATAATCAATCAAAACATATATATATCTATATATATTTTTCTTCCATTTAAATTCACATCATACTATCTAATGGAATATCAAATACTATTAAAGTATCAATATGCTAATAAACCATAAATAACATGTAATCATTCCAATAAATGAATTGAGGAATGAAAGTTGTTGAGATCGCTACCGAAATCGTTCAATGACATCTAGTGAATAGGATAATTCCAATTGGTAATCAAAAGAGTCATTTGATCTTGAGCGTGCAAACTTTGAATCTCCATTTTTAACATTTAAAATTCCATCTTACAAATCCAATGTCGCGAACATGTCTAAAATGTCAAAAATAAGCCAGAAGGCCATCTTCCAAAGCTTGTTGGCCAGGTCAAACTTTGACCAGTGTTGACCGGCTGTTGACCTATGTTGATCGGGTGTTAACCAATGATAGAGACAGCGGCATAGGTAAAGATGGACACCATTTCCTAGATCTTGACGAGAAGAGCACATTTTCGGTGTCAATTTATCAAATCAGAGTTCTAATCATCGAAAATCAACCTTCTCAACAATGGATAGCAGGGCAAGGTCCAATCTCTGTCACCTTGTGATTATTTCATGAAATTGACTTGGGGTTTTTGTTGCCGACATCGATTAGAGTCTTTTAAGCCAAGTAGTGTCGATCACCTCCACTGGAAACAATGACTTCCAGCGTGAGGGGGAGGCGATGACGTGGTGGCCTTGGGCGGCATGATCCGGCAGCTATTGAGATGAAACGAGGCATGAGTTTTGTTCCCCTCATCACCAAAAAGCTATAGGAACTGGAATCACTTCAATTGGAATTCGAACGGCAAAATTATGGCATTGGAAAGAAATAGGTATTCGGGCATTTTCCTCTAGCATATGCTCCTTTCTCCGGCGGAGTTAACGTCAACTTAGCACACTGTTGAACTCAGCTCATCAAGAGCTTTCCAACAAGCCAGGAGGTGTCAAAAACAGACACCATTTTGGTGGTCAGAAGCCATAAGATGTGCGATTGTGAGGAAGAGAGAGATAGAAAAAGAAGAGAGAAAGCAAAGATAGAAAAGAGTAGCTTTGACCACTCATGGCCAGACCACTCAAAGTGGTCACATTCTTCTTTTTTTTTTTTTTTTTTGTTGAATCTTGCAATCACGATGTAAAATATTTTAGCTGTATTCAAAATGGTTATAGGTTCTCTTTACTACCTGAATGGGCCCTATTTGCATCTATCTACTTCATTTTTCTGGTCTTGTGCTACTTTTTTTTTTTCCAGTCCTATAGTAGTGCCCATATACTATGTTAACACCACACATAAATAGTACACTTATTCTGTGTTATAATGGCTAATTTGGATATATTAAACCCACATATAATAGTTTTATATTTATTCAAGATCGTCTTGACTAGTTGTTGGATACTGTTTTTTTTCTAGTCAAAAGTTACTTGTTATTATCAATTGATTAATTTAAGTATACTGATTCTAAATATATCAATTTCATATTAGGAGAATGTCATTTTGACTAATTTCTTAATACTATGTGTTTCTTGGTCAAAAATTATTTTTTATTTTTAATTAAGTAATTTAAGCATACTAATTTAAATATATCAATTTTATATTAAAAAAAATGTCATCTTGACTAATTTCTTAATAACTTGTGTGACACACACACATGTACACACATATAATCATATATTATTTACATGTATATCTAACTTAAGAATAAATATGATGAATCAAATTTATCTTGTTTATCCATTTCATTGTCTTGATAAAAATTAAAGATTTCTTTATTTTGTTTAATCCATCCAAATTAATAATTATACGGTATTCATGAGTTTAGTTACTTATTACAGAGTAATTATAACCCATGATCATTACAGATATTACACGTAACTTTCCAATATTTAAGGCCTAAACTGACTTTCCTCACGCCATGACTAAACAGGATATTGAAATCGACCACGTCACTCTTGTCCGCATATATATGCTAAATATCATGACTGCAGATCATGTAGATATTACTTATACATAATTAGATAAATGAATCAGAATATAAGTACCTTACCTTAAGAAATGCTTTGTCTTGTCTCTACTGTTCTTTTTTTTCCTTCATAAAGGTAAAAATTTCCTACGATATTAGTGAAAACAAATGAAATAAAGCTTAATTATGGTAATTGACAATTAGATAACTATTAGTAGAAGTCATTCCATTAAACTAGTTCAGCAGATAAGAATAAAGGATTTAGTTAAGGATTTTCAGGTTCAAAACTTGAAAGTATATATATTTATATTTAAAAAGTGAGAGACATAAACCCGCACACGTATAAAAACATATATAGAATCAAATATGAAATTAATCTTTTTTTTTTAAGTCATATATGAAATTATTACAAATTATAATAGGAGAAATTTACCGCATTAAGGCACACAAATCCGGTTATAAAATAATATGCAGATGTGTGAAAGCAATCTACTACAATCAAATCCATTTGAAATGAAGCATATTTGAGTTGAGGATTCAGCGATGCTTTTAAAGATACAATTAAATTTAACTTATCTCAGGCGCTTTTCCTCTTTTAAGTTATTGCTATCACCAATGCAGGTATTGATTTTTTATATTATCTGCTCACTGATATATCTTTTTAAGGGGTCGGTCGGGAGTGCTCTCCAGACATCAAAAATCAACTTTTTTTCAAAATTTTATCATTTTTTATTATAAATATCTTCAAAACGTTGCAGTAAATTTCAAATTTTAAAAATTCATAACTTTGTATATACAAGTCCAAATGTGATAATTTTTTTTAAATTACATAGAATTTCGAAAGGAATGAAACAATATCCATATTGATTTTTTTTCTAAAAAAATTTTTAAAATTTTTTATTTTTTTACCTTAAACAATTTTTTCTCTTAAACACATTTTCCAAAAAAATTTTTCCAATCCAAAAATAATGTCTCCAGTTTCCTCCCTTAAACACCCCTTAAGTGTTCGTTTGATTTATTAGTTGGTTTAATTTTAGGTTGAAATTAATTGATTTAATTTTTATTTTTATTGATTTAAAAAAAACAAAATTAAACTTAAAAATTTGTGTTCAGATTTTATTACGTTTGAAGTCAAACTTAACTTTCAGCAGAATATGTGACGTCTGTCTATGAATTCTCACCTAAAAGATTTCACATAGAAAAAAAAAAAAAAAAAAGGCTCTCGTAAAAAATTTTACTTCAATACATTTAAAATACCAAATATGTCCCTAACAGTGTTATGTCTACGTGAAGCATCAACGACAACAGCCAGTATCCCACCGTTTTACTTGGAGGTAGTCCAGTGGGCTTTTTTTTTTTTTTTCCTCTCTGCTGAATGCTAATGGGCTACTTGATTGTGGAAATCAAAGAGTTGTAGACAATTTGATGAACTTAAGAGAAAACTAGAGAGAATTATATGAGAAAGAGAGAGCTTGCATTTTTGTGGTGTGAAGAAATGATGGGGGGCGATGCCTATTTTTAGTAATAAATGATTAACTCACTAATCTTGATTTTTCTTAGTTAATGTGGTTTAGAAAGCTTAAATAAGTATAATACAAATTTAAACCCATATAACATATGTCCATGACATAAGCATATTGACATACGCACAAGGTAAAAGAGATTAATTCAAATTTTGTTTTTAACCATATAGTCTTTGATATTAATCATTGAATTAACTTTGTTCAGCAAGGCTTTTTCTTAACTCTTGATCTCTTGATAATTATCCATTCTTAACCATTTGATCAAATATCCCGATATTTCTTAAATTAAAAAAATAGAGATAATTCTAGATTTTATCTCTTTAACAGATAAATTTTAATTTGTCAACTAGACCAATAGTATTTTTCTTCTATATTTCACTAGCACAAATCTCAATATCCCATACTGTGATAACCGGGAAAATCCATATTTCTCGGAGAATAAATACACAATGAATTTAAGTGTTAAAATGTGAAAATTAAGTGATTTAATATTGTTTAGAACTAAATAAAATATTCTAACAATGTTAAAGGATGAAAAATGATTGATAGTGATATTATGTGTGTACACGTGTGTGCCACTCACGGTATCAAGAAATAGGTCAAGATGATATTATCTTGACATAAAACTGATAAATTTGGGTTCAGCACTCCCAAATTAGTTAGGATAGCCTATCAGCACGCTCAAATTTGATAATTGAGTACAAGAGTAATTTTTGACCAAGGATTCGCAGTATCAAAAACTGGTCGAAATGACCTCAGATGAAAATAAAACTGATATATTTGGATTCAGAACGCCCAAATTAGTCAAGATAGCCCATGTTGAAATTTTGGGTGAAAAAGTATATAAAGAGCAAAAAAAGTGAAATTTCCTCATATGTCCACATACACCCTCTCTCCTCCCTTCTCTTTCTCTCTCTACCCCCATTGATGAATAGTAATCGATCACCGAAAACGGTGTCTGTTTTCAATACCGCCGACATCGTTGGAAAGCTCTCGCCGAGCTCAGTCTAACGGTAGACCGAGTCGACGGAACCGACGCCAGAGGAGCCCGCACGCGCCGCCTGAAGCCGCCGGCCACCGGAAATTTCGCGACGTCGTATCTCCGCCGCTCGACGTCCGATCAAGCTGATTCAAGTCCCAAAAGACTCGTGGTGAAGAGTAGAACAAAACCCAGGTGGTGTTTCAGCTCAACGGCCGCCAGATCGCGCCGCCCAACTCCACCCGTAGCCATCGCTGTCGTGGAATCCGACGATTCCCGCGGAGTTAAGTTGCAAGGTGGGTATCAAAATGCTCAGAACAACACATAGATCAAAAGCCCCAAATCAATTTTGGGCAACGATCGCCGGAAAAGGGAGATTTAAGCTCGCCACCGCCGTCGATTTTTCGAGGGGTGATTTCCAGCGATAGAGGCGTCGAATGGTGAAATTAAAACCACCAATGAGTTCCTCACGTCGAGATCTTCAAGATAGACTACCCACGTCGCCACCGGTCAACGCCAATCAACGGACGGTCAACGGCAGTCAATGCCCGTCAATAGCAACCGTTGACCAATTTTGGAAGTTTGGCCCGTTAGCCTATTTTCGACGTTCCGGACGCATCCACGGAGTCAGAATTGCAAGACAGGACCTCAGATATGAAGAACGAAGAATTAGAGTTTATGCCGTCGAGACCGGACTGTAATTCGGTATAAATCCCGACCTCTTTACTTTCCGCAATTTAATTGTTTGGGACTATTATATGATTTTATGATTATTGGTATGAAAATTATGGAAAAGAATGTATGTAAAAAGAAGAAAATGGCTATAATGGAGGAAAAGAAAAATATGTGATAATGTAACGATTTTACGTAAACAGTATGAGTTTTACCACAAGCCCCCATAGCACACCCAGAATATGGGGTGCCATCCCCTCACTCGGGTGAAACCTAACTTACTAAATTTCAATCTAGCTTTGCTAACGCTCGGCTAAGTCTTGAACCTTCGCGCTGACCGTTCGAAGACACGGGTTCGATTCCCGTAAGGGATAGGTGCACGCACCGACCCCCTCTCGTCCCGTTTCCGCATGTCTCAGTACAGTCTCTGGGCTTATCCGGCCGAGATAGAAGTGAATACTAAACGAAGAGAGCACGGCTCCCCCAACCCACACTCAAAGGAGGACCACAAGCCCAGGGCTCGACGAAACAGAAAGTATCAGCAAACAGTATGAGTTTTACGTAAAATCTAGGCCTCTGGTATAGTACGTGATAGAATTAGATCATGATAGATGGTTTTCAGGCGTTTCCTAAACGCTAGAACCTCAAAAATTAAGTAGAAATGCTGCCGAAATTTCTAAAAACGGCACTAGGGGTAATATGGGAAACGAGGGGTAAAATATGATCGGGAAGGTAACCTGAGCCCCCTCAAGGAATTAGGGCATGGAAAAATGAAGGGGCAAGTTATAATTAGTAAACCGACCCTTCGAAACCCTAGAACGCAAGAAACACATGAAACCGACTCTTAGGTCGGAATAGTACTTCACGAGGGCCGGGAATGTGAAAAATTGGTAAAATGATAAGAATTGATCTGGAAAAAGTCCGATAAAATTTAAAAAGTTAATTAGATGATTTTGGATTTAGAAAATCCAGCCTAAGTATAAAAATGAAAATGTTATGATTAAACGACCCATTAGGGGTAAAATGGTCATTTTGTCCAAAGATTCTCAAATTATGGGAAAAGAGCCCCAATGACCCCGGAATAAGGTGATGAAGTTTGTAAAAGCCAAAATTGAGGTTTAAGTTATGAAAAATCACGTCAAGGGTAAAATTGTAATTTTATCAAAAGTTAAGGGTAAAATCGTAATTTTTCACAATGTTGGAGAAAAATTTGAAAATGGCCATTAAGGTTTAAAAAGTTATCCTAAGGTTATAATTAAGGGTTATAAGATCAGAATCAAGCTTTTTAATTAAAAAAAGCTATAAATGAAAATGTGATTAACGGACAAAGTAGGGGTGTTCGTCGGGTGGGTTGGGTGGATTTTTGGCATTTTTCAACCCACCCAATGAAGATTGGGTGGGTTGAAAAATTTTTTCACCCACCCAATTAACCCAATATACAAAATCGACCCACCCAATTAAAGTTTGGGTGGGTTTTGCGGGTTTTTCGGGTTCGTCGGGTTCGGCAATTTATAAAAATAAAATAATAAAACATGACTTAAAAATTTAATCACAAATCAAAATACAAGTTCAAATATTCAAATAAAGAAGTCGTATAAAGACAATAAAAACTAATTAAAACATGCTTTTAATGAATACTAAGAAACATCAACCACAAACAATCAAATCTATTTCACAAGAATAATCTCTAACTCCAATGTGTGTAGTAACAAGAACTAAAGTCAGGCAAATTGAAATAAACTTGAAATCTTGTTCCTAAATCCTAACAGAAGGGAGGATCAGGGGAGGCTAGTGACAAGTGGCGGCTAGGGTTGGGCAAGGGCAAGGCACGAGACGAACACGGGCTTGGGGAGACAAAAATGAATACGTCGAGGGGTGACTGCCGATGGTTGAAGAAAGGGACGATTGGAGGAGGCTGATGGGACATCGGGTTTGGTAAGGGCAAGACACGAACTTTGGCTTGGGGGAGGCATAAATGGGAAATGACAATCGGATCAATAAAATTAACTGAGGTTAATCATTATATTTTTTCTAAATATAAAAAAAAAAAAACATACATTCATTGGGTGGGTTGGGTTTTGATCGGGTTTTAGAATTTCAACCCGAACCCACCCAATTTGACATTGGGTTGGGTGGGTCAACCCAATTTTTTTTTGGGTCTGACGTGGACCCAACCCGTCGGGTTTTCCTTGGGTGGGTTATTTGGGTTTTCGGATTTTTTGTTCACCCCTAGGACAAAGTTTGTCTGTAGAAACCCGATCCAGACGCGACAAAGGACGTCGATGGATTCTAAGAAGAGGATAAGCACGTTATGAGTAAGTTCAGACATTTATCCGTCTGCAACTATGAATAAACTTATAGTATTTATATGTTTTATATGTAAATGTCATGATGTGATTTATGATAATGCTATAGTAATACTATAATGATGTTAAAAGATATGTTTTAATAAATAATTTATAAAAATATATATATGTATATATTGAATTACGAAGGAAAGGTATTATAAAGCTTTATAAAAGTAACGATGTGATAAAGAGGGATAGAAGAATGGAAAGAGTAAGAATGAGAATGTTATGATAGAATGCATAAGAAAGAGATGAGACATGAAAGGAAGAATAGATGTTTATGAAAAGTTTTATGGAAGTTAAGTTATGATTGATAGAGCAAGGATGATCGGTAATGAAAGGAATTAAGAAAGGGTACGTTTTATGAGAACAAAATGATAGGTGTTTTATGAAAAATGATACGAAAGTAAAGAGTTAGACAAGAAAGAGAAGCAATGATAGGTTATGATGAAAGGTATGATGAAAGGATTAGGACATAATGATAAGATGTGCTTGATAGAATAGAACGATAGGTTATGATCAATAGGAGTATGATGATAAGATACGATAGATAAAATGATGCAAATGATAAACAGAGAATAATTGTCTGCACATAACTAAATATATTGTTGTTTGTTATGATATAATGTGATGATAAATAAGTAATATGTGCTATATATGCTAAAGTATGACTAACATAATTCACACAAGTAAGGTAAAGGATTAAGAAAAGAAAAACAACAAAACGAAACAACGATATATATGTCTTACAAAATGAGAATGAAAGAATAAGATGTCAATGAGAAAGAATTATGAAAGAAAGATAGAACGACGAAAGAACAAATGTCCCATGAAATGTTCTATGAAAAATGAGAAAGGAAAGATAATGAATATCATGAAAAAGATGTACAACGAAAAAATCAATATAAGAAAAATAAAAGCATACAAGATAATAAGACTGAAAACTTAAGTTGTTGGCGTATCGGTCTCCCTACACGGTCGAGACTTCAGGTCTATATCCTCCGCGCAGATGTGGTGCTACCCTAAAAGTGTGGTAGATTATAGGTTGGACCAACCCCAAAGGTGTGGTAATTAATGTGACTGTGAGGTAGGCTAATGGGGCGCTCCCCCTCCTCCCACTGTCTGCACGTAAATAGGTACGTTCAACAACGGGCCCACTAAAGGAAAGTGAAAAGAAAGGAAAGGAAAGTGAAAAGAAAAGAAAAGAAAGGCTGTCCACGGTCGAACGTTATTTAAAGTTTGACTACTCTTTTCGTTTGCACAAACAATGTTTATTGGCTCACGACAGGCTGTCCACGGTCGAATGTTATTTAAAGTTTTGCCTCCACGTGATATGTGCCACATGATAGCCATATATTTTCTTCTATTACCATTTAACCAAATCATTTAATATAAAGATAATTTTACGGAATGACAAAGTTTAGTATCAAATTTACGTCTTCAAATTGATTATGATCTTTCGATCTTGATTCGGTGATTTAGTCGTTGTGTTTTTAATCTAATTACTTCTGCTTAATCTTTACTGAAGTTTGGGATTCAAACTTAGCCTGACGTTGAAAGAGAGTGTGAAATTACCAGTCGATTAAGCTTGTAACCACACAAACTAATTGATTGGTACACTTTTGAAGAAGAAGTGGAACAATACCTAGTGGAATTGTTGATATCAGCAAAAAATCTCTGACTCAAAACCTTAAAGATAAGACTTCTATTCATCCAAAGAACTTTAAAATCTTACTCTGCCTGGAACTCTGCATTCCAAGATTAGCTTTCTTCACCACCAACACCAACACCACCACCACAAAATGAAACTTCAAAATCCTAGCATTGCTTTTCTGTCCATGTACTCCCTGTTAGTAAGTTTTCTCCACTCCATGAGCTTATTGCAACCCACCACTCTTGTCCTCGGTGCAGTAGGAAACGAAACTGACAGGTTGGCTCTTCACAAATTTAAGGAGTCAATATTCGAGGATCCAAATGGAGTCCTGAGCTCGTGGAACGACTCCGATCACTTCTGCAATTGGCGTGGAGTATCATGCAGCAGAAAACATCAGAGGATAACAACCTTGGCCTTGTCGGCCTACAACTTGCGAGGAACCATATCACCTTACATCGGAAACTTGAGCTTTCTAAGGATCCTTAACCTTGGAAGCAACAGCTTCTTGAATGATATTCCACAGCAAGTTGGTCGTTTGTTCCGCCTGCAGCATCTCAATCTCAGTTACAACATGTTGGAAGGTAATATTCCAGTGAATCTGAGCAACTGCTTAGATCTCAACGTATTAGATATTCAGAACAGTGGATTAATTGGAGAGATTCCCTTGGAGCTTGGCTCTTTGGTGAAGCTTGAGTTTCTTTCTCTTGGTAAAAATCATCTCGTAGGAGGAGTCCCGTCTTTCATTGGAAACATTTCATCTCTCACTCTGCTTAGTGTCCAATACAACCATTTGACAGGAACTCTTCCTAGTGAGCTAGGCAGATTGAAAAACTTAAAGCATTTTCATGTAGGGATTAATAATCTGTCTGGTATGATACCTCCATTCCTTTATAATATATCCTCTATGAGGAATTTTGAAGTTGTGAATAACAGGTTTTATGGAACTCTTCCACCCAACATAGGGCTTACACTTCCTAATCTCCAAGGATTTTACTTCGGTGAAAATGAATTCTCCGGAAAAATCCCAGAATCAATCTCCAATGCTCCTCAACTTCGAGTATTTGACCTTGTTCGCAACAATTTTGTTGGGAAAGTTCCAGAGAGTTTGGGAAACCTTCAACATCTCTGGTACCTCAATTTGGGTTATAATAGTCTAGGAAGTTATTCAGCTAATAGCTTGGATATTATTTCATCTTTAACAAACTGTAGCAAATTGCGACTGTTGGCTCTGGGTGGAAACAATTTCAGAGGTGTTTTACCTGGCACTATAGCAAACCTGTCAAACGAACTCACTGGACTTTATCTGGGAGACAACCAGTTATCTGGAAGTACTCCTGCAGCATTACAAAATCTAGTCAACTTAACGGTGTTGAGTATGTCCTATAATCTGTTCACAGGCGACATGCCTGCTTCTTTGGGGATGTTACGGAATCTTGAAGGTTTGTATTTTGAAGTGAACACATTGTCAGGAAAGATTCCCACATCCATGGGAAACCTAACCAAAATCGTCAAACTTTCTCTGTCACATAACAAGTTAGAAGGGAGCATTCCTCCAAGAATAGGAAATTGTCAACATCTGCAATACATTGACATATCAAGCAATAGCCTGAGCGGAGCTATACCCAGAGAAGTCTTTGGTCTTTATTCATCTATCTCCCTCAACTTGTCACGAAACTCGTTGACTGGAGACCTACCTTTGGAAGTGGGAATGCTAAAGCACACGAATGCACTCGACCTTTCCGAAAACAATCTGGCTGGTGAAATCCCAAAAACCATTGGGCGTTGTGAGAGTATGGAATTTCTTTTCTTAAGAGGGAATTTCTTCGAGGGAGCACTGCCTTCTGAAATGGCTTATCTTAAAGGTCTCCAACGCTTGGATGTCTCACAAAATAACTTGACTGGTCAAATTCCAAGAGATTTGGAGAAACTTCGTTTCTTGGAGTATTTGAATGTTTCTTTCAATGATTTGGAGGGGGAAGTACCAAACAATGGAATCTTCCAGAATGCAAGTGCCGTGTCAGTAGTAGGAAATACCAAGCTTTGTGGTGGTGTAACTAAATTGCAGCTTCCTCAATGTTCTGAAAAGGGAAAGATTAGTGGTTTAAAACTGACAATAGTAATAATTTGTTCTGCAGTTGTTTTCCTTCTATTTTTGGGTTCAGTCATTTTGTATTATAGGAGGAAATCACAGAGGAAATCTTTTACTCCAGATTCAACAATAAGTTTTTTCCCAGAGGTTTCATACAAGAGCCTTTATCGAGCTACAAACGGATTCTCTCCAAGCATGTTGATTGGAAAAGGAAGTTTTGGCTCTGTGTACAAAGGCACCCTTAATCAGAATGAGAATCTAGTTGCTATAAAGGTCCTCAATCTTCAACAAAAAGGAGCTGCGAAGAGTTTTCTTGCTGAATGCAATACATTGAGAAATGCCAAGCATCGAAATCTTATTAAGATCTTGACATGTTGCTCCAGCATTGATTATCATGGCAGCACATTCAAGGCTTTAGTATTTGAGTTTATGGTGAATGGAAGCCTAGAGAAGTGGTTGCATCACGCTACTAATGGCAAAAATCCATCCAGAGGTTTGAATATGATTCAAAGACTAAATGTTGCTATTGATGTGGCCTCTGCAATATACTATCTTCATGCTGAGTGTGACAACCTAATCATTCACTGTGACTTGAAGCCTAGCAATGTTCTTCTTGACAATGATTTGGTTGGTCATGTAAGTGATTTTGGGTTAGCAAGACTGATTTCAAACACTGCTGGCTTCTCCGATTGTCATACTGGCACAACTGAAATTAAGGGAACCATCGGTTATGCCCCTCCAGGTAATTACTATTTCATTTAAGTTCCCTTTTTCTTTATTTAATTTTTATGAAAATTGTTGCAAAATATAGAGTTATATATAGACATATACCATATTCTTCTAAATGTAATTTGTCTGTGTGTCAGATCAATTAACTAATCTATGATTATCATTTAACTAATATCTTTAGAGCTAAAATCCATGGAACATAATCCGAGTAGAGTAATGGGTAACATTTTTCTTAGAGAAGTCTATATCATATGTATAAGTAATTATTACTTGCAACATTCTTCTTCTTTAATATTTCATAAACCGAAGTAACAAAAATAAAGAAACGAAAGCTTTAAAAATGTACTTTCCACAAGTTATATTTGCGATATAGTAGTTGAGAACCAAAAATTTGTTATTATTGCAGAATATGCAATGGGTGGTGAGCCATCTAGAAACGGTGACGTGTATAGTTATGGCATCCTTGTATTGGAGATGTTCACCGGAAAGAGACCCACAGATAAAATGTTTAAAGATGATTTCAATCTTCATAATTTCGTTAAGATGGCGTTGCCAGAAAAACTTGTGGAAATAGTAGACTCTACTCTTGTCCCTAACGAAGTACAAGAAATTGCATTGAGAGGCGAAGATCAAATAAACTTCAAAGACAATGGAGGCATTGAGACTGTGGTTGAGGATGGAAACATCAACTTTGAGAACACGAACAAAATTGCATCCCATCTGCGGAAGTGCTTGGTTTCGGTGTTGGAGATCGGAGTTGCATGTTCACAACAATCACCGAATGAAAGAATGAGCATGGGAGATGTCACTAGAGAGCTACAACATATTAGAAATGCTTATTTAAGTGTTTCGTGATCAAAGAACCAGCTAAAATACGTTAGGTATTGTCACAAATATTTCCTTGCATTCGCTTGTAAGTCTCCAAGCAGAGCACTTGAACAATAGAGAGGAACATATAATATATAACTCTTCAGCACAATTTTTTATCATAATTTGGGATACGTGGGTAAATGACTTTTCTTTTTTTAAGATTTTTTTCTAACAAATGTTTGAAGTTTTATAAAATTAGAAAAATATATTTTTTTAAATAATTTTTCGATGATTAACTAATATTAATATATTTTTTTTCTGTTTTAAAAAAAATATATTTCTCTAATTCAAAATATATATATTTTACTTATTAATTATGGTTTATTACTGGTCAAGTCAATCAATAGTAAATAAAAATGTTTTGTCGTCTACAGGTGCTGGAACTGTATGAAAGAAATCAGATGGTTAGAAGATTTTCTCTGGTTCCCATCTATGGAGTTGCACTTTCACCCACTGAACTGTCTAATAGATGTATTCTGTTTGCTCCTTTGGATTCTCAGAATCATTGGATGTTTGCTGCACAAGAAGCACAAACCCTGTTAATACATTATACTTGACTTAATACTTTCTTCATATCTTGTCTATAATGTTGTTCATAAATTGGTGTCGTTTCCAAATGATAATTGTTAAGTTGGTTTTTTTTTTTTTTTGTTTCAAATTTTGTCGTTTTTCTTAGCCATAGGATTTTGACGTTTCCTCCTCCAAGTCTTAGTCGTACTTATATTTACACGGACATCTAAATTTTTCGAATTTGATAATTTAATTTATAAATTTTTTTTTAAATTAATAATCACACTTATAATTTTTAATCATTTAATTTTTTTTAAATTAATTAATATTAGAATAATTTTTATACAAAATTTACATATTATAATCTAAAAAGTACATTTCAGTCATTTTGCTTAATTTAAATACAAATTTATTTTTAAATTTAAGTATAATTTAATTAATTTAAAGGTTTTAAAGGAAATTATGTTAGAAATAAGCATAAATAATCATCAACGCTATTTTTAAAACATAATGTATAAGTTATATTTAAAGAATCATTTAAATTTTAACAAATTTAAATAAAAAAATTGAATTATAAAAAAATAATAAATTTAGAAGATTGATTACTAAAAAAAATTTAAAAACTAAATTATTAAATTCAAAAGTACTGGACCTATAAAAAAAAAAGTCCATTATTTTTGTCACTTGTAATTGATCGTAGTTATTTTGGCTTCTTATCAATTTATGTCGTTGTGGTTTCCAAGAATATTTTCGTTTATTGGGATGTTTTTTTTGCTTTGCAACTACCCTTGTCATCGTCAAATCATTTTTTTTTTTTTTTGTCTTCTTAGAAATGCATAAACAGATGAAAAGAGAGTCTACAGTTGCATTTAACATGAATAAAAGCAAAAAAACTACAAACTAAAGTACAGTTGATTGGACGGACACATACAAATGATAAATTAAAATCAGATTAAGCAAACTTCTGGCTAAAACTGTGCATAATGGTTGATTCAAGTACAAAGATGTCATTAGAGTTCATGTCATTAGTATTATTCTTCTCGATATATTAAGCACACAACAGAAGAAAATTAGGTATCCTTTGGTATTGTTTTTGAAATCTGTTGAGATTTCAAAAATGGTGAATTTGAGATCGTTTTGAAAACTGATCTGAGATCGTTTCTGAAACTGTGTTTGGTTTTATTTTCTGAGCGTATGTTTTGAAAAATACAAAAATGAAATTGTGTTTGGTTATATTTTTGAAAACTGGTCATTGCATAGTAAGTCAATGAAAATATATTTATATTTAATTTAAAAAAATATTATAAATACCAAAAATTAAAATTAATAAAAAATTTTAATTAATTTCAATTATTATTATTGTTTTTTCGAACGAGCCATGTTCAAGTGAGGCAAGTTGATATATATGAAATCATCTATAGATTTTGGTTTTATTTATTTATTTATTTATTTATTTTTTAACTGACGAAGACATTAATATTAACATTGACATAAAAATCAACAGTTTCACAAAATTAGATCCTGGTATTTCCTACTTAAATATTTTCAGTTTTAAAGGCAAGATATTTTCATTTTTGATTTTAATATCAAATGTAAGTGAGAGGATATATAATTGTATATAGAATTCTACAGTAGAATATAATTAAAAAAAAAACTAATCATAACCCTATACTATAAATCATCAGATTTATATCATTTTTTAATAGTTTTATATAGTTCTTTTGAACTGAATTGATTTAACTAATCCAAATATTTTAAGAAATATATATAACAATTCAACTTGCCATAAAAAGTTCCCGACTGCAATACAAGGCAAATTTTTGTTTTATTATTATTACATTTTTTTTTATGGACACTCTCCAAATTTCTCAAACTCGATAATTTAGTCCTTATATTAAATTTATTAGCAATTAACTCCCTAAACTTATAAATCTTGGCATAATTAAACAAATGGACGGAATGGTCAGTTTTTTCTCACATGTTCTATTTATCAGGAGCAAGGCTGGAATTTGTTTTTTCTTTTCCCGTCCTTCTCTCTCTCTCTGTCTGTCCTTGATGACCATTTTTTTTTAGGGGTGATCTTGTTGGACATGGCCACCGACCTCGCCCAGACGATATTGAGCTTTCTGGATATGGCTACCTTCCACTGCCACTCCTCTCCACTGCAAAATCTGACCACCTTAAAAACCTGAACATTCAACATTCGAGTGGAATAAAACTGCGCACAAGAACAAAGGGTGAAAACATGATTGGCGGTGCAGTTGGCCAATCTGATTTTACCTGGAAATGTAAGGCTCATGTTTACAAACCTTGGGCGACGGCGATGAACTACCCCAGGGGAGGAGAGACAAACCAGACGGCGATGAACTAGCTTCGGCCGTGGGCGATGAACGACAGAGAAAGAGAGTGGTGAGGCGAGAGGAGGGTCGGCGAGGTGAGCTCACGGCTGAGGCAAAATGAGGTCGAAAACAAGAACGAGCTTCGGGGTGAGCTCACGACGGCGATGAACTTGCTTCGGCCGCCGGCGATGAATGACAGAGAAAGAGAGTGCTGGAGGCGAGAGGAGGTGAGCTCACGGGGAAGGCTTCGAAAATGAATGAAAACGATTAAAATTCGTTTTCATTCGTTTATGTAAAAACCGAGAATAATAAAAACAGATTTCGAAATCTGTTTTCAAAATCAAGCTTAACCAGACGTGATTTTTAAGCGATTTTGAAAACGATTCCCTAAGGAATCGTGAAACACATTCCGGAAACATTACCAAACACGCTCTTAGAGATTTGCCTTTTTGAAAAGCTCCTAGGCCCTGTCGTACAGATACAAGTAATTTTGCGTAATTGGAAATATCAAGGAAAACTTTTACGTGCGGTTGATTAATTAAACAAAGCAGATTTATATAGAATTCTCTTAGTCTTAAACTTTCTAGTTTCCAATTTAGTGGAAGAATTGTTTCTAAAGAATATTGTTTGGCCTCTCTGTTTAAGACCTATTGGTGAAGTGTAACGCCCAAAATTTAATTAACCATAGTTTATTAAATTGATATTAGAGATTACAATAGATTATGCGATGATAAAATAATTAATTATTTTTAACATTGCATTGAGTTGTTTCTACATGTGACGGCGATGAAGACTCGATATGCTTGAACACAATTCATGTCAAATTGATAAATATAACATAATGATTTGATGAATTTGTTTGATAAGTTAATAGTATGTATAAGCATATTTATGTATACAAGTATATACAAGTGAAATTTTTTGTGTTAAATGATGATATATGTTATGAATTAGTAGGATACATATATGTAGAATATATATATAAAGATAATTTAGTATCTATATATATATGTTTACTAATTTTTTTTTTATAACCGTGTGCATGTGTAGGTATGTATGTGTGTGTATATATATATATATAAACATATACTTTAGAATACATAGTAAACGGCAGGAAAAAAGAAAAAGAAAAAAAATATCAATCATTATAATTATTAATCAAACCACTTCTACGAAACAAACACCATCATTAATCAAATCACTACCACAAAACAAACATCATCATTAATCAAACCACTTCCACCTAACAAACACCATTATTAATCAAACCTTTTCTTTTCCTTAAACAAAACAAGTGATCCACTCCTCCTTAAGTTACTCATCCGGATAAAGAGGCTATAAGAGAGAGAGAGAGAGAGAGAGAATCAAACAATAACAAAAGAAAGAAAGAGAGAGCAAGAGGGAGAGCCTGAAGAAAAATATGGAGAGTGCATAAAGAATTGTAAAGAGTCTCATGAATTTAGCAAACCATATTAGAGGTAATTTTCTATTTTAAGATTTATTGTTGAATATTATGTGTTTGTGATTTATGCATAGGTTTGGTATTGATATTTTTCAGATGAAATTTTAATGTTTATTCTCAAATTTTTATCTTTATCAAAAATAACCTTCATGTTTATTATAAATAATAAAATCATGCAGTTAAATAAAATTAAGAAAAATCTAAATATAATCTTTCATTAGAAAAATCATAATTAAAATTTGAAAACGTATTAAAAACTTAAATATAATCAATCTAAGATCGCTCCTCCTATTTTCTCATCACATATCATTCCACTTCCACTCTAAACTTTTCAATTATTGCATCTTGTCTTTTCCTTTATCTATAATATAAATTAACTTATATAAGTAAGAGTTTAGTGGGACACTTATATCTCACAAATTCAAATGAAAACATATTATTTTATTTTCATCATCATTGTCATCATTATTATAAATGTAAATATCTTAGAATACTTTTTAACTTTAAAAATACCATCATCTATTTGGCCTAGTGTTATACCATCACAGCGCACTAATCATAGAAAGAGTAGGGTAGGAAATCTCAAAACAACCATGATGATAAGTCTGCTCATCAGATAAAAGACCGCTTACATGTCACCATCAATATCAAAGATATACAACACTATTTTAAAACATTAAAATACAGATACTTATTTTTCATCAAAACGTCATCATAAAATAAGTATTAAAACATTATATCATCATCAACATTAATAATATATTTATACTTCTTAATTAATAAATTCATATTGCATGTGAAAGTGTACTTATATAAATATCTTACTTAACCTCTTAAATTTTCAGATGATGACTTGATGATTGAGATTCTCAGGTGCTCGCCTTTAAAGCTGTTCAAACCATAAATAATAAATAAAATTATTAAAAAGTCATAAAGTCCATCAATATATCTATCACATTAAAATAATAACTAAAAAGGTTAATTACATCATTCAATAACGTCAAATCGTAAAAACTCAATAATATCATAATGTACAAAAACTGACAACCGGATTTTTGTCCCTTTAAAAATTCATTAAAAAAATTCTAAATAACCTAAAACTGATCTTAAGAGAAAGTAGATATTTAGAACTTTCCAATGATATCTAATTCATTTAAAATGGAATTTATTTGGACCTTTAAACTGATTTTTGACTTCTGATCAATAAATTTTATTAAAACTAGCAATCAAAGATATGCCATTTTGGAAATTAATAATAAATCATACAAAACTCCAAATGATAGTCCAAAAAAAAGTAGACATCTAGGGCTTTCTAATTATACCAAATTTGTCAAAAATGAAGTCTATTTGTACTATTAACAGAGTGCTAAAGATCACGTTTAAAATTTGAAAATTTCCAATCATGACCAAATTTGAAAATACACATTAAAAATTCATCCGTAAATAAAATCAACATCAACCTTATGCATAAACCACATACATATAATAAACCCTAAGACAAGTTTCTAAAATATAAATTCGTAAATTCATCATTCTTATCAAAATATATATCATGCATAAAAGATGCATCCTCAAACCTAGAATCATCTAACACTTAAAAACAACAAATCTACAAAAACAACCATATTCCTAATGCAAACAAACATCAATCAATAACACCCCCAAACAAACCCACCCCCCCTCCCCCCCCCAAAAAAAAAAAAAAAAGCACATTCATGCCCATCTCTCTCATCACGCTTCAACCAACATGAATCAACGCTCGAGAAAAAAAAATATACTTAAACTCTCATGGAAACCCAAAGCACATATGAAAGAAAAGAGAAATCATACCTTAACCAATTTTCTTTTGGCTACAAGAGTTGAGAAAATCTAAGGGATTGAGAGAGGAGTTTTGGTGGCTAGTTAATGGAGTTTTTTCTTTTTTTTTCTTGGTGTTGTATGCATGCAAGAGGATAAGAGAGAGAGAGAAAAAAAATTGACAATACAAAAAGGAGAGCATATATTAAAAAAAATGAGCAGTTAATCCCAAAATAAATTTAGGATTAATTTTGAATATTAATTTATTTGGATCTTTAAACTGATTTTTGACTTCTGATCAATAAATTTTATTAAAACTAGCAATAAGAGATGTGCGATTTTGAAAATTAATAATAACTCATACAAAACTCCAAACGATAGTCCAAAAACAAGTAGACATCTAGGCTTTTTAATGATATCAAATTTTTAAAAAATGAGGTCTATTTGTACCATTAACAGAGTGTTAAAGATCATGTTTAAAATTTGGAAATTTTCAATCATAACCAAATTTGAAAATACACATTAAAAATTTATCCGTAAATAAAATCAACATCAACCTTATGCATAAACCACATACACATAATAAACCCTAAGACATGTTTCTAAAATATAAATTCATAAATTCATCATTCTTATCAAAATATATATCATGCATAAAAGATACATCCTCAAACCTAGAATCATCTAACACCCAAAAACAACCAATCTACAAAAACATCCATATTCCTAATGCAAACAAACATCAATCAATAACATCCCCACCCAACACCACACACCACCCCACCCCACCCCCCACAAAAAAAAAAAAGAAAAGAAAAGCACATTCATGCCCTTCTCTCTCATCACCCTTCAACCAACATGAATCAACGCTTGAGGAAAAAAAAATATACTCAAACTCTCATGGAAACCCAAAGCACATAAGAAGGAAAAGAGAAATCATACCTTAACCAATTTTCTTTTGGCTACGAGAGTTGAGAAAAATTAAGGGATTGAAAGAGGAGTTTTGGTGGCTAGTTAATAGAGTTTTTTTTTTTTTTTTTCTTGATGTTGTATGCTTGCAAGAGGATGAGATGGGGAGAAAAAAATTGACAATACAAGAAGGAGAGCATATAAAAAAATAATAATAATAAACAGTTAATCCTAAAATAAATTTAGGATTAATTTGAATATTAATTGATTTGAATTAGGGGATTATGGATTGTCAACTCATTTTAGACGAGAAGAAAAGTCAAAGAATTTGAAATTTAAATGGGAATTAATTGGATGCTAATTACCCCCTTCCACGTTATTCTCCTTTTTTTTTTCCCTTCTATTTTTTTTTTTTCCTCCGGCCAACTTGCCTTTTCTTATGCTAAAAAAAATAACTAAAAAATTTCTGTGTATAAATACACACGCACACACACGTTTTTTTTTTTTTACTTAATTTATATATATATATACACACACTAAAACATACAAATTTATTTACTTTATATATATATATAAATATAAATTCTACATATATATATTTTCTAATATATTATTATACAAATAATCAAATAACACACAATATTCAAAAATTTGACATAAACTTTTAATAGCACTTTAAGTCCTCATCGAGTTACCTATGGAAGTGGCTTAACTCAACGTCAAAAATAACTAAATATATTATCATCACATTATATACATTAATTTCTAACATCTAATTAATTAATTATGATTAGTGTAACTAAATTAGGGTGTTACAACCCCTTTTACCTTATAAAAGTTTCATCCTCCAAATTTAGAAAAATTCCAAGTGATATGTCCTCATAACACATTATCATTCCTATGTAGCTTTTTTTATCTTGTGATTATGCCAAAGAACTTTTACTAAAGGAATCCCTTTTTTTTTTTTTCAAGGTCTTCATTTTCCAATCCAAAATATCAATTGATTTATTTTCGTAACTCATATACTCTTGAATTTGAATCACTTACAGCTAGGTGACGTAAGACAGATCCTATACATACTTCTTCAACATCGACACATAAAATACATTTTGGATAAATGTCATCTCTTAAGGTAACTCTAGCTTGTAGACCACGTTGTTAATATGCTTAATTACTAAATATGGTCTCACATATCCAGGACTAAACTTGCCTTTCTTCCTAAATTGCATCATGCCTTTCATTGGGGTGACCTTGATAAACACCATATCTCCAACCTCAAACTCTAAAGGTCTCCAACATACATCTGCATAACTCTTTTGCCTACCCTGAGCTGTAGCAACCAGCTGCTGAGTCATCTTTGTCACTTCAGTCGTCTTATTGAAAAAGTCGATTTTCTCCTTGAGTTTTGATTCCGCTAGCTTCTTTTCCCTAATCTCATGCTAATAAATCAGGGACTTACAATGTCTCCTATAAAGTGTCTCATATGGAGCCCTCTCAATTGTTGCTTGATAACTATTGTTATAAGCAAACTCAACTAAGGGCAAGAACTTGCACCAACTCCCTTTAAGTCCAAGGCATAAGCTCAGAGTATATCCTCAAGTATTTGATTAGTCCTCTCCATCTAACCATCTATCTACAGGTGAAAAGCCATTTCAAACTTTAATTTCATGCCCATAGCCGCCTGTACGCTCCTCCAAAAATGAGAGGTAAACCTACTATCTCAATCTAAGATAATAGACTTGGAAACACCATGGAGCTTCACAACCTCTTTTACATGCAATTCTGCCAATTGTTATATTAAGAATGTCATTCGAATTGAAAGAAAATGTGCTGACTTAGTCAATCCATCAATGACCACCCATATAGAATCGTATCCATTCGCAATCCTTGGCTGTCCAATAATGAAGTCCACGACAATATCTTCCCACTTCCATTCCAAAATTTGTTTTAACTAGAACACCCCTCCAAGCCTTTGGTGCTCAGCATTGCTGACAAGTCATACAATACTTCACATAGTGCGCTACGTTCTACTTTATTCCAAACCACCAAAAACTACTCTTACAATCCACATACATCTTAGTTGTATCAGGATGAAGCATACATCGAGTATTGTGCGCCTCGTCAAGAATGTACTTCCTTAATTCTTCATCCTTAGGAACACATAATCGTTCCTTAAGCTTCAGCACTCTATCATCAGACAAACTAAATCCTTCATATTTCCCTTCGAGTACTTCTTTCTTAATCCTCATAAGACTTAAATCAAGGTATTGTTTACTCTAAATATCATTAAGAGTAGTCAAAAAAAAGGTCATCAATGACAGTTATTCAGCAATAAGCTCCAAACAAAAATTATGAATCTTCTTCCAAAAAGGCTTAGACATCTCTTCCAGTGATAGTAATGTAGCGGTGGTCTTCCGGCTCAACGCATCAGCTACCCTATTAGTCTTCAACGAGTAATAAAGGATTTTACAATCGTAATCCTTTACCAACTCAAGATATCTCCTTTTATCTCATATTCAAATCCTTTTGAGTGAAAAAAAAAACTTCAAGCTTAAATTATCGGTAAAAATTTGACATCGAACACTATACAAGTAATGCCTCCAGATCTTTAATACAAAAACCATGACATTCAATTCAAAATTATGAATGGGATAGTTTCTTTCATAATCACCATAATTTATAATTATTGTTTTTCTTTCTACATTTTCCATAATTCACAAAGTACATAATTATTACCAGTATTGCAGGTAATACACTTCCTTCTATTTATATATACAAAATTATTGCCACAGATTTTTTTGCTACCAATACGCCTTTTGGCGTTGATCACAAGTCATGGGATAGGGTGGAGTAAGGCCTGAGTTCATGAGTGCAAAGATATAATATATTATAGAAAGGGAAAAAAAGAAAAGAAAAGAAAGAAATAAGCTTTAAATTTAAATTGAAAAAAAAATACTTAAAACATCTTATATGTTTATTATAAATATCACTTTTACTTTTTTTATTATATACAAATGCTTAAAATATCTTTTATATTTATAAAATTGATCACAATGTATCTCATGAAATGATAAATTTTTGAAAATACCAAAACTGTTCTTCCTAATCTATATTATATTATTTTTAATTTGACTTAATTAAAAAGCAATAAAAAATTTAAAATACAAAAAAACAAATATTTTAATTATTTTGAGAATATTTATATTTTCTTTAAAAGTTTAGTTTAAACAATGCTTTAAATTGTATCTAAATAGGCTGGGAATTGAAATCTAGGTATTTTCAAATAACTTAATCTCTTTAATGGATATTTTGTAACTGATTTTACAAATACAAAGGGTATCCTAATTTGGATCTAAATAAGTTGAGAATGTTAATCTTGATATTTTCAAATAAGTTAATGGTTATAAGAGATATTTTGTGACTGATTTTACAAATAGAAATGGTGTTGTGGACATTTGTATAATAAAAAGGATAAAAGTGATATTTAAACTAAATACATGGGTGTATTAAGTATTTTACTTGTAAATTTTAAACTAAATACATTTTCTTTTAGATTTAAGAATTGTTTTGTAATTGTGCAGAGTTCACAAGGTTAAAATTGTCTTGAAAATCTAGTCCATCGTCAACCGAGGCTTGACCATTGCCACACTTATCTGTTCATTTTATCTTACGGGACAAGGCGCATTTCATCTCATCTTCGAGTCCCTGAATATTTTACGCGTTCGACTCAGACACTGGCCATGTCATCCGAGTTCACCGACTCGTTCCCTCAACCCGACGGCGGCTCAGTCCCGACCACCGGGTCGAATCGCCCCTTCGACGACGACGGTTACTTGGGCTACGACCCCCGCCTCCCTTCCCAGCGCTTCGACTCGTTCTCCGCCACTCAGTTCGTCGACTCCGAGTCGCTCAAGGACTCGGCCACTGACTCGCCGATCTTCCACAGCTCCTCCGCCGCAGCCGACGACGTCTTCGCCGGGCAATCGGTCCCCGACGCCCAATCTCCGCCGTCGATCTACGCAGAGTCCAATGGCCAGGACTTCGATGGAGGATTCGCTGGATCCGACGGTCCGATTCTGCCTCCTCCCTCGGAGATGGAGCGCGAGGAGGGCTTCGCTCTCAGAGAATGGAGGCGGTAAGGCTTCGGACCTTCTCGTTTCTCGTATTTTTCAAATTGATCTGTCACCGATCTGTTCAATCGGACGATATCTGCGAAATTAATTTCGAACTGATTCGTAATTTGCTTCAATTCATCTGTTTCGTATGGAAAAGTCCGTAATTTTCCTTTTAGTGACGAAGTAACGAACTTTAGTTCGTACAATTTCGCAGTTGAAACTGATTCCTATATTTGATCTTCTAGGTTGAACTCGGTAGTAAAAACTGGGAAATTTTTGTTTCGATTCATATGTTTTTTCAACAAAAATCCTTAATTTTCATTTTTATAGTAAAGAAGGAACGAACTTTAATTCATACTAATTCGCATTTCGAACTGCTTCTCATATTCAATCACCTAAGTCTATAGTAAAAATAGGAAGATTTATTGTTTCGATTCATCTGCTTCTTAAGGAAAAATCTGTGAGAGAAGCAATGTAATGAACTTCGGTTCATATTTTTTTTATTGCTTTTTTCGTGATTCGTTTTAAAGAATGTTGAAAATGTAGAGAAGTTCATGAAAAATTTTAAATGTCGTGTTCAGAGAGAACGCGATTCGGCTTGAGGAGAAGGAGAAGAGGGAGAAGGAATTGTTGAATCAGATAATTGAGGAAGCCGACGCGTACAAACTTGAGTTCTATAAGAAGAGACAGATCGCTTGTGAAAGCAACAAAGCTTCTAACAGGGAAAAGGAGAAGGTGAGAATGAGATTGGATGTCTCTTTTTGCATTACATATATCATATGTGATGTGATGCTACTTTTCTTTGTTTGCTATAATTGTATTAATGACGTCTCACCTCTTGTTTTATCTATATTTTCGATTATAGGTGGTTAAAATCTCTTTATCCTCCATAAATCTCATTTATTGCGAGTATTTTAATTGATTATCACCTTCTGATCTACAGTTTCTTGAAATACCATGGTTTCCAGGTTGGTCGGTTGTACTAGTCATTTGTTGAGTGATGGGTAAATTAGGTTATGGATGAGGTTGTGTTTGGCTAAAGGGAAAGAAAATAGGAAGGAAAGAAAGGTAATATAACTTAGGTGCAGAAAATGAAGAGGAAAGGGAGGGCCTCTCTCCCTTGTTGGGTTTGGTATGAAATTTCTCTTCTAATCCTTTCATATTAGGAGATTAGAGTTGGGCTTTTTCTGAAGGATTAAATCCCTCACCCAATCCTTTCCCTCCTCTTCTCTATTACTAAAAAACCATGAGTCCAAAAATCCTTCCACTAATCCCCTCACCCCACCTTTCTTGCGCTCTTCCCTCCTACCAAACCTACCAAACAAGCTCTAAGAGTCTCATATGCCTGGTGAAGAATTTATGTTACTAGGAAAGCAATTAAGCTGAACAGACAACTTTTTACCACGATGCTTACTCTGGGTCAATATCCTAGAATTTTCAAATGATCTGGTCTTGGGTACTAGAAATTGCCTGTAATAATTTCGGCATTAACATCTATTATATGTCACAAGCCTGCTCTGGATACTGGATATTAATGTATGTTATTGCCCTTTTGTATTAAATCCCCTAAAAAGCGCACTTCCCTTGTAACTGAACTCATTCTTGCAATTGTTAAAGTAGGTGAAGATTCTCTGTTCTTTATGTTCTGTCTAGATTTTTGGTTTAGAAATTTTTTGACCAGGAGCGTAAAAGTGTAACAATCACTTGTGTTGGTGATTGTATTTGTGATTGTATTTGTTTACAAAAAAACCTATCATTTCGCATGATTGAATCTCATTTGCAAACATTATATTTAGAATTTTGTTGCTTTTAGAGGTAGTAGTTTTGACTTCAACAAGAAAAGGTTGTATAAGTGAAATCTTGAATTTCTCTGACATCAAGGATATGATGGATTTAGAGGTAGTAACTTTGTTCTAAAGTGAAGCCTTGAATCCCTCTGAGATTTGGAAGAATGATATGCTCTCCTGACGTTTATTCTTTTGGACTTGTATCTTTGTTTTCCAGTTGTTTCTGGCCAATCAAGAGAAGTTTCATGCAGAGGCTAATAAGAGCTACTGGAAGTCTATTGCCGAGCTTATTCCTAATGAAGTGCCAGCTATAGAAAAGAAGAGAGGGAAGAAGGATCAGGAAAAGAAGCCATCCATTGTTGTCATCCAAGGTCCAAAGCCCGGAAAGCCAACCGATCTTTCAAGGATGCGGCAGATTCTTGTAAAACTGAAACACAACACACCTGCTCACCTAAAGCATGCTCCACCACCACCACCACCACCAGCAGCTCCGGCAGGCGATGCTAAAAGCACTGCTTCTCCCGCTGCAGCAGGAGCCGCTGCAGCTGCCCCCTCGAAAGCCGTGGCTGTTGCTTGATAACTTGCCCGCAGCTCTCTTTATTAGCGTCTCTAGAAGATACGTCGTTGTAAGTTGTATAAGGCTACTTGGTTAGAATGTTGTGGTGTTTATCTGCATTGAACTTTCCCCGCTGATTGATAGTCAATCTTTAATTTTTGCCATTTATGTACAAGAAACCGGCCATCCGAAGAGGGCAGACCTCGTATCCGTAATATAGTATATCTTATCTCTATAATTTCGACAATCTTTTCATTTATATTATTTTAATTTTTTGAAATTGAAGATGGGAGATTTGACATGTGTTTCTATTAGACTATGTATAATCACTATTTATATTTTGAACCTTAAAAGACCGAGTGAAGATCTAATTCCAAGCTTATCCTAGACTATGCCTGATGGGTTGGGGAACCAAAATAGTCAGCAAATGATTGCTCATGCTTCATTAAATAATTCACCTCTCAGTTCAGAGAAACACCAAAAAAGAAAACTAAAAGATCAAATTTCTCTGTCGTGTAAAAAAATGAATAAAGAAATGATAACTCTCTACCTTGCATTAAATGTTTTTTATTTATTTACCCATTTCGCTCAACTACCCCAATTTTTTCCCTTAGATTTTCCTTTCATGCTTCATAAAAAGTTCTAGCCCATGTTTTTTATAGCTCTCCTTGGTTGGATAATTGCTATTTAAATATGTAAGCTGCTCGCGCTGTATGCAAATTGCCTCAGGGAGAAAAGAAGTGTTGCTATCTTGAAAGCTTCTTCACATTTGCAGTCAAACCACAAGGTGAATTGGGTAAAAGCAGCATAGATAGTGATTATAGAGCTATGATTTTTTTATCCATGAATCAGTGGTCCTGCAACTGGATATCGTGATCCGGATGAAATATATTTTGAGTATAGACGACAAGTATAGGCTCATGGGTAGGGGGATAGCGTGGTCCAGTGTTTTATGTTTGCATCCATCTGTTTCACCGTTTTGATCAACAACTCAAAAAGAAGACGTGTGAGCGGAATCAGCGGCCTTTATGGTTAATAAGATATAATCGAAAAAAGAAAAATGGATCTCTTCGGTGGTTTCCTAGTATTTATAAAAGATTCCCAAGCTCTGAATACAGACGAAAGTAGATGAATTTAACGCCCATAACCTACTTCGAATTTTGACAGTATACTCAAAAGAGGACTAGAGGAGGATTCTCGGTCAATGCTTCAAAACAAGTAAAATGACACCACACCGTGTACAAAATGAGCGAGGAAGACTGTTCAGAACATCAATAATGAACCCCTACTATTAAAAAGATCATGATGAATTACATAATTGAACCGCCAATCCTTCCAGTAAAACTTCACATCACTCATTAAAGCACAACTCTGTTTAGCTCTCTGTGTCCAGGGTCTCTCTCTCTCTCTCTCTCTACCATCAAGAGCGTTGCGATTCGATATTGAAATTGCAGTTTATACGCAATGAAAATGGGCCAGAACTATCACCTACCGCGCATACTAGCAGGAGATCGACCGCCTCGCTCACTGCCTATATCATCTTCTAGTTCACTCCCATCTAAGCAAATGCCATTATTGTTGACACTGATTTCAGAACTGGCATTACTGCTCGTGGCAAGTGGAGAGTCTGAAACACTAATTGTTCTGCTCCGTGCAGGCCCAGATCTCACACTGTACATAGAGGATGCAGGAATATTTGTCATCAACGGCCGCAAATTACCCGGGATGCTTCTCCTTATGTCCTGCAGTCAAAATCTGAATCAGAAAAACGACAGAATGCCAACTTCAAGCTAACACTCCATTAATAATATCATTTCCAAGGAATCCAAATACAAGTAAAACACCAAAAATTTTTACGAAATACACAAGAAAATAAACGAAGAGCAA
The DNA here is from genome assembly GCA_035233585.1 of Antiaris toxicaria. NCBI lineage: Eukaryota > Viridiplantae > Streptophyta > Magnoliopsida > Rosales > Moraceae > Antiaris > Antiaris toxicaria. The sequence continues at coordinate 8,502,433 of CP141162.1, read as the reverse complement.
ACTTCCGAGTCTAAATTTTTGGGAAAAAAAAATGCTCCATTATCGAACATAATAAGAAAATAGGTCTACGCGAAATGACATAAAAACGAGGCCGTTAAATACTTGATACAAATATGTATCAAAATATTTTATTCTGTAGTAAGATATTTCTAGTCTCAAATTATAGGATGCATATAACTTGCAGGAGAAACGTACCATATGTCGTATAGCCATATCCAGAGATTTCTTTGAGAGTGTTCTACCAAAGCCGGAGCTGTCAGGAGATGAGGATTTTGCAGAGAGATTACCATGAGGAGAATGTTTATCATCTTGCTTCGGCGGTGCCAGTTTTCGCATATTTATTACCCTCTCCACCATTTTTGTTCCAATTAAAACAGGGCTCACATTGTCGTTGATTTTATACTGGTTACGACTAACTGCAGGGACGGAGCTTCCACTAGGATAAACCATCCCATTGGGAGCACGTCCTCTTGAAGGAGAGCACGATTGTCGTCTTGGTCTTCCACTTGAAGCAGGCTCGACAGAAGAAGATCGAGCACTTGGTGCTCCAGGCCTACCCCTTGTAGCTGAAAGTGGCCTGTCAGGAAGTGATGTTCTCAAATTTGGTGGTGCATCAAGCGAAAAACCCGGCATTTCTGAGGGCTTCCAAGGTCTGAATTTCACTGTTGGGGATGCTCCACGTGAGGGTACTGGATTTCTAGCTGTCGTGGAAGCTGGCTTCGCAATTGAAGAAGAAGATTTAGACAGAGAAGCAGATACACTGGGTGCAGATGTCGGCGTTGAAGGCCGGCGAGTTGGTGTCGATGCCCTTGATGTGGACTTGGGAGCAGGTACAGTAGGTCTGGAAGTTGGTGTTGAAGATCTTGCTGTGGATCTTGACAATGGAGTTGTGGATCTTGAAGGAACTGTAGGCTTGGCTGTGGGTGAAGACTTGGCAGTGGGGGAAGGCTTGGCAGTTGGGGAAGGCCTGGCTGTGGGTGAAGGCTTTGCTGAGGAAACTGCAGACTTAGTCACAGAAATTGTCGGCTTACTTGAAGGCAAGGTTGCTCTAGAAGTAGGTGTTGATGGTCTCGATGATTTAGATGCTGCAGTCAATGTGGGACGTCCAGTTGGTGTCACAGGTCTTGATCCTGGACCTCCTGATGATGATGGTCTCCGAGTCCCAGCACTTGAAGAATTTAATGCGACTCTTGAAGAATTCAAACCAGGAGATGAAGCCGGTTGTTTAGATACTAAGCTGTTTCGGGGAGGATGCTCAGGCTGAGGGTTCGCCAACTATAACCACAATAACGAAATGTCTGAGCAACCAGTATTTAATGTTTCAAGCAAAACGAACTGAAATATAACAGTAAAACGATATGGAGGGGGGGGGGGGAGGAATTAAAGAGATACTCTGCTACGTTTCAGCTTCCTAAGATACTCTAGTTTATTCAGCTTTAAAAAGTGGCAATTTGGTAAACAATCCAGCATAATCATGAGTTTATAACTTGAAAAATAAAAAATAAAAAATAAAAAAAAGTTGTCAAAGAGACCCTACAAAAATAATTGCGACTTCCACTTGAAGAGTAAATTACTAAATTCCAAGGCTACCAACAGTTAAACAACCACTTATTTTTCTGCACACTTAAGAACAAGAATTGCTACAAATTAAAATTGAAAGAAAGTGATTACTCTAGATTTCAGAGCTGTCGGACGAGCCTTAGGTGTACCAAGCTGACTCATCAATGTCTTGTGTGATTCCATCTCCAAAGAAGGAAAAAGTGGTGTCCCAGGAGGAGTTAGGAGCCTGCAACAAAAGAAAATTGTAATTGATACCAAACATTAAAGACAACTACATGCATCTGATTCCATCAAAGTTTTATTATTATTTCAAAAAACTTGAATGTTAAAAAAGCAAAGCACAAACACGCATCGTTCATTAACAACAATGACAGTAAATTCCTGGGAAGATTTGCTATGGGATTTTCTCGGCAAAAACACCTTGATGGCTTTCAATTCATTCCCTAAAATTCGTATCCTCAATCCAATGCAATGTGAGAGACTTCATTCCATTAGAGGTGGGGGCAAAATAATTAGCTTCGATAAAAAAATGTACATATACATTTGCAACTCTGGTTGCACATTTACATGTGTCCATCAATGTTTTTTGTACTACATCCGCAAAAGGTATTTGCTCCCAACAGTTACACATACTTATAATTATGTTTCATATAATACTCTGTTCCCCAATCTTTTTTAAGATTTTCTTAAACTATCTCCCATCTTGAATAATAAAAAGAGAGAGTGGAACTTAAATTTCAAAAGAAAGTCTACTTTGCATGTGTTTGATCTGCAATACATATTATAATCTCTGAAAGTGGAACTCTGCCCCAATAAAATAAATAAAAAATGAAAAAAATAAAAATAAAAATAAACACACGAAGAACAATATGATGGAAAAACGAAAATGACAACGAACCATTACCAGTCATAGTCATTCTTATCACTGTCGGAATTGAGGAAATCATCGGCACCAGTCTTGCGCGGAGGTGCCGGCGTTGATGAAGAAAGATTAAAAATTGGAGAAGTTCCGGGTTTCGATCCTGCGAAAATTCATCAAATGAGAGAACAAAAAAAACACGAAAATACCTAAAACAGTAAGATTTTCAAATTAGGCAACAAATTAACCACAGGGAAAAAAATTTTGAAGAAATATTCTAAACATTTCAAATAAAAAACTCGAATTTTTCTACCTAATGGAGCATCGAACTCTTCAGAGCTGTTGAGAAGAAGATCGTTCCGCTCCTTCTCGCGCTTTTTCATCTCTAGAAACAATGCGAGCTCTTCCTCTTTTTCTTTCATCATCGAGGCTCGCAACTGCTGCCTCTGCTTCATCGCCGCTAGCATCTGCGATTCCTGAGCCCTAAAACTCCGATTCATCTCCGAAATCCAAGTCCACCAAGAAATAAATAAATAAAACAAAAATTTCTATAAAATATTATCTAAAAAGAAAAAAACCTAACGCGAGATTCTCTCTCACGTCTCCAACAATCGTAACAAATTCACACCAAACGCCCTTGCGGTCACCATCAAACGGCGAGTTTAGATCTGAAACCAAGGTCGGCCGGCGCGAGACTTGAAAGCACAAATTCTACGTATCAGCATTCCATTGGCTCTCACCGAAGGGAAAAAAGCTCAATGAGGAAGCGAAAGCTGCGGAGAAACCACCAAACTGTGAAGCGTCTCAGCTTGAACAAGCCGCCATTTTGACCAAACGAAGAAGCTCAAGACTCGAGTATGCTAGAGAGAGAGAGAGAGAGAGAGAGGTTTTCAGAGAACCGCCATTATTGAAGAAACGAAGCTCGGAGAAGCCGCGAGTGGGAAATTGCAGAATACTGAAATGTGAGAATAAAAGATCGGAAATTTCACGGTGGAGAGAAGGGAAGAGAAGAGGAGTGGCATTAAATGGTAAATATGAGAGGAATTGGAGTCCGAAATGGGAAAAAAATGAATGGGAACTGCTCTCTTTGTCTCTCTCACTTAAAGGCTACGTTTTCAGGTTGGGCCTTATGGTGGGTGGCTAATCACGAGATTGCCCTCTTTTTTTAATTTTTATTTTTATTATATTTCCTCGGTCGTGTGTCTTTTTTGAATTTTGAAATCGGGGTTTTTGTAGTTCAGTCCCTGGGTTTTGGGGTAATTGTGTTGGAAGCCCGATTTTCAAGTAGAGTTTTCACATCATCGCCAGTTGGGACCTGACCGGCATTGCTTTAATCATACGGAAATGAATGGTGAAGGAAATCAATTGTTTTTGTTTTTTAATTTTGTCAACATGAATGTTCTTTTTTTTTTTTTTTCCTTTTCTTTTTTTTTTGTTTTTAATTTCTTTTTGTGCCGAAAAATATAGGAATGTTTTTTTTTTCTATGCTAGTCAAGAAGAATGTTGCTTGATTGTCTGATCAATAATTCCTGGCTTTTTTTTGTTTTTTTAATTAAGATGCAAAATTGAATTTTATATAAAATATATATAATTATTATTAAATTATGTCTGCAATGAAAATAATAAATTATGGTTAATTTCATGTTTTGAAAAAAAAATTTAAGTAACATTACTTAAATTTTAAAACCCGTTAATTTATGACTGTAATTGTGATGGTCGTCAATTCTAGTATCTTGAAATATATGACAAATGACAGAGGGAACAAAAAAAAAAATCTTTAAATGACATCTTCATGCACATGCTAAATTTCTGATCTTATAAAATTAGTAGGAGTCCTAGGTCTGCATTACTAATAATGAATGACAGTGCTTGTATTGCTGACAAACACTACTAGCAAAATTTTTAGTATGTGTTAACCTTGTTAATTGCAGGACAAATCGAAAGCCATAATTGCGGAATATTTTTAGTAAGAATACTGTTTTTTTTTTTTTTTTTTGTCAGCTTTTCAATTGATGGTATTTTTTTTTTTTTCTAATGTATATGTAGATTATACAAATACAAAGGTCAATTGAAAGTCTCTCTCTAAAATTACTGTCAATTAAGAGTGCACTGCTACGTCTAAAGTCTCTCTCCTTCTCTTTTTCTCTCCTCCAAGTAGAAAAAAATTACAATGATTGGCCGGAGCTTCGGCATCACCTCCAAATGCATCATTAGGCTTCCAATCCTAAGTTCAATTTTCGGATTCATCTCGACATCATTTTTCTTGTGATGGAGATACTGGATAGAACGACACATTCGTTGGGGCGAATCTAACCTATCTTAGAGGTGGATTGTCCTTTTAGGAGGGCTCTGTTCAAATCTGGCTTTCATTCAATAACCAATGACTTGTTATCTGTAAATTTTTCTTTTGTTTTATTGTTATAAAGGTGTTGGTGTTTCCACCTTTTTGGTATGTGTTTTTGCTTTTTTATGGTGTTTTTGCTTCAATAACAATGGAAGTGATGTCCTCCGCTTGTATTTTCCATCAATTTGTAATTAGTGTGATGTATGATTTCTTACTAGAGTTTCTTATATACCATGATATGAGTGCCCCCATTATGAGGGAATGGATCTCGATTAGCTGTGCTAATCCTTCAACTGTTTTGGTGTTGTTTATAGAACAATAGTCAAGTTCGAAATTTATATGTCAAGCGGGTTTTTCTCTATTTGAGTTTCAATACTTGTATTTATTCCTATGTTATTTTGCTCTTTATTGGTAGATCTAGTCGATTTAGAGTCAAATTCTTTTAAATTTTGGATCACTTATGTCATGTGTATTTTGTTTCTTATGAAATAAAATTTCACATTTTCAAAAAAAAAAAAAAAAAGAGAGGTCAATAATAATGCATCTTGTTCATGGTAAATAGATCGTGTAAGCTGTTCTTGTGAGATAATTATATGTTAACCATGTGGTGTACTATTTTTATTGGAAATATCTCATTTCTAAAGCCATTTTAGTAAGGTGGGTAATTCTATGATTCACACTTTGACATAGTCATAAAGTGATCCAAGATAACAAGAACAAGCTACTACAATACAAAAGTCTCCTCATAATGTATGTAGGTCTAACATTTTTTGGAGTCTTCTCGAAAAATTATGTTCACATGACCGTAAGGCTTTTCAAAAAATACATACTCTCTTTCGATATGGTACAAAAGAAGTCAAAATTAGAAATTATATCTGATAACTTTCTCTCCAATCCCTACCTTCAAAATAAACGTCTCTGTTTTTGTCTATCTTCCTCACCTTTTTGTATAAAATTTATACAAACGCTAGAGAACCTTCAAGTCTAAGAACTACCTCAATGCTCACATAATTGAAGATTATACAAGTTTTTCTATAGTTCTTTCGGTGACAAGTCCTTACAATATTACATAAATTATCTTAATGGAATATTTGGTAAACGTATTGTGTTCACATCACGTTTGAACACAATATATTGAATGTTTTTTGTATTTAGATGAAATGTATTTATTTTGCATTTAAATGCAATGTGTGTTTAAATGAAAAATATTTGAATTGTATTTTAGAATTGAAAAGTTGATGTAATTAGAAAAAGTAGATAAAAAAGTGAGATAAAGAGAGAATATGATGTAAATAAAAAAAATTTATTTTTTAAATATATTTGAGGTATATATTTGAGGTGTTATTGAAAATATTATCTGAAATAGTAAATATTTTTGAGATATTATTGAAAATTATTGTATCTGAATGTAAAATTTTTGTGTTTGAATAAAAATTACATTACATTTAAATATAATGCGAATGCAAAATTATAAACAAACACCTCATAAATTATAACCAAAATAAATAAATAACATGATACATGATAAATCTAAAATATTTGAATTATTAGTGAAAACTACATTGTCTATGCATGAACATACAAAAAAAATATATCTTAAAAGAATGACAACAATAATAATTCTAAGAGCAGCTCGAACTGGAACGCCAAAATAGAGCTGGGGTTGCTCTCTAACCTGATGCGAAAACCTACACTATTTAGTGTAGTGCAACCTATAGCACATAACGTTCAACGCTATTTTTTATTTTATTTTATTTTATTTTTGTTTTTGTTTTTATTTGCTTAATTGTTGGTTTTAAAAGAAAATATACCCTAAAAATTTTATATATCCTAGTTTTATGCCAAATGCATGTTATTCAACAAATTTCCTTTATTTATGTGAAATTTTTTTATTTTGAGACGATTTTAATGATTTAAAATAAATAATAAATTTTAATGTGATTTATGTTAAATTGAATAAAAAGCATTAGAATAAATATTATACAAAACATTAAATAAACAATTACAATTTATAAATTTAAAATTCAAACATATAAAAAAAAAGCATACATATTTTGAAAACACATAATCTTTTAATAATTTTACATGGTGTTGGTAAGAGTATTGCGTTTATATTACATTTAAACATAATGTAATTTTTATCTAAACGTAAAAGTATTGCATTCAAATCTCAATCAAACACCATTGACATTACACACTACAAGAAAACACAACTTCGGCGACCAAATCTATTGCGACCGAAAAAGTTTGGTTGCAAAAGATTGCATGTTGCGACCAATTTTTGAGTTACAAAAAATTTATGGTTGCCTTTGACATCACCTTGCTATCATGTTTTTCTGTGACTTAATATTTGGTCGCAAAAGCATGTCTGTTGCGACTAATTAATTTTTGGTCACAAAAATTTTAGCTCCAAAGAATTAAAAAATGATTGGTAAAAAAATATTCCATGACTAAAATTTTATGGTCACAAATAGTAGACAATCGACTACCAATATGTTGGTAGCAGAAAGTATCGACATTTTAGCGACCAAAATGTTAAGGAATATTGGAAGTAAAATGTGGTGTACCATCTTTTATAGCTACAACGACCAAAACAGTGGTTGTAAAATTCATTTTTGCTTGTTCTATAATAATTATATGTTCTAAAAGGAAAGTATTAACTTGAATAACTAATTTATTAAAGATGATCAGTAAGGATTAAAAATAAATATTTCCAAAAGAAAAAAAATAAATAAATAACAAACAATACAATACTCTTGATTAAATCCTGTTCAACTTTCTAAAGACATAATATGCATATAACGACCTGGATATAAGTTCTGAGTTCTTGACTTTTATTTGCATCCAACCTACAATAAAAAAAAAAAAAGACAATTAATTAGATATCTTGATTTTTATTATTGTGAGTTCTATTGCACTTTCTAATATAATATAGCAAACGAAGGTTACAAAAATACACACGTTTTTAATCAATCACTTTCTTCACTTTCAGTTATGTCTTCTGTAGCACCAAGTACTAATTCATCATCATCATTTTCTTCTCCACTTAACTCTTGCAAGATCTTATCATTAGGATCTATTTGTAATTCAACATCCACTGCTTCAACTTCGGTTGATTCAACCTCTTCTCGAATAAGATGAGTTACTGTATCAGTGGCATCAAATGTTATATTAATGTCATTTGAGGTTTCTTCTTGATAAGCTTCTGTGTTGACAACAGTGTCTTCCTCACCATCATCTTCACCACTTTTACTTGTTGATGGCGCATCCCAAATATGTCTATGATTTACCTTTCGAACCACTTTCCAATTTGCCCTTTTTGCAATCATCTAAATAATAGACCTGCTTAACTTGGTTTGCAAGGACAAAAGGAACATCTTTATAACATTCTGAGCTTACGTCGATACTAGTGATATGAAATTCTACATGTTTTTTTTTGTCATCGATAGAATTATACCAGCCGCACTTGAACAATATTACCTTGTGCCAATATAGGTATTGCACTTCCCAAATTTCCTTAATATACCCATAAAAATCACATAACCTACCACCATATTCTGCTTCAACTAAAATGCCATAATTTTGTGTATTACGCTTTTCATCCCGCGATTTTGTACGGTAGCGAACTCTATTTACCATGCAACCAGTATATGGAAAAACTAGAAACCTCGGTCCACATGCAAGTGCATACAACTCATCTGTGACTTCTGGAAATGATTCTTGATACAAAAGTTTTATCTGTACATAGTTAAATTGAATATTAGAATGAACACAATTTAAAAACCAAAAATGTTCCAATAATTAGAAGAAACTTACTTTATCTTCAAACCAACTTGGAAATTCGTCTTTTTGGGTTTGTTTGATATTTTGAACCCCTCTTGATTGTAATATTCTTGCATGTTCGCTGCTCTCAAAAAAAAAAAAGAAATTAAGTTTCAAATTGGATGAAAATACTAAGTGACAAAAAACATTATAAATGGATTAGAAAATAAACTTACTCACGATAAGATTGCAACTCAACACAATTGTTCAAAATGTACCAATGTATCTCATTATGTTGATTTTCTGTCAGTTGTAAGGATTTTTGCATCCCAAATAGTCTGCTATATTGGTTGAATACTGACAGCGTTGATGGCCTTCGCATTTGATCATGATCCGAGTTACGATCTGGGCGATTAAAGCGTGTTTCTATTCCCCGTAAGTACATTGAACAATATGTTAACGCTTCATTGACAATGTATCCTTCTGCAATTGAGCTTTCAGGTCGTGCTTTATTTCTAACATACTTTTTCAGAGTACCCAAAAATCTGAAATAATATATGCAAGTAATCAATATTGCAAAAAAAAAATAATGATAATAAAATAAAAAATAATTGAAGTTTATTATAGAATTACCTTTCAAAGGGGTACATCCATCTGGTATGCACCGGACCACCTAGCATGGCCTCAAATGGTAAGTGTACAACTAGATGGATCATCACATCAAAAAATGCAGGCACAAAAATGCTCTCCAATTTACACAATGTAATAACAATTCCATCTTGTAGAGCCTCCAAGTCTTTAACCAATAATGTCTTGGCACAAAGCTTTTGGAAAAACAAGGATAGTTCAGCAATTGTATCCATCACCTTCTTTTTCAAATAGGGCCTTAATCCAATGGGTAAGAGATGTTGCAAAAGAACATGACAATCATGACTTTTTAATCCGGTTATCTTCCCTTCAGTTATGTTGACATTTCGAGAAATATTTGCAGCATAATCATCTGGAAATTTTGCTGACTTTATGAACTCACAAAATTCTTTCCGTTCATCTTTTGACAATGAGTAACATGCTGTTGGTTTGATCCACTTCTCCCCTTCTTTCCTTAAATGCAATTCCTTACGTATCTTCAAGTCTTTTAAGTCAAGTCGTGCCTTTTCTGTATCTTTGGACTTATTTTCCATGCTCAAAATTGTCCCAAGTAAAGCATCGCATACGTTTTTCTCAATGTGCATCACATCCAAATTATGTCTCAACTTCAATTTAGGCCAATATTCCAACTCCCAAAAGATACATTTGCGCCTCCAATTTGTGTCTTTCCGTTTACCCTCTTTCTCTTCTTTGAGAGCTTGTTCACTTTTGCCTGGCATACTTATCTTGACATCTTCTAATTGCTTTAAAATTTCATCTCCTGACAACATTTTAGGGGGGCCACGCTTTTCAATTGTTCCATCATATTCTTTACTTTTCCGCCAAGGGTGGTCATCATCCAAGTATTGACGATGTCCCATGTAACAAATCTTATCCCTTAATCGAGAAGAAGATGTTTTATTAAGACATTTTGGACAAGCCTTGTATCCTTTAGTGCTGTAACCAGATATGGTGCCATAAGCAAGAAGATCATGTATTGTCCAAAATATAATAGCTCGCATAGTGAAATAATCATTCTCCACAACATCAAAAGTTTTTATGCCTTTTTCCCATAGTTCCTTCAACTCATCAATTAAAGGTTGTAAGTAGACATCCATGTCCTTACCTGGAGCACTAGGTCCAGGAATTAGCAACGACAACATGAAAAATTCTTGCTTCATACCTCTCCAAGGGGGCAAATTGTATGGCACTAGCACAACCGGCCATATGCTATGTGAATTGGAAAGATTCTCATATGGATTGAAACCATCTGTTGCTAGCCCCAGTTTGACATTTCGCGCATCTTTAGCAAATGTTGGATATTGGTTATCAAAGTCTTTCCAAGCCTCTCCATCCGCTGGATGTTGAAGTACACCTTCTTTGTGATCACGTACTTTATGCCACCGCATATCCATTGATGTATGACGTGATATGAAAAGTCTTTGTAGCCGTCAAGTCAAGGGGAAAAAATGCATCTTTTTGTGTGGTATCTTTTTTCCACTTGTACCTTTGTGCTTGTATCTTTCAAAACCACAAACCGGACAACTCTCGGCATCTTTATGTTCTTTCCAATACAAGGCACAATCAAACTTGCATACATGAATTGTTTCATATCCAAGTCCAAGGTCACGTAACATTTTCTTAGCTTCATAATGGGTTCTCGGAATCCTGTTGCCTTCTGGAAATGCATTACTTAGCAGTTCCAATAACATGTCAAATGATTTGTTATTCCAACGGTTCAACACCTTTATGTGCATCAACTTAACAATAAACGTTAAGCTCGAAAATTTTATGCATCCAGGATACAACTCTTTCTGCACTTCAACAAATAGTTCATCAAACAAATTACTTATACTATTGTAATCATCTGGACCTATAGTGTTGTTGATATTACTTCCCCCCAATGGCCTAGCTGCATCTCTAAGTGCTTCTATCATATCATCCTCACTAATATTGTCGTCATCGTCGTCATCTGATTCAGTAGTTTCGTAATGATAACTTAAATTGATGTCTTCTTCCCCATGAAAGTTCCAATTAACATAATGCCCTGAAAAACCATATTCAAGTATGTGGCGTTTAACTGTTGCTAAGTCATGAAATTGATGGTTCAAGCACTTAACACAGGGACAACGAGTCTCATTCTTTTCATCTAAGTGATTGCTTGCCTTTGCGATGAAATGCTCGACTCCGGCTCTATACTCCTTGGAGAATAGCCTATCTTTAATAAAAATCCAATTCTTATCCATATTTGTAGCCTATTAATAAATTAAAAAAATGTTAAAAACATAATAACCAACATAAAAGGCAATGTTATTAATTACCATATAACAACAATTTTCTAGAAGCATTGAGCAAGTGTGAAAGTCAGCAATGATAACCGACTTAAAGTTCTATGAATAGAGGCCATGGGTCTCATTAGAGCTTCGAAAGTGTCATATATAGAGCTTCGAAAGTGTGAGTATAAAGTAATTGGTGTGTGTAGTGTCCAAGAGTGTGAGTCGTGGAGTGTTTGTTAGCTAATTATGGAGTGAAAGCTTGAAAGTAAAGTCTTGTAAGCGATTAATCTTTTGCTGTGTGACTGAGTTCTACTCTAGGATAGTAAATGTTATGGCATTAATGTAAGAACATCCGTCTGTATAGAACATGATCTTAGATTTAATCCAAGAAAAAAAGAGAATGAAAGAAAAATTAAAAAAAAAAATCCGAAAACAATTACACATTTAAATATCCACTTCTAAACATAAGGACAATGTGTATTATTATGCACAACATGATAATTGAGAATCAGTGTGATGTTGATGCATCAATTCAAGAAGTGATGCAAGCGCAAACCCCGCAAGTTCAGATGACAAAAGATGAAAACATGTATTTTTAACAATTTCTTGCTTGACATATATAAATTCAAGATAAACAAGCTCATATTGAACTCAAAAATGCATTAATTGAACACTTGTAGAATGAATATAATAATTCAGGAGAATAATATAAGCATCAATATATATTTGTATTTTTATATTTATGATTTTAATTAAATGTAATGTTTTTCTCTTATTTGATTTAATGTAATGTAGTTTTTAACTAATATAATAGCTACTAATTACATTATTTTAGTCAATTAAGAATATTTTATTAAATTATTATTAATCTAATCAAGCGTTAATTGTTAAAATATGTTTAATGACTCGTATGTTAAAAAAAAGATATAAGAAAATAAAAAAGAAATATTTTAAGAATATTCTTTTTAAAGTAATTTTTGAAGTTGATAGGTCGGAGATCAACTATAAAGTAGAGTTAGAAAAACTATAAAATAGAGTTAGAGTTACTATAAAATAAAGTAATAAATTAGAAATGACCTCAATTCCTATAGTAAAAACTCTCTTTTTAATGAGGCTATATAAGGCTATATAAAATAAAGTAATAAATTGGAAATGGCCTCAATTTGATACTATATAAGGCTAATAATATGTCAAACTCAGGTTTATTCCATGAATCTTATGTACTTATTTCGATTCATGAACATAAATAATATGTGCAACTATACTTATTTTAGGAAAAAAAATTATCATGCAAAATGTATTTTCCCTTCCAAAACAAGTTTTTTAATTATATTTTAAGAGTTGAGTATGGATGAAAAAAACACAGGACAAAGGAGAGGATTGCCTTCTCATCCCCAGCCTTCAAAACCACCCCATTCCACTCCCATCTCCGTCTCTGTTTAAGATGGGAAGGGAGAGGATCTCCTTCCCATCCCTAGCCTTCAAAATCATCCCATTTCTGTCCTTGCTTAAGAAAGAACGGGGTCAAAATCAGGAATTCCTTATTTCTCATTTAATAATATTATATATTTGAAAACTATATAACTTAAAATCAAAAAAATATAAGTAAAAATTATCATAAATTTACTTCAAAATCAAATATTTTACAAAACAATTCAAAGTCTAAACTAATGCAAACAAGCTAAAATAAAAACACAAAAATGACCACAAAAAAAAAAAAAAAGCAAAGTCAGAAAATTTAAACAATAAGTAGCACGTATCTGCTAGTATTAGCCAATCAAAGCCCAAAGATCCAATTACTACTAACTAATAATTAATTTTTTTGTTTCGTTCTTTAAAAAAATATAGTTAGTAATTAATTTTTTTTAAATTAAAGTAGTATAATTAAGTTATAAAAAAAGTGTATATATATGCTATTTAATATAAATATAATGATATAAGGATATTGGAACGGAAGCGCAGTGGGGGTGCTCCTCCATCCCGTCACACTTCTAAAAGCATTTTTATATGGTTCACTTATGAATTCAATAATAAAGATTTTTTTTTAAATTTGCTAATTTGATTGTTGAAAAAAAAAAAAAAAGAATCAAAATGATATAAATTTAAAAATCATTTATTAACTAGACATAAAAATTTAGCATTAAATCAATATGATACAAATTAGATATTAATAAAAATAAAGTTTGTATGATATTAATCAAGAGAAAATAATTTGTATCGTATTGGTGAATCAAAAAAAGTAACCATATGGAAATTTTCTCGTTTAAAAAAAGAAAGCCTCTACTAATAGAATGTCCTTTCCCATTTTAAGCATTATTGCTCTCTTTTTTAGAACATTTTCAATGCATTTATCTATTATAATGTTATATTTGTTACAAAATAATTTGAAAGATAACATTATTTTAGTTTACATCCAATACATGATGTTAATTTTAATGCTGTTTTTATTTTTTGCCATTATCATGGTGTTTTTGAAGTTGTAAAACTAAACTTTTAGTATTTAAATAAAAGAAAAATATGTTGTAATAATTACATAAGATAATAATTAATAAAAATAAAAATAAAAATGTTTTATTGGTTATATTTTATAGTAAATTTATCATAAAGTTTAGTATAAGGGAAATTTGACAATCCTTCCACATTTTAAACATTATTGCTTTCTCTTTTAGACCATCTTCAATGTATTTATCTATTCTAATGTTATATTTGTTATAAAATAATTTAAAACATAACATTATTTTACTTTATGATCCAATACATAATATTATTTCTAATGTTATTTTTATTTTTTGTCATTATTATTGTGTTTAAGAAGTTGTAAAACTAAAGTTTTAATATTCAAATAAATGAAAAATATGTTATAATAATTAGATGAGGTAATAATCATAAAAATCAAATGTAAAATTTTATAATTATGTTTTATAATAAATTTATCATAAAATTAAATATAAAATAAATTTAACAATAAAAATGCTTATCATAAAATTTAATATTAAATTTAAAAATAACATTTCATTGAGGAGTATTTTCTTCACTCAAATTTCGAATTTTACAGCACAATAATTTAATGTTGTACCGTGGATGCTTTTAACACAGTATCAAACATGTACTAATCATTTGATATTATTTTTTTATTCGCCATGATTACTTTTTCTCAAATACTAGGACGTTTAGTAGATGTATTATATTTTGATTGTATTTGAATGAAATTTATTTTTTGAATATTGTATTTAATTGAAAAGTATTTGTTTTGTATTTGAATGAAATATATATTTGGATGAAAAGTATTTTAAAGTTGAAAAGTTGATGTTATTGGTAAAAGATGTACTAAATAGTAGAGTTGAAAAGTTGATGTGATTGTTTTAAAAAACTTTTAAATAGTAATTATTTTCGTAGTATTATTGTAAAATTTGTATTTGATGTAATGTTATATTACATGTGAATAAAATTAAAATGAAATATTTTTGCCAAACAGCACCTAAAATCAGTCTCGTCCAAGTCGCCAAAACGACGTCGCTTCCTCCACGACCAGAAAATGATTGACCTGCTCCCTGTAAATCATCCGATGCATCAGAAGAGCCGAGCAGTTTTGGGCTGAGAAGGAAAGAATCGGAAATGGCAGGGAAGGTGAGGAGCGAGGCCAGCAGTAGCAGCAGAACCACCACTGACGCCAACACCACCTACGACGACAACCACAACAGCAACGGCAATGGCGGCGGCTGCGGCGGCGGCGGAGGAGGAGGAGGAGGAGGAGGAGAAAGTCTGGTCGTTGATTTCGGAAGGAACCGAAGCTCTTGCGGCTATTGTAAATCCCCCGGTCGCACCAGCATCTCTCATGGTTTGTCTTTCAATCTTCTTCGTCGTAATCGCTTTATTATTTTTTCATTATTATTATTATTACTACTACTATTAGATTGATCGGTTTTGGCCAATTCGATGGTTTCTTTAATTCGATTGGAATTGGTTCATCGAGCTAATCAGATTTTTTTTTCTGTTTTTGTTGTTTGATAGTTTGGTCAACCAGCTGAAGTCTGAGAAATTTTCTTAATTTCGAGATTTGGTGTTTCTCTGGAATTAAGTGGAAGTCATTTCATGCTTTTTTTTTTGTATTAATTTTCATTTTTTTTGGCCAATTATATTGTATGAATTTGCACTTTGACATGAAAAAAATGTGAAAACTTTGCTAGAACATAATTCACCAATCTTCTGATCAATTCTGAGCATAAACTCGGTTTTTTTTTTTTTTTTCAGCTTGAAAAGTTTGTTATTTTTACCTTCAATAACCTCATTGTTGTTGTACTTCTGTGTGAGAGTTGATCGTGTATCATATAGGTGATTCGTATAAAAAACCACATTTATTAAGCAACAAACTCTTGCATTTTAAACAGACATTTAAAGTTACAAAGGATGGACGTTATTTTCGGGTTTGTATTGACCTTATCAGATTAACAATAATGATAGGGATTCCAGTAATCTACCAATTCTCGTACCGAGTGATGTTGCAAGTGAATTTTAAATTGGTGATTTCATTGTAGAAAGTTGTATCTTACCAATTGAAATGTAACAATTCATATTTCTGATATTGTTTCTATATTTATTGGTGTTGCAGGTTTATTGGCTCAAAGCCTTACCGTTAATGACTATCAAGGTTGGTAGAGAATTCTTTCTATGTTAACTCTCTTTCTATGTTCTGCGAACATGAAACTTGCTCTTGTCTGTGTAGACAGCGTATAATAGGGCAGTTGAACTTCATGATATCATAGGCCTCAGTTGTGATGGTTAAACCATGAACATGAAGCATCTTTGCAAAATTGCATAGCTTGTCAATTCGTGTGGTCTGATGATCCTGTGCTGATGCAGGTTCAGGGTTTTTTTAACCCCCTTATACTCTCAAAATATTTCATTGTGTTACTAAACCTATTTTTGTAAATGATATATAGATGTTCCCGTGCTTGTGAATTCTATGTCTATGATTTAATGCTACCTATAAGCTCACTATCTGGAATAAATTAGTGAATTTTGATGAGATGTCTTCTCTTGCAATATTTTTGCTTCATCTCATTCTATTATTTCACGACAAGTATTTGTATTTGTACTTTTTTCTAAGTAAAAAATAAAGAATTTTCTAAGATGCCATTTATTCTTTACTTTTTTTATTTTTTATTTTATATAATTGGCCTGCGTTAATTTATTCCGTTCAATGCTTAATTGCTCTGTTTGTAACTAATGACATTTCTTAGATCTTCTTGACCGAGGTTGGAGAAGATCTGGTTCTTTCCTATACAAACCTGAGATGGAAAGATCATGCTGCCCTTCTTACACTATTCGTTTAAGAGCTCGTGACTTTGCTCCTTCCAAAGAGCAACTTCGAGTGATCGGACGAGTGCAAAGGTATACTTATATTGCCTTTCTTGTTTCAGTGGTTGTATACCAGTCTTTTTTCGTTAGAGTGATGTTTCCTTTCACACATTGCTTAAAAAAAAAAAAAAAAAAAACTCCTGTAACCGTGGTTAGATAAGTTTGGAAAATTGTAGCCACTCAATAGTGGGTATCATGAATTTCTTTACAGCTGGTAGTCTTTCTTTCTGTGCTTATTGTGCATGAATAAAATATATCTGCTGTGAGATGCCAGATTTTCGGCCACTTCAAAATTATTATATATCTATTATTATACAGTGCTCTAGTTTAAAAGCTGAAAATAGTTCGAGATTTCAGGTTATTTTCAAGTTCTGAAAAAGCATATACTTTCTTGCAAATATGTTTTGTAGTGAGCCCTGACAACAGTTTATGCCTAGGTTTTTAGATGGCAGCCTGCATTCTAACAAACCACTCAAACTAAAGGAGGGTCCACATGCTTCTAAGGAAACTAGCAGCTCTGCTGATCTTGGAGGTTCAAGCTTTGCAAATAAAGAATGCTTGTCCAGTAATAATGCAGAAAAGAATGAGGCAGAAAAAATTTTGCAATATTTGTCAGACAAAATTGATTCTGTGGTGCACACTTGTGTTGACGGTGGGGATTTTCCTAATGATCTTCAATTGCCAAAAGCTTCTGTTAAAAAGGTTTCACAAGGAAAAAGAAAGCTATTTGTTGAGGGATCAGAGACTCTCCTGTACTCCAGCAATATTGCATTTCAAATAGCAGCTGCCATTAAAAAACGAACACTACAAGGTGTAGAGAGTTCCCTCCAATCAAGGGTATCCGGAGAGATTGTGAATGAAAAGGAGTTGTCTCCCAAAGCTATTTCAGAAAAGCTGGTAAGTTTCTTAAATCAGCTGGCAGAAACTTCTGGTCTTTCGGTCAGGTCTTGTAATGGACACATAAATTTTTATTCTGGCACCAATAAAGTTTCTTTGGATGGAACGGCTGAGGTTGTGACTGTCTCTGAAGGATCTGCTGCAAGGCACAAAAATAAACCGCGTTTTTCAGGGAATAGCCAGGAGCATACCCCTGTTAAAAGAAGAAGGCTTGAGATCCACTTGAAAAGGTCCAGTTTTGATCCAGAAGAGTTTGCTTTGTACAGACGATATCAGATAAAAGTGCATAACGAAACACCTGATTTTGTCACTGAAAGTTCATATAAAAGGTTTCTGGTCGATACTCCCTTAATCTTTGTTCCTCCTACCAAGGATGGGAGTGTTCCACCTTGTGGCTTTGGCTCTTTCCATCAACAATATGTGATTGATGGACAACTAGTTGCAGTGGGTGTTATAGATATCCTCCCTAGATGTTTGTCCAGTAAATATTTGTTCTGGGATCCGGACTTTGCCTTTCTATCACTTGGCAAGTATTCAGCTCTGCAGGAAATAAACTGGGTGAAAGAAAATCAATCCTATTGCCCAAGTCTCCAGTTTTATTATCTTGGCTATTACATTCACTCCTGCAATAAGATGAGATATAAAGCATCATACCGGCCTTCCGAGCTTCTTTGTCCTCTGCGTTACCAGTGAGTTCCCTTTTTATACATAAATATGATCTCCTAGAGCTTCATGTAATGCCTTTCAATTTGAACTCTTATTTATGGTCTTGCTAAGGATCCAGCTTTTATTATAATTTTTTGACATCAACCCATAACTCACGTGGCATTGAGTTTTCATCTTTTCTCTAGTGAATGCAATCTTTTTATATTGATAAATGTGACACTTTTTTATATACACCTACCAATAAAATAATAACATCTCAGATGCCATGCCAACCGTTAAATAAAAACTCGGGATAACTATTGGGATCCTTTAAATCCTCATTTTATTTGTGTATAGTGTGCCACTGCGTTCCATAATCTCTTCACTTTCTTGTTGATGTTCTTTTTGATACGTTTCGTTAGGAGAAAAACCTTGGGTCTGTATTCCTAAAATAGGAAATAAATAAATAAACATGATGGTCTAAATAAAACCATCCACTTTGACTTCAAATGAGTAAAACTTGCAACAACATGCAAGTGCCTCGGATGTCCAAAGTGCTTGATCTTTCTGATTAGTGGATATGTGATTTCCCTGCTCCAGGTGGGTTTCATTTGATGTTGCCAGGCCTTTCCTTGATCGAACAGCATATGTTGTCTTATCAGATTGTGCTCTCTTACCTGATGGAGAGTCCTCTGCGCCTAATGCTTCTGAGCAAGCCATTGAAGTGCAACACAATGACAATAATCTTGAAGGCTCCAACGATGTACATATGCATCAAGCCGACGAGGCCACTGATCCTGAATTTGAAATGTCAGACGATGAATCAGGTGAAGAATCCAGTGATCAGGAATCTGTTCAATTAGAAGCTGGAGATATCAACAACATATTAATCGGATTGAAGGGATCTTGTTTGAAATACAAGGCATGTGATCTCCATTGGCTATTCAGAGATTTATCATTTCATAACTCACCATATTGTGTTCTCCAAATGCAGGATCTACAGCGAGTTTTTCATCTCTCGAAGAGGAGTAACTTGGAAACCCAGCTGCATAGATACTTGAGAGTTGTAGGGAAAGACGTTGGCGAGCGGATGATCTATTCACTTGGGTGATTTGCTTGCTTTGATGGGGTTTTATTGGAGTCTATTACTAAAAAGAAAAAATCGTCTTGTATGTTTGATGACTTCTGGGGCTGCAAAAAGGTCGAGGTTTAATGAAGCTTTTCTGGTTTCACGCATTGTGTTTTTCGGTTTTTCTCTGTCCAGGTTATCGATTCGATTATAGATAATTGGATATGTATTTGGGTCAAGTAATCTGCCTTCATGATTTCTTGAATGGATAGAACAGCGTCGTTGGACGATATTTTTGGACTCAATTATAGCACATTTACCTCATCAGGTCATTCTACATTGTGCCAGTGTGTGGTTGATGCATGTCTACTTGTGAAGATGAAAATCATATCCTTGTAAATTTTCATATTTGAGAATAAAAAATTAACATTTTAAGCGTAAAAAAAAAGTGATTTTTTTTTTGAACGTAAAATGTTTTATTCATGTAACTATTATTTCACTTTTGGATAGAAAATATTTTCTAATATCAAATAAGACTTTTTTCATTTTTAAAAGTAGATATTCCATTCAAACAGAAACTATATATGTACATATTTAAGTTTGTTCTTTTCTAATTATCAAATTATAGGTTAAATCTTATTTTGACCTTTAAATTTAAAAACTTCTCAGGTAAAGAATTGATCTATTAGATTTATCAGAAATTAGTCTTATAAAATTAAAAATGGTCCTTAAATGCTTTTTTTAATTTGTTTTGTTTAGATTTGATAGTTAGATAAATGAAAAAAAAAAAAAGAATTTGGAATTTTTTGATAGATCGAGTTATATTAGGAGATGTTTTTATTAATATCGATTAAAATGAAATTTGATATGTGATTTCAAAGCTTAAAAATGAAATTAACCGTAAAAAGTTTCTTTCCAATAAGTATATAATGTATAGCTCTTTCTCTACTCCAAGAATTTTTCTCTTTTCAAGTAAGAAAATGGCTTTGGGCAGTTGGCAAGCATGCAAAGCAAAAATGGGTGCCCAACGACTCCTCAAAGAAGCCCCTCCTGGCCCCTGGAGAGTACGGGGGGGAGGGCGGCTCATTTACAGTCATGGAAGGGACTCGACCGCAAACGATCAAGTGGGTCCCCCTACAATCGGTGCCACGTGAAGTCCTTTTTTTTTTTTTTCGGTGGAATAAATTCGAGTTTCTAATTTCTTACAACCGGTGCTGTCTTCCGCCGCTGGATTTTAACCAAAACCAGCGGCTTTAACCATTAAATTACTCTTTTGATAAATTTACACACTTTTAATTTCCAAAATTATTGTGCTTTTTTTATTATAAATATAATCTAATAATAATTTTATAAGTTTATAATTAATCATATCATAAAATGAAAAATTTGAATTCATTAGTTTTAATTTTAAAAAAAAATTTCACCATCCAAAAATCACAAAAGCTCCAAAGAAAAAAAAGAAAACAAAAACCCAACACATAAATTGTCTCTAAAGGCTTGTTTGAGGAAGTGTCTTCAGTTATTTTTAGACATATTTTTATACTTTTTTTTTTACTTCATCGTTATTTTTTAATATTTATACATCTAAAATTCTATAATAAACTTAAATTTTAAAAATTTATAATTTTATATATACAAATCCAATAAGGTGATTTTTTTTAAAATTGTATAAATTTTTTAAAAAAATAAAATAAAATTTATATTAATTTTTTTTTCAAATAAATTTTTAAGATTTTATATTTTTTTCATTTTAAATATTTTTTTTCTTTAACATATTTTTCAAAACTTACCCTCGTTGAAAAAAAAAAAATTTATTTGATGCTCTCTTCGGCCACAACAGAAAACCAGATGAACGGATAAGACAACAAATCAAACAGGAAAAAAAAACGCTATGAGATGTTATGGCCACCGAAATGAAACAGAATCTATTCGAGGTGTCACAATCGTCCGGTTAGAAAAATGCCAAAAGTCCAATTTTTTGAAATTTTAGATAGTTTTCTTTCTTTCTTTCTTTCTCAGCCCGTGACACCAACAAAGAAACCAGTGTATGAAAATGGACCGATCATAATCAACTCACATTAACGGATCATCACCCTTTCAGTTTATTCCACTCCAGAGTCTCCAATAGAAGTACAAAACAAACTCTTCTCTCGGTGCCACATTACATCTAGATTTTAGGTGTGCAAAATGCAAATACCTGAGAAATATCTTCCTCCGTAGAGAGAACGAGAATAATAAGTTAGAGCATACTTTGATTAAAATTTTACTGATATGACTATTTAATTGATGTGGTATGATATCTCGATTAATAAGATATTTTAATTAACATAATGAGACTTACATGAATAGGGATAAAATAAATGGTAAGTAAGATAAAATCTTCCTAAAATATTAGGATTTCATTTGCCATTAAAACTAAGTGCCATGTATTTGGAAAGTTTTTTCTTATCAGGCCTCAAATATTTTAAGTTTGCCACCTTCATCATGAGCTTTTTGACGATCGCTTTAGATTTGTTTGGTTTGAAAATAGACACTAGGGTACAAGAAGTGTCCTTTTTTAAGTTTCACCATAAGATTTGTGACATACTTTTTGAATCAGTGAGCGCTGAGTGGAAAGAATTCCACTATTGAACTGGTACTAGTAATTTTTGATGAAAATAATGCATGAAAATAGTATAACAGTTTAATCAAATACACTAAAGATTGGGCCAAAAGTTCTAAGGGGCATAAAATCAACTAACTTCACTCTAAGCTTAATTTATAGAAACTGAGCTCATATTTGACGTGGTCATTCAAACTGATTGTATGGCTACAATTCCTTCCCCCCCCCCCCCCCCCAAAAAAAAGCCCACTTTAACTGTACAAAGTTATTCTTAAAACTTTATAATTTAAATTTTAAAAAACCATAATTATATATATATAAATTTAAATAATAAACTGATTTTTTTAATTACATAAATAAAATAAAATTTATATTGATTTTTTTTTTTCAAAAACATTTCAAATTTTTATACTTTTTAATTTTAATATTTCAAACATCTCATCAAACACAACTCAATTCAACTTAAATCTAAAAAACTCAATTCCAACGCATATACCAAATATATGCTAAATAAGACCATGCGATGTAGTGAAAACATTAAATTCGTTGATTTTAACTTGAATATCAAATATCATACAAGCTGTTGAGAGAACTCTCAAAAAAATTATTAATAATGATCATTTAGTGAATTATTGATTTTAACTTGAATACCAAAACTCAAACAAGTATGTTCAGAGAACTTTCCAAAGCATTTTATAAATAATAATAAAAAACTGAATAATAAAATAACATTTAAGGCAAAAGTAGTAAGAAAGGGCAATGGATATTTTTCGTATGCCTGCAAAAACTTCCATGGTTTAAGAATAGTTGTCTAACACCAACAAACACAAGCCTTAACATTGCAAGACATGAACACAGAGGTTTTGAACACAAATTATGTCAGGATCGACAATAAAATGTTTTTCAGTAAAGTTGTTGAAGAACAAGCGGGCGAGGACTTGCCCCAAATGAGAAGTTTGCAGTTTAGGAATGAATGCACATATGACTTGAACAAAATAACAATTGGGGGGAGTTAAAGAATGTACAATTATTTATTTAACACGAATGGAAACTAAACATCATCTGCGTCACTTCCGCCAACCTGCGTCTCATGACTGGCCCAGTAATTGTTTCCATCCGGACCCGACACCTTGACCCTGTACAACATTTTAAACCCGCAAAACTTTACTTAAGAGATCACTTATGGTTACTAGAATTGGATTTGTTTTTTCTTTCTCGACAAATCAACTAACCGTTCAAGTACAGATTTTCCTTCCTTATACTTTTGGCTCTTTTCGTGGGCAGTCTCCTGAAAGAAACCATCAAAATAACTTATCGAGGCAAAAGAACGTTCATCGATTATGATCTATCATCGCATATGTGCCTCTTAATCTTACATATTTCCACCCAACAATTGATCCACAGCCAACACAGAAGATGTCAGCAACAGTGTGCAACCCAGTCATCATCAACCTCTCCTCTTTCTCTCCCAGAGAGATATTAACTCTGTCAAATAATTAGATATAAGGATTACATACTAGGGAACTTAGGAATGATTAAGCATGTAATGTGTAACCACTTATTTTCGCCTGTGAAATCAACCTTTGGTAATCCAATTTCAAATCGCGCTATCAAAGAAACGACTTCTATATATTAACAAATACCATTAACAAAAAGGACCTAGATTCTACGGCGTTGGGGCAAATTAGTGGCTGACTGCCTATTATACCATTGCATAGTAACAACTAAGAAGCAACGTTTATATGGAAAACTACTTGGTCATTGCATAAACAACCGTACATTATGCAAGGAATTAATGAACTTGGCAGAATAAGATTTCCGATTCTACTATTACAAACCGACAACTTCCAAATGGTGCTGGAAAGTAGTTTAAGGGTCAAAAATTAGTGTAAGTAGATGTACTTGTAGTCATATTAACACGGGAACAGGGCACCAATAAAGAAAACTTACACTTTACTGAACAGATATGCTTTCCCATGCCTGCTATGGAATGACTGAAACAAACAACGAAGGCAAAAACATGTAATTAGAAGTTTGCTTTACACGGAACTTGCTATCAAAATTTATTGGACACGAGAAACTAGACACTATAAAAATGAAAGAAAACAAAACTACAAACTTTAGCAAACCGAATGAGCATCGAAGTATATCCCAAAACTCGTCACCATTAGAAATTCAAGGTAGCCTAGACCAGTATCATATTTGATTCAACCCTACTAAAAGACCTATCTCCTCTAAGCTCATAATAATTGTTGCAACAAATATGAGAATACATGTGGTTGCAAGTATAGCCTAGTAGTAATTCCACACCTGACTCCACCTTAAGAAGCAGAGTTCGAATATAAATGGGAATACATGCATGTATTCATGAATGCATGTATGGATGCATAACTACCCTCAAGAAAAGGTATCACTAATGCATGTACGGAAGCATAACTCCCCTACAAGAAAAAATATCTTTTGGAAACATTTCTGAAATGCTAGAAAATGCTTTCTTTAGAGCCAAACAACAAAATATGCTTCGAACTTCATATAAGCATACCACATAAGCGAGGAACATCTAGAAATTCCAGAAACCATTCCACATAAGCATTCTTTCACATATGACGAGGTGTCATAGACAGTGTACAATGATTATAATGCCTAAACTTTTCTTGCTAATTGGGATGAACTCCACTACACATTCCAAAAGGTTAACCATATCCAAGAGTTGGCTACCCTTTTTGAGTGTGTAGTGAAGCTAAACACAAATAGATTTCCACAAATTATGTAGCATTAATTCGGATTACCAAAAAGGTATTCTGAAACGGAACGCAACATCTACACTGCATCCTTCAAAAGTCATAAAACACACCCAAGCTCAAATATTCCACAAGCCAAAAAGGTCATGGTGATGAATAACAATACAAGAAACACCTAACATTGATTTTAGTAGAACAAAAAATGCTCAACAGAACAAGCATTTTCCAACTTCAACAGGATCATCAATTTACCACCAGAAAAAAAACATTGCTTGGGTAACATCAGATTCCCGTTTTCCAATTGATCAAATTCAATCAACAACTGAATGCTGTTTCACTTGATATTCAGGTAACATATCCCACAAACCAAACCTCCCCAAAAACTAAAATCTAACCACATAAACACATTATCAAAAAAACTCAAAACAGCAAAACTCTATTCACAAAAAACAAGGGAATTTGCCAACACCCAGATAGAAATTACACAAGAACATAACAAACTAACACGAATTTGAGTGATCAAAAAGCAAACATGCAATGAAGAATTGAAAAACAACCTTCGAGACGATGTCTTCACAAAGAGCGAGGTGGGTCCCGCAGTGCCGGCAGCTGTAGATCTTCCCTTCCAAACTCACCACAAACAACCTCCCCATGCCTCCCCACAAAATCCTTAAACCGAAACAAATTTCTCAGCCAAAAAATCTTTTAAAAAAATTCCACGACTGAAATGGGAAGATTAACGATTTCAGTCAAAAGGGTAGTCGAGAAAATCGCTTAAAATAATAGTTATAATCATGGGAGATAAATTGAAAACTGATAAGGGGGTGTGAAACGCTAGATCCAAAATGGGAAACAGAGGAAAAGAGAAGGAGAGAAATCATTGAAAAATTACCAAACGAAGTTAGCCTTTTTCTCCTCTGAATTCCCGTGTAAAGTCTGAAGTCGCAAGAAACGTGGACCGAGAAGCTATCGCCTCTTACAAACAATTATATGGCTTTTTATTTTATTTTATTTTATTTCTTTTTAATTTTTAAAATTTTTTTCTGTAAAAGTAGAACTTGACAAGACGTGTATATTACGGGTTTTTCTCATATTTTCGTTTTGTCACCCTTTTCTGTTTTTTTTTTTTTTTAAAGAAAAAACTTGCATTTTATTCAAATGCCAAATCAGCTTTCACCACTCCCCCCACAAATTTGGGATTACATTAACTCCAAAAAAAAAAAAAATTTTCAGAACTTTGAAATACCGAGCCGCTTAACAGATAAGCTACTACATTGACATTACGAGCAACATGACGGGAAAGAGAACCACCAGCAACCTGAAGCAACAAAGCTTTAATATCGACGATATTTGAGACGAAAACATTTTTCAAAATGAAAAACGTTTTCTTACTGATTAATCCCTTTGTTTTCACATGTTTACATTTACTCCCGCAAGTATAATTTAATTTTTCATATTAACCATAAAATAATGGTATTTATTCAAAAGCAAACTCTTTGGGAGTTGGGGTTATCCAATATTTACTTAAAAAATAATGACAAGATTTTTTTTTTTCCGATCGAATTAAAAGTAATTGCCTCACATTTGTCCGTTACAAATTTTAAAATCAAGTTAAATTAAGTTAAAAGATAACGTAACTCATTTTTTTATTAGATTTAATCTATAATTGTTTAGTTCATCACAAACTCATAGTTCTCACAGAAGATGTCACTTTAATATTAGACATCAAAAATATAAACATGAGAAATCAAACTATGATATTGACATTAAATGAGAATTAAAGAGATATTTACGAATATTATGTTTCCCATGGATGCTAAGCAATAATAAATGTTGAAACGCGTTTTCTTGTGCCCTACACTTTCACTCACGTTATTAGTATATTCGGTTGGCGGTGAAGAAGTTTAAGGAATTAGAAAATTAAAAATTAAAAAAGAGAGGGGGAATAATAGAAAGAAATTAGGGGGAAATGTGGAAAGCATATGTTCGATTCTTTATTCTAACGATTAAATCTTGGGTCCTTAAAGGTAAGGTATGATTTTGGAACAATATTTCAATTTTTTTAGCATCTTTATTTTTCCTTGTTTTGAATGAAACAAGAGATAAATAGTCTCTTTTTTATTTTTTATTTTAATCTTCTTCTTCTTCTTCTTCTTGTTCTTCTCTCTTTTAAGGCTCTCTTTCTTTCGTGTTTTTCTTCTATCCTTACAAATGTGGCATTGAGTCACGGCTGCTAATTAGGATAATTGTGACAAATCACAGATGGGCTCTAGACGAAGCTCCAATTGTCTAAAGAGTTCAATAATGGAAGTGATGATGATGTAGCTGAAAGTGACAATAAAATTAAAAGGGAATGAAAAGAAAAAGGGCACGAAAGCACTGTGGTAACTACTTATGATTCGTTTTCCCAAAAAAAAAAAAAAAATCTAATTCGGGAAGATATATGAAAACTAATACAATTTACTTTAACAAATAAAAAGATAAAAAGGAAAAAGGAGAAGAAGATAACACTTTTGGCTAACTTGTGAAATGAAGATTTGTACAATCCATATTGTTGAACAATTTTCACCCCTCGAATCCACTTTTTTTTTTTTTTTTGCCCTTACGTGTCAACTCGTGATAATTTAAACAAACTAAATGGGGTATATGCCAAGTATATGAATCATGTGTGTCAAAAGAATCAAAAACTTTTTTCTCAAAGTAATAATTTAAGGATTATTTTAAAGTGGTAGATTGCCCTTTTCTCTAATTTAAAGCTATTGGCTGTTATTTTCTGATTGTAAGAAATAAATAGCAAGTTTGAAACAAATGACAGAACAAAACAATTTTGAGGTCCTGAAATTGACTTCAAGCCTACTTGGTTCTTGTTTCTTCGAGCACTATCAACCAACCCAAAATTAATAATAGCAAAATTAATTACTTTGTTAGATTTGCTCATTATCATTAAGAAAGATTTTGAAAATGAAAATTGGGATCCCATTTTTTCTATAGAAAAAAAAAAAAAAAAAGAACTCCATTATGTGCCCAACTGTGAGGTCAGCATACTTTTCATGCAAAGTAATAAAGGTTATATATATATATACATTCAAATTAGATTTGTTGAGCTAAAAAATATCCTTTTTTTCATTATTTTACATTAATGTCTAAATTAGTATTTTTTTAAATACAACGTTAACTTTTATAAAGAATTTAAAATTAGCAAGTAAAAAAATTATGAAAAAGGAAAAAAAAAAGAAATAAAAAATATTTAAATGAATAGGTGATAGAATTTATGTTATTGGTAATTAGATTTAATGTAAAAGGAAAATTTGACTTTTATAATAAGGAAAATGTTATGGTCTAGATTATCTGGCGACCTCTCGCAACTCTTGCGACCACCGTGATGGCAATTCCGATTGCAGTTTATTGCAGATTGGAGGAGGTGAGAGGATGTAGCGTCGAAAATTAAAGCTCACATGGAGATCGGAGCTCATAGGGAGATTGGAGCACACGGCGGCGTGAGATCTCAAGGAGATTTGGATCCAATAGAGAGAATCGAAAATAGTGGCAGATTAGGCATCTTGCTGCGTGATTCCAAATACCGGCATTAGAGTGGGAGAGATTTGGAGATCGCAAGGCCAATCACAATGCCGAGGCTCGGCATGGAGGATCGCAAGCAATCGGCGAACGGCGCCGTGAGGGCGAATAAATGAGGGCGTGGAGGAAATTGACTGGCATTGAAATGGGGATAGCGGTGTCTAGCGCGACGACTGCTGGAAGGTGAGCATGGAGAAGAGAGAAGGGTAGAACACGCTGAAGAGAAAGAAGGAGAGAGAGAGAGAGAGAGAGAAGAGAAAGAAAGAGAGAGAAAAAAATTTGTGAGAGAGAAAAAAATAATAAAAAGTTTAACATTTACCTAAAGTAAATCATTGTATGACATATTTAGAAAACGTTTTTAAATTATGATAAAAATTAATTCACATTTATAAATCCAAATATAATCTAATTATTCTTCATTATTTTAGGCTGGTCAAGAATTGAATGTGACTTATAACTTCTAAACTTCAAACCCCCTTTCCCTCACTACTGCACAAACTCCAGTGGCTTGTTTATATTTATATATACAGATCTAGTATTCAAATGATTGAAATGAGATTGGGAGGCAAGGTGGACAGAGAAGATAAGATAGCGTTTGGTATTGTTTTTAAAATCTGTTATGTTTTCAAATTCTCTGAATTTGAGATCGTTTTGAAAACAATTCTGAGAACGTTTCTGAAATTATGTTTAGTTTTATTTTCTGAGTGTATGTTTTGAGAAACAAAAAAGTGAAACTGTGTTTGGTTATATTTTTGAAAACCAGTCATTTTATAAGTATTATATAAAAACATATTTATGTTTGATTTAAAAAAAATTTATTATGAATACCAAAAATTAAAAATTAATAAAAAAATTTAATTAAAAAATAAATTAAAAATTAATAACCATAATATTTAAGTAATTACTATAACAATTAAATCTTAATTAATCATAATAATTAAATCAGAGAAATGGGAAAAATGAAATCAGAGAAATGAGAAAAATGAAATCAGAGAAATGGGAAAAATGAAATCAGAGAAATGAGAAAAATGAAATCAGAGAAAACGACTTTTAGTCGTTTTCAATTTTACGTTGGGAGCAAAGGAGATTTTAGATTCGTTTTGAAATCTGTTTTCAAAAACAATACAAACCAAACAAAATTTCACACCGATTTTGAAATCAATTTTCTAAAAAATCGTGAAATCTGTTTTGGAAACAAAACCAAACAGGCACTGAGTTTTTCTTTCTTTCTATCTTTCTACGCGTCTGGCTCAACAACATTGCGTTTGAGAAAGTATGATCTACATTTAACACTTGTCCTTCATATCCGCCGAACGACACGTCAATTAAGATCACAAGGACTAAAAAATTGACATATTCCAAAGCTTGGCAAATGGCTTTAGGCTATGCTTCTTATAGGTGTAGGCCCACTCTTTTTCTCAGTGGCTACGGGGCTTTGCCGACGTCCAATGAGTGCATGCTTTTTGTTTTGCTTTTTTTTTTTTTTCCTTTATTTTTGTTGATTTTTAATCATTTTTGATAAATTATTGAATTTTTTTGTACGGAATTGTGTTTAGAGGAGCTATTTGCCGTGGCTATTCATTATTCATGTATGACCAAAGAAGTCCTATTCATTAAGAAATGCGCACATTGAGAGTGATGCCTATGCACGTTGAGAAACAAAATCAAAACGTACCGTGCTAATGGTACGTTTGAAAAACGATTTTTTTTTAGTATCATGAAAATTAATTGTATATTAAATATAAAATTTTACATTCAAATATAATCTTTTTTAATAATACTATGAAAATAATTACTATTTAAAAGTTTTTTAAAACAATCACATCAACTTTTTAACTCTAACTTTTTATCTCTATTTTTATCAATCACATCAACTTTTCAACTCTAAAATACTTTCATCCAAACACGCATTTCATTCAAATTCAAATACAAAACAAATACTTTTCAACCAAATATAACTCTCAAAAAACAAATGTATTTAAACGCAATTAAAACATAATGTGTTTTCCAAACGTCTTATAAATGGATAATGTGAAAATAGTTTCAGGGGTTTATAGTTTTATATTTGTATTATGTTTAAATACAATGTAATTTTCATCTAAATATAAAAATTTTACGTTTAAATATAATACTTTTTAACAATGTCTCAAATACATTTACTATTTCAAAATATTTTGAAAATAATTTTTTTTCCTATTCAAATCATATTCTCTCTCCATCTTACTTTTTCTATCTATTTTTACCAATTATATCAACTTTTCAACTCTAAAATAAAATTCAAATATTTTTCATCTAAACACACATTATATTAAAATGCAAAACAAATACTTTTTATTTAAATATAAAATGTATTCAATGCGTTGTATTCAAACGCAATGCGAACACAATACGTTTATTAAATGCCCCATTAAATGCGTGTTATGGGACTTTTTTTTTAATATAGAGAAAAGTGATTATTAAGAGATTGGAGATGTTTTATATATCACAGAAATCAAGGATATGTTTGTTTCATAAGTCCGGATTCAAAATTTTAAGTGTAGTTTTGTCTTTTTTTAAGAAGTTAACAGAAATTATAATTATGTCAACTAATTTTAATAATAAATATCAATTTATTCATAACTCAATTCATAAACCAAACGTATCCTAAAACTAATCATTGAAGTGGTAGTCTAGTGGTCTTTGCTAATAAGTAGTTCGATAAATAAAAGGTTTCAAATTCAATTTTGTAGAGAAAATGCTTATCTATTTGGGGACTTTTAGAGGAGTCAAGATCTGTTGTCCCCATCTAGCTGTTCCCTTAATTATTTCATCACTAAAATTTTGACATATAATCGGAGATTTTTATATTAACCAATATTGAAAAGGATGTTACCTAAGGGTTCGTTTTGTTTCAAGATCAAGTTTAATCTAACTTGTAAACTAAGTTAATTTAGTCAAATTAGTTCTAACTTAGGAGGTGTTCTGGAGACAAATTTTAAACACTTTTTTGGTACCTTTTTCTATTTTGCAACTACTTTTTACGATTTATATTTTCAAAACCCTACAATAAACTCAAATTTTAAAAGTCCATAATTTTGCATATACAAATCCAAATAAGATTATTCTTTTAAATTGCATAAAATTTCAAGAAGAATCAAATAATATTTATATTGAATTTTTTTTAATAGATTTTTAAGATTTTGTACTTTTTCATTTCAAACGATTTTTTCCTCTAAATATATTTTTTAAACTCACTTTTCTCCGGTTTTTAAAACACATTTCCAAAACCTATCCTAAATTGGTCGTTAATTTAGCTTAATAGAGTCTACTTTTATTATTTATTATTTTTACTTTTATTATTTCAGCATAACTTTCAATACAAGTTATCTCTACTTTCATAATCTTCAATACAAATCAAGCTAAACAAAACTGAAACGAAATGATCAATTTAATTTAACTTACAAGGTAGATTAAGGATTTGTTTGGATCACAAGTTGGGTTAAGTTTGAAATGAATTAAACCATGAAATGAATCTTGTGTTTAGAATTCAAGTTTGAGCTAGAGAATTTTATCTTGAGTTAAAAATATTTGAATGATAAAAGTTAAGTTTGAACTTACATTGAAAATTATGTTTTCCTTTATTTTTTTATGTAGTTAATATACATTTTTTTAAATGAGAGAATATTTATAAACAGTATTTTTAAATCTAAAATACTGTGTAAGTTATGAATTAAAAAGCTTAAAACAAATATACAATCAAACACAAAATTGAATTTAAATTCAATATTTTGGGTTTAAACTTGTTAACCCAACATAGTCCATACCAAAACATTAGTAGTGTTTGGTATTATTTTTTGAAATGTTTTTGTGTTTTTAAGAATATTAAAAACGAAAATGTTTTGAGAATTATTTGAGATTATATTTAAAATTGTGTTTGGTTTTTTTTTTTTAGTGAATTTTGAAAACAACAAAAAATTAAAAAAAAACTATTACTCATAAATTGAAAAAAAAAAACCCCAAGGGCGTGTACCTATCGCCCCTAACCTTCATCTCTAGTGCTGATGGTCTGTCCCTCCGTTGGGTCGTGTTTGCTGTCATTGTTGTCACTGGAGCACGTTGTGGATTCGGCTTGGACAAGCCCCTTCTCTCAACCTTAGGCTTCGCGTTTCCTACCCTTGCCCTCGTCCCGATCATCATCTCCCCTAATGACTCCAAGAAGCTTCCGAGTGGTGGCAAATGATTAGGAAGCTCAAGATCAAGCTTAGCCTTGCCACCGAGAGGGTGATTGCCAACAAGGAGTTTCACTTGCACCCATTGCTATTGAACACACCGGGGGTATTAGAGTCGGCAAAGGAGAGAGAGAAAGAGACAAGGGAGTGGGAGGGAGATAAATAGAGAGAGAAGGAGCAGTAGCGGGCCATCGCGACGGCCAAACCCTTGTTCAAAGGTGAGCCTCCATACGCCGATGCAAGTCAATGTCAACCTTCGTCGCTAGTTTGTAGAGAGAGAGAGGGGAGTGGGAGGAAATGAAAACAAAGAAGAGAAAACGAATAAAATTTGTTTTCAAAAAATCAAAAAAATTCAAAGAGATGAAAAGGGTGGTTTTGAAAATATTTTGAAAATTTTGATTAACCAAATATCATTTTGAAATCATTTTTGTTTTTTATGATTTTGAAAATGAGAAGACGTTTTCAAAATCATTACCAAATACGTTATAAGTGTTAACGGTGTTAACGAAAGTCTCCTATTTTTTTTTTTAATATCTGTCAATATAATCTTTGTTTTAGAAATGAGAATCCCAAATCCAATTTAAAGGCCTCGAGAACTCCTGTACCTTTCCCAGTCATGGTTCTGGTACAGCGAAGAGCTCCCAGAGGAGCAGAAATTGGAGGCCGGAGAATCGCTGCAGGCGTCGTAGAGCAACAGATCTGTTGCCAAAAGGTTTAAAAGGAATTTTTCCTTTATTTTGTTTTTTGGTTTTTTTCATAAAAGATCTGAACCTCCAAATGACAAAAATAGTAATGTTTATTAATAAAAATTCGTAATCATATTATTATTATTATTATTATTCGGTATTGAAGCGTAGCCAGCCACCATTTTTTCCTCTTTGTAGGCCTTTGTTTGTTTAATCTATGTCAGCAAGACTCGGAAGTGTGCGTATGCGTGTGTGTGTGTTGAGTGACGGAAAAATCCGGTTTTGTTGGGCATCAATGGCATATGCCATGTGCGTGTCCATTACTATGAAGTTTTCATACTATTATTTTTTGTAAGTAATATTAGATCATTAACTTTAATATCAATTTTTTAAATATCAATTTATTTATTATATTTTTATTGAGAGATACAATCAATTCATATCGTTGTGAAAATTATTACTGAGAAGATCGCAAGACTATCGTCAGAAAGATCGCAAGGTTGCCAAGTGTTGAGAGATCGTATAAGGTTGTCTTTGTCGTTGAAACATTGAGAAGTGAGCGATTCTTCGTTATGTCAACAGGTTTGGTGGCATTGTCAAATCACAAACCACTAGAGCTTGCCATTAGTGTAATTTCCCTTGATTCTATGACTTATGAATTTTGGGAAAATTGGTGTAGTAATACTGTGAATATTTTGTAAATTGTATGTAAATGTTATATTTATAATATAAATTGAGTATAAATTAAATATAAGGGGGAGTTTGGGGGAGGTTTTGGAGATGTGGTTTTGAGGTTTGGAAAAAGTTGGTTTTGGAGAATGTGTTTGGGAGAAAAAACTGTTTGGGGTGAAAAAATTAAAAATTTTAAAAAATTTTTTAGAAAAAAAATATCAATATGGATCTTGTTTTGTTCCTCTCGAAATTCTATACAATTTTAAAAAAATCATCTCATTTAGACTTGTATATACAAAGTTATGAATTTTTAAAATTTTAAATGTACTGTAACGTTTTAGAGATGTAAATAGTTAAAATTGATAAAGTTTTGGAAAAAAGATAAAATTTTTGGTCTGGAGACCATGTCCCAAATGGGGCCTAAATATTGTATTTATAACATAAATTGATTATAAATTTTACATTTATATTATAAATTAAGAAAAATATTTTTAATATATCAAATATATATAAATTTATATTTATATTTAAATGTGTTATTTATTATTAAAGTAAAATTTTTGATCTATTTATTTTAATTTTCTCTAATTTTTAGTCTTTTTTTTTTTTTTTCATTTTTCCAACTTTTTAAAATCATAAATATTAATTGGCCATGCCACATAGGGCCGGGTAAAACCTGCTCGGTACCTATACCATTACTCAAAAATTATTAAAAAGGTTTGGGTTAGCATCCGTTAAAATAGAGTCACAAAGACAGGCCTTCCGTAATACTCGATTGACACCCTTTCAATAATGGTTGATGTGAAAATCTTTGATTATGTGTCAAAATTTTAGTGATGAGATAGTCAAGGGGATAGCTAGAAGAGAACAACATATCTACACTCCTTTTTGAGATAAAGATTTGGAGATTGAAGATGAATTTTAGCGATTAATATGTCGTTTGATACAAGTTTGTTTTTTTACATTGTATTTATATGTAATATAATTTTTCTTCAAATATAAAAGTATTTCATTTAAATATCAATCATATTACATTTTAAATCCAACACAATCACTATTTATTATTTCACTTTTTATATTATTTTTATTAATTACATCATATATTCTCTCTCTTTTTCTCTTTACTTTTACCTATCACATCACATATTTATTATTAAAATATAATTCAAATATTTTTTACTTAAACATACATTACATTCAAATGCAATGTTAATACTTTTACTTCAAATACAAATTTCATTCAATGCATTGTATTTAAATACAATGCAAATACAATGTGTTTACTAAACAAAGCCTAAATGAAAGAAAAATATAAGATGTAAATTTAAAATTGAATAATAAAATATTGCCTAAAAACAGTGCCCCAAACACTCCTTAAGACCAAGGTTTATTTGTGCGAAGGGTTGAAATTCATTAAATATAGATTAAATTTTGTTTTTTTATCTAAATTTTAACTAATTTTTGAAAACTCAGCCTTCTCTAATCTCTAAAACAAAGATCCAATCCACCCCATACAAGGATAATTTATCTACTCAGTGTTTAATATTTATGGGGCATTTGGAAATTGCATTATGTTTGCTTTGTATTCAAAATACAATACAATTTTTATCTAAAAAATAAAAGTATTGTATTAAAATACCAATCAAATCACAATTTAAATTCAATGCAATCACTTTTTCTACTTTTATACTATTTTTATCAATCACATCACGAACTCTCATTCTCCTTCTCTTTTTTTCTCTTTACTTTTATCAATCCAATCACATATTCAATATTTAAATATAATCCAAATATTTTTCATTCAATTAAACATTATATTTAAATATAATATAAATACTTTTCATTCAAATATATATTATATTTAATATATTATATTTAAATAAATAAGAATACAATATGTTATCTATATGTCCCTTCAATCACATGAAATGGTTAAAGTAGGTCTAATGACATTAGTTAGAGCGCTGGTTGCTAAATTACATTTTTGGAGGGTTTTTTGTTTTAAAAATTTTTTTTTTTGGCTAATGTTACGTTTTCACCTTAATAAACGTAACATTCGTTGTTTTTCATAAATAAAAAGTCAGTAATAAGCATTTTCAATTAGTTTTTTTTTTTAATCTATGAAAGTAACGTAAAATGAGCTTTTTTTTTTCTTCCCCCAAAATACAGTTCTAAACTGGAAAAATCATATAAATCATCTACTATTTTTTCTTACGAATTGAACTCCTCTATTCTTATATCGGCTTTTTAGCCAAAAAAAAAAAAAAATTTGATGGTGCTCAACGTCAAACAACTTATAATTTCACAACTCAAAATTAAATTTTCAACAAATAAAAGGTGTATAGTTTTTAAATTTTGAACTAGACGAAACAACAACATACAAGTCTTTTTTATCCGGATCATACAATTCGCTGTGCTATGATTGCATATTTGATATTTGAAGCAAACAACATTAGCAAATCTGCAGTATCTTTTTGCACACACACCCACATTTATAACATCTAAATAGCAAATAAAATTCAATACATGCATAATGAGATATATATTTATGTGTAATTGTTCAAAAAATATAAGTGGATACATCAATATATATATATATTATAGGACATATATAAATGAACCAGAGGTCCCTTGTGAAGAGAGAGAGAGAGAGGCTTGATCACTTGTTAAAGGTGGCTAGGAAGCTGAGGAGAGAGAGAGAGAGGGGCTTGGTCACTTGTTAAAGGTGGCTAGGAAGCTGACAGGGCCTTTACCAGTGAGAGCAGCTTGGAAGCCGAAAATGAGGAACGCAACCATGGCGAGGCGAGCATGCTTGATCTCAGCCAGTTGAAGCCTCTCTCTCTCTGCTGGGTCATTTGCCAGGCCCAATGGGTCAAAGAATTGCCCACCTGGGTACAGCCTCTTCTCTGGGTCCAACTCTGCGTTTCTTTGGAATTCAATGTACCCAATCACTATCGCCTCTATCCATATTAGTGTAGATAGTGAGAAGGGAAGTGGCTGCCCCAGGTAAGATGATCCTTCGACTAGCTCTACCTGTAATTGAGTAAATGAAAATAAAAAATATATACTTGGGAATTATTTAACTGTATATATATATTTTTTCCTTCTCTGGGTAATGAAGAGGAGGATTGACAGTTTCCTTACATCCTTCTCTGTCTATCAACTATTTGGAAATCTAATGAAACCACTGTTAAAACAAATTTAGTGTTAATTTATGGAACTTAATTAATACGCTGAAAAAATGCCTTATGTAGGGTCGGCATGCAGATCAACCTTTATAAATAGGGGTGCCGTAATTAGGTTTTATTACCATGAGAGGTTAGAGAAAAAAAATAGAGGATGTGAATTTTTCTTGTAAACTTCTTGATCGTTATAATGAATCATTGTAATGGTTGAAACAGAAAATAATCTCATATTATGATGAACGTGTATGAAATTCTTGGTGTGTCAATTTTAAGGCTGGACCCTTAAATGAAGAATGTAAAGATTCAAAATCTGATGCTAAGACTGTGTAGACCTAAGAAAGACATCCAGGACTATTACGTCAAAACTACTTGATTAACTATATATTAGGGCAAGCTAACAAACAGACTAAATCATAAGTTGGAATAGGATACTTAAAAAAGTGTCGGATTTTTTGCAATTTTTTTAATTTATTTTTTGAACATAATGTAATTATGAAGTGAGTAATGGCTACAAATTATATATTCTACTTGTTGGGTATTTTTTTTATTTCCCTACCACAAAATTCTTTACGTCCAAGCAACAACAAGTATAAGAAAGATAGTAATTTTGTGATTGTTTGTCGGCATCCGCTGCAATATTAGCGGCAATTTATGATTGTGTAAGGACCACAATTTAATTGTTTTTT
The DNA here is from genome assembly GCA_035233585.1 of Antiaris toxicaria. Lineage (NCBI taxonomy): Eukaryota > Viridiplantae > Streptophyta > Magnoliopsida > Rosales > Moraceae > Antiaris > Antiaris toxicaria. Next base: position 8,464,680 of record CP141162.1, on the reverse strand, counting down.
TTTTCCAATTTTTTTCTGCATGGCTGAGAAGAAGACACAGATGACAGAAAAAGCTCTGCCAATTATCTAAGGACGTATCTACACAAGACGACGCAATAGGAAAATGCATCACACAAAAATTGCAGATTGTTTAAGGTTTCTTAATGACGCCAAAAAGATATCCTCCATGCGGATTGTTTAAGGTTTCTTAATTCTTCCATATAATATATTTTTTGAATAAAAAACGCACTATTTTCTTTTTTCTTCAAAAAGATATTAAATACTATTATCACAAATTTATTTGTCAAGTTTTGTTTCTTTGTATCTGATATATGGATATTGGCTTATAAATTCCTACTTAATTATAAGTCAACAATTAATTCCTAATATAAAGTTTTATGTATAACAGAGTTTAACGTGACAAGCAAAAAAACCAACTTCAATATCTTAAAAATTTGATCACTGAAATATGACTCTCGTTAGCATTTTTTCATGGGTAGAATTACCAAAATATAATAACAAATTAACAATGTAGTTGTCTTCTAATCATTGTTAGAAGTTAAATTTATCTTACATGCTAAAGTTATTGAAATATTATGATATTAAATATTCACCTAATATTATGTTTACATATAAAGATTAGATACTCTTTTTTCTTGAACTAACTTTTCAGCATGAGTTCAACCCAACCACATTTACCAGTCATAACATGCATTTAGTTGCTTAGATAATTTTAATTATGCAAAAAATGAATGTAATATTGTTACGTGTTTTCCCACAACATATATAATATACACATATGAAATATATATAATATATATATATATAATGCATTACCTTGCCAGCGTCTTGCCATGCAACTCCAGTGAGGGCCTCGACGGCGATGGCACCAAGCGAACCGAGCATAGCCCACCGACCGTGAATGAGCTCGCACTCACGGAACCTCTGAATCCCGAAAACCTCCGAGTAGGGCTGAAACGGCGTCGGATTCAAGTCCGCCGCCTCCACCCTCGTCCCGATCACCTCTCCGGCCACATTCTTGGCCAGGTTCTGGTCCAAGGAGTCCAGCTCGAACTGCAAGTACTCCGCGGGCTTGGCGAACCCTAACGGGTCGAACCCTCGGTCGCCGACCAAGGTTCCGTCCAGCCACTCCGGTGGCTTGGCCCCTGGGAACCACACGAGTCGCTCGCCAGACGAGAACTTGGGCTGAGCCTTCTTAGGTGGTGGTGGCGGTGGTGGTGGTGGCGAGGATTTTTTGCCGAACCCAAACCCGAACCGGGCCTGGAATTTCCCGGGGTTCGGGATTGGGTTGTGGATTCGGGTTCCGAAGAAGTGTGACGTGGCGGCGGCAGTGGCCATGATTGGGGTCTTGTTAAGGTTGCCGAAGTGGATCAGTGTGATATTGGAGTGGACAAGTAATTGAGTTGGAGAAGTAGTGTGGGGGTTGGTATATGCAGAGAGTGGTCGAAAGAACTTTTGTGATGGAAGTGAATGATTGAGCTTATCCTAATTTTTTTTGCCTTATCTGTTGGCTTCGTAGGTTGGATGGTTGATGTAGGCTTCACCTTTCTTATGTGGGGTCGTGGTAAATTACGTCCTCTTTCTTTCGCCATACACACACATATATATATGGTACTACTGACTACGTATATGTATATGCAAAGTGTACATTTAATAAGATGGCTAATTATACATACATGCACATGTAAACTCAAGAAGTACTATTAAGGACAAAACTTCTAATATTTTCTAACAGGAAATGAAAAACCAAGATAATGATTGTTTGGCATTGGTATAGTATATTTAGAGGTTATTTAAGCCTAGTTCAGTGCAAAACTTTCAAGATGCATTTATGAATTAGTTTCATTTACCTAGTTAATTTCTCTAATCGCAAAAATGAATATGTCAACAACATTAATTACCACCTAAGCGACTTGGAAGGCCCATTTGCCCAAAACGACAAGGGTATGTGAAATTTCAGCTTCTGGTATTGGACAAGGTCTTGGGCAAAAACTTCGAGTAGGTCCATACAACATACACAGCCTGGCCCAAAAAGTGGTCAATTTTTGACACTTTTCCAAATGGGAGGCCACCAGTCAGTTTGTAAATAGGACCTTCAGCAGATATCCTTCTTGGCATCCATTTCTCTCTCGTTTTGCTAGTCCTTTGCTCTGCTCTAATCTGTTTTAGCTTAATTTGGCGTTACTTTCTCTGCGACACACTAGAGTAATATATGCCCATCTATGCATATGGCGTAAAGGATTACCAATATGCTTCCTTTAGTTTACGGTTCTAATCCAAATTTAACCTTTTTTTTAGAAGTTAAAGGTGAAAGAATCAAATTCTTTACCTTTTAATTCACCTTTTAATAAAGTTTGATTTATAATTATTATTAGACTATATTTACAACTACCAATTCAAATCTTTTATCAAATTTTTTTTTTAATAATAATTTGAATTACAATTTAAATTTTATATTGAAATATACGATCCAAACATGCCCTTACTCTCCGATTGTTTTCGTAGGCCTAGCTGTAGTTTTTTTTTTTTTTAATCATTTTGTTGCATATATAGACACCTGTACTCTGTCAACCAGTTATGGATAATAACGTCATGATCAGTACAATTGGCTTTTGATTATACAATTTCCGGTTCATGAACATCTAGTCTTTTGGAAGACGATATAAGCTGTGTTTTTTTTTTTTTTTTGCTTTATTCTTGCAGTCATAATCAGGAATTGATTACAGCTAATTGAAGAGACTCGGTTTTAATTAAATATATCAAACCTTATAATGTATAGTGTGCGCACTTGTTATCTTTTCCGATGTTTTTGGCTTTTCTTAGAGCAGGTGGTGCTAAGCAAATGACCATATATATATATATATCTATATATCTCATACATTTGATAAGTTTCTCCAATCATTTTTAAATAGATTGCTTCTTTTGTTGTTATTATTATTTTTGTAAGTGGTGCAAAAGTAAGAAAGAGGGAGAAGATAAGGACGACAATTGTACCAAAATTATGGTTTTTTTTTTTTTTTTTGCCTTTTTTCCATAGATGCTTATACGTATAGAAATGTTTTTACAGTTATTAACCCCTTCAATGCAGCTTCTTCATCGTATGATCATGGAAGATGGATCCATTTTTGTCAATTATATATATCTAGGTACTTTTATTTGTTATAATATACCTCCAATCCAAGTCTATAATTGACTTGAAAAGTGAAACATAATATGGTACTTATTCCATATAAATTGCAGCAATATATTAAGAAGCAACACTCGCATAAATAGGCAAACAACCCTTCGCATTGTTGGAGATGGCAAGAAAATATAAACCTGCTATTTTGATGTGGTGTCTATTTTCGAAAAAGAAAAAAATATTCTGTTTGAAACTAAAATCTTTTTAATCCAAGAATGAAATGGTATTTGAATAAATAAAAAAATTTCTATTTCTAAAATGAAATTTTTTTTTTAATAAAATCGGATCCATTCCAAATATAAGATGATAAAAATAAATGAAAGAGAAAAATTGTCCCAATTTTTGATCAAATCCTGTTCAAAAAGGTCTAAGAAAAGAAAAGAAAATTTCTTTAGATTAAAAATAAATTTAATGTCCTATAAAAATTAGAAGGAGACAAATTTTAACTAAATAACATTTAGTCTATTTGCGGACAATATGTATTATAAAAATCTTAAAAAGTTTCACAATCCCATAGCAGAAATCTGTAAGGGAGGTTTTTCTGGTGGCGTTCCTGAAAACTTCTCTACTGAAATTCGAACCATTTTTGGGCTAAGTATTAAACTTATGTCGTAATGGACTGTTCTTTATGACCCATTTTCTTCAGGCCTTCTAAAATACCTATTCACCGAATCAAATATAGCACCTCATATATGTATATATATGTCGTATTAATGAGGTTCTATATCACTTTTGAATTCGAATAATTCATTTGTATCACTTTAATATGCAAATTACGATTAAATTTTCTACTAAAGTGTTACATTTGAATTCCAAATTCTTAAAAATGGTATTCCTCCAAATAACGCCAACATAACCGCTAGTTCAATAAACCCCAAACGCCATATAATATCACAATAAAAATATATCTTGATATATATATATATATATAACAATACTTTCCTGTCCGGTAGCTTAACAGGTTCAACAGTTGTAATTTAATAAAAAATAATTTATGACAACTAATTGACTTATTTATAACTTTATATAAAATTATGTGTAACATGATACTATTTAATAATTGTTAATAAAAAAATGTAAATATAATTCAAAAATATTGAATTAACTAATTGTTAAAAAAAAAAACTAATTGCTATGATAACATACAAATGCTTTGTTCGTTTAACATATTTATTTTCTGAAAATAGAAAAATTTTCACTTTTGAAAAATAAATCATCCTAAATTTTCGTACTTGAATATTAAAAACTTTTTACTTTTAGAGGATGGAAAGGAGTTTCTTTTTTAAAAATAGAATTTTTCTATCCATCCAAATATCTTTTAACTTTTGGAAAAATAATCTATACAACTATTTATTTTCAAAAATTAAAAATTTTTTATTTTTAAAAAATGGACATCCTATCCAAACAGAAGCAAAATAAGTAACAAATCGACTGCCTAATAAAAGAATATATATATTTGTGGTGAACTATAATAAGTTTAGTGATATAACTTCTAATAACACAACTACAAATATTAGATTCTACAACAAAAACACAATACAAATATGAGAATCAGAAAACGATTATGGAAGTTAAAATCCCACAATCTTTTTTAGAAAAATGTCGTGGAATTTATTAAAAATTTTAACCCCGTCCTTATTTCCTAACTCTTTTTGCTGAAAACCATAACTCATTTATCTCTCTAATCATTGTCTCTTTCTCTCTCTCTCTCTCTCTCTCTAATCATTGTCTCTCTCTTTCTTTGACCCTTATGCTCACCCTTTGTCTCATCCTTCTTTGCCACTACCATCGCCTTCACCTTTGCCTTCACCGTCCACCCTCTCCCTCTCTCGACCATCACCCATCTTGCAACACTATTGCCACCTTCGTCTTTCTTCCTAGCTTGCGAAGCCACCACCATACCGTTGCCTTCCTCTATGAAGCCGCCACCATGCTGTCGTCTTCCTCCATGAAGCATTAACTTGGACAAGAACTCAATTTTGAATTTGTGTATAATTTGGTGTTATTTGCTTCATAGTATGAGCATTTACTAGCATTTATAGGTTTTTTTAATTAGTTTTGTGGTTGGTTATAATTTGAGAGATATTGGAAGTGAATTGATTTGGAGTATTTTAAATCTTTTAGGTTTTTTTAATTAGTTTTATTGTATGTTGCCCTTAATTTGAGAGAGGTTTATGAAATTATGGAATTATATATAATTTAGGATTTTTATTAGATTATATTTTGTGAGTAATTTGATAGATTTTTTTGTAATATCCTAAAATTTTTGAATAAAGAAATTTAATAAATTCATGATGTAATTTATAAAATTTCTTTATGTAAATTAATGTTTAGGCTTTAATTTCTTTAACCTAAAGTAATGAATATAAATTTTGTGACGTGATAATTATATAATTTTATTTATCACGTAATACAAGGTAACTTACTTTATTCAAAAGTATGAATAGGAAAAGTGATTAATTAATAAAAACGTATATAAGTTATTATATCATCAAAACAGTATTTTAATAATTTTAATAGTATAGAAATCAGTACTTTTAAAATCCTTCTCAGATAGGATTCACTGCATATAAAAATACAATATTAAAATGTAGACATTAAAAGTCTAGATATATCATAATTTAGATTGTCTACCATTTTCTTTTAAAAATTAAACTGAGTTACTTTTTTAATATAAAAATTTGGAGGATTCAATGTACTAAAAACTTATATAGCATAACTTTTGTAGTTTATATTAACATTTACAATGTAGGTTAATTTTTACAGTATAAATTAACTTTTATACTATAGGATATTAGGATTTGTGTTAGTAGAAGCTAGAAAAAATACTATTACACTTAGTTAACAATCTAAAAATTATTTGTTAATAATAATATCCAAGAATCATTCTTAATTATTTAAATAAAGAAAAATATAAATTTTGATCTAATGACTGAGATCAAAAACTACTTTGATCAATGGATGGGAGGAATAAGATTGAATGCTCATGTCATGCATAAGATAAGGTCTTATATCACACCTGCGGGTTTAGGTTTAATTAAAATTAAGTATGATTAAGCTTGACTAGAATATTCTAGATAATCTAAAGTATGATTAATGAGTTAATCAATTGTCATTAAGTTTTGCCTTAATAGGCTTCACTTCCCCATTATTTTCCACACACCAAAGCTCTTAGCTTCCTTAGTTTTTTCTCTAGCTCTTTACCAAAATTCTCTTTAGTCTTCCTTAAGAACTTCGAAAATTTTCTTCGGGATTCTTGCATTTTCTTTTCTGTTTTCTCACCTCCAAAACACATGTTAGCCCTCTAGAATTTAAAGGAATTCTTCAAGTCTCTTCCTGGAAGCTCCTCTTCAAGAAAGTTTTAGCTACATTTTTGGCAGAAAAACAGATTGCTGAGGAAGGAAATTTTAGTTTGTGCCTTAAAGGATAAGCATTTTGCTGTAAGTAAGGTAAGTACAAACTTTGCCTATAGTATAGAAATTTTATATAAAATAAAATATGTTTAAATGATATTCCATGATTTGAATATATGCCAAAATACATGTTTTATGAAATTACATGTTTTACAAAAAAGTTATGTTTTATAAAAATTACATGATTTACAAATATACAAATATAGTTTCAGTTTTTGTCATGGATCTATATGTCATGTCATTGTATATGCATTATGACTAAAGAGTTCATAATTAAAGAACTTAAATTTCAAACTTACTCTTTGAGTAAGACGATTATGTTAAAGTATTAGACATATTCAAATTCAATTAAGCAAATTTTAAGACTAATTCAAGACAAATAAAATATCATATCAACCTCCCTTCAAATAATAAAGGATTATGTTATGTTATGTTTTGGACAAATCCAATTCATGATCTTGGTGTTATTAAGGATCTCGTGAACCTTAACCTCCCCTGATTACGCGTATCCGGTAAGTACACATAAGGGCTCGTAGGCAAGCAAGTTGAGTAAAGAGATATTAGTTCACAATAGAAAATAAGACATTTATAATTGAACTACGTCTTAATTTAATAATGAAAAATAATTGGATCATACATCTATATATTTTGTTTATGCATGTATGTGCACTACGAGATATATGTTTATATTTGCTAAGTGAAAGCTCATTAGTTATATTCATACTGTAGGTAAGTAACTTGCAACATAGTACTTGAAGGGTAACTGCAGATGAAAATGCTGTGCGAGAGAAGGCAGTGTAGGATGCCACTATGTAGATTTTTCACAAAAGTTTTTAATATGTTGTTAAAGATATTATTATGAATGTAGTAGTAAGTTTCTACTATAAAAGACTCTATGTGAAACTACTCTCATATATATATGGTGAGTATTTTTGAAAAAGATGCAGAGAAAGTTAATAGTTTTATGATAAGTTATAAAAAAAAATTTATTCAGAAATTATAGTACTTAAATATAAGTACTTATAAGTTAAATTTAAATTTAATAAATTAAGTAATAACCTACGTAAGAGGATCATTACATTTGTGTTAAGTTAAGTTGATTTGATTTTCCTTATTAATTTTGATTGTATTAAGTTTTGTTATTGTGCTTACTGAAATAAACATCTCAAACTTAAACAAAAAAAAAAAAAAAATTTCTCTGATTTATATGTGGCCTAAATGAATACGTGGAAACTACTACCTATGGCCGATTTACACATTTGAACTTATTGGACTTCTGCATAGCGGCCTAAATGCAGATCCATTAGTTTGTGTTAAACAATTTATAGTAGTAATGAATTACTTTAGCCAAATAGTTAGAAGTTTGCTTTCTCATTGCCTATTGAAGCATATATTGTTGTAACACTAGGCTTGTTGAGTAGGGATCCTGTGTTCTGTAATCTCTCTGCCTTTTGGCAACAAAGAAAAGCTGAACTTATGCAGCAACTTATGGGCGTTAATCATCTCCTCTGCATTGGTCATACCCATGGAACAAACATGAGTTCAAAGAACTAGATATTTAGAGCTCGTTGACTGTTTTAAGAAACTAAAGCAGTTAGAGGTGAGTGTGCATTGCGTGCCTTCTTTACTTGTGACGACATTGTTAGAATCTCGAAGGCATTATGTTCATACAAATGGGGCATTTGGATAACGTATTATATTTGAATGTAATGTATTAAATGTAATATACATTTGAATAAAAAGTATTTATATTGCATTCAAATGCAATATTTGTTTAGATGAAAAGTATATGAATTGTATTGTATGTGATGTGATTGATAAAAATAAAGAGAAAAAAAGAGAGAGAGATAAAGAGTATGTAATCTAATTGGTTAAAGTAATAAAAAAAATAGAATAGTAAATACTAAGTGTATTGAATTTAAAAAGTAATATGATTAGTATTTGAATGTAATACTTTTACGTTTGGATGGAAATTTCATTATGTTCAAACGTAATACGAATGCAAAGCGATAAACAAACGAGGCATAAAGCTTGTTTTTAGCAATTTTTTTTTTTTGTTTTCTTGTTTCTATATTTCTTTCCTTGATTTTTGTAGTGGTTCTACGGTAACATGGTTTAATAGCTTACCAGGTCCACGTGGTTGTGTGGTTGTTATGCAGCAGGTTCTCATTGTTGTTTCAAACGATAGCATTTCCTCTTTGGAAGGCAAGTCTTATCATTTCCAGAGAAGCTTTTTATTGGTCATACAAGTTGGAAGTCTTTCCAACATAACTAATGAAGAATTCATTCTCTTTTAGATTATCATGAGGTAAATAAGTATTATCACAGTTCTTACTAGTTTTGACTAGCAAGAAAGTAGTTGCCGTTGTTTATATTGCAGTTTTTGTTAGTTTTCCTTGGTGTATGGATAAAAAATACAGTTTAATGGTGTTAAATTTTTTGACTGAAGAACCTGACGCTACGCGTACAACACAAAGTTGTGGAGTCTCAATGGCTGGATTTGATGATGAATCAGTATCAGATTATTTGAGTGTTCTTGGGCAGGTTTATGAATTTATATATGTCAACAAATATCGTGTGTTGTTGTTCTTGAGCAGGTTCATGAATTCACTAGGTTCTACCACTTTTTATATGTAAAACTTGACTTTAGCATAACTTTAACATGTTGACAGAACTGTATAGATCTTAAAGTCTCTTGTCGCCGTTAGTCTTGTATTATATATCTTATATAATGTATTAAATAACACACAGGATTTGTCACTATAAAAAATGATTTTTTTTAAACTAAAGCCAAAAATGATAATGAAAAGTGAAGTTATCACGATCATTTTTTTGTGTATATTGGATTTCATAATTGTTTTTAAATAAAACAATTGTAAAATTCTTGACATAAAAAACCAACAAAATCATGTGAAAATATTCCATGATCTTTAAAAATAGTGGAGAAAACTGAGATACTATCCTTATTTTAAAAAGATTATGAAATCTTTTATTCTTTACTATTTATTTTAAATAATCATAATATCTTTTCATGATTGACATGAAATCTTTTTTTATTTTTGTTTTCCTACCGGTGTAAAATCCAGAGAAAAAAAAAAAGAAGAAAACTTAGGGGGACCAAATCCGTACCATGTTTTAAAATTGCAACGTAATGAATGTCAGGTACCATGTTCCTTACTGTACTTCACATGCATTAAATCATCTTTGTAAGATTCTGGATCAGATTTTCTGGTTTAGTCATATTGGTGTAGCTTGATGTTACATGTATAGGATATCATGACTCAATAATTCACCCTAATGTTGATATTCTCCAAGAAATCATTTCATCCGAGCTATTTTCATGTTCTTTTTTTTTTTTTTCCATAACTCTTTCCATTTTGGTAAGTTGGGTCCTTAATTTATTCGATCATAAAAGCATTAAATATACTAAAAGGACTCGCACAATTATATTCGGATCATGGGCAACTCTATGATATATATATATATATACACACACCCACATTCCTCAACTTTTTCTAAAATTGATAAAAAGAAAGCCAAAAAAGGGGGAAGCACTTTCCCGAAGCATTAATTATACATATATATATTTTAATTATCTATTTTAGAAAAAGTTGTGGAATGTGGATATATATATATGTATGTATGTATGTATGTGTGTGTGTATTATCATATTCAAAGTAACACCATCTTGGACAGTCTGATCGGTGTCAAGCAGATAGCTGTAAAGAAAAGAAAGAGAATGATATCCATGAGAAAAAGGAGAGTTTTTGTGTTGGCGTAAAACTATATGATAAATTGGTGATGTTTGAAGAAGTTCAAAGAGAATGATTTTAACACGCGTCAATGTCGGAGGATGTCGCCGGAAAGCTAGAACGTGATGGCCACTTTGGTCTCACGTGCCACGCCGTCCAACTGCTCCTAGTGCACCACAAGCTGCCATCACCATCAATCTTAAGCACTTAAGAGACACTCCCATTTTCCCTACATGGAATTATTACGTCTTCCAGGCATAATTTTGTTTTGAATCACAAAATTACTACGAATATCAATTTATTATATATAATAACTATGAAGTCAATATTCTATTTTAATATAAACGAAACAAAAAAAATCATGTTTCTAGATTTTTTTTTTATAAAGTCATTGGAGATGGTCACTTCATCTTATCTTAAATAATGAATATATGAATAAAATTTTATGTTTGAAGTGATTTTAACAATATAATCTTTTTTTTTTTGGATAGTTCCAACTTTTTATAATGATCTTTCCTTTTGCTTCTTCTTTTACAATAGATTAATATATATGTATATATAAGCCTTACGTTAATAATTATGGAAACAACATTATTCGATCTTGATTATGATTTTACTTCTACATGGATACTATAAGCAATAGGACCAATCGTTTAGCTTGTAATAAGATACAATTTTTTAATTAGTGAGATAAATATTATAAATATCTTTTTGGGCACTAGGTGGTGTCGGAATTTTGTCGCAGTGATTAGCGGGTGCACGTGTGGAGAGGAAATAATTCGCCTCATGAAATGATTTCAAGTGTGGCCGTAATGGTACCTTGTAGGCCCCGGCAAATGGCTATTCAAGAGATGTGGACAAATTTTATTCGAGACAATTTTCTTCTATAAATTAGGGTTACTACAAATGTTTCCATAATGTGAGTGTTTTTCAATTTCCACGGTGTAACTATTTTCTTGTATTCTTCTTTCACTGATTTTTGTTTTTGGTCACTTCAACAGTTTTTGCTTTTTCTTAGTTACATTCTTACCCTGGTCTTTACGTGACTCAATTTGATGGAAGGTATAAAAATGATAGAACTTTTTTTTTTTTTTTGGTAAACGATAAATAAATAGAACTTGATTTATAGAGTAAGAACTTAAATTCTAGTTAAGAGATGGCTCAGGATTTACCATTTTATTCACTCCTTTAAACCCTAAACGAACCCATTGGGATTATCGAAGTGGGCAAAAAGAGAGATTTAGATAGGAGTTTCTAAATTAAAAAGAAAAAACCAAAACCAAAAAATATATATATAAGACTCCTTAACGAGTAAAATTTGAGGGGAGAATTAATAAAAGAAAAAGAAAAAAAAAACTTCATTAGACCCAATTCTTTGCGCTGTATACCGTGTAAAAGATACGCCATTTGTAATGTGTTTATGAATATTTAAAATAAAATATATATATTTAAAGTTAATAAAATTTTGATGATCGAAATAATGCTGAACAAAGTATTTATTTAAAACCTACCAAATAATTCTCACTTTTTCTACTTTATTGACTGAATGAATATGACCATTTACTTTTGTGGTACTTCTTTCTTTTCCCTATGACGTGATATCTAAAGGGTTTCAGGGGTCATAGGATCTATTTTAGGGAGGTTCTAAAAATATATTGTATAGGTTAAAGAAAATAAATTTTAAAATTTTTTAAAATAAATTTTTTATTTTTCTTAAAATTTTATATAATTTACAAAATAAATATTTTATTTGAATTTATATATATAAAATTATAGATTTTTAAAATTTAAATTTAATATAGAATTTTAGACATATAAACAATAAAAAATAATTATAATATAAAAAAATACTAAAAAAATACCTAAAATTAATATGTTTTCCAAATGTCCTCAACACTTTGGTTAATGTTTCTTTTTAATTCTTTCTTTCTCTCTCTCTCTCTCTCTCTAAGACGTGAATAGACAAGATTCATTAACCATGGCAAAATAATTATCTTTTTTAATATTTCTTTTTTGCGTGAATGAATAACCATGCAGACTTTGGAGTAAAGATATCTTTCTTTTCCTTTTAGACAAATATTTCTAAATGGGTCATAAAGGCACATTAGACTTGGTCTCATATTTTTGACTGAGTATAGTAGATTGTAAGAGACGTGAATGAAGAAAATTCATCAACTACCATGGCAAAAAAAACCAAAGGGAAGACACCGACAGCATAACCTACTCTCCAATAAAGCTAGTTTAAAAATGAGCAACTTTGTCCCCTATTTTACCAACAAATTAAGAGCAAAACATCTCTAATTCAAAGACCAAGTGAAACCGCGTTGTGCTTTTTACTGTTACCTTTTTAATTTTGTCAAGCTAGAGATGTAGAAAGATTGCTGATTTAGTTGTCAAAGGAAAATTGGAGCTTAGTTGGTAAGTTAGTCGTGTGTGTGTGTGTGTGTATAAATCATGATTTGCTGGAGTTGAAGCAATTAAGTCAATAATCAATCTGCTCATGAAGAGTTGGAATATGACATGATGCATTAAAAGACAATGATCAAAAAGGTTAATTATGTGTTAATCCTAGTTGATTAGAGACAAAGCAATAAAACCACAAAGATTCAAAGAGAATTTTGCCGACAATATGTCCATCAAACTTATCAGTAACCACCACCTATCGACTTATTGTGTGTGCGTGTAAGAGAGAGAGAGAGAGAGAGTTCTCTAATAAGTTAACAATTTTCCTTTTTTTTTTTTTAAGTTTTTGATAAGATTTTGAAAAGTCCATATCCAATGAGAAGGCCTCCAATGCTTTTGGTACTACGAAAGACATTATTTATATATATATTAATTAAATTGTGTATTAATGGGTCTAAGCTTAGTTTGGATACTTATATTAAAAGACAAAAGTGTTCATTCTTAACCATTGGATTAGGCAGGTCGAACAGGGACCCAAATGGAGACCATATTCACCAGCGATAGTGAAAAACGAATACATTATTATTGGGTCTTTGAAATCAACATCTATTGGTGTCCTTGATAGATTGTCACTGCAATTAAGGTAGTGTTTGAATAAAGCCTGGTTGAACCCATATTATTTTGGTTTAAACTCTGTTTTGTACTTACAGTTTTTTAACTCATAAAAATTCAAAAAAAAATATATATTTTCAACTTGTTTAAACCCTTTACCTAAACACACTACTAGTTCTTTTTAAAGTCTAGGAATGTAGTGCATTGACCTATAGTTAGGGTTCCATAAAAAGTTGAATATCCAATCAAATTATAGCCTTTTGTCCCCGAAAAATAAAAAATCTAACTATAGGGGAACTTAAAATTATGCACTCTACCAGATGGCCTGTGCTAAAATTGTAAAACACCACTATTAAGTACAACTCCTTGTGTCAAAGAAAAGAGAGATTTTACCTGAATTACATCCCTCCTGAAGCCGAAGTTCATGTTTTTCAATCGAATTTTCTTTAAGCTTTTACGATCTGTCAAACCCATTACTTGAAACGTAAAAAACTTCGTCGGATAACATTTTAATTGGATCTTTTTTACACATTATTTAATTTACTTCAATCCTCCAACAGTAGGTACACACACATATATATCTAATGTTCTAGTTAATTACACATAATTTTTGGTTTTTTTGGTCTCTTTTCCACCTCTTAATCCGAACTTCATACTGATCCTTTTGTCTTGTCACTTTTTAATGGCGTTGCTGCGAAATTTATGAGTAGACTCTTTTCCCTTAATTAGGGAAAGAGTGGCATAAACCACATGCTTACCTTTTACTGTGCCCCTGTTGCTTTTGGTAATAATAATCCATGGATATGTAAATATTTCATGTGCTTTACATGTGAAATGATAGAATACCAAATATATCGAATATCAGTCAAAAAAATTAGGGACAAAACGACAAATTTTTGGAAATTCTTTTAGCCATCTAGCAGCCTAGGTCATGAAAGTTAAACCGATCGAAGACCAACAAAGGAAAAAAAAAAAAAAAAAAAAGGTGGGCAGTACACAAGTATTGGTTCAAATGTTCTGGAAAAGTATGGCACTGCAACATATCAATCATATTCAATCGATTCTCAAATTAGACAAATACCAAATTTTGGCGTATTTTTGGAACGTGATAGCTTTATATGAACACATTCGGCAATCGTACATGCATTGCATGTGAGATAACTCAAGACAAAATTAAGAAAAAAAAAACTGATAAAAAGGACCAAATTAAAATATTATTCTATCCCTATTTAATAAATAAATAAATCCTACTATAAATCTAATGCAAGTCCAAATGAAAAAATACATAATGATTCTAATAACGTGAAATTTTTAAGCTAAAAGAAATCTTCAGATAGATATATATATATATATGTATATGCTGATATTCAGCTAAAAGAAATGTAGATGAGTAAATATTTCTTTGCTCTCTCAAAGAATCCCAATGAGTGATGAGAAGATTATGTTATCGTTAACAAATTATGGTCCTTTTTAAAGATAACCAATAATTACATTATCAACTAGTCGAGGACATTATTTTAGGGACTAGTCACATTTTTTTAGCGGCGTGAATCAAATTAAAATCATGCTAAAATCAAATTTAAAGTTTGGGCAAAATTGGTAATGCACTTTGTAATAGCTTCGGTCTCGCATTATCTTTCCAGCAAATAAAAAATAAATAATTGATAGGACATCCTATGCATTAATAAGTGCTATCATATGATACTCAAAATTCGTAAATAAACAAAAATTTTGAGGCGATCGAGTAATCACTCCATAAATAGATGACGTTGTAATACAGTAAGAAAATTTTAGTAAATTAATTATATAATTCATAAAATTGTCCTACTTAAATTAAGCTTACATTATAATTTTAACTTAAGTTTATGAGATGAATTTTATGTTATGACAATTTAAAGTCACAAGATATGGTTGTAAAATTTTTAATTGTAACCATATGCTACATGTCCTATGATAGGATTATAAAAAATAATCCTATAATGTAACTATTTAATAAAGTTACCATACTTTATTAGAAATAAAATAAAGTAACTTTTGATATAACATATAGTGTAAAGTTTAAGTATGTGACAATTATTAATTTTGTCACTTTACATATGATCACATTAAGTGAATAGTGAAAAAGTGACTAATTAATAAAAGTGTAAAAAAATTATCAAATCATCAATATAATTCCAACAACACTAGTAGTATGAGAATTAGGAGTTTTAACGTTCTATCGATCAGGATTTTTCTACATATAAAAATGTAATACTAAATAATTAGACATTAAAAGTTTGACAGATCAAGATTTAGGATGCCTACATTTTTAAAATAAAAATTAGGCAAGTTATCTTTTAGTAATATGAGAATTTGGAGGATAAGCTTTAGTCACAGATAAGATTTATATTGAGTTATCTTTTTAGTATAGAAACTTGGATGATAAGTATTGGTTGCATATGATTAAGATTTCTACTGAGTTATTTTTTTAATAGGAAAATGTAGTAAAACTTTATGTTGCTTAACTTTTTTATAGCATAGGACATTGGGATTTGTGTTAGCGGTTGATGGAAGAATATATTGATATATCTAATAACAAATCAAAAATTTATCTATCGGAGATAATATCTAGGAAATAGGTCCAATTATCTTAATTTAGAAAATAAAATATTTTGATCCAATGGCTTGGGTTTTCCAAGTACATTGATCAATGGATGCGAATTTGGTCAAGATTTTAGATTACCTTCTATCACACACCAAATGACAAGACTAGAGCTAGTAAATTTTTCATCAAATCTAGCTTTGAATGATAACACAAAATTGACATGAAAACATATGATATGACCTAAGAGAGTTTAGGTTTAAATTATGTTAAGAAAAGGTTAAGTGTGATTAAGTGTTCTAACACAAAGCTTAATTTAAGAGTTAATTCTCCTTAAGCTTGTAAATAAGACCTCATTCCCATCATTTTCCACACTGCTTCAAAACCTCTCTAGTTCTCTTTTGTATTTCTCTCTAAGTAGTTTTAAGTTTTCTTTTTTCCTTAAGAAAATTTCTCTTGCTTCCCAACATTTTCTTTCTCATTTTCCCATCTCCCAAACGTTCCACTTAGCTTTTGGAAATCAAGAATTTCTTCAAGCCTCCTTTATAACAATTGATCCCCAAGATGCTAAATAGTTCCGGTCGTAGAACAATCTTTGAGGTAGTTTCTCCAACCAATCTCTTGTGTTTTTCTCTCTACAAACCCATTGCGTTCATGGGTTTAGATATTAAGAAAATATCATTTTGTGATTCTAATATCTGGAATAGTTGTAGAGCTTGATCCAATATACACATTAAGATAAAATTATAGACTCTGTACTGTTGGCTATAAATGTGCAAGTCTCTTTTTAGTTGGTGATTTGACAATGATTATCGATTTGTATGGTTATGATTAAGGTTATTCATTTTGTTTGATCATGATTATTAGATGTGGTTATGTTATGTTTAGTATGAAAAGCTTAGAAAACCAAATGAAAATTGACGCTTAGAATAATGATTTTTTTTGGTTAAAAAATTTATGTTGAAATGAGAATTTACAAGTTAGAAACCATTAAAAGAATTTTAAGAAAAATCTATGGATATGTGTTGTGGTGTATGAAAGCATTTTAAATTTTCACATTTGTGAAATATAGATTTTAAATGGTATTTTGTTTAAATCATCAAAAACAGTTTTAAAACGTCGACTTTTGGATTTTCATGAAAACAGGGACCTTTAAGATAAAATTAGATTTTTCAATGAATATGCAAATTTTAGATAACATGAAAACGATTTTTTTTTTTTGAAGAAATTATTGTTAAAATCTTTATAGTTTGAAATATATGAATTTTTTGAGAAAATGTTGAAAAAAAAAAACTAGAAAACTGGGAAACTACAGCCCTACATTGGCGATGTAGTATCATAATTTAAAAAAAATTATCTCATTTAGACTTATATGTATAAAGTTATACATTTCAAAGTTTGAATTTAGTATAAAATTTTAGATATATAAATAATAAAAAATGATTGTGAAGTTAAGAAAAATATATCAAAAAAAAGTCTAAAATTTATCTCTAAAACAATCTCAAATACCCCCCACACCACCCCCACACACCACCCCCCTCCCTTTTCTTCATTCTCTAAAACATATCTACGTGACCTCTCAAACGGATCTTAGTAGTGTAATCCTTCAAATAATACATTCAGCTCTACCGGAAAAAAAACAAAAGAAAAAGAAAAAAAAAAAAAGAAAAGGACTCTATATATATGTATGTATATATCTGTTTGTGTGTATTGACTTCCAAGGTAATTCCAACTCGAATGTATAACTTCTTGCATAAGTTCGAGTGATTTACCTTTCTGCCAAGCTCTCCAAAATGGTTCATAATATATAATCAATTAACGAAAAGGTGCTTAACCATTTACTTATCCATTCCAAAAATTGGTGCTAACTTTTAAAAAATATATATAAGTCAATATTTAAACTGACATGACAAAGACATTTTTGAAAAGAACCAAAAGTGGACGTAATTTTCAAAGTAGCTATGATAATCTTCTCGAATCTGTTTTCTTGCAGACATTTGCATTGCAGATATTTGCATCACTTCTGCTTCAACTTTGGCAGAAACAGTGCATACGAGATCAGCCTGAGATATATTTATTATCAATATATATTTCATCACTCCCTTCAACGATCGACCATGGTCATTTTACATGCATACGTCTAAAACAAAGTGAAAGCAACAAAAACAAACAAATCCATAGACAAACTGAAAAAATATATATATATATTATCATAACTTCATGGACGGTCATGCTTTTGCGGCAAGACATTTACCGAGTATCATAACATGCTATATATAGTTAAGTTACTAGAAAAATTCTTAATATTGTTTATCCAAGGGCACATGTGGTGGTTCATTTTAACTTAAATCACACTAAATTATTGTTTTAGATCAAATTTGAATTTAACTTAAATTTAGTTTGATAAGTTTTATTTTAATAATTTTTTAATTTTTAATTTTATTATTTTAGTATAATTTTTAATATTAGATTAAACTAAAATTTTATGTACTAAATACTCAATTTTAACATTTAATTAGCTTATTTTAATAAGCTAAACTTAAACTAAACCGGTCTTTCAAATGAATGCTAAATATATTCTATGGATCACAAATTATTGTAATTTAATAGAAATGGATAAATTAAACTATTGCTTTGTTTGTTCAATATACCTATTTTTAGAAAATGAAACATTTTTCACTTTTAAAAAATGAACCTTCTTAAATATTTATATCTGAACATTACAAACTTTTTACTTTTTAAAAATGAAAAGGAATTTTTTTACTTATCCAAATAACTTTTCACTTCCAAAAAAAATTTAAATAATTTATTATTTTTCAAAAATAAAATTTATTATTTTTTTAAAATAAACATCTTATCCAAACGAAACTATATTTCAATATTATGTTTTTAATTCACACCTGTTAAATAACTGTCTATTTAAAAGGAATGTTTAATAATTAAGTTTCATTTAGAACTAAGTACATGTGTATGGTAAAATCATGATGAGTTAGTGAGTGTCAATGTCACGTAGTTTTGCAAATTGCGCAAGTACCCTGCTCGGATAAATAGAAACATATAAAAATTCAAATGATAATGAAAAACAATATTAAAGCTTCATCCTGCAGATTACTTTCTCCAGGCCTTCCATCGACTAAACATACTAAAGCAAAATTATTGATAAATTAAAGAACAGGCTTTAGACTGGGAAAAAACTATATGTCAAACAAGTTCAGAAATGACTCAATTCAAGCCCATCGTCTAATTTAGACAACGGCTAAAGAACTACTGTCTGTACATGTGTCGTCAATTCAAGACCATCGATATAGATGAAGGTTGTTTAATTTGAAAGTCTAAATCAACTTTTCATAATACATGATTATTAATATAGCATATTATATATCATGACAATTTAAATTAAGAAAAATACCTATACAACAAATTTATGATACGTTTGGTACATATGTTTGAAATGGAATTCTTTTGTTAGAGTTGATTAATTTTTCAAAAACTATTAATATTTTTTTAATTTTTTAGCAAAAAGACAAAAACCGTCATTAGGATGCACAGTTTGAATCCAAAAAATTCAACTTGAATTGTTTCTTTGTTATTTACATTTTCAATTTAACTTTTTACTCAGACATTAAAAGTCTATAACTTTAATAGGTAGTTTGACATCACCACGAATGCGTATTATGTTTAAACGCAATGTAATTTTCATTCAAATACAAAAGTTTTACATTCAAATATAATACTTTTTAACAGTACTATGAAAATATTTACTATTTATTTGTTTTTTAAAAACAATTATTTGTTAATTTTTCAATTTTTTTTCACATTATACTCTTTCTCTCTCTAACTTTATTATTTACTTTTACCAATCACATCAACTTTAAAAATTTAAAATACAATTTAAATACCTTTTATCTAAACACACTTTTCATTTAAATACAAATCCAATACTTTTCAACCAAATGTAACACTCAAAAAATAAATTATATTCAAATATAATTAAAAGGTAATGCGTTTACCAAATGACCCAGGAATATATATGTTCAAATAGGATGAATTTTTTTAAAATCACATAGAATTTTGAGATAAATGATACAATTCTAATATTAATATATTTTTTCCAAATACATTTTAAGTTTTCACACTATTTAGCTCACTAGTTCACACCTGTGCATTAAATGTAAATAATTTAACTTAACTCAAACCAAAATTTTTCAATTCAAACCCATACATCAAACGTAAGAAGTTAGAAAATTTGGGTCTAAATCAAAAATGCAAAGAAAGACACTTCAAAGTGTAAAAGGTGAAGGTCTAATTCAGTTAAAACAAGTGGCCTATCTATAAAATCAAAGGTTTTAGGTTCGAGCCTCAATGAAGTAAAAGTGAAATTCAATAATCCCTTTGTAAAAAAAAAAAAAGAAAGAAAGAAAAAAACACAGAAGTGCATATATGTCAAAAGTTCAAAAACAATGAAATCCAATAATCCCCTTAAGAAAAAAAAAAAATACCGCAAAGTGCATACATATCAAAATTTCAAAAACAACGAAGTAGCTCACACGCTCTTCTACTCCTTACTTTTGCACTCATTTCTAATAACTCAGGGGGCGTTTGGTAAACGCATTGTATTTTGATTGTATTTGAATGAAATTTATTTTTTAAATGTTGTATTTGGTTGAAAAGTATTTGTTTTGTATTTGAATGAAATGTGTGTTTGGATGAAAAGTATTTTAGAGTTGAAAAGTTGATGTGATTGATAAAAGTAGAGATAAATAGTAAAGTTAAAAAGTTGATGTGATTGTTTTAAAAATGTTTTAAATAGTAATTGTTTTCGTAGCACTGTTGTAAAATTTGTATTTGGTGTAAAATTGTATTGTATTTGAGTGAAGTTAAAATGAAATTTTTTACCAAATATCCTCTCAAAGATAGGGTTGAAATCAGAAATTTCGTTCAAAACAAGTTGAGTTAATTAAAAAAAAAAAACCTAAGGATGAAAATTAGATGTCAAAAATTTTCGTGAAGTCTTATCATTTCTAAATTAAGAATTTTATTATCATACCTACCAGAAAAATTCTATTAAAAAAAAAAAGAGGTATGACATTAGATTAGCTGGTGGACTGTCAATCGCAGGGAAGCAAAAATCCAAGAAAATAAAAATAATTATAAAAAAAAGGCAACCAAAAAAGTGACATTTAGCCAAGGGACAAAAATGGGTATGGGCCTAGGGGAAGTGGGCAGCCATGTGAGCTTGGTCTGGCTGTGTGTGTACCTGCAGTACTTGATCAAAGCCCTTTTATCTATTCAATTCAATTAATTAATTAATTAATTAATTACAATCTCTCTCTCCCTCTCTCTCTCTCTCTCTCTGTGTGATTAATACGAATTTTCTGGCTCTTTGTCAGTGTCATTGACCCGCTGTCTGTCCCAAACAAATAATTTATTTAATTTTAATTTCTTTTAATGTAGTACCCACACGTGCAAAGCGTGACAGACATCCATTCGTGCGAACTGAAAACTGTGAAGATGGAAAAAGCTATGCAGATCGCTTTGGAAAGCGTACACATCTCTCTCTCTCTCTCAAATATTTTTCATCAGATGTAACACGTGTGCTCACATCTCGGTTTTTATCTGACCCCCACAGTTTTGACTTCTGGCACTACGTACTCTGATGAAGGGAAGTTCATCAGAATCATATATATATATAATATGGTTTTTTTTTTTCATTTTTTCTTTTTCTGGGTTTTTTATTTTATTTTATGTGGGAAGTGATGAGAAACTGTGCTCATATGGTGAGAAGAGGGGGGGAAAAAAAACTTGGGGGTGACCAAACCAAAGTTGTTCATTCTCAATCATAAGATCCAAAAGCTAACCAAGTTGTTTTTGTTTTAGTATGCTTTTGTTTCTACTTTCTAGTTTCAAAGGCATGGCAAGATATTTTCTTTTTATTTGTGAAGTGTATCCGTTTTCCCTCTTTTTGACATTAGTACTTCCAAATTAGGTGCTAATTAGGAGGTCTTTTAACTTCAAGTCTCATTATATGCGTTTGAGACTACGGATAAATTATTGGTTCAATTTTCATGAAGTATCTTGTCTCGATTTTAATATATACATAGTTATGTATAACATATTATAGACATTTTTATATGATAAGATCTAAAGAGGACATTATGATGACTGGTTATTTTACCTTGTACTTTTTATATTTTAATTACCTTGCATTTTTCATATTCACATCTTTTAAGATAAATTAATTTTTAATAAATAAGTAGCTATGTGTAACATACTAATTAATAATGTCTAAATTTTATCTCTATATTTAATATTCACATCTTTCAAGGATATTTACCTATTACTCTTGTGTTTTTTTTTTTTAAATTCATTAACATATAGGAAATATGATGTTTTTTAAGTTTCTCTTGAAAGGCGTCTAGGACTCTTTTCGTTACTATACAAATTATATGCAATGTATGATCTCATTGAAATATACATTGGTGATGAAAGAAAATTATATTAGATATTAACATTATTTTCACAAATAAATTGACTAAAAGTTGTTATTTTTGTTGGTCGTTTCAAAGTTGATTAATTATGTTTTCCTTAAATGTTTACTTTAATGTTTGAGAATATTGAGGATGTAAAATATTTGGACGTGGGGTACTCACGCAATAATGAATGGAAAATGATAACTCAAAAACCTCCTTTCAAAAAACATTTAATGATAAGTCGCTATATTGGACACAATTATTGGCCGCCATATTTGCATTATTGTTTGCAAATTAAGGAATTTTAACATAAATATGTACATATATCTTTTGCACTATCTGATCCATATGCATGGTTTAATGGTTGGAAAATTTATCAAGAATGGCCTACCATGCACCCTTTTGCTCAATTTCATTCATTTATCAGTTTAAATAGACATTACATTTATTTATACAATATATACATACGTAAATACAGGTCTCAAATCCGATACTGCACGATGTGACATGATTTGTGTGTCAGCCACGGGGCACGTGTTGGTAGGAGGCAAAATGTCGGTATGACTTGTTGCAAATGAGTCAAAAATATATAATATATATCAACTAAAAAAAAGGGGCAATATGGTAATTCAATATAGTGGATGTCAGAGTTATATAATATATTTTAATTGAAGAAAGGTTGGGATGATAATTGAATATAGGTTTATAGGCGTTAGGAAAATGATGTATTTTAAGAAAATAAGAGAATGTGTATTTATGAACGTACTAATGTATCAAATGGGTAATTGCAATGTAAAATTACAGTAGAGGCAATGTGAATAACCTCGAGCTCAAGGCCAGGCCTAGATTTTACACTTTGGCAGAAACGCAAGTATCAATTAGAGCATGATTGCTCAATGCATTTCTCTTCTGTGATCTTTCTTTCCCCTCTCTCTCTCTCTCTCTCTCTCTCTTCAAGCCCAATTCATTCTACATTTGCCAAATTTCTCACCCTTTTTTAAGAAGGCTTCACCTTTTTCTTTTTTATTTTTTTTTTGTGCGCACTTCTCTCTCTCTCTTACCAGTCATCAGTAAAACTTTCTCTTGCAAAGAAATATAAGGAAGACATGATTGCATTATATCCGCTCACCACACACCTCTCTCTCTCCTTCCCCATGAGGAAGGAATTGGGTTTGAAGAGAGAGAGTGAGAGGGATTTTGCAGCTGTAGAAGGAAATGGGTTGAAGAGAGAGAGGGAAAAGATCACGGAAGAGAAAATTTAAAAAATAGAAAAAATTGTGAGTCCCACTTTTATTAATAATTTCCATACCATTTTCTCATTTGTTTCTCCCCTGCACCTACATTGCAGAAGTTGTCAACTATATTTTTAGCTTACCCTTATATGAAAAGTACCAATCCTGTCGTTAATTTCGGATCCAATGGTTCTGGATCACGTGCCGAACATGTCCGGTGTTTTGGACCCGCCGGACTTGAGACCATTCGCGCGCGCCCGTATATATATATATATATACATCCAGGTCTACAGCAGTAGTGCTAATTGACTTAGGTCAGATGAACAATCTAGTTTGTTAATTATGTTATAATAAAAAAAATCATTTTCACTTTGAAACAAGCCTGTCTTTAGGAAAGAATGCCTTTCCAAGCAAAAGTAATGGAAAAATAAAATAAATATATATAGAATTGCATATATAGTATTAATGGAATTTAACGTATACGGAATAGATCCTTTATACTTGCTTGAGTATGCATGAACTTTAGGGTTTCTTTTTCTATTTCTTCTTTTTCTTCTCGTAAAAAAAAAAAAAAATCATTTCTTTGAGGATACATTGAAGTTACGGATGTGAATGTTAAATCTAGCACAAAATAGCATAAAAGTAGTGATTTTCTATTAGTTTGACTTTATAAATTGGAGATGCTGAAAATATGAAGTTAAGACCATCTTTAATGTGAATGTTTTATCCACCACAAAATAGAATAGATTATAAAGAGTGATTTTCTGACTTAAACATTAGAATTTAATATTTGCACCTTAATTTGAGATTATAATTAATTGGAGGTGTTGATCTAATACGTCATTATATATCTTCCAACACAAAATTACACAAAAAAGACCCCTCACGTTAAGATTATACTATTGCTTGGTAACTAAACTCCAAGAGTGACACTGATGTGTTTTTCTGTGCCCTTTTCCATATATAAGATAACGTACAAGATATAGCTTTAATCAAAGAAAAAAGGTCACTTTGTCAAAAACTATGATCTCGAGCTTTTAACTTGTCAAATGAAATGAATTCTTTGGTCCCCTTGTTTCCAGAAATAAATGAATTCAAGATTTGATAAGATTACGTGGTCCTTCATAGATTACAACAGGTGCAGTATACGCATGTTATATAAGCACCGCATAGCTATAGAGAGATAGTAATGGACAAGGAAATAACATTTTTGGGGACCTCATAAATAATTGCCTAATTTAAATTTTGTTTCATATTTCTATATCACTACTAATACAGAAAATTGGGAAAAAAATAAAAATTAAAAAAAAAAAACAAAGCTATAGTATATTACTAGTCTAACAGTAATTTTATACTTAACTTTATTAAAGATATAGAGTTTGAATCTTTAACCATCACAAAATAAAAAGAAAAAAAAAAGTATTGCATACAAAAATAGAAATTTGAATTTAGATTGATATATGTAATGTCGGCAAGGCTCTATTATTTTTGTATCCATAATTGTGAAAATATTAATCGGAAAAAAAAAACAAAAAACAAAGAGAATCCCTCGCTAGTTTGTGAGGCCAATAATTAATCAAAAGTAAACTGGTCACGGTTCCATTTTTAGAATGATAAGTAGCTTTCAATGGAAGGAAAAAATGACAAAAAAAGTGAGATGCATTCTTTTCCTTGTAGTCTATTTTTTCTATTTTGCATCTTCTTCTGTGCCAGGTACATTATTGTGAATTTGATTGCAATGAAAGGTTAAACAGTAGGCAAAGAGCACGGACCCGTACCGAAATTTGGATTCTTCGATTTGGTGGGACAAGTTGTAGGTTTTGATGGATCATTACACATAGATATATACCGCGTATATACATACACGCATATATATATATATTTTTATATGCATATATGAATGCACACACTTTAATGTTACAGCAACCAATCGTGCCAAATAGCATATATATATTTAGTTGGCATGTAAAAGGACGTTGCATGTGTATATATGTACGAATATGGATACATAGACTTAAATGCATTATAAGTATTATATGCAGTCACTTGTATTGGTTAGCCTAAGTGAATCGATATATGTGTGTATATAGCATGTGAACATGCGATGGCCGTGGGGATCCATTATTTGTAACTATAAGGACCACCATTTATTAGGAGCTCACTCTATTGGCACATTGTATCATTGAGCATTATTCTTGTCTCGATTTACAGCGTTTTAAGGTTCTGTTTCTTTGTAAATTTAGCTTAAATTTCATGTTACTGCCGAATAATGTCATGGAAAAATCTACTCAACTCCGCAGGGTAAATCAGTTTTCTCTCATGAAATAGTGGTCATGCATCACATGGATTTCGTATTTTGTAAGAGAACCTGTTTTAACTTAGTGGTGTCGAATAAAAATACTCGTATACTATACATGTATACATATATATTGTATGTGACAGAAGATTACATTGTTTCGGCAGAATATAAAAAAAAAAAAAAAGTCGCCTTTTTTTTTTCCTCAACGGACAGTTCACAGTTAGGGGAAATTTTTTACAATTACACCAAAATCTTTTTAACTAATTAAAAGTAGACGCTATCGATCATGAATCTCATATATTGTGGGACTAGGGATGATAACAGAATAGAGCAAGAATACACATATTCTATCTCCATTTTGACCCGATATCCATCTAATTTAAGTTAGTGCTGGGATGGGGCAGCCATAGGAGACTTCTATCTATTTATCCATTATAAATTAATAAAATAATCTTGCAACATGAACAAAAATTCAAATGTAAAATTTATTAGTAATATAACCACTAATCTCTCGTTAAAACAAGCCCAAATCTCAAAATAAATCCAAGCATAGCAAATCACAATATAGAAAACAAATCCAAAATCCAACAATACAAACTAAATTCTCAAAATTCAATACAAGAACTTAAAAACAAACTAAATTCTTCAAAAAGGCATAACATATTATGATATTCATTTGTAATGTAAATCTATACCAAAATATATATATATACACACACACATAACCGGGTTAGGGCGGAGGTGGGGAAGCTGCCCCTCCTCTCACTCTCACGTTCTGTCCCTAATTCGTGGGTTAATATCCACAGTTAAGAATGTCATTTTTATGCGAAACTTATATTTCTATCAAGTGTTTGGTACTGTACATCAATAACAATGCTATGAGATGAAGGTATATTCTTCGTCTTGATTAAAGAAGCGTTTGGCAATATTTCGATGTCTACTCGTAATATAACACGTTCCCCCTCTTTTTTGCTGGTCAAAGCTTTTAGACAAACATGACAATTAACGATCTGCGGGCACAATAATTAAATTCGACTTTTCTCCTTTTGATAATTAATATATAATTTTATAATGTCAATAAGTTAAGATTAGCATACTGGCTAGCAACACGACACTTAAGAAAACGACGATATAGATAACTTGGTAAAGTAAATAGCTTAAGGCCGTGTAACAAAAAATAAAACATAAAAGTCAATATATGGCTTAAGCAAAACTCCATTACGTATAAGCAAATTTACACTATTTCTCTTGAGAATATTAATTGTGAAGAAACTAGCTAATCTAATATATGTTATATATACACATATGTTACACACATACATATATATGTTTCATATATTAGATTATTTAATATGTGTGTGTGGCACTAGTGCTAAAAGTTTAAAGATGTAGGGTAGAAAAGATAATTAGGGAATAACCTTTGGCAATTGCAAAACAATCCCAACGTCTATCAGTGCTTAATTAAAACATCGTAATCTACCTTCATAAACTTATCATAAAATCTAAATTCTGTCGAGATCTCGAGAATTATGGGTTCTAATTAATCTTTGTCTCTAAACCACTAACCTACCTATAAATAAGGCCTCAACTAGTTTGCATATTATACGTCCACTAATAGTTTACATAATATACGTCCACTAATAGTAAGCCTAGCTTTTCGTGTAAACAAAAAAAAAAAAACTTACAAGGAGAGGGTATTAATAATATTACTAATATTCTCCACTAATAAAGAAGATTACACAAAAAGATATGTTTTAAAAAAATTGCATTTTTTATGTGTAAAGGGTTTGATTTAACATCAACATTAGTGGGATTTAAGGATGCCAATGTTTCATGGGTTCTCTACAGTGTTCCATTTTGAGTGAAGTGTTAAAAGTTATCTTTGGGGCACAACCAAAGGCTTTGATTCGCTTTTTTTTTTTTTTTTTGGAGGAAAGGCTTTGATAATTGGGTTTCTTTGGAGTTAGTACTTTATGTCCAATATTTTGCCTCCTAAATGATGTCTAATTGAATGCATTATTTTATATTGTCTTAAAATTTTAACATATTGTTTAAATAATTTTTTTTGTGTATTTGAATAGGTTAAAAAATATAACATTATATTGATTGGTTAGAAACAATTTGAGATATGAATATTGAACTGATAACCTGTCATATGATCAAAAGTTTCTCATATATATATATATATATCAAAATATATTTGTGTGAATACCATTTTGTGGGTACTTGTTAGGGATCATTATTTAAAGGGATGTCTAGTGGGTGGAGAGCTTGAATGCCCTTATGGGGACCATGTGATAGAACATGCTATCATAACCTCATATTTTAATTTTCCAACCCTTATAATTGCATCATACTCCTCATTATTTATCTACACGTGGCCGGTTTTTTATGTTCAAAATTAAAATTCATCTTTATAATAGAAGTTTCATAGGTGGGGACTCACCCTTCTTGGCTCGGAGAGAGTTTAGATAAACTCAATATGTACTTTTCCTGTGCTAATGATCAATTTGCGTTAATAATGACAATGGAAAGGAAGAGGTTTAGTGATTTTCAGGCAAAAACTCGTCTGGCAAAAAGACAATTAATATCTATACACATTGCACATTGAAGGGAAAGCTAGCGTACACTTTTCTTTATTGACATTCTATCTGCACAAAATCTCAATAAATCTGAATTACAAAGTATCTTCCTGTACAATGAATGACAAACATACGTACGCGTGGAAACGATACTCTGACCTATATAAGAATGGCACATGTACAGATAAAAAACCCCGCGTGCAAGTTCTCTAAAAATACTTGGTAAATTATCAAGTTTGCAAGTTATTAAAATCACCAACCTGAAAATATGTAGAAACAAGATGGGCAGTGTAATACGTTGTATATTTTTATTAGAAACCTTTTTGTCCTAAGATGATAAGCATTACGCTATATATCTGTATATAGATATACACATTTTTATATGGATATTTTTTGAAGGAATATCTTATAATCAATTGACATAGACTGAGCCAGCATTGACAAGGAGAATTGTAGCCCCGAGCCCACCTGATCCCACTATAACTTTTTTGAAAATTACTATATGTGTCCCTCTTTTTAGTATTTAGCCCCATTAAAGTTTTTTTTTTCTTTCGATCCACAAAATAATTTCAATATTTAATTTATTACACCCTTAGCTTTTTTGAACTTGAGGTAAGAGGTTAAAAGCCTTGAACTCACTTTATGATAAAATTAAATATGAAATTACTGTTAAAATTTTATTGTCATCCATTCTTTACTTTTAAATTTAAGTATTATACATTATCCTTTCTTTACAGCTAGACTATATTAATTACATAAGTTTTTTGAGATTTTTACTAATTTTGATTTCAAATATTGATTTAACTCAAACGTAAAAAAAATTTTCCGTCTTCATCATTAATTGATGTACACTTCTTTCAATTAAATCATATCAACATTACATCAAAATGAAAAGGCACAAAACTTAAAAAATTTAGTAGAGGAATACAACAAAATCCCATTTGTATCTGTAGGATATACTCTATCATCGAATTCCCATTAAATAAAATATGAAAAAATAGAGTAAAGACATAATATGCTAGCTTGTCATTCTAACAAACGTGGGCCAACAAAACACATGGCTCCTTGTATCATACATATATATATATCTCCTTCATCATCTATATCATCACATGCATCCTTCCAAAAACCCACCAAAAAAAATGGGATAGAGAAGAAACTAAAGAAAAAGAAGAAGAAGAAGAAGAAGAATTAAGGAAGATAGAAATGAAGAATATGAAAAGCGTAACAGCAAGTGGAACTACATACTTTTCCTTTTTTATATATTCTCTTTTTATAAATTGCCGCATATACACTTCTTTGTAGATCGGCCGAATTAAACGAGGGCCACGGGAAGGGTTTTGCTTCCGTTTAAGATCGTGTACTTGCAAGTTGTAATTTAGTCTAATAAGCCCAACATCTTGACCCTACATTTTTATATTAATTTCACCCTTTTAAACGCTATGCTTACAAAAAAAAAAAAGATAGAATGAGAATTTAATGATAAGCTATGAGGTTTGGTTTGAACCGTTTGATTTATACAATATTATGTTGGTTATTTATACTTTTTATTTTGATATGAATTCATAATTTTGGAGTTTTTATACTATTTATGTCAAGGTCGTAGACAAATTCTAAAGATGAATCGAAAAAGTAAATTTCATGGTTAAGTCCCACTTTTTTTCATGTCAACTGTATTCTTAACTATCATGTATGTGATTTCATTTCCGTTCCTAAATGTATTTCACCATTCATCGATTATCAAGGTAATTTTTAAAGAATGATTACAATCAAAATAATTATAGTTTTAGTATTTTTGTTCGTCCTATAAAACTCACAATTTTTGGTTAGTACATACGATCATTTGAAAGGTAATATAATCTATTTTTCTCATTTCCTTTTATATACAATACCAAGAAGCAAAATCAATCATTTTTTCTTCCTTTTCCCCTTCCAAACTAAACAATATAAATATCTTTCATCATTCTGTTTTCATTATTAATTTATTTTTCCTTTTCAATTCTTCAATTCCAATTCCTCTCGTGTATATCCTACCAAACTATGCATAAATGAATCTGGACAAGTTTCTCCATTAAGTTTAGTTCATTAATTAACTTCCTACCAGACATATATACTCCAAAGATACACTCCAAAGATTTAACACGAATCTACGTCATGTCAATCTTTATTTATTTGTTCTACTAAATACTCCTAGTTTTATCAATATAACATTTCGTCATAAAAACTTACAGATTTATAATTTATAGCACTTAAATACAAAACTCACACGGATTTTTTTTTTTTTTGTTTTTCAAAATTTTAACGTCATAAATACTCAAGTACCATGTTGGTCGAAATATTAGTAGTATAATATCACCATTAATAATTGATCGGTTGCATACCTAAAAAAAGAATTGGTGAGTTACATATTCAGTACTTAACCATTAAATTTCTATCAAATATCGGCAGATTATTACACACCTTTTTTTTTTTAATGCTATTGCATACGTTTTCAATCTATGATGTAATCAGACAATATTTTTATGAATTGTGTCTCATTCGACAACAAAATTCTACTATTAAAAAACGGCAGTAAATTTTACATGACAATTTTTAACTAGTTGAAAAACTAACACATCGTCAAATTGACCGCACCTCTCAACCAATGCTGTCAATGGCCCAAAATCAGCTAAATAAAGTTTGACTCTCTCAAAGTTGTGCTCTTTCCACACCCTAAC
Organism: Antiaris toxicaria; assembly: GCA_035233585.1. Taxonomy (NCBI): domain Eukaryota; kingdom Viridiplantae; phylum Streptophyta; class Magnoliopsida; order Rosales; family Moraceae; genus Antiaris; species Antiaris toxicaria. The sequence continues at coordinate 8,433,438 of CP141162.1, read as the reverse complement.
ATCTCTGCTTTTCCCCACACACACACACACACGAGCACAAACACAACAAAACCAGAACTCTCTCTCTCTCTCTCTCTTTACTACAAAAACACACGGACACACAAAAAAGTCTTTATCCTCAGAGAGACAGAAAAAGAAATAAAACTAATTAAGAACCCCGAAGAACCAAAGAAATCTCTCTCTCTCTCTCTCCCACCCCCCCCCAAATTACTCCACATTTTTCCCTCCCCAAAAACACACAGGCACATAAAAAAGACTTTATCCTCAGAGAGACAGAAAAAGAAATAAAACTAATTAAGAACGCCAAAATACAAAAGAAAAAGTTGTCAGATACGAAAATTAAAAATATCCGACATTAATTTCCTTTCCCTCACACAAACCCCAACCCTTTTCCTTTCTGATTCTCTGCAGATCCCCCCCGTGTGCTCCCCCACGTCCTCCATTAATGCCCTCTTAGAAAACCTCCAAAACCCATTTCCTATATATACATACATACACATATACATACACCCACATACCCAAAAAAAAAAAAAAAGAAAAGAAAAGAAGAAAATGGAATCCTCTGTTTTCCTCTTCCTCTGCTTTTCGTCTCTCCTCTTCTTCGTTCTGGTCCACCGTCGCCGCCGGCGGCTCCGGCTGCCGCCGGGAAGCCTTGGGCTGCCGGTGATCGGCGAGACGCTGCAGCTGATCTCGGCGTACAAGACGGAGAACCCGGAACCGTTCATCGACGAGCGGGTGGGGCGGTTCGGGCCGATCTTCACGACCCACGTGTTCGGCGAGCCGACGGTTTTCTCGGCCGAACCGGAGACGAACCGGTTCATATTGCAGAACGAAGGGAAGCTGTTCGAGAGCAGCTATCCGGGGTCGATAGCGAATCTGCTTGGGAAGCATTCTCTGCTGCTGATGAAGGGGAGTCTCCACAAAAGAATGCACTCTCTGACCATGAGTTTCGCCAATTCCTCCATTATCAAAGACCATCTCTTGGACGACATCGACCGCCTCATCCGCCTCAACATGAACTCCTGGACCGGCCGAATCCTCCTCATGGAGGAGGCCAAGAAGGTAAACAAAAATTTATATATAAAATTAAAAAAAAAATCTCTTTTTTGTCGTGTCATGGAATTGTTCCGACCGAGTCCACTCGATGCCGGATCGTCCGAGTTGGAAAGGTGTTTTCTGGTGGTACACCATCTAGAAATTACTCCATTTTTTTCTTCTTTTACCATATACGTGTATGTCTATATATATAATATATTGGTTGTGAGTCAGACTCCACGGCGGAGAGTGGGTAGCAGATATAGCATACCATACATGCATAAGCACGTTACGACACACACACACACACACATATATATATATATAATCATTATGTTTGAGTTCTGATCGAGTTGATTCTGCTAGCCTATATTTTATATGAAAAATATTCTTTATTCCTTGGTCTTTTTAATCTACATCCATTTGTTTATTCGCAATTTTTTTGGAGGATTAAATTATTACAAGGTTTGGTGATTATTATATTGATTTTGTTTTTTGTTTTTTTTATTTTGGTTGGGGTGTGAAGATAACATTTGAGCTAGCAGTGAAGCAGCTAATGAGCTTTGATCCGGGAGAGTGGACTGAGAGTCTAAGGAAAGAGTATCTTTTACTCATTGAAGGCTTCTTTACCATCCCTTTTCCTCTCTTCTCCACCACCTACCGAAGAGCCATTAAAGTAACTATAATTATTACTATTTTTTTCTTTCTTCTTCTTCCGAATATTCCCTTTTTTGTTTTTAGTTACTTTGATTAAAAAATAAAATAAAAGGGTTCTTTGACTTGATCAGGATAAAGATAAATAGTTTGAGTAAAAGGGTTATATATATATGTATATATAAATATATATTGTAGGCGAGGATGAAGGTGGCAGAGGCACTGAGGTTGATAGTGAGGAAAAGAAGGAAGGAAAGTAGTGAAGGAGGAGAGGACAAAAATAAGGATATGTTGGCGGCTTTGTTGGCCGGAAACGACGGCTTCTCGGACGAAGAGATTGTGGATTTCTTGTTGGCGTTGCTTGTTGCTGGCTATGAAACGACATCCACTATTATGACTCTTGCTGTCAAGTTCCTCACTGAAACTCCTCTGGCCCTCGCTCAGCTCAAGGTTCGTTCTTTTTTACTTTCTTTGCCTTTAGTTTTTTTTTTTTTTTTTTAATACATCCGTCCTAAATTTTTTAGGATTAACACGTTTTTTGTTTGGTGATTGTTATATACGCTATGTTATAAACACATTTATGTCACTAACGTCGGTTTCTTTTTAATATCAATTTTAACAATATATTTGAAATGTAATTTTAAATTTATCTGTGGGATAAAATTGTAAAAAAATTTTTTTTTTTTGAATAATATTAAAAAATAATTTTAATGGTCATTAAATTTTAATTATATCATCTATAAGGCATTTTTTGTTACTTATTTTTTAAAAGAAAAAAAAAGAATAGAGGATAAAAACATCAAAAATCTTTCCTTTTCAATTTTCTTTTATTTCTGAGGTTTATCAAAATTATATGATGATTTTTTTTTTAATATGATGAAAATGAAAACTAGCTAGTAGGATAAAAAAAAAAAAAAAAAGAAGACTTTTCCAGAGTGTGGAGCTAATTGGGAGTGGCCCACCATCATGTTAGGCTTCTTAGGAACCTCATTTTCGTTATCTAAAAATTCTAGACCTCTTACGGAGTTAGACATATAATATGGGAGATGAAAAAGAAACCAAAAGAAGATAACAAAAAAAGCTCTCATTGTTATTCCATGTTCGTGCACATGCAGTATATGCTTTGCATTGCTTTGCTTTGCTTTGCTTTTTTTTGTTTTCTTTTTGCTCTCTTCCATTTTTTTTTCTTCCACTAAATAAAATGATGTCATTATGTGGTCACACCCGTGGATTACAGGGATGAGAATTAAAATGCTTTTATGCTTTTCTTTTTACAGACATGTATGTCAGGGGACTAGTACAATAAATGTGTTCACTTCCAGGGGAACTTTGGCAACACATAAAATGTTATACAACTTGATATATACGAGTTCTATTTAAAATAATAATAATAATAAGAAAGAAAGAAAGAAAATGGTATACACTTAGTACAACTATACTTAACTTGTAAGTTCGTAAAGATATTTTACAGTATAATATAATGATAGATTAGTAGTGAAGATTCTATTGAGTGTGCATATTTCTTTTTCATAGGATTTTTTTTAATGTTTTGAAAGGGAATTATATGATAGAATATGAAAATATGTTATATTATGAGATCATCTTTAAGATTAATGTCAAATCAATAGTACATATATTAGAGAAAAAAATGTGGAATAGTTTATTTAATATGTTGTTTCATTTGTGCTTTAATTTGTAATTTAAAAGTAATTTTTTAATGGGCAGTATTCAAGTAATTTAATAATATAGACAGTATAAGAATGATTAAATGAACAAGTTAAAGCATTGGCTAATCATATTATTTGATAATTGTTGTCATTGGTTGTAAATTATCAAGCCAGTATAAAAATTGACTTAATAGTGACAAATAGCACTATTAGAGATCGGATACTAAAATCTGCTTTTGGCACATTTATTAAATTGAAGATGTTTTTAAAACTTTCTTTAACCGTGAAGTAATGTTAGTTTTTTATTTATTATTTATTATTTATTATTTATTTTGAATATGATTTTAATAGATCTACGATTAAATTGAGTAATCGGATTCATCCTCACATTTTATTCTCATTATCACAAAAAGGATGGGGCTCATCAGTGGGATCCATCTGATGAGGGAGCCCACAGTTTGTCTGATCCATCATTTCGGATTAAATTTTTTCAATTCATATTTATTTTTTTAATTGAAAAATCAATAAAAATTTTAACTAATTTTAAGTCAAATAATTTCAATTTAAAAAATTTATTTTCAATGTGAATCAAACTACTCCAGACTTAGCATGCGTTTGGTTTAATACTCTAATTTAATTTAGTTTACAAATTAAGTGTATTTACTCATTTTATTTTAGTTTAATTTAATTTAATTTATAATTATGTTAAAATAATAAAAATATCGATAAAAAATAATAAAAATATATTCTAGTAAATTAAATTAAATTAGAATCAATTTAATCGATTTAATTTAATTTATAAGTTAGATAGTATTAGATTAAAATAGATAATGACTCCCAATGGAGATGAATCCCATTTTTCCATAGAAACACCTTTCCCGTGGATTGTGTTACCAAAAGATCGGCTTCTTTCTTTTAAAGTTTCTTTAGAGCTTGATGCCGTTGGGGTGGGGGGGAAAAAGTTAGTCCAACTTTTCAACCGGACGGTGAAAAGGGGCGACATGGACATGAAATAAAGGGGTGTTGGGGTTTCGCGTAAAATTGCATGTTTCCGCGGCGTGTGTGATGCAAATGTTTGGTGTTGGAAATATGTAGAGCCAATCCGAAATAATCTTTTTTTTTTTCCTTTTTTTAAAGTACACAGACATAACCGTAAGAGTCAAAGGACTGTCAAAATTTTGGTCTTGTGCGTATGAGCATGTTGATTCCAAGGACAACATCATATTCACTTCTCTCTCCTACTCTCTCTCTCTCTCTGTGTCTTTCGAAACTGCATGCCCCTTCCTTTAAAGCCTGTGCGTTGTGTTGCGTGTGTCTTTGCCCACGACATACCCAGATGAGCGTGTCAGATTTTGACCCAAAAAAACACCCTCAGTTCACGTGTTACTTACTTATGGGGTACTTTCGTCATATTTTAAGGGAGGGATGGGGGGGCCATGGACCATTGGGGGGTTGTTGGGAATCGTGTGGTTCTGATTTCTAGAACCCTCAAAGATATCCAACGGCTGGTGATGGTTGATCATGCAATGCTTGGGAATTTGTATGTATGTTTGTGTGGGTTTTTTTTTTTTTTTTACTTTAGTTTATTGTGTTTAATGATGGAAAAACCTAACTTTTTTAAGTTTCACCAAAGTGAGTAGGTCTCGTATTTTGTGAGAGAACTCCATTCAATCTATATTTCTCTTTAATCATTATTATGTGTTATGTTAGAACATAAAATTTATTGTTAATCTGCTTTCTAGCTTTTAATAGTTTTAAGTTTTTCAAGATAGATCGATAAATTAATATAATATCAAAGTAAACAATAATTTAAGTTTTTAGGATAGGTAGAAAAACTAGTCTAACATGCTAAAAAGATTGGGTTGTCTGGAGGAGTTGTTATTTACATTAGGGTGTTGTTTGGCAAATAGGTTAAGATTGAAAAATCAGAACTTTTTTTTTTTATTTAAGGTGGAATTATAAATTTAAATAGATGCTTGGAAGAAACTAAATGTGATTCGAATTTCAAATAAGAAAAGTTATTTTATAATTTAATTTAAACGCGAATATATAGGTCTTGGATCTCTAGTTAGGGAGAAAGAGATAAAAAGTTTTTTTTTTAAATATTTATGGTAAATAACCTCTCTAAAAATTATATTAGATAAATAACTTACTTACAGAGGTATATATTTTACGAGAAAAAACTGGCCATTTTCATAAATAAATTGTTTGCCATAAATTTTTTTTGAAAATGACCATATTGGCTCTAATTTGTGTCCTAGATAAGTGATGTGGGACTGTAGGTGGTGAAGGGCTCAGAAGGTAATCCCATGGGACATGGTCCACGGCCCACTTATAATTGGATGATGAAAAATGTGATGTTAAACATTACACTGATAAAGAGGTGATTGGGATCCCATCTCTATTAGTGAGTGAGTGATGTTAAATATTATCGATGCTCGCTAGCATTACCTTATAGATAGAAAGGCCTAAGCAAGGGTTTTATCAGGGCCCTCCTTTTTGGTTGAGGACGTTGTTATTTCATTCATTTGTATCTGTCACTAGCTTAATTTAACATAGTATTTCAGCTATAAATGAATCAATAAATAAGTAACTAAAATCATCTCATTAATAACGTGACCTAATATTCTAGCAAAACTTTCCAGGTAGTCAGTTTTTGAAGTAAAACTTAAGACGACGACGACGATGATGATATATGTGTAGTTGTATACAAATAGTTAATGCCAGTGACAAAAGAATTGAAATTAACCATTGTTTGTGTTCTTGTGGGCAGGAGGAGCACGACCAAATTAGAGCCAAAAAGAGAGATTCATCTGAAGCATTGGAATGGAGTGATTACAAGTCAATGCCTTTCACTCAGTGTGTAAGTATTTTTATTTGGACATTGACAAAGCCATAGTCGCATGAGCCATGGGCACAAAAATCTATATTTGTGTCCCCACTTAAATTAGAAAGTAGATTCTTAGTAAAACAAAAATTGTGCCTTAAATTTTTTTAAATCATTGCCTTCATTAAGAAAATTTTCTGACTCCGTCAATGACTAGATATATGGTCATTAATTCTACCCAAAGTAATCTCCAACTTCATCGACTGCCTACTTATTATCTACATGTATAAACCAATTCAGGTTGTTAATGAGACACTGCGTATTGCAAACATCATTAGTGGGGTGTTCAGGCGAGCCATGACAGATATTAATATCAAAGGTGAAGAATAGTCACTTATGTTATCACATTCTAAATTCATGGTCAAAGTACCAATATATACGTTTATATATGTATATATATTCCTTACAACATCTTTGAACCAAAACAGGTTACACCATCCCCAAAGGATGGAAGGTTTTTGCATCTTTTCGCGCTGTTCATTTAGAGCAAGAACACTTCAAGGATGCTCGATCCTTCAATCCATGGCGATGGCAGGTAAATCTTCCTCTTTTTTCCACTTCAAACAATTTTTTTTTTTTAATTCAGTTTCTTTTGGCTATTTGCTAATTGCTTGTTAAATTTTGACAGAACAACTCTGGAGGAGCAAGTAGTTCTGTCAATGTTTTCACCCCATTCGGAGGTGGGCCAAGGCTGTGCCCGGGTTATGAACTTGCTAGAGTAGAACTCTCGGTTTTCCTTCATCATTTAACCACCAGTTTCAGGTTGTTAATATACATATTTACATTCACAATATGCAAAATTGAGCAGATACAATTCTAAACCATCAAATCAAATCAGAATCGCATCATATTTTAAAAAGTATGACAATTTAATAGCACTTGTTAAATAAAAATGTGGACGGTTTGGAACTGGATTATATACTATATCGAAGAAGAACATTGATTTAGTGTTGTTGTTGACAGTTGGGTTCCTGCTGAAGAGGATAAGTTGGTGTTCTTCCCAACCACCAGGACTCAGAAGCGTTACCCTATCATTGTGCAGCGTAGGAATCCTGATTGCCCGTGTAAAGCATAAGAAGAAGAGAAGATGTCAGATATGGAAGGCAGGGAATATGTAGCGCAGCTGTAATCTTGTTGATCTTTGAGATCTAATTAAATAAAAATCGATATCTTTTTTATCATATATAAATATAAATCAATTATATATATATTATTATTTTTTCATGCGTTTTGAGCTCCATTGAGTGGGAATCTTGGAACATTGTTGGTTCATATCCAGAGGTCAACAATGCTCTAATGTGCTTCTCTCAAGAGCGTGTTTAGTTGGAAGGAAAAATGCCCGACGAGAAAGAGGTGGAAGAAGAGAGAATTAAATTGCATTTTTTAACAACTAAATAAATAATTATTATCTATTATTTTAACTTTATTTTAAAATTACGATAATCCTTGTTGCTTTTTACATTCTTCATCCCTAAAATTCTCATGGTCCTTCCAACCAACCAAAAAAAAAAAAAAGCGTAAAAGGGTGGACCTTGCGTCCTACACACAAGCATGCAACAGATATCAACGACAATCCAACAACGTTCTGACTAGAAACTTGAATGTGCATGGCATGTGTAAACGTGCTTTTTCAAAACCAAAGTACCAAAAAAAAAAAGTGACGGCAAATTTAATGAAAAGTAAAAGGCTTCTCATGGCTTTCCTCGAGCCCCTCAATTTCGCTTTCATTTTCTCACTTTCTGAATGTTTGGTCGGAATCATCACGACGTGTAATTTGTATGCCTCTTCGTATTACGACCATCTCTAATGCTATATTTGTTAAAAATAAAATATGAAAATAACAAATTTAATACGTTATATTCCGATATATTATCATATCTACATTGTCATCATCATTGAACTTTATAACTAATAAAAATAAATTTGTGTTTAAATATATATTTTTTTATATGAGTAAGGTATATAAATAATTTATAGATGACAAAATTATAATGATTAAATAAAAAAGTAAATGCAACAATCAAGTTTAGCAATTGACAAATATAACATGGGAATTTACAATAGTATTGCATTGGAGAGTTATTTTCCTCACAAATGCTAAATTTAGCTTTGGCATATGAAATTTGAATTGTTCATTGGAAATTGATGATGACTATAGTATATGCTTTAAGCTAAAGCCTACGGAACTTACCCAAAAAAAAAAAAAAGGCTTAAGACCAAGGAATGCTCTACAATGGAGAGTTATAAGGCAAGGTATAAATATTCATCACCTATAAAATCATGATGTCCAGTAATGTACCAAGATGTTAACATGTAGATTACTAAATAATTCTCAGTAAAAACGATTTGGTACAAGACTAAGCTCTTAAACATTTGAACGAAGGATATAATATTAGGATGACAAAATAGACTCGTCTTTTGGTCACATCAACTTTATCCTTCGAAGAGCTAACTTTTCTTAAATACCAATATGTTAGCCTTCAATCTAGCTATCAAACAGTCTAAACCGCCCAAACCCATATATAGATTTCTCACGCAACTAGTTCAAAACTGGTACGAGGCCCCTGTAATTTAATTGCATATCGAAAACATAAGTAGGTATCACCTGCTGCTTTCCCTGCTCTTCAATGCGGATTCAACAAGCTTGACCTTTTCCGTGTTGTCACTGTTAACAAGTGAAAGCTTCTCGAGTGAGGATTTCAGATGGGAGATTTGAGAATCTTGAGCGTAATTCTTCCTCCCTGAAATTAGTTTTTGCTGGCTTGATGCATTGTCGTTCGGAGAGTGTGTGTGCCGTCTCAACCTTGCAGTTAAAGCAGTTATTGAAGAACGCAGAGCTTCAAGCTCGGCTCCACTAAACTGATCTGCACATATATAAAAAGGTCTGTTAATTCTGAAAAGGTAATCCAGCAACTGAAATAATGAACGCCTGCTTATCTTTAAGAACAAACAAAATACCAGTTCACTAACGGTTAAAATCTTAAAGAAAATTAGCCATGAAGTCCCAACAATTTAAATTGAATAGGATCAGCCAGACAAGAGACTATGCAAATAAAAAAGGGGTGCTCTACCAAGCTGAGACTTAAATTCTTGCTCAGCTTTGGAGAGAGGTTTCTTATGGGCCCCTGGCAAGTTCCGCAAACGTTTCAAGCGCTCTTCCAGTAAACTATGCTGCTGAATTGCATGAGCTATTCTATCCTCCAAATTTGACTGCTTCTCTTCAACTTTCGAAATTTTCTCTTGCGCCTCACTTAAACGAGAATGCTGCTCATCAATAATTCTCTTCAAGTGAGGCCCGTGATGCTTGAGCTCAAAGTACACCTAAAAACATGTAATACAGTGTGTCATACAGAACATCAACAAATCAAGTAACAAAACAAGTACACCTAAATCGTGGAAGACAACGTTATACTTTGTAAAACAACATCATCAAAATTGTGAACGTCAACCTTAAACTGCTTAATTAGACAAATTGGCAAAAGAAAACACAAGCCAATAAGACAAAAAAGATCGTACTGCAAAAATATCCTTTGAACAAAGAAAGTTTTGGTATTCTAGCACCACGTTATTTAATTACCTTATGTGCATATTCCACATAATTTTCATGGAAAAGCTTGAAGTACTGATGAAGTGTTGAACGACCTTCAATAGAATCAGCAGCAACAGAACGAAGATTCGACGAAGTCTGTGGTATAAGAACCAGCTTAGGTCCACTTAGGAGTTCTTTGCTTATGATGATATCTGGCATTTCTCTCTCTTTTAGTTCTTCATACTGAGTATGCCTGTTCTCCATATCAACATTAATCGGAAGCAACAGGTTCCATGTTTTCATCTCTAGAACAAAACACTCGCATGAAATTGTGACTCCCACAATCCAAGAATACCCAAATGAATCTGATAGTGACACAAATCCATGAAGTGGAGATGGTGAGGAAGCTTCGCCCTGGCATGTACTTAGAACAGGATGCACAGATGGAGTCCTCCCAGCCTCATTTTTGCCACTAGTCTGACTTGTAAATGGGAGAAAATGCAACACTACTGAATCTATCCCTCCATCATGAAGGGAATATACTCTCTCGGGCATAAGGGGATCAACAAACATCGTGATAAAAGAACCACCTTCTGCTTTCTTTGGAAGAGCCAGATCCACGATGGCTAGCCTTAGTAGAGGGGGAGGATGCCCCAGCCAAACAGTATTATCAAGTGGTTGATCAAGCTTCATAATGGAATTATAACCTGGGGTTGACTCGCAAATCATAGCTAGACCAAGGATATGGTCGTGGGAATCAACACGGACACGAGGTGGGCTTCCAGCATTCCAGACTGGTTGGATTTCATCAGCCAAGGCATCTATTTGCAATTGCCCACCACTCCAGGCAGTCACCAAGATTGAGTCTTTGCTGACCATATTGTATAGAAAACTAACCGCATGACCTTCACATTCTGCACCACGAATGGCTGAATCTTCATTATCCTCGTGGCACACTTTTCTTAAAGGCCCCTAGAAAATCATACCTAAAATAGTTCAGTGACATCTAAAGAATTACTAACTGATAACCCCAGAAGTAATCATAAAGATAAAATGTTTGACTAAATTAGGTAAATTCAATTTATTTCTATTTCTCAGTAAAAGCCCATTTGACAAAATATACATCTATACAAACGCAAATACATATCTATCAACAGCAGTATTATGCCATTTCCAAAATAGTTCCCTTGCATATTTTTAAGTTTTACAGAATATAAGCAACTACAACACGCTCATAGATGGAATAGGACTATCTTTTCAATGAGATAAAGAAAGGAAGAGAACAACATCAGCACCTGCAAAGAAAGTGATGCATCAAATAAAGCAAAAGGACAAGCTCTTATTGCTGATAGGTCTGTCCCTTCGGATGCTTTGTACATTAAATCTGGAAATGTTGCTTCCAACCAAGAAATTGCCAGATTTGAATTACTAACTGCTGATGAGTTTGCCGATTTCAGGCCAAACGTATGAGCATCACTATGTAACTCCATTATAGACTCCCATTTATAGACACTGTTGGAATAAATGAGATAGACACTTCAGCATGTAATATAAAGAACCAGGTAGCTTTCAAATATTTTCTTGGTCTAAATGAGGTAGGAACAACATCACGAAATCTTGTAAATGCATAATTGCATACACATAGAAAAGGAGACAATATTAATGAGTGAACACAGCATTATAGTCTGTTCGGAAATACAACACCACACAAAAAAACTCAGGCCGGATTATTAGCCTTAAAAAGATAAAGCACATGGTATAAGACAAAATATGAAAACTATTTTTTAAACCACATATGACACCATACAAGCTGTATGGTATCTACAGCGCAAAAAGTAAAGGCTCCTAATGGAACACAAGACCAGAATGCAAACTGATGCATTTACTTTCAAGACGAATAGCAAGCTTCCACACAACGCTATAGTGAGGCACCATGGTTCAACCATCAAGAATCGAGATTTTCTTAATGTGCTTAAACCATGTTGAAACCTTACAAACATACGTAGCAAAAACCATTTATTCTTAAAAACCAACCTTTCTGTAAGAAACAGGGGGTAGGGAGAATGAAACACAAAAAACTGCACACAAGGGTTAAAGTACCTTCCAAAAGGAACAACTGGGCAAAGCATGTAAATTGAACCGTCACCGAACAAAATAAAGACCTGTAAAATGGTATAAATTAGGTACCCAATAACTGAAAATTACACGATTACAATTTAGCAGAATTCACCGTGCTACCAATTCCATAAGCAGCAGAAACTGATTAAAATCTATTAAAATTGTTAATTTCAGAATGTTCTATACTTTCTTTTTTTTTTTAATAACCGTGGTGCCGAGACTTTGCCCCGACTAATCCACAAGACCCATGCAAAGCGTCCCCTCCACATGATCAGAATGTTCTATACCAAAAGTATTAAGTAACAAAAAGAAATTTTGGAGAATCATTATATGCCTCACAACTATCAGCAAAGCCACAAGATGAAGAAATGTTGACGTTAAAAGCAAAAACTAACTGTTAGAAGAACAGAAACTACTCAAAAGGGTGATAACAGGATTCTAAATCCAGAATTGCAATAACATTGAAAACGCCATGAACATGAAAACATCAAATAATGGCATTAACTCCAACAATAACAAAGTAGTGTTCCATTTGAAATATCAAGTAATCTCAAGTCAAATGGAAGTTTCGTTTATTACTTACACTAAACCTGTCCCACAAGTGATCGCCACCAAATGAAAAATCAACAGGGCAAATTGATGTGGCATTCCTGTGTCTTCCTCGTTCAGAAGGCTGCAGATAATACTCTTGCTCAGGTTGCATAAGATTTGAAGACAAATCAAAAATTCTACAAAAAAAAAAAAAAGCAAACATGAAAGATTAAAAACAGTTAGAGCAAACTTAACTTGCTCATTAAGAGTTCAATCTTGAACTAAACACCAAATATCAATTAAACCAAGTTTTCTTGGCCTTGTAATGTAAGGATTTCTAAATATTCTTCTTCAACCATCATATTACCATTTTTTTTTCTGTCCTTTTAAATAGACTCTCAGGCATTTGCCTTCTATTTTATGCTTCTATGTTTTCCACATGATGCAAAACCATGAGTAGCCCAGAAAGTATATTCCCAATTACACAGATCCTAGTTCACCATTACTAGTGTTTGAAACACAACAACTATCCCATATATTTCCTAAGAAAAGGAATTTATACCTGAAAACTGAATCAGAAGAAAGAATTCCCAAGTGAGTGTTGCTGTAAGGGTGCCACAAAACTTGCAACACACGTATAACACTGCCGCCATTAGAATAAATTTGGGTACCAACATTAACAGTCCTGCAAAATGGCAACGATAATTTTGGTAGGAGTCTTTCCTTATGCTAATCCTCATACGTATAGTTATTGACTGCAATAAAACTAATAAACTTCCATATGATTCTCCATTTTAAGTATTTGATTAAAAAAAAAAAAGTCAAAGGCATCATAAAGCTAGAATTTGCCTGAAATAACCTGGACTTGGAGCAGTTATGATCCGCCCAAGTTGCATCAATTGACACCTCAATTTATTAATCCTAAAATGCCAACCAAAACAACAAATCAACAACGCATCACCACGTTATAACCATACCTGCAAATCATGGCATTGTCTTTGGAAGAGGCACGCCCGTAAAGATACATAACACATAGAGCATCTGAGCCAACAAGCAAAAGTGCTGACCCATTTCTATTAATGGAAATTTTATGAACTTCAAATTCAATCTCCACATCCGGTCGCAATACCTATTAAATTACCAAATTGATCTAAAATGCTTTAACAATTAAAGGAAACATAACAATTCAAATACCTAAAGCACACAAATCCATTTTAACCTGGAAATGCCCGTTTATATGCAAATATTACAAGTAAATTACCAAAAAAAAATTTTTTTTAATGCACTTATTTTAAAATAAAAGAGGCATAACAATTCAAATACCTAATCCAATCATACGAAATTATCATAACAAGGAAATGCCAATTAAAATGCAAATGTAAATACTAAAACACACTAACATCTCACTCCTCCAATTTTCCTTCACTTCCTTAGCAACCAAACACAAGACAAAAAACTATAATCGAGTGAAAATGTGACCTTAGAAGGCGAGGCGGCGAGGACAGAGGTCGGCTCCGGCTCGCCGAGGCGAAGGGAGATCCGGTGAATGCAGAGGTGGTTGGAGTCCCAGAAGTAGAGGCGAGAAGCTCCGTCCCAGGCCAAGAGATTTCTCGGCGAGCGATCGGAGGTGGAATCGAGGGCGGAGGGGGTGAAGACTGGGTGGTTCTTGAGGGAAATCCACTCGACGTCGTTTTTGGGCGTCGAGGACCGTCCTAGCTCCGGTTTCGCTTCCTGCAAGTCGAAGTTGAACCTCATTTTCCGTGCTCCAGGAAGCCACGCTATTTCCGGCAATGGAATGAGCTCTAAGACTAAAACCCTGGTTTTTGGTTTTTCCGGGAAAATCTCGATTTTTCTCGTTGGACCGGGAAAATCTGTCTGAAAATTTAGGGTTCAATTCATTACGAACGACGTCGTTTTCCTTTTTTTTTTTTTTTAAGTCTTGGTTTAATCGGACAGTTCTAAATATAACTGAATTGGATCCAAAGGACCGTATGTCGTTTTTAAGACAAAAAAAAGCCCGTGGGCTGTGCACAAGCCCAGCCCGGGAACAAAACAAAACAAAACAAAAATTGAGCATTGTTACAAAATTAAAAAAATAATAAATAGCATTCATTCAAAAATAAATAAATAGCAAGGTTTTATGATATTTGAAATAAATGGTAAATTCACCATGTAAAAAATCTATTTATTAAAAATAAATAACTAATTTTTTTAAAACTAAAAATAAATACCTTATTTACCATGTAAATTTACAGTTTACTAATATTTATACAATATTTTTAAAATCTTCTATCTACTTTTATTATTTATTGCAAAAATGCAATTTTCTTCTCTTTATTCGCTGCCCCAAAAAAAGACAATGCACTCTTTTTTTTTTTTTTTTCGGTTCAATACAAAAATGATCACTTTCCCATCTTTTTGAGGTTTGAACTTTTTTTATCTTTTTAGGTCGGTAATTTTAACTCAAAATCTCATTATTGTAAAATTATTACTATATTAACTTTGCTAGCAACCACTAAAAAATTTTTATTCTCATAAACTAATCCTTGAATCAAATTTTAATTCATTTACTTAAATAATTAAAAAAATAACAAATAAAGATCATCTAGTTTGATCTCTTTTCTTTTGAATACATTCTATCTCGTTTTCTTCTTACCAAAGGAAAAACAAACAATAGGAAACAACTTTAATACCTTTAAGAAAACTACAATAATAGTTTTTTTGTTTGGAATGCAAAATGCCAACTTTGACAGGTTCAGTTCAAAACATAAATCACCGTGCCTCAATTGGTTTTCTAATCCATTTATCATTTGTCAAAACCTGTTTGTTGATTAGTCTTAACGAGATTCAAAAAAAAAGTCAAAATAATAATAATAATAATAATAGTTCTTCTACTATTTAGTGATAAGGGTGAACAAGAAATCAAACAACTCAATAAATCTAACAATTTCACTCAACTTAACCTATTATAAACTGAACTCGACCAATTCGATCAAGAAATCAACCCAACCCACCCAACCTAACTACTAATTAGGTGGGTTTGAGTTATGTTTTTCCAAACCTAATTTAATTCGAACCCACCCAATTTATTAATATATAAAAATAAATATTTTTCATATCTCATAATATATAGTATTTGTATTATATTTTACATTAATTACTTGATAACCTGTTATATGAGTTTTTATTATTATTTGTCTGTTAGTTTACAACTTTTATATTTAAACTTGTTTTGTATATATTTTATTTTTATATTAGTTTTATTACTTATGAGATAATTTTAGAATTTTATAACACTAATATTATATTAAAAGTTAATTTTCTTTTCATATATTTCTTAATTTGAGTTGAATGACTAGCTATATTTTTTTATTTTTTATTTCTTAATTATATTCAACCCGACCAATCCATCCAAAATTTAATTGGGTGTTATAAAACTTTTACTTTATAACCTGTTATATTTCATAGTATATGAGTTTTTATTATTATTTGCCTATTAATTTACAACTTTTATATTTAAACTTATTTTACATATATTTTATTTTTATGTTAGTATTATAACTTATGAGATAATTTTGAAATTTTATAACACTAATATTATATTAAAAGTTAGTTTTCTTTTCATAAATTTCTTATTTTTGATTGAATGGTTAGCTATATTTTTTTATTTTTTATTTCTTAATTATGTTCAACCCATCCAAAATTCAATTGGGTGAGTTAATTTTAAACTTTAAATTAATTAGGTGAGTTAAATTTGAAATCAACTCATGGTTTGAAAATTCTTAAAAATCTACTTAACCCATGCATCGTTCACTCCTATTAGATGAATACCATTGAAAAAGCGTTACGCTATGTAAAGGAGAATATCAATGAAAATTAGCTTCTTTCCCTTATTAATTGCAACTAGAGCTCAATAAATAATTAAATTATGATTTCCATTTCTTCCCATTATTTCTTTTTTCCTCCCCCCCCCCTCCAGGAAGAGCTAGCAGTTTAGAGTATAATTTTGCCCTGCTTTTCAGCGTCACTCCGTGTTAGCTAATTGCTAAGATTGTAATAACGCACCTCATGATAGCGTATGGCTTCAAATCGTTAAATTATATAAAAATCATAATAAATCATAATAAAACTTGATGAAAAACTTATTTTGTTTTATTAACAGTTTTTGTTTTTTTTCTAGTGTTATGTCGTAGAATTCTCTAATTTATTATCATCACGCAAGTTTCCTTGATTAGTTGCATCATACTTAAAACTGATAATATATTACCAACTTCCATGCGTGTTCAGCCCATTCTTTATCTTTATTTTAGATAAAGATATCATAGTTTGTTATACCAGCAACTTAACTTGAAAAAATAGAGCTTCACTTGTACAAACCATGGAATTTGGTTTAAAAGCATAATGAGGGGTTTAATTGGCTTGTGTCGCTTTCAACACTTCTATTACCCTTCATCCTTATTCGTGGCACCTTCCGAAAGATCTTAACTCAAAGATACTCAAAGATAGCAGAACATGACTTCAGTTAGTGAGCATTGAGTCGGCGATTCTGAATCAAAAACTTGCCATGAATTAGAGAATGTTTGGTAAACGTTCTTTGATATTACGAAAACTAATTTTACACCAAACATAAAGTTTTACATTCAAATACAATTATTTTCATCATTGCTACAAAAACAATTACTATTCAAAATTTTTTTAAAACAATCATATTAATTTTTTTAACAAACTATTTATCTCTACTTTTACAAATCACATCAACTTTTTAACTCTAAAATACGTTTCATCAAAACACACATTTTATTCAAATACAAAACAAGTACTTTTCAACCAAACACAACATTCAAAAAAAAATTATATTAAAACATAATACGTTTACCAAACACAACATTCAAAAAAGAATTATATTAAAACACAATACGTTTACCAAACATCCGATCATAATCTAAAAAATTTTGATGGACTGCCACACATGTGATTGTGAAATATTAACACGACAATTCCTTTTAAGAGTTTCAAAACTTGCAAACCATCGATCTGCACTGGTATTTACATAGGATTTCAAACATTTGGCACATGAAACATAAAAGCCACACATTTGTACACCCTGTGAACTACATGTTCACATCACACCCCAAGTTCAAGAAATATATATACAACAAATAAAAAATGCCTTCAGCAAACTTGTATTGCTTCTATACGAATAATAGTGAACTGTACATTTGGTTAGAAGGAAGTAAAAAAAAAAAAAAGTTTGTGTATGCCGAAATATGGCAGCCTCCATAGAAAAACTACACACCAGTTCATACCATCTATACACACGTAAGCATATACGGGCATGTTCAAGTGGTCGCGTGAATATCTATCTATCAATCTGCCATTTGTCAGTTTCCTCTGGTATAAAAGTAGCCCTGAGCTTGCTGATTCCTTTCAAAAAGGAAAAGCTGCAGAAGAACAAACCAGACAGTTTTCAGGACTTCAGTTGGTTGTACCGGTTTCTAACGTGCGGTTGTGTCAAATACCAGTCACATTTTGGACTGTTTGTGTTGCGTGCACATGGGTGACGATAAAAATAGAAATAAAAATATAAAAAAAAGTAAAAGAAGAGGATTTACCTTAAAACCCCGCGACTCTAAGTTAAAGGTTCTGATGGTGAAGAAAATCCCATGTTAAATTTTTTTTCTCTCTATATTGTTAGTGTTTACTTCGTTCTTTCCTCTTGAAGAATCTTCTGATACCGAGGAAATCCCTTCTTGCAAGCTGAAACCTGCAAAACAAAACACAGAAGTAACATCTACTGTTAACAAATTGTTATTTTGTTTGTTTTACTGAATAGATTAACATATAGAAAATTACTTATTTTGCGTTAAGAGTAAGAACTGTTTTTTATCCGTTAGATTAGAATTTAAACAATAAAAAAAAACGTTGCAGTTAAAATTAAGTGTCGTAGTATGAAAGCTCCCTATTAAATATTCCCAATTTGATTTATTGCTGGCCACTTTTATAATGTTCTGTTTACACTAAAGTCATATGTTGTTGGGATGAGTTTGAGCATTTCAAGGGCATAAAAGAAGAATAACTTGTTGAAAGCTAACTTTTTTTTGGCTAAATATCGTCCTATTAAGATCCCCTTTGTGGAGAAGGAATATTTGATTAAGGTGAG
The DNA here is from genome assembly GCA_035233585.1 of Antiaris toxicaria. Taxonomy (NCBI): domain Eukaryota; kingdom Viridiplantae; phylum Streptophyta; class Magnoliopsida; order Rosales; family Moraceae; genus Antiaris; species Antiaris toxicaria. The sequence goes on along the minus strand of CP141162.1, from coordinate 8,414,857 downwards.
TAGAGGGAGAGCACTAAAAAAAGGAAAAAGCAGAACTGCACATGAATTTCGGAAGAAAAAACAGTTTAAGAAAAACTTATTCTGACGCGACGATTCGTGGACACAGTTTTCAAATAGTCAAAAAAATCCAACTACGACAAGTTGCCCATAGCCAAGCTCAGGACGGCCCTCCATTGTGGACTCCTTGAATACAGAGGATTCAAATGAATTATTATTTTCATATTAGACCAAGCAATTATTTCCCAATAAATTCAAAAAAAAAAAAAAGATAATTTTAGTGGTTTGTCAAAATTGAACCACTTTACACACTGGCCTATTTCTCCTTTTCTAAAACGCCACAAATACCATAACTCTCCAATACATATATTTCTCTGTTTTTCAAGAATTTCAAGAAGCTAAACTGTCCTTTTTCATAATAGATAGATGGAAACTTGCCACTTTAACGGATGAGTTAACTTCTATGAATGGGAGTAACGTTTTTTATTTTTAACGTGAACATTAATATGATAAAAATTCTTTTTTTTTTTTTTTAAAAGACCTTCCAGAAGCTCATAAATTCAACCTTTCCCAGAAGTTTCCTCTATTAATAAACCTTGTGTGGGTCCATAAGCTTCTTTGACAAAAAATTTTGATACAAGCACTTATATCATGTTTCGCAACGCTATGTAATTTGTCTACCAAACGCCAGAAGCAGAAATATGAATAATTTCCTACCCTTTTCCCCAAAACGGGAACTCTAAAAAAATAAATAAATAAATGATTTAAAAAAAAGGGGGAAAAGATCACTCACAGCCTCAATGTCAATTTTGTAAACCAAAAGCTTTCGTCTTTCTCTGCAATTGGTTCTGTAGGCGACAACTATGTGGCCAACGGCCAAGAAAAGCGAGCACAAGAAGAGCGCTATTTCAGCCACTCTCATATACTCGCCCCGATCCACACCGGGAACGCTGAACACATACGAAGCCTTCAACGACACGAACACCAGCGAAAGCAGCGAACATACTGTCGTAATCCCCAGATACGGTCCTCTTGACAGCCCCGGCCTGTCGCAGAACCCATAAACACCTGAAAAAAAAATTCGAAATAAAAAAAATTAAAGTTAAAATTTTGATTCTGAAAAGGCAAGAATTTGTAAAGAAATTCGATTATTTTTGGGATAGGTAGCTTACAGATGATGATGAATGATCTGAGGATGGAGATGAGGGGGATATCGATAAGGGAGTAGCGGAAGTCGTAGTTTCGGAAGTGAAACGACAGCGTTTCGAGCGGAGACGAGGAGGAGGAGGAGAGAGGAGCGGAGGCGGAGAGGATGGCGGAAGGGAGGAGAGTGTCGGCGATGACGAGGAGGACGGGGGCGGAGAAGAGGAGGAGGGAGATGAACATGGTGATCAGGAAGAACACCGTCTTCACCACTCTGACGACCCTCCTCGATTTCTCCTCCTTGGCCGAAAAACCCATCATCCGTATTCTTTCCGAACAATTTCACAAGAGACTCTCTGGCAGCTATTATTATTATTATGTCTTGGACGGGAGAGATAGAGGCTTAAAAGGGAATTAGGGGAGAGAGAGCAAGAGAGAGAGAGGGAGTTGTTGAGTTTTGACTGGACTCGGAAGAAAAATAAGAAGAGTGAATGGAATGGGCAAAGAGCTTGCCTGGAACTTTACGAGCGCAAACGCAACTAACTGGTCCAAATATAGGAGTAGTCTCGTCTCATTCCCTTGGGGTGGGGAATGGGGGGAAAGGGGGGATGGTTGTGTCTCTCTCTAACTTTCTCTCTCTTCTTTCTTTCTCTCTCTGACACAACAGCCAACGGCAATACCTAAAACGCCTTGAAACGACAAATAAACAACATGTTTTTTTAACTCGGTTTTAATCAAGAGAGGATCGTGTGTGAGTGGGAGCACGAATGTAGCCGCGCGAAACATGTGGGTCTTTCCACTCTGACGTTGACATGTGCCATGATGTAAATTGTACACGGACAGTTAAGTTATTTCCTTGGGGAATTCTAGAATAAAGTTGAATACAGCAACCATTTTATAAAAAATAATAATAATAACAACAAAATCCTAATAAGATTTGTATTCTTCTTCTTTTTTTTTTTTTTCTTTAAGTTGGGATTCGCATATTTTAACTCTAAATTCTACGAGAGTAGTAAAAAAAAAAAAAAAGCCGTTATTACTGTTACACAATTGTACACGTTCATTTTCGTGATATAATTCTGTTAAGGTAATTAATTTTTACCTTTACTATAGAACGGTGAGTTTTATTTTTTTAATATAAAAATATGAAACTTTAAACTTCATATATTATAATAAGGTCAGATGTAAAATTATTATTATATACCTATAAACATTCAAAATTTATAAAGTTTAAAAATCTAGACTATTAATTTCTCACTATGTAATTAAATTGTAGTGTTTATTTTACTCTTAATTATAATATTAAGAAGTTGTTTTGGTTGTTAGTCCTATTGAAAGAATATGTACTGATAGAACATAGTAAAACAAAATAAGACGCAAATACAGTGTAACTTTATTCATAAAAAAAAAATTACACGAAACTTTTATGTCAATTTGATGATTTATAATATACAGCAAAATTCTTCGTTGGTTCATTGTTTTGTAAACCAAACTTATGGAGAAAACAATTAAAAAAAAAAAAAAGCTACATGTTTTGGTGCTGGAGTATAAAATGAGTTACAATCAATCGAGCGGGCAAGGTGGAACCGACCGATTGGGAAGCATGTGATCACATGCAACATTTTGTCCTCGCAAGAGGATTAGTGTTTTTTTTTTCATCGTTCATTTTGTTTTATTGAATTGGTATACGTTTTTGTGGCTAAAATAATTGTTTATCATTTAATATATATATATGTATATATTTAAAAAAAAAAAAAACCCCATTGTAGTTAGAATCTTTGGTGGTTAAATTCATAGATAGTTATAAGGTGGACAATGCCACTTTCCAGTTCTATATTTCATTTGTTAATCCCTTCTTTGGTAGGGGCTGAGATTCCACTAAACGAATCTATCCCCACTATGCAACAAAGATATACATTATACACTAACCATAAAAATTTGGCTTATATAAAAAAACCAAGTTTATATTTTATAAAGTTTGTTCATGGATCAACTTGATATTTTGTGCACAACACTCCAAGCTACCACTTTGTTTTAGCTTTATAATTGAAGAACTTGCATATGAGAGCTGTCTTTTTTTTTTTTTCTTTTTTCCCCTTTTGTTGACAGGCTTTCTACGTTAGAGTAATAAAATTAGTAATACATGTCTATGAACTCTGGATCTAATCAAAATAATGTCAATAAAAAAAAAGTATAAAAAATCAATATAGCCTAATACATATCCATTGATTAAAAACCAAGTCGATAAGATATTTATTAATCTTTTATAATTTCCCTTTTTTAAATATTATATAAGACAAATTGGGAACATATTGTACATTCTCATCCAATACCAAACCAACAAATATTATACTTCAGCAAAAAATATTAAAAAAAAAGAAATAAAAAACCTAACACGTATTATATATACAATTATGAGTGTATTAAAAAAGTTGTGGGGTGTAAAAAGGGCTATAATTGCGTCATTGCTTTTGAAATATATAATCTTCGAAAGGACAAGATATGCATCCGAAAGGGATAAAATCAAATCCCTCTTACGTAATTACATAATTATGAAACTAAATAAACCTTTTTGCTTAGTGGAATTGCAATATATATATATTTTAAGTTTTAGGATTAGTCAAAGCCTAGAAGGTTAGTTTCAAATTTTTGAATGCACGTTTAATTAACCTTTAAATATTTCCCTTCTTGTGGAAGGCTCAGATTCTAGAATTAGGTTTGAAGATGAAGATTTTTAGCTTCTTGCCAACGTAGAGAAGTCAAATTGAAACAGAAATTGGCTGCTTATATTATAAAGCCGCCTTTGGCCTGGCCAACGACGAATCAAATGTCAAAAATGTTTTGGCAAAATTTTGATAGTCAAAACATTATCCCCAAATAAAATGCCCATTTTACCCTATTGATGGGTACAAAATTTTAGACCGTCAGATGACAATTCAAAGGTCTATAATGTCGTACGGTTTACCCAATTATTAAAACCTATTTGAAAGCTTTCTTATCAAAAAATAAAATAAAATAAAAAACATCAAACAAGTTGTAAAGTTTTCGTTAACATATCTAAAAGAACCATTGGTTTGTGGAAAATAAAAAATAAAAAAGAAGATCGACAAGACCAAATTGGGTTTGAAAAAAAAAAAAAAAAAAAGGATCTGCAAGACCAAATTAGAAGAGGGAAAAAGAAAAACCTTTAAGGTCGTGATCGTGATTTGTTTTTCGGCAAGTAAGTTGGCAGCCTAATGATTCATAAATGGTGTCCCTAAAGATATTATTTTATTGGTCACTCTCTGTGTATTGCTCGGTAGAACTCCAATAGTGAATTAAAATCCCAACTCACCTTCTTTTTTCTAATCAATATCCTTTTCCAAGTTCACTAATTTCCCAACATGACTTCTACTTCATTAACAACCCATTCACAATTTAAAAATACACTTCCAACCCACATTACAAACAAAAAATTAGCGTCCACTTCATATTCAAACTTAGATTTTGGCAATGGAAGGACACTAAATTCAGGAAACACACCTTGCTAGGGGATTTGGTTTGATGCTTTCCTTGCTTCCCTCCATTCTTTTTTTTTTCCCTTCCTCTTTTCGACAACGTTTTATGCTCGTCCAAGCTTATCTCTTTTGTTTTGTGTGTTTTTTTTTTTTTTTTTTTTTGGGTTTGTTCCTTCCCTTGCTTACCCTTATTTTTTCGGGACTGAGTGCCATCTGCTCTTCCAATCTTCAGCTACGACAATTTCTGCCACTCTAATAAAAAATACATCATTTTTTCTCATTTCAGCTTTCCTCAATTTTCTTTTTCTATATTTCACACTCGTTGACGAACGTCAAATTTCTGTCAACTTTGAATAATTCTGCTGCTCCCCTTCCTTCTTTCCCCTCCCGGTTAAATTAACCCCCCATTTCACCTATTTGTTTTCAGCCATTAGATCATACACTATCAATTTTGAGGGAGGGTAAAATTGTCTTATCACATTATAATAATCTTAGCCAAAATAATAACAATAATGATGATTGTGATGATGATAAAAAATGAAAAGAAAAAATCTAGAGTCAAGACATCATTGTGGGACCATGGAACCTTCAGTGGGTCCCAAGAGAAGAGAAGAATTTTCCTAATTTCCTTTTTTTTTTTTTTCCCTATATTCCTTTTATTGTTGTCTTTTATTTGTTTGCTCTTTTTAGATTAGGGTGTCATTTGGCACTGATATTTCATTTTAACTTCATTCAAATACAATATAATTTTACATTAAATATAAATTTTACAACAGTACTACGAAAATAATTACTATTTAAAATATTTTTAAAACAATCACATCAACTTTTTAACTCCACTATTTATCTCTACTTTTATCAATCACATCAACTTTTCAACTCTAAAATACTTTTCATCCAAACACACATTTCATTCAAATACAAAACAAATACTTTTCAACCAAATACAACATTCAAAAAATAAATTTCATTTAAATACAATCAAAATACAATGCGTTTACCAAACGCCCCTAAACTCTTTTTTCCAGCGAAGGATGATTGCCTTGGTTTCTTTTGTTCTGCAAACTGTACTGGTCGCTACTATTTTGTAACGAAATTATTTGGATCAATTTTTGGATTATGTGCTTGGTTATGACACGAAGGCAACCAACTTTTTTTTTTTTATTATTATGTGAAAAATCCATACATGAACGAGTTGTCATGACCAAAAAAAAAATTTGTATAAACAATTCATTACTTTGCAATAATGATTATTAAATAAATTGAAAAACTTTGTGATAGATGATAAATGAATAATTATTAATAGGTCTTAAAAATTCTAAGGATAATATATGAAAAGGAATGGATAAAGAATTAAATAAATTTGTTATGATTAAAAGTAAATAGTAAGTTTTAAAACATATTTAAAGTAATTAGCTATAAATAGCAAATCTACTAAATAAATAAACCATTATTTTTTACCACCTAGTGAATTATACGCTGCTATTTACTTATATTTTAAAATCATGTTACGTACTTAAAATATTATTTGTTACAATTTTTGATTAATAAGGCTATTTTTTAAAAGAGTTTAGTAAACACATTATATTTTGATTGTATTTGAATATAATTTATTTTTTAAGTGTTGTATTTGGTTAAAAAGTATTTGTTTTGTATTTGAATGAAATATATGTTTGAATAAAAAATATTTTAAAGTTAAAAAATTGATATAATTAATAAAAGTAAAGATAAAAAATTAGAATTAAAAAATTAATATAATTATTTTAAAAAAAAATTAAATAATAATTATTTTCATAATATTATTAAAAATAATTATATTTAAATATAAAATTTTATATTTAATATAAAATTACATTATATCTAAATATAATTAAAATATAAATATTCTACCAAACTTCCTCTTATTCAGATTTTGTCAAATCCTTTTCATACCGGATTATGATCAGGTATACCATTTAAAAGCATAAATTAACAGCAGAGAGATCTTTTGGTAAAAATCTCCGCTTATTATGATTTTTTTTTTTTTCGAAGTTGTACTTATGTGTAAAATTAAAAAGAATGGGATTATGATGGGGAAAAGAATAGGGTTATGATAACGTCAAGAAGCTGCATGATTGGCTTAAATCCAAAAGTGAACCAAAGCACGTTAAAGAAAGTTGGGCAGACGTTGATCCACATGTACGGTTGTTGAAGCTGTTCATAAAAATCAGTTGGTCACGTAATCTGAGAAATGAAAAAGGTGTCCCCACGATACAAACAAAAAACAATTAAAACAAAATTGATGAGCCTGTCGTAAGTGTCATTTCTCTGGAAAACGAATTAAAATCCCTTTGCTTGTTGAGGAAGGGAAGCTTTTTGATTTATTTCTCTTTTGCCCCTCGCCACACACGCGTAGTACACGCGGAGCGACCATGGGTTGAATTTCCGTGGAACTTATTAAATGTTATTAAATGTGATGCTTTCTAGAAAGCAAGACACCTTATATAGCAATACTATCGTGATTATTATCATTATTTAATTAACGAAAAACTTTTTTCTAGAGGGGAAATTATATTCAATTGAGCAAAACATACAATTACCAATATAAATGAGGTTACACCGAATGAGATAATATGGTTAATTGTAATCCATCAATAAAATCTAATAAATTTTATAAATAGATCCGGTTATAAAAAGTTTATAGAAACATCAATAATCGAGCATGTATAAACAATGATCGATGAAATTCTCTGATTAATTGAAAGTTGGTAACCCATAACACCAAGATGAATACCATATCAGTTCAATACATAGTTTTAATTATGATATAATTTCATTGATCCTAAAAGTCATGTCATGCTAGAAATTTCTTTTATAAATATAAGTTGGAGAGCACGTGAAATAGCCAAATAAAGCAAAGAAAAAAAATGACATGATGAGCTTTGACAGCGTCACATGATATATTATAAGGTGTAGACGAATGATATAATAGAAGTGTAAGTCACTATTTTACTATGAAGTAAGGAAGTTGTTAAGTTTTCTAGTATTAATATTTATGATAATTATGTTTACAAAAAATCAAAAACAAAATCTGTTAGTCAGAAAAATTTTTAGACAGTTTTTAAGTTTTGTGTCACACAATGTGTCGTAATATGAGTTTGTTTAGACAGATTGTATTTTGAGTCAAGATCCAGCTGGTGTAGCAAGCTATGACTGGGATTACTGACATGGACAAATACAGGGAAGAAGATTTTGTAGTTTGAATGTATTTGAAGATAATCTTAGAAGATTTAGTGTAAATCTTGAATAATCAATTTTGGACATTTGAAAAACGAATTTGGTGGATTTAGTTGAGTTTGTGGCTAGATAAGTCAAAGATAATTTTGAGATTTGAAATTAAAAAAAAATCCTAACTTAAATAGGATTTTAAATCCTATTTGAATTAGGATTACTTCCCCAAATCAAAGGCAACGAATTTCTGAGTATTTAAGCTTATCTACTGAATATTTGGTGAAGAAAAATGCATAGATTTAAAATAGCATGATTTCCTTAAATCTGGAATATTTGAAATTTGAATATTTTTAGTTGTGTCGCAACAAACGGAGAAACAATTTGAAATTTGAATACTTTCAATATTAACTTGGATTTTTAAGGATTGCCTATTTAAATCTCAACATCATGAATGGTAAAGATATAGAGCACAGATTTATTAAAGCATATTTTGAGACTCTTAAAACTGTTGCATGTTTCGTCTTTCAAGAGAGAGATTTGACGTCTTTAGAAGAAGACAAAAGTAATTGAAATGAGTTTAATATATGCTAGTAAGGGGATTTTACTGAATGAATTCATTGACTGGATTTCAAGATGACCGGCTGCAACAACAAAGAGAAAATCTTTAGATTCCATAAAATCATTAGAGCTTGTCATCGTTTTCACAGTTAGTGAAGAGTTCAACGTTTGGACGTGATCTCGAGTAGTAGGGAAACTGAACCTCATTAAAAATTGCATGTCTCATTTATTTACTTGCTTTTGATAAATTATTAATTAAATTAATTAATTAAATCTGATAAATAGAGTAAAATCAGATCTTTCAGAAGTGAATATATATATAGTTTGTAAAAAATAGGCATAAATCATATGATTCTTTTGAGTTTGGATATGAATGTGATCCAAAATGGACATGCTATTAGATCACTCATAAGTCATGCAACTTGTGACCTACTTCAAAAGTAAGATTTATATATATAGTTTTATATATACTTTCATCATCTTATCTCGTCCCTTGTTGTAAAAATAAACTAAAACTCAAAAGTGTTGCGTAATACTAATTTAGCGTTGATATTTTAGATCCTTTTCGTAATATATTACAAGTCCTGGGGGTAGTTGGACATGGATATTAATGGACTTTGTGATTTGTAAAAATACAATTTATGGCGTTAAACGATTAATAGGAAAAGAGATTAACTTGTTTTACCAATTTCGTTGTGTAAATTAACTTTTTAAATTTTTTTATACTTGTTCAATGGGAACTTTTATTTTTTTGTCCTTTCCTGAAGCAGGCACTACTTAAATTTATAGATGTTTCTAATTTATCAAAAGTGAGACCAATGCATACGTTATGATTCATGTTTCGTGTCTCAAGTTTTTCTTACTAAAGTCAAACATTGAAGATTCCTTGAAGTTCTTGTTGCCACGTCAAACATTGTAATTTCCTTAGAAACAACATTTTAGAGGTAAATTTCCTTCCATATTTTCATGGCACGGTAGTACTATATTAATATTTAAGGGTGTTTTATCATCAAATTTATGAATATGATTGATTCAATATAATCCGTTAGATGGGATTGGAGATGAATTGAGATTTTTTTTTAATTTAAATGTCTTAAATTGATTAGTGATTGTTGATTTTTTGAAAACTTATAATTTGTGAATCCAAATTGTATGATAAAATACATGTTTTTTTTTAATTTCTTTTAATATGTATCTACATGTCCAAGATAATCTAGTTTTGTGGACATTAATTAATTTGAAGTAAACATTCTTTTGGTAAACATAAAAATAAGAACACATACAATTTCACATAATAGGTCGACTATAAGACCTTTAGGAGAAGGAATTTAGTGGACTCATAATTTAAAGTAACATTGATAAATAATAAACACTTTATTTTGAGCTTAATTGAAGTTTTTTTGTTACAATGCATTGTAATATTGCAATCGCAATTTGATCTGTTATCACATACTTGAATTCAATTTATGTAGTAATAAATTGTGTTTATTGAAATACTACTCGTCATAGTATCTTTATTTTACTTTTAGAGGTCCCAAATCCATAAAAATTCAATTTGTGAAATCTAAGTCTTTTTACTGAATTAGACTAGATTAGAGGACTAACAAATTTGTTAGCAATGTGAATATTACATATTAGACCACTTATTGATCTGTAATGAATGTAATTTGAAAACTCTGGTGCTATGTCAACCACAACCCCAAGTAGAATATATTGAAAATTCTGGGGCAATGTCATCCATAACCTCAGGCAGAATATATTAAAAATTTTAGTGCTATGTCACTGCATCGATGTTTCGCTCGAAGTTGAAAACGTTAAGGTGGGGGAAAAAAAAAAAAAAAAAAAAAAGGTAAAGAAAGAAACGTTTGTCAATGATAAAGTTGCAAATATAGACCGTGTCAAACGAATAGGTCCATGGCCTGCCTTTTTGACTCGCGGATCGGCGCCTGACCTGACCTGCATAGACATCCCGGATCGGATTGGCCCCAAGGTTCTGGGATCACCGCCCGGCTTGGCTGTGTAGCCAATTTTTATGTAATTTTTTGAAAATCCCAAGAAACACTAATATTTGTGTGTTGACCCATCTGGCTATGCCTGTACTGGACCAGCCTGGCCCATTCAATGTATGGGCCAGTCCTGAATCAGCCCAATGTTTTTTGGTTGGCGCGTGAGGCTTAACCTGGCCGCCTATCTTTTCTTTTCTTTTTTTTTTTAAAATTAGACAAAAGAATCAAATGATTATTTAATCTAACAGGTAACTAATTTTTTTTATTTGATATATTTATCTTTTTTCTTTTTAATTTAATCTATCAATAATCAATTAAAAAATTAATAATTCATATTATAATTAATTAATAATTAATTATAATTTAATCTGATTATTTATTTAAAAAATTAATTAATTATTTAAAAAATCTTTTAATTAATTTTTAAAAATTTGTCCCCAAAATTCTATTAAACCTCCGTTTACTTTTAACATTATATTCACATTATGTTCAAATATAATATAAATTTCATTTAAACACAAAAGTATTATATTTAAATGTCAATCATATCATATTTTAAATCCAATACAATCATTATTTATTATTTTATTATTTTATTATTTTTATTAATCATATAATATACTCTCTTTCTCTCGCTTTATTTTTTTTTATTTTTACTCATCAATCACATATTTATTATTTAAATACAATTCAAATACTTTTTATCTAAACACATATTATATTTAAATACGATGTAAATATTTTTTTAAATATAAATTATATTTAATATATTGTTTTTAAATATAAACTTAACATGTTTACGAATGCTTAGAGAGCGTTTGGTAAACGCAGTGCATTTTGATTATATTTGAATGAAATTTATTTTTTGAATGTTGTATTTGGTTGAAAAGCATGTGTTTTGTATTTAAATGAAATGTGTGTTTGGATGAAAAGTATTTTAGAGTTAAAAAGTTGATGTGATTGATAAAAATAGAGATAAATAGTAAAATTGAAAAGTTGATGTGATTGTTTTAAAAATGTTTTGAATAATAATTGTTTTCATAACACTATTATAAAATTTATATTTGGTATAAAATTATATTGTATATAAGTAAAATTTAAATGGAATTTTTTTTTAAAACACCCCTTAGATATAAATCCTTTTATAGCCCCGTCAAGTTTGAAAATCATTTAAACGACGTCGTTGCTAAAAACCCCTAAAACGTCAAAAGGAAACCGAGAAGTTTCCGTTCCATTGCCCGGGCGGAGTTTCCAAACCAAAGAAGAGAAAAAAAAAAATGGCCACACGATCGTTATGGCGCGCTCGAGCGAAATTCGCCGCTGTGACCACCGCTATTTTGGGCGGAGCCGCCGCGGCCAACGTCGCCACCTCCGAAGATCCCTCTCGGACCCTCAAGCTCTACACCGCTGTCCCCGTCCGCCTCTTCCGCGACACTGTCACCGCCGCCAGTATCGCCTTCGGTACGTTCTCCTTAACAAAATTTTCCATTTTCTAAGCTCTAGGCCATCTCAAATGGCGGTTTTTTTAGGCCTAGGGATTAGATATGTCTTGCCTTAGCTTCTGAGTTTGACTTGAGAAGGAGACTATGCTATGAATTTTTCCAAATTTTGAGTCAATATTTTCTCAGATGCAGACAATTTTAAGATTTTGGCGCGAATTTAGTTCGATCCATTTCATTGATTCGTTAAGTGCTCAGTCTGGTCTTGTCGGATTGAAATTGTAGCTTGCAATCATTATTGAACTGAAAAACATAGGAGTTTCGCGAAAATTGAGAATCTTGAGTGCTAATTCTGAAGTATTTTCGTGATTTTTAGATTATGAATATTCACTGTGGGGATTGGCCGAGGAAAGTGATGAGAGGTCAAGAGTTAAGCATGAAGTTCACCTTAGGTCTGCACGTAAGCTTCAAGAATTGTGTTTTAAGAATGGAGGCATATATATCAAGCTTGGTCAACATATTGGGCAACTGGTAATGCTTCAATTTGCCCTCTCCAGTCCATTATTACCTATGGGAACGATAATTCTTATTCCATTTTGCGTGTTAAATGGGGTAGCTAATTTCAGTATTATAATTGTATTTTCTTCAAGCACATACGTGGAATTTTGATCTTATGGCTCTTATTTCATCTTTTTCCAGGAGTACTTAGTACCTCAAGAGTATGTTGTGACAATGAGGGAGTCGATGTTGAACAAATGTCCCGTTTCTTCATATGCTCAAGTGTGTGAAGTGTTCAAGAAAGAGCTTGGAGAGACGCCGGATAAAGTATGTAATTTTGAGTTTCATAAATTATTATGCACTCCTTTTTAGTTTTGAGAATGCCGAAATAGGTGTTCATCTAGATTTGTGGTTACTTGATTTCTCATGCACTGAAGTAAGCATTTTCAATGCAGATCTTCTCTGAATTTGATCCTGTTCCAATAGCAAGTGCGTCCCTTGCACAAGTTCATGTTGCTCGGATGCCTGATGGCCAGAAAGTTGCTGTGAAGGTTTTATTTGTCAATTTTACGTCAAATAAGGATCTTTAGTGCTAGGTGCACCACTAAGTTGTCATCCAAATTTACATAGATTTGCTTTTCTTATGAGAGTCCGTTTTTTATGTTTAAATAAAATTTCAACGTTCAGGTTCAGCACACTCACATGACAGATACTGCAGCTGCAGATCATGCCAGCGTGGAATTAATTGTGAACACCCTGCATTGGGTATTTCCTTCTTTTGATTACAGGTATTCTTGGATGCTTTCTTTCCGTAGCATCTAGATTAGCAAAGTTAATGTCACTTTGTCCTGCTCACTAAAGATCCATGAATTTAAAACGCAAGATTGTTAAAAGACAGAGATATACTTACTCTCCTCATTCTTACTCTTCCAGAATGCAAATTCTGTGGTTTAAAATTCCTTGATTTCATGTGCAGATGGTTGGTTGATGAAATTCGTGAAAGTTTGCCAAAGGCAAGTTTCATAATTTTCTGTTCTCTTTCATCTTGTTCGTGCTCTTCTTGTCATATAACTCTTCTTGTCATGTTTATATGTTTTATAAATTGGAAGTGAGGCAGCGGAGGACCTATATCTTTAATTGTATGTTCAGTTTTCTGTTTGTGTCCCCAAAATGATTTATGCTTCTCAAAAAACATATAGAAATAGAACAAGATATCTTGCTTATACAGTTATTTTTGCTTCAACTTTCTCTAAACATTTTAAGCTGCTAACCTATTTCTTAAGTTATTGGATTGCTAAAAATATATTTTTTAACTTAAATGTTTTAGACTTAGGCATGATATGCATCACTGTGGAAGTACTCAAATTCAAAATTCTTTCAGTAAGGTACCCTGTATGAGGTTGTTTTCAACTTCATAATTTGTCCTTTTTTCAGCGGTAAGACAAGACAACCTCACAATTGTCTTTGTTCACTAGTAAGCTATCCATTTTGTCATTTGGGGTTAATTCTATGATATTGATGTCATATGATTAGTAAACTCCTATATGACATGAAAGAAATTAAGATATGTTTTGGTGATGTCATATGATTATTAAATTCCTATATGACATGAAATAAATTAAGATATATTTCAGTCAAAAATCAAAAAGGTGGTTAATGCTTCTAAAAGGTGCGATGGTACTACTTTTATAATTCAGCAGAACAGTATTCTTGTTAGATTTGAGATGTTTCTGTGATTGTTAGCCTTCTCTCAAGTAAGTTAAGCGAAATTTATATCTTGACTTGTCACTTGGTACAAAACTTTCTTATGATAAGATCAGATATCATATGCTTGCATCTATATGTTTTTTTCTAGCTATAGTTGTCATTTGATGAACATTATTGTAATAATCAGGAACTAGATTTCTTGCTTGAAGCAAAGAATAGCGAGAAGTGCTTGGATAATTTTCGGAAGATATCTCCTCATCTAGCACCTTTTGTATATGCACCGAAGGTGCATTGGAGTATCAGTACCACAAAGTTATTAACCATGGAGTTCATGGATGGAGCACAAATAAATGATGTGACGACCATTAAAAGACTTGGACTTCCACCGCATGAAGTTGCAGAATTAGTAAGCTCATTAACTTAGTGCTTTGTATAGATAGGAACGCACCTAAAGAGAGAGACTACTAGTTCAACGTTCATATGACCTGCTTTTTGACCATGCTATATGGATCCCTTTGGTCAAAAACTATGGGGGAGTCCAACATATTGCTGTAGACTTGAATTTGACCACTGAAGATGATGTAGGACCATAGCATGTGTTTCCTTTTATGTCTAGTTTCCTTTATTTAGTTTTTGATTTATTTTCAGTTTCCAAATTTCCTTTATTTCTTTAGTTTCCAAGTTTCCTGTTCTTCTCAATCTATATATAAAGGGCTCAAACTCTCCATATTATTCAGTTTAAATCAAGTTTAATCACTAATATTTTCAGAAGTTTATCAAGCTTTTTTCTAGTTTTCTTCTTGTTTTGTCAAGAATTTATTTCAGCTGCACCAGAAAAAGAGTTACTAATCCATGTTGAAACCATTAACTTGGGTCCATAAATTGAACCTTTTCCTAAATTTTGCGACTCTTTTGTCTTTGATACTTTCCATGTCATTGATTAGTGAAATAAGGACTTGAATGGTAATTGTATACTTCATGCAGGTTAGCGAAACTTTTGCTGAAATGATGTTCAAACATGGCTTTGTGCATTGTGATCCGCATGCGGCAAACTTGCTGGTTCGCCCTTTGCCTTCTAGCAGAAAGAGCATTCTAGGTGAAGCTCTGGTCAACCATCACTTGCAGAAATTTTAACTTTATAACGTAAATGATCAAAATTGGTTCCTGTCCAGATCCTTCCAAGTTGTACTAATGAGTTTTCAGGTCCTAGTTGTCATTGTAATTTTCACGAGACTACTAATTATATGTTTTTCCATGTTTGTGCTAAGCTTACATAACGGGTGAGCAAGAGCGAGTATAATGATTGTGGAAATTTCAACCGGTAGTTAGTGTTTATTACCTTCGCCTCTGGTGCTCAACTTTATTGTGGTTGAACAAAATATATCCACAAATGTGTAGGTTCTAGACAGGGAAAAAAAGGAGAGTATATTATTTATATGAACAGTGAATTCGTGTGGTTATGTGAACTGTTTAGTCTGCTAGCAAAGTAATTGGTTTTCTTGTAGACTTTATTACCACAATCATTTCATGTGTATCGCTTCTCAAACCATACTTTCCCCCTTCAGGCAAGAGAAAACCCCAGTTGATTCTTCTAGATCACGGCCTGTATAAAGAACTTGACTTCCAAACAAGAACTAACTATGCAGCACTTTGGAAGGTACATCTTTGTCTTCGTCGAAAAAATTTGTCCTCCATTGTTGCACCAGTCTTTAAATATGGCAACTTATTTGATCTCTTTTTTATGTTTTCATATGCCAGGCACTGATATTTTCTGATGCTAAGGCCATAAAGGAAAACAGTGTGAAACTGGGTGCTGGAGAGGATCTGTATGCATTGTTTGCTGGAATACTTACTATGCGTCCATGGAATAGGGTAATTGATCCAGCTGTTGATCACTTGGTCATTCAAGGGGGTGATAGCGACCGTTCTGAACTACAGGTGAGCAGCCGTCCAGAAATAATGAAGCTTTTCACTTGACGAAATTATTTCTCATGGTTGAGGTGGATTTTTTTCACCCCCAAAAAAAAATAAATAAATAAAAGGTCATTATTGATTGCGTGACAATAATAGTTCTCTCTTCCATCAAGCAGATGTATGCTTCTCAGTATTTCCCTCAAATCTCAGAGCTTTTGAGGAGGCTTCCTCGTGTAATCCTTTTAATGCTGAAGACAAATGATTGTTTGCGAGCAGTTAACAATTGTCTGGTATTACATCACCTTCCTCTTTATTCCTTTTAGTCTATTTTACCAGCCAAATCCTAATAATATAAGACAAAGCTAAAGTCGTGAAATTATTATTCTCCTGGAGTTTTTCTTTAGTCGTTAACTACATGAATCCTTTTTTCTTAATGAACATTAATCAACTTTTTCTTTAAGATATATAAATGTTCTCTTCCCCTTCTAATACGGGCTTTAATTAAAAATTTTCTTAATGAACATTTATCACCTTTTTCTTTAAGATATATAAATGTTCTCTTCCTCTCCTAATATGGGCTGTAGTTAAAGCATGCGTTTTACATTGATATTTCATTCATAGTTGTCTCCATGCCGTTGTGGAGTTAAGCTTATCGGTTGTCACTTGTTCACTACATAAAGGCTTCATAATTTGTTGGTCTAAGTTGGACCATCTCAACTGGATTTTTTTAAAAATAGATTTATTTAATCTTTATGCAAAAATTGTTTACCCGCTCTATCCTTTAAAATGTTTCTGAAACAGTTGCAGGGATCTTCTCTAGAGACATTCTTGATCATTGGAAAAATCTCCTCTGAAGCTGTTATTGAGGCTAAATTGTTACAAAAGAAATCCTTCATAGTTTGGTTGAATGTCTGGCTGGATGAAATCTTGTTGGAAGCTCGTCTTCTTGTAATGCAGGTGGCCCTTTGGCTTTTGCGGCTCAAAAAAGCTTTGTGTTTGTGAAACTGAAGAAATGTCTGTCCCTTCAGTCATATAATTATTTTTTGTCCCTAAATGGGGTCTCACATTCTTTGGCCATCGGTCACGATCTCCACACAACATGCGGAATCGTGATCATGGAGTCGACAAAATTGAATTTTTTATTTTTTTTTCTTCCTTAAGGTGGAAGAGTGAATAATGACTCATAGCATCTTGTTTCAAGTCTCAAGATGCATAGAATGTGCTTAAAAACTTTCTGGGGTCTTGGCTGCCTTGTAAAGCCCGTTCCGACGGCCAAAAGTTAAGGGACCAAAAGAATTTATTTATTCTGGATATTAGTAATACGGAAAGAGCCAAGTCTGTCAGGTTATTATGAGAATATTTGGTAAACATTCTTTTGGCGCCATGGATATCAATTTTACACTAAATATAAAATTTTATGTTTAAATATAATTATATTTAACAGCATTACGAAAACAATTATTATTTAAAAGTTTTTTAAAATAATCACATCAATTTTTTAACTGTAACTATTTATCTTTATTTTTACCAATCACATTAATTTTTCAACTCTAAAATACTTTTTATCTAAATATATATTTTATTTAAATACAAATACAAAATAAATACTTTTTAACTAAATATAACAGTAAAAACAAAATTATATTCAAACGTAATTAAAACGTAATGTGTTTACTAAATGTCCTTTATATTACGGACTAGTACATTGAAGTGATTGTTTAACATATTCATTTCCATTGGAAATTTAGTGCTCGTTTGACAAATATTTTTTAGTGTTATTATTTTCAAACATAATGTAATTTTACATCAAACACAAAGTTTTACATTTAAATATAATTTTTTCAACAGTGTTACGAAAACAATTACTATTTAAAAGTTTTTTAAAATAATTACATTAAATTTTCAACTCAAACTTTTTATCTATATTTTTATCAATCACATTAACTTTTTAATTGTAAAATACTTTTAATCCAAATATATATTTCATTCAAATATAAAACAAATACTTTTTAATCAAATATAATACTTAAAAAATAAATTGTATTTAAATATAATTAAAATATAATGTATTTATAAAAAACGCATTAGTTTTTGAAAATAAAAACTTTGGTTGCTATAGTGTAATGTAGTCTTATTTTCTTTTGGCTAGAAATGTTCTGTTTTATTTATCAAAAAAAAAAAAAACTAAACAAAACAAAAAGAAACGTTATTATTATTATTATTATTTTGTGCCCAGTCACACGTTTGCAGTTCAAAATAAATCACCTTATCAGGTTTCCGTTATAGCAAGTACAGGACTCTGGTACGTTGCGGAGGGGGTAGAGTCGTAGACAACAAGACATGGTGAGGCCGACAACATAAAATAGTTGGACAGTGACATCACTGAAATATTTCCGTTTAATTTTATGGCGATTCTACCCCGTAAGGTTTTATATTAAACGGTCACATTCTTTCAATTTCTATTTGTTATACATGCTTTTTTTTTTTTGTTAACCACTTTTATTTTTTAAAATTATTAAGAATTTTTTAAATTAAAATTAATAAGACTTTCTATGCTTAATTTTATTAAGTTATAATTTAAATTAGCTAAAATACTCTTTATTACGTTAGTATTTTATTATTGAGAACAACTTTTTTTCTTTATAAGAATAAACATTATATTTTAGATATTTTTGTCATAATTATATATGTTTAACAATTATATATTACTTTACTAAAAAAAATGATTATGTTACTTATTTTTTGATATAACTCTAGTATGTATAAATTTTCCATCAAAATAAAAAAAAGATTTTTTGAAAAATAAATAACAAAAAGTGTAAATTATGATTGTAAATAGTTTAAAATAATTAGAAATTATCTTTAGTATCAAAGAATGGTAAAATTATCATTTATAATTTGGTATATGACTAAAGGTATTTTTTAATTAAAAAAGGAGCATTTTTATATTTTCATTATATTTAACGATGAAATTAATAGTCAAATTTGTGATTAATTAATAAAGGGTATGTCTTTGTAATTTTTTAGTTAGGAGGTGTTAATATTATTAGTCATTATCAAATAGGGTGTCTTTATAAATTTAAGAAAATATTGCGAGTGCCAGTGTAATTCTTTTTTTTACTTTAACAATAGGATAAGCTTGCTTTATCCTATAAAAAATAAGATTCATCTAATTCTGATTGTTAATGATCCAATGTTCATGATAAAATCGATTTAGCAACCAAAAATAGAATCAAAACTATACAATCAGATCTGACCCTACGTTCTTTTATCAAAATAGTATAAAAATATTCCTTTATTTCTTTTAAAATATCATTTTATAACACATCTGTTTTTTAATTTCAAAATCAAAATCCCTAGAAACTAAAATTAAAAAAATTGTCAAAAAACAAGTATGAACATAGGAAAAAAAAAGTTGAACATCGGCGAGAAACCCATCGGTGTCAATCTCGCCATTCGCAGCATTGTCCTCTCCTCCAGCATCACACCCTTGCAGCCACTCCCTAACCAAGAGTGGGTTTGAGTCGTCACTTCCTAACCCGTGAGTGTGACCTCCAGTGTCTCACCTAAGCCACCCCAAGCGGCATCCACCACCATCGTGAACCGCCTACCGAGACCCACCCGGAGCACCCACAGCCCATTGATCTACCACCACTGTTATCTATTTTTAAGCCATAATATATTTTATTTTAGTTAAAATTGGCATTGATTAGTATGAAATTTGATGTAATATTGTGTTGGTGTTGAAACGGTAAGTTGGAGTTGGATTCCATCATAAGTCTCGCCGATGTTCCTCTTCCTGCCAGAGGCATGTTGAAATTTGGATTCGTTTCTTCAAACCGCTTTCAATCTTTTAGAAAAATTTGTTGACTTAACTAGATCGAGGTAGAATTCATATTTTAATAAAATGCATTTAAAAATTATATATATTATATTAGGCTATTATCCATTGTGCTCAAGAGCATGTGATCCCTCATTAGATGCAAAAACCATCCATGGATCTTACCTGCAAGTGTCGAAAAATAACCTTCTCCCATTATAGAATTAGCCCTTTTTTATTCGATTCGTTTTTTTTTTTTTTTTATCGGATCTAATATTTAGAAACAAAATAAATAATGAGTGAAAAATCACTGTTTATCATACATTTATAGGTTTTGTTACTTGGTAACTTTGAGGATACATATGTTACAATTATTAATGAGGATAAACATGTTACTTTTCTATTCTTGGAATTTCTACCTGGCAGTAGCATTTATATTTCCATTAATCTTCCATGACCCATGGCCTGAAGTGTCATACTTGTTCAATTTTTAACGTCATTTTAGAAAAATGATTTTAAGAACCCCAGTCGCCTGGTGATGGAATAAATGAGTTGTCGTCGTTCATATTTGTCATCTTTTTTAAAACAAACATAAATGAACCATCCTTGTTGTAAGTAGTAACATATGGCCAACCATATTCACTTGTAGTAGTTGAAGTTGATGACCTATCAGCAGCTGTTTTTGTTCTGCTTTTGTGTAATGGTCATGCTTGTCCAAATTGACAGTTGCCTGGTCTCCGAAGGAAAAGGAATTATAGATAAAAGTTAGCTTGGTTGGTAGAGTTTTGTATATTTATATATTTATTTATTCCTTTTTTTGTTTGGTTTTGTTTTGTTCTTTTTTTTTGCACGGAACTTGACAATGCCGTTCATTCATTGTAAGAGGGGGCTCTAAATTTAAAGCTTCTGATTAAGCAGTCATGCTCATTGTATGAAAATATGTAGATAGAAGTATTTGAAATAAAAACATTTGTATTGTTAGATTTTTGGATATTAACATTTAGAAAATAGCATTTGGATAGAAATATTTAGATTTATATTTGGATAATTAGTGAGGAATTTAAATTAATAAAGTTAAAAAATGTAAAAACTTAAAAATTGTTAAAAAAAAAAAATCAATATGGAGTTTCTTTTATTTATCTTGAAATTATATATAATTTTTTAAAAAAAGTCATTTTATTTGAATTTGTATATACAAAATTATGAATTTTTAAAGTTTTAATTTCAAATATATAATAGTAATTATAATAGTAAATTGGGTTTGACTTTTTTAAAAAATACAAAAATTTAAAAATTAAACCACTTAAATGGAGTATTTCAAATGGAAAAAGTAAAAACATATATGGAGATTGAATAGTTTCCCATTTATAAGACTGGTCCAAATAAACATATGCTAAATCTTGAAAGTAGCAGAAAAATTATTGGCAAGAAGGGGTAAGAAACACAACCACGCCAATGTCCATTTGTACGCTGAGGAATCGAACCATATGGAAATTGGCCAGCGTCACTTCTTAAGAAAGTGGTTTGTTTGTTAGTTTTTCAAAAGGGATCATCTCTTGTATTTTATAAAACAAAAAGGTTTCGGTTAATTATATTCAAAAAATAAGTATCACTCTACTTATCATGCTAAGTTTCAATTCGCACGACACATGAACTATACAAAAACTTCAAAATAAGGCTTATAAAGTATCAAATCTTCAGTTCATTTTAAGATGTGGAAAAAAAAAAAAAAGAGACATTCTAACCTCTAAGTGGAATGTTAGCATGCTCAACTTAGAGGTTATGGATAAACCATGGAAATCTTAAAAAAAAAAAAAAGTGACTTTAGACATGCTTCGATTGGTGAACGTATTACATTTGCATTGCATTTGAATGCAATGTATTGAATGTAATTTATATTTGGAGAAAAAATATTAACATTGTATTTGAATGCAATATGTGTTTGGATAAAAAGTATTTGAATTATATTTTAATAATAAACATGTGATGTAATGGGTAAAAGTAAAGAGAAAAAAATGAGAGAGAGAAAATATACGATGTAATTAATAAAAGTAATAGAAAAAGTGAAATAATGAATAGTGATTGTATTGGATTTAAAATATGATGTGATTGATATTTGAATGAAATGCTTTTGTATTTGGAGGAAAATTATATTACATTTAAATGCATATAAAAAAAAAGTATACTAAACATGCTATAAAAGTAATAAAATTTAATGCTATAGTCGATGCCATAATTTTTTAAGACGTAATTGTAATTATCATTTTTCTACGAAACAACATTTCAAGTATTAAATGAAGTTTAGGGTGTGTTTGGTAAACACATTACATTTTGATTGTATTTGAATAAAATTTATTTTTTGAATGTTGTATTTGATTGAAAAGTATTTGTTTTATATTTAAATAAAATATGTGTTTAGATGAAAAGTATTTTAGAGTTGAAAAATTGATGTGATTAATAAAAATAAAAATAAATAGTGAAGATAAAAAGTTGATGTGATTGTTTTAAAATTATATTAAATAATAATTATTTTCGTAATATTATTAAAAAATTTATATTTAATATAAAATTATATTATATTTAAATAAAATTAAAATATAATTTTTTTTTACCAAATAACACCATTTAACAGCCTGTAATTTACCATCCCTACGGCTAGCCCCTAGTAAAAATTTGACACCTCACTTTATTTTACACACCAATTGCCTCTCTATAAACGGCTGCTTTTGCTTTTTTCGTTGAGCATTCCGTCTAATCTTTAAATGTTCTTTTCTTTCTTCAACTTCTTCACTTTTCTCGCTAATTAACATGTTTTTTTTTTTTTTTTACGCCCCTCTTTCTCTATCTTAGCCTTTTGTTCTTGAAACAAGCATCTCATTTGATAACCAGAAATTCATGAAATGCAAGTTCACCCCAACAATCACCTATTGGCAAGTGTCTGCAACACAACCCAAAAAAAGAACAGAAAATTTAAACGTAATTGAATTGGCAAAATTAAGGGTTCGTGTGGGAGAGATTTAGAGATGAATTTTAAAATTTTTTTTAAAATTTAAAAATTAAAATTTTTTTATAATTATATACAAATATTTAAAAAATGCACTTTTAAAAATAGATTAAAAGAAAAAAAAAGGTTTAGTTAGAGTAAAGGAAAAGATGGTGAGAGAAAAGAGCTCTGATGTTCACGTTCGTAGATGGAAAAGTTTGAAAAAAAAGACATCCAAACAGCTGATGTGTAAAGTAGAGTGAGTGGTTAAAATTTTATTTGGGGACAGCCATAGAGTTGTAAATTAGTATAATAGATGTGGACTCTGTCACGCGTAGGCGTATGATTATTGTTGAGCGAAATCGTATTCTGAGGTTTTTGGTTAAACTCGGAGGAAAAATTGAATTGTGATAAATGGCTGGTTGGTTGGGACATAATAGGTTTTTATTTATTTATTTATTTATTTATTTTTGGGTAGGAAGGGACATGGGAGCATAGAAAGCTTTTAAATGGCTTAAAATTTGTGCCAGAGCCACATTCATAAGCTCATTTAATGTGATTGGGCATTGGTTCGCCATTTGGCATTTGTTTGGTGGGTTTCTTTAAGGGGGCGTTTGGTAAACGCATTGTATTTTGATTGTATTTGAATGAAATTTGTTTTTTGAATGTTGTATGTGGTTGAAAAGTATTTGTTTTGTATTTGAATGAAATGTGTGTTTGGATGAAAAGTATTTTAGAATTGAAAAGTTGATATGATTGGTAAAAGTAGAGATAAATAGTGGAATTGAAAAGTTGATGTGATTATTTTAAAAATGTTTTGAATAGTAATTGTTTTCGTAGTACTGTTGTAAAATTTGTATTTGGTGTAAAATTGTATTGTATTTGAGTAAAATTAAAATTGAATACTTTCTCTAAATGCCCCGTAAATGTCGTCAACGGCAAGTTTAGGAATTATTTTCATTTGTATACATTCAATTTTGTCTTTATTCATAATATATAACTTATATATTATGGAAATAATAATAAAAATTTAAGTTATTTATTTATTTATATTTTGTATTTTATTTTTATTTGGATAATTATGTCCTGTATTTAAAAACATGCATTTTATATCATTATATAACATAAAAATTATTAATCAATATTTTTCCTTGATCAACATATTATTTTGACATGAAAATATTCAAAATACCCTTAAAAAGATAAGTTATAATATGAAAAATCCTTTAATTTTCTCTACAAAAATTTCAGATTTCTTAATCCCATCTCATGACTACCCATCCCTTTCCCATCTCGCCACCACAAACCCCTTTCCGACCTTACCTCAACCCGTTTATTTAACTTTTAATTGAAATTAGAATTTCTTAGGTTATTTTTTTTTTCAAAGGTAATTTTGGGTAGTTTAAATGTTTAAATTAAGTATTAATCAAGAAATTGTATAGATTTATGTATTAAGTGTAAATAATAATATAAAATTATAAAACTTTAGAAGACACGATATGTTGTTTAAATAAAAACAAAAAATATGGTATGAAAATGTAAATCATACTTAATTTTAATTTATCCTTTTAAGGGTAAATTAGGTATTTTAAGGTTAAAAGTAAGTATTAGTCGTGAAAGAATATAAATTTGTATAAAAGCATAATCTAATGATGTTAAAATCCCAAAATACATTACAAGGTACAAAAATGTATTTAGTAACACATATTTCCCTCTTGTACATACACAGTTGCATTCATACTATCTCTTTTATTGCACTGCATATTTATTTTCCTTTTTAAGTTATCAATTTAAATTATTTTTTATCTATAGCACCAGTTTACAAGCTTAAATTATCTAGTTACTACATTGACTATTCTAAATTACTATTTCGTCATTAATATCATAATTAAGAAAACATTTTATGATAACAAGTACTATAAAAATAAAATAATCAAAATCAATAATATCTATTAAATGATTTTTTTTTTCTGTGTGATAAAAATAATTTGTTTTAAAAGCATGATGAATTTATTTTTGAAAGAAAACAAGTAAGTTAGTTTTTTTATTTTATTTTAATTTTTTATCTTAGTGTGTTAATTTTTTTATTCACGTGACACAGGAGAAAGCACACCTGTCGGAAAATTCTTTGGCACAACAAATTTTAACACAGCAAATTAATTGGGCAAGTCGGCCCAATTTATAGTTCTCTTTTTTCCGCTTATTATCTATCGGCTGTTGGCATTAAAGGTTGCATCCCTGGTCAAAAAATGGGTCCTAGTTATAATTGAGTTCACTTTATGATACACACTTATTTATACAAGCTAAGTAAATTTATTATTTTTCACATGAATAATTTACCTTTACTTGTGAGGCTGTGAATGAAGGTAAATAAATGGCCTTTTTTTAACCATTATTTTTATTTTTAATTGATAAACCCGTTCTTAAATTCAAAATCTCCATAATTCAAAGATCATTAATACAATAGATTTTGAATTTTAAAAACGTATGACCATATCTACCTTTGAAAAATGAATTTTTTTTTTACATTTAAAAAATAAACTCTTCTAAATTTTGTATTGGAATATTAAAAATTTTTCATTTTTGGACGACAAAGGAGTTATTTTTTTGAAATGAAAATTTTTTTATCCACTTAAATAATTTTTTATGTTTGAGTAAAAAAAATTTTTTTTATTTTAAAAGTAAAATTTTTTTATTTTTCAAAAGTGGGCATTTCCTTAAAACAGAAGCTTAGCCTCTAGTTGATATATAGGTCTGGACCGAAAAAAATTTGCTCTGATTTTATTTTAAGTTAATAAAAATTATAATTAATTTTTAAAAAATAACCAACTTTAATCTAAAATTTTTTTTCCGAACTGACGCATCAAACGCTGATTCAAGGACTAATTTATCAAACGTGAAAAATGGAGGGGTATCCGTGCAATCAAAAGTCAATAAAATGATTTTATTATACCGTACATGTCCTGCTTTGGACGTGCCTAAAGGGTCGTGCTACGACAGTGAGCATTGCGACAGCAAAAACTCTGTCGTACACATTTTTATGCAATTAATGCGATGCATTAAATGGTAATGGCACATAGAGAAAGAGTAAGAGAAGGAGACGCAATTTCCGTTGAAAAGATAACTTCTTTCTCTTTGCTCCGTCATTGTTGTACAAACCATTCTCGCATTTGATCCTAATTCTCCGTTCGAAGAGAGAGAAAGAGAAAGAGAGAGAGAGAGAGAGATGGTGGGGCCGGCGAGACCGCAATTCGTTCTGTTCGGATCATCGATTGTGCAGCTGAGCTTCAGCAATGGCGGTTGGGGAGCTATTCTCTCTGACATTTATGCTCGCAAAGTATGTTCTCAATTCTTATCTCCGCTTTCTTTCAGTGATGGAGTTGTTCTTTTTTTTTTTCCCCCGGTTTATTTGTTAAATTTATCTTTATTTACACCTGTTTACTTCGGACAAATCGTTCATGAATCGTTATTTGCGAAATTGGACGCGAAAGAAGATTCAAGCAAAAGATTTTTCTACAAGTAATCTGTTCTTCGGAGCAATTTTTTCTGAAATTAGGCTTCAATCCAACAGGGGTTTTCTCGTGGAGTGATTTCGACCTTAGCTTAGGATTTAGGACGACTTTTTACATAAGCATTTTCCGGGAAAATTATGCTTGCTTAATCAGTGATTTTTTTCTCCAATTAAATTTTTGGAGTCACTGGCTTAATTGCAAATGCGGAAAATTGTACTGTGAACAGTGAGGAACTTGTTCTGGTTGTTGGCACGGATATTTTGTTGGCAATTTAGCGAATTCTTATTGACGCAGTTTTTAGAGTTGTTTGAGGAGATCGTATTTTGTTTGTGGTTTTTTGTAGGCAGATATATTGTTGAGAGGGTATTACGGGTGGAACTCCAGGCGTGCCCTGCAGGTCCTTGATCAAGTCTTTCCTAAGGTAGATTCTTCACACTTTACTAGCTCCCCAAGCAATTGCTTTAGATGTTATTTATGTTTGACTCCTTTGACAATGCGTGCTCAAAGGACTGCATACCCCATGTCATAAGGCGAAAATGAGACTTGTTTTATAATTATTGGCAGTGATGGATTCAGGATTTTGATCTACTGTGAGTATGAATTGTCAATCGTGCATACCATACCGCTAATAGTTATAACACATGTTAATGTTAAATACTTTTGAATTTCTTTCTGATTGTGAATTCACATGAAACTTAACAAAACTCTATGATTGGTGTTGTCTGTCATAAGAACATATATATAAGTTTCTCAGATGAGGCTCGATTTTGTTTCTCCTGATAGTTGTTTTCTTACTCCAAACGAATATTTGTATTATTTTGTTTGTCTTATTATTATTATTATTTTATATAGGATGCTGCCATACAGCCTGCTTTGGTGATAGTGTATTTTGGCGGTAATGATTCGATGGGATCCCACTCGTCTGGCCTAGGTCCTCATGTACCACTTTCTGAATACATAGAGAACATGAGAAAGATAGCAAGGCATCTCCAGGTAATTCCTTCATGTTTTGTTTGGGTTCTTGGAAACGGTAAAAAAAGAAGAAAATATGTGTTTTGTTTGTTATATGTTATGCAGAAAGTCAACAAGTGAACGTATTCAAGGCTTTAAACAAGTAGTAAAATATATACAAAATAAATGGTATCATGTTTTGAATTGGTGCAAGTACTTTATCTCAACAGTCTATATCAACAAACATTTAAATCGACTAAATTTAAGTTTTGTACGTTTAGTTGTCTTTGAACCTCCACAAGTTAAAAGCATTGTAGTTTTTGTTTCCTAGCTTTAAACATTTTCAAATATCCTCTAAATTCTAACACGTCTTGGAAGCCAGAGCCTTTCAGATTCTATACGCATAATTTTTCTTAGTTGTCCTCCCGTAAACGAGGAGAAAGTTCGTGGAAATGCAAGGTATGTATCTCTTTGGAACATCATTTTTCTTTTTAACCGTTCCACAATGATAATTCTAAAGTGAGCCTCTCCTGTTCAAAACAGTGGGATATTCAGTGAGCTAGTAAGAACTAATGAGTTGTGCGGACAGTATTCAGAAGCTTGCATAAAGGTTGGCCAGGAAGCAGGTGTCAAG
The DNA here is from genome assembly GCA_035233585.1 of Antiaris toxicaria. Lineage (NCBI taxonomy): Eukaryota > Viridiplantae > Streptophyta > Magnoliopsida > Rosales > Moraceae > Antiaris > Antiaris toxicaria. The sequence goes on along the minus strand of CP141162.1, from coordinate 8,386,988 downwards.
GTTATTGATCTTTTTAACGCATTCCAGAGAAGAAAGGATTGGATGAATGCTTGCTTTACGTAAGTTTGCTTGGAAATGCTTTCTTATCTTCCTATTTCATAAATATGCTAATTTTGAAAGTGCCTTATATAGGCTGGAACCATCATTGCTTTCTTAAGCACCAATACTTTCAATTTCCAAATACATTGTCTGTTCTTCCTCTGACAGTGTCTTGAACGCTTGACGTGCATGTATTAAAGTGATGAGCTTCACTGTCCAGTGTGGAACTGATAAAGTTGCGGTTTCAAGAGTAGCTTGGTTCTAATGGACATGAATCCTCTGTCGATTTTTTCTGTCTTGCTCACTATCCATCAACAAATATTTCACCAAATCTATGATGTGTCAAAACTAGTTCGGTGGATGGAAAGCAAGAAAGGAAAAGAGACGTGGACTTAGGTCCACCAGGATCAAATATTGAATTTAGTGTTGCATTCCTTATTCCATAGGAAATTCAGTTTCCTCTGTATTCTCTGCAGAGATGGGATTCATTTATCCGCTGAAGCGAGCAAGATAGTCGTGGAGGAGATATTGAAGGTACTGAAGAATGCTGAGTGGAAGCCATGTTTGCACTGGAAGTCCATGCCAACAGAATTCGCAGAGGACTCATCCTATGATCTTGTTGCCGCCGATGGGAAGAGGACGTTGAATCCCTCGGAGTGGACTTTTCACCGAGAGATTCAGTGGGACTAGTTTGCAGAATATCTTTCTCTCTCCTTTTGCCGGAATTGAATCGAGAGCTGGACATGTGAAGCAAGGCGAAAGTGAAAAAACAAAGCAGAAGAGTTTAATACTTCAGGTGCTAGTGTTAGTTTGTACAGTGCAAAAGACATTCTATGGTATGCACTTCTAGTTACATGTACGAACATATATATATAGATATATTAGCGAGAGTGTTATTCTTTCCAAAAAAAAAAAAATAGCTCAGGGTAATCGATTTTTATTATATCAACAATATGTTGAAGCTGTAGGATATATATATATATATTTATTTTTCATTTGCAGTGGATCGTATTCTTGACGTTTTTCAACCGGCGTCATTACTTTTATGATGAACAACAATATAAAAGACAAGGTCTCTTTGTGACAAAAACAACAATATACAATCCATTTTTACATTTATTTGCAACACAACACTGCATTTGGTGACCGGTTCTAACCTAAAACTTCCAACTCCATTTTTGTTATTTTCTGTAAAGTCTACAAAAATTCCAACTAATCTTTTAAAAGTCAACTAATTCCAACTAAAAATATAAATCAAATGCAAGCTTGTATCATAGAGTTTAGACGACAAGGGAAATGTAAACTTACCAACGTAAACGACAACAAATTTTCAAATGACAATACCTGTAGACTGAATGAAAAGGGACCGGACTGCAGTAATGTTGTCTCATTTTCAGACAAACGACAAAATAATTGGAAAGATGTTCGGAGTTAGACAGCGAATGATAAATAAGCGTTAATAAAAATTATAATAAGCTTCCAACAATCAAATATGTAATTTGTGGATTTAAAGGGACAAGAAGGGTAATATAATAACAAGATATCGTTTTCAGCCCAAACAAAATAAAATTTATAACCACAAAAGGCAAAACAATCATTCATCAATCAAACGACAATCAACATGTCCTTTGTGGATTAACCAATGAGAAACGTGATAAATCCATACGTCGTTGTCAGGAAAACGGAAATAGAAGATAAATAACGTTTATTCGCGCAAGCGACAATATAGTATAGTTTGAAAGACTGTAAAAACTAGACAAACGAATAAAATAGTTTGTAAATGGGAAAATGGTTTTTTTTTTTTTCAATTATTTTCATTGTTCTTTTCATTTTAAAAAGGCAAAATTTTTTGCGCTTACACATAATAATAATTTCATATTTAAACTTATTATAATGTAAAATATTCAAATCTCCCAGTTTCAAATTAAAAAACAAAAATGAAAACTATCTTATTTTTAAATTTATTTTATATATTATCTTTTTAGAAAAAAATTTTTTTTTTAAAATATACTCACAATTTATTATTTTCAATACCATCTCTTTTCATTTTAAATAACTTTTTATTCTCAAACATATCATCTCATCTTAAAATAAAAAAGAAAAAGCTTTTTAATTTAAAATAAGATTTTTTTTTTAAATAGACACATAACCCAAACAGGTAAAACAATAAGAAAATGAAAAAGAATTAAACATGAAATAAAGGCCGCTATTTCCTAATTTCGGCGCCGTATTTATGTTTTTGAGTTTCCCTCCCTTTTTGCTCTCTGTTTATCTTCATCTTTTTCTCATGTTATTTTCTCTGTATTTTTTCGTATGGTATCTTCAAATCTGAGTTACAATTCTAGTGTTTTTTTTTTTTTTTGGTTCAGATCTTTGTCTTGACTTTGTGATTAGTCGATTTCTTCTTCTTCTTCTTCTTTTTTTTTTTTTTTTTAATTTTTGAATTTCGAATTTGTGGATCGGAACTCTCTAAGCAAAACCTAGGGCTAGGCTCGGAGCAAGCGGAAGAAGCTTTTCCGCATGGCAATGGCGAATTACTTCGACATTGACGATATTCTGGCCGAGGAAGAGGTGAAAACTGAAATAACCTGAACTCTTGTCACGAAAAAAATCCCTAATTCTGGTGTATTTCTTGTGAAATGTGGTTATCTGGTTTGCTCACAGCTTGTCTCGGTCGTGTTCCAAAAGGCAGTCAATGGGGTTGGAATCGATACCAGTTCTGAAACGGATTCTGTAAGTTCAAGACCTAATTTTCCTTTGGAATGTCAATGAAAGCCTATTTTATATGTATTAATAGTGTCTATATATATATATGGTGATATTTTATTGGGTGTGTGTTTCAGGTAGAACCAGGTTCGAAGGTAGAACTGCCTTTCTGGCTTGCCCATGAGTTGCATTTAAGACAAGTAGCCACCGTGAAGCTCCCTCCGAGTTTCAATCAAAAGTAATAGTCGAAATTTGCATTTCCGATCTTTGTCGAATATAGCGACGTTATGGGAATTTTTTGATGGTTGAGAGCTGCGGAAGATTATGTTTTATCCTTACTTTTCATAACTCTAGATTACATCTGCTTCCTAAAGTAATGCAAGTGCAATGGGATTGGATTTTGTTATTTGAAAATTTTTGCTGTTCTCTATCAATGTTTAAATTTGCGCAATTGGTCATTAAGGAGTTTTGCTTTAGTGAGTTGAGGCATAAGCCTCAACATAAAACCATTAAATAGCCCCTCTGAAAACTTAGCTTTGAGCCTGGGAATACTCTTGAGGCTACACCTCTGTGATTGCACCATAAGGTGCATATCTTCTTGCGCCTCTATTTGAAGAGGCGTACGCAATTTTTTTTGCACTGTGAGGCTTAGTCCTCAAGGCTATTTTCCGCCTTTCACTGAGGCATGCCTCAATACACGCAATTTTAAACACTTCTATTATCATAGAAAATTAACTGAATTTAACTGTTCTGATGAGTGTTCATAGTAGTTTCTTTGTGTTATTTGTGATGGTTGTATCATTGAATATGGCTAGATGAATTGAGGACTAACTGAATTTGGTACTTTCCGACCCTCAGTTGTGTTATTCATAGATAAACTTATGTTTAGTGAGTTTAAAGTTGAAAAATTGCTTGGTAAAGTTAATTCTATTCGTCTCTTATTGACATTTTAATCTCTCTTATAATACCAGAACCAGGCTGGAACTTGGAGCTGATGCAGCATGTGTGGATCTGAGATATCGATGTCCATACTTCTACGAGTTTGGATGCAAAATAGCACCCCTGTCAGTTTCTTTCTATCCCATTGTCTTCTCATAAGTTACTTATTAATTCGAACCATTTTAGCATGTGTGTATTTGAGTACTATTCAGAGAACTATGTCCTAACGGGTACAAATCAGTCTCCTTTAAATGAGGGGTGTGGGATTTAGGGGGAATGCGTGTCGAGAATCCCCTTAAAATTAAAGCTTAGTGCTTCATTCGTTGCTTTTTGGATGTGCAATATGTGACCGTGGGCACTGCACTACAATGTGGAATTAGTGCTTCTTAAATGATTAGTTATGCACAATAAAACCATTTGTGATTCTACCCAAATTATATCATGACACCACCATTTTATCATCTTCCATGGCGTTATGTGGAAGCAAAGAATGACTTGCTTAAATGCTATAAGAACAATTATGCTGAGGGCATCAAAATCTGCTTGAAATGATCGACACATGATGTAACCAAAACCTTCTTTTGGGTATTAAAATCATCTGTTTATGTTGTGATTCTTGGCCGACCGTCATCTTTTTAACATTGCTAACGGGTCTGTCAAATAAGATATGATTTAGCACAACTGAAAATGTTGCACCTTAAATGTCTTAGCAACTAGACATGCTTGTCACTTCTTTTTTCTCGTGTAATTCGGATAAATGAATATGCTTACTTGACGGTATGAATTGCAATTATACACACTTGTCCATATAGAGACACAGATAATTGTTCGTATTCTCGGTTTATAACAGCTAAATTTCATTTTGCCAAACTGACTGTAACTAGCCCCTTCTGTATTGTTACTGTCTTATGGACAGAGTTGGTGATAGAGATATGGGATCCTTTCTCTTGTCTGCATTTAAGAACAGATATCAGGAAGTCCTGGCGAAGGCACACACTGCTGCATTTGCAGCGGCTTCCAAATTCTTAAACCTCTTAACAAAAGAAGAAACCAACTGTGAGATTCATACAGCATATTTAATCATACTGTTTATTGTCATTTCTAAAGCTTGAGGATTGGCATTTACCTAATGATTTTGTCTTAGTGTATGAGGCGGCTCAATCATCGATGGCAGCCTTTAAGAAATGGCGGATTGGTGGCCCTAGATTCCAGAGAGCAGCTGTTCTTGGGAGGAAGAGGAAACCAACAGTCTAGTTGCCATCCCCAACTTACATGATGCATCAATGTTGCACCATTATGTCGACATCAGTTCTTTCCTGGAAGTTCGAGAGATCGATCATCTATTCACTCGTATAACGCATAGTTTGTATTAGTCATTAATACAGTCACACTTTTGTACATCTATTTTCATTAATCGATAGTTTTTAGAATTTTTGCTTGGTCTTATTGAACTGATACAGCCCTATTTTAATTTTTGCCTATTTATTGGACTATTTGGAGAAGTGCTGCCAAAAGATATCTGTAAGCTTTGAGAAAATTATGAAAAATGTTTTTTCTCCTATCTGAATTTTGACCCTCAATATTTATCTATTTGGAGGAAAAAATGGAAAAACTAAAGCAATTATTATTAGGACAGTAATTTAGAGATGTCCTTTAATCCTACAAATCACTCCCAAGAGCTTTTTCTCCTAAAGTTTGGGCCATAAAGGTTCTAGGCTTTCAAAGCTGGCATCAAATTCCACTTTTGTATAGAATTCTGTCTGCGTTGCCAATTTCTTCAGTGGTATTCGGCTAATGTCTGTATTGAGCGAGATTCTTAAAATGCAGATGCATAATGAGAAGGTGGGTTACTGATGTGAAGTTAATGGCCAGGTTTCCTTTGAAAGAACTGTGCAGGCATATCAAAGTTTCTGTTATGGTAAATATTGGAATGTTTCCTCCTCGATCGATTCCTCATAAAGCTAGAATATGATGGCCTTTTTTCTTCCTGACAACTTGAAAATTCTGATTTTTACATATATAATTTAATATTAATTCTGAATAGATTTCATTATAAAATATAGAATCACTTCATTTTTAAATTCAAAAAGAAAAATTGTGAATTTTGAAGAATGAAATAAATCCCCAAAAATCCAAATAGTCCTTTAGAGGGTGTTAGGGAAATGGTTAGAGAATTTTTTTTTAATTGGAAAAAAATTATTTTGAAAAATATGTTTGAGAGAAAAAAAATTATTAGAAGTGAAAACATAAAAAATTTTAAAAATTATTTTAAAAAAATCAATGTGAATATTATTTTGATAATTTTAAAATTATATATAATTTAAAAAAAATTATTTTATTTGCATTCGTATATATAAAATTATAGATTTTTAAAATTTAAAGTTTATTATAATATTTTAAAAATATAAATAATAAAAAATGATGAGATATTAAAAAAAAATTATTATGATAGGGGTAAACTCTTTAGGCCAAACACCTTTTTAGTAAATTGGCTTTTTTTTTTTTCCCCCTCTCCTACGATTGTTTATTTTTTAATTTATTTTTTGAGAAACACACATATATCTACAAGATAGTGAATCCTCTTCAGTGCGTTTGAGGGGGACAAAAGGCAGTCCATTTGGTGTTACCAGTGCAAGATTCGTGTCCTGAGGAACATTTCTTTTTTTACTTTATTATAGTTGCAAGATATTTTTAGGGATATTTTGGGGAGAAGAGAAAAAGAAAGAAAAAAAAGAGCAAAAGGCGGAGACGTGTTGTGCCACCGTGGCGGAATCCATTACTTTTTCATTTTTTAATTTCTTTCCCTTGCGCACATCGATAGACCACACAACAAATACCCAACGAGATATTTATCTCCCGCAACTAACCTCACCCACTCTTTCCTTAAGCGCGTTCATAGCACCGCTATTCTAGTTATAAACATCTTTTTTCAAAAAATTTATATATAAAAATAAAATTTTAAATTGGACTTTAATAGCTGATAATTGACATGTTTAATATAGAATTAACTAAAATAAAATCCAATATGCTAACTTTTTAACTAAAATATGCTGTAACTAATCAAATGAAATTATCTTATTGAATTAGAAACTTACTGAGTATTTATTTATATTTTGATATTTATATTATATTTAAATATAATATAATATTTATCGAAACATAAAAGTTTTACATTCAAATATAATGTTTTTTAACGGTATCTTAAATACATTTATTATTTTAGAATATTTTAAAAATATATTTTTTTTCATCCACATCATATTTTCTCTCTATCACATTTTTTCTATTTACTTTTATCAATCATATCAACTTTTCAACTCTAAAATACAATTCAAATACTTTTCATCTAAATACATATTACATTTAAATGTAAAGTAAATACTTTTCATTTAAATATAAAATACCTTTAGTACATTACGTTCAAACGTAATGTACATATAATACGTTTATCAAACACCTAATTAGTTAGATTATAAATGGTCTCATCCCATCCTGTCTAAGGCCCTTCTTAAATGAGTTGTTCTTTTGTCACCTTAAAGCTTAATGTAAATGTAATCTTGTTTGATTCTTTAAGGGTTTTTCAATTGGTGGTTTGGTTTGAAACGAGACTTGGTGACCTTTTGGAATCGGATAAAAGACTTAGCTTTTCCTCATATAGTAGAGTGTCATGCTATTAAAAAAGAAAGGTTGTCTTTTGCCCTCTCTTGGAAATGGAATAAAGATGCAGAGGGATATGATGCTTTTTAATATTTGTCATTTATTTCCCAAACAAAATAGTTATTCTTTGTATTTTGTCGTCATTGTGTTGATCAAACAACTTTTTTTTTTTTGGCCAAATTTGACTTGTCCTCTAGTTTGTCCTTCATGTGAATCAAGTGATCTATGCAAGTGAGCCCAAACACGACATGATAAAAGAGTAGATAAGAGAGATGGTAATGGGATGGGATTAGGATGGGGTGCGTTTTTGCCAACCCGCCTCGCGAGAAGAAATACTCCTCTTCCCATTCTCCTGTATACTGGTTTACATTAAAGGGTTTGAAGTGGGTTCGGGGTAGGTTTTTGTGGGGCTAGTTCAAAATTTCCTTATTAACCCGTTTAAACATAAATAACACATAAACAATCTAAAAATAAATAAAAATTATATAAAAAGTAATATATGCATATGTATATGTATGTTTTTTATATGAAAATAGACAAATTTTTTTTATAGATTTAACAATGAGAACACGGCTAGAGCTAACAAATGGAACTAAAATATGCTTCAAGTTCTAAAAGGGACAATTACGAGAGTTTGAGTCAAATGATTTAAGGAAACACTTAACAGATTAATTCAAAAGATTTAACAAGCTAAAAAATACGTGTTCACTATTAATGGTGAGCCAAGATTGGTCCAAATTATTAAAGTAACTATGGAAGAGGATCAATAACAAACACACGTATGCATGGCATGCATGGCCATCTTTATTTAAATGTGAGTAGTACCTATAAACAGTGTCAAATCAGATTTTGGTCTTAAACTTTAGATTAGGTAGATTTTATTAATTTTATTTGAAATTCAAATAAGTCTTCTAGCTAATTTGTGTGTAGATCTTTAAGGGAGAGAGTTTTGAATTTTAAATAGCTTATCTTTAAGACTAATTGGTATGGGCTATTCTCAAGGCGGGTTTGAATTTTAAATAAGTCATTTTCTTTACGAATGGATAAATATTAATAATAGGAGGGGATTTTTAAATTTTAAAGTTTAGATTTAAGTTTTTTAAACTTTAAATTTTCAGGTTAATTCAAGAACTTTAAATTTTAAATTTCAAGATATTTTATTTTTTGAATTTTGGATTATAATTTTCAGTCTATTTATAGGTGTGCTTGATATGAATAAAGAGATATAAATGTTTATTTAGAAAAGTGAGAGTGATTCTCTTTAGTTTTTCAAGAACTTTTTGAACTTATAAAGATTTATTGTGGCGTTCATCTTTGACTTTTAAATCAATTTTTCCATCATTAATTGTGGTATATTCACTATACCAAGATTCTTACTTTTTTATAAGTAATAGGTTACGTTCATCCTTATTGCATTCATACTTGACTTATCAATCAGTTTTTCCATCATTGATTGTGGCATCTTTACTATATTAAAGTTCTTACTTCTTTATAAGTAATAGGTTGTGGTCATTCTATTGAACTTGATTGTAAAATAATCTTGGAAACTTTCTTAAATTATGGATTTCATCAGTTTTTTATGGAGTTCGTGTTATTTAAATATATATGTGTCATTTATTATAATATAAATATAAATATATTTTAAAAAGATATTATACTTAAATGAGACAGATAATAGGGTTAAAGACCCTGATCCATCTTTGTCTCAAACCCATTACTGGTTTTAAAAACCAGTTCAATTTATAAGCAATCCTATTTAAATCAAGTTTTGCCCGTATCAATTAAATTGAATTACTACAAATAAACAAATTAGTAATAAAAATTATCATCCTAATAGGTACGAACACAGTCCAAATTTTTTCACCTCCAAACCCAATCTAATCACACGATCCAAATTATCAATCATACGCGGTATCATTCACGCGCACTCCTAATAGCGTAAGACCATCATCTCGCTTTCCTTGGTGACTCACCGAATCGCTTGATATTTATCTACTTCTTCTTGAATTCTACAACCACGGCACCCCACACTTCTCTCTCTCTCTCTCCCTCTCCCTCTTTCTATCACCGTCTCAAAAATTCATATAAATACCTGCAGGTGAAGACCAAAAACACCAACCAACAATTGTCTTCGTCTTCAATCCCATCTCTCTTCCCCTGCACCTGAACACACCTGATAATTCCTCCTCCTCCTTCTACGCCGCCTCCACCGTCGTCGCCGCCGCCGCCAAACAACAATCGGGAGCACATGGAAGACCGCCGGAGCCTGGCGAAGCGGTTCGCCGCCGGAGCAGAGAACGGCGTGGAGGATGGAGATCCAGAGGTGTGGAAGGGATTCGACCAGAGCTTCCGGCAGGTGCAGACCATGCTGGATCGGAACCGGTCGCTGATACAGCAGGTGAACGAGAATCATCAGTCTAGGATCCCAGACAACATGACCAAGAACGTGGCTCTGATCCAGGAGCTCAACGGCAACATCTCCAAGGTCGTCTCGCTCTACTCCGATCTCAACTCCAACTTCTCCACCCTATTCCACAACCACCGCTCCTCTCCCAACGGCAAGCCCGATCAGCGCTGATCTTCTTCTTCTTTTCTATATTAATTTGATTACTTATGCTCTCCTGCTCTCAATCGAGTCATTTGGTATCTTGATTAGTGTTTTCTTAATTATGATTATAAAAAAAAAAAATTGGACCTGTTCTTGTTTCGGAGAATAGTTGGGGTTAACTTTCGAATAAAGTAAAGACTTTTAGTCTCTACGTCTTTCGTTGCTAATGGTGTACGTTTTGTCTTGTGTTTTAAAAGGAGGATGAAACTGAAAGACTTTGCTTGGATTTCCTCCTAACTCCCGTAGGCGTGATAAGGTATTTGTACTACTGTAATGTTGTGGTTGTTTTTATGTATGTTCCTTGTTTTGAATTAGCCTTTTTTATTTTTAATTTTTATTTTGAAGAATTAATTAGCTTGCTTAATTATGGAAATGAGTGTTTAGAGTTTTTTTTCTCAAAAAGAAAATGAGGCTATTCGTGCCATCCGTCCCTTTTCCCACGCGTGTAGGATGTAACTCAACTTTATTGAATGATGGACTTGATTTGGGTCGTGGAGTATCAAACCTAGGACCAATCTTAGGAGAATAGATAAAGATATTCTTAAAATTTGAACCACCCTTTCTGAGAGAAGAAGGAAAGATATCCTTAATACAACACCCATCTCATTTTTGGTTAGCTTGTTTATATGATCGAGTTGTGTGTTTAGTTTATTATTTCTATGTAGTTTGTGTGCTATAAGTTGACTGTACGAGAGATGGGGTTTAAATATGCAATGGATTCTATTTCTTTTTGATGCTAGGAACAGTACTTTTGTAGGTAGCTTTTTGGCTTTGGTAAGCAAGAGAAGTTTTTAATGATGTAGGTGTTGACGTACTAGATTATGTGATATTGTGATCATGCCTTCATATTGTCCTTGTCCAAAGCAGAATATATTCCTCTGCTAATATATATGTTTTTCCTAAATCTTTATGGCGAGAAAGTGAGCTTGGGACTGCGAATGGAAGAAAAAACACTTAACCTGTACAAGGTTGGAGAGGTTGGAGCTCCACATCAACTTTTGTGGTTGATGCTAAAGATGATACTCTTTTATATTTTGTGTTATACATGCAGGATAAGTTTGATGAAATATGTGGATACGGATTCACACACTTGATTTTGTCTTTACTAAAACTAATGTCAGCTTTTTGTTTACTCCCTTTGTGTCGATATGATAAATATTACTTGGACCTGGATTTAAGGTGGTCGATGGTCACTTAAATGAAAAAATGGTCCCCTTACCATGCTTGTCTAAGCAAAAGACTCAATGATCCTTATATTCTGTTCTGTTTATTTTTCCAAGGGGTTTCTATGGGACTGCTTACTTTTTCTGTTTAAACCGGTAAATGAGGTACTTGTGCTGTGTCTGGTGATTTGCATTGCTAATGTTCTGTTTCTGTACGATGACCAATTATTAGGTCTGAAGAAGGGGTGGGCACAGGGCACGTCATTTTGGAACTTTAGTGCTGGGAAAGCATGAGCTTAATGGAGTGGGAGCTTAAATTTAAGTAGTTTAGTGATAGCATTAATGAAGTGTGTCACCTGCATTTGTTAACCAGTACAAGATGGGAGGAGATTCAGAGTTGTCCTTCGGCAATGGAACATGATGAAGTTGTGTCAATATTATTGTTACCAAAATGTATTGATAACTAATATAGAGAATCCTAAAGCAAAGGATCAATTACTCCTAAATGACCTAATCCCCAAGCAATATCCACAATTTTTCTAACTATGAGAATTTCAATTAAAAGCTGATAGAAAAAAAAGGAGAATTAATCTTTACTTGACCACTCATATTAGAATTTTTATTAAAAAAAAAAGTAAAAATAAAAAGGACAATGCGATGGTCATGACTGTGCTTAATCTCTTTTTTTTTTTAATTTATTTTTAATAGAAATTCTAACAAAAGGAGGTTAAGTCTGACTATCTCAAAATTTGAGGGACAATATGAGTTTGTGAAATTCATGAAACAAAATAGAAATGATCTTGAAATTTATTGGTTATATGTTACAATAATCTTAAAACAAATAAAAAGCCAGATAATTAATAAGGACGTTAGCGATGTATGATTGAGCTTGTTTTAGAGAACTTCTTAACAGTTGCTTTTGATTTTTTGAATTCAATAGCTATATTTTAAAATTTTTAGATAATCTGTTAGAAGTGTTTTAGGTTTTCAAAAGAATTTATTAACTAAGCATTTAAATATGATTTTTGAAAAAAAGGCTTTTTTAAATAGATTTTAAAACATGGTTTAGAATTTAAGTTAGGCTTTATGAATTTTATTTTAATATTTCTAAACATTGTTAAAAAATTATAAAGTCATTTTGACTTAAAAAGTTTTTTTAAAAATATAATTATTAAATATTTATCAAAAAGTCACAAATTTTCTCCCTTCTTTTATTTTATTGACTAAAAATTTTATTGGCTAAAAGTAAAAACAAAAACTCCATCAAATAATCATTAGAATTCATAAGGCGCATTAGCGCATATCCCACATGCACGTGGTATTCATATAAGGCTCATCCCCGTGAGTTATGCCGAGCATCATCACTATTGATGCTGAATAGCACCATCCGCATAGAAATTTCATTAACATTGTAAGCAGCAGGCCAGCATTACCGTAACTCTTGTGAACCGGATGTTGGAATTTCCGGCAGTCTCAGAAAGCATACTTCGTAAGAGAATTTTCAATTAATAAGGTGGCCGGTAACGAACTCAATAGATTCTGCAAATCATTTTTTTGTTCTGGAGAAAGAAGAACCGGATGTAGCAGTATCTTAAACGTGCCTATTTCACAACATAAACATATATAATAACAGGGAAGGTGAACGAAACCTATGAGAAGTGTCTTCAATGAACAACAAACAAGAAAAAGAGGACCAGAACCGCTTCTAAACTACCAACTTTTATCATGAATCATAGACCGAGTAATTATTTACCCCTCGCATAAGAAATGTGACCCTATATGCATTATGATTCAAAACTCCTTGAATGATAAGATGTACAATTCCACATTGGTTACTAATAACTATTATTGTTATTATGATCCCATGTCCACGGACATATGGATGGAGAGAGAGAGAGAGAGAGAGAGAGTACTACTTGGGACAAAGGCTATTTTCATGGAAGGTAGGGCAATTTGATATCGTCATAGAGGAAGTTCACCACTGTCTGAAATAACGACTTTTCTCAGTGGCACATCATTTTCTGTGTCTTCGTTTTCGATCCTGAAAACAACCTCCATACCAGAAATCACCTTCCCAAATACGACATGGCGCCCGTCCAACCTTCAAAGAGAAGCATAATAAATTCAGGCTTTTTGAGTTAAGAAATTCTCCTAAAAGTCCATCAAACTACAGGTTAAGAAAGCCTAGCTAATGCAGGTTGCTAAGTCCTTGCAGCAAAATCAAACAACTCAATAGTCAAGGAGCGCAGAGCCATTGTCGTGCCAAAATCAAAGTTCAGTTCATCGAACATGTAATTGATTTAAAGCTCGTTTGGAACATTGTTTCCAACTGGAATTTTCCACCTCAAATCCAAAATTCCAAATCTGCATCTCTCTCTCTCTCTCTTTTATTTTCAAAAAACTCAAACTTCAAATGTCCATAATTTTCTTGTTCCAGGTTGAAATGAGTATTTTTTTTTTTTTTTTGGGTGTCGCACAAAATTATGAGAGAAATGAAACATGACTTGGATTTTTTGCCTAACACATTTCAAAGAGATGATTACCAGCTAGTCTTCACGGTAGTAATGAAGAACTGTGATCCATTGGAGTCGGGCCCAGAATTTGCCATTGAGAGAATTCCTGTTGGTCAGGCTTACTTTAGAATCTTTAATTATTAATTACGTTCTTGGACAAAATATTTGAGGGGAGGGCATAACTTGCCTGGTCCAATGTGTTTTAGTTTAAAGTTCTCATCTGCAAATTTAACACCATAAATAGACTCTCCACCTCGCCCGTCACCACGAGTAAAATCGCCTCCCTGGATCATAAAGCTGCGAATAACTCTGTGGAAAGTACTATGCTTGTAGTGAAGACGCTTTTTGCTCCTCCCAATTCCTTTCTCCCCTGAAACGATGCTTACAAGCTTGAAAATCTTTGAAGTTATAGCTTCCCCACCATCACATAACACTACTGGAATGCGAATAAACAATTGTAAATTGAAGAAAGGGAGCATCAAGTTACTTGGCTACCAGTGCAAAGTGCTCGAAAGTTCTCTGCATCAAGAACGTGATATTGGTTATACTCTGCATGGTAAGAAGTCTCAACAAATAGATGAAAGAGGAAGACCATTTTCATTTCATTCTGATACGCACCTGCAGTCTTCGGAACAGTTTTCCCAAAAAGACCCATGACTATTCGACCTGAAAGCCAAAAAACTAATGAGCATACTAAACGAAGCAAGATAGAAGAATGTTTTTCTTTTTCCTTTCCTCTAATGACCAGCCAAGAAACAAAAAAATTTCAATGTCATTGAACTCATCTTACTAGAGTTTTCTGAATTGAAATACAAGAACATCCGCAAATAGTCTTCAAAGGATTAGTTGATTTTACGGTGTTAATGTCGATGCAATGAGATGCAGATGAATCCATTTTCTTTTACATGTCATCTATTCTAAGAAAATTCCATATATAGATGCAAAGAAGAGATATTACATTTACTCTACAAATTTCCATTCTTTAAAACAATGATTAGTTGGAGCAATATATGTTTCGGTTTTTCGGACTCCACTCTTTGAAGTTTTTCTCCATTCTATCATTTTGTTCCGAGCTAAAATACGCCAAAGAAAGGAAAACTAAAAGGACCAAAAAAAAAAATTCAGAAGAAAAATATTCTACTTTTACCACATAGCTTTAAATTGTAGCATCATATCATAATCAGATTATTAAAAAAATACAAATACAGAATTCTCCGAAATTAATCGCAGGGAACAAAAGTAAATATTAATTAGTTGCTCTGCTCTATGCTTGGAGTGATATTCCAATACAACTTTCAGCAATTCAAAAGGTTATAAAAATAGTAACAACACGAACAATCCATGCTCATTTCAAAGACGTATCAGCTAAATAGAGTTGTTAATACATTTGTTAAGCAATTCATACCAACGTGTCTCCGATCAATGGTGATGTTGAAGTAAACTTTGTGAGTAATTTCTTCCAAATCAGTCTCCAACTCCTATTATAGTGTTAAACACCAAAACGACCATTAGTCTCAGACCAAGCCAAAACAAAACTTATCAAATACCAGAAAGATACACACATAAATTAAAATTGGGTTTACTGAGAAATCAACTTCTCACCTCATGGTTCTCTCTCTTGATTGGAGTTTCCCCAGAAGTCGCTTTATTCACGCCTAAATTACTCTGCAATCGGATCAATCACCAAAATATATACATATATATAACAAGAGTAATATATAATATCGTTTTTTAATCTCACAGATCCAAGTATCTAAGAAGAGCAAAATATTTGCAGAGAAACAAGGTGGGGAGATTGGAATTACCAGAAGAAAAACTAAGGTTACGAAAAGGAGGAGAACCCACAAGAAAACTGCCGATATTAACCTTCTTTTGGTCGGCATGGATCTCCAAAACAGCTTTGAGGCAAAAATAAAAAAATTAAACAGAAACGAAAGAAGGTCGTCCGTGAAGGAGAACCAGCAGGATAGGAATCTCTTTTTTTTTTTTTTTTTTTCAATTTTTTAGGGATATTTTATTTATTTATTTATTTTTTTGGACGAGTGATATTATTTTTTTCAGTGAAGACGGTATTTATAGAATCTTTAAGTTTTTATTTTAATAATTATTAGATTAACCTACTAGTTATATCATAAAAATAATAAAGAATTTAATTTTAAATTTTAGAATTAGCAGATTTCAGATTTTAAAAATAGATTGTGTATGATCTTTTTTATTAAAAATTAAACTTTTACATGTATGATGATTTAAATTTAAGATATTAAGGTTTTAAATAAACTTTTTTTTAATCATATAACGATTCTCAATGATATTGATATTTTCAATTTAATACCTTGTATTTTAAGATTATTAAAAATATAAAATATTTAGAATTAATTTCACGAATACCCTAAATTATGTATGCTATTATTTATCTTATAAATTTCAAAATTGTACATTATACCTTTTGAAATATATAGAATCATTTAATTCATCTTTTTCGTTCACTTACTTTTTTTTTTAATAGTCCACATAATTTTATCAAACTCTCACATGATAAATCAACAAAACCGGTAAGTTGATAAATAGAAGTAGATAGAAGAGTCAACTGAATGATTTTATGTATTTCAAAAAGCATAATGAATGATTTTGAAAATTAATGGATAAAATGAAATCTGGTAAATAGTTTACAAAGTATTT
This sequence comes from Antiaris toxicaria, assembly GCA_035233585.1. Lineage (NCBI taxonomy): Eukaryota > Viridiplantae > Streptophyta > Magnoliopsida > Rosales > Moraceae > Antiaris > Antiaris toxicaria. The sequence continues at coordinate 8,370,684 of CP141162.1, read as the reverse complement.
GTGAAATTAATCCTAATAAAAATATTTGTATCTTTTTTAAAACAAAAAAAAAAACAATTTTAGGAATTTTTTAAAATTGTATCTTTGAAGTTCTTTTTTTTTTTTGTCAAATTTTTTTTCTTATTAAAATTGGATTTAAATTAGAGAAAAGTAAATGATATAAATTTATAGACTAATACACAAATATAACACAAAAGTTTGACATTATATCAACATGACACAAACAAACACTCAGAGGGTGTTTTAGAGACACATTTTGAAAAATTTTTTGATTTTTTTTTTTTTCACTTTACAACTACTTTTTATTATAAACATCTTTAAAATTCCATACTAAACTCTTAAAAATCCGTAACTTTATGTATATAAGTCTAAATAAAATATATATTTTAAATTATATAAAAATTTGACAGAAACGAAACAATATCTAAATTAACAATTTTTTTCTAAATAAATTTTTAAGATTTTATACATTTTCACTCAAAACAGTATTTTTTCCCCCCAAATGCATTTTTTAAAACTCAATTTTCTCTAACCTTTAAAACAAATTTTCAAAATTTTTCCCAAACAGGCCTTAGTAAAAATAAAGTTGTGTTATTGGTCAAAATGAGAGAATTTATATTATATTAGTCAATTGAAGAGAAAAATATAATTATTTGAGCCATTTTCTCTTTGGATTATGGTTTTATCAATGTTGACCATTTAAATTAGGGACAAATTACACATTTTCCCCCTAAATTTTTGACCCCAAACATTAAATCTTAACATTTGTTCCCCATAAATTTTAAACATTCTTAAATTTACCCTTTCAAATAAATTTTGGATGAAAAGTGTCATGTGTCGCATAAATAACTAAGAAAAGAGAATAGACAATTGGCCAAAATGACCTAATAACAAATTGTATTTTGTAAAATGACTTTTCTATTTATTTTTTATTTTTTTATTTCAATAAATTCCAAATGTTATAATTAATGAATAATTAGGTTAAGTAGGGACAAAACCACTGCAAAACCAAATCCTCCATTTTCTTCATCTTCTTCTTCCACTTAACACCCGCGGCAAAATCGAATCCTCTATGAAGGAGCCTAGGGCAACCACCTTCGACATATGATGAACCATTGGAACATGAAGGTCGAAATAGGGTTGAGAAATTGAAGGTTGGAGGTTGAAGACGCCCTCATCTTGTAAGAGTAAAACGAGGCTTTCCAAGCCAATGCTTCTATCACGAGCACTTAGGACTCCTACACTGAATGCCTAAAGCTTATGCCCTGCACCCCTAGAACTCCTGCCCTTGGCGCCTAGCGAGATGCCTCATGCACCTAGTATGAATGCCATCCATGCCTATATATCTTTAAATAATAGGTTTAAAAACTTGTAAGTGTGAAACGTAATGATCTCTTTAAATACTAGGTTTAAAAGGTAAATTATTTAAATTTTTTTTAAAGTGAAAAACACGTTTAAAAAATAGAGCTCAAAATATTATGGACAAAGTGCCAAACAGACTGCAAAACAAAGAATTGAATATATTGCTAGAAATCATATGTATATATACATATATATTTTTTTTCCATATAAACAAGATGCAAGAAGTCCTACTTCAAAAAAATACAAAAAATATGCTAGAAGTCGTACTTTTGACTTTCAACGCCTTACCAAAAAAAAAAAAAAAAAGTAAATGCATATGGCGAACTTGTGGCAACTAAAAAAAGTGCTTATTATTCTCTTTGTTGCTCTAAAGTCCTGGCAAAAGTAACTTTACAACATGGACTTCGCATTCATTTTCATCGAGAGAAAAAGGGTGATGAGCGAAGAAGAAAAAAACATAGACCTCTCTTTTAATGTCCTTTTCCTTTTTATTTTCTTATTCCAATTCGTTTTATTTTTTATATTTTACTACCTGAGAATTATCACAAAAGGGAACGACGGAGAATGTGTATGCACAGAATATGTAAAAGCAAAAGCTTCTGGTAAACGAAAATGAATGATTAACCAATAAAAATGATTCGTATTATGCATTAATTATTGGAATAATATAAAAACCCTTTATTAAAAAAAACCATAATAGTGGACAATAAATAAAGAGAAAACAACGCACCCAAATGAAGTGCAAGTGAGGAAAAAAAAGGTTAATTCATGCTATTGTATATGTTATTTTATATTATCAATAAAAAAAATTTAAACTCTAAAATACATTTGATTTATATAGGTTGAATTTAAAATAAATTGATATTTTATTATTAAAATTAATTATTTAATTATAGTTTTTTATTATTTTTTTAGAAAATATAAAACTGGACTCAAAATTTTTAATTCAAACTTACAAATCAATTATATTCTTAAATTTTAACTATTTAATTTATAAATATCTATATTAAAAATTTAAAATAAATGATGTAAATTAATATTCGATCGTGAATTAAACCAACGAAAAATTAATCAAACGTCCTTAAAAATTTCTTAAGAAATAATGGACTTCTTTATACATAAAAAAAAAAAAAAAAAAAAAACTGATAAAGGCAAAATAGTGGACTATAAAGAGAGAACAACATACCAACTAGTATTTATTTTTTTAAGAGAAGAAATAGAGAGGGAAGAAAAGACAAAGTGCAAAGGGAGACAATTTGGTGGGAAAACACATATAAAACATCATTTAATATTTATTTGGTGAGTTCCAACGATCCAGCTTCAAAAACTCCCAATTCATAGCCACTCTTATTTTAGTCGCATTTCTCTGAAACTTCCACCAAACCCCCAAAAGTCAGTCTTCGCTTAATTATAATCTCTCTCTCTCTGTATATATATACATATATATCTTCTCTCCGCCGTCTCAAAAATCTCACAATCTGCACAACTATATAGACATTTATAAGTAGGTATTCGGAAAAATTTTGGGGTGTGTTTGAGTTTTGATTTGATTCGATTCGAAAATGACAACTAGTAAGGCGGATAGCTACAACCACTACAAGATGTTCAAGTGCTTCAAGCGCAAGTTCAAGATCACGGAGGCGGGCCCACCTCCCGACATCAGGGACGCCTTCTCCAGGTTCGCCGGCGGCGCCGACCTCATGTCCGCCGATCAGCTCCGTCGCTTCATGGCCGAGCACCAGGGCGAGTCCGGCGTCACGGTTTCCGAGGCGGAGGCAATCGTTGGGGAGGTCCTTAGGAGGCGAAACGACGTCGCGCCAAACAAAACGACGACTGAGACGGCGACGTTGGGGCTCAAGCTTGACGATTTCTTCCGCTTGCTGTTTCTCGATGATTTCAATGGCCCGTTCAAATCCGAGGTTCGATTTTGAAACGCGTATTGAATTTAGTCGTTTTCTGTCAGTTTCGAAACGTGAAAGATTTTAGAAATAGATTGTCTTTCCAATCATTTCCCCATAAAAGGGTGCAAGATTGCGACGTTTAGAAAAATAGAATTTACTTTAGCACGTTTAGTATTAAGTAACTTTACTGTTTGTAAGTTAGTGAAATTGAGGTAAAACATTGCAAAGTTGGGAAAGTTTTCATTAAATACCCTTTTTTTTTTATCTTTATTTGACAAATTATTCCACTTTTAGTTTATAGGACACCCTTTACTCCCTTTTTTTTCCCCCCCTGATTTCTTTTGTAATAATTTAACTGTTGAGTGTTTTGCTTGAAATGGTAATTCATATTAGAGGTATGAAATGGGAACTTTTTTTTTTTTTTTAAACTTTTGTTGTTGAGATAAATAACAATGGTGGCTGTGATACTATTTCCAGGTACACCATGATATGACTGCACCACTATCCCATTACTTCATATACACAGGGCACAATTCGTATCTCACTGGAAATCAACTCAGCAGCGATTGTAGCGACGTCCCGATTATAACGGCGTTACAACGAGGTGTCAGAGTCATTGAGCTTGATCTATGGCCATCTTCCAAAGACAGAGTTAATGTTCTTCATGGAAGGTTCCTACATCTTTATTTTGCAGTTCGGCATAAGTTTGTTTTACGTGGCCATGATGATAAGAGTTGTTCATTGACATTGTTATCTAAATCACTTGTAGGACCTTGACTTCTCCTGTGTCCCTCCTTAACTGTTTGAAGTCCATAAAAGAATATGCATTTTATAAATCCCCGTATCCGGTTATTATAACTCTAGAAGACCACCTCACTCCAGATCTTCAGGCTAAAGTAGCGGAGGTTAGTTTCTGTTGTTTCTTGATGTCTTTTGAAGTTTCATTATCTCTTTAAGATTTTTCTCCCTGATGTTCGAATAGTTTTGCATGTAGATGATCGCTCAAACATTCGGAGACATGCTGTATTATCCTCAGTCCGAGTGCCTGGCAGAATTCCCTTCACCAGAATCTTTGAGGCATAAAATTATTATCTCGACCAAACCACCGAAAGAGCACCTCAAATCAAAGAATCGCAAGCCTAGTGGAAAAGAATCTTCTGAAGAAGAAACTTCAGAAAAGGATGCACTGGACCTTCAAGTTGAATTTGAAGTCGATGATAAGGTGAGCAGCGAATGGAATTTGTCTCTCGTTCATTTGGTTTCTGTTTTGTGCTGCTTTTTTAACAATATCTATTTTAATATATACAGAGTGATAGTGATCAAGATGATGAAGACAGCAATGTCAATGATGGTAAACCAAGTCAGGAAGACAACAATGTCAATGATGGTATACCAAGCCAGGCTGCGGCACTCGAGTACAAACGACTAATCACAATCCATGCTGGAAAACCAAAGGGTGGTCTGAAGGTTGCTTTGGCAGTTGCAAGTGACAAAGTTAGACGTCTTAGTTTGAACGAACAGGCACTTGAAAAGGCTGCTTCTAGTTATTCAACCGAGCTTGTGAGGTATCTTTTGAATTTTGCCACTGATGGAAACCTGCAAGAAGTTCTGATCAGACATTCTAAAATCTTCTCTGAAATGGATTTTGATGTTTTCTGCTGTGCATTTTAGGTTCACACAGAGGAATGTTTTGAGAGTATACCCAAAAGGGACACGAGTTACTTCCTCAAATTACAAGCCCCATATTGGGTGGATGCATGGAGCTCAAATGGTTGCATTTAACATGCAGGTTAGCTTCTAGTGTTTAATAAAGGCCAAGCCTTAACCTATCACTTATGGGCTTTGCACCTGTTGTGACGTCGACTATATCAAAAATCGTCTTTTATTTGCTCTCTACAGGGATATGGTAAATCTCTCTGGTTGATGCATGGGATGTTTAGAGCAAATGGAGGTTGTGGTTATGTGAAAAAACCCGATTTTCTAATGCAGAAGGGTCCAAGAAATGAGGTCTTCGATCCTAAAAAAATTTTGCCAGTGAAAAAGACATTAAAGGTGAGTCTGTTTTGTCCTAAGCTTAGAAGCACATTCGATTTGTGTGTAACGAAACTATTCTCAAGGCATTTTTGTTAATGTAACAGGTGAAAGTCTATATGGGGGACGGATGGCGCTTGGATTTTAGCCAAACACATTTTGATACCTTCTCACCGCCTGACTTCTACACAAAGGTTTCTGGGACTTTCTCTCTTATCTGATGTGACAATAGTATGGTTTTTGTTTCTAGTTACACTTATTTAGAGTACTCTACATATCCCGGCTTGTATTGGAGTCGGGACTGGATAGGGTGTGGACGCACGAGGATCCCCCACATACCCCCATTCTCAGCATCCCGACTCAGGCGAGCGAGTAGTTTTCGTTCATTTACAATGGATTTGTGTGGTCTTGATGTGCCATCAATTCGAGGCCCCCCTTAGAGTTCAACTTCATCAATTAGTTTATGACCCAATGAACCAATTTTACTTGATGTTCCCATCCACAACTTGTTGACTATAGTGACTGAACATGATCAGCTTAACTTTAGTCCCTGAAAAGTCATTCATGCATGTTGTTGCTTTCCTTATCGGGTTTCTTTTCCTAATGTAGGATTTTTTTTTTTTTTTGGTTAGGTGTACATTGTTGGTGCGCCCGCTGATTGTGCCAAGAAGAAGACACGGATAATCCAGGATGATTGGGCACCCGTTTGGGACGAGGAATTCACGTTCCCTTTGACCATACCGGAGCTTGCCTTGCTTAGAATTGAAGTACGAGAATATGATATATCTGAGAAGGATGACTTTGGTGGGCAGACATGTTTGCCTGTCTCCGAGCTTAAACCCGGCATCAGGGCAATCCCACTTTATGACAAAAAGGGTGACAAACTCAAATCTGTCAAGCTCTTAATGCGCTTTCAATTCATATAAACTCTAGCTTTCATTTTTCTTTTTGGCTAAAATGTAAGCTATCATGATTAATCCATGAAAAAGACTGTTTTCGAGTGTGTCAGCTGTAAACATAATGATTTGCACCTTCTGATTAGTAACAATTTTTTTTTTCTTTTAAATCATGTTTTGCTTTTGTGTGTTGGAAGTCGTCAGAACAAACATTGGTGGAAGAGCATTCATGTTAAACTTCTAATTAGGTGAGGCACTCCAATATTATTTACAGCTTCAATCAAAATTTGATTTAAAAAAACTATGTTTTAATGTAGTTTAAGATGATTAAAAATCATTTTAAATTATTAATCTAGATCTGAAATTCTTGAAACAAGTTATTATTTTTATTTATATTCCGAAAATTTCTTGAAACAAGTTGCTATGCATATGTGATGATGTGGGACAGGAGGCCTAGAAATTGAGAGGTATGTTCGTTAACTTTGAAATGATAAGAATTCATGTCATTTTTTATTGCTTAATCTCCACTTCACCCAATAAAAAGCCATCCTCCCCCCAATTAAAAAATGAAAACGAAATCAAAGCTGTACACGAAGCCATCAAAGCTATATATATTTATGTCTATATAAAATACAGGATCGTTTTGAGGGGTAAAAATCCATAACTCTAAAATTTTTTTTAATGTATTATCACTTTTTACTATTTATATATTAAAAACATTACAATATATTTTAAAATTTTAAAATTCATAACTTCGTATATATAAATTCAAATGAAATGATTTTTTTAAAAATTATATAGAATTTTAAGAGAAATAAAATAATATTCATATTAATATTTTTTAAAATTTTAAATTTTTTTTACTTTAGATATTTTTTTTTTCAAACATATTTTTTAAAATAACTTTTTTTTAATCTATAAAAAATGTTTTCGAGCATTAGATCCAAAAAGACCCGTAATGAAGGGACCAAAGCCAACCGACAAATATGAGCATGTAGGACCACAAAGGCTGATAAAATAAATGCAAACCTTATCCACCTCTTTCAAGTCTTTGGACTTTTAAGGTATACGTAGTGAAGCTTCCTATGAGGTTTTCAACCACAGATGCCAATCCTACTTAAATTGAGAAATGTTGCCGACTTCCATCAAAATAGCATAGGGAGTGTGAAAACCGTGTATTCGGACAATAAATTCCTCTCTTCTCCAATTAACCGTGTGTCATTTCGGAAGTAAGGAATCGTCATAAATTAATGGATCAAAAATTCATTTTGATATTGTGTGTTTGTGTTTTTTATTTATTAAAATATTATGAAGATACATTTTGTTTTTTTTCAAAAAACGATTCTTTCACTTTTATAATAAGAATCTATTTTTCATTTTTATACAAAAAAAAAACATAACTATTTCCATTAGTCAACTCTACTTTGTTGTGAACAAGAAGGACGTAAAGAGATTTTCCTTTTTTTTTTTTTTTGGTTCTTCCTAAGATTTTTTTTTGGACGTACGACAGTCACTAGGCACTATTGATAATAACCAATAATATAACTTGCAATTCAAGGATCATTTTTCACAGCTTCTCCATCTACCAAAAAATGATGATGATCAACAAAATATATACACACACACACACACACATATGCATTAAAACCAACTCCAAACTATGTTGTCATTTCCTTTGTTCATGTTCTTCTTCAGAACTATTTTTGGACCATGACAATCACCAGGCACTGTAGAAAACACCCCCATAAGATAACTTGCAATTCAATGCAGTGGCGGAGCTATCAAGAGCTGAGTTACTGACTTTCTTAAAAAATTAATAATAATAATAATAATAAAAAGTAATGATACGAGTCCTTATTTGGGACTTTTCATTTTGTTCCGTACTATTATTTAATATATTTTTTTTCTACTAATTGATTTAAATATCTTTTACATATGTTCCAATTGAACTTTAATATTTGCTCATGACCAGTTGGTCTAGTGGCATGGGATGGTATGAATTTAGTAGAAAATCTTGGGTTTAAGTCAAGGGAGGTACGTACTTATAAAAAAAAAAAAGAAAAAAGAAAAAAGAAAAAAGAAATTGAACTTTAATAATTTTTATTTTATTTCTATTATTTAAGTAATTAACTTACTTTTTTTGCTCACGAGTTATTGTAATTATTTACTATGATTTTTTGTGATATAATTTATTTATTTATTTTACTCACAAGTTATTGATTTTTTTTTATTAACGTATACATTTATTAAAGCTTTCAATGAAAACTACTTGATGATAGCGTATATTCTTGAAACGTTAGATTAATTGTCAAGTTAATTCATATATATATATATATATAAGCCCAACGACTTCTATAATAGATCTCACGATTCACTAGAGAGTTAACATATTTTTGCATATTTTATATTAGAATTCCCAAATAATCTTCGGTAATTTTTCTAAATTCTAAAAGTTAGTATACACTCTATCATACTACGTGACGCGTGAGATTAAAGCAACGTTTATTGTCTGTGACGATTTCAAACGACATTTGGGTCAAACGACCAATTTCTTAACTATTTTCCCACCACCAAAATAATAATAATAATAATAGTAATGATAATGATTTTGATCCTTTTCTTGGATACTATAACCACGTGTAGGTTGTAATGACATTATCCAACCATCGCGAATCCACCCGAATAACGCCGATAACCCAACTTTGCAAAAGCTTTAAATACAACTTAGCCAGATGTAAAGTTCATTCATTCATTCATTTATTTTAAAATTAAAAAATAAAACCAAAAAAATAAAACCAATTTGGGCCCCACCACCACCTTACCAATCAAAACACTCTGTCAAAAAAAAAAAAAAAAAATCCATTTCCAAAATCCGTCATCTCCAAAATCCAAACAAATCCGCCACGTTTTTGCTTGGCTCCGTCCTCCAAAACTCCACAGCCATACACCGACGAGCACACGGACAGCCGTTCCTATCCGGCGGCGGAATAGAAATAAAGTCATGTCCAAACAGACCTACAGAGTGTGCTTCTGCTTCCACCGGCGGTTCCGGCTGGCCGTATCGGAGGCGCCGCAGGAGATCAAGGACCTCTTCGACCATTACTCCGAGAACGGAATCATGTCCGCCGATCACTTCCACCGGTTTCTGGTCGAGTGCCAGAAGGAGGAGAACGTCACCAAGGAGGAGGCTCAGGCCATCATCGAGCAGAGCATTCGCGACTTGAAGCACCTCCCGATCTTCCACCGCAAGGCTTTCAACCTCGAGGCCTTCTTCAAGTACATCTTCTCCGACAACAATCCTCCGATCTCCGCCTCCCAAGCGGTAATCCAATCTATTGATTGGATTCGAATCTGGTCGATTTGATCAGTCTCTTGCTTGTTCGATTCGAGTGCTGAAAATGATTGTAGGTTTCGTTTTTTTTTTTTTTTTTTGGCGTTTTTAGGTTCATCAGGATATGACGGCTCCATTGTCGCATTACTTCGTCTACACTGGGCATAACTCGTATCTGACTGGGAATCAGCTGAGCAGTGACTGTAGCGACGTGCCGATCATTAAAGCTCTGCAGAGAGGAGTGAGAGTGATTGAGTTGGATATTTGGCCTAATTCCAACAAAGACAACGTCGAAGTTCTTCACGGAAGGTACGAAATCTTCAATTCAAGCTTGAGTAATTACCGACCTTCCATTTTCGTCTGTAGAATTGTGATTTTTTTTCCCTTTTTTTTTTTTTTTTTTTGGTCTTTGTCCGTTGCTTTGAAAGAGAAGCTTGTGGATAAAGATGGAAAATTTTGGTACAAAAGGGAAATAAAAGATATTGTATTTGATCTTGGTCAACTGTGTTTAATGCGAGACAATCTAAATTTGGGAAAATTAATAAATTGATTGTCATTTTTATAAATTGAGCGACTGTTCGCGGGTTTTCCAAATCAATGGTTTGTAATTGTGCTTTAAGGGAAGTCACATTGGAATGAATGTAGTTCAATTTTATGCCTAATAAGCGATGGGCTTTTTTAATATAGGACATTGACTACTCCAGTGGAACTCATCAAATGTTTGAAGTCTATAAAGGAATATGCATTTGTTGCATCAGAATACCCGGTTGTAATTACACTCGAGGACCACCTTACTCCAGATCTTCAAGCTAAAGTCGCTGAGGTAAAATTAACAGTGTTTGTATTTTTGCTGGGATTTCAAGTTCTCATGCACTTAACACTTTATTCTTTATTTATTTATTTGGTCTCAAAATTCCAGATGGTTACTCAAATATTTGGAGATACACTGTTTTGTCCTGGCTCGGAATGCTTGAAGGAATTTCCTTCCCCAGAATCATTGAAGAAACGGATTATTATATCTACCAAACCACCTAAAGAATACCTCAATGCCAAGGACGTGAGGGAAAATGAAAATGGTTCCTCGAAAGGAAAGGCTGGTGATGAGGAAGCATGGGGGAGAGAAGTCAAAGACACAAAATCTGTTAATGTGAAAGATGACAAGGTCTGTGGGGAGTTTATATGTAAGTTTCGCCATTATGGTCTCTCAATTTATCGACAGTTCTAAGTTGCCAGTTCTCGCAGAATGATCTGGATGATGAAGAAACTGATGACGAGGAAGATGATGACGAAGCTGTCAATTCCCAGCAAATTGAAGCACCTGAGTATAAACGTTTAATTGCCATTCATGCTGGGAAGCCTAAAGGTGGATTAGATGAGTGTCTCAAGGTTGATCCTGACAAGGTACGACGTCTTAGTTTGAGTGAGCAACAGCTTGAAAAGGCAGCAGAAATGCATGGGAAAGATATTGTCAGGTATGCACACTACTCTTCAAAAAGTTCGGAAGACGTTTGAGTTTGTTCTTATTCAGGTGAAATTGTCTTGCTTTAACTGTTTCCAGTTATGTAGCACATAGCAACTTGTTGGTATATGTTTAGAGTGCGCGTTTGCATCGGTTAGCTTGAAAATTTTTAACGTCAAAGAAAATCTTGATAAACCTTGAAGGTGATCTTCCGTCTTTTTGTCAACTTGAGTATGATGGATGAGCAAAAAGACGCATTAATTTTAGAGACCTGCTATATAGTGGAATTAGAATGATTCAATTTAGTGCCTGTGATCGTAGTCAGGAACAGGTTTCTGTTTGAGTTAAATTTATTCGAAAAGATTGAATTATTTATCATACATAAATATATATATATATATATATTAGAAAAGATTGAGTTTGATAGATTTCAGATGCATCACTTCATTCGGTTAGTTCACTGTTTTAAACATGCAATGCCATTTTAATGCATTGCCGTGCTAGTACTAATGTGATTACAGTATTTTTTGAACTTACTAGGAAAAACTGACAATTGATTATGTATCGGCTTATTTGAAGTCTCATATATTCTGGAAATAGTAAAATTTTTATGATTGCTTTTTTTTCAGGTTTACCCAGCGGAATATTCTGAGGGTTTATCCGAAGGGCACACGTTTTGACTCATCAAATTATAACCCGTTGATTGGGTGGATGCATGGAGCTCAGATGGTTGCATTTAACATGCAGGTAACTTATTCATTGAATATTGTTAGATCTTTTCCTGGAATTATGTTTTCTATTTCGTTGATTGATACCTAGAGTTGGAAAGGAGTATTAGTGACATTGTGAAGGGAATATTCTAGTTTGTGCCGGTTATGATTGTCAATTAATCTTTAAATAATTTCAAATTAATTTTCAAGGAAATTGTTTACGATTTTTCCTTTACAAGGTAATGTGTTGCTGGCTTGTCTGTTTCAGTTGTTGCATAGCAACTGTAATTCTGAGATTGGTCGGAATCTTGTGCGAAACTTGCAGACCAATTTGTCGTATAGATGTTTGCTTATGCTGGCAGTTTTTCTCTGCTAATTGCTTTGCATTGTTGTTTTTTCGTGTGACAGGGATATGGGAGATCACTCTGGTTGATGCAGGGAATGTTCAAATCCAATGGCAGGTGTGGTTATGTGAAAAAACCAGATTTTCTACTTAAGACTGGTTTGCATAATGAAGTATTTGACCCTAAAGCCAAGTTGCCTGTTAAATTAACTCTGAAAGTGAGTGCTTTACTTCCACGCTTCTGACTGTACTCAATTTCGTTAAGCCTGCTTTGCGTATGTCATTTCTATTCCTTTCGTTGTCTTGTCTCTCTTAACTGGTAGATAAAATTTCTTCTTCTTGAAAGGTAACTGTTTATATGGGCGAAGGATGGTATTATGATTTTCGGCACACACACTTTGATGCATATTCGCCTCCAGATTTTTACACAAGAGTAAGCATACACCATGACTTGTTCCATGCGCCTGTTATCCTTTCATCATGATTTGTTCTGCCTTCTCATCAGCTCTAGTGCCTTTTTTCCCCGAGCAACTCTCTTGGAGCTTAAGTGTTTTGGATGTGATTGTGATGCATTGAAATGCAGATTGGCATTGCTGGAGTACCTGTAGATTCCGTGATGAAGAAAACAAAGACACTAGAAGATAACTGGATACCCGCTTGGAACGAAGAATTTGAATTTCCGCTGACTGTCCCGGAACTGGCCATCCTTCGTATCGAGGTTCATGAATATGACATGTCCGAAAAGGACGACTTTGGAGGCCAAACTTGCCTGCCTGTATCAGAGCTAAGAAAAGGTATTCGAGCAATTCCATTGCATGACCACAAGGGGGAAAAGTACAAAAACGTAAAGCTTCTCATGCGCTTTGATTTTGTCTGAAATGAAGCTTTCATCACGGTGCAGAGTGAAGGAAGATGATGTTGTAAAGGCTTTTTCATGCGTTTACTTATTTTATTCTTTTTTAAATATTATTTTGTGAGCTTGTACGTATTCAGTCATAGAATGCTTATGTGTGATACAATGCTCTCTACAGTTGTGGTGTGGGAATACGTGTTTCTATTAAGGGATAAAACCTCATCGTGGACCGTTGTACTCCTAATAAAAAGTTAAGGGTGTGTTATTTGCTCGTTTATGTTGGTTTTCATAAGCTGGAAAATTTGCCAAAAGCCCCTTCCTAGTCTCAAGTTTTCCGCACTTAAAAGCGACAAATTCATTGCGGAAGCTTTTCACGGTAGGGTTTTTTTTTACTAGCATTGTATATCTATGTTAAATCCGGTTAAAACTTTATTTATCACCTACCAGAGATGAATAGTATATGGTAGTGGTGGGAAATTCTATGGCACTGAATTTAGGTACTTTAGGAAGAATAGGTTACTCCGACTTAATACCATCGAGAATTCACAACTACTGTCTAGGAGCATGTTCATCTTCCAAGTATTTTTCTCTTTCAATATTTTTCTATTGGAGCTTTCCTCACTCCTTTTATTAAGCTTAATGATGTTGATCGTATTTTAATGAGGTTTAATATGTAATGTCAAGCAGTTTCGCTTTCTCCCCCTATTATACGACCTAAAAAATGGCTTTTAGCATCGCCCTTAGAGTTTAAGCTTTCATTCATTCATTCTTTCTTTCTTTCTTTCTTTTTTCTTTTTTTCAAGTGCCTGTAGTTGTTGCTGTGGGTAGGGCTTTTGTTCTTATTGCTATGGGTTCGAATCTATATGACCTCCGAGCGGTACAAAGCGTACCTTTTCCGTAGAGGTAGGCAGTAACCTAACCTTTAAGAGTCTGTTCAAGGGAGGAGCCTACTACTGGCCAAGGATGATATACGTTGAAGAATAAAATATGCAAGGACGTGCCAACAAACATAAGGTTGAGTGAGAAAAAGCCATCCGATTACTTGAGCCTCTACCCGTCTCGGATAGGCCATGGTCCAGAGTGTCCATGGACTGGGCATACTCACCCAACCATCATCATACTATGATGGGAATGAGCGGGATCTTAGCTGACCAGGAAATTTGTATTTGAATTTTTCCCAAAATCATTTTTTTATGAAAGGATATATTTATTGAAGATTATATTATGACTTTGTAAAGGACAGAGCAGTTTCAAAACTAATAAAAATAAAGTTTGAAATTAAAAATGTGGCGTGGAAACACGTTGCAATACTTGCAACATTCAAATTTTATAATATTTTGTTGAAAAAATATTTAAATTGTTTACACTTTCGATAATTTAAGTATTTTAATAGTTTAATTAAATTTGATAAATAATTAAAAATATACCTTCTATAAACAACAACGAAGGATAAGAACATAAAATGGTCGAGTAGTAAAATAATGCAGAGTAAAACAACGAGTAATTAGACGACAACAAAAAGGACAATAAATGTCAATATTCAAAGTGAAATGGACGTTCAAACGCGAAAGTGAAAAAAAGATAAGTTAATAAATAAACGACGAAAATTAAAAATAACAAGAAATGAAATCAGCTCGTATAAAAAAAATAAAAAATAAAAAACAGAAATAATTTATAGCTGAATAGCTTTTTTTACCAAGTTTTATAATAAATTATCTAAGTTTTAAAAAATTAGTTAAAAAGTTATTTTTCTTAAAATAATTAATTAATTTTCTTAAATAATCAATTATTGATTAACTAAATAATGTAAATTATCAATTTTCTTAATTAATAACTGATTAATCAAAAATCAATAATTGATTGATTAAATCTTAAAAAATGAAAAATGACCATTTTACTAAATAAAAAGGTTTGATTATTTATTAAATTAGGTGATAAAAATAAATTATCCAATCTAATTTTTGAACAAGAAATGAAATCAACTCTTCATTAAAAAAATAAAGAAAGAAAGAAATGAAATCAACTTCTTCAAAATTAAAAAACAGCAAGAGAAAAAAAAAATATAAATTATTCAAATTTTAATTGTTCTTCTGTCAATATTTTGTAAGAAAAAAAAGAGAAAACAAATAAATTGAATAATTATGATCATATAAACTTTATATATAAATAAAATCATAACTAAATATTTTTTTGAGAAAAATTATACCTCAATTAAAGATAATTTGAGAGTAAATTTTATTTGAATTAAAAATATATAATATTATTAGAGAAATTGTTGAGGTAATAAAGGTATGATTTTAATTTTAATTAAAATTTTTTTCTTTTTCCTTTTTTTTAATTCTAAAAATGGGAACCAAATGTGAAATTATTATTAAATTAGACTCATAACCACAAAAATCAATTGATTTAAACATCTTTAATTCTGTTCAGTTTCAACATAATATCAAAATACGGGCTATTTGCTTATTAAAGTTACACAGTGTAATGTGAAAAATTAAAAACCAAAACCAACACAAGCTTAAGTGTATAATTGAAATTTGAAACCATTTTGTAAAAATGAGAATGGTTGCGGTGCGGCCCTCTTTTTATACCCTGTTAATAGGATTTCTTTTTAAATCGCTCAAATTTAAGTGAATGGTTGAGATTTGTGTTCTTATATTAATTATAATACACATTAACTTATAGAATTTTATATTAATAGAGTGTTTAGTAAACGTATTATATTCGTATTATGTTTGAACGTAATGTATTGAATATATTTTATATTTAAATAAAAAATATTTACTTTATATTTAAATATAATGTGTGTTTAGATGAAAAGTATTTGAATTATAATTTAAAATTAAAAATTGATGTAATTAATAAAAGTAAATTGAAAAAATGAATTGCAAAAAGAATATAATGTGAATGAAAAAATTTTTTTTTAAAATATTTTAAAATAATAAATATATTTGAAATATTATTGAAAAATACTATATTTAAACATAAAAAATAAATATTATATTTGATTTAAATATAATAGGTACACAAAATATAAATAAATACCTCATAAAAAAATAAATAAAGTTTAATAAAACACCCGTCGTTCCACCAGAGACTGCTAGCCCTCATCGGGGACTCCACCGTCCCTGCCACCTTCCATCGGCAACCCCACAGTCAACGTGTCCACTTTCTCCCGCCCCCCAGTGCGTCGCTCATCCGACACTCGAAGGCCCAGAACGGCGTCGTAACAATGGAGCTCTAGTGCGTGGCCAAGAACAACGCCGAAGACACAATAGAGCTCTATTATTTCCCAAAGGCTCTCAAAAGCTTCTTGATCGGCTCGTCTTCGTCGAGGTCGGCGGGCGACGGAATTCATCCAATTAAGGTGATTGGTGGTCTCCGGTTGTTTAACCATTGGGTGGGTGGCCTGCCTTCCTTTTATTTCATTTTTTCTTTTTTTTCCTTTTTGATTGAACTTCTTTCGTTGGATATGCGATGGCAAACGAGAGAGAGAGAGAGAGAGAGAGAGAGATTGGTAAGGGATGCATGGAAGGTCGACTTGCCAATGGCAGTGGGTGGTCGTGATGAATAGGAGGCCGCAGGATCTACTGCGGTGGGAGGTCATGGAGGGGCGGTGGATTTGGCGCAGTGGGAGGTTGTGGGGGTGTTCGCCGGATCTAATTGTGGGTAGATTTTTTGGTTAAATTTCTTTATTTTTTTTGCTTGAAATTTTTTAATAATATAAATAAAAAAGCACCTTAATTATTATAAATAGGTAAAATTCAATTACTTAATTAGATTTCAATGATTTAAAAACTAGTCTTATTAACAATATCTATAAGACTCGTTTGATGTAAAGTTTTAGATCTAAAAGTTTAAATTAAATTTAAAATGAGTTAAATGATAAAATAAATATGTATTTAATATTTAAGTTTGATCATAAATTAAAAATATTTAAATAATAAAAATTAAATTTATATTTATATTAAAAATTATATTATTTTTTTTTAAGTAATTATTTTTTTATTAAAAGAATTTATAAATAATATTTTTAAATTTAAATATTATAAAAATTATATATTAAAAAGTCTTGAAACATAATAGTAAATTAAACAATAAATTGAATTTAAATTCAACTTCTTTGGACTTAAACAAGACCGTAAAAACGGTCGCAGCGTAGCTATGCTCGTTAAAAATAACCCAATCTATGATGAAAGTACAAGTATCGCACGTGCAGGATCGTTGAATTAGAGACTGCCGCGCTTTCTCAAACCAAGCAGGCTCTCTCTCTCTCTCTCTCTCCCTCCCCCCCTCCTTCGCACTTATCAGTCCTCTGTTCTGTTCTTCAGCCCAAAATTAAATAAAATAAAACTTATCATAAAAT
Organism: Antiaris toxicaria; assembly: GCA_035233585.1. Classification (NCBI taxonomy): domain Eukaryota; kingdom Viridiplantae; phylum Streptophyta; class Magnoliopsida; order Rosales; family Moraceae; genus Antiaris; species Antiaris toxicaria. The sequence goes on along the minus strand of CP141162.1, from coordinate 8,353,432 downwards.
TACAAAAATGCCATCTCCGATCGACCACCGCCATCCCCATCCACCCATCTCCGACTCCGACGGCGACTCCGACGACGACCAACGCGAACCCCAGAAAAACCGCCACGCCGACCTCTCCGACTCCATATTCAGATCCTACTTCGAGTTCTACGGCCGATCATCCTCCGCCACCACGGCGGCCGACCTCTCGAAGATCCAGTCCTTCCTGACGTCCTCCTCCTCCGGTGCCCTCTCCTGCCTCATCTGCCTCGAGCGCATCCGCCTCTCCGATCCCACCTGGTCCTGCTCCTCCCTCTGCTTCGCCGTCTTCCACCTCCTCTGCATCCAGAGCTGGGCCCGCCAAGCCTCCGACTTGTCCGCGCTACGCGCCACCACGCGCCTCCCCATCGACGCCGCCAGAGCAGCCGAGGTCTCGCTCTGGAACTGCCCCAAATGCAGGTCCGAGTACACGAAATCCCAAATCCCTAAATCCTACCTCTGCTTCTGCGGGAAATTGGAGAACCCTCCCTCGGACGACCCCTGGATTCTGCCCCATTCCTGCGGCGAGGTCTGCGATCGGCCATTGAAGCACGGCTGCGGCCACCGGTGCCTGCTCCTCTGCCATCCCGGTCCGTGTCCTTCTTGCCCTAAGCTGGTGAAATCCCGCTGCTTCTGCGGATCCGTCGAGGATGTTCGACGGTGCGGGTTCAAGAACTTCTCTTGCAACAATGTCTGCTCCAAGCTGTTGGATTGCCGGGCGCACAGGTGCGCGGAGATTTGCCACGACGGGCCGTGTCCGCCGTGCCGAGTCCGGGGAACGTACCGGTGCCAATGCGGGAAGACGGAGGAGGAAAAGGAATGCTGCGATCGGGTGAATTTCCGGTGCGAGAATCCGTGTGAGAAGATGCTGGGTTGCCGGAGGCATGTTTGCCAGGAAGGGTGTCATTCCGGGGAATGTGGTCAGTGCCCGTTTCAGGGGAAGAGGACTTGCCCTTGCGGGAAGAGAGTGTATGAAGGAACGGCTTGTGATGTCGATGTGCCGCTGTGCGGCGGGACTTGTGATAAGATGCTTAGCTGTGGCTTCCATAGATGCCCCGAAAGGTGCCATCGCGGTTCCTGCATTGAGACTTGCCGAATTGTCGTCACCAAGTCCTGCCGTTGTGGGAGCTTGAAGAAGGAGGTATGATTTTTTGACACTATTTTCTAGTGGTCACAGATTCACATGTCAACCATGCAATCGATGAATTATTGTGCAATAACCCAAAAACGTCACAAGCTTTTTGGGTCGAAAAGCATCGTCACCAGTGTTTTGCAGTTTTTCATTTGATATTTGATGAAAATATGTTTTGTTAGATGAGTTTAATGAGTAGACGTTATTGAATGTAGAATAGGTTCCTTGCTACCAAGATATTTCATGTGAAAGGAAATGTCAGAGAATAAGAGACTGTGAACGTCATGCTTGCAGGCGTCGCTGCTGTGATGGGGATTGTCCGCCATGCTCTGAGGTTTGTGTACTTGTTTTAGTATTTTAAGTGAAAGTTGGTGGATTGTTGGCTTTTTATTAATTTTCTGGTTTTAGATTTGTGGCAGAAGGCTTCGATGCAAGAACCATAAATGTCCTTCTCCATGCCATAGGTGAGTTGTTTTAAGCTTGTTGTGTGCAAGAGTATGGCCTAATGTAAATTTTGTAAAGAGTGTTAGGAGTAAAGAGAAAAACGAGGATACTATCACTCCGTTAACTATGTCTGCAACTCCATGTAATTGGAATGCGAGTCCGTTTTTCTGGCTTCTAAAATGAAAATATCAAGTTTGCTGCCCCTTCACATATCCACCCGCATAGATGAGAAAAGTAGCTTTCTCATGGAGATGGATAATTTTGTTTGTTACAAACTAACTCTCTGGGTGATCTTTTAAATAGTAATATGCTTTACAAAGCACCTGCGTTTTTATTTTTATGTTTTTGTTACAAACACATCATTTCCCGAATAGAAGTTGCTAAGATGAGAATTTATGGAGACCTAAAGTCTCTCTGTCATCTCGGATGCTATATTAGGAAACTTTTATTTTCACTCGCCAGTTTGAGATATTTATATGAAATATGCCAGGATTGGAAAAAAATTCAAGTTTCTGCTACAAATTAATAACTTTAGCACATAATGTTTTGTTCTCGCAGAGGTCCTTGTGCTCCTTGCCCAGTAATGGTGAGAATCTCATGTGCATGTGGTGAGACACACTTTGAGGTGCGGATTTCCTTATCTGACATTTTTCAGTGCCATTATATGAACAAAATCATTGTTTTATTATTGTCTCATTAGGCAACAATTGACAACATGGTATGCTTGTGTCTGTGACCGATGGAAAAAAAAAAAAAAAAAATTTACCTTGTGATCAGGCTCAGTTCTTCCTCTGTGGTTTCTTGGGAATAACTGCTTTAATTTTGCTTTACATGTTATTTTGTGTTTTAACCTATCCTCTTAAACTAGCTTTGTTCATATCTTGTGATGGATTTGATGTTAGGTTCCTTGTGGTACTGAGATGGATCAAAAGCCACCTAGGTGCTCTAAGCGATGCCCTATCATGTCTTTATGCAGGCATGCAACAAAACTTAAGGTACTATTTTGCTAGTGTTCTTCTGTTAACAGTCAGTGAATGTTTTAAATCAGAAAAAAGTTTTTATAAATTTTTCCACATCGTTCATTACATAGAGTTATCGGACGAGCTTGCGCTGACACATGTGTGCATCCTTCAAGTGTTGTTGTCAGCACTTGATGCAGAAATCAATTGATTGCATGAGACATACTCATCTTTAGTTGAACGTTAGTTGCTAGTTATGTTGACTTTTCTAAAGATTTTCTCCTTTTTCCTATTGAGACGCTAAAGGAAAAAAAGAAAGTATGTTTTTCTAATTACAGTCGAACTTTATTTTCCAGCCTCATAAATGCCATTATGGAGCTTGTCCACCATGTAGGTTGCTTTGTGAAGAGGAATATCCATGTGGCCATAAGTGCAATCTAAGGTCTGAAATTTTTTCATTGTGTGATTATTATCTTAGATTTTTTTAAAGTAAAATCCTGGATTTTGTTTTTAGCAACCATTTATTTTTTATTATCTATTGTCAGATGTCATGGGCCTAAGCATCCTCCTAATCCAGAATTTACATTGAAACCAAAGAAAAAAAAGCCTATTCACCAGAACGAAGGTACTCCTGGTTCTCCATGCCCTCCCTGTGCCGAACTTGTGTGGAGATCTTGTGTTGGCCAACATATTGGAGCTGATAGGATGGTATGTTTTTTCTTGGAATATAAAACATTTTAGCTTGTACAGTTCCGTAAATGACTTATGTCATTGTAGCCTGATTTCTTACCTAATAAACTTCAGTTTCTTTTCTTTACTCTTCTTGTTAGATGGTCTGCTCAAATAGAATACAGTTTTCCTGTGAAAACTTATGCGGAAATCTTCTTCATTGTACCAATCATTATTGCACTAAAACTTGCCACGCCCTCAAGAGTCAGTCCTCGACATCAGTCCAGCAAGTAGGAAGTGAGCCTTGTGAAGAGTGTAATCTTCCTTGTGAAAAGGTGTTAAACTTCCTTGTTTTCTCAATTTTGGTCTTTTTTTGTGCGCTCTGTTTACCAATACATTTTGTTCGTCGAACATATTTGGGTTGAATACATTTTGTTCCTTGCCATACTTCTCTTTATGTGTTTGTATACTTAGTGAGATGAATGCCTCTATACAGGAGAGGACGCCTGCATGTTCACATCCCTGTCCCCTAACTTGTCATCCTGGAGATTGCCCCCCATGCAAGCTTCTTGTAAAACGATCATGTCACTGTGGTTCTATGGTCCATGTTTTTGAGTGCATATATTACAACAGCCTGTCCGAGAAGGAGCAAATGACTGCTCGTTCATGTGGTGGGCCTTGCCACAGGTAGTCCAAATATATGTACTTTTGTTCTTGTTCAGTTTGTTCACAGAAAGTTAATTTTTTCCAATTATGCCAAATTCAACTAAAGTATTTGATTCACTTTTTCTATAAAATTTTATAATTTATTGGTTTTGCTTATGAATTGAGAAGCGAGATTGAAATAAGTAGCTTATAAATGATGCTTCATGTGCAGAAAATTGCCAAATTGTACACATCTATGCCCTGAGACTTGTCACCCTGGACAATGCCCATCCCCTGAAAAGTGTTCCAAAAAGGTACTATTTTATTGCTTATATCAGTAATTTATGAGATGAAACTGTGTTTTTCTGCTTGTGGATACCGTGTTTGGTTTTTAGTTCACTAGTATTTGTTTATCTAATTAGCTTCCCTTTACTTTTCTATTGCAAGGTTACTGTTCGATGTGGATGTCAAACCTTGAAAAAGGAGTGGTTATGTCATGATGTTCAAGCAGCCTATCACAGTGCTGATTCTGATCCCAAACACATATCTAGAAATCAATATGGACTTGGACTTATCCCTTGCAATTCAGATTGCAAGAGGAAAATACAGGTCGTTGATTCTGAGTTACAGTTGCGTAAATCTAAAGTTTTGGAGGTAATGTCTCGATCATTAGAAATTCATTTAGTTGCTGCGTGTAATATGGCTAGCATTTAGCACTAAACAGTTTTGGTGAAAGTTTGAATAAGTGGCCCTTGTTTTCTCCATTCTTTGTACGCCCGACGCAAGCTTTGATCCTTTGTTGATAACCAGTTAAACAGCAAACTATTCTTCCTATGTAAGCTAAAAAAAAAAAAGGGAAAAAGAAAAGAAAAAGAAATATTGCTCAATTTGTCCTGTAAAAAAAACTGCATGCTTAATTTACCGGAAAAAAGAATAAATATTGTTTAATTTGTCGTGAAAAATAAACTGCATGCTTAATTTCTTGGTAAGATAGAACTTCAACATATGTGAATGTCTTGGGCTATATTGGTAATGCTTTGTATTCTTGAAGGTAAAGGAACCAGAAACTGAGAGGCATGGCCCAAAACGTAAGAGGCGGCGGGAACGAGTACATGAAATCAAGCAAATCTCACGACTGCAAGTAAGTTACTTTCTCCGAGAAAAACCTAGAGTAAGAACTTTGATTAGCCTCCTTATGTGCTGCTAATTGTGATTGTTCCCTCTGAACAGAAAGTAGCTGCCACAGTGAAACGGCTTCTTTTAGTAGTCATTCTTTTGGTGGCTGTGATTGCGGCACTGTTTTATGGTTACAAGGCTCTCCAGTGGCTCTCCGATCTGATGAATGAAGTTGATGATCAAAGACGAAGAAGGTACCAGCGATTCTAATCTCTGCACTCCCATGTTTGACATGAATCTGCCCTTTTCTATTATATATATTATATACCCTTGTAAGTTGTAAGCATAAAAGACTAAATTATATACTCATTTTACTGGAGAGAAGAAAGAAAATTTTCCATCAGCAAATGCTCTGTGTGAAGAAACAAAATACACTGAAATCTTTTTGGTCTATAATAATATGTTGTTTGACCTTTGTAGCATTGACATATGGCAAAAGTTGTAGATTTATTGTATAATGATACTACTGAATCTAATAAACTTCGTTGTTGGGATTTATATGTAGACGGAGCCCATTTATAGTAGCTTTTACTTTTGTTTTTAGTCGATAGGATTGTGAGAGAAGGAGAAGCTGTACTTTTTAGTAAAGGATCCTCATTTTAAGAGGCTTTAATAGGTCAAAATGAATTTAAAAATTTTTAAATAATTAATAAAATGTCAAAAATGAAAATTGTGATATCTAACTAAAACTCCAATACAAGTTTCAAATTAGTTTTGAGTAGAAGCTTCTACAGATGAGAGACATGAGACAGTTTACAGTTATTATAACCAGAAAATCAAAAAATAACTTCTAAAATGCTCTGGGAAACATGATCATAAAACTAAATGCTGTATATTATTGGAAAGCAGGTGTTGGAATTTTGGTTGTTGTGGAAAGCAACGCGAAATTGGTACATAACGTAATGATGTTAATGTATATGGGATATTTTAACCGGATTCTCAAGAGCAATTTGGCCAACAAGAAATTTCCTTAACCGTGTGGAATAATGTGATATTGGGTATTTATCCGACAAGTTGGACTGAGCAAGCATAACGTAATGCAGTTTCCTAGTGTAGGATGAGAAAAAGTGACTTGACGTTCCTTTTTTTAATTTTTAATTTTTTTTTCTGTTTTGTGGACTTAATTGTTTGCTGAAACTCATGACGTGCATTTTGGTTGTGAAGACTAGAAAGACTTGGTCAGAGCTCATGACTGGAGTAGAATATTCTAATCCAAAAAATTATTAAGAGAGTGAGAGAGAGAGAGAGAGAGACTGGGAGCAACGAGTGCCGTCAATTAGTAAGCATAAGCTCGATGGCGCCGTCACAAAAAGTGCCTGACCCGGCGTTTTATTTTATTTCCTGCTCGTGTGTTCTAGTCTCTTAACGCCAATTTTGAACTGGTTTTTTTTAAGTGGGGAGGACCTTACGTCTATGTGATCCAGAATTGAATTATCAAATAAGGTTTTCTTATTCAAAATGTGAATTAAACCCATTTTTTCTCTTCCAAACTTCCACTCTTAACTTTTTTTTTTTTTTTTTTCGGAGAATATAGGGTCAATGACTTTCATTTGAATTCATAATTCAATCTAGAACAATGAAAAGTATGACCAAAACTTTTCAATCATAACCTTTGTGCCAAACAACACCTACGACTAAAATTATCTTTAAGGATAATACTGAGATAGGACGGGAGTGGGTATGCTTCCCTCACCCTCATATCTGCCTCTCTTTTTATCTTTTATAACTATCTAATTTAATGCCTCTCTTTTTATCTTTTATATCCATATAATTTAACGCGAGGGTGGGTATTCTTCATTGGGATGTTATACCTATACCTTATTTATTTACCCATTAAAAATAAAAAATAAAAAAACTTAAAATAAATTTTATTAAAGTTTTCATAAAATCTAGCAACATAAAAACAAATGTAACTAATGTAAATGAAAATGAAATTGAAATCAAAACTCCACAAATCCATAAAGCAAATTAAAACATTAAACATTTAAAATTTTATTATTCTTCTTATAAAAATTAGGTTAAAAATTATCAATATATAATTTTTAAAAATTCCTTAAGTTCAGAGATAGTTCATAGTTTTTTTACATTTATGAAAGTTTCTTTTTTGTATTTCAATAAAAAAAATTATACAATTATATATTTTTTAATAAGAGTAGATATATGTGGAGCGAGTGCGAGTGTGGAGGAGTTTCCCCACCCCTGCCTCACACCTGCTTGAGAGTTAATCTTAACCTCCATACCTGCGCTTATGGGTAAAAATGTCATTTTATGTTTTTTTTTATCTAGGAAATTACACTTTATAGGCCAATTAATTTATGACTTGAAAATAAATAGTATAATTTTAAATTATCGAAAATTAACAGCACAATTAGGGTTGGAACATATATAATTTCTTTTTTACCCCTATTTTAGTTAATATGTTTTAATTTAAGTTTTTTATCCTAATTTTTCTTTGTTTTCTCTCTCCTCCTTTTTTGATTCTCTCTCTCTCTACCATCACCACCATCTCTTCCTGGCATTCTCACCACAACTACCTTACTTCAGTGATTGTCGCATCACTGTCAGCTCTCTTTTGGGTTTGGAGCCCAAGACTCCACTCTTCCCTTCTAGTCATCATCTATGACGACAATCATTGCCTATATCGATCCTCTGTCGCGATCTCCAATAGATCTGTCAAATCTTGATCTCCTCGTCTTTGCAATCCCCTACCACCTACGCGTCACGAATGACGTGATCCTCCCAGCCACCCGCGACTCTATTTCCATGGCGATGATAGATCTTAGTCCCATCAACTCCTCAACAACCCAAGTCGTGAAGGTGATTGCAATCGCAATCAAGATCACAACGATCCATGGTAGCTTTGCAACGGTTGAGAACTCGTCCGTGGCCCGAGGTCGTGATTCTGTGACAGGGATGCATTCAATGTGATCTTCGACAATGGTGGCAGCGGCGACAATTTTTGGGATTGTAATGTTGGTGGTTTAGTTAATTTTGGGATTTGGGGTTTTTTTTAATTTTTAAAAATTATAGGCAAAAGTTGTAATTTAAGAAATAAAGAAGAGAGAAAGGAAAAAGAGAGGAAAAGAAAGGTAAAGGTATTTCAGGATTTTGGTTATATAGAAATTTATATTTAAATATATTATTTACATTAAAATATATTATTTAATGCCAAATCAAAATTTATTTATATTTTATTAATTAATCAGAGTCGCTGTTTGTCTTCTTCCTACCAAAAATTGAAAAAATTGGACAGGGCAGACTTGGCGGCACCAGATGACGACTATAAGAGCTAGAGGGTGTCCGTTGGGCTTTTCATTTTGTAAGCATTAATAGAAGAACATAAAAAATAAAAAATGCTAACAAGTTTAATCCAAGTTTCCAACAACTAATTGGTTCTTATTTTCCATTAAAAAAAATAGGTTTTTGTATTGCATTTATTACGTTCTCTTTTCATATGATTAAATATTCAAATTTTGCAGCCCGTCGAGCAATGAGAAATCCTACACGATCTTCTCTTCGTATTTCAACAACTACCCCAACTTTATGGCTGTTTATCTTTATTAGGTGCCCTCGTTTCTTTATTAATTAATTTGGTTGTTCTGCTTCGGCTGCAATGCCGAGAATTTATGAATCAGGAATGTCCAGATTGCTCCCATGATACTGACCTCGAAGCTAGAGTTAAAACATAAAAATTGTATTTATTATTGTCATTTTCATAAATAGTGTGGCTTTGATTTAAATATTACATTATCTTAAATTTTTCTGCTGCTATATGAAAAACACCTTCTGTCAGCAATGCGTAAAAAATTGGATGGAAAATATTACCCTAAAGAAGTTCATTTTTAAAAAGAATAATTTTCTAATTTCTTTTTTGCTTTTAAAAATAAGATGTGTTTGGACGTGTAAAAAATTTTAAGAGAAATTGTGACAAGAACCTCAAAATCGCACCTATAATAGGTTTTTTTTTTAAATCACTTATATATAATTGAACGATTGAAATTTATTTATTATAATACATCCTAACTCATAGAATTATAAATTAATAAATTAAAAAATTCAAGAAACAAAAATTTTAAAAATTCCGAACTTATTGAAATTTACAATTGGGGGGGTGGTGTTCCTTTGGTCAGGTTCGTGAGGGGGGATGTTTAGTCGCAAAGGCCTAGTGAGGGTGGTTCGCTAGATGGTTTCACAGAAGGTGCCGAAGGATCATAAGGTTGGTCAAGTGGGCTCCGGTCAACAATGGGGGGGCGGGCCACTGACTTACAGTTGTAGAGTCATGGGGTGGGGTGGGGTGGGGTGCTTGAGGGTCACAAGGTCAGAGGGGGCTCTGGTCATAGGGGGATTTTTTTTTATTTTTTTATTAATTTTTCATATTTTATTTTTATTTTATAATATTATATATTAAGGTGTATTATATTTATTATAAATAAGTAAATCTCAACCGTTTAATTATATCTAAATGGTTTAAAAAATAGTATTTACCGTAGATATTATTTTGAGGTTCTTATCGCAATTACTCCTAAAAAAATTTTATTTTTGAGAACAAAAAGTTATTTGAATTGAAAAGAAATGGTAGTGAAAGTCAGGTTCGTGAGGGGGGACGTTTAGTTGCAAAGGCCTAAAGGGGGTGGTTCGCTAGATGGTTTCACAGAGGGTGTCGGAGGGTCGTAAGGTTGGTCAAGTAGGCTCCAGTCGACAATAAGGGGGTGGGGGGGGTGGATCGCCGACCTACAATTGTAGAGTCATGGGGTGGGGTGGGGGGTGCTTGAGGGTCACAAGGTTAGAAGGGGCTCTAGTTATAGGGGGTTTTTTTTATTTTTTTTATTAATTTTTCATATTTTATACTATGTATTAAGGTACATTGTAATTATTATAAACAAGTAAATCTTAACCATTTAATTATATCTAGTAGTTTAAAAAATAGTATTTACCGTAGATATTATTTTAAGATTCCTATCACAGTTACTCCTAAAAAAATTTTATTTTTGAGAACAAAAGTTGTTTGAATTTAAAAGAAATGGTATTGAAAATTTTGGTTGTTGGGGGGTGGTGGGGTGTGGTCGGGGGTGTTCCTTTGGTCAGGTTCGTGAGGGGGGACGTTTAGTCACAAAGGCCTAGAGGGGGTGGTTCGCTAGATGGTTTCACAAAGGGTGCCGGAGGGTCGTAAGGTTAGTCAAGTAGGCTCCGGTCGACAGTTGGGGGGGGGGGGGTGCACCGGGGGGTGGGCCACTCACCTACAGTTGTAGAGTCATGGGGTGGAGTGGGGGCTGCTTGAGGGTCATAAGGTCAGAGGGGGCTCTAGTCATAGGGGGATTTTTTATTTTTATTTTTTATTAATTTTTTATCTTTAATTTTTTATTTCATAATACTATGCATTAAGGTGCATTGTAATTATTATAAACAAATAAATCTCAACCGTTTAATTATATCTAAATGGTTTAAAAAATAGTATTTACCGTAGATATTATTTTGAGATTCCTACCACAGCTACTCTCAAAAAAAATTTATTTTTGAGAACAAAAATAAATTTGAATTGAAAAGAAATGGTATTGAAAAATTTGTATTGTAAGAAAATTAGAAAAAATTCATTTTTTTAAAGAGTATTGCAAAATACATGTTTGGAAAACAAAAAAAGATTTCCTTTTCTTTTCCAAAATAAGAAAATGACGAAAAACTTGAAACAAACTTTTTTTTATTTTATTTTTAACTTTCTCTCGTTTCAAACCTCTCGTTCAAACAAAATCTAGATAAGAGCGATTCCAAAATCTTTTTTATATATATTTTTGTGTTTAAGCCATTAAAAAAAAAACGGAATGTTGATTCTTTGTGTTAGAAATTTGTCATGCTGGACTGATTATCATAACGTCGGGTCGTCGAGGGCAGCGTTGCGAACAGGGCCGTGCCCGGTTAACTTTCTTCTTCCTGTTTTTTTCTCTGTTTTTTTTTTTTAAATAAAAATAAAAATTAAAAGAATGCTTTGAAAGTTGTCCATAACACATGATGGTTTTTCGTCTAATCTTTGGTATACTATTTAAAGATGGACTATTTGCATATCGGTAGAAAATTTTTAATATAATGTGTTATATGAAACCTATAGTCAGATATAACGTAAAATTAATGTCCCGTTTGGTGAACGTATTGCATTTGCATTGTGTTTAAATGTAATGTATTGAATGCAATTTGTGTTTAGAGAAAAAGTATTAATATTGTATTTGAATGCAATATGTGTTTAGAGAAAAAGTATTAGCATTGTATTTGAATGCAATATGTGTTTAGGTGAAAAGTATTTGAATTGTATTTTAATAATAAATATGTGATGTGATGGGTAAAAGTAGAGAGGAAAAAAAAAAGAGAAAGAGAATATATGATGTAATTAATAAAAGTAATAGAAAAAGTGAAATAATGAATAATGATTGTATTGGATTTAAAATATGATATGATTAGTATTTGAATGAAATGCTTTTGTATTTGGGAAAAATTACATTGTATTTAAATGTAATGCAGAAAAAAAGTGTGTACCAAATTGGGCATGAATGTTTAATTCAATAATGTTAATGAAATCATGCAATATAATAAAACTATCACGTAATAACACAAGATTTTAAAAAATAATAATAATAACGTGACATCCAACACTTATATACATATATATATATATATTACCATTTCCCACCACATATGCTAAGATAAATAGCGATGCTCCTCAGCCCTCATGGTCCCAATCATTACTGTGTCTGACATTTTTCTCTCTATAATATTGAGTGAATAAAGACTTACATCATAACATATATTTCTTTCATTGTCACAAAAAGCGGTAGATCCAGTTTTATAATCTCTCTGATTTGCATTTATTTCATCTCAAGATATTGTGTTGAAATTTGAATGTCGTCACCTGAAGTCACACTGGAATTCGGACAAATAAAGTCTGAAACCAAACCGCTTCATAAATATTATAACTGAAAAACGTTGAGGTGGGGGTCACCGGCCACCGTCATTTCATGCAAAACCCCACACTCCCTCCATTTCTTTGCCCCCACAGAGAATAAATTCCACTAATGCATCCTATTTATTGGTACTCCTACACTTACACCATTTTCAAAATATTGACATTAAATGGAAACGCAAATGGAAACGCACCATTTTTTTTTTAAGGGGCATCTATTGACATTTATTTATTTATTTTTTTTTCACTCTTTTTTTTTTGTAAGAGGCCGTTGAGGGGCCCTTTTGAGACTAAAACTAACTTTTTTAGTATTTTTTTCACCTCAAAATTATTTTTTACTATTTATATTTTCAAAACTGTAAATTCTAAACTTTAAAATTTCACAACTTTGAGTATACAAGTCCAAATAAGATTTTTTTTTTATAAATTATATAGAATTTTGAGGGGAACGAAATAAGATCTATGTTAATCATTTTTTGTAAATAAATTTTTAAGATTTTATACTTTTTCACTCTAAATAATTTTTTTTCCAAACTGATTTTCCAAAACTTATTTTTTTCAAAAAAAAAAAACCTTCAAAATTTCCCCAAAACGAATCCTAAACTATTTTATTACTATATTGTGTATTAGTAAAACTGTAAAATTACTTATAAGTACAACAATGTTTAAAAAAAACTATTCATTGTATCCACCTTAAAATATATTCGTTATTTACCTTAGTTTTTACTTTAAAAAAAAAAAACTCTCGTGCCTTAATTGTTTATAAGAATACAAGATGAACATGAATAATGATTGTGAAAGAGTCAAGTGTTTTTCCCTTAACAATTTTTAATTGTATTCTATGCATAAATTGCTTTCATTGTGTTTTTTTTTTTTTTTTTGTATGCTGGAGTGAATTCCTTCTTCTTTTTTTATTTTAATTTCGTTTACTAATTTTTCATTATCTTATTTCCATTTTTCATTTTTCATTTTTTTTGAAGGAAACTTTTTTTGTTTTTGAATTTGTTTAATGTGTTTTGATTTATATAGCCATTGTTGATAATATTTGATCATTTTTTTAAATAAGAAAGATGTTTATTTTATAATTAGATTTGACAGTAACTTTAAAGAAAAAGCAAAAAATAAAATTAAAAATAAAAAAAGCATTAAAATATGGGATACTTGGTTTACTGGTTGTAAGAAAATATAAGAAAAAAACAAACTGAAATTTGGTTTGCTGGGTGTGATTTGATCCGTGAAAAAAGGATAAATATTGTAATTTGATTGTAGGGGTTTGGAATTAAAAAAAAGGGGTATAGCAAACAATAATTAAACTTTAAAATATTTGTAGTAGGTAGTTTAAGTGGAGGGGTGGGAAAAGCAAAAAAGTGGGTATCGATGGATGCCCCTTTTTTTTTTAAATCGTGTTGCTAACATTGTTAATTTCTTAATTATGATTATTGTAACATTTAGATCAACTATTGTACTGAAATGTTCATTTAATTTTAATATTTGCATTCAAATATAGAATTTGAATTGTGTTAAATTAAAATTGTGCTTTGATAGTCTTTTATTAAACCTAACATTGGAATAGTGTAAAATTAGAAAAATGAATGTGATATGAATTTCAGAAAAATGAAAATTTTGGGATTTACATTTAAGTAGAATAATTATGAATTAATAAAAAAAATTCAAATGCTTATATTAAAATAGTTGTGTAACGAAACACATATTAAAATAATAGCATTGTATTTGAGTTAAATAAAAAAAAAACTAAATTGAACCAGCACTTCAATTAAAATAAAATTGTCAAAATAAAAACTATAACATTTGTTGGATGACTAATTCAACTTGAGTTCAGTTTGAAACAAGTCAAGTTAGAGTTAAAATTGAGTATTTAGTATGTAAAAATTTAATTTAAACTTGTATTGAAACTGTATTAAAATAGTAAAATATAGAGATAAAAAGTTATTATAGTAAGGATGTTCATCGGATCTAATCAACTAATCAAATTGATCAATCTAATCTTTTTTTTTTATGGATAACCAACCTTAGTTGGATTGGATTAGATGTTAATTCTTAAAAATCAACTTAGGTTGGATCAAATGTATATTTTACCTTCAAAATATCTAATTCAATCCAATCTAATCTAACTTATATGTCTATATTATATATGAAAAATATATAAATAATTTTTATACTTCATAAAATTAGTCCAAAAATTAGTATCTATTTTTTTATATACCTTCACATATCAAATAAAACTTCAAAACTAATATGTTACGATATTAATATAAGTAATATCATTTTATCTTATTTTTTAATTCCCTGACATATTATGATATATCTTCATATATTTTATAATTATTACTTGTTTTGTTTTAAAATTAATTACTTAAATGATATATGATAAATTTTAAATTAATTAACCTGATCCAATCTAAACTAATTTTAAATGGATTAGATTGTATTAGATGTTACATTTTTAACCGACTAGATTGGATATTTTTTTAAAAAACTAACATTTAATTAGATTATATGTTGTATACCTAAAATAAAATAGATCTTATTTGATAAATGCCCCTATATTAAAATAAGATCTATCAAATTAAATTTAAAATTTCATTAAAACATAATTTAGCTTGGTAGAAGTTAAATTTAGACTCCGTTTGATAAATGTATTGTGTATACATTGTGTTTGAATATAATTTGTATTTGAAGAAAAAAATACTTGTATTGCATTTAAATGTAATTAACATTTGGATGAAAAGTATTTAAATTTTATTTTAATAATGAATATGTGATGTAACGAGTAAAAGTAGAGAAAAAAATATATTATGTGATTATTAAAAATAATAAAATAATAAATATATTTAATTTAAAATATAATATAATTAATATTTAAATATAATATTTTTATATTTAAATAAAAATTATATCATGTTTTAATACAATATAAATATAACGTGATTTAAAGAAAAAAAAGAGAGCTTTAACGATGTTTCATTTAAAAAGTCCATCAAAATCGAAAGTCCCACAAATCCAAGCGAGACGATGCTCTGTCAACGAATAATAATAAAAAGCAACCCAATTTTCAAAAACAGAAGAAGACGTCAGACAAAACGGTTCGATTCAGAAGCAACAGGATCCTGACCGTACACGTGGCAGATTCTAGAAACCAGTGGGACTTATCCCCATTGACTGCTTTATTGAAAATTCAAGAGTCAAACACAGGCCAACTTCAAAGAAACCAAAAAGGCCTCAAAACTCAAAAAACTCCCAAATTGTCTAAAGCTTGGGCCACGCTTGGGAGCATGTTCCCCTTTTCTACGGTGGACCATACTTTGGAGAGGGACTCCCCAAGTTCTGGTACGTGGGTAGGGCTTAAGCACAGCAACAGAAACTTGGCACGCCTGGCATTGACAAACCACACCGGCACATGCAACGGCCAATGGCAAAGAGCCAGATTGTGTTCACACGCTATTCCCAATCTCTCTCTCACTCGTTTGCTTATGTTATGGGCTAAATCGAGCATTTCTAGTGAATACTCATATAAGGTGATGAATAAAAGTGCTCAAAATCATATCATTGTGCTTGTAGTTGAATGATGAACCAAAAAAGACATATAAACACCCGACGACCAAGTCATATAGAAATGAATGCACACATATTTTTATATACAGTCGGTCCATGTAATACTGAAATTAATACATTGTAACACTAATTTATTAATATATAATATTTATTGTTAATACTTATCATTCGTAATAAAAAGTTTTAAAATGTAACATATTATTACATATTATATAAAGTGATATAATGTTAAGTTTAAGTTAATTAATAATTAATGAATCGAAAAAAATTGTATATTTCAAGATATAAGCTACTGTCAGATATAAGAGTCGTCCTTTATTTATATTTATATAAACGTACTTTTTTTTTTTTGGCTGGTTATAAACGTGCTTGTTGCAAACATAAACACGGAATACGAAAAAATTAAATAAACAGAGTGCAATACAGTGGGGAAGAATAGTAAAGAAGACTTTCAATCAATTTCATGAAGGATTTGACAAATAAAGGGTAACAAAAAAAAAATGTAATCTTTCTCTCAGTTAGCAGTTTCAGGAGAAATTCTACATCAAAAGTTATATGAAACCTAAACTTTACACCGGAAAAAAGTGCACCAATGAGATCAATTTCAAGGAAAAGAAGAAGATCAAAAAAAAAAAAATTCAGTTTTTTTTTTAATTTGCATTTTTTGTAATCCTTACTCTGAAACAATTGAGATTATACCACTAGAAATGCTTCCATGACTGTCATCACAAAGACTCAAAGCTCTCTCCAAATTAGCCACAATGTCAGTCATCGTTGGCCTCTCTTTTCCTTCCAAATTCACACAATGCATAGCCGTATACGCAACCAACTCCACAGCCTCACCTTCATTGAGCTCCGGCGGACCAACCCTTTGGTCCAGAACCTTGGCCAATTCCCCGGCCATTATCGCCGGCACCGCAAAGTCCACCACACTGATCGGCATCCCCCCGTCTTCTCCATTCTTGAAAATCGCCCTCTTCCCCGTCAGGAGCTCCAACAACACCACGCCAAGCCCGTAAACATCGCTCTTCGTCGTCAATACGTTTAGTCCATAGTATTCGGGATCAATGTAGCCAACTGTTCCGGCGGCTTTAGTCGGCCTGACATCACGACCGGTCTCGGGACCCATCAAGGACAACCCAAAATCGGATACTTTCGCTGTCCAATTGGCATCTAGCAATATGTTGGAGGACTTGATGTCCCTATGAATTATCGGAGGAACTGCATAGTTGTGAAGATATTCAATCCCTCTCGCCGCGTCTAACGCTATTTTGATCCTAAATTTCCACGAATTCAGGACATTGCTTTGTTTTTCCACGTTGTTCTTGTCGTGCAAATGGTCATATAGAGCTCCATTCTTCATGTACTCATAGACCAAAAGCCTCTCTTCCTTTTCTTCACAAAATCCCACAAGCCTCACCAAGTGTTTGTGGTGAAGGCGCGATAAGAACGCCAATTCGGATTCGAATGCGCTCTCTTTCTCTTGATACTTCCTCGTCATCTGTCCCATCTCGCTCCTCTTGATCGCAACCTCGCGGCCATCGGCCAATTTCCCTCTATAAACCACCCCGAAGCTCCCGGCTCCGATCTTATTCTCCAGCGAAAAATTGTTCGTCGCCACGGCAAGCTCCGTGAAGGAGAATTCCTCCGCCCTGTCGGCGTGCTTCGACGACGTCCCGCTCCTCTGCCGCCGCATGATTCTTGATCCCTGGCGCCTAATCGTCGACGACCTAGACGGGGGACTAGTATTCGACGTCCCTCCTCCTCCTCCTCCGCCATTGGAGCTGCCAACTCTAGTAATCGTCGGCTGTACCGAATTGTGAATCTTCTTGTTTCCGAAACAAACTCCGGTCCATAAACAGTAAACCAACGTGCAAATGCCGGCGAATGCGCCGACCGATCCGACAATGGCGAACGCCAACAAGCCTCTCCTAAGAGGCCTCGATGGTGACGACGACGACGGTGGTGAAACGGATGGCGATGGTGGTAAAGGTTGTTGCGGTGGTGGCGGCGACGGCGGCTGAATCGGAGTCGAACACGGCTTGCAAATATTCCCATTACCGGAACAGAGCTTTTCAAATAGAGGATATGACGAACAATTACAAGCGGATTGAACACAAGGCCCAGGGAGAATCTCAGGCAACGGAACTTGAGAAAAAGAAGAAGAAGAATTACCAATGATATTGGACCAACCTGGTCCCCAACAAACGACAGAATAATTCCCAGTTGTTAATCCGCAAGTGAAATCCAAACTCGAAACAATCAATTCAAACGGCACAACAGTTATTTCATTCACCGAAAATCTCCCTTCTCCTCCCCAACAAACGACCGTCCCATTTGAGGCCCTGAGTGCGCAGCTGTGATTGGCTCCGAGAGAAAGCTGAGAATACTCGAACGCTTTCGACCCAACCGGAGCGTTCAACTGCCCGGAATTGTTCCTCCCGTGGCAGACCAGAAACCCGGTGATATTTATTCCACAGACGTGAGAATTTCCAGCGGAAATGCTCGCCATCAACATGTTCCCAAACTCATTTTCAATATCCGCCGCCACCGGATCGCTTCCCCAGCACCGAACCCGAGAGCTTCCCTTCAAAATACCACAGGAAAACCCCGAACCGGAAGAAATCGAAGCGAACCGGTCCGAATCGGACGGAAAGCGGAACTTTTTGCTGTCGTACCTCCAGCATTTCACCGTCCCGTTACCCACCACCGTCGCGCAGATGTGGTCGATTCCGACAGCGAGGTTTTCCAATGCAACAGTGGTGTTAAAAAAGACTCTTTTGTTGCCCGTCACGCCGGCGGTGGAATTCTCCGACGGGATGTCCCAGCAGAGCAGGGCGTCGCCGCCGGTTCGGAGGCCACAGAGTGAGGTCTGGCCGCCGGAGATGGAGGAGAAGGAGACGTTGCCGTAGACGTAGACGTTTTGGGAGCGGTGGTGGCAGATGATGCTCTGCGAGGGGAGGCTGGCGGCGATGCCGCAGACGGCGCCGGAGTGTGTGACGGCGAGGGTGGCGCCGGAGCCGAGGGCGTCGGTGGGGGAGAAGACGGCGGAGATGATGATGACGATGACGGCAGCGACGGCTGAGGCGAAGGGTAGGGGTAGTTTCGTCATCTAAAAGAGATGGGTTTGGTGGTGGGTGGAAGTAGTCTGGTCTGCTTCATTGGAGGAGAGAGAGACACACACAGAGAGAGAAAGAGAGAGAGGAGTTTGGAGAAGACTGAAGGACTTAAAAGAGTGAGATTTCTCGGGGCGTTATTAGTTTGGAGAGAGTTTCTTGGTTTTTCAGTTTCAGAAAACTGTTATAATAATATTCGACATTTAAAATTATAAAAATGGTTGGGCCGTGTTTGGTGGCATTTAGATCAGATTGACGGTTTTTTTTTCTTGTGCGTTTAAAGAGCAAAAAAAATAAAAATAACTAAATTAAAAAAAAAACAGCACATTGGTTGATCAAGCATAGTCAAGTGGTTAAACATATAATTTAACGGTGTAAATTTTATATTAAACTTTATTTAAAAGTATATAATTCAAATTTATCATCCTTAAACTCCAAAAAAAAAAAAACTATGCAAAGCCAAATGTAATATCCACTAAAAAAGAAAAAAAAAACACATATTATGTATTTTTTTAAGATATTATAAATGGATTATCTGTAATTACTTTTTTTTAATGAAAATAGCTACATTGTATATTAGGTATTATGAGTTCAGGAAAGAGCGACCTATCTGTCATCAAAGATTTCAAGTTTAAACTTTAGAGAGATAGAAGTAAAACCTTTTTTTTTTTTTTTAAGCACGAAAAGGATATAAGTAAAATGGAGACCATTTCAACAGTAAAAAGAAACTCCATTTCAATAGTAAAAAAATAAAAAAGAATGTCAAGGATTGAGTTAACCGTTTGATATTATAATTGAATTATCTGCACTCACTTTTTTTTAGTGAAAATTGCTACATTGCATATTAGGTATTCTTATATATGTAAAATGAAGGCCATTTCAATTGTAAAAAATAAAAAGAATGTCAGTTTTTGTTAGATTGAGTAAACTGTTTGATATTTATTTAAATGATAATTTTATATTAACTGTTACTTTTTTTTATTTGCCATATCCACGAAGATTTTTTTCTTTTTTTAAAGTTCTCAGAGAATATTTAATATCCCTAGAAAACAAGATTTGATGACAATTTAAAATGGCAATTTACTATTTTGAACGATATACGCAAAAACATTAGTTTACTGATGGAAGTGTTATATGTCACATATCTGGATTCCCTGTCGAGAAAATATCTTCTTGCTTGATAAGAAAATTTTTTTTAAAAAAATCCTTCCTGCTATATATAAATCAAAAATAGACTCACAGTAACAGGAATAATATTAATAAGCAAACAAAAAATATATATCTCTACTTGTTGTTCTCGCTCATGAATAATGATTGCACAAAATTTAGTGATTTTCTTTCCACGTAATTCTTAATGTTAGACATACAAAAATTCTAATTTGATTCCTTCCAAAAGATATTACTATAAATATTAGCTTCGTATAATACTTTTTATTATAAAAAAAAAAAAAGCTTTCATGCCGTTTAAATATATACAAATTTATATTTATCAGGGCTATAACCTAGTCATTTTCTTAGGTAACATGGCAAAACTGCTTGCTTGAAATTTAATTTTGCAATCAATTTTCTCTAGTGCCACTAAAGATATCTAAATGGCTAGATATTTTCTTGTCCATTCTAGCCTCACGTTCTAGCCTAAGATTTTCCTTAAAAAAAAAAATCTACCCCAAGATTTCGTTCATAAGTAAGACTGTGGTAGGAACCTTTTTATATATCCTACCGTAGTTTATAGTAGGAATTATTTTTTGATTATTTAAATTTAATCAAACAATTAAGATTTATTTGTTTATGATAACTAAAATGCACCTTAGTTTATAGTATTAAGAAATTAAAAAAATTCAAGCAAAAAAAAAAAAAAAAACCCCTCACTTTCCATTGTCCCTCTTCCACTGATAGCCTCCCTCTGCCCCTACCCATCGAATAACCCCCTCAACCTTACACCCTTTAGCGCGCACACACACACCCACCCACCCCCCCGCCCCCACACCCCCCCCCCCCCCCCCCCCCCCTCCCCCGCGTGACATTCCACCCTCGCCCCTTTCCACGAGGAAACTTGAGTCTATAGACATATCATGCTCGTTAATCAACAAGCAAAACTCACAAAAGATCAATCAAACGATGTGGCAGTCCTCGAATGTCAATCAAACCACGTGTGACTAGTGAAGTACACTACCACACGCTTCCCCACGCTAGGGATACGTATCACGAGAGGTGGAGGCTCCTTTGGCTTGGGCTTGGGTTGGGGAACAAGTCAACTAGGCACGAAGGAGCGAGTTGGCAACTCAAATGTGGTGGAAGACAATGAGGCATTTCTTGGGCTCGGGTTGGGGTTGGAGGAGGGTGCAAGTTAACCAGGCACATAAGAGCGAGTTGGTGACTCAGACAAAAGTAACTTGTTCTCTCTCCCCCTTTTGGTCTTAGCCAGCAATAATGGAGCGTTGTTGAAGCCGGCAACGAAAGCGACTACTTTAGCATCACTGGTTGTGTCGGGATCATTCAAGGAAGGGAGATGCCAAAAGATTGACTAAGATGACCTTACCAAAAAAGATAAAGCCGTGATTAACCTTTTTTCATATATATTTTTTTAAATTTCTCACTCAATAATTCTATGAGCTAGTGCATTTTATAGTTGTCTTACACACACAATATTTTAGCCATTAGATAACATTTGAACGGATTAAAAAAGAGGCTTACTGATAGGTAATATAAAAAGGTCTCTACTGTAGCCTTACCCTTTGTTAATACTTGAGAAAAACAACAAATCTACTCTCACTATTTCC
This sequence comes from Antiaris toxicaria, assembly GCA_035233585.1. Lineage (NCBI taxonomy): Eukaryota > Viridiplantae > Streptophyta > Magnoliopsida > Rosales > Moraceae > Antiaris > Antiaris toxicaria. Next base: position 8,331,974 of record CP141162.1, on the reverse strand, counting down.
TTCCACTTTTAGTGTGAAAAACTGAACTTATAAGAATAAATTGTTTATTTAGTTTTTAAATTTTTAAATTTGTGTAATATTAGTTACTGATTTTTTGTTTTGTACTTGGAATTCCCTGAACTATTAAAATGATGCTAAAATAGTCAATTTCATTCATTTTGGAAGGATTTTGTTAGTAATTTAATTAAAAATGGATGCTAATTTGCAGATTCTGTATAAAAATTAATAAAAATGATTACTACAACGATGTTTTTAATAGTTTATGATCACTTTATCTAAAAAAAAAAAAGTAATATGGACTAAATTTACATAAACTTAGAAGTTTAAGGACCAACTAACAATTACCCAGCTTATAATTAGTGTTTATTTGGTTGCCTCATTCAATTTTGATTTAGCTTAAATCAAGCTAAAACAAGCATTTGGATCAAGTTTGAATTTAGCTTAATAGGTCTTACTTTAACAACTTTTTATTTTTATTTTTGTTAATTTAGCACCATTTTTAAAACAAGTTTAAAATTTAAACTAAACATTTATATATTTAATGCTTAATTTTAACTCTAACTTGATTTATTTAAAGTTAAATTTAAACTAAATCGGTTGGTTAGGCGGATGTTTAATTAAGAAGGTAAAAATTCTAATGGGAAAATCAGTTTGTACCTTATAATCTTGGTTCCAAACAGACCGTTAACGAGTGTTGAAAAATACGAGGGAATAAAAAGAAAGTGAACACGGTGGACGAAACAAAAATGAAATCCAAGCGCATGCCAGGTGTGAAAGTAAAACTCCTGGTGACTCTTCTTACGCGCCTGAGAGTGACGAAGCGCGTGCGTACATTGTACCGTTCAGAAAACAGTTTACTATTCAGCAAACAGTACACGTAGGCGAAGAATTTATGGAACAGCTAGCTTGTTTTGACCCCATAAGCTGCCAAATATGATTTTTCATTTTGCTCATAAGGAAATAAGAAAACAGTATTTGACCAATTTTATCTTCTCTCTCTCTGTTTTTTTTTTTTTTGGTTAGTTTATAAAGAGTTTTTTTGATGAATTAGTTTATATAGAGTGGGCGAATGGGTTTTTTTTTTTTAATAGTTTATAGAGTTTATAAAAAACGCTTATTTTCTATATATTTTTTTAGTTTGGCTGTTATGTTAATGATTATCGGATAGTTATTATATATAAATTGATTAAAAGTTATGGTAATATTAAAAAAAATTGAAGATGTTTTCGATTGAAATTGTCATTTTTGACAATTAATAACTGCAGTTTTAATTTGGTGTATTAACTTTTTAATAATATAATATATAAATAAAAGATTGAAATTGTCGTATTTGTCTGTTTATAAAACCCATATTTTTTGTCGTTAAATTAACTTTTTAATGATATGATCTATAAATAAAAACAAAAATAATTTCGTATCGAATCTTATAAATTTTTTATATAAATACTTATAAATCAAATAATTGAAAAACTAATCCAATTGTAACACTTATTGATTTTGATAGTGAAAAATAAGAGTACTTACCTTATTATTAAGCTTCTCAAAATATATATTAAGGATATTTAGCACTAATATCTCCTAAACTTATCATTCTTTAGCAACTTACTCTCTAAATTTTTTAATTTTGAATTTTACTCCATAAATGTGTTAAATTATTGTAATATACTTCTTTTAATTAAATTTATATTAAATTTTTAAAATTAAAAGTTTAGAGATAAATTATTAAAACATGACTAGTTTCGAAGGGGTAAGAAAAAGAAAAACACCCACACGTAAATGAGTATATTATAACAATTTAATAAGTTTAAAACGTAAATTATCAAAATTAAAAATGCTAAAGATAAGTTATCAAATAGTAGTAGAGGGGAAGACGGAGAAAAACACTCCTATAATTTTGCTAGTGCTGTAAAAGAATTCCTTGGGCGAATGGTGCTCTGATAAAAGAAAAAAAGAATTAAAAAAAAAAAACCTAACACGAGTCAAATACCGTGAATTACATGGGTGTTTGGCGGATAAGAGAAGGGCAGAGAAAATGAAAGCGAAAGAAAAGGAAGGGAAAAGGAAAAAGCAGGTAGAAGAGACAAAGAGGTGGTTTCGTACATGGTTCCTTCGCAGCCCTGTCCTTTAGCAAAGACTATGGTCAAACAAGTCCAATAATTCTTGTAACGGGCTTCTTCTCCTCCCGACTCTCAAAAATACCATACAAAGCATCTATACATTTATTGATATTCTTTGTTCCAAAATCAAATTTTCAATAATAATCACATTCATTACGAAGAGGTCTCTTTTATCTTTGATCGTTGATCTTCCCCTCCCCCCCCCCCCCCCCCCTCCTACTTTCATTCTTGGCTAATCAAGAAGATTAGTTGTTATCTAATGATTTGATAGGTGGTCATGATGTAAATGCAATTTATTTATTTATTTATTTATGCTAAAGATGAATGCTATTTATGTAGCATTAGTTAATGTGCTAAATTTGGATATTGCTTTAATTCTTTTCTGTATAGTTTATTTTACAGGAAATTCATTTAATAAAGACAATAAATGTTACAACATAATTAAATGACCCTACAGTGCTAGTATAATCTAATGACGTCAAAAAAGAAGACAAATGTCTAGGTTTTCAATAACAAGAATGTGTTTTGATATATCAAATTGAGCACTTAAAATGACTTTTTCAAAGACTCCTAAAATTAATGGAAATTGATCGATTAAGTACTAAAAATTCAAAGCGCTATTGTCATTAAATACTTTATATCGAAACGAATCAAATAAAATTAAAATAAACTTATATACATCATCCAAACACACATATGATGATGGTATAAACTAAAGACACACCAAGAGAAGGCTGGTTGGGGCATAAACAGTTAAAATACAAACACAAAGGGAAACATCATGGATTCGACGAGCAAAGCCAATCTCATCAACACCAAAAAGATGAGTAACAACGATGGAGTTGAGACGGTGATAGATCTTTATAAACAACACCAAAAGAGATATCCACTCATGAGACAAACACACCACCCATGACCACCAACACCACCATCACACTCACCACCATTCTGCGACCTAGCACCCATGGTTTCAACAAGTCCCCTTGATAGATGCCCCCTAAGGACAACAAACGATGCCGGCCTTCGACCACCTCTTCAACGGAAGGAGCTCGACACCAAAGACTCTGGTGGTCTCTCCCCCGTAGGCTTTGGAGGCTAGTGGCCTAACGAGACTCCGACCACTAGCTCCTGATCTCAAGTACACAGGAAATTCTTAGAGCCTTTCTCTTAACTTTGGTCAATTACATTGTTTTTTTTGTATAGTTACATACATTTATTTGTTTGGATTTTACCTTGATCACATGTGGAAACAAGTTTTTACTCTCCATTTCCTCAGCATTTTCTTTAAAAGTAAAGAAACAAAAAAAAAAGATTTTTTCCAAAAAAAAAAAAAGCTAAAAGACTTTATATAATTTGAGAAAAACAATAGTGGCTTTTTTTTTTTTTAAGAAAATGATGGTAAATTTTTAATAATCCTAAAAATATTTTAGTAAAAATTTATAATAATTATTAAGGTGCAAAGAGGGAAAAAAAAATCGAAAGGTCCAATACCAAAACTAAAACCATCACTATTTTAAAGCCTTTTACAAAAACTTAATTCAAACACAAAGAGAAACTTTAAGCAACTTTACAGTAAACATTTGATATATCACTACCAACTACCAGGCTTCACAGTATTATTGCAACAAAAATAATAATAACAAAACCATATATATATATAAATATATTCTTTGAAAAGAAAAAAAAAAAAAAAGAATGAATCTTTCCACGTGTTTTCTCGAAATTAGGAAGATAACTTTTGATTAAAATTAATAATTTCAACACTCTTAATTTATTTAAAAAATTATAAAAATACATCATTATTAATTAATCATTAATTATATTTAAAATGTTAAAAATATCCTTTTTTTAATTCGTCAAATAATATTTTTATTCCTTTTTGATATTAAAAATGATTTTTTAATTAATTTTTAAATATTTATAATTAAGATTTACATTTTTATTATGGACATTTTTTAAAGTCTCTATTTTTTCTTTAAAAGATTCCCAACTTCTTAAAAAGAATTTATTATGAAACCAGCTTTTTAGTGCGTGATGGAATGAAATTTAAAAAGGAATTGACTTGATTTGTAGACCAAATTAGGAATTAATTATGCTAAAACAATAGTTAAAATTAAAAAACTTTAATCTTCCCTCCAAAAATAAAAACCCCACCGCTAAAAGAAATTAACAGGGTGTTGGATAAACATCTTTTGTTCACGTTACATTTAATATAATATATTGGATATATTTTATATGTAAATGAAAAGTATTTATTGTACATTTAAATATAATATATGTTTAGATAAAAAGTATTTGAATTGTATTTTAGGGTTGAAAAGTTGATGTAACTGATAAAAATTGATAGAAAAAATGAGATAAAGAAATAATATGATGTGAATAGGGAGAGTTTGGGGGAGGGTGTTGGAGATGTTATTTTTGAGTTGAAAAAAAGTTGTTTTGGAGAATATGTTTGAGAGAAAAAACTTTTTGAGGTGAAAAAATAAAAAATTTTAAAAATTTTTTTAGAAAAAAAAAATCAATATGGATATTATTTCATTCCTCTTGAAATTCTATGTAATTTAAAAAAAATTTATCTCATTTAAAATTGTATATACAAAGTTATAAATTTTTAAAATTTGGAGTTTACTATAACGTTTTGAAGATGTAAATAGAAAAAAGTAAGGAAGTTTTGAAAAAAAGTGAAATTTTGAGGGCTAGTTTACGGCCTCTAGATTATAAAAAATTGAGACACTATAGAAAAATATTGTATTTGAATATAAAACTTTTACAAAAATTACATTGTATTTAAACGCAATACAAATACAATATAAAAAACAAATGTCTCATAAAAAAATTAAAAAAAAAAAACAACAAAAAAAAATTCATTGCAGCTTGTATATGTCAGACAGGTAGCTTCGCCGGGGGTTGGGTGAGCAGATCGGCATGGGCTCACCAAATCCGACGACATGGCGGCTGGGTGCACCAGATCGGCCTGGATGGGTGCTTTTGCGGGAGGCCTAGTGGGGTGGGGGCTCATCGACAGTTGGTGCACGGTAGATCGGGCTCGCGATGTGCCCCGACGCCACAGTTCGTGTCGAAGGGACTCAAGCAACTGTGCAATGGGTTTGCGATGGCATGGGCTCACGCGGCGGCTTCGCGACGGTGTGGTGGGGCTAGGTTTGTAGCGGCTTTGGCAGGGAGGTGGCGGGGGCTAAGGCTCTGTCAGTAATCACAACGGTGGGATTGCGAAGTCAAGAATCACGAGGAAGTAAGCCAAGGGACGGCAGAGGCTAGATGGCACAGTGGAGGGCTGGTTGGTCTGGCTCACGCCGGGAAGTGGGCACACGGTGGGCTGGATGCAGAAGTCGACGGTGGGGGGCTTCACGATGGGAGGTCGACGGCTTGGAACAACTTGGCGAACACAAGCGGGGTGGCGAACTCCAGCACCACCATGAAGAAACCGGCGATGGTTTTTTTTTTTTTTTTAACTTAGAAAAAAAAAACATTAGGAAAAAAAATAAAAAAGATAAAAATAAAATAAAATAAAATAAACTGTTATAATCTATTCTAACAAGATCAATTACTAAGATTGATTAAGATATTTTAGTTATTTTACACCTAAATTTAACATAATTAAAAAGAAAAGAATTTTAGTGTTATTAACTTTAATTAAAAAGAATATTTTTATAATTAAAAAAAAAGATATGCCATTGTATTTGAAAAAAAAAAAAGGCACAGATATTAACAAGCATATCGTAATAGAAAATTGAGCAAAACTAAAAAAAAAAAATTCTGATAAATTTATATTCTATGCGCACGAAGTAATAAAGACTTGACCATATCATAAACATGATTCATGTTTTTGCACTTACAATTAATATTGTTATATTCCCAATATAATTAAGGCTATGGCCAAAATTCCATGATCTGCACACTTCACTCATTGCAAAGAATGAGTAAAGCTTCATGGGTCCACAAACATATATATATGTATATGTATATATATTTTTTGAAATTTGAAAAAAAAAAATTTGAACTCAATAATTTTTTAATTAAATTAAATATAATATTATTGTCTAATTATTCTAACAACCACGAGACCAATAAATGTTGAAAACTTCAACATTACAAAAATAAAATATACACGATAAATAAAAATAAAATTTCTACAGTAAATTTTGGTTTATTGACGTTTGACCAATACAGAAGGGAAGGCCAGTCATAAGAATGAAAATAGACATGTATTGCGTAATCATAAGATAATAAAGACAAGAACAAAAAAAATGTGATATTTGTTATTATTATTATTTTTGCCTTAGCTTGGTCAAATAATACCCGGGTCTCTAGCATTATATAAAGAAACATTAATATCATTTAAGAACAATAAAAACATGAACAAAAAACTTGTTGTCAGTCTTATTTCTTGTATAAATTTTGTAAGGAATCCCATAATAAACTAAAAAGCAGTGTGAACAAAATCTTTGATGGTACGTGACAACATAATATGTTTCCTTGTGCCATTTTTAAATAAAAAACGAGGGGGATTATAAAATATATAAGATTAATTTATTTTTACCCTTAAGTTTGGTTTAATTTTAAAACGTCCCAAAACTAGTTCTTATTGTCTCGTGGCCCTTCAGTTGAAAAACAGTATTAAAACAAGAACAATAGTTTCCGTATCATGATGCGTGACTCAAGATTACGAGCGTTTTGAAATTTTGGAGCTTTCAAATTTGAAATTGAGGTTCTGTTTGATAAATGTATTGTATATACATTATATTTGAATATAATGTATTAAATATAATTTATATTTAGAGAAAAAGTATTTTCATTGCATTTTAATACATTATGTGTTTAGATGAAAAGAATTTGAATTGTATTTAAATAATAAATATGTGATGTGATAGGTAAAAGTAGAAAGAAAAAAATAAAGAGAAATAGAGTATGTAATGTGATTAATAAAAATAATAAAAATAAATAAATAATAAATAATGATTATATTGAATTTAAAATGTGATGTGATTAGTATTTGAATATAATATTTTTGTATTTAAATGAAAATTATATTGTATGTGAATTTAATGTGAATGTAATATTAAAAACAAATAGTATCTGAGATAAAAAAAGATTATGTGACGTGAGAATGGAAAAAATAAAAAATAAAAAACCTGACTACAAGGCACTTTTGATTTTAATGTGAAGATTACAATCCTTTTTTTTTTTTTTTTAGGTAGGGATTTTGGACCAAAAGATTGGTATTAGACAAATTAATTGTTTAAAAATTGGTTTTGTATGTTTAAAGTTCATGAATAAAATAAAATTTGACTTATAATTTATAGATAAAAACGAAATTAACTTAAAATATTTATGTAGGATGACTAATCTGGCAGTGCAATTTACGAGAGTGAAACCAAAAAAAAAAAAAAAGAGCGAGTCTGGTAATATCAGAAATTTGAATTACCTTGTGTATATGTGTATATATATATATGTGTGTGTGTATATATATATATCAATGTATTAATGTGTACATGTGTAAATAAGGGAAAACAAATAAGAATACAAAGGATGAATGGGCTGTCCCAACAATTAGTTGAAAAGACCGCGTACTTGCCCAACATAACAGAGTATAATATTAAAGACATAGAACAGCCAAAATAAATAAACAAAACAATAAGTGATAAGGGTCTACTCCCAAGCTTGTCGTTGTAATCATAACTGTTCTGCAATGTTAGAACATTTTCCATACATGGCGCATATAATTGTGTTTTTCGGTCAATAAGATATTGTTTTCATAATTTATTTACATATTTATTTTATGCAGGACTATTGAAGAGTAATACATACACAATATATTGGTATCCCTCACACACAGATACAATAATTTCTTGGGACACGAATAATTTTCTCAAATGGGTAATTGTGATTTCTTCAAGGTGGAAATTATGATGAATGTTCTTTCATTAGAGGTATTCACTATTCACCATGCCAGGTGTTACAAGCCTCTGTAGAAGATGCTTCATTTCTGTATATACATATATAGGCATATAAATATGTGTATAAATTAGAAACCTGAATATGTAAATGTTTTATTGAATCAAAAGAAATATAATATGAAAATAATATAGAGTTTCGAACTTTAGAGTTCAAAACTGATAATAACCTCAATCACAGCTATAACCCCCCCAATGGCCCTTATCCCATTTTATACTAACCAACCTAATATTATGCTACCAACATTAGGTTTTTAACGGTATGTGTGTATGTCTGTGTGTGTGTGTGTGCGCGCGCATATATATATGTATATGATTTATTATTAACTCCTGCAGTTTGACTCCAGCGTTAAACTTCAAAAAATACCCTCTATCTTGGATAAATAGTTCATGATCTGAATGTTTTTGGTACATCTACAAAGTACAAGATATAGGCCATAACTGGAATCTTTGTCTGGTATATTGAAGACAAATAGTACAACAAAGTCTTGCCTTCTCTCTCTCTCTCTCTCTAAAAGTCTTGCCTTGTATTTAGATAATATTCTACTTTTTTGGTTTTATAAGGAGATAAATCTGAAATGTAGAAACTGAAGAAAATTCAGCTGTAGCGGAATTTTTATAAGAATATGAGAAAAGCTGCTGAAAGACTGGAAAGTTTCAAGGCATGTTAATCATGTTCTCCGAGATTCAGATTGTCTGATTTTGTCAACTGTTACACAACACTAGGAATATGACCACATGAAACATGAGGGAATAAAATTTTCAAAAGAAGAAACTGCATCCATAAAAAAATATTACGCAGCTAAAGATGAATAAATATTATTAAAATAAAAAGACTAAAAAGGACCAAGTTTTTATTTATAAGCTGCCACTTCAGGTGTTGCTTTTTGTTAATGTCTGCGAAACAGCATTTAGCTACATGCAAAGCTGTAAAAAGATGAGCTGATAACCACAATTCTAACATATTGTCGGTTTGCTAAAGCCTAAAAGCTAAAAGAAGACTCATTTTTGTAACAGGATTCGTCACTTAAAAAAAAAAAAAAAAGCTTTTTGTTGTGCACATGGCCATGCAGAAAAGCTTTCCTAGGTGTGTCCCGTAAATTAGAAACCACCAGACAATTTCTAGATGCCCTAGTTTACAATACCCCAGCTGAGGGCAAGAAAAGAGATGGATACAAGCGTAAAACAGGAAAATTTGTTGGAAGAGTTGGTTCAACTTAGGTTTTAACTATTGAACAGAGCTTCAATATCAGTATTCATGCTCAAAGCATGTGTAAAATACAAAGCTTGTTTGGCGGAGAACTATCTAAAAACTGCTTTTGGTATCTTGAATTTAAATGCTACTCATAGGTTTTAACTAGCATAAAACAGGAAAATTTATTGAAAGAGTTGGTTCAACTTAGGTTTTAACTATTGAACAGAGCTTCAATATCACTTTTCATGCTCAAAGCATATGTAAAATACAAAGCTTGTTTCGCAGAGAGCTTTTCTAAAAGCTAATTTTGGTATTTAGAATTTACATGCTACTTATAGAAGTATTTAGATAATCTTTCAAAATAATTTTAGCTTTCTTAAATGTATTTCTAAACAGATTTGAAACTTGTATAAAAGTTTTAGTAACATATTATAAACTTTATTATAATATTTGCATTGGTAATTATTAAATTTTAGAATCATTTTGGCTGATAAAAGCTACTTTAAAATTTTGATTCCAAACAATAGTACAAAAAAACCTTTAGCTGTTACCTCTCTTCTTACGTATAAACTCTACTAAACAAACTGTATCCTAATGCTATGCTATATAGCAAAAGCAAAGATACAGCTACAGCCACAGCTATGGGAATAAGGACTATTGCCCAAATGAAACACTAGTCCATTCCCTCCCAAAGAGTGATGCCTCTCTACCGTGTACCTGGGAACTCTTGCCGGCTGAGGTGATTAGATTTCTTGCTGTATTCGAATTTATAACTACACTTTGGAATGTGAAATAACAGATCCTTCTTGCTTATTCTCCTCCTCCCTTCCTTGTTTCCCCCTTTTTTATTGCCATATTGAAGCATATAAAGTACGAAAAAATAGCTTAGGCATGGTTAGTGAACTTAAATTGCCAGAACAGAGAATTAAAAGAGTACTGAAAACATTAACACAATGCATGTAAACTAAGACATGGCACACTGATGCTAGTTAGTGCGGCATTAATCTCAATCCAGCTATGTTCTGAATTTTGTGATGCAGAACCAAAAACATTTATATTAGGAATTTGTTCTGCAGAAAATACTAGTCAGCTATTGCTAAGAGACAAAAGAGTGCAATTAAGGATCAAACTTGGGACAAGGAGTGAGTAAACTGCTAATAATTATTGATAACAATTATACAAAGTTCCAGAAATTTAAAAAAATATCTAAGAGAACTGCAAGCCTATAAACAATGTTACACAAGAATTGGAGTTTTGAACAAATGTACACAGATTGATGGTACGCCAATATAGCCACATGATGCAGCAGCTAAGCCTCTGACAAAGACGAACTTTCATCAACATTTCTTTGCGTACAAATTGATGCTGTACAATCTGTCCAGTAACAAGATGGCGCTTTGAACAGAATAATTGTTATGGATTGCAGAAAAGAATCAAATTTTCGTTCAATTTATCCATCCGCCAATGTACAACATCGTGGAGGTATTCCTTGCTTTTGAAACCATTCAGGCATGTGGAACCTATCATAGAGCATACGTCTGACATCTTTCTGCTGAGAGAGATCCTTGAGCAGTGGAAGAAGGACATCCAAAAGCTGATTGACAAAGAAGAGAAAAAGATGAGGACTCTGAAACTTTCAGGAAATTTGAGGGAGGTTTTCGATTATTAGCAGACCTGTGTGTCATGGGGCTGCCCAGCAGAAAATGGAATGCATGGAATTCCATTCATTGGTTGCAACAAGAAGCTGAAGGGGTTGTTGTCAACAATAACAATACGGCACATATCCTTTGATACGCAGGAAAGATCCTTAACATGCTCACGAAACTCCCTGTATAAACCCAGTATTGGAAGTTATTTACTGAACAAAACAATATTCTACTCTTCTTTGAATCAAATAGCCAAAATACGATGCTTGAATGGTGCATAAGTCGAGTCCAGAATGGAATGGAATGAAATTTTGAGTCTAAATTAATTAACTTAATTATAATTTTTGTTGACTTTTCAGAAAAAGACAAAATTGGAACTAAAAATTTTGGTCCGAGACGGAGAACCATTCACAGCTTATAAACATTGAATTTGTCTTGCAATCAGAACAGGATTTGAAAGTTTTATGAAACCTTCTGTATGATTTACTTCTAAGGCAATCAGTGATAGAAATAACATATTAAGAATTAAAAGCATCAAGAATTAAAATTCAGTTTGAAAAAACTTTTCCCTTCAGCGGTTGATCTTAATTTCACCAGAACAACTATTTGAATCCGCAAGATCAACCGAAATACAAAAGCAGTAAATATATTTCAATCGACTACCCTGGCTGAGTGCCACTGTGTGCCATTAGAACAAATCAATTTTAACAAGTTGATTGCATCAGATCAGCACATGCAACAAAGATGCTTTAAAACAATCCAGGTTTCATCATATCTAGAAATTATGGAGTGTATGTGAAAAAAGAGCTTACGTGCTAATTGTAGAAGGCCGGTAAAGTCGAAGACTGAACAGATTTTCTTCATCTATTCTGTCCACAAGTGGTCTTGCATAACCTGTGTTCATGTCCAAAACATTAGCATCAAAAAAAGGGTAACCCAACTACCTCCCAAACACCAAACAAACAAAAAATAATATATATATATATACATACAAAGCTAAGAAGTTGAAAGCGACAAACCAACCTTCAAGACCAGCAGTAAAGAGCACGAGATCAGAAAATTCACTGAGTTGTTTCAAGAATTCATGCAATCCCGGACGCTCAAAAACTGTAACATAATTTATCTTAGGCCTTCCTTCAAACTCCTGAAAAATTTAAAGACGCCCAAATAAGCACGCTTTTATAACTTTAAACTAACATAGCAAGATAAACTGAATTATTACACACCAAAAGATTCTCAAATTCTTAATATTTAAAAAAAAAAAAAGTACCTTGTCAGAAGATATGCATTCAAGCTCAAACCACTTCAAGCCAGCTTCGGTGGCTTGGTTCCGAACACCCGGAGGCAAACTAGACGTCTCATAAGCACATACCAGAGTCTCATCCAAGTCAAGCACAACCTGCAAAGCTCTTATGTCTCAGCACAAACATAGTTAAAAAACACATCTTCTTTTTTTCTCCACTCCTTAATTTTACATAAAATTCCTACTTCTGATGAACTAATTGCGTTGTTCAAGTGATAAATTCAGATTAAAAAGACCGAAATTTGCCTAGAAAAACCATGAAAAGTCCAAAATAGTATTCTACTTCAAATTTGCCCAGAAAAACCATGAAAAATCCAAAACAGAATTCTACTTCTAAGTTTCCATCAAATTCCTACGTTTGATGAAATAATTGCACTTGTCAAGTGATAAATTTAGATAAAAGAAACTTGCACGGGAAAGCATAGAGAAATCCAAAAACAGAAAAGCTTTATAATTCAAATTTTTCTCTAAAAGCAAAATCGAATTCGTAGCAAACTACTGACTTTACACTAACAAGAAGAATTAAGATCAAAATTAAAAACTCCAACCGCGTAAAAGCAAGTACCGTGAGTTTTTTCTTCTCGGAGAGGCCGTCGGAATCGGAACCGGGGAAGGCGGCAATTTGGACGGCGGAGTCGGCCGGAAGGTCGTGCTCCGGCAATTCGATATTCGGCAGGGGCTTGAAAGAAGCAGAAGACGAAGAAGAAGAGGAAGCGGAGGATGAAGACGAAGACAAGAGAGGGAGGTGACCTAGAGCTCTGAGGATCTGGAGAAAGATCTGGAAGAAGAAGCCGAGCCAGTTCAGGAGAGCTCTCCAGACTTGCAGAGTCCTCGGCGAGTAAACGACGTCGCCGCCGCCGCCGCCGCCGCCCGGAGTCAGCTCAGCCGCCGCGGCCATTATCGGCTAAAATGACTGACGGAGGTGACGTATACGATGCACCTGTGGTGCGCGCGATGTTAACGTGTGCACTCTCTCTCTCTCTCCCTCCCTCCCCGACTAGGCTTGCTCTTTCGTTATATGGATAGATATATCTAAAGCCAATCAAACTCTCTCTCTCTCTCTCTCTCCCCTCTTGTTCTCTCGGCGATGGCGCTTCGACGAAGTCGAGAGAGAGAGAGGGGGGAGGAAGCGTACGCGCTGTGAAAGGCGAGTGACGGAGGGAATTTATGGGGGAAGTGTGGAAGTTGGGAAGTGTTGGTGCGTGCAGTGCACGCGGGGGAGGGAGAGCGTGGGTCGTAAAGAATGGGGCGGAGAAAAGTAAGAGTAGGAAATGTGCGAGTGAATCCCAAATTCGGCCAATCAGAAGAGACAATCTTTGGCTAAAGACCAACGTTGTTGTCTTTTATTGGCTTTTCCTTTATGATTAAAAGGGCAAGAAAGAAATGCATATATAATGGTAAAACTTTTTTATTTATTGATTAAAAAAATGGATTTGCCGATTTGCATAATATTTTGCGACAGATGATAAAATTTAGGAGCAATTTTTCATATAAAAAATTCCCATACTTGTGATCTATTACTAGAAGTGGAGTTAGCTATTAAATAATATTATAGATTTAACATAATATTAATAATTCCACTTTTATTAAAAGTGAATAGTTTGATTCTTATCATTGTTAAATTCAAATATATATATATAGATAGGTAGTTAGAATCTTTCAACAAATTTAAAAAGAAAATCTATGTGCCTCGGTGTTTTAAAAATAAGTTAGTTTGAACCTCCCACTACGTTAAAAAGAAAATCTATGTGCTACAACTCACAAATTCATAATATACAAGATGTTTAAGAAAAATGAAATTATTTATATGTTTTTCTAATCATAAAAAATCTATTATTGAAAATAAATATCGGTCAAAATAGTGATAAAAATTATTATTATTTATAAAAGTAAAACCTATGATAATTCTCTAAAAGCGAATCATAAAAGTAGCAACGTTGGTTTTTTTTTTTTCAACGCGTAAAAACTGTAGAATTTATTTTTTCTCAAAAAATTTATTTTTAATTGATACTTGAAAAAGTTATTGCCTTCAAAATTAGACATATGTGAAGAAAAATATGGATAGGAGGAATGATTTTAACTCTATACCTTAAAATCAAACATAAATTATCATTAAATCATGCTGTAATTATACAAATTCTATTTTCTTAATTAAATATAAACGAAGTTCTCGTGGTTATATTTTCATTTCAGCATTTGAGAACAATAAATTTTGATTTTCTTGAAAATTAATTTTGCTTAATACCCAAAAAGGTTGCTGCTTTAAAAATTAAAAATATTGTTTTGAATCAAATCTAACGAAATTGAATACACACGATTATGTTAACACGAGAATAATCTCTATTCTTTTCTAACATGTAAAACATAAATCAACTTCCAATACTTTTGATCAAATACACATAGAAATGACTCAATTTTAGTATTCATGTTTGCTTAAGGTGTTGAGTGCTCAATGCTTATGTTCACTTGCAATTTAGTTTCAAGAAAGGTAAAATAGTGAGAAGCCAAATCATTATTGTTTTTTTCTTTATATAAAAAAATCGATAATATCCTCATACTCCCCGTCTAATAAATTTGAATAGTCCTATGTGACGATGTCGACTAGACCCATCAACATAGTAATCCTGAACATTAAACAATTATCCAACTCAGACACATAGAGACAACCAATACAAAGTTAACACCTAAGAGAAATTTTTAGCTAACAAAGAGGGAAGACACCAAAGAAGACTTCTCACACAACCACTATGTATCCCCGCCACCACCAGGTTTTGTCATTATTGTTATTTGTTCCTTTCCTTACACATGCACTAATCGTTTTGCCTTTTTCTAGAGGTGCAAGCGTGGGATTTTATTTCTGACCATAAATGTAATACAATAATCAATTTCCTCTCTCTCTCTCTCTCTCTCTCCCCCTGTCTCTCTCTCTCTCTCTTGATTTTTTTTTTTTAAAGAATCGACATCGATAACGAATGGTACACACCTAGCAGCCGTATTTAAAGTATATGTACCTACTCGATTGGCCAAACAAAAGAAAAGTATCTACTCAGGTAACAACCACGTCCTAATCTTATCATAGCATAATTAATTCTCTCTCCTTTCATTAGATACCATTAATCACTTGATAACTAGGGTCGTTACTAGGACCACGTGTAAATTATAAACACTCAAAAAGATTCATTATTCATCATATTGAAATATGTGAGGAAAAAAAAAGGAGCAAATATAGAAATAGGATACATGCTGTGCACAAAACCAAAAATGGGAAGTGGAAATGCGTTTCCTGTTCCAGTGTGATAATGGGCTCCAGGAAAGATGTATTAGGCCCAGGCCCATTATGTGATGAAGAATTCAGAAAGAATTGAAGGGGTAAATATGGGAAAGCCAGGGGTGTTGGAGTGCCTCTCTAGCCGTTGGACGGTTCTGGGGATTGATCTCCAGCAAGTCTCTAACGAAGTCGATGAACCC
Organism: Antiaris toxicaria; assembly: GCA_035233585.1. Lineage (NCBI taxonomy): Eukaryota > Viridiplantae > Streptophyta > Magnoliopsida > Rosales > Moraceae > Antiaris > Antiaris toxicaria. Next base: position 8,316,273 of record CP141162.1, on the reverse strand, counting down.
AACATCACTGACTCCGAGGTGACGCTCCAACGAGGATTCCTCGGGAATTATGTATTCCATTTGTTCTGTCTCCTATTTTTATCGTAAAGTAGCATACCATATCTCAATGTCAGTTCTACAAAATACATACATATATAATTACAAAAGGGTGCACGTGTAGTTATTCTTATTTTATGCTGGAATAAAATAGAGGTCTTAATCATTATCTTAATTTTATCCAATTTGTGATTTCATTTTCATTTTTTAAAATTAACGGAGAGAAGAATCAAATTTTATAAATTATAATTAGATTAATTTTGTAATCACATTATTTTATGTTAATTTATAAGTGTTTAAATAATTAAAAAAATATATAATAAAATTAAATGTTATATGACACCTAGGTTCCGTTTGATACAAACATTACGTTTAAATACAATGTATTGAATGCAATTTGTATTGGCAGTTGAATGCAAAATGTGATTAGGTAAAAAATATTTAAATTATATTTTAATAATGAATATGTGATGTGATGAATAAAAATAAAAAGAAAAAAGAAAGAGAGAAAGAGAATATGTGATGTGATTAATAAAAGTAATAAAAAAATAGATATAATAAACAGTTATTGTATTGAATTTAATATATGATGTAATTGATATTTGAATAGAATGCTTTTATATTTGAGTGAAAATGCAATGTAAATGCAATGTGTGTATCAAACGGAGGGTTAAATTGTTACTGGATTGTTATTGGATAAGTGATTGCATATATAGTCGAACAATAATTTTATATCTATCTAAACCAAAGAAAGGTAGAATTTGAGTCCTCACACCTAATTTGAAAAAAATAAATAAAAAGGGTAGGTACTAGACAATAGTTCGGACCGAACCATATTCTTTAATCTACAAGAGTGCCTATACATGTATACGGTATTGTGACATTGTACAGAAGACTTGTATAGAGATGAATCCTTGCAAGGCGCTCGGTGTAAAAAAACAAAAGATCATTTTACTAGTTTTACTCTGTAAATTGTCGTTTTAGCATATTCTTCTGCAATTTTTTTTTTTCCTTTAGAACATTTCTAATTGAGAACTGGATAAACAGATTATAAAACGATTGATGCAGTGTATCACTGATTGTGTTTAGTGAAAAGATGTAGAATGTTAACCTCATTTATGTAATAAAGATCGAATTCTTCAGTGAAGTACTTGAGCGACTCCTGCCCATTCTCCAGCATTTCTATACCAATGGGACCGAGCATCCCGATCATTCGAGCGAGAATCATTACAACGCCATCGTTTGGAAAGAGTACCTGTTTGTCACGAATATAAGGTTCATGATAAATCGAACTAGCAATTCTAGATACATTAACATATGAGCTTTGATTTAGGAAAACAAAGACGTACTTCCCCAGAGCATAATTCAGCCAGGATACAGCCAAGAGACCACAAGTCAATCTTGTGATCATAAGGGAGGCCTAGAATGACCTCGGGGGCTCGGTACGAACGAGATTGTACGTATAGGCAAAGGTTGTCTGTACGGAAACAACTACTTCCAAGATCAATGATCTTTATTTCACATCTTCTGTAACTTTTAATCAGAATGTTCTCGGGCTTTAGATCACAGTGAATTATTCCCAAGTCATGCAAGAATTCTAATGCCTCTAAACATTGACGGGTTAGGACCTGTAAATAATTACATCATAAAATAATCAAGTAAATCTCTAGAATTGAAGCTGTTAAAGTTGTAACATTTCGACACATGGATAAAGTCTAAAGGAAATATAGGAAAAGGAATTCAAGCAAATAAAGTAATCAAAAAAAAAAAAAAACACCTGTAATCTTCTCAATGTAAAATAAGCTTCTCCACCAGATTCCTGATTGAATTTCTGAAACTCGTACAAATTTGCCCGAAGGAGTTCGCAAACGATGAAGAGATGCTCCTATGAAGTTTCATGAAGAAGAAAGAAGGTATTAGCAGCGGTCATCAAAAATGGAAAAGACAATAGATTCCATTTTTGGCGCTATTGTACCACTGAGATTAACGTACTTGATGATAGAAGTAATCATAGAGTCGCAAAATGTGGTGTTCATCGGCCGGATCATGCTTGTTGACAAGCTTTAGAAGTTTTATCTCATCTAAACTTTGATCGAAAAAGTCTTTGTCATTTTTTATTATCTTCAAGCAAACATCAATTCCTGTGTGAAGATCATGTGCCTGTACAACTTTACTGAATGCGGCGGAACCTAGATATTCTGTCACATAATATCTGCCCGCAATGACAGTATTTAGCACAATAGGCAGATCCTTGTTTTCTTCAAATCCAGTCCTGTCGATGGCACAATATATGAGTTCAATTTCTGATTATAAGTCCGCAAATGCTCAAGTTCTGAACCTAGTGTATCAGTAGTTAAAAACTAACTACAACTTGTGATGTTCTGAAATTATCTTACATAGATTTCTTGTAAATAATTCAATGACTATGCGACCAAAACCTCTGCAAGTAGGGAATGACTAACAAACCTGTTTTTTCTGTGTACAATTCTAAGATCAAATACTTCATACTCATCCTCACGAGTAGTATAAGCTAAAATCTCATCATTGACAACGCCATCAACGTTTTCAGCAGCCTCGGGCTCATCGATCGCTTTATTGGGGTCACAATTTTCCACTTCGTATTTGTTACCTTTATTTAACATTGAATCTTTCTCCAGGACATTTACGCTTAAACCAGGAGCACCATTTAATCCTCCATTCCAGTAATTTGTGGACACCTTTTTAGCAGCGTAGTAAACACTCTTGTCCATTCCCTTATGCCGAGAAGAGTCGGTATCTGACTCGATAATATCCTCAACAACCTTCATCACACCAAAATGATCTGAAACCATTTGTTTCGTGCTTAGGTACTCATCCTTTCCACAATTTTCACCAAAAAACCTTTTGACATCCGTTGAACAGTCGCAAAAGGAGATTGAACAATCATCATGAACACAACTGCCGGAGGGATGAACACCCTCAAGGCCAGCTTCAAGCCTATTTTCATCGAAGTGATCATAATCCATCTGAGGAACATCGCTTTCATCATTTATAGGAACAATACTAAAATGACACGTCTTGTCCAAGTACTCAATACTTATTTCCGATGGAAGATCTTTAGAGTTGTCATTCGAATCCAACACCGGGATCTCCCACTGTTTACCTAAATCCGAAGTCATGATAAACTTGTCCTCGCTAGGACAACCAAAGAAGTCCGGCCCTTCAAAAGAGGGAGTCATGAAGTTCCCATCATCTTTCTCATTATACCAAAACAGATCATTTTGCATATCGAAATCAGGGTAATCCCTCGCCGTGCCAAATTGAGACAACTCGTCTGAAGAAGACTTCGAATTCGAATCCCCCGGACTCGTCGATCGAATTCCGTAAGGATTCGTGAATTCTGAAAAAAAAAAAAAAAAAAATGGAAAGGAAAAAAACTTGATCTAATCTGCTTCCAACTAAAACAATAAAATAAAATTGAATATCGTTTCAGAGTAAATTGATCAACGGTTCTTTTCTTTATGAAAACAATCAACTGGCAACTAAATTTAATAGAGATCTGTTACAACTAAGCCAAGAATGTGTTACATCTTATTAACAAGCAAGAGTTCTAAAGCAATATTTTCTTTCCTTTTCTTTCACTTTCTTTCCCACAAACCAATCAAAAGTTTTCATTTTGATGAACACAAGAAGAAACCAATCAAAAGTTCCAGTTCTGATGAACTACATATAAATAAGAAGTCAACAACTTTTTTTTTTCCTTGAAAAAATCAATAAATTGAAGTACCTGAAGAGCAAATATCCGAAGTGGAAGAACCCAAGCTGACGAACTCATCGTCGGAGGAATCAGAGCTGGATCCGGGGAAAGCGTCGCCGGTGGTAATCTCCGACGGCCGGGAAGTGGTGGGGATTCTGAGCGGCGGCGGAGGAGGAAGCATCGGGAAGAGGAATTTCTCGTAGTCGGAGCAGCGGAGATCACCTTTCTCGACGATGTCGACCTTGAGAGCGGACTCGGCCTTGGAGAAGCCGTTCTTCCGGAGGAAGTCGAGCACCGCCTCGACGTCGGAGACCGCCATGGACGTCAGAACTCAGAGAAGGTGTGGAAGGAGGGGAGAGCGCTAGACGGAAGCTGCAGGGACAATCGGGTGGGGCAAAAGTCGAAAATACGCCATTGTCCCGGGTTTGCATGCTTGTAAGAAAGAGAGTTTTTAAGCTCTCTCTCTCTCTTTCTTTATTCTCTCTCTCCCTCTCTCTCTCCAGTTTCTCTCTCTAAAGTCTCTGCTGTGAAACAGACGCTAAGGAGAGAAGGAGGTCGTGTCTTACCAACTATGAAAAGTGAGAGCTCTCTCTCTCTGTTCTGTGGGTTTTTTCGGGGTTTTGGGTTTTGCGGGTCCCTGTCTGAGATAAGTTCCGTAATACGTGGAAATTTATATGTAGACACGTGGACATACGGGACCCACTTACTATATCTCATTTTGTTTTCGTTTAATTTAACATAAATTATTAACATAAATTATTTTTTTATTATTTACAATTATAATTTAATTTTTTATTTCAAATTTAAAAATTTATATTTTTTAGTATATAAACTTAAATAGAATAATTATTTTAAAATTATATAAAATTTTATAATGAACAAACTAAATTTAACATTGATATTTTTTTGAATATATTTTAAATTTTAAATTTTTAAACTTTAATAGTTCAAATTCATATACTAAAATATAAATAATTTAACTAAATAAACTTAAATTTTTTTTCATACGTAAGTTAATTCTCGTTTCTGATTTTTCCATGGTTTTGTTCTTTTTTGGTAGGGAAAAAAACAATCGAACGGTTGATTGTGGGACCATTTCCTTTCCCTTTTTTTTTTTTTTTTTTGCCCGTTTTGCCCACTTAATGCCTTCCAGAATTTTTTTCCTTTTCCTTTTTCTTTTTCTTTTTCCTCGGTGTTTTATCATTTTTTTTTCTTTTTTCTATCCCTTCTTTCGGTTTCAACGACTTCTTAGAGGGAAACGAAAGTGCATGCAAAAATATAGTAATTATTCTCATGATATTATTCTACTTAAGTGATTGAAATGGTATCTAACTGAAGATTAACGTTATTTTACTTACCTGTATGTTTAATAATGAGCTTTACTTGATGGTTGTTAATATCATTTTCCTTTTCCTTTGTTTTTTGAGCATTTTTAGTCCTACTTGTAAAAGGGCGAGAGGCGTTTGTCACCAATCTACCCCCATAAAGCGCTGTCAAAAAAATAGGGAAAAAAAAAATTGTTTCTTTCTTAACTTAAGACATTGATTAAACAATTTAATATACATATATAATAAAATGACGTATGAAATTATGATTAAATTATATTAATAATCACATAATCTTTCATCTTTTAAGTATTTCATATTATAATCACTCGTATCTATATATTAAATATTATATATTGTAAACATTATCAAAACACGATTACATACCATGCTACATGATATTCGTCCACATTCTTCCATTGGTATTGGTTTGTGAAAACCAATCTAATAATGTAATTTGCCCTTCCAAGTCAAACAACAAGAAATAAAATTCAAGTGTAAAAGAAGATTAAAAACGTTGCAATCTTCAGGGTAGGGTCAGTTGTTTAAATCCATTATTATAATATGGCTTTTCTAATGAGTCAAATAACGGGTGAGATTTGCCTTTCATGGGGCCACGGAAATGAGTAATACGACCCACCGCACATAATAATTACGTTGTTCCTCCAAACCACTGCCATATTAATCTTTTTCCCACGTTCTATCTTTTCTTCTTTAATCTTTAATCTTTATCATGCGACCCACGTTGGCCATGATTTGCTCTTTTCCCCCCTTTTTCATTATTATTTGCATTATCACTATTTTTTTTGCTCCTTTTCTTTTCCTGGGTATTTTTACTTTTGCATATCTTTTGCTTGTTTGGGTTTTGAAATTTGAAACTTGACTAAGCTGCCCGTTGGTGAGCTTCTTTGTTTTGACTTGCAATGTGACACTAGAGGCCAAATTGTTGAAGACACGAATAGCTACAAAGGTTGAGAAGGATGTGTGCATTTGGTTCCAATTTCCATCCATGTATATTTGGAGGTACATTGTTAAAGTTTAAGTGAGAATATTATGTGATAATATAGTTTTCTAATGATCATTAATTCTCAGCTACTTGAAATTAATATGATATCCACGAAAAATTGAGTTTTGTCAATTAAAGAATTTGTAATTGTTAATAGTCTTTTTTTTTTAATAATTTTTTTAAATTTTTTTTTGGCTAGTAAATATGTTTTTTTAACTTGATAGTGAAAGATTTGAACTCTTTGACTTTAATGTTGAAAGCAATAGCAAAATAAATTATATATTTTTCAATGGTATAAAATACAAACGACACAAGGAAGTTATAGTTAGAGTTATTTATTAATATGCGAGGCGAAATTATTTCAGCAAACAAAAGGTTGATATTTAATTGTTTTTATTAAATGGGGACATTAATGCAATTTTTTTAACTTATTAGGGGCACAACTAAAATGCATTAAAAATTTTCTAAAATCTCGGGAGACACGTGCTCACAGTAAAGAACATTAGAGCATACTTATATATCTACAAGCACAGTATGTAAATAACGTACATTTAATAAATTAAGGACATACTTACAACATCAGAAAAAAAACATATACTTTCAAAGGAGGACAGGGAATATAGTACAATGAAAATTTGTTGATTAAGCTTTGGTAAGGAAATAATGCGACATCTTCCCAATTATTGATTTATATATATATGTGTATATATTCAAATGAATGCGCCAAAACCCTTTTTTTCCTATTAAATATTGGAAATACTTCAAAGCCTTTTTGGAAGATCATATAGCGATTTGAAGAATATCTAAGTACGTGTTCGGTATACCTTTTTTTTTACATTATATTTAAATATAATGTAATTTTTTCTTAAATAAAAAGTATTTCATTCAAATATCAATCACATCACATTTTAAATCCAATACAATCACTATTTATTATTTCACTTTTTCTATAACTTTTATTAATTATATCATATATTATCTCTCTCTCCTTTTTTTTCTCTCTATTTTTACCCATCATATCACATATTTATTATTAAAATATAATTCAAATACTTTTCACCTAAAAATACATTACATTCAAATACAATACTAATATTTTTCCTTCAAATACAAATTTTATTTAATGCATTGTATGTAAATTCAACAAACGGGCCTAAACTCACAGCAATTATACAGTTGCCCGCTTGTGAACTCATTTGCTAAAGTCACATGTTCAAATATCACAAATCCAACTTTCCCTTTCTCTGTGTGTGACGCATTCTTTGAATTGAAACTTGTTTTTTTTTTATTCAATGTCTTTTTTCCCACCCCTAAAAAAAAATCAAAACGTTACACATAATCAAATACTAGTCCCCATCTACAAAACCAAACTTTGTTTATATTTGGTTGCATCATGGGTTACGTAATTTTGATTTTTCAGGTTTTAAACAAAAAAAAAAAACAAAATAACAAAAAAACAAAAAACGTAAAGAGATCATGTTTCTTGTACAATATTCCATTTTCCACTCATAGCCAGAATATGTGAGGCCAGACTCCATATGGTCATGTGGAAGAATTTTCCTTATCCGACGGATGAATTAAAAAAGGAAAATTATAGGTTGGACAAGATCCCGTTCAAAAATGAAAATGACTCAAAAAGAATAAAAAATTTGATCTAGAAGGAACATTAGGTAATGATACCTACTTAAATCTCCAATTTGAACAAATGTGAAAACTTAATTAAATTACCTTAAAAAATTAATTAAATGGTTATCAATCCAAGTCAAAGATGCTTTTTGGCATTATAATCCTTTTTTATTCATTTTTTTTATTTTTTTATTTGTAGGTGAGATTTGAAATCTAAACCTTTTAATAAAGTCAAATATGGATTACTATTAAATTATATTTATAATCACCTTTATTTTTCTTTTTTTTATATAGAGTAAAAGGCAAAATAATTTTTTAATTATAAGGATATCTAGAAAGAAAACAAATACACTTTTTTTTTATTTTTTGAATTTGAGGATGGGGGATTCAAACTCTACATCTTTTAGAAAAATCGAATATAGAATTATTATTAGATTATACTTACAGCCACATAAATACACTTTTCTTAGGCATCAAGATAAGGCCAACGCTATTTTAGTTCGTTTTTGTATTTTCTCTCTTCAAGTAGTTTTGGATTTTTTGATTAGAAAATAGATCTTCAAAAACTAGAATAGTTGAGTTTTTTTATTTCTTTTTAAATATATCATGTTGAAAAGAGTATTTATATGCAGCAGTGATGTTGATTACTTTATTTTATGTGATTGGCACATAGTTGTTACATGAATAAATTTTATAATTATTAAAACCAACTATAAAATGAACTATGAAAACATTGATAATTCTTATTAATATTAGAATAATATGACGTGACAAATGATTAAAAAAAAAAAAACCAGTGCCATCCTTAAAATTTTTTTGTTTTAGCGTGTGTGTTAACGTTACATTAAAACTTTTTTTTTTTCCCTCCTTGTCATGAAATAGGTCAAAACCATTTGGATGACACATAATCAAAACTTGTTTTAGGAGATAGATTCTAATTTATCTTTATAAATTATTACAATATTTTTTATTTTTTTCTTTTAATTTTTATTATTAATTTTTATTATTTCAATTTATCTCAATAATCCTAATTATATATGAATTATAATTCATCCCATATAAATCCTTAAACACATACAAACCAAAGTATTAATAAAGAATTAATTTTTAAGGCCTAATGGAATATGAAAAAAATTTTATTTTTTATTTTTTACTCAAATTCTAGTACTGGGAGACTTTACGTTTGTGGTAGGGTCCTCCTTACATTGTGTGATTAAGGCTTGTTGTACCCATTAGTGGCTTTTTTTTTTTTTTTTTAAAAGAGATGGATGATCAAATTATAAAAGACCAATATATATTTTTTCCCTATCATGAAAATTATCAAGATCTTCTCGTCCTTGGAGTGGACATTTTCAAGAGAGAGATATATATTCTAAAAGGACAATTGTAGCACTGGTTGATAAGGAAACTACTGACTGGATGTAGGGAAGTTATTCTTTTTAGCTTTTGGAAAAATAAGGGGATTTTCTCTTCAACATTTTTTTTTTTTTTGTTTGGGAATTTCCTTTTTAACTTAGCTCAATAGAAAAGTCATGTAATCTGCACAAGGGTGGGCCTAGGTAGCACTGGATGATTATTTTCTTATATTACCTAACATACAGCAAAGAGAGAAAATAGTAGACACATTTGACTATTTAGCGAGATAATCAAAATTTTGTTTATGTAATTAGATTTATTTTTCATTGGTCCTTTTTTGGGATTGTTTTCTCAAATTTGTCATAGCCTTTGTGCTTGGATTATTTTTTGCATTTCTTTTTCTTTTTTTCTTTTTATAATAAAATTGAGTGAAGTTTCTTACAATGTAATAGATAAATTAGTGAGTACCAATATAGTCTATTTGTACTAACTTCCTTTCAAGTTATCGGTTCTGTACAGAAAGATTTAAACTTCTATGTAAACTCTATCCATACTCCCAAATACTCACTTTTTTTTTTTTTTTCACTTATTGATCAACATGATAAAAATTTCTTACTATTAATCAACATAACACAAATTTTATTTTTATTAATATCAACTGATACAATGTCATTCACGGTGCTTTTCCCCCCCTTTTTTTTTTTTTCCCCCTTTATTAACCTTAAAAGTGCTTTAATTTTGAGAGAAAACCATAAAAGTGCCTTAATTTGCCGTTACACTGGAACAACGTTTTCTCCAGTAAAAAAGCGCTTTTGGGGTTGACTAGTGATCTGAACTTGGACTTGAACCGGCCAAGAATAGCATTGTAATGGGCTCCATCACAAAAACCAGCCTTTTTCCTATCAGTTGGATCCAACTGTTATACGGAACTTGCAGTAAGCTGTCAGCCCACAAGAATAACAATATTTGGACCTCCTTGTCCATTTGAAATTGAGAACGTAAGGAGTGTTTAGTTTAGTTTTTATTTGTTTCGGAGATTATTTAGTTTTACGTATGCAAATAATATTTAGAATACCTTGAGAATATTGCTTAGTGTTAATGGTGTGCTTGCTGTATGCCCAACATGTTCACAATGCACCCAAGTGCAGTAGTCAACATATTGCATTGGAGCTTTTAATGCCTCTCTAACCAATGTAGAGGTTAGACCAGTGCGACTAGCACAGAGACCAGACCATTAGACTAGCATAGAGGCTAGCCTACCAGAACAACAAGATCATCAGACCAAAATAGAGATTGGTACACTAGGCCACTGGACTAGCACGATTAGCAAGGACCACGTTGGACCAATACGACCATCGTGGAGGCCGAACCATCAGACTAGCGCGAAGATAAGATACCAGACTAGTGTGGATCATCGAGCCATACGAAGATCGACATATAGGACTAGTGTAATCAGCTTGGAGGTTAACCTGCCAAGCTGGCACGACCAATGTGGACCACTAAGTAACTAAACTAGCTCGATCAATGCGGAGGATGGATTACCGGATTAGCGCGAAAACTAGCCCACTAGGCCAATATGAAGGTCAAACCATACATCAGGCCATTGGACTAGTGCGACCAACGTAGACCACCGGCATACCAAATAAGCGTAATCAGTGCGGAGTTTAGCTTACCAAGCCAGCGTAACCACCACGGAGGCTGGACCACCGAACTAGTGCAAAAATCGATCTACCAAACTATAGCAGATCACCAAGCCATTAGACTAGCATCTTGAATTGGCATACAAGACCAATGCGACTAGTATAGAGTAGATTAGCATGAACATCATGAGCCACCGGACTAGTGCAACCAATGAGGAATATGGATCATCAGACCAATGCGAAAATTGATCCACCGGATTAGTCCGGAAAAAAAGATTATCGAACCAGCGCAGACATTAGCACATCAGGCCACCAGACCAGTGTGGACCACCGACACACCAGACCAACTTGACTAGTATGGAGGCTGAACCACTAGACTAGCACAGAAGTCGGCCTACCAGACTAGCATGGACCACCAGGCCATCACACCAGCAAGACTAGCATTGAGATTAGCACATCAGGCTCCACCAAGCTAGTCGACCCAGAACATCCTTATATTATACCCACTACAGCTAAATGAACACCATTCTAAGCAACGTTGACTAAGTCAGGCCAGGTTAAATTAAAGTCTACTTCCGACCTTCATTCATTCCCAACCTACGCTTGAATTAACCAGTCCATTAGGTACTTACTCTGCTTTTTGACACTAATACCCACTTTTGCCCCCACTACCCAAGTAGTAGGACACATAGAATCAATCCAATGGGCATTAAACATCATTATATCTAACACGGATTAACCTACTGGGACCAACCGAAAGACCCGAACCCATAGGAAATATTTATAAATAGAGGAGTGCGTCACTCCTTTAGGTGTAGACTATATTGCTTGCCCAAACTCTGCCTCTCCGCTTGTTCTTTATTAACTTAAGTATCAGAATGCCTTTGGCAGACACCTTATTAGTATCCCCCTCACTCCAAGGTGCTCTTCTCTGTTTTATAGGAAATTAGGTGGAGCACGGTGGCGCAAGACTAATTACACCAAGTGATTTTATTTAGTGTTGTGTTAAGTTTCTAACATTAACATTTTGATGCTAGAAGGGGGGCACCTTGCCTTTCCAACAACATTACTATCTTCTACTCTTATTTCTTCTTTTTTTCATTTAACCTTACTAGGCAAATAAAGGAACATGACGCTTAGGACCACCAAAAGCCCTAAGACCTCTTTAGGCCAACAGATTTCATACCAATGTTCCCAACCAGTTTGAGTAAAAGAGGCTATAAATTCCATATCAAAGGAGGTATAGCATCGACGGAATGTCAAAGAGCCCCAGGCAATTGTGCTTAGGAATTTAACAAGTTAAACCGCCAAAGTGTCTGGGAGTACAAGAGGAGTAGTTGCGGCTACTTATGGAATCCAACCAACCAAGCAACCTGGCCACGGACCAGGGCTAACCAAGAGCAGATTAATAATACCCTATTACAAATTCCCAGACTTGATCATTGTGCTCAGGAAGAGGGTCAAGAAGACAATGTGGTCACTCCCAAAGTAAGGACCTCAGCCTTTGACTAGTTTAAACACCCTGTTGCTCAGTGCCTCTATTTACCCTACTACGAGCTCGCCGCCGTTGTGTTCTAGATGAGCGTCGAGAAGACAATGTAGTCATTCCCAAGGCAAAGCCTTTAGTCATTGATCAATTTTAATGCCATTGCTACTCGGTGCATCAACTTATCCTACTACAAGTTTGTGGTCATTGTGTTCGAGACGAGCCTCAAGAAGGACTATGGTAAATATTGAGGTGAAGACCTCAATATTTGATGTATTTAAGCACTTATTTACTTGGCATAACTGCCAAGACCTACTCGGTGACAACCATAACAAGTTACACTTGCTATAGTAATAACTCAATTTCTTAATAAGCCAAGTGTACTAAGAAGAACAAGTCAGAGCAACTAATCCCTATTCACACCTATTAACACAGCATCCCCATACTGAACCAAGTTCAAAATGCCAACAATTACATATTATGACGGCTCAACGTGCACCAATAAGCACCTAAAAAAATTACCAAGTGCATATGCTGATGAGAATGCTAACAAAGCAACCTTATGTAAAGCCTTTTGTATAATACTGATCAAAATTACTCGATATTGATACCAAAGGCTGAAATCAAAGTCCATGAAGTTCTTCAAGCAATTAGACCAAGAAAATGTCTGGACTAGGTTTCAAGGCCTTCCTGGTAAGGAATTACCTGAAAGTGCCACACTCTGGTTAGAAAGACTAAAAAGGAGAAGGATGCCCCTAACCTTACTAGGCAAAGCCCAAGACACTTGTTAGACAGTTCCATTGATACACAACCCTTGTCACCACAATTGACCACGTCCTAGACCATATTCGATTAGGATAGACCAGACTAGGAAGAATAAGAACAAGTATAGATTTGCATTTTATTATACAAATTGCACCAGTTACTCTAACTAGGATAACTAGGTTAACTTACATCGACCATTGCCATCGTAAATAGAGGAAGTGAGGTCAATGCTAAGAATGTCAATCATATTTTTGATAAAGCTGATGCACTGCAAGTTACTTTAAAAAAGAATACCAACATGGCCGAACATTGCCAAAATCTATAATCAAGATAATGTTTTGAGTACCATTACAAATGTTAAAGCAAGTTCCTCTACAAGTATAGACATTTTATAATTAGCAAAAATAGTCAAAAGATAATACTATCCTGTAAGTGCTAGCTGACGACATAGGACTTAATGGATATCTCATTCACGAACGCATTCACCAGGTTGAAGGTTTCAAAAGTTGTTCTAGCTCTTATCCTGAACTCCTCATTTAGGTTTGTTGGTGACTAGGTTGATCTAACTATTAAACACCAATTCTTAGTAGTTGATAATCGCCTTGTTGATAATTACCTAGCACGAACCATCCATAGATCATGCCTAGAGTAGCTGTATGGACACAATACTATGCCACGCCAACCAAGACTTAGAGGCTGCTCTAACCATTTTAAGGAGCCAAGAAAAGAAGACCTAGAAAACTAGCAGACCAAAGCTATACCCTGGACCACAATCCCAATGGCCGTAAAATCACCATACTAAGCCAAGCCGACCAACCACTTTAAAAGCCATGCTGACCACCTAGATTTCGAGAACAAAGGACCAAACTAGAAACAATAGTTAATTTGACAGCCCAATGGCCCTTAGTAGATCACCCAACCAGGCAATGTCGATAGAGTGCTCTTCACATGTTAAGCACATCCTTAGAACACATAGGCCAGCTGGTTAGCGCACAAAGCTAGGTAGTTTAATGATCTTTCAAACGAAGAAAAACACCGTTTAATTAGTCAGAATAATAGCTATGGAGCCCAATGGCATACTTCTAGAACAACCAGTACCAGATCTGACCAAGATAGTCACACTGACCACACTGAGCAGCTCAGAGCATGGGATAAACCATCTACTGACCAATAATGAGATCAGCATATGGGCATCGGATCGACTAATTAGAACTACACACTTGGTTGTAGTCTTGATGACCATACTATCGTTGTGTAGATCAAGTTTAACCTTCCAAAGATAGGGATGTTGAGTATGTCGGCCAGTATAACTAGGCCAATTATTACCAACCACCATTCGCCACTGATGGAGGTGGTGGGATGAATGTCGGGGATGCTGAGCACATTGTCTACAATTTTTGGTGGAGTTGTCATCGGTGACATGACAAATGGTAGGCAATGCAAACTTTTCTACTAGGCTTGAATAAAATCAAACTCAAGTATAGACTATACTCCTTGCCTAAACTCTGCCTCTCTGGTTACTCTTTACTGACCCAAGTATCAAAGTGCTTTTGGCAAACACTCTACCAATGTCCCCCTTACTCTGAGGTGCTATCCTCCATTTTACAGGTAATTAGGCAAAGCATGAAGGTGCAAAGCCAATCACGCCAAGTGATTCTATCTGATATTGTGTCAAGTTTTTGGCATCAACACTTAGATTGCTTTTGAAATTGTGTTTAGTTGTGTTTCAAAAGAGATTAATTTAGGTATAAGCAAAAATGTAAAATGTGTTTGAGTATGTTTCTGAAAACATGTGTTAAGCTATATAGTATTAAAAATGAAAACAAAATTGAGAAACAACTTTTAGTTGTTTTTATTTTCATTTACAAGAACTATTCTTATCAATTTTTTATTTTACTTTTCTAAGCATTTGTTAACCAAAAGCTATTTAGGAAACATTTTCATTTTTAATCTTTGAATGACATGCAGAAATATTTTCAAAAATACTTAGAAACAAAACCAAAAGCCATCATGCCTTCTCAATTCTATTCGATGGTATCAATTTGATCTCAAAATGTATAAAAACACTATCAATATGGAATACTCAACCCCCATTTGGATAAGAGGTCCATTTTAAGAAATGAAACTTCTTTTTTTTTTTTTTTTTTTTTTGAGATAAGAAAGGCTTTTCAGTTTAAAAATGAGATATTATTTGGATGTATTAAAATTTTTCTTGTTAAAATTTTTTTTTTTCAGAATGAGAAATGATGGTATTGGAAATTATGCATTGTAAGATGATTAGAAAAGATTCATTTTCTTTTTCTAAAAGAATTGTATAAGGCATATTTGAAATTGGATAAAATTTTCTTGTTTCAAAATGAAAAAATGATGAAGAAGTTGAGGCAAACATATTTTTGTAAAAAAATTCTACTTTTCAAAATTGAATGTGTCATCCAAATGATAAGTACAACTAATAGAATAGACCATATTATGAGTCTCATATTGTATAAGACCCATTTATTATTAATGCATGATGAATATTGACTAAAATATGATTATACAGAAGAGATAAAGGAGTAAGGATTATTGGTTTAATTTATTTCCAACTCTCTTGTCCTATCTTAATAAGCATAGTATGTAACAAAAATTATAAATAAATAAATAAAAAGAAAGTAAATACTTCTTCTAAGGTAATTAAATATTAAGAAAAAAAATCAATGATCCCATTCTCGTTCTTTTTTTTCATTCCTTTTCTTTTTCCTTTTCATTTCATTTCTTTATGATATGAGAAATATCAAATTCTCTTGTGCTATCTTAATAAGCATAGCATATAATAATAGTTGTAAAAACTAACAGACGAGTTCAACGCAATATGCAATTGCACATTTAGCTTGGCAGCAAAATCTAATTCACATGAATACATAGTTTAGAAGTGGCTATAAAATGGTGTTGGAACAGAGAAGTTAAAAACAGTACATCATTTGAATAACAGGTGCTATATATCACTACTTAAGTCTCAAATTTTATTGGTTTGTTTGACGTGATGTTCACTCCTTGTAACAAATATGGTATATGGATGAAACTAGGGGCCAATATCAAAGTGGCATGCTTTTTAAAGGACACATATGAGTGTGTATAAAATTGTACATTGTACACCAAATAATAATATTATTATTAATATTAATAGTAAATGTAAAAAAAGACGTCAAAAGTGAGAGAACTAAATGGAGGGTAAGGAACAAGGTTCCCCACCAGCACAAACAGAAATTCCTATTTATAGAAAAATCCAAGCGTCAAGTAGACCACTCAGCCACCCACCAACCCACCCTAGTTTTGATTTATGTCTCACTTTTTCTCTTCTTCTGCATCTCCATAATTTCTTCTTTACGTGGAAAAGAAAAACTTTTTCCACAGTTCCTGGATATCAATTTGTGTGCTTGGACATGCTAATACGCATCTCCTACCAAGGAATAGGAACCAACCGCTTTCAACAAAGACATAATTGCAGCTTTATTTTATTTTATTTTATTTTATTTTTATATTTCAATAGTTAATTTCTTATTGAGCAATTCAATTCATCCATCGGGGTTTTCTCCATAGTCTGCTTGGCACTAGAATTTATATACATGTGGCACTGAGAATAGCGTGGGATGAACTCAGCTTCTTCTTATTATTATTATTTCTCCCTTTCTTCGGTCCTTCACCAACAATCGCCGGTGATGTCCCGCTGCCCGTTCCTTGATCACAACTACATAGGATTTCCTCCCTCTCTGTCAAAATCGCGGCAACGACAGCAAACGAGGAGGCAGATCAGCGAGCACGCTCGGTGTGAGACTGGTTTGAATCGTTGAAATGAGAGTAATATTGGTCAAGGTTGTTGAAATGGTTGTTCATGGCTTGAGAATAATGTTGGCCGAGGTTGTTGAAATGGTTGTTCATGGTTTGGTTCATATATCAATTGTCTAGTACATGGCTGGAAACAATATTGCATAGTC
The DNA here is from genome assembly GCA_035233585.1 of Antiaris toxicaria. Classification (NCBI taxonomy): domain Eukaryota; kingdom Viridiplantae; phylum Streptophyta; class Magnoliopsida; order Rosales; family Moraceae; genus Antiaris; species Antiaris toxicaria. The sequence goes on along the minus strand of CP141162.1, from coordinate 8,299,323 downwards.
CACTGTAAACTTTTAACATGTACATTCATATATCAAACTATTAAAAAATTAATCTAATAATTAAAATAATAATATTTGTCAGTAAATTCAAAATACAATTTCTACTATAAATTATTTTCTTAAAATAATTACTCATGAGAACTATTGACATGTTAGTGATGTAAATAATTAAAATCAATACTATTTATAAAATATAATTTTTGTTAATGGTACAAGAAAAATATCCCTATTTCAAAGGGGAAAAATAAAAGATTTGATATTGCTTGACTCTAGTGAATGTAGCATCATAAAATTTGTACATGGGTGGGGATAAGACTTCTGAACCAAAAATGGTAAAATATATATATATACATATATATAGAAGATCCAAGCTAGTGGGTTTGTGCATCCACGGTTGTTGTAGGGTTTTGATTGGAGGGTCCATTTAATTCATTTAAGACGAAAATAAAAGTATTTAGGCGTAAGGATTTAAGGGTCTCTTATGTTTTGGTTAGTACATGTGCTATATTTTGGGGATTTTGAAATTCAAGATATTGATGTCTTGTCTTGGTCTTTGGTATATTTCCTCTTCTTTGTGGACCTGTAGTGCTCATTTTTAGTGTCTTTGTCACCCACAGTCCAGCTAGACCTTCGCCTGCCCATTTTCAACCTGTTGTGAAAATAATGGTTGTCCAATTCAATCTTTTTGAATAAAGAATGCCGGCATCCACTCAATTTAAGTTTCTAACAAAATTTTATGATTTAAATGCTAGATAATTTTAACCTTTATTTGGAGAATTTTATGACATGAGATTAGAAAGATGCGCAATCGTAAGATAAAATTCTAATTCATTACACTTTTATAAAATTATCGATAATTATAATAATTTTTAATGTGATAAGATTACGAAAAGATATAATTTGACATATTTTAATTCCATTGATAAAATAGTTTTTTGCATACTCCATCAGATAATTCTCTTGCAATTTAACTAAATCTGAATGAGTGATGGTTGAAAGTCCACTCTCCATTGAGTCCAAGAAGAAATCCACCATCTTTATAAATTTCATGGGTTGTTAAGTGGATACAAATTGTTGGAGGTTTCTTTTCTCTATATAATAAAACATGTAATTAGGGCTTAAAATAATAGTAAAACATGTAATTAGGACTATGTTGTTACTATTACAAGTTAAGTTGGTATGAGATTATAAAAAATAAAAAAAAGTTTAAGTCGGTTGAGGTTCATCTTAATCATGAATCATGTGATATAAAAGGAATAATGAAAATTTAAACCTGTGTACGCATCATTAAAAAAAAAAGAAAAAAAAAATATTCTCAAAAAGGAAAAAAAAAAAAAAAAGAGAAAAGAGCAAACTGAAAGGAAAATAAACTAGAAAAAGAATTGGAAATGAAAGAGTGAAATCATATCTAACCACGCTTTAAGGGACAGGCGTGTCTAATCATGGTGCCAAGGAGTTTTCAAATGAGGAAGTGTGAGAGAGAGGGGAATATAATCGTGGGCCCACACTCCTCCAAACCTAAACCTCACCTCAGTAACTCAAAATTACCAAACAATCAAGAGAAACCATGCCATTCCTAGAATTTAAACCCCAAAATCGCAGTAAATAACAATGGGTGAACGAAGTAAGACCTCGTTTTGTGAATGCATTATATTTATATTGTATTTGAATGTAATGCATTAAATGTAATTTGTATTTGAAGAAAAAATATTAGTATTGCATTTGAATGCAATGTATGTTTGGATAAAAAGTATTTGAATTGTATTTTAATAATGAATATGTGATGTGATGGATAAAAGTAGAAAGAAAAAAAGGAGAGAGAGAGAATATAGATGTAATTAAGAAAAGTAATAAAAAAATAAAATAATAAATAGTGATTATGTTGGATTTAAAATGTAATGTGATTGGTATTTGAATGAAATATTTTTATATTTGGGGGAAAATTACATTGCATTTAAATGCAATGTCAAAAAAATGTGTTGCCCAAACGTGAGCTAAATAATAGCTAATAGTAAATTTATTAGATAAATTATTCATTTATTAGGGTTAAATAAATATTTTATCTAGTAAATTTTTCATTATTATTCTAAATGCATATATATATATATATTGAAATTGAGGTGAAAAGATTCGAATTTGTCAATTTTTTAGGCTTAAGCTAATTCTATAATCATGCTACTCTAAATAATTTTAAAACATACTATTTATTTTAATAATTTATTTTAAAAATTCTATTTCCGTCTTCCTCTCATTAAAATCTAACAAATTTTTAAAAAAAAATTTAAAATAAGATAATTACATAACATTATTACAATGATATTTATGTTTTATACTGTAAAATTACGTAATAATCATCATAATAATGTAAATTCTTGTCAATATTGCAATATTTTAAAAATTTTATCATATTTCAATGCTAATAAGATTATGCTATATGTCCAATCACATCATAATTAACTTTAACTTTGTTGTTATTATTGATAGTTCTTAAAAGGACTAACCTCCTTCCTTTTTAATATTCTGTTTAGAATAAGGTTCAAACCGCAATTTAATATTTTGAAACAATTGATTTAATATTTTGTGAGAAAAACATATTGTAAAAAAAGATTGAAAAACTAGTTTAAAAAAAGAGCCACACAGGAGCTCTGTTCCTTAATTTTCCTTTTTGTTGTTCTACTTCCGCACCCGGTTTTGTACGAGAGAAAGATAAAAAAAAAAAAAAAAAAGTCCTTTACGTTTGTGGTGTGAATGTAAAGAAAGGAAAAGAAAAAAGTGGGTTAAGGCTCTATTTGGTAAAGTATTACAGTTTGTATTATATTTTAATATAATATATTAAATATAATTTATATTTAAAAAAATATTTATATTATATTTAAATATAATATGTATTTTGATAAAAAGTATTTAAATTATATTTTAATAATGAATATGTGATGTGATGGGTAAAAGTATAGAGAAAAAAGGGAGAGAAAAAATATATGATGTGATCAAAAGTAAAATAATAAATAATAATTGTATATGATTTAAAATATAATATGATTATTATTTAAATGTAATATTTTTATATTTGAATGGAAACTTACATTATATGTGAATGTAAAACAAATGTAAAACTATAAACGAAAGAGAGCTAAGTAAACCGTTGTTTGGCCAATTTATTAATATTATTTTACTTCATTAATAAGGATACTATGATTATTTATTCAAGTAGTAACAAATTTTTTTTTTTTTCCCAAAAATGTCTTCATTTTGACCTATCCCCGCCAAACGACGTGAAATTCTATTTTTCTCTTGAAAAAAAATCCTCTGTTTTTACCTCCCATTTCCACCTCTACCAAATATTTACATTAGGAGATGTTTATCAAACAATAAAGAAATGCAATGACAAATGTACGTAGTTTAATTAGAAATAAAAATAAAATATCAAGATAGAGATTATTAATTCCTTCATTTTATGTTTAGTTAATTATTCATAGTGTAAAGAGAAATAAAAAATTCATTTTTTAGTGTTTAACAAATTTATGAATGGAGATTTGTTAATTTAAGTATTAAATTGGCCTTTTTGTAAAGTCAAATAGGAGTTTTATGGAAAAATATCTCTACCAATATTGTATATTTAAATATAATCAAAATCACATTCAAATAAAAAAAAATCTCTCTATTTCTCTTTCTCTCTTTGAGTATGAAAAAAAGTTGCAATGTTTAACTAAAGATTCGACATCACCTTCGAGTGTATCACTAGGTTTCTGACCCTGAAGTTTAGTCACCAAACTCATCTCGACATCGGCCTTCTCATGATGTGGTTGTGTATGGAGCAATGTATCCGTTAGAAAGAATCTAACTTGTCTTAGTGGTGGATTGTTCTTCTGGGATGATTCTGCTCAAATTTGCTCACGTTCGACAACTGATGGCTTGCCGTCGGTGAATTTTTCTTTTGTTTTGTTGTAATAAAGACGTTGATGTTTCTGCCTTTTTAGTGTGTATTTTTGCTTCTTTTTTTTTTTTTTTTTTTGTGTTTTTGCTTTGGTAATAATGAAGGTGATGTCCTTAGCTTATGTTTCCTATCCGTTTGTAATTGGTGTATATAATTTTTGGCTAGAGTTCAGTCTATGCCATAGTGTGAGTGCTCTTGTTACGTAGGGATCGGTCTCAACTAACTGGGTTAGTTTATTAACTATTTTGGTGTTATTTAATGAGCAATAGTTAAGCTTGAAGTTTATGTGCCATTCGACAAGTCTTTCTCAGTTTGAGTCTCGGTAATTGTATTCATCCATGTTTATTTTAGTGTTTGCTAGTGTATCTAGTCTATTCGGAGTTGATTCTTTTATATTTAGAGTCATTTGTGTCTTGTGTATTTTATATCTTATGAAATAAAATTTTTTATTTCTATAAAAAATACATTCAAATAAAAATGTGTAAACTAGTAGAATGTAATACAAATTTCACAACTAAAAACAGAGCTTTGTGATAGATGATTTTTTCATGCCTTTCCATGAAAATTCTACAATTAAATAATTACGTGATGTAGTCATTTTATTTAATGGAAAACTGATACCATTTTTGTGTAATAATTGATATTTCTTTTCTCTTTCTGTACGGCATATTATTATTGATTTTGTAAGTAAATAAATTATTAAATTAAAAGGAGAAGCATTACTCTTTTTTTTTTTTTTTGGCCTTTTACGTGAAATGAACACGCCTTTAATATTTTGATTTCTTATTAAAAATGAATTTGCCTTTCAATAAAATAAATTTTCAAAGAGAATTATGATGTAAGAAGAAAAAATATTATAAAAAATTAAATAAAATTAAAAAAACATGGCAATATGATACAAATGTGGTGAGAATTTAACGGGCATAAATTATATCTTATCAATAGCATACCTTTTTTTCTTTCTTATTCTTCACAGAAGTTACATTATGTTTTGTTTTGTTGACCTTTTCCGTTTAAAAGAAAACATTTTCCTTGGAGAATTTGTGAAAAAAATTTAGTTTCTAAGATACGAATTTTCTTCTTTCATTATCAATAAGAATTATCAGTAAACTAATAAATTAATTTTTTAACATTCTATTCTATAAATATTCACATTAAAATTACAATACGCAATACAAAAGTATTACTCTAATTAGGGTTGGTAATTTGGGTCACGACACAAAACCCATACAAAGTTAAAGGGATTGATTTTCTTTTAAATGGGTTTGGGTCAAAAAGAGTCAAACCTGTCAAACACGATTAAACAAAAGGTAGAACTCACATGAACCCACCAACCCATAATTGACACGAAATAACTCATTTAATAAATGAATCATATATGAATTGACATGAACATAACTCATAAATTACCTATTTATAATCTTTAATATATTTATATTGTTATATATATTATAATGTTTTACTATTTTCAAATTTAAAATTCAAATATAAAATATATATTTTATTTTTTATATATATATTTTAAAAATTTTTAACATGGAAAAGAAAATCTAGATTTTACTTTTTTTTTTTTAGTCTTTCATTGTTTTTGCAACTCTGCTCGCCTCGCCTCACCCCATTGCCCTCCCTTTCCCTTACTCTATTGACCTTCGCGACAACACGACCAGTCGTTCCTGACCCTGTCGTCTTCAACCCCCCTCCCGTCCTCTTACTTCGTCACCCTCTCTTCCCCCTCCTCTCCATTCACTTCACCCCATCACCCTTCCCTCCCCTCACCCCATTGACCTTTGCGACAACACGGCCAGTCACCCCTCATCCCTTCTCACCTTACCCCATCGCCCTCTCCTCCCCCTCATCAGAACACTATATGTTATTTTTTTACTTAATTGTATATAATATAAAACAAAAGTTTTCATAACTAATAAAGTACAAATAATATAAATTTTAAAATTTTATAAGTAAATTTAACTTTTGTTTTATAAAAAAAAAAAAAGATATGTTGCCTAATAAACATATTAAAGTATCGTAATCATATTGAATAAGTCATATTTTATTTATATTTAATTTAAATAGATTAATTTAGGTCGACACGATTAACACAATTAATAAATAGGTTGGGTTTGGATTTGAGATTTTAACATGATTATTAAATAGGTTGAATTTGGGTTTAGTATAATAGTATCAACTAAGGAGTATAACATGATATGAACACGAATTGTCAGCCCTAACTCTATTTCATAAATAACAATTAAAATGTTGATTTTATGAATAAAACTACATTTTTTTTCAATGGTGAAAAAAGAAAATTCATTATGTAGACTTAACAAAAACTCTAACTCTAATCACCAACTTATGTAGTATATGAGTTGGTATTTTATTGGTAAATATTTAAACTCATTGTTACATCAATTGATTGTATCTATCAATAAAAATATGACAAAAATACCATAACTAAAAAGGTATTAAAATTAGTGTCTCTCACTATACTCATATTATTTACTTGGTTTAACTTATAGAAATTTACAATTTAACTTTCTCCTAATATTGATAGACCTTATAATTGCCTTTTGTATAGTGGAATTGGTACGTGTCCTCCTCCCACAAAGGTAGAACTTTTTTAAGCTTTTTCTTTTAAATCATAATAATTAAAAAATACAACCACCAATGTGAATGTGAAATTGTGAATGATCTCATTATATACAAGACTAATATAAAAAAAACACTATTATTGTGAATGACTTCGGTGTACATGAGACTAAATTCTTAACTAAGATCGGTTTTATTAGTAAAATCTAATGAAGTTCAAGGAGAAAAACATACATCGACACCTAATCTCAAGAAAATTCCTCGGCACACTCATAATCGACCATACAAAAGCTTTTTTTGATAATGTCTCTGTTAGGTATTTTATTGTTGACATCTTATGGCAACGTTCAAGTTTAAGGTTATAATGTAATTTGAGTTTAGGAAGAATTGGAAAAATTATGTGGTTAAATTCCAAATAGGTTTCAAAAGTTGAAAAGGAGTTAAACTAAAGAAATTCAAAAATTAATTGAAGTTCAAATCACTAAAGATAAAAGCAAAATCCTAATTGTAAGTGTTCAACATCTAAGCATGACCATAAAGAGTAAATAGATCCGAATCTCTTAAAAACAACAAGTGTCTTTTATTAATTTATGCTTTTGATAATTTAATTAAATTAGAAATTTAATTAAATCTGAAAAAAATGTCAGAACAGATCTAACTTATAATCGATTGAACCGTTCGATCGATTGAAAGTCAAAAATATATAATACTAAGACCATCAAAACTTCCACATACACAAAAATCTAGTGTGAATCAAAAGCCGCCAACACAAATTGAGGTGTATCGTATATTTGGTCCATTTTTTAATATTCCTTTCCCAAGCATATACCACGAAGCATTTACGCATATTATGTCTCTAGAAATACAATTCAGTCATTAAATTAATTAACAAATTTAAATCATTGCTGTGACATTTTTTTCTGTCAATTGAGTCCAATGACGTACTACTATGTGTATGGAGATATTGGGATGACAATGAATTATTAAAGTCATTAATCAAGGAGGGATTATCAGTGGAGGAGTTTTTTGCGCTAATAATCTATTGCTTCATTTTGGCTTTCTCCTAGTTAGGGCATTGCTCTATTTGTTAAGTTCATCGTCTCCCTTAGAATAAATTGGTCAAAAGATTACTAATCATTTGATGTACCAGTTTAAAATGAAATTTTAGATCAAAGTTTATTGATTTTTTAAAAAATAATTAAATTTTTTATTAATTTTTTAGAAATAAAAAATAAAAAATGAGACTGAAAAATTCAATTTGAATTTGAGAACTAAACCCATTCTTATTAATCCGAATTTCATGAATCACAAGTGTCCTTAGAGATATACAATTTTATATAGTTTATATTATTACATAATACAATTAGATAAAAAATAATAATATTTAAAAGATATCAGAAAATAACATTTTATTTCATATTCTATATAAAAAGGTGATAATGTAACGTATGATTCTATTTTTCATCGTGAATTGATCAGTACCCAACAAATAACATGTAGATAATGGAAGAACATGTGCTGTGATAAGTATGGATAAATTCAATAGCACATTCCATTTGCTCACCTTAGCACAATGATAGTCCAATATAAACATACCAAAAAGAGAGAGAGAGAGAGAGAGAGAGAGAGAGGCAACACAAAAAATTATTTACGGTGAGTTGTGACCCCAGTCCAATCATAACTCAAATAGAGAATGCCCACTATGGAATAGAACCTCCTTTATGCAGAAAGTGCGAATGAAAGGAAAAAGAAAGGAAAAAAGAAAAGTTGGAAAACTCAAGCCCAGTTGGAAATGGCCCCATTAGAGAAAAAGAAGTCAAAACCCATCAAATCTTCATACGAAAAAGCTAATTCAGAAAGTGGTGCAATGATACCCACAAGTTTTCAACTTCAAAGTGAGAGGAACGTTGAATATCATCGCACATAATATCCCACCTTTCCTTTTTTTTTTTTTTCTTTTTCTTTTTCTTTTTTCTTTTTCCCTCTTTCTCTCTCTCTTTTTAAATAATAATAATAGTGACAGCAACAGGAACTTTTTTTTTGGTTTTGTTTTGTTTGTTTGTTTGTTTTTTTTTTGCATATATAAACTTTTATTTAAAAAAAAAAGGAAAAAGCTTAAGTGCTGGCTGGCTATGGTTGTAATTGGCCTCCTAGACATGCAATTAGCAAAAAGATAGTGCCCTGGTCACCGCATCATGACAAAAGACGTCTATTTTAGTTTTTTAAAAAAAAAGTTATGTAATCGAATGGGTTTTAAAAATGGTTACATGTTAGAATGTGTATTCATCTCATATTGTCAAAATATAGACCTTTTATGATATTTAAATATAAAATAGACTCTCTCTTTCTTTTAACTAACTTTTAAGAATGAGTTATACTTAAATTCATTTAACATGTTATCAAAATTATGTTTTACAATGATGATAGGCTATTGTGAATTTGTTTCGTATCACTAAAAGTTATAGGTCTTTTATAGTATTTATATATGGAATGAGCTCTCTCTCTTTAATTGGGATGGATGAGTTCTACTCATTTCTATTTAACAAGACTAATAAGTTAGGGTTAATGGTTTAAGAGAGATTATTTATAACTTTGTCTGATTGGGTAGGATTGCTTTTAGGTCATGTTTGTTAAAAGTGAAAGAAAGCATAAAGGAATAAAGCACATGTAGTCCATGTGAGAAAATAGAGTGTGCTTCTTTAAATTATTTGAGATTATTCTCTTCGTATATTCTCTTTTCTTTTCTCTCGTGCCAACCAATAGCACATTTAAAAGCCATTCCATTAATTCTACAGCCATATGTTTTTCTTCCACTTTGCATCCTATCAAACAAGCTCCTAGAATAAACTAAAAAGTATAAAATTGGACAGTTATATAAAAAAGCAAGTAATTTTTTTTTAATCCAAAAGTAAGAGTTTTTTTTTTTTTTGAGGGGAAAGGAAGAGATTTCTGATAAAACGTTAAAGTTGTTCGATTAAATCATATCATTATGCAAATTTTTAAGCTTCAACATATAAACGAGATTATCTATATAAATATATGCAATCGTGATTTTCTTTCTTAATTCTTTTTTTTTTTTTTCATTTTTTTGCCAAGATCGTCATAGTCCTTTTCGCTCTTAAATATGTCATCTCAATTGCAAACCAAGTTAGCAACAAGTTTTTGGCTAAGATGAATATGAAAAGCAAGAAATATTTAACTATAAACAAATATATATATGTATATATATATATAGGAAGCGTGAGTGGTAGATAATTTCCATGTTAGCGCATATGTAAGAATGGGAAATTATGGAAAATAACAAATGAAGATTCCAAACGCAAAGCATCTTTTTAGAGAGATCTCCAAATCCCAGATGCTTGGCCCTTTTTCCTTTCTCTATCAAATTATACTTGTGTGTTGTGTTGGTATATATATGTTGTTTATTTCTGTCACTATTTTGGTGGGACAAAGGATGTATGTCTCTTTGGCGGTTGGAAGGCCAGAAAAATATGTATTGCGAAAATGACATTGCTTTTTGATGCAATTATTGAAAGTTAAAACCATAGCCTTTTTTTTTTTTTTGCTTTTCTTTTTTTGAGATTAATTACAAACCCTTTTTCAAATTAGCATTATGTCTCTCGATTTGTAAAACATGGCATCAATTCCTAACAATTTATGAAACGTTAACGAAGAACTCATTCCACGAGGTTTCCAACGGAAATGAATATGTAATTAGAATGTGTAACAATGTAACTACTTGCAGTATCTTGGTAATCCTCTGTTCTTTAGAACTTAATTCAAATTTAGTAACTAAACTAAATTATAACCTTTATTATTAGGAAAACTATAATACTAAGAGAAATTAAAAACTTAAAAGTTTTTATATTTTAACATGTAGGTTAGTATTTGTTAAAAATATTATTCCAAGAAAAAATGTTCGTAGGATAGGGTAAAATAATTATTACAGATTAAATATCTCCACCGTCACACTTTAATACTTGACACATGTAGTTTACATTAATCAAGCCAACAAAAGGCAATTTTCGTGAACGTCTCGTATAAATTCAAGAGAAAGAATGTTATATTCTGAAAATTGTAGACCAAGATATCGTAAGGATCATAAATAGGGATACAAATTTTTTGTGATTAATCTTTATTTAGTAATTTTTTTTAGGGAATCTGTTGCTCTTCAAAAATATAGAGCTAGCGGCTAAAGACACTCTTGTACGTGCACGCAGGCAGGTTGCTAGCGAATTACAATTCATGCTTCATGATCGACAAACTGATTCCCTCACACATCCCAATTGCTCGGTCTTCATGGAAAGCAGCTTTAGGGGACGAGATCAAGATTAATGTCAACGTTGCAGTTCGAAGAGATAAAGGATTTATTGGGGTGTGCATTGTCGGAGAGACACATGAACTGAGTGCTTGGCTATGAGGGAAGGTGCTCGTTTGGCAGTTAATTGCAGGTTCACCAAATGGGTCGTTGAGTAGGATTCGATCAACGTAGTAAATTGTATCAAGAAACTGGCGGTTATGGTCCTTGCGCTTCTATTGTGGAAGACATTAGAAAAATTGTTTCGATTCATAACAATGGTGATATATGTTATTGATCCCGTCAAGGGAATTTCATAACCTATTATTAAGCCAGTTATGTTTTCTTAATTTGTAAAATGTTTGTTGGACTGACGAGGATTCTTAGATTTTTGGGTCCTATAGTCAGATTTGATTTATCCGGTTGAATAAAATCCAAACTTTTCCCCAGAAAAAAATTGTAATTTTTGAGCTATAAAAAAATATGAAAAAAAATATAGTACAATTATTTACCGTTAAATTTTTAAATATTCTATTAAATTGTTGTATAATTTTTTTTAATTTGAGGGTAATAATTTAAATATTACGTTTTTAAATAAAATCAGGTGTGATAATATTTTAGATTATGTTTGTAATCGCAATTATTTGTATTTTTTATTGTTATACAATTGCAACATATATACTATTTTCCGTTTTTCATAATGAAATGTTGTTTTACATTCACGCATACGCAGACTCTTTACTCTCTCTCTCTCTCTCTCTCTCTCTTGGTGGTCATAGAGATATTGTGCCTCCAAAACGTATCCTTTGATTAGTGGGAAATTTGAGTGCGAGTTGTGTGGATATATATATATATATATATTTTTGAAAGAAAGAGTGCGAGTCGTTGTTGTGTCACATAGTTTTAAAGTAAAGAAAGCTACACTTACTATTGTATTAGCAGTGCTTGAAATTCATGGGCCTATTTGCATAAATATATGAGAATATTTCTCATTCACGTAACATTTTCTCATTTTACATACAAATTGAGCTGTTTATAACATTTTCTCTATGTGAAAGTTTTTTTCCCCCTCTTTCTTTTAAGAAAATGCTAAAAAATGCTAGGTACTATGAATTAATAAGTACTCCCTAAAAGGTGAGGGCTATCCCAATTCAAATGAATGGTTATCTATCTTGAATATAAATCTTAAGAGTATAAGAATGAAACATAGGATCCGTTTGGATGGGGTGTTTGTTTTTGGAAAATGAAAAATTTTTAGATATAAAAAATAAAAAGTTGTTTAGAATTTTTTTTAAAAGTGAAAAGTTGTTTAGGTGGGCAAAAACTTTTTGTTTCTAGAAAGTTCTTTTTTCATTTTTTAAAAATAAAAAATGTTGGATGTTCAGATACGAAAATTTATGAATGTTCATTTTTCTTAAAATGAAAAATTTTTCATTTTTTAAATTTAAACGTGTCAAACAGACGGAGGGATAATAATTTTGTTTAAAAAAAGAAAAAATATATATTTGTACTCTCTCTTGCGTCTATATATATATATATGTATATATACTCTCTTGTTTTTTTTTTTTTCCCTAACATTAAGGATCATATATATATGATTTTTTTTTTAAGGAAGGATCCGCGGTACAATTTCTATTCAAACAAGTGGTCATGTAATCAACTTACAAAAAAAAAAAGGTTATCATATATTCTATTAACCCACTTTTTTTTTTCAAATAAATATATAGAATAAAAATATTCTGTTAACAGCTACTAAATAATGGTACCTTTTCCCCTTTTCAACGACTGGCGCTGTCGTGAGAAAAAAATTCACTTATTGCCTTTTGGAATTCATGGCTAGCCCGACAGTCTTTAAACCCACTATTTAATTTTAAGAAGCCTTTGTTTTTAATAAGATTTAAAAAAAATTACTTGTTCGAAATTTTTAAATTTAAAAAATAAAAAAATTTTCATTCTAAAAAAAATAAACCTTTCTAAATTTTTATATTTAAACATTTAAAATTTTTCATTTTTAAAAAATAAAATAAAAACTCTTTAAAAATAAAAAATTTTCAGCTATCCAAACAATTTTTCATTTTTTTTTTAATTTCAAACAACATTTTATTTTTCATATCTAAAAATTTTCTATTTTTCAAAAACAGACCTCTCATCCAAACGGAGCCATGTTATCATTAGGAATTTGTTTTTTCGGCTATCAAGTATATATTACAAACCGTCTTTTTTGTTGTATTTTTGTATTTATTTTGATATGATTAGCACGTGGTATTATAATGAGACCCTGCTGTATAAGGCCCTAATTTTAAATGTTTTGGGCAATTTATTTTAGTTTTCTTATATGGATAATGCAGTATGCATGAGCAGTTGGTGAATGTATGAATCCTAATTTATATTTGTATATGACTAACCTTTCCTCACGTGGATAACTAAATACGCTTAGACATGTTTTTTAAGATATGTATTATCTAAAATCACAATACACTAACTAATGTAATTAATGATGATAATTTGAATCATAAAACGACAACATGACATATGTTTGCGCAAAATTAGTGGATTTAAGATCATTATAATTGAGTTTGCGTCAATAACAAGATGATACGATTAACATAATTAGTAAATGAATCATGTTTATCATTAACAATCTAATTATATATGATATAGTATCAAAATTTATATGATTAATTATATACAAATAAATTCTTGAATTTTAAGATGTATAATTAAATTTGCTTGTTTAATTAATCACTAAACTATTTGGTTTTAATATTGAAAATTATAAATCCTAAAATCATTATGTTAAATTATCGAGAGAATAAATAGAGAACAAATACCTGAATCTATATTGATGAATTGGAATGGGATGGAGTCTTCTACAGTCAAATCTCCTTAAGTTCTTAAGATGCTTTATAAATTCTCTCTTGTTAATAGGGAAGGAGGAGGAGAGTAAATATTATGTATGATTTGACTTGGAAAGCATAACCCTTATATACTAACTTAAATTAAAGTCTCATCAATCTATTTTTATACGTTAAAGCTCATATTTAATAGATATCTTTAGAGTCCAATTAATTGATCACTTATTTGACCCTATTAAATTATATAGTTTATAATATAATTATTGACATGATATAATTGTATTAAACAAGTCATGATTATCAATTACTTATTCAAAGTCACTTTAAACGGGTTATGGGGGTCGCCAAAGTTAACACAATCAGTAAATTAATCACATTGGGGTTGATATTTTTGACAGAATAATAAATAAGTTGCCTTTGTGTGTATAATTATGTTAAATGTCATAATACGCAATTGGTTATTTTTTCCTTTACAAAAATTATATGGGTTGACACTGCTAATAAATAAATTATAATTGGATTGACATGTTTTTATACCGTTAATAAGTAGTTATGTTTGAGTTAATTTATTTTGCAACGTTTAAAAAATAATCGACACAAACACAATCGATAAACACGAATCGCCAATCTACCAATCTATAAACACGAATTACCAGTCTGCATAAAATTCATATTCATTACAAAATTTAAGATTTAAACTATAAAGCGAACCATTCTAAACATAAAGCAAGTAAGTAAGTAAGTAAATAAATAAATAATAATTCGGGAAAATAATAAAATAAAGACAACCAAGGAGAACTGATCCATTCGTAACCTTATTTAATGTTTATAATATTTGAACAACATATTTTTATAACGTTTTAGTTTTTGTACCTATTACCGCCTCTTTATTTTTCGAGGAAAATAATTTATTACTTTCCATAAATATAACTGCAACCTTTTTTTTTGCATTAATTTTTCTAAAAATACAATTTTCTTTTCCAAGATAATTTATCTTATTTAGATAATTAAGATAATATTAATATGAATACTTTTGTTGAAACACCCTATTTCAATAAACTCCTTTATTAAATTTAAAATAGTTAAATTTACTTATTACATATATCTATAAATTTTGAAATTATCTCTAATTATTCCTATAAGATAAGAATACTCTATCGTTTTAATTTTTTTTTTCACACCCACTATTTTTTATTATTACCTCTTAATATCTACAAAAATACTCCATTTAAATACTTTGAACTTAAAAAGCACTTACTCTATTTTTAGGTTAAATTAAATATTTTGCAAGAAAAAGAAATTCATATATATATTATGTGTAAATAACCAATAATCACGCTATTATAAAGCCAACAAGAACAAAAGAAACAAATAATACAAAAGAAAAAAACAATACAATGAAAAAAAAGCCAAACGTAAAATCATGGACAATATAATAAAACCAAAAAAAAAAAAAAAGAATAATTCAACAACAAATGATTAAATTAAAAAACAACTCTGTTAAAAAACATTAGAAAACAACTAATAAAGTTTTTTTTTTGGTGCAAAAGTAAAAATTAGGTGAAAATTAGGATTTTATTATAGTTTTTTTTAATATAATGCTTATATTTTGTTTATTTGGAGATTTAATGTATAGGTGTGTGTGGAACTAGAAAAAAAAAAAAAAGGTGTGTGTGGAGCTAGAAAAAAAAAATTTTGAGTTTCACTTTTTATTTTTTTATTTGTGTAATAAAGATTGTAATAACCATCTTTTTATGCCATTTTGTTTGAAAATAGTTTTGTAATTAAAGAATTTAAATCTTAGGAGCGTGTGGAGAGTCAATAGATGTATTAATAGAACCACCTTACTAATATTCATAAATTGCTTAAATTTTATGTGTCGTTTGGTAAATACATTATGCTTTAATTGCATTTGAATATAATTCATTTTTTGAGTGTTGTATTTGGTTGAAAAGTATTTATTTCGTATTTAAATGAAATGTGTGTTTGGATGGAAAGTATTTTAGAATTGAAAAGTTGATGTGATCGGTAAAAGTAGAAATAAAAAGTTAGAGTTGAAAAGTTTATGTGATTGTTTTAAAAAACTTTTAAATAATAATTGTTTTCATAACGCTATTGAAAACAATTGTATTTGAATGCAAAATTTTATATTTAGTATAAAATTATATTATGTTTAAATATAATAACATTGAAAAATGTTTGCCAAATGTCTCCTTAGTTGTTTATTAAATGAGTACATGGCACAAATACAATAGTGCCCCTCCCATTCACTAATTTCTCCAACACTAGTTTAAAAAAAAAGCTAATACTGATTACACAAACATACAATTATACAATAGAAAGATGTGAAAAATAAAAGCAACATATATGTCTCGTCTTATTAGGTTGAAGAAACATTTACACCAAGTTTTTTTTTTTTTTTTTTAAGTTGGTTCCTAAACTACATTATATATCTAATTTTGATTTCTAAACTATAAAATCCAGAGTTTTACAACTTATAAGAAATTTACTCTCTTAGTCCTTAAAGCTAGTTTCCATCAAAATTTTAACAACCAGAAGGCCAAAAAAAGTTTTGGACACTTGCTCTTCCTGCTAATTTTGTAATAGAATTATAACTTCATATACTAAATTTAATTAAAATACACCAAAATAAAAAATAAGTAAAAAGCTAATAAATCTTTTACAAATTTAACAAGGTGAATTCTCATATAAAGTTTAGAGATCAAATGGCTGAATTTTTTTTATTCAAGAAGATGATTGTTAATCAATGATTGTACATGTAATGTATCAATTAATTAATAAAAAAAAATATTTTGACATTGATTATCCGTATTAATCAATAATTGACTGTTAAACAAAATGCACATTTTTTTTTATTTTTACAAAACTTCTTAAAAAGTTATTTACTCAATGAATCCCATCAAAATAGACATTCAAATCCATGTAGGTAAAAAAAAATCCAATAAAAAAAACAGTTTTTAAGTGTATGTTTAGCTCAACACTTTAACTTAATATAACTTTTAACTTAATATAACTCATAAATTAAAATGAATTATATAAAAAAAAACCATGTAGGTGAAAAAAAAATAATTAAAATTATGCATTTCGTTTAATATTTTAATTTAATTTAACTAAATTGATTATTTCGTTTAAATTTAATTTGACTTGACTTATATTAAAAATTATAAAAATAAAAATAACTAATATAAAAGCTTATATTAAAATAACAAAAATAAAAATAAAAATAATAAAAATAAATTTTATTAAATTAAATTAAAGTAAAATTAATTTAATATAATTTATAAATTAAACTAAATTTGATCATTAATCAAACCAACCTTAATATTTCAATTACTTTGCAAGCAACCAATGAGATCGTTTGATGTAACCACCGATATCGTTTGAGACTCGCTGGCTGTGAAGGACCTGTCTGAGAAGACGTTGTTTGGTACAGAGGAAAAAGCAACTGAAAAGGTTGGTGAAAGTGGACGCAGAAGGTTGGAACAAAAGAACACGTCAAATCAACTTCTTTTTCCCCTTTTGTTTTTTTTTTTTTTTTACCCCTCTTTTTCCTTTTTGTTTGTGAATAGAGTCAGAAAAATGGAAAAAGAAAGGTTAGGACAGAGGAGAAAGGGAAAAAAATAAAAAAATAAAGAGGGCCCTAAGAGAGAGAGAGAGAGAGAGAGAGAGAGAGGGTCCAGCAAATTGTGAGGTTGTTGCCTTTGAAAGATTTTTTTTTCTCTCCCCGTCGCTTTCTACCTTTTGATACTGAAAATGACCATGGCCTGGCCAGATCAACGGCTCGGACCACCGAGTCATTGACTCAAGACTCCGTGCATGTAACTCGCCTGACTCGGTATCATTGTTGTCCGATCCAACAGTAAAAAAAAAAAGAAAAAGGCTTGGCCTCGTCTCCACTTGCTTTTCAATTCTTGTTGGAAAGAAAAATAAATAAATAAATAAATAAATAACCGCTTTTAAAAAATAATTAAAATAAAAAATAAATTCTTTTAAAATAATTAAAATAAATAATAGATTTTTAAAATAATTATTAAATTAAATTTATCAAATAAATGATATATTTATATATCAATAAATGATTTATTAATATTTTTATTAAGTAAATAATTTATTAATTCTTATAAATATATTAATTAAGTAGTAAAATTTTTATTTATTAGATAAATCTACTATTTATTATATATATTTTAAAAACTACTATTTTCTGTAATTTCTTAATCTTGTGTTCATCTTTGCAAATCAAACAAGCAATTAGGGTTTGTCTTTGTTATTGTAATTTTATTTACATTGGTTATTTGGGCAGAGCCCTGAACATTTGGCATGCAATTAAAAAAATTGATACGTTGCGTCCTTTAAAATTTGACTCAATTTGAGTTTATAATTATAAATTTCATTTGAGTACAATTTTTTTAATAAATAACTGTTTCTATTTACTTTCTGTTTCAAACTGCCATAAGTTTTTTATTTTTATTTTTATTGTAATTGAGATGATTTAATTTCCCATGTGAATAGAACAAAGAGTAAAACATCACCATCTACATACCATGTCAAAATTTGTCATGGATAATGAGATTTTACAATATTTGTTAGAGCTGTTTTTAATAAGTATCTATACACACGTAGAAATATTTTTATTCGGATAATGAACATCTAAACACTATTTAAAATGATAATTCAAACGTTTTCATTAAAAAAATGTTAAAATCCAAATAATCTCATTGCTATATAAATTATTGTTATATCTTTACGAAGTTACGATTAGAATATAAGTTAAATATTGCATCCTTTATTTCTCTAAGCATAATATATAGAGTCTTGTTTATCTAAGACAGGATGGAAAACTTGTTGACGGTCCCACTAGATGCTACTTACTGGATTAATAACAAGTGGAAATTCTCGTATCTTTTCATTATCCTATGTGAATGTGATCTACATAGATAGGAATCAATAATTCTTTTAAAAAGAAAGAAAGGAAAAAAAGAAAAAAAGAAACAATCCTAAAGTTTCTCTTTAAAAGCTACTTTCCTAACCCCCCCACCCCCTCTCTAAAAGGGTATTTCTAAATCCTACTTCCATAAACAATTAGAGTAACATTTCTTGTTTGATTTCAAGGTATTTGGAGTAATGTAATTAGATTACATGTCCTATATGTTAAGCAAAAAAGATATTAAAGAAAAAAAAAAAAACTATGAGATAAACTTGAATGACGGGATTGATTGTTTATATTTTGGCATGCAAAAGAAGCAATTGATGTGGCATGTATTAACAACACAAGATGTGATCGAGCAACTTCCCAACTAGCTCTTTATCGTAAGAAAAACTCCCCAAGCAGCCAACGAACGATCTCAGTTCAATTGATTTAACTAACCTTTTCTAATCTTAAAAATATAGTGATAATAGATATAATAAAATTATATGGTTGAATATAATAAAAAAAAAATCTACCAAATCTGTTTGATTTACCATCTCCAATATCAATTATCTAAATCCTATATAATGTTTATTTGGTTGGAAATGAAATATTTAATTTTTGAATGTTTTAATTATTTTACAAAAACAAAACTTGTATTACATTCATTTTTATATTTTTATACTATTTAAATAATATTTTTAATAAAAACTATCTAAACACTTTGAATATACAATTCAAATCCAATTCAAATTATACATTTAAATGTAAATATTCAATTTGAATAAATATTAAATGCTGCGATGATCTAATGGACATTTGGTTTTTGTTCTAAATTATCATGTTTTTATAAGAAATTGTATACACTATTATTAAAGGTACTTTATAATAGGAGGTGAAGAATAGGTTTTTTTAGAAAGAGAAAAAAGAGAGAGAGGCTGAGATTTGGGGTCAGAGGTCCGACATCTAGCTGGATTGCCATTCTCCATCCCTTTTAGGGGAGTTCACTATGATCTCAAGCACCGAGCTCGTTCTACTGGAGGAGTGGGTCATGTAAGCTAGGAGCTATGCATAGAGGCTTGGTCTTCATTCGTCATACTCATTTTTGC
The DNA here is from genome assembly GCA_035233585.1 of Antiaris toxicaria. NCBI lineage: Eukaryota > Viridiplantae > Streptophyta > Magnoliopsida > Rosales > Moraceae > Antiaris > Antiaris toxicaria. Next base: position 8,279,612 of record CP141162.1, on the reverse strand, counting down.
ACACGTTTACCATAAGGGATCATTGAAACTGCAATCACCCAATTGTGAGACGGCGGCAAAGTGGGTTGGGGCTACCTCAGAGCCAAGAATGAAGATTTGTTTGCTAGTTTTTATCCCTAGATTCTGGCGCGTATGTCATGGGTGCCCATTGAAATCGCGTGAGTTGGATTGCAAGATGTTGACGAGCATAATGGGTTGAAATGTGTGGCTATACAAGATGTCATCGGTGGCATGTGCTTCTCACAAGCTGCTGCGTCTCTGTTCTCCACTTTGGCCGTGTTTTCTTAATATTGCTTTAATAAATCAGATTGCTTTTCCGACATTGAAGTGCTTGGCTTTGTTGGTTGGATCCGTGTGGCCCTATAGTGTTTTTGTGTATTTATTGCTTGTATGTGTAACAAGGATGATGTTTTCCCATTGATCCCTCATTTATTCTCGTGTTTTGTGTTGAATTTAGGTGGTCGACTTGAAGCCGTTGTTGGACTGAGTATTATTAGTGGGCATTGCTTGTTTTTGCTCCATCTTTTGTAAGAGTTTTACTTCATTTTTAGGATAGGAGGTCGTTCCGGCTTCCTTTGAACATGCTAATTATATATATGAGTTCTTATTGGTTTGTTATAAGATGTAATTCTACGTGATTCTCTAATCCTGTATTAACTTTTTGATTATTTGTTGTCAATGTATTTTCGGTGAATTTTGTTCCTCTCCTTGTAGTTCTTGCCTTTTAGTAGCCGCTAATAAATTTTTAACCTTAAGAGAAGGAAAAGGAAAAAAAAAAAAAAAACTCTATACCGCAAAGAACTAAAAAAAGAAAGAAAGAAGAAAACAAACTACTTATGGGGTGTTTGGTAAACGCATTATATTTTGATTATAATTGAATGAAATTTGTTTTTTGAATGTTGTATTTGGTTGAACAGTATTTGTTTTATATTTAAATGAAATGTGTGTTTGGATGAAAAATATTTTAGAGTTAAAAAGTTGATATGATTGATAAAAATAGAAATAAATAATAAAGTTGAAAAGTTGATGTAATTGTTTTAAAAACTTTTAAATAATAATTATTTTTATAATACTGTTGAAAAATTTATATTTAATATAAAATTATATTATATTTGAATAAAATTAAAATAACTTTTATTTTTATTTTTCAAACAACACCATAAGGTGTCAAGTTCAACTGAGCCAACAAAACTCGCTTGAGTCAACTCCATTATGCTTTTTTTTTTTTTTTCCCTGAATTTCACAATGCGAAAATGAAAGAACAGACCAAATTACACGTAAGCGTACAGTAACGCTGACTGTCACTTTTGGCGCACTCAAACTGAGTGGACACAGCATCTCTCTCTCCCTCTAAAAAGAAAAAGTATGATGATCACACATTGATACTCAAAAAGCTTTAGACCCTAAAGCCACATAAGAAATAAAATAAAAGAAAGATCTGTGGAATTGATATTATTATTTAGTTTTTTTTGTCAAATTTAAAATCCTATAATAATTTTAATGAAATACAATATTATATAAAATTAAATAAATAATTAATATTATATTAAAAAAGAGATTAGAATATTAAATAAAATAAATATAATGATTAAACGATAAAAGTTAATATAGATAGATTGTGTGAAATGTGAAATTATAAAATTATTTTAATTATTTGAGTAATATTTTATTTTTTATCATAAAAAATTAAAAAAAGAAAAGATAAAATAATCAAAACAGAATCTATGCTCACCGGTCACTACCTGTTGGCTTCCTTCCCAAATGCACTTCTCTGCCGTGGGCCCCCGCCACTCCAATGTGGACCCCACCCTCATTTCACCACCACCCAACAAGTAACAGCAACATTTCCATGCCCTCCCTCATTTCCACTTCCCCCAATAAATAAATTTAAAACCCCCACTCTCCTTCAACAAAAAGCTTATAATATTATTACAATCCCTCCTTTAATTATATCTTCCTAAATTAAAAAAATCGTTTTTTTCCCCTCTTTGGCTTCAAAATTAAAAAAGCAAACTCTTTTTTGGAGGGGGTTTTGGCCGTGTGGTGTCTATTTGCCGGCGATGCCAACGCCGGTGAGCGTGGCCAGGCAATGTTTGACGCCGGAGGCAGGTCACGCGCTGGACGAGGCGGTGGGGGTGGCGCGCCGCCGCGGCCACGCTCAGACGACGTCGCTTCACGCGGTGTCGGCGCTGCTCACCCTCCCGTCGTCGCCGCTCCGAGACGCGTGCGCGCGTGCAAGGAACTCCGCGTACTCGCCTCGCCTCCAGTTCAAAGCCCTGGAGCTCTGCCTCGGCGTGTCTCTGGATCGGGTCTCGTCGACCCAACTCGCCGACGACCCGCCCGTTTCGAACTCGCTCATGGCCGCCATTAAGAGGTCCCAGGCCAACCAGAGAAGACAGCCCGAGAACTACCATCTCTACCACCAGATTCCCCAGCAATCCTCCATAGCCTGCGTCAAGGTCGAGCTCCAACACCTGACCTTATCGATCCTGGACGACCCGGTCGTCAGCCGGGTCTTCGGCGAGGCCGGTTTTCGGAGCTCCGAAATCAAGCTCGCCATCTTACGCCCCTTCTCTCAGCTCCTCAGGTACTCTCGCTACAGAGGCCCTCCGGTTTTCCTCTGTAACCTGACCGAATACCCTAACCGGAGCCCCGGATTCGCCTTCTCTGGGTTCTTCTCCGACGGCGACGGAAACTGCCGCCGAATTGGAGAGATCCTGGGGAGGAGCAAGGGGAAGAATCCCCTGCTCGTCGGAGTATGCGCGTACGATGCGCTCCACAACTTCGCGGAGGCGATTCAGAAGAGAAACGACGCCGTTTTGCCCGTCGGATTGTCCGGCTTGAACACAATTTCAATCGAAAAAGAAATCTCGAAGTTCATCGTTGAAGAAGACTGCGACAATAATGGCTTCAGCGAGGTGAATCGGGTATTGGAGCAGGGTGGTTCGGGGCCTGGCTTGGTCGTGAACTTTGGAGACTTAAAGAACTTCGTCGACGACGATTCCAGAGACGACAAAGTGAGCAATGTCGTCGGAAAAATCACCACACTGTTGGAGATTCAAGCCGGAAAAGTCTGGTTGATCGGCGCGACGGCGAGCTACGAGAGTTACTTGAAGTTCGTGAGCAGATTTCCGTCGATCGAGAAGGATTGGGACCTTCAGCTTCTCCCGATTACTTCTCTGAGATCACCTTCCTCCATGGCGGAATCTTATCGCAGGTCTAGGTAAGTTCTAAGATTTGCCATTTTTAAAGATACATATATATATATGTGCGTGTGTTTATATTTTAACGTGTAATCTCTTGTTTCTTGTCTTCTGCAACTACTTGCATGAACAAATGTTTGTCTGTTGATGGACTTCAATAAATTATATGAAAAATAATATTTTTTACATCGGGATGTCAACAAAAGTATTTGTTTGCTCCTGAATAATTGTTATAATATAAACCAAATAATAAAAAAACAAAGAATTGTCTTGCCGTTGCCATTAGCCGTATGTACACGTATATTATATATAATCTTGGGCCTCTTTTTCGCCTGTCACATATTTGCGATTTCTGAGCGGATTCACGAGATTTTGATTTTGTTTGCTTGCGAAGTTTGGTAATTATAAATATTTTAACATTTGACTTAAAATTTCTTGGATGTTGGGTTGGACACGTCATCATAATATTATTGAACTTTAACAACTTGTTACGATTTTTATTTTATTTTATTTTTAAATTTTTTGCACGGCCAATTTGAATTTCTGTGGATTTTTTTGAATCCACGGATTAAAATTGATTTGACTCGCAGACCCTCGTCCACACTGTTGCGGTGTAGTAATGAAAGAGTACTTCCTTTATAAACATTTTTCCCTGTGTGTAAGTGATTTTTAGTGCGTAAATGGCGTTTTTTAAGAAGTTTTTTAAAGTTAAGTTAATTAATAATTAACTTAACTTTAATTACTAATATGTTTTTTTTTTTCTATGTTTTAGGATTTGTTTAGTTTTAAGATCTTACTTAATCTAGTTTATAAATTAAAGTTAAGTTGGTTAAATTGACAGGACTTACTTCATTATTATTTTTTATTTTTATTTTTACTATTTAACATAATTTTTAATACATATTATCCATATTGTCACAATTTTCAGGTTAAGCTAAACTATATTAGAGCGAAATGACTAACTTAGCTTAACAATTAGAAACTAGATCAAGTTAGAATGTTAAACCTGATGCACGTTTATTGTGAATTTAAAATTTTTTATTCTTATTCATACGTAATAGAATATTATCTACTGTGACTTTTCTTTATAGCTATGTTACGTATTGTACTATAAACAACAAAAAATAATTTTCAAATGTTTTGTCTTCATGATTCATGTATCTTTATTTATTTATTTATTTGTTTTTTCTTTCTAGCTTTTGAATGTTTATTTGCTTGATGTAATCTGTAACCGTCTGTTTTTGTTTTGCCCATTGAATCTCACGTTTCCATGTTTGTGACTAACTTTAACTTACAGCTTGATGGAGTCATTTGTTCCATTTGGCGGGTTCTTTTCAGCACCCTCTGATCTAAAGTTCCCTTTAAGTGGTTCTTTTCAATGCCTGCATCGATCTCTCCAGGGCGACGACAATTGTGAACAAGAAGCATCTGACGTTTCGAAAGGCGGATTTGCTTCTTCGGTTGCAGAGCAGTGCCAATCAAGCTTGCCCTCTTGGTTGCAGACGGCGGCACTTGGTGCCAACAAGGGGGAATTGGATGTGAAGGTGTGTATCACTTTCAGAAATATAATTTGATTAGTTTTGTTTCACCTTAGATTTTAGCCTTTTCAATTTCAATTCCAAGAGCATCATAAAATTAGTTTTCTTTTAAGATGCCAACAAGTTGTTATTTCATTTGCTCAAGTAATATAGTTACATATTGCTACACAATATTTGTGTGAAAAAACCAGTTTGTACCTCTTCAGTGCAGACCAAAGATGATGGAGATTTATTGAACGCCAAAGTTCCTGGTTTCCAGAAGAAATGGGATAACATGTTCCAGAATCTTCATCAAACACGATCATTGCCCGAAGCGAATTTGTTTCCGACTATTGTGGGGTTTCAGTCTGCTAATCAAAGCAGCATAAATGAGGGCGTTTCTTCAGATGAAACTAATAAGCGCATGGATCTCAATTCATGCATACCAGCAGAAGAGGAAAACATATCTGCATCACAGATGAGCATTACTCGTCCTGTGGCTTCTAAAGACAAGAATGAGAGTTTTTCATCGGGGTTGTGGGAAAAGCCTTCAAAAGATGAAGATCTCGAGTCCGGTGGTGCCAGGTCCTCTCCTTGCAGTATGTCCAATTCGAGCATGGGAGATAGAAATCAGATTAGATCTCCTGCATCCTCGACTTCAGTGACCACTGATTTGGGGTTGGGGACGTGCTTTTCCAGTGGCTGTGAGAAGTTGAAGAAACCTCAAAATCAAAATCGTGCAGAGCTTCAGCAAGGCATCCTAGGTTCATTCTCGGAGAATGTAGATTTAGTCAATAGACATGTCTTTTACCATACAACTCAATCATCATCGTTGTCCAGTCCCGACAATCACAGGCAGATCGATCCAAAAGATGTCAAGATGCTTTTTAGAGTTCTCTTTGAGAGAGTTGGCTGGCAATTGGAGGCCATTAGTGATATTAGCCAAACGATTGTCCGATGTAAAACAAGAGAAAAATGCCATGGTGCCATTCAGAGAGGAGATATATGGTTGAATTTTGTTGGACCTGATAGGTCTGGCAAGAGGAAAATTGCTTCTGCACTCGCTGAGGTACTATATGGAAACCAGGAAAACGTGATCTGTGTTGATCTAAGCTCTCAAGACGGAATGATCCCTTCAGAAACAAATGGTTATGATGTCAAGTTTAGAGGCAAGACTGTTGCTGATTACATCGCGGGGGAAATGTGCAAGAAACCCTTGGCCGTTGTCTTCCTTGAAAATGTAGACAAGTCTGACGTGCTGGTTAGAAATTGTTTATCCCAGGCTATCGCAACTGGTAAATTTTCAGATTCTTATGGAAGAGAAGTCAGCACAAGTAACACAATATTTGTGACAACATCCACATCCCCGAAAAACCAAAAAATTCCAATTTCCAGGAAGGAATCATCCAACTACTCTGAAGAAAGAATCTTGAAGACAAAAGGTCGGGCGCTGAGGATTATGGTTGAATTTGCCACGAGAGAAAATGGAAACGTAAGCCAAAGCAAGGTTGTGTCTGAAGGCATTTCAAATCCTATCTTGGTGAATAAAAGGAAGTTGACTGGCGTCGGCGAACCTCTAGAACAGCATAACGGCTTGGACATGCCCAAACGGGCACACAAGAAATCGTCTGCTAATCTGGATCTCAATCTTCCAGCTGAAGATGCTGAAGTGCAAAATACAAACGAGGGAAGCTCCGAAAATGACCCCATCTCGGATAACACTGAGGCTTGGTTGCAAGATTTCTCTCGTCTGGTGGATGGAACAGTGGTTTTCAAACCGGTCGACTTCAATGCCCTTGCTGAGAAAATTTTTAAGGAGATCCAAAATGGCTTCCACAGATCCGTTCACTCAAAGTGTTCACTGGAGATCGATTCCAAAGTCATCGAACAGTTACTTGCTGCTGTGTATTCGTCAGACAGACAGAAACCGGTGGAGGATTGGGTGGAGCAAGTTCTCAGCAAGGGATTTGGTGAAATCCAGAAAAGGCACAGCCTCACTCCTCATTCTGTGGTGAAACTAGTCACTTGCGAAGGCCTCGGCTTCGAGGATCAACCACCAACTAGTTACCTTCCTCCTAGAATTATCCTCAACTGATGCAGTAGAAAAGGCCTTTTTCTTTTTTTTTTGGTAATTATAGTACAATGTAGCACTTAGCTTTAGCCACCCCTCTTAGGATTGGTTAATCCCGTAATTTGATTCGCTTTTTCTCGGTCTATGCTTTGTGTATGATATGTAATTCCCGGCTAGTGTCAGTGTGATTTATCTTCTACGTACTAAATAAGCTGAAGCTGTTGCTTTTGTTACTGCTCCCTCTTTTCTGATGTATAAAAGCCCACGAAAATTTGTGAAGGTTATGAAATTTCTCTACCAGGAATGAAATATTTTCAGTGAACTCTCTCTGTATTTATGGCTCAAGACACTACTTCCACCTCATCTTCCTCTTGCAACATAACGTATCGTTTAAATTTTCTTGGTCGTATGACACGATTTTAGAGGCCAACCATAATATGCTTGTCCAACATTGGTCTTTCTTGTATTCCGCCACACGAACCAGAAGAAAGCTATGCAACAAAGATTTCTGAAGAAAGAGAAGTGAGAGTAAGAAAAGAGGAAGGGATTTGTAGATTTTGAGGTTTATACATCTTTTAAGATTTAAGAAAACACAGTATGCTTGTTGTCTAATTTTAGAGAGGCAAAACATGCAAATAGGTTGATTTCTCTTGGTTAATAAAGAGTTCGGCTTTTTGATATTAGTGGTCGTTTACTAATAAGAATATGTTAAGTACAAATAATAATATAAAAAGTCCATTTTCTAGACCCATGTCAAAATATGTTTGTTTTTTAATTTTATTATGTAAATATCCCTTCTTAAATAAACACATATATGTAGTACTTTGCCTTTATATCAAAGTTGGCATAATTTTTATTTATTCATATTCTCTCTTTTTTTTCTCTTGTTTTTTATTGTAATGATGAATTTTTTTTATGGCAACTATCATTTCTTTAAATAAAATTAAATATGTTTATTTACATCACAACTATTATTTACAATAAAAATTGATTAAAAAAAATTAAAATGAAAAAAAATATATTAACTCAAAATATTTAAGTTTTTCAATAAAAATTAAATTCTTTATGAAAAAATACTTATTATTTATGTCGATTATGAGACGGATTGTAATTCAACTAAACCCTAATATTTTGTTATACTTTTTTTTTTTAACCCTTTTCTTAAAATAATGCCTTTTTGAGGTGCATTTCATTCCAAGATATATATATATATATAAGAAAATAAGAAAGGAAGAAAAAGAATAAGACGATGAAATTACGGTTAAGAAAGAAATCATCTTCCATTAATAAGAGTTTGGCAGGAATGATGGGGTGGGACTTACGGATTTAATAATTGTATTATAAAATTTAATATATGATAAATTTAATATTAAATATAAACTTCATTACGAGACACATTTTTGATCTAAATATTAAACTTTATCATCAACATAATAAATTAATATTATACGGAGATAATCTAACGGAACGTAAAAATTGTAAATATGTCTTTTTTGAGAGGGGGGGCAGCTTATTAAATCCGAGAAAAATCTGAAAAAAATCATGGGCCCATCCAAATGGGCCAAGGTTGGACAGCGAAAGACAGAGCGCAGCGATTAAGAACTTGGGGGCCCAACAGACGGAAAAAAAAAAAAACCAGTGGAAAGAGAAGGACCGACAGATCCGATTGGCATTGATGTCTGTCAGAGTAAAAATTAAAATGGGGCTTTAGAGAAGAGGACTCGACAGAACAACCAGTTTCAAACTTGAAGTTTTAGTTTAGTGGCTTTTGTTTTCTCTCTCTCTCCTTGTTTTTTTTTTTTTTCCTCCAGCTATTCATCGGATCGGATCTGCAAAATTCCAATTTCTCCCTTACCCACCAAGCCCAAATGGCCTTCTTCTGCTCCTCCTGATTCCAATTTCACTTTCCAACAATTTATTAATAACAAAAAATAAAATAAAATAAAATAAAAAAATGGCGTCTTCCATTTCTCCCAGGCCTCGCACCGTCGAAGAGATCTTCAAGGACTTCACCGCTCGTCGCTCGGCTCTCATTCGCGCCCTTACCTTCGGTACTCTCTCTCTCTCTCTCTCTCTCTCTCTCTAAATTCATGGATTTTGCGATGAATGACGGTGTTTATGTTATTCTTTTTCTTTGGTGTTGGTTTCAGATGTGGATCAATTCTATGCCCTCTGCGATCCAGGTTTGCTCTTTTTTTTTTTTAATAATTATTCCGTCATTTCGTTTTTTGGGGTAAATTGGTGATCTGAGAGATTTTCGCAGTTTAGATTTCTTGGATTCATATTCCGGAAATTGGTTGATTTTTACTGCATTATGTCGCAAACCAAAAAAAAGAAAAAGTAACTTTCCTTTTGTTCGATTCTAGTTCTAGAGTTTAAGGGGACTCAGTTGATGTTAGTTTCAGGAATATTTATATGAATTTTGAATGATTGGAGAGTGAGTAAATTGGGAAATTATGTTTGTTTTGGTGACCTTCAGAGAAGGAAAATTTGTGCTTCTACGGACACCCGAATGAGACGTGGGAAGTGGGTTTGCCAGCGGAGGAAGTCCCGCCGGAGCTTCCCGAGCCGGCATTGGGCATAAATTTTGCCAGAGATGGGATGAAACGCAAGGACTGGCTTTCCCTGGTGGCAGTGCACACCGATTCTTGGTTGCTCTCTGTGGCTTTCTATTTTGGTGCCCGGCTTAATCGTAATGAGAGGTATGCACTCCCTTCAATTAAACTGTTGTTGATGCATGGTCTCTATCAATTTGAGATTTTTAGATCAATTTTCATCTTGGCAATGGTGAATGGATGATATTCTTAGAGGCTTGCTAGGATATTGTTGATTGTCCAAGTGATAGTGTATCTTTTCTCTCGGGCTCTGTGGTCTGTACCACTTTTTCGGAAGTTATCATTTTCTTTTTTGGGATTGTAGCAAAGGAATCTTGAGGTTGTGATAATATAAAACAGTAACCTTAGGTTTGGTTTCATGATTACCATCATGCTTTAATTTGCCGATCTGTTATACTAACATCTGTTCTGCTTGTTTGTTGAAAGGTTTGTAAAATTTTGTATGGAGGATGGACGAGTGTGAAATTCTTGTTTGTAGGAAGAGACTCAGCGGCGGAGCCACGTTGGGCCCAGGGTCAGCTCCCTCAGCCCAATGGGCTCCTTCAACTCAAGTATAAGAATTTTTTTTTTTCTAATAATCTCCTAGGTTGCCCCCGAAATTTTGAAATTACAAAATTTACTTAGATTTTTTTTTTTTTTTTTGCAATAATGTAACTAGATTTGCTTTGTAAATATACATGATTTCAGCCTTAAAACCCCAAATAAACAAAAAGTCAATTACACTACTATTTAAATTTGTATTTTGGGCTTTTTAAAGTTGGTTAAATTAAGAAGAAAAGAAAGTTATAAATTCAAACATTTTTTAGTTCAAATTTGGTTTAATTCACGTCCCCTTGAAAAAATTTTTTGGCTTCACCGCTGAAGAGACTAGATATATGGTTACTGATAGTGTGTTATATGTAATAGTCCCCCAAGTAAAACATTGTATATGAAGTAGCTCTTGGCACAAGACCCGTGTATAACTCGTGGAAATGTGTTCTTAGCTTGTCTGTTGATATAAGTTCTTACAATCAATTGTTGCAGGTGAACATCTCTTCACTCCAACCAAGAGAATGTAGAGTACATTGACTGATTCCACAGTCCCTATGTACTTCATCTAGGAAAGTTCAAATAATAGTTATGTAACTTTCTTCTTACTAGTCCTCTCTTATCTTTTATATTTTAAACGCGCACGCGCGCGCGCGTGTGTGTGTGTGTGTCCATGTGTCCGGGGGGGGGGGGGGGTTGCGCTTGGTGTCAACTCCCATATGATGGTAAGCCTGGGATTCGGTTCACTTATGTGAGGAAAGCTAAGAAGAAGGTGTTGTGTTAGGGGCTGATGTGTCATTTGGGTGGTTTGTTGTTGTAATATGGTGAAGTTAGAATAGTGTATCTGTTAATTAGACTCAGTTAGCATGGGGAGGGTTGTTGTGAAGAGTCAGTTAGTTTTTAGTTAGAGGTTAGATATAAAATGGTGTTTAGTGGTGGTAAGAGGTTGGGTAGAATTTGGGTTGTGGAAAGTCTTTGGTTAAGCCAAACATAGGGAGATCCAATAGATTCTCGAAGTTCTGTACATTTCTCTGGTTTGTCAACCCTAATTCTCATCAATAAAGACATCAATTTCAGTTGACAATCGTGTTCGTGTGTGTGTATGGTGCTTGAATTTCTGATTCTTATCTTATAATTGATGAATTACGTTATCTGTGCTTTATGTACAATTGGATGGCTTTGATCGTGCTCATCTGTGCTTGAAGTTATAGATGATGTCGGGGATTATAAGACAGGCATTGGTTTTTCTCTCAACAGGAAGCGTCTATTTAGCATGATAAATGAAATGCCCACTCTATTTGAAGTCGTAACTGGAAGGAAGCCAACCAAAGATAAAACTAGTTTGGATAGTGGGAGCAAGTCCAGAAACAGTATAAAGGTGAAACTATTTATCTCTTTGCTCTCTCTTTTATGGGTGATGATAGGAACTATTATCTTCTTTTCTTGTGTTTTTCCTTTTCAATTGCCATGGTTCCAAGAATCTGTTTCTCATAGCCCGTATTTGCTTAGCAGAGATCAAGTGACAGACAAATCAAGAGCAATTCAAAGTTAGTCGATGAAAGTTACGGGGATGATGAAGACGAACACAACGACACTCTATGTGGAAGCTGTGGGTCAAATTACAGCGCTGACGAGTTTTGGATTGGCTGTGACATCTGCGAGAGGTGGTTCCACGGAAAATGCGTGAAGATTACACCAGCAAAGGCAGAAAGTATTAAGGAGTACAAATGCCCTTACTGCAGCACAAAGAAAGGCAGACAGTAGAGGCTAAAGAGTTGAGACGGTTAACCTCGTACTGGTCCTAAATATCATTGTAAATCAGTGATAGTAACCTAGTGGTTTAGTTTCAAAAGAAAGGAAAGGAAAAAAAAAAAAAAAAACATATATCCGGTTCGTTTTTTCTGTTGTTTTCTGGGTGTCCTTTCCCAGATATGTAATATTCTGCTTATCTGTAACATTTTCCCACTACATTTTGCTTTGTAAGTTAAATTATTATTTAACAGACCCTTTAATTTTTTTTTTATAATTATATTGCTCTTCTGGATTTTAGATAAATTTCCATGGTTTATTTTTATATAACGTATTTCAACAGCATCGTACAGAGGGCTTTGTGTCTAGACAAGTCAAACTTGGGTAATTTGCTTTTCCTTTTTCTTCTATGTGAAGATGAAGAAAATTTTCATAATTGTGCTTATCTGACTACTGTTTGGGCGACGGGGGTCTGAACAAGTAACAGAGAGAAAGACCCGGTTGATTCATACGAACACAGCGTCGTGTAAGTTGTCCTTGGGCGAACCTTTGAGAGTGATAGAGAAAAAAAAAATGTAATTATTGGGTTTTCGCAGAAATGTTTTCTAGTTTGTGTTTGCTAGCTTAGGCCAATGACGAAGAGTCTTCGTACATTGTTTTTGGAAAAACAAAACATGAATGGAATCCTCCTATGCTTCGCTTTTGTAGTATATGATATGACGCTCTGAAAACTGAAAAAGAATAAAGAGTTCCCTTAGTGGAATGACTTGGAATTGGCGTACATCGCACTTGCAAAAGTTGCTTCAGACATTTTTCGGGGACCCGAAGGATAAGATAGTCTGTTGGGAGCAAAGGCCAAACTAAAAATTTCTCCTAGATTTTTGTCTTTTTGCAAAAAAAAAATCAACAAAAAATTAAAACCAATTTTTGATAAGTCAACCAATGTCAATTTTAAAATTTTATTCCCAAATTTTGTTCTAAACGTAAGATATTCAGCTTCAAAATTTGGAGCTATTCAAATTAAGTTATTCAATTTCAACTATGATCCTTGTATTATCTATTAATTCTTGAAAAATTAGGTAAATAGACAACTTTTAAATATCTATTTGAATAGATTACCAAAATTATTTTTTTTAGGAAAATAATCCTTAATCAATGTCGATTTTAATCAATTATTAATTGATTATAGTTACTCAATAAAAAATACATATTAAGATTAATTGATTACTGATTAACAATAGTCAATAATTGACTGGTTGATTATTTTTTAAAAAACAGGCATTTTATTAATTTTATAAAATTTTATATATTTAAAAAAACATTTTTAAAAAAGCTATTTGCCTAAATATTTCTCAAATATTCTATTTTTCACATACTAATTAAAATCTAGTAATAGAGAAATAAACTATGGTTTTTCCATTGTGTATTTCTATTAAAGACCTTTCTTTGTTAGTGGGTTTTAATTATTATATAAGATGTCTCTTATTAAGTAACTAACAGTAATTTCACATATATTCTGTTAAAAATATAATGTTTAAATCCTCTTATTCTTAAATTAGAAAGAAAAAAAGGCGTATTTGGTGGTAGAGTAATTTCCTCCATCCAAATAATTAATAAATTAGTAGAAAAAAAATCTATTTTTCCTTATGTATGTATTAATTAGATATATCACAGTGTTAAAAATATAGAAAAGATATATAAAAAATATATATATATAAACAAAGAGTTTGCCACAATCAAAATCTGATCGTAACAAATTTCGAGTAAGTATTTATATAGGCAATGCAATTATTTGGAAAGAAATGATTATAAATTAAACTAATATGATTCACCATCGTAACAATACATAAATGATTGGTAAAGGTTCATGAGTTTTTATATTCAATCGTCTTCCTTTTTCCTGTTGTTGCTCGTTTGTATGTATTTTCTTTTTGTTTCTCAAACCTATAATGAAATACAGGCAAAATTCGATTTTTGTGCTCGAACCAAAAAAACTCAAAAATTAGAACGTATAATTTAGCATTCTTATCCTAAAAAAAAACTCACATTTGCTCTCAGAAAACAAGATTATAATAGACTTTTTTTCCCTGAAAGATTCTAATAAACTAATTATTTGGAGTAAATTAAATTCCAAATGAGATGATGTGGTCGGAGACACAAAGGATAAGCCTTGAATATCGTCCAATGCATCACTCTCAATAGAAGAGAGGTGGACTAACATGCACCACAAACCCAAATAACTCAACTTTTCTCGACCAAGCAGCCTTCCAAAGGAAAAATAAGAGAGAGAGAGAGAGAGAGAGGGGCCATCCGATGCATGTGTTAATTATAGCACCAGTTTTCAATGCCAGACCTATTCTCAAATATGATAAGATTTCGTAGAAACTATTGCACCAGTTTTCAATACCAGGCCTTTTCTCAAATATGATAAGATTTCGTAGAAACCATGGGAGCGTTTCATTTTATTTTTGAAAATAATTTTTTATTTTTAAAAATATAGAAAATAAAAATAATTTAAAAATAGTATTTGTTTATTTCATATATTTGGAATTATTATGAAAATACTATTTTTAATTATGTTGTTTTTTAAGTTTATTGAAAACAAAACTAAGTTGTTTTCATTGCCTCCTTCCTTCCCTCCCTCTCCTCTCTCTCTCTCTTTGCCCGTGCACCGTCAATGATGACGACCATATTCGACGATAGCCTCTATCTCCGGTGAAGGACGATGATAGCAACAGCCCCCTCACGATGACGACCATCGATTTGTAACCTAAATCTCACCGTCGCTACCACTTAAGAGTTAGATTACCAATGTATTTTACCCCTATCTTTTATTACAAAACCCACCATCAAAGATTTCTTTTTAATTATGACTAATTTTTTATTTTTTATTATTTTTTAAAAATTAAATATAAACATAGTTTTATAAAATACTCACTTATAAAATAGGTTTTCAAAAATATTACCAAACAAAGTTTTATTTTTATATTTTTCAGAATATACAATTAAAAAATATAAATAAATACAATTTTAAAAATAATCTCAATATAGTTTTTAAAACATTTTTACTTTTAATTTTTTTTATAAATAAAAAATATTTTAAAAATAATACCAAACATCACTTATACTTTTTCCTTATTATTGATCAATTTTAACGCACCATGCGAACATAGTACTTACAGGCAGAGATTCCGACTGCAATCCAACTGATAGAAACTTGCCTACCGGTACATAAGACAAAGTATGATTCATACAATAAATTTTTACATTAGGCTTGAATCACTTATTTGTGACCTTGGTTAATTGAAAGATTGCCGCACCAACATGTTCATAAAACGTTTAGAAATATTCTTTCTTGGCTCATATTTCTTAAACTCAAGCCTCCATTTACTCTATGTCAAGCCGCTGTTTTGGCATGTTATGTACATGAATATTCTCTCTCTCTCTCTCTCTCTCTTTATATATATATATATATAACAGCACCGACTTTTCGGTTACCCTTATTGCATAAACAACCATCTGTTTAACATATTCTCCCACAAAATAAAAAATAAAAAAATTCAACACTATCTTTTTAGTGGAGGGCTGCGCTGGCTAACCACGGATAGTGTCTTATCCAAGGGACTATATAATTTGAAATGGACGGTTTAAAAGGCACTCCACGTGGCAAAAATTCAACATAGTAAGGGCGTACTTGTAGTTTTATTGGTAATGTTTTGCCTTATTAGGAATGCTGACTCTCACTTTCCTTCGTTCTCACCCTTTCTTTCTTTTCAGAGACCAATTGCAACCATTATCAATGGCAGAACAAAACAAAAATTTTTTTTTTTTGTTCTTAGTTTTGAGTGCTACCCATTGTTTCAATAAGTCTGTAAACTCAAGGTTTAAGAAAAACAACATGAAGAAAATCTTTTCCAAGTTTGCTATTAAAAAAAAAAAATACCAAATTTGTATTATAAGACTCCGTTTGATAAATACATTACATTTGCATTGCATTTAAGTATAATATATTGAATGTAATTTACATTTGGAGAAAATGTATTTGTATTGCATTTGAATACAATGTGTATTTGGATGAAAAGTATTTGAATTGTATTTTAATAATGAATATATGATATGATGGTTAAAAACAGAGAAAAAAAAGGGAGAAAAAAAGAGAATATGTGATGTAATTAGTAAAAGTAATAGAAAAAGTGAAATAATAAATAGTGATTATATTGGATTTAAAATGTGATATGATTGGTATTTGAATGAAATGTTTTTGTATTTGGTTGAAAATTATATTGTATTTAAATGTAATACGAATGTAATACATGTACCAAACGGGGGGTAAATTTACGAAAACAGAAAGATTCAAAGAACAATCAGTTGTTCTCTCTATTTTTTAAATTAATTATAAAAATCGTCCCTAAATTATGATTCATGAAACACTTTATTTTTCAAAGTTCAAAAGATAATATTGTGTCCTTTGAATTATGTTCTTTTAACAAATTTACGAGACATTTGATAAATATATTATTTTATATTGTATTTGAATGTAATGTATTAAATATATTTTGTATTTGAATGAAAAATATTTACTTTATATTTGAATGCAATATATGTTTAGATAAAAAAATATTTAAATTATATTTTATAATTAAAAAATTGATATAATTAATAAAAATAGATTAAAAAATTATAATGTAAAAAAACTTTAAAAAACTTATTTTTAAAATATTTTAAAATAATAAATATATTTAAAATATTATAAAAAATATTATTATAAATATAAAATTTTTATATTTAAATAAAAATTATATTATATTTAAGCATAACTTAAATATAATACGAAAAACAAGCCCAATTAATCCTTTCCTTAGGTTTTTCTGGCCTTCATAGGCTTAGGAAAAAAAAAAAAAAATTTTTTACCCCGTGTTTAACAAACTTCTTAAATGTCAAAATAAGATTGGTTACAGAAAGGTCCACCTTTGCACAATTGCTGTGTACTTTCATACTGTCGGGTCTTGTACATATTTATGTCTCTTCAAATCCATGAAGATTCTATTTACCAAAAAAAAAAAATTTCCATGAAAATTCTGTGCCACACGCTCATGACGTCTCTGGTGACAGAATTAACTGCGAGCCACTTTCCAGTGTCCAAACAGAGCCACAAACAGTTTAGCTAACAGATAAAAAAAATAAAAAAAAAGAACTACCAGCACATTTTCGAAATTAAAAAATAAAAAACACTACTGGTACAAAATGAAAATATTTTTTTGCTCGAAATTCAGGAAAACTTTGATGAGACTGGTATACCTGTGTCTTTTTTTCCAGTTAAAAAAGAATTTTTTTTGATACCATTTGTTCGTTTATTTTCTTTATCAATATATAATATATAATAGAAAATTTTGAAAAAATCAATTATAATCTTTGAAGTAGTTTAGTGGCAAGTTTTTCGTTCTTTAAAATTAATTTTTTTTAATATTTTATTATGTTTTATTATTTATATATTTAAAATATTATCGTAAATTTTAAATTTTAAAAGTCTATAATTTTGTGTATATAAATTTAAATAAAATGATTTTTTTAAATTATATAGAATTTCGAGATGAATAAAATAATATACATATTGATATTTTTTTCTAAATTTTTTTTTAAATTTTAAATTTTTTCACTTCAAATAATTTTTTCCCTCAAATATATTTTTCAAAACTAATTTTTTTCTAACCAAAAGAATAACTATCTTCAAGTATATCTCCCAAACTCCCCCTTAATTCTTTTATATCAATTTGTATACTATATAAATTATTATTTTTTATTAATAATTATTAAAAATATTATCGTATTAATTTATTATATTTATTAATAAAAAATTATAATACATCATTATTTAAGTTGTTATTCAAAAATTAATATTAAAGTTTATGGCTCTGTTTTTTTTTTTTTTTTTTTTACGATGGACTCGTATCACTTGTACTTTTATGAGTCCAACAATGCATCGTTCATTGACTAAATACTAAAAAGAATGATTTTGATCAAAAGTAGAAGAATACTTTTGGTATCATTTTGTCTTCTAATTTCTCCATTTATAATAAAAATTTAGGGATCCACAAAAGTAGATAATAAAAGGGAATTGATCACTTATATTTGGATGATAAACTCAATTTCACTCCTATATAAACCATTATATAAGCCCAATACTTCATAATCTACAAAGAGGATACGGACCTTAAAATAATGTTTGAATTATATCAAACCTCGAACTCATTAGATCAAATGAAAAAACCATTTTAACCATGATATCATCCATCAGTGGCAATACCGTGTACCTTCATGGTGTGGAAACGATACATATCGGGATGCGAACCATAAAGCTCAGGACCTGTTACTTACCCGACCTGGGATCCTAGCTAGCTAGGTGTTGTGTTAGGGCAAGCATAATAAATAGGGTGATTCGTGACCACAATGTTGGCATGTGCAACGGACCTAATAAGCTCTCGAGAATTTGTCATTCATTAATTATTGATAGTTTGACGATGATGATGACAAGTGGGCAGCCCACATGAGTTACTCTTTTGATCTTCTACAAGGCACTAAAAATAAAAAATAATAATAAAAAATAAAAAAGAAAAGAAAGAGTTTGAACGGAAGAATAATAATTTGAAAAGAGATTGCATCAGTAAGATTTTTTCAGTGATCAGCCTTAATGTTTTGAAACAGAGACATTACTTGTAAAAAGTCATTTACTCTTAAAAATAGACATAAAAGTTGATGTATGGTCCTACTTCCTGTCGACCACAAATGAAACGTGTTTAATTTGTTAGGGTTAGTGTCCTGTGCACGTATGTTCTTTGGACCCAATTTATAATTATATATATATGTATATATATCCTTTATATTACGGAAGGCTGACATGTTGCACTTTATTCTAACAGTTGGCTGCCCCCACTCATATCTTATGATTTTATTTTTTCTTTCAATACTGATGCTATAAGTTTTTCATTATTATATCTTATCATAAATAATGTTAAATAAAGAATTTGTAATACTCACAAATTTATAATTAAAATCAATTTATGTAATTTTTGTTCTTTTGGTGAATTACCTTCTTCTTATTGGTCATGATTTTCTTTAAGAAAAGTCCATCTTCTAATCAGGATAAATGTTCCATATGGAAGATTTTTTTTTTAAAATCAATCTCACAAATGATACTTTCCAATCGTAATTAAGGTTTTTCTCATCTTAATTAAGGTTTTTCTCATTTTTTCTTTTAAATTCTAAAATTTTCACTTTATCCCCAAAATGTTATACTGGTCTTACTTAACTTTTTGGTCCGAATTTTCGTTGTTATTAAAAAAAAAAAAAAAAACCCCCACTTGACTCTATATTTCTGTACATTTTTAAACATATGTATTAGCAAAAACATATAAAAAATGATCACCTAAAGGCATTTAACCCTTTTTTTTTTTTTTTTCTGTTTGGTTTTACTAACAGATATTACAAGAGATTACATGAGAATAATTTAACATTCAAGAAGTGAGAGTTCTTAAAATTTTGAGACAAATAAGAACGACGTTGAAAGTCATAAGCATGAAGTATATTCTTTTTTCCTTGAAACAGAAAGTTTTCTAATTATAATTTTTTTTAAATAACTTAACTGGGTAACCTTTTAAAACTTTTCAGTTGTGTAGTTCTCCCGATCAAGATAAAGAGAACTCGTTTTTTTTTTTTTCTTTTCATTTTCTATTTATTTTTATTGTGAAAGCGATGTTTTTCTTTGTTTACTAGTCAAGCATATGCATGCAATCATTCACCCATGCTACTATTGATCCGTTCATTCGCCCTCGCCAGAAAATATCTCTCTCATGTTGCATGATCATTCTGGAAGGTAAATCCATATTAAAAAAAAAAAAGGATAAAGAAAACGAAAAAGATAGATAATTAGAAAAAGAAAAAGAAGAACAAGAAGAAGAAAGAAAACATCCCCACTGAAGTGAAGGCATGAACCTTGCCTGATTATTCGGTATTGCATAATTCCATAAAGAAGCATGCCTAATCGACTGTTTATATATATATATAATTGCTTCCCAACGATCGTTAGGGTATACATATACGTGTATGTACATGTATGTAGAATCTAGCTCTAATAAAATATCAAAGAATGATCCATGTTGATCGATTTCCTATCATGCATGTATCGAAGCAATGAAGATATCAACAACTGGGCTAAACAGGAAATGATCTACAGAAATTACAGAAACACATTAATTAAAGTTAATATAACTAAGTGATCTCATCATATCATATAAATAGTAAATGGGAGAAGAATCCAAAATCAAATAGAAAAAAAAAAATTATTTTTTTAATTAATATTGGAGATAAGGATCAGCACTCAGACATATCTTGGCCCTTTGGCGTCCTCTTCATTTCCGCCCTCCAAAAACTTTACTAAAATGGAAAATATAAATTATACATAGAGAGAAAAAAAAGTGAAAAAGCAAACAAGCGCCAAAATAGAAATTCATGCACGCAGACAAGAAACAGGAATAAACTAAAAACCGAACCAAAATAGAGCGCTTTGTTTAATATACCACCCCTGAAAAAGGTTTTACCCAAAAAATAAAATAAAAAACAAAATCATGTTGACATACACAATTGGAACTTCATTGGGTTAGCTCGACCAGTGAGTGAGAGGGACGAGATAAGTTTGAAATACGAAAATATATATTTTTTTCACTAACAAGTAGAAGTCAAGAAAATATCATATCATAAAAAATAAAATAAAAAACTACTTTTGTTGTGTTTGTGATAAAATAATTAATGGCACGCTTGTTTCTGGTGAATGCCTCACCATGACTGCCATTTTTATCGTAATTAATACAGGCCAAATACTTGTCGACAGGGAAAGGTAGGTGTTGCGGAGTCAAACGATGTGAGCTAATCAACTGATATCAATAATGAATTAAACTATTGAACAAGTCATGAATAAAGCTTAATATGACTTGTGTTATTGGTATTAGGTAAGATCCATGAAGTCTATCAATTTGTTTTATGTATGAGGATTGAGTAATTTAATTATGGTGTTGTAGAGTACAAAGTACTATGAATTCGAAGCAACTAATTAAGGTAGGGCAAAAGAGGGAAAAAAAAAAATGGAATAATGATTGATTTGTCGATTGTTCAATACAGTAGAGTCGTTCATGAAAATGATTTTGCAACCGCACTTAAGTGAGAAATTTTTAATTTTAGTTATTAGAAATATTTTAAAGATGTATGTTTTAGAACGTTGAAACAATAAAGTTCCCTTTATATAATTTCATTTATATAGATATATATTAATGCGTAATAATCCACCAATCATTATAATAGGACGTATAGACATAGTTACTTGAAAAATAATAATAAAAGTGTGTTTTAGATATGATCCAACATAAAATTTCACAAAAAATATAAGAAGAAATCATGTTTTACACAAGTCAAAAGTCCTAAAATAAAAATGTAACTAATTAACCAACTACCGATCTAAGTTGCCATTACCAAATTTTGATATATATAATCAACGTGTTCCCTTTTTTTGTGAATTATTAAATAATAATTAAATAAATACTAAATACAGACGTGAGTAATAAACAATCTCTTTTTAATAATCTAAATCTAGAATTTGATTTCAGATTTTTCATATTTGCCATAGGCAGAAAAATAATATATATGTGTAACACGTTGTATATTTATGTATTTCTTCTCTCTAATAACCATTTGCACTCTTTTTATTTTTTATTTTTTTGAAAGTGGGATTTCATTACACTAATAAATCAAATCAAACCTTACGAAAGTGTCAAGAAAATTTGCCAAAAAGTCAAGCCAAATGAACTACTACATGTGACGAAGTAATACGTGATAAAAAAAAAAAAGTTAATTATAACTACTTTTAGTTTGAGAAAAAGCATCATGAATATCATCAATCATATTTACCTCCGATGCTACAATATCATATCATGACACTGTTCGAAACACGTTCAAAATATCTGTCTTAATTTCCTACCTTGAAAAACCCCATATACAATGACAAATTAAAGTACCTTTCTTTGATTGCCAAAAACTCCCCTAAATAAGGGTAATAACTCCCAAATATTCGTTTAGCGGAAGCACCCACGACAATTCCTTCAGAATCTCTAGCAACATCACTAATATACCCACAAAGTTGGGAGAGACATGCATTGACCACTGCATCAACATTCATCTTGAAAACCCACAATAATTTGTTCTATTTTATTCTTCCATGTGAAATAGAGAAATAAATGAAGAACATCAAATATTGCATAATCACCAAAACTTCTAATAAATTATCCTTTTCTTTTCTAAAGCAATATAGTACATCATTGATGAGCTGCTCAGGATGTATGCATATAAGTATATATACACCTCTCGTATAATATACATACGTATATAAGTATCAATCTAGGGCTCAAAATGAACGCATGTTTCGAGAGTTGTACGTAACGGTTCCTATCGAATTTCAGACTGATTAAAATACGGTACTACTCATGATGTAAACCGGGGTATATTTTTCAGCTAATAATCAATTGTACGTAAAGCTAATATATCATATTTCAGACCAACTAAAATGTTAAAACCACGGTAGTTTTCATACTATTTCTTTACAAGACAAAATCATTACATTTTTGGATTTTGATTTTACAAGAATAATCGTTTTCAAAAAAGTGCTTTACAAATTAAACACGTGACTTAAATTTAGCAAATTATCTATTGTTTTGAAAAGAACCTTAACAGTTGACATTGACTTCAAACCATTATTGATGCTTATAAAACTCGTCATATACTCCATCGCCCACTTAAAAGCAAGTAAAAGAAACAAAGGAAAAGATAATCACGCATGCATTTAGCTTATTGTATATTTGTACATAAATATATATATATCTTAGTGGGAAAATATATAAAGCTCCAAACTAATTAAAAGATATGATAAATAAGGGTCACAAAAGGCCGTGGAATTAAAGCAACATGTTATTAGATAAATGACAATATTGCTTTTGTGAGCTAGAAATTAGAACAATCATTTTACATTAAAAAAGTAGAAAAATTATATAGACAACAAAAAAAGAAAGGAAGAAAGAAAGAAAGAGTCTAGTTTGCTGATGTGCTTCAGTCGATGTTTATTGTATTTTATTTTGATAAAACAAATCATTTTACTATTTTAATTAATTTCTTTTAGACTATGTAGATGCGACCTGTCCCTTAAATGCAATATAATTATATGGATAAGCCATTGTGGAGCATGACTCACTATGTCATGACTATGACTGCTGATGTAGAACTAATAGAAATAAATGTCTATCAGTCATTCATTCACACATACAAATTGAAATTTCATTTTCGACTTAGATAATTTATTTTCTTATAAAAAAAATAATCGCCATAAATTTGCGAATTCTTCCATGGCCTTGTTACCCCATTCTCAGTTTGTAATCGACATTCGAACGTCCATGTCCTACTTCAAAAATACGAGACGTTCTTTAGTTTTAGATTCAGATATTATATTAAATTTTTTTTTTACTCTCTAAGATTCAAAAAATATGGTATCCATGATGTAATAAAAGAAGCATATTTATAATATGCACGTATATTAAGAACAATCTCAATATAGTGTTAAATTAATGTAGTAATGTCGAATTTTAGTATTTACATAGGAACTTACTCAAATGATATGATAAATTAGTGTTAAATTTAGAATATGCTATAATGTTAAATTTGATATGAAATGTAATGCGTGTCAAATTTTTATATGTAATGCGTGTCAAATTTTAAAAATTTTGATAATTGATCGTTATTAATTTATATGCTACCTTTAAATTAAAAAAAATATCTACATTTTCAAATTTGTTAGGATTTTTATATTGGCATTGTTTTTTAATTAACAGGTTTGGCAAAGTTCTCATAAAACAGATTTGGGAATTTCCCTCTTGCTACAAATCTAAATTGGGAAAGTATTTTGAAGACTCTTAGTTTCCTATTTGAAAAATCAATTTTGAAAAGATATGGAAACTTGTCTTAAAGGAGTGATTTACTGTTATAAAGAATTATGTATATTGTTGCATATTCATTCTAGGTTCGTGATTAATAGATAGGCAAATTTGATAACAAATTCTGCAGAATTAGAAAGTTGATAGTTTTGCTATAGTAACTAGCATTGTTGTTGTTTTTATTACAACAGATTCTACAACGAACAATTTACAATAGATTCATTTAGAAAGATTCTTTAGCAGTTGCTTTGCTATATCTATTGGAAGTCTCAAGAGAATTGTTGCACACATTAAAGAGTCTAGAATTAATAGAAATAAATTGCTTTTGAGCATCTTTATTTCTAAGTGCTTTCAAAAGAAGTACTCTAGGTTTTTGGGAGAAAACTTAGTTTGTTGTAAGGATTTTAACGTTTAGTCGAGTGGTGCTTGCTAAGCAAGTCTTCTAACGAGTTACAATATTATAGACATCATACTTAGAGAGGGAATTTTAGGGTAAATAAGTCAAATTGAATTGTAATTTTGTTTATTTAGTAAATTGTTCATATGTCTGGATGTGGTCTCAAGAAGTAAGTGTTACTGAAACTTGTTAAAATTTACTTATGTTATTTTTTATTTATTTTAAGTTTTATTAATATTGTAATCAATATAGTAACAAAACTAAGTAAAAGAATAAAACCAGTCCTTGCAAAATTATTTAAATTTTAAAAGTTTACTTTTGACAAGTTCCTAAACTTAATAATTATAACAAAAAGTAGATAAATATTATGGAGTAGAATACAAAATAGAATAAGGAATCAAATATGTTACTTTCATTTACTTATTGTATCAAATTTAAAATTGAAATTTTAATTTACATAATTGGTATTTAATTCTTCAAATATAACAAATTACATATCCATTCCAATTATTTCAATGGGTTCCTCACTTATATATTCAAGATTTGGTCGAAATGATTAATTAAAAAAAACAGAAGAAATTAAACTAATGAATAAAATATATGAAGAAAAAATATATCCAGATATTCGCGTTCAAAAAAGTGGAGCAACTTTAGGCCTTTGTCTATATGTGTAGTAAATGTAAACTTTAGTACTAGTCAAATAAAACTAGTACAACGTAAGCATATACTTATTTATTCGTCTATTTTTAAAAGTAATTAAGTATATATATATATTGTGTCACGTTGGATGGCCCGTATAAAAACAAATTAAAATATACTTAAAGCCACATACATGAATTGCTGCCACAATCAATGGATTCTAAGTGGGGCAAAGACCTCGTTATTAGATTATATACATTACGAGCCCACCACCAAACATTCATCACATACAAATCACGAATAAGGACTCATTCAATATTCTTCTCTCTTTCTGATCAATTCACTATTTTCACATTATTAGCCCTTGTCTAAATCTTTGGCCATGTCAATTAACCCAATCATGACGTCAGCCAATAATGGGTTTTTTTTTTTTTTTTCACATTAGATTTACAGCGAATAAAATCATCATCAATTATGTAAATATTTACCGAGCTAAAATAAATATATATATATAAATATATTCAAATGAGTTGTCACTATCACCGAGGAGATTTTAGTGACTCCACTTGGGATTTGCCCCGTGGGCCTCTCAATCTAATGAAAAGTCTGTACTCATCAAATGTCATGGGCGGGTATAGTGCAGGTTGATCTGGAGTCACGAGCTCTTTGGCTGGTTCCAATGGAATGTCACTTTTGGGGTTGTAAAAGAAGGCCATTGACAGCCTCTCTTTGCCTGAATTTACCATCACCCTGTGCTCAACGCTCTTGTATATTGCATTGCTTAAAACCTACAAGATTACACGAACAACACAACATGAGTTCAACGAGATTTCTACACTTGGGATACATATCCCTCCTAATAATTTAGGTTACCGCATGTTAAATATTTATCAAAATCACGTCAAAATTGAGAATTATACATAATTGACTGAGAATAATGTTTTTTTCATATCCTACCACAAAATTTTCTTGACGAGTAAGGATGTTATAAGTTTAATTTGCTTACCAAAGTTTGTTTAACAACTGATTAAGGATATTTTTGGTAATAGTAGTGTAATAATTCTTGGTATATTTATAGTATTCATGCATGGTAGCCGTGAATGGAGGAGGAATTTAGAAGAAATACATAGGGCTCGTTTGGAGTGTCCAATTCACTCTTCATGGGTTGCTAGAATGTTTTTTTTTTTTTTTTAATCTTTATAATCAATTTTTACCCTCAATTTTATTATTTCAAATGATTTCAATTCATTAAATAAAAGTTCCAACCTTCCCGTATAAGCCCTTAATTTTGGTTTGTGGGGTTAGATTACTTCAAGATGGGCAAGGAGAGAAGACATCGCCTAGGTTTCAGGCTTTTTTTTTTTTTTTTTTTCCTTTTAAAACTTAAATAAAAAAATATTAATGGGACATGGGGAAAAGTTATCGCTTTCATGTTTGCCATTCTTATTCACACATGTCAATAAAATATGGCAGTAAAATTAGGTTGGTCAGCTAGAGCGCAAAAAAGTCCCAAGGAAAATTGGAAAAAGAATAAATACATGCTATTTAAATGCTTTTGAAGCACGTTTGGAACAAGGTGGAAAGGTGTTGCCAAATTTCTAAAAACTGATAGCAATCGATACTACTTATAGAAAGAAAAAAAAATATATGGTAGGTATTTAATGGTTATAAACAATGAAAGACCTTATCCTGTAGTTTCTATTTTCTTATTAAAAAAAAAATCTACATAGACTAAAAAAAAGATCCTATCGGGTGCCAAGTGAGAAGCATGTTTATCCAGTTTCTAAAAAGTTTGCTTTTATAATTTTAAAAAAAAAAACCCAAAAAATTATTAACAATAAAGTGTCTGTCAACAGATGTCATATGTGCCAACTCAAGTAGAGATCAACTTGGCAATTGGCGCTCAAGCATTAGTTTGCTATAAACTTATTTAACCTTGAAAGCGGTCAAGGGAAGTTGGCCCCCAATCCCCCCACCCCCCCCAATACCAAATTTAATGGATAGAAAAAGACACAAAGTAATTACTATCTCATTTATTTTTCTTTCTTTCTCTTCCTTTCAAAAAAGCATATATTAAAAAAAGAGCATTCACCAGCCAAAAAAAGAAAAAAAAAGTTAGTAAATTAATGAGGAATTATTTCTCCCACAGTAATGCATGTGGCAAGAAGCATGGATTATTCAGGAGACCAGCTAAACCTGACCATGTACTCAACTGTTTTGTGGCTTTGTCCAGAAGCACAACTAGATAGAAAGAAAGAAAAAATAGGGAGAGAAGAAGAGAAAAAAATATATATGTAGCAAAATGTGAATTCGTATTTTGAACGCTAAAATTGAATGACTATATTTAATAATTAATAATAAACAATAATAGCTATCCCACCAAAACATGACCCCTCCATGTGCTAGCTTACGGTGCATGAACATTCACAGCCAAACATCGATCTTTCACTCCAAGGATAACCCATAAAAGAAAATCATCCTCAAAAACTAGAAAAAGAAAACATTTCCAAAAATACAATTAAAAGAGAGAGAGAGAGAGAACTGATTCTCACCTGAATTTGATCACCAATATTGACAATGAAAGCGTGTGGAGCAGGTTTGACAGTGATCCAAGAAGAGTCTTTTCGGACTTGAAGACCCACAACTTCGTTATCCGGTAGCAACATGGTCATCCCTCCAGGGTCAGAATGGGAAGACAGTCCTAGGGCCAGCTCTGGCTGAGGGCATTTTGGGTAATAGTTCACCCTCAGACACGCTCCAATATCATCCCCGCCAAACGCATTTTGAAGAAATCCCTCTTCTAGTCCCAGGTTTACCGAGAATACCCTTAGCAATCTTCCACACAGCTTCACCACCTCCCTTCCGTACTCCTCTATCACTTCTCTGTTTTATTAATTAAATTACAACTCTCAATTTCGGTTTAGTAATAAAAACACTGATTCACGGCTTCTTCGGCCAGCAACTAAGTTAAAAAAAAAAAAATTTTCCCAATACTTGATCACTTTGTAACCTGAGTTCAGATATATTATTCTACTTATTTGTTTCTTAACTTTTTTTTTTTGTTTTAACACCCCACCAGTTTATTTAAATATTTTAAATATTAAAATTATTTTTACGTATTTAAATTCTTAAATTTATGTAATATGGTATGATAATATAATATTATGGGAGAACTATCAATAAAACAAAAAACTGAGGACAACAAATTATATTTGGAAAATTGACAGAATGTAACAAAAAGTGTAAACTCGAAAGAACTAAAGGTTTCAAGTCGAAGGACTAAAATGTTAGAAATAAAAGTCCGGAGGGATATTGGAATGAAAAATATAAAGTATACTCATATTATATGTATATACCTGCAATTGGATGGTAGGTGAGGCCACTTATTGTAGTCCTTCAAATTAGAGGGAAGATAGTGAAGAAAATAGTAGTCACTCCAGTCAAGAATGGCGCCTTTCTGAATGCCCAAGCGGCTGCCGTAGCCTTCGTAAGTCCTCGGTGAGTTGGCGTAGATTTGCTTCGTCTCAATCGGCAGATGAAAGAATTCTCGCCACACTCCAAGAGCTTGGTCCATCAACTCGTGGCTGACGCCGTGGTTGACGACTTGGAAGAATCCCCACTCGAGGCAGGCCTCCGACACTAGGCGCAGCGTCACGGCTCGAACGGCGGCGTCCTCGCTGTCCACGCCGCTCAGGTCGACGACGGGGATGTTGACGTCGTTTGATGATGACCGGCACGTAGTTCTTTCGTCGTTGTCGTCGTCGAACGACGGTCGTTCGGTCGGCGGCTTCACGTAACGGTCGGGGATGGAAGTTATGCCGCTGTCGGACAGGGATTGCACGCGGACGATTGGCTCTGGCCAATCTTGTAGGATGATGTTGTTGTCGTTCATCACGTTTTTCTTTTTCTTTTTTTTTTAAATATTTTTGGATGTGGTTTTGTTTCAGATAGTTTTTCAATTCCAAGGAAGATATGGTATTTATTGACTGGCCTGTACGATGAAAATAAAGGCCAACTTGCTAGCTAGCTATACCATGCCTACTATTCTCAAGATTAGATTCTTTTTCCGTAAAATCAACCCCCAAAAAATGAAAATGAAAAAGAAAAAGTGGTGCGTGTGAGAATCTGTGCTTGTGTGTGGTGGAGAGAGAGAGAGAGAGAGAGATAGAGAGAAGGGTAGAGGAGAGTGGGGGGAGTGGTAGTTTAAAGGGGTGTGAGCCTGTGAGGAGCGGAGACGTGAAAGAGAAACGTGAAATAAATGGGGGGATTTTTTTTATTTTATATATATATATAATCAAAAAAGTAGTACAAGTGTGTGGGAATTAGTGACTTTTAGGCACTGCGAGATAGGGAGGAGAGAGAGAGAGAGACTTGTTTGGTTGTGTGTTATGTGAAGGTACTTATTATACTTTGTTTGAGTTTGGGATGTATATATTGCGATTGACAAAAAACGACAGGCCGACATAAAAGAAAAAACAAAGGAACAGAAACAGACTCAACAACTTAGATGAACCAACTTTGGCCCATGTATAACTCATGTGTCATTAGCCTTTGGAGGATGACCTTAGAGGTTGGTCCCCATTTCGGCGCCGTGGTCAACTTGTTTTGCGACTCTTTCTTTCATTTACCACCAATTATAATTATAATTATAATTATACATAGATATTCTATAATCTTTAATCATCAGTCTATAATCAAATAATAATAGTATTGTTGGCCATCTTTTAGTTATTGTCTCTACAAACAAAAGAGGAAAATTATTAACTCGTACCTTTGTGATTAGCTGACCTTTTAATTCTATTTTGTCGGATTAATTGATAGTTTGAAGGGTATTTATTTAATTAATCAGATGTGTCATAGAATTTTTATTGAAAAAAAATAAATTATTAATTAAGTAGTGAACTGGTACATGAAAATTACTTGGCAAAACAAAGTACAAAAGTGGGCATAGTAATATGTAGGTTGATCTAATTGTAACAATAATCAAGTACCGCTATATTAGAATATTACAAGTCAAACTATTTTTCTCTGCCGGCTCAGATTAAATTCCATTATTCTATCCGCGGGAGAGGAAATATTTATTAAATATAATGGAAACTGCAATGAGATCTTTACTTTAGTTTATAATTCAAAAAAAAATGAGTCTTTAAATTGGAATAATTTAAAATAAAATGAGTCTTTAAACTGGAATCATCCATTATTTATCTCGTGGCGTACGCCAACCAATCTTCAATATGAACAAAACTCACACACATATACATATATATATATTTAATTTGTGTAAGGATCGTGCACATATTAACTGTTCTTGTTTTGTTAATATCGTGCCAAGATATACATCAGATTAAGATTAATTACAGATAAATATATTACTATTAAATTAAAATTTTTTTTTCTAAACGGATTCAAAATAATTTTATTCTTTACATACAAAATTTTATGTAATATTTATGACAATCAGGAAACAACTAGATAGGATTTAATTTTTGTATTCCCTTTTCTCTCTTTTTTTTGGGTCCTGTGATAATATTATGTTGTGTTAATTAAAATTTCACATAGCATGTTTTAATTTCATGCAACTTTTTTAATCAACATGATATGTTTTTATTTTGTAGGGTATTTTAATTGTTATGACATACATATTGTTACTTAAAAATATAAATAAGACAGCAGGAGCTGAATCAACTATCAAGAAAACAGATCGTTAATGGCAGGAAAATGGATAGTGTGAATAATTAGTTGTTTTCCCCATGAAGAGAGAAAAACAATGAACTGGTTTTTTCTTATATATTTATAATAAAACTAATAGGTTGAGAAAAGTATGGATAATTTAGGGCTTTTTGGGGGAATTTTTATGATGGTATTTTATCATCTTATTTTTAATACTCACATTTTTATATCTTATTTTCTTGCTCTTTTATTTTTAAAAAACTTAAACTTAAGTTCATAATTTTCTCATTTTAAATCAAAATGAGATGATTTTTATGTTAAAAATACTTACAATAACGAAAGGAACAAAACAAGATCTATTGTATATTTTTATCTGAATAAATTTCAAATTTTTATACTATTTTCTATACTATTATTAATTTTTAAAAATCCTTTTCAAAACACAGTTTTTAATCCAACCCCCGAAACACCAAGCCCTTAACAGTGCTAAACGCAGTCCCTTGGTGGATTAATACTGAAAGAAAAAGAAAGTGTATATATATAAACAAAGAATATTATATATATATATGTATACACGTGAGCCAAACATCTATGATGACTGTATTAAATATATAATCCTCTCCCGTGAATGAAAACTTCGTGGTATTGCAGTACTACACTGGTATTTAAGCAAAATTCTGTAAATATCATATTCACAACAAGGTGCCAAAACTTATTAGGTTTTTGTCATAATCCGGCAAAGTTCGTGCGTTTGACGCATTCCTTGCCAATTCTTTTGTTTTTGGTAGCTAGGCATTCAATAAAGTAAATATTTGAAGAACGCAAAAGCAAGCAAAATCACAAAGAAGCAAAGCAAAGCGTACAACTCGCATCATCAGCAAATATTAATTTTTTTTTCTACAAATATATTGTGTAGATATAAAGATAAAAAAACAATATAAGAGTAATGACATGTTAAAATGGAAGTTAAAAATTTGACATCTTGTTTTTATCCCTTTGAGCCTTATTAAAAATTGTACGGATACTAATTAAGTACTTTTTAACAATTAAGTCTTCTATACCATCGAGACTAAGAAAATGTATAAGTAGACAAAGGATAGAATTTACCAATCTTAGTTTACAATTTAATATCTTGTTTTTAGTTTTTTTCTTGTTATGTTTGGATAATTAAGGAACTAATTGAGACCTTTGAACTTAATAAAAAGTTGTACCATACGGAATTAGCCGATCTTAATTAATTTGCTTGGCTTTAAAGAGAGCTATGATATTTACCAGACAATGACTTGATCTTTGGCGATCGTCAACAAATTAACACTTTAATTATTGTGTTGGGTTTCCATCGGGGACCCCAGAAAAGAAAAGACTCTTTGGAACTCCCGTACGTGCATGCACAGAAATGAGGAGGAAAATAGAGATTAAAATAGAGAGAGAGAGAGAGAGAGATAAGACGAGTAATTTTAACTCAAAAAATCATATCCACAATTCAAGTTTATTGTTGTACCGACCCGACTTTGCGCTATCAAACTGCATTTCCTTGTGAAACAGCAATAGACAGGGCAAATCAACATTTTAGTAAAGACATTAACGTGGATTAGAAAGACAATTTGTGGCTGATAAAAGGAAAAACCTGCTCAACTGATCTGTCGAGTTCCCTTTTTGCGAGGGAATGCCGGTCAATCCGAAATGGTGGATTCTTGCAATTAAAGATACATATCTATCCGTGAAAAATTAATAATAATTGCATAAGACTAAAATTTTACCTGTCTACGCTGGTGATTTTCCTTCATTTCACCGAATAAAGATGCTTGATTATTATCCAAAATCTAACAAACGTTTTTTGAGTGATTCAAATTTAATGTGACTGCCCCACAAGTCCAATCGAGTATTTAATCATTTGTTTCTCCATTTTACAATTTTCATTTGAATAGATTGATCTGTGACCATCCGTACTTGACTAAAAATATGTAATGCCTATTTGAAACTAGATTCTTTTGACTCTTGATTTTTCTGTCCGATCTCTTACAAACTTATCAATTATATATCGATATGAAAATGTGTATTCATAAACTATCAAAAAAAATATGTATATATATTTATATATATATCAAGGTACTTTCAGAGCAAAAATATATATAATATATATATCAAGTGCAGCACTCGCTCTTATTAATTTTTTTTTTAAAGTACCACGTGTTTTTAATGTATATGAACGTGACGATACAGTTTTCGCGTTGGCTAGGCTAGCTGGCTATTACACTAAGCATGGACCTTTTAACAAAGAGAATTTTTTTTTGTTTGTAAGAGTACATGTCATATCAGAATAAATGAAAAAAAAAAAACAGCGAAAAACTATAAAACGAGAGGAAAAAGCTATATATTATCGGATTCGTACTCTTTTTATTCTATACTTTTCCTCGTTAATTATTATTTTTTCCCTTAAGGAGATTGCATTCAGACAAACACAGATAGAGATCTATATATATATATATATAAACATATTACCACAAACACGTTGCACACTGCAACACAATACAAATGATATCACAATATCAAAGACATAATTTTCAATTAAGATCATATATAAATGATATCAACCTCACCACCTAATAATGCTTAAAAGAGATGGATATAGAAGGTCTATTTACGAGAAAATATCTTGATATATTAAGATAGAGCATATATATTTGATGTCATTGTTTTTAATATTACATTCGTATTACATTTAAATATAATATAATTTTCATTTAAACACAAAAGTATTACATTCAAATGTCAATCACATCACATTTTAAATCCAATATAATCACTATTTATTATTTTATTTATTTTATTATTTTTATTAATCATATTACATATTCTTTTTCTTTCTTTTTTTTTATTTTTATCCATTATATCATATATTTATTATTTAAATACTATTCAAATATTTTTTATCTAAATATATATTATATTTAAATATAATATAAATATTTTTCTTTAAATATAAATTACATCTAATATATTATATTTAAATATAATACAAACCTAATATATTTATCAAAAAAAAATCTTAGATTCTTTTTTGATAAAAAAAGACATAATTATAAGTAGAAGGTTCTGATTAATTGACAGTCAAAATTTTAGAGTATAAAGAACACCATCACCTGTGATTTGAAGCAAATATAATGGTAATAAGGAGATGTTTGACAAACATTTTTTAGTGTTATTGTATTTAAACATAATGTAATTTCACACTAAACGTAAAATTTTACATTCAAATACAATTTTTTTTAATAATGCTACGAAAATAATTACTATTTAAAAGTTTTTTAAAACAATCACATCAACTTTTTAACTCTAAAATACTTTTCATTCAAACACACGTTTCATTTAAATACAAAATAAATATTTTTTTAATCAAATACAATATTTAAAAAATAAATTATATTTAAATATAATTAAAATATAATATATTTATCAAACAAATTATAAAATATAATTATTAACGGACTGCTAAATCGAAAATTAGGAAAATCAACATTATTATTATTATTATTATTATTAGATGATATATAAAAGAGTAAATTTTCTCTCTCGTTGCCAAAGTGTGTATCACACTATATATATATATATATATATTTTTTTTTTTCCTTCTCTTTAATGATGGATTTTTAACGATGAATTCACTGCATGCACGTTTTATTAATTGGTCTTTAAACCAATAGTATCGACAGTTTTGGTCAGTTCGTCATACAAGTATTGATGGCTTTCTTAAGCGTTACCTCAGCCATGACCTAAGTGTACGTCACCCTAAGCAGATATAATAATTATTTCACAATAATTATATTAATACATATAATTATATATATATATGTATACTGATTGTCTGCTATCTGGTACCGGATGGCAGACGATGCTGAACGTGGAGTGAAAAATGGCAGGCAATGGACACGTGCTGTGACCAAATTGTCAGAGGACGACAAAATTTTTTAATACGAGAGAGGACACAATGGCAAATGCAAGAAAGATTGTAGGGATAGGGAAAGTATTAAAATAAGTATGAGGTGAGTGTAGTATAATTAAAGAACATATGCGCCTACGGCAGAAACAAAAAGTGAAATTAGTATTGATACAATGTGTAGGGAAGAAAATGTTGGTGGCCTGTAGTTGGGGAGTATGGCTTATCATTTTGACAAGGGGGAAGTGCAAAAGCATACTTCACTATCATCATTTTAATTTAATCTAATTTATAAATTAAATTAAATTACTCATTATATTTTAATTTAATTTAACTGATTTATATCGAATATCCTAATTAAGTTTAACTTAATTTATATTAAAAATTATAAAAATAAAAATGATATATATGTGAAAATAAAAATAAAAAATAATAAAAATACACTCTATCAAGCTAAATTAAATTAAAATTAATTTAATCAGTTTAATTTAACTTATAAACTAGATTATATTAGATTTTAGAACCAAAGTAACTCCTAATGTAAATAACCATCGGCCTCTTGGTTGAAGCAACCAGAAGCAGCATCATCATGGTAGCAGGATCATGGATCATAGCAGAAGAAGCGGAGGGAAGAGAGCATGGAGGAAAATAGATAATCATTATGATATAAGAGAGAGAAAATAGAGATGCAGTGCATGATGAAGTAGTGTACAAGAATTGTATTGAAGAAATCAGGGAGCAAAATAGACAATCAAAATGCAGTGTAGATTGGAAACAAAAAATTGAATAAGCAACAGTTGTGTATATATTGTACTGGCAAAATTCTGTTTTGGGAAAGGATCATAGACCAACGACTAAAAAAATAGAGTTGCAATTAGTCTTTTTCCTTGTTTATTTACCTTTCAAATGCTTTTCTTGTGCATTCATATTTGTCAACCTTATAGAGGTTGTATGTGAAATACAATATTGAAAAAATGTCACTGTTTGGAATTGTATTAGTGTTTCCGGGCGGGGCAAATTGAAAGCAGTTCAAAGAATTCTAGAACTTTTTTTTTTCCAAATGACAAGTAACGTACGTAATTGTACAAAGCCATAAGCACGATCATAAAAAAGAAGGTAAATAAAGAAAGCCAAACAATGAGAGTGAGGATAGAATAACACTCTCTCTCTCGACACGGCTGCAAATGGAGGATTTTAACATATACCAAACCAAGCCACAAATTTCTATAAATTAATTTTAAATATTTTCTTCATATTCACTGCACAAATAAGTTCAAAAGATCACTATATTTCACATGGATTATACCCTCCGTTTTGTGTCGTTTTCAGTTCACATTCACAACAGTGGTCTTTTTTTTTTTTTTTGGACACAGATGCAAACAAAGGCTCCAAAGAGTGAAATCATAATGGAATGGTTTGGTGAGGGTAGTTTAAGGTGGCGACGTCGGCGGCGTCAACTTCACTGGTGAAGTTCCTCTTGACAGCCGGTCATTAAAGCGAGCTAAGAGTTATTGTCTTCGGGCCCTTCTAGCGAATCTCAATGCTCAATTTGCCGACCTCCAGTGGGCCGTTGTGCACCAAATTGCCACAGCCCTCGAGCCGCCGGACCAGCGGCTTCGCGTCATAGTAACTCGCCAGCAGCAACTACCATGGTTACCACCTCCTCATCTTCACCACCAAACCAACAACGAATCCATGAAGATAACCACTTAGAAAAGACTGAAGCCCCATCGATTAGAGGATTTCCCAACGAATTTGTCCACATCAGAAGCAGTGGTGCAAATTCCACCGCGAGAGAATCGAAGAAGGAAGAAGAGCAGTGGGAAGAGAAGGAGAGGAACAAACAGAAGATCGACGTTCTGAACACCAGCTTTCCCTACCCTTGGCGAATGATAAACTCAATCCCCCTTTTTTCTCACTCATCCCTTCTTTTATTAATTTCTCTCGAAAGCCCTTTGTTTTCTCGCTTTGCGCCTGAGTACAATGGATCTCAGCTACAAATACTAGGCCACCCCTCAAAGTGAAATTCTAATCCAGCGGTACAGCTGAATCCGACGATGAACATTCATGTGTCGGACAAAAAACGGCATTTGGGGGATGCCGGTACACACTCAATCGCTCATGGCATGAGAGTTGTGTCGGCAAAATAGCATGCTGAGAAAAATGTTTCAATTGATCTTATATCTGATAAGAAAATATTCTAACTTGTGAGATAGATAGTTTGGAATCGATTCGTAAGATAAATAATTCCATCCTTTTGAATCCAATTTAATATTGCATTGTAAAAAAATTGAATTACTTACAAATAGATTGTATCATCAAATCTTTGTCTCGGAAAACCGGGTAATAATCTATAGAAAGCAACTTTACAATGAGCAATATCGTGCAAATAATAATAATATATACGTAAACAGTATGGTATAAATAAATAATATCATATATGTAAATAGTATCTTATAAATTACATTATATTATACACAATACACAACCCTGACAAATATTACAGAATGCTAAAATAAAAAATAGAGGAATGAACATACAAGATTTTACGAGGTTCATTAGTTCGTCTATTTTTCAGACATCACATCAGCAGACCACTTCACTATATTTAAAGATTATAAATTTTCAATAATTTTTTAATTACTCAATGATAAGATATCCTAATTAAAGGATCTCTTTCGGGATTATTTAAACTTAGAAGGTAAGGGTCTATTTATAGGGTCATTGACCCTTACCTCCTTAATACATAATTAATGTGAGACTTTTTTCTCAAATAAACAAGTCAAATTTCTAACAAATCTCTAACTTGGCGAGGTTGTTGGTCCTACTCAGCTTCTCGAATCCTCATATTCTCAAATTGATGAAGTCAACTGCAACAATGCTTCCAAATACACCCATTGGTGCCATACACCCGAAGGTGTTCAAACTTATAAAATATTAATCAAGTCCAAATAGTGCTTGAACTTGACAACTGTCACCACCTTGGTCATCATATCTGTAGGATTCTCTTCGACCCAAATCTTCTAGAGAAGTATCTCACTTTCTTCGAGAATTCCCATACAAAATGATAAAGAACATCGATGTGATTCGTTCTTGAATGAAAATTTTGGTTCTTTGCTAAGCAAATAGCACTCTAACTGTCATAATGCACTATGATGTGCTTCTGACTAATTTCCAAGTCTTCAAGCATCTCTTGAAGCCAAATTGTTTCCTTAACAGCCTCTGTTACTGCCATGTACTCTACCTCTGTTGTAGACAAAACAATTGTTGATTGCAAATTCGACTTCTAACTAATTGGCACCTTAGTTAAAGTGAACAAATAGCTAGTAGTTGATCGACACTTGTCTAAATCATTTGCATATTCAGAATAATAGTATTTAACTACAAATTGATCAATTACCAATATCCTACTCAAATACCAAACCAACATCTATGGTGTTCAAAATATATCATAAAATCCTTTTCACAGCTTTTCAATGTCATTTTAGGATTATGCATATACCTACTCACTATTTCAACTGCCTGTGAAATGTCGGGCATTGTACACACCATTACATACATCAAGCTATCCATCACATTAGCATATGAAACTCTAACCATATATTCTCACTCTTTATCACTTTTGGGAGACATCTTGGCACTGAGCTTTAAATGTAGAGCAAGTAGGAAATTTATAGGTTTTGAATCATCATTTATATTAAAACACTGTAATACCTTTTTCAGATATTACTTTTGTGTTAAGCAAAGCTTGCCTTTAACTCTGTCTTTGCTTATCTCCATCTCGAGAATCTTTTAGTTTCACCTAGATCCTTCATCTCAAACTCTTGATTCAACTTAGCTTTCAACTTATCTATCTCTGCTTGGCTCTTCGATGTAATTAGCATATCATCAATGTATAAGAATGGATAAATGATAGATCCATATTGTAGCTTTTTTAAATACACAGACTAATTGTACTTGCTTCTAGTATACTTATACCCTTTCACAAAGCTATCAAACTGCTTGTACCACTGCCTCAGGGATTGTTTTAATCCATACAATGATTTGTTTAACTTACAAACCTAACTTTCTTTACCAACAATCTTGAATCCTTCTGACTGAGTTATGTAGATTTCCTCCTCCAAATCACTGTGTAAGAATACGGTCTTCACATTTAGTTAAGCTAGCTCTAGATTTAACTGTGCTACCAATGCCAACAAAATTCTAATGGAGGAATGCTTCACAAATGGAGAAAATATATCATTATAGTCAATTCTTTCCTTCTGAGTGTAGATTTTAGCCATCAATCTTACCTTGTAGCGAACTTCATTCTTGTTAGGAAATACTTCTTTCTAGGAGTATACCTATTTACACCCAATTACCTTCTTACCCTTCGGTAGTTGTACCAGCTTCTAGGTCTTATTATTTTAAAGAGACTACATTTTTTCATTCATGGCTTTCTTCGACTTTCCACACTCTGAACTTCCAGATGCTTCTTGAAAGTTTGAAGGGAAATCTTCATCTCTAACTAGAAGTGCACAGGCCACTATATCAGTAAAACAAGCAGGTCTGTGAATTTCACGTCTTAGCCTTCTGGTTGCAATTAAGTCTATTTGTTGTTGTAGTTCTCGGGTTAAAACTTTCATTGTCTCTGATTCTACTTTTGCTATTGGAAAATCACCTATAGCTTCTGCTTTCTATGTTGGGCAAATCGTCATCTACTCAAACTTCACTTATTTCAAAGTACTATCTTTCTTCTATGAAGTGCTACTGGTATGTACAACTTCATTTGTTATTTTCTTCAACATAAGAGACTCATCATAGGTCATATATCTATTAAAGATTACCTTCTGTGTTTTTTAACACCAGAGGCGGAATCTTTTTATCCTAGAGGTAATTGCTAAAAACAGAGTCTTCTTTACCCTTGGATATAACTTCGATTCCTTAAAATAATAGTATGCAGTGATTACAAATACATGTAAGGAATCATAATATGTAGTAGGTTTTCTAGACAATACCTCTAAAGGTGTTTTACCACCAACAACATTAACAACATACACTAAAATTTCTCCACCAATGTCTAGTTTATGCACTCTTATACCCTATTCTATTGTGGTGTATCTCTGACTGTGAAGTGTCAAACAATGCCATACTCATTACAAACATCGAAGAATGGATCACTCTTGTATTGTACGTCATTGTCTGATTTGAGCTGTTTAATCTTTCTACCTGTCTGGTTTTCGATCATGTTTTTCCACTTGAAGAAAACTCTAAGCACTTTATCCATAGTCTTCATATTGTACACTCAAACTCTTCTAAAATAGTCATCAATAAAAGTTATAAAATAGTATTTTCCTCCCAAAGAAGGTGTCTTGGAAGGTCCCCACACATCTAAGTGAACATAATCCAAAATACCTTTTGTATTATGAATAATAGTGTAAAACTTCACTCTCTTTTGCTTTCCCATATCATAATGTGCACAAAATTTTGAACCTGTAAACTTTTGCACTTTTTAATAATCCCTATTTCGCCAAAATTTACAAAGACTTTTCACCAATATATCCTAAACATATATGCCACAACTTGGTTGGCTCTGGCTCTTTATCATCTTCAAAAGTTGTTGCTGCTGTCTCAATAACGTTACCACCTTAATAGTAATATAGGTTATTTCTTCTGACGTCTTTCATCACCATGAAGGTGCCTAACGTAGCTTTTAGAACTCTATCTTTCATAATCAAAACTAAATCTTTAGACTCCAAGGCTCTCAAAGAAATGAGGTTCTTCATCAAACTTGACACATACTAAACTTCTGTTAGAATTTTGGATAATCCATCATGATTCTTCAATCGGATTAAACATATCCTGGCTATTTTACAAGTATTGTCGTTGCCCATGTAAACAACTCCTCTATTTAGTTCTTCAAAATCAAAAAACCACTCTCGATTGAGAAACATATGATAGGTATAATCTGAGTCCAATATCCATTCATCTGAATGGATTGCTAAAGGTGAAACAACCAACGAGAGTTCTGATTACTATCATATTCGGCTAAATTTGTATCTGGGGCAACCTTTTCCTTTTTCCTTAGTTTGGGACAGTTTTTCTTCTAGTGTCCTTTTTCTTGATAGAAAGTACACTCATCTTTACTAAGTCTAACTTTCAAATGAGATTTCTCTCTTCTTCCTAATTTTTGGCTTTGTAAACAACCTTTTGCTACCATTTCTTTTGTTACGATGTTCCTGCTTTCTTTTTTATCTTTTTTTTTTCTCCTTAATTCATAACAATACAAAACAACATAAATTTTATCAAGAAATACATTATACTTCCCATAATGTAAAGTAGTCTCAAGGTATTAAAATTCATCAAGAAATGACGCTTACAACATTAAAGCCGAATCTTCATCTTTTAAAGTTTTGTCTAAATTTAACAAATCTGCTACTAATTGATTGGAAGCAGTATTGTGATTATTCATAGAGGTACTTGGTTAGTAATCGAAGCAGAATAATCTTTTCTTCATATAGAGCTGGTTTTAAATATTCTTCTTTAAAAACTTGTCCTCCAACGCCTTCCATAGCTTGCATGCAGAAATCTCATTCTTGAAGGTATACTTCTGTTTTCTG
This sequence comes from Antiaris toxicaria, assembly GCA_035233585.1. Lineage (NCBI taxonomy): Eukaryota > Viridiplantae > Streptophyta > Magnoliopsida > Rosales > Moraceae > Antiaris > Antiaris toxicaria. Next base: position 8,238,664 of record CP141162.1, on the reverse strand, counting down.
GAGAGGCATGATCGAATTGTTTCATATGCCAAATGATTGATGGTCTTCCAATCATTCTCATCTACATGATCTGGCTTCTTTTTTTTCAATGGCTATGTCTAAACCTTGTTGAAATAGAGCGTCTAGCAACTCGTTTTGTCACATGCCGAAATGACTAGTATCGTCAAATAACTCCATCGAAAATCTTGAATTTGACATCACAATACTTGTTAGTATAGATAAAGAGGTTGATGCTGTGACTGTGTCTACATTCCTTAATGTTTGAACTTCTATTGTCATTTTGAAACAAACTAATATATTCAATTACAAACAAATACAACAAAGTTTAGGATGAACTGTTGGTTCTGATACCACTTATTGGGAAACTGAGTAATTTCCCTTATAAAACAACTTCACAATGAACAGTATACAAATGACTAGCAACAACTTCACAATGAATAGTATATAAATGACTAGCAACGTATGCATAAACTATATCATACATGTAAAATAATACAGTATAGTGAATAGTTTCGTATAAAGTATACTATACTATGTACAATACACAAACCCAACAAATATTGTGGTATTTGCAATTGAATATAAAACAAATATCAAAATATTAAAATAAAAAATAGAGAAACGAATACACTAGATTTTATGAAGTTCAGCAATCTGCCTACTCCTCGAGCACTGCAGTAAGAGACCACTTCACTATCTTCAAAAATTATAAATTTTCAATAATTTTTTAATTACTCACTAATGGGATATCTTAGTTAAAGGACCTTCAAAATATTTGATTAAAGAAAGAAAAGCATTTTTCAGAATGATTTGAACTTAAAAGGGAAGGGTTTATTTATAGGGCAAAAGATCCTTACCTCTTTAATATATAATCAATATGGGATTTTTTTTTTCAAACAAACAAATCAAATTTCTAACTCACGAATCGAAATTGGAAAAAGTTGCAAACATCTACACAAAACATACACAAATATCATCCATATATATTTGACCCTAACGACCAATTAAGGCCCCGTTTAGGGCATTGTTTTAAAGACATCCAAAACCTTTTTTTTCTAACACTTTATCACTTTTCACTATTTATATTTCCAAAACGTTATAGTAAACTCCAAATTTTAAAAGTCTATAATTTTATGTATATAAGTCTAAATGAGATATTTTTTTTTTAAATTACATAAAATTTCGAAAAGAACAAAATAACATGCATGTTGGTTTTTTTTTTTAATTATAAAATTTTATATTTTTTCACCTCAAACAGTTTTTTCCTCCCAAACATATTTTCTAAAACAACTTTTTTCTAACCAAAAAAAAAATCTCTGAACATCTCCTCTAAACACCCTTTAAGTATTCATAATCCGTACATTTACTGTAGTCAATTGGGTCCATCTCGTTAGTGCATGCATGAATCATTTGATCAAATATTCAATGTAATTATGATAGTACAATTGATCCAATTTTATCCCCTTTAAACATACGTATACGTTAATTATTTTGATTAAATATAAACCAGAACTCTAAGCACTTAAAAAAAAATTCATTTCATTTCATTATAAAATGAAATATATACTGAGATTTGATTTGTTTGTGCCATCTCCGTATGAGGCATGACCTCTATGACTGAGACTGCACAGCTTGTATTATATGAATGCATGATAATATGACCGAAGACCAATCAACTTGTTCAAGCTCCTTTTTTTTTTTTGGGTGATCCTTGTGATCTAAGATTTCTCAAAGGAACAATTTGAGAATAAAAATTATTAACACAAATTTATTATGTAGACAAAGACCAAAAATAATATTGATTATCCTTGAGCAATCGCTTTACTCGATAGTACCACAAACCAAAGTGCAATTGACAACTCTCTTGTGTCTCTAGGGGATTAATGAACTTTTTGAAATTAATTCATGCAGTACTTATTGGAAGCTCGTCTGATTTTTTTTTTTTTTTGGAATGAAAGCTCGTCAAATTGAACCTTGATTAATACGACTAGTAAATTATCTTTGAATTATCTATCTTCTTTTTCCATAGCAATTATATAAAAGAAATAGATATTCTTTTTATAGTTTATAAACACATTGTTGTTTCCTCCCAAAAAAAATAACACATTGTTGTTGGGCGATATTAATATCTAATTCAGTGTCTTCTTATAGATTTTCCTATACCTCAGTGCAACGTTATCAGTATCAGGAACTATTTTATTTTTTTAATTTGCTGTTTTCGAGTTGTAAGATTTAATTAGTCTTTTCGTTCGGTATCTAATCTAATTACAAAATGGAGAAAATTAACCATAATTCTGGAGTGCTAATGAGAAAAAAAATTCCATTTATGTGATAGTTATAGAAATGTGGCATGGGAAATATTAAACAGTATTAATCGAAGATAACTATTTATGTTTATGTATACTTGAGCTAGGGCAACATTAATTACTTAGTAGCCAAAATCGTCCATGTGATATGTTTGGCGTCAAGTTTATCAAGGAAAAAAAGAATTGCACTAGACCATCTTTACTGCGAATGTCAAGGTTATACTTATCCCAATATATATATATATGAAAATAACATATTTAATATGTTATCCTGTCATATGCTTTAATATATAATTGTATTTCTGCAGCTATGTATCTTTCTTTTATCATCGTTATTAAGTTTTAAAACTCATAAAAATCAACATTTAATATTTAGTTATAAGACTATGCATGAAACCTGCCAAACTATCCAAACCAACCACATTGTCACCACCCCACCCTCAAAACGGGGCCAGTCATCGCCCATTCTTTATTGGGCAAAATTTCAAACCCCTCAACTTGTTAACAGGTGAGGATGGTTTTGGAAATTTAATTACTAGCCTACCAATGAATGTGTATATATATATATTAATGTTTTAAACTTTTTTATATATTTCTTTTAAAACTTTTATTTATAGTTTGAAAAATCTGCTTAGGACTTATATAATGCATTAGGTTTTTATCTTTAATTTTATACGTGACCTTTTAATTTTTAACTTACAAATGTTATTATATTCATTCTCAACATCTTTCTATTATTCATGCTTAAAGATGTCTAACTGAGTGTTGACCTTTCAATTCTCCCTCTTTGTCTTTGTTAATCTCACTTACAACTCACAGTTTTCAACTTCTAGAACTCTTAAGCACCTGCATCACAACATTGGCAACTACCTGAAGCGAGAGAAAACCAAGTATCTTATAGACTTGGGGTTTTTTTTTATTATTATCAACTTTTGTTATTTAATAACTCTTTAATCTGAAGAGAAGTCTGAGTTGTTTATTTTTTGACTTTAACCATTTAATTTAGTGATATTCTGCTTTTACAAAAGGAATAAAAATTAAATAAATACTTGTGAACCTATAACTAAATTATTTTGTATCATTTTAAAAAAATTATATTTATTTGTAAGAACATATAAAAAAGCTAAATATATAAAACAAAGTGTTTTCGATCATTTATAAAATGATCTATGATATATATATATCAATATATCTATATATATTAGCATTCCATGCTCTTGAAGGTACGACACAATTAAAAAAAGTGCAAGAAAAAAATTAAAAAAAAAATTTGACTCAGAATTCTCTTTATACTAAACCGTTTGCCCCAACTACCTCTGACCCGCCTAACCCGCTTTAGTGTTGAGCGGTTTCAAGTTGGGATTTTTAAGAGGGTGTTTGGTTTTGTTTCCAAAACTGATTTCACGATTTCCTAAGAAATCGATTTCAAAATCGGTGTGAAATTGTGTTTGGTTTGTATTGTTTTTGAAAACAGATTTCAAAACGAATCCAAAATCGCCTTTGCTCCCAGTGTAAAATTAAAAACGATTAAAAGTCGTTTTCTCTGATTTCATTTTTCCCATTTCTCTCATTTCTCTGATTTAATTATTATGGTTAATTAAGATTTAATTGATATAGTAATTACTTAAATATTATGGTTATTAATTTTTAATTCATTTTTCAATTAAAAAATTTTATTAATTTTTAATTTTCGGTATTCGTAATAAATTTTTTTTAAATCAAACATAAATATGTTTTTATAGAATACTTATAAAATGAATGGTTTTCAAAAATATAACCAAACACAGTTTCACTTTTTTGTTTCTCAAAACATACACTCAGAAAATAAAACCAAACCCAATTTTAGAAACGTTCTCAGAATTGTTTTCAAAACGATCTCAAATTCAGAGAATTTGAAAACATAACAGATTTCAAAAACAATACCAAATGCTACCTAAAATTTTGTTTTTTTCCAATCTGCTTGCTCTTCGCCTAATACCCAAATCCGCCCATGCACAACCCTATTTAATTAATTGAAAATGACAACTGAGTCATAATTAAATAAAATGCACGAATCAACTGTAATTAAATGTCAAATTTAAGCATTAGCTAGCAATTGCAAAATTGTAGTATTGACAATAGCTTTCCATTAGAGAGTATAGTGTTTCCCGCCTAAATGTTCAAATTTAGTTTTGACACATGAATTTGACGTTATATTGAAGATACTCTAATACAATCTTACAATCTTTGTTATACTGGTGTAAAGTTGACACTAAAATATAACACGTACTGATTTTCCAACTCAAATTTCAAATTTTAATATTGACACAAAATTAACAACGTTAACAACGACAATACATACTGGCTATGAGCAATCCACCCCTTTAATTTTGGATTCTTATTTGTGATTTAGATATTTTCAATATTAATCAATGTTACTATGTAGAGTAGAAATATTAAGCTTCAAAATTTGTTATTAAAATCCAAACATGAGATCTTTTTACGTCATTTCTGGTAAAAAAGAATTAAGATAGCCATTATAGGGTCCTATGGGCCTGGCTTAGAAGTAATGAGACCTTTGATGAATGCCAATAGACCTTTAATGAGACCTTTGAGTAATTTTAAAACAACTTTTTACTTACCCTCCTTCTGTTTGACACCTTTAAATTTGAAAAATGAAAAATTTTTCATTCTAAGAAAAATAAGCCTTCCTAATTTTCTATATCTGAACATCCAACATTTTTCATTTTTGAAAAATGAAAAAAGAGCTCTCTAGAAATAAAAAGTTTTCACCCACCTAAACAACTTTTTATTTTTTAAAAAAATTTCAAATAATTTTTTATTTTTCATATCTAAAAATTTTCCATTTTCTAAAAACAAACATCTCATCCAAACGGATCCTTAATATTGTAAAAGTATAAAATCCTAAAATCATTATAGATGTAGCGATGAGAACTTTCATGAAGCCCAATAGGTTACTACAAAAAATCATCCAAGGAAATTGTGAAAATAATCCCATTAGCATACATGTTTAAGATTTTTATTCCATATTTCAAATTTTTATCTTTGAAACAATTTTTTACTTGATATTGTAAAAGAATAAAATCCTGAAATCATTATAGACAATGATAGTTTAGATAAGTGCTCTTTTTGGGCACTCCGAATAAGCCCCAAAACATCTGGACCTTAGAACACAATTTGAATTGGACCTTCTTCCCGGGCTTGTACTACTATGATCTGTGTGTGTGGTTTTATAATGAGAATGAGTTGGAGCAGTATCATCACCTTTACAGGGTTGAAAAAAATTTTAGGTATGGGACTGCTTTTCAGCAAATGATATCTCTAGATTATTGTCTTTGTTAAAGTAGTTTCAGTTTTTTTACTCTAATTAAACAAGTGTAGAAGATCGAAATTCAAATAAAAGGGTAAAAAAAATATATATTATTTAAAGGGTTTTTTTCTATAATTTTCTCTGAATTTTTTATGGTTGATTAATAATGCATTGATTTTGCAAAAAGATTAGGATATGTTGCACTATGTCTTAAATGTAAGAAACCAATTCTAATATTAAAATTTTTAATATCCACTTATATAATGCGTAAGTTATCATTTTGTTAAGAAAAGGTATCTGAAAAAATGCCAAGTCTATCAATAATAAAGGAGTATATCTTTTAATGACAAATGACAAGTCACTGTTGAGTTAATGTTAAAATTTTAAGACATATCTTGAATTACTATATGAAAAAATATGTATATATAAAATTAAAAAAAATTAGTATAAGCTATAAACGAAGACAAAATCGTCATTTTTAGTCATATGAAAAAGGTTTTTTAAGACTACATACAAAAATGTAACATGAGGGAATAATTGAATTTCATAAGTGATATTGAAGAATTTAAGTTAAACACTGATTAATAACCACTGTGAGTTTGCTTGTTAAATAACATTTTGTTTCCAAATAAGGATGATTTCATTCAAGCCCCCCTAACACAAACAAAATAAAAATAATAAGAGATTTTTTTAATTAGAAAATCGAAGTAGCTTGAACCTAGGTGCTATTAGAGACTAGTTTGCATTTGGAACAAAGTTTTGAAATGGAATTTTGAGGTTGAAGATGGTTAATTTTTTAAAAATTAATTATAATTTTTATTAGCTTTTTAGTAAAAGACAAAAATTCAATTGAAATTTTTAGTTTGGACTTGGACAAAAATCTAGTCGAAATTTAGCAAAAGATTGCAAAATTTTCAATTTTTAATTTGTTTCGTTCTTCGTAAAGTTTTATATAATTTTAAAAAATATCCCATTTAGATTTGTATATACAAAATTATAAATTTTTAAAATTTGTATTGTAAAGTTAGAATTATATGTTACAATTATCATAAGGGAAATTATACTATATATGCCATTTTTTTTTATAGTTTGTAGGTAAATAGCATAATTTTAAAATTTTGAAAATTAATAACATAATATATTCTAAGCAAGTGTAGTATATCATTTAACCCTTATATTTGTTTATAGTTATCTTTTCATCATCCATCCTTTTCTCTTTCTCATCTGTTCTCACACTCTCTCTCCTCCATCTCATCTTTTCTCTCTCTTCCGTTCCTCCGGCAACAAAAGTTGTCTTCTTTAGCCACCCATCGCCATCAGGCATGTTGCTATCATAGTTCTAATCGTGATCATACCGATAAAGGCAATTCCCTCGTGTAGTTGTCTTTTCCTCTGGGTTTGTCGGATTTTTTTTTTTAGGTTCTATCACTTTTTTTCCCAGTCACAAGCTTACACTCTCTTGCCATTGAAGTCGTAACAGGATCAAAGAAAGGTGGCTTGCGATCTCGAATAAGATCTTCTTGGTGTGAAGTAGTGATGTCGAAAGCCATATCTTGAAAATGACTTCTCCAATTGCAATCTCCTTGCAACAGTGACTTCTCCGATTGCAATCATGGCTAAGCAAATGGTAATCGCGGTGGCTTTTCACCAAATCCATAGAAATCCAGCCAGATCGCATAAAAAAACAAAGCTTGATTGCATCAAAGATTGGAGCTTAATGGTAGAATCGCGAAAACTAGCAAGCAACGATGTGAGATCTCGAGGAGATATGGATCATAAGAGCCAAATCAGTGATGCAAACGAAAGTGCCAATGACTGACAATGGGGACGACAATGGTGAGTTGGCATTGCATATATATATTTTTTGTGTTTAGGGGTAGTTGGTATCACATATTAGGGTTTGGGTCAATCTTGGGAATTATAATTGGGGTTAGGGTTTATTCAATTTAGGATAATTTTACAAAATTTGTAAATAAATGATTTACTAAATTTGATAAATTAATGATTTACGAAATTAATAATTTACACCGGTAAAATGAAAACAATATGAAGAATTTACAACTAATTACACCACTAAACTAATGGTTTACAAAATCAAGAATTTACACAAAATGAAAACAATAATTGTCAATGTGGTAAATAAATGATTTATCAAAATTAATAAATAAATTATTTATCATGTAAAAAAATGATTTATCAAATTTTATTTACCATAATTTATCAAAATCAGTACATTTTTTGTTTACAATAGTAAATGGTAAATTTTTTTATTTATAAGAGTAATAATAAAAGATTTATGGGTAAATTAAAGATTTACACACATAAATAAAGAATTTATTAGTAAATTAAAGATTTACACACGAGGAGTGTTTTTGGGATTTTTGGTTATAGTAAATCATGATTTAACAAAAATATGTTATTTACCAAAGGTCTAATACTTTTATGCTATTTGTTTTTGGGGAATTGTAGTAAATATACCATTCTTTTATGGTTTGAAAGTAAATAGCATAATTTACAAACATTAAAAATAAATAGCATAATTAATTTAATAACTTAAATTATTCCATTTTACCTTTTACTCTCACATAGTACACAACCCAACCCCCTCCTTCTCTCTCTCTCTCTCATTCTCTCTCTCATCGAAAGCCATCATCATCGTTGACCAATTAAGCAGAGCTCCAACCACAACAATCACCATTGAACGTGATGGTGGTTTCAGAAATCTCGTTGTCAGAGCTTTTCACAGGGACTCCTGATTCTTCAATTTGATTTGTGGGGGCTATGGGTGGAGCTCATTAATATGGTTTGTGATTCTCTGATCTTTTTATGAAGGTTGTGAGTGGGGCGAGAAGTACACAGGCTGAGCTTCGAGGCGGCGAATGTGGAGCCATCTCATAGAGCCATCATAGCCATCCCTTATTCGCCCAATGTCTACAATAAGACATTGGACCTATGATGGCGACCAGATCATGACCGTAGATCGTTGGATGGTGTTTGTCACCATCGTCGTATCGTGGATTGAGTTGTATAGAGATAGGTCAATTTGGGAACTAAAGTTAGAGTTTATTCAATTTTGGGCCTATATTGCAAAATTGGTAAATAGATGATTTGCTAAAATTAGTAAACTATGATTTACAAAATCAATAATTTATACCGGTAAATTACTAATTCATTTGATTTACCGATCTAATTTAATATAACTTATAAGTTAAACTAAGTGGTCAAATTAGTTCTAACTTAGTTTAGTTTGATAGTATCCACTTTCACTATTTTTTATCTCTACTTTACTATTTTAACACAACTTCTAATGCTAGTTATCTGTACTTTTACAATCTCCAATATAAATTTAGTTAAACTAAGTTGGAATAAAATGTCCGATCTAGCTTAACTTTCTAATTAGATTAAGTTAGATCAGCGAATTAAACGCACTCTAAGAGTTGATTACACTGATAAATTAATGATTTATGAAATCAACAATTATTTGTTTATGTGATAAATAAATTATTTATCGAGTAATAAATAATTTACTAAAATCAGTAAATAAATAGTTTATCAAGTAAAAAATTGATTTTCTATATAAATTTATCAAAATCAATAAATAAATGATTTATCAAGTTAAAAGATAATTTACTAAATAAATTAATCAAAATTTACACATAAAGGATATTCTTTTTAGAATTTAGGTTTTAGTAAATCATGATTTACTTAAAATATGCTATTTACCAAAAATAAAAAACGTTTATGCTATTTATTTTTACTCAAGTTTGATTTTTGTTTATTTCCCTCATTCTCCCTTATTTTTACTTAAATTGGTTTTTAGCTTATTTCCTTACTTTTCCCTTATTGTAAAGAAAGTAGATTATATGAATAAAGAAGCACCATCAAGAAATAAATGAAAATGATGACCTCTATTGGGAATCTTTTGGGCTGAATCCAGTAGGACTTAAACATAAGGGGAATTTGAAGGAATGCCCTAAAAAATTTACACTTTTGAAATTTTGTCCCACTTATAATAGCTATTGGATTTTTATCCTCTTTTAAGAAAAGTCAAAAGTCAACCAAATGTATCTTTTCAAAAATACCCCCAACTAATTAAAAAGATAACACACTAGAATACCATTTAGTAATCCATCAAAATACTGTTTCGTAATCCTCTAAAATACCATTTAGCAATCTGCTTTTGATAATCCATTGAAATACCATTTGGTAATCCTCTGGAATACGGTTTGGTAATCCACCATAATACCATTTGGTAATCAATCAAAATACCGTTTGGTAACCTACAGAATACCGTTTGGTAATCTGCTGAATACAGTTTAATAATCTGTAGTAATACCATTTGATAATTCATCAGAATGCCATTTGTGGATATACGGTGTGGTAATCCATTAGAATACGGTTTGGTAATTCACTAAAATACTGTTTGGTAATTCATTGTAATACCATTTGATAATCTGTTGGAACACCATTTACCAGAATACTATTTGGTAATCCATCGAAATATTTTTTGGTAATATATTGGAATAATATTTGGTAATCTATTGGAATACGTTTTGAATAATTTATCGAAATATCGTTTGGTAATCTGTTGGGTTACCATTTGGTAATCCGCCAAATTACTATTTGGCATTTTTAAGAAATATATAATTTGTTTAGTAAAATAATATGGTAATCTGTCAAAATCCCTTTTGGTAATTCGCTAAAATACTATTTGATTGAATACTGTTTGATTATTATGAAATATTTTTTTAAATGATTATTTCAATTATTTTAGTTTATAAAATTATTTTTTTCATTTTGTAAAACAAAACAAAAAGATTATAAAAAACACAAAAATAAAAATAAAAATAATCAAAACGGCAAATTTAATAACAAATAATTATTTTTCTAAAAAATAAAAAAATTATAAAAACAAAAAAGGAAATAAAAAAGAAAATGATAGCCATGGCATTTTCTTTTTCCTCTTTGGTAAGATTAACTATCAAAGAGGAAATACTTCAACATATTTGGCAGAAGTCGCTAATCTGCAGATCTCCTAGCTGCCATGACTAAGATCGAAGAGTAGATCAAAGGTAGCCATGGACAAGCAATGACAAAAACCAGAGGCTCAAACTCCAACGACTTTGCGACTGTAAGATCACGGTGACGGCAACTTCATGAGGGTGAGATTACTACAACGACTTCGCGATGGCCAAATTCATTGTCAACCACGGATCTAAAGGGAAAGACCATCATAAGATCACGATTGCCATTGATCATATCATGGAGAAAGACTAGTCAACACTAGAGAAAGAGAGATCAAGTACAAGCAGTTTAGACTAGATCACGACGGCAATCTCGCCGACAACAATTATGGACTAGGTTATGATAGCAATCTCGACAACAACGTTGGTGAAAGAAGAGAGAGTAGGGAGAGAGAGTGGGAAGAAGTGAGAGAATGGAGAGGAGGGAGAAATAAATATTTAGGTATTTTTATCATTGTATAATAAAGTCAATAAAAAATTAAATGAAAATAATTATAAAAGAGCAATTATCCGAATCAAATTTTTATGGGCCAAAATCTCAAAATAAGTGTATTTAGGAGGCTATTTCCATAGTTTTCTTTTAAAGCATCCTCTTTCTCATGTCTTCCTCTTCTTCTTCCCGCAAATGGCGGAAAGAAGTCAAAAGCCCTTTTGCCAATATAATTAAACTAAAAAAAATATTTTTAAAATATTTAAAATAAATAATAAATTATCATATTAATTATTATATTAGTTATCAAATAAATTTATTATTTACTATAAATGTTTTGAAATATTATTATTTAATTTAATTATTTTCGTAAAAATACTATTTATTAAAAATTTTCAAATAATTAATATATGATGTATAAATATCCAACTAGGAATCACTCAACAAGTGAAAATAGAGGGAGTTGGTAAGTTCAAAACTTAAATACAATTTTATTCCTTTTTTAATAAGTGATGACTATAACTTATCTTACCTAAAATATTTTTATATACATATATTTTGTGAGAAAGATGGCAGGAATGCTTGTTCATTTTATAAAATCTTAGATTTGAGTTAGTTTCAGTTATAGGAAATATGATTCATAGGCAATCTATTTTGTGAGAAATTTGTAAATCCATAAAATAAAAGGGAAATGAATTATTTAAAATAATAAGTAGAGAAACTCTATATCCTATTTCTAAAAATCCATATTATTCCATGATCAATCCAAAAAAAAACCTATGATGCTCTACCTTAGAATAAAGTGACATTTCAAAATCACTCAAAAACAAAACTGTTCTCGTACAATTAAGAAATATATAGGGTGGTTTTTGGAAAATGAAAATTGACAAACTTTGAATGAAACATAAGATGGTGCAAATAGTTACTTGTCACATTAAGCACCCCTAATCAATTTAAATTTAAATTTATATTATATATGAATGTGATTTCAATGGTTACTCTAATATTTACCCATCGATGGCTATTATTATTTTAAACGCATGATTTTAATTGAATGGTTATAACAAATTGAGTAGTTGACCTAATAAGTCAATAGTAATTAATGAATATAAAACTTAGAAAACTCATTAAATACTATTTTAGATTGACAACTTGTGATTAACCTGCTGACATGATTTTTTATGTATTTTTAACATAAGTTACATATTAAAAATTCATTTCTAGTTTTGGAATTTTAATCATAATTTTATTTGCATTTATGATTTTGTTTATTTCCAACTTTTTAATAATCGTTGTCCTATTCTTTTTTTTAATTATTTTATTTTAAAAATATTTTAGGTCTAACAATTTTACATCAATCTCATATATAAATTGTTTTCTTTTTTAGTTGAATCCAAACTTTTTTTTTTTTGGTTTCCATAGCACATAAGTTGGCCAAAAGGAAATTTTAAATGATATTATTAAAAGTTGGTTTCAATAAAGATTAACCTTTATGAACAAAATCATCATGGTTTGTGTCTATATTTACAGATATATATTTGCTATCTATTATATCTTTTTTATGATTTTATAAAAGATTATGATATTAGTGTGATAAATTTTTTTTAATTATCTTACATCAACATATTTGAAAAATTTGACCAACTTTTTTTAATTCCTTAAAAAAAATTACTTGGTAAAGAGAAAAAATGTCCGTATTCAGGTATAGTTGAACATTTGAGGTAGGGTAGAACAAGCACGCAGAGCATTTTGGTTGCATTCTATGCTATCAAATCTAGACAAGAATTCAACAAGACTATGAAAGTGTTGTCTGACTTGATAATAGATTTGAAAAAAATAATTAAAAATTGACCAATTCCTTTTTGAAAAAATACCTCATAAGTAATCAATTGAAATCATTTACATATTTGAAAAAATTAACTAACTCTTTTTTAAGGCATAGAAAAGAATTGGTCAAATTTTTTCAAATCATAATTAATCAACATATATAAAAGAGTTGGTCAATCTTTTTATAAGAATAAAACTGAAATCAAAAGTGAAAGAGAAAGAGAAAGAGAAAAGAAAAATAAAAGTGACAAACAACTATTCATAAAAATTCTCCAACATTCTTTTTTTTTTTACTAAAAGATCCCCAACACTTGTATAATAATAAATGTTATGTGTAACACTATAAGTAGAGAAAAACAGATGAATTTTGATACAAACAGATGGATTTTAGCAATTTTTTCAAAGAATAGAATATTTGATTCCATTCCATTCCATTTCATTCCCTTTATGTATTCCATATATTAGGATCTCATATTTAAAATATATAAAAAATTATTTAATTTTAAAAAGTTGACAGGTTACATAACGTATAATAATAAGTAATATAAAATGTTATCTCATCAAATCTAATTAAGAAATGTCCAAACTTTTATAATTTTATCCACAATCATCCATGATTACAAAAAGGGAGTAATCATTGAAAACTTTTCCTATCATCTATATATGTATTTCTAAAGTAAAATGATATTTATTTGATTAGAATCATGTTTAGATTTATATTTATATGATAATCAATACAGCTAATAAAGTATAGATTATATGAAAATCCACATGTAAAATAATTTTTGAGTTAAATGGTTTTTAATTGAAATTCACAAGTAAAATTTGTTTTCTTTATATCTTAGTGGGGATGAATATAATTACACATTTTTTAATAGTTGAGATAGGTGATTTGAATGTAGATGAGTGGTTGCAGACACAATCAAATAATAATATCATATTTAACTTTATTTTAAAGTATTGAATTTGAACTTTCATCTTTTTAAGTTAAAAATAATAATAAATAAATAATTTGAATGCAAAGGAATTTTGTAATTACAATTTGAGGTAGTGGGAGTTTGAAAAACTCCTATGGTTCCCACAATCATTCGACTTCAAAAGTTTCTAAGTATCATTTGAAAGACTCCACTTGAATTTGGAAACTCAAATGACCCACGATTGGATTTAACTTTGCACCCCTTTAATGTTCCTAATAAACATTAAAGAAAAATATATATTTAATTATAATATTATATATCAATTAAAAATCAACATATTTATATACATATCAAAATATTATTAAAAGGTCAACAATATAAATATAAATAAAGAGATATACAAACTAAATCCCTCTAAATTGCCCTTCCACGAGCCCCTTGCAATCTTATGCAGCCCCGTGGCAATCCCTTCTATTGTTGTACAAGGGGACTTCGTTTTTTGAAATTTTTTTTTTCTTTTTAATGGGAGATTGGTATTTTAAAATAATATATATACATATATATATATAGATATATAAACACATGTACAAAATGTCTCAAGTCTGGAATCGGACTTGCCTGGCGGTCAAAGGTCGATTTACATGAGATGAGGGGAGCTATAGCCCTTACTAATGGGGCATTTAAAATTCCTTTTTCTTTTTATTATTTCAAAAATTTTATAATTTTTCTATTTTGTGTTCACTAAAAATAAACAAAATTCTCACACAACCACTACTTTGCCCCTATTAAAAATAAAAATTTCTCACGTAATCCCACTAAAACTAATTACATAAGAAAAATATGAATTTTTTTATTTTGCCCTTAACTAAAATTAAATATTATCATATAAATGTACTAAAATTAAAAACCCTCACATCATCCCCTCTAAAATTTATTTTAAAAAATATGGTGTACATCCCCAATAAAATATAAATCTGACTCTACATTTGCTAGCAATTGTAACGTTTTATTTAGAACCTTTTAAATGCTAGTTGATTTATAAATAATTGATTTTTTTATTTATAATATTGTAACAATATTATTTCAAATTATTGATGTAAAAGACAAATATCATTGAAAAATAATATATTGGAATCAACTGGTTGTTATAATAAAAAATAAAAAATAAAAAGCTACAATTTTTGTTGTATGAGGGTGTTAGATATTAAAAACATTATATATATTTATGGAAAAGACTACAATGAGAGCACTTTACCCTTTCCCTGTCAGTGGGAATAATTTTTCAATCGTTAAATCAACTTTAAACTGTCTAGATTAAAAAGACATATTAATAAATCATAAAATCTATCACACTTAATTTTTTCAACTATCTAATTAACTTTCAACTGTCTAAATTAAAAAGATATACTAATAAATCATAAAATTTATCACACTTACTTCTTATTTTACAAAACATTACAAAAAAAAAAAAAACCCTCTATTAACCCTCTCCATCAGCAACTCCCTTCATTGGCCACCCTGCCATCACCATGGGAGCTCCCCCCACTGGCATCCCCCTCCACTGAACACATGAGCGTCATCAAAAACTACATGAGCTGTCAAGCCTCCCTCCCCTACTCATGGAATTCTCCCCTTCCCTCTCTCCATGCTCATAACATGGGAGGCGATGGTGGGGCTGACGATATGGGCAACTCATGCTTGTGCTAGAAGCCATCAAAGTAGAAGCATGAGATCCATCGTGATGGTGACAAATCTTTACGGAATCTAAGACATGGGCAGCAATGGTAGGTTTAGCGACGGTCCCAATGTTTGCAACGACCACTAGAATGTGACCAACATTTGCAACAGCCTGCTCGGAGTCTTCACTACAATCATTGTCAGTGTTTGTTGTGGATCCCTGTATCACGATCATCTATGGCTTTGTTGCTTCTAATCTATAATAAGATTACCGATGGCTTCGCTGTTGTCTTGCCAAACCACCAATTGGGGATTCTCATCGCTATTGGTAGATAGTTGTTGGGACCATAAAGGGTGTTTGGATTTTGCAAATTAGAGATTTTTTTGTGCATTTTGTTTTATATTGTGTGGTCAATCTTATAAATATTATATGTATTTTTTTTTAATTTGAATCGTTAAAAAACAAGCAAATAGACAAAAAATTTTATCCCATTAATGGAGAAAGTAACCTATCCATATAGTAGAACTTTCCTATATATATATATTTGATCTCTCTTTTTTGAGATAGCTTGGCTCAATTTTTGCCCTTGAGGAGTGGGACATGCATTACGCACACGAGCATTTCTTTTAAATATTAAATGCCATAGACGGTTTGGAGCAATATTGATTTAGACAGATGTTTATCAATAAGTTGTCCTAAAAGTTCTTAGGTACTTCCAATACCATTAACCCAAAAGACAATAAAAAGAAAAAAAAAAAACAATCCAACTAAGAGCCTGCACAACACTAAATTGATATAAAGATAACATTTTTTAACCATATGAACAAAAGAAAATAGAAAGGGATGATCAAAAGAAGAAAAAAAGACAGTAAAAAGGACTGTCATTCTGTCTAATGCCTAAACAATAGTACCCAGGATTGACTAGCAAAAGAAGAGGCTCTTGGAGAAAAGCTGCTTAGTCGATTGTTTGGATTGTGCTTTTAAATCCCAAACTAGTTAACTTTACCTTATTAAAAAGGTGGCGCTTTTATTTTTTTTAAATTTTATTTTAGCTCAACAATGTGTTACTTCAATTTATATATTTAAGAGAAAATAAAAAATGAAAAAGCAAAATATAAAGAAAACAAAGCCAAAAAGAAAAGATGGGTTTTGTTATTATTAATTTGATGGAAGAAAGAGGGGAAAAAAAGGAAAACGTCGCAGAAAACTTTACCAAACAATTAAATATTCCATTTTGTCTTCTAAGGTGTCATTTGAATTCATTATCTCATTGACATTATATTATAATGAAATATATTAAATGTAATACGTATTTAGTTATTATATATATATTATATTTAAATACTAATTTATATAGATATTTTATATTTGAATGTATTCAATTTAAATATAGAATATGTAATATGATTAGTAAAAGTATAAAAAAAAGAATGAGAGAGAGTATTTAATTTTATTAAAAAAAGTAAAAAAAATAGTAAGCAGTGATTATATTTTATTTAAAATTTGAATATTTTGATATTTGAATGTAATATTTAACTATCTAAATATAAATTACATTGTATTCTAATACAATATCAATTGAATAGTGAATCCAAACCGTGTATAAAATTCCTCACCCAGACATTTAAAACAAAAAGACCGGATTGAGTCATGAAGCTTAGACTATATACATATATACGTATATGTATGTATATATAAACATTCATAAAGTTTACTAGGAATGGAGAGGCGAACACCTTTCGAATATTTACTAAACCTTGTGTGAATGTGTATGGTTTCGTAGTTAATAAAATGGACGCGAGGGTATAAAAGAAAAGGTGGAAAAAAAAAATCAAATAAGAACCCTACATTACACAAATCACAGTCATTAAAAAATTTCATGTTATAAATAGGTTGTGTGTTTTTTTTTTTTTTTTATCTTTGAGTAAGATAATAAAATATTTTTAGTTGCGCAGATTTTGAGGAGAATTACATACATCATGTAACAGTATGCTTGTGTATATATATATATGTACATTATATATAATAGTTGTTCACAGGAGCATAATAAATAAGTAAAGTAAAATTAAAAAAATTATATGATAGTAATTAGACAACTACATAAATAATATCTGACAATGATGTGCCTATAAGGTGACAATAAAAGAGCTACGATGAAAATGAACATTTGTCGTTTTAAATATTTGTAAGAGATTTATTGAGAAATACATTTGTTTCTTCAACAACGCTGGCCGGGTCCCACTAAATTTTTTTTTCCTTTTAATTTAACTTCAAAATTTTTATAATCTATTTTACCCCACTAAATTAAAAAATTATCACATGATTCCTAAGTTTTTCTATTTTATCTCCATTATAAATAAAAAATTCTCGCATAATTCTATTAAAAATTTAACATGTAATTTTTATACTTTGATATTTTTATTTTTTTAAATAAAAAATATAAAATTTGATATACGATTCTACTGAAACGTAGATCTGACTCTACCCCTGCGGACAGTGGAACCAGTCTTCCATAAGTGAACGTGATATTTTGAATTCATAGCTTTGTTGAGGATTATAATAAACCAATACTTGTAAGATGAAAAGCCAAACAAACTCTTTTTTAGTTGCCAAGATTGTTAACAATTTAATCGATGCTTATCCCAACGCCAATTTTTTTTTTTTTAACCTAATCGATAAACAGAGAATGTAACTAAACCAAATTCTATGCTTTATATTCTAATTTATTTAAAATAAATATGTAAATATGTCCGTACTAAACAAGGTGTAATGTTTTATATATAATGGTACATATAATATATAGTTTCATAAAATGCTTCGTTAAGCGCAGTCGTCCACAACCCAAACAATAAAACAAATGTTACAGACATTAATATAAAACAGTTCTTTCGTTAATGCTTTGGATCTCACGTGTGATTATTTGACATGTATGCATCTTCCAAGCTTTTAATTCGTTTTAAAGTCAATGGGCGAGGAAATTTTGGAAGCTAATAAATAATGCTCTCGTTAACACAAAGTATTATTGTTTGCCAACGATAAAGTTGTTTATAGTAATTTACCAAAAAAAAAGTTGTTGGGAGCAGTCAAATTTTATTGAGAAAAAAAAATAAAGAAAAGCAAATGAAGGCAGGGCAAGAATGTGTGGGTTGTTTTTCCCCTACCTAATAAGGATTAAGGAGGCGTTTGGTAAACGTATTATATTTTAATTATATTTAAATAAAATTTATTTTTTAAATGTTATATTTAATTGAAAAGTATTTATTTTGTATTTGAATGAAATGTATGTTTAGATAAAAAGTACTTTAAAATTGAAAAGTTGATATAATTATTTTAAAAATATTTTAAATAATAATTATTTTTGTAATATTATTATAAAATTTATATTTAATATAAAATTATATTATATTTAAATAAAATTAAAATAAAATTTTTTCTCCAAACATCTCTTAAAAATTTGGAAAAGCTTCTTTACAAAAAAAAAAAAAAAAAAGAAAGAAAAGGATTAGATGGTGGAAGGGTGAGTCAGGCATATCCTGTCACCCACCTAAAGAGACCGAGAACGCGTAAAACTTGACAGGTTGGAATTTCTTTTAGCCGGTCACCATTTGGTCCAATTCCTTTGATTCTCGCCTTCTCTCCTACGCGCGCTCTTAAAACGCTTTAAAAAATGAAAAAGAAGGAACAATAATATAAACGTATTATATTGATATTATATTTAAATATAATATATTAAATATATTTTATATTTAGATAAAAAAATTTATTTTATATTTAAATATAATATATATTTAGATAAAAATTATTTAAATTATATTTTAAAATTGAAAAGTTGATGTGATTAGTAAAAGTAGATTGAAAAAATGAGATAGAGAAAGAATATGATGTAAATAGATTTTTAAAAATTTATTTTTAAAATATTCTAGAATAGTAAATATATTTGAGACACTGTAAAATATATTTAAATATAAAATTTTTACGTTTAGATGAAAATTGTATAGTATTTAAGCGTAATATAAAAGCGAAACGAAAAAAATAAACGTTTCATAAGGGTGAGTTTAAGTGCCTTTTCAGAAATTATTTTTATTAGAAAAAAAGTAGTTTTACAAAATATGTTTGAAAAAAAATTATTTGAAGTTAAAAATATAAAATTTTAAAAATTTATTCAAAAAAAATTATTAACATCGATATTATTTCGTTTTTCTTGAAATTTTATGTAATTTAAAAAAATTTCATTTGGACTTGTATATGTAATATTATATACTTTTAAAATTTGGAGTTTACTATAATGTTTTGGAGATGTAAATAGTAAAAAATGTTGGTGAGGTGGAACAAAAGTACCAAAAAAAAGTATTTTGGAGATTTTTTTAGTGTGCCAAATGGCCCCTAAATCTAAGAGCATGTTTGGGAAGAATTTTGAAGATTTTTTTTTTTAAGTAGTTTTAGAAAATATTTTTGGAAGTATAAAAATATAAGATTTTAAAAATTTATTCAAAAAAATTATCAAAATAGATCTTATTTGGTTTCTCTAAAAATTTTATGTAATTTAAAAAAAATCTAATTTAGACTTATATATTCAAAATTATGGATTTTTAAAGTTTAGAATTTACTATAGCAGTGTGAATAGTTAAAAATGATGGTGGAATAGAAAAAAGTATTGAAAAAGTTTTTTTGGAGATCAACAATTAGTCCACAAACGAGCTCTAATATAAAATTTTAAATACTAATTTATATAATATATGAGTTATTATTGTTTTTATTAATAAGGATTTAAAGTATTATCAAATCAGTTATCATTTTTTATTGATGAAAATATGATACATGAGTTAAAATTTAAAAAAATTGATATTATAGTTGGTATCTGTAGCATTATTTTATTTTTTTTAATTTAAAAATAGAGATTCAAACTTTACACCTTATAATTAATAAAATTATAGAATAACTGTTAAAAAATGTCATAACTATTGCATATTCATATTTTTAATTGCTCGTGATAAAAATAAAAACAAAAACGTATCACTAAATTAAGATTAAAAACGTAGCTGTTATAAATTGTAACTTGTAAAAAAAAAAAAAAAACCACACGTGATTTTAAACCAAATAAAAATGCATTTGAAAGAATTATTGGAGTATTTATTATTGCATTATAGTAAAATAACTATTTGGTGACGGATTACTTTTAATGTTTTTATTATGTTATAATAATTTAACTTAAATCCAAATTTTCACTTTTTAAAAAATCATATCATATTTATTTTTCTACATTTATACTATTAAAATGTTACATTCAAAAATCTGTAATACACATTTGAGTACATAATTGAAACTATACATTTTAACAAAATATTCAGTTTGAATGAACGTTTAATTTTTTTTTTTTTAGTTCTATTTGATTAACAAAATATTCAAGTTATGGTTATAAACATAATTTAATAGTAATTTTACACTCGACTCTACTTCTAGATATAGAGGTTAAATTTTCTATTTACAAGTTAAAAAAAAATACAAAACATTCAAATTTACACCATTCAAATGTTAATTGTAACAAAACTATTTTAACGTGTATTTAATTGATTCATATATTTAATTTGTATGCAAACGGCTATAAAATTCAAGGGCAACTTATGATCTATACAGACACTAAACAATTTAAAATGTTTGGCCACGTAAGATCGTGAGAATTAAGTTTCGGCCACTTGCTTTTTTTATTTTTATTTTTATTTTTATTTTTTATATATAACATTTATAAAACGGGGACACTATTTTTTTAAGAAAAAAAAAAGTAAGATTGACCTTTTTTTTTTTAAGAATTAATAAGACCTTTTTTTTTTTTGCTGGAAAATAACAAGACCAAGGTTTGACTTTTGTAAAAATAATGCTAAAGTAGTACTTTGCAAAGTACTATTTAGGGTTTTTTGGGTTTTTTGTTTTATTAGGGGGGAAGTATGCAGTAAGCATGAACAAGAAATTATTTTTAAAAGTAAATATTTATAAGCTAATTAACTTTTAAGAATTTCTTTTTTATTTTTTATTTTTTATAATAGAATAGGTTCAGAGGGGTGATTAGCATTAATATATCCCTTTTGGATTGACCAAATGGACCCTTTAGATATTAATAAAAATGTTCAATTTGCCTATTAAATGATGCAAGGAACTTCTCGATAAGGAGCTCGTAACTCCAACCTTAATGGTCTAGCGATAAAGTCACATGGAGATATGATTTCAGGCACTTTATAAGTATTAAAGGCATCCAATCAAGTACTGCATTGATAGAAAATGAGCCTTTATATTTAATATCTCTAAGAGAGTAACCCAGCACTTAAAACTTTAGATCACAAGCCTACCACCATGAGATTAACTATTAGACCACACCACTTAGTGGTTTTTATGAATTGCTATTAGATTCATGCAATGCTATTTAATTTAACATAAAAAAACATATTTTATTATTAGGGAGGTTTATTAACACCCTGATTTAATCTTACATCTTCCTTTAATAAAATCTGTTATGCTTATTATCCCTAGAAAATTATATTTAAGTACAAAACTGATTTAATAGATACTTTTCACACATGTGATGATAGACATAACTAAATAATAATATCACACTTAACTTTACGAAAAGGTATAAAGTTCGACCAAAGTTCAAAAAAAAAAAAAAAAAGCTTTTTAGACACTTATATAATAATTGATAATATCTCCATCTTCTAGTTTTTTTTTAATTGTCGTTTTACCCCACTTAAAAATATTTTGAGCTTTAATCACAAACAAGAATAATCACTGGGGCTTTTATGAGTATTTTTAAATTTTTATTATAATATCCTCGTTAAAAAATATTTGTTATAAGTATAGTATAATAGTAATATCACATCTAATTCTATTAAAAAAGTAGAGTTCAAATCTCTCTACCCTAATGGCTTGTAGGGGGAGGATTGGAATTTTTATTTGAAATATGTGTTTGGTGCAAGTGAACTATTTAGTGTGAAAAAGTATAATAATTTGAAATGTGTTTGAAAAACAATTTAGTAATATGAATCTTATTTTATTTCTCTCAAAATTTTATATAATTAAAAATAACATCTTATTTCAATTGGAATCGATCCCCAAACAAGCCCTAAAATAAATAAAAAAAGCTCTTTAACAACTTAACCTCCATTTGTTTAGACACTCTGCTTTTGAAAAATAGAAAAAAAAAGTTAATTTTTGAAAAGTGGACCTTTTAAATTTCTATGCACGAGCATAAAATTTTTTTTCCATTTTTGGACATAAAGGAAGACTTTTCTCTATAGAAAAGGAAATTTTTTTATCAATCCACGTGACTTTTCACTTTTAAACTAAAAATTTTTCTATTTCAAAAGTAAAAAATTTCTATTTTCTAAAAGTAGACACCCCATCCAAACAAAAGCTTAGCCCGGTTCCGTTTGTTTGGGCACTTTGTTTTTAGAAAATAAAAAAAATGACTATTTTTGAAAAATTGACATTCTAAATTTCTATACATGAGCATACAAATTTTTTCACTTTTGGACATCAAAAAAGATTTTTTATTTTAGAAAAAGAAATTTTTTACCCATCTAAATAACTTTTCACTTTTGAATAGAAAACTTATCCATTTCAAAAGTGAAAATTTTCCATTTTTCCAATTAAAAGCTCTGTCTGTTTGAGCATTTCGTTTTTTAAAATTGGAAAAAATTTTATTTTTGAAAAGTAGACTTTCTAAATTTCTATGTATGAGCATAAAAAAAATTTTACTTTCGAACATAAAAAAAGATTTTTCTTTCTAAAATAAGAAAGTTTTTATCCATCTAAATAGCTTTAGGGGGCGTTTGGTAAACACATTGCATTTTGATTGTATTTGAATGAAATTTGTTTTTTAAATGTTGTATTTGGTTGAAAAGTATTTATTTTGTATTTGAATGAAATGTGTGTTTGGATGAAAAGTATTTTAGAGTTGAAAAGTTGATGTGATTGGTAAAAGTAGAGATAAATAGTAAAGTTGAAAAGTTGATGTGATTGTTTTAAAAATGTTTTGAATAGTAATTGTTTTCGTAGCACTGTTGTAAAATTTATGTTTGGTATAAAATTGTATTGTATTTGAGTGAAGTTAAAATGAAATATTTTTACCAAATGTCCCCCTATACTTTTAAAGTGAAAAATTTTTATTTTTTAAAAGTGAACATCTTATCTAAATGAAAACTTATGGGATGTTTGGTAAATATATTGCGTTCGCATTATGTTCGAATATAATGCATTAAATATATTTTATATTTGGATGAAAAGTATTTGCTTTGCATTTGAATGCATTGTGTGTTTGGATGAAAAGTATTCGAATTGTATTTTACAGTTAAAAAGTTGATGTGATTGGTAAAAGTAGATAGAAAAAGTGAGATAGAAAGAGAATATGATGTAAATAAAAAAATTTATCTTTAAAATATTATAAAATAATAAATATATTTGAGGTATTATTAAAAAATATTATATTTGAATGTAAAATTTTTATATTTAAATAAACATTACATTATTATAAATATAATATGAATATAAAATTGTAAACAAATGTGTATTAATTAGGGAAAGTAACGTCACGGGAATAATTTTTATGTTATTACTTTCTTTGACAAATATAAAATCTAACCGAAAGATTTATTTATTTTTTGTTTTTTATAAATACACATAAAATATAATGGACAAAAGGGTGGAAAAAAAAAAGAAAAGAAGAATAGAGGTTGGAGGACACGCGCTGGATATCGAGTGGCAGAAGTACCTTGAGACTCAACTCTCACGTGAAGTTGCTACCCGTTGAGGCGGTTCATCCACCGGGGAGAGAAAGTTGACGACACGGAGACAGAGACCGAGTGAGTTGGAATTGAGCAGAGTCGAGTGAGGAGTGAATTTGCATTTGCATTTAAAACGCATTTGGGTTTCATTTCATTTCATTTCATTTCAAGTTCCATTAAAATTAAAATATATTATAATTTGTAAACAGACCTAATAAACAAGGCTCTTTCCCAGCTCCCAGCGATTTCAAATCCTCAAGTGGACCCCACACCCCCTTTCAAGTTTTGACTTTGACTGAACACCACCCCAAAACCAAAAAAAAAAAAATAATAAAAATAAAAATAATAATTAATTAAATTATATAAAATAGAAAAAGAAGGAGCTGAGAAGAAAAGTCACACTTTCCTCTCTTCTTCTTCTTTCAACCTCGAGGCCATCCCCATATAAAGCCCCTCAATATCCCCTCCCTTCCTTGCTCATCCCCGCATTTCTCTTCTTCTTCTTTTTCTTCCTCTATAAGGTCTTCTCAGAGAACAAAATCCACCTCTTTCTTCTTCTGATTCTAAGGTAAATACACAAATTTCATATTCAACTTGTTTAAGTTTTGAATTTTTCCTCTTAAATCTCGAAGATTTCTGTTTCCGCCGTGATTTTTCATGCTTTGTTGTGCTTTTTTTTTTTTTTTTGGGTAAAACCATAAAGTTCATGAAAGTTGCGATTTTTATCTTTTTTTATGGGATTAGGGTTTTGAGATTCGGTTGTAATGAATTTTGTAGGAAAATCAGGGTATGTGCAGTGGTTCAAGGAAGAAGCTTAGCACCTCCGAGTTCCCCATGGAAAGCGAATTGCAGAAGCAGAGCGAGGGGTTCCTCGGTAGATACGCGGAATTGCTCGAGTTCGCGGCCACCGACGACCTCGACGCCTTGAAGAGGACGGTGGAAGAGAAGGGTTTCGGCGTCGACGAGGCTAGCTTCTGGTACGGGAGAAGAATCGGGACCAGAGATATGGGTTTCGAAGAGAGGACGCCGCTCATGATCGCCGCCATGTTCGGAAGCATCAAGGTCTTGAAGTACATAATCGAGTCCGGCAAAGTCGATGTCAACAGATCCTCTGGGTCCGATAAGGTCACCGCTCTTCACTGCGCCACGGCCGGAGGGTCGAGTTCTTCGCTCGAGGTCGTCAGGCTGTTGCTTGAAGCCTCTGCTGATGCGGATTGCGTCAATTCTAAGGGAAGGAAACCAGTCGATTTACTCGCCGCGGGCTCGAATTCGCCTTTCAATTCGAGGAGGAAGGCGGTGGAGATGCTGCTGAGAGGGGAGAGTTTGGTGATGGAAAGCGGTGATGATGAAGTGGATCAACAAAAGGTTGCGACGCCTGAGAAGAAAGAATATCCGATTGATGTTTCCTTGCCAGATATCAACAATGGGATATACGGCAGCGACGATTTCAGGATGTACAGTTTCAAGATCAAGCCTTGCTCGAGGGCTTACTCTCATGACTGGACGGAATGCCCTTTTGTTCATCCCGGTGAGAACGCCCGAAGAAGAGACCCGAGGAAGTACCCTTACAGCTGCGTCCCTTGCCCGGAATTCCGCAAAGGGTCCTGCCAAAAGGGCGATGCCTGCGAATACGCTCACGGGGTATTCGAGTCGTGGCTTCACCCCGCTCAATACCGAACCCGGCTTTGCAAGGATGAGACCGGCTGCGCGAGGAAAGTCTGCTTCTTTGCTCACAAACCGGAAGAATTGCGCCCAGTGTATGCCTCCACGGGCTCGGCCATGCCGTCGCCGAGGTCTCTTGCTGCCAGTGCGGCCGATATGGCTGCTTTGAGCCCCTTGGCTCTTGGTCCGTCATCGCTGTCGTCATTGCCTGCGACTTCGACCCCGCCAATGTCGCCGTTGGCGGCCGCTTCTTCGCCGAAGAATGGAGGGTTGTGGCAGAACAAAGTTAGCCTCACCCCACCCGCTCTGCAGCTCCCTGGCAGCAGGTTGAAGACTGCTTCTTGCGCTAGAGATTTGGATTTGGAGATGGAATTGCTTGGACTTCAAAGTCAGTCTAGTCAACAGCAACAGCAACAGCAATTGTTGGATGAGATATCTCGTCTCTCATCTCCGTCCTGCTTTGGTCGGATCGGAGACTTGAAGCCAACTAACCTTGACGACGTGTTTGGATCACTCGATCCGTCTATGTTGTCTCAATTGCAGGGGCTCTCACTGAAGGCTTCAACACCAACCCAGTTGCAGTCTCCAACCGGGCTTCAGATTCGCCAAAACATGAACCAACTCCGCGCTAGCTACCCGGCTAGCATGTCATCGTCCTCTCCGGTGAGGAAGCCCTCTTTTGGGCTGGAGGCCTCTGCCAGTTCTGTGGCTGCTGCCGTCATGAACTCCAGGTCCTCCGCCTTTGCAAAGCGTAGCCAGAGCTTCATAGACCGTGGCGCAACCACCACTGCCCACCTGGGGCTAACTGCGGCTGCCAACTCCGCATCAATGATGTCGTCGTCTAGCCTTTCGGATTGGAGCTCGCCGAATGGGAAGTTGGATTGGGCGGTTCAAGGAGATGAGTTGAACAAGCTGAGGAAGTCTGCTTCTTTCGGGTTCAGAAACGGCGGCAATGCCGGGGCTACCGCAACCGCCTTTACGCCTTCAACAATTGATGAGCCTGATGTCTCTTGGGTTCATTCCTTGGTTAAGGATGTCCCTTCAGAGAAGCAGCATTATCAGCTCAACAAAGCGGTTCATGAAGTGCTTCCACCTTGGGTGGAGCAGCTGTACATAGAGCAGGAGCAGATGGTGGCATAAGAAGTTTCTGTTTCTCCTGACAAAAAGAAAGTTGAATATTTTAGATACTTATTCGTATTTGATATTTGAGAAGTTCAGTTTAGGTCTAAGAAGAAGGGGAAATGAAGAGAGAACCAAATTGAAGCCCAGCAATTAAAATCTGGGCAGGATGAAGAAGTTACTGCTAGGTTAAAACCAGGAGAAAGATTCATATGATGTATTTTTTTATTATATTATATTTGTTTATTTTTTTTTTCTCCCAACCGGGTGGCGCTATATGTAAGATTTCCCCCAAGGGGATGATAAGTAAATTGCATTTTCTTTAGCTGATCTGATTAAATTATTAATATGTTTATTTCATCTGGGAAATGAATGTGAAACAAAGTCTTCTCACGTAATTTATGCTGTTTTGCGTTGACTAATTCTCAACATCTTCATACCAAAACTTATTATGTGTTTTCTTTTCGAATTTTTTTAATTTCCCTTGCTTGTTGGGTTTAACCCATACGGCAAGGGATTTGGTCTGTGATTCTTGTATTTTTTTATTTATATATTTTTTCAGTGGTGCAATATCTGCTGATCTTTGCTTTCATCACTTCTGCATTTTGAGCTGAATGGTTCCATATTCATCCCGTTTATTTTTGTTTGCTTCCTTCATATGTTCATTGCAACAGGAACTGTTGGCCAACAGGACTATGACGATGTTTCTAGCACCCTCAGGAAAGATCTTTGTTATATGCGTATATCGTCAAGTTGTCATTGAACAGTGTTTTTTTTGGGTCATTGAAAATTTTCTCATCCACAAGCTGGGACATGAGAATCTGCCATTTTTGACTTCTAATCCGTGATTCCCCAAATTCAGTTTTCAGATGAGCTTTTAGGTTTCTGGAAACAGACATTTAGGATTTTTTTATTTTCAAAATTAAATATTTTAGATTTAATTTTATTTTTTTTAATTAATAAAAATTATAATTAAATAAATTAATTTAAATACAAAAATTTTATTTTATTTCAAAGTCGATTTATTAACTAAATAAATCTTCGGCATGACAATGAATTTGAGCTAGTGATCATACTAGTTTAAGAGAGATTGGAGTCTTGACATCTTAAATTGAAATTCTGAAGTAATCGGATTAATAGGGTAGCATCCAATCAATCTATCCTAGACACATTGGCTGATTGTACTTAATATAAATTACATCGAGTGGCTAGAGAATTGGTATTTGAGCCAAATCCCTGTGATAGGCTTTAGAAATCAGGGACCGCCGCTGATCATAACAGCTTAAAATCCTGCTATTACTTGCCTTTCTCAATGGCTAACCGGACCTGGCAAATGCAAAGTTGAACATGGATAACAAATTAATAATTACAATAGTGGAAGGAAAAAAAATTGCCTTCTGGGTTCATTTATAAATGTATAAATAAAACTGGTTTAGAATCTAATGTGGTCTTTAGTGGGCAATTTGTCTAACCAAATTTACTGCCTGCTACAAACATCATCAAAGTATGTAAGCCAATAATCATATCCTTCCCATCATAATGGTGGTCGCACTAAATGTAGTCAGAGAAAGGCCGTTCGTCCATCAACGGTGATTGATTATTAAAATTGCACTTCGTCCATGTTCACATTTGTGTGATGGACCTTATAAAGTGGTATTTGTGTTTCGTCCATTTTCGCATTCGTCGTTTAATAGTGTGATATCGTACAAACGCGTTCTCATTACGAGTTTTTTTGCGTATTGTCATTATCACAAAACGTAGCTCTACACATCAAAAAGCCTTTTTCTTTTTAATGGGATTTGTGAGTCATACTACCATATAGGTAAAAAGGCCTTCCAGGTAAAAGACAAAATAGGGGAAAATATGTGTAGGGCAGGCCTTTTAACTTTAGAAATATTTATGTATGTATTGTATTTATATTAAGTTTAAATATAAAGTATTAAATATAAATTATATTTAAAGAAAAAATATTAATATTATATTTAAATATAATATATTTTTAGATAAAAAGTATTTAAATTATATTTTAATAACAAATATATGATATGATGGGTAAAAATAAAAAGAAAAAAAGAGAAAGAGAATATATGATGTAATTAATAAAAGTAATAGAAAAAATAAAATAATAAATAATAATTGTGTTAAATTTAAAATATAATATGATTGATATTTAAATGAAATATTTTTATATTTGATAAAAAATTATATTATATTTAAATATAATGTAAAAAAAAAATATCAAATGGATATCAAGTTTGTATAATTATACATCTGTCTCTATATATTATTAGTGATGAGACCATGACGACAAATAAAACAATCACTTCATAACTCTCCTACGTTAGATGTTTAACTTTTTGCATTTAAATTAAGTTCTCTAAAATAATAATAAGATTGTACATTTGATATACATGAATATCTGAAAATTATCGATGAAAACGTGTTCTGGACTCTAGTCCTCTTTTGGCTCTATCTCTTTTCCTGAGAGAATATATACATACGTACAGGCGTGCGAGCATACATACATATATATATATATACAAACACACACACACACCGTACGCATCATTCCAACAGGACCACCACCCTTGGTGCCAAGGAAAGACAGCGTTACGCCATTGCTTTGATTTGTATAATGGAGGAGTAAAAGGCTGTCATCCAAAGGGCATCAAATGGCGCGTGGGCCCCAAGATCTTGACCTATGCCCTTCTTAATTTAATTTTTAGTTCCCTTATTCCAACTTTTTTCATCGCAAAGCATGAGTGGTTTTATTTTGGATCATGGTTGAGCCGCCCATGAGATTATTTCTCCGCCAATCAAATCACGACATATGTTTGTCCCAAAGGAACCTCCTTCTATCTTCTTTCCTTTTTTTTTCATTTTTCCTCCCAAGTATTTGAGTCTCGCTTTTGTTTCTCTCTCTCTCTCTCTCTCTCTCTGTCTCTCTCTTTTTTTAAAGCTCCAACAAAGAGAATTTTCGTTGATAACTTCGTCAGCAAGAATAATAGTTTATTGCAACGGCCAACGACTCCAAATTATATTCTAAGTTCCTACCAAAAAAAAAAAAATTATATTCTGATTTTTTTCCCCTCTGGTTCTGATGATATTCTTAAATCCTTGGAATTGTATTCCCTTGTTCCAACTTTTGCCGAAAGAATGAACACTTTTTTTTTTTTTTTTCCCTTGGCTCTTTTTTTTAATATATATATATATTTTTTACTTTGTTGATGAACTAATAAAAACAAAGTTGATCATGACACACACCACTGAATGGTCAAAAATATCCTCTGAGATAACGCATGCTTGATGTGACATAGACAATGGAGTACGGACCAGCCCACTAGTCCCTCGTTTGATTCATGTTAGACTTCTAATTTTTGGGCCACTAATCTAAGCCCGCAGAGCAACTGCACTGGCTCATTTTTCTGGGCTTTGAAGCACCTTGTCACGTCCGTATTTTCCCCCCCGGTGGCAGTGGAGGGGCGTTTATCATGTGTGGGCGCACCAAGCTTGACTGGATATTTTTATTGGGGGTGACTCCAATAGTGCGTGCAGGATGCACTTCGTTGATGCTTTCGAATTTAAAAGATTACAGTAAATAGCATTTTTACGAAAAATAATAAATTTATACTTATTTACTTTAAATATTTTAAAAACTTATTATCGAGTTTAATTATTTTATGAAAACCGTTGTTTATTTTTTACTTTTTAAGAAGGGATTAGGCCGTCCTTGCGCAAATAGAAGGGGAACTGGAGCCGTTTCCTTGATGAGTCCTAAGACTAGAAGGCGAAAACCAATCAACAAAGTGCGCTAACGTGCATGTTGGCGAGACGCCTTACCTTTAAGATGGAGATGCTACGCGGGGGAAAACTAGGCATTTCGGTTTGCCTGTGGCAACTTGTTCTCTTCTATGTACTTGAGAAACGATATCGTCAACCAATTAAGTCTGGGTTCCATCCTTGAGGAAACTGAAAGCTGCGCCAAGTAAGAGTCAAAGTTTGCAAAGAACCAAATGTTGAGCCTTCTGTGGTTGACGGGGATTAGGAGACACTATGCTAGAGTTTTCTTTTATACCACGTAAACTTGCTTAATATGAAATTTTAAAAGGGTCCAAAAATTTTGGACGATTAATGCAAGTTGGTTTGTGTAACATTGCTAAATAAAAAGAGTGGAATAGTGGTGTCTTCACACCTTTATCCAATATCAGTTTAAAAATTTAATTGGATCATAAGTGGAATAATAGTCCATACTCTCGTCAACAATGCCAAGAGATCAATGCAAATCAAAGACACATCCTCTCAGTTTTGGAGAACAAGGTTGGGATGTAAAAAAATCAAAAGAGAGTGAGACACAGCCCTGGAATGAAATGGTTGTCCATTTCCGCTATGCCATGACCACCGCTGCTTAGGATTTTCGAATTGCAAAGGTTAATGGTATAATGTTGTTCACCAAAGAAAAATTCCTCCTAAATAAATTGTTTAGATTTGCTTTATTCTGACATGACATAAGCTTAGATTGGCAAGGGGTCCATCAATCTTAAACATTAGAAGCAAAAGTAGTCTCGGGCTCTTGGCGAGTGAGATCTATAACTGTGAACATTCGCGAATAGTCCCTGGTTTCATCTTAAGGATTGATTGACATAAGACACGAATTTTCCTTTTTCCGGAAAAGATCGTTCCCAGAAGTTTATTTGGACTGTCTTTTAAGGGCATAAATGGCGGAGCTTGATTTAGCTACAATTCATTGCGTATGACCTTATAGCACGTCCTTTTCTTCCTTTTGTTTATATCTTAAAACAGAGGGGACCTTCTATTAGCTTCCAAAATTGTCAAGACAAAACTTGTCCATGTCTCGGTCGATTTGCAGCTCTGCTTTGTCTTTTTCTCCCAAGTTTCTTTTCATATATCAACATTTACTAGTTCTGCATACCAAACCTTACCGTTGTTGATTTCCAGCAAAAGTAAAGATTTTTTAGTTTGTATTCTATCCATCTACATTGATTTTAGTCCATTCGTTTTGGTTGGATTTTCTGCCTCCACCTATGTGGTAGCAAAGTGAGCCTTTCCACTCACTAATGTGTGTGTGTGTCTGTGTGTGTGTGTGTGTGTGTGTGTGTGTGTGTGTGTGTGTGTGTGTGTGTCTATCATTACTTGCCTTGGTCCTCAACTTGTTTAGAAAACATGTGGAGACTGGAAGAACAAACAAGCAACTAGAGAGAGAGAGGGATCAGAGAGAAATTCCAGGCCAAAGCAATGCAAAAATTTGCTTTCATAATTGTATCATACACTAATTTATGGTTCTTCCTTATAAGGGCACCATTTTTGGCCAATGGAAGAAAGAATGAATTTGAGGGAATGAATGGCTGTCCTCAGCAATAGACTTATATGTAGTTGGATAGGCTTTTACAAGTGTGATGCCGCTATCCGTAGCTTCGTTTGCTTTTTCTAAATCCTACTTACTTCCTCTTTATGTCCTAGGCTAATAGAGCTCGGGATCCTTTTGATAGTACACGACGTCTCCGGTGTCACTTACGTAGTGATCCTCTTTCATGCTTTTTACTAGGCTTCCAAACAAGTGAAATGGGAAAGGCCCGGATTTCTTTGGCTCTCTGTAGTACTTCCCAAATACTGGCTTAGCTGCCTCAGTCTGTTTTCGAGGTGAAGTTTACACTAGTTAGATATGGGTAAAAATGGTTTTGAAAAGATGTTGACTAGTTTCTACCATATAGAAAGCCAAGTGATACTTACTGCTTCAATTAAATGGTAATGCGGGATTTGAGGGAAGAGATGATGTATGACATGCGTTCCAATGTCATGGTGGATGTTATTGATCCATCCGTAGTCACGGTCTAGGGTCGTGAGTCCTCCTCTTAGATAACTCCATTCCTGTTAAATTGAATCCGAACCAACAACTGTTAGCTGACCTGTTCAATTCTCCTATTTTGTTGCTGCTGAATACCCCAAGTTGGAGATAATGGTTGAAAAGAGTGCATTTTTATTTCTTAGGATAATAAGTCAGCTATTCCCTAACAATAAAATGTTTATAAAGATAGAAACAAAAAAAATTATTCAATTTCATTACCTTTCCGCGATACCATGGAAGTTTGTCCTCATGGCCATGATGATGCAAGTAAGTGACCAAGTCCAACCACATGACAAAAATCTGCATTTTGAAAGTAGACTCAAAGACTCAGACCAAACAATTATAGAGGTAAAAAAAAGTGGCTTTTTTTTTTTTCTTCCTGAAGTCATAGAAACACATCAAGGATAGAGAAAACGGAACCTACAAAGTATGGAACAAAGTAGAGCTTAAGAATTTGAACAGGACCCATTACAAAGGAGAGACATCCAAGCAGAGCAACCATTGCAGTCCAACAAGCAGTGGATGTTATAACGTCTTTCCTCTCACTTGGGATAAACAAGTCACTTTTCGGATCGAAATGGGAACCCTTCTTGCCGGGACTTCGACCCCACTATAATTGAGGCAATTGTCATCAAACCAATTAGTTTCAAAGAAAAAAAAAAAGGAAGGAAAGAAAGAAAGAAAGAAAGAAAGAAAGAAAAAGATTTCAAAGTTATCTTGAAAAAACAAAAAAGTTAAAAAGTTGGAAAAAGATAACTCACCAGATAGACAGGGTAAGCAAGCATAGGGAAAGGCAAGGTGAACCTCAACAATTTAGTAGCCTGGTCCAAACTTTTGTAAATCTTCTCCGACAACTGCAAAACCAAAAACATTGCAGTTATAATATATATATATATATATATGCATAAAAAAAACATATGGCATCCTTCTCTGGTTTTTACTTACCGGCTGCCAAGATTCATCGTTTTCAACATGTCCATGGTTCTGATGATGAGTTCTGTGGCTTATTCTCCTATAGTAGTAAATATAAGACAAATTATGTAAGAGAAAATACACGCCACAAATTAAATTTTTCATTAAAACAATCATTTCAATGATTTGAAAGGATTTTTAGGAAGAAAACTAACCATCCATGGTAAGGGACAAGGATTGAAGAATGAAGAAAATGGCCCACCACACTATTAAGCTTTGGATTATTAGAGAAACTTCCATGACCACTGCAACAAACCAAAAAAACCATTCAAAACTCCATATCCAAGATAAGAAACTACAATCTAATTCAATACTAACACAGAAAAAAAAAAAAATTTCGAAAGAAAACATAGCAGGGGATTCGAAAAAAAAAATCACAAATTGCATCACAAACACGAATAATGCAAAGTACCCAACTTTTATCTCAACATTTTCAAACCAGCTTTTAAAAAATTGCCATGTCCATTAATGAAAAGATTACATATTGGTATAAAAAAGTTCGCGAATAAGCATTGGAATTTTTTTTTTTATATGGCTCAAACATGAAAAACGCAAAGTAGCCAACTTAAATCTCAACATTTTCATACCAACTTTTTACAAATGGTCGTGTCCATTAATGTGAAAAGATTACATATTGGTATCAAAAAGTTAAGTGAATAAGCATTGGAATTTATTTATTCTTTTTAGCCAAAAAAGACTCAAAATTATGAAAAATTAATAAGAGGAAAAAGCAAGACAAAAGTTGTGAAAAATTACCAATCGTGACCAAGAACAAAGAGAGCCCAGAACATGGTGCCCTGAGCAATCCAGTAGAGGGGCCAAACGACCCAGTTGTTGAAGTACGCCGCCACAGCCGCTAACCCAAAAACGACAACAATGTCTCTGACGACATAGCTCATGGATCTCCACGGGTCTTTTACCCAACAATGTTTCGGAATCGCCGCTCTGATGTCGGACAATTTGAACGGCGGTGGAGCACCAGGGTCGAATTCACTCTCTTCTCCATTAACAACTCCTTTAACAATCTCTCTCTTCTCTCTCTCCGCTCCTTCACCAACATCCGTGACCCTCAAAGGAGCGCTCACATTTAACGCCCAATTCCTTCCTTTAAACCCATTTGAGGATTTGAGAGAAAAGCCAAGGCTGGTGTTGGTTTTAGTTTTACAGACCGGTAATGGCCGCAAAGAAGAAGGGATTGCGGTCTTTGATAAGATTCCGGTTCTGGGTTTTGGGTGTGATATTCTGGAGAGGGGTTTTACGCCACATTCTGATAAGACCCAGCTCGCCATTGGAGACCCAGAAAGGAAGTTCAGCAAATTAAAGCTCTCTCTCTCTCTTTGTCTCTCTCTATCTAGGGGGTAAAGAGGAGAGAGAGAAGAAGGGATGTAAATATCAGGGTCGAAATGGACTATAAAAAGTTTAGAGTTTTGATTTGAGGAGATAACGAAAGAGTTTTTCTCATCCACTCCAAAACAACAAAAGAATCACAACTTGTGCCTCTTATTACTTGTCATCCATCTTTTATATGGTTGCTCTCTCTCTCTCTCCCCCCTAAGCTAATGTACATGCCTAACACGGTTGTTTAGAAATTGGGATTTTTTGGAGTACGTGTGAAGAAAAATAAAAAGCAAAAAAAAATTTAAAAAAACGTGGAATATCTAAGATAAATATTTGATTGGGGCAAAGTGGGTCCTGAGGTGATAGAGAGATACGTGGTCAAATCTGGCTCGTATGAGTCACCATGTGGAAGTCATGGATTTTTTTCCGTTCTGCTCCCCTTCTCTGTCAAAGAGGTCCAGTCGTACTAGGTACCATAAAAAGTCAATTATTACTATTATTATTATTACTTTCCTAGTCTTTTGATGGCTTTTCCGACCATTACATAAACATAATTACGAGGACTTTTCACAAGAGCAACGTGAGCCACTAAATTTGACGATAATTTTACAGGACATGAGGAGGACTCTAATGTCAATATAAGTTTGATAAATGTTTCCTTTTTATTTTTAATTCTTATTATTAAATGGTATTGTTATCCCCGAATTTTAAGTCAATATCAAAGACCAAGTAGAAAGTTGAACATAGGGCTCTTTAGAACCGACCTTGATGAGAGGACGGAAAAAAAAAAAAGTCATAAAATTGGTATTTGACGTATTAAAATTGTTAGCTTTAAGGGCAACACGACACGAGCAAACCTCTTTACCTCCCGAGTAATAAAATGTGAAAAAATATTTTTACCACCAATAGCAAAACGTGAATAACACGAATGCGCCGACCAGAAGCGCTCAAAATGCTTTGATTTAAACATAATTGGAAAAGGTAAAGTGCCGAGACGTGTCATTCATCCACCGTCCAAATGATTTTCAGATTTTTGGGTCGACCAATGAGATTTATCCCTTTCATCGTCACACCGCAACCATAGAATGTGAATGGTACAAGGAAGATGACAAGAAAAAGAAAAATTCGAATCCAGCGAGATCAAAATGCTTGGTGTGTTTGGGTATTAATTGCAGAGTGTTGCATAGACAATAAAGCAAGAAAACAAAAATCAATGGAAACAATTTCCAGAACCAAATAAAAATAAGCCACATGTACATAAGAGGCTGGACGCAGTAATACGGATACATTCAAACTTTGGTGCAAATAGTGGACCCAAATGCATTGTAAAATCACTCACGAGAATAGAAGAAATCGTAGGTTCGAGTTAAAATTATTGTAATAATCATAGTAAGAAATTCATATATTATGTCGCATATCTTTTTTCTTTAAGATTATATAAGTACGCCACTCTTAGTTAACCCTTTTAAAAGCAACCAAAAAAAAAAAAAAAAGGCTATGTCGAGTCCACAATCAAGATCAAAGGCCGATTCAGTAGAATTGTAAATGAGAGGTTAACAAGTTATGCAAATTTTTAAGGGCTCAAATTGCTTCAGCATGATAACAACTTGTCATATGTGCCACCATTTACGATTTTCCATCGACTTAGCAAGTTCTTTGGCCATTGTTGCAAAGTTCTCAGCCCCACTTCTCAACTCCTCCGTGCGTTGGCCTAGCCTCTGGTGTCAATCAACGGTAGAGAATATGTGTCGTAAGCTCAGCACCAGAAGAAGGAAAAAAAAAAAAAAAAAACACACACACACACACACACACATGCGGTTTGGAAAACACAAGGCAATTTTTGTTGGATATGTGAAATTTTTAATACCTCAAGCTTTTCCTGTCGTTGCACAAGCTTATCCCTTGCATCTGCAGCTGCTCCAGAGGCATCCTGGAAATAGCCATATCAGTCTATATAGAAAGTTCGTAAACTAAGCACTATTCTTT
The DNA here is from genome assembly GCA_035233585.1 of Antiaris toxicaria. NCBI lineage: Eukaryota > Viridiplantae > Streptophyta > Magnoliopsida > Rosales > Moraceae > Antiaris > Antiaris toxicaria. The sequence continues at coordinate 8,201,461 of CP141162.1, read as the reverse complement.
TTATTTTTCTTTTTTCTTTTTTCTTTTTTCTTTTTTCTTTTTTCTTGCTCATAGATTACCGCGGACTTTCTATATTTAGCTCTTATTTCATCTGCAGTTCTGAGTCTTGGCTTCAGATCAGTAGCTGCACCATCAAACAATCTTTCCCTCTCTGTTCCCTTATCTGTGGTGTAGCCAAATAACAATTAGAGCATATCTAGTGCATGCAAAAGTTCAGAACAAGGGCAATAACTTGACAATGTCACAATAGATAATATTACCTTTCTTTTCAATCTTGTTCTTTTGAGACAAAGGTGAGACATATAGAGGCTCATCAATGAGGATGTCATCTACAATGAAATAGTAGAAATGAGCTACAAAGGAGGAGGGAGCCGGAAGATGAAGATAGTAGGAGGAAAACAAAAATAAAGAACCTAAATCAAGCTCAACAATCTCTGAAACATCCTCTGGAGCTGTGGAAGGTTTTAAGAATGGGGGACTTGAGAACAAACTCTCTAGATGCAAATTATTGTTCTTCTTAACTCGCATAAGATCAATATTCTGCACCACTTTTCCAGCTTTTAACCCCTCGATAATACCACCAGAGATTCCAGGGCTAGAAGCCTAAGGCAACACAATTTAGGGTCAGATGTATAAATCCTTCACAAAGAAGATAACAGAGAGCTGGACATTGCACTGTGACCTGTTCCTCATTTGGAGATGAATTGTAGGTGGCATCTACAGAAGCAGCAACCACTTTATCATGAAGACTAGGCAAAGAATCTGGAATCCTACAATAAGCAACGTTTCTTAAGAAAGTATTTTAAGCATTCAAAATTATATTAGAGTTGTTTCTAGGGCTCATACAAACAGCAAGAGCAGGAGAGAGAGATAAAAACCTGAAATCATTTTCATAAGCCAAAAGAGATATGACAGCCAATTCACCCATATTTACCTAAAATTAATGTTAAAAGAAGATTAAGATTGGACAATAACCTAAAGGTGCAAATCCAATTATCGGTTGTTATGATTATTCAAACATGGTTAATGGGAATCAGAATATAAATAATGAATTTCTGGTTTGATGTCACTGAACAATTTGTAGGATACCAACCAGTGCAATTTGCCCATTATCAGAAGAACAAATTGTCTTGTCCATGTCAGTCTTGAAGTTCCACCGAAGAATTGACATTAAAGAGATGTCTACCAACACTTCTAGATTTGGCAAAGACCTGTTCAAAGACGATGCCAAATTTTATATATCAAGTATTGGACTTCACTACTCATCATACTTAATTTGAGCAATCATATTCATAAATAATTCAGAGCGAGAAGTAACAAGCTGTTCACCTTATTTCTATTACTCCAGTTTGGTAGAAAACAATCAGTCCACAGTCTTTCTTATCTTTCTTGAATGTCGTAGTCCAACAACATGGTTGTACAAGATCCGCTTTCAGAATCGGGTCATTGTTACCCTACAATTACTTAGTTTTACTGGTTGGCAGGTAGGAGATGCCAAATACTTGAACTGAAAATGAAAATAATGAGAGGCACCTCAATCACAGAATCCAAAGAGTATATGTACAGTGCATCTTCACAACAGAGCAAAATGAGAAAGTTCATTAATCTTTGAGCAAAATGACCGCTTCTGTGGGAGGGGTCCACTCCAACTTCAAGTTGTGTATTTCTGGAGTGAGCATTAGCCTGTGAGAGTTCATTTTTGGCCTCATCACCGTCAGGTGATTTCAAAGAATGCTTTTTGCTATGGACTTCGGATATAAAATCACTATCCTCTGTACAAAAACACTTTATAAGTCTACAACTGATTACAGAGTAGAGAATCTAGTTTTTCTTTTCTTTTCTTTCTTCACATTATTTTCAATAGAAAATACTTACCAATAATGTACATTGAAACTGCAGTAGAATCCTTCTTCAGATGCATGGGCTGAGAGCCAATTAAGTTTCCAGTTGTGATATCTCTAATAAATATTCTTGCATTTCTTGCCATAATGAACAGAACCCCTCCGTTAGAATCTTCCGGAATTTCAGGTTGAAAGCTCTTCGGACTATCTATGCCTTTAGCGTCTGAAAATGATCTCACAGCAAGAGAAGTTACAGGGGAACTTGTCTCAGATGCAGCTTCTGTGAGAAATAAAATTGATAATGCACTAATATCAAGCATGGCGACCTGCGATAAGAGATTCAAAAAATGAACATCAACTTAATATTTTTGGTTTGCCAGTCGATAAAAATTTAAATACAATTATATGAAAATTTTTGTTCCTTTTGGAAGGAAAAGTGGAAAGAAATTAGTGACTCTTGTCAAGGCGAAGAATAAATATTACAAAGACAACACCAAAAGAGAAGAAGATAAATTATTTTCACCTGTCCACATTCAAATCCTACAGCAAGTCTGTTTCCAGAATTTGCAAATTGTAGGGTGCATATAGGGGAAGAGAGGATAGAAAACACCGCTATGCACTGAGGCCCATCTCCTTGTTGCAAGTTGTGAACTGTGGTTATCAACGGATATATACTTGACCAGTCAAATCAGAAGCCATTGGCGTAGTTTATAAGGTAGACTAACGCAAAATATGAAACTTTGGAAGAAAGAAAGCAGCATAGAGGTACAAGCCAAACCTTCACTCCCATTTTCTGTCACAAAATGCAAATTATTCTCATGGGAAGTTCCAATTAGGTCATACAGACGAACCTGCATACTCTCAAAATGAGAGAGCATCATTATGCCCTGAATATTGATCACCTTACACAAAGGCAGAGACAAAAGTGAATTCTTACCAGACCTCTTTTATCACCAGCGGCCAACCTAAAAGTAACAGAGCAAAATTCTAATACCGATACTGGTGCAATTGCATTGGTTATACCTTTCACCTGCATTGACATTATACCAAATCGTGAATAAACAGGGAAAAAAAGGGAAACTGATTGATATTATTGTGTTAAAAAGCTTAATATGTCAATCACAATTGAAAAAATTAATTAAAAAAAAAATCAAAGCTATAAAATTGCAATAGCAAACAAACCTCAGGTCCTATAGTATATATAAGTGACATATCTGAATATGTGGAATCCCAGATTCGAACAGATCCATCTTGGTATCCTGATATATATACCCTCTCAACCTGATAAGTTTGGGCATCAAAAAACTGACTGGGAACACCACCAGTCAAAGGCCACCTTGTACCTTCTATAGGCAAATGTGCAGCATTTAGTTTTTCAGCTGACACTATCTAATGAACAAAGAAAAACAAATTATTAGTATGTACTTCTTCCATCAATGTTTTGGCAATTGAGTAGCTGAGCTCTCTCATTGAACTATGAAAATTTGGTTGAATTCGTGGATGGTGATAATATTGAAATATATAACATATTAAGAATTTCTCAAATGCTAAAGTAGTACCTGAGATAAAACTTTTGAAAGATCTCCATCTCTATGCACCAAACCAAGCTTTGATACAGTCATGGGTGGTTCAGTAGTAGGTACCATAATAGTGTATTGTATGGCAGAAACAGTGGAATTCTTTTGTTGAGACTCTAAGGAAGACAGACAAGCCTTGTGATATACATGCAATTGTCCAGGACTTGTCAAAATAAATAACAAAGTCCCATTGTTGTCCATTGCATCAGCAGTTGGGAATAAAACCATATCCGCAAAAGAACCAGACAGTGAAAGGTCTACGCGGTTAACACATTTCAGACTTTCTATCCCTTGCTCCCATTCAAGGCTCAAAATCTGCCAATGAGAGAAAATATACTATCTAAGCAACTACTGAAAGTATATGCTCCAACGAATAAACATATGTTCTATTTCTCATATTGCTAGACCCCGCTGAGTTAATCATGTGAACCATACTAGAGAAGTCATGACTCATAACCTTGTAGATTCTTAACAAATTGTCATTATAACTCCAAGGAATCTTAGCATGTTATTTACTTAATGGACATTTAGTTACTCATATTTTAATCTAACCATCTTCTGCAAGAGGAACATCTGTTATAGTTTATGTTCAAAGCTAAAGTTTTTTTGCCCCATAAAGAAATTTTTGTTTTAATCAGCATAAAATGCATCATGCCAAATCGGTTTAATCATCTCAAGGAAGTGTGCATAACTGAGAACAAAAAAAAAATTCAGAAAAGCCAATTTAATTTAAAACCATACTGTCAGAACTTCCTCAGATCCAATTTGATCCCCACCATAGACAAAGAGCTGTCCACTTTGATGGTTACGTGACTTAGTTGCAGACCAATGTAAAACAATTACAGGGAGTCTTCTGTTTCCTGAGGATAATTGCAGCTTTACAACATTGTCAGCTGATTCTTTTGCCTGCTGATCTTTTGAAAAAGTATTCTTTGATATGTCCCAAAAGATTATATCTCCATCTACATAGCCAACGGCAAGAATGGAGCCATTTTCAGATGCCCAACAAAGAGAGCTGATCTCTTTCTCCTTCTCTTCATTGTCTGACAAATTATCAGGAAGCTCGTGTTTTGTTCCATGTACACAATCAACCACTGCTTGATACTTTACTTGGAGGCCTCTAACAAAAACAATTTGATCTTCAGATGCATCCCACAGAATGATCAATCCATTCTCATAAGCAATTAGAATTCTGAAACGAAAAGAAAAAAAATGATTTTTTTTTCCCACTTTTAATGCATTGTATGACTTTTCCGGTTATAGGCATCCATGAAAGATTAGCGAGAGGGAAGGAATGAGAAAGATGTATATCCATTTGCTAAAAGAAAGCAATCTTCTAGCTTTGGAAGTAGTGAAATTTGTTTCCCACAGCATTTGCATGTCCTAATATTTGCAAGAGTACTCCCGTTTTTAGTCACAAAAGAAGACTCAGTTTAAGCACCTAATATTTTTGAGTTCTTCATTATTCATTTTCCATGGAGGCTTCGATTTAACAGTAAACTTTTGGTGTTCTGAATAACGGCTCTAGACCTAGATGGCAAAGTTGGGTATGGAAAAATATTTGAAAAACCAACTTATATTTATTGAATGCAAAACCATCAAAACTAAATCAGTAAATCATCGTAGATTCAGGCAGATATTATCTTGCCTGTTTCCTTGAGAACAAGGTTGATGGAGAACCGCAACAACAGAAAGAGGATCAGGCAAGGACAGGCCAGCTGCATCTACAAATTTGATGAAAACTTTTGACTTAAAAACATCAAATTTATGGAACTAATACAAGTTCCAATTGAAAAATATATGCAGGAAAGAAAAGTTGTAAATTTTGCATAATATGTGCTTGAATCAACCAGAAGGCCAAAAATTAGAATAATTACGTTACATGCTATGTAATAATACTAGTGACTACTATGAAAAACCAATCTTCAAGCAGCTACGGAAGATATATATATATATATATATGGGGTACCGGCTATTATATTTGCAGGAACATAATAAGGAAGCTGGGTAATTTTTATGTCTTCAGCATCGTACTTTAACACAGATATATCCCCATGCTCGCTTCCAACATACCTGAACATGATGAGAGTATGAATTTGCATTTAGTCATTTGTTAGGCTTCATTAGCCAGTGCTATTATCAAATTCCAATAAACAATAATACTAGAGTTATACATGTAACTTGTGCCATAAATGACAGAGAAAGCAGTGATATTGGATTCCCACTGTAAAGTAGAAGCTATGGCCCTGGTTTCCAAATCCCAGACCTGCCAATGTGAATAACCAACTAAAGTGATCAATATTGTTAGTGAAGAATTTCTTCTAACCAGAAAGGGGGAGTGCAAAAAAGCAGCTGGCAAAGCAGGACTAATATAACAAGAGACCATGTAGAGATGACATATAGTGACATTTAAATTAAGCCTAGGAAGAAGACTATATATACCTGAATTTCATTGTCTCTCAAAACGCAGGCTAGAAAACCTTGATTTTGTAAGAACTGCCAAAACATAAAGAAGAAATCAAGAAATGAGTTTCAAAAAAAACATGTAAAATAACAACTAGTTCTGTCAAGACCACATACATAATTACATATCATTTCGATGATAAAAACGGTTTTTCGCCAGACAAATATCCCACCTCAAACGACCAATCAAAGCCCATAAAACATAATTTACCAAAATTCCAATGTTGGGGAAGAAGACAACAATATACAAATTATTCATTGCATTAAAACACATACAAACCTCTAAATTTTTAAAGGGTAACTGCTTAGGAGACACAAGAAGCCCTTCAATACCATCACCACCAATTATTTTAATCCTACCATCCCTGCAAATTGCAATAAGCAAATACTAAATTAAGCTTTAATAATAAAACTATCCCCCTCCCCTTATCAGCTTGATCAAATTCACTGCATAATTGAGAAATGCTATATTCAGATAAAAATTGAATCCCTGTGAGCACAACTATCCCTTTTTTTTTTTTTTTTTGGGGGGGGGGGGGGGGGGGGGTGGTGGGTGGTTAAGAGGATAATTATAATTTTAAAAATTCTAAAAGTTCAAAGAAAAAGGTGAATTTTAAGCACTTGTTCGGAGAAAAGGTAATTCAAACTGAACTTTTCAATTCTTTTTTTTTTTAACCGCACCACATTCATTTTTCTCTCTGTCAAACACCAATGCAGTTTTTAATCGGATTTTTCCAGTTAGAACATGAGCTAAAAAATCTACCATAATTCCAATATGTTCACTTACAGAGTTCCTACTGCCATCAGCCGTTGGATTGCATCGAATGCGAGAATCGACGCCGTAGATGGAATCCCGTAGTGAAGAGCAATTCGCGGATTGAAATCCGCTGGTGTTAAATTTCTCTCAGGCACATTGGTCTGTCCAACAAACATTATTAGAAATGAAAGTCAGCGTCTATATATACATATAAATGTACAAAAATTCACGTACAAATGAAATTTATGCACATTTACACAGATTCTACTTCAATTTCGTTGCCAGTTCTTCGTAGATGCCAAGAATTGACGCAGAAGAAATCTAAGATGTCCATAAAAACAGATAGAGAATCAAAAGCAATCACGTACTTACCTGAGGAGGAGAATTTTGCTGATGCTGTTTGGATTTCTGGAAAATTTTGGCGAACATTGATCTATCGGATGGTCTCTCTGATCTTCAGGTGCCGCGAAATTGATTTTTTTTTTTTTTTGGGTGTTTTTCGCGTTTCGCGTTTCGGTTTTTCTTGCTCGCGTATCTAAAGGACTCGGGGGATGGTAAAGGACGACGATGGAGATGGTGATGTTTTCATGGGAGAGAATTTTAATGGAGAATTGTGCATTTGATCGGACGGTGATGGAAAGCTTTGGGGTGAATGTTGACCGTTGGATGTGGCGGGGAGATTGCTTGATGAAACGGCAACGCCATGGTTGAGCAGGGAGAGAGAGGGACCCACAAACACAAGGGAAAGCGTCAGCGTATGGGCTGACGTTGGGTCATTTCATTGTGGGCCTCAATGGAGGAGGGGACCCAGATTCGGGTTGTTAATTGTTGGGCCCCCACATAGGAGAATTCAACCAAAATTATTGAAAATAGAATGGAAATTGAACTGCATGATAAAAGTAGTATTTGAAATATGGATATTGTTAAAGAACATTTAAGAATTATATAGTTACTCAGTGATTAGTGCAATTTGAAATATATGATTTTATTCAAGAAGATTTAAGAATTATATAATTACTCAATAATTATTGCAATATTTACAGGTTGATAAAACTATAATTTTTTTCTAATTTGTAAAAATATTTTAGAATATTTGTTATATTTGAACATAATTAATAAGATTATACTATATTTCTAACTTCATTACAAAATTTATAATAATGTTATGCAATTTTTTTATCCCTAAAGTCATTACGGTGGCATTTGATATTATTTTTAAAATGTTTTCTGTTTTAAAAAAAAAACTCACAATAAGAATGTGTTGAAAACTATATTAAAACTATTTCTGAAACTATGTTTAGTTATGTTTTTAGAGTGTATATTTTGAAAAACATAAAAATAAAACTTTTTTTGATTATATTTTTGAAAACTCATTTCATAAGTGAATATTTTATGAAAACATATATATGTTTAATTTTAAAAAAATAACAAAAAATAAATTATTAGTCATAATAAAAAAAAACTCTTACTATGAGGGGTAGAGGTTGAAGACATTGGTGGTTTGAGCCCTTGGTGACAGTAACAGTGAGATTTGGATCGCGAGTCATTGATCGTCACTGCAAGTCAAGAGTCGACGTCACAAAGGGGTCGTTGCCAATCCATGGTCGTCGTCTTTTATTGAAGATGGAGGCTATCGTCGAACATGGTCGTCATCATTGATGTTGCACAGGTAAAGAGAGAGAGAGGAGAGGAAAGGAGAAAATGAAAACAAAAAGTAAAAATAAATTTTTTTGGTTTTCAAAAAACCTAAAAAAATAATGTAGTTGAAAACAATGTTTTCAAAATAGTTTTAAAAACGTTAAATTGACAAACGCTATTTTGAAATTATTTTTATTTTTTATGTTTTTGAAAATAAAAAATTATTTTCAAAAAGAAAAACAAACACCCATATTTTTCTTTGTTTTCACCTAGTGGAGAACTGCAAATAATTTGCAAGTAATATCATTAGTATACATGCAATAATAGAAAACCATTGTAGAAGTGATCATAATAAAATAATAATAATTACGATATGAATATTACAAAAATGGCTACCAATTTTGAGTTTATTTCTTTTATTCTTCTTGTTCGAAAATCAGTTTCAATAGATTATTAGAGCTCCGTGTATTAACCAATATATATATATATATATATAATAACATGCACATGCACCTTAGACTAATATTTCATATTTGCTGGTTTTTTAATTGTTGATATTTATCACAATTATATTTAGGAAAAATCAAAAGATAATATTTATTAGCCATATAATTTTTTATATAGTTTTTAAGTTTTATTTTATATAGTATGTCATTATATAAGTCTGTTTAAGCAGAGTTTTGGAATTATGGACTAGCTGACGTGACAGACATTGACTGGGATTGCTAAGATTTGTGACTGGATAATTTAGAGTTACTTTTGGGATTTAAAATTAAAAAAAAAAACCTTAGTTTAAGTAGGATTTTAAATCCTATTTAAATTAGATTACTATTTAATATTTCAATATCAAAGATTATGTATTTTTGAATGTTAGGGCATTTCTATAGAAAATTTGGTGTGAAAAAATACGTGGAATTAAAATAGTACGATTTTAGTTTAAATGGATAAGTCTGAAAGATTTAAGTTTCAAAATTTTTCAAAGTGTGTCATAATAGGATATAAAACAATTTCAAATTTAAATATATTCTAAATCTGAGACTCATTTGGATTTTTGATTGTTACTTATTTACTTCTTAAAAATATGATTGGAAGTTTTACAAAGCATAGAATTATTAAAGCATATACTAAAACTATTGAAGCTGTTGTGTGTTTTGTCTTTTGAAAGAGAAATTTGTCGTTTTCAGAAGAAGACATAAACAGTTGAACGGAGTTCAACATATAATAACAAGGGAATCTTACCGAATGAGTGCATTGACTGGGTTTCAAGATGACCGGTGGTGACAATGAGAAGGGAGCCTTCAGATTGTATGAAACCATTAATGTTTGTAATTGTTTTATAGTTAATAAAGAATTCATCATTTAAACATGATCTTAAAAAATAAAAAAACCAAATCTTATAAAAATTATTTGTTTCTTTTATTTATTTATTTTTAATAATTAATTAATAATTAAATTAATTAAATTTAATAAATAAATTAAAAACAGATCTTTCAACATTTATATGCGGTAAAACGATAAATTTATGTTCAACTTTGTTTCGAGATATAAAGTGGTCGAACCCTCCCATGTACACACAAAGTTCAATAAATGAATAAATAAATTACCTAGTACTTCTACGTATGTTGCCTAACCAATCAAGTTGGTTTGGTACAAAACTATCTCCAAGATATATATTTTATTCAGCATTTTCTGGATAAAGTTCAATATGAATAAGATTTCCAAATCTGAGTGAGTCATGCTGATAATGACTAGCCTTTTCCCTCCAAATCATTTTCAAGTGCTCGTGAACATATGGCATCAGTTTGAGCGTTTCCTTCATGGACTTGCATGCCTTTTCCTGCTTCTTTTAAAATTCTTTTTTCTTTTCCCCAACGCCTGGTAAACCGCGGACGATTATAATATCTTTAAGTGCAGAAAAAGCAAAACATGTTAAAAAGTACACATAGCAAATAATAATTAAGCACTTACTGTCTAGCAGACACAAAAAAATAAAAAATAATAATAATAAATAAATAAATAAAGTGTTCCTACGAATGGGACACACACATGCATATATATATATATATATCTCACGAGTTTGTCAACTTGCCATGTCTGATTAGACGAAAAAAAGAAAATACCTTCACGTGGCATGATTACAGATGGGGTTGATTGGATCATCTTCTTCTTTCTCTTTTCTTCTCTTCTTTTTGGTAGGAAATTAATGTACTTTATCCTGTCTGGAGAGTTTTTTAACCATCAAATTAAATTCTAACAATTAAATCTATGAGTAAAAGCATTTTTTACCATATGTTTATTTTAACTTGGATATTCATAGATCCACTGAAATATTAAGGGAACATTTGGAGAAAATATTCAATTTTAATTTTACTCAAATACAATACAATTTTATACTAAACATAAATTTTGTAACAGTACTACGAAAATAATTACTATTCAAAACATTTTAAAAACAATCACATCAATTTTTCAATTTTACTATTTATCTCTACTTTTACCAATCATATCAAATTTTCAGTTCTAAAATACTTTTCATCTAAACACACATTTCATTCAAATACAAAACAAATACTTTTCAACCAAATACAACATTCAAATACAATCAAAATACAATGCGTTTACCAAACGCCCCATAAATCTGACAATTAATAAGAATAAAACTAATATTCCTATTATAAATTTTTTTTCCTTAAAAAACAGGTTTTTACCAAGTTTTATTACATATCTTTAATAGCCATACATTCAAAGGGTGGTGTTTTATTCCCTTCCCGCCGTATGAAAGATCGTTAATTGTTTTTTTTTTTTAATTATTCTATCTGCTTTTTTTTTTAATTAAAAAATTCTGGATTACCCTAATTAACTTTAATTTTGCTTACTCTTTACTTTACTAGTTACCACAAGCCACCCCCTTTTTTCTTTTTTCTTTTTTTAAAGAAAAAATTACTACAAAGCCATGCCCATAATTCATCGTTTTTAAGTTGGAAATGTGAAAGCAAACATGACATATATGCAAATATTTGTCTAAATCGGCAATATATTTACTGTAAATATCAAATTGAGATTATCATATTAGCGTACAGGTTTCTGAGTTATCACCAACAAAGAGAACAGGCATTACTGACTGGCAATAGTACTATAATATAGTTTATAATCCGTTTGCATGCTTATAATGAATAATTAGTTTTTAATAATAATAAACAATTATCTGAAAAACAAAAATATAATATAAAATAAAATAAAATAAAAGATGCAGCAAAGAATAGCGCAACTTTCCTCACAACATGGCAACATACCGCCATAATACCAGCAAAAAAAAGTCTCGAATATTTTGGGTTCATCACAAGCCAAAATAATATAGTATCATTCAGTGGAATCAATGCGGCTAGACTCCATGTACGCATACCAACTAGTCCCTTAAAATATTAAGTGTTATTAATTTATTTATTTTCTGTTCACTTTCTTGTTAATCATATTTTAAAAATATACGTACTCCAATAATGTAATCTTATGGGACAAACGGGTAACATATTGTATTTGTATTGCGTTTGAATGTAATATATTAAATGTAATTCATATTTAAATGAAAAGTATTTGTATTGTATTTGAATATAATGTGTGTTTAGATGAAAAGTATTTAAATTGTATTATATATGACATGATGGATAAAAGTAGAGAGAAAAAAAAAAAGAAGAGAGAAAGGAAGAGTGTGATATGATTGGTAAAAATAATAGAAAAAGTAAAATAATAAATAATGATTGTATTGAATTTAAAATGTAATATGATTGGTATTTAAATGTAATACTTTTGCATCTAGATGACAATTTATTACGTTCAAATGTAATATAAATATAATACGGTAAAAAAAAAGGCATAACTCTTTCAAAAAATTAAATACAGATATTAAAAAATCTAACATCATTATGTCATCATTGCTATATCGTAAAATACCAAGTACTTTAAATTTGTCACGTCCCAAAAGCTGGGACAATAACATGTAGGGTATGTTAAAATAAATAAAAGAAATCTCGAATTTCAAGGTCTGTCGGTTTTACTTTATAAAACTTTGTCGTCTTTTAATTTTGTTTACAAATTATGTTTACATTATTTAATTAAACATTATTATTTGTATTTAAAACCTTATTATGATATCATGTGGTAGGGTACTCATGTTCTACAGAAATAAAATAAGAAAGCATTCAAAAATAAAGTTTAGAATTTCCAGTCTTGGAATGTTTATTTACATACTTAATCATAAAGTAAAGAAATACTACGTTAGCTCTTTAGTTCTTGTCCCCAACTTGTGATTTCACGTCACTTATACTTTCTATTCACCTTTCTTTCATGATGGTTTACTAGTTTTAAAACAGTGAGCGAAAAGTTCAGTATGATATTTTTAAAATATTTTATTTTAACTATTATACTAATAATATATCAATATAATACAAAAATATAAATGTGGAATCGTAACTATATAAATTGTGTTCTTAAATATATCTAGTTTGTGTACGGTCTGTATTAGCTCTTTCACTATGTCGAAGTACAATAAGTGATTCTCGATCGAGTTATGTACTTTTCGTATATGTGTGCTGGCTTCCCGTATATATTTTAATCCCCAGAATCCATTTTCCAAATTCTTTTAAAAATATGATTCAAATAATAAAATATATCATATTATTTTTTCAAATATTCGAAACCGAATTATTTTTCCTTTAATTTCTAAAATTATGATAAAACTCGTCCATGGTACTATTACTACAGCACAATTGGATGGCTGATGAAGGTTGAAAAATACAAGTCTCGTAGCTATCTACCATTTACCTCAAAACCAATTATACACATTTTGAAGGCAATATATAGGATACCATTTTTTTTGTCTCGAGGGAAAAAGAAGATAGGATATCCATTATTGATATAAAGTGCCAACAATCCAACAAGTATATGGTACGTAAAAGCTACGTACTCTTAACTGTAAAACTTTTTTTTTTTTTTTTGATAAAGAAATGTCGCACACAACACTAGCAAGAAGTAAAAATTTACCCCCATTGTCTTTTTTTTTTTTTTTTTTTACTTTGATCTAATTTTTTGCTTTTCCGTATAAATTAACTTTACCCGCACCCAACCCCCACCACTTCTTCATCTATCAATTTCTGGTATTTGAATTGGTATTCTAATAATTATTCCTGATCTTTAATCAGGCCAAATGGAAGGATATTCTACATTTGCTTAGGTAAGCCATGACCCACATGCGCCTTTATGGGGACTACAGACGCATTTTCAACTTTCATGCAAGGAATTAATCGTCCTCCTTTACATAAAAAAACCACCACCTAAATGCTGTTCTGTATCTAACAAAAACAATTTTATTTACCATCAAACGTGTGGTGTGGCGATAAAAAAAGATCTTATTTAAAACATTTAGACATTTAGTGCACAAGTTCATTTTGAACTTAATTATAATTTAAGGTTGATTTTTTAACCTTCTCTTTTTAAATCAATCAAAATTATTTAATTTTTAAAAAATCAATTAATTTCAATTTAAAAGTTCCATCTCATTTTAAACTCAATAAATGTTCTATTTATTCATATTCATCCAATTATGAATCGAGTTCTATTACACATAAAAGATAATTTATTTCAAAGTAAACTCTTTGAAGACCATAACCTGTTAACTGACAAACTACCGAGACAAAAATCTTTTACCATATTAAACCAAAAAATATGAAGACATTATTGATTTTTTTCTTATAAATAAATAATTTTATTTAATTAATAATTATTAGTACTTATATATGGTTATGTCAAAATCCAAAAATATAAAATAAACTAAAAACAATTTACATGCACTGCCAACTTCCACATCAAAAACATATTTCCCTTGTAGTCATAAACATCCCTTTGAAGTTCTTCACTTTCCAAACACATCGTCATCATCTTCATCTTCATCATCATGGCCGCCTCTTCCGCTCAAAAGATCCACGGCGGCTCCACGTCAGCGCCACCGCCGACGCCTTCGACGCAGCCCAACAGCAACCTTTTCCCCTCCTCCGATGCCGCCGCAGCCGACGTCCTCTCCTCCCTCCTCAACCGCCTCCCGCCGGCTCTCTCCCTCCCGAGTACACGCCGACTTGCCTCCCCTCCCCCAACGTGTCCTCCCGCCATCTCCTTCTCCGACCAGACCGACCGTACCGTCGCCGACCTCCTCTCGTCCTCCTCCCAACTCGGGTTCTTCCAACTCTCCAGCCACTCAGTCCCCTCCCAACTCGCCAGCTCGGCCGAGTCGGAAGCGCTCTCGATCCTAAACCTTCCCAGAGACCAGAAGGAATCGTCCTTCCCCAAGAACTGGCCTGTGGGATACGAAGGAGACGAGGAGGAGGAAGGAGACGGGCTCGGCGAGTCACTCTGTCTCGACTCGGCGTGTTCCGCCGAGTCGACCGAGTTGTCTCTGGGTCGGATCCGCGAGTTGACCCGGGCTCTGGAGAGTATCGGGTTGAGGATAGTCGAGTTGCTTTCCGGGTCGGTCGGGTTTGATAACCCGCTTGGGAATGACCCGGAGAGTTTCTGCTCGTACATGTGGATATCGGAGGACCTGCCGGGTAAAAAGGGGGTGAACAATTTGGGTGGGTTTTACCCGTATGTAGTCGGGTTACAATATCAAATCCGGAACCGGAAGTATTCGCTGTTCGCTGATTCGGGTTGGGTCTCGGTTTTGCCCCGATTAGACTCGGTCATGGTTACCATAGGTGACATTGCTCAAGTAAGTTTCTAGCTTTTGATTAATTGAAAAAATAAATAAAGTTTTCTTGGAGTTAGAAAAGACAGTTTGTTTCAAGTTTTTTTTTATTTTTTTTTATTTTAGCTTTAACCCTTTTGTTGGTAGGTTTCAACTTTCAAGGTTTCTGTCACCATTATCAACATTTCAATTAAAAAAAAAAATTCATGTAGTTGTTCCCCTTTGGTTCAGTGTATGTAGGATCAATTCTTCTTTCCTCCCATTAAATTTAAGAAACTATTAAATAGGCTCATATTCAAAATTCCTTGGTGGGGCTTATTTTTTGTATGGGTTTTTTGGATTTCCCAAGCAACAATATTTACTTTTGTAACTTCTTAGAAAAAATGTATACACATTTACCTTTGTATGGTTTTGATTCATAGATGTGGTCCATATGAAGACAACCCAATGAGTGTTGAAAGGAGTTGTTAAGCTGGCCCAACCCAATATAGTCGCTAACTTCACACATTCTGCCCAACTCAAAGCACTGGTTGAATGTGTGTGCGTCAATGTTGTTGTTGTTGTTGAATGTTGTTGTTGTTGTTTATCTTTAGGGGGCGTTTGGGGACTTAAAAAAAAGTCTCTAAAATAATTTTTTTCCATCTTCCTATCATTTTTTATTATTCATATTTCTAAAATATTATAGTAAACTCTAAACTTTAAAAGCTCATAAATTTAGATATACAAGTCCACATGAGATTAATTTATTTTAAAATTGCATAAAATTCAGAGAAAAACGAAATAATATCTTTATTGATTTATTTTCTAAATTTTTTTTTAAAATCTTACATTTTTTTTCATTCTAAATAATTATTTTTTCTAAATATATTTTCTAAAACAATTTTTTACCAACCAAAAAAAAAAAAAAAAAATCCAAAAGTGCATCCAAATGGACCCTAAAAGAAATGCATTTAACCTAAAAAAATGTATATTACCTCAACTTTAGTTTTGAATACTTGTTAAGTTGGGAACATAAGTGTACTGCCTGATAGTTACATTTTGCTTCCATTTATCTTTTAAAAAAAAGCATTTTGCCTCAACATGAATGAATCGTGCCAAAGTATCTTTACCAAATTGAAATGATTTGTATCTTTGAGAATCCATGAAAACATTGCGATATTTAAATGTTTAGCTTGACAAGTTTGGGTGGTTGAGTATTTTTGAATGCATAAAGCTTTAAATCACTCAATAACGTGGGGGGGTGGGGGTGGGGGTGGGGTGTGGGGTGGGTGGTATTGGGGGGAAAAAAACAATAATGGAATTATCGGTTTCAACACTACTATACTACTCTCTGTGTGTGTGTGTGTGTGTGTGTGTATACATATGTTTATTTATGTACACATTTATATATAAAACAGGTATGGAGCAATGGGAAGTTGAAGAAAGTGAGAGGAAGGCCAGTTCCATGTTTAGAAGAAAGCATGTTTAATAACAACTCTCGCAGCATATCAATGACAGTGCTTATAACTCTTCCTCTAGACACTAGAGTCTCTCCTCTTCTCCCCAAAGACGACAGTACTCATAAAACTAATATCACTTGTGGCCCCAATCATAACTATGATGATGATCAAGAATCATGTGTTGAAGAAGAAGAAGAAGAAGAAGAAGCTGGTGACAACGTAAGAGTTGATGGTGATCATGACATTGAGAAAGAAAAGAGGTTGTTTAAATCCTTTTGTTTTGAGGATTATGCGTGGAGAGTCTATCATGAGCGCCTTCTGCTCAAAGATCCGCTTGACAGGTATCGGATCAAGTGAGTTTTGTTTTCTATAGAGGTGCGAATTCGGGTTCTTGGGTTGCTCAAGCTAGTTTGATCTTTTTCTTTCTTTCTTTCAAGGTTTCTTTTATTTTAATTTTTTTTAACTGTATTTAATGGCATTAAAATGGTAAGTATTGCTCAGTTGTGTTTTTACTAGTACACATTGAAAGTTCGGGAGTGTTTGTTTTGATGTTTTTTTGATTTTGAGGCTTAAAAGAGAGAAGGGTTTCATAATGAACATATTTTTTGTGTGTGTATATATATATATATTTTGTCTTATATAATATGGGTCTATGACTCCGACTAAATAAAAAGAAAGGAAAATATTTTTAAGTTCAGAATATGAAAGATCCTATCTTTATTTTTTTTTCCCAACTCACGAAACATCGTTTTGGTTCATTTTATTGGATCCTTCAATATATTTTTAAAGTCAACCTATATTTGGATCTGATTTTTGTATCATCTCATAAAGATTAGTTATGGAATATGGTGGGAGAGAGATTAATGCTACAAGATGATATTTTCAAGCTTTAAATTTTACCACCGGATGTCAATGTTAGCATCTATATCCATGTTGAAACATATCCGCAACTAACGGCAGGCCTTTCATTAGAAAATTAATACTATATCAAATGATCATCTAGATCACTAGGAAATTAAAGGATTGAAGCTTGAAGTTTCTTCTTGGAAATTAAGTGAAGTCTATTAATGGCATGTTTGGTAAGTAGGTTGTGTTTGTATTGCGTTTAAATATAATGCATTGAATGTAATTTATATTGAGATGAAAAGTATTTGCATTGTATTTAAATGCAATGCAATGCAATGTGTATTTAGATAAAAAATATTTAAATTATATTTAAATAATGAATATGTGATGTGATGAGTAAAAGTAGAAAGACAAAAGAGAGAAAGAAAGAGAATATATGATGGGATTAGTAAGAGTAATAGAAAAAGTGAAATAATGAATAGTAATTGTATTTGATTAAAAATGTGATGTGATTAGTATTTAAATATAATACTTTTACGTTTGAATGAAATTTACATTATATTTAAACGCAATGCGGTAAACAAATGAGTCATAAAAGTTAAATTTGGCTCACATTATCAAAGATATTAAGTAATTATTGCATTTATATGTGGATCTAGTTCCCTTATTTCATGAGATAGCTTTTAAGAGGATTTTAACCAAACCTATTTATCATGGTATTAGAGTGGAATTTGACAACATTGTTGAGTGATTATGGAGTTTATATTTGTTCTCACTATGAGAATCATAGAATGCCTCTAACTCAGGGATGCAAAATAGCATCTAGGGCTTGCTATTGGGGATAATTCTCTTTTTGTATGCCCTTATGAGATAATCTCTATAAATCAAGATATTCTCTTTATTACACCCCAAGCTTTCCATTGTCTCGCTTGTCTTTGATCTTTGACGGTGTCTCGCCTAGGCCCGGTTCACGTTTCTTGGGCTTGAAAGGGTCACCAGCAACAACCAAGCATTTCTTAGCTCGGTGTCAGTACAACGAGTCATGTATTATAGGATATTCTGTAATGTGTGGTGTTATATATCATTAGTAGCTCTTATTATTGAACAAAGATTAGATAAATGGTTGCTTTTATTATGATGGTAGCAAATTTTAAAAATAAAACTACATGTCGTTTATATACAAACGACAAAAAAATTTTAGATACCTGTGACATAACAACGATTATGAAAGATGACAGAAAGTAAGCTGATATAATGACGTGTAGTGTCTCTATTTGAAGAATAGCATCTTAGTAATAGAGTTTGGACGGGAGGTTCACTTTCAAAATGAAAAAATATTTTGTAAAAAAGTTTTTTTTATAAGATTTTTTTGATCATTTTCGTCATTTTAGAAAAGAAAAGAGAATCTAATTTGTAAATATATTTTAAAAAAAGAATATTTTATAATTCTCTCACAAAATAAATTTCTTAATACTATTTATTCTCGTTCAAAACAAATTTTTGTTTCTAAAAAGAAAATTTATTTTCCATATCTACGCATCATTTCATTTCCTTTTTGAAAATAGACATCGTTTCCAAATGGGGAAAAAAGTATCTTCTCCCAGTGAATGACAACAAACTTAAGTTATCAAACGCTATGTAGTTTTCTTTGACGATGACAGGAAATTTTAAACGACAAATGGATGGATTTTTCCTCAGACTTTAGCAAACTTCTTAGAAAAACTTTTGTAAAATAAAACGAAATCGCTATTCTTCGGAATGGCAATTCAGAAAAGCTAGCGATAAACAACATGTAGTATTTGCACGATAGCACGCTACAAGATACATATGGTTTTTTTTTATGGGGATTAAAATCTTGTGTCTCCTTCATCTCTCCAATAATATCTCGATATATCAAGAAAATATATATAATTATATTAATTAAAAAATTAAGTTTGTTATACATGTGTTATAATAATATTAGAGGGACAAGAACAAAGGCGTAAATAACAGGACATATGAACCAAATCCTTTTTATCGTAGGCTTACAACAACCTTAACTCAGTAGACAAAATGTTGTTTCAATCACCAATCCACAAAACTCTAGATGATAAATGATGTGCCATTTTAATCTATATATAAGTGTTTGGAGAAACCATTCAAACCCAAAAAACTCAACTCATTTTTTTCTTTTTTAAAAAATCAACAAAAATTTTAACTAATTTTTAAAAAGTCAAACCACTATAGTCTAATATTTTTTAACTCCAGCCAATATGCTAAACGCATGCACTTGTTAAATTCTACATATAATGAGGTGAAGTTAAATGTATAATTATTGCTAAACTACATTTGTAACCACTCTCTTTCTTTTGAATTCTCGTTTTCTTTAAAACTTTGCTTCTAAATATCATGGCAAAATCAAGGACGCATATGAGTCATATCGCCCACACCATTTCTTGCTGCTTGCATATGTGGCCAGTGGTGACCGCTACTCATCGTGGGCCATTTTGTACTAGCTGTTATGCGAGTTCTGTTGTATGTGCATGCCTAAGACATCATCTGTACCGTCGGTTAAATTTGCGGTATATTCTGGTGACCGACAAATGTTTGATTAAATTTGAAGGTTCCAAAATATTATATATATATATATGTGTGTGTGTGTGTGTGTCTTTATGCATGTGTATATAATGCATGTGTCTTTATGCATGTGTATAATGCATGTGTGTGTGTGTGGGGGTGTGTGTGTCTTTATGCATGTGTATATATAGCATGTAAGGTATATTAAATAATTGAGAAAATTCGATTCACATATCAATCTGTATATATACAAATCCCTGTATTGAGATTCAGAAGGACCCAAATCAAAAGTACCTACTCATTTAGCAGACAGAGTTCAAAAGATCATTTATTGCAGTGTCTTTTACAAATATAAAAAACATTTTTTCTAATCATAAATATTAAAACACTTATGCCTCGTTTAGTGAACGCATTGCATTTGCATTGCGTTTGAATGCAATGCATGGAATGCAATTTGTATTTGGAGGAAAAGCATTAGCATTGCATTTGAATGTAATGTGTGTTTGGGTGAAAAGTATTTGAATTGTATTTTAATAATGAATATGTGATGTGATGGGTAAAAGTAGAGAGAAAAAAAAGAGAGAGATAAAATATATGATGTAATTAATAAAAGTAATAGAAAAAGTGAAATAATAAATAGTGATTGTGTTTGATTTAAAATGTGATGTGATTGGTATTTAAATGAAATGCTTTTGTATTTGGAGAAAAATTGCATTGTATTTAAATGCAATGCCAAAAAAATACGTTAACCAAACGCATACTTAATCATTCTAAATTTGATTGAACCTTCCATGAAATCTAGAGAGAAAAAAATTATGTGTTTATTTTAAGGACTCGTTGAGGAATGGGTTCTAATTTACTTTTTATAGATTATTACAATGCTTTTTATCTTTCTTTTTTTTAAACTTTTACTCTTAATTTTTACTATTCCAATCTATCTCAATCCATATTAAATGAATTCCAATCTATCCTCCCATACAATCTCTAAATGTTTCAATCATAAATCATTATCATTATTTTACTAGGGTGTGGGGTGATTTAGATATCTTACTACTAGTAATTGATTAAGAGAACCTAATATCCCCTCTAGTATTGTTTTGAAAAAATATATTTTTTAAAAACTTTTTCCGACATGTATTTTTAAAAATGGTTTTAAAACAACGTTTAGTATCGTTTTATAGAAAAAAGAAAGAAAAAAACAAGATAATATCATTGACATTGTAGATCAAAGAGTGGGAAAAAAAAATGAAAGATACTAGAAGAAATACCAAAAAATGGAGTCCTCTATAGTGCCATGCACACACGAATAATTCTCAAATTGGCCATGCTAGTTATAACTGGCTATTTGGAAAAGAAACTGAGGAGTTGTAAAAAGCAAATATCTTGAGGGCTTCTTTTTTTTTTTTTTTTTTTTTAATCCTGAAGTTTCCTTAACTTGGAAAAAAAGCAAAGTTACACCCATCAAACCACACCACCAAAAACAAGTGAAGTGATCAAAAAGTACACAAGAAACATTGATTGTTGATGTATTGGCTACAAAATTGAAAACTTTTCTTGGTCTCTACTTTTCTCAAACATAAAGTTAATAATGATTTGGATTTGTTGAGGATCCAAATCTATTAAAACAGTAATTAAGAGCCTCAAAATGATACACCAATACGCTTGGGGAAGTTGTTGGGGACAGAGAAAGTTCACTGTTATTGAAATTTATGTTTTTCCTCATTCTGGGATTGTCTTAATAGAAGGTTATTATAAACTAGGATTAATTTAGAACTTTTTACAATAGTGGTTAGAGGTGTGGGTTTGAAGGAGGTAGAACAAACCTTGTCATTATTATCTCAGAAAGCAACATAAACAGATATATATATATGTATATTTATGGTTAGGTAATTGTGTATAAAATTATAAATTAAAATCCCTGATCTCAAAGTATGGAGCCATGTTAGTTATTAGAGCATAAAAGCTCTTTTAGATCCCTGATCTCAAAGTTATTGATCGGGAAAAAAGTCTAATTTATTGGTGAACAAAGAAATGAAAGGGAAGAAAATATGCACATTGAAAAAAAAATATATTTCACAAAAATATTTCAAAAGCAGTTTTAATGACATAACCTTTTAATGAGAAGGTGTATTATTCAAAATATTAACTGCTTTTGACTTTTAGACCAGTCTCAAACCACATAAACATCCTTTTTGGTAATCAAGTAATAACATTAACATCCTTTTTGGTAATCAATTGATATTCTTTTTTTTTTTTTTTGAAGATTTCTACTGTTGGATTTTTTTTTTTCAAAATTACAGTTTAGCTACTGGATTATATTTTCAATGGTCTAATATATGAATGTGAGCAATTCTATGACGACCTGTTTAAATTTTTAACATATATAGTTTAATAGATTAATGTAAAGATCATGTACGATGACAATTAAAAAAAAAATGGAATTCCAACTACAAAAATATCTTTTAAATTGCTTCTCTCTTGTCCCCGTGATGAATAGCACTCTGATCTCTCTTTACTCATCACACGACATATTAAAAGCGACATTTTATTACCACGCACTTACTAAAAGCAACATTTTATTACCCCATTGGCTAGTTCTCAGCGGGTGAGGTGAGGAATTCGGGCCTTAACTCAATAGATATATTGAGATTATATTTTTATCCATAAATGCAGGTATCTGTGAGTGGGATTGACATGAGAATACTATATGACTATGGCGAAGGGCGTGGAGGATAAGCTTAATTCTTCAGTCGGATGAGCGGCTGAGTGGAGGATGCCCCATTTATCTGCATCCGCATTGCTTTTATACACCCATATTTCTATCTATCTATCTATCTATCTATATATATATATATATATCTGTGTGCGCGTCGCACATTAAAATTTAAAGATTTTATTGGAATACAAAATGGGAACACCTCCATAAAAAGGGGGGAAAAATGGAAACTATCCCTAATTTTGATATTTTTTTAATCATGTTACTAAATTTTTACAAAAACTTTGTTTTGAGATTTTTTTTTTTGTTTTGTTTTAAAGGTAAATGGGTAGAATACTAGTATTAATAAACATCCCAGCAAAATTATCCATCCCTGCGCCCCGTATGAATAATGGGTTGGGGGTGGAGGGTGGGGGGTGGGGTTTGCATCCCCACCTCGCTCTACTCTATTATCATCCTTATAGATTTTCTTTTGTATTTAAAAGTAGGTTCCAACTCCATAGTGAAAAACAAAAAAATTATTGTCAAGAACTCAAAAGTGGTTACTGTACGGGTATGCATTTATGCAATAGGATATTAGTATATTACGTAAGAGTTGGTCCATTAATTACGTTTTAAAAAACACACAAAAAGGTGTTTTTTTTTTTTTTTTTAATGACCCTTGATACAATGCTTCTAAAGACCCTTGATAAAACTAATTCTCCCTTTTTTTTTCTTTATTTCACGGTTTAGAAGGAAAAGACAAGTTATGCACAAGAATATTATGAGCGTATGATTTATAAAATATAAAAATAAAAGAAAAAATTTTGAGAATCTCATAAGAAAAGAAGAAGAAGAAGAATAAGAAGAAGATCGTCAATCATCAAAGAATTGTACCACTTTTTTTTTATTATATTAAAAATTGTACCTTCACGTCTTAAATGATATCATTTAGTATCTTGCAAGAAAAAAGAATATCCGTTAGTCCTTTTTTTTTAATGTGGACCAGTTAAATTAAAGAAAGAAAGGATATTAATGTCCTAAGAAATATGATTTTTGGTATCAAAATGATAGTTTTAGACACAAACGCTAATGTGGCGTTTGGGACACAAATTTTTTTGGCATTGCATTTAAATGCAATGCAATTTTCCCCCAAATACAAAAATATTTCATTCAAATACCAATCACATCACATTTTAAATTTAACACAATCACTATTTATTATTTCACTTTTTCTATTACTTTTATTAATTACATCACATATTCTCTTTCTCTCCTTTTTTTCTCTCTACTTTTACCCATCACATCACATATTTATTATTAAAATACAATTCAAATACTTTTCCCCCAAACACACATTGCATTCAAATGCAATGCTAATGCTTTTCCTCCAAATACAAATTGCATTCAATACATTGCATTCAAATGCAATGCGTTCACCAAACATACTATATTAATATTATAAAAACATACGGAATCCTTAGAAATAGTTTTTTTTTCTTTTTTGAAGATTCTTTTCACAATAATTTGGCAAATTTAGAACGTACATATAGTTACATGCAAATTGCAACGAATGAAAACATGTTAAAGGACAACGAACATAACAGTTGAAGGATGCAACCATTTTTTATTTCGGCCGTTGTCACTTGGCATGACTCTAATGTATGACCCCTTTTGTCCTTTAAATGCATATTTTCTGAAGGGAAACCAAGATTAATATTCTTCGTCTTTTTCCAACCCCCAAAAAAAAAAAAAAGAGAATTTTCTTGGCTTATCTGGAAGTAATTATTTTTACTGTCAAATCCGTACACCTGCAGGGTCAGATTTAATTTTAGAAGGTTCTTAAGAAAAGGGCCATCCTAATTTTGGTCAATATTTGAATATTTGCATAATATTACAGAGATTAACAAAAAAAAAAAAAACATGAATATCAAAATATCTTTGAATCATTTCTTTTTCACTTATGACCACAATCTAGGCCATTCTGGATTCACGTCGTTTTCAGAGAGTTTCAGCCCTCAACAAGCTTATAATTCTGATTTCTCACAAAGCAAACCCTAATCAACATTTTGATTTTGACGAATTATGACAACTTAATTAATTTGCTTAAATACAATTTATTAACCTGGATGTGACTTGGTTTTGTGAAATTTTTCAAATGCTAAATTTCGAAGGTTTCCTTTCTCCCAATCCGTGCAAATTAATGTTTTATAATTTGATTATTAAGGTGATAATCTATTCTAGCTCTAGTAGTTCTGTTATTTGGTTAGAGAAAATTCAACTTTGTACGACAGCCCTCAAAGAATATATATTTAAAAAATAGAAAAAAAATTTTCACGTTTGAGCCAGTCATATAGGATATTCAATCTACAACATCATCTATATATTTTAGGACATGGTCCTGTAGATAACTGACCAACTGGAAAGAAAGAGAAGTTGACTTATAAGCGACATATCGTTTTGATGAAAAGTAAGGGGACCCTCTTTCTAGGGTTCCAGATAATCTTGATGGAAACTCAGGATCCTCCGCTCTTTTATCACAGTGGAGTCAACTTAAAATATATATATATATATATTATATAC
The DNA here is from genome assembly GCA_035233585.1 of Antiaris toxicaria. Lineage (NCBI taxonomy): Eukaryota > Viridiplantae > Streptophyta > Magnoliopsida > Rosales > Moraceae > Antiaris > Antiaris toxicaria. Next base: position 8,176,336 of record CP141162.1, on the reverse strand, counting down.
ACACATACGTATATGGTTTATTTTCACAATAACCCTTAGATTATACACCAAATTATTTAGTGCGTGTTTGGTTTTGTTTCCAAAAGAGATTTTACGATTCCCTAGGAAATCGATTTCAAAATCGATGTGAAATTGTATTTGATTTGTATTGTTTTTGAAAACAGATTTCAAAACGAATCCAAAATATCCTTTGCTCCCAACGTAAAATTGAAAACAACTAAAAGTCGTTTTTTTTATTTTATTTTTCCTATTTCTCCTTTACCCCAAACGATACCCCGCACCATACCGAGGCACGCCAGCCTCGCGAACCCGATCGAGCTAAACCCGAACTCCATCCGCCATAGCCACCTTATTTTTTAATGATTTTTAGTTAAATGTTACTTCAACTATTAAGAATTACTTTGTAATGTACTTGTAATTAATTATTATGATTAATTAAGATTTAATTGATATAATAATTACTTAAATATTATGGTTATTAATTTTTAATTCATTTTTCAATTAAAAAATTTTATTAATTTTTAATTTTTGGTATTCATAATAATTTTTTTTAAATCAAACATAAATATGTTTTTATAGAATACTTATAAAATGACTGGTTTTCAAAAATATAACTAAATACAGTTTCACTTTTTTGTTTCTCAAAACATACATTCAGAAAATAAAACCAAACATAATTTCAGAAACGTTCTCAGAATTGTTTTCAAAACGATCTCAAATTCAGAGAATTTAAAAACATAACAAATTTCAAAAACAATATCAAACGCTATCTTACTTACCTCTTTTTTTTATTTTTTACATGTCACATCATCTCAAACTTTTAGACCATTACACAAACAGTCCCATGTCAGTATTTTGCTAAAAAAAAAGGGACATAAATTAAACACATTCTGATCTCGTGAGCTATAACTAATATTAAAACTATAATTAAATAATTATGAAAAGAAAATTATACCTCTTAAATATCTTTAGTACATATATCTCTGTTAAAAGTATAGTTTACATCCAAAATGTCTCTGTTGGAGTTATAGTCTCACTTCTAAAAATGTTTGGTTATGATTTTACTCATAATCAAACTTACGTGATAAAAAAATGTTCGAATTTTGTTTAATTTTTTTGACAGAATACTAATAAAAGGGTTGTTTACGTAATAGTCACAAAGTTCAGATAATACAATGTGTAAAATAAAAAAAGGGAGATCCATATGAGATGAATGTAGATTGAGAGGCCACATTTAAAAATAACCAATAATTTTGTTTTAAACAAATTTCATAAATATCTTCTGAAATTTAAGCACGATGATAGCAGTAAATTCCCTCTTCTATTAATTTTTGGACAAAACTTGAGTGTCAAGTCATTCCATTTCGAAAGGGTTTGGATAATAGAATTAAAATTTAAATACTTATTTGGCAAATATTTTTTAGTGTTATTGTATTCAAACGTAATATAATTTTATACTAAACATAAAATTTTACATTTAAATACAATCTTTTTCAACAGTATTACAAAAATAATTATTATTTAAAAGTTTTTTAAAACAATTATATCAACTTTTTAACTCTAGCCTTTATTTCTACTTTTACCAATCATATCAACTTTTTAACTCTAAAATACTTTTCATTTAAACATACATTTCATTTAATTACAAAACAAATACTTTTCAATCAAACACAACACTCAAAAAATAAATTGTATTTAAATTTAATTAAAATACAATGTATTTACCAAACGAACCATAAATATTACCTTGTCACAATGCTAAAAGCTTCAAGATATTTGTATTGCAGATGCAACATCTTCTGCAACATTAAATTTTGAATTGGATTTTTCTGAGATTTGACTTAGGATTCCAAAAAAATAAAAAATAAAAAATAAGATAAATTTATAAAATTTTGCTCAACTTTATTTATTTATATAAATATTGAAGACATTAATTGTAGTCGCAATTGTTGTTATTTTTTTATTAATAAATGTTAAAAAGATTTTCGTAATTTTTTTTATAGAAAGATTGTCACATGATAGCTTAATATTGATGTGTAAAAGTTAGGATTAAAATTTTAATCCTTTCAAATTCTCACAAATAAGTAATATTACCGTTCGGCAAAAATATATATAAAACGTAGCCATTTAGTTAATTTTCTCACTCTATATATATTTAAAAAAAAAAAAAAGTGGCTTCTGGCTTTAGTTTCTCTGTTAAAAATTTGTGATGGAAGAAAACAATATAACAGAGTTGTCTGCAGGCTGCAATTTTGAGGGGCCAATAACCGTCTTCATTTCAGTTGTCACCCACAGCTAACTCCCAACTGAGAGAGACTAACACAAACGTCCTCAACCTTTGAAATCACTCCTCTCTCTCTCTCTCAATTGGTTTGGACAAAAACTATTTAGTATACACGAAGATTTCAACAAAGTAGTTAGCAAATGAAATATTAAACGAAAGAAATTTAAAAATAAAAAAAGGAAAGAAAAGGAAAACAAGAGCTTGAGAGAGACAACCCTCCGTCCATACCAAATGCCAAAACCAATTCTCTCTTCCTCAAGACAATCCCATTTCACCAAACGCCGATTAAACAATCCCCAAGAAACCAACCTAATCCTAACTCCTCCTCTGTAAGTTTTCTCCTTCCCTCTTTTAATTCTCTTTCTTGTTCGTTTCCTTCATTTCTTCTCTCTTATATTCTCCTTCTTTTCCTCTCACTCTCCCACACCACCCCCACTAACCAATTCCCCCCCTCCCCCACCCCCCCCCCCCCCCCCCCCCCTCTCTCTCTCTCTCTCTACAATGCAGCCACCACGCAGAAAGACTCCCCTGTTCACCAACGAATCAGGGACGATGAAGGGCCGCAAGAACAACAACCTCTCGATACTCGTCGTCGTTTTCTCCATCTTTCTCTTCGGCGTCTTCATGTACAACGAGGACGTCAAGTCCATCGCCGAGTTCCCGTTTTCTCGCCCCAAAGCCCAAGAAATCCAACAACAGCAGCAGCAGCAACCAAAACAGAGCAACTCGGCCAAGGCTCTGGAGAGCTCGGATTCTTCCGAGGAAAAGACCGGTTCGGAGTTGCCGACGAAAGAGGACGAGGAGGAGAAGATCGAGTTGCCGGTTGTGGCGGCGGCGGAGGAGGAGGAAAACGACAACTACGACGGCGATAATGAGGATGTCGTTTTGCCGCCGGAAGAGTGCGACTTGTTCGATGGGGAGTGGGTTTTTGATAACATTTCCCACCCGCTGTATAAGGAAGATGAATGCGAGTTTCTCACTGCCCAGGTGACTTGCATGAGAAATGGAAGGAAAGATTCCATGTACCAGAACTGGAAATGGCAGCCCAGAGACTGTTCTTTGCCCAAGTAAAGTCAAATCTTGGATTTTCCTGAATTTTTTTTTTTCATTTTTTGGGTTGTTTTTTTATTAATTGGGTTTTGTTTGTTTGATAATTGTGATTAATGAAGGTTTAAAGCAAGATTATTGCTGGAGAAGCTAAGGAACAAGAGGCTTATGTTTGTTGGGGATTCTCTGAATAGAAACCAGTGGGAATCCATGGTTTGTTTGGCTCAATCTGCGGTTCCACCGGGAAGGAAGAGCTTGAACAAGACTGGCTCTCTCAACATTTTCAGAATTGAGGTAACTTTTTTTTTTTTTTTCCTTTTCTTGTTTTGGTAAATTTTCTCTCTCCTCCATCTTTTGATTTTGTTTTTTTTCATGATGATTAATGATTAATGATGAGACTCAGGTGCTTTAATTATGGAGAATTGGTTTTAAGTGATTAAAGAAGGTGAACGATATGTCTTGTTTGTTAAGCATGAAAAGTCAGCTAAGCATTCTGTTATTCCATGGTCGTAAAAGTACCAACTACTAACACGTGCTTGGCGATCGTGGAATTAAAAAAATCTAAGAGTAGATTAACATTTGATAATTATAATATTACATAACCAACCTCGTGACAACACCAAAGGAAAATTCTATTTAATTTCTCCCCTTTTTTTTTTTTTTTGGTCGTTTTATGATTAATATACCCGGCAATTTTAATTTCTTGGGATTCTTAAGAAACTCCAATGGGATTTTTTTTCTTCCTTTTTCCCTTTCCTTTTTATTTTGTTATTGTTTTTTTGTGGTTAGCATTGTTATCAAGGTATGATTATTGCCACGGCATGGGACAGCTTCACTTTTATGTCCAGTTAGATTGCCGCAAAGGGATGCGACCTTTGCTTTGAGATTCGGCTACTAAATATTATTTTGGTTTTTTTTGTGGATCTACTACGATACATATAGGACTACAATGCCACTGTGGAGTTCTACTGGGCTCCATTCTTGGTGGAGTCAAATTCGGACGATCCGAAAATGCACAGCATTTTGAATCGTATAATCATGCCTGAATCTATCGACAAACATGGTGTTAATTGGAAGAATGTGGACTACCTTGTCTTCAACACATATATTTGGTGGATGAACACTTTCAGCATGAAAGTTTTGTAAGTAGAGAAGGGTTTACTATTTATGTCTTTTTTTTTTTTTTTTAGTGTTAAAGCAATGATATTGATCCAAAATTTTTTGTTGTATTTGATCGGAAAAAGGCGCGGATCCTTCGATGAAGGCGCGACGGAGTATGACGAGATCGAACGGCCGGTAGCATATGCAAGGGTTTTGAGTACATGGGCTCATTGGGTGAACCAAAATGTAGACCCCAATCGGACCACCGTCTTCTTCAGCAGCACGTCCCCTCTTCATATCAAGTAATTATCTATTCCTCTCTACAAATTCTTACCTCATTATTATTTTATTCATTAGTGGTTATATGTGATGTTCGCAATTGCCATGCCAACTACCCTTAATGGAAAAAACCAAGGGCCTCCCTATCCAGAATTTTCAACGGCAAAACAAGGTTTATATTTAATGATTTTCCAAAATACACAAACCTAATTAGGTGGGAAGTTTCCTAACCTTGGTGGTTGTAATGGGCCCACTTATCTAACACAACCACATCATTATTCACCCTTTGTCTTATGGTGGTAAAACTAGATCACCAAATATTCTATTAATGACAATCATTATGTTATGTACTTGACGTGATATATTATCATAATGAAACCAATTTATTATTTTAATTAACCCCACATTATGCATGAAAACCAAATTAGGAGTTTGGATTGGAACAACCCTAATGGCATAAAATGTGCCAAAGAGACGATGCCAATTCTGAACATGACGACCCCATTGGAGGTTGGTACAGACCGCAGGCTTTTTGTGATCGCACACAACATAACTCAATCGCTCAAAGTGCCGGTACACTTCATAAATATCACCGCCTTGTCTGAGTACCGCAAGGACGCGCATACATCCGTTTACACCATCCGCCAAGGCAAGATGTTGACTCCAGAGCAACAGGCTGACCCTGCCACGTATGCAGACTGCATACATTGGTGCCTTCCTGGGTTGCCCGACACATGGAATGAGTTCGTCTATACACGTATCATATCGCACTCTTGACACTTGGCAAGTTCCGAGGTGCCACGGTGTCACTACACGTGACATTCTTTTTTTCTTTTTGTGGTCTTAAAATTTTTTTTTTCCTCATTTTCTCTTTGCTTACCACCTCAGTTCGTGTAATTTTTCCAAAATTTCCAGTTTTTAGTTTCTTTGTAGCTTTGGAATATGGAGGGTGGGTGGGTTTTTTATTTTTTGGTTCTTTCGTTCAGTCAATTTGGATGGGGGTGGGAGCTGAGTAAGAGCGCTGCGTAAACAATTCTTTTGCCAAGTGGGCAAAATCTGCATAGGCCAAAATATGGGTAAAGTTCATACGAGTACTTCAATTGTATCTCTAACAAATAAAGCAAATGAAAATTGTATGTAAAGCATAATTGCTTTCTTCCGCTAATGAATCTAGAACTCTGATATCCTTTTGCATTTTTTTTTCCCTTCGCCTATAAACAGAAAACGAAAAATCAAAAAAAAAAAACTTGCTACAAAATTGTTTCATAACCAAACGAATGAACAAATCCATATATATGTATATATTAAGATGCAAAATTATACTTCTGCCGTTGTACGCAGTACATACACATATCCTACATAATACACCGAGCGTACCAACCTCAGGGGGTTGATGTTAAAAAGCTCGACTATATGAAAGCAAAACTCTGGATGGCGACAATTTGGTACCCTGCTGACTGACTTTTTGTTCTTCCCCTTCATAGATCATTGCATAAATATTCAACAACTATGGATAAAATCGTACGCTAAACACCATAACTTGCGGCGCAATGATTTAACTGCTGCGCCATCCATTTAGGTCTTATTTGCAGTCGTTGGACGACAAGAATTTATCTATTTCACCAATAGCATTGATGTCTGTGTTTGGAAACAACAGACGTAAAACCGGAACAGAAGATGACGACTTTAGCTTCGGCCTGATCCTGTCAGCAACTTTCATGATAGCAGATGGAGCTGGTACACCAAACCACTGAAGGTAACAAGAAAGAATAATTGACTTTTTCTCACCCTGGGAACCCCCGCCTGGCCATGTCCCGGATTTCATGTAGTTATGAAAATCGTCCTTTAATCCCTCGCAACAGTTTAGCAGCTCTTCCACTCGTTTCTTTAGTGAACCTAGAAAATTTGACTGAACGATGCCGCCTCTAGAATTGGTCAATCCTCCGCTCAGTAGAGCTTCATTGTAGGCTACAGCAAGCTGCGAGCAGAAAATGGGGTTATGGAAAATATCATCTCATGTATGAAGGTAACCGAATAATTCAGAAATGGATGAAAATCAAGGGGGAAAAAGGAGAGAACTTATAAAGCATAGCTCCCATGAATATGATCACATGACAATTCAAATAGCATATAAATGAGTACAGAAAACTACCTTTAAATTCGAAATAGACAGTGAGTCCCCCAAAACAGCAGTGCCACTGCTAAACTGATCTGCCATTGTCCCAATTGTTGTGTACAACGACAAATATACCTGTAGAGGATTCAAGAAAGAATACCGACTTAATCATACAAGTCAAAGAAACAAGCAAATCCAATAGAAAGAATAAACTTGTGAATATTCAAGCTTTTAACGATAAATACCCTTAGAATAAATAAAAAGACGTGTCTACAACTCGAGAAATTACTGAAAAATGGCAGCACCTTCTTTGTGCTTCCATATCAGAGGTAACTATATGCATTGAGATAATGACAATTAAAACCATGGAAATATTAGCTCCTCGTTTCAGTATAATGTAGTACCTGTAACAGCGCAGGCCTGTCCTTGCTTACACACTCGAATAATACTTGCAAGCAAAATTCCTGGAAATCAACATCGGTTCTGCACAGATTTTTGTCACTTATTATTACAGCGTTGGACAGAGACTATCTTAATCAAGAAATGAATTTGTTTTGAACATTAATTTCCAAGTAATCAATGTTCGCATTTATGAGAATAAAAGTGATAATAGACCAGCAAAGTTACCTATTCCAAGAAGGATCACAGCAGAGTTGAGCAAAAGCAATTAAGCTAGGATCAGATGAGAAGGTACCAACCAGCTGATCAACTGTTACAGAACCAGCTTCACTGCAGCCATCATCGCGAGGATTATATGCCTTTAAACTAGTCAAACCAAAGATCTGAAACAAGAAGAACAGTTTGGTATAAGTACATATCTGTCAGAAATCAAGCGAATTGTCAAGTGACAAGTAATTTAACCTTGTGCATCGCTCGTGACAGCAGTGACTGGCACCCTATGGGATCATCCACATATGAACAAGCACCAACCTTCCGCTTGATATAGAGAACACCAGAGCTGAATGGGTTACTCTTGTCCCCAAAACTCCACCAGGGTTTATCTGTTCAATGGCAACGGAGAGGAGAGGAACATATTGAAGTTAGAAATAATAATAATGGGAGAAAGAGAGGCCTGTTCTTCAAAGAATAAAACTTTTGAGTTATCTGAAACACCATGATGAACAAAATAACAGATTTTCTACCTTCAGGAACAAATTCTATTACTTGAGGCCAGTACCGAGGGCCACAAACGCGAATTGTCTTCAACTGCAGGCAGCAACATATCACGCAACACATCAATCACAAAACTAAGATTCTAGCAATTTACCAGCAGTAGATTTACCCACAGAACATGCCATGTTCAACCAATCCAGAGAGAGTAACAAAATAATAAGATGAACAATTGACGACTTTGACCAGTGTAAATTCATCAGACTTTGAAACTTACCACAGCTCGTTCTGGCAGAAGGCAAGGGGTAACTTCGCAGAAACTTGTTTCAGCATAATGGTCAGTTTCCCTAATAGTGACTTCAAGAGGGGCATACACTGGCAGACCAGTGTCAACGTCAACAGTCTGAATCCAGCGAGCCTCAGTTGCAAGTACATATAAATGCCTGAATGCCTAAAAAGTATAGTTCCTTTAAATACATCAAGATTCAAAAGGAAGAATAAACAACCATGTTCGTCAAAGCAAGAAGTGTGTTTCAGCCTTTACATTCACAGAATTCTTTATAATAAGATTGGCATCTACAGACTACAACAGACTAATCTTTTGTATTTTCTTTTATTTTTGTTGAAAAATATTGCAGGTTACCACTTCTATTGGAAGTCTGTAAAACAACAACAGTCGGGAAGAATCAATATGCACACGGTCAACACTCATTTGTCTGAAAACATCCAAGGCGAGAGTGTTCAAAACAAAACATATATTACATAACAGTGCCAAATGTTAACTTCAAGATTTCTATTATGCCGACATTAGACTTCATTTATTCAGCATTGTAAAAATACCTGGAGGTGGCACCGGTTATCATTGGGTCCTGTAGGCAGGCGTGGGTAAAGAGTAATCAGCAATGCAGCAATAGAACAATTTCCTGTTGAAAATGTCCGCATTCCTCCCCCAAGAAACAAGAAGCCAATTGCTAAGCTTACCTAGAATCACCATGGTTGTAAATGTAAGAAAAAATAGAATATGAGGAGACAACGACCGAGGGAAAACTCCCTCCCTACCTCTCTCTCTTAAGTTACAGCACAACTGGGTTTAAAAGGTTCCAATTCGCTTTGCATCATTTTCAATATTGAGGATTGCTAGGCTTTATGGTGCAGAATATGATTGAAGATTCTACTAAGCCTTTTCAGACCCCCTGACCTTCTAACAATTTCACTTAATGTAGGATGCAAATATTTAAATCAAAACTTTGAAAGAAAAATATTTTTGGCAGAATTTGCGTAAATTAGTTAGAATAAGTTTCAAATTTAAATTGGGTTTGATTGGTTAGGAGTTTTATTTTACTATTTATTTATGAATTTGTATCCTACTAGGAGTCAGTTATAGAGTAATATAAAAACCGAGTCCTTCATGTTGCATTTAAAACTTACAATCTTAATCAATAAAGGTAGTGAATTCAGCATCTCTTTCCTTTCTCTTAGATTTTATGGTTTTAGAGCAATAAAGGCTAAAAGAAAGTTGAGAGAGAACAATGACTAGAGCAAATAGAAGTGATGACTCTAAGACTACCTCAGGAATCTCATAGACTACCTCTACGATTGTTCCCACTGTTGTAATTGAAAACTCAGCTATGGTGACCCAAAAAATCAAACAAACGGAGTAATTCCAAACCAACTGGAAAAAAGGGTCAGGCATGGTGTGATCACTATAAAAACCCATATCACACAAAGGACAATTGTTGGGAGATCCACGGAAAACCTACAAACAAGGCACCTAACAGGTTTAGCAAAGGACTTCAAGTGACTGGGGAAGGTGAGCAGGACAAATCTAGTGGAAGTATGACCCTTTCCAAGGCACAGTTGGATTAGCATTGAAGTCTTTTGTCCAGCAATCAATCACCGAGCATATCATTGGATGCATAGCAAGCTATGATCGAAAATACTCAAGGTATTGACAAAGGTGAGTTATGGATCCTTAACTCTGTTGTCACTGATCACATGACTAATTGTGAACGTTTTTTTCCACATGTCTATTCCAAGTCTAGGAAATCACAAAGTAAAGGTTGTAGATGGTTCCTATTTAGTGGTTGCTGGAATGGGATCTATCAAAATCAACCCCACCATTACTCTTAATTCAGTCTTAAACGTGCCTAATTTTTCATGTAACCTTTTGTCCATTAGCAAATTAACAAAAGAATTGAACCGTATAATTATTTTTTATCCTGTTGGCTATGTGTGTCAGGACTTGATTTCAGGGAAGAGGATTGGAAGTGCAGAGGAGGTCAATGGACTTTATTATTTCAAGGATAGGTGGCCGTGAGGAATCAGGTTCATACAGCTGTGGACCATTCTTTCGTTTCTCAAAAACAAGCTGATTATGTTATTGCATCTTAGGCTAGGACATCCAACTTTTTTGTATATAAAACATTTATTTCCTTCATTATTTCAAAGCAATGATTCTTTTCAATGTGAGATTTGTCAGTTAGCAAAACATAAGCACACCCTTTTACCACCCCAACCATATCTAGCCTCTAAACCTTTTGCATTAATCCATAGTGATATTTGAGGTCCATCTTGTATTCGTAGTTTAACTAATAAAAGGTGATTTATAATTTTTATCAATGATCATGCATGTGTTTGTTGGGTGTATCTCCTATAGGATAAATCTGATGATGAACAAACTTTCAAAAATTTTTATTCCAGGATTCAAATGCAATATAATGAGAACATTAAGATGCTTCATTCCTACAATGGTACATTGTATTTTAATTCCATACTCAGAAATTTTTTTATGGGAAAAGGGATTTTACGTCAGAGTTATTGTATTGATACACTTAAAAGAAATGGGGTCTCAAAAAGAAAAAACCGCCATTTATTGGTGGTTGCTAGGTCTCTGTTATTCACAATGAATATTCCAAAGTATTTCTAGGGAGATACCACTTCAACTGCGTGCTATTTAATAAATAGAATGCCAACAAAAGTTCCAAAATACCAAAAATCATTAGATGTTCTTCAACAATACTATCCTACTATTTGGTCCTTTTTTGGCTCGGACCTCAAAGTGTTTGGTTGTTGTGCTTTCGTGCATGTTCCCAGCCAAGGTAGATCAAAACTTGATCGTAGGTCACATAAGTGTGTTTTCTTGGGATATTCTTCTACTTAGAAGGGTTACAGGTGCTACTCTCCTTAAAAAAATATATATTTCACTTCCACTGATGTCACTTTTTTAGATAGTCAAATCTTCCATTTGCACTTTTCATCCTCAGTTCCTTTATGTATTCTCTTTTATCCCGTTCCGGAAGTAGGAGATGTTCTAAAGGAGCTATAAGGTAGGGCTTTCCTCCTAAATTCGTGTCTTTCTCTACGCCATGCGAAAAGGGCTACTCAAGAGCTCGCTATGTGCATGAGGCCAACCCAGATCCAAGTAGCGGGACATTCCTTCCAGATCAAGTTTTGTTTAGGAATCTCCAAATATAAAATCTCAACAAACTCCTCAGCTTATCTCAAATTTTCAGATAATCCAAGTCAAGAAAATCCACCTCTAATTCAAAATTCAAAAATCTTTAACCTACCTCTAATTCAAAATTCAAAAAATCTTGATCCTCTCCCACCAAATTCGAATGAACAACCAATTGAACATTTCCCAAACTTTGAAATTTAAACCCAGCCTAAAATTGAAGAGGGAAACAAGGATTGTTTGCAGACATTCGATCTAACTTACTCATGAAAAACCTGGTCCAAGAAAAATCGAGAAGTTGATGACTAAAGTTGCCAAGAATCCGAACCGAAATCAAGTATGAACACTAGTATTAATGATTCTAACATTTTGATTCCTCTAAGGAAGGGAACTTGCACATGCACCAAACATCCGATTTCCAATTTTGCGAGATACAATCATCTGTCAAAGCTAGTCCAGACCCTGATAGCTACTTTGTCGAGTGTTGAGACGCCCAAAAATATAGAAGAAGCTCTAAGGCAACCGAAATGGAAGGAAGCCGTCGTGGAAGAGATTCTAGCTCTGGAAAAAACTGAGACATAGGAGATGGTGCGGAAACCTAAAGGTAAAGTGCCTGTGGGCTGTAAATGGGTTTTCACCATTAAGTACAGTTCAGATGGTTCGATCGAGGGATATAAAGCGAGGTTAATGGCTAAAGATTACACACAAACGTATGGTATTGATTACCAAGAAATGTTTGCTCCTATAGCTAAGATTAATTCTGTCTGTGTACTCCTTTCCCTGGAAGCCAATCTTGAGAATTAGAATAAGAAGTTTACATGGACTTACCTCTTGGCTTCAACGAAGCAAGTAAAAATGGGAAAGTATGTAGACTCAAGAAGTCCCTACACGGATTAAAGCAGTCACACAGGGCATGGTTTGATTGATTCTCAAAGGCAATCCAAAAACAAGGCTTCCTACAAGCTCAAATAGATCATAAACTATTTCACAAACATAGGAATCGAAACTCCACCATTCTTATAGTTTATGTGGATGATGTTATTCTCACAAGTGATGATAAGAAGGAAATATTGAAATTGAAAAGAGCTTAGCTTCAGAGTTTGAAATGAAGGACCTAGGGAATTTGAGGAATCTGTGGTATTTCCTTGGCACAGAAGTTGCAAGAAATCCTACAAGAACCATGGTGTCTAAAAGAAAATACGTGCTGGACTTGTCGAAAGAAATAGGCATGTTGGGTTGTAAGCTCGTTGATATGTCAATGGATCCCAATACAAAACTAGGAATGCAACCAGCAGAAAGTCGTATAGACAAGGGGAGATTCTAGCGACTAGTAAGAAAATTGATTTACATATCCAACACTCGACTTGATATTGGATTTGCTGTGAGTTGCATTAGTCAATTTATGCACTCACCAACCGAGGAGCATATGGAGGTAGTCTATAGGGTGTTGAAGTATCTCAAAAATACACCAGGAAGAGGACTGTTCTTCAGAAAGACAGGGAACACAAGGTGTTGAGGCGTTTACTGATGCCGACTGGGTTAGTTCAATAAGTGATAGAAGGTCAACATCCAGGTATTGCACTTTTGTGTGGAGAAATCTAGTTACTTGGAGAAGTAAGAAGCAGATTGTAGTAGTGAAAAGTAGCGTAGAGGTTGAACTTAGATCTCTAGCACATGGAATATACAAAGCCCGATGGTTGAGAAATCTTCTCCAAACGATAGAAATGGAAGTGCAGGCTCCATTAAAACTCTATTGTGACAACAAAGTAACTATTAATATCTCTCATAACCCCGTACATCATAACAAGACAAAGCATGTTGAAATAGACAAACACTTTATCAATGGGAAAATTGAAGATGGAACTATCTGTGTAACCTATGTATCTTCCACAGAACAAGCAACAAATATTATGACAAAAGGACTTGCAAGTTGACAAGCATGTTCAACTTGTACAATCCAGCTTAAGGGGGAGTGTTAGCGGAATTAGCATTAATTAGATAAGAGTAAATTTAAAATTTAAAATTAGGCTTAAAAGTTTAAATTTACTTTTTATTTACGAATTTGTATCCTACAAGGCGTTTGTTATAGAATAATATAAAAATCTATATCCTACTAGGAGTCAGTTATAGAGTAATATAAAAACCGATTTCTTCATGCTGTATTGATAAATTACAATCTTAATCAATAAAGGCCGTGAATTCAACATCTCTTTCCTTTCTTTTAGCATTTAGATATTTAGTGGTTAATCATTGGGCAAATATAACATCTACTTTGGTAATAAGTTCAGCAACTTTTTTCATGTTAAGGAGAAAATGGAAATCCAATAAGCAAGCCCATCAATGACTTGACACCATAGAATGCGACATTGAGAAATAGAAGATATAATCCCCTTAAAACTTATGAAAAACTTACAGCCATTTGAACACCATAATTTGTATGCCCATCTGCAGAGTTTCTACTTCGGAGAAATCTCAATAGCCTAAAGGTTTGTAAATGACCAGAACCAGCCATAACCTGATGTTATTGAAGATAAGACCAGGTGGTTTAGCTATGTTCATGAATTATAGAAAACGAGAAGTTCAAGAAACTACATGTCCACATACCACTGAAAGGGAAAGAACAATGAGGTGAAGGCATATCTCCAATGTGCCACGATCCACATAGTGGGACAATCCCCTTGGGAAGGTTCCGCTTGTAGCAGAAACTGGTTTGATCTACAAACAACATTAAATTACGTTATTTACTTCCAATACGTATGCATATATAAGAGAGAAAACGCCATATTGGATGTCAAACCTCATTTAGAAAATAGAGAGCATAGCTATAGAGTAACTTCTGCGCATTCCCATCCTTTGTACCAGCAAATCTCAGTCCTATCATAACAAGATATTGAAGTTGGAAAAGGCATGGACCTCGGAAAGCAAAAAGTGATGACATTTCAAAAACCCTTTTGATTTCTTAAGTTCATATCTTTGTCCTGCTTCTTTATACAAAGCACAAAGCAACTCCAGCAAACTCACACCTTACTAATTCATCTAGATGCCTTCAAGTGAGATACAAAAAATGGAAAACAACCTTTTATGTGCTGCCTAAAATTAAAAACATGAGTTTCTTATAGTAATGGGCGTATACAAATGAATCCTACCAAGAGAAATACAAGCTCCGGCCACTATATTGACATATGCCTGCACAAATACTTCAACATCCATTTCATCAAAGTCACTAGTATCATCCCCAAGCCATTGGACACCATTTTTTACAATATCAGGAATCTGAGACTGAATCCAATCCTGGGAGGGATGAACCCTACAGAAATACAGCTAATGACATTAGATTAAAAGATGTACAAATGTTAGTTCAACAGTTTAACTACTGAAAGAACCAGCACTAACCTGCTCCACATTATCAAATTTCGAGCAATGACACGAAGCATGATGAAGTCAGGCCTTACATATTGTAAGTCGAAATGTGTATGAGGGATAGACAATTTAGACACAATTGTCTGCGATTCAGTCTTTTAAAAAATTGAGCAAAGTGAGAACTAAAGAAACAATATAAATCTTGTGCATTTTGCCCTTAAAAATGGTGACAGATAAACATAGTGTAACATAACCTATTGATTAAAGATCTTACCTTCAAAAACATTAAAGCAAGAGCAATAACTGCACCTGGGGCAGTGACGTCAACATTAACTGCATTTCCATCCATCATCTACAAGAGAATGTCACAGGGCACATACTAGTCCTTATCAACTGTTAGGGAGGGAAAAAATCTCAAGAGTAACCATGTAGAGAGATTCACAAAGAAAGCAAGGTAAGCAAACGACACCTGTGCAGCAACTCGGCTATGATCATCTGCAGAAAGTGCCGATGAAAAATATCTTTCCTAGGGAAGCATAAACCAAAAGGAAAAATGTTATAAACAAAGCAAGAATATTCAAGCTAGTAGAACCATGAAACAAATATACTGATATGCGCAATTAATTAATTCAGAGCATTTAGAACATATTAATAAATCAAACTAAACTTGTAGCAAGCAAATTCCAACAAGAATTAAGATATTATTAAAAAAAATGGAAGCATACGCTATGAACTTCTTTGCCACCAATATAATGGAACAACCTATCAACCATTGCATCCATTAAACCAAGTGCGTCATAGCCTCGACCTTCATTGAGATAACAAAGTTAGTTCCAACTTTTGACAACATTCAGTACGTCAGAGTATGTAACAGCCCGTACCCAATGCAACAAGACCTAATGAAAATCCTGCAGAAACAGCATAGCCTTCCCTTTCAAGTACATTATCACCTCCACTTCTACGTCCTATTTCACCCTGCAAAATTGAACACGTAAAAGAGAATTTCAATCACTTACGAGACATCTTATAACAAAGAAAAGCTCTCTTAGACAGCATTTTCGAATCCCCAAATGCTACAAAATGAGTTCAACACTCATCTTTAACTATCAAATATAACCGTCACTCATCAAGAAGTTCATTGGCCATTTGACATCAAGTAATGTTCTTGACGCCTTTGCACATAAAATCAAAAGAGAATTACACCAATTTAAAATGATATTACTAGCAGAACACACAAATGAAATATACCAAGAGAATCTGCATAGTTTGCGGGTGTGCAGATCCTTCATAAAGAAGACCAGTTGACATTAGAGCTGCTGACTGATTAACAAACGAAAAAATGCGTGACGTTAGAAAATCAATAGTCAAGGGAAGACCAAATAATTCTGCAAATCAGCAATCTACTAAATTAAAGACCAATCTTCATCGTGCAACACCAACTATAAAACAGAAAAAAGGGAATATCATAAACTTGTAACATTGAGAAAAGGAAAAGCAATGCAAACAAGCGCAACATGTGCCACTCAAGGGCAAAGCTTGACAAATAACAGTACCTAGTTTACAATATTCAAATGGAAAACAAAATATTTAGCGAAATGGCAAAAACGCAATATTGGATACCTGTAGAAGGGTCGGCAACTCCAGCTCGGGAAAGGAGGATGGATGACGAGCAGGTATATGTACATAAAGAGACTGTAAAAGAATAACATAATAGGTTAAGCTATTTTTTAAGTGATAAACACATGACTATATATATGAAATAGTACGTATCCACAACAATTAAAGTAAACTTAGATATCTCCAAATTTAAGGTGAGAAGGTTCTTGCTTAGACTACGAAATATCTATTTGTTGAAATCCGAAGTTGATTTTCTAATTACCAGGCAAGATCCAAGGAAATTTCTAAATGAATTTTTTGTATATAGCTGTTTTATTCTTTCCTTTTTTTGTGTAAATCCGTTTTTCCTTTCTAGGAGAAATTTGATTAGTTTGTCTTTTATTTTCTTATTTTCTGCACCCTAGAATTAAGGGAGGTTATTCGTATAATTGTTGCCTGTTTAGCTTGTACGTTTTATGTTCTTCGTGAATCAGTCAGAAAAATAATCTTCCCCCAGAAAACTTCACTACTCAACATCTTTGATGTGATCAAGCATAACACATACACACACACACACACACACACAAAATAAAAAAAAACGTCATAAAAGAAATCAAAGTAAATAAACAAACACTGGCACTGCAAAAAAAGAAAACTACAAACAGACATAGTGAAGGATTTAAAAACAACCGCAGAAAAGCCAGGAAAACTAAGAATTCCAACAACAACAAAAAAAATGCCAAAACGGTATCATTTTTCATCTTAAAAGCAGAAATTTTAATGGTTCAAGGAAAAAGAAACGACGATGGTAATGAAGGAAATCCTATTTCATATACATATTTATTGCACATTTACAAAAAAAAAAAGACCATTAACCATATCAGTGCATCCACAAACAAAAGAATATCAGTTAAATTACAACAGCTAAAGATAAAGAAAGCATGTATCTACTTTAGATATTGATGGATCCATAGTCCCTCTATATGAAGCAGCCAAGCCAAGCATCAATGCTACAGTTGTGCTTTCATGTTCCTGAAAGTATTGATGTGAGAAGAAAGCAAAGTGATTTCCAAGGTTAACCACAAATCACTCAAAATGTTCTTATATATGAGCACAAATAGAATTTAAAGATTCAAAATACAAAAAAGCAACCCCAGAAAAAGGTATATGGAAATACTAACAAATGAATATTTTTATACTACAACACCTCAGCATAGTACTGGAAAATGTCTGTAAGGTTTAAAACACGCAGATATCCATGCAACCCTAATGCAAGAAGAAGTCCAGCATGAATAGCATTTGGCTCCCCAGGTTTGTTGTATATAATCCAGGTTCTTGACATTTTACCCTGCAAGCGAAAAGCTCATGTCTCAATAAAACTTGAGATATACAATTAAAATGTATGACAGGATATTAGATTCATTAACAAGGGATTTTCAGGGGAAATATAAAACAATACACAATCTGCATGTGAATCTAGGAATCAGATTAAAACAAGTACTTTATGCCCTTAAGAGAAGATGATAAACCTGAAGTGGGGCCAGCCTGAGTCCAGCAGCCACAGCATTGTGAAACTCGGGCCAAGACTTTAGTTCTTGTATATTTCTCAGGTTTGGGTCCAGATTCACCTTTCCATGTAAAGCGTATTCAGATCAGCATAATGATGAAATATGAGGATTTAAAAAGGGAAAGGCAAAATGTACAAGAACATATATAGACCTATCAATATCTGTGCAACCTACAACAATATACATCGGAAACACTATCTTAATAAAAATACTGGGAACTCCAAGGGGAAAAGAAAACAGTACAATACCAAAGAACATTAATGGACATGCATCAGACTTTGGAAAACAACTAATCAAATAAAAAAAATAAAAAACCAAAGCATCATGCGTTATGCAGTTTCTGCATGAATAAATTATACCAACTCTACAGTCTACATTTTATATAAAATAAAGTACAGCCAAAATAAAACGAAGAAAAAACAAGAAAAAAAGAGTAGTCAGACTACGGAATTTTCGCATATTGATATGTCGATCTCTTTGCCATTTTATCTTAAAAAATTAGTATTGGGTAAACATATTGGAGAATAGCCTAATATAAGAATTCAAAAGAAATGTTTAGTTTCCATCAACAGATCCATCCTTAATTTTACCTTAAAAATTTTGTTATTGATATTGGCTAAACAAATTGGAGACTAGCCTTATATAAGAATTTAATAGGACTTCTTTTGCTCCCTCCCCCTAAGGGAACTAGGAATATTCATAGTTTCCTAAAATGGAAAGTATGGAACAGACTGTTTTTCACTGAAAGTCTTTCAAGACCAGCCAAATAGATGCAACAGCAAAGCAGTCAACAAAGAAGTAATTCCATGTTGCATGAACGAATGTACACCAATATATCACCAGAAGAAATTCTGTGACCATACAGTTGCATTTTGTTGGGCTGGCAACCGACCTGCTAGAACAAGCTTCGGGACGACAAAGGCCTGCGTATATTTGAGCATATCTGTTAAATTTCTAAGCAATTATTTTAATAAAAATGCTTTCCTGGACATACACATACATTAAGAGTACCTCAGTCAAAAGTGTATAAATTGTTCCAAGTGTGAATGCCCCACGACCAAGAGGAAGGGAAGTGGTCCTTTGTGCAAGATGCCACAACTGGGCCTTTACCCAAAAAGAAAAAAAAAAAAAAGTCAAGACATTTTAGCAAATAAGAAATTGTGTGCCAAAATTTGGCATATGCTAATGCTTGATACTAAGTTTGGCACCACCAAGTTTAGCAAATCCCAAATTTGCATCTAGTATACATTGGAAATCAATTTCTTACCTAGATGCCAAATTTTTCATTGGAATAGGAAATTAGTAATGCATTGAAGATGCCCTAAATTACTAAAATAATTTGGAAATTTCTTGAAAACTCACAAGATCCTTAACCACCCAAAAGACAATTAAGGAAAGAGCACATAGAATTAACCCCAGAAAAAAAGAAAAAAGAAAAAAAAACACTTAAAATCACTCTTTTCCTTCTTTGTTTGCAGACATACTGATAAGAGCCAGTTGCCATTGGGCAAACCAATGAAAGTTAATCCAGCCACAAAGAAAAAAGAATCCCCAAAGGAGAATGGTATCTTTTGCGACATTAATTTTTCAAGCATCCAAAACACATGTTAGTTTGGGTTTTCAGGCAGGCAGCTGATGGGAGAAAGACAAAACGAATGAAAATATCTATATTATTTAAATAGGATTGTACCTGTTGAACGTCCTGATCAGAGACACTTGGATTGACAGATGTTTGAATTGCCACAGGTCTTGCTGAGCACAAAAGCCGTCTAACCTGGTAAAATAAAAGTAGCCATGAGCTATCATCGAATTGGATAGGAATCATTTTCTGACCATGTTTGCAGTGTGCAGAAACACATAAGATACACCGAACTAATAATGAAACTGAACAATCATCATATTGTGATGTTGGTTCAAGGCCCAATAACAATTTAACCACCCTCAATCGACCATAGAGACCATCCATGTGGGTAAAAACAATTTTTAGAAAAGTAGGTCACACATAGCCTTCACATTCCTAGAAGCCACCTGTGGGGTTGGGGTGGTGTGAGTGGGGGTGTGGGGGTGGCGTGTGGTACAGAATCTCAATGTCTTGCAATTTGGGTACATATTTATAAATACAGACATATCATCAACATAGAGAAATCTGCTTAATTACGAATTTGCAACCTTAAGAAAAGAAGATGTTTGTAAACCTAACCATAAATGTTAGAAGCTGAAGTTTTAAAGGAAGAAAAACAACTCTGTTTTTTTATTAATATATTCTGAAGAATACAGAGGAGAGATATATATAGTCAATAACTAACACCTCTAAGGAAAACTAATCCGAAGATTTAAGGAAAGAAAAGAGGAAACTAACTAATTAAAAACTAACTAATATCCAAATTATCTAGCTAATATTCAGATTTTATTTCAAATAATAACAGATCCCTAAAACTTAGGGATTACAATATCTTTGACACCCCCCCTCAAGTTGGTGCGTAAATGTCCATCATGCCCAACTTGCTCGTGAGAAGCTCGAAATTAGGTCTGAATAATCCTTTTGTAAGAATGTCAGCTATTTGTTGCGTTGTAGGGACAAATGGCAAACAAATAACTCCATCTTCCAACTTTTCTTTTATAAAATGACGATCAATTTCAATGTGCTTAGTCCTGTCATGTTGCACTGGATTTTGGGCTATGCTAATAGCAGCCTTGTTGTCACAATACAACTTCATAGGACCTTCCATTAGCTTGCCAAGTTCATCAAGAATCTGTTTCAACCACAACATCTCACAAACACCATGTGCCATGGCTCGGTATTCCGCTTTAGCACTACTTCTTGCTACAACATTTTGCTTTTTACTCCTCCATGTGACAAGGTTACCCCATACATACGTACAGTAACCAGATGTAGATCTTCTATCAGTGACTGACCCTGCCCAGTCAGCATCTATATAAGCTTCAATAGTCCTTTGCTCCCCTTTCTTAAAAAAGTGTCCCTTTCCTGGAGTACTTTTCAGGTATCTCAGAATCCGATATACTGCTTCAAGATGATCCTCATAAGGAGAGTGCATAAATTGACTTACTACACTCACTACAAAAGCTATGTCTGGTCTAGTATGGGATAAGTAGATTAACTTACCCACAAGTTTCTGGTACCTAGTCTTGTCAACCAGTGCTCCATCTGTACCGTCTCTAAGCTTCTAGTTCGGATTAATGGGAGTATCTGCAGGTCGACATCCACTCATACCAGTTTCATTAAGAAGATCCATAACATATTTTCTTTGGGAGACAATCAGGCCCTTCCTTGAACGTGCTACTTCCATCCCTAGGAAATATCTCAGTGCTCCCAAGTCTTTGATTTCGAATTCTAGAGTCAAGTTTCTCTTAAGCTGTTCCATTTCTACAAGGTCGTCACCAGTAAGAATGATATCATCTACATATACTATCAAGACAATAATCTTACCGTCCTTGGTCCCTTTCATAAACATGGTATGATCACTCTAAGCCTGAACATATTCTTGTTTTTTTATAGAACGGATAAACTTGTCAAACCACGCCCTAGGGGATTGTTTGAGCCCATATAATGACTTCTTTAGCTTGCATACCTTAGATCTAAACCTTTCGTCAAACCCTGGTGGTGAGTCCATATAGACTTCTTCCTCCAAGTCTCCATTCAAAAAGGCATTCTTTACATCTAATTGATGAAGTGGCCAATCAAGGTTAACAGCAATTGACAGTGGCACTCTGACAGTATTCAACTTCACAACTGGAGCAAAGGTCTCAAGATAGTCAATTCCATAGGTCTGAGTGAAGCCTTTTGCCACTAAGTGAGCCTTGTACCTCTCAAGAGTTCCATCCGAATTATACTTAATCGTAAAGACCCATTTGCAACCCACCGTCTTCTTTCCTCTTGGCAGATCCACTACTTCTCATGTTTGATTTTTCTCAAGGGCCCTCATCTCCTCATCAATAGCCTTCCTCCACTCTGGAACCTGCAAAGCCACTTGTACATCTCTTGGAATTTCCACAGAGGAAAGTTGAGAAGTGAAAGCAAAGAAAACAGGAGATAATTTATCATAGAATACAAAGTGAGATATGGGGTGTTTGGTGCAAGTCCGTACACCCTTTCGAGAAGCAATGGGAAGATTAGGATCATCAAAGGACTCAGTGGAGGAATTTTTACCTTGAGTGTTGTGCAGTTCAGATTCTTTCCACGATTTAGACTCATGGCTTTGAAGAGAAGCAAGGACTTTATCTTTTGAACGGTAATTTTTTTCTAAAGTAGGTTTGCAACTTGGTACCTGTTGTGGTCTTATCTCTTCCTTCAGTAGAATCAGTTTTTTCCAATGACACTAAAGATAGGGGATTCGTTTCTCCTATGTTATCAATACCTATTCACCTTTCATGTTCAGAATTAACATTTGGATCAAGATTTTCAAAAGGTTGAGGTACAGAAGAGTTTTCGACAATTTCAATTTCAATGTCTTCTTTTTGTTGATTTTCCCCAGACATTGAAACAGAATTCAAATCTTCAAAACCTAAAAATATTTGATCTTGTTGAGTATTTGGATTTTGGACAATAGGGTCATCAGGTTGTTAATCTTGAATTTGAAAAACATCATCATAATTCGAATCTTCTCTTTTTCTCCCCCCTTGAAGATGAGTTTCAAAAAAAGGTTTATCTTCAAAAAAGGTTACATCCATGGTGATGAACATTTTTCTTGAGGTAGGATCAAAGCACTTATATCCTTTCTGAGTTGGTGGATAACCAACAAAGACACGTCGTTTGGCCCTAGGATCAAGTTTCCCTTTATTGTGATCATGATTATGAATAGAGGCTATGCATCCAAATGTTTTTAGAGGAATGTCAGAAGTGAGCCTAGATGAAGGGTAAATGTTTTGAAAAACACTTAATGGTGTTTTGAATTTAAGAACCCTAGAAGGCATCCGATTGATCAAGTATGTTGCTGTTAAAATTGCTTCACCCCAGAGATACTTAGGGACATTTGTTGAAAAAAGTAATGCTCTAGCAACTTCTAAAAGATGCTTATTTTTACTCTCAGCTACTCCGTTTTGTTGAGGAGTATCATTACATGAGCTATGGTGCACAATTCCTTTTTCTAGGAGGAAAGGTCCCAAGGTTTTATTAAAATACTCTTTACCATTATCACTTCTAAGGATTTGAATTTTTGTTTGAAATTGTGTTAGAACCATATTGTAAAAATTTTTAAAGATACTTTCAACCTCTGATTTTTCTTTTAAAAGATAGACCCAACTTAGCCGTATATGATCATCTATAAATGTTACAAACCATTTTTTTCCTGAATGTGTAACAACCCTAGAAGGACTCCAAACATCAGTATGGATCAACACAAAAGGGTTTGTGGGCTTATATGGCTGTAAATAAAAAATAGAACAACGGTGCTTGGCCGATTCACAAAACTCACTTTGTAGCAAAGAAGGATTTTTATTCTTAAATAAATCAGGCAATAAGTGTTTCAAATAATGGAAATTCGAATGACCTAATATATAATGCCATAACATAATATCTTTATTGTCAAAAGAGATAGAACCATAGCACATTCTTTGTGCTGGCCTTTGTGGTTTTGATCCTTCTTCAAAAAAATAAAGTCCTCCATTTTCTCTAGCACTGCCAATAGTCCTCCCCGTGGTCAGCTCCTGAAATTCACAATATGAAAGAAAGAAATTAGCTCGACATTTAAGGTCAGTGGTTAATTTACTTATTGACAGCAAATAACAGGACAGATTTGGCACATGAAGGACTTTATGAAGAGTGAGTGAGGGAAAGATAACAATAGACCCTATTCTTGTTATAACAGACAAGGAACCATCAGCTATTTTTATCTTTTTGTTCCCTGTACATGGACTGTAGGTATAGAATAATTTTGAGGATCCATTCATGTGGTCAGTAGCACCTGAGTCAATAATCCATGAACAATATGGATTTGATTTTTCAGAAGAAAGAGCTATAAGATAATTACCCTTTTAAGCTACAAAACAGGAATGATTTAAGAATTGTGGAGATTGGAAGAGCTTGTACAAGTGGTTCAGTTGTTCTATTGTGAAGGAATGCACCTCTGAATCGACTTGTTGCCCTGGAGAGTCATCATTCACAGTTTGAAGTGCTCTGCCTTCACCTCCATTCTTTTTCTTCTGATTTGGTGGCTTCCCGTGGAGTTTCCAACACGTTTCCTTAGTATGCCAGTGTTTCTTACAATAGTCACACCAAGGCTTTTTCTTCCTGTTCTCTTCCGAATCTGGGCCTCTAGAGACCAAGGCTGAACTCTCAACTTCGGGACTATTCTTTGATTCCCGTGTCTTAAGCATCACCCTATGCCTTGACTCCTCCCTTCGAACTTCAGAGAAAACTTCTCTGATTGATGGTAATGGCTTTCTTCCAAGAATTCTGCCTCGTACTTCATCAAGATCTTGGTTGAGCCCAGCTAAGAAGACATAAACTCGGTCATTCTCCTCCCTTTTTTTGTGATGAACACTATCTTGTGGGCAATCCCACTCGTCCTCATAACAAAGGTCCAACTCCTGCCATAGAGTTACAAGTTCATTGTAGTAAGCTGTCACGTTTTGGTCTCCCTGTTTTGCCTTCCAAAGCTTTGTTTTCAAATCGAAAATCTGAAATGAATTTTCCACATCTGAGTACATGTCCCGAACTGCTTCCCAAACATCCCTTGCAATCGGTAAAAATAGGTGGACCTTTCCTATTGCAGGTTCCATCGAATTGATGAGCTATGCAATCACTAAAGAATTTTAAGAACGCCATGACTTCAAACTCGGGTCTTCAAGGGCTGGTTGGCGCACTTCTCCAGTCAGAGGGCCAAGTTTTCTCCTGCCACCAATTGCGAGTTTTACAGATTGAGCCCACTCGAGATAGTTGCTGCCATTCAGTTTGTGGACCGTCAACTGCAGGGACGGGTTTAGGTTTGATTGTTCCACACCACCGATTTGAACGACACTGGTGGTACTAGTGGATTGCTGAGATGTTTTTGAGGTCGCGGTAGAATCACTACCTATTTAGGCGTTTTTTTTCTGGGCTGCTCCAGTCATTGCTGCCCTATAATCCATGGCTGATTTTGTATTCGTGCCTCAGCTCTGATACCATGAAGTTTTAAAGGAAGAAAAACGACTCTGTTTTTCTTTATTAATATATTCTAAAGAATACAGAGGAGAGATATATATAGCCAATAACTAACACCTCTAAGGAAAACTAATCCCAAGATTTAAGGAAAGAAAAGAGGAAACTAACTAATTAAAAACTAACTAATATCCGAATTATCTAGTTGATATTCGGATTTTATTTCAAATAATAACAGATCCCTAAAACTTAAGGATTACAATATCTTCGACAGAAGCATATGCAAACAAAAAAGAGTAGCTCTAACAAATTTAATTTTAATGAAATAACTGTCATGCATTGCGTGCAAAGTGCCAAAAATTACCTCATTCAATCTTAAATCACGACCATAACGCAATTGTGTGCTAGAGTTGAAGATATGTTCCATGCCATCGATCATAGACCCATCAATAGAATCTGTATCCTCAAACTTTGCACCACCCTCTAATCCGATTGTATCAGAAACTGTGGAAGGAATTGTCACCAGATGCAAATGTAGCATATATGGCGTGGAAAGAGAGACTAAATTCACATTAGTTTGTGTTTCAAATTCTTTGGACTTGCACGAACGTGCCAAACATGACAAAGCCAAGTCCTCTCGACCAAGCAAAACATAAGCAGCTGCAGGCCAATCAGTGGGAGGAGATTCCCGACACTTATCCAATGCCTATTAGAGTGCAGAAAAAATCACCAATTCAGTAAATACAAAACTAAAATCCACCAAAGAAATACCAAATTCTTCTAATGGTTCCCACGTATATATGGTAGCACCACTTACATGTCTTAAAGGAAGAGATACACCAGAAGGCAGCAAGTCAAGTTGCTTTAGTCCAAACCTTTCTCCAACCATTGCCAATACAGTGAGTTCCTCTTTTGTGCAATGTGATCCCACAGCAATATTGCAGTAAACACCAATTGAAAGCTTTTTTCCTATTTGTTTAGCACCGCATAACAAACTATAGAAGGAGACTATCTTGCGGGCCCAGCTCACAACAGAACTCCCATTTTGGCAAATTAAAGGAGAAAGATCATTAAGGTTAGCAGAACTGCATCCAAGCAGCAAACAGTTCTCAAGCCATCTGAACAAACTTGGTGGCATCTTACATGAAAAGCAGGTTTTAGACATCCCAACATTTCTAGAAAAGTTTGGAAAGTCCCGGATGTAATGGTCCAGATAACTTTGTTCACCCAGAAACTTAGCAATGTTACACAATAGAGCTGCCAGAAGCTCCAAATCCCTGTGCAAACGACAAGAAAAGAAAACATTAGTAAATAAGAAAAAAGAATAAAATAACCAAAAAAAATGGTAGAAATAGTAACATACCACAGGCTGCCTACCAATTAGGGGGAAAAAATATGGCAGCTTCCAAGAACAACTAAGACAGACCACTTAACTCACTCATTTCTTGCAAAATATTTAGTTGATAAGTAGGAGTTAACCTCACTCTCTACCATTTTATAATTCTAAAACACGCCATGTTGCCAAGTAAAATGGTAAAATTTCTGGTGTGGACCGTAGGGCATTTTCAAAAAGGAGCAAAATGATCAAAAGAAATAATCACAATTTAATATGCGAGAAAAAAATTACAAATAAATATAAAGAAGGAGAAAATAAAGCAGACCTCTTACGAAGAGTATCCAATTTCAGACTCTCATAAACCGCATGCAAACAATCTAGGCTCTCCGTCATTAGTTCAGAGTAAAAGGATTTTTCTAACTTTTCCACAGTATTTAGACTTGATTCAAAAGTATACAATTTTTTCATATCAAGCGATATTCCTGAAGAAACTCCAGTAACACAATTATGTTTGCAGAAGTCCTTGTGAAACTTGCTATTGATAAGAAACTCCCATGATGAATGAGCAGTTGGGTTTAAATGCTTTTGAGTACTGGTAGAGGATCTACAGATTTGCAGAATAGTACTACAAAAAGCTTTCCATTCCAAATTAACACCATTGTCAGCCTCTGATAGATATGCAGAGTCACCATCTTTCCAAAGAAGAGTAAGAAAATGAAGATAAAAGTTGGAACTAAGACCCTCGGCCATTGCTGTTATGCAATCATTCGCCAATGAAGATGAAGGGCTTCTTCGTAATGCACATCTAAAAATCTGCATTCATAACACGAATCAGAAAAATGTCCCATAGCGCTAGAATGACATAAAAAACTAGAAAAAGAATCAAACAGGAACATGATAAGCTTAATATCAAGTTTGGAACAGACTCAAGTGATACCATAATAAGCACACAAATCGGCACACCTGGCCACTATTCAAAACAATATTAATACGCCCCTCAATAGCATCAGCTACTCCTATAATCTTCAAGTCGTGGGAAACAGATGCTCTTTCTCGAAAGTCCAAATTACATGAAAGCCAATCTTTATTCAATGATGAAGGCAGCACATACCTACATAGGCATTGTTTCCCTGACTGCAATCGCAAAACATAGTTGATTATATAACCGTAGCAAAATAATGTAGACACCAAAGAATAATCATGCTTGCTAGCATTGCAACGACAAATATTTAATGAACACTATTTAAGTTTCCATTCCCTGCTCGTGATTCAAGAAACAGAATACTGAAAACAGCATGAGATGAGAACCTTATTTCTCTTTTATTTCCAAAGAAGGTTTCTCAAATAGCTTTTAAAAGCAACCTTTAATAACCTCTGAACTTTCAGAATATTTTTTATTTGATTTTCTAATTTTAGTAAGAGACCTCAATTCATGATTACCTAGGACAAATTAATTCTATTTAACAATTATTGCTCGAGCTTATTTAATACAAAAATCAATGTATACTAGACAATTCTGGAAAGAATACATGTTTATATATTTTACTGCAAAGGAAGAAAAAAAAGTGTAATAATGATAACTTAACCATGGTAAAATACAGTATAATCGAACAAAATGATTTATTTATTCTAAGTTGTAACTCTCCCAACTTATTAAATTGCATATTCAATATATGCAAAATTGAATTGCCATGATAGATTTTCAAATACAACATGTGGTACCAAATGGACCATGTGAGAAAAGAAAAGATTAAGCTTGAGCACTATCCACCACTATGACTTACATATAGAAGAAGGGCATTTTCTGGTGCCAAAACAATTATGTCTGAATATGGCAGCAACCCAACCCGTACTCTGAGAAAAGAAATGGTAAACAGAGAGAATAAAGTCCACAAGCTTATAGGACATTCAGTATGAATTAAAGACTGAAGAGTAAGGCGTGAATTTACCTAGGACGTGTGACAATGACAGGAGCAGCTGCAATTGCAGGTATACTCCAGCTCATGTCAGGTTTAATATCAAATAGAATTTCATTATTTATTTCAACACTTTGAAGCCTCACAGACAATAATTTCCTTTGATCTTGGTGCAGAAAACAAATTAGAGGAGCTGAATCATCATCGGTTGCAAGGAAAACCTAAAAAGCATTTGAAAACAATTAACATAAAGGTCAAGAAACCAAACAAATATCTGTACAATACCCTGCACAAAAACTAAATACCAGTATGGATATCCACGTGAAAACAAATCCTAGCAAATGAACCAGTACCTTATGAGCAGCTGTTTGCACACCCTTCCCCTGCCAAATTCTGCGGAAGAAGAACTGTTTCGATAGTACTCCAGAAGGAATTAAATCCAATAAATTAGCATTTTCCATTTCAAGGTTAGAATTTATGACGTCTACAACCCACACTGAGTGTTGCATCCTTCCTGCAAACAGCATAATAATGTCAAAATGATCAAGGACAATAACAAACGTGAAAAGAACAAGAGATCAAAAAACCTTTGTTATATGATGCCATAAGAGGTATTTGGTCACTCGTCCAGATTGTTGTCTCATCAAATTCCTTCATAATGTTATACTTTCCTCGTTCTTCAATATAAGTCAACTGAAAATATTAAGCAACAAAAACTCTTTAAAAAATAGATTCAAAATTGAAGCCAATTTTACAACCTGAACAAGATAAATGCAAGTACTGCAGAAGAAATACACAGAAAAACAAGATTCTAGCAAAGTACTTGGGGTTCTTCTAGTGGATCCTTCAGAATCAGATGTGAGGATATTGAACTCGTTTCCCCCTTTGCAATATTATCAAATGAGATTGGAAAATTACAATTATGTCGTGGACTGTTTCCCATTTCTCTTCTAGAACGGGGTATTTCATGAACACCAAATAAAGGACTTGCAGATGAAATTGGAACATTAGTTGTAGCACTAGCGTCAGCTTGTTGCTGGAAAAGTAACCCAAAAGGAAGAGCCCATATTGATATGATGGCACGAGAAAGAGGGATGGATGTAACTTCACCTACAACAGTCAGGCTTTTACCTCAAGACGTGCCAACAAATGAGTAAGCTAAACAATACATTGCCAAATAAACATTACCAAATACATCAATATTTCAGGTAAAAAGACTTAAATGACTCCGGTCAATTTAAGATAACTGACCAAAGATTCATGGATAAAGGCTGTAACCCTCATGCAACATCTAAATCATCATCCCTGATAATTCTTCATAATAGACTTACTTTAAAGAAAACTTCACAAGGAAATTCCATCTATCATATCTACTTCTTGCTCTCCCAAGCATTCTTAATTATTTTAAACGTCCATTGGAAATTTTAGAGGAAACTTATCCCAAGTTTACCAATTTGAGTGCATCAATGTACTTCTATTGTTACTTTCAATCCAGTGATTCATTGGTGCATCTTTTCTCGGTTATAATGTAGCTACATTTTCGTTTTGAACACTAATACCACATGTGGAAGGCTCTACCACAATACGCCCTTTGGTATAATTGTCCTCAGGTTACAACGTACATGTTAAAAGTAAAACTCACCTGATATGTTGTATATTGTCAAAGAACCAATTTGCAAAACACAAAGAAGAGCCTCAGCCATACCACCCAGACGACACCATCGAGCCTTGAATTTGTGTACCAAGTTTACCCAAAGAAAATTAAGAGCAAAAATAAACGTGTCAAATACATACACACATATATCTGCAGCCATTTTCAAAATAAATTCCTATACAGACACAACAAGACAGGTCAACTTCTTAAATACACAATGAGAAAACCCTGAACAAACAATGCTTTGACCAACAACGAAATACTGCAGAATAAAAAATGCTGTATATTCTAGAACAAATTAAACACCACAATGTTATAAAACACGACCAAAATGACTCCTTATGAACCTTGACCCGTATAACGTTCGAACGAAACAGTATTTACATTTACGACTAGTGTTGTTGAATACTACGAATCAAGAAATCTCACCATAATGACAGGGGAGGATAACGTGAATCTCTTAAACACTCGTGCACCTGATGTCCAAATTATCCTGTCACATGGGCAAAAAATTAGAAGAAATGTTAAATTCTCTTCTTGATATCAACAACCGAATAGATTGACAAGATTAAGAATTAATTAAGTGTGATACTAAATCCAACAAGATTTCGCATTTCATCGAACACAAAATCTCCACAGCAGAACGCATCCAGAACAATCGAATTCTTTTCTAGACAACAATTTAACAAATTGACAACTTTAAGACTCGAGGTGCAATACTAAATCCAACCAAATTACATCCTCCGTCAAGCATGAAATCTCCATCGCAGAACACATTCAGAAATGAGAGCTACAACCGGATTCAACAAATGAAAAATTGACTAGCATAAGAAATAAGGTTAGAAATTCAACCAAATTTCGCATCTCTTCAAACATAGAGTTTCCATCACACAACGCATTCATTAAATTCCCTCAGTTTGCGATTTCTAAGCAACCAAACGGAAAATTCCAGTAGCCAATACCGATTTCCTCTGATGAATAGCTCGTGATCGGAACGATCGCTGAGGGCGGCGCCGGACTCGTCGAAATCGTCAGCTTCGTCTCTCTGTCTAGAGACTTCGGGGTCGAAAAGGAAGTAATCGTACTTCTCGGTGAAGTCGTCAGGCTGTTTGCCGTCGAGAGCCTCCGCGATCAAGCCGAATGGCTTGAACTCGCCAAGCACCGTGAGGCGACGAAAGCCGATCGACATTTTCCGGCGAGATGAACAGTTCCGAGAAGATTAGGTCGGTGGATTGGGAGATTGGCTGTGCAGGAGAGACTCCCGCTCTTTTTCTATATTCCTTTTTTTTTTTTGGGTATTTTTCTGGTTTTAAATAAAATGAGAGCCCGAGACGTTAGCGCCATTTGAAACCCTAGTTATGGGACGGTCCTGTTTGGCTTCGTGGATTGCCCATGAATTTGAATAACGTTTGACCTGGGGTATGAAGCAATTTTTTTAAGGGACGGGGTGGATTGGTTGTAACAGCATTTTTTTTTTATTATTAATTTTTTTAAAATTTTATTATTCTAATTTCTAATGTGATGGGATGTTTAATAATGCTTTGTTTGGTGAACGCATTATATTATATTACATTTGAATATAATGTATTAAATGTAATTTGTATTTTGAGAAAAAGTATTAGTATTGCATTTGAATACAATGTATGTTTAGGTGAAAAATATTTAAATTATATTTTAATAATAAATATGTGATGTGATTGATAAAAGTATAGAGAAAAAAAGAGAGAGAGAATATATGATGTAATTAATAAAAGTAATAGAAAAAGTAAAATAATAAATAATGATTGTATTAGATTTAAAATGTAATATGATTGATATTTGAATGAAATGCTTTTGTATTTGGAAGAAAATTGCATTTCATTTAAATACAATGCAAAAAAAATATGTACCAAACATGCTATAAATGTATTATATTCGCATTATATTTGAATATATCTAGTATTTCGATAAAAAATATTTACTTTACATTAGAATGCAACATTTATTTGTATGAAAAGTATTTGAATTGTATTTTAGAGTTAAAAAATTGATATAATTAGTAAAAGTAGATTGAAAAAGTAAGAAAGAAATAGAATATAATGTTAATGGAAAAAAAATTTTATTTTCAAAATATTCTAGAATAGTAAATATATTTGAAATACTATTAAAAAATATTGTATTTGAAATGCAAAACTTTTACATTTAGATTAAATATAATGCAAATGTAAAACTATAAATACACGTACGATAAAGGTTTTATTCTTTCTTATGTGAACTACAAGAGGGAAGAGATTTGAAGCATGCATTCATAGTGTATATATGGATTTGGACTGTTGGTGCTTTTGAAACGACTTAGGTTTGTTTGGATAAACCATTTTATTGGTATTGTGTTTGAATGTGATGTTCTAAATGTAATATATATTTAGATATTTTGTATTTACATTTTCTAATGCAATGCGTGTTTGGATTGTCCGTAAGAAAGATAAAGTATATGATGTGATTAGTAAAAGTAAATTGAAAATGAGAAAACGAAAAAGAGTATGTAATGTAATTGATAAAAGTATACAAAAAAATAATGATAAATAGTGATTATATTAAATTAAAAATTAAAATGATTTAATATTTGAATATAAAATTAGGTGAACCAAACAAATATTGTACTGCATTGAAATACAATGCAAATGTAATGGTTCTTCTCAATAAAGCCTTGGGGGCGTTTAGGGGAGCATTCTCCAGGTTGCCTTTTGGGGTTTGGAGGCCAAAATCTATTCGGCTCCTCCTTGTTTCCAAATCTCAAACAGTATTTTCACATGGGTTCACAGGTTCATCTTGCAAGCAAATAGATAGATATTATCTGTCTATCTATACACTACCATTATTCGAAATTTGGCAATCGACCCCTGTTATTGTCTACACCCACCTCTTTTAAAACAAACGCACAGCATACATTTATCTTCAATCTCCTTACTGATTCCCTCATACTTCTTCTTCTTCTTCATTTTCTTCATCATCCGATTGGGTTTCCTTTCCTTCACAACACCTCACTAGCATTGACCGACTGCTTCTTTAATCTTAGGTTTCGTTTCTATCATAACCCCTCGTCGGCGTTGACCGACCGCTTCTCTAATCTTGGGTTTTGTTTCCCTCATAACCCCTCATCAACGTTTTATCAACTGTCGGTTTTCGGTCCATCTCAGCCGTTCCACATCCCAACTGGCCCTCAACTCATCCTTCACTGTCGGTGCCACCACAACACGTGGCAAAAACAAACTTTCCCCCCTCATCCTTTGCATTTGTGTGTCGTTGAACCACGGCTTGTCGTCTGTTTGGCCATTCCTTGACATTCGATTGATTTGTAATGTGAATAGCTTTGTGATTTTGAAACTATTTAGGTTGATTCTTGCCATCCGATTCTCATCTTTGCATTTTTTTAATTCTTAGTTTACTAAGTTTTATTTTGTTCTTCTGGGCATTCCTCCTTCAACCAAACTCAAAGGCCGTGACCATTCCCTGACAACACCCATGTCCCTAATTTATTGCCCATACAGTCGCTCCTCCCCTTTTTTGGCTGAATTCTATGATTAATGTGTTTGTGATTTCATTACTGTAGTCATAATCGACGTTGTCGACATCGACATCGGACTTCTGATGGCCCTCTAATGCTCACTCAACGTGTATTGTGAATGCAATTTGTGTCAAAATTTTTTTTTTGGTAGGTTGAGCCTCATGCCACGACAATAAGACACTGCTACCACAACTGACGTCGTCAGAGTAGGCATCAGCCTGGAATTGGCCGTCCCCTCCTTGCCCGAAGGCATTTGTGAGTTAGTTTTTGTTGTTACTTTTTGGGTTTTGAGGCTTTGCATTATTTAAACAACTTATCTTCCTATTACTCCTTATGTCTCTTTTTTTTTTCTTTTCCTTTTTTTTACTAATCAATTAAATTTTTATTATTAATTAATTAGTTTTTTTTAGATTATAATAGGATTGTTAAATTTAATTTAATAGGTATATCTTAACATGGCATAAAATTCACTTTTTTTTTTTAATTTACAAAATTGTACTCAAGCACTCCCTCTACCTTTTTTTTTTCTTTTCTTTTTTTTACTAATCAATTAAATTTTTATTATTAATTAATTAGTTTTTTTAGATCGTAATAGGATTGTTAACTTTAATTTAATAAGTATATCTTAGCATGGTATAAGATTCACTTTTTTTTAATTTACAAAATTGTGATTATTTATTCTTTCGTTACATATATACATATATTTCTATACATAAAAATTTTACAAAATCTCAATTTTAAAATAGATAATAGGAGTAACAACATATTTTATATATATTTTTGTCATCAATTTAAAAAAATTATTATTAATAATGAAATTCACAATTTAATTTTTTATTTAAATTGAAAATTAATATTGTAAATTTTAAAGTTGTTACAATTTGAGAGTAAGTTAGACAAGAGGAGACAGAAGGAATGTATTAGGTATTGAGTTCTAGGTTCTTAATGTTTTGATATTTTATATAAATTAAATAAAAATAATAAAAGTAATAAGAGACGGAGATAAAGAGGACATAAGGACATATAATACGAGTATGTTTATATTCACAAATTAAGAACAAAGAATTTATTAATAAGAAACATTATAAATAAGTTTCCATATAAATATAAATTTATAATATATAAAATTAGATAAGTTATTTAATATTTATAAATCTCTAAAGATGAAGAACTATCTTAAATTATAATAAATATAAAAATCCTAAAGAAGATAATTATATGCACAATAGTAACTGTACCAATATAAAATAGTAACTTTCCTAATACGTGCTTGGTTGCACAGTCGTATTGTTGATAGTCATAGCAATGTAATATAATGGATAAGAAAATTGATTCATACGTAGTGACTCATATGTTTTGGTTGAAACTTTATAAACATCCTAAAATGCTACGGAATATATATACATGTATTTTTTGGGGACAAAACTGCCTTGCAATTATTTTTGGTAATGGTTTAAAAGAATTAAAAAATGTCCATTCATTCATTTTTTTTATCTATATAAATGTGGAAATCGATACTTATAAAGACCACATTATTCTTTTATAAAGAATAGAAAATAAACTAAAAAAATTGATAAAAAAGAAAATATAAATATAAATCTAAGCAAAATTTTTATAAAAGTTAAAAAAAAACTATTTTACTTGATTTAATATAAAGAAAAAAGGACTGTAGTAAATATAAGTTGTATGGTATGTGGAATAAATAAATAAAAAAAGTCATTATAATAAATAAATGGTCATTGAGATAAAATTTATGAAAAATGTATAAACAATTAAATGGTTATTCTAAAGAAATATAAAAGACTTTTACATCCAAAAATAATAATTATCATAAAAAAAAAACATAATAGTGATACAATAATATCATAAAGAACCATCATAATAATATAGCAATATCATAAATAAATAAACAGTTTCACATCACATTTATCCTTTAGAAACTAACTATTAAAACAACACCAATAATAATAAAAAAAAGGACAATTATCAAAATAATGTTACTATTGTTATAAAAACCCTAAATCATACCAAAAATATAGGTTTCTAAGAAACCTATATCATACTTAAGAAATATGTTTATAAAAAAATCCAAATCATACTAACAATCAATCATTATAATAAAGAATTAGTTGTTAAAACAAAGATACAACAATGATAATAAAACTAAAGATACAACAATAGTAAACAAAACTAAGGAAAAAAAAATATGAAACATAATAAAGGAAAATGTTGTTAAATATAGTAAAACACAAAATGGGTACTACAAGAGGATGTTTTTTTTAAAAATAGATATTTATGTAATGTTATAAGAAAACGAACATATTTTACAACGGACTCATAAAGATAGACATTTCATTTAATTCTCTTCTGAGAAAGAGAGAGAGATTTCTAGTGTCACATATGCCACTTTAGGATTTTTTAAGGAACTTATTTAGGACATTTCGAATGATGTAATTTAAGGGTCGTTTGGTGTATAGGATTAAATAGAATAAGATAAGACTTGATTTTAATCATTTGTTTAGTAAGAAATTTTAAAAGATTAAATTGAATAAACTTATAATTGAA
The DNA here is from genome assembly GCA_035233585.1 of Antiaris toxicaria. Taxonomy (NCBI): domain Eukaryota; kingdom Viridiplantae; phylum Streptophyta; class Magnoliopsida; order Rosales; family Moraceae; genus Antiaris; species Antiaris toxicaria. Next base: position 8,140,310 of record CP141162.1, on the reverse strand, counting down.
TCCCCTTAGTAAGATATGATTCTAAGATTATTTAATTCTATCTTTTTCTTTATATTATAATCTAATCTCTTAATATTATCTTATCTAATGTAGTCTTATCTTACTCTACGATTTTAATTACAAAATAGGGCATGCTGTTGTTTCACTGATCGATGCACCATGGTCTCAAATACTATGTTTAATAATTTTTCAAGCGTCGTACCACGTGTCAATTTCCACAAAACCATATCAATTAGTTTCCATTTGTATTAAAAATCGTAGTCACTTTCGCTAGTCTCTTCTTGTTGTGTCGCTCCTAACGAATTTTCCATAAATACTTCACTGAGAGGCAAGAAGAGACAAAAGCCTTTCGGCCCTCTCTTTTCATTTCATTTTTTCGAATACCTTTCTCTTTTGCTTTTAAGCCTATCTGGCGGTTCCATTAGGCACTCCCATTCCCTTCGTTTATTTTCCTAAGAAAAGACAATGAGATTTTCTCCATTATAGTCTAATGGAGTTCAAATAGCTAAGAAATACATAAGGAAGCACTACTTAAACCAAGATATCAAAATTTTTGTAACAATCAGAGACTAGCAAATGGAATAATCCGCAGAGTTTACCACCACAAATTAAATTTTCAAACCTTTTTTTTTTTTTGCTTAAAACCTACAATATAGACCGACTGTGGGGAAGACATCAACAATAAAGTAAGAATATTGGAATAAGACTAATAGGAAAGGTAAAAGGAAGTAGCATGAGAAGGCATTAGATAAGCCAATTTTCTTCAGCCATCCGCAGCACTGGATTAGATTGAATAGCATATACCATGATAATAGAATTTATGTAGCCAAACTAGCATATTCATAACCTTAAATTTCTCAAACAAGAACATTTCTTTTGTTTTTTGTTTTTTTTTTAGACAAAAGCTTCCATGCAAAATGAGCAACAAGTCATTCTACATGCTTTTCTTCAAACTTCAACCGCTTTTGCTCAACAAAACCTTCTGCATAGTTTTTTCGTTTTCCTTCTCCATCAACTCCATCAGTTGTTTTATCTCCTTCTCCATAGTTTTCTTCGTCTCCTTCTCCATTAGTTTTTTTGTCTTCCCTGCTTGGTCACACCACAAAAGACAACTAATTAGCAAAAACCCACTAAAAATAACACACACAAAAAACTTAATAGCATTAATGGTCTAGTTTGGATTAGGGCTGTACGAAAAAACTAAATCAATCAATCACAGTACAGCTGAATTCAGCCTACCAAAACAACACTGACAGAGTTAGTTTGGAAAACCAAACCAAAAACTGGCGGATGGTTTTTTTTGGCCAAACTAACTCTTTTTGTAATGAAAGTAATACTTCAAAATAAAAAATACCTTAAATTACAACAACTACAAAATTAATAATGAAGATAATTATATAAAAAATATAAAATATGTCCCCACAAGATAGAGCTCCATAGAAGTTCCTATCTTAGACTATAATGGAAGACACCCAAATGAAATTTTTTTTCTTTTTTTGAATTTGTAGAAAAAAAAAAGAATACAAATGAAAAATCGTCGAAGATGCCAATCGTCAAAGAACGCATAGAGAATAGACATGTAAGGGCGCAAAGAATGGAGAAAACAGAGGGTATTTAGGTATAAAGATGGCAATCGTTAGAAGAATAGGGAATGTGTAGGGATGACAATCATTAAAATACTATAAATAGACAAAATTATAAACTTTCACATTGTGATGAATGAAATTACAAAAAAAAAAAGTACTATATTTAGGGTAATCTTGCAAATCACCCTTAATTTCTCTTTTAATTTATTCTAGTTTTACCTTTTTCCACTTCACATACATGTTTCCCATCTCTTACTTCTCTTTGTCTCTCCTCACTAACCAAAGAAACCTGCACCAGTGACAGTAGAACCAGACAGTGGCGCTGAGTGCTGGACCAGATCATGATGAGTCGAAGAGCGCAATCAGATTCTGACGTCAAGTCAACATGATCGTGATGGGATCTAGATTAAGAGATCTTTCTATTATCTCTAGATCTTTTTTTTGCTTCTCTATATTTGTTGGTCATTACAAATCTGGTCGAATTACAACTTCAGTGTCAAGCTCTATTAATTCGACAAGGTCTATGATTCTGACGATGTCATGATGGTATCGTAATATCTACTATCGAGCTGGTTAACTCAAGTTCGAGCTAATCATGAATAAACCTAGCCTTGGTCATTGTCAGTCGTGGTGCAAGATTCTTGAAAGTTTTGCTTGACATCTGATGATATGACAATGGTGGCGACAACAACAACTATGGCTATTAAAATTTGGAGCTTGGTTTTTTGTGTTAAGATTTGTGGATTGATTTGAAGTTTTAAGGTTTTATCAAGTTATTTTGTGATAATTATAATGATTGTTTGGAAATTTTTGAATATAATAATATTAGATTTTTTAATATTGAATTTACTAGTAAATATTAGAGATTTTCTAATAGTAAATTACTTGTAAATTTAAATATTTACTAGTAAATATTTAGATTTCCTAAATGTAAAATCAGTAAATCTAATTATTTATTCTGGAAAAGACAAAAAGTACATATTATTTCCTATACTTATTTACTAATAAATAGTTAATATACTTGATTTGAATACAATAAATCCAATATTTGTTTTAGTAAGTCTATTTATTTAACTAGGTAAATTCAAAATTTTTTGGATAAACAAATGGATTTGTTGAGTAAAATAAAATTAGGTTACTAGGTAAGATAACTAAAAAGCACGTAGTTGTATATGTGACCATTTGGCTTTGCAAAAGCAATAATTGTGAATGAGCTTCTTTTTTTTTTTTTTTAACAATAAATTGAACCCTTGTTTGTTTATAGCATTACATTTAAATATAATATAATTTTCATCCAAATATAAAAGTATTATATTTAAATATTAATTATATCACATTTTAAACCTAATATAATCACTATTCATTATTTTACTTTTTCTATTATTTTTATTAACCATATCACATATTCTCTTTCTCTTTTCTTTTTTTCTTACTACTTTTACCTATTACATCACATATTTATTATGAAAATATAATTCAAATACTTTCATCTAAACACATATTACATTTAAATATAATACCAATACTTTTTCTTTAAATATAAATTATATTTAATATATTATATTCAAATACAAATATGAATATTGTGTACTTACCGAATGAAGCCTGAATCAATAGTTATAATAACGTACATAGATAAGTCCATTATTGTTCTCTCGAGACTGGTTAATGTATAAGACCAACCAACGGTTGTTTGATTCTTGTTCGTTGAAAGCGGTTGAAAGGATCGAATCAAAAAGAATACACGCGCCGCCAATATTTATAAACTTTTCAAATAAAAGGTCAAATTACAGAACCCAGTACTACTACATGACAACACTTCAAAAGAACTAGAACGTAGCAATCACGTATCACAAACGCATTAGCTACGCCTTTTGACCCCGCAAAACAACAGACTCGAAAAAACAAGACCACTATATGACCATGACACTGCTGCAAATTAAAAAACGACCTGATCAAATTACAGAGACAAAAGTACAAAAACCAGCGACTACAATTATTATTCTACCATATAGTTACTAGAGCCATGCATGATATATAATATATGCAAAACAAAAGCGTACGTACATAAAACGTACGGCCTAGCTTTTAGTCCTGAACTTGGAGTCGTCGATGGGGATACCCTCGCTCTGCACGTTCCTCCCCAGACCCCTCGCTGGTGCTCAGCCCGCCATTTCGCCCCCTCTCCTGATAACCTTCTTTCCCCAGCTGCTCCTTCTTCGTCTGCCCTCCTCGGCTCCTCCCTAATCCCCATACACCAAACAAAACTCACTCATCAGCGATCTCACAAGGCTAAACCAATATACATTAAACCCTATATGTTTGAATATATATATATATATAGATATATATGGGATGACACGTTTGCTACCAGAGATACATAAGATCGACTATCAGCGTCTAGAGAACAAAATACACGTGGAAAACATTATATTATTATTATTATTATATGTACCTTCGGCGAGATGTTCTTGGGCTTCAAGGCTTTTTCCGCCGGTGCCACCAGGGACGACGGTCTCACCCTCCGGGCTTTGGCGTCGAGTTCTTCCCTGCTTTGTCCTTGCTGATTCGAAGCCATCTCTCTTATTGGAAATACGACTGATATTCTCCTGATCAAATGTTGTTGTTGTCGCGACACTGATGATGATATTGAACGACGTAAAAACTGGCTATGTGATTTTCTTAAGACGGAGGCAGACGACGACGATGATAATGATGACTTCATGCTCTTTATATATAGGCCACCACGACGGGGAGAGAATTTATAAAAGAGGTGGGAGAGATTGACAAGTGGGGGAGTGAAGAGTCCGAAGAGCGGAAGAGAGGACACGTGGCTTGGGGAGTTCTAAAGGAACGACACATTTACACGACGCAATTTGCCGATGCGAAAGATAATTCATTGAACGACACGTTTGTCACGTTATACGTTCTTGTTTCATGTCCTTTTTCTTTGGTTCCGCGCCGATGGGTGAGAGGATCAGATTTGGAAATTGTTGGATAAAAGTGAAGTTCTCCTTTAGCGGCTGGCTTCTTAGCTTTCAGTAGTTGTTGTGTTGTGGTTGTTTTGTGAGAAAATACATAGGGTTTTGTTGATGACAATAGTGTATAATTTGAGTAACTGGAATGCAACTTATGCAATGTTCTAATTTGATTTTCACACACACACATATTTATATATATATATATATTTCCAAATAATTTAGAAGGAAAAGGTTTATTTTTGTGTAAATATATATGTATTTTCCAAATAAGACAGAAGGAGAAGGTATATGTATTTGATGGTAATACCATCTAATATAATTAAACAAAGTACGTGGTAAGTAAAATTAGATTGATTTAGTGATTTGGCATATCATCTCAGATATAAAAGTGTTTCAAATTCAAATATCTACCTTTTATTTTTATTTTTTTAATTTATACCACATTCATTTTTTTCTCATAAATACTCTAAATATTTAGATTTTAAATTTAAATTTAAAATGCTCAACTTAAAATGATATGTCATACAAGATGTGAATAATGTTATATAAATTACAGATGTTATACTACGTGAAAAGCAACTAATCATTTGCGATAAAAGGTGCATATGAACGAAGTGCAGCTTCATATAAAAGTATGTTATGGAAGTATTAATGTGTAGAAAGATTATACTTAAAACGGTTCAACGACCTATCTAATTAATATTCATCAAAGACTGGATGGGTGCTAATCATGTCACTAAAACAATCTTATTTGTCTTGGGCAAAAAATAATATTATTATAATTTGTTTGGGGATACAATAGAAATAATCTTTAGTTATCTTAGAGGATGTGGATTACTTTTCTCGCGAGGGATTGTGAGATCCCTTTAAAAGCTGATTTTGTGTTTTTTTTTTTATTTTGTAAATTTCAATCACACACGAGTGATATATTAATGTAAACAAAACAAAATCCAGCTAGTTAATTTCAATACAACCAAAAAAAAATGCAGAATAGTTTCGTTGATGCAATATTTTTGTTCACGTCGTTTGTTGTGTTTGCGATTCATTGTCGCTTGTTGTCGATCGGTTTCCCGTGTTCTTTCATTTCACGTCTTTTTTTTTTTTTTCTTTGTTCATATTTTCCATTTCCTTTTTTTTTTTTTAATGTTCTCTCATTATGTACCACTTTCAAGCGTTATGCTCCTTCATTTAAGGTTAATATCGATTTCTATATTTGTTTTAGTTTGATGTCGTTTTTTGAATTTATTGCTTTTTTGGTCAGCTATCTTTTTGTATTGTTTCTTTTAGGAACTACTTGTAAATAAGCACTAATATTTTTAATGCATATATATCACAAAATATTATATTTATTTTATTACTAGGCAATAAATCAGCTAAAGCAAATGAATGGAGTGAAATTCTTTTTGCAAGGATATAGCTACTCATGTCCTTTCTTTAAAACTTATATTAAGCCTTTATTTTACACTAAGATTTGAATTGGAATCTTCAAAAGATTATAATTCAAATAGAATATTTAAACCATTTGGAAGACCAAAAAAATTCGCGTGTGGATTATAAAAAAGAAGAAGAAAAGTACAAGTTTGAATTAGAATTAAAATCTTTTTGAACTTTTTTTTTTTGAATTTGGAAAATTTTAGGGGGCGTTTAGTAAACGCATTGCATTTTTATTATATTTGAATGAAATTTATTTTTTAAATGTTGTGTTTGTTTTGTATTTAAATGAAATGTGTGTTTGGATGAAAAGTATTTTAGAGTTGAAAAGTTGATGTGATTGATAAAAGTAGAGATAAATACTAAAATGAAAAAGTTAATGTGATTGTTTTAAAATATTTTAAATAGTAATTGTTTTCGTAATATTGTTACAAAATTTGTGTTTGGTGTAAAATTGTATTGTATTTGAGTAAAATTAAAATCAAATATTTTTCCCAAATGTCCCTTATTCAATTCATAATATAAATTATAAATATATGCTATTAATCCGGCATTATAAAGATAAAACCCTTAATATAAACCAGTATTATCGGTATATTTTAACGATATATAAAAGGAAAAATGGATGTTTGAGACTTAAAAGTATGATAGTTTCTGGACATATTAACATCAAGCACTCACATAAATCTCTTTTCAATAATTCCTTTACAATCGATTGAAACTTCAAATTGATCAAGAGGCTATCAACTAGGCCATCAATAAATCTATCTAAATTCATATATAATGAAACCAAACCACACAGTCTCAAATCTGGCATATAGCAAATCAATTTAGAAGGTCAGAAAACCACTACTATTATTACAAATTATGGCATGAAACAAAATACATTAAACCTAACAGGGAATATAAATATGTCATTATTAGAATTAAAATCCTATAATATTTAGGAAAATATCACCATTATAGATACAATTATGAAAGATAACTTAGCCACAACACCTGTCAAGACCAAACCAAACGAAGTCATTGAAAAAAAAATTTTGCCACTAAAAAACCAGGCACCTAACAAGTCTTCATCTTCTACGTATACATCTTGATATCCTGTTCAAAATGACTTCGAATAACCATGTCATAACCCAGATCTTTCCTGTGACGATGAGATCTCCTCCACATGGATTGGGAATTCAAAGGCTAGTCTAGAGGCATTGCTAAACTCCAGCCCTAAAGAAGGAAAAGCAAGACTGCAAAACCTTAGGATAGAGAGGAGAAAAATTTAGAAAGAGAAAGGTTGAATAGTTCCTTTTTAAACCTTAGTTGCAAAATCCGAGATATAATGTCGAGAATATTCAAAATACACAACATATTTTACAAACTCAAAATATTTTATATTATATAGCAATGGCTAATTTTTTTAATGATCTATATTATTTTTCTATTTAAAAATCGAGAGCAAACTATATTGTTTCGATTGGATGAAATGCACAACATATCCGACCAAGTAAATCGTTTGCTAGGTAGTTAAAAGTTTACGGCACGTCAGTCAATTTTTTACGCTATAAAAACATTTTTGTCTGTATATCTATGCAGTACATGATTTTCAAGACGAAAAATTTACGGTCAATTAAAGTAAAATCCATCTTTGCTAGCTATCTGTATTTTTCCTTTGGTGCGTGCGGGTCCATATAACAGCTCAGACCATAAACCTTTAATAATAATTTAAAAAAAAAGCCAACTAATGATCGAAAAGGGTCAAAGATTAGAACACAAAAATACAAGTACATAAACAGAAAGCGAATATTAAATTCACATGCCATGCTGATCCCATTCAAGTCACGTTGGTCAACAATACGCACCATTTTTATTTTCAAATCGTTTTACCTGCAATTTTCTTGCTAGTAACCTCATATATTTATTGCCGCTCTTTACATTAAAAAGGAATATATATATATATGTATTATATATTGTATCGCGGCCAGACCCCGTAGACATCTTGATCCAACTACTTTTCCTATAGACAGACTCCGTGAAAAGCTAGACACCAAATAATATGACCTGATAAAACTAATATTAAGAATCCATGTCTAAGGAGAAAAATATAACAAAAAAGCTATAATTTAAGGAAGTCATGTAGGTCTAGAATGAATAAGAAGAGTAGAAGAAAGCAGTGAGCAGCTTCCGTTATAGTCTTAGCAGAGTATAAGCGGTGTTTGCACAGCCACATGTTAGCTGGCCACCGACGGATCCCAGATGACACTGAGCTTAAAATAGCTGGAAAGCCCAACAAATCGGCAAACTATTATTTACTCTGACCGCCGACCAAGAACTAACTAGAACCTTTCATGTATTAGTTGCAAATAACAAAACAGTACCAAAAAAAAAAAACGATTAGATAAATTGTTATATATATATTTTATTGGTTGATAAATCATTTTTCAATTAATAAATATCATCTGAATAAGATCATCGGGTCATGGACGTGAAAATTAAGACCTAAAGCCACCACAACTTTTTTTTCCCCACTTATATATTTATGTATATATATGAGATGTGCATAGATGATTACTCTCGTGAAAAAATTAAAAAAATTTTAAAATTTACTATGTAGTTAATAGAGGGAAAATTACCGAATAGAGTTATTAAATGGATTTTGCCTCTGGACCATGAAATTATCTTTTTGGCATTTGTGTTAATAAGCTTTTGTGGGTGTATTAAAAGAAATAGGACTAATTTATGGGAGAAAGCACCTTGTTGTAGACATTACGGTCCAAAAGAAAAGAAACATAAATCGAGGAAGAAAAGAAATAAAAAAAAAAAAAAAAAGAAAGGGACGGCGAAAAAAGACCAAGTCGAACAACTTAGATCCAATCCAAGCCCACACCAAATTTAACGTGTTTGACCGTTGAACAAAATATTCCCATACAAAACACCATTAATCACCGCCCATTCTTCACACATTCTTCTCTTAGAAAAATACTTGGAACAAAATGTTAAATAATATTATTAATAAAATAAATAAATCTCATCCATATATATTATAATTATAAAACTTTTATTTTATTATTAAACAATATTTAACGTCACTAAGGGAGCGTTTGGTAAACGCATTACATTTTGATTGTATTTGAATAAAATTTGTTCTTTTAAATGTTGTATTTGGTTGAAAAATATTTGTTTTGTATTTGAATGAAATATGTGTTTAGATGAAAAGTATTTTAAAATTAAAAAATTAATGTGATTAATAAAAATAAAAATAAATAATAAAATTAAGAAATTAATATAATTATTTTAAAAATATTTTAAATAATAATTATTTTTATAACACTATTATAAAATTTATATTTAATATAAAATTATATTATATTTAAGTAAAATTAAAATTAAATATTTTCTCACCCTGTACCTTATTACAATACTCTTTTATCGCTCTTTTCTTTCGATTTAGTAAATTTTGTTGATTTTATTTGATTTCGAGAATGGAGGGGACCCGGCAACTGTAAACCCACACCGATTTTGAGAGCGCGTGAGATGCACCACCACCTATGGTATTTTTCAAATGTGGCCGACTCAAGGCGAAAAAGCGCGTCAACGAATCCAAATTGACAAAATCATTAAATGGAAATATTAAAAAGACCAAATTTTAATTACGCCACTTCCAGACACGGTCAACGCCTAGTCAAAAATCGTTTCAAACGACGTCGTTTGGCTCCCATCGTTCCCTATATAAACCCAAATGCGAAACCCATTGAACAAGTTCGCAGCGAAGGGAAGGAAAAAAAAACAGAAGGAAAACTCGGAAAGCTAAAAGGAAAAGAAAGGAGAGGAAAAGAGGAGGAGATGCCTTGTGCTGTGGCAGTGCCAAACTCGCCGATTTTCTCACCGTCGAAAGTCCCGTCGATCTTCTACAAACCGCCTGTGTCTCCCAGAATCGTCCACGTACATGGGCCTTCGCCGGCGTCGGCGCCGTCTCCGACGCCGCCGTTAGCTGGCCGGCTTCTCCAGAGGCAGATAACGGCGCTGAGCAGTTCTTCCAAGAAGGAGGCTTCCTCCGACTCCGGCGCCGTTTTGAAGAGGAAGAGACCGTCGCGGATCGATATTCCGATCACGCCCTTGAGTTTCGCCGTCGATTCGCCCAAGGAGAGAGTGGACGTTGTGGAGGCGGAGGCCGATGGATATTCGGTTTACTGCAAGAGAGGGAGGAGGGGAGCTATGGAGGATCGGTACTCGGCCGTCGTTGACCTTCAAGCGGAGTCTAGACAGGTGATTATATTTGATTTTACGCTCACTTTCGTTCGTTAGGTCTCTTCTCTCTTTGGTTACCGAGAAAACTTTCAGGATTGGGAAGTCATGTGCTGACTTATGTTTAGAAAATTAGGATAGATCGAAACGAACTCAGAAAGTAAAACACTAAATTTTTCGTTTTTACTTTCTTCATTCCTCATTTCCCTGTTTTGTTACCGAGAAAACTAAAGAAAAGCATAATCATGTGTGTTCCTTATTTGGAAACTTATGACTTATTATAACGAACTTGGAGATTAACATTAACAATATTTTGAAAAGAAATCAACAAGCTCAATTTTGAAAATATTTAACAATATACAAAATTGAGTTTTATTTCATGTCGATCTTAGCTAGAGCAGATAATTTATGTAAAGAAGACATGGGCAATTATTTATACATGGATTCAGATGAAAAGGGACGATCTAAAGCTCCAAAATAATTTGGGGTGTGTGGAGATTATTTGCTCTGAAGATTTTTCATTATGCTTGTGAATTTAATGGATTCAATTATCTTTGGTGCTTAATTTAGTTTTAGATCCTCTAATTGATTAGATTCTGTGACTGCAGGCGTTCTTTGGTGTTTTTGATGGGCACGGAGGTCCGAAGGCCGCAGAATTTGTGGCAAAAAACTTGGAAAAAAACATAGTAAACCAATTGACGAAAGGAAGTGAAGAGGGAATTGTGGAGGCTGTGAAAGATGGATATCTCGCAACCGATGCCGATTTTCTAAAAGAGGAGACCAATGGTGGCACGTGTTGTGTCACTGCATTGATTAAAAAGGATAACTTGGTGGTCTCAAACGCTGGTGATTGCCGCGCTGTTATGAGCCGAGGGGGTGTTGCGGAGGCCCTGACTACCGATCACCGGCCTTCAAGGAAAGACGAGAGGGACAGAATCGAAAATCTGGTAAGCAACATTCAACTGAGTGAAGTGATTGAGAAGTCAATAAATATTTCCATGATGCTTTGTTTAGCAGGCAGTGGAATTGATCGTGTTTTGCAATGTGCTCCTTTGTAGGGTGGTTATGTCGATTGTCGCAATGGTGTTTGGCGAATTCAGGGTTCACTCGCTGTGTCAAGAGGGATTGGAGATCGGAATCTCAAACAATGGGTGATAGCTGAACCAGAGACCAAAAGCTTAAGGATTAAGCGTGATTGCGAGTTCTTGATCTTAGGCTCTGACGGACTGTGGGACAAGGTAATTATTCAAACTAATATCATATTTGGTAACATCTTTTTAAAACATTCTACAATCAGTATTCTTTACATAAAGCTTGAGTTCTCAAACTAATGTTTCGTTTGTTTACAGGTTACTAATCAGGAGGCAGTAGATATAGTTCGCCCGTTATGCATAGGTGTCGATAAGCCGGAGCCATTTTCTGCTTGTAAAAAGCTGGTTGACTTATCAGCAAGAAGAGGCTCTACTGACGATATAAGCGTGGTGATAATCCAATTGGGTCATTTCGTATCATAGTTTAGCTCTTTTCTGTTAAGAGAAGTTCAGACTAAAACAATGAGTGACCTTACGCTTCTCCTGCAAGTGTTTTTTTTTTTAACCAAGAAACTTGCGGCTTAAGAAGCTAGAAAACTTCTTCAGGACATGGCCTTTGATGCCGTGGGAAAATGCCCACGTTCAAACATTTCACAAATGTAAAGGACAACTTTTTAGTTTCCTCTTAAGATTTCTCCTCACGTGTAGGAATACTCTGAGAACAAAACACTGTAATTGTAACTAATTACTTTCCATCACCAAATCATATCAAATGTAGCATATTTGATATTTCAATACATGACTCTTTCCTATCTTTGACTTTCAATTCATAAAAGGCACCGATTCTAGTTTTTTTTTTTTTTATCTGTAATATTTTGTTAACTGTTTTCAGGATTTGAGTTAGGGAAAGATGTCATGGCAAATGAATAATGGAAAAATGAAATTTGAGATCTTTAAGCCAGTCATGGGGGATTTCAACGGCCATTTTACACGGAAAAATATTGTAAATGTTGGCCATCCCTGTTCATATTTTTTGCATCTTAAGTCAACCCATGAAGCACATGCTTTTTATGTGTTGTGATTGGACCAGGCCAGTCGCGTTTGGCAGCTTGGCTTGCCAATTGATCCAAATCTTTTTTAGTTCGTTTAGATATGCTGGAGATTTTCAATCTCTTTAGTGCGTTTGGTTTCTAGATGCCTCATTGGGACCCCGTGTTCTCTAGTGACTTTGTCCATTGTTCAGAACACGTGGGTTTCGGCTTTGGACCATCATTTTGAAGTCAATCCCTGCTCAATTCTCTTGGCCATTTTTAGTGGTACGGTTGAACAACATTTTTAGTGGAGTCTGTTACTGAATTTATATGGAAATGCGTTTGTTATTATTATTATTTTTTGGTTGAAAAATGCGTTTATTAATTGTGCTACTCTGATTCATGTTCTGCAATAAATTGAATATATTCTTCAATAAATTAATGTAAATGTCAGATAAATAACACTTCAATTTTGAAGTATCTCCCTTATGATTTATCCACGTGTGATAAAGAGTGGTGGAGTTAATATTCTATTCTTTTTTTAATTAATTAAATCTTCAATCTTTATTTTTGCTTCATTTCTCTGCCACTGAAATTTTCAGTGCAAATGTGCCCCGCTAAAACAAATTCTTTGGTTTGTTTATGGTGACAAACAAATTAGAGAATTTAGTTACAGAGCTTCGATCTTTCGAGGATAACATGCTTTAACACTATGCTAAGACTAATAGATCGTACAATTCGTTTAGATTATAGGTTTTAAAAATAAATTTAAATAGTAAATTTAAATATTTAGGTGACGGCTTAAATGGTCGTTTAAGATACTAATTTCTCCACAACGCTTAAGCTAATTTGAGATGGATCAATAAACAAATATAACCCCTTTGTAACATTTTTAGAGTACTTTTGAACACGTGGCTTTGAAATGGAAATTTTAAAAATATTCTTAATTCAAATTGAGAATGTTTTGAATTGGTGGTTGGAGAAGAGAAAAACTAGTTTGATGTGTATTTGAAAAATTAAAATTTAAGTAAAATTGAAATCTTTTTAAATTTTTATTTTCAAACATGTGTGTGGAACATGGACTTATGTTGTGTTTGATATATCGGTTTGTAATATAATTTTTCTTTCGAGCTGGTTCACAAACTAGTGAAAATTTTTGTTGAATTTTTAAAAAAAGAAAAAAACTGAAATGAAAATTTTAATTTTGGACCTAATGTTAAAACACTAGTGCTAGAGACCGGAACTATAATATTTAGTTTTTTTTTAATTATTTTTTATATTAATGTTTATGATAATAAGTTGTCATCTTTTTTAAAATACATACAAATTATTACTCTCAATTTGTACGAGAATCTTTGAAATATTAATGTCTTGTTTGACAATCAAGTTTAGTTTAAATTCATTTGTACTTTTTGTGTTTTCTAAAAAGTTAATAAAAATTATAACTAGTTCTTAAAACACTAACTAATTTTTTTAAGTTAAATTAAACCATTATTTCAAACGAAATGTAACTATAATATTAGAATCCATCCACATGGGTTATCACAGTGTTTATCTTATCTTTTTCTCTAATTTTTACTACTAATTTTTACTATTACAATACCATTCAACCTTTCAAACAAAGATTCCAATCCTCCTCCGTACGAGCTCTAAAATTGGTATCTCTAATATTATTCTATATCACACAATTATTTCAAACTAAGAGCCCATATGGGAGGGAATTTTGGAGATGGTTTTTTTTTTTGTTGGAAAAAAGTCGTTTTGAAAAATGTGTTTGGGAGAAAAAACTGTTTGGAATGAAAAATAAATATATAAAATCTTAAAAATTTATTCAGAAAAAAATTATCAATATGGATCTTATTTCGTTTCTTTCAAAATCCTATACAATTTAAAAAAAAATTATCTCATTTAGACTTATATATATGTAAAATTATGAATTTTTAAAATTTAGAGATTACTGTGTTATTTTAGAAATGTGAATAGTCAAAAATGATGATGAGGTAATAAATATATCAAAAAAGTTGTTTTGGAGATAAAAATTGATCCTCAAACAGGCTCTAAGACTCCATTTGGTAAGCGCATTGTGTTTATATTGTATTTGAATGTAATACATTGAATATAATTTATATTTGGAAGAAAATTATTTATATTGCATTTGAAAACAATGAGTATTTGGATAAAAAGTATTTAAATTGTATTTAAGTAATGAATATATGATGTAATAGGTAAAAATAGAGAGAGAAAAATAGAGTATATGATATGATTAATCAAAATAATATAGAAAATTAAAATAATAAATAATGATTATGTTGGATTTAAAATATAATTTGATTGATATTTAAATATAATAATTTTATATTTAAATAAAAATTATATTATATTTGAATGTAATACTGAAAACAAAGGTGGGTTAAATTAAGACATGATACGCTTGTTATCCCGTGACCTACAAGACTACAACGTAAGATTTTTCCGATGGCTAGGCTGAACTTTCTGGACCCTCTATGGACGTTCAAGTCAAAGTTTTGGAGCAAGTGGGCCGTGGAGAAGAAGGTTGAACATTGCTGTGCATGTAAGTGTGACTGAAGAAGTCGGCGTCAATCACTGAAACGACCCTCGATATTGCTTTACCTTCGTAGGGAGAAATTTGTGGACGAAAAAAAAAAGAAACAAAAGATATTCTTGTTGGTAATAAAACTTTGCAAGACTTTTTAGTTCTTCTTTACTTTGGAACGTACTGTGATTGGGGCTGCCCAAGCATACTTTTTAGACGTTTTAGAGAAAAATATCGTATCCCATCATCGTGTTTTCAAATAGAAAACAACTTGCATTGGGTGAGTCACGAGTCACGACAGAGTGCATGAGACACGAGGGCAAGTGGGGGCGAAGAATAAAAGGCAGAAAAAGATAAAAAAGTAGGAAATAAAATCACCAAAAAATAAAAAAAAAAAAAAAAAAAAGGCAAGAAGGGTAAGAAAAGTGGGCAGCTCTGTGCTATCGTAGGAGCCCATCTGTAGAAGGCCACAATTCCTCGTGGAAAGACAAAGTTGCCCAACCCGTTTAAAAAGTTGTGTTAAGACTGAAGCAAATGAAGCCTAATAATACTTTTTAGGCCTTGCCATGCGCTCTTATATATATATATATAAATTATAGTAAGTAGTAGTTTTTAAAAAATAATTAAAATAAATAATAAGTTTTTAAATTATTTAATAAATAATAACAGATTTATTAGATAAATAAAAAATTTATTAGGTAAATGATTTATTTAAGTATTTTAATATAAATAAATTATTTATTTAGTAAAATCGTCTATTTAAGTTTGAATATTTTAAAAATTGCTATTAATTTTAATTATTTTTAAAAGATTATTATTTACTTCTCCCTCTTCCCCCTTCTTTTTTATTTTTATTTTTAAAGAAATAATATAAACAATCTTTAAGATTTTTTTTTAATACTTAGACTCACGTTTGGTTTCAGCTCTAACTAAATGATTACAATTTAATTTTTTCCTTTTTCTAAAAAATTAGCAAGTTTCATTATTCAACAATTAAAATTATAATTTAAAATTCAAATTTTAAAAATTTATAACTTTACATATACAAATCAAAATGAGATTTTTTTATTGTATAAAATTTCAAAATAAACGAAACAAAATCTATATTGATTTTTTTCTCAACACATCTCAAGTTCTTATATTTTTTGATTACAATTGTTCAAATGCACAGTTTAACTCTAACCACAATCTAAACAGTAATTCTTGGGTTAAAACCCATTAATCAAACACTAGAGGTAAAAAAAAAACTAAATTATTATAACTTAAGTAATAATATAAAAATATGTTTTTATTTTTTAAAGGCTCCTACAAATCTTTTTATTTTCCTCTTTTATAATTCTTTGAGATAAATCACTTATCTATTTGAAAAGTCGATCATACCCTTCATTTGAAGGGAAGAGGATCGTGATAGCGCCAGCACTAGTGTTGTATGTCTAGAATAGATTAGCATTTGTTTCATATGTAGACAAGAGATCACTGATAACTTTGGGAAATAGAGTTATTATAATTGTTTTTTGGGTTTAAAAGTATCCTCTGTTCAATGAGTTTTTAGTAATTTATCAGTTTATTAAAGCATTTTTGGTTTCATACACAGAACTTTGTTTTAGAACATTGAATTTAAATTTTCATGTAAGTTCTTAATGTTTTGAAGTATTATGTAGGTTCGAAATATTAAAGGCTACTAGGAGTGAAAAGTCATGCTTTGAGTAAGAAGGAAATACGAGCTTGGAGCAAAATTGCAAGGATGCATGATTTCTGGTGTTGCTATAGCAACTGGACAAAGTTTGCTAAACCAGTTTTGTGATAACCGAGAAATCTACGTTCTCGGAAATATTTGTACAAGATATGTAAATAAATGTACATTTATAGTGAGACATGTTACAGAATACAGAGCAGAGGAAAATTTTTGATTAACTGAGTTTTAATCAAAATTTGATAATGAATTTATGAATATAGTTTAAAAGCTAAGCATTAATTCAAATTAAGATGTTTTAAAATTTAATAGAAAAGTATGTGGAAAATACATATTAAGAGATCAATGGCACACAAGTGAGCCACATTGATCAATGGCCAAAAGAATTGCCAAACAAGCCCTTGCACATTTCAAAAAAAAATAAAAGAAAATGTGAGAGGAGGAGAAGCCACGTGGAGGGCTTTGAGCTAAGTGGATTAAGTGAATTAATTCACCTAATGAGCTGCAAAGCAGCCAGCAGAAAGAAAGAAAGAAAGAGAAAGAGAAAGAAAGAAAGGGAAAGAGAAAGGGAAAGAGAGAAATCGAGAAAGGAGGAGAGAAGAAAGGGAAATCCAAAGAAAGTTCAGATTTTTCTCTTCAAGCAGCAGATTGATCGAGTTTCGGTCAAGAATCAGCAGCAAGAAAATCACAAGATTCAAGCAAGGTAAACCCTCATTTTCTCACATTTTCTTGGGGGAAAATCTGGGGTTTTGAGAGGAAAAAGAGAATGTGAGTGAATCATGTTGAGATTTTCGGTTAAAATCGAAACATGGTTCGAGTCTAGATGTTTTCAAACACGAATCCATGAGTTGATGGTTTAGAAAACCAAGTTTAGTGAGTTTTTTTTCACAAAAATGCAGATTTTTCAAAAGTTGAGTCAAGAGATATTCAGAAGCAAAATGTGAAATTTTGCTTATGAAATCATGGATTTGTGATAGTAGAAATATAGTAGATACCTTGAAACGATCTTATGGAGATCGATTTTGAGTGTAAGAAGTAGAACAAAGGCCGTAAAAGCCTTAAAAAATCAGAGCAGAGCAGTTCGGACCCAGAATCTTGATTCCGGTATGAACACTGGCGTGTACAAGGGCGTGTTCAGTACACGGCCCCGAACATGCCCATATGCACGACCGTGTTACCAGAAAAATCAAACCCGAGAGGTACACGGCCAAGAACACGGCCGTGCCAATGGGCACACGGTCAAAGGAAGGCGTGTAGCAGGCCATGTTAGGCAATAGGAAAACACGGCCAGAAACACGACCGTGTAAGTAACCGTGTAAGAGTCCAAAGGAGTACACGGCCAGTAACACGGCCATGTATTCACCTGTGTAAGTGTACACGGCTATGTTCCACGAAGTACACGGCCAGGCATGTAAGTCCAGAGAGGTACACGGGCAGAGACACGGCCGTGTAGGAGGGTGTGTCCGAAGCCAAAGAGTAAAAAAAAAAAAAAAATCTGGAAATGTAAATTTTCATGTTTTGCCATATTTCCAGTATAAGATGAATAATGAAAATAATCAGTGATTATTTCTTTTATAGGAGTTCAAGCCAGAGACCCCGAATCAGCAGTCCCAGAGCAGCAGAGGCTTACGTTAGCCGATTTTCTGTAAGTTCAAGCATTGTCCTGACTGCAACGTAGACAAGCTTGTTATATTATGATGTTATGTATGCCGTATGACGTGTATGTTAGACATTGATTGTCTGCATCACGATATCTATGTCAGTTCATGTCAGTCTTATGTCAGTTCATGTCATGCATGTAGAGTTTCATGTTTCAGTACACATGTCAGACAGGTACCAGAACACGAAAACAGGTAGGTGCATAAGGCACTCTAGTGTGTTAATATAATTCACACCCCAGTAAATCATGTAACAGGTTCCGACTGTGGGGGCAATCAGTATGCTACCCAGTTGGAACACCAGCAAGATGGTAATTAAACCAGTTATTGGCGTATCGGCCTCTCGACCCACGGGGAGGTTTTCATGTTTAGCTTCAGTTAAGACTGAGGAGGTCAGCACTAAAGTACCGCTTCCAGTTGTACTAACATGTCGGTACGATCAATCAGGGGCCCAAAACCAGAACTAAAATATCAGACAATGTCCTAAGACTAATCCTTCAGCCACGAGCACGTTTACAGAGTCCAGTTTCATGCATGAGCACAGCAGTACAGAACGTCATGTTTCATGTTTTTATGTTTGAACTTACTGAGCCCATAGCTCATCAGTTTGTTCACATGTTGTAGGTAAGAGACCTGTTCACCAGTAGTATACGGTAGACGACGAACATGGAAGATGCATACCGGGGAGGATTGGGCGAGGGATTTGGTCACCCTTAAGTCTTCCGCTGTACAGATTTTGAAATTTAAACCATGTAGTTTCAAGAATAAGATTTCAAGTTAAGATTATGTGATAGGGGAATCATAATTCATGTGCATGTTATTTTGTTAACATGATTTCTTTATCACATTCTCAGACAGTTTATGAATTTAAAGAAAAAAAATATTATTCCGCAAATTAGCAAGCAGTTTTCAGATCAGCATGATTGCCGGCGACCCTAGAGACCTGCAGACTATTGCGGTTAACCATAGAGTTGATTATAATAGTACTGTAGAGTCTCTACAGCAGGGCGGGCCGCCACAGGTGGTATCAGAGCCAGGTTTTTACGATGGGTTCAGTTTAAGATACCAACCATAGCCACAGTTGGTATCAAAGCCCAAGTTTTAAAATAGGTCTAATTTAGAATACTTACTGTAGTCACAGTTGGTATTATTAGAAAAGTTGGTTGACCATATCCCACCTGACTCCGTGAATGTCCTGTTCGCCGATCCAAGTAAGTTCAGTTTATATTAAAATCAGTAGCTAGTTATGCATGAAAGTAAAGGTCTGTAGAGACCTATACTTTGTAGTAAGTATGTGATGTAATAATAATGCAAGAAATTATGTGGGTTCTTTTTATACAGGATCTAATATAAGTTCATCGTGTGATTATAGGACATAAAGTAGCACGATGGAAAATCAGGGTCAAGGCCAAAGAAGGAGAAGTAGACGCCCATCTCTAACTCAGCGATTAGAAGAGATGCAAGCTCTACTAGAAAATCAAATGAGAGAAAATGCAGAACTGAGACAGAGACTAGAACAGTTAGAACAGGGGCAGGGATCAGTAGGGACTCCTGCACGACCAGCAGCAGAGGCAAAACAGGTAGTGCCACCAGCGGCACCAGAAGTGGTTCAGGAACCACCGGTTAAGGTGAATCCAGAGCCATTATATGAAAGATTTCGGAAGATGAGGCCTCCGGAATTTGAGGGTTCAACAAATCCTTTGGAAGCAGAAGATTGGCTTTCTTCAATCCAGATGATTATGGAGTTTATGAGACTCAGGGATGAAGAGAAAGTTTTGTACGCATCCTTTATTCTAAGGAGGGATGCAAGATTTTGGTGGGACACAATCCGCATGAGGAGGGATGTGACCACAATGTCATGGGCAGAGTTTCTGGAGGAGTTCAACCAGAAATATTATGATCCTGCATCACTCCGACCCCAACAGAAAAAATTCTCAAAGTTACAGCAAGGTGACATGTCAGTCAGTGAGGTTTGCAGGAGATTTGATCAGCTATCCCGCCTATGTCCGTATGTAGTGCCCACGGAAAGGGAGAAGATACAGAAGATGATAGGCATGTTCAGGCCTGAGATTGCTATCTTGATTGACGTCGGTCCAATCCTGTCAATTTCAGTAGCCGACTGTGTTAGTCGTGCTTTAAGGACAGACTACCATCTAGCCCGATAGAAAGAGGAAAAGGAAAAGGTCTGGGAAGCCAAGAAGAAAGAAAAGATCTTGGCTAAGGCCTCTCAACCTGGACAGCACAGCAAGGGCAGTCAGAGTACAAGACCAGAGCAGTCCAGTCATCCAGACCCTCAGTCCCAACAGAAGAGAAAGGGGAATTTTCAGGGAACTCAAAGTCAGGACAACAGAAGTCAGTCTCGGAGGACTAGCACCACCACAGTTCCAAGTAACCCCACCTGTCTAAATTGTGAGAGAAAACATGTGGGTCAATGCAGAGCTGGCACGACTGCATGTTTTCAGCGCGGAAAAGAAGGCCATTTCATCAAGAATTGCCCCATGAACCGCCAGTCAGTATCAGTATCAGGAGCAAATTCTTCACGTCCATAGCAGTCACAAGTACATACACTCAGACTGAGCTATGAAAGTCCATCAGAAGTGCATCCAGTAGTGCAAGAAAGAGCTCCACAGGCAGATGCTAGGGTAATGGCCTACACCAGAGAAGAGGCAGAGGCAGGGACGTCCAACGTGGTGACAGGTCAGATTTCTGTCGCTAACCACTTGGCATCTGTTCTATTTGACTCTGGGGCCACCCATTTTTTTATATCATATGCATTTGCTGATAAGTTAGAATACCCTAGAGATCACATAGGAAAAACTTTTAGAACTGCTCTCTCATCAGAAGAAATCATGTTGTCCGAGTACTGGTTACCTCATGTACCAGTAATCGTGGCAAATAGAGAGTTGTATGCAGAATTGATCATGATGAAGATCGTAGACTATGATGTAATCTTGAGAATGGATTTCATAGGAAAATATCAAGTTACGATAGATTACAGAAACAGAAGAATAGTGTTCAAGTCAGAAGATGAAGAATGCTTTGAATATGTCGATTCTTCGAGAAGATCAAGCAAGATGATGATCAGTTCATTGAAAGCCAAGAAGCTAATAGCCAGTGGTTGTACTGGATATTTAGTTTATGTAACAGATACAGCAGAAGAAAAAAAGTTACAGCCAGAAGATGTTCCTATTGTCAGAGAATTTCTTGAAGTCTTTCCCGAGGAACTACCAGGACTACCTCCAGAACGGGAAATCTCATTTGAGATAGAGTTCCTACCTGAAACAGCACTGATCTCCAAGGCGCCGTACCGCATGGCACCAGTGGAGTTAAAAGAGTTACAAGTGCAGTTGAAGGATCTGCTTGACAAGGGATTCATCAGACCGAGCTATGCCCCATGGGGTGCTCCCGTGCTGTTTGTCAAGAAGAAAGACGGGACGTTCCGCATGTGCATAGATTACAGAAAATTGAACAAGGTCACCGTCAAGAATAGGTACTCATTACCTAGGATTGATGATCTGTTCGATCAGCTCAAGGATGCAGCAGTGTTCTCAAAGATTGATTTGAGATCAGGATATCATCAGCTAAGAATCAAGGAAGATGATGTTCCCAAGACAGCTTTCAGAACCCGTTATAAGCATTATGAATTCCTAGTAATGCCGTTTGGGTTAACGAACGCGCCAGCCGCTTTCATGGACCTGATGAACAGAGTTTTCAAGGAGTATCTTAACAAGTTTATCATTGTGTTCATCGATGACATCCTTGTATATTCAAAGACTCACGTAGAGCATGAAGCCCAGTTAAGAGTTGTTTTTTAGAAGCTGAAAGAGCATCAACTCTATGCCAAATTTTTAAAATGTGAGTTTTGGCTAGACAGAGTGCATTTTCTCGGACATGTAGTATCCAAGGAGGGAATTGTAGTAGATCCAATCAAAGTGGATGCAATCAACAAATGGCCTGCACCTAAGAGCGTAATAGAGATACGCAGTTTCTTAGGGTTAGCTAGCTATT
Source organism: Antiaris toxicaria (assembly GCA_035233585.1). Taxonomy (NCBI): domain Eukaryota; kingdom Viridiplantae; phylum Streptophyta; class Magnoliopsida; order Rosales; family Moraceae; genus Antiaris; species Antiaris toxicaria. Next base: position 8,118,101 of record CP141162.1, on the reverse strand, counting down.
ACAGGAGATTTATGGAGGGATTTGCAAGATTAACGGCACCTCTCACCATCTTCACACGCAAGGAAAAGAAGTACATATGGACAGATGAGTGTGAAAGAAGCTTCCAAGAGCTGAAGAGACAGCTGACAAGCGCGCCGATCCTCACACTCCCTACTGAGGGGGAGAAGTATGAAATCTACAGTGATGCTTCAAAAGTGGGTTTGGGAGCAGTATTGATGCAAGATAACAAAGTAATTGACTATACTTCACGTCAATTAAAAGAGCACGAGAAGAATTACCCCACCCACGATCTAGAACTTGCTGCAGTAGTGTTTGCACTCAAAATTTGGCAACACTATCTGTATGGAGCACAGTGCCAGATTTACACAGATCATCAGAGCCTAAAATACTTCTTCACACAGAAGGAGTTAAACATGAGGCAAAGAAGATGGTTGGAGTTGGTGAAGGATTATGACTGTGAGATCCTTTATCATCCAGGAAAAGCCAACCGAATAGCAGATGCATTGAGCAGAAAAGTGACAGTTCCATAGCAGTTGCCTATTGATAGGTTATCAAGACCATTGCAGCAAGAGATTCATTCGCTCGAGCTGGAGCTGATATCAGGAAAATTGTCAGCACTGCCGTTGAAGTCATCATTGTTTGATGATATCAAGGAAGCTCAGAAGCAAGATTCAAGTCTGACAGACTCCCAGGAAGAGATGTCCATAGATGGATTAATCATATATCAGGGGAGAATTCATGTTCCAGCAGATGAAGAACTACGAAGGCGAATCATGTCAGAAGCTCATGAAACGCCATATTCAGTCCATCTTGGAGTCACCAAGATGTACCAAGACTTGAAATTGCAGTTTTGGTGGAAAGGAATGAAAGGGGACATTGCAAGATTTGTGAGTAAGTGCCTTACTTGTCAGAAAGTCAAGGCTGAGCATCAGCATCCTGGAGGAAAGTTAGAACCTCTGGAGATTCCAGAATGGAAGTGGGAGAACGTTACCATGGATTTTGTGGTAGGGCTACCCAAAACAAGAGGAGGACACGATGCCATTTAGGTAATCGTGGACAGGTTGACAAAGACAGCCAGATTCATATCAATAAAGATCAATTACTCATTGGAGAAGCTAGCACACCTGTATGTAGATCATGTTGTCACGTTACATGGAGTTCTAAAGTCCATAGTATCTGACAGAGATGCACGATTCACTTCAAACTTTTGGGAGTGTGTGCAAAGAGCCATGGGCACAGAACGAGGTTCAGTACAGCCTTCCATCCTCAGACAGATGGACAATCAGAACGGACTATCCAGACTTTAGAGGATATACTCCGAGCATGTGTCATGGATTTTCCAGGAGCTTGGAATGAGAAGCTACCACTAGTGGAATTCTTATACAACAACAGTTACCAAGCTTCCATCAAGATGGCACCGTATGAGGCCCTGTATGGAAGAAAGTGTAGATCACTCATCCACTGGTATGATCTGAAGGAAAAACAACTGCATAAAACAGATTTCATGCAGGAAACTTGCGATGCAGTTGCCAAGATCCAGCAAAGAATGAAGAGTGCTCAGAGCAGACAGAAGAGTTATGCAGACAGAAGACGGAAATCTCTAGAATTCAAGGAAGGAGACTTCGTATTTCTGAAAGTGTCACCCATGAAGGGGATTATGCGTTTTGGTAAGAAGGGAAAACTGAGTCCAAGGTACATTGGACTTTATGAGATTATCAAACTCATTGGGAAGGTTGCCTACAAGTTGGCATTACCTCCTGAGCTGTCAGCACTACACAACGTATTCCATGTCTCCATGCTCAGAAAGTACATGTCAGATCCATCTCATGTGCTACAACATGAACCAGTCTAAGTCCAAGAGGATTTAACCTATGAAGAACAGCCTGTTCAGATACTAGCTAGAGAAGAAAAGATGCTGAGAAACAAGACCATCCCACTAGTCAAGGTATTGTGGAGGAACCACAACATTGAAGAGGCTACGTGGGAAAGAGAAGACGAGATGAGACTTTCATACCCTCACTTGCTCTAAATTTTCGAGGACGAAAATCTTATAAGGAGGGGTGAATGTGATAACCGAGAAATCTACATTCTCGGAAATATTTGTAAAAGATATGTAAATAAATGTACATTTATAGTGAGACATGTTACAGAATACAGAGCAGAGGAAAATTTTTTATTAACTGAGTTTTAATCAAAATTTGATAATGAATTAATGAATATAGTTTAAAAGCTAAGCATTAATTCAAATTAAGATGTTTCAAAATTTAATAGAAAAGTATGTGGAAAATACATATTAAGAGATCAATGGCACACAAGTGAGCCACATTGATCAATGGCCAAAAGAATTGCCAAACAAGCCCTTGCACATTTCAAAAAAAATAAAAGAAAATGTGAGAGGAGGAGAAGCCACGTGGAGGGCTTTGAGCTAAGTGGATTAAGTGAATTAATTCACCTAATGAGCTGCAAAGCAGCCGGCAGAAAGAAAGAAAGAAAGAGAAAGAGAAAGAAAGAAAGGGAAAGAGAAAGGGAAAGTGAGAAAGAGAGAAACCGATAAAGGAGGAGAGAAGAAAGGGAAATCCAAAGAAAGTTCGGATTTTTCTCTTCAAGCAGTAGATTGATCGAGTTTCGGTCAAGAATCAGCAGCAAGAAAATCACAAGATTCTAGCAAGATAAACCCTCATTTTCTCACATTTTCTTGGGGGAAAATCTGGGGTTTTGAGAGGAAAAAGAGAATGTGAGTGAATCATGTTGAGATTTTCAGTTAAAATCGAAACATGATTCGAGTCTAGATGCTTTCAAACACGAATCCATGAGTTGATGGTTTAGAAAACCAAGTTTAGTGAGTTTTTTTTCACAAAAATGCAGATTTTTCAAAAGTTGAGTCAAGAGATATTCAGAAGCAAAATGTGAAATTTTGCTTATGAAATCATGGATTTGTGATAGTAGAAATGTAGTAGATACCTTGAAACGATCTTATGGAGATCGATTTTGAGTGTAAGAAGTAGGACAAAGGCCGTAAAAGCAGGTATGAACACGGGCGTGTACAAGGGCGTATTCAGTACACGGCCCCGAACATGCCCATATGCACGACCGTGTTGCCAGAAAAATCAAACCCGAGAGGTACACGGCCAAGAACACAGCCGTGTATCGGGCCGTGTCAAGGGGCACACGGTCAAAGGAAGGCGTGTAGCAGGCCATGTTAGGCAATAGAAAAACACGGCCAGAAACACGACCGTGTAAGTAACCGTGTAAGAGTCCAGATGAGTACACGGCCATGTATTCACCCGTGTAAGTGTACACGGCTATGTTCCACGAAGTACACGGGCAGAGACACGGCCGTGTAGGAAGGCGTGTCCGAAGCCAAAGAGTAAAAAAAAAAAAAATCTGGAAATGTAAATTTTCATGTTTTGTCATATTTCCAGTATAAGATGAATAATGAAAATAATCAGTGATTATTTCTTTTATAGGAGTTCAAGCCAGAGACCCCGAATCAGCAGTCCCAGAGTAACAGAGGCTTACGTTAGCCGATTTTCTGTAAGTTCAAGCATTGTCCTGACTGCAACATAGACAAGCTTGTTATATTATGATGTTATGTATGCCGTATGACGTGTATGTTAGACATTGATTGTCTGCATCACGATATCTATGTCAGTTCATGTCATGCATGTAGAGTTTCATGTTTCAGTACACATGTCAGACAGGTGCCAAAACACGAAAACAGGTAGGTGCACAAGGCACTCTAGTGTGTTAATATAATTCACACCCCAGTAAATCATGTAACAGGTTCCGACTGTGGGAGCAATCAGTATGCTACCCAGTTGAAACACCAGCAAGATGGTAATTAAACCAGTTATTGGCGTATCGGCCTCTCGACCCACGGGGAGGTTTTCATGTTTAGCTTCAGTTAAGACTGAGGAGGTCAGCACTAAAGTACCGCTCCCAGTGGCACTAACATGTCAGTACGACCAATCAAGGGCCCAAAACCAGAACTAAAATATCAGACAATGTCCTAAGACTAATCCTTCAGCCACGAGCACGTTTACAGAGTCCAGTTTCATGCATGAGCACAGCAGTATAGCACGTCATATTTCATGTTTTTATGTTTGAACTTACTGAGTCCATAGCTCATCAGTTTGTTCACATGTTGTAGGTAAGAGACCTGTTCACCAGTAGTATACGATGGACAACGAACAGGGAAGATGCATGCCAGGGAGGATTGAGCGAGGGATTTGGTCACCCTTAAGTCTTCCGCTGTACAGATTTTGAAATTTAAACCATGTAGTTTCAAGAACAAGATTTCAAGTTAAGATTATATGATAGGGGAATCATGATTCATGTGCATGTTATTTTGTTAACATGATTTCCTTATCACATTCTCGAACAGTTTATGAATTTAAAGAAAAAAAAATTTATTCCACAAATTAGCAAGCAGTTTTCAGATCAGCATGAATGCCGGCGACCCTAGAGGCCTGCAGACTATTGCTGTTAACCATAGAGTTGACTGTAATAGCACTGTAGAGCCTCTACAGCAGGGCGGGCCGCCACAAGTTTGACAGATTAAGACACAGTTGGCAGCAAATTTAATTGCTAACTTGGGCAGAAAAGAACAAGCATGTGAGTTATCTCACATTAAGGACAACAAATAAAATCTCAGCCCTTGGATTTGTGCACACTTATGCATTCCTCCTTTATCCTAGCATATAAAAGAAAACATATGCCTTTTAGAAAGGCAGAGAGAAAAAAAAACACAGGACAACCAGAAAAGAATAAAAGAAGCATACTAGAAATTGACAGAACCCAAGGAGAAAAGGTGACATACGGTGATAGGAGGCAAATTTTAGCATTTTCCAAAAGGAGGTGCTGGAAATTCCACCACTAATCACTGTGGGCTTTGTTTATTTTGTCAATTTCTCTTTCTATTTTTGATTGTATTTCTCACTCTCTCTCTTTGAACAATGTTTTCTTATCTTATGTTATTTAAACAATCAGCCATGAACTAAGCTATTTTAGATTGGGATGAAAAATTACCTAAACCTGTGACTCAAAGCTTGTATGCTTAGCATGCTATTTCAATGTTATTCAGTTTATTCAACATTGTTTTTCTTGTTAATTTGTGTTTATTGACTAGCTATCTTGAGCATAATACTGTGATTCTCATTTGTTGGAAAACTGATTAGAATTAGATCTGTGTTAAATTATGTGAGTTTGGTTAGTTTTGTAAATGGAACTATCTAATTTTGCAAGTTCAACAGGAAATGTACGTTTGCCTCACATAATCCAATTGAAACCTAGGTGTAATCTGATCTCATGCTTTATTTTTGCATAAGAATATATTGAAAATTATATTTGAGTAGTCATTCTATTAAATAATTGAAAATAGAAAATTCAATATCAATTGGGTTTTTGTTTTTAAATGTCAAAAAGTCATCCAGAAAATTTATTTTCATTCTGATATATATACTATATTGATTCAAAAATAATTTTTTAAATAATTTCAAATATCATTTTCCAATCTCTCTATGTCTTTTCATATAGCTACTTTCAAACCCCTGATTAAAATGTTTCTGTTCAAATATTTTGTTTAAAATGTTAACATTCATATGCCAATTCGGATGATAATTTAAATGTCTAAACTCAAAATAATCTACTCAAATATTTTTATTTCAAATGTTTCTATTCTGATACTCCCTCAAACAGACTCTAAAATTCCCTTGTCAATTTTTCAATTGTTCTTTAATATGTCATTTGATCAATTTCTAAATTGTTCAACAAAAATTCATAGGCTTTGATATAAATAACATCACTTGATCTGTTAAGAAAATTTTATTTTTAGCAAATTTTGACATTTTCTTGAAATCTAAACAGATACAATCAACATAAAAGGTTTGTTTTCAATTTCTTTAAAAACCAGTCCTACATTGTGTATGTACGGTGGCAGTTGTATTAGAACATTTATTATATGCAATAAAGATTATTTCCATTTGAATGTTTACGTCTCAAATATCTCCATTGAGATGTTTCCTCAAACAAATTCTATTTTCTCAAAAATTCTTTAGTTGTTCTTTAATCTGTTATTTATTAAATATTTAAAAAATATATTAGGGATACTAATTTTAATTTTAATTTTTAAACTATCAACTCAAATGTCATATTTTTATTGATAAATAAAATCAATTGACGTGACAATTATTTAAACACTTATCAATGAAAAAAGTTTTTTATTTTTTTATTTTTTTGCATTAGTACATCTTAAACTTTTCGTAAAGCTATAATTTGTGTTATGAACTTTTTAATTTAATAATTTAGACCCTAAATTTATAAATTTGTAGCAATTTACATCCCATTGGTAATATATTAATCTTTTAAACGAAATTGACATATAATTTGTATATGAATTGTTAATTTATAATATGAATAATCATTTTTATCTATATTAACCCAAATTTATTCAGATTAAGATCTTTAATTAAGTTTTATCAAAGTAAAAAAAATTAATTTAACTTTTTGTAAATATAGATTTGGATTGACATTGACTAAAAAGAAAATTTTATGCACTTAATTAATAATCTATATGCAAGTAAAGTATTAATTTTTATTAAAAAATCAACATTATTTACTAATGGGGTACAAATTACTATAGTTTGTAAATTCATGGGGCGTTTATTTATAGTTTTGCGTTCGTATTGCGTTTAAATGTAATGTAATTTTTACTCAAATATAAAAGTTTTGCGTTCAAGTATAATTTTTTTTCAATAATACCTCAAATACATTTAATATTCTAAAATATTTTGAAAATAATTTTTTTTTCTATTCACATTATATTTTTTCTCCGTCTTACTTTTTCTATCTACTTTTACTAATCACATTAACTTTTCAATTCTAAAATATAATTTAAATATTTTTCATCCAAACATATATTGCATTCAAATACAAAATAAATGCTTTTCATCAAAACATAAAATGCATTCAATGCATTGCGTTCAAACGTAATACGTTTACCGAACGCCTCATTAATTTTTAATGGTGAAATTTTTAATTTTTGAGGGAAGATTAAAGTTTTTTAATGTTAACTATTGTTTTAGCATAATAAAATCCTAATTGGTCTACAAATCAAATCATGGTATAAGTTGTCAAAATTAAAAATTTATGATATAAATTACAATTTTGTGATAAGTTTAGGTTACACCGATATAAAAAAATCATGAAAAAAAAAATTTACAAATTATATAAATTAATATTCAAAAATTAAGATAAAATTAATGTTTCTAATATTTTTTACTTCTTCGTTATGCAACAAAAATTCATTGCCTATGATATAAATGACAACGTCACTTGATTTGTTAAGAAATGTTTATTTTAGCAATTTTTTACATTTTCTTGAAACTTGAACGGATACAATAAACATAAAAGGTTTGTTTTCAATTAAAACAAAAAAATAAAAATAAAAAAACTGGTCCTACATTGCGTTTGTACAGTGGAAGTTTTACCAGAACATTTATTATTTGTAACAGATATTAATTTGATAAATACTTTGGCCTCGATTATTTGGAAGCAGCGATTGCACCCGTTAAGCAGTTTAAAAGAATTAAAAAATATTTTTAATAGGCCGTTTGTTTTCAGTATTACATTGATATTATATTTAAATATAATATAATTTTCATCTAAAAAAAAATTTTACATTCAAATATAATATTTTTCTACAGTGTCTCAAATATATTTACTATTCTAAAATATTTTAAAATCCATTCACATCATATTCTCTCTCTATTTCACTTTGTTTATTTACTTTTACCAATCACATCAACTTTTTAATTCTAAAACACAATTCAAATACTTTTTATCCAAACACACATTGCATTCAAATGTAAAGCAAATACTTTTCATTCAAATACAAAACGTATTCAATACATTGTATTCAAACGTAATGTAAATACAATACGTTTACCAAACCCCCCATAAGAGTTTATTTAGTTCGTTGATATAACTTAATCTAATTTACAAATTAACTTAAGTTGTCCAAATTAATTCTAATTTAGTTTAATTTTGACAGGGCTCATTTTTACTATTTTTTATCTTTACTTTCACTATTTCAGTATAACATTCAATATAAGTTATCTCTACTCTTACCATATCAAATATAAGTCCAGTTATATTAAACTGAAATAAAATATCCGATTTAGCTCAACTTTTAAGCTAAATTAAGTTGGATCGGTGAATCAAATACATACTTATGCCTCGTTTGTTTACTGCATTACATTCTATTATGTTCAAATGCAAAAAAATCTTTAATCAAACGCAAAAGTATAGCATTCAAATACCAATCATATCATATTTTAAAATCACTATATATTATTTCATATTTTCTGTTACTTTTACTAATTATATTATACACTCTCTTTCTCTCTCCCTTTTTTCTCTCCCCTTTTACTCATCACATCACATATTATTTTTTAAATATAATTCAAATACTTTTCATCTAAATACAAGTTATATTCAATACATTATATTCAAATACAATACGAACGTAATACGCTTACTTAGTCTGTATCCATTGATAATATCAACAAAGTGATAGGCAAGTTCACATAAGGTTTATAGTTAAAATTAAATAAATAAAACTACTTGTTGATAAGTAAAATTCTTATCATTACATCTTCATTACACCCTAAAGAAGATATCATGTTAAATTTTTTTTTTTTTGATTCTGTTTGGTTTATTGATTGTATTGGAGATGAAAATTTTAGATTGAAATTAATTGACTTTTCAAAAATCAATTATAATTTTTATTGATATTTTCAATAAAAAGACAAAAGTTAAAATGAAGTTTTTGAGTTAGAAATAGAGGACTAAACAAGAGCTTAATATAATTCATTTGAAACCTTTGTCTAAAAAAAAAAATTGTAGAACTTTGTGGACTACGAGTTAAGCTTGATCACGAGGATACTCCTTTACTTTTGATAATCATATGTAAAGTAAATTAGAAATTAATGTACTGTTATATAAATAGGATTTTTTAAATGTTTAAATATTTTGGCCATTTAAAATTTTTTTATAGTATTAAATGTTTCATTCAAAATAATTTTCATATAAACAGACCCTAAATACTAATATTGTCTTTTTTTGTGTGTGTGTGTATGTATACTGAAAGAGCGACATTTCATTTTTATTCTTAAATTACCAAATACATCTCTTTACACCATTTGAATGGCATTCAAAATAATTTGCTCCCAAAAACTTATAATTAAAATACACTCGTATAGCCATGATAGATCCCACAATTACGTAGTAACAACTTAGGCAGAAAAAGGTATCTTCTTTTAATGAAAAACTCAGAAGATTTTTTTTTTTTTTATTATTCTTGGATAAGCGAAATTGGGGGGGGGGGGGGGGGGGGGAGTTTGGGAGAGATGTTTAGAGACATTATTTTTGGGTTGGAAAAAAATTATTTTAAAAAATATGTTTGAGGAAAAAATTGTTTGGGATGAAAAAATAAAAAATTTTAAAAATTTTTTTAGAAAAAAATATTAATATAGATATTGTTTCGTTCCTCTCGAAATTCTATATAATTTTTAAAAAAATATCGCATTTGGACTTGTATACACAAAGTTATGAACTTTTAAAATTTGTAGTTTATTGTAGCATTTTGGATATGTAAATAGTGAAAAGTTGTGAAGTTTTAGAAAAAAATAATTTTGGATGTCTCTAAAACTAAACTCCAAATGGGATCTTAGAAGAGCTAGTTTTTTCTTTTTCTTTTTATTTATTTATTTATTGCAAGTCAGAAGAACAAGTTATCTTATGCATCATTTCTTTGTTTCTAGCAAAAAAAAAAAAAAGGAGCCAAAACAAAAGTGTTTCTTTGTTTCTATTAAATTAAATATATATTTATTTTTAGGGAGAAAGAAATATACTTATCCACTCTGTTGTCTTTTTTTTTTAATGTATATTTTACTTTGTTATTTTGCAATTCTTCTTATGGGCTCATCAGAGCCCACTTGACCAATACAAGCAAAGTCACAAAACAAGAAATGGACACTTGTTTACAACACCCAATCCCCCACTTGGAAAAGCATTACATCTTTACATTGATATAAGATGTGTTTGGGTACTTATAAATTTTGTTCCAATATGGATACTTTTAAATTTTAAATTTAATCCAATAATAAATTAACATTTTATTTTTCTATCTACTTTATTAATTATATCACATGCTTACTATCTCATACTAACAATCCAAATAGGTAATGAACTTGAATACAATATAATAATAAAATATCTAAATAGATATTGTATTTTGTTACATTATATTTTGATTCAATATCAGTGAAGTATATTTCCAAACAACACATAAGCTTTCCACCAAACTATTTTCGATCATTGGTAATGGACAACTATAATCCAATTTCCACAACGGCAAATACCGTGAACTAAATCCCTTTCCTTCTTTTAGGCCAAAAAAAAATATAGTCCCTATTCTTTATTCGACCAAAGCTTTTATGTTTGAGTAAAATAAAATATGTTGTAAAAGTTATCCTAAATAATATACGTTGTAAAAGTTATTTAAACTGCAAAATTCCATGTCTGAAAAACCATTGTAAAAAGCCTACACATTTTTTAATTTGAAAATAATAGTTTTGTTTCAACTTAGAGCGGATAGATTTAAACTTTGTATTTTATGATATAACTATTAGCATTAAGGTCTCGTTTGATGAACGCATTGCATTTGCATTGCGTTTGAATGCAATGCATTGAATGCAATTTGTATTTGGAGGAAAAGTATTAGCATTGCATTTGAATGCAATGTGTCTTTTGGTGAAAAGTGTTTGAATTATATTTTAATAATAAATATGTGATGTGATGTGATGGGTAAAAGTAGAGAGAAAAAAAGGAGAGAGAGAGAATATATGATGTAATTAATAAAAGTAATAAAAAAAGTGAAATAATAAATAATGATTGTGTTGAATTTAAAATGTGATGTGATTGGTATTTGAATGAAATGCTTTTGTATTTAGAGGAAAATTGTATTGCATTTAAATGCAATGTCAAAAAGAAGCTTTCACCAAACGTGGGCTAAATTTATGTCTATAACCATAAAAATAATCCTTTACATGTTTTGTTATAATAAAAGGAAATATCATACTAAGAAAAAAAGGGAGAGGCTATTGGAATTGTTTAACTATAAGTGTAAAAAGGCATACTAAATTCCCATATAGAAAGAAGATAAAAAATTATAACTCTTTATAAGAGAATGCCTTTCTAGTGAACTAATAATGTGGGAAGTGAAGGAATATGTCTATACAACTCACACACGTATGCGAGCACAGCGTGGGCAGCGAGAGTGTAGGGCACTTTTGGCCCTTATTAGGCACACTTGGTACTTAACACGTGAACGTAATATATGTTGCATGAAGATTAAATGTTGTAATTAATATTTATTTATTTATTTATTATAAAACAAAAATAAAATAATTTGAATTTTTTGAATTTCTGAAAAGATGTGACTTTTTAGAAATAACATTCAAATTTATTTAATTTTTGAAAAGATGTAACTTTTTAGAAATAGCATTCAAATTTTTTATTTTCTGAAAAGATATGACTTTTCAGATGTAACAGCAATTAATACAACTGTTTATATTAACAGTTGTATATGTTGATGAATGGGTGCCATTGAGTCTATATTAAGGACAATCAGAAAATGCTTAACGCAATTTTTTTCGTTCTCAGTTTTCCACTGTTTTTCTCTTCTAGATACTCAATTGTGTTCTTATTTTCTTTTAGTAAATTTCTAGTTTTGCTTACTAGAAATTTACGTGAAGCTTATCATATCTTATGAACGATTTGCAATTAAAACCCAAAGCAATCTCTACGGAGAGGGGGCAAATAACGCTTTAAAGAAAACGTATTTCTTTATGTGTTTCAAGTTTCTAATATTTTCTCAACAATTTTAAAGCGTTATTCTATAGAGACCGAAACTACTGCTGCCACCATCAAACTGATGAATCAAGATTAGACTGGATCGTTTTGATGGAACAAACTTTACTTATTGGCAAGACAATCTGAAGTTTTTATTGGCTACATTGAAAATTTTCTATGTACTTAATCCGGATTTGCAACCAATTCTAGAGCCCATTGACAAAGACTCTGAAGAATTAAAGGCTGAACACAAGAAGCGTGTTAAAGACGAATTCATAGGTCACGACCACATTCTCAATGCTCTGTCTGACCGCTTATATGATCTCTACACAGATACTGCATCTGAAAAAGAGATTTGGACTGCACTGGAATTCAAATATAAAGCAGAGGAAGAAGGTACCAAAAAGTTCATAATTTCAAAATATTTTGATTTTAAAATGGTTGATGATAAACCTATTCTACCTCAAGTTTATTAATTGCAAGTTATTGTTAACAAACTAAGAAATATGAAAATAGATCTTTCTGAGTCGTTTCAAGTTGGTGCAATTACTGCAAAATTGCCATTAACTTAGAAAGGCTATAGAAAGAAGATTCTGCACAACTCTAAAAATTTTTCTTTGGAACAAGTTTGAAAACATCTTCGAATTGAGAAAGAATCAAGAGCATGAGATAAGAATGACAATTCCTATGTTGGCACCTCTAAAGCCAATGCTGTTGACAAGCTCAATTCCAAAAAGGACAACCATAAGAAAAGAAATTTTTTGGGTCCTAAAAAGAATAAAGAAAAATTCAAGAAAAACAGCAACAACGACAAGAATTCCAAAAATTGTTTTGTTTGTGGTAAACTAGGGTATTATGCTAGAGATTGCAGGTACCCAAAAGATGAGGCAAAGAATTCTATTAAAGAAGAAAAAGAGATTGTTGTTACTATCAGCGAAATCAATGCTGTCCATGAAAAAGTTTCTAGATGGTGGTATGATATTTGTGCCACTATTCATGTTTGTTATAGTGGGTCGCTGTTCAAAACCTATCAAGAAGTTGATGGACAAGAGATTCAAATGGGAAATGAAATTCACTCCAAAGTGATTGGCAAAGGGAATGTGGAACTCACTTTCACTTTTGGAAAGAAAATTACCTTAGCAAATGTACTTCATGTTCCTAATATGAATAGAAATTTAGTTAGTAGGGATCTTTTAGGAAAACCTTGTATTAAATCTGTGTATGAATCGAGTAAGTTAATTTTGTCCTGAAATGGTATTTTTATTAGGAAATGCTATTCGAGTGAAGGAATGGTCAAGTTTTGTACTAATGATAATAATAATAATAAGAATGTTGCTTCTGCTTATATGGTTGATTTCGTTTCATTGTGGCATGGTAGATTAGCACATATTGGAATTTCTACTATGAAAAAGATGATTAAATGTTGATTATTTTCATGTGATGTTGATAAATTTAAAAAATGTGAAATTTACATCAAATAAAAAATGGTAAAGAAACTTTTTCATAGTGTTGAAAGAACATTTCAATTACTAGATCTTATACATACAGATATTTTTAAGATGAATGGTATATTAACAAGAGACGGTAATATATATTTTATTATTTTTATTGATGATTGTTTTAGATTTACATATGTCTATTTATTTAAAACCAAAGATGAAGCTTTTAATGTGGTTAAAGTTTACAAAGCAGAAGTTAAAAAGCAATTGGGAAGGAAAATAAAAGTTCTTAGAAGTGATAGAGGTGGTGAATATTTTCTAAATGATTTCAATGTTTTTGGTGAGGAGCATGCTATTGTTCATGAGTGTTTAGCACCACGAACACCTAACAAAATGGTTTGGTTGAATGAAAAAAATCAAACTTTTTAAGAGATGATTAATGTTATGTTGTTGCATTTTGAGTTGCCATTAAATTTACGGAGAGAAGCATTACTTATTGCATGTCACATTCTTAATAGAATTCTTTTAAAAAAAAATAAAATTTCTTCATATGAGTTATGAAAATGAATAAAACCCAATATAGGGTATTTCAAAGTATGGAGGTGTCTTACTTATTACAAAAACACTGATCCTAAAAGGACCAAGTTGGGTCCTAGAAGGATAAAATGTGCAATTATAGGATTTGTTACAAATAGCAAAGCATATAAGCTCTTGAATTTGGAGTATAATGTGATAGTAGAATTTAGAGATGTGGAGTTTTTTGAAAACTTATTAACTTCAGGAAATAACTCTCAAAAACCATTGAATGAAGAATCTTAAGATAATACTCCTTCTAAGGTTGTTGAGCAACCCGGCGAGTTGAGAAAAAGCAAAAGAATTCGAAAAGAGACAGGGTTAAGATTCGATGAAATAGATTTTCAACTAATTTCTTATTACTTAGTAGAAGGATGTAAAAATAATGTAATTAGGAAAATTCCTATTGTTCTACAAGTTAAGGATGATCCTAAAACTTACAAGGAAGCTATGACTTCAAGGGATTTCACTTTTTGGAAGGATACAATTAAATATGAAATGGATTCTATTATGTCTAACTACACTTAGGAGCTCGTTGATTCACCACCAGGTTCTAAGCCCATTGGCTGTAAATTAGTATTCAGCAAGAAGTATCATACTGATGATACTCTTAATACCTTTAAAGTTAAATTAGTAGCTAAAGGTTATCGACAAAAAGAAGGAATTGACTATTTTGACATATATGCATATGTGGTAAGAATAACTACAATCAGAGTTTTGTTTGCTTTATTACCAATCTATAATCTTTATGTTCATCAACTGGTGTGAAAACTGCATTTTTGAATAATGATCTGATGAGGAGATTTACATAGAACAACCCGAAGGATTTGTTCTTTGTGGAAGTGAACATAAAGTGTGTAAGCTTGTTAAATCATTATATAGTTTAAAATAAGCACTCAAACAATAGCATGAAAAATTTGATTATACTATTCTTTCAAATGGCTTTGTACATAATACTTTTGATAAATGCTTATGTACAAAGGTGTGTAATAAGTGTTATATCTTTATTTGCCATGAGGTTGATGATATGTTGATCATTAACAATGATATGAAAGGCATAATAGAAACAAAGAGGTTTCTATCTTTCACATTTAAGATGAAAGACCTTAGACAAGTCGATACAATTTTGGGTATCAAAATGATTACTTTAACTCAGGTCCACTATATTGAAAAAATACTGAACAAGTTCAGTCATTTAAAAATTAAGAAAGCTAATACTCTTTTTGATCCAAGCATAAAACTTGTATAGAATGATGGAAGAATGGTGGCTCAAATTGAATATACTAGTACTATTGATAGTTTAATATATACGGTGCAATGTACATGACCCGATATAGCATTCGTAGTTAGTAAACTAAGTAGGTTTACTAGCAATCCAAGTGTTGTATTAGAAAGCCATCAGTAGGGTTTATGACTACCTTCTTAAAACAAAAAATCTTGGTTTACGATGTTCTAAATTCCCTGCTATTTTAGAAGGATATACAGACGTAAGCTGGATATCATGTGTAGGAGATAACAACTCTACCTCAGGATGGGTGTTTACTCTTGTAGGAGCTGTAATTTCTTGGAAATCTAAGAAACAAACATGTATTACCCATTCAACAATGGAATCAGAATTTGTTGCCTTAGCAGTAGCAGGAAATGAGGCTGAGTGGCTTAGGGGTTTTCTTCAAGAACGCCCATTAATTGAAAATAATTTATCTGCGATTTCCATATATTGTGATAATCAAGCTACTCAAGCCCATGCGTATAGTAAAATATATAATAGGAAGTCTAGATATATCAGTCTAAGACATGATTATATAAGGAAATTAATCAAAGATTGAATTATTTCTCTCACATTTGTGAAATCCAGTCATAACCTGACAGATCATTTTGCCAAACTTCTTACAAGAGAATTGGTTAGATTAATATCTAGAGAGATGGGGCTAAAACTCCGTGAATAAAGTTCATAAATGATGGCAACTCTACCCAACATTACGAAATAAGTAATTCAAGGTTCAAATGGTACAAACAAGTCATTAATAAGAGAAGGGTATTTAGCACTAAATTAATATAGCCCTGTCTAGGATGATTAGTACTGGTTGTTATAGTTTGAGAGATGAGTTTGATGAAACTCTTAATGCAGTTTAGTGTATAAGATATGTGTCTTAAATGTAATAAGGATACTGGAAGAACTTCACGTATGCGAGTGGCGTCGCCTTAAAAGAGTTTTGGAGTTTACTCTTTAAAAGTTCATGAAAACAGGATGAGCACATGGCCATTAAAGGTGCTAAGTGAGTATTGTGTAGAATATAAGAACATAAGAGTGTTTATGTGTATATTATCATCAGTTTTTATCAAAGAAATAACTGGTTCAAAGTTTAAATTACCCAGGATTTCGACTTATACCTTGTGGTACTTACACTAACCCTTCATCTGTTTGACACCTCCAAATTTAAAAAATGAAAATTTTTTCATTTCAAGAAAAATGAACCTTCTTAAATTTCCGTATCTGAACATCTAAAATTTTTCATTTTTGAAAAATAAAAAAAGAACTCTCTAGAAACAAAAAGTTTTCACTCACCCAAATAACTTTTCACTTTTAAAAAAAATTCTAAATAACTTTTTATTTTTCATATTTAAAAATTTTCTATTTTTCAAAAATGGACCTCTCATCCAAACGGAATCTAAGGTAAAATTCAAATTAAAAGATATTTTACTCTATTCATAAACATCATTATTGATATCTGGGAAAATATTTTGCACTTATATTTAAAAAAGTGGAGGATTGTTGGAATTGTTTAACTATAAGTGCAAAAGGGCATACTAAAGTCCCACATAAAAATAAGATAAATAGTCATAACTATTTATAAGAAAATATCTTTCTAGTGAGTCAATGATGTAGCAAATGAAATGATATACTTATATAACTCGCACACACGTGTGCGCGTGGCGTGGACAGTGAAGCTATAGAGGAGGTTATTAGGCGCACTTAGCATTTAGTACGCAAACGTGATACGTGTCGCGTGAAGATTAAATGCTGCATTTAATATTTATTTATTAGTATTTTTTATAAAAGAAAAATAAAATAAAATAAAACAATCCGAATTTTTTGAATTTCTGAAAAGACGTGAATTTTCAGAATTAGCATTCAATTTTTTTTAATTTTTGAGAAATGTGACTTTTCAGAAATAACATTCAAAATTTTTATTTTCTGAAAAAATGTGACTTTTCAGATATAGCAACAATTAATACAACTGTTTATATCAACAGTTGTATATGTTGATGAATGGGTGCCATTGAGTCTATATTAAGGGAAATCATAAAACGTTTAACACAATTTTTTTCGTTCTCAGTTTTCCTCAGTTTTTCTTTCTTAGATACTCAATTGTATTCTTATTTTTTTCTATAAATTTCTAGTTTTGCGTATTAGAAATTTACGTGCGGCTTGTCATATCTTGAGAGCGATTTGCAACTAAAACCCAAAACAATCTCTACGGAGAAGGAACAAATAACGCTTTAAAGAAAATGTAGTTCTTTACGTGTTTTAAGTCTCTAATATTTTCTCAACAGAGGTTATGGTAGATCTATTGTGAGAGGCTCTATAACAAATTATGATGAGGTTCACTTTTAAACCATTAATATTAAATCCAACGGTTCAAATTTGTTTCTATATCATAATTAGGTGCATCTCATTTTATAGTATTAAAAAATTTTAAAAAATTCAAGCAAACAAAAAAGAAAAGAAAAGAAAACACTCCAACTCCATCAATCCTCATTGTTGATGACCTCCAACCCTCAGATTCTCCAATCATGAATCCTTAGGTGGTTGAGACTGAAAACCACGCAAGCACGCCAGTCTCGATGACCTTTGAACACCCCACCAGATATGATGGTTTCGCAAGGTATAGCCACGCGAGCACACTAGTGGGGTCACTATATGCATCCCAAATGATGGAGTTGCAACAACGTTGGGGTGGAAGAAGAAGAAAAGGACAAACCAATTCTCTCTCTCTCTCTGACAAATGCCATGTACTTGTCGGAGAAGCCTTGGTCAATTGATTTCTATAAGGAGGAAAGAAGTCGGGACATGATGATTGGGGTGCTCTCCAATGATGGTGGTAGAGAAATCACCTAACAACAAGTAGCACTGTCACAGATGGTGGTCGGCAAGAGTTGCGACAATGAAGACCAAGAGGTGAAGGCCCCAGAGAAGCGAGCCGAGTGTGGGTCCAGAATGAGACCCAAAGCCTAATCACCCTATGACGAGAAATGAATGGTAAGAGGTTGGGCGATTTCACTTATGGGGAGGTGGTGGCCGACGGTGTTGCGAAATTAGTTTTTAATTTTTTAATTTTAAATTTTGTAGTTTTTAATCTTATCGACTAATACATAATGGAGTTATCGTATACATATAAGGAGGCGTTTGGTAAACGCATTATATTTTGATTGTATTTGAATGAAATTTGTTTTTTGAATGTTGTATTTGGTTGAAAAGTATTTGTTTTGTATTTGAATGAAATGTGTGTTTGAATGAAAAGTATTTTAGAATTAAAAATTGATGTGATTGGTAAAAGTAGAGATAAATAGTGAAATTGAAAAGTTGATGTGATTGTTTTAAAAATGTTTTGAATAGTAATTATTTTCGTAGCACTGTTGTAAAATTTGTGTTTGGTGTAAAATTATATTGTATTTGAGTAAAATTGAAATTGAATATTTTCTCCAAATACTCCCTAAGTTTTTAGAAATATAATTTTATTTAAATAGTTTAAAAAATAAATCATACTGTAGGATTCATAAAAAGTCTTCTACTGCAGCTTTTTTCTAAAAAAGTAATATCAAGTTAAAAAAAAAAACAAAAATGAAAACCAGATCTAAAAAACATAACGAACCCGATATAGAAATGGTAACAGAAAAATGCTTACCAGCTAAGCAAAAAGTGTCCGGTTATACGGGTCGGGTCGACCCAAGCCCAAGGTTATCAGAAGCTCAAATGTAACACAAATACTGCTCATGTTGGAATTTTCAATTAAATAATAATTTGGTTTTCGAAGTGCCTTAAGACGAGATCTCTGCTTCTCTCGTCGTTTCACTGGAAATTCCATTTCCTTTCCTTTTCCGACTATAAATATCGGAACCATCATTCTTCTTCCATCTTTCTCTCTCTCCTCTCTCCTTGCTGTCTGTCTCTCTGTAGATCTCTTTCTCTCTCCTCCATAACTCGCCAAAACTTCGAGAGATTCCCTTTCGCCTCTCCGGATCTCGAAGCGATTCGGATCCTTCGCGAGGGTTCGGAACGCTCTCCGTAGCACCTTTCGGCTTTCGCGATTCGATCTCGCCATCTAGATCCGAGCAACCATGGCGGCGGCGAGCGCTCCGATCGCCATGAGGGAGGCCCTAACGGTGAGTCCTCTCTCGATTTCCATCTCATTTCCGCAACCTTTCTGGTTTTGTTCGATTCGATTATGGAAAAAACTCAATTTTGGAATTGTTAGCGTTCATGAGCTGAAGAAAGTCGGGTTTTTGATAATCGCAAAAGGCTTACTGATTCTTCGTACTTTCAGATTCAGCCCTTTCTTTAGCTCAATTTCTTGTTTGAGATGTGTTTTTAGTGATTTGTTGTGTTGAAATTCAGACAGATCTGTTGATCTCTAATTCTTGGGTTTCCTGTCAGATCTGTTGAGTAAATTAATGGTTTTTTTTTAAATTTTCAGATGTAATTGTAATTGCTATTTAATATGCTTTACTTGGAACTTAATTTCTAAGATTATGATAGTTTTTGACGCAAAATTGGAAATTGAACAATTCGGATTTTTGTGATCTGATGTGCTTGCAGCTTCCTAGCATTGGGATTAGTCCACAATTCATCACGTTTACGCATGTCACGATGGAATCCGATAAATACATATGTGTGAGGGAAACGTCGCCGCAGAATAGTATTGTGATTGTTGATATGAACATGCCAAATCAACCTTTGAGGAGGCCTATTACTGCGGACTCTGCGCTTATGAATCCGAATTCCAAAATCCTTGCTCTGAAAGGTAGGTTATGATTGTGGATATGGAATTCAGAAATAATTAACTTGTTGGTTGCTGTATTTGTGAATATATTTTCGTTCTTTGTTTCATATGCGTTGTGACTCTTTTTTCCAGTTTACTTGTACTTAAATCGACTGCAATCTCTTGTGGGTTATTCAGATTGCATTCCTTTCAAGTTTTTCATACTCAATTTGTATTGATTGCGTCTACAGATGCGTTAGCACAAACAATAATTTTTGTTTCTCTCTTATGTTATTATTATTATTATTTTTTTTCTGAGCAGTAATGCAATAACTATTAAACCGAAGTAAACGTTGGTTGATTTTTATTGGGAAAACTTATTCGCTTGCCAGTGGGCAGTTATTTAACATTCTAAGATGTTGTGGGTGGGTGGGTGGGTGGGTGGGTGGGTGTGTGTGTGTGTGTGTGTGTGTGTTATAAAAGCGTTAGGTTTGATGGTCTGGATTCTGGTTTGCTACCTTTTTCTTTTTATTATCTGATCTTAACAGTACTAGACTAGTGATAAATGGCGTTCCGCATGATGTGCATGATTCACTAATATTGTTATTTATGATTTGCTATTGCTCACGAAGGAAGAATTTGCTCAGTTCCAAGTCCCAACCTTTTCATATATTTGTTGGCTAGAAAATTGTTATGCAGTTAACAGCCGTTTCCATATGTTTGCCATTGTTTGTTAGATTTTTTTAAAAAAAATTTTTGGGGGGTTAATGTTCTCTATTATTCTCCTACAGCCCAAGTTCAGGGGACGAATCAGGACCACCTACAAATCTTTAACATTGAGTTGAAAACAAAATTGAAATCGCATCTAATGCCTGAGCAGGTGAGAAGTTGCTTCTTTCTTTAGCGTCTTTATGAGATGTGGTTATGATTGGGTGTTAAACTTCATAATACTAAAATTATTTGGTTTAACGTAGCCTCCACTTGCATGTGTAGGTTGTATTTTGGAAATGGATTACCCCAAAGCTGTTGGGTCTCGTCACACAGACCTCAGTATATCATTGGTCAATTGAAGGTAAGGTTATTCTGATATAGATTGATTCCAGATCAGATTTTCTACTCTATTAGTATATTTCTTATTTTATGATTATTTTTATTATGTGACGCTGTTGTCTTGTTGATTTGTTATGTTGTTGTTGGTGACTATATGCACTTACTTCATCTCCCTGGTAGGTGAGAGTGAACCTGTGAAGATGTTTGAAAGGACAGCTAATCTGGCGAATAATCAGATTATAAACTATCGATGTGATCCTTCTGAGAAGTGGTTGGTTTTAATTGGAATTGCCCCTGGTGCGCCTGAGGTATGTTCTTATGGCTGCCTTTCACCCTAGTTGGAAGATTCTTGCTCATATGCGTTTATATGCCTACATTAATCATTGTGGGTTCCACTTTTGGCCAATACATATATGTACTTGTTAATGTCACCTATCATCTATGTTACTTGAATGAAAGGGCCTGGCTTACCTTTCTCGCTAGCCAAAGCGCTTCAAATAAATGACCTTATTTAGTTTTATGTACATTTGAAGCGCTTCGTACTTTATTTGTTGCTCTTCTCTAAGTCATTTTAAATTCTCCGAAATGCATTTTACTTGTCGTAAGCCTCTTAATATTCTTTTTATTTTGCCCATTTGTAGCGGCCACAATTGGTGAAAGGGAATATGCAACTCTTTTCAGTAGATCAGCAGCGTAGTCAAGCTCTGGAAGCACATGCTGCTGCATTCGCCCAGTTTAAAGTGCGCGAGTTTTACTTGTTCTCTGTTTTTCTCTTACTTTCTCTCTCTCGTACACTTTGTATTTGTTACTTGATTGTTTGATTAACCTTTTTATTTTTATTTTTTGGATGAAAACAGGTTCCAGGGAATGAGAATCCTTCTATTCTTATTTCCTTTGCAACAAAGACTCTAAATGCTGGGCAGATCACGTCTAAGTTGCATATTATTGAACTTGGTGCCCAACCAGGTTAACTTGATCTTATCCAATTAACCACTCTCTCTAGTAGTTGGTTCTATTTGAGGAATCTTGAAATTTTAACGTCATCATTGCATTGGTTAAAAGAATAACTCGGTTTGCTTTTATTCCCAGTACAATTATTTAGATTAAATTAATATGAAAACATGATCTTTATTTCAAGAGTTTACATAGGGTAGGAGGTTTTTGCTGTAGTTTGGATCGATAGAGCATTTTAGCTGAAATTTTGAAAAGCTCAAAATCTGAAAGTGCTGTTCTTGTCCTTTTTCTATTGGTCATGATTTCAAACGATTTAAAGCAAGTCAGAAGTGGGTGCAAACAATAGCTTGGCTGGGATGCAAATAAGACGTTTGATTCAGATTTCAAACTAGTATCATCTTCTTGTCAATATTTTTACCAACATTATTGCTGTTTTGATGAACAATAATTATCTGCTTAAAGTTTGGAAATTTATTTGCAGGGAAGCCTTCTTTTACAAAAAAACAAGCCGATCTTTTCTTTCCTCCAGATTTTGCTGATGATTTTCCAGTTGCGATGCAGGTAGTATGTTGCAATATATGTAATCTGCCCTGTCCTGATATATCGTATCCATATTAATGATCACATAATCTTACATTGCAGATCTCGCACAAATACAGTTTGATTTATGCAATCACCAAGCTTGGGCTGCTATTTGTTTATGATTTGGAGACTGCTACCGCAGTTTACAGAAATAGAATTAGTCCAGACCCCATTTTTTTGACAGCAGAGGCTTCAACACTGGGAGGCTTTTATGCCATTAATAGGAGGGGCCAGGTGTTATTGGCTACAGTTAATGAACAAACAATTGTTCCTTTTGTCAGTGGGCAGGTGTGTTGCACAACTGTCTATCTTTATGGATATTGTAGAAGATTCAATTTCTTGTTTATGAATATTATTTGGTAATCTCTCTTGCAGTTGAACAATTTGGAGCTTGCTGTCAATCTGGCCAAAAGAGGAAACCTTCCTGGTGCCGAGAATCTGGCAAGTTTTTTCTATACAATATTTAACCTAATTAGATTCTTAAATAAACAGTGTTCATAGATATTTATCTATACATTTGAGTGGTGATGAAATGCATTTTTGTTTGTGCTAATGCAAACACCTTAAGAAGTTGTTAGTTGCTATCTTTCACAGCCTTTCAGCCTTCTGCCTGCACAAAAGTATAATATGTTCGGGTGCTTGTTTTAAATATGTTTTGTCTCCACTTCTTTCTTCGTAGATTCTTAAATTGCACGACTTAGCATGCTTGGATTTGTGTCAACTTTGCATATGATTAACTGCATGCGGTTCTTACTGTATGATAGGTTTAGTTAGTCACAATTTGAGTACATATCACTAGTTCATTCGTGCTTTTTTGGATGCTAAGAGCTTGTTATGCTTCCTTGAGTTTATAGGTTGTCCAGCGGTTCCAAGAGCTTTTTGCTCAAACAAAGTATAAAGAGGCTGCTGAGCTTGCTGCCGAGTCTCCACAAGGAATCCTTCGTACCCCCGATACTGTTGCCAAATTTCAGGTTTTGTTTTACTTCTACTGTCATATGTGTGATAAAGCTTATTGGTGATACGTAAATTTCTTCTCAATTTAGCGCCAACTATAAAAGATAATTTTATGTCGACCAAAACCATGCCAGAGATATGTAATACGACCTGCCTTTTTGCAGCCAATTTACTGAAATGGCCATCTGTGATTTATTCTGAATAGTCCTAAATGTTGGTCTGACATTCTTGTCTAGTGGGTTGGAGACTATTTGAAATGGTTGTTTCAGTGCCAAGTTTTCGAGAATGAAAGTAACTATTCCTTAATGGACCCAATTGAAATAAAACACTAGAAAAGTGATTCGTAAGTTGGAACTGGATATTCTAGGCTGTGATTGGAGATCCAGATTCCAGCTCCCTTTTGGAGGTGAACATTTCTTTAGAGAATGTTGAATTTTCACGACCGACCTTTGTAATTTTGTGGTTACTGTTCTCATTCTTGCAGAGTGTTCCTGTGCAATCTGGGCAAACACCGCCTCTGTTGCAGTACTTTGGGACTCTGTTGACAAGAGGAAAACTGAATGCTTTTGAGTCCTTGGAGCTATCGCGTCTTGTTGTGAACCAAAACAAGAAGAATTTGTTGGAAAATTGGTTGGCAGAAGACAAACTGGAATGCAGTGAGGACCTAGGAGATCTTGTGAAGGTTGGTTTGTAATTCAAAATTAAATTTCGTATTTTTTTCTTCTGTTAACAATGCCTACAGTGGTGACCTCAACTATGTTATGCCACCTCTAATTTCTATGCTTATAATGATGTATCATGTTTTTACTGTAGACTGTTGACAATGACCTTGCTTTGAAAATATATATCAAAGCCAGAGCAACTCCAAAAGTTGTTGCAGCTTTTGCTGAAAGAAGGGAGTTTGACAAAATTCTAATCTACTCAAAGCAGGTAATGAATACGTGTTATTTGATCTCTAAACCATATTTTTCCTAATGACGTAAGGTGAAGCTACATGTTTGGATCAAGCTTAATTTACTCTTTTTATTGTAGGTCGGATACACGCCAGACTATCTGTTCCTGTTGCAAACAATCCTTAGAACAGATCCTCAGGTATGTATAAAATACTGCAAGTATATTTAAGTCGTGATTAAAAGCATAATCAAGTAATTTACTCTGTGTTCTTAGGCTTCTTGCCTTCCCAAATCGTCTCTAACTTCTCACTTCCAAGAACAGAAAAAGGAGGAAACGACATATGAGTTATTATCTTTGTTTGGGGATGCAGGGTGCTGTCAATTTTGCATTAATGATGTCTCAAATGGAAGGAGGTTGTCCAGTTGATTACAACACTATAACAGATCTATTTCTTCAGGTTTGTTGCTATATATTGATGTGAAATTGTAATATTACATGCCATGGTCTTGATCTATGAGCTTCGTTTTCTATACTCTATTTTGGTCATTTGTGTCATCTCCAGGTTATGTTCTGGTTTTGTGCTTTTTGTTGCTCTACTCAAGGAGTGCATCATTAGGCATTGGATATAGACATTTCTTAATAACTTTATTTATATATATATTTTAATTCTGCCATATTTGGTACTACAAAACTGCAAAGCTGACCAGATCTTACTCTTTATTTCTCTGTATCCCAGAGGAACTTGATCCGTGAGGCGACTGCCTTTCTATTGGATGTCTTGAAGCCAAATCTACCAGAACATGCTTTCTTGCAAACAAAGGTTCCTATCATTTTTTGAGACTACAATTACTCTCATTACGTTGCTGCCTGTTTTCTGCTTGATGACATTTTTCATCTTCACAGGTTCTTGAAATCAATTTGGTAACTTTTCCTAATGTTGCTGATGCGATTTTAGCCAATGGAATGTTCAGCCACTATGATCGCCCTCGAATTGCCCAACTTTGTGAAAAAGCTGGTCTTTACGTGCGAGCACTACAAGTAATATGTCATCTTAAAATCCTTTTCCAATTATGATTATATATATTTTTCCTTCTAATGTTTCAAGTGAAAATGGCCTTCACTGGTAAACATTTTACTGGGTGCAGCATTACACAGAGTTGCCAGATATTAAACGAGTCATTGTGAACACACATGCAATTGAGCCACAAGTAAGTGTACTCTTGTTAATTGTTATCTCTTGGCAGAGGATTTTGTTAAACTTTGTAACATTTTTTTATTCACTGTTGGTTTTTACAGTCTCTTGTAGAATTTTTCGGCACTCTTTCACGAGAATGGGCATTGGAGTGTATGAAGGACCTTTTATTGGTTAATTTAAGGGGCAACCTTCAGATAATTGTGCAGGTATGCCTTTCATTTATTTTGGTCTTTTGTATTGGTGAAAACTGTTGACTTGTAGCAGTCTACGAATCTTTCTCTTTCTTTTCTGGTGCAGGTTGCCAAGGAATATTGTGAGCAGTTGGGTATCGATCAGTGCATAAAGATTTTTGAGCAGTTTAAGTCTTATGAAGGGTTGTACTTTTTCCTAGGATCGTACTTGAGTTCAAGGTAGTTTGTTCATTTAAGGAATACTTATTCGTTTCCTTTGGAGGTATTATCTAGCAAATTTTCTCCAAGTATTCATTTTCTTTTTTGTTCTTTAATCTTTCTCAATGGGACAGTGAGGATCCTGATATCCACTTCAAGTACATTGAAGCAGCTGCCAGAACTGGGCAAATTAAGGAGGTCGAACGTGTTACAAGGGAATCAAATTTTTATGACCCTGAGAAAACGAAGAACTTTTTAATGGAAGCTAAGCTCCCAGATGCGCGTCCACTGATTAATGTTTGCGATCGATTCGGATTTGTTCCAGATCTCACACATTACTTGTACTCAAACAACATGCTTCGCTACATTGAAGGCTATGTTCAAAAGGTACTTCTTTTCTGCGACGTTTAGCATTTTCAAATACTGTATGTGTCATTAATGTGTTGCTCATCATACGAGACCTTGATGCCTTCTCATAGGTGAACCC
The DNA here is from genome assembly GCA_035233585.1 of Antiaris toxicaria. Lineage (NCBI taxonomy): Eukaryota > Viridiplantae > Streptophyta > Magnoliopsida > Rosales > Moraceae > Antiaris > Antiaris toxicaria. The sequence continues at coordinate 8,091,690 of CP141162.1, read as the reverse complement.
TGGGAATGCACCTTTAGTTGTGGGGCAGCTGCTAGATGATGAGTGTCCTGAAGATTTTATCAAGGGTTTGATTCTTTCGGTCCGGTCATTGCTTCCGGTAGAGCCCCTTGTGGAAGAATGTGAGAAAAGGTGATACTGTCCTCCAATTATGTTCTTGTTCTCATTACTTCATAAAAGTTACTTACGCTTCATTTATTGTTTTAGGAATCGACTTCGCTTGCTCACTCAATTCTTGGAGCATCTTGTGAGTGAGGGAAGCCAAGATGTACATGTCCACAACGCTCTAGGTAAAATCATTATTGATAGCAACAACAACCCAGAGCACTTCCTTACCACCAACCCATACTATGATTCTCGTGTTGTGGGTAAATATTGCGAGAAACGTGATCCTACCTTGGCTGTTGTTGCTTACCGGAGAGGACAGTGTGATGAAGAACTTATCAATGTGACAAACAAAAATTCTTTGTTCAAATTGCAAGCAAGGTTTGTGATATAATTATTGTTCCTTTTTTTTTATTGGGGTTATATTTGCCATCATATTTTTTTGCTTAGGACATACTAATATGTTTCTCGTTTACAGATATGTGGTTGAAAGAATGGATGGTGATCTGTGGGAGAAGGTTCTTAACCCTGAGAATGGCTATAGAAGACAACTCATTGATCAAGTTGTGTCAACAGCTTTGCCTGAAAGCAAGAGTCCGGAGCAAGTTTCTGCTGCTGTTAAGGCTTTCATGACTGCTGACTTGCCCCATGAGTTAATTGAGCTTCTTGAGAAGATTGTGCTTCAGAACTCTGCTTTCAGTGGGAATTTCAATCTGCAAAACTTGCTTATATTGACAGCCATTAAGGCAGATCCATCTAGAGTTATGGACTACATCAATAGACTGGATAATTTTGACGGACCTGCAGTTGGAGAAGTGGCTGTGGAAGCCCAGCTTTACGAAGAAGCATTTGCAATTTTTAAGAAGTTTAACTTGAATGTTCAGGCTGTCAATGTTTTATTGGACAACATTCAAAGCATTGAACGAGCTGTGGAATTTGCATTCCGTGTTGAAGAAGATGCTGTTTGGAGCCAGGTGGCAAAGGCTCAACTCAGGGAAGGACTAGTAAGCGATGCAATTGAATCATTTATTCGTGCAGATGATGCTACTGAATTCCTGGATGTTATTCGTGCTGCTGAGGCTGCAAATGTTTACCATGACTTGGTGAGGTACCTTCTGATGGTTAGGCAGAAGGCGAAAGAGCCGAAGGTGGACAGTGAGCTTATTTATGCATATGCAAAGATTGATAGGCTGGCTGACATTGAAGAGTTTATTCTTATGCCAAACGTAGCTAATCTCCAGAATGTCGGTGACCGCTTGTATGATGAAGCCCTGTATGAGGCAGCAAAAATAATATTTGCATTTATATCTAACTGGGCCAAGTTGGCTAGCACACTTGTGAAGCTGAAACAGTTCCAAGGTGCTGTTGATGCTGCAAGGAAAGCCAACAGTGCAAAGACATGGAAGGAAGTCTGCTTTGCTTGTGTTGATGCAGAGGAGTTCCGCTTAGCTCAGATTTGTGGGCTCAATATTATTGTTCAGGTAAGTTTTTGTGTCGCTTTTTAAAGTCTGAATGACATTTGATCTTTTCTGGATCTTCTAGTGTTTTTGTGCATTGTATGATAGACCTAAGTGTGTTCTTATCAAGTTTTCTTTTGTTATAAAAGCCTAGCAAGCATTAATGCTTATACTAAGTTGTTCATTTGGCTTATGCAGGTTGATGACTTGGAAGAGGTCAGTGAATATTACCAGAATAGAGGATGCTTCAATGAGCTAATATCACTCATGGAGAGTGGTCTAGGGCTAGAACGTGCACATATGGGCATCTTTACAGAGTTGGGGGTTCTGTATGCTAGATATCGACCAGAGAAGCTTATGGAGCATATCAAATTGTTTTCAACTCGTCTCAATATCCCCAAGCTTATACGAGCTTGTGATGAACAACAGCACTGGAAAGAGCTTACCTATTTGTACATCCAATACGATGAGTTTGACAATGCTGCCACTACCATCATGAATCATTCTCCTGAAGCATGGGATCACATGCAGTTCAAAGATGTGGCAGTCAAAGTTGCTAATGTGGAGCTATATTATAAGGCTGTGCACTTCTACTTGCAAGAACATCCCGACCTTATTAATGATCTCCTCAATGTGCTTGCACTACGCGTGGACCATACCCGTGTTGTTGACATTATGCGCAAGGTAATATATTGTTTTGGCTTATTATCTAATTGGAAGTTTATTATATCTTTTGTACATCTGTACATATGTAAGACTAATACCTTGTTTGTTTACTTTATTGCATTCGCATTGCATTCAAATGCAGTGCAATTTTCATTCAAACGCAAAAGTATTACATTCAAATACCAATCACATCACATTTTAAATCCAGTACAATCACTATTCATTATTCTATTTTTTCTATTACTTTTACTAATCACATCGTATACTCTCTATCACTCTCCCTTTTTTCTTTCTACTTTTACCTATCACATAACATATTTATTATTTATACACAATTCAAATATTTTTCATTCAAACACACATTGCATCTAAATGTCATGCAAATACTTTTCATCCAAATGCAAATTGCATTCAAACGCAATATAAACGCAATACGCTTACCAAACATCCCCTAATTCTTTTGTTTTTTTTCTGTCTTCCTTTTGTCAAAATCAGGCTGGTCATCTGCGCCTCGTGAAGCCATACATGATTGCAGTTCAGAGCAACAACGTGTCAGCTGTAAATGAGGCTTTGAATGAGATATATGTTGAGGAGGAAGACTACGATAGGTTGCGTGAATCAATTGATATGCATGATAACTTCGACCAAATAGGCCTTGCACAGAAGGTTAGACACGAGACTTTTAGTGATGCTTCCCTGCTATTGAATCAATTACAGAAGCCTCATCTTTTGTTACTGTGCAGATTGAGAAGCATGAACTTCTTGAAATGAGACGTGTTGCTGCTTATATATACAAAAAGGCTGGCCGATGGAAGCAGTCTATTGCATTGTCAAAGAAGGACAACCTTTACAAAGATGCCATGGAGACAGCCTCACAATCTGGTGACCGTGAACTTGCCGAGGAATTGCTTGTTTATTTCATTGAGCAGGTACTTATTTCAGTACAACTTCTTTCCCTAAATGAAATATTTAAGGTATTTGTTGAACTTATGTATCTCCTTTTGATTACAGGGAAAGAAGGAGTGCTTTGCATCATGTCTCTTTGTTTGCTATGATTTGATTCGTGTTGATGTTGCACTTGAGCTTGCTTGGATGAACAATATGATTGACTTTGCTTTCCCGTATCTGTTGCAGGTAACAATCCTTTGATTTATTGTTATTTGTTTATTTATGTGTATATTTTCTCAGGTTGTTGTCAGGGAACAAGGGAGGTTGAGTTATATATAGGTGTTTGGTTGTTTCTGCCTCTTGATTTGAGTCATTTTTCACTTTTCTAAGTTGAATCTATATTTTGTGCGTTCAACAACTACATGTTTGAATTTGTGGTTGGCTTTCAGGGTGTTTGGATGGATCATGGATGTTTCATTAGATTATGTATTTACTTCACTCTGTGTTTTTGCAGTTCATACGTGAATACACAGGTAAAGTTGACGAACTTATCAAGGACAAAATTGAAGCTCAAAATGAGGTTAAGGCTAAAGAAAAGGAAGAGAAGGACGTTATTGCACAGCAGGTAACTTTGAACTAGTTTGCTTTTCTATTTTCCTTGCAGATACCACCTCTCCTTTTGCAGCCAATGTGTGTGTGGGTAATTGTGTGTTCTTCCGTTCATTAATTGTTAATTTGCTGCTGCAGAACATGTATGCTCAGTTGTTACCTCTTGCTTTGCCTGCGCCGCCAATGCCGGGAATGGGAGGACCAGGAATGGGTGGAGGTTTTGCACCGCCACCTCCTATGGGCGGAATGGGGATGCCACCAATGCCACCCTTTGGCATGCCACCAATGGGCAGCAGCTACTGAGTTGGGACAGGACAAATTCATTTTGCAGATCAACTTTGAAGGCTTTGTTTTTCTAGGTATTAGCGCAACCTAGGTGATACTTCTAATTTAATTTTGTGCCATTTCTGTTGTTCTTTGTTTTGGTGGATTGAAAGGTGCAGTCCAAATAATTCTTTTTTGTTCGCCATAGGGGTGTGTTGATATGCTATGTAATATTCTTTTGGTAGGAGAGGCGTTTTTCCTTTTTGGCTGCTGGTGAGAGCTAGCTTTGGGTTTTTCTCCACTGTACTATTCTCTCTCTCTCTCTCTCTCTCTCTCTCTTTCCCCAGAACTACCGGAGTATAATTTGAAACACAACATGCTGATTGCATTGTTGTGGTTTGTTTCCACAATTCATATAATTTACGTGCTGCTTGGTTGTCTTTTATTCCTCTATCCAAAAGTTGGTTTTGTTTATTTTTTTTTCCATTTTTCCCCCCACTTCCTGTTTGGTTAAATTGTTGAACTTAGTGGTTACACTTATTCAGCTCGCCTATTTGTTATGTATACTATTCTTTTGTTTTTCCCAGAAGTAGTTTGCAAGTTTGATTTAATTTCTTTGTGCTGGTTTTCGATTTATTTTTCATGTATGCGTGTATGTTGACGGTGAACTGACTGCTTAAATTGGTGATGAAATAATGGGTCGAACACAAAAAACGAGAATAAAATTGAAAGCGCCACAAAATTGAGAACAGTGTAATTCAGACAAAACGGCAATATTTAAAAAAAATACAATGAAATATGGAGGACTGGGAAAAATTTAGTGAAAATAAATGAAAAAGAAAATTAAAAAAGACAAGAAAAAGAGGCGTCAACAAGGCTAAACACGGGAAAAAAATTACGTCAGAAGCAGGCGTCATAAATCTTGAAAATGATGGAAAGAAGGAAACGACAATAATATCTAAAATGTATAAAACGACATCAAGAGGGCAAACGACAGTAATCAGTAAATGATCTGTTTTCTTTCAAATTATTAAAATGGATGTTCGTACAACTCCATTCTACAAATGTAATTATGAGAATGATAGAATTACACCCTGTTAAGTCTTCTTTTGGTTCATTTAAACCCTTCACTCTATAATGAATCAAAAATGTGAAATTATTATATTGAGTCTTAATTATAGTTACTTTTTTAGCATAGTTTTAATTTTCTTTTTAAACTTTTAATTTAGACAATTTAACAAATTAAATTTTTAATTGTTTGACAAAACATATGATTGACTTATACTTACCAGTGGATCGTTTTTAAGAACATGAAAGTTTTTTTTTTAAATCTTTATATTTACATGTAAAATAAAATTAACTAAAAATTGTTTGGATAAAACTTAATTGACAACTCTATTCGTAATGTATTTTGGTAAGAATAGGTCAAAATTGAAAGGCTAAAAAGAACAGGGCGGTATGACTTACAATTTTTCTACTTTCCAATTTGCTATCTAGAAAGTAGAAACCACAGGCATAATTAAACAGTATCATGTTATAGATCGATTTTTTTTTTTTTTTTTTGGAGAAAAGATTAAAAATTATTTTGAAGAGCTTTTTCTGTGATTTTGATAGAAGTCGGGGTGTGAGTGTAATTCACTCTTTTTCAGAGACCAGACTTCAATTGCCACATACCATTCCACACTTGCCGTCAAGGCTGCGCCATTAACGATCCTCGTCGCATCACATCATATCTTGAGCGACGCCGAATTCCGATGCGATCTAGAATTCCTACTTTAATGGCGAATGGAATTGCCCTTTTCGCTTTGATCTCCGCTGTACTAGCCCTACCTCTTCGATTCGTTTCGCAGGTAATCAATGGCAGAAGGAGCAGAAAACGAGCCGTGGGTTTCTTCCACCCCTACACCAACGACGGCGGCGGAGGAGAGAGAGTTCTCTGGTGCGCCGTCAAGGCCCTTCAGGAGGAACGCCCCGACCTTGACTGCGTCGTCTACACCGGCGACCACGACGCCTCGCCTCAGACCTTGATGGCTCGTGCCGTTGACCGATTCGGAGTCAAACTCATTCATCCTCCCAAGGTAATTGCGTTTCAGTAATTTCCCAATTGGTATTTTTTTTTTCTTTTTTGTCTTTGATTGGGTTTAACAAATTTGGATTTGTTCAACTTTTGACTTGTTCTAAGCAAGTTTGAGGTTTTTTTACCCGGAAAAGAAATGTTGAAATGCATAAAAATCTATTCTCAGAACCTGTAATTACTCTTAAAAATCAGAAAGGTAAAAAAAATTGTGTCAAATGTAGAATTTCTTTTTTGCATTTCAAGTCTCTTGTATTTTGATTTATGAGATTCTAGCAAGTGAAACATTAGCATGATAAAAATTGGTCTAATTTCATTAATGACGGAAGCCATCTGCAATATTTATTTTATTTTATTTTATTTTTTGTTGAGATTCTTTCAGAACCATGGAAAATTTCTGATCTGTAGGCACAGTAATGATATTTAAAATAATGAGCTCCCGAGAAGCTACTTATGAACATTGTAAGCTGACTGATCTATCCCATATTAGGAAATTCAGTGATTTTTTCTTGTTTGATGTTTGATATTACAATGCTCAGGTGGTGCATTTGTACAAAAGGAAGTGGGTTGAAGAAACTACTTATCCTCGGTTCACCATGATTGGGCAAAGCCTTGGTTCTGTATATCTCGCATGGGAAGCTTTGAGCAGTTTCACCCCTTTATATTATTTTGATACCAGTGGATATGCGTTTACATATCCACTTGCTCGGATATTTGGATGCAAGGTTATCTGCTACACTCATTATCCCACGATCAGCGTAGACATGCTATCTCGTGTTCGTGATCAGAGTTCTATGTACAATAATGATGCCTTGATTGCTCGCAGGTTTGAATCGAGTTTTTAGATCTTTCTTACAAATAATCTGCTCTTGTTGCCCTAATTATCTGGTCGTAATATTTAAGATATGTGAGGTTAAGGGGCGTTTAGATAATGTATTGCATTCGCATTGCATTTGAATACAACATGCGTTTGGATAAAAAGTGTTTGTATTGCATTCAAATACAATGTTTGTTTGGATGAAAAATATTTGAATTATATTTAAATATTGAGTATTTGATGTGATTGGTAAAAGTACAAAGAAAAAGTGAGTGAGAAAGAAAGTATGTGATGTGAATGGTAAAAGTAATAGAAAAAGTGAAATGGTAAATAATAATTGTATTAATTTTAAATTGTAATATGATTAGTATTTGAATGTAATACTTTTGCGTTTGAATAAAAATTGCATTGAATTTGAGACACTGTTTCCAAATGCCCCCTTAGACTTTAAACTATTGATAACGATGCCTTTATTTCTCAAAGGTTTGACTTATGGTTGTTAGATTGCCTTTGCATGTTTTTGTGATTCTTGCAAAAATTTTTTGATCAAACGTGTTGAAGAGGATTATGGGATCGCATGAAAAATCACAATTCTATATATTTTATTACCACCGACTATCCGCTGTTGTTTCAGCCATGAATGCTCAGAACTAGGCGTTTGCATTTCTTTGATCATCTCTTCATGGATGTTAGCTTGAGGATTTTTAGTAATATTGAGAAACTTTGCATTACCTTATCTGCTTTAATGTAAAACCTTATATATCTTCTCTTGTGGCAGCGTTTGGCTATCAAGGATCAAAATCATCTATTATACTTTCTTCAGCTGGATGTATGGATTTGTAGGATCTTGCGCCCATCTTGCTATGGTCAACTCTTCATGGACTCGGTCTCACATTGAGAAGCTTTGGAAGATCCCAGATTGTACAAAGCGTGTCTATCCTCCTTGTGATACCTCTGGTCTTCAGGTTTGCAATATTTTATTTCTAGATTTTATGTAGAACTATGTCAGAAAATCATTACGTGACTGGACGGAATCTTTATTGCAAGACCTACATTCGATTAATTGTATTGGTGGTGCAATCAAGCAAAAACGTTGCCGTCTCTTATAAGTCACCATCATTTATGTGCTTTAATGAAGTACTTTTGTAGCATTCTTTTTCTAATTTTTTACTTATCAAACAAATATCTTGAAATTAGTTGTAAATTAGTTGTGGGTTTCTAATTACCATCAACTGAAACAGGTACTTCCTTTAGAAAGGCCAGCTAAACCACCCAAGATTATATCTGTTGCTCAATTTCGTCCAGAAAAGGTGGGCATATAAATTTTATGAGCAGAAGGTACTAAAATTTTGGCCATTCATTTACGAGGCCTTTCCTTATTATCATAAACCCTTTGTAACTTTTCTTCTGTCTAAGGCACACACTCTCCAACTTGAGGCCTTTGCGGCTGCACTAGGAAGACTAGACGCCAACTTGCCAAGACCTAAGCTCCAGTTTGTTGGCAGTTGTCGAAATAAATCAGACGAGGAAAGACTACAAAACTTGAAGAATAGAGCAGTTGAATTAAAGGTGGAGACAGATGTAGAATTCCATGAAAATGTGACATACAGGTCGGTGCGTGGAACTTCTGTGTAGCTTGTTTTAGTCTTCTAGTTAAATGTGTGGACGGCAAAAACATCCAGATCCACTTGGGTGAATATCTGAGAATGAAAAGCCATGAGAAACTATGAGATTCTGGAGCTTATTTGATTGGCTTCCATAAGAGTTTAAGTAATTGAATGGTTTTCCCTATACTAGAATTTTCTGTGATTATCGCTTTTTTCCCTCATTATATGTAGGTTAATTTCAACTTATTGTTAAGGTCCAAAAGAACTCTTACGAACTTAGAATCACACATTGTAGCCATTGAAACTTGAACATCATCAATGTTCTAGCAGTTATACTTCTTTTCCTTTGAATTAATAATTTCATGGCCTTTTCCCTCGTATTTTGACAGCCCTTGGTTGGATTTATGTGCTCGTTCTTAATATCAGTAAAATTTGACATTTTCAGGGATCTGGTGAAACTTTTGGGAGGTGCCATCTCTGGGATCCATTCCATGACTGATGAACATTTTGGCATTAGCGTTGTAGAGTTTATGGCTGGTGGTGCCATCCCGATTGGTAGGCACCTCTTGTCATTAAAAACAAGAAAGTTCATCTTTATTCTGGTTCATTTTATTGCTTTTTAGGTGCACTGACCTACCTTGTTTTTCTTCCTTGTTTCTTCAGCTCATAATTCTGCTGGCCCGAAGATGGACATTGTTTTGGAAGAAGATGGAGTGAAAACCGGATTTCTTGCCCGCACTGTCGATGAATATGCAGATGCTATCCTCAGAATCATTGAAATGCCAGAGGTTGAGAGGCTCAAGATGGCTTCAGCAGCTAGGAGACGAGCCAGCAGATTTTCGGAACAGAGATTTTATGAAGATTTCAAAGCTGCTATTCGACCAATTCTAAACCACGCATCGAAATGATCGACTGATTACACATGTACAAATGCCAAGTTAACGTAGAGCAAGAGAGACGTTTTTTCATTTGTTTTTCACGACTAATATGGAATACTTGGTGTGGAATCGAACCATACGAACAACATTTTGATGGTTTGAGACGCTCCTACTTTTAGCATTATACATGAATATTTATATATAGGGAGAGATAGGGGACCTAAATTCCCCGTGCAATGTTTATTTGTAATCCTTTGATATATATATATATATATATACACACATTTTTTTTAGAGAATATCCCTTTGATTTGTTTTATAATATATTATGTGAATTTTTTGTGATTCCGACCATAATTTATTGGAAATTGAAGTTCAAATCTGGGTCTCTCTTAAAGAGAAAAAGATATATGTTGGGGGATTTTTTACCGGTGATTCTAGGCAATCATTTTGGAAGTACGATCCTTAATGGTTACACAAATTCACAGACACGAAGTAATGAAACCCTTACATATAATTCCTCCCCGCCAACCCACACCACCCCACCCCACCACACACCCCACCCCCCCTCAAAAACACACAAAATAATAATAATAATAATAATAATAATAATAATAATAAAAATAAATCTTTTTTTTTAATTTAGGTAAAAATTGTAGTGATTATAAGCATAGTTTAACCTTAATACTTTTGTTATAGAGTTTAAATTCTTTCATTTTTAAATTTAAAATATATATAGTAAATAGCATTTTTTATGAATATAATTAAAGTAAATAATAAGGTTTTAAAATATTTTAAGTAAATAATAAATTTATTAGGTAAATTGAAACCTCTAGATAAATAACATATTTACAATATATAAAAAAATTATTTACTTGATAAATTTGTTATTTCCTACTATTACTTTAAATATTTTAAAAATATATTATTTATTTCAATTATTTCTAGAAATTGTAATTTGATTTAAAATAAAAAAACTATATCAAACCAACCTAAGTCGATCCAAAAAACAAACCCTGAAATAGGCTTCCTTTATGAACACACTAAACTAAACTAGAGAGAAGGCATAATTAAAAAAAAGCAAAAAGAAAGCCAAGAAAATCACAACAAATGAGAGAACGCAAATTGCCATGGAGATAAGCATTGAACGTGTGGAAAACGAAGATGACTACATGTTTAGGGTTGATAACAACAGCCACAGGTTCACCATAACCACCACTTATGCTCAAACCCATCCGACACCAAAAACTGGGTTCAACGTATCCAAAGGATCTACCGCCACAAATTACGTCGGAGGAACCTCGTCGTCAGTCTTTCCGCTGATGGCAGTTGCAACTACGCAAAGGGAAGAAAATTTTACACTAAAGGTACGTAAGAATTACCAGTATTCCTTGGCTATATATTTATTATCATGAAATTATTACTGCAAATATATATATATCTTATCACATAATTAACTAACCATGCTGACTAGATCTGATTGACTGTGATCAATCAATATTTTCCTAAAAAAAAAAAACCAAGAATTTTATATAACTGGTCTTTGTTTTCCTTTTGTACTCAATTATAGTCATTAATATGAGAGGAAATAGATATTTATGCTCGTTTTGTTATTTATTTGTAATTACAAATAGTCGTTTACTCAATTATTTGTAATTATTTAGTTATTTATTTGTTTAGTTATTTATTTGTAGTTATTTAGGTTAGATTTGAATTTATTTTAGAAATTATCTTGTTAGTTTTTTAGTTTAGGTTTAAGTTAAATTAGATTTAAATTTAAATTGTTAAAGTAGATTTAGATAGACTACTTTATAATATATGGAGTCTCCTTCATTATACTCCTCATTAGTGAATCATTCATTGTATTCTTAGTCGTGGACATTAGCACATCCACATTAAACATCTTTGTGTTTTCTTCTTTCCAATTGCTTTATTCTTTATTTATGGGACGTTTGGTAAACATATTACGTTTGCATTGCGTTCAAACGCAATATATTGAATACATTTTGTATTTAGATAAAAAGTATTTACATTGCATTTTAAAGTTGAAAAGTTGATATGATTGATAAAAGTAGATTGGAAAGTAAGATGGAGAGAAAATATGATGTGAATGGGAAAAAAAATTTATTTTCAAAATATTTTAGAATAGTAAATGTATTTGAGACACTGTTAAAAAGCATTATATTTGAATGTAAAATTTTTATATTTGGATGAAATTTGTATTACATTTAAACATAATATGAATGCAAAACTGTAAACAAACGCTCCATTAATTTCTATAATTGTTGTTACCACAACAAATTAGTATGTTAGGCAAAATTGATAATTTATTATATAATATTAGAAATAAAGTAATGTTGGAGATACCAACACTTATCTAAATTTTTTAAGTATCAATTCACTTGCTATATTTACATTAGTAGATTCAATCAAATAGTGTGACACTTTTTTAAACACTTATTAATAAAAAAATAACACTATATTTACCATAGATTAGTACTTAAAAAATATTAGAATTGGTGCGCTTAGCATTTTTTCCATCTAATAGCACAAGATTGTGTAACTGGGGCATGAGAATCAAATCAAGTTTGTGCTTAGTATGATTAGATAAAATATTAAAAGAGAGAAAATTAAAACTTGATAATTGGTAATAAAGGCACGTGGATGTTTAATTTTCTCTGTAATCCTGAAAACAACGTGAGATTATTTTCTACATAACACTGAAAACAACATGAGATTACGATGATGTTTTTTGTTATTTTATGGTACGGTTATTATAACAGTAAGTGAGTCGATCAGGAAGGATAACTTATTTAGTACGATGATAAAATAAAACCCTATGAGTTGTCAGATTTTCATTAATTGTAATTGCTTTTAAGTGGTTAAGGTTTGTTTGTTTGTTTGTTTGTTTGTTTTTTTAAACCCTATAACATATTCAACTGTTAAGAAACCAGAAAGACAACCGTCTGAAATATTGTACTTACGAGTTTGCGTTGGAAACCAGCACCGCCAGTACTGCCCTGTGTTTTTTATATAGTATCTCATAAACTATTCATTTATATATATATGTACATATTATTCAACTTCATTTGCAAAGATTCAAGAATTACTTGTAACTGTTATTAATTCTAATTTTTTCCCCTCTATACATACTAGGAAGCTACGAAGATGAACCGTATGACGTGTTCCAAATTTGCGTCGAAAACCATTGCCTCGTGTACAGACTTAATCACCATGATTACAGAAAGTGGAACCCTAAGGTTCTTAAGGACTTTCTCCACGACGGTGGGGTGACGGTCTTCGGCGTCGGGATAGCGAAGGTGGTGAACAAGATGGAGAAGGACTAGGGCTGGCTGATGCCCAAGTTGGTGGAGCTGAGAGAGCTGGCGGCTCAGAGGAACAATGTGATTAACTTAAATCACTGTAATTTACCCAAGTTGGCTAGGGTTATGCTTGGAGAAGAAAACAACTACGTGAAGCCTAGAAAGATCACGTGGTCGGATTCTCCGTTGCATCCCTACGTACTCCGGCGGCTTACCGACGACATGATTAATTGTGCGACGGTCGAAGCATTTCTTGCCTCGCTGATTGGAAGAGCACTACTGGAAAATACCAACGTTCTTGATTAATTTTTGGTTTTGATAATAGGTGACATTGTTTAATTAGTGAAACCTTAATCCATTTCAGTACTACTATTGAGGAGTTTTTAGTTTGACGTAGGATTTATGCATATCACCGATGAAGTAAGTACTAGACAATAATATTTCTTTGCCTTAGGTAGGTAATTTTTATGTTGAGGTTAGATTGATTTTTTCAAAAATTATTTATAATTTTTATTGATTAAAAAAAAAGATAAAGACTAAGATATCTTAATTCATTTCGATACAATTCAATGTAAATATATATTTTTTTAAACTTTAAATAGTGAATTCAAACTCTTTATTTTTTAGTATAATTAAAAAAAATTATTATTTGATTATATGTTTATCTTAAATATTTAAAATTAAAATTTTTATTATTATGAAGTGTAAACTAGGGCTGAACATTCGGCCCAAACCGTCCATTTTTGCTCGGTCGATTACCGAACCGCACTTTCAGCTCTGCCAATTCCCGAAACCAAAACCACTCGCCAGTTTTTTAGAATCGAGCAAACCGCACCAACCACGTTTACAGTCGGTTTTGGGCGGTTCGGTTTGAACAGCTGGAAAACAGCAATAAACTTGCTGCTTTTAAGCAAAAAAAAAAAAAAGGAACGACCTGCTAACTGTTGTTGAGCAAAAACTTTTTTTCATGTAAGTTGATAGAATCACAGAGCATAATAACAAACAACTAGCAACCAAACAAACAATCTCCATGCAAATGTAGACCACGTCTCTCTCTCTCTAAATATCTGCTTCTCCCTCTATCTAAAAATTGTTGCTGCTTCTCTCTCTTTAAAGATAATTGACAAAACTCAAGCAAAAAATTACGTTGTGCCAAGAGCCTCATCACAAAGTTTCTTTGAGAAATCTAAAACTAAATCATCATAAGAATATCAAAACTAAATCAAAACAAACCTGGAAAAGCGCACGGGCTAGGCCGAGGCGACTTCGAGACTCCAGTCTTCGACTGAGTGTCTGAGGACTGAGGGCGAGGGAGGGGCGACTAAGCGAGCGGGATGAGACGCGAGGAGAAGTGAGAAGGAAGGAAGGAAAGGAAGGGAGGAGCGAGAGGAGAGGCAGAGAGAGTCTCCGAGTTTGAGAGACGAAACGAGAGCAAGTGAGTTAGGTTAGAGAAGTTAAGGGGTTTTTTTTTTTTTTCCTTTTTTCTTCCAAAAGCCGGTGAGGCTCGGTTTCCGTCCGAACAAAAAATCGTGAAACCGAAACCGCCCGCATTGCTCGTCCTCGATTCGGTTTAACCGCCTGAAATTGCCGGTGCTAACATGACACCGACTGTTAGAGTGGTTTTGATCGGTGGTGATCGGTCTCGTTCGGTTTTCGGTTTTTATGTTCAACCCTAGTGTAAGCAAGGACGTAGCACTGAGACTAAGGTCTAAAGAGGGGCTTAAGCCCCTTAACTTTTTCTTCATTGTGTTTTTATATAGGTATTTGACCAAAATTCACAAATTGTCCTTCTAAAAAGTTAAAAACTTCTTTACATTCCTAAAAAAAAATAAAAATTTATAGTTATTAATTCCCTAGTCAAAACTCCCGGCTTGCTTCTTAACTGGTGTAAGTGCTCGATGCTTTACAAGAGCTTTTCCATGTTAATGTCTTCTATCTTCACATTTTTATATGGGTGAAGATGAAACTAAATAGTAGATAAAATTACCTAAATAGTCATTAATTAGCATGACAAAAATTCTCTTTTTGATTAAGATGACACAAAAATAAAACAAAGTGTCATATTAATTTTGTATTAAATTTTTGTCCCGTATTGGTTTTATAGTCCTTATTCGGTGGTGTGCACAAATTTTGGGCCGAAGAGAAGTTGTCCAATACACATTTAAGGCCCAAACAAGCCCAACTAAAATGGCGTGCTAAGCACGCGCTGAGACAGCATCCAGTCCAGATGCCAATTTGAGAGGATTTCTTTCGATTGCTAGAGGCCCTCACCTTATCGCCAGCTTTAGTTCCCACCCTTCCCCAGAACACAAAATTCCACCAAAAAAAGAACATTTTTCTCACTTTTCCTTTCGTTTTCCCAAATGGTTGGCCCTTAAACACGCACGACAATTCACAAATGGCCGTTTCATTGAACTCCGTCCTTGGTTTCAGTTCAACGGTAAACCTTTTCCTCTTTACTTCTCTCTCTCTTTTTTTTTTTTTTTTTCTGGTTTTCTTATCTTTGTGAAAAACTTTGTTGTTTTGTGCTGTTTTCTTGTTGGTGGCAGTCAAATTATTTTCATATTAGGATTTTGTTTGTTTACAAGTCTTTTTTGATTGGGAGTGTGTGATGAAATTTTGCATCAATGTGGGAAATGAACTTTGGAGGAGCTGAGAAACTTGAAAGAAGAGAAAAACGAAAAACTTTACCTAGCATGGTAGAAAAAGAAGACAACGTCATTTGTGATTAAAATTGGCTGCAATTTTAGTGGAAACTTATCACTGCTTGAATCCTAATTAGGAGATTGTACTGACTGTTGTGTTGTTCTCTGGCGTAAGGTAACTAGGATTTTCTTGGGAGAGATTTTTAGACATTTTCTCCCAGGTAGTAGAAATCATATGGCATATTTGAAGCCTTTTTAGCATTGCAATTAGAGCGGTGCCAATACCGATAACGATAAACTGTATGTTTAGGAATAGAAGGAAATGGTGGTGAAAATGATATGTTTAGTTGTGGAGCTTGGTCCAAAAATTCTCCTGTAATTGGAGCTAATTTTGTTATCTATTGATTCCTTGTTCATTATCTTGACCAATGATCAACCGAAAGTTATCTGCTAGATTCCAATACTTGACCCTACTGGATTAAGCCACTGTATCCCCCTTAAGTAGTTGAACGGTTACAATATCCACTTTAAAATTCCCAAACTAGCACTGGAGTTTATTGAGGGGGAAAGTAAAAAAAATCAGTGAATTTAGCTAACTACAACAACTTTTGAGATGAAAACATGTTAATCGTGGAGTTTGCTGCAAATCTCAGGAGGGAATTTCGCACATTCGAAACTTTGTCTTTCTCTGGGACCGAGTCTATTTTTTCCCACACTTAACGTTTTATTTCCCCTGCGGAGAACGTAGTTAGCTGTATTTTCAGCAATAGGTGTGTTTGTTTGATTGTACTCTGCTTGCGATCATTATTAATTCAAGGTCTCGCTATACCTGTGATTGGGATAATTCTTCTGTTATTTGGTATCAGAACAGCATATGAATTTGTTTTTTATGTTCTGGATGAACAGAAAAGATCTCTGCATTTATTAGTCTTTGGTAATTTGCAATTGTTTTTCTTTAGAAGTTGCGAGTCAAATACCAGAATGTCTCAAAATCTTCTTGTGGAGCTTCAATATCTAAGGCTTGCCAAGTAAAATCCTTCTTGGGATCATTGGGACCGAGGACACTCGTAAAGGGAAAAGGATGGGACTTCAGTCTTTCAGTTGCTGAAGGTGATCGGTTCACCACAGAAACCAGCGGTGGTGGTTCTGGAAATGCTGAAACATTATTGTCCAATGATCAAATTTCAACTAGTCCTCATAACGTGTCGTTGTCCCAAACCTCTGAGGCTTCCAACGGTTCGCCAGATTCTTTAAATCAAGAAGAGACGTCACAATCAACTAACCAGCCAGAGAAACCGAAGAGATCTCCATTAACAGCGAGGGAGAGACTAAGGGCAGCCAGGGTACTGAATCGTTACAACACAGAGTCAAAGCCATCTAAACCAGACATGGGAAGCAAATTACTAGATGCCCTTAGAGAGAGTGATCGTGGGAAGAAAAAGGGGCTTCCCGAAGCCCCTGGAAATATGCTTGACGACAGCAAGCGAGGGTTGCCACAGCAGGGCTTCACTTTCCAGTTTCCTGGGGGTACCGACCTGTTCATCATCGTTTTCTCATTCGTCTTCATCAGCACCGTGATGTTTGCTACAACATACATTGTGTGGAAAGTTGGTGCCATCCATTTCAACGAGTACTAAAACTTATGACTACCAATAGGGTTCCACCAATTTTTTACAAGCCTAGTTGATGCATCCATACACTGTTTTTTTATCTTGATTTTGCGTGTTCGGTGCTCATCGACCATACGATATAAAATCTTGTCGCGGGCAATTTATACACGCAGTCAGTGTACAAAAATTTGCTTAGTTGGTGTTCAACATTTGCTGCATGCTGGACCTTGTTCATGCAGAACTAAAAATCATATAATTTCAAGACAAATGTCAGCATCAAATAGTGCGGAAAATTTTGCAGCATATGATCAAAATAAACGTTTCAGAAATATGAATTACCTACTCCGAATTTCACCTACCTATTTGTCTTTGTGAATTGAGGGTTCGTTTGGTGAACGTATTATATTTACATTACGTTTTAATGCAATGTATTGAATGTAATTTGTATTTGGATGAAAAACATTAGCATTGCATTTGAATGCAATGTGTGTTTGGGGGAAAAGTATTTGAATTGTATTTTAATAATAAATATGTGATGTGATGGGTAAAAGTAGAGAAAAAAAAAGAGGGAAAGGGAATATATGATGTAATTAATAAAAGTAATAGAAAAAGTGAAATAATAAATAGTAATTGTATTAGATTTAAAATGTGATGTGATTGGTATTTGAATGAAATACTTTTATATTTAAAGGAAAATTACATTATATTTAAATGCAATATAAAAAAAAAAAAAGGCTTTCACCAAACATCTACGGAGTTTTGATATGACAAAAGGCCATTCAAATCATTGAACTTTGAGCAGGTAATGCAATGGTCACGTCTGTTTTTTAAAGTCAAATTATTTCGGATTACACGATCTTCTCAAAATTTTGATATGACAGAAAAGAAAAGAAAAGAAAAGGCAATTCAAATATTTAAACCTCATCCCTAGATTTCTGATCTAAGACGACCGGGAAAGCCAAAACTAAACTGTGTACTTTGAGTCTGAGGACTCGTTTTCTATACATATATATTTTGTTGTGCCCGTGATATTATTGCGCTGTTGATTGCCTCTCTTTTCGTGATCTCTCATACTTATCGTATCTTTTGAGTAACCCTACTTCTATTTTTCCGTCCTTTGTCATTAACCAAGTTGCCAAAAACCTCGGCCGCCACTTGCGAGCCATTCAAGGGTGATCTTCTCTATACAGCGTGCATGTTAAGAAAAAAGTGGATTCATTTAACCACCTTCGGTTTGGCACATTTTCATCATGGTTGTATTCCAGATCTGCTGAATCTTTGCGGATCTTACTATATCCATAAGTTACCGAAAACTTAGGCTGATAAGTTAATGCCTCGAAGAAATGCTTGGAGATACCAACAGTGTTAGTACCACAACAGATAGAAAGTGGGTGCATGTCATACCAGGCACCACTCATGCCGAGCTCTTTTAGGTTCGAATCATGGAAAAAGACCTTGGTTTGGCACATTTTATTTTTGTCTACAGATCTTGCCGACGATATGATATAGTAACAACTGTAGAACCAAATGGGACCCAGAAGAAACTGCATTTTCTCTATTTGATCTGATTTGATCAGTACAAAAGAAACTAAAAAAAAAAAGGGAAAAAAAAAACTAGAGGAAGAAGAGAACACGGGAGTGATAAACACCACACAAAGTTGTTTTTAGAAAACAGAAGTAAGCAAAGTGAGTGGTTGATAAGGGGTCGTGTCAATCCTTAAAGTCGTCTTTATGGTGAGTTTTTTACAATGGTCCTACAAAGAGTGATTCAGATTTAAGCACTCTTGTTTGCTTCTGTAGCAGGACTTTCATCTAGTCACACCCAAAAAAAAAAAAAAAAAAGCCTATGAAAGTGGACAAACTTGGCCGCATAAATTAAGGGGAAAAAAAAGTTGTTATGTTCAAAGAATGAAACAATTTGTAATGGATTTCACTCAAGAAAATAATGTATATATATATATCATGGATAAGAATGAAAGCACAAAAGAAGTGATTGGAAACAGTCCAAAATGCAAAGAGCCTGTAATTATAATAATTTTGAAAGATTGCACACTTTGTGGGTCAATATATGTATTCCAATTCTCAGAGAAACTCCCCTTGCATTCCCGTTTGATTTTTTGTCCAAAGTTCAGCCAGCATTAGTATTAATGCTATGGCAAAGGACAACCTACAATTTCTCTTGTGGGTCATTGCTTGTTTCTAAACTTTATCAAGGACCAATATGAAAAAACTAATGATATCGAACTAGAATTCTAAACCGAATGATTTTCATCAGGTTAAAACTGTTGTAGGTTTTAATATGATTTAACTTCGTTACGAAATTTTTATAGTTTAGAACTGCGCCTTGACCCACTACAAAATCCTTCGGTATTGAAATGACAAATGGATAAATACAATCACAATTTTCATTTGGCAATTTTTTTTAAGGGGCCCCTGTGGATATTACGCAAATCACCATCACAAGCGAAGATCACCATATCATGTTACTATTGGTGCTTTCGAAACAGTACTACAAGCCAAGCTTATTGATGTGAGTTAAAAAAAGCAAGGAGTGAGATTTTACGATGACTTTTGATTCATTTTTTTTCTTGTGGCAGCCATGGAAAATCTTTACCACCACCATTCCTCTCACTCTCCTCATCATCAGCAGCCCAAAGGGGACAACTTTTCTGGTCAATCTTCGTTGCTAGTTCCATGGCATCAACCAAATTCTCATGTATCATCAACCTCGGCAGCTTTCCAATTCTGCGGATTTCCCTCGCTTTCTATACCGATTGATCAGGCTTACGCCGAGGATAAAGCTTTGGCTGCTTCTAAGAGCCATAGCCAAGCAGAGAAGCGACGTCGGGACAGAATTAATGCACAGCTTGCAACTCTTAGGAAACTAATCCCCAAGTCCGATAAGGTGATTAGCCATCTTTGTTTACTGTGTACAGCTTAATTATCATCTTGATTTAGTAAATTTAGATTATTATCCTGATACAGAGTGAGCATGCGGATCGAGAGAAATACAACGCTAGATATCTTGATTTGGTATTATGTGTGATCTCATGTTGTATTGGGTGTGTGTTATTTTGGGTAGATATTCACTCCAACACCCAGTTCCCATTTTAGACAAATACACAAATTAGGCAGTTCATTTATGGTGGGCTTTGTCTAAAAAACAGCTTTCTATTTGTTTTTTTTTTTTTTTTTGGGTGCAGATGGACAAGGCAGCTTTGTTGGGAAGTGTGATTGATCAAGTGAAGGATCTAAAGAGAAAAGCAGTGGAAGTGGGAAAATCCTTGACAGTTCCAACGGAAGTTGATGAGATAATTATAGACACTGATCTTTCTGATCAAGATGTGAATGTGAACATCACCAACAACAACAACATGGGCAAAAGCAGTGACAACAAGATTTACATAAGGGCATCGTTTTGTTGCGACGATCGGCCGGAGCTCTTCTCGGAGCTCATTCAGGTCCTCAAAGGCCTAAGACTCACGGCTGTCCGAGCCGATGTGGCTAGTATTGGCGGACGGATCAAGAGCGTTCTCATCCTTTGCTCTAAGGATCATACTCAACAAGGTGTTTGCATAAACACTCTAAAACAGTCACTTAAATTAGTTTTGAGTAAGATTGCTTCACAATCTATGGCATCTAATTGTCGCATTAGAAGTAAGAGGCAGAGGTTCTTCTTGCCTTCCAATTCCCATTGCAGTCAATGAATTAATTTGCTCAACGTTTTCCGATGATGTATTTATTTATTTATCTGTAATTTTTGAGTACGGGATTTAAATTCTATATGAATTAGATATAGATTTACTATTAAGCTATTTATGTAATCAAATTTTTGGTGTTATATTGAATTATGGGTTTTAGTTTTTTTTTTTTTTTTCTTTTTTTACTTGTCTCATTTTTTTTAGTTGTGACTAAAGGCTTATAATGCTATACCTCAACATTAAAAGCTAGGGATTAAGGATGTGGATTTATCAAATAAATAAATTTTCTCAACATCTTCTGATGATATATATGTGTGTATTTAGGTTCAGGGATATTGGGTTTGATCACCTGTAAATTTATCACTCGACTCTATCTACAATCGGTTTTTTAGAGCTATATTGAACATGGGTTTTATTTTTCTTGTCTTTGTTTTGCTTATTCTATTTTTAAATTAGGATTAAGGGATTTTAATATAGAGATACAGAATAAGAATATGGATTTTCTGTTAGAATAAAGATGTAACTAGGCTATTATTATTTTTATTTCTTTATTAATCTTATTTATGTTTCTTTTGAGAGATGCTTCTATCATGCAATGTATGATCTGCTTATGAGGGAAATCCGAGTGCAAACGGAAGTGACATGAGAAGTAATGTGTACCAAGTGGTTTCTTATCAGGGAAAAAGGAAGTGGACTTCAGTATTGTATGAGCCACTTTTCTCCGTCCCTCGAAAGCAACAACGCTTACTTATTTCCTTTCACATCCAACATCAATGGTACTTTGAAAAAATTCATATACGGTAAAAAGGGAATAAAAAAAGACGATTGCATTATTAATTGTCATACTTACTCCTTTACTTCCCTTCTCTGTTAAAATATTCAGTTGCTAAACGACAACAAGAAAAGGTGAAGAATATGGTAGTATTATTTTGGGCCAAATTGATATGATGTATCTGAATACAGGCACTGCTTATCAATTACTTTTAGGTAAGAAAATGGCATAAGATAGCTGCCTAATATATTAATGTAAAGGGGGTTGAAATTTGAACATGGCAACTCGGTGAAGAAATTGAGCCTCCCATAAAAAGAGGAAAAGTGATAAAATAATCTCCTTCTATAGCCTTTAATCACTCTCTAACTATAGACTATATAAGCTAGTGTCACAATTGAAAATGATGTTTAACACCGTATATAAATAAAAAAATAAATTCTATAGCATGTGACTCATACATACGATATTTATTTTCTGATAGTTGTGATATTCATTAAAAGACTTTTTAACTATTGGTAGTAGATGCGTATATATCACATAAGCTTTAGAAAGTTGTGGCCATGGGTCCTCAATTTTTGAATTTCAAGTCCAATCAAATAGTAGAGATACTGTTGTACTAGATGAAAGATATTTCAAGCAATAATTCAATGACTCGATTCTGAGAACCACCTCATGTACATCTATAGCTAGGAAAACCCCAACAACTTAAAGGAAAAAAAATTTTTTTTTTTGGGTGACCGTGTCGTGTAAAAAGAATAAAGAAATCAAGGTGAATATGTTTTCTACGAGAACAATGGCTACATGTATGAATTATTTGAACAGAGAGAAATACATGTTACAAGTAGTAAGGTTCTTATAAAAAAAAATCCTTTGTGAGGTTATTTGTCTTTGTCACTGCCATATATTAGCATTGCAGGATTATAGCAGCCATAACACACCAAATTTAACTTGGTAAATATTATGGACCAACTTTTTTTTATTAAATTGCAGTCATTAAAAAACATGATAATTGAATCACAGATTTTATTAGTTTGCAAGGCGCACGCATATAATTTACTTGAAAGACAAAAAACATTTCCCTAAAAACAAAAAAAGACAAACAACATGGGATGGTGTAGGGCTTCAATTTGAGAGGGGCATGGATTTGATCATATTTATTATACAAAAGGAGGGAAAAAAACAAACAAAGTTAAAAATGGGTGATTAATATAAATGGTTAAATTAGAGCCTAGTTTTGAAACAATATTCAAAAACAAACTTATTGAAGTTGTAATTTCCCTAGATATAACTGACCATACTCTGTTATCAAAAAATACCCTTAAAACTAATTTAACTATAAATAAAAAAAAAAGACAGATTTCTTCTTAAAAAATAGCCACATAAATTTTAGTTACCCATTTTTTAATATATGAAAATAAAAATTCAAAAACTCCTAAAAGCATTCCCATTGATTTGAATGTAGTTAATTTTCTTATGAATAAATTCTATTGTTTTTTTTAATTTTTTTATATTTATTGTTAATATTATATTGATGAAGTCAATATGTAATGAAATACCGAGACTATATTCGATGAATAAGTTTCTTTTTTTTTAGCCTCAATGATAGTGATAAGAAAAAAAAAGATAAAATTAGGAATTATGTAATAAAATTTTTTTTACATAAAGCAATACAGTCATTGTCATATATATCATATCATCATATTATTACTGAACAAGAATATGTCATATAATGATAAGATCCTTATAGTATAAATATCCTATGATAAAACATAACCACTTAAATGACAAAATCATTACATATTACCAAAAATCAAACAAATTGTAGAATAACTAATCATAAATATCAGATTACTTTTATTTTAAAATAAAAAAAAGGAAAAAAAACAAAAATAAAAATCCAACTAACCATAAATATAGGATTAATTTCCTTAAAAGAATAAAATTTCAAAAAAGAAATTGAATTAAAAAAATTATTGGTCATAAAATACTGTTAGCAGGAAATCACAAAAATAGGAAGAAGTACAAAAAAAAAGGGTCAATTATCCCATAAAAATAGATAAAAGCAAATTTTCCATATAAAAATTGAAGTTTGAAAAAAGAAAAAAATGCCAAAAACGGGTTGGAAGAATTAAAAAAAAAAAATTGGTCAAATCATCCTCCAAACAAGGAAGGGTAAACATGAAATAAAAAAAGTATGAGATTCAAATTTTGTTCAAATTTACAAATAAGTTTAAAAGTATTTGTATTTTAAAAGGGCTGCTCAAGAATATCTATTTTGTGCACATACTTCAATTAAAAACTCATCAAACTGAGCTAGAGAAGATTAACTTGAAAAATAAGTTCACATCATAGGGATGTTCTAAGCGGAGCTTGGTGCAAGGTGGTTGAGGTATCTTTTTTTATAATTACACAATTATCCCTCTTAATTTCAATTATTTTTTAATTTATGTCATTATGTTTTTAGAAACTAAAGGGTATCATTTGCAGTTGAAAAACTTTATGAAAGGAAAAAATTGGATGAAGTGACTTAAGGAGACGTTTATGTTGGTAATTTTGGCGTTTAGAGCAACCATGAGGCTGTTCGACTGACCATTGTATGTTGGGTTAACCAATTAACAGTGATGGATAGGGTTTGTGTGTAGATAAAGAGAAAGAGACCGCATGAGCTTATTTACTCTGATACTATATTAAATCAAGAAATTATGAGCTAGCCTTTCTATTGATAAAATTGAATACAAATATATAGAGGCACTAGAAAAACCCTAAATATATATCTAAGTTATAGAATTCAAATTTTCCTAATCTAACTTTACAATTCAAATAAGTTAAAAACATGAAGTACAAAATTAACTAGAAAATTATAGAAATAAGTTCAAATCTAAAATAGATACTTTTTTTTAAAACGAAAAAATTCATTCACACTAACAAAAAAGAACAGGGAGAAATACATAATGTGATTACCCCATAATTACACAAAAATAACTCACAACTTCAGCCAATTCCATCAATAAAATCGACTTATGCACAATTGGTGAGGTGTATGCCTGAGACCCAAAAGGGGAACAACTCCTCGGCACACCAATATCGAGCATACATCAGGCTCTTTCTAATGAAACTCCTACAGTCGATGGAACCTTCCAATCAATTAAGGACAAAGACCACATATTACAAAGGCCACCACTAACTTTGTATAGCCAAAAGTCTAGCAAAACAAATAACCAGCCAAGATCTGACTTTGACGGAGAAACTAAAAACTAGAAAAGTGGGAGACCACTTCCATTATTACAAAACAGAAAAACTGAAATAAGCAAAAATAAAATCTACTAGGTGAAAAAAATAACTTTATTTTACATAGACATGCAACACAAAAAATAAAATCTAATCCCTCTGAGAGAATCCCATTGCTGCAAGAACCACCATAGCCAAAATATAGAGAGAGAAACAACCAATCGAAAAAGGAAACCATCTCCTAACGACCACCATTCATCTCAATCTTGATGATGCCACCACATGAGAATAAAAACTCCTGAACAGTAGATTTACTAAACCCATCAAGTTCGATTCCTCTGCTCCTCCATCTCGCCCAGCCATCGCACCTCCAACCACACACTCTTTACATCTTCAGCGACCTCACCAAGAAAACCAGATTTCCATGTCTAGGGTAGGAAGTCTGAGGGTCAGCAAGATGCCAACATCAAACTTCAATCCCCCACGAGAGCAAATCAGCAAAGCCCAAGAGAAAGTGAGAGAGGAAAAAAACCTAATAGAGTGGGCTAGAGAAAAAAATTAAAATAGATAATTACGTAAATCAATAAATAAAAATATTTTTGTGGAATCTTTATTTTTTCTCCTTATTTTAGATATTAAAATTACAATTTACATTCACTAGTAAAAAAATATTTTTAATAGAATCTATTTAAATACAATTTACAATCACAAAATCAAGTCCCATTTGGCATTGTTTTGGAGGCTACTTTAGGATTATTAAAGAATATACAGCAGGTTAAGAGTGTTTGGTAAATTCTGCTTTTGTACAATAAATTCTAAAAACTGCTGCAATATAGCAAAATTTTAGAAGCACAATAGTGATTGCTTCTACATAGCAGCTTCTGTTGTCATTATACAAATTTACTAAAATATTATTAATAATAAATAATAATTACAATTCACATGCTTTATTTATCTTCATAACAAATAATAAAATTACATCATATTTTTGTACAAAATTCATAAATTCTTTTCCTCTTAAAAATAATTTTAAATTGTAAATTTTAATCTTTTAATTTGTTTTATTTTATTGTATGTAGAAAAAACTTTTATTATTATAATTTTGTGTGTTTTTGAAGATGATAGTGAATGGTTGAAAAAATGATAATAATAAATAATTTCTAGAAAATAATATTATTGTACTAAATATTACTATTTTATATAAGAAAATATTATTATTATTAGAATACATTATTCACGCATTTTTTTTAAGTGTTATTTATACATCTAAGTATTAGATAAATATGTAATATATCTTTTTTATTATTATTATATGTTTATATAACAATTTTATTCATAGTTTACTAAACACTTTATAAAATCTGCTTTTAACGATATTTATAGTAACTTTGAAAAAAATTTACCAAACGTCTACCTGCTTATAGACACAGTAACTTTGGATTTTAAAACATAGCCACAATAAAAAATTTTCACAACATAACAATGCCAAACTAGCCCTCAATAAATTACCTAAGGTTATCAAATTTCCTACAATCAAGAGATTAAAAAAAATAAAACCAAATTATTTATAGGTGGAATTCTCAAAAAAAAAAAATCATAGGTCATTAATAACAAAAAAAATTACAAATCTAAAGGTGGACAATCTCAATATATAAGGTTGTTTGGCGAGGAATGTATCAAAAAGCATGTCGTGTGGAACTTATAAAAATTCCGAACCCCCCAATGGGCGGTGGGCATGAGCAATGGGCGATGTTGAACCATGCAAGCCGTACCTGCACAACCGCAACGGTATACAGTTGCGGTGACAAGTACTTCATGGTACTGTTTAAACTGACTTCCTTAAACCCCGCCCTTTCCCGTTTCAGCAGTTGTTTCTGTTTCTGTTTCTC
Organism: Antiaris toxicaria; assembly: GCA_035233585.1. NCBI lineage: Eukaryota > Viridiplantae > Streptophyta > Magnoliopsida > Rosales > Moraceae > Antiaris > Antiaris toxicaria. The sequence goes on along the minus strand of CP141162.1, from coordinate 8,065,161 downwards.
GTCCCCCTCTGTAATCTGTTTCCCCCATTGCGTTGCCTCCTAATTCCCATCACTACCAAACAGATATCCGTTACATATTAATATACATATATATATATCCTGATCTCATGATCTTATCATAGAAATGTTCAACCTTAACGGCCTTGATGATATTCAATTTTCGTAACTTAGCCGCCATAGTTTCGGAGCTGTAGCGTTACGTTGAAAATTATTTAATATTACAAGTTCTAAGAACTGCTAAGGAAAAAAACAAAAAATAAAAAATAAAAAAGAGGCCGTTGTAATTTTTGATCAGTCAGTTATAACCTCCTACAAAAATGAAGAGAAAAAAAAAATCCCCACTTCATAATCCCGCGGTTTTTCCAAGATCATGCATAGAAAGATCTTTTACAATACAAACGCGTAAATTAAATTAAATTTAGGGGGAAATAAAAAGAAAGAAAGATAAATGGAGTCGTTATAATAAAAGAGCGGTTTTGCAGTTCATGCCAACAACTCCTCTTCTATCAAACGGTTGTATTGAAACCATCGATTTTTCCTTGGAAAATAAAATAGGAAAAAACCCAAAACCCAAATGAATAGTTTCGTTTCGCCATTGCACTAGAGAGAGAAAGAAGAGAAGAGAGAGAGAGAGTGCGTGTGATACATCCAATATATATGTGGTGTTATAGTGAGAGAGAGAGAGAGAGAGAGAGGTTTTTCATTTTTCAACAAATAATTATGAAGACAACGACGGGAGGTATGATGATGAACGGCGGAGATCGGATCAAAGGGTCGTGGAGCCCACAGGAGGACGCGGCTCTGATCAAGCTAGTGGAGCAGCATGGCCCGCGCAACTGGTCCCTCATCAGCGAAGGAATCCCGGGCCGCTCCGGCAAGTCGTGTCGTCTCAGGTGGTGCAATCAGCTGTCCCCGACCGTACAGCACCGCCCCTTCACCCCCGCCGAGGACGCCATCATCATCCGGGCCCACTCCATCCACGGCAACAAGTGGGCCACCATCGCCCGCCTCCTCCCCGGCCGCACCGACAACGGCATCAAGAACCACTGGAACTCTACCCTCCGCCGCCGCCGCGCCACCACAGAAAACCCCTCTCCTCCGTCGTCACCGTCGATTTCTTCGGACTCAGCGGAGAGGGAGGAGGAGAATTCGGAGCCGGCGCCGAAGCGGCCGAGGATGGACGACGAGATCGAAACTACGCTGACGCTGTCGTTGCCGGGAGAGAGCGCGGTGTCGGAGCCGGCGATGGCTGTGGAGAAGGACGGCGGAATTAAGAGGGAAGAGGAAGGAGGTGGAGCGGTGGAGATGGAAGAGACGTGTTTGATTGCGCTTATGCAAAGGATGGTGGCACAAGAGGTTAGGAATTACATTGATGGGTTACGGGCCAAAGATGGGCTTGGGTTTAAGCTTCAGGCCGAGGCCCAAAAAGGTCCATATGATTAAGAGCCGCTTTCTCGCTCCTTTGATGTTCTTCTTCTTCGCTTTTTTTGTTTGGTGGTTTCTGTTCTGCTTATTTGTGGCTGACCAGTCTCGAAAGCTCTTCGAGCTAGGACTTAGAAATGAGAAGTTCAGATCAAGTAGCGAATGGTAAAGAATAATTCAGTTTAGTTCAAGTTTTCGTTAACATTTGAAATCGAGGAATAATTTTTTGAGTTCATCATTTTTTGAAGACTCAAAATTTATAAATACTGGGAGTATCTGGCCATTTGCAGTGGCATAACAGGCCAATCGGAGTGAAAACTTAATCCACAAAAGGGAGAAAGAGGTAAATAGAATTTACCGTAAATATGTTATTTATTTAAAATATTTGAGAATATGTTATTTATTATAAATATTTTTTTTAAAATGGCTCATTTGCTGCAATACATAGGCAAAATAGATCAAGTTGCCGATTAAAACCAAGCATTTTTAAATGCAGCGAATAAAATATTTTGTTAGAGCTGAATCTTTGGGGGAGAAATTTCTTGATACACACCTGATTTCAATTGTTAAATGAAATGCGTCAAAAATCTATTAAGGGTGTGTAAGATGGTATGAAGAAATATGTTCCCTATAGGACTCCAATTTTAGACGTTATGTCACTTTTGGTTTTATTTCTTTTATTATTATTATTATTATTACTACTAGATATAAACATGGTCAATGTCGTGCACTACCCACTCTGTTTTTTATTAGCTATTCTGTTGCAAAAGTGATATGCCTCCTGGGTATTCTACAAATTATTTTGTTGGCTGGAAACGAGATAATTATGGTATAAACGTCGCTGGATGCACTACGAAGGGAAGTCTATATATCATCAGCAAAGTTGGAATTGGATTTCTATCTCAGACGACAAACGAGGGTATGCTAGGAATGAAAGAAAATAAGAAAGCTGGAAAGGTAGATAACCGAAACTCCAAAGTGAGTAAAATGGGAAAGGAGAAATCAAATTTGGATGTTTTGAAGAGATTAGGAATCAATCCCGAGAATACTTTTTTTTGTTCTTCCATCAAATGGGTAGGAATATCAAAATCCTTGCACTAACCTCTACAACCCTCCCTTACCTTCTTTCCCTAAAATGAGCCTGGCTTGGGAATTCCAGCAATCATAAGTTTGTGACGAATTAGGCCAGTTCAAAGTTGGCCCGCATGTTCCAAAATCAAAATAGAGACTTAAAAAAGCACCCCGCCAACTTTCGCGAGCTAACACAAAAGGAAAAGCTATATTCCAAACCAAAGATCATAAGATACGATGGGGTCATATATGCAATCTCTATTAAGAAGTATTCCAACACATTCATGATATCTCAAAAGGTCCGATGGACCGTTTAAACAGAACTACAGACCTAAGAAACACTTCGACTATGAACACACATCACTAATCAAACAAACAACTCAAGCTTAGCAACTTGAGAATCAAGCAACAGGTTTTTCCTATACAAGGGCTCAATATATAACTAAATGTAGAAAGGAGTCCTCGATCCAACTACAATGAGAGGTTGATTTCAAAACTTTTCACCCGAGTAAATACCCATTATCTAAAAAATGGAAATCAATCTAGGACGCACCCAAATAGCCGCTCCTCGAGGCCCCAAAAAAAAAACGGAGAGAGAGAGAGGGATCACGAAATGGGGGAAAAAAATTCTGCAAAACCATTTCTAAAAGCTAAAACTCAAGAAAACTAGATAGAGCTACTCTTTTGTTCACCACAACTTAGACTCTTATATAAGAATGAGAAATGAGAATCGGATATACAGCTAAGTAACATGTGAACGATTCCCAACTCAAACCCGGATTACGAATCTCCCGATCAAACATACCATACAAACTATGAGAACGCTAAGACACTATACAAACCTCCAGGCCACTTAATGCATCCCTTCCAAACGGACACATCCAAATTTCATGTCTCCACAGTGTAACGTGAAGATAAGACTACAATTTTCCCCTACAGAACAACTGATAGGAGATCCTTATCACACTATATGATAATAAAAAAAAATTAACAATGATTCCTACACAAAACAATGTTACAGAGTCTCCAAAGTGCAGTGACAACTAATGCCCTTCTTCAATAAGTAAAACCACTTAAATGACCAGATACATTCTCCCAACAAGCTACCAGGTAATTTTTCAAGGAAAAGAAAACATTTTATAACCCAGGCAATGCTCTACTTATTAGTTCAAATTTTCAAACAGTCATCGGTCCAAAAAGAAAAAGCAAATTAAGTCGAGAAAAACCTAAGTACCAAACATTCCAATCACAACAAGACATAAATACCAGAACCACATTTAACAAAACCAAAAGAGAATCGTAAAAATCCAAAGAAGAGGCTATATAGCTGAAGATAAACGGTTTCAATAACTCATAGTAATAAGGTCTACAAACAAACTGAAATTTAACAAAAACTCGTCCGACTAGAAAACCAGTATTAATATTTAATCGGCACTAATTAAGTAGCATTAAGAGTCAAAACAAACGCAAGATTAACGGAGAACAGACGCTGACGATTCATTATTAGAACAACTACTTGGATCTCTGTCTCATCTTTCGGCGCTTTCTCTTCAACCTCCTCATACGCTTCTTCTTCCACTGTCGCACCAAAATTAACAAAAACAAAATGAGAAAACAAAGAAAACGAGAGAAATTCGGGAATCAGAGAGGTGATGGAGATCGAAAAGTGACTTGTTTGAGAAATTTCCAGCTTACCTTAGCTCTCATTGTGACGATTCGGCGAAGTTCGCTTCCAAACCCTAGATGCTCAAAGGAAGGCCGAGTCTGCGAAGAAGCTGATTGCAAGGTCTTGCGTTACCGGCCTTTGCTTGGTATTTATAGGTCGAGCATAAAACCCTAATTTGCACTAACAAACCGGCTTGGGTCATTAGCTAGTTGGGCAGTTTTGGGCCCTTGGATGGCCCAATTTGGTTTACAGTGGATAGTGGGCCTTAAGAGACGCAAGTGTGTTTTGTTTGTAAAGCTTATGACATATCTTTTATCTTTACCTTATCGCCTCCTTCATTCTTTCTTTCGTTTGTTTTTCTTTCCAACATTTTTTTTTCTCCTCGAGCCTATGAATTTTTTTTCCTTTCATATATTCTTATATTTTTTTTCCAATTTTTTTAAATCTTAAAACTTTTATTTTAAATACACAACACTAAATATATATTTTCTTTATTATTTAAATAATTTTTTTCTATATTTTAAAATATTATGCTTTAAAATATTATTTTATAGAATGTGAGTTTTATATCTATATTTTTATTAAATTTATTTATTGAAACATTTTTTAATATATCTCTATTTAAACATTTTAAACATTTTTTTCTTGTATATATTAGTTAAGTTTCTATAAAATAGTTTTACTTAGTTACTGTTTAAATATTTTTTTCATTATTTTTTCATTACTATTTAAGTTTCCTTCAAATTTATCCGCATTAAAATAATTTTTTCAAATAAATTATCATTTTTTTTCTTTATAGTTTCTTTTTTTCATTTGAATCTTAAATTGTTAATCACACCTTATAAAATACTTTTTCTTTGTCATTTATTTTTTTTAATTATTTTTTCTCAAATATGTTTGCATTTAAATATTTATTTCAAAAAAATTACAAATTTATTATGGGCGTGTATAGCACGTGCTATTATCCTGGTATTTATATTAAAGGGATAATGAAATAAATAGTAGTTTTTAGAAAATCATTAAAGGTGAATAATAGGTTTTTAAAATATTTATAATAAATAGCAGATTTATTAAGAAAATAATCTATTTTTGTTAAAGTTATTAGATAAATGATGTATTTATGTATCGAGTAAATGATTTATATATGCTTTTATCATGTAAATAATTTATTCACATTTTATAAATGCGTCAATTACCTAATAAATTTTTTATTTACTTGATAAATCTAATATTTACTATAAATATTTCAAAAACTTACAATTTATTTTAATTATTTTCTAAAACTGCTAATTGCCCTGAATAAAACGTCCAGCCAATTTGCTCTTTTGCTTTTCATCCGTTACTTGGATAGATTTTTGTTGACGACGTGATAAAAGATAATTTGAATAAAATATAGCATCAAAAAGTGATTTTAAGAGAATTAAGAAGTGAGTTTAGCTTCCTGATTAAACTGTCATTGCTATTCTTACATGTTAACTTACAATCTAACACGTAGACTGATTAGGCTTTAGATTTCTGACAATGAGAACATGGTTTGAATCTTTGAGAATCATCATCAACTCAGAATAAATATACTTAAGAATAGCCGTTTTCCACACAAGGATGTGGCCATGCATGTACCTGTCGCTGACATGACGGGAATTAGAATTATTTAAAGATAAAGATGGGAATTGAGAAGCAGTTTTTATCCTCGTCCGTCCAGTTACATCTAAAAAAACCCTAGTACAAGCATCTATTTGGTTTGCTGATTTAGTTTAATTTAATTTAAAAATTAAACTAGATTAAATATTTTATACTAATTTAATTTAATTTGATTTGTATTAAAAATTATAAAAGTAAAGATAACTTATATCGGATATTATAATAGAAGTAAATATAAGAAATAATGAAAATAAATCTTATTAAGTTGAACTAAATTATAATTTATTTAAGTAGTTTAATTTAATTTATAAATTAAATTAAACTAAACCAACAAATTAAAACAATCTCTAAAAGTGCATCCAATTTTAATTATTGACAAATATTACGCATGTGGTATAAAAATGATAAGAAAATGCCTCCCCAGAGAGGTTTTACATACCTTTCTAAGGATAAAACTTCGATTTTATTCTTAAAAAACAAAAACTTCAATTTTTCAAAATTTAAATTAACTAAAAGCAGGTTGAATTTGTTACTCTTTTTGTTTTTTTGAACATAAATTAGTTTAATCTTATTTTAAATTTGTAGGCTATAGTTTTCAAAAACACAATGATGAGATTTGACATCTAGTCATTTTCAACGCGAATCCAAAACAAGTTGCGTAAAAAAAAAAAAAAAAGGAGTTTTGTCCACAAATACGAAATACAACAGTATTCTTCTTTAAAATTAATGGAGGAAAATTAAAATAAATAAATAAATAAATTGGTGTAGAAACATAACAAGATGACAATAAAAGACACGAGAAAGAATGTTCAAATGCAATTGATTACAGAGATCTAACCAAATAATAAACTGGAAAACCAAACTTAGAAAACAAAGAGGAAACATTCCTCAAAATAGTTCTATTTATACTATCTATGACTAACAATTATTATAATATATCTTAAATAATGTAGTGTCTCACTATCTTCTTCTCATAGAACTCATTCAAATAACTCTCATCAAATTGCACACTATCATGGTCATCAACAAACATCAAAACTGACATCCTCATATCATTCACATGATCTTAACGCAAATTCCATGAACAAATGATTTTAAAATCTGGATTTAAACAAGTTGAACAATGGTTGCACCAATAATTGTACTACCTTGCAAAAAATAGAGGCCATTATGCAACTTTTCCCTAATCACAATAGAAGCTCTCTTATTAACTCTCAAGGCTCTACTTTCAGCAGAGGACTTAATACCTTGTGAGTCAAGAGCCCCTGAAAAAAAGAGACTTTTCTTTAAATTCAGCACGTGTCTAACATTAATCAAAGTCCTAATACTATCATTAAATATCTTAGTACTAATTGTTCTAACACCAACAACCTTACATGACATATCATTCCCCATAAAGACAACACCCTTATCAATAGACTTATAATCAACAAATCTATCTCTATTTGGGCACATATATTGAGGATATCCAAAATCAAAAATCTAAGAATTTTGCCTACATAACCACCAGACACAAATACGACATAATCTTCATCATTAAAATACTCAACAATATTTGTATTATTATCAATTAATGCTTTTTCACAAACTTCTTTGTTTCCTTTAAACTTTGGGCAATCAAATTTCTAATGTCCTGGTTAGTGGCAATAATTACACTTGCCTTTTTAATTCTTAAGCTTTTCTCTATTTTTGTTTTCGCCTTTTTTAATTCCCCTACCATTAACAACTAATACACCTGATTGATTTTCATCTTAATTTTCAGACACATTTTTCTTTAGTTTTTTGGAATTCAAAGATATCTTAACATCTTCCAAATAAATAGTGTCTCGATCATATAACATAGTATTAACAAAATGCTTATATGAATGAGGTAAAGAACATAACAAAATTAAGACTTGATTATCATCAATTTTTACATTAATATTTTTCAAATCCAGAATAATTTTATTTAATTCATTAAGATAACTTTGAATAGGTGTACTTCTAACATGCGAAAAGCGTACAAACGTTATTTCAAATAGAGTTGATTGGTAAGGAATTTAGTTATATATAGACTTTCAACCTTGAGCTACAACTCAGTAGCAATAGTCTTGTCCGTAACCTCACGCAACACCTCGTTTGCTAATGACAATTGAATGGTATTATGTGTATTTTCCAAGAGATCTTTTTCTCATCATTTGACAATGTTGCCAGCAAAGCCTCGTTATCCTTTAGTGCATTAAGTAACAATTGCTAAACTAATAGAACTCACATCTTAACACACAAAAGACTGAAATCATTTTTCCCGTTGAATTTTGTAATTTCATATTTTGTCACCATTGCAGAAGCCAAAAAATCTAAAATAATTTGAAGAATAATCATCACTCTGATATCACTTGTTATTTCAAATATTAATTAAAATAGATTTAGAGTAAAATATAAAAATAAAATAAAAAAAGAAAAAATGCAAAAATACAAGGATTTAACATGGTTTGGCTTTTGGTCGTGGTCCACGAGTAGATAGCTAAGAAAATCTATTACAAACTAAAGAAAATTACAAAAATTTAATAAAATCTGTCACTATTCAATTTTCAAATACACCTAAATTATCTTAATCCAAAAGTAAGAATACTAAATATGAAAGAAAGGAATTCTGTAATAAAATCACTTAAAAAAAAAAGAAAAGAGAAAATATGAATTAATAGAAATACCCTATTGTACAGCTGTTATATACGTTTTACATTCTTATAAGCATATATATTTATATATATTCACACATATATGCTCTTAAAAAACCTAAGCTAGCTCCAATTACTAGAGACATGGGCTTTAGGCCCAACAAAGATTTCACGGGCGTAATTAAAGCCACTCCAGCCACTCCCAATATCTATATGCTTATATATATAACTTAACAGTATTTATACAACTGACTCTCTTTAAATATATAAAGTTTAAATACTCGTATATCTAAGTTCAAAAAAAAATAGAGGATATATCTTTATAATCTAGGCAATATATTGGAAGGCTAAAAAGGCTTAGTATTCATGAAATTTCAACTAAAATGATTCGTTTTGGTTGAAAATTTTTTAATATTTATTTTTCAGTTCTTCATTTATTTTTATTTTATTTTTGTTTTTTCATCAAAAATTTTATATTTTTCATTTTTATCCTTTTTAATTTTTTTTATTTTCTCAAACATGTCCCCACTTAATTTTTTTTATGACCCCCTCCAAGATATTATTTTATAGAATTTAACTTTCATAAATATTTTTTTCCTTCTAATTATTTTATTGAAATATTAGTAATCCTACAAAATATATAAAAGTATCAAAATTGGATACTATTCATAACTTCTAACAAAAACTCGCCGTATTAGTTAAAAGCTTTTTTTTTTTTTTTTTTTTGCGTTTCATCTTTCCCCATTTGTTTTCGTTACTTTAAAATTATATCTTCTTTAATTTTTTTCCCATTTTCCATCCTAAATTTTTATTTTTTCATTTTCTTCATTTTTTTAGCTAATAGAATTGTCTTATTTTAGGGGGAAGCTGTGGTTGATCACTGTTTAAATATCCTATCAATATGATACAATCTAATAGTTGTGAATTGATATTTATTTAATTTGAATGGTGAGATGACATTATTTAGGTGAGATAGAAAGCACCTGATTAACCTAATTATTATAAAAATTACCAATATATCATAATATAAACTAATACAAACGACAGTATTATAGCAAATTATCCTATGATCATAAAAAAAATATGATCTAATGATTAGTATAAAAACTACAATGATAGCGTTGAGCAATTGTAATCTCATGGATCAGTGTCTATTTTTGTTATTGTACATTCTCCATATCTTATTAGTTGAAAATTCATCGAATGGTTTTAAATTAACATATATCAATAGGGTATTTAAACTGTGATTTACTGCAGCTTTTTCCCTTATTTTAACTCTTTCTCTCTTTTTTTTTTTTAATTTTTGTCCCTTTTTTTTTAATTTAGGGTGGGTAGATTTGAGCTTTATACCTTATGGTGTTAGCCTGTACTTATAACCACTTTTTGTCTTCCTTTTTACTTTTCCCTTAAAGTTTGTATTTTTTCAAAAAATGTGTCATTGAAGATTTTTTTTTTTCCTCCTTGTGTGTTTTATTAAAATGAAATTTCTAAAAATAAGTTTTGGAAAATGAGTTTGAGGAAAAAATTATTTAAATTGAAAAAATGTAAAATCTTAGAAATTTATTTAGAAAAAAAATTATCAATATAGATTTTGTTTTATTTCTCTCGAAATTTTATGCAATTTAAAAAAAATATTTAATTTAGACTTATATATACAGAGTTATAAACTTTTAAAATTTAAAGTTTATTATAAAATTTTAGAGATAGAAATAATAAAAGAAGATGATAAAGTGAAAAAAATACTAAAAAAATTAGTTTTGTTCTCTAAAACCATCCTAATCAAACCAGCTCTTAAATAGGAGTGTCAAAAAAATATATATACTATTTCACTTACTTTCAATCAAAATTCACGGATAAGTTCGAAAGTTTTTCTTCTTCTTTACTTTTTCAACCTTTTCCATTTTTTTCTTTTCATTTTTTTAATTTTTGTATTTTTTTAGATTTTTTTTTGTTCTTTTATTCTCTTTAAAATTACATATTCTTTATTTTCTTTTCTCCGTAAAATGTTATGTTATTTTATTTTATCACTTGTTTCCACTTTCTATTTAGCAAAAGAAAGTACCTTCTTTTACCCTTATTTCCTGGCTTTCCTCCCTATATTTTCTTCCTTTTTTATTTTTGTCCTCTTTTTAACTTTTCCCTTAAAGTTTTTATTTTTTTTTTGAAATTTATGCCAATGAAATTTTTTCTCTTTATTTGGCTTATTAAAATAAATATTCTCAAATACGTCCTCATTTAAGTTTTACATTCACGTATCAAAAAATTCAATAAATTAAATACACACATGTGCAACACAGGTATATGCTTGAAAACTAACGCGTATACATATAGCCAAAGAATATATTGACTCCTCTCGCCGGGCCATACTTACAAAGCTCGAATGCGCCATGCCTTTGCACAACTCGAAGATAGGTATGCCCCACTACTCAGAGACCTACCAAGTATCAGTGCCCCAATAAAACGCTTCATTCCCAACCGATACATATTCCAAGCCAAATTCAATAATGAATCCGAGTAATACATAAAAATAAAACCTAACGAAGCTTTGTTGGCCAACAAGAGAACTAGAAAGGCACCAAAAAGAAACTTTTCCGGTAGATATCTCATAAGTCGGCATGTGATGATTTTTCTACGTTTGTCAAGTCTGTAATTTTATGGCGTTAGATTCGGTTAGATTAGTTCAATCCTATTTCATATTAATTTATTGTGAATTTTTATATTGTTTATTTAATGTGCGTTTGGTTCACCGATCTAGCTTAATCAAGTTTAAAAATTAAGTTAAATTGGACAGTTTGTTTCAACTCGATTTAACTTAACTTGTGATGAAGATTGTGAAAGTAGAGATAACTTGTATGGAAAATTATGTTGAAACAGTGAAAATAGAGATAAGAAATAGTTAAAATGGATCGTATCGAACTAAACTATGCTTGAACCAATTTAGATAACTTAATTTAATTTAAAAAATTAAATTAAACTAGATTTACGAATCAAACGAAACCCTACTTTATTATATGTTTCTTATAATTTTTCAAAAATTAGAGTAAATGATTTATAGAGGATGAAACGGTTAAAAAATACCAACATAATTGAGATACGCTTATTATTTTCCATCGCCATTCAACAAGAAGTGGCCGTTGGTGTGAACAATACCGTGCACTATAGTCATTAAAAAAAAAAAAAAAAAGCTGAAGAGTAGTTTTTTCTTCACTTGTACCAAACACATGGCATAATCCAGCAAGAGCACCACAATTCCCAGCTCTTTTTTTTTTCGGGCCAAAGCCCAGCTTTTTTTTTTTCAAACAAAAAAATTTAATAAATCTAAGGTGGCGTTTGGTAAACGCATTGTATTTTAATTGTATTTGAATGAAATTTGTTTTTTGAATGTTGTATTTGGTTGAAAATATTTGTTTTGTATTTGAATGAAATGTGTGTTTGGATGAAAAGTATTATAGAATTAAAAAGTTGATGTGATTGTTTTAAAAATATTTTAAATAGTAATTATTTTCGTAATACTGTTACAAAATTTATGTTTGATGTAAAATTGTATTGTATTTAAATAAAATTAAAATTAAATATTTTCTTCAAATGCCCCCTAAGTATTTGGACTTAAATACAAGGGGAAAAGAAGTATAAAGCTGACAGTATTTGAAGGGCTTGTTTTCTCTACTCTCTGCATGTTCCTTTCTCTTTTCCGGGGTTCCTCAAACATAATTTCAAGCACAATGCAGCTAAAAAAAAAAAAAAGCACCTAACATAAATGTATTATAAAAGAAATGAGAAAAAAAAAAAAAAGAAGAATTCTGAGAAGCTACATTTAAATATACGGATAATAATACATGTACTAGTACTTTACAGCAATTTATACACAGAAAGATAATGAATTTGTTGCAACAAAATCCACTAACACCAAAATAATAAATAAATAAATAACCCAAAAAAAAAAAAAGGAGAGAAAGAAAGAAAAGGATTTCATCAACATCCATAATTTGATGGGAACAATTAAGCCGGATCCAATATGGGTCTACCCCTCCCCCTCTCATTCAACGACAACTTTGAGCACGGCCGAGTCAACTCGGAGCGAGTTTCGACACATGGGGCAACTCGGTTGTTCGCTGAGCCAGCGGTCCACGCACTCGGGGTGGTAGCAGTGGCAGCACCGGGGCAAGACCTTCACCGTCTCTCCGTCCTCGAATACTCCGAGGCAGATACAGCACTCCGCCGCCGACTCCGAGTGGTGCGCTATCACCGGAAGCCCCTTGATGGCGGCGGCGTCCAGTCCCTGCTGCGGCGGCGGCGGCGGCGTTGGCTGATTTGGCGGCTGAGAAGAGGGGTAGGGAGAGCTGACGCGGCGGTAGCGGCAGGCCCAGCGGGCGTAGAGGAAGAGGAGGCTGACGACGAGGAGGACGGAGAAGATCACGACCATGATGAAGAGCGTCTTCCCTCGGATTTGGAAGCTCCGATCGTCGAGCACTGTGTAGTGCCATTGCGAATCTTCCGGCCTCACGGCTCCAAACGACGTCATCATGGACGAATAGGAGGAGGAGTTCTTCTGCTCAGATATGTATATGTACATATTATATATATAAACATATGTCTAAGAGAGCAACGAGGGAGCGTTTTGCGTCGGCGACGGTGGCATTTTGAGGCGAGAGCAAGATTTTTTTTTTTTGGTTTGTTTTAGAGTGCTCTCTGGCTATTATACTGCTTGGCTTGGCTAGGCAGATATCTTTGGATGATCCCAGTGAGATATTATTGTGAGAAGAGGGACAAGGAGACACTCGCGGGTGAAGCGCGTGTTCTATGGCTTTAAAATTACAGCCGTTGGATCTAAATTCAACCTGTGATTTGGAGTTTAAGAGCTTGGTAAATATTCGCGTATGGAGCCAGGCTCTTTGGGTGAATAATGCTGTGGACCGATAAAGCTTGGACTGCTGTCGTTATTAATAATCGTTTTTTTTTCCCCCCCTCAATTTGCCTTTAAGACAAGTTGATTATCACAAAAAATGTCGCTTTAACCACTTGTTTATATTGTTTCATTTTGGCTTCTTTTGGAATTTTCTTCTTGAGTTTTCCGAAGGATAATTATCCGTTCCTGCTTCGAACGGGACAAAAGGATAAGCGTTAATTTACATTGATCTTGACGAAGGTAACTACTTCAAATTATACGATACACCATCATACGTTTGAAAATGAACAACTACTTTATAAACATGTGCCAGTAAGTATCTGTTTAGTTTGTTAAATCCATTTTTTTAAATATATTTATTAAAAAAATTACTTTAATATGATTCTATAACTATCTTCAAAAGGAGAGTTCCCTAATTCGACGTGGTAACGTATTATATTCTTATTATATTTAAATATAATTTATTGAATGTAATTTCTATATAGATAAAAAAATTTTATATTATATTTGAATGAAATGTATGTTTAGATAAAAAAATATTTGAATTGTATTGTATGAGATGTGATTAATAAAAGTAAAGAGAAAAAAAAAAGAGAGAGAAAGAAAATATGTGATATGACTGATAAAAGTAATAAAAAAAAGTAAAATGATAGATAATGATTGTATTGGATTTAAAAAACGTTTGGCAAACATTTTTTAGTATTATGAAAACCAATTTTATATCAAATGCAAAGTTTTATATTCAAATACAATTCTTTTCAACAGTACTATGAAAAAACAATTACTATTCAAAATTTTTTTAAAACAATTATATCAACTTTTCAATTTTAACTATTTATCTCTACTTTTGCCAATCACATCAATTTTTCAACTCTAAAAATACTTTTCATCCAAACACATATTTCATTTAAATACAAAACAAATACTTTTCAATCAAATACAATATTCAAAAAATAAATTGTATTCAAATGCAATTAAAACGCAATGCGTTTACCAAACGTCTTATTAAAATGTAATGTGATCTGTATTTCAATATAATATTTTTACATTTGAATAAAAATTACATTACGTTTAAATGTAATACGGTAAACAAAACGGGATATAAAATTATTATTCAAAAATTTAGTTAACTTATTTTGTCATTTTGTTATAGTATATCTTTTTTTTAAAACATTATATTAAGTAGTTTATTTTAATTGTGTAACCTAATAGATAATTAAACTTTTTTATTTAACAAAATAGTTATTTATTATTTTTTCAGGTTTAATCAATTAATGATTAAATATCGATCAATTAGTGATTGAATTAAAAAATCAATTATTAATATTATAGTTAATTATTGATTGACCATAGAAAATTGATAAAATATTTTAAAAAATAGCATTTTAATTAATTTTTAAAAATTTAGGTCATTTATTAAAAAATTGTTAAAGAAAATTATTTAGTTATAAATCCCTTTTCTTTTTCTTTTTTTTTTTCCTTTTACTTTCTTAATCTAATTTATCTTATGGAATATATAATTTTAAATAGGTGTTCCACACATGCAAAGCACGTGATTTTAATTGATAAAATTAAAATAAAAGGGTAAAATTTAGGGGGAAAATCTCACAAAATTATCAAAATAAATAGACAAAATGACTGAATAACAACTAAACGAAATTGTTATATAGAAATTATTTACATTGAAAGAGTTTGAGAATGCTTTTATTATTATTTTTAAATGATAAAAATGAGAAGAGAAATACTAGGATCATTTACTCTATTACTCTTTCATTTCTTCTTTCAGCACATGTCATCTTTTTTTCTTATAAAAAATAGCCTAATTATAATCTATTATTTTTCTTGTTATTACAACTCTGCCGTTTTTTAATAACAAGATTTACTCCTCAAAGTTTTACATGCATATACACAAATATATATATATTATTAACATACACTTAAATTTAATTGAAATTAGGCTCTATTCCAAATTTCAATAAACATGCTTTACGTTTAATTTTATTGATATACGATATTGCGAATTTAGACTTTTTCTACTAATTACTTAGGCTCAAGTTTGTTCTCATCTGCTTATTTCTTTGCGATAGTTCTTATTTAAAAGAGAAACTAAAAAATAGGACGAAGTCAAACAATTTAATTACGTTACCTTTTTTTTTTTTTTAAGAAGGAAAGTTAAATAATAATGTCGTTTGAGAACGAAATGTCAAGTATTAGTACAATTTCTTTTTTCTATAAATACATTTTTGAATTTTGATGTGGATTTTTTTTTTTTTTTTTGAAGAAGGAAGCAAGTTATTGAAATTTTAAGAAATTATATATATGTACATATAAGTAAAACTTTGCAAAATGGATCTTTATAATACTAGTAAGTGACAAAAAGAGACATGTGACAAGAGAAGAAGTGAGAGAGAGAGAGTGTCACAAAAAAGTAATAGAGCAAATGCCACTAACATCTCTTAAATGAGCGTTATCCAAATAATTTTTTTTTTAAGCATTCTATAATGAATAGGCACCCACTCAAGATCCACACGTCAATATTTATTGAAAATGTGTTGAGCCGTTTATCCCTTTCTCTCTGAACGAAACCTTTACTTAACTAAAGCTATTTAACCCTATTCTATCAAAAGAGTGTGTTTTTAAATTTTATTTGACTACTTTGCAACTCCACCCTTGTTTTGTCACAATTTGGTTGAATGCAAGGATTTCATAAAGGTTTCGAAATTCAGGAGTTTCGAAATTCAGGAGTATTAGTTGATCATCACAAGTAAGATGATTTTACATTATAGAAGTCAAAATCATAGTAGTCATTATTCTAATTTTAATCGTTAATTTTGTTTACTACAATTGCACTAAAAGACCAAATATTTGATTCTATCACCCTAAAAAAAAAAAAAGAAAAAAAACAGTAATTGATTCTATCCATCCTAAAAGATAAAATACGAAATCTCTAAGTATGTTTGATTATTCTAATTATTAAAATGTCTATGGTGTGACTCCTAATGGCAATCAAACTAGAGATCTCAAAGTTAACTTTTTCACCAGTAAATTCAATTAAAAAAATAAAGGATATTTATGGTCTTTATAATATTTATATTTTCATCATAGCTTTCTTCCTCCGAAAAGAAAAACGTAACTTTCCTAATTTAATCAAGATAGGATTATAATCATTACCCTCCTCCACTATACCTTTATTCCATTTCATGGTCGTTCATTTAATAACAGTAAAATCGTCTAAAGAATGGTACGAAGTTCACTAGGCTAAATTAAAAACTATAGTTAGCAAAAGCCATCTTATGATATGTTTGATACTTATATTATATTTGTATTACATTCGAATGTGATATAATTTTTATATAAGTACAAAAATATTGTATTTAAATATTCATTACATTATAATTTAAGATGTGTTTGAGGAGCCAAAACCAATGCCTCCAAAACAACTTTTTTCTAACACATCATCACTTTTCACTCTTTACATTTTCAAAATGTTATAACAAACTCCAAACTTTAAGGGGGTGTTTAGGGGAAGAGGTTTGAGACATTATTTTTGGGTTGGAAAAAGTTGTTTTGAAAAATGTGTTTGGGAGAAAAAACTATTTGGGGTGAAAAAATAAAATATTTTAAAAATTTTTTTAGAAAAAAATATCAATATGGATATTATTTCGTTTTTCTCAAAATTTTATGCAATTTAAAAAAAAATATCTCATTTGGACTTGTATATACAAAGTTATGAACTTTTAAAGTTTGGAATTTACTGTAGCGTTTTGGATATGTAAATAATGAAAAGTGGTGAAGTTTTGAAAAAAAAGTTGGTTTTGGATGTCTGGAGAACGCAATCCAAACACCCCCTAAAAGTCTATAATTTTGTGTATTCAAGTCCAAATGAGATGATTTTTTTTAATTACATAGAATTTCGAAAGGAATGAAATAATATTTATATTGATTTTTTTTAATTTTTAAAATTTTATATTTTTTTTATCCCAATCAATTTTTTTCCTCAAACATATTTTTCAAAATAACTTTTTTTCAACAAAAAAAAAAAGTCTCTAAACTTTACAGTAAACTCAAAATTTTAAAAATCCATAACTTTACAGATACAAGTCCAAGTGAGATCTTTTTTTTAAATTACATAGAATTTTGAAAGAAACGAAATGATATCTATATTGATTTTTTTTTAATTTTTTAAATTTATATTTTTGTACCTAAATAGTTTTTTCCCCTAAATGTATTTTTCAAAATAACTTTTTTCTAACAAAAAAAAAAATCTCTAAACATTAGTACCAAATGGACTCTTATATTGATCATTATTCACTAGTCTTTTTTTTATATTACTTTTACCAATTATTTTATATATTTTTTCTCTTTTTTTTTTCCTATTTATTTTATTAATTACATCATATATAATTCAAATATTTTTTATTTAAACATAAATTATATTTAATGGATTATATTCAAGTGCAATACAAATAATTCAAATATTTTTTTATTTAAACATAAATTATATTTCATGTATTATATTCAAAATATAATACAAATACAATTCGATTATTCAATAGTTTTTGTTTTTGTTTTTGATTTTCCTTTTCCTTTCGTTCGTTCGTTCGTTCTTTCTTCTTACTCTTATTATTCTTTTTTACTGAAGAACCTTTAGGCTAAATTCATCATCTTCACGGTACTCTTTAAGCGGTTTTCTTTTTCTTTTCTTTCATTCTTCTTCCTTTTTCTTTTTCTTTTTAGAACTGAAGAATTTAAAATATACTAGAAAGCTGCTCATACATTTATTTTTCTCTGGTTCGTTAGCTTCATCCTTTTGCTACTCTCTATTTAATTGATTATCACATTTCTATGTAAAAATTCAACGAAAAAAATACGTTTAACATACTCCTCTTTTTCCCAATTCGTCGGTGCTTGCTAGTTTCAGAAAAAAATAAAATAAAATAAAATAAAAATAAAAAACAACAGCAGAAAAGTTTCAAAACTCCCAAAATAAAAAATGGGTATCTAAAATCAGATTTGGTAAAAAGAAAAAAAAAAGCGAAAATGGAAGAGATCTCAATTCGTAATGAACTTAGTACTTTGAAATGAAGGATCTTTTTTATCTTTTCTCGATCCATTCTTCAATCTCTTTTTTCCAATTGAAAAAAAAAATAAATATAAAGAGGAGCAGAAGACGAACAAGAAGACCAAACTAGACAGCTATGAACGACATGAAACAGCTACTAGCACTCGGATTTCGGATTGAAGCCCTCCAAATTGATCTTACTTTGATCTCAGATCCGTTCACGCCTCCAACAACGTTCGTGAATTTAACCTCGGACTTTGGATTGGGAAATTTTCTCCTTTTTTGAGAAGTTCTAGCAGGTAAAACAAAAAGTCTAAAAACTCCACGTGATGAAGTGCTTTCGTGGCAACGCTACTGGTGCCCACATAGGACCGGGTTGTAACCCGCTTGGGCTTTGTAGGGTTGCACTAGGATTAGGCCACCTCTTGGATCTTGTTTGGTTTAAATTTTTAAATTTTATCTTATATACGAATTTTGAAATTATATACGAATCTAAATTTAAATTTTTAAATTTAATTTTATCCATTTACTAAAAGCTAATAAAAATAATAATTAAATAAATAAATTAAAATCTAAAAATTTCATTTTGTTTCAACTTAATTATGAATCCATCTAATCCTTAAATGACTATACAATTTGGAACGAGGAACAAATGTTAGTAGCCCTTGTCCTAGGGACTTCTCACTTTAACTTCAAATAACAAAATACATTTTTTAGACCTAGCCAATTTTAGAGTTGTTATATATTGTATAGGGTTATTATTTTTATTATTAAAAAAAAAGGCTTCGGTAAACTTGACTTTGGTGCATGCATATTTTAAACTTAAATACTAAATTAATCATACTTAAACCTTCTTATTATCTATATTCATAGTTCACTAATAAGTGAATTGAACTGGATTACCTATTTTGTTTACTTGGTTTCCGTTTGTTTTCAACATTATATTCGTATTGCATTCAAATATAATGTAATTTTTATTTAAATGTAGAAGTATTGCATTCAAATACCAATCATTTCACATTTTAAATCTGACACAATTACTATTTATTAGTTTACTTTTTCTATTATTTTTATTAATCACATCACATATTCTCTTTCTCTCTCCTTTTTTTTATCTATTTTTACCCATCACATCACATATTTATTATTTAAATATAATACAAATACTTTTCATCAAAACACACATTGCATTCAAATGCAATGTAAATACTTTTCCTCAAAATATAAATTGCATTCAATACCAATCATTTCACATTTTAAATCAAACACAATTACTATTTATTATTTTACTTTTTCTATTATTTTTATTAATCACATCACATACTCTCTTATTTTTTTCTCTCTACTTTTTCCTATCACATCACATATTCATTATTTAAATATAATTTTAATACTTTTTATCAAAATATACATTATATTTAAATGCAATATAAATACTTTTCCTCCAAATGTAAATTGTATTCAATATATTACATTCAAACGTAATGTGTTTATTAAACAGAGACTTAAATAAGAAAAGAAACATGCAAATTAATAAAAAAATAAAAGAGAGGCCAAGAGTAGAAGACAAAATATAATTGCACTTATTATCTTAGGTTCTATTTGATAAATACATTGTGTTTGAATGCAATTTACATTTGGGAGAAAAATATTTATATTGTATTTAAATGTAATGTATGTTTTGATGAAAAGTATTTGAATTATATTTAAATAATAAAATATGATGTAATGGGTAAAAGTAGAGTGAAAAAAAGAGAGAGAAAAAACGTATGTGATGTAATTAATAAAAAATAAAAAATAATAATTATATTAGATTTTAAATATGATATAATTGATATTTAAATATAATATTTTTATATTTAAATAAAAATTATATTATATTTAAATATAATACGAATATAATATTAAAAATATACGACACCTTACTTTAAAATTTTGATTTAACTCACATTTATTGAAAGAAAAAAAGGAATCATGACACCGCATTTTGCTTGGCAAATTTTTGAGGCAATGCTGCTGTATTAATATCAATATATATTTATTAAAAGGAAGAGAGGGAAAAAAACACACGCGCGCGCGAAAAGCATTATTTAATGAGAAAACAATGAGCAACCTTTTTTTAATTTATTGTTTAATATGATGTAAATTTCTTTTTTTAATAAACATAACTTCAATTTTATTTTTATTAATACCCCTTTTATATCATATTGATTTAGTGTTAAATATTTATATTATATTAGTATAATGATTTTTAAATTTATATTATTCAGACACTTTCTTAATAAATTAATATCACACTTGTAGGTAATCATAAAAATATCCTTCAGCATCCACATAATAAAACAATGTAGAGTGCTTGTTATTTGTCAATTTGTTGATAAAATATTTTTTTTTTGATAAATATGTCGATAATATATGTTTTTATGGTTCCAAATTGCTAAAATTCCTGGCAGTTGTGGTGCCACTTCTTTCTTGCATTCTTGTTGGCCAGAAACTCATGTGCGTTCTCCGTTTGAACCTCGTACAAGGTAGTACTAATTGTAAAGTTAGTGGTGGGAAAATGTCAAGAGAATCGTTATTTTTTTATTTTTTTTAATGACAAAGGAAAGAAAATGCTTCAAGGAAACAGATAGTGCAACACTGCAACTTACTTTGTATAAAAATAAATAAATAAAATAAATAAATAAATGGGATTTTTATAATAAGCTAAGATTTTTTTATTCTATTGGTAGGGTAATATTTAATGGTCTTCATTTGATCAAAATAAGGATTTACGTGTTCTTAACTATATCAAATCCAAATCTAAATAATTCAAATATTTCAAAAAAAAAAAAAAAAAAACCTCAAAGCCAAAAAATACGACGACCACTGATAGCCCTTCTACCGACCACCATTGTTGGCTGCTCAGCCCATCACCCTAGGCCTCCTGTCCTCCGTCTTTGATGTCGCGACCTAACCCCGAAAAAGACAAGCTATGATTTCTTGGAAGCTAAACCGAAGTATGAAGGCGAAGCAGCACTGTTGCTGCCCCCCACATCGGCAACTCCGTGGTCTTTCTTCTGAGATGGGCCTAGACTGCTATATCCATATCTTCAATAGTGATCTTTTCAAGCCACCCACCAGACTTGTCAAGTGATTTAACTCTCCAAACTCCAGCAGTTCTATTAAAACCAATTAATTCAAAGAACATAACATTAACCTACTGTTCCATCTCAAAGTGGAATAACAAGTTGATGTTTTGGAGGCGAGTTGACAAAATCTCATCCTTGTTCAAAAAGGCCTATCCAGCTTGAACAAAGACCTAGTTCGAGGTTGTCCTATAACACAGGGTAAGAGGAAAGAAAAGAAAAAATAAATTCCTAATTTCTGCCAAGAAAAAACCAGGGTTAAACCAAACTCACAACCCCCGGGATCCCGGAGTTTTTGCCTGCTCATCATCAATCCCATTCTACTACTCTATTAGCATAAATTCTGACTCTTGTCAGTCTCCTCGTAAGGAATTAAAACATTTCTTTGATAGGGTAGAGAATAAGTGGTCCAATCGACATACCATTAATCTCGAATAGCGGCGGCGATGGTGGAAAAGACATTAAGTCGACAAGGGCAGGGGTGTCAGTGAGGTCTGGGAGAGAGAAAAAGTAGGAGGCTGGGGTTATGGAAGAAAAAGGGCCTTTTTTCTTATTCTTTTTTTTTTCTTAATTATTTTCTTTTAATCACATGTAATTGAATATGTTATAGATTTTATATACACATAACGTCTAAACCATTAAAATGACATTTAGAGCTTAAAAAAGTCTACTCCATCAATGGGTAAAAGTCTAAACCATAAATAAATAAATATAGTGCAAATTATTTGTGCCCTCAAAAGGATGAAAAGGTAAATGTTTATATCTCAAATAGACTTTCCTTCGAGAAAAGACAATATATTTTAACAAAAAAAAAAAAAACCACAATTGCTAGCTCATGTTTTTGTGGGAGCTTTTATTTTTTATTTTTTTGTTTAACCTCGTTAATAAAGTAAAAGTTTTTTAACTACAGATTTAGAAGGCGTTTGGTAAATGTATTGCATTTTGATTGTATTTAAATGAAATTTGTTTTTTGAATGTTGTATTTGGTTGAAAAGTATTTGTTTTATATTTGAATGAAATGTGTGTTTGGATAAAAAGTATTTTAGAGTTGAAAAGTTGATGTGATTGGTAAAAGTAGAGATAAATAGTAAAGTTGAAAAGTTGATGTAATTGTTTTAAAAATATTTTGAATAGTAATTGTTTTCGTAGCACTGTTGTAAAATTTGTGTTTGGTGTAAAATTGTATTGTATTTGAGTAAAATTAAAATGAAAAATTTTATCCAAAAGCCCCCTTAAATTTAAAAGTTAAAAAGGCTTAAAAGACTGTCAAGTTAAAAAAAAAAAAAACTCCTACACATAATCAAATTTTCCTGTTAAAATTTTAATTAAAAAATAGAAAGCAGTTCTTGAATATCTGTAACTCCATGGTCTCCAGCAACCATTCACCGGTCGATTTGCCCCCCCCCCCACCGCCACCGAGAGCTTTGCTTCGTGAGCTCCTTCTCTCTCTCCCTCTCTCTCTCTCTCTCTCTCTCTCTTGTTTCTCTCTCCTTCATTTCCATGGAAGCTTCAAGGCTAGCGACAATGCTGGTGGGACACCTCTCGTGTGCTAGAATCTTGCTAGTGTCCCCATGGCAATGGCATCTTGCGATGACCTCTGCCACGGACCTTTGTTGAGAACAAGCTCGGATATGCACCTTGCTCCCTTCGACTTTCGCTATCTCCTATAGTGGAGATTAGGGCCGCGACCCTAGGCGGCGGCCATCACCACAAGTCGCCACACTCGCAACACCGCCAGCAACGATCACAAGCCCAGGTGCGACGAAGGTCCTCGAGTGACGATAGATCGCCACCCACATGGTCGTCGGCGTTGTCGATGGAGTTACGATGTCAACCTTGCCGTTGAATCAATCCAAATTTCGGGATCAAGGCTGCACTGGCGAGAACGAACCCCAAGCATACGACATCGATGCGAGGTGGCAATTCTGGTGGTGGCTGGCTCGCTAACGGTGGAGGGTCTCCATGGCTGGATCACCAGAAATTTTTTTTAAGATCAAACTCAAGTTTTTTTTTTTTTTGGAAATATTTTGATCTTAATTACAGGTGATAAAAATACATGCATTTTCACTTAAGTTACTCAAGTTAAATATTAATAGTTAAATTTTATCATACAGGGTAAAAATCCTTACAATGATCCCCCGTGTTTTTTCAATCAGTTGTCTTGGTAATATAGTAGCGTCGTACACGTTTAGGCGTGTCATCATCACCGTAATGAGAGACCTATTGGTCACTGCACACTTTATTTCTTTTTTAGGGAACAAAGGCAACTTTTTTTTTTTTTTAATACAAGCTTTTTATCATTGGAGCGGAACTTTTTGTCGTTAATGTAAATAAATAAATAAAAACATGCCACTTTTTAAAGAGTGCTTCATTTGATAGATTAAAATTAATTTAAAATAATAAAAGTTAAAAAACAAAAATTAAAGAAAAAGATAAAAAAATATTATAATAATTTATAGAGTGAATTGAAATTTAGGGAGTTTAGTTTTGAGAATGATTTTTTATTTTTAAAAATATAAAAAATGAAAACTATCTTAAAATAATATTCGTTTATTTAACGTTTTTAAAATCATTTTGAAAATATTGTTTTTTACTATCTTTTTTTTTAGGGTTTTTTGAAAACGAAAAAAAGTTGTTTTTATTTTTTTTTTTTCATTTTCTCACTTCTTCTTTTCTTTTTCTTTACACTTGTGCAGTGCCAATGACGATGACCATGTACGACAATGGTCTCTATATCCGGTAAAGGACGAAGACCACAGATTGGTAACGACGACGATAGTCCCCTTGTGACGATGACTACTGACTCACAACGATAATCATTGACTTGCGATCCAAATTTCGCTGTCACTATCATCTAAGGATCAGGTCACTAATGTCTTTCATCTTTTTTCCTCATTACAAAGGCCATCACTAAACAGGTTTTTTTTAATTATGACTAATAAATTATTTTTTGTTATTTTTTAAAAAAATTAAACATAAACATGTTATAATAAAATGTTCACTTATAGAATGGTATTTAAAAATATAATCAAATAAAGTTTCATTTTTATATTTTTCAAAATATACATTTAAAAAACATAACTAAACACGGTTTCAAAAATATTTTCAACACAATTTTCAAAGCATTTTAATTTTTAACCTTTTTAAAAATAAAAAACATTTCAAAAATAATACTAAACCTCATCTTAATTTGAATTTTCCAATAAGTCTTAAGACTTTACATAAATAATCTATATATGTATCAATATATATACTATTATTATAGAGTTACAACACTCAAACTCACTTTTTATTTAGTTCTCAATCTTTATCCTAAAAATTTTAATTTAATTTTTATCTTTTTGTAAAATATTAATAAAAATTATAATTAATTTTGAAAAACTTAATCAACTTCAAATTAAATATTTTATATTCAATGTTAAACGAGAACCTATATATATATTCATAGAAGAATCAAAGATTAAATCAAAGGACTGTTCTCTACCTCAACACTAGAAATATCCAAAATTTCCTTGTCTTTAATAATCGTAAAATCGCTGTCAATTCAATGGAAAGCAACAAGTAGCAAGAAAAAGTTTACTTATATACGTATGCACACACACACACACACGCTTTTTTATATCCAGACGCAAGTAATTAAAAAAAAAAAAAAAAGGTTATTTTCGCAGCCTTTCGTGCCCAACCCAATAATTTGCGAGATGCTAAACTAGCCTTTGTCCGTTTCGGTCTAGACGAAATTTTTTTTATTTTTAGACTAAAATATTCATTTATATAAATAATTCTTTTAAATTTTCATCTTTAAACGTAAAAAAGTTTTTGTTTTTAAATATTAGAAAAGACTTTTATTTTTTAAAATAAAAATTTTTTATCCATCCTCTAATTAATTTTTCATTTATGAATAGAAAAAATTTTCTAATTTTAAATAAGGCTTTTTTTTTTCATTTGTGAAATTAGATGCTCAATCTAAACGGAAGTTAGAGTATTTTGAATGTAATATCAAATTAATATATCAATAGTAAAATTTGATATTTAGATGAAAAAATACCCTTTAATATAATATTATTTTTTATATTAAATTTATCATATACTAAATTTTGTGATAAATTTATCATCATATATAAATAATAATAAATTTTATTTTTAATTTTTATTAATTATTACCTTACGTAATTATTATAATAATTTTATTTTTTATTTATTAAAACATTAAAAATTCACTTTTTTACATTTTAAAAATAATAAAAAATAGAAATAGTATAATCATTAAAGTGTAAAAAGAAGATGATATTATTTATTTACATTATATTATAATAAGTATAGTAGTGATACGCAAACGGGTCTTACTATTTATCAAATAATTGTCAGCAAGAGGCATAAGGCAATCGACAAAAAAAAAAAAAATCTCGTGTGTACTTTCAAATGAAAAGGAGCTTTATATGTATGTGGGCGACTTGAAATACGGTCAGCCACGCATCAAACAAAAATAGCTAGTCGAAGAAAGAGCTGTCGATCTGTATATATACGTATATATTTTGCATGTATATATATATATATATGCTGCATCAACATGTAGGAAAAGAAAGAATAAAATTAAAAAAGAATCCTAAAATTTGGCCAAAAACATTACCATGTTCTACATTATGAAATATAGTGGGAAAAAAAAAACAACTTGTCCACGGTGGGTGGTAAATATTTAGATAAAATTATAGGAATAACCTCTTTGATATATATGTTTAAGATTTTAATTTATCTCACAATTCAGTTTTTTTTTTTTACCTTAAATTTCATTTTATGTGATATTATAATAGTGTAAAATTCAAATCATGAAATAATATTTCTGATGTGATCTTTTTTGGATAATCCATTAAAAAAAAAACTCTAAATATTTATATGCACAAGTAACGATGTCAAATTTGCTGTAACGTGTGTGACATGATCTACTTAGTTGAATAAATTATGCCCAATAATGTGCACTTATTTTAGTCTTGTAATGCCCCCATACCATTTCCTTTAATACAGTTAAAAGTCAATTTTACCCTTCAGATGGAGGGAGGAGGCCGGTTGTAGCATCGTGCAGGTGTTGGCTTGTAGAGGGAAGATATCGGAGTCAACATTATGCTGAGTGAGGAGATTGGTGCTGGTGTGTGGAGGGAGGACTTGGAGCGGAGATGATAATGCGGTTCAATAAATATCCAACCTATACAAGGCATGTATATGGATATAATAATCCCATAATTAAATCATAATTAAATAAGACAATTTTCCAGTTTTCATAAGATCCAGAGACAAAGATCCAGAGACGTTGTCGATTATGGGCGAAAAAAATAATAAACTCATTTCACTGTCATGGCATATGACATTTTTGTGTCAAATTCCATAGGTTAGATCTTCTAAAGGAAAACCCCACAACAAGTAAAGGAAAACCCCACAACAAGTAATATATATATATATATATGTAATAAGTAGACATATACGATTTTTAAATTCCAATTCACAATTTTTTTTTCTCATTTCTTGGATATGATAGTTTCTATTTCCATTTCATGTTTAAAAAATATCCTCTCTAAAAATAATTCTTTTTTTTTTTCTAGTTTTCCTTATGTTTAGGACATTTTAGCTTAGTTTCCTGTTTATGTTTAATCCTGTAAAATAAGGACACATTCTTCTAATGATAAAGAGGAATTAGTTGAATAAAATTAAGCTTTGTCCTTCTAATTCATCTTCCAATTTTTGGTTTTCTTTGTGAGTCAACAAATCTTGAAGTGGATCACCTAGCAAGTTAATTAATTTATCATCTCATTTTCTTGTGTTCTTTGTTCTGATATATGCTTCCGCTATGAGGGGAGAGGGAGGAGGTCGGCATCTAGGTGTAATGACAAGTTTATAATGACAAAAACATCTAGAGGTTCATCTCTCTCATCTCTTTCTTTCTTCTTGTCGCTGGCTTCTTTTTTCTCCGAGCTATGCTGCAATGACTTTGATGTCCTCTGCAATAACCAAAAAAAAAAAAAAAAAGACTATCTAATTTTCGCCTTACTAATTGATACAAATTTAATATTAACTTTTACAAATTTGATTCCCTGAAGCTTTATTTGATTTATAAGTCCGAACCCAAAATTTTGAATTTAGTTTTATCTTTTTCTTAAAAATTTTAAAAATTATAAATAAGTCATTTAATTTGAACCTAAAAATTTTATTTTTTATCTCAGATTCAATCCATGAATCAAACAAAACCTAATAAAACAAACCCTAATAAAGCTATTCAAATGAAAAAAGGTATAGTAATTATTTTGAAAAGTATAATTATATTTCAAAACAAGAAAATACAAACATCAATGCAGACTTGAATGACATCATAATTTAAGAAAATTTTGAATCAAACAAGCCCTAATAAAGCTATTCAAACGAAAAAAGGTGTAGTAATTTTTTAAAAAGCATAATTATGTTTCAAAACAAGAAAAGACAAACATCAATGCAGACTTAAATGACCTCATAACTTAAGAAAACTTAACTCCAATCACATATAAGTTTTACCAATAAATTCTAATGAAATGCACAAAGTCATAAAACATATACCTAATTTCAACAATGAGAAATCGAAAATCGTGTCGATTATCAAAGACACATACAACTCATTTAATAATACCACTATAATCAAATAAAAACTCCATCAATTGAAACTAAGAGAACTATAACAAAAAGGTCATCTTAATCCCGCTTAGAAATAGCTCTAACGGATTGGACCTACAACCTATACAAGAGTGTGGGTAGAAACAAAATCATAACTACAAAACACGACGCCTACATGATGAAAACAACATCGCCTTTAATTTAAACAAAAAACTATCATAAAAAGAAGAAAATAAAAAAACTATGATTACATGAATAATACCTTTAGTGACAAACTAATCAACACGACCAAAGAGGCAAGGCACGCTCCCTCCAACCAGAATGCTATCCTCGCAACCAAAACCATCACCATAGAGCCCAAAGTACCTTCTTTAGGGCCAGGAATCTTGTGGCTAACCAAGAAGCGGTTCTTGACTCCAGCACTAGGAAGAAACACGAACGGCAAAAACTCTAGTGCACACAATAGAGAGAGAAGAGCCCTTACTTTTGAGAAATTAAAAAAAAAAAAAGGTACAGTAATTGATAAAATATCATTTAACTAACTTCAGTAAGGTAATATTACGTATACACGCTTAACCAAATTTTTGTTTAACACAAGAACGTACGTTCAAACTTATAATGTAAACATATATATAGACGTATATATTTTCTATTCGTCTTAGACGTTCCCTTCACAAGCATAAAGCCATTATAATTTGCATTGATCTTGATCAATCTGATGAATTTTATAGCTTCGTTTACGAGGGGAGGGAGAGAATATTGAGAGAGAAGATGAGTAATAAATATAACGCAACTGAGGAAAGAAAGAAAGCTACAAAATACAAATATATAAACAATGTTAAGTATTGGATGCAGCGGAAGAGAGGGGGGAAAAGGGGAAAAAATAATTGATCCCTACAGTCACCATTTTAATTATATCCTTAATAAGTTAATTGGTTAGTTTCTATCACAAGAGAGGCAATAAACTTCATGTCATAATGCAATTAAATCATGATTAGTTCCATGCATTAATCCCTCCAAACGATCAAGTGTGATAAAAACTCAAATTTTAGAAGATTTTTGAATCTCTCTACCAGCTATTCCCTTCTGTAATCCTTCTTCCCAAACAACCATTAGTGATTGTAGTCTTATAAGTTTTAACTAATTCTCCCATTCTTGTCTATCTTCGATCCTCGTACCAAACATGCTCTATGAGATTCTAGTATGCAAATAGATTCCAAAGATTCACAATTGACCAATCAAAAAGTAAGGGTTATTTAGGAGGAGATTAGGTGCCACAAAATTTACAAAGAGGTGCTTTTTATTAAAAACCTTAAAGTGCACACATTTGCGCTCTAGTACATGAAATTTTAAATCTATCTTGTATGATCATCATCGACAGAATCCTTCTGAATCCAGGACTGAAAAATCAATTTATCGTAGCAATTCTAGGAAATAATTTTGTAGGCCAACTGGACCAACTTAGTACACACTAGTAGGTTTGACGATATACTAATTTGGGAACCAAAATGCAAGCTAGCTAGTTAGCGTATAATTAGATTATATAAAAGATTACATCTATCAATAAATAGATAACAATAATATAATTCATTATTATGTAGTTTTACGCAAAAAGTTGAGATTAAAATTAGAATCGGTGTCTATAACATTAAGATACATATTTCTCATGATAGAAATAAAAGGTTTTTTTTTTTTTTTTGACATAGAATACATAGGTATAGCAGTAAAGATACTCTCGAAGAAAACATCACAGTTCTCCATATTTCTCAACTTATTCTACCAAAATAAAAGCTGCTTCAAAGAAAACAAAAAAGGAAGAACAATTCATAAATTTCCAAGCAAAAAATATCAGTTCTATAACAAGGGCAGACAATTGCTTTGATGCTCTAAATTTAAATATGCGTGCATATTGAAACTTAAAACTAGAGAATCTGTGTACATACATACATACATACATATCATTCCATACATTATACACTAAATACAATCTCTTACAACTAATCTTTGATTAATTTTGTTGAATAGCTTCCCTAGAATGACACCATGAAAACAAAATTGAATAAAGTCAAACTTCTAATAAGAATAACTCTTCCAGCCATATATAGTTGATTCGTACACATATATAATAAGCTGAGGTGAAAAGAATTAATGGAGCATTTAATACTAGTTTTGTATTCGTATTGCGTTTAAACGTAATATAATTTTCATCCAAACGCAAAAATTTTACATTCAAATACAATACTTTTCAACAGTGCTACGAAAACAATTACTATGCATTTGTTTTTTGAAAATAATTGTTTACTAAGCTTTCAATTTTTTCATTCATATTATACTCTTTCTCTTTCTAACTTTTTTTATCTACTACCAATCACATCAATTTTTCAACTCTAAAATACAATTCAAATACTTTTCATCCAAACCTATATTTTATTCAAATACAAATCAAATTCTTTTCATCCAAATTCAAAATACATTTCTAAAATTATATTTAAACGCAATGCGAATTCAATAAATTTACCAAATGCTTTATAAATGTATTGATCACTGCTAAATATCACATAAACGGATTTGTACCTCTTCAATACATTAATTTATTACAATTTCCTGAGACACAGGCTAGTACATTTATCTGTTCTTTCTAAAATTCAAAATTTAAAATGTATTTCAAAATGCATTTAGCTAGTACAAATTCAAAATGCATTTCTAAAATTATATTCAAATACAATGTGAATTCAATACATTTATCAAATGTTTTATAAATGTATTGATCACTGCTAAATATCACATAAACGGATTTATACCTCTTCAATACATTAATTTATTACAATTTCCTGAGACACAGGCTAGTACATTTATCTGTTCTTTCTTTCTTTCTTCTCTCTTTTCTTTTGCGCGCACTAGATCGGATTCATGTAAATATAAGTCCTTTGATCTAAAAAAGACAAAAAGGGGAAAAATAGAACATTTTTATAACAATTAAATACGAATATTGAAATACTCTTGGTAGGGAAAAAAAAAAAAAGCAATGAAATCCTTTCATTTTTTAGAGGGTAGTTAGTTAAATTCAGATATCAATCAACAAACAGAAGTAATTGGAAGTCAAGACCCGAAATTTCAAGAAGACCAGCCATATTGCATGTTTAGTGAAATAAACTAAGGAACAAAGGTGTAGGCTTTGGGATAAATGACACAAAATTATCATATTGTATATAAGATGAAAAAAAAAACACAATTTTTTCAACCAAAAATCTGTTTAATTAATTCTTTGAGCAATCAAATCTACACCTAAACAATTTATAGCAAATGTATATTAAAATTTAAAAAAAAAAGACCTTTGGATGAAATCTTCTTTACCTTGTTAAAAGGGACCTTACGCCTTGTGATCGATCTCGTACATTCGCATCCTCAAAGGGAATTATATATTACATGCAAGATCAGAATCTTCACCGTTGAAACCAGCTCTCTCTCTCTCTCTAGCTATCCGGTAATCTTCTTCCAAAGCGGCATTCCAAAACCCACTGGTATCTTGTAAATTTCATATATTTGTAGCGAGTTTTTGACTCAAGTTTAGAAAAACTCTCTCCAGAACTTGCATGCAAAGCCGGAATATATATATATATATATTTGTATAAATACATATTGAAGAATATCAATGAATAAAGGCTCGGAACACTAACTGGTGGATAATCAATCAAATCCTTTGAAATCAAAGGCCAGAGGGTCGCCGTAGTCCCAAATACTCGGCAGACACTCCACATCATTCATCAACGGCCACATCATCGGCGACACTGGCCCCACCGCCCCGACTGGATCCGGAACTATCGGTGCAACCATCCCCGCCTGTGTGCATAGCGACAAGCTCGAGTCCACTGCCCCCGCCAAATTGCTTACCTCTTGATCATGATGGTGATCATCAACATGGTACACATGATAATCCTGAACCGTCAGATCATCATGGTTCAGCAGTTGCTGATGATGCTTCTGCACTTGATCGTGCAACAATTGGCCGTACTGATGTTGATGATGATCGTGAAGGTCGTAATTCGGCACGTACGAGGTTGTCGCAGTAGTAGTACAAGTAGTATTAGTACTGGTGGGGTAGCCATCTACGCTCATGATCCCGTCACAAGCCGGATTATGGTGCGGAATATTGTACTGTTGTACTGGATTATGCACTACCGTACCGACAGTACTAGGATGAGTATAAACCCCGACAGCGGCGGAACCGTACTGCACGAATCCGGAGGCGGCGTTGAGGAACGGGACAGGCTGGACATGTACGGTGGCGGCGGAGGGGTAGGTGGCGGTGAGGCCGAGGCCAGAGGGACGGGGGAGGAGGGGGCGGAGGGTTTGGGTGGAGGAGTAAGAGGAGGAAGAAGAGGAGGAGCCGCGAGAAGAGGACTGGGAGGAAGCGGCGGAGGGCTGGAGGTTGAGCTGAGCGCGGGAGCCGTAGAGAACGATGGCGGCGCGGTCGTAGGCTCGTGCGGCGTCCTCGGCGGTGGCGAAGGTGCCCAGCCACTTGCGGGTCCGCTTCCTGGGCTCGCGGATCTCTGCCACCCATTTGCCCCAGCTCCGCTGCCGTACGCCGCGGTACCGGAACTTTCCGTTGTCCGGGCCGCCTTTGCCTTTCCCCTTTCTTGTTGTTGTGGGTTTGGAGGGGGAGGAAGGAGGAGGAGGAGGAGGAGGAGGTGGAGGAGGTGGAGGAGGAGATTTGGGGATGGGAGCTGAAGGAGAAGTGTTTTGGGGGTGAGGATGATCAGATGGGCCAACGTCGTCCATTAACTTTAAAGGTGAAAAAAAATAAAAATAAAAATTGGTTGGTGTTGGTGTGAGATTGTGTATGGCTGGGAGAGAGGGACGCGCCGCCCGGCCTCGTTCAGTGTATTTTCAAACGAGTAGTCATGAAATGGAGAGAGGGTAGAGGTTGATTTTGAATTGGCGTTTCTTCGTCAATGGTTGAGGAGGGCGGTGGCTCTCCCCCTTTATATATAAATTTTGCCTTTTTACTCAGACAGACAGAGAGAGAAAAGAGAGAGAGTGATTGCTGTGCTCTGAAGAAACTGACCTTGCTCAGCCAGTGCATATTACTGGGGTTTTGGAATTTGGAACATTAAATTCATTTATTTTGGACACTTTTTTTTTTTTTTTAAATTGTTGGTTCCTTTATGCAGAGCTTTTGAATGCTTTATTTTGGGTAATTTCTGTATAATTACCTGGCTAACTTGTTCAGGTGGAAAAAATAAAAAGCTTTCATACTATATTTTTTCCTTTACCTTTTCCTAGCTAGGGTTTGAATGAACTGTTTTTTAATTTGTATCACTTTCTACATATATGGTGTCACTCTATGTCCAAATGAAATATTAATGCAAGTTTTTTACGGTAAGTTTTTTTTTTTTTTTTTACTCAAATATAAGATGTTTGGTTGATGGTAAAACATTTAAGTGTATTTTAAATATTTTAATTTTTTCATTGTAATTTAACTCAAATCTAAATTTATATTTTCACTTTTTAAAAATTCGTAACATATTCGTTTTCTACCTTTACACTCTTGAAAAAAGATGAATCAAAATGAGATTGATGCTTTAAGGAGGATAAAAAAAAAACCCTTCTCAAATTATTATTCAAAATATATCCAAATAAAGCTAAATTTAAGGCGGATATGTTTTTTGGATTTGAACTAAGTGGTATTTCATTAATCCATATCTTCTGTTTAAAATTTTCTGTTTTAAACTATGTCCAGCCACTTATATCAAGTTACCTTATAAAAAAAACTGTATTTATTTTTCTATCTATTTTTCATCTTATAAGGTAACATGATATAAGTGGTTGATCGAATATGATTTGAGACAAAAAATTTTAAACAGAAGATATGAATTTGTATTTTATCATTCTAATTGCACATTTCTACTGTTGAGAGACAATTACCTTTTCAAATGACCAATTCAATTGAATATTTTAAATGTTATCATTTAAATGAAACATTTAAGACGTTGAGAACCAAATGCATATGTAAATGGCAACACTCAAATTGGCTTATTCCAAGTGGTAATGCTGAACTAATCTGGGCAAAAAAACTACCTAAGAATACGTATTATTTGAATATACAATTTCAATTCTATATTTAAATGTAAAAATTCAATTTGAGTGAACTTTCAAATATAACCCATTATTGAAGCGGGTACTAAATACATATTCATAGGTTCAATCTCAAGTAATTTTATTATTTATTTATTAAATATATATATATACACATAAGTTTTCTTCTTATTTTTCAAAGGAAAAAACGTAGTAATTTTTCTATTTTCTTGCTTTTCGATAATATCCTATTATAAGAGCATCTTCAATATAATGTTAAATTCTTGTGTCAATTGTACAATTTGATATCAGATGAAAAAGGGCTCTCTAATAAAGCGTTATCTTTGACGTCAAAATTGCTATAAGCTAAATTTTGTAGCTAATTTATCATAAAATATTGTAGTCAATGTCAAATTTAATATTTAATTTTTTTAAAGTTGTTTTGATTTTTACATGCAAATATTTCAATGTTTTTTTATTTTTATTATTTATTTAAATATTAAAAATTTAATTTTGTAATTTCTAAAGTATAATAATAATGATAAAAAGTAAAAATAAAATTAAAAATAACATTATGCATTAATTATATATTGGAGTATAAAATAAGATAATATTTCATATGTTTATAAAATATATATAACATTAATATAGGGAAATGCTTGGAGATGGTCCAAGGCTGATATATTGACTATGGACTTTTTTTTTTTTTCTTTTTCTGAAGAGTAGACTGTAGAATACTTGATTCCAGGCCATGTCATATATGTGGCATACAAAAGGTCGCACACATATTTATAGCACACAATATTGTCAGTAGTTGATATTACCAAAAAAAACACAAATTAAATAGGCAGTGTTTCGAAACAAAGCAAGGGAGGGCTTTTTCCTTTCTGGATTTGGGAGGATTCGAATATTTGCCATGTTAATCAAATGAAGTAAATTAAATAAAATTATTCATTGGGTTGGTGCAAAAATTTCAGCGTCCTCATCAGCCAGAACCCAAGATGCCTCTGCAATCTGCTGTAGAGTTCTTTCTGGCCGGCCCCCAAATTCTTTGGTTCCATTAGTAGTAGCTCACTTCTCTAACAACATCAGCTTGCTTCGTCAAGAAGGCATGTGACCACTGCAGGCACAAAACTGTCACCAATTATTTGTTTTTATAAAGAAAAAAAAATCTGCATTTATTAAGATACATACAATCTTATAAACAGCAAATAGAGATTATAATTATTTAAATCAAAAGGAGATGTCTAATTGTAGGAAATGCTTGTATATTGGTACTTGAAGAATGATTAAACGTTTTTTAAAACTGGACCACATTGAAATGTTTAAACAGATATATCTACCGTCATCAACTTAATTTGTACTGGATTTGGGAACCAAAATACACAGTTTTTTTGACTGGCTTGATCAAAACGAAATTAGCTTAACAAATAAATTTTCCCATGTATAACATATATTTTTTAAGACTATTATCCCGCAGATAATGAAATTATGAAAAACAACTTTAATAAGATCATAATTCGCATATATACCAAATTGATATGGAAAAGGAGAAGACGGAGAATCGACAGCGAAGGAAGAGAAAAACAGCAACAAAAAAGTTAGTCTTAGAAACAATATTTGGCTGTGGTGATTTGCGGCACGGCGAGGTAGCCAGGGAGGACCCGTGGTTGCTTAGGGCTTAGGGTTTTTTTTTTTTTTTTTCCAAATAATTCATTTCAAACTATAACTGAATTCGACGAACGAGTGATCAGGATATAAAACCCAACCCTGGAACTCCCAAATTGAGACATTTTTGCCAATATTTATCTTAGGGCCGAACAAGTTGCTCCCAACATTGGCCGGGTTGGTGGTTTGGCATCCACCGCAGCCAACGAGTCGGTGTGGATCTGGTAGCCGAAAATTTTTATCATCTGGTGCAGTACCTCTAGGCTGCGTTTGGTAAGTGGGATTAGGACTTGGATTAGGATAAATAATCCTATTCTCATGTTTGGTGAGAGTTTTTGACCGGAAAACATATCCGTTGACTTAAAAACAGTCCCACAAACATGAGATTACTAGTCCTCCCAAAATACAAGGGATTTCTAGTCTCCCTCGGACAGGATTAGAATAAAGCTCCAACAAATGGTCCACTTCATTCCACCAGAACACAACGTTCAGCAGCCGCCTTCACCGCCGTTGCCACCGTCTCCGCTCCATCGTTGCTGGAGTTCACCGTCGCCGCCCTCCGCCACCATATCTCTGTCGAAGTTTTGACCACCGAATTGCAGTCGCCGTCGTCGTCTCCCTTCCCTATGAAATCTCCATCGAAGCCCCCACCCTCAATCTTCGTCGTCGATCTGGATGTCCGACGTGCGCGCCTCCACCCCACTGATCTCCGTCAATGGTGCCTCGTCGTTCCCAACCACATATGTCACGAAGGCCCTACTCCGAAAACTGTAGTTCCGTCGGAGCCCCTCACAAATCTACCGTCACCATCGCCGCTCCAGTTATAGTCCACTGATGTCGGCCGTCGCTCCTTTCCCGGTGAGGTAGTCGCGTTGCCTCGATCGGCCACCCCCTTTGTCGAACTCCATAAGTCTATCTCCAAAGTCCTCTATTTTTTGCTTTTGTTTTGTTCTTGTGTATGTTATACCCGTACAAAAACAAGCTAATATTATATATATATATATTTTAAGATTTACATTAGATGTTTTACATTTTCTTGTTTTCTTCTGTAAAAATATTTTTT
The DNA here is from genome assembly GCA_035233585.1 of Antiaris toxicaria. Taxonomy (NCBI): domain Eukaryota; kingdom Viridiplantae; phylum Streptophyta; class Magnoliopsida; order Rosales; family Moraceae; genus Antiaris; species Antiaris toxicaria. The sequence continues at coordinate 8,028,172 of CP141162.1, read as the reverse complement.
AATTTTTTTTTGGAATTGTTATTATTATGTGATTTTTAGTATTTTAATTTATTTCAACTATTTGTAATATTTTAATTTATTTTGTATTAGTATGATTCATTATATTTTAATTAATATATCCATTTTAGTTTAATCCGGTAACAGTGCACCATATAATTAGGCACTTAATCCGATTATTTAAAAAACACATGATAGGATTATATTTAATCTGATTTAATTTAATCCAATTTAAACCTAACAACATAATTTTATATTATCTAACGCACCAAATAAGTCTTAAAGTTTTTATAAGTACTTTAATTACAGGGAAAAAAAACTTCAATACGAAAAAAGTAATAATAATCTTCCGCATGCCAATGACTCTCGGGTACTTAGGCCAAGCAAATGATAAAGCACTTCCAACATTAATTTAGTTAAACTCCTTTTTATTAAAAAAAAAAAAAATTGTTAGTGCAATTCTTGAGGTTTGGTCCGGCTCCCGCCGTAAAACATAATTAATATCTTATTTTGAAAATAGGTCTCCTCTGTAGTGCTTCATTAATAATATATATGCGAACTCTCCTCTAAAAGATGTAAAATTATCCGGTCAAATATATATGTATTTAAATGAAGATAAGGGAAGAATATGAACTCAGGCTTGTGCAAATTAAAGGACAATTGAGCATAGAGCTGGCGCGCAGATCTACAGTGCAAAAGCAAATGGATAGACATTGATATTATTTTTTTCGGGTAAAGAAACTTCCTTCTGAATTTGGAGCTCCTCTCTTTATTTTATTTTAATTTTTTCGTTTTTTAAAGACAACCTCGCTAGAAATTTTAGTACTCCATGGTAAAGTAAGTCAACTATGCCGTGATTATTTGTCTATTCTTTAAACCTTTAATAAATTACGAAATAAAAGAAATAACATTTTCAGGAAATACTATTTATTATAGAGAGAAGATGGACTCATGAAAGTTGCGATTATTAATCAACATATTTAAGCCTAAACATACAATAATTAATTGTCTTGGATACCTATATTTATCCATGCACAATTTTTGCCTCCGGAACAATATGCGCATATATGTGTGTATATATATATATATTGCATGGTCATGCAATACAAGGTAATGTGTGATGAAAACTAATTGACACTTCTCTCGAGTTTAAAGCTTGCAACCAATATTGATGGGAACTAATTCATAGTGCTGTACCCGCATGAACGTTTTTGAGAGTGCTAAACCCAGCTTCTAATTTGTTGATTATCTGCTTAATTTGCCACAAAATTAATTCGGACTCATCCAGTTGTCCTGTTTGCAGATCTTCATGTATGCTCAAACTCAATGCTGATTTTTTTTTCCCTTTGTTTGGTCGGGTTTGCAGTTGTGGCTCGTGATGACTCTTGTAAAAGGCTATCAATTTATATGCCCAAATTATGACAAAACAAAACGATTAATAATTAGGATACTCGATTCTATGAGTAGACGATAAAAACAAACAAAAGAGATTAATAAAACAAAAGTGTTAGAGAAATATCCACTCAACAAAGACAAGAAAGAAATGTTTTTGTGATTTTAAAACAATTTAATAAAAATATACAATTTAAAATAGAGAAAATTTATTAATTAAAAATGATAAGATATCAAGAATCTCAACATAAAAATTCATTAATTAAAAATGGAAAGATATCAAGAATCTCAACATACTTCATTCAACTATTTGGATTTTATTTTATAAATTGACTCAATTAAAAGTTTTACATCCCAAATATATTTAAGTAAATAAATTCTCATGTTGGGAATTAAGAAAAATTATCTTATAAGAAATTTAAAAGCGACAATATGCTACTGGCGACATTTCAGTAAAAGACTACTTATAAAACAATACTTATCAATATATTGTATCATACAACAATCACATAAAAAGAGCTTATCTAAATTTATATAAAAGTTGATTACAAAATGTATTAATATGAGGAAGAAATATAATGAAAGAAAATTATTACTGAAATATATAGACCATACAAATTATTAGATAATTAAAACCCAAACAAGTTCATTATACCTATAGGATCATCTCTAACCTCACTCAGAAACTCTAGCCTAACTTGCAATACATGCTCATAAAATTCTAGAGAGAAAATATGAGAATACAAGCAAGATAAAAATGAGAGAGAAAGAATGTATCTCTCATTCTACTTAAACCTCCCCAAGAATGATCTTTTATAGGCATAATTTTACATTATTCTACCTAACCTCTACATAAACGTTTCAAACTTATTATAGTAGTTGGTGCATACACAACACAACTTTTTAAACTTGCTACAGTAATTGGTACACATATAACACAAAATTTTTAAACTTGCTACAGTAATCGACGCACACTTACTACAATGCTACAGTAGTCGGCGCACACTTTACTATTGTGCTATAGTATTCGACGCACATTTTCAAACATGCTACAGTAATTTTATTAGCTACAGTGGTGCATGCAATTAGGAATGATCTAGTGCAGTAAAGTGCATGAAAAGCTTAGTTTTCATAGTTTTCTAACATAAATAGTGATGTCCGGTGGGACCCACTTCCTCAATTTGACACTGCAGAAAAATAAAGTATTAAAATTAGATATTTCATAAAAAAAAATACTATATATAAACTGATTGGAAATATTTAATTTTAAGCTTATTTAATATACTACTAGAAAAAAATAAGATAGAATAAAGCAAAATTAAATAAAGACATTATGAAATTTATAAATAATCTAAGTTAAAGTACAAAAACAAAATAAATCAAAATAAATAAAAAACAACTAAATTCTCAAGGATAAGTTAATTTTTATGCATGAAAAAAATGGTAAAATAACTTTATAAAATAGAGTTATCAATACATTCTGTTGAAACCGATTCCATTTAAGTAGCTCAGGTGATCAATGACAATTTGTTGTTAACTACTGAGAATTGGCTGTAGAAGAAATTAGGATTCTTTTTTAGACTTTTATTCTTGGACTAGAACTTGGAAGCAAAGTTTTACACGCTCTAGCTAACTATGCATTTTTTCCTTTTTTTTTTTTTTTTTGTTGTTGTTTTAGGCTAGATGTGTTGGGGAAAACACCTACATGTCTAAAATACAGCAGAAAAATACAATTAAAATAGAATCAAAGAGAAGACAAAGAATTTATGTAATTTGACAAAATTGTCTACGTTTATAGGAGAAGAAGAATAATTCTTTATTAATAATTTTAGAATTACATACTGAACAAAATCTCTCAATCTCTCACTACTCAAAACACTTTACACCCTTTGTATATCTTTCTTCTAACTATTTCTTAAAAAGTAGGCATATTCTCTATATTCTCTCTAATCACACATATAACCTTAAATAAAAAGTACCTATATATAGGCTCTTAATAGACGACAATATTAACCCTAGTCCAAACTCAAAATTTAAACAAAACTTAATTTGAGTCAAAATTTAAAATAACTAAAATATATAACAGGATGTTAATATATATTTGCCAATTATTTTCTTCTTTTGTACATAAGAGTCATTTAATAGAGTTTTTGTTTTTACTTTTGGTTAGTAGAAGAAGAGAAACAAAAACTAATGACTTCTTAATAAATGTTTGAAACCCAAAAACTTGTGAGGTTAAAATGATTTTTAAAGTTTTCTAATAAGTATTAAAAATATTAAACTAAAGTTTGTAATATTTGACTTAAATTTTGTTATATGTTTTAAAGTCAATTCAAAAGAGCTTTTATCTTAAATATATTTTTTTAACTTCGACGTGAAGTTTTTTTGATAGATCTTTCAAAACTTTTAGAAGTTGTCTTTGGAAGTAGCTTCAAGAAATTTCTGACAAATTGTGATCTTTTAAAAATAATCATGAAATTAGAAAAAATTTTGGATTCAAGCTATTAATTTTGTGATTGCAAATAATATAATTTTTAGTATGTGGTGTCCTAAATAAAATTAAACGAAAAAGGGGGAAAAAATTTGTTGTGGCAACAAAATTGTTTAATTATGTAAACTAGGCATGGTCAATTTTCTTCGACTAGTATTGTAACCAATTTATTCCTTCCAAGTTGTCGATCGCCTTTCTGGAAGAATATTCGCAAGACAAAAGGATCCCGTAAACTAATTAAAGCTTGCATAAACCCCAAAAATAATAATATATAATCGTAATAATCAGGCAACGAAAAGGAACGATACACGTACCATGGCAATTGCAAATACTAATGAGTCGATACTCACGTGGCGTTTGCATGCGTTCAAAAATCTGCCACGCAATGACATATTCCTGCCTTAGATTTCACTCAAGTCTCGATTGAAAGAATATATGAAAATAAAAGGGAGAAAAAGGAGGAATTAATATTCTGCTAAATTCTAATAAATTAAACCCTTGTTTAAAATGAAATATATGGTTCCATAGGAAATAAATAAAAAGTATTTGAATTATATTTTAATAATAAATATGTGATGTGATTGGTAAAAGTAGAGAGAAAAAAAGGAGAGAGAGAATATATGATATAATTAATAAAAATAATAGAAAAAGTAAAATAATAAATAGTGATTGTATTGAATTTAAAATGTGACGTGATTGATATTTGAATGAAATACTTTTGTATTTGAGGAAAAATTACATTGCATTTAAATATAATAAAAAAAAAACATGTGCCAAGCACGCTATAAATTTAGTTAGTAATAATTAGCATGAAGAAGCCTTGTGCATCGGACACTTGCTTTTATCGAAGAAACTAATGTACATATGAAAGAAATTACTTGAGTTACAAAATTTGATCTTCAACTAATTTGGTTTGCACGAGGATCGCATCAGAGAGGGGGAAAAGAATAAATATAAAAGAGGTAGGCTGCAATCATGAATGGAGGAATTTGAAGCCGTTGCTATATATTGCAAGTAGGGAACCGAATATATTATATCTAACTTGCTTCATGTTCGATTTCCCTTTGCAAGAAAGGAATCCAAATCTACTCTTCTTCCTTTCATTCATTCTTTATTTATCATGTTAATTAAATTCAACAATCAAATCACATAATAACAATTTAAATATTAAAGGTTTTTAATTAATTCACTTAAATATCAAAATTTAATTAGAGGAACAGTTAAGAAAAAAAAGTAAATTGTGCAATAAATATGGATTTTGTGAGAAGACAAGTTAAAAAGATCTAGGGTCTATCTAGTAGAGCTATTTGAATGATAATATTTTGAATCTTTTTATTTGAACAAAAATATTTAAATTGTTCGAAATAGTGTTTGGATGTTCATACTTTAAGCAACCACATTTAAACATAGTTTTTAAATATTTGTAATTATACAAACTCTCAACGTATGAAAAATTTTAGCAGTTTATATAGATGCGATTTTGTTTCTATTTTCACCTTGAATTCATAGAAGAAAAAAAAATCTATCTCCATCCAATTTGAAATAAAGAAGAATTAAAAATAAATTCATTTTTAAGTGTTTATCTTACAAAAAATTCAAATTACCTAAATAAAAAAAAAACTCAATTCTTATTTTAAACTAAAAGGCCAAATAAAAAAAAATACATCATTTGATGGTACCCACTTAAAATATGGACGCCATTTTAAATTTTCTGGTAAAATAATTGATAAGAGAAGAGACAAACATGTGTCTTCGAACAGCAATTAAAGATAAGTTCTTATCTAAAAATAATAATCAAACAGTGAAACAGATAAGTTATTTATCATTTATTTTTCATCCCCAACAGAAAAGGAATGATTCTCTTCAACCAGGAGCATGATCAGTGTTTTTTTTTTTTTTTTCCTGCTTTTTTTGCTGGAAAGATATATAGCAGTTTGCCTTAATATATATATATATATGTATATGTATACATATACACACGTGAAATTAAAGGAAAAACTTGCATGGAATAAATGACGTGTGTGGACAAATGAAGCGCCACAGAGTCAAGTCCACGAAGAGTTGTTTGAAGCAGTGATCAGCTGCATGTGATTGCCAGCACATTGGTGCCTCGGGACTCGAAATAGCGGCAAAGAAAAACAGAACCTGTGGGAACCCCATTTTGGACCACGAAATAAATATGATCAACTCAGATCCTATCAGATCAGACAATTTCTAATGCATTAACAAACGTTGGGTCAATCTGGTCGTTGAAAACTTGGGTGGAACTTTTGCTGTTCTCTCTGTCTCCCAATTTTGGATTTTGGAGGGTGAGCTTGTAAGGTTGGACGGGAGCTATTCCAATTAGAACCGCCCACATTAATTTGTTTGCGTTCTCTCTCTCTCTCTCTCTCTTTCTTATATTTTAATTTATTTTTCCATTATAAACCAGTAAGAAATGGATAATCTGACTACATCAGTGGTATGTATATTTGTGTATATGTATGTATAAAATTGTATAGAAGTGGTGACGCATTAAGTTAGAATGTTGGATAGATGGAGGTTGGGCTGTATGGTTGAGTAGTGATATTGAGTGAGACCCTGCATTTACTACTTCTTCTTCTTCTTTTAAAATAAACATATTAAATAGGTGATTAAAAGAAACATGTTAATTCAAACGTAAAACAACACTTAAAAAGTGAGCATAAAACAGGTTGACAAGCAAACTATGGGCTTGTTTGCTTCAAAGTTTCGAATCCAAAATTTTAGTTTCAGTTTTGTTTTTTTTCTAAAGAGTCAACAAAAATTATAACTAAGTCAATCAGTTTGTACTCAAAATTTCATCCTATTTTAGACTTAGACTCATACACCATTCAAACCCTAAACAATGTAATAATGTTTTTTATAAATTACCAAACATACATACATATATATGATGTAGACATGAATATTTTCTTAACTAAACGACAATGCGTATTAAAGTCGAAATAACGTGTCTTTAAAGAGGAAGAGAAAAACAATACCGTTTAACATATACGAGAGATCTAAATGTGAGTCAAGGTTAGCTTTTAAAGGAAAAAGTGAAGAATCAAACTGAAAAGAAATTAGAGCTCTGTTCCAAAGTTGATATGGCAAAATAAAGATGATGATTTGTTAAAGGCAACAGGATGATCTTGAAGTGTGTAAAATGAGATGAAGTTGCATGATTTGGATATCCAAAATTTATTATAGAGATTATTTTGTAGAAGTTGTAGCTAAACATTCAACTTCTTCTTATCCTTGTTGATACATGGTTTTAGCACCAGGCCTAGTTCTAAGCCCCACTCCCATTTTTCGTCCTAGAACAACAATAATTGGCTTTCTTTGTGAACCCAAGCTATGTTGGAGAACTAATACCGAGTAGCGGCTCGCTAGCCCATGTAAAAATTGAAGGATAATTTTCAGGATTGCCGATTGACAAAGACTACCACTGGATCATTGTCTCTAAGTTACATTAACTTCAGTCTAATAAATTTTAGTAAATTGACTAGACTCTTTCATCTTTAGTCTAATAAATTTTGACTGAATTTCATATATCCCTTCTGAACTATGCATCATTTTTCATTTTGTCCTCTGATTTTCTAAACCCGTTCAATATAATTTCCTCTAATGTATCCAAAATAGTTAAAAGACTTCCTTCTCACTTCTCTCTATGAATTTAATTTAATGGATTTGTTGAGGTGATACTAACTTTTTTTTTTTTTTTTTTTTTTCAGTGTGGCAATTCTGTGGCATTTCCTCAATGTTCATGGACCCAATTACTTCTTTTTGGGCTCTTCTTTACCTCAAGCCCGTCACAAGGCATTTGTGAATGGCCTAGAGGCCCAAGGTTTTTGAATGGCCTAAATGGACGATGTGATGATAATTAGGTTTTCCTCCCATAGAGATACGGTTTCCACTTTGTCGTACTGACGTCTTTTCAGCAAATAGTACTGGTAGTACTTCCTCCCAACGAATGACAAAAGGTTCCCGAGTGCTTTTCAACATGTTTTAAATGGCGACAGGTCCCATCTACTACCGTCACTTATACATTATCTCAAATCTCATCCACTCAACTAACTATATATGTGTCACCTCCGAAAGAAGGAAAAATAAAAATAAAAAAAAATAAAAAAAAAGAGTATCAGAATAATAAGGTGGCCGATTACGCCAGAGAATCCAAATATGTCGTAAGCGATCGTGTCATTTTGGTCATGTCAGTTTGGGTATAGATTACATAACGGAAGCTATCAGAAAATGGAACTACCCTGTCCATTTCCAAGATTGGCTCAGCTTGCTTGGTTTCTAATGCCTTGTTTTTGTTATAAATTTTTTAAGGATGTATCAGACAGGTTCTAGGTAAAATCGAACAATAATTTCATAACTGATTTGATGCGTTTGAATCCTCCAAATTAAAGGAAAAAAAAAAAGATTGGCACTTTACAGGACAAATGACAAGGGCCAAAGATGCTATGATCAAATAAAACAAACTCTATGCATGGATCAATGGAACATCAAGAGTGAGGAAACTTGTTTCCATTAGGGAAAAATGGAGTCCACGCTAAAGAGAGAAGGAGATAGATAGATAGAGAGAGAGAGAGAGAGAGAGGAGAGGTAGCTCTAAAATTGACATTAGCTAGTCTATTGGATCACCGTTTATGAGAGAATCAATTTACTCCATTTTTTTTTTAATCTGGTTTAAATATTAAAAAAGACGAGTCAAAAGAGCTCTAAAGTCAATGGGTGAGCACTAACAATCAGGTGGTCCTCACGTGCACAACTGGCTCCTGATCAAGTACTCGTACTTGTCAACGGCGCTGGTGGGGACAGCCACCATGACCCTCACGGCGTCCCTCTGATCCGTCACCGGCAGGAACAGGCAGTACCTATCGCAGCAAATGGGCCCCACGTGGGCCGGCTTCCCCATCCCAAAGTCAACCCTCTCCAGCCCCAGCCTTGACCACTGCGACACTATCAGCACCCCCACCGGGTCCGGGCACGCGCTGCCACTCGCCACCGCCTCCATCACTGCCCTCACGTGCTCGTCACCCACCCTCTCCTTTGCCGCCCTCATCAATCCCGCGGCGTACGACAGCCCCCTCTCCGTCAACTCCCTGACGGTGCTGACGGCGCACCCCAGCACGAACGCGTTCCCGTAGTAACCCGGCGGGAGACTCGGCCTGACCCGGCTCCGCACGTTGATGCTGAACAGGAGCTTCAGCGGCTGGCTCGGGGGTAGGCTTAGTGCCTTAGCCCAGCTCCTCCACACGTGCGCCGTCAGGACCTCGAACGACGTGAACGAGCACGAGTGTGACCCAGCTGCCGCGAGACTCTTCAGCTCGGAGAGAGAGCTCCTGTTGAATACAAACGACGTCGGAGCGAGTCGCTCCGCCGAGAACCGAGTCATGAAGCTGCAATGGTCCGGGACCGAGTCGAACTCGGGGAGACGACGAGGAAGAGGTGCATTGGTAGTGATCATATTATAATTGGGCCGTGGTGGGTCCATTAAGTGGCGGGCCCAGATGGGCTTGGGTTTGAACTCGGTCAACGATTTTTTCCCGAGGGCCAACTCGGCGAGGAGGTTGAGAAAATCGGCGCTGCCGATTCCGTCGCAGATGCAGTGGTTGAGGCCAACGCCGAGGGCGACCCCGCCGTCGCGGAGCAATGTGAGCTGCACGACGAGAGGTGGGGCCCCCATGAGGACGTCGGCCACGTGGACGGACAGGAGCTTCCTCCAGCTGGCCACGCCGCGTGGGGCCCTCTCGAAGTCGGAGACGGTGCGTTCGGAGACGGCCTCGATGAAGACGGCGCCCTGGGCACGGCAGACGACCTCGAGGAGGCCCGAGCCGTCGGACTTGGGCCGGACTCTGCCGGCGAGGGGGTAGTACGGGACCATGGCCTTTGAGAGGGCCCACTTGACACGGGCTGCGACGGAGGTCTGGTCGACTCCGCCGGGCCGTACGGCTCGGTAGACGAGGAGGTACTCGATGGTGAAGCGGAGGAAGAGTTGGGAGTCAATGGCAGAGAGAGTGAGGTTGTGAGAAGGGGTTGGTTCCGATGGAGTCACAACCACAGCTTCTTTGATGCGCTCGGAGCTTCCCATGCTGTGAGGAGAGGAGTTAGATAGATAGATAGAGAGAGAGAGAGAGAGAGAGAGAGTGAGTTGGAAATTTGGAGGGATGTGGGTTGGAGCTAAGAGGTGGGTTTTTGGTTTGGTTGAATTATAAGAGAGGGCAAAAATAATAATAATCGGAATAATAATAATAATAATAATAATAATATAGATTGTTTTGTTTGTGTGTATTATTATGGATGGTGTAGTGATTATTGTTATTATTATTTGGGGGATTATTGTAAGGTAGTGACCCATGTGTATCTTTTGCGGTGTCTGAACTGTGAAAGATTTGTGCCAAGATTCTCCGGGCATTGCTTTATGGAAAAAAGAAAAAATTAAAAAAAAAATTTTTAATGTGTGAAGACCAAAACAAAACAAAAAATAATAACAGCTTGGCTTTGCTTTCTGTCCGTTCGGAGGGTGTGATGGCTATCACTCTGTGCTTTCTTTCTCTTTCTCTTTCTCTCTCTCTCTCTCTCTCTCTGATCTCAGTTTTTTACGTGGTGCTTTTCATGTTGTTGTTTTTGTTATTGTTATTGTTATTGTTGGTTTTTGGGGCAAGGAATTGATGGACGTGGATGCTGATATCTGTCTAGTTCATGTCTGCGGTATCTTTTGGTGATGCACATATGAATATTATTATATTATTGTGAAGAGTCCATGGAAAACTTTTTTTTTTTTTTTTGTTGCTAAAGAGTGCATGGAAAACTTGTTTGTGTGGATCAAGATGATTAGAGAACTTTTTTTTGGAGGATGGGGTAGTCTATGAGGGAAATTTTTAGAAATTGGGATTTATTTCTTTTTTTTTTTTTTTTTTTTGCCCCCTCCTTTTCACTTTGCCTTTTCTTTGTTGGACATTCCTTAGGCTGCAAAATAAAGCATGATTGATTTGGAACGGTATTTTAGGAAGATGCACACCTTGATATAATACATTATACATATACATATATGTGATGTAATTTAATTAAGTGCAGAAGGGCCAGGATGTCGATGGCGCCCATTTATCTACATTCTACCGCCTACTTACCCATCATGTATAGGCCATATAAAAATGTAATAGCTTGTCAAGAATATTTCCAAATAAATCTTAAAAGACCTTTTGCAAAGATAAGGCTTCATTAGTATACATATTCAAACGGTGGTATTTGAATGTGTATACTCAACTAGAAAAATCTAAACGAAAATTTGATTAATTGTTATCCGAGCTAGCGTTTGGATATGTTAAAAAAATTGTAATTTGAAAATAAAATATCTAAGAGTTTGTGTTTGGATAGAGTATTGAAAACAAATTTATTACAAAACCTCAATGATCATAGCAGATTTTGATGGAGATACAAATGGAGTTTTGTTCCCCTCCTTGATCTGAACGTAATAAAAAAGACTTGTCTCGATTGGATTTAAAATGAATAAATTATTTTGTTTTGAAACTTAGAATAGAGGGTTTTTTTTAGGGAGAAGGAGAGAAATAAGTCAAAATTAAAATTGAATAAAAATAATAGTAGAAAAGTTTTGGACCTTTAATAAATAACATATTTTTGGTAAATAATGATTTACCATAACTAAAATTTTAAAAATACCCCTTATGTATAAATCTTGATAAATTTATTTGGAAATCATTTTTTACTTGGTAAATCAATGATTTACCAATTCTCCACCCAGAATTTTCTCAGGAAACAAGCAGATAGCTTTAAATTTTTACTAGTAAATAATTTATTTATGTGTGTAAATCATTGATTTACCAATTCTCCACCCAAAATTTTTCCAAGAAACAAACAGATAATTCATCAGAAAAACAAAAACGAGAAATCTAGTTCCCAACAAAAGTTTGCAAGAGAAAAAGAAAGGGAAAGGGAAAGAGAGAGAAAGGGAAAAAGAGAGAAATAAAATCTAGAAAGAAATATGGGTATAATTGTAAAATTACATGACTCTTAAATCAAAATTGCTATTTATTTTCTAAGTTAAGTAAATATACTATTTACTTTTATTAACTAAAATAATTGATCTATTTATTACAATTTCCCTTTTTTTTATCACAAAGGTTTTTTTTTTTTTTTTGTTTTGTTTAATATCAAACAAACACCTATTCAAATGGCCCAAATGTGTTAAATGGGTGAAACAAAGCATCTATATGGAAATTTGACATAGTTAATATAGAATGTAAGGAAAAATAAATAAATAAATCATCAGGCCAGACCAGCCCACAAGTCAAGGAGGTAATGTTAGGAATGCCCTAAGTAAAAAAAAATATTTTAATTTATTTCATTTATTTTAAAATTGATTAATAATATATTAGAGATTATTCATTATATTACTCTATGTCTTCATCTTATTTATATGTTAAAGTAAATGTAAACAAATATAGCTCATTAACTGCTTGTTGTTAAACTGCTAAAATGTCACATACTATGGTTTTTTGTATGCGAGAAGACAATGTTTTAAAATAAGTAATCTAAATCTATGATTCGTAGTCTGTCGGGTTAGAGTGAACATCTAATTCATGTTAAGACTATTATGTTGTTTAAAGTCAACTGAAAAGACAGTTTATCTTGACTGTCTGAAGTATTTAACTCTTAAGTAAAGATATAGATATATTGCTTGGTAGTGACATATTAAACTGGAAACAAAGAGTAATTAATCTACGTAATCCGTTTGAGCGGATTAATTCACTTTCAATGTTCATTATGTAATAACCTTAATTCTAAGTAAGTGAATGACTTCATGTGTATGACTTACGTATTTTGATGTTCTAAAGGCTAAAGCGTCCTCGAAGTAGTAATCATAACTCGTATATGATAGAGGGTTTGCTAATAGATATGGAATCATAACTCTGATAAGGAGTAAAAGTTATCTTATTAAGAGCATTATACTAGATGTGAAAATAGATAAAATCTTGAGTCATTTACTTTGTAACTGATTTCTTATTTACAGATGGTGAATAATCATTTTCTTAATCGAGTGTATATTGGATCTTTAAGATAGCATGATTAATAGGTCGAACAGACTTTGACCTAAGGCTGATTGTGTATATCATATGAGGATGTTGCATATATGACTAGGTCATTGGATGATAACTATTCGCTAGCTTGCATATTTCGGTATATAATTGGGAGTGCAGTTTCAGGTTTATAGTGGTATTACTCTGAAAGTAATAATTGTGTAATGAGTTTAATCGATATAGAATAATAGTTACATAGATTATTGGAGTTCAGATTATATATGTCCAATCGGTCTCTTTATTAGCTCCGTATAATTCTTTAACAGATAGGAATTAATCGAGGTATTTTTAATGGCTTGTATTCTTGCACTTGGTAAAGAGAAAAAAATCCGGGTCACCTATACTTCTTGTAGGCATTTTTTCTATACAAGGGTAAAATGATAATTTTATTTTATTTAATTAATGAGATAAATATTTATTTTGGAAGATAAGATTTAAAATTTAAATTAATTGTATTTGTCTTTTAAAAGATGAATATGAGATTGATTTAAATTTTGAATATTTTATTTAAATAAATATTTTAAATTGAAAGATTATCTTATTTGAATTTAAATTAAACAAAATCTTATCCTTGCATGCTTCAAGGTGGCCTTTTTTTTGGTAAATAAGCAAGAGAAGATTTTCTCTTAATTTGATTTTGTTTTAGATGATTATTACGTAATTATTTAATTCAAATAAAGTTATCATGATTTTATTTTGAATTAAAATTGGAGTTATGAAACATTATCCATGTAGACAAAATCACAAGATTTATGAAGATTGAAATTTGAATCAAATTTTGAATCCTATAACCTAAGGTGGACATTTCTTTTTGGGTCCTTTACCTTAGGGAAGAATTCGGCCACACACAAGGGGGTGAGAAAGAAAAATCTTTTTTGGAGTTCTATTCAAATTCTACAAGCTACCTAGTGCACTTTCTATAAATAGAACCCTTGGGGCTCCTATATTTTATTATACTACAAACTCTCAGGCGAGCAAATTTATTCTTATATCTTTTACTTATAATAATAAATTCTCAAAGATCTGGGTGGTTGGATTAATCAAGAAACTAAATGTTCACATACTCCACCGTCTAGGAATTAAAGAGTAATAAAGAAGGTTAGTTGGTTGAAACTTTCTCGGTCATATTCTTCGGCGTTCCTGGTGTTTTCCTCAAAGGTATAACGATTGTTGTGTAATTTATTATATATGACAATACGAGTTATTATGATTTTTAAAAATTTTTTAAGATTCCGTTACGTATATTTTCAAATTTTTCTATAGACAAGCCATTGGCTGCTCCTTTTTAGCCTAACCTATGCTTATGAGAGAAAGAAATAAATAACATATTTACGAAATCTAAATAAGGTAAAATGCTTATTATAAATAAGTATTTTTTTTTACTTGAAGTAATTAAACTTATTTACTAGATAAATGTTTCTTATTTATTAGATAAATAATTTATTTATTAATAGATATGCTAATTATTTTGACAATTTCGTAATTATACTATATAATTGTTTTAACTTCAGCTATATACTTTATATATTCCCTATGTTTATAGCTCCATTAATGCCTGATTAAAAGTGTACAAATTTGAGAGGATGAGAGCATTTTTTAAGCCGATGGGTGACAAACGAAACACATGCACAAAAAAAAAAAAAAAAAAAAAGAATGTGCAGTATTCTTAATCAAAAATTACATATGAAAATTAGAGAAAGAAAAGTTATATGCTAAAGGACAAGCACTACAAACGTATGAAAGTTCAACTAAGAAGATGGATTAATTAAGACCATATTTAAAAATTTTTCATATGTTTTCAAATAATGATTGTGATAGTGATTTGGCCGATGTTTTGATAATATTAATGATTTGGTAGGCCTTATCTATCTAAAACAATACTCAACTATTTCAATCTTTTAACTGCTAATATAGTGCTTTCTTTTGTATCTCCAAAGAAAAAAAAAAGAAAAAAGAAAAACCCTCTTTTAATTCAATACTCAAACCTTTCTCAACAAACAAGTGCAAATCAATAATATGCAGTAATATTGTCAACCAACTAATAAATTAATAAGCAATAAGATTTTCTCGGTGGGCTATCCAATACAATATATATCCGTTATTTGGTCTATTCATGGACGTCAGAGAAATAAAATTCAGAATTGGGATGCATGTATGCTGGGCATTATACAATAAAATAAGATTAAATAAAATCGTTATCATATATTTAATATAAGTAATTTTGGATAAATAATTATCATCAAAATAATATACATATAATTTTGGTACTCCTCTATACATATATATATATATATATGAATAAGAAGTCAGGAGCTGGGAAGCATCAAAATAGCAAGTGGTACTGAGGCACACCTGTGGTTGTCGCGACACTGGACCCCATTTGTATCGCACGGTGATATGGGTTCACGTTAAAGCATCTCTACTATAATATAGACTTTGCACTTTCCCAAATTCTATGTTCTAACTATCCATTGGATCATGTTTTAACAAATATTAATTAGAGAGTAGTAGAGTAGCTTCAAGAATATGTATAACCGTTTATTTATTTTAATTTCTCCGACTCAAAGAATATTAATGTCTTTGATAATTGCCATTAATGTTTGTAGCCTTTTTTTTTTTTTTTTCCTCAACTTGGTTCTTGTCTGATAGACTGTGCATGGGCATGGCTAGCTTGAGGGCAAAGGGGAAAGGACCTAAGATACTGGCTAAATGTTAGACATATATTTTTTGCTGAGAACAAACCATGATATATATTTCGGTATCTATGTACATACACACAAAGACTTACAAAATATATATATATATACTGCACTATTTGTGTCGTGACAGTTTCTTTTGATTTAGTGGGAGCTCAAGGGAAACTGACATATGGGAAATGAACAAAAAAAATAGGTAAACGTGTAATATATGCAAGGACATACGCTTTTTTCGCTATGACTTGATATATTGTGGGGTGCAAAAAAAAAAAAAAAAAAAACGACGGTGTTTCATTTAATAATGAACCGAAACATTTTGAAATAGATTTTGTGAATATCTATATATCTCGGATTATAACCACCTCGATTTTGAAGGAACATTAAAGAATAACTTTTGCATTGCTAAAGACCAACCAAATAAAATAGTGTATTTTATTTGGAAATATTGGGCAATTTACTGTCGCAATCTTTCTCGCTAAATAGGGAAGTACAAAGCTTTAACGACAACATTTAGCGTTGCGAAAGGCCTTTTTGATGTGAGCTTGCTAATGTTTTCCGATAATAATGATGATGATGATGATAATTTAAAACAAATAACAAGGTATTAAGCAATGACATGATTTTTAACAAGGGCAAAGTGTTATGTTCAAGGTTGTTACCGTCGCTAAAAACTTCATCCCTAAAGTATTGATTTGTTGTAATACTATCCATTTACATGACACTAGCAAGCAAAGATTAAAAAAAAAAAAATTAAATAACGCAAGAATTAATGCTACTCTTGTCGGGAAGAAATTGATACTACTTCTTTTGAATTTCTATTTTTTATTTTTTATATAGATGCTCCAAATCAGATTCCAAGTATATATGCTTTCAGGAATCTTGAAATTTCAGGGTCTACATATGTTGCTAATATTACTAAAATACGTATTGTCCCTGGTTTTGTGGAATAGGTGATGATATAGGTATAATAAGAGGCAGAATCTCATTACTAAACATTTTCAGTTTTTATATTTATAAAAATATTTGATGTGATAGGGTTTAGGGAGGATGTAACGATAAGTCTCCTACCCGGAACTTAATCTTGATCATGTCAACAAAGACAATATTTCTTTTAAATTTCCCTTTATTCTTCCTGCAGATATGGACTACGGTGCAGTACTACTTCATAGATTACTAGTCGATCACCAAATAAGAGTACATAAATATGCAGATTTGGTATCGATACCGATATTGAAAATTTCTCTAAGTGCCCTAATAATTCTTCATGCCCATATTATTATTAGTATTAATTTCAATTTTAATCTTTGAAAAATATTATATGCTGTCTTATTTTATCCTATATATAGAAATTAAAATATCATAATATTTACACCTGAGTTGCAACTATCATCCCTTTGAGACAAAAACGTTAAAAAACAATGGCGTATAAAGCATGGATGGAGGGTAATTTTATAGAATCAATGATGGGTGATTGATGGAATAGGTGTATTAAATCAGATTCGTGTTACTAACTAATGCAACATATAAGAATTTAAATATCTGTGGATTAGTTTGGATAATATGGATCCGGTTAATTAAAAAAAATGGATCCTATACAATTCACTCTTCTAATTAATTATTTAACATTCATTTTATCAAATTATCTATCATTTACATATCATGTAACTCTCATGTGTTTCATTCTGTTATGTTTTTAAACATTTATGTCATATAGTGGCCAAGTATAAAATGTTTCATAAATGCGAGTGACAAAAGTATGACATTTATATTCTAAAAGACAAAGTGAGACAATATATATATTTTTCAAGAGCTAATTAAAATTGAAATTAATTTTTATAATAATAAGTTATTATTATTTATTTTCCTTTTCTTTTTTCCATTTGTTCAAAACTTTTGTCAATGCCAGCTGGGGCATGGTACAATTATATTTGAGAACAGAATGATTGAAATTCGATAATATAAATATTGTTGGGAATTTTTATCTTCCATATTTTTACCTTTTCTTTTTCTTTTTCTTTTTCTTTTTCCTGCAGGAATATCTCTAAGAATCTTAATCAATCCAAACAAACCCATCAAAAACTGAGATTTGATGTGTTGGTTATGATCCATGTGGGGTCACCCAATCGACATTGAGTGTAAGTTCGATCGTCCTCTTTCTTATACATGTATAACTTGAATTGTAAACTCATGTTGCCATCTTAATTTCACTTCTGTAAGACCAAAAATCCTAACAATATCTATTATGATTCATGATATATATACATATATATGCATGTATAGTGTTGTAGGCTTAATCTTTTATCACCCCACCTGGTATATCGCTTTTTTTTTTTTTTTTTCCTTTACAGGTTCAAGATTAATATGTAGATTATATTCTAATTAAATTACTACATTGGAATATGTACAAAGTTCTCTCTGTGTCTCTTTTTTTTTCCCCCTAATCTACTAAGCTTACATATTTACAAATTAAAAAACACAAAATTTAAGTTCTATATATACACACGACTCGTATAGGAGAGAAGCGGAATTTTTATTTTAAAGATTAGAATAGTTAAAATTAATAATAAAAATTGAAAAAAAAAGATTAAAAAAATATTATAGTAATCTATAGGTAGATTGAAATCCACCCCGTATGAGAATATAGTTAGCACATTATAACAATTATAGGATAATGATACAACATGCATGAGCTGGCATAAGGGCTTGGGTCCATTAAAAATTTCTAAGCCTTATCGTGTATTTTTAATTCCATATAATCATAGGTCATACGAGTAGGGAGATCAGGTAACATATGCCTATATCCAAAAAAAAAAAAAAAAGGGTTTTCTTATAATTAGTACATGGCATAATCATAGATTAGGATGTTTGTGCTTCATATATAGTATATGCCTCAGCCTCACACCGTTTCATTGCGTAAATAAGTCATTGAAATGCATAATCTAGGCATGTGATCCACTGGATTTTGTCTAACAAAAGGACATGACCAAGAACTAGCTAGATATTGCTTTTGAGATTTACACTATATATATATGTATGTATACTATTAGCTACTACACATAATATATGTATCTTAGTTGTCACTAAAAGTTGCATGTGGCCCCTAATTCATTAATTAGTTGAAACTAAGTAATTGTCAGCTTAATTATCTAACTTTTTTTTTTCAATTAGCCTTTGAAAACTAGCAAGAAAATGCTTCACACTCAATCGTGTTTTGTCACAAGGCCCTACTTTTTATTATTATTATTATTATTTTATCACAAGACCCTACTTTTTACTGATTCACAATTGGAAATTTTAAACTGACAAGTTGTATATCCCAACCAATGGAAAGCTGACATATGTCTTGAATATTATTCAAAAAAAAAAAATATTGGACGAAATGTAGGTGTGCCCTAATAAAAAGGTGTTATCGTAATAAAGATGGAAAAGTGTTGCCATTCAGCTTTTAATGGGCGTGACCAAGACCTTTTTCTTGTGTTAAGATAATGATATATATATATAAATACATGATTATGGGCATTAATATAAAGCAAATCTAATATAATTCCGGCCATATGGCCTTTGTTTGGAGCAGATAAAAAGGTATGAGATGGGGTGTCCATGCATCTATTTTCGAGCCCCCCACTTTCCCTTCAGACGGAAGAGAGATCAAAAAGTTAGCAAACGTTTAGAAACAGTTTTAAACTACAAATTGCCATGATTAACAATTGGATTAAACTTAATTTAACATTGACCCTTTGAAACACCATCTCCGACAATATAACTGTACGTACCTACGTGTGACCCTTAACTAAAGACTCTTCCTTTAAGAAATAATTAATAAATAAGACTTCAATAATTAGTTAAAAAAAACACCGTCCTACTCCTTCTCGGTGTGTGACTTCAAGAAACTAGTAGGAAACTAATCGAGCAATATTATTTGTATAAAGTAATATACCTTTTTTTAATTTTATTGTCACAGTGTGGAACCTATGAATTTAGCTTATTAAATAGAAACAAACTAAATTATTTAGAGGTTTTGAACATATAAACTCCTACTCAAACCATGGGTAGGGGGGTATATCTAGTAATATACCTTAATTAATATGAGTTGGATTATTATTATTTTATTGCAAATGTGTTAGGTTGTAAATCTTTATAAATATATTATTAAATGCATTTACGGAACTTTTACTTGGAAATTAATGAAAATAGATAAGGAAGCGACAACCAATTACAGGACCTACCGATGCCAGGAACTAATTATGACGAAGTAAGATGGGACTGATTTTGTTGTGTTTTACCAATTACCTTTGCATATATTGGATATGATTAGATAGGTTGCCCTATCTTCTAATGAAGTGATCATGTTCATTTGAAAACAAAAAGAAGTGATAATCTTTAGTGGTTTTTGCAATGTTATCTGCTAATATGTTGTTTTCCCATCCGAGAATCCTCTTTCAACAGTTTAATTTTTGTTTGCAATGTCTTTTTAATATATTGAAACTTTTGATCACTTGTATAAATATCTGAACTTTTACGATTAGGGATGAAATGATATTTACTTGCTTCCTTTCCCCCTTTATTTTGTAGAATATTTATATATATTTTGGTGGTCCAACTACAGTAGTTATATAAATCTCACTATTAGTAACACCAATTATATAAGTTTGTTAGGGTAAAGAGACACAATTAGGAAATTTCTGAAACTAGGGAAGTTAAAAAAAAAAAAAAGGGGGGGGGGTGTAAATTGCTCATTTAATTCTTAATCTTTTTATAAAGTTACAATTTGATCTCTAATCTTTTTTTGTAGTTAATAGTTCTTTAAATTCTTTTAAAAGGTGTGATTTGATCATTTTTACTAAGAAAAGTAAAAAAAAAAATAACAAAAAAATTTCATGTGAATTGTACATAATTTACTATTACAAGATAATTAAAAAAAATTTACATGATTCAACTTATATATATTGTATATGTGATATATTTTATCTATTTTTTATTTTATAAAAAAATTAAATTGTATTATTTTAAAGAGATTATAAATCTTTTAATTATAAAAAAAAAAGGATTAAATCACAATTTTAAAAAAAGAAAATTGGGAAACAAGCAATTTACAAAAATGATGATAATAATAATAATAATCGTATACTCGCATGGCATAAGAATCTCTATTTACTTGCCGACTTGGGGAGTCTGTGGCCATCCGTCATCTTAGCTGGGTACAAAGCTAGTGTGTGTGTGTGTACAAATTTATATACTGCATATATGTATATGTATTGATGTGAAGAATTGATAATGACCAGGACATAACCAGAGATTCCCTTGTCAAATCCAATCTTTTTCTACTAGGAAAATATACCTTCTTCACCACTTGGAGATTGAGAAAGCATAAGGGTAAGAGGAATACAAAGCTGGGCTAATATATACACACACACAGAGACAGCCGTATACATAGCTGGCAGAAAGCTCGTGAGTCATGACGTTATTATTATTATTTTTTTTGAGATAATAATAGGTCAAACTAGGGGCCTACGTTACAAAAAAGATGAAAGCATATATTTCCGGCCAAGAGATAAAGGGCAAAGACAGATCATGGAATGGAGATAAGAACACGAAAAAAGAGGGTCAAATTAAAATCTTTGCTTTGCTTAACGGATATGCATGCGCTGATATTTCTGCATGCATGCATACGTTTTAATTATTAACAATTTGTTTCTTTGTGATCTGCTTTTAATTTAATTTATCTCGTCCTCTAATCTGCTTTTGTCCCTGCGATTCAAACTCCTCACGTCTTTTCACAATGAAAATTAAAATCAGACAGAGACCAAGATTTTCTCAGGGGCTATAGCTTTGTCCTCTTGATTTGATACCATGTGTTTGTAATTCCGATTAACTTTAGGGCAAGGGCAGGGTTACAGTGCGACGACCAAGTGACGTTATAGGTTTTGATTAATGACAGGGATTGCATTTGTTTTTTTTATTAGACTTTTGAGGTTGATTTCATTTCTTTGATAATTGAATTATTGGTCTAATCTTATAATAATCTATGAATGTCCGTGAACTTTGAGCCGTCTTACAATTAGTCTTTGAATTTTCAAAGGAATCTATAGTAATTTTTCCATATAAAATAGACATTAATTGTCGTACAAACATCACGTGCGTTTTATATATTTAAATATGATTAATTTTATATATTTTTTAATATTAGAGGACAAATATTTTAAAAATATATAGAGTACAAAATTGAAGTTCTTCACTTCCAGTATATCATGAATATGATAAAACTAATCCTAATAATTAAAATAAATGCCAGTTGTTTTAAAATTTAAGACTGAAATAAGATTGAAACTATAATCGAAAAAAAAAAAGGAAATTTATTCAAACTTATGTTAAATACGAAACAGAGGTTGAGGTGTGTATGCAAGAATGTTTTTTTTTCCTTGTTTTTTATATTAGACAACTACATCTTCTAACTAATTGATCACGTTAGTTAAAGATGTGCTAAACTATGATCATTAATCGTCTCTTTGAATTAATATAAAGGTACGTATATATTAATGTTAGCCAAGTTTCCTAGTTTTCATATAGCTTCGTTTTCAAACTAGTTATACTAAACATATATTTCTTGAAAATGGGAATACGTAACTCTTCACATTTTTAAACAAGAAGAATAAACTTATTAGTTAGCATCATAAGCATATTAAAAATGTGCGAGATGCTTAGGCCTCGTAGTTGCCAACATTTGTTTAATTAATAAATTCTGTATGATGTGTATTTTTTAACTATAAAACATTTTAAAATTGTTTGCTTTTTTTTTCCTTCCCTAATAGTTTGTACTTCTGTCTACTAGTATAATTTATTTCCTCAAAGCATCATTAATCCACTGTCTGTTTTATTTTCTTAGCAGAAGTTGTTGTTGTTGAACTTTTTCACTCATATCCTCGCAAAGTACGAATACTTTTGGTCTATATAGTTGTCAGGATACTCTTCTGAATTCTGATAGCTGATGCATTTATTTATCGATTTTTTTTAAAATCATTAAACTAGCGTTGTGATAAATAATTACGATCACGACTCTTGAATAATCAATAGAGCTATAGGCGTATTGAATATTGATAAAAGATGTGTTGACAAAGGAGAGTAGGCCAACAAGAGATCTCTGATTACTAATTCCAGGAGATTTGTCTTGCCCGTAATTTATTTGTCCTTCACGTAATTTATGGCTACAATTATAATATGAATAGGGAAACTAACCGTGCTTCTACATATGTTATTATTTATAGATTTCTCTGTAATAATGTATGCTCGGTTTTGATTATTCGAACAAGTAGGTCAACAAAAATTGGCGATTTTTTTTTTTGGGTCCCTTTGCATCAGTTTTCCCTCTTTTATTGTTGTCTCTTTAAGGGAAAGATTCGATTAATTACGTCATTAGGAGAAAATTAGACCGCATGGCATAATTTTAATGTGTTTTAATATGTTAATGACATAATTTATTTGTAACTCAAATGTTTCTTTAACCTTGATCGAGACTTTTTGCACTTTGAAAATGTTGAATTTTTAAATATTTGATGAAAATCCTAAAATGAGATCTTTTTTTCGAGGGAAGTTATAATCTATGACATGTCTATACATAGGAAATTCTAAATACATCAACTTCTTTTAAAACATATTTTAGGAGCATCACAATCATATATAATGATTTTTAAATTTTATGTTAGACAATTACATGATGACATCACTTTTTGTTATTTGAAAAATATTCATAACATTTTTTGGTTCTCATTTCAATTTCACCCGTTAGATTTTGAAATAGGGTCTAAAATCACATATTTCTAGCGTTAGTTTCACCTTCACGAGATAATGGTAAAAAACGGTCTCTTAAATAAAACATGTTTATATTTTTTTATCCTCTAATTTAATTTTGACATTCTATTTTTATCTAACATGAGTTAAATAAAAAAAAAAAACTAGTGTAACTGGGGCAATAATAATCTAGATATATACCTTTTATGTCTAACAAATCAACCTAAGTTTCTATGAAGGGATAACTAGGGATTATGTCATAAAAATGAAGTATGTATTGATTTTTATCATAAATAAAAAACTCTTATAAAAAATGTCACAAACATTAAGCGCTTGTACGAGGGGAGGAGTGAAGGTAAGAGAAGATTGGAATAATATAAAGCTAAGAGAGAGTTTGAGAAAACGACCAAAAAAAAAAAAAAAAGCAACCATGAGGCGGATTTCATACAAGCCCTGTATTAATTTTATTTTTAATTTTTTCTTCTCGCTCCTCCCTACCCTCACTTCCTCTTTTTCTCTCTCTCCCTTTGCTTGACACCGCACTTCTTCTCTCTCTCTCTCTCTTCTCACAGTTCAACGTTGTCCCATTCATTGCTATCGCAGTTGCTGGAGCTCCTTCATGCCGAATCGGAGCTGGTACCCCATCCCCCAAGACACAAACATGTGCACTCTCTCTTTCTCTCCCCTCACAGTCTAATCTGAAGTCACCGAGCCTGAGGGGAGGATTTGTATGGTGGAGACTGGTCATGAGTGAAGCCATGAGGCTAAGATCGCACCGCCAAGAGGAGATCACAATCGATGACTGTTTAATGTTGGTTCTGCCATCCTGCCGTCGAGATTGCGAGCTTCGATTCTGTTCTCCTTCGCTGTTGGCCTCCTCAGCCACATCTGCTCGAGGTCAACACTGCTGATCCCCCAAAAGATCATGAGCTTTGGATTTGCCACCCGTTGCCAAGATTGCAAGCGACTCTAGCTCTATTCTCTTTCACGTCGGCCTCCTCAGCCATGTTCATTCTAGATTGACGCCGACGAGCTCTGGATCTGCCATCTTGTCGTTGAGATTGTGAGCTTTAGTTCCATTCTCCTTCACCGTTGTCTGCGTGAGATCGTGAGCTCTGATAGGCCATGTAATCCTCGTTTATCGTTTACAGTAAAGTGAGAATCGGAGATGCTATGATAGGTGAGGAGAGAGAATGAGAGGGGAGAAAGAGAGAAAAAATTTAAAAATAAAATATAAATATTTGGTATTTTATGCAAGAGTTTTTTTTTTTTTTAATTTATGTGGTAAAAATAAATCCAATTGATAATTATGTGACATTTGTCTAAATTTCTCTTACATGAACGATCACTTCAAAAGTAGCACAGTCCATTTTTGAAAATCGCGGGCCAAAACTATAACTCATATGCCATGCGGGGATTCATGAAACGAAGCCCAATTCTTGAGGTTTTTGATTCTTCAAGTCGCCGTTCTTCGCTTAAACCCTACTTCCCTAAGACCCCGATCTTTTAAAAACCCAAAAAAAAAAGACCATGGTATGCAAATCCTCAGTCGAAACGTTTCGATTCCAACAGATTTTATCCCTATTCAACTAATTCTCCGCATCCACAAGCCGTAGGCGCTCCTCCTACAGGCCCACCACGACCCGAAACGATGAGCTTGTCAATGCCGCTGGCCGATCCGGCGACTTCGACGAGCTCCGCCGACTCCTTAACAAGCGAGTGAAGGGATGCTTCAACAACACCACCAACACCTTCAACTTCGTCACCGCCTGCCGCGACGCCTCAACCTCTGCCATCGCCGGCCTCTGTGAAACCCTAGCCGGCCTCGACAAGGGCATTGTTCGTAAAGGCGGTCGACGCGCTCATGGCGCGACTCTGCAAGATCGGCCGGGTCGACGACTCGCTCCTTGTGACCGACGCCATGGCGCGTGCGGCCTGCGGATTCAGCGCGTCCAAGTTCCACCTCGTGATCAGAGAGCTCACGAGGAGGAACGAAGTCGACGGTGCGTGATGGATCGGATGAGAGCGCTCGGCGTCTCGCCGGATGCGACTTTATTCAACCACTTTCTAGCTACGCACTGCGCCATCGGGGACGTTGAGGCCGCGGCGGTGGTGCCGGGGAGGATGGTGGGGCGGGGGCTGAAGCCTGACGGGAGCACGTACGACACGCTGGTGCTGGGCACGTGCCGGGCGGGCAAGGCGGAGGGGGCTCTGGTGGTGCCGAGGAGGATGGAGGACGATGGGGTGCTGACGCTGCTGTCGACGCAACTGTACTTGGTGGACGCGCCACTGAGCTCGGGATATTATCACCAAGTGGTGAGGTTTGTGAGGGTTTATGGCGTGAGGGACACGTGGCTTGACACAGGGAGTTTTGGGTGTTTGGCGACACGGCCGATAAAGCCTGAATAAGATGGAGGAAGCGAGATTGGTTTTGCATGAGATGGGAACAAGAGGACTGGAGAATCGCGATTCACTGAAGAGTTTGTTAAATCGTCTTTGATTGGCAAATGGAATTATTTGTATCTAATTTTGAATGGATACTTTCTTTATTCTTGTCAGAGAATGGCATAGCTTGGACAAGAGTAACCAATACAGAGATTCTGTTTTGGACAAGAATGACACTTGTTTTACACGTACTTAGCCCATGTTTGGAAAACGTATTTTTTTAATATTTAGATAACGTATTTTTTTAGTATTACATTTAAATATAATATAATTTTTTTCAAATACAAAAATATTTCATTCAAATATCAATCATATCACATTTTAAATCCAACACAATCACTATTTATTATTTATTTTTTTATTACTTTTCTTAATTACATCATATATTCTCTCTCTCCTTTTTTTTCTTTTTACTTTTATTTATCACATCACATATTCATTATTAAAATACAATTCATATACTTTTTACCTAAACACACATTACATTCAAATGCAATACTAATGTTTTTCCTCCAAATACAAATTGTATTTAATACATTGCATTCAAACGCAATGCGTTCACCAAACGAAACCTTATTGTGCGAGCAATAGTGTGATTCCTTGGAAATGATTTGAATTTGCATGAAACAATTAAAAGAAAAATTAAGGGTTGTGTTTTTGGGTGGGGGGGGGGAAGGAGGAGTAAGGCTGAACAAAATAATCGAGACCAATCGTAGACCGAACGGCACCGACTGAAACCAGCTAAAAAAAATCGACGCCAACGGTTTTTGGCTTCTTCGATCGGTGAAACCGCGCCAACAAAGAGGTGAACGGGCCGTTGGCGGTTTTGTATATCTGAAAACCATCAAAACTCAAACCGACTGCCTTTTATTTACCTTTCTTTTTCTCCTCCGGCATTGGCAGGCCGCAGCCTTTTTTCTTCTTCTTTGTTCTTCTTCTTCAGCGTCGTGCGCCTGCTTATCTTTCTCTAATCTAGAGACCCTTATTCCTAGCCCAAGCCCAAGCCCAAGCCTTTTCAATACCCAAAACCGACCAAATGCCAAATCAAGTGCGTTTACACTATGGACAGGAAAAAAAAAAAAAAAAAAGAGGCGTCGTTTTCCATTTTTATATTATTTTTTTAGAAAATTAGGTTGGGTGGCCTATTTTAATCACTCAATTTAATAGATAACTAAATTTTTTAATTTAGCAGAATAACCATTTTTTATTTTTAAAAGTTTGGTCAATATGTAATTGACTAAGAAATCGGTAATTTATATTATAGTCAATTATTAATTGATCATTTAAAAAATTGATTAATAAATTTAAGAAAAATAACTTTTTAATTAATTTTTAAAAACTTAAATCATTTGTTAAAAAACTTGTTAAAAAAAAAAAGCGGGATTTAGCAATTAAAATAAAAAAGATAACCTCAACATTGTAACACCCATATTTTTCGTTCACTTCACATTGTCGCCTCCTCCCCGTTCTCCTTCTCTTTTTCCTTTTCTTTTCTTGTTCTTTCTTTTCTTTGCACAATTGCTGAAGTATTGGCCTCCTTCTCTCCTTGAAGACCTCTAAACCGTCGGTTATAATCAACTGAAACAACCATTTCACGAGCAGTTGTTTTATGAAAACTAACGACCTTAGTTTTTATGAAAACTAACGACCTTAGTGCGGTGTTGGTTTCTCCTCCCCCATTACCGATATGTTTGTTTCGGCATGTAGGTCCAGTCAAAAACCGTTCAAATCGATCGATGTACACCCTTTGAAAAATGAAGAGGGGAAGGATTCATGGAATGATTAGGAAAGAATAGAGGAAGGAATAAAGTGAGAGAGAAAAGACTAAAAATCTTTAAAAAATCATCTTATTTAAACTTGTATATGTAAAGTTGTAGACTTTTAAAGTTTTAGATATATGAATAAAAAAAGTGATCGTAAGGTGGAGAAAAAGACAACAAAAGATCTTTAAAATTGAGTTTAGAGACTCTCCCCCAAACAGTCCTTTATTTTCCTTTTTAACTTTTTAAAATTAATACAATATTTGTTTGGATGAAAAGTATTTGAATTACATTTTATGTGGTGCGATTGATAAAAGTAAAAAGAAAAAAAGAAAAGAGAAAGAAATTATGTGACATAATTGGTAAATATAATAAAAAAAATAAAATGATAAATAATAATTATATTAAATTTAAAATATAATATGATTGATATTTGAATGTAATATTTTTGTATTTAAATAAAAATTATATTATATTTAAATATAATATGAATATAATATAATAAATAAATGGGGTATAAATTATACTTAGTTAGCCTTTTAAAAGGTCTTCTCATTTGAGGATAGTGTAAGATTCAGCACGAGTTAAAAATATGGTACTTTTACATATTAGGGGTTATTATTGTTGGGAAGGAATTTATGTATATTCTTATGAACATTATAACACTCAGATGTATGGAATAACTAATTTAGAATAATTTAACAGATTAAGGGAAAAAGGTCGGAGATTAAACTAGAATTTCACATATTGTTAACAAACAAACAAAAAAAAAAAGAAAAAAGAACAAAGAAAAAAAACCACTGATGCGGACCTCCTTTTATGGTGTCCCTTGCCACTCGCCTTCTCCGGGTTAACCTGCAAAAGTTGTTGTCTCTTTTTCTTTTTTTCCTTATTTTCTTTTTCCTATTTTCCTTTTCCTGCAAATATCCAACTGACCGCAGCCATTAACCCCCCAAAATTCTTTTCCTTCTAATAACAGTGTGGGAAAAAAAAAAAAGACCAAATACTGTACACGTTTTTATGGGCACAATTTTTACCGAGGAAAACATGTCCAAACGACTAAAACGCCAAAGGGGCAACAATAGTCGTTAGTTTTTAGTTCCTTAAAAGTCTTTATAAGTGGTTCCGTCCAACCACAATACGGTAGCTGACGTCACCGCCGGTCGCAATGCTCGGCCAACATTTGCCCTTTCCTTCCGAATCCGATCCCCCTTTTCTCTTTCTCTCTCTAAACCCACTCCCTCTCCCTCTCTCTCCTCTCTCTATCTTCACCTCCGCCATACTCACCCACACCCACCTGACCTGACCCGGACCCGTTCATGGACCGTCCGGGACACACCGCCCGGCCCCACGGCGGTGGCCGCGAGGACTGCTGGAGCGAGGTCGCCACCGAGGCCCTGATCGAGTCGTGGGGCGACCGGTTCCTCCAGCTCAACCGCGGCAACCTCCGTCAGAAGGACTGGAAGGAAATCTCCGACGCCGTCAACGGCCAAATCGACGGCGGCGTTGGAGGATCGAAGCCGTACAAGACGGACGTCCAGTGCAAGAACCGAGTCGACACGCTGAAGAAGAAGTACAAGCTTGAGAAATCCAAACCCTCCCCTTCCTCCTGGCGTTTCTTCCCTCGCCTCGATTTCCTCATCGGCGCCGCTGCCACCACCAAGAAGTCCACCACCGCCGCCCCCGCCGCCAACGCCGGGATTCTGAGGATCAAATCCGGCGAAGCCAAGCCCACCGCCAGGCACGGCCCGCGGCCAGCGGCGCGTAATCGGTCGCCGGAGAGCTCGACCGGCGACGAGGATGACGACGACGTGGCGAGGAAGCATCGGACGGAGGCGGTAGAGTTGTCCAACGGGGCGGCGTGTAGGGAATTGGCTCGGGCGATACTGAAGTTCGGAGAGATTTACGAGAGGATTGAGAGCTCCAAGCAGAAGATGATGATGGAATTGGAGAGGCAGAGGATGGAGTTCTCCAAAGACATTGAGTTCCAGAGGCTCAACATGTTCATGGACGCTCAATTGGAGTTGGAGAAGAGGAAGCGCCCCAAGAACTCCCCTGGTTCCGGTAAAATTTTCGCAATTGGAACTCTTTCATATTTGTGATTTTTGATCTAAATTGTTGGTTGAATCGTATGTATGTGAAAATTGTTTTTGTTGTCAGATTGAGATATTGGTGTTTGGCATTCGAAGGAATACAATTATTTAGGTTTATTCAAATTACCATTGGTTTAAGGTGTCAAGAACGTTTTAAAAAACCAAAAACTATGAAGTTGTAAATTTGCTTCAAAATTTAAGGTCTTGTGTTGTGTTGAAGTTTTTTTAAGAGTCCTGTACTTTGATGGATAATTCGCATCATTAATGCTTGCATTTTGCGGATTGCTAGTCTCGTTTAGGTTTTCTTTTTAAAGAAAATTTTCGATCCGAGCTTATCCGTGAAGAAATGCGGTTAGACTAGATCTTACACTACTCATATTTATCTCAAGCTCAGTTCAGGGTCCTGTACTATGGAAGATTTTATTTTTGTTTACTTCTAATACAATTAAGAAAACGTAGGCTTGAATTTGGGAGGCATCCCGAGTAAATCTAGTGACGCTTCAAGTAGGTGTCTTGGTACAAGGAATGCTTGAGTACAAGAGTGTTTCCCTGTTAGTGAGCTATCAGCTAACTATGTTGGTTAGGAGCTTGTGATGTTATTTGATCTTCCTGCCAGAATCTGATCAGACGTGGGGTAAAAAATTTGTTCTTGCAACTGTTTCCAGTGCTTCTTATGCATTGGAATTTCAAGCTTTTGAAATTACATGTTGTGCTTTTGAATAGATTGACAGAAAATTTGAAGGAATTAGTTGTAGATATCAAATAACCTGTTACATTGCTATTGCTCGTGTGGTTGATGAAAAGTTTTGAGTCGTCATTCACTGCACCGCTAAGAGCCATCATCTGTTTGCAATGAGAACATCGCTGTATTATACTTGGCATGTTCAGACAATGTTGAGAAAGCTACTGTCTGTTTTTCCGCCTTGCTTCAGTTGTCCTCTGTGTGCTCTTTATGTTGTAACTTATATTAGATGAAAAGTTTTGTCTTGAATTTGATTACGTAGAGTGGTTCAACCCCAATGTTGGATGATATTAGCAGTCCGATTTGTAAGTACGACTCAAAAGAAGTCCTGAAAAATTAAAAAAAAAAAGAAATTTTTTTAGGCTGTTATTTCGAAAACTCTAATTGCAATTGCTTCATTTTTGTTGAACTTAATTGCTAGTACTTGAATTTGGTTTCAAATTACGGTGTAATATTAAACATTCCATTTTTTTTTTTGGGTGCCTTATGCAGGGAAGAAATAACTTGACGAAACTGCAAGAACACTTTCCATGATCATATGAAGTAGGTTCATTATCGAAAGCTATGGAAGCCAAATGTTGGATTCCTCGACACAAGCCCTCCTTGATTTATTTTCAGGCTTGCAAATTCAGAGCATCTGAAGCAGACAAGCCTAGATCAGTCGATTGTTGTAATGCCTTATGTACATAATTAGTTCTCTTGTAACAGATCTGTGTCTCCTTTTGAATTTTTGAAAGAAAATGTAACGTTATTATCTCTTCACAATCCCCATATCCATTGTAATTTCTTTGGTTTCCCACAAAATTTTTCTGCGTGTTACTCAACTGCTTTCTTAATTTGAGCCCCTTTTCAAGATGGAGATCAGTAAGTAAAATAACTCATCATCTACAATGACGCACTGCCTCATAACTCGCATCATCAGTTTCCTTGCAGGTGAAATCGCTTCCAAGCTTTGTCTTTCCATGACAAGCAACTTTTGAAGCCTTTAAAGGGGGAAAAAAAAAAAAAATCTCGCACTTTGAAGAGCATTATTTTGGTTCACACATCATAACCCAATTACATGGCAAACAGGTTATAAACTCGCATAAAATTGACATCCACACAAAGTTGCAGGTGTATGTGGGGGGTGAAAGTGTGCAAATCAATCATTGTTTCATTGAACATTCGATCTGAACTGGTAAGATGTGGTATGGTACCTTAGACACATTCACGGAAACTAATAACGAATATCTCTTATCGAGTCTGATTAGATTTGTTAGGTCCTTGGATTCTCACTGCAGCAAATAAAGTTATAAAAGCGTGTTGTGGGGTTTGGAAATCATGGCCTCAATTTCCTCCGTAGCATGGAATAATGGCGTCGGCTCCCACCAACACCCCCCACCACACCTCCCCAGCAACATCCAAAACCCTTCTCTTTCGTCTTTTCTCCTGGATTGGCTTTCCTTCTTTGATATACGTATATATGTATATGTATGTATGTATAATCACCTAAATTGGATATCAAAATCACTTGAATTGTGTGAATAAAAAAATTTCTGCTCATACCATACTTTATTTACATATCTTATTTGAATTTTTAAGTAGATACATGTGGGAATAAGGTCTACATCTAGTTTGGGATAAAGATGTAACAAATCAAGGACAAACCATTAATAATATATTATAATTGGTGGATGATGATCATCACAAAATTCATATTTCATAATATATACGGGACAAAGCTATAATCATACATAGGTCCGTTCTGGCCAAATTCAAAAGGACTCTGGCTAAAGCCATCGCTGAATCCAGCACAAGGAATACCACTCAAACCAACCTCGGTGACCCGATTATCCAAGATACTGTAGTTAGAAGCGGAAGAAGAAGAAGAAGAACAAAGAGAAGATGTAGATGAAGGAGAAGAAGAAGATCTGGCAGCGAACCGAGCAAGACGAGCTCTAGCAATGGCCAGATCACGCTGGAGCTCAACCATCCTCCTCTGCAGCATAGCTATGGCACCAATGCAACCGTAGACGGGGTCGCGGAGCCTGGCCTCGGCCTCATAAGCGAGGGAATTCACAGTGTCTTCCCTTTGCTCTTCTGGGACTTCGATGAGGATCTTGCTGACATTACTTGCTCCGAACACTTTGTGAACTTTGGCGAACTTCTTGGGCTCGTCGGAGCGAAAGTAGGGCGCGAATATGCAGGTGGGAGTGCATCTCCTCTTGAGGAACTTGCAGGCAGCGCAAGAGGAGCTTGACCTTGGCTCGTGGCTGCCTTTCATCTATGCCCAACCCCACCCACCCCCCCAGCCTTATCTAATCTATCTACCCTTTCTACAACGCAATAACTTCCCTTTCACCACACATGCATATTTATATGTCCATGTAACCTTGGTGGGATGAGTTTTGGCTATGATTTGATAGGGAATTTTTTTGAATAGTGCCTTGGCCTATTAGCTCAGTTGGTTAGAGCGTCGTGCTAATAACGCGAAGGTCGCAGGTTCGAGACCTGCATGGGCCATTTTTTGTGGCTTTTGCACGCTCTTTTTCTTTTTCTCTCTCTCTCTCTCTCTCTCTCTCTCTCTTTTGTATTTTATTTTATTTTTTCCAAGTGGGTAGGACTAAGGAGTAGTCTCAATAATTAAAGATGAGATGGGGTAAGGCTAAGATGAGACATCATGTATGATAGTTCGTCCACAAAGTGTGAGATATTTCAATTCAATTAAAGGGAAAAAAAGAAAAGAAGTTTCGCAAGAAAGTTGGGCCTGCCCACATGAGGGAAACTTGCAATTTGAAATAAAAAGACTTATATTTAGGAAGCTTTGCCCCCCACATAGTGTTGGCTATACGCATCCACATAGGGTAAGCTTCTTTATCTTCGTGTTTTTTCCCCCCCTTGACACAAAAGAAGCAAAGCTTTTTCAGTACCCTTGTGCACGTGCCAACTCCAACTTAAATCACCAAATTGGAAATTTTTTTATTTTTATTTTTTCTTTTTGCTTTTTGGTGGTGAAGTGAAACGTCTCTCCACGTTTCTAAAATCAATTAAGAGATAGAGATGTATCCTATAAGATTTTCATAATTTTCCTTATGCTTCTTTTCTAAGCATTTCTTATCTTTGTAATCTTGTTAAATGAAAGTGCAAGTTTTTGGCATTCATGATTTCCCACTAGAGAGAAAATGATGGTACTAAGAATAAGGGTGTTTAATTTTAAGTTTAATTTTTAACCCCAACTTTTATAGAGCTATTGTCTTATCAAGGTTTTTTTTTTTTTTTTTTCATATTATGAAACTACTAATTATTCCTCTTGTATTTTTGCTTTAGTTTTTACACTTAAAGTTGAATGCATCTTTATCATTATTATTTTTCTTTGAATGGGCAATACAATTATGCACATCACTTTCACAAATGCCTAACAAGCTTTAAATGACATAAAGATAAAATCATGAATTTCGATCGGACTGAAATTAAAATCTCACAAATATATGATTTTCCTTTTCTACTTAAAAAAAAAAATATCTACAACCACAAAGCTCAAAATTACTCCAACCGCCAAGCTCAATTTCCCCTCCCGTCCCATGATTAATCCTTTTTAGAACTTAGTGACTCCTATTTTATTTGTAGTTAGTAAGGCCGATAAATTAAAAACAAGTAAAAAATAAATGAATTCCAAAGAGTTTTATTTTATTTTGTTTTATTTATTTATTTATTTTTTTGCTGAGATATTCCTAACACTATAAAAAGTAAATTAATAAAAGGAGATAGAGTTGCAAGCTCGAAATTTCCACAATTGCCAAGGTCTTTATATATATATATATATATATTAATCCAAACTAAACTAATCTTTTAAAATTTCTTTATATGCCTCTCGCGATTTTTACTAGTAGTGAGGAATAAATGTGTCTTTTCAAACTTATTGTGGTAGGGAGTGAAAAAGGGGCAGAAACGATAATAGTGCTCCCCGTTCATGAGCCCACTTATTTAATGCACGTCGTTTTCTCATACCACACAAAGTGAACCTAAAAGGCAAAGGCCGCGAGTGTCTCTCACCACCTCAACTCAAGATACAATCAAGACTAGATTACATAATACATAAAAGAGTTGTAATTTAATTAGGCATGACCTACAACTAATATTAGTAATTTAACTATTAGCATACTTTGATTAACGAATTGGTTTACTTTGCTTCATCAGTGTTAAGTTAGCTCACATACTTACCCTTCATGCTTTTCTTTTTCATTTTACAGTTTTAGAACAGCAGTTTATGTAGTTTAACTTCTCTTGAAATTGATTTTTTTTTTAATAAAATGGACCAATTAACCTAGTACAAGTGATTGAGGTTGAACTGTTTTAAGTCCAAAGGTTCAACTCTATGTTTTAATAACTTTACTTTTTTAGAACAGCATTTTTTTGTTAGTTTTAAAATTGTGTTTTAATTAAATGGACCAACTAATAACCTAGTCCAAGTGATTGAGGTTGAATTGTTTAAATAGAAAGGTTCAAATATTATGGTTTAACTTTAGCATGTCACACTTGAAAAGTCCTTCTATGGTACATTCATAGCACTGATATCAGCTTAGAAATCTACTATAACTTTTATAACTCAAATGTTTAAAGTTTATGTAATTATATTCAAATTTACAGGATATCATATATCTTTTAAAATTTATAAATATGTCATAATTTACACACTTCAACCTTCAAAATTCACAAATTTCAACATAGCATGAGCAAGTAAATTTATTCCTTTCACCTATGTCAATAATTCTTCTCCTGGTACCATAACAGTTCCCCAGACTTGAAAGTGTGCAACTTCAATTTTCAGAGAGCAAAATATTGAGATAATTACCTTCGAGATACAGGTAACTATTCAAACAACAACTCAATGCAAGGTTATCACCAATGGTTGATGTAGCCCTTTTTTTTTACTTTAGAAGATGGAATGTTGGATGATTCAATGCTCCAAATTTAAGGTTTTTTTTTTGTCTGATTAATAAATTATATGGTGTTAAATTTGTAATGATAAAAATGAAATTAAGCCAATCCTCTAAATATAATTGAATCAATTTCAGTTCATTAATATATAATTAATATATTGAGAGAGAGAAAAAAAGTCCTTAGTTAAAGGTTAGTTTCAAGTACTATTCTTGGTCACTTGCTTTAAAAAGTTGTGTATCTTGACTCGAATCATTAATGATCCTTTGCCAAGTTACTACAGCCATGTCGAGCGCATTAGTGCACTCGTGGTTTTGCAAGTAGTCATCATTTGAGCCTAACTTCATAATTGTAGATTTTGTCCTCTAGCGTATGGTCTTTGTTATGGGTGATCACCGCAATCAATAAGAGGTGCCCATTAAAAAGGGCCTCCATTTGTACATCTTCCTATTATCATGATGGGAATTCTATATAATTAAGTAAAAAAAAAAAAAGCCATATCACCACTACTCTATTTTAAATTTCACAATACAATAAATTTACTTAATTTTTAGTTTTTTTCCATTTAATGTGATTTTGTTTAATAAATTTAATATTTATAAATGTGTATTAAAAATATTCTGTCATAAAACGCTTCGTATTATCATCAACAGTGATGAATAACATATTTACTTGGCACCTCTAACCAGTGCACCACTACACAGGCATAGGAACAGCGTGGGAAGGAGCCACAGAAGATATGAAAAACGGCCCAAGTAAGTGAATGATTAGATTTAGGGGGGGAGAAAACAAAAGTAAGCAAAGGGGTTGATAGTTTGTTGGGGTTAGAAAGTGGAGAAAAAAGAGTGCGTGTGTGTGTGTGTGTGTGAGAGAGAGAGAGAGAGAGAGAGAGAGAGAGAGAGGAAAGTGTAGCTTGATTTGGGAGTTTTGAGAGAGTTGCAAATCGGTGGTCTTTGTGTTTTCCCCTGCAGCCCCACCACAAGAGCCACAATCCAATTGGGATTTATTGAAGCCTATGCTCACATTTTCCAGATTTGACTCCGAAGAGACACCACATGTGATTTCATGAATATGTGAGAGAGAGAGAGAGAGAGAGAGAGAGAGAGAGGGAGTGAGGATAGGGGAAGCGAAATGGAGGGGGCCAACATAGCAAGGATAGAGCTCGAATTGCATGCGGTGGAAATGGGGTGAGACTTAAAGAGGGGGGGTGGGGGGTGGTGGGGGGTGGTGTGTGGTGGGCGGGGTGGGTTGTGTGGAATACGTGGAAGGCTTTGAGCCTTTACGTACGTAATGCTTCATTATATAATTTTTTAGTACATATTTTAATTTTTTCTTTGTGTTTTTTTTTTTAATCATTAATGCTTTGTTTGAAATTTAGGATATGATTTGATGGATCTTTGTCTGTTACCTTAGCTTCCTTTCTTATATGCATTAATAATTGGCGGGTGTTTTGGAAATAGTTGTCTAGTGTTGAAGTTTCTCAGTAGGTTTTCTGTAGTACGATTCACGCCCAACTTGGCATATAACAAGGCAGTAGAGGTGTGTGCCACGAGGACAAAAAGCAGAAAATAGAAGGAAAAAAGGGCTGAAAAGATTTTCTTGAGAATGGAAAAATGCTGAGTGCCAATATTAAAGTTATCAACTTGTTCTACCTGAGTTTACTGTAAATATCAGTTATAAGAGAATGAGCTCCAGGCGACGAGTAAGTGGACTTATGATTTGGACAATTGAATTGAATAGCAATATTGGTTTTCTATTAATGGTCAACTTAAAATAATGAACAAAAACATAGCAAATAACAATGCTCTAGAATCTTTGAATAGGGAACTCGGCCTTCCTTGCACCAACATAGAAAACCATCTGAATTGAGGAATGGCTCTGGGGGTTTTTTTAAAAATGCACCAAAAACAACACATCTTTTGAATATTGTTCTATAATTCGGATTTTTACTCTCTTGTAATGTTAAATAAATAGTGATTCATGAAAAAATTCAAATCATGTGATAAAAATTCAAGACATAGACATGTACATTCACAGGGCTATTCCCACAATTTGCCCAATGGTTTTCTTGTTCATGCGTTAGCCTACTTACATGATCTTAGTCCAATTAGGAATTGGGCTTATCTCATATATGATAGAGACACCAACAGCATGCCCATTGAATATACTACCAAAGGCCTTTTTCTCTAAATGGATTGCACATGCCCTGACTTTGGACCAAAATCATACACAAAACAGTACCACAAAATAACCCAAAAAAAAAAATGGTGGAAAGACAAGTTATTTCTTAAAACTTTTATTTTAAAAAATTACATCATAATTCTAATATAATTTGGTAGAGTGTCCTCAAATTGATAATGACTATTAAAATTTGAAAAAATACCTTCTTACAAATTATGTGAGTTGGAGAAACTAAAATTTTGAGTGATTATTAGACCACGTCATGTCACATTCACAAGAGTGTTTCTACAAAAATACTACCATTACCATTGTTTTAGAAGAGCTTTGAGAGCTTTCCCTACATTAGGAGGTTATTTGCCTTTGCTACAATTAAAATTTTAAACGGCAACTTGTGAATTTAATCAGAATTTAAGAGATTGACGGATAAAATTTATCTAATAAATTCCGCAGTAATAGGATTTTCGAAAACTATCACAAACATGACAATACAAAATATAATAAAAGTAAATTATAAAAAATAGAGAACACATATATTTATAGAAGTTCACTATAAATAGAAAAGATATATCATCTCTTTGATGTTTAGGGTTTCATTATATTTTTAGAGTTACAGATGGTGTAATCTACCCAGAATGCAAGTTGGGTTTTCAAAGACCTATTCTCATGTATTTATAAGCTCATAAAGGATAACTTTTAATTAATATTTAAATACAAATATTTAATACTTGAATTCGAATGTAGAGACAATCTTTAATATTATAGAAGATTTTATTATAAATACCGGATAATCTTGACTGATTATTTGACATTCAAATATTTGAAAACTTTATTTTTAGATTCTCGAGTGCTAATATTCTAATTGACAAAAATGATCATGTCACGATGGTTATTAATTAAAAAATAAAGGGAGAACGAAGAAGAAGAAGTAACTACATTTTATTAAAACAAAATAATCAGAATTGAGACGTTTTGCAACTAAATGGTTCCATGCCTTTCTTATTTTCTTATCATCTTAGCCAAACAAGAAATAAAAATGGAAGAAATAAAAATGGAAAAGAAAATGGTAAAGTCGACCATGTTATATATAGTCCAAACATATAATTCCAGTTCGGTATGTACTGTATGGACCTTGTCAACAGGCTCCTAATCCTATATTCAAAAAATCAAATTAAATGTTAAATAATGCAGAGAGACAAACTATTATTTTGATTGCATCATTTTGTGAATCGTAAAAAGGCTTATGTAATATTCTTGAGTTAGGCAAAGTCCCAAACCAATTTCACTATTGACTTTGTCCATGTTCAAAGATTATTAGGTTTATTATACATGTACGTACATAATCCAAAAAAAAATTATCTGCTCTTGGGTTGAAGATTACGTATGTAATAGGGTTTCAAGGATTATTTATCTTATTTATACAAAAATAAAATGTTGTATTCTTATTTAAAGCGGAACAATCGATAAATCGAGTGAGAGCACCACTTTAGTGTATATTTTTATTTTATTTTATTTTTTATTTTTCCAAATTTACTTCTAAAATCTTTATATATATTTTTTTCATTTTGCTTGCATTAAAAATTAATTATCTCTATGTAAGCTTTCTAAAAAGTTTATCCTTCCTACTGAAACAATAAACTAGTTTCATCGCTGTTCACACTTGATCCTATCATTTTTTAGACATTTGATTTTATTCACACGCATTGACCATTGATCATGCCCAACTTTTCTTTGCTTATTTATTTATTTTTATCCCATCAATACAATTATACAAAATTGGTGTCTACATGTATAAAAATTTAAGTCAATTGCTGTAATTAAGAAAAAGGAAAATAAAAGTAAAACAAAATATGAACACTTGCAAGGTACTAGAGGCCAATTATACAATTTTGACAAAAATTAATAATCAACAATTAACGTTTCCCAAATTGTAATATGAATATAAAAATAATAAGAGAAGAATATTAAGCGAAATCAACGAGTCCTGAAATTCCTCCAAGTGGCAGTCACCCACAAAGCCCTTTCCTTTCCCTCCTTTTTTATACTCACCGTTTCTATTGTCTCTAACATCAACTACACAACAGAAGCAGCCAAGAGTCAATTCCATTAATTTAATGTTTCTCTCTTTTGGTAACGTTGTCAAGTATTAATTCTAGGAATTTCGTCAAATTCTCGTAGTAAACCAACCCTCACAAGAAGGAAAACAAAACCTTTTTTTTTTTTTGGTAATAACAATGAGAAAGGTGATCTGAAATTCCCATGGATGCGTCTGATATTTCTCCTGTGATCATCTCCAAGGGCTTTTTGCCAACCGGGTCTTTGTTGGAGTCCTTGGTTCACATATCAAACCAAGTTTTTGCCATGGAAAAGCTTCCAATTGTTCAGGTCAGGAACATCTCGACCACGATAAGAAGAATTAAGCTTCTCTCTTCTTTGTTAGAGGAGATTCAAGACACGAATCGCTCGCTTTCTCCATCTTCAATCCTCTCTCTCACCGAGCTTTTCTCGGTGATCAGAAGGGTGAAGTTCCTCATTCAAGGCTGCAAAGACGGCAGCTCTTTGTGGGGTCTAATGCAGACAGAGCTGGTCTCTAATCAGTTTTATATCCTTGTTAAGGAGATGGGAAGTGCACTTGATATTTTGCCTCTCAGTTTGCTTAATATCTCGGCGGATATTAGAGAGCAAGTCGAGTTACTTCACAAGCAAGCTAAAAGGGCAGAATTGTTTATCGATCCCCGAGAGCTTCAAAGAAGAGAAGAGCTTCTCCAACTGATGGCTGCCAATAATGAGAGGAGCAGCAACTTGGATTTTGAGAAAGCGAGGGAGATTTTTAGCAGCATTGGTGTGAGAATCCCGCTTGATTACGGGGAAGAGATTTTGAAACTAGAGGCAGAAGTGCAAAAACAAGCGGGGACCGGTGGACTAATAGTGGTCTCCAATATAAACAACCTTTTATCCTTTGTTTCATATTGCAAATCTATGATCTTCAGTAGTGTGCCTGAGAGATCAAAAGATAAGGTGAAGAAGCTGTCTTCTTCTTCATCATCCGCAAACAAGAACTACAAACGTTCCTCCTCTTCTCAATTAATGACTGCCAACATCCCAGATGAATTCCGTTGTCCAATTTCTCTGGACTTGATGAGAGACCCTGTGATTATCGCATCAGGCCACACGTATGACCGCAACTCGATTGCACAGTGGATCAATTCAGGACACCACACATGCCCCAAGAGCGGGCAGAGGCTAATCCACATGGCACTCATACCAAACTACGCGCTGAAGAGCCTAATGGAACAATGGTGCCAGGATAACAATATCTCGTTATCAGAGACTAAATCATCGTCTCCCTCAGGTTTGGAGAGAAGTAACAGCAAAAGAGGGCAATGTGCGGGCGCTATGGATCATATTTCTGCTGTGAAAGCTGCTACTGATGCTGTTAAAATGACAGCTGAGTTTCTAGTTGGGAAACTGGCCACTGGCTCACCAGATATTCAGAGACAAGCGGCTTATGAGCTTCGGCTGCTTGCCAAAACTAGTATGGATAATAGAAGGATTATCTCCGAGGCAGGAGCTATTCCTTTTCTTGTGACTTTACTCAGTTCTCATGACCCCAGAATTCAAGAAAATGCTGTCACAGCATTGC
Organism: Antiaris toxicaria; assembly: GCA_035233585.1. Taxonomy (NCBI): domain Eukaryota; kingdom Viridiplantae; phylum Streptophyta; class Magnoliopsida; order Rosales; family Moraceae; genus Antiaris; species Antiaris toxicaria. Next base: position 7,986,926 of record CP141162.1, on the reverse strand, counting down.
TCAACCTTTCAATCTTCGACAACAACAAGATTCTGATCATGGCTGCCGGGGCAATCGACAACATTATATACGTGTTGGAGTTGGGGAAGACCATGGAGGCCAGGGAGAATGCTGCAGCAGCAATATTCAGCTTGTCCATGATTGACGACTGCAAGGTGGCGTTCGGGGCACGGCCAAGGGCAATCCCTGCATTGGTCGGGCTGCTTAAAGAAGGCACTCCAGCAGGGAAAAAGGACGCTGCCACGGCGCTCTTCAACCTTTCAGTTTACAATGCTAATAAAGTAAGTGTTGTAGTTGCTGGGGCGGTTCCTTTGCTTGTCGACCTTTTGATGGATGACAAAGCAGCCATAACCGACGATGCCTTGGGTGTTCTTGCCTTACTCTTGGGGTGTTCTGAGGGCCTTGAAGAGATCAGAAAGAGCAAAATTCTCATGCCCATTCTTATTGATCTTTTGAGGTTTGGTTCTCCTAGAGGGAAGGAGAATTCAATCACTCTTCTACTGGGGCTATGTAAAGATGGAGGAGAGGAGGTGGCGAGGCGACTGCTGATTAACCCTCGGAGTATTCCCTCTCTTCAAAGCTTGGCAGTGGATGGGTCGTTGAGAGCTCGGAGAAAGGCAAATGCTCTGCTTAGATTACTTAATAGGTGTTGTTTTCAGTCGCATAATCAGGTCGGTTTGTAAGAGTGGAAGAAGCTTCAAAAGAGGGGTGTATATTTGTGGAAAAAACATATAATAAACGTCTTTGTTCATTTGTTACAATTGCTGGCTTTTAGAGCTTACTTGATACTTAATTTATGGGTTTGTATCTTTACCATTTTATTTTATAACGCCTAAAATTGCAATGAAAACTGAGAGCCTGCCCCTTCGCTGTGCACATATTTCCTATAAAAATCCAAAACCTGTTAAAGACCAAAACAGGCATCTCTGAGGATTCGAACAAAATGTACGAATCCAGTGTCTGACATTTCTTAAGCTCGCAAATTTTCCGGTGACACTATTACACAAGCTTTTTTCTTTGACAAGTTTGAGAGAGAGAGAGAGAGCAAATTCAGTTAGAAATAATTGAACGAACATATTTTTATTGCTGGGCACATAAACATTTTTACATAAGTTACAAAGAGCAGCTCTATCTCCCCTCCCAAAAGGGCAAAAAATAAAAAGTAGATGTAAGCGGCAGCCCCTTTTAGGTCTAACAAAAGAAATTAACATACATAGACAAAGAAGTAAATACGATGAGAGACGGTTCAACTTATGTTTAACCAATCAGATCTCAACGGTTTCACTTTACAAGGGAGAGATCCATGACTTGCCATCTGTGAACCAGGATTCACGTCTGGGTAGAGAATTATGGTTAGTACTTCACAACTCTACCAATTCCAAATGAATATGCGCGCCATTTATCTTGTATTTCCAGTACCAGCTTCCGCTATCCATCCTATCCTTTCCAATAGGGTCTAATTGCACTTGCATGCCTGTACGTCCAATGAAATGATTGATAAGAGTATATAAAAATTTCTATCACGTGGCATGCATTCCATGTGTGAATGTGTGTGTATGCGTGTGGATGCCGTCAATTCTGACAACCTGTCATCCCAAAGCATGTCTAGCTCGTGTAATATATGGAGCTAGAGTGCTCAGCGTTTGGAGACTTGTTATGGCTACCAGAATTTCATGTTACTAAAATATTCATGTTTGCATGAGAACGATTGGAGGGGTCACTGTAATGGGGTCTTGGTTTTAATAGGAAAGTAAAATTTGGTGGGACATTAGACAAGTGAATTCAACAGATAGACGAGACAGTCATTTATATTTAAAAGTTTGTAGCTCAAGGAAAACCTGAACTTCCTGATGTGATCTTCAATTTGCAGCCATCTGGAACTTCAAATATATGATTTCCCTGCATAGTTAAAAAGCAGTAAAATAAGCTCCTTAGATTTTCTTGTCAGGTATTTATGATTAGCTCAAAGAGTATGGCACTTCTGTACACCAAATGAACCTCCGTTTTCCTCATTACTTATATTCATTTGGGACATTAACAGTCCTTTTTACCCTTTTCCTCTTTTTATTAAACTGATCCGAAATTAAGGGGAAAAAAAAGATGGAAATTATCAGTAAATGTTATCCTTGTGTCCAAACAACCCTTTACAAGCTTGAAATAATATTTTTGGTCTTTTTTATTCTCAATTTTGAGTCTAATCAATAAAAGGGAGAAGGGAATAAAGGATATTTTACGTCCCAATAAAGGCTTCATGCACCAACATAACACGTTTAAAATGTGAGTGCCCCATTTAAATTTTATTTTGACATGATACCCTCCTAAAAAGAACAAAAAACAAAGGTACGAAAATGTTTACCCAACCATCCACACACGCACACACATCCAAAACACAAATACTCTACTCTTAGATATTTAAAAAAATTTTGGTGATAGCCACCGCACCGACCCCCCGGGCTAAACCACGAATAATACTTTAGCAACCACAAGTCAATCTAACCTTTATGGTGACATCTGTTGCCTCAAATTCAGCATTTCCGTGCAATACAATTTTACATGCCTCAACACGCTGCACAGCAGGCTTCCAGTACACATTGTCTCCACAGTCCCAGTTAATTCCCTTGTTCAGTACCTTGACGTTTTCCAATCTACATCTTCCACACCTGTCCAGACGAATACTCTTTAGTAGCGAATGCCACCATTTCCTTCAAAAAATTTTTGACGAATTGCGGCAGCTTGATACCTATGCCCATATTGCAAGATATCTTCTCCATTTTCATTAATCCTAGTTGATCCCATAGCATTGTCAGCCTCTATGACTAGGCTTCCATCAAGCTGCAAAAGAGAAACCAGATCACTTCACCAGCAATAGGGAGCTCTGTGCAAAATTCCTATTTCAGAATTACTAACCTGAACATCCCTCCAAAGGAACTCTGCAACCTCTACTTGTAATTCAGAGCCCTTGGATATGGAACCTCCATAGAACTGCAGTAAAAAATAACTTTAGCTATATATGAATAACTTTAGCTATATTCGACACTCAGTTGCAAGTGCTTCACTATTTGAATAATGATGGGGAAAAGAACAAAAAATGAATGTTCTCAGATGATAGCCACTGGATTTTAGAACTTCTCTAGTATTTTTGTGTATAAAGAAATTTATGAACAGTCAAGAGCAGAACTACGAGTTGAAACATGGCATACATAACACGGATTATTATGAACTTACTTTTTGCCTCGTTACTTCCCAGAGTGGGCCAAGAGCAGGGTGCAGAAGGATAAGAAATGGCGGTCCAGAACCAACATATTTGTCATTACCTTCAATCTGGTATGCATCAACATAAAGTACCATAATTGAACATGAGTGCTAAAAATAAACAAAAATGTACAAGGCAACCAAAGCAAGATAAGACAATTTCATCTTGAAAAACCAATTAGAAATGGCTTAACTAACTGCAAGAAAATTTAATATTGATAATGCAGGAATCTTAAAAGGATTTACCTTGGGAAGTTTAATATTGCATTGAGAAAGAAGATCGGAGGCATTTCTTACGATATCCAACAGTGATCCATCAGGTGTCTGCGCATGAATTCAAATGGACATGTTAACATGGAGCAAATGTGGTTTTACTTTTTAGACTGGCCTACAGTCACCAAAGAAACAGGTCATGCCATCCTCAATATCCTCCAATTGAAACTACAACGAGAGAACATCAGTAGATAGTACATAACATTCAGAAAGGTACATGACCTGGTGTAGAGATTTGTCCATATGTCTTCTTTTCTTCTTAGCAGATGATGTAACTCTTCTTCTCTCGTTAAAAACAATAAAGGTATCAAGCATATCTGCGTAGACAAGGTAAGACAGTTATGGTGCATACAATAAATTGGACATGAAATTGACTGCTATGTAGAAATGAGAAGCACCCTTAACAACTACATACCTTCCACACCCTTACAACATCGAGATGAGTACGTATTGAGAATGCTATCAGCAATATTTTGCATTGTGCATTCCAGCCTGCCACCTGCAACACTGAATTATAGAAAATTGTTGGGGCTCTCTAATGCTATCTTCACTGGAAACTAATAACTTACAATAAATGCTTGGAAAAGAAGATTAAGAGAGGAAAAAAACAGTCAACGTAAAACAAAAAGGAAAAAATGATAGTTCAAAGGAGATCTTTGGCAAGACCACTCTTTAAGTATTATTGTTGAAACCAAAAGAGCAGTCAAGACATCTTACCTGTGTGATTTTCCATAATAGTCAACAAATGGGATTTGCTTTTTTGTGTTGAGCACCATGCCAGGTAAGCTGTTACCATATTTACTTGATCCAACCAACTCTGCAGAAGGTAGATCCACATACAATATGTTCGTATTTGCTGGAAACTCTGCCTGCAAACTTGATTAGAGAAAACAAAGTTATATCTCAACCTTCTGAATCCAATGCTACAAGATGCCTTTGAATAAAGAAGAATATGATACAAGAAGAACAAAAAACATACGAAGCAAATTTAAGAACCAAGAAACAGAAACAAAATGACCAAGGAAATTTAATCTCTCCCTCCCCTACCCTAGGAATTGGCTCAAACAAGTTCAAAACAACATAATTTGCACTTGTTACAACAGAACTCTGAGCATGAAAAAATTTCACAGCAAAAATGGAGTAGTTAAAGATTATTAACTACGTATTACCATGCCATCAAACTCATTTAAACATCAAAATTAACAATTCTATAGGATTTTATTTTCTCATATCTTTGAGACATATTATATTCTTAAGTGAGTAACCACTGATTCTAAATATCTTGACTTGGTTCTGTCATTTACAACACTGAATCAGAATTTACCTGTTAGGAGAAAGAGGTCCATCAGCTATTCCAAACTTTTCAAACTCTGTATACTCAATGCATGATAAACCATAGGCCCAGACCCCATCAAGAGTTTTCTTCTCAATCAGAACATTAATTCCTTCTGTAGCCCCCAAGTTCCGTTTACAGGATGCAAAGCCCAGTTTCTATCATATGTGCAAATTAAAAATGATCAATAAAAAAAGGAGTATTACAAGAAGTGATTAATTACTATAGCTTTAACTTTCCCCCAGTGCAGTTCATGCAATATACCGGGGAAAATATGCTATTTATACAATTTAAATCTCCTTTTTTCTGGAGGGAAAAAGAGTAATGTTCAGAAAAAATTTTTTGAAAATAAAATTCTGTTTTTTCTCCCTTTAAGTTCCTTGTTAAAAAAAGAACAAAAAAAGTCCTACCTTTCCTCGGTGCAAACCAATCCCCGCCAATGCCAAGAGGGTCAAATCTGTGGCTGCTACAACATTACTGCAGATTCATCATTGTTAATTGGCGAGGTTTGAGGGACTCGCTGAAACCAAAATGTTCCAGGTCTAGGCCTTACCTGACTTGTCGAACAGTTGCTCCTTTTCTTCCATGATCATAGAACCATTTGAAAACACCTTTGTCGTAAGCAAGTTTCCATATTACACCATGACCACCAGGTTTGCATACAAGTGAAAAAGGCTTGCTGACCAGCCATTGGCCTTCTTTTGCACTAACAGTTGGAACAAGAGGCTGGAAATTCACAAATTATTAATGTATACGAGCACAAACTAAAAAAGAAATTAATTTCCCTAAATAAATGAATAGCATACATACTTATAGAAATTCCAACAAAAAACCTGTTCAAAAAGTTTGAAACTTGATTGACCTCTTCCAAACCATCCAAGGCTTTTACAAAGAGAACTGATGTGCTCATGGTTGTTCTTTGCAGCACTTGTCATGATTGCAACTGGCGTGATGCATTGTTTACCATAAATCTTGAAGTACAAAAACTCTCTAGCCTTGCAATTTAAAAAGAAAAAAGACATATGATACATGTGAACTCATATTCTAGGATTAACGGCTTAATGCTAGATATTATCCTGAGCAAGCATCTGAGGCACAAAGAAAACGGATTTATATTTGGAAAACAGAGATCTTATACCTGAAGATCTCTTATGAGACCTTCCAACAAAGTCCGTCCACAATAAGGTAGCATTGCAGCAGGAAGACATTCACCTGTGTCAGGATCAACTAAACCTAGCCTATCTGCAGAGCCTCCCAAAGGATAAATTTCACCCAGGTACGGTAAACCCTAAAGAAGAATAAGATCTTTTAGTTCAAGCCAACCTGCAGAACATGATTTTCATCGAGTAAAAGGCATACAAAAGCACTTACCTCAATTCCCCATAAAGCGGCCTCTAATGCATATTCTGTATTTTGAGAAAGATCAAGTCCACTGGGAGCATGGATTTCCAAAAACTGGCAGTCCATCAGTTCATGCTTGTGTTTGGACCTTTTCGTGGTCTGCCTCTGTCTTTCTGCTCTTGAATCAGCAAGAAGCTCCAAAACTGTAATCTGATATCTGCAGCACGTTTGTAAGAAAACAAACTGTCATGGTTGTTAAAAAAAACTTAGTTTGCAAATATGGTACGTTTAGTACCTGCCCGATGTTTATTTATCAAATACAAGCTGGCAGGTGTTAAATCAAGCAAGAGACATGATTAACTGAAGGGGAATAAAAAAAAAAAAAAAAAAGGAATGATCTCCACTGAAAATAGACCTATACTAGATAGAACTTTAACTCCAACACAATAAGAGATGTTCGTAGACCTACAAAAAATTGAAATTGAACCTAGTAATTCTTAACATAATACTTTTTGGTAGGCTGAATGGGGATCAATTATCACCATCATTTCCAGCATTGTAGCAATTTAATAACTCAGGTCTGGGTAGACTTTAAAATGCAATTTGATTGTTCCGATAAGGCAAATATTTGTTTGCCTGCCATTCAATTAACAAATTACTCTGGGAAAGTTCGAGTATTAAACAGAACTTAAGGGGAAAAAAAAATCTTTTCAGTAAAAGTTTTTCA